>CM028133.1:995415000-1000415000 GCA_016271365.2 Neoceratodus forsteri
CTGGGCTAGCCTGCAGAAGAGCAAGGGTATAGGACAGTGACTATGAGGAAGGGTGAACGGAATGGGGGGAATACTGAGGGGAAAGAGAGGGACAGGGAAGGGGTTGTCAGGGACTAGAATACCTGCTGCTGCCAAGCTAGCTGTGTGGCATGGTGGTGTGGGAGACTAGCTCTGACAGAGCAGGTACTGAGTTCGGGACAGGGAGCAGATTAACTTTTTCCTGATTCTGGATTTTGCCCCCTCCCCATCATGCACCCCCCTAGAGTTGAGAACTCTAATTCAGGGGGTACAGGGGGCAAAGCCCCCCCATGGGGGGAGCACAGGGGGTACAGTCCCCTCTGCAAAAACACTTTTTTCATATCCAGATGTCGGGTCACCTTAAAGTGTATATCACTAATTTGCTTTTTGGTGATATACACGTTCCATAATAGCGATCACTGTTTTGTGATCGCTGTCATGACATGGAACCTTCCCAACCTCCTGTGAGCAATCTAAACATATGTATTGGGGGGGAACCCTCAGTTTCTTTCTGCCCACCCATGGTAGGCAACCATTCAGGGATTGACTTATGAAGGGAAACTGTTATCCTGTTCTAGACTAATATGCAAGTATGCATTGGCCACTAAGGAATTTTTCAAAGTAGCTCAAACTAGAAAGTGTGTGCCTCGCTTTTTTGGTCCTCCCCTGGAACTTTCAGGCAGGTTACCTGTTTTCAGGACCTAATTATTTTGGCCACTGACACCAAATCTATATCTGGGCTATATAAGGAACTGTATGCCAGATCCTGTAGTACTGCCCCTCTGACTCTTTATTGGAAGTATGCTTTATCCATAGACCAACCTCTGAATCTTTGGCATACTCTTTGGGGGAATATATATTGCTACATAAAACAAGACAGGCTTAGTTTGCTTCAGTTTAATATATTATATAATGTATATCTTTTGCAAGCCCGGCATTATACAGTGCATAAAAATCCATCTCCTAATTGTGATTCTTGTGTGGACATTGAAGGGTCATTATACCATAAACTTTGGACCTGTACTATGGTTAGAGGCCTATGGTATATTGTACAAAACAAACTTCAAGCAAACTTTCACTATCCCCCCTTTTTTTACACCAGTTGTGTGTTTGTTAGGTAATTTTTTGAAGATACCCACTGCCAAACAAAAATATCACATGGCAATGGTGGCCTTGGTTACAAAACTTATTATTGTGCATCATTGGAAAGATAACTGGCACCTCTACTATACTGAGTGGTATCAATAATTTTTATCGGCCTTAGCAGCTGAACGAGTGGTAGCTTGGTCCAATGGCTCCTGGGCTAAATTTCAGAACTGTTGGTCTTCCTTTTATTCTAGCTTAGTTACCATATAGGCTGCACAGTGGATCATATGATAATTTGTATATGTTATTTCTCAGCTGTTGTTTTCCTGTTTCTCCCCTAGAAGTCTCTCCAGGGCAATATCTAACAAAGTTGCCATCCTCCACATTTTATTTTAAACTGTACTACCCTTCTTTTTTTAGGTGCTGCATAGGGAGGACTGGGATGGTTGGGGGTTAGGGGAGGGAAGGATGGGGAAGGGGAAGTATGGGGTGGGTTGTACCCTGCTTTTCCTGTTTCCTTTTTCTTTTAGCATTATTGTTTAAAGTGTTTTGTATTTATTCTTGGTTTGATCAATGCAATAGTGTTGTATATTGTTGTTAAAATGTTTTTCTGTTTTTTATCATTGTTGAAACTTTAAAAAATATCTTAAATTGCAAAAAATACCCACAAAAGAAACACCCTATCAAGGGCAAGGATACAAAAGTATTCCCAAGTAATGCAGTGAGAATAGAAGCTGAGAATACTGGGAGTGGTGCAATGCAGTGGCTGTGAGGTGGCAATTTTCAGAAACACGTTCTGGACACTGT
Source organism: Neoceratodus forsteri (assembly GCA_016271365.2). Taxonomy (NCBI): domain Eukaryota; kingdom Metazoa; phylum Chordata; order Ceratodontiformes; family Ceratodontidae; genus Neoceratodus; species Neoceratodus forsteri. The sequence goes on from CM028133.1 coordinate 995,416,912, forward strand.
GGTGCTGCCCCATCTGCACACAGCTCTCAGAGCTGAGGGAGGAGGTCACTAGATTACAGGTTGAGATGGCTAGGATTCAGGGGGCCTCTTCCCCCACCCAGGGGCCATCAAGTTTGTACCATTACCTCAGAGAATGCCATGGAGGAGGAACAGCTTCCCTATGGTGGGCTCTGGAAGGGTGGAGGTGGTGGGACAGAGGCATATTCCTCATCCGGTACCAGTATATAATTTCTGCAGCACTCTGGCAGGGCAGGACGCTGGGAGATGCCACCCACAGTAGTGACCAAGAAGAATGTGAGGGGCCTCCACAGTGGAAACAACAAGGAGGGTGGTGGAGGTCCCAAGAGTAGGAGTAAACAACTTCTGGTAGGGGATGCAATTGTGTGGAGTATAATTTGAGAATAAGAAATGTCAGAGAGGCAGGTTCGGTGCCTATGCAGTGCTACAGCCCTGAGGGATGGGAAGTGGATTCTGAGGATTGTTCTGGCAGCAAGATTGGAGGGAGAGCTAGATGTCATTGTCCACTGGGGGACTAATGACCAGGCTAGGGTTGGATCCAAAATAGTGCAGGGGGAGTTTTGGGAGCTGGAGAGTGGTCTCAAGTAGCTTGCTCAGTGGCTTTTGCTGTAGTGCTGCCTGTCTATTACAGGGTTAAGAGAGGGATCTCCATACCATAAGCTTCAACTCATGGCTGAAGTAAGGGTGCATAGAGGAAGAATTCGGCTACACTGGGTACTGGGGACCCACCTTTGAGGATAAGGGCCTATACAGGGGTGATGGACTGCATCCATCCAGAAGAGGAACCACAGTCCTCAGTGGATGGTTTAGGTGTTACTTTGATGAACATTTAAACTAGCCAAGGGTGGTGGTGGTGGAAGGACTCAAGGAGGCAGAAACTGTCCCTCTCCACAGAATGAAGTAGAGAGTAATGAGTGCCCAAGAGGACAGGAATCTCCCATGGAGCAAATGAATAAAGGAAGAAGGGTGGTAAAGACAAAGGCAGAAAGGAAGGGATGGGATGGGATGGGGAGCATCAGAAAGAGGGGAGAAGGAGTGAGAACAAAAAGGAAAAAAGGGGTCAACAAACAGAGGGGAAACAAAATCTGGAAGGCCATGTGTGCAAACACTAGAAGTCTAGGAAATATGATTTTAGAGGTAGAGGCCACCATGGCAGAGGCCAGCCTGGATATATTTATTTATTTATTGTGTAATCAGAATTACAACCTCTGAGCTAAAAGCTCATTTACAAAGGATCCTTGTCTTAAAGGGAGGGAAGCATACATGAGTTTGGGAGTCAAAAGCAGCTAAATAGACATTGTCAAAAACATAATTTAAAACTGGCTGAGGTTTGTACCTTAACTACAGGTATCACATTTCAACAGGGGATTACTGAAGGTTGAAATCCAAGTGTGCGCCTGACAGAACTTCAGTTGGAGTCCCCATTTTGAGTGAGTAGGAGAAACTGTTTGCTAGTATGGTGAACTACTGTAGAGCTGTGTTTTTGCCCTGTAGTTTATGGAAGTATGTCTTGTTTACTTGATTGTTTTTGTAGACACTGTGTACCAGAGGATAAAGGAGGGGGAAGGGGCAGGGTATGACAGCAGAGGACACTAAGGAAAATGGTTTCATAGGTGGGCAAACCATGGGGGCAGTGCAAGGGAAGGGGGAGCAGGTACTTGTATTAGGAGATTCTATGCTCAGGGGGGTGAAATGGGGAGGTAAGGGAGCAAGGAAGAACCAAACCTGGGTGGAGTGTATGCCTGGTATGGCACTGGGGATAGTAGGGCAGTGCATTCAGAAATGTGTGTTTGTACACCTAGGAACAAATGACCTAGTACAGTGGAAGAGGTGCAGGAGACATTCAAGGAAGTGGGTGGTATCTGCAATTGAGTGGGAAGCTCAGTGACGTTCTCTGAGGTGCTCCCAGGGCAAGCACAGCAAGAAAGCTAAGAATACAGGAGTTTAATGGGTGGCTGAATGGTTGGTGTGCAGAAGTGGGGTAAGGGTTATTAGGGGAGTGGGGCAATACATGGAACAATAAGGGGCTTTATGGCAAGGATAGGCTGCATCTTAACATCAAGGGTACAAGGGCATTTACACAGGGTCTGGAGAAGTACATTAAAAACAACATAGATTTGCAGTCCATCGGTGCAGCAGTTGGATTTCCACTTGCGACACCGGCGACCCGGGTCCGGGAATGAACTCTGGTCGCTGGAGGGCCAGCGGGGGGAGAAGGATGGATCATCCAATGGACTGCTCTCCTTCTCTGGGGGTAGGATGGGGATCCTGTCCAGCGCTTGACTGACACCTGGCAGAGGCCGAGGGCTCCGCAGCTACCAGCGCACAACAGCACCAAGGGGTTGGGGTGGATGCAGGACATCATTGCATGTCCCCGCCCTTGGTAAATTGGGGGTGATTCTTGTAGTCTGCTGCCTCAGTAAAGCCTGCCTCACCTTCAATTAGCCTTCCAACCAGCTCCCCCAGATAGTCCCATTGATCGTGTCTCCTGGCCAGTGCCATGATCCCACTCTCTGAGGGATAAGTTGGGGGTTTCAGGGGAGGAGTACAACGGAAGGTGGAAGTCTGAGGCACCATGACCAGGCAGATAATTGGTGGCAGATAGCGGGAAACAAAAAGATAAAAATAAAAAAAAGATAAAAACATAGATTTAAAATGAGGAGGGGGAAGGGGATGAGTCAGATAACAGAGAGGAGGCACCTTCCATGGGATACCGGAAGTCCTCACCCCCCCCCCCCGAGATGGAGGAGGAGAAGGAGGAAAAGTTACCAAGACAAAAGTGGAAGGGGGAGAGATGGGAAGAGGGAGGGGTAGGACACAAGGTGGACTGTAGTATCCTTGAATGCAAGAAGCTTATTAAACAAGGTGCAGAGTTCCAGGCAATGATGTCAGAGGGGGAGGTAGATATTGCTGCCATCTCAGAGACCTCAGCCACCCAATACTATGACTGAGATCTCACAATCCCAGGATACAAGGTGTTCTGCAGGGACTGGGAGGGAGGAGAGGGTGGGAGCAGTGGCTATTTATGTCAGAGAGGGGATAGTGTGTACCAAAGACAAAGGGGACGAGTGGAGGCCAGAAGCCATATGGGTATTGCTCCAATGCCCTAAAGGTAAGAAACTCAGGATGGGAGTGGTGTACAGGCCACCCTCACAGAACGAGAAGGTTGACAGGGAGATGGGGGAGTAAATCACGAAGGTCAGTGGCAAAGGGAATAAAGTTATAGTGGGAGACTTCAACCTACCTGGGGTTGACTGGCAGACAGTAACTACAGTACATGCCAGGGAACAGGTGCTGCTGAAGGCTATCCAAGACAGTTACCTGGTGCAAGGGGTGATGGATCCTATTAGGGAGGAGAACATATTGGACTTGATGCTAACAAATGGAAGCCAAGTCCAAGATGTGGTAGTAGAGGACCCTCTTGCAGGAAGCAACCACTGCTCAGTGTGGTTCTTCCTCAACACAGGGAGGGAGTCCGCTAAGACAAGGACAAGAGTGTTGGATTTTAGGAAGGCATATTTTGCCAGAATTGGCAGCATCCTAGAGGGGTATTTAGCTGACATTAACCCAGAAATGGATGCTGAACAAAGTGGGCAATCATTAGGAAGGGGCTAAATGAGGCCTGAGGCCACAAACATGTGTACTAAATCTCAGAGCAAGCAGTCCTGGTCAAAAAAAACTAGCTGGCTCAGCAAGGAGGTTGAGGAGAAGGTCAGGGAAAAAAGATTGGCTTTCATTAAGTTCAAAAAATCTGGGCATGAGGAGGACAAAGAAGTGTTCTCAAAGGCTCTAGGGAGGTGACCAGGTCAGTAAGGGCAACCAAGGCAGCAAAGGAGCTGCAGTTGGCTCAGGTGATTAGAGAGGGGGAAAAATGGTTCTTTAAATACATAAGGAAGAAAAGGAGTTGTAGGGATGACATTGTTAGAATCAAGAGAGAGGTAGGATGGGCAGAACAAGGGGAAGATCAGGCAGAGGCACTCTGTGAGTATTTCTACTCAATGCTCACAAAAGAAAGCGATGTCCCAATACCTCAGGGAAAAAAGGGGACAAGGGTGGAGTGGGGCAGAGATAAGAGATGAGGTCATCCAAGAGGACAGAGTTCTGAAGGGCCTTAGAGGCTTGCAGGTGGACAAGGCACCAGGACTGGACGGTGTACACCCAAGGGTCCTGAAGGAACTGGCAGAGTTGTTGGCAGGCCCTCTGACGAACCTGTTCAACTCCTCCTTGGAGACAGGGAATGTACCAAGGGACTGGAGGATGGATCACATGATGCCCCTTCACACAAGAGTGGACCCAAGGACCAACTGGATAACTACAGACAGGTGAGCCTAACTTCCATAGTGGGGAAGTTGATGGAAACCATTTGGAAGTAGAGGTTAATATCCTTTCTTAATAGCAATGGCCTGCATGATGAGAGACAGCATAGGTTTGTCACGGAAAGATCTTGCCAAACTAACCTGATCGACTTCTTCGACTGGGTCACTAGGGCAGTTGATGAAGGCCATGCTGTGGATATCCTGTATCTGGACTTCAGCAAGGCTTTTGACTCTGTGCTGTACAGAAGGTCAATGTGCAAGCTGAGGGACATGGGAACAGGGGAAAAACTGGACGGGTGGGTTGAGAGCTGGCTGCAGGGGAGACAACAGAGGGTAGTTGTAAGGGGTGAGACATCCAAGTCACAGCTAGTAATGAGTGGAGTACCACAGGGTTCAATGCTAGATCTTGTTTTGTTCAGTGTCTTCATTAGAGACATTGAAGAGGGGGTCAAGAGTAAGATCTGCCTGTTCACGAACTACACTAAGATTTGTGCAAAAATGGACAATGAGGAAGAGAATCAGGCACTCAGAGAGGATCTGCCTAAACTCGAACACTGGTCTAGGGAGTGGCAGTTGGGGTTTAACACTAAGAAGTGCAAGGTCATGCACATTAGAGCCAAAGATCCCAAGAGCAGCTACTGGCTCGGGGGAGTGCAGGTAATGGCTTCAGAGAAGGAAATGGACATGGGGGTAATAGTCACAGGGGACATGAAGGTATCCGCACAGTCTAGGAGAGCTGCAGCAAGGGCAAATAGGATGTTGGTGTGCATTGCCAGAGTGATCACCTCTCAAAAGGAGGAGGTCATCCTGCAGCTGTATAGATCACTGGTAAGGCCACACTTGGAATACTGTGCACAGTACTGGTGCCCATACCTCAAAAAGGATGTGAGATTACTGGAGGGGGTGCAGCATAGGGCTACAAAAATGATCATGGGACTAGGGGAGTTACTATACGAGAAAAAGTTGAAAGAGCTCAACATGTACTCGCTGGAAGACAAAAGGGTAAGAGGGGACATGATAGAGACCTCTGAATATTTGAAAAGCCTAAACAAAGTCAGTGAGGGAGGATTGTTCCACTTAAAGGGGGAAGGGTCACCAGGGGCAGTCTGAAGTTGGAAGGGGGAAGGTTTAGGAGGGAGATGAGGAGGCACTACTTCACAGAGAGATTGGTGACAGGTTGGAACGCATTGCTGGCGGAGTTAATCACTCAAAGGACAGTGGATAGCTTTAAGCGGGGTTAGGATATAGTCAAAGGCAGGGTTAGTACAGACAAAAACACAAAGGGGGAGGACTGGAAAAGAGGAAAAAGAGAAGGATTTGGGCGGGGGTGGGGCAGCATTAGTTATATGGTACTAAGAGCTGCACAATAGGGCAGAGTTGATAGACCTGTGGGCCTTTTTCTGCCTGCAAGTTCGTATGTTCGTATCATAATGTGATCAGTAGCCATCAATAACATTGGTAATAGCAACACAACATAGGCAACAAAGGCAAAAGCAGCACATAATCTGAATGTGGGTAAAGGGCACATGGGGATACCGTACACATGGCAGGGCAGACAATAAAGTGCATAAGTCAAGTTAGGTAAAAGCTGGAGAAAATCAGAGATTGATGATATATAGGAGCTTGTAGAGAGAAACAGGAGATGTGTCTGAACATCATTCCTGATACCTAAATTGGTTACTAGGCTACATCCAGGGGAGTAAGCATAGTCATGGTAAACAGTTGGGGTTGTGGGAACTAGTCAGGAATAAGTAACAGAAGAGGAATCTGAGGAGAGGAATGGTGGTTAGGCTCATGAGTAGGGAGGGTATGGAATAGGGAGGCGAGGGCTAACAGGGATTAGGTGAAGGGAGTTGGGAGGTGCGTGGTAGGTAGGCCGGTAGGGCAGGTGTAGAGCAGGGAGATTCAGGACAATTTGTACAGTGCAAGATGAAATTTGGCAGGCCCAGTGTTCAGGGGTCAGGTAACAGCTGGGTTGAGAGTGACAGAAGCAGCAAACAGGTGAGGATATAGTCTTTATCACTTGTGCTTGCAAGGACAGTTGTGCGCAGGGCTTGTGGGTAAAGAGTGGTTGTGGCAGTGCACGGGGGGGAGATAGACTTTCTTAGCTCGTACTTGAAAGGGTTGAAGCATGTAAAGCTTGTGGCAGTAGGTGGTAGTTCATTTAACCAGGCGGGAGCCCTAACTGTGAAGGCCCGCCTCCCCATTGCAGTCCTTCTAAACGGAATGGCTAATGCTTGCTTAGTAACACTTCTAGTGGCATGTTCAGCTGGAGCAGGACAGAATATGGTTTGCAGGGAGGGAGGTACAAGTCAGAATTGGGCCTCCTTTCCTAGAAGACAGGCATGAAGCTTAATGCAGTCCACAAGTGACAGCCATTAAATCCTTATGTAAAGGTTGCATGTATGCCTTAGGTGATCGGCACCTAACACAAACCTACAGGCTTTACTTAGCAAGGTGTACACTTTGAGCTGGTTTGTGGGAGTGGCAGTCCCATAAACAACATTCCCATAGTCCAGGATAGGTAAGATTGTACCTCTGACTGCCAGTTTCCTGGCATCGGGAGTAAGGCAGAACCTAAGTCTGTATAGGACCCCTGTTTCCTATTGGCTGCAGTCGTAACATTGTGTATATGTTCGTCAGATGACAAGGACAAGGACTCATCTATTGAGAGATCAAGATAACAGAACGAGGACACCTGCTCCAAGGTGGTATGAGAGTTGCAGGAAATTGAAAGATATATAGTAGATCTCTTCTATTGTCATCCAGCAAACAGCATTGTCTTGTTTTTTTTTGTAATTTTGAACACCAACATGCTGTCCTTGAACCATTCTTGTAGTTGGTTAAAGTTGTGCTGCAGCCCCCTAGTAAGCACTTTTTGGCAGGAGTTCTGAGAGAACAGCACTGTGTCATCTGCATAAAGCAGGATCTCAGATGAGAGGCAGGCATCAGGGAGGTGGTTCGCAAAGAGGCTGAATAAGAGCAGGCCCAGTATGGACCCTTGGGGGACCCCTACTGAGACCTCGCAGGTGTTGGAGATGGCACCGTTAATTTTGACTTTTTGAGATCTCCCGGATAAATAGCTAGAGAACTACTGGACCATGGCTGGGGACAGCCCTAGGCCACTTAGCCTGTGGAGCAGCAGTTAGTGATCCACAAGGTCAAAGGCCTTCATTAGGTCTATGAAGATTGGCCCAACCTGCTGACCTTAATTAGGGCAGTGGTAGTACAATGCAGTCTGCAAAATCTGTGCTATTGTGGGTGAGAGGAGATCATATTTGTGCAGGTGATCCATGAGTTGGTCGTCTATGATCCTTTCCAGTACTTTAGAGAGAGAGAGATGAGAGAATTGAGATGGGTCTGTAATTCGATACTAGTGACAGATCATCCCCTTTGTGAACAGGTGTGACCAGGGAGGTTTTCCAGATAGAGGGGAAAGTAGTCAGACAGAGGGACAGGTTGACTACTGTAGCTTATTGATGGGTCCAGTGACCTTGGGAAGAGTGACAGAGATCAGTTTCATGTCTGTACCATCACCACCCATCCTCATTTTGCCAAGGACTCTGGTAATGTATTTCCTTGTTTCTTTACTGGTTACCCATCTGAAGTAAAAGGTTGGGCAGGTCGTGATTTTGGAAGGAGGGGGCGAGTAGTCAGTGGTCAGATTTCCATATGGCTATGTAGCCAGTTTTGGTGGGAGGACAGCACTGTCATCCGTAAATGCTTTGTTGAAAATATTCGCCATAATGTCAGCATCAAGTTTTATATCATCTTTGTGGTGAAGCATGGGGTGGAGATATCTGTCATCGTTTCCAGTGAGGTTTTTTAAAGAGGCCCAAACTTCCTTTCTATCACCCCAGCATTACGAACATACAAACATACAAATGTGCCAGCAGAAACAGACTACCCAGTCTAAGTCTGCTCAAATGTGCAGCCAACACCCCTAGTTTGTAGCTGCCCTACCCCACTCCCCTTTGTCATCCCTCTGTCACCCCCCACCTCCCCACCCTCACTCTTCCCTATTCCCTGTCCCATGCCCTTTTGAAGCTGTTCACAGATTTACATGATACCACCCATTCTGGTAGGGCATTCCATTTTGCTACCACCCTCTCTGTGAAATAGTGTCTCCTCATTTCCTTCCTAACCCCCCCTCTATTCTTAGCCCATGGCCCCTGGGGACCCTCCTGCTCCTTACCATAAAGACCCCATCTGCCCCATCCTTACTGATTCCCCTCAGATACCTGAATATCTCTATCATGTCCCCCCCTGTTCCTTCTATCCTCCAAGGTGTACATATTCAGGCCTCCCAGCCTGCTGTCATAGTCTCTCCCCTCCATTCCACATATCATCTTTGTTGCCCTCTTCTGCATCCCCTCCAGTTGTCTGATATCACGCTTTAGGTATGGCCTCCAAAACCGAACACAATAATCCAAGAGCGGCCTTACCGGTGACCTGTAGAGGGGCAAGATCACCTCTGTTCGCCTGGATGAAACCCCCCTGGCTATGCACCTTAGCATTTTGTTCACTTTTGCAGCTGCTCTCCTGCACTGGGCAGTGTTGTTCATGGTCCCTGTTATCATTATCCGTAGGTCCTTCTCTTCCTCAGTGATCCCCAGCTTAACCCCCTTCCCCGTCAATATTCTTTCCTTGGGTTCTTCACCCCAAAGTGCATAACCTTACACTTCTTTGCATTGAACCCCAGCTGCCACCTCTCTGACCGCTTCTCTAGCTTGCATAGGTCCCCCTGCAGCTGCTTCCATCCCTCCTCTACATCCACCACTGCTCCAATTTTGGTGTCGTCAGTGAACAGACTTACCTTGCTCACCACCCTGTCTTCAATATCTGATATGGAGAGCCAAAAAAATACTGGCCCCAACACAGAGCCCTGTGGGACCCCACACATCACTGGCCTTGGAGTTGAGAGTTCCCCTCTCACCACCACACGTTGCAGCCTGCCACTCAGCCAGCTTGTAATCCAGTTCATCATTTTTGCCCCTACCCCTACACCAGTTAGCTTCCCCCCATGCCACCCATGAGGTACTGAATCGAAGGCCTTGCTGAAGTACAAGTAAAGAACATCCACCGCATGAGCCTTATCCAGCTCACCTGTCACCCAGTCATAATATTGCATGAGGTTGGTTTGACAAGACTTCCCTGAAACAAACCCCATGCTGCCTCACATCCTGGAGGCCATTGTCCTCCAGGTACGACACCAGTCTTCCCCTTAGTATTGTTTCCGTGAGTTTGCACACTATGGAGGTGAGACTTACTGGAAGATAATTACCTGGTTCATCCCTTGGCCTGCTCTTGTGCAATGGTACTACATGTACCCTCATTGTCTGCTAAAATATTTTCTGAGTATTACTGCAGGCTTTGAGCCCTGCTCCCTGCTGCTGCAGCTACTGTCTTGGGACCTCTTCTGTCACCCTTGGCAAGCCTTGAACCTGGTGCCCTCTGCACTTGAGGCAGGGGCTCTGCCACTGTACCAAGGTGACAACTACACTTATGGGTAGACCTTTCACCCTCTTCTGCCCATCTCATTACTGCTATCTGCAAACCCATCCTGTTGTCCTCCCCTTCCCCTCTTGTCACCTCTCCCATCCAAATCCAGTCCCTATCATCTTCCCCTCCTTCATCTAAGTTCCCCCATTTTTCTTCACTTCAGCTCTCACACCCTTACCAATCATGCATGCACACCTCCTGCCTACCTGCCTCTCTCTCCTCCTCCTCCTCCTATTGCCTTCCGCTAACACTAATGTCCCTGTTAACCCTCATCCTTACTACTCTAGTGCTCCTACTTGCCCTCCCCTCCTTCTATGCCACTGCCCCCTCCTCCTCCTCCACTCACCCCATTGCTCCTCTCCACCTCACCCTCCATCTAGACACTACCTTTCCTCTCCCCTTTGCTCCCTTGGGCATCTTATCACTCAAACCTTCCCAGCCTGTGATGCCCTACCTACCCCCTGTGCTACAAAACCCCCCCTTCTCTTCCTATCACTCCCAGCGTAAACTCTTCTTCTGCCACCATCTGTCCAGAGCAGCTCTCCTCCTTCTGCTCCTGACTGGTAACATCCATCCCAATCTGGGTCCAGCTTGCAAAGGCCCCTCAAAGGAATCCACCGGACTTCATATTGCTTCCATGAACATATGTAGCGTCCTTAAAAAATTTGACTCCCTCAATTGCTGGGTTGCGGTTCGTAAACCTGACATTATCTCAATAGTTGAAACTTGGCTGTCAGACTCTACCCCTGACTCCCTGGTCTCACTCCCTGGCTACTCCCTCTATCTGGAGGACCATGTTGGTAGGCGAGCTGGGGGCTGTGCCATTTATGTCAAAGACCCTCTCATTGGACTAGCCCTCCCAGCCCCGGTCCTTGACTTCAGGGCTCAGGCCCTAACCCTAAAACTATCTCCTGATCCCTCTAGGGGTCCCATCTACCTGACTACGCATACATACCTCCAAAAATATTAAGCACAAGCACTTAGCCCACTAATTGATTATCTTACTTCCCTACCCCACTCCTCTGACCAAATCCTTGTGGGGGACTTGAACATCAATTGGCTTAGCCCTTCATCCACTTCCTCCCGTGACGTCTTTGCAGCCATCGACCTAACCCAACTAGTCTCCCAACCCATTAGAGTGAATCCTAGAATGGGCTGTAGCATACTTCTGGATGTGGTCCTCACAAACCACCCTAACCGCATCCGCAATATCCAAATCCTCCCAGACTGCCTTAGCGACCACTCCCCGGTTCTCTTCTATTGGTCAACCTCCTTGCCCAAACCCACAGCACAAACTACCCTTCGGCAACGTCTTAGACCTGGTGGGCTGAAAGGCCTTAAGCAACTCCTAGCCCTCATAGACTGGTCCCCTATACTAAACGCCCCGGATATTGACACGGCCCTTTATCCACACCTTCTACTCTGCTTGCAACATTTTTGCACCCATAATTGCACGCCGGTCCAAAGTAAGGTATGCCCCCTGGGTTACCCCCACCCTGCGCCAACTTCTTAAGCACCGGGACACTCTATGGCACATTGCCACTGAAACAGGCCGCCCAGCTGACAGGCTGGCCTATGCTGCTGCCCGGAACAAATGTACATGGGCCATCCGCAAAGCAAAGGCAGAGCACTATCAAGCCTCCCTCACTTCCTCATGGGGGAATGCTAGGACCTTCTGGGACAACATTAAGCAGCTGAATGGTGGCACGCATTCCCCCCACCTTCGCTTATCAACATTAATGGTTCGGTCTCCTCCGACCCTGTCCTTATTACCAACCATCTCAACAAATCTTTCACAGACCTTAGCCCAGTGCTCCCAGATAATTTCTTCACTCCCCCTTACTCCAGGTCTGTCCCTATTCTCCCACACCTCTTGTTCTACCTGCACCGAGTCACTGCCCAGGAAGTCAGACCTTACCTACTTAAGGCCTTAAAGAGTAACACAATTGGCAATGACTCCCTTGATCCCAGTCTTCTCCGTCAGGTTCTGGATCTGGTTATCTCATCAATCACCAGCCTCTTTAACAAATCTCTCTGCCTAGGGCAATTCCCCTCTGCCTGGAAGATAGTTACGTCACCCCAATACACAAGGGTAGTGATAGGACCCTCCCTAGCAATTTCGACCTATCTCAAGCCTCTCTCCTCTCTCTAAGGCCTTAGAAAAAATTGTGGCCACCCAAATCTCTGAATACCTTGATAAATATAGCATCCTCTGCCCAGAACAACATGGTTTCAGAGCAGGCCACAGCACCAATACTGCCCTCCTGGAGTTCTCTAACTTTCTTCACACCTCACTGGACTCTGGCTTCCTAGCAGGCGCAGTGTTCATTGACTTATCAAAAGCCATTGATACTGTCTCCCACCCCCTCCTGCTAGCTACCCTTAGTCACTTAAGCTTTGCCACTGGGACTGTTTCCTGGTGCTCCAGCTACTTGTCGGCCTGCTCACAACGTGTGAAAATTGACGGGAAACTTTCCAGCACCTGCCCTATCCACTCCGGAGTCCCTCAGGGCTCCATTCTTGGGCCCTTGCTCTATTCCCTTTTTCTCAACTCCCTGCCCAGTGTATGTACTGGTAAAATCCTTCTTTATGCAGATGATGCTGTACTCTTTGCCTCCAACCATAATCCCATCTCATTTCAGGATTCTCTGCAGGAATCCTGCAATGATGCAGAAGCCTGGTTTACTGAGCACAGACTTGTAATTAATCTAAAGAAAACCAAAACCATGCTCTTTGCCCACCCCCAAAATAAATCCAGTAGCTATCCTCTCGCAGTCCACTCCACCTCTAAACTCCCTATTGAGCTAGTTCACTCTTTTAAATACCTAGGTATAACCTTTGACCCTGCCCTCTCTTTTCATGCCCACATCTCTGCCCTTGCCTCAGCCTCTAACACTTGGCTGGGTATCCTTTATCGTCATAAAAACTGCCTCCCCACGGATGCCCTCCGACTTGCAGTCACATCCTCTGTTCTATCTCTGGTAGACTATGGCCTACCTGTGTATGGTGCAGCAGACCAGACTGCCCTGCACAAGATCTGCCTCACCTTAAACAAGGCCTGCAGGCTCATAACTGGGGCTACTAGTCTAACCCACACTTGCCTTCTTTACACCATGGCTAATCTACTCAACCTAGATGAGCCCCTTAAATACCAAACCTGCCTCCTAACAAAAAAATCACTCCTTGGGCTATCCCCACCAGGTCTGTCATCCAATTTCCACTAGGCAAACCCTACAGTGCATACCCGTATATCTTGCAAAACTGCACTGGTTTTACCGAGGGCGAGAACTTCACAAAGGTCAAAGGCCTTACCCCTACAGAGCCCCCTGTTGGTATAACGCCCTCCCCACCGGAATCACTGATGCCGCCTCGTTATCTTATTTTAAAACTAGCCTTAGAAATCACCTGCTCTCAACACGCAGCTGTACCTGCCTCTAAGCCTCCTCCTATCCTTCCAGACAACGCTCTCTGAGCCGCTCTCTGACCTTCTGTCCAGCTGTACCTTTACTTGCTACTATCTTCCCCACACTTCTCTTCTGATGTCTTCCACCCAGCCTTACCTTTATCTGCCCACTGAATCAATCTTCATGTAACTACTGTATATTGTCTACTTTGTAAAGCGCACATGTAAGCCTGTTGTATACTGTGTTTGACATATGCCTGTATTTTTGGCTAATTCCTAAACGTACACTGATTTTTTTTTTTGTCTGCCTTGATGTTTGTTTCTTGCACTGTTTTGTCCTCACTGTGACGAGGTACCTTTGTAAATGAGCCTCTGGCTCAAAGGTTGTTAAACTGATGTTCTAATAAATAAAATAATTAAATAAATGTGCCATCCTCCAGTCCAGTGGCACACATCCTGACTCCAGTGAGGTGCTGTACAGATCCGCCAGCAGCTCTGCCAACACCTCTGCCATCTCCCTCAGCACCCTGGGGTGGATACCATCCGGCCCTGATGCCTTGTCTACTTTCAGTGCCCTCAGTCCCTCTTGGACTCTACTTGCCTCAATTCTTCCATCTGTTGCCTCCTCTCCCCCTGTCCTCATCCTCCCAGCCCATGCTGGTAGCAGTCCCCCCTTTCTTCAATGAAAACTGAGCAAAAGTATTCATTCAGTGCTTTTGCCTGCTCCTCCCCTTTTCCATCCACTCCCCACCCCTTTTTATCCTCACTATTGTCTCCTTGCACTTCCTTTTCTCTCTGATGTATCTGAAAAAGTTCTCCCCCCCCCCCATTAATTCCCCTGTGCTAATCTCAGCTCCCTCTGGGCCTTGACTTCTCTCAGTTTCCTAGTCACCTCCCTGGACCATCTTGCATATTCCTCCTAGTCCACTTCCTTCCCTGTCCTCCTAAACCTTTGGTGTGCCACTGGTTTTGCCCTCACCACTTCCACAACTTCGCTGTTCAACCAGCATGGTTTTCTTGCTCTGCTCCTCTTCCTCTGTGCCTTGAAGCAGGCTTATGTTGCCTCTGTGAATCCCTGTTTAATAATATCCCATTTCTGCTCCACATCCATCTCCTGCCTTATGCCCTCCAGTTTCCCTTTCGGTACTTCCTGCATCCTCCCAAAGTCCCCCCCCCTTGAAGTTTACCACCCAAGTAACTGATTTCTCTGACTTCCCACACATTGTGATATTAAACCACACTGTTTGGTGATTGCTGTCGGAAAGTGGGACCACTACCTTTATTTCCCTCATTCCCTCCCCATTTGACAATACCAGATCTAAAGTGTTCTTTGGCCTAGTAGGTACATTAACTAACTGTGTCAGGAGACGGTCCTGGATCACATCTCCTACTCCAGTCAATCCCTGGCAAGTTGAAATCCCCCACAATGACCACCTTCCCTTTTCTACATACCTTTTTGATTTGCCTTGCTTACTCACTGTCAAGCTCCTCAGACTGGGACGGTGGCTGTATACCACCCCAAACCTCATTTTCCTACCACTTGAGTCTAGGAGCTGCAGCCAGATTGCCTCTGTTCTCCTTTCTTCTCCCTCATCCCTTGTGCATTTGATGCTGTCCCTCACATAGACTGCCACCTCACCCCAGCCCCTCCTTACGGTCCTTCCTGTATAAGTTGTATCCTGGGATTGCTAGATTCCAGTCCTGGTGCTCAGTTGTCCATGTTTCTGTGACAGCTGCTATAGCCACCCTCCACACTGATCAGAGTGCCTGTAGCTCAGCGGATTTGTTTCCTAGGCTTCTTGCATTCAATGATACCACCCTCCATAATACCCCCTTACCTTCACTAGCCTCCATCTCCTCCCTCCTTTCTTGGCCGCCCCCAGTCCTTCCTTGCTAGCCTGGGGGGTAGGCTGTGACTCCACTCTATTGGATACCCGCCTCCCCTCTGTCCACTTGCCACCCCCCTCCCCATCTAGTTTAAATCCCCCCTTGTCACAATATACCTCCCCCATCCTTGCTTTAATACCTCCTTCCCCTTCCACAGGTGCAGCCTATCCCTTGCAAACAGGTTGTTATTATCTCAGGTACTGTCCCAGCTGCCCACAACCCCATACCCCTTAGTTTGACACCATTCTACCAACCATGTGTTCAATTCTCTAATCCTCTCCTTTGTCACTGTGCATGCGCAGGGTACTGGGAGCACTTCAGAGAAGACCACAGACTCCCCAGTCGCCTCGCACAACCTTCCCACATCCTCAGTTCTCTCCCTTGTTACCTCCACCATTTCCTCCACTAGGTCATTTGTCCCCACCTGTACCACGATGTGTGGTTTCCTCCTGCCCCTCTTTACGCACCTTAGGGTTGCCTGTCCTGCCATGTCTGCCTTTAATCCTGGTATGGACTCCACCCATATCTGACTGTGCCTCTCCCCCTTGCTGCCCCATCTGATCCCCTTGAATATGGAGTCTCCCAACACCAGTACACCCCCTCCTTTTTCCTTGTGCCCATCGCCACTCCCCCCATCCAGGTTCTCATTTTTGGAACCACTCAAGATTGTGTTTTTACCATGTGCCCCAGTGTCTTCCCCCCATCCCTCCCAATTAAGACCCCTCTCCCTTCTCCTGTTTGACTGCCAACCTCCCTCTCCCTCCTCACCTTTCTGAGTATTATCCCTCCTCCTACCACACCATGCTCAATCTCTCCACTAGTAATGCCACTCACTCCCTCTTCTTTGTGAGTGCTATCCCTTGTACAATCACCTCATGCATCCTCCTTCCTATGTGTTGCTAGTAAAATAAACAAGCATTGAGATTGACAGTTTTTGTGGTATGTAGCCTTGGCCAGTCAGATTGCCCAATTGTACCTGTTTCAGGCCACTTTGTCATTTTGGACATTTGTTGCAGTATCAGATGTCCTAGCCTGGTGGCAGAGTAGATCCCAATGCCACATCAAGCCAAGAAGTTGTGGGCTGACCCAGTCCATGCTGCAGCCTTTAATCAGCTACATACAACATGGGGCGAACTTATCCACTGCAGCATTGAAGTGGTTGAGGAACAGTTGCAGGGCTGTGTCAACAGAGGGGTATGAGTCATGGAAGCTCCAGTCTATCCCTTTGATGTGCTTCCTAAAGTCTTCCCTTGCGCTATTTTTAATGACTGTATTCCTCATCTTTCTTGGGGGAGGCTTGGTCTGTTTAGTCGACCACTCACGTAGGATAGGTGAGTGGTCACTGAGGGCTTCAGGGAGTACCTTGACACTCTTTAGTCACTCTGGGTGTGTTGTCAGCACCCAGTCATTCAGAGTGCCTGAGCCTGTGTGGTAATTTATATGGGTGCAGTTCTTGACCATCTAAGTTAGATATAGTCCCAATACCAGATCTCTGTGTTCAGCTCTGGAGCTGGCAAGCCAGCTAAAGTTAAAGTCGCCTAGCATGATTGTCTCTTTATTCTGGCTTGCCTGGGAGTAGAGGTTAGCAAAGGCTTCAAGCCTCACTTGCTGCTGCCTCTGAGGTGGGATGTATGCTGCCATAACAATCAGGGCTTTACCGCCTTTGTTTATCAGTATTTTTATTGCTAGGCATTCGCAGTCAGAATTGGTGGTCAACAGTTGGACTTTGTGGCATTGCAGGTTGTTGCCGGTATAGATTACACATCTGCCTCCTTTTTCCCTGTGCAATCCAGCATGCGCAGGTTGTAGCCGGATAAGAAAACTGCTGAATTGAGTGTTCAACTAGAAAGCCAAGTCTGGGTCAATGCTATGATGCCAAGCTGGGTTTGTGTCACCCAAGCTTCTAGCTGAGTCAGTTTGGCTAGGAGATTACATATATTCTTAGTCACATACATAGTTGCATGCATAGTTATGGCCATTACATAGTCATGGCACACTGAAAACCGTGATTGGGACATGACCATACCAGGCTATACTGTGTTCAGGAAGGACTGGGTAGGAAG
Organism: Neoceratodus forsteri; assembly: GCA_016271365.2. Taxonomy (NCBI): domain Eukaryota; kingdom Metazoa; phylum Chordata; order Ceratodontiformes; family Ceratodontidae; genus Neoceratodus; species Neoceratodus forsteri. Next base: position 995,434,101 of record CM028133.1, read on the forward strand.
GAAAAGAGGGAGTCTGGTGCTTTATGTTAGGGAAAACATAAAAGTAATGGAGATACAGGGAATGCAAGGGAGACAGAGGTAGAGTGGGACATCCTGGAATGGTTAGTAGACTCACACAGAGTGATCTACACACCTCCAGCACAGTGGGAGGAATTAGCTAAGGTACTTGTGGAAGCCATTGGCAAGATGGAAGAAAAGGGGGCGGTGCTGCTGATTAGGTACTTCAAAATGTCAGATGTATATGTGAGTCTCTCAGAAGTGGCTTCAGATAGATGCAGAGACACCCTGGACTTGCTGCAGGGGACATTCCTTAGGCAATTAGTGAACCCACTCATAATCTGGGCAGAACTGGACTTGGTACTCACTAATAGGGACAATGCTGCAGACATCGTAGTGGGAGTCCACCTTGGAACCAGTTATCACTGTATGGTGTGGTTCAGTATAAAAAATTTATTTTTATACAGGAACAAGCGTTAGGGAAAAAATATCCCTATAAGGATACTTGCAGAATCAAACCACACAAAGGCAAGAATCCTGAACTTCAGGAAGGCAAATTTCATAAAGATGGGTGAATGCCTCAGGGATGACCTGGTAGTAGGAGATGTCCCGGGTGAGGTGGAGAAACAGTGTGCAAAGCTAAAAGGGAGCATAATAAAATCAACAAACTTCTGTGTCAAATAAGTGACAAAAGCAAGAGGAAAAAGAGTCTGCTATGGTTTTTGAAAGAGGTGTATGAAATAGTAAAAGATAAAAAGGTAACATTCAGAAGGTATAAGGAGACACAGAGGAAAGAGGGTAGAGGGTGAATCGGGAGAAACAGAAGGAAGCAGAGAAAGCAGTAAAGAGTGCAAAGAGTGAAGAGAGAATAGCCGAGGAGGTGATGAAAGAGGAAAGACATGTTTTAGGTATGGAAGTGAAAAGAGGAAGACCAGGAATGGGACTCCAAGGTTAAAAAGGGAATGGAGTACTGTGCATAGGAGGAACCAGGAAAAGGCAGCTATCCTGAACAAAAACCTTTTCGCAATGTTCACAGAGGAAGGAGATGGGGAGGGACCACAAAAAGTAACATATGTTTTGGAGGGAGGAAGAGGGTCCTGACAGGACTTGCTTATCTGATGATGGACAAAGCAATGGGGCCAGACAGGGTGCATCCAAGGGTATTAAGGGATCTCAGGGAGGTACTGATTGCACCACTGACAGATCTATTTAATAGCTCACTGAAAACAGGAGCAGTTCTGGAGGACTGGAGGAGGGCAGATGTACTCCCAGTACACTAAAGTGGTAGCAGAGAGGAGGTTGGCAGTTATAGGCCAATCATCTTGACATCAGTGGTGGGAAACTTAATGAAATCTCTTCTAGAATAACAGCTTTAGACAGTTGTGGGACCAAACAGCCCACTCACTTGTTGCCCACAGATTTACAAGATATGAGGCATAGAAGGCATGAAATAATTATTTTGTTGCAGAATTACCATATGTGACAATCCCTTGTTCCATCCAAAGTAAGGGATATGCTCTGCATTTTCTCTAGTGCTGATCTAGGCATCCATCTGAATGGCCAGTGTCCAGCTGCACTCTAACTCCAGGCTATCTCCATCTACTGCACAGACCTCTGCACACATGCATACATGTATAAGGATGGCCAGGGGGCTGCAGGTACAGCAAATGGCAGCATGGGTTTCTGAAAGCCAGATTCTGCCAGACTGGACTGATTTACTTTTTTGATTGGGTTATGAAGGCAGTGGGCAGGGGCCAGGTAGTAGACATATTTTATCTGGATTTCAGCAAAGCCTTCAAATATGTAATCCACAAAAAGATTGTAAAACACTGGGTAAACTGGAGGCAAACTGATGCCTGATGATAGGAAATTGGCTAAGAAGAGGAAAGATTATGGGGGGTGATTCTGAACACAAAGCCCTCAGGTATCAGGAAAGTAACAATGGGCTATCACAAGGATCAATCCAAGGACCAATACCATTTAACTTGTTCATCGGTGACATAAGGGCGATAATCAGGTGCAAGATCTGTCTTTCTATATATGATATGAAGATCTGTGTCAGAGCATGCACTAAGGAAGGAATAACAGACATCAAAATGGATCTGAAAAGAATAGAGAGGTGGTCCTCCAGAATATGGCAGCTCAACTTTAATGTGAAAAATATAAAGCTATGCACATTGGCAATACAAGTCCCAAGACACAATATGGGATGGTGAGGGTGGGAGTGGGAGTGAGTATAGGTGGATCAGACCACTGATGATATAGATCTTGGAACCATTATCGAGGACAGTCTCAAATCTACTGCCCTATAGAACAAAACAATTGAGAAAGCTAGCAGGATGCTAGAGTGCAAAGGAAGAGAGTTTGCTAGTAAGGGAGAAGTTATATTACCTCAGTACTGATCCCTTGGGAGACCACATCTCAAATACTGTGTGCAATTGGGAAATCTGCCCCAATGAAGAAACTCCTTTGAATCTGTCCAGACAGATGATGCATGATGGCAGCATGGGAGATCAAATGAGGGGAGGCTAACAAGCCTAAACATGTATACACAGGTGGCCAGAAGGGAAAGGGCAGAGGAAGAACTGTGATACAAGTACATTACTTGCAGGCATCAACAGGGTGGATTGCAGTGAACTGCAGTATTCATGACTAATAAGGACACTGTGATATGAGGTCATGTGTGGAGATTAATGGGGGAAGGTTTAAGAAGGACATGACACAACTCTTCTTCATGGAAAGACAACTCTTCTTTATGGAAAGAATGGTGTATGACTGGAATAAATTGCCCAGTGAGGTGATCCACCCAAAGTATGTAACTGTGTTTAAACAGGGGTGGTACCAACACAACTGAATAGTCCAAACTATAGCAAAAGGGGATGGCAGATAGATTAATGTAGAGGGTGTCAGAAATTCACTACAGCCCTGAAGGAATCCCCCTCTGCAGCCAGACTTGAGCCACTTATTCAACTAAGCAGTTGGCCAAGATGGAGGTGGGAGAGAGGAAAGGATTGCATGAGTGCATCATTCCCAACATGGTCTCCATGGCAAAGACAGCCACTGGAAGGAAAGCAGGCTACATGGCCCAATGACCTGTTATTGCATTTATACAACCTCAACTGCCCAGCCACATGATGTCCCTGGGGGTCCAAGTGGTCTTTCCATATCTTGCTTCCAGCCCTCCAAACACCCTCGGGGACTGTAGAGCATTCCAGTACAGGCTGGTTTTATTTTAAAACATATTACAGTCCCATATGGGGATACTGTAGTCCTTGGAGAACTGCCATAGTTCATGCTTCTCTACTACATGCAGATTGAGGGATTCACCAAAATGCTAACATGGGCATTTAGTTGGATGCCTGGTATCTGAGGCCCTGGACACACTACAGAACTATTTTTGAAAACCATTTTTAAAACCAGTTTAGCTAAACCATTTCAGTGCAGCCAAGAAGTGCAAAATAATGCACCTGGGAAACAAAAACCCAGGAGAAGATTACACAATGGGGAAGGGGGGACTTAGTAACAACAACAAAAATGGAAAGGGACCTGGGGGTAATCATATCAGATGACCTTAAGGTTAGCAAGCAATGTGAGAAGGCAGTAGGGAGGGCTGGGGTATACTGAGATGTATGGGGAGAGGCATCACCAGCATAAAACAGAAAGTTGTTATTCCTCTGTACAGACAGTTGGTGAGACCCCATCTGGAGTACTGAGTCCAGTTCTGGAGACCCCATCTCCACAAGGATATAGACAGGATAGAGGCAGTCCAGAGGAGGGCAATTAAAATGGTGTAGGGTCTGCAAGAGAAGCCATACCAGGTGAGACTAAAGGAGCTTAACATGTATACTCTTGAGGAAAGGGGGGGACATGATAGAAACTTTTAAGTACCTCAGTGGAATCAATAAAGTCCAAGAGGGTAGCATTTTTCAGAAAAAGAGATGTGCAAGAACAAGGGGACACAATTTAAAGATGGGGGGGCGATTCAGGGGCAATGTGAGGAAGTATTTTTTCACAGAGAGGATGGTCGACGCATGGAACAGCCTTCCTGAGCAGGTTGTGGGATCTAAAACTGTGGGAGAATTCAAGAATACATGGGACAGACATAAGGCAATTCTTGTGGGGGTTAAGAAGAAATAGACTGTTGGTTAGCTAGGATCTGCAGCTTTTCCTGTAGGTAGGGAAATGGGCAGACTAGGTGAGCCAAGCGGTCCTTATCTACCATCAAAGTCTATGTTTCTATGTTTCTATACTACTCAGTAACCATTTTTGATAATAGTTTAGTGTGGCCACACTGCTAGTGTTGAACCTGTTCTCCTTATAACTATTTTGTGTTATGTCCAACACACAGAACTGTGCTCCCCTGGACACACGGCAGCTAGAACTGTTTTAGTTAAACTGTTACAGCTTAAAACAGTTTTACTCCTGTCCAGACCCATGAGTAAAACCTTGCTAGCTCTAAAACATTTTTAAAAATGACTTTAAGACTAAGTATCTAGAAGGGTTTAAAAACACTTTTGTTGAAACATTTTAAGGAGCTTGTAGTCTGGCTGCAAACAGTGCCGGGCGGATTTAAAATGTTTTAAGGTACTTAAACCATTTTAAGTTCCCCAGTGTGTCCAGGGCCTGACACTGCTTGGCACCCTTATGTCAGGGCTGTTGATGTCAGCCTGCATGTGCGAGTATCTGGCTGCAACACTCCGCAGTGGGTATACAGTGCCTTCAGAAAGTATTCACCCTCCTTGGATTTTGTCACATTTTGTTGTGTTACTACCAGAATTGTTAATGCATTGAAATTAATTTTCCCCCTTGATTCACACAGCATACTCAACAATGTAAAGGGGCAAAAATATTTTTATTGTGTAACAAAAATGTATGAAACATTAAAAACTATAATATCTTGTTTACTTAAATATTCACCCCCCCCCCCGAGTCAATACTTTGTTGAAGCACCTTTGGCAGTAATTACAGCTTTGAGTCTTCTTGGGTATGTCTGTATCATCTTTGCACATCTGGATTTGGGGATTGTCCCCCATTCTTCCTTGCAGATTTGCTCAAGCTCTGTCAAGTTGGATGGCGGGTGTCGGTGAACCACAATCTTTAAGTCTTTCCACAGATTCTCAATGGGATTTAAGTCTGGGCTTTGGCTGGGCCACTCAAGGACATTGACCTTCTTGTTCTGAAGCCACTCCAGTGTTGCTTTGGCTGTATGCTTGGGGTCGTTGTCCTGTTGGAACGTAAATCTTCGCCCCACTCCAAGGTCTATTGCAGACTGATGCAGGTTCTCCTCAAGGATGTGCCTATATTTGGCTTCATTCATTGTTCCCTCTATCCTGACAAGTGCCCCAATCCCTGCCACTGAAAAGCATCCCCATAACATGATGCTGCCATCACCATGCTTTATGGTAGGGACACGGGTGATGAGCTGTGTTCGGTTTGCGCCAGGCATAGCGCTTTGCATTCAGGCAAAAGAGTTCAATTTTTGTGTCATCAATCCAGAGAATCTTTTGTCACATGGTCTCAGAGTCTGCTACGTGCCTTCTTGCAAACTCCAGTCATGCTATTATGTGGCCTTTTCTCAGGAGTGGCTTCCATCTAGCCACTCTCCCATAGAGGCTTCATCTGTGAAGTGCTGAGATTGCTGTCCTCTGGACAGGTTCTCCCATCTTAGCCATGGAACTCTGTAGTTCTGTCAGGATGGTCACTGGGTTCTTGGTCACTTCCCTGACCAAGGTCCTTCTTGATCGGTTGCTCAGTTTGGGAGGACTGCCTGCTCTAGGAAGAGTCTGGGTGGTTCCATAATCTTTCCGTTTCCTAATGATGGACTTGACCGTGCTCCTGGGAACTTTCAACACTCTAGAAATGTTTTTAAACCCCTCCCCAGATCTATGCCTCCTCACAGTTCTATCACAGAGTTCTATGGACAGCTCCTTGGTCTTCATGGTAGAGTTTCTGCTCTGACATACACTGTCAACAGTGGGACCTTATATAGACAGGTGTATTTCCTCTGAAATCATGTCAACCATTTGAAGTGACCACAGGTGGACTTCATTCAAGTTTTAGAGTGATCGCACAAGGAAATTGGATGCACCTGAGCTCAATTTGGAGTGTCATAGCAAAGAGGGTGAATACTTATCAAATCAAGACATTTCAGGTTTTTATTTTAAATTACACGTACAAAAAAATTCCAGAAGTTTCATTCCACTTTGACATTATAAAGTAATTTGTGTAGATACTTGACAAAAAAAATCTAATATAAATGTATTTTAATTTGAGTTTGCAACATCACAAAATGTGACAAAATCCAAGGGGGGTAAATGCATTCTGAAGGCACTGTATACAGGAGTTAAGTTGTATCCCTTTCTTTCTTTGGATTGGCCCCTTATGGTGACAAAGCACATGAAATATATATTATATACAGAGCTGTGATATACCTGGCCAGGCCCAAACAGAATACCAGGACTCTCAACCAGAGTCAGTGTGCTCCTGTTGATGTCTCCCCTCCTCTCCATTGCCAGTGGCTATGCCTTACATACTGTAAGCACAACTTTGGGAAGAGAGGGGCAGTGCCATCATGTTAATTTATCTCTGCCTCAACTGGGACATCACCCATCTGTCTAAAATCCCCTTTAGACATGATCTCCTCCCGTATAAGACATCATTTCCATCCTCCCTTCTAGTATTCATCCTTGGCATCTATCACCATGCTGCTACCACTCCTGACATTCAAGTTTACCTTCTATCCTTTCTCTATATCATCATTTCCTCTTACAAGCTCATGATGCTTAACATGAATTATCTGTCCACAACTTCAAAAACTATGACACACCAAATCCAAGTAGTCAATTTTTTTTTTTTATTTATTTATGTATTTGTTTACTGGGTAGGCACACTAATCCCAAGGACCATTTTCAGGCATGATCCAGGCCATGAAGATGGCATATAAATACGTACAGAATAGAAATACAAGTAAATGGTCATCAAGGTACAACAACAGCAATCACATGAGGTATACAATGCACATGAGGTATAGCCTCATCATTAAGGATTGAGACAGAGCAATTCATTTGCAAGTGCAAATAATCATTAGGGCACAGCAGTAGGCCGACTGTGATAAACATGACATAAAGTAATGTTACAGGATCAGGAAGGGGTTGAGGTTACCTAGGGCAGGTGTACATAATGGCAGCCATTAAGGCACTTTTGAGGTGACATTTAAAAGTGAGGTGGGAGTCAAGAGAGTTGAGTGTGATGGGCAGTCTATTCTACAGCTTAGGGGCTACTGAGGAGAAGGCTTTGCCTCCTAGGCAGGTGGAGATCCAGGGACTTCCAATGGAAAGTTACTAGAGTTATGAAGGTTGTGGGGATGGTTTTCTGCTTCAGGAGGGAGAACAAAGGGGAACAGCCCCCCCATGGCATTATCAATGGTACAGCCCAAGATATAGTCACTGCATGCCTGGAGGAGGAGCCAGCCAGGGACTGGTAGAGGGAATAATGAAGTGTGGAGTATGGCGGCATCAGTGCAAACCTACAGACATTATCATAAGTGGAGGGGAGTTGAGCGAGGAGTTGGGAGGATGTTTGTGTGTGGATCGGGACAGAATACTCCAACAAAGGAAGGAGGGTACACTAGGCTATGGCATGTCCCACCTCCAGTGTTAGGTAATATTTTAGATGGAAACCCACTACTAATTTCTGACTGATGTGCTGTAAGATGTTGCTGATGTGCATTATAAAGGTCAGTGCAGGATGCGGAGTGATTCCCAGGTATTTAAAGAAGGATACATTTTCAGGAGGGGGAGCCCCAGGGGATAGGGTGCAGAGGGATGAAGATGAATTGGCCAGTTAGAAGAGCTTATGTTTAGATCCTAGCAGCATGGCTTTTGTCTTGTTTGTGTTTACCAGGAGTCTGTGGGCCCGATTCTCAAACCCTCTGGCATTGCGCAAGATGCTTGTGCCACAAAGAATGGTACAAGGTGCACCTTGCACCTACAGACAATGCCAGAAATGATTCTTAAAAGGTAGCCTGTATCAACCACAGGCTGCCTGCCCCACATGGGACTTGCGTCACCCCTGCACCCTGACATGGGCTGCGACATGGTGCAAGCGGCTTGCATCAGAGGCAGGTTGCTGGTGTGCCATAGGTGCGATTCACAAAGGACACCCAGAGGGCAGATTACTAAGTACCCTTAGACCAGCCAGGGCTGACATAAGGGTACTGTGACACGCATCCTCCGGGTGTGCTGGGCACTGTGTACCTGTGCAGTGGACAGACCACTGCCACATCCCCCCGATGTACACCAGTTCCCCAACCCCCCATATCACCCATTACAGGTTGTCTAGTGTAAGCCCTCCCCAAACCCCCGGTAATGCCCAATTCAGTACTATTGTGACCCCTACCTGGTGTCTAATATCCCCCACCCCACACACCTAGCAGGTGGTACCCACCCCCTCCCCAACCTGTATTCTGAACAGGTGCCAGCATACCACTCCCTTGGCTACCACGTCCAGTGCAGACTGAACCAGGTGCACGCAAGCCTCCACTGAACCTCTCCTGTGTGCTGGGCATTTGACGCACAGGTGACATTGCCGCATATGTGGGCACTTAGGTGCTGGGATCCATCCTGTACCTTAATTCGGTGCAGGGTACCTGGTGCAGGGGTGTCGGTGCAAGCTATTGTTCACTGCAGCTTGCTCCGGACACTGGCCCCTTTGAGAAACAGGCCCTATGTTGTGAGAACCAAATGTTAGCAGATCTGTAATTTGAAGTGTGTGCAGAGGAGATAATTGCCAATGACCTGTCATTCATACCAAAATAATTATGAAGTCTAACCAGATACTCACTCACTCACTCACTCTCACTCAATATACTGGCTGCTATTTATTTCATCACTGAAGCGTGGGGTCTTGAATGCAAGTTTAATAAAGGTACACAGAATTTTTCCTGTCAGAGATTTGTCCTCTCAGGACAGCTTTGAGGACTTAGAGTTTGTGACAATCTAAGTCCCTTTTCCCATATAGATTTACTAATGCCACACTGCCATGGATCATCAATTAAGTGAAATTCTGAGAAAAAGAAACATGAGCAGAATTTGGATGGATTCAAACCCACAATCTTTCTTATGAAGCTGTAGACTGTTCCACTGCACCACAAAGCTGGCACAGCAATGAACCTCACCTTTTCAGCTAAAGTTCAGCTATACCATTCCAGGTGGGTCCTTACAAGACAATATCCTGGCAAGATAATTATCGTTCTTGACAGGACAATTTGCTGGCAGGAAAATCTCATTCCTGAGAGGACAATTTCCTGACAGTAAAACGTTGTGGCACTTTTCTTGTCCTTGCGGTTTGGAATTCTCCTGATACCATCAGTGACCAGTAAATGGTATACTGCCTCCATAATCTTATCCTCCATCTCTACTGCCCTAACCACCCCCCCAATCTAGTGAAAGCCACTTGAACCACTTAAAGTGCTTTCCAGTATCCAAGAAAATATCCTAGAATGTAATATTTGGAAACAGCTCAGCTTCTCTTTCAATTAAGTCCTGAATTAATCTCCCATAATTCATGTCACAGTGTACATTTTCATGAAAACAGGATCTCATACTTCAGACCTCCACTCAGCTTCCTTCTTTTGTTTCATAATCCTGTTGATGCCATCATAATTACAGCATTTCCAAAGCAACAGATTGTGATTTTACATACAACATGACTATGAGGAACAAGCATTTGTCAATGCCGAATGCTTGCTTTCTGGTATTAGCATTGGAGATGCAGGAGTTAGACAGATGCAGAATAGGAATGGCAGTGAAGTATTGAAGTACACACCAACTCCACCTCCATGGGCGGGCATTGGGTAAGTGTTTGGGTCATCGCCCATGACAGGCATGCCATGTCACGTCACCCTATTCTGCAGACAGCGACGTGTTGAGGTGTTTGGTTTTACAGTCACTGCATTCCATAAGGACATACACTGAAATGGTTGCAGCATAGGAGAATGGGGTAAAGTCTGGGGCCGAAGAGTCCAAGGTACACCTCAATGCCTATCAGCAACTGGAGGTGGGGGTGGGATGGCATGAGCAGCGCAGTCGGAAATCCAAAGGCACACTCCCATGCCGGTCAGTCTGTACACGGTAGGACATTATGGTTAGAAACCCTAACGCCTCAGGCGTTTGTTGGTGTTTACATTACAAATATTCAACATGGCCTTTTTGTGACCCTACCTCATGAAAGCATGTGGGACCTCTTCTCATGAAGAGAGGCAGTGAGATTATGTCAATGTGTCCTGAACATTGACTTCCAACAGTGACAGTGCCATTCTGTGGGATGAAATGAGTGAATGAAAACACAGATTGGGCAGGATGTGAAGAATGACAGCTGTACCATCCACAGGGAGGTGTGAAGAGATGACAATGTTGAAAATCTGTAACACATGCTTGTAACACAGTCATTTTATAGACTTTTGACACCAAATGTTCAATATAGGCATTTTAGGACCTCTGCTAATGAACAAAGTCACTGCCATTTTTGTAATGTGTTCCGACCATGGATTTCCCACAGCTACAACATTACAAGTTGGTGGCATTTCTGGAAGCCAGTATCATCAGCACACTGTGCCTCCATTGGTGCACCATGGCCAAGCCCCCAAATGCAATGCGTCAGTTTACTGCCACAATGCCGCACCTCACGAAACCCGCTTCTCTCCTAAGCTGTCACATAATGTTTCTTGAGCATGCACGCAAGCAAACATAAAAATCAGGGTGATAAGATTATGTGAATGGGGTGAAGTCTGGGGCCGAAGAGTCCAAGGTACACCTCAATGCCTATCAGTGACTGGAGGTGGGAGTGGGATGGCATGAGCAGTACAGTCGGCAATCCAAAGGCACACCCCGATGCCTGTCAGTCTGTACAGGGTAGGACGTTATGGTTAGAAATCCTAACGTCTTGGGCGTTTGTTGGTATTTACACTACAAATTATCAACATGGCCTTTTTGTGACCCTACCTCATGAAAGCATGTGATATCTCTTCTCATGAAGAGTGGCAGTGCGATTATGTCAATGTGTCCCAAACATTGACTTCCAACAGCGACAGTGCCATTCTGCGGCACATGAATGAAAACACAAATTGGGTAGGATGTGAAGAATGAGAGCTGTACCATCCACAGAGAGGTGTGAAGAGATGGCAATGTTGAAAATCTGTACTGGGAATATTAAAAATGCTTGCACGTCCGAGCATACAGTACGTGGAAACTGTGCAACGCATACACATTGCACAGTCATTTTATGGATGTTCATCACCAAATTTTCAACATAGGCATTGTAGGACCTCTGCTCATGAACAGTGTCACTGTGATTTTCTTAACGTGTCCCAAACACTGATTTCTCACAGCCACCACACTATACTGCGCCAGAAGTGCAAAAACATATTTTGGCCAGGATATGGAAAATGACAGCTGTGCTGTTCCTAAGGAGGTGTGGAAAAATGTCAGTGTTGAAAAGCTGGAGTGAACATATTAGAAATGTGCGAAGTTATGAGCGTGACTGGAAACTGCACAATGCATGCTCGTAACACAGTCATTTTATGGAGTTTCATGACCAAATTTTCAACATAGGCATTTTACTGCCTCTGCTAAATGAACAGTGCAACTGTGATTTTCTTAATGTGCCCTCAACACTGATTTTCCACGGCGACCGCGCAATTCTGCGCCGGAAGTCCGAAAACACTTTCCGGCCAGGATGTGAAAAATGAAAGCTGTACTGTTCATAAGGTGGTATGGAAAAATGACAATGCTGAAAATCTGGAGTGAAAATATTGCAAATCTGTGAAGTTACGAGCGTGCATGGAAACTGCACAACACATGCTTGTAACACAGTCATTTAATAGACTTTTGACACCAAATGTTCAATATAGGCATTTTAGGACCTCTGCTAATGAACAGAGTCACTGTCATTTTTGTAATGTGTTCTGAACATGGATTTCCCATAGCTACTGCACTCTTCTGCGCCACTAGTGCGAAAACACATTTTGCCCAGAATGTGAAAAATGACAGCTGTACTGTTCATAAGGAAGTGCAGAAAAATGGCAATATTGAAAATCTGGACAGAAAATATTGCAAATATGTGAAGTTACGACCACGAGTAGCTACTGCTCAACACACGCATGTAAAACAGTCATTTTTTTAATTTTTTCCACCAAATTTGCAACATTCACCTTTGGAGTGCCCACCTCATGAACACTGGCACTGTCGTTTGGTTAATCAGTCCTGAAAGGTGATTCCATGCAGTGACCGCGAAATCACCTTTCAGGACTGATTAATACCATGACAGTGACTGAATTCAAGAGGAGGCATCCCAAAGACCCCATGCTGAAAATTTGGTGCCAAAATTCCAAAAAATGCCTGAGATATGCAAAACAGTTGAAAAAAACTCTATTTATGCCATTATACAGCTTTCCGGCATTTCCTCAGTTCACGGTCGGCTTTGAAGAGTGCAGATGTGTTCCTGGTCCACTGAAGATCATTGCGCTTGACTCCAGAGATAAGTATGGGGTGAGTGGGGTGTGGAGAGGCAGGGTGTGCAGTGGATGGGCGTGGGTTGTGGTGGGGCAGGGAGACTGCGAGGGACCATTTCTTTTTACAGGTTTAAAAAAAAAAAACACTGTGGGATGTTTTTTTTCTTTACAGGGGCATTGGGCACACTGGGGTTGGCTCCTAACATGCCACCTGAATGTTTTGAGGTGAGTGTAGCCGTCCCGGAGTTGGGCACACTTGTTTAGCACAAATGCGGTGCAAGAGCAGGGGACTAGGCACCTCGGCACAACTCTCCAGCTACTCCTTTGGGGGGACCTGATGATGACAGGGAGTGGGCTCCCCCATTGGCACATCAAACAGGAAGGGGGGACATAATGCCGATGGGGAGTGGGCTCCTCCACTGGCAAGTCAACTAGCACCGGGGATGGAAGCCGACAGGGATTGGGGCCCCCATCGGCAAAAACATGCTGCTGTGAGGAGGGGCACATGCCACCAAAGTGGATTGGGCACCGACAAGGCACCACCATGTTCACAAACAATATTACAGTAGCAACTTTCCAGCCAGCAATGACGGGTCACTCCCTCATTGCAGCAAATCACTGATGCTGCAATAACGAGGCAGCTTGTGATTGCTGCAGTGAAAACATTACAAGTTGGTGGCACTTCTGGAAGCCAGTATCATCAGCACACTGTGCCTCCATTGGTGCACCATGGCCAAGCCCCCAAATGCAATGCGTCAGTTTACTGCCACAATGCCGCACCTCACGAACCCGCTTCTCTCCTAAGCTGTCACATAATGTTTCTTGAGCATGCACGCAAGCAAACATAAAAATCAGGGTGATAAGATTATGTGAATGGGGTGAAGTCTGGGGCTGAAGAGTCCAAGGTACACCTCAATGCCTATCAGTGACTGGAGGTGGGAGTGGGATGGCATGAGCAGTACAGTCGGCAATCCAAAGGCACACCCCGATGCCTGTCAGTCTGTACAGGGTAGGACGTTATGGTTAGAAATCCTAATGTCTTGGGCGTTTGTTGGTATTTACACTACAAATTATCAACATGGCCTTTTTGTGACCCTACCTCGTGAAAGCATGTGGGACTTCTTCTCATGAAGAGTGGCGGTGTGATTATGTCAATGTGTTCCAAACATTGACTTCCAACAGAGACAGTGCCATTCTGCGGCACATAAATGAAAACACAGATTGGGCAGGATGTGAAGAATGAGAGCTGTACCATCCACAGAGAGGTGTGAAGAGATGGCAATGTTGAAAATCTGTACTGGGAATATTAAAAATGCTCGCACGTCCGAGCATACAGTACATGGAAACTGCGCAACGCATACACATTACACAGTCATTTTATGGATGTTCGTCACCAAATTTTCAACATAGGCATTGTAGGACCTCTGCTCATGAACAGTGTCACTGTGATTTTCTTAACGTGTCCCAAACACTGATTTCCCACAGCAACCACGCTATACTGCGCCAGAAGTGCAAACACACATTTCAGCCAGGGTGTGAAAAATGAAAGCTGTATTGTTCATAAGGAAGTGTGGAAAAATGGCAATGCTGAAAATCAGGAGTGAAAATATTTAGTATATCGAGTCTAGGTATTATATATACACTATAATATATAGTGATAAGATTATGTCTAAGGAACGAATATCATGTTGTCATACAAATATCCTCAGTAATAATGAATGTGGGGAGATAAATACAGCCAATGAGTAAAACACAAGCTGTATTATATGATATTTTAACAGGTTTCCTGGGTACAGAAAAATAACTTTTACTTTACCACCCTGCTTGAACCTAGGTCAGCTGATGGGTTTCCTGTCCCCATGGCCACTGTCATAGAGGCAGCTCTTGCCTTTTCTTCTCTTAATTCTCTGCAAACATTCCCTCCTTAGGAATTCATTTGTTCATAGCTCTTATCTTTTCTGGCTAGCTGCTGATCTAGTTGTTTTCTCTGAAAGCTTGAAGCTGTGTAGTACAAGTTTAAGACTTTTGTTGCCCCTGTTGATGTAATGTGATACCAAGCAACTCTGACATACCAGCACCAAGGCTCGTAGGAAAGACATACCTAACTACTTTGGCTTTATAATTACCATTCATATGTGTTAGAATTCAATATGTTTCTCGTCTTTGTAGTTTTGTATTATTGTTTATTACTGAGATTTTGGTACTGAAATTCTGAGATGCTGATGTACCCACTTGCCACTGCACTTGTTCCCACTATCTCCCTGTGAACACTAGCAGTGCTAGGTTTAAACATAGCCACCCTCTGTGCATTTATTCCTCCCAAATACCAATGAACACCAGCAGTTCTGGGTTTTAACCAGTGTGCTGGAAATGGAAAACAAATCACTGGGGGAACCCATCGCCTTTGATGTAGGATCAAACATACATGTACCTCATAGGGGTCAGGGAATACATTTCCTTATGCTACAGTATGTTGTATTGTTACACTCTGTTTAGTCACTTTCATACAAACATATCTTTCACTTTCCCAGTTGTGTTCCTGGAATTGAGTCGGACTTTTAATTTCACTCCTGGAAATGAGTACCCAGATCCCCACCCTTCCCCTTTTCCCACCACTGGTTTAAACATAACCACTTTTCATGGCACTTGTTCCTGCTGCCCATCAGCAAACACCAGAAGTGCTGGGTTTTAACTTAGCCGCTCTCCATGGTACTTTAATGTCATTGTTGCAGATTTGGGAGAGGAAGGACATGAATCATGCAAATAAAAAAGATACTGTAGAACACACCTGAGCTTTAGTTAATCCCTTTTATAACTGTCTGAAAATACAGTATGAGATTTTGCAGTATTTTATTTTTGTATTTATTTTTTTAGTTTTTGTTTACCGGGTAAGTGCACTAGCCATAGCAATGACTATTTTCAGGCACGACCTGGGAGTATTGAAGTACATACTCTGCCCTGATACCCATATTGTTGTTTGGGCGTGGTTTAACTGAAAGAAGCGATAAATGGAAAAAAGGATGCTCTCAATTCTTCTTTTTATTTGGCAGGTGAAATTATTTAGTTAACACAAGTTCCTGTGGATAAACACTACCATCAATGAAAACTTGAGATACAATACACAACATCTGAGAGAGTGAGTCAGTTTGTAATGGAAACCCAGCGCTCATGCTGCTTTTGCTGCTTCCAGGAAGGCAATGGGAAAGTTGCTGCTTCTTTTAAAACATAAACAACAAAAAAAGAGTAAATAAATATTTTTTTTTTATTTTATTCTTTGGTAACCAGGCAAAATTAGGCTCAACAATACTTTTATTTGGCTTGTAGTTACTAGAAATGAATGGGAACAAGATGTGAGGTATTGTATCTGCAATGAGCTTGTTTTAAAGCTACTAGAGATGATGTAATGATCAATTGGTGAGGTAAGAATTGGTTTTGTTACAGATAGACACTTCACAGTGATCATTTTGTGACTAGAGAGTGTCAGTGATGCTTGAAAAGGTTTTATTGACTGTTAGCCAGTCAGTCATCTTCTGAGAAAGAACCCAGTCTTGCATCAGATCTACACACTGTACGTACTGTATAATGCCACACACTGTTTGCACTACTTGTGCCTGTCTGACTAAAGCAGAGTTTCCCTGGGGAGGCCCAACCTGTTTCAGGGGAAGCTCAAGAAAGTCTGGAAAAGTACCGTATTTCAATTTTGAATTGTAGATATTATGTGTGATGGGATGAAGCAAACTGAAAGAGGATAATAGTTGGTGAATTATTGTATTCATTTACAAATCTGTAACTAGGAAAGGCACACTGAGCGAAGACTCATTTCAGGTGTACCTGGCGAAGGGTATGGAGCAAATACAATTCAAAAGGTAACTACAAAACATTCAAGAAATACAATATAAACAAAAGTGCAAACTGATAGGAACAATGAACAAACAATGTGAGGTACTGTAACAACTGGTCAATTAGATTAGTAGCATAACAGTCGAAACACAAGGGTTAAGCAGAGAAATACTAACAGCAAAAGCAGGAGGGAGCAAAAAGATTCCTCTGAAGTTGCTAAAGAGTGGTGTTCAGTCAGAGGAGAAGAGGTAGCTGTGGGTAAAAAGGTTATTCTAGATAGATGGGAAACAGAGAACTGAGTCCGACTCACAAAGGTATTTCAACAAGAGGTAGCAATGGTTTGAGAGTCAAAATAGTGGAGCAAATAGGCTGGCCTGGGGTGAGGGGTTTTCAAGGGGAGGCTACAGTAAACTGAATAAAATGAAAGCCAACTACTAATTGAGTTTTGCTTTTTTCCTCATGTATGGTGCAAAGTATGCTATTTTTCTATGGGGAGGCCCAAGATTATTTCAATATTTTGGGGAGGCTCAAGATCTTTTCTTGGCTTTAGGAAGGCTCACTATGACAAAGTCTGAGAAGTAATAGACTAAAGTCTTGGCAGGCAGCCCCCACAGTGATTTGTATATGGTACTCTGTGACCCTGAGCAAGTCCCTTAACCTCACAGTGCTTCATAGTTTTTTTAGGTTTCATAGGATTTTCAAGTATAATAGACTTACGTGCTTTAATTGCTTTCCATAACTTAAACTGTCCCATATGTATTTAAACAGAATCTATCTAATCTATTTTTGAATAATTCCATGGAACTACTTAGAATAACTTCACTAGGTAAACTGTTCCATAAGTTCACCACTCTTTGGCTAAACCAATGCTTTCTCTTTAATAAATTCCTTTTATCTGCAACTAATTGAAGATGGTGTCCCCTGATGTTGTATAAACATTCTTTTAATATAAGGCCATAATCAGACCATGTTAAAATATTATGTAAAGCCTTAAAAAGCATACACATATCCCCCTTGATCTCCTACATTGTAAAGTAAACATATCCAGTTCCCTAAGTCTCTCAGAATATGTCATGTCCCTATATCACTTTAACGATTTTGTAGCTCTTCTCTGTATTTTCTCCAGCTTTAAAATGTCACCCCTCTTTTATGGGGCCCAAACTTGGGCTCCATACTACAGGTGGGGCCCCACCAATGCCAATGCATATCCCTGCTTTTGATATGTCTTGAAATACAGTTTAGGTTTTGATTAGCTTTTTTAATGACAGCTTAACAGTTTGAACTGAACTGAAGGTCAGAAGTTATTATTATCCCTAAGTCTCGCTCTTCCTTAGTAGTGGGTAATGTTTTGTCCAGCATCTTATAGGATATGTTCAGATTGCATTTGTTCACATTAAATTCCAATTTATGTCTATTTGTCCAGTTCCCTATGTCAGTAAGGGCATTTTGCATGACATTACCATCCTCACTGTGCTAACTAATGCCCCGATTCTTCAATCATCAGCAAACTTGGTTAGCCAGATATTAGTATGATCATATTTCAATGAGGATATATATATATATATATATATATATATATATATATATATATATATTAAAAAGACAGGGACCCAATACATAGCCCTGTGGAACCCCACTTGTTACCACTGCCCAGTCCGATAAGACTCCATTGATGATCACTCTCTGTCTACTCCCTCTCAACTGTGAGGTAATCCAATTTATCAAGTTGATATCCAACCCTATTTGTTTAAGTGTGAGCAACAGTTCATCATGTGGCAGTTTATTAAATGCCTTTGAAAAATCGAGGAAGGTCACATCCACAGCTTCCCCATTATCCAAAGCCTTACTCAATCTCTCATAAAATATTAGTTTATTTGTCTGACATGAGCAAGACTTCTTAAATCCATGTTGGCTTGAATCTGTCAATTTGGTTTCTTCCAGATGTAATAAGATTGTATCTTTTATTATACCCTCCAAGATCTTATATATCATGGATGCCCTGCTAATAGGATGAAATTTTCTGGGTTTGTCTTATGGCCTTTTTTTAGAACAGGAACAATGACTGCATCCCTCCTACTTTGTACTACTTGACCTAGGTCTAATGATTTTTGGAAGATATGTGTCAGTGGGTGTGCTAAATTTTCTGAAAGTTCTCCCAGAATTCTCAGGCATATATTATCAGGGCCAGGGGATTTATTTATATTAGGTTTATTTTATTGTTCTAGTACACCTTTGACCTCAGCTACAACTTTACTGGCTAATGAGGGGGAGGAAATAAAGGGACTAACTATATTTATCATGTTGTTAAACATTGAACAGAAGTAACTGTTCTGGATGTCAGCTGTTTCCTTATAATTTGCTATGTTCCCTTCTGAGTTTTTATATGGGCCTATGTTATGCATAGATTTCTTCTTACTGTTTACAATTGCATAGAACAATTTATGGTTATCCTTAGTTTTGGATGCAAGTGCCAATTCATAGTCGGCCTTAGCCTTTCTAATAGTCATTTTTGCTTCGTTCACCAAGGTTCTATAGATTATCTTTACCTCGGGATCATTAGATTTCCTAATTGTTCTGTACATTATGTTTTTCTTTTTAATTAATTTCTTTATTTTTTTGTTAAACCATACATTTTTACTTCTAGCCGTCCAGTTGCAGAGATGGGTAGAAGCAAGACTCAACATAAAGGAGATGTTGCATCTTAGCTGGGCTGTCCTGACTAAATATATTGGAAAAATAGGTAAAAGCAAAGACCCCACTATAAATGAGATGTTGCAACTCTGATGACCTATTGTGGGGAAATAAATTTTGAAAAAAATATAGCCTGCAGTTGCTGGCATTTCAGCCCCTGACGTAAGGGAAAACACTATGGTTTTACTGGTTAAGGCACTGATGGGACTCAAAGATCCATGGCTGAAACAATGCTGCAGCCAAATACTTATTAAGTGACCCTGAGTGAGTCACTTAACCTCCAGTGATCCAAGGCACCCAGCTGCAGGAATGGGTAGAAGCAGGAGTCTATTGGAAGTGAGATGTTGAATACTGGTTGGGCTATCCTGGGTAAACAAAATATTAAAACAAAGATTCCTGCTTGTTGACTGGAATGGCTGCCTGTCTGTACACTGTTCGTGAGACACCAGTACTGAACAAATGGTGTATATTGCCTGCCATGTTTTTCTGCTCTTCATACTTTCCAAACACTACCAATATCAAGCTCATTGGTGTGTTTTTGATGCTGTGCCTGCATGCAGTCCAACTTCTAGCACCAGCAGCACTGAAGTTATTAATGAATACTACCTGCTATGTCTGTTGGCAACAGTCCATACACTACCAATATCTCACTCATTGGGGCATGTTGCTCCTTTGTTTGCATACAGTCCTTTTGACTGCCATGTTTGTATATACTCAATCTACGAACTAATGACAGCTTGGGATGGGAATCAAGAGAGTGGATACCTTTTGGCAGAAGGGACTGCTGAGCAAATTAGCAGGCTGTTCCAGGCATCTACCACCCTGTCTTTGGAGAAGTATTTACTTACATCTCTCTTAATCCCCCCTCAAAGCCTCATAGTGTTCCCCCATGTTTAGGTGTTCCTCCACCTCTGAATCTGACTTCCCTCCTACACACTGTTCACCCCCTTGAGGTATTTTATAGGTCTCAGTCATGTCCCATCTTACTCTCCTCTTCTCCGGGGAGTACATGCTGAGCTACTGCAACCTCTCCATGCACGGTTTCTAATGAAACACCTGCACCAGTTTGGTAGCTATCCTCTGAACTGGTTCCATGCTGTCAATGTCCTTGTGGAGGTACAGCCTCTAGAACTGGACACAGTACTCCAGGCTGGCTCTCACTAGAGCATGATACAGTGGCAACACCACCTCCCTTCACCTGCTAGAAATCACTTGCCCTATGCACCTCAGTATCTGTACATCTTATTGCCCTCCCACATTTTTTCCAGGGAAGGGTCACATCTGTCAGGCAGGAGGAGACTAGCACTGAGTGACCAAGTACAGATTCTGCCTCACACCACTGGGCTATGGTACTGCACCCTCTCCTTTGCTACTTGTACTGCACCTATTCTTCGGTTGGGTGACTTACCTTCCACACACTGTGCCTCCTGATTTACTTGCAGTAGGCACACCTCAATATCGGCCTATCTTGTACTGCACCAGCCCCAACTCCGAGGTTATTTACTGCACCCATACCATATTCTCGAGATCATGGGCTACTTGAACACTGTGCAAAACCCACTCCCTGATATACTTGCACTACACCCAGACCCTTCTCCCAAACATGCACTGCACTCCACCCTACCACCTTGGCTATTTCAGCATTACATGCAATCTGTGTTACTGCTGTTGCTCCTAGTGCTCCATATCCAGTGCATTCCATCTCGGCTTCCTGACTACTACTTTACAAGTGTGGTTGCCCTTTCCTTGCTTTCCTTCTCCTCCTTCAGTCAGAGAGACACTGAGGAGGTGGTGGACACAAAAGATTGGCAGTCAAGAAAGGGGTGATGCTTTGTTAACATACTAGACAGATGCCAGGAATACTTTTATAAAGAAATGGGCCTACAGTATAGGCACGTTGGGACCCCTTCTACCCAAAAGGACCAGAGGACAATCATTAAACAGGAGACAACAGGCCCCAGGGTACCTGAAATTTCAAGACTGGCAACTAGACACTGAGGCATAACTTGATCCCCCACTTCTTTGCACATTTCCATCATTTATTTGTTTCTATCACTTACTCTGTTTCCTTCTGTTCATCCTTTTTAAGGCTGTTAGTGAAGTTTAAGGCATACTTCTTGTGAATGCTCAACTGGGTATGGCAAAAACTGTAAATGGTGAACGTTACTGTTGTGACTACATGGAGGGGAAAAGTCAGCAGGGAGGGGCACTGCAGCACAGCTGTAATGCAGTACAATAGATAGCACAGGAATCTATTGCACTGCAAATCAGCTGCGTGATTCCCTTCTCCAGTTTCAAATAGTTCCCCATAATTCCGCTGGCATCTATCTATCTGTCCGTCTGTCTCCACAACTGACAATATATAGATATATATATATCTATATATAAAATATTCAGGTGTGACTTGAGGGATACCTTATTTTTCTATAAATGTTCTGTTTGACCTCAGGTAACTTCATGAGTGGAGTAAGCAACAATGAGATGTCTGAGGTCAAACAGCACAAATATAGATAAATCAGTTATCACACAAGGTGACCCCTACATATTTCCTTTATGCAATTGGAGCTGAACTTGTGTAATGCCTTTTTTATTGTTAAATGGAAAGCAGTAATCAACTCATGCCTTGTCATAAGGCATGGCTTGATTAGCTTTTTCTTAAAAGTGTATTCATTTTTTAACTTCCTGTTGTTGAAATATTTAGCATGTATCTGGTTGAGCCTGCCTCCCTCCCAACGGCATTTTGAAGTATATAGTGCACCTACAACCACCTGCTGCTCTGAGCTTTGAAAAGAAGGGGTTATGGTCTGGATTTCTGATAACATTGTTTCCACATTGGTCTCCTGATATAAACAAGCATTTGTCAATGCTGAATATTTGCTTGCTGATATTAACATTGGATGTGCCGGAGTTAGACAGATGCAGAATAGGAATGGCAGTGACTTATTGAACTCATGCCAACCCCCCTTTCACCCTGCAGAGATGGACAGGCATTGGGGTGTGTCTTTGGGACGAAATGCCATAATGCTCTTGGCCATTTCACCTCACCCTATCCTGCAGGCACCGACAAGTGTTGAGGTGTGCCTTGGGGGGGGGGGGTTGGCTTTACAGTCACCCCATTTCATAAGGGCATATGCTAAAATAGGTGCAGTATAGGAGAATGGGTGAACTCTGGGGCAGAAGAGTCCAAGGCACACCTCAATGCTTGTCACTGGCTTCAGGATGGGGGTGGGGTGGAATGGCATGAGCATTACAGCTGGCAATCCAAAGGCACACCCCTGACATCTGTCAGTCTGTACAGGGTGGGACGTTATGGTTAGAAACCCTAATGCCCCATGCATTTCTTGGTATTTACACTACAAATTTTCAACATGGCCTTTTTGTGACCCCTACCTTATGAAAGCATTTGGGACCTCTGCTCATGAACAGTGCTACTGTGATTTTTTATTCTGTCCTGAACAATGATTTCTCACAGGGACTGTGCCATTCTATGCCAGATGTGTGAAAACATAGTTCGGGCAGGATGTGGAAAATGACAGCTGTACCATTCATAGGGACGTATGAAGAGATGGCAGTCTGAAAATCTGGAATGAAAATATTAAAAATGCTTGAAATAAAGAGAGTACTTGGAAACTGCCAACGCACGCTCATAACACAGGCATTTAGTGGAATTATTTCACCAGATTTTCAACATAGGCATTTTGTGACCTCTGCTCATGAACTGTGCCACTATGATTTTCTTAATTTCTTCTGAACGTTGATTTCCTACAGTGACTGCGCCATTGTGCGTCAGATGTGTGAAAACACATTTCAGGCAGAATGTGAAAAATGACAGCTGTACTGTTCATAAGGAGGTGTGCAAAATTGACAATGTTGAAAATCTTGAGTGTAAATATTACAAATTCTTGAAGTTACAAGTGTGCATGGAAACTGCGCAATGCACGCTCGTAACATAGTCATTTTATGGACTTTGGTCACCAAATTTTCAACATAGGCATTTTGGGACCTCCATTCATGTACAGTGTCACTATGATTTTCTTAATCTGTCCTGAACACTGATTTCCCACAGTGGCCACGCTATTCTGCTTCAGAAGTGAGAAAACACATTTCGACCAGGATGTGAAAAATAATAGCTATAGTGTTCATAAGGAGGTGTAAAAAAAAATGGCAATATTGAAAATGTGGACTGAAAATATTACAAATTTGCGAAGTTACGAGTGTGCGTGGAAACTGCATGATGCACACTAGTGACACAGTCATTTTTTGGAATTTTTTCTCCAGATTTGCCATAAAGGCTTTTTGGGAGCTCACCTCATGAACAGTGACACTGTCGTTTCATTAATTGGTCCCAAAAGATGATTCCGAGCAGTGACCACAAAATCACCTTTTGGGACTGAATAACCAGATGACAGTCACTGAATTCATGAGATGGGGTTCCAGGAACCCCATGCTGAATATGTGGTGCCAAAATTCGCAAAAATGGCTGAGATATCCAAATAAGTTGGAAAAAACCATTTATGACATCATACAGCTTACTGGCATTTCTTCAGTTCGCAGTCAGTTTTGGAGAGCGCAGATGTGTTCCCAGTCCACTGAACATTGTCACGCCGGGATCCAGAGGTAAGTATGGGGTGGGAGGTTGTGGGAGGTGGAGTGCACAGAGGGTGGGCTCGGGTTGGAGGAGGGGGTACTGGAGACAGCGAGGGACTTTTTTTCTTTTACAGAAAAAAAAAAAACAACATGGGAAGGTTTTCTTTTTACAGGTGATTTGGCATGCTGGGGTGGGCTCCCAGCATGCCACCTAAGTGTCTGTTTGGGGTGGGGGTCTATAGCAAAGGGGGATTGGGCACCCCCCTCAGCACACAACAATTGGGGGGGGGGCATTATGCCGACAGGGATTGGGCTGCCCCATCGGTAGGTGAATTTGGGAGGGGCATGCTGACAGGAGGATTGGGCACCCCTCGGCTTTCATGGGGACAGTGAGAGGCGGCAGCTGTCCGTCAGCTTCTGTGGGGACTGTCAGAGGCAGACAGCGATGGTCGCCGCCATGAATACTGAAATGGTACACCACACAAGACAAGCTGTAATTTGATGCTGTAATCAGGTACCACCCAAGCAGCAAAAACAGCTTATTGTTAATGATAGGGTGCTCACTGATTGCAGAGGCAAGTTTCTTTCAAGTTGGTGGCACGCTACAATCCTGCTGTCATCGACAGCGTGCTCCTCTATTGGTGCCATAGAGACCATCCCCAAAATGGACTGCTGGCACTGGCCACAACACTGCTGCACCTCCACAACTCACTACTGCAGCAACCTGTGTCAATATGTTTCTTGCGCATGTGCGCAAGCAAACATAAAAATGGCTTTGAAGGAGGGGCATTTCATGATCAGTCCTGAACAGGTGTGGAGCTAGTGGGGTGGAGCTTACAGTACAGTTTAGTGACAGATTTTTGCCTCTTCCCAAGGTGGCAACCCTACACTATCTCAACTTTGCTGTGTGACCCCTTGGTATTGTTATCCATGAGCTGTACTCATGGCCTTTAGTAACTAGAGGAGGTGAGCTGATAGCTCTGTCTCTCCCTTCCCCCCCTCTCCCTTTCTCTCTCTCTCTCTCTCTCTCTCTCTCTCTCTCTCCCTCTCTCTGTCTTTCTCTCTCTCAACTGTCTTCTTGCCCTAATTTGAAACTTGCTGTAGTTTATGGCTGTGGCTTATTCCAGTAGTTGAGATTAGTTTTCTACACTGTCGGTGAAGCCTAAAGCAGCACCATGCCCCAGCTTAAAGCAAATGATAGGAGGAAGAGCAGGCAGCAATTGTATCTGGTAGATGAAGAAACAATACTTTTAGAGAAAGCAGTCTTGTTCTTCCCATAAAAGAAAACCTGACTCTGCAGCCATGTGTGGAAGTGGAAGCATTGGCAGTGAAGTTCAACCACTAGCATTCTTGCAGTGCTTCAGACTTTAGGTGAGCAGCAGAAAAAATTCTTGCTAAGCTCACCACTGTTTCCATATAACAGAAGAGCACAATTGTCGAACTCACTGACAGGCCTTGTGAACAGAGCCATACTGCTGAAAAAATCATTGGCTTGCTCCGGAAACAGAATTCCACTGCCAGCGGGCAGGGAAAATAGAGTCACACCACTACAAAACTTACTGCCGATTCCAAGGAATGGAGCAGCATAACCAAATTCACTAAGGGTAACAGAGTCACCCCACTCTTAAATGTATGGCTGGGCATGGAGGAAGAGGCTGCACTGCAGCTGAAGTTATAATTCACTGCCAGGCTGGGAGAACAGAACCACAGTGCTGATTCCCTTAGTTTGATAAACACTGTCATCCCCTTAAGCAGGCCTAAAGCTCATACTCCTTGTAAGTAACATAGGACAGCAGGCTCTTTCTGGGCTGCAGTTTGGCTCTGGGTACACTTAAGGGAATATTGTGCTGACTGCCTCCCACACAATCAGAAGGGGGCATCAGTGAGAAATGCAATGTTGATAATGAGCAGAAAGAAAGAGCCTGGGATGGTCCAATGATACAGCCACAGGGGGAGGTTTGTGGATGGCCTGCAGTTTTCCAGTTTTGTGTGTCCTTTGCAGCATCAGACAAGAACAAAATGTAAATGGGTGTTATGCAAGAGAAAACACAGGTTACTGTCATCCTCCTGGTGGAGAGGTGACTACTCAGGTCATGTAACCCTTCTGGAGAACTTTGGGGTGAATAATCAGACATGGAGAAGGAGTGGCATTACCCATATTTGTCAAATTGCTTTGCACCAGCTAACCACTGCTGGGGGAAAGTGTGTACATGCAGGTTAATGCTCAACAGCCTATTGTGTCTCTTTACCAGTATAGGAGCATGCTTGACTGTACACTGTGCAAATTAGTGTGGTCCTGGGGTTGGGGGTTGCTACCAAACACCAGGGAACATTTTCATCAGGCACAAAGTCAGCAGTGCCTTAAGAAATGTCTTAAAACCTGAGGGGGATGGGGACAAATAGCAATTCCATTCTTGTCATTTCAGCCAAATAATTACAGCGAGTGCAATTTGAGCTGTTCAGTTACAGCAAATGCAATTACAGCAAATCCTCATTTCAGCAATGCACATTACGGTTATTTTATTACTGCAGGGGGGCAGAACCCCCTGCACCCCCCATTTCTATTGTTCTAACACCACGTCGCACTTTGATAGCCACGATTGCAGAATGTGTCCTGTAGCTCAAAAGGTGCAGTCGCTATAGTTTGCCAGTCACTCATGTTGTAGTCACTCAAATTGAGTAGCCCAAATTGATTAGCCCAAATTACATGATACCCAATTAGCTAGTATGCAACTAGACAGTCTAGCTGGATAGTTCAGGTCATTTTCTGTCTTTCTCATTTGCATGATTCTATGTTTCTACATCCCTTTTTAGGTTAATGCATTAGCAGCCATTTTGTCTCTGTCCTGAATTTATTTATTTTCACTTTAGCATTCACGTTTTATTTATACTGTACATTTTCATGTTGCTTGCATGCGTGCTCAAGAAACATGTTGCGGCAGCTTGCTCCAGAAGCAGGTTGTGGAGGTGTGGCACTGTTGTGGCCAGTGCCCCCACTGCCTTTTGAGGCTTGGCCCCTGTTCCGCAATGGGGTGGCACGCTGCTGCTGACACTAGTTCAGCCAGCGTGCCACAACCTTGAAAAGTTTTAGTCACTACAATCAGGGGCCACCTCATCATTGCAGCGTCATCCACTGCAATGAGGAAGTGACCCTTCATTGCAGGGCTGTCCCTTGCATTCCCCCCAACCTAGTTTTTTGTCTGCCAAGGGGGTGCCCAATCCCCTCGACATCATGCCCCCTTTGCCAACGGGGTGCCCAATCCCCATCGGCATGTCCCCCCTTTCATTTCTTGTGTGCCAAGGGGGTGCCCAATCCCCGTTGGCTCCAGTCCGCCCACCCCAAAACACACAGGTGGCACAATGAGAGCCCACCGCAGCATGCCAAAAGTACCTGCAAAAGGAAAAACCATCCCGCGATGTCTATTTTATGTTTAAAACCCTGTAAAGAAGAAAACGGTGCCTCGCTGTCTGTGCCCCCTCCTCCAACCCATGTCCTCCCACTGCGTACCCCACCTCCCCACACCCCCCTCACCCCATACTTACCTGTGGAGTCCAGTGCGACAATCTTTGGTGGACCGGGCGGGAACTCGTCTGCACTCTTCAAAGACGACCGTGAACTGAGGAAATGCCGGTAAACTGTATAATGGCATAAATAGAGTTTTTTCAACTTTGCTGCATATCTCAGGCATTTTTTGGAATTTTGTCACCAAATTTTCAACATGGGGTTTTTGGGACCCATCTTCATGAATTCAGCCACTGTCATGGCGTTATTCAGTCCCGAAAGGTGATTTTGCGGTCACTGTGTGGAATCTCCTTTTGGGATCGATTAACAAAATGACAGTGCCAGTGTTCATAAGGAGGGTTTCTAAAGCCTATGTTGCAAATTTGGTGGAAAAAACAAAAATGATCTGTTTTTACTTAGTGTGTGAAGGGAGTTGCTATGCACACTCATAACTTTGCGATTTGCTATATTTCCATGCCAGATTTTCAACATTGGCATTTTTACACACCTCCTTATGAACAGTACTACTGTCATTTTCCCATCCTGGCCGAAATGTGTTTTCGCACTTCTGGCGCAGAATAGCATGGTCGCTGTGGGAAATCTGTGTTCGGGACAGATTAAGAAAATGACAGTGACACTGTTCATGAGCAGAGATCCTAAAATGCCTATGTTGAAAATTTGGTGACGATAGTCCATCAAATGACTGTTACAAGTGTGTGTTGCGCAGTTTCCACGCTCCCTTGTAACTTCGCAAAATTGTAATATTTTCACACCACATTTTCAACACTGGCATTTTTCACACCTCCTCATGAACAGTAGAGCTGTAATTTTTCACATCCTGGCCAATATATGTCTTTGCACTTCTGGCGCAGAATAGCACAGTTGCTGTGGGAAATCAGTGTTTGGGACAGATTAAGATCGAGCGAGTGAGAGAGGGGAGTGACCGAGCTCAGCTGAGCTCTGTCGGGACTGCTGAGGATTTCTTTGTGGCAGAAAAAGGCATCAGTGTAGGCAGGATCCCAGTAGAAAAGCACAGCCTGCAGTGTGGGGAGAAATAGAATGAGGAAGTGAGGGAGGGGGTGTGAGCAAGCTCAACAGAGCTCTGTCAGAACTGCTGCGGATTTCTTTGTGGGCAGAAAAAGGTGTCAAAACACAGGCAGGAGCCCAGTACAAAAGGGCAGCATGCAGCATCGGAAGAAACAGAGCGAGTGACAGAGGGGTAGTGAGCGTGCTGAACGAGGCTCAGTTGAAACTACTGCGGATTTCTTTGTGGGCAGAAAAAGGCACCAACTCAGAAGCCCAGTACAAAAGGGCAGCCTGCAGCGCTTCGAGAAATAGGAGTGAGAGAGAGAGAAGAAGTGAGCGAGCTTGAGCTCTGTCAGCACAGCTGTGAATGTCTTTGTGGGCAGCAAAAGGCACCAATGCATGCAAGAGCCCAGTACAAAAGGGCAGCCTGCAGCGCAGGAAGAAACAGAACAACTGAGTGAAAGAGGGGACGTGAGCGAGCTTAATGGAGCTCTGTCGGGATTGCTGCAGATTTCTTTGTGGGAAGAAAAAAGTGCTAATGCAGGCAGGAGCCCAGTACAAAAGGGCAGCATGCAGCATCAGAAGAAATAGAGCGAGTGACAGAGGGGTAGTGAGCATGCTCAACAGAGCTCTGAGAGAACTGCTGTGGATTTCTTTGTGGGCAGAAAAAGCCATGCCAACACAAGCAGGAGCCCAGTACACAAGGACAGCCTGCAGCATCTGGAGAAATAGAATGAGCGAGTAAGAGAGGGGAGTGAGCAAGCTCAGTGGAGCTCTGCTGGGACTTTAGAGTTGCACACCCTTCCATCCACGGTTCTCTGTGATCTCTGGAATGGACGCAAAGCAATGATTGGATACTTTTAGGATTGCTGTAATAATACACATTTAGTTGTTCTGTTTATTTCTCTAACTGAGATATAGTGTTATGAATGCGGTAATAATTCAGTGCATATCATTGGCGGGTTGGGGGGGGCATGACAATTCTTAGGCATGCTACTTTCACTTTCAAATACCTAAACAGCATATATAAGCAAGCAACATTTGGCATTGACAAATGCTTGTTATCTAATATCAGCACATCACCTGTAGCCTTTGCTACTCTGTCTTTACTCTCACTATTATTTTCCTCAGCCTAACATAATCTTCTTTATTTTTCTACAGCTCTGACAGGATACCAACCTGCAGTCAATCAGGTAACTCTTTTATGTTTTGCAAAACTTGACAGTTCTTATTCTCTCTCTAAAAAACTACAGATTCTTTGTGACCCCTTTTCTGTGTTTGTTTTGCAGGTCCAACAAATGTCACACAAGCACCTTCAAGACCCCTACACTAGGTTACCCAGGACAAAGATTAGAGATCACCCACTTTTTACTTTTCCTACTGTACTTGGGTGAGCTGTAACTGTGTGGCACTTCCCATTACACACTGTGCAGACCTTTCTCTCTGTCCTGCTCCCCCCAGCACATGGACACCAGCAGTTCTGGGAGTTGTTTAAGTTGCTATTCGACTAGAGATGTCCCAAAGCTTTAATTCACTGGCAAAGTTACAGCGAAGTCGCCAAATTCACCTCCACTGATCATGTTGTGAAGTTTTACAAAATTATCATTGGTAACTTTGCCTTGCAGTTTTGCCTGTAACTTCTCCTTGGGGTATACAAAGGTAATGTTAGGTCAAAATGACTTCCCCCAACTATTTCTTTGGGGTTTTTTTAGGCTTACCTTAGTCAAATGTTTTTGAATTTATCAGAAACTTGGTATGGTGATTGTCCAAGAGGAGGTGCCTATTTGGTGCATTTATGATGTTTATCAGACATAGAGTGTGATATTGGCACTAATGACAAGCTGGGAGGTGATTTTGGGATGTTGCACACTCCATGAACTTTTCCAGGGGTATTATGTGTTACTATTGTGGTACTCATTGAGACCCTTGATTGAATGTATAGAATGTCGCTTAACTTCAAAGATCAGTGGTGTTACAGCTTGTTAAAGTTGCAGTGTTATCCTATCGGATATTAGGAAGGTGGGGTGTCACATCTCAGACTCTGTGTTCCCCATCTCTGAGACTGAACTACTACATACTTACATACTACATAGTTATGTACTACATAGGTTATAGTGCCGCTCTTATTTTGGGGCGGGGGTGTCATATTCAGGGCTGGATTTACCACAATGTCAAGTACGCCTGTGCGTAGGGCCCAAAGTTTGTGGGGGACCCGTTCCATTCTGTCTAATTGTTTTTTTTATTTTTTGTGATAGTTCGTGGATGAGTCTGACTCAAGTCAACAAGTGAGGTATGGGGGGGGAGTTGGGTCAGACTTGAGCTCGTCCGTCCATGATGGAGATTCAGTGTGCTGAGTAAAATTAAAAAAAAGGCATGCAGTGGTTGGCTGCCTGCTGCAACTTACTGTACATACTGCCTAGTGTCAGTGCTGCCCCAACTGGATTGGTCCTTGGATAATCAGTTCACTGCTCTTCTGTCTCTCACATTGAGTAGTAATCCTGATCACTCATAGGGCACTCAGGACCGTGGTGATATTGCCATAGTAACTACTACTAACGCAGTATCACCTGACCTATGAGCAGTTCCAGCATGTAACTCATTAGCATATGATTTCTGAAAGGGTGCATGCGCAGTCCGTGGAGCTGGAGCAGACTTGAGGCATATATAAGCTGTGATGCCATTTGTGAGCTGAGAAAGTGTGAGAAACGAGTGAAGAGGAAATAATGTTGGACACACACACACACTCCTTGAGCATTAACAACAACTGCTGCCTGACCCGCATGAGACAAGAGTCGAGCAGACTCTGACTCTTGATCCATCAGAGACTGTCAGAGAGGCTAGATCAGCCTGACCTGCTGGCTTTTTTCAAAGGGAGTCAGGAACCCTGACTGCGCTCCCCTACTGCTGCTCCTGTGGCCTGGCTGCGGCTGCCTCCTCCTGCCCTGGTTCAGACAAGTCTGACTCCAACTGTCCGACTAGCCCTCCTGGGATGATCCAGGTCAGGACCTGGGTGATGCTTGTCTGGCTATAGTCAGAGCAAGATTGAGTGAGTGAGTGAGTGGTGAGTGAGTCCTCCTGTGCGGCAACCTCAGCGAGTACTGTGGGGTTCTTGTCCGGAGTCAGGACTGTCTGCATGTCATTGGTCATGGCCTGGAGTGGAGCCTGGTGGAGATCAAGGAGCATCTGGGACAGCCTGGCCGGGGTGAGCAAGCAACGCCAATATGACTTTAAGCAGGAGGCCATGTGGAGCACCGGCTGTCCATCACCTCATCAACCAGTACTGAGTGTGTTGTGTGACACTGCAAGGGTGGGGGAGTTGCAACACTGTGTGTGTGGGAGGGGACCCATAGTTACTGTTTTCTTGGGGGCCTTGACAATGTAAATCCAGCCCTGATCATGTCACATGACACGTCTCAGAATCTGTGTTCCCCATCTCTGCACCTGAACTACTACTAGGTCCTAGTGCAGAAAACCATCACTGTAAGAAAGATATAAGTAGAAAATATCTTAAACTGCCACAGAAAGATATTGACAAAATACTTCACTTAAACTCACTGACCTAAACCACAAAAATAACAAGCACTTGTCAAAGCCAAATGTTGATTGAGTTGGTCCTTTGAGTTTGCTCACTGGCTTCTTTGAGCTCGCTCTATCCCACCCCTCACTGGCACATTCCATTTCTGTTGACGCTGCAAGCTGCCCTTTTGTATTTTGCTCCTGCCTGCGTTGCTGCCTTCTTCTGGCCACAAAGAAATCTGCAGCAGTCATGATAGAGTTCCGTTGAGTTTGTTCACTCACTCCCCTGCTCTCACTAGTTTGTTCTGTTTCTTCCGCTGCTGTAAGCTGCACTTTTGTACTGGGCCCCCTACATGCCTTGCTGCCTTTTTCTGCCCACAAAGAAATCCACAGCAGGCCCAACAGAGCTCCGTTGAGCTCACTCACTCCACCTCCATCACTCGCTCGTTCTGTGTCTCCCACTGCTGCAGGCTGCCCTTTTGTACTGGGCTCCTGCCTGCGTTGACACCTTTTTTTGCCCACAAAGAAATCTGCAGCAGTCCTGACAAAGTTCAGTTGAGCTTGGTCACTCCACTCCCTCAGTCGCTCAATGCTAATCTGTCCCAAACATTGATTTCCGACAGCGACTGCGGTATTCTGCGCTGGAAGCGCGGAAACACATTTCAGCCAGGATGTGAAAAATGACAGCTGTACTGTTCATAAGGAGGTGTGAACAAATGCCAGTGTTGAAAATCTGGCATGAAAATATTACTAATTTGCAAACTTACAAGGGTGTGTGGAACCTGCACAACACATGCTTATAACACAGTCATTTTATGGAGTTTCTTCACAAAATTTTCAACATAGGCATTTTAGGACCTCTGCTCATTGACTGTGTCAGTGTGATTTTCTTAATATGTCCCGAACACTGATTTCCCACAGTGACCGCGCTGTTGTGTGCCAGAAGAGTGATAACACATTTCAGCCAGGATGTGAAAAATGACAGCTGCACTGTTCTTAAGGAGGTGTGGCAAAATGGCAATGCTGAAAATCTGGAGTGAAAATATTGCAAAGTTGCAAAGGTACGAGCTAGCGTGGAAACTGCTCAATGCACATTCGTAACACACTCATTTTATGGACTTTCATTACCAAATTTTCAACATAAGCATTTTAGGAGCTCTGCTAATGAACAGTGACACTGTCATTTTCATAATGTGTTCCAAACATGGATTTCCTGCAGCGACCACGCTATTCTGCGCCGGAAGTGTGAAAACACATTTTGGCCAGGATGTGAAAAATGACAGCTGTACTGTTCATAAGGAGGTGCAGAACAATGACAATGTTGAAAATTTGGAGTGAAAATATAAATTCATGAAGTTACGAGCATGCGTGCAAACTGCGTAACGCAAGCTTGTAACACAGTCATTTTATGGAGTATCATCACCAAATTTTCACCATAGACATTTTAGGATCTCTGTTCATGAACAGTTCCACTGTCATTTTCTTAATCTGTCCTGAACACTAATTTCCCACAGCAACTGCACTATTTTGCACCGGAAGAGTGAAAACACATTTCGGCCAAGATGTGGAAAATGACAGCTGTACTGTTCACAAGGAGGTCTGACAAAATGCCAATGTTGAAAATCTGGTGTGAATTATTGCTAATTTTCAAAGTTAAGAGCGTACGTAGCAACTCAGCAACTCACGCTCATAAAACAGTCATTTTTTTGGATTTTTCCCACCAAATTTGCAGTATAGGCTTTTTGAGAGCCCACCTCATGAACACTGGCTGGGACTGTCATTTCGTTAATCGGTCTTGAAAGGGGATTCCATGCAGTGACCGCAAAATCACCTTTTGGGGCAAAATAACGCCACGACAGTATCAGAATTGATGAGGAGGGGTCCCAAAAACTCCATGTTGAAAATTTGGTGCCAAGATTTCAAAAAATGTCTGAGATATGCATTAAAGTTGAAAAAACTCTATTTATTACATTATACAGCTTACCGGCACTTCTTCAGTTCGCAGTCGGCTTTGAAGAGTGCAGACATGTTCCTGGTCCACCGAAGATCATCACGCCGGACTCTGGAGGTAAGTATGGGGTGAGGGGTGGGGAGGCAGGGTACTCAGTGGGTGGGCGTGGGTTGTGGGAGGGGGGCAGGAGACCGCCGAGGACTGTTTCCTTCTTTACAGGTAAAAAAATGACATCGTGGGTCTGTTTTTAATTTTACAGGGAATGTGACATGCTGGGGTGGCTCCCAGTGTGCCAACAGAGTTTTCTGTTTGGGGGCAGCTGTAGCTGACGGGGATTGGGCATCCCCGCTGGCACACCAGAAAGGGGGCGTTATATTATGCTGACGGCATTGGGGCACCCCGCCGGCACACAACAAGAGGGGTGACATTATGCCGACGGGATTGGCACCCCATTGGCAGACTACATGGGGAGTTACATAATGTCAATGGGAAGTGGCCTCTAGTCGGCAACATAAACTGTATGGCATTGAAACTAATGGGGATTAGGGCCCCTGTCTGCAATCAAACTCAGTGGGGGGGCAAATGCTGCCAAGGGGGATTGGGCACCCCCTTGGTGGGGGTAAT
The DNA here is from genome assembly GCA_016271365.2 of Neoceratodus forsteri. Lineage (NCBI taxonomy): Eukaryota > Metazoa > Chordata > Ceratodontiformes > Ceratodontidae > Neoceratodus > Neoceratodus forsteri. The sequence goes on from CM028133.1 coordinate 995,468,343, forward strand.
ATTGTTTGTCCGCCGTGTTCACAAACAAAATATCAGTGCTTCCAAAGTTCCACCCTGCAATGACGGGTTGCTCCCTCATTGCAGTGAATGGATGACGCGACAATGACGAGGCAGCCCCTGATTGCAGTGGCTAAAACGCTAGAAAGTTGTGGCACGCTGGCTGAACTAGTGTCAGCAGCAGCATGCCATGGTATTAGGGGAAGCGGGCCACACCTTTACAGGCTGTGGGGGCATTGGCTTTTGGAGAAAGCTGCCGCAATATGTTTCTTGCGCATGCACGCAATCAACATAAAAATGAGAAATTGCTCATTACAGATCCAAAATGATGAACAAGAAAGAGTGAGAAAATCCAAATATAACACAAATGTCCTGCTAGACAAAAAAGATCCAGATCTTTTGGAGCTGACTTGCTTTACAATACACCTACCCCGCTTCACACCACTGCTTCACGGACTGACAAAACAGAATCTACTATTTAGAAGTAAATAATCACTACAAAAAAAATCTAGCAACACAAGGCCATCTAGATCAATTTGTGAACAATTTTGATTCAAAAAGTTTGGTTTTGAAATGTATTTTAAAAGTTTGTTTTTTTTCTCAGACAATCACACACAGATTTCTCTCCTACTCTACATTTAGAACACCGTACTGAAGACAGTCTCCTCGTGGCATACAGCTTGCTTCAGCAACATGTGACCACCAGTCCCTTAGTATATTGCAAACTTCACCTCTGTACCAAACTTCGCCAGCGATGTTGCCAACTTTGCATTTTGGAGACTGTGCCTCTGTACCAAACAGTTCCAGTGAAGTTGCCAATTTTGCATGTCATGGATTATCAGTTTTCCACAAATTTGGACTTTGCATGGTGGATTAACTTTGTGAAATGACATGAACTTACAAATTATTCCACGGTGCAAAGTTTTCCAACTTTGCTCATCACTATATATGGCATGTTCTCTCACTTGCTCCTCCTAGCCCCCCCCCCAAAAAAAAAAACACTGTCAGAGATGGTAACAGTTTAAGATGCTGGCTGGCACTTTCGCTCTCCTTCTCCACCAGCCCTTGAACACCAAAAGGGCTGGTAAATGGTTAAGTTGCTGTGTGTTACTGTCTCTCTCTCTCCCCTGCTCCCCTCCCAAACCCCCAAACATTTGCTGCACTGGCAAATTTCAAGTGTCTGTGCAACACTTTCTCTTTCCCCTCCCACCAGTCCATGGTCACTTATAGCACCAGTAAATGGTTAAGCTACTGTGCAGCACTTTCTTGTTCTCACGCCCCCAGCCTCCAAACACCAGAAGCACCAATGAATGTTTAAACCACTGTTTGACACTTTCACTGTCTTGTTCCCCAGCCCCTAATGCAGGTGGTGCCTTTAAATGTTTCAGCTGTTGTGTGGTGCTTTTTTTTCTCATCACTGAATTAATTTTACACATTTGTGTCTGCATGTGTATAGTTGTTAGAATTAGTGAGGTTATATTGCTTGCTTATGGTCATGCAATCCCATTCATGCAAAAAACTCCATGGTATCCTGTGGCACCACTACCATACCAGTATTGTGTAAAACACACTCCGGTATTTAATAGTACCCTACCCCCTCCCAGAACCACCACCATTATAGATGTCTGCTGTCCTCCTCCCCTGTGCCTGTCTGAGCAGTCTATCAAGTCTGCCCTATGATTCCCTATTGATACCTAGACATTGCCTAAGAAGGTCTTAGGAGTATCAGTTTGTGTGGTGTCTCAACTAAATATTCGGCAAACTGCTATATCAATATATATCGGTAAATCAGCACAGCTGATTACATGATTTCAATTATCACAGTCACCTGTGTTTTTAATTCGATAGCAGACACCCAAGGAGGTGAGTGCAGGATTGTGCCAGTAATCTATGCAGTAGGGGTATATGATCCCAGTTCCAAGAGAGCTAGCACATTAAGGACAATTAGGATTGAGGAATTCAACATGTGGCTGAGAGATTGGTGAAAGGATGAGGGGTTTGCCTGCATAGGAGAAAGGGGTGCAGAACTAATCAAATAAATCATTCAATGCACCTGACAGACTGCACCTCATCAGGGAGGGCTTGAGAGTTCTTAGGGATAAACTGAGGGGTACATTACTCATAAGCTCAATTTAAATTACTGAAGTGGGGCAGGTGGGCCTAAGGACACAAAGACTATGGGAGGTGGACATGAATTAACCTCTCCCATAACAGTAGAGGGGGACAGGAGGGGAAGGGGGAAGGGTGTTAGGCAGTTTGAAAATGAGGGATTGGGGAAGCATATGGTGACAAAGAAGTAACAGAAAGGGAAGAAAAAGATGGGGGCTCAGACTCAAGGTAGAAGGTGGTATCTCTGAAAGCACATAAACTCGGAAACAAAATGGATGACATAGAAACATAGAAGGTGACAGCAGACAAGGACCATGTAACTCACCTAGTCTGCCCCTTTTCCCTGCCTAATGCAATACCACAGAACCTCTTTGATCTGTGGCTTACCCTGTTTTCCATATTGTGAGAGTACTTTTATGTCTGTCCCATACATTCTTGAATTCCCCTAACATTTTTGCCCACACCACATCCGCAGGGAGGCTGTTACCATCATCCACTACTCTTTCTGGGAAAAAGTATTTTCCTCACATTGACCCTGAGCCTACCCTCATCCTCATATCATGCCCCTTTGTTCTTTTACACCTTCTTTTCTGACAGTGGACATTGCTGCAATGACTGAGACTTGGGCCACACCTCACCATGACTGGGACCTCTCAACTGTGGGATGTAAACTTTAGTGGACGGCAGAGCAGTAGGGAAAGAGGGAGGGTTAGCAGTATTTACTAGGGTGGGTATAACAAGAACAAGGGAGAAGTCAGAGGAGGGAAGAACTGAACCAATTTGGGTCCAATTACAAACTTGTAGGGTGAGGAAGGTGAAGTTGGGGGTGGTTTTCAGACCACCTAATCAGGACAAAGAAATGGACAAGGACCCGAGTTCTCAGATTGTGAAGGCTGCAGAGAAGGGGGAAGTGGTAATAGTGGAGGACTTCAAGATGCCCAGAGTGGACTGAAGTGTACCAACCACCAGATGTGCCAGAAAGAGAATTCTGGGAGTGATTCATAATGGATTCCTGACTCAAGGTGTTATTAAACCCACCCTGGAAGAGGCAATTATTGACCCGGTGCTTACAAATGGAGAGCATATTCAGGATATAACAGTAAGGGATCCACTGGGGGGAAGTGATCATCACTCAGTGTGGATCCAGCTGGACATGGGCAGGGAAAGTGTCCTCATTAAGACCATAATCCTAGACTTTAGTAGGGCAGACATTAGGAGAACAGTCGAGATACTGAAGGGGCACATATCAAAAATTAAAACAACTATGGAGGTAAACCAAATATGGCCTATTATTAAGGAAGGATTAGGGGCTGCTATGTAGGAGTGTGCTATATACAAGGGGAAGAACTTAAAGATCAAAGCTTCCAGGAAGATGCAATACTTGACCTGGTGCTCATGAATGCTAAGCATATTCAAGATAGAACAGTAAGAGCAGTGATCATTGCTCAGTGTGGTTCCACCTGGACATGGGCAGGGAAAGTGTCCCCACTAAGACCAAAATCTTGGACTTTAGGAGGGTAGACTTTAGGAGAATGGGTGCTGTACTAAAGGGGCACCTAGTAAAAATTAAAACTATGGAGGTGAATCCAAAATGGTCTATTATTAAGGAAGGATTAGGGGCAGCAATACAGGAGTTTGCTAGATACAAGGAGAAGAACTCAAAGATCAAATCACAAGAATGATTCAGCTCTGAGGTAGACTGGGCAGTGAGAAACAGGAGGCTAGTCTATAGGAAATTCAGGAAGACCTAGAGAAAGGAGGACAGAAAAAATACCTGGGGCTGGCTAGGGAAGCAGGAAGCATGGTTCAAAGAGCAAAGGCACAAAAAGAATTGCAACTAGCAAAGGGTAATGGAAAGGGGAGAAGGATTTCTTCCACTACATAAGTGAAAAGAGAGACAAGAAAGATCATATAGTCATATTATGACAAGGAGATAGGTTTGTGGATAAAAAATATTGGAGAAGGTAGACTTTTTTTTTTTAATTTTAAATGTTCCTCTTTCCGGTGCCTCCCACTGTTGGACTTCTGCCCAGTCATGGACCTCCTCAGCTGCGGCTACCACATTAGCTGCCCTCCCAGTACCCCCTGGCTTGCCCTCCAGGGTGGGTTGCAGCACCTGGTCCCTCTGAAGGGTGCCGCAAATGACAGAATAGGGTGGGAGTCAGCCTGGGAGCCAATAGCAGCCAGTGGGCGGGGGTCATTAAGATGGTGGGTAGGTGGGCTTTTTTCCCTCTGTAGGTGGGGACTGAAGCATGCAGTGATGCCAGCATCTGTCCCACTCCCTGAAGCCTTTCTGGCGCCAGTTGGTGAGGTGTCCCCAGCCTCCGACAGGGGTCCCTTGAGCGCCGGTCACACACTGCACCCTCACCCTGGATAAGCAGAGCAGTCCATGGGATGCTTGATCCTTCTCCCCCAGCTGGCCCTCTGATGAGCCAAATCTGTTCCTGAACCTGGGTCACCTGGTGTCGCAAGTGGAAATCTAACCACTGTGCAAACAGGTCAGTGGAGAAGGCAGAGTAATAAATGAATATTTCTGCTCTGTCTTCATGAACCAAAAAGATGGACCAGTGTTGAAAGGTGGAAGGGACCAGAAGGGTGGCTTGATGGGGCAATAGATTGGGAAGGAGTAAAAAAGGGTTGTTATCTTTGAGGGTAAACAAATCCCCAGTACACCCTAGGTTGCTGAAGGAACTGGCAAGGGAGCTTGTGTAGCCGTTGGCAGACCTGTTCAGTTGTTCACTGGAATTAGGAGGTGGTACTGCAGGACTGGAGGACTGCACACATAGTGCCCCTCCACAACAGCTATCCCAGGAATGACCCAGGGAACTACAGGCTGGTCAGACTTACTGCGATAGTGTGCAAGCTTATGGAGACCATACTCAAGGAAAACTTGACAAAGCATTGAGAGGAACATGGTCCCCAGGATGCAAGGCAGCATGGATTTATGGGAGGGAGCTCTTGTCAAATGAATCTGATTGACTTCTTTGACCGAGTAACCAAAACAGTGGACAGGGACCATGCAGTGGACATCCTCTACGGGATTTCAGCAAGGCCTTTGATTTTGTACCCTACAGGAGGATGATCAAGCATTTGGCAGACCTCAGAGTCAGAGAGAAGATGGTTAAATGGGTGGAAGACTGGCTAGGGGACAGGATTGAAAAGATGCTGGTGAGAGGAGAGTTGTCTCTACGAAAATGGTGCAGGACCTGCATCAAAAGCCCTCTGTGGATAGACTCAAGGAACTGAATATGTGGTCTGGAGGAGAGAGGGAAGGGGGGATATGATAGAAACATTCAAATACTTAACAGGTATTAATAAGGTACAGGAATGTAGCATTTTCCATAGAAAAAGAAGCTCAAGGACAAGGGGTCACACTATGAAGTTTGGATGGGGGCTCAGAGGAAATGTGAGGAAATACTTCCTCACTGAGAGGGTGTTGGATGCCTGGAACAGCCTTCCAGTGGAAGTGATGGGTGCCAAAATGGTGATGGGATTCATGCATGCATGGGACATATACAAGGGGATGCTGGCAGTAAAGCAAGGGGAGGAGACGACCATAGATTGAGTAGGGTCTGTGGTGGCACAGTAGGCAGGGAAACATGGGCAGACAAGGTGGGCCAAGAGGTCATTATCTGCCGACAACATCTGCATTTCTGTGTTTCTATGTCCAGTACCTGGGTGGTCACAAGTTGGGTGGTCACAAGTGGCATCCCGCAGGGCTTGGTGCTGGTGCTGGTGCTATTCAACATTTTCATTAATGATATTGGGATTGGCATCAAGGGCAAAATGTATCTGTTTGCAGATGGCACCAAGCTCTATGGGTTGGGGGACTCAAAAGAGGGGATACAGGACCTTAAAGTGGACCTAAGAAGACTTAAAAGGTGGTCCAGGATGTGGCAACTAGGCTTCAATGCCAAGCAGTGCAAAGCTATACATGTTGGAGCCCAAAACCGCAGAACAGAGTACTACCTGGTAGGGGTCCTGGTATCTCCCACAGAGGAGGGGAAGATCTGGGAGTGATGATATCTTGTTATCTGAAGCACTCCATGCAGTGCAAGAAGGCAGTGGCAAGGGAAAACAAGATGTTGGGGTGCATAGCTGGGGCATCAGCAGTAGGAGACAGGGTGTGGTATTCCCTTGTGCAGGTCACTTGTGAGACCACATCTGGAATATGCAGTGCAGTTCTGGTGACCTCACCTAAAAAAAGGTTATCAGCCTGATGCAGATGATCCAGAGGAGCACTATAAAAGGTGATTGTGGGGCAGCATGGTTAAACATGTGAGAAGAGACTGTGTGCCCTGAACATGTACTCCCTGAAGGGCAGTAGGGAGAGGAGAGACATGACTGAAACCTTCAAGTACTTGAACGGGATTAATAGAGTGGACAAGGAGGGTTTCTTCAGGCAAAACTGCAGCAAAAATATGAGGGGGCACAGGTTTAAGTTTGAAGAGAGGGTGTTTAGGAGAGAGATTAGGACACATGCTGCCCTTTTGACTCTCAGAGCCTTATCTAAAAAGCTTCCCCATTACGTTGTGGACCACCTCCCAGTATGCGTACCTGGCTGCTATGCGCTGAGAAGCTACTCCTTTCTTTCATTATACATACCCAAGGTTAAAACTCAGTTTGGCAAAGCAGCATTTAGCTTTAGGCTGCCTACTCTATGGAATACTTTGCAAAAAGTGATGAAAACTAAGTTTCCTTATCAGCTTGGATACCTTCATGACCATATATGCAGGCATTGTGAGGGAATCCTGTAACTGCTACCTTCACTCCTAGCATGCCACTGAACCCTGGGTGTCCCTGACCTTGCTGTCCTCATTTTTGTTTGCTGACCTTGCTATGGCCTGATACTGATCCCCAAGTTCTGGTCATGTATCCCTCAGATAAATCCTCACTGTCACACTTCACAGGGAAAATGCTCTTTTGCTTATTGAGCACCACTCTGGTTCAATGGCCTCAGCCCCACCATCTCCTCTGCCCAACAATTGGCATGTTTAAAACTAGGCTCCAGGACTATCTCACTACCAACAGCTCCTGTGACTGCCCAACTTAACCTTGTTTCTCCACTTCCCTGCCTGCTCTAGTGGTTCTCCTTCCCCTTCTCACTGGATTCTATCCTCACATGTTGGTATACACAATGCTGCACTTTTCACCCTCTCCCTACCTTACCTACATTCCCCCCCCCCCATGACTCTGGCACTTCTTACCTCTTGTCTGTTTTCTCTGACAAATGCTGCTGGCTGCCTTGCTTACAATGTTACCCTTGAATTGTATTAATCTGTAATCTGTTTGCAATGTCCACATTGTTGTAATGTCTGTCTTGATGTTCCCCACAATTTGTATTTCTCTGACGTGGAACCTTTGTAAAAGAGCCTTGGCTCAAAGGTATTTGTAATCCTAGACTTGATAAATAAAAATAAATAAATAAGCTACACGTGAACTGCTGCCTCCTCTCCTGTTAGCTTTGCAAGGTCAGTGTCCATAGATATGTCTTATTCTGACTGCTGGTAGCCTACTGCGACACTGTCCCATTTTTCTTCATACAGTGACTCTATATTCCTGTCTGTAATAAATATGTACATATATGTGTAATACTCTTTATCATGTTGTAAATGAACTGGGAATGACTTTCTCACGCCAGTTCTGTAAATATAAAGTTTTGTAAATACTGCCTCTGTAACTGTTGTAATTGTTCGGCCTTACCAGGTCCATCTTGCAAATGAGCCCTGCTCAATGGTGATAGCCAGGATAAATAAAGATTTTGATTGATTGATTGATATTTCTTCACAGAAAGGGTGGTGACCAGGTGGAACACATTGCCAGGACAGGTGATCTCAGCAAGGATAGTGGGCAGCTTCAAGAGGGGCTGTGATAGATACAGAGGGAGGATAAAAATCATGGGATGGGAGGAATGGTCGGGGAAGGGGAGCAGGGACAAAAAGCCCGAGTTGTGAACTCTGCACAACAAACAGACTAGACAGATCAGAGGGCCTAATTTTGCTGTCTAGTTTGCATGTTTGTATGTTCATGTGTGGGTCTGAGTGCAGTAGGGGATACTGCCACTACACACCAGGGAGTATTTTACATGGGACCGGGTGAGTGAGGGGGTTGGTAAAAGACACCAGGGAGCATTCTTAGCCATCAGCTCATGGAAGGCCCCAAAAAATGTAAAGCCAGCCCCTGTCTGCTACTTCAGATACTACAGACTCTACCATCATCTCTATCAGCTATTGTCTGAATGAATGAAAATGTACAGACTCATAGAACTTGATGGCAGAAAAGGACCCCACAGTCCATCCAGTCTGCCTGTTAACATGCATGCATAGTAATCAGATTATAATTAATGGCTTTGCCTTTTTCCCATAGGGAAACCATGGCATAATTTTCCATTATAAAGGAGCATTTATAACAGCAAACAAGTGCACAGTTTCCCTCACTCTGCACATGCTCTGCTGCAGTTTTTCTCTTCACACCGCTGCACGCACATTTGTTTTCTTCTACAGACACATAACCACAACTCAGACTTTGTGGTAAATAAAATTTAAACAGACAACCTATGACATGGGAGGAAATTATCTTTTTACTGCCAAGGGGAAAAATGTTTTAAAATAAATAGAAAAAGGCACAGTGGACTGTATCCTGATATTAAACTGGGCTGCAGAGTGATCTGAAACCCACATTCATTTTATATAATTGCTTTGGTGAAATAAGCAAACCCAGAATTACATAAAATAAAAATATGAGGTGGTGTGTTTAAACTTGAAGTTTACGCACACCCTCTGGGTTAGATGCTAACATAAACTAGTCAGGCTTTGCTCTTGGGGTTCATAGCATCTAACCCCTTGGGTGTGTGTAAACGTCACGTTACACACACCACCCCATACTTTATTCTATATATTATGAACCTTTGCAGATTCATTCATTCTTACAATGGCTAGCTGAGGTGAGTGACAGGAGGGTCTGTTGCACTTTATCTGTCTTCTTCTTCACTTACTAAGCTTAACATTAAGGTATTGATCGATGCTTGTTTCACATTAGAAGCCTGTTATATAGTAAATGACTAAATACTTCCCAGAAATTAATCAGGTAATCATTACAAGTAGCTTGGTATTCTCTTCCTCAGTCTCAGAGCTGCGGTGTATGAAATTGAACACGTATTATACAATGCAGTCAGTTATAGATTGGGCTTCATTTCCTGTCTTATGAAATACCCTTTTTATGTTTGCTTGTGCACATGCTCAAAAAACATGTTGTGGCAGCTTGCTGCAGAAGCAGGTTGTGGAAGTGCAGCACTGTTGTGGCCAATGCCTCCGGTGCCTTTTGAAACTTGGCCCACTTTCCTCAATACGGTGGCATGCTGCTGATGACACTAGTTCAACCAGCATGCCACCACCTTGAAAGCTTTTTGCCACTGCAATCAGGGGCCGCCTCATCATTGCAGTGTCAGTCATTCTGCTGCAATGAGGGAGCAACCTGTCATTGCAAGGTGTACCTTGCCATCCCTATGCTGCCCCGACCCAGTAATTTGCCAAAGGGGAATCCCACTTCCTGTCGGCACACTGTAACCCCCTCCCCCATTTGTTGTTTGCTGAGGGGTTGCCCAATCCCCCTCAGCTTCATGCGCCCCCCACCAAGTCCTTCTTTGCCGACAAGGGGCCCAATCCCATTTGGCTTCATTGACTTTAGTCTCCACCCTGCTAAATCTGCCGATGGGGTGCCCAATCCCTGCCGGCTTCAGTCTCCCCCCCTGTTAAATTTGCCGATGGAGGAGCCCACTCCCCGTTGGCATAATGTCCACCCCCCGATTTTTTTGTATGCCAAGGGGGTACCCAATCTCCCTCGGCTCTTCCCCCCCATATGTGCTGATGGGGGTGCCAGATCCACCACTGGCTACAGCCCCCCTAAACCACTCAGGTGGCATGCTGAGAGCCCATCCCACCATGCCAAATGTCCCTGAAGAAAAAAAAAACAGTCCTGCAATGTTTTTTTTAACCCTGTAAACAAGAAAATGGTCCCTTGTTGAGTCGGTGGCCCCGACCCCAACCTGCACCGACCCTCTGCACACCCTGCCTCCCTACAGTCCCCTCACCCCATACTTACCTCCGGAGCCAGTGTGACAATCTTCAGTGGACCAGGAACACGTCTGCACTCTTCAAAGCCAACCACAAACTGAAGAAATGCCGGTAAGCTGTACAATGGCATAAATAGGTTTTTTTCAGCTTTGGTGCATATCTCATGCTTTTTGGGAAATTTTAGCACCAAATTTTCAACATGGGGTTATTGGGACCCCTCCTCATGAATTCAGCCACTGTCATGGCATTATTCAGTCCTGAAAGGTGATTTTGCTGTCACTACGCAGAATCAACTTTCGGGACCAATTAATGAAATGACAGTGGCAGTGTTCATTAGGTGGGCTCTCCAAAAACCTATCTTGCAAATTTGATGGAAAAATTAAAAAAAATTACTGTTTTATGAGCCTGCATTGCGCAGTTGCTACGCACGCTCATAACTTCACCAATTTGCAATATTTTCACTCCAGACGTTCAACATTGACATTTTTCTACACCTTCTTATGAACAGTATAGCTGTCATTTTTCACATCCTAGCCAAACTGTGTTTTCATACTTCCTGCGCAGAACAGCTCGGTTGCTGTGAGAAATCAGTGTTCGGGACACATTAAGAAAATCACAGTGACACTATTCATGAGCAGAGGTTTTAAAATGCCTATGTTGAAAATTTTGTGATGAAAGTCCATAAAATTACTGTGCTACGAGTGTGCGTAGCGCAGTTTCCACACACCCTTGTAACTTTGCAAATTATTAATATTTTCATGCCAGATTTTCAACACTGGCATTTTTTCACACCTCCTTATGAACAGTACAGCTGTCATTTTTCACATCCTGGCCAAAATGTGTTTTCACGCTTCTGGCGAAGAATAGCACAGTCGCTGTCGGAAATCAGTGTTTGGAACAGATTAAGATCGAGCAAGTGAGAGAGGGGGAGTGACAGAGCTCAACTGAGTTCTGTCGAGACTGCTTCAGATTTCTTTCTGGGCAGGAAAAGGCACCAACACAGGCAGGAGCCCAGTACAAAAGGGCAGTCTGCAGCGTTGGGAGAAACAGAATGAGTAAGTGAGGGAGGTGGAGTAAGCAAGCTCACTGGAGCTCTGTCATGACTGCTGCGGATTTCTTTTTGGGCAGAAAAAGGCTTAAATGCAGGCAGGGGCCCAGTACAACAGTGCAGCCTGCAGCAGTGTGAGAAAAAGAATGAGCGAGTGAGACAGGGGAAGTGAGTGACCTCAATGGAGCTGTACTGGGACTGCTACGGATTTCTTTGTGGGCAGAAAAAGGCACCAACGCAGGCAGGAGCCCAGTACAAAAGGGCAGCCCACAACGCCGGGAGAAACAGAATGAGCAAGTGAGAAAGGGGGAGTGAGCAATCTCAACGGAGCTCTGTCGGAACAGCTGTGAACTTCTTTGTGGGCAGAAAAAGGCACCAATGCAGGCAGGATCCCAGTATAAAAGGGCAGCCTGCAGCGCCGGGAGAAATCGAATGAGCGAGTGAGAAAGGGGTAGTGAGCAAGCTCAATGGAGCTCTGTCGGGACTGCTGCAGATTTCTTTGTTGGCAGAAAAAGGCTCCAATGCAAGCAGGAGCCCAGTACAAATGGGCAGCCTACAGCTCCAGTAGAAACAGAATGAGCGAGTGAGAAACGGGGAGTAAGTGAGCTCAGTGGAGCTCTGTCAGGACTGCTGAGACAGAGAGAGTGAGAAAGCAGCCATCATTTCCTTGAGTCAAGGAGGTTATTTTCTAGACTACACCGAACTGAATTATTACTTTTTGGACCTGTGTAAGTAACTAGTATTGATTCTGTTTTTGGGGTTGACTTTTCTTATTTTTAACTTTAATTTGCTAGGAGGAACTGTAGCTGGGAGATATTTGCAGTAATTTGTGACTAGACCTGTCACTTAACCTCTGTGAAATAGGTGTCTGAAAGGAAGGAAGGCACTCCCCAGGGTGGATGGTCAGAGTTGTAGGTGATTGTTTCTGGATGGCATAGGTTTACTCCCTCTCACCCTTCCCCTCACCTCCACACACCCTAAGTGCATAACTAACTTTATAGCAGTGATTCTACCATCACTTCCCCAAAACTGCTAACAACATACACCTGTTCATATCCTTAAAGGCACAGCACACTGAATAGGGTGTAGAGACACTCACAACCTTGCACACACTAAAACAAGAACAAAAAAACAACAAAAGCAAAGCATCTGTAACAGGAAGGGACACAGACATGGGGAGTGGTGCAATGCACTGGCTGTGGAGCAGCAGTCTTCCGGGAGACATTCTGGAGACTGTGTTACTACCCTATTTGGAGGCACCTCTCTGGTCTGAGGGAGGAGATTGTTCGTCTCCTTGCTGACCTGGCAATGATTTGGGAAACCTGCTCCCCCACCCAGGGACCACCCAGGCCACCACCACTACCTCAGAGGTTGCCAAGAAAAAGGAGTGGTTGGGCCACGGTGGGCTCAGGGAGGGTGAGGGTGGTGGAACAGAAGTGCATCCCTCCAGTTGTGCATCTTCACAATTCATTCACCACTCTGGCAGATCATGGTTCCTCTATGGAGACACCTGCAGTGGAGACCAAGGAGGATGCTGGGAACCTCCACAATGGAGACCCACAGGAGAGTGGCACGGGACTCCACAGGGGAAGGAAACAACTCCTGGTGGGAGACTCAATTGTCAGGGGGGTAGAACTGGGGGAGGGAGGGGAAAGGGAGGTAAGGTGCCTGCCTGGTGCCATGACTTGAAGGGACAGGAAATGAATCCTCAGGATTGTGGGAGCTGCGACAAGGGGGAGGGAGCTGGATGTCATTATCTACCTAGGGATGAATGACCTGTCTGAGAATGGGATCAGAGCTGTACAACAGGAGTTTGCGGAGTTGGGGAGGGGCCTTAGACAAGTAGCACACATGGTAACTTTCTCAGAAGTGCTACCCGTCTATGGCATGGATGAGGCTAGGGTACTCCATACCATGGGATTTAATGACTGGTTGAAAAACTGGTGCAGAGCTCAGGGATTTGGCTTCATTGGGGACTGGGGCTCCACCTGGAGGGATGCAGGCCTATACAGGCGCGATGGTCTGGATCTATCCAGGAGGGGAACCAGGATCCTAGGTGATAGGTTTAAATGTTTCATTGGCAAGCATTTAAACTAGTCAAGGGGGGGAGGCATTGAAAAGGAGAAGGGAAATCTTAGTCCCCTTGAAAAATCAGGGTAGTTAGTGATGTAAACACCAAGATAGAGCAGTCAATAGGGAGAAGGGCAGGGGTAAATGGAGAAAAAGACAAAGGCAGTAAGGACAGGGATAGGCAAAAAGAAATAAAGTCATAAAAAAATGGAGGGTAATGAGTACCAATGCCCGTAGTCTAGGTAAAAAAGCTCCCTGAAATGATGGCCTTGATGGAAGAGGCATACCTGGATATCGTGGCAGTCACATAAACATGGTACACAGAAAACCATGACTGGGATGTCAACATACCAGGGTACACAATCTACAGGAGGGACAGAGAGGGTAGAAGAGAAGGAGGAGTAGCTCTCTATGTAAGGGAAGGGATCAAAGCAACAGAACTAAACGGTAAACAGGGAGGAGAGGAGGCTCTGTGGGTCACCCTGGAGACTGGAAATAGCTCTACAATCCACACAGGGGTTGTATACAGATCCTGTCTCAGGGGGAGGAAATAGACAAGGAAATGATAGAAGGCATCCTTTGGATGGCAGATAAAGGGGAGATATTGCTGATGGGGGACCTGAATATGCCAGATGTTAACTGGAACACCTTTGTGGCAGCCACATCCAAGAACAGGGCCATTCTTGATGCCCTATAGGAGGCATGCCTCAGACAGCTAGTTTTGGAACCCACTTGGGAGGGAGCAATCTTAGACCTGGTACTGTCAAATGGGGACAGAGAGAGGATCTCTGCTCTTGAAGTGGGTAGCCATCTGGGAACAAGCTACCACCAAACAGTGTGGTTCACAATAAACTTAGCTATAGAGTCAAGCCACACAAAAGTGAAGGTACTGGACTTCAGGAGGGCTGATCTTGTCAAAATGGGTGAGTGCTTCAGAAAAGCTCTAGCAAACAGGCAAGAAGGTGGGGTGGAGCAACAATGGGGAAACATCAAAACTGCTATCATGGAGGCAACAAGCCTTTGTGTGAAGCAAATAGCCAAATCAAAATGAAAGAATAAAACACTACTGTTCTCAAAAAAAGTGGCGGGGAAGGTAAGGGAGAAAAAGATAACATTCAGAAAGTATAAGGAAACACAGAAGGAGCAGGACAGAGAACTGTACCAGTTAAAGCAGAAGGAAGTGGGGAAGGCATCAGAATAGCAAAGGCCCAAACCGAGGAAAAGATAGCCAACAAGGTTAAGATGGGGGATAAAACCTTTTATAGGTACCTTAGGGAGCAAAGAAAGACTAAGGCAGGGATACTGAGGCTGAATAAAGAGGAAGGTGGTTGGGCAGAGATCAACAGTGAAAAAGCAGGGATACTGAATGTATACTTCTGTTCAGTATTCACAATGGAAAAGCAGGGGGAGATACCTAATCCAGTCAATAGAAGCACTCTGGATTGGGGGGTTGATATTAGTCCTTTCACAGAAGAAAGGGTTCTGAAAGAACTCTTAAAACTGAAGGTGGATAAAGCAATGGGGCCTGATGGGATTCACCCCAGAATTCTAAAAGAACTAAGGGAAGAGCTAGTAACACCACTGACCACCCTTTTTAATAAATCATGGGAGGATGGTGCGGTACCTGAGGACTGGAGGAGGGTGGATGTGATTCTCCTTCACAAATGTGGGTGCAAGACAGAGGTAGGAAACTACAGACCTGTCAGTTTGACCTCAGTGGTTGGGAAAATGATGGAATCACTTCTGAAGGAAAGAATTGTTGAGTAACTAGAGGCCAGTGGGGCGTAGGATCCAAGGCAGCATAGATTTAGAGCAGGAAGGTCATGTCAGACAAATCTAATTGATTTCTTTAACTGGGTGACCAGAGTAGTAGACCAGGGAGGGGCTGTGGACATGGCCTACCTAGACTTTAGCAAGGCATTTGACACAGTCCCACACAAAAGATTAATAAATTAGCCAGCCTGGGAGTGGGTCCCAGGGTGGTAGCCTGGGTAAAACATTGGCTGGACAACAGGACACAGCGGGTAATAGTAAATGGAGTCCACAGTGAAGAAAGGAGGGTTACTAGTGGGGTACTGCAGGGTTCAGTACTGGGGCCAGTCCTTTTTAATGTCTTTATAAGTGACATTGCAGAGGGGCTGGAAGGGAAAGTATTTCTCTTTGCAGATGACACAAAGATCTGCAACAGGGTCGATACGCAAGGTGGGGTAGAAAGGATGAAAAGGGACTTAGCAAGGTTAGAGAAATGGTCAAATGTATGGCAGCTTAGATTCAACACAAATAAGTGCAAAGTAATGCATCTGGGAAAAAAAAACCCAGGGGAAGAGCACACAATGGGGGTGAGATACTGACAACAACAAAAATGGAAAGGGACCAGGGGGTAGTCATATCAGATGACATAAAGATGGGCCAGCAATGTGAGAAGGCAGTAAGGAGGGCTGGGGGGATACTGGGATGCATAAGGAGAGGCATCACCAGTAGAAAGCAGGAAGTTGTTGGCCCTCTGTACAGACAGTTGGTAAGACCATATCTGGAGTACTGTGTACAGCTCTGGAGACCCCATCTCGGCAAAAACATAGACTGGGTGGAGGCTGTCCAGAGGAGGGCAACCAAAATGGTGCAGGGTCTGCACCAGAAGACATATGAAGAAAGACTTAAGGAGCTTAAGATGTATAGCCTCGAGGAAAGAAGGGAGAGGGGGGACATGATAGAAACTTTCAAATTCCTCAAGGGAATCAACAAAGTTCAAGAGGATAGCATCTTTCAGAAAAAGAGATGTGCAAGAACAAGGGGGCACAATTTAATGATAACGGGGGGATGGCTCAGAGGTAATGTGAGGAAGTATTTCTTCACAGAGAGGGTTGTAGATGCATGGAACAGCCTTTCTGAGGAGTTTGTAGAGTCAAAAACAGTGGGGGAATTCAAGAATGCATGGGACAGACATAAGACAATTCTAGTGGGGGTTAGGAAGAAGTAGGCTGTTGGTTAACTAGGATCTGCAGCTTATCCATTAGGTAGGGAAATGGGCAGACAAGGTGGGCCAAGTGGTCCTTATCTGCAGTCAAATTCTATGTTTCTATGCTGCAGATTTCTTTGTTGGCAGAAAAGGGCACCAAAGCAAGCAGGAGCCCAGTGCAAAAGGGCAGCCTGCAGTGCTGGGAGAAATTGAACGAACGAGTGAGGGAGGGAGAGTGAGCGAGCTCAATGGAGCTCTGCCGGGCTTTAGAGTTGCCCACCTCCACCCACCATGATCTGTGGTCCTATATTACAGCAGGGTCTCTGGAGTGGAGACAAAGCAATGACTGGATACTTTTAGGATTGCTGTAATAATACAGATTTAGTTGTTCTGTTTATTTCTCTAACTGAGCTAAATACCTAGCTATATTGTAATGACTGCTGTAATAATACATATTTATTTGTTCTGTTTATTTCTCTAACTGACCTGAGTAATACTTGGAGTGCAATAGGATTTCTAACTGGGCTAAGTGAAACTATATGAGCGCTGAGAACAAAATGTACAGTATGGTAGCTGAGGGGGTGAAAAACGGACAAGGTGGCTTTAGGATTGCTACAGTAATACAGTATCTAATGGATGATATTTGAAACTGAATTAACCCAGTCAGCAAGGGGCGAGTAGGGGGACTAGTGTGGGGGGAACAGAAATTTGAGTAAACAAGCGCCTAACAGTTGTAGTAGGGTACAGAACTTGGGAGCAAAAGAGTGTAACATAATATGGGGGCCAAAATGGGGCAGGTGCCACATGTCAATAGGGTGGGCATCTTTGGAAGGGTGGTGGGGTGCACAGGGTGTGGGTCCGCCATGCTCCTGGACTAGGTTTGAAGGATGGGGGTGTGTATGGTCTGCAGACAACTGGCTAGTATGAGGGAGGAAACTATGGAGGTTAGGGAGGAGTCTAAGTGGCAGGGCAGATGAGTATGGTAGGCATCCTGACTTGGGGGGGGATTCTATACTGAAAGTGGTGAGTTGAGGTGGCAGGGGGGAAAGGCACAGCCGTATATGGGTTGATGCTATCCCCAGGTTGACTGCAGGAGGGGCAGGTCAGACACTGCTCAGGTGTGCAGCAAGAGGAAGGAAGAAAGCTGAGTTAGTGTTGCATGTGGGTACAAACGACTTGGCGGGGGGACTGTGGAAGTAGTGAAGGGGAAGTTCAAGTAGTTGGGTAGGCAGTATGAGGGGGGTGGGGGAGTCAGTGGCATTCTCGGAGGTACTGCCATTACCATGTGCAAGCATGGGAAGGAAGGGTAGGCTTGAGGAGCTCAACGAGTGGCTGAGGGATTGGTGCCACACCAAAAATTATGGGTTAGGAATGTGATCCTACCTCTCTACAGACCAATGGTCACATCACACCTAGAGTACTGTGTGCAATACTGGAGGCTATACCTGAGGAGAGGTATAAAGTTACTGGAGTGGATGCAAAGGAGGGCAACAAAAATGTTAAAGGAGATGGAAGGAAAGGAATACGAAGTTAAGGTGATGGAGCTGAGCATGTACACACTGGAGGAGAGCAGGGATGGGGATATGATTGAAGCATTTAACTACCTGAGGGGGTAAATAAACCTAGCACTGAGGGGGTGTTTAAACTGAGGAGTAGAAGAGAGATAAGGGGGCACGGACTAAGGTTGGAAGGGGGATGTTTCAAGAGGGAAATGAGGATGCACTACTTCTCTGACAGGGTGTTGTCTAGTTGGAATGCACTACCAGAGGGGGTGGTAACATGTAGGACAGTCAATAGCTTTAAGGAGGAGTGGGATAAAGCAAGAGAAAGAGTCGGGGGTAGGGGCTTGGAAAAGCAGGGGAGGAACTGAGGAGGAGGACGCTAGGGAAGCTGCAATCTAGGGTGCTAGCTGCACACTCGGGCAGACTTACATAGAATGATTGGTGTGTTCTGCTGGCAGACTCATATGTTCATATGTTCGTATGTATGTTTGTATGTAAAATCACAGTGATGCTGTTCATGAGCAGCTGTCCTAAAATACCTATGTTGAAAATTTGGTGAAAAATGCCCATAAAATGACTGTGTTACAAGCGTGCATTGTGCAGTTTCTATGCACCCTCATAACTTCACAAATTTGTACTATTTTCACTCCAGATTTTTAACATTGTCATTTTTCCACATCTCGTTATGAACAGTATAGCTGTCATTTTTCACATCCTGACTGAAATATCCGTTTACACATCTGGCGCAGAATACCTATTTTGCTGTGGGAAACCACTGTTCAGGACAGATTAAGAACATCATAAGGACAGTGTTCATGAGTAGAGGTCACAAAATGCCTATGTTGAACATTTGGTGAAATAATTCCACTAAATGACTGTGTTACACATATGTGTTGCACAGTTTCCATGTACATTCGGAAGTTTAAGCATTTTTAGTATTTTCACTACAGATTTTCAACATCGCCATCTCTTCACAACTCCCTATGCATGGTACAGCTGTCATTTTTCACATCCTGCCTGATCTGTGTTTTTGTGCATCTGGTGTACAATGGCACGGTCGCTGTGGAAACTCAAATTTTGGGACACGTTGACAAAATCAGAGTGCCACTGTTCATGAGAAAAGGTCCCAAATGCTTTTATGAGGTGGGGGCCACAAAATGGCCATGTTTAACATCTGTACTGCAAATACCAACAAATGCCTGGGACGTTATGGTTTCTAACCATAACATCCCCCCCTTAACAGACTGACAAACATCAGGGGTGTGCCTTTGGATTGCTGACTGTAATGCTCATGCTTAAATTCCACCCCACCCCCAGCTACTAACAGAGCTATTGAGCTGTGCCTTTGACTCTTCAGCCCCACAGTTCACCCCATTCTATATTGCACCCATTTTAGCGTATGTCCTTATGGAGTGGGATGACTGTAAAGCTGAACACCCCAAGGCACACCTCAGCACTTGTCAGTGTCTGCAGGATAGGGTCAGGTGAAATGGCATGAATGTTATGGGCAACAACACAAACGCATACCCCAATGCTTGTCCATCACTGCAGGGTGGAGGTGGGGTTGGCGTGAAGTTCAGTACTTCACTGCGATTCCTACTCTGCATCTGTCTAACTCCTGCATTTCCAATGCTAATACCAGAAAACAAACATTCACATTGACAAATGCTTGTCTTATGAGTTCTTATAAGTTTGCTTTATCACTTATTGTATACATTTGAAATAATAGAAGTGCTCCCTCTAATATGGTGATTCCCAGGTTTTCATCAGAAATTGCAGCTGTTTTGAATGCCTTTTGTTTAACATGAGTAATATGAAGTATCATGCAACAGTCACTGCTCTCTAATCATATGTGACAAAGCGTGTTAAAACAGATAAGAATAATAATGAAAACTCAGGAACAGCCATATTACAGGAGTACAAAACAAGACTGAAAATGTGGAAAAAGTGTATCTTACAAAACAGGAGATAAAAGCCATTACAAAGTAAAATAAAGAAGTATAACTGAAAATATTCCCCCTAAAATGAACTGCTGCTTTAAGTTTTGAGTTAGCTTAAATGATCTAATCAAGCTAAGGAACATCTCTTTCCCAACACTGTTGTGGGCAGTCAAGTACAGGAGCTAGCAGTTTCATTAAGAAAAGGGTAATGATAGAAAAACATTAGCAACCTGATAACTGATGTTAAAGTTTAAAATATAATGTCCCTTACCCAGCAATGAGCACAGTGAAACTCTGCTTAAAAGACATCATTCTTCTTAGACTAATTCTTGAAGGAATCTGAGGAATTGTCTTGATTAGTTTCTGCTGCTCATGACCAGTTTATATAGAGTGGACTTCAGGTTAATAAGGGAGGTGTTTCTAATGTACTTTTACTGGACTGAGCATTGCAACACAATAACCGATTTCTGTTTGAATATTGACAGAGGAAGTAGGGTGAGTTACCTCAGAAAAAGGAAGGGTTGTTCTGCTTTGAGGCTCTAGTGTGTGTATTCTTGGTATTAAATGGGGGGATTTAAAGAACAAAAAAATCAAGAGGTGGCAATTGACACCAAACTCATCTCTAGAATAATGCTTTAGACTGTGATTATGTATAAGGCAGGAACTTTTTCCCCATGAAGATTGGCTTGTACACATCTCCCTTTCAGGATGTTAAGTTCATGGGTGGGACTGTAGCAAAACACGGGGAAATAAAGCAATGCATGTCTCCATCAGCCTGTGGTTTGAGATGATTATAGTCTCCTCAGTCCCCTTCTCTCATGATATTCTGAATGGGAAATTTTCTTTTCCATGCTCCCTCCATATTTATTTGGAGGTGCTTACTGCTTCCATGAAGCAGTAATTTTGGCACCATTCTTGGTCCCTCATGTCCCACAACTGTGCTCTCTTCGGATGAACTCCTGGTGCTAGGGGTGAACTGTAACCAAACATCTCACACCTAAAAAACAACAACAAACAAACAAAAAAACTTAGTTCAGGATATTCAGCCTACACAGCTCAGCCAAACAAAATCTGACTTTTCCTCATGTGATAATTATATCTTAGCCCCTCTGTATGCACTACCTGTGCCAAACTTTTGTCACCTTGAAATGTTTCAAACTGCTCATTGTATGTAAATATCTTATACCCTTTATAGTACTCCGCAGTCAAAACCAATGGGATAGTCCCCTTCCATCCTATAGGTTGATGCACAATCAAATCAAATTTGAGTTGGCTGTGGGCAACTCCATTGCCTATCCTAGTAACTCCAGTTTACTTTTTGCATCCAAAGTGGTTGGTCGCAATCTGAATCTGCTCCAAACATTCATTTGATAAGGTACATTAATTCTTACTTAATCAAAATTGCCTGGTAGCTAACTTGGGGTATAGAGATACATGAAGGGTCAGGGATATTGTGTTCAACAGACATGGCAATCTGATTCACCAGCAGGGAACTCCTAAGATGGCTAGAATCTCTGGCACAGTCCATGTTGGAAGACTGACTACAGGCAGACACAGCAGAATGCACCTCACAGGCAATAAGATGCATCATGGATGCCTCCTCTTATATCCTGAGGTTCAGCTCCATGATGACTGTGCTGGCAAACAGAGCCAGACATGTCCCCTGTCTAAAACTTTGGCAGGTGAATAAATCAAAGAGAACACTAATGAAACTACCCTTCAAAGCAGGAAATCTTTTTGTTGAAGGGCTCACACTTTGTAAAAAGCAGATCAGGGAGAAAGCAGTCGCAAGGAGAAAAGGATATATACCTGCAATCAGATATGCCCTTCCGACCAAAATCGAACCCTTTAAGCCAAAGACCCCAGCATTACAATTCTCAAAACACCAGACAGTGGTCCATAAGACCCAAATTCCATCACAGAGCATCCTGGAACAAAACATGAACCAACAGCAACAAGTCTCATGGCAATGGAGGCTACAGGCCCCATTTTTGAAACACAGGAAAAAAACAATAAGACCATGTGGGCCCAGGCAAATCCACTCCAGTCGCAGGGAGGCTGTGGGGGTTTGCGTCACAGTGGGCCCACACAACATCAGACAAATGGGAGGCAGAGATCTTCTCGATGTGGTACGACATCGAATTGCAATGCAAGTTAATACCACACAGATTGTTCTCATCACCCATCCCAAACTTCCCCCAAGAAAAATCAGACTATAGACCTAACAACTGCAGATTTAATCCAAAATGGGGCCATTTCTTCAGTTCCACAAGTGGAGAGGAACACCAGGGTCTACTCTATCTTCTTTGTAGTCACATAGAAGACAGGGAAGGGGGGGCATGTGCCTCATGCTAAACCTCAAATACTTAAACAAATTCATCATTTACAAAAAGTCCAAAATGTGGACCTTATGGTCCACCCTACTAGCCATTCAACCTGGAGATTTCCTCACCTCCATAGTCATAAAGGATGCATACCTTCACATTCCAACAGTGGCTCCCTCCAGCGTAACACCACCAGAGCAAAACCTAAAAACAGATCATTATAGTGACATTTACTGTAATGGTCTATTTTCTGTGACATGACTTCTCTCATGTTCTGCCCCCTCCCTCAAACAACTCTGATCTAGAGTTCATTATTATTAAATGTAGGGGTGCAGAGCACCCAAGAAAATAAACTTTTTTTGGCCACTGGTATTGTGTCGTTGATGTGCAGGTTATCGAGGATTTGCTTGTAGAGCACAAGTGGTGCTTCCCACATTCCAATATGCCCAGCTTACCAAAAATATCTCAGGTTCACCATAAAGGGGGAACATTACCAGTATACAGTGGTAGCCACAGACATGGTCAGATATTTCCTGAAATGTCTGTGATACATCTGGAATTTTTTTGCCTGCCTGCATTACCACTATGGGTCACCAGAGAGAATCACTTTAGATATTTCACGAAATTTCTGGAAATATCTGATCACATCATGGCTGCCACTGTACTTGCCTACCCTTCTGGTTAGTCTCAATGCCCAAGGTATTCACCAAAACTGTAGTAATCCTGGTGGTGTACCTATGCAGGAATGGAGTACATGTCATCCCTTACCTGGATGACTGGCTGCTCCAAGCAAGAACAGTGGAACAAGCACAGCACAATGTTACCTTAGTGGTTCAGTGCCTATAGAAACATGGATGGGTTATCAACTGAAAAAAAGAGTCAACTAATGCCATCACAGTTCATCTCACACCTGCAAATGTTGATAGGCACACTACTCAACTGAGTGACCCCTACAGAGGACAAGGTGCACAGCATATGCACACACATACTTGGGTCATAAAGTGACCTTGCAGGTCAGTGTGGGACTACCTCCAGATACTAGGTTTCATTGCAGTGACAATAGACACAGTCCTGTGGGCCACACTGCACGTGTGTCTGTTGTAGAGATATCTGCTAGACACATGGGATTAAACAACCCAGAATTTACAGTTCTGGATATCTCCTCTCACCAAGACTCTAACTACTCTCTGCTGGTGGACATTCAGAGAGTACCTAATGTAAGAATGGACACTATCTCAGCCAAGTACGTCAGTGATCACTACAGATGCCAGCCCAATGGGATGGGTACAACATACAACTGCCACATCACACAGGGGCTATGGTCTCCAGAGGAGTCATCTCTCCTGATGAATGTCATGGAAATGAGAGCAGTATTCCTTACCCTATAATTCTTCCATCCACTAATTAACAAATATACAATCCTGGTGAGATCAGACAACCAGGTGACTGTAGCATACCAGAATAAACAAGGGGGCACCCGCAGCTGGGCCATGATCACAGAGTCAGTGAAAGTGTTACACTGGACAGAATAAACATCTCTTATCAATATCAGTGACATACCTGGCAGACAAGGTCAACATACGAGTGGATTTGCTGAGCAGAGTGACATTGAATTGATAAGAATGGAAGCTCAACCTAAAGGCCTTTCACAGGATCCAACACAAGTGGGGTCCTCTTCAGATAGTCTTCATGGCTGCATGTGAAAACAATCAGTTTCCAAAGTTCCACTCCAGATTCCGAGATTAATGGGCACAAGATGTTGACAACCAGATGGAACATTGGAACTTCTGCAGATCTTACGTGTTCCCACCAAATACAATGATTCAAAAAATTATCCACAAGATATGATCCACCGAAGCAACAGTAGTGATGGTAGCAGCAGATTGGCCCAGGAGGCTGTGATACTCCATAATTCAGGCAATGATGACAGATTCACCAATGCCCCTACCATAACAGCTGGATCTTCTGAGCCAAGGCCCTGTACTGTATGCCAATCCATCACCACTCAAGCTGATGGCATGGCTACTGAAAAGGAGAGACTGTTGAACCTGGGTTACCACCTGAGAGTGGTAAAATGACTTATGCAACCATGAAGACAATCCACCAAAGTGACACTGGCAGATTTTCTGCAGGTGGTTCCTGGAGAAGGGGACTTCACCATCAGTGGCAGGACTCCCACAAATCCTAGATTTTTCAAATGAAGGGGGAAAGAAAAGGACTCAGCCTCTCTTCTCTCAGGATCCAAACATCAGCTATCTCTTTCATCATGGGCCCATTACCAGAGATAGGCCCCTTCTGGGCACATCTGGACATAATCCAGCTCCTGAGGGCAGTCACAATATCAACACCCAGGGTCAAACAAGTATGTACACCATGGAAACTGAACATTGTCCTTAAGGTCCTCCAGGGACCATGTTCCAACAAGAATCTCTTTACTGGTGCACACTGAAAAGTGTGTTCTTGGTAGCAATATGTTCATCTAGAAGAATAGGGGAGCTGCAGGCACTGTCCTGCAGAGAACCATTCTTGATGTTTCACAGTGACAGGGTTACATTGAGGACAGTACCCTACTTCATTACAAAGATCCCTACCCCCCCTTTCACTTAGAGAAGGATGTCCACCTCCCAGTGTTGAGCATGGGGCAAGAAAATACAGGGGACACTCCACATCTGCTGGACATTGGTCAGCAGCTGAAGAAATACCTCACAAAGACCAACAATACCGGCACGTCAGACAGATTGTTCACTCTGACCTCCAGAAAGAAAATGGGGCAATCAGCTTTGAAAGACACCATAGCCAGGTGACTCAGACATACCATATCCAAAGCCTTCTGAAAAGCTGGCAGGGAGACACTGGCCAGCAACAAGGCACACTCCACTCAGGCTGTAGCTACTTCATGGGCTGAGAGAGGGCCAGATATAAATAGCTGACATTTGCTTGGCAGCCATGTGGTCCTCCATTCATATCTTCACCAAACATTACCATCTGTATGTGGCATCTGCAGACAGAACTTCATTCAACAGGACAGTGTTTCAGGGGGTAGGGTGCCCATTCTCTGTGACATATCCTGCAATCTTCCTTCCCAAGTGGGATATATGTCACTGCTTCTAAGGTCACATTGTTTTGGACTCTGGGGTACTATAAAGGGTATGAGATATAATGATATTTACTCACATGGTAAAGGTGATTATTTGAGTACCCTTTATAGTACTCTGTAGACCCACCAAGGTCAGCAGATGGTCAACACAAGCATTATCTTGAGGTAGCCCACATTTTCTTTACTGCAAAATGCCTCCTAATAGAACCTCTGTCCAAGGTCTGACACAGAGTATAGTTACACAGAGATTTGCGATGACAAAACCAGTTTGTACTATGTATCATTCCTTATTTAGTGGCATACTGTTTATGAGTATAATAATAAGAAGTGTGAACCATCTTATACTGTACGTAATGTGTGTCCTATACTGATATGAAATAGGTTACAGAAAGGCTATCAAGTGTCTCCTGATAGGCTGCTTGTTTTTTTCTCTCTGGGCCCAATTCCAGAATGCCTTACATATGGCACATGGTGATTTACGCTAGACCCTATGGCATAAATTGCATCTTGCGCCATGCATTCCGCCACTCACAATTCCAAGAGGCAGCTTGAACCATGCCATATGCGGGTTGCACTAAAGGTGTGCTATGCCACCCAACATGCCTGCAACCAGCTACGGCATGGTGCAAGAGTGGGTTACAGCAGCAACTGCACCCTATTCTGGAAGAGTGGCTGCCATAGCCCACTTACGCGATTCTGAGACTGGCTATGGTGCTGTGGAATTAGACCAACATGGAGGTGGTCTAAGGGGCATCTGTCCTGGCAAATGATGGATTCCCTCCTGCAGCACTGTGGGAAGCACATTGCCCTGCCCCATGCAACCCACCCCCAGCACAGTCATGCCCCCACCCTCTGAATGTAAGGGGCCCTGGGGGGTCTATTGTTTGCACTGACACCCAGGAGTCTATGCCACCCGGCCAGCCGTCTCCAAGGCCCCCAAGTGACTGTGGGAGCATTTTGGGGTGGGGGGATGCAAGGGACAGTTACATGTGGGATGTGACTTGTGGCACCTAGGTCCATAGCACAATTCCTGTGGCGCAAGCCTGCAGCTGCTGCAAATCGCGGGTCATAGGTGCCAAGGACCTTGCCTGTCTTGGAATATGGTGCAGGGTCACCAGCATAGCACCACATGGTGCAACTTGTATATGCCTATGAGTTGCACCATGTGACTTGGAATCTGGTCCTGTATTTCTTGTCTCTATTTGCTAGGCAAGTATCATACTAGAGATACTGGGATAGGCAAGGGGATTTGCCCAAAGCCAACTTGAATTTGATTGGATCGTGCATCAACCTATTGGGTGAATGGGGAATATCCCATTGGTTTTGACTGCAGAGTACTATAAAGGGTACTCAAATAATCACCTTTACTAGGTGAGTAAATACCATTATGCTTGAACTGACTTGGTTCTCCCTTTCCACTCCCATCATATGTAGGAAGCAGGCACACTCATCTGTGTGCTCAGTGATTACAGGATGGTTTACTGTGTACAAAACCCATCATCCTATAGTCTCCAGGCAATCCACCTGAGATCTTATAGGTCCCTTGACCTGTCTGCACATCTGACTAACTTGCCCAATGCTGACTAGTCATTCATCTCATTTGTTGCGACATTAATTGTTCGCTCAACTTCTTCCTGCACAAATTCAATGACATCTGGGACAGCCATGCCCCCAAATATAAGACTGACTTCTGGGCTCCCATCTCCCCAGTTTTTTTTTGTTTGTTTCACAAGCTCACTGCCAGCTTTAAAGCTGGCAATTCAGCTTTAACCTGCAGAGGTTTATAGGCTCCACTATGGTCCTAGCTAGGTATAAACAGCTTTAGATACCTGCATCAAAGCAATCAGGCTGGTAAAGTTTAAATTCTTTAGTTATAACCTTCAGTCTTATCGTAGCTTCCCATCAATATTATTCACTCCCTTTTTGATAATTCTTCCCAGTAATTAATCCAGTCCTATGACAGAGTAGTTCTACCAGGTAGTCTTCACATTTAATCTTTTCTTTGCCATGTTATCCATCCCTTCTTCCCTCAACTCTCTACTCATACACTCCTTCACACACTTTCCCCTTGATCCTATATTTTATACTGCTACATTCTCTGAACTGGTTGTCTTGCACACAAGTAAAGGTAACAGCTGGGATGGGATCAACCCTATGCTTCTACATTTATCCACATCTGCTTTCTCCTTCCCAGTCTCTGATTTACTAAGCTTTCTGTTCCATACCTAAACTGTCCCCAGGGCATGCAAACAAACTAAAGTTCTGATCTTTCACAAGGTTGGTGACCTCTCTGTTCCTGGCAACTTCTATCACATCTTTATTACCCCTACTTTAGCTAAGATTCAGGAAAAGCTGTTTTCCTTTTTCTTCTGACACATACCTTGACTCCTCTTCCTTTTTCAGATCTCTCCAGTCTGGGTTCAGGAAGTCCCACATTATAGTCACCACACTCATAAGGCTCAGTGATTCTGCTCTAGATGGTATGGATTAGGCTATGCTTGCTGCCCTCAAATGTGTAGTGTCACCACCCCATTGGACTTTATCTTTAAGGCTTCCTATAGTTGCCTCACCACTTCTGACTGAATCAAGAATATTCCAGTCATAATCCTATCTTAATCAGACATGGAAGCACACCTGTGCAGAACTGGGTTGGAGCCTGAAACACAGTTTGCATAATAAGCTCTGTGTAATGAAAAACATAGTGGAAAGGTTGCATGTAGACTACAAATTTATTACATGTGTTTGTCACCTCAGGCTCGAGCTGGCCTGATGATGGGTCATATAGTGACTTGTTGGTGAATGGTTGACCAGTCAGAATCAGAATGCCCCTAGAAAAGAGCCACAGTTATCTAGAACTGGTAATGGACTTCATTATATTATGAGTAGTATCTATTCACCTGTTGCAATGCAGGACTCCAGACCTGTTGAAACTGGCTGACAGCTCTAATAGACAGTCAGGAATTGCCATGCCCCAGAAAACAGAATGGGCTGTCACAGAATTCAAGGTCTGTGACAAACCCTAAATGAGTGGGTCTGTGTGTTCTGTTGAGAGACACAGCTTCAAGCTATGCTGTGCAGAGGCACAAAATGAATAAACCAGAAAGTGAATAAAACAGTGAGAAGCAAAATTACTGCTGAGAACATGAGGTCATTGTGTGGTACTATATAGCAGTGCAAACACTAGCTGAAAGCTGCATCTGAGAGCCTCTGCTGCCCTTCAGCCCTGAAATGCAACTGTGACTGCAGACAGTCTGAAAAGCAACCCAGCCCATACAACAGCCTAGTTCCCAAGGAAATGGAGGGGAAGGTATGTCTCTCTGTGGGTAACACAAAAATCTGCAACAGGTTGGATACTCAGGAGGAGGTGGAGAGAATGTGGAGAGAATGCAAAGGGACCTAGGGAAACTAGAGGAGTGGTCTATCGAGTGGCAGCTTGGTTTTAATGCCAGAAAGTACAAAGCCATGCACCTGTGACAGGGAAACCCGAGGGGATGTGAATCGGATGGGGGAGATACTTACATTTACCATGCAAGAGAAGGATCTTAGGGTAATCATATCTGATGACCTCAAGTTGGCAGGGAAGTGTGACAATGCTGTAAGTGAGGCTAGCCAGATGGTGGGGAGCATAAGGAGGAAGATTTGTAACAGGAGAATGGAGGTGATTTTGTCTCCTTATCACTCACTTGTGAGACTCCACCTGGAGTACTGTGTCCAGTTCTGGAGGCCATAGCTCCACAATAACATTGCCAGGGTGGAAGCAGTCCAGGGTAGGGCTACCAAAATGTTGAAGGGGTTGCACAAGAAACAAAATGAGGAGAAGATGCAGGAGCTCAACATACTCCCCGGAGGAGAGGAGAGGAGAGGATAGGAGAGGAGAGGAGAGGAGAGGAGAGAGAGAGAAGAGGAGGAGAGGAGAGGAAATGTAACAGAGACCTGCTGTATAAGTACATCATGGGGTGGGTAAATAAGGTGTAGTGGGGAATTTGTTTCACAGGAAGAGGAGCACCAGTACATGGGGGCATGTTATGAATCTTGAGTGAGGACATTTTAGAGGGATGTGAGAAAATATTCCTTTACATAATGGGTGGCTGATGCCTGTAACAGCTTGCTAGATGAAGTGGTGGAGGAGAACACAGTGGAGAGCTTCAAACATGTGTGGGATAGGCACGTGGGTATAATAAGTGGAGGCACGGCAGGAGGAAGGGACAACTGTAACCAAACAGGGTCCAGGGTGTAGTAGCAGGATGGAAAAATAAGGTAGATTAGATGGGCCTACTTGTTCTTTTCCAGCAATGCATTCTATTCTTCTATTATTCTGGTTATCGCAACATATTAGAAACTTGATGCCAGCATATGGTGTGTGGGCCTGGTAGGATTGGGTTTCACAGGCTGATCTGTCCTAATGTATAAAACCATCTGCTGAATGCAGAGGTTGGAGAAGCCTAATTTAAACAAGAGAAAACTGCTATTTCTACTAGCCAATACTGAAGGCATCTGAGGGAGGGATAGAGAGGAAAACCAGCCAGAGAATGACTCAATGCACCTGTGCCATCACCCCAGTGCACTGAAGGAGATACTGTGGTCTGAGAAAATCATTAGGGAATAAATGTTTCCGCTGCACCTACATCACCAGTGTGTCTTAGTTTGGGAAATCATTTAAAGAACTAGGCTACTGAGCCAGAATTTACAGATATCCCTTGTGGGTTAAACAGCACTTGCAATTAGGGGTTTAAGCTGCAACAAAGCACTCCTGTTCAGTTTGTTTAAGTGCACCACCACTGGTCATCTATATGTAACATCATTGGACCTACACTTTTTTCCATGGCTGGGTATCTACTGAAGTATAAAGAGCTCTCTATTAATATTGTAGGATATATGGCCACTGCTTCTAGTACAGTTGGGAACAAGAGTAAATGCTGTACATTGCATGATTTGGAGGCAGGCACTAGTATTGGGCTGTGCCTGAAAGGGTCCTTGAAGCACATTCCCAGGTAACAAATATTTGAATGTTACAAGAGGGGCAACTGAGGAGGAGCCCTGTATCCTTAGACTTCAGGGTTTTAAATAACTGCAAAAATTGATTAGCACTTTCATTGTAATCAGTTGTGACAAAGTATGTATATGTATTTTCTAGCAGTTTATATTGCCAAGCAAATTGAGACATGAGCTATGCATTATCCCAACTGATTACTCATGAAAATGCTAATCAATTTTGGTGAACTGAGTGCTGACTACAAAGATCGTTTCTCTCAGTCGCACCACCAGTGTTGCCTCAAGCAGGTGAACTGAGGAGACAAGGCTGTGGTTCGAATGGGGTTGGGTGGATGGAGACACCTGACAAGGAGAGGCAGGAGACAATCTATAAGTTTGATGTCCAATGGACTTTATTCATACCACAAGGAAAAGTAGACATGGTCACAAGGGAAGAGGGGAACCAAACCAGACATGAACAGTAAATAATGTTCTCTACTGTCACTAAGAGGTGCACCTCAGCCTAAGGTCACTATCTATTAAGCTCTATACTAGGCTTTCTCTAAACAATCTAATGAACAAATTCAGAACATCTATTATTCTATAATAATGTGAGGCAATTACTGCAGTGAACAATAGATACTAGTCCTGAAGGGATGGGTGGTGTGACCACCTCTAAGAGTTCATGGTGTTAAAGGAAGCCCAAACTTTTTCTGCCATCTTCGTGTACACGGCTGAAGAATGGAGTAGCAAAGGGGTAAAAGGGAGAATGGGGGTTCCTTCTTGGTACAAAGCTACACCAGTGTGAACATTTTTAAACAGACCCTGATTCTTTGGCCAACCCACTTTCCAAGGTTGTTGGAATACTCTAGCACAAGAGAACTAAAATCTGCTGAACTCTTCCCCAGCACAAACCTGCGACCAGGGCTGCCAAGGATGAAGGAACAAAGACTTGGAGTTGAATCCACTTGAAAGGATTGCCAAAGGTGAAGATCCACTGTAATTTCCCTGGAACAAACCCTTGACCAGGGCTGACAAGGATGGAGACACGTTGAGGCTTCTTTGGTGAAAGATCCGCAGGTGGACCACTAAGATCAAGTTGAATCCCAAAGGGCAACTTGGTGCAAGCAAGACGAGACAAGCAGGAAGAGTAGGATGCAGGCTGTAGATCAGAGCCCTATACTGTTCAGAACCAGAAAAAACAACAAACCAGTGGACGTGGACACACACTGGCCATGTTGGACTCAACTATCAGTGAATGACTGGGGCTGATGGATGAGGCTTCTTCCAGGACATTCCACTTCCAGGATAAACAAATCAGAAGGAACCCAGAAGCTGGCGATCGTGCTTCACACAGGATAATGTTGGCTATGACCAATGGCGGATGACAGGGAAGGGGTTGCTGAGAAATTCTTTGCTGGCTGAAGACTGCTTCAGTGAAGAATTAGCTGTAACCAACCCCACTAGGGGTTCTGGGGTAGAAGATTGAGTCCATACACATTCAGATGGCACTAAGAAAACTGGTAATTACACTTTTCACTGCACCAAGGTGTTTTGTGGTTGCTGGGGCAATTTGCCTGGAATAGAGGCAAATTGCTGGTATCTGGGGCAGTTGTTCATTGCTGAGACAATTCACTTGGAGCAGGGGCAAATTGTTAGAATCCAGAGCAATTGTTCATTGCAGGGGTAATTCACCTGGAGCAGGGCAAATCACTAAAGTCTGAAGCAATTGTTCATTGCAAGGGCAATTTGCCTGGAGCAAAGACAAATTGCTGGACTCCAAGGCAATTGTCCATTGCAGGGGCAATTGTTCATTGCAAGGGCAACTTGCCTGGAGCAGGAGGAAATTGCTAGAATCCAGGGCAATTGTTCGTTGCAGGGGCAATTTGACTGGAGCAGGGGCAAATTGCTGGAATTCGGGGCAATTGTCCATTGCAGGGGCAATTGTTCATTCAAGGGGAAAATAACCACAATCCTAGTATAATACATAGTTGATACTTGGCAATCAACACAACATTTCAGATAGTAGTCAATGCCTAGTTTCATTAGCTGACAGCCACTAGATATGTGCCAAGCACCCCTTCATGCTGACCCTCCACTTTGCGGGTCCCTTTGGCACTCTGATCAAGCTACTCCTGCCACTTCTGTGGGGCTTTACCCTTTATGGCCATCTGACTTATGCTGCTGAGCCCCCCCCCTCTCTCTCTCTCTCTGTGGGACGGCCTTGCTACCCCCTTCCAACTGGGGCTTTACCACTTTCCTCTTCTGTCCTTTCAGTTCCCTTTTCAATCCTGGGCCTATCCGGTTGCCCTTTTTGTCTCTGGCCCTCTTTTTCTCTATGATCCTGGCCTCTCTAGGTCTCTCCTAGCTGTGGGCCACTTCTGCTAAGCCCCTTCCAATTCATAGGGCCTTTGCCATTCTTACCCCTACGTGGGCCTACCAACTGGACCCCTTTTATTCTGTAGGGTCTTTTCTGCCCTTTCGGTTCTGGGTCTAGAGCTGCATCTTTTATGACCTGGGGCCTGATGTTGCCCCTTTTACTGCCTGGGGCCTACTGTCACCGCCTTTAAATCTATGGGCCTTCCCTAGGCCTTACTGTCAGTCAATTCCTCTTGCCCCACCTCAGCACTGCCTCCCCAATGAATATTTATTTATCTCCCCTCAGGCCTTCCTCAGGCCCCTCCCAGTGGGTGTCACTGCACTCAAATTATTTAAATTAAAGAGACAGCCTCTCGCCCGGTTCCCTCGGTAGCACTTATAGCACTAAAACAATTTAAAAACTGTTTTTTGCAGAAATACTAGTAAGCAGTACGCTTCTCTGTGCTGCTGCAGACTCACCTCCCCAGCCCAGGGTGTAGTTGATGCTGGGAGGAGGGCGGTCTTGCTGGCAGAGGGAGGGGAACTGGTGCATGATGCAGTAGGCAGTGCGGCGGAAGCAGGGGGCCTTACGGGTCTTTGCGACGCCCTTTAGCTCTCTCTCTCTCTCAGATGTGTCTATTCCCTCGCTGCTGACATGGGACCGAACATTTTCCAACATTTAGAAAAATAAGTAAAAGGGGCTGAACTGAACCCACACCAACGCAGGGAACTGGCCACTCTTTCTGGCACCAGACTGCTGGACTCGACCACAGGACTAGGGGTGCACAGCCGGAGCAGCAGATGACAGGGTCTTCACTGACTGGAGGAGAGGGAACACCATGGAGTCAACAGGATGGCTACATAACACCTCAGGTAAGCCTTAAGTCCCTGTTGCACTCCTGTGACCCTCTCCACTCCACAACCCAGCTTGATCTGCACAAAAAATAGCAGTTCTTCTATTGAAAAGGTGCTCAGGGTTCTGATTCTAGAACCCCAAGCCAGTGCCCAAACCAAGGGCACATTTTCAAACGGGCACAACAGGCTGGCCAGGGACAGCAGTCCCAGTGCTGGGTGCCAATTTTTGTGCTGCCTGCTCAAGGGGAGGGGGGATAGAATGGAGCAGAGCAGGCTGCAGAGAGAAAACTTTCCTTTTTTTTTTCTTGTTTCTTTCCCTGGCCCTGCCTGGTCATAGTGTAGAGAGGGAAAACACACACAGGGGCCCCTTTTACTGTCCTCCTAAGCCCACATTGACAATGGGGCACCCAAGGGTACACTGTAAACCCCATTTCTGTATTGCCTACAACTTTGGGGCATTACACAATTTTGCAGTTATTTAACACACTGGGCTTGGTCTAAACAAGCACTGAAGAACCAGTCAGAGTTGTGTACAATACTACCTCATATTGCCGTACCACTTTTTTTTCCTTTTTAGGGCCAAGGAGCTGACCCTAATTAAACCTACAGTATGCTAGTGTTCTTGTAATCATTGTCTGAGCACTTACTAATATTGAGTAGGGGTGTGGACAGGAATTTCTCAACTGTACACAGAGCTGTCCACGCTTCTACACCCCCCCCCACCGTTGCCCTCCACCCTCCACCCCCCAACACTGCAGCATCAGGGTGTATACTCAAACTGAAAATATGTAACAGACACATGCTCATACAGTAACAAAACTGTTCAGTCACTAAAAATGTTGTGGTAACAGATTGGCTTATAGTTACAATGTTAAATTGTGACAACCCTCTATACCACATCAAGGTATAGTGCCTCAGAGTGGTCCATTCACACGAGTACTTGTGCTCACATACTTCCAGGGGTGCACTGTACCCCATCCTAAAATCCCATTTGTCATAGCTCCTACAAATCCCCACTAGCCCTGATTTCCAAAAGGAATTGCCCTGGTTTGGAGTGGGGCATTAGAGGGTAACTGTGGTTGAGAGGGTCACAGAATACAAATGCCGCAGCTGCACAATCAATCCAATTGCTGTGTCTCCAAGAGAAGGCTGAAAGTATAGGCCATTTTAGAAAATGTTGACACTGGAAGTTTGGAAAACCTGATTAATTAAAATGACAGTGCTTAACTTATTTTACCCAGGCTAGCTTATCTGTGATGCAGCATCTTATTCACAGTGGGTTTCTGTTTCTACCCAGTTTTACAGCTACTGGAAAAGGAGTGAGGCATGGGCGGGGTGTTCATTGGATTTGCTCAAGGTCACAAAGCAAATCAATACCAGAATCCCTTCTATCTCAGAAGGAGTTGGGCCTGTCCAGCACTGCATACTGAATCCTTCATTACTAAAAGCTCATTTTTTTGCCGCCCAGCGATGATCATGTCTCTCTCTCTATATCACAATCCCCATCTTCATGACATACAGCTCTTTGAAAACAATTACAACTCTCAGCATCATCACCACCTCCCCTGCAATCATCAGGTCTCACTGGACTATTTCAAGACTATCTCAGTCCCAGAAGTGTCACACAGCTCTTTAAACCCCTCCCATCATTGAGAGACTAGCAGTGATATGCATGAAAATGCCTCTTACTTTTCTGTTTTTTGAAAATAGTGTAATTTATTAAAAAATTATTTGAAAATAATCAAACAAAAACAATACAAAACAGTCAATAAACAAATACTAGCTAGTTTAGCTAATATATTTAAAAAATGACTTCACCAAAACACTTCTGAACATGATGAGGATGCTATTGAGAACAGTACATACAGAGAAGTAGATGCTGCTGAATAGTAATGGTATAGTAAGTCTCATTGGGAATGAATTTAAGAGAACAGAGACAGCCCTGAAACATGATATGGGTAACATAGCATCTAAAGTTCCCCACCTTCTCAAATACAAGCAGGGGGATGTTGTGAATCAAACAGATCATTTTCTGTATTCAAAGGGTCTCTAACATGGTGTTGTGCCACTCTTGGTAGGGAGGGATGGTGCTATCCGTCCAATGTTTAAAAATGATTTTGTTTTACTGTAGCAGAGATCAAGGAACTGTGGTATCTTCTTATCCTCATGCTGTGGTGTAAATCAAGACCAAGCAGGCAGGTTTGGGGTGTAAAGGCTGATTCTAGGCCTAAAATTGGATCCATACGCCTCTGAATTTCATTCCAAAGCAGGAATGTTTTTTGACAGTCCCACAAAATGTACTTAAGAGTACCTACTTCCAGGCCACATCTAGTATATATACTTGAGTTTAAGATCCCCATCTTATATACTTTACTTGGATTATGGAACATATTATTAGCTATTTTGTATTGCATTAGACTAAGTCCATCAAACTTCAAGTATGTATAAATACTTTTCCACATTTTGGCCCTGACCGCTGGGGTTGAGATTTCTTGGAATTCATTGGTCCAATAATGACACAGGTTGCTAACCCCAGAAGTGGATAAGGAAACTGTTTTTTACATAATAAAGAAACGGAGGGCCTTTGAGCTGTGAGTCACCCAAATTGTCCCAAATAATGAATTTAGAAGAGTTCCAAGGCCTGCAGCCTAATGTGTGTGGTAACATATGTTGGAGTTGGATAAAAGGAAATATAGCAATGGTAGTTTGAGCATTGTTTCTTTTAAAATGCACAAAAGGGATCAGATTACTATCCTTAACCAAGGAGCTGAGCATTGTAATGTCCATTGGCCTAGGAAGGTGGGTGGAATTGGACATCCCTGAATCTTAAAATTGGAGTTATCTAGAATAGGTTGAATAGGGTCTAGAATTGCAGTAGTACCAATTAGTCTCTGTAGTTCATTGCTAACTAAATGGTAGGGGCCTATATGTGTTGGTTTAAGTGTGGCTGGTAGTTCGTTGGAAGAAATGCTTAGTAGGGCTGTTATATCAATGTTGGCTATGCAGCTTAATCCAGTTCCATTTGCTTCCAGTGTGGGAAATATGGAGACACTGTGTCCAGCAGATGAGCCCTTCTCCATCAAAAGAACTGGCTAGGATGCAGAGAAATACAATACAGGTGGGAGTTGGGAAGTGTAACTCTCCTTGTTCTTGAGAGAAGTGAGTTATTGGTAGGATTTTCTGGTCTTCATAATATGCCACAAGAACTGTGATAAGAGAGATCTGAACTTGGTGAAGCAGTTTTGGGGAATGAATTCCCCCGTCATTCCCATGGGGTAAAATATGCATGGTAAAATATTAATTTTGATTGTATTGATTCAAGCCCAGAGTGTTAAATGTAAGGTAGACCATGTTAAAAGATCCTGCTTGATTTGATTAAGCAGGTGATCTAGGTTCATTGAGAAAAAGGCACCCTTGCTGTTACAGATCATGATGCCTAAAAACTTGAGTGCATCTTGGACCCAGGTACCACATCATTGCATTACCTGTGATTTTGTAGTATCATGATTAAGGGGCAATAGATTAGTTTTCATGAGGTTGAGTTTGTAACCTGAGCTGGGGTGTCAATAGAAATTCCTGGGCTTGGGACACACCTTTAGGACTGGGTCCTACTTAGCTTCACAACCCCTGTTACAGGTCCCCCTGTGGCCTCCCTGAGCCACTGAGCCCCGGACAGTTGCCTCCCTCTGTCTGCTCCCCTGAACCTGAGATCTTACCAGATTGATCTAATATGTTTAATGCTGTGAAAATAAACATCTATGGGTCCTCTAGGTGCAGAAGAATATCATCCACATAGGTGGAGATCATATAGCTATAGAAGCCAACCTGTATCCTCTCAATTGAGTGCTACAATAGAAAATGTCTTGTTGGTGGTTCCAAATACAGATTAAATAAGGAGGACAATGGGCAACCTTGTCAAGTTCCTTTC
Source organism: Neoceratodus forsteri (assembly GCA_016271365.2). Lineage (NCBI taxonomy): Eukaryota > Metazoa > Chordata > Ceratodontiformes > Ceratodontidae > Neoceratodus > Neoceratodus forsteri. The sequence goes on from CM028133.1 coordinate 995,505,570, forward strand.
TGTAGTGGGAAGGGAAGTGAAAGCATTACGTTGCATAAAATTCTAGTGGATGGCTTAGAGTATAACAACTTAGTCCACTCTATAAAACATGGGGGGAAGCCAAACTCTGCTAGAGAAATGGGACCTGGACACTCTGTCGAATGCTTTCTCTGTGTTCATTGACATCAGGACTGCTGGCTGGCTTGAGTCCCTAGACACAGTCAGGATGTGTTTAAATTTAAGCAGATGGTCTGTCACAAGGTGTGCCTGTATAAAACCTATCTGTTCTGGGCCTATAAGAGAGTGCCAGATTTTATTAATTTGGTTGTCTGATATTTTAGGTAAGATTTTGATATTTGTCTTGAGCAATGAGATGGGCCTGTAGCTACCCAATTGTTTAGAGTGTTTATCAGGTTTGGGCAGAAAAGTGATTAGGGCTTCTTTTAGGGAAGGGCCAAGGTTCAAGTTCTCTTCAGAAAAACTGAAGATCAGGGCAAATGGGGATGAGGCTATATCGATACTCACCTTGCATGAATTGGTGGAGAATCCATCAAAACCTAAAGTTTTGTCTAGGGGTTGGCTACTGATGGATTGCCTAACGTCCCCTACTGTAATGTTCTGTAAGTTAACCTCAATTTGGGGTGGGGTTCATTTTGGGAGCTGTGATTCTGACAGAAAATGTTGAATAGTTTGGTTGGCAACTGGTGGGTCTGCAGTGTATACGCTCTCATAAAAAGATTTAAAAGCTGAGGCTATGTCTTGGAAGTAAGAGAGGGGCAGACCATATGCCATTGGTATAATGGTCTTTGTCCCTTGTTGTTGTAATTGAAGTGCAAGAAGTCTCCCAACTTTCTACCCCAGTCTACTTATTTAGTTTCAACACTGAAGACTGCAAACACACTGTTCCCGAGTAAGCTCTCCATACCTGTCCCTAGTTGTGTTTAGTTGAAGCCAGTCATCCTGGGAAGAGTGGTTAGAGATATTACTTTCTCTCTGTTTCATTTCTATTAGGAGCCTGGCATATTCCTCATTTCTTTTGCATTTTTTAGTGGCTGCCAACTAAATTATTTCCCTCCTAAGGGTACATTTAAAAGCTCTCAATGTATGACTAAGATAAGAGCAGAGCTGTTGTTATCAACAAAGAATTGTTCCACTTTCTATTCAATAGTTTATAGCATTTTGGGATCTTTTAGTAATATGTTGTTGATTCTCCAGAACACATCTTTCTGTATTTGCCCTGGAAGTGTGAGGGAAAATAAAAGGGTGAGTGGCCTGATATCAGTAAGGCTAAGATATCACACTTTATAGTAGTTTCTAAAAGGTGTGGGGTAAGCAGGAAGTAATCTAAATGGAGAAGGAATTGTGGACTGCAAACCAAAATGTGTTATCCTTTGTGTCAGGGTGAAGGGGTGGCCAAATCTTAGTAAGACCTGGGGAATATTGTAGTTCTTTAACACCCTTCTGATTGGAGGATAAGCCAAACTTTCTGCTGATAGATCTATCCAGCATATTATAAGGTACCGTGTTCTAACTACCACATATGATAGTGGGTGAATGACCCAGAGATACCAGTTGTGTTAAGTTATTTGTAAAAACTCTTTGGTTCCCTGTGTTGGGCCCATAAATGGAAGCTAAAAAGACATATGTTTGATCCATTGTACAGTATACTTTACAATAAAAAACATCCCTTCATCATCAGTAATTTGCTCTATAGGTGTAAAAGGGATGCTATAGTAAAATAATATGGCTGTACCAGTCCTTTTATTTGTTATTTCCAAAGGCAAACACTTGTCCCACTCAATTCCTTCTCCAGTGATTGGCATTAGAGGAAGGTGTATGAGTTTCCTTTAGAAAAGCTATTTTAGATCCCGTAGACTGCAAGCAGCATCATACCTGGTATATTTTCTGCATAGTTTGCCCTGTCTTTACATTCTAAGTTGTGATATTATAGATAAAGCTAGCCATTGCCATGCAAAACTTTGAGTTGTGAGCCTGTACTGGGACAGGTATTTACATAAATTCAATAAATGCTTTGATGATTTATGAAATCAGTTCGTATGCTCTTTTGGGGTATAAAGATTCCCTGTTAGACCCCCAACACACATCCCAGCAACATAAATTTGGAAACTATGACACCTCTGAATCTTTGGAATCCTACATCAGTTCTTTCTTTCTTTCTTTCTTTCTTTCTTTCTTTATCATTCATGACTATAAAAAATCACCATTTTTTGATAGATGATTTTTGAATTCATGCATTGCATGGTGTTCATACTTGCAAGTTTAATGCTGTGCAGCACACAATTACCGAAATATAAATTAAATAAATAATGAATGGTGTTGCTCCAACCACTGTCTCCAACATTATGCAAATATCTGTGATATCAAGAAAGATGTACAAAGATTCTTTATAATTTAAATAGTCTGGGGTGTCCTACCATTTTTCTTAATGTGTAAACTGCAAAACTATTTACAATACCCCCTTTCTTTCGCACTGTGCTTCTGTTGTAAAAACAAAATCATTTGTAAATCATTTGCAGTTTGAAAAATGATCCTACTTTTATCTCTTTTGACAGGACTCTTTCAGTTATGAGCACTCGTGTTGTGGAAATATGCTGGCATTCTGGTGGAGCATTAAACACTGGCAGGATCAGCATGGATTTGTTCATTTTGTAGTATAGTTTTGTAGTTCTACTGACAGCTGATGCACATTTTGTGTACTGATTAGCTCTTAAAAAACATCTGGTAAACACTGGTATCCTGATGACTTTAGTATAGCAGATAGCACTTTGGTAGAAAGCGATACACAGACCCATCATTTTGAGTGGACTCAAAGTACACATAAAAGTGTCTCAGAAACCATGGATTAAGCACAGACAAGCTGCTTGAAAGATATTCACTTGTGGTTAATGCTATGAAATAAGAACAATTGCTGCTAAGCTAAATGTTTACTAAAACTCAATAGGAAAAGTTTACTCTAACACAAACCACATCCTTAATAAAATATAGAGGATAATGCCTGATGTACAGGTGATAACCATGGTGTAATCACCTTGAGTGGTTGCTAGGGCATCAGTAAACCTCAAGAGCACAGTTCAAGAGGGGTTACCATTGCCCTAGCAACCACGAGAGGTGATTACACCATGGTTATCACCTGTACATCAGGCTTTGTCATTTATAGCATATGGGACTTGACATGAGAAGTTACCCCCCCACCCGAACACAAGTAATTTAACCTTACCTTCTTAATGAATCTGCACTACAGCCACATGATTGTGTAAGAAAACTGTTTATTAGGATACTCGGACTGAACGACAGTGGGCCCGAAATAGCACCAGAGTTAAAATCTCTATCAGATATAGTGATTGCTAGACTCGGTAACAGTAAACTGAGACAATTGGAATGATATTTGAATACTGTACTGAGACTAACAATCAAGTTATGGGTGAGTAGAATACTGAATTACACTGGAATTCCATTTTGTAAACCCACTGCTATGACATAGATGAGAGAGGTTTATAAGGTTCTGACATCATAACAGCGGGATTGCAAGGTTGTAAACAGCTTATTTTTAGTGGGTAATAAGGGCTACCCATACATAATAAAAACAATAATTGACAAACTGTTAGAGCTGGGTGAAATTGTCAGATTTGGAATTCACAGAATGTTTGCAAAATTCTGTGAAAGTTGTCACTTTTTTCAGAATTTTCTGAAATTCTTTCATTGGATATAAATCAGTCTATTTTGTAAAGAGAGATCTGAAATTTGGCAAGCATGTTGTCCAGTATGGGTCCTAACAATGTGTACAACAACATCTCCCCGATTCTACATAACATACTGTAATACAACAAAAACATGAAATAAAAAAAAATAAGTTTCAACATACAATTCAGTGATTTGGACAACATCATGCATGAACTGTTAGTAAGAAAACTGATTTAAAACACAGTTTAATCAGATTCGTTTAGTACTATGACCTATGGATTTGGCCAGAGCTTTGTATTTTGTTGTATTTAGAAAGACTAGGGACCCAGTTCTCAAAATACTTTAGATCATTGCATGGTGTGGCAATTTAGGACTGTGGCAAACCTGGGAGCTCCTGGGATCCTACACCCAATCCTCAATTGTGTCGAGTCCTGGCAGCAAAATTTTATGGTTTGCAACAAATGTAGCAGTGTACCAAACAGGGGACACACCTGGACAGGGTGCCACAAGTCATGTGCAGACATGTGGCAATGTCTCCATACATTCTCTGGTGGATTAGCAGACTCCCTTCCCCAAAGTCCCCATGAATTATTACATTACCTTACATCCCTGTTGGCCTAGTGGACCCCCTCCCCAAGCACCCCAATGAAACAAATGGCAATCTAATCCCTCTCAGTGGTGGACTAGCAGATCCCCTCTCCAATGTCCCCATGGATTAATTACTCATCATAACTCCCTGTGGTCAACTGGATCCCCCTCCCCAATCCCCAATGTCCCCTCGATGAATTATTGTATAAAATGTCCTTGTGGTGTATCAGCAGCCCCTAAGCCCAGATCCTACCTTATGCAATATTATGATATGGTCAGTGGTATAATGGCCCCACCCCCACCCAAGAAGGCTTTGCCCCCCAACCCCAGTAAGCAGTGTCCCCCCACCCCTCTCCCCATTACCAAATTGAGGCGGTGACTGGCACAGCCTACCACTCACCACCACAGCCAGCCAGCCACTGATGGAGCTCTGAAGGAGTGTGTTCTGCATACAATATGCACTCAGTGACAGCTATAAATCACTGAGCATCTACTGTTTATAGTATGCACTTCCTCAGAGCTCAGTCAGTGGCTGGCAGTGGTAGTGATTGGTGGGCAGTGCCAGCCACCAGTTCAACTTGGGGTGGGGAAAGGGGTGGAGGATACTGCATACCAGGGTGAAGGGGCCACTATACCAATGACCATATCATAAAAACATGGGATTGCGGGGTCCACTAGACCACCAGGGCATTATGATAAGTAATGTAGCCATAGGTACATCACTGAGGGTGTCTGTTAGTCCACTAGGGAGAGGGTTTAGATTGCCATTTCTTTATATAGGGTACTCAGGGATCAGGGGTCCACTAGACCACCAGGGATGTATAATTTCTCGGGGACAGCGGGAAGAAAGAATCTTGGCACAGTGCCCTCCTAGGTCAACTCTCCCAGTGCTGAAGCTTCTAAGTACCTTGGAACCATCTCTGGCTGGTCTAATGGTACACATAAATTTTACCTCCAGGGGAGTTTTGTGAATCCTGTTGCATCTCACTCTGGTCAGGTGGTGCATAGAAATTTGCACTCTGGGAGATTTTGTGAATTCTGTTGCAGGGGTTTTGGCAGCCTGTATCTGCCACAAGCCCTTGGCTGTATGCCACAGCCCAGGGTGTGGAGCAAGGCAGCTCAGACCCCATTTGGTGCAGGCTGCCAGTGGCAGACACAAGCTGCCTATGTGAATCACTCACAGGACATTGTTTGGTGCAAGAGGCACTTTGTGACAATCATTGGAATGCAAGCCCCATGTGCCACCCTGGGAGCTTTGAGAATCAGGCCCTAGATAGCCACATGAATCTTCCTGAAGACAGCTTACTCCTATCTTTGAGACACAGTGGCACATATATCTGTTAGCTTGAAGTCAGGGTCATGGAGGACTGTGGTAAGTCAGGGAGAGAGACAAGAAGTGTCTTGGATGATACCACAGTCCACCAAAGTAGTCCCCAGGACTGGTCAAATTGTGGAATATTATGACTGGCTGCATGTGACATATGTTTATATTCTGCTTCCTTTAACAGAGCTGTAAGCTATTCAGTGGTGGTGGGTTGGCTTTCTGTTGTTTATATGCACAGAATTTGTCTTTCAGTTTCTAAAAGTGCAAGAAGAATCTATTACCTGCTGCTATGAGACTGACCTATTACTTGTGAGGTGTCTTCTGGTGCCCAGAATGCTGGGTTATCTCAGATATCTTTGCCAGTTAACATACTACAATAGTTTAGTATGTTTATACAGAAGAGTCTTATTAAGTGGAAGAACTAAATTAAATATATGCTCCATGGAGCTGGGGACTGCATGGCAGCATCAGCACCTGTCTGTGCATCCCGTTTGTATGCAGCATAATAGGTGCTCTATACCTTATCTGACCTCATTAAATAATTAGGCTGACAATTTGATGTTAGCAAGGCTTTTGACTCTGTACCTCACAAACGATTGCTCAAGAAGATGGAAGACCTGGGTGCAGCTAAACCAAATATGAACTGGGTGGGTAGCTTATTAAAAGGGAGGCAGCAGAGGGTGGTGGTCAATGAGGTTAAATCAGAGAAGAGGGAGGTTATGAGAACGGATCGGTTCTGAGTCATGTCCTCTTCAACAAGTTCATTGGGGACATTGGAGAAAGAATCCAGGGCAGGTTGTGTCTCTTCACAGATGACATAAAATTGTGTGGGAAGGTAAATAGTGACGAGGGAATAAGGGTGATGCAGAGAGACCTACAAAAGCTAGAAGGGTGGTCAAAAGTCTGGCAGTTAAAGTTCAATGCTAGAAAGTGCAAGGTAATGCACCTTGAGAAAAAGAACCTGAAGACAGAGTACTGGATGGGAGGAGAGAGACTTAGCACTACAGCTGAGGAACAAGATCTGGGAGTTATCATTAGCAACTCATTAAAGTAATCAAGCCAGTGCAACAAGGCCTATAACAAGGCTAGCAGGATGCTGGGATGTATCGGTAGGGGTATTGACAGCAGAAGAAAGGAGGTAATAATTCCCCTCTACAGATCTTTGGTAAGGCCTCACCTAGAGTACTGCTCACAGTTCTGTAGTCCTCACCTTGGAAAGGATTAGGATAGGTTGCAGAAAGTGCAGTGCAGAGTACCAAAAATGATTTAGGGCCAGCAGGCAGGGCAGACCCTATGAGGAGAGCCTCACGGCACTAAATAAGTACTCAGTGGAGAACAGAAGAGGAGAAGGGAGAGGGGAGATATGACAGAGACCTTCTAGTTCCTGAAAGGAATGAACAAAGTGAAGTATGGGGAACTATTTAGCCTGAGTACCGCTTCCCATTCATGTGGACATGAATGGAAATTAACAGGAGGTAGGTTCAGCAGAGATGTGAGGAAGTATTACTTTACAGAAAGAGTAGTAGAACCTTGGAACAGTCTGTCAGCTGAATTGGTAGATGCAAAAACAGTCAGAGGATTAATTTTCATTTCATTTTTAATTTTTTATACTTGTTAGCAAGATGAGCAAATTGCCTGTTTTCACAAGCGACAAGATTTACATTAAAACAAATTGTCAAACAGGACATACTATATACACAAAATACAAAATATGTAAACATACATACATACAAACATATCATACTCAGTATCGATAGGTAGCAAATACAATCCGTAAGAGAATCAAGCCATTGTGCAAGTGTATGCTTGAGAGACCCAACAGTTCTACAGTTAATTACAACAGAGGGGAAGCTGTTAAAGGAAATTACAGCCCTATAGAGAACAGATCTTTGGCCAGCTGTTTTCTTGTAATAGGGGAACTTAAACCACGAATCTGACACCTTGTTACTAAAGAGTTTTGAGATATATAAAAAAAGACGGAATATTAGAGGGAATAAAACCCTTAATTCCCTTGAATACAAAGGTACCCAACTTAATATTAATCTTACTTATTAAAGAAGTCAACTTTGCTTCCCTCAGTAAATCACAGTGGTGAGTTCTTAGGGAAAGACCAGTCATAAATCAAAGAATACTCTGATAGGTTACTTGAAGTTTGTGTAAAATTTTTTCACTTGTTCCTGAATAGACCAAAAGTCCTTAGTCAAATGCACTAAGTAAAAAACTATGTGCTAATAACAAGGATGATTCTGGTATAAGAAAATAATTAACTCTAAACAATGTTCCCAACCTTTGATGGACCTTTTTATTTGATTAACATGAAGATCAACTGAAAGATGTGAATCAAGAGTCACCACTAAATAAGTAAAACTATCAACTCATTCTATCTTGTCCCCATTCAGATCAACAGTTGAGACGTTAATATCCCTGACTGTCCTCGGTCCAGTAAAAAACATGATTTTTGCTTTCCCCAGTATTTAAAACCAACTCACGGGGAAGCAGCCACTTTTGAAATAGTTCAAAGTCCTGTTGGACCTGGGTTAAAGCATGATCCAAGATAACTTCAGATTTAAAAATTGCTGCATCATCTGTGTACATGATCATTTTGGACTCTACACAAGAAGTGGGGGCTGCATTCATAAACAGGGAAAACAAAAGGCGGCCCTAGTAGTGAGCCCCATGGTACTCTATAGGTGCTCAAATGAGAATCAGAAGATTTCTTAGCAACAGGTATCCAGCCAGCCAAGTTATTACCTCCTCAGAGAACTAAACATATTTCAATGAATCCTGCAACAATGTATGATTTATTAAAACGAAGGCACGGTGAGGTCAACAAACACTGTTGTGATGGAGTGCCCCAAATCTAGGGCACCCCGTACGTAGCTTGTGAACCCCAACAAGGCTGCCTCAGTATTATGATTTGTTGCAAACTCATGCTGAGAGCTTGTTAATAAGTTATATTTCAACAGATAATCCTGATTCGAGCAGGGCTGGGACATTATGAAGGGAATAGTTGTTACCGGAGGTGACAAGACCAAGGAGGAGAATAGAGAAAGGATGGGGGGGGTAGTACCCTGGAGAAACAGTAGGTTCCAGGGATTATAGGGAACTTGGGCAGACTGGATGGACCTCTGGTCTTTTTCTGCCATCATTGTCTATGTTTCAATGCAAATGGTGTAAACTTGTTTTCTATATAAGTTGGCATTGAATATTCCATAAGCTCACATAAGACTTCTGTATATGTTTCTCCCAAGCTTCTAGTGATATGGTTATCCCAAATCCCTTCTGCAGATCTGTTTTCTGTTAGCACAGAGGTGAGCAGTAGGAGGAACAAAGTTGGCTATAAATCCTACCTGCCAAGCTAGAGGGGGATTTCATCCAGTGTGATAAATGTAAAGCAAGAAGTGAGGTCCTAGTTAGGACCCTGCAGTCTTCTTTTTTATACAGTGTTTCAAATACATGAATGTAGAGTCTTCTATATAAGAGAATCACACTCCATGTGCTTTAGATATATATAAGCAGCCAATTACATGACTCACCCATTCCCTATGCAATTCTTAGGTCTCCACTTGAAGCAAGTGCATTTCTTATTTTGAAACAATGTCACAGCTGTATTTTTTAACATGGCCTTGATAGGTGAATGGAGACCTTGCATATTCCAGGAGACAAGCTTCACATTACAGACTTCATTCCCATACAATTTGCATAAACAAGGGTTTATCCAGAATATAAATATGTTTCTGTATAGACTAGTTATCAGGACCTTACTAAAGACAAGATAGCATAATCAGCTACCACAGCTGATTACTACCCTTCATCTGGCCATGGTAATGAATTAGAAGAGCTAATAGTGCAGCTGGTATAGCATATGTGTTTAAAAAAATAGGTTAGTAAATAGACTGTCCCTCCCTCTGTGTCTGGTAGACTACTGGAGTATAAGCTTAGCATCTCAGAAGGTTATAACTTGTTAATCTTATCTATATTACTTCCTTGGTATTATTTGGTATATAAAGACAAAAGATGGCGATATGTCAATCTTGATTGTCTCCCACTCCTAGTGGGTGAATTAGTCCCTAGTATCTGTCCATCTGAGATACTTACCCAGTGCTCTTTTAAAACTGGTAAAGTTTGTGAGTTGATTAGATCATTTGGTAACTAATTCCAGGCTGATGCCACCCTTAAGATAAAAAAAAAAACATATATTCTTTTTATTGGCATTTACATTAGGGATTATTAGCTGTTTGTCATGTGATCTAAGAATTAAAGTTCTAATATGATATTCAAATCCACACTTGGCTGACAACTCAGGATCTTGGAGAATTTTAAAGAGCTACAGAAAATCCCCCCTCTTCTGTTTAGTCTCTAACCTAACTAGACCGGGTGATGCCAGTCTATTTGTGTATGGCATTTTGTTTAGTTAAAGTATTAACTTGGTTGTTCTGGGTTGGACTTTTTCTACCATATCAATGTCCCCCTTCAAATATCACAAACTGAAGTGTGAAAGAAATCATGTGACGCTCTGGAATTTGGACCCAGGCCACCAGCATACCATCCCAGTGATCTTAACCACTATGTTATGGCTCACATGTCTGAGCCTGTACTTTCCCTTGGATACACTTTCTTTCTCTGGTGTTGCACAATCCTGCAACTGGGAACAATGATGACAACCAGAAGTTCTTGCTAGGGCAATATTTGCCACTGCTAAGTAATTTTAAATCAAAAATTGAAGTGAAAAAGAAATAATGTGACCCACTGGATTTGAAATCAGGCCTCCAAAATACCATCCTGGTGTCCTTAAGCACTAAGCTGTGGCTTACATGGTTGGCCTGTGCTTTTCCTTGGATGTATGTATGTGTGTATGTATGTATATTTGATTACTGAGTGAGAGCACTGATCCCAGGGGCTGTTTACAGATATGACCTGGCCCACAGCTGATTATTACCATTTGTCTGGCCATGGTAATGAATTAACAGGGCTAATAGTGCAGATGATAAAGCATATTTCTTTAGAAGATAGGTTAGTAAATAGACTATCCCTCCCTCTTTGTCTAGTTGACAACTGGTGCATAAGCTTGGCTTCTCAGTAGACTATAACTTGATAATCTTGCCCCCGGAATACTGTCCCAGTGCCCTTAACCACTAAGCTATGGCTCATATACACTTTCTTTGTCTGGTGTTGTGCAATCACACAACTAAGAGCAATGATAACAACCAGATGTTTTTTGTTAGTGTAGAATTAGCCACTGTGAGGCAATTTAAATTGCAAATTGAAGTGATAAAGAAATAATATTACCCACTGGGATTTGAACCCAGGCCTCCAGAGTGCCATCCTGGTGCTCTTAACCACTAAGCTATGGCTTGCACGGCTGGGCCTGTGCTTTCCCTTAGATACACTTTCTTTCTCTGGTGTTGAGCAATCCTGCAACTAGGAAAAATGATTACAACCAGATGTGTTTTTTTTCTTAGTGCAGTATTAGCCACTGCTAAGCAAACTTAAATCACAAATTGAAGTAATAAAGGAATAAAGTGATCCACTGGGATTTGAACCCAGGCCTCCCTGAATACCATCTTGGTGCTCTTAATCACTAAGCTATGGCTCACATGGTTGAGTGTGCTTTCCCTTGGACACACTTTTTTCTCTGGTGGCAGAACAAAGGAAAATGGTCTTCTTTAATGTTTCCTGGACAATATTTTAGAAGTGAGTGCCAAACATAACCCATCTATAGGTTAATTTTATGTTTGAATTTCTTTTATAATTTGACTGGGATAGATTGTTAAACGTCTTTTTGTGGCACCAGAAGCATGATACTGTCACTAAGAGTAAGGGGCTGGAGCAGACAACAAAAGCTTTATTTTATAATTGCATACTGTGATAGATAATGGGCAGTAGCAAATTTTGCATGTAAAGGTAAATCTATTTTACCTGTCCTCTGCAGTGTTTTCTGTTTGTGATTTAAACACGTGAGGTAATTTATTAATTTTCCTGTCTTTTGAAGTAAATTAACAATCTGAGCCAAACAGCATTGCTCTTTCTCCCAGTGCCATTTAGGTATTAGAGTACCTGAATATGGTTTGTGATCTGTGACAGGATTATTTGTATGTAAAAGGGTGAATGTTTTTTTTTTTTTTACGTTGCTTTTCGTGTGTAGCGCTTACATTTTATGAGGTGCTTGCATTTATGATATGGTGCGTATGGTTAACTTTTGTCCATCAAGCCTCGCAAAAGCACCTTGAATACAAATTGTAAAAATTCATATTTTGTATTAGAAAGATTTCTTTTTAGTACAAATTGCCTTACTGACTGCTTGTAATATTCGGATACAAAATTGGGTGTCTATATGTTTAATATTTCTCATAAAAAATTTTATACATTGCTTTTTTTGTAAAAAAAAAATCGTTTTGGTGGAATTTCAACTAGTATAAAAAAATAACAAATGGCTTTGAATAAATTGCATACAACTGTTAGAAAGGTAAAGTCAGCTTTGCCACTCATACTTTGTGTGTAGAACTAACGGCTTGTGAGGTACAGTATTCATAATTTTTTCTATTCTTTTTCTCTTCAGCCAGTGCAGGCTATTCCTTCCACTAACCCATCCCACAACCTCGTCACCTTTTATCTCAGGGGCTGACCTTGATCCCAGTGTTTCCACCATGGCTTGCACCCCCCCAACTGGGATGGAGGTTGGCAGAGCCTGCCTGCCTGCCTGCCAATGAATGACTATGGTTCCTGGGAGAGGGCCCTTTTTCCCAGGTGTGGAGCCTGCGAGGGGTCAGTATCACCCAGCCCTGAGTCAGACATTTTCTTCTGCTTTTTCACCACTGGAGAAATTGACCTACAATGCTGTCCAAATGTACCTACACATTCTCCCCTGTGCATAGAACATCACTAGCTGCCAATCATCCCATCCCCAAATTGTGGTCCCTGGCTACCTGTACCCCTAGCCATCACTGGAGACCAGACAAATGCTATGACTCATGTCCCCCTTACCCAGAGTAGAAGAACAGTCCATCAGAAGCTGAATCCTCCTCTCCATGGCTGAATCTATGACTGATCATCGACAAACATTTTGTTGAATGACCAGACAGTAAAACCGGCAGGTTGACCACATTTTGCAGTCAGCTGACAGTTTAAAACACAAAAGATCGGTTTCTTCTTGGGGCTTTACCCCCTAACCCCCCACACAGGGGGCTAGGCCCCCTGCACCCCCTACTTAGGATTCTCAACTTCGAGTCAAAGCTGATTTGGGGAGATGCAGGATCTCTGACAGACAGTGCCAGGTTCCAGCAGGTTCCCTACAGCAAAGTTTCACTGTAGTTGCTGTAGGGGACCGACACTGTCAAAAAGTCACTGAACGTGCATCATACTTCCCCGGTCAACCCCTATAAACCTGAGTTCACTCCCGATCCTGGGTTGAAGGTGTGGCACAATGCCTCAGCCCTGCATGATGCTGGGCTTGCTGGCATTCACATTTGTTTACAGTATGGTGCATATGGCTTCATTTTTTGCTTATAAACACCCAGAATGCAGTGTTAAGTCTGTAGTGGGCACAATAATGGAACTGTCACAGAGCTGCTCTGGATGGAATGAGTTAAGCAAAATATCATATATGATATCATCATAAACAGGATGCAGAAAGAATACCCTTACAGAAATATGTGTCTGTGTACATGAAGAATGCATGTCACATGCTTAACTCTGCAATGTTTGCATGCAGTTCACATACACAAAGTGAACCTAAGTGAACCATGTCTAGAAAGCAAATCAGGTTCACATGCTGCATGCTTATTTATTATTTTATTGATTTGCGTTGATCCGGTAAGCCTACTGAGACTAGAAGTCCATTTTTCAGGGGCGATACAGATGGCAACCAATTGAAACTGAATCAGATTAAGCTGTTGGTGGTAGTTTTAGTGAATGGGGGAAATTTGGCGAGGACACCATGGACATTCCCCTATTCACCAGTAGGGGAATATTTACATCCTGGCACTCTGCTGGATCCCTTCACTATGTCCCAGATACTGCAAGAGGAGGTGTTTTGGCCCAGCAGAAAGAAAGCAAGGACAATACTTATGTACCAGATATGAAAGCACAAACAGCTGAGGAAATAGATGATACAGAAAATGATTCACAGGTCTCAAAGGAAATGGTTTCTAAAGAGCCAAAAATAAGGTATGACAGTCTGAAGCAAAAAATGTAACTGAAATGACAACAGTGCATACAACTGAAGAAGAAAAAAAGGGAAAACGATAGGATTTAAGTCCCACAACAGTAATTATGAAAAAAACTATGCTGCATAATACAGAGGATGAGGAAGAAATGGTTATACCTTCTGATCCTCCCTCCTAGACTTACAGTTTTGAATCAAGGTCTTTCCCCTTCACAGCTGGAGAATCCACCTGGAAACTGGAGAATGCTTTGGAGAAAGCCGGCTGGAGCTATCAAAACAATATCCGGATTCCTAACCCAAATATCCCCCTCCCAAGGAGTGAGTCTACCGTGAACAGGTCCTTATTTCCCAACAAGAGTCAAACAGATGAGTTTGATAACACAGATGGACTGCAGAAAGTGAATGACAACCTGTCAGTAAGATCAAAGGGTGCAGCCTCTCGGTCTGATGTTACAGCATCAGATGCTGACTCAGAGGCCGACAGTCAGCTGAAAGAAGGGGAAAGTGGTCAAAAGGCTCCTTGTGAACCAGAAATGATAGAAGATATGCATTGGGATGCTGACACAGAACAAAATGGGCAAATAGGTATGAACTTTACTTCATATACCCATAAAAATGGCACTGAAACAGAAAAGGGTAGGCCACAGCCCCAGAGTAGGCCTGCAAACTATGAAGATCTGTTTCAAAAACCTGAAGAAGCTGCAAGAAGGCATTTTGTCACCCATATATATTATAAAGGTTGTCTTGAAATACCATCGGACAGACACTATGTGGGCAGAAAGCTTATAATTGAATCATTGCATTTCACCCTTGCAGAGGTATATATGTTCATCTACGCACAGAGGGATCACAATTTTGACATTAGTTTTAGAACTGTTTGCCTTCTAAACAAATTCTGAGCATCATATTATGAAGTGAAATATACACCCATTTGGAAACCCTTCATAGCCATACCAATTACAAGGCCCACTGCAAAAATAGTAACTGTGTTGTTTAGGAACAAAGAGGTAAATGTACTACAGATTGTATATTGACTTGAAAAAAATGCACAGTAAATGGTTTACCAAGGGCAATCATTGACGATAATGGTTTTTGGACAGGGGTTTGGAAGTTGCAGTACAACAAAAACTCACAGATGACGGCATACAACGTTTGCCAAACTGTTTTTATCTAGGCAGAGACCGTGGCATTTTGTTCTATCCTGGCAACCATGCTCTTGCTATAGATAAGGATCCACCGCCCATTTGAACTCTGACTGTGACCAGCTAAAATGTTCAGTATGTGAAGCTTTAGGTCACTCAGCAACCACTTGTATTGCCCCCCACTTGCAACCTGTGTGGAGAAGAAAAACATGTCTTTGCATCCTGTTCCTGGGCATCTCATAACACAGCAGAATATATGGCACATGTTTTTTATATCAATATGGTCACAAGAGTTCAGTCCTCTGCATATCCATAAAAAGAATATGTGACCGATCCTCCACAGCCAAACCAAGAATCTAAGGAAATCCCAAATCAGAGAAATACCTTGAAAGAGAAATCTAAACCACACAAACGAAATGCAACTAGTCCAAAGAGACATATGCCCCCCCCAAGAAGTGAGCAAGCAGATGCCCAGTACTGCAAGAAGAGAGGGACAAGGCAATTCTGAATTCCAAAAAGTAACCACAAGAAGAGCTAAGGCAAAAAATCAGAAGACATCTCCATGACTCCGGTGACTGTCTCTAATCAGTATGAGCCGCTTCAGAGTTGGGGAGATATAATGGACAGGAACTAATCAGATATTTCTTTACAATGTACGCAAAGTGATCCAGCAGACTCTATGTCACAAAACCTGACACTTCCAGAGTGATCAGTGAAAAAAAGGAACACTAGATCTAGGAAGAAAAAGGTTTCATGAGGGCTAGCCCTAAAGGATAGATGTGTCATCACTGACTTTAAGCTTAGCTAGCTTAAATGTAAATAGCATTAGATCAGAGTTCAAAAGGAAAGCTACATTTTCAGTATTGTAAGCATTGTCTTGTGAAGTTTTTTTCTCAAAGGATACAAGTTAGATACAGATCAGGTCATACATCAAGCATCAACATATTGGTTTAAGGGGAGATCTATGTGGCATACTGAGCAGGAAGCATGCTCTAGGGTAGAGTTCTGTTTTACTACGAAGAATTTCAACATAGAAAAACTGGTGGAGATTATACCAGGAAGGGCAATGATGATAGATATAGACTGGCATGGAATAAACTGTAGAGTAATAAATACATACGCCCCACAACAAAAGGCTGCACATGTAGAGCTTTTCCAGGAAATAAAACCTTATTTATGTACAAGCCACCCAATTTTCCAGAGTGGGGATTTCAACACAAACTTTGACATAAAACAAAAGGGGAAATCATATTGTGACACAAATGAATTGAAGGGCATAATCAAAACAGTAGAATTAATAGATGTGTTTGCCTCAAAACCCCAGTCCACCTTTTCAAAAGGAGTGTTAAAATCTAGAATAGATTTCTGGCTTATTTTGGGTTATCTACAAACAGTATGTATAGAAACACTACCAACAGAAACATCAGACCATAATCTAATAGTATTTCAAATTTCATCTCACCCTTTAAACATAAATGGGAAAGGAGTGTGGAAATTTAACACAAGCCTGCTAACAGTTGAAACATTTCCTTCAACGGCTAGCAGAGATTATACTAGATTGACAGTCAGTGTTTTTTTTTGTATGATTCCCCGATAGAGTGGTGGATTGATTCTAAAACTTGTTTAACACATTTTTTTAAAAGTCAATCGTGCTTTATTTCAGATAGCAAATATCAAGAATACACAGAATTACAGAAAAGATTGTACATACTCTTTTCAGAAGAACAAAAAAATCAATTAAATCATTTTGAAGAAATTTCTCACACTAAACAAAAATTGACACAGTTGCAATATAATAGCCAACAAACTTTAGAACTAGAGCAAATGTTTGGAACCCAAGGCAGGATAAACGAGACTAACCTATACGAAGATTGCAAACAACGGTCAAAAACAAAACAGATTATAGAAATAAAAGACTTGACAGGGTCTATAGTAGAGGGGTCATCCAACATAATTGGGGAACTGGAAGGATTTATAAAAAGAACATTTGGTACCCCATTTGAAGAAACAGAAGAAATGACATCTCTCCTAAAAGCAATGGCTCTCCCAAAATTGACAGATGAACAAAGTAACAAATTAATAAGGAACATTTCATTAGATGAAGTAGGGAAAGCAATAAAAAGAGTTAAAAGAATGACAGCACCAGGGTCAGATGGAACACCTTCCGAGGTTTATAAAACACTATGGGAACTTATGCCAAATAGCCTAGTGCAGGTTTTTAATGCTTTCCTAAGTGAAGATCAGATAATGGACTCCATGTACGAAGGGCTAATAATATTTTTATTTAAGAAAGGGGAAAACTCAAACATAAATAACTGGAGACATATAACATTGTTAAACACAGACTTCAAGATATTTGTTAAACTTCTAGGGAAAATATTATTAAATGTAATACACCACCTAATTCACTCAGCACAATACTGTTCAATTCAAGGGCATTCTATACAGGATGCATTGATTTTAATCAGATAACTACTGTGTTTGATCAAGGAAGGAAAGGGGGGGGGAGGAGGGTATCTGTTTAGGTTTGACCAGACCAAAGCTTTTGACCAAAAAGCATAGGATTTCATATGGCTACCTATGTCAGAGTACAGGTTTCCAGTTGAATTTAAAAACTGGTTGCAGATTTGTTACTTGTTAGAATACGTAAAACCTTATGTGAATGGTTGGGTGGGACAAAAATGCTACACAAGAAGAGGGGTGCAGCAAGGTTGCCCCCTGAGCACAATTGTATTCATAATTGCATTAGACCCACTCATAAGGTTCATAAATAGATCACCTTTAATCAGTGGAATTGATTGTCCAGGTTTAGAGGAACTGAAAACTATAGGTTACACAGATGATCTATGTGTCATAACTCCAGATTCCAATACAGGGACCTGGGTTTGTAGTGTACTTCTTTCATTATTTAAATATATTGGCTCAAACATAAATACTGAAAAAAGTAACTGCCTTAAATTATCAGGAACAGTAGTTGGGGAAAGCCCCACTGGAGGGATAGAGGTAGCAGATACTCAAAAGAAAATATTGTGTTTTTTTGGTGGGTCAGAAAATATGGCTGAATATAATTAGGAAACTTGTATAAACAAATTAAGGGGAAAAGTAAGTAGAAGAACTATCTGGAAAATGGTAAGAAAACTAGAATATATCTAATTAAATATTTTCTGTTGTCCACTTTTTTATTTCTAAGCAATTTTTTCCCATTATCAAAACAATTTTCACAAGTGTGTTAGGAATTTTTTTCTCATGTTTTTGGGGGAGCAGGCTAAACCCAATAAAAATGAACATACTATATTTAAAGTTGAAAGAAGGGAGAGTACAAATGATACATCCAATTGTGTTTTTTCACACAGTTTTTATTGATACATGCTTAAAGCCAATTAGCAAACAAGCAAAGAAGTTGTGGGTGGGATGGGTTGTGAGGAAAATGCAAGACATAATGATTGAATGAAAACAAAATAATGTATTCGTAAAAATAAAAGGCGATGCAAATTAACCACAGATTAGGAGGTCACATTTGACCAAATTCGGAATTGGAATTAGAAGTAGAGAAATTTACTAGGAAAGCACTCTGTCAAGAAATAATAAATAATCATTTCTTCGAAGAGCCTTTTTTAGTATTCACAGATATAGAGAAAAAGAAAATTGGGGAAAGGCTAACAGAGAAAACAATTCATAAAACAACGTGGGACATTACCTGGCTAGGTGTCCTTGGTAAAATAAACACTGGAGGGTTCCACAAACACAAGCAAATTCAAGAGAAATATTGCTTAAAGCAGACGTGTGTAACACAAATTCAGACAGTAGATGATTTATATTTTGAATGTCCCTTTACCTAGGAATTTTGTGGAACTTGAGAAACAAAAAATGGAATGCATCCATGGAAAATATGGAATGCCAAACAATCATTTTATGGTATTTGTCCAGCAGAATGGGGAATACAACTCCAGTACATTAAATTTAATTTCAGTTTTCATAATTTATTGGGCATGGCAAGTAAGGTGCGGATTCATTTTTCAACAGAAGCAAGAGTCACCTTTGGAATTATATTTTAAAATAAATGAAAGTATTACTAGAATGAGAGAGGAGGAACAGAGGAAATTAAAGTGTGAAATATGGGAGAGATAGTGGTGTTCCTTTTAGAAAAAGCAGGGGGAGGGCCCTTTAAGGATTATTTTATGAAAAAAGTATTTTCTTTTTGAAGTATGACTATCAAGCTTCTAAAGTTTTTGTTTTCATACAAATGGAGGAAGGTGGGCTTGCTTGGGTGGATTTCTTTGGAGGAGGTTTGGAATACTGGATAACTTTCTAATGAAATAAAGCTAGGTAGATGTTTACTGAGAAACAGAACAAAAGGAAAAAGTAAGAGGAAAAATTTCCATGAATATATATATATATATTAGTGAGGGCAGGGTGGGGGTGTCTCCTGGATATGGGGTAAGATAGGTACAGATGAAAAATATTTATGTTGTTATATACTTTAGTTATTTAATCAATCTGTTGGATGTTGTTTTTTTTCTGGATTTTCTGTTTTGTTTCTTTTCTTGTATGATGTAAAATGAAGTTGTAAAGATTTGTTTTTAAAAGTTTTAAATAAAAATTCCCCTACTCTTTTCAAGAAGTACCATCAGATCTTTAACTTCCACCTTAACTACCACCGGAACAGATAGATTGGACCTTGGTTTAACATCTCATCTGAAAGATGGCACCTCAGGAGTGCAGCATCCCCCACATGCTGCGCTACAGTGTCAGTATTGGGATATTAACCCAAGAGCCAGACAGAGTTCAGTTGCTCTGCGAGTAAGCTGGTGTGAGGAGCTGGAGACTAAGAAGCTGGTCTCCTTCTCAGCCTTGATGAGGCTGAATAAATGGATGGCCTGAATGGGAAAAAGATGCAACCAGAGGGAAATAAAGAGTGAAGGAAGATGAAGAAATAAACCAAATGGAG
This sequence comes from Neoceratodus forsteri, assembly GCA_016271365.2. NCBI lineage: Eukaryota > Metazoa > Chordata > Ceratodontiformes > Ceratodontidae > Neoceratodus > Neoceratodus forsteri. Next base: position 995,525,417 of record CM028133.1, read on the forward strand.
AAAAAGAAACCTACAACTTCCTCTGTGGAGACAGAGCAAGGAGGTAATTCTAAAAGTTATTCTATTAAAATGCAAGGAAATGAAAAAATGTAAAGGGTACATAGAAATATGCCCTCCGGGAGAGTTTTGTGCATTGTGTTGCAGGGGTTTTGGCAGCCTGTATCTGCCACAAGCCCTTGGCTCTAAGCCACAGCCTAGGAAGTGGCACAAGGCAGCACAAACCCCATTGGGTGCAGGCTGCTGATGGTAGACACAGGCTGCCTTCGTGGATCACTCACAGGACATCGTTTGTTGCAAGGAGCACTTTGTGACAATCATTGGAATGCAAGCCCAATGTGCTGCCCTGGGAGCTTTGAGATTCAGGCCCTAGATATCCACATGAATCTTCCTGAATACAGCTTACTCCCATTTTTGAGACACTGCTGCACATATATCTGTTAGCTTGAGGTCAAGGTCATGGAGGACTTTGGTAAGTTAGGGAGAGAGATGAGAGGAGTCTTGCAGGATACCACAGTCCGCCAAGAAGGTCCACAGGACTGGTCAAATTCTGGAAGATTATGGCTGGCTGCATGTGACATATGTTCATATTCTGCTTCCTTTAACAGAGCTGCAAGCTGTTCAGTGGTGGTGGGTTTGCTTTCAGTTGATCATATGCACAGAATTTGTCTTTCAGTTTCTAAAAGTGCAAGAAGAATCTATTTCCTGCTACTATGAGACTGACCTGTTACTTGTGAGGTGTCTTCCAGTGCCCAGAATGCTGTGTCATCTGAGATATACTAGCCAGTTACCATACTACAGTATTTTAGTATGTTTGTACAGAAGAATCTTATTAAGTGGAAAAACTAAATTAAATATTTGCTCCATGGTGCTGGGGGCTGTATGGCAGCACCAGCACCTGTCTGTGGAACAGACCCCATTGCTATGCAGTACCATAGCTGCTCTATACCTTATCTGACCTAATTAATTAATTTGGCTGACAATCTGATTTCAGTAAGGCTTTTGACTCTGTACCTCACAAACGAGTGCTCAGGAAGATGGAAGACCTGGGTGCAGCTAAACCAAATATGAACTGGATGGATAACTTGTTAAAAGGTAGGCGGCAGAGGGTGGTGGTCAACAAGGTTAAATCAGAGGAGAGGGAGGTTATGAGCAGGGATCAGTTCTGGATCCTGTCCTCTTCAACATGTTTATTGGGGATATTAGAGAAAGAATGCAGGGCAGGTTGTGTCTCTTCACAGATGACACAAAACTATGTGGAAAGGTGAATAGTGATGAGGGAATAAGGGAGATACAGAGAGACCTACAAAAGCTAGAAGGGTGATCAAAAGTCTGGCAGTTAAAGTTCAGTGCTAGAAAGTGCAAGGTAATGCACCTTGGGAAAAAGAACCCCAAGACAGAGTACTGGATGGGAGGAGAGAGATTTAGCACTATAGCTTAGGAACAGGATCTGGGAGTTATCATTAGCAACTCATTTAAGTAAGCAAGTCAGTAAAACAAGACCTATAGCAAGGCTAACAGGATGCTAGGATGTATCGGTAGGGGTACTGACAGCAGAAGAAAGGAGGTAATAATTCCCCTCTACAGATCTTTGGTAAGGCCTCACCTAGAGTACTGCTCACAGTTCTGTAGTCCTCACCTTGGAAAGGATTAGGATAGGTTGCAGAAAGTGCAGTGCAGAGTAACCAAAATGATTTAGGGCCAGCAGGGCAGACCCTATGAGGAGAGTCTTAAGGCACTAAATATGCACTCAGCGGAGACCAGAAAAGGATAAGGGAGAGGGGAGATATGATGGAGACCTTTAAGTTCCTGAAAGGAATTAACAAACTGAACTGCAGAGAAGTATTTAGCCTGAGTACCACTTTGCATTCAAGTGGACACAAATGGAAATGAACAGGAGGTAGGCTCAGGAGAGATATGAGGAAGTATTACTTTACAGAAAGTGTAGTGGAACCTTGAAACAGTCTGTCAGCTGAATTGGTGGGTGCAAAAACAGAGGATTAATTTTCAATTCATTTTTTATTGTTTATACTTGTTAGCAAGAAGAGCAAATTGCCCGTTTTCACAAGTGACAAGTTTTACATTAAAACAAATTGTTAAACAAAATATACTATATACTCAAAATAGAAAATATATAAACACACATAAATGTACATACAAACATATTATATTCAGTATCTCTCAGTAACAAATACAATCCATAAGAGAATTGAGCCATTGTACAAGCTTATGCTTGATAGACCTAACAGTTTTACAGTTAATTACAACAGAGGGGAAGCTGTTAAAGGAAATTACAGCCCAATGACCACAGACAGATCTTTGGCCAACTGTTTTCTTGAAATAGGGGAACCTAAACAAACCATGAATCTCATACCTTGTTGCTAAAGAACTTTGTGATATATTAAAAAAATGATGGAATATTAGAGGGAATAAACCCCTTAATTCCCTTGAATACAAAGGTACCCAACAATATTAAATCTTACTTATTAAAGAAGGACATTTTGCTTCCCTCAGTAAATGACAGTGGTGAGTTCTTAGGGAAAGACCGGTCATAAATAAGAGAATACTCTGATAGGTTACTTGAAGTTTGTGTAACATGTTTTCACTTGTTCCTGAACAGACCTAAAATCCATAGTCAAATGCACTAAGCAAAAAACTATGTGCTAATAACAAGCAGGATTCTGGTATAAGAAAAGATCTAACTCTAAACAACATTCCTAACCTTTGATGGACTTTTTTATTTTATTAACATGAAGATCAAATAAAAGATGTTAAACAAGGGACACCACTAAATAAGTAAAACTATCCAGTCATTCTATCTTGTCCCCTTTCAGATCAACAATTGAGATGTTAATATCCCTGACTGTCCTCAGGACAGTGAAAAACATGACTTTTGTTTTCCCCAGTATTTACAACCAACACACAGGAAAGCAGACACTTTTGAAATAGTTCAAAGTCCTGTTGGACCAGGGATAAAGCATGATCCCAGATAACTGCAGATTTAAAAATTACTGCATCATATGTGTACATGACCATTTTGGACTCTACACAAGAAGTGGGGGCTGCATTCATAAACAGGGAAAACAAAAGTGGGCCTAGTAGTGAGCCCTGCGGAACTCCACAGGTGCTCAAATGAGAATCAGAACATTTCTGAGCATTAGGTAGCCACCTATCCAAGTTATTATCTCCTTAGAGAAATAAACATCTTTCAATGAATCCTGCAACAATGTATGATTTATCAAATGGAAGGACTTGGAGAGGTCCACAAACACTGTTGTGATGGAGTGCCCCAAATCTAGGGCACCCTGTGCGTGCCTTGTGAACCCCAACAAAGCCATCTCAGTATTATGATTTGTTCTAAATCCATGTTGAGAGCTTGTTAATAAGTTATATTTCAACAGATAATCCTGATTTGAGCAGGGCTGGGACATTATGAGGGAGTAGTTGTTACTGGGGGCAACAGAATCAAGGAGGAGAACATAGAAAGGATGGGGGAAGTTAGTACTCTAGAGGAACAGTAGGTTCCAGGGATTATATGGAACTTGGGCAGACTGGATGGACCTCTGGTCATTTTCTGCCATCATTGTCTATGTTTCTATGTTTCTATGTAAATGGTGTAAACTTGTTTTCTATATAAGTTTTTATTGAATATTCCATAAGCTCACAAATGACTTCAATATATTCTCCTACCAGGCTTCTAGTGATATGGCAATCCCAAATTCCTTCTCTAGATCTGTTTTCTGTTAGAGCAGAGGTAGGCAGTAGGAGGAAAGAAGGCGGCTATAAATCCTACCTGCCAAACTTGTGGGGAATTTCATCCAGTGTGATTAAAGCAAAAGGTGAGATCCTAGTGAGGACCCAGCTGCCTTCTTTTTTATGCAGTGTTTCAAGTAGATGAATGTAGAGTCTTTAATACAAGAAAATCACACTGCTTGTGTCTTAGATGTATATGAGCAGCCAATTACATAACCCACCCATTCCCTGTGCAATTTTTAGGTCTCCACCGGGAGCAAGTGCATTTCTTATTTTGAAGCAATGTCACAGCCATGTTTTTTTTAACATGGTCTCGATAAGTGAATGGAGACCTTGCCTGTTCCAGGAGACAAGGTTCATATTACAGACTTAATTTCCATAAAATTTGTATAAACAATGGTTTATCCATAATATAAATATGTTTCTGTATTGACTAGATATCAAGGCCTTATTAAGGATAAGATAACGTAATCAGCTACCACAGCTGATTATTACCCTTCATCTGGCCATGGTAATGAATTAGCAGAGCTACTAGTGCAGCTGGTATAGCATATTATGTCAATCTTGATTGTCTCCCACTCCTAGTGGGTGGATTAGTCCCTAGTATCTGTCCATTTGAGATATTTACCCAGTCCTATTTGAAAACTGGTGAAGCTCGGGAGTTGACTAGATCCTTTGGTAACTTATTCCAGGCTGATGCCACCCTTAAGATAAAAAAATATTTTTTTTATTGGCATTTGTGTTAGGGATTATTAGCTGTTTGTCATGTGATAAAAGAGTTAGAGTTCTAATATAATATTCAAATCCACACATGGCTAACAACTCAGGATCTTGGAGAATTTTAAATAGCTACATAAAATCCCCCCTCTTCTGTCTAGTCTCTAACCTAACTAGACTGGGTGATGCCAGTCTATCTGTGTATGGCATTTTGTTAAGTTAAAGTATTAACTTGGTTGTTCTGTGTTGGACTTTTTCTACCATATCAATGTCCCCCTTCAAATATCACAAACTGAAATGTGAAAGAAATAATGTGACGCTCTGGAATTTGGACCCAGGCCACCAGCATACCATCCCAGTGATCTTAACCACTATGTTATGGCTCACATGTCTGGGCCTGTGCTTTCCCTTGGATACACTTTCTTTCTCTGGTGTTGCACAATCCTGCAACTAGGTACAATTATGAGAACCAGATATTCTTGATAGGGTAGTATTAGCCACTGCTAAGTAATTTTAAATCTAAAATTGAAGTGAGAAACTGGATTTGAACCCAGGCCCTCGAAATATCATCCTGGTGTCCTTAAGCACTAAGCTATGGCTTACATGGTTGGCCTGTGCTTTCCCTTGGATGTATGTATGTGTGTATGTATATATATTTGATTACCGGCTGAAAGCACTGATCCAAGGGGCAGTTTTCAGATATGACCTGGCCCACAGCTGATTATTACCATTTGTCTGGCCATGGTAATTAATTAGCAAGGCTAATAATGCAGCTGATACAGCATATTTCTTTAGGAACTAGGTTAATAAACAGACTATCCCTCCCTCTTTGTCTAGCTGACAACTGGTACATAAACATGGCTTCTCAGAAGAATATAACTTGATAATCTTGCCCCAGAATACTGTCCTGGTGCCCTTAACCACTAAGCTATGGCTCATATATACTTTCTTTCTCTGGTGTTGTGCAATCATGCAACTAAGAGCAATGATAACAAAAAGGTGTTTTTTTGTTAGTGCAGAATTAGCCACTGCTAAGCAATTTAAATCACAAATTATAGTGAGAAAGACATAATATTACCCACTGGGATTTGAACCCTGGCCTCCAGAGTGCCATGCTGGTGCTCTTAACCTCTAAGCTATGGCTCACACAGCTGGGTCTGTGCTTTCCATTAGATACATTTTCTTTCTCTGGTGTTGAGCAATCCTGCAACTAGGAAAAGTGATGACAACCAGATGTTGTTTTTTTTACTTAGTGCAGTATTAGCCACTGCTAAGCAATCTTAAATCACAAATTGAAGTAATGAAGGAATAATGTGATCCACTGGGATTTGAACCCAGGCCCTCCTGAATACCATCCTGGTGCTCTTAATCACTAAGCTATGGCTCACATGGTTGGGTGTGCTTTCCCTTGGGCACACTTTTTTCTCTGGTGGCAGAGCAAAGGAAAATGGTCTTCTTTACTTTAATGTTTCCTGGATCATGTTTTAGAAGTGAGTGCCAAACAAAACCCCTCTATAGTTTAATTTAATGTTTGAATTTCTTTTATAATTTGACTGGGATAGATTGTTAAATGTCTTTTTGTGGCACCAGAAGTACGATACTGTCACTGCGGGTAAGGGTTGGAGCAGACAACAAAAGCTCTATTTTATAACTGCATACTGTGATAGATAATGAGCAGTAGCATGTTTTGCATGTAAAGGTAAATCTAGTTTACCTCTCTTCTGCAGTGTTTTCTGTTTGTAATGTAAAAACACGAGGTAATTTATTAATTTTCCTGTCTTTTGAAGTAAATTAACAATCTGAGTCAAACAACATTGTTCTTTCTCCCTGTGCTATTTACATATCACAGTATCTGGATATGGTTTGTGATGTATGACAGGATTATTTGTATGTATCAGAGTGAAAGGGGTATTTTTTATGTTGCTTTTTGTGTGTAGTACTTACATTTTATGAGGTGTTTGCATTTATAATATGGTGCGTATATTTAACTTTTGTCCATCAAGCCTCTCAAAAGCACCTTGAATACAAATTATAAAAATGCATATTTTGTATTAGAAAGATTGCTTTTTAGTACAAATTACCTTACTGACTGCTTATAATATATAGATACAAAATCTGATGTCTATATGTTTAATATTTCTCACAAAAAAGTTTATACATTTTTTTTTTTTTGTAAAAAATCATTTTGGTGGAATTTTTACTCATATATAAAAATAACTAATTGCTTTGAATAAATTGCATACAACTGTTAGAAAGGTAATTTTGCACTGAACAACTTTGCCACTCTTACTTTGTGTGTAGAACTAACGGCTTCTGAGGTACAGTATTCATAATTTTTTCTATTCTGCTTCTCTTCAGCCAGTGCAGGCTATTCCTTCCACTAACCCATCCCACAACCACATCACTTGACATCTCAGGGGCTGACCTTGATCCCAGTGTTTCCACCATGGCTTGCATCCCCCCACCGTGATGGAGGCTGGCAGTGCTACCTGCCAATGAATGAATACGGTTCCTGGGAGAGGGTCATTTTGCTCAGATGTGGAGCCTGCAAGGGGTCAGTATCATCCTGCCCTGAGACAGACATTTTCTTCTGCTTTTTCACCACTGGAGAAATTGTCATACAATGCTGTCCAACTGCACCTACACATTCTTCCTGTGCATAGAACATCACTAGCTGCCGATCATCCCATCCCCAAATTGTGGTCCTTTGCTGCCTGCACCATAGCCATCAATGGAGACCAGATAAATGCTGGGACGCATATCCCCCCCTCCCAAGATGAGAAGAACAGTCAATTGGAAGCTTGATCCTCCTCTCCCTGGCTAGATCCATGACTGGTAATCGACAAAAATTTTGTACAACGACCAGACAGCGAAACTGACAGGTTGACCACATTTTGCAGTCAGCTGCCAGTTTTGAACACAAAAGAGTGTTTTCTTTGGGGTTCTTCACACCTGAACCCCCCCCAAAGGGGGCTGTGCCCCCTGCTCCCCCCTAGGAGTCTCAACTCCGAGTCGGAGCTGATTGCGGGGGGGGGTGCAGGATCCCCGACAGACAGTGCCAGGTTCCAGTGGGTTCCCTACAGTGATGTTTTACTGTACTTACTGTAGGGGACCTCACTGTTGAAAAATCACTGAACTTGCAGCATACCTCCCCAGCCAGCCCCTAGCAACCTGAGCCCATTCCTGACTCTGGGTTGAAGGTGTGGCAGCAGGTGAGGCACAATGCTCAGCCCTGCATGATGCCAGGCTTGCCGGCATTCACACTTTTTTAAAGTATGGTGCATATGGTTTCATTTTTTGCTTATAAATACCCAGAATGCAGTGTTAAGTCTGTAGTGGGTACAACAATGGAACTGTCACAAAGCTGCTCTGGAAGAAATGAGTTAAGCAGAATATCAGATATGGTAGCATCATAAACAGGATGCAGAAAGAATACCCTAACAGAAATATGTGTCTGTGTAGATGCAGTATGCATTCAACATGCTTAATTCAGCAATGTTTGCATGCAGTTTGCATACACAACATGAACCTAAGCAAACCGAGTCTAGAAAGCAAATCAGGTTTACATGCTGCAAGCTTATTTATTATTTTATTGAATTTTGTCGAGCCAGTAGGCCTACTGAGATGAGAAGTCCCTTTTCAGGAGAGACCGGGGGACAGATGGCAACCAACTGAAACTGAATCAGATTAAGCTGTTGGTGGTAGTTATAGTGAATGGGGGAAATTTGGCAAGGACACCATAGAAATTCCCATATTCACCAGTAGGGGAAACTTTACAACCTGGCACTCTGCTGGATCCATTCAGTATGTCCCAGATACTACAAGAGGAGGTGTTTTGGCCCAGCAGTCAGCAAACAAGGACAATACTTATGTAACAGATATGAGAGCACAAACAACTAAGGAAACGGATGATACAGAAAATGATTCACAGGTCTCAAAAGGAATTGTTTCTAAAGAGCCAAAAATAAGGTATGAGAGTCTGAAGCAAAAAATGTGACTGAAATGACAACAGTGCATACAACTGACCAAGAAAAAAAAGGGAAAACGATCAAAATTAAGTCCCACAACAGTAATTATGAAAAAAGTATGCTGCATAATACAGAGAATGAGGAAGAAATGGTTATACCTTGTGGTCCCCCCTTCCAAACTTACAGTTCTGAATCAATGTCTTTCCCCTTCACAGCTGGAGAATCCACCTGGAAACTGGAGAATGCTTTGGAGAAAGCTGGCTGGAGCTATTAAAACAATATCTGGATTCCTGACCCAAATATCCCCCTCCCAGGGAGCAAGTCTACCATGAGCAGGTCCTTATTTCCCAACAAGAGTCAAACAGATGAGTTTGCTAACACAGATGGACTGCAGAAAGTGAATGACAACCTGTCAGCAAGATCAAAGGGTGCAGCCTCTAGCTCTAATGTTACAGCATCAGATACTGACTCAGAGGCTGACAGTCAGCTGAAAGAAGCGTAAAGTGGTCAAAAGGCTTCTTGGGAACCAGAAATTATGGAAGATATGCATCGGGATGCTGACACAGAACAAAATGGGCAAACAGGTATGAACTTTACTTCATATACCCATAAAAATGGCACTGAAAAAGAAAAGGGTAGGCCACAGCCCCAGAGTAGGCCTGCAAACTATGCAGATCTGTTTTAGAAACCTGAAGAAGCTGCAAGAAGGTGTTTTGTCACCCATATACATTATAAAGGGTGTCTTGAAATACCACCAGACAGACACTATGTGGTCAGAAAGCTTTTAACTGAATCATCGCATTTTACCCCTGCAGAGGTGTATGCGTTCATCCACGCATTAGGGGATCACAATTTTGACATTAGTTTTAGAACTGCTTGCCTTCTAAACAAATTCTGGGCATCATATTATGAAGTGAAAATACACCCATATGGAAACCCTTCATAGCTATACCAATTACAAGACCCACTGCAAAAATAGTAACTGTTGTTTAGGAACAAAGGGGTAAATGTATTAGAGATTGTATATTGGCTTAAAAAATGCAGAGTAAATGGTTTACCAAGGACAATCATTGATGATAATGGTTTTTGGACAGGGGTTTGGAAGTTGCAGTACAACAAAAACTCACAGATGACAGCATACCACATTTGCCAAACTGTTTTTATCTAGGCAGAGACCGTGGCATTTTGTTCTATCCTGGCAATCATGCCTTGCTATAGATATGGATCCACCACCCATTTGAACTCTGACTGTGACCAGCTAAAATGTTCAGTATGTGAAGCTTTAGGTCACTCAGCAACCACTTGTATTGCCCCCCCCACTTGCAACCTGTGTGGGAAAGAAAACCATGTCTTTGCATCCTGTCCCTGGGCAGCTCATAACACAGCAGACTATATGGAGCATGATTGTTATATCATTAAGGCCACAAGAGCTCAGTTCTCTGCATATCCACAAAAAGAATATGTGAGCGATCCTCCACAGACAAACCAAGAATCTAAGGAAATCCCAAATTGAATAAATTCCTCAAAAAAGAATTCTAAATCACACAAAAAAAATGCAACTACCCCAAAGAGACCTATGCCCCCCCCCAGAAGTGAGCAAGCAGATGCTGTGTACTGCAAGCACAGAGGGAAAATGCAATTCTGAATTCCAAACACTAACCACAAGAAGAGCTAAGGCAAAAACTCAGAAGACACTCCATGACTCTGGTAACTGTCTCTAATCAGTATGAGCTGCTTCAGAGTTGGGGAGATATAATGGACAGGAACTAATCAGATATTTCTTTACAATCTACACAAAGTGATCCAGCAGACCCTATGTCACAAAACCTGACAATTCCAGAGTCATCAGTGAAAAAAAGGAACACTAGATCTAGGAAGAAAAAGGTTTCATGAGGGTTACTCCTAAAGGATGGATGCGACATCACTGACTTTGAGCTTAGCTAGCTTAACTGTTAATAGCATTAGAGCAGTGTTCAAAAGGAAAGCTATGTTTTCAGTATTGCAAGCATTGCTTTATGATGGTTTCTTTTACAGGATACAAGATTGTATACAGATCAGGACATACATCAAGCATCAACAGATTGGTTTAAGGGGAGATCTAAGTGGCATATTTGGCAGCAAGCATGATCTGGGGTAGGGTTCTGTTTTACTACAAATAATTTCAACATATAAAGATTGGTAGAGATTATGCCAGGAAGAGCAATGATGGTTGACATAGACTGGAATGGAATAAACTGTAAATTAATAAATATATATGCCCCACAACAAAAGGCTGTGCGGATAGAGCTTTTCCAGAAAATAAAACTTTATTTATTTACAAGCTACCCAATTTTCTGTGGTGGGGATTTCAACACAAATGTAGACATAAAACAAAAGGGAAAATCATATTGCGACACAAATGAATTGATGGACATAATCAAAACAGTAGAATTAATAGATGTGCTTGCCTCAAAACCCCAGTCCACCTTTTCAAAAGGAGTGTTCAAATCTAGAATAGATTTCTTGCTTATTTCAGGTTATCTGCAAACAGTATGTGTGGAAACACTAACAGAAACATCAGACCATAATCTAACAGTATTTCAAATTTCATCTCACCCTTTAAACATAAATGGGAAAGGAGTGTAGAAATTTAATACAAACCTGCTAACAGATAAAAATTTCCTTCAACGGCCAGCAGAGGTTATAATAGATTGACAGTCAGTGTTTTTTTTTTTGTATGATTCATCAATAGAGTGGTGGAACGATATTAAAACTTGATTAACAGATTTTTTTAAAAGTCAATCACGCATTATTTCAGATAGCAAACGTCAAGAGTACACAGAATTACGGAAAAGATTGTACACATGCTTTTCAGAAGAACCAAGGAATCAATTAAATAATTTTGAACAAATTTCTCTCACTAATCAAAAATTGACACACTTGCAATATAATAGGCAAAACACTTTAGAACTAGAGCAAAAGTTTGGAACCCAAGGCAGGAAAAACCAGACTAACTCATACGAAGATTGCAAACAAAGGTAAAAAAAAAAAAACAGATGCCAGAAATAAAAGACTCAACAGGGTCTATAGTACAGGAGTCATCCAACATAATAGGTGTACTGAAAGGATTTCTAAAAAGAACATTTGGTACCCCATTTGAAGAAACAAGAGAAATGACATCTCTCCTAAAAGCAGTGGCTCTCCCAAAATTGACAGCTGAACAAAGTAACAAATTAATAAGGAATGTTTCATCAGATGAAGTAGGGAAAGCAATAAAAGAGTTAAAATACATGACAGCACCAGGGTCAGATGAAATACCTTCAGAGGTTTATAAAACACTATGGGAACTTATACCAAATAGCCTAGTGCAGGTTTTTAATGGTTTCCTAAGTGACGATCAGATAATGGAGTCCATGTGCGAAGGGCTAATAATATTTTTATTTAAGAAAGGGAAAAAATCTAATATAAATAACTGGAGACCTATAACATTGTTAAACACTGACTTCAAGATATTTATTAAACTTCTAGGAAAATGATTATTAAATGTAACGTACCACCTAATTCATCCAGCACAATACTGTTCAATTCCAGGGCATTCTATACAGTATGCATTGATTTTAATCAGATAACTATTTGATCACAGAAGGAAAGGGGGGGCAGGAGGGTATCTGTTTAACTTTGATTAAACCAAAGCTTTTGACCAAATAGCATAGGATTTCATATGGCTAACTATGTCAGAGTTTTATTGTATTTATTTTTGAAAGTTGGATTTACAACTTTTGAGTCAGGGACTCATTTACAAAGGCATCTCATTGCAGGGTGACAGGCAGAGTATGGGTTTCCAGTTGAATTTACAAACTGGTTGCAGATTTGTTACTTGTTAGCATATGTAAAACATTATGTGAATGGTTGGGTGGGACAAAAATGCTACACAAGAAGGGTGCAGCAAGGTTGCCCCATGAGCACAATTGTATTCTTAATTGCATTAGACCCAATCATAAGGATCATAAATAGATCACCTTTAATCAGGGGAATTGAATGTCCAGGTTTAGGAGAACTGAAAACTATAGGTTATGCAGATGATCTATGTGTCAAAACTCCAGATTCCAATACAGGGACCTGGATTCGTAGTGTACTTCTTTCATTAATGAAATATATTGGCTCAAACATAAATCCTGAAAAAATAATTGCCTTAAATTATCAGAAACAGTATTTGGGAAAAGCCCTGTAGGAGGGATAGAGGTAGCAGATACTCAAAAAGAAAATTTTGGTGATATTTTGGGGTCTGAAAATATGGCTGAATATAACTGGGAAACTTGCATAAACAAAGGAAGGGGAAAAGTAAGTAGATGTACTGACTGGAAAATGGGGAAGAAAAAAGCAATATATCTAATTAAATCTTTTCTGTTGCCCACCTTTTTATTTCTAAGCCACGTCTTCTCATTACCAAAATAAATTTCACTAGTGTGTTAGGGCTTTTTTTCTTATGTTTTTGGGGGAGCAGGCTAAACCCAATATAAAGGAACATACTATATTTAAAGTTAAAAGAAGGGGGAGTACAAATGATACATCCAATTGTGTTTTTTCTCACATTTTTTATTGATACAAACCTAATACCAATTAGCAAACAAGCAAAGAAATCATGGGTAGGATGGGTCATGGGGAAAATACAAGACATAATGATTGAATGGAAACAAAATAATTTTATTCAGAAAAATAAAAGGTGATACAAATTAACCACAGATTGGGAGGTCACATTTGACCAAAGTTGGAATTGGAATATATCCGTGGAAGAAGTAGAGAAATTTTCCAGGAAAGCCCTCTATCAAGAAATAATAATCATTTCTTCAAGGAGCCTTTTTTAGTATTCACAGATATAGAGAAAAAGATTGGGGAAAGACTAACAGAGAAAATAATTCCTAAAACAATGTGGGACATTACCTGGCTAGGTGTCCATGGTAAAATAAATACCAGGGGGAACCACAAATACAAGCAAATTCAAGAAAGATATTGCTTAAGGCAGAAGTGTGTAAAACAAATTGAGACAGTAGATCATTTATATTTCGAATGTCCCTCTACCCAGGAATTTGGGAAACAAAAAATGGGAGGCATCCATGGAAAATATGGAATGCCAAACAATTGTTTTATGGCATTTTTCCAGCAGAATGGGGGACTACAACTCCAGTACGTTAAATTTAATTTCAATTTTCATAATTTATAGGGCATGGGAAGTAAGGTGCAGATTCATTTTTCAACAGAATGAAGAATCGCCTTTGGAATTATATTTTAAAATAAATGAAAGAATTACTAGAATGACAGAGGAGGAACAGAGGAAATTAAACAGTGGAATATGGGAGAAATATTGATGTTCCTTTTAAAAAAAGCAGCAGGGAGGGTCCTTTAAGGATTATTTTATGAATAAAGTGTTTCCTTTTTGAAGTGTGACTATCAAGCTTCTAAAGTTTTTGTTTTCATACAAATGGAAGAAGGTGGTCTTGTTTGGAGGGTGGATTTCTTTGGAGGAGGTTTGGTATACTGGATAAATTTCTAATGAAATAAAGTTAGGTAGATGTTTACTGGGAACAGAATAAAAGGAAAAAGTAAGAGGAAAAACTTCCATGAATATATATTAGTGGGGCCGGGGGGCTGTCTCCCAGAAATGAGGTAAGATAGGTACAGATGAAAAATATTTATGTTGTTATATACTTTAGTTTGTTAACTAATTTGTTGGATGTTGTTTTTTCTGGATTTTCTGTTTTGTTCTCTTTTCTTCTATGATATAATACAAAGTTGTAAAGATTTGTTTTTAAAAGTTTTAAATAAAAATTCCCCTACTCTTTTCAAGAAGTACCACTGGATCCTTAACATCCACCTGATCTACCACTAGAACAGGCAGAAGGGACCTTGGTTTAACATCTCATCTGAAAGATGGCACCTCAGGAGTGCAGCATCCCCCTCATGCTGCTCTACGGTGTCAGTATTGGCATATTAACCCAAGTGCCAGATGGAGTTTAGTTGCGCTGCAAGTGAGTTGGTGTGAGGAGCTGGAGGTTAAGGAGCTGGTCTCCTCCTCGGCCTTGAGGAATCGAGAGACTGAAGAAATGGATGGCCTGAATAGGAAAAAGATGCAACCAGAGAGAAATAAAGGAGCAGAGGAAGGTGAAGAAATAAAACAAATGGAGAAAAAGAAACCTACAACTTCCTCCATGGAGATGGAGGAAGGAGGTCATTCTAAACGTTATTCTGTTAAAATGCAAAGCAATGGAAAAAATGTAAAGGGAAAGCAGAAACTCTTGCAGTCAGTTGCTAGGAGAGAGGAGGCCTGTCAAGAGTCCAAGCAGGAGGATGACGTGGCAGTGTTAAGCCAGGCAGATGAGTAAGATGTAGGACCAGATGTGAGGAAAAATGTGCAGACTTCAAAAAAAAAAAAAGGAGTCAGAAATGGCTCAGGTTGAGAAGATTTAGAGAGAAAAATGTTTATGGGAAAAGCAAGGCTGGGGAAAACAGCAAGTCCTGTAATATTAAGAAAAAAACAGGAAAGGAAAAGAAAAGCAAGAACAGAAAAAATAATCAAAAGAAAGGCAAGTTGTTGGGTCAGAGAATGAAGTGGTGGACTTTCCTGATACTCTGGAGTGGATTGCAGAGGCTCTCATAAGGGCTGGGTGGAAGAAAACTCCAGATAGGAAAGGCGGGGACCCAAATAGATAAAATACTCAACATGAAATGGAGCATGTAGAAGCAGAAAAAGAAATACAGGTGACAGAAGGACAAAACAAAAGGGATAACCAGATACTGTGAGAGAATTTTTATATATGCTTCTTTTATATATCCTAAAGCTATATTTGCTATTATATGCCTTGAAGTTATGCTTGCTTTGAAAGCCATGCTGTAACAAAGTAATAATGAATGTAGTAGAAATTTCTGAGTTCATGTTTTCTTTTTAAGGGTTATAGAATTTGTACTGAGGTTACTTGAGGTACATTTGTGAAAACAGAAAGCTATAAAAACTGAGCAGAACTGGTTGTACCAGCCTGAATAACAGGCTTGGACAAAATATAAAGATAAGAGCATGCCTGGGCAAAATATAAAGATAACAGCACGTAGTGGCATTGAAGGCAAGCTGTACGTTGCTATGGTGTGAGTGAAACTCATTGTCTCTCTCAGGTCAGCTTGACCCAGGCATATGTATCAAGCAGTAAGGGGAAAGAAATGAAATAAGCAGTGGAAAAGTACCTCATGCATATCAATGTGTTTTTCTGTTACATTGTTGAAAACTTGTTATGCTGTCTTATGATTGGCTTATACTGAAATGTTGGTATTTTTCAAGATAAGAAGTGCAAAATCTAGCTTATAAAAGCTGCTGTAAACTTTAATCAAGGATGGTCTCCTTTGTAGAAGTCCCACATGCATGTGTAAGATTTGATCAAATAAAGCAACGTTAAGACAAAACCCAGTGGTGTGGTTTTTGCCCCATGACGACGGGAGTGGTTGCTCAGGTAATACTTACAGTGAGAGAATTTGCGATCACAATACCAACAAGTGAAAATATAAAAGAAGGAGACGTAGAAGAAGAAACGATGAATGAAGAACACCCAAAGGGGGTAGAATCAGAATTAGAAACCTCTAGTGTCAGTGGTTCAGTAGGTAGCACACTCACCTCTGAGACTGGAAGATCGGAGGGCTGTGGGTTCAGTTTCCACATCTGGCACTTGGGTTAATATCCCAGTACTGACACAGTAGTGCAGCATGAGAGGGGTGCTGTACTTCTGAGGTACTGTCTTTTGGATGAGACATTAAACCAAGGTCCCATCTGCCTGGATTGGTGGTAGTTCAGGTGGATGTTAAAGATCCCATGGCACTTATCAAAAAGAGTAGGGGAATTTTCCCAATGTCCTGGCCAAATTTCCCTCATTCACTAAAAATACCACCAACAGCTTAATCTGGTTCAAGGTCAGTTGGCATTCATCTGTATCCCTCTCCCCCAGGTTGTGCCTGGAAATAGGCAGGATTTGTCTAATGCACTTACCCAGTCAACAAAAGCTAAATAAATAAAATAAATAAATAAATGGACATAGAAAAACAATACAGGGAGGAAAAGAAAATAGTGACAATAAAAAGGAAAAAAGGGAGAAAGTGTGGGGAAGAAATGTAAAAGAAAAGCTATTTTTCTGAAGGAGCAAACAGAATGAATGAACCTGCAAAGAGGAGAAACACAGTTTGGTTAAAATTTAAAGCGATGGCAGCAAATGCCCGAGATAGATTGTGAGATGACAGCTGATAAAAAAACAGCATGAAATTTTATAATTATGAAATCTATGCATTAATTCATATACCTGAAAATACATTTTATGACATTAGTTTTAAACACCCCACAGGACTGGAGCGTTTTTGGAAATTATATCACCAAATAAAAAACATCACATTATGGAGCATCTTCATACCAATCCCATTAATGAAACCAGCTTTTAAGGTAGTATCAGTACTTTTTAGAAATGAGAGGGTAAACGTGGCCAATATTTTGTTTTGGATAAGGCAAAAGTGTGATCTGAAAGGGCCCCCAGAACCTATTCTTGATGATAAGAACTTATGGACAGGTGGGTGGCATTTCAAGGTGGTTTTAAAACAAAAAGATGGAGAATTTATGCATTTACTGAACTGTCTTTTCTTTTTTAGGAAGGGATACAGCAGTGGTGTTTTATGCAGGACAGCCAAGGGCCTGCTACCATTGTGGGGATCGAAGGCACCTTAGTAATGCCTGTGAGAAAGTAAAATGTGGACTGTGTGGGAAGCTGGGGCATTATGGAACAACATGCAAAAGTAAAATTAAATGCACTTTATGTGAGGAGTTGGGACATTTTTTTCCAAACTTGCCCATGGGCAACACATAATAGCCCAGACCCAGGAGGGTAGGGTGAGCAGGACGTCTAGCTTGCATTAGCAAAAAAAGGAAAAAACTAAACAGGAAAAACTGATAGAAGAGGCCCAGAAAAGAGACGAAGAAGAAAAGGCAGCAGCTGGTAGTGTGGCAACAGGGAAGAATGCACAGGCAGAGAAAGCAGAGAACAATATTAAGGATATAGACATCAGTAAAGAATTAGTGGAAGAAAAGAAACAGAATGTGGAGAAAAAAACAAGAAAATTTTCAAATGGTGACAAGATCAAAAACTAAGGGACAAAAAACATTAAGGAGCAGAAAGTGATACTAACAGACGAAAAAGAGTTTGTGACCTTAAAAAATAAATTTGAAGTTTTACAAAAAGGGGGTGGGGAGGGGGAAGAAGACTGGATTGATTGTGTAACAGAGGGTGAGGAAGAGGAAGAAGAGGAGGAAGATAGAGCAAGTGATGATTCTACAGAATCACAAGCTTCAAAAAAAGAAAGAAGGATAAAATAGGATAGAAGGGGTGAATCTGGTTTTGATTATATAGCACATTTGCATTGTATTTCCTGTAATGATAACAGTAAAAACAATAGAAATAGAAGACTGGTTACATTTGAAATACTAAGTGGTTTAAATGCAGATATTGCCTTTATGCAAAATACCATATTAAATACTATTGAGGAAATACATTGGGCCCAGAAGAAGTAGAGATGGGACCCATTTGTATGGTCTTTAGAGATGGAAGCATGTTTAGGGGTGGGGATTGCTTTTGGGAATTATGATACAACAATTACTAAGGTTATGACCATAAGCCTAGGATGGGCCATAATATTAGATGTAAGGAATAAAGGGAAGGATCTATGTTTAGTTAATATATATAATCCACAAACAAAAGGGGAAAGAATTTAACTAATGAGACAACTAGAACCATACTTGCACACAACTAAATTAACCTTGTTGGGGGGAGGACTTTAATTGTGGGCTATCAAATCAGGATTGGGGAAGAAAATCAAACAAGGTTTTTTGTGATACAAATTGTTTGAAGAGCATTTTAGATGAGGCAAAAATGGAGGATGTGCACAGTATAAAAGGAAAAAAAATAGAACACTCTTATTTTAGAGGACAAGAATAGACTTTTGGCTTATGCCCCAAAACACAGTAATTTTGGATGTATGGATAACCCCACTAGAAATGTCAGACAATGTAACTTTAAGTGTTTACATAAACGTTTCAAAACCTATGACATGTGGAAAATGGTACTGGAAGATGAATATAGAGTTATTAGAAGATGAAGCAGTGATAGAAGAACTGAAAGATATGTGGGAGGCTAGAGGGACACTTCTGAATCTTTATGACACTATAATGAAATGGTGGGATGATACAAAACAGGCTATTAAAGATATTTTAATAAAGGCTGCCCAGAATAAAGGGAAATCCAAATATCATAAGTACCTTGGCCTAAGGGCAAAATTATAAAAGGAAATAACTGAGCAGTATAAGGATGGAAGAGTCGTATAGGAAGGATGGAGGAAGTAAAAACAACAGATGTGGGACTATCACTACAATAGAACAAAGTCACTTACAATGAAGCAAAAATGTGGAATACAAAGGACTAAAGCACAAACCAACCCGATGGATGATAGTAACAACAGAATAGGCAAGAGAGTCATATTTGAATTAATGAATAAAAAAGGAAAAAAACATCAGATATTAAAGAAATGCTGTTAATAGTGCAAGAGTATGTGAGATCAAAATTTCAAAGTAAAAAGAGAGATTCTAAGGATACCTTTTTAAAAATTATACAACTCCCAGTAATCTCAGATGATGAGAAAGGGGCATTGGATGAATATATATCAGAAAAGGAAGTAAAAGAAGCAAATGAGAATTTAACAAATAACACGGCACCAGGATTGGAAGGAATCCCTAATGCATTTTATAAAATGTTTAAGAATGAATTAGCCCCATTTCTAGCATTTATATATAGTATTATAAAAGAGGCAGGAGAACTATCAGACTCAAATAAACAAGGGGTAATGGTGTTTATTCATAACAAAGGAGAAAGGTCACAGATTAAAAATTGGAGGCCAATCACATTGCTTACAAGTGACTGTAACATTTTAACAATCATACAGAGAAAACTGGTAGGATGTGTATCAGAATTGGTGATAGAAACACAGACCTGTGCAGTTCAAGGTAGAAACATAAAACAAAACTTTTTTTTTTGGTAGCATTTCTTTATGCTCCCCCTGGGCCGGGCATCCTTCCAAGATGTACTCACGGCTAGAACTGCTACTCCCTGCATGAACCCTGCTAATCCAATTGGACTCCCCCAACAGCTGGGCAACCCTAGCACTCCAGTTCACCCACTGGGCTGGGCCCACTCACCCTCAGTGGCCTATTTGTAATTAGAGAGGGCTTACCGCAGCTGCCAGGTCGGCCAGGAGTCCATTAGCGATCGGGACGGCTGTGGGATGTGAGTCCTGCCTCTGGTGCCCCCATCATCTCTGCAGTCTCAGGTGGGGTTTTTCCATTGTGTTTCCCCTCGGGAGTGTGACGTGCAGAGACAGCCACGCAGGACTCACCTGCTGACATCTGCTGCAATCCCACGCCCTCTCATTCTGGCTGGCATGCCTGTTCTGCCCCCGATCTCCATTCGGGGTCGTTAGGATGCCGAGCTATCCCAGAACCCTCCCCAGAGAGAGGAAAATGGTCCTCTGGATGCTCAATCCTCTCCCTCCCTTGCCGACACCCAGCGCCCCGGGCTCGTTCCCGAACCCGGGTCACCGGCATGGTGCAAGGTGTGGCATCCAGCGCCTCAAACCTCAGCGCCAGTGGGCTGGCCAGAAAACTTGTTATTAATAAGAGAAGTAATAGACAAGGGAGAGAAAGGAGAGATAGAAGGATATATGTACAGCTTAGATCAGAAGACATCATTTGACTCAATACAGCAACAGTATATATGGGAAGTGTTGGGGAAATATAATATAACAGAAGGATTAATAAAGTTATCAAAAGCTTTACATAAAGAAGCCCAAACATGCCTGATGGTTAACAGACATTTGGGCATACTCATATATGTGGAAAATGGAGCTAGGCAAGGATGTCCATTAAGTCCTCTATTATACATTATGGCCAGGATATTCAGACTGCACCTAGCAATGGCACAAGTGTGGGCACAGCACAACTGGGATGCACTGGGGCCAGAACTAGGTGATACTCACTGGTGATGTGCCATGACACAACACAGTTGAATATGGCACAGACAGAGCACAGCGCAGTGGCACTGCGCTGGCACAAGCTACAGATAAGGAGCACAGGGATATGCTGGTGCAAACGCAGTTCCGCTGGGCACATCACCAACAGTATTCAGCTGAGTGCATGCAAATGAGGCCATAATATATGCAAGGCACAAATGGGCCATTTGCATGTCATTATAGCCCCATTTGCATGCCTTGTGTAAGGCAGCCCGTCGAATTGCACCTGGCACCCGGCACAGAATGACATGTGCACAGTGGGGGTCCTGGGGCATCCCCGGCCCACAGCTGTGATCATGGTAAATCATCATAGAACAAATCCCTGGTAGTCTAGTGGTACCCCTTCCCTACCATTTTCCTGATCGCTGATAAATGTTGGTAACATCATTCCCTGGTAGTCTAGTGGTACCCCCTTGCCCCTAGCCCATATCATAGTGTATCACTGTAAAAAAAGTCTCTTAGATCCAGTGGCACCCTGATGTGCTCACCCACACAGAACCATTGCCCACCCCGCCCCCGTCATCAGCAGGCAGCTGCAACTAGCCTGCATACTGCTCTGAAGCCTGTCGAATGACTGGTACAGTATGGGCTTGCACGGCATACTGTACTAGACAGTCCCAGATATGTGAATGAAGGTTCATATTTAGGACTGTCTAGTACAGTATGCCCTCAAGACCCATATTGTACCTGTCATTCTGCAGGCAGTAGGGCAGTATGTGGGCGGGTTCCAGACGCCCACCAATGAGGAGGGGGAAGTGGGGTGGGCAAGGGGTCCTGTGTGGGTGGGAGAGGTGGGGGGTGCCACTGGATCATCAGGGAAGTGTTTTAAGGTGATGCACTGTGATCAGGGCTGAGGGTGGGGGGGTACCACAAGACTACCAGGGAATGATATTACCTACATTTACTGGTGATCATGGAAATGGGTGGGAGAGGGCTACCACTAGACTATCAGGGTGATGTGGGTGCTTGTGGATGGTATCCTAGGTGGGTGGGTGGCCACCCACGGCTGGCGGCTGCTGTGTTGTGCCCTGTAGTACATCAGCATGCCTCTGGGTGTCCAGGAGTTGTTCCACCAATTCACGGGCTCAACTTTGAGTCCCCCTATGTGGCGGAATGCAGGGTTGTGTCAGTATATGCACCGCACATCCTGAGCTGAATATCATGATGTGCCACATATGTATGGGCATGCCCCCTTCATCTGTGCTGCATACATTACCATTGCGCCCTGGTGCATTGGGAGTTGTGCTGTGCCAAGCAGCCTTTTCAATATCCCACCTGGGTGCAATGCAGGGTTGTGCTGGTGCAACTCTGTCACACTGTGTGCAACCCCTTTGATTATCCAGGTTTATGTGTCTGGACCCAATTTTAAGATTAATAGAACTAGATAAGGAAATATTGGGAATTGCATGGGAAAATAGGGAAATTCCAAAGACATGTGCATATGCAGATAACTGAGTAATTTTTATTAAAAATCAGGTTGTAGATGAAAAAGCACTACAAATAATAAATAGTCAGACAGTAAATACAGGGATTGAAATAAATAAACAAAAAAAGTAAAAGTTATCCATTAGAGAAAATTAAGGCAGGAAAACAGGGAAGTATAAAAACAAGATAGAAATATTGGGGACAGTTTTTGGAAGAGAAGATCCTATGATTGAAAATTGGGGGAGAAAGATTAAGATTGTAGAGAGGAAAATAGAAAATGGAAAAGCTGGAACACGACAAAAGAAAAGAGAATTTTTATGTTAAAAACATTTGTAGTCCCACTATTTTTACATATAGCATATACGTACCCAGTTCTGTGGAATATGCAAATGATGTTGCTAGGGTTGTGCTTTACCCTTTTATGGGGAAGCAGGTTAAATCCAGTAAAGAGGGCTCACACTTATAGACCAATAAAGGAGGGAGGCTTAAATATGCTACAAATAGTTGTCTTTTTTGGATTAATTTATATTTATACAAATATAAAACCAATTCTACAAACAGAACAAAGTATATGGATGTTTCTTACAGAAGAATAGAAAGAGTTTCTGTTTTGTAACTGGGGTAAAAAAGCAAATGTGAGTAAAAAAACACATATACCAAAATATGTAAATTAATGCAGAAAATATTTAAACTTATGGGAAGTGGCTGTTAATGATATTTTGATAAAGAAAAGAAAAACACTCTATAATAACATAATGGAAGAAAAATATCATGAAGAACCGGTGTTTAAGATGGAAAAGAATGTAAACGTAGAATATTTGTTGGAAACATTGTTGAAATATAGAATTCCAAAGAAAATGAGGGAAGTAAACTGGATGTATAGTCATGGTAAGATTAATGTAAAAGGGAATTTGAAACAACAACAAAAAATGGATGAAAGGATTTGTCCAGTGATAGAATGTGGAATGCAAGTGGAAACTACAACATATGTTATTTGAATGTGAGTATATAAAACCATTTTGGGAATTATTAGCCAGCTTGTGGGGCATGGAAGCTTTTAAGGATCTATTATATGAGAGCTTGGCATATGAACAATTGACAGAGAAGTTTAAAG
This sequence comes from Neoceratodus forsteri, assembly GCA_016271365.2. Classification (NCBI taxonomy): domain Eukaryota; kingdom Metazoa; phylum Chordata; order Ceratodontiformes; family Ceratodontidae; genus Neoceratodus; species Neoceratodus forsteri. Next base: position 995,548,505 of record CM028133.1, read on the forward strand.
ATATGGAAACCAGTACAGTATATATTGTATTTGCAGTAATAAAATGGTCAGTCTGGCAGGTAAGATACCAGAGGTTAATACAAAACAAGGATAGATCGGTAAATGATTCAGTATTTAAGATACTAGAAGAAGTGGATAAAGAATTTCAAAATGCATGTGAAAGTTTGGGATAGAAAGAGGGAATAGACTGTGGAGGAATTTTGACGGGGTGGGATAAAGAAGGATTGGGTTATCCAAATTAGATGGAAAATAAAATAAAAAGGGAAAAAGTAGGAAATCACAAAAAGAAGCATATAAATGGTAATGGGAAAGGAAAGGAAAAAAGCATTTAAAGGTATAAATGACTAGATGAAGTGCATATATATATATATATATATATATGTATATATATATATATATATACCTGTATATATAGAAGGAAAAAGAGGCAAATGTTTTATGTTTTGGTTAATTTTCTTTTGTTGTCTGCTTTTATTGTATGAATTGTGTAAATGTGCAATTTTGGTCTAAATAAAAACTTCCCCTACTCTTTTTGAGAAGTATCATGGGATCTTTAACATCCACCTGAACTACCTCCAGAAGAGGACCTCAGTTTAATGTCTCATCTGAAAGACGGCACCTCAGGAGTGCAGCATCCCCCTCATGCTGCACTGCAGTTTCAGTATTGGGATATTAACCTAAGTGCCTGGTGTGGAGATAAAACCCACAACCTTCTGATCTCCTGGCATCAGAGGTGAGTGCACTACCTGCTGAGCCACTGACACTGTTAACATGTATGCAACAGGTAAGCTGGTGCCAGCATCTTGTAAAAATCACATCAGGTTCGCATTTTGCATGCTTGACATGAGTGCAGCAGTTAAGCTGATGTGAACATCATTTTAAAATCACATTAGGTTCACATGCTGCATGCTTGCCATGTGTGCAGCAACTAAGCTGGTGCAAATCTCATCTATAAAACACATCCGTTTCTATTTCTCATACTACTGCTAGCAATTAGAGCCATTAAAATACATTTGTCATTGATTTCCCATTAAAATTAGGTAAACTCATAAATTCTGATCCTTGTGCAAGTTGTTTAATGGCTTTTAATTTTTGTCATTGAATTTCCATTAATTTGTAAAGTAGTGTTTGCGTAATGCTTTAAATGCCTAAGGTATTCTCAGCCAACAACCCCCATTCCAGATATGCGAAGAGGGGCCTCTGTGTTGTGAAGCCTGACTTTTTTGTTTTGGGCCATGCAAATCCCCTTATGATTATTTAGTGCTGCAAATGTGTTTCTCCATGACTGATTCTGCCCACTTACTTTCCCTTTGTCATTCTGTATGGAGTATATACACTATGGCCATACTAAGCACTCTTTGTGTTGAGTAGGGTTTTGGAAGCATGCACCGTACTTCACATTTTGTCACTGAAATGAGGGACATGGACACTCAAAATGAGGTACAATGAGGGACTCTAACCATCACAATGATCAGGACACATCCTTGCACATAGGGATACAGTAACTCAGAACACAGTGGAAACTGTTGTATTTACTTGTACCGATGCCTGAGAATTAATTTCTATCATAGAGAAGGGGTGTCATTTAAGAAGGACAGGGGGATCCCCCCCTGCATTTGTGCCTAGGTTGTTCATATGGTGTGGCGATAATGGCATTAAATCTGGATTTCATCTTTTGCACAATAAGTGCCCCCCCTGACCTGTGTGCGCTCACACTGCAGGTGCACTCCTGACTTCACTATGTCTGTATTGTGTTGTCTACTCTCTCCACCTATTAGCAGCAGCACCATCACACATGATGTGGAGGAGATCCAGCCAAACAAGAGCACATGAGTCATACGAGTGTGACACTGTCTTTCCTGCCACAGAGTAGGCAGGCTGCACACTACAGCTTGGAAGAGTCAGTGAGCACTGAACTCTCAATAGGAGTGTTGTGGCAGCATATTTTTGTTGGTCTATTCTTAGTGAGTCTCTGTCTCACCTAGTGGCTGAATGGACAGGGGGTGGGCAGGAAGCTAACTCAAGATTAGGCTACCTACTTACTCTACTAGGCTCACCTCGCAAAAAAAAAATATGGCACAGGCCCCCTCAGTAGCAAGCTAGGCCTAGCAGCAGTGGTGTGGGTGGTCTTCATTGGCCTTGATCAGTGCAATGCAGCAGCAGTCATGGCAGCAGCCAAGCAAGAAGCAAGCAACACAGGCTGGGTGTGTTTGGTTAGTGAGGTGACTTGGTCGCGGACCACATTGGGAACCTGGGATGGTCAGTTCTACTGTAGCATCCAGCTTCTGGCAGAAGGACAGAGGAGGAGTAGACTGAAATCTAGGTTGGTGGCACACTGGGCCAGGCTATAGGTTCTGACCAGATGGCCAGGTAAGTAAAAGTAAATAATGTTTTTTTAAAGGGGGACTGGGGAAGTAGAAAGGACTGAAATATTAATGTGTTTTTCACTTTTCTGTGCCTTTGGGTGACTTTGTGACCCATATGGGATGGGTATTGAATGGAATGGAGTTGGGGAGAGAAATTGGGACAAGGTTTTTTTTTTTTGGGGGGGGGTCAGACATAAGCCAGGAAACAAATTGCTTAATAACTTTGTGGGTTTAAGCCCAAATCTGATTCACTGCTCCAGGGAACAGACAGATGAATCTTACATAGTTGAATTTTTCCTGATTTGCATATCACTTTTCAGTAAGAACAAATGAGTTTGACCTTTTAGAGATATTCCAGACATCCTAGAACTTGCCACCTAGGGGATAACTAGCATCTGGCCTCCACTGGTTGTTGGCTCCCACATGCTGAAATCTGAAATGGTGCCCATGCCATAGAGTCTAAATATACAGGGCATCCTCTGTGTGAGCGGCATGTTTCCCATGAGGGATGGATGATGAACAGAGCAGTTTTCAGGGGTAAAAATGAGGGGTGTCCCTTGCATTCAGGAACAGTTGAGCAGTATGGTATGCACAGAGTATTGGAGCATCACTATGGTCAAGCTTATGCCCCCTCCAGTGAAGCTGACCTCCACATCACCACAATCAGGTACATTATGACATAGGGCAAGGGAGACTGCAGGGATGTGCAACATTGAAATGAATGGAGACATTTTTATTACTATTAGGGGTGGGCGAGAGTTGCGAATTCCGCTTTTGCAGAACTTCCACAAAATTTTGCCCGGAAATGTCCACCCTTTCGCCTTTGGCAAAACTGGGATTTTCTGTGGATTTACAATGTGTTCCACTGACTTTTTTGTGAACTGCAGAAAAATGCATATAAACTGCGGAATTTATTATATCCATAGTTTAATGAACTGTGAGTGAATGAACGCGTTCTTGTACAACCATGCAGTCATTCACTGACAGTTCAGTGTGCCACCGGTAGTGGAGGAGAGAGGAGGACTTCGCCAGTGGCCCACTCAGGGGCAGGGTGGGGTGGAGCAGGGTGGTGGCAGATGAACTGTCAGGGTGGGGGATCCACTAGACATCAGGGTATTGGTATTACTTTTTTATAATGGATCAAGGATGGGGGTCCACTAGATACCAGGGAATATTGGGAATAGAGGGGGATGAGTTGCTGGATGGCCAGATTTTTTTTTGTGGATTAAGGAAATTCAAGAATGGGAGAGGTTTCACTAGACACCAGGGAAAAAAATGTTTTTGGAGACCGTGATCAGTGGGTGGGGGTCACTAGACACCAGGGAGGGACTGGAGTTTTTGTTTCTTCTTTACCAGGACCCACGGGCCGTGATCCCCGGGTGGGGGGGTTGAAACCACTAGACACCAGGGATCAGGTATTTTTTACTCGGGAACCACAATCGGTGGGTGGTGGGGCACTAGACACCAGGAGGGTCTGAGGGAGGGATTGGAGGGTTTTTATATTTCTTTACTGGGACCCCTGATCAGCAAGGGGGGATTAATGAATTAAACTGTAGTTAAAAAAAGCCTCAGAACTGACTACTGGCAGTGATCCGGTCTGCAGATTTTTTTCCTACAGTTTAAAAAAATTAACCCACAGCCTGTATATTTATTCCACAGTTTTAAGATAGAATTTCTACAAAAGTTGTGAAAATTATTTCCTAATTTTTGCAGAAGTGAAATTCACACTTTCATGGAAATTCTGCTGGTGGAATTTTTTTTGCACACCCACAATAACTGTTTTATACATTATTGATGGAGAGTTAGACATTAATGAAGGCCACTGCTCAACTGACAAGGGCCTTGTTAGTAGAACAGTCACCTTCATTATTCTTCCACTTGCCATCATAATGTATAAAACAGTAATAAAAAATAACTCCATTCATTTTAAGGGGTACAACAATATCCCAGCACTCTGACCCATGGACATCATCTCTTAAAGACTCCTGCATCTGGCTCCCTAGTACTCAGGTAAGAGACTCTTAATTTATATCTATACTTGGTGGGTTGTCTGTACCATTATGGCTATACCTATCGCAGTGTGTGTGCATGGAGGGGACTGGCTATGTGAGCGGGTGTCGAGTTATTGCTACTTTTGTGTTTGCAATTTAAAGTCTGTGTGGAAGCATTCAAAACTATGGAGAGACAATAGTAGGAGTACAGGCCAGAGAGAAGTAATTACATAGTTTTGTAGGTAAGTGTGTGTATTGGGGGTGAGAAGAACCACTTATGTTCCTATTGGTATGTACGCTACAGTTCAGTTGTGCAGCTGAGGGAGAACAAGAAAACTGAAAAGTATAACAATGGCAACAAGCATGCTGCACGCATGCAGATGTAAAGTATGCAGATTTGTATTGAAGTACAAGCAAGCTACATGTGTGCAGGCAGTATAGCTTAGTAGTTAAAGGCATTGAACTACAAACCAAGAGATGTGGAGACATGAAAACCTTGGCTGAATCTCATCAACCCCCATTTGTACCATATATGGTGTGATCCTGAGCAAGTCACTTAACTTTTTTGTGTGCAGTTATCAGTGACCACTCGCTTTTTGCACGCATGCCACATGCGTGCAGTCTGTTCCAGTTTAACATAAAAAGCATGCTTTCCTTACTTGCTTGCTGCACACATGCCACATGCATGCAGTCAGTTCCAATGTAATGTCTAAATTATGCTTGCGGCACGCATATCATGTGTAGTTTTATGTGTGCAGTATGAAAAATTTCATATAATTATTTCTGTAAGGGCACATTTGATTAATATCATATTTAAGAAAGAAACTTAGAAAACCAATTACCATAGACAATCTTGTGCACGAATCCTTGGAAAAACCATGGGTGGAGATATCATGGGCAAATATTAATGACAAAGCAGGGATGTTCATGGACACCATGTTTGTGGAAAGTGAGGATTATCTGTAGCCTCAAAATGGATAGGTGAGCAGCTGGGGAAAAGATTGATGCTGCAGAAAATTTGCCAGTGCATAGGAAACTGTAAAATGCTAAATTCACAGTGACTAGGATAGTTATGTCCATATTGGGTTAAAAATGCCTTTCTTGAGCAGGTCCAGCAAGAGGCTTAATATGTGGAAATTGTCTGGTAGCTTCTCAGAGTTTGATGAGGGGAAAATATTCATACTGTAAAGCTTATAATATATGGTTTGACTGGTGACCTGGCCAGGAGAGAAGGATTGGGGGTGGGGGGGGGCAGATGGAACTGAAGGCAAGATATACAATGCTTTTTTAATGACAAGAAGAGGTGTCTCCTTTCAACAATCAAAAGAAAATATGTGGACTTGATAGACATCTGAACTATACAACTAAAGCAAATACTTGACACTGAGTGGGATCACTCAATATTTCCATACTTCCCCCAAAATGTGCTGTGCTCCTCCACCAGTACCAGCATGAGCACAATGTTCTGCACCACTGATGCATTGCTTCATTAATTGTATTAACTGTTAAAGGAAAACTACACCCAAAACTTGAAAAAATATACTGTATGCTGTGTAGAGTGTTTTAATTTGTATGTGAAGTTCTAGTGTTTCCTTCCCTTTGACTGGTATTAGGAGTTTTTCCTAAATTGGCCTGCTAGCTTTAGGGTAGTTTTACGACCCCTGGAGATCACCATATCAAATAGCTTTATTGCATTTCTTTGTCCTACAATGCACCTTGTTTCATGTAATGGTGATGTAGCAGAGCCCATAAATCCAGCAGAAAGCATTGCATTACAACAATAGAGATGGCTATATTTTAAAATCTGTAGAATTCAGCTTGGTGACCACCCTCATCCTAAAGGTTTTACTGTCCTGAAAAACTTTGCTGCTGGTAATTTTTGTGCAGCTTGTAAAGCTTCCAAGATATTTAGTTTGTTTGGCATGTGTGTGGTGAATGTTGGGTCTCTCTTACATCACAGTCACATGAGACAAGATGCACTGTGGGAACGAGAAATACAATTACGCTATCAGGTATGAAGATCCCCAGGGGTCGTAAAACTAGCATAAAGCTAGCAGGCTAATTTGGGAAAAACTCCTAATACCAATCAGAGGGAAGGAAACACTAGAACTTCACATACAGATTAAAACACTCTGCACAACATATATTTTTTCAAGTTTTGGGTGTAGTTTTCCTTTAAATTGATTGAAGAACCTGATAGTCGATCAACTGGTGAACTTCAGGGGATTGACTCTTGCGGAATAAAACATAAGATGGACTTTAGTATAATTAATAATTATATAGACTGCAAATATAAAGACAATTTCTACATAGGAAAGTATTTGATTGTCTCTAGCATATTCTATCAATTTACTGTGCTCCAAGAATGGATTTGTGGTTGTATGAAAGTTTAATAAAAGATTCAAGTTAAAATAAATATGTGGCAATGAGGTGGTTCACACTCTTCACTTCCCCATCCACTCTAAGCCATATAATAGCTGCTAGTCAGTCACCTGGTACTCCAGTTCTAATCCAAGAGTCATTGGAAACATAGAAACATAAAACTTGTTAGCAAGTAATGTCTGCCTGGCCCACCCAGTCTGCCCTTTTCTCCCTACCAATTTTATTACAGCATACTGTACTTGATCTACAGCACTTTCTTGCTTCCCCTTTCTTTTCACTATGATTCCTTTGTGCCTATCCCATGTATTCTTGAGCCTGCCACTGAATTCACCCCCACCACCACTGTTGGAAGTTAGTTCCAGGAATCCACCACTCTTTCTGTGAAGAAGTACTTCCTCATATCTCTACTGGAATCTACCCCCCTCAAGCATGCACCCTTGGTCTTGTGCACCTTTTCTTCTGAAAAGTACATTCCTCCTGTATCTTATTTACCCCTGAGAGGTATTTAAAGTCTCTATCATATCCTTCCTCTCCTTTTTCTCTTCCAGGGTGTATATATTGAGGTAATTTAGTTTGTCCTCATATGGGTTTTGATGCAAACCCTGTACCATTTTAGTTGCCCTCTTCCAGAAAGTTTCCACTTTGTCTATGTCCTTCCAGAGATGTGGTCTCCAGAGCTGGACACAATACTCTTGGTGGGATCTTACCAGAGATCTATACAGAGGTAACACCACCTCCCTCTTCTTGCTGGTGATATCCCTCTCTATGCTCCCTAGCATCCCACTACCTCTCCCAACTGCTTGTTGCACTGCCTGGCCACCTTTAGGTCATCTGATATGATTACCCCAGGTCTTTTTCTTGCTTGGTGATTGTCAATACCGCTCCACCCATTCTGTACTCTGACCCTGTCTTTCTGTGCCCTAAGCACATTATTTTGCACTTTTTCACATTGAAAACCAGCTGTTGTGCCCCTGATCACTTCTCTAGTTTTTCCTGGTCTCTGCTTATCCTTTGCACTCCTCCTGGAGTATCTACCCTATTTCAGATTTTGGTGTCATCTGCAAAGAGGCATACATTCCCTTCCAGTTCCTCTGCAATGCCACTTTATAAAGACATTAAAGAGAACTGGTACCAGCACTGATCCCTGAAGCACCCTGCTGGTCACCCTCCCTTTCCTCAGAGTGAACTCTGTGTCCCCCACCCTCTGTCTCCTATCCCCTATCCAATTTCTTACCCAGTTTGCCATGTTTGGACCCACTCCTATGCTACCCAGATGCTTACTTGTGCCCTGTGTGGAACAGTGTTAAAAGTAGTACTGAACTCTAGGTAGGCCATATCCACCACTCCACCCTGATCGAACTAACTCATTTTTCACCCAGTCAATGAAATCTATAAGATTTGTTTGACATGACCTTCCCTCATGGAACTTTCCTGCCTTAAGTCTTGTAACCAACTGGATTCAAGATATTCCACAATCATTTCCTCCAGCAGTGAGACCATTAATTTTCACACCACTGATTGCAGATTGACTGGCCTGTAATTACCAGCCTCCTCCCTGCTACCACTTTTGTGTAATGGGACTACATTTGCCCTCCTCCAGTCATCCAGAACCACTTCTGTTTCCAATGAGCTGTTAAACAGGCCTATCAGAGGTGCAGCCAGTATTTCCCTGAGCTCCCTGTATACTTCTAGATGCACTCCATCTGGTTCCATTGCTTTGTCCACCTTCAGATTAACGAGTCCCTTTATGACTCTCTCGTCAAAAAAAAAAATGTCTAGTGTTCGCCTCCCTCCCTGTAAAGCTTCTGTTACATTTTTGTGGCCCCTCTCCTTCTCCTTCCTCTGTGAAAGCTGAACAAAAGCATTTGTTTAGGATGTCTACCTTTTCCTGGTTCCTGGTTCCCTCTGCACAGCTACCTTCCCTTCTTAACCTTACAATCCCACCCCTAGTCTTCCTTTTTTCATGTTATATACGGTCGAACCCACTTTAGTGAATATCGCTTAAGTGCATATTCTGTTTTAATAAATAAAATTGTGTAGTCCCGATTCCTGTGCTATACTGCACATGTCAAAAATTCCCTGTTAACTGAATACAAAATCCCATTTAAGTGGATAAAAAAAGTGCTTAACCATTGTTCCAGTGCCTTGTCCCTGCCGTTTAACTGTGTTAATTGCCAGCTGATTCAAACAGCTCCAGCTTACAATGGAGCAATTTAAAGCCCATTTATGGCTGCTTTACATAACCGCACCAGGTGTTAATGGTGCTATTTAAGCCTCCTTAGATTGCAATCAGAATCACAACAAGGAATCAGCAACAATGGTGAGTCAGGCTGAGCCAGAAAGCCCACAGCAGAGAAACAAAGAGCTGAACCTAAGCCAGAAAATTGAGGCTCTAAAAATACTGTTAGAGGTGGGAATGACACAATCAGCAATGGCTAAGCACTGGGGTGTATCGCAGGCTCAGATCTGCCAGCTGCAGAAGAACAGAGACATAATTCTTGTTGAGTTTGAGGGCAACACAAATCACAACAGAAGAAGAAAGTGGAAGTGCAAGGACTCCACAGTGGATGAAGCCCTTCTTCTAAGGTTTGTACATGCTGGAGCTGCTGAAACCCCATTTCAGGCCCCCCTGTTACAGCACAAAGCAAAGAAACTTGCAGATGCACTGCAAATACCAGAGTTTGAGGTGACTAATGAATAGCTGTCATGCTTTAAATCTCACCACAACATTGTTTTCAAGTGTGCCCAAAGATGCAGACTCACCTCCACAGATGACTGGGTGAAAACTGCGCTGCCAAGTTTGCTTGCTGATTACACCCCAGACACAGTTTACAACGTGGAAGAACCTTGCATCTTTTACCATGCCACTCCTGACAGCGTGCTTACATTTAAAGCTGATTCCATTGCTGGCGGAAAAAAGATACAGGACAAACTTACAGTTTTAACCTGTGCCAACATGAGTGGGTCCGATAAGCTGAAGTTGGTGGTCATTGGGAAGAATTAAAAATCTCAGGTGTTTCAAGGGAGTGAATGTCAGTAGGTTGCCAGTCATGTATAGAGCCAACAGAAATGCTTGGATGATGGCAGACCTATGTACTGAATGAGCAGGGATCTTGACAGGTCAATGAGGAGAATACGTAAGTTAATTTGCCTCCTGTTAGATAATTGCAGCGTGCACCCAGCACTGACTCTACAGAATGTAAAATTTGCATTTCTTCCCCTGAACACTACACCCCTTACCCAGCCCATGGATCAGGGAACCATAAAAGGTCCCAAAGGCTAGTAGAGGTGCAGAACACTGGATAAAATCATTGCCAGATTTGATTCTGGTGAAACTGAAAACCCGACTAAGCAGGCGCAGCGTTTATCTGTCCTCGTCTAGATGCCATCCACTTACTGCATCAAGCTTGGTGAAATGTGAAAGCAGTCACAACTCATAACTGCTTTCAAAAGGCACATTTTGTTGTTCCAGGCTCTGTTACACAAATCGGAAGCAGTAGAGGATATGGAAGACACCTTCCCACCTCTAGACATGGGCCTGAAACCTTTGAAAACTTTGTCATCTCAGATGGCAATACCCCATGCTACAGAGAAGTTACAGACAGTGATATTGCAGCCCACATTCTTTCATCACAAATTGCAGAGGAAGATGAGGATGATGATGAGTGTGAGGATGCAGAACCTGTGTCCACAAATGCCGAAGCACAGAACTCCCTTAGGTGGCTTCGGAGATTCCTGGAGGTTAATGCCACAGCAGATGAGGACTTCAAGCCCTATTATGAGCTGGAAGACATATGCATGAAGGTCTGCACACTCAAAAAGACACAGCAAACAGAGACATGTTGAACACTTGTTAGCCACATGTTAGCAACCGGCTTTAAAGTGCAATACAGTACAGTACTGCTTTTTAAATGAGTTTTTAATGCTTTTTTCTTAATTTTTTGAAAGTTTCTACATAGTCCACAAATAAAAATTAAATGTACAGTATTTTGTACTACATGATTATGATCAAGTAAAGTAAATATATATTACCATTATTTCTACCCTGCATTTCTGTAATTTTGGAGCCTACACTTAGATAGAAAATAGACAATCTGTTTTAGTGAATAGCCTGGTTAGCTGCATAAATTTGGGCAGAGCGAGGAGTATTCACTTAAGCGGGTTGCACCATACCTAAAAAAATTTATTTTCCCCTTTTGTTACCTCTTGGGTCATTCTCTCTTCAGAGTGTGCCTTTCCATTCCTTACTGCATTCCCTGCTTCCTTCTGTCTCCCCTGATAAGCCTCCCTATGCTCCTCCCATTGCTGTTCCTTATACCTTCTGAATGGTATCATTTTGGCCTTGACCTTTTCAGCCACCTCTTTCAAGAAATATATGTAACCGTGGCATCATTATACCAAGGCCTACTACCCCTACCTGCTTTCCTGACTGCAGAATGAGGGGCCTGAGATCGAATTATGGTGTCTCAACCCAGAATAATAATTAAGTGGATAAATTACCAAACTAGTACACCACTCTGGGAAACTATACCTACCCACAACCCCAGCTAGTGGACAAACACCGGAAATTACAATGCACACTTTGCTTTGCATTCAATGACCCAATTAATAGCGAGTTCTAATAATATGCTTATAGTGACCACACTTAACAACAGGGTCTGGAACTCTTGTATACATCCTGTGCACCTGTAAGAAATGGTTGCCAGGACTAACAACACAATGCCTTTCAGGTATCTGAATTAACCCAGCACTCAGTAATGATTTGCTCATGGGCCAAGTTGACATTTAAACAACACACTGATGTATTTAAAGGTTTAAACAAGGGTTAGAGGATGCAAATTAAAAGAGGATTAATTATGCTTTGGTTTTTAGCAATATTTTGTCATATGGTATAGCATTTAAACACAATAACTTCGCTCCCTGGACTGTCCAGTTAACCTCACTTGGTACCCAGGATAAGCTGTGTTGCAGGCCTGAAGCATTGCCGTGGGTTGGCCTGTTTTGCAGCATGGTGGGGCCCTTTAGTAAAGAAATGATTAAAACTCTCTTTTGTGCATGGCTGTAGCCATCATAAAACAGTTTTTTAATCCCAGTATTTGTAATCCCAGGCCTGATGGCCTGCAAAAACAGACTGAACCACAATAGGTACTTGAAAAGTAAATCAGCTGGTAAAACACTTTTAATTGGTGTTGCAGGGCTAAACCCTGTTGTACTCACTGAGCCCTGGACCTCAGGATCTGGGTTGATTTCCCAGGATGGCTCTCCTCGAGACAGGATGTGACTGCAGGCTGCAGAACTTTGCCCTGTCTGGCAAGGTTCAGGATACAGGGACTGGAGCGGACACGACTCAATCCCATGTCAGGGCATAACCCCCAAGGATGGCAGCAACCCACGATGATCTTCTCTGCAGGAGCCGACTCCCTTTTCTGGTTTTCTGGCATAGTTGGACAGACAAGTAGCAACAGCTTCTCAGGCAAAGTTGTTGGCATCACAGGTTCTGCTTTGATATAGTTCTGCATAGGCTGCACAGCTTACCTGCTTGTGAATTGCAGTCTCTTGAATGCAAGTTGGCAGTAGAGATGCAGCAAATTTAGATTTCTCTGGCGAAGTGCCCGCAAAGCGGGCACTTTGCGTTGTCACTCCGCTATGCAGAGTGGCCAATGCAAAAGGCTCACTTCGCCTTGTAATTATTACTTCACATTGTCATTCCATCTTAACGCGAAATAAGGCAGTGACAACAATATTGGCAGCCCTTCACACACACATTCACCAGAATTAATGTGAATCCCCAAAATGCTCATGTCTTGTGTCCAGAAAACTCCCCAGTGCTGATGGTGAACGAAGTGAAATGAGAGTACAAGGAATGCAAAGTCTCCCAGAATTAATGATGCACTCAGTCATGTGTGCAGTGGTCACACACAGCAGCCACCAGAATTAATTTGCATCCCCAAAATGCTACTGTCTTGTGTCCAGAAAATTCCCCAGTGCTGATGAAGTGAAATGAAAGCGTAATAAGAAATGTAAAGTCTCCCAGAATTAATGGTGCACTCTGTCTTGCAAGCAGTGGTCACACACAGTCACCAGAATTAATGTGCAGCAAATTGAAAACCTTTAGTAATATAATCAAATGTTTTAAACAAACTGAAATTATACACTGCTGCACCACGACAATCAGCAAAAAAATGTCAAGACTTACTAAAAATATTACTGTGTGTACATTAACACATTTATACAAGAAAAATATAACCAAAACAGGAAGATGTGTCTTTTTCTCCCAGTTAATCTACCTACACCACAGATACTCCCCTCCCCAAAGCACACTTCACAGTACACAGGCTGTTCTAAATTAACATTCAAAATCCACCCACAAACAATAAACACTTGATGATATGAGCACAGGAGGGTTTCCTACAATCGATGTACTAAAGTGTGAGCAAAGAAAATAGCTCAAAAAGGCTTTTTTTAACAGCTTTTAGAGGATTTGAATTGCAGAGCTCTGAGAGGAAACTGTCTCCCTCTTCCACCACACACACACTACACAGAACTGAGGCTGTGCAGAACAATCTAGAGCCCATGTGTCCTGCAATCCCAAGAAGCACTGTAAAATTTGCCTTCTGAGCTCAAAAACAAGGCGAAGTGAGTCGAAGTACATTGATTTCAATGTACTTCGCCTTAAAATTGGTGGAGAAGTGGTTTGGGGAAGGCAGAATAATGCAAAGTCATTGTTTTCAATGGAATTTGCATTCCCCATTATAATGCAAAGTACTCCTCTTCGCATTGCGGGTACTTCGCGGATTCCGCGTTTCTCCTCGAATCATGTCGCAGGGTGAATTTTGGCCACTTTGCCCACCACTAGCTGGCAGGCAGACAATCAGATCTCCCCCTTTCAGTAAACAGCTCAGAGACAATTCCGGCAACCGCAGGCTTTAGTTTTAGATGCAGAGCCATCCTTAGCTCAGTGCAAACAGTGCTCCTGCACCTCGGAGGCCCATACTTTTTTCATGAGGAAAAAAAAAATAATTTAAAACATTTAAAAATGCGTACATTTTGTTAGAGATCAAAATGTTTACCAGCAAATGAAAGTGGAAGACAACTGGCTCTGTTACTGTTACAAAAGGTGGGGGCAGCTTTGCTGCAGTGGAAAAGATTAGGTTAAGTAGCTACTAATGGTGTTAATGGCCATACTTTACACCACCCAGGGTGACTGCTTTCACAAACAAAGGGCTATACTGACAAGAGAACTTGTTTGTAACCTGGACATGTAGCTGAAACAATGAATGATATGACAAAATGTGTTTCAAAAGTATGTGAACACTCAAAATGGCTCAAAAACCTGACCAGCACAGGGCAAAACAAGATTTCCTGATAGGGACCCTGAAAACCTGATCACCAGGTAAAATAACTGACAGGTGACAACCTTACTGGTGCCCCATGATAATCCTTTCTATTCTCTCTCATTCACACCGCCAGAAAACTTAAGTTGTTTAACTTGTTTGCAAATCAGAGTATCGGAGGTGTGAGTATCTAGTGATGATGTCCCTGTCCTTACAGAAATGAATACGGTAGTAGTACTGTACTTACTTAAGTTCTTGCTCCAAGCTCAGTCAGATTCATTTCCAATGGCGAAGTCAAATAATTCAATGCAGTCAATGGCACTAATTAAAAGATGCCGGTTAAACTAGTAGACCTGGTACTGCTTTATTATTACAGGACAGGAGGGTTAATTAGGTGTAAATGTTGGATGTGGTGGGGGGGCCCACAGGGAATGGAGTGGTGGTGCCCGGCAGGAAGCTGCACAGGGTCCCAGAATGATTAAGGCCAGCCCTGTTTAGATGTAGTCTCTGACGAATAATAGTTTCTCATCGAAATACAAGTGGGTATCTTCCAAAACTCTGACCTCACTTCAGTCTGGAATTTCAGCTCTGGAGAAAATCTTTCTTTTTTCTCTTCCACAGGAGAATTTCAGGTTGTTCTGCAGACTTGGCAGTCCCAGTTACTTAGTTCAGGTATTCAGGCTGAGGGGAGGCAAAGCAGGCCTCTCCCCAAATCCCTGAGCTGCAGAGAGCCTCCTCACTCTCTGGACATTCCAGGCAGACTGACTAGTTCAAACAGTCCCTCTTGAACTGAAAGGAAAAGTCTCTGTAATTCGATTGGCTGCCCAAGCTGTCATTCACGTTTCCAGTCTTTTAACTGGTTAGATTGTGGGCACCCAAACATAATCCTTGCTTTTACCCCCAAAGTCTCTGCTCATTCCCACAAGTCTTTGGTGGAAATAGTGGCTCCCGATTAGCTGATAGGCTGTAAAGATGGTTGCTGAGGTATACAGACCCATGTAGTTTACACATTGTCCCATAAAGTTTTGTTGCAGCCAGTCAAAATACTTTTTATTTAAAATTCCCCCACAGACCATATAGCCCTAACTGTGCCTTGTTAAATGAGCTCATTTTCATACATTTACACCTAGCAGTTTTCCTGTCACTGCTGCTGCAATCCTGTCACCCTAGGTGGCAGGCAGGATCCTTATTACTATGCATGCGGGCTCATTAATATGTATGAGCCCTTGCTCATGCAAAGTTTTAAAACTTTATTTGGAAACTTTACTGAGGCTTTTCCATGGCCTCCTTGATATCTCCAGTCCCATTGAGACACACAGGTGCAACAGGACCACTAAGACACTCCCCGCTTGACCACAAAACTGGCAGTCAGGAGTCAAAAGTGCTTTACGCATGCACGGTTGCCAGCAAGCAAAGGGGAGCAAAAGAAGTGTGCGGTAGCTCGTGGCTCCAAGTTTCAAGCTCAATAGGGGCTGAAGTCATGTACTGGGCTGTTCTGGGGCTTTGTGGGGTACCTGAGGACTTGGGAAGTGACAGCGAACAGTTACTGTTCAGGAAAACAGGGGGACACCAGCAGCTGTCAGGAGAATGGGACCAATTTAGGTAAGCCCCCAAAGGGGGGGTTACATCTAGTTGTAATTTTTCCTCTTTTTGTTTGCTCACTTGTTTTATGCAGAGATTTGTTGCCTTTACTATGCTCCATTTTAGTTTCATCCATTGTTCCTCTTGCTTACCTAGGCCATCAGCCCCTGCCAGGTCATCCCTGAGGCATTCACCCATCTTTGTAAAATCTACCCTCCTGAAGTCCAGGACCCTCTCCCTTGTGTGGTTTGATTTTGCGGCCATTCTTACAGTGAACCACACTGTACGGTGATCACTGGTCCCTAGGTGGCCTCCCATCTTGACGTCTGCAATACTATCCTTTTTAATGAGTAGTAAGTCCAGTATTGCCACATCACAAGTGGGTTCACTGACTTTTTGCCTGAATAATGCCCTCTGCAGAGAGTCCAAGATGTCCCTGCTTCCAGCTGAAGCTGCTGTTGAGAGGCTTCAATCTACATCTGGCAAGTTGAAGCCCCACCACCAGAAGCACCGCCTACTTTTCTGGCATCTTGCTAATGGCTTCCTCCAGTATCAATCAATCAACTTTACTTAACCAGGCGTAAACACCATTGAACGAGCTCATTTTCAAGGTGGTCCTGGACAACAAGTTACAGACACAGGTAACCAATCACAGAATACATAAGGAGGTATTACATGTCAAAACACATAGATAATATTATACACAGTTATCAAGATAGCACAGAACAATAAATATAGACCTGTGTGCAAACATACATATACATATACATATATATATACACATGCATACCTACACGTGTATATATATATATATATATATATATACACATATATACCCATACATACACATACACACATACATACACACACACACGCACACACACATATACACATACACACACCTATCCACTAGGCCATCATATAATATAGAAGAGTGTAAATGTAGGAGAGATAGAGGGTGGAAAAAGGTTTGAGAGAGGGGGTGAAGGGAAAAGTGCAAGAGGTAGTAATAGGGAGAGGGACGGTGCTTGTGGAGATGAGAAAGTGGGGGAACATGATAAAAGGGGGATGGTAGTGGAAGGAAGCAAGAGGTAGAGGGGCATTAAGAGAAGGAGAGGGAGGGAGAGAGAGAGAGGGAGAGCGCAGGAAGGAGGTAAAGGGAATGGGAAGGAAAGGGGCAGGAGGGATGCTCTCTAAATAGGGAACTTGGTGAGCTAAGTGCTAGAGCACAATGTGAAGAGTATTGGAGGTTACAGAAACTGGGTCACCTAAAGCAATTACAGGTTTCCTTCAGGTATTTAGCTAGCCTAGCTTTGAAAGTGAATGGACTGGGAAGGATGTACAGTTTTAGCGAGCTTTGCATGGTATTCTATAGGGAAGGAAGGGAGAAGGTGATAGCGGATGAGCCACGCAAGGTTTTTACTTTTGGTGTCTGGAGGCAAATTAGGGAGAAGCGTTGCAAGCCGTGTGCACCCTTAGCAAGCTCGAAGAGACTTGAGATGTACGCCGAAAGCTTGTCAGTCAATGCTCTGTAGAGCCAAAGAAGAGCATTTCTTTTCCTCCTTGAGGAAAGGGAGGACCATCCTATCTCATGATACAGTAGACAATGGTGAGTGCGAGAGGTTAGGTTAAGGATCAACCTCAAGGCCTTGTGGTAGAGTGTGTCAAGCTTAACGAGTGCTGAGGAGGGACAGCGGTCGTACGGGAAGTCAGCATAGTCCAAAGGTGGCATGAATGTAGATTGTACTAGTCTCTTCCTGTCATCTAAGGTGAGAAGCTGTTTGATGCGGTAGAATAAGCCTAAGTGTTGTCTTAATTTTTTGAAGACTTCATTCAGGTGACATAGAAAGTTAAGCTTCTTGTCCAGCCAAAATCCCAGATATCTGAAGTTGTCCACGGTTTTTAAGGGGTTTGCCCAACAGAGTTAGGATCTTATGATCGCTAGAAGGGCTAGAGGCTGCCTTAGGTGAGATGATCATGGCCTCAGTTTTTTTAGAGTTGAGTAGAAGCTTATGTTTAATTAGATTATATTGTAGAGAAATAAAGTCCTGCTGTAACTCCTCGTGGGCCATGTCCAAAGTAGGGTTGATGGTGTAGAGGACAGTGTCATCTTCAAATAGGTGTACATTAGCTGTGCGCAGATTAGAGTCAAGATTGTTGATGTAGATTGTAAATAGGATCGGGCCCAAGATAGAACCTTGGGGAACACCTCGTAAAAATGGTTTTAGTGGAGAAAGGTCACCTGATGCTTTTACTTGCTGATGTCTGTTAGTTAGGTAGCAGTTAAACCACTTGACAGTAGCGCTGTCAAAACCGATGACGCTCAAAGTATGAAGCATAATGTTGTAGTCCACCCTGTCGAAGGCCTTACTGAGGTCAAGGAAGAGAGCAAACACATACTTCTTGGAGTCTAAGGCTGTTTGCTAATCTGTGGTTACTTTTGGCAAGGGCAGAGACCATGCTGTGTTTAGCTATAAAGCCCGATTGGGTGGTGTTTAACAGATTCTGCGAGTCCAGGTGCTCCCTAATTTGGGTGTTAACAATTTTTCCAATAATTTTGAGATAGTAGGTAATAGGGAGATTTGCCTATAGTTGTTCATGTTGCTCAGGTCCCCGGATTTAAGCAAAGGGATGATGTGTACGGTTTTCCATAAATTGGGTAGCATGCATGCCTTGATTTAGGGAGGAGTTAAATAGGTGGGTAATGGGTATCTTAATCTGATTCCACCCACTGTGCTGGAGGTATGAATATCACTTCAGTGCAAATAGTGGCTCCATTCCCCATCTCCAGGGTGACCCACAGTACCTCTGCTTCCCCCTACATTCCCTGTATCTCTGTTGCTTTTATGCTTTCCCTCACATAATGCACCACAATCCCTCTTTTCCTTCCCACCCAGTCCTTCCTGAACAGAGCATAGTCAGGTATCTCCATGTCCAAGTCATGGTTTTTAGTGCATCATGACTTGGTAATGGCCACAATATCCAGGTCGGCCTCTGTCATGATGGCCTCTAGGTCCAGAGTCTTATTTCTTAGACTTCTAGCATTTGCACACATGGCTGTCCAGATTTTGTTTCCACTCTGCTTGCTGACCCCATTTTTTTCATTTTGCTCTCCTTTCTTCCCACCTCTCTTTTTAATGCTCCCAGTCCCTCCCCACTCTACCACTACCACCCTGCTCCCTTTATTAATTTGCACCATTTTGGACTCCTCTCCCACCGAACACTCCTTACTCTCTACTTCAGAATTTGGGGGGGGCGGGCAGTTTCTGCCTTCCCGATTCCTTCCACCACCACCTTCAGCTAGTTTAAATGTTCATCAAAGTAACATTTAAACTGTCTCCTGAGGATGGCAGTTCCCCTCCCAGAAGGATGCAGGCCATTTCTACTGTATAGGCCCTTAGTCTCCCTGGTAATTCCCCAGTCACCAATGTAGCTGAACCTCTCCTCTCTGCATCATTCCTTCAGCCATGAGTTGAAGCTCCTGATGCAGAGATCTATCACCTCACCCCTGTCATAACAGGCAGCACCTCAGCAAAAGTCTCTAAGCGAGCTATTGAAGACCCCTCCCCAGCTTTCTAAAATCATTCAGCATTATTCCAGCCCTGTCCCTAGCCAGGTCATTAGTCTCCAGATGGACAATGACATCCAACTCTCCCTCCTGTCCTGTTGTCCTACAGATCCTCAGGATCCGCTTTGCATCTTTATGGACCATGGCACCTGATAGGCACCTAAACTGCTCTCCCCCCTTTCCTATTCCCAGATATGTCTCCCTCACAATTGAATCCTCACCAGATGTTGCTTCTTCCTCTGGTGTCCTCAACCACCTTCCATGGCATCTCCACTATTGAGGGTCCCCAGTTCCTCCTTGCTCACTACTGGGGGTCTCCATTCGACAGTCCTGCCCCACCAGAGCAGCATTGTAATTATGTAGTGGTACTGGCTGAGGAATGTTCCTCTGTCCCAGCATCCCCATCCTTCCAGAGCCCACCACAATCCAGCTGTTCTTCCTCCCTATCATCCTCTTTTTTGTCTATATGCATTTTGTGCCCCTGGTCACCCTTGGCATGCCCCCTTTTGTCCATTTCTCCAGCCCCCCCATCCCCTTACCAGGCTTCTCTGGGACTTACCTTCCCCCTGATGTCCAACTTTTGGATTATGGTGAGGTGCCCTATCACTGGTGTGAAGCCTGCAATGGACTGGCCTTCATCCTGTGGCCAAAGCTTTTTTTTTCCATTTTGCTTTTTGTAGGTTTTCTCTAGGGCCTGGACTGTACAATGCATGGGCAGACAAGCTCTGCCTCCATGGAGATGTCCTGATGTGTTTAGCCTTGGCCTTAATGGCACTACACCCTGACACGTCCAGACCTGCACTGCCACTTGGATATATCCATGTGGCAGTATTTCAGCAGGTTGCAGTAACTCCCTGCTCTGAGAGAGTAGACCTGTCCCTTGGATGCTTAGTCCTCTCTATCCCAACTGACTCCCCAAGCTACCCACATCTGTTCCTGAACATGGCTCACTGGCATGGCAGGAGGTAAGGCACCAGCATCTCAGCCCTCCACATCACGGGGCAGGCAGCTCATGGCATCCTCTGAGGTAATAATGGTAGACTCAGTGGCACCTGAGTGGGGAGGAGGCCCCCTGAACCCTAGCCAACTCTGCCTGGGGTCTAGGAATCTCCTCCCTCAACTCAGGGCAATTGGTGCAGACTGAGCAGCAATGCAGACTCCAGAAAGTATCTCTGAAAACCGCCACCCCACATCCACTGCACTGCACCAATCCTAGCATTTTCAGTTTCTATTCTCGATGTGGGAGCTCCCTATATGACAATTTAACCCAGAAACCAAGTGCATGCATTATTTTGTTTTTACATGCAAAGATTGATATTTCATTATCAATTAAAAAAAATCATTGCAGACGCAAGGATGTAATTTTATTTATATAATGTTGTACCCGTGATCCATCCATTGGCAGGCATGAATACTGTGATTCTCAAAATGTTATTATGAATTACATATTAATATTAATGTATAACTGGTTAGTGAGGCCACACCTCAAGTACCGCGTGCAGTTTTGGAGACCACATTTAAAGAGGGACATTGAACTCCTGGAGAGGGTCCAGAGGAGGGCAACCAAAATGATTTGGGGCTTGGGGGATAGAACCTATGAGGAGAGGCTCGAAGAGCTAAATATGTACACATTGGAAGAAAGAAGGGACCGGGGGAACATGATAGAGGTCTTCAGGTACACGAAGGAGGTAAATAGGGGCGGAGCAGTCAGGCTGCTCAAAGAAGGAGGGGGCAACTAGAGGCATAGGTGGAAGCTGGAGGGAGATTCAGGGAGAAAGGAGGAGGTGCTAGTTCATTGAGAGGGTGGTGGAGCCATGGAATGCGTGCCCAGGGGGCTGGTGGAGGCAGAAACGGGTTCAAGAGGGGGGTGGGACAGGTACAGGGGAAGGGTTCTGGAAGCAAAAACCAGTGCAGCGAGAATATCCGGGACTGGGAAGGCAGAAGTCAGAGAGGGAGAGGGGGGCAGCAAGGTCAGCTCCCAGGGTGGGGGCTGACCAAACGAGCAGACACGAAAGACCATTAGGCCTATTCTGCTGGCATTTTAGTATGGTAGTATTAATGAGCTATAATGTATGGGAGAGCCTTGTTATGTATGGAAACCAAACAGATTATTTTCTTTCATCGCTATGACATCAGTGATAAACCTTGTTTAAGTATGTCATAATGATGAGTTTACAAGATTGAACACCAACAGAAATCAGTATTCCTTTATGGGAACGCTGATCGCTAGCCCCTTACAAATGTTTGAAATGTTAATTCCATTGTGACAGTTAGTGCTTGCAGAAACCAGTGGCCATGATGTAAGCCTTGTTTTATTTAGTTTTCTTTATTTTTTTCTGCCCCTGATCTATTTACCTCAACGGTTTCCACTGCAGCGCTAGTTCTCCTTAATGGTTGTGAGGACAGCATGCCGATGTCTCCCAACATTCCTTCCAACTGGACACCACATGGTGCCCAACAATCAACCAGATTTCTCTAATTGTTTTACATACAAAATGGCTGTTTTTTTATCTTTTTGTTCTGAAAATACTTTTAAATAGAAACATAGAAACATAGACTTTGACTGCAGATAAGGAGCTCTTGGCCCATCTAGTCTGCCCATTTCCCTACCTACAGGATAGGCTGCAGATCCTAGTTAACCAACAGCCTATTTCTTCCTACCCCCCACAAAAATTGCTTTATGTCTGTCCCATGCATTTTTGAATTCTCCCACAGTTTTAGACCCCACAACCTCATCAGGAAGGCTGTTCCATGCATCCACTACCCTCTCTGTGAAAAAATACTTCCTCACATTGCCCCTGAACCTCCCCCCCCCATCTTTAAATTGTGTCCCCTTGTTTTGGCACATCTCTTTTTCTGAAAGATGCTACCCTCTTGGACTTCGTTGTTTCCACTGAGGTACTTAAAAGTTTCTATCATGTTCCCCCTCTCCCTTCTTTCCTCAAGGGTATACATATTAAGCTCCTTTAGTCTCTCCTCATATGACTTCTCTTTCAGACCCTGCACCATTTTAGTTGCCCTCCTCTGGACTGCCTCTATCCTGTCTATGTCCTTGCGGAGATGGGGTCTCCAGAACTGGACGCAGTACTCCAGATGGGGTCTCACCAACTGTCTGTACAGAGGGATAACAACTTCCTGTTTTCTGCTGGTGATGCCTCTCCCTATGCATCCCATATACCCCCAGCCCTCCCTACTGCCTTCTCACATTGTTTTCCAACCTTAAGGTCATCTGATATGATTACCCCCAGGTCCCTTTCCTTTTTGTTGTTGTTACTACCTCCCCCCCATTGTGTATTCTTCCCTGGGTTCTTGTTTCCCAGGTGCATTATTTGCACTTCTTTGCATTGAATCAAGCTGCCATACTTCTGACCATTCCTCCAACCTTGCCAAGTCCCTTCTCATCCTTTCCCGCCTCTTTGTGTATCAACCCTGTTGCGAGATCTTTGTGTCATCTGCAAAGAGGCATACTTTTCCTTCAGTCCCTCTACAATGTCACTATGAAGACATTAAAGGACTGGACCCAGTACTGAACCCTTGGTACCCACTAGTAACCCTCTCTCTTCAGAGTGGACTCCATTTACAATTACCTTCTGTGTCCTGTTGTCCAGCCAATGTTTTACCCAGGCTACCACCCTGAGACCCACTCCCAGGCTGGTTAATTTGACTATTAATCTTTTGTGTGGGACTGTGTCAAATGCCTTGCTAGAGTCTAGGTAGGTCATGTCCACAGCCCCTCCCTGGTCTACTACTACTTCGGTCACCCAGTCAAAGAAATCTATTAGATTCGTCTGACATGACCTTCCCGCTGTGAACCCATGCTGCCTTGGGTCCTGTGCCCCACTGGCCTCTAGGTACTCAACAATTCTTTCCTTCAAAAGTGACTCCATCACTTTCCCTACCACAGAGGTCAAACTGACAGGTCTGTAGTTTCCTGCCTCTGTCTTGGTCCCACTTTTATGAAGGAGAATCACATCCGCCTTCCTCCAGTCCTTGGGTACCACACCATCCTCCCATGATTTATTAAAAACAGTAGCCAGTGGTTTCACTAGTTCCCCACTTAATTCTTTTAGAATTCTGGTGTGAATTCCATCAGGCCCCATTGCTTTGTCCACCTTCAGTTTTAGGAGTTCTAACAGAACCCTTTCATCTGTGAAAGGACTGGGATTGCCCCATCAAGAGTGCTTCTGTTAATTGGATTAGGCTCTTCCCCCTCTTCTTTTGTGAATACTGAGCAGAAATATTAGTTCTGTATCCCTGCTTTTCACTGTCCCTCTGACCACCCACAGTTCATTCTATTCAGCCTCACTATCCCTCCCTTTGTCTTTCTATGCTCTATGATGTACCTATAAAGGTTTTATCCCCTTCTTAACCAAGTTGGCTATCTTTTCCTCAGTTTGGGCCTTTGCTATTCTGACTTCCCTCCCTGCTTCCTTCTGCCTTAACTGGTACAGCTCTCTGTCCTGCTTCCTTCTGTGTTTCATTACCGGAATGCTATCTTTTTCTTCCTGACTTTCACAGCCACCTCTTTTGAGAACCATAGTGGCTTTTTCTTACATTTTGATTTGTTTATTTGCGTCACACAAAGGCTTGTTGCCTCCGTGATGGCAGTTTTGATGATTCCCCATTGTTGCTCCACACCTCCTTCTAGCCTGTTTGCTAGTGCTTTTCTGAGGCACTCTCCCATCTTGCCAAAGTCAGCCTTCCTGAAGTCCAGTACCCTCACTTTTGTATGGCTTGACTCTGTAGCTGAGTTTAATGTGAACCACACTGTTTGATGGTCACTTGTTCCCAGATGGCAACCCACTTCTAGATCTGAGATCCTCTCACTGCCCTCATTTGAGAGTACGAGGTCTAAGATTGCTCCCTCATGAGTGGGTTCCGAAACTAGCTGCCTGAGGCCTGCCACCTGTAGGGCATCAAGAATGGCCCTGCTCTTGGATGTGGCTGCAGCAAATGTGCTCCAATTAACATCTGGCATATTCAGGTCTCCCATCAACAGTATCTCCCCTTTCTCTGCCATTCTAAGAATGCCTTCCATCATATCCTTGTCCATTCCTTCCCCCTGATATGGGGGTCTGTACACAACCCCTGTGTGGATTGTGGTGCCCTTTCCAGTCTCCAAGGTGACCCACAGTGCCTCCTCTCCTCCCTGTTTACTCTTTTATCCCTTCCTTTACATAGAGAGCTACTCCTCCCCTTCTTCTCCCCTGCCTATCTCTCCTGTAGGTTATGTACCCTGGTATGTTAACATCCCAGTCATGGTTCTCTGTGTACCATGTTTCTGTGACTGCTACAATATCCAGGCATCCCTCTTCCATCAAGGCCACCAGCTCAGGGAGCTTGTTGCCCAGACTACAGGCATTGGTACTCATTACCCTCCATTTCTTGATGGCCTTACCCCTTTTTGACCCATCCCTGACCTTATTGCATTTGTCACTTTCTCCATTTACCCCAGCACTTCTCCCTATTGACATCTGTATGTTGGTGTTTACTGCACTTACTACCGTGATTTTTTGGAGGGGGCTAGGATTTCCCTGCTCCTTTCCAGTGCCTCCACCCTTGGCTAGTTTAAATGCTTGCCAATGAAGCATTTAAACCTATCACCTAGGATCCTGGTTCCCCTCCTGGACAGATGCAGCCCATCATGCCAGTTTAGGCTTGCATCACTCCAGGTGGACCCCCAGTCCCCAGTGAAGCCATATCCCTGTGCTCCACACCAGTTTTTCAACCACTGATTGAATCCCATGGTGCAGAACACCCTAGCCTCTCCTATGCCATTGATGGGCAACACCTCCGAGAAGGTTACCGTGCGTGCTACTTGTCTAAGGCCCTTCCCCAATTCCACAAACTCTTCCTGCACTTCTCTAATAGTTTTACTATCGATTGCATAAGGTAAAAAAAAATGTGTATGCATGATCGCCAATACATTTTGAAAAGAGCATGAGAGTTCTGGTTTTCTGTCTACTGCAGGTATACAATAATCATTAGATGTATGAAACTATTTTGATAACAGGGGGACAGTGGTGGTGACATCGAGTGAGCCTATTGTACCCGATCCCATACACTATAAAAGATAATGTATGGGGGTTTGATTTGTAACCATGCTGAAATCACATCTCAAAGTTACCATGACAACTATGTAAACTTCTCGAGCTGCGCTCTTGAGGTTTATGGTCATCATGGTAACCTCTCGAAGAGATTACAGCGCAGATACTAATCAAACCCCATACATTATCCTCTATATAATACAATCAATTGTTTCTATGAGAATGGTCAATTATTTGTCTCAATATCTAGAAGGTTACTGCAATGTTTACACGCTCGCTCTAGACAAGATGCAGTCTTGAGGCACAGGCAGTTTGTTCTGTTTATAAATAGCATGAAGAGACCGCTCCTTCAAAAAGTTGTTTTTGAGCACTCACTCCTGTAACTGAGCAGAGAAATTTCCACATTTTGAAAAATGGTTTACCTTACAAAAGCACTGTTTATTATCCATGCTCTCTCTCTCTCTCTCTCTCTGACTTCTTGCAGCCACTGTAGCAAATTAATGATATCATAGCTATCAACTTGTGGTTTACCTCAGTGCCATTCATTTGCAGCTTTGATGACTCTGAATGAGTCAGATGGGCAGTACTGAGCTGTGCCCCCCCTTCCAGATAAATTGATAAAAAATTTATTTTTGTGAGATCAGTTTTCATTTCATTTCATTTTTAGAAACTGAATATTGTTTTTTGTTTAACTCAGTTTTTTTCTCCATGTACGAACATACGAGCATACAAAATTTGCCAGCAGATAAAGGCCTAGAGGTCTATCAAGTCTGCTCGAATGTGCAGCTAGCACCTCTTATTCTGCAGCTGCCCCTCCCTTCCACCCTTTCCCTTCATTAACCCTCCCCCTTGTCCTGTCCCATCCTCGTTTGAAGCAGTCCACTGTTCTACTGCATACCACTTCAGCAGGTAACGCATTCCACCCAGCCACCACCCTCTCTGTAAAAAAGTGTCTCCTCATCTCCTTCCTGAACCTTCCTCACTCCAGTCTCATATCATGGCCCCTGGTGGCCCTCCCCTCCCTTACTTTGAACAGCCCCTCTGTACCCATTTTGTTTATTCCTTTCATGTATTTAAAGGTTTCAATCATGTCACCCCTGTCTCTCCTCTCCTCCACTGAGTACATATTCAACTCCTTCAACCTCCTCTCATATGATAAGTCCCCCAGCCCCTTGATCATCTTTGTCGCTCTGCACTGCACCCCCTCCAGTAACTTAATGTCCCTCTTCAGATACAGAAGCCAGTACTGCACACAGTACTCCAGGTGTGGTCTAACAAATGACCTATACAGTGGAAGAATCACCTCCTCCCTCCTCGAGGATATACCCCTTGCAATACAACCCAGCATTTTGTTGGCCTTTGCGGCTGCCTTCCTACATTGTGCCGAGTTGTTCATTGACCCTGTAATGAGCACATCCAGATCCTTCTCCTCCTCTGTCTGGGCTAGCTGCACTCCCCCTAGCTGGTAACTCCTGCTTGGGTTCTTCATCCCAAAATGCTGCACCTTGCACTTTTTGGCATTAAAGCCCAGTTGCCAGGTGTCTGACCAGGTTTCAAACTTTGCCAGATCATCCTGCAACCCCTGCCATCCCCCTAGGTCATCCACCACCGCGCCTACTTTGGTATCATCAGCAAACAGACTGATCTTGCTCTTGATGCCCCGTGATATGTCTGCAATGAATATCCCAAACAACACTGGTCCCAACACCGAGCCCTGTGGAACACCGCTCGTCACTGCCCTTGGGTGTGAGAGCTCCCCACCCACCACCACCCTCTGTTGCCTTCCCTGCAGCCAGTTTCCTACCCATCTCACCAGCTTTGCACCCGCCCCTGTGCCTACTAACTTCCTTCCCAGCCTTCCATGTGGCACTGGAGTCAGATGCCTTACTGAAGTCCAGATACAGGACATCCACTGTATGGCCCTGTCCAGTGCCTAGTTACCCAGTCATAGAACTCGACCAGGTTGGTTTGGCAGGATCTGCCACGTATGAAGCCATGCTGTCTGCTGTCCTGTAGTCCTTTGGCCTCTAGGAGGGCCACCAGCCTCTCCTTCAGGATAGTCTCCATTAGCTTACCCACGATGGATGTGAGGCTCACTGGTCTGTAGTTTCCTGGTTCATCCTTGGGGCCACTCTTGTGGAGGTGCACCACATGAGCCATCCTCCAGTCCTGAGGTACATACCCCGAATGTAGTGAGGCATTAAATAGGTCTGCCAAAGGTCCTGAAAGGACCTCTGCTAGCTCCTTCAGTACCCTGGGGTGAATGCCATCTGGTCCTGGCACCTTGTCCACCCTCAGTGCCTTCAAACCCTCTCGAACTCTGCTCTCCATGATTTCCCCATCTGTCACCACTTCCCCCTGCTTCTGCCATTTCTCCCACCTTGGGTGTCACTCCCCTCTTCTCTTTAGTAAATACTGAGCAGAAGTACTCATTTAGTGCTTCTGCCTTATCGCACCCTGCTTCCACCCAACCCCCCTCCTTCCTGATCCTTACTATGTGGTCCTTACAGCTTAATGTATTTTTTATTAAGATAAAATGTTTCATTAACAGAACCTAGATACAGAAAGAGTCAGGAAAAAATTGATGGTCAGAAATTATATAAAATAAAACATGGGGTGGTTTGGTTATGGGAATTTAATACACATCATTGCTGTGGGATGCTTTTTTTAATTTTGGCTCTCTTCTCTCCAGCCTTCGGTCATCTTTGCTCCCAGCTCCATCACCTTCCTTCTTCCTGACTTACCTCTTGACTCCTTGTTCCTCTCTGGCTTACCTACCCAAGGTTGAGTTAAAGGGGTGGGCCTTATCCACACCAAAGTACAAGCCTGATCCAGAGTCGAGTGCCAAGGCTGCAGTGCAGGGCCTGTGGAGCAGGAGCAGTGACATTCTGCCAGTTGTAGGGTCTTTCCTTTTTTTCTTTGCTCTTGAGTCACCAACTGGCCACAAGCTGTGTGACCCATGCAGGCACCAGAAGTGCATTGTGTGTCCACTATTGTCAGGTGTCTCCTCCCAGATTTGAGCTCTTTCCTGCACAACCACTTGTCACCCAGGTGGAGGTTATGAGGAATCAGTCATAACTCTTCCTCCCCAGAGGAGGTTAGTGTCCTCTGGGATGCTCGATCCTCCTTCCTCTGGCAGACTCCTGATTACTCCAGCTCATTCCTGAACTCAGGTCACTGTCATGAGTGATAGTACTACCACTCCACCGATGGGCGAGCTATGGTGTGTGATACTTAAACCCCCTCAAACTTTGCTCTCAGGGTTTGTGTAGCATCACACACCTTGGGTATGTACTAAATTCTCATAATACACACCACCCCATGCATTATACTATATTTTAAAGTATATATAGGGTGTCATGTAGCCAGTTTCCATTTATGTGGCTGCTGTGATAGATCATGACACAGTGAAGCATAGTGTAATTAAAACATCAAAATTACATTTTCTTTTCTTTTGTTCTTTTAATTATCTGCTGCATTACTTGTGATGTGATCTGCTAGTTGGCCCCATGGAAGGAAACAACATGCCACATGTCACAACTGTTGGAAGTACATAATGAGACAGTAATACTTGTCAGGATAAATACCATTATATACCATATAATGAATACCTAGATGACTGAAGCAAACAATGTGCACTTATTAAAGTGAGTTTGGAACCACAAAATTGACATTCACATTGGCAGACAGGATTTTACATATAGTTCTGCTATATGTAAGCAACATGACATGACAGGGTGTGCGTTATGATGATGTAATCACATGACTCAGGTGCACAGTTAGAAACATAGAAACACAGAAGTTGTTGGCAGATAAGGACCTCTTGGTCTACCTAGTCTGCCCAATATTCCCTACCTGCTGTGCCACAGCAGACCCTACTCCATCTCTGTTCTTCTACCCCCACCTTGCCTTAGCTGTTCAGTTCCCTTGTGCCCATCCATGAATCCTGTTACTGTTTTAGCACCCACCACCTTTGCTGGGAGGCTGTTCCAGGCACCACCATCCTCTCCATGAAGAGGTATTTCCTCACATCCCCTCTATGCCTCCCCTTCTCAGCTTTATAACATGACCCCTTATCCTGGAGCATCTTTTTTTAAGGAAAATGTTACCTTCGTGTATCTTATTAATACCGTTTAGGTATTTGAATGTTCTTATCATATCCCCCCCTTTCCCTCCTTTCCTCTAGAGAGTAAATATTTAGTTCCTTGAATCTATCCTCATACGTCTTTTGATGCAGGCCCTGCACTATTTTGGAAGCCCTCCTTTTTACTACCTCTGCCCTATCCGTGTCCTTTTGGAGGGGTTCCATGTGATAAGAGCAAAGCTGAAATAGTGACTGACACATGAGCGAGTGCTAATCACCGAAAACAAAATTGGCAATCAGTAATATGCTGAAAACTTAATCATCGACAACAAGACCTGCTTTTTGTGTGAGGGATCTGCCCCCCACACTCCCTAAACTAAAGATTCTCAACTCCAGGGTGGGTGGACACTGGGGCAGGGAGGCAAACATTGGAAGGAGCAACAACTGCAGTGGTGACAACCTGCAGGTGGGAGAACAACATGCGGGGAACAGGAAGATTATAAAAATAATCAAAGTAAACCACAACACCCAGAGGTAAAAATTCATATACTTCCATGCAGTCTCGAAATTGGGTCCATGGACACCACAGGCGGTGATCATAACCACCACACCAGGCGGCCAGCTCAGCAGCAACCTGCTTAATCTAACTACTTAACCTCCTACCTCTATACTCTCTAACCCGCTCACCTTTGTTATTCTGTCCTCCTTACCTCATCATTCATATCCCTTGCTATTCTTCCACAGTCAGTCTTTGTCGGCATGCAAATTGAGTTGCTCATTTTGAGTTGCTCAGTTTGTTTCGCCCATATCACTGGATACCTTCTGGGTGTGTGGCCTCCAGAACTGGACACTACTTGAGGTGGGGATCTTACTAGTGATCCATACAGGGGTAATGCTACCTCCCTCTTTCTGATGGTGATGCCCCTCCCTATGCACCTGAGCAACCTGCTAGCCTTCCCCACTGCCTTATCACACTACTTGGCTACATCCAGGTCATCAGAAATGATTACTACAAGGTCCCTTTCCTGTTTTGTGGTCGCTAATACCTACCGGATTAAGTGGTACATTTACTTTGGGTTTCTGTGCCCCAAGTCGCATGATTTTGCACTTTTTTGCATTGAAATCCAGCTGCCATTCCCTTGACCATTTTTCCAGCTTTTTAAGATCATCCCTCATTCATAACCCCCCCCCCACCCGGGAGTGTCCACTGTGTTGCAGATTTTTGTCATCCGCAAATAGCCATATTTTCCCCTCCAGCCCTTCCACAATGTCACTAATAAAGACACTGAAGAGGAATGGACCTAGTAATGACCCCTGTTGCACCCTGCAGGACAGCTTGCATTCTGAGTGGATCCCAGTGGACCCCATTTACCATCATCCTCTGACTCCTTTTGTTTAGCCAACTTCCTACCCCTTTTACTACTTTTGGACCCACTCCTAGGTTACTCAGTTTGCTCACCAGTCTTCTATGTGGAACGTTGTTGAAGACCTTACTGGAATCCAGGTAGCCACATCTACCACTGTTCCCTGATTCATATCCCTGGTCAAAGAACTCAAGCAGGTTTGGCTGGCATGACCTCCTCCCTGTGAAACTATATTGCCTTGAATCATATCATCCACTAATTACTATGTGTTCCCCAACCCTTTCCTTCAGTAATGATTCCACTGCTTTGTCTACTACCAAAGTCAGGTTGACTGGTCTGTAGCTTCCTGCCTCCTCCCTATTTCCACTTTTGTGTAGTGGAACCACATCTGCACTCTTCCAGTCCCCTGGATCCTCTGCTGTTTCTAGTGATAGGACAAACAGAGCTGTCAGAGGTGCAGCCAGTGCATTCTTGAGCTCCCTCAGCATCCTAGGGTGCACCCTATCAGATCCATTGCCTTATCAACTTTTAATTGTGCCAGTTCCTTGAGAACTCTCTCCTCTCTAAAAGGACTCATGTTTGTCTCCCTGCCTTTAATGCTCTTTTCCCTTATCTTTGGCCCGTCACCTACTCCTTCTTCCATAAATACTGAACAAAAGTAATTGTTCAATATGTCTGCTCTTTTTTTTTGGTCCTCTTCTTCACAAACCCCTCCTTCCCCTTTTTACCTTACTATCTCTCCTTTGTTCTTCCTCATCTCACTAATATAGCTAAATAATGTTTTATCCTCTTTTCATGTTGGCTCACGCGTGCACACCAGCCAACATATTGCATTAGTAGCAGATTTGGAGGTGCGGTCACTGTGGGCGAATGCAGGGCATGCATCAGTAGGTGCGTCCCTTATTCCCCAATAAGGCAGCATGCAGGCCCAGACACCAGCTATACATAAAGTGGTCACCAGATCTAAGTAAAGTGCCACTGCAATGAGAGGCAAGCTCATCATGCAGCGGCACAATAGCACGCCCTCCTGTCGTGCCTTTCCTGGTGAAGCAGTTCAATAAACAATGCGGCACGGACTGCCGCCAAGCAGAGTGCCCCGACTCACTTAATTTGCAGACAGGAGAGCCCACTCCCTGTCAACATAATGCCTCCCTCCCATTTAAAGTGTATGAAGAGGGGGTGCCCAATCCCCCTCGGCATCATACGCCCCCTCAAACAGTCTTTCTTTGCTGACAGGGGCCAAATCCCCGTCAGCTTCAATCCCCCTTCCCCATTTAATTTGCCAACAGGGAGCCCACTCCCTGTCGACATAATGTCCCTCTCACTTTTGTTTTGTGCCGATGGAGTGCCCATTCCCCCTTGGCTCATGTCCCCCCTCTTCATTATGTGCCGATGGGGGTGCCCAATCCCCCATCAGCTACAGCACCCCCCAAAACACTCAGGTGGCATGCTGGGAGCCCACCCCAGCATGCCAAATGCCCCTGTAAAAAAAAAACCGTCCCGCAATGTTGTTGTTTTTTTTTAAACCTGCAAACCAGAAAACAGCCCCTCGTCAAGTCCGGTGGCCTTCCCCCAACCCGTGCCCATCCTCTGCTCAACCTGCCTCCCCACACCCCTCCGCTCACACCATACTTACCTCCAGAGCATGGCGTGACAGTCTTCGATGGACTGGGAACACGTCTGCACTCTTCAAAGCCGACCTCAAACTGAAGAAATGCCGGTAAGCTGTATAATGGCATAAATAAGGTTTTTTCAACTTTGGTGAATATCTCAGGCATTTTTTGGAATTTTGGCACCAAATTTACAACATGGGGTTATTGGGACCCCTCCTCATGAATTCAGTTACTGCCATGGCATTATTCAGTCCCAAAAGGTGATATCGCGGTCACTGCATGGAATCACCTTTCGGGACCGATTAATGAAATGACAGTGCCACTGTTCATGAGGGGGGCTCTCAAAAAGCCTATATTTCAAATATGGTGGAAGAAATCAAAACAATGGTTGTTTTACAAGCAGGTGTTGTGCAGTTTCCATGTACACTCGTAACTTCATGAATTTGTAATATTTTCACTCCAGATTTTCAAAATTGGCATTTCTCCACACCTCCTTATGAACAGTACAGCTATCATTTTACATATCCTGGCCAAAATGTGATTTTGCACGTCTGGCACAGAATTGCACGGTCGCTGTGTGAAATCAGTTTTCAGGACAGTTTGAGAAAATGACAGTGACACTGTTCATGAGCAGAGTTCCTAAAATGCCTATGTTGAGAATTGGTGATGTAAGTCCATAAAATGACTGTGTTACAAGACGTGCGTTGCCCAGTTTCCACGCGACCATTGTAACTTTGCAAATTTGCAATATTTTCAGTCCAGATTTTCAATGTTGCCATTTTTCTGCACCTCCTTATGAACAGTAAAGCTGTAATTTTTCACATCCTGCCCAAAATGTGTTTTTGCACCTGTGGCGCACAATGGCATGGTCGATGTGGGAAATCAACTTTTGGGACAGATTAACAAAATCACAGTGCCACTGTTCATGAGGGGAGGTCCCAAAATGCCTCTGTTGAAAATGTGGTTAAAAAAATTCAAAAAAATAATTGGGTTACGGATGTGTGTTGCGCAGTTTCTATGCATGCTCATGACGTCACCAATTTTTCATATTTTCACTCCAGATTTTCAAAGTTGCCATTTTTTACAGCTCCTCATGAATAATACAGTTGTCATTTTTTACATCCTGCCCAAAATGTGTTTTCATTCCTGTGTCGCCAAATAATATAGCCACCGTGCAAAACCACCTTTCAGCTAACAAATTGATAGTGCCGCTCTTCATGAGGTGGGGTCACCAAAAGCCTATGCTGAAAATTTAGAGTGAAAATACCAACAAACGCCTATGGCATTAGGGTTTCCAACTGTAACACCCCACCCTGTAGGAACTGACAGGCATATGGGTGTGACTTGGGATCACTGGCTGTAATGCTCACGCCATTCCACCCCCACCTCACCCCCACCCTACAGTCAGTGACAGGCATCAAGGTCTGCCTTGGAGTGTTCGACCCTAAAGTTCACCCCATTCTCCTATACTGCACCCATTTCAGCGTATTTCCTTATGGAATGAGGTAAGTATAAGGCCCAAAGACCCCAAAGCACACCATGACACTTGTCAGTGTCTACAGGGTATGGTGAGGTAAAATGGCATGAGTATTATAGCTGATGACCCAAAGGCACACCCCAATGCCTGTCAGTCTCTGCAAGACGGGGATGGGGTTGGCATCAGTTCAATACTTCACTGCCATTTCTATTATGCATCGTTAGCTCCTGCACTACCAACGCCAATGCCAGCAAGACAACATTCGACATTGACAAATGCTTGTTTTACTAACTGTGCAATATTCTTCTCTGTTTGTGCCTTTGTGCTCCTAACTGCTCTCCCTGTCTGTATTTGTTTCTCCTGGTAACTCTTCCTGTCCTCCTCCTTCTGTGTCTTCTTGTACCTTCTAAATGCTTGCTTGTTTGCCCTTACTTTCTCTGCTACTTCTCCAGACAGCCATAGCAGTCTCCTGTATCTCTGGCCTTTGTCAATTTGCCTGACACAGAGATTTGTTGCCTTTTCAGTGCTCATCATTCCTCGCCTCCCCCCAGTTTCCCTATCCCTACCCTTACTAGGGCATCACTGAGACATTCTCTCTTTTTCTTAAAATCGGCCCTCCTGAAGTGCAAGACCCTCATCTTATTGTGGCTCAGCTTTGACCCAGTTCTTTTATTGAGCCACACTTTGTGGTGATCGCTGGTCTCCAGGTGGCCACCCACTGTGACATCAGCCACACTGTCCCCGTTTGTCAGAATGAGGCTCAGTACTGCCCCTCATGAATGGGTTCCTTATCTAGTTGCCTGAGGAACACTCCTTGCAGAGAGTCTAGTATGTCACTATTCCTGGCTGCTACTACATCTTGTAGGCTCCAGTGTATGACCGGTAGATTAAGCTAGGCATGAGGTGTGCCATTTAATGCACATAGAAAGTGCGATTATATCACCATAATGGCACACCCTGGAGTGTCTTATTGCACATATAAAATACATTTAAATATTTAACTTAAAAATGAATTAAATAAGATTCTGAAAAAACCAAAAAAGCTAGATTGTTTCACTGAAGTACTGTTCCATTTTAACACTAAAGTCAAAAAAATAGTCCCTATCCTTGTAATGGGGGGTGGCTAAAAACATTAAATGACAATGAAAACCATGTGCACCATGCATTTTTATAATAAAAAAATATGTTACCTTATTTTTATTTTACATAAATACAGGTACAGTATTTTAATGGAAATGTGTTCAAAACTTTTGAAACTGCCATTTTTGGGGGGGTAGATGTCTTCTGAAAACAACTGTATATGATTAAAATAAATGTGCTATAATTAATGGGCTTCCCTTTTTCCCATAGGGAAACCGTGGCATAATTTGCTGTTATAAAGAAGCATTTATAATGGCAAACACATGCACGGTTTTCCCCACTCTGTGCATGCTTGAACTCCTCGATCGCTGTCTCCTTCCCTAACAGGTAACCCTTCCCCTACCGCAAACCCACCATGGAGAGAAACTGCCACAGACACTCGGCAGTAAGTAACTTTAAAATTAACTGAAATGTTCCACATGGCTACCAGATCAAGTACCCTGACACTATTTGAAAAAAAACTGAAATAAAAGTAAAAGCCAACCTTGTGCACTGAGGTAATCAGGCTGTGGCGGCTCCGCAGCCTTTTTTAATTTTATATAATTGCTGAGGTGAAAAAGAGAAACCCAACAATTATATAAAATAAATATGGATCTGGGTGTGTGTAAACTCAAATTTACACACACCTTCGGGGTTTATGTAGCATCAAACCCCTCGGGTGTGTGTAAATTCTCATTACACACCCAGACCCATACTTTATTCTATTTGTTATCAACTTCAGGAATATATTTTAGCAGTCTGGGTCTGTCTCTACCTAGTTAACTGTGTTTTCCACCTTATCCCTATTTGTTTATATTTGTTTATATATAGGATAGAAGTGTGGTTTATGGGGATTTTATTCACCCCTGATGTGTGTGATGCCCCATAAACCCTGGGGGGGGTGCATAAAGTCCACAGAGAACCACACTTCTCCATGTTTTATCAATCAATCAATCAATCATACTTTATTTAACCAGGCAAAATCATCCTTAAGCAAGCTCATTTGCAAGATGGCCCTGAATAAGTATATGGCATATACAACTACAGCAAAATTACCAGATGAGCAGTGTACACACAATGAGAAAATAAAAGACAGTTACAGAGAAACAGATAAGATCAGGGCTGGGGAGTACATATGGTGAACACTATCTAGATTTATAATTGACTGTATATATATGTGTGTGTATATATATATATATATATATAGTTCCTTCAAGACGTAGGATTATTCTTACAAAGGTCACATTGTTACAATAAGACGAGGGATACCAGGTAGGGTAAGTGAGGGAACAACAACCGAAGTTTTATGGGCGGGGGGAAAAACAAAGGAAAGGGTCAGTGAGGGGTGGAAATCGATGTAGTTAAACAAACAGGTGGGAGTTGGCAGAATAAACCCAAGGTGGAAAAAAGATGAAGAGAAGTGCTAGGGGAATACATGTAAGTGCCAAGAGTTTGGGGAGCCACAGGAGATGGAGGAGGTGGTTATTTTCAGCATACACACAGGGCTGTCAGTTTGAGAGTGAGCAGCCTCCTGAAAGAGTGAGGACCTGGGAGGGAGGACAGCCTGAGAGTTTTTTGCATGACATTCCAAAGGGTGGACAGAGAAAAGATGGTAGCTGCTGAGCCGTGTTGAGTCCTTATTTTGGGTACTTTAAGAGAGACGAGAGACAAACTCCTTAGACCATACATTCCCTCAGTACACTGAAACAGCATAGAAATATAGGTCGGCAGTTTATCGGTTAGGGCCCAGTATGTCCACATGAGGGCATTTTTTTGCCTCCTCAGAATAAGGGCGAGCCAGTCTAGTGCTTGATAGAGCAGGCAGTGGTGGGTGCATAATGGCCTGTTTAGGATAAATCTCAGCGTGCGATGGTAGAGGGTGTCAAGTTTACATAGTGCCTGAATAGGACAGTGACTATAGAAAAAGTCAGCATAATCCAGCAACGGTAGAAAAGTTGTTTGGATAAGTTGTTTCCTTGCTTCAAGAGTAAGGAGGTGTCTTATCCGATAAAATATGCCTGGACGTTGCCTTAGCTTTTTACATAGTTCATTAAGGTGAGCCAAGAAGTTGAGCCTGTTATCCAGCCAAACACCCAGGTACTTGAATTTTTCTACTAGTTCCAAGGCTTTGCTAAGCAAAGTATATATCTGGAGGCTTGAAGATGGTCCTGTGTAGTGGGCAGCAGAAGGCGAGATAATCATAGCTTTGGTCTTTTTGGCATTAAGCAGAAGCTTGAGCCTTATTAAGTTGCATTGAAGGATGTCAAGTCTAACTGAAGCTCCTTGTGGGCTACGTTTAGGGAGGTGTTAGTAGTATGGAGCACGGTATCATCAGCAAATAGATGAACATTACTTGTGTGTATACAGTATAGGAGTCTATATGGTTTATATAAATAGCAAAGAAAACAGGGCCCAAGATGGAGCCTTGTGGCACTCCACGCGGCAGGGACTTTAACTGAGACAGTTCGCCTTGATCTTTGAATTGTTGCATTCGGTTGGTGAGGTAACAATCAAACCACTTTAAGGCAGTGTTGTTTACCCCAATGCTGCTCAAGACGTTAAGTAGAATATGATGATCCACTGTATCGAAGGCATTGCTAAGGTCTAGAAAGAGGGCATAGATGTACTGTTTGGCATCAAGGGCCGTTTGCAATTCATTGGACACTTTGGCAAGGACTGATACAGTACTGTGCTTGGTCATAAATCCCAATTGGGCGGGGTTTAGGATGTTTTCAGTGTCAAGGAACTCTCTGAGTTGAGAGTTAACAATTTTTTCCAGGGTCTTTGATATGATTGGGAGAGGGGAAATTGGGAGGTAGTTGTTCAGGTCAGTTGGGTCACCAGATTTAAAAAGAGGAATAATGTGCACTATTTTCCAAAGTGGTGGCAACTCACCATGAGCCAAGGAACTATTAAAAAGGTGAACGATTGGAGCTGTCAGGTGATAGCAGCCATGTTTCAAGAAGAACATTTCTAAGAGGTCAGCACCGGCACACCTTTCAGAGTCCAAGGCTAGCAGGAGGTCCTCCACCTGGTTAAAGGTTACTGGATGAAAGCTAAAGGAGGAGTGACCCAGGATAGATCTGGTGACAGGGCTAGGGCCATCATTGTCATCACTGCAGACACTCACTTTACTGGCAGGTGAGCCATCAAACGCAAGGCCTGAGGTGGCAAAGTGGCTATTTAGCTTTTCTAAGATGTCTACCCTGTCTGTGTAGGAAACATCTTCTACCACAGTCTTGGCAGGCAAAGGTGAGGCTGATGAGTGACCTACTGCCTCTCTAAGAACTTTCTAGAATTTAGTGGAACAACTTTTATTTTCTTCGAGAGCAGACTGGAATGAATGTGATTTTTTAGTTTTAACAAGTTTGGTGCAGGCATTCCTGGCAACCCGAAAGGTCAGCCAGTCAGAATCCAATTTTGTTTTCCGTGCCCTTTTCCACAGTACATCCCTGTCCCTCAGAGCTTTCTTTAGGGCGGGTATAAACCAGTTGGATGACCCTTTCCTAGTTTTGATTTTTCTAAGCAGTGCATGTTTATCAATCACGTTCAGTACCAGGTTTTGGAAGATAGTATAGGCTTCTGAGACAGAGGGTACCAGGTAAAAATCCTGCCAATTAATATTCCCTAGGTCTGCCAGGAAGGCAGTTTGGCAGAAGTGTTTTAGACTTCATTTTAGTTTAAAAGTGGAGGTAGGAGGCTGGTAAGGGGAGCTTCTAATACAGGCAATAGCACAGTGGTCACTCAGGTTGCTGTGGAAACCTCCTGTGTGAGAGATATTTTGTGGCTAATTAACCAGCATAAGATCCAGTGATGAGCTGCGGTCAGGGGATTTCTTGTTAGGACTGGTATTTTCTGGGGTAATCTGGGTTAGGCCATGCTCATCGCAGAACTCCTTAATTTTGTTGGAGCAGGCATCATTCCAATTGAAATTAAAGTCCCCCATTATTATGCATTCTGAATTTGTTTTGTACAACAGGGAGTGAAGGTGACCCCGTATGCCAAACCCCACAGAAGGGAGCCTATAACAAGCAGATATTAAGAGGGCCACTCCAGAAGATAAAGTCAATTTCACATCTAGGCAGTCAAATTCCTTTGGTATAGAGGTGCAAACAATATTAGAGACAGAGAGATTGGTTTTGGTATAGCTGGCAACTCCACCGCACCTTGTTGGCCTGTCGCACCTGAATAAATTATAACCGTAGATATTAACAGTTTTGTTGGGAATGTTGTTCGTGAGCCATGTTTCTGAAAACATAGTGATATCTGGAGCTGTATGTAGTGCCCAGGTTTGGACCATGTTAAATTTTTTTAGGCAAGCTACGGATATTCATATGTAGAAAACTGAGACCTTTTAGCAGAGGGAGGTCTGAGGGTGCATCTATAAAAAGGGGTGGACCGAGGTTTAATTCCACAATCCCTGAGCAGAGCAGAAGAACTAATAGTTTCTTAAGGCAGTTTATAATTGTTTTTAACGCGAGTTTATTCCTACACTTAGTGTGCAAGGTTTTGTGGTTTGCATTGCTGGGGGTAGCAAAACAATGAGAGAGGGGGCAGGGCATTGATCACCACTCTAACTGGAAGGAGGAATGATAAGTGGGTATGGATGGAATATCTGGGAGATACAGAGAGTGTGTGGAGGTCAGTACCTTTGGAGTAGGACAGATAGTGAGCTAACACTGTACCATGTAGCTCTTGGTACTTGGGCATGTCTTGGAGGACTTTATTCTGCATACGTTTAACAATGAGGTCATAAGGGAGGAGTAGGAAGCAGCTGAGGACAAGAATAGTTGTCAGTGGAGCCATTAGATTAGAGGTGAAGCAGTAGGCAGGGAGGACAGGCATGCGGTGCCAGTCAAGTACAAGGGGAGGAGTATCTCTTTAAGAGGGGAGGCAGCTTATAACCTAAACCAACACAGTTTGGTGGTGACCTAAAAAGGAAGATGACTTTAAGGGGAGGATAGGACAAGTGTTAGGCCTAATAGCTGTACTCTGTATCTTTAAGTGTAGTTGCAATATTAGTGAGAAGGAAGGAAGAAGATTGCATAGGGGTGGTGCCAAGGGTGGAGGGAGAGTATTTAATAAAGGCTGGAGGTGGGGAAGGGGGTGGGCAAGGAGGAGACAGTTAGAGAGAAAGTGAAGCAGAAATTGGATTACTTACAGGGCAAAGCTTACAACTGCGGACCTAAATGAAATCTAGTCTAAACAGAAAAAACTGTATCACTTTAAAGTTAGTTTCTGCTCCAGGGCAGGTTAGCACTGGATCTTAAAACAAAGAGAGCTGTAATACTTCTAAATCTACAAACCTGCAGCCTAAATGAACTTGCACTTCAAATTACCCTTGCAGTGCAAAATTGCTGTAAACAGGCTTAGGTTCACGTATAGATTAGGATTCACAGAACAATTTGGAGAGGCTTAACCAGTACCACAACCAGTAACATTAGCTTAAAGTCCAGAAGGAAACGGAGTAGCAAGAAAAATAAAGAACTGCACTAGCCTGTCAGCAGGCAGAGATGATGGTTCTGGCCAGTCAAGTTTCAGCAGCATACATTCGGCTGGTGATCGGAGGGCAGTACAGCGAGGAATGCAGCCGGCGGACAGAAGAGGCCCGCCTGGCAGCTTACAGCAGCAGAGGCACCCGTGTCAAGGCTGAAGCTAAGGGGAGAAATCAGAAAAAGCCAGAGGTTATAAAGCTGTAAGAGAGGGAGTGTTTACAGTGTTATGTTTTATGTTTACTGGTTTTTGGTATTTTTTGGTTTAAATTGCCTTTTTTGTCTCTTTGCGAGGGTAACTGTTATCACCGACAAGCTTGTCTCACGCCGAGTGACCAATTGTGTAGTGCCTGTGAACGTCCAGCACAAGGACAGCTTGTTCAGTGGTTTTTCTGGTGTTGCTTCAGAACTGGTCTGCCCATGGTTTACTGAGCTCCATAAACCACATATGTGATTTATGGAGCTGTCGGGCACTTGCTGACAGTGGTTTATAACCACTAACCAGTAAATATATAGCCTCCTTTCCTCATTCTGTTCTTTTTTTCTCTGTCTTTACCAACATTCAGCATATGGAATGTTTACCATGGAATACAGGGATTCAAAATTCTGCACTATTCGACTGGCAGAATGTTCCTCTCCCAACATACTGTACATATACACACCATAGAGAATGATGGCTGGGTCGGGGGTTATAACAAGATTTTACACACACCCCAAGGTGTGAGATGCTATATAAACCCAGAGAATGAAGCTCAAGGGGATTAAAAAAGGCACCCCACACCAAGGGTGTGTGAAATTCGAGTCTACACCCCTACCTAGTATTTATTTTATATAATTCCTGGGGAGCATTTTTTCAACACAGCAATTGCATAAAATAAACAAGCATTTGTCAATGCTGAATGTTTGCTTGCTGATATTAGCACTGGGCATTAGAAGCTCTAATGTCCTGGGCATTTGTTGGTATTTATTGTACTACAAATTTTCAACATGGCCTTTTTGCGACCCCCACCTCATGAAAGCATTTGGGACCTCTGCCATTGAACAGTGGCACTGTGATTTTGTTAATCTGTCCCGAATGTTGATTTTTCACAGTGACCGTGCCATTCTGCATCAGATGTATGAAAACACAGTTTGGCCAGGATGTGAAAAATTACAGCTGTATTATTCATAGGGAGGTGTGAAGAGATGGCAGTGTTGAAAATCTGGAATGAAAATACAAATGATGCTCGAACGTACAAGCATACACGGAAACTGCACAACGCAATGCTTGTAACGCAATCATTTTGCAGAATTATTTCACCAGATTTTCAACATAGGCATTTTGTGACCTCTGCTCATGAACACTGTCATTATGATTTTCTTAATCTGTCCCGAATGTTGATTTTCCACAACGACCGCACCATTGTGCGCCAGATGTGCGAAAACACATTCTGGGAAGGATGTGAAAAATGATAGTGGTATTGTTCATAAGGAGGTGTGCATAACTGACAATGTTGAAAATCTTTAGTGAAAATATTAAAAATTCTTGACATTACGAGTGTGCGTGGAAACTACACAATGTACACTCATAACATAGTCATTTTATTGACTTTTGCCACCAAATTTTCAACATAAGCATTTTGGGACCTCCACTCATGAACTGTGTCACTGTGATTTTCTTAATCTGTCCCGAACACTGATTTCCCACAGGAGCCGCGCTATTCTCCTTAGTTGGTGGAGGGCATCTTGCCCTGGAGCTCCCGCGACGATCCTGAGCCGCCCCCCCGCCTGAAGTTGGTGGAGGGCATCTTGCCCTGGAGCTTCCGCGATGATCCTGAGTGGCCCCCCGCCTGAAGTTGGTGGAGGGCATCTTGCCCTGGTGCTCCCGCGATGATCCTGAGCCACCCCCCTCCTGAAGTTGGTGGAGGCATCTGCCCTGAGCTCCTGATGATCCTGAGCCACCCCCCCGCCTGAAGTTGATGGAGGGCATCTTGCCCTGGAGCTCCCGCGATGATCCTGAGCCGCCCCCCTGCCTGACGTTGGTGGAGGGCATCTTGCCCTGGAGCTCCCGTGATGAACCTGAGCCACCCCCCTGCCTGAAGTTGGTGGAGGGCATCTTGCCCTGGAGCTCCCGCGATGATCCT
Organism: Neoceratodus forsteri; assembly: GCA_016271365.2. Classification (NCBI taxonomy): domain Eukaryota; kingdom Metazoa; phylum Chordata; order Ceratodontiformes; family Ceratodontidae; genus Neoceratodus; species Neoceratodus forsteri. Next base: position 995,591,046 of record CM028133.1, read on the forward strand.
GAGCTGTCCCCCCGCCTGAAGTTGGTGGAGGGCATCTTGCCCTGGATCTCCCACGACGATCCTGAGCCTCCCCCCCCCACCTGAAGTTGGTGGAGGGCATCTTGCTCTGGAGCTCCCGTGACGATCCTGAGCCGCCCCCCCGCCTGAAGTTGGTGGAGGGCATCTTGCCCTGGAGCTCCTGTGACGATCCTGAGCCGCCCCCCCACCTGAAGTTGGTGGAAGGCATCTTGCCCTGGAGCTCCCGTGATGATCCTGAGCCGCCCCCCCGCCTGAAGGTAACTGTAGCTGAAACCGAACACCTCGTACAGCATTCTTCTCCTTTGTCTGCCTTTAAATTTGGTGCCTTCTCAAAGCTGCTCTCCGGAACGGTAGCACACCAAGCTGTAGCTGAAACGCTGTTGCAGCGTGGCTAAGCACCTTTGATTGAAGTGCAGTTGCTGGCTTTCGCTGCCTTCCCCTGACTCAACGAGCCGTCCCCCTCGCTCTGCAGAGCCCTGGCCTGCAACGGCGGTCGGTACTGGACTGTAGGACCTGTGTGCTCGGTTAGGGAGGGCATTTTTTTTTATATGCTACATGCTCCTATTCTGGCTAAAATGGACTTGATAGTGCTGATTTAATCTAGATACAGTTTTGCATAGTTAAGCTGCTTATTTGTAAAGGCTGATTTAAACTGCACACTTTTGTTGTGAATTGAGTTGCATAATAGTGCCTGTACTGCATACTGTAGAGAAGTGTTCTATTAGCTGTGTTCTGTTACCAGTTTCAGACTGCCGTTGTAAAGTACTGCTACCCACCTTCTTTCTTTGTTCCCTCCCTCCTTGAATCTGTCTCTTTGTCCCCTTCTCCTCCCCCTTCTAAGCTCCTCCAACTTGCTCTTGCCTATAATTATAGCCTCCCTATATAGGACCTCACTCACCCCTTTTCTTTCTCCTTAGTTGGTGGAGGGCATCTTGCCCTGGAGGTCCCGTGACGATCCTGAGCCACCCCCCCCGCCTGAAGGTAACTGTAGCTGAAACTGAACACCTCGTACAGCATTCTTCTCCTTTGTCTGCCTTTAAATTTGGCGCCTTCTCGAAGCTGCTCTCTGGGACGGTAGCACACCAAGCTGTAGCTGAAACGCTGTTGCAGCGTGGCTAAGCACCTTTGATTGAAGTGCAGTTGCCGGCTTTCGCTGCCTTTCCCTGACTCAATGAGCCATCCCCCTCACTCTGCAGAGCCCTGGCCTGCAACGGCACTCGGTATTGGACTGTAGGACCTGTGTGCTCTCTTCCCCGCGAGTCGCTTGAGACTGCTCCCCCCACCACTCCCACCTTGGCTGGCATTTGCTTTATAGGGCTATGCCATGCCTCTAACACACCCCCTTGGGCCGAAAAATAACTATCTCCTCAGATTTCCATTTGCAGGTTACACCAGTCTACAACTAGAGGGCATTCTGATTTATCCTGCATTATAACTGTTTTAAAGTAATAAGTAAAATTTGAATTCCTTCAACCTGGTCTCCTTTTTTAGCTCTTTCTTGGACATTAAATATCCTGCTAAAACTTATACTCGATATGGACATTAAATACATTGTAACTTTTCTATTTATTACAATCCTATTTAACCACTGTTTGGTCCAAGTCCCCTGCAGAACTAAAATGTCATCACTGGGTTGTTTCCTAGACATTGATCCCAGGCACAGTTTGTTTCTAACACCCTTTCTTTATCCCTTTGACACCTTCTCACTTATTATTCCTCACAAACTAGCTTACCACTTAGCCTACTCCTCCATAAACCTGTAGGTTGCAAATTTCCCCTCTAACTCTATCCTTTCATCATAAGCTATGGCACTTCCTCCGCTTAGCAATACTTCTATCTGGGGACATTGAACTGAATCCGGACCTATAACAATGAACCAGTCACCAAATAATGTGACCTGGACAGATTCAAAGGGACTACGGTTAGCGCACATGAATATTAGGAGCCTTCTTTGTAATCTACCGGAACTTGAGGCATGGGTGGCACAGAATCTTCCTGACATCTTATGCCTATCAGAAACCTGGTTAAAGCCCTCTACTGCTAACCACTTGTGTGCCTTACCCAACTATAATTTTATCAGGCAAGATAGAATCACCACCAAGCGTGGAGGTGGGGTTGCTATCTACTACAAACAGCACCTGCTGCTAGGCCAAAATGTTCTTCCTGCCCTATCTCTTTGTGAAGCTATCCATGCTACGCTCCTATTAGGTTCAAAGAAATTGCATTTAATTTGTGCCTATAACCCCCCTGCAGGAGGGTTAAAAGGCCTAGAAGAACTTCTCCAACACATTGATAGTACCACTGGTCATAACGAAGTCCTAGTATTAGTTGACCTAAACCTCAGCTGGGCTAGTAAAGCGTCTCAAGCCCTCCATACCCTAGTGCAAAGTCATAATTTTCATCAGTTGATCTCTGACCCTACCAGGATTAGGGCCCCCTCGCAGTCTAGCACACTTATAGACTGGATCCTGACTAATCACCCTGATAGCATTAGCTGTGCAGGCACTTTACCAGATGTAATCAGTGATCACTCCCCGATCTACTGCACATGGAGCTCATACAAAAAACCATCTCTGCCCCCAAGACTTGTAACTTTTCGCAATCTTGCCAATTTCAACCCTTTTCACTTTATTAATGACCTTTCTATGATTGACTGGTCCTCCATTCATAATGCATCGGATGTCCAGTCCGCCCTAGACAGCTTCCTCACAATATTCCGTCGGCTCCAAGACGTCCATGCTCCATGGATCACAGGCGCTTTTGTGGCAGTCAGACAAAGTGGCTTACTAAAGATCTACTAACCCAGATTAGGGCCAGAGACAAAGCCTGGAGTCTTTTTAAGTCCACAAAGTTGGAATCTGACTACTGCCACTACCGTTCATTAAGGAATGCCTGCAAAAACAACATCTGTCTATCCAAAAGTACCTTCTGTAGGAACCTGCTAATTAACACCTCTGGTGACTCTAAGAAATTCTGGACTACCATAAAAACTATCATCGGCTCTAATCAAAAGTCCCATACAAATAGTATGTTACTTAATGGTATACACTGCAATAACCCGTTAACCATAGCCAATACCTTTAATAACCTTTTCTCAGATTTATCCAGCTACCTGTCCACCTTCCAAAATGCTAGCACTGTGCTTCCCTCTTGTGACATTAAACCACTACCCTCAAACCCCCCTTTCAGGTTCCGGATCATTCATAAAAGAGAAGTTGAAAAGCTACTTCTCACTATCAATGACATCAATAGTCCAGGGTCTGATGGTCTTGAACCAAGGCTGCTGAAAGCAGCGGCCCCCTTTATAGCCTCCCCAGTAACCACAATTTTTAATATGTCCCTTTGCCGTGGTATAGTACCAACTATATGGAAAATTGCTAAAATCACTCCTATTCCAAAGAAAGAAGACCAAAAGGAAATAAAGAACTATCGTCCCATCGCTATACTCTCTATCTTAAGCAAAATTTTGGAAAAACTAGTCACCACACAAACAATTGAATACCTTCAAAAATATAACCTCCTCTCCAGTTCCCAACACGGTTTTCGTAAAGGCCATAGTACCACCTCTGCCCTGCTAAAGCTGACTAATGACATTAACTCAGCCATGGACCTAGACCTCTTGACTGGAGCAGTTTTTATTGACCTAACTAAAGCTTTTGATCTGGTAAACCACTCGCTCCTTCTGTCAAAACTACGGTCCTTTGGTTTCTCCCAGATACCATAACTTGGTTTGAGAGCTATCTGACCGACAAGCAACAGACCGTGGTCTTTAACTCTGCAACTCGGATCCTGCACCTATCCACGTTGGAGTGCCAGAGGGCTCTATTCTTGGTCCTCTACTCTTCACAATATTCATTGATGACATCCTTCAGTCATACCAAATTGTTAGATCTCTGCTCTCGCGGATGATCTGGTTATCATCATAGTGCGGCTTCAATCTCCCTACACCATCCCTTGCATCGGTTCCACGAATATCCAAACCTGGCTTACTCATAATAAACTTGTCCTAAATTCTAGCAAATCTTACTCAATGGTGTTTGGCTTCCAGGCCAGACTCAAAACTAATCCTTATCCCCTTATCATCTCCTGTGTGGACAACTCTCCTCTACCCTCTACCAAATCTTTCAAATATCTTGGTGTCACCCTGGACGAATCACTTGACCTTGACCTTCATATCTCTACTATTTGTAAGTCAGTCAATGCTAAGCTAGGAAGTGCCTATCGTACCAGCTACGCACTTACCCCTCAAGCCAGATTAGCAGTGGCTCAAGGTTTCCTTCTACCAGCTCTAGTATATGGCTCGCCGATCTTCCTTTCTGCATCTAAATCTGCCCTTCATAAATGGGACATCACTTACAATAACATTTGTCGCTATGCCGCAGCCTCACCACGTTTCAAGCACCACTGCCACCTTTATCGGGACCTAAAATGGCTCAGCCCGTCCGCCTATCGTCTTCAGACCTTTGGATCATTAATTGACTCTGTCATCAGAACAGGTCTCCCCCTATCCCTTTCCTCTGCACTGGAAACTCAACCTCCTATTCATGAATTATGATCTACTGATAAAACCCTTCTGCGTGTGCCAAGATGTAGAACAAAAATGGGCACTCTCGCGTTTTCCTACACTGTCCCGAAATACTGGAACTCTATACCTCTCGCCATCCATCAAACAAACACCCATGCTATCTTCAAGAAACTACATCGTGAATATCTTCACACTCTACATCCCTGCACTTGTTTTAACCCACCTTGAACCCTTACTAATGCTTGCTCTCTCCCTTATCTTCATCCTATCTACCCCCTTTTTCCCCTTCCTCTACTTATGATCTTTACCTGCCATGCTCTTTCATCCCCTCTTTCCTCCTTCTCTCTCCCTCTCTACCTTTTACGGCACTTACTGCACTGTAACTTACTACCTTCCACGTTGTTTTCTTCTTTGATACCAATCCTGTTTTCTCCTTCTGTATTCATGGTATCTTATCCTTCACCATTCAGTATGTCAATGTACTTACTATACACTGCTTTTACTCATTTGTACTGTTTCATGTGCTGCATCACATGTTTATTGTTATGTCTGTAAACTGTTTTCTCCTGGGTCGTGCCTGAAAATAGGCATTGTTTGCCTAGTACACTTACCCGGTCACCAAAAGCAAAATAAATAAATAAAAATAAATTCTGTGCAGGAAGTGCAAAAACACATTTCAGCCAGGATGTGAAAAATGACAGCTGTACTGTTCATAAGGAGGTGTAAAAAATATCAATGCAGAAAATCTGGAGTGAAAATATTACAAATTCGCGAAGTTACGAGTATGTGTGGAAACTGCGCAATGCATGCTTGTGACACAGTCATTTTTTTGAATGTTTTCATCAAATTTGCAACATGGGCTTTTTGGGAGCCCACCTCATGAACAGTGACACTGTCGTTTTGTTAATCAGTCCTGAAAGGTGATTCTACGCAGTGACCTTGAAATCACCTTTCAGGGCTGAATAACCAGATAACAGACACTGAATTCATGAGGTGGGGTCCTAAGAACTCCATGTTGAAAATTTGGTGCCAAAATTCGCAAACATAGCCAAGATAACCACATAAATTGAAAAAAAAACAAAAAACATTTATGCCATTATACAGCTTACCTGCATTTCTTCAGTTTGCGGTCAGCTTTGAAGAGTGCAGACATGTTCCCGGTCCACCGAAGATCATTGCGCCAGGCTCTGGAGGTATGTATGTGGTGAGGGGGGTGTGGGGAGGTGGGTGTGCAGAGGGTGGGCGTGGGTTGGGGAAGGGGGCACTGGACACAATGAGGGATGTATTTTTCTTTCACAGGTAGTAAAAAAAAAACAACAACAAGATAGGAAGGTTTTCTTTTTTCACAGGTGGTTTCGTATGCTGGGGTGGGCTCCCAGCATGCCACCTGAGTGTTTGTTGGGGGAGCTGTAGCTGAAGGGGATTCTGCACTCCATCAGCACATACAGAGTGTTGGGGGGTACATGAGCCGAGGGGGATTGGGCGCCCCCCTTGGCACACAACAAACGGGGAGGACATTATGCTGAAGGGGATTAGGCTCCCCCATCAGCAAAATGAACTTGGGAGAGGTATGCCGAGAGGGGATTGGGCACCCCCATCAGTTTTCATGAGGACTGGAAGAGGTGGATGGCGATAGCCACCGCCATGTAACTGTAAAACAAATGTGGGGACATTTTGCCGACAGGGATTGGGTTACCCCATTGGCAAATGAACTGTGGAGGGGGCATGCCAACAGGAGAACTGGACACCCCCATCAGATTTCATGGGGACTGTGAGAGGTGGATGGCAATAGCCACCACCATGTTTATTGAAATGGGACGCCAGACAAGTCAAGCTGTAATTTGCTGCTGTAATCAAAGACCGCCCCAGCAGCAAAAACAGCTGATTGTTAATGACAGGGCACTCCCTGATTGTAGCGGCGAGTTTCTTTCAAGTTGGTGGCACTCTGCAAAACTGCTGTCATCAACGGAGTGCTCCTCTATTGGCGCCACAGAGACCAGTCCCAAAATGGACTGCTGGCATTCGTCACAACACTGCCGCATCTCCACAACTCGCTACTACAGTAAGCTGCCGCAGTATGTTTCTTGCGCATGCGCACAAGCAAACATAAAAAGACACATCTGTTGTCAGCCATGATCTGTCTGAAGGATGCATGGTCTGCAGTCTGAAACTTTCCCTTTTTTTTTCATTTTTAAATCCACTTGTTTAGAGGAGCCATCCCATGAAATATCCAGTTAGTCTTTTTTTTTTTTATTTACTGTAACTTACTGCCAAATGCTCATTGTGGTGATGTGTTTGGCAGTAAGTTACGGCAGCTGGCGGATGATGAAGGAGAGAGCAGAGGTTTGCACATGTGTGGAGCATGGGAAACCAGGCGTGTGTTTGCGTTATAATCAGCTAGTTATAACGGCAAATTATAATCTCGTTTTCCTATGGGAAAAAGCACTCCCTGGTAATTATAAAGAGCTTATATGGCGTTAGAGTTTGTTTTATCTTGGTCAGGGTAAGCAGCAGAGATTTCTATGATAAGCAGGTAAAGATGCTGTGGGAGAAGGATTTTTCCTTGTTAGCAAAAAAGCACTACTAATGAAAACTATGAACAGTACTTAACGTTTCTAATTTATTTATGTCTGTAAGAACAGGTAATGCTCAGGGAAACAACATTTAATTACTCTGATTTTTAGTTTTTTTTTTCATTTTAGTTTTATATACATATATATATATATATATATATACTGTATATATATAGCTGTTGGCTCCTCTGTGGCTCCCTACTTTTGTCTTTGGGCCCCCACTGTCTTAGCCGTTGGGGATTCACAAGAAGCAGGGTCTGAGAGCATTGGATTCCATTACATACAGCCATGGGGAGACATGGGATTTTTTTCTATGGTTTTCTTACCCCCCAAGAGCAATAGTGAACATGGTAAGTGCATGCACATGGAGGAATGTGTACACTCGCGGAAACCGAGTGCTCCTTCCACCAACCCCGTCAATGCATTAGCCCTCGACTCTGCTCTGACACTTCGCCTGGCCTCCATTGGGTGTCAGCTGATATTGAAGAACTGCACCTCCCTAATCTGGGACATGTCAGCAGCCCAGCTGCTACTCTGATCATGTCCCAGCCCCCCCCCGCCAACCCCCTGGCAGCCTGTGTTTGTTCCCGAATGCAGATCACTGGCATGGTATGAGGTGTGGCATCCAGTGCCTCGATCCTCAGGCCACTGGGCTGACCTTTATTCATTATTGCTTTATGTTTAAGGCCTAGTTGCAGGATTTTAGTATATAAAGGTAGTAGCCATGTTTGTGATGGAAGATCAGAACAGCTGTAAGGGAACTGATTTGCTCATTGTGTGATGTGGCTGCTAACGAATCCGATAAGGTTTAAGACCAAGATGACCCCGCATTATGTAATATGTCTGTATAACAGAGCACAACCACATGTCTTTTAGTGGATCATCTATCTTATACAATGGCTAGAAATATATTTTTTTTTTGGGGGGGGGCAAAAAGCAGTCCTTGTCTGGCAGAAATTAGGGTTCTGTTTAGGTGATCTGATTGATCCTGCTATGATTTTGGTAGATTAGAAATATTTAAAAAAAATGATCTGATTGATCCTACCATTTTAACACTGCCTCTAGACAAATTACTCAGTTTTGTCTTCCAACGTAGTGCAACTTAACTGCACTTCTTTTGGTAAATAGAATGCAGCCAAAGGTTTATAAGGAGGAAGGTTTCATACAAAAAGATGTAAGCTGCATGGTTTTAAGCTCACTTCAGTTACTTTTATGTAAAAAAAAAAAGCTGCCAAGTGTACAGAGATGAAAACAAGCAAGTCAGTGGCTTTAGAAGCGTAGACACAAGCCTACGCAACTGCTGCTATAGCAATACTCGTTAACACTTGCGTCTAATCTTCTGAAGCTGCTGACTCACTCACTTTCCTCACTGTACAATCAGTGGCTTTTTTAAAACAGAAGTAACTGGAGTCAGTTTAAAACCACACAACTTACATATTTTTGTGCAACACCTTTCATCATTATAAAGCTATGTGATTATATTTTTTTACCGTAACATAGAAACATAGAAACATAGATTTTGATGGCAGATAAGGACCACTAGGCTCACCCTGTCTGCCCGTTTCCCTAAATATTGGACAAGCTGCAGATCCTAGTTAAGCAACAGCCTACTTCTTCCCACCCCCCAACCAGAATTGCCTTATGTCTGTCACATGCATTCTTGAATTCCTCCACTGTTTTTGACCCCACAACCTCCTCAGAAAGGCCACCAGCCTCTCTACGAAAAAATATTTCCTCACATTGCCTTTGAGCCATTCCCCCTCTACCTTCAAATTGTGCTTCCTTGTACTTGCACATCTCTTTTTCTGAAAGATGCTACCCTTCTTGACTTTGTTGATTCCCTTGAGATACTTGAAAGTTTCTATCATATCCCCCATCTCCCTCCTTTCCTCAAGGGCATACATATTAAGCTCTTTTAGTCTCTCTTTGGATGGCTTCTGGTGCAGACCCTGCACCATTTTACTTGCCCTCCTCTGGATTGTCTCAATCCTGTCTATGTTCTTGTGGAGATGGGGTCTCCAGAACTGCATGCAGTATTCCAGATGGAGTCTCACCCATTATCTGTACAGAGGGATAACAACTTCCTGTTTTCTACTGATGATGCTACTTCCTATACACCCCAGTATTCCCCCAGCCCTCCTTACTGCCTTCTCACATTGCTTGCATACCTTTAGATCATTTGATATGAGTACCCCCAGGTCCCTTTCAATTTTTGTTGTTAGTACTCCCCCCCATTGTATACTCCTTCCCTGGATTTTATTTCCAAGGTGCATTGCTTTGCATTTCTTTGCATTGAATCTAAGCTGCCATACTTTTGACCATTCCTCCAACCTTGCCAAGTCTCTTCTCATCCTTTCCATCCTCCCTTGTGTATCGACCCTGTTGCAGATCTTTGTGTCATCTGCAAAGAGGTATACTTTTCCTTCCAGTCCCTCCACAATGTCACTCATAAAGACATTAAAAAGGACCAGACCCAGTACTGAACCCTGCAGTAACCCACTAGTAACCCCCGCATCTTTGGAGTGAACTCTGTTTACTATTACCCTTTGTGTCCTGTTGTCCAGTCAATGACTGGAACCTCACCTGGAGGGATGAAGAACTATTTTCTTCAGATGGCCTGCATCTATCCAGGGGAGGCAAAGGTATCCTCGCTGAGAAGTTTAAGTGAATCCTTAGTGGTCATTTAAACTTACCAAGGTGGGAGGCATAGACAGTCAAGGTGATTATCATAAACCCCCTCCACATGACAAAACTGCAAGCAGTGAGAACCTGATAACTAGCACAATATCTAACTGTAAAAGTACCATGGTTACAATGGGGGAGAGAACAGACTTGTGCATCACTAATGCAGAATAGGACAAAGACCAATAAACAAGGAACATTGGGGGGGTACACAGAGTAGAAGGTCATGTGCACAATTGCCCGCAGTCTGGGAAACAAAATCCCAGACCTAACAGCACTGATGGCAGACGCAAACCTGGACAAGGCAGTATGGATTCACTGAGGGTAGGTCCTGTCAGACTAATCATATTGATTTCTTTGACTGGGTGACCAGGATGTTAGATCAGGGAGGGGCAGTGGATGTGGCCTACCTGGATTTCAGTAAGGCCTTTGACACTGTTTAACAAATTGGGGAATCTGGGAGTGAGCTCTAAAGTGGTAAAATGGATTGGAAACTGGCTAAAAGGCAGGACCCAGAAGGTGGTAGTAAATGGAATAAAATCAGAAGAGGGAGAAGTGACCAGTGGGGTTCCACACGGATCAGTGCTGGGTTCAGTTCTATTCAATGTCTTGATAAGCGATATTACAGAGGGACTGGAGAGGAAAGTATGCTTGTTCGTAGATGACACCAAGATCTGTAACAGAGTCGATAAACAGGAGGGGCTAGATAAAATGAGCAATCACTTAAGACTACTTGAGGAATGGTCAAGGGTTTGGCAGTTGGGTTTCAACACTAAGAAGTGCAAGATAATGCATCTGGGACACTGAAACCCACGATAGGAATACAGGATGGGGGGCAGGTTCTAGCCACCACAAGTCGGGAAAGAGACCTGGGGGTTATCATATCCGATGACCTGATGTCAGCCAAACAATGTAAAAAAGCAGTGGGGAAGGCAAACAGAATGCTGGGGTGCATAGGAAGGGACATAACCACTAGAAAGAGTGAAGTGGTGATGCCACTGTATAGATCACTGGTGAAATACTGTGTCCATTTCTGGAGACCACATCTTAGGAAGGATATAGACAGAATGGAAGCAGTCCAGAGAAGAGCAACAAAAATGATACATGGACTGCACCACGAACCTTATGAGGAAAGACTCAAGGAACTAAACAGCTATTTACTGGAAGACAGAAGGGAGATAGGTGATATGATAGAGACTTTCAAATTCCTTAGAGGAATAAACAGGGTACAGGAAGGGACCATATTTCGGAGACGAAAGTGCATAAGGACAAGGGACCATAACATGAGACTGGAGGGAGGGAGGCTTAGGGGGAATGAAAGGAAGTATTTTTTCACAGAGAGGGTGATGGATCAGTGGAACAGCCTATCAGTGGAGGTGGTGGAAGCAAAAACAGTATGGGGATTCAAAAGGACATGGGATAAGCATAAAGGCACCCTGCTGTATAGTGGAGCGGGAGAAAGGCAGTCCAGATAAGAGTAAGGATTGCCAAACCAACTAGGGAAATTGGCAGACTAGGCTGGCTGTATGGTCCTTATCTGCCAAAAGATTCTATGATTCTATGTTTCTATGTTTTATCCAGGATACTACCCTGGGACCCAATCCCAGGATGGCTAATTTGTTTATTAATATTTTGTGTGGGACTGTCTCAAATGCCTTGCTAAAGTCTAAGTAGGCCTTGTCCACAGCCCCTCCCTGGTCTACAACTTTGGTCACCCAGTCAAAGAAATCTATTAGATTCATCTGACATGATGTTCCCGCTGTGAATCCATGCTGACTTGGGTCCTGTGCCCCACTGGCATCTAGGTACTCAACAATTCTTTGTTTCAGAAGTGATTCCATCATTTTCCCTACCACTGAGGTTGAACTAACAGGTCTGTTGTTTCGAAGCTCTGCTTTGCTCCCAGTTTTGTGAAGGGGAATCACATCCACCCTCCTCCAGTCCATTGGTACCACACCATTCTCCCATGATTTGTTAAAAAGGGTAGTCAGTGGTGTCTCTAGTTCTCCCCTTAGTTCTTTTAGAATTCTGGAGTGAATCCCATTAGGGCTCATTGCTTTGTTCACCTTCAGTTTTAGGAGTTCTTTCAGAACCATTTCTTCTGGGAATGGACTGGTATCAAATACCCTATCCAGTGTGCTTCTATTGATTGGATTAGGTACCTCCCCCTCTTCTTCTCTTGTGAATATCAAGCAGAAGTATTTGTCCAATATCCCTGCTTTTTCACTGTCACCCTCTGCCCACCAACCCAACTCTTTATTAAGCCTCACTATCCCTCTCTTGGTCTTTCTTCGCTCCCTAATATACCTAGAAAAGGTTTTAAACCCCTTCTTAACTGAGTTGGTTATCTTTTCCTCGGTTTGGGCCTTTACTATTCTGACTGCCTTCCCCACTTCTTTCTGCTTTAACTGGTACAGTTCTCTCTCCTGCTCCTTCTGTGTTTTCTTAATCATCCTGAATGCTATATTTTTCTCCCTAACCTTCCCCACCACCTCTTTTAAGAACCATAGTGTTTTTTTTTATTCATTTTGATTTATTTGCTTCACACAAAGGCTTGCTTCCTCTGTGATGGCAGTTTTGATGTTTCTCCATTGTTCCTCCACCCCTCCTTCTTGCCCATTTGCTAGTGTTCTTCTGAGACACTCTCCCATTTTGACAAAGTCAGCCCTCCTAAAGTCCAGCACCATCACTTTTGTATGTCTTGACTCTACGGCTGTGTTTATCATGAATCACACTGTTTGGTGGTCACTTGTTCCCAGCTGGCTACCCACTTCTAAATTTGTGATCCTCTCTCCATCCCCAGTTGAGAGTACTAGCTCTATGATTGCTCCCTCCCAAGTGGGTTCCAACACTAGCTGTCTGAGGCATGCCCCCTGTAGTAAATGCTTCTCAGTCATGCTATGCTGTAAGACAAAAGTAAAAAAGTCATTACACCTGAAACAGTATAAAATGGCAGGGTCAGCCAGATACATTACATGTTTTTTTATCACTTTCAATGTACTAGAGTGATGGCAGGATCAACCAGATAACTATCTGCAGTGTGGGACAACTGCATAGATTTGCTAGGTTATTGTTGATAATGTTAGGCTGTGTGTGTGTGTGTGTGTGTGTGTGTGTGTGTGTGTGTGTGTGTGTGTGTTTGTGGCAGCCTGCGTGTGTCAGGTGTGAAGTGACCTTCCTGTCTAGTTCTGAGGAATGGGAAGTAATGCAGGACTGTGTGTGGTCATTGTGGGATAATGCAAAGTCGTGTGGTATATTTTATCCCATCAGAGATCCCATTTTTCCACAGATTTTTTTTCCTACCCATTTTATAAGTACAGTAGCAATAATGCATGACAGGGTGTGGGTTGTGTGGATAGACGCATGCCTAGAGCATAGTGAGGCACAAGGTCAAAGGCTGAGTGTCCTTACTGCACATAGAAGTGCATTTATCCACAATAATCCCCACTCTGGAGTGTGTTACTGCACTTATAAAATGGGTATATGTTGAGAGACTGTTAAATTATTAAAAGAAAATTTGAAATTAAAATGAAAATTGTGATTTATTGTCTCTCTACATTTAATTTCTTACTCTGGGAACTGCTGTGTCATGGGTGCTGTGTTGTTCTGTAGCATTGTTTTAGAGAGCCACCAGTTTGCTACCTTAGGTCACAGACAAGACCATGATTTCCTAAAGGTATTTCTGCCAGCACACTTCTGCTGTATCTGGGATAGTTGGTCCAGAGAAACTCCTTGCAGTCTCTGTCAAGCTGCGGGTCAGGAGGGAGTTCCTCGAGTCCATCATGTGAGCAGCTCACGATGGGTTGTGAGTGGTATAGAAGTTACAGTAAGATGGATTTGATAAGAGAAACAACACTTTCAAAGTGCTGTAAATGTTTCTGTGGCTTCCAGTTTTATAGCAAGTGGCTCACTAAGAGAAACAAAATATGGCAGTGGAATGAGTTTTCTCAAACTCAGCCTGTGTTCAATGATACTGGAGTGTTCTAAAGACAGAAGTATTGGCCCATTTTTGGCTGTGGTTCAGTGCATTTAAGAGATGTATCTAGAATCATGGCTTAGCAAATTAGGATTCAGGACTATCCATACCCATTTTGTATGCTGAAATAATGCACAGTTAGGTGACTGGTTTTACAAAACGAAATTTCTTAATAAAATGTTTTGAATCAAACAAGCAATCTGATCACATTGACAATGCAGAAATTTCAATTTCTGCACAGCACAAATTTTACTTTTCTTTTCCTGCTTTTTTAACTATTAAAACCATTTTACAGGCACAGTAACACAATCTTGGGTGTGTGGTAATGCCATTAATTGCTATTCTTTCCAGGTAGTTCAAGGTACTTGGCTGTGCTTCATGTCTCACAACCCATATGGGGCATGTGGTAATTAAGCATTACCACATACCCTGTTATGTGCTGTTGTTTACTTGATTTTAAGACCCATTTTATAAATTGGCATAATACTATATGCAGGTAAGTCTAATACTCCTTTATTCATGGAACCTTTACTTCTAGATTATCCTTATATTCCAAATCTAGAGCTCTGCAGAATTTTCAAATTTCACTTCCACTAGAATTCCACAGAATTACAGAAATTCTGCCTAATTCATTGTGTAACCACCCCTTTGCTACTTTACACAGCTAGCTAACCCTGGTACCCATACTGGACACAGACTCAGCAACATTTAGACAATGGTACCATCCCTAGCTTTGGGAATGTATACCAGGCTCATTCTTCTAAAGAATAAGTGGCAGGGGTGTACAAAAGAAATAAACTATTTAGTATTTACAAAATCCAGATCCTTTTGCTAGGACTATGCTAGACCTATCTTCTGGAGGGGTAACCAGTAAATCAACAACACAGGAAGCAATAAAGTGAATGTCCAAACCATAGTTTGGGTTCTAGAGTGTGGCTTTATTCAAAATGATGTTCTCTAAAGCAAGGGTGGTCCCCCAAGGTTTACATTTCATGGCACGAGGAACTTGCAGAACAGCAAATTGACTGTATCTGACAGAACACTCTCTGTATTCCCACACTGTAAGACACTGAACATCTTGCACTTGTTTTCTCATATAGCATAAGACACTGAACATTTCTTCCTGTGGCACTGGCCACGACTGAAAATGCATTTTCCAAAAAGGCACTTTGTACTTTGTTTCTCATATAGCATAGGATATTGAACACTGCTTCTAGTGGCACTGGCCACAACTGAACACAAATTTTTCTAAGAACTAGCACCCTTCTTCATAACCAGAGAAGAAACTGTAACCCATATCGGGAGTACAATCCTCTTCAGACGTTGGCCCTTTGTCTAAAGTAACAGGTGCCTTTATTGAACCTGTAGTCCTAAACTATTTACTCCAGAGGGTGGGCTGCCCACCCTTTGCTTCCGAGTCCATACCCAGCCATTCTTTCAGAGTTACACCTTAAACATTTTGAAAACACACTTTGTAAAATGCTTAATTGAATGAAACTTTGGCATCCAGCATTTAAATCACTACACTGGTAGTGGAAGAACTAAAGTCCTGAACAATGTGATATAGTCATACCTCTGGACATCATACACTTCAGCCAACTTTAAATTAGAACAGTATCACACTTCTGAAAAGTTGTGCATTTCCCTTTTAGCCAGAGAACACAACCACACAGGTACTTGCTTTCTGCAGCAAAAGTCAGATTCTGCTCACTGTTGGACATGTAAGGCAGCTTCAAAACATCCTGGACCAAACAGGGGTTTGCCCTTTGGATCCATCAACTAGCAATGCTTTCCACCCCTACCCCCCCCCTCCAGGGAAGAAAATCAAGAGATGCTGCTGTAGACAAAGGTTTCCATCATTTCACTTGGCAGGCTGAAGAATACCAGAACTAGGGTGAGAATGCAGGGCCCTTAACTCAGTGCCCACAGCTGACCAGTTCTTACTCCTCTCACTTCAAACTATGACTCTACACTGACCCTCACTGACTGTTCCATCTCAGCTTTCTAAATTCCTTTCTCACAGCTGGCAAAATGCTTATGCTGCTGCAAGAGTTCAGAATGAGCACATTGCCTCCATCTCAGCTGAAGCCAAGCAAACAGAGGAGTGAGCAGGTGAAAAAACATCTAGTTAATCGCCAGCTGCTTCTCCCTGCCTAGCACTATTACTGATGGGATTCTAGTAACCCCAGGAGACTGGGTGGTTACAACTGGAATTCCTTTGGTAATGAAATTCTGAAATTCCTAAAGTCAATTTTTTTTTCGAAACTGTGGAACAGTAATCTGCAGTTTGCTTAAACTTTGGATTTATCTTCCTCAGACTGTATAATAAGGCTTGGTGTATGACATACTCCATAGACTGTTACTCAGTGGTTTACCTAGAAATGCCTTTTTGGATTTTGTGGAATTAGCAAGAAATTCTTAGAAACTTCCTGGAAGCAAAATGTCCATTACACACAAATTCTTTTTTTTTTTTTTGCCATTAAATTTTATTAGATTTTCCGTTACAGAGGCCTATTCCAATAACTTTGAATACAAACAGACAATGGTAAACACACACACATACTTGTACATAAAATAGGATAAGATCTATAGCATAACCCCCATAACCCTTTCCCCCCATCCCCATCTCTCCTACCATCCCCCCTAACCCTCCCAGCACAAGTCCACTCACATAACATGCCATCTAACAGTAGCCATTTTATATCTAACTATGAGGAGTAAATAGCCTTGAAAGGGGCCCCAGATCCTCTCATACTTAGGAAGCTTGTTTTGAAGGATAGCTATCATTCTCTCAACCCTCAAACTGGCTAATAGCTCTTCCAGCCATTCAGTATAGCTGAGCACGACAGAATCCTTCCAGTGCCTGAGGACAATTTTCTTAAGCGTAGCAGCAATTAAGACTATATGAAACCTCCTATTTTTGACAGGTATATGAGAAACATCGCCCAGCAAACATACTTCAGGAGTAAAGAGGTCCCCTAGTCCCAATAATGGGTTCAATCTTTTTTTAATTTCTGCCCACAGCGGTGTTACCTTAGGACAACTCCAGAAAATATGCATTAAATCGTCAACCCCAGCTTGACACCTATAACATTCAGAGTTATGAGCAATTTTCAGCCTGGCCAGTTTTTGTGGAGAATAGTAAATATTGTGAAGAATTTTGAACTGCATCAACCTTAAACGGTCCTGCAAAAGGAACTTATGACAGTTTGTCCATAACACTTTCCAGCTGAGCGCAGAATCATGAAAAACTGAGGACCAGTATGAGTTTTGAACCGGATTTAAGGAATACGCCCATTCAAATAACACTGCATATATTTTAGAAACTGCATGCGGCACGCCAGTCACCTGGCCCAACCTGTCATAGAAGCTCAATCTAGGGCTCCCAATTACCCCATTACCCAACTTTGCAGCTATGAGATGCCTAATCTGATATATCTTAAAGATAGTCATAGCAGGCATCTCGAACTTATTCAGAATCTCACCAGAGGTGAGTAACTCCCTGTCAGATGAGCAAAAGTCTTTCAGACAACATGTACCCGGTAGAGGTAGCCAAGCTGGGCTAAGGACTTTGCTACCTATTAAAAAACGTGGATTACCCCAGATTGGTTGGACCCAATCACTCAGGTGGTCATACTTCAGAAAGCAACAGAGTTGGGCATGGGCTTTCACAGAGATCCCAACTGGGGAGCCATGCAGGTGGGGAGGTAACATTTTTGGGGTAAGATGAAGGAGGGCCTCAGGTTTCAAGTCGTATTTCCGAATCAGGGCCAGTTCAATCTGCAACCAAAGAGGTATGTAAGAGTAGTTTACCGACACTTCCGCGCCTTTCATCCACCTCAGATACTTACTGGTGTGAGCTGCCCAAAAATACAGGGCAAAGTGCGGGAGCCTTAACCCTCCCAGCACTTTGGGAGCTGCCAACTTTTGATAGGCCATACGGGACTTCTTATAACCTGCAAAATCTTAATCATATTATGTAGCCTCCCAAACCAAGTAAGTGGTATCCAAGCGTTCAACATGCTAATAGGGTAAAACAATCTTGGAAAGACGTTCATTTAACTAAATTAATCCTCCCCATAAAGAAATTGGTAACCTCGCCCATCTTTCTAAATCTAGTTCAATGGTGTGCTTCAAAGACTCTAAGTTTAATTGGAATATTTTAGTCCTGCTCCTTGATAAACTCAAGCCAAGATATTTATATAATCTGACTTCCAGGACAGACCCAGTTCTACAATATCCTGCTTAAGAACATTTTATTAAGGGAAATACAACTGATTTATCTAGATTTAACCTGTAATTAGCCAAGCTACTAAATACCTGAATAACATCCAGCAGAGCGAGGAATGGACACCTCGGGTTAGAAACATAAATCAAAGATCATCTGCATATGCCGTTATTTCCACGGTGTAGTCCAGAATTTAATACCGGCAATTTCCTGCTTACGTACTATTGTCCTAATAAGGGGCTCTAAGTATAGGCTAAAAAGGAGAGGGGACAGAGGACATCCTTGTCTGGTACCAACATAAAGCTTAAAGGGATCCGATGTAGCCCCATTACAACTAATCCTCGCTGTAGGGTTCAAATAAAGAGAGCCTATCCATTTTAGAAAAAGATCAGGAAACCCAAATTTCCCCATTGTGGTTAGAAGAAAACCCCAGTGGACCCTATCGAAAGCCTTCTCGGCGTCTAAAGACAACAGGGCCATAGCGGTACTACTATCTTCAGACACCGAGAAGGCATGAGCCAAGGTTCTCAGATGATCAGCCGAGGACCTATCTCTCATAAAACCAACTTGTTCTGATCCAATAAGCCCGGGTAACACCCAACTTATACTTTCAGCTAACAGTTTGGCCAAAATCTTAATATCATAATTAAGCAGGGATATGGGTCTGTAGCTGGATGGCTGTTCCGGAGGCTTATCCTGCTTGGGGATCAGCACAATAAGCGCTTCAAATAAAGACTGATCCTGTGCCTGGTGACATAGAATGTGTTTGAACAAACAAGAAGCAAAGGGGACAGTAATTTAGAAAATTTTTTGTAAAAATTAGCCGAAAGCCCATCCGGCCCTGGCGTTTTATCCAATGGGAGGGTCTGAATAACCGATTCAATTTCTCCTTGCATAATATCGGTCACTAACTGTGTCCGTTGCAGTTCAGACAATAAAGGGAGATCCAGCCCTTCTAAGAAAGCGAGAATTTCCTTCTCAGTAGGGACTTAACCATCTTGCTATACAGAGATTCAAAGTAGTATCTGAATTCATCGCTATCTCTCCAGGCGCTGTTTTAACAGCCATCTACCTTGGATTGAATCCCTGGGATTACCCGAGATGATTCCAGTTGCTTGATTCTCCTGGCAGAAGCTTACCCGCCTTTTCACCCTGATCCATATAACTGGCCTTGGTCTTAATTAATGCCAACTCTGCCTGTTCCCGAGCATCTTTAAATAGAGATCCATAACCTGACCAGCTCCAGCTTTTCCTCTTCAGAAGACTGCGGGGTCAAGGTAACTTTTCTACCTCTTATTCGGTTCAGCAACTCAGATAGAATTTTTACCCTCTCCTTCTTCCTTTTGGATGCCAAACCTATTAATATTCCTCTTATAAAGGCTTTGAAAGCACCCCAAACAATGTCGGGGCTGACGTTATCTCATAAATTATTTGCTATAAATTCTTCTATATGTGTGGAGATAACCTCTACTATTTTGGGGCTATGCAGCATTTGATTATTAATCTTCCACCTGCTGCCTCTCTTAGGTAGAGCGGAAAAGGAGATTGACCCCACTACTACTGCATGATCCGACAGAGGCACAGGTACAATTTCAGACTCCAGCACACCAGGAAGAAGGGTACGAGAAGTAACAGGTAATCTATTCGGGATGCTGAACCGTGAACTGGGGAGGTAAACGTGAATGACTTTCCACACATCCACTAAGCCTGCCTGGTCCAGCAAGTCGCCTAGAGCCCTCTGAGCTGGAGAAAAAAACACAAAATTTCTCCTGGTTTTATCCATCAGAGGGTCTCAGACCAGGTTCAGATCCCCCCTAAGATCATGGGAATCTGTGTAAACGAAGTCAGAGTTTCCAGGAGTTTAACAAAAAAACCCTGGGAATCCAAATTAGGGCCATAGATAGATCCCAAAAGAACTTCCATATTTTGTAACCTACCTCTCACTAACACATACCTGCCCTCACCATCCCGTATAATCTGAAGCGGGGTAAAGGGAACAGACCTATGCAGAAGCAGCATAACACCTCTGCTTTGCGTACTGCCTTGCGATGCAAAAACTGACCCCATCTGCAGGCGCCTCATAGAGTTGCACTCCGATTGAAGCAAATGTGTTTCTTGCAGACAAACAATGTTGGCCTTTAACACCTCCAAATGTTTTAATATTCTATATTGCTTACCTTTCTGACGTGCTCCCTTTATGTTCCAGGTTACAACCTTAAACACCCCACCCACTGCCATTTTCTGAGTTTTCTAATTCAGACCATGGCATGTTCCTACTTAATTGGCATTCCTTAACACCGGAATTAAGGACTTGTGCACCCACCCCCCATTACACACAAATTCTGCTGGTGAGATTCTACATTCCACACAGCTTCATCCAAATCTTATTTGAATATATGCAAATGCTTTTGTTTTAGCATGAAGGATTAGCATTCAGTGAACAACCATTAGAGATTAAGAATTGTTAAAGGTCCCAATAAGGTTCTCTGAATTTTAAGGTAGGGTGTTTTATGGTGATCATGTACTACGTATTTAGCAACTATTTCTGAAAATATGTTATATGAGGCTGATTTCTTATATCAGTGTAAAACAAGCACGGTACCCCATTTGTCTCCACAGACAAAGATATGTGCATCGACTTGTCTGAAGCTTGTGTTCATATTTTCTTTGAAAAAGGTAGCATTCTTAAATACAAATATACAATAGAGTATTTGAAAGCATGCTTATGGTATAATCAGACATAAATGTACTTTAAACTTTAAAAGTAATACCTCAAATGAACAAGAATGTATATCAATGATTTAAATGAAAATTGGGTCTTCCACATTCTGCACTTGTTTTGGGGGAAGTTTTGTGCAAAACGTAATGCTAAGTTTATAAACTTCAGTATTTTGGTTTGTGGTGAAAAGGTCTGTGGTTGGCAACATACGGAGTGTGCAATTTGTAGTAAAATGCCTCCCAGGAAAGAGGTAACAGTAGGGAGAGCAAGAGTACTATTATTTTCTAGCAGTAGTAGTAGTTTGTTATTTAATTATGCCCTTTCCCAGAGACACAGGGTGCCGTACAAATACTGGAGTGAGAAATAATGTAAACAACAACATGAAATATACCATATTAAAATCCAGACAATAAATCAATTAAAACTTGTACAATGTCATGGACCTAAAATTATTTTCAAATGGCACAGTACTTAAATGCTTGATAAACAGTGTAGGAATGTAGGAAAAAAACTCAGTTTTAGAACTTTTTATAAGTTATTAGTGCACCCAAGAGGAGTTTTTTTCTATCTTTTCAGATGTGTTTCTACTGACTTGCTTGGCTCCTTCAACCCAAAGGGGCACATCATGTAACATCTCTTGTTTATCTTGTAATGACATTTTTGGCTTACAATAAAGATGACGCTAAAAAAAAATACAGAAAAGATAAAATACAGAAGCAAAAGTATTTATGAATGTATAATAAATACAGGAATAAGAAAGATAAAAAAATGAAATGTGAGTTTTCTGCTAAGTACTGGATTCACAGAGGTGATCTTACAGGGTTCCACAATGCCACAGCAACACGGATTACAGTGACTGTCAGAACAGCGATAGTACAATACCACCAATTGTTGTGCCGTCGCTGGAGTAAAGTGCATTTTCTGTGGGGGCTTCATCTCTCCTACACCCCCCATGCTGGGGGCAACCCACTTCACTTAAGATAACCAACTCCGAGTCGGAGTTAGTTCGGGGAGAGGGGGCAGTAGCATTGGAAACCTAGCAGACCATCAAAGCAACCTGTCAAAAATGTCAATGTGATGGTCTTCGCTGTTTTCCTGTCACTGTTGCAATGTGATACCATCTTGTTTTTAGTCATGGGTGGGTGCAATTGAGTGTGTGGAGACAATTTAAAATGTACTTCAGAAAAAGGTAAGAGGAAGTGAAGCTTATGGGTGCATAGAGATTATTTCAGATAGAGGGAATATGTATAGTGAATGCGGTGTGGTCCATGATGTCAACATCAGGGAATAGAGAAGGTAGGAAAGTCAGAGGGCCAGAGGAGCAAATAGGTCATGGTGAAAACTGGGGAGAGGCACAGGTCTTCAGAAACTCTGTTTTTTTTTCAATTGTTTAAGCAAGAGAGACACACTAAGCTGAAAGCTTGTTTACAGGTGCATCCTGGGAGCACAGGGAAGTTAAGTGACTTGCTCAGGGTTACACAGTATGCAAGTGGGGGCTGTGGTCTTCAAACCCAGGTCTCCAGATTTGCAGCTCAGAGCCTTAAAACCACTGTGCTATACTGCTTCAAAGTGAGCATGCCTGAGATGCAATTTGTCACCAAAGTATGAGGCTGAACTGAAGTTTTGTGAAGCTTTTTATTGTTTTTGTGGTTGTTACGGTACTTCCCAGAGTTCTAACTAGTTAGCAGTTATTTGCTTTTGTTGTTTCAGAGGTAGAATGTTAGTGTTCTATAGGCTGCAGTGCAGTAGAGCATGTGTATTAGTGTTCTTAGCATTTCTATTTTCTCTTAGTAAATGATGTACAGCCATATCAAGGCATTGAGCATACTGTAGCAATGTTCAGTACATTTGTGAACTCTCCATCTTTTTCTATTTGCAGTACATTTGTCTCAATTTCTGTACATTTTTGCTGGGGAAAGGAAAATGAAACTAGCAGCATACAGCTTCTTTATTCATGGAAAAAAACACAGTCACTGATCTCAATATGACTAATACTCTCTCAGTCATAACCTTAAAGCCCCTGTTCCATACTATATTGTGACTACAGTTCATATGACTTCCTTAGAGAGTGATTTCAAGGTTCATTGCCCTCTTAAATTACACTGCTATTAATTACCACATCCTGAGCATAATGACAGTATTTGAATGGCATGGCTTTTAAGGCCCTTGATGTTGCACAACTGGAAATTTCTTTTATCTTCTGATGAACTCTGCAAAAGTGGAAGAAGATTAGAGATAATGAAAAAAAGTTAAAGGTGTGTTATACTTTAGAGGCATTAGATGCAGATTTATACTTGAAACTGTTATAGAGTAAAATTAACTAGACAGTAGTGTGACCAAAATAAGAAAAAGTTATGAAAATATTTCTTTGAAAAAAAAAAAAAACTTTCTTAATGTTTTTTACAATTACAACTTTAATACATTGAAACGTGTATACTGTATATGTGTAACATATCACTAGTGCCCTAACTACAAGCTTTTATTTATGAAAATAGGTTCCTTGCCCCTCCGTATCCATTCCTCCAAGATCCAGAGGTTTCTTTTTTCCTTTTGAAGAAATTATCTTTAGTAACAGATAACTTTAAAACAGTGAAAGATAGGAAAATATTTTAATTAAAAATCATGGCACCAGGGATATGAACTATTGGTGTTTATTGTTCCATACAGGAGGACAGCACCATTTTTTCAAGTTTTTGTTTTTAACAAAGCTTAACTTAAAATATGCACTATTCCTCACGCATGCTGTAGCATCTTTCCTCTACTCACCACAACAGCAGGTGAAATGAACTTCCCAGCAACAGGGTTATTGTCTTTGATAGGTTCTGTTGCTGAGAAAAACATCAAGACATATGTTGTGGGTGATACCTTTTATTGGACTAACACAATTATTTCTGAGACTAGCTTTTGAGAGATAAAGCTCTCTTCTTCAGGTCAAAGTGAAAACAGCTGAATAGCATGACAGATATGGAGGTTGGATGTGGATTCAATACATACAGTAGCAGTTTACACATCAAAGCATTACAGTCAATTCACTTTCCTAACAGACTGGAAGGCCTTAATTGTCATTGGAGTGTGTCTGTTGAAGAACTCAACCTGTAAGATCAAAGGGCAGCTACATTTTAGTCTGGACCATCAATTCACATTTGTGAAAAATCAAGACAGGGAAAAAATACCATTATCTTTAGAAGGTATCTACTAAAAGAGCCAGAGGGTGCTGATGTGATGATTCAAGGAGAAACTCCTGAAGCACTTTTTTAAGCATAATCACTAGTAATGTGCTAAAAAAAATCTTTATTAAGCCATTTTTCTTTAGTGTCAAAAAATTGTATAATTTTTAGTTCAAATGTTTGCTGTTTCTGAATGTTTTTGAAGTTACCTTTTAACATTCTGACAGTAAAATCACTGATGGAGGGGTCTGGTCTTGAGAAATGTCCCCCTACTGGTGTATTTTCATTTTTGTGGGTAACTGTGAATCTGTGGTGATTCATTCTTGTTTTGAGTTCCTGTTCCATTTCACCAATATAGCAGCCATTCTCACATTTTCTATATTGTATCATATATACTACGTTGCTAGTGTAGTACCACCAAAGTATGGGGAACCACAAGGAAATGGGGAACCTTTCCCTAATGTACAAATCTTTCTCTCTTTTTTTCCTCACTCATCCTTTACTCCATTCCACCACCCTCCTTTCTTGCAGTCCTACTGACCCCTCCCTAACCGTTTGTTTAATTTTGCTTCATTCAGCACTGGGAAGGGGGATTGGGGGCAGCAGACCCTCCTTGTAGGGCTTGCAAGGTGTAATCTACTGGCCAAATTCCAGGACCACCCCTGCCCTTCAAAAGGGTCAGGGGGTGGCTAGAGCAAAGAAGTCGTTCTAGAAGTGGATGGTGGAGGACACGGGGAGCCAGGACAAGAAAGAGAATACCTGTAGAGTGTCCATGGCTCCTCAGTGTCGCTTCCCTCCAGCTGCAGTCTGGGGTGGCAGCAGTAGTGGCAGCAGCAGGGTTTGTTGGATGGGAGCCTGGCTCCCCGACACACTTTGTTTCTTTTCCCCTGAGCCCCAAGTGGCATGGGGGGAAGCCTCGGGTGACCAGACCAAGCAGGGCTGCAACAAAATAGGTCCAGGCAGAAACAATGCCCTGGACCGGTAGTTCCACCCCAGAAGCTGTAGCATGCCAAAAAAGAAGCTGGGTGGAAGCATGGCTCCCTGGTAGCTCATCCAGACACCCCCACCAGCAAAGTAAAGTCTCAGGCCATGGTGATGAGTGGGCCAAGTGCCCAACCTTTTGTTAACTTGCACCACAGGCACTGGTGAGTGGGAGGGGAAGATCAAGGTGGGCAGACTGCCAAAAATAATGTTTAAAGGGCTAGTGGCCCAGAAATTTAGGAGTGGGGCATGGTGGGCTCCTAGGGAGGGCTGACAGCCCTAAGGGAGGACGGGGGGCTCAGGCAGTGAGCTAAAGGCCCAGAAGGACTGGGGAAGAAAAAAGGATCTGGGTGTGGCCAGATCCAGGGGTATGTTAGTTTATTTTATTCTGTTGGTTAGGAGCAGACCACTACTGGTGCTAGAGGGGCACCATATGGTACAGGCCACAGGGAGAGAAAGGTGGTTGGCCAGCCCTTTTGTTCTGCTATGGTACTATTTGTGCCGGGGCAAGGCCAGGGACATGAGAGTACGGGCCCTCATGCATATAAATGAGAGGGTGGGGCTGAGGAAGGTACCCCCACCTGGCAGGTCCTCATAAATATGCATGAGGAAGGAGGGGTCAGGAGAGGGAACACCATAGACCCTGCCACAGGGGTGGTTATGACAATAAATGGAGGGGGTTGGCTCTGCAGGCATAGCCACAGCAGAAAGGATATGTAAAGGTACAGTACCAGCTTGGGGAGGGGTGATGATCCTATGGCCTAAGTGGCCCAGCACCCAAATTGAACTGCACTGCTGTCTGCCTAGCGCCCCTAGAGGCTGTATTTTGTGCAAAAACTGAATTGTCTGTTTAAAAATCTGAACCGTTTTGCTACTGAACTGCTATCAGTTTGTGCCTGGGTGTATCCGATGTCCAGCTTCACCTTTGTTGCCAAGAGCAGCTTCACCAGAGCCTGATGCTGGCCCAGGAAGGTCCCCAGCCCATCCACCATCTGCCGCAGAACCATCTCCATTGATGTCAGCCTGTGCCAAATTCCTGCCACAAGTATTCCAGCTTCAGTCCTACAATGGTAAGTAGTAGAGAGCCGCTAGTGAGGTATGCAGTAGTAAGTCAGCTTAGGAGCCACCCCAGCTCAAGCTTGAGGGACCACAATTAATGTCGTGCATGCCCTTTTATTATCTTGCCAGCCATCCTTAAGTGAGTGCATGCCCATGCTGCTCCACAGAGGCAGCCCAAAGATCATTCCATCAGCAGTCATCTTGTTGTGAGGTCATCTGGGGCTGGGGATCTGCCAGTGGTCATTGCTGCTAATCATCCAGAGAACCATTGGCTGACCAAGAGTCTTCAGCTTCTTGCCTGGAGCTGCAGAGGATTGCCAAGTTCTTCCTTGACCAGCTGGCAGTGTTCCTCATTGTGTTCTGTTTGTCTGGGTGAGGCCCCATTATGGCCTGTTTACAAAAGTGCTTTGTGGGGTCGATGCCCACCTGCTGATCAGCCGACGAAGAGGAAAGTCCAAGCGTGGTTCATCAATTGTTTCATCACCTCGGCCAAGGATGCATAGGACTTGGACTAAAAAGGGTTAACCCCCTGTTCTATGTTCAACCAATTGCTGGTCCTGATCATATTGTCTTGTTGTTTAGGTTTATTATCCTGTACTGTTGTAAAAAACAGTTATCTTATTTTTATTGTCCCTTACGAATATACTGTTTGCATTTTGGTCACTGAGCAAGCTTCCTGCCTCTCCTTCCAGATTCATCTAGCCTGTCCTGAGATTGATTGTCAGGGAACCTTCCGGCCTGCCACACTAGAAGAACAGGAATACAAGTTTTGGATTTTAAATGTTTTTCCATTACAAATGACACATGTCTCAGGAGAGATATGTTTAAATAGTTTGCAGTGAGGTGATTTTCATGACTTTGTACCTTTGTCATCTAGCTGAGCTATGTGGGAAGTTTGCTTCACAACAGTTTCTGCTTCAGTTTGGGTGGTTGGTGGAAGGCAAGCACTGGTGGAGTGGGAAATATATTTTATAGAGTCTCATCTTCAAACAGTAGTGACTGTAGATCTTTAATTATTTTCCATAGTTTTTCCAGTTCTGGACTGTAGGTTAATACCAGAGGTGTGTGTGTAAATGTTCTCTGTGGCCTTAGTAGTTCTTCCCTAAGCCTACGGAGTGCAGAATCTTTGAATCATCTCCTTAAATCATCACATTTACTGCAGCCACATCCAAGAGTAGGGTAATTCTTAATGCCCTACAGGGGGCATGACTCAGACAGCTAATGTTGGAACCCACTTGGGAGGGAGCAATCTTGGACATCATACTCTCAAACAGGGATGGAGAGAGGATCACAGATTTAGAAGTAGGTAGTCATCTGGGAACAAGCAACCACCACACAGTGTAATTCATGAGAAACACAACTGTGGAGTTAAGCCACACAAAAGCAAGGGTACTGGACTTTAGAAGTGTTGACTTTGGCAAAATGGGGGCATGCCTAAGGAATGCATGAGCAAATGGGCTGGAAGGAGGGGTGGAAGAACAATGGGGAAAATCAAAACTGTCATCATACAGGCAATAAGACTTTTTGCAAAGCGAATAAAAAAAACAAACCAAAGTAAAAAAACACTATGGTTCTCAAAAGAGGTAGCAAGGAAGGTTAGGGAGAAAAAGATTGCATTCAGGAAGTATAAGGAATCACAGAAAGAGCAGGACAGAGAAATGTATCACTTAAAGCAGAGGGACACGGGGAAGGCAGTCATTATAGCAAAGGCCCAAACTGAGGAAAAGATAGCCAGCTCAGTTAAGAAGGGGGATACAACCTTTTATAGATACATTAGGGAGCACAGAAAGACCAGGAGAGGGATAATGAGACTTAATAAAGGGGAAGGGAGTGGGCAGAGAGTGACAGTGAAAAGGCAGAGATACTGAACAAATAATTTTGCTCAGTATTCACAAAAGAAGAAGGGAGGTACTTAAACAATAGAAGCACTTTGGGTGGGGGGGGTGATACCAGTCCATTCTCAGAAGAAAGGGTCCTGTAAGAACTCTTAAAACTTAAGGTGGACAAAGCAATGGGACCTGACAGGATTCACTCCAGAATTCTAAAAAGAACTAAGGGGAGACCTACTGTAGTGATACCACTGACTACCCTTTTTAACAAATCACGGGAGGATGGTGTGGTACCTGACGACTGGAGGAAGGCAGATGTGATCCCCCTTCACAAGAGTGGGAGCAAGGCAGAGGCAGAACAGTACAGACCTGTTAGTTTGACCTCAGTGGTATGGAAAATTATGGAAACAATTCTGAAAGAAAGAACTGTCGAGTACCTGGAGGCCAGCAGGGGACAGGACCCAAGGCAGCATGGATTCACAGTGGGAAGATCATGTCAGATGAATCTAATAGATTTCTTTGACTGGGTGGCCAAAGTAGTAGACCAGGAAGGGGCTGCAGATATGGCCTACTTAGAATTTAGCAAGGCATTTGACACAGTACCACACAAAAGATTACTAAACAAGTTAGCCAGCCTGGGAGTGGGTCCCAGAGTGGTACCTGGGTGACAAATTGGCTGGAAAACAGGACGCAGAGGGTAATAGTAAATGGAGCATACTCTGGAGAAAGGGGAGTTACTAGTGGGGTACCACAGGGTCCAGTACTGGGACCGGTACTCTTTAATGTTTTTATAGGTGACATTAAAGAAGGTCTGGAAGGAAAAGTATGCCACTTTGCAGATGACACAAAGGTTTGCAACAGGGTTGATACACAAGGCGGGGTGAAAACGGACCTGGCAAGGTTGGAGCAATGGTCAAGAGTATGGCAGCTTAGTTTCAATGCAAAGAAGAGCAAAGTAATGCACCTGGGAAACAAAAACCCAGGGGAAGAGTACACAATGGGTGGGGGTACTAACAACAATAAAAATGGAAAGGGGCCTAGAGGTACTCATATCAGATGACCTTAAGGTAAGCAAACAATGTGAGAAAGCTGTAAGGAGGGCTGCGGGATGCGATGCAGGGGAGAGGCATCACCAGTAGAAAGCAAGAAGTTGTTAACCCTCTGTACAGACAGTTGGTAAGACCCCATTTGGAGTACTGCAAACAGTTCTGGAGACCCGATCTCTGCAAGGACATAGACAGGATGGTGGCAGTCCAGAGGAGGGCAACCAAAATGATGCAGAGTCTGCACCAGAAGCCACACGAAGAGAGACTAAAAGAGCTTAATATATATACCCTTGAGGAAAGAATGGAGAGGGGGGACATAATAGAAACCTTCAAGTACCTCAAGGGAATTAACAAAGTCCAAAAAGATAGCATATTTCAGAAAAAGAGATGCACAAGAACAAGGGGGCACAATTTGAAGATAGAGTCGGGACAACTCAGGGTCAACATGAGGAAGTATTTTTTCATTGAGAGGATGGTGCATGCATGGAACAGCTTTCCTGAGGAGGCTGTGTGGTCAAAAAGAGTGGGGGATTTCAAGAATGTATGGGACTGACAAAAGGCAATTATAGTGGGGTGTAGGTAGGGGTAGGAGGGGGTAAGAAAGAAGGAGTCTGATGGTTGAGTAGGATCTGCAACTTATCCAATAGGCAGGGAAATGGGTGGGATAGGTGGGTCAAGTGGTCCTTATCTGCCATCAAAAGCTATGTTTCTATGTTTTTAATGGATATTCATGTCAGTGGTGCAGGTTTTATATCCCTTGTGCCTGAAAGATATCTGTCCCTTTCTTCTTGGTTTGAACAAATGCAGTAGTACTGGATGGCCAGGCTGTGTATAATGGATGTTTTGGTGTGTGAAGGATGGTAGCTCAAGGCCAGGATATTCAAAAGGGTTGCGCATGGTGCAGGTGGGGTGCTGCCACCTGCTGCTGACTGGGGGAGTGCGGTGGCGGGACTGAGAGGGTGGGTTGGGAGGGGTACCGCTGACCACCAGGGTAACGTTTACATCAGCTTGCCCATGATCGGGCTGGTTGTGGCCACTGGGCCACCAGGGATGTTTTTCATTATACTGCCCACGATCAGGTTGGGGAGAGGGTCCACTGGACCACTAGAGTTATTATGATTATTTAAAGCCACGATCGGGCATTGGGGCATGTTGCCGCAGAGGGGCCGGAGGCGTTGGTCCCCGATGGCTGTTGCCTGGCAGGGTGCCAGGCACCAGTCAATGGGGATTGGCGTACCTGCATGCAAATGGGGCCATAATGACATGCAAATGGCCCTATTTGTGCCTTGCATGCATTATGGCCCCATCTGCATATCCACCGCTGAATATAATGGTTGTTGTGCCTAGTGCACTGGCACTTGTGCTGGCGCATCCCCTGCTCCTCTCTGGCCACTTGCGCTGGTGCAGTACCACTGCACCATGTGCAATGCGGGTGGCCACAGTGCCATATTCAATGGTGCTGAGCCATGGTGCAGCACCCCTGAATATCACCCTGTCAATGCCCTGACACATCCTATTTGTGCTGTGCCCAGGCTTGTGCCACAGCTTGGCACAGTCTGAATATCCTGGCCCAAGTGTGAAGGTAACTGCATCTGGCTGTAGGTTTTCTGTACACAGATATTTGCAGTGTTCCATTTTTTAGTGTGACTGTGGTATCCAGGAAATATGCACACTTTGAGTAATTTATTTGGAATTTTATGGAAGGATGGAATTTACTGAAGCTGTCAAAAAATGGTTTTAAGTCTTCCTCTCCTGCTGTCCATATCAAATATATCATCAATACAGTAATAATATTTTAATGGCTTATGATGTTGCATACTGAGGAATCTTTCTTCTAGATCTGCCATGAAGAGGTTGGTGTACTGTGGTGTCATCTTGATACCCATAGCCGTCCCCATATTTTGAATGTAAATATCCATGTTGAAGCTGAAATAATTATCTGTAAGGATGTATTCCATAAGTTTGGCTATCACATCCAGTGGATATTTGCTGTCTGTGTTTGCTTTTTGCAGGTATCCATAGCATGCCATTACACCATCTCTGTGAGGTATGTTGCTGTGTAAGGATTCAACATCCACTGTGATCAAAACAGTGTCAGGTGGTAACTGGTCAATACTGTGCAGTTTTTTTAAAAAGTCTGTAGTATCCTGTATAAAGCTGTTCGTGTTTTGCATTTGTGGTTTGAGTATACCTTCTACGAGTCCAGAAATCCCCTCCATTAATGCACCAATTCCTGATATAATTGATCTGCCAGGGTTTCCAGATTTGTGAATTTTTTATAACATGTAGAAAGTTCCTAGTGTTGGCCTTGTTGGTATTAGATATTCCAGTTTATTATGCGTATGTTCTGGAAATGTTCTAATTAGTTGTTTTAATTCTTTGGTGAATTTCTTTGTGGGGTCAGATGTCAGCTTCCTGTAGTAAGTGTTGTCAGAAAGTTGTCTGTAGCCTTCCTGTATGTAGTTGTTTGTATCCATGATCACAACTGCTCCTCACTTATCTGCAGCTTTAATGATGATGCTTTTATTGTTTTGTAGGTTACCAATTGCTTTTCTTTCTAAAGGTGAGAGGTTGTATATAATTTGTCTCTGTTTGCTGGAGATTTGCGATTTTATCCTGTGTCTAAAACTGTCTATATAGTTGTGCAATTTAGGGTTATGTTCACTTTGTGGAGTGAAGTGGGAGTGCTTCTTTTTGTGGCTGTAACTTCCTTCAGATAAGCCCTCTTGATCATGAAAGAATTATTTCAGTAGTAACAGTCTAAAGAATTCCTCCAGGTTTGAGTACAGTTGTACTTCAACAAGTTTTGAAGAGGGGCAGAATGTCAGACCTTTAGAGAGAACTGACATTTATGGATGTGATAGCAGATGGCTGGAGAGGTTAATTATTCCATTGGACATGTTCACCCGATTGCCAGTCTTAGTGAGGTCTGATTCAGTGTTCATTGTGGACCCATATCTGGGGTGTATGTTCACTTCCATTTGGCTACTGGTGTGTGGCAAGGTAGGGTCCACTGTATGCTGTATAGTTTTAATTCCAAGATACTGAAAGCCTAAGGTTCCCTCTAAGGCGAACTGTTGTGTGCACAGTTAGCTGGGTTCCTCTCTATTCTGTGTTTTTCTGGAAGCAGTCCACAGGATGGTGAGGTCTTCAGTTTCTATGTCACTGTCATTGTGAGACATGAAACCACCATGCTCTTTCTGTAGGAGAATCT
Source organism: Neoceratodus forsteri (assembly GCA_016271365.2). Taxonomy (NCBI): domain Eukaryota; kingdom Metazoa; phylum Chordata; order Ceratodontiformes; family Ceratodontidae; genus Neoceratodus; species Neoceratodus forsteri. The sequence continues at coordinate 995,623,063 of CM028133.1, forward strand.
GTAGGTTCCTTTGTTTCCTTTTAATTGCAGTTTGTTGATCTCTGATGTAGCGGCACTGGAGTTCATTTTCTAATTCTGTTTTGCTGCCGTAGGTTTTGCAGTATTAGGCCAGTTTGTGATTTTATCATTTTCTTTTTCCTGTACAGTTGGTGTATAAGTTAATTTCACAGTCTCTCACTGGTATGCTTGCAGAGTTGTTGTGCATATCATGAGTTGTGTGTTGTGGACAGCGGGTTCTTGATGAAGAGACCTCTTGGAGTAATATTCCTTTTCTTGCAGGTTGATAGGAAGAATATGTCACTATTGAGTTTGGTTTCCTTCTTGGTCAGCTTGCTCAGTTTCCACTTTTTACAGCTAAATGTGGTATCGTCCATATTTGAAAAAAGGAAAAGTGGTAGCAGTGTCCAGTCAACAATGTAGAGAAAAAAACAACAATAGGTTCTGTTGCTTTTTGAGTGACAGATCCCAAGTTTGTCTCTTCTTCATGTTTAACTTAAACTGTATTTTTTGCTTAATCTAAAGATCTTTTTAACATTAAAATTGCATGTGGAATTAAATTGATATGAGATAAGATGATGTCATGTAATGGTCATATTCATTATACAGATAAGTTTTGTATCTTCATCTCTTTTTTTAACATTCTATTCTTTATTGGGTTATAAAAAAAATTACAACTACAAACAAACAAGAAACAGCACAATTGCTAACCAATCCAAAAACCAACTATCTCCATTACAATCTAAGTACCCATCCCTACACTCCCCTATAAGGATCAAAGCAAAGGGAAATTTACAAAATAATTCATATGACCTATAAAAACATATTGGTACAAAGTAGGGTACAGAGAAAATATGAATTTGAATTCCATAAGAAATCAAAATAAAACATTAACTGAGAGGAATAAATAATGTTTAACACTGCAAAGCTGAGTCCCTTTTTAGTTCCAATACAAAATAGAAATACGTTTGAACCCCATAGTACAGGCTGAAATGTAACTGTTTAAATTAAGAAAAACAAATAGTAAATCTAGAAAAGAGGTAGTAAAATTAATTTGGTGGCACAACAGAAGTTTCCTTTTGAATCTAAATTAGAGTGAATAAACAGTACTACCAGACATTAAATAATATACCTTATTAAAAAATAACTATTATCATACATACGAACTACAGAGCTTATGCTCTAGATAATGCGACCAAAAACTTTGAGAGAATTTAACTTCTATCTAAAGACAATATTTTGTTTATATAGCTTACCCCACCTACAGTATGTGCAAAAATGGATTTTTTGTTGTTAAAGAAATATATTAAATGAATATACAGCAAGTTCTTTCTTAAATGAGCAATCCGGTCCTTAAAAGAAGGAACAGAGTTGTCTAGACAGTGGCTAAGAATAGTCCATTTAATAGTAACACCAATCAATGAGTAAACCACTCTAACTTTAAGTGGAATGTTGTCCTGAAAATAATCTAAAACAGCTGTTGCCAGGTTAAGTTCAGGAAACTTAATGATGTCATCAATTATCTTACTTTTAATTTCTTGTCATAGGCTCTGAATAGGTAAACATGACAAAAAGGTAGAAACAAAGAAACATAGACTTTGACAGAAGATAAGGACCACTTGGCCCACCTAGTCTGCCCATTTCCCTACCTTTTGGATAAGCTGCAGATCCTAGTTAACCAATGGCCTACTTCTTCTTACTCCCCAAAAGAATTGCCTTATGTCTGTCCCATGCATTCTTGAATCCCCCCACTGTTTTTGACCCCACAGCTTCCTCAGAAAGGCCATTACATGTGTACTCCATTCTCTCTGTGAAAAAATACTTCCTCACATTGCCCCTGAGCCTTCCCCCTTCTATCTTCAAATTGTGCCCCCTTGTTCTTGCACATCTCTTTTTCTGAAAAATGTTACCCTCTTGGACTTTGTTGATTCCCTTGAGGTACTTAAAAGTTTCTATCATGTCCCTCCTCTCCCTCCTTTCCTCAAGGATATACATATTAAGCTCCGTTAGTCTCTCTTTGTACTGCTTCTGTTGCAGACCTTGCACCATTTTAGTTGCCCTCCTCTGGACTGCATCCATCCTGTCTATGTCCTTGCAGAGATGGGGTCTCCAGAACTGCACACAGTACTCCAGATGGAGTCTCACTATCTGTACAGAGGGATAACAACTTCCTGTTTTCTATGGGTGATGCCTCTCCCTATACATCCCAGTATCCACCCAGCCATCCCTGCTGCCTTCTCACATTGCATGCTTACCTTTAGATCATCTGATATGACTACCTTGAGGTCCCTTTCCATTTTTTTGTTGTTACTACTTCCCCCCAATTGTGTACTCCCCGCTGGGTTTTTGTTTCCCCTGTGCATTACTTTGCACTTCTTTGCATTGAATCCATGCTGCCATGCGTTTGACCATTCCTCCAACCATGCTAAGTTCCGTCTCATCCTTTCCACCCCCCGTGTATCAATCCTGATATGATTCAAACAAACTATTTCATAGTTAAATTTTAAACAAACATATGCATCTTTGAATCCCATTTTAAACAATTTAAGGGGAGTATAGTATATATTATTTAGAGCTTTGAACTGAATACATTTTAGATTGTCTAAGTGGAAACATCTATGTAAATTTTGCCATACTGTGGACCAGTTCAAAGATTCATCCCCCATTAATTTTTGCCAAAATGAATTTTTAATGGGTGATTCAGAGAATTGTTTCCTTAAAAACAATCTATATATATTAAATATAGTATGAGGTTTACTACTGGCCATATTTAGATTTAGAATAAAATCAGCATGGTGAGTCCATGGCTGGGGACCAAAGGGGGACTTAAGGACTATTTTTAGAAGGAAAAGATTGAGTAAGGATTTTTTTACTTAAGTTATTTTCATTTAGAGTATAATTTAAAGGATGCAAATGTCCTTCTTATAAAATCAAAGATACAGTGAAGTTAGAAACTCCTGTGAGACATGAAACAGTCATGCTCTTTCTGTATGAGAATCTGTAGTTTCCTTTGTTTCCTTTTAATTGCAGCTTGTTGTTCTCTGCTGTAAAAGCACTGGAGTTCCTTTTCTAATTCTTCATTTGTGAAGTAAAACCATTAATGATAAAGTCTAGGTTATTTAAGATAGGTTGGTTAATGTCCCAGCTGAGATTTATATTAAGGAATTTACAGATCTGATTATGAATTTTAAGAAAATTATCTATGATAGAGCATCTTAGGTCCCTAGGAATATTTATCATTTTTGAATAAATAATAGCCTTAGGAGATATATGATATATTTTCAGAATAAATCATTCAACAGAAACCCACATAGGTTCATAAAGTGTTGTATTAGTTATCTGGGTCATGTATTTATTAGCTTGAGCGGTCATATAGTATATTATAAAGTTAGGCAGTTTTAATCAGATCCATGACAGTAGGTCGACAAATTTGTTGTTGACCGACATTACAGTGACACCTTTATGTTGACCACATTTGCAGTTGGCATAAAGGCAGTCACTTCAGACTGTGTTTTCTTTGGGGGCCTTTGTCCCCAAACTCCCCATGAGGAGGGGCTCTGCCCCTGTACCCCCCATAATTAAAGTAATCAACTCTGAGCCAGAGTTGATTCAGGGAGGGGGTGTAAGACCTCCATAAAGTGGTGTTGGGGTCCTGCGCTGACACTACAGCAACCTATCACTGTTGTCACTGTAGTGTCGGTCACAATAAAATTGCCTCCGTAGTGGCTACATGTGGTTTTAATCCTCCTTGTTCCTTAGGGAGCATGGGTTTTTCTAGGACAACTCTTGGTGAACTATCTACCCAAATAAACTTGTTGATTAAGGAGTGGATTTTAGCAAACCACTTTGCAGGTAAATAAGTATTTAACATATTTGAAGGATAAAAAATCCAGAAATACCGTCTCATCTATATTATCTAGATTCAGGTTGATTAACTGTTTACTATCAGATGATAATAGAATACCTAGGTGCTGGAAGGCTTCCAGAATAAGCCTAGTATAGATAATTTGTCTTTTGAAAGGAAATGGTTTAAAAGCATAATTTCTGTTTTGTCTTTGTTTAGTTTGTAATTAGAAACCTGACTAAATTCTTCAATAGAATGAAGAGCTGCTTGAATAGATGTAACTAGGTTAGATACATGCAGCAGAATGTTATCAACGAAAGCTGATACTTTAAACTGAACTTTGCAATTGTAATGTCCTTGACATAGAAACATATAATTTGACGGCAGATAAGGACCACTTGGCCCACCTAGTCTGCCCATTTTCCTACCTAACAGATAAGCTGCAGATCCTAGTTAACCAACAGCTATCATCCTCTTACCCCCCACTAGGACTGCCTTATGCCTGTCCCATGCATTCTTGAATTCCCCCACTGTTCTTGACTCCATGACCTCCTCAGGCAGGCTGTTCCATGCATCCACAACCCTCTCTGTGAAAAAATACTTCCTCACATTACCTCTGAGCTGTCCCCCCTCTATCTTCAAATTGTGCCCCCTTGTTCTTGCACATCTCTTTTTCTGAAAAATGCTACCCTCTTGGACTTTGTTGATTCCCTTGAGGTACTTGAAAGTTTCTATCATGTCCCCTCTCTCCCTTCTTTCCTCAAGGGTATACATATTAAGCTCCTTTAGTCTTTCTTCATATGTCTTCTGGTGCAGACCCTGCACCATTTTGGTTGCCCTCCCCTGGACAGCCTCCACTCTGTCTATGTCTTTGCGGAGATAGGGTCTCCAGAACTGCACACAGTACTCCAGATGGGGTCTCACCAACTGTCTGTACAGAGGGATAAAAACTTCCTGTTTTCTACTATTGATGCCTCTTCCTATGCATCCCAGTATCCCTCCAGCCTTCCTTACTGCCTTCTCACATTGCTTGCCCACCTTTAGGTCATCTGATATAATTACCCCAAGGTCCATTTCTATTTTTACTGTTGTCAGTATTGACTGTACTGTTGACAGCATTATTTTTATTTAAAGAATAAAGTAGTGGTTCTAAATAAAAGTTAAATAAGATTGGAGAAAGGGGGCAGCCCTGGTGAGTGCCATGGAAAAGTCTGAAGGGTGGGGAAAGTAAATTATTACAGCTAACTCAGGAAGTTGGAAATGCATATATATTTTTAACCATTTAATGAATAATGGTGAGAAGCCAAATTTAGCTAAGGTGGCAAATAAAAAGTGGTCGTTCAACCTGTCAAATGCTTTTCTGCATCCTGGGAGACCAGTGCTACTGAGTGCTGGGGTTTTCTGGCTGCAGAAAGTAGGTCATAGGTAGATGCAGAGCTCTTGAAGACATTTAGGTCCATTATATCTCACCATTAATTAGACATATCCTTTGATCTTGTTAGCTCTGAAATGGGTATCTAGGCAGTTCTTGAACTCCGTTATGATTTTAGTAGCTATTACTTCAACAAGGAGCTCATTCCATATCTTAGTAATTCTAATGCTGTAATTCTAATTTCAGTGTTTCCTTTTATTAGATTGGTAGGTGCCCCCTTTTAGTTGTAATGAGTGTACTCTTGTATCGTATGCCTGTACTCTTAGCTCAAGTCCCAGTTGCTCCCACAATTCATCATCAAATAGGGCTTTATAGATCAAGCACATATTGCCCCTCAGTCTACAGTATTCAACCTCTGATGATATTCTAACACTCTAAGCCTATTTATCGATTTAGTGGCTCTTCTTTGCACCCTCTCCAGTGCTCTAATTTCTGTTTTGCCACCTGGGGGCCAGAACTGGGCACAATACTCCACATGGGGATGAACCAAGGCTGTATAAAGGGGAAGCATTACTTGCTTATCTCTGCTTTCAATATGTTTGTTAATGCAATGCCGTATGCTGCTAGATTTTTTATAACTTGATTGCAATGAAGTTTAAAGCTAAGATCATTGCTAACCCTTATGCCGAAGTCCTTCTCATCCTGTATTGTTTTGTGCTCTACTCCATCCAATTTATACTTATAATGATTGCTACTTTTGTCTAGGTGCATCACAGTATATTTGTGAATGTTGAATGTAGATTTCTTCTGTTTGGCCCACAGTTCTAATTCACCTAAAGCTGATAGTAAAGTTTCAATGTCTCCTTGGGTATTTGCTATGAACCCTAACCACATATCATCCACAAATTTAGATTTCCAGATTGATGTACTTGATCTTATTGATGAAATATAATTGTTGAAAAGGCAGGGGCCTAGCACCGAGCCTTGAGGTACCCAGCTGGTCACCTCTGCCCAACTTGAGTTTGAGCCCTTAATGCATAACTTCTGCTTCCTATTGGACAGTCATGCCTCTATCCAGAGGGAGAGACTCCCATAAATACCATGCTTGATAAGGGAGTCAATTAGTTCCCCATGCAGAACCTTGTCAAAGGCTTTGGAATAGTCCAAAAATATTAGGCCCACTGTGTTCACGGTATCTAGGGCAGTATATGGTCTGAGGCCTGTCTTGAAGAAATAAAACCCACCTGATCTCTATATACTAAAGGATGCCATATGTTTTTAATTCTCTGTGCTAGGATATAGGTTAGAATTTTAATATCAGAGTTAATCAGAGAAATGGGGCAATAATTGATAACTATGTTTTTTTAAGTTTGTTAGGCTTAGGTATTAATATTAATATTGCTTCAAGTAATGACTGTTTGGTTAAGCCTCTGGATAGTCTATAGGGAAACACTTCCTTTAAAATAGGAAAAAGGATATTTTTAAAAGTTTTATAAAAGTTAACTGTTAGTCCATCTGGATCTGGAGCTTTATTGATTTTGAAGTTATCTATAGCTTCATTAATTTCCTGTATACTTATTGGGGTAGTAAAGTTTAATGCTTGCGATTCTGTTATTTGGGGGCAATCCAAATCATTTAAATATTCATCTAGCCTTTGTGAGGTAGGAGAATTTGACATAGAACCGTATAGAGTTGAGTTATAGTTATACAACTCAGAATGTCCTGCAGGTTTGTTACCACTTTCCCATTTGTGTTAGAAATAATAGATGCAATATATTTAGACTGTTCTATTCTTTTAATCTATTAGCCAGTATTTTACTTGGCTTTTCCCCCAAACCTACATAACATGCCTTCTGATCTAATTCATTAAGTTGGCTTGTTGTTTCACTATCAAAAAGAGCTCATCTTTTAAGGATTGGATCTCCAGGGAAAGCTGAGGTCTAACTGAATCTATAATATTAGATTCTAGTTGTATTAATCTGTATGCTAGATAGAGCACCCTTTCTTTTCTTTGGTGCTTCAGCTTAGCTCTGAATCTGATAAACTCCCCCTTAAGGAACATTTACATGAAGTCCATATTAGATCTATTTTATGTATTGAGTTTTAGTTTTGTTCACAACAGTTTTTAATAGAATTATTACTATAACTTTCAATACAGTCCTGCCTTATAAGATTGTTATTGACTCTTCAAATAAATTGCTTTGGATATATAGAGCTTACTTTTAGATTCAGATGAATTAAAGAATGGTCTGAAAGGCAAAGGTAACAGATGTTTAGAAATGAGAAAGTAATCTATCCTTGAAAATGATTTATGTAAGAGATAATAAAAAGAATACGTTCTTAAATCTGGGTAGTGGGTTCTCCAAGGGTCTGCTAAGATACATACCTTTATAAAATCCTGTAATGCAGTCAATGTAGAATTTGGGTACAGTTGATTTATTAAGGTTAAGGTCTAGTGGCACATTCCAGTCCCCTCCTAAAATTATATGAAAAGGCAAAAATGGTGAAACATGTGAAAGCAGATGCATAAAAAAAGTAGCCACACTCAAATTCGGGCCATAAATAGAACCCAATATGCAGTTAAGGTGACAAATTCTTCCTATTGCTAAAACAAATCTTCCCTTTTGGTCTGAAATGATTTTAGAAAGATGAAAGTCGATGGAAGAATCCATCAATATTGTGAACCCATTCTTCGCAGTATATTTCCCTGCACCATAGACTAGCTTATAGCTGAATCTTTTAAGAAAGTCCAATTCTGTTACCAATAGATGTGTTTCCTGAAGGATCACATTCCCTTTACATTCCATGAAGCAATTTTAATATTATTTGTAACACTCATTTTGGAAAATAATATAGCATGTTTTGCCAGGCTGTAAAAAAACAGAAGATAACTAAATATTCTGTTGTAATATGGTATTCCCTTTGCCCCCCCATTTCCTCTGAATAAACCATCCACCTAAACCCAACCAAGGTATGTACAGTTAACAACCTACGTTGGTCCCAAAGACTGATCTCCTGTCTACAAAACTTTGTGTTGAGTCAGGTCAGCAGCTCTCATCTTTCCAGGGCTAACATTTAATAGTTATGACAAAGAAAAGAACTAAAGAAATACCTGCTGCTATCTTACCCCCCCCCCAAAAAAGAAGGAAAGGTATGAAAAAGTAAAATTTATTCTGGTGGGTATGTAACCAAAGAGCAGCTTGTTCTCATTAGAATGAGACATCTAAAAACTATGAAGTGTCTGTATTAAACCAGACAGAAAATATAAACCAGCAAAAAGTATTATTTGGGCTGGCCCAGTGGCATTGAGGGTTGAGGTACTGGATGCCACACCTCATGCCATGCCAGCAACCCATGTTCAGAAGCAAGTGCAGGCCACTGGGGATCAGCAGGGGAAGAGAAGGATTAAGCATCCCAGGGATAGCTCTCCTTCTCCAGGGAGGGAGGTGATCAGATGTTGGTGCATGCCTGGCCCCTAGCAGTGGGGTGGGGTTGATGTTGGTGCCATACTTCACTGCCATTCCTATTATACATCTTTCTAACTTCTGCACTATCAGTGCCAACACCAGCAAGACAACATTTGGCATTGACAAATGCTTTTTATATATTGTTAACTCGACATCACCAGGTTCACCTCTGCCAGGCCACCCTAAGCCCCACCTATCACTTCTCTCACCCTTACAATACTCCAAGATTTTCACAGTACAGCTCCAGCAGCTAATGTGGACCTCATTTGGGGGATATTCTGCAGCACCCCATCCAACCCATCTTATATGTAAAAGACTTCAACTAGTCATATCTTCACTGCTGAAGGGTGACAGTATTAGGTTGTGCATCACTGGGTTTTCTTCCTGATTTCTCACAAGGATACCAAAGTGCAAGAAATTAACAAGCGTGCACTGATGTCTTGCTTGTGCTTCAATGCAGGTGGTGTCCACACTCCATCTGTTGCTCCAGCTGCAATGTCACCCACGGTCACCCAGGTGGTAGTATTGAAACATATACTTTATAACATGGGGAATAGAAAAGGTTGTGCAGGATTGGTCCAACAGCATCAGGTGACCATTGATTAATTCTCAAGTAATCCACAGTTGCCTGAGAATTAATTGATGGTACAGTGAACCCACATATCTTTTCCCCATGTTAGTTTCCTATCCCTTCTATTCCTTTACCGAGTGTATAGCTGCAGTGGCCACATGGGCAAGTGAGAGTTGCTTCCCTATGACCCCAGTGGCATGATATGAAATAATGCTTACCTTGTGTGTTGTCATACTGGTGTTCCATGTCCCTGTCTGATGAGAAAACATGCAAATGGCATGTTAGTAAATTTAATTTTAAGCTAGACTCTTGCAACAAGTCTGAAGAAAGTCAATAAGCCGCATGTCATGTTTAATTATATGCAGTAACTTGGTTGTGATTTTCTATATGCATGTGCATCCTTAGAAAAGACAATGTTTAGCAAAAACTTGGTTACATGTCTCAAGGTATTGAATTAGCCACATGTCACAGTATCTTTCTTGTAGGCAGTTTGCGGGTTCACAAACAGAAAAGCAGCACAGTGTTTTTTGTCAGCTGTAAACTCTGCATACCATGAAAGATTGACCCAGCAGTGAAACTCAGTGGAAGTGGAGCACATACCAATGCTACACAGAGGTGCTGCAGACAAAAGTAGTAGACTTTGCCATGCTGTGCGATGTGCATCACGCAGTTCTTGTGTGCTTCAGTTTGGAAGTCTGCCAATTTAAAAAAAATGAAAGTTTCTTTCAATGTACCGGGAGGTGTCCCATTGAAAAGGTGGCTAGACACCAATTTCCCAAATGATACTACAACACCTGTTGCAAAGAGAAAAACAAATTCAGTGGGGGTCACAGAGCTTTGAACAGCAGTCATCAAAGTTAAGTCCACTAACACAAGAATCCTGGGAACAGAGGATTCAATAATGCAGCGCAGCAAAACAATGATTCCTAGTGGAAATGTCACAGCACAAACAAAAGGACACAGTCAGTATACAATTCCATTGATGTCACTAGTCAGTCTTGTGTACAAAGTAAGTTGATATCCTCATATTCGCCAGTACAACAGAGAGATGCTGCTGAAGTGAGACAGAGTATTGCAATGTCTGTTGCATCTTCTGCATTAGAAACTTCAGTGCTTATTTAAATGAGTTGCAAACAGACCATAATGAGCAACTCCTTTCTGAAAGTGAAGAGAGTGTTGTTTCCTAAAAGTACAGAGGCTTCAGCTGAAGTCATATGCTTGGATACTGCCACAAATTCAGTACCTGAGTGTACCATTGCTGAAAGAGTTGACATAGCTGAGGAACACGTTCGGACAAGATAAAATCAGGAGATACGTACTGCAATTGCAATGGTGGATAAAGGAAAAGCAAGTCACATATGACATACTGAGTCAAAGTCACTGATATTTTTTCTGTGAACACTTAAAATTATACAGATTAAATATTGTAATGTTTTGACTATCTCTTGTTTAATATTTCCCATGTTATAGACTGTGATTTTCTTTTAAGTGTGCATTTTGTGCTGTAAGGATCCTTGTAGGTGTTCCAGGCATAGATGTCTACCTTAATTTACATTTGTGTCATCTTTATTCTTGTAATTGTTTACTCTGTCTCCCATTGGGGTGTTGGAATATCAACAGTGTTTTTGTATTTATGATTATATTTAAAAGAAGATGATCAATTTTATATTTATGTGCTTCTAACGGAGGTCAGCAGTATTGCTTAAGGTCAAATCTTGTTTTTTCAGCTAATCCTTTGCAGCTGGCTATTGACCTATTTAAGACTATCTCTGACCTGACAATGCTGCCACCCTGAGGAAGAATCTATGTGATTCGATGCATAGGGGAGTTTGTTCCTCTCCTGTGTGACTCTTAGCCCTCCACCATGTACCAATAAATACCGCACATGTACCGGGTAACTTGGCTTTTCATTTACCTGTTTGCCTTTGTGGATTACGCAGTGATTATTCTGTGATTTTTTATTGGCTTGTTGTTTTGCTGCCGCAGCCCCATTTTGGTTTTTTTTTTGCCTCAAGCGCTGGGTTTCCATTTTTTCTGTCAGCAGTATTGACCTAGAGGAACTTGAAATGAAGAAAAATGAGGCAAATACACATAAGAACACAGCTTGGGCTGTGAAAGTATTTGAGGATTGGCTTTTTGAAAAAGGCATAGCAATGAGACCTGACTCAGTTGGCAAAAGTGACTTGGCCAACATTCTTAGACAATTTTATGCCACAGTTCACATTGTGTATGGGCAGCAATACAAAATTAGTTCCTACTTAAGTATTTGTGCAGGACTCAACTGACACTTTAACAGTATCACTTTCCTAGGATAGAAGTCAAAAGTGCGCCGATGAGTTACTGCAGAGTATGTCCCTCTTGGGGCTGGTGCAGTCTGTCGGCGTGCCCACTCACCAGGATGGCCACACATTGGACCTGGTGTTCTCACTGGGACTCGAGATCGCTGATCTTGATATTGATCGAGTAGCTTGGTCTGATCATTGCATGGTGAAGTTCACGTTTAGTGCTCCCGTCATAAATTCTTCCCCTTCTGAGATATTTCGCTGCCGCCCGTTAAAAGATCTTACCCCTGAGGGTTATTTGGCGGCAGTTGATTTATCAAGGGTGGGTGATGCATGCTTCGGAGCGGTTGACGCCGGGGTAGACGGCTATAATGAGGTGCTATCTGGCGCCATTGACTCCCTCGCACCTGTCCGTGTATGACCCAGAACTTCATACCTGAGGTCACCTTGGTATGATGGTGATCTCAGGGAAATGAAGAAGCTGGGTCGGAGATTAGAGCGTTGCTGGAGGAAATCCCGTCTGGGGGCTGACAAACTGGTCCTGTGTGCGCATTATTGCGCATATCAGGAGGCAATCAACCAAAAGAAGACAATATTTTTATCCCGGGAGATTGCTGCTGGGAGAAGCCGACCAGCCTCACTCTTCCGGACTGTTGATAGACTTCTTCATCCACTCTGTCTTCAGCCCGGAAGAGTTTCCTCGAATGAGGATTGTGAGGAATTTGCTCGGTTTTTCTCGGACAGGGTGTCTGCTGATCCGCCGGGAGGTTTCCTCAGCCAGTAATATCATTGCTGTCAGTAGTCGTCAGTCGTGTTCTAAGAGCACTCTCTCTAGGTGGGGGGAGTTTAGGCCAGTGGAGGTTCGTGAGGTCATTGAGATAGCGGCCAACTTGAAGTATACCTTTTGTGAACTGGATCCCGTGCCAACGCGCTTCTTGATGAGGTGCATTGACACTGTTGGCCCGGTGTTTGCCCTGATTGTCCGGTGTTCCTTGAGTCAGGGTGCCTTTCTGTATGTCTTGAAGGAGGCTCTGGTGAGACCCCTTTTAAAGAAAGCTTCTCTGGACCCGGAGATTAGGGCAAATTACCGTCCTATCTCCAATCTTCCATTTCTGGGAAAGGTTGTTGAGAAGGTGGTATCACTTCAGTTGGGGGAGCATCTCATGACCCACGAGCTGTATAATCCCTTCCAGTCAGCTTTTCGGGCCAGAGATAGCACTGAAACTGCATTAGTTCGGGTGCAAAATGATCTCCTCAGGGCTAGAGATTGGGGGGACAAGACAATTCTTGTTCTCCTCGATCTCTTCTCAGCATTTGATACTGTGGACCATTGTGTGTTGCTTTTCCGCCTGAGGGAGTTATACGGACTCACTGGTATTGTCATCAAATGGTTTGAGTCATTTTTTTACTAACAGGAGGCAGCGGGTTGTGATGGGTAATTTCTCATCTGCACCCTGACTCCTTTTGTGTGGAGTCCCTCAGGGTTCGGTATTGGCCCCAATGTTGTTCGCAGTATACATGCTGCCCTTGGGGGAGGTCATTAGGAGGTATGATTTGAGTTTTCATTGCTATGCTGATGATACTCAACTATACCTATCCTTTGCCCCAGGAACATCAAATGCAGTGGATGTGATGAATACCTGTCTGGCTGAGATAAATGACTGGATGTCTTCCAGCTGGCTGCGACTGAACCTAAAAGACTGAGGTACTGGTAGTGGAGTCGAACAGAGCTCGTGATGGGATGGCCTCTGATTCTGCGACTGGCATTGTGCTAGGAGCTGTGTCATTGATGGCCTCCCCATGGGTGCGAAACCTTGGCGTGATCTTTGACAGGAACCTGTCCATGGAGGCTCAAATATCCTCTGTGGTTCGTTCCTGTTTTTTCCATCTTAGAAATATCACCAGGATTAAGCCCCTTGTTCCGACTATGGACCTCCCTACTCTGGTACATGCCTTAGTCACTTCTAGACTTGACTACTGTAATGCCCTCTATCCCGGGGTCTCTGGAACTTCTCTTCGCAGACTGCAGCTAGTGCAAGACGCTGCTGCCCGGCTTTTGACTGGACAAAGTAAGTTTTGTCATATTACTCTGGTATTGCTCGAATTGCACTGGCTGCCTGTCAGGTGGAGAGTTTTGTACAAGGTGGGTTTTCTCACCTATAAGACCCTACATGGACAGGGCCCTGGTTACCTTTCTGATCTCCTGGTACTGTCCACCTCTGTCCGGGATCTCCGCTCCTCTAGTGGTGGCCTCCTCAAAGTTCCGAGAGCAAGGTTGAAACCAGCAGGGGATCGATCATTTGGAGTTGCTGCTCCAGCTCTCTGGAACTCGTTGCCGCTTGAAGTGAGAGAGGCCCCCACTATAGAGGCCTTTAAGAGTCGTCTGAAGACCTTCTTATTTATGCAGGCTTTTGGAGATTAAGTTTTATATGTATGATATTTTAATGTAATGTATACGGTATGACATACTATACAGTTTTGTGCGGCACCCAGAGCCTTTGGGATTGGGCGTCTTTTTAAATAAAATTGACTTTGACTTTGACTTAACAAAAGGAATATAGTTACTCATCCAGAATTTGTGTCTGCAAATAATGTCTTTGTTGCTGTTCTGAAGGAGTACCATCAAGCAGGGCATGATGTAACTAGTCACATCCCAGAATCACAAACATGTGGAGCTAATACGGTCTTCAGAGAAACTTAGTATAGACACATTTTATGTTATGCGTAGGCTGTGATGTGAGTTACAGTTTGGGTTGGCTTAAGGTGTGAGTGAAGGTCTTAAAAAGTTAAAGTAGGATTCATTTTTCAATAACCACTGATGACAATGGGAATGAATGTATTTCTCTTGCATTTAATGAGCCTACAAGAACTATAACAAAATAAAAGAGTGACATAGACAGGCACTTAGAGGTGTCCTTTTAGCAAATACTGACAACCCACAATGCCCAGTTCATCTACATTTCCAAATGTCCACCAAATGCTCCATTCCTATATCTGCACCGCAAGAAACTTCTACAGTACATTACAGATGATCAGGACTATTGGCATGCAAATCAGTCAATGGGTATCAACAGTCTTGGTGGTATGATGACACAAACTTCCGTGATGCAGGACTCAGCAGAAGATATACTAACCACTCCATACAAAGCACTGCAGTACAGCTGCCGTCAGAACTGGAGTTTGCATCATGATAAATAATGAGTGTGATAGGACATTGCTATGACACTAGTTTAAAGAAGCATTTGTCAATGCTGAATGTTTGCTTGCTGGTATTAGCATTGGAAATGCAGGAGTTAGGCAGATGCAGAATAGGAATGGCAGTGAAGTATTAAACTTCACACCAACCCCAAATCCATCCTGTAGAGATGGACAGGCATTGGGGTAAGTGTTTGGGTTGTCTCCCATGACGGTCATGTCATGTCACCTCACCTTATTCTGCAGACACCTACACATGCTGTTTTGTACCTTGGGGTGTTTGGCTTTACAGTCACCCCATTCCATAAGGACATACACTGAAATGGGTGCACCACAGGAGAATGGAGTGAAGTCTGGGGGCAAAGAGTCCAAGGTACACCTCGATACCTGTCAGTGGCTGGGGGTGGCATGAGTTGTACAGTCAGCAATTCAAAGGCACACCCTGATGCCTGTAAGTCTGTTCAGGGTGGGACATTATGGTTAGAAACCATAATGTCTCTGGCGTTTGTTGGCATTTGCACTACAAATTTTCAACATGTCCTTTTTCTGACCCCACCTCATGAAAGCATTTGGGACCTCTTCTCATGAAGAGTGGCAGTGTGATTTTGTAAATGTGTCCCGAACATTGAATTTCAACAGAGACCATGCTATTCTGTGCCACATGTATGAAAACACAGATCGGGCAGGATGTGAAGAATGACAGCTATACCATCTATAGGGAGGTATGAAGAGATGGCAATGTTGAAAATCTGTAGTGGGAATATTAAAAATGCTAACACTTCTGAGCATACGTGGAAACTGTGCAACACATGCATGTAACACAGTCATTTTATGGACTTTCATCACAAAATTTTCAACATAGGCATTTTCGGACCTCTGCTCATGAACAGTGTCACTGTGATTTTCTTATTGTGTCCTGAACACTGATTTCCTACAGCGACTGTGCTATTCTGCGAAGGAACTGTGAAAACACATTTCGGCTAGGATGTGAAAAATGACAGCTGTACTGTTCATAAGGAGGTGTGGGAAAATGGCAATGTTGAAAATCTGGAGTGAAAATATTACAAATTTGTGAAGTTGCTAGCATGTGTGGAAACTGCGCAACGCACGCTTGTAACACAGTCATTTTATGGACTTTCATCACATAATTTTTAACATAGGCATTTTAGGACCTCTGCTCATGAACAGTGTCACTGTGATTTTCTTAATGTGTCCAGAACACTGATTTCCCACAGCGACCACGCTATCCTGCTCCAGAAGTGTGAAAACACATTTCGGCCAAGATGTGAAAAATGACAGCTGTACTGTTCATAAAGCGTCA
The DNA here is from genome assembly GCA_016271365.2 of Neoceratodus forsteri. Taxonomy (NCBI): domain Eukaryota; kingdom Metazoa; phylum Chordata; order Ceratodontiformes; family Ceratodontidae; genus Neoceratodus; species Neoceratodus forsteri. The sequence continues at coordinate 995,639,112 of CM028133.1, forward strand.
TGGCAAAATGGCAATGTTGGAGATCTGGAGTGAAAATATTTCAAATTCACGAAGTTATGAGCGTGCATAGCAACTGTGCTATGCACTCTCATAAAAGTCATTTCTTGGATTTTTTTTCCACCAGATTTGCAGCATAGGCTTTTTGAGAACCCACCTCATGAACACTGGCACTGTCATTTCATTAATTGTTCCCGAAAGATGATTCCATGCAGTGACCTCAAAATCACATTTTGGGACCGAATAACACCATGACAGTGCCTGAATTCATAAGGAGGGGTCCCAATAACCCCATGTTGAAAATTTGGTGGCAAAATTCCCAAAAATTCCTGAGATATGCACCAAAGTTGAAAAAACCCTATTTATGCCATTATACAACTTACCGGCATTTCTTCAGTTTGTGGTCGGCTTTGAAGAGTGCAGACTTGTCCCTGGTCCACCAAAGATTGTCGCACTTGGCTCTGGAGGTAAGTATGGGGTGGGGGTGTGGGGAGGCAGGGTGCGCAGAAGGTGGGCACGGGTTGGGGGTGGGCCACCAGACTCAATGAGGGACTGTTTCCTGATTTACAGGTTAAAACCAAAAAAAACATTGCGGGGACGGTTTTTGTTTTCACTGGGGCATTTGGCATGCTGGGGTGGGCTCCCAACATGCCACTATATTTTTGGGGAGCTGGCGATGGGGGACTGGGCACTCAGTTGGCACATACTGAGGGTGCAAGAGCCAGGGGATTGGGAACCCCCTTGGCCGAAAGCAACTGTTTTTTGGGGGACATTATGCCAATGGGGAGTGGGCTCCCCGTAGGTAAATTAAACTGGGCAGGGAGGGGACTGAAGCTGATGGGGATTGTGGCCACCATCGGCAAACAAAGACAGTTTTGGTGGGGGTGCATGATGCCGAGGGGGAAGCCAGTGTCATCAGCACACTGTGCCTCCATTTGTCCACCAGGCCAAGCCCCCAAATGCTATGCCTTCGTTGGATGCCATAGTGCCGCACCTCCACAACCCGATCTTCTCCTAAGCTGCCACCTAATGTTTCTTGCACATGCGCACAAGCAAACATAAAAATTACTGGTGTCCAACCAGCAAAGATAGAGAAAAATGGTCAACAATCCTGTCCCACAATGCAGTGAAGCAGAAGAAGACAGAGCAAGCTGAGAAATGTAAAAGCATGTCACAGCCTATCAACACTTTGGAAGAAAGGGAAAAGGCAAAAACTGAAACATCATTTCACACTGCCACTAACCCCAGCACAGAGAGAGACACATTGCTGCCAGGTGACATCTCTAATCAGACACATAATGATGTGGCACAGAAGAGCCATAGCAGAATGTTACAAAGTAATCTATTTCATCTGCAACACTGCACTGTAAATGGAGCAGTGAATTTTCATTACCATGGTCAGTCTTTTAGTGATGGCCCTGTCCAACAGTAATGTGTTACATAGTATTGTGGAGTTCAGGGACTGTAAGGTAGCAAGATGAGAATGAGTACTGTAAGTTTGTCTGTTGTTTTACAGTGTTGTGTGTGTGTGTGTGTGTGTGTGTGATGTAGAAAATATTTCTTACTGGCAGGTGCATCTTTTTTTGTGTGTGTGTGTGTGCCATGCTAGGTGAACCTCATTTCTTACTTTGTGTGGTTTTAAGGGTAATACGTGATGTTTGTCACCTAGTATAATCCTTTGTTAGGTAAGATGACACTTACTTGGGTTTTAAGGGCAGTACTGACAGAATGTTCTTTGCACATATATGTGTTCAAGCCATAGAAATGGGACCTTGCACAGTATTAGCATACATCACAGTTTTACACAGTGTATCTATGTTGCCTTGAATGGCTCAGTTTACCGAACATGTTATAAACTGACTTCTTTGCACAACTGTACCTAACAAATTCAATGTACACATGTTGTTGTCTGCATATATGTCTTCAAAGCATAGAAATGATACCTTGCTCCGTATCAGTATACAGTACAGTTTTTCACATTGTATTAGTTTTGTCTTAAATGGATCATTTTATGGTACTTATTAAAACTGGGCTTATTTGCACAGATGCAGTCAATAAAAATAATTTGCACGTTATCATTTATGTTCTTTTTTTGTCCGTGAAAAGAAAGCATGTACTGTACAGTAATATGTTCCAGATGTGGGTCACAGTTGCTTGTTGCACAGTACAGCAATGAAATAACCACTTTGCTCGCACAGTGTGTTCCTATCAGTGCAAATAGTCCACTCTGCCATGTCAGCAGTAATGACAAGGTGTTGTTTTCCCCTAGGATGCACTCAGTGACATTTTCTTTTTCATTTTTTATGTAAGCCGAGTGAAACGCAACAACAAGCAGCATGACAAATGCAGCCTGATTCTTGCAATGTATGCAAGAATGATGTGCAGGGAATTTTTAAACATGTACAATTGTGTGGCATCTGCATTTACTAGTGATGTAACGTATTCACATTTCTATTACACCATGACCAAAGTAACAATCTCACTAGAGTTAAAAGCCACAAATGTGTTGCATAGATTATTTTTAGAACCTTATGCACCGCAGTGCTAGATCTCCTTCACATATTAGTTAGGTGAAGAAAGGAGCAGGTACAGTTGAACATTTTTTGTTTATCAAACAATGACAATAGTGGTGTTCAATCAACTAGTACTCCTGAGTGACACACTTATTACCAAATTGATGTCCAACCACAACACTTTCCACCAAGTATACAGTTCCGGTGCATAGTTGTCATAATTTTGGCAGCACAGTAAGCATCCAATTGACGTCATAACATGAAGAAGAGAGAAAAGCAGCAAGAGAGATGAACCCTTTCTTTTCCCCATGTTACAGCTGGATTAACCTACGCTCTGTCATGGGTTAATCCTTATTCATACAACATGCCCTGGAGATGCACAGCAGACATCCTGTGGGATAATCTAGCCTTTTCATGCCTTGCAAACCCCTAATGAGCTGGGTTCATTCTCAATCATGGGTCACCAGCATCACAAACAATAGTGCTACCACTGCACCGATGAGCCAGCTATGGTTGCAAATGTTGAATAAATAAACAAATACACTAATAAATGAGTTCACCATAGAGATCTGAAATGTGAAGCTCACTAAAAGTAACCTAAAGCCCAAACACTTTGAATTAACATACTATGATGTTTATTACAATTGCATAAAGACTTTGATGCAATTTGCCAAAATGTAATTTAAAGTGCTTTATTACCCTTCTCAAAATTAAATTATGAGTTATTCTGTGTGACAAAGCTACATCTGTGCAACAATCTTTTGTGAACTGTTAAGCATTTACCTGAAACAAGTTCTTTAAAAAAGGAACACAGTGAAACATATCAGTAATATTTTAATACGTCATATATATCTTAAAATATTTTATTTCTTACTCAAGCAAAAACAGGCTGACAGTGAAATTAAGAAGCTTAATTTTTAAGAGAGTAACACTTGAAGAAATTTAATGAATGATCTACTGTTTTAACTTTTTTATTAGTTTACCAGTTTCTATAGCATATGCTGCAGGCCAGTAGTATAGTTGGGTTATGCTAGTTTGCTCAACTGTGGATTGCAGCACTAATAAAACTTTTTGTTTGACTTTGAATGAAGAAGTGGTGGGGACTGATACAGGCAAGAACGTGTTTCTTTTTCTTGTGACACTATTTAAAGTATGTCATTCTGTGTTTCAGATAGAGAGGGCATGTGGAGGTTAATACCATCTGGTCAACGGCTGGTTCATAAGTGAAGACACAAACCAAACTCCCTGGTATTGTTAGTGTGGTCCATTAACCACTGAAATTAATGTGCTGTACAAGTTTGTGGCTAAGATTTCAAAAGTACAACAGCATTTCTTTATAAAATGGAAGCAATGTTCACATTACTGTTTTCGAACAACCTCACTTTATGCATATGTCATGGTATAGAGCATATTTCAAAATGCGTTGCACTTTGTAAAGACAGAAATAGTATGGGGGAGATTCGCAAAAGAGATGTGCACAGCCCAACCGAGATGTACTGGCACATCACAGAGATGTACCATAGCATGACTCACAAACGGCAGAGATGCTCCGGTGCATCCCAGATGCACCACGCCACCACAGATGTGCCGAAGACAAAGAATAATGACATGCAGCACATCTGGAGGGTATGCGGAGCTGCATACATGGTGCATCCCCATTCAAAAAGCAAAATGAATGCGCCTCCACAGCGCATCCACAGCACATCCACCCAGATGTGCACAAAGGAGATAAGTATAAAAGGAATAGACTTAAGTGCAAGCCCCCAGCAGGCAGCTGGCAGAATAGCATCATCATCATCATCAGCAGCAGCAGCAGCAGAGAGGCCAGAAACATGGATGGGGCACCATTCATGATAGTGGGCATACTGATGAGGTTGAGGAGATGGGCAGACCATCAATGTGGCAGTGGAAGGAACTGTAGACGGCCTGCCCTGAGGTGGTATCATGCCTGAGTCATGTTTGAACAGCTGACTGACACAGAAACTGTTGGTCACTACTCTCTGAACAGAGCAGTTCTGAGGCAGCTCTGTAAGCTGTGCCATGATGAAATGCAGGCACCCACTCGAAGGGGTCATGCCATATCTGTGGAGACCAAGGTGACAACAGCAATGTGCTTGCTCACCATGGGCACCTTCTAGAAGCCAGCTGGTGACACTACTGACATTTTGCAGCCATCCATGTCCTGCCTCCTTACCCAGTTCCTCACTGCACTGCTTCTACATGCTTTGGTGTTCATTTGATTCCAAAGCACACAGGCAGAGTGAACAGAAGCTATGCAGTAATTCCACAAGGTGGCTTGCATGCCAGATGAAATAGGGGCTATTGACTGCACTCATGTGGCAACTCATGCACCACCTGGTGATGAGGTGATACCCTAATGAACCATAAGGGGTTCTATTCCATCAATTGCCAGGTGGTGTGCAATGCCACAGGGAACTTCACCAATGTCTGAGTCACACACCCTGGGAATACACACAACACCTTCATATGGCACCACTCAGCCCTGTGCCATCAGTTTGAGAGTGGGGACATCCCCAGTAGCCACCTAGTGGTTGAGTGGGGCATGAATACATGCCCACAAAATGCACGCTGTGGCACAACACATGTCAGGAGGTAGTGCATGGGTGTGGGAGCAACAACAAGGACAGTGCAGGGACACACACCTATGCGGGACAGTGGAAGTGGGCATGCAGTCAGGAAGGTGCACACAAATGGGAGACAATGTTGCAGCACAGCACAGCATGGGCAGAGCAGTAATGTAGAACAGCAGGCATGTGCAGCAGGGCAGAAGGTGCTACACACCCTCAGGCATGAAAAACCGCAGGGCAATGAAAGATAACCATTGCTGGACAGGACAGGAGCAGTCAGCCCCAGATGCAGTAATGGTTAGGTGCAGGGCATGAGAGGGCAGCCAAGACATGTCAGGCAGTGGGTACGGCAGAGACATGATGTCCCACCATGGAGGTATAGGGTTGCTCCAGGTGGTGGGCCACAGGTACAGAGGTGAACTGGCAGTAGCTGCACATGTGTGCAATGATGGTTGGGGGTGGGGCAGTAGATCACAATGCACATGCATGCAGGAGACTAATAGACTGCTTTGTCCCCCCACAGGTGATGCTGCACATCCCCTCTGCCCATGGTTGCTCACCCCCTACTGCCATCCAGGCAACGAGGCTGAGGAGCATTATAATGTAGCACACACCGCTACACACACTGTCATTCAGCATGTGTTTGGCATGCTGAAGATGTACTTTAGGTGCCTGGACAGATCTGGTGGTGCCCTACAATACAGCCCAAAGATAGCCTGTGGCATAATCCTGGCCTGTTGTATGCTACACAACATGGCCATTGACCAGGGAATACCTGTCTAGGCTAAGGAGGGCAACAGTTCAGGGGACAAGGAGAAGGATGCAGAGGAGGGGCCCCATGGTGGTGGTGGTCAGTCACCCCTGGAGTGTAGGGACCCATGTCTGGCCACTAGGTCCCAGCAGCACAGGGACACCATAGTGTAGGAGCAATTCAGGGACAGCAGGTGAGTAGCACAAGAGGGCAACACACGGCAGCAACACAGACAGACACCCCCCTACAAACACACACACACACACACACACACACACACACACAACACACAGGTGTGTGTGGGGAATGACACACAGATGTGCAGATGAGTACCACACAGCAGGTGCAGGGCACACTGGAGAGGGGTGACAGACATGCACCGACACACACAGCAGGTCCAACATGGACAGAAGGGGCACAGTGTCAGTGCTGGATATGGCATGGATCAGTGTATGTCCACCAGCACACATGGCAGCAGACACAGGGCCTCACTCATCACACACATACCACACAGCACAAGACCAGTGGCCTCAGCCATGCACAGTGCACTGCACAGGTGTCCCACACAGGCATTGTCCCAAGGTAGACATGTGCCACAGCATGCAGCCCTCCGGGCACTGGCAGTCATGTGTGTGGGCCTCAACAGGTGCAGATTTCAGGGTCCATGGAAGCTGGTCACCCAAGCATCAGTGGGAGCTCCCCTGGCTACTGGGAAAATGTGGGTGGCCATATCCTCACCTGGTGGTCGTAGAGTCAGTACCACTGGCCATGAGGTGTGTCCACCACCCCTGGTTGAGTACAGAAGTGAGATTGTGAATGGGTGCTTACCGGTGTGTCATTCCTGAGGCCCAGGTTGGACCCGGGGGTGTCAGGGATAGGGAGGAGTGCTGATGGTGTCAGCAGCAATGGGTGCACCCGATACTGTGACCTGGGGGTGCGTGAGGCACTCCTGGGAGTGCAGCTGGTACCCTGGTATCCACGTTGTGCAATGTGAGCACTGATCACCTTGAGTGCAAGTGCCATCCTCTCCAGTGCAGCGGTCGTGCCCACCCGCAATTGGCGAACCTCACACAGCATCTGGGTATGCCACATAGATGCTGACTCATGCTCCAGGACCAGCTGCATCCAAATTCCACTGATCTCCCTGAGGAATGCCTGCCTCTCCACAGTGTCCCACAGGAGGTGTGCATACCCCTCCACCTTGTCTGCGAGAGACACAACAAAGAGGTGGCACTGATGAGCAGGTGGGGTTCTGGCCTGCTGTGCCACCTCCACTGTAGGTGGATACCACACAGCAGTCTGCTGTATGGGCAGGGATTGAGTGCAGGCAACCACTGTGTGCCTAGGGATGCATGCATCATGTACCCCTGCCACCTGCTGTTGCTCCACAGCACCCTCCTGGACAGTGGCTGAAGTCCCTGGCCCAGCAGCAACACCTGACACATGGCCACCAACATCCACCACTGTTGGTAGTTGTGGTAGCCCTGTGGGTGTACATGGGGCCACATTACCACCTACACTGCATGATGCCACCTGTATGTGCACATGGACCACAACAGGGCCAATGATTTCAGTGTCCTCCCATATTTGTGTGGTATCAACATCATTGTCATCATATGGCCCCTCCATTCCAGATGCCAGAACCAGCAGGTTGTCTGTGATATCGATCCTGGCCTCAGGGTCCTCATCAGCAAGACCCAGAAAGCTGATAAGCCATGGGTTAACCTAACCACCAGAATTGGCTCTGGATGTGGAGGGGTTGAATGGGCTGGCACTATCCTCCATGGTGCCCGGGGCTGTGGAGGTGTTAGATATTCCTGACACAGGCTCTACCACAGCCCCGGATACAGCACTGTGTGATGGCCTGGACTCTTTCTCTACTGGGCATCGGGGTGTTCTCCATACCCTGCAGCACCCGTGAAGAGTGATAGAGTTGAATGAGAGAATGGGTAACTTGGTTAGTGGCATGTGTCAATGGTGTCTACATAAAGGTATGAACAAGGAGCCAGGCACAAGTGCCATAGGTGTGCCTGACCTGCCACACAGGTAAGTGACACCCTCAGTGGCCACTGCCAAGCACAGGCACCAGCATTGTCAGCCATGCACTGTGGTCAGAGTTGCCACACAGGGACATGTGTGGTACAGCACACCACTGTGAGCTTTGGGCCTTCTCCCAATGCCCAGCACCCACTGGGCCCAGCTCTCAAGACCCCCCCCGGGGTACTCCCATGGCACCCGGCACCTGCCTCCTTGGCCCCCCCCACCACCATGTGCCACACGAAGGCAGCATACCATGTGTCAGCAGCACACTGTGAATGGACAGGGCTGGATGTTGACAGGTGCTGTACACAATGATACATGGACACATAACAGAGAATGGAGGGGCATGGTACGGCACCCATGGCATGCACACACAGACCCCCACAAGTAGTGACCAATGCATACTTACAGTGCTGTGATGGATTGCCCCCAGGCTGGAAGCCACCACCCAGAACACCCATTACTGTGGTACTGCTGATGCTGGAAACCAGCATCTCCTCGTTTGGTGTGAGGTGGGCTGCTTTCTGTGGCCCACCCCCCATCATCCCAAAGGAGGCCCAGGTGGTGGTCATCTTCTCCTTGGCCCTTCTCTTCTCATTGTGGAAGTGCTTGCGATGCTCCTAGGGATTCTATTGAATATGGCTTGGGTATTAACGTGGCGGGCAACCTCCTCCCAGGCCTCGTTCCTGCGCTGTCGGTTGCCACCCCTGCCAGCCAGAATGCTTTGCCTTGGGAAGTAGGCCTCCAGAAGTTCTCAGTCTTCATCCACTGTGAATTTTGGATGTCTCTGTCCTGTAGCTTCATCCTCCTCAGACATTGTGGTTCCTGTGGGGGGACATATTGCAGGCATCAGCACAGTTCAGGCATGTATGGCTGTGTTCAATTGTAATGGCATGCTGCACCATAGTTCAAGCATTTGTGGCTGTGTGCCAGCAATGGGACAGGCAGCATCACATTAACAGCTCCCTGGATAGCTGCAAAACCCCACTGTCCACTGTGGCTGACAAGCTGTACAGAGTTGGTTGGAAACAAACCTACTTTCAAGGTTGCAATACCTGTCGGTCACATGTGGTTAGGGGTGGCACATTCAGGAGCATTCATAGCTCAGTGCATGTAAATGAGGTTTGGGGCAACAGTAATGAGATGTAAAACAGGTGAGATGCCCCGGAATTAGGCAATGAGCTAATTTAATAGCAGTGGCTGTGAATTGCATAATTGCCCCCAGCTCATCTCAATCAGCACTGCGCATCTGATGTGTTGAGCACATCCCTCTATAGTGCATTTCCATGCATGTGTGATTGCTTTGGTGCATTTTCTGAATGTGGTGCATGTTGTATGGTGCATCCCTATGCATATGTGCTGCATCATACAGGGCATGTCATGCATCGTGCATCATGTGCACATTAAGCGGTAGTGTGATTGCAGTCGATACTGCATTTCAGGTGACACATGCATTGGGTCTGTGTGGCATGTGTCATGCTGGGAGTGTATGACACGTATGTGTGACAGTGTGGGAATGCATCACTGCAGCCCTCAGTGCGTGTCTGGGTACATGCGCCATCCACAGTGCCTTGTGTGTGGCATAGTGTGCCATACACAATATGAAGGTTCTGTGCAAGCAGCACATGCGTGACCTGGTGACTACCCCTAACCCTGGACTCCTGCCTAGACTGTGACTACATGGTGCCATGCAATTGGTAGCTATCAGGCGTAGCCATCCCACAGTCCTGTGATGCGCAGACCACTGCATGATGGCCTGTTATGCATGTGATGCGATCCAGCCAGTCCAGCATTGCAGCTTGTGGTGTGCACACCTGCTACTGACACATTTCCCAACATCACACCACATGCCCAGACAGTTGGCCCAAGGGCTATGAACTGGGGGAGGTTGAGTTGGCCAACCTGGTGGCACAGGGCATGCCACTTGAGGGACAACTATTTTGCAGCCAGGACTGGCATAAGCCACACTCTGCTGTGTGGGCAAGGGTGGCAGAGAGACTGGAGCATCGAACAGGGGTGCCACACATGGGGAAGTAGTGCAGGCACCACTATGATGATCTTCAGTAGAGGGACCCTGAACGGCTATGCAACCTTCAGGACCAGGCAAGCAGGGGGGCGGTGCCATGCTCAGGTATATCACGTCCCCATTACTTTCACTCTATCCAGCAACTGTGCATTTTTTGGGGTGTGGGGGAGAGTGCACTCCCCACACACACACATACACACACACAAACACACACACACACATGGCATACCCTGCTGGTGGTGCATGTGTACTGCAGCCATGCACACCTTGCTTCACCATGTGCATCCTGTTGGGCCACATAGGCATTGCAGTGGCACTGTGGCAGGCACCTTGTGGTGTCCACTGTGGTGAAGCACACATCCATGTGCACACTGATATAGTGGGCCACTGTTTGTGGTGGTGGTTGTTGCTACCCACTGCCCAGGGTGCTGTAACATTGGGTTAGTGAGGGGTTGGGTCTCTCTCTGAATGCTGGCAATGGTGCTGTTGCTATGGGACACTGGGAGGGGGGATTGGGGTGGGGGTTGTGCATACCTACGGTCATCTCATGTTGCTCTTTGCTTGTGTTTGTTTTGCAGGACTGGCACACAGGCAGAGGGCTGCGGCATGGGTGACAACCAGGAATGCTAGTGCCAGTGGTAGAGGACAGTGGTCTGGCCAGGTGGGTGCAGGTGAGTGCAATGCATGTGCTTCTGCTGTGTGGACATCTGTTTGGGGTGGGGTTCTTGCCCACAGCAGGCCATTGCCTGCCACATGTGCATGTTCATGTGCTGCCCGTTACACACACACTTGGGGTATCACCTTGGTGGCGTGTGCTAGGGCCACAGTGTGAATGGCTCCTGTGTGTATGTCCCCCATATCCGCATCTGCTCAAGGCCATGGGCACCCTGTGGTTCTCCATTGAAGGTCGGACAGGGCCTGTGCAGTGGTGCATCTAGTTGACATCCGCACATACTTTGAGGGACATGGCTACATGCCCCTCTGCATAACACTCTGCATGCACATGAGGGTCTTGTGCTGTCTCAGTACCATTACACAGTCACTGTGTGGAAGTGTGTGCCAGCCTGTTGCAGGTGTGTGGTGTGCATTCCAGGCTGTTGGCCATTGGCATGGGGCAGCCTCCATCACACTTGCACAGTGGTCAGGGGGAGGGTGGGACACAGTGTGGACCTTGGCACTGAGTTCTTGTTTTCTGTGTCCCCACTGTAGGTTCACAGAGTGTGCCTTCTGCTACAGTGGGGAGGAAATGAAGGCAGAGGAGCTTCAGGCCAGCAGGGACAACAATTCAGGTGGCTTTGTGGTGAATCATTGTGCTAGTTTACAGGAGGCGGGGGGTGATACTGCGAGCCATCAATGACCTGATGCAGCACTGCAGGCAGGGGAGGCCAGGGACTGTGCAGGGCTGTGCCCCATCAGGGTCATTAGGCCATTATAAATGACTGTACATAGCCACTTTTGCTCCCTGTCCCATACCCTCGCAGACCATCCACTTTCATTGAATTCATCCTGTTCCATCCACCCAGCTGTCACTTCCCATGTTTTATGTGTATATTGTTGATAGTTTTTATACTTCCTATTGATCTGTATCCCTGTTGTTGTATTTTTACTGTTGTTCTTTTTGCTGTTGATGTATTGTTTTCCTTGTTTAGGTAACTCTTTTGCACATGTTGCCTGTATCTGTGGTCATTTCTTTTATCTCGTACTGGTGACCTGTTGTGCTTCCTAGGTGCCCACTACCCTTGTTTCTATTTGCACATTTGCCTTTGTGGCACTTTGCATCCATGCGCCATGTACACCTTTCATGCCCACCACAGTGTGTGTCCTCTGTGTTGTGTCTGGACTGTCGGGTAGCCTTCTTGTGTGCTCACTTGAACATTGCCCCTGTTCTGTGAGTGGTAAAGGCTGTTTTGTTGTGGTAGTCACCGTTGTGCTGTGATGTTCTGCCTGTGGGAATGTTCCTCCTGTGCAGACTATGGCCTTCGGCCTGTGTGGAGTTGTGCCTGTCCTCCTGTGTGTGGCTGTGGTGTGGCACCCATGTCCACCCTGCTGTGTTCATGTGCACTGGTTCATACATGGCTGCCTCTGCTATGCTGACCATTGCACTTCTGCTGCTGTGCAACACCTTTGACACTCACCCCTGTATAGGACAACTGGGCCTGTTTGTCCCCTGGGTTGGGGGTGTTTGTGTGGTGCTTCCAGCTCTCACCATGCATGCTGTGTCTGTGCATCTTGACTACTTTGGCGAGCCACTCTCCAGTCCTTTGGCATGGGGTGCAATCCCTGCTGGGCTGTTCACCTGTACCCATTACACCACTGCTGTCTTCACCTGTTACTCCTGTGTCCCTGGCTGAGATGCTTCTGATTCCTTGTTCAGTGGTCCCTGGTGCTTCTGCACATCCGGGAATATGCCAGGGCAACTCAGGTTTCTCCATGGTACATCATTGATATTCACAGTGAGGATGCGCCAGGTGCATCTTGCAGCATATCTTTTGTGAATACCATTGTTTGGGCACAGTGCATCTCATTTGCACTAGCACATCTGGATATGCCATGTGCATCTTCTTTGTGAATATTAGAACCCCATGGGGAGGATGTGAACCTTAAATGAGTATAACGTGGCAGACTAGGTGGGCCAAGTGGTCCTTATCTGCCGTCAAATTCTATGTTTCTATGTAACTTGTGAATGTGGGTTTACTGCCTAATCATTGGAAATTGCTCGTGATTTTACTTAATGGATAAAAGTGCATTTTTTTATATTAACTTTAATTGCAATAGATTCAGTTATATCTAATTGGAAATTAACATTTCAGTCTATTATGCCCATGTGTCTCTCCCCAGCTCCATGACATGGAGTGGCTAATTGCCCTTTACCTTTCCAAAAAATAACCCTTTAACTTAGTGTACCATTCTATCAATAACTGGGTAATAGTTCTGCAACCACAGTTTTTCTCTTCTCCCCCAGTAGCCAAGACAAGTATATTTATTTTATTTATTTATTTGTGTCTAGGATTACAAAGTACCTTTGAGCCAAGGCTCTTTTACAAAGGTTCCACATCATACTGGTTAAGGGTAACAGACACTAAAACATTAAACAGTTACAGGTACATGGTTTTAGACAGTAACTTTGCTTGACAAAATCAGACTGAGCAATGATTAACTCAGGAAACAATAGGAGGAAGAGGGCAAGAAGGGGAGAGGGCTGAGGGTAGGGGAAGCCATAGGCATAGATGGTCAGGGTGAGGCAGCCGAGGGGCCTTGTCAGGACAGACACAAGGCAAGTGCATTGGAAGTTGCATTGGACAGGTAAGTACAAGAAGAGAGGGCAGAAACTGACACCTATAAGGTCAGAAGCAGCGTAGGGAATAAAGATGTTATGGGGTGCAAGCACAGGTGGAGGTGCCAGTTATGGAGTGGCAGAGCTTTTTTTTGAACGCTCCAAGCATTGCTGTGGATGAGGTGTCACTAGAGAGTTCGTGCAGCCAACTCGGAGCCCTGTATGCAAACGATCTTTGGCCTTGGGACGTGCGGCAGTAGGGGATTTGAAGGATTTGGGGCTTAGAGCTCCTGGTGTTGTGGTTGGTGATTTTGGGTTTGAGGAGGGTGCTGACTCCTGGTGGAGCCTTTCCCATCATGATTTTCTTAGCAGTGATGCAGGTTTGGTATTCGATTCGGTTGTTCAGTTGCAGCTAGCCTGTTTTGGAGTAGAGGTCGCAGGTGTGGGTGAGACAGTGGGAACCAGTAATGAGTCGGCAGGCTTGACTGATGGAAGTCGAAACATGCCTGAGAGATGAGGTTGTGGCAGATCCATAGATAATGAGACCATAGACAATGATGCTGATGATGGAGCTGTGGACAGCTATGGACAGAGCTTCTGGGGTTAGATGTTTCCTATGTTGGAATAGTAGGCCCATCCTGGTGTTGGCTACTTTTGCCACTTTATTGATGTGTGGGACATAGGAGAGATTATGGTTGAGGGTGAGGCCGAGGTATTTGAAGGGTAAGAACTTGTTCGAGGGTGATTCCTTGCTTGGTTTTAATGGAGAGCTGATATTGTTTGTATTTGTTTTGGGAGCTGCAGAAGATCATGGTCTTTGTTTTTTTCTGGTTAAGGATAAATCTGTGTTTTGTGAACTAGTTTTCGACTGCAGAGAAGGCCTGTTGGAGGTTACCTTGTAGATGGACTAGATCATGGTGGGATGCGGATGACAGCATCATCCTAGTAGAGTAGGATCTGTTCAGGGCAGGATTCTGTCAGTGAGTTCAGAAAAAGGCTGAAAAGGAGGGGGCCCAAGATTGAGCTCTATGGGACACCGGACTGGACTGGTCTTTGGTCTGACAGTGTGCCAGCAATTCTCACTTTTTGGGAGTGGTTGTCTAAGTAGCTTTTGAACCAGTTCACCGAGTTATGTGAGAGCCCTGCTAGTCGAAGCTGGGCAAGTAGAAGTTTGTGGTTGATGGTATCAAAGGTTTTAGTTAAGTCGATGAAGGTGGACCCAGTAAGATGACTGTTATCGAGTGAGTGATGGACTGCACCAGTGAATTCAAATAGCGCCGTGGAGGTGCTATGACCTTTTCTAAAGCCATGTTGCTCCTTGCATAGGATGTTGTGATTGTCTAGGAAGTCGGTGAGCTGGTCTGACACAATCTGTTCTAGGGACTTGGAGAGTGGAGGTAGGATGGAAATTGGACGGTAATTCTCAGTAACTGTTTTGTCACCACCTTTATGAATTGGGGTTACCGAGGCAGATTTCCATAAGTCAGGGAACTGGCCGAGGATGATGGAGAGGTTGAAAACCCTGGTCAGTGGTCGGAGTACCTCTTCAAGTGTGAGTGATAACAGTTTGAGGTTGAGGGAGTCACTGCTGGCTCTGGAGTTGCAAATGGCTTTGATAACGTAGCTGCAGACTTGATGCATGTTTACTGCTATAAAGTAGAAGGGAGGGTAGCTGGAGGTGACTGGGGGGCAAGGGGAACCACCTCATCGAAAAAACCCTGTTGGAGTACAGCACTGAGGTCCGTGAAGCTGTCATTGAATGTATCAGCAATGAGTTTCTGGTCAGGTGTAGTTTCAACATTAATGCTGAGTACTGACGGGGGTGATTTAGATTGCTTCCCCGGTGACTTCTTTAATGTTATTCCAGAAGTCCCTACCATTGCCCCATGAGTTAGTGAAAGCATTATAGAAATAGGTGGCCTTTGTATCCTGGATATATTTGGTGCAGTCATTTCGTGCACGTTTATAATTAGCAATATCAACTTGTCTCCCCGGTGTTTCTGGCAATCTCCCAAAGGTGGTCTCAAACTTTTAGTCATCTAAGTACCAGACTGAAGGTACGCTGCAGAAACTGGACTGTCCAGAACCATCGACTCTGCCTGCTGACGGGCTGCTGCAGTTCTTTAATTCTTTGCTACTGCTGTTTCCTCTCTGGATCTTAAGCTAATGTTATATTCTGATTGTGGTACTTGTTAAGTCTCTCCAAATTATCTTGTAAATCCTAACTTAAACATGAACCTAAGCTTGTTTACAGCAATTTTGCACTGTAAGGGTAGTTTGAAGTGCAAGTTCATTTAGGCTGCAGGTTTGTAGATTGTAAAATCTTTTTGTTTTAAGGTCCAGTGGTAAGCTACCCTGGATCAGAAAGTAAGTTTAAATTGATACAGTTTTTTCTGTTTAGACCAGATTCCATTTGGGTCACAGTTGTAAGCTTTGCCCTGAAAATAATTCAATTTCTCTTTCACTTTCTGTCCTTCTGTCTCCTTGCTGCTTGAATTTTTATGCCGGCCCCCCATCCCCCACTTCCAGCCTTTATTAAATACTCCCCTTCCCCCCTCGGCACAACCCCTAGCAATGTTCATCCTCCCCTCTCTCTAATATTGCAACTCCTCTTAAAGATACAGAGTGGAGCTATTAGGACTAACACTTGTTCTGTCTTGCCTTTAAAGACATTTTCCTATTTTCACCACCTGCTTGCCTATCAGCATTGTTTAGTTCCTGTTCTGCTATCTGCTGTCCCAACGCCTTCAACTACTGCAAGCTGCTGATGAGAGGAGGGGAGGTGTGGGCAACCTACACCTAGGATCCCCCCCAGTGCGCTAGTTGTGGTGATCTGTTCCTTTTGGGGCCCTACCATACAGGGTGTCCTGGTTTGCCCCTTTTACAGGTTTCCAGAAGCCCTGGTTTGCTCCTTTTCTAGGTCTCCAGTTGCCTATAATCTGTGGGGGTGGTTACTACTGTCCTTAACATGGAAGAACTGGAAGCCACCTCTCCTATGTTCAGGAGGGGGCGGCAGGTCGGTTTTACGACACTAATAATTATGATACTAGCCCTGGGGCTAGTCCTCCTTTATTGTGCTACCTCATCTCCTAGCGTATTTATTGACACAGGGTTGTGGCCCTCCTCCCATGATGATACTGATTTCTCCTTTTCCAACCTACTTGTAACTAAGGTAATGCACTACTGTACTGTCCTTAGCCTTGACACTAGATGCCTTATGTGTACGGTCAGGGTGAAGAAAGTCTGAAGCATGCACAGGCCTGGAGGTAGGCCGCTCGTAAGATTGTTCCTCCCCTGGCTAGCCCTACTCTCACTTCTCTTGGCTGGAGATATTGAGCTCAATCCTGGGCCATCTAAGCTGATCTCTAATGTTCCTGCCACCTGGAGTGGGAATTAGGGACTAAAAATAGTGCATATGAATATTAGGAGCTTGCTTCCTAACCGAGACGATCTCCTAGCGTGGACTGAGCTATACAAGCCAGGCATCCTAGGGATAACTGAGACTTGGCTCAAACCCTCGATTCCTGACTCTGCCTGCTTCCTAACAGGATATGAGTTCATTCGTCTAGACAAGACTGGGGGTAGGAAGGGGGGTGGCACCCTCATCTACTACAGATCCCATCTGAAAATCTCCCTAGTGGCACAGAGTAAACCTGATCATCCATCTTGTGAGTTTCTTCATGTGCTCCTGCTGCTGGGCGATGCTAAGAAGCTGCACTTGGTGTGCACCTATAACCCCCCTAGGGGGGGTCTGACAGGACTCACTTTCCTCTTAGATGCAGTTAGGCCCAGTATAGGTGACAATGAACTCATTATTATGGGTGATATCAACATGAACTGGGAGTGTGGCAATATTAGGAAATGCGAATCACAACTTGTCTGCCTATCCCTTAACCAACTAATCCATGACCCGACGAGACAGGCAGCCAATGGTTCCTCAAGTTCCCTGCTGGACTGGATCCTGACCAACCAGCCGGAGAGGATTGCCTCATCAGGCACGCTATCAGACTCCATATCTGACCACTCCCCGGTATAATGTATCTGGAAAATCCCTTCCCCTAGAATTCCACACAAAATCATTCAAGTCAGAAAATACTCCAGTTTTGACCCTGAGGCTTTCCTGGCTGATCTAGGATGTACTGACTGGACCATGGTGCTTGAAGCCTCTGACCCCTCAGTGGCAGCCTCCTGCTTCATACATTCCTTTGGTGTTCTCCAAGATTGACACGCCCCCAGGGTCACCCGGAGGGTGAGGGGAACAGCCACCTTCTGGCTGAATGGTGACTTACTTGCCCAGATGCGGGAGAGAGACAAATGCTGGGCAAGTACTAAGGGTTCCAGAGATCCTGCTAATCTCCTGAGATATCGGCAACTCAGGAATTGGTGTAAAAAAAGCCATTAGGGCTGCCAAAAGTAACTTCTGTAAATCGGCACTACTTAGCTCTGTCAGAGATCCTAGGAGGTTCTGGAAGAACATTAAATCCCTCGTCAGTGGGCCCTCTCACTCGGGTGTCATGGACATGCTTATTGATCGAGTCTCGTGCAATAATCCTCACACTATAGCCGACCACCTCAATCTCCACTTCTCCGACCTTTCGGCCCTCACCTCTTTTTTCACGACCGATGGGGGTCACTCGCTTAATATCCCTCTGATGCAGAGTGAACATTCTCCTCGGAGAGTATTTAATCTTAAGGCCGTGTCTGTCCTTGATGTTCAGAACCACTTGGCTGCCCTCTCCCAGCACTCCAGTGCAGGGCCTGACAACCTTGAGCCCAGGCTTCTCAAGCGGGGAGCAGCTTACATTGCCCCTCTGATTGCCCATATCTTTAACCTATCCCTTAGCTCGGGGATAATCCCTGACATATGGAAGGAGGCAAGGATAGTCCCTGTTCTGAAGCAGGGGAAATCCCAAACTCCCTGACAACTATCGCCCTATTGCTATTCTCCATCCTTGGTAAACTCCTGGAAAAGGTTGTGGCGGAGCAACCTTTGGAGTACGTGGATACCCATGAGCTGCTTTCTGGGGCCCAACATGGTTTCTGGAAGGGTCATAGTACCACTACTGCCCTGATTACTGTAACCTCTAGTATTAGATCCGCCATGGATCAGGGCAAACTGTCAGGTGCTATATTTATTGACTTGTCAAAAGCTCTTGACCTTGTCAACCATGACCTACTGGGGGAGCAGCTCAGGGCTCTCAGGTTCTCTCCGCATGCCATGAGTTGGATGATGGGCTACCTAACGGGTAGAAAGAAGCGCACCTGCTTTAACAAGGTCCTCTCGGAGCCTAGGGCTGTGACCATGGGAGTTCCCCAGGGATCGGTACTTGGACCTCTCCTATTCTCACTTTTTATTAATCCACTCCCACGGGTGACCTCTCATTGCCAAGTCACGCTTTATGCAGATGACCTTGTGCTAGTGGCCTATGCTCGTAATGCTGTTGACCTTAACCAGTGCCTATCTGAAGACTACAGCAGAGTCTTGGCCTGGATTACCAACCATAGACTGGTATTGAATCCTAACAAAACTCAGGCCATGCTCTTTGGTTCCACGGCCAAGTTAAAAGCCCCATCAGCTATGCTCAAAATAGCTTGTGATGGAGCCCCTATTGCCAACAGCGAGCTCAATTAAATATCTTGGGGTCACCCTTGACCCACAACTTGACATGGGAAGCCATATCCAAAAACATCTGCAGAGCCACCAGGTGTAAGCTTGGCCTTGCCTACAGGGCCAAATACAACCTGACTCCGGGAGCGAGGCTGGCACTTGTGAGGGGAGTGCTTCTCCCCTCCCTTAGTTATGGATACCACCTATTTGCCAGGTCACCCCAAATCCATCTTAATCGGTGGAACACGGCATATAATGATGTCTGTCAGTTTGCACTTGCTGCTCCCAAACTCACCCACTGATGTGAGCTCTATGACAAACTCAACTGGCTCCCCCCTGGAATTCCTGATCCTTGGTGTAGGAAACTTCACCAGGAAAGTGCTACCACGGGCATCCCGTCGGGACTGGCGCATCTCCTCCCAAAACTGGACGCCATCCCCTACCAGCTCAGGTCACAGACCGCCGAGTTGTAAGTTCCCCTACTCGGATCCTTATGGGGATCGTGACTTTGCAGCTTTTGTGCCTAGGCTCTGGAACTCCATTCGGACTCTGTTCAGCTCTGCCCCTTCCACGGGACCTTCTCTTCCCCTGTGGTCCCACCTAAAACAAGCGACAAGATGTGACTGCTCCTAGTCTCTGTAATGTAATACTCTGCAGTCCACTATTGTCACTCTGAGTCCATGATGGTCTATGAAATATGTATTCAGTGATTCTAATGTCTATCTATGTCCTGTAACAATTTGTACTATGTGTGGCAGTATCTCTGCCCTTATACAAGCGTTGTTATAGCTGTTTTTTACTGTATCATGCTGTTTCTCCAATGTTGCCTTGTATGTATACTGTATGTTTTGTGCTCTCCCGGGTCGTTCCTGTAAATAGGCATACTACTTGTCTAGTGTACTTACCCGGTAAACAAAAGCTAAATAAATAAATAAAGTAGGTCTCCAGTGAGCCAGGGGTTACATAGGGCTTTGGCTTTGCGCTTCTTGAGGGGTGCAAATATGTTGCATGCTTGGTTGAAGATCCTGATGAAGTGTTCCAGTGCAGTGTTCACATTGGTTGCAGTGAGGATTGGGGACCAATCCTGTTGACGAAGGAAGGTTTTGAGATGAGGTAGCTTGCCTCTAGGTAGAACTCGGCTAGTAATGGTTTTGGGGGGGGCTTGATGAATTAATTGGACCAGTAGCAGATGATGGGGGAGTGGTCACTAAGTGTATCAGGGAGGACAGTGGTGTTTGTGATCCTGGCGGGATGGCTTGTTATGATCCAATCCAGAAGGGTGCTGGTACCAATTTTATAGTTTGTCCTGGTTGGGGAGCTAACCATCTGAGAAAGGTTTGCTACTGCTATCAAGTCCCTGTATGCCCCTGCCTCTGTAGCAGGCCAGTTAATATTAAAGTCACTGAGGAGGATGGTTTCTGAGTCAGGTGAGAGAAATTTGTTAAACTCCAGGACCACGTTAAGCCCATTATCTTGCTCACTCGGTGGAACGTAGACTGTGACAACTGTGATGGCTTTATTGTGCACACTGAGAAGGATCTTGACAGGAAGAATCTGTGCAGTGGTGGTTTGGGGGGTTAAGTTGATGAGGTGCCCCTGGATCATGTCCTTAAGGTACAGGGCTCAGCCACCACCTCTTTTTGATGTTCGATCAAGCCGATAGACATTATACCCAGGGAGGGTGATAGCATGGTTGGGAACCAAAGGTGAGAGCCAGGTTTCTACGACTGCTAGTATGTCTGGGTTATGCTGGCAATCAAAAGTCTGAAGGGCGTCAATTTTGTGAAGAAGACTGCATATGTTAAGTGAGATTATTGGGAGCGATCCTGGTTGATTGGTCTGAGTTGTTTTTGTTGTAGGGGCTGGTCTGAGATTGGGATGAATGTTTCCCGACAATAGCAGGAGAAGAAGTATACATTTTAGAGTACTGGTGTTAGATACCCATGACTGGCACCTAATTTTTGGGGCCAGAGAACTCCAAGATTCACCAAGAAAAGTAAACGGGTGGAGCTGTGGGTAAAACGTGGCAGTAGTAGTGGTGGACAGAGGGAGTACCCAACGGCCATTTGGGGGAGAGGGCCATTTCGTAGTGATTGGAAATGCCCAAGGTGGGTACATGAGATCGAGAGGGAGGGTACCATGGAGGGGGTGAGAGAGTGTGAGTTGGCAGATGTTTGGGACAGTGGAGAAGCATGATCAGGGGGGATGTAGGAGTGGCAAGAGAGCAAATAAGGTGAGAAGAAAGGGGTACAGAGTACTGGTGTCATACATGATTCAATGTGAATGGGGGAGTGTGCACAGGGTGCTGGGTAGGTGGGAGGCAGCTAGTGAAAGTGGTATGAGGTAGGCAATGAGGTGGAGGCTCGGGGGCAGGGGAACTAGGTAAGCAGGTGGCTGAGGGAGAACAGACAGAGGGTGGGGCAGCGAGGAGACAAGGGCAGTAGCAAAAGAGGAGCATGTAGCAAAGAAGTAGTGGGGGGGCATTAAAGAGTGTAACAAGACAGGGAGACAGGAGGTAGCAGCTCTAGAATAGAGTTCAGGAGTGAAAGGGTACGTGGAAGCTACGGAATGCCAAAGGGTGGTTGGCCAGTCACAGAGTGACGGAGTGACTGGCAGTAGGAGATACAAGGAAGGTGTCAGGCACAGAAAGGAGGCAGGGGCAGTGAGGGGACTGAGTTGATTAGTAGAGGGGGAGGAGGAGCAGGGAGGAGGGAGAGTGGGCAGTAAAGAGAGGAGGTACAGGAGAGAGAGAGTATCCAATAGGAAATGAAAGGGTGGTTCCCTAGGCAGAAGTGGGCGGAGCTAAGGCCTATTTAATTAAGGTAGGAGGTGGGGGAGGGGTGTGGGTGAAAACTTTCTTTTGAAACCCACTGAAGTCTATGGGCGCAAAGCCCAGCAGAACAGTTTGAATCAGTCAAGATTGTAGGGCCAATCAGTGGCTGCAAGGAGCACAACAGTCCAACAGGAGATGGAAGCAACAAGCAGCGGCCAATGGGAGCCTTTCAGCACTTCCCAGTTCGGACTGGGAGCTTACCAGCAAGAGGAGGTTTCCTTGGTAGTGAGCAGTGGTGGTGTGAATGGCTGGTCCAGGTAGCCCCGGCCGCTCAGATGTTTCCCCGATTAGGGGCTGAGAGATCTGAGGGAAGGAACAGAGCAACAGATTGTGAGTCACAGTAACAACAAAGGGTGACACTGGAGAGTAAATCAGGGGCGTGTGCAGTGGAGAGACAGAGGGGAATTTGGCAGAGGGTTGGGGGGAGGCTTCCACAGACAACAGAAATAAGCTTGAATGGGCACCAGGGGGAGGACAGAGGGAAGATTTAGTAGAATATGAAATTTACAAGGGGAGGAGAAGAGAGATGCAGGGTTTAGAAGCGGGAGGAGGGTGGAGAGAAAGAGTGAATGCAAAGGGGTAGGAATTACTTCACAGCTCTAAATTACAGCAGTTTCCAACTGCACTTTACAGTTCAATGTTAAAACATTTAGGCAGGTCTACACAAGTAATTTTGACTTTGACAAAAAAATAGCAAGCAGCCCAGTAATTTAGCCTAGATTATCGGCTGAGAACCAGAGTTTTTAGAAGTCGAGTGCTAAGTACATCAAGACTGGTCTACACATTAATTGAGACTTTAACAGAAAAATAAGCAAGCTGTCTAGCAATTTAGCCAACATTTTCTTCCGAAACCCACTGAAATCTATGGGCACAGAGCCCAGCAGAACAGTTTGAATCAGTCAAGATTGCAGGGCCAATCAGTGGCCGCAAGGAGCACAACAGTCCAACAGGAAATGGAAGCAACAGGCAGAGGTCAATGGGAGCCTTTCAGCACTTCCCAGTTCAGCCTGGGAGCTTACCAGCAAAAGGAGGATTCCTTGGTAGTGAGCAGTGGTGGTGTGGATGGCTGGACCAGATAGCCCCGGCAGCTCAGATGTTTCCCTGATCAGGGGCTGAGAGATCTGAGGGAAGGAACAGAGCAACAGATTGTGAGTCACAGTAATAACAAAGGGTGACACTGGAGAGTAAATCAGGGGCATGTGCAGTGGAGAGACAGAGGGGAATTTGGCAGAGGGGTGGGGGGAGGCTGCCACAGACTAGAGAACTAAGCTTGAACTGGCACCAAGGAGAGGACAGAGGGGAGATTTAGTAGAATATAAAAAAGCATGTCCAGCAGTTCTGACCCCAAACCAATAACTGCACAGATTTTCCACTTACAAAAATGTAAAGCCCCCCCCATACTGAATGGTGCTAAATGGGCAGAAAACTACTGTTTGTTTGTATTAATTGTATAATACAGAAATAGAGGATGACTATTAAGGAAAGATGACGTGAAGCTAATTTATATTGGTGAAGTAAGTAAAGCTAAGTGAAGAACTTTGAAATGAGAGACCGTATTTAAATTATATATATTATATTATTATACTGGTACGCTAGCACCAGTATATTAGGGTTGATGAGGGTGTTTAATGTTGAAGGGCAATATTTGGACCTTAATAACTGTGTAATGGTTGAAGTGATGTACATGAAATTTGGCAAGCACAATTACCTTGAGTAAGTCTCTGCATGTGGCAAATTTTGTGTCAATGTCTTTAGCCATTTCAGAAATACTGAGTATTGAAAATAAAGGTTTGGGGCTTGTTGGCACTTTTTCTGTCCACCTGTATTTCAGAAAGACTTTTAAAAGTAGTGAGTTGAAATTTTAGGTATGCCACCCTTACGGCGACACCAACACAGTGAAATATACACCTGTCGGCAAAATCAACACTTTGCCGACAGGTTGCTGTGTTGGTGTGCCTGAGACAGGGGCATGCTGTCTCCCAGTCCTTCACCCCAGCCCCAAATCAACTCTGACTGGAGTTGAGAATCCTAAAGATGGGGGGCGGGGGCAGAGCCCCCCACATGGGGGGTTTGGAGGTGAAGCCCACCAATAAAAAAACAGGACCGGGAGACACACAGGAATCATGTAGACCACAACTTGTGGTCAACATGGTTCCTGTATGTGATATACCAGTCAACATAGGGGAACAAGTGACCACCAAACAGTGTGGTTCATGATAAACACAGCCATACAATCAAGCCATACAAAAGCAAGAGTATTGGACTTTAGGAGGGCTGACTTTGGGAAAATGAGAGAGTGCCTCAGAAAAGCACTAGCAAACAGGCAAGAAGGAGGGGTGGAGGAACAATGGGGAGTAATCAAAACAGCCATCTCAGAGGCAACGAGCCTTTTTGTAAAGCAAATCAACAAAACACAACGAAGGAAAAAAACGCTATGGTTCTCAAAAGAGGTGGCAGGGAAGGTTAAGGAGAAAAGGATAGCATTCAGGAAATATAAGGAAACACAGAAGGAGCAGGACAGAGAACGTTATCAGTTAAAGTAGAGAGAGGCTGGGAAGGCAGTCAGAATAGCAATGGCCCAAACCAAGGAAAAGATAGCCAATTCTGTTAAGAAGGGGGATAAGACCTTTTATAGGTACATTAGGGAGCAAAGAAAGACCAAAGGAGGGATACTGAGGCTTAATAAAGGGGAGGGAATGTGGGTAGAGGGTGACAGTGAAAAAGCAGGGATACTGAATGAATATTTCTGCTCAGTATTCACTAAAGAAGAGGAGGGGGAGGTACCTAAACCAAACAAGAGAAACACTCTGAAGACAGGGGTTGATACCAGTCCATTTACAGAAGAAAGGGTTCTGAAAGAACTAATAAATTGAAGGTGGACAAAGCAATGGGGCCTGATGGGATTTACCCAAGAATTCTAAAAGAACTAAGGGTAGAACTAGTGACACCACTGACTACTCTCTTTAACAAATCATGGGAGGATGGGGTGGTACCTGAGGACTGGAGGAGGGCAGATGTGGTTCCTCTTCACAAAAGTGGAAGTAGGACAGTGGCAGGAAACTACAGACCAGTTAGTTTGACCTCAGTGGTAGGGAAAATGATGGAATCACTTCTGAAGGAAAGAACTGTTGAGTAACTAGAGGCCAGTGGGGCACAGGACCCAAGACAGCATGGATTCACAATGGGAAGGTCGTGTCAGATGAATCTAATAGATTTCTTTGACTGGGTGACCAAAGTAGTAGACCAGGGAGGGGCTGTGGACATGGCCTACCTAGATTTTAGCAAGGCATTTGATACAGTCCCACACAAAGATTAATACACAAGTTAGCCAGCCTTGGAGTGGGTCCCAAGGTGGTAGCCTGGATAAAAAATTGGCTAGACAACAGGACGCAAAGGGTAGTAGTAAATGGAGTACACAGTGAAGAAAGGAGGGTTACTAGTGGGGTACCGCAGGGTTCAGTACTGGAACTGGTCCTTTTTAATGTCATTATAAGTGGCATTGCAGAGGAACTGGAAGGAAAAGTATGTCTCTTTGCAGATGACCAAATCCAAAAAAGGCAGCACCAGCATCCATACTTCATAAAACAACTTTTTATTATACAGTATTATATTTGCAGACGACACAAAGATCTGCAACAGGGTTGATACACAAGATGGAGTGGAAAGGATGAGAAGGGACTTGGCAAAGTTGGAGGAATGGTCAAATGTATGGCAGCTCAGATTCAATGCAAAGAAGTGCAAGGTAATGCACATGGGAAACAAAAACCCAGGGGAAGAGTACACAATGAGGGGGTGAGATACTGACAACAGTAAAAATGGGAAGGGACCTGGGGGTAATTATATCAGATGACCTAAAGGTGGGCAAGCAATGTGAGAAGGCAGTAAGGAAGGCTGGGGGGATACTGGGATGCATAGGAAGAGGCATCAATAGTAGAAAACAGGAAGTTGTTATCCCTCTGTACAGACAGTTGGTGAGACCACATCTGGAGTACTGTGTGCAGTTCTGGAGACCCCATCTCCTCAAAGACATAGACAGAGTGGTGGCTGTACAGAGGAGGGCAACCAAAATGGTGCAGGGTCTGCACCAGAAGACATACAAAGAAAGACTAAAGGAGCATAATATGTATACCCTTGAGGAAAGAAGGGAGAGAGGAGACATGATAGAAACTTTCAAGTACCTCAAGGGAATCAACAAAGTCCAAGAGGGTAGCATGTTTCAGAAAAAGAGATGTGCAAGAACAAGGGGGCACAATTCAAAGAGCAGATATCCAGTAACTTTCTTTTTTTTTATTTGCAGGTTTTTACCTTTCAGTACTGCTGAGGACAGGTTGGAATTTGCTTCTGCTGGTAATGTAGGCAACCCCAACATCAAGTAAATGGCAGTGACAGCGATTGTCTAAAGCGGAAGACCAGCTACTTTTTTAAAAAAGAAACTGCTCCGTGGACCGTGAAACCCGTGCTGATGTGACGTCAGTAACAGTGTTCAGCTGACATTTCATGGGCGCGCTCTTTTGATTATGTGCCCAGCGCTCGTTCATGACAGGGGCAGTGAACACACCCCTCCAGGTCATGGCAGTGTTTGATAGGTGGTAGCAGCGTGAGCCAGGTTGAATCGCTTTTCCTGACTGAAAGCCGCCTGCTTAGAGAGCGAGAGAGAGAGAGAGAGAGGGATCGATTGCCTGGAGCCCACTGCATATCCCAGAGGAGATAAAGTAAACAGTTCAAAGTGAGTTTCTCATAAAAAGTGGGGTTTTTATGTGTCAAATAAAGTGGTTTGATCAGAAATACCCTCCGGTTTCAGTCTATCCCTGCTTCCATTTATGTACTGAGCTCATTCTACTGTAAGCGCAAGCTGTCACCCGCGGCAAAAACTGCTCGGTTTCCCATTTGTGTCTGAGGGAATTTATAAGGTGACAGCCTTGCAGCCTGCAGCATCACACTATTTGTGACTGAATGTCATGATAAAGGAGCTAAAGTAGCTTGTGAAAACTTTAGGAATGCCTTGTAGTTAGCTGCCTTATGTAGCGTGCATATCTCCCCTCGGATCACATCTGAAAATACTCTGAGCCCTGAGCCTGTCGGAAGAGAAGCAGTTAACTTCTACTGGCATGACTTTACTCACTTCTTGATCTTTGCCCCTTGTTTGATTTAATGTGCCAGCAGCCAGTGACTTTACTTGTCCGCGTAGACTTCTCGGCTTTCAGGCTTGTGCTTATAGTACCATTACATTGACCGTCACATTGCAACTGAAGCTTATCTGATGCCTGTGTCAGTTGTGAATTTCTCCCCCATCAAACAGTGTAACACTGCCTTGTAAATTAAGATGTTCCACACTGTGAATGGGACACTTTTATTTTTTATCCCTACAAAGATTCTGCTTATGGACGCGCGAGTAGCTTCTGGTTGAATACACTACTGTTTATGCTGTTACTCCCTTGTGTTTTTTTACTCTACAGACATGCACGCATCATAGGCATGTTTGTTTAATTGCATATCATTTTTATATCATGTTGTCATGCTACATAAATGTGTCTAATTAGGATTTCAATTAATGTAAGTTGCACATGTTGTTCACTGGCTTAAGACCATGCCATGTTAGATGTCCTCACCTACTACCAGCAAGATAAACTGGAAGCTTAAATTTTTTTTTTGTTTGTCTGTAATAAATATTTCACTCCAGTTGTAGTATGATCCTAACTGATATGTTAATGATTTATACTTTTTTTGATCCAGCTGTAAGTCTTGTTTATATTTTAATAAAGGCGCCATTGTCTCACACTATGAAATCTTCTTAAAGTCCTCCTTCTGGGTTAACATTTAATTTTAAATTATATCTTAGGAACGAATGAAACGAAATACAGCAGTAAAAGTTACTTTTCTAATACTGTAATCTGATTGGATATATTTTATTATGTGATATGTCTCTTAAATGTGTCCCATTTATAAATGTTTATGTTCTAATAGATGTTTTGCAAATGAATGAAACGAAATATAGCAATAAAAGTTACTTTTCCAATACTTTAATCTGATTGGCTGTACTTTATTATGTGATATGTCTCTTAAATGTGTCCCATTTATAAATATTTATGTTCTAATAGATGTTTTGCAAATGAATAAAATGAAAAATAACCAAAAAAGAAGTAAAAATTTTTTTTTAAATAAATGTTGACGTCCATTAATTTTGGTTGAACACGTGATATCATCTATCCTATTTGGGGGTGTTAAGTGATAATAAATAAATGAATTCATCACCATTTGAGGTTTAACATGTGAACGAAATGAAATATGGTCAAAAAAATGTTTTTTTTTAATTTATTAAATGCTGCGATCTGATTGGTCGGTGCACATGTTTTGTTTGAAAACTAAAACATTATGTGAGAATCAGGTAGAGACACTTGATTCATTGTAGAAACCAGTGTTTACTTTTCCTCATTTCCTTATACTGTGCAAATAATGGAGAATTTTGCATTATTTATGCTGATTGGTTGAAATCAGCAGTATGATTAATTAGTATGTATATAAACAGGATCACTACTACCAGGTACATGCCCCATGATAAAACCTTAATTGGAGAGGTGCCGGTTTACACGTGTGTGTGTGTGTGTGTGTGTGTGTGTGTGTGTGTGTGTGTGTCTTTGTGTGTGACACATAGTGTGCTTGGGTAAACTGTTACCTATCCTATTTTGGGGTTTAAAGTAATAATAAATAAATGAATTCACCCATATGTGATGTGCAACATGTGAACAAAACAGAATATGGTTAAAAAATGGTTTTTTTAATTTTATTAAATGCTGCGATCTGATTGGTCGGTGCACAGTTTTTGTTTGAAACTAAAAAATTATGTAAGAATCAGGTAGAGACACTTGATCCATAGTGTGTGTGTGTGTGTGTGACATAGTGTGGATGGTGGGGTGGGCAAGCACCCTGATACTCATGTCTCATCAGACCAGAGGTACCGGGCAGGAGAGGGCATATCGGAGGCATGCTCTGGGTGCTCCTTCTTCCTGGGTACCTCAGGCGTTTGTGCATTTTTCCTGTGGGGGGAGTGGCACGCTCCCTACACCAAGGCATCACTGCCAGCATCACCACTCCCCTTCCCTCTATGTCTGCATTGCACTTGTCATGCCACCGGCTTCTGCCAGATGCCATTCAACCACTGAGTGCTGACCCCCCTCCCTCCTGGGAGAGGAGAGCTGTCCTGTGGATGCTCAATTGTGATGGTCTAGAGGTGCTCTGCTCTAAAGGTGGTGAAAGAGATGAGTGAAACACCAAGGTCTGAATTATTGTGGATAAGATAACTGTTACCCAGACTAAGAGAGGCAGAAGTCGTCCTAGAGATTCAGTGCCCGCAGGGTGATTATTTTGTACCAGAAGGTAGGGAGACATAGACACAAGAGGAAGAGAAGTCACCCAAAACAATAGGGCAGTAAATAAGACAGATACTTTATCTATGACTGCTAAAATTATTTCAACAAGAATAGAATAGATGCTGAGGCCTACTGCCACTCTAATTCTATAATTATTCTACAATTCTTATTCCTATTAATAAGCTTAGGTGAAGATCAGATGACAGACACTACCCACAACAGTATTTGGTTTAGCTATAACTACACACTTCTACTAAAGTCCAGATGTTGCAGGAGTCCAGAGGTTTGGCGTCTTCATGTACACGTTGGTCTATGATGGTAGCTACAAAGGGGAAACAACCGAGACAGTAGATGCTAACACAGTTCTCAGCAGGAACCTTGTAAAGGCCACTGGGTGGTGAGGGTTTGTTAAACAGACCATATGTCTTCGCCAAAAGCCCACTCTCTCCAAGGCTGCTGGAATAAAAGAACCAGGGCAACTGGTTCCTGAAATAACCCACTGATGGGCTGTCGGATTCCCAACTGAAAACAAAAGGTTTCTCAGCCAAAACCCACTTCCAGGGTCGCCAAGGATGAAGAGAAATCAGGACCTGCGTGGCAACAAAACCAATGAAGGACTACCACGACCTGAAAGATGCTGCAGCACTCCAAGGGCCAGCTAAACTCTGAAGAATCTCTGATAGGACCAGGAACCAGAAGAATCTGTAGAGGTGATGGTTGATTCTGCAATCTTGTCACCAGAAACTAGAACAAAAACAAAGAAACGGTGGATGCGTCCCTTACTGGGCTTGGATAGACTCGACTTTTGGTGAACGACCAGGGGTGCAGACCAGGTTCTCCAGGATGAGCACACTCTTCTGTGGAGGGCGACCAACTTCGGGACATCTGGAACAGGAACCATACGAAATTACACTGGCACAGCTGTAATGATGCGCTTCAGCAGACAAACCTTCGAGCTGTGAAAACAAGAAATGGCGGGTACGACTTGTACGACTGGCAACGGACTCGACTTTGGTGGATGACACAGACCGAGGAGATGCCTTATTTACTATGGGGCCTATACGCCTCACTTACTGTCGCTAGGCTGGATTGCCCTAATCTGCTAGGCCGGGGCTGCCCTTGCTACTACTATGCTGACTTGCCCTAATCCACTAGGCCGGGGCTGCCCTTGCTACTACTAAACTGGCTTGCCCTAATATACTAGGTCGGGCTGCCTTTACTACTACTACTAGGCTGGCTTGCCATAATACACTAGGCCGGGCTGCCCTTACTACTACTAGGCTGGCTTGCCCTAATACAGTAGGCCAAGGCTGCCCTTACTACTACTAGGCTGGCTTGCCCTAATACAATAGGCCTGGAGCCTCCCTGGAACCCTGCTTTACCTCGGGCCTAATGCCTACAACTACTGTGGAGCCCCTTTTTACCTAAAAATCCTGCAGTCTATACCTAAGGCAGGCACACTGGGCACCTGTAAACCCCAAATATGTTACTTAATTTACATTTCTGGGATGCCCCAACTTTGGGGCTTTACACAATCCTCTCCCTCCCCTACCGACCCCCGATGGCCGGCCTTTTCCCATATGTTCTTTGATTCCCACACAGTTTTTGACTCCACTGCCTCCTGAGGAAGGCAATTCCATATATCCAGAACCCTTTCTGTGAAAATATATTTACTCACACTACCACTGAGCCATCCCCACTCTGTCTTCAGATTGAACCCTCTAGTTCTTGCACAGCAGAGCTTTGAATTTTTCTATTCCATGGTAAACAATTGCACAGTGTAATATGTGTGAAGTAAGACAGGTGACTGACAGGTAAAAACATCTGTGGAATGATTATATAAGCAATAAGACGTGGCTGGGCCTTGGTAGTGCTGGGATGGTGGGGGGATGGGCGGAGTCAATGGCTAAGGAAAGTCCTTTTTGGTCCAACGCATCTAAGAATGTATGAAGATATGAAAGTAATGATGTGGCATCTTATTGTACATAATTTCTCAGTTCCAGAATATCTATGACAGGATGAGAAACATAGGTAAGAGTACGTCACAAATGTGAATACTCCTCACTACTGCCTGTTAAAGTTAATAAATGAATAACTGACTGTGTAAATGAATAAGCATATGCATAGAAACAAACTGAGGAGGTTAATGTGGAGTGTCTGATGGCAAATGATTCATCGTCATCAGTAATGCATGTTGTTTCTACTTATTGTGTGAAACATTGGCTGTATGGGACATTAGGTCATGTAGATACTTAATAATATATGTTTATTGTTCACTGTGTAATGTTTGTATGACTGTTAATCATATATTTAACTTCATACCATAGGTGCCATAGTTACTGTGATATCACCATTCAGTGAGATGCCAAGGCGGCTGTGCTGTAGGTGGTTGTGGCAATACACACAGTAAGACAGTCAGTCTTCACATTTGGCCACAGGATCCATCTCTATGTGATGGCTGGGATGAGTTTGTAAGAAAAACACGTAAGAATTGGAAAGGTGGCAGTTCTACATCTGTTATTTGTAGAGAACATTTTGTTGCACCTAGAGACTTTGTAGGATTTCAGCAGTGGAAACTAGGATTTAAAAAAAAACTTGACCTTGTAAAAGGAGCTTGTCCGTCGAGGTTAAGAACAGACACCATACCTCATCCCATCGAGTGTTCTACTGTGAATGAATCTGAACATCAACAGCATGAAAAGGGAGATTATTTCCCTGATGCAGTGGTGAGTATATCACCCTTGTTGATGGCTACATTTTACAAGATAGCAAAATATGCTGTAATTATATGAGATAAGGAGGGAGTGGTTGTGGTGGATAAATTGTGTCTGGTTAAAATACATAACAGGTAGCATCAAGGTTGAATTTGTAATTTTATTTATTTATGTATTTATTTATGTATGTATGTGTTACGAGGATATTATACTGTGCAAATCTGCTCATCTACAGATGTATCAACTTACGACTGCCCCCCCATCCCATACTGTCCCAACCCCTCATAATGCTGCATACTGTTGTACAGGATATCACCTCCTTGTTAACCTTATGAAACCTCTTAAGGTATTTAAAGGTTTCAGACATATCCCACATCCCTCCCACATCTAGGGAGTACCTTTTCAGCTCATCCAATCTATCCCATATGACTTACCCTCCAACCCCTTCATCATCTTTGTCACCCGACATTGCACCCCCTCAAACAATGTGATGTCTTTATTCAGGAATGGGTGCCAGTCTGGCATGCACTACTCTATGTGTGGCCTGACTGGGTATCTGTATAAGGGAAGAATCATCTCCTTATATCTGGATGAGATTACCCTCGCTATACATCTCAGCATCGTGTTGGCCTTTGATGCTGCCTTCTTGTACTGAGCTGAGTTGTTTATGCTGTCCAGCTACCATCAATGTATCTTCTGAAATGAGACTTATCCTTCAAAGGGCCATGTCTGAGATATCAGCCTATAGTACCTCATAGTAATGCAATGTCTTTAGAATATGAACAGTCACTCAGAATGTATCTGTTTAGACTGTCGGATGTTATAGCAGTACATATATATCAGTATATGTCTTCCTTTGTATTTTTCTCATTTACTGTAGATAATGTGCTGATGTTAAAACTTATTTTGTGTTATTGTTTCTGTTGTTGTTAGGTATTGCATCAACCAATTTTGCAAATAAACGGTTATGCTGATACATACGGTCAGGAAGAAATCATTCAAGACAAGGTTGCACAATCTGTTGGGATGGCAACATGCACTTCAGACATGTTAACAGATTGTCACAATGAAAACATGGAAATCTTTTCATCATATATTGATGCGTTCGATCACTCATACTCAAAGACTTCAGCTCATCGTACTTCAGTAGATCACGGAACACAGTGCCGTCTTAAAAAGAGACAGCGAAGCTTTGGTAAGTTACATAACAGAAATACATATAATATTACTGTGGTCAAAATAATAGCATTTTGCCAACTGATTGTATTCATGTCAGTAACCCATATATAGGGTGGCTATGTCGAACTGTATGGCCACTTCATGTACCAGCAGCTCAACCTTTCCCCCACATGCCCTGGACCACATTGGCTCTACCCCATCCTGGTACCTCTCATGTGTGCAACCCTCCCAACTCAGCACCATACTACCACCCCTCTGCCATTATTCATATGTGTTAGTGCTGTTTCCAGTATTGCCATTGGCACAGCTCTCCACTCACTGCTTCAGCTGCCAGCCATCTGATGTATGATGGGACATACAGACGATGCATGCCAGTATATGTCAGATGCCTGACAACTTTGGGGGTAGCATGTGTGCTGGGTGCGTTTTTAGGAGTTAACTGATATTTCAAAAATTAAATGAGATGAATCCATTATACATTTATTTGCTGTGTGTCAAGCTTTTAAAAAATTACTTAATGATTTTTTTCTATTACTTACATGATGTAGTCCAGAAATAGATGTAAATATATGTTTTTTAAATTCACGTAGGGGTACAGACATCTGACTATCAACAGATAGGAAAGTCAAATAAGTCAGTCACATCATGTGATATTGGTGTGCAATGCCAGATTATAGGAGGGCCTCTTGTAAAGATTCTAAAATCTAATGTCAATGAAATCCAGACTGAAGATGTTTCTAGTGAAACTGATGAAACTTCCTTAGAAAACGTATCCAGTCTTGGCAAAGATCCAAGCAGTCTAGAGAGTGTTGGTGAAGAAATTGAAACAGACATTGAACTGAACGGTTCCTCTTCAAAAGATCATTGTAGCCCGACGACAGATGAGAAGTTCATTATCTGCAAGACTAATTTGCTTGCCTTGTTCAAGATATGTGTTAAATGTAATGGTGTCACTAATCCATAAATATTTAGACATTGCGGAACTGCAATTCACATTGAGCAGATATGTGCTGAATGTGGCTATCGACGAACATGGGTGAATCAACCATATATAGGCCATATTCCATCTTGCAATCTCTTGTTGTCTGGTTCCATATTATTTTCAGGTAACCTCCCCTCAAAAGTAATTCATCTCTTTAATCTTTTAAAAGTTGCTGTCTACTCGAAGAACACTTTCTTCAAGCATCAGCATCATTATCTGCAACCGGTGATATTCAAACAGTGGAAAATGCAGCAGGAGGGTATGATATAGCAGCTTCGCAGTATTGATGGTGGTCTTGTACTAGCTGGGGATGGGCGTTCTGATAGCCCAGGTCACTGTGCGAAGTATGGGTCATATAGCGTGATAGAGCAACGTATCAACAGAGTACTGAACATTGAGATTGTGCAGGTGCAGTATTAATCCAATCGCCATTGGTACATTGTGCATATATAAATGGTTGAATATTAGTGAAATAATTTTATTATAAAAGGGTCTGAGAAATGAAGCTTTGATTGGCTATAAACATTCTAACAGCCTTATGTTAATCTTATGTTAACATACATGTAGAGCTTAGTCATATGCTGAACAAGGTTTAACACAGTTTAAAAACATGTTTTATTGTAATAGCAATAAGGCACTCCCAGGGATTATGGTAATGGTCAGTTAATCACCCTCTAGGAGCATGTGGCACTCGGCCACAACTCATGCCACACTACACCCCTAGAAGGCGATTAACAGACCATTAACATAACCCTGTTCATGCTGTTTATTGCTTAAATATTTTACATAGGAAAATATGTAACTATGTTTAGCAAATGTCAATTTGCACATTTAATAGAGCCAAGTGATACATTTGCCATGCATATTATATTGCAAACCAATGGTTGTTTGTTTAAGGACAATTATGTAGAATGGGGATTAGGGGGTAACCCAAGATAAATATTAATCAGCATGAAATGTGTTCTGGATGAAGATGAGACTTTACTTAATGGAATACACTGAATACTGAGGTTTACACAATATTCTAATAGCATCTGATGCAAAAAACAAATTGTGAAACATAAAGAGCCAAACTGGAAAAAAATCACTGAAATAACCAAATTTTTATGGGGTGCTTCACAGAGCAATGAAGTAAAGAGTAGCACCTGGCGTGAGTTAGAAGGGTTGAAATGCACAGTTGAATACATATCAAGAAAGAACCATGAAATAGACACGCTTATCACTGATCGGCACAGACAAATTGCCAAATGGGTATGAGAAAACCTGCCCAACACAAAACACCAATATGACATATGGCATGTTGCTAAGAGTAAGTTAATAGCTGACAAGTTTTAAAAAAGTGGACTGAATGATGGTAACTAAGGGTTAACTGTAAGAGAGATACATATAATTTATTATTTCAGATGGTATAAAAAATGTTAGTGTCATCCTACAGTGCATAGTCAATGACATCGTAGAGGTGGTCGTGAGTACAGAGACAAAGACAGTTCTTTACTTCCACCAGAACACATAAGTCAGGAACAGCATTTTATGCATCCAAAATCCCATGCCATGGCCTGTAACTATTCCCCCTCCCCAGTGCACACACACTTGGGTTTTTCCCATCCTAGGTATAACACATTGCACTTGGAGCAGTTAAATTTCAATTTCCAGGTGCAGGACCACCTATCCACATTATCCAGGTCCCCTTACAGGACCAATCTCCCCTCCTCCTCCTTCATAACTGCTCCCAGCTTCAAATTCCTTGCTGAAGTCTATCCCTAACCTTCACCACCAACGCTTTTGAAAAACATAGTGTTTTTTTCTTTTGTATAGATGTTTTTATTTGTTTCACACAAAGGCCGTGTTTCTCTCTATCTCAATTTTTGTTTTATTAGCAGGGCACATTGCAATACCATTAATATATGATGACATTTCAATTTATTTCAAAAGGTGTTGGGAAAACAAATTGATGCTGTAGCAATGCAGAAAGAGTGTGAAGACATTGGTTTATGGCGTGCATCTATTGTAAATCATATGTACTGGTGCACTGCTTCTAGTGTTGAGCAACGTGGGGAAGTAATAGCAGCAAAATGGGAAAGTGTACTAAATCATGTGATGAACATTCATGAGGGTCACCATGACCTCTTTGAGAAATGTCTACATGATGAACTAAGTGGAGATGAAAGGAATAAGCAGTGGATCGTACCAAGTGAGTATACCCATATCTTAATCTGATTGCAAATCAGGTACCCATTTTATGAATGTTGTTATGATATATACAAATGTATCCGGCACAGATCCTTTTCAGTGCAAAAGTTCAAATTTTATAAAATATCATTATGGCCTTAATGGTCCCCAACTATATAATTACTTGCAAAGGCACAGTTAAGGACATGAAAACATCTGCTCTGGACTGCCTCAGTTTTGTTACTGTCCTTGAAGGTGTACCTCCAGTACTAAGCGTATCTATAGAAAGTCGTGTTACCTTCTTTTTACTGTTTGTGCTACTGTTTCCTCAGTT
This sequence comes from Neoceratodus forsteri, assembly GCA_016271365.2. Classification (NCBI taxonomy): domain Eukaryota; kingdom Metazoa; phylum Chordata; order Ceratodontiformes; family Ceratodontidae; genus Neoceratodus; species Neoceratodus forsteri. The sequence goes on from CM028133.1 coordinate 995,675,487, forward strand.
TAGGCCTTTGACCTGACTTTTCTTTCCTGCTTCCCTTAGGGAAGTTTGGTATGCCTCTCTATCTTCATACTTCTTCTTTTGCACGTCCCTTTCCCTCTCTAATACAATAGGATGTTGATTCATGTATTGCATCCTTAATGCTTGCCCACTTTGCCTGTACTCCCTCACCTGTATTTCTTCTTGTCAGGTCTAGTTAACTCTGTTGGCCATCTTATCAGAGTCTCTTGTTGGTTGTTTTACTAGTTGCTTGAAGCCAAGGCCCCTAGAATTCTGCGGCCGCAGAATTTTGCTCAGAACTTGCAATCTACCGCAGAACTTCTGCGATTACTGCAGAATTACTCTTCTTCTTGATTTTTTATTAATATTTTTGTTTTTCCATAGAATCTGGTTCCCTTCCCCTCTTTTTATATCCTAAACCCCTATATGCTCAGAATGTGATATTATCATTGCTATAACATCATACATTATCTAATGAAATGGCTGCATTCTGCAACAGAAATGAACAGTCACTTATCTACTACAGCTCCCACTGCCAGAGACGGTGGCACAGCACATCAGGCATAGTGATATTTGCTCAACCTGCACTACAGCCTAATACAATTTTCAATCTTACATTATTGCACTAGGGTCAACTTAAACTAAACCTTGTCAATAGCATAGATCTGTTAAGTCAATACCTCGCTTTGTACAAACCTATTTGTGCCTTTAAGGTATAGAGGTGCCATCTGAAATGAATAACTGGTAAAATGAATTTAACTGTCATTTTTAAGAAAAATAAAGTAATTATGCACAGAAAAGTGGAATATAATAATGTGTAGACATGTTGAAAGAATAGACCTGTTAAATAAATAATTGCACTGTATGCATTTTTGCCAGGGTTATTGATTACATATTGTCATTGGTTGATAGAATCACCTAAAAGTTATGGAGAATTGTTGTGTGCAGGGACAGCTGTTGGGCCAGAGGGCAGCATGCTGCGTTTCCATGCCGGCAACTCAGGTTCAGAGATTAGCTCTGAGAGATGGCTGGGTAGCACAAGGATTGGTGGAGCACATCATTGCTTGGAGCCTGGGAAGGTATGGTGCAGTGTTCTGTCACATGGTGCATACACTGTGCTGGTCTGGAGAGCTCTATCTCATAATCAGTTCACATGCATGTCATGGCCTGATGGTGTTACACAGTGTGTGAGGGAAAGCAGGTTGACATCAAAAATGAGTTCTGCAATAACTCCTCTATTCCATTTCTAATGGGACCTGTATGAATGAGGATGCAAGTTCATGGAAATTAAAAATATATATACACACACACACACACACAATATCTCTGTCTCTCTCACCACACACACACACTTGTATGTATGTTACAGATTGCATATAAATATATAAGTGATACACAGTGGGAACCTCATTAGTGGGTAGATAGCATGCATATAGAAATACCTTATTTATCAGATAAGATCCCCTCTGCATATGTCATTTTTTTAACAGGCTAGGACCTTAAGGGTGAGACATTTGTTTTGCCTTTTTAGGCATAAAATTATTTTTATAATTCTGTTATTTTTTGAACTAGTGTTACTGTGCTTTCCACCATCCTGACTGCTATAAAAACTGACATGAAAGTGAAGTTAGGATGACAGGCTGTCACTGTGATGTGGTAGTTTGTTAGTGCCGCAGAACTTCCACAGAAATTACAAACCATCACCGCAGAAGTTCTGTGGCAAATGGTAGTCTTGCCGCAGAACTTGGTCCTACTGTGCCGCAGAAAAGTAGGGGCCCTGCTTGAAGCCTTCCCCCTTCAGGGAATCTACCATGTGTCTAGTTCTGGCAGATGTTCCTGCTAATATTAATCAATCTTTATTCGGCATGTTGAAGTCTCCCATTATCAGAATCTCTCATGTAGCTGTCAAGTTTTGCATATCTGCAAACAGTAATGTGTCTATGTTGGCAGGTATATTTCTGTATGCTTCACTGCTATCATTTATAACATTGATCTATTCCATGTGATCATTTCTGGATAGATTCAAAAGCTGCCATGAAACTTGAAGCAATTGTGTCGAACAACATGTTGGTTAATGACATAAAGCGTCTATCTACTAACTTTCAGACTGCTAACTTGGAAGCATTCCACAGCTTGATTCTGCATTTTGCTCCCAAGCACACAGCATTTTCTAACCTGGGAATACGTTCTCGGTATGCATCATTAAATAGGTTGTTTTTTAAATGTCATGTATTAACATGCTACATCCTTGCAAACAAAGTTGCTTATTAACAAGCATGTGTTAGTCTAATTTTGCAGGTATGCACTTTAATGAAAATGTAAACAGAGAGCAATCGGTTCGGCTTGACAGTGAGCCGCAATACCTAATTAGATTCCCAAAGTTTAAAAAGGGTGGAAACACTGTGCAAAAGCTTCTAAAGAATGCTATGTATGGTAAGATATAGTCATTGTGTTTCATGTTTTTATCTAACCCCACAGTTTCCGGAATAGGAACAAATTTTTTTATTTTTTTTATTTACAGTTCAAATGAAACATATTGCAATTCATTATTTCATAAAATGATTTTAAAAAGCTTAAAAAGGACACCATGCACTATAACAAATACCAAATGGGTAACCCCATGCAGAACCGTGTGTTCTTCCATCTCAGGGTCTGATTCCACAGGACCTCTCACGCTTGCTCTCTAGGTCAAAAGGAGTAAGACCCCTCTGTGGCAGAACACACTGGTTCAGCATGGTTACCCATTCGGGGTTGTCTATATGACTGATGTAGAAGGTGTTAGGAAATGTTTTTTGTGCTGTTTATAGTATTACATTGCTTGTTACGCAAGTGTTAGCATCACCTGCTACTTACAGATGTGGAAGTCTGCTAAGTTGGAATCTAAAAACTCTCACTGTGATCATGCTACTGACATGTTATAGTTAAACACTGACTCATTTGATTCATTTACAGGATATGCTGAGGAGTTGTTGGAAACACTCGTTACAGAGTATCGAATAGACCCGTTCAAGTTAAGTCAATCTTTGGATGACATTAGGAAGAATGTACCTAAGCCGCTATGCTCAGGTGTGATTGAGCGACCTGACAAACGTGTTGCTATAATAGACTTTACAAGCAGATACCAGATGACAAAGTAATGACTTTGATGAAGAATGCTTTCAATTATGAATGCAACCAATGACAGCTGATGAGATTGTTCCATTCGTACAGCAGGTGCTTAGGTGGTTTGTGACAGAAATTGTAAAAAGCCACAAAGATAAATAAATACAATGTAAACTACGGAGAGTACTGTTTATGTAATCAGAAACTAAATGTCATCTCACATAATTTACTTTTAATTAAAACAGTTTTAATTGAATGTCTTAAATGACTTATAAAACTAATCTGTGGTGTTGTCATGAGGGATAAAAAGAAACTGGTAATTAAGCATGCTCAGAAATGTTTTTGATCTTATTCAATGCTGTTTTGTATTTTTTTAATACAGGCCCATTTTATAAGCACAATAAGAGATGGCAGGGTGTTGGTAGTACTGAGGCTTTGTGCCTCACTATGCCACTGGGTGCGGGTATCTCAGTACTACCAACACCTAGCAGTGTCCTACTGCTTACATATATATATATATATATATATATATATATATATATATATATAGTGCAGTATGTGCTACAGTTAATGGTGAATTTCAGTAATATTTCCAGGTATATCACATATTGGAATGCATCATACATATGTAGCATAGAATATCCCAACTCTCCCAAAGAAGAAACAAACTGAAAACAGAATTAAAACACCAGTGAAGTTTGGTGAATATTTATTAGTATAATGTAATGTTATTACTTAATAAACTTTCAGAAATGTTAAAACATTTCAAATGCTTTTTGTTTATTGATATAGTTATTTATATGTTTATTGTTCCAACTATTCCTTTGATCTTAAGCTAGGGAGAAACTTTGTAATGTCCACCTTCAGAAGGAAAAGTTTCTGATTTTGTGCATGACACATGCAGGTAGAGGTACACAGTTCTTCCTTCCTAGCCAACCCCAGCACCAACGCACAAACTGACGGTATGAGATGTATCTGTATCGCCTATAATAGAGAAGAAATATCATGTGTTAAATGATGACATAAAATGAATAATTCCATTCAATTATTGAATAAATGATGTTAGACACTTATATCTACATTCTACAGTCATTAACATTCCACTAGACTAGTACAGATTCAATTATTTTACGTATTCGACAACTGTCTACTTAATGTCATAAAACCAGATAAACACATAAGGACCACTAGGTCAATCCAGTCTGCCCGTATTTCCTATACACTGTATGTGGCCACTGACCCTATGTGATCAATAGCTATTCATTATACATGCAGTCTTAACAAAGACTATTAGTTTTGATATGTGACACACATCGCAGCTTTAATCACAGATGTATATAAAATATAAATAAAAAAATAAATCAATGAAGTCATAATGTTAAACACACTCATGATCATATGGAATAACAGCTGCATCTTCAGAATATTCTTGTCTATATTGGTAATACGCAGTTTCAGCACATGTGATTTAAACAACTGGTGCAAACCTCCCTGTGTGGTTATGCATTCCATGCTTTCTCCTTCTGTGTAGGTCTCATCCTCTTGTATTCTTGTATCAATCTGCTGAATCTCATGACAGCAACGATTGTTCTGGATATCATCCATTTCATGTATATTTGGTACATATGTGCACCTGAAATATTAAAAATGACAATGTGGAATCTAATATATAACTTATAACACCAAATAACATGTCTTTTATCTGTTACAGAGTGGTAATATAGGCTGAATTTTCAATGTCCAATGTCAGACGTGGCTGCCTGTGGCAAAAGGGGTTTTGCTCAACCCTTGCACCTGAAAAGATTAGTTGTGAGGTACAAGTTAGCTTCTGGCAGATGCCTACTTTCATACTCCATTAAACTGCATTGTATCCACTGCCTATTTTTATCACATTATAGCAGCTGACAAGGACCTCCACACACAATCACCATAGCTGGGAATTGAAATGATTGTCACAGTGCCTACTTTATTAGGTGTACTTACAGACTGGGTAAAAGAGTAAGATCAGCCAGTTCACTGATTACACAAATAGTTGTGCAAAAGTAGTCAGTGAAGAGTCACAGGAGTCATGAAGGCACAGTAAACTGGGCATGAAGTTTTGGACTGGGTTACATTTTTAACAGCAATAATGGAACTGGAGTTGTGGATATAGTTATTGAGTTTGTCAGTCTGTGACAGTTACTGGGAGAAGTAGCAAATTGCCCATTTAGTAGCAAAACAAAAATGGTGGGTTCTGATTTAAAAATGTGGGGTGTCTCATGATACAGTAAGCAACAGGACACCCTAAGCTAGTAACATTGTTTAGCAGGAGTAGCACACTAAGTCGAAGCTTATTTCCAGATGTGACCTGGGAGCCTGGATAGCTAAGTGATCACACAATATTCACTCTAGACAGCTGTTATAGTCAAACCCAGATCTCCAGATCTGCAGCTCAGAGCCTTAACACACTGTGCTATATGGGCTCCATACTTAATTTGCAGTGACATCTATTGTGAGGCAATGTACCCACCTGCAGTGACTCTCAGCCAATGAGAGAGCTCCTAGAATCTAGCCCATTTCCTAACCAGTAGCAATGCCCATTTACATGGACATTATTGACTAATAATGTAACACCTTTGCAACCAGTACAAGGCCAGCAATGAACAAACCAGTAATTCTGCTGCTACCTGGCATTTTCCATTTTTTTTGTCTCCTTCATCCATATTGCCATGGTGCATACATAACCATGCAAGTGTAGAGGCATTCACACATACTTTGACCCACTGTATCATTCATTAAGTATGAGGCCTCACTGCACCGACCATTGTCTTCCACCAGTGGGCGATCATTTGGTGGGACTCTCAAGACCGCAACTTGAGATATTAGTCTGACGTACACACAGCAGAATGTACCAGTCTGTGTTATTTAATCTCAGCCTTAGGTCTTCATCATCAGACTCCTCCTGCTCTTCGTCTCTGTGATCTGCACTCAATCTTGCAGGGGGTTCAAACCTATAAGGTGTTATGGTAAATATGGAGACAGCATCAGATGTCCCTTCATCAATGCTGTTACCTTCATCATCATCACTATCCGGTTCGGCTGTGGTGACATTGTATGCAACCTCATTGTCAGAGGATGGCAGGTCACTTGAAGACTCACTGTCCATCAAATCAATATCCATTTACTGTGAAAAAAAAAAATTTTGGTTAAACAGCTACTTTTTTGGAACATATAAAAGATTGCTACAAACAGATATAAACATGTACATATTCCCCACAAGGGATACATATTTCATAATTAAAAATACTCAAACATACATTGCAAGTATAAACAGTAGTGCGATAATGCTTCTGCATTGTGTTTAATATAAATATAAATGTAAATATCTGCCGGATAGTTTCACAATTATCATAACAATACAGACTGAATCACATCACTATGCAATTAGAAAATGTGAGTATACTAGGTGGCTGAGCTTCAGTCGAGGCTACTCTGAATGACCTTAGTATCATGCCACCATCAACCTAGAGGCAGAGGGTGACAATTTTCAATATCTGTTTTCCCAACTTCCCTTGGAGGAGACCACACTGTTGTCAGCAGCAGCAATACATATGTGCCCCTTATAGGGCTTAACTGTGTCATGGCACAGATCAACAGCTGACTGCCCTTCCATCTCTTTCTAAGTTAGTCATCCTCTCTCTGCCTCCAAGGATTCAGCTAGGGGAAGTATCTCAATGTTCCTGCCCCAGTGGTGGAATGTCATCTCATTCAGGTGGGTCTTGATAATTATTCAACTGGGCTGTGTACTGGAGTTCATCAATCAGACCACAGAGATACCCCAGGCTATAGTACTATCCTCAAGAGTACTTGTTCTTCCTTGAGAAGGAAGTCACAGTTCTTCTTAAGAAACAAGTGATCCAGCTGATGCCTACACCATAGAACAGAATCTGGGGTTGTACTCCAGTTATTTCATACTTCCAAAAAGTCAGGTGGTTAAACTTTCATCCCATCTTGGATCTTTGGGCACTAAACAGAGTGCACAGCTTACAAAATGTGTCATCTGCTCAGGAAACAACAAAGACAATTACTGTAGTTTTCAAATCTGTGTTCCCCTTTGGTTTATGCTTGGCACCATGTACATTTCCCATTTGGTTTGCAATGATAACCATGACTCTTTGTCAGGAGAAGATGCATGTGTTCCTCTCTCTGGAAAACTGGCTCCTGAAGGGTTCCTCTGCAGACCTGACTGTTCACACAGTGAACTGAATATGGCAGTTACTTGACCAGTTCAGTTTCCTAGTCAGCATACCAAAGTCCATTCTAGCCAGAGGTTACAGTGCACTGGAGTCGTTCAGGACACTCTCAGGAAAATGCTTTCCTGCCAGAGAAACTGATAGCCACCTTGAAAATGCTGACTGGTATTGTTGCCAGAAGTAACATGCTCTCAGCCAGAACTATGTTTGGGGCATTGGGCCTCAATGCAACCTCTATACTCATAGTCCCACTGTGCTGCATGCATATATAGATTCCTCAGATAATTATGCAGTCTCAGTGGTCTCAAGTGCACCAGACTCTCAAGCACCCAATCAGGATGTGTGCCCCTCTGAGAAGGACAACCACAATCTACTGGTAGGTGCTCCTTCTTCAGGCCAGCTGCTGGCCACTCTGACATTTGTGCACCCAACTTTGGGTTGTTTATCTGCCTTTGTTCCTCCAGACTCAAGGAATCTATTCCACAGTGAATCACACCTCAATATAAATGTGATAGATATCAAGGTAGTTCTGTATAATCTTCAGGCACTGGCTCCACAGAATATGGGACAGTTTTTTTTTTTTGGTAACCTGTTAAGGTCTACTAGGCACAAGGACTATTTTCTAGGATGACCCGGGAGCACTTGGTAGCTTAAAATTGACTCGCTCAAGGTCTCACAGTCTGAAAGTGGAAGTTGTCGGGATCAAACCCAGGTCTTCTGGATGTATCAAGCTTTATTCACAACTCATTACTCTAACCTCTAAGTTATACTTACAGCTACCCTTTGATGGCACCAACTATCAGTGTGTGAAGTACTACCTGAATGTTGGTGCACACTCCTGTCCTCTGCATTGCAAAGCAATGGGTGGAGTGGGCAGTAGAGTGCAATGAACACATTGTTACAATCACATAGCAGGCATGCCAAATGTGCTGGCAGATACTCTGGCCACCCATGGCATAAGCTCAGAAATGGGACCTATAAGGGAATGTGGCAGAACATGTGTTCATGAGATGGGGTATCAAAAGTTGTACCTTTTGCATTTCCACTACATGCAAAACTGCCTTGGATTTTGCTTATTCTGTCATTCCAAGGCCTGGAGTTTAATGCTGAGATTCATTGTTCCTTTGCTAAATAAATGGTTCATTTATACTTGTTCCCCAATTCAGCTGCTTCTGGTCAAGTTCCAGAATGAGCCATCCACAAGTAATTCCCAGTGGCTCTTCTGTGAGCCAGACAGATCTGTTTCTCCTTGATGTAGGACGTACCTTCACACATCTCTATATTTCTTGCTAGCTGATATCATGCTTTGCTAACTGCATTAACACTTTGGATAGTAAGCCAAGTAAGTAACATTTATGACTGAAACCCTCCCCCACGTTGGGATTACTGGTCTAGTTAGGTTAGTTCCCATTGCAGTGAGGCTGTACCTCATAACTAAAAGCCATTTAGTGAACAAACAGAAAACCATGGTGGATTTTCACTCAGGATACTCTCGGACCCTCTTGTTTGAATGAAGAAATAGATGTGTACAGAATATTTAGTAATGGTTTTGTTTCATACTGTATTACACTAATAGAAGAAAAGGGAGATGGCTTGGGAAATTATGTGTAACTTTAATAGAGTTCTATATTTGACATTAAATTGATAGTAGTGATCCTGTTTATATACATACTAATTAATCATACTGCTGATTTCAACCAATCAGCATAAATAATGCAAAATTCTTCATTATTTGCACAGTATAAGGAAATGAGGAAAAGTAAACACTGGTTTCTACAATGAATCAAGTGTCTCTACCTGATTCTCACATAATTTTTAGTTTCAAACAAAAAATGTGCACCGACCAATCAGATCGTAGCATTTAATAAATAAAAAAAAACATTTTTTGACCATATTTCATTTCGTTCACATGTTAAACCTCAAATGGTGATGAATTCATTTATTTATTATCACTTAACACCCCCAAATAGGATAGATGATATCATGTGTTCAACCAAAATTAATGGACGTCAACATTTATTTAAAAAAAATTTTTTACTTCTTTTTTGGTTATTTTTCATTTTATTCATTTGCAAAACATCTATTAGAACATAAACATTTATAAATGGGCCACATTTGAGAGACATATCACATAATAAAGTACAGCCAATCAGATTAAAGTATTGGAAAAGTAACTTTTATTGCTATATTTCGTTTCATTCATTTGCAAAACATCTATTAGAACATAAACATTTATAAATGGGACACATTTAAGAGACATATCACATAATAAAATATATCCAATCAGATTACAGTATTAGAAAAGTAACTTTTACTGCTGTATTTTGTTTCATTCGTTCCTAAGATATGATTTAAAATTAAATGTTAACACAGAAGGAGGACTTTAAGAAGATTTCATAGTGTGAGACAATGGCACCTTTATTAAAATATAAACAAGACTTACAGCTGGATCAAAAAAAGTATAAGTCATTAACATATCAGTTAGGATCATACTACAACTGGAGTGAAATATTTATTACAGACAAACAAAAAAACAATTTAAGCTTCCAGTTTATCTTGCTGGTAGTAGGTGAGGACATCTAACATGGCATGGTCTTAAGCCAGTGAACAACATGTGCAACTTACATTAATTGAAATCATAATTAGACACATTTATGTAGCATGACAACATGATATAAAAATGATATGCAATTAAACAAACATGCCTATGATGCATGCATGCATGTCTGTAGAGTAAAAAACACAAGGGAGTAACAGCATAAACAGTAGTGTATTCAGCGTGAAGCTACTCGAGCGTCCATAAGCAGAATCTTTGTAGGGATAAAAACAAAAGTGTCCCATTCACAGTGTGGAACATCTTGATTTACAAGGCAGTGTTACACTGTTTGATGGGGGAGAAATTCACAACTGACACAGGCATCAGATAAGCTTCAGTTGCAATGTGACGGTCAATGTAATTGTACTGCAAGCACAAGCCTGAAAGCCGAGAAGTCTACGCGGACAAGTAAAGTCACTGGCTGCTGGCACATTAAATCAAACAAGGGGCAAAGATCAAGAAGTGAGTAAAGTCATGCCAGTAGAAGTTAACTGCTTCTCTTCTGACAGGCTCAGGGCTCAGAGTATTTTCAGATGTGATCCGAGGGGAGATATGCACGCCACATAAGGCAGCTAACTACAAGGCATTCCTAAAGTTTTCACAAGCTACTTTAGCTCCTTTACCATGACATTCAGTCACAAATAGTGTGTGATGCTGCAGGCTGCAAGGCTGTCACCTTATAAATTACCTCAGACGCAAATGGGAAACTGACAGTTTTTTGCCGCGGGTGACAGCTTGCGCTTACAGTAGAATGAGATCAGTACATAAATGGAAGCAGGGATAGACTGAAACCGGAGGGTATTTCTGATCAAACCACTTTATTTGACACATAAAACCCCCACTTTTTATGAGAAACTCACTTTGAACTGTTTACTTTATCTCCTCTGGGATATGCAGTGGGCTCCAGGCAATCGCTCCCTCTCTCTCTCTCTCTCTCTCTCTCTCTCTCTAAGCTGGCGGCTTTCAGTCAGGAAAAGCGATTCAACCTGGCTCACACTGCTACCACCTATCAAACACTGCCATGACCTGAGAGGGCACGCTCACTGCCCCTGTCATGAAACAGCGCTGGGCACATAATCAAAGAGCACGCCCATGAAAACGTCAGCTGAATACTGTTACTGATGTCACATCAGCATGGGTTTCACGGTCCACAGATCAGTTTCTTTTTTAAAAAAGTAGCTGGTCTTCTGCTTTAGACAATCACTGTCACTGCCATTTACTTGATGTTGGTGTTGCCTACATCACCAGCAGGAACAAATTCCAACCTGTCCTCAGCAGTACTGAAAGGTAAAAACCTGCAAATAAAAAAAAAGAAAGTTACTGGATATCTGCTCTTTAAAGATGGGGGGGCGATTCAGGGGCAATGTGAGGAAGTATTTTTTCACAGAGAGTGTTGTGGGTGCATGGAACAGCCTCCCTGAGGAGGTTGTGGAGTCAAGAACAGTGGGGGAATTCAAGAATGCATGGGACAGACATAAGGCACTCCTAGTGGGGGGTAGGAGGAAGTAAGCTGTTGATTAACTAGGATCTGCAGCTTATCTGTTAGGTAGGAAAATGGGCAGACTAGGTGGGCCAAACGGTCCTTATCAGCTATCAAATTCTATGTTTCTATGTCATACCAGCATGGTAGAGCTGAAATTTTCAGGGTAGAAAGTCTTGGCCTCACAGATGCGCCTTTTGAAGGTTTGGTGAAAAAATACTAATCTGTTCCAAAGTTATTAAATGTTCAATTTCTCATTATTTACAATGGGAAAAAGATGTAAAAATGAAAGTACTTTTTGCACAGTCATCCAATTATTCATACTTTGCACCTTTATAACTTTGCAACCCTTCAACAGATTTGCATGAAATCTGGCATGCATAACCTCTAGAGGTAGATCTCGTGGTAAATTTCATGTGAATCTGTTTTGTGGTTTTTGAGATACTGTGTCTCAAACATCCTTAAACTTACATGGATTATTCCCATTTGTGCAGATAGTCTTCTGGTTTCGCATATTTACACCTTAATAACTTTAGAACCCTTAAACAGATGTGCATGAACTTTTGCATGCAAAATCTCAGGTGGCATGTCTGCTGATGTGATCAAATTCATTTGAGCCCCTTTTGTGATTTGTGAGATACTGTGTCTCAAACATCATTAAACTTATGTGTTTTTTTCCATTTTTACTAAGTTTTGCAGTTTTTCATAATTGTACTTCAATAACTCTGGAGCCCTACAACATATATACATAACATTTTGCATGCATACTTTCATGGGGTTGGTCGGTTGATGCATTTAATTCCATTTGACTTGCTTTTGTAGTTTTGAAGCTACTGTCTCAAATATCCTTACATTTACATGTTTTTTTCATTTTCACAGTTATCTAGTTTTGCATACTTTACACTTTAATAACTTTGCAACCGTTCAATGGATATGCATGAAAGTTTGCATTCATTATTTCATGTAGTAGGTCTGTTGATGTTGCTAATATGTAAATTATACTAGCATGATAGCGCCAGTATAATAGGGTTAATGAGGGTGTGAAATGTTAAAGGGCAATGTCTGGACCTTAACTTTGTAATGGTTGAAGTGATTTCTATGAAATTTGGCAAGCTTAATTGCCATGGGAAAGTGTTTGTATGTGGCAAATTTTGCCTCAATAGCTTTAGCTGTTTCTGAGATATAGAGTGTTGAAAATATAGGTGGTTTGGGGTTTTTTACACTCTTTTTTTTCCCACCTGTATCTCAGAAACTGCTTTAGCTTCTGGGCTGAACGTTTCAGGGCAGAAAGCCTTGGCATCAGAGATGTGTGTGTTGAAGGTTTGGAGAAAAATTATTAATCCATTCCAAAAGTTAGTCAGTTTTGCATTTTCCATTATTTCCTACAGGGGAAAAAAATAGATGTCTATCACGATGAAGGATCCCATGTCGCAGGAGCAGCTGCAATGTGGGATTCTAGGTTGAACACAATATGCTGCCAGCCATGTTCTTTCTATACTTAGTGAGAGAAATGAATTAAGTATACTTTTGATGTGTGGACTGGACACTGGGGAGTCCACTCTTAGTGTCCCAAAATAATTAAATATATATATATATATATTTATTATATTTATATTTAACCTAAAAAAATAAACAGTCCTGCAACATACTTGCCAACATTGGGGTGCCCAGTCCCCGTGTCGGCATTTACATGAACCCCCTCAACAACTTTTGACACTGGGGAGCCCACTCCAGTATTCACAAATTGTTTTGATTTGCCCCCCCCAGAACTGTGGGACATTGGGGAGCCCACTCCCAGTGCCCCAAAATAATTATATCATTGCAGTGAAGCCCATCAGGATGAAGCACAGTGTCACAGCCTCTCTGTATGACAAAAGGGATTAACTCCCATTGAAACAGCATTGTTTCCTGCAGTAACTCTACAGCAGAATTATGTAACACTGCACTTCATCTTGGTGGGCTTCACTGTTATATATATATATATATATATATATATATATATATATATATATATATATACATACACACACACACACATATACATACACACACACATTATATATATATGTATATGTGTGTGTGTGTGTAAATAGACAGGCAGGCAGGCAGACAGACAGACAGATAGAAACCTAAAAAAAGAAAACCGTCCTGTTACGTAGTTGCCAACATCAGGGTGCCCAATCCCCATGTTGGCATTTACACGCACCCCTCCAACTCCTTTTGGACACAGGGGAGCCCACTCCCAGTGTCCTAAAATTATATTATTATTTTTATCCCCCCCAGTACTGTGTGACCCTGGGAAGCACACTCCCAGTGTCCCCAAATAATAGTTTTGCAGTTACCGGAAAAGAAGAAAACAGTTCTGTGACATCTTTACTTCCCCCCTGAAACAAAGAAAACCATTCCTTGTCATTGCCGCTCAGCACCTCCTCCCATCCACACCTTCCCAATGATCACCAACCTCCTCTTACCCTATACTTACATCTGGTGGTCGTCCACTGTCATCTTCTGTGGACTGAGACACATTTCCACTCTTCAAAAGCGAACCGTGAACTGAAGAATAAAAGTAAGTGCCCTATAATAGCAGTCAATGGTGTTTTGAAGTTATGTTGCTATCTAGGCCATTTTCAGGTATATTTGCATTCCAAATTTTCAATATGAGCTTTTTGGGACCCTGCCTCATGAACACTGGCACTGTCATTTTATTTCTCGACCCCAAAAGGTGATTTCGCAGTTGCTGAGTGGAATAATCTTTCAGGACCGATTTACAAAATGAGAGTCCCAGTGCTCATGAGATGGGGTCTCAAAAAGCTCATGTTGAAAATTTAGTGAACAAATTCCTAACAAGCATTTGTCATTGCCGAATGTTGATTGCATTGGTCTGTTGAGTTCACTCAGTGGCCCTCTGTCACTCGCTCATTCTGTTTCTCCCAGTGCTGCAGGCTGCTGTTTTGTACTGGGCTCCTGCCTGCATTGGCACCCTTTTCTGTCCACAAAGAAATTCGCGGCTGTCCCAACAGAGCTCCATTGAGCTCAGTCACTCCCCCTCCCTCATTTGCTCATTCTGTGTCTCCTGCTGCTGCAGCCTGCCCTTTTGTACTGGGTTCCTGCCTGCATTGGTGCCTTTTTCTGCCCACAAAGAAATCTACAGCAGTCCCGACAGAGCTCTATTGAGCTTGCTCACTTCTCTCTGTGACTCACTCATTGTGTTTCTCCCAGCGCTATAGGCTGTCCTTTTGTACTGGGCCCCTGCCTGCATTGTTGCCTTTTTCTGCCCACAAAGCAATCCACAGCAGTCATGATACAGCTCCATTGAGGTCGCTCACTCCCCTTGTCTCACTCACTCATTCTGTTTCTCCTGGTGCTGCAGGCTGCCCTTTTGTACAGGGCTCTTGCCTTTGTTGATACCTTTTTCTGCGCACAAAGACATCTGCAGCAGTCCTGACAGAGGTCCATTAAGCTTGCTCCCTCCCACTCTCTCACTCACTCACTCATTCCGTTTCTGTTAGTGTTGCAGGCTTCCCTTTTGTACTGGGCTCCTGCCTACATTTGCACCTTTTTCTGGCCAGAAAGAAATTCACAGCTGTCCTGACAGAGCTCTGTTGAGGTCACTCACTCCCTGTGCGTCACTCACTCATTCTATTTGTCCTGGCACTGTAGGCTATCCTTTTGTATTGGGCTCCTGCCTCTGTTGGCACCTTTTTCTGGCCACAAAGAAATCTGCAGCTGCCCCTACAGAGCTCCATTGAGCTCGCTCACTCCTCTTCTCTCACTTGGCCATTCCATTTCTCCCGCTGCTGCAGGCTGTCCTTTTGTAGTGGGCCCCACGTGCATTGCTTTCTTTTCTACCCACAAAGAAATCTGCAACAGTCCTGACACAGCTCGGTTGAGCTCGCCCACTCCCCCTCTCTCACTCACTCATTCTGTTTGTGCAGGTGCTGCAGGCTGGCCTTTTGTACTGGGCTCCTACCTGCGTTGCCGCCTTCTTCTACCCACAGATGAATCTGCAGCAGTCACAATAGAGCTCTGTTGAGCTCTCTCACTCCTCCTCTCTCACTCGCTCATTCCGTTTCTCCCGCCGCTGCAGGCTGCCATTTTGTACTGGGCCCCTGCGTGCATTGCTGCCTTTTTCTACCCACAAAGAAATCCACAGCAGTCCCAACAGAGCTCTGTTGAGCTCACTCACTCCCCCTCCCTCACTCACTCATTCTGTGTCTCCCGCTGCTGCAGCCTGGCCTTTTGTACTGGGCTCCTGCCTGCGTTGGGGGCTTTTTCTGCCCACAAAGAATTCTCCAGCAGTCCCAACATAGCTCCATTGAGCTCGCTCACTCCCCCTCTCTCACTCATTCGTTGCGTTTCTCCCAGCGCTGCAGGCTGGCCTTTTGTACTGGGTTCCTGCCTGTGTTGGCACCTTTTTCTGCCCACAAAGAAATCCGCAGCTGTCCTGACAGAGCTCCAATGAGCTCACTCACTCCTCCTCTCTGACATGCTCATTCCATTTCTGCCAGCACTGCAGCCTACCCTTTTGTACTGGGTTCCTGCCTGTGTTGCTGCCCTTTTCCGCCCACAAAGAAATCCACAGCAGTCCCAACAGAGTTCCAATGAGCTCACTCACTCCCCCTCCCTCACTCACTCGTTCTGCGTCTCCCGCTGCTGCAGGCTGCTCTTTTGTACTGGGTTTCTGCCTGCATTGGCAGCTTTTTCTGCCCACAAAGAGATCTGCAGCAGTCCTGACACAGCTCCGTTGAGGTCGCTCACTCCCCCTCTGTCACTCGCTTGTCCATTTCTGCCAGCACTACAGGCTGGCTTGTTGTACTGGGCTCCTGCCTGGGTTGCTGGCTTTTCCTGCCCACAAAGAAATTCGCAGCAGTCATGATAGACCTCCATTCCGCTTGCTCACTCCCCCTCTCTCACGCGATTGTACTGTTTCTGCTGGCGCTGCAGGCTGGCATTTTGTACTGGGCTCCTGCATGCGTTGTCACCTTTTTCTGCCCAAAAAGAAATCTGCAGCAGTCATGATACAGCTCCGTTGAGGTCGCTCACTCCCCCTCTGTCACTCGCTTGTCCATTTCTGCCAGCACTACAGGCTGGCTTGTTGTACTGGGCTCCTGCCTGGGTTGCTGGCTTTTCCTGCCCACAAAGAAATTCGCAGCAGTCATGATAGACCTCCATTCCGCTTGCTCACTCCCCCTCTCTCACGTGATTGTACTGTTTCTGCTGGCGCTGCAGGCTGGCATATTGTACTGGGCTCCTGCATGCGTTGTCACCTTTTTCTGCCCAAAAAGAAATCTGCAGCAGTCATGATACAGCTCCGTTGAGGTCGCTCACTCCCCCTCTCTCACCCGCTTGTTCCGTTTCTGCCAGCGCTGCAGGCTGCCATTATGTACTGGGCCCCTGCATGCACTGCTGCCTTTTTCTATCCACAAAGAAATCTGCAGCAGTCCCAACAGACCTCTGCTGAGCTCACTCACTCCCCCTCCCTCACACACTCAACTGTGTCTCCCGCTGCTGCAGCCTGCCCTTTTGTACTGGGCTCCTGCCTGCGTTGGGGGCTTTTTCTGCCAACAAAAAAATCTGCAGCAGTCCTGACACAGCTCCGTTGAGCTTGCTCACTCCCCCTCTCTCACTCGCTTGTTCCGTTTCTGCCAGTGCTGCAGGCTGGCCTTTTGTACTGGGCTCCTGCCTGCATTGCCGCCTTCTTCTACTCTCAAAGAGATCTGCAGCAGTCACGATAGACCTCAGTTGAGCTAGCTCACTACCCCTATCTCACTCATTCATTCTGTTTCTCCCGCCGCTGCAGGTTGCTGTTTTGTACTGTGCCCCTGCGTGCACTGCTGCCTTTTTCTACCCACAAAGAAATCTGCAGCAGTCCCAACAGACCTCTGCTGAGCTCACCCAGAGGGAAGTGAAGTGTTCAGATAGTCACTATATGGTGTTATTTCAGTGTTACAGAAGCAGTGTACACTTTCTGCACACTTCATTCCATAGTGCAGTCCATCAGTGTTTAATTAGTGCATCTTCAGGTCTCTGTTGGTGTGCATGCAATGCTGACACAGTGTGTGCGAATTATGGTAATTAGCACTGCAATCTCACTGTAAAAGTACTGCAAGTAGCAGTGTTTTGTCATCAACACTGCCTGAAGCAGTGTTGGTGTAACAATATTGGCTGAAGCAGTGTTGTGTCAGCAACACTGCCTGAAGCAGTGTTGCATTGCTTTTTCTGTGTGTGTGAATTATGCAAATTAGCACTGCATCAACACCTGTAGTGCACTTCAGTGTGCAGTGTGATTTTAGTAGCACTCCTGTCAGCAGTGTTGCAGTTCTGTTTCAGTGCATTAGGCTGCATTAAAGATGGCGTCGCATAAAATTCAACAGAAACACAAGTATTCATCTGCAAGTATCTGCAACCTCAGCAGAGGAAGCTTTGCTTAAGGGTTCCTGAATGAGAAAGTTGTCTGTGAATTCCAAAGAAGATGGAGATCTTGCGGGCTATGTCTATAGGCGGTAGTATAGTCTGTTACCCCATGTTTGACTCAAAGTCACAAGGAAGGGGGTGGACATTTAGTTAAAGGAATGACCACCAATGGTTCTGGTTTGCAGAAAATGGATTTGTGAAAAATGGATGGTTCTGGTCTACAGAAAATGGTGAGGGAGCCTCCTTGACATGCAGGGCCTCACCAGTATTTCCAGGTTTATCTTCAAAAGGAAAAGAGAGCCTCTTCGGATTGGCAGCACTTGCACGGTGAGAAAAATTATTTTCGGTATCAAGGGGCTGTTTGAGTGAAATGTGTGTGTATATATAGTATATATGTAATATATATATATATATATATATATATTAATTATAGTGGCACGGTAGTGCCACTATAGTTAGGGTTGAGGAGCCATTTTAAGGTTAAAGGGTCAAATTTTGCACCTTAATAACTTTGCCATCGTTCAACGGATTTGCCGAAAATGTGGTAAGCACAATTGGGCACAGTAGATCTTGGGATCTGCAAAGTTTCATATCAGTCGGTTATATGACTGCAGAGTTATTAAGCGCCAACAAAATGTGCACTTACGCTTTTTTCCGAATTCTTTGCTTTCATCTACAGGTCACACAGTTTGCGCGACCTGTCTGAAAACTTCAGAGAACGTGCAGCTGGGGTGCCTGATGTGCCTTTTGAAGATTTTTGGAAAAAATATTAAACGGTTTAAAAGTTATTCAAAAAACAAGTTCCCATTATAAGTAAATGGAAAAAGTTAACACAAAGTTCGAAAGTGTCACAAATGCAGTTTTTACTTTCGCAAATAGCCCTTCTACTGTCACAAATCTGCCATTTTTTTTTCAGCAGGTCATCAGAAAAATGATTGGCATTTAAATTTGGGACCCTCTAGCAACATAATTCTTTTTGTATTCACCTAGTCAGACCCTGAGGATGCTAGGTGTGTCTTTATTTTGGAGTAAAACACCCCAGAAATATGTTTTTCAAATTTCTGGAAAAAGTACTTTTGCAAAGTACTTTCGCATTTGCGACACTGTTGCATGAATTTGCGAAAGCTTTCGCAAAGTTCGACAGTACTTTTCCAGGCTGTGGGAAAATGATAGCAATTCTTTGCCACCCTGCTGCAAAAGAACGGTTTGGTCTTTTGGGATGAAATTTGGAGGAAATGCAGACAACATCTCACAGATGTGCCTTTCAGTATTTCAGTGAAAAAATATTACAGAACGGCAAAGTTACAGCACTCTAAAGTTTGCACTTTTTCCCATAGGATAACATTACGGCGTCCACCGCATTACAGGAATCCTTTGCCGCCCTGCTGCAAAATGATGGTTTGGTCTTTTGGACTGAAATTTGGAGGGAAGAAAGTCAACATTTCACAGATGTGCCTTTCAGTGGTTTGGTGAAAAAATATTGCAGGGAGCCAAAGTTATGGCACTCCAAACTTCTCTTTATTTCCCACAGGATAACATTACGGCGTTCGCCGCGCCTTTCAGGGCCCGTACCTCGGAAACGGTGCGAGATATGGACTTTTTGTCAGAAAAATGCTTAGACTCCTTGCAAGGACTAAGCACAAAACTAGCCAGGAAAGTCATAAATCATATGACTTTTACATTTTTTTTCTATATCGTACGGTTCCTGAGATATAAGCAATTTAGTATTCCAACTCCTCATTTTCTGCTCCGAGACCCATTATTATGCATACATTCTTTGTACTTACTGTCTTTCTCTATGCAGCTTTTGTGGAAAACCAGCCTGTGTATTTACATTACTGTGTCCCTTACCGCTTCTGCTTGCGGTTCCCTAACCATTTCACATACTGTTCCCGTCTACGGCACCATGTGCGTTACCCTTCGCATTTTCATTTGTGCTTGATTATGCATTATTTTAACCATTTGTGTCTACAGTACTGTTTATCTTTCTGTTTTGCTTTGCATCACCATGCGCATTACCATTTGCGTTTGCGGGCACCGTGTTAGCATGTCTCGGGCCCCGCGTTCCCACCGCCGCATTACATTCACTGTTTCTCATTATCCTTCTCAAAAAGAAGTGAAATTAGATGCAAAAAACTCTGTTTAATGCATTAGTTTGGGTTGTTCCACAGTCACAAAAGTGAGGAAATTCTGTGTTAGGGTTGAAAGCCCCCCTTGATCCCACCTACCCACACCCCAACTGGCATTGGGGTGCGTGTTGGGGCTGTCAGTCCTCTCACCCCATTCTCCTATACCTCTGCTTCTTCACACATCTGATGGGGTGAGAGTTAGGGCCGGCAACCCCAATGTGCTCCCCGATGCTGGTTAGAGTTGTGGGCTGGGGGGGTTCAAGGGGAGCTTTCAACCCTAACACCAAATTTCCTCGCTTTTGTCACTGTGGAACAACCCTATCTAATGCATTAAATAGAGATTTTTGCCTCTAAAATATATATATATATATATATATAAATATAAGACAAAGAACCTCTGTGCGTAAACACTGAGGCAAGGGTTACCCCAAAGGGCATTTGGCTGGGAAGCCAAGTTTCAAGAAAATACAAAATCACACATGCCCCCACAATGCAAATCACCACAGAATGTTATGCTGGTCCAACTTTAAGCAGAATTGCATGGTGCCGAAAGGCCTCTCACACAGTTTGCAAAGGGTGCTAACAGAAGACATAGACACGTGTTTCGTCCTACCAGGACTCATCAGTATGCCTCGTCTGTTTGACACCCCAGTGGAATGGACCAGCTACCCCTAAGGCAGTGTGCCTGGGATATATTGTGGTGAACCCATTAAAATAAAAAACTATTTAAAAGACAAAGAACCTCTGTGCATAAACATTGAGGCAAGGGTTACCCCAAAGGGCATTTGGCTGGGAAGCCAAGTTTCAAGAAAATACAAAATCACACATGCCCCCACAATGCAAAGCATCATGGGCTGCATATGCAAATCACCACAGAATGTTATGCTGTTATGCTGGATAATGAGAAACAGTGAATGTAATGTGTGATTTTGCAATTCTGCTTAAAGTTGGACCAGCATAACATTCTGTGGTGATTTGCATATGCAGCCCATGATGCTTTGCATTGTGGGGGCATGTGATTTTGTATTTTCTTGAAGCATGCTTCAACCAAATGCCCGCTGGGGTAACCCTTGCCTCAGTGTTCAGCGGGGTTCTTGGCTGTTTTGACACAATGGGTTCTATGTCAGGCACACGAAGAAATAAATCCATTCACTGAGTGTCAAGCAGGCAGGCATAGTCGGTGAAACACCCTGCTGCTGCTGCTTGAAAACCTTTACTCTGCTCTACAGGACCAACCTTGTCTGTGTGTTCACTCTGCTGTGATGCTTTGCATTGTGGGGGCATGTGATTTTGCTGTTTCCTGCTTATATAATATATATATAAAAATTATAAATTAATAAAAAATTATAGTGAACGCAGTTTGTGCCACTATAGATTAAGTGTGATGAGACTGAGTTACATACTAAAGTCAAAAGTTTGGACATTAATAACTTTGGATACATTCAATGGATTTGCCTGTCAGAGTGCTGGTCTTCATGTATGAAAGCACTGAAAAATGCAAAATTATCCATTTTGGAGGCACCATTTGGCATTCTTAATGTGGTCCTGCACAGCCGCCATGTGGTGTGCTGCTCTGCAAGATGGCTCATTTGAAAGAGCTTTGGTGGCTGAACATGCCGCTTTTTGTTTGGTGAAAAAATATTAAGGCACTCAAACGTTATGGCACTTTTAAGTTCCCATTATAAGTCAATGGGAAAATTTATATGTATCTTTTAAATTCAAAGGATGGGGGTTCTGGCCATCTGGTGCTCTACCTAGCGATCAAAATTTGCAGACTCACAGTTCAAGAATCTTTTATTCCCAAGGAATTTTCAAAATTCTTTGACGCGAGAGGTCCACCATCTTTGTTTTCAGTTTTCCAATCACACAAACACAAATATCTACGGCTCCAGGGTCACTTCTGAATAAAACTTCCATGGGTTTACTCAGAAGACCCTGATCTATCAAACCATGGCTTTGGTTCCATCAAATCAGTCAAAAAATAGAGTTATAAGCTTTTAAAATCTTAATTTGCGACTACTAACTGATCTTTGATGCGATCCTGCAAATTCTTTGATCATCAGGATTCTTTGATCGCGATCTTGCATCACATCGACCTAAAACACTAACATCTCGGCTCAGGGTGATAGGAACACAAATGAGGCTTGTTTTGCCAGGAGGTCCGTTCTGTTGAACCATGCCATTGGTTTTGGTTCAAATTGAGTAAATAAATAGCATTTCACCATTTTTTTATTCTTTGATCATGAACCTGCAAATTCTTTGATCGTGAGGCTGCAAAATTCTTTGATCGTGAGATTCTTTGATCGCAATCTTGCATCGTGAGTGAGGGACGAGATGGTCAAATTTAAAAATCTATTTTCTCAGCCCATGGGTGCCCTAGGAAGTCAAATGAGGGTGGGTTTTACTCAGGGGGTTTCATTCTGCCGAACCATGGTGGTGGTTTACTGCAATTGCTTCTATTTTTGGATTTATTACATTTTTTATTCTTTGTTCATGAGCCTGCAAATTCTTTGATCATGAGGCTGCAAATTCTTTGATTGTGAGGCTGCAAATTCTTTGATCATGATCTTGCATTGTGAGCGAGGGACAAGATGGCCAGATTTTTTATAATGGAATAGATAGGGACATTTTGCCAGTCTTTGACATTGAATATCTCAGAAATGGTTTGGTCTTTTACTTGAAATTTGGATGCAAAAATCAACATCCATAAATATGCCTATAAGTAGATTGGTCAAAAAAAATATTACAGACGCAAAGTTGTGGCACTATGAAGTTGGCACTTTTTCCCATAGGATAACATTACGTCAGCCATGTTACAGGAATTCTTTGCTGCTCTGCTGGAAAATAACGGTTTGGTCTTTTGGGCTGAAATTTGGAGGAAAGAAAGCCAACATCCTACAAATGTGCCTTTTGGTGGTTTGGAGAAAAAATATTACAGGCTGGCAAAGTGACAGCACTCCAAATTTGACAGTTTTTCCCATAGGATAACATTATTGTGTCCGTCGCGTCTTTCAGGGCTCTTATCTCAGAAACAGTGTGAGATATAGACTCTTTGTCAAAAAAATGCTTAGCCCCCCAAATGGGGGCTAAGCAGAAAACTAGCCATGAAAGTAATAATTCATACAACATTTAATTTTTTTTCCTATGTCGTATGGTTCCTGAGATATAAGCAATGTAGTATTTCAAGTCGTACTTTTCTGCTCCGAAGTCAATTATAATGCATACATTCTTTGTTTTCAATTTGTTTTCTCAATGCAGTTTTTGGGAAAAGAAGAGTGTGCCCTTTTGTTACTGTGACAGTTAGCATTTCCAGTTGGGTTTCTGTCACCATTCAAATCACCATTCCTGTCTACACCACCGTGTGCATAACAGTTTGCATTTTCGTATGCACTTGCATTTCTGCTTTTATTGGCTTTATTGTTGCTGTTACCATAACCATTTGTATTTACAATTGTGGTTCCATGAGTGTGTGTGTTACAGTTTGCATTTTTGTACGTGCTTGCATTTCTGTTTACTTAGGTGTTATTGTTGGTGTTACTATTACCATTTGAGTTTACAATTGTGGTACCGTGAATGTGTGTGTTACCAGTTACGTTCTGTATGCACTTCTGTTTGATGTCTCCATTTACATAACTGTTTGCTTCGACGTCACTTTACGCTTGTGTTTCTATTAACATTTGCTTTTCCATTTATGTTTGCTTTACCATGTGCATTACCGTTGCCACTTGTGTTTGCTTTGCAGTTACTGTTACTGTGTAAAAAGACATCACGTGGAGGGATTGCTGCCGCCACTGCATTCCTTTCATTATTTATCATCCTCATTCTCAAAAGAAGGAAGTTAGAATAGCGACTAACCACGCACCCAATGCCATTTGGGGGGTGGGCTGGGGGGGTCAAGGGCTTTCAGCCTAATCCTGAATTTCCTAGCTTTTTGCTGTGGAACAACCCTAACTGATGCATTAAATGGGGTTTTTTTGCCTCTAACATACACAGATATATAGATAGATATATATATATAAATGGGATTATCAATCGCATTGGACAAACACCATCAGGTGACCATGCATATATCAGAGTGCAACCACACACCTGCACTTTTACCCCCTTCCAAAACAATTTTGCCATTTTATAAGATAGATAACCCACTGTGGGGTGTGCGGTCGCGCAATGATATATGCACAGCTTGGGTGGTTGATGCACTCGGCCTGCGGCCTCATGTGTAACAACACACAACAAGGCATGCGTATATCACAGTGTGACCACATACCCTACAGTGGGTTATCTATTACACATACACATACACATATATGAGATAGTACTTGTTGCAAAACATAAACACTACATTAATGCAGGCATTAGAATGCAAAGCAGACAAAAGAAGAAAACGAAAAACAGGGTTTGAGCCTTATGAGTCTTGGAAAATTGGTTGTGTGGTGTTCCCTGGAGTTCCCAACCTTAATGCCCATCCCACACCCCTCAGCACATAGCCTTCTTTCTAAAACACAAGGTACAGCTCCAACCCAGTGCCTCACATAGCTGCCATTCGTACCTGCGAAACAAGAACAGCAATGGGCTCACAAAGGATCTGCAGCTTGTTATGAACTACTATATGAAAAACAATGTAGGGTAAACAATAAAACAATACTTATCTGATACATATGGTCAGTGTCCTCCTACTCCTGGTCAATATCCTCTCAGACCTGTAGATATAAAAGGGAAAATGGGTCAGTATGAAAAATAAAACTACTGATCAGCTGGGTCAGTTGGGAAGGCTCTGTAGAGGTTAAAATAAAAAAGTGGATTGAGGGAGGGATACCAGACCTGTACCACACCATCAACACAGCTTTTAGAATGGACTCGGTCACTTGGGGATGTCACAGTTGGGGAAGAAGAAGACTCATACCCTGTTCCTCTAAGTGATCTTTTTAGGGGTAGGAGGTCATATTGATCACACATCTACCAACACTGGGGCAGGATAAAAACACCAAGGGACAGATATTCAAGGCACAAGGATGCTTCCTGGTGGTGTAGTGGATCCCCTTCCCTCTTCCCAATCTGCCTGGCAAATGCATAGGAACATAGGTACATGGCGAGAAGGACACCCAACCCACCTAGTCTGCCCAGTTTGTAGATACTAGGCCTTTCTATAATCCTCCACACATACCAGTTGCCCTCTATGCTTATTCCCATGCCCTCTTGAACCTCCCAACTTTCCTCAGCCTATTCAGTTGTCCACCACCCTCCAGTGAAAGTACTTACAATCCTTCCTCTAAATTCCACCCCACCGATTGGATTTCCCCACCATCCATTGCAATATAGCACACAGCCAGAACAAACTGTGACCATTTCTAAGCAGATATCCGCAACAACCAGTCAGAACTCCTGCAGCTGGCACCAGAGCAACAGGCAATAAGTTCAATAGCCTGCAGTGCGTTTGAGCTTCAAATCTCTGATCAGATGTTTCCACTTCTGCTACTCCAGGAATAAGTCAGTCGTGACAGAACTTAGCTGAGGGAGTACAGTGGGGCCAGTAAACAAAAGATGAGCGTATATAAACTCTTAACGCACTGTAGGAAACACTCCAGATTTGCTGCAAATTAAACTGTCAGTGCAATCAAGCAAACCAGTTCATCATAACCACTCACTACAACACACAGCAGGCAAACCAAAATGACTGCACATGCAAAGTGCACGGGAACAGACCCAGTTTTGTGTGTGACCTTTGGCCAAGCCAACCAGAGGGTACTGTGGTAACGAGGACAAAACTTTAACATGGGTACATCAGGGAAAATGGAAAGCAAGGAGATATTAAGTGTCTGAAAGGGTGGAGGGAGATAGTAAAGATGACCCCAAAAAGCAGAAATACTGAACAAATACTTCTGTTGTTTTACAAAGGGGGCAGGAAATGAGCCAGCATTAAGTAATAAGATGGAGAGATTACGAAAAGACACATGTCCCTTTGCAAAGAAAGGATCCTCATGGAGCTGGCAGAAATAGGCTATGGGCAGATAGATGCACCCCTGTACACTAAAGAACTAAGAGTGTTAGTAGGGCCTTAAGCTGCTCACTTCACCTGTCTTTGTAAACTGGTGACATGCCAGGGATTGGAGGAGGGCTGATGTGGTTCACTATACAGTGTTAACAGGGAGGATGCAGGAACTACATACTGGTCAGCCTGACCACAACAGTGGGAAAGTAATGGAAATACTACTGAAGGAAAGAATAGTGGAACATCTGGTTGTCAATGGTCTACAGAAGTGGGAAGGAACATTGTTTAACCAGGGTAACACTAGCTGAAAGCTTGTTACCAGTTACAACTGGAACACAAGGAAGTTAAATAACACTCAGGATCACACAGTATGCATAACGCTGTTGAATTCAAACAGGTCTCCAGATCTGGCTCAAACCTTTACCATGTATATACTGCCTCAGGACAAAGGCAGTTTGGTTTTATAGGAGAGAGGTTGTGCCCGACAAACTTACTGAGTTTTTGACTCGTAACAAGGAGGTGGATGGGGAGGATGTGGCTATGAATTCTGCAAGGCCTTTGACACTTTGCCACATGGGCTGGTAAATAGCTGGAAGGCTTAAGTGGGACAAAAATAACAAGGTGGGTGGAGAACTGGTTGAGACTGAAACCAGAGGGAGGTGAGTAAATGGGTGCATTCCAGAATGGGAGTGGTGTGCCCCAGGGGTCGTGCTGGGACCCATCCTTTTTAATATCTATAGCGATTAGCCCATTGCAATCAGGGAGGATAGCTGTTCTTTCCAGATGAGGGCTTGTCACTGGAGGGTTGGGCAGGCATTCTGGGCCTGCTCGGCAGTAGGAGAGAGAGACCAGTTGATGATTGACAAAAGCTCTTGTTGGCGAGGACAGACCATGCATACCGAGACCACATCAGCCCAACAACAGGCGGAGACTCAGGAAGGCGGAATCAGCGAATAAGGCTCAAACCTTTGACTGTGTGACTGGGCCGCAAAGGCAAATAGTCAGTCACAATCAGAGGATAACTGTTCTTTGTTCCACCCACCCTAGCCGACCTCTATTAAATGGTCAGTGAGGGTGCACAGAGGGAGGGCAAGTCGAAATTGGATGAACTACAACACTAGGAAGCTGGATTGTTACTGATTGAGAAAAAGGTCCTATACACTGTGCTGCCTGGGCAACATTGACACTACCAGAAGAGGCATAATAAAGCAGACTGTATAAATGACTGTATACCAATACATCTGGAGTGTGGCAAACTGTGTGTGGTGATTTCTACTAAGGCTCAGCTGGCTAGTGTTGTGGTGACTAATTATGCTTATGAACTGTCTTCTGTGGGCTAGAAACTGGCTACTGTCAAGAAGGAAAAATTGCTGTAATCAGAGGGACAAACTGCTTGGTTACAGTGCAACACTCATGAATTATTTCTATTAGAAATGCATTGCTCACTAAAATTAAGTGAACTCAAAATTGGGGTGCCCTCGGTAGAGTGATCAGTGTACAGGTGCTGGGCGGCAATAATATTAAATTGGGCATGGAGGTTCAGGGGAGTTGCCCAGTGTGTTTTCATTAGCAGCTCTGGAGGAGGTAGATGGGATCAAGCAGCTGGAAGGTGGGAGGTGGGGATGAAAGGTGTGGAAAAGGATCTCATGAGGTAGGCAGGGCAATATAACATACCCAGAACAGGTGGACAAGGATCATATGGTTACTCAGGAGGGATGGGGCAAAAGTAGCAATGTATGGATATCACTTCATAGGAGGTGGTGGACCAGAAGGAGGGGGCAGGAGAGAGCAAGTAGGGGCAAGCATCACACTTCTAATCGATTCACCCTGCTATATTAAAGGCAAGGTGGAGGCAAGTGAGAGGGAGGAGGCAGGCAGACAGAAGTTTGGTCAGTAGCTAGAGGATGGGCAGGAGAGAGCCAGATCCATAGAGGACAGTAGCCTAGGTGGGAGGAGGTGGGGAGGACAGGGGTGCAGAGTGAAGCCAGGTGGGAGGAGGAGGACTAGGGTCAGGCATCCAAGGTTGAGAAGTCAGCCAAATGAGGGACACAACAATCACTTAGGTTAAATCGCTGTCTGGAAAACAGTGATATTTTTCCTAAATACTAGTGTGCACGCAGGACACAACAATCACTCGGGTTAAATCGCTGTCTGAGAACAGTGATTTTTTTTCCTAAATACTAGTGTGCACGAGGGACACAAACAATCACTGGTTAAATCGCTGTCTGGAAAACAGTGATATTTTTCCTAAATACTAGTGTGCATGCAGGGACACAACAATTACTCGGGTTAAATCGCTGTCTGAGAACAGTGATTTTTTTCCTAAATACAGTTGTGCATGCAGGACACAACAATCACTCGGTTTAAATCTCTTTCTGGAGAAGAGTGATTTTTTATCCTAAATACAGTTCTGCATGCAGTCACATAATAATCATTTGGGTTTATTCACAGTCAGGATGACCAATGTATTTTTTCTTAAGAAGGAACAGGGCACTTGCCAACTGAATTTGTTCAAAAGAAAACTGTGCCTTCTAAACTGCTCCAACCTCCCGGCCCACACAAGCCACCAAACCACAGCTTCTAACTAAATCTGAATACTACAAATAAACAACACAAGACAGAGAAAAGCAACATAAACTCACTGTGTGTGCAAAGAGCACTCACAGTAACAGTTCTGAAGCAATTTGACAAACAAAATGCTCTTTACATTACATTACATAATGTTTTTAGATTTGACTCTAGGCTGATGCACAAGCTCTGCTATCTAAGTCTATCTCAAACACACCGCACTCACAGAATGAGAAAACTAGCTTCTCATTGGCTGTTCAGCAACATGTGACCTGACATCCCATGTTTCATTTCAAAACTTCGACTATTATGCAGAACTTCACCAGTGAAGTTCAAGATTCACTGATCTGGGACACCAGTACCATTGACTGTAACTGAAATTGGAGTTTTTGACTTCAGCATTTCATGAATCCACCCAAAACACTTCAAACTGGGACTTTGCAGGGTGGAAAACTTCATGGAATACTCAGAATCCGTGAAGTTTGAATTTTGACAGTTTCACACACCTCCACTGCGAAGTACAGTCTCATATTTCTGTAGTGGATTCAATAATGAAAGCTTATATATGTTTATTTTCAAAACAAGGCATTGTGCATATAATATCTAGCTGACACGATTTCTTTACTGAGAGATGCAGTCCTCTATTTTGGTAGAGTAGATGTCTGCAATGCCAAGACTGACCAACAGAGGTCTCTGTTTCAAACCAGCTTTGTTTCTCTTGCACAATGTCACAGTTGTGGGTTGCAGCACTGACAAAAAAGAAGGGGCCGGTTATGTAAATGAAGCAGAGTACACAAATTAAAAGCATTTTTTTTCAGGGGAAAACAGTACTTTTTAATAATTTGAATGGTTGAATCAGGACTCTTACAGGTTACTACTCCCATTTGTTATGGCAAACCTCAAAAAATCACTTTAAAGGTGACTGAATTACAAGCTTCCAGATGTTTGGTATTTTTTTATTGCATTTCGCAGGTACATAAACTGTAGAATTTCAAGCCAATGTAACTTTAAAACTAGATAATACAACATCACCATTTTTGTTTTGTTCATTGACCTGAAATGAGGCTAAACATAGAAACATAGACTTTGACAGCAGATAAGGACTGCTAGGCCCATCTAGTCTGCCCATTTCCTTACCTACAGGATAGGCTGCAGACCCTAGTTAACCAACAGCCTATATCTTCCAGCCCCCCACAAGAACTGCCTTATGTCTGTCCCATGCATTCTTGAATTCTCCCACAGTTTTAGACCCCACAACTTCCTCAAGAAGACTGTTCCATGCATCCACTACCCTCTCTGTGAAATAATATTTCCTTACATTGCCCCTGAACTGCCCTCCTTCTATCTTTAAATTGTGTCCCCTTGTTCTTGCAAGTCTCTTTTTCTGAAAGATGCTACCCTCTTGGACTTTGTTGATTCCCTTGAGGTACTTGAAAGATTCTATCATGTCCCCCCTCTCCCTTCTTTCCTCAAGGGTATACATATTAAGCTCCTTTAGTCTCTACTCATACGGCTTCTCTTGCAGACCCTGCACCATTTTAGTTGCCCTCCTCTGGACTGCCTCTATCCTGTCTATGTCCTTGCAGAGATGGGGTCTCCAGAACTGGACACAGTATTCCTGATGGGGTCTCACCAACTGTCTGTACAGAGAGATAACAACTTTCTGTTTTCTGCTGCTGATGCCTCTCCTATACATTCCAGCTATAACCCGCCCCTCCCTACTGCCTTCTCATATTGCTTGCAACCTTAAGGTCATCTGATATGATTACCCCCAGGTCCCTTTCCTGTTTTGTTGTTGTTACTACCTCCCACCCATTGTGTATTCTTCCCTGGGTTCTTGTTTCCCAGGTGCATTATTCTGCACTTTTGCATTGAATCCCAGCTGCCATACCTCTGACCATTCCTCCAACTTGCCAAGTCCCTTTTCATCCTTTCCGCCTCCTTGTGTATCAACCCTGTTGCAGATCTTTGTGTCATCTGCAAAGGCATACTTTCCTTCCAGTCCCTCTGCAATGTCACTGATGAAGACATTAAAAGGACTGGACCCAATACTGAACCCCGCGGTACCCCGCTAGTAACCACCCTTTCTTCAGAGTGGACTCCATTTACAATTACCTTCTGTGTCCTGTTGTCCAGCCAATGTTTTACTAGGCTACCACCCTGGGACCCACTCCCAGGCTGGTTAATTTGGCTATCAATCTTTTGTGTGGAACTGTGTCAAATGCCTTGCTAAAGTCTAGGTACGCCATGTCCACAGCCCCTCCCTGGTCTACTACTTTGGCCACCCAGTCAAAGAAATCTATTAGATTCGTCTGACATGACCTTCCCGCTGTGAACCCATGCTGTCTTGGATCCTGTGCTCCACTGACCTCTAGGTACTCAACTATTCTTTCCTTTAGAAGTGACTCCATCACATTCCCTACCACAGAGGTCAGACTGACAGGTCTGTCATTTCCTGCCTCTGTCTTGGTCCCACTTTTGTGAAGGGAATCCCATCTGCCTTCCTCCAGTCCTCGGGTACCACACCATCCTCCCATGATTTATTAAAAGTGTAGCCAGTGGTTTCACTAGTTCCTTCCTTAATCTTTTTCGAATTCTGGGGTGAATTCCATCAGGACCCATTGCTTTGTCCACCTTCAGTTTTAGGAGTTCTTGCAGAACCCTTTCTTCTGTGAAAGGACTGGGATTGACCCCCTATCAAGTGCTTCTGTTAATTGGATTAGGCACTTCCCCTCCTCTTTGTGAATACTGAGCAGAAATATTCATTCAGTATTCTTGCTTTTCACTGTCCACCTCTGCCCCCACCGTTCATTCTATTCAGCCTCACTATCCCTCCCTTTGTCTTTTCACGCTCGCTGATGTACCTATAAAAGGTTTTATCCCCTCTTAACTGAGTTGGCTATCTTTTCTCAGTTTGGGCCTTTGCTATTCTGACTTCCTCCTGCTTCTTTTCCTGCCTTAACTGGTACAGCTCTCTGTCCTGCTCCTTCTGTGTTTCCTTATACTTCCCTAATGCTATCTTTTTCTTCCTGACTTTCACAACCACCTCTCTTGAGAACCATAGTGGCTTTTTCTTTCATTTTGATTTGTTTATTTGATTCACACAAAGGCTTGTTGCCTCTGTGATGGCAGTTTTGATAATTCCCCATTGTTGCTCCACAATTCCTTCTAGCCTGTTTGCTAGTGCTTTTCTGAGGCACTCTCCCATCTTGCCAAAGTCAGCCCTCCTAAAGTCCAGTACCCTCACTTTTGTATGGCTTGACTCAGTAGCTGAGTTTAACGTGAACCACACTGTTTGATGGTCACTTGTCCCCAGATGGCAACCTACTTCTATATCTGAGATCCTCTCACTGCCCCCATTTGAGAGTACAAGGTCTAAGATTGCTCCCTCACGAGTGGGTTCCGAAACTAGCTGCGTAATGCCTGCCACCTATAGGGCATCAAGAATGGCCCTGCTCTTGGATGTGGCTGCAGCAAATGTGCTCCAGTTAACATCTGGCATATTCAGGTCTCCCATCAACAGTATCTCCCCTTTCTCTGCCATTCTAAGAATGCCTTCCATCATATCCTTGTCCATTCCTTCCCCCAGACATGGGGGTCTATACACAACCCTTGTGCGGATTGTGGTGCCCTTTCTAGTCTCCAAGGTGACTCACAGTGCCTCCTCTCCTCCCTGTTTACTCTTTTGGTCAGTTGCTTTTATCCCTTCCTTTATATAGAGAGCCACTCCTCCCCCTCTTCTCCCCTGCCTGTCTCTCCTGTAGATTATGTACCCTGGTATGTTAACATCCAAGTCATTGTTCTCTGTGTACCATGTTTCTGTGACTGCTATGATATCCAGGCATCCCTCTTCCATTAAGGCCACCAGCTCAGGGAGCTTGATGCCCAGACTACGGGCATTGGTACTCATTACCCTCCATTTCCTGATGGCCTTACCCCCTTTTGCCCCATCCCTGTCCTTCTTGCCTTTGTCACATTCTCCATTTACCCCTGCCCTTCTCCCTATTGACACCTCCATGTTGGTGTTTCACACTTACTATTGTGATTGTTTGGGGGCTAGGATTTTCCTGCTCCTTTCCAGTGCCTCCCCCCCTTGGCTAGTTTAAAAGCTTGCCAATGAAGCATTTAAACCTATCGCCTAGGATCCTGGTTCCCCTTCCTGACAGATGCAGCCCATCATGCCAGTATAGGCTTGCATCACTCCAGGTGGACCCCCAGTCCCCAGTGAAGGCTATGAGTGTTTCAGCTTTCTTATCTCTTGCTCAAAGGCAGACCAAGTTATAAGGAACCAAGGATTGCACAATAACCTCGGTAGTTGCAGATGAAGATGCATGATCTTTTGTAAAAATTGTGAATTTTTGTAGTACTTTTCCGAAAGATGGATCAATACATTTTGCTCAGGCATAGACTTGAGAAATAGAGGATATTCTTGTCTCAGAACAGGACAATCTGAAGCTTAAAGGGCACAGAGGCAGAAAGTAAGTAGAGAGAAGAGAAAGAAAAATACAAAACAAAAAGGGGCCAGAAATAAGACATGATGGGAGTGGTGCAGTGCAGTGGCTGTGGAGCAGCTGTCTTCCAGGAGATGTTCTGGAGGATGCAGTGTTGTCCCATCTGCAGGCACCTCTCTGGCTGAGGGAGGAGGTTGCTCATCTCTAGACAGAGTTGGCCAGGATTTGTGGGACCTCCTCTTTCATCCAGTGACCACCAGTGCCACTGCCGTTGCCTCAGAGGTTGCCAAGAAAGAGTAGTGGTTGGACCACAGTGGGCTCAGAGAGGGTGAGGGTGGTGGAACAGAGCTGCATCCCTCCATTTGTACCTATTCACAATTCCTATGCCATTCTGGCAAAGTGTGGTTCCTCTACAGAGACACCTGCAGTGGAGACCAAGGAGGATGCTGGAAACCTCCACAAAGGAGACCCACAGGAGTGTGGCATAGGACCCCACAGGGGAAGGAAACAACTCCAAGTGAGGGACTCCATTGTTAGGAAGGTAGAACTGGGGGAGGAAGGGGAGAGGGAGGTAAGGTGCCTGCCTGGCGCCATGGCTTGGAGGGACAGGGAGCGAATCCTCAGGATTGCCGGAGCAGCTGCACAGGGGAGGGAGCTGGATTTCATTGTCCACCTAGAGACAAATGACCTGGCTAAGAAAGGGATTAGAGCAGTGCAGGAAGAGTTTGTGGAATTGGGGAGGGGCCTTAGACAAGTAGCACACACGGTAAGCTTCTCTGAGGTGCTGCCCATCTATGGCGTAGGATAGGCTAGGGTTGTTCCGCACCGTGGGATTCAATCAGTGGTTGAAAAATTGGTGCAGAGCTCAGGGATTCATTGGGGACTGGGGGTCCACCTGGAGTGAAGCAAGCCTAAACTGGCATGATGGGTAGCATCTATCCAGGAGGGGAACCAGGATCCTAGGTGATAGGTTTAAATGTTTCATTAGCAAGCATTTAAACTAGCCAAGGGGGGAGGCACTGGAAAGGAGCAGGGAAATCCTAGTCCCCCCAAAAATCATGGTAGTAAGTGTAGTAAACACCAACATAGAGGTGGGGATAGGGAGAAGGGCAGGGGTAAATGGGGAAAGTGACAAATGCAAGAAGGACAGGGATGGGGCAAAAAGGAGTAAGGCCATCAGAAAATGGAGGGTAATGAGTACCAATGCCCGTTGTCTGGGTAACAAGCTCCCTGAGCTGGTGGCCTTGATGGAAGAGGGATGCCTGGATATCATAGCAGTCACAGAAACATGGTACACAGAGAACCATGATTGGGATGTTAACATACCAGAGTACATAACCTACAGGAGAGACAGGCAGGGGAGAAGAGGGGGAGGAGTAGCTCTCTATGTAAATGAATGGATAAAAGCAACAGAACAAAAGAGTAAACAGGGAGGAGAGGAGGTACTGTGGGTCACCTTGGAGACTGGAAATGGCACAACAATCCGCACATGGGTTTTGAACAGACCCCCATGTCAGGGGGAGGGAATGGACAAGGATATAATAGAAGGCATTCTTAGGATGGCAGAGAAAGGGGAGATACTGTTGATGCGAGACCTGAATATGCCAGATGTTAACTGGAGCACATTTGCTGCAGCCACATCCAAGAGCAGGGCCATTCTCAATGCCCTACAGGTGGCAGGCCTCAGACAGCTAGTTTCCGAACCCACTCGTGAGGGAGCAATCTTAGACCTCATAATCTCAAATGGGGGCAGTGAGAGGATCTCAGATATAGAAGTGGGTTCCCATCTGGGAACAAGTGACCATCAAACAGTGTGGTTCACGTTAAACTCAGCTACAGAGTCAAGCTTCATTCAAAAGTGAGGGCACTGGACTTCAGGAGGGCTGACTTTGGCAAGATGGGAGAGTGCCTCAGAAAAGCACTAGCAAACAGGCTAGAAGGAGGGTGGAGCAACAATGGGGAATCATCAAAACTGCCATCACAGAGGCAACAAGCCTTTGTGTGAAGCTAATAAACAAATCAAAATGAAAGAAAAAAACACTACTGTTCTCAAAAGAGGTGGCTGGGAAAGTCAGTGAGAAAAAGATAGCATTCAGGAAGCATAAGGAAACACAGAAGGAGCAGGACAGAGAGCTGTACCAGTTAAGGCAGAAGGAAGCAGGGAGGGAAGTCAGAATAGCAAAGGCACAAACTGAGGAAAAGATAGCCAACTCGGTTAAGAAGGGGGATAAAACCTTTTATAGGTACAGTACATCAGAGAGTGTAGAAAGACAAAGGGAGGGATAGTGAGGCTGAATAGAATGAATGGTGGGTGGGCAGAGGGGGACAGTGAAAAAGCAGGGATACTGAATGAATATTTCTTCTCAGTATTCACAAAAGAGGAGGGGGAAGTGTCTAATCCAATTAACAGAATCTCTCTTGATAGGGGGGTCGATCCCAGTCCTTTCACAGAAGAAAGAGTTCTGCAAGAACTCCTAAAACTGAAGGTGGACAAAGCAATGGGGCCTGATGAAATTCACCCAAGAATTCTAAAAGAATTTAGGGGAAACTAGTGAAACCACTGACTACTCATTTTAATAAATCATGGGAGGATGGTGTAGTACCCGAGGACTGGAGGAAAGCAGATGTGATTCCCCTTCACAAAGGTGGGACCAAGACAGAGGCAGGAAACTACAGACCTGTCAGTTTGACCTCTGTGGTAGGAAAAGTGATGGAGTCACTTCTGAAGGAAAGAATTGTATAGCACCTAGAGGCCAGTGGGGCACGGGATCCAAGGCAGCATGGGTTCACAGTGCGAAGGTCACATCAGATGAATCTAATAGATTTCTTTGACTGGGTGACCAAAGCAGTAGACCAGGGAGGGGCTATGGACATGTTCTACCCAGACTTTAGCAAGGCATTTGACACAGTCCCACACAAAAGATTAATAGTCAAATTAACCAGCTTGGGAGTGGGTCCCAGGGTGGTAGCCTGGGTAAAACACTGGCTGGACAACAGGACACAGAAGTTAATTGTAAATGGAGTCCACTCTGAAGAAAGAGGGGTTATTAGTGGGGTACCTCAGGGTTCAGTACTGGGTCCAGTCCTTTTTAACGTCTTTATCAGTGACATTGCAGAGGGACTGGAAAGAAAAGAATGCCTCTTGCAGATGACACAAATATCTGCAACAGGGTTGATACACAAGGTGTGTGGAAAGGATGAGAAGGGACTTGGAAAGGTTGAAGGAATGGTCAGAAGTATGGCAGCTAGATTCAATGCAAAGAAGTGCAAATAATGCACCTGGGAAACAAGAACCCAGGGAAGGTTACACAATGGGGGAGGTAGCAACAATAAAAAAGGTAAGGGACCTGGGGATAATCATATCAGATGACCTTAAGGTTAGCAAGCAATGTGAGAAGGCAGTAGGGAGGGCTGGGGGTATACTGGGATGCATAGGGAGAGGCATCACCAGCAGAAAACAGGAAGTTGTTATCCCTCTGTACAGACAGTTGGTGAGACCCAATCTGAAGTACTGTGTCCAGTTCTGGAGACCGCATCTCCGCAAGGACATAGACAGGATAGAGGCAGTTCAGAGGAGGGCAACTAAAATGGTGCAGGGTCTGCAAGAGAAGCCGTATGAGTAGAGACTAAAGGAGCTCAATATGTATACCCTTGAGAAAAGAAGGGAGAGGGGGACATGATAGAACATCTTTATGTACCTCAGTGGAATCAACAAAGTACAAGAGGGTAGCATCTTTCAGAAAAAGAGAAATCCAAGAACAAGGGGACACAACTTAAAGATGGGGGGGGCAGTTCCGGGCCAATGTGAGGAAGTATTTTTTCACAGAGAAGGTAGTGAATGCATGGATGGAACAGCCTTCCTGAGGAGGTTGTGGGGTCTAAAACTGTGGGAGAATTCAAGAATGCATGGGACAGACATAAGGCAATTCTTGCAGGGGGTTGGAAAAAATAGGCTGTTGGTTAACTAGGATCTGCGGCCTATCCTGTAGGTAGGAAAATTGACAGACTAGATGGGCCATGCAGTCCTTATCTGCCGTCAAAGTCTATGTTTCTATGTTTCTATCGTGGAGGAAGAAAAAGGCTGGATAGTGTGGCAATTGGGTAGCATTCATATGACCCTCCCTAGTAAAAGTGCAGTAGTGCCCAGCTTCAACAGTAAATGAATAATGCAAGCACAGGTATGCAAAGCATTGTTTCAGTACAAGGCCACCTACTGAATCATTAACAACCTTGTAGATAACATTATACAGTATATATTTTTAGCATAGGAATAGTGGCACAAAGTGATATCAGGCATCACAGTTAGTTGCAACTAAGGTGTGAAAAACATATCTGTATATATGCAAAAGGTGTAGCTTGATAAAACAAAAGATAAATCAGCTGTTTTTGACTATGATGAGTCTACTATTTAAACTAAGAATTCATGTAAATAGTGAACTCGTCCTAGTCATTTGTTTCAACACTAAACTCATCATTTCCTCGGTGATTAGCTGGCACTAGATTATAATGTTCAACTCTAGACTTGTGCTCCCCAGTTGGGTGACGATCACACAAGGAGCACTGTTTGAAACTGACAAATTCATCAGTTCCAGCATGGCAGCCCAAGTAGCATGTAAAACAAGTGGTGGCACTGTACAAAAGAATGGCAATATAATAATTAGAATAGAAACATTACAGGGCTACCTACAAACGAATATAAATGGGTCATGTAGTTCAAAGCAACAAAAAAGGTTAATTCTGCTGACCCTCCACAAAGAAATAGCTACAGAGCTGCAGTGTGAGCTCCAGTGTCTAGAAAGAATATTTGTAAAACATTTTAAAACTCTCTGGAATCCAGAAATTGAGTGTGGAATCCATAAAGATGCCTGAAGAACTCCTTAGACATATCTGAGCAATGGATCAAGGCACTCCTAGATGATGGGATCAGTTAAGGCACTCTCCCAAATGATGTTGAATCCTGTGTAGAAGTCCTTAGAAGTGCTGCTGTTCCACATATCACTACTGTGTATGCCCCCTGCGAGCTCTCTTCATCTCAACACCGACAAGCACACTGACTGTATGCATACGCATTCCCTATAGCACATGCTTGTACCATCTAACCAAACAGGAACTGCATAACAATGTAGATGGATTAATCGCTTGATAGCGTGCCTCTGTCTATAGCAAACACTGTCAGCCATAGCAGAAGAAAATAGCAGATCACAACAAAGTACCCGAAAATATATTTTTAAATAGAGCAAGACAAATAAGAAAGGTTATCTAAAGGGCATTTTTGTGGGAACCTACTGCATATAATGAAAATGCAATGTGGCACTCTATGATACATTTTTTATTTGTCCCTGATAATGTTTGAGCGCGGTGCCCTCGCCATCGCACCTCCACTCATGAAGTCAAAGAGGTCAAGCCTCACTTGTTCAGATAAAAAATGTATTATACAATGCTACCTTGCATATCCCTCATATCTTTATTATGCTAGATTCACTGTCACAGGAGTCTTAGATTGGCTTTCCAAGCCACTATGCTAGTGCAGGTAAGCCTGTCTGCACAAGTCAAAAATGAATGTGGTCAACAAACAAGATGGACTGCAGTTCTATAAAGAGGGAGAGAATCATTTCAATGAAAAGAGAAGTTAAGGGAACTTGAATTATAGAACAGAGGAGGCAGCTAGTGCAGGGTTCACCACTGGCAAGAGTTGGATGGATTCACCAAGTGATGGGCAGCTGGGCTCAGTAGCAAAGAATAGTAGACCACGATTTGGAGCAAGGAAACATACAACACCCTTAGACAATTGTCACTAGAAAGCAGGACATATCTGTATGAAAATCACACCATGCAAAATTGATTGTTCTGAGAATTAATGCACTTGGAAGTCCAAACTTAGAGAAACTCATGGAGACATGTTTGGGTTACTGGACCTAAGGGATTTTTATTTGTGTAATGAACTGCATTATGGATTCCCATTGATAACACTAAGGGTATTAGCATGAGGGATTTGTAAGTAATGTGATTGCTATTAATTGATTTAAATGGAATGTAGTATTCAAACTAGATGGCTGGTACCTTAGCAGTCCTCTTGAGAACTATTTGCCTTTTTTTTTAATTTTGACTGTCTATTTCATAAATAAAATAGCAATTTTATAGCAATGACAGACATCTTTATTTATTTCAATTAGCCAGAAGTGCGGTGCAGATTTTTGTGCTTTGCATAAGACAAAATAGTTACCCAGAAGGAAAGCATTAGTCTGGAAACAGCTCAGCATAGCTAAATAGATTCATTGGCAATAAGAGCACTGTGTAAGTTGAACTGTTCATGTGGAACTCTAGTGGCATTACCTATTATATGTCCAGTACTTTGTGAGGAAAGTTTGCCATTTAGTGATTTCTGAAATTTCTAGGGTAAATTTAGCCTACTAAACCACATTTATCCTGCTTTGTTAGATTGCAGGATCCAATGGCATTGGGATCGCTTGCTTAATTTTGGGTCGTATACCAGCAATAGCAGTGAAGCTACAAATATTCAGGTATTTTGAATATGTTCACAAGATTTAACAGATAATTTACATTATGAAATTATGAACCACTGTAACTTACAACTTATTTTACCAAACTATTGCCTCATTTAGTAGTTTCTAAGATCTTCCAAGAAAGTATTCATGTACATTTTATGGGAGGGATCATCAGGCAAAGGAAGAGGACCAGGGGAAAATTGGGGAGCAAGACTGTGAGGGACCAGACACACAGGGAAGGAGCTTAAGGGACAGACAGAGTAATGGGTGGATGGTGGACAGGACAGGGGAAGGGGGAGAAGGGCAATCTACGCAAGGGAAGGAAGGTTTATTAACCAGCTCACCAGGAAGAAAGCAAGAGGCTACAGTGGAAATAGAAGATCATGCTCACATTTGGTCAGAAGACTGAACTGCTGCACCGTAATGAGAAGCCAGACGTCAAAAGGTCTGAATGTCAGACCTCAACTTTATATTTATATTAACAAACTTGCCATAGAAAACACCAAGAATAGCAAAATAATGAACTATTTCCAGGTCTGATTTAATAAAGGAAATATTTTTAAACTTTTTAATTTTTTATATAAAACACAGTACAGTAATACTTCCAAAATACTGCTACAGTACAATAAATTGAAGTATGAATGGTATTAATGGCATACTGGGTCTTTGCATCTTTGTCTATATACTTATAATGTTCTCCAGATACAGTACTTATGTAAATTCCAGAAAGATGCAAATTCTGCTTGAGAGAACATCTTGCCTTTATAAAACCGATGTACATGTAATCAGAATCCACTGTACAACTGAGTGACACATTGACCCACTCAAAGCCCTGAGATTGAAGCAAGGTGCCTGCGCCAAACATAAATGGTGCAAGTGGCACTTTTCTTCAAAAACTGCCCCCTGAATTATTCACAAAAGCAGCCTGTGTCAGCTGCAAGCTGTGTGCCCCAAATGGAGCTTGCACTACCTGTGCACCTGGAAATGGACTGCAACATGGTGCAAGGATGCTTGTGGCAGACACAAGCTGCCAAATCCCCTTAAATGGGATTCTCAGAACTCTCTCAGAGGGAAAAGTTCTAAGCTACCTTGGACAAGACAAGGCTGGTCCAAGTGTCCTTACAAATATCCCCTCTGGAAGACTTGACCGGTGTGCGGCAATGTGCCCCCCACCGACATGCCCATAATGGCATAATAGAAATTAAACCATGACCTGGTGGTCTAGTGGTCACCCCTCCCCGATCCCCAATGTTGCCAGTGTTAATAACTGTTATATATTCCCTAGACTTGGTGGTCTAATGGTTACCCTTCCCCAATCTCTGATATTGCCAGTATTAATAATTAACTTGTGGTCCCCCCCTGCCCAATCCCCGATGTTGCCCATGCTATTAATAATTTGCATTTCCCCCTGCCCTGGTGGTATATTGCCTCCCACCACCCCACCACGCCAGGAAGTGCCCACTACTCCACTCCCTCCATCCCAAATCAGACCCGATGACCAGTGCAGCCCATCTCACAGCTCTGTGGCTGGCCACCAAATGAACTGTCAATACATGTGTACTGTAAAGTGTATGTGTGTGCATTTTACAGGATACACACAGTAACATTTCAGTCAGTGGTCAGCTGAGGAGGTGTTTAGTGGGCTGTGCTGGTCATTGGCTCTGATTTGGGATGGGGGGGGTGGTGGGCACTACCTGCTGTGGTGGGGGGGCCACTCTACCACCAGGGCAGGGAGAAATATTAATTATTAATAGCACAGGCAGCATTGTAGACTGGGGGCACTAGACAACCAGGTATAGGGAATACATATTAATTATTAATACTGGCAACATTGGGGCTCGGCGAGGAGGGACCGCTGGACTACCCGGTCAGGGGAATACATATTATTTATTAATACTGGCAAAATCAGGGATTGGGAAGTGGGGACCACTGGACCACCAGGTCAGGAGAATACATATTAATTATTAATATTGACAACATCAGGGATCAAGGGGACCACTGACCACCAGGGTTTAGAGAGGCACATGGCTGCCATGGAGCTTGTGGCAAACCCTACTGGTGCGCCATTCATTTGCACCCAGGCATGGTTGCCACAAGCTGCAGGACTTTTCCCCCAGGACCCTGCCAGATAGAGAATTAGTGCAGGGTCCCTGGCACATTGGGCCTTAGCATAAGCTGCTGTTTGCCGCAGTTTATGCCAGTATCAGCCCCCTTTGAGATTCAAGCCCTTTATCTCTTTGCAGCATCAAGGCACTGGCACTTTCAAGCAACAGTAATACTCAGCCAGCAAAAAAGGTCATCTTAAGGAGGCAATATAGTGCAATGGGTAAGGGCTCTGAACTGCAAACCTGGAGGTCTGGGTTTGAATCCCACAACTCCACTTTCATATTGTGTGACCCTGAGCAAGTCATGTAAATTTCTTATGCTTCCAGGTTGTACCCGGAAACAAACTTCAGCTTAGTGTGCCATTCCTGGTTAAACAATTTCACCTTTCCCTTTCCTACATTTTTTAGCACCAATGTATTCAAGAAAATCTTAGATTCTTTATGTGGGTATTTTAAATTCCATCAGCTATTGTCAGACCATGTTTAATTACAACTTTTATAATTTATGTGGACCTACAATAAAGATGGACGCACAAAGCAACATTCAAAAATCTTCTACTTAGGTATCTTCTGAGTGAACTTCATTTAATATCACCATCTGCCGCCTATTCCCCAATCAGTGTCTTACCCAGTTTACAACATTTTGATCCACTCCTAGGCTACTCATCTTGTTTGAAAGCCTTGTATGTGGAAATAAGTTGAATGGCTTACTAAAGTCTAGGTAGGCCACACCCACCACTCCACTCTGATCTAATTCCTTTGTCACCCAATCAAAGGAATCTATCAGAATTATTAGTCATCACTTCCCACCCATGAATCCATGTTGTCTCGGGTCCTGTAACCCATTTAATGTTCCGGTGTCCTCTCTTTCAGCAGTGATTGCATTAACTTTCTCACCTCTGATGTGAGGCTAACTGGTCTGTAATTGCCAGCCTCCTCCCCTGCTACCACTTTTATGGAGCAGGACTACACCTGCCATCCTTCAGCCCTCTGGAACCACACCACTTTTGAGTGAGTTGTTGAGAAATACTGTCACCGGTGCAGCTTGTACCTCCCTGAGCTCCTTGCTACACTAAGATGCACCCAGTCTAGTCCCATATAATTTTCCACCTTCAGATTAAAGAGTCCCTTTAGGATTGTCTCCTCACAATAAAGACAAGAGTCCATTCCTCTCCCTACAAGTTCTTTTTGACAAGTTCATTTTACTTTTTCTGTGGCCCATCCCCTTTTCCCTCCACTGTCAACACAGAACAAAAATATTTGCTCAGGATGTCCACCTGTACCTGGTCACCCTCTGCACTATATCCCTCATTCTTTGTTAACCTTACAATCCCTCACCTGGTCTTCCTCTTTTCATTTATATACCTAAATAACATAGAAACATAGAAACATAGACTTTGATGGCAGATAAGGACCGCTAGGCCCATCTAGTCTGCCCATTTCCCTACCTACAGGATAGGCCGCAGATCCTAGTTAACCAACAGCCTATATCTTCCTGCCCCCCACAAGAATTGCTCTATGTCTGTCCCATGCATTCTTGAATTCTCCCACAGTTTTAGACCCTACAACTTCTCAGGAAGGCTGTTCCATG
This sequence comes from Neoceratodus forsteri, assembly GCA_016271365.2. Lineage (NCBI taxonomy): Eukaryota > Metazoa > Chordata > Ceratodontiformes > Ceratodontidae > Neoceratodus > Neoceratodus forsteri. Next base: position 995,718,647 of record CM028133.1, read on the forward strand.
CATCCACTACCTCTCTGAAATAATACTTCCTCACATTGCCCCTGAACCGCCTCCTTCTATCTTTAAATTGTGTCCCTTGTTCTTGCAAGTCTCTTTTCTGAAAGATGCTACCTCTTGACTTTGTTGATTCCTTGAGGTACTTGAAAGTTTCTATCATGTCCCCCCTCCCTTCTTTCCTCAAGGGTATACATATTAAGCTCCTTTAGTCTCTCCTCATACGGTTTCTCTTGCAGACCCAGCACCATTTTAGCTGCCCTCCTCTGACTGCCTCTATCCTGTCTATGTCCTTGCGGAGATGGGGTCTCCAGAACTGGACACAGTATTCAGATGGGGTCTCACCAACTGTCTGTACAGAGGGATAACAACTTCCTGTTTTCTGCTGCTGATGCCTCTCCCTATACATCCCAGTATACCCCGGCCCTCCCTACTGCCTTCTCACATTGCTTACTAACCTTAAGGTCATCTGATATGATTACCCCCAGGTCCCTTTCCTGTTTTGTTGTTGTTACTACCTCCTCACCCATTGTGTATTCTTCCCCTGGGTTCTTGTTTTCCAGGTGCATTATTTTGCACTTTTTTGCATTGAATCCCAGCTGCCATACATCTGACCATTCCTCCAACCTTGCCAAGTCCTTTTTCATTCTTTCCACGCCTCCTTGTGTATCAAATAGTGCATTTTCCTCTTTTGTTTCCTTTTGGACCAGTTTCTCTTCAGTTTGTGACAGAGTGCTCTCCATTGCTCTCCTTTCTGCTTTCCCTGTTTCTCTCTGTGTTTCTCCAATTACATGTTTCTATCCTCCTCCTTCTTAGTTTATTTATGTCTTCAAAATGTTTCTTTTTCAGCCCTAACCTTTTTACCTACCTCTTTCAAGAACCACAGTGGTCTCTTTTTTCTTTTACTCTTACTCACCTTTTTTCATGCACAAGTTTGTTGCCTTAATCATCCCCCCTTTTAGTTTCACTCACTGTTCTTTCATCCCATCTATTTCCTTCCCCATGCCAGTTCATCCATGAGGCAGTCACGCATTATTATAAAATCTGCTTTCCTGGAGTCCCGGACTCTCACCCTTGTGTGGTTTGATTTTGCAACTATCCTTATACTAAACCACACCATATGGGGATCACTGGTCCCTAGGTGGCCTCCCACCTTGATGTCTACAACACCATCCGTGTTATTGAGTATTAGGTGCAGCATTGCTGCATTATGTATGGGTGCACTAACTAGCTGTCTGTACAATACACCTTGCAGACCATGACATCTCTACAGTGCTTCTATCTGAAGCATATGAGAGATTTAAATCCCACACCTGCAACAACCCCCCAATCTGCCATCCTGCCAGTGGCTTCTACCAGTATCTTATCCAACTGATCACCCTCTGATGGAGGTCTGCAGATCACAGCAATGTGAACAGTAGCTTCGCTCTGTTTTTCCAGGGTGACCCACAGTTCCTCAGCTTCCTCCTGTTGTCCCTGTATCTATGTTGTCTTTATGCTTTCCTTCACATAAAGCAATACAACCCCTCCTTTCCTTCTTACCCTGTCCTTCCTGAAACAGAGTGTTGCCTAGTATGGCCATGTCCCAAGTATGGTTTTTAGTGCACCATAACTTGGTAAAGACCACTATATCTAGGTTGGCCTCAGCCATTGTGTCTTCTAGATCTGGGATCTTATATCCAAGACTTCTAGCATTTGCACACGTGACCTTCCAGATTTTGTTAGCACTCTGTTTTTTACCCCCCTTTATTTTTAGCTGCCACACTCATCCCCACCTTTCTTTTTAATATTTCTGTTCCCCCTTCTCTCAGTTACTAACACTCTGTTTCCTTTTTATGTTTGCTTTTATGCATGTGCAAGAAACATATTGCGACCGTATGACTTTTTGAAGGTGTGTGACCCTCCTGTCCAATGTAGTGCTCTTTTTAGCAGGCATGACAGTACTGTACTAATGGATGCATGAGCTGTCTATGACAGCAGTTTGACTACAGTGGTCTTCACTTCAAAGAAAACCACAGCTGCAATCAGAGGTGGTAACGTGTGTGTATTTAGCATATTGACATCAAGCAATTTCTCCGGCATGCCTGAATGTCACTGCCAATGAAATCCCTCCCACTTCCTCCATCTGCTGCTGTTCTTCTCACTCTCTCATTCCAAGGGTCACCCTCCAGCTGCAAAGAAATCCCTCCCACTCTCCTCTGGTGCTGTCCTCCCGGCCCCTCATTCCTTGGCTCATCCTCTGGCTGGTCAAGTTTTTTTGCCAACAGGGTACCCAATCCCCATCAGGTCCAGTCCCCCCAAACAAAACACCCAGGTCACATGCTGGCAGTCCACCCCAGCATGCCAAATGTCCCTGTAATTAATAAACCTTCGCCATGATGTGTTTTTAATTTTTTTTTACCAAAGAAAAAAATCAGTCCCTCATTGTCTGCAGTGGCCTCCTTCCCAACCCACACCCATCCTCTGTGTACCCCACCTCCCCACACACCCAAACCCCATATTTACCTAAAGAGCCCTGCTTGATGATCTTCGGTGGAGTGGGAACACGTCTGCACTCTTCAAAGCCGAACATGAATAGAAGAAATGCCGGTAAGCTGTATAATGGCATAAATGTTTTTTTTCAGCTTATATTGGCATTTTTTGCAACTTTGGGCACCAAATTTTTAACATGGGGTTCTTGGGACCCCACCTCATGAATTCAGTCACTGTCATGTCATTATTCTGTCCCAAAAGGTGATTCCACGGTCACTGCGTAGAATCACCTTTCAGGACTGATAAATAAAATGACTGTGTCTCTGTTCAAGAGGTGGGCTTCCAAAAAGCCTATGTTGCAAATTTGGTGGAAAAATTCTAAGAAATACTTGTGTTACAAGCGTGTGTGGCACTCAGTTTCCATGCACCTCGTAACTTTGAGAATTTGCAATATTTTAACCCAGATTTTCAACATTGCCATTTTTTCACACCTCTTTATGAACAATACAGCTGTAATCTTTCACATCTTGCCCGAAATGTGTTTTTGAACATTTGGAGCACAATGGCATGGTTGCTGTCGGAAATCAATGTTCGGGACAGATTAAGAAAATCACAGTGACACTGTTCATGAGTGGAAGTCCCAAAATGCCTATGTGAAAAATATGGTAACAACATTCCAAAAAATGACTATGTTATGAGCATGTGTTGTGCAGTTTCCACGCACTCTCGTAACTTTGAGAATTTTTAACATTTTCAGTTCAGATTTTCAACATTGCCATTTTTGCTCACCTCCTTAGGAACAGTACAGCTGTCATTTTTCACATCCTGCTCGGAATGTGGTTTTGCACATCTTGCACACAATGGGCACAGTTGCCATGCAAAATCAATGTTTGGGACAAATTAAGAAAATCACAGTATCACTGTTCATGAGCAGAGGTCCCAAAATGACTATGTTGAAAGTCTGGTGAAAAAAATTCCCAAAATAATTGCATTACGGGTGTGTGTCACACCGTTTCTATGCACGCTCGTGACTTCTCCAATTTTTTTATATTTTCACTCCAGATTTTCAACATTACCATTTTTTTACACCTCCTCATGAACAGTACATGTTTCATTTTTCACATCCTGTACAAAATGTATTTTCTCACCTGTAGTGCCAAATGGCACAGTCACTGTGCAAAATCAACTTTTAGCTAATGAACGATAGCGTCACTGTTCATGTAGTGGGGTCAGAAAAAGCCCATGTTGAAAACTTGGAGTGAAAATACCAAGAAATGCCCAGGGCATTAGGGTTTCTGACCATAACACCCTGCCATATAGGGACTGACAGGCATCAGGGATGTGACTTGGGATTGTTTTTTTTTTGCCGCCTAGTCTTTCTGCCCAGTCATGGGCCGCCGGCTTCTGCCTTCAAATTGGCCGCTTGCCTCCCGATACCCTGTGGCTTACCCCCCACAGTGGGGCCCGTGACACACTCCCTCATATGCACCGCGGGCACTGTAATTAGGTCGGGGGCCCAGCCTGAAGGCATATTGAAGCCGCGGCGAGCTTCATTCGTGGCGGCCGGGCAGGTCCTCATCCTTTTCCTGTTTTTTTCCCAAGGAGGCGGGTCGTGAATGATGCCCGCGTCCGCCCCGCCTCCATGCACGCTGAGCGTGGAGCGCGAACCCCTGTTCTCCACCAGGGTCCCATCCGCACGATCACTTCCCACACCTTCCCGGAGAGAGAGCTGCCCACGGACGCCAATCCTACTCCCCTGGCCGCCCTCCATCGATCCAGGTCCGTTTCCGAACCCGAGTCGCCAGCATCGCAAACGGAAATCCAACTGCTGCGCCGACGGGCTGGCTTGTGACTTGGGATTGTTGACAGTAATGTTCATGCCATTCCAACCCCACCTCCACCCTGCAGCCAGTGACAGGCATGAAGGTGTGCCTTGGACTCTTCAGCCCCAAAGTTCACCCCATTCTCCTATACTGCACCCATTTAAGCATATTTCCTTATGGAATGGGGTGACTGTAAAGCCAAAAACCCCGAGGCACACTTCAACACCTGTCGGTGTCTGCAGGGTAGGGTGAGGTGAAATGGCATGAGTGTTATGGGCAATGACCCAAAGGAACACCCTAATGCCTGTCTATCTCTGCAGAGTGGGCGAGGGGTTGGCGTCACTTCAATACTTCATCACCATTCCTATTCTGCATCTGTCTAACTCCTGCACATTCAGTGCTAATATCAGCAAGCAAACATTCAGCATTGAGAAATGGTTGTTTAGTTTACAATAGTTGTTTTTTTTTGGCTTGCCTGGCTGGCTTAGCCTTAATCCACTCCACCCCCCCATCCTTGGGACTTACTTGCTGTCCCTGGTGTGCACGCTGGCTTGCCCTCTAGGATGGAGCCATTGGGGAGGGGCATCTGTTCTCTGATCAGAAACTGGGTAGTGATCTAGGGGTAGAATACCTCAGTTAGATTTGTAGGGTGCAGCAGCGCAAACATCCTCTTGCTCAGCCCTGGTAATTCTTAGGGAATTATTCCCAAGTAGAAGGAGTGGTATGTAATGATGTATGGCACATGGATGCTGATGTCCAGCATACATACCAAGCTATGCATACTCTGGTTGCTGCCCCCTAAGCCTTCACCAGGTGATAGTCAAGCACAGGCCACTAACCTGTCCTACCCCCTGGAGATGGGGAGCAGTCCACAAGATGCTCAGTCCTCATCTCCTAGGTCAGCTGGCCAACTCCTGGATTTGCTTGCAAACACACATCATCTGCATTGCAAGCAGAAGCACAACCACTGTGCCAGCAGGCCGACCTAGGGGTAGCAATTTCTGACATCTCTGTTCCTTCCACCACCCAAGCCTGCTAGTTTAAATCTACATTAAAGTAACATTTAAATTAGCAGGCATTAAAGCACTGAGGACTGCAGTACCCCTGCTCCTGTCACTCATGACCTTGTTGCAGCACTCACATTACGGTGCCCTAATCATACCACCCTCAGAACAACATACCTCCTCCTGGCGGTCCTCCATGCCAGTTGGCTTCAGATATTTGGTATGGGTACTGTACTGACATAGGAAGGTGCCTCTCATTCCCCCTAGTCTTCCAGAGCCTACCAATCCCACCCTTCCTGAGCCCACCATAGTCCAGCTGCACCTTCTCTGTGGCATCCTCAGTGATAAAGCTGTCTGCCAGGGTGTCATACCCTCATTCTCTTGTCCTATTTTCCCTGAAGCCTTTGCCTTACCTCTACTCCTCTCCAACCACCTTCTGCTGTGCTACCACGTATAGACAATAGGAGAAAGCTTTCATAAGAGAACCGCTATGAAAGTTTGGCTTCCTGTTTCTTCTCCTACAGTTCCATCTTTTCTCCCCACTACTTACCATTTCTCTTCTATTGGCTCCTAGCCCTCCAAGATACTGTACCCTTGGGATCTTGTTTAGTCCTGTCAAACCTCATCCACTGCCTACCAATCCCTCTTCCCAGAGCATCACCCACCTGCCATTCTCTCACCAGCTCACCTTCTTGTACAGTCCACTGCATCCTCCCCAGTGCACATCTGAGGTGCTTTACTTCTGCTCTTAATTCCTTATTTATTGCCATTAATCATTCCTGGCTCCTGCACACTGGACATCCCCCTTTACCCAGACTGTCCACAGGAAAACTACAGTCCCATAATCATTACAAAACATCACCTATTTCCCAGTATCCTGATGTCTATAAATGCTCATGTTCCCCCACATCTTCTCTACCTGTGGCCCAGTCATATTCACACTATGGTTATTTTATAAGATGTCTCTTTTGTTAACTGTGATTCACTTTATGCAACTACCATAAAAAGGGTGTTTCTACTGTACAAAAATGTGACCTACCCTTTACCTATCACCTTCCCTTCTGTAGCCTTATACCTGATTCAAATAATGGTACTTAAAAGTTTTACATACCCCATACCAATTACTAAACAATATTTCAAAAACATAACAAAAACATTAATGCTACAGCATCAATGTATCCAAAACACATTCAGCTATTTCTAAGGATAGGCTCACTGAGATGCCTTGTACACTTAGCTCTCTTGGTATCATGTATAACCCTCCAATACCAGATCACAACCTGGGCAGAAATGACCCACCATCTGCATCCTTAGGCCACTGCACCCAACAGCATCCTGCAACCCACCCTTGTTTCCCCGACCAGTACCATGAGAAACTCATTGCATTTCTCAATCCCCATCTACCTTTTAATGCTGCCCCTCCTCTCTTGTCCCCTCAACCTCTCAATAGTCCACAAATCCAGAAATCACAAACCTGTATATCTACTTAAGGCACTCAAGTTCCTCATTATATGGAATTCCTTTCAACTCTTTCTTTTGTCGGGAAATATCCACCCTAACCCTGGTCCAATGCAGCTTCCCCAGAAACACAGCAGTAGACATGGAGCCTTTAAACTGGCATCAATAAACATTAGAAATCTCCTCCAAAAAATGAACTCCTACAGGTCTGGGTGACCCAGCACAGACTGGATGTTCTAGCTGTGATCAAAACATGACTCTCCCCTAAGGTGCCAGAGAGTGCCATTCAGCTTGATGGCTACATGCTATTTAGAGATGACAGGATTAGGAAAGGGGTTGGGGCTGTGCAATCTACCTTAAAGCCTCCCTCCAAGGGCACATTCTCCCCAAAATTGACACTGGCAGTAGCTCCCAAGCACTTACATTTAAGTTGCTCCTTGGGCGGCATGGAAAAACCCTCACCATCATCGCTACCTATGTCCCCTCACATGACCACTCCAAAGGTTTCATAGCAATAATCTACTATCTCTCGAACCTTCCCCCTTGCTGTTAACTAGTGCTCTTCAGGAACTTCAAAGTAAATTGGTTAGCACCTGATGTCAATGTCTACAAAGATTCTACCACAGCCATTATTCTGGCACAAGTAGAAACCTCCCTGACCTGATGCAACCTCAGGACAGGTAATTATATCATTCTGGTTCTCATTTATACCAACTGGCCTGATAGAACTATTGGTACTGAGGTTCTCCCTGACTCCTTAATGACCAGTCCCCTATCATCTGCCTTTGATCCAATAAATCCCCCAAAATATGAAATAAAACATCACATTAGCACGTCCTCAAAAAGGACAATTAAACCAGTTTCAAGCCCATTCACACAGCCAAGACTGGTCATTTCTGGACTCTGCACCCAGTGTGGATCACATCCTTGAATACTTCATAACCTTCTTCAAAACAGCTTGTGGCATCTTTGCCCCTCTAAAAAGACAGAGGTTAAAAGCAGCGAACAACCCTTGGATCTCTTCTTTCCTCCTATCCCTTATGGCTGACAGTGATCACCTCTGGCACAAAGCTCATGCCACAGGCAATCAAACCCAATAGCAACAGTACAGAACATCCAGAAACTCCTGCACCCAAGCCAACAGGCAGGCCAAAATGGCTGATTACAAAGAAGTACTCTCAAATTCCTGGGGTGACAGCAGGAAGTTTTGGGGCAATCTTAAAGAACTAACTGGTATATCCAGCAACCCCCCCCCCCCACCACCACCATAATCAGCATTGATGGTACAATCATCCAAGACCCACTGCAAATAGCAAACCTCAATGCCACTTTGACAGATCTCAGTGGCATACTCCCTCCTGACTTCTTTTACCCTCTGACCCCCCAACTGACATTAAGGATGCAGACCCATCATCAAGTAACCCACCCTTTTACTTCAAAACAGTTTCCCCTAGTGTAGCCCAAAAAATACTTACTCTAGGTCCTCAGCAAATACCACTTTAGCAGTGACTCACTAGACCTGAAGCTGCTATACCTGGCACTGCATGCAGTCCTAATGTCCATCACAAAAATACTGAACCAATCACTCTGTCTTGGGCAATTCCCTTCATGGTGAAAAGCCACAGTAGTGACCCTCATCCATAAGAGTGGAGACAGAGCTCTTCACTCCAACTACCAACCAATCTACATCCTCCCTCCCCTATCAAAAGCCCTGGAATGGATAGTTGCTGACCAGCTTTCGGAGTACCTGACCAAACTAAACATCCAGTGCCCAGAGCAGTAAGGTTTCAGGAAAAGTCACAGCACCATCTCTGCTCTACTAGAATATATGAACATTGTGCACAAAACCCTTGATCATGGTCACCTAGTGGGGTCAGTGTACATTGATCTCACTAAGTCTTTCAACATGGTAAATCACTCTCTCCTTATTGACTCTCTTTGTACCATTTGGGTCTCCTCTTGGACTGTGGGTTGGTTCAAAAGTCACCCAGAGGATAGATCCCAACAAGTAAAAATCAGTAATGCAGTATCCTCCAGTTATCCATTCTGTTCAGGGGTTCTCCAAGGCTTCATTTTGAACCCCTTATTATTCAGCCTATTTCTGAACTTCCGCCCACATGCCTGCTCTGGTAATCTTCTCCTATTTGAGGATGACACAGTGTTATTCTCCAATCACTCTGACCCACATTCCCTAGCTAGTAGCCTATAAGACAATTTTGCAGCTGTTGAAGAATGGTTCACTCGACAAAAACTGATCTTGAACTATAAAAAATGAAATCCACGCTGTTCGCAAGCTCCCACCATAGATTAAAATCAGCCTCTCTTACCATGCTGAACAACCTCACTGTCCTTATTGAACAAGTTCAAACCTTTAAGTACCTTGATGTTACTCTCAACAGCATGCTGTCCTTCACTGAATACATCAACATTGTTTCCAAGGTAGTTAACTGTAGATTAAGGATCCACTATGTGCACAGAAAAGGCATTAACCAAGAAGCAATCCTAACTACAGTTACCAGTTCTATACTATCAGTTGTGGACTGTGGTCTAGTCATTTATGGGTCTGCTGTGGACATGACTCCAGGTTAGCATTGCTCTCAACAAATCCTCCTGCCTGGTCAAGGGTGATCATTACCACACACATACCTGTGACTTGTTCTCCATGACAAGCTGGTTGAATCTCAGAGACAGGATCAAGTATCACACTTTCTTACACATGAAGAAAATCAGCATGGGCCTAAGTCCTGCAAACTCCCAGCACTTCCTCACGTGTGCCCCCTACTCACATAGCACTAAGAGTGCATCTAGACATGCCTTCCAAGTCTCTTTATGCTGAACCACACAAGCTCAGTGATCCTTTTGCTTCCAGGATCCCAGCTGACTAAATAGTATCCCAATAGATATTCTAGATGTACCCAAGCTTGGACCTTTCAAATTTCTCCTTAGACAACACCTGGTTGTGGGCAGCCGCTGAGACTGCCGTTCATAGGCCTCCTTCTAACCTTTCTGTCCATCCTTTTTGTCCCCTTCCTACCTTATCTCCCCCATCTAATCCATCTGCCTCTTCATTTTTTCCCCCTTTCCTACCCTATCTCCCCCACTTCTGTCACAGCATGTCTGCCCATACTTGTATTTTCTGCCTGCCCTGTGATTCCAATGACTGCCTCCCCCTCAGGATACCAAGTTCTGTTCCCTGCTCATCCTAGCCAATCTCTGGCTCATCCTCCTAGCCAACAAAGCCTGCCTCTGGCTGCCTGCCCTAGCCTGCAGTCCAGCTAGTCTCCCATATGAATGCCACAGTGACACCAATTGGCTCATATTAGTTTGTATCTACCTTAATTTGTGTTTACTGTTTAACCCTCCAAATGTTACATGTATGCTTTTCAGCAATGTAATTTGAATCTATTTACTATCCTGTATGTATTTTTGTTCAGAGTTGACGTAGAACCTATGTAAATCCTCAGACTCACTGGTATTGTAATCCAAGAACTCAATACATAAATAAAATAAAATAAGCACAACTCATTACCAAATACAATAATAATGTGAATTATATTAATTTGCATTATCAGTTACCACTCCTTTTTTTACATTACATAACAACTTAAACATGCACTTTAGTACTTACTTTTTCTGATGTTCTGATGCTGCGCATTGACTTTTATAAAGAACTACAAGTATATACTGTATGCAACCCCTAGGTGGCATTATACCAAGGGATACTACCCCTGCCTGCGTGACCAAGTGCAGGTTGAGGGGCCTGGGTATTGAAAACGTGTGTCTCCACCAGGAGTACAGGGTTAGTGGTAGGGTAGCTGACCTGGGTACAGCCCTCTGGGACACTGTTACCCCCTTCTTTTCCTTCTACTGGCCTAACTGGTTTATAGAATACACAATTGCAATTAGCATCTGACAGCAGTTTTAACGTCATACTTGTTGCACTTACCACCAGGGCTGGTTCAGCTGGTTTGGCCCTGGAGATCTCCTGTAAAATAAGATTTAGCAAAACAACCCACAGTATTTCAATGCTGTTCATACAGAGGTACACCACAACCAGTTTAAATGCAAAACAATTTAGATCTGATTTATTTAAGGAGCAGTAGCAAGGAAGGGAGCAAACTCTAGTGGTTGATTCAAGGTCTGAATAAGTCAGGTTATAAGGCATGCACTCAGAGGTCATTGTAACACAGTCACACACACTCTGGGTACCCAGTTGGAACTACTGCTAGCTTGAAGCATTGCCCGGGATAGGCAGGTGTTGTAGCTGGTTGGGGCCCTGTGACAGAAAGAAAACATGCATGCACTTCAACCCGCAATTTGTAATCCCAGAGCCGGATGGCTCAGTCCAAAATGATTAGCAACAACAAGTAAATCAGTTGACACGCTTTGATTTGAGCTTTGTTGCACGGAGCTACCCTGGTGTTTATTCATGCTATCCAGTACAGGATGCAGGATGGACAAAATGGAAACCCCTGGATGAAGAGCTGAATGGCCAGGAGAAGCAGGCCCACACAAAGCACCGTGGTGCCAATCCTGTTCGTTGGTGTTGAGCTGGAAGCCAAATCCCCAGGTCGGTCTCTTGTTGGTTGTTTTTTTGTAGCACGAGCAGCTATCTGGGCTGAGATGGCAAGGTCCAGACCTGGTGAACAGTGTGGAAACGGTCTGGTAAGTGCTGGATACAGCTTCCAGCAAGCGTGACACATGCAAGCAGTGGGAAACCAAATCGTGAACCACTATCAGCATTCAGCACACTTATAGTAAAAGCAAGGTAAATACTACAGTTCTGATTACAGTCTGGTTGCAATTCATAGTGTCTCTGAGCAAACTGTACATTCTGTGGCAGTCTCAAGTCCTGACATCGCACTGAGGCAAATCTTCGGTCCACTTCAGGAGGATTCAGTTTGTCACAAATCAAGATCCAATTGCAAAAGCTGGAAATTTGGAAGAAATCCATTATCAGGCTCAAGGTCTCTTCACTTATAAAGATAGCAGCAGGCAGGGCAAACACAGCCTTCCCACCAATTTCCTCTGCAAGCCACACGGGAGCAGCTACTTGAATCACTCGAGCTGTTCACTCTTTCAACTCTAACTTTAGACTGACTCACTGCAGCAGGCAGCTTGAGACTTTCCCAGTGATCCAAAAGGTTTGTTTCATTGATTCATCTGTCTGCCACAGATAGAGCTCCCCCCTTCAGGTCCATTTAGGTGCCAAAGGGCAAAACTACAATTCCTACAGAAATTCATTCCCACAAGGCCCCTTGGCACAGATTCAATTTTAGGGTCCCCAAAGGTACTAATTGGTCCAAACTAGCAGTCCAGAACCAAGATGATGATGATTAACAGAAATGTCCATGCTGCAAAGGAAGGCAGGTTAGACAAACTACAATATTATTATGATTATTACAGATAATCATCAAACAGTCACCGTTCCTTGTAGGGTTCCCTCTGCGCAAATAGCAATGGCAGAATGGAGCAATAATACAGCAGCTTGGGAGGGACTTGAGCCTGAAACTACTCGGCCCTTACCCAGATTACTTATACTCTATGAAACAGGCAGCTCTTAAAGAGACAGGGACAGAGGCTAATGGCACTCACATGCAGAGACTTTTAAATGGCTAAGACACATAACGCCAGCCTGGCAGTGGGCATTTAGGCAAGCCCAAGGAAGACTTTTGGAACCCCCCATTTGTAGGGTGTTGCATGTATTTTTTACAATACACACATAGATATAACATCAAATTGTTTTGTACTTGGGGTGCATCATCTCCTGTTGACTGCTGCTCCATGCTATTGTCCCAAGTGTGCCACGCTTATGCTCTGGCTCTTTGGCTCAGAGGCACAGTGGAGGACAACTAAGACAAAGCCTTGATATAGTACATGTAAGCTCTGCCCCCTCAGTTCAGTCCCTGCTCCCAATTGGAGCACACCTCAGAAAGGCACAAAGGCACAGTCACTGCTTCAGGAAGCCTGCAAAATGTCTTTTCTGCAGGTGCTGTCAGCTCACGAAAGTTCTAATGCCCTTGTTGTTGCCCATATCCCGACTGGCCTTAGCTCACCCCTGCAGGACAGTTCTATTGCTGTGTGGTTGGAAGTCCATGTAGAATGTGGCTTCTGGTTTAAAAATTTGCCCACTCAGACACTCAGCAAGCTTTGTCCCTTTAGTTCAGTCCCTGCTCCTGACTGGTGCATACCTCAGAGGGGCAGAGTTACTGTGTCAGGAAGCCTACAAGACCTCCTTTCAACAGGTGCTATCAGTTCACACAAATCCTGAAACCTTGTTGTTGCCCAGAGCCTGACTGGCCTTAGCTCACCCCTACAGGATAGCTCTGTTGCTGTGCTGATGGAGGACTGCATAGAATCCTGGTTAGAGGGCTGTGTAGAAAGATGTCATAACCAACACTTACAGTCTAGTGCTCCCTGCAAACCACCTTATAGTACTTCATTATTTATTTAGTTTTCATTTAACAGGTAGGCTACACTAGGCAAGTAAATGCCTGTTTTCAGATATGACCAGGGAGGATACTAGTGTGAACAATAGACACATGGGGCCGGATATTCAAACTGCGCTATTTTGTGGCGCAAGCCCTTGCGCTGCACAAAATAGTTGTGCAGGGGTGTGGCCAGGGTGATATTCAAAGGACTTGCGCTATTGCGCAACTCCTTTGAATATCACCCCCCAGCTGCAGACACTGTGCATGGTGCAGTGGAACTTGCGCCACCCCAAGTGGTCAGAGTGGAGCAATCAAGTTGTGGTGGCACAAGTACCATTGCGCCATGCGCAAATTTCCGATATTCAAAAGCTGACATGCAAATGAGGCCATAATTCATGCAAGGCATGGGGGGGGCATTTGCATCTGTTTATGGCCCTATTTGCATGCCATTAGCATGCAGGTGTGCCGATCCCCGAAGACTTGCGCCTGGCACCCTGCCAGGCAGCAGCCATCGGGGACCATCGCGGGCAAATGTGTAAGAAATCCTCCCCCCGACTGGCCCGATCGCAGGCAAATGCATAAACAGCCCCTCCCCTGACTGGCCTCGATCGTGGGCAAAAGCTTATATGACCCCCACCAGCCCGATCGTGGGCAGCAAGCCTCCTCGAACATATTCCTGGTGATCCAATGGACCACTAAGCCCGATCGGGGCTGAAGATGTAAACCCCAGAATGGTCAATGTGATCTAGTGTCCTCTCAATCATCATGAAGTTCTCATCACTGCCCCCAACAGCCGGTGGGTGGCAGCATTCATTACCGCCACCACCGACGCCTGTAGTTGCGCCGCTTCATTGGTGCAGAATCAAGAGCCACTGGGTGTAGCTCATAACATAAAGCAGTTCAGATATGTGAAGAATTCTATCTCATTCATATATCTGACCGCCTTGTAGTGGTAGGGCTGCACAATCCATTGGCTCTTGCCTGCACCAATGGGTGTGCAGCCCTACTGGGTAGTCAGTCGGTGGGTGGCGGCAGGCGGGTGGGTTGCTGCTGTCTGCTGGCTGCTGGGGAGCGGAGTGGTGGGGCTGCTGGTGGGTGGGTGGGGAACACTAGATCACCAGGGATATGTTCGGGGTTAACATCTACAGCCCGTGATCGGCTCAGCGTCCACTGGACCACTAGGGATATGTTCTGGGGTTACATCTTCAGCCCGCAATCGGGCTTGTGGGGTTATTTAAGCATTTGCCCCGATCGGGTCAGTCGGGGGAGGGGGGAATTTTATGCTTTTGCCCGTGATTGGGCTGCAGGGAGGCACAAGGAGTAGGTTGAGGGCCAGCCACAGGTGGCAGCTGCTGTGTTGTGCCCTATGCATGGTTCCTCCTCCTCCAGTTCAGCATGCATCCATTAGCATTGCACTGTTGCTCAGCATGTTTTCAGTGGTGCAAGTGCCTCCTGCTGAATATCGCAGAATGGCGCAATCTCGGACTTGCGCAGGTGCAACCCTATTGCGCATGGTGCAACCCTTTTGAATATCCCACCCATGGAGGATACAATAGTGTAAATAACAGACCTCTAGCACAATGAATAGTATTTGTCCTTAACTTATAATACTTAACTCGTATATTGGGACCAAAGGTGTTCTTTGGATCAATTCAGTTTCTTTCTTTTTATCTGCCAATGTACTGTGCACTCTATGTGCAATATGTATATACTAACAATGTGCATCTATTAAGAGTTAATGTGCTATGTTAGCAGTTTATTCTGTGCATTGTTCCCTACTGTTGTTCACTGTATGTAATTAATTCTTCAGTATGCTACTGCAGTCTCTGTGCTAAGTGTATATCGTCACTTGTGTGAATGTACAATATTGTCTACTGTTTGTAATTCTGATTGTAACTAATTGCAGGTTATCCTTGAAAAATGGACATGCTGTCTCAGTGGGCCTACCCAGTTATCAAAATTCAAATAAATAAATAAATACCACATAGTACAAGAGATAGTACAAAGAATATGCCTGAGACCAGGTAAAAAATGTACAGTAGGAGTAATGAACAGTTAAAATAATTTACATAGTTATAATTAAGACTAAAAATACGCATTCAGTTTACTTTTCCCATGTTGCATAAAACTGCAGTTGTAGTAAACATTGAGAATGGAAAGCTGACACTGGGTGTGTATAGGGCATGCATTTCCATAGTGTGTAGATGCAATGTACTTAAGATTGCAATGGTGTGGATGGAATGCAATGACTGAAATGGTTTTAAAATGCTAAGGTTGTGTGCATGTTAAATACAGCAGGGATGATATGTCAGAATGCCACCAAGCTGCATTTGTGTAATGCAGCAGTGACACAATCTGAGAAAGTAGCTTGGACATGTGGCAATGTTCTAAATTATTAGAATGGGTAACCCGTGAAGTGGGCACATGAAGAAGGGCACTGTCTGTTATGGTGACACCTTCCCTGCACAATCCACTCATGGTGACCAACAGGTAGGGCGACCGGATGAGGGAGTGGGCGAACTAGGTGACCAGATGTTGCTATATGTACGCGCGTGCGGAATGGGAGCGAGCACGGTGAGTGTGGGCTGGGAGAAGGTGGAGATGCTTTAGGGGACTGGCGCCGCGGTTGCTGAAGCGTCAAGCTGCGCCATAGCCGGGGATCGTTAATGGCTGGGGTGGCTGAGGTACTGGGTATGGGTCTGGGCGCTGGTGTGATTTTTATTGCGCCCGACCTGAACTTTTTACTACTTTCACCCCTGGGTTGAGAATCCTTAGGTAGGGGGTGCAGGGGTTTTGGTGTGGGTGGCACAGCCTCCCAAACAGAAAGTAGTAAAGTATGTCCTAGCACCATTGTGCTGGTGCGCTAGGGTTGTCAGAGTGCCGAAAATGTGTTTGGCACTCTGACTGAGCGATAACAGTGATTGTCTTTAGGCATTTGCCATTTTCACATAGATGCCAATAGAATGTGGTCGAGATACTCAACTTTGAAATGTGAGAGACACATAAGTCCCCATATTCAAAGGGTTTGTGTGCAGCACAACCATATTGCACTGACACAAAATGAAGACTATGCCTAAATGCCATATTCAGCTGTTTTTGTTATGCCAGTTAGAAGCCCTAGTGCCTGAGCACAGAGTTAATGTATTCAGAACTAAAAAATGGGGTGGTGATGTGGATATTTTGTACAGTAAAATATTCAATAGTTTAGCACTGAGCTTGCTGCATTTAGCGTGACTTAGTGTAGTGCAAATTAAGGCCTATAAAAAGCAAATCATAATCTGGGTAAACTCTTGAGGTGGAGAAAGGCACAGTCTGCCGCACAGCAGAAAACAAAATGGCAGACATTGTGTACCCTATGCAGGCAGTCATGGAGAATGAGGAGAAGACCAGTGCCCCCCCCCATCCGCAGCTCTCTGCTCAGGCATCAGAGGCACTATCCTTCAAACAGACAGTACCATCCATGAGTCACATTCAATGTCCTCACTGATGAACCAATCATGGTTCAGTACCAGCTCAACAGGCCCATGATTGTGCAGCTGTGTGTGCTTCTGCATGACCAGCTCTGGAAAGATACCCACCACAGCCATGCAGTGTTTGTAGAGCTCAAGGTACAGCAATACTGAGCTTCCTGACCACTGGAACATTCCAGATACTGATGGGAGGCACCACTAGCATCACATAGTCTGCAGCCTCATGCCTATTAGGGCCAGTTCATAGATGTCTTCCAAGCCTGTGCTGGGGAGTTCATCACATTCACCACCATGCCAGAAGAGCAAACAGCAACCATACAGAAATTCTATCAGATTGTGCAACTACCGGATGTAGTCGGTGCCACTGCTTCCACCCATGTTGTCATCTGTGCACCCACAGGGGATGGGGTGGAGTCCAACATGAATAGAAAGGGCTTCTACTCCATCAACTGCTAAGAAGTGTGTGATGCAACATGGTGTATCATCAGTGTCCTGGCAGAGTACCCCAGATTTGCCATAATGCCTTCATCTGGTGCAAGTCTATCCGCTAAGATAGGGTTGAAGGTAGGGTTATACAGTACCTAGTCAGCACCTACTTGGTGAGTATATACCCAAGGTCCCCCCATAGCTGCCATGAATGTCACTAATCAACACCCCATTTTTTTAAACATGGAACAGTGTATATCCCCTGCATCCCTCACTTTTAACTCATGTATTGCACTCCACATTCGTGGCAGAGGACAGGCACAGTATGGAAGACATTGCTATATGCAATGGCATCAAGCAGGTATTTGTCATGCACAAGATGCAGTTCAGATGCTTTGACCATTCTGATGGGGTTCTACATTGCACCCCTTAGAAGGCCTGTGCCATATTCCTTGCCTGCTGCATATTAAATAACATGGTACTTAACTGTGGAATATGCTTGCCAGCCACAGAGTCAGAATCTGCAGCAGATGTAGAGGCAGCAGCCCCAGGGTGCAGGAATAGCTTAACAGGTATGATGCCAAGGTGGCCAGAAGGTCCTGGGAATACTGAGATTGTCTCATCCCAGATCTCTTCAGATGCAGATGGTAAGTACAGAGCATATAGGAGACAGTAATGTTTAAAAAAAAATGTATTCCAAAGTCAGAAATAAGTGTAAGATAAAACAGGGATAAACAAAAATAACAAACCATCCAGGCAGTGTGTGTCGGGGTGGGGGGTGGGTGGGGATGAAAATAAATAACAGGCCATCCAGGCAGGAGGGGGGAGTCTAAAAGAGTATGAAAAAAATAACATGCCAGTGAGTTGGGGGGATTCACAAGGGAGGGCTAAAAATTAAAACAAAAACCATGTAGGTGAGATGTATAAAGGGGAATGAATAGAAATAACATGCCAACCAGCCAGGGGGGTTCACATAGGGGCAGGGAAGGGGTGTAAAGGGTGATGAAACAAAAGAATAAGCCATCCAAGCTGTGGGTGGTGAAAAGAAATAAGATGCCAACCAGGCAGGGGAGTTCACAACAGGATCTGAAAACAAATAAAAAATCAAATGGAGGGGGATTTACAAAGGGGGTGAAAACAAATATGAAGCCATCTAGGCAAGAGGATAGATTGGGAGAAGAAAAAAATAACAAGCATTCCAGAAGTGGGGGTTAGCAAATGGGGATGGAAGAAAGTAAAAGCAGCCATGCAGGAAGGGGGGAAAGATGGTTACTGTGATGGGGCACAAGGTGTAACATTCAGGGTAGGGCTCAGGGACACATGCACCCTAGTAGTGACCCATACCACAACCACAAACATGTGCATGATACATGCATTGTGTTTGTGAGGGTAGCAGGGGGGACAATGTCCACACAATGTGGGGTGGGCATAGGGATGGACTGAGCTACCCACAGCCATGGCCTCACATGGCACTGACCCACAGCCATGGCCAGCGGTATGCGGCATTGTGCTGCCATGTGCCAGCCTGCTAGGTGTCCTGAGTTCGCTGGACACCCAGCTACCTGCACTGCATTGGGTGGCCTGGTGCCAGAGCATCTTCCATATGGTGCAACTCTTCCAACTGGAATGGACAGTGCTGCATCTGGCACTGCTGTGCCATAGACCATGGCTGCAGTCTCCAGGAAGGTGGAGGACTTGCTGCTCAATCTAACCATAAGAGACTGCTTCAGCCTTTCAAAGCCATTGTCCATGTACCTGTACCTCCACCTGAAGCTGGCATCCATGGACCTGTACCACCACCATGCATGGCACATGTGCTGTGTCCAAGAGTGTAGCAAGTGGAAATAATCCATGCAGTGGGGAATGAGTATGGAAATAGTGTGAACCAATGAAGCCCATAACCCCATCTGGTACTGACCCCACCAAGGAGCATGCCATGGCCAGGGGTGAGCAGCATCATGCCATTATGTGCCAGCATGTGAGATGTCCTGGGTTTTCTTAGCATCTGGCTGCCTACATTGCAGAAAATGCCCTGGTACCAAAGAATTTGCAATGGGATGACACTCCTCCCACTGGAATGGCCTGTGCTTCAGCTAGCACATGCAGTGCTGCAAACCATGGCTTCTGCTTCCAGCAAGTCTGTGGATACACTATCCAATCCAGACACATCGGACTGCTACAGTTTTCCAAAGCCAGCATCCATGGACTACTGCAACCCATCCAAGGTGGCCATCTGCACCTCAGGGGGAGCCTCTTCATGACGCTTGTGGTCCTGCAGCATGTGGCTTATGTGGCCTGTCTCATCCTGCAGGCCTTACTGGGCCACCATGGTTGACTGCAGCAGCTGCCTGTTGGCTGCTTCATTTTTTCTGGCATGGACTGTCCTGGTAGACAAGATCAGTCTGAACCTTGTTCTGTTGTTTGGACGAGGGTTAATACATGTCTGAATTGTTACTGGCTTAGTGGTGGCTAGGCTGGTGGAGTTGGCTTGGGGTAGCAGGGCAGTGGCTGTGCTGGGTCTTAGAACAGCAGGGCAGTGACTGGGTTGGGACTTTGGCCAGGGGTGGAACAATGATGGCCATGTCATGGAGGGGTGGTGGCTGGACCCCATCATTAGGGGGACCAGTAGAGACAGGCAACTACTGCTGGTCCGAGCTTAACTCCTCTCTCCTGCATACATCCATATATGGCTCATTTTCCTCCTCCTCCTTGCTGTCAGACTCTGTGCTGGTACCAGCATGGGTGGGCTTCATGGGTAGCAGCAGGCATAATGAGTCTGGATCACTCAGTAACAGTGTCCATTAGCATGGACTGGGCTGTTGAGAAAAGAGATTGATTTGTAGAGTAATGCACATTCCTATGTACACACCATGGCAGTATACTGGCCCATGCTTCTGTTAATCATCATACATGTCCTCCATCCAGTGCAGTACCCATACACCCCCAGTGCTGTAAACATCACACATCTTGCATCACCAGTGATCATACAGTATACAACACACATGTGGCATGGTAGGGAATTGTCCAGCAGATATCCCCACCACCAGGCTATCTGGATACCTCTCTGTAGCCTACACTGGTTGTGTAACACATCAATAGCCAGGGTCATATGGGATACTGGGGATCCACCTGAAAAAGCAATAGGAGAGAGTCCAGGGTGACAAACACATGTCTGTATTCAACATGAATGTGATAAACTAGCTGTAGAGAGTGGAAGGTGGCCAGGAATCCAATGGGGAGGACATACTAAAATGTCATGGCATCATGGTGGGCTAGTCTGACTCTGCCAACAGGTACACAGTTACAGACAGAGCATGCAACAGAAATGCCCCATGTGCATGGTGTACCATGTGCCAAGTAGGATACATACATAGGGTTATGGTTAAATATGTATGCAGGACACAGATATGTGCAGTACATTCTATGCTTGCATACTTTGCCTGTATGGCCATTGTCCAAGGTGCAATCCCCCTGCCACAGCATTCTAACCTCAACACCACTGGTGAATGTGCATACAAAGGCCCATTGTAATGGGGCTAATGGGGTCACTCACATGGCTGTGTTGGCCTTACCTGGCATTCAAAGCAACCTCCCAGGACACAGCTTAATTCCACCTGGTGCATGATTACAGCCATCATCTTTTCTGCAGTGGCTAGGGTCACTGCACTACTAGGGCCACAGTCTATGGCCTGGATGTTTGCCTAGACCTGGCCTATTACATCCTTTATGCACCTCTTCAGGTCTGTGGCCAGCCTCCACACATTCTGCAAGGTCTAGCCACTTACATCCACAACATTGACTGCATCTGTGATCTGGTCCCAGGCCTTGCGGATTTTGGACCTTGTCTTCCCCTGTCTGCTCACTAGGTCCTCATTGGCCATATAGTAGGTTTTACAATTGAAAAAAATATATGAATACTTTTTCCATAGATACCCAAACCACAACATATGCATAGTAAACATGTCAATGCTGGAAATAAAGGTAGGCCAGAAAATTGTGTTTCAGATGAACACAGCACAACTATACCAGTTGCCTTTTCTCCTTCTCACCCAGTTGAAGCACCAGTTATAACTGTGGTAGCAATATCCACAGATCGGTGACCCAGATTCTTTGTGGATTCATCATTTCTGACAGGAAGGATCAATGCATTGCAATTTATCAAAGTGAGAAAGCAGGAACGATAAAGATAAAGATTTAGGTATAACAGGCCATATGCAAAGCAAGTATTCACTACAACAAGGTAGACATCATGCTATAGCAAAGAATACTTCATCCTAGACAGCTCAGAGTCTGACTGATGATCAGGAGGAGGAATTGGTATTGAAGGACCTCAGGCTCAGCATAGTACTAAATGAGCAAAGGCAGCCAGAGCCAAAGCAACATGACACAATGTTTGGTCCCCAGGGTCCAGAGTACACCAGTTAGGAAGCCACCCACCCTAAATATGACTCCCAGGCCTGACAAAGGTAAGAGTTGCAGCAGCCACAATCAAAATGGTAGGTGGAAGAAAACACACTTGTAAGCATGGTAAGTATTTAGGATACTGTTTTACAGTAAATGAGCTCTAGCTTGGCAGATTATGTAAACATTCCTTGTTTATTCTTCTATAAACATACATTTTTAATGTTATTATAGCCATTATTGATATGTTTCTATAAAAGCAAAATCCAGCAGAAATCATCATTAGCATTTTTGATTATAAGGAAAAAGGTGAAGAACCTGTAAGTCATTTATTTCGACAGAAGCTGTGTTTTACACTATATGGTTTTCAGTAATTAGATTATAAACAATATGTTTAATTGCATAAAACAAGAAAAAAATGACACTAGTGCTATGTAAAAATAAGATTCAGCTGGTAGAATTACCATAAATTTTCAAATGCACTTTGACAGCCTTCATGAAATTCTGACATAAAATTATGGAAGGATTATATAAATTGTGGGCTGATGTATTAAACTGGGGAATAGAATTCTACAAAATTGATCACTCCGAACTGTGGACTGACTCTCTAATGTGAATTAATGGATTAAACTGTGAAATTGATTTCTTCAAAACTGTCATTCCACAGTTCATATGATTCATTCCACATCTGAGGCAGAATATTTAGCAAAACAGAGTAAAAACTCATAGACAAGGCCATTGATTTTAATTTTTTACTGGAAAAACTGGTAAAATTCCAGAATTTAGATTGCCTGCATGCTGATTAAAACAAAGAATCTCAAAGATTTTGATATTTTATCCCAGATCAGTAAATTAACAGGACTTGTAGTTTTATGGCTGCAGTGGGCAGAGCCCTGCAGACATCATGTTATTCCAGTAGAAAAAGTGAGCTTTCAAGATTCCTAATGGACTAGATAAAATTGGAGTATTTATGTAATCACTCTGCTGCTGTGTTCATTCATCACCAGACTATTTTCTGGTTACCAGCTTGAATTTGGGTACTATTCTCTTTCAAGAGAGATTCATAGCTCATAAAGATGTAAACTTAGTCTTTCCCAACCATAAACTAGTTGATTTGATACATTTTATGGGACCAACAAGAGGAATGGCAGCTTGCCTACAAGAGCTGCCTTTTAAGAACTCAGAGCAATATTAGATAGAAAAAGAAACTGTTTACACACCAGTGTGATAGATCAGAGGAGCAATTAGTTAAGAAATATAACTTAAGATATAAGGAAACATCCCTGAAATCCAAAAGAGGGAGTGGGTCAAATGTCACAGATTGGAATGTTCATGCAGCAAATTATCTGACATCAAACAGCAAGCACTTAGTAATGACGGTCATTCAGTTTGCTAGTATTTATTTCTTTACTTACTTTTTCAACCTTTTATTTTTATTTTGTCAACTGCTAGTAAAATAAATCCAATGGAATCCTTGTATTACGAAGTCAGAATCTATTTACTGATAAGGTTGCTAATGTATTTTAAAGGGAAACTGCAAATCTATTTTCAAATTTTTATGGAGAAATAATACTGTTGACCACCAAAATATTGTGTATTCAATAGAAATAAGTAATTTAAATAGTCTGTGATCTTTTGTTATAATGTAGCATGTGACATTTTTTTCATAATCAGATTTTACTTGGGAAGAAGAAAGATAAGCTAATTATTGTTTTAAAACATGTAAAGTCATACAGCTAGACCACAGTAGTGTAAACGTATAAAGAGGAAATATTTGTTACTGAAAGAAGTATCTGTTTATTTTGAACAAGATCGAAAAATATATCTAGTTTCTCACAGAAATACATTAGGCTCCTAAGTAGCAGGTAGTTTCTGACATAACACTACTTGAGTCCTATTGAAATCTTTGTTACTAACAATGTGAAAAGCAAAGGTAAAAACCAACCTGCTTCACTGCACTAACAAATATTTTGCTACAAAAGTAGAAAGTAATTACTAACATATCAAAATACAATAGATAAAATAATGATTTATCTATTTCTTGGAAGTAAACACCTGCTCTTTAAATGTCTTACTGAAAGTATATTGGGGAGTGTGTATGTGTGTTTGTGTGTGTGTGTACTACTAGAAACAGCAGGTCTACTGTATGAAACTAAAGTCTATAAACTCATCACCCACTTGTTAAAATCAAACCTCTAACACACATAGTTCAATAAATTAGATAGAACCATCTTATGAATACGCATATTACAAATATGTAAGACCAATATCTGTCCATGTGTTCTACCTGAAACATGAAGGAAGCAGGAGCACAGACATGATATTAAAATGAAGAAGATTGAAAAAAAAAAACAGTGGGAAAGAATTTTTCCCAGGTGGTATCATGTCATTTGGGCTAGTAAATTTGAACAAGTCACATTGGGCTAGTCAATTTGGGTGACAGCAATTTGAGTGAATGGCACACTACAGTGACTGTACATATTGGATGAAATCACATATTCAATGATCGTTACTCACAATGTGAAGCATGGTGTTAGAATATTAGAAATAGGTGGGTGTGGGGACAGAGTCCTACGCTGGGGGTGCAGGGGGGCACAGCCCCCCTGCATAAACAAAAACATGCAATGTTGATGGGATGCACCTGTTGCCATTGCGAAATGCAGCAGGTGCATCAAAGCATGGGTGCCTTGGGAGCATGCCAGATGCTGTATCTGTGAAGATGTGGAGGAGGTACCTGTGATTTAGAGAGATGCCCATGGAGTTCCTCAAAAATCAGCACGGTATGCCATTGGTGCTGTACAGTGGCTACATCTACCATCACGATAAGGAGGTTGGTGAAAAGGTTTGCTGGTTTTACTGGGATCTGAATGAGAGACTGGCACAGGTGAGCTCTGAATATACTTATACATTCCTAGTCATTATGATTACCTTTGCCGTCTTGCCTATAATTTTCAGCTACAGGTTTGATGATATATAGTATCTGAAATATGTCATGCTGTACTGTGCAGTCACCCAATTTGCATTCACTCTAACTGAGTCACCCAAACGACATGGAGCCCTCTCAGGCTGATCATTCCATCTTTGACTAAGTGCCACGTCACCCAACTGTGGTTAAGCAGTGCTTCTGAGCATAGCTCCTCAGTGCATGCAGTCATTTACCTTTAACCAGCATGCAGTACACAACAGGGATGAGTGCCATGACCCTCCACTGTGTTCAAGCAGTACTCCTCAGTGCAGGCAGTCCCTGACTTCTTTGCAGCACACAGTATACATGCATGCTGGGTGCCATGTTGCAACACTCTGTCCACACAGTGTTTCTGAGTATCACTACCCAGTGCAAGCAGTCCCTCACCTTTCACCGACATGCAGCACACCACTGTGATTTGTGTCATGTCACCCCACTGTGTTCAAGCTGTGCTTCTAAGCATCACTCCCTGTTCAGTCAGTCCCTCACCTTTCACCAACACACAGTACAGTACCATGTTACCCCATTGTGTTCATGCAGTGCTTCTGAGCATCACTGCACAATGCAGGCGGTCCTTCACCTTTCACCACCATCCAGTATGCAGCTGTTATTGGTGCCATGTCACCCCTCTGTGTTCATGCATTGCTTCTGAACATTTCTCCCCAGTACAGGCAGTTACTTGGTTACTTGGTTAGAGGGACAAAAGAAGGCAGAAACCCATAGATATTGTCCTCCACATATGTGGATCATTATTAATGGTTCCTATCTATTTAACCATTTGTCCAGTTTAAGTTTAATGGTGATAAAGGAAGGGGCATCTACAATATCCTGGGAAAGTATGTTCCATAGTCTCGGGGTTCTTATTGAAAATAAATCTTGTCTTTTATTGGTTTTACATTTGGCTATGTCTAGCTGTTTGTTATTCAGACTGGGTCCGATTTTCCTAGTCACAAAAGAAATACCACATTACCTCATTAAGGTCGGGTTTTGAATAATCTTGAAGAGTTGAAGTAAGTCCCCTCGTGATCTTCTCAATTTGAGTGAGTGCAACCCCATTTTATGTAGTCTAATTTCAGAGGCTACCTGTGCCAAGTGGGGAACAGTGTTAGTAACTCTTCTCTGTATGCTCTCTAGACTATCTGTGTCCCCACAGAGGTAAGGACTCCAAAACCGGGAACCATAATCAAGATAAGGTCTGATATGTGATCTGTATAGCGGAATAATACACTGCTCGGTTCTGGAAACAAAAGTACCATTGATTTTGTGAAGAAGTGAATTTGTTTGATTTGCTATTTTATTGCAATGTGAAACTTGTGTCAGTTTATTATTGGCTAGAATCCCTAAATCTTTTTCTAAACAAGAAACCTTAATAATGCTGTTGTTCAATGTATATATTTGTTGGGGATTGTTTTTCCCAAAGTGCATGACAGCACATTTAGCTGTATTGAACTCCATTTTATTGATGAGGGCCCAGGGCTTAATAGATGAGAGGTCATTGAGTAAAATTTTTCTATTTGCAGCATTGTTAACAGCACCACCCAGTTTGGTATCGTCTGCAAATTTGATGATGATATTGGAAGAATGAATTTTCATATCGCTAATGAAGATATTAAACAAGGTGGGTCCCAGGACAGAGCCCTGGGGAACTCCACTTGTAACCCATCCCATATCTGATAGAGTGCCATTAACCCTTACCCTCTGAGATCTATTTGTCAACCAACTTTTTATCCAAAACACAAGAATTGCAGAAAATCTTAGTTGAATAAGTTTGGAAATAAGGATGCTATGAGACACTTTGTCGAAGGCCTTGCTGTAGTCCAGTAAGATAACATTGGAAGAAATGTTTAAATCTAGGTTAGAACTAATAGGGTTGTAGAAAGTCAATAAGTTAGTGGTACATGACAGACCAGATCTGAATCCATGTTGAGTAATATCTGTAAGATTTAGAGATAATATTTCCTTATCCAAAAGTGATTTGATAATTTATTCAAGTAGTTTACAGGGAATAGAAGTTAAACTAATGGGGCGATAGTTATTAACTAATGAATAAGAACTCTGCTTATTTATAGGGGTGACTATTGCTGTTTGCCAGTCAGAAGGGACTATTGATTCATGGAGTGATTTATTAAAGATGATTGTTAATGGCAGAGTGATTATTTTTTTGGTGCCCAGGAGGAATTTGGGGCATATACCATCCGGACCAGGACTAGTGGATTTCTTTAGAGCTGGAAGCAGGTAATAGATGTTTTCTGTTTGCACTAGTTGCTCATTGGTATTTATGGGTGGTATCGCTATTTTGGGTTGTAAGGAGTCTTGAGTAAATACTGATATAAAGTAGTTGTTTAGTGTAGAGGCTACAACAAGATCAGAGTTTATTATTTATTGTTCCCTTTTTTACTGTTTAGGTAAGCATATAGAGATTTGTGTGCATCTTTTGTATGTGCTATGTGGAATTCAAGATTTCTTTTTGCTGCTAGTATTGATTTTTTAAGTAATCTTACTGATTCTCTGTACTGTATTGTTAACTTATTGTTATTACTTGAGGGTGATTTATTTTTTAAATGTATGAATAGTTTGTGTTTACGCTGTATTTGCTTTTTAATGGATGCGTTGAACCATGTGGGTATTTTTCCTCTGCAATTGTGGGTACATTTGTTAGGGACATATTTGTGTTTGACTAAGGATATTTGTGATTTTAAAAAGTCCCATGCCTCAATGGTGTTAAGGGGAGAAAAGATGTTTATCTATTCAGTATTACTTAAGTGTTCATTTATGTTTTGAAAATCTGCCCTTTCATAGTGTTTGATTGTTTTTTTGATAGGTACTGAGCAATGAGGTATGGTTATGGTAAAGAATATTGATTTATGATCACTATTACCAAGGGGATCAGATGGATGCAGATTATTTACAGGAACATCTAGGCTAGCTATAACAAGATCTAAAATATTATTACCCCGAGTAGGTTCTTTAACTAGTTGGTACAGACCCAAATCAATATAAGTGGTAAGAAAGTTGTTTTCGTTATTGTTGGAACCCATTAAAATATTCCAGTTAATAAATGGGAGGTTGAAATCTCCTAAGAGGAGGGCAGAACCCTTACTAGAGAACTGGGAAGTATCTTCTGTTAATTTAAGATTTTGAATACTGTCAAGTGAGGGGGAGCAGTAACAAGTGCCAACCAGGATTTTGGGGGAGACCATTGGGTTGGATATACACCCATACACTCTCTGAATTTTGTTCGATAGGAGATTGGTATGAAGGGATGCTATCCTTAACAGAGACTAACTCCGCCCCCTGATTTCATGTCTGACCTATTTTTAAAGTAGTGTTTATAACCCGAGATCTCAGATGACCAATTTCTATAGGAGTTACCCCAAGTTTCAGTGACAGCAATCAATGACAGGTCTAGAAGGTGGGCTTTGAGTTCCAATTCAGCTTTTTTAGCAATGTTTAAGGATTGTGCATTAAGGGCTAAAATATTTAGATGTGAGTCTGCGGGTTGCAACCCATTTTCATGAGTTTTGGACAAAGTTCCAAACTCCCCATTGTTAGCTTAAATGGGAATTAATGTTGGAGACAATCTTTTTCCCAAGTATGGCACTACCTCTTCTACTGAGATGTAAGCCGTCCCAACAGAAGAGGGAAGTGTTACGGTGAAAATCCTCCCAGTGGGTTAGACAAGAGATACTTTGTCTAAGACACCATTTCCTCAACCATTCATTTATGGTTTTAACTTTAGAGTTAATAGTGTCACTTGCTCTTGAGATGGGTAGTATTTCCGAGAGACAGATGTCACAGCCCCTATCAACCAATAGGTTGTAAAGGGAAACAAACTCCTGTTTTATGCCTTGCAAGGGTCACTTAGTAATGTCATTTGTTCCCATGTGAACAACAACTAGTTATCTCCTACCTTTCACCAGTACACAGTATGCAACAGGGATGGGTGCCATGACACCCCATTGTATTCATGCAGTGCTTCTGAGCATCACTTCTGAGTGCAGGAAATCCCTTCCCATTCACCAGTCTGCAATACACTACCATTATGGATGGGTGTCACTCCACAGTGTTCATGCAGTGCTTCTGAGCATAACTCCACAGTGCAGGCAGTACCTCACCTTTCACCAGCAAGCTGTACATCACCTTGATGGGTGTCATGTTACCCCACTGCGTTCATGGAGTGCTTTATCCATTATTCCCTTCTGCAGGCATTTTCTCATCTTCCACCAGCAAGCAGTATGCTACCATGATGAAACATAGAAACAAAGAAATTTGACAGCAGAAAAAATAACCTTACCCCATCCAGTCTGCCCAAATGCCTCCCCTTGTTCTTTAAACTTAAAATGTAAAAATGAGTGCCTTGTCACACCACAGTGTTCATACAGTGCTTCTTAGCATTGTCACACAGTGCAGACAATCCCTTACTATTCTCCAGCACACGTAAAGCAATGGTAACTGGTGCCATGTCACTCCTCTGCTTTCTTGCAGTGCTTCTGAGCATAGTTTCTTAGTGCAGGGAGACCCTACCCATTCACCAGTGCACATTACACCACTGTGATAGATGTCATGTCACCCCACATTGTTCATTCATTGCTTCTCAGCATCACTCCTCCATGCAAGCAGCCCTTACTTTTTTCATACAGTGATTTTGAGCATCATTCCACAGTACAGGCAGTACTTCACATTTTACCACCACACAGTACTCCACCTTGATGGGTACCATGTTGCCCCACTGTGTTCATGCATTGCCTCTCAGCATCACTCCTCCAATCAGGCAGTCCCTTACCATTCACCATCACACAGTACACAACCATGATGTGACCTGTCACCCCACTGTGTCCATGGGACAATGCTGTTTTTGTCCTTCAGCACCCTGACTTCCCCCATCTGGGCCAGTCTTCCCAGCCCCATCACCCACCTTCTTTGGGACTTACCTTTTCTGGTGGTCCTGTCACAGAACATTGGATCAGATGTGCCTTGCCATCAGTGTGAGGCCTGTTAAGGGGCAGGCCATCACTTCTCTACAGTCAGAGGACTTTTCCTCCTATTTACTTCCCTATTGGTCCAAGACATGTGTGCACTCTGCCTCCATGGATACACCTCAAGCATCCAGGTGTGGGGTCCTTTCCCATGCTGTCCCATGGTGCTACCACCTAGATTCCTCTCCCTGTCCTACAGATGTGCAGTCTCCCTTCCAGGCCAGCCCCCAAGTGACCAAGGTCCATTCTTGAATCTGGGTTGCTGGCATGGCAGGTAGTGGCTAAAAGCAATTTAGTCAGTAGCTAAAAGCTTGAAACAGAAATAGGCAGACAAACCTAGAACTGGAAACCAGAACTACATAGAATAATAATGGCCCCATATTAAAAGATATCAGGCTGCCCCTTGCAATGTCTCTTTCCTTAGTGCAAATTAACACAGGTCACTGAATTTGCTATACTTAAACATGTTTGGGGCAAAGTGTGAGTGTCCCCAAGCATGTTTGAATATAGTCCCCCAAAGTAAAAATGAGGCACAAAAGCATCCACTCAGCACAGTTCACATCCCCCTGTTGGCCAGTTAGTGTAAATTAGCACAGTTCACTAAATGTGCTATTCTCAAACATGTTTGGAGCAAAGTGTAAGTGCCATAAGCATGTTTGAATATAGCTCCCAAAGCAAAACTGTGTGTGTGTTTTGTTTATATTTTCAATGGGGTGTGTATGTCCAGACATTACCTTGATATTTATGTTTTTTTTTAACTAGTGTGGTGTAAATGTGGGACTTCTACATTATGTATGTATGTATGTATGCATGTATGTATATATTCATTTATTTATTCAAAAGCTTCTCCAGGGAAGACATACTGAACTGGAAAATAGCTCATTTCTGGATGTCTCCTTGGGAGAAGGAGCAGGAGAAGTGTAAGAACTACATACAAAAATAACTTATACAATAAAACATCATACAGAGATATAAATGAAACAGTACAAAACAAACATGAGCGAGGTTCATCAACAGGTAAAATTATAGGCAAAAATGGTATAAGGACACAGCAGGGAGTTTATCTCATGGGTACAAGCAATAGTACTTTCAGTGGTAAGGCAACAGGGGATAGGGTGCTGAAGGAAGAAGCGCAGATGGGGGAGAAGAGAAAGTTCAGACAAATGAGGGAGGAAGAAGAAAGGGAGAAGTGTTGGTTAAGTTGGTGAAGGAGCAAGGAGGAGGAGAAAGGGGGAAGATGCTAAATTAAGGAGTGTGGAAGCGCTATGACTTAAGGGCAGCCACAGGAAGAAGCAGTGTGGTCATGGATGAAGAAGGAAGAGGGTAAACTGAAGAATGGGGAAGGGCTATAACTCAAAGACAGGCACAGGAGGTAGCAGTGTGGTCATGGAGCAGAAAGGAGAGAGAGAGAGAGCCTCAGGAAGAGGTGGAATGAATGTTTAGTGGGAGAGAATTCTAAAGTTTAGGAAAGTGGAAAGAAAAGACATTCTGGCCAGCAAAAGTTTTCACATGATATTAATGTAACTGAGTCACAAATTCATTCAATATCTCATCTCCCACATCAGTCATTTCCCTTGTTTTTAGTTTGATAGTTTGCTGTTTTTGTTCTTTGGTCAGTTCCACAACATTTTGCTTGCCATTTTCTTTTTGTCAATGTATTCTTATGACATCATTGTCCTATTTACTTTTGTTGCATTTATACCATTTCCATGAACTTTATATTCTGTATTTTTGTATGTGTCTTTTACCCTTTCCTCATCCCCCAGGACACATCTGAAAATGAACTGTTACTAGCTCAGTGTGTCTTTCTTTATAAAACCTTTGAAATAAATAAATCTTTTACTACATTAATGTATTAGCAGCCATTGTTGTTCTGACAAGAATTTGTTTAATAATTGCTTCCTGTACTATTTTCAATTTGCTTCATTTAATGCTCTGTATATTAAGCACTCTTTTATTCTGATCATTTATACACATGGTAAAAGAATGACAGTAGAATTCTGATAAAATCCAGAAAGTAGACTAATGGAGTTTGCCCTTTAAGGGGCACACCAGGTTGATCGGGTGCACCCCTTCCCTCCTTCATAGGATGGTTGTGCTCAGGAGGGGGGGTGGAAGGGGAGGGGCTAAGGGTCAGAACAATGGGTGAGTAACAGGAAAGGGAGGGGCAAATGGAGGTACATAAGGGACAGCACAAGGGGTCCTCAGCCACTTTTTGCTGGAGTTTTGATCTTTACTGAAATTACAGCATGTCGGATTGGCATATTGTTGGTGGAAGCAGAGGTTTGTGCGCCAGGATAAACAGGTAAGCAAAAAACGAACAAGGTTGGATATGTTTTTTAAAAAAAAATGCTCTGGGGGTTACTTGGCCTAATAATGGAAAAGTCTGCAGATGACAGCGGTAAGAGAGAGGCTGCTTAAAGCAGAAGGACAGGATGCAATCCTAGTAGAGTTTAAAAAAATGTGTTTTGTGGTCATTTACAACTATAGCAAGCTATGATGTAGGACAGAACTGAAGCAATAAGAGCAGTAGCTGGTTGTGAAAGGCTGTGCCTGAAGGTAGCTGAGCGAGAATTGGTTCAAATGACTGAAAGGGAATGAGCAGCGAGCAGTGGTGTTTGACTGGCGGTGGCCTAGCGAGGAAAATGAGGGTAGGGCATGGTCTTGGAGACAGCTAGTGATTAAAACTGAGCCAAGCATTGTGACACATGGCTGGAAGGGTTGAGCAGCAAGTAGTGGCATTTGACTGGCATTGGCCTAGTAAGGAAAGCGACGGAAGAACAGGGCCGTGGGAGAGTGAGCGACTGAAACTGAGCCGAGCATTGGGCACATGGCTAGAAGGGTGGAGCACCTTGCGGCGGTGTTTTGGCCGGTGGTGGCCTAGCGAGAAAAGAGGCTGCAAAGCATAGTCTTGGGGGGGGGGAGCAGGTGAGCTGGGATGCTGGACAGACAAGAAGGGCAAAAGAACGTAGCAAGGGGAATAAGCGTGATGATATATTGAAGTGGAAAAGCCTGATATTGAAACTGGTACTGTGCTGGTTTGCCTGGAGAAGGGAATAGGATGTGGGGAGAGGCCTGAAAGAAAGGGCTGGTGTGGGGCTGACATAGGCGGCCACATGGCCTGATGGCAAACACCATGGGGTAGGCTGCAAGGCGAGCAGATCCTGGGGGTAGGGGGAGGCTATTTAGCCCTGGCATCGAGGCAGAGTTCGGGGTAGTGAATGTGGGGGTGTTGGACGCATATGCATGTTTTTTTTTTGGTGGTTTACTGAGACAACAGGAGAAGTGATGGAAGCAGTGCAGTACAGGGCCAGCAGAGAGAGGCCTGTAACAGGAAGGATTGGAAGCATGCTATAGCGGCCATACGGCATGGCGGCGTCACATGCTGCACAACAGTCGCGAAGACAGTGGAAAGGGAGAGAAAGGAGCAGCGGGGATAGGAGAGGGTAAAAGGTGAAGGGAGTGGGTGGGCTGTACAGGGGGAACCTGGCTAACAATGGACAAGGGGGGCGGGAGGCACATGCATGCCAGCTGGGTCATGGGGGAGAAGCAGACACTCCCCCAACCCAAGAGAATCTCATGGCTGCCTCCAGTTGGTTGTTTAGGGGGAGAGCAAACCTTCTCAGATAAAGAGGTTAATCATAACCTGGCATCACCAAGGAAGAAGGTAGCTCTTTAGGGGAGGCAGCAGCGGATGGTGGTGGCCCCATAAGATGGCAATGGAGAAGCATGGGATGCAAATGGGGGGGCATACGGATATGGAAACTGAAAGGGAGACAAAAAAAAAGTTCTATATACAAAAAAGGGGTCAAGGGAACGCTAAACGGGCCCAGCGGAGGAGCTCGGGGGGCAATGAGTGGCAGGGAACAGGCATCTTGTCGATTGTTGCCCATTGGAAGGTGAAGCCCTCAAAAAAAAATAAAAAAAGCAACAACCTCGGTTGTTCAAGAATACTGGTAAAAGGGGGGCACGTGGGCACAAAAAAATGGAACAGTCAGATCATGCATGGCAGAAGGGACAGAGGGAGAAAAGAGAAAAAAAAAAGGAAAAGGAAACAATATGTATAAATAGTAATATAGGTATATAATAAATCTTGTTCTCTTCCTGTAGTTGTCTTCACAGAGAAAAAGAGCGAAGAACATGGCACCAAAGAAAAGCAAGCCATCAAAGGAGACGCCTACAGGGCTATAATCAAATTGGCAGAAAAAGTCAACCGAATGTGGGAACTGGTGGAAGGGAGGAACCAGGGAGACCCGGGGAGAAAAGGAAAGCAGGTCCAGGAAAAGGGGGCAGAGGGAAACGACCAGCTGAAGGGTCATGCAGCCCCTCTAGGGTACCAGCACTGGCAGTGGGACCCGCCAGGGTGGCTGATCCAGTACCTCTGCAGCCTATAGACATGGTAATGCCAGTACCTCCCCCTAGTCAAGGTGGGATCTCCATTGGTGAACCCAGGCCAGATCCCCAGAACATAGTGTTCCCTCCACAAACCATAGTAGTTCACCCTCCTCCTCAACCACAGGGAGAAAAAAGGGATAACTAGAAGACTCCAGGCAGCATGGCCTGGACAAGGTTGCAGGTAATGCACCAGCACAGTGGGGGACAGTATAAAAGAATACATAGGTCAAATTGTGTCGGCACTGGGGCCAGAAGAGTTAGGGCAGATGAAATCGGCTCTGGCAGAGATTAGGACGGAGAAAGAGGTGCCAGAAAGAATTGAAGGAAATGCAGAGAAAGAAGAAAATGGTACAAGGGCGATATGTGCGCCCAGTATGAGGATAGGAAAGCATGTTCCACAATGGCCATGAAAGAAAAAATATGGAAAGGGGAGTATGTGGATATATTCACTTTGGTGAGCTGGGAATCAGCAGCAAAGTATGAGGAAGCTGAGAACATAGGTAAGAGTGAAATGGCAGCAGCAATAGTGCTTTTAGGAAAAAAGGAGGAGGACAAGTTCACAAAAGGGAAGACCTGGGACGGGTGGTTTGTAGGTTTTACCACTTTCTCAACCATCATCTTGGAAAAAAGTCCAGAGCTGGGCATCCCACTCATCATGTATTCCTTGATAATAAGGAGGACAAAAGCAAAGGGGGATGTGGGGTGGCTATACTATGACAAATTTTTTCGACAGAGAATGACAACATTTGAGGATGTGAGATGGAACACGAAGCAGCTAGACTTATGGACAGATTAGGTTACAGATCAGTCCACACCTGAAGGGGAATGGGGGAGGAAAGTGGTGATGCCCCAGAGATACTGTTGGGCTTACAACAGGGCCTTTTGCTCATGGTCTGAATGTTGTTTTCAGCATGCTTGTTCAAAATGCGGTGGGGGGCACCCGGCAAGCAGATGCAGGATGACATGGGCCCAAGGGGCACAGGGACACAGGGGGCAAGGGCCAGGTCAACAGTTCTTTCAAGGGGTATAAAGGGCAGACATGGAATAGGGTGGAGGGGCAGAGGGAACATGAGTAGAAGGGGGGCAGAATCACTGATCAGAAGAACCTTACACAAGGCGGGAGGGTGGGGCTAGGGAGCAGCAATGGGTGGAACGACAGGGAGCAGTTTGGGGTAGCTAGAACTCCTATCAATTTAGAGGCATGGACAGCCTGTTTGGACAGATATCTGAACAAAAGAGTGGGAGACATGATTATAAAATGCTTTAGCATGGGGTTTTCACTGCAGTGTGGGGGGCCCAGACAAGCGAGAAAGGCAGGCAACCTGGGGTCGGTTAAAGGGAGGGAAGAAATGTTGAGACAGATGATAGAGAAAGAAAAGGCAGCAGGGAGGGTAGAGGGGCCATTTGACACCCCCGTGAGACATGCGGATTTCACCATTGGGTTTGGTACCCAAGAAACAAGAGGGAGAGTACAGGGCGATTCACCACCTGTCTTATCCAGAAGGGGAATCGGTGAATGATTTAATTAGGGAGGAACATAGTAAAGTGACATATGTGACACTAGAGGATGCAGTCCAGATAATCTGGACTACTGAGGATGCATGGATGGTAAAGATGGATATTGAATCTGCTTTCAGACTGCTGCCAGTTAGGAGAGAAGACTGGGATCTATTGGGTTTTAAGATTGGGGGGCAGTATTATTTCGACAAAGCCATGCCGATAGGATGTTCCAAAGCATGCGCAACATTCGAAGCATTCAGCACATGCTTGCAATGGATATTTCAAGAAAAGAATGGTTATAGAATGGTCATTCATTATCTAGATGACTTTCTTTTCATTGGGAGGGGGAGAAGAGAGAAACAGAGGATGCTGGGCAAGTTTCAGGAGTTATGCAGGGAGCTAGGGGTGCCACTGGTGCCAGAAAAAACAGAAGGGCCCAGCAGGGTGATGGAGTTCCTGGGGATTGAGATAGATGCCCCAAAAGAAATATTCAGGCTGCCAGACAACAAAGTGAGGAAACTGAAGGAATTGATTCAAGTACACACCAGCAGGAGAAGGGTACAACTAAAACAAGTACAACAAGTACTGGGGCACCTGAACTTCCCCTGCAGGGCCATTGGACCAGGGAGGGCATTCACAAAGAGGTTAGTTAGGGCTACAGCAGGGGTCACCAGACCACATCACTGGGTGGACCTGACAAAAGGTGTAAGGGAAGATTTTGAAATATGGGAAGAATTCCTTAGGGAATATAATGGCTTTTCGTTCTGGCAAGAGGCGTGGGTGTACAACACAGACCTCGATAACTACACAGACGCAGCTGGGGGGGTTTGGCATGAGGGGTTACCTGAGGGGCAAGTGGTTTGCAGAACCATGGCCTGATAGCTGGGTAAGGGACAGAAAAATAAGAGATATAACATTGTTGGAGATCATTCCCATATGGGTATGTACCCTGGTCTGGGGGAGGAATTACAAGATCAGAAAGTGACATTTTGGTGTGACAATAGAGCAGTGGTGGAGGTCCTAAACAACAGGGGAGCCAGGTCAGAAATGGTAATGCAAGTATTACGACGTTTAGTGTTAAGGGCTTTGCAGCTGAACATGTCATTCAGAGCAAAACATATAAAAGAGGTACACAATACCAAGGCTGACAGCCTTTCCCGTCTGCAGCTGGACCATTTCCGGAGGCTAGCACCAGCAGCAGAGGAACAAAAAATACCCATACCAATGAACATCTGGGATGTTGGCAAGAAGGAGCGGAACTGTTGTTTCGCAGCTCATGGGCACCTCGGACTCTGAGGGCCTACAATGGGGCCTGGTGGGTGTTTCAAACATTCTGGGCTGAGCACCAGATGGAGGTAAGTGGACCACTCGCAGAGGAACAGTTGGGAATGTTCACCGTGGAGCAGTGGCAAAAAGGGACTGCTCACACCACAATGGGAGTCTAATTGGCAAGGATTAGTGCAATCTGCAGCCTATAAGGGTGGAAGGACCTGACAAAATCATTGTTCATCAGGAGAATAATGCAGGGATGGGGCAGGTTGAAACAGGGGCCAGTAGATAATAGAAGGCCAATAAGGGAGCAGTGGCTAGTAAAGCTGAAGGATGTGCTCCCGGCAATATGCAAATCAAAGGTTGAGGCCCAGCTATTTCACACAATTTATGTAGCAATGTTTGCAGGGGCCATGAGAGTGAGTGAGGTGGTAGTCCATGGGAAAGAAGACAAGGAAGGGGGGGTCAGAATGGGAAGGTATAAACTGGGGGGTGAAAGAGATACAGATCAAGATCAGGAGGTCAAAAATGGATCAAAGAGGACAAGGTTGTATAGTGACACTGAAGGGGCAGGTAGAGGTTGCAATATGCCCAGTACAGGCTCTGTGGGCTTTTGCCACAGAGCATGGGACCAGGACAGGGAAATTATTTGTACATGGTGATGGGAAAAGGGTCACTGGCTACCAAGTCACAGCATTGCTCAAAAAGGGCATGCAATTCATGGGGGAAGACCCAGCTAATTATTCATCCCATTCCTTGCGGATTGGGGCTGCCTCACAGTGGGCAGCAGCGGGAGAAATGGTGAATGATATTTTGGAAAAAGGGCACTGACGGTCTGCCAGTTGTAAGAGATACGTTCAAGCACTGAAGTAAGAAATTGAAAGTAGTGCTCCTGTTTTTAACTACAGAGCTGGGGGCAAGAAATGGTAAGGGGGAGGGAAGGGGAAGGGATACTACAGTGATGACACTGACAGCATGTGTAAAATAATAAATTTTGCTTGAACCCCATAGGTAGAGGGAGGATCACAGAAGTCTGGATCTGCGGCCATTCCTGTATTTATTGGGCTGGAAAGAGAGCAGAGAAGAAGGCTGGGGGACAGCAGCTGTACCAGGATGTGAAACAGTGTAGGTTGGTCTGGCATGGCATACGGGGGATGAGATGGGCACAACTGCTTCCCACCTTGAAGGAACTCAAGGGACGGTGCCCCAGTCCAGACCTAATTATTATACATCTAGGGGGGCAATGACCTTGCAGGCAAGTCATGGGTAGACACATGCTTACAGATAAAAAGGGATCTAGGAGCAATACGAGAGTGGTGGCCTCAGGTATGCCTTGCCTGGTTGGACATGATACCAAGGAAGATGTGGAGGCAGGAGCACAGCCATAGAGCGGTGGACAGGGCCAGGAGAAAGATGAATAGAAGGGTTGGGACATTGGTAAGGCAGATGGAAGGACAGGTGATACTGCAGGGGGTAGAAGACTGGGTAGAAGATTTCAACAGGTCAGATGGTGTGCACCTGTTGGACCTAGCCATAGACATGTTCAACACAGAAAGAATGGGCTTTATAGAAGCATGGAGGAAACATGCAAAAATGGGAAATAAATACAAAAAAAGGAGAGAAGGAGTAAGAAGGATCTTCCCTGAAGTAAGGGAGAATAATACCCTAAGTATAGGGGAAGCCAGCTGTCCAACGCAAGCTGGAGACTGGCTAGTGGGGAAAAAGGGGGGAGATGTGGAGGGGGAAGAAAAAAAGAAGAGGAAGAAGATGAAGGAGAAAGCGGTCTCGGTTTTCAGCGTTACCTAACAGAAAAGGAGAAGAAGAAGGCACCCAGGTTTTCACCTGGGGGGAGAAAAGAGGAAAAAGAAGGGATAATCAGAGATTGATATATGAATGGAAATAAATGAAATTCTGA
This sequence comes from Neoceratodus forsteri, assembly GCA_016271365.2. NCBI lineage: Eukaryota > Metazoa > Chordata > Ceratodontiformes > Ceratodontidae > Neoceratodus > Neoceratodus forsteri. The sequence continues at coordinate 995,757,146 of CM028133.1, forward strand.
AAATATTATAATAAGAAATGAGAAATGGAATATAGAATTATGAAGTATAAATAAATTAATTGCCAATCTGAGCACAACAAACAATGGTCTCTGTCTTTTTGTGAGGGAAAAGGGGGGAATCCGGAACAATGGAGTTTGCCCTTTGAGGGGCAGACCAAGTTGTCCTGGTGCACCCCTTCCCTCCTTCCTTCATAGGATGGTTGTGCTCAGGAGGGGATGGAGGAAGGAAGTGGGGGCTAAGGGTCAGAACAATGGGCAGGTAAAAGGAAGGGGAGGGGCGAATGGAGGTACATAAGGGATAGCACAAGGGGCATCAGCCACTTTTGTTGGAGTTTGATCCTCCCACCCACCCTACTAGTCAGAGCAAGAGGAGAGATAGTCAAGATGGGACTGTTGGTGGGGTCTGTCAAAGGTGGATGACAGACTCGTCCGGTCGGACAGTTTGGACTGCCAAAGGTGGATGGCAGATGATAATATGGATATGGACTGCTAAAGGTGGATGGCAGGAGGAAAAGGGGGGAAAGGGGAGGAGGAGGACTACTGTAATCTCCATTTTTGATGATAGAGCAGGAAAGCACTAAAAAAGCCCAGTTTCATCTACTGTACATTGTAAACCTGCTTATGGATAGAACCACCTATATTTAATATGGGGTTAAGTTTGTGAATGAACTCTGCAGCAGTGGCATCATCACTGGAATTCTGTTCATACATAATTCGGAACTTCCAAATTCCATGACTCTTTAGAAAAGCACCACAGTCACCCTGTAAGGATTTCAAGTTTGTCTTCCTGTGGATCTCACAAGCAAATATTCAGATTTCTCCCCAGTCAAGGGACCTGGTAACAGGACACTCTTAGATTGCTGTTGCTTGAACCACAGTTGACCTGCACTGTCAGTCTCAACAAGTCATCCATCTTGGGACATATTGTAAAAAATGTACACAGCACTCACTTTTGTTTCTTCCAATACAGATTGTGGACTTGGCAAAATAACTGTCTCTTTACCTTTCAGATATTTTACTCACATCCGCACCAACTTTTCACCTATCATGTATAGACAATTCAATCTGAACAGCTTACAATAGAATGACAATTTCACTGTGGCTGGGATCATTGTACTAGACATGCACAGAGAAATGTATTAATTTACATAGATACATAGATACATCGTCAGTGTCGGCAGATAAGGCCTATGGCCCACCTAGTCTGCCCATTTGAGCTTGTAAGTTCAGTTTGTTTTCCTAGAAGTCTATTTCCCCTTACCCCTGACCTCTAGAATTCCTTTATGTCTATCCCATGCATTCTTAAATCCCGTGATTGTTTCAGCCCCCACCACTTCCTCTGGCAGGGTGTTCCACTTGTCCACCACCTGTTCTGTGAAGAAATTCTTTCTCATGTTTCCTCTGAATCGTCCTCCCTCCAACTTCATCCCATGCCCTCTAGTCCTGAAACATCTTTTTCTCTTAAAAATAGTGTTTTCCTGCACCCTGTTCCTCCCTGTAAGATACTTCTATGTCTCTATCATATCCCCTCTCTCCCTCCTCTCCTCCAGGGAGTACATGTTCAGTTCCTTCAACCTGTCTTCATAGGACTTGTGAGTGATACACAGCTAACAGGCATGTGTGGCAGAGGCCAGAATTTGTGTTTGTAACATTTACCAATACACTTGTGTTCAAACTATAGCTTTCCCCTTATAGTCTGCTGCAGCTGGTGCATGCAATAACAATGATCCATGATGGGTGTTTGACAACATTTTTGTTGAATGCCCCTACAGTGAAACTGGCAGATCAACTGCATTTTGCAGTCAGCTGCTGGTTTCCACAACACACTGTGTTTTCTTCGGGGGGGGTTTTGTCCTCCACATCCCCCACTTAGGATTCTCAAGTCCAAGTTGGAGCTGATTGGGGGGGTGCACAACCCCTAACAGACAGTGCCAGGTTCCAGCGGGTTCCCTACAGTGACATTGTGCTGTTGTCGCAGTAGGGGACTCCACTGTCAAAATGTCAACATCGTGGCTTCATACCCAGTAAGTATAATCCTGCGCTACTTACTTTCTGTTGCCATGAAAATTATTTTGATTTTGCATACTGTTTTTTGAAATCCTGCATATGAATATGAGAAGTATGTGAGATGTGTGGTACAATTTCTACTTTTTACACAAATAAATTATCTTCAGTAATTAGTATTAATAGAAAATATGAAACAGTAGAAAAATACAAAACAGTAACAATAGATATGAAAATAATATGTACGCAAAATGTAGAAACTGAATAAAGAAAATCTTAACAAGCGAAAATAAAAGATAATTATCCTGATTATGCAGGTATTTCATTTTTTATCTTTTATTTATTATACTGGTAGGTAAGTTGAGCAATATTGCCTATAGTGTCATGTGAACCGTTACATAAAAATAATTAAAAGTTTACAGACAGACAGACTTGATGGAATGTTGGTATTTTTCTACCATCGTTGTCTGTGTTTCTAAGTATCAACCATACAGGTACAGTATAAGACAGTATCAACCAAAATATGAGCAAGCAGTATGTTCCCAAAACAATTTCCTTAACTTGCTCTTAAAGCTAGCGATTTTGCTAGAATAAAGAACCTCTGATGAAAACGTATTACAAATGATGTGTACTTTATAACATAAATTAGCTTTCACTAAGTGTGGTAGAATAAAATGGAATTATTGCATGTAGGCCATTGATAGACCAGTGATACAGTTCAGATATACAACGGGACATCATTCTTAGCACAACCTTGTGTAAAACATTACAGAATGTTACTTAAATCTATTTTTCAAGGAAAGACAACTAGCAGTTTTATATCACTTACACAAATGTGTGTGTGCTGCGTACATGCAGAATGCATGCTACATGCTTAATTGTGCAATGTTTGCATGCAGTTGGCATAAACAAAGTGAACCTAACCGAACCAGGTCTAAAAAGTAAATCAGGTTGGCATGCTGCAAGATTGATATGTGTGCAGCAGGGTAGCTGGAGCAAACATCTAAAAATCACATCAGGTTCACCTGTTGCACGCTTGACATGAGAGCAGTTGTTAAACTGGTGTGAACATCATTTTAAAATCACATTAGGTTCACATGCTGCATGCTTGCCATGTGTACAGCAACAAAGCTGGTGCAAATCTCATATGAGAAACAAGTGAAGTCAAGTCAAGTTTTATTTTTTTGTGCGCCCAATCCCAGAGGCTCTGGGTGCCATATAATCAAACATCAGAAACAATTAAAACAATGCATAAGATATAACTATTTCAACAAATACTAAAATCAAAACACTAAAATGGGGTCTACATTTCCAACAGCAATTTTAAGGTGCTATTATGCAACTATCTCAGAGATATTGTCTATAGAACAGTGTCTGGGAATGCCCTGCTAAATAAGAAAGTCTTGAGGCAGGCTTTGAATGCCTGTACTGAAGGGGCCTCCTTTACTGATGACAGAAGTGAATTCCACAGGATGGGGCCGCTGACGCTAAAAGCTCTGTCTCTGGCAGTTATTAACCTTATCCTGGGAATCACAAGAAGGCCCCTAGAGGAGGAGCAGAGGGAGCAGGTAAGAGCAACAGGTGTTAGAAGATCAGACTGACAGCCAGGGCCCAGTCCATGTAAAACCTTAAAGAGCCACTGACAGCATTAGCAAAACTTTGAAAAAAGCAAGATTTATATTCAGCTCCATCCCATATTCTTTAGTACCTCATATATTTTCAGTAATTAATTCCTCATTTTCTTTATTATTGAAAACAGTTGCATGAAAACAAGATTCCTGTTCCCTAGACTAGCTACTGTTGTTGCTTCTTTACACATGACATCACACTCTCCTCTTTATGATACCATAATTATCACCACAGCAACATATTGTGATGTCATAAACAGAATTAAAAAGTCAGATGTAGGCAGGCAGCCAAAGCTCAAAGAGCAGAGATACTGTATTGATGCAAAAAAAAAAACTAGAATAAGGAAATAAGGGTAAGAAGTACAGAATAAAGTACAAAATACAAGCTACAATTATGTCTGAATATTACATTTTTTTAAAGTTGTCTCAACTGTGTCAGGAGCTCTTTAAAGGTGAGCAAGTCCACCTTAAAGAGAACTCTCCATTGAACAGGTAGCCAATGCAATTCTCACAGCACTGGGGTGTTGTGACAGTATTTAGACTGCCCCATCAACAACCTTGGTGGCTGTGTTCTGCACTAGCTGCAATCGACCAAGGGTACATCCAGAGACCATGAGGTAGAGCGCATTACAGTAGTCAAGCCTAGATGTCATGAATGCTTGTACTAAGATGTGGAGTCCAGGGGTGGAACCAGGTGTTTGATCATGAAATATTCCTTAGATGGAAAAAGCTGGACCAGAACATTGATGACATCTGAGATTCAAATGTCATTCCACTGTCAATGAAAACACCAAGATCGCACACCCTAGAAGAAGCCTTCAATGGCAAAGATCCCAGAAACAGTTCAGTCTCTGCACCAGAGGCCATCCTATAATGCCTTCTGTTTGACTCCGACACCAGTACCTGTGTCTTATTGAGGTTTGGTCGCAACCAGCTAGAGGCCATCCAGTCTTTAATCTCGGCAAGGCAGTTGTTCAATATGTCCACCACATTGGATGTCCCGGAGCAAAAGATAGATACAGCTGGGTATCATCAGCATAGCAATGAAATTCCAAACTGTACTTCCTAATGATCCCACCACGGGGCAGCATATACACAGCAAACAACACTGGTGACAAGACCAAACCCTGAAATAATTCTTAAGACAGAAGGCTAGGGGAGGAGGAGAAATTACCCATTACAACCCTTTGCCACCTGTTTGCGAGATATGACTCAAATCAGCGGATGACAGTGCTGGTGAGTCCATAAAATTCCCTCAGGTGGTTGAGTAACACACAATGGTACACCATGTCAAAAGCTGAGGAGAGATCAAGGAGAACGAGAATTGTCCCCTCTCCTTGATCTTTCACCTTGAGGAGATCATTATGCACGCGAACTAATGTGGTTTCCATACAGTGCCTGGCATAAAACCCAGACTGGAGCAGCTTGTAGATATCAAAGGCCATGAGGTGTTCTCCCAGCTGGTATGCCACAATCTTCTCTACAACATGTCCCAGAAATGGAAGGTTGGTGACAGGACAGTAATTCACTTTGACATCAGGGTCTAAAGATGGTTTCTTCAGAAGGGGTCTCACCATTGCCTCCTTCAAGGTATCTAAGAAGACCCTCTCCACCAAAGAACACCAGACAATCAAGGTGAACACTGGGCCTACAGTGTCAACACATCCCACTAAGAAATGAGTTGGCACTGGGTCCAGTTTGCAATATGTGTGCTTCAGCCTTGAGACAACCTCAATGACCTTGGCCACCTCTGCTGGTTTAAACTCCCCCAACCAGGTGAAGTGCACCTCGAACAATCCAGGCAACCACTGTCAGCCTCACTGAGGTGCACTAGTGAAATTCCTTTCCTGATGGTGGACACTCCATCCAAGAAGAACCGCACAAACTCATTGCATAAAGCATCAGAAAATGTTTTTTTTGGCTGTAGACAAGCTGGATGTGATAGCCTGTACACAGTCCCAAAAAGCAGAGATGGTCAGCTCTTCCTGGCAGCAATCTTTCTGGACAGAAACACTGCCTTCTTACAGCTGATTGCACTCTGATACACAACATAGTGTACACGCAGGACTAGTCTGTCTGCCTCTAGTCTGGTCCTCCACCCGCAGCATTTCAACCTCCAACCCTTGATCTTCATCCCCTTGAACTCCCCGTCAAACCACAGGGTCCTCAAGTGAGAGGATCTGGGTCATGCATGGACCGGTGCAAGGGAGCTGAGTGCCCCAGACATCGCTTCATTATAGGTGGTGACTGCTTCACTGACATCCACTATGCATGCACTACCCACAGTAGAGAGATCAACCACCACCAGAAAACCCTCTTGGGTTAAAACCCTCAAAGGGCAGTAACTTACCATCTCTGCAGGGGGAGAGATCACAGGGGGCCCTGAAAAAGAACTCCACCATGTAATGATCGGACCAAATGACCCGATCAGCCTTAAGATTATCCATCTCAAGCCTCAGAGAGAAGACCAAGTCCAACATGTGACCACCCTGGTGAGTCATGATAGAAACCTCTTGTGACAGGCCCAGAGATATCATCATCTGGAGGAAGTGATAACCCAGCCTAGACAATTTGTCATTGGCCCTAACATTGAAGTCCCCCAGGAATAAACACCTGGGGGTCCCCAGTGTTTCACCAATGACAAATTTAGCTACTTCCTGCAGGAACTCTCCCACTGCCCCAGGAGGGTGGTAAGTCAGAAGAAACCTGCAACCTGCACCAGGACCACCATGGATGGCCACAGATTAAAAATGAACTCAGTGTTCTCATTGTGTGCAGAAGCGTAACTCAGATCTAAAACAGATGGCTACACCCCTGCTCATGCATTCCACTCTGGGTCAGTGTGCAGTGGAGTACCCGGGGGAATGGCAACCTTTTGAACTGGATCAGCATCGTCCCCTATCCAGGTCTCCATAATGCATGCCAGATCAACCAACGAAACCAGATCCGCAACAGTTGCAGTCTTATTTCTGATTGATCTGGCATTGCATAGCAACACCCTCAGGGGATTGGTGGACAGTGCAGCTCTTCTGGCTATCTGCCCAATCATCTTGTGGGAACCCTGGGGACAGGAACCAAACATGTCTAGCCTCTCTCTAGAACCCATCGAGACTCAGGGTACCTTCTGCACCTGACCACCTCTATCGTGCCCACGTCCAATGTGCATGACGTGCCCCACCAACTCTGACCCATGAGGCACCTCCTAATCTTGACCATCTGACAGCAACATGCTGTGTTGTTAGATGCTGGGAGGTTGGTGAAAGGCAGCAAGCCAAAAAGCTGGGATACTCCATACACAATTCTTTCCTGCCCATGCTCCTTGGACACCCCCAGACCTATGCCAGCCAACTAAGGCCCCCCAAAAAACTTCACTAATAAATAACCCCCGCACACAACAACCATAAACTAATACAATCATACCTAACCACACACACCACATGGAAAACCACTAACTTCCACTCCACCCACTCACTCACCCTGATCAAAAAAAAATTATTATATGAACACATCAGTTTCTATTTCTCATACTATTGCTAGCAATTAGAGCCATTAAAATATTAATTTCATTGATTTCCCATTAAAATTGTGTAAACTCATTAATTGCAGTTCTTTTTGCAAGTTGTTTAATGGCTTTTGATTTTTGTCATTGGATTTCCATTAATGTGTAAACTATTGTTTGCTTAATGCTTTAAATGCCTAGAATATAGTCAGCCAACATCCTCCATTCCAGATGTGCGCAGAGGGGTCTCTGTGTTGTGATGCCTGACCATTTTGTTTTGGGCCATGCCAATCCCCTTATGCATATTTAGTGCTACAAATGTATTTCTCCATGACTGTTTCATCTCACTTACTTTCCCTTTGTCAGTTTGTATGGAGTACTGTATATACACTGTGGCCACGCTATGCACTCTTTGTGCTGAGTAGGGTTTTGGAAGCATGTGCTATACCTCACATTTTGTCAATGAAATGAGGGAAACAGACACTCAAAATGAGGTACAGTGAGTGACACTAACCCTCATGATGATCATAGAAACACAGACTTTGATGGCAGATAAGGACCGCTAGGCCGATCTAGTCTGCCCATTTCCCTACCTACAGGATAGGCCGCATATCCTAGTTAACCAACAGCCTAATCTTCCTACCCCACCACAAGAATTGCCTTATGTCTGTCCCATGCATTCTTGAATTCTCCCACAGTTTTAGACCCCACAACCTCCTCAGGAAGGCTGTTCCATGCATCCACTACCCTCTCTGTGAAATAATACTTCCTCACATTGCCCCTGAACCGCCCTCCTTCTATCTTTAAATTGTGTCCCTTGTTCTTGCAAGTCTCTTTTTCTGAAAAATGCTACCCTCTTGGACCTTGCTGATTCCACTGAGGTCTTAAAAGTTTCTATCATGTCTCCCCTCTCCCTTCTTTCCTCAAGGGTATACATATTAAGCTCCTTTAGTCTCTCCTCATCGGCTTCTCTTTCAGATCCTGCACCATTTGGTTGCCCTCCTCTGGACTGCCTCTATCCTGTCTATGTCCTTGCAGAGATGGGGTCTCAGAACTGGCACAGTGCTCCAGGCGAGGGTCTCACCAACTGTCTGTACAGAGGGATAACAACTTCCTGTTTTCTGCTGCTGATGCCTCTCCCTATACATCCCAGTATACCCCAGCCCTCCCTACTGCCTTCTCACATTGCTTGCTAACCTTAAGGTCATCTGATATGATTACCCCCAGGTCCCTTTCCTTTTTTGTTGTTGTTACTACCTCCCCACCCATTATGTATTCTTTCCCTGGGTTCTTATTTCCCAGGTGCATTATTTTGCACTTCTTTGCATTGAATCCTAGCTGCCATACTTCTGACCATTCCTCCAACCTTGCCAAGTCCCTTTTTATCCTTTCCACACCTCCTTGTGTATCAACCCTGTTGCAGATTTTTGTGTCATCTGAAAAAGGCACACTTTTCCTTTTAGTCCCTGTGCAATGTCACTGATGAAGACATTTAAAAGGACTGAACCCAATACTGAACCCTGCGGTACCCCACTAGTAACCCCCCTTTCTTCAGAATGGACTCCATTTACAATTACCTTCTGTGTCCTGTTGTCCAGCCAACGTTTTACCCAGGCTACCACCCTGGATCCCACTCCCAGGCTGGTTAATTTGACTATTAATCTTTTGTGTGGAACTGTGTCAAATGCCTTGCTAAAGTCTAGGTAGGCCATGTCCACAGCCCCTCCCTGATCCACTACTTTGGTCACCCAGTCAAAGAAATCTATTAGATTTGTCTGACATGACCTTCCCACTGTGAACCCATGCTGCCTTGGGTCCTGATCAGGACACATCCAGATACATGGAGATACTATACCTCAGAATACAGTGGAAACTGTTGTACTTACTTATACCAATACATAAGAATGACTTTCTGCCATAAAGCAGAGGTGCCATTTAAGAAAAGGGGGTGGTGTGGCAATAATGGCATTAAATTTGGATTTAATCTTTTATACAATAAGTGCCTCCCTGGCCTGTGTGCACTCTCGCTGCAGAAGCATTCCTGGCTTGAATTTAATCAGTGAACACTGAACTCTTAATAGCAGTGTTGTGGCAGCATATTTTCATTGGTCTACTTTTAGTGAGTGTCTCTCTCACCTGGTAGCTGAAGGGACAGAGGGTGAACTGGAAGGTAACTCTAGACTACACTACCTACTTACTCTACTAGGCTCACATTGCAAAAAAAAAAGCCTAGAAACAGTGGTGACAGTGGTGAGGGTGGCATTCATAGACATTGATCAGTGCAGTGCAGCAGCAGCCAAGCAAGAAGCAAGCAACGCAGGTTGGGTGTGTTTGGTTAGTGAGGTGACTTGGTTGCAGACCATGCTGAGAACCTGGGATGGTTGGTTCTAGTATCCAGCTTCTGGAGGAAGGACAGAGGAGGAACAGACTGAAAACTTAGTTGGTGGCACACTGGGCCAGGCTGCAGGGTCTTGCCAGATGGTCAAGTAGGTAAAAATAAATATATGTTTTTTAAAGGAGACTGGAGAAGGAGGAAGGATTGAAATATTGATGTGTTTTACACTTTTCTGCACCTTTGGGTGGCTTCATGAACCATATGGGATGGGTATTAAATGGAATGGAGTTGGGGAATGAAATCGGGACCACATTTTTTTTTCTGCGGGAGGGGATTCAGAACATCAGCCAGGAAAAACATTGGTTACTAACATGGTGGGTTTAAGACCAAAGTGGATGCAGTGCTCTGTGATATAAACAAATGAATCATAGTCATTTGAATTTTTCCTGATTTGCATATCACTTTTCAGTAGCAACAAATGAGATTTGCATTTTAGAGAGGTTCCAGACATTCTAGAGCTTGCCACCTAGAAGCTATCTAGCACCTCACCTCCACTGGTTGTTGGCTTCCACATGCTAAAATCTGAAATGGTGTCCATGCCATAAAGTCTAAATTTACAGAACTTCCTCTGTGTGAGCAGCATGTTTCCCATGAGGGATGAATGAGGAACAGAGAGGATTTCAGGAGTAAAAATGAAGGCTGCCCCTTGCATTCAGGGACAGTTGAGCAGTAAGGTATGCACAGACTATTGGAGCCCCACTATGGTCAAGCTTAAGCCCCCCCAGTGAAGCTCCCTCCACATCACCATACTCAGGTACATTATGACATAGAGGAAAGCAGACTGCAGTGGTGTGCATTATTGAAATGAATGGGGGTATTTTTTATTATTATTTTATACATTATTGATGGAGAGTTGAAAATCAGTGAAGCCTACTGCTCGACTGACAAGGGCCTTGTTAGTAGAACAGCAGCTTCTGTTTTTCTCCAACTCACCATCATAATGTATAAAATAGTAATAAAAAAGAACTCCATTCATTTTAAGGGGGTACGACTCTGCCCCAGTACTCTGAACAATGGACAGCATCTCTTAAAGACTCCTGCCTCTGTCTCCCTAGTACTCAGGTAAGAGGCTGTCAGCTTGTCTCTATACTTGGTGGGTTGTCTGTAGCAGCATGGCTATATCTATTGCAGAGTGTGTGCATGGAGGGACTGGCCATTTTAGTCGGTGTCAAGTTATTGCTACTTTTGTGTTTGCAACTTACAGTCTGTTTGTGTGGAAGCATTCAAAACTATGGATAGACAATAGCAGGAGCACAGACCAGACAGAAGTAATTAAATAGTTTTGTGGTTAAGTGTGCATATTGGGAGTGAGAAGAACCACATGTATTTCCATTGGTATGTATGCATCAGTTCAGCTGTGCAGCTGAGAGAGGACAAGAAAACTGAAAAGTATAACAGTGGCTACAAGCATGCTGCATGCATGCAGATGTACAGTATACAGATTTGTATTGAAGTACAAGTGAGCCATATGTGTGCAGACAGTATAGCTTAGCAGTTAAAGGCACTGAGTTGCAAACTAGGGACTTCGAGACCAGAAAACCTGGGTTTGTATCTCATTAACCCTCCACTTGAACAGTACTGCATATACTGTGATCCTGAGCAAGTCACTTAACTTTTATGTGTGCACTTATCAGTTACCATTTGCTTTTTGCACACATGCCACATGAATGCAGTCAATTCCAATTGAACATAAAAAGCATGCTTTTCACACTTGCTGGCTGCACGCATGCCACATGCATGCAGTTGGTTCCAATTTAACATCTAAATCATGCTTGCAGCATGCACATCACATGAATAGCTTTATGTGTGCAGCATGAAAACATTTCATATAATTATTTCTGTAAGGGATAGTTGATACTGGCAAGTCTTAGCTGGCAAATCAGTTATAAACTAATGTCTGTCTGTTGACTCTTAGCCTGGACAGTACCATCTCTGATGTTGCAGAGTCTATCAAGGACCAATTACCAATAACTGGGAAAAGGAGACTGTATGCTGAAAGTCACCTAGACTCAGGGAGCCATAAAGCTGTTTTCTCTAAATCAGAATCCTAGTTTGGGATGTATTATTTTGGCAATTTGGAACATACATTGCTCAAAGGAGAGATTGCAGTCCAGTGTCACACCAAATATTAAAAAAATTACCCATTCAATAATTTCTCCATTGCAGTCACTAATCCTATCATTAGTGTTAGTATTTTTCCTGGTCCAGAAAACACCATCTCATTTTTTTTCTCCATTTAATATTAGTTTATGGAAAATGAACCACTTGAAGTTGACCAAAATCCCCATGAAGTGATTAATTCTGAAAGATCCTTACCCATACTGTAAATTACAGCATTAACTACCTAAAGGATGAGCAACCAGATGAGCTTACATTGAGCAGATAATTTAGAAATAAATGCAAAAGTAAAGGAAAAAGCAATTATCTTTGTGGCACGATGCATGTAATCTGATAAAAATCTGAAATTACTTCACAATGTACCCTGTCATTTAAATAATTTGTTCCAGGCCACAGAAAAAAATAATCATGGTCAATGACTTATTTAGGAGATTATGGTCCATAAGGTTAATTGTCTTGGAGAGGCTCACAAAAACTGAAGCTATATACTGTAATACCCCATATTCAGAGCTGTATGAATGCAGTCTGTGAACCTCTTCCGTGCAGTCTAAATACGATGTTGGGATTAAAGATCATGTGAGCTACTTAAGAGTCCTTGTTTTTTTTTCTTTGCTTAGTCCTTTTTCACTCCCGCAGGGTGGCTACCTTCCCATCTATCTCCACAAGCAATGTCTCCCCAATTTTTCCCAGGACATACTGACGTGAGCTTCCATGACTTCCTTCCATGGTGGGGTGTAGTGGGATGGAATGTGCTTGACTTACCAGACAGGGATCCAGCCTTCCATGCCTGAGGTACTGGGTGTGGGGTCTGCAAGGAGTGGTGGTCATCCTGTCACCCAGGATTTTACTTTCTTTCTTGGCACTCCCTCTCCATGACTCTGAGGGGCAGCATGCAATGGCATCAGTAGTGGTGCCATGCTTGCTCCAATGCTGGATGTATGCCACTACTCTGCTGTTTTCTGAGTCCTCCCCCAACCATCTCTAGGGATAGCCTGACTTTAAATGCTGTGGCATTCCCTCCCAGAGGAGGAGCACAGTCTTCCAGGTGCTCAGTCCTCTTCCACTGGGCCAAACCTCTGATGACTCAAGCTCATTGTCGGACTCAGTTAATTAGCACCACAAGCAGTACCACTACCACACTGCTGCTGAGGTGGAAGTCCTTGTTAAGAAAGAAGCGCTAATAGGCTAATCAAAAACTGTCCTCTCAAATATTTTGAAAAAATTTACAAAGTAGGAGATTGGTCAGTAAACAGAAACAACATTTTTAGATCCATATTTATGTGTATTGGTTTTACTGTTGTCTTTTTTAATAGTTTGGGACAAACTTCAAAGCAAAGGGAATAATTCATAATCTTGGAGATAAGATATGTCATCAACTCACTTGTTAGTTTAATAAGCCTAAATTCAGTATAATTAAACTCACTAATGGGAAGGGAGAAAAGTAAATTTACAACACCACCAACTAGTGTATTGATTAAAAATAACCTTTTTTTTTAGCAAGTATGTTAGCACGGTCCAAAATCATGTACACATATGGTTTTAAAATGTTGTTTCTTATTCTTTTTTCTTAGTATTATTTATAAAAGCAAGCTATTACATAAAGCAGCAATGCACTCCGGAGTGTGTGTTATCTGGGATAATGTCTCATCTTGGGTGTTGGAACAACTTGGCCTGCAGCCTCATGTCAAACCACCAGAGGCATGGTGTTATCCCAGCATAACACATACCCTGTTGTACATTATTTCTTAATTATTGAATTTGTATGCCAGGCAACAGAGGGGATAATGGAGTTAATCAAATTCACAAGTGGCATATGAAGTTTTGATATGAACTATGTATGAGCATTATTGTGAGATACTGTGTGTGTGTGTGTGTGTGTGTGTTTGAATGCACATGTATGTGTATAACTGTGCACATGTCTGGGTGTGTGTCACTTTGTATGTGTGTACTGCATGTATGCCACACTGTCTGGGTTGTCTATGTTTTCATGAACAAACAAGGTTGCCCATGGACAGAAGTGGAAAGAGCTGCTCAGGTGGGAAGCTTTTAGTGATTTTTGAGGGGTTCTATATGTGTTACTGTGTGTGTGTGTGTATGTGTGTGTGTGTGTGTGTGTGTGTGTGTGTATTTGTGGTGTGTGTATGTATATATAAATATATATATTTATTATGGTAGTACGGTAGTGCTACCATAGTTAGAGTTGAGGAGCCATTTCTATGTTAAACCCCAAAACTTTGCACCTTAATAACATTGCAACCGTTTGATGGATTTGCCTGAAATTTGGAATACATGATCAAAACCCATAGGCCTTGGGATCTGCTAAGTTTTGTACTGATCGGGTATACGGCATGGAGTTATTAAGCGATCTGTGCACGCGTTTACGGTTTTCTGGAATTCTATGGTCACGCATACAGGTCATACAGTTTGCATGACAGGCCCAAAATCTTCAGGTAACATGCAGCCAGGGTCCCCGATGTGCCTTTCAAAGATTTCATGAAAAAATATTAAACGGTTCAAAAGTTATTCAAAAAACAGTTTCCCATTATAAGTCAATGGGAAAAAGTTAAAAAGTTCGACAGTGTCGCAAATGCATTTTTACTTTCGCAAATGGGCCTGTTACTTTCACAAATCGGCCATTTTGTTTTCAGTTGGTGATCAGAAAAATGGTTGGCATTTAAATTTAAGACCCTTTAGCAAAGTAATTATTTTTGTATTTAGCTAGTCGGGCCCTGAGGATGCTTGCCATGTCTTTATTTTGTGGTAAAACACCCCAGAAATATGTTTTTCAAATTTCTGGAAAAAGTACTTTCGCAAATTACTTTCATGCTCACTAAAGTGTCGAACTTTTTTGTGAAAGCTTTTGCAAATTGCGACTGTAATTTTCTAGTCTGTGGGGAAATGACAGCAATTCTTTGGCACTGCACTGCAAAATAACCGTTGGGAGTTTTGGGCTGAAATTTGGAGGGAACGCAGCTGACATCTGTATTGAAAAAATATTACATGGCGGCAAAGTTATGGCACTCCAAAACTGATGTTTTTTCCCATAGGATAACATTACGGCGCCCGACACTTAACAGAAATCATTTGGAGCCCTGCTGCAAAATAACGGTTTGGTCTTTTTTCCTGAAATTTGGAGGGAAGACAGCCAACAGCCCACAGATGTGCCTTTCAGTAGTTTGGTGAAAAAACATTACAGGGAGGCAAAGTTATGGCGCTCTGAACTTTTCTTTTTTTCCCATAGGATAACATTACGGCGTTCGCCCGCACTTTTCAGGGCCCGTATCTCGGAAACAGTGTGAGATATGGACTTTTCATTGGAAAATTTCTTAGCCCCTTAATGGGGATAAGATTCAAATTAGCCAGGACAGTAGTAAATAATATGACTTTTAAATTTTTTTTCTACGTCGTACGGTTCCTGAGATATAATGTATTTAGTATTCCAAGATCTCATTTTCTGCGCCAATACTCATTATTTTGCATACATTATTTGTACTCACTGTCTTTCTCAATGCAGGTTTTAGGGAAAACCAGCCTGTGTGCTTACATTACTGTTACTGTTGCCCTTTCCACTTGTGGATCCGTACCCATTTCACTTACCATTGACGACTGCGCCACCATGTGCGTTATCCTTTGCGTTTTCATTTGCGCTTGCGTTTCTGTTATTTTTTGCCATTTCTGTCTACAGTACTGTTTATCTTACTGTTTCACTTTACATCACCATGCTCATTGACATTTCTGTTTACAGGCACCATGTTACTATGTGACAACACATCACGTGGCAGACCATTCCCGTCTACGCCACCATGTGCGTTACCCTTTCTGTTCTCATTCGTGCTTGTGTTACAATGTGCGCCACTGTTAGCATTTATGTTTGCGTTGCTGTCCCTGTTAGTATGCCACAACACACTATGCAGCGGGAGCGTGGGGCCCAAAGGGCCCCGCACTTCTTCCGCTGCATTACATTCACTATTTCTCATTATCATTCTCAAAAAGAAGGGAAATTAGAGGCAAAAAACTCCATTTAATGCATTAGTTAGGGTTGTTTGACAGTGATAAAAGTGAGGAAATTCGCTGTTAGGGTTGAAAACCCTCCCTTGGACCCCAACGCCCAGCCTCCCAACCGGCACTGGAGTGTGGATTGGGATCATGGGTCCTAACTCTCACCCCATTCTATTGTACTTCTGCTGCTTTCCTCATGTCATGGGGTGAGAGTTAGGGCTGATGATCCCAATGCACACCCCAATGCCACCACGTGCATCATCCTTTGTGTTTTCATTTTCGTTTCTGTTACTTTTTAGCCATTTGTGCATACTGTACTGTTTCGCTTTCTGTTTCACTTTGTGTCACCATGCCCATTGACATTTCAATTTACAGGTACCACGTTACTATGTGACAAGACATCACGTGGCACACCATTCCCGTGTACGCCACTGTGTGCATTACCCTTTCTGTTCTCATTCATGGTTGTGTTACCATGTGTGCCACTGTTATCATTTCTGTTTGCATTGCTGCTCCTGTTACTATGCCACAATACATCATGTGGCGGGAGTGAGTTGCGTTACCCTTTCTGTTCTCATTCGTGCTTGTGTTACAATGTGCACCACTGTAAGCATTTCTGTCTGCGTTGCTGTCCCTGTTAGTATGCCACAACACATCATGTGGTGGGAGCGCGGGGCCCTTCCGCCAACACATTATGCAGTGGGAGCGAGTTACATTAACTATTTTTCAATATCATTCTCAAAAAGAATGGAAATTAGAGGCAAAACACTCTGTTTAATGCATTTGTAAGGGTTGTTCCACAATAACAAAAGTGAGGAAATTCGCTGATAGGGTTGAAAACTGTAACTCTGAGTTCACCTCCTCAGCACCACACACACACACAGACACACACACAGGGGTGTGTTGTGGCATGAGGTGTGGCTGTCTGGCACATGTCTCTATAGGGTGATTGACTGACCATTAACACAATTCTTGGGAGTGACTTATCACTATAATAATGGAACACGTTTTTAAACAGTTGTAAACCTTGTTCAGTATATTGTCAAGCTCTTCATGTATGGTAATAAAAGATTAACATAAGGTTGTTAGGATGTTTGCAGCCAATGAGAAACGTCATTTTGTTGGACTCTGAAGTACTCATAGTAGTGATTGAATGGTACAGGTATAGTCACAGCTGTGACCTGTTGGGTGCTGATATGTGGCACCGTGGTATAGTAATAATGACTGCTTAGGCACACGAAAAGTAAGTACATTGCTGAGTTTTTGACACTGTTATGAATTCTGTCAAAGGTGACATGCAATGTCTCACATCATTGCATATGAAGTGATACTGACTGTATGTCATAGATACCTAACAAATAGATGGAGGTATAGTTGTAGCAGTATTAGTAAACATTGATTTGAATGGTTAAGTCATATACACTTATTTTTATGTCATAATGGTATTTAAAGTAAGGAGTCGACACAGGTGGTTATGGTTTTAAAAAATGTGTTGCCAATTTGTCAAATGGAGAAAAGGTCCAATCAAGAGTGAAATTTAGTTAACAGAAGCAGTCTCACAATACAATCTTTGTATGTGTGCAATCATTGCTTGTCAAATATGTAAATATGTAAGAATAATAATAACTGTATAATATGGATTGGAGTAAGTGTGTGATATTATATGAAACTAATCAGGTGTGTGTTTTTAGTTATGTTTCAGTACTCACTTCTGTTTATGTGAGGAAGTAGTTTCTGGCATTCAACCTGGAATTCTAATAGTCAGGCTGAAGCTGTAGCGGTTCATTATATTTTTGCTATTGAATGTGAATGGAGTTTGTAAAAAATGTTACTTTTTAAAAAATGGTTTTATTTTGTAATTATGTGTAGTGCATTACTTGTGTGTTATGTTAATAAGGGAATGTCAGTCGGTTGTGAAGTGTGATTACACACATGATAGACAAGTGTTTTGTTGTAATTGTGTGACTGCAAATGTGGATGTTCCTGGGGCGGGTGAAAAACCATATGCTGACTGTCTAAGTAGTAAAATTTACACAAATGTAGGTTTTGTGACATTTGATTGTTATTATTAAATAATATGTCACTGATTAGGTGCAAATGGAAAATTCCCACCTGACCCCTCAATTGAGGCGATCATAAATATTGTCAGGAACAGGTATGCAGTTTGTTGTGATCAGCAACAGTGCCTGATTTACAATTGTCAATACTTTTTACATACGGTAGAATTACTTATGTGACAAGTAAAAAAAATAAAATGTTTTTACATGAACAAATGACATTTTATCAATTCTTACATTGACTTCTATGTAAATTCTTAACTTGTAAATACTAAAACTGTCATGGAATGCATTTTTTAACAAACTTATGGTTAGTTAAATGTTACTATACTGCTGAATAATATCTAAAACATTCACTTGTACTGTAGTGCTACACTGCTATTTTTAGTTCAAGTATCAAACTAGTTATTAACAATGTACACTTGAGAACAAATGTTATGTACAAGTAATTTTAAACAGTTGTAAGAGTCACTAAATTAGATTCAGTAATTGGTTATTATTAACAGTTGTGTAACTCAGCTTCTTGCATTATCAATAAAGGTAGTTGTTTTTACATATGTACAATACTAGTACTACGCATGAAAGCGTGATAGTTCTACACTGTTGCATGGTGATCGAATAATGTTCTCTATATGTGAAGAGTCACTAGACAAACTGAAGTGTTAATAGACTACTTGTGACAGAGTGGAATGTTTGTTGAATGTTATAAGGGTAGCTCAGTAATCTACGATAATAACTGAGAAGTTCTCTTTGTTTGCAATGAGTAAGAGCTTATAAGTCATATCAATTTGTTGTTATATATGAGTTGATACATGGATTTTTAAAGAGATGTACAGAGGAGGAGAGTAGTAAGTCCTCAGTTTTTAGATGTACAATCTTTTATAGACATGTAATCATGGTTTCTCTAGTGACTGTGAATATTGTTGGCGCCGATTGAAACCACTACAACAATTTTCATGTAGTCACTGATCTACACAAGATCTAACATGTCACAGTGTATGTAATGTCTGTATTAGAATTCCATTTTGTTGAAATTGTATTGTTCATTTACAGTTGTAAATTTTACAACATTGTAACAAGTTATGAATTTTGTTTGGACAAAGTAGTCATCTTAAAATGCTACATGTTTTGTCCTATTCTTCTGAAATATGAAGGTTGTCATAATTCTTCAATATTAGAAGATATGCATTTTTCAAGTGATGTGGCAGTCTCTGTTTAAAAGTCATTGTAGAGCTGTCACACTCTAACTATCCAGTTGTGCACCTTAGTAACGAGGTGTAATGCCCAGAATGCATGGATCGACCATGGTGATAGATTATACTGTGAGTGTCAAACAGTGATTGGTTGAAGACTATTCAACTAGGTGTGTAATCTGTGATAGGAGTATCAACTCTGAGCCCATTGGGGTCAAATCTGTGCAACATAAGCAACAGATATTGAGATGAACTCCTTAGAAGTATGGACTGAGTGCATCTGCCTCCGCACCTTCCACAGGCATGACTACATTCAGCATTAGTGAACAGCTGTCGAAATTTGACACTTTTGGCTTCAGGAACAAAGAGTTATCCACAGCATGTCTTGTGTGGTTTCACGCGTGGTGCCACATGAAACACATACATATTTTGTAACATATGTTACTGTGAAGTACTGCCGCATTGGGGTGCCGTCTTCATCAGGTTGTTTATGACAGCCATCATAAACTCAGTACTGTCTTTCTGTATGTCTGCAGCAAATGTATTACATCCAGCATATGTAGATAACACCTGTCGTAATGGTGTTAGTGAGTGTAAATTGTTAGAGTGGTCAGAAGTCATGTTGATAATCTGCTTCAAAGCATTTGATAGGGGATTGTCTTGTGAAGCAGATATTGCCAGCACAAACTGCGGCATGTGTAGAAAAACTTGCATAGCTGAGTTAGCGTAGCAGTTTACTCTACTGCTGTTGTCAAACAGTGGCAAAGCAGCTACACCAACTGATTTCTGTTGAATTGCTGGTTGTGAATGTTTACCTGAAGTTGTGGCCTTTGCTGAACTCTTTTTTCTAATCACTTTGGGAAGCTTGCTGTTTGTTGCTCCGTCTAGCTGTGACTGAACTGTGTGAGACAGACAGATATGTAGGCAGTGGTATTAAAGACATTTGTGGCTGATGTAGAGTACATAACCTGTTGTACTCAAGAATACATCGCTTGTCAGCTCTTATTTTCTGAGGTGCTATACTAATGATGTGCAATCCAGAAAGGCTTCGTACACGTGAAAGTGCAACGTAGCTCATGCCATCCTTGAAAATGTCTGTACCTATGTCTACCATTGCTGAATCCAAACTCAATCCATGAGATTTGTGAATGGAGACAGCATATGCAACACATAATGGGAACTGTTTCCTGTTTACGTAGATATCCTTAAAAACCTGGAATTTTACGCAGGTTCGATCTATGTGTACAGAGTGTTGCATGTTGTCAAACTGCACTACAAGTGTCTGAATATATGTCTTCTGGACATTATAGACAAAGTCAGTGATGTTTCCCATGGCACCGTTTACCATACCTTGTTCTACATTTAGATTACATCATAGCATGATACGTGCATTCTTACGAAGTGTGAGAACAGCTTCTAGGCCAGCTGTTCGTGAAACATCTGACTTCAGTTCACTTAGTCGTTCAGTCATCTTTGGTACTAGCTTTTGACTAAGAATAACGCCATCAACTGTATCAATTGCATGCAGAGTTACAATCTCTTGGTTCTCTCTTTGTAGCATTAGATTGTTGAATTCAGTGCATTTCTTTAGTCGTGGCATAAGACACTATGTGTCTGGCAGTAGAGTATATATCGCTGAAGACATTACATGCTGTTTCTATGCATGTACTATGTACTGTGATTTTTCGATCATTTAACATACAAACATGTTCTGGTGATAGAGAACCTATGCGAGCTTCATCTAAAAGTGATTTGTAAGCTAGATCACCATTTTGCCGCATGTTCTCAGACAACTCAACATAGGTAAATAATTCCCATATGTAATAGCCTGCAATGCAACCGAGGATATTCTTAGCTTGCTTGGTAGTCAGAGTTGTGAATACATGCTCTGCATTGACTAGTGCAAGTTGTAAAAGGTCTCCCAACACAAGTATATTTTTGCCACCAAATGGCACTCCATCATCAGTACCTAAGATCTGCTGTAGACGTAGATGAATACAGGCAAGCATGACATTGGAGACCATGCTGATTTCATCAACAATGAGTAACTGCATCTTTGTGAACATGGAGCAGAGCTGAGATGCAACCTTGAATGACAGTTCTGATACTCTCCAGTTCTCCCATGTTTGACTGGCAACATAAAGAGGCGGTGTAATGTTACTCCACCAATGTTGTATGCTGCTAGTCCTGTGGGGCGGTCACAACAACAGACATTGAAGAGCCTGTCACACTCCGTACTTCTGCAGTGATAGCTTCAATCAGGAAACTCTTTCCTGTGCCAGCTGAACCACTAACAAACATTAGTAGTGGCTTGTACTGAGTGCAGTCACATTGTTTTGTTTCATGTAGTATACCATGTTGTACAGCTTCAGCCACTTGGGAGTGAACTGTATGCTGCAGCTGATTTAGTCTTTCTCTTACGTCAGCTGGGTTGACCATAGAGTGTGTGCCATGTCGCATGGCTGTCTCAATTTCTGAGATTAACAGTTCTGGGGCATTTAAGGGCAGAGGGTCATCTAGCACACCTTGTCCTTCTGGATCAAGGTTGTCTTGTGAACTAACTGGAGTGTCTTCCTGAAGTTGCTTCTCTGCCTGCTCAAGCTGTTCTTTCTCAGCTTTTAGTCTTTGTACATATGTTTGTGAGTACTCAGGTTGGAAATTCTCGTAAGTGAGAATGAACTGTTCTTCGAATGTGTCAGAGTCACCTTTTAATTCAGACTCACTCCTCCAGGGTATTAATAGGAATAGGAGAGCAAAATAGTAATGTTCTGTGCTCTCTGATGTGCCTAGATGCAGTTTGCAGTGATCTATAAGCCATGGCTTGTTCCTCTTCACAAGACAGCCATCTAGTCCATTGACCTTGTAAATGTGTCATGTTAAGTCAGGTGCTGCACCTGTCTTGTAGTCATACCACTTAGTCACCTCAAACAGACACATATCATTCATCTCGTTGTGTCTACATGGGTAGTATGTGTCTATCAGGTTATTCTTCACGATATGTTTTGAAGAAGGTGTATTGACAGCAAGCTCCTCAATTTCAGCATGAGGAATCAGTACACGCTTCCGTTTCTCTTTGTAGTTTGTACTTTGTAGTACACTGAGGAAACGTACAGCATCAGACTTCCCGTACAGATGTGTACCCATTAACCAGTCACTGGCTTCATAAGCTCCACATTCTCTGTGTGAAAGAGTCTTCAAACCCAATGACCACAGCTGAGATGTCAAGCTTTTGCTTGAAGTGGCAATATCTTCCCAAAGATCTTGCAAGCTAGTCTGTTCATGTTTGGTTATGTACGAAGTGACGTACCGAACCAGGGCCAGTGACTTGTCAGCCTCAACTGAACATCTATGTTTGCTTGCCACATTAGGAGAAGAGTTGGGTTGTAGTCATTGATGTACACCTCTTTTTCATGCCTGGGTAACTCTTATACCCTCTTGGTTGATTTTGCCTTCAAGTGGTGTCACATTGCTGAGAAAAGGTCATTCATGGCACCATTCTGACAAACTCTTCTAGGAAATCCAGAGCGACATCGTGTGTACCAACTAGATTTGTTTTTACTGCTCGCCGGCAATATTTTGCGCAAATATGTTGCTGGAACTTTTGAACCAACTTCCATAGTGTAGGACTGTCATACTTGTCTGGAATGTGACAAGTGATATATTTTTTTATGAATAATAGCACTTCTGCTGCTTCATGTTCACCAATGCATGGCGCATCCTTGATCCACAATAACATATGGATATGAGGGGCACCTCGTGCTTGATATTCTGTCCTCCAAAAGTAGTGTTCTACAATACCTAGAGGAGGATTGTCCTTTGACAAGATGAAAGTGAGAATGTCATGGAACCACTTGTGAAAATGTCTTGTGACAGACACAGGATCAAGTGAACACATTTCTCCGACAGTCATTGATGAGATGCCTTCGACATCGGAATTTGCCCACTTCAACAGTTCAATGAGTTCGTCCCAGGCATATTCAGCACAACTAAGTGTGACAAACCATGTGGCTGCACCATACTCTCGTAGCATTGTCATCACTTCAGGTGTCTCGATACCAATATTCTTTGGTGCCGTAGACTTGAAAGTATGGAAGACAGATTCACTTGCACATTTTCATCTTTCTGCTTTAATTTCTTCAGAAATTGAGCAGTTGTAATTCCATCTAGTGGAGTTGTTAGACGAATGGTATGTGCTATAGATGCAGACAGAATGCTAAGCTCACTTTCCCAGAGCAGATGGAACAGGTACTGTATGTTACGTCTGAATTTGCCATCTTTGCTCAGGACACAGCTAGTGTGGTACTCAGCACCCTGTACCCGTACTTCTCTTTCATCTAGGCATCTGCCTGACCCTTTTGGAAATAGGTCTGGGAAGCAGCGTGCGTCTAGTGTTGCCTCCCAAATGCTGACAGGCTCACCTTCCACCTGCTTCATTTGATAGAGATCAATGTTGTCTCCTAATGGATCTCTGCCATGAAGTGGGTGAATTGTGTACTGTTCATACACATTGTCACTTGTCTGTGTACTGACTTTCTCAGTGATTGGCTTACTTTGTTCTAATAGATCATGTTGCACAGAGAGACTGGCAATCTGATATATGTCAAGGTCTATATAAAAGGAATTGTTCCTCTTTAAATAAGCCAGAGCAAGCTTTACCTTTTGCACATTGACAACATCTTGCCAGATGACCTTGGCCTTTGTGGGCACACCATTTACTAGAATGACCAAGCTATTTTCTGTTGAGATTGCTTGAACATTTTCCTGTAGAGGAAGTGGTAGATACATCACAGAACCCTTTAGAGATCTAACAAGCTCTTTTTGTGGAATCTTCCGTGTCTTTGTGTTCAGACGTAGAATCATTTGGAATGGTTTCATTGTCTGAATTAGAATACGTTCAAACATATTCAATGTTGAAATCTCACTTGGTGTAACATCTGTTTCCATGTTGTTTAGCACTGACCTTGCTGGCAAAGTGTTGCACTTCAGTTTTGAAAAACAGTGTTTGCATAGCACAATGGTGTCTTGTGGATAAAAGTCAGATTTCAGCAGTAAGAATGCTGTGAGGCGGAACCACATGTCATTGTATGGTGACCAGGTTTCTAGGTTGACTGTGACAGTTTGTTTCATGTAGCACATACGGTTGCATGACACACATACAGAATCAAACTTCTGATACTTTGCAACCTCAAACTTAGCAATTTCCTTCCCGTACTGTTTCAGAATGTCATTTTCTAACACTGAAACAGATTTTTCTGTTGAAGTGTGACACTGGAAATTACTTGTTTCTGGTCCAGAAGGAATGTGTTGCAGTTTTTTTAGGAAAGTGATGGCACCCTGCGTGTCACCTGACTGCAATAAGTCATTTAAACAAGTGTACTGATGTACAGCTCGCTGTACATCATATAGTTTGTAGACAAAGTTTTGCATGCCTGTTTGATGCACTGCGAGCATCCGCATGTTGTGAAAAAAACTATCACAAACACCAGTATCGAGACATGCAAGTGAGTGACCATGAGTCCAGTATGTGGCCGGATTTCACAATGGTCAATTTCTGTAAATAGTTTATGTCTCTCTTTGCGATCTGTTATTATGAATAGGTTAACAAAGTGTTCTACTTTTTGAAATGATGATTGCCTACGGGTGCAGGTAGCATCACATGACCATGTAAGGCAGTGCCGTTTATTGAAGACTGTGGTTGGACCACAGTCATCATCATTATCCAACTGATTGTCATCAGAGATACTGAGGAAATTTTTTAGTTTGCCGGGTTCATCAATATTGAATGTGTCTTCTTTCATAAAGTCATGATAAGACTCTTCCCAGAAATATGCCTCTGAGTGCTGTGTGTGCAGCCACTGTCCTGTGAAGACATGGCAGAAGTTATCAACAGTCAAACAAGGATACTGTTGAAGCCTTTTTTTAATGGCATATACAAGTTTCCTGAATTGTTCAAGGACATGAGACATCTTACGCCACAATCGTTGTAGTACAAACAGTGCTCTGTTGACAAAAGTCCATACTTTCAGACGTAAATTCATCAGAGAAAGGTGACTCTTGCTCTTTTTGTGGGTGTGCCGTAGCACAGCAGCGATAAGTCTTTCGATCTTAGCTTTACTTGCTAGTAATCAGAAATACTTTCTCTTTCTGAGTTGTAAGTCAAATTTTGTATTTCTGACGGTGTTGTTTTGGCGTCTGTTGATGGTTACACTCAAAATAGTTGTGTTTCGTCTTAGAGATCAACACAACATTTGTGATGCTATACATTTTTGGTTTTTTGTTATGGATTTTTGTTTCTTTGTGCAGTGACTTGAAGTAGGGGTCACTGTTGCAGTAAAGGTCTGTCGATGTTCATTTTTTTGGGTGCCTTTACTGTTTTGTTTGTTGCCCTTATACAACAGTGTAGTACTATTATACCGCTTTTGTTTTGAGACACATCTACGTCTGTATTTAGTTGGCATTTTTCGGTATTATGGTTGACAGTGACAGTAAGCAATCTTACAGAAGTATCAGTCACCTGTATGAGAGAGAAAAAAAAAGTTTTAGAATAGGCTTCAGTAAATTTCTTATAACACTGTGTATTAATAGAATAATCAGCTAAGAATGTTAACAATTTGGTAAAACATAACTAAATGATAGTTGTTATAAATGTGCATTCATGGCTGCTATATAATATCAGAAATTTGTTCATTCTCAATATTTTGTGCACATTTAAAAGATTTTTTCTTCACATGTGTTCTTATGATTACGCTAGCTGTTATTTTTTACCTGTGTACGAACATGTGTTTTATACCATGTAGCATGTCATGGGATAGTCAGTATGATGATTTACTATATATGGTAGAGCAAAAATTAGAGAGTGATAGTGTGCATTACCAAATCTGTAACAATTACTATGTTTACAATTAGGGTGAGGACATGCCACTATTACTGTTGTGTGAGTGTGTGTGCCACAGTTGGTAGGTATGCTTGCATGTTAGCGAAATTTCAATACCGTTGCTGCATTTTACCAACATTGTGTTTTTTTGTACTCCTGTGTATCGCCATTGGAGCTGTAATTTTTCACAACATGGGAAAAAATGTTTTTCTGTACATGTACTGTGCAATGATGCAGTTCATTGCCGAAATAACTGTGTGGGCCACAGTCACAAAATTACCATGGCTGTGTTTCTGAACAGATAACTTAAATTGAATATGTTGAAAAATTTGTGTGAGAATTCTGAAATATTTCTGATTTACAAGTTTGTGCAGTGCAGTTCACATGTACACTAGTAAGTTTGTGTTGTGTCATACTTTTCAGTTGAGAATTAACTATTTTGCTTTCAACCCACAACGTTGTGAATAGTGCAGATTTCATTAGTCACATCTTAACAATACTGTGCTTTTGCTTATGTGCTGCGTTTTGGATGAGTTGATGTGAGAAATGACTATATGGTAGAAATTTTAAACATAAGAGTGCAACTGTTATGAGCAGAGGTCGTAAAATGGATATGAGGGACATTTAAGTGTGAAATTACAACAAATTAGTGTTTTGCAAGTCTGCGTTGCACAGTTATTATCCACGCTTGGAACATTGTAAATCAAAAATATCTGCACTGCACTGCACTGGGTTTGAGGCAGCTGTGCAGCAGATTATGTGTTTAACATTGATAATTAAGTTATTTTTCCATAGAATGTGAAATTGTGTCCGTATATACACAGTCTTGGAAAATTACTTTCGTGAGCACAAAACTTTCGAAAAAAATACTTTCGTGCATTCGAAAGTGTCGCAAATTGTACTTTCGTGCATTCGACACTATGGTCAAAAGTACTGTCGAACTTCGACACTTTCACAAATGTTACTTTCGTGCTATCTAAAGTGTCGCAAATGTACTTTCGTGCATTCGACACTATGGTCGAAAGTACTGTCGAACTTCGACACTTTCACAAATTTTACTTTCGTGCTATCGAAAGTGTCGCAAATGTACTTTCGTGCATTCGACAGTAAAGTTAATCTAACACTTGGGAGTGGCTGAAACATTCGTTATCGAATCATTAAACAGTCTGTTTGAGTGACAGCTAGCTCTACTAATGAATTTTAAGATTTGTCAGGCCACTTCTGAGAACGAATCAGAGACGGACAACACTGAAGAAGAAGTAAACAGGATCCATTTTGAACATTGCTGAGAAAAAAGCAGTTGGAAACTGTAAGTACAGTCTATCTTCACATGATATTTTCTAGTATTTAAAAAACTTATTAGAACATGTACATACTATTAATCAAAACATTTTTGTGTTTAATCTGATAATGTTAATTGTTATTGTGTAGCATGCTATATTCTTAAGAGAAAATAGTTTAAAGTGAGAAAGCATTTTTGTACTAACTTGTACAGATACAGCTGCAAATGGAGGAGATATGAAGGTGCACGTGGAGTTGTATGACAAATGGAACCAATCAGACTTGTTTCTGATGTTGTAATTGTTTAAAACTGCCTATGAAAAGGATGCATTTTTTCAGTTCTCAGTGGTTTCAGATTTTGCAGGAACATAGTCTAGTAATACTGAATGCATGAGTTACATTGGTTCATGAAGCCACAGCAGGAGGAATTTTTTTTTTTTATTTGTGTGTTTTGTCTGAATGCACTGAAGCTAGCTTGAAATAAGGAGGGAAAATATCAGTTTGATTTTCAGTTTTGTCTGGTCACTGCAGGGTGAACAGTCCCTTTCTTAATAGCTTTCTGTAGAGTTCTGAGTTTAAAAACTTAGAATGGCAGAAAATAGCAAAAGGATTTTTTGGATAGTTGGAAGCAGTTACATAAGATTAGCAGCTGAGTTTGCAGTTCATAGTGATTTTGGGAGGGACCTGCAGCTCCCAAATTGCTATGTAAGATGGTTTGGTCGTGGTGGAATGAGATGGGAACATCTTATGCCAACCATGCACAGACTTTTGAGAACTCACTATCCTCCTGACATACTGCTAATACATCTTGGAGGCAATGATTTGGGCTCAAAACGCTGGGTAGATTTAGTTACAGATGCAAAATTGGACCTTGCTTCTATTATGTCTATGTTGCCTGCCTGTATTATCATATTTTCAGATATTACAGAGTGTAGAGTCTGGCAAGCAGAGCATCATATGTATCTGATTGACAGAGCTCGTAGAAAAGTAAATGTACAGATTACTGCTTTTCTACGCATGCATGGAATGCATACTGTACGTCACCCTGAAATAAAATACTGTAATGATTGGCTATTCCTACCAGATGGTGTACATGTCTCGCATGCTGGCAATTGTCATTTTCTGGGAGGCCTTCAAGATGGAATCCTGAAAGTCCTTTAAGATCGTGAGACTGTTTGAGGAAATATTACAGTATACACAAAGGTTCTTTTCAGAACCATATTAATGTGGTCAAAAAATAGATCAAGTGCATGCATCACTCACATATATGATACATATATGGGTTTGCCATATTACAATAGTGGGGGCGCAGCAATAGTAATTTTTCCTGCTTCTGTCTGTTCACAATTGTATGATATTGTTATGTGTCAACATTGGTAAATAGTTTGAGTGGGAAATATGGGTGTTGGCAGGACAGTAGTGTGGTGGATAGGTAACTGGCTGGGTGGCAGGACACAGAGGGTGGTGGTAAATGGCTGTCCCTCTACAGAGGGAAGTGTGACCAGTGGGGTACCACAGGGATCAGTGCTGGGACCGGTCCTATTCAACATCTTCATCAGTGACATTGCGCAGGACCTAGAAGGCAGAATTTCACTGTTCGCTGATGACATAAAGCTCTGTAACAAAGTATACACACCAGAGGGTGTAGACAGAATAAGAAGCGACCTGCAGAAACTTGAAGAATGGTCAGGGTTTGGCAGTTGAAATTCAATGCAAAGAAGTGCAAGATAATGCATATGGGGCACAAAAATCCTGGCACAATATATCAGTTGGGGGTGAGGATATAGCATGCACCAAGCAGGAAAGGGATCTTGGGGTTATCATCTCGATGACCTCAAGGTAGGGAAACAGTGTGACAAGGCAGCAGGTAAAGCAAATAAGATGCTGGGATGTATAGGCAGGGGCATCACCAGCAGGAAAGGAGGTCATAATTCCGCTATACAAGACACTAGTGAGGCCCCACCTGGAGTACAGTGTACAGTTCTGGAGACCATACCTACATAAGGACATAGACAGGGTAGAGAAGGTTCAGAGGAGGGCAACAAAGGCGGTGCATGGATTGCATCACAAGTCCTATGAAGACAGGTTGAAGGAACTGAACATGTACTCCCTGGAGGAGAGGAGGGAGAGAGGATATGATAGAGACATACAAGTATCTTACAGGGAGGAAGAGGTGCAGGAAAACACTATTTTAAGCGAAAAAGATGTTCCAGGACTAGAGGGCATGGGATGAAGTTGGAGGAGGGCGATTCAGAGGAAACATGAGAAAAATTTCTTCACAGAATGGGTGGTGGACAAGTGGAACACCCTGCCAGAGGAAGTGGTGGGGGCTGAAACAATCACGGGATTTAAGAATGCATGGGATAGACATAAAGGAATTCTGGAGGTCAGGGGTAAGGGGCAACAGACTTTTAGGAAAACAAACTGAACTTACAAGCTCAAATGGGCAGACTGGGTGGGCCATAGGCCCTTATCTGCTGACACTGTCTATGTATCTATGTATCTATGTATAACCGACACACTACTGTGGATTATTGCTTCAATGAATAAGCAAGCACCCAGTGCCCCAGTCCTCCAAGCTGTAGGTAAGAAGCAGGACCTCACAAGAAACAAGATGTTGCATCTCAGCTGGGCTATCCTGGATAAACTAAAATAAAAAATAAAGAACGTTTTGAGCTCTCCAACAGAGTACTGTACTTTTTATCAAGATTTTATTCTCCATAGTAACCTGGCTGCTATGGTGAAGGGAGTGTCTGCCAACTTCTCTGCATCCTCTGCTGTACTAATGCTTCAGTGTTTTTGGGAGTTGGGCAGGTTGTAGGAGAATATATCCTTCCCTGGTTTAGTGTTGAAGGATGTTTGGCAGTGATAACTCTTACATAATACCTGTAACCTGTCACACTATGATTTCTTTCTCAGAATGTAAAAGTGCATATGTGAATAAATGTACTTTTACATTCTGAGAAAACAATCATGATGTGGCAGGCTACAGGTAAGGTATTGTACAAGTGAACACTGCTAAACATCCTTGAACACTAGAGCAGGAAGGATATATTAAACTCCCAACCCCTTCCATTTTGTGCTTGCTAACTCGTCCTCATGAAGTTTCATCTGTAGGAGTTTCAGCTTTCCAGCAGCACACTTACATATTTCATGCCCCTTTCCCTTGCTGCTCGACGAATTGACTCGCTCACATCCCATTTCGGTACCGTGTGTGATTTACTTACTGCGCAGCGCAGACACACAAGGAGCTACTAGGAGCGCCCTTAACTTGCTGCCTCTTCAAGCAGCAGGTGCCAATTAGCAAAACAGAAGCGCAGATTAGTGCTCAGCGCCCTCTTATTTCGAGCCCTGTGGTGCATCTTCAGATCATGAGGTCCTGACATCCCTTTTTCCTAAACAGAGTGCCGTGGTTGGGTCCTAGCACCCTAATAGGTGTAGCAAAGTTATAAAGCAGAACTGCCTGTCCAAGGGACAGGCCAAGAAAATAAAATGCCTGTCCCAATGAAAAAACGGCTGTCCGAGCCGGGTGGAGAGCCGGTTATTTCGAGCCCTGTGTACCAACATGGTATGTGTGAAACTTCAATAAAACACAGTGGTACTGTAAAATGTATCCGTTTCTTCACTGGTATGTCAGGATATAGATTTATTTTTAATGTTACAGAAATGGGTAGCTATTAGTATATGGGCTACAATGAATGCACAACTGCGTTATCATGCACTTTTACTTTCAATCACTTTGTTAGCAGTCTTCACATTTATTAAGTGCATTCATAGGTCTGTGTACAGTTCTGTGATGTGTGGCTAATCTCTGTTTAACATCACATTACAATGTTGTGTGAATACTTCAGTGTAGTAGAGATGGATATGTCATGGTGTGCCCAATGTGATGTTTGATGCAGTACCTCCGACCCACGAGACTAAAGTATAGCATGTTAGTGTAGTAGCAGTTGTTTTTACTGTTGAGGTGGCTGAATCCTTTTTTAGCCCTATATAATGGTACTGATCTGTGTTTCTGCTATATTGAAGGACAGGTGCTCTTTGATTTAATTTAATTAGTATTATATGGAATTCGTTTAAGAAATGATTTATATTGTTACATGATACTAATGTAGATATTTGTTTTTGTTTGTATTTCAGAACTACTAAGACCTATAAAAAAAAATGAGGCAGTGGACCTTGCGAGAGGTGTGTGCACTGCTTGAGGCAGTCAGGCTAGAGGCAGCGCAAGGTGCTGATGGGAATGCAGATGGAAACTGGATCGATGTGGAGGTGCATTAACAGTTATTTGTACATCACCATGAAAGTTAAGAATAAGTCTGTAATACAACTGAAGAAGAAGTGGAAGCTGTTAGCCAACGTTTCTACGATGTTGAAACAACGGGAGGTGATACCGGACAACGATACGTGCTGGTACTACCACGCTTATGAGCTTTGGGAGGCTGCTGGGAAGTCAGCTGCGGGGGAGCGCCTTACTCACCGTAAGTAAGTCAGCACAACTTTTCATAATAGTTGTCCATGTTTTCAGAATTGTAAAAATCATTGTATACTGCATAAATAAGCAATAAGACATCAGGAGCGATTATTCAATGTTGTGTAAATGAGTGCTTATTGGTGTAATGTGGCATGAGGCACGGCCGAGAAGTGCATCCCCCACACAGTGATTAAGTGACCATTGATATAAACAGTCAGAGTGCCTTATTAGTATTATCATAGCAATATTTTGAAAATAGTGTTGAACATTGTTTTGTATGTGCTTAGTCTCTACATATATGTCAATCAAAGATTGACATACAGCTAATAATGTTTTGATACTAATCAGAAACCAGTATTTCTCACAACTGTTGTTGTAAGTCTTTAAAAAATGTACAGTGATTTACATCTAACATTTAAGTATTTTTTGTTTTGGGTTCATGGTAGAACATCGGAGGCGTTCCCCAGCAGCAAGCGAGGTAGTGCCAGCACAGAGTCAAGCTGTGGAGGGTGGTCAGTCGGACACTGAAAGTGTCATTTAGAGTGAGTCGACGGTGAGACTTTATTATCACAAATTTCTTAGGCTGTTTACAAATAAGAAATGAGGGTTTCTCATGACACAAGCGTGTGATATTCAAATTGTACCATTCATATGCATAAGCCATTGTGTTGTGCAAATTAGCTGCACAGCTGTGTGTCTGGGGCAATATTAGAAATGTGACATGCAAATGGGTATAATCATTGCAAGATGCAGTGTGGGGCATTTGCATGTTGTTATAGCGTGATTTGCATGCTATTACCATGCAGGTCTGCGATCGCTGGAAGGTGTGCGTGGTGCCTAACAGGCTGCAGCCATCGAGAACAATACCCGGTGCAGCCCAATCATAGAGAAAGCAGTGTAGAATGCAGCACCCCTTTCTGGGCTGATCAGATGTATGGTTCAATTCCCCCCCAACAGCTTGATCATGAGCAGCAATGTGGCCCCCTTCCGAATGTATCCCAGTGGACCGAAAGGGTCGATTGCAGGTAGTAGGTTTAATAACCCCTCCTGAACATAGCCCTGGTGGCATCTTGTTATGACCCACACCACTCACTAAGCTGCACCACCACATTCCCCTGGCAGCTGCTGGGCAGCAGCATCCCACATGTCTGCCACCCCGCCACCCGCCAACTGACTGCCTGGTAGGGCAGCACAGCCATTGCTGTACAGTACAGCCAATGTGTTAGCAGCCCATGCCGTACATGACAGTTCAGATTTTTTAATGAATGAATTGATTCACAAATCTGGAATGTGATACACAGTTTAGAGTGCACGCCCATTGGCTCTTGGTCTGCAGCAAAGGGTGTGCAGCCCTAATGGGCAGTCAGTTGATGGGCAGCAGGTGTGTGGGATGATGCTGCCCACTGCCTGTGAGGCAGTGGCGGGGTAGTGGTGCTTCATGGGTGGGTTGGGTGGGAGACACTAGCCACCAGGGCTATCTTCAGAGGGGGTTATTAAACTAACTGCCCACAATTAGGCATTTCGGTCCCTGGACCAGGACAGATATGTTCAGGAGGACGGGTGGGTTGTTTTACTTACTGGCTGCAATTGGGCATTTTGGTCCACTTGACCACAAGGGATACATTTGGTGGGTTACTTAACTTACTGGCTGTGATTGGACATTTTGGGCCACTGGAGCATCAGGGATACGTTTGGGGGGAGGCACAGTGCTGCCCGTGATTCACCTGGTGTTGGGGGGAAGTACAGAATGGCCACGGTCGGGCCACTGGGAGGGGGTGGGAGGGATTTACAGTCAGTTGGCTGCAATCATGCTCCGGGGGGTCATGGGGACTAGGTTGGGGGACAGCACAGGTGGCAGCAGTTGTGTTTCACCCTGAAATCTAGCAGCTCAGCTGTGGGTGACCCTCGAGTTAGTTTTTTTTTTTTTGCCTGCTTGGTTGGGGGTTGTGGCTACACAGCTCTCCACAGCCTGGGTGAATATTGGTCTCTGGAGTTCATTTATCATTCCTCCCGTCCACTTGACCATGCATTCATTTGCATTGTGCTGTTGTTCAGCCAGTTTTCAGTGGTGCAAGTGTGTTTTACTGAATATTGCAGAACGGTGGAATTTTGTACTTGCAGATGTGAAGCCCTATTGTGTATGGGTCAACCATCTTGAATATGCCACCCAAAATAGTTAAAAAAAGGTGTTAACCAAGTCTAGTGAATGTGCAGTGCCACCATGGCAGAAGATCCTGTACTACCATAACAAACTGGTATTACTACAGATGTGAGTGGAATACTATTCTTCATGAATCTGAGAATGGACGGATGTGCATAGCGGTAGATGTGGTGTTGTTGGGGGGGCAGGTCTTCTCCTCTGCTAATTTTGGTGGTGGAGTTTAATGTATAATCAGTTATAGATAACCAATTCTAATGTTGTAGGTGTCTCAGTGGAATTCAATGGTGTGCTGCTTAATTATCTGTTGGTAATTATGACATGTCCCTAGATGGTATTTAGTTAATATTTCTATATGTCATGCCAATGTTTCATTTTTATTATTGCAATAGTTATTAATGTACATCATAGAATATCTACATGTTTGTTAATGTGTTTTAATAGCCCTGTGGGGGTAATATGGTTAATAACACATAAATGGCTGCTACATTCAGCTAGAGGGTCATTGAGTGAACAGTGACATTATCGTTGTGTTTGTGTTATTCATATTATAATAACTCACATTTTAAAACTGTTAAAGAAACAGAGCATCATATAATTAGGTATGCATGTATGTAAATTGAATATACATGTTGGCCCAGATATTCAAACTGCGCTCAAAATGAGCGCAACAGCAGGAGCAAGCGCAAACCAGTTGAGCAAATGCACAACAGGTGCGATATTCAAACATGGAGCAGAGCAAATTGCGCAAGCAACCAACGTCTGAATATCGCACATACTGCACCATCGCGCAACCAGGAAGGAGAAGCTGAGCTGAAATGTTGAGCTATGGAGCAACCAGGGCAGCTCAGCTGAGCATTCCAGAGCTGCCATAGCGCAATCAGAGCCCCCCCAGAGCAATGGAACTGCACATCCAGGGATGCAGGCTGGGGCCCACCGCCAGCCATGCCACACTGAGGCACAGGAACACACTTCAGAACCCACACCACACCTGCACCCCAAGCACAGCATCACTGGGGTGTGGCCGGATGATCTGCTGGCCCATGGGGACAACCAACACAGCATAGCGAAGCTATGACACCCAACACAACCACTGGCATGCTGAGACTGCCACACAGGGGTTGACAACCACAGTACACAGCAGCCCCTGTACGCACAGCATACCCTGCACTGTGACCCAAGACACCACCTATGTGCAGTGACTGGCACTGCAGAAACCATGCATCCCCAGCACACGTCAACCCCATGCAGCACAGAAGCCTACAAGCCAGACAAACCCTGTGCACCCAGCAGTGGTGGCAGCAGACGCAAGACCAACAGAAAGTCACTGCCATGCTGGAGATACCTCCCCATGCACACAATGCACACACACCAGGACCAGACCACCCCAGATGGCATGCACACCCTGCAACTGAGCACCTGTAAGCTGCAAATCAGAGACCAACACAGTATTCATATCAAAATAGAAATGTATATTTAAAATATTAAATAACAAAACCAAGAGAACTATTTACAAGGGCGGGGATGGGTACAAGGTAGGGGTGTTCAAGGGGGAGGGATTAAAAACTTGGAGAGGGAAGGCAGGGTGGTAGGGATGGGAGAAGTGGGAAGGTTAATGTGGGCTATGGCCCAGCCGGCTGCTGGTCCTCCCCCTGCTGGTGCACCGTCCTGTGCCACCTCCGACGAACTCCATGGCACCGGATGGCTTGCAGGATCGCCTGGTTCTCGAGTCCAAGTTGTGTGAGGCGCTGAAGATCGCGTGCCATCCTCCTGAGAACCTTGAGGCCTAGGAAAATGGGAACACAGTCAATGGCTGTGACTGACCACAACCCTGAACACCACCCAACCTGCAAGCCATATAGCCCAATGTCCCACACCTTTGATGGCATGCACCCACCCACAGTGAACATGCACATGGCCATCACAAAC
The DNA here is from genome assembly GCA_016271365.2 of Neoceratodus forsteri. Lineage (NCBI taxonomy): Eukaryota > Metazoa > Chordata > Ceratodontiformes > Ceratodontidae > Neoceratodus > Neoceratodus forsteri. The sequence goes on from CM028133.1 coordinate 995,792,755, forward strand.
AGGCGGCACCAGCTGATCGCACCACTACACACACACACTGCCCATGTCCATCACAGCACAAACAAGGCTGTCCAGTGACGTGGCAACGTGGTGCGATGCCAGTTACACAGCTATGTGCCCAGTGCATGCCTGGGCCACCAGTGACGCATACACAGATGTGCTGTGATACTGGACAGTGATGCATGTCACCTGTATCGTGCCTACATACATAGATACATAGACAGTGTTGTCAGATAAGGGCCTATGGCCAACCCAGTCTGTCCATATGAGCTTGTAAGTTCACTTTGTTTCCCTAGAAGTCTGTTGCCCCTTACCCCTGATCTCCAGAATTCCTTCATGACTGTCCCATGCATTCTTAAATCCCGTGATTGTTTCAGTCCCCACCACTTCCTCTGGCAGGGTGTTCCACTTGTCCACCACCCGCTCTGTGAAGAAATCCTTCTCCATCTGTCCTCTGAATCGTCCTCCCTCCAACTTCATCCCATGCCCTCTAGTCCTGGAACATCTTTTTCACTTCAAAATAGTGTGTCCTGTACCCTGATCCCCCCCTGTAAGATACCTGTATGTCTCTATCATATCCTCTCTCCCCCCTCTCCTCCAGGGAGTACATGTTCAGTTCCTTCAGCCTGTCGTCATAGGACCCGTGATGCAAGCCATGCACCATCTTTGTTGCCCTGCTCTGAACCTTCCCTGCCCACTCTATGTCCTTACGTAGATATGGTCTCCAGAAATGTACACTGTACTCCAGGTGGGGCCTCACTAGAGTCTTGTATAGTGGAATTATGACCTCCCCTGTCCTGCAAGGTTGTATTGTGCAGGGCTAGTGGACTACCCCCCCCAGCATGCAGTAGCATCCATGAAGTCATGATACTCACATTGCTCAAGCAGCTGTGTCTGCTGCTGTTGCCCTTGCTGCTGTTGCTGCAGCTGCTGCTGCTGCATCTGGGGGGGTGACTCCTGCTGCCACCGGGGCCCTGGCACGGCCCTCCTCATCCCGGCCCTGCATCCTCACATCCCGGCCTGTGGGAGACATATGTTAAGACAAACATCAGTGTGACTCAAAAGCAGACTGCCCCCTGCCCCCAGTGAAGTGCCTGCCACACAGCCATAACCATCCATGCACAGCTGCACACTGGCACAGCCAACCAGTGTCCGAGCCGTCCTATGCACAGCCACCAGCACACACACCCCTACAAGAATATAGGTGCATAGATGGTACTCACCTGGCCTAGGCACCACGCCCCACCTGGCATGTGCCTGCAGCCTGGCCAACATGTTTAGCTCCTCCGTGCGGAGGTCACTGTACTGGTGCTGGCACTGCTCAGCAGACCGGCCCCATCCAATGACCCCCACTAGGTCAGTGGCAACTCTGCCACACCTGTGTTCTTGCTATGGTGAGGCCTCACAATAGAGTGCATCAAAGTGGGGCTCTACCAGGGCCACCAGGTTAGCCACCTCCAGTGAGCTCAACTCACAGCCCTCCTCCTAGCCATGTTAGCCCAGTTTACAGCAGGCAATGTGCGCACTGCTGCACCGTAGCTGCATGTGGCGATGTTGCGCATAGACCACCACAGGGCTCCATTCGGCTGTTCGAACAGCGCTGTCACTTCACATAGCGCTGTCACCAGACAGCACAATAGGGATGTACACATGGCATGCGAACAGCGCCAGGGGCAAAGGGCATACACAAGGTCATGGCAATGATGCAAGGCTATGCACAGTGCCATCTGACATATAGGTATCCTGCGCGACTGACCAGCTGTGTACCAGTGCCACAGTGGACTATTGCGCAGTAATGCCACAGTGCCATATAGTGGCCAGTGCTGTAGCACCACTGGCACAATGGTGGCCATGGCCTGAATTGCCTATCACGCTCAGCACGTCTGCAGCGCGACAAATGCATGCGTAAGCTATCTGGACATGCGCAATGCAGTGTATCACACAGGCACAAATCTGCGCCATTGGCTCAGCCGACTCTTCCGTATTGCGCAAAGCGCAAATTCGCGATATTCAGCCGACACATGCAAATCATCTGATCAGCCATTCAAAGGTGCAGTGGCGCGATTTGCATGTCATTAAAGTTGCTCCACTCCTAATTTGCATGTGTTGCGCTATAAATATGCAACAGTGGGCTGTGCTGGCCAGATTCGGTTACTGCAGGTGAGAGGTGAGTTACATGCTGTGTGATGTTCAGGACAATGCTCATGGGCAAGGGTGCCGGAAGATGGTAAAAGCTGAGGGGGCTGAGAATGAAAAGGGCACTTATAAAGGAACAAAGGGCACTTTTTCTACTAGTTTTTGCCATACAGAAATAAAATGTGGAGGGGCTCCCACCCCTTCCACTCCCCCGGTTCCGGCACCTATGCTCATGGGGAAATGCTTTAGACTGCACAGTACCAGGTGTCCACTTCCACCCATACAGATCACCATGACCGAGCAGAGCCAAGGTGAAGGTGAGGACGGTGGGCGTAGGAGGAGGCCCAACTTCACAGTGGCAGAGACGGAGGCCCTCTTCCAGGCTTACCTGGAAGATGAGCCACTACTGAGTGGACAGAGGGCACCCTCAGTCTCATCTTGATTTGCAGGAGAGTGGCTCAGGCCATTAACCTGCACAGAAGCCACCAGCGCTCTGTGCAGGAATGCAAGAAAAAGATGTGGACTGACCACAGGAGGCTGAAGGAGAAGGTGGCAGCCTCCAGGGTGGCACGTGCTGGCACTGGTGGGGGCCTGCCAGTGGTGTTGCAGCTGACCCCAACTGAGGAGACACTGGTCACAGCCATGCAGCCGAGCGCCATTGAGGGCATACCAGGCGGAGGATTCCAGACAGGTGGAAGCCCATCACTGCACGGTATGACATGGTGGTGGTGTTTGGGGGGGCGGTGGCAGTTGTTCACATGCACTCACATGTACTCTCTCTGTTTCAGATCCTGTTCATCTTCAGGAGATGGCGGTGGTGGGACCAGACAGTGATGCGGACCTGCTGGACATGGAGGAAGGACCATCCACCTCCACCACCAGCCAGCAGGCACTGCAGCAGCATGCACACTGGGCCAACAAATCTGGTGTCAGTGATACGGGTGCGGGGTGCACAGCCTGTGTCTCAGCAGTCTGGCATGCAAGCATGCCAGCATGCTGTGACCATGGCAATGTGCGATACCTGCACCACTGATGATAGAAGGCCTGCAATGGGCAGTGATAGGTGTGTGTCCCATGACGGACACACAGCAGGCCAGCACATGCCCCTGGGCCTTTCTGGTTCAAACATGTGTACCAGCATGCCGGCACAGTCCCAGGCTGTGCCTGTCAGCACCAGTGGGGCAGCACCGGTGGCTGTGCAGGTGTCTGGCACTGTTGCCAGCACGGCGGTGGAACAGGTGGACCTGGGGGCACAGCAGTTGGAGGGGCAGCAGCAGCAGTCACACACCAGGTCTGGGGGTACAGTGTCAAGCAGTGGCACATGTCCACCGCCCTTTGATCCGCCCATACCTGGTCCTGGTGAACAGCGCCCACCCTCAAGGGGTGATGTGCATCAGGACCGTCCACACTTGGGGTTCTGATGCCATTGGGCACAGTACTCGTGGACATGCACCCGCCTGCTGCAGGAATCAGTGGCAGCTGCAGGGGCGGGTTGCAAGGTCCATGAAGGCACTGTCTGTGTCCATGGGCGGCACAGCAGGGAGTGTGCTGGGGACCGAGCCGAGCTGGTCCGTATCGGACGGATGTGACCCGCCCGCCATTGACAGGCTGACCCAGGCAGTGGTCTCTGTCATGGACACATTGGGCACACAGTCATGTGCCCTGTACTACCCACCCACACAGTGCACTCTCCTCCCCATTCCCGCGTCGTGCGACACCAGGCCTGTCGATGCGGGTTCTGCTGTGGCATCCAGGCACCCCTGGTGCATTTGTTCGACATGCTGCAGACCCCTGTGGGCAAGGTCGGCGTTCGCACAGTGGGACCCTGGTGGTGCAACAGTGCCACCTCATGCAGCCCCTGCTCAGCCTGCCCGTGCTGTTGGGTCACGGTGGGGCCGCACATGCATCTGTGGTGGCCGTGGGACAGTGCTACATGACTGAGCTGTCTCCCAATGCAGGCCTGTCTGGTGTTGCCCTGTGTGCAATGTGTGTCATGGTGGCAGTGCACTGCTGGGGGCTCTGCTCACCACGCCGACACACGGACCACCTGCACACCCTCCCAACTGCTGTCCACAGGTGCGTGTGCATGATGATGCCTGCATTGCACTGTACACCAAGGTGCAAGGGTGCCCAGGTTCTGACACACGTACTTGGACAGTACAGGTGGTGGGGGTGGTCGGTGGTGCTGTGTGTTAGCAATGTCGTTTCTGCAGTGCTGTGCATCTGCCCATGTATGCTCTGTGCCTGGTGTGTGTGTGTGTGTACATATGAGTGATCACCCCTCCCTGATGGTGTGTTGGTATGCCTGGACCCTTCCACTCCCCTGACCTTCATGCACCCCTGGTGTGTTCCCCTGTGTGCTGTAGTTTGCTCATGGACAGTGTTGCTTGCACATGTCCCCTTGACTTACCTGTGTTGTGCGTAGTGCTCTTCTGCAATGGTGTCCCAGTGCAGCTGGGCCTGCCGGATCAGTCGGGGGTCCCTCCGTCCTAGGGGGGGCTGCTCATCACCATCATCACCGGCGCCACTGGCGTCCCCATTGCTGTCCCCCTCTTTGACCTGTACTGCTATCCCATGGTCGTTGGCCATGTTGTACAGGATGCAACAGGCCAGGAATATCCCACAGGCCTTTTGGGGGCTGTACTGTAGGGCACCGCCGGAGGTGTCTAGGCATTGGAAGTGTGCCTTGAGCATCCCAAACACCCGCTGTATGATGTTACGTGTTGTGGCATGTGCCTCATTGTAGCATAGCTGCACTGGGGTCGTGGGGCGCCGGTACGGTGTGAGCAGCCAGGGACGGAGTGGGTATCCGCAGTCACCTGTGTGGAGATAGTGGAGAGCAGTGTCATGTTCAGGTCCATATTGACAATCTCCAAGTGTGCTACTACCATGGCACCTGTGTCATTCCCATCCTTGCCCAGAGTTTGCATTCCATACATGTGTACTCACCCACTAGATGACCTGTGGGGATGTCCCCACTCTCAAATTGATGGCACAGTGCAGACTGATACCATATGAAGGCATCATGTGCTCTGCCAGGGTGTGTGGCACAGACACTGATTATGTGCCCAGTGGCATCACACACCACCCTGGCAGTTGACACTGGAGAATCCCTTTCAGTTCCGATATGCATGGCCATCAGGGCCAGGTGGCGTGCGGATGGCCACATGGGTGCAGTCTATGGCCCCTAGCATGCCAGGCATATGTGCTACCCTATTGAACTCCTGCATGTTTGCTGTATGCTCTGCCGCGGTGCTGGGGAAATGGATGTACTCCGCAGCATGTGGCAGCAGTGTGCTGAGGAATTGGGTGAGGATGCGTGATGTGGCCGACTGTGTGATGCCTGTAGTGTCTGCTGTCAGCCTCTGGAAGGTGCCCGTGGTGAGCAGGCACATGCAGGCTGTCACCTTGGTCTCCACCGACAGAAGCGTGACTCCGTCGTGAGGGTGCCTGCATTACATCACTGCACAGCTCACAGAGCCATCTCAGTATTGCCCTGTTCAGGCGGTACCGGCCCACGATCTCAACATCTGTGTACAGCTCGAAGCTGATGTGGGCGCAGGTACCACCTGTCGGACACCACCTCCAGGGCCCCTCCATGGCCACGTCCCCCTGCAGCATGGATTCTCACCCCCCTCATTACGGCTTCCATGTGGAAGCTGGCACTGTCCATCTCCCTGGCTTCTGCCCCCCCGGCTGCTGTTGCTGTGTTACCCCCGCTGTCCTCACTGCTACTTCCACTGCACTGGGCACCCCCTGCTGGCCTCTACGAACTATAGGACACACTGTCCTTGCCTGCCCTTTTAGGTCTGTCTCTGTCTCTGTCTGTCTCTCTCTCTCCCCCAGTTGGCAGCCTGCTAGCGTTCTTGCGCCGCTTCCTTGAGCCTTTTTATTTTGGCTCATTTCCGCTAGTACGCAACTTCCGGCTGCACCGCTATTGCGCATTGCACAAGTCTTTGAATATCGCATTGCGCACTTTATGCATGGACCCACCCCCTTCGGTTGCGCATGCCTTCATTTTCATCGCGCTGTTGCTCAGCATGTTTTCGGGAGCGCAACTGCCTCCTTCTGAATATCGGAGAATGGCGCATTTTGGACTTGTGCACTCACGCAACCCTGTTGCATGGCACAACCCTTTGAATATCTGGGCGTAATGTTTTAGGATGTTTCTGTGTCACAAACATGCATTATGACAATGTTATAAGTATTGTGATTGATGGGCAGGCACTGCTTGTTCTGTACTGCATACTACCAATTATATATTTGTGAGTTATCTTTTTGAAAATATGTTATTGAAGATACAGTGTTAGGGGAATCACCAGGGAAAACAAAGAATTTCTTATATTAACTGTTCTGGATTGGATGAAATTGTCATGGAAAAAGATATATACATGGTGTAATAATTTCAAGACTTGTAATATCATGTAATACCGAGTTAACAACATACAACTAGTTGGAGACAGAGCTGTTTCTGTAAAGAGATATGTGTTCAAATGATAGTTGTATGAATGATGTAGTATTAGAAATTGATGTTTTAAAGAAAAACACTTTTACCTTGATATTTCATCTATCAATGTGATCATTTTTTTACTTGTTTGCTTTAATAGAGCCCGGGGAAGCTGCTGTTCCTGAACATGTGGAGGTGAAGCAGGAAGCTGGCACCAGCCCACCACGTAAGTGAAATCTGTTGTTGCTATTATCTGCATGCTTGAGAAGTACCATAGGGTTGTTAACATTCTGTGGTGATCAATGCTCCTGTTGATAATTACACGTTGCTGTCGTACTGCATGATAGGGGGAGTGCACTGTCTATTGGCATACTCACTGCAAAATGTTCAATTGTTTGGGGTGTGAGCAACAGACCTTCGTTGCTGAGGCAGTACCACTTTCTTTTGTTTGATGTGGGTGAGTGAATCACTGTTTACATTACTTACTTTATGTGTGCTGTGACCTTATAAGGGTGGCAATGCATTGATCACTGCAGATACCCAACCACCCAAAAAACACAAACATGGTGGGAGGATATTGTAGTGACCTAAATGTTGTGCAATGCATAAAGTGTCCAATTATGATTTTTTAGTTTTTTTCTAAATCTACAAGTTTAAAAGTGTCCTATAGTGTTCATGATCCCTTTTCCCAGTTAAAGTGAATAGCTGTGCAGTGTGTCTGTCTTCAGCCTTGCCAGCCTCATACTTACCTCTACAATGCAGTGCGATGCTGTTCAGTGCACTGTCAGATATGTGTATTTTTTAAAGGTGATCATGAACTGAGGGAATGTTGATAAAACTAATCATGCAGGTAATAATGGGACTGTTTGCGTTCACCCTATGAATATCACATGTTTCTATATAGCACTATGGAAGTTGTCTCATCACACTTAAAATGCAGTACTATGACAGGTTGCAGTGGTGCAAATTCCACTACATCATATGGTGCGTATTTCTGGGTTGGGTGTTATGAAAAGAAGTTGCTGAGTAGTGAAACTGTGCTAAATATTGGGCCACATAGATCACATTGCTACATAATTCAATGATGCATGGCTTAGCGACACATAGTGTCATACTTTGAATGAGCACCTATACTTTAAAACAGTGTTTTTTATACTTCACTATATGATGCTGTGGCTGTTATGAAATTACTTTTGGGACAGTGTAAGGAGATGACTGTGAGACTGTATGTGAGTAAAGGTGGTAATATGTCTGATTTAAAACATTTGTTTTGAGATGAGCATTATATGCTATCATAGGCATAAGCCCTTCTGAGTGTACAAAATACTTGAGCAGGGGTGTGTCAAGGTGATATTCAAAGGAGTTGTGCTATTGAGGAACTGCTTGAATATCACCTAAGCACAGCCACTGTGCATGGCGCAGTGGAACTTGCAGCAGCGCAAGTTGACAAAGTGCAGCATTCAACTTGTGGTCGCAAAATCCCGATATTCAAAAGGTGATATGCAAATGTGGCTGTAATTCATGCAAGGTGCGGGGGGGCATTCACATCTGATTATGGCCCCATTTGCATGCCATTAGCATGGAGGTATGGCGATCCCCGAGGACTTGTGCTTGGCTCCTTACCAGGTAGCAGCCGTTGGGGAAGGATGCCCCGTGCAGGCCAATCGCAGGCAAAAGAGAGTAAAACCCCCACCCCCCCACTGGCCCGATTGTAGGCATACTGTTAATACCCCCCTCACCAGCCCAATTGAGGGCAGCAATGTGTCTCCCCCTTCAACACAGACGTGGAGGCCCAGTGGACCAATAAGCATGATCGCGGGATGAAGTAATTAAACACCTCCTGAATATATCCCTGGTGGTCCAGTGGACCGATAAGCCCAATTGCAGGGTGGAGTATTGAAACACCCCCCCACCTCCCGATCATATCCTGAAAATCCCAATTGTGGGATGTAGTTGGCAACCGCCCCAACAAAACACATGAGTGTTTGGGGGGGCACACATTGCTGCCCGTGATTGGCTTGATGAGGGGGCGTAGAGTGCATATCTCTCAACCATACCACATTGCGAGGAATGTTACTCATTTTAATTCACAAAAGCTCCCTGTTTCACATTGTGAGGACTTGTAACACATTCAATGTTAACATTTTTTAGCAAAACTCTATAGTAAATGATGCTAAATATATCAATTTGATTAATTGCAGACTTTATGAACATAAATGCAAACATTTTAACAGTGTTGTGGGCTTCTAATTTAAAAATTAGATTAAGTGTTCCACGTTTTGTCCATTTTTTCCACATTTTGAGAAGTAATGTAACATATTTGGGGAACAAACGGTTGAGATGTATGAGACAAAGTGTTGAGGGCCAGCCACAGGTGGCAGCTGCTGTGTTGCGTCCTGCAATGCAGCAGCTCATTTGTGAGTGGCCCTCAACTTGATCCTTTTTTTTCTCAAAGTTGTGCAGGTGAAGCTTTGGGGTTGTGCCTGCACAACTCTGCACAGCCCAGCTGGATATCTGGCATGGTTTTGCATCGTATCTTATATTAGTGACTTAATTATTTAAAGTAGTGATGTGTGTTGAGGGCTTGAAACACGGGTAAAAAGCTGTTTGGTTTCAAAGTATCATTAAACTTATCATGATAGTGTACACATGAAAAGTATTTTATTATACTGCTACTGTCAAGGTACTTTTTTTTCACTGAATACATGACTACACATTATAGGCAGACATGGTGAAGTAAAAATTCTCACACTTGATGAGGATGTATTTCAATTCTATGGTATAATAGTGTCAATGATGCAAAAGTATGTACATACTGAATATTTATGAGTAGTGAAAGAAAATCTAAGAGTAGCATTCTAAACCACAGCTAACTATACATTTTTTTATGTTGTCAGCTTATTAGATAATATAGATAGTCAAGTATGACAGAGAAATAAGATACTAAATTGTTTAGCATCATACTTAAAACTATTATCATAACTTTGAAATGAATGCATTTCTGATATTGCATTAGATAAGAAATATTTGAAGTGAAATATTTGAAAGTTGTAATTGTTGAATTTGTGTTGTATATTCATCATAACTTTTTTTTTTAATCTTTGTAGGGCGCCGGCGACTGCGAAAGTGCACAGGCCACTGCCGCTGCTACAGATGGCTCACGCGCGAGGTTGTCAGTCTGCAGAAAGAAAATGCTGTGATCCTTGAGAGGCTGGACAAAATCCAATCTATCTTGGATGCACAGCAGCAGACTGTCAACCTCGTGCTAGAGCCGGTCGTAGCAGTGGGTGATGGTGCTGTGCCAAGTAGCAGTGCTTCACCTCCACGGCTACCATCTGTTCCTGCAGCTTCCCTGAGTGAAACTGGCCACCCTTCATAGCAGCCGGTATCTCCTCCAGAGGGCGCAACAGCTTCCACTTCTTTTGCGCCTCCACATCGAATCCAGTTTCTAGCCTGGATTGCCTCAAGCACTGCATACACCTCTCACAAGTGTTCAACAAAAGTAAAAGAACATTATCAAATATATTTTAATATGTTTTTATTTATGTAAAGAAAACATTATTTTTATTAAATATTTATTTTGTGTATGACGTAATACACAGTTTTATAAGTCTTTTTTGGGTGTATATATATTATTTTGTAAATATATATTTTTGTATTGATAAAAAATATATTTTTGTTTGTTATTTTTTATAATGAATACATTTTTATAGTAAAAAAAGTTAAAGTATACTCTCTTGTGTTTGGTGTGTTATTGCTATTCAAGAGATAAAGTGTGACATTCAAGCTCCAACAATTTTTTGGGCCAATTCTCATAACCATATCATCTTAACATTGGGTATATGTGGTAGTATTGTAATCCCTAATATAAAGATAGTTCATACAAAGGTTCATACAAATGTTCAAGGGAGTGGAGGAGGCCAGACAGTAAAGAATAGGCCATAGCTGTTCCCAGCCAGTATCCCTTATGTAGTCATGTTACCTTCCTTCATAAAAATATCTATCCAGCTGAGTTTTAAAAATTATCTTTGATTTAGAACAAATAAGTGACAAGGGGAGCTCATTCCAAGGGGCCACCACTCTCTGTGTAAAAAATGCCTTCCTTTTATTAGTATTATACTTTATGGGCCAGATATTCAAAAGGGTTGCACCATGTGTAATAGGGTTGTGCCTGCGCAAGTCCAAACTTGCTCCATTCTGCGATATTCAGCAGGAGGTAGTTGCGCCACAGAAAACATGCTGAGCAACAGTGCAATGCAAATGAATGCATGCTGAACTGCAGGGGGAGGAACCATGCATAAACTGCACAGCCCGATATTCAGCCAGGCTGTGCAGAGTTGTGAAGGCGCAACCCCCAACCTGCGCCTGCACAACTTTGAGCCAAAAAAAATGGTCAAGTCGAAGGTCACCCACAGGTGAGCTGCTGCATTGCAGGGCACAACACAGCAGCTGACACCTGTGGCTGGCCCCCAACCCACTCCCTGTGCCCCCACTGCTGCCCGATCGTGAGCAAAGTGAAAATCCCACCACCACCCCCACTGGCCCTATTGCGGGCAACAGCAGAAATGTTCCCCCCACCAGCCCGACCACGGGCTGCATTAGATTAAAACAACCCCGAATACATCCCTGATGGTCCAGTGGACTGAAAAGCGTGATTGCAGGCTGTATCAGTGTAAATACAACCCCTCCTCCCGAACATAGCCCTGGTGGTCCAGTGGACTGAGTCTCCCCCTTGGCGGGATGTAAGCAGTAACCCCAGACAAAGAACAAAGCCCTGGTGGTCCAGTGGACCCGAAACTCCCGTTCACGGGATGTAAGCAATAACCCCAGACATAGCCCTGGTGGTCCAGTGGACCCGAAGTCCCGTTCTTGGGATGTAAGCAGTAACCCCCCCCGAACATAGCCCTGGTGGTCCAGTTTATGTATTCAGTACGAGAAACCTCTTCCACCGCTGTTCACATGATTGATGGTACCACTTCAGTTGGTAGTGGAAGCACTCTATGAAATCTCAAGTTACTATAGTAACATATCCATTTGTTCAGTAGATGAACTAATGGTGCCCATGTCATGTCATATTGTCTTTTAGTTATGTACATCTTTTTATTAACATATGTGCTCACAAACAAAATAGAGTAAGACACTTTTACATAAAAACTACTACATGGAGCAGAAATGACAAATTACAATTAATAAAGTAATTAAGACAATATGATTAACAGTTGACTACTGTTACTGTTAATAACAGTAAATGCAAGCACAAGAGTTGAAATATTTCTGATATTGGAACATTTTTTTATATGTATGTGCACTATTCTTAGAACTATAAATCATGTAGTATGCTGAGTGATAGTTCTGAAAAAGACAGGATATTCATGGCAAAAAACTCCATTTAATGCATCAGTTAGGGTTGTTCCACAGCAACAAAAGTGAGGACATTCACTGTGGGTTGAAAACCCTAACTCCAGTCACCCCAGCACCACACACACACAGACAGACACACAATTCAAGTATGGGGAGGACCAAGTCAACACAACCAATGACAGACATCCAGCAGCAGGTGACAGAAATAACAAACAATTGTCTAAATGTACTACGAGACATCCCCACCCACCTGACCAGGTACTGCATGCTGAGTGGAGATCAACAGCAAAACTGAGGCCATGTACACCAAACATACACATCCCTGATTGCAGCTGCACACAACTTAGTAGTTGCATGGCCTTACCTACCGATGCACCACACCACAACTGGTAGTGTGCCGTTATTCAATATAAATGCTGAAGGTGCATGATGACAGTTGTAGAAAGGTTTTAACACTACTGAGTATACATTAAGAGAAGCACATAAATTAACTACAAGACACTAGCATGCTCAAGATAAAAGTAGTGATACATTTAGTAGGTGATTTACATAGTAGTACATTTACTGCAATGGTTTACTCAACATAGAGAGGCTGATGTAAACATATGGAAAAGCGTTGCCTGTTCAACGCTGTGAAATTGGTACTGCCAATATCACATGCATTCTTACTGATGAAGGTGCACTGCTGATGTACATACATAGACCTTTAGTGTGTTTCGATATTAATGATGCAGTAAGTATTCTTTGAAAGAAAGATTGTAATTGCATGGATCAGGCCAAGCAACTTCTAAATATCATAGCACTACTGAGCCAACAATGATGTACCTGTATCAGACTTGTATATAGGATAGATTTTCCTGTAGGCACTTACTGAGTATGTTGTACCTGATAAAGACAATCTCATTGCATCTGTGATGACTAACTTATTCAAATAGTAATACATTTGCTATTGTTGCAATGAGTGATCTAAGCCACTTATGGACACAGTGTGATTTTTAACAGTTGTTTCATACTAGGCTGTATGCCTACTGTTTGGGTTGCCACACTTCTGTCACTGATGCTATCAAAGTGATAACTATGTTAATTCTGCTACAACAGGAATCAAGTAGGTATGGTGTAGATATAAACAGAATGTCTTTTAGTATTGATTTAACTCATAATGGGGTAAGTGTACTAGGACAGCAGGGGTTATCCTCTATCACTGAGTCTGTCAGTTATAATCACACTAGGGTTTCGATGACTGTAATGATCAAGTTACACTGTTCATCTTCATGAATTCATATTCACAGCCATTCTCCAGCAACTAGACAGTGTATAGTGTAACTGGGTGGGACACTGTGTTGCCAAGCTGCTGCAGTGCCTAGCAGAGGGAGAGTGTCTACTCATAAAGACAATTAAGCAATAAGACATGACCAACAGTTATGTTAAATGGTCTGTTAATCACTCTGTAGGGGTTTAATGTTGAATGAGGCATATCCGAGTGCCACATGTCGCTAGACAGTGATAAACTGACCATTAACATAATACCTGGGAGTGGCTTATTGCTATCATAATAAAACTGTTTTTAAACAACATTAAACCATGTTCATCATATGGTTAGGCTCTACATGTATGTTAATAAAACTAAACATAAGGCTGTTACAATGTTTACAGTCAATTAGAAAGCTGCATTTCTCAAACCCTTGTTATAATCAGAGATATTATACCTGTACAACTCCTTGGTTTTGCTTAACTCTGTTGCTCAGGTGGCCCACCACAAGTGGTGTGGTGTGGTGTGGGGCATCGGTAGGTAAGGCCATGCAACTACTAAGTGTGGTACATTGTGTGCAGCTGCAATCAGGGATGTGTACGTTTGGTGTACATGGCCTCAGTTTTGCTGTTGATCTCCACTCAGCATGCAGTACCTGGTCAGGTGGGTGGGGATGTCTCACAGTACATTTAGACAATTGTTTGTTATTTCTGTCACCTGCTGCTGGATGTCTGTCATTGGTTGTGTTGACTTGGTCCTCCCCCATACTTGAATGTGTGTGTCTGTCTGTGTGTGTGTGGTGCTGGGGGGGGTGAATTCGGAGTTAGGGTTTTCAACTCTAACAGCGAATTTCCTCACTTTTTTCGCTGTGGAACAACCCTAACTGATGCATTAAATGGAGTTTTTTGCCATGAATATATATATATATATATATAGAGAGAGAGAGAGAGAGAGAGATACATAATCAAGGAAGTCTCAAAAAGGTTATTTTTAAACTAGACTGTTTTTACTTGGCTTGCAAAATATATAGGTATGAGTTATAAGTTAAAGGTGCCATATGTAGGAAGACAAAATGTAATAGCCAGTGATAATGTCAAGTTCTTGGTATAACTGTGTTTATAGTTCATGCTTTTTTCTTTTAATGGTTATTTTAACACTGCTTCAGCACTTCCAAATTGTCCTCACTATAATTGGTAAGTGTGTATCACATGAACATAATTTTAGCTCCTATATAAGACTCCACATATTAGAAGACACTACCTTTGATAAAGCCAGCAACTGGTGAAATATCAGGTGATCTGCTGCTCCCCACATCTGTAGTTGTTTGATTTCTTTGCACTAGCACTCGGCACTTTATGCTTGTATTGAATGAACTGTGAACTTTGAATAAATGCTCTGTTTTGTATATCTTCCCTGCCCAGACAGCATCCATTATGTACAGTAGGAGGGTGAGTGCAGTGATTTACCCTTTTCAGTTGTTCATGGACCTCCATGGTCTTCCCTGGTCTGTCATTGATATTTTGCCATGGTATCTCCATTGATAATATCTATTTTTTATTTCTTTTTACTTAGATTTTGTTTACCGGGTAAGCCCACTGAGACCAAAGGTCCCTTTTTCAGGGACAACCTGGGATTAGTTACAGAAAGGACACTGAGAACAATAATTACAACAATTAAGTTAGTTACATTTGTTACATCACAGTATAGTGAATTCATTTGTACAAGGGTAGCAGGAGGGTTCTCATACAGATCCATATTAAAATAAATATGTTAAAATCTCACACATTATATACAGTATGTACATAAGTTCAGACAGAAATCAGAGACCACATTAGCATTTCAAGTACAGTCAGAGATAAAGATTAACCAGTGAAAGGACCCAGGGGACTGGCCTAGGGAGCTAGCGGTTATAGCCAGAGAGACTAAGATGTAGTAAATACAGTTTGAGTCCATTTTTAAACTGAGTGAGAGTGGTTGAAGTTGTCAGACCATGTGGTAGGGAGCTCCACAGGTGAGGGGCAGCAAATCTGAAGGAACGTTTGCCATGGGTCGAGCATATTCTAGGGGTGACAAGAGGGTGGCTTGCAGATGAGTGCAGGGTTCTGGGTAGTTTTCTTGGGGAAAGAAGTCCTCTGAGATGGGGAGGGTAGTAAATTTGAAAACTAGGTAGGCAACAGGATAGGCTATCTTCTGCCAGAGAGAGGGCTAATTTAGCTCTTTTAGGGCATCACAGTGATGTTTCCTAGGGTAGCAGTTAGTGGCAAAATGGGCCACATGGTTATAGAGCACAGAGAGCTTATTAAATTCCATCTCATGGAGGAACTGCAGGAGAGGAGCTCCATATAGGATGGATGGGAGGAGATTGCAGCAAGCAATAGCACGACATGCAGAAGGGGATAAGGAGTTCCCCAGTCGGTGCAGGAGGCCAAGCTTTTGATGGGTGGACTTGGTTATTGAGTCGACGTGGACTTGGTAGGTCATTTCCTGGACTAGGTGGACCCCAAGGTATTGGAAACTAGGCATGACCTCGACTCTTTTTCCTTGGCTGGTACAGATCTGGAGGAGCTGGACTCTTTCAGAGCCCAGTCGTCTTGATCCAAACAGTACTGCTTTGTTTTTTTCATCATTAAGTTTAAGGGAGTTTGCGGAGAACCAGGTCTCAAGGGCAGAGAGACTTTTCTGCAGCTTAGTTGAGATAACACTGGGTTGTGGGTCACTGCAGTAAATGACAGTGTTGTCAGCATACAGAATGAGATTGCTGCAGATTCTGCTTCCCTCAATATTTTTCAGAAAGAGAGAGAAAAGCAGGGGGCCCAGGATTGAGCCCTGTGGTACCCCAGCAGTGACTGATCTAAGACCAGACTGTGTGCCCTTCCAGTGGACCTTTTGGGACCAGTCCCTCAGGTAGCTCTTGAACCAAGAGTAAGAGTGGTGATCCAGTCCCAAGGTCTGGAGTTTAGAGAGGAGGAGGTTATGGTTGACCAGGTCAAAGGCCCTAGATAGGTCAATGAAGAGGGCCCCAGTCAGGGAACCTTGGTCCATGTAGGAGAGGATGTCCATAGTGAGTCAGATAGTTGGCCATGAGAGAGTGCAGCTCAAGGTAGTCTTGGAGTTGATTTGAGACTAGCCTTTCCTGAATTTTCCCCAAGGGACTGAGAAAGAAAATTGGTCTATAATTTCCCAATTTGTCTCAGGGACTACTTTTGTGGACAGTTATAATGGTTGCAACCTTCCACATTTCTGGGACCTTTCCTTCTGAAGTGACCTATTTATAAGTAAGGTGACAGGATAGGCAATAGCCAGGGTGGCAGCCCTCAGGAGGTGAGGTTCAAGTTGGTCATGCCCTAGTGAGGAAGAAGGTTTAATGTTGCATAGGAGAGGTAGCACCTCTGCCTGTTTGACTAGCTTTAGATGAAACTGGGGCTGAGGGTGAGCCCATTCATCACCAGAGTATGGGTTAGGAACATGGGGGACCAGAGGGGGAGACACACTTGGGGTAGAGTAGAAGGAACAGAAAACCTTGGCAAATGTGGCTGGGTCATTTGTCAGAGAGTCCACCGCAAAGAAGGAGTCCATTTGATTGGTAGAAGAGCCCTTAATAAGTAGGTTTAGGTAACCCCAGAATTTTTGGGGGTCCCACAGGTGCCTTGTTTGTAGGTCATTTAAATATTGAGACTTGGCTTTTTTCGATGATTTTTTTGCACTGATTTCTCAGCTCTCTGTACTCTTCCCAATCTGTTGAGCTGCCAGAGGATTTGAAGATACCCCAAGCTCTGTCCCAGAGGAGCATGGTGTGTTTGAGACAAGGGCTCAGCCATTTATGACATTTACCCTGTACCCTGAGCCATTTTATCAGGGCATGAGTGTTAGATGCAGACAAGAAGGTCTGAGTGAAGTACTCAGGAGTCTCGTCGAGTGAGGGGAGAGAGAGAGAGAGGTGATAGGGGCCCAGTCGGAGTTCAACAGCTGGGTACAGTAGTCTGCAGGCACAAATCTACTGAAGTTTCTTGCCTCAATGATCTTTGCATCAATTTTGGGGGGCTTGTTGGACCATATGCAGAAAGTAGGCGAGTGATCACTCAAGGAGTCAGCCATTATCCCTGCAACCAGAACATAGTCTGGGCATGAGATGAGGATTCAATCAATGAGGGATTGGTTTCCATACTTGGTATTGTGTCTTGTGGGGAGGTCAATGATCTGGGTAAGAGATGAACCAAGTAATGGGTTCTAGAGGAGGAGAGTTTGGACAGCCAGTGAAGATTGAAATCCCCGAGTAGTATGGTTTCCCTAATGGAGTAGTCTTCAAGGAGGCTAGTTATGGCTTCCAAGAAGGAGGCAGCAGATTGGGGGGAATGTAGACACCTCCTATGGTAAGGGGTTGGTGTTACCAAGTAGAACATTGACAAGCAGCAATTCAGCCAAGGAGTCACTATGAGAGGGGCACTCCAACACTGTGGCTTGGAGGTCAGTGTTGACATAAATAGCAACCCCACCTCCCCTTTTCCCAGTCCTGTCTTTTCAAAAAATAAAGAATCCCACTAAGTCCACTTCATGGGGGAGGATCTGAGGTTTGAGCCAAGTTTCAGTCAAGACTAATATGTCAGGCTTGAATAGTGCTATCCAGGCCTTGACTTCATGGAATTTGCGCCTTAGGCTACAAATGTTCATATAAGTGATTTTGAGCCCTTTGGTATCAGCCTACACTGGGCAAGAGGGGGTGTTTAGAGTAAGATTAGAGGACATAGGACCAGGGTTTGATTCTATGTCACCCCCAAGGACAAGGAGGACCCTACCCAGACTGTCATGAGGTAGCTGAGGAGGGGGAAAAGTCAGTCGTCCATTGCACCCCTTGGGAGGAGATACCTTGGCATCACCGAGTCCAGACAGGGGTGGGCTTAGGAAGGCCATATTAGAAGGGGTCCTAGATTATGGAACAGGAGAGAAAGATTCCTTAGTAAGAAGACACTAGTGTGATCTAGCATCTGACGAGGAGGTTAGGTACCAAGTTGAGAGACACTATGGCTTTGCCAAAGGTTACGCAGGGTTAGCAAGTAGGTAGTATCAGATACTAGGATATATAAAAGGAGACAGGATACTCTTTAAGAAGTAAAAATTTCCTAGCACCACTGGAGAAATATTGCCAAGGATTGAGGAGAGGATTTGGCACATCCAGAGAAAGCCTGAGTGGAGAGATGTCATTAGTAATACTACAATCCTAAGTGGCAGGACAGCCACTAGTGGGGAAGCTGAGATGTGATATAAGAGGAAGGATGGTGCTGAGAGTAAACAAGGAGAGTAGCTAGGTAATATGTTCATGATTTGTGTGACAAGATTGTCTGTGGTTGATAAACATGAACAAATGCATGCAAAACCAACCATAATGAGCAACTAAATGGATGAGAAGGGAGCTAAATCCATTTTTAATTTGGTAAATGAAAGGAAAAAGATGATCATAAAACAGCATTTAATATTATTTAGGTAGCAGTTACAATTTTTCATGATGTGGCAATGGTTTAATTGCCCATACCTGGTAATGGTTTCATCATTTGGTATTTACGACTGCATTAGGCACAGCCCTGCAGATGTCTTGCAAGCACAGTAGAGAAAAGGGAGCTTTCTGGATACTGAATGGACATGTGAAATAATGGAGGTGAATGGCAATTACTGCATGCTCACTGCACTGTTTTGTCTGTTGATACTAGTGGAACACAGCACTATCTGCTCTATCAAAGATGGTGGCAAGAGTTCTTTGCACATGCACGCTGATCATGCATGTGCACTGGGCTCTTGCAGCCATTTTGAACATGGTGGACTGTGCCACCGTGCCGCTGTAGTTCAGTGCATATGTGTTAGTCATCATCTTGGACATGGCAGACAGTGCCGTGTTCCACCTGCTATCTCGGCTACAACTCTACTGGCTCTGGACGATTTTGTTAGTTTGGCTATTTATCAAATGGATTCTACTTTGTGACTGTATCATGGATAATGCTGTGGTAGAAACACATACATTGTATCTATCACATTAGTCATCACTCAAACTAGTTGTTCTATAGATTGTAAAACTGTTTAAAATGCTACTATTTCTAATATAGCCTGACTTAAAGGTGGGCCCAATCAAGCCCTTCACATAATTTTAAAAAGTTGGTAATGTTATCAACCTCAGGTGTGAAGATCAGATTCCTGGAGTCAGATATTCAAATGTCTGCACCATGCATAAAGTGGTAGTGCCTGCTTTACACATGGATTGTGCCAGAAACTCATGTTCAAGGAGTGCACACAGCATGCTAAATACAATTAAGCATACTCACAAAGATAATGTATGCAGCATGCAAAGGTGAGGGCAGGACCCCATCATCATCAGTGTGCTGGCATTGTCACCTGTTATCTCCCATGATGCCTTCATATAGCAGAATTCCATCTTGTTTCCAATGCTAGAGGTTTAAATATAGGGACGTCCCTTGTGGCCACCTCATCAGTGAGTATATCCAATAGGCCTCCCCTTGAAGCCCCATATGGGACATGATGGGGTAGAACCATATATGGACAATATGTGCCAGGTATGCTACAGTCAATGGGTGGACTGTTTGGACCAGTGGTTCTTGTCTGTCATCATTGTCCTTATGACTATGCCATTATGTGAAATTAACCTATGTTTTTATATTCACGGTGGTCAGTGCCTATCCCCTGTGTCCCTAGTGCCTCACACTTGTCCTTCATCCCACATCCATTACAGAGAATGGGTACAATGTGGCATACATCATCACATACAAAACTGAGTGTGTTTGGAATGCTCAAGATGTGATTCTGGTGCCCTGACTGTTCCAGTGGTGCCCTATTATATAACCCTCAGTAGGCCTGCACCATAGTCCTTGCCTGTTGTGTTCTATACAACATGGTGCTCAACTGTGAGATATACGTGCTGGCCACAGAGAAACACCCTGTATTGAATACAGAGCCAGAGGACGGGGGGATATGAGATCAGCTCAACAGGCATGATTCCATAATAGCAAGCAAAACAAAACAGCTCCACAGTGAAAGAAGGTATGAGAATCAATGTAAATCATCCAAGAAGCAAAAACCACACTCCTCAGCTTAATATAAATAATGCAGCTTTATTTATCCAATAAAGAATGCCCAGCCACCATTAGCTGATCCACCACCAACATCCTGTTGTTGATGGTTGACCAGCTAATAGTGACTGGGCATTCTTTTTTGGATAAATAAAGCTGTATTCTTTATATTCAACCAAGGAGGGTGTTTTTTTTTTTCTTAGATGATTCCATAATAACTAGGAGGCATAGGAGTACAGACCACACACAAGACTGTAATAAAGTTAAGCAAGGTATTAGCACACAAGAACGACAACAACAATGCAAGCAGTGCAGTATAATAAGCAAGGCATAACATGATAAGAGTGGGGTTTGCAAATAGAGCATGCACAAACATACATGTCACCACCCAGTCCCCTGGGGTTACTAGAATCTCATCAGTGTTAGACATAGGAAGGTAGAGGGCAGCTGGTAGGGAGTTTATTAGAAGTTCTTTACAGATGGCATCATTGCTTACTCAGCCAGCCAGAGGAGAGAATGGATTATGTAATTTAGAACTCATGCAGCAACATAACCCCTTATCAACTGCAGAGGAGGGAGTTTAGAATGTTCAGACTGGAGTAGATAGTTCAGAGTAGTCAGTTCCGTGTGGTAACTCTGTGAGGAAGGCACTCTCATTGTAGCAATGCCTGCCAGCCTGTGCTGAGATTGGGTGAAAGACCTCTGTTCTTTTTCTCACCCCGGTGAGTGAGCCTGCAACCAACCAAGAGAAGTGGTGGAGATCATTGAATGCAGGACCCCTGTGGGTCATTTCTGTCAGAAATGGACTGAGAGAGTTCAGTGTTTCTATGGTGCAATCCCCTGAGGAACATGAAAGGTGTTCAGCTGCCCAGGGTCTGTGTAAAGCTATGAAGAGCTACTTTTTAGGAAGAAGTGTGTTTTCTTCCAGAAAGCATGCCTGGAACAATGGGACAAAGAAAACTGTGAGTACAGGGACATGATGCTGTTCTGAGGGAGTTGTCTGAGGTATATGTGCCCAGAGATAAGGCAAGAATACACTATTTTCATAATCCCTATATCACCACAGAAAGGTGCTGAAGTGTGAATTTAGCTGTGTAGGGTGCCTTTAGCAATTTGTGGGAATCGAGTCTAGCTGAGGCCAGGATGGGCATAACCCCATCTCACACTTCAGCTAGAGCTAACTGATTCACATACAGGCACATGTTTACCCTGCAGCTGTTAACAAAGCCCATCAGGTCAGGAGGATGTAATGTTAAGAGTGTGGAACCCCTCACAAAAAAACACTTGAGAAACAGAAAATGTCTAGAGGTCCCTAAGTTAGAGGGATGGACAAGTCAAGGTTCTGTGTGAGGGAAATGTGCCAAATGCCCACTTTTTTTGTTTGGGAAAAGAAAAGTACTTGTGCACCGGTTCCAGTCTGGAGGATCACTACTTTCTTTCTTGCCATCTGTGTTCAGAATAATGCCATACTGTGCAATCTCATTTTCCAGTTCTAGACATTCCATTCTGTGCTTCCCTGTGTAAACTTGCTTATAGCCCCCTTCAGAAGATAGACATACCATAGCCCTAGCACCTCTGTTCCAGAACTCAGTATACAGTAAATACGTTATTTTGTATCCTAACCACCCCCAACCTCTTAGATGCTGAGCTAGGTATTTGCCCTAGTGCCAAGAGTGATGCCTTTTGTATGCCAACTTGTGGTTTGATGCCTTGTCTGTGTAAAAGTTAGGGGGCCCCGGTTGCCAGATGCTGCTCTTGGCTGGAGTAAGGGTTGCAATATGGGGGGGTCATCCAGGATCTTGAAGGAAAGGATAAGGTTGCCTTGCCAGTACAAATGCTCAGGGTATGTCTATAGTATTTTCTGTCAATGGCAGTGCACCATAACATAAATCATTAAAAGGAAAAAGCAGAGTTGTGCCCAGTAAAGTACCATCCAAAGAATTTGTTGCCTGTGTTTCTGAGGAGAATTTTATTGCCTGTGTTTCTGAGGAGAATTTGCTGCCTGTGAAGAAAAAAAATGTGCTGTTTGTAATGATTGTGGAAACTGTGAAGACAAGTGCTTAAACACTGTTAAAAAGTGAAGATTTTAAGTTTAAATGTAGTTGAGGACAAAGAGAATATTTGTGCCCAAATGTGCTGCACATTTCAAGTGTTTGTGATGTAGACGGTGGGAGTCGCTAGAGGAATAGCAAAAAAACTGTAAAAATTGTCCAAGAGCGCTTGAGCTTATTGAAATTTCAAGCCGAGAAAAAAAGTTCAGTTTTAATGTTTAAATTTGCATGCTCAACGATTGTTGTGATGATTTGTGAGCAGGAGAGAGCGAGAGAGAAAGAGAGAGAGAGAGAGAGAGTGCTATATTGCATAGCATCATGTGATTGGTCATACCAGCCAAGTCCTGCCCATTGCCTGGAGTCTCAGTGCTAGAGGAGTGTTTGAAGAGGAGAGAACGAGGATAGTGCAGCAGTTCAGAGCACAGCAGTAGAAGTGAAACCATTGAGAAGAAAACATTGTTGTTCTTGCAAAAAAGACTTTTGAACTTTAAAAAAGGGCTTCTCCTGACTAGCAACCACCAGTGTGAGTGATCATGATTGTGTGTGGTGCTGATTCAGGAGTTGGACAGCCCAACTAACCCCAACGATCCTCAATTCAGCAAGAAGGCCGCAAGTACTAACCGAGAGAAACAGCTACTATCTATAGGTACCAGAGAGAGCAAAACAAAAAGATTGTGTGTAAAAAGCAAGACATCTGATGCAACGTCAGCTAGAGATTGAGCAAAGCAAGTGAAGGCAAAAAATACTGAGTTGTAGGTTCATAGGTTCATAGGATGTATTTGACTTAAGAGGCCAAGGCCTTTTGAAATTCACCACCTGAATTAGGTGAAGTCAATATACTCAGATTTTTTTGTTACCTATTAGTAGATCATGCCCTATTTTAAAAATGTTCATATTTTCACTGTCAACTATTGATGAGGGTAATGAATTCCATGGTGTAATAATTCTTTCACGGTACAAGTCATTACTTTTTTTTTTCGTTCTATTAACATCACCTCTTAATTTCTGGTTATGGGTTCTAGTGTTAATTAGACTTCTATTTCCCTTTAACCCAACTGCATTAAATAAAAAATTGTTTCGGAATATATTAAATGTAAAACATAAATCCTCTCTTAACTGCCTATGATGCACAGAATATAGTCCAAGTTGATCTAACCTGTCCCCACATGGAAGGGTATGCATAGACTGTATGCTTCTTGTAATCCTTTTCTGCACACCTTCTACTAGCTTTTTACAGCTGATCATTATGGGAGCACAGAATAGTGCACAGTAGTCAAGATGCAGTCGTACAAGAATTGTATACAGGGGTATAAGAACTTCAGCTTCTCTGTGCTTAATATTTTTAAGAATTCACCCTATTAACCTACATTATGTCATTTTTTTAACTGTAGACCTGTGACAAAGAATAATTTATTATTGTCAGTCACTCCCAGATCCCTTACATCTACTGCCTTGTGGAGTATAACACTATACAATTTGTAAGAGTACATTGGATTACTATGTCCAAAGGTTTATTATCTTACACTTGGCTACATTGAAACTCAGATTATTCGCAGAAGTCCAATATTCCAATATACAGTACAAGCCACTTAAGTGGGACAGCAGGGTAGAAATGTAATCGTCCCGCTTAAACAACCATCCCAGATAAACAAAGTTTGCAATCCAGGCTTGTGGAACTGAAATTGGGTCTTTTACGTGACCATAGTCCCTTAATGATTTAATGTGCACTACATAATATGTATGTATGGTGTTTTAGATCTTTTGTTAGTGGGTGCTTGTGGTGCATGTTACATTTTTTTTTTATATGCTTATGCAATACGTTGTTTTTTTTTATAACTTTATTTACAGAACAGTGTCAATTTTAGTTGATGATTCAACCTCTTGTGGGATGCCGTGCTGTTCCTCAAGAGGTAGTGAAGCACTCACATATGAGAATGATGACTCTACGTCACTTTGACAAAGCAGCACTTGATGACAATGGTTGCGAGACTGTAGCTTCTGTTGGATGGAAGAAGTCAGTGATGCATCTCTGTTTCCTCTTGGTTTGTGTAGCGGCCTATATAGAGTGCTCAATATCAAACAGTTGCTCCCATACTACAGTTTGCCCACACTGCTGACACCTCTTCATAGCTGCTCTAACTCCCGAGAGAGCATCCATTGTTGTGACAGCACTGACAACACGGGCATCACCATCCATGTTTTCTTCCTCATCAGTAAGGTCTTCCACTGTAGGCTCTTCATCATCCATGCCTACAAAATCAGCAAAAACATTCACTTCCATAAAGCTGGGTACAGCCACGTCATCGAGCACAGTGGTAGTGATCAAGGCAGAGGCAGTGTCAACAGTCACTACAGTGTGGGCATTTGAATTGGTTAACACAGAACCGGCTTTTGTGAAGCAGTTTTCGATTGTGCTAGGTTTCACAGCACCCCATGCTTGGTGCAACATGTAGAAAGCATCTAGCAGGTTAACTTTTCGGGCAATTTCTGCAGCGTGTTCTGTTTCCCCTTCATCTGTCAGCCAAGGTAAGCTCATTCCTTGGCAAAGACATTGCAGGCAGAAAAGGCAGAAATGAAATTAACTGAACCTCTAACCTTAACACAGGGTAGCTCTGCAAATAAAACAAGTGATTTAGAAGGAGATTACAGTAATTGAGAGGTACTTACAACACAGAAAAGGTCAAAATAATTAGTCAAAATGTCCCAGTTAAGCGAATTTATGTAAATCTAGTGTCCCACTTAAGCAATCTTGGATGCAAGCACTTTGTACTGAGCACATTTGGTTCCTGCTGAAATGTCCCACTTAAGCGGGCATCTCACTTATCCGCGTCCCACTTATGTGGCTTGCACTGTACCAATGTTCTTCTGAAGGTGCTTTGCAGCCTCGATATTGGTCACAATGCCACCTAGTTTACAATTGCCAGTGTACTGTCCCATCCATACACTACTTGAAGTTTACATCAATGTTATGAACATATTATAAAGAGCAGGGCCCAGAATTGAGCTCTAAGGTGCACCATAGTGACCTGCCCATGAGCTGACTTATGTCCCCGTATAGATACTCTCTGTCTTCTACTGGTTTACCACAATGAATTCCACTTTATAATATATGTTGGAAATTTAAGCCTGATGAATTGTTCAAGTAATATTTTGTGCAAGACTGTATCAAACGTCTACAAGGAATCCAAGAAAATTACATTAATAAGAAGATCTTATCCAGTGTAGCACTTATGGATTCAAAAAAGCACAGCAGATTGCTTAAGCATGATTTACCCGGTGAGAAACCGTGTTGGGTTATATTAATTAGGTTATTTTGTTTAATGCGAAATAGTATTCGTGCCTGTATCAATTTCTCTCTAATAATTTTCCCACAACTGATGTTAGGCTGATTGGTCTGCAATTAACCATTTGATGTCTACTTCCAGCCTTATAAATCGGGGTTACAATTGCCTCACTCCACTCCTGGATTGTGAGGCCCTCATTCAAGGAGACATTAAATAACATCTTAGGTGGACCTGCTAGTTCGTTGGAGAGTTATTTCAACAAAGTAGGATGAATTCCATCTAGGCCCAGGAAACTAGTTGGTTTCAGATTTACAAGCACCTCCCTTACTTCATTGATAGTAACTCGATCAGGTTTTTCCGAGATGGATTCTTTAGTTTTGGGGAGGGGTTCATTCAACTTAAAAACACTTAGAAAATATGTATTGAATTCTATAGCCATCTTAGCCTCATCATTAACTATTCCTGCATCTGTATGCAAACTCCTTGATTACTACCCTTGAGGGGTCCAACATAATAAAATAAAAAAATTATTGTTTTTAGTGTCAGTTACTAATTTAAGCTCAAGTTTTTTTGTTTGGCCATGTGTATTGCTGTTCTAACATTATTAGACATTTTTTGCATGCCATTAAGTTTGTGCATTATGGTTGTTTATTATATTTTTTATATAATCGCTTTTTCTTATTAATTGTTTTTTTTTTAATATGCCTATTGAACCATAATGGAACCCTAAGAACATTTTTATATTTTGATCTTAGCTGTACCCATGTATTTATCAACTATTATATTTTCTGCTTAATTATGTCCCATATTTGAGACACAATTTTGTTGTA
The DNA here is from genome assembly GCA_016271365.2 of Neoceratodus forsteri. Lineage (NCBI taxonomy): Eukaryota > Metazoa > Chordata > Ceratodontiformes > Ceratodontidae > Neoceratodus > Neoceratodus forsteri. The sequence goes on from CM028133.1 coordinate 995,819,183, forward strand.
TAATTCATCTTCACAGTTCCATGATGTCAGATGTCATTTGATCACAGCAAATTCAGCTCTGTGGCAGCCCCTTTTCTGTGTATTACCCCTATTGTAAACAGCTGATAGGTTTAGTTCTAATCCTTCCATCTTGTGGTCACTATTCCCTAATGGATGCATTACTGTTGTTGTAGCAAGACTTCTTTCGATATTGTTGTGGATGATGTCCACAATGTTACTTTCCTTTGTGCCTTCTGTTACTAATTGCTGTAAATCATGATGTAATGTAAATTTAATAAACCTGTTTTCAGTATCCCCAGAGCCCTGTTATTTGGGCCAGTCAATGTTAGGAAAGTTAAAATCACCCATTAGAATGTAATTCTGTGTCATTTGAAAACTGTCTAATATTGTAAGCATCTCATTATTGCCTGCTTTGTCAAGATTTGGCGCTCAATAGCATAGCCCCACTAGTAGATTTCTGGCTGACAATTTAATATCCACCTGTATAATTTCTGTATCAGGGTTAGTTGGGACAGATGTTACTACTTGATGAGAATTGTACTTGTCAGATATATATAAGGCTATCCCACCACCAGTTCTGTGTTATCGATTTTTGGAAATTCTGTTGTATACAGGAATTTCCATATTCCAATCATTATATATTTTTTTTAATTTATTTAGTTGTTTAACCAGGTATAGCACACTAAGCCGAAAGCTTTTTTACAGGAGCGACCTGGGAGCACAAGGAGGTTAAGTGACTTGCTCAGGGTCACACAGTATGCAAGTGGAAGCTGTGGGATTCAAACCCAGGTCTGGCCTGCTGGATGTCACCAAATTTGCAGCTCAGAGCCTTAGACCACTGCGCTATATTGCCTCTATAATACCAAGCCAGGCTTCAGTAATCCTACATATGGCTATATTTTGTTCAGCTAAGATCACCCTGAGTTTGTCTATTTTGTTAGACAGGCTGCAAGCATTTATCAAAAATATTTTAAATTTACTGTTACGGTCATTTTGTTTATGTTATTTTTAATCAATTTTGTGTTGTTATATTTATTTATACGTGATTGTTTATGATCCCCTGGCATTGTGGTTTTACTGTGTCAAGAGAGACTTGATGGTTTAGGCTCACACCCTAGTATTTAGTTTAAATAACTAGCAATGAAGAAAGGAATTTGCTTTCCCAGAAGAGTACTTCCTTTTCTACTGAAATGAAGTTCAGCCGCACAGTATAATTCTGGATGATTAGCATATTCTTTCTAGTGTGTAATACATTTGATTCCTTGACCAAGGGTCAATTTCCTCATCCATTCTTTAAGTTTTAAATAATATTGTGTTGATAAGCAGTTGCTTTGGGGATGGCCAGGATCTCAGACAGTGCTACCTCGCACTCCAGGTCTATACATTTATTTGTTAGGGCTACAAAGTCTTGCTTAACACTTAACTCTGATTCTCCAAACACATTATTGGCTCCAGCTTGTACAATTACTAGGGTCTACCTCCAGCATTATGAAGAAAATTGTTGAACATGGTAGTAATATTAGCAATTCTAGCTCTTCTAAAACAGAATAATGTTCTATTTGCCTTATTGGGGTTGCAAATAGCCCTATCTAGATGTTTAACAATAGAGTCCCCCAAGACATAAATGGGTGGTGATTCATTAAGGTCTTGCTGAAAAACATTACTAAAACTATTTATGACAGTGCCTTTGGGATTTAGTGTACTACTTTCAGAAAGAGCAATATTTGATTCTAAGGGTAGTTTATTGTTGGTAACATTTCCTTGGCTATTCATATCAAGTAAAGTGCATGATTGTTTTGCCTGTTTTGCTATAAGAACATTACTAGCTCTGATTCACTCAGTGATAGATTCATCCAAACCATTCACGTCAGGTTCAGTTTCTGTTAGTTGATTACTGAGATGTTCAAAGTGATTTCTAATGGTATGGAGAAAATGTCTGCCTTACAATCCCTTTTTGAAATTTTTGCTCCCTGAACCATATACAATTCATTATCAATATCAACTTCTGGGTCTGCTTCCCTTACTCTTTTCCTGTTGGTGAGTGGTACAGATTTTTGGGATGAGGCAGAAACTTCATCTAGCATATGGCTCATATGAAGATTGTTATTGGAAACTTTTGAAGGGACACTTGGGGTTTGGGAGATAGTGTTTGTGGTAGACTTATTACTTGAAATCAGAATCTCACAGTGGTTCATTTGTAATCTTGCTGCCATTGCCCTCTGACTCATTTCCAGGGCAACTATTCTGGAATTAAACAACTTGATTTATCTGGCAAAGTTTTCATTTTGTTCACATTTCAAGTATATGACAATGTCCTATTGTATAGCTTTAACAAGCCTTAACATATTACATGACTTGCATTTAATGCCCATCTCTTCTTCCAACATCATGACAGTGTCAGATATTCTTGTAGCTATGCCCAAAGAACAGATCAAAACTATCCTGGAAGATACTCAAACCCAGTAAACAGTGTGGCTTAGTAGTGTCTAAACTTATATCAGTAGATATACAGCTCAATAATATCTGTTTGTATAAGTAGTAGTTAAATCCCAAAGCCAAACACAGTCAAGATACCCTAGATATATCTCAGCTCAAGGTACTTATCTTACAGTACTATTTATTAAGGTAGATCCACAGTGATAATTTGCTAAACACATTAAACACACAAAACAATGCTCACAGCAGGGCAAGTTAAATGAATCCCAGTGATCCGAAAGTATCCAGAACGTCAGGCACTGAAAAAATAATTAAAATTCCCCAATCATCAGTAAAATTGGGCAAAAAACACTCATGCATGATTCTGGCCTCAAATATTACAATTCTGCACTCACATACATATTGCTAGGTCGAAATGTTTGAGTTGTAGTCCCCCATAGCAGTAGAGGACTACAGCCCATTCTTCCTGCTTCCATGTGTAGCAGGGCTCCTACTGCCAATGTGTAGAACTATTATCTCAATGTGCACTGCTAAATGCACGAATAGCCTCTGTCATGCAGTTTGCAATTTAATAAAAGTTTCAGCAGCGCTAGGCACATCAGAGGCATCCACTTGCAGCAGGGCAAGTTAAATAAGTCCAAGTAACATGGAAGTACCCTGGAGGTCAGGCACTGAAAAAAGAATTTAAACTCCCCAATAGTCAGTAAAATCGGATGAAAATCACTTGTGCATGATTCTGGCCTCAATTATTAAAATATGCCCTCACACAAATATTGCTAGGTAGAAATATCTGAGTTTTTAGTCCTCCCATACCAGTAGAGGACTACAGCTCACTCTTGCTTCTTCCGTGTGTAGCAGGGCTGCAGATGCAATGTGTAGAACTATTATCTCAATGTGCACTGCTAAATGCACGGATAGCCTCTGTCATGCAGTTTGCAATTTAATAACAGTGTCAGCAGCAGCACTAAACACATCAGAGGTGCCTGCTGAAGTAGTTGAAACCAGTAGAATACACAGAATATACAGACATATGATGACAGAGAAAGGTTCCACGACCCATCTACTGTAGTCTGCCCAACACCCTACCTCCCTCCTTCTGTTATGCTTCCACCCTCTTTTCCCAACCCCTTAAATCTATCCCAAACCCTCTTGAACCCCTTCACCATTTCAGCTGCCACTACCTTGAGGAGGGAGAGAGGAGATATAATAGAGACATACAAGTATCTTACAGGGAGAAACAGGGTGCAGAAAAACACTATTTTTAAGTGAAAAGATGTTCCAGGACTAGAGGGCATGGGATGAAGTTGGAGGGAGGGCGATTCAGAGGAAACATGAGAAAGAATTCTTCACAGAACGGGTGGTGGACAAGTGGAACACCCTGCCAGAGGAAGTGGTGGGGGCTGAAACAATCACGGGATTTAAGAATGCATGGGACAGACATAAAGGAATTCTAGAGGTCAGGGGTAAGGGGAAACAGACTTCTAGGAAAACAAACTGAACTTACAAGCTCAAATGGGCAGACGGGGTGGGCCATAGGCCCTTATCTGCCGACACTGTCTATGTATCTATGTACCTCCTCTGGAAGCTTCTTCCAGGCCTCCATCACCCTCTCCTTGAAAAAACACCACCTGACATTACCTCTGTATTGTCTACCTTCCAGTTTGAGGCTATGTCCCCTCGTGTTTGCTCCCTTCTTCAATTTGAACAAACTATCACCCTCCACCTTATTTATTCCCTTCAGATACTTAAAGGTCTCAATCATGTCCCTCCTCTCCCTTCTAGTCTCCAGAGGGAACAAATTTAGCCCTCTCAATCTTCTCTCATAGGGTACATCTTGCATCCCTTGTACCATTTTGGTTGCCCTTCTGTGTACCCTCTCTATCAAATCAACATCTCTTCATAGGTGAGGCCTCCAGAACTGCACTCTATACTCCAGATGCAGCCTGACCATTGTTCTGTATAATGGTATTAGCACCTCCCTCTTCCTGCTATTAAAACCCCTCACAATGCAGGCCAACATTCCATTTGCCTTTCCCACCACCCTGCTACACTGGCCACCCACCTTGAAGTCATGCGATACCATAATCCCCAGGTCCCTTCCTATTTCCTTCTCCTGAATCATCACCCCCCCAAGGGAGTAAGTTTCCCTCCTATTCCTCCTCCCCAGGTGCATCAGTGAGCACTTTTGTGCATTAAACTTAAATTTCCAGGTGTCAGACCACCTCTCCAGGTCCCACCTCATGGCTTGCACCCCACTAGGTCAAACCACCCTATTGCAGACCTTTGTATCATCTGCAAACAGGCACACCCATCCCTCCAGACCCTCCACTAGGTTACTAACATAGATGTTAATGAGTATTGGTCCTAGCACTGACTCCTGTGGCACCCCACTAGTCATCACCCCGTTCCCTGGAATGTGTCCCATTTACCACCACCGTCTGACTCCTTCCCTTCAACCATTTTTCACCCACCTGGTGATTCTGTGGTCCACCCCATGTCTGTCCAGCTTATGCACCATTCCACCATGCAGAACAGTGTTGAAGGCCTTATTGAAATCCAGATAGGCCATGTCCACTGCTCTTCCCTGGTCCACTATCTGTGTCACTCCATCGAAAAACTCTATCAGGTTAGTCTGACAGGATGTTCCCTTGGTGAAGCCATGCTGCCTGTCATCTTTCATGCTATTCATCTCCGAGTATTCTATCAACCTGATCTTAAGTAGTGTTTCCATTACCTTCCTCTCCACTGAGGTAAAACTAATAGGATGGTATTTTTTTACCTTGTCCTTCACCCCCCCTTATGTAGTGCAACCACCTCTGCCCTCTTCCAGTCTGTTGGCACCACCTCTGTTACCAAGGACAAGTTAAACAGCCTCGCCAGATGCGGCACCAGTTCATCCTTCACCTCCTTGTGAACCCTTGGGTGTATTCCATCAGGTTCCATTGCCTTGTCCATCCTAAATCTACCCAGTTCTTCCCTTACTCCTTCAGCTGTGAATTCTGCCACACCCACTTGCCTGTGGCTGTCAACCTCCCCACCCCGTCCTGGTCCCCTACCCTCTTTTTCCTTCATGAAGATTGAGGCAAAATAGCTATTTAACACCTCTGTTTTTTTTAAATCCCCTTCCAGTATTGTTCCACTTCCCCCTTTATCCTTACAATCCCATGCTGTTCCCTCCTCCTTTCTCCAATGTACCTAAAGAAGGTTTTGTACCCCCTTCTTGCCTGCTTCACTATCCTCTCCCCAGTGGCCTCCTTAGCCCTCCTTATCTTTTACCCAGCCTCCTCTTTTTTCCATGTAGGTTTCCCTGTCCTCATCCTTTTGTGTCCTCCTGTACAACTTGAATGCTCTAGTCTTCTCCTTGACCCCTAACGCTACCTCTCTTGTGAACCATTGAGGTCTTTTCTGTTTCTTTTCTTTCTTACCCTTCTTATTCATGAGTCCATGGCTTTAAATACCCCTCTCTTGACGGCTGCCCATAATTCCTCCACCCCCTGCAATATCCCTTATCCTCAGCACTTCTTCCCTAACTACCTTTCTCATTCCTTGAAAGCCAGTCTTTCAGAAGTCCATTACCTTGGTTTTCATCCTAACCCTCTCTCTGTCCACTCTCACCCTGAACCTGACAGCCCTGTGGCCACTGGTGCCAAGCTCTTTCCCCACCTCCACCTCCTCCACACTGTCCCCATTTGTGAGGACCAGATCCAACAGGTTTACACCCCTAGTGGGCTCACTGACCCTTTGCTGCAGGAATATGCCCTGCTCCTTGCAGAGATTGCTGTATGGGCCTTCCAGCTGATGTCCAGAAGGTATAAGTCCCCATCTAGCACAATTTCCCCTTTCCATGCCATCCTTGCTACTCATTTTACAAAGTGTCTATCCCCTTCCTCCCCCACATAGGAAGACTATAGACTACCCCAATGCACAGGTTTTCCCCTGTCCCCTTTCTAGGGTGACCCATATTATCTCTGTTTCTCCCTCCTCAACCTGCCCTTCCATGGCCCCAGTCCCTTCCCTCACATATTTATTTATTTATTTCATTTTTGTTGACTGGGTAAGTGCACTAGACAAATCCTGCCTATTTTCAGGCATGACCCAGGGGAAGGGGATACGGATGAATGCTAACTGACCATGAATCAGATTAAGCTGTTGGTGGTATTTTTAGTGAATGAGGGAAATTTGGCCAGGACACCAAGGAAATTCCCCTACTCTCCTGTAGGGGAATCTCTGCCCAAGATGGAGGCCATGACTGTTTGCTGGGGAGGAGGCTATTGAGGTGGGAGACTTGGTCTCAGCGCCTGCCTTAATCCTGTCTGAGACCACTGCTGAATCTGGAAATGTTGCTGTGATGCCTGGAGAAATTTCTGATTTAATCCTGCAGCCGAAGGCTGCTGTGTTTGACACTGAGGAGGTTTACTAAGGTTCATACTAAGGTTATGAAAAGAGCAAGGGGGCGTTAGCCCATAATGCTCTTATACTAAGCCAAAGGATAATATGATAAAGCAAAACCATTGCAGATTAATTGATCAAGCCTATACTTGAACATTTTCTTATTTTCACTAATAGCAACATGAATAGGTAAGTTGTTCCAACGACCCACAACTCTTAAGGTAAAAAAATATTGTCGGCTTTTGTGCCTAAATTTATTTCTAATTAGTTGTAAGGGATAACCTCTAACATTATGAGAATAGTCTTTAAACTGTAGATTTAAATCAGTCATAAGGGCAGGGTCTTTAATTATATCAAAATGAAGAATCAAATCACCTCTGAATTGATGGGTAGATAAAGACATTAACTTTAATATCTGAAGCCTATCATTATACATGTTATTTTTTAATCCCGAGATTTTCTTTGTAAACCATCTTTGAACATTCTCCAAAGAATTACTAACAAGTTTTTTATAAGGAGACCACAACTGAGCAGCATATTCCAAGTGGGGCCTAACATAGGATCTAAACCGAGGTACGAGGACCTCAGGTTTACGTGATCTAATATTACGTAAAATAGACCACATTACTCTATTAGACTTATTAATAGTATCTTGAATATGCTTGTTATAAGACATGTAATTGGAAATACTAATACCCAGATCTTTTTCATCATAGGAGCTTACTAAATCTGTTCTATATAATTGATACGTATAATCTGGGTTATAAAATCCCAAATGCATAACTTTGCATTTGTTCAGATTCAGCTTCATACCCCGCTTGTCTATGCAGAAAGTAATATTATCTAGGTCAGTTTGTATAATGGTAGAGTGCATAATACCTAAACATGGACCACCAATTTTTACATCGTCAGCATATTTAATAGAAATAGACTGGCATTCATCAGTCAAATGGGAAATAAATGCCTGAAAAAGACAAGGGCCCAACACAGAACCCTGTGGGACACCTCTAGAAACATATTCTACCCCTGAGCTAAATCCATCAGTGAGAACACACTGTGTCCTCTCTCTCAACCAATTGTTAATCCAATTAATAATATGATGATTGATGTTAATATCACATAATTTAGAAAAAAGTGCCATATGAGGCATAATGTCAAATGCTCTAGTGAAATCAATATAAATAACATCACATGGAATATTATGATCCAGATACTCACTGATGTTCTCATAAAAAGAAAGCAGATTGGTAAGGCAACTTCTACCCTTCTTAAAACCGTGCTGTTCAGTATCATGAATGTTTAAGATTGGTGTAATAATATCTTTAACAAGACTCTCCAATACCTTACAGACTGTGGAGGTCTAACTAACAGGCTGATAGTTCTCACAATTATCTTTTAAACCCTTCTTATGAATTGGTATGACATTTGATCTTTTCCAATCATCTGGAATATAATTTTCCAATAAAAATGTTTTGAATATAATTTTTAAAGGCCATGCAATATATTTGGCTAATAAGAATAATAAATGCCCAGCCAATCTATCAGGACCTGAGCAATATTTATCCTTCAAGGAAATCAGTTTATCATAAATATGTTTTTCATCAAAGGTTATAACAGAATCAATCCCGCTAACAATATTTACAGGGAAAGTAATCAAATCTGTAAAGGTTTTACAGAACTCTGTATTAAATATATCGGCCATCGTGTTGGGGTCATGCACTATATCACCATGATGTACAATAGGACCAAATTGGCAACCTTGTTTCTTTAAAGAATTAATATAGGAATAAAAATCTTTAGTATTATTCTTATTAGCAGAATTTGCCAACCTAAATTCCCAAGTTGATTTTGCCCTTTATATAGATAATTTGCATTTAGTCTGTATCTTTCTATATGCCTCCCAAGTAGTGTTAGATTTATTCCTCAAATAGTCATTACATGTTTTCTATTTTTATTATTTTTTTATTGACAAATTAAGCCATTTTGGTGACCTTTTTTAATTTTTAATTTTAAACTTAGAGGGGATATAGTTATCTCTTATATTTGAGATTGTAGATTTAAATGCAAATCAACAGTTTTCAGAACTTGAATTTGATAATGCAGAATTCCAATCAATCTCCTCCATAACTCTACCAACAGACTTTAAATCTACTTTATTATAGAGATAGATAATAGATTTATTATTAGCAGAAGAATATATTTTCTCAATAGCAAAAAGAATAGAATAGCAAAAATAGAAGAGAGTGTGATACACAGATGTTTTGCTGTGGAGGAGCGCAAATTTGCCATTCTGAAGATGAAACTGCAGTGAGACCTTCAGCTGCAGCGCACTGGTAGTTCTAGTGCTGAAGACAAAGCGGCTGGTTGTGAGCAACATTTGGGAGTGTATGAGAACATTCTTACTGTTGAGCCAGAAGCAAACCGGAATTGCAGTCTCTGCTTTCATGCTGACAACTGAGAGTACATCTCTATATAATGCTGGCAATTTGACTTCCCCATTGCCAATTGCCCCAAATGCTACTACTACTCCTGTCTTGCCTACCTGAACTGTAGAATCTGCCTTGCAGGGAGCGAGCTGGGTGCAGGAACCGTCTGATGGGTGGTGGATTTCGGGTCCTTCCCCAATTAGCTCGCCTCATCTTGAGGATTTCCCTCAGTTGAAGCATACTCTGAATAAAGTTGACACAGTTTCTGACCCTTTGTTGTTGCCAGAGGAACTTGTCTTGACTTGGAACTCTGTTCTTTGGCTCTTAGAGCCTCTTTTGTCTACAACTTCTGCATCTGACAAATTGCCTGAGTCATCTGCTGTATGCCCACAGTTACAACACCCTGAACAAAATGGTCAGTGACATACTTTCTCATCTTTATTTTAATTTTACAGTGTTGGCTGCTAAACAGCATAATGCTCTTCACTTATCCTATGTGGGTGGTCTACCCTATCCCCCTGATAATGTCTATGTTGCATGTCAGCTCTTAAAAGATTCCCTTACATTTTTTCCCATGAAATCTATGCTCTAATTCATATCTTAGGTGAATACAACTTTGATATTAGTTTCCAGACATCTTGTGACCTGGAATGTTTCTGGGCGAAATACCAAGCTTTAAAACATACTGACTTATGGAACCCATTGATGGCTATTCCTTTGACTAAACTTGTATATAAGAATATAAAAAATTTATTTCAAAATGAGGGTGTAGATATGTCTGATGTACTGTATTGGCTGAAGCAACGCTGCACTGTCTTAGGGCAGCCTGGCGCTATCTTGAATACTGAGAACATTTGGACTGGGGTGTGGAAGGTTAAAGTTTTGTTGCACACTGCTGAATCTGGTACTATACATCTGCCTAATTCGTTTTTCATAGGTCATGATAGAGGGGTCATATTTTATCCTGGTCAACCAAAGGCCTGCTATAGGTGTGGAGATCCCTCCCATCATTGCAGCGTGTGTGATAAAATTAAATGTAACATCTGTGGGGACCTTGGTCAGGTTGGGGCTCACTGTTTGAATGAATGTAAGTGCAACCTCTGTGAAGAGGTAGGGCACACTTTTCAAAATTGTCAATGGGCTGCTCATAACCAGGAGTAGCATGGGGCTGGTGTAGATCAGCATTTCATTATAACCCAGGCACAGAAGGCCCATCTGTGCACCAGGTCCATGGCAGCTCTATCTGTCATCCCTCTGCCTGTGCCTGTCTTACCTGCTAGTGATGAGGTAGCCGTTCCACTCCTCCTGTGGTTTCTCATCTTGTAGCTCCTCCTGACCAGACACTGCCTAACCCTGAGTCTGATATGTCTGTCCCTCTTTCAGATACAACTCTGAATGCCAAACGCATGCCGCCTCCAATGGGACCTGCCATCTCTACCCGAAGGAGGTCGACACAGAATCGTCCACAGGCGATGTCACCCCCCCCCCCATGAAAGCTTTGAAATCTTTTCCCATTCCAGTATCTAATCAGTATGAGCTTTTGCAAGAGATTTCTGATGATGTTGAAGGGGGATCTGACTCTTCTTCAGTTGCTTCTTCTCACCCTGAAAGTACCTCTGACTCTGAATTACAGTTTGGTATGGATCTGTCTCAGAAACGTAAGGCCAGAGTAAAATTGAAAGGGAAAAAGTTAGAAGGGAAAAAGAAAGCAGAACTATTCTTTTGAGATTTGTTTTCTAACTCTTTTCTTTCTGATGAATTACTTTGTGTGTCACACTCTCAATGTGAACAGTGTTGAGCGCCTGCCTAAACAACAAATGGTGTTTTCTTTTCTGTATTTGTTGCCCTTTGGTATATTTTTGTTGCAAGACACTAGGTTCATACGATTCAAGAAATATGACAAGCGCAAAAGGATTGGCTCTTGGGCCCTTTCTTTTGGTCCATTGGCCAGGACATGTGCTCTGGATTAGGTATTTTGATTAATATACCTGGTTTTCGTTTGCTTAAACTTCATGATATAACTCTGGGAAGAGCCCTAGCTTTGGATTTTGTAATTGGGCCCTGCTCTTATAGGGTCATTAATATTTATGCCCCTCAGACTAAAGCATCCAGTATTGAATTATTTACTTTGGTTTGCCCTTATTTGCACACTTCTCTTCAAATAATTTTTTTCGGTGATTTTTATTGTGATTTAAGCCTTCATAACAGGAGTCTTTTACAAAAACACAGAAATTATTTTGTAATTCTCATGATTTGGCAAAGCTGGTGCAAACTGTGCTTCTTTGTGATGCATATTTAACCTTCGCGAAACAGCACACTCCCACTTTTCAAAAGGGCAGGTTGGCAATCCAGATAGATTTTGTTTTTCTGTCAAAAACCTTTCCTATTTCTTCAGCCAATGTGCAGCCTGTGGCTTTGTCTGATCACAAATTGCTTTCTGTTGGAGTGGGGTTGGATGTGCCTTTATATAAAGGACCAGGGATTTGGAAGTTTAATACTTCCCTGTTACAAAATCCAGAGTTTTTGCAGTCTTTGTTGAAAATCTGTTTTTATTTGTTATGAGGACCCTATTTAGTGGTGGATGGATATGAAACAACATCTGCTGACCTTTTTAAAACTTTATAGTCGTAAAAAAAGCAATCAGGACTATCTTCATTATCTGCAACTGCAACTACATTTGCAGTCCTTACTGACAATAGCTTCGACGACTGGACAGGACCTTTCCCAGCAACTACACCTTATTCTGGCTGACATGTTAAGCTATTAGTATAGAAAGTCTCATCAACTGTACCATCAGCACAAATTTGGGGTGTAGGGTAAGAAATTTGTGGTTTGTCCGTTTGAAAGTAATTCTCATATGATAGCTCAGAAATCCATGTCTTGTCTTGCAGATGCTACGGGATCCCTGCATTGCACTCAGTCTAAAATCTGCAGGCTTGTCACTGAACATTCCTTGGCCCTTTTTTCTCCTCTTCCTGAAGCAGGTGGTAATCCAGTTTCCTTTTCTTCTGGTCTGGAAATTCCGGTCCCTTCACAGGCATCCCTAGATCAGGTGTGTACCTGTGTTTCCGAACTGGAACTTAAATTAGCTATTAGTTTCTTGCTGATCAATAAGTCCCCAGGTCCAGATGGTCTTCCGAATGCTCTTTATAAAATTATAGGGGATCACCTGGTACCTGAACTCATGTCTGTTTTTAACTCCCTTTTGTCCACAGACATGATTCCTTTGAATTTTACTACGGGATCTCTGATGTATGTATATAAAAAGAAGGGTGATATTTGTTTACTGAAGAACTGGTGACCATTGTGTATGTTAAATACAGATTTTAAATTATTAATGAAAATTCTGACAAAAAGACCGTTGCTGGTTGCTGAAGTAGTAATACACCCAGCACAAGCGTGTTCCATTCCCAATAGATGGATATCGGATCATTTAGTTTTACTCAGAGAATTATTTTCTCATGGCCATGCAAATGCTGTGTCAGGATATATTGTTTCAGTAGATCAAAAGGCGGCCTTTGATTCTGTTAGACATGACTTTCTGTGGGAGAACCTTCACTCTTTGAATGTGCCCATGGGCATGATACAGTGGATTCGTGCACTATATAGGATGGCTATTGTGATTCCTGTAGTAAATGGCTGAGTGGGACCTATGATACCAATTGGGAGAGGTCTCTGTCAAGGCTGTCCTCTGAGCCCGCTTCTCTACATTTTGCATATGTGGATGATATGTGCTTTTTAGTGGCTGATGAAGTTTCAATGACCCTCTCTTTTGCTGTGTGTACTGACTTTGGGGAACTTTCTGGAGCTGTCTTAAATTTTGACAAAAGTATGGGTACGCGTTTGGGCCTTCCTCTGACCCCTTTGGGACACACTGGCCCTTTGTCTCTAATTGAAGGACCCATCAGAATTTTGAGTAACCTGTTTGGAGTTCCTGATTCTGATGTATTGAACTGGGAGGAAAGATTAGTACAAAGTAATAATAAAGTAGCTCATTGGAATAGGGGGCAGATGGGGAAGAAGAAACGTGTCTTTTTGATTAAATCATATTTGATTTTGACTTTTATTTTATTTTTATTTTTGTCTGGCAGGACCCCCGTTATTCATCACCCCTGGCCACGGCCCCCAGAAACCTCCATCACTGCCTATGGCTGACGAGGACCCTTGGTCACCCCCGGCTTACACCCCGGAAGGCAAGGTCGCGGCCACCTTTGTGACCACTGAACTAGAGTCTGGTCGGGGTCCCAAGCGACAGTGATGATATGAGGTCCTCTGGGGAGGGCTTCTTGCTCACAGTGGTCCTGCCTGCCTCCATTTTCCTTTACTTTTTCCTCCCCATGGGGGAGGAGACGTGCAATGATGCCTGCATCCGCCCCGCCCCCCAGATACTGAGCGTTGGCAGCACAAGATCTCCCGGCCTCCGAATGCTTTCCTTGCCCTCCCCGAGAAGGAGAGACATCAATAGGATGCTCCATCCTTCTCCCCCGGCCGGCCATCCGATGACCTGGGTCCGTTCCCGAACCCGGGTCACCAGCGTCGCATGTGGAAAGCCCACCACTGCACCAACGGGCCGGCAGCTGATTTTGACTTTTCTATATTTAAGTTACATTTTCTCTATTCCTAAGGCTTTGCAAACACGTGTTTTGGTCTGTTCTTTCAGGCCTTTTGGGTGAGCAGATTGAACCCTATCAAATGAAATGTTAAGTATCTGCCCATTACTGATGGTGGTTTACTCATGGTAAATCCTTTGTTGTTTTTTGCGAGTATTGTTTTACTTCAGATTTAAGACCTTTATTGATTAGTGCTCAGAAGGGTTGGAAACCATGGTTTTATGCTCCTTGCCATGCTTGGTTTCATCAATGGGAAAACAATTCATTGTCAGTGCTTAGACAATCTGTAGGTATACCGACTTATGTGAAGCATGTGTTTTTACATCTGAAACAATGAAAAATTACTACCCAGATGGTATTGCCTCCCTCCCATAAAACATTGTATAAAAGCCTACTTTTGAATATTTGTGGTGTACAGCAGCCTTTTGAAAAATACCCTATTTAGCTACTTTCTTCACTCTTGCCTTTATTAAGGTGTTAGAGTGCCGGCTCATATGTGGGATTTTCATTGGCTTTCATGTCACGAACATATAAATGTTAAAGCTAATCAGAAACATAAGCAGTTACAGGATTGTTACTGTTCTAGACCTTTATGTATTGCTGTGCAAGAAACAATTCCCCATCTTTTTTTTGACTGTTCCTTTATTCAGGCATGGTGCTCTTTTTTGGTTCAGGCATGGGCTGTTCCATTGTTTCAGACTGTGAATTATTCTAACCTTATGTATGGCGATTTCTCCTTACAATGGAGTACATGGCATAGGGATACTCTGAATCTTCTTTTTATAGTAATTACGTGGAATATCTGGATGACATGTTGTTTGTTTACTTTGCAGCAAAAGGACTGTACTTTTCTTGACCTTGAAAGTAAAATTGTGAAGGATTTAAAAATGATTTATGATTTCAAAAGTTCTTCCTTATGTAGAGATGTGATACTGGAACTCTGAACAGCTCTCCCATGGATCACGGATTCTGATGCTGCTGTTACATAGACTTATAAGTGCTATTTCTCTTTTTTTTTCTTTAATTGTTTTGATACTATTGCAGTTCTGATCTTTATATGAGTTGTTTTCTTTATTTGTTTGTATCTTTATTGTTCCTTCCTAGAGTATGGTACAAGTTTTGTTTCTTATTATTATGTTTCCTGTTGTACAATTTTGTGCTTTAATAAAACTTTCCCCTACTCTTTTTGATAAGTGCCATGGGATCTTTAACATCCAACTGAACTACCAGCAATCCAGGCAGATGGGATCTCAGTTTAATGTCTCATACGAAAGATGGCACCTCAGAAGTACAGCACCCATCTCATGCTGCACTACAGTGTCAGTACTGGGATATTAACCTAAGTGCGAGATGTGGGAACTGAACCCACAGCCCTCTGATCTCCTGGCCTCTGAGACAAGTGTGCTACCTACTGAGCCACTGACACTGTATAATGCCACCCTTCCCAATCCTTCCTAAACAAACAATACCCTGGGATCACCATCACCCAGGTGTGGTGCTTATTCCACCAAGTCTTACTTGCTGCTACAATGCCTAGGTTAACGTCCATCATGGTGGCCCCAGTTCTCCCATTTTGTTCTCCAGGCTCCTGGCATTTGCAGTCAAAGCTCTTCAACAAGTTGCCCCATCCCATCCTTCCCTGCTGCTAAGTGTTCCCTTGATGAGTGTTGTGACTTGGGGGGGAGGCTGATAGCCTCTCTGCTCTGCCTCATACAAGGATAGGCCTGTCATTAGGCACCCCAACTTAATTAGTTTAAATTGAACTTCCTTACCATGAAGTCCCCCAGTTTACTCTTTAGTGCAGCTGCCCCTGAAGAGCTCAGGTGCAGCTTGTCAAGGCCATACAGCCACTCCTCCTCCCATGTAGAGCACCAGTCACCTATCCAGCTGAACCCCATCCAACTGCACCAACTTTGTGGGCAGTTGTTGAATGCCTTTTTCTTCTCCTTTCTGAGCATGCTTACTCTTGGTACTGTCAACACTTCAGAGAAGGAAATGGAAGGAAAAACAGTGTTGCTCCTACAGAACCTAGCGAGTTCCTCGAACCTTGTCTGTACCTCCATCAAAATGTTCCCCTCCAAGCCATTTGTGCCCAGGTGAGACACCAGATGTGTCCTTTCATCCTGCTGCTTACACCAGGAAGAAATATGATGCCTCACCTCCAGTGCAGTCATCCCTGGCATGCACTGTACCCATACTGCATTGTTTTTTGCTCCCTTCCTTCCCCATTTTAGCTCCACAATTATTGAGTCCCACAAGAGTGCTTCACTACCACCCCCTGCTTCCTGGGTGTCCTTTTGGCCTCTAGCTTTGTGTCACAGGCTTTGTCTCCCTTTGGACTCCTCCTCATGTTCCATCCTGACTTGGTTTCTGCCCCTGCTCATCTTTTAGTACCCATCACCTAACCTATCCTGATTTTTACAAACGTCCAGCATCTGTCCTCTTCACCCTCCCTTTAGCCTTTCCTTAGACTCCCCCCTCCTGTACCTCTTCATCTCTTGTACTTCCGTCTGGCTTCCTTCATCCCTGCAAACCCCTCCTGCATCTCTGCTTGAGCATGAGCTAACTTCACCTGACCCCCCTCTATCAGCTCCTGGCCTTCCCCCATTTGCATCACTGTGTGAGATTGTCCGAGCTGTGCCTGATCCCCCCCAACTGTTCCTGTCCCACCCATGTTAGAAGAAGGTTTTGAACACCGTACCCCATTTGGGGAAGTCTTCCTCCTTACCACCTGTCCTGTCTGCATATTTCCCTCTCCTACATCCTGCCTGGGTCATGCCCCAGCCTCCTACTGCAGCTCCTGCCCTGCATGCTTTCCTCCCATTCATTTACAGCCTCCCAGGAGCTCAACTCCAGCTCTTCCAGTGCTTCCTTCCTGCTCCTTTTCTTATGCCACAGTTCCCCTAGTGCCACCCTCAGGTGTGTCCCTAATGTGCCCATCCCCTCCTCCACCCCTTCCCCTGCATGCAATGTGCCTGCTCCTCCTCCTCCTCCCCTTCCACTGCACCTGAGATCTTCTCCCTACATCTCACAGCTGTTCTGCACCCTCCTTCTCTGATGGCCCCTACCAGACCACTTTCTCTCCAATGTCCTCGACCAGAATACCTGGGGGGGGCAAAACTTTTTGTTACTTCAACTTTCTGGTGCATTTCACCTATGCCTGCATCATCCTTCATTCTGGACATCTGCCTGCCTTTTCCTGAGCCTACTGTCTTCCATTCCTCCTGATCCCCAACTGACCCCTTTCCTCTAGCTAGAGGCATCATTTTTGTGCCTCCAGACTTCCAGCTGTCAGTTCCCACTGACCTATTTCCTCCTGTCTCAGGCATCCATGTCATAAATCTGGACTTGCTGCTGTCTGTTACCACCTCTGGTCTCTCCCCCCTCCGGATCCCCTTCCATTCTCTCCCTCCCAAGCCCTTGACTTCCAGAACAGTGTATCTGATCCTCCAGTAAATCCACTCAGCCCTTCCCACTCCTTCCTTTGCTTATACTGTCCCTGTCTCTCTACCCCCTTTACCCAGCCCTCCTTTCCATTTAACCCCCACCTTAGCCTCACCACTTCCTCCCTCAGCTGAGTGAGCTGCTTACACATCATACACCCCCCCATCCTCCAATTCCAGTTTAGGATCATACCTGTTCCACAGCCACTGCACCCCACCACCCTGCCAAAGATCCCCTCCCTTGGTCACTCCTCCCTCTGTGCTGCCCTACCATTTCTTCCATGATACTTAGATACTGTCCTAAAATCACCCTTATGTATTTTTGGGCCCCCGACCCTCACCCCTTCCTCAGCCTCAACCCACAGTCAAGACTTTTTAGAAACAATAAAGCATGTGCAAACCATAGGCATCAAGAATTAATAACCATAGCCACCAAGTTCAAGTCC
Source organism: Neoceratodus forsteri (assembly GCA_016271365.2). NCBI lineage: Eukaryota > Metazoa > Chordata > Ceratodontiformes > Ceratodontidae > Neoceratodus > Neoceratodus forsteri. The sequence continues at coordinate 995,836,933 of CM028133.1, forward strand.
AAGTCTCCAGCACCTTCAGTGTCAGTAGTCCAAGATCAAGTTCCTAGTACCTCCAGTGTCAGTAGTCTTGACCCAGTTCATATTGCCTCAATTTCAACTCTTTTGTGAAGGATTTCTTAGTGTCTGTGTCAATTTCCCTTATCCACCGAGGCTGAAGTCCAAGTCCCCTTTGGATAAATGCAGGACCCAGTTCCATTGCTACAAACCAGCTCCTCACAGTGATTTCCTTAGCTCAGGACCCTTCTTGCTCCCACTTTCAATCCTTCTGTTGGTCTGGCTGGCTTTTTTTAAAGCCTACCACCTTGGCGCCTCTCTCCCTAATTGGCCCAATTCTACAACACAGTCTGCAGTTGCTCACCCGTCCTTGCTTCAGTTGCTGAACTGTGACCTGCGCCCCTTGCTAGTTCAGCTCCAAACAGCTCAGCTCTCCTTCCTCTGGTTGCCAACTGTGACCCCATGGCTGACTTCAGCCACAGCTCCACACAGCTCTCCACTCTCCTTTCTCTGGTTGCCGACTGCAACCTGCTTCCCCTCTGCTGACAGAACTAACAAACACAGAAATGCACTGTCCAATTTCTTTCTGTGGTACCTGGGCTATTGGTACAACTCATGACAGAGGTTACCCAGGGTCACAGATAGGCAAGGATTTGACAAAAGTCTTCGGCTATGCAAGACCTTGCAGGCATGCATTCTCCAGCCCCATCACATTGATAGTATGGGGCACACTTACTAAAGTACAAGTGCGGATGTGAAATCCTTTTGTCCTTATTCTTCCTTTGTTATGTAAAGAGGTTGTTTAAAAGCCCACACATAGGTCCCTTAGGAGCAAGCCATATAAAAATGTGGATTCCAGCAGGACCCAGAGTCATTGAGTTTGTCAGACTTAGTTGCTTGACTTCTGTTTTGCTTGGGATAGCTTCCAAAGAGTTGATTTTAAACTGAAAATGCAAATACCTGTTGGTGATGTTTTGCAGAAATCCAGTCCAGGAGACCCTCATAGATGTGGTGAGCAAGAATAGTGTAGTTACTCCAAGCAGAAAATCTTGTAAATCTCCAACAATTAAGCTACATATACAGGCAAACACAAACAGCCACCCACACAGACCCTATTTATCCATGCTGGTCTTGCAAACAAGCTGTAGTCTAACCAAGGGCAGCACGAAATAAAGTCAAAGAAAAGGAGAAAAGATTTAAAGACTGTGCTGATTTTTCAAATGTCTACTTCAAAGGTTTTGCATAGTACAAGCAAACCCTTCATCAGATAACCAAATGCAAGATAGGGCAATTTGTGTGTGATGTACAAAACATTCAGTGGCCATGTTGGGACGTAGTCCAAAGAAAGTAAACAAACAATGAGGTGCCATGTTGGGCAAAAGTATCAGTGGTGAAAAACAACTAAAATATGCAGAAAGTATTTGAATCAAAGTGCAAGTCAGGCAACTGTTTCAGGAAGATGCAAAGAGTTTTGAAACAAATGTGCAATTCAGACAGTAGTTTCAGTAAAACACAGAAGGAAAGCAAAGAGACATTTGCAGTTTGAAAAAGTCAGAACCAGTGTGCTAAATTCTAACAGTGCAGATGGCAACTTGGACTCGTGTGTTAGATACATAGATACATAGACAGTGTCAGCAGATAAGGCCCTATGGCCCACCCAGTCTACCCATTTGAGCTTGTAAGTTCAGTTTGTTTTCCTAGAAGTCTGTTGCCCCTTACCCCTGACCTCCAGAATTCCTTTATGTCTATCCCATGCATTCTTAAATCTCGTGATTGTTTCAGCCCCCACCACTTCCTCTGGCAGGGTGTTCCATTCGTCCACCATCCGTTCTGTGAAGAAATTCTTTCTCATGTTTCCTCTGAATCGTCCTCCCTCCAACTTCATCCCATGCCCTCTAGTCCTGAAACATCTTTTTCGCTTAAAAATAGTGTTTTCCTGCACCCTGTTCCTCCCTGTAAGATACTTGCATGTCTCTATCATATCCCCTCTCTCCCTCCTCTCCTCCAGGGAGTACGTGTTCAGTTCCTTCAACCTGTCTTCATAGGACTTGTGATGCAATCCATGCACCATCTTTGTTGCCCTCCTCTGAACCTTCTCTATCCTGTCTATGTCCTTACATAGGTATGGTCTCCAGAGCTGTACACTGTACTCCAGGTGGGGCCTCACTAGTGTCTTGTATAGCGGAATTATGACCTCCCTTTTCCTGCTGGTGATGCCCCTGCCTATACATCCCAGCATCCTATTTGCTTTACCTGCTGCCTTGTCACACTGTTTTCCTACCTTGAGGTCATCAGAGATGATAACCCCAAGATCCCTTTCCTGCTTGGTGCATGCTATATCCTCACCCCCCAACTGATATATTGTGCCAGGGTTTTGTGCCCCATATGCATTATCTTGCATTTCTTTGCACTGAATTTCAACTGCCAAACCCCTGACCATTCTTCAAGTTTCTGCAGGTCGCTTCTCGTTCTGTCTACACCCTCTGCTGTGTTTACTCTGTTACAGAGCTTTGTGTCATCAGCGAACAGTGAAATTCTGCCTTCTAGGTCCTGCACCATGTCACTGATGAAGATGTTGAATAGGACCGGTCCCAGCAATGATCCCTGTGGTACCCCACTGGTCACTCTTTCCTCTGTGGAGTGACAGCCATTTATCACCACCCCCCTCTGTGTCCTGCCACCCAGCCAGTTACCTACCCACCACACTACTGTCCTGCCCACACCCATATTCCCCAGTTTGTGTTGTTTCCTTTGCAGAGAAAAATGGCAGCTAGGAAAACAGGGTGTTGCTTTCCATGCCTGAATATGAATAGTCAACCAGGAAAGAGAATTTATTTATTTTATTTTATTTATTATGTTCTAGAATTAGCTAAGAGCTATTTTTCATGGGTTTCAAGTCAGCAGATTTAATGTAGATTATTAGAACAGAATAGGTAATAACAAACAGAGAATAATAAACAAGAAAAAAATAAATTGAAGGCATTGTACAATGTATGCCAGGCAGTATAATAACAACGGGTATGTTAAAGCATACTCTTAAATGACCTTAGAGATGAAACAGCCAAGGTGGCATTTTGAGCACTGATAGTTCAAGGCAAGGGAAGTAACGAAATAAGGAGGGGAGCTGACAGTACCATGGACCATAGAGGTGAGGCAGCCAAGGTCACATTGTCAAGTATTGGTAGTATAAGGCAGGGAAATTACAAAGATAGGATGGGTTTGGGAGTACAATAGAATGGGTCTGGGGAAAGAGAGGGAAATGGAAGAGGGGCGTGGGCAAAAATGGGTGGAAGGGAGTAGATTAGGGAGAGACTTTAGGTGAGTGGGAAGGAGAGCAGAGCTCCCAGAGTAGGGCAGCTACAAAGTGCTAGGTGGAGACAGCAGAGGTAATGATCATGGCAACAACAAAGAAAGCTGGTCTAGGCAACTTGGTGGATGCAGACACAACTGCTGTTTGCTGCAAGTAGTTGTTGGAGTTTCTATTTGACAGGGCCCAGTTTAACTTCAGAAGAGATGTCACTGTTAAAAGAGTTAAACCATTGTGGGGCTATAAAGGTGAATGACCATTGTCCTTCAGTTGTGCAACAGTGGGGGACAATGAAGGTCTGGTTATCAGAACCTCTTGTTTGAAGGAGGTTACAGAAGGAGCTTAGAGACTTCAGAACCCCAGGAGCACAAGTCCAAGGCTAGATTTTTTGCAAGCAGGTGAGTTTGGAACTTGATTCTGTCTTTTAAGCGTAATCAGCTAGCCCGAGCATAAAGGTCACATGTATGCAGGAGACATGCTGTTCTGGTGAGGAGCCTTCAGGCTTTGTTTACCACCATGGAGATGCATCAAAGGGATGCACCTGTGGCAGAGCCATAGATAACCAGCCCATAATCTATGATAGAGATGAAAGAGCTGTGAATTGCTAGCTTTATTGCTTCAGTAGTCAGGCTTCTCTTGTGCCTATGCTACAGCCCAATTCATATGTTGACAGCCTTGGCAACATTATCTATGTGGTGAGTGTAGGATAAGGTGCTGTCTATGGTAACCCCAAGGTATCTGAAGTGTTGAATCTGCTCAAGGGGGGGTGCCAACACTGTTTTTGATTATCAGTGGATGGCATTTGTGCTTGTTATGGGAGATATTGATAAACATAACTGGTCTTTTTGTAGTGTAGTATAAGCCTGTGCCTACTGAAGCAACCCTCAACATTTGCAAAGCTGTGCTGTAGCTGGTTCTCAAGAAGTTTAGGATCCGAGTTACTTGTAAATATTATGGCATAATTCATGTAAAGCAGGATCTGATCTTGGCATGAACTAGGGAGCCTGTTAAGGAAAATGCTGAATAGAAGTGGACCCAGTATGGTCCCTTGTGGTACACCCAACTGGCCCGCTTGTCTATCTGACAGGACATTGGTGATCTTCACCTGCTGCGTACGATTTGCTACAGTATGTACTGTAGCTTTTGAACCAATTGGTGGTTTCCTTAGATAGCTTTGTGCTGGAGAGTTGTTCATGCAGTAGGGAGTGATTTACCATATCAAAAACTTTAGTAAGGTCTATAAAGGCTTCTCCAACTAACCGGCCTTGATCAAGAGAGTTATGGATGAAGCCTGTAAGTTCAAGTAGTGCCATGGTGGTACAGTGCCCATTTCTGAAACCATATTGCTGGGGGCATTGGATCTGGTATTTGTCTAAGTACTCAACTAACTGGTCAGCCACTAAACGCTCAGGTGCCTTGGAGAGTTGGGGAAAGAATGGAGATTGATCAGTAGTTCACATACTGAGCCCAATCAGCACTTTTATGTACTGGGGTTACCAAGGCAGATTTCTAGATTTGAGGGGATTGATTTAACTTTAGAGATAAATTCATTATTTTGGTTAGCAGTGACAATATTTCATCCAAGGTGAGGGTGACAGACTTAAGATCTAACATATCCCCACTGAATCTGAACTTCCCAAGCTCCTTTTGGATCTACTTTCTCCCCTCACTTTCAGTAACCTCTTTGAAATAGAAAAGGGTGTGTGCATGAGTCTGATCGACTTTCCCTGAGCTATCGGTATTTATGGTGGCTTCAAAGAAGTCTGTGGGGAGTACGCTACTGAGGTCCATGAAGGCAGTATTGAGCATGTTGGCAATGATCTTAAGGTCATGTGTTGGGATGCCATCAATACTGAGCATAAAAGGAGACAATTTGGGGCCTTTCTCTGTTGCATCCTTAATATTGTTCTAGAACTTCTTGCCATATGTCCAGGAGTTAGTGAGCACTTCCCTGTACCGTAGTACTGTTTTTTCTGGTGCAAATGGCGCAGACACATGTGTTTCTTCCTTTTTTGTAGCCTTGTATATTCACTTGCCTGCCCGAGGCCCTTGCCGGCTGCCATAGGTTATCTCTACATTTCATAAGGTCAGTAAGACCAGGTGTGATTCATGGATTGCAGGCACCCTTGACTTCCCATTTTTTTATTGGAGCATTGATGTCACAAGCCTCAGTGAAGAAAGTTATACAATTTTGCAGTATTGACATTGACAGTAGAGTCAGCTGAACATCAGTCTTGCTTACATAGTTGTTTTAGGGGTTCAGGGTGCCTAAGGATGAGGATCCTACTTAGTATTGTATTGACAGGTGACTTAGAAAATGTATTCGACCAGTGATATACTGTGTGATAGGAGAATAGTCACTAATAGCATCTTAGAGGACAATTAGATTTGTGATGTGCTCTGGGCAATTGGAGAGTATCCAGTTTAGTAGAGTACTTGACCCTGTCCTATAATTCGTTCTGGTTGGGGACTCAACTATTTGGGTGAAATGGACAGCAGAGATAGCATTCTTGAAAGTGCATCCATCCTTGGAGAGCCAATTAACATTGAAATCTCCTATCATTATAATTTTGGAGTTATGATCCAGGTTGTGAATGCAGTCCATGACTGAGGCTAAGCCTGAGATCTGCTGTTTTGGTGGAATATAAACTGATTCCAGTGTTGGCTTTGCTGTACGCACTGAACATCACCTTGATGGCAAGTGCCTGAATGGTGTCCCCTACAAGGGGGGGGGGCGGGATTAGCACAGTATGAAAGGCTGTACAAACATGAAGGTGCACCAGCAAATGTAGCCTTACCAAACTTTCTGGTGAACGTCTGTATAATATGTATGAGAACTTTTAGAGATGTACTAATGATCCCACACTCTAAAGACTGCAGGGAAGCAGATTGGTATGTGTGAAAACAATGACATTGTGCAAGCAAAGAACAAGTCAATATGTTTAGATCCAATGTGAACTTTTGTGAGAGCCCAATCTGTACAGTACAGCAAACGTTTGAATGCAAGCAGGAAACAGAAGTGCCATTAAAGGAATTTTAGGTGTGTTTGACCCTAACTGACTTGCAGTGGCAGGAAGAGATGGTCATTTCAACTCCAGAGAAGGTTGAAATAGACATACTAGATAGTGAGTCGATAGGTCCGTGGGCAGCAGGACCAAGCCTGAGCTTAGTTGGGGAAGATGAGATATAGGATGCCTTGTGTTGTAAGACACCTGTCTCAGAATGTATCGAGGAGTGGACTGTGCTGGGAGCTGAAACTGCTGTCAGCTCCAGAGCAGACTTTGTAGAACAAAAGGAAGAAATGGATCAAGTTGGTATGGCAACTGGTAGTGACACTGGGCTGCCAGTGGCCCTAACTGCAAGTGAGCCACAAGAGATGGTTCAGGGCTCAGAAGTTACAGAAATTACAGGGATGAACTGCTTTTTCCCTGTTGTGACCATCCAAACCCAGCTTGACTCGGTCTGGCAGTCCTTCAGCTGGGCCACTGGGATGAGTCTGCCCAAAAGCAGCAAAGAGGAATGTCTGGTCAGACGCAGGGCTGAGGCCAAGTACAGAACAAAATATAAATTTTTCCCAAGGTGGGCATGGGAAGCCATAGAGGACAAAAGAGAGACATGGTTATTGGAAGAACATATGAAAATATGAAATTTGCCAGCAGATAAAGGCCTAGAGGTCTATCAAGTCTGCTCGAATGTGCAGCTAGCATCCCTTATTCTGCAGCTGCCCCTCCCTTCTGCCCTTCCCCTTCATTGACCCTCCCCCTTGTCCTGTTCCATCCCCTTTTGAAGCAGTCCACTGTTCTACTGGATACCACTTCTGCAGGTAACGCATTCCACCCAGCCCCACCCTCTCTGTAAAAAAGTGTCTCCTCATCTCCCTCCTGAACCTTCCTCCCTCCAGTCTCATATCATGGCCCCTGGTGTCCTTCCCCTTCCTAACTTTGAACAGCCCCTTTGTACCTGTCTTGTTTATTCCTTTCATGTACTTAAAGGTTTCAATCATGTCCCCCCTGTCCCTCCTCTCCTCCAATGAGTACATGTTCAACTCCTACAGCCTCCTCTCATATGATAAGTCCCCCAGCCCCTTGATCATCTTTGTTGCCCTGCACTGCACCCCTTCCAGTAACTTAATGTCCCTCTTCAGATACGGGCACCAGTACTGCAAGCAGTACTCCAGGTGCGGTCTAACTAATGATCTATACAGTGGCAGAATCACCTCCTCCCTCCTCGAGGATATAGCCCTTGCAATACAACCCAGCATTTTGTTGGCCTTTGCAGCTGCCTTCCTACATTATGCCAAGTTGTTCATTGACCCTGTAATGAGCACCCCAGATCCTTCTCCTCCTCTCTGTCTGGCTAGCTGCGCTCCCCCCCCCCCCCAGCTGGTAACTCCTCCATGGGTTCTTCATCCCGAAATGCAGCACCTTGCAATTTTTGGCATTAAACCCCAGTTGCTAGGTGTCTCACCAGGTTTTAAGCTTTGCCAGATCATCATGCAACCCCTTGCCATCCCCCTAGGTCATCTACCACTGCTTCTACCTTGGTATCATCAGCAAACAGACTGATCTTGCTTTTGTTGTCCAATCATATGTCTGCAATGAATATCCCAAACAACACTGGTCCCAACAATGAGCCCTGTGGAACACTGCTCATCACTACCCTTGGGTGTGAGAGCTTCCCACCCACCACCACCATCTGTTGCCTTCCCTGAAACCAGTTCCCTACCCATCTCACCAGCTTTGCACCAGCCCTTGTGCCTACTAACTTACTTCCCAGCCTTCCATGCGGCACCGAGTGGAATGCCTTACTGAAGTCCAGATACAGGACATCCACTGCATGGCCCCTGTCCAGTTGCCTAGTTACCCAGTCATAGAATTCCACCAGGTTGGTTTGGCAGGATCTGCCCCATATGAAGCTATGCTGTCTGCTGTCCTATAGTCCTTTGGCCTCTAGGAGGGTCACCAGCCTTTCCTTCAGTATAGTCTCCATTAGCTTACCCACGATGGATGTGAGGCTCACTGGTCTGTAGTTTTCCGGTTCATCTTTGGGGCCCAGTCAGGGTGCTCGAAAGGACGGACGGTGGGGTAATGAGAGGTTGCAGGAGTAAGCTGGAAGGGGGTTGGCTCAGAGGGGATCAGATCCAAAGTGTCTAAAATTGTGGGACTCAAACTCTGTCATACTAACCTACTAAAATGCCAGCAGAATAGGCCTAATGGTCTCTCGAGTCTGCTCGATTTTCAGCACCCGCACTTAGGGTCAATTTTGGTTCCCCCCCCTTGAGTTATACTGTCCCCAGTCCCAGATGTTCCACCTGTAATGAGCCTGGTCAGATTTACTCTCCCCTTGTACTGTACCTGTCACATCCACGTTTAAACCTGTCCACAGTTTCCACCTCTAACAGCTTCTTGGGCAGTGCATTCCATGGCTCCACCACCCTTTCAGTGAAATAACATCTCCTCCTCTCCCCTCTGAACCATCCCCCTTCCAGATTACTCCTGTGACCTCTCATGGCCCCACCCTCCTTCCTTTGTGGCACCCTGACTGGGCCTCCTTTATTGATCCCTTTCATGTACTTAAAGACCTCTATCATGCTCCCCCATCCCTTCCCTCCTCCAGGGTGTACATGTCAAGCTCCTTGAGCCTCTCCTCATAGGTCCTCTCCCCCAGGCCCCAGATAATTTTGGTTGCCCTCCTTTGGACCCTCTCTAGGAGTGTAATGTCCCTTTTTAAATGTGGTCTCCAAAACTGCACACAATACTTGAGGTGTGGCCTAACCAAGCAGTTGTACAGTGGAAGGATCATTTCCGACTTTGTGGAGGTAATCCCTTGGCGATGCATCCCAGCATCCTATGTGCCCTTGCCACTGCCCTCCTACAGGTCTCTGAGTTGTTCATTTTGACATCTGCCACTACCCCCAGGTTCCTCTCACCCACTGTGACTTGAATCATGTCTCCTCCCAGTGTATAGCCCTGGCCTGCATTTCTGACTCCCAGGTGCAGAATCTTGCACTTCCCCACATTAAACTTTAGTTTCCATTTTTGCGACCACCTTTCCAGAGCCTCCAAATCCTCCTGCAAGGCCACCCTCCCCTCCCTTCCCCTTCTCCTCATCCACCACTGCACCCAACTTTAAGTGATCTGCAAAGAGACTCATCTCACTCCTGATCCCCCCCTCCGATGTCTGAGACATAGTCGTTGAACAGGAGTGGTCCCAGCACTGATCCCTGGGGAACCCCACTAGTAACCCACCTTGGGGATGAGGCTAACCCTCCAACCACCACCTTCTGAGTATGCTCAGAGAGCCAATTTCCTATCCATCTTAACAAATGTCTCTCTACTCCCATTTCCTTCAGCTTAGCCAGCAGGCAACTGTGGGGTACTGAATCAAATGCCTTGCTAAAGTCCAGAAAGAGGACATTCACTGGCCTACCCTGGTCCAGGGCCCTTGTCACCCAGTCATAGAACTCAACAAGGTTTGTCTGGCAGGATCTTTCCATGACAAAGCCATGCTGCCTATCGTCCAAGTACCCAGTTTGCTCCAGTAACACCCCCCCAACCTTTCCTTGACAATACTCTACATCACCTTGCCGACCATAGATGTTAGGCTAAGGGCCCATAATTTCCAACCTCATCTCTTGATGCCCCCTTGTGGATCAGCACAACATGGGCCACCCTCCAGTCTTGGGGCACCCACCCAGTCCTCAGAGAGATGTTGAAAAGCTCCGCTAGAGGGACTGCCAGGACATCCACCAGTTCCCTCAGCACCCTGGGATGTATCTCATCTGGCCCAAGTGCTTTCTCCATCCGAAGGGACCTGAGATTACTTTACTCTTTCTACTGGCATTTCAGCCTCCACATTCTCCCCTTTTTCACCTTACACTGCAGGCTCCCCACTTGTTTGTGGTGGCCTCTCCCTTTCCCCAGACCTGTCAGGGCCCTTGGTCTTTACCAGTCCCACCCCTTCCTCCAGTTTTCCCCCACTCCCCTCGCAAGACATAGCTCCTCCATCCCCCTGTGGTCAAAACTGAGGCAAAGTACTCATTTAGGACTTCTGCCTGTTCCCCTGCCTCCTGTGCCCAACCATCCCCTATCCTTATCTTGCTGATCTGCTCCCTTATTTTCCTTTTTCCCCCTATGTATCTAAAGAACCCCTTGTCCCCCTTCTGGATCCCATTGGCCAAGGACTGCACCTTTTTTGCCTTAGCTGCTCTCACCATTCTGGTGAATCTCTTAGCTCTCAGCTCATATTCCTCCTGATCCCTTTCACTCCTTGAGCACTTAAAGTGCTTATAGGCCACCTTCTTTTCCCTCACCGCCTCCTGAACCTCCCAGATCCACCAGCAGGGTTTTCTGGTCTTACTGAACTTAGCACCTTCCCCTTGCACATGACCTGGTAACCTCCTGTATTCTCCTCTTAATGATCTCCCACCTGCTGTCAGTATCCATATCTGGCTTTATCCTGACCAGACAATCTTTAAGGATCCTTCCCATCTCCCTGAAGTCTACACCCCTAAAGTTGGTTACTGCCATCCTTGTTCAGCTTTCCTCCCCCTCTAGGTCCAGGAAGAACCAGACTGTTGTGTGATCACTAACCACCAAAGGGTCCCTCATCTCAAGGCCCCTAATCTGATCACTGTCCACCAGGACCATGTCCAGTGTCTGGGCCCCCCTAGTTGACTCACCCACCTGTCGTGTTAGAAATGCATCCTGGAAGACATCCAGCAGCCTCTGCTTAATGGCCACTGGTGACGTCGTAGTCCCCCAGTCTGTTCCTGGCATGGTGAGGTTCCCCATTATCACGACCCTTCCCTTTCCCAATCCACAGTGTCCCTCGAGATTTGCCAAGAATCTTTCCTCCAGGACCTCTGCCAGTGCAAGTGATCTGTATACCACTCTGACCTTTACTCTATTACCCCCCCCACATCAGCAAGGTGACCCAAATAGCCTCCACATTCCCCCCGCCTCCTCTACCCCTCCAATACCCATGCCATTTCTGACTAACAGTGCTACACCACTCCCCTTCCTTCCCACCTATCTTTTCTAAACATAGTATAGCCCTCCAGATTTAGGTCCCACTTGTTCCCTTGAGTGGCCCAGGTCTCAGTGACTGCTGCCACATCTAACTCCCCCTCAACTAACATCACCTGGAGCTCAGGCATTTTATTTCCTAAGCTCCTGGCATTTATCAGGACCACTCTCCACCACTTTTTCCTCCTCGAGCTCCCCTTTCTCAGCTCCTGCACCCTACCTGGTGACCCATTTCCACATCTCCCTAGCCCCCTAGAGGAGTGGAGACCCTGTCCCTTATTTATCGTACCTCCTGGTACTGCCCCTTTTTAGATCCCTCCCCTTCAGAAGTTTAAACCCCACCTTTCACTGATGAATCCAGCTAGTTTGAACTTAAGGATTTCTTTCACTTCCAAATTAAGGTGGAACCTGTCCCTAGAGTACAGCCTCTTATCCTCCCAGGTCTCCCCTCAGTCCCCCAACAGGCCATACCCCAATTCCCCACACCACTCCCTAAGCCACTGATTTATCTCCCTAATCTTCATCTTATTTTCCCCACTAGCCCTTGGCACTGGCAGGATTTCTGAAAAGGAGATCTTACAGCCTATGGAAAGACATACCCTGGCCAACTCCCAGAAACTTGCCTGAATTTCTAGCTCACTATTACCATTTATGTCATTTGTCCCTAAGTGTACTAGAATGTCCGGGGTCCCCCCACATTCCCTTGCCAGTAACTACAACTCATGCTTGGCCTTGTGCACCATCAGGCCTGGGTAGCATTTGGTTCTGATTAGACAGGTTTTACCCTTCCCCTGCCTCTCCCACTGGATGCCTCTGATCATGGAGTCCACCAATAGCAGTACTCTAATCTCCCCCTTGCCTCCCTGTTCACCCCTCGGGTTTCCCTTCCTTCCACGCCCCTCCTCATCTCTTTGTCTGGGTTCTCCCCACAACCAGCCTCTTGCACCTCCCACAATGTGGGTGTCAAAGGTAGACCCTTCACTATTGCCCCAGGTCACCTCCTCTACCCATCTCCTGGCCTTCTTTATCCCCCCACCTGAGTATCTTTCTCTGTATCTCTTTCCCCACTCCTTACTAATCCATCCATCCTATCCACTTGCCGAATCGGCTTTCTGCTTGTTATCATTCCATTTACGACCTGTACCTTCCTGCCTGTCGTGCTCCCCTATTCCATACCATCAGCCTCCTCCTTGTTCCCCATATCCGCATTTTGTTTCTCCTCCCCCACCTTTCTTCTCCTCCCATCCTGTCTGGGGCCCCTTCTATTACGTATTTGCCTCTTGTCCCCTTCCCCCTTTCTATCCATTCCTGCCCCAGCTTCACCAGCAGCATCCTCCTCCTCCTCCTCTCCCACACTCCCCTCTTCTACCAATGGGTGTAGAGGGTTAAAACAATTTGTGAGCCTTAGCCCATCCCCCAGTGCCCCCCTGACCCTACCACCCCCTCTCAGTTTCCTTTGGACACCCCAGCCTCTTGCCTACTGCTGTGAAAATTTCCACCTTTTGGGCCCCCACCTGCCAGGGTCACCTAGAGCCCCTGATGCCCCTTCCTCATCTCCCCTGGTGTGAGCACCTCTCTCCTCCCTGCTTCGTAGGCCCCAGCACCTAGTGCTTCCATGTAGGTGACCGCATGCCTCCTACTTCTCCAATTCTCCCCCCCCAGCACCTCAAGCTGCATTTGGATCCCCTCTACCTCCTCCTTAAGCTGTGCCAGCTGGTAGCAAAGTGGGCATCCCCCAAACTTCCAATCCCAGTCCAGTATCATGGCCACACCACACCCTGTGCACCCAACCACCCACCCAAAGATACCTGCTGTACTGATATGTGGTCCCTTCCCCATCATCACAGCAATCTTTTCTAGGCCAAATTACCAGCTCAGTTGCTCTACAGTTTCTCAAGCTATCAGTACTTATACTAAGGTGATCCCCCCTCCCATACAGCATGCAGACTTTTAAAATTGCAGCGCTTGAGTGGTTGAACTTTAACCCACCTGACTATTAGCCTTAAGAATTTACTCATAGGGGAAGTTTGCAACATCCTAAACTTCTCCCTCCCAGCCTTTAAGCTCAACCCCCAGTGGCTCTTCTGTTTAAGAAAGCCTAATGCAAAGGCTAATCCAAGGGGTGGGTGGGAGGCTTTCATAGATGTTCTTCAGGAGTTATGCCAATTTTAAAACACAACAACTTACAGAAACTTATGACAAAGTTAACATTCCAGAACCTCACTACATCTTCAAACTTCAACTGCTACCTCGGCCCAGAGCAAAAAGACTTAAAATGCCTCAGTGAGGATTTTAAACAGAGAATAACTGAAATGCAAACAACCTTAAATGGCTGGCTGTGTTACTGGCCAAAGAACCCTCCCCCACAAGGACAGTTTTAAAACACAACAAGTTACAAATATAACCAGGGTCCTTGGTTGATGTTATTTTAGTGCCCATTGCCTCCATTTTATAACCCATTACCTGGTGAGCCTGGGTTCAGGGAGATAACATTCACTCGGCATCAGAGCTTGGTTTCTACTTCTGGACAGTGACACCCAAGTAACTCCAGACACAGAAAGCAATATCTGTAAATGTTCAAACCAGGAGTGGGATTTTAAAGTGGAGTTTTTATTCACTTATACACCGGAATACAAAGCAGGATGGACCTCCACAGGGCTACACTCACCAGTTGTACAGAACTACAGAGGTCAGAACACATCTTCTTCATCATCATAACAACTTTTACACTCAGGTTCGGAACACACTGGGCTCTCAGCCCAAACTGGTACTCTCGCTCTCTATTCTGGATTCCCTGGCATGGCCCTCAGCCAACACTGGGACATTTCTCCATATGGCATGGATATTTATCTGGTGGCTCCCTCTACCACCCATGAGCACTTTCTAGCTCCATAGGGGAAATCATCATCATCCTCAATCCCATGTCTGGGTACTTTCTGAGAATACTGGCCAAGTGCCCGGGAGAAATCTATAGGTGCCCAAAGTGAATCCATAAAGGTAAATCTGGATTCTCCAGATGGGGAGGGTCTCCCACATTTTGTCCCCAAAATGCATACCCGGCCATTAATTTGGTCTCAACACCTTTCCTTGTGAACCTTTCTGGTTGTAGAATTCTATCTCAAAATGTATGTCACATTTAGCAATCTATAGTCTCTGGAAATCTGATGTCCTGACTTGTAACGTTCTTTAAGTAGCTATGTCCATCCCTGCAGACCCCCATTGATTTGATGCTTTTCAAGCCATACACAAAGTTAAGTACTGTACTTGGCATCCTTTCCTGACCCACAGCAGCAGATACTTAAACACATCAGTCTTGGTGAAACATAGGCTCTCTGGCAGAGCAGACTCATCAGGTTTGCAGTTGCCCACATTCTTCTCTTAGGAAAAACAACATGTACTTCTCGGTGCCTCAGCAAAATCTTCTTTAGTCAGCTTCTCTTCCTCCAGCAGGGTCAGGAGAATTGCCCCTGAAGAGCTGGTCTTATTCCCCCATCCCTCTTAGGGATGGGGCACTGGAACAACTGGGGGATAGTCACTACCACTTCAAACAGGTCTTTCTGAGTCCTTCTCTAGGGCGAGAACACCCACCCACCATGGAGGTAGCTCTGTTACAGGGCTGAGGGCTCTGAGGGACTGACAACTGCAGTGCATCTCCTCCATCCACTACAAACTGCACAACACTCTTCTACAGACTGACTTTGAAAATCCCAATGTACTAACCTAACTCCCAGCTGCAACATTCCAATGTGGCTTAAGCTGCTGTGAGAATTCTATATGATGTCATCCCTCCAGCTCAGCTGAGACTGAGGACAGTGTGAAACCAATTTAACTGGTGTTTCACAAGTTGCCTTCCCTGTCTGCCACTAGACCTAAATGGGATTCTTGTAACCCCAGGTGATGGGGGGGGGTTACACCCACCCTCGACCAGGAAACTGACTGCCCGCAGTCATTGCTAACCCAGCCTAGGCCATCCTACCCTCTGTGCTACCAATGGAGAGGGGTGATCAGGCCCTCTCCTACCATGTGCTAGGCACAGGAAGGCAAAACTAAGTGCTCAGAGGCCATTGACTGGCATATCAGCCTCTACTCTATGATCTTTTTATGGTTACCTAGTGGCCCTGGTAGAATTGTCTAGAGCATAGCCCTCAATAGATCAATACTGTGGCCCCTACTGCAGGTCAGAGCCACAGCCTGTCTATTTCCCCAGCCCTCTAGGGAAAACCTAACTGACCAAAAACCCAAATTACCCAAAAACACATAAGGGAACCTCACCCCAACCTGGGACACTTGCAACCAGACTACACAGAGCTAATACTATACCCTAGGTATTACTCCTACACTCCCCCACAACCATACCTGTGGAAGGAAAATTTAAATACAAATAGCAACAACACTGTACTTTAAACTCTACTACTTTTAAAGCACATTAAGGACTCTGCTGAGTCCCTACTCCTCTTCTTGCCTTCTCTTCTTGTCTTCTTCAGGAACACCTGCAATAGAAAAGACAAACAAACCCCTATTCTGCCAACACAGTACTATCTAACCCCTACCATCTAAACACTGGAGAATCCCCCCAAAAAATATTTTTGTTAGGAAAAAAGGTAGAAAAACAGTATAAACACTAAAAAACAGTGCCATTATTTACAATACACATTATTGGGGATGGAGTGCCCTTAAAGTCCCATCTAGTGACAACAGTGCCTGAAGGCAAGTCCAAGAAAGAGTCTCTCCTGGGCTGGAGTCCAGTGAAGCGCAGTTCTGGAAAGACTGTAATCCTGAATGGGAGAGTCTTTGTGGACAGTTCAAACAGTCTGAAGCCTGCTGGGTGTAGGGAGTGAACTGCTGTGTCATTAAAATAGAAAAGTATGGACTTACCAGCCCAGTGAAGAATGAAATTAATACGAAACCTGGATTTCCACTGAAGACTCTCCCTGGCAGCATTCTTTTGATACAGCTGGGTGGAAATCTTCTGGAAAACAACAGGATGGCACATCTGGAAGCTGCCGGGCTGATGTGTTCTAGGAGATGGAACCTTAGAAACAGTACAGGAAACAGCTGGTCTGAAGTCGTCTGAAATCCCAAGCGATGAATTAGGATACAGCTGGGCTGGTGTCGTCTCTGGATCTGAAGTCGTCTGGTAGGCCAGTCGATGGAATCTGGAAAGCCAGTACACTGCAAGGCTGACAAATGTGGTGCACCTGGTTCCTGGAATGCCAGACTGGTGGAACAACATAGGTACGACAATGGCTAGATGGCAGCTCTGGCTACCACTGCTCTGCTTTCCACTTGGTAGGCATGGGCACATTTGCAGGACGTTGGCTGCCCTGTGGGAAATAGCACAATAGGTCAAGTGCAAGACTTATTACCCCATCTGGATGCTCATAATTCACATTGTGAAAGGTTTCATTGCCCTCTCCATCCAAGATTCGAATAGTGTCTATAAATAGTGTTCTGCCCACTTTACACTGTCTGAATTTTAATTGGAACACTCTGTTTCTGACATATCTGCTTGCACCAGGAAGCACGTGTTTCATGGCCTCTTTCACTATCCAGGCTTTCCTTTTTCTTTCAGTCTCCTCCCAGACTCTCCGAGGAAGGTAAGAAAGGATATCCCATAGATCTCATTTGCTTTTCTACAAACCAGTCTTTCTCTTTACTACACTTGGTCAACCTGAGATCTCTGGTCTGGCTTGAGGGTAGCCAGTCCTGGTTCTGCCTGCTACGCATACTCAATGCAATGTAGAATGGATCTTTGACTCCTCCTTGTGGGGACAGGGCTGTGGAACCACCACTCTCTTCTTCCATTCACTTCTCCGAGGCAAGAGCCCAAGGCTGTTGTTCTGCACCTTCTTCATAAGACTACATCAGTTCCCCCTCATCCTCTTTCTCCCTAAGGCTCTGAGCCCAGGAGTGAGCAATCGTCCTCACTCCTAAGACTATACACTCCTTTGTGGGTGCAGAGGTCGACACCTCCCATTAAACGTCTCCCTCATCTCATCTTCTCCTATGAGACTTGGGCTAGGCCCTTCTCTCCAAGGGTCTGCTGATGCTCCCTCCACTGTATCTCTCTGTGACTCGGACTCAGATACATCAGTACTTTGTTTTGCCTGTAGCTCTCTGCCCTCCTGCTTCATGCCACACTCTACTGAGCCTCCTCAAACAGGCTCTACCTGGTGCTGTGTGCTGCCAACTGCAGGTTCTTGAATCTTTGTCCATGTGGGAGCCAAACAAATCTTGGGTGCTTTGATTAAACCATGTCTCTCTAGGCACCCAGAACAGTGAGGAACCATGAAGATGTCCCTTCCAGCCTTTATTCACATTATGCACACTCTTACTGGATATCCAGGAATCACCACATGAGGTGGCAACCATTCCATATAGTAACA
Source organism: Neoceratodus forsteri (assembly GCA_016271365.2). NCBI lineage: Eukaryota > Metazoa > Chordata > Ceratodontiformes > Ceratodontidae > Neoceratodus > Neoceratodus forsteri. Next base: position 995,854,647 of record CM028133.1, read on the forward strand.
TCTCTCGATATCTCTCAGTCTGTTCACTTCTTCTGCTATCATAGCCCAGGCATGATCTGGGTAGCGGGCTGATCCCGAAGCCATGACTGCAGAGAAAGACAAAAGCTCACTATTATCTCAAGTCCCACTCTTTTGGAAAAATTTCTACAAAATGGCTCCCCTGCTGCTGTGTTTTCTTTACTACCCCACTCTGTAATGGTGGCAGCAGCACTCCACCGCATCAAGGTTCTGTTTCTGACTCAAGCCACTGTGCATCTGATTTAAACACTCTACTGATAAAGTTCACTCAAACTGATTAACTGCACTGTCTGTTCCTTTAGCACATTTATATAATTTCTACTGGACTTTTTACCTGCTGCAACTCTCTGAACTTGCTTAAAAGTCACTAAAGCCACAGTATTTCATCGCACAGGATTGCCTGTATTTCTTGCTGCATCTTTCATACAACTCACAGTCTCTCACACAGCTTTGAGAATTATACTGTTGCTGAACCCACAATTATGACAGAGTCCTTCTTTGCAAAATGTTCACACTGCTACACATACCATAGATTTAGCTCACACACAGTTTGAGTTGCTTTTAGGCTGGTACTCACTTAATCAGTAGCTGGTTATTGAAATGGACAAATTTAGCCTACAGCCAATCTTGGAGGCCTCTGGAATAAAGCGGGCTGGCAGTCCTGACGATTGTTCCTCTGAACACCTTGCTGTCTTCTCAGATGAGTCAGAATGCGGGTTGAGCCCAATTTAAAAGGAAAAGTTTGATTTTACTACTTTTATAATATTTTCAGTCACTGCGACACTCCTCCCGGTAAGCCAGTTTGCGCACTATCTCTCTCTCCCTCTCGAACACTGTGCAGTCACTCTAGAGCTGGCTTGGGGGTGGGACTGATTGCAGTCTCACCAATCACTCTACACCATGCAAATGAGCCTGTTTTTTCTCATGCTCTTCTCCTCCATGGCGATCGTTGAGCAGGCAAAATTTTAACTGCAAACCACACTTTTTTTTTCCAACTATAGCTCCTCGGCGGGAGCACCATTTCAACCATTTTTCATGGCATTTCACTTAGGGACTCTTTCTGTCCATACAACAAGCACTTCCAGTGTTTAGGGCACAAATCACTGTTTGTTTCCCACAGTTTTCCACACTTTTCTTGTCACACAACTCTTTAAAAAGCTGGGAAACATTATAACTTTGATGCAGGACAAGGGCATACACTCTCAGACTTTACTGCTCCTCAGTAAACTGGTGGCACAATTACAGCAGCACATGAACAGCAGCACACAGCAGGGCATTTAGATGGCAATACTTCTACTTTTTGGGCTACCAACTGCCAGACAGCCAAAACACTAGCCCTAATCAAAGCAAATCTTTTGTTCTCTCCCAAGATTCGAAACTCAAAGCCCAGTGGTAGCCTCCAATTTATAACCAGGGTCCTGGGTTGATGTTATTTTAGCACCTGGTGCCTCCATTTTATAACCCATTACCTGGTGAGCCTGGGTTCAGGGAGAAAACATTCACTAGGCATCAGGGCTAGGTTTGTACTTCTGGACAGGGGCACCCAAGTAACTCCAGACACAGGAAGCAATAACTGTGAATGTCCACACCAGGAGTGGGATTCTAAAGTGGGGCTTTTATTCACTTACACACAGGAATACAAAGCAGATGGACCCTCACGGGGGCTACACTCACTAGTTGTACAGAACTATAGAGGTCAAAGCACATCTTCTTCATCATCATAACAACTTTTACCCTCAGGTTCAGAACACACTGGGCTCTCAGCCCAAACTGGTACTCTATCTCTCTCTCTCTATCCTGGATTCCCTGGCATGGCCCTCAGCCAGCACTGGGATATTTCTCCATATGGCATGGATATTTATTTGGTGGCTCCCTCTACCGCCATGAGCAATTCCTAGCTCCATAAGGGAAATCATCATCATCTTCAATCCCACATCTGGGTACTTTCTACGAACACTGGCCAAGTGCCCAGAAGGAAGCCATAGGTGCCCAAAGTGAATCTGTAGAGATAAATCTGGATTCTCCAGGTGACGGGTCTCCCACCTTTTGTCCCAAAATTCATACCCGGCCATTCATTTGGTCTCAATACCTTTCCTTGTGAACCTCTCTGGTGGTAGCATGCTAAATTGAAATGTATGTCACATTTAACAATCTGCAGTCTCTGGAAATCTGGTGTCCTGACTTGTAATGTTCTTTAAGTAGCTATATCCGTCCCTGTAGACCCCCACTGATTAGATGCATTTCAAGCCATATACGAACTTAAATACTGTCTTTGGCATCCTTTCCTGACCCACAGTAGCAGGTACTTAAAAACATCAGTCTTGGTGAAACATAGGCTCTCTGGCACAGCAGACTCAACAGGTTTGCAGGTGCCCACAGGCTTCTCTCAGAAAAAACAACACATACTTCTCAGTGCCTCAGCACAAATCTTCTCTAGGCAGCTTCTCTTACTCCAGCAGGGCCAGGGGAATTGCCCCTGAATATCTGGTCTTGTGCCTCCCATATCTCTCAAGGATGGGGCACTGGAACAACTGGGGGATGGTCTCAACCACTTCAAACAGGTTTCTTCTGTGTCTTTCTCTAGGGTGAGAACACTCACCCACCATTGAGGTAGCACTGTTACAGGGCTGAGGGCTCTGAGGGACTGCCAACTGCAGTGCACCTCCTTCCTCCACTACAGACTGCACAACACTCTCCTAGAGACTGATTTGAAAACCCCAATGTTCTAACCTAACTCCCAGTTGCAACATTCCAATGTGGCTTATGCTGCTGCGAGAATTCAATATAATGTCATCCCTCCAGCTCAGCTGAGACTGAGGACAGAGTGAGACAGTGTGAAACCCATTTAACTGGTGTTTCACAAGCTGCCTTCCCTGCCTGCCACTAGATCTAAATGGGATTCTTGTAACTCCAGTTGACGGGGGGGGGTTACACAAGCAATAACAACTTACAAAAAACTTGTGACAAAGTTAGCTTTCCAGAACCTCACCACATCTTCAAACTTCAACTGCTACGTCTGCCCACAGCAAGAAGACTTAAAAAGCCTCCGTGAGGATTTTAAACAGAGATTACCTGAAATGCAAACAACCTTGATTGGCTGGCTATGTTACTGGCCAAAGAACCATCCCCAGCAAGAACAGTCTCCAGCTAGCACAGAACGATTTAAGGATTTATGTCCCTCTGTTCCAGAAAGTTCTTAAGGAGTTAGGCCAATTGTAAAACACAACAACTTACAAACGATAACAGCTCACAGAAACTTATGACAAAGTTAGCTTTCCAGAACCTCACCACATCTTCAAATTTCAACTGCTACTTCTGTCCACAGCATGACAGACTAACCTTTTGGAAGTTATGTCACACCCTTTATCTAGACTCTGTCTGAGTAACTGACAAAGCTGAAAAAGAGACCGTGTTCACCCAGAGACTTGTTAGTCCAGATGGGACAATTGTCTATGGTTCTCATCCTGAGTGGTACTATCCTTGACTGCCTCTACTCCAGCCTCATGGAGCATGTCTCTTCCCAAGTGCCAAGCGGAACAGACCAAAGTGGGTGCAACATGATGGTGCATGTCTCTTGCCAAGCACCAAGCAGAAGAGACCAATGTGGGTGCAGCTATCCTAGTAGATCCAGCTTGAACTTCATCCAGCCACAACCAGGTCCAGCAGGTGGTGTGGAAGAGCCTGATCCAAAGATTTGTCTTTAACCAGATCCAGAGAAGTATACAGACTGTCAACCTACACTTCAGGATATGGTAGGCCAAAATTCCTCTTTACATTTTATTTTATTGACTACATGCATAAGTGAAAATGTCCCTTGAACTGCTGATCCAAAATAGACTCTTGGATCTGGATTGCAGTTTCAGCAGACCTCGAGCCTGTGCCAATAACTGCTTCCAGCACTCTAGACACTCTTCTTGTGGTGAAGTGCCATTTGTACTTTGGGCTTCTTTCCTTAGTATCAGGACATTAGAAACATAGAAACATAAAAGATGATGACAGATAAGGACCGCAAGGCCCATCCAGTCAGCCCATTTCTTTTTCTGCCTTATGAATGTGCCATTGGCCTTGGCACTGTCAATGGCGTATCAAATAATACTAATCTGTATCGCTCCCTTATGCCTAACCCATGCTAGTTTGAAGTCCTGCACTATATTAATATCCACCTCTTCCTGAGGTAGGCCATTCTATGCATCCACCACCCTTTCATAGAAACACAGAAACATAGACTTTGATGGCAGATAAGTACCACTTGGCCCACCCAGTCTACCCATTTCCCTACCTACTGGATAAACCGTAGATTTTAATTAACCAACAGCCTACTTCCTGCCATCCCCCACTATAATTGCCTTATGTCTGTCCCATGCATGTTTCTGTAAAGAGCTTCCTCATATTACCCCTTAATTGGCATCCCTCTAATCTCATGCTGTGTCCTCTTGTCCTGTTATTTTTCTCATATTGAGACATGTTAGACTCTTTCACCTTTTTAATTCCCTTAAGGTGTTTGAATGTTTCGATCATATCACCTCTCTCCCTCCTTTGCTCTAGGGTATACATATTGAGCTCCATTAATCAGTCTTCATGTGTTTTCTGAAATAGTCCCTGCACCATTTTGGTTGTCCTTCTCTGGACTGCCTCAGTTTGGTTAATGTCCTTGTGAAGGTATGGCCTCCAGTACTGCACACAGTACTCCAGATGGGGCCTAACCAGTGTCTTGTAAAGAGGGATTATTGCCTCCCTCTTTCAACTTCTGATACTCCTACTAATATACCCCAGCATCCCCCTAGCCCTACCTATTGCTTCAGTAGTCTGCTTGGATGATTTCTGGTAATCGGTGATGATGATGCCCTAGTCTCTTTCTTCCTTTGGACTGCCAGCAATTTCCCTCCCAGCCTATAGATGGCTTCAGGATTTCTCTTCCTATGTGCATGATCTTGCACTGCTTTGCATTAAACCCCAGTTGCTACTCTTCTGACCATTTTGCCAGTTTATCCAGATCTCTTCTCATTCTGCCCACCCCATCTGGATCATCAACTTTGTTGCAGATTTTGGTTTCATCTGCAAACAGACAAACCTTACCCTCCAGTCCATCCGCAGTGTCACTGATGAAGATATTGAGGAGGACTGGCCCCAGGACTGATCCCTGAGGTACCCCACTTGTGACTTGCATCTCTTGTGACTGTATACCATTTACCTCAGTTCTCTGTTTTTTGCCCATCAACCAGTTTGCCAAACAGTTGACCAAATTCTGACCCACCCTGAGCCAACCCAGCTTATTAATCAATCTTCTATGTGGAACAGTATCGAAAGCTTTGCTGAAATCAAGGTAGGCAACATCAGCTGCTCCCTCTTGGTCCACCACTCTGGTTACCCAGACAAAGAAATCAATGAGAATAGTTTGACAGGACCTTCCTGTTGTAAACCCATGCTGTCTTGGATTCTGTGCTCCTATGGATTCCAAGTATTACACTATCATTTCCTTAAGGAGTTTCCTCATAATCTCGCACACTACTGAGGTAAGACTGACTGGTCTGTAGTTCCCTGCCTTCTCCCTGCTACCACTCTTGTGGAGAGGGATTGCATGTGACCTTCTCCAGTCTTCTGGGACCTCTCCTGTGCTCAGAAACTCACTAAACAGTTCTGATAATGACCCTGCTAGTTCCACCCTTAGCTTCCTTAGTACCCTGGGATGTATGCCATCAGGTCCCATTGCCTTGTCCACCTTGAGATAGCGAGTTCTTGTTGGACCCTTTCTTTTGTGAAGGAACTAATGTGCACCTCCCTCCCCCCTGTGTCCATGGTGCTGAGCTGTGGGCCCTGCCCTACCTTATCCTCAGTAAATACTGTGCATAAGTATCTATTTAGGATATATACTTTTACTGGTCTTCCACCTCACACACACCCTTATCCCCTTTGATCTTAGCAATACCCCCTTTGGACTTTCTCCTTTCACTAACATATCTATAGAAAGTCTTGTCACCTTCTTTTACTGTTCATGCTAGTGTTTCCTCGATTGGAGTTTTTGACTGCCTTACTGTCTTCCCTGCTTCCCTTAAGGAAGTTTGGTATTCCTCCCTATCTTCATCCCACTGCATTCCCTTATATTTCCTGAAGGCCAGCCTTTTGGTTCTGACCTTTTCTGTTACTGTTTTTGAGAACCAAAGCGGTTTCCTTCTTCTTTTGCACTTCCTTCCCTCTCTAACACAATGGCACATTGCTTCAAGTATTGCATCCTTAATGCTTTCCCACTTTGCCTGTAACTCCTCATCTGTTTTTCTTTTTGCCAGGGCTAGCTTAACCCTGTTGGCCAGCTTATCAAAGTCAGCTCCTCTGAAATCCCATATTTTTGCCTTGGAATAGGATGATTTAGTTCTAGTGGCCACACTGAACCACACCATGTGATGGTCACTGGCCCCCAGATGACCTTCTACCTGGAGATCTGTGATCTGTTCCCTTTTAGTCAGTACTAGATCTAGGATAGTTCTGTCTCTTGTGGGTTGTTGTACCAGTTGTTTGAGGCCCTTCCCCTGCAGGGAATTCACTATGTGTCTAGTTCTGGCAAATGTTTCTGCTGGTATTGACCAGTCTGTATCTGGCATGTTGAAGTCTCCCATTATCAGAACCTTCCATTTAGCTGTCATGTTTTGTATATCTTCTGGCTGTAATGTGTTTATGTTCTTCCCCTGGTCTGGAGGCCGGTAGACAACCTCAGTTTGTATTGCTGTCCCATTTCCTGTTTCCAGTGTGATGCACAGTTCTTCTAGCTCCTTGTATGTATTCTGAATTTCTGTAGCTTTCATATTTTCATTGACATAAAGAGCCACTCCACCCCCCCTTTTTTGCACATTGGTCCCTATTGAACAGTACATAGCCGGGTGCTGAGGTCTCCCAAGTGTGGGTACTGGTGAACCATGTTTCGCTAATGGCTACTATGTCCATTTTAGCCTTTGTCATTATTGCCTGCAGGTCTGGGATCTTGTTTCCCAGACTGCGAACACTTGTGTACATGATTTTCCTTTGGCCAGATTATGGTATGTTAGTTGTTGTGCAAGGTCCGGCATTTCCCCCGCGCATCATATGGAGAGCCAGACCATTTTCCTTACCTGGTGATGCAAATGAACTATAAATATGCTGAACTCATGTTTGATCACTAACTGGGGGACTGGGGGAAGGGTTCTTCTCATTCGATGTACTGGATGCTGCACCCATCTCCCCATTGGCTAGTTCAAATATTCTGCAAAGATGTCAAACATCTGCCCCAATGCATTGACTCTTTCCTTAGTGAGATTCAGTCCACTGAATTTAAAGAACTTTCACTCTCAAAACTGTTGCCAGTTACCTACACATTTGTGTCCTTTTTTCCTGGCACCAGATTCCTTATATCTCCTTCTCTAACCTTCCATCCATCTGCCCCACTCTCCCAAACTGGAAGGATCTCAGAAAAGGAGATGATGGACTAAATGGATGATAGTTTGTCACCCAGCCTGGTCAGGCATTCCTTGGTCTCCACAACTGACCAGGATGGCAAGATCATTATTCCCGATGTGTACTAGGATGTCAATGTTTTCTCCTGCTTCCTGTACAATTTTAGCAACATGGTCAGTGTCTCTCCCACGCTGATGTACCTGGGAGAAATCTGATCATTACCCCTAGCTGGAGATAGGTGTCAACTCCCTGAATGATGGAGTTTCCTAAGATCAGAAGTTTTTTGAATTTCCTTTTTGCTTTTTTTTGTTTTGGTTCCTGTTTCAAGCAAGTTTTGTTGTACTAGCTCCAGTGCTGCAGTGTCCTCTGCCCCTTTGTTTGATTTCAGAGATAGAGGCAGAACCGGTTTGTAGTTTTTATATGGTTTGTGGAGGTGATATATTGGAGAGCACAGAGTGATGGGACACCCAATTTGCCCCTCCTAACCACCTGCCAACCTCCTGGACCAACTACCCTATGTAGTCAATGTTCTTCTGTTGGATGTTGGGGAAATGGGGGGTGGGTCTTATATTTCCTCCTGAATATGCAATTTGAGGAATGCAATCTCTGCCCAGGCTGCCTGGAACTGAGCCCTTAGCTCTCCAATGGCCCAACCTGTAGGACAGTGTCCTAAATCCTGTATAACTTCCCTTTTTGAAAAGTATCCTGCAGTACCTGCAGTTAATAATATTTATTCCAGATAGGTTGCTGGGTTTATAACCTGGTCAGAGTAATTAGAAGGAGGAAAATGAAGCAAAAGTTTGATTGTGTGTTTTGTTTGTTTGTTTTTGTATAACTTGTTATAACAAGTTAAATTACTTGTGCCCCTGTAAATGAAGTCACTCTGTGGATACTCCTCTGATCTGCCCCTTCCTGGTTTGCTACAGATAATGTCACAACTGTGCTACTCTATAAAAGGAGTGTAGCACGAGGTGGTTGTGGATAGGGTTGGTGGCTGTGCACTTCCTCTGCTGAAAAAGAAGAACCATGGATGAAAGAAACTAGGAGGTAAGAGCAGAAACAATCAGCCAGCAACAAATGCAGTAGTCCTGAAAGCTTATCCTTATGATAGATAAAACTGTAAAACCTGTAAAACACCACCTGCAATAATTTCACAGAAGATATACCCTGTAAGAAACACTTTGCTAAAGAGAAAAATAAAGCAGTAACAGAAGATATACCTTGCAAAATACAATTTGAATCAGAAGATTACAGCAGTAATCTGTAAGCATACACTTGTAGGCACACCCTGTAATAATGCAGCAGAAGGTATACCCAGCAACAACAATTTGAATCAAAGAAAGATAAAGCAATAGAATGTCAGCAACAAACAGTAACACTTGCTGTAAGTACAAAAGAAAATAACATGCAGTAAATCCACCTAGCCATAAAAAGCCATAATCCTTTTCCTTGCTCCAGTAAGGTGCTTTGCTCTGTCCTTACAAGCAGCCTAGAAGAAAATAGCTCAGGTGAAGCTAAGTGCTTTTGCCAGCAAACCCAGTCTTCCACCTCCTGGGACCCCCCCCCCAAAAAAAAAAGAATGTGTATATGTTTATTTTGCTACTTTTATACAGTCTTTTGTACAAAACACTTTAAAATATTTTTGGGATAATGTAGTATCTTGCTGGTGGGAGGTTTGGTTACTGTGCTTTTCATGTACAATGTGCTTTAGAATGTTTTCTTTCTCAAGTGCTTCTAAGTGAAAAAAGGACAAGAAGATGATGTTTAGGGCTCAATGGAGTCCTCCTTTAAAGTGTGTTTGGGTTTTAGAAATGTGTAACTAGAACTGTTAACCATTGTTCTGCTTTTTAGGTTTAGAATACTTTGTTAGGTGAAGTTGAAGATGCTTCAGCTGGTATCTGCTCTCTGGTGCAAACTGCCTGTGCCTCACCCTAGGTAGGGGTGATCCGGGCCACCTCATCCTGTAGGGTACTGAGAGGTTGGATAGCCTGCATTGCAGTCAAAGGCACTTGCTGCAGAGAGCAAGTTTTATTTGTTGGTGGTGAGTGTAACCATACATATCCCTTGGGTTACTTGAATACCATCAGTGTTAGAAATAGGAAGGTAGAGGGCAGCTGGTAGGGAGTTTATTAGAAGCTCTCTACAGATGACATCATTGTTTACTCAGCTAGCCTAAGGAGAGAATAGATGATGCCATTTAGAACTCTTGCAGCAACATAACCCCTTGTCAGCTGCAGTGGAAGGAGTTTACAATATTCAGACTAGAGTAGTCTGTTCAGAATAGTAAATTCAGTGTGGGAGCTCTGTGAGGAAGGTTTCATTGAAGAGGTGCCTGCCAGCCTGTGCTGAGGTTGGGTGAAGGACTTCTGTTCTTTTTCTCACCCTGGTGAGTGAGACTGCAACCTGCCAGGAGAAGTGGTGGAGACTGTTGAATGCAGGACCCTTGTGGGTCTTTTCTGTCAGAAATAGGACTGAGGGAGTTCAGTGTTTCCATGGGGCAATCCCCGTGGAACAAGAAGAATGTTCAGCTATCTAGGATCTGTGTAAAGCTATGAAGAGCTACCTGTCAGGGAGAAGTATGTTTTCTTCCAGTATCCATGCCTGTACCAAAGGGACAAAGAAAACTGTGAGTACAGGGACATGGTACCATTATGAGGGAGTTGTCTAAGGTGTATGTGCCCAGAGATACGGCTAGAATACATTATTTTCAGGACCCTTATATCACCACAAAACTGTGCTGAAGTGTGAATTTAACTGTGTAGGATGCCTTTGTAATTCATGAGAATTGAAGGATTCCTTTTGTGTAATTCAGAAAGAATAGCAGAGGCTAACTGGGGCCAGGTTGGGCATAGCCCAATCTCACACTTCAACTAAGGTATACTGATTCACCTATGGACACAAGTTTACCCTTAAGATATTAACTAAGCCCATAAGGTCAGGAGGATATAATGTTAAGTGTGTGGAACCCCCCACAAAAAGACATTTGGAGCAACAAAAAGAAATGCACAGCTTAACAGTGTGGAACCACCACAAAAAGACACTTAAGGAACAGAAAATGTCTAGAGGTCTTTAAGTCACAGGGATAAGCAAGTTGAGATTCTGTGTGAGAGGAATGTTCAAAAATGCCCATTTTTGTTGTGTGGGAAAAGAAAAGTGCTTTTGAGCCTACACATACCATTCCCAACCTGGGAGACAATCCATTTCTGTCTTGCCATCTGTATTCAGAATAAAGTCATACTGTACAATCCCATTTTCCAGTACTGGACTTTCCATCCTGTGCTTCTCTGTGAGAACTTGCTTATGGGCACCCCTCAGAAGATAGACATAGCATAGCCTAGCACCTCTCTCCGTGAACTCTGCATAAATATAAATGTTGTTTTGTGCTCTAACCCCCCCATCCTCTAACATGCTGAGCCAGGTATTTACCCCAGTGCCAGGGCTGATGCCTTTTGTATGCCAACTTGTAGTTTGATTCCTTGTCTGTGTATATGTTACAGGGGTCCCGGTTGCCAGACTTTGCTCTTGGCTGGCATCAGGGTTGCATACTTCTTTGTTAGCAGGTTTCCCCAAGCTGTTCTAACAGAGTTAAATGCCATTCAGGCTGGAGGGAAGGGTGATCATTACATAACAGGCCCACCATGTGTGGAGGTAGCAGATGAGGTACAAACAAATACGAGCCATTTGGGGGGGCAACAGGGATCTCTACAGGGATACCCATTAGGCAGGAAGTGCAGGGGCTGTACAAGAAGTCATCCTTTCTGGGGTCTGATAGCCTGGGCCACAACACAAGGACAGCTGATGGTGTCACAGGGGTAAAGTGTGGGTTGTAGGGACACCCAGTTGGTGGAGAGTGGCCATCTGCTGCCTATGCCTGCCCTCTACCACCACCCAGGGCATGGAAGTCTGCCTGTATGGTCCTCTGTATGCTGGGAGAGTGAACCCCAGCCACAATAAGGGGGATGACTGTGGCGACAGTGTAACCTACCCCAACCTTGGCACCATAGGTTACTGCTCCTGGGGAAGGGCATATCTCAACCTGGTGTGCACGGTGCCCTCTGTGACCCTAGACTCCAAGTTGTACTGGATGTTCTTGTCCTGGCACTGTGTGACACCAGTTTGAAGGGTAGTAGACTCACACTTGATAGGCTGGAACAATGGCTGCCCATCACAATGATGCCACCATTGCTGCAGCCTCTCACACAGCATCATATAGGTTCTATAGAACAACCATGAGTTCTGCCTGCTACTCCTCCACCCACAGCTCATGCATGTTCTCATGCAGAACTTGGGAGAGGCATGTCAGATTGCTTCACCCATTTCTGTTCTATGGGGCGGAGCTGCACCACACAAAGTGTGGTGTCCTGTGGTGGGCTGTAGGCTGGTTATGGCCAGCCTGGTGTGATGAGCACATTGCAGCAGGACTGCTAGTGTTCTGCTGGAGGCATCATGGGGAGGTGCAGTAGTAGCTAACCCTGTGGTATCTGTTGGTGGGTGGTAGTGTGCTGCTTGTTGTGCTGGTTGGATCCTAGGGTAGCACAGCTATGACTGTGCTACAGCCAGAAGTGGGCTGCAACCCTGTGACTGCTAGGCCACATGGGGACAAAGGCTGGGCTCCAGAGGTATGGGTCTGGCAGTGGGGAATGTCATCTCCTAGTTAAGGTTAGCCCTGCCTGCTCCAAGATCTCAAAGTAGGTTTTACCATAATTGTCCACTTCCATGGCTTCCTCTCTGCTGTAATCTGGGTGGCATGAACAGGTGGGTGGTGGGAACTACACATGCCAGGATGATCCTGTGGCATCCTTCTCTGTGACTGAACCCATGAACCCATGTGCTGTGCTATAGGGATATGAGAGGGGAGTTATATAGTACAGTACATGACAGAACAGTATGCAAACCAAGGCTGCATGCATGCCTTGGCATAAAGTGCCATATGCCCATGTATTGTGAGCAGTGCCCATACCCTGCAGGTACCGGCACACCTTAACACCAGAAACACAAGTGCCATCACCATGGGGAACTCAACACAGCACCAGTATTCACATGCCCATCACCAAGTGCTCACACCCCCACACAAATGTACATACACCCAACATCAGTGTGTACACAACCCACCACTGCTGGACACTCACTCAGCACTGGTGAGCAAATACCTTAACACCAGGGAACACACACTCAGCACCAGTGGAGAAACACCCCAACGGAACCTGGCACACTCCAACACCCTATGGTGTTCAAATCCCTGCACTGGAGGACACATGGGAAGCACCACATGGGGCACTGTTATGGGTGTACACACAGATGGCCACTCACTGGGTGACAGGGACACAGCAGTGTTCCTCACACCCAATATGCTACTTAGCCCTGACCTTTGCATACACCCATACCTCTACAGAGCCTCACAGACACTTATGGCCTATGAGATGTCACACTGGGAGTCACTCAAATGGTTGGGCAGGTCCCTCTTGGCTTTCATGTCTGCCACCCAGCGTTTCTGTAACCTCCACAGGTCATAGAGTTGATGCTATGGCCTCCTGTGCAGGATTCAGGAAGTTTGCAGCTGCTAATGCCCTTGGGCCCCTGCCTGTGGCATGCAACTCTGAGTGCTCTGTTGCCATGGCCTCTTTTATGTGTTTCTTCATGTCCATGAAATGCTTCCTCATAACTTCAACATGCTTGTTGTGGACAAAGACAGAAACACTGCACTGACTTCCTCAGTGCTCTCATCCCAGATCCATTGTACACAAGAATCTGTGCTTTTACACTAAGACATGACATCTTCCCTGGCCTTGTAGGCCTGTGCCAATGCATGCAATTACTCCAAGCTGAAGCGGTGCCCTCACAGCCTGTCTGTATGATATGTGGTACCTGCTGGAAACAGGATGCAAGAGAGTTGACTGGAGAGTACAGGAAGTGGACATAGCTGAATGGGACAGAGGTGTACCCCTTTTCCCCGACCAAGAAAACCCAATTGAAATGCATGTTGTCCCACAGTGCTAGACTTGCTGACACCGGCCCATCCACGTGTGGACCAAGTCATTGTGACAGGCACAGACAGGGAAGGGTGGATAGGGCATTGACCCACATCTCCCTGGGCTGCTGACATGGACTCATTACTGTGTGGGGGGGCCCCTACCAGCAGTGTGCACTATGGACCGGAAGGCCTCCTTCCTCACATGGCACCACCACCACCACCAGAGGAAGAGGGTGCAATCGGACAGCACTGCCATATGTACATAGCACTGTTCCACACAGCATGCACACAAGGGTACATTTTGTGAGGCTCACAAATAGTACATCTATGCATGACCTCAGCACATTGCAGACAGGCCCACCATCAAGATCATGCAGCCCATGTAGTCCTATTGTTGACAGACAACACCCACACAGTACAGACACAACATAGACAACAGGATGTGCTAGGTCCAACACTACAACACTCTCCGCATAGTAGGACCCCCAAATGTACTGGGCATCCCATATTGTACAGTGCAAGAGAAATGTGTACATGAATAGTGTGTCCTTGGTAGTATAGTGGATGTATGGGTAAACTGCCTGCAATGCCATGCAGAATACAACATGGAAGATTCTGGGACAATGTGGAAGCCAGCATGGAGAAACAATGGCCCTGCTCCCACAGCACTGTGTCATGCTCCCTTGAGCTCCATAGCATGGGTCCCATGTTACCCCGTTGCATGGCATATGGATGGATGTAGGCTCTCTTATCCCTGAGAACAATCAGACAACTACGGGGCAGGTGTCCTTTACATGGTTCCAGGTCCATGTATAGTACATGGCACCCTGTAGGTCTTGTACTTCTGCTTAGTACATGCAGTGCTCCGAGAGCCACAAGGAGTCCTGAGTGTCACTGGGCTTACAGTTACCTACCATGAAATGTATCACATAGAGCTGCACTGGTTATATAGGATAGGACTGAATGTACTTCAGAGGAACTCAAGAAACCTGCACTGGAGTTGCAGGGATGATGCCAGGATATTCTGGCATCTCTGTACATGCCACATGCATCTGGGGGACATGTTGAGGTGGTACCTGAGGACTGGAGGAGGGCAAATGTGATTCCACTTCACAAACGTGGGAGCAGGGAAGAGGTAGGAAACTACAGACCAGTTAGTTTGACTTCAGTGGTAGGGAAAATGATGGAATCACTTCAGAAGGAAAGAATTGTTAAGTACCTAGAGGACAATGGGGTTCATAGGACCCAAGGCAGCATGGTTTCACAGCAGTAAGGTCATGTCAGACAAACCTAACCGATTTCTTTGACTGGGTGACCAAAGTAGTAGACCAGGGAGGGGCTGTGGATATGGTCTACCTAGATTTTAGCAAGGTATTTGACACAGTCTCACACAAAAGATTAATATACAAGTTAGCCAGCCTTGAAGTGGGTCCTAAGATGGTAGCATGGTTAAAAAATTGGCTAGACAAAAGGACCCAAAGGGTAATAGTAAACAGAGTCCACAGTGAAGAAAGGAGGGTAACTAGAGGGGTACTGCAGGGTTCGGTACTGGGACCGGTCTTCTTCAATGTCTTTATAAGTGACACTGGAGAGCACCTGGAAGGAAAGGTCTGACACAAAGATCTGCAACAGGGTTGATACACAAGAAGGGGTGGAGAGGATGAAAAGTGACTTGGTAAGGTTGGAGGAATGGTCAAATATGTGGCAGCTCAGATTCAATGCAAAGAAGTGCTAGATAATGCATCTGGGAAATAAAAACCCAAGGGAAGAGTACACAATGGGGGTGAGTTAATAACAATAAAAATTGAAAGAGACCTAGGAGTAATTATATCAGATGATCTAAAGGTGGGCAAGCAATGTGAGAAGGCAGTAAGGAGGGCTGGGGGGATACCGGGATGCATAGGGAGAGGCATCAACTGTAGAAAACAGGAAGTTGTTATCCCACTGCACAGTTAGTGACACCCCATCTGGAGTAATGCATGCAATACTGGAGACCCCATCTCTGCAAAGACATAGACAGGAGGGCAACCAAAATGGTGCATGGTATGCACCAGAAGACATACGAGGAGAGACTAAAGCAGCTTAATATATATACCCTTGAGGAAAGGAGGGAGAGGGGGGACATACTAGAAACTTTTAAGTATCTCAAGGGAATTAACAAAGTACAAGAGGGTAGCATCTTTCAGAAGAACAGATGTGCAAGAACAAAGGGGGCACAATATGAAGATAGAGGGGGGACAGCTCAGAGGTAATGTTAAAAGTATTTTTTCAAAGAGAGAGTCATTAATACAAAGAACAGCCTTCCTGGGGAGGTTGTGGAGTCAGAAACAGTGGGAGAATTCAAGAATGCATGGGACAGGCATAAGGCAATTCTAGTGGTGGGGGCAGGAGGAAGTAAGTTGTTTAACTAGAATCTGCAGCTTATCCATCAGGTAGGGAAATGGGCAGACTAGGTGGGCCAAGTGGTCTTATCTGCCATCAAATTTTATGAACACATACACACAGTCCTCTGCACACACATCCCATTCTAGGCCATTCCACAGACACTTACCTCTGTTCACCTGCAGTTCCACTGGGTTCTAGGTGGTGCAATGTGCTCCCTTAAATAGCCTAGGTACAATCTGGCATGCTAATGTATGTAGGTCTGCCTATAATGACATACTTTAAAGGTTGTTTGCCCATGGACTGCCTAATAACCTCATCTGCATATCATTGCCTGAATATTGCAGGTCTACCAGAGCAGTAAATGGGTTTGTGCTCATGTGAGTGGTTGTGCCAAGTCTGTTGTTGTGCTTCCTATGGCCGTTGTGTAGGCATGATAATGTGTCTCACCTAGGATGTCATCAGACTGCATGGCCATGCATGCAGCAACACTATGCAGGTGTGCAGCACTACAAAGCACATTGAATGCATTACATGCATGTGTTTCCCCAAGCCAACCACATTCCCATGGCCCTGCATCACCCCAGCACATGTGCATTGTGCAACCCAATGTGCCATAGTGCAGAGCAACAAGCACAATGTACTGTGCAAATGCAGCACAGGCCCAGAACAGGAAACAGCATGGCATCCTCCTGTACAGCACTTAGGAAGCAGCAATCATGTCTGAACGCCAACACCGGGCACTTGATCAGCACAAACACAGGTGGTCGGCAGCTGAGATTGCAAACCGCAGTGACCTAGTGGTTGCCAGAGGGAACCAACTGCTGGGGGAGACGGCAGGGGTGAGAAAACACTGCTGCATGGTCCGGGCCTCAGTGTGGCAGCACCAAACTCACAGGACAGGGGTCACCAGCACTGAGGAACAATGCAGGCACAGATGTAAGTAAGTAAGTAAGTAAAATTTTATTTATACAAGGTGCCCTTCTGTAGCTCAGGGTGCCCTCACAATATACTTACAGACAATACAAGTACAAACTTTTCAAAATTATACAACTACAATCCACTTAAAATCAGCATATAAAATCTTAAAATCTTAAGTTCCTTCAAGGCTCTTTGAAAAAGATATGTTTTAAGGGAGTTTTTAAACCCTTCTATGGTCAGGCTGTCTCGTATCTGACGAGGTAGAGAGTTCCACAGAGTAGGGGTCATAAAGGCAAAAGAACTTCCCCCAAATGTTTTCAAACATACCCTGGGAGCCTCCAACAATCCCTCATCAGAGGATCAGAGTAAGCGAGAGGGATGGTAGGGAAATCGGAGGTCTTGCAAGTATTTGGGTCCCTGATCATGTAAGACTTTATAGGTCGGCAAAGCGACCTTGAAAGGGATTTGCCACTGTATAGGCAGCCAGTACAGTTTGTGCAGCACAGATGTCATGTGACTGGATCTAGCAGTTCCAGTTAACAACCTGCCTGTTGCATTCTGCACTAGATGCAATTGGCAAATATCCACTCCTGGAAGCCCCAGGTAAAGGGCATTGCAGTAACATAGAAACATAGAAGTTGATGGCAGATAAGGACTGCAAGGCCCATCCAGTCTGCCCATTTCTTTTTCTACCTTATAAATGTGCCATTGGCCTTTGCTCTGTCAGTGACCTATCTATTCATAGTCATTTGAATTGCTCCCTTATGCCTATCCCATGCCTGGTTGAAGCCCTGCACTGTATTCATAGCCACCACTTCTTGTGGTAAGCCATTCCATGCATCTACCACCCTTTCTGTGAAAAATAACTCACGTTCCCCCTTAATCGGCCTCCCTCTAATCTCATGCTGTGTCCTCTTGTCCTGCTATTTTCTTATACTTAAACATGTTAGACTCTTTCACCTTGTTTATGCCTTAAGGTGTTTGAATGCCTCGATCATATCACCTCTCCCTCCTTTGCTCAAGGGTATACATATTGAGCTCCATTAATCTGTCCTCATATGTCTTCTGATGCAGTCCCTGCACCATTTGGTTGCCCTTCTCTGGACTGCCTCAATTTAGTTAATGTCCTTGTGAGAGGTGTGGCCTCCAATACTGCACATGGTACTCCAGATGGGGCCTAACCAATGTCTTGTACAGAGGGATTATTACCTCCCTCTTACGACTTGTGATACCCCTACTAATACACCCTAACACCCCCCTAGCCTTACCTACTGCTTTAGAGGTCTGCTTTGATGATTTTAGGTCATCAGTGATGATGATGCCCAAGTCTCTTTCTTCCTTTGTGACTGCTAGCAACTCCCATCCCAGCCTATAAGTGGCTTCAGGGTTTCTCTTCCCTATGTGCATGATTTTGCACTTCTTTGCATTAAATCCCAGTTGCCACTCTTCTGACCATTCTGCTAGTTTATCCAGATCTCTTCTCATTCTGCCCACCCCATCTGGATCATCTACTCTGTTGCAGATCTTGGTGTCATCTGCAAACAGACAAGCCTTACCCTCTAGTCCATCAGCGAGGTCACTAATGAAGATGTTGAATAGGACTGGCCCCAGGACTGATCCCTGAGGTACCCCACTTGTGACTTGCATCTCTTCTGACTGTATACCATTTACCACCACTCTCTGTTTTCTGCCAGTCAACCAGTTTGCCACCCAGTTGACCAACTTCTGACCCACCCCGAGCCTACCTAGCTTATTTATCAATCTTCTATGTGGAACAGTGTCAAAAGCTTTGCTGAAGTCAAGGTAGGCAACATCAACTGCTCCCCCTTGGTCCACCACTCTGGTTAGCCAGTCAAAGAAATCTATGAGATTAGTTTGACAGGACCTTCCTTTTGTAAACCCATGCTGTCTTGGATCCTGTGCCCCTATGGATTCCAGGTGTTGCACTATCCTTTCCTTAAGGAGTGCCTCCATAATCTTGCCCACTACTGAGGTAAGACTGACCAGTCTGTAGTTCCCCGCCTCCTCCCTGCAACCACTCTTGTGGAGCGGGATCACATGAGCCCTTCTCCAGTCTTCTGGGACCTCTCCTATGCTCAGAGACTCACTAAACAATTCTGCTAATGGCTCTGCTAGTTCCTCCTTTAGCTCCTTAAGTACCCTGGGATGTATGCCATCAGGTCCCATTGCCTTATCCACCCTGAGCTTAGCAAGCTCTTGTAGGACCCTTTTCTTTGTGAAGGGAGTAGTGCTCACCTCCCTCCCCTGTGTCCATGATGCTGAGCTGTGGGCCCTGCCCTACCTTCTCTTCAGTAAATACTGAGCAAAAGTATCTATTTAGGATAGATGCCTTTGCAGGGTCCTCCCTCCTCCTCACATGCTCCCTTTTCTCCATTAAGCTTAGCAATACCCCTCTGGACTTTCTGCTTTCACTAATGTATCTATAGAAAGTCTTGTCACCTTCTTTTACTGTTCGTGCTAGTGTTTCCTCAGTTTGGGACTTTGCCTGCCTTACTGCCTTACCTGCTTCCCTTAGGCAGTTTGGTATGCCTCCCTATCTTCATCCCGCTGTGTTCCTTATATTTCCTGAAGGCCAGCCTTTTGGCTCTGACCTTTTCTGCTACTGTATTTGAGAACCAAAGTGGTTTCCTTCTTCTTTTGCACTTCCTTTTCTGTCTAACACAATGGGATGTTGCTTCAAGTATTGCATCCTTAATGCTTGCCCACTTTGCCTGTACCTCCTCACCTGTGTTTCTTTTTGCCAGGGCTAGCTTAACTCTGTTGGTCATCTTATCAAAGTCAGCTCCTCTGAAGTCCCATATTTTTCTCTTGGAATGGGATGATTTAGATGTAGTAGCCAAATTGAACCATACCATGTGATGGTCACTGGCCCCAGGTGACCTTCTACCTGGAGATCTGTGATCCCTTCTTTGTTAGTCAGTACTAGATCTAGGATAGCCCTGTCTCTTGTGGGTTGCTGTACCAGTTGTTTGAGGCCCTCCCCCTGCAGGGAATCCACTATGAGTCTAGTTCTGGCAGATGTTCCTGCTGGTATTGACCAATCTGTATCTGGCATGTTGAAGTCTCCCATTATCAGAACTTCCCCTTTAGCTGTCATGTTTTGTATATCTTCTAACAGTAATGTGTCTATGTCCTCCCTCTGGTCTGGGGGCCTGTAGACAACCCCAGTTCTTATGGCTGTCCCATTTCCTGTTTCCAGGGTGACCCACAGTTCTTCTGGCTCCTTATGTGCATTCTGAATTTCTGTAGCTTTGATATTTTCATTAATATACAGGGCCACTCCTCCCCCTTTGCACCTCGGTCTCTTCTGAACAATACATAGCCAGGTACTGAAGTCTCCCAAGTGTGGTTACTGGTAAACCACATCTCACTAATTGCTACTATGTCCAGTTTAGCCTCTGACATTATTGCCTGCAAGCCTGGGATCTTATTTCCCAGGCTGTGAGCATTTGTGTACATGATTTTCCATTGGCCAGATTTTGGTGTGTTAGTTGTTGGGTGAAGTTTGGCATTACCCCTGTGCATCGTATGGGGAGACAAACCTTTTTCTTACCTGGTGATGCAAATGAGCGGCAAACCGCTTGAATTCCTGTTTGACCACTAGCTGAGGGAGAGTGTCTTCCCATTAGGCGTTATGGGGTGCTGCCCTCTCCCCATTTCAGTTTAAATATTCTGCAAAGACGCAAACTTCTGCCCCAATGCACTGACTCCCTCTTTAGTCAGATGCAGTCCATCAAATTTAAAGAACTTTCGCTCCCAGAACTGTTGCCAGTTCCTACAAATCTGTGTCCTTTTCCCGGCACCAGTCCTTGAGCCACGTGTTTAGCTCCCTATCTCCCTTCTCTGACCTTCCGTCCATCTGCTCCTTTCTCCCAGACTGGCAGGATCTCAGAGAAGGAGATGCCAGATGAAATAGATGATAGTTTGTCACCCAGCCTTGTCAGGTGTTCCTTGGTCTCCACAACTGACCGGCTGGCGAGATCATTAGTCCCTATGTGTACTAGGATATCAATGTTTTCTCCTGCTTTGTGAACAGTAGTTAAGACGAGTGGTGACAAAGGCGTGGACCAAGGTATTAAGATCCTCGGAGGGAACCAGATGCTTCACCCTGGCAATATTTCTTCGATGGTAAAAGGCAGAACTGACTACGGCTGACACCAGAGACTTCAGGGTTAGGCCTTCATTAAATGCCACCCCGAGGTTCTGCACATGGCCTGAGGTTTTGAGCAGGTTCCCTCCAAGTTGTAAGTCCTAGGGTTTTCCCGCCCATGACCCGGCCATCTTCAGATCAGGGTCTACAACCAGCACCTCTGTTTTCTCTGGGTTTAAATTCAGCCAGCTGGTGCTCATCCAGTTCTGTATCTCCAGTAGGCAGTTGTTAAACATTGAGACTGTATCAAACTCCTGGCTGGGCACAAAGGACATATACAGTTGAGAATCATCCACATAACAGTGAAAACTCAACCTGTACCGCCTTATAAATGTCCCCAATGGCAGCATATACACTGCAAACAACATGGGAAGCACAGAACCCTCATGGTACCCCCAGGCAAGCTACAAGGGACAGGAATAAATTCCCAACACAACCCTCTGTGATCTGCCCTCAAGGAAGGATCAAAACCAATTGAGGACTGCCATCTCCAGTCCACAAAAGAACTGCAGGCATTCCAGCAACACCCGTAGTCCACAGTGTCAAATGCTACTGAGAGATCAAGGAGAACCAAGATGGAACAGGCGCTCCGATCTCTCACCACCAGAAGGTCATTATACTTGAACCAGGGCAGTCTCAGTGCTGTGCCTTTCCTGAAACCAGACTTGAGAGGGTCATAGATATTGTGGATGGATAAATGATCCTCCAGCTGCAGGCGACACCTTTTCAATAACCTTCTCCTGTAAAAGGTAGGTTAGAGACTGGTCTGTAGCTAGCAGGGCTATCTGGGTCAAGAGAGGGCTTTTTCAGCAGTGGCCTAACCACTGCCTCCTTTAAGGATCCAGAAAGATCCCTCCTCGGCAAGTCCAGTCTATCTGAGTTAGGACTGGGCTGATGACCTTAACACATCTTACAAGAAGGTGTGTTGGGGCCCTGATCGAAACTAAAGCAAGTTGGTCATAAAGTCTGGATGATCCTCACTATATTCATGACTACCGGCTGGCTGAAGGCAGACCAGGAAAATTGGGTCTTAGTACTACTCAGTAGGCCACCACAAGGACCAATGGGGAGGCATTGGCCAATCTCTGTCCTAATGGTGGATACCTTATCAGCAAAGAACTGAGCAAACTCCTCACGTTTTTCCTGTGACAATGCTCCATCAGACTGCAGGCAGACTAGATTGTACAGTCTGTCCATAATACAGAAGAGCTGGGCTAGTTTGTTCCTCACTGCAGCAATTTCCCTGAACACGGACTCTGCCTTCTTATGGGAAATTGTTGATTGGTAGACCTTATAATGGTTCAACAACCTAAGTCTGTCCACCTTCAAGTGAGTTTTCCACCATTGTCTCTCCAGCCTTCAACCCTGCCTCTTCAATTTCCTTACTGTCCTATCAAACCATGGGGCACCCAGGCGAGGTCAAATGGCGAACACGAACTGGAGCAATGAAATCCAGGACCTCAACCACTATCCTATTATAGGCTCACTGAAGATTCCCTGGGTCACTGCTATCTAATGGAAGACCCAAAAGTTCAATACTGCCATAAGGCCTTCAGGTGTTACCTGTCTTAAAGAATGGTACTGTACCATTTCCTTTGGGGCAGGCCCATTTTGAGGGGTTGGAAAACTAAACCTCAAGGTGTGATGGTCTGACCACCCAATAGGATCCACCTCCATACCAGAGATCTCCATCCCCAGGTAGAACACCATGTCCAATAAGTGCCCCCCTTGCGTTGTGGTGGTAATAACCTGTGTCAGCCCCAATGATTCCATCAGTTGGAGGAGGTCTTGTCCAAAATATGAGAGTTCATCATTGACCCAGACATTGAAGTCCACCAGAATTAACCATCTGGGGGCCTCCAATACCATTGTGGCGACGAAGTCCGCTAACTCCTTCAGGAATATCCTCCCATCCCTGGGTGTACAGTATGAGAAAGATCCTGAATCCTGCACCCACTCTTCCCATACACTCAAAGGAGTTGGCACCCCCACTGGCACCTTCTTGAAGTTCAGTTTCTGTCTAAAACAGACTGGACCCCCTCACCCCTATAGTCCACTGTCAGGGGATGAGTCACCAAGAATTCAGCTGGTATCACAGCTGCCAAAATGGGCCCTGCATTTTCATTCAGCTAAGTCTCGGTGATGCAAGCCAGGTTTGCAGAGGCTTCTAAGTCTGCAACCACAAGGGGTTGCATACACCGTGGTTGACCCACCCACGCAGTGAGGGGGTACCATATAATGACCTGCAGTGGAGGGAAGTGTGCAGGCTACATGAACTGTGGACCATGGTTACCAGTGACAGTGTGCCTAGGCTAGGTGAGTAAAGCTGGATGTAAGGCAGGTGTGTGAACTGGTCTGTGTGCAAGCCTGTGGTATAGTAGTATGTGTTATGATTAGCCCCCCCAAACACTGTGCACACCATCTGTGTGCCCTTGGTGTTCCCTGTGTGTGCTGGCACATGTACCACTGCATGGCCTGCCAGATGTATGCAGATGGCTGGGAACCCTGTCCTGTGGTCCACCCTACTGCCCTCTTCATGACTGCACCTTCCATGTATGACTGAGGGGTGCACCAACATGTCCACATAGTGAAGGCCTACACAGAGACATGGCGGCTGTGTCACAAATATGACAGCCCTCCCTAAAGTGGCATGGCATGGAATGCTGAGACATATAGCCAGCTACGGGGACCCTGACATGTCACTGTCTGTCACCATGTACGCAAGCTTTGTATGTGTGGCTGTCCAGGGTGCTGTACCCAGTAGGACTTGGCACTATCCACAGGAAATTTCATACACAGTGTACATACTATGCTACATGGCCACAAGCCGGCATGTACCAGGTACTGCACTGGGTGTGATGGCACTGTGCAGCAGTTTGGATATGAACTGGCCACTGTGCAAGCACCTGCACTGGTATGCTTTGCTTGCTCTTGTCATGTGTTTCCTGGTACACTATGGATACCTATTCCTACTATGCCTAAGCAGGGTCTGGTGCTGGAAAGTTTATTCAGTGGTACAGGGGCTGAAGGGACATCCAGTTGAAGGCAGGACAAGAGGTTGCATACACCGTGGTTGGCCCACCCATGCAGTGGGGGGGGGGGTAACATACCTTCAGAGCAGATGTCAGAGTATGCCAGGGTGTAGTGCCACAGGTGGTGCCATAGTTATGTTGCAGTCCTTCCCAGCCTGTCCACCAGAGGACATGAATAGGTTGCGGCTGATGAACATTAAAGGCATGTGGCCAGTTATACTGTGTACTGTGAAGTGAACAGAGCACTGAGTATCAGTGTGGGGGACCAATCACAGCTCCCTGTTCCTAACCTACAGATCTCAATCCCTAACCCACCCAGGATAGGACCCAGCCTACACGAGGCCATCAGTACAAGAGGGCATCCAGGGAGGAGATGGTGGCCCTTGACAATGCCAGTACCAAAGAGGAGTGGAGAACAGGCAAGTACTTTACATTGTATGTGGCATCTGGGGTTGCATGTAGAAATGCATAGCTGACAGTACAGCTGGTGCTGCAGTGTCCGTGGCCATACTGCCGTCATGGGTATTGGGCCTAGCCCTCCATGGTGTACACATTGATATATCTGACACTGGCAGGGTGTGCATTGCCAGTGTTGTACGTGCTGTCCAGGGGGATATGGAAACCACAATATCTTTATGGCCTGATGGGTGGCAGCTGCATAGGAGAGGTTGACCTCCCAAGACTGCAGCTGGTGGCAGCTGTGGTCCTCTTCCATTTGGACATGGCACAGTAAGTGATCATCCACAGTATAAATGGTGCGCTTGGCCTTAGGGAATACAAAGCACAGGGTAACATCATCTGGTGTATGTGGAAATGCGCCACACCTGTCACCTACTCAGGTTGGTCCTATCGGTAATGGCAAACCAGGGCAGGGAGGCTATGGGCTCCTTACAGCCTTGGCCTGAGAGTGTGCTGCTCTGTCCACCACATGTATCCACTATGCCATCTGTGTCAGTGTCTGGCAACAGGTATCTCTGTGTGTGCCACCATGCTGGATGATTCCCCATGGGGCATGAGCTCAGGAATACTGGTGGTGAACACTAACCCTGCATATGGAGTTGTGGGCCTGCAGTGCCTCAGGGATGCATCACATTATGTACAGTCTGTTTTGCTGTATGTACATGCTGCTGGCATGCTGCCCTGTGTTTTTCTACCATGCCATGCCATGGCCCACACCATATGGTTGTGAACAACATGTGCCACTGGATGGCTGCCACAGCAGATGATGACAGTGCACACAGCCTCAAGTGTGCCCCCCTTACAGTTGGTCAGGCCCATCTCACCATGCAGCCTGGATTTTGTATGCTGGCTGTCAGCAGGTGGCTGGCATTTGTCAGTGTCGTGTCAGTGCACCACCGTGACAAGCAGTGTGCCTCAGACAGCTGCCATGGTTGTCCCCTTGAACTGCCTACATATCCAGTGCCACATGCAGTGCATGGCATGACTCAGTGACTCACTGCAGTCACACATTACTGGTAAGGCCCAGCAGACAGATGAGCCATTGCTAGGCAGCACAGGTAGATTACCATGCGTACATGTTCTGGGCCACAGCTGCAGCAGTGGCTACCTTACACAGTGACAACTAGGATAAGTGGACTCCACTCTAAATGGACAGACCAGTCATACAGTCAGATGTCACAGAGTCATGCAGCCAGTGATCTACACAGGCTCTGTTATGGGGATATACCCCTGCTCTGACTGGGAACAGGGGCCCACCTAGACAGGCTACTGGGGTTAGCCTGGAGTGACACAGTCATATGGATGTGCAGCATCACTGTGCAACAGTGGTGCTGTGGTGCTCCATCAGCCTCAGTCATGCAGGCTACAGCTGCTACATGCAGTGATTGTTGGTTTATATAGGATGACCAGGCAGCCAGTTCAGGGCCCACCTGGACATGTCCAGGTAGTGTTCTGACCCAGTCCAATCAGGCAACACTCTACATAGGGTGCACCAATGAAAACAGAGATGTCAAACACATCCTAGCCTCAGCACAGTGTCCACCAATGATGTTGTTAGTGTTGCACAGCATGTCTAGAGTCCTGCCACATACGCCACCGCTGCAATAGTGTGCACCATGGTTGCTTCATGCAGTGCCAGCTGCCAGTCCTAGTGTTATTCAGCAGTGTTGTGCACAAGAGTGTGTACCTGTCCCCATCCTGGAAGTGACCTGGGGAGGAACCTGGATGTCTGTCCTGTGTGCCATGGTAGGCCTGTGTGCTGGTTACCTGGTCAGAGACCATGAGTTGTGTGGTGCACTCCCCTTCCACTTAAACATGCCACTGCTTGGCCCTCTGGTGAGTGCTGCCACTGCATGTGTCACAGGCATACCTATGCCATTCCTGTTGATAGTGCATGTCCATGCCATGGCCAGGTCTGCTCTGGTGTTCTATGGCATTGTGGTTGCATGTGCACCCCTCCAGTGTCTGAATCACAGTGCTGTCCATGGTATGCCATGCCCAATCCATTGTGACTGTTAGCCACCCGTAATCCCTGTGTGGCATGGTGGCACATGTGTTGGCTGGGTTTACCATGCCTGTGTATTATAGCCAACACTGCATGCCTTGATCTGTATGCACAGTTGATTGTGTACATTTTCTTTCTGTCAATAGGTGTCCAAAGGAATCCCAGCCATCGCTGGCAGCGAAAAACCTTTGAGGGTCATGAGGACCTGCTACGTCAGCTGGTGCAGCAGCAGTGCCTGGTCCTGTGGCACCTAGAAGAGATTGCTGAGGCCATCTGGGAGCAACTGGCAGCCAAGTGCCAGCAGCAATCACTGGCTCCAGTGCCACCACCATAAGAATACCTGAGATGCAGGCATTCTCATTTATAGCCACCCCAGTTGAACTGTATTCAACCTGTGTTTGCACTCACCCTGTTTACCTTCCCATTTTAACTTTGCTGTTGTTATGTCTGTTGCCTTTTCATACAAATACACTATATTTTTATACTGATGTAGCTGTGTTGTGTATCTGTCCTTGGTGCCCTATCTGACCACCCATAGCCACCCCCACTAAGCAGAATCATAACCAGTGCCCTGGACAGGGCTGCATCACTGTGTGACCCCTTCATGGGCTGCACTCTCCTCAGTGTTATATTCAGCACTGTGTCACTGCACTGTGATGTGCAGTCACCTGTCATTTGCACAGCATGCAATCCACCCTGTATTCAGAAGGGAGAGCGCCTGAACTATGCATCTGAATATATCAGGCTGTGGGATTGGCACAGACTCTAACTGTGAAGTGGCACAAACACATCACCTGAATTCACCTGAATACACTTTTGAATATTTGGCCCCTGAAGTTTTTTAAGTAGCCACTTTTTAGCTCATGCAATCTCTTCATCAGAACCTTATTTCTAATTATTATTACTGGGTAGGAAAACCCATGTGACTTGGTTAGTCAGGACCCTACATTGTACAAGAACAAAGCATAATAAAAAAAAAGGTATTTCCAGCCAAGACACAGACACAACATTAATGAAATCCTTGAGCTGTTCAGAATTTTAAATGTCAAATGACAGTCATTGTACTCCTGATAGAGACCCACTACAGAAACAATAAACTACCAAATACCATGGTATACATGCCTGCAAAGATATTAAATGTGCTGCTTGAGACATGCCCAACAGAATAGTTAGAGCACTGCAGCTTGGGATGCCAGTGTCCCATGTTTGGGTATGAGCACAAATCATCATGGGATGGGCTGGGGAGGAAAGACTGAGCATTCCAGGGACTTCTGTGCTTTGGGATGATGGAGGAGGTCAAGCTCCCTACTGCAAGACTGACACCTGATAGAGGCAGGGTGGCAGCACAGATGATAGCGTACTCATAGGGAGGGGCTACCACTGGATGCCATAGCACATATGTGCACTTGCACCACTGCATGCAGTGAGCCTAAGGAGAAAGTGGGAAAGATTAGACCCTTACCTGCCCACACCCCATGCAAGCTGTCACATGAGAATCATGGCTGCCACAAACCATATTGTGCTCCTGGGTAAGTGGTAGATAACAGGTGAGTAAATGGTCAGTAATGGAGCTGTAGTGGGCACTGTCAAACAAAGCCTAGGGGGAAAATACCTGACAAAAAAGAACTACTGCTGCATGTTTTTGTTTTCTGATATTCCTTAGGTTGCTGTGCTAACCTCTCCCCTTGCTATCTCACTTGCCCTCTTTCGCATTATTCTTCCTATCATATTTTAGTGTCTGTCATAGGTTCTTTTTTATGACAGCTCCTGATAAAATGAACTCCCCCAACTGGCCCTTTGGCTCAGCAGTAGATCAGATGCTTGTGACACCAGTGATCTGGGTTCAGGAATGAGCCTGGATCATTGGGAGATGGTCAGAGAAAGGAGTAGCGAGCACCCCAAGAGACACTCTCCTTGTCTGGTGTAGGGGAGGGGAGAGTGCTGTGTCCTGCTCCAGCACTGCCACTTACAGATGGAACATGGGGAGGGAAATGACGCGCCATACTGAGCATCGAGTGAGCATGTCAAGGCAGCCTCACATCAGGGATGTAGTCCCAAAATGCAGGCCTCCCTGTTGGGAGGGTAGAGCAGCAATAGACAAGGGATCAAAGACTGGAAACACCCTGGCTGGCGGGATGATTGTCAACCTCAACAGGCCCATGTCCGTGACCTTGGCCCCTTCCTGAGTCTTGATCCACACCTCAGCGAGTTTATGGACTCCCTGTCACCCTGCGATGGAGGACAGATCTTGGAGGATTCAGAGAAAAGTGTGTAGGTCCTGGGTGAATTTGGGGTGACGGGACAAGAACTAGATCAAGCCTTTGGAGTGCCCGAGGCACTCAAACTGTGGGGGCCCATTTAAGTCAACACCCAGCTTGTCATACAAGCAGCTCTTATTATTTTGACTGCAAATGCTTACATTTCTTTTATTGTTTGTTTTTAAGCATGCCCATATTTAAAATAATGTTTTGTTTTGTGTTTTTTTTATTAAGCATGCCCTTATTTAAAATACGTTATTTAAAATGTCCTTTCCTCTCCAAACTAAAACATGAAGTACTGACCTCGATCCCCAACCCTCTTGGTAGCCTATCTGCCCCTCCTTCAGACATTAGCACACTACACCATGGCAGGTGATCAGCTTAGCCCTGTCCTCTCTGCACAAAAGACACCACTTTAGTTGGCCAGAATCATCTGCAGCTTTGTTTTGATTTGTTTGCAGCAGCATAAAGCTATAGTCTCTTTGAGACCCATTCCACCTCTCAGCCACACAGTATGCAAAGGTGGGCATTTTAACATATGTGGTGCAGTAGGCAACTTAGAATGTTTTCCAACTTAACCTTATGAATGCAGAGGCAAATATCCATTGACGTTCTCCCAAAACACACACACACACACACACCCACCCAGGGCACAGTGGAGGCATCTGCAAGTAGTGGAACAGACATGATACCTGTTCTGGTCCACTAAATGTCCCACTGGTGGGTGGTCGCAGCAGCCACTGATACACAATCCCAAGTCCTCCTGTTACAGAACTGAGCTTCAATACGTATGTAAGAGCAGAAGAAATAACATTATTTTTGCCAAATGAAACAGCAGTTTTCCTTAAACTTGCTTGTGAATAACAATGTACAGTAGTTGCTTGTATGATCTACAATCTACACAAAATTAAGTATTACTTAACATGTTAAAACCTTGTTGTGATTGGGTCTTTAGGCTGCATATGAGCTGGCATTTGGTATGTATTTAGCAGTTTACATGACTCTTTTTTTATTATGGAGTTTTGGTTTTCTTAAAGGATAAATCCCAGTATAAAATCATTGCTGTCTCGAGCAGAAGATGCATCTTTCAGTCCTCAGCATATGAGAAATGCAGGAGTTCCATTTTTAAGTTAGTAGTTCAGCTCCCCCAAAAGGAAAAGTTTAAGTATTTAGTGCACAGTAGACTGGTACACACTGATTCTGTTTCTAGGTTGAGGCTGACCAGCTCATCTGATGACTGAAGCAAAGTGCACAGCACCAAATAGTTTTTTTTCGTGTTATTCAGTCACCTGCCTCCTTTGTCTTTAAATGTGCTATGCCTGCCAGCTTGCCAAATCGCTGATGCATTTTGTTTCAGAATGTTTTTTCCTGGACTCTGACACCAAAGTGAGCCGCAGCTGCCTAGACATATGCCTTAACCTAAAACTTAGCATGACTTCTCCTGTTGACCTGTGGTTCCACACTTTGTACCACATAACTAACTCTCCGATCATGTAGTAAGACTTGAAGCCTGGCACACCATCTGACACCTCCCCCGAGTGAGTTCCACTCCTGCTGCTAACTGTATCCGATACTCACACCAACACTCGTGCACCACTGTTGTAAAAAAATAACGGTCATGTGATGGCAGCCTAGTAAAAAGCAGCAGTTCTAGGAGAGCTCCGTTCCTCACCCACTGAATTTCAGCTTAATACTGTAATTAGACGCAAAGTTTACTCCACTGGAACGCCAGGCATTAAGGCAACAAAGACCAGACACTGCATATTGAGTCTCAGATATAGATTTACATGAAAAAGGCACTTCCGAGACAATCTCCGCCACTCACTCCGGAAAAAGAGAAGGCCGCCAAGCGCCTAGGTGCAAGCTTCTCCCACCACTGAAAATGGCAGTAGCTCCGACTGCATTGTTTGAAGAAAAATTCTTGAGATAATGCAGCCACTTCAAATAGCAGTTGCTTCCATCACTGAAGACTTAAAGGAAATTAAAAATTCTGTGGAATCCTTAAATCGGAGAGTAGGTGACTCAGAAGCCAGAGTAACCTCGCTAGAAAAAAGGCTAGACAAAATGGACCTGGGGTTGGCTGTAATGGGAGGCAGGCTGAAGAGAATGGAGGAAAAAATCGAGGATCTCGAGGGTCGTAGCAGATGGAACAATCTAGTGACCATTGGAATCCCCGAGAAAAAAGAAGGGAATGCGCTAAAATAGCTGCCCCCCCCAAATGGAGGAGAATACATCGTCGAGAGAGTTCACCAAGCCCTAAGCCCACCCCCGGCCCCTGGTCAGTCTCCTAGGCCGTTGATCTGCAAATTATTAAATTATAATGACAGGCAACACATACTAAATAAGGCAAAGGAAGCCCATGAAGTAACCTGGGAGGGCAAAAAAGTGCGGATTGTGCAAGATCTCCCCCAATCAGTGAGGCTCTGGAGGCAAGAACTTCACCCCTTAGTATCTAAGCTTATTGCCGCAGCCAAGCAGTTCAGAGTCAAGTACCCTGCAATATTAATGGTAAAGAATGAAGATAAATGGATCTCTTATGAGTCCCCAGCACAGGCTCTATCAGGACTGAAAGAACATTTTCCGGATCTGTTTAAATGAAGGGGGACAGTCTAAACCAGTTGGCGATTACTTGTGAAGAATTATGCTGAGACGCCTGTAATTCTCCGAGGTTACACTTATGCCTTAATTGGACTGTGACAGAGTTATGGCTGCTGGAGAACTTGGGAGCCTGTGATTTACACTGCTTGAATTGAAGTCCACCTGTGTTTATTTAATGGTTGGCTTCCTACAAATATGCTATCTACAGTATCTGCTTGGTATTGCAGTGGGAAAAGCGGAACAATATGATGCATAAGGTCCTTACCAGAGCCATGTCTTGACTCGTTGGTGGCAGAACGGTGATTTTCTTATCTGCTCCTTGACTGGCTTTTAGCAGTCTGCCAGATTACTTTATTTTACTAAGGACAGCACAAAATGGATGTTCTGTTCAGTGTAGGAGCTTAGATCCCAATGTGATTGTTAACGTGGATCCAAATTATTTGACTAAAGTGTTTAGTTTGATTTTGCCAAATGTAGGCTCCTACTAATGGAATGTTTGCTGTAATTATTTTACGGTTAAGTGTGGGCCAGACTGACGGCAAATAATGGGCTATGGCTTGTGCATGCAATCTAAGATATGGGACAAATTCGTATTTACCCTCAGCCCTGTATTTTGCTAGTTTTAAGAATGTTAATGTTAGCATGCAGTTAAGGATATTAGGTTTCAATATATAGGAATAACAGCGCTATCAAGCCTATTATGGCCAGTGTTTGTAATTACCTAAATCTCGGCTATGAAACTGTCTGCTTCCAGCGCTGATTATACGGGTATAAAGCTTTTGGAATATGTAGTAAGGATATGAGGGATAGTTAACTTTCAGTTATTAGTGCTGTTCTTTACTTCTGTTAGTAAATGCTGATGACTACAGTTTACCTATAGTTTATTGTGAATGTGAATCAAATATGGAAAATAATAAGCTTTTACACACTTGCTTATAATATACATTTCAATCGGGCGGGGGGGGGCTCCAGGGACAAGGCTATTTGAGCTGGGTCTGCTTATGTGCAAATCACGTGACATATGATGTTTAGGAGTGCAGTATGGTGGTACTGGGGAAGGTTTATAAATATAATAGAAGTAGAATGTGGGGCTCGGAGGGGTTTGGGTGGGGAGGGGGAAAGACTACGAACGACTTAGATTTTGGCTCTGTTGATTTAACTGGTAATGTCTTTGCACTCTATGTATTTTTCAGTGGCCTAGAGTATAGAATCTAGATAGCGCTTTCAAAAAAATAAATGTTTACTCGCTATTTCTGGTTACCTTTTAAACTGTTGATTTAAGGTATAAGTAATATCTATCATTTTTTGAGCTGGAATGTTAAAGGAGCCAAGGACAGGGTCAAAAGACAGGTCTTATTAAAACACTTGCAGTTATTGTGAGCACAAATAGTTTTCTTGCTGGAAACACATCTTAAAAGAGAGGATGTACTCCTTTTTAGAAAATTGTGGGTTGGACAGGTATTTGGGGCAGGAGCCTCCACATGCAAAGGAGGGGTAGTGATACTACTGGCCAGGGTGTTCCGTTTAAATTGACTCAGGAAATATGGGATCCCGAGGTAGGTACATAGAAATTAATCATGGATCTCTAGAATCCTGTCCGGTCCTTCTGGGATCTATATATGGCCCAAATAATGATTCTCCCCCATTTTTTGTAAACCTGATAAATGCCATAGTAGTGAGCCCACCTAAACTTACAATACTGGGAGGGGATTGGAACTTAGTTCTTCAGACGGATATTGACAGATCAGATCGAACACGGCGAGGCCTATCCCCAGCACAAAGGCATTGAAAGGACTTATAGGCAGTGCAGCATTAGTTGACATATGGAGAGTTCTGAACCCCACCGGAAGACAATACACTTTTTCCTCTGCAGTACACAAAACTCACTCTCGAATTGACTATTTACTCATAAGCTCTTACGCAATATCGGGGGTCGTGCATGCAGGAATCTCAGCCAGGGTTCCATCTGACCATGCAGCGGTTGACATGGAGTTCAACTTAGGGTTAGGGGGCAAACGCTCTCCGCAGTGGCATTTGAATAACTAATTATTAAAAGATCCAGCCTCTCTTGAACACACTATGGAGCATATTGCCCTTTTCCTAAATTGCAACCTAGGGACGGTTGATAAATACAGTCTAGTCTGGGCGGCTCTAAAATGTTCTCTGAGGCGTGAATTTATTAAAATGGCTTCTAATAGGGTCAGCTCAAAGGGTTCAGCTGGAAGGATGATTAACTAATATTAAAAACATATAACGTAATCTTTCCGTGCCTCTCCAGCAGAGACATGGACCAGGTTATATCAACTACAGGCCCAATATGCAGATCTACAATCACAGAGGGCAGAGTTATTTCTACACTGAACTAAATTGCAATATTTGGAGGGTGGAGAGAAAGCAAGCAGACTACTTGCAATGCAAATCCGTCAAGTAGAGGCTTCGCAGTTCATTGCCAGAATTTATGCTGGGAAGGATTGCAAAGTCTGTACTGATCCCAAGGAAATGGTGGAATTGTTTGGTTCCTTTTATCAAGAATTATATTCAGTAACTCTGTCTTCGTTACCCACAGAGTCAGAAATAATTTTGTATCTTAAGACGGTGAATTTGCCAAAAGTATCTGCGGATAACAGGGTCTTTCTGGGTGCCCCAATCACTTTAGGCGAAATACAGGAGGCCATCCAACAGTTACCCTTGGGCAAGTCCACCGACCAGGTGGGTTGTCCAATAATTTTACAAAACTTGTCAAGCTGCCATTGCACCTGTACTAAAAGATCTCTTTAGTTTTTGGTTCAATAAGGGGATGTCAGAGTCCAATGTTTTAGAGACAGTAATATCTCTAATCTTAAACCTGGGAAGAACCCCAAAATCTCAGTAGTTACCATCCTATTTCACTATTAAATACCGATATAAAAATTCTGGCTAAAGTTTTGGCTAACAGACTTTCTAAAGTTATAGATAACTTAATAGGGCATGAGCAGGTCGGATTTATGGCGGGAAGATCATCTCAAGACCATTTGAGAAAGTTGCTACATCTCATTTCGGTGGTGAGGGATTCTGATTTACCTATGGTGCTGATTTCACTCGATGCTGAGAAAGCATTTGATAGAGTCTCCTGGGATTTTCTTTTTGCCACTTTAACATCCTTTGGTTTTCCGGGAGACTTTCTCAAATGGGTCAAAATTTTATACTCCTTTCCCTCAGCTAGAGTAAAATGTATTGGTCTATTATCTTCTCCATTCAAATTAGCCCGGGGTACTAGGCAGGGGTGTCCCCTATCCCCACTGTTATTCAACATATACCTAGAAACTTTGCTCCTCCGGATGGTGAGCAATACCAATATAACGGGAATTCAGGTGGGTGGAGTTAGACATGCATTCTCAATTTATGCAGACGATATCCTATTACATTTAGAGAGCCCAACTGCCTCAGTTCCCGCAGTCCAAGAGGAAATTGAGGAGTATTCTAAAGTATCCTATTAAAAACTTAACTGGGAGAAAACGAAGGTGATACCCCTCAACCACAAAGTCAATAAAGCAGAACTAGCCCCTTTAGGCCTTACTTGGGAGACAAAATCCTTAGTTTACTTAGGACTTAAGATTTTTAGGGATTCCAGCACTATTATGAGAAATAATATAGGTAACTTCATCAATGTAATAGTAAAGGACCTCGAGAGATGGGGATTGCTTCCTATCTCATTATGGGGTAGAATAAGTATAATTAAAATGAATCTACTGCAGAGAATATTGTACTCCTTAGGAATGCTGGGTATGTATCTTCCCAAAGTTTAGTTTTCCAGGTTACGTGGCATGTTAAGTTCCTTACTATGGAACAAAAAAATGCACTAGGTCTTATCTCAAATTGACAGCCTCAAAGTGAGGGGCCTTGCAGACCCCTCTTTCTTCCTATACTATATTGCACAACATTTGAGTAAGCTGGCCTACTGGCAGAAAGAGATAGATCATACAGCATACTTTTCTTTGTGGTTATCCATTGAAAACACCTGGCATCTAGTGAGAAATGTTCTCTCTGTGCCCTGCTATATGCTTCCCATCCCATATTCCCAAATCTTTCAGAAATAACCCTATGGGCTGGTCGATGAAAGCCTCATCAAGCCCAAGTATATTTTGCAGCTAAGTGGAGCCAGTCCTCTGATCAACCAATTACAGAGAACCCACACTTTAAAATTGGCGGTGCACCAATATGCTTCCTTTTGGCCTGGATTAAGTCAATATAAGGTCTCGGAGATATGGAGGGATGGAAAGTGATCTCCTCACTCAATTATGTGCTGCTCCTGGTGCAGTAAACAACGATCCCTTTAAACACCTCCAAGTCAGTAAGGCCCTATCTTAGTTCTTCCGCTCTTCCCAGTAATAGATATGGGGAAAGAGACCTATCGCATTCTTAGGATTGCTTCCCAACCACAAAAAGTGTCCAATTTGTATAAAATTCTTCAGGATTGGGATAATAAATTACCTTCGAGTTTGCTTTACTGGTAAGGGAATTAGGCCTCCTGATGACATTAATATATAGAGGAAGCTCTGGATATCTGTGTATAAATATGTCAAACAAGATAGACTCAGATTAGTTCACTACAGTATTATGTATAATATGTATATGACACCAGTAAAACTTTTAGATATGGGATCTACACGCACCAACTTGTAACAGGTGCAAGGAGGAGACAGGGTCGTTGTTTCACATGTTATGGCTGTGTCCATATAAAAGTATTCTGGCAATCCATTAATAATTCTTTGACACTATTCTTGGCTTGAGGGAATTATTTACACCTGAAGTTTGCCTAATAAACTGTTTCCAGTTGATATTCCAAAACTAGGAAAGCACATATGATGCTTATTTCAGTAACGGCTAAGTTAGTAATAATGAGGCATTGGATGGATGAAAACCACCTGGAATCTTGGAATGGTTTAGGAATGTGTTTTGGCCTTTCAGATTGAAGACATATTGCAAGTGTATGGAATAGAGACAAATCCTTTACCTCACTATGGGGAAGCTTAGAGGCTATCCTGACGATGTGGAAATCCTAATGAAAATGGGGCCTCAGTACACCTATAGTTCAAATAGTATTAGAGGTGCGTAGTCTGGGGAGGAGGTAATTTGAGTTTTTTTTTTCTGTTTCTTTCTTTCTTTCTTTCTTTCTTTCTTTCTTTCTTTCTTTCTTTCTTTCTTTCTTTCTTTCTTTCTTTCTTTCTTTCTTTCTTTCTATGTGAAAAGTATGCACCTGATGTCTTCACATGTACACATGTACTAAATTATTGATGTTGTTTACCTGGTGCTGATATATTAATAAAGCTTTTTAAATAATAAAAAAAAACAACAACAACAAAAGAAATACGGTCATTTTGTGCTGTGCACAGGTATCAGAGGAGTGCTGAGAGGAGGATTCACTGAGGAAATAGGACGTAATTAATATAGTGCATGCGTGGCAGTTTCAAGGGAGGCCTCCATGGTGGTGGAGCACTGGGCATTTGTCCCATTTGCTCCCCTTTTAATCTGGCCCTGGACAGGGCTGGTAGGACCGGCGGGAAGCAGGGCCAGGCACATGACATGAGGCAAAAAGAGTAAATGAACTTCCCCACTAATGCCTATCTGATGGGATCTACTGCCCGCCCCCCATTTGCTCCATCACTCATTTGTTTGCTCACTAGAACCACCTGCCCAATGGCAGGTTGGCTCGCTCACTCAGTCACTCAGTCATTCACTCACTCACTCACTCACTTACTTACTCACTCACTGGAACCAACCACACCCTCACTCACTCACTCTCTCCGTATCCAACCTTCCCTACACTACATTCACACACATCTCCCAGATCCATAATTTTAAAAAAATATTGTACCGCACAAAAAGTGCTACCACCAAGGACCAGGGCAAACCCACATGTGCTGTCTTCATTGATCTGTCAAAAGTGTTTGACCATGTTAATCACCTCCTCCACTCCACCCTGCTTCTTTTTGGCTGCTCCCCTGGAACTGCTGCCTGGTTCTGTAGCTATCTATCAAACAGGTCTCAGTCTATTATCATTTATAAAACATGTTCTGATCCCCTTCCTGTACACACTGGAGTTCCCCAGGGTTCCATACTTGGGCCACTGCTCTTTTCCATGTTCATTAATGCACTTCTCAGGGATAGCCTCAGTTGTAAAGCTATTCCCTACACTGATAATCCACTCCTTCACCATAGCAATAAATCAATTGAATCCATCTTCTCCACCCTCACATTAAACTACAGCTTCACCCATCAATGGTTCCTCTCCAATAAGCTCCTAGTCAATGAAAAAAAGACTAAATCCATGCTCTTTAGTTTCAAACCTTTCCTAGCCATGGCCACCAGAACAAACTCCTTCCTCCTTGTGCTTAGCCCAGCAGGCCCTCCCCTTGAAAATGTCCCATCATTCAAATATTTAGGTGTCACTCTTGACCCCTACTTTTCTTTCTCTGAGCATGTCAATAACACTGTGTGGAGGATCCACCAAATGTTAAGCACTGCATACCAACGCAAACACTATCTCTCAGCCTAAGTACAACTTGCCATCACATGTGGTAACCTACTGCCCCTTCTCAAGTACTGCTCCCCTGACTACTTCTGCATATCTTCTACCCTACACTCATGGCTAAAGACAACATACAACTCTATCAGTCGGTTCATCCGTCAAGTTAACTACCATTCCCACCACTGCACACTTTACCAGTTCCTAGGGTGACTCCCTCTACAGGGTCACTTTGATTATGCTATGGGCTGCCTGGTTGACATCTCACTCCAAAACCAACACGTGTGCCCATACTCATCCCTCCTGACAGAGTAGTATCAAGGAATCTTAGGTCATCCTCAGTCCCCATAAGAAGTACCCCATATCACCACTTCCATGTGAAATCGAGCTTTCTCCATCGCATCACCCTCCCTATGGAACAAGCTTCCACAGTTCATCCACTCATTCCCCTACCCACCTAACTTTTAAACAGAATCTTAAAGCCTGGCTCCTTATGGCTGCTGTCACTGCACTTTATAGAAACTCTAGTAGTCCAGGAGCCATGTGCATTTATCTATGTGTCTAGGTCCGAAAGGTTTGTTGACTCTTTCTTATGTAAAAAAGTGTGTATAATCCAGATTTACAACTCTTATTTGCTCAAAGTTCAATGTTTTCTTGGAAAATTCACTTCTTCAATGAAAAATGATCCATCAGTGAAAATTGTCTATATTTTAATTAAGTTCCTTCAAACTTAAATTCTTTAATCTTTTATTGAAATGCTACAGACATTGTAATAAACAGCAATATTTTTAACAGTGTCAGTGACTCAGTAGATAGCACACTCACGTCTGAGGCCGGGAGATCAGAGGGCTGTGGGTTCAGCTCCTCATCTGGCTCTTGGGTTAATATCCCAGTATTGACACTGTAGTGCAGCATGAGAGGGGTGCTGCACTTCTGAGGTGCCGTCTTTCGGATGAGACGTTAAACCGACGTCCCAGTTGCCTGGATTGGTGGTAGTTCAGGTGGATGTTAAAGATCCCATGACACTTATCAAAAAGAGTAGGGGAATTTTCCCCGGTGTCCTGGCCAAATTTCCCTCATTCACTAAAAATACCACCAACAGCTTAATCTGGTTCACGGTCAGTTGGCATTCATCTGTATCCCCTTCCCCCGGGTTGTGCCTGAAAATAGGCAGGATTTGTTTAGTGCACTTACCCGGTCAACAAAAACTATGAATGTATTTATTTATTGTTCTAGGATTACAAATAACTTTGAGCCAAGGCTCTTTTACAAAGGTTCCACATCATTGGTACAATTGAGACAATCATAAGCAAAGATAACAGTTTATAAAATAAAAAAAAAAAACAACACATAGTCTTGTAGAGGAAAAAAGAACAATAAGGTGAAACTTTGGGGAAGGGAAAGGGAATGGAGGTGGGTGAAATCGGGGAGATTAAGTAGATGGAAGAGAAGGAGAGGTAGGTTGGGGGGGACAGAGAGAGGAGAGGTGGAAGTCAGATAAGAACAGAGGTAGTGCAGCCAGGTGGCATTTGTCATGGGCCAGCAGGGGAGGTAAAGATAGGAAGGGAGGTGCTGGCAAAGTGCAGGAGTAGATGTGGGTCCAAAAGGGCATCTTCAGCTATGGAATCAAAAGATATGCTTAGCCACAACAGTCACAGAGGTTGAAGGCAGTCAGTGTTGGCGGAGGCAGGTCTTAAAAGTGCTGAAGCGATAGAGAAGATATGAGATGTCGCTGGGAAGACTGTTGTACCAACTAGTGGCCTTGAAGCAAAGGATATTTGGCCCTGTGTTGTGCAGCAATGCGGGACTTGCAGAAGCTGAGGTTTCGATCCCCTGGTATGTCGGGTGTGGATTCTTGGTTGTATGAGGGCACAGACTCCGGGGGGGGGGCAAGGCCCAGCAAGATTTTCTTAGTAGTAATACAAGTTTGGTGTTTTATTCAATTGGCAAGATTCAACCATCCAGTTTGAGAACAGAGGTCACAGGTGTGAGTTAGGCATTGGGAGCCAGTGACAAGTCGACAGGCCTTGTTGAGGACGGTGGATACATTTGAGTGCAGTGGTTGTAGAGAGCCGTAAATGATAATGCCATAATCAATGATGGATATGATGGAGCTCTGGACAGTGACAGTGGGGCTTCAGGCATCAGGTGTTTCCTATGATGGAATAGCAGGCCTAGCCGGAGGTTGGCGGCTGGCGACATGGTCGATGTGGGCAGTGTGGAGAGGTGAGGGTCAAAGGGTGATCCCGAGGTATTTAAAGTTTTTGACCTGTTCCAGTGCGGCACCTTGTCTGGTGATAACAGAGATATGGAAGTGCTTATGTTTATTATGGGAGCTGCTGAAGATCATGGCCTTTGATTTTTTTTGATTAAGGATCAGTTTGTGCTTTGTGAGCCAATTCTCAACTGAGGAGAAGCCGAGTTGGAGAATTTCTTGCAATTTCTTTGGGTCCTGGTGTGTGGCAAGAATTATTGCGTCATCGGCATACAGGGTGATATGTTCAGTGCAGGAGTCCGGTAGGGTGTTAAGGAACAGGCTGAAGAGTAGGGGCCAGTATTGAACCCTGGGGACTCCAGAGAAGACAGGTCTTGAATCAGAGTGCACATCTCCAATTTTTACATGCTGGGTGCGGTTTTCAAGATAGCTTTTGATCCCAGAGATTGAATCATTGGAGAGACCAGCATTTTTTAGTTGGCTCAGCAGGAGGGAGTGGTGAACAGTATCAAAGGCTTTGGTCAGGTCAATGAAAATAGCACCAGTTAGTTGTCCATTGTCAAGGGAGCTGTGAATGGAGCTGGTGAATTCGAGTAAGGCAGAGGATGTACAATGACCTTTTCTAATGCCATGTTGCTGTTTACAGAGAATATTATAATTGTCCAGATGCTCAGTAAGTTGGTCCGTTACTATACGTTCTAGTGTCTTCGATAGGGGAGGCAGAATGGAGATAGGGCAGAAGTTCACATGGTCAGCCTTATCACCACTTTTGTGAATTGGGGTAACAGTGGCCATTTTCCATTTGTCTGCGAATTGGCTAGAGGAAAGAGAGAGATTAAAGATTTTGGTGAGGGGCCCAAGTACCTCGTCAAGCGTTAGGGCCAGTAGCTTGAGGTCAAGTGCGTCATTGCTTGTTCTAGATTTGCTGATGGCTTTGGCAATGTAGTTTTGGACTTGATGTTTCTTTAGTGCTTTAAAGTAGAAAGGTAGGTGACAGGCATGGGTAGAGGAGTTGGGGGGATGGGAGTTGACACGTCTTGGAAGAAGTTGAAGGGGAGAACACTGCCAAGGTCAGTGAAAGCAATGTTAAAAGTGTTCGCATAGTTTCAAAGTCGAGTGTAGTGTGCCCATTTATGTTGAGAATGTTCAAGCAGGATTTTGACTGCTTCCCAGTGACCTCTTTAATGTTTTTCCCAAAATCCCTCCCATTTCCCCAGGAGTTAGTGAGGGCATTTTTATAGTAGTCAGATTTCTGTTACCGAATGGATTTGGTGCAGTCGTTCCATGCCCATTTATAATTCTGGATGTCAAGTTGCTTACCAGAGTTTCTAGCCAGTTCCCAGAGGTGGTCCCTGGATTTATATTTTTTTTAGGAGGTCTCCTGACAGCCAAGGGTTACTGAGCAATTTAACTTTATGCTTTTTGAGAGGGGCAAATTTAGTACAGGCTTCATTGAAAATGTGAATAAATTGCTCAAGTGCAGTATTAGTATCTGT
Organism: Neoceratodus forsteri; assembly: GCA_016271365.2. Taxonomy (NCBI): domain Eukaryota; kingdom Metazoa; phylum Chordata; order Ceratodontiformes; family Ceratodontidae; genus Neoceratodus; species Neoceratodus forsteri. The sequence goes on from CM028133.1 coordinate 995,896,100, forward strand.
TGCCTTGAAGATGGGGGACCAGTCCTGCAGACTGAGGTGTGATTTGAGGTGGGGTAGCTGACCATGGGGTAGGACTCTGCTGGTGATGATTTTTGGAAGGGCTTATAGAATCTGTTTGACCAGGTACAGCTGATGGAAGAGTGGCCACTGAGTGAGTTGGGGAGGACTAAGGTTTTCATGATCTGGGAGGGGTGGTTTGTTAGGAACCAGTTGAGTAGGGTGCAGGTCCCAGTTCTGTAGTTCTTTCTGGTTGCATAGTCAACCATTTAGTCAGGTTAGCTGATATAATGGAGTCCTTAAATGACCCACATTCAGCTGAGAGTCAATTAATGTTAAAGTCACCAAGAAGGATGATTTCGGAGTCCAATGGGTGGGATTTGACAAAGTCAAGGACAGCGGTTAGACCAGGTCCCTGTTCTTTAGGAGGTATGTAAACAGTGACAACTGTGAAGGCCTTATTGTGTGTGCCTAATAGAAGTCTGATGGGAAGAATCTGAGCAGGTGTTCCTGGAAGATTGGAATCAATGGGGTGTCCTCGGAAAGTGGCTTTCACATATAAGGCACACCCTCCACCTCTTTTGGACTTACGATCAACCCAGAAGACATTGTAGCCAGGAAGGGTGATTGCCTGGTCAGGAATCTTTGGGGTGAGCCAAGTTTCAACTACTGACAGAATATCCGGGTTGTGTTGAGTGGTAAAGGCTTGCAGTGCATCAAGCTTCGGAAGTAAACTGCAGATGTTCAGGCACATGATTGAGAGAGTGCCTGCAGGTTTATTTTGGATGGAGGTGTTTGGTCCGGGGTTAGGGTGAACAGTCCCTGATAGCAGCAGGAGGAGGAGCACAAGTTTCAGGGTGCATAGGCAGAGTTCAGTCAGAGAGAGGCTGTGTTTCTTTTTTGAATAGTAGTAAGCCAGGTGGTAATGTCGAAAATGCAATATTGAAATAGTTGTATACAATTTGGCTAGATGTGCCCAAGGCTCACACATATGCAGGGGATAAATAAATAAATAAATAAAAATAAAATAAATATGTATCAAAGGCTTAATACTAACGTTATTTATTTTTTTTCTATATTTAACTTGAAATAATCAACTTTTTATGACATTTTATGAACCTAAGTACAACAATTAGTATTCTTGTTCACTGTCTTCATTATCTGACATGTTAAGCAAATCTGTCTCATCAATCTCGACGTTACAGTCACTGTCATCATCTTCTTCATTTGGATTGTTGTCATGTTAGTTCAATTGTTCACTTAAGGCTGCTGGTACAGCTTTACATGTGAACCATGTTGGCTTGTATTTGCCATCCTTATAGGTCCAGCCATTGTCCTCTGGCTTCAGTAGTGTCATTTATGGTTTGTCTGCATTTTTCAATAACAGTTAAATGTAATGTGCATGGCAGATGTGTTGTGTCAGAGTTTTTTTTTTTATATTTATTTTATTTTTTCCTGGTAGAACTTCCTGTCAAGTTCAGCCCTGGTCACGGCCCCTGGGACTCTCACCTACTGCCACTTGCCATTGCGTATCCCGATCACCCCCGGCTTGCCCCTGGAGGGTGGGGCTGTGGCACTGGTCTTCACCAATCCAGCACCACAGAGCCAGTATCTGGTTGGGATAGCTTCTGGTGGCAAAGGCTAATTGAAGCCCCAGGGGGGGCTTCATGAAGACAGAAATCCCACCTTGTGTTTTCCCCTGTAGACTGGGGCGGAGACGTGCAATGATGTCCAGCATCTGTCCCACCCCAGAGAACATCGGTTTTGTGCCACTACAGGATGACAACCCAGCCTCTGCCAGGTGTCGCTCCTGTGTGATCACAGGCCCCCCCTTCCCCCCGAAGAAGGAGAGCAGTCCTACAGATGCTCAATCCTTCTCCCCCCGGCCATCCCTCCAATGACCCTGATCCATTCCCAAACCCCAGTCGCTGGCATCGCAAGCGGAAATCCAACCGCTGCACTGGTGGGCCGGCTTGTGTTGTGTCAGAGTAGATTTGCATGGTGACAGTGAGCTTGCATCTGCTTTTTTGATCTTTTCTAAGAATGCTTCTTTGTCACTCAGTTGATACTTGACGTTGAATATACTGTAGTGGGCTGTGTTGACACTCTTTACTTTCTGTCCATACATGGTACACAGAAAGCTCTCAATTGTATCCTCACTTTCATTGCACAAGTGTGGACATCCCAGTTTTCCAGATGCCCATATGTACTCTCTATTCTTTTCCATAATTGTTAGATGTCGCACCTTCCCCTTGCATTTGAACACTGTTGAATAGTCACACCCTGTCAGTGCATGGAGACCTGGTAGAGCTGCACACACAGGTCTGCCTAACTCTGCTGTCAAGTGGGATACATCTATGAATCTTTTTGTGTTATTCCCTGAATCACCAATGTCCATGTGCAGTTTGAGATTATTGTTTAGACTTTCATGATACAGCAGAATGGCCAGATATCAGTATCATCTGCCCTGACCACTACATGGACATCTTCACCCTCATTTTGGCTACAAATGTATTGTATGTGTTGCATGATTCTTGTATCTGCTTCTATGTGTTTACTTTGTAGGGCCTTGAACTCTAGCCTGAGCATACTTACCAGGTCATAATGTTGTACACTTAATCGCGTACTACATTATGGCTAACTTGGAATAGCTCTGTAGCTGTGAGTGAATGGTGCAATACCTCATTTACTGATGTATGTGGTATTGCACCACTCACACAATCCCAGGCAGAGGATAAGCTCTCCCAGAATTTTTTTTTTTCAATTTTGTGTAGTTTCGACTTGAACCTCTCCCCGGAGTTGAGAATCCTTATTGGGGGGTTGGGGGAGCACAGCCCCCCCATAACTGGAGGTGCAGTGAGTGAAGCCCCCCACAAAAAAAGTGCTATGCCGCATGGCAGAAATCACGCTGTATTGGCAGTGCAATTTTGTCATGCGGCATAATATCTTGCCACATTAAGACCCCGTGTCCTCACATATGTCCAGCTTCCACTTTGAATGAGTAACAAGTTTCTCCTACTGCATACATGAGCTTTTTATCACATAGAACATCACAGTACACATCAGAATTCCATGCTGTAGCTAGAACATCTAGGAGTGCTGCCTTGAATGAAGATGAAGACAGGGATTCAGCAAAGTCTCTTGGTCAGCTTTGATCAGGACCAGTTATGAGACAGGAGAGTAGAGCAATGCTATGCTTTCCTCTCATCTCTTGTTCAAGACCTTTGATCAATGGTGATTTGTAACAATCACTGGCAAGGTGGTCTTTATTTGTGGAAGTACAGAAAACAACAGACAGGATGTTTTTTGACACACCGTGGATTGTTGGTGGCTGGTTTGTAAGACTTCTGATCAAGATCATGGCATTAACCACAGTGGCATTTATAGCATTGGGGTGACTACTTTGGACTCTGGTCTTAAGTTTCTTCAGAAGTGTTGACTTCATTGTTGTGTTCATTGATCCACCAATGTTTCCTAAGGAGAGGGGTACTGGGGTTAGCAGGTAGGCAAACACCATCATAAATTCAGCTGCTGAAGTCATGGATAGATATAGCAATCGTCCAAAGAGGTCTTGAGTTCCTCTCAACTCAACAATTTTCTTGTCCTTTTTCTTAATTGATTGCATCACGTGCAAAGTTCTTCAACTTGTATCTTTTGATGGGTTCCTTGAACCTACTGCCTTTGGTAATGCATTTGTCTCTAAACAGATGATGCATCTGAGTACCTATCTCAGTAACCTGTAACACTTTGCTTGCTACCTGTTGTGATACTGCTTTTCCACTACCTATAGAATAAAGATTGCTGTCCTCAAATACATCCTGGAATGGATTCATGGAGGAGCTTGTTTAGATCCTTTGAATCTCATTTAACTCTAAAACTTTTCAGCTCTTGGTTGGCTTCTTCATGGCTGACAAGACCAACTTTTTCCATAAGACTTTCAGCAATTTTACTTTGAGCTGACTGCAGAATGTTCCACCTCCTCCTTGCATCGATATTCTGTGTCAAAGAAGAAATCCCAGTTAGTTCTGATGCATCATCGACATTAATTGTCTGTTACAAGGTCAAATCTACGTCATTTCTGCTAGACCCTCTCTTTGATCTTACAATGGTTAATGTTCCATTCTCAAATGTTTTCCTTAGTCCAGGGTGGGTCTCTTTCATGTTTAGCAAATTCAGAATGTACAGGGTCATCCGCTTGGCTTATTTGTGGTGCCCAGTTTGTGAAGTAAAAAGGTATCATCTTCTCCAAGCTTTATATACAAAGACAGGCAAATCATTTGTCCTGATGGAATGGCAGAAGAGTTGTTACAATTCTACCAAACTGCAGAACTGCAGTCAAAATCAGGCAGTTGTGCCACGCTCACTGCAGTGTGTGGAATCTGAGAACTTTTCATATGCTTCCAAGAATGTCTTGAACTCAGATGTATTCGCTAGGTCTACCACTGAGGAAGGTGATGGGTCATTAAGTAGCTGATGCAGATGCTTTGAGATGGGAAAGTCTGACAAGCCTTTATATTGTATAAAGCACTGCAAATGTTTAATTCTGAATGCTGCTGACAGCATTGGGTGAAGCCTCTTTGCCCAGTTGAAAAATGTTCCTTGAAGAAGTCCATTCAGGGATCCCAATGCCAAAACACCACTTTCAACAAGAATGTGGTCTCCACCAGAACCATTCAGGCGGTATCCAAGACCTTTGAAATATGCAAATTTCATATGGAATGGTCCAAAACATATGAAAGGTCTGTCATATTCCGGGGACTTTGTGGACTGATTTGTAGCACAGGTTTTGCTATGGCCAAGTCATAAGTAATAGGCATATAGTCCTCATGGTATTCGTCCATAACCTTGATAACAGTATTCATTGTGTCTTGCACTACATCAAGTCTTGTAGGAGGCTGTCCAATAGGGTTTATGTATGGTATGAACTGCTGTAGCAGGTCATCTACAGACACAAGGGCATTCCATCCATGTCACACTTGAGTAGCATCTACTCTTGAACAAGATATCAGCCAGGCAACATCCCTTTTCTTAGCCTGCATGAGTTTTTTTGTTCAGAGCTTTCTGTCACCTTATATTGATACTGTCTTATTTTTGGTTTTCCAGATATATATGGCTGAATGTCTTTCTTGCCAAAATCTAGAGTTCTTTTTCTCTGAGATGTTTGAATGTGCCTGGGTACAGTGTCTTGTTCCTGTCATGCCATTGGCTGCAATATCTGCTTCTCTACACTTGCCAAATAGTCTTCATCAAAATCGTCAGCCTTTGTCTTTGATTTTCTGTGTCATTTGCTCATTGATGTTAAAGATGGCCCTGCCTGGTCATGGGCATCAACTGCTGATCTTTGCTTATCTGTGTTGGTTTCTATTGTGTGTGTTTGATTTCTTGCTGCCACTTGGTCATCTGTGTATGTTCTTGTTATAGCTTCTTCAGACTTTTCTTTGGGTACAGCTGTCTCCTTAATACTTGGATGGCATGTTTTGGCATGCTATACCCACAGTATCATGCAAAGTGTCCTGACTGTCAAGTGTGTCTGTCTTCTCATCATAATTGTCAAAAGCCAAAGCAGTGACAAAACCTGGCTGTATGAGCAATCTATCTGTTGTAGTTATATTATTCTCCATTATATTGGTTGTGGCTGCAGTTTCAAGTTCCTCCACAACATGGTAGCTGACACAGTGACCAAACCTGTTAGAAATAGTTAAAACTGTCTTACTGCTTGTCATGAACTTAGTACCCAAGCCCAACAAGAGGTGTTTTTGTGGTCTGATTAATCCCCCTGACACTGCAAACACTATGTCATCTGTAATAGATTGAACTACCTTCTCCTGTTGTTCACTGCCCACTTCTGAAGAACCCTTGAGTACAGTATGTAGGAATATTTGAAAAATGGATGGCAGTTTTACATTTTCTTCTTTTAAGTTTTCAACTTTAACTTTGGTTTCATTATGAGGCTGTACCATTAGGAGTTCCAACAACTGTTCTCTTATGTGTTGAGCTGCTTGTGCTGCCTGTGTTTCACTCTAGTCAGCCTGTTTCTTAGCAGACCTGATGATTTTACCCACTTTTCTACTTTTGGTATCAAATATGATACCATCTTTGAAGTGATACGCCAGTTTTGACTGTAAGTTCTGTGGGTCATAATTTGTTTCACTCCTACTACACCCCATAAGAATGTCCAAGTACCTTTTGTGTAGAGATAGTAATGATTATTCTTGCACTCCATTAACAATGATGAACTGCACATACTTAAGAAATCTGGAAATGGCAACCTGTTGACTGTCCCTCAACTGACTGTATGGTATTCACATTTTGTACCTGTGCCCTTTATTCATTCTGCCTTTTTTACATAATTGTTCTTAGGGCTGCTGTGGTACTTCTCTTCTTTGGCTATGAGATCAGTACTGCCTACCATCATTTACATGTGTTGATCATTAATTTATTTTACTGTGTTTTTTATGCTGTCTGCTGCCCCAAAAGTCACATATATTGTAGGATATTCAAACGTCTCCTTTGACCCCTTAAGATTCTTTTTCTTCTAAGATTTGCAAAATATACATACATTTGGGAATATTCCTGATGTAGATGCTGTAGATTCGGATAGAGCACTATGAATGTAGGAGCAAAGCTGTTTTGGTGAATGACTCCTTACAATGTCTTTTTTTTTAAGTTTCATCAGCTGCAAGTTTACTGGAACTCTCAAATGCAGTGAAGTTTTTTTATCAGATATAATGATACCCATGGCTGCTGGACAAACTCAGGCAATTTAAGACACACCATGTTGTACTTTGACAGTGTTTGACTAGAACGCTTTCCTTTGTATCAACTACTTTCTCCCAATGAGCATCATCAAAAGGTAGTGGGTCTCCATTTTCTGTGCTAACTACTGGATCAGTGTGTAGGATGCATCACCTCTGCAGATTGTAAGAAGTCTTGCTAGCCACATCTGAAACATTAAATAAATTACATTAATAACTAAGCAAACCAAATCTATTAAATTAAATTAAAAAAATAGATAAATTAAATAAATAAATACACCAAGTCTACTGTATTACATAAATGTAAAACTTTTAGTTGCTCTTAAGAAAGTACATTTTACATGAAAACATACATCTATGGATGAATAAGAGTTGTAAATCTGAATTCTGCACACTTTTTTACATCAAACCTTTCAGATCCAGAGACATAGATAAATGCACCTGGTTCCTGCTCTATAGGGCCCATTAATGGTCCAGTTCTCTATAATGTGTAGGCATCACTTGTTGTCTCTAACTGGCCTTCCCCTTCTTTCTCATCTCTGTCTTTCCTTCATCCTACCTCTCACTCCCAAAAAGCTCTCTAACCTACCCCAATCATCCTTGATCCTCTTTTGAGCCCTAATGAAACAATGAAAGTGTTGATTGTCTGAAACTGCACAGTTATTGTTGCTGGGCCTATATGAAAATTGTGCAAACCTTTGTCTTAATCACTTTGTCTTTGTTTACGTGTATTGTCATAGCATAATCTACTTTATCCACTGTACATTTCTTTCCTCGCCACCTCATGCTTGTGTTTGTGTGTTCACTGTACCTTGTATGTACTATTGTTTCTGAGTTGTTACCACCTTGTGGCCCTAGTCATGACTGAAAATGGTCAATTGGATCAATGCACCTTCTCAGTTACCAAATAAATAATTAAATAAATACATACATACATACTTACATACACACATACATACCAGACAGCAGTAACTACTTCAGCATCCAACCTTCATGGGACCAGCAGCACCAGACTTTAACACAGTAACGCACATAGACATTTAGAAACAAATCATAATTAAATGCCTCAACCAGCACCTATTCTTTCAAATGTGACCACCAATGAAACTCATCAGGCATTAGAACAACTTAATAAAACCTAACTACTGTTGTGCCTCTCAATCCTCCACTTTATAAAAAAGAAGAACAAACAAAGAAGGGTAAATGCAACCCAAAAAAATAAAACATCCACAAGAGGTGTAGTGGTGGTAGCTGTGGAGGAACAGTTCATACTAGACCAGCATACCCAACATGTGCCAGTTCCTCATGGTGGAACACATGGATGGAGGGAGTATCTGCCAATATTGCAGAAGTTTTTAAAATTATTTTTGTGTTTTGTTTTTAAATGTCCCTATTTTTTATTTAAATTTGTAAAATACCAATTTTATAAACTGACACTATGGGGAGTGCATTACATATAAAATAAAATATGGGGTGGTTTATGTAATGAGAAGTGTAATGAGAAGTTTACACACACCCAAGGGGTTAGATGTTACTGAGGGGTTTATGAAAAGCACTTAACCCTGAAGGTGTATGTAAACTTTGAGTTTACACATAGCACCCCATATGTTATTTAATATAATTGTTTGGTCTTTCATTTTGGCCACAGCAATTATATAAAATTATGAAAAAAAAAAGAAGTTCCTGAATCCTGTACAGCCGTGGTCCTTTTTAGTTACAGTGTATGGTCTGGGGTAGTTTTTAGTGCTTTATGTTTTCAATTGTTTCTGTCAGCAGAAGAAAGTTTAGTTATTTATTTGCTGGTTTTCTTTGTAGTCACACTTACCACTGAGACTGAGTGGTGGTTCCATGGGAGAGGCTAGGCAGTCGATGGCCCAGGAAGAAGATCTACAGTAGGCACATGTGTAGTTGGGGAAAAACCATAATGTTTGCCATAATAAGCACCCCTTTATTACAGCAAATAATGTCACAGTTTTCCTATGTTAAAAAGGAAGACTCATGGATTATATATAGAATAATGTATAAGTGGGTGTGCGTAACCAGAATTTTACATACAACCATGGTGTAGAATGCTACATATACCCCAAGGGTGAAGCCCCGAGAGGTTTATAAAAGCATCCCACACAGAGGGTGTGTGTAAAATTATGGTTTCACACACACACACACACACACACACACACACACACACACACACGCATATATTATTTCATTTAATCATTTTTAAATTTAGGTGAAAACTGCAATGTTAGATAGTCAGTCGTAGTCCCCAGACGATGCAGTGGCTGTCTGTATAAGTGCCGCTCAAAGGGTACAAATGGCAGGATAAATCAGATAGGTCTGTAAGTTTGTGAAGGCAGGATTAACCAGATAAATACTGAAAAATATTGAACAGAATTAACTGTGATGAGAGTGTGAGGTAATCAAGTGTAGGTTCTTCATAACGGCGCAAAGGAGCTATGTTGGCTGAGTTGTTCGGCCGACTCACAGTAACACCCAATCTGCTTTCTGTATTGCATTTTGATTGACAGGGACTGAATACAACCTCCAGGTTATAAATGGAAACTATAACTGGGAGGTTGTAACGTGATTTAAAAGTCTGGTTATCCAGACATAAAAAATGGGAACCAATAATTAAATTTAAATAAATACACTTCCAGAGGTTGAAGGCACGAGGACTTCACCTTGTACCTTGTGCCATACTTTGCTCCTGGATATGTTAATCTCAACACTCTGCACATCCTAGTGTATTGTTTTGCTTACTTATAGGTACTTAGCCTGCAGTACCTTTTTCATTTTCATAGTAAAAATCAGATCCTCAAAACATTTAACCATTGTAGCTATATTCACAGACCATATGATTTCTCAGTAGACAGTGGTTATTAATAACCACTTTAATGTTCTTTTGCCTGCTGTTCCTCATCCATGTTGTCATAAAATTCTTTAAGCATCTCAAAGAATGTGACCTTTCACCCAATGTTTCTTTAATCTTCTGAGCACACCCTGGTAGTCCATGTTCATGTTTGACCATGGTTGTCCACAAGTATAAAAGCAAAGAATAAGCAACCAGATGTGCATAATGTATTTGTGTATCTGAATACAGAATTTGACACCAATACAAATACTAACAATAATAGCAGTTATTGCAATGTATGGAAAGAAAATATAAATGAAGAAAAGTGACACATTTAGCACACAAAAATTAACATATGAACTTGGGCACGTATAAAAAGAGTTACATATAGAGCTGTGTGGAATGGGAAAATTCTGATTCCACAGAATTTCAGTGAAATTTAGCAAAATTCCATGAAATTCTGCAGAACTTTGTTGCAATTTTGCTGAATTTTACAAATGTAATATTGTGGTTAGAACTCAATAACCATTCAAGCTAGAGGTCTGACATTTGGCATATATATTCTTGGTGAAAATGGCCAGACATCAGCTAAATAACATGTAATTTGGCTTATACATTTCAAAATTATAGAGGCTCAAATGCTATCATTTTATTGTTTGTGGGAAACTTCATCAACATTTTTTATCTGCATATACTTTAACCATCTATTGGGTCAGGACTCTTATATTTGGCATGAATTCTTGATGACAGGCATTCTAACAATGTGCCAGATTTCATGGCATTATGATGCATTGGCTCAAAATTATATATGCTCAAAATCTGTTGTTTTATTTTTTTTTTCAGGAAATTTCATGAACAAATTTCATCTTCATATAACTCAGGCACCATTGGAGCTAGACAAGTGCAAATTAATATGGACACCTTTATGTAATGCTTCTAGAATGATCAAAATATGGAGTGAGTCTGTTTGACTCACTAGAACTACTGATCCCACTGATAGCCTCTTTGTTCTTTACAGTAACAATCCTCTTTAAAACATGAATCACCTGCTCACCTTCCTAGCAACCTACCATTTTGGAACAATCAGAATTATTTCTTCCTGCTGCCCAAGACATTGTCTTCCCCTACTACATGCATCCGAGTACCTCTAAGTCCTAAACTTGCATGTACACCAGGCTCCCTGGATTATACATTTACTAGATGTGATCCTTAAATATCCTGCATTCAGGTTGGAATTGTTGACACTCTGCTTTCTTGCTCAAACCTGGGGGTGTACCAGTGTTGTGCTACCCAGCTAAGCTGTCATTTTCTTGGTGAAACTGTGCATCTAACTCCTGCACCTGGTGACTGCCTGTGCTACCTTCCTCTTACACTCTTATCATTTAACTAGAACCCCCAGATAAGGCTAACTGAAATCTGAAAAATCCAGTTTTATTGAACTTCTCATGAAATGCTGCAATTTTCCCCAAAGACTAATGGGATTTGACTTTAAGTAGAGATGTTATTTTGCAAGTTCTCACAGTGAGCAATTAATAAAAGTGGCACATGCAGCCCCTTTGTAAGGTCTATGAACCTGCCACATTTAATGGCATTACATTCTCTAGTTTTAAAGTTTCAGGGTTTTATAGATTTGTAGTTTACATTCTTGCAAAATTAAATTTCTAAATGTTGTGAAAGTTTGATAACTTTTCAATTAATCTCATTAAAGCTGAAAATATGAATGTAAATGACCATGTGGTATAGTAGTTTAAATGTTTCAACTCTGGTTAAATTGGATATGCAGTTTTAAAATTAGAGAGAACTAACCAAAAATTAAATTTGGCAACATGTTTTTTCAGGTTATAACACAGCACCATTTAAAGCTAGAAATCTGAAACTACATGCATATACAAACATCATGCTAACCTGTATACCTGGCAATTTTTGTAATATTTCAATGAATACTATCAAAGTTGTACTAAAATTACAGAAATCCAAATTTTGCCAAATTATTTGACTACATAAAACACAGCTCCTGTTAAAGCTTGAGACTTACAACATAGTTCATACATGTATTCTGTGTGCTTCTTTAAATCCTAATATTGTAGAGAAATTTGGAGAAGAAATGTTTAAATTATTTCAAAATAACGGAACATTTAATTTTAATTAAATGTTTGGCAACCCATAACTCCACCCCCTTTCAGGTTATAATTCTGAAATTTAACACACATTTGTAAGTCATGGTGCACTGCTCACTTTTCAAATATGGGGATATTTCAATGCAAACTGTTAACATTATAATGAAATAACTGAAATTTAAAATCTTGCAAAATTCCATGAATTCTCACAAAAGTTCTTCAGAATTCTGTGAAATCAGAATGGCCATTCCACAGGCATTCCATGGGCAGAATTTTATATTCTACACAGCTCTAGTTACATGTTGTGTCTGTATAAACAGAAACCAGGTCAATGTACTAGTTACAGTATGAATGTGGTGCAACACCATTAGCAAAAGGATCAAAAGCAGCAATGCTGAATATGTAATTGCTTCAGAAAAGAAAGCTATTTCAAAAGTATCTGTGGATAAAGTATACCCATTACACAATGCTAAGGATGTTGGAAAAATGAAATTACTTAAGCTGTGTAGAAATTTGTTTTATACTGCAGGGGACTTTTGAAATTACAACCAAAGATAAACACAGATGACTCTGGTCAGCTTAAATAATTCTCAGGTTAAATTGTCCATGGTCATCTATGATCTGTTCCTAGGCCATTTACCATTAGTAGTGGCCTCTGGATATCTACTGTTAAATCTATTGACAACCAAGAAACCATGGTCACTGACCATGTATCACATGTTCTAACTGTGTACTGCCACAATATTTTTTCCATGATCATAACAGCAGGTTTGTGTTTATTATTGTGTATATGGCTATTAGTAAATTTATATATGATAACTGGTCAGCAGTTCTTTTCATCAGGCATGACCCAGTTGTTATTCACTGTAATAGCCCATGGGTTATTACAGCAAACATGAGCTGAGTCATTCAAAATAAGCCTGTCCCTCATTGGCTATACATATACATTGATACATAGATACATAGACAGTGTCGGCAGATAAGGGCCTATGGCCCACCTAGTCTGCCCATTTGAGCTTGTAAGTTCAGTTTGTTTTCCTAGAAGTCTATTTCCCCTTACCCCTGACTTCTAGAATTCCTTTATGTCTATCCCATGCATTCTTAAATCCCGTGATTGTTTTAGCCCCCACCACTTCCTCTGGCAGGGTGTTCCACTTGTCCACCACCTGTTCTGTGAAGAAATTCTTTTCATGTTTCCTCTGAATCGTCCTCCCTCCAACTTCATCCTATGCCCTCTAGTCCTGAAACATCTTTTCACTTAAAAATAGTGTTTTCCTGCACCCTGTTCCTCCCTGTAAGATACTTGTATGTCTCTATCATATCCTCTCTCCTCCTCTCCTCCAGGGAGTACATGTTCAGTTCCTTCAACCTGTCTTCATAGGACTTGTGATGCAACCCATGCACCATCTTTGTTGCCCTCCTGAACCTTCTCTACCCTGTCTATGTCCTTACGTAGGTATGGTCTCCAGAACTGTACACTGTACTCCAGGTGGGGCCTCACTAGTGTCTTGTATAGCGGAATTATGACCTCCTTTCCTGCTGGTGATGCCCTGCCTATACATCCCAGCATCCTATTTGCTTAACTGCTGCCTTGTCACACTGTTTCCCTTACCTTGAGGTCATCAGAGATGACAACCCCAAGATCCCTTCCTGCTTGGTGCATGCTATATCCTCACCCCCAACTGATATATTGTGCCAGGGTTTTTGTGCCCCATATGCATTATCTTGCACTTCTTTGCATTGAATTTCAACTGCCAAACCCTTGACCATTCTTCAAGTTTCTGCAGGTCCCTTCTCATTCTGACTACATCCTTTGGTGTGTCTACTCTGTTACAGAGCTTTGTGTCATCAGCGAACAGTGAAATTCTGCCTTCTAGATCCTGTGCAATGTCACTGATGAAGATGTTGAATAGGACCGGTCCCAGCACTGATCCCTGTGGTACCCCACTGGTCACTCTTCCCTCTGTGGAGTGACAGCCATTTACCACCACCCTCTGTGTCCTGCCACCCAGCCAGTTACCTACCCACCACACTACTGTCCTGCCCACACCCATATTCCCCAGTTTGTGTAATAGTCTCTATGTGGCACAGTGTCAAAGGCCTTGCTGAAGTCCATATAGGCCATGTCCACTGTCCTCCCTGATCCACCTCCCTAGTCACCCAGTCAAAAATTCAATGAGGTTGGTCTGACATGACCTCCCATGGTGAAACCATGCTGCCTTGGGTCCTGTAGTCCATTGACAACCAGATGTTCCACCAATCTCTCCTTCAGTAGTGCTTCCATGATCTTTCCCACTACCGAGGTGAGGCTGACTGGTCTGTAGTTCCCTGCTTCTCTTTGTTCCCACTTTTGTATAAGGGACTACATCTGCTGTCCTCCAGTCTTTGGGTACCTCCCTGTTTCCAGTGATTGGCTGAACAGGATAGCCAGAGGTTCAGCCACCACCTCTTAGTTCTTTAAGGACCTGGGTGCACCCCATCTGGCCCCATTGCTTTATCAGCTCTGATTACTTCCAGTTCCTTCAGGACCCTTTCTCATGTAAAGGGACTTGTGTCCATTTCTGCACCATTCTCACCCCTTGTACTCCCTTCAGACCCATTACCTCCCTCTTCCTTAGTAAAGACTGAGCAGAAATACCTGTTCAATATGTCAGCTTTACTGTTGTCATCCTCCATGCGGCTCCCATCCTCCCCTCTAGAGCAGGTGGAACTGTTCCAGAAACATGGCAACTCCCTATTCAAGGTAGTGAGGAGCCACCAGAGTGAGTCTTCCTGTTGCTGTTTTTTTTTTTTTTAGAAAAACAGTGCTGAATCCCACTATAAAATTTAAAAAAGGAAAAATCTGTCTGGTTGAGCCGCCTTTTTGGGAGCCTTAAGAGACACCAACTGCTAGCATAAATGGCTCCTTTGCTGACTGGGGTAAGCATGATCATGTTTTCAATACATAACTAGGAGACAAAATACAAAAAATCCAGCTCTTCAGAAATGGATGGAAACAGAGAGACTGAGTGTGTGCATGCGTGTGTGTGTGTGTGTGTGTGTGTGTGTGTGTGTGTGTGTGCCTGTCACAAAAGCAATAAGGCATGATGGGGTGTGAATGGAACACATGTTACTACACAAACAGGGGCATAATAAGGCATTAGGCCAAAGGCTGAGTGACTTTAGCCACTGGCCGTGTGGTAAACTGTATTCCACACACATTCCAGAGTGCCTTATTGTGCTTATAAAATGTGCTCTTTTTATAAGACTACTTGCAATTGAGAAAAGCATGTTTATATGTAGAAACAATAGATTTACTTGTGTGCATTCATGATAAAATAGTCCTTCTGCCCACTGCAAATGATGTCATTGAGGGTGTCATTGTATTGTTGCTTACTTTTCTCTTCCTTTTTTTCTGCTTTTCCCCACATTCAGGATATGGAATGTTTGTCATAGAATGTTTACCATGGAATACATGGATTCAAAATTCTGATCAGTTCCACTGGCAGAATGTTTGTCTCCTAACAGACTGTACACACAGACAACAAAGGTCTTTGTTACAGTCAGAGAGTCAGTTTTCTAACTATCAGGGCAAGAAGAAAAGAGTTCCCTGATGAGCAGGTAAAGACAGAAGGGGGATTTTTCACTGTCAGCAAAGAAACAGTTGTAGTGAAAACTATAATCAATACTTATTGTTTCTAATTTGTTTATGTATGTAAGGAGAGTGTGATAATCAGGGAATGACATTTAATTAATTTGTTATATTTTCTATGTAAGGTAGTTTTATTTTTAGGGCCCAGTCGAAGTTTTTCTATAGTATAAAGGTAGCAGCCATGTTTGTGGGGGAAGATCAGTTCTGGCTGTAGAGGGCTAACTAAAATGTTTGTTTTCTAAATGCCCATTGATCTGGGCTCCAGACTCTTCACTGCTGAGCAGTCCTTTTTTTAACCATGTGCAAACCATATTTTACACATAAATAAGAGGCAATTAGATTACATGATTTTACCCTGCCGTTTTATAAGTAAACATTAAGGAGCAGAGGGATATGTGGAAAACATATTTTAAAGCACAGCCAGAGGCTTAGTGAGGCACAAGGCTGAAGGTCGAGTGACTCCAGCCACTGGTTGTGCTGCAAAATATGTTTTACACACATCCCTATGTGCCTTATTGCACTTATAAAATTGGCTCCTTTTTTCGCTTTTTACTGTTGGGAAAGGCATGTTTATATGTAGAAACAATAGATTTACTTGTGTGCATTTGTGATAAAATAGTCCTTCTGCCCACTGCAAGTGATGTCAGTGATGATGTCATTGTATTATTGCCTACTTTCTTCTTTCTGCTTTTTTCTCTGTGTTTCTCCACATTCAAGATATGAATGTTTATCATGGAATGTTTACTACAAAATGCATGAATTCAAAATTCTGCTCAGCTCCACTGGCAGAATGTTTGTCTCCTAACACACTGTGCACACAGACAAGAAAGGCATTTGTTAAAGCCATACACTCAATTATTTCACTGTCAGGGGCCCAGTTGAAGTTTTTTTACAGTGTAAAGGTAGCAGCCATGTTTGTGGTACAATATCAAGTTCTGGCTATAGAGGGCTAACTGAAATGCATGTGTTACAAATGCCCATTGGTCTGGGTTCCAGACTCTTCACTGCTGAGCAGACCTTTTTTTAACCATGTTTATTTTATACATAAATAAGAGACAATCAAATTACATAATTTTACCCTGATATTTTATAAACATGCTTACAGGACTTAGGTTGAAAAATATTGCTGACCAGTATATTATACAAAATAAAATATGCTGAAGTGTGCATATGAGAATTTAATGCATAACCTTGGTGTTGGATGCTTTAATAAACCCCAAGGGCATAGAATACCACACCTCGAGTGTGCATTAAATATAGGATAAAGTATGGGGTGCAGTGTGTTACGAGAATTTAACACACACCCGAGTTGTTGGATGGCACATAAACCCCGAGGGCGAAGCCGGAGGGGTTTATAAATGCCATCCAACCATGAGGGTGTGTGTTAAATTCGAGCTTAACACACTGCACCCCATATTTTATTTTATATAATTGAAGGGTTCCATTTTTTCTATGGTGAGACTTGAGTTTGTAAAAAAAAGACGGGGAGGCTTACCTTGCAGATGAACGTTTTTTCTGTGAGGAAAACTGAAGTGTGCTTGAACGTTAACTATTTATTTAAAATGTCAATCAAATAAAATGGGTACAGCAGTTAGAAGTCCATGAGTGTGGAGATTGTGCGGTATAGTTTCCTGTTTCTGCAGTGATGTAGTCCTTTGACCTGCAGAGGAAAGGTTAGGGTTCAAAGGGAGAGAGTTAGGGATTGTGGCAAAAGTGTGAATTGGATAAGTTAGGTTCGGGAGAATAAATTGTTATATTTGTCTGTTTTAGGTGACTGAATACGCGATGGAGGTAACGACGACAAGTAAGTGTTTTTCTCGTTAGCAATGTTTCAGGTAGAAGGGACGGTTGGAAGCTGGCGCTCTGTTTACTTGTCTCGAGCACTTTGCTATGCAGAGGGAGCGCGTGAATGCCGTAACACCTACTCAGGTGTTACGGGATTTAACACAGGCTTTTCTCTATGAGAAAAAACGGAGCCCATTAATTATACTCTCTTATAACACAATTCCTCATCCTTTATCCTATATGTGCATGTGTCTATTAGTGCCACAACTCAATGTGCCTTTATTAACTTAATTAAAGGATAGAAGGAACTCTAGGTCATTTATGTGTAAGATTTATTTATTTTTCAGTCAGTGCTATTTCTTCTTCTGGCCCATAAGCAGCCCTCCAACACCAACAATCTCAGCCTTGTCACCTCGATTTTCATCCAGGACTTATTTTCACATTAAGTAGTATAGCCTGGGTGTTCATAGGGGTAATAGGGTGACTAGATGGCTAAATATCAGCAGCCACCCAGAAGACCTCCATATTTCTGCCCCCCCCAAGAACTGAGCATGCAATGCTGCCCAGACACTTCCATATGTAGGACATTGGCAGCCGCCACCCCCCCTCTTTTTTTGTAGTGTCCCGCTCGCCTTGCTGCCAGCTGATGCTGAGAGCCAGGCAAGTGCTGGGCATTGTAAGCCTCCCCCTCTCCCTGGGAGAGGAGAGCAATCCTCTGGATGTTCAATCTTCTACCACCCAGGCCTACTCCCGATGACCTGAGTCTGCATCTGAAACCAGGTCACCTGTGTGCTGCGAGGTATGCCATCCAGCAGTTTCACCCCTCTGCAGCACCAGGCCAGACAAGATTATTTTACTTGATTCTTTTTAATATTGTGATGTAACTTAAGGAATACAATGCAGAACCTTTGAGACGTAGTATAACTAAAGGCTGTAACAACCAATCTACCTTTAAATTCCTTACAAATTATTATACTTATATCATAACAATACATCTATAAAAAAAACTTCCATAAATAGCTAATAAAGATTCAACAATTGCTAGCACTTGAAATCTCTTGTTAGAGAAGTATGGCATCTCACAATTCCAGTCTGAGAAGGAATTAGGCATATGTATTTCCAGTTTATATATATTTGCTTGGGTTGTAGAATTTTTATCCACACGCTTTTGGGGTGGGGGTTAGGGTTGGCAAACAGGTTTGAAACAGCATTTCATGATCCAGCAAAGAAGGAGTTCTCACGAAACATATGATGCTTAAAGATTTGATTTGCTAATGTTTCACTGATTGTATGATGATATTTTTCAAGAAGCTTCTCATACTGTTTCCGAGACTGGTCATCAGAGTTATTTTTCTTGAAATCAACGTAGGTGCTTGAATAACTGATGCTGAGGTTCTGTGCAAGGCAAGGCCAGAGCCTAACACAAGGTAGCAGGCCAATAACAAAATACATATGATCAACAATCATTAAGGTTTTGTAACTGTTGATATAGTGATTCATAGCTTCAGAGGGCAGGAGGTCAGAAAAATTCTGCAAGGAAGAAAAAAGAAAGGGTAAAAATAATGTATCCAAAAATGTACAACACAGGATAAAGTTAATTTATTTGATTAATAAGTAAAACTCATGGAAACATGCACACTTTCATGACAGATCCTGGACAAGAGGCATACGCAGTAATATTTTTAAAAAGTACACATTGTGTAGTAAAACATTGTGGGCCCCATATTCAAATGCTGCCAATAATACTGCGTTAATGATAGCTCAGCGTGTTAATTAGCATGCTAATAATCTGAATGTATATCCATATATGCATAGTGCTCATGTCTGGCACACACTGCATGTATGACTACAGGCTGTGGTAGCACTGAGCAAAGTGCAGAGGCACAGCACACCAGAGCCCCCTGCTGGCAACAGATGTCCAAGAGCAAAGGGGGCTAGTGCATCCAAAACAGGTTTGTACCTTTACTCTTGGTTGATATATTCAAACCCAGCATGTCTGTGCCCACATAGGGCAAGCAAGGTGCTAAGATACCATTTGTATGGCCTTACATGACATTAGAAGCTCTGCACAATGCCTCACCATTTTTGTATGCTTAGAAAAACATTTGTCATCTCTTCTCACCCCTGAACCTCATTTGCTTTTAAGCGCTATACCCTGATGTCCAGTGATATCCCACTTCCTTACCCAGTCCTAGTTTAGTAGATATTCTTGGAGCTAGTAGTACTCCCTTTATCACTTGACCCTCACTCAGTAAAGACTACTTGTGCTAGTTGCATCTCCTCCCTGCCCGAGTCCTAGTCAGTGAAGAAAGCTGATGATAGTGGTATCCCATTCTCACCAGATCCTGTTGAGTAAACATCCCTGTTGCTAGTGGTGTCCACTCCCTCACATGATCCACTGTTGTTCAACAACCCCTCCTTGGTGGTCAGGTGGCTGATCTTAATCCTGGTGCCATCCTCTGTTGCTCACCTCTCCCCAGTCCCTATCTCCAGCCCCACGGTGGCAGCCAGTACTCACCTCTGCTGTGGCTGCTATCTCACTCATGAAAGTCAGCCACTGATATTATAGAAGTAATTGTGTCAATATTGTACTCACACAAATGAGAAACAAGTTGGGTGGGCAACAGAAGATGGCACTTGCTGGGGTGGGGGGGTAACTACACTATCAGGTAGGTATTGTTTAACGGCAGGGCATCAGATGTGGAAGTAGCTAATGCTAGCACCAGTGATGATCACTAAACAAGGGTTAAGTGAGGATGTGGGTGCCACTACAAGAGTTATTTATCGAATAAGGATTAGGTAAAAGGGGGTACCATTAGTACTGGAGATATTAATTGACTGTGGATTGAATATGGAAGGAAAATGTTTTATTTTTCATTTATTTTGACACAGCAGCAGTGCTGCAAGGGGGGGATAACACAACACAGTGTGCATTGTTAAGAGAAAGGTATGGAATAGTTAAATAGAGCTGCCTCAGCAGCCTTTTAATGTTTCCAATATCCTTTCAGTATGCTACCACACTCCGCATGCAAGAGGTTTCCCTCATTTGCACAGACACAGTTGTGTTTATCATGATGGCAGTAACCACTTAGTGTCATCTATGTGTCTGTTTGAATACAGCAACAGACACATTACCTGGCTGCTGGCCATGCTGTGTTCTGTTAGAATGTGGCTATAAAGGAATGCAATTTAAAGGTGATGCAGCTGTTAGGATATAATATAGCAGAGCTGAAGGATCTGAAGAGACAGAGCCATAGATCAAGCAGGGACCGCAGCATAAGTGATCACAATAATGGGCAGACTAGATGAGGCCAAGTGGCCCTTATCTGCTATTAGTTTCTATACTATGTTTCTTGAAGTAGGGCGATGAAAAGGGATTACAAGGAAAGAATGCAATATGCCTCAGCTGGATAGGTATACAAGGTGGTACTATAAAGGTTACAGAGAAATAACACAATATTTACAATAAGAAGTGAAAAACCTTATACAGTTTTTAAAACCTAATTGTACAATACGTACACAAATATAAAAATTGCAAAAAATATATTAAAGGGACACTGTCAACCCTCTTAGGCCTCAGAGTGTCCCTAGTTTAAACAAGCATTTGTCAATGCCGAATGTTGCTTGCTTCTATGTGCTGTTTAGGTATTTGGAAGTCATTGGAGTGCAAATATTGAAAATTCGCGAACTTACGAGCGTGCGTAGGAACTGCGCAACACACACACTCGTAAAACAGTCATTTTTAGGAATTTTTTCACCAAATTTTCAACATAGCCATTTTAAGACCTCTGCTCATGAACAATGCCCTTGTGATTTTCTTAATGTGTCCCATACATTGAGTTCGCACACCGACTGCGCCATTGTGCGCTACATGGGCAGAAACACATTTTGGGCAGGATGTGAAAAATGACAGCTGTACTGCTCATAAGGAGGTGTGGTAAAATGGCAATGTTGAAAATCTGGAGTGAAAATATTGAAAATTCATGAACTTACGAGCGTGCGTAGGAACTATGCAACGCACGCTCATAAAACAGTCATTTTTAGGAATTTTTCCACCAAATTTTCAGAATAGGCTTTTTGAGAACTCACCTTATGAACACTGGCAGTGTCATTTCATTAATCATTCCAGAAAGGTGATTTCACGTAGTGACTGCGAAATCACCCTTCAGGCCCGAATAATGCCATGACAGTGACAGCATTCAGGAGAAGGGGTCCCAAAAAACCCATGTTGAAAATTTGGTGCAAAAATTCCAAAAAATGCCTGAGATACGCAATAAAGTTGAAAAACCCCTATCTATCCCATTATACAGCTAACTGGCATCTCCTCAGTTCATGGTCGGCTTTAAAGAGCTCAGACGTGTTCCCGGTCCACCGATGATCATCGCGCCGAGCTCTGGAGGTAAGTATGGGGTGTGGGGTGTGGGGAGGCAGGGTGCACAGTGGGTGGGTGAGGGTTGTGGAGGGGTGGAGAGACAGCGATTGAATGTTTTATTTAAATTTTTTTTTGTTTTTTTTAATCAGAAGACGCGGGACGTTTGCCACGCTGGGGTGGGCTCCCAGCATGGCAGCAGGGAAAGCTGTTTGGGGAGACGTGGAGCCAATGGGGGATTGGGCACCCCCGTCAGCCAAAATAAGATTTGCCATGCTGGGATGGGCTCCCAGCATGGCACCAGAGCTTTTTTTTGGGGGGCGTGCAGCCTTGGAGCCGATGGGGATTGGGCGCCCCGTCGGCTATGTGATTTTTGCCACGCTGGGGTGGGCTCCCAGCATGGCACCTGGACAACTGTTGGGGGCATGGAGCTGACAGGGATTGGTTACCCCTCGGCCATAAAATGTGTGCGTGGGGGGAGCGCATCAGCATGCAATATGCCTGCTTGTGCGTGTGTGCGTGGGGGGGGGGATCTGCTCACTGAAGTGGAGCTCTACCTATGAACTGTATGCCACTGCATTTTCAGCTTGTCATAGACAGCTGCGGCAGTGATTGCGGAACTGGGGCCACGCCTGCAAACACACTGACTGCATCGGAAGACAGGCTGACACACCTCGCAAAACTCAGATGATGGCATTATTTTTCTTGCACATGCGTGCAAGCAAAATAAAAACACATTTTATGACTGTTCAAATTCTGTAGACTGCTGGAATAGCTGGTTACATATGAACATATGAAAATATGAGCAGAAACAGGCCTCACGGTCTATTGAGTCTGCTCAATTGCGCAGCTAGCCCCTCAACTTGCAGCTGCCCCACCCTTTCCTCCCCTCTTCATAATAACCCCCCTTGCAATCTGTCCCGTCCTCTCTTAAATCTGCCTACTGTTCTACAGGATACCATTTCCTCAGGTAGAGTATTCCACTTGTCTGCCACCCATTCTGTGAAAAA
The DNA here is from genome assembly GCA_016271365.2 of Neoceratodus forsteri. NCBI lineage: Eukaryota > Metazoa > Chordata > Ceratodontiformes > Ceratodontidae > Neoceratodus > Neoceratodus forsteri. The sequence continues at coordinate 995,918,615 of CM028133.1, forward strand.
GTGTCTCCTGATTTCCCTCCTGAATATTCCCCCCTCCAATCTCAGTCGATTCCCTCTCGTGTCCCTCCCCCTTATGATCTGAAAAATCTCTTTGGTATTAGTCTTGTTTATTCCCTTTAAATATGTAAAAGTTTCGATCATATCCCTCATCCTTCCTCTCCTCAGAGAAATATATGTTTAGCTCTCCCAGCCTATTCTCATAGGATTCTCTTTCCAGTCCCTCGATCATCTTCATTGCCCTATGCTGCACCCTCTCCAACATTCTGATGTCCTTCAGAAATTACCGCCAGTATTGCATGCAGTATTCCAGATGTGGCCTGATCAGTGACCTGTACAAGGGGAGGATCACCTCCCTGTTCTTGGAGGAGATTCCCCTTACTATACACCCCAGCATCTTGTTAACCTTTGCAGCCGCCTTCCTGCACTGAGCTGAGTGGTTCATACTCCCCATTATAAGCACTCCTAGATTCTTTTTCCCTCATGGTGCTTCCCAACTGTACCCCTCCCAGCTGATATTTCCTCCCTGGTTTCTAGCTCCGAAGTGCAGAACCTTGCATTTCTTGGCATTGAACCATAACTGCCATGTTTCTGACCACTCCTGTAGTTTGGTCAGGTCCTCCGGCAGCCCCCTCCACCCATCTATATCATCTACCACAGCTCTCATCTTGGTATCGCCTGCGAACAGACTTATCTTACTCCGGATCCTGTGTGAGATACAGTATCAACTATGACTATCCCAAACAGCACCAGTCCCAGTACTGATCCTTGTGGTACCTCGCTCGTTACATCCCTCAATGATGGGAGTTACTCACTACCAGACTTTGCTGCCTAACCCTCAGCCAGTTGGTGATTCAATTGACCATTTTTGTTCCCACTCTTACATATTCCAGCTTCCCCCCGGCCTGCTATGTTGCATGGAGTCAAAGGCATTGCTGAAATCTAAATACAAGATGTCCACTGCATAGCCCTTATCCAGCTCCCTGGTTACTCAGCTGTAGTACCTGACTAGGGTTGTTTGTCAGGATCTGTCTGAGACAAACCCGTGTTGTTGACCATCCTGGAGACAATTGTCCTCCAAAAAGGTCACCAGCCTCTCATTTAGGATTGTCTCCATGGATTTCCCCATGATTGAAGTGAGGCTCACAGGTCCGTAGTTGCCTGGTTCAACCTTCAGGCCACTTTTGTGAATATGCACCATGTAGGCCATCTTCCAGTCCTGTGGCATGCATCCTGTGTCCAGTGATGTACTGAACAGGTCTGCCAGTGGTCCCGCCAGGATCTCTGGTAACTCCCTAAGTACCCTAGGGTGATTGCCGTCTGGTCCCAGTGCCTTGTCCACCCTCAATGCCCTTAGTCATTCCAGAACCCTGTCCTCTGTAATCCCGATATCAGTCACCCCTCCCCTCTGCCCACTCCACCCCTCCCATGAGGTATCTGTCCCCCTTTTCTTTTGTGAACACAGAGCGGTTGTTTGATTTTGGTTCTTTTTTCTTTTAAACAGTGAAAAACAGACTGCCCCTTATATTGGTGTTACTACACCAAAACATGTTTCTTTACATTCCTTTATCAACTCCACCACATTGTTGCTGTACCTAGGAACACCTCCAACATGGCCTAGCCACTCATTATGCAGTGGGAGCAGAGGAGACTATTGTATTATGAGTGCTGCACTGTTTGGGCGTGTTTCGATTGTTCAAGATGTATGCAATGAAAATAGATTCAGGATTCAAAACTAAACAAAGTTGTTTATAACTATACATTAGCATGCATTTTAGTCCTACTAAGCAAAAAGGCTGGTACAAAAAACAGCAACGTCAATGGATTTTTGAGTAGGTAAGCACTAATGAAATGTGGGGTTTTAACTAGAAAGTTTGATGGTGTCCCTTTAATGCATGCATTAGGGTTGCTGTAAAGCGTGAGTAACCCCTAGGTGGCACTGTCCCTAGAGTTACACCCCTGCCTACTACTCTAGACAATAGGCTAAGGGGTTTGAGTTTGCCAACTGATAACAATTCTAAACAATGCGCAGTGCCTCCACTCAGTGTGTGCTTTACGTGGGCTAGCTGTTAACAGATACTACTGCAATGCAATAATATGCTCACATATAAGATGATGCTTTTCAAAACAGTAACAACAGATTTGTTTTGGGGACATGGGAGTTAGGAATGGGGAAGTGGAGTAGAGGTTATACTGATTGGCTATTTACATATGTACAATGTTTGTTTGGCTTTTACTGGTGAACCCTCCAGCTGGGTGGTTACCTTACTAACAGTAAAAGGCAATCACATTCTCAAATTGACATTGATACTCAGAGCCTTGGCTATCTAACAGCTGACTAAAATCAGATGTTACTGTATCAATTATTTTTCCCACGCTGGTACCAGTCCCAGAACAGTATTAAACCCTGCAATCTCACACTACATACTAGGTATCCAGATACCTAACTCCTGGATGTTGCAGGCCTGGTGGATGTTGCAGTTGGTCAAGTTGGTTGGCTTTTGATTTGAAGGGAGGTACAAATTTGAAACCCTACATTTCTACAATGGCTGTAGATCCTAAACAAGACGTAGGCAGGGACTGCCCTGCATTTGGCAGAAATAGCAGGATTGACCCTGCTGGTCACAGAAATGCAGGGATAGCACTGTACACCACAGAAACCAAATATTCCAGGACAAGCTACTTGGCTAGATTTTGGATTTCACATTCTGAACATCCAGCACAATACAGATTGAAGTCACATCCAGTATAGTTAGATAGTGATACTTTTATTAAGCATCCTTACTTGTCAAATGAAGTCACATCCACTACATTTAAATACCCAACAGGCATCCTTAGCAAAGTCTCATCCAGCACATTTAGATATTAAACACTTTTATCAAGCATTCTCAGACAAAATCTGGCAGACAGAAACAGGTTATTTCCAGCATAAATCAGACACAGTAAGCTCTAGGGTTTCCTGTCCCATGAAGCGACAACGCGACTTGGGCTGGCAACTCCATGAGGGCAGAAACTAACCCATAGGACACAGACAAATATCATCACATTTATATGATTAACTACCCAACATCCTGATATACCTGCAATGGGCCATTTGGGCAGTAGGCAAAATACATCCGAACAATCTCCAAACACACAGTTTCTTGGGGGGGCTTGACAGTCCAGACTGATAGTTCTTAAGGTTTCTTTACAATTCAGAGATACATATCTAGAAGGATGGGCTTGAATTCTCAAAGATCACGAGAAGAACTTCTCCCTACAAAAGTACAAAAGTACTCACACAGATCCTCCATGGGTGGTATCCACAATAGTAGGCATCATGGTGTCTTCAGTCATCTTGCATAACTGAGGCTTGATCATCATCTGGTCTTCTGTCCATATCTTTCACTGACAAGGGAGGGAGGGAGGGCTAGCACCTGGAGGACAATTCTGGCAACCTCCAGACTAGCAGTTGCAAACTTAAATGAATTACTTTAACTTTAAACTTAAATAAACAAAAAACACCCCTCCTGGATGGAGGGCTTAACTGGAATGCCCAAGCCTGGAAACTTGGCAGGGGCCTGAACCCCCACCCCGTGGGGAGCTCTCAGCACACTGGAATCTGCTCTCCTCTGTCTTGATCTATCTCTCCCTGGCAAAATGCTGGCTGACACTGTCTCTTATAGGGCTCTTTCATGATTACTGATTGGCTGAGATGATGGGGTAATCGATCTCTGAGTGGCTGTAAGATCTGTCAAACATAGTACTTGAGACACAGTTGGTCTTGTGAATTGGTGCCAACAGTAATGTCCCTGTAAGACCCATGAGCACCTCGTGTTTTCCCATGAGGTGATGTGAATGTCCCAGAAGTCCTGGCATTGTTCTTCTAGCTTTCCAGTTGGCTATGGCTGCTTGCAATGGCTAGGGTTATCACCTTTTAAGAAGCCCAAAGTGGGACATTTCTTACTGAAACAGGATTTTTCGCAGAACAATATGTCATCTCGACCAATGCAACAGACATCTTTTCTGTAAATAATCAGAATTAAGACTAAGTGTTGTAGTTTTTTAGTTGTTTCTTGTGTTTTTTAATTATTTTAAGGTATTTTAATTAAGGAATTATAGTTTTTTGCAACATTTAGAGGAAAATCAGAAAACATTTTTTCTACTATACTGTCAGGATGTAGTATTCTTCATGTTTTTCTGCAGGACACAGCTGCCCAAATCAGGACTGTCCTGTGAAACTAGGGACAGGAGGTAACCCTAGCAATGGCTGCTTAACCCACTGTCCCTTCTAGCATAACAGATACAGTTCTGAATAAAATTTGGGTGCAGCCAGTAAGAAATAAATATTTGCCCCATTGCCCCACAGTCATTTAGCCCTGATGGTATCCTTGCTGTCACTGCACAGAGAAACTGAATGGTTCAGCTGGTTTTCCTGTTGCTACTGCACATATTTAAGCTCCCCTGCAGCAGCTGACAAGCTGACACTTACAGTCTTAAAGTTTTGGTTCAGCCAGGGATAAAGCACTTACTTTAATCTAAACACATTTTTTTCCTCTTTGCACAATATATTCCAACATATGCAGCAGCAGTTATAATTTAAAATAAACATTTATGTTCTCTCTTTTCAGTTGCAGACTATTAGTGTTACATTTGGGGCAGCCAGACATACTACTGAATTATTCAGAGGACCGGGGCCCTGCTCATGAATATTTAAATGAGCCCCAGCCCACTCCCTCACAAAACTCCTTTAATTTTGAAGCAAGTGGGCTCTCAGCTGACTGTCTGTAGTCACTTGGTCCAAAATAGGGGAAAGAGATCCCAGGACCAATGGCACAGTCCCCGAGGTGACCACAAAAGAACGCGGTTACACTTCAAAGGCGCTTTTCACACAAATGCAATTCCTGCTGCCCTAGAGGCAGCACTTTTAAAGCAGGAGATCCAGATGGACATTCTGAGCCACAAGGGGCTAGATATTTACTTCGGGCAATAAGGCAGGGCACCAAAGCAAGAAACAAGGCCTGGGAGACCAGAAAATGTGTTGGCGGGATCAGAAGAAGCCCAAAGAAATGGCAGGAGGCAACAGAGAATGGCAGGGCTAAGGTGGCAGGTAAGCCCAAGCAGGCATTTTAGGAACACCCATTTGCAGGGAGGGTTACACAAAAAAAGGCAGAGAAACAAAAACATTGAGTAAACAGTCCCTGGAACCTTGGCAAATCTGTGTTGTGATGTTCCTCAGAGTTTCAATGATCACGCAGCACAGTGTTGGTGCTACAGTACACTAATCTTATTTATTTATTTAAAAAGTTTATCTAGGAAAGGCATGCTGAGCAAGTAACAGATAATTTCCAGATGCATTTGGGGGAGTAAACAGTACAGAACATGCAAGAGAATATAAAATACAGCAAGGTGAAAGAATGATAAAAAAATAAAATACATACATTGCAGTTGAGCCATCACATTAAATCAGCAGTTAAAACCAGTGCAACCCAAAATGGAAGTATACTCACCTGGTAAAGGTGATTGTGGGAGTATATCTCTACAGAACTCCCAAATCATTACCTCATGGGCTATGTCCTCCTGATAGGCTGCTGATGCACATAGATACATAGATACATAAACAGTGTCAGCAGATAAGGGCCTATGGCCCACCCAGTCTGCCCATTTGAGCTTGTAAGTTCAGTTTATGTTTTCCTAGAAGTCTGTTGCCCCTTAACTCTGACCTCCAGAATTCCTTTATGTCTATCCCATGCATTCTTAAATCCCATGATTGTTTCAGTGCCCACCACTTCCTCTGGCAGGGTGTTCCACTTGTCCACCACCCGTTCTGTGAAGAAATTCTTCCTCATGTTTCCTCTGAATTGTCCTCCCTCCAACTTCATCCCATGCCCTCTAGTCCTGGAACATCTTTTTCGCTTAAAAATAGTGTATTCCTGTACCCTGTTCCTCCCTGTAAGATACTTGTATATCTCTATCATATCCCCTCTCTCTCTTCTCCTCCAGGGAGTACATGTTCAGTTCCTTCAACCTGTCTTCATAGGACTTGTGATGCAATCAATGCACCATCTTTGTTGCCCTCCTCTGAACCTTCTCTGCCCTGTCTATGTCCTACATAGGTATGGTCTCCAGAACTGTACACTGTACTCCAGGTGGGGCCTCACAGTGTCTTGTATAGGAATTATGACCTCCTTTCCTGCTGGTGATGCCCTGCCTATACATCCCAGCATCCTATTTGCTTAACTGCTGCCTTGTCACACAGTGTTTCTACCTTGAGGTCATCAGAGATGATAACCCCAAGATCCCTTTCCTGCTTGGTGCATGCTATATCCTCACCCCCCAACTGATATATTATGCCAGGGTTTTTGTGCCCCATAAGCATTATCTTGCACTTCTTTGCATTGAGTTTCAACTGCCAAACCCCTGACCATTCTTCAAGTTTCTTCAGGTCCCTTCTCATTCTGTCTACACCCTCTGGTGTGTCTACTCTGTTACAGAGCTTTGTGTCATCAGCGAACAGTGAAATTCTGCCTTCTAGGTCCTGCCCAATGTCACTGATGAAGATGTTGAATAGGACCGGTCCCAGCACTAATCCCTGTGGTACCCCACTTGTCACTCTTCCCTCTGTGGAGTGACAGCCATTTACCACCACCCTCTGGATCCTGCCACCCAGCCAGTTACCTACCCACCACACTACTGTCCTGCCCACACCCATATTCCCCAGTCTGTGTAATAGTCTTCTATGTGGCACAGTGTCAAAGACCTTGCTGAAGTCCAGATAGGCCATGTCCACTGCCCTCCCCTGATCCACCTCCCTAGTCACCCAGTCAAAAAATTCAACCAGTTTGGTCTGACATGACCTCCCCCGGGTGAAACCATGCTGCCTTGGGTCCTGTAGTCCATTGACAACCAGATGTTCCACCAATCTTTCCTTCAGTAGTGCTTCCATGATCTTTCCCACTACCGAGGTGAGGCTGACTGGTCTGTAGTTCCCTGCTTCCTCTTTGTTCCCACTTTTGTATAAGGGTGATTACATCTGCTGTCCTCCAGTCTTTCGGTACCTCCCCTGTTTCCAGTGATCGGCTACACAGGATAGCCAGAGGTTCAGCCACCACCTCTCTTAGTACTTTAAGGACCCTGGAGTGCACCCCATCTGGCCCCATTGCTTTATCAAATCTTATTACTTTCAGTTCCTTCAGGACCCTTTCTCATGTAAAGAACTTGTGTCCATTTCTGCACCATTCTCACCCCTTGTACTCCCTTCAGACCCATTACCCTCCTCTTCCTCAGTAAAGACTGAGCAGAAATACCTGTTCAATATGTCAGCTTTACTGTTGTCATCCTCCACGCTGCCCCATCCTCCCCTTCAGTTCTCACTATCCCTCCCTTTGTCTTTGTTTTTCACTTATGTACCTGTAAAAGGTTTTGTCCTCTACCTCTGATTTTGCAATGTGTTCTTCTGTCTGAGCTTTGGCTTCCTTACTGACCTCCCTGACTCCCTTTGCTTCTCCTGTTACTTCCCTATCCCTTCTGCCTGTGTCTTTGTATTGCCTGAATGCAATCTTTTGGCATTCACTTTGCTACCTCTTTGGAAACCATAATGGTCTCCTCTTCCCTTTCCTCTTGCTAACCTGCTTAATGTATAATTCTGCTGTTCTTGTAATCCCCATTTTAAATACTGCCCACTGTTCCTCAACCCTGATTCCTATCCCATCTCTTAATGCCTCTTTCAAGTATCTCCCACCTCGCAAAGTCTGCCCCCTAAAATCCAGGATACGTGTTTTTGTGTGATTTGGTTCTGCTCTTTCTGTGATTTCAAACCACAATGACTGGTGGTCACTGTTCCCCAGGTGCTCCCCCACTGTTATCCCCATCACATTGTCCCTGTTTGTGAGCACAAGGTCCAGTATTGCCTTCTGCCGAGTTGGTTCCATGACCAGTTGTTTGAGGAAGGCACCCTGAAGGGAGTCCAGGATAAACTGCTCCTAGTTGATGCTGCTGCTGGATGCTCCAGTCCATGTCTGAATATTGAAGTCTCCTACCAGTACTACTCAACCTTGTCTACCATCCTTTGATGGCTAGCATCAGCCCTCATCTGTTTCTTCCTCCTGGGCTGGTGGTCTATAGATCACACCTGTGCTGATGGCTGTCCCCATTTTCCTTTCCAGCTTAACCCACAGTATCTCTCCCCTATTTTGTTCCTCCTGGATCTCTGTGGCCCTTATGTCATTTTTCACATACAGTGCCACTCCTCCTCCCTTCCTGCCTGCTCTGTCTCTTCTGAATATGTTTTAGCCAGGTATGGCCATCTCCCAGTCGTTGTTATCATTACACCAGGTTTCAGTGATGGCCACAATGTCCAGGTCTGACTGCAATATGACAGCCTCCAGATCTTCCATCTTGTTGCTAAGGCTCCTGGCATTTGCACACATGGCTTTCCATGATTTGATCTCCCTAGACTGTTTCGCTGTTCTACTGCAGCCCCTTCCTTGGTTGTCCTTTATCCCTGGTTCTCCTTGCTGTCTGTCTTTCTGCTGAATTTTGCCCCTTTTCTGCCTATCCACCTCTTGGGCACTAATCTCCATCTTTTGTACACTGCTTTGCAGAGATAGCCACTCACTCCTCTGGTTCACTGGTTCCACTGCTAGCTGTGGGGGGTTAGCAAGTAGGTACATGTGACTTGAAGTTGAAATCTCACTCTTTAGCTCCTGACTGTGACACTTTGCCAGCTGGTTATGATTGTTGTATGATATTTGTAATATAAAAATATCATATGTGATTGTCTCACACAAGGCATCCTGTGCTTCCATGGGTGCCCCCAACCCCTCCCCACAGGTGTCAGTGAAGCTACAGGATATGCTAACTAACCAGAAGGTAATTAAAAAGACCAGAGAGACCTGATTAAATGTCTCTTTTTTCTATCTTAATTAGAACTGACCTAGCTGCCAGGACATAGGGCTGGTAAATTCAAATAACAGTCACTTTATTTGCTTACAGGTATCCAGGTCAGGTACATAAACTGGGAGTCAATGTCCAGCAGCCTTGGTGCTTCACTCAAATCATCTTCATCAGGAGCCTCTTTAACTTTAAACTTAAACAACAAACACCCCTCCTGGATGTAGGGCTTAACTGGAATGCCCAGGTCTGGAAGCATGGCAGGGGCAGTGGTCTGAAGTATAAATTAAGGATTTATTACACCTCTGGAGTGCTGGAATATATATGTTTGTGGTTTATAATGAAGGAGTGCTGTGCCTTGTCCTTTTCACCCCATTGTTTCTGTGAGCGTGGTGGAACCACATCTTGATCTTACATAGGGCTTGTAAAGTTTTATGATTCCTATAGGAAGAACATTTGATACCAACATGGTGTTAAATGTTGTAAAACCCTATGATATGCCTTGGGAATAGGAACCTCACAAGATCAAAGAGAAAATGCTTAATTAAGGAGTCATATTTTTTGGGGCTCTTAAGAAACAAGGGGCCAGATATTCAAAAGGGTTGCGCTAACGCAAGTCCAAAAATGTGCCATTCTGCAATATTCAGCGGGAGGCAGTTGCGCCACCGAAAACATGCTGAGCAACAGCGCAATTCAAATGAAGGCATGCACAACCGAAGGGGGTGGAACCATGCATAAAGAGCGCAATGCGATATTTAAAGGCTTGCACAATGCTCAATAGCAGATCAGCCGGAAGGTGCGCCACGGCGGAAATAAGCCAAAATAAAAAGGCTCAAGGAAGAGGCGCAAGAACGCTACTGGGAAGCCACATGAGGCAGGGAGAGAGACAAGGCAAGAGGGACAATGAGGGCAGGCCATGGAGATCTGAGGACAAAACAGGGGCAAGGGAAGGTGTGTGTGGGCCACAGACAGCAGAGGCCAGTAGGTGTACCCGGTGCAGTGGAGATCACAGCCAGGACAGCGGGGGTAACAGAGCAACAACAGCCAGGGGGGGAACACAAGCCAGGGACATGGACAGTGCCAGCTTCCACATGGAAGCTATAATGAGGGGGTGAGAAGGCATGCTGCAGGGGGACGTGGCCGTGGAAGGGCCCATCGGCGGTACACCCCCAACAGGCAGTACCATGCCCGCTCCAGCTTTGAGCTGTACACGGATGTTGAGATTGTGTGCCAGTACCACCTGAACAGGGCAATACTGAGGAGGCTCTGTGAGTTGTGCAGTGATGTGATGCAGGCACCCTCACGACGGAGTCATGCTCTGTCAGTGGAGACAAAGGTAACAGCCTGCATGTGCCTGCTCACCACGGGTACCTTCCAGAGGCCAACAGGGGACACCACAGGCATAACACAGTCGGCCACATCACGCATCCTCAACAAATTCCTCAGCGCACTGCTGCCACATGCTGCGGAGTACATCCATTTCCCCAGCAACGCGGCAGAGCATACAGCAAACATGCAGGAGTTCCACAGGGTAGCACACATGCCTGGCATGCAAGGGGCGATGGACTGCACCCATGTGGCTATTCGCACGCCACCTGGCCCCGATTGGGCCTCATACCGAAACTGGAAGGGTTTCACCAGTGTCAACTGCCAGGTGGTGTGTGATGCCAGTGGGCACATCATCAATGTCTGTGCCACACACCCTGGTGAAGCACATGATGCCTTCATATGGGACCAATCTGCACTGTGCCATCGATTTGAGGGTGGGGACATCCCCACAGGACATCTAGTGCGTGAGTATGCATGTAGGAGTGACAAAGTTGGGGCAAGGGTGGGAAAGCCACAGGTGCCATGGTAGTGGCACACAGGGCTATGGGCAATATGGACCTGAATATGATACTTATCTCCACTATCTCCACACAGGTGACAGTGGATACCCACTCCGTCCCTAGCTGCTCACACCCTACCGGCGCCCTGTGACCCCATCGCAGCAATGCTATAATGAGGCACATGCGCCACACGCAACATCATCGAGGGTGTATGGATGCCATGCCCATGCCTAGACACCTCCGGTGGTGCCTCACAGTACAGCCCCTCAAAGGCCTGTGGGATATTCCTGGCTTGTTGTATTCTGCACAACATGGCCAAAGACTATGGGATAGCTGTACAGGTTGAGGAGGGGGACAGGGATGGGGACGTCGGTGAAGCCAGTGATGATGGGGATGAGCAGACCTCCTGTGGACGGCGGAACCCCCAAATGATCCGGCAGGCCCAGCTGTACCGGGACACCATCACGGAGGAGCATTTCACATGACACAGGTAAGTCATGGGGCCATGTGCAGCCAACACTGTCTAGGCACAACCCACAGGCACACAGGGTAACACACCAGGGGTGCATGATGGCAAGGGGAGTGGAAGGGTCCAGGCGAACAAACACACCATCAGGGAGGGGTGAATAGTTACATGCTATATGGACACACACACACACACACCAGGCACAAAGCGTACATGGTCAGGTGCACAGCAGAGCAGGAACAGACATGTGAAACACACAAATCCACAGACCACCCCCACCACCTGTACTGTCCAAGTACGCGTGTCAGATGCTGGGCACCCTTGCACCTTGGTGCACAGTACAATGCAGGCATTATCATGCACATGCACCTGTGGACAGCAGTCGGGTGGGTGTGCAGGTGATCCGTGTGTTGGCGTGTCTGCCAGGGCACCCACCAGTGCACTGCCCACCATGACACACATTGCACACAGGGCAGCACCAGTCAGGGCCCACACTTGGAGACAGGTCAGTCAGGTGGCACTGTGCCACGGCCACCTCGGATTCGTGGGTGGCTCCGCCGTGACCCAGCAGCACTGGCAGGCTGAGCAAGGGCCACATGGGGTGGCACCGATGTACCACCAGGGGTCCCACTGCGTGAGCGTGACCTTGTCCACACAGGGGTCTGCAGCATTGTCACAAATACAGTGTGAAGAGTTTGCAAAATTCTTCGCCAATAAGGTATCCATCATCAGGGATGATATCAGCCAGTGCCTTCCCATTGGACCTTGCACTGATCAATCGGGTGGTACTAATGCCCAGTTGATTTGGTTCACCTTTAGCCAACTGGCAGTCATGGATATAGTGAGGATCATCCAGACTTTGTGACCTACATACTGTAGTTTGGATCCGGGCCCTACTCACCTAGTAGTGGTGTGTGTAGAGGTCATCAACCTGGTCCTGGTTGGGATAGTGGTGGTTTCATTAAAGAGAGGAATCTTTCCAGATCCCTTAAAGGAGGCAGTAATATACCCCCTTTTGGAAAAAAAAACTCTCTTGATCCTGACTGCCCAGCAAACTACAGACCAGTCTCTAATTTGCCCTTTGTAGGGAAAGTTATTGAGAAGGTGGTCACTCTACAGCTGAAGGATCATTTGACCAGCCACAATATCTATGACCTTCTGCAGTCTGGCTTCAGAAAATGGCACAGCAGTGAGACAGCTCTTGTTCAGGTACTAAATGATCTCCTGATGGCTAGAGATTGGAGAGCTCATTCCATCTTGGTTCTTCTTGATCTTTCAGCAGCATTTGACACCGTGGATCATGGGGTGTTGCTCGAGCGCCTGTAGTTTTTCTGTGGACTGAAGGGAGGTGTCCACAGTTGGTTTCAATCTTTCCTTGAGGGCAGATCACAGAGAATTGTGTTAGGGATTTATTCCTAGGTCCCTCACTGGCTGTTCTTCAGGGTTACCCAGGGCTTGGTGCTGTCCCCCATGTTATTTGCGTGGCTCAGTTGGTAGCACATCTGCCTCTGGACCAGAAGGTCGTGTGTTCTCCTCCCACACCAGGATTGGACTTGCACCTAAAAATCGCTGGCATCTGAGTACAGTATTGGTGGGTGCTGTACTGCTGGGGTGTGCCGTCCTTCGGATGAGACATTAAATCGAGGCTCCTTCTGCCCATCCTGGTGTTGTCCTGGTGGGTGTCCAGGTGGAAGTAAAAGAACCCAGGGCACTCTTTGCAAAGAGTAGGGAACATCCCCAATGTCCTGGCCAACATTCCCCTTCCCATAAACTGGTTCATGGCAATTATCCAGGCTGTGTGTGGGTGATGATGTGCGATATGGCCACCAAAACACATTCAGTCACTTCACTACCAGTCTAGCATTGCTTATAAAGCACTTTGGATGTATGAAAAGTGCTATATAAATGCTGATTCTTCTTCTTATTTTTATTATTTGTGGTATATATGCTTCCATTGGGGGACACTATTAGACAGTATGCATTGAGTTTTCATTACTATGCTGATGATTCTCAGCTCTACCTGTCTTTTGTACCTGAACAGGAGTCTGATTCTATCACAGTGTTTAATACCTGCCTGCTGGACATACAGGATTGGATGAGTACTAGTTGGCTTCAGTTGAATTCAAGTAAAACAGAAGCATTGGTGGTGGACCCTGGTTTTAGGACAACAGGGCTATGGGTGGGGAAACACTCAGGTTTATATCTTGGGGGGCCATGCTTATGGTCTCTGACCAGATGCATAACCTGGGCATGGTATTTGATGAGGGCATAACTCTGGGGGTGCAGGTGTCTGCTGTAGTCAAGTCTTCCTTTTTCCATCTCAGGAATATAGCCAGGATGAGGCACCTGGTCCCGCCTGAAGATCATCCTACCTTGGTCCACGCCTTTGTTATCAGTCATTTTGATTACTGCAATGCCCTCTATCTAGGGCTTCCAGGAGTGGATATCTGCCACTTGCAGCTAGTGCAGAATGCAATGGCCAGGTCATTGACTGGAATCTGTAGCTCCAGTCATATAACACCTGTGCTACGTTAACTGAACTGGCTGCCTATACAGTGGCGGATCACCTTCAAGGTTGCATTGCTGACCTATCAAGCCCTACACAACTTGAGACCTCACTACCTAAAAGAACTCTTCTTGTCTTACAGCCCCTCTCACTCACTCCAATATTCTGATAAATGATTGCTAGAGATTCCCTGGGTATCCCATAAAATGTCTAGAGGAAGATAATTTGCCTTTATGGCACCCACCATGTGGAATTCTCTACCTCACCAGATATGAGATAGCTTGACTGTAGAAGGCTTTAAAAAATCTCTGAAAGTGAGAGAAAAAGGCGGAGATCACGTGATGTCCTGGGGAGAGTAGCAGCATAACATTGCAGCTCTGCTAGATTGAAGCAAATAAATACAATAATTTCTGCTAAAAGCTAAGTAGAATAGTTTCTTACCTTCACTAGAATCAAAAGATTACTGAAGGGAGTAATTAAAAAGTCAGGAGTTAGAGTCTGAAGTATGATTTTGGAGCCATCAGAAGATTGAGATGAGGAAGTTGCTGTGAGGGTGGAAGCTAAAAGGCCCCACAGAAGCACTTCACTGGAATCTGAAGCAAGTCAAAATAAACAACAATCGGCACAAGACCAGATGCAGGAGGACATAGGAACCATTAAAACAGCCTTGTTTTCCTTACTAGCTGAATTTAAGGAATGGAAGGGATTGTTGTCGGGCCTGGGTACATGTATAGGAGATGCGGAAGCCAGAGTAGAATTGGTGGAAGATCATGTAGTTAAATTAGAAGCCGACAACATGGATCTTAAGAAATCAGTAAAAAAAATGGAAATTAAAATCAACGACCTAGAAGGGAGGTCTAGGCATAATAATTTTGTCCTCCTAGGACTTCTAGAAGGGGATGAAGGCAGCAATTCTATCGCTTTCATGTAAAAGCTATGTGTGCGGATTGCAGGCCCTTCTCCAAATGGGCCTATATATATAATAGAGCGTGCGCACCGAGCGATTAGGCAAAAACCTGAGCCAAATAATCCACCAAGACCTATAATATTCAAAGTTCTAAACTACTTGGACAGGGATCACATCTTAAAAACTACAAGAAGTGCTGAAAAAATAGAATGGAAAGGGAAGCACCTGAGAATGGTTCCTGAGCTGACATATAAAGTAACGCAGGATCGAGCTGCCTATCGTCCAATTCAATCAAAGCTTTGGGCTGCCAAAATACACCACAGAACACTCTATCCAGCCCAACTAGAAGTTACTTTGCAGTCAGGGGTACAGTGCTACGAATCAGCAGAATAAGCAAAGGCTGATCTGGCTGTCCGGTTGCCACAACTGTTTGGGAAGGGGGACTGAGCAAATTGGAAAGCAAATGGAAAATTCAGAAAGCAAGTAAAAGAATATAGGATATATATGTGAGAAGTAAGATTGGACTATGCCCACGAGCTAAGCAAAGACTGTTTTATGTTTTGGGGGGTAAAATAGTTCATTTCGGTCCCATATTCAGAGGGGAAAAGAAAACAAGAAGATGAAAGAAAGAGGGGGATACTTTTCATTTAAAAGGACTGTGGGAGTTTGGGAGGAGAGCGGGAATCTTTGTTTTGGAGGATCAAAACTTCGGGACTTGATTATATAGTTTACTCTTCTCTAGCACTAGTAAAGTATATACAGTGATTTAAAATAGGGAAAAGAATACAACTGATGCCATTGTGTGGCTGCAAAGGAACATTGCAGTCCTTACGATTATTAATAGTATGGTAGTCAAATATTAAAGGAGCAGACTCTTGTATATTTATGATTTGGATATGTCTGATGTATTTATTATACATTACATCAAGTACTGTACATATGTCAATAAGAGATCAGCCACTTCTTATGTTGCAACACATATCTAGAGATTGAGGCTCTGACACAAGCTAGTAAAATGTCAAGCAAGCCTCCATTTACATGCAAATGAGTCACTTGTAATACAGCCCCTCCCATTCTTTGATGTCACTGCAGCAACAGTGCAGAACAAAGCATAAGGTTATCAATGCTGTCTATCCTGATTTTAGTTTAAGTTTGCAATGGCTTAAGACAGTTCTGTCATGCAACTCACACAGGGAGTGGTACTTGTAGCCTTAATACTGCATATTTAGAGCAAATAATATATCTAATAGTATTGCAGTCACAGGAAACAAAAGCTGTTCCTGTGTACTGCTCATTTCTCTCTGTGAGACAGTTGCAACATGTTGTGGGAAGCAGTAGACTGAATCAGTTAATTAACCAATCAATCAATTGAGCAGTCAGTCAGTCACTATGTAGTGAGCCAGGTGAACACCCTTGAGAGGATTCATTTACAAGGTAGGCTTGAGCAATTTCCCAAAGGATCACAGAAGACTGAATTCTTCCTTTGCCCAAATTATACACTCCCCTTTCAGCAGCCTGAAAGTGGAGAGCTAGATCACTTACTTTATAAAGTGTATTGTTTTACATTTTAATGCTCCTTATATCTGGGTTCTGACTGGAAGTACCAAGACACAGAATGCATATGACATGGGAGGAATGAGCTAAGTAAATACAGAGTACCACAAACACTGAGACTGATTAGTTTGTTTACCTACAACAGCTCAAGTGTAGCATCTGATTTGTGAGGGACATCCTACTTCAAATGCTGGCATTAAGGTGGGGGGTGGTGCTGCCACAACTTGTTTTCAGTACCTTCAAAGTGAAATGCTGTAGCTCTCACATCACTGCTAATGATTTATAATGGGAATAGGGGCACTGTTAAAGTCATGGACCTGAGGGGCCACCACAGTTCCCAAGGAGGTTAGGGGAATTTGTTAAGAGTTACAAATTAAGGGACTTTAGTAGGATTCGAACCAGAGTTTCCCAGTTATTGTGCCTGTGCTTTAACCACTAGATCACTGTTCTTCCATATGCTGCAGCTGATGTCCTGGTTACTATTCCTTGTTATAACTGAACTCTTTATTGCCTTACATCAGCCATCAAATCACTGACTGCCTAGCTACAAAGGGAAAGGGGCATTTTTACAAGATTGTGTCTCACTGCTGGTGTCAATCAAAAAAGTGAATGCTAGCACACACAGAACATAATAAAACAACTATATAATGCCATTTAAGACTATTGTTGTACCCACAGTCATTTATTGGGTAAACTGTTTTTGCCAATAGAAACATTAACACAACTCATACAGGCACTTCCTTATAGGCATACTGTATATACATGTCAAATCAGTGCTGAATCACACTCATATGGTCTTAGTCCCTATTAGACCTGCACTTCAGGATGTGCACAGCACTTAAAGAGTTCTTCCATTACTCAAGTGGGGGACCAAACATTGTGAGTTTTGTTTACTGGTGGAACAGCATTTAGTGCAGCACCATTATCTGTTGCTCTGATGACATCATACTCTAGCAGCACTGATGGTAAAATGGAGGACAAACACATTGATAACTTCTGGGGTCTGTATAGTTTCATTTATAATCTAGATTTGGACAGCAATAGGACTGCTGGCAACTAGAGGAGGAACACAACAGTTACACATAAGGAGTTGGGAAAATATTAGTGTGAAACTATGGAAGGCTTCCCCTTTAAAAAGTGGCATTTGCTTTCAAGAAAAGGATGAGCTACTGTGAAATACTAACAGATAGCTTCAGAGATAATTGTAATATTTAGGGAATATGAAGTATAGATCTAATTGTTGTGGGTTATTTATAGGTATACTAGAGAATGAAGGGGGACAGTACTGAAAATATTAGACCTCTGGAGTTATTAGAAATAGTTAATTTACGATAGAAGGTTATAGGAGGTAGGGAAACTAGAAATGTGGGCAAAAGAAGGAAAGGTATAGAGCTATAGGGCAGATAATGTAAGGGTAGCAGAATTATTAAGGCACCTATGGTTTTTTGGGGGGGGGTTTCTCATTGTTTATTCAGGATTCTTTTGTAGTTGCTTAAGAGATCACAGTGAGGCTGCTCCTCTTGGGGCATGGCAGATAAATCATTAGGGAGTGGGCATTTGGCCCGGGTAGTTAATCAGTGGGGAAGAAAAAATAAGGGCTGGGGGAAGGGGAGAGGGGGAGAAAGGGACATAGGCAGAAATTTATTTTAGTTAATACTAATATACCTTTCAGGGCACAGATACAGGTCACAATATTTTAGAAAGCTATGTTGTGGAAATATGGGGAGTTGGAGAGTAATATAATGGAATATTAAGGGGGGAAGACAACTCAGAAAAATACATTATATTACATCATCTTAAAAGATACCAACCTCACATTGTTATGTTATAGGAGACACATGTAATTGTAGGGAACTTGAGTCAATTGCACAAATCCTGGGTGGGACAGGTATACGGCACAGGTAACAGCCCCAGAAAGGCAGGAGTAGCTATTTGAATCCATAAAAGTGTACCCTTTAAGGAAATCAAGATGTGGCAGGACCCTGAGGGGAGATTTGTTTTTGTGCATGGGAGTTTAGCGGGGGTGGAGGTGATGTTAGGTTCCATCTATGGCCTGAATCAGGGCATCCCTGAATTTTTCCCACCAATAGAAGCCATAATATCTTTAGTCCCTAATACTCTGTGTCTCCTCAGAGGAGATTGGAATTTAGTATATGTGAACAATCTGGATAGATCATATAGTAGTGGGCCTTTCATCAGCACAGAGGACGCTCAGAGAATTGATGACCGACTCTGGTCTCTCGGACCCTTGGAGACTTAGAAACCCTCAGGTGCATGAGTATACTTTTTATTCAGCTCCACATAGGGTGCTTTCTAAGATGGATTTTTTCCTTATCAGCTCCTTTGCTTTATCAGGGGTAGAGGATGTTGGGATTTATCCTAGGGTCCTTTCGGATCATTCTCCAATTTGGCTAAGGGTGAGATTTACTCAATATAGGAAGGCATCCAGATCATGGTCACTAAGCACCCAATTGTTGTTAGACGAGAAACAAGTAGAAAGGATAAGAGACTTTATAAAAGTCTCATGGGAGAAGAATTATGCATCCATCCTAGCAACAGATGTGCTATGGGGCATCCTTAAAGGTACGTGGAGGGGGGAGTTAATATGAATGGCTACAGTTAGGAAACATCAAAAGATAAAGGAAGTCGAGGGGTGGTTAAAACGAATAAATGCCTTGGAAAAATATCTGGGTTCACCCTCAGAAGAGCGGGTTCAGGGAGAACTTCAAGCACTTAGAGCAAAATATGCCTCTCATATGTTAAATGTTAACTTACGGGCTAGTGCAAAGTGGAAAGCCACTTATCTCGGACATGGGGAGAAGGCAGGAAGGCTATTAGCAAACAGACTTATGCAACAGAGGGAGGCAAGGTGGGTGTCAACATTAGAAGATAAAAGCACAGGACAGTTTACCTCTGATGACCCGTCAGTAATTTGTAAGATTTTTAAGGATTATTATCAAGAGTTGTAAACAGCTCCAGACTTACCGGGAGAATATATAAACAAACTGGAGGAATTTTTTAAGGATGTGACGCTACCAAAGTTAAATATAGAACAACAAAATTGTTTGGTAGGCAATATCAATATACAGGAAATAATAGCTGCAACTGACAGATTACTGGTGGACAATGCCCCAGGCCCTGATGGCTTCCCTTCCTGCCTTCTACAAAACATTTAGAAATGAATTAGCTCCTTATTTGCAGGAATTATTTAACTATTTATTTGAGGCTTCAATAAAAGAATCCACCATATTTGAAGCCAGAACAGTAGTTTTACCAAAGCCTGGGAAAGATCCTTCTAGTCCAAGTAACTACAAACCTATCTCGTTACTTAATATAGAGGTCAAATTGTTGGCAAGTATTCTGTCATTCAGATTAAAACAGGTTTGGGACATCTTAATTGGACCTGACCAGGCAGGTTTTGTTGAGGGGTAGACACTGTAGCGACCTCTTTTGAAAAATTTGTCATTTGATGTCCGCGTCCAGGGAGCCCAATGCTGATATGGTACTGGTCTCCCTGGATGCGGAAAAAGCTTTTGACAGAGTCAATTGAGAATTTTTATTTGACCTTTTGTCTCGACATGGGATTCCTGCTGATTTTATCCGATGGGTGGAAATACTTTATTGCTCCCCATCAGCGAGAGTGCTTTGTAATGGGGCCATTTCTGATAGTTGCATGTTGACTAGAGGTACAAGACAGAGACATCCCTTATCCTCAATGTTATTTAATTTATATATTGAGCCTTTAGCCCTGAAAATAAAGGCAGTTAAAACTATCAGAGGAATAAGTATAGGTGCAGAAGAATATAAAATATCAATATTCGCAGATGATATTCTTCTGCATTTATCTTCTTGGCACCTATCATTGCAGTCAGCCTTGGATATTTTACAAGACTTCAGTGCTCTATCAGGATATAAATTGAATTCAAATAAAACATCAGTATTGGCTCTAACCCCAATGTGTACAAAGGCCATGATAGAGGAATTAGGATTATGCTGGGCCCCCAGGTCAATTTCATTTTTAAGTATAGAAATCCCTAAGGACAGGGGGTGGGGGGAGAAAGAAGTAGGCTGCTGGTTAACTAGGATCTGCAGCTTATCCATTAGGTAGGGAAATGGGCAGACTGGGTGGGCCAAGTAGTCCTTATCTGCCGTCAAATTCTATGTTTCTATTTTTCTATGGGGAAATTAAAAGCTTTAAATTTAGATCCGGTAATTTCACAAATGCAACAAGACCTGAAAAGATGGCAAAAATTACCTCTGTCTCTCTGGGGAAGGGTCAACATCCTTAAAATGGCGATCTTTCCTCAGCCGATGTATCCTCTATCCATCTTAAACTTGGCTCTCCCTCAGAGTTGGTTCAAAATGGTGGATTCGATATGGTCTGATTTTTTATGGCAAGGAAAGAGACCAAGAAGAGCCATTCACAAATTAAAAAGACCAAAGGAGTGGGGAGGTCTCAGTATTCCCAATCTGTTTTTCTATTATCTGGCCTTTCAGGGAAGTAAGTATTTTCAATGGCAGAAACCACTAAGAGATAATGCACCAAAGTTAGCCTGGCTACAGATAGAGAGACACCTGACTTCTACATATAAGGTATCATTAGCATCCCTATTGTTCATGCAGGGTAAGAAAATACCACAAAATTGGAGGAATACACCCCTAGCATGGTCTATTAAAGGTCACGCTCAACTGTGTAATAGCTTTATATTGGACCGTCTCCATGATCTGGGGCAAACAATATTCAATAATTTAAATCTAATTATAGGAGGTAAAGTTATTACTCAGGCATTTTGGGAAGACTGGCGTGTGATGAAGCTATCAGAAATAGTGGCAGAGAAGGAGTTCATTACACCTGCTGTGTTTAAACAAACTTTTCAGTTCTCAACATTACCAATATTTAAATTTCTCCAGATTAAACAATGTGTAGGTAAGACATTAAATAAACCTGCATGGTCTTCAAAGGCAGATAGAGTGCTCACAGTGATGGCAGAAATAGCTACTCAATCTCGACCAATAGCCAGTTTATA
Source organism: Neoceratodus forsteri (assembly GCA_016271365.2). Taxonomy (NCBI): domain Eukaryota; kingdom Metazoa; phylum Chordata; order Ceratodontiformes; family Ceratodontidae; genus Neoceratodus; species Neoceratodus forsteri. The sequence continues at coordinate 995,939,772 of CM028133.1, forward strand.
TAGAAAATTGGTTTCTATGGCCGGAATTGTTTTCAGGCCGACAGCTATATATTGGCAGATGGCCGTGAATCTGTCATATGATACAGTGGGAATCAATTTGGTCTAATAATTACAAGTTCATTAAACAGGACAAGCTTCGTTTAGTTAGATTTAACATTCTTCACAATTTATATATTACTCCGGTTAAGAGGAACTTGATGGGGAATCAGCATTCTTCAACTTGCCTGAAATGTAAACAGGAGTTGGGTACGCTTAGCCACATGATCTGGGCTTGTCCTAAGATCCAAGACTTTTGGTTGGAGATTAAAGATTTCTGTAGCCCATTGTTCTGAGAGAGCAATTATTTCACTATTGAGACATGTGTGCTAGGCCACCTCTCAGCGGCTATTACAAGCAAATTCAAATACTATTTGACATTAATTTTGACTGTGGCACTGCTCCTTATAATGAGATACTGGGTAAAAGAAAATTCACCTCCTTTCTGGGAATGGATTCAAGAAATGTATAATGCTATTAATGCAGAAAGAGCAATAGCGTTACAGTACCACTCTCTTGGATTTTTAGTAAGAGATGGGAGCAACTCACAGCCTATATAGCTGACAGGTGGGAGTTGACACAGAATGGTCACAGCTCCAACTCTTTCTGATATAGTAGATGGATATCATAACAATATAGTTAATCAAATGGAATGTATTAGTTGATACTATGATCATTTTTTTTAAACCATGGAGTCCTGAATGGTACTAGTTTGTTGAATGGGGAGGTTGGGGGTTAACTTAGCTCATATACATAGTAATATAGACTATAGGAAAGAGGGGAGTAAGCAGGGGGGAGGAGGGAGTGAGTGGGAATAGAGTGCATTTTTTAAGTTTTAGTTGTATTATTTTTGTTATTGAAAAGCTCAATGCAACTGTATGTATAATGCATGTGTATAATTTGGTGTGTCTAATAAAGCATATTAAATAGCAAAAAAAAAAAAATCTCTGAAAGTGTTCCTATTTAACTATGTATTTCCAGAGACTTGGTGAATGGTTGGTATTGTTTTTGTTATTAGTCTTACTGATTTTAAATTGTATTGTATTGATGCTGTATGGAATACTGTAAAAACACCCTGAGCACAGGAAGGGCACTTTATATAAATACATTTTTACTTTACTTTACTTACTATAGGAAGAACATTTGATACCAACATGGTGTTAAAAGTTGTAAAACCCTTTGATATGCCTTAGGAATAGGAACCACACAAGATCAAAGAGAAAATGTTTAATTAAGTAATCATATCATTTTGGTCTCTTAAGAAACAAGATCTCTAATTTAGCTGTCCTTACAGATAGATAGAAAATATCTGAATGTATTTTGGTAGGAGTTTGTTCTGTGTTTTTTCTTGTTTTTCTGTTATGTGATTGTGATGCTCTTTGATAACTGTTCTGTATTTTATCTTACTGTTTTTATCTATTTTTAGTAAAATCTTTTTTTCAAGATACTGCCTGGGTGTATCTTCCAAGTTCCTATTTTGCATGTGATGTATACGTGGTTAAGTTTGACAGCTGTTCTGAAGGGCTTGATGGTGTTACAAAATTGGGAAAAGGTAAGAATATACCTAAGGTCTCTTATAGAGTTTTTTTTTTCTTCTTACTATTTTTTCTCCTCCTCAGAGTCCTCTGCCACCCTCTGACGTCCCCTGCCCCACACAGCTCCAGGTATGAGGCCCCCTCCCATGAAACCCACGACTTACCCTTCAAGGGAGGGGGTGGATAGCGACTCAACCCACCAGACCTGATGTGTATTCAGGAGGTGCCTTCCCAGACCGCAGCGGTGGGGGACCGTCGGCATCTGGCAGAGGGCCCTCATTTTTCCACTTTTCTCCCCTCGAGGCTGCGGCATGCAGTGGCACCAGCGGTGGTGGCATGTACATTCCCGTGCGCATTCCTCCAAGTGCCTGCTGCAACTCTCGGCCCAAGCTCCAGTGCTGATGTGCTACCCCCCAGCTTCCACTAGGTGGCACGCAATCGTTGAGTGCTGCAATCCCCCCTCCACGGAGAAGGACAGCGGTCCTATGGACGTTGGATCCTTCTCCTCCCTGCCAACCCCAGGCACCCCGTGTCCATTCCCGAACACGGGTCACCGGTGTGGCATGAGGTAAGGTGTCCAGCACCTCAGCCCTCATTGCCACTGGGCCGGCCCCTATTATAGAGGTTTAAGGGTTCATTTTTGGAAGCCTGACTTGGTGCCCCTGCTGAAAGATTGTACTGCAATCCCTGAAGAGGGTACATATCTGAGCCTGTACATTGGGTATGCTACCATAAGGTTCACAGTCTGAATCCCCTACCCCCAGAACTTGACAGAACTTGAGACTAAAGGTGATTTGGACCCAAAAGCAGACAGAATGGTTACTTTGTCTGTTACTTTTTCACACTACTGTGCTCTGAGGTTGGCACTTTGAGAGCAGAGGGCCTGACTGGCTGAGTGCATCTGTGACACTGATCACCTCAGGTATCTCAGTTATAATGTCTTCCATAGCAGTTAAACAAAAAATGTTATTGCTGGCCCAATGGCATAGAGGGCTGAGGCATCATGTGCCTTACCTGTCACCATGCAAGTGACCCAGGTTCAAGAACAAACTTGTGCCATTGGGGGTTGGCCAGGGAGGAAGAAGACTGAGCATCCAGGGGTGAGGCTTTGCCATTTCAGCCCTTCCTGCCCACAGAAAGAGGCCTGGAGGTAGTATCAGCAGCCCGAGCAACACATTTTTGGAGGGCTGTGGCTCCTGAGCATGCACACACCTCCACATGTGCATGCTTCCATGCTGCCATGGTGAGGGGAATCTAGGGGAGAAAAGAGGAAAATTGACTGCTGCATGCTATATGAGGCCCTGCCAAACCACTTCTACTCTGTGCTGTTGCCTGTTCACCTGGCTCGGATCTGGATTGTATTCCTGGATGGGGGGGAGGTTGGTCTTCCCCTTCCTGTCCTTGCCATAGGGAAGGACCCATGGGGGATTATGGGGATTGGTGGACGGGGCTTGGTCAACAATGAGATGGGTGCCATGCAAGAGGGGGCAGTGACAAGACAAATGAGCCTACCTATGATGACACACCAGAAAAAAAGCAATAGAAAAAAAAATGGGAAACAAATTAAAACTGTTGGATAGGATAGGATATAATACAGCATTTAGTAGCCCCAGCAAAGACAATGAAAGTAAAATTTGATCTAATCTACTTTATTGGCATATCAAATCTACAAGAGTTACCATATATTGAAGTGAAGAACAATGTTCTGGATTTTATCAGAGTTTTTACCCTCAGCTCAGAAGGTGATCAGTCTCCTACCCAGGATGGGCCCTGAAGTGTTGTAGAGAAATGCTCGCGCACATTTACCAGGTGAGTAAACTTACATTGTTGGTCACAGTCTTTGTGGTACTCCTAAAACATTGCCTCATTGGTATTAAAATGCACCAAAATGAACCATTAGGATGGGGGAAGTGATCAATTAGAGAACAAGGGGGTTCCAGCTGCAAGGAGCTATGATTGGCCAAAATTGGCTCTTGGTGCAGCGAAACGGTGCATTCTGTAATGTTTAAAGAATGTGTGGACTGCTGACCAAGTAGCAGCTTCACATATCTCCTCCACTAATGCCAGTGTGGTTTCTTTCTTCCCATAATGTGGCTCTAGCTCTTGTAGAGTGAACCTTGAAGTTCTTTGGAGGCATGGCACTTGCCAATTTGTAAGATTCAGAGATAGTCCTTTTTATTCATGATGCAGTGGTGGACTTGGAGGCCAAAAGATCCTTCTTGTGACCTTTTGTGATCATCAATAGTCTGTCATTGTAGGTCTTTTGTTTTGCAGAGAAGTCTTTATACTGTAACTCTGGGCATGTCTAGCATAAGTAGATTTGTATCTTAAGGGGATATTGAGTTCAGTTCCATTGATCCAAAGAAATACGGTGAGCAAATGTTAGGTGGTAATGCAACAAAATCCACTGAAACACATCAGATACGCAAAAATATAACAATATTTTATTTCACAATTGAACATTTGCAATAAAGAACTCTATGAAAATATGTACTTGTTGTCTCTATTATTGAAGACAATATAAACAATATAAAGTGGATTTTATCAGATGTATTCTAGCAAAATCTACCACAGTGAGTTCAGTTCCATCACTGGGAGTTCTATGACTTGGATCTCATGGAACATAGAGGATACCTTAGGACTGAATGATGGGACCTTTCTGAGAATAACCCTGTAGTGGAAGAAAATAAGAAAGGATGTCATTGGGAATATACGCATCTGTGGACAGGTGCACACTTGGAGGCATTCACAACCGCTGGCCACCTGCCTGTGGCCCTGCCCCCCGCAGTGTTCAGGTTCACATGGGATGGATGGGGGTGCAGTAGCGGACCCGGGTGGCCATCCATTCAGTTGCCCATCCCAGGTTCCTCAGTTGATCTCTTATGTAGCAGTGTGCATCATCATTGTGCACCCCTGCAGATGGAATGGCTGGAGGCCATGGAGGTTTGAGGAAGGCAGTGCCGCTGGCTGTCCCATGACATGGACCCAGAGCACAGGTATGGGGTTGTGTTGCCAGGGGGTGGGAGGGCACTGAACTCAAGCACATGTCCAGATAGGCCGGGGTCAGGGTCAGAAGTGTCTATATCCCAGGGCCGGTGCCTCTAAGTGTGTGCGGGGGAGTGTATTGCTGGCACAGGGATAGGTCACAGCAGGGAGCTGGGTTGGCTGGCACTGGACAGAAAGTGGGGACCAGTGCTGGAGACCTGGTGATGGGGGATGGTGGCTATCCACCTGGACCTGGTGGTGGTCTGTGTACACAGGACTCATAGGGGACTTATGGCAGTGTTCTCCCTGGTGTACCCTACGCTCTTCTCTGCACCCCCGAAGGCAACATTAAGCACCATAGTGCATGGTGCATAGTTGTGACATGCCCCCCCCACCCACAACCTGCATGTTGCTGTCTGCACAGCCATGGGATTGTGCCATAACTACAGTCTGCGCCAGTAGTAAATGCTATGTGGGGTCCATGGGACCCCACTACATGACATTCACACATATCTATGCCTACACGCCTAGTTTACGTGGCACATAGACATAATGCATAGGGCCCTATATGATTCGTTCAGCCTATTGTTCCCATTAACATTGGGCTGTGGTGCTGCTCATAGCTGCAGCTCCAGACACTGGTCATTGTTATATGCACTTATGCCATGTTTCACTGCCATTGTTTGCACTTATCGTTGGTGTAATGCCTCTATATTTCTGTATCTGCTTGATTGTGTCCCCTAACCCTTTTCCCAGGTCACACCTGGAAATGAGCCTTGGCTCAGTGTGCCTTTCTCAGTTACCAATTTTCAAATTAATAATTACATAATGCGTTTGCTGTATAGGCCTTTCCTAACTGCAGTATTGTGCTGATGATTGCTCAGTGGTAGCCTTCGCTCAGCAGTCTGTCCCCTTCAGGAACCATGCCAATAACTTGAGATTCTGTGGGTTGGGATGATGCACTGGGCCTGTATTAAGACATTGTGTCTCTTGGGTAGTATCCAATGATCCAGAGCCATGGATATTACTGTCGTGAACCAAGGATATCTCAGCCAGTTGAGCATTATCGGAATGACTATACACTATGTCTGACATATTTTCTGAAGAAGTTGAGGAATTAGAGAAAACTGGAGGAAATGCTGGGAATGTGAAAGCTGTACTAAAGTTCCATTTTCTGCCCTGTCGCCACAGTGTCATACGTCACAAAACAAGAGGGCTGTAGAAGGAGAATATGTAGTGTAAAGCAGCAAAGTGTCCTCAAATGAGCATAGACAAACCTCCAAAGCATTTCAGCCATTCACCTAATAAGGACACTAAATACCATGGTGCACTATTTGAGTCACCAACAGATTCACCCAGAGGAGTGGCATCTACACAGAGAAATTTGATAAACACAAGGTGGGGGCCAATAAAAACAGACTTCATGGCCACAACTCAGAACACACAAGTTCAAAAATGTTTCCCACTCCCATTTAGCTGGATAGATTAAGTATCTCTGCAATGGAACGTCAGCAGAGCTTACACATTCCCACCATTCATTTAAACATTTTACAATTTAAAATATGTTATATAAAATGGATACACAATTGCCTGGCTCAGAATATCTTGGTCAAGGGTGCAAATCAGCCTCCTACTCACCAAATACATTTAAAATACTATTTATTTAAACACATTAGCACTGTCCATGCAACTCAACAATTTGTACATCCAGGCTTCATCAGTGGTGCAGGGGTCCTAAAAATAGAAAATATTCAAATTCTGAAAATCTTCCAATGAGATTTCAAAGCAAAATAATTACAGCATGAATGATCATACACAAAACAAGCTACAGGTCTGGTGCCATGCTTCTTAGGTTTAATGCATTGCATAAAACCTGCAAGGCACTACAAAAAGCAAGCTACAGTACAGTTGTAGGGCCATATACATTGATTTTCTGCTCTGCATATGGCCCAAAGGGGCCTATTCAAATCAACCTATACATCCGGGGCTATGCAGAACAGGTCTGCTGCTTGGCATTGGGCCCAGAGGACCCTGGGCGAAGCAAACTATAGGTCATTGGTTGTGATGCAGAGGTCTTCTGCTTTGATTAGACCCTGCAGGTTTGGGACCTTGCACTCTGGGTCTACTCTTTTGACCCCACAAAATAAGATACAGGCAGCAGCAATGGCTCTTGAGTCTGCTTCTTATGGCATGTTCCTACCTCAGATAAGACACCAATGGGTTCATAGACCGGTAGTTTGAAGCAGAGGATCAATGGGGCATGGCCTGGACCAGTAGTTTGGCCTTGAAACATTGAAATATATACTTTGACGGCAGATAAGGACCGCTTGGCCCACCAAATCTGCCCATTTCCCTAGCTACTGGTTAAGCTGCAGATCCTAGTTAACCAACAGCCTATTTCTTCCTACCCCCCTCAAGAATTGCCCTATGTCTGTCCCATGCATTCTTGAATTCTTCCATAGTTTTAGACCCCACAACCTCCTCAGGAAGGAGGTTCCATGTGTCGACCACCCTCTCTGTGTGAAAATACTTCCTCACATTGCCCCTGAGCCATTCCCCCTCTATCTTCAAATTGTGTCCCCTTGTTGTTGCACATCTCTTTTTCTGAAAGATGCTACCCTCTTGGGCTTTGTTGATTCCATTGAGGTACTTAAAAATTTCTATCATGTCCCCCCTTTCCCTCCTTTCCTCAAGGGTTTACATATTAAGCTCCTTTAGTCTCTTTTTGCATGGCTTCTGTTGCAGACCCTGCACCAGTTTAGTTGCCCTCCTCTGGACCACCTCCATCTTGTCTATGTCCTTGTGGAGATGGGGTCCCCAGAACTGGATACAGTACTCCAGATGGGGTCTCACCAACTGTCTGAACAGAGGGATAATAACTTCCTGTTTTCTAATGGTGATGCCACTCCCTATACATCCCAGTATCCCCCTGGCCTTCCCTACTGCCTTCTCACATTGCTTACTAAGTTTAACATCATCCGATATGATTACCCCAGGTCCCTTTCCATTTTTGTTGTTGTTACTATCTTCCACATTGTGTACTCTCCCATTGGGTTTTTGTTTCCCAGGTGCAGTACTTTACACTTCTTTGCATTGAATACAAGCTCCCATTCTTCTTACCATTCCTTCAACCTTGCCAAGTCCCTTCTCATCCTTTCCACCTCCCCTTGTGTATCAATTCTGTTGCAGATCTTTGTGTCATCTGCAAATAGGCATACTTTTCCTTCCAGTCCCCCTGCAATGTCACTTATAAAGACATTAAAAAGGACTGGACCCAGTACTGAACCCTGCAGTAACGCACTGGTAGCCTCCCTTTCTTCAGAGTGGATTATGTTTACTATTACCTTCTGTGTCCTGTTGTCCAGCCAATGTTTTACCCAGGCTGGCTAATTTGTTTATTAATCTTTTGTGTCGGACTATGTCAAATGCCTTGCTAAAGTCTAGGTAGGCCATGTCCACAGCCCCTCCCTGGTCTACCACTTTGGTCACCCAGTCAAAAAAATCTATTAGATTTGTCTGACATGTCTTTCCCTTGGGACATAAGGGTAGGAGATGGGGGGTGGTGGACATTACTGTTCAAAACCCTAACACCACCCTTTCAATAGGATAGCTGCCCCCACTTTTTCTTCATGAACACTGAGCAGAAGTACTCATTCAGTACTCCCCCGTTCTCCACCCACCTCCCATCCTTCCTAAGCCTCACAATCTGGTCTTCATTCCTTCCTCTCTTGCCAATGTAGCAGAAGAAGTCCTTTTCTTCAGCCTTGATTCCCTCTGCCAGTCTTAGCTCTAGAAGCCTTGGCCACTCTGACTAGCTTGGTAACCTCCCTGGACTTCTTTGTGTACTCATCTTTGTCCCCTTGCCCTCCCATTTTCCTAAGCCTCTGGAATGCATTTCTCTTAGCTCTCACACCTTCCTTGACCTCCTGAGTCAGCCAGCTTGGCTTCTTTGCCCTACCCTTTTTGCTCCGTTTCCTGGTTCAAATCTCAGTTGCCTCTGTCAGCCCTTTTTTAATGGTATCCCACTTCTGACTAGCAGTCATGCATGTCTGAATTCCCACCAGGTGCTCAACCAAAATTCCCCCCATCCTTTTGAAGTCTGCTCCATTAAAATCAATCAATCTGGCACCCATACCTCCTACTTCCCTGCCCATAATGAATGTGAATCACAATGTGTGATGGTCACTCCCAGCGAGGGGGTCCTTCATTCCCAGATCCCTTATTGCCTCCCAGTTTGTCAATACCAGGTGCAGAGCCCTTCCCAACCTAATCCGGCTTGCTGACCAGTTGCACAAGAAGCAGTCCTGAAATGCATCCAGTAACACCTGCTCCTTTGCACACATGGTGGTTGTGGCATTCCAGTCCACCCCAGGGAGGTTGAGGTCCCCTACCACTGCTGTGTTCCCCTTCCTACAGACCCTTCTAATCTGCTTGGCCAGTTCTCTATCCAGGTCATCCTCCTGAGCTGCTGGTCTGTGCACTTCCCCCACCCTCAGTGTCTTTCTTTTGGAGTCTTGAAACTGCATCCATAGGGCCTCTGTCTTGCCCTCAATGCCCTCCATGCCATCCTCCCTTATACACCTAATCCCCTTGCTCACATAGATCGCCACACCCCCCCTTCCCCCTAACCCTGTCCTTCCTGAATATCCTGCAACCTGGAATCATCATATCCCAGTCCTGGTTCTGGGTGGCCCATGTTTCAGAGATGGCCACAGTGTCCACCCTCCCCACAGCCAAGAGAGCCTGTGGCTCAACGTATTTCTTCACAAGCTTATCATATTCAGTGAGACTGCCCTACAACCTGTGTCTCCCCCCACCACCACCCTGGGTCCCCACCACAAATATCTCTCCGATAGCTCGGGGCATGCTCAGCTCCCCCCTCTGGGATCCCTGCTGACTAGCTGTCCTCACCCCTCACCTAGTTTGAATCTGTTCTTGATGTTATGTACACCTTAAACTTCTGCTTTAATACCCCGCCAGTCAGGCGCAGGCTATCCACAGCATATAGATCCTTATTGTCCCAGGATCTGCCCCAATGCCCCGCTACCCCATACCTCTTAGACTGAAACCACTCCCCCAGCCAAGTGTTGAACTCCTCAATCCTCCCTTTCCTTTCTGTACTCTCACAGAGTACTGGGAGCACCTCTGAGAAGGTAATTGATTCCCCAAGTTCCTCACATAGCCCTCCTAGTTCCTCAAACCTCCTCTTCACTACTTCCAACATCTCTCTCGCCAGGTCACTAGTGCCCACATGCACCACTACATGTGGTTTCTTCCTGCCTTCCTTTCACACTTAAGAACAGCCTGCCCTACCCTGTCTGCTGTTAGCCCAGGTATAGCCTCTACCCATATCCTACTATAACTTTTCCCCCACTGCCCTATCTAATCCCTTTAAGTATGGAATCACCCAGCACTAGCACACCCCCTTCCTTGTTCCTTATCCCCTCCTTCATCCCTTTCCCATGGTACCCATTACTAGAGAATGCCACCCCACTAACTCCATCCTTCCCCCTTCTGCTTCCCCCCTTTGCCCCTGTCCTGTCTTGTCTCCCACCACCCTCCCCACTCCCTCCCTATCCTCCAACTCCCTCTCCTCCACCCTGGCTCTCCCCATGCCTGTCTTCCTTCCACCCAGCATTGCTTCTCTTCCCTTCACCTCTGTCACCCTCCTCTGACCAGCTCCTGTCCAGTGTGGATTTCCACCCTCCTGCCCCCCCAGAGATTGTGAATCCTCTCCTCCTCCACCACTGTCACCAGCACAGCAAACCTATTTTCTGCCCTTCCTGCTTGGATGTGCATTGACCCCTTCACCCTGACCCTAGCCTGTCCACTCTTGCTAAACCCCTTGTTTGTTCCACTCCTGCACTCCCTCCCCATCCGTTCCATTGAGTTACTGTTCTTCCCATGTGGTGTTCTCATATTATTCCCCGGATCAGACCCTCCTGCCTAAAGGCTTCCCTCATCTTCTCCATCTCTCTGCCTAGCAACAGCAGCTCCTCCTCCAGCCTCTACAACCTGCTACAGATTGGACACCTTCCTAGCCTCCACAATATGTTCATCCAAACCGCTGCCCCACATCCATTGCATCCCACAACTCTACCCGTGTTGGCCTTCCTTGCATCCTGATTCCCCCTGTACCACCACTCACTGCGCTGACCCCAACAGCCCCCATTGGACCTTCCCCACCCTCTGATGTGTCCATCCCTAAGCCACTCAATCTGTTCCCCTTAGCAATGATCTAACCCTCAAAATACCCACAATGCTTGTAAAATCCTTGCACTGCTAGCTTCAGAGCAGTCTATGCACTATTGGCAGTATCTGTACAAGACTTTATAATAATTTTTAATCCTGCATTGCTTCCTTCAGAGCTGTCTACACACTATTAATGGTGACTATGCAAGACCTTACAATCTTAGCAATGTCCCTTTTTGAGGTTGTTCTATCCGAACAGTCACTCCAGCACCAGTGCAGTCACAAGCAGTGTCCCCAACTGCCACCCCCTCCTAGAAGAAAACAAACAAAACAAAACAGAGCCCACTACACCTTAATCACCACCTAAGACCCAAGTGTCCCAGAACAACCACAGTTGTCCAACTAGATGGCATGTGAGTGCGTTTTTTTGCAATGTTTTAACCAGGAATTGCACACTAAGCTGAAAGCTTGTTTACAGGTGTGACCTGGGAGCACAGGGAAGTTAAGTTACTTGCTCAGGGTACACAGTATGCAAATGGGGACTGCGGGATTCAATCCCAGATCTCCAGATTTGCAGCTCAGAGATTTAGACCACATTGCTATACTGCCTCCCTTAAAGTTTTTAAATACTTATAACCTAAACTGTGAAATGTGACATACGTCATTTCAGCCCATGGTTTTACTAATGCAGAAAGTTTAAAAGAAATCTGGTGTCCATTTCTTGAGTTAAATAGTGTTGAATTTAAGTATCTTTGCCCATTTCTGAATCAAACATTTTGTCAATGGATAGAGAAATAATAGAAGGCAAGGCAAGGCGATTTTATTTATAGGGCACCCATTTCTCAAGGCTCAGGGTGCCTAACAATCATAAAAATGCAAAAACAAGTGTTAAAACACAATACAAATTCATACAAAAAAATTCAGTATGTTAGCATAACACTTTTGTAGTGTGCTTCAGGTTGCTGGGGAAACAGACTGGTGGACACTGATCAGCAAGCTTCAAAGGCCTGGCTAAAGCGGTGAGTTATCAGCATCAGCTTGAACACTTCAGTCGAGGGAGCCTCCTGAACTGCAGGTGGAAGTGAGTTCCACAGAGTCAGCCCCCAGCACTAAATGCACAGTCGCCCGATGCCCGGAGCCTAACCTTGGGAACATCCAGGAGACTCGTCAAAGAGAAAGAGAAGGAGCAAGCAGAGGTCACTGGCATCAGGAGCTCTGACAGGTAGCCAGGACCCAGTCCATATAAGGCCTTATAGGTGAGCAAGCCCATCTTGGAATGCACCTTCCACCTGACAGGCAGCCAGTGCAGGGCACACAGGACCGGAGTTACATAACTGGACCTCAAAAGTCCTGTCAGCAATGAGGCCACCATGTTCTGCACAAGCTGCCATCTGTGAAAGGTCCCTTCTGTGACCCTGAAGTATAGAGAGTTGCAGTAGTCGAGCCTGGAGATGACAAATGCATGCACCAGTGTCGGCAGATTCTTGGGTAGAATGAAGGGCATGATCCTGACAATATTCCGCAAGTGGTAGAAACCACTTTTACCAGATGACACCTGATCTTTAAATGTCAGCCTACTGTCTAGGATCATGCCCAGATTTTTGTACCCTCGGAGAAGCCACCAGTGGAGTGGACCCCAGAACCAGGCCTGTGTTAGCCCCCGGTGGCAACCCATCATGATAGCAGTGAAACTCCGCACTGCATTGTTGAATGATCTCGTCCAGGGCAGCATGTACACTGTAAACAATATCGAGTACAAGATCGAACCCTGTGGTACTCCACAAGAAAGAAGTATCGAGGAGGAGGAGAAATTGCTTGCTGCACTCTATCTGAGAGATAGGATATAAACCATCCGATGACAGTACCAGCGAGTCCACAAAACTCACCGAGCCAATCAAGAAGCATAATGTGGTCCACAGTGTCAAATGCTGAGGAAAAATCGAAGAGCACAAGAACTGGCCTGTCTATTTCTAGCCCTGAGCAGTTCATTATGCACTCTAACTAGAGACGTTTCTGTGCTGTGTCTGGCCTGAAAACCTGACTGAAATGTCTCATAGATGTCCAAGGACACAAGGCAATCTGTAAGCTGTTGGGCCACTAATTTCTCGACAACCTTTGCTCAAAAAAGGCAGGCTGGAGATTGGACAGTAATTTGCCAGGACGTCTGGGTCGAAGGAAGGTTTCTTAAGCAGTGCCTCATCAGTGCTTCTTCAAAGCCACCTGGAACACTTCTTCTGCCATTGAGCACCTGACAATCCTGGAAAACACCAGGTCAACAGCCTTAGGGCATCCCATTAAGAAATGCGTCAGGCCGGGTCCAATTCGTAATAAGTGTGCTTCAGCTCTAAGATCACCTTAGTCACTTCAGACACCTCCACTGGCCTAAACTGCTCCCAAACAGATGGGGTGCCCCTGAACCTGTTGCCTCCCTGACAGGATCCCTGACCTGACAGTCGACACTCTGTCAGAGAAAAACACAGCAACTTCTTCACACAAGGTGGATGAAAAAGTCTTCTTCAGCTATAGACAGGCAGGATGGAGAAGCCTTTCCACAGTCTGAAAAAGCTGAGAAGGTCTGTTTTTCCTTGTGGCAATCTTCCTGGACAGGAATTCTGCCTTCTTGCAGAAGATTGTCCACTGGTACTGATTGTAGTGGGCAGACAGGACCAGCCTGTTGGCCTCCAGCCGGGTCTTCTGCCAGCAATGCTCCAACTTCCTACCACTGATCTTCATCACCTTGAGAGCCCCATCAAACCAAGATGATATGAAATGAGAGGATCTGGGTCATATACGGACTGGAGAGATGACATCCAGAGCATTGGAAACCACCTTGTTATAGGTGACCACCACCTCTCCAGTGCCAATCACACATGCTGCATCAACTCTAGAGAGGTCAGCAAATACCAATAGTCACTTTGGGTGTAAGCCCCTAAAAGGGCAGTAGCTGATCATTTTCACAGAGGTGGGACATTCAGGGGGGCCCCAAACATGAACTCCATGGTACAGTGATGAAGAAACATAGAAACATAGAAACATAAAAACATAGACTTTGATGGCAGATAAGGACCGCTAGGCCCATCTAGTCTGCCCATTTCCCTACCTATAGGATAGGCCGCAGATCCTAGTTAACCAACAGCCTATTTCTTCCTCCCCCCCATAAGAATTGCCTTATGTCTGTCCCATGCATTCTTGAATTCTCCCACAGTTTTAGACCCCACATCCTCCTCAGGAAGGCTGTTCCATGCATCCACTACCCTCTCTGTGAAATAATACTTCCTCACATTGCCCTGAATCGCCCTCCTTCTATCTTTAAATTGTGTCCCCTTGCTCTTGCAAGTCTCTTTTTCTGAAAGATGCTACCCTCTTGTACTTTGTTGATTCCACTGGGTACTTAAACATTTCTATCATGTCCCCCTTTCCTTCTTTCCTCAAGGGTATACATGTTAAGCTCCTTTAGTCTCTCCTCATACAGCTTCTCTTGCAGACCCTGCACCATTTTAGTTGCCTTCCTCTGGACTACCTCTATCCTGTCTATGTCCTTGTGGAGATGGGGTCCAGAACTGGACACAGTACTCAGATGGGGTCTCACCAACTGTCTATACAGAGGGATAACAACTTCCCATTTTCTGCTGATGATGCCTCTCCCTATACATCCCAGTATACTCCCAGCCCTCCCTACTGCCTTTTCACATTGCTTGCTAACCTTAAGGTCATTTGATATGATTACCCCCAGGTCCCTTTCCTTTTTGTTGTTGTTACTACCTCCCACCCATTGTGTATTCTTCCCTGGGTTCTTGTTTCCCGGTGCATTATTTCACTTCTTTGCATTGAATCCTAGCTGCCATACTTCTGACCATTCCTCCAACCTTGCCATGTCCCTTTTCATTCTTTCCATGCCTTCTTGTGTATCAACCCTGTTGCAGATCTTTGTGTCATCTGCAAAAAGGCATACTTTTCCTTCCAGTCCCTCTGCAATGTCACTGATGAAGACATTAAAAAGGACTAGACCCAATACTGAACCCTCGGTACCCCACAGTAGCCCCCTTTCTTCAGAGTGGACTCCATTTACAATTACCTTCTGTGTCCTGTTGTCCAGCCAATGTTTTACAGAGCTACCACCCTGGGTCCCACTCCCAGGCTGGTTAATTTGACTATTAATCTTTTGTGTGGGACTGTGTCAAATGCCTTGCTAAAGTCCTAGGTAGGCCATGTCACAGCCCCTCCTGGTCTACTACTTTGGTCACCCAGTCAAAGTATTAGATTAGTCTGACACTTGTGACCTTCCGCTGTGAACCCATGCTGCCTTGGGTCCTGTGCTCCACTGGCCTCTGGGTACACAACTATTCTTTCCTTCAAGTGACTCATCACTTTCCCTACCACAGAGTCAGACTGACAGGCCTGTAGTTTTCTGCCTCTGTCTTGGTCCCACTTTGTGAAGGGAATCACATCCGCCTTCCTCCAGTCCTCGGTACCACACCATCCTCCCATGATTTATTAAAAAGAGTAGCCAGTGGTTTCACTAGTTCTTCCCTTAATTCTTTTAGAATTTTGGGGTGAATTCCATCAGGACCTATTGCTTTGTCCACCTTCAGTTTTAGGAGTTCTTGCAGAACCCTTTCTTCTGTGAAAGGACTGGGATCAACCCCCCTGTCAAGAGTGCTTCTGTTAATTGGATGAGGCACTTCCCCCTCCTCTTTTGTGAATATTGAGCGGAAATATTCGTTCAGTATTCCTGCTTTTTCACTGTCCCGGTCTGCCCACCCACCGTTCATTCTATTCAGCCTCACTATCCCTCCCTTTGTCTTTCTACGCTCGCTGATGTACCAATAAAAGGTTTTATCCCCCTTCTTAACTGAGTTGGTAATCTTTTCCTCAGTTTGGGCCTTTGCTATTCTGACTTCCCTTCCTGCTTCCTTCTGTCTTAACTGGTACAGCTCTCTGTCCTGCTCCTTCTGTGTTTCCTTATACTTCCAGAATGCTATCTTTTTCTTCCTGACTTTCACAGTCACCTCTTTTGAGAACCATAGTGGCTTTTTCTTTCATTTTGATTTGTTTATTTGCTTCACACAAAGGCTTGTTGCCTCTGTGATGACAGTTTTGATAATTCCCATTGTTGCTCCACACCTCCTTCTAGCCTGTTTGCTGAGTGCTTTTCTGAGGCACTCTCCCATCTTGCCAAAGCCAGCCCTCCTAAAGTCCAGTACCCTCACTTTTGTGTGGCTTGACTCTGTAGCTGAGTTTAACGTGAACCACACTGTTTGATGGTCACTTGTCCCCAGATGGCAACCCACTTCTAGATCTGAGATCCTCTCACTGCCCCCATTTGAAAGGTCTAAGATTGCTCCCTCATGAGTGGGTTCCGAAACTAGCTGTCTAATGCCTGCCACCTGTAGGGCATCAAGAATGGCCCTGCTCTTGGATGTGGCTGCAGCAAATGTGCTACAGTTAACATCTGGTATATTCAGGTCTCCCATCAACAGTATCTCCCCTTTCTCTGTCATTCTAAGAATGCCTTCTATCATATCCTTGTCCATTCCTTCCCCCTGACATGGGAGTCTGTACACAACCCCTGTGCGGATTGTGGTGCCCTTTTCAGTCTCCAAGGTGACCCACAGTGCCTCTTCTCCTTCCTGTTTACTCTTTTGTTCAGTTGCTTTTATCCCTTCCTTTACACAGAGAGCTACTCCTCCCCCTCTTCTCCCCTGCCTGTCTGTCCTGTAGGTTATGTACCCTGGTATGTAAACATCCCAGAAATGGTTCTCTGTGTACCATGTTTCTGTGACTGCTACGATATCCAGGCATCCCTCTTCCATTAAGGCCATCAGCTCAGGGAGCTTGTTGCCCAGACTACGGGCATTGGTACTCATTACCCTCCATTTCCTGATGGCCTTACTCCTTTTGCCCCATCCCTGTCCTTCTTGCCTTTGTCACTTTCTCCATTTACCCTGCCCTTCTCCCTATCGACACCTCTATGTTGGTGTTTGCTGCACTTACTACCATGATTATTTGGGGGCTAGGATTTTCCTGCTCCTTTCCAGTGCCTCCACACCTTGGCTAGTTAAAAGCTTGCCAATGAAGCATTTAAACCTATCACCTAGGATCCTGGTTCCCTCCTGACAGATGCAGCCCATCAAGCCAGTATAGGCTTGCATCACTCAGGTGGACCCACAGTCCCAATGAAGCCAAATCCTGAGCTCCACACAAGTTTTCAACCACAGTTGAATCCATGAGTCTGGCAGACACCAAGCCTCTCCTATGCCATTGATGGGTAGCACCTCCGAGAAGGTTACCGTGCGTGCTACTTGATTAAGGCCCCTCAATTCTGAAACTCTTCCTGCACTTCTCTAATCCCTTTCTTGGCCAGGTCATTTGTCCCTAGGTGGACAATGACATCCAACTCCCTCCCTGTGCAGCTGCTCCGGCAATCCTGAGGATTCGCTCCCTGTCCCTCAAGCCATGGCACCAGGCAGGCACCTTACTCCCTCTCCCTTCCTCCCCAGTTCTACCTTCCTAACAATGGGAGTCCCCACCAGGAGTTGTTTCCTTCCCTGCAGGGTCCCTGCCACCCTCCTGTGGGTCTCCTTTGTGTGGTTCCCAGCATCCTCCTTGGTCTCCACTGTGGGTGCCTTCATAGAGGAACCACACTTTGCCAGAATGGCATAGGATTGTGGAGAGGTACAACTGGAGGGATGTGCCTCTGTTCCACCATCCTCACCCTCCCTGAGCCCACTGTGGTCCAACTGCTTCTCTTTCTTGGCAATCTCTGAGGCAGCAGCAGTGGCACTGGTGGTCCCTGGATGGAAGAGGAGGTCCCTCAAATCCTGGCCAACTCAGCCTGGAGATGAGCAACCTCCTCCCTCAGCCCAGAGGTGCCTGCAGATGGGACAACATTGCATCCTCAGAACATCTCCCGGAGACTGCTGCTCCATAGCCACTGCACTGCACCACTCAATCATGTCTTATTTCTGGCCCTTGATGTTTGCAATCCTTTCTCTTTCCTCTGTTTTTTTCTCTCGCTCCTTACTTTCTGCCTGTGTGCCCTTTAAGCTCCTGATTGTCCTGTTCGAGACAAGAATATCCTATATTTCTCAGTAGGCCACTTACTTGCTCAGGGCAGACCTCCAACGCAGCTAGAGGGCGGGAGGCCTCTTGCCCTTCTAGGATGGTGGGTCCTTGGTGGTTCTGTGATCACTCACTTCCTGCCCCTAAACAGGAAGTTCTGTTGTCAGTCAAATCCTGTACCTATAAAAATAGAACTAGCTTTGGGTGGGGGGGTAGAGGGGAAGGAAGAAGGGCAATATAGTCCCAGTAGAGAAGTTCAATCACACAGCAGTCTTTTCTCCTGGTGCCTTCTGCCAAGCTGTTAGCTGAAACTTTCTAAGGCAGTCTTTAAATGTAGCTTCCTTCTAGCTAAGCCACTCCCCCTACTTATCAGATCTTTCTACAAATAATTTAAACCTCACAGCAGTTAAGTCCTTTCAGTCACCTGAGATTTACACCTAGATAACTCTTCAGATACCCATTCAGTTCAGTTAACCCAAACACACACTTTTTTTTTTTGTATGTTAGTTTTTTTACTCTAAATTAAAGGTCCAAATACAAAAGTTCTTCTACTTTTTTCCCAGCAGAGAAGTTCAGTCACACAGCAGTCCTTTCTCCTGATGCCTTCTGCCAAGCTATACCAGACCAAGAGACCTGATCAGTCTCAAGGTTGTCAATCCCAAGACCCAGCTGAAATACCAGATCAAGTGTGTGGCCATGCTGATAGGTTGCAGAAGCACCAACTTGTGTCAGACCCAGTGAAGACATCAACTGGAGGTCGTAACTGATACACGATGATTCGTTATCAATCCAGGCATTGAAGTCCTACAAGATTAACCCTATTAATGGCAATGAAATAATGATAAATGTCAGGAATTTTCCTGTAATTGGGTCTATTAAGATTTGAACAAGTATTCCATATATTTCTTTGAGTCAAAACCTCAACAAACTGTATATTTTTGAATTCTTAACTTATTATTCTTTTAGTTTAGCTATACGTTGATAGTATGGAAACAATGTAATTGTCACATGATCAAATTCAAGTTGGCCACCATGATACCCTCTAATACTACTAGCTCACTGACCATGACCCCAGCGAATACTCAGGTGTAATATCTAAATTTCAAAATACAGGTTTAGTGGCAAAATATGTGTTTTATGAAAAAAATATGCAAGTATGGCAATAAATTATGCCTTTTCATGGGTTGTTGCTTTTTATTGAAATATGTGTATTGGACCCAATTCAGTCATGTGGAGAACCGCCTATATCACTGTGTTCTGTGTGTCACTAAATCCATGAAGTAATGGTAAGAAATAGACAGAAATACTTGTCAGGGTGCTTGAGGAGTAAAACAAGACGCAGAATGGGCCAATGACTTGATGCCTAGGGTCACATGACCCAAAACAAGATGGCGGCCACATTCTTGTCATTTGCAGCAACAAAACACACCTTTTGCTTATTTACATGGATAAATACATGTGAAATATTGAATAAGTGTGATGTTCAGCTATTTGAAAAGATACAGGTGCCCGGATAAACTTTCTGATCCGGAATGTTACACTACACCCCCAGTTTATCTCAAACAGGGTACCATACCTCATTACCAGGGTTCTGACCAGTTCAGGCCTGGGGTGTGCCTCCTAGGGCACTATGTGCTATATGCCACTAAATCAATGAAGTAATGGAAGGAAATAGACAGAAATACTTGTCAGGGTAGTTGAGGAGTAAAATAAGCCACAGAATGGTCAAATGACTTGATGCCTTGGGTCACATGACCCAAAACAAGATGGCGGCCACTTTTTAGTCACAGTAATAAAACACACCTTTTACATATTTACATGCATAAATACATGTGAAATATTGAATAGGTGTGTTGCTCAGCTATTTGTTATAAATATAGGTGCCTGGATATAATTACTGACCTGGAATATTACACTGCATCCCCTTTTTATCTCAACTAGGGTATCATACCTCACTTCCATGGCTGTGACCAATTCAGGACTGGGGTGTACCACCTGTGGCACTATGTGCTATATGTCACTAAATCAATGAAGTAACGGCAGAAAATAGGCAGAAATACTTGTCAGGGCAGTTCAGGAGTAGAACAAGACATAGAATGGGCCCATGACTTAACGCCTAGAGTCACATGACCCAAAACAAGATGGCGGCCAAATTCTTGTCATTTACAGTAACAAAACACACCTTTTGCTTATTTACATGGATAAATACATGTGAAATATTGAATAGGTGTGATGTTCAGCTATTTTTAAAGATACCGGTGCCTGGATATAATTTCCGATCCAGAATGTTACACTGCATCCCCAGTTTATCTTAAACAGGGTACCATACCACACTACCAGGTCTGTGACCAATTCAGGCCTGGAGTGTACCGCCTATGGCACTGTGTGCTTAATGTCACTAAATCAATGAAGTAAAGGCAGGAAATAGGCAGAAATACTTGTCAGGGTAGTTGAGGAGTAACATAAGCCACAGAATGGGCAAATGACTTGATGCCTCAGGTCACATGACACAAAACAAGATGGCAGCCACTTTATAGTCATTTACAGTAACAAAACACACCTTTTGCTTATTTACATGGATAATTATAAGTGAAATGTTGAATAAGTGTGATGTTTAGCTCTCTTGTATAGATAAAGGTGCCTGGATATAATTTATGATCCAGAACATTACACTGCATGCCCAGTTTATCTCAAATAGGGTACCATACCTCACTACCAGGGCTGTGGCCAGTTCAAGCCTGGGATGTACCACCTATGGCACTATATGCTATATGTCACTAAATCAATGAAGTAATAACAGTAAATAGGCAGAAATACAAGTCAGGGTTGTCAAGGAGTAAAATAAGTGATAGAATGGGCAAATGACTTGATGCCTTGGTCACATGACCCAAAACAAGATGGCAGCCACTTTTTAGTCACTTACAGTAACAAAACACCCCTTTTGCTTATTTACATGGATAAATACATGTGAAATGGTGAAAAGGTGTGATGTTTCAATGTTTGTAATAGATATAGGTGACTGGATGTGATTTCTGATCTGGAACATTACACTGCACCCCCAGTTCATGTCAGATAGGCTACCATGCTTCACTACTACGGCTGTGACCAATTCTATGGCAGTATGTGCTATATCTCAGTAAATCCATGAAGTAATGGCAGAAAATATACAGAAATACTTGTCAGGGTTGAAATAGTGTACGACAAACCATAGAACAGGCAAATAACATGATGCCTTGGGTCACATGACCTAAAACAAGATGGTGGCCACTTTCTAGTAATTTACAGTAACAAAACACACCTTTTGCTTATTTACATGGATACATACATGTGAAATGTTGAACACTTGTGATGTTTAGCTGTTTGTTATAGATACAGATGCCAGGAAGAGCAGCATCTGGCATGCCTGGCATGACAGCAGGTAGGGTGCAGCACCATATCGGTAGGTGTGGACAGAAAGTGGGAGGGGACCACACATCATTGTTCTCCTGGGAACAAATGATCTGGAATGAAAGCAGATAGAGGAGGTTCAGGACAGCTTCAGAGAAGTGTGGAAGCTATACAGAGAAGAGAGAAGCACAGTGGCATTCTCAGAAGTTCTGCCAGTGCCAAGGGCAAGTACGGGTAGAAAAAGCAGAATCATGGACTTTAACAAGTGGCTGAGAGAATGGTGTAAGTCCATGGGGTATGGCTGGGTGGAGAGTGGGGCAATACATGGGAAAGGCCAGATCTGTATGCAGGGGACAGGCTACAGCTAAGTAATGAGGGTTTAGGGGGTGTTAAAGCAGAGACTGAGGAATTTATCTCAAAAGTATAATTTAAACTTGCTGTGGGGGCTGGAGAGTGCAGTGAATCAGGATAGGACCTCCCAATAGAAATTATACGGCCTACATTGTCTAGGACGGGGGGAGGGGAGAGTAAGGGAGCAGCTGGGGGAGAGTCAGTGTGGAGGGTGGTATCACTATATGTTAGGAGCCTGGGGAATAAGATGGCAGAGCTGCAGGCACTGCTGGCAGAAGGAGCCATCACTGAGATGTGGGCAACCCAAAACCATGACTGGGACTTGGCCATCCTAGGATTTAAATTATTCAAGTGGTACAGAGAAAAAGGTAAAGGGGAGGATGGAGTAGCCATTTACATAAGGCAATGGATTGGATGCATCAGGAATGAGGGGAAAGAAGGGAGGTTAGAAGTCATTTGGATACAACTGCATGCCCCAAAGGGGGCTATGGTCCGATTGGGGGTTGTTTATAGGCCGCCAACCCAGAGGTTCGGAGGACGTCCATCTTCTGTTCCAATAGGTGGGCCTGCGGGCATCTGACGTGAGTCCTGCCGGTGAAGCCTCTGCAGATCTTGCAGGCAGCACTGTCGTGGTCAGACCCCAGACAGAAAACCCACTTCTGGTGGCCATCCTTGGATGGAGTTTGGTAGCCACAGGCACAATTCATCTTTTTGGAACCAGAGGAGGAGACCGACGACGGTGAAGACATACTCCGGAAAGGAGATCAGAAGAAAGGAGAAAAGGCGTAAAACAGTTCGAAAGAGAAGAAAAAAACAGAAAAAATCAGACAAAATTTACTGGAACTGCAGTAGCATGCACTAAGGCTTTCCCAACGAGAGTGGGTCTGCGGTAGGAAAAGAACCGAGGTGGAGTCGGGTCCGCACCTTTGCGTAGCGCGACCAACGTCAGGGAGGAGCCGACATCAGGGGCGGTCCCTGCTTGGTACTGCTAGCTAAGTTTTTTCCAGTGGGTCCTAAGGCCTGCGGCATTAGTCCTAATGGTTATAGCCTGCTGCAAGAGCTCTTCCTTGAAGTAAAATCTGTAAAGTCACAGAAGTGTCAGCTAAACAAGCTAGCTCACCACAATCACTATAGGAATCTGGTCTATTGACTCTGCAAACAATGATGTCTGTGATGGGGCAAGCTGCTATGGTGGAAGGCCCTCTTCTGACCACACTAGATGGTCCACTTTTGAGCCCGGCACCAAGGATGTCTGAGGTGGGGCAAACTCCTATGGTGGGGGCCCTCTTCTGACCACCCTAGATGGTTCACTCTTGACCCCGGCGCAAAAGATGTCTGTCACCCCACTCCCAGGACTGAGTAGTAGTCACCTGCCCACCCTCCCCGGATCTGGTAAAACATTCACCAGCCCCTCCTGACCCAGGTACAACCATCACCAGTCCTTCCTTCCTAGCCCGAGTACAGCAGTCATCAGCCCCCCCCCCCCGGCTCAGTTACAAACATCATCAGCCCTTCCATTCTAGGGCCCAAGTACAGCTGTTTATTACCCTCCGTCCCTACCCGGCCTGAGTACAACAGTCACCAGCAACTCACCCACAGCCCAGGTACAACAGTAACCAGCCCTTCCTCTCTGGCCTGAGTACAGAAGTCACCTGCCTTCCATCCTCAGACCAGGTACAACAGACAGGTAAGTCCACTTCCATTTTAACTGGCCCCAGCCAGCCTAGCGCTCCCTCTCACACTTGCTGCTGCCTCTTCTGCTCCTGCTCTACCGGCCAAACACTGAACAGCCCTTGCCGTTCAAAAAGGGCTGAGGATTCTGTCTCAGAATCCTCATGAGCCCATCCTGCCTGCACTCCCTCACAACTGGGCCCACGAGGCAGGTGTCAGATGCGAGAGTAACTGGGGGCTGCAGGCAGGAAAATGAGCAGGGGAAAAATTATTTCTTTTTAAAATGGAGCCCTGCTGGGGCTTCACATTTTGGGTGTGGGGATACCTGGCTAGGGCCCTCCCTGCACCCTCCCTGGGGCACCTTCCTCTCACCCCAGCCCCAAAGCACCTGGCTGCCCCTATCTGGAGGGCACCAGGACTCTGGGGCACTACACAGTCACCAGCTCTCCCTCCCTGGCCTGGGTACAGCGCTCACCTGACTTCCCTCCCTGGCTACAGCAGTCACCTGCCCTCCACCCCAGACCAGGTTCAACAGTCACCAGCCCCCCCAAGCCAGAATACAACCATAATCAGCCTCCCCTTCCTTGCCCAGGTACAACAGTTAACAGTACTATCTTCCTGTTAATTTGTTGAATTTTCACTTTTGTGTGGGTGCCACATTTGCATAACCTGATTGGAGTGTTTATCAGTGAAGGTAACAACTGTCTTTTTGGACCTTAGGAGGTGGTCCAGTCCAGTGCAGGAAGGTGGGTAGATATTGCATCCAAGGAGGTGTTATCCCACACAATATCAGGCCCACTTATTTTCTCTGGCAGGAGCCACTTCACCATTTCTTATTTGATCTGGGCTAACCCCTTACCCCAGAGAAAGAATGCAACCTACACCCTCATCCAGGTGGTCCTTGTAAAAGTCACCAGGTAGTGATATGAACCCAGACATGGTGATGTGGGGGGTCACACAAATTTATTGGATGTTAAGCTGTGCTGTTTGGCAGACAGTTGGAATCTCACAGAAAGATTTGATTATGTCAGTGTTTTCTTTTTTGTTTCATTTGTATGCATAATCAAATTTGGATCACATAACTCACTGTGCATAAAAATGCTGCACCACTTATAATTATTTACTTCGTAGGAGTTAGTTGTATATGCATCTTTTGATAAATTTAAATCAGTAAGTCTGCTAGCTTTATCCGAGAACACAAAAGTATAACACTGATTTAAAAAGTTCCTAGCAGTAATGTGTTCAGCTCAACAGTACACATGAAGAGTAACACCTCAGATCAAATGACGAGAAAGGTTAAAAAAAGTTCACACTGGCAGTTAGAAGCATATGTCAGCTAGCCTCATATTGGATACAATGTTTAGCATGACATTCTTAGCCTGGAATTTTGGAGAGCAGGGTTACCATAGCAATTAAAGAAAAGGTTACAAACCATATGCAAAAAAGGAATACTGAGCCCATGCAAACAGTGACTAAGTTCAAGTTTCTTTGTAAAACACAAATCTTTTTCTGGCCTGAAAAGACACACTAGGCTGAGGCTTGGTTTCCAATATTTGGTTAGTAACTAAATGTGAGTGGCCAAAAGCTCACAAGTGTTGAAATGCTAGTCATACAATAAATGCTTTTGCACTTGTATACCAATACTTTTTTATTGTGTGGGTGCTCCTGCTGTCTTGATGGCCCTCTTCTGGGTGGGTCCTCCCCAGCTTAGTCACCTATCGTCTCTGGAATTAACCTCTAGATACCACCAGGGATGGAGGGACTAGAAGTTTCCCAAAGCAGGATCAAGCCTGGCCTTCTCAGACAGTGGTGCCAAGCCTATGAAGGGCCATGCATCATCCTACCTAACAAGTTGTTTTCCTTACAGTTTTCTCTCCTGGGGCATCTGAGTAAAATGGTGCATTTGCTGGTGTCACATTATTGTGCTGGGTCTTGGCTGGGAAACAGGCATACTGCAAATGATCCACATAGACTCATATAATTTGTTGGCAGAAAAAGAATGCTGAATCTGCCCTTCTTTTCTATGCTTATTTGGTCTCCTTATTACCTACCTGGTCTCAGCCCCCACACACACACACACAATTTGATACCAGTTCTCCTTTATACCTATCTCATACATGCTTTTAGCCAACCACTATTTTTATTCCGATAACACATGCTGGAAGATTGTTCCATACATCCACCACCCTCTCAGTGAAGAAAATGTTTCCTCATGTAACCCCTAGGGGGTGCTACCCCAAGGGCTACTACCCCTGCCTGCTTGGCTAGCTGCAGGTTAAGGGGCCTGGGTACTGAAACGGGAGCCTCCACCCAGAGGACAGGGTTGTTAGTAGCAAGGCTAACCTGAGTACAGCCCTCTGGGACATGTAACTCCCCCTCTTTCCCCTCTAGTGGCCAAGACAATTTGCAACAAACACTTTCACAGTAGCCCCTATTCAGCATACAAATCCCAACACTGTTTGCACTTACCACCAGGGCTGGTTCCATCAGTTCAACCCTGGGGACCCCCTGTAAAACAAGGTTAAGCATAGCAAATAAGAACAGTACAGTGCTTTTGGTACAAACTGGAACCACAGTCAGATTAAATGCAAAAAGAGTTAGATCTGATTTATTCAAGGGAATTAAACAACGGAGGGGCATAATCAGGTGGATTGATTCTAAAACTGATCTAGTCAGGAAATTATGCATGCACTTTTAGTCCCTGCACAGTCACACGCTCTGGGTACCCAGTTGGAAGTAAGGTGGGCTAGCCTGGAACGTTGCCTGGGGTAGGCCGGCGTTGCAGACGGTCGGGGCCCTGTGATGAAAAGAAAAGGCATGCACAACCACACACAATTTGTAATCCGGAGCCAGGAGGCTCAGTTCGTGAAAGGGAAAAAAAACAGCAATGCAATCAGATGACAACACTTGTGATTTAGCTGATGTTTCAGGGAGCTACCCTGATTGTTACTCACGCTACCCACATGTGGCACAGTAACTGGAGACTGCAGGTTGACAACTGGTATGCCAGGAGAAGCAGAGCCCACACGATTCACTGAGGTGTCATTCCTGTTCAAGATGTTGGGCTGGGGTCTGATCCCCGGGTGAGTCTCTTGTCAATGGTATTCTCTGCACCTGAAGTAGCTGGCTGGGCCAGTGTGGCAAGGCCCAGGCCAGGTTGCACAGTTTGGATATCAGTCCTTGAAGGCTGGATGCAGCTTCCAGCAAGCGTGGCACAATTAAATAGTGGGGAAACAAATTGCGACCCACTAACAGTGTACAGCACATTTATAGTAAAGCAATCACCATACCACAAAGTGGATAGCAGTCCGGCAGCAAATATTAGTGTCTCTCAGCAAAACTGGGAGTTGTGTGGTGAATGAATGTCCTGACAGTTCGATCGCATATAGCAAATCTTCGGTCTTCTTCAGGTTCAAGTCTGGTCACAATGCAGTGGCTTTGTCACACTCAGTTTTGGATATAATCCATTTTTTTCAAATGTTCCCTCTCGAGGGACAGCAGGCAAACAGGCCAAACTCAGCCTTTTCATCAATCTCCCGCGCGAACTACACAGGAGCCCTGCTCGAATCACTCGAGCTGTTCTCTCTCCTGACTGACTTCTGCTGCAGGCAGCACCAGGACTTCCTTATGTAACCCCACTGTTACCCGGGGTTACTACAATCCCAGTAAAAGTAGTGATAGGCAGGGAAGGCAGTTTGTGGAACTCCAGTTAAATGGATTTCACACTGTCTCACTCTGTTCTCAGTCTCAGCTGAGACTGAGGGATGACATTGTTGTAGAACTGTCGCAGCTACATAAGCCACAATGGAATGTTGCAGTTGGAGGTTACAGTAGAATGTTGGGGAATTTGAAGCCAGTCTGTGTGCAGTCTTAGACAGAGACTGTAGTGCAGCAGAGTGTGTGCAGGCCCTCAGAGCTTTACTTTTGGTAAGGTGTGTGTTTCCACCTGAAGAGGAACACAGGAACTGGTAATTGAAGTGGTGGAGACCGCTTTCAATGGTTCAGTAGCCCCATCCCTGAGGGGATGGGGGGAAGGTGTTTGCCTGTTTTCCAGGGGCAAACCCCACTGGGTCAGGCTAAAGGAAAGAAGCTGCCTGTCTGACTTGTGCTGAGGCACCAGAAGCTCTGAGAGGAAGATTCCTTGGGGTGGAAACACCTGTGGGCCACCTGCAACCAAAGGGTGAGTTCGCTCTGAAAAAGGGCCAAGTGTTTTCACTTGAAACAGATGGAAACTAAAGGGACTGTTACTGTGGGGTCAGGAAAAGACAGCCATGTACAGTTGGAAGATGTGGGGATTGGACTGCTTAACTCAGTGGGGGGTCTAGAGTAATGGACAATGCCACCTATAAGTATGTGTATGAGGTGTTTCTGTCCAGAGAAATAGCTGGGTATGAATTGTGGGAGCGAGATGTGGGAGACCCCCCATCAGTAGTAACCAAATTCACCTCTATGGATTTCCTCTCAGACACCTTTTGCTTTCTCTCAGGTACTTGGCCAGTGCCTGAGGAAAGTAACCAGATGTGGGATTGAAAGGAAAATTCCCTGATGAAGCTGAGGTGCTCTTAGGTGGTTTAGGGAGCCACCAGAAAATGTTTCCATGAAGTATGAAAGGTGTCCAAGTGGCTTGCAAGGGAGCCGAGCCAGGGAAAACCCAGAACAATGTACAAGTTCAGGCTGTGTAACCCAAAGCAGCGTACAAGTCCAGACCCAGTGTGTGGTAGAACCTGAGGGCTAAAGTGATGAGAATGTGTCCTGGTCTCTTTTAATCTGCATTACCAGGAGTGTAGCCCTGTGGGGGTCCATCTATGCTTTGTTTATTCTGTTGGATGTGAATAAAAACCACACTTGAGAATCCCACTTCTGGTATTGGACACTACAGTTATTGCTTCCTGTGTTTGGAGTTACTTGGGTGCCCCTGTGCAGAGTAGCCAAACCTAGCCTTTGTGCCGAGTGACCTATTCCTCCCCGAACCCAGCCCACCTGGTATTACTGTCAGATACAAACGGCATACCAGCCTGGGGTTACACCTAGAAATCCAAAAGGTTCAGTTGGCTGATCCATCTGTCTGTCACAGTTAGAGCTCCTCCAGGTTCAAAGTGCAAAAACTACAATTCCTACAGAAATTCACTCCCACAAGACCCTTGGTGACAGACACCATTTTAGGTCCCCAAAGGTACTGATTGATTCCAATAGACAGTGCAGAACCAAGATGGTGGTGCAATATAGAAATGTCCAGTCCAGGCAGCAAAGGAAGGTGGGTTAGACAAACTACAATATTATTATTATCAAAACAGATAAACCGCAAACAGTCACAGTTCCTACCAGGGCTCCCTCTGTGCAAATAGCAATGGCAGAATGGAGCAATAACACTGTAGCCCAGGTGGACTCAAGCCTGACACTACTCAACCCCTACCCAAATTAATTTTATACCACAAAATAGGCAACTCTTAAAGAGACAGGCATGGAGGTTAACAGGGCACTCACATGCAAACACTTTTAAATCGCTAGGACACAGAACACCAGCCTGGCAGTGGGCATTTAGGCAAGCCCAAGGAAGACTTTTTGGAACACCCATTTGTAGGGCAGTTTTACCCATATTCCTCCTAAACATTCCCCTCCAGTATCGTTACATGCCATGAAGTACCTGTACTCCTTCTTTTCTTAAAAATGCTCCCTTTGTGTACCTTATATACGCCATGAGGTTTTTAAAGTTCTCCATAATAACACCCCTACCTCCTCTTTTCCAGGGAGTATGTGCACACAGTTCTTTAAAATTGGGGCCCCAGAGGTGAACTGCCAGCTTTTCCACACTGAAGACGGTCTCTCCCTGTACCTTGTTAATACCTGTATGGTATTTGAATCTTTCAATCATATCCCCCTCTTTCCATCCTTCCTCTAAGAAGTACATATTTGGCTACCTAAGGCTTTCTTCATAGGGCTTCTGGTGCAGTCCCTTCACCATTTTGGTTGCCATCCTCTGTACCATTTCCACCCTGTCAATGTCCTTTCGGAGTCGGGATCTCCAGAACTGTACACAGAACTCGAGGTGGGGTCTCACCACCAATGATCTAAGTATGGGTATTGTCACCTCCCTCTCTCCATTGGTATTTCCCATACCTATGCATCCAAGCATCCCGCTAGACTTTCCCACTGCCTTGTCACACTGTTTAGCTGTCTTTAGGTCATCAGTAATGATTATCACCAGGTTAGTTTCTTATTTTGTGACTGCTACTACTTTGCCTCCCCATTTGGAGCATTACATCTGGTTTCTGAGCCCCAAGTGTATCATTTTGCACTTTATTGCTTTGAAACCCAGCTGCCAAGCTCGTGACCATTCTTTCACCTTTTTTACATGATCCACCGTTCTTTACACCCCCATGTGTTAGCCCTGTTGTTGATTTTTGTGTTACCTGCGGACAGGCATTCCTTCCCTTCTAGTCCTTCTGCAATATAGGTAATTAGGGCATTGAAGAGGACTGAGCCTAGTACTGACCCTTTGGGCACCTCACTAGTCACTTTACTTTCTCCAGAGTGGATGCCATTTACCATCACCCTCTGATTCCTATTGCCTAGCAAGATCCCTACCAATCTTATTATTTTAAGGCCTACTGCTAGGATTCTCAGCTTGCTCACCAGCCTTTAGTGTGGAATGGCATCGAAGGTCTTTCTGAGATCCAGGTGGACCACATCAAGTGCTCCCCCTTATCTACTTATTTGGTTACTTAATCAAAGAATTTGGGTCATGTTTGTCTGGCAAGACCCCCCTCCCCCCAGTGAAACCACATTTCCTTGGATCATTGCCTTGGTAAGCCCTTGTGTCAACTTTCTTGATGGGCCCACATATTGGGTTTGATGGCAGCAGCACCACTTCTAGCACCTATCATTGGTAAAGGTAACAGTATCACATTCCCCCCTCGGGTGTGATGGCAGCAGCACTACAGCATCCATCCCAATGGTGTATTAGCAACAACACTGCAATCCACACATATTGGGTTTGATGGCAGCAGCATCACTCTATCCACCTCTCGGGGTGGAGGTAGTAGCTTCACAGCCCTCCCCCCCCCGTGTGTGATGGCAGCAGCACTATAGCATCTGCCCTCTGGTGTATTAGCAGCAGCACTGTAATCTCCACATATGGGGTTTGATGGCAGCAACACTACTCAGGTTAAAGGTAAGAGAGTTAGAGTTACAGTCCCCACCCCAGGTGTGATGGCAGCAACACTACAGCACCTTCCTGTCTGATGTATTGGCACATGCATTGCATTCCCTAGCTTCTCTCATGGATGAAGGTAGCATCATCACAGCTCCCCTCCCACCCCCATTGGATGTGATGACAGCAGCACTACAGTATCTGTCCTCTAGTGTATTGGCAGTAGCACTGCAATCCTCACATATTGGATTTCATGGCAGCAACACCACTTCCCCCACCTCTCAAGCTGAAAGTAGCAACTTTACAGCCCCCCCACCAGATGTGATGGCAGCAGCACTACAGCACCTTCCTGTCTGGTGTATTGGCACATTTATTGCAATCCCCAGCACCTCTCATGGATGACGGTAGCATCATCACAGCGTCCCCCCCCCCCATCGGGTGTGATGGTAGCAGCACTATAGCACCTTCCCCTCTAGTGTATTGGCAGCAGCACTACAATCCCCACATATTGGGTTTGATGGCAGCAGCACCACTCCCAGCACTTACCAAGGGTAAATGTATCAGCATCACATCCCCTTCGGATATGATGGCAGCAGCACTACAGCATCTTACCCTCTGGTGTATTGGCAGTGGCATTTCAATCCCCATTTATTGAGTTATATTTGAGCAGCACCACTTCAACACATCTCAGGGGTGAACCATACCCCATGCATACTGTCACAACAGCTGACCCCATACGGCACACATGCTATCACATCACTGAATATCATACCATCATGCACTCTGACACACAAACTAACACCATACTCCCATGCACTCTGTCACATCACTCGACACAATACATGCTGACACACCACCCAACACCATACCACCATGCACTCTTGTAAACAAACCAAAATCATACCCCATGAAACTATGACATTCACAGTAACACTACACAGTAATGTACGTTGATGCACCTAATTACCCTATACCCCATGCATGCTGGTACATCACCCAACAATATATCCCCATGCACTCTGACACACCTCACAGCCCCACAGCACATGCAGTGTGACCAAGTATCCAAACCTATACCACCATGCATGCTGTCACACAAACCAACATCATACTGCCATGCAAGCTGACATACCTCTCCACCCCATTCCACTATGCACTGTGTCACAACACCTGACACCATACCCTATGACTGCTGACACACAACCCACCACTATACACCATTCATGCTGTCACACCAGCTGACACTATACACCCACACACTCTGACACACAGAAAAACACAATACTGCATGCACGCTGTTGTACCAACCAACACCATAAACACACATCCTTTGACGCACATCATGACCCCATAACCATATACAATCTGACACACACCTGCCACCATACACCATGCATGCTGTCAGAGCAATGAGCATCATTCCATCATGTGTGTGCTGAGCATGTTTCTTTCTTTCATCACAGGGCCCCAACCAGCTGCAATGCCGGCCTACCCCTGGCAACATTCCTGGCTAGCCCATCTTACTCCCACCTGGGTACATGCATGAAGTGCATACATGACTGTCTGATCAATCTAGCCCTTAAGCCAATCAACCTGATTATGCTCCTTCCTTGTTCAAGCCCCCTTAATAAATCAGATCTAATTCTGTTTGCATTTAACCTGACTGTGGTTCCAGTTTGTACCAAAAGCACTGTACTGTTGTTGTTTGCTGTGCCTAACCTTGTTTTACAAGGGGTTTCCAGGGTCTAACTTGTGGAACCAGCCCTGGTGGTAAGTGCAAACTGTGTGGGTAATTGCACGGTGAATAAGGATCATTGCAAAACTGTTTACTGAATATTGTTCAGGCCACTAGAAGGGAAAGGGGGGGGTTACAGTGTCCCGGAGGGTTGTACCCAGGTTAGCTTGACCACTAACAACCCCGACTTCCGGGTGGAGGCACCCATTTCAGTACTCAGGCCCATTAACCTGCAACTAGCCAAGCAGGCAGGGGTAGTAGCCCTTGGGGTAGTGCCACCTCGGGGTTACATTTGTATGATTTTACTGTACATGTTTACGCTCCTACTTCTGTCACTTTCTTATTACTGTTTCACTCCCTGCTGTACCCCTTGAAGGCTTCAGTGCCCCCCACCGCCACACGGATGCACCTGCAAACCAGCCTCGACTCACTGTGCCTATCATAGAATCATAGAAACCTGATGGCAGAAAAGGACCCTTCTGGCCCATCAAGTCTTCCCATCCCTCCCCTTTCATATACCCCCCTCCGTACCTGCCCCTGCCCTCCACTATAATACTCAGCCCCATATGCCTGTCCCATGCCCTCCTAAATTCCACCACTGTTTTAGCTCCCACCACTCCATCTGGAAGTCTGTTCCAAGGCACCACCACCCTCTCTGTGAAGAAGCGCCCCTTCACATTGCCTCTGAATCTATTTCCTTGCAATCTGAGGCTGTGCCCTCTGGTTATGGCTCCCTCCTTCCTCTTTAGCAGATCCCCTTCTTCTACTGTATTTAGTCACTTTACGTATCTAAAGGTATTACTCATGTCACTCCTTTCCCTTCTTGTTTCCAGCGAGTACAGATTCAGCTCCTTATACCTCTGCTTGTATGTCTTCCCCTGCATACCCTGCACCATTTTTGTTGCCTTGCTCTGAACCCTCTCCAATGCATCTACATCCTTGTGGAGATGTGGTCTCCAGAACTGAGCCCTGTACTCTAGTTGCGGCTTCACCATAGCTTTGTAAAGGTGCATTATTACCTCCCTCCTTCTGCTAGTAATGTCCCTGCCTATGCATGCCAACATTCCATTGGCCCTTCCCTCCGCCCTGCTATATTGGAACCACTACCTTAAGGTTTCAGGGGACAATGATCCCCAGATCCCTTTCCTGTTCTGATTTTTTTTATTTCCTCTACACCCAGCATGTAGCCTGCATGAATGTTTTTACTCCCTAGGTACATCAGAGCGCATTTCTTGGCATTAAATTTCAGCTGACACTTCCCACTCCTCGAGCAGCTAAAGGTCCTTCCTTATGTCCTCCACCCGTCCTGGGTGTCCACCCTATTGCAGATTTTTGTATCATCGGAAAATAGGCACACCCTCCCTCTTAAACCTTCTGCAATATAACTGATGTAGATCTTGAAGAGGAGCGGACCCAAAACTGACCCCTGTGGCACCCCACTCCTTGCCCTTGCCATCTCGGAGTTCGCCCCGTTTAGTAACACTCTCTGAGTTCTCCCTGCTAGCCATGCCTCCACCCAGGTTGCTATTTTCCCTCCCAACCCCATGCTTTCCATCTTGTTCATCAACCTCCTGTGGGGGATCTTGACAAAGGCCTTTCTGAAGTCCAAATAGGCCATGTCCACTGCCCCCTCCCCAATCAAAGAACTAAGGTTGGTCTTGCATGATTTCCCCTTGATGAAAACATCCTGTCTACTGTCCTGCACACCACACTCCTCCCAGGTAATCCACCACCCTCTGCTTGATTAATGCCTCCATTACCTTCCCCACCACAGACATGAGACTGACTAGGCAGTAGTTCTCCTTCAGCTCCCTGATACCTCCCTTGTGCAAGGGCACCACGTCCACCTTTCTCCAGTCCTCCGGCACCCTCCCTGTATCCAGGGACAGGTTGAAGAACCTTGTGATGGGTGCGGTGAGCTTGTGCCTCAATTCCTTGATCACTCTGGGGTGCAACCTGTCAGACCTCATCGCTTTGTCCACCCTTACTCTATCTAGCACTGCCCTGACCCTATCCACAGTGAACGGGTTCTGATCCACTCATTTGTCCTTCCTCCTCTTAGACTTTAGCCTTCCTCTTCCTCCATGAATACCGAGATAAAGTACTTAGTTAATGCATCTGCTTTTACATAGTCCTGCTCCAAGCTTATCCCTCCTCTCCACGGTGTAGCAATACCCTGCCCAGCCCTTCTCCTCTCCCTCATGTATCTGAAAAATGTTTTACCCCCCTCTTAGAGTTTTTAGCAATTTTCTCCTCAGTTGCTGCTTTTGCCCTTCTGATCTCCCTCCCTGCCAAACTCCTCTTATTCCTGTACTCCTCCCTATCTTCCTCTCAGAGTGTCCTCTTAAATTTTCTGAAAGCCCTCCTCCTTTCCTTGACTGCCCCCGCCACTTCCCTAGTGAACCAGAGTGGTCTCCTCCCCCTCTTGCTCTTCCTGACCTTTTTTATGCACATTTCCACTGCTTCCTGAACCCCTCCCCTGATAGCATTCCATAATTCCTCCACTGTTTCTATATTCACCTTACCTTCCATTTTTTCTCTATCTTACTCATCTTGTCAAAGTTCGTGTGTCTGAAGTTCATGACTGACGTACTGGTTTTACTTGTTTCCCTCCCTTCCCTTCGCTGACCCTGTACCATACCATGATGTGGTTGCTGGTGCCCAAGAGTTCTCTCACGTGCACCTCCTCCACACTCTCCCAGTTAGTCAGGACTACATCTAACAGGTTGCTTCCCATCATTGGCTCCCTGACCAGCTGTTGAAGGAATACTCCCTGCAGCTTGTCTAACACATCGCTGCTCCTTGCCGATGCGGAATCTGGGATTCTCTAGTTAACATCTGGGAGGTTCAGGTCACCCACCAGTAGCAGTTCTCCTTTCTGTGCCAGCCTCATGATTGCCTGAGATAGCCATTTATTATCCTCCTCCCCTTGTGCAGGAGGCTTGTATACCACCCCTAACCACAGGGATACATCCCTCTTCCTAACTAGTTCTACCACAGCAGCTCAGTCTCCCCTTCCTCCTCCTCCTGCCCTTCAGTTACACTAATGATTTCCCTAATGTAGAAGGCAAATCCACCCCCCCACCTGCCCTGTCCCTTCTGTGCAGTCTGTATCCTGGAATGGTTGTTTCCCAGTTGTGATGCTCTGTTCACCAAGTCTTACTCATTGCAACTAGATCTAGTCCCTCATCCCTTGTGATGGCTCCAGGTTCAAACTCTTATTTCCCATACTTCTGACATTTGCTGCTAATCCCTTCCTCCAGCCTCCCTCATTGCTCCCCCTTCACCCGTCTCCTTCTTGCCCAAAAATATAGTGCTATCCTGGGGGGCTTGTAGCACCTCAAACTTTCTTCCTTGTGCAGCAGATTCCCCCCAGCCTAGTTTAAATTGTAGGTATCCGCTATCAATTCTTCTAGTTTGCTTTTTAGTACTGCCACCCCCTCCATATTTAGGTGCAGTCTGTCTGGTGCAAACAAGCTCTTGTCCTCCCACATAGAGCCCCAGTTCCCTACTAACCCTTACCCCATTTTCTAACCCCACCCCACCAGCCACTCATTGAACTCCCTTATCCTCATCTGCCAATCAGTGCTTGCCCTTGGTAATAGTAGTACCTCTGAAAAAGGTCACTAATTTGATCCCCTACAGTATCTAGCAAGAGCTCTGAATCTTGCCTGTACCTCCATCAGGCGATTTCTCGCCAGGTCATTCATTCCCAGGTAGAACAGCAGGTGCTTTTTCTCATCCTGTTGCTTCCCCCTTGAGGGGATATAGTGAATTACCTTAGCTGCCATCATGCCAGGCAGACAATCCACCCACAATGTGTTTTTGTCCCCCCTGCCCCCACCCAATTAATTTTATTATAGAGTTCCCCAACCAGTAGAACCCTGCTCTCCATTGCCTTCTGGTTACATCTCCCTTCCGTCCTACCCCAACCCCCTGTATCCTATTTAGTACCCTATTTTCAATACCCCATTTGCCCATGTCACCTCCCAAAGTACTGTCTTCACTCTGCACCCCCCCCCCCCAGCTTTGTGACACCCGCAGGAGCTTTCTGCCAGGCTTTCTGCCTCCGCCTCTCTATCTGAGAACTTTTCTCCTAGAAACATAGAAGTTGACAGCAGATAAGGACCGTAAGGCCCATCCAGTCTGCCCATTTCTTTTTCTACCTTATAAATGTGCCATCAGCCTTTGCTCTGCCAGTGGCCTATCTATTCATACTCATTTGTATTGCTCCCTTATGCCTATCCCATGCCTGTTTGAAGCCCTGCACTCTATTCATAGCCACCACTTCTTGAGGTAGGCCATTTCATGCATCCACCACCCTTTCTGTGAAAAATAATTTCCTCACATTCTCCCTTAATCGGCCCCCCTCTAATCTCATGCTGTGTCCTCTTGTCCTGCTATTTTTCTTAAATTTAAACATGCTAGACTCTTTCACCTTGTTAATGCCCTTAAGGTGTTTGAATGCCTCGATCATATCACCTCTCTCCCTCCTTTGCTCAAGGGTATATATATTGAGCTCTGTTAATCTGTCCTCATATGTCTTCTGATGCAGTCCCTGCACCATTTTGGTTGCCCTTCTCTGGACTGCCTCAGTTTGGTTAATGTCCTTGTGAGGTGAAACAATCACGGGATTTAAGAATGCATGGGATAGACATAAAGGAATTCTGGAGATCAGGGGTAAGGGGCAACAGACTTCCTGGAAAACATAAACTGAACTTACAAACTTAAATGGGCAGACTGGGTGGGCCATAGGCCCTTATCTGCCGACACTGTCTATGTATCTATGTATGTATCTAGGTGTGGCCTCCAATACTGCATGCAGTACTCCAGATGGGGCCTAACCAGTGTCTTGTAAAGGATTATTACCTCTCTTTACGACTTGTGATACCCTGCTAATACACCCTAACACCCCTAGCCTTACCTACTGCTTTAGAGGTCTGCTTGGATGATTTCAGGTCATCAGTGATGATGATGCCCAAGTCTCTTTCTTCCTTTGTGACTGCTAGCAACTCCCCTCCCAGCCTATAGGTGGCTTCAGGGTTTCTCTTCCCTATGTGCATGATCTTGCACTTCTTTGCATTAAATCCCAGTTGCCACTCTTCTGAACATTTTGCAAGTTTATCCAGATCTCTTCTCATTCTGCCCACCCCATCTGGATCATCTACTCTGTTGCAGATTTTGGTGTCATTTGCAAACAGACAAGCCTTACCCTCTAGTCCATCTGCAAGGTCACTAATGAAGATGTTGAAGAGGACTGGCCCCAGGACTGATCCCTGAGGTACCCCACTTGTGACTTATATCTCTTCTGACTGTATACCAATTACCACCACTCTCTGTTTTCTGCCCGTCAACCAGTTTGCCACCCAGTTGACCAACTTCTGACCCACCCCAAGCCTACCCAGCTTATTTATTAATCTTCTATGTGGAACAGTGTCAAAAGCTTTGCTGAAGTCAAGGTAGGCAACATCAACTGCTCCCCCTTGGTCCCCCACTCTGGTTACCCAGTCAAAGAAATCTATGAGATTAGTTTGACAGGACCTTTCTTTTGTAAACCTATGCTGTCTTGGATCCTGTGCCCCTATGGATTCCAGGTGTTGCACTGTCCTTTCCTTAAGGAGTGCCTCCATAATCTTGCCCACTACTGAGATAAGACTGACTGGTCTGTAGTTCCCTGCCTCCTCCCTGCTGCCACTCTTGTGGAGTGGGATCACATGAGCCCTTCTCCAGTCTTCTGGGACCTCTCCTGTGCTCAGAGACTCACTAAACAGTTCTGCTAGTGGCTATACTAGTTCCACCCTTAGCTCCTTAAGTACCCTGGGATGTATGCCATCAGGTCCCATTGCCTTTTCCACCCTGAGCTTAGCAAGCTCTTGTAGGACCCTTTCTTTTGTGAAGGGAGTAGTGCTCACCTCCCTCCCCCCTGTGTCTTTCTGCCCCTGCCTGTGCCATGACTGATTTTTCCTGGGGACCCTCACCCTTCCCTGCCCCATCCAGCTTTTGCACCTCTGGACCCGAGCACTCTGCCCCACCTCCTTTTGGGCTTGCCTCTTGTTCTTACCTGATTGGGCATCCCCCTTTTCCAATTTTCTGAGCCTTCATTTCTGCCTGTCTCTCCTATTTCCCCTGTGTGCTCTATCAACTCCATTTTCCTGCTCTTCCCTCACATTTTGTGCCCCTAGTGGGGAAAATCTATTTTTTTGTTCTAGGCCCACTACCTGTATATCTCTCTGGTGGATGGTCCTCCCATTGTTCTCTTCTCCCTTGTCCTCTGTACAGGTGTTGGACTTTTATACTTTATCATCTGCTATCCCCCCTGGTTACTCTTCTTCCCTTTTCTGCCACTATCTGAGATTCCTGTATCCCCTCTGGAGCCTTCCCCTACATCCCCTCCTTACTTTCGTGCTCCTCTATTTTCCTCCTTACCCCATCCCATCTTTTCCTTCCTGTGCCCATGTTTGCTCCTTGTCTCCCTGCAGCCCACCTTTTAACTGCACCTAGCCCCCTAGCTGCAATAGCTCCTTCTGCGGGACCCCTCCTGTCCTCTCTGCTACTCCTCTCCCTTTCCCATCTTAGTGTCCACCTCAGCAATCCCACCTCCTCCCTTAGCTGTGCAATTTGCCTACATAGCATGAACCCCCTCATTTTCCAGACTACTGTATTTGCAGTACAATGGATGACCGACCACCAGTTAACCCTACCAGCCTCAAGAATATTCGGCCTTGTAGCCTGGGGGGACCCTGATCTGAAGCCACCTCACCCTGCTCCATTGGCCCTCTAATGTGGTTCCCCCCTGATTTTCCCCTCTGGCTTATGGTAGCTTTTGCATTTAGGCCCAAGGGTAATGTGTGCCACATTTCTAGAAATGTTCTTGGCATGACAGATACGTAATAGCCTGACTATAGAAGGATTTTAAAAAGTTCTTAAGACCTTTTTATTTAAGCAAGCATTTTTAGAAGTGTAAACTGTGTTTAAAATTGTTGTGGATTTTAAATTTGTATGTGACATTTTGTAAAGGTGCCCTGAGCTTTGGAAGGGCACCTTATATGAATACATTTTTACTTACTTACATACATTCCTGATCATGTGCTTATTTATACCATAACCATTGTTTTTGTACTTCTTCGAAATTCCTTCCTTGTATGACTTTACAGTACAAGTTAACATTCCTACTTCTATCACTTTGTTATTACTGTTTCACTCCCTGTTGTACCCCTTGAATGATTGCCTGACACCCCCACCCCACCCACCATAGATGCACTGTAAACCAGTCCAGGCTTACTGTGCCTATACTGGTGACCACATTTTTAATAAATAAAATTAATGTACAGTTTGCATTTAAACCCCTTCAGACCATTTTTGCAGTGGAGGTGCTTTTGGTACTAAATCTTAAAATTTTCCAAGTTCTAGGGACTTCTGTTTCTAGGTCCAGTTCTGTTGGTCCCAGAGTTCTGGGCAGAAAGATCCTAGGAAAAGCAGGCTTGCACTTTAAAATCAGTAAAGGCCCTGGGGCAGGATTCACAAAAAAGCACAAACTGCAGCACAAAGGTTTGTGCTGAGCCTTTCAATTGTACATGGTCCAAAAGCTGCAATCAGGCAACAGTCAAGCACAAATGGGGAAAAAAAATGATTTATGTATACTGAACCACCACAATCAAATGCAGGTTATATGCAAATAGCCATGAAGGCACTCATTGTAACTGCCTGGATGTGACATCCTCAGTTGTTTTTTTCAGCCTTTCAAAACAGTGCCCCTAAAGAAAACCATCATAATGAAGAACAAATACAGCTTGATATCCTCAATAAAGCATTCATGTTTACATGAAAAGAAGCACGATGGGTAGCCTAGTCTTCACTCCTTCCTTCACCTCTCATTTACACAACAGTCAGCATCAAGAAATGCAAACAGGAAGCGGGGGGGGGTAGCAAATAGAACAGCTTTGCTAAATGATACAAAAACAAGCATTTGTCAATGCCGAATGTTGTCGTACTGGCATTTGCATTGGCAGTGACGGAGCTAGAGGTGCATAATAGGAATGGCAGTGAAGTATTGAAGTGGCGCCAACCCCACCCCCACCCTGTAGAGAGCGACAGGCAGTGAGCTGTGCCTTTGGGTCATCAGGTATAATGCTCATGCCATTGTACCTCACCCTACCCTGTAGACACTGACAAAGTATCATGGTGTGCTTTGGGGTCTTTGGGCAGTATCCCCATTCCATAGGAAATACACTGACATGGGTGCAGTATAGGGCGTGGGGTGAGTTTGTGGTTGAACAGTGCAAGACACACCACAATGCCTGTCAGTGGCTGCAGGGTGGGCGTGGGGGGTGGAATGGTGTGAGCACTACATCCGATGATCCCAAGACACAGTCCTGACGCCTGTCAGACTATACTGGGGGGGGGTGCTGCAGTTGGAAACCCTAACACCATAGGCGTGTAGTGATAGTTTCACTCTACATGTTCAACATGGGCTGCTTGTCAGGCCACCTCATGAAAAGCAGCACAATCACTTTGTTAGCTGAAAGGTGGTTTTGCACAGTGGCTGTGGCATTTGGTGACAGAGCGATGAAAACACAGTTTTGGGCAGGATGTGGAGAATGACAACTGCATTGTTCTTGAGGAGGCGTAAAAAATGGCAACGGTGAAAATCTGGAGTGGCAATATGAAATATTGGTGAAGCAATGAACATGCATACAAACTGCGCAGCAGATGTCCACAGCCCAATTATTTGTGGGAGTTTTTTAGGCACATTTTCAACAGAGGTATTTTGGGACCTCCCCTCATGAACAGTGGCGCTGTGATTTTGTCCCAAAAGGTGATTTTCCACAGCGAGCAGACCATTGTATGCCACAGTTGCGGCAACGCATTTTGGGCAGGCTGTGAAAAATGGCAGCTGTACTGTTGATAAGGAGATGTGCACAAATGCCAGTGGTGAAAATGTGTCATGAAAATATTGCAAATGTACAAAGTTACAAGGCTGCATGGAAACTGCACAACATACGCTTGCAGCACAGTCATTTTCTGGACTTTTGGCACCAAATTTTCAACATGGGCATTTTAGGACCTCTGCTCATGAACAGTGTCATCGTCATTTCCTCAAACTGCACGAAATCTGATTTCGCTTGCGACCGTCGCGATTCTCGCCAGGCGTGCAAAACACATTTCAGGTAGGATATGTAAAATGACAGCTGTACTGTTCATAAGGAGGTGTGGAAAATGCCAATTTGGAACATGTGGAGTGAAAATATTACAAATGCTGCGAAGTCACAAGCATGCGTGCAAACTGCGCAATGCACGCTCGTAAAACAGTAATTGTATGGACTGTCGGCCCCAAATTATCAACATAGGCATTTTAGGACCTCTGCTAATGAACAGTGCCACTGTCATTTCCATAATGTGTCTTGAAGATGGACGTTCCACAGCAACCACGTTATTCTGCGCCGGAACTGTGAAAACACATTTTGGTCAGGATGTGAAAAGTGACAGTTATAATGTTGATAAGGAGGTGCAGAACAATGGCAATGTTGAACATCTGAAGTGAAAATATTATAAGTTTGCAAACTTACGAGCGTGCGTGCAAACTGCGCAATGCATGCTCGTAACTCAGTCATTTTATGGAGTATTGTCACCAAATTTTCAATACAGGCATTTTAGGACCACTGCTCATGAACAGTGTCACTGTCATTTTTGCAATGTGTCCAGAACAGTGATTTTGCACAGCAACCACGCTATTCTGCACCGGAAGTGCGAAAACACATTTCAGCCAGGATGTGAAAAATGACAGCTATACAGTTCACAAGAAGGTGTGGTAAAATACCAATGTTGAGAATCTGGCATAAAAATATTTTGAATTCGCTAACTTACGGCGTCGTAGCAACAGCGCAATGCACGCTCGTAAAACAGTCATTTTTTGGATTCATTTGAAACGACAGGCTTGAAAGCCCCCCTCATGAACAGTGGCTCTGTCATTTCATTACTCAGCCCTGAAAGGTGATTCCATGCAGTGAATGCAAAATCACCTTTCAGGACTGAATACCGCCATGACAGTGCAAGAATTCATGAGGCGGGGTCCCAAAAGACCCATGTTGAAAATTTTGGGCTAAAAGTCTCACAAAATGTCTGAGATATGCAGCAAAGTTGAAAAAAACTCTATTTATTCCATTATACAGCTTACTGGCATTTCCTCAGTTCGCAGTCAGCTTTGAAGAGTGCAGACATGTTCCCGGTCCACCAAAGATCGTCGCACCGGACTCTGGAGGTAAGTATGGGGTGGAGGGGTGTGTGGAGAGGCAGGGTGCGCAGTGGGTGGGTGCAGGTGGTGGGTAGGGGGACTACGAGGGACCGGTTTTATGTTACAGGGGGAAAAAAGTAACATTGCGGGACAGTTTTTCTTTTTTCAGGGGACTTGGCACGCTGCTGGGGTGGGCTCCCAGCGTGCTATCTAACTGTTTGGGGGGTGTTGCTGCACCCAACGGTGGACTGGGCACCTTCGTCAGCACACAACAAAAAGGGGAGGTTAATTTATGTTGATGGGGATTGGGCACACCCGTTGGCACACAAGGAAAGTGGGGGGGAGGCAAGAGCTGAGGGGGATTGGGCACCCCCCCTCGGCATATAAGAAATAGGGGGGGGACTGCTTTATGCCGATGGGGAG
Organism: Neoceratodus forsteri; assembly: GCA_016271365.2. NCBI lineage: Eukaryota > Metazoa > Chordata > Ceratodontiformes > Ceratodontidae > Neoceratodus > Neoceratodus forsteri. The sequence goes on from CM028133.1 coordinate 995,982,530, forward strand.
TGGGCTCCCCCGTTGGTAAATTTTTGTGGCCAGAGTAAGCAGACAGTGGGACTGGGCACCCCCGGAGTAGGCAGCTGGGCGGCTGCCCACCATGCTGACAATTTGGCGAGCATGTAGGAAGGGTCCGCTGCATCTGACGAGCTTTGCTCTGGTTGCAGTGGACCTTTCCTTAGATGTGCTCACCACATTAGTAAGCAATGTGTGGCGCCAGCATGCAGGGTGATTGGGAAATGAGGGATGCACCTACTGATGCATGCCCTGCATTCGCCCAACAGTGTCTGTGCCTCCAAATCCCCACTGCCGCAAGATGATGCTGCACAAGTGCGCCAACATAAAAAATAGATTACATAAACAAAATAAAACTCAGTCCCTTCTTTTTACCATTCAGAACAAAAAACAAAATCAGATCAATTTCTTGCTAGAAGATGATGATCATTAGCAAAACAAAAGTGACAAACCATGCCTAGACACTGCAATTCAAGCCCCTTCATAAAGAATGAATAACCAAAGCAGCAAATAAATAAATAAATAATGGGGAAATGAAATATGATATATCAATTATGACAAGAACCTTGCTTTGAAGTTCTAATACCGTCACACACAAAACACCACATTAGTTTTAGTGAACTTGCTTTCAAAAAGTTCCTCATTGCCAATTGTAACATGGCAATAATCAGAGAGGTGGAATGGGCAGCAGCAATTGGTGAAACGGCATCACAGGATCAAAAGTGGAGCGGGTATTAATCCACGATAGATCCTGTGCCCGATAAGGTAGTACCGAAATGAGCCAGACCCCCAGCTTAGCAGCACTGGACACAGGTGGGGAGCAAGTGTGGCAGAGGAAGAGGGAGACAAGCTACATGTAGAGCACAGCACAGCGGAAGGCAGCACACCGGAGAGGCACTAGCAGCACAAGATGCAGTGGCCAACGTCGGACGAGTGTGCTAGAGGGAAGGGGAAGTGACCCGGCTGGCATGTAAATTTGAGACCGATTGCACACCTTGGCGAGTGAACAGTGCACTGGAGACCTCTAACGCCTGGCATGAAAGAAATAGCTGCGCAGATCGGCACATTTTCCAGACTGGCATGTGAGGCGCACTGTTTGCTGTAATTAGACGTTGTGAATATTTTGACCGCATCAGCATGTTAATGCTGTTTTGTCATAACATTTGAAAGTGCAGGAAGAGTGTATCCTCAGAACTCTGACTCCCTGTGTGATGCTGTTCAACACACACAAAATAGGCTCCTGGTGACTCTGTCCTTCCGTGGCCCATGTTACAAGTGCATTAAGCCACTCCGGTGGTGGCATTTAATGCGATTGATGCATGGTTGAGCGGTTGTTCAGCCTCGGCCTCCGGCGTGCATCAATCCAGCATTAGATGCCACCTTCGTCGTGGCTTAATGCTTACGTAAATCCTTTGGTCCACTTATCAACAGCACAGTAAAAAGTGTGTGCTACCACACAGGTGCTGGGCTGATCTAAAGTTGTTATTTTGTATCAAAATTCAGCTGTGAAAGAGGCTGAGCTGCTTCTGGTGCTGAGCAGATTTTAAATTGTAATTTTGTATCAAAACTCAAGTGAGAAACTGGCAGAGCTTTAGGTCCCACAAGCTAGAAAGAACTGCAGTGTTTAGCAGAGAGAAAGCTGAGATATGAAATGATACTTCAATTGGAAAGCAAAATGGTGTGTTTTGTTTTATATCAAATTAAAAAATTAAAATAAACAGCATACAAGCAATTTCTATTCCTATACCTCACAGTACACATAAAATGTAAAGTAAAATGTATCTCCTTATTAGAGAGAAAGCATGTCTCTTAGCTCAGAGTGAATTTCTCTGTTCTGAGCTGAGAATCATTCCAAGCATCATAAAGGTGCTGTTTCAGGTGCTCTGAGTGAGCATTCCACAGAGCAAAAAAAAAAAAATTATTCTTGCTCATTTTTAAATTGTCAATACTTTACCATACATTAAGCTACAGAGGTAAAATTTTAACAGCAGACATGGGAATGTGTCTAGTTACTAGTAAACCATTATTTGTTTATCAAGATTAATGGAATTTAAAATAATCAGTTAAAAAGTAAACAGTGCACACTTGGGCCACTTAGAGCGGCCCGCTAATTAAGAAACATACCATGGGCTGCTCAAAGCGGCCCATGCCACTGAGGGGTTAAAGTCGAACCAGTAAGAATTCGCTCATGGGGATTTACATATGTTTCCCATGATGCTTTGCATTATTGGTTATGTGCAATTGTGTTATAATGCATGGAAGCATGCTATTATTAACTGAAGCCTGCCAGACTACAGCATTGTTACGCTATCATCCTGATGTCATGAAGTTGTTATGCTATCCTCAGTATGTCATAATGACAGCAGCACAAGGTACCACACTCACTCTAAGCAGCATTGTAAACCATGATTAGCATGTGCTCTTTTTTCTTGTGGTTCTTCATCTTAAAATCATGACCCAGTTTGTTACTTTCACAGCAGCACATTAATGATCGTAGCGGTCTCTATTGAGCCACAAGTAAATGTAATAGTAGACACCCATGACTGGCTACGTTTCATCGAGGAACAGGAGAACAAACGGACAAAAGCCAAAACAGCTTCTGACATCAGACTTATAAAATCCTACCTGGCAGATGTGTCAGAAGCATGTCCAATTCATAACTTAACAGTCACAGAGCTTGACAAATACCTCGCAGATTTCATCTACAAAATAAAATGAGCAGACGGGTCAGAGTATGAGCCCAGCACCTTGCGAGGTATCTTAGGTAATGTAGATGGCCATTTGATAAAAAAGAGCTATGGTCACTCCATTTTCCATGGTAACTGTAAAGATTTCAAGGAAGCCATTGCCACTCTAAGTGCAATGCAAAAACATTAAAAGAAAGAAGGTAAAGGGAGCAAACTAAATCATGCTGAAGCCCTGTCCCCCACAGATATCGACAAACTTCATGACACCAGGACACTAGGAATACACAGCCCCACTGCTCTAATAAATATGTTGTTCTTCAACAACAGTTTATACTTTGCACTTAGGACTGCTGAGCAGTATGCTATAAAATGGTCTGACCTCTCACTTTTACAAGACAGTGATGGTAACACATGTTTACAGTATAATGAGAGGCAGGCAAAGACTCACTTCTGGCCAGAATCCCAGAGATATTTGTGCAGTCAAGCCATGAATTTATGCCAACAAAGCATTGCCAGATTGTGACCCCATTGCAGCCTATAAGTTGTACACAACACAGGGACCACCAGCAATGGTAAACCCAGATTCACCATGTTACCTAGCTCCAAATAACAAGGTTAAGCCAGGCCTGTCTTTGTGGTTCAGACGAATGATGATTGGTGAAAACAAGATCTGCAATATGTTACAAAAAAATAAAGACAGCAGCTGGTCCCCCCCCCCGGGAGAAGAATCACAAATTGCAGAATGAGGAAAACGTCACTGCAGTGTTTAGTGGATAGTGAAGTGCCCCCGAATGCAGTCCAGCAGGTGTCAGGTCACAAATCACTATCCTCAATAAATAACTACAACCAGTTGTCTGAAGCTAAGCAGCAACACAACTGAAAGATTTTAGCCTGCCAGAGCTCCCGGGTGCAAAGCCATGCTGCTGTCACAACACCTTCAGCCACTCCAGTATTGCCTCCGTCAGAAGCACCTCATCTACCTCAAACAGATAGAGAGTCAGAGAACTTTTATGGGCCCCAGAAGAGAAGATGGATTGCTGTGATCAGTGACTTGTCATCCGATGCAGCCTAGAAATATAAGTAATTTCTTTCTGAGTGCCTTCTATTAAGTAGTGCATGCACATTTGCCAGTCCCCCTCAAAATATTTTTTTTTTTCCCTCAGCAAGTACCTGAAGCTCAACTTCTGTGCCACAACAAAGTTACTGGACTTAGTGAACTTCCTATCATGCTCACAGAACCCATAGTGCAGTTTTTCTACTGACCAATCTGATATTCGCAGGAAATAGTCTTTCTGAACATTTTTTAGTTTTAAATTAGTCTGCTGTTACCTATTTTGTTTGCCTACAACAGTTATATAGTGTATGGTAGAACGCTGTTATGGATAGAAATCCATAACTAGAATGGAGTTGTTATGCTGCAGTAGCTATGTCATCACAGCTGTTATGCTGCTGTGACCTAGGAGTACAAGGAAGTTAAGCGACTTGCTAAGGATCACAAAATATGCACTTAGGCAGCTGTGGGATTCAAACCCAGGTCTCCCGATCTGCAGTCCAGATCCTGAACCCACTGCATTATATTACCTTCTAGGAGATACCAGGAGAAACAAAAAGAGGCAGACAGAGAGCAGTTAGGAGTGAAAAGGCACAAATGGAGACAAAAACTGTGCAGTTAGCAAACAAAGGGGATAAAGCATTCTTTAGCTATAATAGGAAGAAGAGGAAGAACAAAGGAGAGATAGTAAGGCAAAAAGGGGAAGGATGGGTTTGTGAGGAAGAGGACCAAAAAAAAAAGCAGACATATTGAACAATCACTTTTCTTCAGTATTTACGAAAGAAGGGGAAGATGGTGGGCTAAAGATAAGGGAAAAGGGCATTAAAGGAAGAGAGACAGACATGAGTCCTTTTAAAGAGAAGAGAGTTCTCAAGGAACTGGCACAGTGAAAAGTTGATAAGGCAATGGGATCTGACAGGGTGCACCCTAGGATGCTGAGGAAGCTCAAGAATGCACTGGCTGCATCTCTGACAGCTCTGTTCATCATATCACTAGAAACAGAGAAGGATCCAGGGGACTGGAATAGTGCAGATGTGGTCCCACTACACAAAAGTGGAAACAGGGAGGAGGCAGGAAGTTACAGACCAGTCAACCTGACTTCTGTAGTAGGTAGAGTAATGGAAGTACTACTGAAGTAAAGGATTTGGGAACACCTTGTAATTAGAGGATTATATGATCCAAGGCATCATGGTTTCACAGTGAGGAGTTCATGCCAGCCAAATCTGATTTAGTTATTTGATTGGGTGACCAGGTATTTCGATCAGGTAACAGTGGTAGATGTGGCTGCCTGCATTTCATTAAGACCTTCAACACCATTTCACATACTGTAGAAGACTAGTGAGCAAACTGAGCAGCCTAAGAGTGGGCCCAAAAGTAGCAAAATGAGTAGAAAGTTAGCTAAACAATAGGAGTCAGAGGGGCATGGTAAAAGGGGTCCACTGGGATCCACTCAAAATGCAAGCTGTCCTGCAGGGTACCACAGGGGTTATTACTAGGTCCATTCCTCTTCAGTGTCTTTATTAGTGATATTGTGGAAGGGCTGGATGGGGAAAAATATGGCTGTTTATGGATGACACAAAAATTTACAACACAGTGAATACTCTGGGGGGATGAACAAGGGACAATCTAAAAAAGCTGAAAGAATGGTCAAGAGAATGTCAGCTGGGTTTCAATACAAAAATAAAAGAGCAAAATCATGCAACTTAGTGAACAGAAACCCACGAGAAATGTACTGCTTGAGCAGGGAGGTTTTAGCAACCACAAAACAGGAAAGTCACCTAGTAGTAATCATTCCTGATGACCTGGAGATAGCCAATCAGTGTAATGAGGCAGTGGAGAAAGCTACTAGGATGCTCAGGTGCATAGTGAGGGCCACAGCCATCAGAAAGAAGGAGGTAGTATTAGCCCTGTACTGATCACTGGTAAGATCCCCACCTCAAGTAGTGTCCCATTCTGGAGGCCCCATCTTCAGAAGGTGTCCAGTGATATTGGCAAAGCAAATTGAGTGACTCAAAATGAGCAACCCAGTTTGCACACCCACAAAGATGAAAACTGTGCAGGAATAGTGAGGAATATGAATGGAGAGGTAGAGGAGAAAGAATAGAAAAGGTGAGGGGGTTAGCAAATGGAAAGGTAGGAGGTTAAGTAGTTAGATTGAGCAGTTTGCTGCTGAGCTGGCCACCTGGGGTGTGGTGGTTATGATCACCACCTGTGGTGTGCATGGACCCGTATTTCAGATTGCATGGAAGTACATGAGTTTTTACCTCTTGGTGTTCTGGTTTACTTTGATCATTTTTACTATCCTCTTGTTCCCCTCATGTTGTTCTCACACCCATGGGTTGTCACCCCTAAAATGGTCACCCTACTGGTGTTTGACTCCCACTGTCAGTGTCCACCCTCCCTGGTGTTGATAATCATTAGTTTTGGGGAGTGCAGGGGTGGATCCCTCACATAAAAATTAGGTCATATTGTCGTTTGTATTGTTGCCGATTTTGCTTTCATCATAATGCTGATCGCTGATTTTGTTTTCAGTGATTAGAACTCACTCATGTATCAGTCACTATTTCAGCTTTACTTTTATCATGTGGAACCCCTCCAGAAGGACACAGATAAGGTAGAGGTGGCACAAAAGAGGGCTTCCAAAATGGTGCAACACCTGCATCAAAAAGCCTATGAGGATAGACTAAAGGAACAAAATGTTTACTCTCTAGGAGAAAGAGGGGAAAGGGGGATATGATAGGAACATTCAAATACCTGAACAATATTAATGAGATACATGACAGTAGCATTTTCCATTAAAAGATACTCCTGGACAAGGGGACAAGCTATGAAGTTGGGGAAGGGAGGCTCAGAGGAGATGTGAGGAAATACCTTTTCATGGAGAGGGTTGTGGATGCCTGGAACAGCCTCCCAGCAATGGTGATGGGTGCTAAAACGGTAAAGGGAGTCATGGATGGACACAAGGGAACTGTAGAGCTAAGGCAAGGGGGGCTAGAAGACCAGAGATTGAATAAGGTCTGTTATGACACAGTAGGTAGGGAATATTGGGCAGACTAGATGGACCTTATCTGCCAACAACTTCTATGTTTCTGTTTGTAACTGTGCACTTGAGTCATGCAATTATATCACAATAATGCACACCCTGTTATGTCTTATTGTTTACATACAGCAGAACTTTATGTAAAATCCTGTCTGCCAATGTGAATGTCAATTTTGTGGTTCTAAACTCATTTTTTATTAAGTGTGAATTGTTTGCTTCAGTTATCTATGCATTCGTTATATGATATATAATGGTGTTTATCCTGACAGGTGTCAATATCTCGTTATGTACTTCCAACAGCTGTGACATGTAGCATGTTGTTTTCTTCCATGGAGCCAACTGACAGATCATGTCATTGACAATGCAGCAGATAATTAAAAGAAAAGAAAATGTAATTTTGTTGTTTTAATTACACTGTTCTTCATCCATGTCATGATCTGTCACAGCAGCCACACAAATGAAAAACAACCTGCCGCTGACCACAGCTGTATACTTTAAAATATAGTATAATTCTTGGTTGGTGTATACTATGAGAATTTTGTACACAGTCAAGGTGTATGATGCTACACAAATCCAAAGAACAAAACTTCATGGGACTTATTTAAGCATCACACACCATATCCGGCCCACGAGTGGAGTGGTAGAACTATCACTCACGACGACGGTGACCTGAGTTCAGGAATGAGTTGGAGTCATCAGGAATCAGCCAGATGAAGGAGGACTGAGCATCCTAGAGGACACTCAGAACCCCTGGTGAGGAAGGGCTATGGCTGATGTCTCATATCCGTCACTCGGGTAAGAAGTGGCTGTGCAGAAAAAAGCTCAAATATGGGAGGAGACTCCTGACAAAGCTGGACACATAATGCACTTCTAGTGCCTGCATGGGTCACGCAGCTCATGGCCAGTTGGTGACTCAAGATCAAAGAGAAACAGGAAAGACCCTACAGCTGGTAGAACATTACAGCTCCTGCACCACTGGCCCTGCACTGCCAACGTTGGCACCTCAACTCTGGATCAAGCTTATACATTAGTGTTGATAAGGGCCAGTCCTTTGACCCCACCTTGTGGAGGTAAGCCAGAGAGGAAGCAGAAGTCAAGAAGTAAGTCAGGAAGAAGGAAGGTGATAGAGCTGGGAGTTGGAGATGACCAAAGGCTGGAAAGAAGAGAGACAAATAAAAAAAAATCATCCCACAACAAGGATGTGTATTAAATTCTCATAACCACATCACCCCATTTTTATTTTATATAATTTCTGGCCATCAGTTTTTCCAGACTCTTTCTGTATCTGGTTTCTGTCAATTAAACTTTTTATCTTAATAAAAAATACCTGGAGGAAAAGATTGACTTAAAAGAAAAGCAATATTCAGTTTCTAAAAAGGAAATGAAAACTGGGCCAGCAAAAATAACTTATTTAATCAATTTATCAGAAGTGTGGGGGTCGCAGTTCAATACTGCCCATCTGGCTCACTCAGAGTCATCAGAGCTACAAAAGGATAGCACTGAAGTAAACCATCGGTTGATATATGATATAATTTGTTACAGTGGTTGCAAGACATCAGCGACAGTATGGATAATAAACAGTGCTTTTATAAGGTAAGCTGCTTTTCAAAGTGTAGAAATTCCATTGCTCAGTTACAGGAATAAGTGCTCAAAAATGAACTTTTGAAGGAGCGATCTCTTCATACTATTCATAAACAGAGCCAACTACCTGTGTTTCAAGACTGTAACTTGACTAGAGTAAGCGTGTAAATGCTGAAGTAACCTTGTAGATATTGATGCAAATAACTACAGGTGTAGAGTGTCCTCTCTCTCTCCCCTCTGCTACTATTGACTTTCTCACCACTGTCTCTCCTTTACACATCCTACCATGCATCAAAGCTGTTCTGTGTTTTCTGCTCTCCTAATATGTCATGAGCTCCTAGCAGTACTTGTAGGACAATTGCCTTAATTTCTGTTAATCAGTCTATGTCAAGTGTACCTCTTTGGCAACTGAATGTCTACCGTACAGTATAGCAAGCATCTTATTTAGGCAGCAGGTACCACTGCCTTTGTCTGCATGCTAATTACTAGTGCCAGCAAATTGTTCTGTTTGTATTATACACTTTATGCTATTTTATTCTGTACTGTATGTCTTGCGACATGTCCTCATGTATCCTTATGTTATAGTGCATTACTGCTGTTTTATGTTTATTATATGCTGCATTTGTGGTCCTGGTCATGACTGTAATGGTCCTTTGGATCAGTGCACTTACCTGGTTGCCAAAGACATAGCTAACTAACTAACTAAATAAATAAATAACTGACCATTCCCATAGTAAATATTGATTATATAATAACACATTAATACTGATATGTAATTCATAATAACATTTTGAAAATAACAGTATGCTGTACATTCTGCCAACAGATGGATCAAGGGTGCTATAATATAAAGCTAAAATTACACCCTTGTATTTTCAATTATGTTTTTACATTGCTTCAATGTTTGGGGACTAGCAATAATGAGAGATGGGGTATATACTGTAGTGCCTTTGTAATTTGCAGCACTTTTTGTGGCTTAACTCTATTCTCACCCTTTAGTAGTAGGTATGTAGGCAGTAATTTGTAGGAAATAGAAGGCTCAGGAGCAAGGGTGAGAAGATAGTCAGAGAAGGAGGAGGAGGGGACTGTGGTGGATGAAAAACACTCCCTAAGCAAGGGAGGTGCTGATAGCGTAGGGTTTAAGTAGATGTTGTGGGAGTAGCTATTCCCCACATTGAACCACAGGCACAAACCTTTGATTCATAGCAACATAGAAACATAGACTTTGACAGCAGATAAGGACCACTTGACCCACCCAGTCTGCCTATTTCCCTACTTACTGGATAAGCTGCAGATTCTAGTTAACCAACAACCTACTTCCTGCCACCCCACCACTACAATTGCCTTATGTCTGTCCCATGCATGTTTGAATTCCCCCACTGTTTTAGACCCAACAACTTCCCCAGGAAGGTGGTTCGATGCATCCAACACTCTCTCCATAAAAAAATATTTCCTCACATTACCCCTGAGCCATCCCCCCTCTATCTTTAAATTGTGCCCCCTTGCTCTTACACATCTCTTTTTCTGAAAGATGCTACCCTCCTGGACTTTGTTGATTCCCTTCAGGTACTTGAACATTTCTATCATGTCCCCCCGTCCCTCCTTTCATCAAGGGTATGTATATTAAGCTCTTTCAGTTTCTCTTCATATGTTTTCTGATGCAGACCTTGCACCATTTTAGTTGCCCTCCTCTGGACTGCTTCCATTCTGTGCATCTCCTTGCATAGATGAGGTCTCCAAAACTGCACTCAGTACTCCCAGATAGGGTCTCACCAACTGTCTGTATAGAGGGATAACCACTTCCCTTTTTCTGCTTGTGATGCCCCTTCATATGCATCCCAGTATCCCCCTGGCTCTCCTTACTGACTTCTCACATTGCTTACCAACCTTTAGATCATCTAATATGACTACCCACAGGTCTCTTTCCATTTTTGTTGCTGTTAGTACCTTCCCTGCTATTGTGTACTCTTCTCCTGGGTTTTTGTTTCCCAGGAGCATTACTTTGCACTTCTTTGCATTGAATCTAAGTTGCCATATGTATGACCATTCCTCCAACCTTGCCAAGTCCCTTCTCATCCTCTATCTTCCCCCCTTGTGTATCAACTGTGTTACATATCTTTGTGTCATCTGCAAAGAGGCATACCTTTCCCTCCAGTCCCTCTGCAATGTCACCTATAAAGATGTTAAAGAGGACTGGACCCAGTACTGATCCCTGAGGTACTCCACTAGTGATCCCCCTTTCTTTGGAATGTGTTCCATTCACTATTACCTTCTGTGTCCTGTTTTGTGGCCAGTTTACTACCCAGGCTACCACCCTGGGACCCACTCCCAGGCTGGCTAACTTGATTCTTAATCTTTAGTGAGGGACTGTGTCAAATGCCTTGCTAAAGTTTTGGTAGGCCATATCCACAGCCCTTTCTTGGCCTATTACTTTGGTCACTCAGTCAAAGAAATCTATTAGATTCGTCTGACATGACTTTCCTGCTGTAAATCCATGCTGCTTTGGGTCCTGTGCCCCACTGCCTTCTAGGTACTCAACAATTCTTTCTTTCAGAAGTGATCCCATCATTTTCCCTACCACTGAGGTCAAACTTGCAGGTCTGTAGTTTCACGCTTCTGCCTTGCTCCCACTTTTGTGAAGGGGAATCACATCTGCCCTCCTCCAGTCCTCAGGTACCACCCCATTATCCCATGATTTGTTAAAAAGTGTGGTCAGTGGTCAATGTTTGGGGAATAACAGTAAGGAGAGATGGGGTATACAGTGCTTGTATTACTCGTAGTACTTTTTGTGGCTTAACTCTATTCCCACTCTTGAATAGCAGGTAGGTAGGCAATAATTTGTAGGGAATAGAAGGCCCAAAAAGACACTTCCTCCGACTCACAGAGAGTATGACCCCCTGGCACTCAGGAGAGAAAAAAAAACACAGGTGGACAAAACCTCTGAGAACCCATGGCTGGAGATCTGCCCATTATCTGGGCATACTAAATGAAGAAGAACATAGGTTCTAGTAGCCAAAGTCAATTTATGTTTGGTAAGCTGCTTGGAGAGATGTTGATCCATCCTCTATCCATGGATAATGCTGATTGTATGATGATCCTGAGGTTGAAGAGTAGGTCTTCTGCATGAGCGATAGACTCTGAAGTATGAAGTTATTCCAAGGATGGAGGGCAAAGGAAGTCCAATCTTCCAAGGTGATGAATGATGCTTGTCCCATATAATTGCAAAGATGTAATGAGCAGAGGGAGCATAACTGGATTGATGAGGCACTAAATTGGGAATGGTGGAAATGCAATGATACAAAAAGTCATTAGTGAATGATCCAACTTCTGAAACATACGAATATCAAGGTATAGTCTGGAGGCAGGGAACTGAGTAATGAAAGAGGAGTTGGTAAGAAAGCATCTGTGAAGTAGAAAGAGTAGAAGAGAGTCAATGAGAGCCCTAGAGATGTTGATTTGTTCTCGATCCAAGGACAATTGAGATTGAATGATGATCCTGAGGATGAAGGATATGTCTTTTCCTTAAGGATGGTAGAATCCTATGTGCGGAGCAGGTCCAGTTAAAGAAGGGCTAATGTAGTCCATAATTCCAAGGTAATGAAAGATGCATATCCAAAGAGCTTGTAGGGGCGTAATACGTTGGGAGAGCATAATTTAATAGATATGGATCAGACAGTAGACTGAGGTATTTGCAGTGATTTGTAAAGTTCTGGTGACAGCTCCAATTCATGTAAGATTTAATGTTCAAAGTAATCTGGGGATAAGGAACCTATTAGTAAGCAATAAGTCGCTAAGTAAGCATCCCAGAGTGAAATGAGTAGAGGAGAGATTGGTTGACTGATGAGAGTAATGTCATAAGTGATTAGTAAATAAACAGAAGAAAGGTTGCGGAATAGTCCAGATGGTACCCTAATATATATAGAAACTCATTGGAAATTCGGTATGAAGGATGGATGGCTTCTTTGGTCACGAGATCTGTGACTTTATAAGTAAATGCTCTGCTGGTACACTGCCCAAAGTACGTGAGGTTATTTGTATGGTGTGATCATCTAGGAGATGCATTGTGAGGTATACAGTAGGTTGGTTAAGAGTACAGGTAACTTGGATGTCGAAGAGCTGAGAGGAGCTTGGAGGCAGATGTAATAAGAGTCTGTAAGCTGAACTGGCAGTGAGATCAGTCAATGCAGGATATTACAGAATTGTAGTGTTAGTGCAGAATAACACTGAGTGGGAGGCAAGGCTAAGTTGGTGAAATTTATCTGGACTGTATACAAATTGTGAGTTTGGAATTTAAGAGAGCAAGTTCTCAGTGACGGCCTTTATGTCAGAAGTTTCTAAGGCAAATCGAGAAGGAGGGACTGAAGGTTCCACTGGAAGAGATGGTGATCTGGCTTTGGGTACTAGGTGAAAATGTGCGGATGAGTGAAGTATGGAATAGTGAAGTCCAGAAGCAAAATGATGATTTGGATGGTGTGGAGTTAGTAATCATCTAGGCGGTGGCGGTCCAACATCAAATGTCCTGGAAAATATCCTTGAAATCCCCAAAACAAGCAATGACTGTTGAGAAGTAGGAGTCTAGTAACTTGATGAACAAAATGACATTGGAAGACTAGGCTGAGAAAGAAAATCAATAATGTCTTTAGTTGAATGGGTTATCTTGTGAATCCCAGTAACCGTTGAAGTGATGCTGGCTACTATGTAAGAACATGGCACAAGGATTTAAGTCCTTTCTATGTATGAGGATAGTCAGTGAGACAAGGCAGTCTGGGAAGTCATGGTGGTTGCATGGATGGGATTCAGATGGTACATCAAAAAGAGACAGAGAAGATTGTCCTAATATCCAGACTAACAGAATTTATGGAATGAGTATGAGGAGCTGATTGGTCAATGTAAAACTCCATGATAGCATAAGAGTCTATGGGGCATGTTAGCTAAGGGATGTTATCTGACAGGAATATACCTCCAGACTAATGAACAAGTGATCCAATGAGTAGTAGAAGGGTACTGTTAGAATGGCCAGAATAGAAGTATGGGATCGATCATATAGAGAGCAGATAACTGGGTAGGAGTACCGGTCAGAATTAAGGTACAAGGCCCAAAAGAGCCACAGCAAACAGGATGAAGCCCCGAGCCAACAAGGCAATGATGAAAGGCAGTCAGTCCAATTGGAAAGGAAATCCAAAGTAGATCCTGGGAGATGAAATGAATGATCTGGGGAAAGCCACAGTTCAAGGCGAAGCCAGATGACAACCAGAGCAGGAAGGTACATGACCGGCCAACTCCATGGCAAACAGCAGCAAAATGCAGGAAGGTGGAAGCAAGGCATCAGAAAATGAGACACAGAAGGCCAAGAAGCCAAGCTAAGCACCTGGAGCAACAGGAGCGCCACATCAGATGAAGACCGGAAACTACTAGAGAAAATGATGGAAAGTGCTGGAGCAACAAAGGATGAAGTCCAAAATCAGCAAAGTTAACAAGTCCATACAACTGCTGGATGGGGACATGCAGCAAAGAAGTCCATAAGGCAGGTGGCCAGGAAAGGGAGAGGGCCATGACAAGCCAGAAGGATCCATATGATGAGGGAAGGAGGCCCAAGGGGCTATAGAATGAAGGTCCATGGAAAAGCAGGATGGCGAATGGAGTCATTTAAATCAGAAGGGTCCTATGATTGAAGGGAAGTGGCAGACTGACAGGCTGGAGACAAACAAGTCGATGAGATCCTGGTTCAACTGGATGAAGTTGCAGACAAGCTGGGAGGTGTAGAAAGTCTCTGTTCCCGAAGGGAAGAAGCAGCATGCAAAATCATGGTCCTGGAGGGAAGTAGGATCTGGGCAATAAGCTGAAGATGCAGGAGTTGGAGGAGAAGACCAGAGACCCAGATACCTGATGGAGATGGCAGAGATAGATGGTGTAAATGTTCATAGATTGGAGACATAGCTCCCAACCCTGGTAGTCTTGGCAGGCTAACTGTTGCTCGATACTATCCAGCAGAGTTAGGGACTGAGAATGGCAAATTGGTAAGTAGGATGAAGTTCCTTTCCTGAAGGGAAGCAGCAACTGGTAAGGCATAGAGAAGGTTATGGTAACAGTACTTAGATAGTAGAAATGACTCCCATCCCCAGTCATCTGGACAAGCGAACCTTCACTTGATGCTGTCCAGCAGAGTTAGGGATGGAGGATGTCAAGTCGGAGAGGAGGAAGCAGTTCCATTCCCTAAGAGTAGTGACAACTGGAGGTAGGTACTGCAATAGACTCCCATCCCTGGTAGACAGGGGAAGCCTACTTTCGCCCAGCACCTCAGAAGGTGCAAATTAGGGATGGAGTCTGGAATACTGCTGGCATGGGCTGGCAAAAGTGCAAGACTGCTGAAGAGAAAGAAGAAATGAGGACATGAAAACTGGACAGGACAATAGATTAGTAGTACAATATGGTATAGTTCATGGATGGGAAACACAAAGCGGTAGATGAGATATATGTAGAGAAATAGTATGGAATGCCTGTAGGATTAGAAATGAGAATATAGATAGGGGTGGACAGAGAGGAGAGAACTGTAGGATGTGGAAAGATTGAGGTAGCTAGATATAAGGAGAAATGTACGAAGCATAGGGGCAGTGGGTATATTGTATGAGGTGTTCAGCCACGGAAGATGTAGCTGTGATACGTCCCCACCCCCCCGGCAGGGTCTCACTAGAGAAGGCATTGTAAAATGGACAGTTAGTTTGCAGATTTGAAGATGGGATCCTGGATCCTGGCTACATAATCCTGGTGTCCTGAAGAGACAGAGCATACTCCATCCTGGTGAAACTTGGAGATGCCGTTCAATGGATCCTGATGGCAACCTGAACAGCTGCTCAGCCAGAGCCAGCTGTCCATTTCCTTGCAATGGGAGTTCAAGAGAAATGGTGCTCTTAGGAATTGGGAAATGAAGGCCTGATTACACCTCCCTCCCCACACACCCACAGATACTGTAAACACCAAGGAACTGCATGGTAGGAGCCAAGGTAGAATACGGCTACTATGTGTTGACTAGGAACTGCTGCCGAAAATTCTGCACTACAAGCAAGGCTGAGGCACTAAAAAGGGAGGTGTACTTATGGAAGGAGTAGTTGAGAGCTTTTTTTTTAACCAGGAGAGCTCTGTTGATGATCTGTTTGGACCTGAAAGGTAAGAGGCAAACAGAAGTGCAGCTGCAAGGCCTAGGGAGTGAAGGATCCAGAGCAAGGAAGGAGCTACTGGTCGCAAGAAAGGGTAGCTAGGCTCCAACAGGAAAAGATCACAGCGACTAACTGGGAGAAGCAAGGCAGAGTTGGAAGTAACAGCTAGGACAAACTGAAGTCATGTACATGCCATCTAGAGATTCAGGGGGGGCATGACAATAGGGGTATGAGCAGCTTGCAACAGTCAGCATGTGAGGTAAGGGAAAACATGATGGGAGCATTCACTGGAGAAGATCAAATGGTGGCAGTTGAGTCTAGCAGGGACACCTGGAGTGACCTCATGGGCAGGAGAAGGCCAAAAAGCAAACAGGGGAAGGAAATGGGAGAACCCCAGAATAGTGAAGGAGAGATAGGGAATGAGAGAGAGGAGGCCAGAGTGGCCAATGAAACCAATGAAGGCAAGAGAAACAGCAGGAAAGGGACATGGGGAAGGAAGACAGTATGGAGGCAAAAGAACAAACCAGGAAGCAAGAGACAGCACAGCCACATGAGTCATGCAGGGAGCCAGGGGAAAAGCACTCCCTAAGCAAGGAAGGTGCTGACAGTCTAGGGTTTAAGTAGAGGTTGTGGGAGGAACTATTCCCCACATTGAACCACAGACACATCCCTCCCATAATGAAATATCCATCTTTGCATGTAAAAAAAAATAATGTATGTACTTGGTTTCTGGGCTAAATTGTCATATAGAAAGCTCCCACATTGAGAATAGAAGCTGAAAATGCTATCAGTGGTGCAGTGTAGTGGCTGTGAGGTGACAGTTTTCCGAGAAACCTTTTGGAGCATACATTGCTGCCCAAATGGCACAAACCCCTCTGAGTTGGGGGAAGAGGTTGCTAAACTGAAGGCAGGACTTGGCTAGGATTCTGGGGACCTCCTCCCTCACTCAGGTGCCACTAAGTCTGACATTGTTACCTCAGAGAATGCCATGTGCTGCCAGCCCAGTGGAGTGGAGAGATGAAGTGCTGGTGCCTTACCTCCTGCCATGCCAGCAAGCCATGTTCAGGTACAGATGTAGTTAGCTTGAGGTATCAGCTGAGGGAGTGAGGACTGAGCATCCAAGGGACAGCTCTACTCCCTTAGAAGGGGGGGGTTACTACAACTTGCTGAAATACTGCCACTTGAACATGTCCAAGTGGCAGTGCATGTCTGGGTTTGTCAGGCAGTAGGGCCATAACGGCCATGGCTAGACCTGTTAGGACAAATCCATGGAGGCAAAGCTCACCTGCCCATGCACTGCACAGTCTTGAGAAAACCTACAAAAAACAACATGGAAAAAAAAAACCTTGGCCATATGATGAAGGCCACTCAATTGCAGGCTCCACATCATGACAGGGCACCTCACTACAATCCAAAAGCTGGTTACCAGTGGGAAAGTAAGTCCTAGAGAAGCTAGGTGAGGAGGCTGGGAAGCAGTGAATGGACAAAAGGAAGCATGCCAAGGGTGTCCAGGAGCACAAAATGCACATAGAGAAAAAAGAGGATGACTGGAAGGAAGAACAGCTGGATTGTGGTGGGCTTTGGAAGGGTGGGGATGTTGAGACAGTGACACGTTCCTCATCCAGTACCACTACGTAAATCTGATGCTTCTCTGGTGAAGTAGGACTGTCAAATGGAAACCCCCATGGTAGTGATCAAGAAGGAAATAGTGCCCCTCAATAGTGGAGATGCCATTGAAGGTGGCTGAGGACACCAGAGGAAGAAGAGGCAAAATCTGGAGAATACTCATTTGCGAGTGGGACAGATTTGGGAATAGAAGGGGGAGAGAGACAGGTTAGTTGGCCATCAGGTACTGTGCCCCATAATGATGCAAAGCAGTTCCTGAGGATCACTAGTGCAGTATCACAGGAGGGAAAGCTGCATGTCATTTTCCATCTGGGAACTAATGACCTGGCTAGGGATAAGGCTGGAATAATGCAGAATAATATTTGGGAGCTGGTGAGAGATCTTACATAGTTTGTTCAGTGGCTTTTGCTGAGGTGCTGTCTGTCTATGGCAAGGGTGAAGTGACAGATCTCTGCACCATGAATTCAGCTCATGACTGAAGGAATGGTGCAGCGAAAAGGGATTCTGCTACATTGGCAAGGGAGCCAACTGAACAGCAAAACTTGGACAGTAAATCCTCAGAGCAACAATCTTGACAGATTTCTACATTGTTGCTGTGAGAGACCCATGGGTGAAATTTTGCTGTTTCATCAGCTTTTGCCCCTCCTTCAAATCAACGCCATCTTGGAGTTAGCTATTTTAAGAAGGGGTGTGCGGGGGTGCAGCCCCCTGCATGGGTGGTTTGGGGTGTGCAGTCTCCCTTAGAGAAACACACCAATGCTGGACAGGTGAAATTTTGCCTGTCAATACTATGGATCTCACCGTGCTGAACTTTGACAACAGTGTTGTCGGTTTGGCATGAGTAAACCATACTGGGGACTGGGAACCCACCTCAGAGGATAAGGTTTATATTGGAAATATCTGCATCCATACAGGAGGGGAACTGCAATCCTCTGGAGATTGTTTAAATATTATTTCAATGAACATTTAAACTAGCTGAGGGGGGTGGTGTAAACTGTTGTCCGAAGCACTGGATCTGACAATTTATCTGTATGTTGTAACTTATTTTTATTTTTATTTTTATTTTATGCTCTTGTTGTATTACAGTATGTTGTGACAATTTTTGGAGGTGTTGTACAGATTGTTTGTGCCGACACCAAACAGTATGTTTGCCAAATTTTTGATCTCTAGCTGCAAAACAGTCTGAGTTATAGCCAATAAAAAAGTGTCAGAAAAGCCGGAAAAAATCTGTTAAATTTCACAGAATTTTGCAAAACTTCTGTGAATTCAGAATTGACAGTTTCAACCAGCTCTAACAATTTGCCAGTTATTGTTTTTACTTTATTGAGGAGGTGGTTTGTGTGATGAGAGTAAACCTTTCCTGTGGAGTTTCAGTAAACATTTAGCTTAGCAGCTATTGTTACTTATTTCATATTTTAACCACAAATTAATCTCTTTCATGCAGCTTATCTGTGCTAAATCCATGGTATGTGAGACACTTCTGTATGTCCTCTGTGTCCACTCAAAATGATGGGGCTGTGTATTATATTCTACAGAACTGCTATCTGCTATACCAAAGTCCCAGGATATCAGTGTTTACCAGGTGTTTTTTAATAGCTAACCAGTATACAAAATATGCATCAGCTCTCAGTGGAACTACAAAACTATATCACAAAATGAACAAATTCATGCTTTTCCAGTCTGTGCCTAATGCTTCACCAGAATGCCAGCATATTTCCACATGACAAGTGCTCACAACTGAGAGTCCTGTCAGAACAGATGAAGGTATGATCATTTTTCAAGCTGCAACTGATTTACAAATTATTTTCTTTTCACAATAGCAGCACGGTGCAAAGGAAAGGGGACACTGTAAACAGTTTTGCAGTTTTTATGTTAAGAACAATTATAGGAAATCCCTGACTATTTAAAATATAATCAGTCTTTCTACAACTTTCTTGATACCACAGATATTTGCATAGTGTTTGGAGATGTTGAGTGCAGCAGCACAATTCATTATTTCTTTAATTTACATGGCGGTAATTGTGTGCTGCTCAGCATTAAACCTGCAAGTATGAATGCCATGTAGTGCATGAATTCAAAAATAATTTAGAAAAAAAGGTGATTTTGTTTATGGTCATAAATAATAATAATAATTGTGAGAAAGAAAGAAAGAAAGAAAGAAAGAAAGAAAGAAAGAAAGAAAGAAAGAAAGAAAGAAAGAAAGAAAGAAAGAAAGAAAAAGAAACTAACTGATGGAGGATTCTGAAGATTCAGAGGTGTCATAGTTTCAAAATTGATTTTGTTGGGATGTGTGTTGGGGCATAAAAGTGAATGTTTATACCCCAAAAGAGCATAGAAACTGATTTCATAAATCATTAAAGCATTTATTGAATTTATATAAATACCTGTTCCAGTTCATGCTCACAACTCAAAGTTTTGCATGTTATTTTATTTATTTATTTATTATAATTTGGAAACAACCTTTGAGTACAAATTATTTTACAAAAGCCCTATGTCATATATACAGGACAGACAATACACTATGACATAACTTGACAAAATTAAATACATTACAATCAGGTAATAATGCAGGTACAATGGTTCAGTAGGCAACACACAACAAATGTTACAGCAGTAGGGCATGGGATCATAATGTTGCACAACATTATGCCACATGACAAAATCACGCTGCCAATACAGCACAATTTTACATAGATACATAGACAGTGTTGGCAGATAAGGGCCTATGGCCCACCCAGTCTGCCCAATTAAGTTTGTAAGTTCAGTTTATGTTTTCCAGGAAGTCTGTTGCCCCTTACCCCTGATCTCCAGAATTCCTTTATGTCTATCCCATGCATTCTTAAATCCGTGATTGTTACAGCCCCCACCACTTCCTCTGGCAGGGTGTTTCCCTTATCCACTACCCGTTCTGTGAAGAAATTCTTCCTCACGTTTCCTCTGAATCGTCCTCCCTCCAACTTCATCCCATGCCCTCTAGTCCTGGAACATCTTTTCCGCTTAAAAATAGTGCATTCCTGCACCCTGTTCCTCCCTGTAAGATACTTGTATGTCTCTATCATATCCCCTCTCTTCCTCCTCTCCTCCAGGGAGTACATGTTCAGTGCCTTCAACCTGTCCTCATAGGACTTGTGATGCAATCCATGCACCATCTTTGTTGCCCTCCTCTGAACCTTCTCTACCCTGTCTATGTCCTTACATTGGTAAGGTCTCCAGAACTGCACAGAACTGCACAGTGTACTCCAGGTGCGGCCTCACTGATGTCTTGTATAGCGGAATTATGACCTCCCTTTTCCTGCTGGTGATGCCCCTGCCTATGCATCCCAGCATCCTATTTGCTTTACCTGCTGCCTTGTCACACTGTTTCCTGCCTTGAGGTCATCAGCGATGATAACTCCAAGATCCCTTTCCTGCTTGGTGCATGCTATATCCTCACCCCCAACTGATATATTGTGCCAGGGTTTTTGTGCCCCATATGCATTATCTTGCACTTCCTTGCACTGAATTTCAACTGCCAAACCCCTGACCATTCCTCAAGTTTCTGCAGGTCCCTTCTCATTCTGTCCACACCCTCTGGTGTGTCTACTCTGTTACAGAGCTTTGTGTCATCAGCGAACAGTGAAATTCTGCCTTCTAGGTCCTGTGCAATGTCACTGATGAAGATATTGAATAGTACCGGTCCCAGCACAGATCCCTGTGGTACCCCACTGGTCACTCTTCCCTCTGTGGAGTGACAGCCATTTACCACCACCCTCTGTGTCCTGCCACCCAGCCAGTTACCTACCCACCGCACTACTGTCCTGCCCACACCCATATTCCCCAGTTTGTGCAATGAGTCTTCCATGTGGCACAGTGTCAAAGGCCTTGCTGAAGTCCAGATAGGCCATGTCCACTGCCGTCCCCTGATCCACCTCCCTAGTCACCCAGTCAAAAAATTCAATTAGGTTGGTCTGACATGACCTTCCCCTGGTGAAACCATGCTGCCTTGGGTCTTGTAGTCAATTGACAACCAGATGTTCCACCAATCTCTCCTTCAGTAGTGCTTCCATGATCTTCCCCATTACTGAGGTGAGGCTGACCAGTCTGTAGTTCCCCGCTTCCTCTTTGTTCCCACTTTTGTATAAGGGGACTACATCTACTATCCTCCAGTCTTTGGGTACTTCCCCTGTTTCTAGTGATCGGCTAAACAGCATAGCAAGAGGTTCAGCCACCACCTCTCTTAGTTCTTTAAGGACCCTGGGGTGCACCCCATCTGGCCCCATTGCTTTATCAACTCTTATTACTTCCAGTTCCTTCAAGACCCTTTCTCTTGTAAAGGGACTTGTGTCCATTCTGCACCATTCTCACCCTTGTGCTCCATTCAGACCCATTACCCTCCTCTTCCTTAGTAAAGACTGAGCAGAAATACTTGTTCAATATGTCAGCTTTACTGTTGTCATCCTCCACACAGCCCCATCCCCCCTTCAGTCTCACTATCCCTCCCTTTGCCTTTCTTTTTCACTTATGTACCTGTAAAGGTTTTGTCCCTCTACCCACTGATTTTGCAATGTGTTCTTCTGTCTTGAGCTTTGGCTTCCCTTACTGACCTCCTGCCTCCCTTTACTTCTCCTGGTACTTCTCCCTATCCCCTTCTGCCTGTGTCTTTTTGTATTGCCTTAATGCAATCTTTTTGGCTTTCACTTTCTTTGCTACCTCTTTGGAAAACCATAATGGTCTCCTCTTCCTTTGTTCTTCTGTTGCTCTTGTAATCCCCATTTTAAATAGTTCCCACTGTTCCTCAACCCCTGTTTCCTGCCCCATTCCCCTTAATGCCTCTTTCAAGTATCTCCCCATTTTCCCAAAGTTTGCCCCCCTAAAATCCAGGATACGTGTTTTTGTGTGGTTTGGTTCTGCTCTTTCTGTGATTTCAAACCACAGTGACTGGTGGTCACTGTTCCCCAGGTGCTCCCCCACTGTTACCCCCATCACACTGTCCCTGTTTGTGAGCACAAGGTCCAGTATTGCCTTCTGCCGAGTTGGTTCCATGACCAGTTGCTGGAAGGCACCCTGAAGGAGTCCAGGATAAATCTGCTCTAGTTGATGCTGCTGCTGGGATGCTCCAGTCACGTCTGGAATATTGAAGTCTCCAACCAGTACTACCTCACCTTGTCTGCCATCCTCTGGATGGATAGCATCAGCTCCCTATCTGTTTCTTCCTCCTGGGCTGGTGGTCTATAGACCACACCTGTGCGGATGGCTGGCCCCATTTTCCTTTCCAGCTTAACCCACAGCATCTCTCCCCCATTTTGTTCCTCCTGGATTTCTGTGGCCCTTATGTCATTTTTCACATACAGTGCCACTCCTCCTCCCTTCCTGCCTGCCATCCGACATATCTCTGTTTTCTGTAGCGGGTAGAGTGCCCCCCCCCACACACCCCTCACTATTATAGATTCTCAACTCTAGGGGGAGTTTCAAGTCAGGGAGTGCACAAAGTAAAAAAAAAAGATTCTGGGATCAGGACTCAAACCTGATTCCTGAAGCACTGCCTGGGTTCTCTGCAGCTTTGGCTCAGTCCATTGAGCCACAGCAGCTGGTTGGTTTAACCTACTCTCAGCATAAGTCTTATTCTCTGCCTGGGAGAGTGAGAATAGTGCAATTCCACCTACCGAAGTATATGTGGTATTGCACCATTCGCTCACTGGTGCAGTACTGTACCGGGTGAGCCATAATATCATATGCTATTAAGCAAGTGACATGACCCAGTATGCAGCAGTAGTAAACAACATTGCAGCCCTTAGAGGCCTTGTCAAAAAAATTGGCTGGACAACAGGACGCAGAAGGTCATAGCAAATGGAGTCCACAGTGAAGAAAGGGGGTTACTAGTGGGGTACCGTAGGGTTCAGTTCTGCGTCCATTCCTTTTTAATATTTTTATAAGTGACATTGCAGAAGGCCTGGAAGGCAAAGTATGTCTCTTTGCAGATGACACAAAGATCTGCAACAGAGTTGATACACAAGGTGGGGTGGAAAGCATGAGAAGGGAATTGGCAAGGTTGGAGGAATGGTCAAATGTATGGTAGCTTAGATTCAACGCAAAGAATTGCAAAGTAATGTACCAGGGAAACAAAAACCCCGGGGGAAGACTACACAATGGGGGATGAGATACTGACAACAACAAAAATGGAAAGGGACACGGATGTAGTTATTTCAGATGACCTAAAGGTGGGCAAGTAACTTGAGAAGGCAGTAAGGAGGGCTTGGGGGAATACTAGGATGCATAGGAAGAGGCATCACCAGTAGAAAACAGGAAGTTGTTATCCCTCTGTATAGAAAATTGGTGAGACCCCATCTGGAGTATTGAGTGCAGTTCTGGAGGCCCCATCTCCACAGAGACATAGACAGGATGGAGGCTGTCCAGAGGAGGGCACGCAAAATGGTGCAGGGTCTGCACCAGAAGACATAAGAAGAGAGATTAAAGAAACTTATTATGTATACCCTCGAGGAAAGGAGGGAGAGGGGGGATATGATAGAAACTTTCAAGTATCTCAAGGGAATCAACAAAGTCCAAGAGGGTAGCATCTTTCAGAAAAAGAGATGTGTAAGAACAAGGGGCACAATTTGAAGAATATATACGAGGATGGCTCAGAGCTAATGTGAGGAAGTATTTTTCACAGAGATGGTTATAGATGCATGAAACAGCCTTCCTGAGGAGGTCATAGAGTCAGAAACAGTAGGGGAATTCAAGAATGCATGGGACAGACATAAGGCAATTCTAGTGGGGGTAGGATGAAGTAGGTTGTTGGTTAACTAGGATCTGCAGCTTATCCATTAGGAAGGGCAATGGTCAGACTAGGTGGGCCAAGCTGTCCTTATCTGCCATCAAATTCTATGTTTCTATGTTTCTTTGTAAAAGTTGATCTGGAGAGAGGGGTAATGAAAGTGAGGGGAGGGTGAGGGGGGTAGATGTGGGGAACTGTAGGTTGAACATGGGTCGGGGGAAGAGGCACCAAAACAAGGAATAGGAGGAGCAAGGAGCAGAGTGAAGAAAGTAGGAGTGATGCACCGAGGGTTTGCCGAGACAGAAGTGGGAGAGGGGGAAGCACAGGTGGGCACCGGTGGGGGAATGGGGAGGAAGGTAGGAGGAGTATAGAAAAACAGCAGGTATGAGGAGGTGAGATGTCAGCAAGGTGATCTGAGTTGAGACAGAGGAGAGGGGTGAGAGCAAAGAGGGGATCTGGCTGGAAGCAAGAGTGGGGCACTGACTCAGTTCAAGCAGTCACATGTGCTCAGACTCATAAGGTGTTGCTTTAAATCTGCTTTGAAGGCCCTCAGGTTTGTTTACTTCGAGTAACTGAAGGGGTCTCATTGAGCTAGAGTGGTGCTTTCTATGAGGAGGAGTGTTGCCCTTGAGCAGTCCTGCAGTATGGGACACTGAGTTGAGACAAAACTGTGCTGCTGGTATTATAGTCAGAATTAACTACCTTTATAAGGTCCAAGATACATGGTGGGGACAGTCAGATCAAGGACTTTCTCCCCAGGAGTCAAGTTTGGTACCTGATCCTGTTGCTAAGAGTGAGAATGTTAGCCTGCTCATACAGGGTGCAGGTATGAGTGAGGCAATCAGCATTAAGAAGCAGTCTGCAAGCTTTGTTCAGGGCAGTGAAATGGCTAGCCTCTACTTTAAAATCACAACTTAGAATGCAAAGGCAGGGCAGACTATGCAGAAAAGATACCAGGTATGATGCCACTTAAAGTCTTAGGGATCTAAAATTACCTTTCCACAGGGAACCCATGCATTTTCCTCTAATGGCAATGTCTGGAGAAGGGATTGGGTGGGACAATTGTTTGCCTTGGGCAATATAACAATAAAGGGGATGGTACAGCCATATTGTTTCACTATAGCATCCCTTTGACACCTATAGAGCAAATTACTGATGACAAAGGGAGGTATTTTTATTATAACATGTTCGATGGATCAAACAGATGTCATTTTAGCTTCCATTTATGAACCCAACACAGGGGACCAAAGAGTTTTTACAAACATCTTAACACTACTGATATCTCTTTCTCATTTACCCACCCTCGTACTGCATGTGGTAGTTAGAGTGTGGTACCTTACAATATGCTGGATAGAAAGCTAGGCTTCTCCTTCAATCAGAAGGGTGCTAAATAGTTACAATATTCAGTAGGCCTTACTAAGATTTGGCCAACCCCTCACCCAGACACAAAGGACAACACAATTTGGTCTACTGTCCACAATTCCTTCTCACATTTAAATTACTTCCTGTTTACCCCACACCTTTTAGAAACTTACATAGAAACATAGAAACATAGAAACATAGAAACATAGAAGTTGACGGCAGATAAGGACCGTAAGGCCCATCCAGTCTGCCCATTTCTTTTTCTACCTTATAAATGTGCCATCGGCCTTTGCTCTGTCAGTGACCTATCTATTCATAGTCATTTGTATTGCTCCTTATGCCTATCCCATGCCTGTTTGAAGCCCTGCACTGTATTCATAGCCACCACTTCTTGTGGTAAGCCATTCCATGCATCTACCACCTTTCTGTGAAAAAAATTTCCTCACATTCCCCTTAATCGCCCTCCCTCTAATCTCATGCTGTGTCCTCTTGTCCTGCTATTTTTCTTATATTTAAACATGTTAGACTCTTTCACCTTGTTTATGCCCTTAAGGTGTTTAAATGTCTGATCATATCACCTCTCTCCCTCCTTTGCTCAAGGGTATATATTGAGCTCCATTAATCTGTCCTCATATGTCTTCTGATGCAGTCCCTGCACCATTTTGGTTGCCCTTCTCTGGACTGCCTCAATTTGGTTAATGTCCTTGTGAAGGTGTGGCCTCCAATACTGCCGCAGTACTCCAGATGGGGCCTAACCAATGTCTTGTACAGAGGGATTATTACCTCCCTCTTACGACTTGTGATACCCCTACTAATACACCCTAACACCCCCCTAGCCTTACCTACTGCTTTAGAGGTCTGCTTGGATGATTTTAGGTCATCAGTGATGATGATGCCCAAGTCTCTTTCTTCCTTTGTGACTGCTAGCAACTCCCCTCCCAGCCTATAAGTGGCTTCAGGGTTTCTCTTCCCTATGTGCATGATTTTGCACTTCTTTGCATTAAAATCCCAGTTGCCACTCTTCTGACCATTCTGCTAGTTTATCCAGATCTCTTCTCATTCTGCCCACCCCATCTGGATCATCTACTCTGTTGCAGATCTTGGTGTCATCTGCAAACAGACAAGCCTTACCCTCTAGTCCATCTGCGAGGTCACTAATGAAGATGTTGAATAGGACTGGCCCCAGGACTGATCCCTGAGGTACCCCACTTGTGACTTGCATCTCTTCTGACTGTATACCATTTACCACCACCTCTGTTTTCTGCCAGTCAACCAGTTTGCCACCCAGTTGACCAACTTCTGCCCACCCGAGCCTACCTAGCTTATTTATCAATCTTCTATGTGGAACAGTGTCAAAAGCTTTGCTGAAGTCAAGGTGGCGACATCACTGCTCCCCTTGGTCCACCACTCTGGTTACCCAGTCAAAGAAATCTATGAGATTAGTTTGACAGGACCTTCCTTTGTAAACCCATGCTGTCTTGGATCCTGTGCCCTATGGATTCCAGGTGTTGCACTATCCTTTCCTTAAGAGTGCCTCCATAATCTTGCCCACTACTGAGGTAAGACTGACCGGTCTGTGTTCCCCCGCCTCCTCCTGCTACCACTCTTGTGGAGTGGGATCACATGAGCCCTTCTCCAGTCTTCTGGGACCTCTCCTGTGCTCAGAGACTCACTAAACAATTCTGCTAATGGCTCTGCTAGTTCCTCCTTTAGCTCCTTAAGTACCCTGGGATGTATGCCATCAGGTCCCATTGCCTTATCCACCCTGAGCTTAGCAAGCTCTTGTGGGACCCTTTCTTTTGTGAAGGGTAGTGCTCACCTCCTCCCCCTGTGTCCATGATGCTGAGCTGTGGGCCCTGCCCACCTTCTCTTCAGTAAATACTGAGCAAAGTATCTATTTAGGATAGATGCCTTTACAGGGTCCTCCTCCTCCACATGCTCCCTTTTCTCCATTAAACTTAGCAATACCCCTCTGGACTTTCTCCTTTCACTAATGTATCTATAGAAAGTCTTGTCACCTTCTTTTACTGTTAGTGCTAGTGTTTCCTCAGTTTGGGACTTTGCCTGCCTTACTGCCTTACCTGCTTCCCTTAGGGCAGTTTGGTATGCCTCCCTATCTTCATCCGCTGTGTTCCTTATATTTTCTGAAGGCCAGCCTTTTGGCTCTGACCTTTTCTGCTACTGTATTTGAGAACCAAAGTGGTTTCCTTCTTCTTTTGCACTTCCTTTTCTGTCTAACACAATGGGATGTTGCTTCAAGTATTGTATCCTTAATGCTTGCCCTTTGCCTGTACCTCCTCACCTGTGTTTCTTTTTGCCAGGGCTAGCTTAACTCTGTTGGCCATCTTATCAAAGTCAGCTCCTCTGAAGTCCCATATTTTTGCTTTGGAATGGGATGATTTAGATGTAGTAGCCAAATTGAACCATACCATGTGATGGTCACTGGCCCCCAGGTGACCTTCTACCTGGAGATCTGTGATCCCTTCTTTGTTAGTCAGTACTAGATCTAGGATAGCCCTGTCTCTTGTGGGTTGCTGTACCAGTTGTTTGAGGCCCTCCCCCTGCAGGGAATCCACTATGAGTCTAGTTCTGGCAGATGTTCCTGCTGGTATTGACCAATCTGTATCTGGCATGTTGAAGTCTCCCATTATCAGAACCTCCCTTTAGCTGTCATGTTTTGTATATCTTCTAACAGTAATGTGTCTATGTCCTCCCTCTGGTCTGGGGCCTGTAGACAACCCCAGTTCTTATGGCTGTCCCATTTCCTGTTTCCAGGGTGACCCACAGTTCTTCTGGCTCCTTATGTGTATTCTGAATTTCTGTAGCTTTGATATTTTCATTAACATACAGGGCCACCCCTCCCCCCCTTTTTGCACCTCGGTCTCTTCTGAACAATACATAGCCAGGTACTGAAGTCTCCCAAGTGTGGTTACTGGTAAACCACGTCTCACTAATTGCTACTATGTCCAGTTTAGCCTCTGACATAATTGCCTGCAGGTCTGGGATCTTATTTCCCAGGCTGTGAGCATTTGTGTACATGATTTTCCATTGGCCAGATTTTGGGTGTGTTGGTTGTTGGGTGAAGTTGGCATTACCCTGTGCATCGTATGGGAGACAAACCTTTTTCTTACCTGGTGATGCAAATGAATGGCAAACACGCTGAATTCTGTTTGACCACTAGCTGAGGGGAGGGTGTTTTCCCATTTGACGATGGGATGCTGCACCCTCTCCCCATTTGCTAGTTTAAATATTCTGCAAAGACGTCAAACTTCTGCCCCAATGCACTGACTCCCTCTTAGTCAGATGCAGTCCATCAAATTTGAAGAACTTTCGCTCCCAGAACTGTTGCCAGTTCCTACAAATCTGTGTCCTTTCCTGGCACCAGTCCTTGAGCCACGTGTTTGGCTCTCCCCTATCTCCCCTTCTCTGACCTTCCGTCCATCTGCTCCTTCTCCCAGACTGGCGGGATCTCAGAGAAGGAGATGCGGACAGAAATAGATGATGGTTGCCACCCAGCCCTAGTCAGGTGTTCCTTGGTCTCCACAACTGACGGCTGGCGAGATCATTAGTCCCTATGTGTACTAGGACATCAATGTTTTCTCCTGCTTTGTGAACAATTTTAGCAATGCGGTCAGTGTCTCTCCATGCTGATGTACCTGGGAGACATCTGACCATCACCCCTGGCTGGAGATGGGTATCAACTCCCCGAATCATGGAGTCTCCTATGATCAGAAGTTTTTTGGATTTCCTTTGTGCTTGTTTAGTTTTGGTTCCTGATTTGGGTGAGTATTGTTGTGCTAGCTCCTGTGCCACAGTGTCCTGCTCTGCAGTGTCTTCTATAAAGTGTGATATCTTAGCCAGAGTGATATCGGATCACTTATCCTTTTAGTTTCCCTCACACTGTAAGAGCAAATACAGATTGATAGGTTCTGGAGAATGATAAACACATTTAAAAAAATTCTTCAAATGCTATAAATTAATAAATAGTGGAACAATTCTTTGCTAATAACAAAAGCTCTGTTCCTTATCTTAGTCATATATGGGGAACTTTTAAATGCACCCTTAGGAGGGAATAATTTTGTTGTCAGCCACTAAAAGAAATGTTTAATATTTGCACACCAGATCTTCAACATTGCCATTTTATTACACTTCCATATGAGCAGTACAGCTGCCATTTGTCACATCTCACCCAAAATGTGTTTCTGCACATGTAGCGCACAATGGTGCAGTCAGTGTGCAAAAGCAATGTTTGGGACAAATTAAGAAAATTACAGTGACATTGTTCATGAGCAGAGGTCTTAAAATTGCTATGTTGAAAATTTGATGAGAAAAGTCCATAAAATTACTGTGTTACCAGTGAGCATTGAGCAGTTTCCACGCACCTTTGTAAGTTCATGAATTTGTAATATTTTCAGTCCAGATTTTCACCAGTGGCATTTTTCCACACTTCCTTATGAACAGTACAGCTGTCATTTCTCATAACATGGCCGAAATGTGTTTTCACACTTCCAGTGCAGAAATGTGTTGTTGCTTTGGGAACTCATTGTTTGGGACAGATAAAGAAAATCACAGTGACACTGTTCATGATCAGAGGTCCCAAAATGCCTGTGTTGACAATCTGCTGTAAAAAATTCCCAAACTAATTACATTACAGCTATGCGTTGCATAGTTTCTACACCCACTTGTGACTTCACCAGTTTTTTTAATATCTTCACTGCAGATTTTCAACATTGCCATTTTGTACACTTCCCCAGGAACAGTACAGCTGCCATTTTTCATATACTGTTCAGAATGTGTTTTTGCACCTGTGGTGCTAAATGCCGTAGTCACTGTGCAAAAGCAGCTTTTGGCTAACAAACTGATATTGCCACTGTTCACGAGGTGGGGGTCATAAACAAAACCATGTTGAAAATTTGGAGTGAAAATACCAACGAATGCCTGAGGTGTTAGGGTTTCCAACCATAACGCCCCACCCTGTAGAGAATGACAGGTATCAGGGGTGTGACTTGGGATTCTCGCCTGTAATGCTCATACTATTCCACACCCTGCAGCCAGTGAGAGGCATCGAGGTGTGCCTTGGACTTTTCAGCCCCAAAGTTCACCCCATTTTCCTATACCACACCCAACATGTCAGGTGGGATGGGGTTCTTGGGAACACCATAAATGGATTAAGCAAAGACTTTGCCTGATTTTGGTTCTTTTGTGTCCCACTTATGAGGTTTGTGTGTGCTGGAAACTTGTAACAGCTATTTCAAGTGATTTCTGCGCACCATATCCCAGTGCGCACTCATTTGGTACTTAACCGTTATTATTTTCCAGCATCCACATCCCTGTTATGTCACCTGACCACTGTGCTCATTAGCAGCCTCATCATATTCGGAAGTGTTTTGGTGAAGTCATTTTTTACATATATTAGCTAAACAAGCTGGTATTTGTTTATTGACTGTTTTATATTGTTTTTGTTTTGTGATTCTCAAAGAATGTTTCAATGCATTATACTATTTTCAGAAAAAAGAAAAGTAAGGGGTATTTTTGTGCATATTGCTGTTAGTCTCTTATGGGGGTGGGTTTTACAGAGCTCCTGGGACTGAGACAGTCTAGAAATATTCCAGTGAGACCTAATGATTATAGGGGAGGTGGTGATGGTACTGAAAGAAGTAATTGTTTTCAAAGAGCTGTATGACATGAAGATGGGGGGGGGGGGCATTATACAGGGAGACACATGATCATTGCCTGGTGGCAAAAAAAAGAGCTTTTCTATAATGAGGGATTCAGTATACAGTGTTGGACAGGCTCCTCTTCTTCTGAGATAGAAGGATACTGGTATTGACTTGCTTTTTGACCATGAGCAAATCCTCACTCCTTTTTCAGTAGTTGTAAAACTGGGTAAAAAACAGAAACCCACCGTAAATGACATGCTGCATCTCAGATAGGCTAGCCTGGGTAAAATAATTAAAGCACTATTATTTCAGCTGATTTGTTTTTTTAAACTTCCAGTGTCGATATTTTCTAAAATGGACTATACATTCAGCCTTCTCTTGCAGACACAGCAAAGGGATTGATGGTGCAGCTGCAGCATTTTAATTCTGTGACCCTCTCAACCACAGATACACTCTAAAGCCCCAAACCCAGGGCAATTCCATTTGGAAATCAATTAAACACTAGTAGGGATTTGTAGGAGTTATTACAAATAGGATTTTAGGATTGGGTATAGTGACCCTTGGAAGTGCATGAGCACAAGTACTGGTGCGAATGGACCACCCTGAGGCATTATACCTTGATGTGGTACAGAGGGTTGTCACAATTTAACCTTGTAACCATAAGCCAATCTGTTAACACAGCATTTTGAGTGACTGACCAGTTTTGTTAATGTATGAGTATGTGTGTGTTACATAGTTTTAGTTTGAGTATGCACCTCTGATGCTGCAATGTTGTGGGGGGATTGAGGGTAGGAGGGTCAGCAGTGGGGGGGGGCTGTAGAAGTGTCAGCAGCTCTGTGTACAGTTATGAAATCATTTTCCTCACCCCTGCTCTGTAGTAGTAAGTGCTCAGACAATGATTACAAGAAAACTAGCATAGGTTTACTTAAGGTCAACTCCCAGGCCCTAAAAAGAAAAAAAAGGAGGTACGGCAATATGAGGTAGTATTGTACACATCTCTGACTGGTTATTCAGTGTTTGTTTAGTCCAAGCCTAAAGATACAGGGCTGCTCTTCAGTTTCCCCCTTGTAACACCCAAATATTTGTTACCTGGGGATGTGCTTCGAGGACCCTTTCAGGCTCAGCCCAATACTAGTGCCTGCTGCCAAACCATGCAATGTACATTATTTACTCTTGTTCATAACTGTACTAGAAGGCAGTGGTCATAGATCCTACACTATTAAGAGAGAGATCCTGATACTTCACTGGATACCCAGCCATGGAAAAAAAGTGTAGGCCCAATGATTTTACATATACAGTAAATGACCAGCAATGACACACTTAATCAAATTGAACAAGCCAATTGCAAGTGCTGTTTGACCCATAAGGGATATTTGTAAATTCTGGCTCAGTGGCCTAGTCCTTTAAATGTTTTCTCAATCTAAGATGCAATGTTGATGCAGGTGCAGGGGAAACATTTATTCCCTAATGATTTTCTCAGACCACAGTATCTCCTTCAGTGCACAGGGGTAACGGCACAGATGCATTGAGTCATTCTCTGGCTGGTTTTTCCCTCTATCCCTGCCTAAGAGGCTTTCAGTACTGGCTAGTAGAAATAGCAGTTTTCTCTGGTTTGAATTAGCCCTCTCCAACCTCTGCATTCATCAGATGGTCTTCTTATACAATAGGACAGGTCAGCTTGTGAAACCCAAGCCTACCAGTCCCACACACCATATCCTGGCATCGAGTTGATAGTGTGTTACGATAACCAGAACAAAAGAAGAATAAAATGCATCAGCAGAAAAGGACAAATAGACCCATCTAGTCTACCTTATTTTTTCATCCTGTTACTACACCCTGAACCCTGTTTGGTTACAGGTGTCCCTCTCTACTCCCATACCTCTACTTATTATACCCATGTGGCTATCCCACACATGACTGAA
Organism: Neoceratodus forsteri; assembly: GCA_016271365.2. Lineage (NCBI taxonomy): Eukaryota > Metazoa > Chordata > Ceratodontiformes > Ceratodontidae > Neoceratodus > Neoceratodus forsteri. The sequence continues at coordinate 996,015,373 of CM028133.1, forward strand.
GCTCCCCACTGTGTCCTCCACCACTACCTCCTCTGGCAGGCTGTTCCAGGCATCTACCACCTGTTCTGTGAAGAAATATTTTCTCACATCCCTCTAAAATGTCCTCACTCAAGATTCTTAACATGCCTCATTGTTCTGGTACTCCTCTTCCTGTGAAAAAAGATTCCCCTACTACACCTTGTTTACCCACCCCATGATGTACTTATACAGCAGGTCTTTGTTATGTTCCCTCTCTTTCTCCTTTCCTATCCTATCCTATCCTATCCTATCCTATCCTATCCTATCCTTTCCTATCCTATCGTATCTATCCTATCTTCCCCTCCTCCCTCCCCTCCCTCTACTCCCCTCCCTCTACTCCCTCCCCTCCCTTCCCTCCCCTCTCCTCCTGTTCTCTCCTCCAGGGAGTATGTTGAGCTCCTGCATCTTCTCCTCATTGTGTTTCTTGTACAACCCCTTCACCATTTTGGTAGACTGCTTCCACCCTGACAATGTCCTTGATGAGCTATGGCCTCCAGAACTGGACACAATACTCCATTGGAGTCTCACAAGTGAGTGATAAAGAGACAACATCACCTCCATTCTCCTGCTAGAAATGCCGCTCCTTATGCTCCCCACCACCTGGTTAGCCTCACCTACAGCACTGTCACACTTCCCTGCCAACTTGAGTTCATCAGATAGGATTACCTGAAGATCACTGTCTTGCTTGATGAATGTAAGTATCTCCCCCATCCCATACACATCCCCTTGGGTTTAAAACCAAGCTGCCACTCACTAGACCACTATCCTAGTTTCCTGAGAACCCTTTGCATTCTTTCCACCTCCTCTTGCATATCCAACCTGTTGCAGATTTTTGAGTCACCCACGAAGAGGTATACCTTCCCCTCCAGGACCTCGGCAACACAGCTGTTGTATGGGCTGGGTGGCTTTACAGACTTTCTGCAGTCACAGTTTCATTTCAGAACTGAAGGGCAGCAGAGTGTCTCAAATACAGCTTTCCACTCTCGTTTGCATTGCTATATACAGTAAGACCACACAATGACCTCATGCTCTCAGCAGTAATTCCACTTCTAACTATTTCATTCACTTTCTCGCTCATTCATTTTGTGCTTCTGCACAGCATAACTTGAAGCTCTCTCCCTCAACAGAACACACAGACCCACTCTTTTTTGGGTCTGTCTCAGACTTTGAATTCTGGGACAATCCATTCTGTTCACCGGGGAATGGCAGCTTCTGACTTGGTGTTAGAGGTCTGGAGCCCTGCATTTCAACAGGTAAATAGATGCTGGCCCTGATTTAATGAAGTCCATTACCAGTTCTAGACACCTGTGGCTCTTTTCTAGGGCCATTCTGTCTCTAATTGATCAACCATTCACCAACCAGTCACTATATGACCCATCATCAGGCCAGCTGAAGTCTGAGGTGACAAACACATGTAACACATTTGTAGTCCACATGCAACCTCTCCATTATGTTTTTTATTACACTGAGCTTATTATGCAAACTGTGTTTCAGGCCCTAAACTAGTCCTGCATATGTGTGCTTGCATATCTGGTTCAGATGGAGTTATGACTGGAATAATTTTGATTCAGTCAGAAGTGCTGAGGCAACTATAGAAAACCTTAAAAATAATGTTCAATGGGGTGGTGACACTACAAATCTGAGGGCAGCAAGCATAGCCTAATTTATACCATCTAGAGCAGAATCCTTGATCCTTATGAGTGTGGTGACTATAACATGGGACTTCCTGAACCCCAGATCTGAAAAAAGGAAGAGAAGTCAAGGTATGTGTCAGAAGAAAAAAAAAAACTGTTCCTGAATCTTAGCTAAAGTTGGGGTAATGAAGATGCAATAGAAGTTGCCCAAAACAGAGCGGTCTTCAGCCTTGTGAAACAGCAGAACTTTAGTTTTCTTGCATGTCCTGGGTACAGTGTACAGTAGGTATGGAACAGGAGGCTTAGTAAATCAGTGACTGTGAAGGAGAAAGCAGATGCGGAGAAATGTATAAGTATAGGGTTGATCCCATCACAGCTGTTACCCCTTACTTTTGTACAAGACAACCACTTCAGAGAATATAGCAGTATAAAAGATAGGATCAAGGAGAAGGTGTGTGAAGGACTGTATGAGGAGGAAGGACAGGCTGCATTGTGGGAGCAGAGAGTTAAGAAAAGAAGGGATGGATAATGTGGTGAAGAAGATATTAAATGTGAGGACTACCATGTAGAACTACACTGCCATAGGACTGGTTTAATTACTGGGAAGGATTATCAAAAAAGGAGTGAATAATATACATGGAAGGTTAAGATACAGTAAGACTGAAGGTGGTAAGTAAAGAATTCATACTTTATGGGATACCCCAGATACGTAAAGCGCATATAACCTTAATATCAGCTGTGGCAAAGTTAGTCATGCTACGACATTGGAAGGATGTGTCCCATCCTACTATTGTTGAATGGTACCATGAAATGTTTTTGGCAATTCAGGTAGAGAGACACATAGCAAGTCTGAGGCACATGTATCAAAATTTTAAAAAGATTTAGGAGCCTCTTCGGTCCCTGCTGATGCTAGTGAAATTTTAATATCGCCTATTGGTCTGGTGAAGTATGGTTATTTTCTCTGCTTTATGGTACCAGATATATATTCCAGATCAGATAGCTTTATTTGTATATGAGTGCAGACTTGGGGAAGGGGATGGGGGGAAGGTGTGGGGTTTTGTGTATTAATCCCGATCAGTTACCTCTGCTGTGTATGGTTAAAAATTGTAATAAAGTATATTGAATCAAAAAAAATAATTCCTACTTCACCAGCCTGATTGCTTTGATGCAGGTATCTGAAGCTGTTTATACTTGGCTAGGACCATAGTGGATCCTATAATCACCTACAGATTAAAGCTGAATTGCAAGCATGAAAGCAGGCACTGGTCTTGGCATACAAACAAACAAATGAAAAAAAGTGGGAAGATGGGAGCCTGGAAGCCAATCTTATGTTTGTGGGCATTGCAGTTCCAGATGTCACTGAATCTGTGCAGGAAGAAGTTGAGGGAACAAATAATGTCACAGCAAATGAGATGAATGACCAGTCAGCATTGGACAAATTAGTCAGACATGCAGACAGGTCAAGAGACCTGTAAGATCTCAGGGGGATAGCCTGCTAGGATGATGGATTTTGTACACAGTAAACCATCATGTAGACACTGAGCACACAGAGCAGTGTGCCTGCTTCCTACATATAGTGGCAGTGGAAGGAGACAATGAAGTCAGTTCAAATGTAATGGTATTTATTCACCTGATAAAGGTGATTAGTTGAGTACCCTTTATAGTACTCTTCAGTCAAAACCAATGGGATATTCTTCATCCATCCTATAGGTTAATGCACAATCCAATCAAATTCAAGTTGGCTGCTGGGCAACCCCCTTGCCTATCCCAGTATCTCTAGTGCAATACTTCCCTAGCAAATAGAGACAAGAAACAGAGAGAAAAAGCAAGCAATCCTCTCAGGTGATACCCAGCAGCCTTTCTGTAACCTATTTCGTATTGATATACACACACTTTTTAAGAGATCGTTCACACTTTTTATTATTACATTCATAAACTGTATGCCAGCAAACAAGGAATGATACATAATACAAATTGGTTTTGCATTGCAAGTCTCTGTGTAACTATACTCTATCTTAGACCTTGGACAGAGGCTCTATTAGGAGGCATTTTGTAGTAAAGAAAATGGAGGGGGGTGTACCTCAAGATAATCATAGTTTCATAGTATGTTACAAGTTTGTCAGGCTTTCACCCATTATAAACTTGCACCCAACATTTATGGGTGAAATTCATACTTTTTACTTCCCATGAATTTATCTAGACTGCTTTTGAATGAAATGATTATCTCACTATTGATTTCAATATGTCCTGTGGTAGAACGCTCCATTTAGATATGATTCTTTGAGAACACCATTTAATTATTTTCACCATTTTGTTTTCCCCTTTTATTTGACAGTTGTGTGATATTGTATTTTTAATTTTGATTTGATTGACAATACCTATTGTTGCTCTAAGAAACTGATCATTTTTTGCTCTGAATGCAATACAGAGGTCTTCTCTTGTTCTTCTCTACTGAAAAGAGTAAAGGCTTAGTCTATTCAGTCTATTGGTATATGTTAGAGTTTTCATATTTTTTATTTTATTTGTTGCCTTTTGTTGTACCTTTTCTATGATACTAGAGTCCATAGAAGTCTGTGGTGCGCTGAACTATATGCAGTATTCCAAGTGTGGCCTAACCAAACTTGTGTACAAGGGAATAATAACTCCTTGATCTCGCCTTTCGATGCACCTACTATAAATATGCATCCCAAAATGCTATGTCCTTTTTAACTTTGAGTTTTGTATTCTTTTTAAAGGCAAGTCATGGGTTACATATTTGCCTAGGTCCCTTTTTATTTGTTGTCTGAATTTTAAGACCATTTAAGTAATAAGAAAAACTTGGGTTGTTATGGGCTAGGTGCATGATTTTACATTTATCTATATTAAAAGTCATGATATTATTTCTAGCCCATTCTTCAGGCATGGTTATATTATTTTGAAATGAATTTTTGGAATTAATATCAGTGATTATGGTGCCTATTTTATAATCATCAGTGTATTTACTCATTCGTGCAGTGGTACCAATTTGCATGGTTGCAACAAAAATATTAATGAGTTGGCCTGAGGACCAAGCCCTGAGGAACTCCAAAAATCACAGAACCTATTGTGGATTCATATCCATTGATGACTACCTTCTGTGATCTATTATCAAGTCATGATGTAATCCATTTTATTATATTTGGGTGTAATTCAATTTTTATGAGATTATGTATTAGGATCTTGTGTGAGATGATATCAAAGGCCTTTGAATAGTCCAAGAACAGTATGTCAACTGCAAGATCCTTGTCCAGTACAGAGCTTACAGGCTTGAGAAATGGGAGTAGATTTGAAAGATATGATCTCCCTTTGCTGAACCCATGTTGTGATGTATCTGTATGGCCTTTATTGCTAATATGATTGAACATTCTGTTTTGTAATAGATGTTCCATCACTTTACCAGTAACCGCGTTGAGACTTATTGGCCTGTAGTTGTTAACAAGCTTATCTGAGCCATTTTTAAATATGGGTGTCACCACTGCAGTTTGCCAGACTGATAAAGATTTACCCTCTTTTAGTGATGCATTAAATAGTGTAGTCAGCGGACCAGCCGACACCGAGGAGAGTTCCTTAATCAATTTAAATAGGATTCCATTGGGGCCTGCTGAGCCATTAGGTCTAATTATAGTAGTGGTTTTTACTATTTCAGTAATTGTGAAATCATTTATAACTACTGGCTGGGGAGTATGTATTTCTGTTGGTGGCTGTCTTTGGTTGGAATACACACAGGAAATAGTTAATAAGTTCATTTGACATCTCACCTTCACTGTTTAGTGTTCCTTCTGATGTTACGAATGGGCCTTTCCCTTTCTGTTGACCCTTTAGTGAGCCTATATAATTAAAGATTTGTTTTCTTTTTTGTTGTCTTTAGTAATACTTGTTAGTTTATACTCGTATTCATATTTAGTTTTCCTAAAGATTTTTTTTCAGTTTGTTTGTACTTTTTTTATATTTAGTCCAAGATGTATCAGTTGGGGTATTAGTGTGTTTGTTGTATAGTTTGTTTTGTCTATTGATAAGACACTTTATTGTTTTATTATACCATGACGGAAGTACACAGTGTTGACCATCTGCTGCCCTAGGTGGGTCTGCAAAGTACTATATAGGGAACTCAAATAATCACCTTTACCATGTGAAAAAATACCATTATATCTCATACCCTTTATAGTACTATGAGTCCAAAACAATGGGACCTTGGAAGCAGTGCCATATATCCTATTTGGGAGGGAAGATTGCAGCATGTGTCAAAGAGAATGGGCATCATACCCTACCCCGTAACACTGCCTGATGAATAAAGCTCTCTCTGCAGATGCCACATACAGATGATAATGTTTGGTGAAGGTATGCATAGAGACCACGTGGCTGCCAAGCAGATGTCAGCTATTGATAACCGGCCTCTCTCAGTCCATGAAGTAGCCATAGCCTGGAGGGAGTGTGCCTTGATGCTGGCCAGTAAGTCCCGACCAGCTTTGTAGAAGGATTTGGAGATGGTATGTCTGAGCCACCCGGTTATGATGTCTTTCAAAGCTCCACTTTCTCTTTGGAGGTCAGAATGAACAGTCTGTCTGACTTGTAGGTATTGTTGGTGTTTGCAAAGTATTTCTTCAGCTGCTGACCAACGTCCAGCTGGTGTGGAGTGTCCCCTGTATTTTCTTTCTCCAGTCTCAACACTGGGAGGGAGTCTTCCTGCTTTAAGTGAAAGGGAGTAGTGATCTTTGTAATGAAGTAGGGTACTGTCCTCAGTATAACCCTGTCATTGTGAAATGTCAAGAATGGTTCTCTGCCGAACAACGTATGCAGCTCTCCTGTTCTTCTTGATATACATATTGCTACCAAGAACACAGTTTTCAGTGTACACCAGTAAAACGATTCTTGTTGTAACATGAGTTCCTGGTGGTACTCAAGGACAATGTTCAGTTGCCATGGAGTACCTGCCTGTTTGGCACTGGGCGTTGATACTGTAATCACCCTCAGGAGCTGGATTACATCCAGATGTGCCCTGCTGGGGCCCACTCCTGGTAATGGGCCCCTGACAAAAGAGATAGCTAATGTTTGGACTCTGAGAGAAGAGGGGCTGAGTCCTTTGCTTTCCCCCTTCATATAAAAAATCTAGGATTTGTGGGAGTCCTTCCACTGATGGTGAAGTTGCCTTCTCCAGGCACCAGCTGCAGAAAATCTGCCAGTGTCACTTTGGTGGATTGCCTTCATGATTGCAGAAGTCATTCTGTCACTCTTGGGTGGTAACCCAGGTTCAACAGTCTCTCCCTTTCAGTAGCAATGTGGTCAGCTAGAGTGGTGATGAGCTGGGATACATAAAGGGCCTTTGCTCAGAAGATCTGGCCATTGTGGTAGAGGCATTGGTGAATCTATCATCATTGCCTGAATTATGGAGTATCAAGGTCTCATGGGACAATCTGGTTCTACCATCGTTACTGTTGCTCTGGTGGCTCATATCTTATGGACTATTTTGTGAATCATTGTATTTGGTGGGAGAACATAAGCTCTGTGGAAGTTCCAACGTACCATCCAGGTGTCAACATCTTGTGCCCATTGCTTTCTGAATCTGGAGTGGAACTTTGGCAACTGTTTGTTTTCACATGGTACTGTCCTCAGTATAACCCTGTCATTGTGAAATGTCAAGAATGGTTCTCTGCCGAACAATGTATGCAGCTCTCCTGTTCTTCTTGATATACATATAAAGCCTGTCTGAAGAGGACCTCACTTGTGTTGGATCCTCTGAAAGGCTTTTTGATTGAGTTTCTATTCTTATCGATTCAGAGTCATTCCGTTCAGCCAATCCAGTTGTATGTTGGCCTTGTCTGCCAGCTATATTACTAATATTGATAAGAAAGTCTGTCCAGTGAAGCACTTTCAGTGACTCTGTGATCATGGCCCAGCTGCAGATTCCCCCTTGTTTGTTCAGGTATGCTGCAGTCACCTGGTTGTCTAATCTCACCAGGATTGCCTGTTTGTTGATTAGTGGATGGAATAATTTTAGGGTGAGGAAAACTGCTCTCATTTCCATGACACTGATCAGGAGAGATGACTCCTGTGGAGACCACAGCCCCTGTATGATGTGGCACTTGTATGTTGTACCCCATCCAATTAGGCTGGCTTCTGTGATGATCACTGATGTGCTTGACTGAGATAGTGTCTCTCTCCTTAGATTAGGTACTTTCTGAATGTCCACCAGCATAGAGTAATTAAAGTACTGTTGAGAGGTGATATCCAGAACTGGAAATCCTGGGTTGTTTGATCCCATGTATCTAGCAGGTATCTCTGAAGCAGACACATGTGCAGTCTGGCCTAGGACATTGTCACTGCCATGAAGCCTAGTATCTGGAGGTATTCTTACACTACCATTCAAGGTCACTGTATGACCCAAGTATGTGCATGCATATGCTGTGCACCTTGTCCTCTGTAGGGGTCATTTTGTCATGTAGTGTGCCTATCAACATTTGCAGGTGGGAGATGAACTATGATGGCATTAGTTGACTTTTTTATCCAGTTGATAACACATCCATGTTTCTACAGGTGCTGAACCACTAAGGTCATATTGTGCTGTGCCTGTTCCACTGTTCTTGCTCAGAGCAGCCAGTTGTCCAGGTAAGGGATAAAATGTACTCCCTTCCTGCACTGGTACACTGCCAGGATAAATAGAGTTTTGGCTAATACCCTAGGAGCTGAGGCTAACCTGAAGGTTAGGCAAGTATACTTGCAATGTTCCCCCTGTATAGTGAACCTGAGATATTTTTGGAGAGCTGGGAAAGCCAGAATGTGGGTAGCACCACTTTTTTTATGGGGGGGCCGTGCCTCCCTCCACAACCTCTGCATTTACTAATAATCAACTCCAGGTCAGATTCGTTTCAGGGAGGGGGCTGAACACAGGAGAAGCTGTGTCACAGAAGGTATCCCATGACTTTTGCCACCTTGATCATGCACCTACTGAAAGGGCAACTCAATCATGGCATCTGTCATTGGGGTGACTAAGGAAGGTGGGCGACCAGATGGGGGGGTATAATAGTGACAGGATGTTGCTACATGCCCACAGGTGTGGGGGGACAAGCACGCTGAGCATGGCGTGGGAGGGGACAGAGAAGTTTTAGGGGTGGTGCCACAGTGAGTTACCGAGCTGCTTCCATGGTGTGGTGGGTGGGTTCAGGGCTGGGCTGGGGTGGGAATGATGCTGGGATTGGGTCTGGTGCGGGTACCTTTTTTTGTGCTCAGCTCCAATTTGTTTTGTTCCATGGTTGCATCCTATCCTCTCACAATCACTATTGTCACATAAATCCATCTTGGAAACTAGACCATTACAGCGACAGTCACTGCAATGGTCTGTTTTTAGGTTTTACTCTGGTCACGTGACACTGGAGTGTGCCACTGTTGGAATGTGATGGTATGCATCCTTCAAGTCTATGGAGGAGAGGAAACCTCCAGGTTGAATGGTTAGTAGGGTGCAGCATAAGGTCCACATTTTGAACTTTTTCTAAACAATTAATTTGTTTAAGTATTTGAGGTTTAGCATGAGGTGCATGCCCCCCCCCAACCTTCTTTGTGACTACAAAGAACATGGAGTAGACCCTGGTGTTCCTCTCCTCTTATGGAACTGAAGAAATAGCTCCATTTTGGATAACATATGCAATTGCTAGGTCTACTGCCCAACTTTTCTTGGGAAGTTTGGGACGGGTGATGAGAATAATCTGTGTGGTATTAACTTGGATTGCAATTTGATGTTGTATCCCATCAAGATGACCTCAGTCACCCATTTGTCTGAAGTCATGTGGGACAACTGTGATGCAAACCACCACAGCCTCCCTGCAACTAGGGGTGGATTTGTCTGGGCCCACATGGTTTCTTAGTTTCTTTCCTGTGTTTCTAAAATGGGGCTTGTAGCCTCCATTGCCATGAGACTTGTTGCTGTTGGTTTACGTTTTGTTCCAGAATGCTCTGTGCTGGAATTTGGGTCTCATGGACTACTGTCTGGTGTTTTGAGAATTGTATTGCTGGGTCTTGGACTTAAAGGGCTTGGGCTTTGGTTGAAAGGGCATATCTGATGGCAAGTATACATCTTTTTCTTCTTGTGACTGCTTCCCCCACCATTCTGCTTTTTAGAAAGGGTGAGCCCTTCACCAAAAAGATTTCCCTCTTTGAAGGGTAGTTTCATTAGAGCACTGTTTGATTTGTCCACCTGCCAAAGTTGTAGCCAGGGGATATGTCTGGCTCTGTTTGCCAGCACAGTCACGATGGAGCCAAACCTCAGGATATAAGAGGAGGCATCCATGATGTATCTTATTACCTGTAAGGTGAATTCTGTTGTGTCTGCCTGTGATCAGTCTTCTGTTATGGACTCTGCCAGAGATTCTATCAATCTTAGGAGTGCCCTGCTGGTGAACGAGATTGCCATGTCTGTTGAACGTAACATCCGTGACCCTTCATGAATCTGTATACCCTAAGCTAGCAACCAGGCAATTTTGATTAAGTAAGAATTAATGTACCTTATCAAGTGAATGTTGGGAGCAGATACAGATTGTGATCAACCTCTTTTGATGCACAAAGTAAATTGGGCTACTGGAATGGGCCATGGGGTTGGCCCACAGCCAACTCAAATTTGATTGGATCGTGCATCAACCCATAGGATGGATGGGGTAATATCCCATTGGTTTTGACTGTAGAGTACTATAAAGGGTATGAGATATAATTATCAAATAGGGAAAAGTCAGATTTGGTCTGAGAGAGCTGTGCAAGCTGAATTTCCTGAACTATTTTTTTTTTCTTTGTTTGTTGTTGTTTTTTAGGTGTGGGATGTTTGGTTACATTTGAACTCTGCTAGCACCAGGAGTTTACCCAAACAGTGCAGAGATGAGGGACCCAAGGGACTAAGAATGGTGCAAAATTATTGCTTCCAGAAAGCAGTCAGTGTCACAAACGCACCCCACAGGTCAGGCCCTCTGCTCACACAGTGCAAAACCACGAAGTGAAATATGTGAACAAGAGACAAACAGGGTAATCTTTCTGTCTGTCTTGGGTCTGAATCACCTATTAGCCTCAAGTTCTGGGCATCAAATGTGAACCTTTCTGCTAGCACACTCAGTTAACAGGCTCCGATATGTGCCCTCTTTGGAGGATGCAGTACAATACTTCACTCAGTGGGTACCCAGCCAGGTTCACAAGTCTACCCGTATGACTCAATATGAGACCTAGGTATATTCTCACCTTAGCAAGATAAGTAACACTTTTTTTAAGCCCTTAACGGTCGTCAGAATTATTAACACTTTTCCAGCATTCACATGCAAAAGAAACTGGAAAGACACAGGCAGAATTTCAAGGAAAACAGTGTTGACTAAAAATTGGAAATAGATAAAAAAAACACCGAAAAATATAATATAAATACTTACAGTCAAAATAAAAGGGAATTTGAGAAACAAATATGCCTGTAACCGAATTTCTATTCTTAATCCAGTTTTCTAGTTGGTATTACCTAATTATACAGAATTGCCTTTTTCTTTCAGAACACAGTGTGTGTGTTCTCTTAGGCATTCAGAGATAAAGTCTACCCTGTCTCCTCAGATGCTTGCCATACTGAAAGATAATCTCTCCACCTCCTTGTGAAGTCACACCACATGAGGTAACTGTTAGTCCTGACATTAATCTGTAACCTGACCAACTATATTCAAGAGGGTGTAACTTTATTATTGGCTGGAAATCTGCAAAGCTAGCAGTATCAATGTATGACAGTCCTTTTGATCAGATCATTTGTTTTCATGTTTTTAGAACACACATCTTGCAAACAGTAGGGAGGCAGTATAATGCAGTGGTTTAAGGCTCTGAACTGCAAATCTAATAACATCCAGCAAACTAGACCTGGGTTTGAATCCCATAGCTTCCATTTGCATACTGTGTCACCATGAGCAAGTCACTTAACTTTTCTGTGCTCTCAGGTCGCACCTGTAAACAAGCTTTCAGCTTAGTGTGCTACTAATGGTTAAACAAAAAAATTGAAAAACAGTTCCATTCTAGGTGTGAAAGCCAACAGGAATCAAACAAATGTCCCCTTTTCTTTTTCAAGGGTTATAAAATGCATACCTTGTCCACAGCAGATCAAAGCAGGAATATTTTACAATGTTTTAAAACCTGGCATGCGGAAGGAAGCCATCTGTGTTAAAACAGATCAGGAAAACCACCATGTGCTACAATAGGGCTTTGCTAATGTCAGATAGTTAAGCCTCCTTATTTGAAGGCTACTATTCCTAAGCAGACATTCACATACACATTTATTTATAACACAAATATTAAACAATAATGACAAGTCAATGGGCAGAATGTCACAGTAAGGATCTGCCGTATAAATATGTAGGGAGCATGGAAAAGAAAACTTCCCAATCAGAATATCATGACAAAAGGGGACTGAGGAGACTATAATCACCTCAAACTGCAGGCTTGGGGAGGCATACATTGCTATATCCCCCCTTATTTTGCTACAGTCCTACCAGTGGACTCAGCTTCTAGAAAGGGAGATGGAAGCGATACCAGTGTAGTTTAGTTTCATTATGATGTGTACAAGGCAGTCTTCATGGGGAAAAAGTCCCTGCCTTGTACATAATCACATTCTTAAGCACCATTCTAGAGATGAATTTGCTATCAGTTTCCACTTCTTGATTTTTTGTTCTGGAAATCCCCCCTTTCAACACCAAGAATACACTAGAGCCTCAGAGCAGAACAACCCTTCCTTTCTGTGAGGTAACCCACACTATTTCCTCTGCCAATATTCAAGCAGAACTTGTTATCCTGTTGCAATGCTCAGTTCAGTAAATGTACAGTAGGAACTTCACGCCTACTCTTTTTAAACTGGTCACAAAGAGCAGAAACTGAAACAACATAATTCCTCAGATTCCTTCAAGAGTTAATCTAAGAAGAATGATGTCTCGTAAACTGAGTTTCACTGTGCTTTTTGCTGGGTAAGGGGCATTATATATATAAAACTATAATATCTGTTTTCAGGTTGTTAATGTTTTTCTTTCAGTACCTTTTCTAAATGAAATGGCTAGCTCCTGTACTTTACCCACTACAGTGCTGGGAAAGAGATGTTCCTTAGCTTGATGAGGTCATTAAAGCTAACACAAAACTTAAAGCAGTAGTGCATGTTAATGGGAAAATTTTCAGTTATACTTTTTTACTTTGGAATGGCTTTTATCTCCTATCTTGTAAGAGTCCCCTTTTCCACATTTTCAGTCTTGTTTTGTACTCCTGTAATGTGGCTATCCCTGAGTTTTCATTGTTATTCTTATCTGTTTTAACACACTTTGTCACATATGGTTAGAGAGCAGTGACTGTTGCATGATACTTCATATTACTCATGTTAAACAAAATGTATTCAAAACAGCAGCGATTTTTGATGAAAACATGGGGAATTGCCATATAAGAGGGAGCACTTCTGTTATTTCAAATGTATACGAAAAGTGCTAAAGCAAACTCATAATAAGACAAACATTTGCCAAATGTTTGCTTGCTGGCATTGGCATTGGTAGTGTAGGAGTTAGAGAGCTGCATAATAGGAATGCAGTGAAGTATTGAACTGAAGCCAACCCCACCGCCACCCTGCAGAGACTGACAGGTATTGGGGTGTGCCTTTGGGTCAACAGGCATAACGGCCACGCCATTTCACCACACCCTATCCTGCAGACACTGACAAGTGTCATGGTGCACCTTGGGATGTTTGGCCCTTATGCTCACCCCATTCCATCAGGAAATACGGTGAGATGGGTCCTGTATAGGAGAGTGGGGTGGACTTTGGGGTCAAAGAGTCCCAAGTCACACCTCAATGCCTCTGACTGGCTGCAGGGTGTGGAATGGTATGAGCATTACAGGCGAGAATCCCAAGTCACACCGCTGATGCCTCTCAATCTCTACAGGTTAGGGCGTTATGGTCGGAACCCTAATGCCTCAGGTGTTTGTTGGCATTTTCACTCCAAATTCTCTACATGTTTTTTGTTGACCCCCTTATGAACAGTGGCAATATCAGTTTGTTAGCCAAAAGCTGATTTGGCTCAGCGACTACGCCGCCATTTGGCACCACAGCCACGAAAACACATTTTGAATAGGATGTGAAAAATGACAGCTGTACTGTTCATGGGGAGGTGCAAAAAATGGCAATGTTGAAATTCTGCAGTGAAAATATTAAAAAAACTGGTGAAGTCACGAGCGTGCATAGAAAATGCGCAATGCACACCCGTAATGCAATTAGTTTGGGGATTTTTTACAGCAGATTGTCAACACAGGGATTTTGCAACCTCCGCTCATGGACAGTGTCACTGTGATTTTCTTAATCTGTCCCGAACAGTGATTTCCCACAGAGACCTCTCATTTCTGCGCTGGAATTGCGAAAACACATTTCGGCTATGGGCTAAAAAATGACAGCTGTATAGTTCATAAGGAAGTGTGGAAAAATGCCAGTGGTGAAAATATGGACTGAAAATGTTAGAAATCCATGAAGTTATGAGGGTACGTGGAAACTGCACAATGGTCTCTCGTAACACAGTCATTTTATGGATGTATTTCACCAAGTTTTTAACATAGCCATCTTAACACCTCTGCTTATGAACAGTATCACTGTGATTTTCTTAATCTGTCCCGAACACTGATTTCGCACACCGGATGCGCCATTGTACGCTACATGGGCGGAAACACATTTTGGCTGAGATGTGAAACATGACAGCTATACTGTTCATAAGGAGGTGTGGTAAAATGGCAATGTTGAAAATCTGGAGTGATAATATTGAACATTTGTGAACTTATGAGTGTGCGTAGGAGCTGTGCAATGCATGTTCGAAAAACAGTCATTTTTGGGAATTTTTTCACCAGACTTTTAACATAGCCATTTTAACACCTCTGCTCATGAACAGTGTCACTATGATTTTCTTACTCTGTCCCGAACACTGATTTCACACACCAAATGCGCCATTGTCCGCTACATGGGCGGAAGCACGTTTTGGCTGAGATGTGAAAAATGACAGCTATACTGCTCATAAGGAGGTATGGTAAAATGGCAATGTTGAAAATCTGGAGTGGACATATTGAAAATTTGTGAACTAACGAGCATGCGTAGGAACAGCACAATGCATGCTCGTAAAACAGTCATTTTTGGGAATTGTTTCACCACATTTTCAATATAGGGTTTTTGGGGGCCTACCTCATGAACTGTGACACTGTTGTTTCATAAATCAGTCCCAAAAGGTGGTTTCACGCAGTGACCACGATATCACCTTTCAGGGCCGATTAACACCATGACAGTGACAGAATTCATGAGTTTGGGTCCTAAAAACCCCATGTTGAAAATTTGGTGAAAAAATTCCCCAAAATGTTTGAGATATGTACTACAGCTGAAAAAAATCCTATTTATTACATTATACAGCTTACCGTCATTTCCTCAGTTCACGGTCGGCTTTGAAGAGTGCAGATGTGTTCCAGGTCAACTGAAGAGCATTGCACCGGGCTCCAGAGGTAAGTATGGGGTGAGGAGGGGGTGTTGGGAGTCAGGGTGCGCAGAGGTTGGCCACGGGCTGGGCGAGATTGGGTCAGGACAGTCAGCGAAGGAAGGTTTTTTTTCTTTCAGGTTTCTTTTTTTTTTTTACTTGGACGACATGGGACTTGTGCCATGCTGGGGGGGTTGCTCTCAGTGTGGCAGGTGGAAGGCTGTTTGGGGGGGGCATGGAGCCGACGAGGGATTGGGCACCCCCGTCAGCCATATGATCTCCTGTCACGCTGGGGTGGGCTCCCAGCATGGCATCTGCAACTCTGTTGGGGGGGAGTGCAGCACAGCTGATGGGGGATTGGGCACCCCCATCGGCTATACAGTGTGTGAAGGGAGGGGAGCACGAGCACACAGTATGCGTGCATGTGTTTGTGTGTGGGGGGGGAGTGCGCATGAGCATGCGATATCTCATCGCTGCTCACTGAAGTGTAGCTCTCTCTTTCAGCTGTACGACACTGCATTTTGGATCATCACACTATGTTTCTTGCACATGCATGCAAGCAAACATAAAATGGGTGTCTTACAAGACAGGAAACGAAGGCCAATCTACAACTGACTGCACTGTGTAGAACAATATGTTCAATTTCATACACTGCAGCTCTGAGTTTGAGAAAGAGAATATCAAGTGACTTGTAATGATTGATTGATTAATTTCTGGGAAGTATTTAGTCATTTACTATATAACAGGCTTTTAGTGTGAAACACGCATTGATCAGTACCTTAATCTTATGCTTAGTAAGTGAAGAAGAAGAAGACAGATATATTGCAACATACCCTCCTGTCACTCACCTCAGCTAGCCATTGTATGAATGAATGAAACTGCAAAGGTTCACAATAATCCAATTACTATGCATGCATGTTAAGAGTCAGACCGGATGAACCATGATGTCCTTTTCTATCATCAAGTTCTATGATTCTTTGCATTTTCATTTGTTCAGACAACAGCTAATAGAGATGATGGTAGAGTCTGTAGTATTTTAAGTAGCAGATGGGCTGGCTTTTCACTTTTTGGAACAACCCATGAGCTGATGACTGAGGACCCTCCCTGGTGTCTTCTACCAACCACCTCATTCACCCAGTTCCATGTAAAATACTCCCTGGTATGTAGTGGCAGTATCCCCTACTGCACTCAGACCCACATGTGAACATACAAACATACAAATGATCAGAATTAGGCCCTCTGATCTACCTAGTCTGTTTGTTGTGCAGAGTTCACAGCTCAGGTTTTTGTCCCTGCAGTCCCTCCTCAGTCATTCCTTCCCTCCCATGACCTTTATTCTCCCCTGTATCTGTCATAGCCCATCTTGAAACTGCCCACTGTCCTCAGTGAGATCATCTGTTCTGGAGGTGTGTTTCATCTAGTCATCACCCTTTCTGTGAAGAAACGTGTCCTAACCTCCCTTCTAAAAAATCCCTCTTCAAACTTAAGCCTGTGCCCCTTCATATTTTTGCTGCAGCTTTGCCTGAAAAAACCCTCTTTGACAACTCTGTTTATCCCTTTCAAGTACATGAAGGTCTCAGTCATGTCTCTCGTCTGCCTCCTGCCTTCAGAGAGTACATGTTCAGGGCCCACAGTCTCTCTTCATATGTTTTACTGTGCTGCCCCACGATCACCTTTCATAGCTCTCCTCTGGATCATCTGCATCAGGCTGATATCCTTTTTAAGGTGAGGTCATCAGAAATGCACTGCATATTCCAGATGTGATCTCGCCAGTGACCTTTACAAGGGCAATATCAGATCCTGTGTCCTACTGCTGATCCCCCTGGCTATGGACCTAAACATCCGGTTTGCCCTTGCCACTGCCCTCTTGCACTACATGGAGTGCTTCAGATAACAAGATATCTTCACTCCCAGATATTTCCCCTCCTTCATGGGAGATGCTTGGACCCCCAACATGCATAACCTTGCACTTCTTGGCATTGAAGCCTAGGTGCCACATCCTGGACTACCTTTTAAGTCTTCTTAGGTCCACTTTAAGGTCCTGTATTCCCTCTGTTGAGTGCTCCATCCCACAGAGCTTGGTATCATCTGCAAACAGACACAGTTTGCCCTTGATGCCATCACCAATATTATTAATAAAAATGTTGAATGGCACCATCCCCAGCACCAAGCCCTGTGGGATGCCACTTGTGACCGCCCTGGTATTAGACATAGAAACATTGAAATGTAGTGAACAGATAAAGACCTCTTTGCCTACCTAGTCTGCCAGTTTTCCCTGCCTACTGTGCCACCGCAGACCCTACTCAATCTATGATTCTCTCCTCCCCTTGCTTTACTACCAAGGTCCCCTTGTATATGTCCCATGCATGATTGAATTCCATCACCATTTTGACACCCACCACTTTCACTGGAATGCTGTTCCAGGCATCCACAACCCTCTCAGTGAGGAAGTATTTCCTCACATTTCCTCTGAACCCCCCACCCCAAACTTTATAGTGAGATCCATTGTTTTTTAGCTTCTTTTTCTGTGGAAAATGTTACATTCTTGTACCTTATTAATACTTAAGTATTTCAATGTTTCTATCATATCTCCCTTCTCCCCTCTCCTCAAGACCACATAGTCAGTTCCTTGAGTCTCTTCACATAGGGCTTTTAATGCAGGCCCATAACCGTTTTGGTAGAGACAACTATCCTCCCACTATCACCTTCTGGGTCCTGTTGCCTAGCCAATATTCCACCCATCTAACCATCTTCTATCTAACTCTGAGGTCTGCCAACTTTCTGATCATCCTCCTGTCGGATACAGAGTCAAAGACCTTGCTGAAATCCAGGTACAGAATGTCCACTGCTTGGCCCCTGTCCACTGTTTTGATTATGCAGTCAAAGAAGTAAATCAGATTCATTTAACAAAATCTCCCTCCCATAAATCCTTGCTGTCTTTCATCCTGGGGACCTTGTTTCTCCTGATGCTCTATCAAGTTTTCCTTGAGTATGGTCACTGTAAGCTTGTACACTATCGAAGTAAGACTGACCAGTTTGTAGTTCCCTGGGTCAGTTGCAATTCTTTTTGTGCCTTTGCTCTTTGAACCACTCTTCCTACCTCCCCAGCCAGCCACAGGTATTTTTTTATGTGATCCTTACTCTTGGTCCACCTGAAATTCCTCATTGCCCAGTCTACCTCAGAGCTGAACCAGCCTTGTGCTCTGAACTTTGAGTCCTTTCCCTTGTAACTAGCATACCACTGCATTGCAACCCATAATCCTTCCTTAATAATAGACCATTTTTGGTTCACCTCCATGATTGTTTTCATTTTTACCTAGTGCTCCTTTAGTACCTCACCCATTCTCCCAAAGTCCGCCCCCCTAAAGTCCAAGATTTTCGTCTTAGTGGGGACACATACATTGTCATGTCCAGATGGAACCACACTAAGTGATGATCACTTCCCCCGAGTGGTTCCCTTATTGTTATATCTTGAACATGTTCTCCATTCATAAGCACCAGGTCAAATGCTCAAAACAAAAAAAGCAAAAAGGAAATCCAAAACACTTCTGATCATAGGTGACTCCATGATTCTGGGAGTGGATACCTACCTCCAGCTGCGGTAAAATGGTCAGATGTCTTCCGGGTGCAACAGTATGGCGATACACTGACTGCATTGCTGAAATCATGCAGGAAGCAGGGGAAAACATTGATGTCTTGGTACCCATTGGAATTAACAATCTCACCAGCCAGTCAGTTGAGGAGACCAAGGAACACCTGACCAGGCTTGGAGAAAAACTGTCATCCATTTCATCCAGCATCTCTTTCTCTGAGATCCTGCAAGTCTGCGAGAGGGGTATAGATGCATGAAAGATCACAGAAGAGGAGATAGGGGAGATAAATATGTGGCTCAAGGGCTGGTACCAGGAGAAAGGACACAAATGTGTAGGTAACTGGCGACAGTTTTCGGAGCAAAAGTTCTTTAAATTCGATGGAATGCATTTGACTAAGGAGGGAATGAGTGCATTGGGGCAGAAGTTTGATATCTTTGCAGAATATTCAAAGTAGCAAGTAGGAGGAGGGGTGCAGCACCTGATACATCAAACAGGAAGAATATCCCTCACCCCTCAGCTAGTGATCAAACAGGAGTTCAGCATGTTTGTAGTTCATTTGCATCACTGGGTAAGGAAAAAAGTCCAACTTCCTATATGACGTGCAGGAGAAATGCTTAACATTGCCCAACAACTAACACACCTGAATTTAGCTAATCAAAAATCATGTACACAAATGCCTGTAGTCTGAGAAACAAGGTCCCAGGCCTGCAGTCAACAGTGACTGAGGCAAAACTGGACATAGTAGCCATTAGCAAAGACATGGTTCACCAGTAACCACACTTGAGAGACTTCAGTACCTGGCTATGAACAATTCAGAAGAGACCCAGGTGCAAAAATGGGGGGGTGGGGAGTTGCCCTTTATGTCAATGAAAATATCAAAGCTACAGAAATTCAGAATGCACATAAGGAACCAGAAGAACTGTGGGTCACCCGGGAAACAGGAAATGGGACAGCCATATGAACTGGCGATGTCTACAGGCCTCCCAACCAGGGTAAGAACATAGACACATTACAGTTAGAAGATATACACAACATGACAGCTAAAGGGGAGCTTCTGATAATGGGAGACAGATTGGACAATACCAGCAGGAACATCTGCCAGAACTAGACACATATAGAATTCCCTGCAGGGTGATGGCCTCAAACAACTGGTACAACAACCCACAAGAGACAGGGCTATCCTAGATCTAGTACTGACTGACTGGGAAAGGATCACAGATCTTCAGGTAGAAGGTCAACTGTGGCCAGTGACCATCACATGGTATGGTTTTATTTGGCCACTAAAACTAAGTCATCCCATTCCAAGGCAAAAATATGGGACTTCAGACAAGCTGACTTTGATAAGATGGCAAGCATAGTTAAGATACCCCCTCCCTCTGTCCCTTCTCATGACTTGCCTAAGCAAGCAGTTTGTGTCATGCTCCTTAGACACCAGCCACCCCCCTTCACCAACTCATAGTCCCATGATTTTCCCTAACAGTCACTACTAATGCAGGCTAGCTGACCATGCCCCCTCACACCACACCATTTTACTGTAGCATGTCTTCCCTGCTCAGCCTCCCCTCACCCCACCATTTCTATCTATGCCTTATCGCCCTTCTTCCCCCACCCTTCACCTCCACCACAGTACATACCTTCTCTCCTGTACCTCCTTTCTTCACCCCACTGTCAGCTATCCCTATCCCTCTGAACTACTGACAAGACACTTTGTGGCTGCTTAGTCTCCCCCCCCCCCACTATCATAAAGTGTTTTTCTTGTTATTTTAACTTGTACCAGTGTTCTGAGTTATGCTATGAATTCTGAACCCAAGCTGTATAATTCATTGTAATGTACCTTTGCTTTCTCCTATTGTACTTTATTTTGTAATCTATGACGTGGAACCTTTGTAAAAGAGCTTGTGCTCAAAGGTCTTTTCTTAATCACTAAATAAATCAATAAATACATAAATAAGCTAGCCCTGGTAAAAAGAAATAAAGGTGAGGGGGTACAGGCAAAGTGGGCAAGCATTAAGAATGCAATACTTGAAGCAACATCACATTGTGTTAGGGAGAAAATCAGAGGCAAAAGGAGAAAAACACTTTAGTTCTCAAAAACAGTAGCAGAAAAAGGTCACAGCAAAGAGGCTGGCCTTTAGGAAATATAAGGGAACGCAGTGGAATGAAGATAGAGAGGCACACCAAACTTCCCTAAGGGAAGTAAAGAATGCAGTTAGGTAGGCAAAGGCCCAAACTGAGGAAACACTTGCATGAACAGTTAAAGGGGACAAGACTTTCTATAGATACATTAGTGAAAGAGAAAGTCCAGAGGGCGTATTGCTAAAAGCAACGGAGATAAGGGGGAGTGTGTTGAGGAGGACCAAAGAAAACCATCTATCCTAAATATATACTTCTGCTCAGTTTGTACTGAGGAGAAGATAGGGCAAGGCCCACAGATCAGTACCATGGACACAGGGGAAGGAGATATGCACAAGTCATTTCACAAAAGAAAGAGTCCTACAAGAAATTGCTAAGCTCAGTGTTGACAAGGCAGTAGGACCTGATAGTATACATACCAGGGTACTAAAGGAGCTAAGGGTGGAACCAGCAGCACCATTATCAGAGCTGTTTTGTGAGTCTCTGAGAACAGGAGAGGTCCCAGAAGACTGGAGAAGGGCTCATGTGATCTTGCTCCACAAGAGTGGTAGCAGGGAGGTGGTAGAGAACTACAGATCAGTCAGTCTGACCTCAGTAGTGGGCAAGATAATGCAGGCACTCATTAAGGAAAGGATAGTCCAGCATCTGGAATCCATAGTAGTACAGGATCCAAGACAGCATGGGTTTGCAACAGGAATGTCCTGTCAGACTAATCTCATAAATTTCTTTGGGTTACCAGAATGGTGGACCAGGCACATTTGATGTTGCCTAACTTGACTTAGAAACATAGTAACAGAGACTTTGAAAGCAGATAAGGACTGCTTGGCCCACCTAGTCTGCCCATTTCCCTACCTAGAGAATAAGCTGCAGATCCTAGTTAACCAACGGACTATTTCTTCCAACCCCCCACAAGAATTGTCTTATGTCTGTCCCATGCATTCTTGAATTCTCCCACAGTTTTAGACCCCACAACCTCCTCAGAAAGGCTGTTCCATGCCTCCACTACTCTCTCTGAGAAAAAATACATCCTCACATTGCCCCTGAGCTATCCCCCTCCTATCATCAAATTGTGTCCCTTTGTTCTTGCACATCTCTTTTTTCTGAAAGATGCTACCCTCTTGGACTTTGTTGATTCCACTGAGGTACTTAAAAGTTTCTATCATGCCCCCACTTTCCTCAAGGGTATACATATTAAGCTACTTTAGTCTGCCCTCTTATGGCTTCTCTTACACTTACAGACCCTGCACTATTTTAGTTGTCCTCCTTTCAACTACCTCCATCCTTCAGAACTGGATGCCGTACTCCAGATGGGGTCTCACCATCTGTCTATACAGAGGGATAACAACTTCCTGTTTTGTGCTGGTGATGCCTTTCACTATAAATCCCCAGTATCCCCCCAGCCCTCCGTACTGCCTTCACACATTGCTTGCCAACCTTAAGGTCATCTGATATGATTATCCCCAGGTCCCTTTCCATTTTTGTTGTTGTTACTATCCCCCCCCCCATTGTGTAATCTTCCCCTGGATTTTTGTTTCGTGGGTGCATTATTTTTCACTTCTTTGCATTGAATCTAATCTACAATACTTCTGACCATTCATCCAACTTTGCCAAGTCCCTTCTCATCCTTTCCACGTCTCCTTGTGTATCAACCCTGTTGCAGGTCTTTGTATCATCTACAAAGAGGCATACTTTTCCTTCCAGTCCCCTCTGCAATGTCACTTATAAAGATATTATAAAGGACTGGACCCACTACCGAACCCTGTGGTACCCCACTAGTAACCCTTCTTTCTTCAGAATGGACTCCATTTACAATTATCTTCTGTGTCCTGTTGTCCAGCCAATGTTTTACTCAGGCTACCACCCTGGGACTCACTCCCAGGCTGGTTGAATTGATTACTAATCTTTTGTGTGGGAATGTGTCAAATGTCTTGTTAAAATATAGGTAGGCCATGTCCACAGCCCCTGTGTGGTCTACTACTTTGTTCACCAAGTAAAAGAAATCAATTAGATTTGTCTGCCATGACCTTCCCACTGAGAACCCATGCTGACTTGGGTCCTGTGCCCCACTTTCCTCTAGGTACTCATCAGTTCTTTGCTTCTGAAGTGATTACATCACTTTCCCAACCACATAGGTCAAACTAACAGGTCTGTAGTTTCCTACCTCTGTCTTGCTCCCACTTTTGTGAAGGGAATCACATTCATCTTCCTCCAGTCCTCTGGTACCACACCATCCTCCCATGATTTGTTAAAAAGAGTAATCAGTGGTGTCACCAATTCTCTCCTAAATTCTTTTAGAATTCTGGGGTGAATTCCATCAGGCCCCATTGCTTTGTCCACCTTCAGTTTTAGAGTTCTTTCAAAACCCTTTCTTCTGTGAAAGGACTAGGATAAACCCCCCTATCCAGAGTGTTTCTGTTAATTTGATTAGGCACCTCCACCTCTTTTGTGAATATTGAGCAGAAGTATTCATTCAATATCTCTGCTTTTTCACTTTACCTCTCTGCCCACCCACCGTCCATTCTATTTAACCTCACTATTCCTCCCTTTGTCTTTCTGCATTCCCTGATGTACCAATAAAAAGGTCTTATCCTCCTTCTTAACCGGGTTGGTTATCTTTTCCTCAGTTTTGCTATTATGACTTCCATCCCTGCTTCCTTCTGCCTTAACTAGTAGGGTTCTCTGTCCTGCTCCTTCTGTGTTTCCTTATACTCCTAAATTATATATTTTTCTCCCTAACCTTCACCGCCACCTCTTTTAAGAACCACAGTAGTGTTTTCTTTTGTTTTGATTTGTTTATTTGCTTCACACAAAGGCTTGTTGCCTTTGTGATGGCAGTTTTAATGTTTCCCCATTGTTGCTCCACCCCTCCTTCTAACCTGTTTGCTTGTGCTTTTCTAAGGCACTCTCCCATCTTGCCAAAGTCAGCCCTCTTAAAGTCCAGTACCCTCACTTTTGTATGGCTTGACTCTGTAGCTGAGTTTATCATGAACCACAATGTTTGGTGGTCACTTGTTCCCAGATGGCTACCCACTTCTAGATCTGGGATCCTATTGCTGTCCCCATTTGAGATTATAAGGTCTAAGATTGCTCCCTCATGAGTAGGCTCCAAAACTAGCTGTCTGAGACATGCCACCGGTAGGGCATCGAGAATGGCCCTGCTCTTGGATGTGGCTGCGGCAAAGGTGCTCCAGTTAAAGTCTGGAATATTCAAGTCCCACATCAATAGTATCTCCCCTTACTCTGCCATCCTAAGGATGCCTTCTATCATATCCTTGTCCATTCCCTCTCCATGACATGGGGGTCTGTATTCAACTCCTATGCAGATTATGGTGTCATTTCTCTAAGGTGACCCACAGTGCCTCCTCTCCTCCCTGTCTACTGCTTTGTTCCATTGCTTTTATCCCTTCCCTTACATAGAGAGCTAATCCTCCTCTTCTACCCTCCTATCTCTCCTGTAAGTTGTGTACCCTGGTATGTTAACATTTCGGTCATGGTTTTCTGTGTACTTGAGCAATGCTTCTGTTACTGTTCCACATAGAATATTGATTAAAAAGCTGGGTATGCTCAGAGTGGGCCAGAAGTTAGTCATTGGGTGGCAAACTGGTTGGTGGGCAGAAAACAGAGAGTGGTGGTAACGAGTATACAGTCAGAAGAGATGCAAGTCACAAGTGAACTACCACAGGGAACAGTCCTGGGGCCAGTTCTCTTTAATATCTGCATCAGTGACATTGCAGATGGACTGGAGTGTAAGGTTTGTTTGTTTGCAGATGACACCAAGATCTGCAACAGAGTTGATGATCTAGATGGGGTAGGCAGAATGAGAAGAGATCAGGATAAACTGGCAAAATGGTCGGAAGAGTAGCACTGGGGTTTAAACCAAAGAAGTGCAAGATCATGCACATTGGGAAGAGAAACCCTGAAGCCACCTATAGTTGGGAGGGGATTTGCTGGCAATCACAAGAGAAGAAAGAGACTTGGGCATCATCTTCACAGATGACCTAAAATCATCCAAGCAGAAAACTAAAGCAGTTGGTAAGGCTAGAAGGGTGTTGGGGTATATTAGTAGTGGTATCACAAGTTGTAAAAGGGAGGTAATAATCCTTCTTCACAAGACTGTGGTTAGAACACATATGGAGTTCTGCATGCAGTACTGGAGGCCACGCCTGCACAAGGTCATTAACAAAATGGAGGCAGTCCAGAGAAGGGCAACCAAAATGGTGCAAGGACTGTGTCAGAAAATGTAGGAGGACAGATTAACAGTTCAGTATGTATACCTTAGAGCTAAGAGGGGAGATAGGTGATATGATCAAAACATTCAAACCTCTTAAGGGAATTAACAAGGTGAAATAATCTAACATATTTCAATATAAGAAAAATAGCAGGAAAAAAAGACACAGCTTGAGATTAGAGGGAGGCCAATTAAAGAGTAATATGAGAAAGTTCTTTTTCACAGAAAGGGTGATGGTTGCATAGAATGGTCTACCTCAGGAAGTGGTGGATATGAATACAGTGCAGAGCTTCAAACTGGCATGGGATAGGCATAAGGGAGCAATTCAGATGAGTATGAATTGAGTACAGGCCTACGGCTCATTCATAAGGTAGAAAAATGGGCACACTGAATGGATATTGCAGTCCTTATCTGCTAACTTCTATGTTTCTAAGTATTGTCTCTTCCTTGGTGGGTTGAATAATACCTTGAGTCAGGAATCCATTCTGAATCACTCCCAGAATTCTCTGACTTCTGGCACATGTGGTGGTTGGTACACTTTGGTCCACTCTAGACAGGTTGAAGTCCTCCACTATTACCACTTCCCCTTCTGTACAGCCATCAGAATTTGAAAACCCAGGTCCTTGTCCATTTGTTTATCCTGATTAGGTGGTCTGTAAACCACTCCGAACTTTACCTTCCTCACTCTACAAGTCTCTAATTGGACCCAAATTGATTCTGTTCTTCCCTTTTCTGACTCTTCCCACATGTGTGTTATACCCACCTTAATAAATACTGCCTCTCCTCCCCCTTTGCCTATTGCTGTGACCTCCAGTAAAGTTTACATCCCTGAATTGAAAGGTTCCATTAATGTTGAGGTGTGGCCCAAGTCTCAGTTATTGCTGCAGTGTCCACTATCCCTTCTGCAAGTAACATTTGCAGGTCATACAGAAAATCTAGAGGACCTCGATATGTATTCCGTGGCAGAAAGGAGAGAGAGAGTTAGATAGAGACATTCAAGCACCTCAAGGGTATAAACAAGGTACAGGAGGGTAGCATCTTTCAGAAAAGAAGGTGTACAAGAACAAGGGGGCATGATATGAGGCTGGATGGGGTAGGATCAGAGGCAATGTGAGGAAGTGCTTTTTCACCGAAAGAGTAGTGGATGTTTGGAACAGCCTACCTGCGGAGGTGGTGTGGGCAAAAATGGAATGGGAATTCAAGAATGCATGGTACAGACATAAAAGTACTCTCACAATATGGAAGAGATGGTAAGCCGCAGATCAATGAGTGTCTGTATTATTATTGTATTAGGCAGTGAAAAGGGGGCAGACAAGGTGGGTTACATGGTCCTTATCTGCTGTCACCTTCTATGTTTCTATGTCATCCATCTTGTGTCTGAGACTACATGCATTCAGGGACACCACCTTCCACCTTGAGACTGAGCCACCATTTTCTTCTTCACTTACTGTTTCTCCTTTGTCCCCATATGCTTCCCCTATCCCCCCATTTTCAAACTGCTCTACTCCCCCTTCTCCCTCATGTCCCCCTCTACTGTTATGGGCAAAGTCCATTCATGTCCACCTCCTGGGATCTTTGTTTACTTAGGCCCACCTACCCCCTCTTCGGCAATTTAAATTGAGCTTAAGAGTAATGTACCCCCCAGTTTATCCCTAAAAGCCCTCAAGCCCTATCTGATGAGGTGCAGTCTGTCAGGTGCATAGAGACAGATTTATTTGATCAGGCCTCCACCCCATCGCCTATGCAGGCAAACCCCTCCTCCTTGCACCCACCTCTCAGCCATTGAATTTATCAATCCTAATTGTCCTTAATGTGCTAGTTCTCTTGGAACTGGGATCACATTCCTCTCCCAGCATAGATTACTGGCACAATCCTGCACTTACCTCCTTGGGTGTCTGGTATCAAATTAAAAACACAAGTGATTGTGTGATGCTTAATTTTAATCAAGTGATCAGCTGTGCTGACATACCAAAATGTATTGATATAGTGGTTTGCCAGATTTTTAGTTGAGGCACCACACAAACCTCTACTCCTGAGATCTCCCTAGCCAATGTCTAAGTATCGGTAGGGAATCATAGGGAAGACTTGGTGAATTGCTCAGGCAGGCACTGGGCAGTTAGACAGCAGATAGCTATAGTGGTGGTGGTTGTGGGAGGCAGAGAGGTACTATTAATTACCAGAGTTTATTGTACATAGTACTAGATATAGGAGTGGTGCCACTGGATACCATGGAATTTTCTGCTTGGGTGGAATTGCACGACCATAAGCAAGCAATATAACCTCACCAATCTTAACAACTATACACAAGTAGACAAAAATGTGTAAAATGAATTTACAGATGAGAAAAAAAAAGTACCACACAACAGATGAAACATTTAAAGGCACCACCTGCATTAGGGACTAGGGAACAGGAGAGTGAAAATGCCATACGGTGGTTTAAACTTTCACTGGTGTTGCTGGTGGCTGGAAGCTGGGGGTGTGAGAACAAAAAAGTGTTACACAGCAGCTTAATCCTTTGCTGGTGTTGTGTGTATCTATTGACTGGGGGGAGGGGAAAAGGAAAGTGTTGCACAGACACTAGAAATTTGTCAGTGTTGGAAATGTTTCGAGGTTTGGAAGGGGAGTGGGGAAGAGAGACACTAACACACAGCAACTTTACCATTTACCAGCACTAATGATGTTCAAGGGCTGGTGGAGAGGGAAAGGGAAAATGCCAGACAGCATCTTAAACTTTTACCAACACTGCCAGTGTTCGGGGCTAGGAGGAGCAAGTGAGAAGACATGCCATATATAGTGATTTGCAAAGTTGGAAAACTTCTCTCCGTGGATTAATTCACAAATTCACATAATTTTATGAAGAGGGAAATATGGTAGAAGAATTGCACTTACAGCATGAGCTTGAGAAAAAGAAGTCTCAGTTGTTGGATTTAATATCTATTGCAGAGCAAGATTTTCAATCCTGCAGGCAGAAGTTTGAAGCAGAATGGAATAAACTTAAGCATTCTTTGCAAGTCCTTTACAAGAAGGGAGTAAACATTTGCCTTTAGGGCAACAAGATTCTTTAAGTGGGAGTTTGAGTGTTGAGATGGCTGGGTTAATGGATATGCTACAAGATCAAACAATACCTACAGAACAGATCTATCCCTTAGCAGCCTGTTCTTCAGGTAATGCTTTATGACAGGCTGGTTGGATTTGGGTTAATGAGAGGTGGATTCCAGACCCTACTATTCCCATTCCAGTGTCCCCAGCCCCTCCTTTAATTTTGAGTAGTACCCCTGAAGTATTGACTGATTCATCCTCAGGTTTGCATTCTGGTTTCAAGACCTTAGCTTGCCCTATTGTGGATGTGCACTCTCACAATGAGGCTGTTGAATTGCCTGCTGTGCCAGACGCAGGTCTGTTGAGATCGAAGCCCACAGATTTTGGGTGTTCCTCAATGGCAGAAGCAGTTCTTTTGGATCCCTTGCTTTTGGCTTTAGCTGCTCCGAGCAAGTATGATGCAGGAATCACTCAAGGTACTGTACAGGGTAACTTGTTATCGGACAGTCGGAAAGGGGGAAGGGAGACCATCCACCGGTTGATATTTCTGGAACAAAGTCTTATGCAGGTCTATTTAGAAAGCCTGCAGAAGTGGCTAAATGCCAATTCTTAGTTCATCTTCACTATAAGGGCAAGGCCCCCATGGTGCCAGACAGAGTTTGGGTGGGGAAAATCCTTCTTATTGATTCAGAGAGGTTTACGCCTGAAGAGGTGTTTGCATTTAAACATCTGCCTGGGGACCATAACTACAGTGTTAGTTTTTATTCCATAATTTCTTCGGATAAATTTTGGTGAATATACTATGAGGTAAAAGACCAGGAGGTGTGGAGAGATTTTCAAGCAATTCCTATAACTTAACCAACGATTAAAATGGTGACTATACTTTTCTGAAATGAAGGGGTTACATTTCTAATATTATATTTTGGTTGGAGAACTGGTATTCAATTTATGACAATCCAAAACCAATAATGGATGAGAATGGTTTTGCACTGGAGGATGGACTGTACAAGTACAACTAAACCAAACTGATGATGGAATACAACACCTTCCAAGCTCTTGTTTGGGAGGCAGGGACAGCGACATCATCTATTATCCAGGTCAACCTAAGAGCTGTTATAAATGTGGATCATTATCTCATTTGAACACTTCATGTGACCACGTTAAATGTTTTCAGCGTGGGGTGCTGGGTCATATGGCAGCTCACTGTGCAGCACCCCTTATCTGCAATCTGTGTGGTGATGATAGCCATTCATATGCAGAGTGTCCTTGGGTGGCACCTGCAATGGATGACTCTTCTGACCAGGAGTATTTTTTGTTACAGGCTAAAAGGCATTTTAGTCATTCTGACCATACTGAAAGTGAAGGTTTTTCTTGAGGTAAACGTATGGGTAGAGGTTGGGGTGGTAGATTTGGAGATAGGAGGCAGGCCACGCTTCCTAAACCCATTGCCTCCCCCTCCTGCAGTGGTTTCACTTCCTCTAGAAAAAGGATACAGGGTACAGTTTCGAGTTTGCCTCAATTGGTTGGAGATGGTCCAGAGAAAAGAGAGACCCTTTTTGTGACCCCTCAAGGTTCTCCCCAACGAGAGTCTCATTCTTTGCTCCATCCTTTGTTTGGTCCATCTTTACAAGGGGTGCATAATCAGGATCCTTTACTTTCCCCTGCTCAGCGGTTGTCAGTACAGATTTGGAGAAGGACATGTTAGTTAGTTCTTTCCCTTTGCCAGTGGTGCCATCTGCTCATGGACATAGTGAGCAACTATTTCCGTTACCCTTATCTAATAGATATGCTCTCCTTTCTTCTTGGGGGGCTCAAGAGGAACAAACTCATCCATTACCTGATCCAAATGGCACCCAAGGAAAGTCTAGTGCCCTTGTGGTAATAACAGAATTGCCTTCCAGGAAATCTCAGGCTGCTGAGACTAGGAAATGAGTGACTAGATCTAGTGGGAAAATTCCTACCCCCCCCCTCCCGAGCCTTGTTCTCTGACTATAGCTAGTTTAAATGTTAATAGTTTTAAGTCCTTGGCAAACATCTAGTGATGTTTGGAGTATTAATAAATCTCCATTATGATGTGATTCTTTTACAAGATAGTTGTCTTCAATCATTAAGTGAAGTATCACAAGCCATGAAAGACTGGAACTGGGGACTTTCTTATTGATCTATAGGAGAGGAGGCTTGCTGTGGAGTTTGAATATGTTTTCTTATGCCAGATGTTAAAATGTATAGGTTGATAGATGTTGACCCAGGCTGTGCTCTCATTTCAGATGTGATTTGGAAAGGTTTTACAGTGTAGGCTGTTATCTGTTTATAGGCCCCAGACTAAAGCCCTTTGGATAGCTCTGTTGAAGAAAATTCAGCCATTCCTTCATACTAGCAGGCATAATTTTTTTTTTTTTTTGTGGAGACTTTGATATTCATTTTCAGTAAAAATCTGATGCCTGGAAACAGTATTGTGATAACATTTTTCTTAGCTCAGTTCTTACACAAGCAGCTTTGGTGGATACCCATACAGTTGGACGTCATAAGTCAAAACCAACATTTTTCAAGGGCATCCTGTCCTCTCGTATTGACTTTATTTTTGCACATAAAACCTTATTAATTGCTCATCCCATAATAATCCTAATAGAATCTTCTGACCATTTCCTGATTGTGATTCGTGTTGAGAACCCCCCTAGAAGGCAGGTGGCTCCAGGAATTTGGAGACATAACTCCTCTATTTTATTACAGCCAAATACTCTTATAGATTTGAAACAGATTATACAAGATAAGGTTTCTACTATAATGCTGCATGAGGATATTGGTGGCAGGTGGGAAGATTTAAAAGTTTGTCTGGTAGGGTATTTCAAGCTCTTGGTAAATTACAAGCATGGACACAGCAAGAGACTTATTTACATCTTCAACACAGATTGGGTATTTTATTGTTTAAACAAGGAGAGGGTAAGGATGATTTTTATGGTGAAATTAGACAGATAAAACAAGATGCAGTGCATTATCAATATAATAGACTACGATCTTTACATAAGGAGCAATCCTTTGGTACTCAGGGTAAGTCTGCTTATGTTAATCCATTTTTGGCTAGCCAGGACCATAAAACACAGATGTTTGAGTGTTTAAGTACATCATCTGGTTTAAAAGTCTTAGATAACGAGGGTATTATGTGAACCTTGGATGCCCATATAAATAAAACATCTGTGGAATAGAGTGAAAATTTTGATTTTACAGCCCATGTTTTGCAGGCGGCTGGTCTCCCCACTTACCTTTAGAATTGCAGTCATCTATGATAGGAGATTTTACTAGACCAGAATTAGAGGAAGTGATACATTCACTAAAACAGGATGTTTCTCCTGGTTTAGATGGATTTGCCTAACAAATTATATAAGATTTTGTGGGGGATTATGCCTAACGAGTTAATATTGCTCTATCATTTTTTTCTTTATGATTTATATTTGACCTTTCAGATGTATGAAGTTTTGATGATTTTTCTTTATAAAAAGGGTGAACATGCTGATATAGGGAATTGGAGGCCGCTTACATTGCTTATTGTGGATTTTAACATTTTTTCTAAGTTATTTGGGAATAGATTATCTTCAGTTATGCTTGAATTGATTAGTACTTCTCAGTTTCATTCAGTTACTGGAAGAAGTATTACAGAAGCTTTATTATTAATTTGTGAAATTATTGAGAGTAGGGAGGGGGACATGGGGTCGAAGAAGGTTATTGGTTATTTAGTTAGTTTGGATCAAGCAAATGCTTTTGATGAGGTTTCAGATGGCTATTTATGGCAATGTTTAACAGCATATGGAATCCCACAGTTATTTGTGCATTGGTTACAATTATGTTATGCAATGGCATATGTTATCCTCTTTGAAAATGGGAGGCAGGGGTCAAAACATAAGATTCTTAAACGAGTTCACCAGGGCCGTCCATTGAGTCCACTCCTATATGTTTTTGCACTGGATCCTATTTTGCGCATGATTAATAGATCTCCCCTTATTCATGGGGAACAAGGGGATTTAGGACTACATTCTAAATTAATAGCTAATGCTGATGATCTTTCTATATTTGTACAGGATGGTGATTCTATACACACAGCCTGTGCTTTGGTACAAGCAATAGGTACAGTTACAGGGGCTCGGATAGATGAAAATAAGACACATTGTTTGAAACTGGAGGGTTTTCTGAGTGAGACAGACATTGCAGGGGTTTTTATAGTTGATTGGGTTCCCTGTAGAATACTGGGTATTTATTTTGGGGGAGCTGAAATAGTAGATTTTAACTGGGCTAAAGCCCTTCAGAAGGGGCATTCTAAGGTTGATAGTTGGAACAGATGGAAATTATCTAAACATAAAAGGACTTATTTGATTAAAACATTTTTGATTTCATTTTTATATATATTTAAGTTATATTTTTAGGTTACCAAAAAGTTTGGAGACATCTTTGATGATATTTTTTTTGTTGTTGAATTTGGGGTAGTCGTTTGAATCCCTTTAAGCAGAATATCCTATATTTGGATGCTAAGTCTGGTGGGCTTAATATGGTGAGCCCAGTTCTTCTTTTACAGTTTATTTATATTCTGATATAGTACCTTTAATAAAAGATTGTAGGTCCTTTTGGAGCGATCCAGTACGTACTATGTTGGAAGGAGTTCTCTTAGAATGGAGCGGTTATCAATTTGTCAGTAAAAATAATAGATGTCCTAGATTGGAGTATAAATGGGATGGGGGTTTTGACAAGATCAGATGATGGAAAATAAATGTGGAATCAGCTTGTGGTCTCACTCGGAAAGTGCTTTGTAAGGATGTCCTAGACAGGTGCTTTTTTGATTCTCCATTTTCTGGATTTTCTAAGGTTCTCAGTTAAGCATTTCAGGGTATATTACTAATTCCCATATCCTGTTACATTTGTTGGATACAGCATGGTTAGGGATTCAAGGAAAGTTGAAAGTTAGGAGCAATCAGAAACACAATAGCTTACAGGATCATTATTGTCTGAGGGAATGTTGTGTTATGATGTTGGAGACTATAGACCATTTATATTTTAAGTGTCCCTATGCAACTGAGTTTTGCGATGTGGTGAAGCACCGTTGGAAAGGTAGGGTAGATGTTCCTCCCTCTTTTGAGCTTTTATACTTTGGGATTCACAAAAGGGCCCTGGATAAACTTTCCCTTAGTACTCTACAGATGAAATGTGTCTTTTTTGTATTGGTTATGGATCAGTAGGCGCAGGTTGTTATTATAGCAGCAAGTGATTTTAGATTTGGATTTGTTCTATATGTTAAACCAAGATTTAAATCACATGAACATGTCTAAAAAAGAAAACTTAGGAGCAACATATTGGGATAGTTTATGGAGGGTTTATCAATCAATCAATCAAAATCTTTATTTATCCAAGTGGGCACCATTGAGCAAGGCTCATTTGCAAGGTGGACCTGGTCATGAATACATCAAGGTACAGTACAGAAGCAGGTATACAAAAAGCAAAAATATACAAGGAAGAAAAAGCATATACAGTGTATACAGTAAAGTATGATTTTATCTAATGAAGGGAATGATAAGGTATAAGGAACCTTTGTCTTTGCCATTTTCTATACTTTCATGGGGAAGGTAGTTTGAGTTTGAAGTAATTGTGTACATATTTCTCTACTCCTTTAGTGGGGAAGGGGGTGTTGGTTAAGTTTCGGGAGATTGTATGATGACATACTTAGTTAAGTTTTGGGTTCTCTTTTTTATGTTGTGGTATGAATAATTACTGTTTTGATTTACTATTTAAGGTTTGAATGATAACTCCTCTACTCTTTTAGTAAGGAGTGGGGTTGGTGGTAAAGCTTGGGGTATTATATGATGAGATGTTTATTTCTGGTTTTTACAAGTTTGTATGTTGTCATACTGTTTCATTTGTATTTATTTATTTTTTGGTTTAAATAACAATTTTCCTACTATTCTAGTGTGTGTGTGGTGGGGGTTAGGCTTGGGGTATTGTATGTTGAAATATTTATCTATGTTTATGATTTCATTGTTCTGAGTTAGTATGATGTAATACTGTTTTGTATCAATTTGTTTCTTATGGTTCAAATAATAAATTCCTCTACTCTTCCTAGTGGGGGGTTAAGCTTGGGGTATTGTATGCTGAAATATTTATCTATGTTTATGCTTTTTTCTTATTATGAGTTAGTATGATGTAAAACTGCTTTGTATTTCTTTTTTTTACTTTTAAAACAAATCTCCATCTCTTTTCGATAAGTGCCATGGGATCTTTAACATCCACCTGAATTACCATCAATCCAGGCAGGTGGGACCTCGGTTTAATGTCTCATCTGAAAGATGGCATCTCAGAAATACAGCACCCCCCTCTTACTGCACTATAGTGTCACTATTGGGATATTAACCCAAATGCCTTATGTGGGAACTGAACCCACAGCCCTCTGATATGGATAGAGGATAAGGGGAAACAGACTGTAGGAACATCATTGAGGAAGATGGAAAAGAGAATGGGACCAAGCACAGAGCTCTGAGAGACTCCTGTTGAGAATGGGAGGGGGGAGAGATTGCATCCTGAATCTTGACTGATTGCATTTTGCCTGTGAGGTAGGCTCTGAACCAGTTATGAGCAGAAGCAGACAGACCAGCAGTCATAAGGGAGTCAAGAAGCAGGGCATGGGATACTGTGTTGAAAGCCTTGGCTAACTTGACAAAAATAGCAGAGGTGATGAAGCCGTTGTCCATTCTGGTAACGATGGAGTCAGTGAGCCTAAGGAGAGAGGTGGTAGTGGAGTGGTTCTTTTGAAACCCAGATTAAAACACAGTGAAGAAAGAAGAGTCAGCAAGAAAGGAGTTTAGTTGAGAGAGGACCAAGAGTTCTTGGAGCTTTGCAAGGGCAGGGAGGAGGGAGATTGGGCAATAGTTGGCAGGAGAGGGAGGGTCCCCACCCTTATGGAGAGGGGGGACCACTGCATGATTCCAGGGTTAAGGGATAGAGGAAGACTTAAAGAAGACATTTAGAATTAGGGAGAGGGGATAAGCAATAGCAGTGGCTGAAAGGTATAGGAGTTTAGGGTTAATGTCATCCAATGAGGAGCCATTGGAAGGGCTGAGATATAGGAGAGCCATTAGAGTCTCCTCAGGAGAGACAGGAAAGAAGGAGAAGCTAGAGTGGGCATAAAAGGGATCTGTAATAGAGTAAGGAGGATGGGAGGACTGAGGGGAGGGACTTTAGAAGGGTTGAGGCACAAGAGGTGTAGAAGGAGTTAAAAATCCTGACCCACTAAGTATGGTTTTCACACTAAAGTGCTGTTTATGTTAAGTGCATAGGGTGGGGTGTGTGAAGGGGTGGAGAATAGGGAATGGACTACTTTCCAGAATTTAGATGGGGAATTAATGTTATCTAGGAAAGATGATTTAAAATATTCAGACTTGGCTAACCTCGTAGCTTTTGTAGAGGCATTTCTTACCCTTCAATATTTTATATAGTCCGATGGGAGTTCGGAGGCTTTGTGTTTCCTCCAAGCTTTATCACGTTCCCTGAGGCAAGTCATTATCTTAGGAGTGATCCAGGGATATTGGTTACTATGAATTTGTGTTCATTTGAGAGGGGCATGAGTTCCAGGTAGCCAGAAATATATCCTTGAAGTAATTGAGGTCTTAGTCAAAGGATGGGGCAGAGGCAGTTGGGGACCAGTCGGAGTTGGGTAATTCATCGAGGAGGGGGCTGAGGTTTAGGTAGCTGTAGGAACAAAGCAGCAGGATTTTGTGTGTCAGTTTTGGTCTGTGGACCTTCCTGATTATGAATATTGGATGAAGATCACTGAGGGCATCTGGGAGGATGCCTGACTTAATGACTCAGTGCGGATGGGAAGTGAGAGTCCAGTCTAACAGTGTGTGGTTAGGGGTTTTATGATTTAGTCGGGTGGGTTCCTGGATGAGTTGGGAGAAATTGAGGGCAGAGGTGTCATTTTGTGTCTTGGAGGTAGTTGTTGATAACCAGTTTAGGTTTACATCACCTAATATGTATAACTTACCTTTGTGAGAGAGGGATGTTATAGAGGTAATAAGATCCATTGTGTGAGAGGGCTTGATGCCAGGGTGACAATAGATACCAGCAGTAAAGATGGGGGAGGAGAAAGGCAGGGTAATATTTACAACTAGGGCTTCATCGGTGGATGGTAAGGAAGATGAGAGGATGGTAGTATATTGGAGTGAAGATAGGATATAGAAATCTACCCCACCTCCCCTGCCAGCCTTGTCCTGCCTAATTATGGAGTAGCCTGGGATGTCAATGGAGGTGTCTGGTATTTTAGCCTTCAACCACGTTTCAGTTAAAATTAGGATATCTGGCATGAAGGAGATGACCATTGGTTGCAAAACGTCAATTTTTGGGATGAGACTGCAGATATTTAAATGAAGGCTCTTTAGTTCATTTGGGAGGGTAGAGGGGGTGCTGGAAGAGTAAGCGTTAATGGTAGGAGAGGCACTGGGGGGGGGAGGTGGGACCAGGATTAGGATGAACATTGCCTGAGGCAAGTAGAAGGATTGTGAGTATGAGGAAGTGAAGTTTGGGACATTTGTGGCCGCTGAGTATTTGGGAGGAGTTTGGGTGGAATGGGGTCTGGGAGAGTGGATAAACAGGAGGTGAAGGAATTTCGGTTTTCTCACTCTTTCTTGTTCATCATTTTGGATCTGTAGTCAGTCATTTCTCATTTTTATTTTTATGTTTAGGTCAGTGTGTTTAATAAAGTATGTTGTCAACTATATTTCTGTGGCAGTTTTAGTAATTTTTCACTTATATTTTTCCTGTAGTGAGGGTTTTCTGCACTAGGACCTAATAGTAGTTCAGGCACAGAGATGGTGAACACAGATTCTGAGTTATGTCATGGGACATAACACCTCCCTCTCAAAATAAGTGAAGCACTATGACCTCTGCAGTGTGTACCTATGCAGAGTGTAACTAAGTAGTAGTTCAGGCTCAGAGATGGGGCACACAGAGTCTGAGATGTGAGACCATATCTTCCCAATGTCCCATAGGATAACACTGCAACTTTTACAAGCTGTAACAACATCAGTCTTTGAAGTTAAGGAACATTCTGTACATCCAATCAAGGGTCTCAATGAGTATTGCAATAGTAACACATAATACACCTGGAAAGGTTCATGGAGTGTGCAGCACCTCAAAATCTCCTCCCAGCTTGTCATTGGTGCCAAATCCACAGCTTAAGTCTGATAATCATTATAAATGCACCAAATATGCACTTCCTCATGGACAACACCTATACCAAGTTTCTGATAAATTCAAATACATTGACTGAGTTGTGCCTAAAAAACAAACAAACAAAAAAAGGGAATAGTTGGGGGAAGTAATTTTGACCTAACATCACCTTTGTGTACCCTGAGGAGAAGCTACAGGCAAATTTGCAAGGCAAAGTTACCAGTGATGAATTTTGTAAAACTTCACAAAATGATCTGCATAGGTTAATTTGGTGACTTCACTGTAACTTGCCAGCGAATTAGAGCTTTGGAACATCTTTAGCCACATAGCAACTTAAACCGTGCCCAGACCTGCTGGTGTCCATATGCTGGGGGGAGCAGGACAGAGAGAAAGGTCTGCACACTGTGTAATGGGAAGTGCCACACAGTTACAGCTCACCCAAGTACATTAGGAAAAGTAAAAAGAGGGTGATCTCTTATCTTTGTCATGGGTAGCCTAGTGTAGGGGTCTTGAAGGTGCTTGTATGACATTTGTTGGCCCTGAAAGACAAAAACAGAAAAGCGGTCACAAAGAGTCTGTCATTTTTAGGACAGGAAATAAGGACTGTTAAGGTTAGCCAAATAAAAAAGCATTACCTGATTGACCCCAGGTTGGTATCCTGCCAGGTCTGTAGAAAAATAGAGAATATGTCAGGCTGAGGAAAATAATAGTGAGAGTAGAGACAGAGTAGCAAAGGCTACAGGTGATGTGCTGACATTAGATAAAAATGTATAGTTTAAAGAAAAGGTGAACGTTAAAGTGAAAATAAATAGCTTGCGGATGGAACCAAAATGGCTGCTAATGCATTAACCTAAAAAGGGATTTAGAAACATAGAAGCATGCAAATGAGAAAGACAGAAAATGACCTGAACTGTCCAGCTAGTCTATCTAGTCGCATACTAGCTAACTGCCCCCTTCCCTCAGGTTTTAAGACATTTCCTAAGGCACAGCTGACTTTGTGTCCAAAGAAAATGTTCCTCCTCCAGTTACTAAAGGCCAAGAGTGCAGCTCATGAATGACCATACCAAGGGGCCACACAGAAAAGTCGAGATCATGTAGGGTTGCCACATTTGGAAGAGGTCAAAATCAGTCACTAAACTGCACTCTAAACTCCACTACCCTAACTCCACCCTTGTTCATGACTGATCATGAAATGCTCCTCCTTCAAAGACATTTTTTTTATCAGGAGACCAATGGGAAAATGTTGTTATCAGAAATCCACACCATAACTCCTTCTTTTCAAAGCTCAGAGCAGCTGGTTGCGGGTGCACGGTGTACTTCAAAATGCCAGTGGGAGGGAGGTAGGCTCAACCAGATGCAAGCTACATATTTCAACAACAGGAAGTTAAAACAAGCATTTGTCAATGCAGAATTTTGCCTCCTTGGGATTGGCATTGGTAGTGAAGGAGGCAGAGATGCATAATAGGAATGGCAGTGAAGTACTGAACTGGCACCAACCCCATCCCCACGCTGCAGAGACAGACAGGTGTTGGGGTGTACCTTTGGGTTATCAGCTATAACGCTGATGCCATTTTACATCACTCTACCATGTAGACACTGATAAGTGTTGTGGTGTGCTTTTGGGCCATTGGGCCTTATTCATACCCCATTCCATAAGAAAATACATCGAGACAGGTGCAGTATAAGAGAATGGGGTGAACTTTAGGGATGAACACTCCAAGGCATATCTTAATGCCTGTCACTGGATGCAGGGTGAGGGTAGGGGGTGGAATGACATGATCATTACAGTCAATAATCCCAAGCCACACCCCTGATGCCTGTCAGTTTCTACAGGGTGAGATGTTACAGTTGGGAACCCTAACGCCTTAAGCGTTTGTTGGTATTTTCACTCCAAATTTTCAACAAAGGCTTTTTATGACCCAACCTCATGAAGAGCGGAACTATCAGTTTGTTAACCAAAAGGTGGTTTTGCACAGCAGCTATGCCATTTGGCGACACAGGGACAAAAACATATTTTGGGCATGATGTGAAAAATGACAACTGTATTGCTAATGAGGAAGTATAAATGGCACTGTGATTTTGTGAATCTATCCCAAAAGTTGATTTCCAATAGTGACCATGCTATTGTGTGCCACAGGTGTGAAAACACATTTTGGGCAGGATGTGAAAAATAACAGCTGTGTTATTCATAAGGAGGTCGGAAAAAAATGCCAGCATTAAAAATCTGGAATGAAAATATTGCAAATTTGCGAAGTTACAACAGTGCATGGAAACTGCGCAATGCATGCATGTAACACAATCATTTTATGGACTTTTGTCACCAAATTTTCAACATAGGCATTTTTGGACCTCTACTCATGAACAGTGTCACCATCATTTTCTTAAACTGTTCCGAAAACTGATTTCACACAGCAACCACGCTTTTTTGCGCCGGACCTGCAAAAACACATTTTAGCCAAGATATGTAAAATGATAGCTGTACTGTTCATAAGGAGGTGTCGACATTCCAATTTTGAAAATCTGGAGTAAAAATATTACAAATTCATGAAGTTATGAGCATGCATGGAAACTATGCAACGCACACTCATAAAACAGCCATTTTGGGGATTTTTTTCTCCTAATTTGCAACATAGGCTTTTTGAGAGCCCTTCTCATGAACAGTGGGGCTGTCATTTCATTAATCTGTCCCGAAAGGTGATTCCATGCAGTGACCGCAAAATCCCCTTTTGGGACAAAATAACGCCATGACAGTAACTGAATTCATGAGGAAGGGTCCTAACGACCCCATGTTGAAAATGTGGTGCCAAAATTCCCCAGAATGGCTGAGATATGCACCAAAGTTCAACAAAAAAAATCTTGATGCCATTATACAGATTACTGGCATTTCTTCAGTTTGCGGTTGGCTTTGAAGAGTGCATGCGTGTTTCTGGTCCACCAAAGATCATCATGTCAGCCTCTGGAGGTAAGTATGGGGTGGGGGATTGGGGAGGTGTGGTGCACAGAGGGTGGGTGTGAGTTTTGGGAGGGAGCAGGACAGACTGCAAAGGACCGTTTTCTGTTTTACAGGAGGGACTGTTTTTTCCCCCAGGGGCATTTGGCAAGCTGAGGTGGGCTCCCAGTGTGCCACCTGAGTGTTTTGGGGGGTGCTGTAGCTGATGAGGGATTGAGCACCCCCATTAGCACATGCCAAGGGGGGTCAAGAGCCAAGGGGGATTGGGCACCCCCCTCAGCGCACAACAAATGGGGGGGTATTATGCTAATGCTAATGGGGAGTGGACTCCCCTGTCGGCAAATTAAACTGGGAAGGGGGCACTGAAACCGATTAAGAGTGGGTCCCCTGTTGGCAAAGAAAGAGTGTTTGGGGGGCCATGATGCAGAGGGGTATTGGGCACCCCCTTGGCACACACTTTAAATGGGAGAGGGGCATTATGCCAATGGGAGTGGGCTCCCAGATCAGCAACTGAAGTGGGTTGGGGCATGCTGACAGGGGGGATTGGGCACCCCTGAAGTTGGCACTCTGCACGGCAGCAGTCAGTGCCACCATGTTTACTAAACTGCTTCACCAGGAAAGGCAGTATGTGTGAGGAGCTTGGCTCTCATTGCAGTGGACCTTTTCTTTGATCTGGTGGCAATTTTACATGTTGCTGGTGTCAGCGCCAGCAGCTGGCTTATTGGGGAATGAGGGACGCACCTACTAATGCATGCCCTGCATTTGCCCACAGAGACCGCACCTCCAAATCTGCTACTAATGCAATATGTTGGCTGGCACACAAGCTCGAGCCAACATAAAAATGAATACACTTCATGAAAAAGCTAATCAAGCCATGCCTAAACAAGGCATGACCTGATTACTGCCAGACATTTCCCTTTAACAATAAAAAAGGCATCACACAAGTTCAGCTCTGATTTCATAATGGGAAATATGCAGGAGTGACCTTGTGTGATAACTGATTTATCTATATTTGTGCTGTTTGACCTCAGATACCTCATTGTTGCTTACCCCTCTCATGAGGTTACCTAAGGTCAAGCAGCAGTTTTGTAGATAAATCATGTATACCACAAGTCACACCTGCATATCATATATATATATATAAATACATATTTAGTTGTGGAGAGACAGACAGACAGACAGATAGATGCCAGCTGAATTATGGGGAACTACTTGAAACTGGAGGGGGGGGGGGGTCAGGCAGCTGGTTTGCGGTTCTATACATTCCTGTGCAATCTATTGTACTCCATTACAACTGTGCTGCAATGCCCCTCCCTGCTGACGTTCCCCCTCCATGTAGTCACAACAGTTATGCTCACCATTTACAGTTTGCCATAAACAGTTGATCATTAGCAAGAAGTATGCCTTAAACTTCACTAACAGCCTTAAAAAGGATGAACAGAAGGAAACAGAATATCTGACAGAAACAAATAAATGAGAGAAATGTGCGGGGGGGGGGGGGGGGGCAAATTATACCTCAGTGTCTAGTTGCCAGTTTTGAAATTTCAGGTACCCTGGGGCCTGTTGTCTCCTGTTTAATGATTGTCCTCTGGTCCATTTGGGTAGAAGGGGTCCCAGGGTACCTATACTTTAGACCCATTTCTTTATAAAAGTATTCTGGCATCTGTCTAGTATGTTAATGAAGCATTACCCCTTTCTTGACTGCCAGCCTTTTGTGTCCACCTCTTCCTCTGTGTCTCTCTGACCAATGGAGGAGCAGGCAAAGCAAGGAAAGGGCAACCACACTAGTAAGGTAGTAGTCTGGAAGCCGAGACGGAAAGCACTGGACATGGGGCAATAGGAGTAACAGCAGTAGACAGATTGCATGTAATGCTGAAATAGCCAAGGTGATAGGGTTAAGTACGGTGCATGTTTGGGAGAAAGGTCTGGGTGTAGTGCAAGTATATCAGGGAGATGAGTTTTGGACAGTGTTAAAGTAGCCCATGGTCTTAAGAGTAGGGTATGGGTGCAGTAAATAGCCTGG
This sequence comes from Neoceratodus forsteri, assembly GCA_016271365.2. Classification (NCBI taxonomy): domain Eukaryota; kingdom Metazoa; phylum Chordata; order Ceratodontiformes; family Ceratodontidae; genus Neoceratodus; species Neoceratodus forsteri. The sequence goes on from CM028133.1 coordinate 996,057,676, forward strand.
GACTAGGTGCTGGTGCAGTACAAGAGGGACAGGTGGTGAGGTGTGCCTCCTGCAAGTTGAGCAGGGGGCACAGTGTGTGCAAGTTAAGTCACCCAGCAGAAGAATAGGTGCAGTACAAGTAGCCCAGGTGAGGGTGCAGTGCCATAGCCCAGTGGCATGAGGCTGAATCTGTACTTGGTGTCTCAATGTTGGTCTCCTCTTGTCTGTCAGATGTGACCCTTCCCTGGAAAAAATGTGGTGGGAAAGTAAGATGTACAGATGCTGGGGTGCATAGGGCAAGTGATTTCTTGCAGGAGAAGGGAGGTGGTGTTGCCACTGTATTACTCTCTAGTAAGATTCAGCTTGGAATACTGTGTCCAGTTCCAGAGGCTGCACCCCCACAAGGACATTGACAGGGTGGAAGCAGCTCAAAGGATAGCTACCAAAATGGTGCAGGGGTTTCATTAGAAACCATATGAGGAGAGGTTGCAACAGCTCAACATGTACTCCCCAGAGAAGAGTAGAGTGAGATGGGACATGATTAAGACCTATAAAATACCTCAAGGGTGTGAACAAAGTGTAGGAGGAGAGTTAAATTCAGTGGTGGAGGAACACCAAAACACGGGAACACTAAGAAGCTTTGGGAGGGGGATTAAAAGAGATGCGAGAAAATTCTTCTTCAAAGAAAGGGTGGTAGATGCCTGGAAAAGCCTGCTAGTTTACTCAGGTATACTTAGTCATGGGTCAGACTGTCACTGCTGCCAAAAGGTATCCACTCTTGAGTCCCATTCCAAGCTGTCCCTGGTTCAGGCATTGTGTATAGGCAAACATGACAGTCAAAAGGACTGGATGCAATCAAAGTAGCACCATGCCCCAATGAGTGATATTGATAGTGTATGGACTGTTGCAGACAGACATGGCAGGCAATATTCACTAATAACTTCAATGCTGCTGGTACTAGAAGTTGGACTGCATGCAGACACAGCATCAAAAACACACCAATGAGCTTGATATTGGTAGTGTTTGGAAAGTATGAAGAGCAGAAAAAACATGGCAGGTGATATACACCAGTGAGTTCAATACTGGTATCGCAGGAACATTGTGCAGACAAAAAGGCAGCCATTCTAGCCAACAGGCAGGAATCTTTGTTTTACTATTTTGTTTAACCGGGATAGTTCAACCAGGATTCAACATTTCACTTCCAATGGGCTCCTGCTTCTGCCCATTCCTGCAGCTGGGTGCACTGGAGCACAGGAGGTTAAGTGACTTGCTCATGGTCACTTAATGAATAGCTGGCTGCAGCATTATTTCAGCCATGGATCTTTGACTCCCATCAGTACTTTAACGGTAAACCATGCTGCCTCCATTGCGGGGGCAGGGTGCTGAAATGCCAACAACTGCAGGTAATATTTTTTACATATTTATTTCCTCAAAATAGGCTGAGTTGCAACATCTCATTTCTAGTGGGGGTCTTTGCTTTTACCTATTTTTACAATTTATTTACTCAGGATAGCCCAGCCATTTTGCAGCATCTCCTTTATGTTGAGTCTAGCTTCTACCCATTTTTGTAGCAGGGTGGCCAGAAGCACTGCGAGGTTAAGGGACTTGCTCAGGGTCACAGAGTACCATGTGCAAATCACTGTGGGGCTGGCTGCCAAGGCTTTAGTCCATTACTTTTCAGACATTGTAATAGTGAGCCTCCCTAAATTATTTTATTTTATTTATTTACTTTTGGTAACTGGGTAGGCCCACTGAGGCCAGGTGATCCCTTTTTCAGGTGCGACCCAGAGTTAATTACAGAAAAACATAGATGTGTAGCATATCCATTGTACAGTTAGGTAGCAACAATAAATATATCATACAGGGGTGTGTGGCAGTTATTAGTCCACATATTACTTAACAAGACATGAGACACAATTTACAGAGCAATAATTAAGCAATAATTCAAAACAGGTCATGTGCTTAAGACCTTGAGCCTCTCCAAAGTATTGAAATAATCTTGGGCCTCCCCATAGAAAAATAATATACTTTGTACCATTCATCAGGAATAAAGTAAAACTCCTCTGGTACTGTAGTTGGCTTTCCTTTTATTCAGCTCATGGTAGCCTCCCTTTGTAAACTCCTTTCCCCAGGCCAGACTACTTGCTCCACTATTTTGACTCTCAAACCATTACTACCTCTTGTTGAAATTCCTTCATGAGTCAGTCTGTATTGTCTACTTCCCCTCTTTCTAGAATAACCTTTCTACCCACCTCTACCTCTCCGCCTTACTCTTTAGCATCTTCAGAGGGATCTTGTTGCCCCTTCCTGCTTTTGCTGCTAATATTTCTCTGCTTAACCCTTGTATTTCGACTGTTCTGCTACCATTCTAATTGATCAGTTGTTTTAGTACCTCACATTGTTTATTCATTGTTCCTATTTGCACTGTTGTTTACTTTGTATTTCTTGAATGTTTTGAAGTTACCTTTTGAATTGTATTTACTCCATACCTTTCCCCAGGCACACCTGAAATAAGTCTTTACTAAGTGTGCCTTTCCTGGTTAATATTTCTAAATAAATATATAAATTCACCAACTATTATTATCTTTCAGTTTGCTTCATTCAGTCACACATAATATCTAAAATTCAAAACTGAAATGCAGTGCTTTTCAGACTTTCCTGAGCCTCCCCCTTGAACATGTTGAGGCCTCCCCAGGGAGGCTGACCTCACCATTTGAGAAACTCTGCTTTAATAATACAGGCACAAGCAGTGTAAAGAGGGTGTGGCACCACACAGCATGTGCAGCGTGTAGATCTGACTCGATTCTAGTGGATTTTTTTCTCTGAAGCTGACACTATTTATTCCTTCCAACATGTCCTGGGGTTAGACCAAAGAATGTAGGCTGGAATGCCTCTTATCATGTCAAACAGGAAAAGCAGTTCCTGCCAAATCTCTTAATAGTAAACATAATAAGCCTGTTAGTTGAAAAGGTCTCTGCTGTTGCATTTCTTATTTTCTCTGCAGCATGTAACAGCCTGTTATGCAAGCAAAAGGACTTCATGTGTTCCAACCTGCAATATTTGCACTAGTTCTTTTTTTATGTTTGCTTGCACGCATGCACAAGAAACATTATGTGGCAGCCTAGGAGAGAAGCGGGTTGTGGAGGCACGGCACTGTAGCAGCCAATGGAGGCAATACCTTTGGGGGCTTGGCACTGGTGGACCAATGGAGGCACAGTTTTCTGATGATACCGGTCTCCAAAAGTGACACCAAGTAAAAACGTTTTCACTGCAGCAATCATGGGCCACCTTGTCATTGCAGCATCACCATTCCACTGCAATGAGGGAGCAACCCATCATTGCTGGGTGAAACCTTGCTGACTGTAATATTGTTTGTGAACATGGCGGTGGCTTGCCACCGTGTTCATAAACAGTATTCATCAGCCCCACTGCCAAGGGGGTGCCCAATCCCCCTCGGCATCATGTGCCACCATGAAATTAGTTTGGCCAATGGGGGTCCCAAACCCCGTCAGCTTCATTCACATCCCACCCATGTAAGTTGGTGATGGGGAGCCCACTCCCCATCAGCATAATGGTTTTCTCCCACCAAAGCATTCAGTTTATGCTGAAGGGGTGTCCAATCCCCCTCGGCTCTTGTTCCCCCTCCGCACTCCATATGTGCTGACGGGGGTGCCCTGTCACCTGTCAGCTATTCCCCCCCCAAACATTCAGGTGGCACACTGGGAGCCCACCCCAGCATGTCCAGTGCCTCTGTAAGGAAAAAAACATTCTGCAATGTTTTTTTTCTTAACCTGTAAAAAAGGAAATGGTCCCTCACGGTCTCCCTGCTCCCTCCCACAACCCACGTCCACCCACTGCACTTCTTAACTCTCCACACCCCCTCATCCCATACTTACCTCCGGAGCTGATACAATGATCTTCAGTGGACTGGAAACACGTCTGCACTCTTCAAAGTCGACCATGAACTGAGGAAATGCCGGTAAGGTGTATAATGGCATAGATAGTTTTTTTTTCAACTTTTTTGCATATTTCAGGCATTGTTTGGAATTCTAGCACTGAATTTTTAACATGGAGTTATTAGGCACCCTCCTCATGAATTCAGCCACTGTCATGGTGTTAATAGGTCATAAAAGGTGATTTCACGGTCACTGCGTGGAATCACCTTTTGGGACTGATTAATGAAAAGAAAGTGCTATTGTTCAAGAGGTGGGCTCTCAAAAAGTCTATGTTGAAAATTTGGTGGGGAAAAAACAAAAAAATTACTGGTTTACGAGCGTGCATTGTGCAGTTGCTATGCATTCTCATAACTTTGCCAATTTGTAACATTTTCACTCCAGATTTTTAACATTGCCATTTTTATGAACCTCCTTATGAACAGTATAGCTGTCATTTTTCACATCCTGACTAAAATGTGTTTTCACAGTTGTGGCACAGAATAGGACAGTCACTGTAGGACATCAGTGTTTGGGACACATTAAGAAAATCACAGTGACACTGTTCATGAGCAGAGGTCCTAAAATGTCTATGTTGAAAACTTTGTGACGAAAGTCCATAAAATGAGTGTGTTACGAGAGTGCATTGCACAGGTTCCACGCACATTCTAACTTTGCAAATTTGCAATATTTTCACTCCAGATTTTCAACATTGCCATTTTTCCACACCTCCTTATGAACAGTTCAGCTGTCATGTTTCACATCCTGGTCATAATGTGTTTTTGCACATCCGGCTCAGAATAGCACGTTCACTGTGGGAAATCAGTGTTCAGGACACATTAAGAAAATCACAGTGACACTGTTCATGAGCAGAGGTCCTAAAATGCCTATGTTGAAAATTTGGTGATGAAAATCCATAAAATGACTATGTTATGCACATGCTTTGCGCAGTTTCCATGTATGCTCGGAATTGCAAGCATTTTTACTATTCCCACTGCAGATTTTCAACATTGCCATCTCTTCATACCTCCCTATGGATAGTACAGCTGTCATTCTTCATATCCTGCCCGATCTGTGTTTTCTTACATGTGGTGCAGAATGGCATAGTCACTGTTGAAGTCAAAGTTCGAGATACATTAACATAATTACACTGCCACTCTAAATGAGAAGAGGTCCCACATGCTTTCATGAGGTGGGGTCACAAAAAAGTACATGTTGAAAATTTGTAGTGCAAATACTATCAAACGCCTGGGGCATTAGGGTTTCTAACCATAACGTCCCACCCTGTACAGACTGGCAGGTATTGTGGTGTTCCTTTAGATTGCCGACTTTATTGCTCATGCCATCTCACAGCCCCCCCCACCCAGTGACAGGCATTGAGGTGTTCAGGACTCTTCAGCCCCATAGTTCACCCCATTCTCCTATGCTGTACCCATTTCAGCATATGTCCTTATGGAATGGGGTGACTGTAAAGCCAAACACCCCAAGACACACCTCAACACATGTCAGTGTTTGCAGGATAGGGTGAGTTGAAACGGCCATGAGTGTTATGGCATTTTGACCCCAAAACACACCCCAATGCCTGTCTATCTCTACAGGATGGAGGTGGGGTTGGCGTGAAGTTCAATACTTCACTGCCATTCCTATTCTGCATGTGACTAACTCCTGCATTTCCAATGCTAATACCAGCAAGCAAACATTCAGCATTGACAAATGCTTGTTTCCAGTTATAACTTCTTCAAGTTAAACCACACCTAAACAACAATATGGGTAGCAGGGCTGAGAATGTACTTCAATGCTGCAAAATCTTATACTGTATTTTCAAACAGTTACAAAAGGGATTAACTAAAGCCCAAATGTGTTCTACAGTATATTTTTTAATTGCCTGAGTTATGTCGTTGCTATCCCAAATCTGCAACAATGACAGTACAGTGACATGGAGAACAGCTGAGTTAAAACCCAGTTCATCTGGTGTTCGTTGGTGGGTAGCAGGAGCAAGTACCATACAAAGTGGTTATGCTTAAACCAGGGGTGGAAAAGGGGGGACCTGGGTGATCATTTCCAGGAGCAAAATTAAAAGTCTGACTCTATTCCAGGAACACAACTGGGAAAGTGAAAGGTATGTTTGCATAAACGTGACTTAACAGAGTGTAACAATGCAACACACTGTAATATAATGAGAAAATGTGTCCCCTGAAAACGCCATGATATCATGTGTGCTTGAACCTATATGAAAGTTCTTGGGATACTCCAATGATTCATTTTCCATCTCCAGCACACTGGTTAATACCTAGAACTACTGGTGTTCACTGGTAGTTTCGGGGAAAAAGTGCACAGAGGGTGGCTATGTTTAAATGCAGCATTACCAGTGTTCACAGGCAGGTGGTGCAAACAAGTGCAGTGGCAAGTGGTTACGTTTAAACCAAGCACTGCTGGCATTCACAGGAGGGCAGGGGAACAAGTGCCATGGAAAGCAGCTAAGCTTAAACCCACATTACTAGTGTTGCTGGATTGGGGGAGGGGGACATGTGCGGAAGAGCATATTCAAGTTTAAACCTAGCACTCCTGGTGTTTGTGGGTCTTGGGGAAAAATGCTCACAGAATGGTCAAGTTTAAACCCAGTAATGATTGTGTTATTAGGTTGGGGGGAACAAGTGCAATAGAAAGTTGCTAACTTTAAACCGAGCACTACTAGTGCTTATGAGCATAAGAGAAATAGGTGCCATGGTAAATGGCCACGTTTAAACCCAGTAATTATTATTTTCTTGGGTTGGGGGGGACAAGTGCTATAGAGAGTTGCTAAGTTTAAATCGAGCACTACTAGTGTTTATGAGCATAGGAGAAACAGGTGCCATGGAGAATGGACAAGTTTAAACCCAGTAATGATTATGTTCTTAGGTTGGGGGAACAAGTGCTATGGAGAGTTGCTAAGTTTAAACCCAGCACTAGTAGTGCTTATGGGGCTATAGGAGAAACAGGTACCATGGAGAATGGCCAAGTTTAAACCCAGAAATTATTATGTTCTTTGGATGGGAGGAACAAGTGCTATGGAATGTTGCTAAGTTTAAACCCAGCACTACTAGTGCTTATGGGAGCATAGGAGAAGCCGGTACCATGGAGAATGGCCACGTTTAAACCCAGAAATTATTACGTTCTTGGGTTGGAGTGAACAAGTGCTATGGAATGTTGCTAAGTTTAAACCCAGCACTAGTAGTGCTTACGGCACCTTAGGAGAAACAGGTACCATGGAGAATGGCCAAGTTTAAACCCAGTAATGATTAAGTTCTTGGGCTGGGGGGAACAAATGCTATGGAATGTTGCTAAGTTTAAACCCAGCACTACTAGTGCTTATGGGAGCATAGGAGAAGCCGGTACCATGGAGAATGGCCATGTTTAAACCCAGAAATTATTACATTCTTGGGTTGGAGCGAACAAGTGCTATGGAATGTTGCTAAGTTTAAATCCGGCACTTGTGGTGCTCATGGGAGCATAGGAGAAACAGGTGCCATGGAGAATGGCCAAGTTTAAACCCAGCAATTATTTTGTTCTTGGGATGGGGGAACAAGTGCTATGGAGATCTGATAAGTTTAAACCGAGCACTACTAGTGCTTACGGGAGCATAGGAGAAACTGGTGCCATGGAGAATGGCTAAGTTTAAACCCAGTGATGATTATGTTTTTGGGTTTGGGGAGAACAAGTGCTATGGAGAGTTGCCATGTTTAAACCAAGCACTACTAGTGCTTATGAGCATAGGAGAAACAGGTGCCATGGAGAATGGGCAAGTTTAAACCCAGTAATGATTATGTTCTTGAGTTGGGGGGAACAAGTGCTATGGAGAGTTGTAAAGTTTAAACCCAGCACTAGTAGAACTTATGACAGCATAGGAGAAACAGGTGCCCTGAGGAATGGTCAAGTTTAAACCCAGTAATGATTATGTTTTGGGGTTTGGGGGGAACAAGTGCTATGGAATGTTACTAAGTTTAAACCCAGCACTAGTAGTGCTTACGGCAACTTAGGAGAAACAGGTACCATGGAAAATGACCACGTTTAAACCCAGTAATGATTATATTCTTGGGTCTGGGTGAACAAGTGCTATGGAGTGTAGCTAAGTTTAAACCCAGCACTAGTAGTGCATATGGGAGCATAGGAGAAACAGGTGCCAAGGATAATGGATAATTTTAACCCAGTAATGATTATGCTTTTGGGTTTGGGGGGAACAAGTGCTATGGAGTGTTGCTAAGTTTAAATCCAGCACTAGTAGTGCTTACGGGAGCATAGGAGAATAGGTGTCATGGAGAATGGCCACGCTTAAACCCAGAACTGCCGGTATTCATAGACAGGCAGGGGAAACGTGCTTCAGTAAGTGGCTAAGTTTAAAATGCGGCATTGCCGATTTACATTGGAGAGGGTCAGTAGAAGTGTCACAGAGCACTCACCAAGACTCTTCATTGGCGACATCTCTGCCTCACATGCAAATTCACACTTCAAGCAAAGAATGATAACCACACAGGATGGATGGTCACCTCAACTGATGAATCATTTTCAGGTAACATATCTTTCAACGCAAAAATGTTTTCAGCTGGTGACATTGAAAATTCTGCCATATGATAGTCTACAACTTCCTACAAAAATTATCACATGTAGCTATTCAGATTGATCCAGAGTCCAATAGCACTATTGGCTGGTAAGGAGTGGCTACTTTCTCCATCACTCACTGGCTAACTGTTTGCCATACCTTCAAATCTCAAATCCAGTACTACTTTGTTTGCATACTGTTTGCAAGCAAACATCTAGATTTATATAACATACATTGATTTTTCCTCCAGATTAGAGCCCTGTTTTCAAAATATTTTTTTCTGATAGGCATAAAATAGGAGACATACTGTACTTTTGAAAACAGTGCAATAAATCTCTACTGTCAGTTTATTTATATATGTTGATTTAAAATTTGTAGCCAGTAGGACTGCATGATCAGCAGTCAGATGCAATACTGTATCTTGCTTTTTTGTGACATCTGTTATCAGAATAAACTTACAGATGCATATGTTTACACATTATAAGTGTGTGGTAAGGTTGCTAAGCATATTTAAAGAGGCTAAGATCACAGATCTGATTGTCATGGTAAATAGACATTCAACTGAAGTAAGGGTAGAAAGGTTTTGCTACTGTTATTTAGACATACTAAAATCTTAGAGCTTCATACCTTTGCATCTGAATAGCACCTGAAGTTTTAGCCTAAATCACTAGGGATCACACTAGCACTGAAACTGTGACCCTGTATTGAGCTGTGCTCAACTGTATTGCAGTCCCTTCAAGTGCAACTGCAATTGTAATTGGTCAAGAATAATGAGTGAGGGCCACTATACAATTGATCCTTGCAGAGTTTCAGACTTCAGCTTCATTATCTGGTCTGTCAGTTAAAAGTAGGCAGTAAAGGGGATCCCATTGTGTGATTGGGAAAACAACAGCAGGGTCATATTTGGGATTGTAACCACTAGTCCTCCAGGCACAGTGTGATGCTGGGTGACATACTAACATACTAAGATGTCAGCAGAGTAGGCCTAATGGTCTATCGAGCCTGCTCGAAGATCAGCACCAAGTCTGGAAGCCATTGGTGCCCTCCCAGCTTCTTCCATAATTTCTCCTGCCCCACTCACCATCGGAGTCTCACCTCCAGATCTGGCAGTGCCTAGTTTAACCCTCCCCTTATACCTCTCCCATCCCTTATTGAAACCCTCCACTGCATTGACTACCACCAGATCCACAAGCAGTATATTCCAATGTTCAACCATCATCTTGGTGAAGTAGCACCTCCTTGTCCCCCCCCGAGTCTCCCACCAACCAGCCTCATGTGGTGACCCCTGGTGGTCCTCTCCCCCCTTGGTTGCAGCACCTTATTTGGGTTGACCCTATTTACTCCCTTAAGATGTTTAAAGATCTCAATCATATCCCCTCTGTCCCTCCTTTCCTCCAGGGAGTACAAGTCTAGTTCCTCAAGTCTCTTCTCACAGGACATTTCCCCCAGACCCAGAATTATCTTGGTTGCCTTTCTCTGGACCCCCTTCAGAAGTGCAATGTCCTTTTTCAAGTATGGGTGCCAAAACTGCACACAGTTCTCCAGGTGTGCTTTAACCAGGCAACTATAGAGGGAGAAGCACCTCCTATCTCCTTGAGGTTATCCTCCCTGGTTATGCACCAGAGCATTTCCATTTCATGTGCTTTTTCCACAGTCCTCCTACACATCTCAGAGTTATTCATGTTGGCATCTACATCTACCCCGAGACCCCTTTCTCATTCCAAAATCTGCAACTTCTCCCTACCCAAAAAGTACTCATGAGCTGGGTTCCTAAGCCTCAAACCCATTCACAGAGGAAAGAGTCATGAAAGAACTCCTAAAACTCAAGGAGGACAAAGCAATGGGGCCTGATGGGGTTCACCCTAGAATCTTAAAAGAACTAAGGGAGGACCTAGTGACACCACTGACCACACTTTTTTAACAAATCATGGGAGGATGGGGTGGTACCTGAGGACTGGAGGAGGGCAGATGTGATTTCCCTTCACAAAAGTGGGAGCAAGGCAGAAGCAGGAAACTACAGACCTGTTAGTTTGACCTCAATGGTGGGGAAAATGATGGAATCACTTCTGAAAGAAAGAATTGTTGAATACCTAGAAGCCAGTAGGGTACAGGACCCAAAGTAGCATGGATTCACAGCAGGATGGCCATGTCAGACAAATCTAATCAATTTCTTTGACTTGGTGACCAAAGTAGTAGACCAGGGAGGGGTTGTGGATATGGCCTACCTAGACTTTAGCAAAGCATTTGACGCAATCCCACACAAAAGATTAATAATCAAGTTAGCCAGCCTGGGAGTGGGTCCCAGCGTGGTAGCCTGGGTAGCAAACTGGCTGCACATCAGAACACAGAAGGTAATAGTGAATGGAACACATTCCAAAGAAAGGGGGGTTACTAGTGAAGTACCTCAGGGCTCAGTACTGGGTCCAGTCCTCTTTAACGTCTTTGTAGGTGACATTGCAGAGGGACTAGAAGGAAAGGTATGACTCTCTGCAGATGACACAAAGATCTGTAACAGAGTTGATACACGAGGGGGGGTAGAAAGGATGAGAAGGGTCTTGGCAAGGTTGGAGGTATGTTCAGAGATATGGCAACTTAGATTCAATGCTAAGAAGTGCAAAGTAATGCACCTGGGAAATGAAAATCCAGGAAAAGAGTACACAATAGCAGGTGAGGTACTAACGACAACAATAATGGAAAGGGACCTGGGTGTAGTCATATAAAATGACCTAAAGGTGGGTAAGCAATGTGAGAAGTCAGTAAGGAGAGCCATGGGGATTTAGGGATGCATATGGAGGGGCATCACAATTAAAAAAAGGGAAGTGGTTATCCCTCTGTGCAGACAGTTGGTGAGACCCCATCTGGACTACTGCATGCAGTTTGGGAGACCTCATCTATGCAAGGACATAGACAGGGTGGAAGCAGTCCAGAGGAGGGCAACTAAAATGCTACAGGGTCTACATCAGAAACCATATGAAGAGAGACTGAGAGAGCTTAATATGTATACCCTTGATGAAAGGAGGGATGGGGGGGGGGATAATAGAAACTTTTAAGTACCTCAAGGGAATCAACAAAGTCCAGGAGTGTAGCATCTTTCAGAAAAAGAGAAGTGTAAGAACAAGGTGGCACAATTTAAAGACAGAGGGGGGATGGCTCAGGGGTAATGTGAGGACATTGTTTTCATGTAGAGAGTGGTGGACGCATGGAACCACCTTCCTGAAGAGGTTGTGGGGTCTAAAACAGTGAGGGAATTCAAACATGCTTGGGACAGACATAAGGCAATTATAGTGGGAGGTTGCAGGAAGTAGGCTGTTGGCTAACTAGAATCTGCAGCTTATCCAATAGGTAGGGATATGGGCAGACTGGGTGGGCCAAGTGGTCCTTATCTGCTGTCAAAGTCTATGTTTATAAGTGGAGAACATTAAATTTCTTGGTGTTGAACCTCAGTTTCCAGGTGTTTGTACACCTCTTCAGAGCCTCCCGGTCCTCCTGTACAGCTTGTCTACCCTCCTCCCCATCCACCACCATCCCTAGCTTCGATTCATGGTAAAGAGGCTCATCTCACTCCTGGTACCACCCCTGATGTCCAAGATTTGAGCATTTAAAAGGAGAGGACCCAGCACTGACCCTTGTGGGAACCTGCTAATGACCCTCCTAGGTGATGGTAACTCCCTCCCAACCATTACCTTCTGAAACTGCCCACTCAACCAGTTTCCTATCCACCTAACGATCCAATCCCCCACCCTTTTTCTACCTAGTTTGTGTAGCAACCCAGAGAATGGCACACAGTTAAACACCTTGGTGAAGTCTAGAGAGAGGACATCCGCCGAGTTCTGTCACCCAATCATAGAACTCCACAAGGTTTGTCTGACATGATCTGTCACAAACAAAGCTGTGTTGGTGATCATCCAGATGGTCCAATGTTTCCAGAAACACTTTCAGTCTTTTTTTCAAGATGGCCTCCATCATTTTGCCTACCATCAAAGTGAGGCTGACAGGCCTGTAGTTACCCAGGTCCTCCTGTGGGCAACCTTTGTGGATAGGCATGACATGAGCCATTCTACAATCCTGAGGCACCGACACCATCTGAGGGGAGGAGTTGAAGAGGTCTGTCAGTTGTGCAGCTCGGACATCTGCCATATCCTTTAGCATCCTGGGGTGAAGGCCATCTGGACCCAGTGCCTTATCTGTTTTCAGGGACCTAAGGATTTGTATCACCCTACCAACTGGAATTTCAACATCTGTGTCCCCCTCTCACTCCCATCCTGCCTCCCCTCATAAGTCATTGACCCTCCATCATCTCTAGTGAAGACCAACGCAAAGTATTTGTTTAGTACCCCCACCTGGTTCCTGGCCTCCTCTACCCACCCTATCTCTGATCTCAGTCTTCTAATTTGCCCCTTTATTTTTCTTCTTTCCCTGACATACCTTAAGAATCCTTTTTCACAGCTTCTGATCCCCTGTGCCAACCTCAGTTCCATCCTTGCCTTGGCCAATCTCTCTATCCTATTTACCTTTTTATATATCATATCATACTCCTCCCTGTCCACAACCCCATGCAAGCACTTATATCATCTATAAGCTGCTCTTTTCTCCCACACCACCTCCTGGACCTCCCTGGTCCACCACAATGGCTTTCTGGCTCTATCAAACTTGCATTGGGCCTTAGTGTAGGCCTTGGTAGCTTCCAGGAGTCCTGTTTTGATAATTTCCCACCTGCTTTCTGTGTTCATGCCTGGTCTGATCCCCTTCAAATGCCCCTTGAGGATCTGCTCCATGCATTTAAAGTCTGCACCCCTAAAGTCAACCACCACTGTTTTAGTGCTATAATCCCCTCTTCCCAGGTGTAAGTAAAATCAAACTGTGGATTGATTGCTCCCTGCCAGTGGTTCTCCTACCAGTAGGTTCCTAACCAGATCACAGTCCACCAGGACCACATCCAGGATTCGCCCTTCCCTTGTCGGGTCAGGCACCAGTTGTGAAAAGAAGGCATCCTGGAAGATGGCCAGCTGTCGCTGCTCCCTTAGGATGCCACTGTTGCCCAATCAACCCCTGGCATATTTAGATCCCCCAGCACTACAGTTCTACCCTTCCCCTGACCATAGTGGTCCCAGAAGTTCTCCACCAGGCTTTCCTCAAATTCTTCCACCTGCATTGGTGGCTTGTAAACCACTCCCAGGTTTACCCTGTTACCCCCAGGCACCTGCAAGGTTACCCACAATGCTTTAACATTTCCCTCTGCCCCCTTCACCCTGCCTGTATCAATACCATTTATAATGATGAGTGCTGCCTCACCTCTCATTCCCACTGCCCTGTCCTTGCAGAACACAGTGTACTCCACCAGGTTTAGGTCCCAAGCATGCCGAGGAGTGTCCCAGGTTTCAGTGACTGAAGCCACATCCACCACCCATTCACAAAGCATTGCCTATAGTTTGGGTATTTTGCTACCTATACTCCTGGTGTTTATCAGGACCACCCTCCATCCCTTCCCTTCGCCAGACCCCACCAACCCTGGCTCTCTCTGTCATCTGCATGCTCTAACTCCATTGTTCACATTCTGGTGCCCCTGTTTGGCACCCAGTCCCATCTGCTGGGGGGAAAAGGCTAAGTCCTCCCTCAATGTACCTGCTAGTAGCATCTTCAAGCCCCTGCCCTCCCCCTTCACCAGTTTAAACTCCACCTGGTTACAATTAATTCTGTCAGCTTTAGTTTCAAAACCTCCTCTCACCCCAAATTTAGGTTGCACCTATCTCTTGCATATAACCCCTTGTCCTCCCAAATTTCACCCCAACCCCCAACCAACCCATAACCTCTAGCCATACACCATGTTCTGAGTCATTCATTTACCACCTTGATTTCTGTTTATTCCCCCATGATAGCTCTAGTCCATTAGTTCTTACACTTTATGATAGTGAGCCTCCCCTGAGCCATGGAAAAGATTTTGAGCCTCCCTCAAATTTGAAAAAAATCTTGGGCCTCCCCGTAGAAAAAAAGATATCATACTTTGCACAGTGCACCCAGGTATAAAGTGAAACTAATATAACTGACTGAGTATATTTTCTATTTATTAAACTTATTGTTCTCCACTCACAACTCCACACCCCAGTTTATCCTTGTCACTCCACTTTTCTGACTGTTGGGCCCTCGTTAGTCTGTTTCCTCTTTGTCTGGAACAACTAACCTAGCCACTTTATCTCTCCCTACTCTACTTGCCTTCCACACTATTCTTCACTATCCACCATTGCCACAGCTACCTTACGTAGCCTACCTACCCACTCCACCTCCTCTCCACCATTCAGGGCCTCCTCCCCCCCCAAAATTTTCTTGACAACACTGGCTCACTCCTCTCCACTATTATCCCTACCTGGCCTACCTTCCTCTCTACCTCCTCCCCCATTACTCATGGCTGACTCCTCCTTCTCTTCTCTCCTATAATCCCATACTGTCTTTTCAAGGTTCTGTCACCTCTACTTTTATCATTGAATGTTTTAATTACTGCCTACTGCTAACTGTGCCATCTATCTGACTGTTTATGCCTGACTGTGTATTGCAATGTCTTAAACTTGTAAATTATCCTGCTCCCTGTATATATTTTCCCTTGTGAAGATATATGCCTGACTGTTGCTGCACAATGTCTTAGCCTTGTAAATTATCCTACTCCATGTATATATTTCCCTTAGAAAGCTGTATGTTAATGTGTATTGCCCTATGCATTCCTGTTATATGTTTGGCCTTGGCTTATTGTACGTGCATTGCACAATACTTGTCTCTCAACATGTCACCTGCTTGTAAATGAACTTGCTCAATGAAGTTTCTTTCCTGCCAATAAACTTTGACCTGACTTTCTCTTTTACCCTGTTGTTCATTAACTTCATGGTCCCTTATCCCCAAGTCACACATAACACAAAGACTGGCTCAGTGTGCCATTCACAGTCACTAATTTACATATAAACACCTGCTGTAGAAACAAACCTTAACTCAGTGTGCTTTTCCCAGTCACTAATTTGCATATAAACATCAACTATAAAAACAAACATTGACTCAATGTGCCTTTCCCAGTCACTCATTTGCATATAAACACCTACTGTAGAAACAAGCCTTGACTTACTGTGCTTTCTAGTCACCAATTTACATATAAACACACACCTGGAAACCAGCTTTGATTCATTGAGCCTTTCCTGATCACCAGTTTGTGCATAAGTAAAGAAATTCAGCTGCCATTATCCATATTTGGTTTGCCTCATCCCATGTAACAAAGCAGCCAAAATTTAAAATTTAAATACTGTACTTTCACAGACTTGACTGGGCCTCCCCTGAAACAGATTGGGGCCTCCCTTGGGATTCACTATTTGAGAACCGCTGCTCTAGGCAGTGGGAGGATCTCTGAGAAGGAGACCGTGTACTCCATAGCAAGACAAACCCTAGCTAGTTCCCAGAACCTTGCCTGTATCTCCTCAACACTATTTCCATCTATCTAATTTGTACACAGGTGCACTAATATATCAAGCATCTCTCCACAAGCTTTACTAAGGCATAGGGCAAGTACTTGCCTTGTGCACAGTTAAGCTGCATATACTCTTGACCCTAGCAGCACAATCTTACCCTTCACTCCTCCCTTCCTACTTAATACCCTGATCATGGTGTCCCCCAGTAGGATCACTTTAACTGCCCCGTTCTCCTTGAGCCTACCACCTTTCTCCACTACAACCCTTCTTACCGCCTCCCCCTCTCTATGTCTGCAATAGTATTTTGATTGCCATCAGATGTCTTTACCACCCCCCCCTTCCAGTTATTTCTCTTATCAGAGCATTCTTCTTCTGGTTCCCCCTCCCACCACACCACTCTGCTCTGTCCCAGCAGTAGTTTCTCCAACTTGTGGCCCCTCCTAACCTTCAGGGGCAATTTCATCTCCTCCTTCACTGTCCTTTTTTTACTGCTCCCATCCAAACTTAATCTCCGCTAGTCCCTTTCCCCTGGGATCTGTGTTCCCTCCTTACCATCCCCCCTCCTCCTCCCTTAAATCTCACTGGTCTCTTTTCCCCTAGGATCTATGCTCCCTCCTTACTATTCCCTCATCTTCCCTTCCCTGGCACTCCATACTCCCTGATCCCCAACCCTTGTTATCTCCAGCATTTTTATTTATCTCAGTGCCCTTGCAACCAACTGCTCCCATATTTTCTTCCCCTTGCTTCCACTCATTTCTGACATTGTACCCCATATCTTCTGAGTCCTCCCTCCAAGATGCCCACCAATGGCATGTACTTGTTTGAAACTAAGATCCCCCCTAGCGAGTTGCTTATCAGCAATCCCTTCCTGTTAGATGAGATCCCCTGCATTGTGGTCCTCAGAGGTGCATTTGGAGATCTGTTGAAAGCACCCTCTCTCTGCCTTTCTGCGCTCTCCTCCTTGTCCAGTCTCCTTAATCCCTTCCCTCTTTTCTTAAAAAGAAAGAGACAGGGAGGTTACAGGGACAGGGCTGCAGACCTTCTTAAAAAGAAGGGGAACCATCTCAACTTCCTGGCCAATTCCAGCTGTGCATGTGGGTTGTGGGGATTTGAATGCTAGGGAATACATACTGTATGAAGGTATAGTGAGAAACTACTGGATCAGCAGGGCAATTTAAACATGTGTAAACCATAGAGAGGAACAGTTTATTATTAGTTTATTTATTTCAAAAGTTTCACCAGGAAATGTATACAGTGCTGTAAGCAGATCATTCCAGATCAGGAGCGTAGGCAGGGGGGTGTTTAGGGTGTTCAAACACCCCACCCAAAATGACCTCCGAAATGTTGTATTTATCCCACACACATGGGGTGCTGGCCTATTTAAATGTGTGCATCTGTCTGTTCTGGCTTATCTGGCTACTACTGGGGGTGGGGATAGTCACAGGAAAGCCCAAGCAATGTGTGGCACTGCGTGAAAAGGTGAAGGGTTGTGTGTGTCTGTTCCAGCTTCTCCTCCTCTCTCAACAGCAGTGAATGAATGGGTGCAATGTAAAATTGGTGGCTTGGCACACCAGTGAATGCACTCCCCACTCATCGAAGTGAGAGAGAGGGAAAGTTGAGATGAGAGGAGGATTTCTGTTGGTCGGGAGTTCGGAAGACGGCCGAAACGGAATTAAATTTAAATAAAAATAATTACTTGTGCCCCTGGTCCTCTGACTTGTGGAGCTCAACTGTGGGCCTAGCAAATAAGTGCCTGTGGGCCATGAAGGAGGAGAGGAGAGAAGACAGAGTGAGTTTGTCTTTGGTCCAGTCGTCGATGGCACACTGAGGATCCAGATCGCGGTCGGGAGTGATGTTGTCTCTTTGAAAAGAGCTTGCTGGAGAAGAAGACTCCGAACCTTGGATGTACCAGTGGACTGGGTACTACTCCTTGCCTGCCAGGCCAGTCTGCTGTTCCCCTTCTCAGTCAGTCATTCCCCCAACCTAGTTTTTTTTTGGGGTGGGGCACTTTTCTCCAGGCAGGGTCCAGGGCATTCAGCTTCAGTTCAGAGAGGCAGGCTCAGCTGAGCCAGCCAAGTTCTGCAGACATCATTAGGAGAGGAGCCAATTGGAGGACTCTGACATGAGGTAAGCAATCAAGCACTAATTAAATAGCAGAACAACAAACGGTCCCTACAACCGTGGGGGGGAGTAACAAACAGTGGAGGATGCAACAAACAAGGTCACAGCTCAGAAAATGCACAGGCTGAACATGTCAGTAAAAGTGTCTCCCAGACCTAGACCCCCATAACAACAGCCAAGGAGACAGGATGGGAACGAAGGAAGCCTGATCACTGTTGTTCAAAATAGCAGGCTCAGTCCGCAGCAGTTTTCAGTGCTGTCAAAGTCACTCTTTACCTGCAGCAGAGCCTGTCCCTGATGCTCTCCTGGCCCAAAACAGCTGATCGCTTTGTTAGAGATTTGCAGTAGTGAATTTCAAAAGCCACTCTCACACTGATCAGTCCCGTTCCATTTTCAGCAGCTTGCTCCCAATTAGCTAGGGATGGAGGACAGGTGGGGAGTCTGAAAAAGGAAGCCTGCTACTGTTCAAAATGGCAAGCTTATTATGCAGCAGTTGTCAAGCTGTCAAGCCCCTCTTTAGCTGCAGCAGAGGCTAGAACCTAACTGACCCCCAGCCCCAATGTTGTTCTGGCTAATAAAGGGTCTGAAGAGTAGGAGCAAGCCCTGGGGAATATACAGTGTGGTAGATGGCTATACCACACATACATGTGGATGGTTATGCATGGAAGACTGGGGAGAATTTCATGATAGCCCTGGCAATGACACTGCTGTGTACAGAGGGGTAAGACTCCAAATGTAGCCAGGCCCAGCTCAGAAAGAAACAGGTATGCCAGGGCTCATGTGTGCATACAAGGGGGAAAGGGCATTGCTGACCCCACTGGGAGCCGGTACATGCAAAGCCTACAAGCTTGGTCGTACACCATAGGTACCACAGATGTGGTTGGGCATATGTTAATGGCAGTTCCCATACCCAGGCAGCAGCCAGGGAAGCCATAGTGCCCTGATGCTGGTGTGTGTGTGTGTGTGTGTGTGTACTGTGTATACCATCCATGGTGGGGCTATCCCCCAAGCATGCAGTAGTGTGCAGCAGAGGATGTGATGCAAGCGGCTATGCAAGGGGTAGCTGAGTGATGTATTTTGGGAGAGAGACATGTGGTGTGGTAATGTTTAAAAGCCCTGGAAGGTCCAAGGGACTTGGGTCAGCCGCTGCACTGTGGTGTACCAGTGGCTGCATCCCTGTCATTGCAGGCATATGTCCTGCTGCAGAGTGGCACAGTGGAACACTGTACCACAAAGAAACACAGAGCAGACCACCAGCAGCATCATGGTTATGCGGCTCACAAGCACAGTGTCACTCCACATGGCCAACAGACAGTGCCAGTCCTGTGTACAAGGAGATCAGTCAGGCATGCAAAACTAAGAAACGTTCCACTGAGCACTGTATAAGGAAGATCAGATTTAGTGTGCTGCTACAGCTTTCTTGGCACACAGTGAAGGAATTCAGGGCAACACAGTAACAGTCAAGTATTTATACCTACCAGATATAGTTGTGACAACAGTTATTCTGGAGGAAAGGGAAACCAGACAGACAAAAGTGTGCCCTGAATAGACCACTACAGTGTAATCAGATATTAAAGCACAAACTTTAGTGGGCAACCATTAATGCCCAGCTTCTCCCAGGATAGGTAGGGAAATGGACTTCTGTTTTGCCAAATATGTCACATTGTTTGTGAAGAAAGACAGTGACTGAACCCATTCTCTTAAACAGAGGGCAAGTGGTGTGCACTGGCCAGCCTGAACTGGCAGAGATAAAAGTGCCCTCTTTTCAAGATAGTTGGTTCAGTCAGTGTCTTCACAAACAATGTGACATACTGCTGGTTGTTTGAGCAATGGGCTGCCCAGCACTGAGCTGGTAGTTCCACCCCACTAGTTAGCTAATTGCCTCATGGTCAAGCCTACTAATACAGGATTACAGGCTCTATCCCAAACCCTTTACTCTTGGCTCCACACTGCAGTTGCACTGTTTTATGTGTTGCTGCTCAAATGAAAACAGGAACACCAGAACCGAGTATTGCAGTGTTCCCAGATCTACACGGGTTCCTGTATTTTAAGGGATTTTTACTACAAAAGCGGGATACAGGAAGGAAATCTTTTATTTTTAAAATATCAGAGGAAATGGGCAAACACTACAGGAAAATACCCACTATGAATCTCATGGCTGCCAATATCCAGACAGAGCCCTCCAATTGGTGCTCAGTTTGCTGACTTTGCCACACTAAGTAATTCTGTTGGTCCATTTGCAGCCTGTGTTTCTCTTGGGTAGTAAAGTAATATGCTGGCAGTGCATCTTTTTGAGGATGAATTCAAATCTTCTGATCAGGAACTAGTGAGCTGCTGCATGATCCAAACACCTGCCATGTGTTCCCACTTAAAACAGCAACACAGTTGAGTCAGCCGAGCTGCATCTCAAATACCACTGTTCTGGACTAGCAGAGATCCTAAGCCACTGAAGGTAAACAAGCCTTCTTGTGGGCATCCTCAGGTTAGTCTATTTTAAACTCATTTTAAGTGCAAAATGAGTCAGACAAAAGACTGACCACTTGATGGTGTTAAGTTTTGGGTAGGAGGGGTGCAAGAAAGAGTGTTTAAGTGTTGCTTGAGGGAAGCAGTGCCCTGAATCACCAAGGCAAACAAACCTTCTGTTTTGCAAATGTATTTATTTTAAACACATGAAATGCAAAAAGCGAGCCATACAAAAGAGACTCAATGATGGTGGGCTTTAAAGGGTTAAGGGTGCTTAAGTGCTACTTGGCTTGTTTGCTACACAGAGCAGAGTTGTGTTTTTAAAAAGATCACTAAGGCAGTACTTCTTCTGACCAGCCTAGAGGTTGAAGTTATATGAAAAAAAATTAGATAATGTTTCTATTTAATTGTGAGCCTAGGAAAGGTATGGGGGTGTCTTCATCTAGATAAGCAGGATTTATGAATTATACAGGTATGTGTGAAATCAGAAGGGACCCATAGACCCCGCTCTGGCCTATGGTTAGTAAAATAAATTAAAAAAGGGAATATTTGTTTTTACCCTAGAGTTTGGTGCATAAAGCTGTGTGTGTGTGTGTGTAGGGGATGCTTAAGTGTGCCAATGAAAAATACAACAATACACTGAAACAATGTTTATTAATGGAGCGCTACAGGTACACAGAGCTGTGGGCCCAATGGACGACTGGTGTGGAGTGGCTATGCACACGTATCTGGGGCGAGTAGCTACTCCACACCCCCAGTGCCCCCTGCATGGCATGCATGAAGGGGGCATATGCAGACCCACTGCACCTGATTCCCCATGTCTGCAGACAGCTCCATGATGGGAACGTCCCAGGGGCGTGCCAGCACTACGTGTATTCACTAACCCGCATAGTGCTGGTTGCATTGGCACAGAAGGTGGTGCAGGGTACACTAGGGAGACAGTGCTATAACCCACAGCATGCCCCCATGAACACAGGCATTCGGTCACCAGGGGACCAGGACAGGGCACACTGCTGCTCCCGACAGCTGAGCAGCAGGAGGCGGCAGGGGAAGCTGGATGGGCGAGCGACCAGAAAGTTTATGTGAGGCAGCACTGGGACTGAAGGGTGCCGAACTGGTCCAGGTGTGTGCTATCAGCATGCACAGCCCCAGACTCATGCCACCCTACGTGGGGGATCCACTATGGGTCCCGGGTGGCATCCCATTGGATGTCTGCCTGGGACAACGACTTCTCCCCCTGTCACCCTGCAGAGTCCGGTGCATTGAGGGAGGAGCCATGGATAGGTGGTTGGCATTGGTGAATGCCAGTATGGGCGCACCGGTCCGTGGGCTGCAGGGGCGAGGGTGAGGTATGTGCATTTTGTGCATCCATATGCCCCTTTCATGCATTGTGAGCAGAACTCAAAATGTATCAGTCTGTGATTAAGGGATAAATCTGAAATTAAGGCATTTCATACTATAAATAGAATACTGTGTAAGGGACTGTATTATTACATAGTTATAATACCTTCAGGAGGTTCTGGAGACAAGTGAACCTTGAGAATTGAGCTTTCTAGGTTCCAGCATTTCCCCAGAACCTCAAGATGGTATTATATTGTTACATATAAAGTTCTTATAGTTGTACAGCAGTTATGTGATATGTTGTAGGTGATTTTTTTATACTTAAAATTAATAAGAACACATAAAACAGCCTGAACATTTGTCCTAGTGATTTTATTGACTGGCATAATGACACCAATTGAGTACTTACATTGATTTGTGCATACAGAAAAATCTACAGGAGTTTAATCCCAGTTTTACAGGGAAAATACAGGGAAAATTAGGGTGCACTACAGGAAAATGCCTTGCCTGATCTGGGAGCACTGGTATTGAATAGGAGGGTTTAAGTTGGAGTCTGCACATGAATGGCCTCTCAGTAAATGCTTCTCCATGTAACCCAGCCCTGACGCTGCTACGGTGCAAGTGGCCTCCCTCACTGTCCGGTTTCCAGTACGTGTTAAACAAAAAGATTATCCCTGGCTGGCTGGTACCAGTGCTACTACTGCCTCCCTCCCTCACCTAGTCCCAGATTTGTCATTAAAAAACTACCGTGTAGTCTAGTGGTGATGCCCACCTCCTCCTCCTCCTTGTGGTGCAATCCTCAAATGCTTACCTGGGCTCCAGATGGTGGCTACTAGTTACCCTCTCTTCACCTTCACTGCTGGCCACCACCATCTCACAAAAAAATATAATATGGATAATGTGATGTGACGTGTGTGTGTGCGTGTGTGTGTGTGTGTGTGTGTGTGTGTGTGTGTGTGTGTGTGCATGATTCCTGTCTGACTACTCGTGTTCCTGTTGCTTTGCTAACCTGCTGGTCCCCGTCCCTTCCTCACCCTGCCCCATCTCTTCTATCTTAGAATCAGATACAACTGTCTGCTAGTGTACTTGTGGCAAATATAATAGTATAACCAGTGACTGGATATACTGTTATATATGCTATATATAAATCCCATCTGAATCGTTCTGAGTTGTGCTGTAACTTCAGGCAATAACAATTTTAGACAGTAAAGTTGAGTGTGTGTGCAAAACAGTTTTATTTAAAAATGTCTGGGACTTAAGAGGAGGTCATAAAACGACTATGTTTGCTTTCATGAAAGGCATTAATGAGTCTCACACAAGCAGAAGTGGAAACAGTCCTGGTCCTGCTGCTGTGTCTTCTGCTCCTCCTGAGGCAGCTAGCAACAAACTGCTATGTGGGGCTCATGAAACAGTGTGATTCGGGACTGTATCCCGCGACCTGTATCCCCATGTCCTTATCTACTTTGCTGCTTTGAAATGAGAGATAGGACTGGGGACCCCATTCCTACTCTCTCATTTCAAAGCAGCAAACTAGATACGGACACAAGAAATCAAGATGGGATTAGACTAAGAGCCCAGGACATAGGCAGTGCTATTCTTTATAAATCCTTAATGACTGGTGGGTGTACAAGAAGACAGGGGTTTCAGGTCAGTAGAATGGGCCACCCTGATCATTCAGGCCCATTGTTCCGACCTGACACCCCCCTTTCTTATACACCCACCAGTAATTACTAATTATATATACTGGCAATGGTATCACCCATGTCCTATTCATGTTGCAGTAATGTCTCTGTGTATAAAGGGGCAACCCCTTCCTTTACAAGTGGTTAGCCTCCTCTTCTACCTGCTGTGTTAGTAACGCCTGGTAACAAGGCATTATACCACCACGTACATGGATGCTGGTGGAATGTCATGTCATCAGCACCAGGTCACCCTCCATACCACACCCATGTTTTTTGTCATGGTTTCCTAGTTGTCTTCTCCTCCCCATGTTACTAGTGTTTAAGCGTGTGCCCCTTTTGTATATTTGTATGTCAGGGGCTGTGGGTCGATTTCAGCATTGTTTTACTAGCCCAAAACCTAGTGGAAATTAACCAGGGCTAGTGCAGCTAACTCTCTACTTGGCCATCTTGACTAGTGCAGTTTTTCCATTGCTGTTAATAAAGTTAAAGTCCCTAGTTTAGCAGGTTTTACCCCCTCATGCTAATCCCTCTTAATGTTCCAGACGGTCTGGTGTGACTAACAGCTCATTAAGAGCAGCAATTATCTGGCAGTTAAAGAGGGGCTTCACACAAAAAAAAATTATCACTGGGGAATCACGTGATGCAGGAAGCGGAGTAGCAGGGTGTCCGTGAGCTCCGTCTGACATCCGAGAAGGCCGCGAAGAAGTCTAAGGCCTCGGGGTCTGCAGCATCTCAAGGGGCAGGCAGCGACTCTAACACGGAGGAGCCTCTCACGTTATCTCGCTTCTTAGAGGAGATTGGTCCCCTTAAAGATACGATCTTGGGCATGGCTGGAGAGCTTAAAGACATTAAAGGGGCGATCGCGGATGTGAACTGTAAAGCCATGGATAATGAAGCATGCATCAAATCACTGGAGGGCACTAAGGAAAAGACCGATACAGCGATAACCAAGATTTCTCAAAGGATGCAGAAACTAGAGATTAAAGTGAAAGACCTGGAGGGTCGGAGCTGACGCAACAATGTTGTGTTTATTGGCTTGCCTGAAAAAGTTGAGGGCCAGGAGCCGATCAAATTTGCCCAGAAAATCACGAAGAAAATCGTTGGGCCCTCGCCCTTCGGTCCTAAATTCATGGTGGAGAGAGCCCATCGATCGCTGCGTCCTTTACCTTCACCAGATCACCCTCCCAGACCTTTTATTATAAGGTTCCTTAATTATCAGGAAAGGCAACTACTTATAGATAAAGCCAGAGAAGATAAGGAGGTGTACTGGGAAGAAGTCCGGGTCAGAGTGGCACAGGATCTCCCGCTCTCTGTTTGACAGAAAAGGGCTGTTTTTCATCCCTTAGTTAAACGGCTGATAGCCACAGAGCTAAAGTTTAGAATGGGCTACCCTGCACGTTTGCAGGTTCTCATTAATAAGGAATGGAAAACCTTAGAATCCCTGGATCTGGCAGCTGTAGCTCTCCGGGAGGCCTTCCCTGCGCTTTTCTAGGAACCCTGAACTGGGCTAAGCGAAATATTGATGGCCATGTTCAGACTCTCAAATGCATAAGTTGCTTGTTTCCTAGTTTTGTTGGACGTTATTTTGTCTGCGACTGATTTGCGATCCAAACAAACTCTGGTTACATTCCCTATTGGACTGTGGAATAATATGATCTTTTAATAGCTTTTGGAAAATGAGCCATGATAGCTGCAAAATTTAAATTGCATATTGGAACTTTACTTATTTGTTGTTAGTTGGGGTTGCTTAATTGTGTGAGTGATAATTTGGGGAATTTTATTCTATTGTCCCCTTAATCTAGCTGGGAGCAAGGTTTATGTTTGACAGGGGGGGGGGGGTGTAGACTCTCCTATTATGTTGCACTATGCAGATAATAGTCAGGCCGGTAGAAGACCTGAGGGTTTCAAAGAGAGGTGTACGGTGATGTAACAAAGGATGCCTTCATTTCTTGGGTGGGTGGTAAGACGGGGCACGGAGGGGTGTGCAGGGCATCCTGGTGTCATGGGCCACAGTGCGGAGTGCTTGGGGAAGGGAAGGGAGGGTAATGGGATAGTTGTTGGGGGGGTAGCTAAAGGGAGGGGGATAAAGATGGCTAGTGGGGACTTTAGAAGGAGGGGTGGTATTGGGTTTGGGGGGGGGACCACAAGGCTATCCTAAAGTTTTTTGTTTGTTTGACAGGGAGGAGCAATTCACATACTGCCCTCTAGAGTGCTTCAATGGGGGCTGACATGTTCATTAAATTATGTACTTGGAATGTTAAAGGGGCACGACATAAACTAAAGCAATACAAGATACTGAAATATATTGAGGCGATGAAGATAAAGGTGGCCTTTTTTGCAAGAAACACATCTGTTGCAAGGCGAAGTGAACTGCATGAGGAGAAGGCAGTTTGGGAAGTGTATTCTTCTGAGGGTAGCACAAAAAGCAGAGGGGTCATGATTTTAATTCACAGATCGGTACCTTTCAGCCCTATTAAAGTTATTCAGGACAAAGAGGGTAGATTTGTGCTAGTCAAGGGCAAACTCTACAATATGGAAGTTTTGCTAGCGGCAATCTATGGGCCTAATTCGGATAGCCAGGATTTCCTGGCAGTATTACTAAAGGCCTGTTGCCATTTACGCACATACCAATGATAATGGGGGGGATTTCAATCAGGTTCTTGATCTCATGTTAGATAGATCCACTAAAAGTCAAGTCCCTATCACGCCGGCCAGTTTGGCTTTTAATGACCTGATGGTCCGTTTGGGCCTGGCAGATGTCTGGAGAGTGTTACATCCACAGGCAAGAGAATATACATTTTTCTCTCAGGTTCATGGGTCAGGATCTCGAATTGATTACATACTTATTTCCCGGGCATTACTTAAAGGGATTTTGGGGTCCATGATAGTGACAGCACCCCTGTCAGATCACTCTGCGGTGGAGGTAACAATTTCTCTTCCCTCTGTTGCTCGTAAGGGTAATAGATGGAAGGTAAATAATCAGTTATTGAGAGTTCCAAGGATAGTTAATGATTTGTCTTCGAAAATAGAGGAGTTCACTGAGATTAATGCGAGGAGGGATGTAAGCCCTGACATTCTTTGATTCTTTGGTCAACGCTGAAGGCATTCATTAGAGGATTATTGATTCGTCAGGCATCTAGAAGGAAGAAAGAGGTGAATGCTACCATGGCAGACCTGTTGAACCAAATCAAGGTTTTGCAGGAGGCCTTGGTTGCTGATCCCCAAGAGGAGACCGAAGATAGGTTAATCAAAGTTAAAAATAACTACCTTAAATTGTTGGGAGACCAAGCGGAGCTGGCTATTATCAAAACAAAGGCCAATTATATTGATCAGGGAGATAAACCCGGCAGGTTCCTAGCTAGATGGTTAGCTCAGCTGGAAGCATCCCATCTAGTTGAGGGAATATGGTCAGAGCAGGATAGGTGTATCAAGACAAACCCAGAGGACATAACCCAGGTCTTTAGGAACTATTATGAGGCCCTATATGGACCTATGCATACCCCTCCGAGCCAGGAAAGGATTATTTCCTATTTAGATGGGATAACTCTCCCGAGATTAGATAGGGCAGATCAAGAAGCTCTGACAGCGGATATCACCCACGGGGAGATTGAGAGGGCAATTAAGAGTTTACCGAATGAGAAAACACCCGGTCCAGATGGGTTTTCACCTAATTTTTATAAGATTTTTTCATCTTCCTTAATCCCCTTATTATCCAAGCTATTCCAGCATATTCTTTCAGGTGCGGATACAGATAGATATATCTCCGAGGCCCTTATTGTAGTACTGTTGAAACCTAATAGGCCTCCTGAGAAGCCCGATAGTTATCGGCCTATCTCCCTGTTAAATTATGATATAAAAATCCTGGCCAAAATACTTGCTGATAGAGTTGGAAGTGTGGCGTCGAAATTAATCTGGGCTGAACAGGTGGGTTTTATGAAGGGAAGATCTTCAGTGGACCATTTTAGAACACTTTCGCATGTCTTCTCGGCGTCCGAGGGGGGCAGGCCTGCCATGGGCATTGGTCTCTTTGGACGCTGAGAAGGCATTTGATAAAGTTCACTGGTCATTCCTTTTTCAGGTATTGGGCAAATTTGGCTTTCCAGAGCAGTTTATTAGCTGGATCAGGGCCCTTTACTCAAGTCCGTCAGACAGAATTGTATGCAATGGGGTCATGTCCTCACCCTTCAGGCTACAAGTTGGGACAAGGCAGGGTTGTCCTCTATTGCCTCTCCTTTTTAATCTCTATCTAGAACCATTAATAAGGCATATAGTCGCATTCAATAAGATTAAGGGGATCCAAATTAGGGAACATGTAATCAAAGATACTGCATTTGCGGACGATCTGTTAATTTATGTTGCTAACCCGGCCACTTCAATTCCCGCTCTCTTAGAGGTTATAAGTGAATTCAGTGCATTAGCTAACAACAAGTTAAACCAGGAGAAAACTGTTGTGTATCCCCTAAACAATAGGGTATTTAAAAGGGATGTTGTTAATCTCGGACTGGGGTGGAGCCCTAAATCCTTGAAATATTTGGGCCTTACTTTGACAACTAATCCTGAGAGGCTCCGTAATCTCAACCTAGACAATTTAGTTTGTACTATAGAATTGGATATGAAAAGATGGGCCTGATTGCCTCTTTCACTGTGGGGGAGGATAAATGTGGTGAAAATGAACATATTCCCTAGGTTCTTCTACCCTTTGTGTAATCTCAATGTCTGGCTCCCATTATCGTGGTTTAGGAAACTTCATAGGATGATAGCTGATTTCATCTGGAATTACAAGAGGGCAAGGATGGTCTATGTCAAACTGGCGGTGCCCAAAGAGCAGGGTGGTCTGAGATTACCTCAGTTCGCTCTTTACTTTTGGGCTGCCCATATGAATAAATATGGCAGATGGGTGCTTCCGCCCACGCCTAATTCTAATAGGGAATATCTCCTGCTATGGGTTAATCTGGAGGCTACCCTTATCAAGAACTCAGGATTTAATCCCAAAGCTTTACTCTATAATACCCCCAAGATGTTTCCCCTGTTTAAGAATATACCCATTGGAGTGAATCCTTAAGGTTCACAATCAAGCCTGTAACTTCTTGAGGTATAATTATATCTTGGACGGCTACCAGCCAATTGCAGGAAACCCACAATGGTGTATTGCAAACTGGATGATTACACATAAGTGGATGCCGGAGTTGGGAGAGTGTAGGTGGATAGATCTTCTTAACAAGGAGGGGGATCCTTACCCTGGGGTGCAAATTATGCAAAATTTCAAATTGTCAGGAAAGGAGGTATTTAGAGTTTATCAACTAAGACACCTCCTTGTTCAAAAATTGGGAGTAAGCAGGCCTATTGTACCCCATATAGCCTTGTGGTCGGAGTTAAAACCCTTAATAGGATCCCCACACGCTGTTTCAAAAATTTACCAAGTTTTGTTTCAATGGGCCTTTAAGGATAATTTAACTCCTGCATTATATTAGGCTAGTTTGGATTGAAGCCATATTTGGAGAAACTGCCATAAATACATGAGACAGGATTGCCTCAAATTAACTCAATTTAAAATTTTGCATAATATGTATTATACGCCCCAGAAATTAGTTGATTTGAAGGTGTTACAGGAGCCCAGATGCTACAGATGTGGCTCTGGGGTGGCTGATTTGTTACATATATTTTGGCATTGTCCAAAAGTAGCTCCATTGTGGAGAGAGATTAGAATTAGAGCGAATCCATTGTTAGGCATAGGTGAAATGTTTACTCCAGAGGTTTGTTTATTAGGGGATTTGTCAGATTTTCCGGTTAAGGTGAGGAAATATCACATAACACTGATCACTGTTACTGTGAAAAGATTGGTTCTTAAACATTGGAAAGACTCAACCACAATTACTTATACAGAATGGTTAAGAGAACTGTCAGTGAGCCTTAGGATGGAAAGAATGATAGCGATCCTGCATAATCAAATGCCTCTTTTCGATAAAATCTGGTCCCAGTTAGAAATTGCTTACTCCTAAATATGTTAGTGCTGGTCTCTATGTCATTTAATCTCATATAGAATGCCTTGTGGGGGGGAGGTGTGGGGGGTTGGGGTTTTAAGGGGGTTAGGATGGGAGGGAGTCAGGAGCTTATGATATGGTTAGGACTACTTTACATGATTAGCATTCATTATTGCTTGGTCTTGCTGTATAGTGATTGGCAATATAAGTCTCTGTGCCATAAGTCTGTTTAGAATTCATAATACATAATGCCTGCTGAGGAGGGAGGGTAAGGGGGGATGGGTTTTCTATGGGGGTGTGTGGGTGGGGGTCAGGGGCTTTCGACATGTGTATGGTTATTCTTCATAATGTACATTTGTTATGCTTTGGTTGTATTGTAAGGTGATTGGCATTGTAAGTCCCTGTACCCCAACTTTGTTTAAAATTCAATAAAAAGTAAATGGCAAAAAAAAAAAAAACATTATCACTCACACCAGGTAAAGAAAAAAGGTCAGTTTCCCCATACGACACACAGGGGAAATGCCAAACCTCACCCAACAACTAACACACCGAAATCTGGCCAATGGAAAATCATATACATAAATGCTCATAGCCTGTGAAATAAGATCCCAGACCTGCAGGCAATAATGTCAGAGGCTAAACTGGACATAGTAGCAATTGGTGAGACGTGGTTCACCAGTAACCACACTTGGGAGACTTCAGTACCTGGCCATGTACTGTTCAGAAGAGACCGAGGTGCAAAAAGGGGGTGTGGAGTGGCCCTGTATGTCAATGAAAATATCAAAGCTACAGAAATTCAGAATACACGTAAGGAGCCAGAAGGACTGTGGGTCACCCTGGAAACAGGAAATGGGACAGCCATAAGAACTGGGGTTGTCTACAGGCCCCAAGACCAGTGGGAGGACATAAACACATTGCTGTTAGAAGATATACAAAACATGACAGCTAAAGGGAAGGTTCTGATAATGAGAGACTTCAACATGCGAGATACAGGTTGGTCAATACCAGCAGGAACATCTGCCAGAACTAGACACATGGTGGATTCCCTGCATGGGGAGGGCCTCAAACAACTGTTACAACAACCCACAAGAGACAGGGCTATCCTAGATCTAGTACTGAATAACAGGGAAGGGATCACAGATCTCCAAGTAGAAGGTCACCTGGGGCCACTGACCATCACATGGTATGGTTCAATTTGGCCACTACATCTAAATCATCCCATTCCAAGGCAAAAATATGGGACTTCAGAAGAGCCGACTTTGATAAGATGGCCAACAGAGTTAAGCTAGCCCTGGCGAAAAGAAACACAAGTGAGGGGGTACATGCATAGTGGGTAAGCATTAAGGATGCAATACTTGAGGCAACATCCCATTGTGTTAGACAGAAAAGGAAGTGCAAAAGAAGAAAGAAACCACTTTGGTTCTCAAATACAGTAGCAAAAAAGGTCAGAGCCAAATGGTTGGCCTTCAGGAAATATAAGGGAACATAGCGGGATGAAGATAGAGAGGCATACCAAACTGCCCTAATGGAAGCAGGGAAGGCAGTAAGGCAGGCAAAGTCCCAAACTGAGGAAACACTAGCACGAATAGTAAAAGAAGGTGACAAGACTTTCAATAGATACATTGGTGAAAGGAGAAAGTCAAGAGAGGGTAATGCTAAGCTCAAAGGAGAAAAGGGGGCATGTGAGGAGAAGGACCCTGTAAAAGCATCTATCCTAAATAGATACTTTTGTTCAGCATTTACTGAAGAGAAGGTAGGGCAGGCCTCACAGCTCAGCACCATGGACACAGGGGAGAGGGAGGTGAGTACTACTCCCTTCACAAAGGAAAGGGTCCTACAAGAGATCGCTAAGCTCAGGGTGGACAAGGCAATGGGACCTGATGGTATACATCCCAGGGTACTTAAGGAGCTATGGGTAGAACTAGCAGAGCCATTAGCAGAACTGTTTAGTGAGTCTCTGAGCACAGGAGAGGTCCCAGAAGGCTGGAGAAGGGCTCATGTGATCCCGCTCCACAAGAGGTGTAGCAGGGATGAGGCAGGGAACTACAGACCAGTCAGTCTTACCTCAGTAGTGGGCAAGATTATGGAGGCACTCCTTAAGGAAAGGACAGTGCAACACCTGGAATCCATAAGGACTGGGATCCAAGATAGCATGGGTTTACAAAGGAAGGTCCTGTCAAACTAATCATAGATTTCTTTGACTGGATAACCAGAGTGGGGACCAAGGGGAGCAGTTGATGTCACCTACCTTGACTTCAGCAAAGTTTTCGACACTGTTCCACATAGAAGATTCATAAATAAGCTGGGTAGGCTCGGGGTGGGTCAGAAGTTGGTCAGCTGGGTGGCAAACTGGTTGACAGACAGAAAACAGAGAGTGGTGGTAAATGGTATACAGTCAGAAGAGATGCAAGTCACAAGTGGGGTACCTCAAGGATCAGTCCTGGGGCCAGTCCTCTTCAATATCATCATTAGTGACATTGCAGATGGACTAGAGGGTAAGGCCTGTCTGTTTGCAGATGACACCAAGATCTGCAATAGAGTAGATGATCCAGATGGGGTGGGCAGAATGAGAAGAGATCTGGATAAACTTGCAAAATGGTCAGAATAGTGGCAACTGGGATTTAATGCAAAGAAATGCAAGATCATGCACAAAGGGAAGAGAAACCCTGAAGCCACCTATAGGCTGTGAGGGGGGTTGCTGGCAGTCACAAAGGAAGAAAGAGACTTGGGCATCATCATCACTGATGACCTGAAATCATCCTAGTAGACCTCTAAAGCAGTAGGTACGGCTAGGGGGATGTTAGGGTGTATTAGTAGGGGTATCACAAGTCGTAAGAGGGAGGTAATAATCCCTCTTTACAAGAAACTGGTTAGGCCCCATCTGGAGTACTACATGCAGTACTGGAGGCCACACCTTCAAAAGGACATTAACCAAATTGAGGCAGTCCAGAGAAGGGAAACCAAAATGGTGCAGGAACTGCATCCGAAGACACATGAGGACAGATTAACGGAGCTCAATATGTGTACCCTTGAGCAAAGGAAGGAGAGAGGTGATATGATTGAAACATTCAAACACCTTAAGGGCATTAACAATGTGAAAGAGTCTAACATGTTTAAATATGAGAAAAATAGCAGGACAAGAGGAGACAACATGAGAATAGAGGGAGGCTGATTAAGGGGGAATGTGAGGAAATTCTTTTTCACAGAAAGAGTGGTGGACGCATGGAACAGCCTACCTCAGGAAGTGGTGGCTACGAATACAGTGCAGGGCTTCAAACAGGCATGGGATAGGCATAAGGGATCAATAAAGACAAATATGGATAGACAGGTCATTGACAGTGTAAAGGTGTGTGGCACATTCTTAAGGTAGAAAAAATAGGCAGACTGGATGGGCCTTGCGGTCCTTATCTGATGTCAACCTCTGTTTCTATGTTTCTCCACTTTTATGCCCAGATATTCAAACTGCTCCAGGCTGTGGCGCAAGCCTGTGTGCTGCTCAAATTTGTTGCGCAGGGGTGTGGCCAGGGCGATATTCAACAGGTTAGCAGCTATGGCACAACAGCTTTCAATATACACCTGGCCACCCCCACTATGCATCTGTGCATGGCGCGAGTGGAACTGCATCAGCATGGTGGTCAGAGTGGAGCATTGAGATGAGTGGTGATGCAAGTGCCATTGCTCCATGCACAGCACCTGTGATATTCAAAGGGTAACATGCAAATGGGGCCATAATTTATGCAAGGTGCACGGGGGGCCATTTGCATCTGATTACAGACCCATTTGCAAGCCATTAGCATGCAGATGTGCCAATCCCCGACGACTTGTGCCTGGTGCCCTGCCAGGCAGCAGCCATCTGGGACCGACGCCCCCTGCAGCCCGATTGCAGGACGTCCCATAATAGACAAAGAACGTCTCCTATCCCTGGTGGTCCAGTGGACTGTTATTAGCCTGATTGCAGGCATCAGTATCCCCCCCTAAAGTCCAATATCCCTGGTGGTCCAGTGGACTGCATGGAGTCCAATCGCAGGTGGTATTCCTCACCCCCCCAAGTCAGAAATCCCTGGTGATCTACTGACCCCTCACCCCACCCACCATGGAGACCCAGCACCCCACGGAGCCCCACCACCAAGACCCCCTCACAGCCGGGTGGCAGCACCCCACCTGCCTGCCGCTCGCTGCCTGCCGACTGACAGCTCGGTATGACTGCACGCTCATTGGTTCAGAGCATGAGCTGAAGGGCGTACAGCCCATACCGTACTAGTCAGTCCAGATACGTCTACTTTACATTTCTCTTGTAGATATTTTTTTTAAATTGGCACCTACCACCGAATCCGAGTGGCGGTTCAGTATTCTGCTTGGGAAAACATGCTGTCAGCAATCGGAAGGGACAAGCTGCAGCAGGGCATGTGAAGAGTGGGGGAAACCGTGCGCTTGTTTGCCGTTATAAACACTCCTTTATAACGGCAAATTACACCACAGTTTCCCTATGGGAAAAAGGCAAAGCCATTTATTATACTCTCTTTCAACTTCAACAGGTTTCTCAATAATTTTTGTATTAAAAAAAACTACTTCTCTTTTGGACACCCTAATGTCTCAGAAGTAGTATGTTTTGCTATTATGTGCATGACCTATATTTGATAATGAACCATGGGTTCCTGTTGTCAAGCAGGCCAGTGTCAGAGTGCTGTCAATGACATAAATTCCTGGCTAGGAAAGAGAGATGCATTGCTCCTTCTCACAGAAATCCCTATAGTTGAGTTTGGAGGTCCAGCTCCTCTACAGTACTACTGCAGACTATAGGAATGTAACACTGTGACAGGAGATGTCAGGTTATCCAGAGCTAAAAGCAGGTATACTGTAAGTCCCCTATACAGCAATGAGGCCACTCAGTACCCTCAGAACACATGCCACCGAATCAGTGACTGGGCTGGGGCTGGGGAATTGCTTGAGGGGAGTCATGAGAGTGAGTGGGAGATAAACATCTACATTAACAGGCAAGAGGCAGTATAGCACAGTGGTTTAAGGCTCTGAACTGCAAACCTGGAGACCTGTGTTCGAATCCCACAGTCCCCACTTGCACACTGTGTGACTCTGAGCAAGTCACTTAACTTCCTTGTGTTCCCAGGTCACTCCTGTAAACAAACTTCAGCTTAGTGTGTCTCTCCTGGTAAACAAAAGCAAAAAAAAAAAAAAAACAGTTAAAGCATGTCATGGAGGTGCAGTATAATGCAATTGAACAATCATCAGTTATAAAATGGACTCTGGAATGTGCCAGTATTTAAGTGAAGGCTTGGTTAATGAAATTCCAGAAGGTGTTTTATAATGCTGTTCATTTACATACCTTTTGTCACTGACCAATGGCAAAGCAGCTTAACAATGCTTGCGGACATCAGTCTAGTTCTTGTGCATGTAACATAAAACAAATTAACATAAACAGTTGAACGAGCAGAAAAATCTACTTTCAATTGCCCATTAATTAAATTTTTCCTGATATAATTTCTCAACTACTAAATATTTTAATTTTATAACTGCTATAAGACAGCTCAGGATGTGCCATTTTTGACATACTGTATATGCTCTTACACAACACCAGTGGATATACAACTGGCACAACAACAAGAGACATCTTTGTAGCTAACTTCAAAATAACAAGATATCATGCTGTTACTGTTGTCTTGCAGGTTAATATCCCCAGTATCAGCATCTCAGAATCTCAGTGCCAAAATCTCATTAATACACAATAATGCAAAATTACAAATTGGAGAAACATGTTTAATTCTAATATGTATGAATGGCAATTATAAAGCCAAAGAAGTTAATCTATCCTATAAGCCTTGGCGCTGTTATGTCAGAGTTGCTTTTACCATATTAAATCAACAGGGGCAACAAAAGTCTAATACTTGTACCACACAGCTTCAAGCTTTCAGAGAAAAAAAATTAGACCAGCAGCTAGCCAGAAAAGATGAGAGTTATGAACAAATAAATTCCTAAGGACTAAATGTTTGCAGAGAATTAAAAGAAGAAAAGGCAAGAGCTGCCGCTATGACAGTGGACATGGAGACAGGGAACCCATCAGCTGACCTAGGTTCAAGCAGGGCGGTATAGTAAAAGTTATTTTTCAGTAACCAGGAAACCTGTTAAAATATCATATAATACAGCTTGTATTTTATTCATTTGCTGTATTTATCTGTCCACATTCATTATTACTGAGGCCGTTCATATGATAACATGATCTCTGTCCCTCAGACATCATTTAATCACCCTGATGATTCCTCATAGTCATCTTGTATGTAAAATCACAATCCATTGCATTGGAAATAGAGTACTTTTGATGGCATAAATAGAGGATTATGAAACAAAATAGAGGTTGTGTGGTGGTCTGAAAGATGAGATCCTGTTTTCATGCAAATGTGCACTATGACATGAATTAAAGGCGATACTTTCAGGACATAATTGAAGGAGAAGCTGAATTGTTTCCAAATATTACATTCTAGGACATTTTCCTAGATATTGGAAACTGCTTAAAGTGGTCCGAATGACTTTCACTAGATTGGGATGGGGGTGGGGTTAGAGCAGTGGAGATGAATGATGAGATTATAGAGACAGTATACCATTTAGTGCTCACTGAAAGTATCAGGAGAATT
The DNA here is from genome assembly GCA_016271365.2 of Neoceratodus forsteri. NCBI lineage: Eukaryota > Metazoa > Chordata > Ceratodontiformes > Ceratodontidae > Neoceratodus > Neoceratodus forsteri. The sequence continues at coordinate 996,093,837 of CM028133.1, forward strand.
CCAGACCACAGGGACAAAAAAAGTGCCATGAAGTTATACTGTCAGGAAATTGTTCTCTCAGGAATGAGATTTTTCTGCCAGCAAATTGTCCTGTCAAGAGCGACATTTGTCTTGTCAAGACACTGTCTTGTACAGATCCGTCTGGCATGGTATAGCTGAACTATAGCCGGTGAGCTGGGGTTTATTGCTGTGCCAGCTTTGTGGTGTAGTAGAAAGGTCTACAATCTCCTAACTAAGAGGATGTGGGTTTGAATCCAGCCAACTTCTGCTCACTTTCCTTTTCACAGAATTTCACTCGACTGGCGATCCATGGCAGTGTGGAGTTAGTAATAGTAAATCTATATGGGAAAAGGGACTTAAATGGCACAAACACTAACACAGCTGCCCTGAGAGGACAAATCCCTGACAGGAAGAATATGTGACACCTTGCTAAACTAGCATTCAAGACCCCCCTCCTCAGTGATTAAATAAATAGTACCCAGCATATCAAGTGAGAGAGTAAGTGAGTGAGCGAGTATTTATCTGGTTAGACTTTCTAATTATTTGTGTATGAGTGACAGGTCATTGGCAAGTATCTCCTCCACACACACTTCAAATTACAGATCTGCTTACACTTGGTTCTCACAACATAGACTCCTGGTAAACACAAACTAGACAAAGGCCATGCTGCTAGGATCTAAATATAAGCTTTTCAAACTGGCCAATTCATCTTCCTCTCTCTGAATCCTATCCCCCAAGGATCCCCCCCTCTGGAAAATGTACCCTTCTTTAAATACCTGAGTATCATGTCACGTGATGAACCGGCTTGGGTAGGACGCATCTCTCGTTCCTCCGGGTCCCAGTGCTTAATTTTGGTCAGTTTTCCCGACTTTTGGTGGCGTTTTGAATTCTTTCGGGTCCTAGAGGTTAGCTAACAATACCAAGCGACCCGAGGAGTGCTATTATTGTCAGTTGGGGATTCGGCGAAACTTCTGATTAGCGAGAAATAGCGGCTGGAGGTAGGCCGATCCCGATCTTGAGTGTTGTATGGAGACCGACGCAGCAGCTCCTCTCACGGGGCATGCCCCAGCATCGAAAAGGCTAAAGCCCCACTCACCTACCGATTTAGAGCAAGCTGAAGTGCTTCCAGTAGAAGGAGGGTTGGGAGCTTCTACCGAGGACGTTAGGGAGATTAAGTCCCTGTTGCAAGGACTGGTAGCCAATTTTGCTGAAGTTAAACCGGCGCTGCAATCTCTGGCTAAAAGGATGAATGATGGAGGCCAGGATAGCCTCTCAGGAGAGAAAAGTGACCACCTTGGACCAAGATGGTTTCAATCAGGAAAAGTGAAAAAATTGGAAGAAAGGCTGGGATCAAGAGGCGAAACCAGAAACAACTTAATAATGGCGGGGCTCCCTGAGAGAACGGAAGGCCCAGACTGTGTCTCTTTCATACAAGAGCTGCTTCATAAGCTGTTTGGCCCTTCGCCATTCGGGGAAGGGTATAATTTAGAAAGGGCACATCGGGCATTGAGAGAGGCCCCTCCACCGGGAGCCAGGCCGAGAGTGATAATCATGAGGTTTCTAAACTATAAGGAGAAGCTGTATGTTCTTCAGAGGTCCAAGCAAAAGAAGCCCCTGCAGTGGAACGAGGCTTCAATCTGGTTCTTTAAAGATCTGGTTCCTGGGGTCAGAGAGAAACAAAAGAGTATAGTGACATCAAGAAGAAGCTTTATCTGGCTGGTATAAAATTTCGGCTTATTTATCCGCAACACTCATGGTGAGGCTGTCCTCGGGGAAAAGAAATATCTAACTGCAAAGGAGGCTTGGGATGGACTATGTGTGATCTTCCAGACCTCTTCAAGGACCGACTTAAGAGACCTCTGTGAGAGGCATGGCCTGTCGGGGCTGCAGCAGCAGCTCTGGAACATTAATATAGATTGGACATACTAAGTTGGACTGTGTCAGAAAAGGGGCAATTACATAAAGTCGGGGGTGTGATGGTTAACAGCCCCTATGGCGGGGGGTGGAGGGGTGGGGGAAGGAAGTTGACATGAGGATTCAGGGTCGCCTCAGGGGTAGCAGGAAGAATTTAAGGGGGGGTCATGGAATGCAAAGGGCCTAGTAAATATAAAGGTGGGAACAGCTGGATTTATTGGGGGTTAGCGATGTAAAAGTAAGTGTGGGTCGGGAAAATACCAGGAAGGGGAACCTCGAGGACGAACTATTGACTTTAGTCGGAAGCGGCTTATGAGAGGGTCTGCTTAATCAACCTGGATTGATTTTGGACTTGTCGTTCATGGGAGGTTAGTTTTAAAAGGGTTAGTTTTCTTCCCTTAAGATTAAGGGATGAGGTTGGTCTTTATCTCTCAATTGTAGCTGTTTACCTTTTGGGGTTGCCTAGGAGCTCGGGGACATACTTGGGCTCAGTAAATTAATGGAATTGGAGGGACGGGAAAGTGGTTCATTCACGACTCACTGAATTATGGTTGGACGGTCTTGGGACCGGGAGAGTGGGGGAGAGAGAGAGAGTCCTAACTCGGGAGGGTATGGGAGTGCAATGTGGATAGACTTCGCTCAGACTCTGATCTCTAGGAGAGTAATAATTCGATGGCAGTATATAATCTTATTTCTTGGAATGACAAAGTTTTGAGGGGTCGTCATAAAAGATTGATAATCCTGAGGTACTTAGAGCAGCAACGAGTTCAGATTGCAGCTCTACAAGAAACACATCTATTATCGGAGGAGGTGGAGTCTCTAAGAAAGTGCTGGGTTGGCCAGGCCTATGGGGTAGGCTTAGAGAGAGCATCGGGAGGGGTGGCAATCTTAATAAGTAGGTTGTGTCCCCTTGAGGTCAATCAAGTGGTAACCAGGCATGATGGTAGAGGAGTTTTTGTGAAGGGTAATTTACATGGTCAGGCAGTTGTGGTGGTGTCTATCTATGGGCCAACTCCTCCGGACCCTGAATTCTTTGCCTCGCTAGAGGTAGATATAGTAAGTTTCCCATCACTCTCTTTGATTTTAGCGGGTGATTGGAATTTGTACTATGATAATAAAAAAGATAGGATGCCTCCTGGTAGGGGTTCCAGAGCTAGAGCCCAATCCGTGTTGGCCAGGTTCATGGAGGTGGCAGGATTGAGTGACCCTGTGACTCTGGTGATGGGGCCCCTAAGATGACATTTTATTCAGCACCACATAAGGTTCATACAAGGATAGATTTTTTCTTGGTGAATAGGGAGACATTAGGGGGGATTAGAGCCTTCCTGACTGAGGGTAGAATCCTATCTGATCACTCTTTGATTCGGATCCAGTGGGAACCAGGAGCGCTGCCCACAAGGCCTTTTATATGGAGGCTTCAGGACTGGCTTCTAAAGTCAGAGGAGAAGGGAAGAACTCGAAGGGGTCTTGCAGAAAATTATAAGGGTGCAAATACCCACGTTGTCAAACAAAAAATTAGCCTGGCCTACGTGCAAATTTCTTTATTCTATGGCTGCTAAGAGGCTAGCCGACAAAGTGAGAGTGATTAGAAGGGCGAAAGAGGAATTTCTGGAGGCAGCTATTTGTTCTCTATCACAACAAGAAGGGACTTCTGAGGAAATGGATAGGGAGCTTAAAAGTTTGAGAAGAGACCTTTCAGAGATAATATATGGTAAGACTGAATTTTGGTTAAACAAGATTAAGAGAAATATCTCCTTCAGGGGGATGTCCCGGGGTGACTTCTAGCTGCGAGGATTAAAGAATGGGTAGCGACCAGGACCATTAGCCTGATTACACATGAAGGGAGGATAAAGACGGACCCTCATGAAATAGCTGAGGCATTTGCCTCTTTTTATGAGGAAATATATCAGGGAACTTCCTCAGGGGGGGAGAGGGAGATAAGGGAGTATCTGGACGTATTCGGCTTCTGATTTTGGATCCCATTCTGGCCAAGAAATTGGAGGCCCCAATAACCTCCTCTGAGATTATAGAAGTGGTCCGGGCTCTCCCAATGGGGAAATCTCCGGGGCCCGATGGGCTAACGGCAAAATTTTATCAAACCCATATTCAATCTATTCTCCCAATGTTGAAGGAGTTTTTTCACACTATTATGCAGGATGGAATTGACCATCTTCCCATATACCAGGCATATGTCACACTAATTCCCAAACCTGAGAAACCGAGAGAGGATATGGGAAGCTATAGGCCTATATCCTTGATAAATCAGGATATCAAAATACTTACAAAGATACTGGCTAATAGGATATTAAGTGTAGCTCCAAAGTTAATTAGTCTGGATCAAGTTGGCTTTATGCCGGGACAGGGAGCACTAGATGCATTGAGGAAGCTACACCATATTATAAATTTTGCCTCGGATTCTGGGATTCCCTTGGCCCTGATCTCTCTAGACGCTGAGAAAGCGTTTGACCGAGTTTCCCATTCTTTTTTGTTCAGTATTATGGAGAAAATGGGGTTCCCGGAAGGTTTGATTAGGGGTATTAAGAACCTGTATGCTGAGCTTACGGCTAGGATACTGTGCAATGGCTATCTTTCCAGGGCATTTTGGCTAAAAAATGGTACCCTGCAAGGGTGCCCGCTGTCACCGATCTTGTTTAATATTTATTTGAAGCCCCTATTGAGGTCGATCAATGGGGAGGCCAGGGTCCAGGGAATCGGGATTGGCAATATAGAATTAAAGTTATCGGTTTCTGCAGTCGATATTCTACTCCATCTTCAAGACCCAGTATCATCTTTTGGGGTTGTAAGGGAGCTTATAGATCAATATTCTAGAGTGTCTAGTTACAAATTAAATCTTGCCAAAACACAAATCTTGCCCCTGACCCGTTTGTATTTAGGGCAGATTTTGCTCACATGGGGTTCAATGGAATAAGGATAAATTAAAGTATTTAGGTATTTGGATTACTCGTGATCGGACAGAGGAGCAGAGAGTTAATGGGAAATTATTTCTGAGATAGCAGGGGATGTCTTAAGATGGAGTAGGCTACCTCTGAATTTTACAGCAAGATTGGGCATTATCAAGATGAATATTCTACCAAGGTTGCTCTACCCGATTTACTTGGTTCCCTATACTGTTCCAGTAAAATGGTTTAAGGTGATCAGGAAAATGGTATTGGGTTTCTTATGGGGTAATAAACCCGCTAGGATTAAGTATAGAGTGCTATGTAGGCCCTTTGATGAAGGTGGGATTAAATTGCCTGACCTCCAGGCTTATTATGTAGCTGGCCAGTTGGGTCTGATGGTACAATGGGCAAGGGATAGGGAGGAGGGAGAATACTGTCCTGCCTGGAAACAGTTAGAAAGGAAGGGGCTAAAGGATATAAATTATTTGCCTGAATCACTAATTTATGCCAGGCTTAAGGCGGTGCAAGGTAAAGTCAAGGAAGGGAAACCCATTAGGAAGTCTCTGGATGCTTGGTGGGGGTTCCTTACTCCGAAGCAAAGAGAATTTCAGATAAGTTTGCGGGATCAACCCATACTGAGGAATCCTAATTTGACTATCGGAGGGCAGGTGTTGGGTCAGAGGTGGGTTAGTTACTTGGAGGGGTTGGCCTTGAGGGATATGCAGCAGGATGGAGAGTTCTTTTGCCACCTCAATGTGAGGGTCTGCCTTTTTCCAAAGGTTACAACTTAAACAATTGATTGTGGGAATTGAGGGAAAGGAATTTTACGGATAGCTTTTCTCAATTGGGACCACTTACAAGGGATGGTTAATGGATCTGGTTTACTTTCAAAGGTATACAAATACTCTTGAACTCCCGTAGGGATAATGCTTTAATCTCTATTTCTTATTGGGATAAAGCATTGAATTTTGAGTTTAATTGGAGCTCTATCTGGAAAGCGACCAAGTACCTGGTGATCCTTAAATATAGGGTTACACAGATCTGGGTTACCCACAATATTTTCTATACACCTGTTAAACTAGTGTTGAGGGGTCTGAAGTCGACTGATCTCTGTTTTAGGTGTGAAAAAGCACAGGGGGATCTGTTACATATCTTATGGAACTGTGAAAAATCAGCAGTTGTGGGATGAGATCAGACAGGGATTGACCCTGCCTGGATACAAGGAATATATTCACGCAGATCTGTGTGCTAGAGGATTTTCCCGAGTTGAGGAGTTTCCTCAAGATATCACCTGGCGTTAATGGGGTCGGTAGTTAAAGCGTTTATTCTAAGCCATTGGAAGGATGGTCAGACATATATATATATGAGCAATGGGTGAAAGACCTTTTGAGGTCGTTGGATAGGATCAAAAATCATCTTTTGTCCGAGGGTAGACGGAAGGTCTATTTAATGAGGTGGGCCAGTTTGGAGGCAGCTTACTTATAGTCTGATTGAAAACTCCGAATGATGACCTATACGTTTAAGGGGGGCTGTCGGTTGCTATGGGCTGAGTAGGATAGGTACCAAAGGATTTGTGTATCATAGAGAGAATCATAAGCCTCATTATGTGATACCCTTTAGTTTTGGAAGAACTTTCGAGAGGGTTAAATTAGGAGCTTGTATTTAATCTAACTAGAGAGATCTAATGGGGAATGAATGTTAGGGGACGGGTAGTTCCCCTCGGCTTGGGACTCTCTCTCTCTCTCTCTCTCAGGGATTACTCTGGATACCCGATGGAGTTGTTTGGGGTACAATATGTCTTGAGAAGTTTTGAGTTTAGCATTCTCTTATCATAAGACAATGTGGGGCATGGGTAAAGAGAGACTATGAGGGTTAGTAGGGTGCTAAGTACGAGTAGTTACAACTCTGTTATTTTATCTGTATTAATATATACGTGATAGCCGAAGCTTTTGGAGGGGTACCCAGGGGTTTGTAAATAAGGGGTGTATATAGTTTACATTCAGTTTGGGAGTGTGCGCCCGGGTTTCCGGGTTATGTGTATGTCTGTCTCATTATTCTAGGAAAAGAAATAAAGTTTTCCTATAGAAAAAAAAATACCTGAGTATCATACTGCATCCTGCACTGGCCTTTAATATACACATCAGCAACATCTTACAGTACATAAATACATAGAAACATAGACATAGAAACATAGACTTTGATGGCAGATAAGGACCGATTGGCCCATCTAGTCTGCTCATTTGCCTACCTACAGGATAGGATGCAGATCCTAGTTAACCAACAGCCAATTTCTTCCTACCCCCCACAAGAATTGCCTTATGTCTGTCCCATGCATTCTTGAATTATCCCACATTTGTAGACCCCACAACCTCCTCAGGAAGGCAGTTCCATGCATCCACTACCCTCTCTGTGAAATAATACTTCTTCACATTGCCCCTGAACCGCCCTCCTTCTATCTTTAAATTGTGTCCCCTTGTTCTTGCATGTCTCTTTTTCTGAAAGATGCTACCCTCTTGGACTTTGTTGATTCCACTGAGGTACTTAAAAGTTTCTATCATGTCCCCCCTCTCCCTTCTTTCCTCAAGAGTATATATATTAAGCTCCTTTAGTCTCTCCTCATACGGCTTCTCTTGCAGATCCTGCACCATTTAGTTGCCCTCCTCTGACTACCTCTATCCTGTCTATGTCCTTGCGGAGATGGGGTCTCCAGAACTGGACACAGTACTCCAGATGGGGTCTCACCAACTGTCTGTACAGAGGGATAACAACTTCCTGTTTTCTGCTGCTGATGCCTCTCCCTATACATCCCAGTATATCTCCAGCCCTCCTTACTGCCTTCTCACATTGCTTGCTAACCTTAAGGTCATCTGATATGATTACCCCCAGGTCCCTTTCCTTTTTTGTTGTTGTTACTACCTCCCCACCCATTGTGTATTCTTCCCCTGGGTTCTTGTTTTCCAGGTGCATTATTTTGCACTTCTTTGCATTGAATCCTAGCTGCCATAGTTCTGACCATTCCTCCAACCTTGCCAAGTCCCTTTTCATCCTTTCCACGCCTCCTTGTGCATCAGCCCTGTTGCAGATCTTTGTGTCATCTGCAAAAAGGCATACTTTTCCTTCCAGTCCCTCTGCAATGTCACTGATGAAGACATTAAAAGGACTGCCCCAATACTGAATCCCTCATGGTACCCTAATAGTAACCCCTCTTCTTCAGAGTGGACTCCATTTACAATTACCTTCTGTGTCCTGTTGTGCAGCTAATGTTTTACCCAGGCTACCACCCTGGGACCCACTCCCAGGCTGGTTAATTTGACTATTAATCTTTGTGTGGGACTGTGTCAAATGCCTTGCTAAAGTCTAGGTAGGCCATGTCCACAGCCCCTCCTGGTCTACTTTGGTCACCCAGTCAAAGAAATCTATTAGATTCGTCTGACATGACCTTCCCGCTGTGAACCCATGCTGCCTTGGGTCCTGTGCTCCACTAGCCTCTAGGTACTCAACTATTATTTCTTTCAGAAGTGACTCCATCACTTTCCCTACCACAGAGGTCAGACTGACAGGTCTGTAGTTTCCTGTCTCTGTCTTGGTCCCACTTTTGTGAAAGGGAATCTCATCCACCTTCCTCCAGTCCACGGGTACCACACCATCTTCCCATGATTTATTAAAAAGAGTAGCCAGTGGTTTCACTACTTCCTCCCTTAATTCTTTTAGAATTCTGGGGTGAATTCCATCAGGGCCCATTGCTTTGTCCACCTTCAGTTTTGGAGTTCTTGCAGAACCATTTCTTCTGTGAAAGGACTGGGATCGACCCCCTATCAAAAGTGCTTCTGTTAATTAGATTAGGCACTTCCCCCTCCACTTTTGTGAATACTGAGCAAAAATATTCGTTCAGTATCCCTGCTTTTTCGCTGTCCCCCTCGTCCTACCCACTGTTCATTCTATTCAGCCTCACTATCCCTCCCTTTGTCTTTCTACGCTCGCTGATGTACCTATAAAAGGTTTTATTCCCCTTTTAACTGAGTAGCTATCTTTTCCTCAGTTTGGGCCTTTTCTATTCTGGCTTCCATCCCTGCTTCCTTCTGCCTTAACTGGTACAGCTCTCTGTCCTGCTCCTTCTGTGATTCCTTATACTTCTGGAATGCTATCTTTTTCTTCCTGACATTCACAGCCACCTCTTTTGAGAGCCATAGTGGCTTTTTCTTTCTTTTTGATTTGTTTATTTGCTTCACACAAAGGCTTGTTGCCTCTGTGATGGCAGTTTTGATGATTCCCCAAAGTTGCTCCACATCTCCTTCTAGCCTGTTTGCTAGTGCTTTTCTGAGGCACTCTCCCATCTTGCCAAAGTCAGCCCTCCTAAAGTCCAGTACCCTCACTTTTGTATGGCTTAACTCTGTAGCTTAGTTTAACGTGAACCACACTGTTTGATGGTCACTTGTTCCCAGATGACAACCCACTTCTAGATGTGAGATCCTCTCACTGCCCCCATTTGAGTGTATGAGGTCTAAGATTGCTCCCTCACGATTGGGCTCCAAAACTAGCTGTCTGAGGCCTGCCACCTGTAGGGCATCAAGAATGGCCCTGCTCTTGGATGTGGCTGCAGCAAATGTTCTCCAGTTAACATCTGGCATATTCAGGTCTCCCTTCAACAGTATCTCCCCTTTCTCTTCCATTCTAAGAATGCCTTCTATCATATCCTTGTCCATTCCCTCCCTGACATGGGGTCTGTACACAACCCTGTGCAGATTGTGGTGCCTTTCCAGTCTCCAATGTGACCCACAGTGCCTCTCTCCTCTCTCTGTTTACTCTTTTGTTCAGTTGCTTTTATCCTTCCTTTACATATAGAGCTACTCCTCCCCTCTTCTCCTCTGCCTGTCTCTCCTGTAGGTTAAGTACCCTGGTATGTTAACATCCCAGTCATGGTTCCCTGTGTACCATGTTTCTGTGACTGCTACGATATCCAGGCATCCCTCTTCCATCAAGGCTACCGGCTCAGGGAGCTTGTTGCCCAGACTATGGGCATTGGTATTCATTATCCTCCATTTCCTGATGGCCTTACTCCCTTTTGCCCCATCCTTGTCCTTCTTGCCTTTGTCACTTTCTCCATTTACCCCTGCCCTTCTCCCTATCGACACCTCTATGTTGGTGTTTGCCGCACTTAGTACTGTGATTATTGGGGGGGGGCTAGGATTTCCCTGCTCCTTTCCAGTGCCTCCCTCCTTGGCTAGTTTAAATGCTTGCAAATGAAGCATTTAAACCTATCACCTAGGATCCGGATTCCCCTCCCGGACAGATGCAGCCCATCATGCCAGTATAGGCTTGCATCACTCCAGGTAGACCCCAAGTCCCCTATGAAGCCAAATCCCTGAGCTCCACACCAGTTTTTCAACCACTGATTGAATCCCATGGTGCAGAGCACCCTAGCCTCTCCTATGCCATAGATGGGCAGCACCTCCGAGAAGGTTACCTTGCATGCTACTTGACTAAGGCCCCTTCCCAATTCCACAAACTCTTCCTGCACTTCTCTAATCCCTTTCTTAGCCTGATCATTTGCATCAGTCAGAAATTGCAAGTGGGTTTCCATTTAAAATGTTGCCTAACATCAGAAGTAGGACATGCCATACCCAGTGTACCCTCTTTCCTCCATTGGAATATTGTGCCCCAATCTACACACAGACATCCTTCCAACTCTTCCCTCAACTCATCTCCACTTACAATAACATCTGTAGCTTTGCATTGATGATGCCATACTCCACACATCACTATTGCCTCTACCAGTCCCTGGGCTGGCTCCTCTTTCAGGCACACAATGACTATTTCTTGGGCTGTACCATAGATAATGACATCAGCGGGGGGGGGGCTGTTCCCATTTTTTCTCCCTCTTGAAGCAGAAAACCATCCATGCAACTTTCATAACTCTAACACCTTTCCATTGAAAGTCCCCTAGATCTCCACTGGCTTAGGAAGCAAAGCCTTCTCCTCAGTGGCCGCTAAGCTATGGTATAGTCTGCCCACCATGCTCTACTCTGTTGACTCCCTCCTCACTTTTAAATCTCACCTCAAAAGTGTTTTAATCACTGCCACCATGTGTACCTGCCCTAGGTAACCTCAACCTCTTCTAATACTGTAACATAGCCTTATGTTATGTTTAACACAGTCCAGCCTACAGCTGTGCCCCGATGATTATTTGCACTTGTGATGAATTGCTCTGTCTCAATCTTTAATGATAACTCAATACCACACGTACTTTGTATATCTCATGTGATTGCTGCTGTTGGATCTTGGTGACCATTTACTTGTATTTCTATTCTGTATATACTTATGTGCCATCTTCATGGCCTAGGTCATGCCTAAAAATGGTCCATGGGATTAATGTGCTTACCCAGTAAACAAATACATAAATAAATTGACTGCTTGGATTTGGTGGGTCACAGCTTTTGAAGTTGTGGACAGCTAATTAATATTAAGCATCATAAGTATATAGGGAAAGGATAAAAGGTAAACTTGAGCATCAGGGGTGGTAGCAGGATAGTGATAGATGCCTAGGATGAATGCTAGAAGGGAGGATGGAAATGATTTCTTATATGGGAGGAGATCATGTTTAAAGGGGATTCTAGACAGCTGGGTCATATCCCAGTTAAGGCAGAGATAAATTTACATGATGGGACTGCCCTCTCTTCCCACAGTTATACTTACTGTATGTAGGGCATAGCCATCAGCAATGGAGATGAGACATTTACAGCAGTGGACTGATCCTGGCTGAGAGTCCTTGTGTTCTGTTTTGGGCCTGGGCAGGTATATCACAGCTCTGTATATAATATATTGCATGTGCTTTGTCACCCCTAAGGTCCCCATCCAGAGAAAGAAAGGGCTACATGTTTACTTCTGTGTATACCCACTGCAGAGCTTTTCAGACAGATACTTATGCATGCAGGCTGGCATCAGCAGCCCTGGCACAGATGTGCAGAACAGTGTTAGATATCAGGCATCCAACTGAATTCTTATGTTAGCATTTTGGTGAACTCCTCAATCTGCATGTAGTATATGAGCATGGGATATTACTGTCCTCCAAGGACTGCTATATCACCATATGGGACTGTAATATGATTTAAAAGTAAACCATCCTGTACTGGAATTCTCTTCAGTCCCCCAAAGGTGTTTGGAGGGCTGGAAGCTAGATACAGGAAGGCCACTTGGGACTCCAGGGACATGATGTGGCTGGGCAGTGAGAATGCATAGATGCTATGACAGGTCATTGAGCCATGTAGCCTGTTTCTCTTCCACTGGCTGTCTTCTCCATGGAGACCATGATGGGAATAGTGCATTCATGCACCCCTTTCCTGCTGCCCATCTCCATCTCGGCCAACTGCTTAGTTGCAAAAGTGGCTCAGGACTGGGTGCAGAGGGGCTATTCATCCAGGGCTATAGTGAATTTCTGACACCCTCTACATTAGACTACCACCCATCCCCTTTTGCTGTAGTTTGGACTATTCAGTCATGTTGGTACCACCCATGTTTAAACACAGTCACATATAGTACTTTGGGTGGATCACCTCACTGAGCAATCTAATCCAGTCATACACCATGCTTTCCATAAAGAAGAGTTGCCACATGTCCTTCTTGAACCTTCCCCCATTAATCTCCACATATAACCTCAGAACACAGTGTCCTTATTAGTCATGAATACTGTAATTCACTGCAATCCACCCTGTTGATACCTACTTCCTGTTCCCTGTCTACCCATTCCGTTCTGGCCACCTGTGTATACTGTACATGTTTAAGCTTGATAGCCTCCCCTCATTTGATCTCCCATGTTGCCCTCATGGATCATCTGTCTGGACCTCCTCTGGACAGATTCAAGGCAGTTTCTTCATTGGGGCAGATTTCAGAATTGCACAGAGTATTTGTGGTGTGGTCTCCCAAAGGATCAGTACTGAGGTAATATAACTTCCCTCCTACTAGAAAACCCTTTTGCTTTGCACGCGCTAGAATCCTGTTAGCTTTCTCAGTTGTATTGTTGCTTAGGAAAGTAGATTTGAGATGGTCCCCGATAATGATTCCAAGATCTATTTCATTAGTAGTCTGATCCACCCATACCCTCCCCATCCCATATTGTGTCTTGTAATTTGCATTCCCAATATGCATAGCTTTGTATTTTTCACTTTAAAGTTGAGCTACCATATTCTGGAGGATTTCTTCTCTATTTTTTTTCAGATCCCTTTTGATGTCTGTTATTCCTGACTAAAATTAACTCTCCATCTAAATTCTGGAGGGTAGTTCATACTTTATTCTCTCCCCCCTCCCTCTCCAGCTCCCAAAATAAATAACTCCCTAATCTTTGACCCTGGCTTTGTGGTCAATGAATTTAATGCCTACTACACCTCGTGCACCCCATCTCTTCTAAATTCCCTCTCCTCATTGCTACCTACTAACTTCAGCCAGTCCCTACCACTCACCCTTTTTCATTTTCTACTATCTCCTCTGACGAAGTTCTTAATGCTCTCCTATCCCTCAACCCCTCTAAAGGCTCCTCACCTGATGAGCTTGATCCTAAACTTCTCTACCTTTCTGCTCCTGCAATTGTGTATCCTATCTCCCTAATCCTTAACATCTCCTTCATTTCTGCCCAAGTATCCTCAACCTGTAAACATGCTGCAGTCCTTCCTCTCCACAAGGGTGGTGACACATCCACTCCTAGCAACTATCACCCCATTTCCCTCCTTCCTACCCTAGTCAAATTTCAAGAACATTAAGTTCTCTCTCAACTATCACCCTTCCTCTCTGATTCCTTCTTCTTCACCCCCCTTCCAATTTGGTTTTCAGAAGAACCAGTCAACAACCACCTCCCTTGTCAGGCTTACTGACTCCATCCTTTCAGGGATGGATGATGGCCTGATCACCTCGGCCATCTTTGTCGATCTAGCCAATGCTTTTGACATTGTTTCCCATCCCCTGCTTCTTGATTCCCTCTCCTCAGCTGACCTTGCTCAATCAGTCACCAACTGGTTTGGATTCTACCTCACTGGCAGGACCCAGTCAGTGAGAATCCTTGATTCCATCTCCCCTCCACTCCCCATCAACACTGGTGTCCCTCAGCCCTCAGTGCTTGGTCTATTTTCCTTAAAGATCTTCCCATTGCCTGCTCATCCTCTTCTATCCACATATACACTGACGATACTATTTTGTACAGTTCTGGCAAAAACCCTGCTGTTGTGGAAACCAGCTTACAGCATGACTTCAACTGAGTTCAACTCTGGTTTGCTTCTCACCAGCTTTTTCTAAACACCAAGAAGATAGTCTTAATGACCTTTGGTACCAGGCAGAGAATCTCTGGTTTCCAGGCTCTTCCCACTTTCCACACCATTGATAGGACCATCCTGGAGGATACCTCGTCATTTAGATATCTGGGGGTTTGGCTGGACAGCACCTCAACTTCTCTGTGCATATCAATGCTATCCTGAAGAAACTGCTCCCTAAGCTTGGTGCTCTCTACAGGTATCACAGTTGCATCCTGCTGACTGCGAGGCGCGAAATTGTCCAGAAGATGATGCTCCCCATCTTTGACTACTGTGATGTAGTCTATGGTGCTGCTCTCAAATCTTCCCTGACCATGTTGGACACTCTCTCTTTAACTCCTTCTACCACTTTGCTCTCAACTTACCTTTGCACTCCCACCACTGTGAACTCTATTGCTCTCTAAACTTCCTTCCACTGTCTCACAGATGTATCTCTCACTGTGCCAAACTAACCTCCAAATTCTGGTTTGGGGACTCCCCTGCTATCTCTCATCCTCTCTCCCTCTCTCTCTCTCTCTCCACCCCACCTCCCCCCACCCACTCTCTAAGATCTAATGACGCCCGCACCTTGACAGTCCCTCGCTGCTCCACCGTCATCAGTCAGACTGATTTCTCCCATCACTTCCCTAAAATCTGGAATTCCCATCCCTCTAGAAATATGACACTCTTCCTCCAACTACTCCCTTACCTCTGCCCTACACAATTACCTGTCCCTCAGCTGTTCTTGCTTTAACCCTCCTTGAAACCTATCCCCAGTTTATGCCTTCCTACCATGACCCCCCCCCCCGGCAGGGTTGTCAGCATCCTGAAGGTGGAAATAAGGAAATGACTATCCTTTCTCCTCATAGTCATTTCTTGCCTCTGCCCCTCACTTGTCCACCTGCCCTTCTGGGTCACCAGTGTGCACAACCTACCCCACCCTTTTTACTCCAGTAGCACTTCCGTACTACCTCTAGTCTGCTCCTGGTATGCTCATGCACTACAAATAGTTCTATTGCATTATTACTGTTTTGTACGTTTATATGTTCTTTAGTATGATTTTGGACACGTATTGAAATGTACCCAATGTTCCACTACTGTTTATTGTACAATACCATGTGTTCCAAATGTTGCACAATCTCACAATGTTGCATTGTTTGTACTACCCACATACTATTGTAACTGATCATCCTTCACAACTCTATATAACACCCCTCCAGTCTCACCGTGAGATGAGCAACTTGTTGTTCAGTGTGCCCTCCTGGTGAAACATTTCAATAAATAAATAAAACATAAATATAATTCCTTCCTTAGTGATTGCTCAGATACAGATCTTTATATCATATACAAAAAGGCAGATTTTGCACATGAGTATCTCCCCTATGTCACTGTTGAATAAGTTAAATGGTATTGCTCCTTGGACTGATCCTTGTGATATCCTATTTGTTACTTCCCTGATGCCTGAGGGCTCTCTGTTCACAACCACCCTCATAATCCTTCCCCTTCTTAGCCAATTTCCTATCCTCAGGCATCAGTTTGCCTTCAGTTTATCTAGCTTTTCACAGCTCCTGTCGTCACCTCACCCCAGTCACACCCACCACCCCTACAGCCTCTCTGTACCCCCTTGATGCACCTATACCCTATCTGCCCATCCCCTTCCACCACATCTCCTATCTACCCTACCTCCTATCTGTCCGATCCCCATCCTCTCCTCCCCTGATTCCTGTTACCCCCCTTTTTCTACCATCCTTCCCTTTACCCCCTCACCCACCCGTTACCAGCACTTCTCCTCATCAACGTGTGACAAATGCCTCCGGCAGCTCCGTTTGTCCCCCCCCCCCTCTCCCCACTGTCTCTGTGCTCTCTCCTGTGTTATAAACCTAGGCCATAACTTGGTCTCTTGCTCTCTAAATGTACCCTTCCACAATTGTTATTCCAATTGACCATTACCCCAATTGTCTTTTATTACCGCATTGTTGTATTTTCTATTGATTTTGTTGTTTTTCAACTGTATCTTCTGTAACAACTCTCAACTGATGTGGGACCTTTGTAAAAGAGCCTCGGCTCAAAGGTAATTGTAATCCTAGAATTAAATAAATAAATAACAATAAATTATATAATTGAAGGCTTTGCTGAAGTCCAGATACAATATGTTTACTACTCGGCCTCTGTTCACTGCTTTCATAACCCAATCAAAATAGTCAATCAGTTTCATCTGGCAGAATCTGACCTTCAGAAACCCATGTTGCCATGTGCTATACCAGCATCCCTGGCCATCCTTATACATGTGCGCAAGTGTGCAGAGGTCTGTGCAGTGGACGGAGATAGTCTCGAGTCAGAGTGCGGCTTAACACTAGCCATCTAAATGGATGCCTGGATCAGCACAAGAGAAAATACAGAGCAGATCCCTTGCTTTTCATGGAGTAAGAGATTGTGGCATATATTGGATCTGCAACAAAATAATTACTTCATGCCTTCCATGCCTCCTATCTTTTAAATCTATGGGCAACAGGTGAGTGGGCTGGTTTGTCCCAAAACTGTCTAAAGCTGTTATTCTAGAAGAGATTCCATTAACGTTCCCACCACTGATGTCAACCTGATTGGCCTATGATTGCCAGTCTCCTCCCTGCTATCATGTTTGTGTACTGGGAGTACATCCATCCTCCTCCATTCCTCCAATACCACTTCCGTTTTCAGTGAGCTGTTAAATAGCCTACCGAGTCATAATGTCACTTGCTTAATAGTGTACGACATTAGAGCTAATGCAGAACAGCACAGAAGTAGAAAGTGAATGGTGCAATATCACTAATACTGCTGTACGTGTTATTGCACCACTCGCACTATCCCAGGCCGAGGATAAGACCTCTGCTGGGATGGAGTTCCACCGAACAGCTTCCATGGCTCAATGGACTGAGCCACTACAGGAAGGAACTCAGGTGCTCCGTCTGGGACTGGGTTTGAGTCCTGATCCCAGAAACTTTTATTTTTTTCCACTTTTATGCAATTTCATGTTGAACCTCCCCCAGAGTTGAGAATCCTTATTGAGGGGTTTCAGGGGGCGGTGACTTATGCCGCATGGAATAAATTGCACTGTATTGGCAGCATGATTTTTCCATGTGGCTTAATGTCTTGCAACATTATGACCCTGTGCCATTAAATAGGACTGTCAGCGGTACAGTCCTTACCTTCCAGTGATCCCTCAATACCCTTGGATGCACCCCATCTGGTCCAATTGCTTTACCCATCATCAGATTTGCAAGTCCCTTCAGGACTTTCTTCTGAAAATGGACTAGTGTCCCGCTTCCTCCCTCCAAAACTTATGTTACTTTTTGTGGCCCCTCCGCTCCCTTTCTGCTTCCTCTCTGAACATTGCACAAAAGATTTTGTCCAGGATGTCTGCATTTTCCTGGTCCCCCTCTGCACAGTCCTCCATTCCCTTTTTAACCTTAAAGTCCCACCCTTGGTCTTCCTCTTTTCACTTACTTACCTAAAAAATGTATTGGTACCTTTCATTACCTCCTGGGCTATTCTTTCTTCAGTTTGTGGCTTTGTCCTCCTTACTGCTTTCCCTGCTTCCTTCTGTTTCTCCTGATTCACCCCCTGCCCTCCTCCTCCCTCTTTGTCTTCCTGTATCTTCTGAATGCTACCTTTTTATCTTTTACTATTTCATACGCCTCTTTCAAGAACCATAGCGGTCTCTTTTTCCTCTTGCTTTTGCCCACTTGTTTGACACAGAGGTTTGTTGACCTTATTATACTCTCTTTTAGCTTTGCCCACTGTTTTTCCACCTCACCCAGGCCATTCCCCACTACCAGATCATCCCTGAAGCATTCACCCATCATTTTGAAATTTGCCCTCCTGAAGTTCAGGATCCTTTCCTTTGTGAGTTTAATTCTGCAGCTATCCCTATAGGGATATTTTCCCTTAATGCTTGTTCCTGTATAAAAATATAATTGTTATACTGAACCACACCATACAGTGTTTACTGGTCCCAAGGAGGCTTCCCACTATGACGTCTGCAACATTGTCCCTGTTAGTGAGTACCAAGTCCAGTTCTGCCCCATTATGAGTGGGTTCACTAATTGCCTGAGGAATGCCCCCTGCAGCAAGTCCAAGATGTTCCTTTTTCTAGCTAAAACCACTTCTAGGAGACTCCAATGTACATCTGACATCTTGAAGTACCCATCCTGCAGCACCATCCTCTTTTCTGTCATCTTGCCAATGGCTTCCACAGGTACCTTATCTAATTCCTTCCACTCTGCTGGAGGTGTGTAGATCACTCTGTGTGAGTAGTGGCTCCGTTAAACAATCCAGGGTGACCCACTGTACCGCTACCTCCCTTATATTTCCTGTATCTCCATCACTTTTGTGCTTTCCCCAACATAAAGCACCAAACATCCTCTTTTCCTTCCTACCCTGTATTTTCTGAACAGAGTATAGCCTGATATGGCCATGTTCCAGTCACGTTTCTCAGTGTGCTATTACTATGTAATGGTCACAGTATCCAGGTTGTCTTCTGCCATGATGGCCTCTAGGTCTAAAATCATATTTCCTAGACTTCGAGCACTTGCACACATTGCCTTCCAGATTTTGTTTCCCCAATGCAGGTTGCCCCTTTTTTTCCTTTTTGGTCTCCCTCCTTCTCCCCTCTTTCTAATGCTTCCCATCCCATCCCTTCCATTCTGTCTTTGTCAGTACCATCCTACTTTCTTGATTAATTTGCTCCCTGGGGGATTCCTGTCCCCTTGGGTTCTCTTTATTCTCCACTCCATTCTATGGGGAAGGGCAGTTCTGCCTCCCTTAGTCCTGTTGTCACCACTCTTGGTTAGTTTAAATGTTCATGAAAGTAACACTTAAACCATCCACTGAGGACTGCGATTCCTCTCCTGGATAGATACAGTCCATCACCCCTAAATAGGCCCTTATTCTCCCAGGTTTTTCCCCAGTACCCAGTGTAGCTGAATCCCTCCTCTCTGCACCCTTCCTTCAGCCATGTGTTGAGGCTCATGGTGTGACGATCCCTCTCCCCCACACACCATCATAGGCAGGCAGCACTACAGCGAAAGTCACTGAGCAAACTACCTAAGACCACTCTCCAGCTCCTTAAACTCCCCCTGCACTATCCGCAGACCATCACTAGCCAGGTCTTTAGTTTCCCAGTGGACAATGACATCTAGATCTACCTCCCATCTTGCTGCCAGAATGACTCTCAGGCTCTACTTCACATTATTCAGGGCTGTAGCACTGTGTAGGTACCTAACCTGCCTCTCTGCCATTTCTTATTCCCCAGACTATATCCCTCACAGTTTCATTACCCACCAGAAGTTGTTTTCTCCTCCTCTGGTGTCCTCCACCAAATTCCTAGTGATCTCCACTGTGGAGGCGCCCCACATTCACCTTGGTCATTACTGTGGGTTCTGCCTCCCAGCAATCCCACCCTGCCAGAGTGGTGCAGAAATTATGTACTTGTACCAGTTGAGAAATGTGCTTCTGTCCCACCACCCCACCCTTCCAGAGCCCCTGCAGGCCAACTGCTCCTCCTTCATGGCACCCTCTGAGGTAACAGTGGCAGACTTGGTGGCTCCTGGGTGGTGGATGAGGCACCCTGAATTCTAGCCAACTCATGCTGTAGTCTGGTGACCTCCTCCCTCAGCTCAGAGAGCTGTGTGTAGTTGGGGTAGCAACACAGAGTCCAGAATGTGTTTCTGAAAACTGCCGCCCCACAGCCACTGCATTGCACCACTCCCAGCATTCTCAGCTTCTATTTTCCCAGTGTTACTTGCAAATACTTTTGTACCCTTACCCTTGATAGGGTGTTTCTTTTTTTTTTTTTAGCAATTTAATATGTTTTATTCAAGTTTCAACAAGGATAACAAAAAAGAGAAAAAAATGTAACAATAATATACAACACTATCACATTGATCAAACCAAAAATAAATATAAACTGCTTTAAACAATAATGCTAAAAGAAAAAGGGAAAATGAAAAGGAGGGTACATCATACCAAATATGGCCTCTCCCACATCACTCCCTCCTTCCCTAACCACCCACCATCCCAGCCCTCCCCTTGCAACACCTCGAATAAGAAGGATAATATAGATTAAAATAAAATGTTGAGGATGGCAGCTGTTGGCTGTTACCCAGGAGAGACCTCTAGGGGAGAAACAGAAAAACAACAGCTGAGAAATAACATATAAAAATTATCATATGATCCACTGTGCAGACTATATGCTAACCAAGCTAGAATAAAATGGAGACCAACAGTTCTAAAATTTAATCCAGGTACCATTGGACCAAGCTACAGCTTATTCAGCTGCTAGGGCTGATAAAATTCCTGATACCACTCAGTTTAGGAGTAGTGCCAGTTATCTTTCCAATGACATGCAATAATATGTTTTGTAACCAAGGCCACCACTGCATGTGATATTTTTGTTTGGTACAGAGTATCTTCAAATAATTAATTAACAAATTATTTGTTTTCTAGGTGTAAATGTTAGGTGGCTGAAGGGGCTTGATAGCTGTGCAATTTAATTACTTGTAGAAAGATCTAGTAAGTAGGGGGAGTGGCTTAGCTAGAAGGAAGCTGGATATAAAGACTGCCTTAGAAAGATTCTGCCAGAAGCTTGGCAGAGAACACCAGGAGGAAGGAGTGCTGTGTGACTGGACTTCTCAACTGGGACTATATTGCCTTCCTTTCCTCCCCTCCATTCACCTACCCAAAACTGGTTCTACTTTTATAGGCACAGGATTTGACTGACAACAGCAACTTCCTGTTTGGGAGCAGCAAGTGAGTGATCACAGAGCCACCAAAGATGCACCATCCTAGAAGGGCAAGAGTAGATCTCCAGCCTCCTCTAGCTGCTGGAGGTCTGCCTATGAGCAAGTAAGGGGTCTACTGAGGATCTTCTTGTCTCAGAACTAGACAATCAGGAGCTTGAAAGGCACAATAATAGTAAGTAAATAGAGAGAGAAGGAAGGAAAAACAAACCCCCAAAAAACAAAGGAAAGAGAAAGGATTCCAAACAATAGTGAAGGGTACAGAAATAAGACATGATGGGAGCAGTGCAGTGCAGTGGGTGTGGAGCAGCAGTCTTCCGGGAGACATTCTGGAGGATGCAGTGTTGTCCCATCTGCAGGGACCTTTTGGGGCTGAGGGGGGAGGTTGCTCATCTACAGGCTGATTTGGCCAGGATTTGTGGGACCTCCTCTTCCATCCAGGGGCCACCAGGACCACTGCCATTGCCTCAGAGATTGCCAAGAAAGAGGAGTGGTTGGACCTCAGTGGGCTCAGGGAGAGTGAGGGTGGTGGAACAGAGGTGCATCCCTCCAGTTGTACCTCTCCACAATTCCTATGCCATTCTGGCAAAGTGTGGTACCTCTATGGAGGCACCTGCAGTGGAGACCAAGGAGGATGTTGGGAACCTCCAAAAGGAGACCCACAGGAGGGTGGCATGAGACCCCACAGTGGAAGGAAACCACTTCTGGTGGGGAACTCCATTGTTAGGAAGGTAGAAATGGGGGAGGAAGGGAAGAGGGAGGTAAGGTGCCTGCCTGGTGCCATGGCTTGGAGGGATAGGGAGCAAATCCTCAGGATTGCTGGATCAGCTGTACAGGGCAGGGAGCTGGATGTCATTGTCCACCTAGGGACAAATGACCTGGCTAAGAAAGGGATCAGTGTAGTGCAGAAAGAGTTTGTGGAATTGGGGAGGGGTCTAAGACATGAAGCATGCATAGAAACCTTCTCGGAGGTGCTGCCTATCTATGGTATAGGAGAGGCTAGGGTGCTCCACACAATGAGATTCAATCAATTGTTGAAAAACTGGTGCAGAGCTCAGGGATTTGGCTTCATTGGGGACTGGGGTCCACCTGGAGTGATGTAGGCATATGCTGGCATGATGGGCTGTATCTGTCCAAGAAGAGAACCAGGATCCTAGGTGATAGGTTTAAATGCTTCATTGGCATTTAAACTATCCAAGGGGGAGGCACCGGAAAGGAGCAGGGAAATCCTAGCCCACCCAAAAAATTCATGGTAGTAAGTGTGGTAAACTCCAACATAGAAATGTTGATAGGGAGAAGGAAAGGGGTAAATGGAGAAAGTGATAAAGGCAAGAAGGACAGGGATTGGGCAAAAAGGAGTAAGGTCATCGGGAAAAGGAGGGTAATGAGTACCAATGTCCGTAGTCTGGGCAACAAGCTCCCTGAACTGGTGGCCTTGATGGAAGAGGGATACCTGGATATCATAGCAGTCACAGAAACATGGTACACAGAGAACCATGACTGGGATGTTAACATACCAGGATACATAACCTACAGGAGAGACAGGGAGGGGAGAATAGGGGGAGGAGTAGCTCTGTTGTCTAAACACTCTTGGTGTATAGGGTAAACAATAAAAATACTACTAATACAGATTATTGTATCTCGGAGTCTGCCAAGAAACATTTGTAAACAAGCAAAGAGTACTAATAAAGTTTATTAAGCTACTTACGCCAAGCATGTGACAAAGAAAATCACATGGGAGTTGGGTTTCTCACCACTCCTGAATAACGTACATAATCTCCAGAATTGTAGATCTTAGGTTCTGCAAGATTTTGCTCTATCTCTCCCCGTGCTTGAGACACTACTGTAACTTCTCCAGAAGGGCAGAGAGCTGGAGCATGGGGAGAGATGGAACAAGATCTTAGAGAACCTAAGATCTACAATTCTGGAGATTATGTACGTTATTCAGGAGTGGTGAGAAACCCAACTCCCATGTGATTTTCTTTGTCACATGCTTGGCGTAAGTAGCTTAATAAACTTTATTAGTACTCTTTGCTTGTTTACAAATGTTTCTTGGCAGACTCTTGGCAGAGGCAACAAGTCTTTGTGTGAAGCAAATAAACAAATCAAAATGAAAGAAAAAGCCACTATGATTCTCAAAAGAGGTGGCAGGGAATGTCAGGGAGAAAAAGATAGCATTCATTAAGTATAAGGAAACACAGAAGGAGCAGGACAGAGAGCTGTACCAGTTAAGGCAGAAGGAAGCAGGGAGGGAAGTCAGAATAGCAAAGGCCCAAACTGAGGAAAAGATAGCCAACTTGGTTAAGAAGGGGCATAAAACCTTTTATAGGTACATCAGGGAGCATAGAAAGACAAAAGGAGGGATAGTGAGGCTGAATAGAATTAGAGGTGGGTGGGCAGAGGGGGACAGTGAAAAAGCAGGGATACTGAATTAATATTTCTGCTCAGTATTCACAAAAGAGGAGGGGAAGGGAGGTGTCAAATCCAATTAACAGAAGCACTCTTGATAGGGGTGTTGATCCCAGTCCTTTCACAGAAGAAAGGGTTCTGAAAGAACTCCTAAAACTGAAGGTGGACAAAGCAATAGGGCCTGATGGAATTCACCCCAGAATTCTAAAAGAATTAAGGGAAGAACTAGTGAAACCACTGACTTGCCTTTTTAACAAATCATGGGAGGATGGTGTGGTACCCAAGGACTGGAGAAAGGCTGATGTTATTCCCCTTCACAAAAGTGGGACCAAGACAGAGGCAGGGAACTACAGATCTGTCAGTTTGACCTCTGTGTAGGGAAAGTGATGGAATCACTTCTGAAGGAAAGAATTGTTGAGTACCTAGAGGCCAGTGGGGCACAGGACCCAAGGCAGCATGGGTTCACAGTGGGAAGGTCATGTTAGATGAATCTAATTGATTTCTCTGACTGGGTGACCAATGTAGTTGACCAGGGATGGGCTGCGGACATGACCTACCAAGACTTTAGCGAGGCGTTTGACACAGTCCCCACAAAAGATGCAAAGAAGTGCAAAGTAATATACTTGGGAAATAAAACTCCAGGAGAAAAGTACACAATAGCAGGGGAGGTACTAACAACAACAATAATGGAATGGGATCTGGGTATAGTAGTATCAGATGACCTAAAGGTGGGTAAGCAATGTGAAAAGTCAGTAAGGAGAGCCGGGGGATACTGGGATGCATAGGGAGGGGCATCACAAGTAGAAAAATGGAACTGGTTATCCCTCTATACAGACAGTTGGTGAGACCCCATCTGGAGTAATGTGTGCAGTTTTGGAGACCTCATCTACACAAGGACATAGACAGGATGGAAGCAGTCCAGAGGAGGGCAACTAAAATGGTGCAGGGTCTACATCAGAAACCATATGAAGAGAGATTGAGATAGCTTAATATGTATACCCTTGATGAAAGGAGGGACTGGGGGACATGCTAGAAACTTTTAAGTACCTCAAAGGGAATCAACAAAGTCCAGGAGGGTAGCATCTTTCAGAAAAGAGAAGTGTAAGAACAAGGGGCACAATTTAAAGTTAGAGGGGCGGACGGCTCAGGGGTAATGTGAGGAAATCCTTTTTCACGGAGAGAGTGGTGGACGCATGGATCTGCCTTTCTGGAGAGGTTGTGGGGTCTAAAACAGTGGGAGATTCAAACATGCATGGGACAGACATAAGGCAATTATAGGTGGGGGGCTGCAGGAAGTAGGCTGTTGGTTAAGTAGAATCTGCAGCTTATCCAATAGGTAGGGAAACAGGCAGACTGGATGGGCCAAGTGGTCCTTATCTGCCATCAAAGTCTATGTTTCTAAGTTTCTAATAGTCAAATTAACCAGTCTTGGAGTGGGCCCCAGAGTGGTAGCCTGGGTAAAACATTGGCTGAACAACAGGACACAGAAGGTAATTGTAAATGCTGTCCACTCTGAAGAAAGAGGAGTTACTAGTGGGGTACCACAGGGTTCAGTACTGTGTCCAGTCCTTTTTAATGTCTTTATAAGTGACATTGCAGAGGGACTGGAAGGAAAAGTATGCCTCTTTGCAGATGACACAAAGATCTGCAATAGGTTTGATATGCAAGGAGACATGGAAAAGTTGAGAAGGGACTTGGCAAGGTTGGAGGAACGGTCGTAAGTATGGTAGCTAGGATTCAATGCAAGGAAGTGCAAAATAATGCACCTGGGAAACAAAAACCCAGGGGAAGATTACACATTGGTGGGGAAGGTAGTAGCAACAATAAAAAAGGAACGTGACCTGGGGGTAATCATATCAGATGACCTTAAGGTTAGCAAGCAATGTGAGAAGGCAGTGGGGGGACTGGGGGTATACTGGGATGCATAAGGAGAGGCATCACCAGCAGAAAACAGGAAGTTGTTATCCCTCTGTACAGACAGTTGGTGAGACCCCATCTGGAGTATTGCGTCCAGTTCAGGAGACCCCATCTCCGCAAGGATATACACAGGATAGAGGCAGTCCAGAGGAGGTCATCTAAAATGGTGCAGGGTCTGCAAGAGAAGCCATACAAGGAGAGACTAAAGGAGCTTAATATGTATACTCTTGAGGAAAGGTGGGAGAGGGGGGGACATGATAGAAACTTTTAAGTACCTAAGTGGAATCAACAAAGTCCAAGAGGGTAGCATCTTTCAGAAAAAGACATGTGCAAAAACAAGGGGACAGAATTTGAAGATAGAAGGGGGGCGGTTCAGGGGCAATGTGAGGATGTATTTTTTTCACAGAGAGGGTAGTGGATGCATGAAACAGCCTTCCTGAGGAGGTTGTGGGGTCTAAAACTGTGAGAGAATTCAAGAATTCATGGGACAGACATAAGCCAATTCTTGTGGGGGGTAAGAAGAAATAGGTTGCTGGTTAACTACCATCTGTTGCTTATCCTGTAGGTAGGGAAATGGCAGACTAGGTGGGCCAAGCAGTTCTTATCTGCCATCAAAGTCTATGTTTTTATTGTGTAAAAAAATAGGAATAGTCAAATTTTGCTTGAAGCTTCTTTTGTACAATATAGCATCGGCCTGGAACCTTAGGATAGGTGCAAAATTAATGACATATTGACCCGTTATGTTCTCGCAAGAAACACAATTAGGAAATGGACCTTTATGCATTTTATAAAGCTTGGCTGGTGAAAGATACATAGATACATAGACAGTGTCAGCAGATAAGGGCCTACAGCCCACCCAGTTAGCCCATTTGAGCTTGTAAGTTCACTTTATGTTTTCCTAGAAGTCTGTTGCCCCTTACCCCTGACCTCTAGAATTCCTTTATGTCTATCCCATGCATTCTTAAATCCCATGATTGTTTTAGCTCCCACCACTTCCTCCGGTAGGGTGTTCCACTTGTCCACCACCCATTCTGTGAAGAAATTCTTCCTCATGTTTCCTCTGAACCATCCTCCTTCCAACTTCATCACATACCTTCTAGTCCTGGAATACCTTTTTCGCTTACAAATTGTGTATTCCTGCACCCTATTCCTCCCTGTAAGATAGTTGTATGTCTCTATCATATCCCCACTCTCTATCCTCTCCTCTGGGAGTACATATTCAATTTCTTCAACCTATCCTGATAGGACTTGTGATGCAATCCATGTGCTATCTTTGTTGCCCTCCTCTGAACCTTCTCTACCCTGTCTATGTCTTTATGTTGGTAAGGTCTCCAGAACTGAACACTGTACTCCAGGTGGGGCCTAACTAGTGTTTTGTATAGTGGAATTATGACCTCCCTTTTCCTGCTGGTGATGCCCCAGCCTATGCATCCCAGCTTCCTATTTGCTTTACCTCTTGCCTTGTTGCACTGTACAGATAAGATAAAACTTATGTAATATATTACACTGAAGCAAACAAAACCTATCTTGTTTTATATTGTGATATGTATTCCTACAAAGAGTATGCCAAAATGCCGGAGGTTGGTCTATGGATAAAGCATGCTTCCTATTAAAAGAGTCAGTGGGGTGGTACTACAGGATTGGGCATGTAGTTCTTTGTATAGCCCAGATATAGATTTGGTGTTAGTAGCCAAAATAATTAGGCCTTGAAAACAGGAACCTGCCTAAAAGCTCCATGGGGAAGGCTAAGAAAGCAAGAGACACATGCACTGCAATTTGAGATACTCTGAAAAATTCCTTGGGGGCCAATGCATACTTGGATATTAGTCTAGAATGGAATAACAGCTTCCCTTTATTTGTCAAGCCTGAGGGTTGCCCCTGCCAGGGGTTGGCAGAAAGAAACAGAAAGAGGGCTCCCCCAATACATATGTTTAGATTGCACAGAAGAGCTTGGGAAAGGTAACGCAAATGGTGTATCTCAAACATGTTGCAAATCCGTGAACGAGCCACCACATCCCACCCAACAAGGGTATCCTTAAGCTCTTTTGGAAGACTGGACCAGGCTAGGAATAACAATGAGGCCAGAACAATGTTATATTTCAAGAATATTGCCTTTTCAATAACCTCCCAGTCTGGTAAATGCTTACAACTTTCCTCTTGCTTTCCCCATTTAAAGGGATGTTTCTACTTTTCCCATGTTTTTTGTCTGTTTCTATTTGTGTTCCCCTGTAGCTTGTTTAAATCTCTTTATACTCCTTCCCTATATAATGTGTTGATCCTATTGGCAGGTTTGGCATACCTTTGACCTTCCATTCTTACAGCAATGACTGTCACACAGTATTGAACAGATGCCTTACCATAGTTGACCGGCAGGATCCCCGGATTCCTTGTTTCCTCTGCTGATGCCTGCCGCTGCCTAAGATGACAGTCATCATTTCCATCTGTTCCACTCTGCCTAAGATGTCAGTCACCTGTTCCTCTCCTTCGCTGTGTCACTCACTCGCTGGGACATTAATATGCTGGACACATTACAGTGGAAATGCTTTTACACATGCTCTTATAAGAAGGCACTAAGCCTCTGTCAACTCAACCCCCCAATCATGACTGCATCTCATTGTAGCTCCCTTCCTTGTACCTCATGTGGTTAGTAGGCTGCTGTGGTTTGTGGGTGTAAGTCGGATAGTGCTTGACTCTGCTGGTACATTGGGCCATGCCTTGAGGGCTTGCTTTGTGCTTTGGGTATGTTCCAAAATACTGGTAGTTTACCCCAGCTACTAACTTATGCCTGGAGCAAACTATTTTGGGGTGCAAACAAGGATGTTTGAATACTCTGCCCAAGGCTTGTTGTCTGGTGTCAAAACAGTAATCAAACAGTAAAAAGTAAAATGAAAAATAATTTCATTTACAGGTATGTTTTTAAACTAATAACGAGTCCTTCATAGCCATCGTGTTTGCCCCTTGGCATCCAGCTAGCTGCAGCATGATGTAAAAGCAATAAACAATAAAGAAAACTAAGTTTGCCACATGATCTGTGGTAGTTACAAAAGTTTTTTTTTTACAATTAGAATACATATTTTGTAATGAAGTTGTTTAGTGGTAATGTAGTGACATATTTGGATTCCTTTTCCATAAAAATACAATTAATCTTGAAATGTTTTACAGCTCCTTATATATATAGTACTCGTCTTGTAGTTAATGAGTACAGTCAGTAAATATTGCAGCCATTACCAGTGTTTGAATTTCTTTGTGAATTTTCTTTATTACTGTGAACACCCAAATATTTAGCTTAGTTTAAAATGCTATGTTCTCATGTTCTCTGCGTACTTCCAGAACAAAACTCTGTATGTTAATATATTCAATGAGTGTTTTCTCTTATGCTATGAAGATGTGACACCTCCTGATTGTTGCGCAAGAGGACATCAACGAATTGTTTCTGTCATCCTCAACAAGTGGAAGATAATGTCTCTTGCAGGAGACATCATTTGTTGGACATACTAACTTATTGTAATATGTATATGGTTAAAATCAATAAATATTATTCAATATTATACAAAATAATCCCATAATAGCATTATTCAAATATAGTTGTACTGTCATCAAAGCTCTAACAATAATATTACTGTATCTCATACTATTATTGTTTCAGTCTTTAATGATAGTATTAATGGAAAGCACCTCCCCCACTGCTGTATTTCTTGTGGTGAGTGCAAAGTAGAAGTCAGGTTGCCACTGATGTAAAAACAAAATCTGGCCAGAGCCCATATGGCTGCTGTCAAGCTCATTGATGTCACGGCAGAACACTGCAATGTCCATTTTGTCCAAGATGGATGTTGGAGTTCAGTGTGCATGCACAAGCCATCATGCAGAAACTTGGTAAAGTCATGCATGTGTGACAATTTGTGCATGTGCATTGGGCTCCAGTGGCCATCTTGGACATGGTGGAGTGTGCCATGTTCTGCTGCTGGAAATAGTGCACCTATTTAAGGTAAGATCTTATGTATTCAGCTGCCTAAAGGGTCGGTTATGAATTTCTGCAAGACTAGATTTCTGAGGACATAGTGGACTGTGCCATGTTCCACTGGCCAAAATAGTGCTCATGTTTACCCCCCACATGAGCACTATTTCAGCTGGTGGGTGGGGGGAGCCGACAGGAACCGAGCAGACTGTTTTGGAGTTGAAAAATGAACATACTGTAACTCCACAATGGAAGCATTGTTGGGTGTCAAGCTGGTGGTTAGTTTTTAGAGCTACCGCAAGAGGAACGCAAGCTCCACCCACAACAACCCACACAAGAGAAAGTGGCATAATGTGCCTAAATGTTACCTGTCCCACTGTGCAGCCACTGGGACATGAATCATGTGTATGTGAGTGGCTTGCAGGCTACATTATACCTGGTATGTTCAGCACCAAAGAAATCCCCTCTTGCACCCCATTGCTCAACACTGCACTGCTGCCTTGTTCCTGGGGTTGGAAGAGTGAAGAATTTGCATAGCTTTTCAATAGAAGGCAGGGAGATAGGAGGAAAGCAGCTTGCAGCCATAAAAAAAAAGCTGCTCTGAGGGAATTCTGGTGACTATATCTCCAAGCAGAAGCACAGAAGTAAGTTCCTTTCTTGAAAGGTAAACCTAAAAACTACATAGATCCATACATTACAAAAGTAAATAATAAACAGGGGACTTTGCATTTCTGTATTAAAATACCATTTCATTGTTCTGGTGACATGTTGGACCCTCTCGTGGTTCACATGTCACCAGAACATCTTGATATTATATATATATATATATATATATATATATATATATATATATAATAATATTTGAGGTAGTGTGTATGATAAGCAGTTTACACACATCTGTGGTGCTGGATGCTACATAAATCCTGATGGTGTATATAAAATCTGAGCTGTTACACACTATGACAGGTGTTGTTTTATATAAACACTGCCACCTCTATCTCCTTTAAGATCCCAGCAAGGTGCCTTTCAAGAAATTCTCCCATCCTAGTAAGATCAAACTTCCTGAAACCCAAATCCCTTGTCTTTTCCCTAACCATGTTCATGTGGAGCCACACCATGCGGTGGTCACTTTCTGCAAGTAGCTGTTCCACCTGTACATCTTGAACATGCACACAGTTGGACAGGACCAGGTTCAGTACAACAACCTCCCTAGTGAGTTCAATGACACCTTGCGTCAGGAACCCACTCTGGAATGCATCCAACAACACTTGCTCCTATTGCTGGAGGTAGCCATACTTTTTATATCCAGCACTGGCAGATTGAAGTCCCCCATTATTACTACATTCCCCTTGCTTGTCATATCCATGATTTAGGACCCTAGTACCTTGTCTAACTGTTTGTCCTGTGAATGTGGTCTGTAGATCACCCCATCCTTAATTTTCTCCCCTTAGAGGATTGAACCTGCACCCATAGTACTTCTGCTTTTCCTTCAACCCCTTCCTTTCTATTTCAGGTTATCCCCTCCTTCACATGCAGGGCCACTCCTTCCATCTTCCCATCTCTCTTTCCTTCCTATATATTTTATACCTGGGGGCTGCAAGATCCCAGACATAGTTCACTGTGGTCCAGGCCTCTGTAATGGCCACTATGTCAACCTCTCCCTTGGCCATCAGCACCCGCAATTCAGACATTTTTTTGCCTAGACTTCTGTCATTTTGAGATGCTACCTTCCACTGTGACTTGGACTCCACTTTACTGCTGGTCTGCACCATCCTCTGCCCTCCCCGGTCCTTGCTTTTTTTGATTTTTCCACCCCTCTACACTGTCTCTACACTATTCTGTCCTAGTATGAGGGAGACCTGTCGGCTTCCTCCAGCAGGTTACTAAGGGTGATTTTCACCTTGCTGCCCCCCAATCAGTCGAAATTCCATTTTTGTTCCCCATAAATTTCTCCAGCTTGCTCTCAGGACCCTATGCCCTTCTTACCTAGGTGTAACCTGTTCAGAGCATACAGGGCTATGTTCTTGCAGGTCCCTCTCCAATCATCAAGTATTCCATACCCCTCTGACTCACACCACCCTCCAGGAATCAAGCCTCTCTAAGACATGAGTCTTAGACTTCAGAAGAACAGACTTCACACAAATGAGAATAAGTTTTAGAGATATTCTTGAAAACAAGGCAAGAGGGGTGGAGGAATGTTGGGCAAGCATAAAAGAGGCATTAACAGAGGTAACTGAGAAATGTTCTAGACTAGTCAGTAAGGCAAGGAAAAAAATGAAACCCACTATGGTGCTCAAAGGAAATAGCAGCAGCAGTGATAGAACAGATACTAACATTCAGAAAATACAAGGGCTCCCATAGTGACAAAGACAGGGAGACCTACAAGGTTGCCTTAAAAGAGGCAAGTAGGATGATCAGAGGAGGAAATAGCATAGGGGGTCAAGAAGGGCAAAAATACCTTCTTCAAGTACGTAAGCAAAAAAAGGAAGACTAATGGAGTACTGTCAGGCTTATAGGTAAGGATGGGAGGAGGATAGAGGAAGACAGAGAAAAGACTGAAGTCTTAAATGAAAACTTTTGCTCTGTATTTACAATGCAAAAAGTCTAAAAAGAGATCCATCACAAACTGGGATAAAAATCAGGAAAAGTGGATAGACACAAACCCATATACGGAAGAGAGGGTAAAGACAGAATTGAAAAAGATGCAGGTGAACAAGGGCATGGGTCTGAGCACAGTCCACCCACACATTCTGATGGAGTTTAGCTATGAATTGGCTGCACCTCTGGTGGATTTATTTAGCAGATCCATAATAGGAGGAACAGTTCCACAGGACTGGAAAAGGGTGACAGTGATACCCATACACAAGAGTGGCAGCAAAAGGGATGCAGGAAATTACCACCCAGTCTGCCTCACCTTGGTGGTGGGAAAGATAATGGAATCACTGCTCAGGGAAAGAATATTAGCATTTCTAGAGGAAACAGGTCAACAGGATGACAAACAGCATTGCTTCACAGCAGGAAGGTCCCACCAAACAAACCTGATCGAGTTCTTTGACTTGGTTACTTGAATAGTAGACTAGGAGTAGACATGGCTGTTATATACCTCGACTTTGCCTTTGACTCACTCCCACACATAAGACTGATAAATAAGCCTGAGCATACAGTGGTAGGGAGGGAAGTGATATCATGGGTGAGTAACTGGCTTGATCAGAGAACTCAAATGGACATGGTAAAGGGGTCAGCATCAGGGGCAATGGAGATGACCAGCGGTGTGCCACAAGGGTCTTTCCTGGGGCCATTGCTCTTCAATGTTTTCATCAGCAACATCACCAAGGAGCTGAGTGGGAAGGTGTGTCTCCTTGCAGATGACACACAGATCTGCAGTAGAGTGGACACTGAATAGGGGGTACAGCAAATGAGAGGTGACCTACTCAAATTAGAAAAATAATCCACTATGCGGCAGTTAAAATTCAATGCAAAAAGTGCAGTTATACAGGAGCAATCCAGGGGCAGACCACTATCGGGCGTGGCTAGCATCCACCCAGTAGGAGAGGGACCTAGGGGTTATCAATTCAGATGATTTGAAGGTATGCAGTCAATGCAAGAAGGCAGTACAAAAGGCGAGCAGAATGCTGGGATGCATAGGAAGGGGCATCACAAGCAGAAGGAAGAAGGTGATCCTGCCACTATAAAGGTCACTAGTAAGGCCCCACCTGGAGTACTACATCCAATTCAGGAGGCCTTATCTCAGAAAGGACATAGGTAGACTAGAGACGGTACAGAGCAGGGCAACAAAAATTATTTAATGGCTCCATGAGATGACTTATGAAAGTAAGTTGAAGGAGCTTAACATGTACTCCCTGGAGCAATGCAGAAACAGGGGGTGGGGGGGAGAGATATGATCGAAACATTAGAATGCTTAAAGGGGATAAACAGAGTATAAATCCAGGATGTATTTCTTCTCAAGAGCGCCACAAGGATCAGAGGACATGATATGAGATTACAGGAAGGAAGATTCAAAGGCAACATGCGTAAATCCTTCTTCAAGGAAAGAGTGGTTGACACATGGAATGGTTTAACTGCTGAGGTTGTTCATTCCAAAACAGTTAGGGCATTCAAATCAACATGTGATAGACACAGTGAGATAGTAGCAAGTTAATTCTGAGGTGGGGGAGTAGGGTTCAGGGCAGACTAGATGGATCTTTGGTCCCCATCTGCCATCCCATTCTGCAGTATGTTTCTGTTTCTCTGAGCAATACATTAAATTCCTCTAGTCTCACTTTTCTTGCAGCACTAGCCTTTATGAATGATAGCACCACCAAGAATGCTAATGATCTTCCAGCCTTACTGCACATTTTTCTACCTCCCTGAACCTCTCTTGCACCACCCCCACCTCACATTCTGCAAGGTTGTTCATATTCAGGTGCACTTTATGTAAGGTTTCCCACCATCCAGCCCCTTGGACTGGGTTATCAGAGATTCCAATCTTCTCACTATCATCCCTGTCAGACATACTACTCTGCTACAGTTTATCCTGGACTCCTTTCCCCCATCTCAACCCCTTAACTGTTGGATCCCTCAAGATCACCATCTTTTTCCCACCATCATTGGCCCTGTCCCACCCTCTACCCACACCGATGCCCACTTCTGCCTTCCCCTTCCTTTCCCCTGCCCATTCTCTTCACTCACTCATCCTCTTGCACCACTTACCCTCATCCCAGCCCACTATTCCTGGCCTTGTCCTCCCTGTGATACTCTACCTTTCCCTTCTGCTTTCCCCCAGCCTGTTCCCTTGCTCTCCCTTTCCCACCGCCCTCTTCCTTGCTTCTCTCACCCTCTCCCTTCCACCTGAACTCTTCTCCCATCCCCTCTCCTTGCTTTCCCTGAAGTCCTTCCTCTAACTACCCCTTCCCTCCCTATCTCACTGTTCTTACACTCTCAAACCATAATTCCTATTTCTGCCTCCATCTAGCAGAAGGAACCTGTTCTGTACTGGTACCTGTTGAGGTACTCTCACTAGATACCCTCCCCACCCTGTCTTTTCTGTTCCACTTATGATTGTCCAGTCTCTCACCCTGGGCATTCTTTCAAACCAGGTGGAAGAGGAACACCGGGGTCCTCTCTAATCACCTCCTCTTTCCTTTTCCCCTTCATGGTTCCCTCAATCTTGATGCCCCTACTACTCTCTCCTTCTTGTCTGACTCCAAACCCTGCAACCCCTTTGATTCATTTTGTGGGAGGATAGATGCATTTTAATTTTAGTTGAGTGCTTCAAAGGCCTCCTTATATAATTCAGACCAGTTAGTTCCTGTTTCACAGTTCAGTTTCCTAAACATCAGACCACATTACTACATTTTAAGTACTTTCATAGTCATACATGCCCAGCTGTGTTGTGCGAAAATAACATTCCACCAGCAGAATTACTCTGAAAGTTGGAATTTTGCTTCTGCAAAAGTTAAGAATGCTCTTTTGCTACTCATGAAAATCCAACTTAGAACAGCAAAATGAGTGTATGAACTGCTGATTAGTGAATTAAACTGTAGAAAGAAATTCCAGAGAACTGATCACTGAACTGTGGAATTATTTCATGTATTGAGGACTGATGTTTTAAACTGTGGAATGGAAACCCACAGAACTGTCATTCCACAGTTCATGTGCATCATTCTGCAGTTCAGTTAGAAAATTGCACAGAACAAGATGAATATTCACCAAACACATTCAGAATTTTGCATTAATGTCTAATATGTTTTATATAATCAATACTTTTTAAACCTGTGCTTTGATCTCATGTTCATCACGCAACTACATTTATTGTATACTTTCCCAGATGGAATAGATCCACTGTTAAATTTTCTATTTCCTTTGCCAGACACCAGTTTTTCATGACAAGGGCACCTTATTATTACATTTCATGGTGCAATGTTATGTCTTGAGTTTTTGTAACACATTTCTTTTGTTCATGTTCCTCTAATAAAGGTTGTTGTTGATCACCACTGAGGAAAATAAGTGGACCTCTGAGGACTGTAAGTAAGCAATTCCAATAATTCTTATGGTATCTCAAGACTCACAATTCATAACATAAACAGCAGGCCATTCAAAAGGGTCCAATGGGGGTACAAATGTGTTCTAGTCCTGCAGGTGTGCTTGTCCAATTGTTTGATCTGCCTTGAGGCTGTTTTCTTTAGATTACTACATTTGTGATAAAATTCAAGGAATGTCGTAAATTAAAACTGATGCAGATGTGACTTGCATCATTTTCTTAAATTGAGTCTTTTCTTTGGACTCAGAGAGTCTAATAGATGGTCTTACAGTTTGGATATATTTAAGTAGTAATCAAGGCCACTGACTCTGGTTTTTACCAGAAAATCTGGTAAAGTTCCAGAATTTGTACTGCTTACACACTGGTGAAAACAAGGATTTTCATAGAATTTGGCATTTTATTCCAGATCAGTAAATCTACATAACTTGTGTTTTTTCTTATAATTGCTTCCATTACTATTTTCAGTTTGCTTCATTTAATGCTTTGTGAATTAAGCCTTCTTTTATTCTGATTATTTATGCACATACTAAAACAATGATAGTATAATCCCAGTAAAATTCAGAAATTAGACCAACTGCCACCATTGCAATTCCCAGAATTTCAAGCTTTTAAAATAGAATTTCATTACTTAAACAACTATAAATCACTGGCCTTTACAAAAATGCATGAGCAACTGGGTATTTCTTAAGGAATAGTACCCAGCTAGGGGTGACAATGGCCCAAGGCACAGCCAATAGCCATCAGCCCCTTCAATGCCCATTTGTAAGGACATTATTGGCATTAAAAAGAAATAACATTAGCAAATGTGCTTGTCATTCTGAGCTGTACTAGGCATATTTAAAGGGTTAATGCTTGGTACAACAGCCAATCACAGTGCATGTTTTCCTCATTAAACAATTAATTAATCATTTAATTTCCCTTTTGAAGGTAGCCACCAGTGGAATTCAAACCAATTTTGAAAATCATGCCCAGAAATCTTTCCTGATTCAAGATTATATATATATATATATATATATATATATATATATATATATATATTTCAGTTTTCTTGCTGGGATAGTGTAGAACTGACTAGGTAGACAGCAACACTACTGAACATCAGGCATTTGAGTTGAATCTTTAGTCTCATCTGGTAATACAGCATAGAGCAGGTTACATCCTTAGAACATATAAAATAAGAATGAAAAATGTACATTTTCAGTCTCCAAATGCTTTCATAGAAAAGTGTAATTTCAATCTACCTTGAAAGCTACCCACTGTAGGAGACCATTTAATGTCCAAAGGAAGCATATTCCTTAACTGAGAAATAACTACTGCAGAGTATCTATCCCCAACTGTTTTCATGGATATGTTCTTGGGGATAAGCATCAACCAGGTTGAAGTACACAGAGACCTAGCTGGGATAAATAGCTTGACAAGGCATATCAAATCCATGTAAGTCCTTCAGGTCAGTATCAAGACCTCTAAATCAACACAGAACCTCACCAGCAGCTAATGAAGCTCCTGTAAAATAGGATATGGGCTGCACCATTTAGAAGAAGCTACATTCCCTGCACTGTTTGATCAAGCAGGCAGGTTTAGATCATGTAACAGTAATCTTTCCTAAAAGTGACAAAGGCATGGGTCAAGGTGCCCACTTTTGTAAGTGGGAGGTACAGTAGCAACTGCTTGATATTATGCAGTTGATGAAAGAGTCCACTGACTGTTCCCACCACTTGAGACTCAGGTGGCATTTTCTGGTCCATGGTGACTCTCAGACAGGTCACCACTCAAGAGCCCTGTAGATGGATGTAAAGCATTGCCTCTGACAGTTCATTCTGCCTCACTGTGTGTCCAATTCAGAGCACTTTGGCCTTCTTTATATAGAGTTTCAGTTTGCCATTATTAAGGCTAATGGTACTGACAGGCATGCAATAATAGTATTCACTTACAACTAGTTAGTAGGACAGAAGCAATACAAATCACACCGTAACTTGTTTTTCTTCATGATTTTCCCAGTGGTATCTCATGCATTGAGAATAAAAATAGCATCAAGCCAACAGCTGCAGAACACCACAAGCATCTCTGACTCAATATGAATAACATTTACACATGATCACAGCCTGGGATCCCTCCTTGAGATACAAGTCAGGCCATTTTTTAACAGAATTATGTCCATCCCCAAATGCTTCCAAGGCCTTCAATGAAGATCTCATGGACCACCACATTGAAAGTGGATAACAGGTCTAATAGAATAACTACTAATAGTTACCATTCATTGGTTGCCTAGAGCAAATCATTCATCTGCTTGCCCAGTGCTGTTATGGTACATCAACCGCTCTAAAGCCACAGTGATATACTGTAAGTCAAGGATGTCATACTCAACCATATTTATTTTAAGCTCTGCCATAACTCAAGTCTCTAACACCATCAGCAACAATTAATGCAAGTTTCCAAAGTTGTCATTGTTCACATATTCATTATTAGGAGTTGTTAGATCATGGACCTTCCCAGGATATTTGGTACTTACCTCTTCACTTAAGGCATTTGCCATGCCTCTACCCTAACCACTCTGAAATCTCTTCTACAAACAGTACCTTGCACAATTGCTCTTATCATTCTGCATCCCCCTTCCTCTCCTGTACCCACCCAACCTAACTCCTTTCCTCTTTTGCACTTAACAAAGAATTCCAGTCACCTTGCTCCTGCCCCCTCATATGCCTTGACCATTTTTTGCATTGTATTATATTATATTATGTATTTATCATATCCCTGTATGTATAATATTTATTCCCCCGGGTACTTTTCCCACTTACCCATTTTTAAATAAAATAAATATTGACAGACTTCTGCTCATATGGACCCACTGTCCAAGGCATTTATTTTACAAGTCATGACAGGCAGAGATCCAGACTGCAGGTTGCCAGATGCAGCAAACACTAAACATCTGGTGCCTAATCGGACAGGAAGAATAACTGAAACATAGAATTTGCTGGCAGAAAAGGACCACTTGGCCCACCCAGTTTGCTCAGATGCTCTTCCTATTTGGTGTTCTGCAACCCTCCCATCTCTCTTCCACTTACTAACATCCCCTTTGTCTATCCCATGCTTTCTTGATGGCTCCCACTGTTTCAGTATCCACCACTTCTGCTGGCAGACTGTTCAAGGCATTTACTACCCTTTCAATGAGGAAATATTTCTTCACATCTTTCCCGAACTTCCCCACCCAGCTTCTTCACATAACCCTGGTCCTGATGCTTTTTCTCATTTGAAAGAGAGCACCATGCACATTTGTCATTCCTGTGAGGTACTTGTATATTTATGTCATGCCACCTTTCTCTCTCCTCACTTTCAGGGTGGATATGATGATATCCTTCAATCTCTCCTTGTAAGGCTTCTCATACAATCCCTGCACCATTTTATTTGCTCCTCTGGACTGCGTCCTCCCTGTCTATGTCCTTTCTGAGGTGTGGTCTAAAAAAGTAGACACTGTACACTAGGTGGGGTCTCACCAATGAGCGATACAGTAGGAACATCACCTCTCCCCTCCTATTGGAAATACCCCTTCCTAAGCAACCCAGCATCCCACAAACCCTACCCACTGCAATGCCACTCTGATTTTCCACTTCATATGTGATAATCCTGTGGTCCCTTTTTCTGTTCATTGACTGTCAGTACCTCTCCCCATCCTATACTCAGTTCTGTCATTCCTATGCACAATGTGCATGATTTTGCACTTTTTGGCATTGAGCCTCAACTGCCATGCTTTTGGTCACTCCTTCTGCTTTTCATAGAGGGAGATGTGGCATTAATTATATATTTAAGCTTCTCCAAATGATCTAATTTAACTATCACTTTTTGGTGCACTGTGAAAGACAGTAAAAGAAACACAGCTGGAAAAAGTCTATGCAATTCAAATTACATGTCATTTGCTATCAGGGTTGCTCGAAAGAAAAACTATAGTGGGGTTACTTTCATGGATGCTAACTTACAGTAGTCTGGATTTTAAGGTGGAACTTCACATTCTAGAACTGCTCAAGACAAGTTTTGGGAGAAATTTCAATAACGTCTATGATAAAGTGTAGAATTACTGTTTTCACATTCACAATATTTTTGTAAAATTCAACAAAAGTTTGCAAATTTGGCAATGCCATATTGTGTCCAAACTGAGCATTGGTGTTAATAAATTAACGGTTTGGAACTTTTATTTTGCAAAATATGTGAATGTTTATAGTTTGTCTGAACTGTTTATTAAAAAAAACCTTTTTAAATGTGTAGTTTAGAATTTTTATTAGGATTGTGTGGTTTGAATTTGTAAACATTCAAGCCCACCCAAACATTGCAGGGGGTCTGGATATACAAGTCCAAATGAATGTGACCTTTAGTGACTTGGTTCATCTCGGAGTTCTTAAAAATATCCCTTGTATAAAATAACACCCACTTATGTAAAGATTAGTAAAAATTGTTTAAATTTTATGAACCAAGATTTTCTCTGTTGCCATGCTGCACACAGGACATGCTCATAGCACTGTTGTAGTGAGACAGAGAAAGCACACAGAATTAGGTGGACAAGAATGGTTTTAGTGGCAGCATTTGTTTTGGCATGGGGTGTGCAATGCCACGTAGGTCTGGGGTATATGGACACTGCACATGGTTTACACTTACTAGCAAATAGTAGGGGCCAAAAATTCAGGGAATGGTGCTAATAGCTAATTTGAGAAGGGTAGGGGTTTGCATATTGGAACATGGCAGGGTTACTGGATGTTAAGGAGCAGAAATATGTATACTGGTGCAAGGAGGGAGGCAGCAGACTGGAGTGTGTGGGTTGTGCATACTGGACTAGCAGGAGATTCAACATATGGGAGGGAGTGGGGTTTTCCATACTGGGGCAGGATTGCATACACCAAGTGGGAAACAGCAGGGTTGTGCATACTGGGGCACATTGAGGTTTAGAAGTTAAGAGGGGCAGGGATGTGAATACTGGGGAAGGGTGGGGTTTTGCAGATAGGTGAGGCAAGGCTGAGAATACTGTGGAAGAGTGTTGGCAACAGACAGAAGACCTCATGGGTGTGCATACTGAGGCAGATTGGGGTTCAACAATTATGAGGGGCAGGAGTGTGAATACTAAGGCAGGTTAGGAGTTTGGGCTCAGCAAATAGAAGGGAGCAGGTGTTTGAATAATTAGAGAACAGCAGCTTGGAGTGACTAGGATCTGTATATTGGGGCAAGGTGTGAGGCATCAGATGGTTGTTGAAGCAGTACATATGCTGGCCAGAGTGGGAGAAGCAGATGTGATTTGGGATGAAGGATGATACTTGTGGTAGGGAGGCTGTCAGTAGATGGAAGAGCTGGGTATATGTTTATAGGGGCAAAGCAGAGGGCTGGAGAGCATACCCCAGCATAGACCATATGGGGAAGTACTGAAGGAGTAAAAGTAGATTATAGCCAAGAAAATGGGGAGCAAAGCAGAAGAATGCACTGAATGGAATCTGACAGAAACAATGGTTGGCACAACACAATTAGCATAGTAAAATACTTTTTCAAAATATTTTTATTGCATTTTTGTGATTGTTTGAGTGTTAGTACTGATCCCCTGAAAGCTGTTATTTGAATTAGAAACAATCAGAACTGATAGGGAAACAGACCTGAAACTTGATTTTGATAAAAAGGGTAAGGACCACTGTGGGTTTGTCCATCCTTAGTGACAATGTTTAATACAAATCTTAATTCAAATCTGAATCCAGATAAAAAAATTGATGGATTGCCAAATCCACAACCAAATACAAATCTACCCTGAATTCTCACCTAATTTTTACGTGCACAATGTACAAAAGTGCACATTTCTTTTCAAATTGTTTAGTTTTTGTAAACCATGTTCTAAAAATTAAAAGCTTCAGATTGTTGTGTGCAGCATGCTTGACAATGTTCCATTTTATCCATAGCTGCTTCTGTTCAGATTAATATTGCACCTGACGGAGGGACCTGTTGGGCACTAACACTTGTGTACTATACCACCATTGTACCACATTTAACATGTTCTAAAATCTAAGGGCCCCTACATAGTGCAAAGAAGTGGTGCAAAGAGGTTGCAAGGACCCCTTTGGCCTTGCTCCAACTTGAAGCCCTATGTGCTATACACAAAGGGGTTGAAAGCCTTTACCTGGATCAGCCTAATGGGGATTGCATTGGTGCATGGAATGGGTGGGAGCTAGTATGCTAATGGTGCACTATGTACTGTGCTGAGAAAAGATGTTTCCTTGTCCCCAGTCAACTGACTGCGTACCACTGCAACAGTCACCAATACAGAACTGCTGGAAGCAGTTGTAATGTACATGGCTGTCACAGGTGTGTGGCAGCCATCAGAGGACTGAGCAAGGGGACCATGATCTGGGAGGCACCATCATTTTAAAAACGTGTGAGGAGAACAAGGCTATTTAGTGAGTGATCCACTAGACACCTTGGGATGGTGGGACTGAATTAGAGTGGTTGGGGGTGGGCATGGGATCACCAGGTGAACAGGCAATGGATATTTTAAAAAAATCTGCAAACCAGTATACCATAAGGTAAGGGGTTGGGGGATGAGATGACAATAATAAGAAGAGAAAGAATTTGCTTTTATTTATCACTTGTATACACTTTCTATCCAAGATTTGTTTTACAAGCTTAGAAACATAGGGCCAGATTCTAGAAGGGTAACACCAGGTGTAACAGCAGTTGCACCAAGCAGAATGGCACATGTAGCAACTTACACCAGCAGTTGTGACATGCATGATTTCACAAAGTGACCTGCGACATGCCGCAGGCCACTTGCACCAAACAGCTGTTACGCCATATAAACCACTCATGACATGGCGCTAGGAGGTTTACGCAGCAGTTGCACCTCATTCTAGAAGGGCAGCCAAAGTGCCCACATCAGGATTCCACAAGAATCCCTGATGAGATCCGTTAATGTTATACCAGCATTTAGCTGGTATAACCTACAGATGCCTCCAGGGATCCTTGACCGGTCGGCAGTCCAGCGGACAGTGCACAGTGTCCCACCCCCATTCCCAGCACAACCCAGTGGGGCCCTACAGGGCTACCCATAACCCCAGCCCCCAAAACAGCTGTTGGCGAAGCCCCAGGGCGGTGCTGCCATCCCCCCACCCATGCCCTGAACCGCTAGTAGCACCCACGGCATATGTAGCAATATGCAGGCCCTGTTGAGCTAGTGTCCCCCAACTGTACAGTAATATAATATATAATTAATCCAGTTTCCCTGGTAGTCTAGTGCCCCTGACCTGTACAGTAATATAATATAATTGTTCCCCATTTCCCGGTACTTAGTGCCCCCTGAACTGTACAATGAAACATGTGAAAATCACCATTTTCTGATTGAATCTAGTGTTTCAATTGTGCCAGCCACTAGTGCTCACCTTCCTCAGTTAGCGATTGGTACAGCCTCACCTCTTTCACGGCCAGTTGCCATCTGAGTGCAGTATTAGCACTACTGCACAGACACACCAGAACTTAATTTCAGTGAGTGCATCTGTGCAGTAGCACCACTACTGCACTCAGTCGGGCGGCTGGGTCGTGGGAGGTGAGAGGTGGGCTGTGCCAGTCACCAGCTGGGGAAGGTTGGGGGGTGCTGGGTGTGCTGGCACGGCTGAGTGGGGAGCCACTAGACTATCAGGGAAATGGGAAACAATATATATTATATTACTGTAAAGTTTGAAGGGGGAGCCACTGGACTACCAGGGAAATGGGAAAAATATATATTATATTACTGTACAGTTCAGGGTGCACTAGACTACCAGGAGACAGGAATAATTATTTATTATATTACTGTACAGTTCTGGGGGGGGGGGACACTGGACTACCAGGGCTGGTGACGTGCTGCATTGGTGGCAGGCGACCCGGAGGTCAGGGCATGCGTGGGGGGTGCACTTGTGACCTGCAGCAGCGGGTTGTGACATGCTTGCCAGGTACGCCTTCTGTGCAGTGTACCTTGCTACATGTCACAAGTCACAAGACTTTGCTGCAGAGACCCTGCCCCTTCTAGAATAGGGTGCAGAGTCAATGTCACAGTTGCGGGTGGTGCAGGTTGCGTTCAACGACAACTTGTGCCACCCTTCTAAAAATGGGCCCATGGACTCTAACAGCAGATAAAGACTATTTGATCTCTCCTGTATGCCCATTTCTCCCTGCCTACACTGTTATAGCAGGCTATGCCAAATCTACAACTCCATCCCCCTTCCTTTCCACTATGATTCCCCTTTTGCTTATCCCATCCATTCTTGAACCCCACTACTGCAATGAAAGAATGATAGTGAAGTGATAGAATTTGAGGTAGTAATGCCTCTTGCTATTGCCTCTGGCCATGACATTGTGCCAAATTATAGGTATAATGCCACCCCTTGCAGTCTGTGGTGGTTGCAGTATAGATCTTTTCGATCATAAACTCCATTTGTAACATGTGATAGCCATCATTTCGTTTGTGACTTAGCTACTGTGAGAAATTTCTTCCCCCAAGGGTAAATCAGGGATTTGTGCATAGAAGAGTTTGTTTGTGGGAATGGAATGGGGAGCTTTTGTGCACCCCTAAAGTTCTTCACCATAACTGTGACTGTATATTAGCTGTTTTGTTTTAAATGAGCAGTTTTGAATTTAATGTGAGAAACACTGAACTGTGCATTTTCATATTAAAAACATTATTTCAAAAACTGCACATTTTATTAAGGAAAACTTATGTTATTTAAAACTACCTGTGAAATAAATAAAACTATGCAAATATTGTGTATCTTTTCAAGAAAACTGTGCAAAGCAGAATTCTCTAATTCCATATAACTCTA
The DNA here is from genome assembly GCA_016271365.2 of Neoceratodus forsteri. Lineage (NCBI taxonomy): Eukaryota > Metazoa > Chordata > Ceratodontiformes > Ceratodontidae > Neoceratodus > Neoceratodus forsteri. The sequence goes on from CM028133.1 coordinate 996,137,830, forward strand.
CTCAAGATGTTTGCTTAGTCAAATGTTTTACCTATAAAGAAATAAATGTGGTTGTCCATGTTTAATGCCCTTCATATCTGATTTGTTACACTCCTATTGTATGCTATTAACAACAAATTTGGGAGAATATGGCCTTTAATACTTAAATGTGTTTTTAACAGGCACCTTGAAAAACAAAAGCCTTTACGACATTCTTTGGGATGCCAATATTGATATTGCCACGGAAACTCTAGACACTGAGTTTTTGATACTGATGGCAAAAGGATCCCTGAAAGCTGAGCGGTACATGAACTTCACACTCCAGGACATCTACTATGCAGTAGAGGTCACAAAATTTCTGAATATCCTAGCCAACAGCTCTGAGACCCGCAAGGACCTGCAAGAGTTTTTCAGCAACAGGAATATCAGCTACACCCGCTTCTCTACTGGCTTGCTGAATGATTTCAGATTTAAGGTGTGATCTGTTTTATTACAACATCTTCTTTCAGTGTTATGTAAGCAGGACCATGTGAAAGGATGATGCATTAATCACCCCATAAACCATGTGGGTCACAGTATGTAGTAAAAGACACAGCCAAGTGCCTTAATCTGCTGGGGAAAGTGAGTTTCTGACAACTTAAACTCATACCCTGCATGTACTGTTACACATATAACAAACATATAACAAACAAAGGTCAGAGTCAAAATGGCTGCTATAAATTAAGCAGCTAAGGGATATAAATGCCTAGTAGAACAGAACAGTATCATACCTGAGATGGGAGGCACATAAAAAACCTGCAAAAAAACGGGGCTCTCTGGAGTGCGGTGCAGAAGATATTTAATATAGAGAGACAGGCAGTATAGAACTATTGCAATCTTCTCTAATCCATGAGGATTTATTGCAGCACTGTTTGTTAGATACCATGGGCCCCAATTCTAAAAGGGGTTACGCATGTTGCAAGGTGACTTGCGCCAAACCCTATGGCACAAATCATATCTTGCAACATGCATTACGCCCAATGCAATTCCAAGAGGTGGCCTATGACATGGAGTAGGCCACCTGCGCCAAATGTGGGTTACTCCACCCATTATGCCTGCAACCACCTGCAACATGGTGGGGGATTCTAGCAACAATTACGCTGGTATTCTAAGAAGGCAGCTGGTGGAATTGCAAGTTGTGATTTCAAGTGGAACCCAGTGGACCATGGCATAAGTACAGTTAGACCAGCTACTAACTGGTCTAACTGTACCTATGTCCACCAGGAATGCACCACCGAGCCTGTCACACTTCCAGCTTACCCCCCCATGGTCCCTCATGGTTGCCCACCACACAACCTGTGACAGGGCTGACCACTGTGGGCCGCTGGAACCCTCTTACCTCCAACCCATTCAGTGCCCTCATGGGCAGGTTCCCATCCCCACATGCCAGGCACCCTAGCGTGGTCTTTTGGCCACCAGTCCATCTCCAGCCCTCAGGGGCAGTGTTGGGGTGGGGATCTTAGGGGACCATGACTTGTACCAATTTCACCCTGTGGTTTGTGGCTTGCAGCACCCATGTTGGGTTCACCCTTCCCATGGCGAAGCCCTGTGGCTAAGGCAGGTTGCAGGGTATAAGTGCCGGGGGCCCTGTCTGTTCAGGAATAAGGTGCAGGGTCCATATGCCTGTGAGTTACGACATGCATCTTGGAATAAGGCCCCATGCGTTTTTTTCCCAGTACTAATGTTTTTTTCAGGCAAAAACATCATCATACGCATTTTTCTTTTTGTTTTCTTTCACGTCTGCACAAAGATATGGGATTATGAATTATTTAAAAGTTCCCATTCCCATGCCATACCAGCCATGAAAAAATGTAATATCTTGGTACAGCATTGTGTTGTGTACTATCAGAACAATGTAGTAGCATCATCCTAGTATATCCACAGCATTAATTTAGTATGTACATTTAACGGGTGACCTCAGCACAAGAGGTTTTTAAAATCTGTGTATTGTAGCTATCTTTAATGATGCACATCATTAATTACAAAATTAGTGATACAAGATATTTTAAGAATATCTGAGTAAATGAAAAATATACTGATAATGAGCTTAATGATGTCAGAAATACATTTATTTTTAACATAAAATATTTTATTTTTTGAAAAAGCACGTAAAACATACATTTAGAGCATAGTGCATCATCCAACAAGAAACACATTTCTGCTAAAAAAATCTATATAATGACATTATTGGCAGCCTGATAAATACTGCTGCTCTAACTACCAACCATTCAAAGACAGAAAAATGCTGCTGCTGGTGTGTTTGGCAATGTCTGCAGTGCCAATAGTGTGTTTAATATTTTTTCCTTCTACTAAGAGGAACAGGGACAGAATGTGTGAAGGAAGGCAACTAGAGAGAACCCATCTCTGATGAACTTCACCAGCAATCCTGTTGCAGCTCGTCAGCTGGCATCCATTCTAACCCTTTGTATAAGGGAAGCAGGAGACATTGTGGCCACTGGAACTGGTGGCCTATTCACTGTTACCAAACCAGGAGGAGTGCTGCAGAGCATGGCTATGATACAGGGGTGTGTGGAGTATGACACAGTGAAGCCAAATGCTGCTCCATTGCTGGAGGAGTAGTTGGGCAAGAAATTCTGCTGAGTATGGCTGCAATGCATGGGTGGGGTGAATCATGATGTAATGCTCCTTGATTGCTGCAAAGAAAAATGTGAAGCATGAGGGGGAGACTGAAGGACACAGAGGTGGAAAGCAGACTAATTCCTCCACTCTGGGTGCTTCAGCTCCACTCACTGAGCAGTGCAAACAATTGTGATGCATTAGCTCCCTTTTTCAATCTTTCTCCTACAGACACCACAAGTGCCATGACAAATCAGCTTGGTTTAAGCAGCATCATTTTTATTCCCTGTGGTTTATGATTTTTGTTAAATGTTAGAAAAAAATGCAATGCAAATACATTGTGCTGCTAGAGTTTGTCTTGTTACTTAGCACAGCAGATGCACACTGCTGGAAGGCAACAGGTTTATAATGCACATATTTTTTTTTCACAATCCCACAGCCCTGCATTTCAGGACAAAACATTTAAGGGAAATTTACCCACACAGCAAAAGGAACATTTTGCTCAATTTGCTGGTAGCATAAGGTTTCTAAACTTTACCAGTTTTAAATAGTTACCTTTTCCTGGCAGATCTGAAGATCACACACTTCTAGGCATGGGGTCATAACACTGCCAACAAAAACAGTGCAGCAATATTTGCCACAGGCTAAACCGTGCATGCCGAAATCCCATCAGAAACAACACTGACTGGAAGAAAACAGCATGGCCCATTGAAGTCAATGTGACTTTCTTTTTTCATTGGAGGGTTTTGCCCCCAAAAACCCCATGACATGGGAGGCATCATCACCACCCACCCCTCCCAACTTTATATAACAAACTCTGAGGGGCATGGATTTGGGGATGGGGCAAAACTTGAAGTGGGGAAAAATTTAATTTATAAAAAATTAAGTAACATGCTACAACACGGGGAGACCTAGGAAGGAACCGAACCCTGGTCCCAGGTTTTCAGTTCTGCTGGTATCTTAGCCTGTCCACTACAGCAGTAGCTCAATCAGGCACCCCAGCACATAGCAACTTGATAACCCCTTAGTTGAAGCTAGAGTAACAGGGGTAGTGGTACTTCCCTACTGCTATTATACCCTTGTTGCTCTAAATCCAACCACACTCTACACTGTGTGGTTTTTGCAGTGCAATTTTTGTTTAGAGGTTTAGACCTGGTACCACACTTCTACAGTTGCACTCCCTTCTCCACAGGGAGCTGAAGGTGTGACTGATTTGATGTTGCACTCTCCTAATAAAAGCAGTTATTCTATGTAAGGCACATGTGAGTAAAAGTGGGGCTAGCAGACTGTTCAATGGTTGTGCATAGTTTCTTTAATATCTGATCAAAGATCATGTAATTTGGCTTTTGAGTAGCAGTCATAAAATGGAGTCCCTGCAGAGAAGATATGCCACCTAGTTTACCATAGGAGCAAACCTACATAACAATGGAAGATTCTGTGACAATTACAAACATATATTGAAGTGAAACATAGAAATATAGAATTTGCCAGCAGATAAGGGCTGCTTGTCTTATGTAGAGTGTCCATTCCCCCTGCCTGTAGTATCACTGCAGAGCCTAATCGATGTGTATTAGAAAAAATAGTACTTACTGCACAATGTACAGACAGCTGGTGAGACCACATCTGGAGTACTTTGTGCATTTCTGGAGACCTAATCTCCGCAAAGACATAGACAGGATGGAAGCTGTCCAGAGGAGGGCAACTAAAATGGTGCAGGGTCTGCACCGGAAGACATATGAAGAGAGACTTAAGGAGCTTAATATGTATAGCCTTGAGAAAAGGAGGAGAGGGGGACATGATAGAAACTTTCAAGTACCTCAAGGGAATCAACAAAGTCCAAGAGGGTAGCATCTTTCAAAAAAGAGGTGCAAGAACAAGGAGCAATTTGAAGATAGAAGGGGGCGCTCAGAGGTAATTTAAGGAAGTATTTTTCACAAAGAGGGTTGTGGATGTATGGAACGGCCTTCCAGAGGAGGTTGTGGAGTCAAAAACAGTGGTGGAATTCAAGCATGCATGGGACAGTCATAAGGCAATTCTAGGGGGTGGGGGTAGGAAGAAGTAGGCTGCTGGCTAACTAGGATCTGCAGCTTATCCATCAGGTAGGGAAATGGGCAGACTGGGTGGGCCAAGCGGTCCTTATCTGCCGTCAAATTCTATGTTTCTATGTGTCTGTGAGAGGGGACCTAAATCATGCCTCGAAAATAAAAATAAAAAAATGTATTAGCAGGCAAGAACATTACAGTATAAACACAAGGGGAAAAACACTCCATTGAAATTAATGTGTCATTCCTTTCAAATGCATTCTTTCCTCAGGTTCATATCTTCCCTGTCATGAGATTTTTTTCAGCTTTATTCAGTCAATGTCTTATTCAGGCCTCTTCTCACAAACACAGGGGTTGTCATTTTCCATATCACCTTTAGCGATGCAAGAATTTAAATTCGCTGGCGAAGTGACGCAAGTGGGCACTTGGCGTTATAATCTGCCTACGCGCAGTATTCAATGCAAAGTGCTCACTCCACCTTGTCATTACCCCTTTGCGTTAAGGTGGAATGACAATGCGAAGTAAGGCTAAGTCATTGTTTTTAATGGACTTCACGTTCCTCATTATGATTCTAAGTGATCCACTTGCTGTTTCAGATTTGGCAGCCCTTCCCCACATCACATGGCTTGTAGTACTGTAAGTCACATGCTCTTTAACTAGGTAGGAAGAAAGTGAGTCATACAAGCAGACACTTTTACTTTCTCCTGTGAAAACGAAGAGAGAGTAGTGTGTTTTGTGACTGCTGATACTTTGAGATCAGAGCGAGGAGGAGATTTAAACTTTGATTTAGACCCAACAGCTTTTTTAAAAGCTACATTTTTTTGTCTTTTCTGTATTCTTTTTGACTTAATTTGTTCTTTCTGTAAATTTTTTTTCCTTGCCTTTATAAGTAGTTAGTTGTTTGTCTGTGTGACTATGTGTGTGTGTGTTGTGTGACAAAGAGAGTAGTAATTGCTCAGACTGAGGGAGCTCAGTAGGAGAGATGGACCAGGGTGAGGGAATGTCTGGGACAGGGCAGCTCTGGGAGAGCATGGTAGTGGTAAGCATCATACCATGTGCATGTGTGGAGGGCATGGGCACCCATTCCTGTTGGACCGCTCGATACTTGTGAGTGTCCCCCTTCCCCGGAAGCAGGACTAGCACTGCCTCCTGTCCTGACTCTGAGGCAATTGAACCACCACCACCACCAAGTCCAGGTTCTCTGGAGCAGGATGTGCCTATTCCCCAGGCTCAGGTGTGGATCCCATCTCTGTTCAGCACTTTGACCAGCCGGAGGCCAGTTCATCTGGCCATCTGCTGCCTGTGCCTGGTCCTCCCCGCACCTCCATTGTTTAGCAGTTTTTTTACTGTGTGGGGACAGCAGTGTGGTCAAGTGCCACCTATCTGAGGTGGAGGTGTGCTGTGGTCCCTGGGGGACTCACCTGGGGACTGAGGGCCAGTGCACCCATATGCTTAATCACCAGCAGTTGGAGTGGCAGGCTGCCACAGAACGGACCATGCCTGCACCTGCTGGCCATTCTGTGGCTGAGGGTGCAGCTGTGCATTACGGCATCCCTAAGAAGAGGGTCACAGCAGCACCTGCTGCTCCACCAGCACCCCCACCCCTCCTTCCCCACCATCACCACCAGCAGGTCAGGCTGTAGAATGTGTGGACCCCAGAGAATTGCATGTAACACAGGCTGACTTGGCAGTTCTCTGCAGTGCTGCTGAGGATAACAACAAGAGGGTGAGTGCTGTGGAGCAGTGGCTGGATCACACAGAGGAACATCAGTTGCAAATTATGTCCATGCTGGAACTGCTGCTGGATCACCATGGGATCCCACATTATTTTTTTCCTCAAACCATGTGCCCCCCACACCTTCCTTGCTGTGTTGTAACATTTATTCCTCCTTGTATGTAATTATGCCCTTTTTTGTTGTCTTCCGTATGCATGATACTTTGCATTCTGAGCAGTGCAAGCATACTGTACTAAACTGCATGTGTGCATTCAGTCTTCCTTCCACTCTGTGTATGTACTGCAGACACTGTCCAACTCCCTGACTTAAAAACAAACATTAGTGAGTACAATGGTGGGGTGGTGAAGCATGGAGAGATAATACTAAACAGACTTACAATGCATCCAAGTAACTATTAAAACAAATTAGTGTTGTGATTCATGACATGATCGTGAATTGTAATTTGTGACTGCTTTTGTGACTGTGATGATGAAGAAATGTGAATGCCTACCACCTAAGGTTGTACTTCCCCGATGAGCTGTAGCTTAAAAATCCCAGACTTAAAAACAAGTATCAGTGAGTACAACGGTGGGGTGGTGAAGCCTGGAGAGATACTACAAAACAGGCTTACTTTATACCCAAGTAACTGGAAAAAAAACCTTATGTTGTGATTCGTAATGTGAATGATCGTGAATCGTGATTTGTGACTCTTTTGTGACCATGATGATGAAGAACGTGATTTGTATCACAAGTGACTTGTGATGATGGTCCTGACTTAAAAACACATATTAAAGAGTACAATGTTCATACAGAATTAAGCACCACACCTGTCCAGTACTCTGAAGGGAAGTCAAAGAAACAACTGTGACTTAAGTTACAGATGGAGATTGGGCCCTAAAGAGATGCAAATTCACAGACAGATTAAGATTGCACTGTGCACTGAAGAGATGCTGACACAAAGGCACAACACCTAACCAGTGCTCACCATCAGAAATTCAAATCTGAAAAACAAAACCTTTGCCAGTTGGGATGGGCTGCGGGGCAGTGTAATGTACTGCTGCAGTAACAGTCACTAGTACTAGTACCGTAAAGATACCACAAAGAAGTATTAAAATCACACAGCTGCTGTGGATAGCAGCTTCACATTGCTGAAATTATTATGTGGCACAATAAAAGGTGTCTGATTTGATGACAAGCATCACACACATACTCACACACACACCAAGTAATGCATAGCAAATTAAAAACTTCAGTAATATAACCACATATTTTAAACAGACTAAAATTATGCACTGCGGCAGTAACAGTCACAAGTACTAGTGCCAGTAAAGATACCACAAAGAAGTACAAAAATCACACAGCTGCATCGGATAGCAGCTTCACATTGCTGAAATTATTATGTGGCACAATAAAAGGTGTCTGATTTGATGACACGCGACAAACACATACTCACACACACACTAAGTAATGCATGCAAATTGAAAACTTAGTTATGCACAGCTGCATCATAACAATCAGCAAAAAAAAGGCAAGAAATATTGAAAATATTGCTGTGTGTACATGAATACAGTTATGCAAGAAAAATATCACCAAAACATAAAACACTGTCTTTTTCTCCAAGTTAATCTACCTACACCCAAATGCACCCCTTCCCCAAAGTGTACTTCCACTGTATCTCAGTACACAGACTGAATGTTGCACATTAACATTCAAAATCCATACACAAACAATAAACGCTCAATGATATGAGCACAGGAGGGTTTCCAATAATTGATGAACTAAAGTTTCATCAAAATAAATTACTCAAAAAGGCTTTTTTTAACAGCTTTTTGAAGGTTTGAATTGCAGAGAGCTCTCAGAACAGACTGTCTCCTACAGCTTCCAACACACACTACCCCAAACTGAGGCTGTGCAGAAAAATCTAGAGCCCATGTGACCTGAAATCCCATGAAACACTGCAAAATTCACCTTTGTAGCTTAAAAACAAGGCTGAGTAAGGTGAAGTACATTGTTTTCAATGTACTTCACCTTAAGAATTGGTGGAGTAGTGGTTTGGGAAGGTGGAATAAAGTGAAGTCATTGTTTTCAATGGACTTCATGTTACTCATTAATAACGCAAAGTACTCCGCTTCGCATTGCAGAGCACTCCGCAAATTCACCTTCATTCTGTGAATCACACAAGGGAGCGAATTAGGGCCACTTCACCCATCACTAATCACCCTAGAAGTGTTTGCAGGTTGCATTGGTTAATTCAATTCAATTGATTTTACACTCCTGACAAAAGCAATCTCTTGCCTGAATCCTTTTGCAATAGTATTTTGTTAATTGTAAACATCTGTCTTGAATAAAATAAACTGGATGAGAATGAAGTACTTATTTATTTGCAATCACATTATTTGTGGATCTCTTTTACTCACTTGTTATCCTGTACTGTGTCTGACTGCTGTTCCCTCTGTGTGTGTGTGTGTGTGTCTCTCTCTCTCTGTGTCTCTCTTTCACTGTCTCTTAGTATCTGTCTGCTTAGCTCCACTTCCCTCTGATTCCCAGCCTAATAGATCAAAACAGTTGTAACAATAACAGTGCACACAGTAACTCTGAGCCACTATGCAATCTGTTAAGAAACCTGCTGCAAATGTTTCAGTGCCAATCCCATTGACTTGGAAGACTAACATGCTTGTTGGAGTAATTAATTATTGATGACTGCTACAAGCACAATTCCTTATCCCATTCTTCCCTGCAGAATAACATGAGCAACAGGTACTTGGGTGTTGTTGTTGGAGGTGGTGGTGGTGGGGGAGGGGGTTCTTCTTGCAACAGTTCTATAGACTGACTTTTCCTAACCCATTAATGGCTACTCAGAGTCTTTGTGGGTAACTTCATCATCATCATAGATCTGTACACAAGGAAAGAAATGCTGCAAACCGCAAGTGTACAATAATGTTCATGTTTGACTATGCTGTCTACAAAGGGAGGGGCCATGGTCTGGAAATTAACAATGGTCATCAACTCTGCTCAGACATTCAAACATCCTCTGACTTGATTAACTGATATTGGATCATCTCACAAGCTGTAGTCCTTCTATGAGTGCCCCAGATCAGAAGTGTTAGGTGGTGAAATGTAGGTGTGTGGTATCAGCCTCCTCTCAGATACTGCCTTCTTAGTTGACTGGGTCAGGATTACATTGTGCATCAGTATGAAAAATGCAGAATGTAATTTTGATCAGAATCAACAGCACCAATGTACCATATTGCCAGATACAGATTGGTCAATACCAGCAGGAACATCGGCCAGAACTAGACACATAGTGGATTCCCTGCAGGGGGAGGGCCTCAAACAACTGGTACAGCAACCCACAAGAGACAGGGCTATCCTAGATCTAGTACTGACTAACAAAGAAGGGATCACAGATCTCCAGGTAGAAGGTCACCTGGGGGCCAGTGACCATCACATGGTATGGTTCAATTTGGCTACTACATCTAAATCATCCCATTCCAAGGCAAAAATATGGGACTTCAGAGGAGCTGACTTTGATAAGATGGCCAACAGAGTTAAGCTAGCCCTGGCAAAAAGAAACACAGGTGAGGAGGTATAGGCAAAGTGGGCAAGCATTAAGGATACAATACTTGAAGCAACATCCCATTGTGTTAGACAGAAAAGGAAGTGTAAAGAAGAAGGAAACCACTTTGGTTCTCAAATACAGTAGCAGAAAAGGTCAGAGCCAAAAGGCTGGCCTTCAGAAAATATAAGGAACATGGCAGGGATGAAGATAGGAGGCATACCAAACCGCCCTAAGGGAAGCAGGTAAGGCAGTAAGGCAGGCAAAGTCCCAAACTGAGGAAACACTAGCACGGACAGTAAAGAAGGTGACAAGACTTTCTATAGATACATTAGTGAAAGGAGAAAGTCCAGAGGTATTGCTAAGCTTAATGGAGAAAAGGGAGCATGGAGGAGGAGGACCCTGTAAAGGCATCTATCCTAAATAGATACTTTGCTCAGTATTTACTGAAGAGAAGGTAGGCAGGCCCACAGCTCAGCATCATGGACACAGGGGAGGGAGGTGACACTACCCTTCACAAAAGAAAGGGTCCTCACAAGAGCTTGCCATGCTCAGGGTGGATAAGGCAATGGGACCTGATGGCATACATCCCAGGTACTTAAGGAGCTAAAGGAGGAACTAGCAGAGCCTTTAGCAGAATTGTTTAGTGAGTCTCTGAGCACAGGAGAGGTCCCAGAAGACTGGAGAAGGGCTCATGTGATCCCACTCACAAGAGTGGTAGCAGGGAGGAGGCGGGAACTACAGACCGGTCAGTCTTACCTCAGTAGTGGGCAAGATTATGGAGGCACTCTTAAGGAAAGGATAGTGCAACACCTGGAATCCATAGGGGCACAGGGATCCAAGACAGCATGGGTTTACAAAGGAAGGTCCTGTCAAACTAATCTCATAGATTTCTTTGACTGGCAACCAGAGTGGTGGACCAAGGGGAGAGTTGATGTCGCCTACCTTGACTTCAGCAAAGCTTTTGACACTGTTCCACATAGAAGATTGATAAATAAGCTAGGTAGGCTGGGTGGGTCAGAAGTTGGTCAACTGGGTGGCAAACTGGTTGACTGGCAGAAAACAGAGAGGTGGTAAATGGTATACAGTCAGAAGAGATGCAAGTCACAAGTGGGTACCTCAGGATCAGTCCTGGGGCCAGTCCTATTCAACATCTTCATTAGTGACCTCAGATGGACTAGAGGGTAAGGCTTGTCTGTTTGCAGATGACACCAAGATCTGCAACAGAGTAGATGATCCAGATGGGGTGGGCAGAATGAGAAGAGATCTGGATAAACTAGCAGAATGGTCAGAAGAGTGGCAACTGGGATTTAATGCAAAGAAGTGCAAAATCATGCACATAGGGAAGAGAAACCCTGAAGCCACTTATAGGCTGGGAGGGAGTTGCTAGCAGTCACAAAGGAAGAAAGAGACTTGGGCATCATCATCACTGATGACCTAAAATCATCAAGCAGACCTCTAAAGCAGTAGGTAAGGCTAGGGGTGTTAGGGTGTATTAGTAGGGGTATCACAAGTCGTAAGAGAGAGGTAATAATCCTCTGTACAAGACATTGGTTAGGCCCCATCTGGAGTACTGCGTGCAGTATTGGAGGCCACACCTTCACAAGGACATTAACCAAATTGAGGCAGTCCAGAGAAGGGCAACCAAAATGGTGCAGGGACTGCATCAGAAGACATATGAGGACAGATTAACGGAGCTCAATATGTATACCCTTGAGCAAAGGAGGGAGAGAGGTGATATGATCGAGACATTTAAACACCTTAAGGGCATAAACAAGGTGAAAGAGTCTAACATGTTTAAATATAAGAAAAATAGCAGGACAAGAGGACACAGCATGAGATTAGAGGGAGGCCGATTAAGGGGGAATGTGAGGAAATTCTTTTTCACAGAAAGGGTGGTAGATGCATGGAATGGCTTACCACAAGAAGTGGTGGCTATGAATACAGTGCAGGGCTTCAAACAGGCATGGGATAGGCATAAGGGAGCAATACAAATGACTATGAATAGATAGGTCACTGACAGAGCAAAGGCCGATGGCACATTTATAAGGTAGAAAAAGAAATGGGCAGACTGGATGGGCCTTGCGGTCCTTATCTGCCGTCAACTTCTATGTTTCTATGTTTCTATATTCAGTTACATGAACATGGGTTGTTAAAGGAATAATTCCTGACGGGGTGGGTGTTATGCTGGGATAACATCCCACCTTGGGTGGTTGGGCCTGAGGCCACTGACTGAGGGCATCCAACACCCGAGAAGGGATGTTATCCCACCATAACACCCACCCTGGAGGGCATTATTCATATAATACAATGGCTTGTTGTTTTATAATAAAACAATAATTTTAAAGAATGTTTTTGTTAGTGTGTAAAAATATTTTTGTTTCTTAAGAGAAGAAGGAGCTTATCATGGTGGTGGGCATCCAAATCATCCCAAACAATCAGCAGGGATGCTATGCTAGGATAACATCCCTGCTGTGACAGCCAACTGACCAATCAGAAGACAGGATTCTTTCTTGCCATTGTATAGGTCTCAGTTTAATCAAAGTTGGGTATATGAAAATAAAAATTGGACTAGGGACTTCAGAAGATTTTCAGAATCTAGGTTTTTAGATAGTGTTAGTAAAATAAAATGGGATATATGTAAATTAATTCCAGATATTGACACTTCAATTAAATATTTTAGCCAAACTTTTGAAGAAGTATGTGATTTTCACACACCAAGAGTTAAAGCAAAGAAGAAATTAAATAAATTACCATGGATAAATGATAGACTCTTGAAACAAATTCGAATTAAAAATAAAATTTGGAAAAAAGCACTGAGATCAAAATTAGAAAAGGATTGGATTTCTTTTAAGGTTGCTAGAAATAAATATAAAAGGTTAATTAAGGCTTAAAAAATTTCAATTTACAAAAATAAAATAGATTCAAGTATAGACCCAAGACCGTTTTGGAGAGTGGTCAAGAAATTAACTAAACAGGATGCGATTCTTCAGAGGAGATATTAAGATTAAAAAAATCAGGATTTCATTACTGAAAATCTGGAGGAAATTTGTAATGTCTTAAATAATTTTTTGTAGATCTCCCAAATTGTGAAATTCCTTGTTATTCAGACTTATAACAAACTAATGTAGAGTCTATACAAAATAAATGTCCTCCATTCAGATTTAAAATTTTGACAGTCACTAAAGTATATAAAATTCTTCAAAATATAAATGCTCATAAGGCTTTTGGTAGTGATTGTCTGGAAGGTAAATTCTTAAAGCTAGCTGCTTTTCATATAGCACCAATTATTACTTATTTATTTAATTGGAGTCTTCAAATTGGATATTTTCCCTTATCTTGGAAAGAAAGTAGAGGGGGATGCAGTAGAAGTCAATAATTATAGGCCCATAGCCTTATTACCTATTTTGTTGAAATGTTTTGAAAAACTTGTCTCTAGCCAGGTGATGGAATATTTGGACAGATACAGTTTGTTGACAACTAAACAATCTGGTTTTCGAAAAAAACTATTCTACTACAACAGCCCTTTTGGAATTTTATGACCAAATAAATAGGTCATTGGGGGAAACTAGGAAGACAGCTGTTATTTTTGTAGATCTTTCAAAGGCTTTTGACCTAGTGGACCACCCCTTACTAATTGAAAGACTTCATGAAATAGGCATGAGGGAATATCCCTTAAATTGGTTAAAATCTTATTTGGATGATCGTTCCCAGAGAGTCAAGGTACAGGGATGTTTGTCAAGAAAGAGGAAAGTAAATAGAGGAGTTCCCCAGGGATCAATTTTAGGACCTCTTTTGTTCCTAATATTCATAAATAACTTGCCATCGACTATAGACAAATCAGAGATTCGACTTTATGCCAATGATACGGTTATAATTGCGTCCAGAAAAATGGAAGAAATATTACAGACTAATTTGCAGTCTGATTTTAGAAGAATTGAGGGGTGGTTCACCAGGTCAGGGCTCATAATGAACACAAAAAAAACCCAAAGTGTATTTATTTCCCATTGAAAAAAGTGGTGAACTTGTTTATGATGTATCCATTTACATAGGAAATCAAACAAAACTAGAACAAGTTAAATAATATAGTAATTTAGGGATTATATTTAATGAATATCTAACCTTTTCAAATCATATTATTGCACTGATTAAAAAAGTAAATAGAAGGGTAGGGGCATTAAGAAGAAGTACTGATTGTTTATATTTTTTAGATAGAAACAAACTAGCAGATCAGTTAATTATTCCAGTGCTAAGATATGGAGAATTAATATATAGAAATGCAAATAAAACTCTATCGTCTAGATTAGATAGAACTTATTATCATGTAGCAAGATATGTATTACAAGGAAACTATCGGATTCATCACTGTCTATTGTTGAAGAAAGTGAACTGGTCACCTTTAGACATAAATCATAAGTGTCATTGGTTATCTTTAATACACAAAATGAAATATTCATCTGTAAATCATCCAATTTCTTTAATATTATTTACAGTGAACAACTATCAAAAATGGATATTGACAAGATCAGTTCACTTAAATAAGACAGTTGTAGGTAAACATTATAATAAATATTGGGACAGGTCTTTGCTATATCAGACTGCTAGTTTTTGGAATTCTCTTCCTGATGAGGTAAGAGAAATTCCAAATTATTCATTGTTTACTCATACTATAAAGGAGCTATATGCTCACATGTGTGAGTGTTAAATGTTTTTTTTCTCTGAGGTTCCTTGGGATTTTGAGATTTTATAATCTAGCTATTGTAAGTCTTTCAGTATACCGTGTTGTTTGTATATTGTGGTGTTTGTATTTATATGTATTTAACATGGAACTTATTTGTATGTGACTAGTTAGGAATTTACATAGGTCTGTCTTGTAAACTGAATTATGTCCAAATGACATGTATTACCTGTATAAAAATACATTTTACCTACCTACCTACCTACCTACCTAATGAGTAATACACAGCACTCAGAAGCTGATGACTCATCCAGAAACTTGGATACATGTTCATATAGTTAAAAAAATAAAAACATATAAAAAACTTTCACAAAATGAGTATCTACGAGTCTGACAATTTATGATGCGTGTGTGGGGGGGGTAGGTGAAGCATCATCACTATAAACATAACTTTTAAGTCAGAGAAAAAATAACTAAATAGATAATATTATCAAGAAACAGACCCCAACCTGTAAACTATTTAAACAAACTCTGGTTAGAGCCACAATGGCTGCTAATGCATTAATATGATAAGAGATTTATTTATTTGTGTCTGTCTGCATGTCTAATGAGCATATTATTAGTGTGCATATTATTAGCTAATGTTAATAATTGTATGCATTCTGAAATGTACTTTGGATAATGGTATTTCATGTGTAGGATGACTGTGAAGGGAGGTGGGGAGGTACATCATCCCAGTGTGTTGTACTACATCAATATCTGGCCAGCTTTATATTTATTCTGGGTAAAAGCACAACACAATTATTTTTATCTTTGGAAAAGAACCACCTTTTCCACCAGAAACAGAGCCCTGGCCTCTCAGCCTGGTTTAGAACTGCCAGACAGGGGTAGTAGCCCATTGCTACACAGCACATGGGTTAAAATATGGAGGCATTGTTGGGATCGCTTGTTCACAGGCCATGCCCAGCATTGAACCCCTTTTTCATGACATAGATGGCCACCTTGCAGACTCTGCTGAACCTAGTTAAAGTACTGTTAAAGTGCACTAACTCTGGCCAACCAGCTGCACTTCATCCAGCCTGCTACTGCTCAAACTGGGTACCCAGATCTTTCTGTGGGAACTCCCAAGTTAGATACTGAGAGGAGACTGGTACCATTCAGGGAGTGGGTAATGTGTTATAACAAGTGGGCTAATATCTGTTTTGATATACATGCTGGTGCAAGGTGGGAACTGGAAATGATTCTGGAATTATAGAATAAAGTAAATGATTGATTGTTTTCAAAATGCTAAAGGATTTCTTTACCTTTACATCTATCTTCCATTTTCCTAATGCTACTCTATGTAAATAAATTGTTGATTAACCTTTTACAACTATCACATGAGCAAATTATTAGTGAGCATATTATTAGCTAAACTCAATAATTGCAGGCATATTGAAATATAGTTTGGATAATGATATTCTATGCATGGGGTGATGTCAGGGGGAGGTAGGTAGGTACAACATCTCGGGGGTTGTACTAAACCAATATCTGGCTCACTTTATATTTACTCTGGGTTGAGGCACTACACTATCAATGTTATCTGTGGGAAAGACCCCACTTTTCCACCAGAAACAGAGCCCAGGCCCCTCATCCTGGTTTAGGCCTGCCAGGCAGAAGGTGTAGCCTGTTGCTACACAGCACCTGCATTACATTATCTATATTCTGCGAAGACCCTTACCAGTCCTCTAAAATATTTACTAATAAAACAAAGCCTTTGAACTTTGTGATGAAGCCAGATCATTTACCAATGGTCCATTTTGACTGGCTGGACTGTCCAGATTTGCAAATATTGAGGGGGTGAGGAACTGAGTGAGCATGGATCATTCAGTATTTGTTAAAGCTCATAACTGCTTAGTAGGTGTTATTCCCATTGCTCTCACCCACAGCAAGCATCAGAACAAATACAGTATGAAATTATGTATGTTTTCTTTTGTTTTGTTTTAACTAAAATGGGCCATTTTCACTGGCTTCATGGACTGAATCTAGATCCTAAAAGTGAGGGGACTCAGGGACAGAAAATGTGCTTGCTGCTGCTGGTGTTTCTGTGTGTGTGTGTGTGTGTCTGTGTGTGTGTCTGTGTGTGTGTGAGAGAACTGGAATGTAAAGGAATTCTGGACTGATATGTCAGTTCCTGGCAAAGCAAGGGTTAAGTGCAGTGGGATAGGTTGGGGGACAGACCCAAACCTGAAATAAGTTATATTCACTATAGCCTTTCAGAGCAGAATGTAAGACAGTTTGCCTAGTGTTTATTCAGCACATAACCTGTAACATGATTAACTGTATGTTGGATTCAGAGTAGTATGTCATGTTATGCCCATTTCCTTCACCCCAGCAAGCAT
This sequence comes from Neoceratodus forsteri, assembly GCA_016271365.2. Lineage (NCBI taxonomy): Eukaryota > Metazoa > Chordata > Ceratodontiformes > Ceratodontidae > Neoceratodus > Neoceratodus forsteri. Next base: position 996,154,797 of record CM028133.1, read on the forward strand.
CAGAATAAATATAGCATTTAACTGTGTGTGTTTTCTTTTGTTTTGTTTTAACTAAAATGGCCCACTTTCACTGGCTTCATGGACTGGATCTGGACACTAATAGTGAGGGGAGTGTGGGACATGAAATGAGCATGCACATATATGTGTGTGTGTGTGTGTGTGTGTGTGTGTGTGTGTGTGTGTGTGTGTGTGTGTGAAAGAGAGAGAACTGGAATACAAAGGAATTCTGGACTGATCTATCAGTCCCTGGCAAATCAAGGGTTAAGCAAAGTGGGTTGAGGTGGTGGGGGGAGTGTAATCTGAAAGAAGTCAGATTCACTGTAGCCTTCAGAGCAGAACGTAAGACAGTTTGCCTAGCGTTTATTCATCACATAACCTATAACATGATTAACAGTATGTTGGATTCAGAGCATTATGTAATGTTATGCTTATTGCTCTCACCCACAACAAGCAGAATAAAATACAGTATGTAAATATTTGTCTTTTCTTTTGTCAAATTGGTTTGTTTTAACTCACTTCATGGATTGGATCTGGATACTAAAAGGAAGGGGAATCAGGGACAGGAAACAAGTATGCTGCTGGTGTGTGCATATCTGTGTGTGTGTGTGTGTGTCTGAACTATAATGTAAAGGAATTCTGGACTGGTCTGTCAGTCCCTGGCAAAGCAAGGGCTTAACACAGTGTGGTACAGTGGAGGGCGAGAGACTGTAATCCAAAAAAAAGTTAGATTCATTGTAGCTTTTCAGAGCAGAATGTAAGACAGTTTGCTTAGAGTTTATTCAGCACAGAACATGTAACTTAATTCACTGTATGCTTGACTCAGAGCAGTATATGGGTAGTTGCTCAAAGATTGACTGGTAGTACGTTATACCGTGCAGTGCATAAGTGTAGCACCAACTGAGTAAGATGTATAACAATACAGTACCATGCAATGACACACACTGAGCTATATCAGTCCATTTTTGTGCAATAACCATGGTATGTAAGGGGTGGTATGGGGAAAAGACAGCACAGTGGAATTTCTGCACTTGCTGATGCGTACTTTAATGAGCTACGTGTGCTTTTTACACTGAGCACATCCACTGATTGTAATTTGATTTGGCATGAGTATCTTGCATGTAGGAGGGGAATGTAACATTCATTGAATGAATGAATCAAACACCCCCCCCCCACTGGAGTGATTTCAGGAAGTGGAAGGATCATGGTTCAACCCCAAAACTGTGCTTTGGTGGGAGTCTGAAGTGCCTTTTTTGCCAAGTCATAGCAAGACAGCTTGCAGAGCTCTACCCTGCAGCTGTACAAATGAATAACATTTCTGCACACGTTATGCACATTACTAACATTCTGACACACGATCTCTCAATAGATGTGACTACTGAAGTGGATCTGACAGGATGAAACCACATGCCAGTTTTGTGCAGCATTTGAAGAGTGCCCCACAGTACAGCTTAGCATGTCACAATGATTATATGTCTAGTTTACAGCCATACTAAATTTGCAGGAGACTGATTCAGAAAGCACACATATGCAGCCATATTGTAAATTAACATTTAAATTCAGTTCTAAGCAACATGTTTACTCTATCTGGAGTCACCACAGCTAAAGCCCTTTGATGTTATGTGTTAATGGATAACAAGACCAAACTACAAAATGTCAGACTTAAACTCATTTCCTATCCTCTTAAACTCAGATTTCAGTGGTGAGACATTTGATTAATGTAAACACTGAGAGAAGCAGAAACATTTAAGTTCAAGAGGCACTGTGATGTTTGCACTGGAATATAAATGAGGCAATGTAGCTGATGGATAATTTGTAACTGGCATGTGCCGTAGTTACCCAGTTGTGAATTTGTTTGCTTGTTTTGTTTTATAAATGGAATTTAAACATATTTAACCATGGGAGATAGGACTTTTGTTTATCTGATTAGGTTTAGGGAACAGTAGTAAGACAGCTGATGTTGGACATGTCTGTGACTGGGTCATGGACAGTGCTGGAATTACACTTTATGAACTTTGGGAGTTGGGGGACCCATAAGGGCCCACAGCCCCCCTTCCCATAATAAGTCAATGGCAGTGATGTGTGAACTACTGGGGCACACTTCAGAGCTACCAGGGTAAAGCCCCTCTGAAATGCCATCACTGGTAATGGAGCTGGCACCTTGCAAATCACAGAAAATGAAGCTTATTTCATCACCAGGTTGTTTTTAAACAAAGGATGAAACATGCAAAAAATTGTGCTTACATTTGTACAAGAAAGAAAGGTTAATTTATAGTTTAATAACTGAATATGCAATGAGGTACAGTAACATGGGCACTGCCAACTGATTTTTCTTTAGTGGACTGAGAGTGATGTCATGGAAACAAGTTAAAGTTTTCAGAAAGCCATGCATTATTAAACATAGAATGACTTACTAAACTGTTGTTTTGTTTGCCTTTGGGCTCTTTTTCAGCTCTGTAAGAGCACCCCACAGATAGCAGAATCACTACTACAGATGTTCCATAGGTTGTTACTACCAAAATACAGACAAAAACAAGACAATTATCGAGAGAGAGACAGAGATAAATAGATAGATAGATAGACAGACAGACAGACAGACAGACAGGCAGGCAGACAAATATGCGGTAGAGAAATGATCAGCTGTGCTGAGTATGGAAATACATTTTTTCTGCACATTTTTCTTAATGCTAAAGAGTACAGCAGAAGAATAAAAAAAAACACACACACACACATTACGATTCTTAATAGTACCAGACATTTTGCTAAAATAATGAACCATGAGTATTACAGGCAAGAAGACATTGGGTCAATACAGAGTTCAGTTGTCAGTGGAAGGAGTCCTACATTATAAGAAGGGTATGTAGAATTACACAACACTGACAGATGTTCAATCTAGCAATAATGTTGGGGAGTTAGGAGCTGTGACTTAAAACAATAGTGCATCAGGGGAAGGGGGAAAGAAGGAAACACATTGTAGTGGATGGGAGGACATGGAAATATTTTCAGGAAGTTGTGCTTAGATTCCATTCCATACCAACACAGTTGTGCTATGTTAGGAATTATGGTCAGACCCCTTCTTCTGATATCAATACATCAGCATAGCATCATGATGCAATGCAGCTATAAAAAGGGAATAAAAGTCCTTGGGCCTGATTCACAAAGCCCCTAGAAGGACGCAAGGTGCCTGCATTAAACAAAAACGATGCTAGTGGCACCTTGTGCCAAAAGGTGCCCCTGGAGCTATTCAGAAAAGCAGCCTGCATCAAATATAGGCTGCATGCAACAAAGGGGACTTGTGCCAGCCATGCACCACTAAACTGGCTGTGACTTGGTGCAAGAGGGCAAGTAGTAGACACAAGCTGCCACATTCCCTATATTGTGATTCTAAAAATTGCCCCAGAAGGCAAATGTCTAAGTACCCTTAGACAAGCCAGGACTGGTTTAAGAGTACTTAGAATATGTCCCTCTGGAACAGATGAGCAGTTTGTGGCAATGTGCCACTGTCCCCTCGATCCCCAATTTGGCCAGTAATAAGAATTAATAACCCCCTTTCCTTGGTGGCTCAGAGCAGCCCATCCAATCCACAATTTTGTGGGTAATAGGAATTAACAACCCCCCTTTCCTTGTGGTCTAGTGGCCCTCCTCTCCAATCCCTAATGCTGCTGGTAATAATTAATGACAAAAAAAAGTCCCTATCCCCAATGTCCCAGGTAAAAGAATAAAAAATCCTTCCCTGGTGATCTAGTGGCCCCCTTCCTGCTCCTCAATGTCACAGGTAATAGGAACTAATAAACCCCATTTACCTGGTGGTCTAGTGACCCCCGCCCCGAGGCCACCAGTAATAATAATAAATAAACCCCTCTTTCCTGGTGGTCTAGTGGACCCCCTTCCCAGCAGGTAGTGCCCACCACCCTGCTCCTCCCATCCCTTAAAAGATCTGATGACTGGCACAGCCATCCTGTCACTTCTGCAGCTGGCCAGTGACTGAACTGTCATTGAGCGTACTGTGTAGTGATGTACACTACTCAGTATGCTTAGTGACAGTTCAGTCAGTGGTTGGCCATGAAGGTTAGAGGAGGGCAGTGCCAGTTGCTGGCTCTGATTCAGGATGGGGGGAGCAGTGTGATGGATACTACCTGCTGGCAAAGAGGGGTGGGAGTCCACTAGACCACCAGGGAAGAGGGATTTATTAATTATTACTGGCAGCATTGGGGATTGGGCAGTGGGGCCACTAGACCACCAGGGAAGATGTTTTTAATAATTATTACCAGACATCTGGGATCCGGAATTTTTTTTTAAAATCTTTGTTGATTATTATTATTACTGGAGCATCAGAGATTGTGGAGGGGCCACTAGACCACCAGGGAGGGGGGTTATTAATTCCTATTACCCATGATATTGGGGATCAGGGAGAGGGGCCTTTAGACCACCAGGGAAGGGTATTTGTTAATTATTATTACCGGTTTGATTGGGGGGGCACTAGACCTCCAGGGACAGATATTAATTTATCAGGTGATTGGGGATGGGTGGACTGCTAGCCTTCTCCACACAAGGCCTGTGGCAAACCCCTCCAGTGCATCTTGTGTTTGTCACAAGGGAGAGGTTATAGCAAGTGTGGGGAGTTAAGCACCAGGACCCCTCCTGTACCAGAATTTGGTGCAGGGTCCCTGGCACACAGCACTTTAGTGCAAGTTGCATTTTGCTACAGCATTCACTGATCTAAGCCCTCTTTGTAAACTGAGCCTCTTAACTTTAAAAGAAAAATCTGCAAACTGCATTTCTACAAACATACCGTATGAACATATGAAATTTGCCAGCAGATTTTGCAGCTAGCAACTCTATTCTGCAGCTGTCCCTTCCTACTCACCCACTCCATTTATCTTCTGTCTTGACCTGTCCAGCCCCTTTTAAAATAGCCCACAGTTTTACAGGCCACCAACTCTGATGGTAATGTGTTCCACCCACACACCACCCTTTCTGTAAAAAGGTGCCATTTCCCTTCTGAATCTTCCCCCCTCCAATCTCATGTCATGGCCTCGAGTATCCCTCCCCACTCTTACCTTGAATAGCCCCTCCATACCAGTCTTGTTTGTCCCTCTCATGTACTTGAATGTCTCAGTCATATCCCCACTGTGATGGATCTCTTCCAGCGAGTACATGTTCAACTCCCTTTACCTACTCTCATTTGGTAAGTCCTCCAGTCCCTGTATCATCTTAGTTGCTCTGTGCTACACCACTTCCAGTAATTTAATGTCCCTATTCAATTATGGGCAGCAGTACTGCACGCAGTATTTAAGATGAGGACTAACTAATGATCTATACAGCGACAGAATCGCCTCACCCCTCCTTGATGTTATTCCCCTTGTGATGCAACCCAACATTTTGTTGGCCCTTGCTGCTGCCTTCCTGCACTGTGCCGAGTTGTTCATTGATCCCGTGATGACCATCCCCAGATCCTTCTCCTCCTCAGTCTTCTCCAGCTGCACTTCCCCAAGTTGATAGTTTCTCCTTGGATTTCTTGCCCCACAGTGCAGTACCTTATACTTTTTGGCATTGAACCCCAGCTGCCAATTGTCAAACCAGGTCTCCAGCTTTTTCAGATTTTCTTGCAAATTCTGCCACTCCTCTATGTCATCCATCACCACCCTTATCTTAGTGTCATTGGCAAACCGGCTGATCCTGCTCTTGATGCCCATGGAAATGTCTGCAATAAATATCCCAAATAACATTGATCCCAGCTCCAAGCCCTGTGGAACCCCACTCATTACTGCCCCTGGGGATGAGAGTTCCCCTTCCACTACCACCCTCTGCTACCTTCCCTGCAGCCAGTTTGTCACTCATTCCACCATTGTTGCTACCACCCCTGTACCTTCAAGTTTTATTCCAAGTCTCCAATGTGGCACCAAATCGAATGCTTGCTGAAGTCCAGGTATAGGTCATCCACTGCATGGTCCTTGTCCATCTTCCTAGTTACCCAGTCCTAGTAATCTACCAGTCTGGTTGGGCAGGATCTGCCTGCAACAAAGCCATGCTGTCTACTGTCCTGTAGCCCATTGAACTCCAGCAGGGACACCAGCCTCTCCTTCAGGATCATTTCCATTAGCTTCTCCATGATGGATGTGAGGCTCACTGGTCTATAGTTCCCTGGTTCATCTTTGGAGATGGTCTTATGCAGAGGAACCACGTGAGCCAGTCTCTGATCCATGGGTATGTATCCTGAATTCACTGATTCATTGAATAGGCCTGCCAAGGGCCCTGCCAGGATCTCTGCTAGCTCCTTCAGTACCCTGGAGTGAATGCCATCTGGCCGTGAAGCCATGTCCACCCTCAACACTCTCAAACCCTCCAGCACTCTACCTTCTGTGATCACTCCATTCATTACTCCCTCCCCAGCCTTTACTCCCCCCAGCCCCCTTGAGTAGCTCTCCCCCTCTATCTTTTGCAAATACCGAGCAGAAGTAGTCATTGAGTGCTTCTGCCTTTTCTCCCACTTATCTATCCATTGACCATCCTTCTTAACCCTTATTACTTGTTCTTAATAGCTCCTTTTCTTCCTGATGTACCTGAAGAAGCTTCTCTCTCCCTCCTTAATGCCTTGTGCCAGCCTGAGCTCTCTGGTGGCTTTTGCTGTTCTTACTGCCCTTGTCACCTCCCTTGCCTCCTACTGAGGCTCATGCCTTTTAGATTATTTACCTGTTTTGGGCTTACCATTACACAAACCAATTGTACCATTAAACGACTAGTTCCTTTTTCCCCCTGGGCTGAGATACAAATGAGGGACATTAATGAGTCCTGAGAAGAACAAAACATATGACTGTGCCTTATGTTTTCAATATTTGCAAATCATGTGAGAGACCCCTTTTCCTCATACACTTCTGCTTAAAGCAGAGCCAGTCCAAATTCTTTTATGGTGATTTGCAAATACTTCCCATGAAGCCTTGCATTTTGAGGTATGTGTAAGTTTGCGTTTATTTGAAATATGTTTTTATTGGCAATATGATCTTTCAGTGTAATCCTTGCCTTAGTACTTTTGCAGTGAGGTTCCTTGTTTTTTAAGCAACTGAAATGTTTCAAACTGGCCCTTTATCTTTCCCAAGCACAATGAATCTATGCATAAACACCTATGAAACAGCTCTAGTATGTTAATGCTGTAAAACTGTGATCAAGCACTGGAAAGATGCCTAGAATTTTTTAAGGGCCCCGTCAAGGTTTTTATATAGTTGTCTTCATTTTTCTAAATCTTCCTTCTCAAGGAGATATTAATACATAGTTTCCTGCATGTGAGCACTTTTTTATTTTATACGACAAGCAGCTGGAGTGAAGTAAGCACTTTCCTTGTCATGTTTGTCCTGGAAAATTATACCAGGCATTCCAGGGATACATACATTTCAGGAAGGACCCTAACTCAGAACTTTCCCTCCCAGGCTTGTGGCTGACTAGCTGGGCAGAATTGTCCCTACGAGTGTGCCTCAGTCTCCTTGCTCTCCATTGGAAGAAGCAGGACTGCACTCTTGTTTGTTAAAACTTCTTATATAGCCAAGCATGCTCACAGAAGTTAATTGTAGAAAAGGTAATGGATTATATGATGACAAGAGCATAACACAGGCCACATAAAAATTGGAGGCATATCTGCAAGTGTAAATGAGTTATTTGTCTCTCTTGTTTTTTTCCCTGTAGAATTTTGACCTCCTGCCCTCTCCTGCTATGAAGGCGTACATTGAGAGTTACAATGCCTTAATGAAGGAGGATCATATCTATTTTGTAGTTGGCCTGTTACCTTGTGCTAAGCTCTGGCCTTACATTGCACAGAACCTCAACATCAGTGACTCAAGCCCCTATATTGACTTCAAGAATAACAATAAGGATGATCACTCTCGGAAACACTATGAGAAGCTTCTTGAAGAATATCGTCATGAAATCAATGAAACAAAGGCAAATGAAATATTCAGGTCTCAAATGATCCATGAGAAGTCTTTCTTTGCTGAATCAGAATGGCATTTCTAAACAAATAACCATCCCGTATCATCCCCAAAGTATTCTGAATAAAAGTTGTATAACTCGTGTAAATATATTTCAAATAGAACATACTTATGTCTAATCCATTTTCTAACAAGTGTTTGCTAGTACTAACAATGGTTGCAACTGCATAAGCTTTAAATGTAACTTTTATTTTGTATTGTTGGGATGTAAATGTGAACATTTGTAGGGAACAGAAAGGTTGGGTGCTTGTTATAACCTGCAGTCATACTACTGCTCAAATGTTTCACAACTTACTTCCATAATTACACCACAATACAACAACTAATGAAATACAATCTTACGGTACATTTAAATGATCTAGTGTTCCTTTTAACTTTAATTTACTATTACAAGATGATAAAGATGAAGTTTATTTGGGCCTTTGACAGGCACACATACACATATTCATACACTAGTACTGTGTGAAATGTATGGTCCACTGGTGCAATTCTGGCAAAATAATGATTTCACTTTCAGGACATTTCCACAAAAAATCATAAAACTGTGCTACAATTTGAATCTCACTTATTTCTACCTAGTTTAATGTTCTCATTCATAGTGAACCAAATGTGGTATGACACAATCCTGTACCTCATGGAGAAGTGTACAATGTTTCAGACTTCCAGCTTTAAAGTGATTTTGTGAGATTTTGCAGATGCCTTTTTCACATAGCATGCCATTTCCACCCATGCTTTGAATGGTGAAGCTGCAATTGATAAAAAAAAAAAATCTATCATAATCATTTTGTTTTATCAGCACTCTGTTCTCCAGTTTTCTATGTGTGGTCACATACCCAAAATGATGTAATGCAATGGAACTCTCAATGTTTTACATACAGCAGCAGTGTATTCTGGGTAAATTATAAAGTTGATTTAAATGTTAGCTACTCTAAGGTGCAGTCCCTTATTTTGGTGGTATTGACTGGAAGAGGTATTATGCTGACATACTGTCGTGTTTGAGCATACTTGTGTCTTGAGCGATTATGTCTGTAACCATTTAGATCTGCTGATGTTTCAAAATAAAGCTTACAAAAATATGTAGACATATGAAGCAGTGCATTGTGGGTATAATACAAAGTTGTTTTCCAATTGTCTTACTGTGAGGTGCAGTCTCATATCTCTGAAGTGGCTTCAATAATAAAAGCTATCCTGTTTATTTTCAAAACAAGGCATTGTGCGTACAATATCTAACTGACAAGATTTCTTTACTGAGAAATGAAGTTTATTATATTGGTAGTGTGGATGTCTGCAATACCAAGACTGACTAACAGAGGTCTCTGATTCAAACCAGTGCTTAAAGTGATTTTGTGAGGTTTTGCAGATGCCTTTTTCATCCAAAGAACTCCACATTGTATTATTGTTGTATTCTCCTGTGTAATACATGTAAAATAATGTTCAGATGTATATCTAGGGGGATAACATCTAGGAGCAGGGAAATTGTTATGCCACTGGACAAGTCTTTGGTGAGACCACATAAGGAGTACTGTGTTCAGTTCTGGCATCCTCACCTAAAAAAAGACACTGCAGTGCTGGAGAGAGTCCAGAGAAGGACAACAAGGATGGTCAGTGGATTGAGGGAAATGTGCTGTGATGACAGACTGAGGGAGTTAAACACGTACTCGTTGGAGAACAGGAGAGATGAGGGGACACGACAGATACCTTTAAGTATTTGAAGGGAATTAACAGAGTGAAAACTGAGTTTCTGATCAACCTGAAGGGGGAGGGAAATATGAGGGGACATGGTTTTGAAACTGGTGGGGGGAATATACAGAGGGGAGGTGAGCAGTCATTACTTTACAGAGAGGGTGGTGGTGCCCTGGAATGCACTTCCTAAAGAGTTGATAAAGTTAGATATAGTAGATGGGTTCAAGAGGGACTGGAACAGATACAGGGACTTGGTAGAAGTTGGCATGAAGGAAAATATAATTGGTATGTAAGGTGCGGGAGAACAGGGAATAGGGCTGATGTTGGGTGATAGAACAGCCATTGTTCCTTATCAGTAATCTGGGTCAGGCAGATGAGATAGACCATTTGACCTAATCTGCTGCCAACTATGTATGTATGCAATATTAATAGTGGTGGGCAAAGAGGGCTCAATCCGCTCTGCAAAGTGATTTGTGGAGCAAAGGTGTAAAGGAGAGAGGATCTCAGATCTAGAAGTGGGTTGCCATCTGGGGACAAGTGACCATCAAACAGTGTGGTTCACGTTAAACTCAGCTACGGAATCAAGCCATACAAAAGTGAGGGTACTGGACTTTAGGAGGGCTGACTTTGGCAAGATGGGAGAGTGCCTTAGAAAAGCACTAGCAAACAGGCTAGAAGGAGGTGTGGAGCAACAATGGAGAATTATCAAAACTGCCATCACAGAGGCAACAAGCCTTTGTGTGAAGCTAATAAACAAATCAAAACTAAAAAAAAAGCCACTATGGTTCTCAAGAGAGGTGGCTGTGAAAGTCAGAAAGAAAAAGACAGCATTCCAGAAGTATAAGGAAACACAGAAGGAGCAGGACAGAGAGCTGTACCAGTTAAGGCAGAAAAGAAGCAGGAGGAAGTCATGAATAGCAAAGGCCCAAACTGAGGAAAAGATAGCCAACTCAGTTAAGAAGGGGATAAAACCTTTTATAGGTACATCAGCGAGCGAGAGACAAAGGGAGGGATAGTGAGGCTGAATAGAATAAACGTGGTGGACAGAGGGGACAGTGAAAAGCAGGAATACTGAAATGAATATTTCTGCTCAGTATTCACAAAAAGAGGAGGGGAAGTGCCTAATCCAATTAATAGAAGCACTTGATAGGGGGTCGATCCTCGTCCTTTCACAGAAAAAAGGGTTCTGCAAGAACTCCTAAAACTGAAGGTGGACAAAGCAATGGGTCCTGATGGAATTCACCCCAGAAATTCTAAAAAGAATTAAGGGAAGAACTAGTGAAACCACTGGCTACTCTTTTTAATAAATCATGGAGGATGGTGTGGCACCCGAGGACTGGAGGAAGGCGGATGTGATTCCCTTCACAAAAAGTGGGACCAAGACAGAGGCAGGAAACTACAGACCTGTCAGTCTGACCTCTGTAGTAGGGAAAGTGATGGAGCTCACTTGAAGGAAAGAATAGTTGAGTACCTAGAGGTCAGTGGAGCACAGGATCCAAGGCAGCATGGGTTCACAGCAGGAAGGCTCAGGTCAGACTAATCTAATAGAATTTCTTTGACTGGGTGACCAAAGTAGTAGACCAGGGAGGGGCTGGGGACATGGCCTACCTAGACTTTAGCAAGGCATTTGACACAGTCCCACACAAAGATTATAGTCAAATTAACCAGCCTGGGAGCGGGTCCCAGGGTGGTAGCCTGGTAAACATTGGCTGGACAACAGGACACAGAAGGTAATTGTAAATGGAGTCCACTCTGAAGAAAGGGCGGCTACCAGTGGGTACCGCAGGGTTCAGTATTGGGTCCAGTCCTTTTAATGTCTTCATCAGTGGCATTGCAGAGGGACTGAAGGAAAAGTATGCCTTTTGCAGATGACACAAAGATCTGCAACAGGGTTGATACACAAGGAGGCGTGGAAGGATGAAAAGGGACTTGGCAAGGTTGGAGGAATGGTCAAACGGATGGCAGCTGGGATTCAATGCAAAAAGTGCAAAATAATGCACCTGGAAAACAAGAACCCAGGGAAGAATACACAATGGGTGAGGAGGTAGTAACAACAACAAAACAGGAAAGGGACCTGGGGTAATCATATCAGATGACCTTAAGGTTAGTAAGCAATGTGAGAAGGCAGTAGGGAGGGCCGGGGTATACTGGGATGTATAGGAGAGGCATCAGCAGCAGAAAACAGGAAGTTGTTATCCCTCTGTACAGACAGTTGGTGAGACCCCATCTGGAATACTGTGTCCAGTTCTGGAGACCCCATCTCCGCAAGGACATAGACAGGATAGAGGCAGTCCAGAGGAGGGCAACTAAAATGGTGCATGGTCTGCAAGAGAAGCCTTATGAGGAGAGACTAAAGGAGCTTAATATGTATACCCTTGAGGAAAGAAGGGAGAGGGGGACATGATAGAAACTTTCAAGTACTTCAAGGGAATCAACAAAGTCCAAGAGGGTAGCATCTTCAGAAAAGATACTTGCAAGAACAAGGGACACAATTTAAAGATAGAAGGAGGCGGTCCAGGGGCAATGTGAGGAAGCTTTTATTTCACAGAGAGGTAGTGGATGCATGGAACAGCCTCCTGAGGAAGTTGTGGGTCTAAAACTGTGGGAGAATCTAAGAATGCATGGGACAGACATAAGGCACCTTCTTGTGGGGGGCAGGATGATAGAGCTGCTGGTTAAATAGGATCTGCGGCCTATCCTGTAGGTAGGGAAATGGGCAGACTAGATGGGCCTAGCGGTCCTTATCTGCCATCAAAGTCTATGTTTTTATGTTTCTATGTTTCGTGGAGTACTCCACAATGTGAAGTGGGGTACTTCGCATTATAATGGGTAATGCAAACTCCATTGAAAACAATTACTTCCCATTACTCCACCTTCCCAGACCCCTAGTCCACCAAATTGTAGGGCGAAGTGCATTGAAAGCAATGACTTTGCCTCACTTCACCCTGTTTTTAAGCTCCAAAGGTGAATGTTGCAGTGATTTATGGGATTTCAGGTCATGAGGGCTCTATACTGATCTGCACAGCCTCAGTTCAGGGTAGTGTGTGTAGGAAGCTGTAGGAGACAGTGTGCTCTGAGAGCTGTCTGTGATTCAAACCTTCTAAAAGCTGTTAAAACAGCATTTTTGAGTTTTTTGGGGGGCACAAACGTTAGTTCATCGATTGTAGGAAACTCCTGTGCTCATACTGTATCATTGAGCATTTTTGTTTGTGTGTGGATTCTGAAAGTTAATGTACAACATTGAGTGTGTGTAGTAAAAGACAGCGAAACTGTGGTTTGGGGGAAGGCGTAACTGTGTTATAGGCAGATTTAAGTTGGAGAAATAGGGATTTCTTTGTTTTTTGGTTATATTTTTGTTATATAACTGACTGTGTTAATGTACACACAGTAACATTATCAGTAATTGTTGAAATTGTCTTGCTGATTGTGTGTTGTGTGGATCTGGTGCAGCAGTTCCTAATTTCAGGTTGTTTACATTACAATACGTGGCGTATTACTGAACTTTTCAATTTGCTACACATTACTCGTTCACCATTGCAGACAATCTGTTCTGTCTGTGCGTGCGAGAGTGTGTGTGTGATGTTGCGTGACATCAAATAATACACCTTTTATTATGCCACAGTGTTATTGCAGGTGCAGCAGTGTGAACCTGCTATCCAGTGCTGCTTTCTGATTTGGTACTGCCATCGTGGCATCTGTTCATTGTTTTGCTGCTTGTACTGCCACAAAAATCTGCAGTTAGTGCCCCCCCCCACCCCCACAATCAAAAATAATTTTATTCCAGATTGCATTGTTTGTGAGCTCAGCACCACTGGTTATTGAAGGTGTTTTACTTAGAATTTGCATGGACTATCTCATCTGTTGCTGAAGCCACAGTTGTCTTTTTGGCTTCACAACCAGCACCAACCCAATCAGATAGTGAACGTACCAAAATCTAAATTTGTTTAGAATATTGCTGTTGATCCCCCAAAATGCCTGCAAAAAGACGTGCAAGCAAAGCTGGTTCTCACCATGGCAATTCTGCCAATAAGATAGTCTGTGGGCATGGTAGAACACAGACACAGAACTGCATTGCTGATGTGAGGAAAGGTATTTCTCCAGCAATGTTTTTTACAGCCCAATCAGCAGCTTCACTCATAGCTGGAGGAGAAGGTGTTTTCCCAGTCAGTGGTGTTAGTGCAGTTGCCGGTGGCAATAGTATAAGTATTGCAGCCTCAAGTTTGAATTCTGACCAGTGTACCATATCCAAAACTATAGTGGAGTGTGAAGCAGTGCAAGTGAGTGGCAGTGTAGATGATGTCATACTTCCCCCCCAGTAACTGAACCTGAGGATTCTGATAATCATGTCAATGATAGCATACAATGTGATATTTCGTCCACTGCGGTTCATGTCACACATTTTCCATACAGTGATTCACAGTGTGGTGAAAAAATATCAGGTGATGGTGGTGTTGATGATGATGATGATGAATGTAATGATGATGATGATGTTGCTGTGGTTGCAACATGCAGTCCACATGCCAGCATCCAAGCAGAAGATGTGGAGGTGTGTGATGTTGATGAATATGATGATAATGTAATTGACCCAGTTGGGAACTGGAGAAAAAGAAATTCAAAGTGGCTGTGTCTGAGTCTGTTTTCGTTAATTCCACCCCCCATAAAAACTTGTGATTTACCAGTTTCAGTTGATGATGATGATGACCCACTAATAATGATAGGTAGTCGCGGTGTTCAGTTGCAGTCCAGGTGTGCAGTCCCCACCCCCACCCCCAACATCAGTGCTTAAAAGAACGGAGTTCAAAAAGCAGCATCAAGGGCATGTCAAAAGTAGAGCATCTCAATCCCTTGTTTGGGATTTTTTTGTTCAAGATGCAAACGATGAGTCAGTTGCAATCTGCCAGGTTTGCCATGTGCGTGTGAGTCGAGATAAAAAGGGGAGCCATCTGGACACAGGAAAACAGCATACACATCTTAAGAATAGGCATATGGCACTGTGGAAACAGCACAAGATGGCAGCAGCTAATACCACAGTGGGGCATTCACCCTTGTCGGCAACCATAACGAGCATGTTGTCCCCTTCTATGAGTGTTAAGTCCAGTAGGAAAATAAACGTGTGCAGTAGTGAGGTAATAAGAGCATAGGATTACTACATGCATGATGAGGTAGAGGAGCATAATGATTCTGAGATGTTGTCCAGTGCTGGTGAGAGCAGCAGTTTTGGTGGTGGTGGTGGTGGTGAATGCAGTACGTCTAGTGCAAGTGGTACATCAACCCCGGTTGGCAAATCTGGCAAAATATAGAATTTGACGGCAGATAAGGACCACTTGTCCCACCCAGTCTGCCCATTTCCCTACCTACTGGATAAGCTGCATATCCTAGTTAACCAGCAGCCTACTTCTTCCTACCCCCACCTCCCAGAACTGCCTTATGACTATCCCATGCATGCTTGAATTCCACCACTGATTTTGACTCCACAACCTCCTCTGGAAGTCCGTTCCATGCATCCACAACCCTCTCTGTGAAAAATACTTCCTTTAATTACCTCTGAGCTGCCCCACCTTATCTTCAAGTTGTGCCCTCTTGTTCTTGCACTTCTTTGAAAGATGCTACCCTCTTGGACTTTGTTGATTCCTTTGAGGTACTTGAAAGTTTCTATCATGCCCCCTCCTCCTTTCCTCGAGGCTATACATATTAAGCTCCTTAAGTCTCTCTCTCATATGTCTTCCAGTGCAGATCCTGCACCATTTTAGTTGCCTCCTCTGACAGCCTCCATCCTGTCTATGTCTTTGCGGAGATTAGGTCTCCAGAACTCACACAGTACTCCAGATGTGGTCTCACCAGCTGTCTGTACAGAGGGATAATAACTTCTTGTTTTCTGCTGGTGATGCCTCTCCCTATGCATTCCAGTATCCCCCCAGCCCTCCTTGCTGCCCTCTCACATTGCTTGCCCATCTTTAGTTCATCTGATATGACTACCCCCAGGTCCCTCTCCATTTTTGTTGTTGTTAGTATCTCACCCCCCATTATGTACTCTTCCCCTGGGGTTTTGTTTTCCAGGTGCATTACCTTGCACTTCTTAACATTGAATCTAAGCTGCCATACATTTTACCATTCCTCTAACCTTGCCAAGTCCTTCTCATCCTTTCCACCCCACCTGTGCATCAACTCTGTTGCAGATCTTAGTGTCATCTGCAAAGAGACATACTTTCCTTCCAGTCCTTCTGCCTGTAACTTATAAAGACATTGAAGGGACCGCCGATCTAATACTGAACCCTGCGGTACCCCACTAGTAACCCTCCTTTCTTCTGAGTGGACCCATTTACTATTACACTCTGTGTCCTTTTCTCCAGCCAATTTTTTACCCAGGCTGTCATCTTGGGACCTACACTAGGCTGGCTAACTTGTATATTAATCTTTGTGTGGGACTGTGTCAAATGCCTTGCTAAAGTCTAGGTAGCCATGTCCACAGCCCTCTCTGATCTACTACTTTGGTCACCCAGTCAAAGAAATCTATCAGATTCTGCTCATGATGACCTTCCGCTGTGAATCCATGCTGCCTAGGGTCCTGTGCCCCTCTGGACTCTAGATACTCGACAATTCTTTCCTTTAGAAGTGATTCCATCATTTTCCCTATCACTGAGGTTAAACTAACAGGTCTATAGTTTCCTGCTTCTGCCTTGCTCCCACTTTTGTGAAGGGGAATCACATCTGCCCTCCTCCAGTCCTCGGGTACCACCCCATCCTCCCATGATTTGTTAAAAAGGGTAGTCAGTGGTGTCACTAGCTCTACCCTTAGTTCTTTTAGAATTCTGGGATGAATCCCATCAGGCCCCATTGCTTTGTCCACCTTCAGTTTTAAGAGTTCTTTCAGAACCCTTTCTTCTGTAAATGGGCCGTATCAACTTCTGTATCCAGCGTGTTACTACTGTTTGTTTTTGTACCTCCTCTTCCTTTGTAAATACTGAGCAACAATATTTGTTTAGTATCTCTGCCTTTTCACAGTCTCCTCTGCCCACCCTCCCATCCCTTTATTAAGCCTCACTATCCTCCCTTGGTTCTTCACCCTGATGTACCTATAAAGGTTTTACTCCTTCTTAACTGAGTTGGCTATCTTTTCCTCGGTTTGGGCCTTTGCTGTTCTGACTGCCTTCCCAGCTTCCTTTTGCTTTAACTGATACAGTTCTCTGTCCTGCCTTCTGTGATTCCTTGTACTTCCTGAATGCTTTCTTTTTCTTGAACCTTCACTGCTACTTCCTTTGAGAACCATAGTGGTTTCTACATCGTCTTGTTTTGTTTATTTGCTTCAAACAAAGGCTCGTTACTTCTGTGATGGCAGTTTTATTATTCCCCATTGTTCTTCTACCCCTCCTTCCTGTCCATTTGCTAGGCATTCCTTAGGCACTCACCTATTTTGGCAAAGTCAGCCTCCTAAAGTCCAGTACTTTTGTCTTTATATGGCTTGACTCTATTGCTGTGTTTATTGTGAACCATACTGTTCGATGGTCGCTAGTTCCCAGATGGCTACCCACTTCTACATCTGTAATCCTCCTCCATCTCCATTTGAGAGAATCAAGTTCATATTGCTCCTCTCGAGTGGGCTCCAGTACTAGTTGTCTAGGCATGCCCTGTAGGGCATCTAGAATAACTGCACTCTTCAAGTGGCAGCTGCAACTGCACTCAGTTAACATCCAGCATATTCGGATCACCCATCAGCAATATCTCCCTTTTTCTGCCATTCTAAGTATACTTTCTATAATTTCCTGTCCATTTCTCCCTGAGAAGGGGTTTGTATATAACACCTGTGCGTATTGTGGTGCCATTGCTCGTCTCCAAATTTACCCACAGGGCTTCTTCTCCTCCCTGTTTACCCTTTTGTTCTGTTGCTTTTATTCCTTCCCTTATGTAAAGAACTCCTTCTCCTCCTCTTTTATCCTCCCTGTCCCTCCTCTAGACAGTGTATCCTGGTATGTTTATGTTCCAGTCATGGTTTTGTGTGTACCATGTTTCTGTGACTGCCACGATATCCAGATGTTCCTCCTCCATCAAGGCCACTAATTCAGAAATAACTGCATTTCTGGGTTTGTCATCATCACCTGTGCAACTGTCTTCAGCAAACATCCACACTCCACCACCTGACAATGCCATTCATCACAGAGCAAAACCATTTGTCATCACACCCTGTGTAAAATGTTTAAGTCAGCCCACGTTATAGAGTGTTTTTGAGCATAAGTTGAAGTACCCCCTCAATCATACAGTATCACATGAACTTAATGCTGCTGTAGCTGGAATGCAGGCAGTTGATCTTTTGCCCTTCACCTTTATGGAGAATTTTGGGTCCCAGCAGTTTGCTGCACGTGCCTGTCCAAAATGGAAAGTTCAATCCAGGACATACTTTTCTACCTGTGCAGTCCCTAGGTTGTTCCATACTCTGTCCGACTCAGTAAGACATGCCGTTCAACATTCCTCCTCTCCATTCATCCATTTAAGTATGGATTTGTGGACAAGTGGCAAAACAGGAGGAAGTTCATATTTGTATATAACTGCAGACTAGGCGCAGGTGCCGGGGGTTGTTTGTGATGTTGGTTGTGTGAATAATCAGTGCAGTATGGTGGATTGTCATGGTAGCAATCTTCCAAGAATTCAACAGCATGCAACAATTGCTATGCACAATGTGACCTGTTCACACACTGGTGAAAACATGCTGGATGTGGTACTGACTGAAATTGACAAGTGGCTGAACCTCCTGTTCCTGAGAGCTGGGTTCATAGCAAGTGACAATTGGTCAATGTGGTGAAATGCATAATGAATGGTGTTTTTTTTCATGTTCCATGCATGGCCCATTGTTTAAATATTGTGGTGCAGGTGTTTCTGCAGCATCCTGATGTAAAGGAAATGCTGACGGTTACACGCTATATCTGCTCTCACTTTTCACGATCTGCAAAGGCCCGTGACCAACTGCTGCAGTTGCAGATGCAAAACAGCCTGCCTTAGCACTGCTTGAAGCTGGAAGTTGTCACTCAATGGAACTCCACTTTATACATGGCAGAGAGGTTGTATGAACAATACAAAGTCATCTCAGAATATCTTGTGATGCACACTAGATGTGACAGTTCCGAGGCCTCCATGTCTATGATGACTGAACAGTGGCACCTTATGCACCCTATAATAACAATTTTGCAACCTTTTGAACATGCCACACATGCAGTGAGTGGTGAGTTTGCCTCCATTAACCAATCAATTCCACTGCTGTGGGTGCTGAGGCAGACACTGGTGAATGTACAGCATGGCCTTGATGTTGCCGGAGACAGTGCTAGCAGTATGTTGCTGAAACACATGCTGACAGTATTCGACCAGAATCGTCACATTTTGAGCATTCAGTGTAATAACAACTTTGCCATAGCAACAATGCTGTACCCACTATACAAACATGGAATAGCATCAGTGCTGGATGGAGGGCCTGAACAGGTAAAAAATATCAGTGGCCAACTGGTGTGCTTGGTTCATGGGGCACAGAAGTCACGTGCCAAGGTCAGCAAACCTGAGCAGCATAAACCGGCTGAAGGTGTACCTGGAGGACCATCAAACATATCCTGCAAGGGGAAGGGGACTGCAGTTTCAGGTGGTCTGTCATCCAAAGTGGCTGGTGTCAACCCGCTTTGGGAGGCTTTGTCCCAAGTGGAGATATCTGAAATAAATAATTCTGGAGAACAGGATGATGCATCAACCACCAGACTTAGTGTGGCACAGAGAATGGTTTAGTTATATTTGTCTGAAAACAGGCATCTGCCAATAAGTGATGATCCTCTTTTGTACTGGAGTGGAAATGTCAGTGAATGGCTAGAGCTGACTGGAGTGGCACTGAAGTACCTCACATGCCCACCCTCCAGTGTAAGTGTTGAGCGGGTATTCAGCTCAGCAGGTGCAATAGTCAGCAATAGTCAGGGATCATTGGACAAACCTCTCTCCTGCAAATGATAGTTTGCTAAGATTCATAAAAATGAATGAGAGGCACATACCAGCATAGCATGCAACCTCGGTATTCATACCCCAGCCTAGTCATGGTGGTTTTGGTGATGTGGAAATGGACCATCCTAGTGGCACTGGCAGTGGCAGCATGAAACGGCCCACCACTGATGTAGATGATGACACAATGGAGAAAGAATTTCCCAGTGGTCAGACTTCAGACATAGATGACTGTGAGGGCAGCTTTCTTTATGAGGATGATGATGTGGTTAATGTTGGCATGCTTTAATTGAAGTTGTTAAAAGACAGTGTGCCCCCCCGGACCATGATGTTAGCCACTGCCACCCCTAAGCATGATTTTGTTCATCCCCCAACCACCACCACCACCACCATTGGGACTGATGTTAGCCACTGTCACCCCTGAGCATGATTTTGTCTGCCCCCCCAGACCACCACCACCAACAGGAGTTATGTTTGCCACTGCCACCACTGAGCATGATTTTGTCTGCCCACCTGGACCACCATCACCACTGGGACTGATGTTAGCCACTGCCACCACTGAGCATTATTTTGTCCATTCCCCCAGACCACCACCAGGACTGATGTTTGCCACTGCCACCACTGAGCATGATTCTGTTTGTCCTGCTAGACCACCACTACCAGTGGGACTGATGTTAGCCACTGCCACCACTGAGCATGATTTTCTCTGCTCCCCTGGACCACCACCATCACCAGGACTGATGTTTGCGACTGCCATCACTGAGCATGAGTTTGTCCACACCCCCGGACCACCACCACCACCAGGACTGATGTTAGACACTACCACCACCACCAGATGCAGGAAGATATAACAGAGAATGCCATCATGTGCTGCAGCTATCACCACCAGCACCCACCACCAGTGTCACTCAGACAATATTTACCCATTGTATTTACACTTACCATGCCAAGGCAGAGGGAGTCGAATAGAAGACCACATCCATCTGCCACAGGCACAAAGCTTCGTAATATGTAAACTATAAAGTGAGTATGTGTTCTAATGTTTTTTATGCTATTTAACTTCCTTTAGCTCTATGTTTTGTTTTCTGTAGCTTTTCTGAGCCGCAATGGTCAAACATATGTAGTTAACTTATTTAGTTTTTTTACAGGTTAACAAAAAAATATCCTTCGCTCAAAGTTGCTATGAATGGTACTGCAGCTGTACCATATGCAGGAATCTATGTAATATCCATTTGAAATCCATTCTGGTAAGTATCAAGATTTTATTTCATCCGTTCAATTTTTTTTTTGAAAGACTGCAGCAAATGCGACTGAGTACGACTCATAAACTAGGTGGCATGTGTATGTCACCACCAAAACTATTTTTGTAAGATATTATGCACTGTATTCTGAACTTGCAGCTGTGCAGCCATGACCATGACAGTGTTGAAAAGTTGCACACACAAGTTGTGTTACTTGACGAGATGTGTTTTTGAAATGTAACTTGACTTGAGAATGAGAACCAAGGACAAATTACAAACAAGTTGTAAGAAGTCATTCATTTCTTTTTTTTAAGAAACTTCCAGATGCTCTGTTGTTGTGTTTAGTGACCTTATCCAAAGAAGTTCTTCAACATCAGGCTCCCCGCCCCAGGCAGGGGCAGACATGCAACACGCAGAAGTCATTTCATTCGATGAGCATGACCGTCATTAACAACCAGACTCAAGAAGGATGCAGATGAAATCTGTGAAGAAGTAACCAAATAAGAAACCATTAGAGGCAAACTTGCAAATATGCTTCCCCCACCCAAAAAAAAAAGAAAATACTTACCTTCATTTGCTTGAGAGTTATCCATTTCAAATTTCTATGCAAAAAGTTGTCATTGTGCACTGGAATTTGTACACCAACAGTATCTGTCACCTGTAATACAAAACAATAGAACGAGCACATGACCATGTCAACCCCCACCTACAAAATATGCAAATATATACCTGTATAGCTCTGAGCTGCAAATCTGGAGACCTGGGTTTGGATCCCACAGCCCCCTAGGTGCATACTGTGTGACCCTGAGCAAGTCACTTAACTTCCTTGTCCTCCCAGGTTGCACCTGCAAACAAGCTTTCTGCTTAGTGTATCTCACCTGGTAAAATAATTGGTAAAAATAAAATAATAATAATTGGTATATATCAACTCACCAAGGATACTATAAGTGTACCGACAAAGGGCACCCTTCCATCCAGTTGAGATGATGATATTGCATTTGCTGGAATCGCAACACACATTGGACCATCAACAGTTTGCTCACGGTCATCATTTTATTCTAGGGACTTTACATGTGCTGTAACACTCCCTTTTGACTTTGTCATCACTTGTCAATTCTCTGTACACAGGACAGTTGCATTTTGAGCATGCAAAAAAAATCTGGGGACTCGGTGTGAGTACTGCACACATGACTGAGTGCACCATTAATTCTGGGGGACCTTGGATGTGCTGGAATGCTCCCATTTGACTTCATCACCACTTGTCAACTTTCTGGATACAAGGCAATTGCATTTTGGGCATGCAGAAAAAAATCTGTGGACTCTATGTGAGTACTGCTTGCATGACTGAGTGCGCCATTAATTCTGGGGGACTTTGCATGTTCTGGAATGATCCCATTTCACTTTCTTACCACTTGTCAATTTCTGGACACAATGCAGTTGCATTATTTTGGGCATGCAGAAAACATTTCAGGACTGTGTGAGTACTGCATGCATGACTGAGTGCACCATTAATTCTGGGGGACTTTGGATGTGCTGTAACACCCCATTTCACTTTGTCACCACTTGTCAATTTTCTGGACGTAAAGCAGTCACATTTTTGGCATGCAGAAACAATCTGGGGACTCTGTGTGAGTACTATGCACATGACTGAGTGCGCCATTAATTCTGTGTGACTTTAGATGTGCTGTAATGCTCCCATTTGACTTTGTCACCACTTGTTCACCTTCTGGACACAAGGCCGTTGCATTTTGAGCATGCAGAAAAAATCTGGGGAGTCTGTGTGAGTACTGCATGCATGACTGACTGCGCCATTAATTCTGGGGACTTTGGATGTACTGTAACGTTCCCTTTTCATTTCATCACCACTTGTCAATTCTGGACACAAGACAGATGCATTTTTTGTATTGTGATTGTGAGCTCATGATGTCATACTAAAATCATCAATTAAAGCAGCATTGCAAGAATGTGGTGACAATTTTGAATGGTACTTTTTTATGCTATTTTACATTGCCAGCCACTAGATACCTCTGAGTCATGACTTGAATGATACACTTCTTTTCACAGTTTCTGTCTGCTTTCCTACTTTTTGTCGTGTGTAAAAAAAACAGCACACTTTTCAATATTGTTATGACCAGGTTTATAGCATAGTATTTGCAGCTGCTTTTCAATAAACATTGTTCTGTGAGGTCTTAAAACACTGCCTGCTGCATAACTATCAATTTAAAACAGAAGTGATATATAGCAATTGATGTGATGGAGAAAAGCAGCGGAAAATACTGACAAAGACCTGGTCAGCACCATATTAAAAGGAGTGCTCCTTTTGTTAATTCAGACATGAAAAAAGTAGTACAGCAGGCTCAAACTCTGGAAATGATAGTACCATTCAATTCAGGATGTAAGTAAAGTAAGTGGCAATGTAACATAGCATTAAAAAATATAGGTTGCAGTTCTCAACAGATTGTTGCACTGCTGCTTTACAGAGATTCACCATGTTACATAGTTATTATCGTGTTGCACCTAATATATGGGTGCCCTAATTCCAGGGTAATCTTTCTTGCTCCACATGTCCTTACATAGTGCAATACATTTCTGTCAAAACCGACCATAATTTCATTCAACTGTGTCACGTCACGGAGGAATTCCCATTCTGAAAAGCCACCCAAATTCTACCCCCCTTTCTCAGCAACGTTAGGACGAGATGCCCGGGAGAGTGCCAGTGCATGGTCCATTACAGTGAATGTCCGACAGCTTTCCAAATGTTTCTTTATGTTCTAATGGTCAGTTTGTGGTGAAATATGTTGGCACATTTCCAGTAACAAGAGCCTTGTTAGTGGAAACGTGCCCACGTTTTACCACAAACTAACC
This sequence comes from Neoceratodus forsteri, assembly GCA_016271365.2. Classification (NCBI taxonomy): domain Eukaryota; kingdom Metazoa; phylum Chordata; order Ceratodontiformes; family Ceratodontidae; genus Neoceratodus; species Neoceratodus forsteri. The sequence continues at coordinate 996,178,525 of CM028133.1, forward strand.
ATCATAACATAAAGAAACAGTCGGAAAGCTGTCAGACATTCATTATAATGGAGCAGGCACACACGCTTTCCCTGGCATCACGTCCTAATGTTGCTGAGATGTGGAGCAAGAAAGATTACCCTGGAATTAAGGCACCCATATATCAGGTGCAATGCTGTTAGTTGGTGAATCTCTTTCATGTCTATTTCACAAATAAAATAGTTATACAGCCTCAGTAATGTTTACTTTGTGTCAGGACTCATGAATCAGATTTGAACTGTTTCGTAAACAGCATGAAGACTGAGCAATGCAAGTATGTTGTGCTAAACTGCATGTGTGCCGTCAGTGTCCTTTCCTGTGTGTGCATACATTGTCCAGCTTCATTAAAACATATATATGGTAAGACTTGTTGCAGTATCAAGAATAAAGATAACTAAGAATGCCTAATGTATATTTTATTGGTGCCATCAGCACCAGCAGAGTAAGTGATATGATATTTTCTCAGAGGTATCGGGTCACTGTACACCTTAGTCACTCACAGTGCACACATGGCTTTGCAGAGATCATAATACAAAAAGTACATGCTCTCTTAAAAGTTATGTGTGCAGTATGTGACTAAGGTGCACTCTGGCCAGACACCTCTGAAAAAATATCGTATCACTTAGTCCACTGATGAGGATGGTGGCAATAAAATATACATTATTCTGCTTGCTATTCTTTATGCCATAAACACTGCAACAAGTCAGCAGCATCAATATATGTTTGCAACACACTGCACAATATCTGATGTCACACACACACACACGCACACACACACACACACACACACACACATGCGAAACAACACTGACTGCACTCATGCAGTTTAGCACATCATACTTGCACTGGTCACACCAGCTTGTCCACAAGCACTCCACAACAGAAAGTCAACATTGCTGAAGCACTACAACAACAGAAGGGCAAATGTCTATTATTAAACAACAACAAAAAACACACAAAAACAGTACAGCACAGTAGTGGGGGGGGGGCAGAACAAAAACCCTTAATCAGGGATTCCATGGTGTTCCAGCAGCAGGTGGAGCATTGTCAGTATTTGCAGCTGCTGTTGCTGGATTTGGTCCACCTGCTGCTTCACAGCACCCACCCTCTTGTTACTTTCCTCAAGGGCCACCCACACCAGTGCAATGTCTGCCTGCATTGAATGCACTGTGGCAGGGTCCACTGCAGCAGGACAGCCAGGTAGTGGTGCTGGTAAGGGTGGTGCTGGTGGCTGTGGTGGCGGTGGTGGTGGAAGGGCAGCTGCTACATTTGCCCTCCTCCTGCTATGGTGGCAAGGCACAACACCCCAAAACCCTCTGCCACTGCCACAGAAAGGCCAGCAGGTGGACGCCTGGCCCCTTTGGTGGCAGCCTGCTACTCCACCTTGTGGTGGTTTTCCATGTGCATGTGCTGGCCACAGGTCCCCAAATGTGTCTCCTGGGGGGTCACAGCACACCAGCACACCACACAGATGGCAAACCAAAATGGTGCTGTCTCCCCACACACAGTTAAAATACTGCCACACCTGGGAGCTATGGGGGGGGACCAGATACAATGCCTGAACCATCCTTCATTTACCTGGGGCTCCACCTGCAGCTGTGGAGGTGGTGGAGGGGTGCTGCTGGAGCACCTGCAGCTGCTACTGGTGGTGATGGTGGTAGTATTGGATTAGGTGGATGCTCCACCACCAGTGGCACTGGTGCTGCTGCTTCAACATGGGGAGACGCAACACCCAAGAGTCGGGTGTGGTCCAATAACACACAACTGCCCTCAGTTGTGCGCACTCCTCTCCTCTGCCCACGCCCATGGGCCACAGACTCTCCTTGTCCCTGGTTCATCACGAACAAGTCCCCGATTCTGACCGACATGATGCCTCAATACTCGGAGTCCTGACCTTCACCCTCATTCACAGTCTCACACTGAGACACACACACACAGTCACACACACACACAAGCACACAAAACAAAACTTATAAAAAAAATATTCAGTAGCAAAAAAAAAATGAAAAACACAGTACAAAAAAAATAAAGATGTAGCTTTTAAAAACGCTGTTTTTTGGGCTCGAAATCAGACAAGAAGCAACTAGAAAACAAACTCTCCTCTTTCTACACCAAAAAGGCTTCCTCCTGCTACAACTGCAAGGAAAAAGTGAAACAAACTGCTTTTCTGACTCACTTCCTTCCTGTCTGGCTACAACATGTGACTTACAGTACTGTAAGCCATGTGATTTGTGGGGGGCCACCTATATTATTGTCACTTTGCCTTGCTCCGTGTTAAGGTAGAATAAAAATGCAAAGTCAATGTCATAATGGGAAGACGAAGTGAGCACTTTATGATGGTCACTTCGCGTAGTGTTCTGCCAACGTGAAGTGGCCACTTTGCGTCCACTTCGCTGGCGAATTTCAAATTCGCTGCATCTCTAAATATTATCCGAAGTGTTGTACTGTATTTATTCACCATATTGTTCCTACTGTCTCTGCTTACTGCCATCTACTTAATATGTAAATTGCTTTGTAGTCTGTGTTACTGTTGTATTACTATCTCCTCAATTGTACCCTTGTACAGCAACATATACTTGTGTAACTCCACTTCCCTGTTCCCCCCAGGATGCATCTGGAAATGAGCAAGTTTTGTTCAGTATGCCTTCCTGGTGAAACACCTGAATAAATAAAATGAATAAAAATAATATGTAGACATATGTAGTAAGGCACTGCGGGTACAATATGAATTTGTTTTCTAACTTCCTTACTGTGAAGTAGTGATGTTCCAAAGTTTAAATCTGCTGGTGAATTCCCAAAAAGTCACCAAATTCGCCCCATAAAAAACGTCCCCGAAATTATTTCTCTGGTACTAAAACTTTGTTGGGAAACTTTGCTGGTTCACTTTGACTTTATTTAGTAACTTAAAATGTAATAGTCTTAATCTGGTGCCAAAACTTTGCCAGTTAACTTCAAAGGCAACTTCAACTTTGTTAGTAACTTTGAAGTTAATGAAAAACATGGTTTGTCACATAATTCACTTACTGTATGTCACATGGGAGACACCAGGCAGGCAGGAAGTGTATGTTTTACTTTCATTTTGGCTTGCAGCTGAATGAGAGTGGAGATGGAGAACAGTGATTTTTTTCCTAAATACAGGTGTGCACGCAGGGACACAACAATCACTTGGGTTAAATCGCTGTCTGGAAAACAGTGATATTTTTTCCTAAATACTAGTGTGCACGCAGGGACACAACAATCACTCGGGTTAAATCGCTGTCTGGAGAACAGTGATTTTTTTTCCTAAATACTAGTGTGCACGCAGGGACACAACAATCACTCGGGTTAAATCGCTGTCTGGAAAACAGTGATATTTTTTCCTAAATACTAGTGTGCATGCAGGGACACAACAATTACTCGGGTTAAATCGCTGTCTGGAGAACAGTGATTTTTTTTCCTAAATACAGTTGTGCATGCAGGGACACAACAATCACTCGGTTTAAATCTCTTTCTGGAGAAGAGTGATTTTTTTTATCCTAAATACAGTTCTGCATGCAGTCACATAATAATCATTTGGGTTTATTCACAGTCAGGATGACCACGATTTTTTTTCTTAAGAAGGAACAGGGCACTTGCCAACTGAATTTGTTCAAAAGAAAACTGTGCCTTCTAAACTGCTCCAACCCTCCCGGGCCCACACAAGCCACCAAACCACAGCTTCTAACTAAATCTGAATACTACAAATAAACAACACAAGACAGAGAAAAGCAACATAAACTCACTGTGTGTGCAAAGAGCACTCAGTAACAGTTCTGAAGCAATTTGACAAACAAAATGCTCTTTACATTACATTACATAATGTTTTAGATTTGACTCTAGGCTGATGCACAAGCTCTGCTATCTAAGTCTATCTCAAACACACCGCACTCACAGAATGAGAAAACTAGCTTCTCATTGGCTGTTCAGCAACATGTGACCTGACATCCCATGTTTCATTTCAAAACTTCGACTATTATGCAGAACTTCACCAGTGAAGTTCAAGATTCACTGATCTGGGACACCAGTACCATTGACTGTAACTGAAATTGGAGTTTTTGACTTCAGCATTTCATGAATCCACCCAAAACACTTCAAACTGGGACTTTGCAGGGTGGAAAACTTCATGGAATACTCAGAATCCGTGAAGTTTGAATTTTGACAGTTTCACACCTCCACCGCGTAAGTACAGTCTCATATTTCTGTAGTGATTCAATAATGAAAGCTTATATATGTTTATTTTCAAAACAAGGCATTGTGCATATAATATCTAGCTGACACGATTTCTTTACTGAGAGATGCAGTCCTCTATTTTGGTAGAGTAGATGTCTGCAATGCCAAGACTGACCAACAGAGGTCTCTGTTTCAAACCAGCTTTGTTTCTCTTGCACAATGTCACAGTTGTGGGTTGCAGCACTGACAAAAAAGAAGGGGCCGGTTATGTAAATGAAGCAGAGTACACAAATTAAAAGCATTTTTTTTCAGGGGAAAACAGTACTTTTTAATAATTTGAATGGTTGAATCAGGACTCTTACAGGTTACTACTCCCATTTGTTATGGCAAACCTCAAAAAATCACTTTAAAGGTGACTGAATTACAAGCTTCCAGATGTTTGGTATTTTTTTATTGCATTTCGCAGGTACATAAACTGTAGAATTTCAAGCCAATGTAACTTTAAAACTAGATAATACAACATCACCATTTTTGTTTTGTTCATTGACCTGAAATGAGGCTAAACATAGAAACATAGACTTTGACAGCAGATAAGGACTGCTAGGCCCATCTAGTCTGCCCATTTCTTACCTACAGGATAGGCTGCAGACCCTAGTTAACCAACAGCCTATATCTTCTTAGCCCCACAAGAACTGCCTTATGTCTGTCCCATGCATTCTTGAATTCTCCCACAGTTTTAGACCCCACAACTTCCTCAAGAAGACTGTTCCATGCATCCACTACCCTCTCTGTGAAATAATATTTCCTACATTGCCCCTGAACTGCCCTCCTTCTATCTTTAAATTGTGTCCCCTTGTTCTTGCAAGTCTCTTTTTCTGAAAGATGCTACCCTTAAATGGGGCTATAAATAGATGCAATGGCCCTCTGCGCTTTGCATAAATTATGTGTCCCATTTGCATGCTTTCACTTTTGAATATCGGAAATTTGCAGATGGTTAGTGGTACTTGCGCCACCGCAAGTTTAATGCGCATCTTCTGGCAGCTTGCAGTGGCGCAAGGTTCCACTGCGCGATGCGCTAGTGTTGTGGTTGGGAGGATATTCAAAGGAGTTGTGCAATAGTGCAACCTTGAATATCACCTCGCGCCAATTCCCCGCAACTATTTTGAGCAGCGCAAGGGCTTGCGCCTCAGAATGGCGCAGTTTGAATATCCAGGCCCTGGTGCCTAATTGGACAGCAAGAATAATTGAAACATAGAATTTGCTGGCAGAAAATGACCACTTGGCCCACCCAGTCTGCTCAGATGCTCTCCCTACTTGGTGTTCTGCAACCCTCCCATCTCTCTTCCACTTACTAATATCCCCTTTGTCTATCCCATGCTTTCTTGATGGCTCCCACTGTTTTAGTATCTGCCACTTCTGCTGGCGGCAGACTGTTCAAGGCATTTACTACCCTTTCAATGAGGAAATATTTCTTCACATCTTTCCCAAACTTCCCCTCCCAGCTGCTTCACATAACCCTGGTACTGATGCTTTTTCTCATTTGAAAGAGACCACCATGCACATTTGTCATTCCTGTGAGGTACTTGTATATTTCTATCATGTCACCTTTCTCTCCCCTCACTTTCAGGATGAATATGAGGATATTCTTCAATCTCTCCTTGTAAGGCTTCTCATACAATCCCTGTACCATTTTAGTTGCTCCTCTGGACTGCCTCCTCCCTGTCTATGTCCTTTCTGAGGTGTGGTCTAAAAAAATAGATACCATACTCTAGGTGGGGTCTTGTCAATGAGCGATACAGAAGGGATATCACCTCTCTCCTCCTATTTGAAATACCCCTCCCTATGCAACCCAGCATCCCACAAATCCTACCCACTGCAATGCCACTCTGATTTTCCACTTTGAGGTGTCATATGTGATAATCATGTGGTCCCTTTTTCTGTTCATTGACTGTCAGTACCTCTTCCCATCCTATACTTAGTTCTGAGGTTCCCATGCCCAGTGTGCATGATTTTGCACTTTTTGGCATTGAGCCTCAACTGCCATGCTTTTGGTCACTCCTTCAGCTTTTCATAGAGGCAGATGTGGCATTAATTATACATTTAAGCTTCTCCAAATGATTTAAATTAACTCTCACTTTTTGGTGCACTGTGAAAGACAGTAAAAGAAACACAGCTGGAAAAAGTCTATGCAATTCAAATTACATGTCATTTGCTATCAGGGTTGGTCAAAAGAAAAAACTATAGTGGGGTTACTTTCACGGATGCTAAGGTAGTCTGGATTTTAAGGTGGAACTTCACATTCTAGAACTGCTCAAGACAAGTTTTGGGAGAAATTTCAATAATGCCTATGATAAAGTGCAGAATTACTGTTTTCACATTCACAATATTTTTGTAAAATTCAACAAAAGTTTGCAAATTTGGCAGTTACATATTTTGTCCAAACTGAGCATTGGTGTTAATAAATTAGCAGTTGGAACTTTTATTTTGCAAAATATGTGAATGTTTATAGTTTGTCTGAGCTGTTTATTAAAAAAAAATCTTTTTTAAATGTGTAGTTTAGAATTTTTATTAGGAATGTGTGGTTTGAATTTGTAAACATTCAAGCCCACCCAAACACTGCAGGGGATCTGGATATACAAGTCCAAATAAGTCTGACCTTTAGTGACTTGGTTCATCTCGGAGTTGTTAAAAATATCCCCTTGTATAAAATAACACCCTCTTATGTACAGATTAGAAAAAAATTGTTTAAATTTTATGAACCATGATTCTCTGCTCTCTCTGTTGCCATGCTGCACACAGGACATGCTCATAGCACTGTTGTAGTGAGACAGAGAAAGCACACAGGATCAGGTGGACAAGAATGGTTTTAGTGACAGCATCAGCAGCATTTGTTTTGGCATGGGGTGTGCAATGCCACATAAGTCTGTGGTATATGGAGACTGCACATTGTTTACACTTACCAGCAAATGGTAGGGGCAACAAATTCAGGGAATGGTGCTTATAGCACATTTGAGAAGGGTAGAGGTTTCCATATTGGAACATGGAAGGGTTACTAGATGTTAGGGAGCAGTGATATGTATACTGGTGCAAGGAGGGAGCTGCAGACTGGAGTGTGTGGGTTGTGCATACTGGACTAGCAGGAGATTCAACAGATGGGAGGGAGTGGGGTTGTCCATACTGGGGCAGGATTGGGTACACCAGGTGGGAAACAGCAGGGTTGTGCATACTGGAGCACATTGAGGTTTAGCAGTTAAGAGGGGTAGGGGCGTGAATACTCAGGAAGGGCAGGGTGTTGCAGATAGGTGAGACAAGGCTGAGAATACTATGGAAGGGTGTTGGCAACAGACAGAAGACCTCATGGGTGTGCATACTGAGGCGGATTGAGGTTCAACAATTATGAGGGGCAGGGGTGTGAATACCAGGGCAGGTTAGGAGTTTGGGCTCAGCAAATAGAAGGGAGCCAGTGTTTGAATAATTAGAGAACAGCAGCTTGGAGTGACTGGGATCTGTATATTGGGGCAAGTTGTTTGGCATCAGATGGTTGTTGAAGCAGTACATATGCTGGGGAGGGTGGGAGAAGCAGATGTGATTTGGGATGAAGGATGATACTTGTGGTAGGGAGGCTGTCAGTAGATGGAAAGAGCTGGGTGTATGTTTACAGGGGCAAAGCAGAGGGCTGGAGAGCATACCCCAGCATAGACCATATGGGGAAGTACTGAAGGAGTAAAAGTAGATTATAGCCAAGAAAATGGGGAACAGAGCAGAAGACTGCACTCAATAGAATCTGACAGAAACAATGGTTGGCACAACACAATTAGCATAGTACATACTTTTTCAAAATATTATTATTGCATTTTTGTGATTGTTTGAGTATTAGTACTCATTCCCTGAAAGCTGTTATTTAAATTAGAAACAATCAGAACTGATAAGGAAACATACCTGCAACTTGATTTGGATAAAAAAGGTAAGGACCACTGTGGGTTTGTCCATCCTTAGTGACAATGTTTAATCCAAATCTTAATTCAAATCTGAATCCAGAAAAAAAAATTGATGGATTGCCAAATCCACAACCAAATACAAATCTACCCTGAATTTGCTCTCACCTCATTGTTATGTGCAAAATGTACAAAAAAAAAAAATTATTTTCAAATTGTTTAGTTTTAGTAAACCATGTTCTAAAAATTAACAGCTTCAGATTGTTGTGTGCAGCATGCTTGACAATGTTCCATTTTATCCTTAGCTGTTTCTGTTCAGATTGCTATTGCACTTGACAAAGGGACCTGTTGGGTACTAAAGCTTGTGTACTATACCACCATTGTACCACCATTTAACATGTTCTAAAATCTAAAGGCCCCTACATATTGCAAAGAAGTGGTGCAAAGTGGTTGCAAGGACCCCTTTGGCCTCGCTCCAACTTGAAGCCCTATATGCTGTATACAAAGGGGTTGAAAGCCTTTACCTGGATCAGCCCAATGGGGATTGAATTGGTGCATGGAATGGGGTGGGAGCTAGTATGCTAATGGTGCACTATGCACTGTGCTGTGGAAAGATGTTTTCTTGTCCCCAGTCAACTGACTGCGTACCACAGCAATAGTCACTAATACAGAACTGCTGGAAGCAGTTCTTATGTACATGGCTGTCACAGGTATGTGGCAGCCATCAGAGGACTGAGCAAGGGGACCATGATATGGGAGGCACCATAATTTTAAAAACGTGTGAGGAGAACAAGGCTATTTAGTGAGTGATCCACTAGACACCTTGGGATAGTGGGACTGAATTAGAGTGGTTGGGGGTGGGCATGGGATCACCAGGTGAACAGGCAATGGACATTTAAAAAAAATCAGCAAACCAGTATACCATAAGGTAAGGAGTTGGGGGATGAGATGACAACAATAAGAAGAGAAAAAATTAGCTTTTATATATCACTTATATACACTTTGTATCCAAGATTTGTTTTACAAGCTTAGAAACATAGGGCCAGATTCTAGAAGGGTTACGCCAGGTGTAACAGCAGTTGCGCCAAGCAGAATGGCACATGTAGCAACTTACACCAGCAGTTGTGACATGCATGATTCTACAAAGTGACCTGCGACATGCCGCAGGCCACTTGCACCAAACAGCTGTTACGCCATATAAACCACCTGCGACATGGCGCTAGGAGGTTTACGGCAGCAGTTGCACCCCATTCTAGAAGGGCAGCCACAAAGTGCCCACATCAGGATTCCACAAGAATCCCTGGATGAGATCCGTCAATGTAAGTTATACCAGCATTTAGCTGGTATAACCTACAGATGCCTCCGGGGGTCCTGTAGACCCATCGGCTGTCAAGCAGACAGTGCACTGTGTCCCACTCCCCCATGCCCAGCACATCCCAGTGGGGCCCCACAGGGCTACCCATAATCCCAGCCCCCAAAACAGCTGTTGGCAGAAGCCCCACAGGGCGGTGCTGCCATCCCCCCACCCATGCCCCGAACCGCTAGTAGCCCACGGCATATGTAGCAATATGCAGGCCCTGGTAGACTAGTGTCCCCCCCAACTGTACAGTAATATAATATATAATTAATCCAGTTTCCCTGCTAGTCTAGTGCCCCACTGACCTGTACAGTAATATAATATAATTGTTCCCATTTCCCTGGTAGTTTAGTGCCCCCCTGAAATGTACAATGATAACATGTGAAAAATCACCATTTCCTGGTAGTCTAGTGGCCCCCCCACCCAGCCATGCCAGCCCACCCAGCAATCCCCTACCCTTCCCCAGCCGGCGACTGGCACAGCCCACCTCTCACTTCACAGTCAGCTGCCAACTGAGTGCAGGATTAGCACTACTGCACCAGTCGGCAGCTGGCTGTGGAGGTAAGAGGTGGCCAGAGCCAGCTGCCAGCTGGAGAAGGATGGGGTGCTGGGTGGTCTGGCGGCAGAGTGGGGGGCCACTAGACTATCAGGGAAATGGGAAACAATATATATTATATTACTGTACAGTTCGAGGGGGGACACTAGACTACCAGGGAAATGGGAAAAAATATATATTATATTACTGTACAGTTCAGGGGGGCACTAGACTACCAGGGAGATGGGAATAATTATTTATTATGTTACTGTACAGTTCGGAGGGAGAGAGACAATGGACTATCAGGGCTGGTGACGTGCTGCTTTGGTGGCGGGCGACCCGGAGGTCAGGTTGCAACATGCTGGCCAGGTACATCCTCTGTGCTGTGTACCTTGCCGCATGTCGCAAGTCACAGGACTTTGCTGCAGACACCCTGCCCCTTCTAGAATAGGGCACAGGGTCAATGTCACAGTTGCAGGTGGTGCAGGTTGTGTTCGACGACAACTTGTTCCACCCTTCTAGAAATGGGCCCATGGACTCTAACAGCAGATAAAGACTATTTGGTCTCTCCTGTACGCCCATTTCTCCCTGCCTACACTGTTATAGCAGGCTATGCCAAATCTACAACTCCATCCCCCTTCCTTTCCACTATGATTCCCCTTTTGCTTATCCCATCCATTCTTGAACCCCACTACTGCAATGACAGAATGATAGTGAAGTGATAAAACTTGAGGTAGTGCTGCCTCTTGCTATTGCCTTTTTCCATGACATTGTGACAAATTATTGGTATAATGCCACCCCTTGCAGTCTGTGGTGGTTACAGTATAGATCTTTTCGATCATAAACTCCATTTGTAACATGTGATAGCCATCATTTGGTTTGTGACTTAGCTGCTGTGAGGAGTTTCTTCCTCCAAGGGCTAATCAGGGCTTTGTGCATAGAAGAGATTGTTTGTGGGAATGGAATGGGGAGCTTTTGTGCACCCCTAAAGTCCTTCACCATAACTATGACTGTGTATTAGCTGTTTTGTTTTAAATGAACAGTTTTGAATTTAATGTGAGAAACATGGAACTGTGCATTTTCATAATAAAAACACTATTTCAAACAATGTACATTTTAGTAAGGAAAACTTATGTTATTTAAAACTACCTGTGAAATAAATAAAACTATGCAAATATTCTGTATCTTTTCAAGAAAACTGTGCAAAGCAGAATTTTCTAATTCCACTCACCTCTACTCATGATGTTTGCTTAGTCAAATGTTTTACCTATAAAGAAATAAATGTGGTTGTCCATGTTTAATTCCCTTCATATCTAATTTTTTACACTCCTATTGTATGCTTTTAACAACAGGTTTGGGAGAATATAGCCTTTAATACTTAAATGTGTTTTTAATAGGCACCTTGAAAAACAAAAGCCTTTACGACACTCTTTGGGATGCCAATATTGATATTGCCAAGGAAACTCTAGCCACCGAGTTTTTGATATTAATGGCAAAAGGATCCCTGAAAGCTGAGCGGTACATGAACTTCACACTCCAGGACATCTACTATGCAGTGGAGGTCACAAAACTTCTGAATATCCTTGCCAGCAGCTCTGAGACACGCAAGGACCTGCAAGAGTTTTTCAGCAACAGGAATATCAGCTACACTCGCTTCTCTACTGGCTTGCTGAATGATTTCAGATTTAAGGTGAGATTTGTTTTATTACAACATCTTCTTTCAGTGTTATGTAAGCAGGACCATGTGAAAGGATGATGCATTAATCACCCCATAAACCATGTGGGTCACAGTATGTAGTAAAAGACACAGCCAATTGCCTTAATCTGCTGGGGAAGTGAGTTTCTCACAACTTAAACTCATACCCTGCACGTACTGTTACACATATAACAAACATATAACAAACTCTGGTCAGAGTTAAAATGGCTGCTATAAATTAAGCAGCTAAAGGATATAAATGCCTAGTAGAACAGAACAGTATCATACCTGAGATGGGAGGCACATTAAAAACCTGCAAAAAACTGGGCTCTTTGGAGTGCAGTGCAGAAGATATTTAATATAGAGAGACAGGCAGTATAGAACTATTGCAATCTTCTCTAATCCATGAGGATTTATAGCAGCACTGTTTGTTAGATACCATGGGCCCCAATTCCAAAAGGAGTTACGCTTGTTGCAAGGTGACTTGCACCAAAACCTAGGGTACAAATCAGGTCTTACAACATGCATTACGCCCAATGCAATTCCAAGAGGTGGTCTGTGACATGGATCAGGCCACCTGCACCAAAAGTGGGTTACTCCACCCATTATGCCCACAACAACCTGTAACATGGCGGGGGATTCTAGCAACAATTACGCTGGTATTCTAAGAGGGCAGCTGATGTAATTGCAAGGTGCGATTTCAAGTGGAACCCAGTGGACCATGGCTTAAGTACAGTTAGACCAGCTACTAACTGGTCTAACTGTACCTATGTCCACCAGGAACACACCACTGAGCCTGCCACACCTCCAGCTTACCCCCCATGGTCCTTCATGGTTGTCCACCACACCGCCTGTGACAGGGCTTACCACTGTGGGCTGCTGGTACCTGCTTGCCTCCAACCCCATTCAGTGCCCTCATGGGCCAGTTCCCATCACCCCACATGCAAGGCACCCTAGGGTGGTCCTTTGGCCACCAGTCCATCTCCAGCCCTGTGGGGCAGTGTTGGGGTGTGGGGATCTTAGGGGACCATGACTTGTATCAATTGCACCCTGTGGTTTGTGGCTTGCAGCACCCATGTTGGGTCCACCCTTCCCATGGCACAGCCCTGTGACTGAGGTAGATCACAGGGTATAAATGCCTGGGGCCCTGTCTGTTCAGGAATAAGGTGCAGGGTCCATATGCCTGTGAGTTACGACATGCATCTTGGAATCAGGCCCTCTGTGTTTTTTTCCCAGTACTAATGCTTTTTTCAGGCAAAAACATCATCATACGCAATTTTCTTTTTGTTTTCTTTCACGTCTGCACAAAGATATGGGATTATGAATTATTTAAAAGTTCCCATTCCCATGCCATACCAGCCATGAAAAAATGTAATATCTTGGTACAGCATTGTGTTGTGTACTATCAGAACAATGTAGTAGCATCATCCTAGTATATCCACAGCATTAATTTAGTATGTACATTTAACGGGTGACCTCAGCACAAGACGTTTTTAAAATCTGTGTATTGTAGCTATCTTTAATGATGCACATCATTAATTACAAAATTAGTGATACAAGCTATTTTAAGAATATCTCAGTAAATGAAAAATATACTGATAATGAGCTTAATGATGTCAGAAATACATTTATTTTTAACATAAAATATTTTATTTTTGAAAAGCACGAAACATACATTTAGAGCATAGTGCATCATCCAACAAGAAACGCATTTCTGCTAAAAAAATCTATACAATGACATTATTGGCAGCCTGACAAATACTGCTGCTCTAACTACCAACCATTCAAAGACAGAAAAATGCTGCTGCTGATGTGTTTGGCAATGTCTGCAGTGCCAATAGTGTGTTTAATATTTTTTCCTTCTACTAAGAGGAACAGGGACAGAATGAGTGAAGGATGCAACTAGAGAGAAGCCATCTCTGATGAACTTCACCAGCAATCCTGTCACAGCTCATCAGCTGGCATCCATTCTAACCCTTTGTATGAGGGAAGCAGGAGGCATTGTGGCCACTGGAACTGGTGGCCTAGTCACTGTTACCAAACCAGGAGGTGTGCCACAGAACATGGCTGTGATACAGGGGTGTGTGGAGTAGGACACAGTGCTGCTGAGTGCTGCTCCATTGCTGTCAGAGTGAGTGGGCAAGAAATTCTGCTGAGTATGGCTGCAATGCATGGGCAGGTGAACCGTGATGTAGTGCTCCTTGATTGCTGCAAAAAAAAAATGTGAAACAAGAGGGGGAGACTGAAGGACACAGAGGCAGAAAGCAGACTAATTCCTCCACTGTGAGTGCTTCAGCTTCACTCACTGAACAGTGCAAACAATTGTGATGCATTAGCTCCCTTTTTTAATCTTTCTCCTATAGGCACCACAAGTGCTATGACAAATCAGCTTGGTTTAAGTGGCATCATTTCTATTCTCTATGGTGAATGATTTTTGTTAAATGTTAGAACAAAATGCAGCACAAATACATTGTGTTGCTAGAGTTCATCTTGTTACTTAGCACAGCAGATGCACACTGCGGGAAGGCAATACAAAATTAATTAGCATGCTACAACACGTGGAGACCTGGGAAGGAACTGAACCCTGGCCCCAGGTTTTCAGTTCTGCTGTTATTTTAGCCTCTCCACCACAGCAGTAGCTCAATCAGGCACCCCAGCACATAGCAACTTGATAACCCCTTAGTTGAAGCTAGAGTAACAGGGGTAGTGGTACTTCCCTACTGCTATTATACCCATGTTGCTCTAAATCCAACCACACTCTACACTGTGTGGTTTTTGCAGTGCACTTTTTGTTTAGAGGTTTAGACCTGGTACCACACTTCCACAGTTGCACTCCCTTCTCTGCAGGGGGCTGAAAGTGTGACTGATTTTACTTTGCACTCTCCTAATAAAAACAATCATTCTATGTAAGGCACATGTGAGTAAAAGGGGGGCTAGCAGACTGTTCAATGGTTGTGCATAGTTTCTTTAATATCTGATCAAAGATCATGTCATTTGGCTTTTGAGTAGCAGTCATAAAATGGAGTCCCTGCAGAGAAGATATGCCACCCAGTTTACCATAGGAGCAAACCTACATAAAAATGGAAGATACTGTGACAATTATAAAAATGTATTGAAGTGAAACATAGAAATATAGAATTTGCCAGCAGATAAGGGCTGCTTGTCTCATGTAGAGTGTCCATTCCCCCTGCCTGTAGTATCACTGCAGAGCCTAATCGATGTGTATTAGAAAACATAGTACTTACTGCATAATGTTTGAGGCTTTAGATGTGTGGTTTAGGGACACTGCCCCCCCCCCAAAGAAAATAACTGTAGTGGTTGTAATTTAACTATTATGTTTTTTTCTATGCCCCATTGTTTCATCTTGAAGGAAAATATAAATTGTTTTC
This sequence comes from Neoceratodus forsteri, assembly GCA_016271365.2. Lineage (NCBI taxonomy): Eukaryota > Metazoa > Chordata > Ceratodontiformes > Ceratodontidae > Neoceratodus > Neoceratodus forsteri. The sequence continues at coordinate 996,193,643 of CM028133.1, forward strand.
TGCCCTCCCAAATCTATAACATTTTGAAAAGTTCCTTCTTCTATATAGTACTAACAATACTCAAATTTATTTTCTACTGAATAACTCCTTTCTATCCAGAACTGGTACGGGTGTGCCTGAAGGGACATCCAAACCATTCAACTTGACAGATCCCGAAATCTGACTTCTTCCTGCCAGACAGCTCTACTTTGTTGTTAACCTAACCTTTGGGACTCTAGGGGTGAGTAATTATGTCTTATGAAGCATGTGAAGCCAAATAGAGGTGCATAAGACTGGACCAAGGGACAGGATCCTTACCCATTAGCCCTGTTTACAGAAGTGACCCTCTATATGATTCACTGACTCCGGCCTGTCATGCTGCTCACCCCTGTCAGGTCCAACATCTCACACACCAGGCAGTTCCAAGGATTGCTTGCTCACAAATGTTCCACTCCCTTCAGTTGCTGCAGTACAACCAGCAAGGACTGCCAATTATTGACTGTGGTGCAATGAGCAGAGTCTATGCAATGAATCAATCAGTGTGGCAGTAAGGGAAGGCTACATAATCACAACATTCCAGAATGCAGAAGACACTGGAATGGTGGATAGTGTGCTTTATTTTAATGTTGTGCCATATTTGTGGGCAAAGAAATTATTTAGGTATATGTACAATACCATAGGGCAGAGCTAGGCTAGATTGGACCAGCACAGTTTTTGGAGAAAATTGATACAGAAGTGACCCAAATCATAATTCTGACTCTATAAGGGACATCTCCTAACCAATCAAACATTGCAGAATGCAGCTGGACAATGGAGTGGTGACTGAGTGTGTTTTCTTTAAATGTTGTACTATATTTGAGGCAAAGAATGGATTTAGGTGTACATACTGTACCATGGGAAAGGACTAGTTTAGACTGGCCTGGTGTGGTGTCTGGAGAAAATGGATTCTGAAATGCCCTGAAACAACTGAATTACCCTCTTTATAAGGGATGTCCCATAACAGAAATGCCGCAGGGAAGGGAACGTAAAACTTAATTCTGAATTTTTCCTCTTTATGAGCGATGTCCCATAACTAAAATACTACAAGGAAAAGAGAGCAAAACCTACTTCTGAATTATCCCTCTTTATGAGGGCTGTCTTGTAACTAAGGTACCACAGGGGAAGGAGACAGTGAGAGGGAGGAAATGGATTTTTTTTAGCCATTAAGAAAAAGAAAGTGTGAGGGGGGGAGAGGGGCAGGTGGAGACAGAAGGAAATAGAGTAATTCACAATGTGACATGCATGGCTGTGGGATTGGATAGGGAGATGAGAACAGCCTCAGTGTGCAAGAATGAAGGCATTACATTACCAATACATAAACAGAATTAAATTAAGAAGATGTAAGAACCATAAAAAGGCCAAAACTAATTTATTTGAAAAGGGCAAGGGGCAACAAAAATCACTAAATGACCAGAATGTTAAGGGTCATAATGTTTAAAAATGTGTGCATTATGGGGCAGGGGGCTGCAGCAAGTGTTTCAGCTGCTCTCCAGTCAGTCTGCTTTCTGTCTATCTTGATGCATGGCAAATCATCACATGCAAAAGGTATCCTTAAAGTTGACTGAAATGCAGAAAACAGTGTGCATGACCACAGCAGGCACTTAAAAAGTATGCTTGTTAGTGCCTATAAAGGGGTGTTAGCAGACTGCTTAGGCATAGTCCACAGATATTCTTTTGTAGTGTGATGTGAAAAATTACAACGCATGTGTCTGTGACAGGGGACCTAAATAATGCCTCAAAATAAAAATAAAAAAATGTATTAGCAGGCAAGAACATTACAGAATAAACACAAGGGGAAAAATACTCCATTGAAATAAATGTGTCATTCCTTTCAAATGCATTCTTTCCTCAGGTTCATATCTTCCCTGTCATGAGATTTTTTTCAGCTTTATTCAGTCAAAGTCTTATTCAGGCTTCTTCTCACAAACACTGGGGTTGTCATTTGCCACATCACCTTTAGAGATGCAGTGAAGTTAAATTCTGCTAGCGAAGTGAACACGAAGTGGGCACTTTGCGTTGCTAATCTGCTATGTGGAGTGGGCAATGCAAAGTGCTCACTCCGCCTTGTCATTACCACTTCACGTTAAGGTGGAATGACAATGCGAAGTAAGGCGAAGTCATTCTTTTTAATGGACTTTGCGTTCCTCATTATGATTCTAAGTGATCACTTGGTGTTTCAGATTTGGCAGCCACCCCCCCACCACACATCACATGGCTTGTAGTACTGTAAGTCACATGCTCTTTAATTAGGTAGGAAGAAAATTAATCACACAAGCAGACACTTTTACTTTCTCCTGTCCAAACGGAGAGAGAGTAGTGTGTTTTGTGACTGCTGATACTTTGAGATCAGAGTGAGGAGGAGATTTAAACTTTGATTTAGACCCAGCAGCTTTTTAAAAGCTACATTTTTTTGTCTTTTCTGTACTCTTTTTTACTTAATTTGTTCTTTCTTTAAATTTTATTTTTCTTACCTTCATAAGTAGTTAGTTTGTCTGTGTAACTATGTGTGTGTGTTGTGTGACAAAAAGAGTAGTAATTGCTCGGACTGAGGGAGCTCAGTAGGAGAGCTGGACCAGGGTGAGAGGAATGTCTGGGGTGGGGGCAGCTCTGGAAGAGTGTGGTAGTGGTAAGCATCATACCATGTGCATGTGTGGAGGGCATGGGCACCCATTCCTTTTGGGCTGTTCTATACTTGTGAGTGCCCCCCCCCCCGGAAGCAGGACTAGCACCACCTCCTGTCCTGACTCTGAGGCAGTTGAACCACCACAACCACCACAAAGTCCAGGTTCTCTGGAGCAGGATGTGCCTATTCCCCCAGGCCAAGATGTGGATCCCATCTCTGTTCAACTCTTTGACCAGCCAGTGGCCAGTTCATCTGGCCATCCCCTGCCTGTGCCTGGTCCTCCCTGCACCTCCATTGTTTGGCAGTTTTTTTATTGTGTGGGGGGACAGCAATGTGGTCAAGTGCTGCCTATGTGAGGTGGAGGTGTCCCGTGGCCCCCGGGGGACTCACCTGGGGACTGAGGGCTAGTGCACAAATATGCTTAATCACCAGCAGTTGGAGTCGCAAGCTGCCACAGAGTGGACCATGCCTGCACCTGCTGGCCATTCTGTGGCAGAGACTGCAGCTGTGCATTGCAGCATCCCTAAGAACAGGAGGGCCACAGCAGCACCTGCTGCTCCACCGGCACCCCCACTCCTCCTTCCCCACCACCACCACCAGCAGGTCAGCCTGTAGAATGAGTGGACCCCAGGGAACTGCATGTAACACAGGCTGACTTGCCAGTTCTCTGGAGTGCTGTTGAGGATAACAACGAGAGGGTGAGTGCTGTGGAGCAGCAGCTGGATCACATAGAGGAACATCAGTTTCAAATTATGTCCATGCTGGAACTGCTGCTGGATCACCATGGGATCCAACATCATTTTTTTTTTCCTCAAACCAGGTGCCCCCTCACACCTTCCTTGCTGTGTTATAACAATTTTTCCTCCACCATCCCCGACCATTGTATGTAATTATACCTTTTTTTGTTGTTTTCCATATGCATGACACTTTGTATTCTGAGCAGAGCAAGCATACTGTACTAAACTGCATGTGTGCATTATTTTCAGTCTGTGTATGTACTGCAGACACTGTCCAACTCCCTGACTTAAAAACAAACATTAATGAGTACAATGGTGGGGTGGTGAAGCATGGAGAGATACTACTAAACAGACTTACAATACATCCAAGTAACTATTAAAAAAAATAGTGTTGTGAATTGTGATGTGATCGTGAATCATGATTTGTGACTGCTTTTATGACAGTGATGATGAATAACGTGATTTATATCATGAGTGACTCGTGATGATGGTCCTGACTTAAAAACACATATTAATGAGTACAATGTTCATTCAGAATTAAGCACCACACCTGTCCAGCACTCTGAAGGGAAGTCAAAAAAACAACTGTGACTTAAGTTACAGATGGATATTGGGTCCTAAAGAGATGTAAATGCACAGACAGATTAAGATTGTGCTGTGCACTGAAGAGATGCTGACACAAAGGCACAACACCTAACCAGAGCTCACTATCAGAAATTCAAATCTGAAAAAGAATACCTTTGCCAGTTGGGATGGGCTCTGGGGGGGGGGGCAGTGTACTGCACTGCTGCAGTAACAGTCACTAGTACTAGTACCAGTAAAGATACCACAAAGAAGTACAAAAATCACACAGCTACAGCGAATAGCAGCTTCACATTGCTGAAATTATTATGTGGCACAATAAAAGGTGTCTGATTTGATGACACGCATCACACACATACACACACAAACTAAGTAATGCATGCAAATTGAAAACTTAATTATGCACGGCTGCACCACAACAATCATCAAAAAAAATGGCAAGAAATATTGAAAATATTACTGTGTGTACATTAATACAGTTATACAAGAAAATATCACCAAAACAGAAAGCACTGTCTTTTTCTTCAAGTTAATCTACCTACACCCAAATACACCCCTTCCCCAAAGCACACTTCCACTGTCTCTCAGTACACAGAATGAATGTTGTATATTAACATTCAAAATCCATATACAAACAATAAATGCTTGATAATATGAGCACAGGAGGTTTTCCTATAATCAATGAACTAAAGTTTCAGCAAAAAAAATGACTCAAAAAGGCTTTTTTAACAGCTTTTAGAAGGTTTGAATTACAGAGACCTCTCAGAGCAGACTGTCTCCTACAGCTTCTAACACACACTACCCCAAACTGAGGCTGTGCAGAAAAATCTAGAGCCCATGTGACCTGAAATCCCGTGAAACACTGCAAAATTCACCTTTGGAGCTTAAAAACAAGGCGAAGTAAGGTGAAGTACATTGTTTTCAATGTACTTTACCTTAAGAATTGGTAGAGTAGTGGCTTGGGAAGGTGGAGTAATGTGAAGTCATTGTTTTCAATAAACTTTGTGTTACTCATTAATAACGCGAAGTACTCTGCTTCGCGTTGCGGAGCACTCTGCGAATTCACCTTCACTCTGTGAATCACTCCACAGAGTGAATTGGGGCCACTTCGCCCATCACTAATCACCCTAGAGGTATTTGCAGGTTGCATTGGTTAATTCAATTCAATTGATTTTACACTCCTGACAAAAGCAATCCCTAGCCTGAATCCTTTTGCAATAGTATTTTGTTAATTGTAAACATCTGTCTTGAATAAAATAAATTGGATGAGAATGAAGTACTTATTTATTTTCAATCACATTATTTGTGGATCTCTTTTACTCACTTGTTATCCTCTTCTGTGTCTGACTGCTGTTCCATCTGTCTGTGTGTGTGTCTCTCTCTCTCTCTCTCTCTCTCTCACTCTCTCTCACAGTCTCTTAGTATCTGCCTGCTCAGATCCACTTCATTCTGATTCCCAGCCTAATAGATTAAAACAATTGTAACAATAACGGTGCATGCAGTAGCCCTGAGACACTATGCAATCTGTTAAAAAACCTGCTGCAAATGTTTCAGTGCCAATCTTGTTGACTTGGGAGGCTAACATGCTTGTTGGAGTATTTAATTCTTGATGACTGCTACAAGCACAATTCCTTATCCCATTCTTCCCTGCAGAATACCATGAGCAACAGGTAGTTAGGTGTTGTTGTTGGAGGTGGTGGTGGGGTCTTCCTGCAACAATTCTATAGACTGACTTTTCCTACCCCATTAATGGCTACTCACAGTATTTGTGGGTAACTTCATCTTCATCATAGATCTGTACCCAAGGAAAGAAATGCTGCAAACTGCAAGTGTATGATAATGTTCATGTTTGACTATGCTGTCTACACGGGGAGGCGCCATGGTCTGGAAATTCACAATGGTCATCAACTCTGCTCAAACATTCAAACATCCTCTGACTTAATTGATATTGGATCATCTCACAAGCTGTAGTCCTTCTATGAGTGCCCCAGATCACAAGTGTTAGGTGATGAAATGCAGGTGTGTGGTGTCAGCCTCCTCTCAGATATTGCCTTCTTAGTTGGCTGGGTCAGGATAACATTGTGCATCAGTATGAAAAATGCAGAATGTAATCCTGACAAACATGAATTTTGATCAGCCTCAACAGCACCAATGTGCCATATTCAGTTACATGACAATGGGTTGTTAAAGGAATAATTCCTGACAATGTGAGTGTTATGCTGTGATAACATCCCACCTCGGGTGGCTGGGCCCGAGGCCACTGGCTGAGGGCATCCAATACCTGAGAAGGGATGTTATCCCGGCATAACACCCACCCTGGAGGGCATTTTTCCTATTATATAATGGCTTGTTGTTTTATAATAAAAAAAATAATTTTAAAGAATGTTTTTGTTAGTGTGTAAACATATTTTTGTTTCTTAAGAGAAGGAGGATCTCATCATGGTGGTGGGCATCCAAATCATCCAAACAATCAGCAGGAATGTTATGCCAGGACAACATCCCAGCAGTGACAGCCAATGACCAATCAGAAGACTGGATTCTTTCTTGCCATTGTATGATGAGCAATACATGGCACTTAGAGGCTGATGACTCATCCAGAAACTTGGATACGTGTTCATAGAGTTAAAAAAATTAAAACATATAAAAAACATTCAGAAAATGAGTAGCTACGAGTCTGACAATTTATGATGTGTGTGTGGGTGAAGCATCATCACTATAAACATAACTTTTAAGTCACAGAAAAAATACCTAAATAGATAATATCATCAAGAAACAGACTCCAACCTGCGATCTATTTAAACAAACTCTGGTCAGAGCCACAATGGCTGATTGTGCATTAATATGATAACAGATTTATTTATTTGTGTCTGTCTGCATGTCTAATGAGCATATTATTAGTGTGCATATTACTAGCTAATGTTAATAATTGTATGCATTCTGAAATGTAGTTTGGATAATGGTATTTCATGTGTAGGGTGATTGTGAGGGGAGGTGATGAGGTGCAGCATCCCAGTGTGTTGTACTACATCAATATCTGGCCTGTTTTATATTTATTCTGGGTAAAGGTACAACACAATTATTTTTTTCTTTGTGAAAGAACCACCTTTTCCACCAGAAACAGAGCCCAGGCCACATCCTGGTTTAGGACTGCCAGACAGGGGTAGTAGCCCATTGCTACACAGCACATGGTTTACAATATGGGAGCATCGTTGGGATCTCTTGTTCACAGGCCATGCCCAGCATTGAGCCCCTTGTTTATGACATAGATGGCCACCTTGCAGAGTCTGCTGAACCTAGTTAAAGTACTGCTAAAGTGCACTCACTCTGGCCAGCCAGCTGCACATCATCCAGCCTGCTACTGCTCAAATGGGTACCCAGATTTTTCTGTGGGAACTCCCAAGTTAGATACTGAGAGGAAAACTGGTACCATTCAGGAAGTGGGTAATGTGTTATAACAAGTGGGCTAATATCTGTTTTGATTTACATGCTGGTGGGAAGCGGGAACTGGAAATGATTCTGGAATTATAGAACAAAGTAAATGATTGATTGTTTTCAAAATGATAAATGATTTCTTTACCTTTACATCTATTTTCCATTTTCCTAATGCTACCCTATGTAAATCAATTGTTGATTAACCTTTTACAACTATCTCATGAGCAAATTATTAGTGAGCATATTATTAGCTAAAGTCAATAATTACAGGCATATTGAAATATAGTTTGGATAATGATATTCTATGCTTGGGGTGATGTCAGAGGAGGTAGGTAGGTACAACATCTCAGAGGGTTGTACTACACCAATATCTGGCCCACTTTATATTTACTCTGGGTTGAGGCACTGCACTATCAATGTTATCTGTGGGAAAGACCCCACTTTTCCACCAGAAACAGAGCCCAGACCCCTCATCCTGGTTTAGTCCTGCCAGGCAGGAGGAGTAGCCTGTTGCTACACAGAACCTGCATTACACTATCTATATTTTGTGAAGACCCTTACCAGTCCTCTGAAATTTTTACTAATAAACAAAACCTTTGAACTTTGTGATGAAGCCAGATCATTTACCAATGGTCCATTTTTACTGGCTGAACTGTCCACCTTTGCAAATAGTGAGGGGGTGAGGAACTGAATGAGCATGGATCATTCAGTATTTGTTAAAGCTCATAACTGCTTAGTAGGTGTTATGCCCATTGCTCTCACCCACAGTAAGCATCAGAACAAATACAGTATGAAATTATGTGTCTTTTCTTTTGTTTTATTTTAACTAAAATGGGCCATTTTCACTGGCTTCATGGAGTGAATCTAGATCCTAAAAGTGAGGGGACTCAGGGACAGAAAATGTGCATGCTGCTGCTGGTGTGTGTGTGTGTGTGTGTGTGTGTGTGTGTGAGCTGGAATGTAAAGGAATTCTGGACTGATATGTCAGTTCCTGGCAAAGCAAGGGTTAAGCACAGTGGGATAGGTTGGGAGACAGACCCAAATTTGAAAGAAGTTATATTCACTAAAGCCTTTCAGAGCAGAAAGTAAGACAGTTTGCCTAGAGTTTATTCAGCACATAACCTGTAACATGAATAACTGTATGTTGGATTCAGAGTAGTATGTCATGTTATGCCCATTTCCTTCACCCTAGCAAGCATCAGAATAAATATAGCATGTAACTGTGTGTTTTCTTTTGTTTTAACTAAAATGGTCCACTTTCACTGGCTTCATGGACTGGATTTGGACACTAATAGTGAGGGGAGTCTGGGACATGAAATGAGCATGCGTTTGTGTGTGTGTGTGTGTGTGTGTGTGTGTGTGTGTGTGTGTGTGTGAAAGAGAGAGAGAACTGGAATACAAAGGAATTCTGGACTGATCTGTCAGTCCCTGGCAAATCAGGGGTTAAGCAAAGTGGGGTGAGGTGGTGGGGGAGTGTAATCTGAAAGAAGTCAGATTCACTGTAGCCTTTAGAGTAGAATGTAAGATAGTTTGCCTAGCGTTTATTCATCACATAACCTATAACATGATTAACTGTATGTTGGATTCAGAGCATTATGTAATGTGATGCCTATTGCTCTCACCCACAACAAGCAGAATAAAATACAGTATGTAAATATTTGTGTTTTCTTTTGTTAAAATGGTTTGTTTTAAGTCATTTCATGGACTGGATCTGGATACTAAAAGGAAGGGGAATCAGGGACAGGAAGCAAATATGCTGCTGGTGTGTGCATATGTGTGTGTGTGTGTGTGTGTGTGTGTGTGTGTGTGTGTGTGTCTGAACTACAATGTAAAGGAATTCTGTACTGGTCTGTCAGTCCTTGGCAAAGCAAGGGCTAAACACAGTGGGGTACGGTTGAGGGTGAGAGACTGTAATCCAAAAGAAGTTAGATTCATTGTAGCTTTTCAGAGCAGAATATAAGACAGTTTGCTTAGAGTTTATTCAGCACAGAACTTGTAACATAATTCACTGTATGCTCGATTCAGAGCAGTATATGAGTAGTTGCTCAAAGGTTGACTGGTAGTACGTTATACCGAGCGGTGCATAAGCGTAGCACCAATTGAGTAAGATGTATAGCAATACCATGCAATGATGAACTCTGAGCTGTACCGGTCCATTTTTGTGCAATAACCATGGTATGTAAGGGGTGGTATGGGGAAAAGACAGCACAGTGGAATTTCTCCACTTGCTGATGCGTACTTTAATGAGCTGCGCGTGCTCTTTACAATGAGCACATCCACTGATTGTAATTTGATTTGGCATGAGTATGCTGCATGTAGGAGACAAATGTAACATTCATCGAATGAATGAATCAAACCCCCCCGGCCCCCAAGTGGAGTGATTTCAGGAAGTGGAAGGATCATGGTTCAACTCCACAACTGTGCTTTGGTGGGAGTCTGAGGTGTCTTTTTTTTGCCAAGTCATAGCAAGACAGCTTGTAGAGCTCTACCCTGCAGCCGTACAAATGAATAACATTTCTAAACACATTATGCACATTAATAACATTCTGACACACAATCTCTCAATAGATGTGACTACTGAAGTAGATCTGACAGGATGAAACCACATGCCAGTTTTGTGCAGCATTTGAAGAGTGCCATACAGTACAGCTTAGCACGTCACAATGATTCTATGTCTAGTTTACAGTCATACTAAATTTGCAGGAGACTGATTCAGAAAGCACACATATGCAGGCATATTGTAAATTAACATTTAAAATTCAGTTCTAAACAACATGTTTACTCTATTTGGCGTCACAACAGCTAAAGCCCTTTGATGTTATGTGTTAATGGATAACAAGACAAAATTACAAAATGTCAAACTTAAACTCATTTCCTATCCTCTTTAACTCAGATTTCAGTGGTGAGACATTTGATTAACATAAACACTGAGAGGAGCAGAAACATTTAAGTTCAAGAGGCACTGGGATGTTTGCATTGGAATATAAATGAGGCAATGAAACTGATGGAGAATTTGCAGCTGTCATGTGCAGTAGTTACCCAGTTGTGAATTTTTTTGTTTGTTTTGTTTTATAAATGGAATTTAAACATATTTAGCCATGGGAGATAGGACGTTTGTTTATCTGATTAGGTTTAGGGAACAGTAGTAAGACAGCTGATGTTAGACATGTCTGGGACTGGGTCATGGACAGTGCTGGAATTACACATTATGGACTTAGGGAGTTGGGGACCCATAAGGGCCCTATATTTAAATTAGCCCCCCTTCCCATAATAAGTCAATGGCAGTGATGTGTGAACTACTGGGGCACACTTCAGAGCTACCAGGGTCAAGCTCCTCTGAAATTCCATCACTAGTAATGGAGCTGGCACCTTGCAAATTGCAGAAAATGAAGCTTATTTCATCACCAAGATGTTTTAAACAAGGGATAAAACATGCAAAAATGTGTGCTTACATTTGTACAACACAGAAAGGTTAATTTATAGTTTAATAACTGAATATGTAATGAGGTACAGTAACACGGGCACTGTCAACTGATTTTTCTTTAGCGAACTTACAAACTTAAATGGGCAGACTGGGTGGGCCATAGGCCCTTATCTGCCGACACTGTCTATGTATCTATGTATCTATGGACTGAGAGTGATGTCATGGAAACAAGTTGAAGTTTTCAGAAAGCCATGTATTATTAAACATTGACTGACTTACTAAACTGTTGTTTTGTTTGCCTTTGGGCTTTTTTTCAGCTCTGTAAAAGCATCCCAAAGATAGTAGAATCACCAGTACAGATGTTCCATAGGTTGTTACTACAAAAATACAGACAAAAACAAGATAATTATTGAGAGATAGACAGAGATAGATAGATAGATAGATAGATAGATAGATAGATAGATAGACAGGCAGACAGACTGACTGACTGACTGACAGACAGGCAGACAAACATGCTGTAGAGAAATGATCAGCTGTGCTGAGCATGGAAATCATTTTTTCTGCACATTTTTCTTAATGCTAAAGAGTACAGCAGAAGAATAAAAAAAAACACATTACCATTCTTAATAGTACCAGACATTTTGCTAAAATAGTGAACCATGTGTATTACAGGCAAGAATACATTGGGTCAATACAAAGTTCAGTTGTCAGTGGAAGGAGTCCTACAATATAAGAAGGTTATGTAGAATTACACAACACTGACAGATGTTCAATCTAGCCATAATGTTGGCGAGTTAGGAGCTGTGACTTAAAACAATAGTGCACCAGGGGAAGTGGGAAAGAAGGAAACACATTGTAGTGGATGGGAGGACATGGAAATAATTTCAGGAAGTTGTGCTTAGATTCCATTCCATACCAACACAGTTGTGCTATGTTAGGAATTATGGTCAGACCCCTTCTTCTGATATCAATACATCAGCATAGCATCATGATGCAATGCAGCCATGAAAAGGGAATAAAAGTCCTTGGGCCAGATTCACAAAGCCCCTAGAAGGATGCACAGTGCCTGCATTAAACAAAAATGATGCTAGTGGCACCTTGTGCCAAAAGGTATCCCTGGAGCTCTTCAGAAAAGCAGCCTGCATCAAACACAGGCTGCATGCAACAAAGGGGACTTGTGCCAGCCATGCACCACTAAACTGGTGGCGACTTGGTGCAAGAAGGCACATAGTAGACACAAGCTGCTACATTCCCTGTATTGTGATTCTAAAAACTGCCCAGAAGGCAAATGTCTAAGTACCCTTAGACAAGCCAGGGCTGGTTTAAGGGTACTTAGAATATGTCCCTCTTGACAGTTGAGCAGTTTGTGGCAATGTGCCACTGTCCCCTCGATCCCCAATTTGGCCAGTAAGAAGAATTAATTGGCTTTCGGTGATGTCACCTCAATGGTGGGCAGCTGAATCCGAAAGCTCCATGACCCCCTCTCGCCTTTATTGAGCTAAATCCTCTATAGTGCAGCTCCTAATTATAAAATCGATATAGCCCGAGGTCCCTTAGATGGCGGGGAAGCCCTAGAAAATCAGAGGTTTAAGATTCTCCTCCGCTCCAAGCAAGATGAAACAAACGACCCTGAGCAGACCGCAAGAAGGCCTAACTGTTCTCCCCCCGCGCAGATGGCAGCCATCAGAATCCTCAGCAGACTGGGAACAGGAGGAAGCTGATCTACCCGAAAGTACAAACCAGACACTTAAACAAATATTAGCTACAGTAAATAAAATAGACACTGCACTTGCAGACCTGTGGCAGGACGTTCGCACCTTAGACAAAAAGATTTCATCTTCAGATACTAAAATAACAGAGATTTCAGAAGCACAGGACTGTACAAATCATATGCTTTTACACTTACTCCAGAGAGATCGGGAGATGCAGGCCAAGCTGGATGATCTTGAAAACCGCTCCTGGCACAATAACTTTAGGATTCACAGAATCCCCGAAGGTTTGGAGGAGGGCTTTGCTAAAATGGCTGATTTTGCACAGCAAGTGCTTAGATCCATGCTCTCTCCTCCACCGGATATAAATTTGGAGATGGAGCACATAGGTCCCTGGGCCCAAAACCAATCGAAGAGACTGCCAGACCTCGCTCTCTAATAATACGCATGCTTCACTATCAGAGCAAGGAATTCAATCTTCGTGAAGCATGGAGGCTGCGTGAAATAATGTACCGGGAGAAGAGGATTTATTTCAATCAGGACTTTACAGCTGCTCTGCAAGCTAACATAGAAACAGAGAATTTGACGGCAGATAAGGACCGCTTGGCCCACCCAGTCTGCCCATTGCCCTACGAACAGGATAAGCTGCAGATCCTAGTTAACCAGCAGCCTACTTCTTCCTACCCCCATCCCCCAGAACTGCCTTATGACTATCCCATGCATGCTTGAATTCCCCCACTGATTTTGACTTCACAACCTCCTCCGGAAGGCCGTTCCATGCATCCACAACCCTCTCTGTGAAAAAATACTTCCTTAAATTACCTCTGAGCCACCCCCCTCTATCTTCAAATTATGCCCTCTTGTTCTTGCACACCTCTTTTTTTGAAAGATGCTACCCTCTTGGACTTTGTTGATTCCTTTGAGGTACTTGAATGTTTATATCATGTCCCCCCTCTCCCTCCTTTCCTCGAGGCTATACATATTAAGCTCCTTAAGTCTCCCTTCCTATGTCTTCCGGTGCAGACCCTGCACCATTTTAGTTATCCTCCTCTGGACAGCTTCCATCCTGACCCATCTTTGCGGAGATTGGGTCTCCAGAACTGCACGCAGTACTCCAGATGGGGTCTCACCAGCTGTCTGTACAGAGGGATAATAACTTCCTGTTTTCTACTGGTGATGCCTCTCCCTATGCATCCCAGTATCCACCCAGCCCTCCTTGCTGCCCTCTCACATTGCTTGCCCATCTTTAGGTCATCTGATATGACTACCCCCAGGTCCCTTTCCATTTTTGTTGTTGTTAGTATTTCACCCCCCATTGTATACTCTTCCCCTGGGTTTTTGTTTCCCAGGTGCATTACCTTGCACTTCTTAGCATTGAATCTAAGCTGCCATACATTTGACCATTCCTCTAACCTTGCCAAGTCCTTCTCATCCTTTCCACCCCACCCTGTGCATCTCTCTGTTGCAGATCTTAGTGTCATCTGCAAAGAGACATACTTTTCCTTCCAGTCCTTCTGCAATGTAGCTTATAAAGACATTGAAGAGGACCGGTCCTAATATTGAACCCTGCGGTACCCCACTAGTAACCTTCCTTTCTTCAGAGTGGACTCCATTTACTATTACTCTCTGTGTCCTATTCTCTAGCCAATTCTTTACCCAGGCAGTCATCTTGGGACCCTCTCCCAGGCTGGCTAACTTGTATTTTAATCTTTTGTGTGGGACTGTGTCAAATGACTTGCTAAAGTCTAGGTAGGCCATGTCCACAGCCCCTCCCTGATCTACTACTTTAGTCACCCAGTCAAAGAAATCTATCAGATTCATCTGGCATGACCTTCCCGCTGTGAATCCATGCTGCCTAGGGTCCTGTGCCCCTCTGGCCTCTAGATACTCAACAATTCTTTCCTTCAGAAGTGATTCCATCATTTTCCCTATCACTGAGGTTAAACTAACAGGTCTGTAGTTTCCTGCTTCTGCCTTGCTCCCACTTTTGTGAAGGGGAATCACATCTGCCCTCCTCTGGTCCTCGGGTACCACCCCATCCTCCCATGATTTGTTAAAAAGGGTAGTCAGTGGTGTCACTAGTTCTACCCTTAGTTCTTTTAGAATTCTGGGATGAATCCCATCAGGCCCCATTGCTTTGTCCACCTTCAGTTTTAAGAGTTCTTTCAGAACCCTTTCTTCTGTAAATGGGCCTGTATCAACTTCTGTATCCAGAGTGTTACTACTGTTTGTTTTATGTACCTCCTCCTCTTCCTTTGTAAATACTGAACAAAAATATTTGTTTAGGATCTCTGCCTATTCACAGTCTCCCTCTGCCCACCCTTCCTCCCTTTTATTAAGCCTCACTATCTCTCCCTTGGTCTTCCTTCGCTCCCTGATGTACCTATAAAAGGTTATATCTCCCTTCTTAACTGAGTTGGCTATCTTTTCCTCGGTTTGGGCCTTTGCTGTTCTGACTGCGTTCCCAGCCTCCTTTTGCTTTAACTGATACAGTTCTCTGTCCTGCTCCTTCTGTGATTCCTTGTACTTCCTGAATGCTTTCTTTTTCTCTTGAACCTTCACTGCCACTTCCTTTGAGAACCATAGTGGTTTCTTACATTGTCTTGTTTTGTTTATTTGCTTCACACAAAGGCTCGTTACCTCTGTGATGGCAGTTTTTATTATTCCCCATTATTCTTCCACCCCTCCTTCCTGCCCATTTGCTAGTGCATTCCTTAGGTACTCAGCCATTTTGGCAAAGTCAGCCCTCCTAAAGTCCAGTACTTTTGTCTTTGTATGGCTTGACTCTATTACTGTGTTTATTGTGAACCATACTGTTCGATGGTCGCTAGTTCCCAGATGGCTACCCACTTCTACATCTGTAATCCTCTCTCCATCTCCATTTGAGAGAATCAAGTCTAATATTGCTCCCTCTCGAGTGGGCTCCAGTACTAGTTGTCTAAGGCATGCCCCCTGTAGGGCATCTAGAATAACTGCACTCTTCGAAGTGGCAGCTGCAACTGCACTCCAGTTAGCATCTGACATATTCAGATCACCCATCAGCAATATCTCCCCTTTTTCTGCCATTCTAAGTATACTTTCTATCATTTCCCTGCCCATTTCTTCCCCCTGAGAAGGGGGTCTGTATACAACCCCTGTGCGTATTGTGGTGCCATTGCCTGTCTCCAAATTTACCCACAGTGCTTCTTCTCCTCCCTGTTTACCCTTTTGTTCTGTTGCTTTTATTTCTTCCCTTATGTAAATAACTCCTCCTCCTCCTCTTTTACCCTCTCTGTCCCTCCTGTAGACAGTGTATCCTGGTATGTTTATGTCCCAGTCATGGTTTTGTGTGTACCATGTTTCTGTGACTGCCACAATATCCAGATGTTCCTCCTCCATCAAGGCCACTAATTCTGGAAGCTTGTTACCAAGACTACGGGCATTAGTGCTCATTGCTCTCCATTTTTTGATGGCTTTACCTTCTGTTGCAGCATCCCCCACTGACCATTCTACCTCAGTCTTTTTCTCATTTAGTACCCTGTTTTGTAGGGAGAGGCTGGGATTTTCCTGCTGCTTGTCAGTGCCTCCCCCTTTGACTAGTTTAAAAGCTTGCCAATGAAGCTGAGAGACAAAGAGTATGAGGGATCATTAGAGAGTTGATGGAAAAAAAAAACATGTAAAAGCTCAACTGCTTTTTCCTGCAAGGATTAAGATTATTTAGAATCGGGGACAAAAATCTTTCCTATATTGGTGGAGGCAGCCCCTACCCTGAAGGAGCTTCAAATTTCAATGCCTGACCTAGAGACTGATATGTTGGAATGAAAGCTCAGGATGGGGGCTTGGAGTGTGGTACCTCGCACTAACAATAGGAAAAGTGGCTTTCCAGGCACAATCTCACCAGCTGCACTAGGGGACATTGTGAAGCTCATGCAGCGGGTGGAAAGGAGAGTGAAAGCGCAGAGCGGAGGTAAATGTAAACAGACGTCTGAAGAGGACTGACTTTAAATCCAAAATTAAACGTACTGTTTTGAACTGGTAAACGCTCCCTCAGAAGCATTGGAGAGGGATATACTGAAGAAATACCATGGGGAAGGAGTGATACAAACTAATATAATGGGACCGAAGGTGTTAAAGGAGACTTTGAGAGGAACTTATGTTTTACGATATATAGAATTATATAAGCTCTTTTTGCTTTACAGGGCCTCTCACAAGGTGACTCATTGGGTTTGAAGTGCTGTAATGTGAGACTCAGTAGTAACTATGCAAGGACAGATAGATGTCTGCTGGGGGGGCAAAAGGGGCAGAGAGGGGGACCTACCAAAGAGGAAATGGGGCGGGAAGGTTAAAAGACACTTGAAGGGGTCATGAAGGTAGGGTGATGAGAAGAGGGGCTGAGGGGAGGTGTTGGGTAAAGGGGGAGGTGGCAAGGGGGACATGAAGGGGGGAAATGAGAGTGGGAATCCTTTTCTTGTAACTATAAAATGGGGAAGTCACGGCATGCAAGAGAAGAGGGAGGGGGTCTGGGGATTATTGGATACTTGGTTCAGTTCCCACCTCAGGTGTCGGGTGGAGTTATAGGTTGCAGGCAAATGTCTAATGATTTTGGTATAGCTGCAACTTCCCTATACATCACAGGGATCTGAAACTAGTCACACGTGTGACTTCCAGTGGTGACAGTACCCGCCATCGGATTCTCCTAGGAGGTCAAAAATACTGGGAGCTTGGTTATATTAAACAGTCTTTTATTGTTGGAATCAAAGGGTTCCACCTTACAAGTTAACAGTTATAGGGTTAAAACAATGTTCTTAAGTTATTGTTTTTTTTATAACTTTGCGATGTGATTTCATACAAAGTAAACCAGCCGGTGGATCATTACACATCTAAGTGGAGGGAGGGAAGATGGATGTAGGATACATACACAGATGAACAAGAAGCTTAGAAACAACAGGGCCCAATGGCACACTTAAAAATAATTTCCCACAATATTAATGGCATTAAATCACCCATTAAAAGAACTAAGAGTCTGATGGAGTTGGAAGAATGGATGGAAATATTGCTCTTTTACAAGAGACGCACCTCTCAGAAGCAGAACATCTGAGACTACGACATCAATGGGTAGGGAGAGTTGAAGCCACTTCAGGTAAAGAGGGGAAAAAGCTGGTGCAGCAATTCTAATAAAGAAGGAATCCCCTTTTATAGTGCAAGAGACATAAATTATACACCCAGATAGATGTATTAGGGTCTCTGGTCTTATACAGGAGAAATTAGTACATATAATAAATATATATGTCCCTAACACAGGTGCGGAAAGATTTTACCTGGAAGTTTTTCAGAAGTAGGGGGCTTCCCAGGGGACTTTTGATACTAGGGGGAGATTTTAATGCCACCTTGTGGCCTGCAATGGATCAGTCCTCGGGGAACACAGACACATCTAGGATAGCTAGCAAGAGACTGAAGACTTTGGTAGAAGAGGGAGGGATGGTAGACATTTGGAGAGAACAACACAAAACTGAGAAAGATTATACATTTTATTCGGCTTCTTGAAGTTCGTATTCAAGAATAGACTTTTTCTTGACCTACTCCACAGATATCCACCTTTTTACCAAATCCCAGATCCATGCGTTAACCTTATCAGATCATGCCCCAATATCCATAGAGTATACTTGGAGTGGGGAGCCCAGAGTCACTAACTGGAGGTTAAATGTATCATTGCTTAATGACAAGAACCTGGTACAACAAATTGCCCAAAATTTTCAGCACCTAACAGTAGACTCCCCTATGACAGATTGTTCCCCTGGGGTGTGGTGTTACACTATGAAAGCAGTGTTAAGGGGCCATATAATTAGTTTGGCGTTGGCCAAAAAGAAATTGAGAAATAAAAAGCTACTGGAGTTGAAAACCACAATAAAAGCTCTGGAAAGGGAACATAAAAGTGAACCAAAAGGGAAAGGAGAAAATGCTTAAAGAATTAGTTACAAAAAGGAAAGAACTTAATGATTTGGAATCAGATAAGGCTGAGGGATTGTTGTGGTTTACCAACCAAAAATACTACGGGGAGGGGAGCATTGAAATTATTAGCCCTCAGAATGAGGAAAGAACATGCAAGTCGACATATTGCTTTCCTCCAGACAGGGGGAAACAACAACAACTGGATAGAGAAGCCAGGAGACATAGCTAAGGTCTTTAAAAAGTATTACCAGATGCTATATGCAGAAAAGAGAGACCTCCAGATTGTGACAATTCAGACGGAATGCTTTCTAAAAACATTAAAACTCCCCAAATTATCCACCACAATGCAAGAAGAGCTATCAGCCCCCATAAGAGACCAAGAAATTCTAGTGGTGATAAATAACCTTCCCTGGTGGAAATCACCTGGCCCAGATGGACTCCCAGCAGAGCTTTATAAAAAGTTTAAAAAAATACTGGTACATAAATTAGCGATAGTCTTGAATGCCATGCTTGAGGAGGGAAAAACCCTGAATTCTTGGAGGGAGGCATTGATAACCGCAATTCCAAAACCAGGTAAACCAGCAGCATCCTGTGAGTTGTATAGGCCTATATCCTTACTAAATCAGGATTCAAAGATACTTACGAAAATTCTGGCTAACCGTTTACAAAGGTTTGTGGAGATATTAGTGCATCCAGATCAAATGGGGTTTATACCTCATAGGCATTTGTCAGACAATATTAGATGCCTCTTAAACATACTGGGTCACAAAGATCCTTCCAGAGTTTCCAAACTAGCTATTTTTTAGATGCCAAAAAGGCCTTTGATAGGCTTAGTTGGTCTTATCTCAACTCAGTGCTTGGTAAAATGGGATTTGAGGGCCCCTTCTTGCAATGGATCATGATGGCCTACCAACAGCCAGTTGCCAGAGTGCAGGTAAATGGCACTATCTCCATAACTCTTGCTATACAAAGAAGCAGCAGACAAGGATGCCCCTTGTCCCCTTTGCTTTTTGCCCTGGCAATGGAGCCCCTTGCCCAGGCAATTAGAGCGGAGAATAAGATTCAAGGGATTTTGGTAGAGGGGGTGACAAATAAGGTCTCATTATATGCGGACGACACTTTGATATATATGCAGGACCCGGCTCATTCTATCCCTCCATTAATGGACTTATTAAATCAATTTGGCAAAATATCAGGATTTAAAATTAATATGAACAAGTCAGAGATTTTTCCAATAAGCGGCATAATTTTGGGGGAATTACAAGAGTTGATCCCATTTAACTGGACCAAAGATAGAGTCGGATACTTAGGTATTCAAATCCCAATTAAATTATCCCGTCTATACCAAGTTAATTATGGCCTGCTGCAGAAAGCAGTCTTTGCTGATATAAATAGATGGCAAATTATGCCTTTTTACTTTACTAACAGGATAGAGGTGGTGAAAATGAACATTCTCCCCCGGTATTTGTTCCTCTTCACTAGTCTACCACTAACCTTCCTAAAAAAAGATTGGAAGGAACTGAGATGGAAGCTTTCTCAATTCATTTGGGTGGGAAGATGACCCAGGAAGCGTTGGGAACTCCTTACTGAGGACAGGGAAAAGGGGGGCAGAGGAGTACCAGATTTTTACAGTTATTATAAGGTGGCCCAGATATTGCCTATTCTTGATATGCTAAATCCAAGACAGGTGGGAGGATGGTGTCCCATGGAACTTGAGGTGCATCAAGTCATTCCCCTGAAAATGTTACCCTGGGTAGCAATGCCCTCAGACATCAGACAAATTACAAATAAGTGGACGAAGCACACTCTTAAAGTGTGGCTGGATATCCAACAGTATTGGGGGTCTTTAACTCCGCTTTGGAGATATATTCCACTTAACTCCCTTCCAGGGTTTCCAGCCGTGCTCGGAGACAGTTGCTTTAAACAATGGCAGAGCAAAGGATTACGCTTTCTGACCCAATTTTTTCAACAAAATATATTAAAATCCTTTCAAGAGCTGCAAAGAGAATTTGGCATTCCCAAACAGGACTTTTACAGGTTCCTCCAGTACCGTCACTACATCAATACGAGAACAGGGCGACAGGAGGTTCCTTCAGACCCACCTGCCCCCATTCGAACTGTTTTTCAAAGGAGTCATATGACGGACCCTAAAGGGTTTATATCATATGTTTACAAAACACTATAGGAAGATATAGGTAAATTATTAACCCAACAGATTGAACAGAGGTGGGAGGAGGAATTAAAGCTGCAGCTATCACAGAAAGAATGGTCAGAGATTTGGTTGGGAATTTCGAAAACAACCAACTCTGCGAGTTGGAAGGAATTTAGACGGAAGGTAGTGATAAGGTATTTTATTACACCAGTGATCTCGGTCCATTATACACAACTGACAACAAAGAATTGTTGGAGGGGATGTGGGGGTTTGGGCACATATACTCATTTGTTTTGGGACTGCCCGCAGATAAGTAATTATTGGAGGTCAATTGCGCAGGTCCTCCAGACTATTTTTCAAGGGGATTTTGTAGTCAATGGAGCTCATTTGGTATTAGGTCCCGTACCAAAGGGACTGGGATCCAGTGGCCAAAACTACTTGCACTACTTATTAGTGACTGCAGCCCTAAAAGTGATTACACAATACTGGTTGCAGTCAAAACCTTTAACTCTCTCCATGTGGAGAGCTAATATTATAAAAATCACATTCATGGAAGCTATAACTGCCCATTTAAGACTGACCACAGAACAGGATAATGCAAAGTGGCTCCCTTACTACAATTATATTGAAAGTCTGGAGGGCACCTCGGTGCTGGAGCAATACCTTCTAACCTGAAATAGCCTGAAGGAGGCTTCGGCCTAAGTTCAAAGGAGGCAGGGTTTTGGAATATCTAGAACCTGACTGGTTTATAAGGTGAAAAAAGGAAAAAAAGGGAATCAAGAGGGAAGGGAGGAGGGCTGGAAATGGGGAAGGGGAAAAAGAAAAAGGAAATGAAATGGCTGGATAAATGAAATCACATTGCTCTGTTTGGTTGAGATGTTAAACTTTGTTTATTTAACAAGAATGACAACATAGCATACAGTAAATTATATCAAAACATGAATGAGATCTGAAAAATTATGAGATATAATTTTGTCAGTTTGGAATAGATGGCATGAAACAAAGGATGTAAATGAAGGGTAGAGTGCAATTAGACCTTTCTCTTTTCCTTTCTCCTCTAATTTATTTGGGATGGGAGGGGATCGGAGAAATGGATTACTTTCTTGGTATTAAAAATTAATGGTAATCACTCACTCTTTATTGTACCATCATAAATGTGGGGTTAAAATCAGTAGGAAAGAGAATATGGCAATCTCTGAAAAACTGTTTTCTTTCTGGATACAAATGTATTAATTTGCTTCATTGGTTGGTATACCCATATGTAAAATGGAGTATTTTAAGCTGTCAATAACAGCTTTTTTAAAGTTCAAAAAAAATAAATAAGAAGAATTAATAACCCCCCTTCCTTGGTGGTTCAGAGCAGCCCACCCAATCCACAATGTTGTGGGCAATAGGAATTAACAACCCCCCTTTCCTTGTGGTCTAGTGGCCCCCCTTCCCAATCCCTAATGCCTCTGGTAATAATGAATGACAAAAAAAGTCCCTATCCCTGATGTCCCAGGTAAAAGAATAAAAAAACCTTCCCTGGTGATCTAGTGGCCCCCTTCCCAATCCTCAATGTCACATGTAATAGGAACGAATAAACCCCCCTTACCTGGTGGTCTAGTGGCCCCCTCCCTGAGGCCACCAGGAAAAATAATAAATAAACCCCTTGCCTGGTGGTCTAGTGGACCCCCTCCCCAGCAGGTTGTGCCCACCACCCTGTGCTCCTCCCATCCCTTAACAGATCCGATGACCGGCACAGCCATCCTGTCACCTCTGCAGCTGGCCAGCGACTGAACTGTCATTGAGCGTACTGTGTAGTGATGTACACTACTCAGTATGCTTAGTGACAGTTCAGTCAGTGGCTGGCCATGGAGGTTAGAGGAAGGCAGTGCCAGTTGCTGGCTCTGATTCAGGGTGGCGGGAGCAGTGTGATGGACACTACCTGCTGGCATGGAGGGGTGGGAGTCCACTAGACCACCAGGGAAGAGGGATTTATTAATTATTATTACCGGCAGCATTGGGGATTGGGCAGTGGGGCCACTAGACCACCAGGGAAGATTTTTTTAAATAATTATTACCAGACATTTGGGATCCGGAATTTTTTTTTTAATTTTTGTTGATTATTATTACTGGAGTATCAGAGATCGTGGAGAGGCACTAGACCACCAGGGAGGGGGTTATTAATTCCTATTACCCATGATATCGGGGATCAGAGAGAGGGGCCCCTAGACCATCAGGGAAGGGTATTTGTTAATTATTATTACTAGTTTGATTGGGGGGCACTAGACCTCCCGGGACAGATATTAATTTATCAGGTGATTGGAGATGGGTGGACTGCTAGCCTTTTCCACACAAAGCCTGTGGCAAGCCCCTCCAGTGCATCTTGTGTTTGTCATAATTGAAAGGTTAGAGCAAGTGTGGGGAGTTAAGTGCCGGGACCCCTCCTGTACCAGAATTTGGTGCAGGGTCCCTGGCACACAGCACTTTAGTGCAAGTTGCATTTTGCTACAGCTTTCACTGATCTAAGCCATCTTTGTAAACTGAGCCTCTTAACTTT
Source organism: Neoceratodus forsteri (assembly GCA_016271365.2). Lineage (NCBI taxonomy): Eukaryota > Metazoa > Chordata > Ceratodontiformes > Ceratodontidae > Neoceratodus > Neoceratodus forsteri. The sequence goes on from CM028133.1 coordinate 996,216,790, forward strand.
AAAAGAAAAATCTGCAAACTGCATTTCTGCAAACATACTGTATGAACATATGAAATTTGCCAGCAGATTTTTCAGCAAGCAACTCTATTCTGCAGCTGTCCCTTCTTCCTCACCCCCTCCATTTATCTTCCCTCTTGCCCTGTCCCAGCCTCTTTTAAAGTAGCCCACAATTTTACAGGCCACCAACTCTGCTGGTAATGTGTTCCACCCTGCCACCATCCTCTCTGTAAAAAGATGTCTCTCATTTTCCTCCTGAACCTTCCGCCCTCCAGTCTCATGTCATGTCCTTGAGTATCCCTCCCCACCATTACCCTGAATAGCCCCTCCATACCAGTATTGTTTGTCCCTCTTATGTATTTGAATGTCTCAGTCATATCCCTGCTGTGATGGCTCTCTTCCAGCGAGTACATGTTCAACTCCCTTAACCTACTCTCATACAGTAAGTCCTCCAGTCCCTGTATCATCTTAGTTGCTCTGTGCTGCACCACTTCCAGTCATTTAATGTCCCTATTTAATTATGGGCACCAGTACAGCATGCAGTATTTAAGATGAGGTTTAACTAATGATCTATAGAGCGACAGAATCGCCTCACCCCTCCTTGATGTTATTCCCCTTGTGCTGCAACCCAACATTTTGTTGGCCCTTGCTGCCGCTTTCCTGCACTGTGCTGAGTTGTTCATTGATCCCGTGATGACCATCCCCAGATCCTTCTCCTCCTCAGTCTCCTCCAGCTGCACTTCCCCAAGTTGGTAGTTTCTCCTTGGATTTCTTGAACCACAGTGCAGTACCTTATACTTTTTGGCATTGAACCCTAGCTGCCAATTGTCAAACCAGGTCCCCAACTTTTTCAGATTTTCCTGCAAACTCTGCCACTCTTCTACGTCATCCATCATCACCCTTATCTTAGTGTCATTGGCAAACCGGCTGATCCTGCTCTTGATGCCCATGGAACTGTCTGCAATAAATATCCCAAATAACACTGGTCCCAGCACCAAGCCCTGTGGAACCCCACTCATTACTGCCCTTGGGGAAGAGAGTTCCCCTTCAACCACCACCCTCTGCTACCTTCCCTGCAGCTGGTTTGTCACTCATCCCACCATTTTTGCTACCACCCCTGTACCTTCAAGTTTTATTCCAAATCTGCAATGTGGCATAAAATTGAATGCTTGCTGAAGTCCAGGTATAGGACATCCACTGCATGGTCCTTGTCCATCTTCCTAGTTACCCAGTCCTAGTAACCTACTAGGCTGGTTGGGCAGGATCTGCCAGGAACAAAGCCATGCTGTCTACTGTCCTGTAGCCCATTGAACTCCAGCAGGGACACCAGCCTCTCCTTCAGGATAATTTCCATTAGCTTCTTCATGATGGATGTGAGGTTCACTGGTCTATAGTTCCCTGGTTCATCTTTGGAGATGGTCTTTTGCAGAGGAACCACGTGAGCCAGCCTCCATTCCATGGGTATGTATCCTGAATTCACTGATTCATTGAATAGGCCTGCCAAGGGCCCTGCCAGGATCTCTGCTAGCTCCTTCAGTACCCTGGAGTGAATGCCATCTGACCCTGAAGCCATGTCCACCCTCAACACTCTCAAGTCCTCCAGCACTCTACCTTCTGTGAACACTCTATTGATTACCTCCCTCCCCAGCATTTACTCCCCCCACCCCCCCTTGGGTATCACTCCCCCTCTATCTTTTGTAAATACCGAGCAGAAGTAGTCATTGAGTGCTTCTACCTTTTCTCCCACTTCTCTACCCATTGCCCATCCTTCTTAACCCTTATTATCTGTTCTTAATAGCTCCTTTTCTTCCTGATGTACCTGAAGAAGCTTCTCTCCCCCTCCTTAATGCCTTGTGCCAGCCAGAGCTCTCTGGTGGCTTTTGCTGTTCTTACTGCCCTTGTCACCTCCATTGCCTCCTACTGAGGTTCATTGCCTTTTAGAGTATTTACCTGTTTTGGGCTTACCATTACACAAACCAATTGCACCATTAAATGGCTAGTTCCTTTTCCCCCTGGGCTGAGATACAAATAAGGGACATTAATGAGTCCTGAGAAGAACAAAACACATGACTGTGCCTTATGTGTTCAATATTTGCAAATCATGTGAGAGACCACTTTTCCTCATACACTTCTGCTTAAAGCAGAGCCAGTCCAAATTCTTTTATGGTGATTTGCAAATACTTCCCATGAAGCCTTACATTTTGAGGTATGTGTAAGTCTGCATTTATTTGAAATATGTTTTTATAACCAATATGCTCTTTCAGTGTAATCCTTGCCTTAGTACTTTTGCAGTGAGGTTCCTTGTTTTTTAAGCAACTGAAATGTTTCATACTGGCCCTTTATCTTTCCCGAGCACAATGAATCTATGCAAACACCTATGAAACAGCTCTATTATGTTAATGCTGTAAAACTGTGATCAAGCACTGGAAAGATGCCTAGAATTTGTTAAGGGCCCCTACAAGGTTTTTATATAGTTGTCTTCATTTTTCTAAATCTTTCTTCTCAAGGAGATATTAATGCATATTTTCCTGCATGTGAGCACTTTTTTATTTTATATAACAAGCAGCTGGAGTGAAGTAAGCACTTTCCTTGTCATGTCTGTCCTGGAAAATTACACCAGGCATTCCAGGGATACATACATTTCAGGAAGGATCCTAACTCATAACTTTCCCTCCCAGGCTTATGGCTGACTAAATGGCCAGAATTGTCCCTACAAGTGTTCCCCAGTCTCCTTGTTCTCCATTGGAAGAAGCAGGACTGCACTCTTGTATGTTAAAACTATTCTTATATAGCCAAGCATGCTCACAGAGGTTAATTGTAGAAAAGGTAATGGATTATATGATGACAACAGCATAACACAGGTCACATAAAAAATTGGAGGCATATCTGCAAGTGTAAATGAGTTATTTGTCTCTCTTGGGCAGCAAAATGAAAATGGCACATTTTTAATAGCAAAGAGAGGTTTTAAATAGGAACACTTCCACTTCAAAACATAATACTTTCTTTTCTTGGACCGCAAAAGTGTGAATATAGTATTCTTACCCTTTCCTGTTTTTTTCCTTGTAGAATTTTGACCTCCTGCCCTCTCCTGCTATGAAGGCGTACATTGAGAGTTACAATGCCTTGATGAAGGAGGATCATATCTATTTTGTAGTTGGCCTGTTACCTTGTGCTAAGCTCTGGCCTTACATTGCACAGAACCTCAACATCAGTGACTCAAGCCCCTACATTGACTTCAAGAATAACAATAAGGATGATCACTCACGGAAACACTATGAACAGCTTCTTGAAAACTATCGCCTTAAAATCAATGTAACAAAGGCAAAGGAAATATTCAGGTCTCATATGATCCATGAGAAGTCTTTTTTTTGCTGAATCAGAATGGCATTTCTAAACAAATAACCATCCCGTATCCTCCCCAAAGCATTCTGAATAAAAGCTGTATAACTCGTGTAAATATATTTCAGCTAGAACATACTTGTCAAATCCATTTTCCAACAAGCGTTTGCTAGTACTAACAATGGTTGCAGCTGCATAAAGCTTTAAATGTAACTTTTATTGTATTGCTGGGATGCAAGTGTGAACATTTGTAGAAAGGTTGGGTGCTTGTTATAACCTGCAGTCATACTACTGTTCAAATGTTCCACAACTTACTTCCATAATTACACCACAACACAACACAACAACTAATGAAATACAATCTTATGGTACATTTCAATGACCTAGTGTTCCTTTTAACTTTAATTTACTATTACAAGATGATAAAGATGAAGTTTATTTGGGCCTTTGACAGACACACACGCATACACTAGTGCTGTGTGAAAGTTATGGTCCACTGGTGCAATTCTGGCAAAATAATGATTTCACTTTCAGGACATTTCCACACAAAATCATAAAACTGTCCCACAATTTGAATCTCACTTATTTATATCTAGTTTAATGTTTCATTCATAGTGAACCAAATGTGATATGATACAATCCTGTACCTCATGGAGAAGCAACGGCATTTCAGACTTCCAGCTTTAAAGTGATTTTGTGAGATTTTGCAGATGCCTTTTTCATGTAGCATGCCATTGCCACCCATGCTTTTAATGGTGACGCTGCAATTGATAAAAAAAATCTGTCATAATCATTTCGTTTTATCAGCACTCTGTTCTCCAGTTTTCTGTATGGCCACACACCCAAAAAGATGTAATCCAAAGGAACGCGCCATGTTTTACATACTGCAGCAGTGTATTCTGGGTAAATTATAAAGTTGATTTAAATGTTAGCTACTCTGAGGTGCAGTCCTTTATTTTGGTGGTATTGACTGGAAGAGATATTATGCTGACATGCTGTCTTGTCTGAGTATACTTGTGTCTTGAGCGATTATGTCTGTAACCATTTAGATCTGCTGATGTTTCAAAATAAAGCTTACAAAAATATGTAGACATATGAAGCAGTGCATTGTGGGTACAATACAAAGTTGTTTTCCAATTCAATTACTGTGAGGTGCAGTCTCATATCTCTGTAGTGGCTTCAATAATAAAAGCTATCTTGTTTATTTTCAAAATGAGGCATTGTGCATACAGTATCTAACTGACCAGATTTCTTTAATGAGAGATGAAGTTTCCTATATTGGTAGTGTGTATATCTACAATACCAAGACTGACTAACAGAGGTCTCTGATTCAAACCAGTGCTTAAAGTGATTTTGTGAGGTTCCGCAGATGCTTTTTTCATCCAAAGAACTCCCCATTGTATTATTGTTGTATTCTCATGTGTAATACATATCAAATAATTTTTCAGCTGTATATCTAGGAGGATAACATCTAGGAGCAGGGAAATTGTTATGCCACTGGACAACTCATTGGTGAGATCACATATGGAGTATTGTGTGCAGTTCTGGCATCCTCACCTAAAAAAACAGACTGCAATGCTGGAGAGAGAATCCAGAAAAGGGCAACAAGGATGGTCAGTGGACTGAGGGAATTAAACATGTACTCATTGGAGAACAGGAGCGACGAGGGGACATGACAGAGACCTTTATGTATTTGAAGGGAATTAACAGAGCGAAAACAGAGTTTCAGATCAACCTGAAGGGGGAGGGGAATATGAGGGGACATAGTTTTGAAACTGGTGGGGGGAACATATAGAGGGGAGGTGAGCAGTCATTACTTTACAGAGAGGGTGGTAGTGCCCTGGAATGCACTTCCTAAAGAGTTGATAAAGTTAGAGATGGTAGATGGGTTCAAGAGGGACTGGAACAGATACAGGGACTTGGTAGAAGTTGACATGAAGGAAGATATAATTGGTATGTATGGGGCGGGAGAACAGGGAATAGGGCTGATGTTGGGTGACAGAACAGCCATTGTTCCTTATCAGTAATCTGTGTCAGGCAGATGAGATAGACCATTTGACCTAATCTTCTGGCAGCTATGTATGTGTGCAATATTATTGGTGGGGGGTGAAGTGGGCTCAATCCGCTCTGCAAAGTGATTTGTGGAGCAAAGGTGTATTCATGGAGTACTCCACAATGTGAAGTGGGGTACTTGGCATTATAATGGGTAACACAAAGTCCATTGAAAACACAAACAATTACTTCCCATTACTCCACCTTCCCAGACCACTAGTCCACCAAACTGTAAGGCGAAGTGCATTGAAAGCGATGACTTTGCCTCTCTTCGCCCTGTTTTTAAGCTCCAAAGGTGAATTTTTCAGTGATTTATGGAATTTCAGGTCATAAGGGCTCTATACTGATCTGCACAGCCTCAGTTCAGGGTAGTATGTGTGTGGAAGCTGGAGGAGACAGTGTGCTCTGAGAGCTCTCTGTGATTCAAACCTTCTAAATGCTGTTAAAAAAGCATTTTTGAGTTTTTCAGGGGACACAAACTTTAGTTCATCGATTGTAGGAAACCCTTCTGTGCTCATACTGTATCACTGAGCATTTTTGTTTGCGTGTGTATTTTTAATGTTAATGTACAACATTGAGTATGTTTAGTAAAAGACAGCGAAAGTGTGCTTTGGGGGAGGGGCGTAACTGTGTTATAGGCAGATTTAAGTTGGAGAAATAGGGATTTCTTTGTTTTTTGGTTATATTTGGTTATATTTTTGTTATATAACTGACTGCGTTAATGTACACACAGTAATATTGTCAGTAATTGTTGAAATCTTCTTGCTGATTGTGTGTTGTGTGGATCTGGTGCAGCAGCTCATAATTTCAGGTTGTTTACATTACAATACGTGGCATATTACTGAACTTCTCAATTTGCTGTGCATTACTCATTCACCATTTCAGACAAACTGTTCTGTCTGTGTGTGCGAGAGTGTGTGTGTGATGTTGCTTGACATCAAGTAATACACCTTTTATTGTGCCACAGTGTAATTGCAGGTGCTGCACTATGAACCTGCTATCCAGTGCAGCTTTCTGATTTGGTACTGCCATTGCGGTATCTGTTCATTGTTGTGCTGCTTGTACTGCCACAAAAATCTACAGTTACTGCTCCCCCCCAACCCCACCGTCAAAAAGAATTTTGTTCCAGATTGGATTGTTTGTGAGCTCAGCACCACTGGTTACTGAAGGTGTTTTCACTTGTGAATGTGCGTGACCATCTCTATCTGTTGCTGAAACCACAGTTGTCTTTTTGGCCTCACATCCAGCATCCCCCCAATCAGATAGTTAACATACCAAAATCTAAATTTGTTTAGAATATTGTTGTTGATCCCCCAAAATGCCTGCAAAAAGACATGCAAGCAAAACTGGTTCTCACCATGGAGATGCTGCCAATAAGATAGTCTGTGGGCATGGTAGAACACAGACACAGAAGTGCATTGTTGATGTGAGGAAAGGTTTTTCTCCAGCAATGTTTTTTACAGCCCAATCAGTAGCTTCACTCATAGTTGGAGGAGATGATGTTTTCCTAGCCGGTGGTGTTAGTGCAGTTGCTGGTGGCAATAGTATGAGTACTGCAGCCTCAAGTTTGAATTCTGAACAGTGTACCATATCCAAAAATATAGTGGAGTGTGAAGTAGTGCAAGTGAGTGGCAGTGTAGATGATGTCATACTTCCCAGTAGCATCCCAGTAACTGAACCTCAGGATTCTGATAATCATGTGAATGATAGCATACAATGTGATATGCTGTCCACCACGGTTCATGTTTTGCATTTTCCATGCAGTGATTCACAGTATGGTGAAAAAATATCTGATGATGGAGGTGATGATGATGATGATGAATGTAATGATGATGACGATGTTGCTGTGGTTGCAACATGCAGTCCACATGCCAGCATCCAAGCAGAAGATGTGGAGGTGTGTGATGCTGATGAATATGATGATAATTTAATTGACCCCAGTTAGGAACTGGAGAAAAAGAAATTCAAAGTCACTGTGTCTGAGTCTGTTTTCATTAATACCCCCCCCCCGATAAAAACTTGTCATTTACCAGTTTCAGTTGATGATGATGATGACCCAGAAATAATGATCGGTAGTCATGGTGGTCATTTGCAGTCCAGGTGTGCAGTGTCCGAAACATCACGTAGCCTCCCCCCAACATCAGTGCTTAAAAGAATGGAGGAGCAATGGAGAGTAATCAAAACAGCCATCACAGAGGCAACAAGCCTTTGTGTAAAGCAAATCAACAAAATACAACAAAGGATAAAAATGCTATGGTTCTCAAAAGAGGTGGCAGGGACGGTTAAGGAGAAAAGGATAGCATTCAGGAAATATAAGGAAACACAGAAGGAGAAGGATAGAGAACATTATCAGTTAAAGCAGAAAGAGGCTGGGAAGGAAGTCAGAATAGCAAAGGCCCAAACTGAGGAAAGTATAGCCAACTCTGTTAAGAAGGGGGATAAGACCTTTTATAGGTACATTAGGGAGCGAAGAAAGACCAAAGGAGGGATACTGAAGCTTAATAAAGGGGAAGGAATGTGGGTAGAGGGTGACAATGAAAAAGCAGGGATACTAAATGAATATTTCTGCTCAGTATTCACAAAGGAAGAGGAGGGGGAGGTACAAGTGAAACACTCTGAAGACGAGGGTCGATACTAGTCCATTTACAGAAGAAAGGGTTCTAAAAGAACTAATAAAATTGAAGGTGGACAAAGCAATGGAATCCACCCAAGAATTCTAAAAGAACTAAGGGTAGAACTAATGACACCGCTGACTAATCTCTTTAACAAATCGTGGGAGGATGGGGTGGTACCTGAGGACTGGAGGAGGGTGGATGTGATTCCTCTTCACAAAAGTGGGAGCAGGACAGAGGCAGGAAACCACAGACCAGTTAGTTTGACCTCAGTGGAAGGTAAAATGATGGAATCATTTCTGAAGGAAAAAATTGTTGAGTACCTAGAGGCCAGTGGGGCACAGGACCCAAGGCAGCATGGATTCACGATGGGAAGGTCTTTTCAGACGAATCTAATAGACTTCTTTGACTGGGTGACCAAAGTAGTAGACCAGGGTGGGGCTGTGGACATGGCTTACCTAGATTTTAGCAAGGCATTTGATACAGTCCCACACAAAAGATTAATACACAAGTTAGCCAGCCTTGGAGTGGGTCCCAAGGTGGTAGCCTGGATAAAAAATTGGCTAGACAACAGGACGCAAAGGGTAGTAGTAAATGGAGTCCACAGTGGAAAAAGGAGGGTTACTAGCGGTGTACCACAGTGTTCAGTACTGGGACTGGTCTTTTTTAATGTCTTTATAAGTGACATTGCAGAGGAACTGGAAGGAAAAGTATGTTTCTTTGCAGATGACACAAAGATCTGCAACAGGGTTGATACACAAAATGGAGTGGAAAGGATGAGAAGGGACTTGACAAGGTTGGAGGAATGGTCAAATGTATGGCAGCTCAGATTCAATGCAAAGAAGTGCAAGGTAATACACCTGGGAAACAAAAACCCAGGGCAAGCATACACAATGGGGGGTGAGATACTGACAACAGTAAAAATGGAAAAGGACCTGGGAGTAATTATATCAGATAACCTAAAGGTGGGCAAGCAATCAGAGAAGGCAGTAAGGAAGGCTGGGGGGATATTGGGATGCATAGGGAGAGGCATCAATAGTAGAAAACAGGAAGTTATTATCCCTTTGTACAGACAGTTGGTGAGACCCCATCTGGAGTTCTGTGTGCAGTTCTGGAGACCCCATCTCAGCAAAGACATAGACAGAGTAGAGGCTGTCCAGAGGAGGGCAACCAAAATAGTGCAGGGTCTGCACCAGAAGACATACGAAGAAAGACTAAAGGAGCTTAATATGTATACCCTTGAGGAAAGGAGGGAGAGAGGAGACATGATAGAAACTTTCAAGTACCTCAAAGGAATCAATAAAGTCCAAGAGGGTAGCATCTTTCAAAAAAAGAGGTGCGCAATGCAAGAACAAGATGGCACAATTTGAAGATAGAGGGGGGGTGGCTCAGGGGTAATTTAAGGAAGTATTTTTTCCCAGAGAGGATTGTGGATGCATGGGACAACCTCCTTGAGGAGGTCATGGAGTCAAGAACAGTGGGGGAATTCAAGATTGCATGGGACAGACATAAGGCAGTCCTAGTGGGGGGTAGGAGGAAGTATGCTCTTGGTTAGTTAGGATCTGCAGCTTATCTGTTAGGTAGGAAAATTGGCAGACTAGGTGGGCCAAGCAGTCCTTCTCTGCCGTCAGATTCTATGTTTCTATGGTGAAAGTGGTGGGAGCTGAAACAATCACGGGATTTAAGAATGCATGGGATAGACATAAAGGAATTCTAGAGGTCAGGGGTAAGGGGAAACAGACTTCTAGGAAAACAAACTGAACTTACAAGCTCAAATGGGCAGACTGGGTGGGCCATAGGCCCTTATCTGCTGACACTGTCTATGTATGTTTCTAAAAAGCAGCATCATGGGCATGTTAAAGTAGAGCATCACAATCCCTTGTTTGGGATTTTTTTGTTCAAGATGCAGATGATGAGTCAGTTGCAATCTGCCAGGTTTGCTATGTGCGTGTGAGTCGAGGTAAAAAGGGGAGTCATCTGGGCACAGGAAAACAGCATACACATCTTAAGAATAGGCACATGACACTGTGGAGCCAGCACAAGATGGCAGCAGCTAATACCACAGTGGGGCATTCACCCTTGTCAGCAACCATAACAAGCATGTTATCCCCTTCTATGAGTGTTAAGTCCAGTAGGAAAATAAACGTGTGCAGTAGTGAGGTAATAAGAGCATAGGATTACTACAGGCATGATGAGGTAGAGGAGCATAATGATTTTGAGATGTTATCCAGTGCTGGTGAGTGTAGCAGTTTTGGTGGTGTTGGTGGTGGTGGTGAATGCAGTATGTCTAGTGCAAGTGGTACATCGACCTCGGTTGGCAAATCTGGCAAAATAACTGCATTTCTGAGTTTGTCATCATCACCTGTGCAACTGTCTTCAGCAAACATCCACACTCCATCACCTGACAATGCCATTAATCACAGAGCAGAACCATTTGTCATCGCACCGTGTAAAACGTTTAAGTCAGCCCACATTACAGAGTGTTTTTGCACATAAGTTGAAGTACCCACTCAATCATACAGTATCACGTGAACTTAATGCTGCTGTAGCTGAAATGCAGGCAATTGATCTTTTGCCCTTCCCCTTTGTGGAGAATTATGGGTTCCGGCGGTTTACTGCACGTGCCTGTCCCAAATGGAAAGTTTCATCCAGGACATATTTTTCTACCCGTGCAGTCCCTAAGTTGTTCCATACTGTGTCCGACTCAATAAGACATGCCCTTCAACATTCCTCCTCTCCATTCATCCATTTAAGCACGGATATGTGGACAAGTGGCAAAACAGGAGGAAGTTCGTATTTGTATATAACTGCAGACTGGGCGCAGGTGCAGGGGTTGTTTGTGATGTTGGTTGTGTGAATAATCAGTGCAGTAAGGTGGACTGTCATGGTAGCAATCTTTCAGGAATTCAACAGCATGCAACAATTGCTTTGCACAATGTGACCTGTTCACACACTGGTGAAAACATGCTGGATGTAGTACTGACTGAAATTGACAAGTGGCTGAACCTCCTGTTCCTGAGAGCTGAGTTCATAGCAAGTGACAATGGGTCGATGTGGTGAAATGCATCACAAATGGTGTTTTTTTTCATGTTCCATGCATGGCCCATTGTTTAAATATTGTGGTGCAGGTGTTTCTGCAGCATCCTGATGTAAAGGAAATGCTGACGGTTACACGCCATATCTGCTCTCACTTTTCACAATCTACAAAGGCCCGTGACCAGCTGCGGCAGTTGTAGATGCAAAACAGCCTGCCTTAGCACCGCTTGAAGCTGGAAGTTGTTACCCGATGGAACTCCACTTTGTACATGGCAGAGAGATTGTATGAACAATACAAAGTCATCTCAGAATATCTTGTGATGCACACTAGCCATGATGGTTCCGGGGCCTCCATGTCTATGACGACTGAACAGTGGCACCTTATGCACTCTATAATAACAATTTTGCAACCTTTTGAACATGCCACACATGCAGTGAGTGGTGAGTCTGCCTCCATTAACCAATTACTTCCACTGCTGTGGGTGTTGAGGCAGGCATTGGTGAATGCACAGCATGGCCTTGATGTTGTCGGAGACAGTGCTAGCAGTATGTTGCTGAAACACATGCTGACAGCATTCGACCAGAATCATCACATTTTGAGCATTCAGCGTAGTGACAACATTGCCATAGCAACAATGCTGCACCCACTATACAAATGTGGAATTGCATCAGTGCTGGATGGAGGGCCTGAACAGGTAAAAAATATCAGTGGCCAACTGGTGTGCTTGGTTCATGGGGCACAGAAGTCATGTGCCAAGGTCAGCAAACCTCATCAGCATAAACTGGCTGAAGGTGTACATGGAGGACCATCAAACATGTCTTGCAAGGGGAAGGGAACTGCAGTTACAGGTGGTCTGTCATCCAAAGTGGCTGGTGTCAACCGGCTTTGGGAGGCTTTGTCCCAAGTGGAGATTTATGAAATAAATAATTCCGGAGAACAGGATGATGCTTCAACCACCAGACTTAGCATGGCACAGAAAATGGTTGAGTTATATCTGTCTGAAAACTGGCATCTGACAATAACTGATGATCCTCTTTTGTACTGGAGTGGAAATGTCAGTGAATGGCCAGAGCTGACTGCAGTGGCACTGAAGTACCTCACATGCCCACCCTCCAGTGAAAGTGTTGAGCGTGTATTCAACTCACCAGGTGCAATAGTCAGCAATAGTCAGAGATCATTGGACAAACCTCTCTCCTGCAAATGATAGTTTGCTGACATTCATAATAATGAGTGAGAGGCACATACCAGCTTAGACTGCAACCTCGGTATTCGTACCCGAGCCTAGTCATGGTGGTTTTGGTGATGTGGAAATGGACCATCCTAGTGGCACTGGCAGTGGCAGCATTAAATGGCCCACCACTGATGTAGATGATGACACAATGGAGAAAGAATTTCCCAGTGGTCAGACTTGAGACATAGATGACTGTGAGGGCAGCTTTCTTTATGAGGATGATGATGTGGTTAATGTTGGCATGCTTTAATTGAAGTTGTTAAAAGGTGGTGTGCCCCCCCGGACCATGATGTTAGCCACTGCCACCCCTGAACATGATTTTGTTCTCCCCCAACCACCACCACCATTACCACTGGGACTGATGTTAACCACTGTCACCACTGAGCATGATTTTGTCTGCCCCCCCAGACGACCACCACCACCACCAACCGGAGTTATGTTTGCCACTGCCACCACTGAGCATGATTTTTTTCACCCTGCCAGACCACCACCACCACCGGGAATGATGTTAGCCACTGTCACCACTGAGCAGGATTTTGTCCATCCTCCCAGACCACCACCTCCAGGACTGATGTTTGCCACTGCCACCACTGAGCATGATTTTGTTCACCCTGTTGGACCACCACCACCACTGGGACTGATGTTAGCCACTGCCACCACTGAACATGAGTTTGTCCACCCCCGGCCACCACCACCACCGGGACTGATGTTAGCCACTGCTACCACTGAGCATGAGATTGTCTGCCCCCCGGACCACCACCACCACCACCGGGACTGATGTTAGTGACTGCCACCACTGAGCATGATTTTGTCCACCCCCCCAGACCACCACCAGGGATGATGTTAGTCACTACCACCACCACCACCAGATGCAGGAAGATATAACAGAGAATGCCATCGTGTGCTGCAGCTATCACCACCAGCACCCTCTACCAGTGTCATTCAGACAATATTTACCCATTATATTTACATTTACCATGCCAAGGCAGAGGGAGTCGAATAGAAGACCACATCCATCAGCCACAGGCACAAAGCTTCTTAATAAGTAAACTATAAAGTGAGTATGTGTTCTAATGTGTTTCATGCTATTTAACTTCCTTTAGCTGCATGTTTTGTTTTCTGTAGGTTTTCTGAGCCACAATGGTCAAACACATACGGTAAACTTATTTAGTTTTTTTACAGGTTAACAAAAAAACTCTCCTTCGCTGAAAGTCGGTATGAATAGTACTGCAGCTGTACCATATGCAGGAATCTATGTAATATCCATTTGAAATCCATTCTGTTAAGTATCAAGATTTTATTTCATCCAATCAATTTTTTTTTGAATGACTGCAGCAAATGCGAATGAGTATGACTCATAAACTAGGTGACATGTGTATGTCACCACCAAAACTATTTTTGTAAGATATCATGCACTGTATTCTGAACTTGCAGCTGTGCAGCCATGACCATGACAGTGTTGAAAAAGTTGCACACACAGGTTGTGTTACTTGACAAGATGTGATTTTGAAATGTAACATGACTTGAGAATGAGAACCAGGGACAAATTACAATCAAGTTGAAAGAAGTCATTCATGTCATTATTTTAGGAAGCTTCCAGATGCTTTGTTATTGGATTAAAGTGGCCTTATCCAAAGTAGTTCTTCAACTTCAGGCCCCCGCCCCAGGCAGCAGCAGACATGCAACACGCAGAAGTCATTTCATTCGATGTCCATGACCATCATTAACAACCAGACTCAAGAAAGATGCAGATGAAATTTGTGAAGAAGTAACCAAATAAGAAACCATTAGAGACAAACCTGCAAATATGTTTTCCTCTCCCCCCAAAAAGAAAATACTTACCTTCATTTGCTTGAGAGTTATCCATGTCAAATTTCTATGCAAAAAGTTGTCATCGTGCACTGGAATGTCTACACCAACAGTATCTGTGACCTGTGATACAAAACAATAGAATGAGCACATGTCCATGTCAACCCCCACCTACAAAATACACAAAAATATATCTGTATACAGTATATCAACTCACCAAGGATACTATAAGTGTACAGACAAAGGGCACCCTTCCATCCAGTTGTGATGATCACATTGTATTTGCTGGAATCGCAGTACACATTGGACCATCAACAGTTTGCTCACGGTCATCATTTTATTCTAGGGGACTTTCCATATGCTGTTACACTCCCATTTGACTTTGTCACCACTTGTCAATTTTCTGAACACAAGGCAGTTGCATTTTGGGCATGCACAAAAGATCTGGGGACTCTGTATGAGTACTACGCACATGACTGAGTGTGCCATTAAATCTGGGAGACATTGGATGTGCTGGAACACTCCCATTTGGTTTTGTCAGCACTTGTCAACTTTCTGGACACAAGGCAGTTGAAATTTGGGCATGCAAAAAAATCTGGGGACTCTGTATGAGTACTACGTACATGACTAAGTGTGCCATTAATTCTGGGGGACCTTGGATGCACTGGAATGCTCCCATTTGACTTCAACATCACCTATCAACTTTCTGGATGCAAGGCAGTTGCATTTTGGGCATGCAGAAAAATTTCTGTGGACTCTGTGTGAGTACTGTGTGCATGACTGAGTGCACCATTATTTCTGGGGGAATTTTGATATGCTGTAACACTCCCATTTCACTTTGTTAATACTTGTCAATTTTCTGGACACAAGGTAGTCACATTTTTGTCATGCAGAAAAAATCTGGGGACTCTGTGTGAATACTATGCACATGACTGAGTGTGCCATTAATTCTGTTGGACTTTAGATGTGCTGTAATGCTCCCATTTGACTTCGGCACCACTTGACAATTTTCTGGACACACGGCAGTTGCATTTTGGGCATGCACAAAAAATCTGGGGACTCTGTATGAGTACTACGCACATGACTGAGTGTGCCATTAATTCTGGGGGACCTTGGATGCGCTGGAATGCTCCCATTTGACTTCAACACCACCTGTCAACTTTCTGGATGCAGGGCAGTTGCATTTTGGGCATGCAGAAAAAAATCTTTGGACTCTGTGTGAGTACTGTGTGCATGACTGAGTGCACCATTAATTCTGGGGGACTTTGGATGTGCTGGAATGCTCCCATTTCACTTTTTTACCACTTGTCAATTTTCTGGAAACAAGGCAGTTGCATTTTGGGCATGCAGAAAAAATGTTGGGACTCTGTGTGTGTACTGCATGCATGACTGATTGCGCCATTATTTCCGGGGAACTTTTGATATGCTGTAACACTCCCATTTCACTTTGTAAATACTTGTCAATTTTCTGGACACAAGGCAGTCACATTTTTGTCATGCAGAAAAAATCTGGGGACTCTGTGTGAATACTATGCGCATGACTGAGTGTGTCATTAATTCTGTTGGACTTTAGATGTGCTGTAATGCTCCCATTTGACTTCGGCACCACTTGACAATTTTCTGGACACAAGGCAGTTGCATTTTGGGCATGCACAAAAAATCTGGTGAGTCTGTGAGAATACTGTGTGCATGACTGACTGCGCCATTAATTCTGGGGACTTTGGATGTGCTGTAACGTTCCCTTTTCATTTCATCACCACGTGTCAATTCTGGACCCAAGACAGATGCATTTTTTGTATTGTGATTGTGAGCTCATGATGTCATACTGAAATCATCAATTAAAGCAGCATTGCAAGAATGTGGTGACAATTTTGAATGGTACTTTTTTATGCTATTTTACATTGCCAGCCACTAGATACCTCTGAGTCATGACTTGAATGATACACTTCTTTTCACAGTTTCTGTCTGCTTTACTACTTTTTGTCATGTATAAAAAAAAGCAGCGCACCTTTCAATATTGTTATGACCAGGTTTGTAGCACAGTATTTGCAGCTGCGTTTCAATAACCATAGTTCTGCGGGGTCTTAAAACACTGTCTGCTACATAACTGTCAATTTACAACAGAATTGATATATAACAATTGATGTGATGGAGAAAAGCAGTGGAAAATACTGACAAAGACCTGGTAAGCACCATATTAAAAGGAGTGCTCCTTTTATTATTTCAGACATAAAAAGAAAGTAGTACAGCAGACTCAAACACTGGAAATTATAGTACCATTCAATTCAGGATGTAAGTAAAGTAAGTGGCAATGTAACATAGCATTAAAAAATACAGGTTGCAGTTCTCAACAGATTGTTGCACTGCTGCCTTACAGAGATTCACCATGTTACATAGTTATTATCATGTTGCACCTGATATATGGGTGCCCTCATTCCAGGGTAATCTTTCTTGCTCCACATGTCCCTACATAGTGCAATACATTTCTGTCAAAACCGACCATAATTTCATTAAACTGTGTCACGTCACAGAGGAATTCCCATTCTGAAAAGCCACCCAAATTCTACCCCCCTTTCTCAGCAACATTAGGACATAATGCCAGGGAGAGCGCTGGTGCATGCTCCATTATAGTGAATGTCCGTCAGCTTTCTGAATATTTTTTTATGTTCTAATGATCAGTTTGTGGTGAAACGTGTGGGCATGTTTCCAGTAACAAGAGCCTTGTTAGTGGAAACGTGCCCACGTTTCACCACAAGCTAACCATTATAACATAAAGAAACATTTGGAAAGCTGTCAGACATTCACTATAATGGAGCAGACACCCACGCTCTCCCCGGCATCACATCCTAACGTTGCTGAGAAAAAGGGGCAGAATTTAGTTGGCTTTCCAGAATGGGAATTCCTCCATGACATGACACACATTAATGAAATTAAGGGCTGTTTTGACAGAAATGTATTGCACTATGTAAGGACATGTGGAGCAAGAAAGATTACCCTGGAATTAAGGCACCCATATATCGGGTGCAATGCTGTTAGTCGGTGAATCTCTTTCATGTCTATTTCACAAAGAAAATAGTTATACAGCCTCAGTAATGTTTACTTTCTGTCGGGACTCATGAATCAGATTTGAACTGTTTTGCAAACAGCATGAAGACTGAGCAATGCAAGTATGTTGTGCTAAACTGCATGTGTGCCGTCAGTGTTCTTTCCTGTGTGTGCATACATTGTCCAGCTTCATGAAAACATATATATGGTAAGACTTGTTGCAGTACCAAGAATATAGATAACAGAGAATGCCAGATGTATATTTTATTGGTGCCATCAGCACCAGCAGAGTAAGTGATATGATATTTTCTCAGAGGTATCGGGTCACTATACACCTCAGTCACTCACAGTGCACCCATGACTTTGCGGAGATCATAACAGAAAAAGCACACACTGTCTTAAAAGTTATGTGTGCAGTATGTAACTAAGGTGCACTCTGGCCAGACATCTCTGAAAAAATATTGCATCACTTAGTCCACTGATGAGGATGGTGACAATAAAATATACTTTATTCTGCTCGTTATTCTTTATACCATAAACACTGCAACAGTCAGCAACATCAATATATGTTTTCAACACACTGCACAATGTCTGATGTCACACACACACACACACACACACACGCACACACACACACATATGCACAGGAAACAACACTGACTGCACCCATGCAATTTAGCACATCATACTTGCACTGATCACACCAGCTTGTCCACAAGCACTCCACAACAGAAAGTCAGCATAGCTGAGGGACTGCAACAACATAAGGGCAAATGTCTATTATTAAACAACAACAAAAAACACACAAAAACAATACAACACAGTAGTTGGGGGGCAGAACAAAAACCCTTAATCTGGGATTCCATGGTGTTCCAGCAGCAGGTGGAGCATTGTCAGTATTTGCAGCTGCTGTTGCTGGATTTGGTCCACCTACTGCTGGACAGCACCCATCCTTTTGTTGCTTTCCTCAAGGGCCACCCACACCAGTGCAATGTCTGCCTGCATTGCAAGCACTGTGGCAGGGTCCACTGCAGCAGGACAGCCAGGTAGTGGTGGTGGTGAGGGTGGTGCTGGTGGCTGTGGTGGTGGTGGTGGAGCAGCTGCTGCATTTGCCCTCCTCCTGCTATGGTGACAAGGCACAACACCCCAGCACCCTCTGCCACTGCCACGGAAGTGCCAGCAGGTGGATTCCTGGCCCCTTTAGTGGCAGCCTGCTACTCCACCTTGTGGTGGTTTGCCATGTGCATGTGCTGGCCACAGGTTCCAAAATATGTCGCCTGGGGGGGTCACAGCACTCCAGCACACCACACCGATGGCAAACCACAATGGTGCTGTCTCCCCACATACAGTTAAAAAACTGCCACACCTGGGAGCTGTAAGGGGGGGACCAGATACAATGCTCAAACCACCTTCATTTACCTGGGGCTTCAGCTGCGACTGTGGAGGAGGTGGAGGGGGTGCTGCTGGAGCACCTGCAGCTGCTACTGGTGGTGGTGGTGGTAGTATTGGATTAGGTGGATGCGCCGCCACCTGTGGCACTGGTGCTGCTGCTTCAACTGGGGGAGACGCAACACCCAAGAGTCAGGAGTGGTCCAATAAAACACAACCACCCCCACTTGTGCACACTCCTCTCCTCTGCCAATGCCCATGGGCCCACAGACTGTCCTTGTCCCGGGTCCCCGATTCTGACCGACATGATGCCTCGATACTCGGAGTCCCGACCTTCACTCGCACTCACAATCTCACACACACACACAGACACACACACACACGCAGTCAAACTCACACACAAGTACACAAAACAAAACTTACAAAAAAAATATTCTGTAGCAAAAAAACAATGAAAAACACAGTACAAAAAAATAAAGATGTAGCTTTTAAAAAAAGCTGCTTTTTGGGCTCGAAATCAGACAAGATGCAACTAGAAAAAAACTCTCCTATTTCTACACCAAAAATACTTCCTCCTTCTACAACTGCAAAGGACCAAGTGAAACAAACTGCTTTTCTGACTCACTTTCTTCCTGCTGGCTAAAACATGTAACTTACATTACTGTAAGCCATGTGATGTATGTGGAGCTGCCTATATTGTTGTCACTTTGCCTTGCTCCACGTTAAGGAGGAATGAAAATGCAAAGTCAATGACATAATGGGAAGATGAAGTGAGCACTTTATGATGGTCACTTTGCGTAGCATTCTGCCAACGCAAAGTGGCCACTTCGCGTCCACTTCGCTGGTGGATTTCAAATTTGCTGCATCTCTAAATATTATCCTAAGTGTTGTACTGTATTTACCCACCATATTGTTCCTACTGTCTCTGCTTACTGCCATCTACCTAATATGTAAATTGTTTTTGTATTCTGTGTTACTGTTGTATTACTGTCTCCTGAATTGTACCCTTGTACAGCATTATATACTTGTGTAACTCCACTTCCCTGCTCCCCCAGGATGCATCTGGAATTGAGCAATTATTGTTCAGTATGCCCTCCTGGTGAAACACCTGAATAAATAAAATAAATAAAAATAATATGTAGACATATGTAGTAAGGCATTGTGGGTACAATATGAATTTGTTTTCTAACTTCCTTACTGTGAAGTAGAGATGTTCCAAAGTTTTAATCTGCTGGTGAATTCCCAAAAAGTCACCAAATTCGACCCATGACAAACTTCCCCAAAATTATCTCTCTGGTGCTAAAACTTTGATGGGAAACTTCGCTGGTTCACTTTGACTTTGTTTAGTAACTTCAAATGTAATTGTCTTAATCTGGTGCCAAAACTTTGCCAGTTAACTTCAAAGGCAACTTCAACTTTGTTAGTAACTTCAAAGTTAATGAAAAACATGGTTTGTCACATGATTGACACTGTAAGTCACATGGGAGACACCAGGCAGGCAGGAAGTGAATGTTTCACTTTTATTTTGGCTTGCAGCTGAATGAGAGTGAAGATGGAGAACCGTGATTTTTTCCTAAATACAGGTGTGCATGCAGGGACACAACGTTCACTCGGGTTAAATCGCTGTCTGGAGAACAATGAATTTTTTTTACTAAATACAGTTGTGCATGCAGAGACACAACAATCACTAGGTTTAAATCTCTTTCTGGAGAAGAGTGATTGTTTTGTCCTAAATACAGTTGTGCATGCAGTCTCACTATAATCACTTGGGTTCAATCACAGTCAGGATGACCGCAATTTTTTTTCTTAAGAAGAAACAGGGCACTTGCCAACTGATTTTGTTCAGAAGAAAACTGTGCCTTCTAAACTGCTCCTACCATCCCCTTGACCACACAAGCCACCAAACCACAGTTAGTGTCTAACTAAAACTAAATACTGCAAATAAACAACACAAGACAGAGAAAAGCAACACAAATAATCACTATGTGTGCAAAGAGCACTCACTGTAACAGTTCTGAAGCAATTTGACAAACAAAATGCTCTTTTATATAATGTTTTTAGATTTGACTCTAGGCTGCTGCACAAGCTCTGCTCTCCAAGTCTATCTCAAACACACTGCACTCACAGAATTAGAAAATTAGCTTCTCATTGGCTGTTCAGCAACATGTGACCTGACATCCCATGGTTCATTTCAAAACTTCGACTATTATGCTGAACTTCACCAGTGAAGTTCAAGCTTCACTGATCTGGGACACCTGTACCATTGACTGTAACAGAAATTGAAGTTTTTGATTTAAAAATGTCACGAATCCCCCCAAAACACTTAGAACTGGGACTTTGTAGGGTGGAAAACTTGATGAAATACTCAGAATCCGTAAAGTTCAAATTTTGACAATTTCACACACCTCTACTGTGAAGTGAAGTCTCATATTTCTGTAGTGAATTCAATAATGAAAGCTGATATATGTTTACTTTCAAAACAAGGCATTGCACATATAGTATCTAGCTGACACAATTTCTTTACTGAGAGAGGCAGTCTTCTATTTTGTTAGTGTAGATGTCTGCAATACTAAGACTGACCAATAGAGGTCTCTGTTTCAAACCAGCTTTGTTTCCCTTGCACAATGTCACAGTTATTGGTAGCAGCACTGACAAAAAATAATGGGTGGGTTATGTAAATGAAGCAGAGTACACAAATTAAACACATTTTTTTTCAGGGGAAAACAGCACTTTTTAATAGTTTGAATGGTTGGATCACAACTCTTACAGGTTACTACTCCCATTTGTTATGGCAAACCTCACAAAATCACTTTAAAGGTGACTGAATTATAAGCTTCCAGATGTTTGGAATTTTTTTTATTGCATTTCGCAGGTATATAAACTGCATAATTTTAAGCCCATGTAACTTTAAAACTAGATAATGCAACATCACCATTTTTGTTTTGTTCATTGACCTGAAATGAGGCTATGAGTGTTTTAGCTTTCTTATCTCTTGCTCAAAGGCAGACCAAGTTATATGCAACCAAGGCTTACACAATTACCTCAGTAGTTACAGATGAAGATTCATGATCTTTTGTAAAAATTGTGAATTTTTGTAGTACTTTTGTGAAAGCTGGATCAATACATTTAGCTCAGGCATAGACTTGGGCTGCTATTATGGAGGAAGGAAAAGGCTGGATAGAGTGGCAATTGGGTAGCATTCATATGAACCTCCCTAGTGAAAGTGCAGTAATGCCCAGCTTCAACAGTAAATGACTAGTGCAAGCAAAGGTATGCAAAGCATTGTTTCAGTACAAGGCCACCTACAGAATCTTTAACAACCTTGTAGATACATTATATATATTTTTAGCATAGGAACTGTGGCACCAAGTGATATCAGGCATCACAGTTAGTTACAACCAAGGCCATTGTGAAAAACATATTTGTATGTATGCAAAAGGTGTAGCTTGTTAAAAGATAAATAAGCTGTTTTTGACTATGATGAGTCTACTATTTAAACTAAGAATTCATGTAAATAGTGAAATCATCCTAGTCATTTGTTTCACCACTAAACTCATCATTCCCTCAGTGATTAGCTGATGCTAGATTAGAATGTTCAACTCTAGACTTGCGCTCCCCCAGTTGAGTGACGATCACACAAGGAGCACTGTTTGAAACTGACAAATTCATCAGTTCCAGCATGGCAGCCCAAGTAGCATGTAAGACAATTGATGGCACTGTACAAAAGAATGGCAATATAATAATTAGAATAGAAACATTGCAGGGCTACATACAAATGAATATAAATAGGTCATGTAGTTCAAAACAACAAGAAAGGTTAATTCTGCTGACCCTCCACAAAGAATTAGCTGCAGAGCCACAGTGTGAGCTCCAGTGTCTAGAAAGAATATTTGTAAAAATCTCTGGTATCCAGAAATTGAGTGTGGAATCCATAAAGATGTCTGAAGACTCCTCAGACATATCTGAGCAATGGATCAAGGCACTTCTAGATGATGGGATCAATTAAGGCACTCTCTCAAATGAAAAGTTGAATCCTGTGTAGAAGTCCTTAGAAGTGCTGCTGTTCCACATATCACTAGTGTGTATGCCCCCTGTGAGCTCTCTTCATCTCCACGCCAACAACCACACTGACTCCATGCATGTGCATTCCCTATAGCACATGCTTGTACCATCTAACCAAACAGGAACTGCATAACAATGTAGATGGACTAATCGCTTGATAGAGTGCCCATGTCTATAGCAAACACTGTCAGCCATCGCTGAAGAAAATGGCAGATCACAACTAAGTACCTAAATTAGATTAAATTTTTAAATAGAGCGAGACAATAAAGAAATATTATCTAAAGGGCATTTTTGTGGGGACCTACTTCATGCAATGAAAATGCAATGTGGCATGCTATGATAATTTTTTTTTATATGACCCTGATAATGTTTGCGCTCGGTGCCCTCGCTCATTGCTCATCCATCATGAGGTCAATGAGGTCAAGCCTCAGTTGTTCAGATAAAAAATGTATTATACAATGCTACCTTGCATATCCCTCATATCTTTATTATGCTGGATTCACTGTTCCAGGAGTGTTAGATTGGCTCTCCAGGCCACAATGCTAGTGCAGGTGAACCTGTCTGCACAAGTCAAATGAATGTAGTCAACAAACAAGATGGACTGCAGTTCTATAAAGAGGGAGGGGATCATTTCAATGAAAAGAGAAGTTAAGGAGACTTGAATTATAAAATAGAGGAGGTAGCTACTGCAGGGTTCACCACTGGCAAGAGATGAATAGATTCACCCAGTGAAAGGCAGCTGGGCTCAGTAGCAAAAGAATAGTAGACCACGATTTGGAGCAAGGAAGCATTCAACACCTATAGACAATTGTCACTAGAAAGCAAGACATATCTATATGAAAATCACACCGTGTAAAATTGATTGATCTGAGAATTAATGCACTTGGAAGTCCAAACTTTGAGAAACTCATGGAGACATGTTTGGGTTAATGGACCTAAGGGATTTTTATTAGTGTAATGAACTACATTATGGATTCATATTGATAACACTGGGGGTATTAGCATGAGAGATTTGTAAGTAATGTGATTGCTATTTATTGATTTTAATGAAATGTAGTATTCAAACTAGATGACTGGTACTGTTACCTCAGCAGTCCTCTTGAGAACTATTTGCCCTGTTTTTAAATTTTGACTGCTTATTTCATAAATAAAATAGCAATTTTATGGCAATGACAGACTTCTTTATTTATTTCAAATAGCCAGAAATGTGGTGCAGATTTTTGTGCTTTGCATAAGACAAAATAGTTACCCAGAAGGAAATTACTAGTCTGGAAACAGCTCAGCAGAGCTAAATAGATTCAATGGCAATAAGAGCATTGTGTAAGTTGAATTGCTTATGTGGAACTCTAGTGGCATTACCTATTATATGACTATGACTTTGTGAGCAAAGTTTGCCATTTAGTGATTTCTGAAATCTCTTTGGTAAATTTAACCTACTAAACCACATTTCTCCTGCTTTGTTAGATTGCAGGATCCACTGGCATTGGGATTGCTTGCCTAATTTTGGGTTGTATACCAGCAATAGCAGTGAAGCTACAAATATTCAGGCATTTTGAATATGTTCACAAGATTTAATAGATAATTACATTGTGAAATTATGAACCATTGTAACTTACAACTTATTTTACCAAACTATTGCCTCATTTGGTAGTTTCTAAGATCTTCCTAGAAAGTATTCATGTACATTTTATGGGAGGGATCGTCAGGCAAGGGAAGAGGACCAGGGGAAAATTGGGGAGCAAGACTGTGAGGGACCAGACACACAGGAAAGGAGCTTAAGGGACAGACAGAGTAATGGGGAGATGGTGGACAGGACAGGGGAAGGGGGAGAAGGGCAATCCACGCAAGGGAAGGAAGGTGTGTTAACCAGCTCACCAGGAAGAAAGCAAGAGGCTACAGTAGAGAAAGAAAGTCATGCTCACATTTGGTCAGAAGACTGAACTGCTGCACCGTAATGAGATGCCAGACGTCAAAAGGTCTGATATGTCAGACCTCATCGTTATATTTATATTAACATACTTGCCATAGAAAACACCAAGTAGAGCAAAATAATTAACTATTTCCAGGTCAGATTTAATTAAGGAAATATTTTTTAACTTTTTTTTTAATAAAACACAGTACAGTAATGCTTCCAAAATACTGCTACAGTACAATTAATTGAAGTATGAATGGTATTAATGGCATACTGGGTCTTTGCATCTTTGTCTATATACTTATAATGGGCTCCAGATACAGTACTTATGTAAATTCCAGAATGATGCAAATTCTGCTTAAGTGCACATCTTGCCTTTATAAAACCGATGTACATGTAATCAGAATCCACTGTACAACTAAGTGACACACTGGGCTCAATTCTCAAAGCCCTGAGATTGATGCAAGGTGCCAGCACCAAACATAAATGTGCAAGTGGCACTTTGCCTCAAAACTGCCCCCTGAATTATTCACAAAAGCAGCCTGTGTCAGCTGCAAGCTGTGTGCCCCAAATGGAGCTTGCACCACCTGTGCACCCGGAAATGGACTGCAACATGGTGCAAGGATGCTTGTGGCAGACACAAGCTGCCAAATCCCTTAAATGGGATTCTCAGAACTTGCTCAGAGGGAAAAGTTCTAAGCTACCTTGGACAAGACAAGGCTGGTCTAAGTGTCCTTACAAATATCCCCTCTGGAAGACCAGACCAGTGTGTCGCAATGTGCCCCCCACCAACATGCCCATAATGGCATAATAGAAATTAAACCATGACCTGGTGGTCTAGTGGTCGCCCTTCCCGATCCCTAATGTTGCCAGTATTAATAATTGATACCTATTCCCCTGACTTGGTGGTCTAATGGTTGCCCCTTCCCAATCCCTGATATTGGCAGTATTAATAATTTGAGGAGGCAGTATAGTGCAGTGGTCTAAGGCTCTGAGCTGCAAATTTGGTGACATCCAGCAGACCAGATCTGGGTTTGAATCCCACAGCTTCCACTTGCATACTGTGTGACCCTGAGCAAGTCACTTAACCTCCTTGTGCTCCCAGGTTGCTCCTGTAAAAAAGCTTTCAGCTTAGTGTGCTATACTTGGTTAAACAACTAAATTAAAAAAATAAATAAATAATTAACATGTGGTACCCCCTGCCCAATTCCCAATGTTGCCCGTGCTATTAATAATTTGCATTTCCCCCTGCCCTGGTGGTATATTGGCTTCCCACCACCCCACCACACCACACCAGGAAGTGCCCACCACTCCACTCCACTCCCTCCATCCCAAATCAGATCCGGTGACCAGTGCAGCCTGCCTCACAGCTCTGTGGCTGGCCACCAAATGAACTGTCAATACATGTGTACTGTAAAGTGTATGTGTGTGTACATTACAGGATGCCCACAGTAACATTTCAGTCAATGGTCAGCTGAGGAGGTGTTTAGTGGGCTGTGCTGGTCATCAGCTCTGATTTGGGATGGGAGGGTGGTGGGCACTACCTGCTGTGGTGGGGGGGCCACTCTACCACCAGGGCAGGGAGAAATATTAATTATTAATAGCACAGGCAGCATTGTAGACTGGGGGGCACTAGACAACCAGGTATAGGGAATACATATTAATTATTAATACTGGCAACATTGGGGCTCGGCGAGGAGGGACCGCTGGACTACCCGGTCAGGGGAATACATATTATTTATTAATACTGGCAAAATCAGGGATTGGGAAGTGGGGACCACTGGACCACCAGGTCAGGGAATATATATTAATTATTACTATGGACAACATCAGGGATTGAGGGACCACTGACCACCGAAGTTTAGAGAGGCACATGGCTGCTGTGGAGCTTGTGGCAAACCCTACTGGTGCACCTTTCATTTGGCACCCAGACATGGTTGCCACAAGCTGCAGGACTTTTCCACCAGGACCCTGCCAGATAGAGAATTAGTGCAGGGTCCCTGGCACATTGGGCCTCAGTGCAAGCTGCTGTTTTCCGAAGCTTACGCCAGTCTCAGCCCCCTTTGAGATTCAAGCCCTTTATCTCTTTGCAGCATCAAGGCACTGACACTTTAAAGCAACAGTAATACTCAGCCAGCAAAAAAGGTCATCTTAAGGAGGCAATCTAGTGCAATTGGTAAGGGCTCTGAACTGCAAACCTGGAGGTCTGGGTTTGAATCCCACAACTCCACTTTCATATTGTGTGACCCTGAGCAAGTCATGTAACTTTCTTATGCTCCCAGGTTGTACCTGGAAACAAACTTCAGCTTAGTGTGACTTTCCTGGTTAAACAATTTCACCTTTCCCTTTCCTACATTTTTTAGCACTAATGTATTCAAGATAATCTTAGATTCTTCATGTGGACATTTTAAATTCAATCAGCTATTTTCAGACCATGTTTAATTACAACTTTTTTAATTTATGTGGACCTACAATAAAGATGGATGCCCAAAGCAACATTCAAAAATCTTCTGCTTAGGTATCTTCTGAGTGAGCTCCATTTACTATCACCACCTGCCGCCTATTCCCCAATTAGTTTCTTACCCAGTTTACAATATTTTGATCCACTCCTAGGCTACTCATCTTGTTTGAAAGCCTTGTATGTGGAAATAAGTTGAATGACTTACTAAAGTCTAGGTAGGCCACACCCACCACTCCACTCTGAGCTAATTCCTTTGTCACCCAATCAAAGGAATCTATCAGATTCATTAGTCATTACTTCCCACCCATGAATCCATGTTGTATTGGGTTCTGTAACCCATTTGTTGTCCCGGTGTCCTCTCTTTCAGCAGTGATTCCATTAACTTTCTCACCACTGA
Source organism: Neoceratodus forsteri (assembly GCA_016271365.2). NCBI lineage: Eukaryota > Metazoa > Chordata > Ceratodontiformes > Ceratodontidae > Neoceratodus > Neoceratodus forsteri. The sequence continues at coordinate 996,244,133 of CM028133.1, forward strand.
TGTGAGGCTACCTAGTTTGTAATTGCCAGCCTCCTCACTGCTACCACTTTTATGGAGCAGGACTACACCTGCCATCCTCCAGCCCTCCAGAACCACACCACTTTCGAGTGAGTAACTGAGAAATATTATCAAAGGTGCAGCTAGTACCTCCCTGAGCTCCTTGCTACACTAGGATGCACCCAGTCTAGTCCCATAGAATTTTCCAGCTTCAGATTAGAGAGTCCCTTTAGGATTGTCTCCTCAGAATAAGCACAAGAGTCCATTCCTCTTCCTACAAGTTCTTTATGGCAAGTTCTTTTTACTTTTTCTGTGGCCCATCCCATTTTCCCTCCACTGCCAACACTGAACAAAAATATTTGTTCAGGATGTTCACCTGTACCTGGTCACCCTCTGCACTATCTCCCTCATTCTTTGTTAACCTTACAATCCCTCACCTGGTCTTCCTCTTTTCATTTATATACCTAAATAGTGTATTGTCTTCTTTTGTTTCCTTTTGGATGAGTTTCTCTTCAGTTTGTGACAGAGTGCTCTCCATTGCTCTCCTTTCTGCTTTCCCTGTTTCTCTCTGTGTTTCTCCAGATACATGTTTCTATCCTCCTCCTTCTTAGTATATTTATGTCTTCAAAATGTTTCTTTTTCAGCCCTAACCTTTTTACCTACCTCTTTCAAGAACCACAGTGGTCTCTTTTTTCTCTTACTCTTACTCACTTGTTTGATGCACAAGTTTGTTGCCTTCATCATACCCCCTTTTAGTTTCATCCACTGTTCTTTCATCCCATCTATTCCCGTCCCCATGCCAGTTCATCCATTAGACAGTCACACATCATTATAAAATCTGCTTTCCTGGAGTCCAGGACTCTCACCCTTGTGTGGTTTGCATTTGCAACTGTCCTTATACTATTTTTTGAAATTTAAGTTTATTATTTTCCACAAAAGAAAGTAAAAATACAACCATACCATAGTATAGGAGACCAATCAATAAGCCAAAATCAGGTCAACCCCCCTCCTCCCAACTATACAAATAGTAAATAACAGACCTATTGGTGTCAAAAAGAACATCATAACATGTTTATCCATCAGTCGAAAAACCCCAGAAAAACAAATCCCACCCCCCCAGGTGCACCCGTCAAAACATAACTAGCAACTTTCAAAGTCTGGATACCACATTTAACCTACTGTCTATTTACTGGCCATGTTCATAGGCCAAAAATACAGTGAGAGAGACTGGATTATATCACTTTAAATAATATACTAGAGTGGCAGTCATTGTATAACATAGAATGAGGATCCAGGGATCAGACCACAAAACTTTAATCTCCTGGTAGGTAAAAGGATTGAAGCTTACCCCACCTTTTATAAAATAGGTCCATACGATGCTTATAGCTGGCAATCAAACTTTCAGACTGGAGGTATGACTTCAATTCCTTTAACCAATCCACAAGGGATAAAACTAATTGGTCTTTCCAGTGCCTTAAAACCAACTTTTTGACTGCCATCGAAATCAAAGCCATATGGTACCTACACTCCACGCAGTCTATCTGAGAAAAATCCCCCAGTACGCAGATACCTAGAGAGAAAAACCTGCTCAGACCCAGAAGGGGATCTAGACTATCTATAATAGAAGACCACAACGGGACCACTTTAGGGCACTCCCAGAAAACATGAATCAAGTTACCCTCATCCTGGAGGCAACGGAAACACCGTGAGGAAGAGATCATCTTACGCTGAAAAAGCTTGACTGGAGTATAGTATAAATTATTGACAATATTATACTGCACTAAACGGAACCTATCCTGAGTATGATATTTGTGCAAGTTAGGCCATAGGGTTCTCCAAAGTGGTACCTCTTCAGGGAGAAGTTGAGTCCAGATCAAGGGACCACCTACCTCATCTTTCAAATTGAAAGTCAAAAGATAAGAGTAGATCTGTGAAATGGAATGGTGTTGAGATGCCAGCCTAATGATATTAGAGAAAAAGGGGTGTACCACAGACGGTTTAAATACCGGACCAAACTTGTTACAAACCAGGTGACGGAGTTGAAACACTTTAAAAGTCTCTCTACCTGGAATACCAAATTTGGCGAGGATATCACCTGACGTGAGAAGAGAGGTTGGATTATACAGATGTTCTACCCTGGAATCCTTAAGTTGTGAGAGCCAAGTTACTCCTACCTTCGGATCACCAATAATAAGATAGGGATTAGAGGTAATTGGTTGTCTAAATCCGTGATGATTAGAGATCCGAAGAACTTAAGACATTGGGCCACACTTTAAGAGAAACCTACATTGTGATTAGAAATCAATATAAAGTAAGCTCGGAGTAAGATAGGTAAGGTAGCTATGTCAAATTTAGTTTCAGAAAGAAAGGTCGATTCTAAATGAAGCCATATTGGGGAGGAATTCCCAGGTTTTGCCACAAACCACTGTCCCAACTTGATAGATGGGCAGCCCAATAATAGAGCTGAAAATTGGGAAGTCTCAGGCCTCTGTCTTTAGGGAGCGAAAGGGAACCATAAGAGCAGCGTACCCCTTTCCCTTTCCAGATAAAGGTAGAAAACATACTATGGAGCTGTTGAAAAAAGGAAAGAGGAAGCCAGAGATTGGTGAGGTTCAGTGGGTAAAAAATCCGGGGAAGAACATTCATTTTAATATACTAATTCTGCCCATCAAGGAAATAGGAAGAGATGCCCAACATTGCAGGTCCTGACTAACCGAGTCTCTAATCTTATTTAGGTTTAATTTCTTGAGCAGAAAAGGGTCAGTGGAAAAGTGAATCCCGAGGTACTTAAGGGAACTGGAAGTCCATCTCATTCCAAAGGAAAGGAAACAGCTCTTGAAGATGTGATTATTTAAAGGGAAAATCACACTTTTGATATGTTTAATTTGTAGCCGAAGGGAACTAAAATGCTAATAATATCCAGAGCTGCTTCTAACGATGCTACCGGATCAGACAGATGTAACAGAACATCATCCGCGACGCGAGAAAGAACAGCTCCTCCCTAAAATCCTAACCCCTTCACCGGGCGAGATTTAAGCTGAATCAACAGAGGTTCCAAGTACAAGTTAAACAATAAAGGAGAAAGGGGCAGCCCTGTCTCGTGCTCATGAAGACTGAAAGGAGGGATAAAACCCCATTGCAATAGATTTTCGCAGAAGGGCACTTATATAGTACCTGAATCAAACTTAGAAAGGAGGACGGGAAGCCCATTTCTTCCAAAACGGCCCATAAAAAGGACCAGTCGACCCGGTCAATTGCTTTTTCAGCATCCAGAGAGACCAGAACAACTGGTTCTGAAGCTGACCGGGCGTACTGTGAAATATGGGACAGTGTCCTCAGATGATCAGCAGCAGATCTCCCTGGGACAAAACCTGCTTGTTCAGGGCTCAAAAGCTCTATCCAGATCTTTTTAATCCTCTCCGCGAGAATTTTAGCTAGTATTTTAATATCATAATTCTGCAGAGAGAAAGGACGGTAACTAGCTGGGTCCGAGTGCTCTTTGTCTGCTTTAGGAATTAGGACTATGGTGGCCTCGAACAAGGCTGAATCAAGATCCGAAGCAACCTGAAAGTAGTTATATAATTTAAACAGGATAGGGGTCAAGTCCTTAGAGAAGACTTTGTAAAAATTCGCTGGAAATCCATCTGGACCCAGTGTTTTGTCTGGGGCGAGGGAGGCAATAGTGCTCTGGATCTCCTCAACTGAGATGGGCACCACTAGACGTGCCTGCTGGGAATCCGGTATGCTAGGAAGAGCCAATCCTCTTAAGTAACTCTTAAGGTCAGCTACAGAGTGGGGTGTAGAAAGGGGACTATAAAGACTGGAATAGTATTCCCGAAAAACCCGAGCAATCTCTCTGGGCGAGGAGACCCTCGTACCAGATGAAGAAACCAGAGAGGGAATAATCCTCGAACTTTCAAGCGCTCTGAGACATAAAGCCAGTAGTTTCCCAGATTTCTCACCAAGATCTATATACTTAGCCTGGGTTTTGACCAGGTAATACTCAATCTTTTCTTTCAGAAGATCCGAGTACTCATTTTTGACAGAAAGAAGTTCTTTAAGATCTGAAACCGAAGAGGATAGTGAATACTTACCTTCCAAATCTCTAATCCTACCCACCAACTCTAACGCTCTAGCTAACCGTGCTTTCTTCCTGAGGGAAGCCATCTGAATAAAATCCCCCCTAAGATAACACTTTAATGCCCCCCATACCATGTCCACCCTAGGGGTAGAGTCCAAATTGTCTGCCAAAAACAAAGATATTCTCGAACTGATCTCTGAAACACAGTGACGGTCCTTCAATAGCTGAGTATTTAATCTCCACATGGAGTCATGAGCAAAATCATGTCTAATAGACAAATGAACCCAAACCAAAGCATGATCCGACACAATGATCTGCTCTATACCAGAGAGAGAGACCATGGGGAGAGAGGAGACACTCACTAAGATCATATCCAGTCTTGATTTAGTGCCGTGCAACTGCGATTGAAAGGAGAAGGCCTTAAAAGAAGGGTTAGCAACACGCCACGGGTCACCAAGACCTAACAACGAAACCATCTCACAGAGGGCTTTCTGTGCCGAGGAAGGTGCACGCCTATCTTGGGGATCCCTATCCAATAAAGAGGGGAAAGGTACGTTCCAATCCCCGCCCAGCACATATTGAGTTGGCAAAAAGACAGCCAGCTTGTCTGTCAACCTCATAAAGAAGTCTGTGTTGCCTCCCACCGGTCCATACACCGATCCCAGTACCACACTTTCTCCATTTAAGTTACCTTTTACTAGGATGAATCTTTCTTCCGGGTCTGAGCAGACCGAATCCTTGATGAACAAGACATGCTTTTTAATTAAAATTGCCACCCCTCTACTAAAGTGAGAGTTCCCAGCAAGATAAGCTTGAGAGAACCCAGACCGACAGAGGAGATTAGCTTCCTCCCGGCCCAAGTGTGTTTCTTGCAAGAAAGAATATCTGTACCAAGCAAGAACAGTGATTAAAATCTGCAGCCTTTACCCGATCCCTGAGCCCTCTCACATTCCAGGATGCTACTCTGAACTATATTTTTAGCCATTTAAAAAAAACTTACAATAGCTGGTACCCAGATAACGTAAATCCAACCATTTGTGGCAGGGTGCACCTCCCAAATCACCTAATCCCGCTGTCTAACCCAACACCCTCCCCCACCCCCATACAAAGAAAGCCCAATCCCTATAGAGATGACAGGAAACAGCATACCAAACCCCCAAACCCCACCCCACCAACCTCCAAAGTTCCGTAACAAACAAGCAGAACCCCTCCCGAACAGAGTAGCGAACCCAAAATCTGTAGCCAAAAGGAGAAACACCCTTCCTCCCCAAAAACACACCCGCCCCCAATCCCAAAAACTATATACAAAGGAGGCCCAATATCCAGAAACCCTCATCCAGTCTTCATGCCGGGTTACGAACCCCCCGAGTCCCCATGTGAATCCCCGAACTCCCAGAGCCAAAACCCAATGGACGTGAACCATAAAGACCCATATCTCCCATATCCAAATACAGGCTCTAACAATTACCCACCAACAATTGCAACAGCTAGGCCCAGGGCAGAGATTAGCCACCCCCCCACTGCGCAGCTCGCGATCCCACATCCAACCCGCCAGCTTGCCTCAATCCCCCCAGCCGCTTCCCAATACCTGTTCCCGATGTATCCGTAAAAACAAAGACCAAAATGGAGACAGAGCAGAAAATGGGGAAAGGGGAAAAAAAAACCTAAAGAAAAAGGAGCCCCTGCTAGTTAAAGCCTCCAAGGCCTCCTCAGCCCTGATGGACCCTTCAAAAGTTCAGTCCTGCACCCCCACGAATCCCACAGCTGGACAGGATTAAATGGGCCACTTACCGACGCCAGCGTGACTCCAGCTCAGGGGACCAAACCTATCTGCAACATCCATTTCAGAGGCAGAGGGAAGAGACACCGGAAGCTACTAATGCGGTTGCGTTTCATGGGGACCCTAAAAGCAGTCGGACCCAAACTGCGAAACACTCCCAGAAGTTCCCCCCGGAAACCGCAACATCACCAGTGTTCCTTACCAGAAGCAGACCCAGTAGCAGGGAAGGCCCAGATTGTCGTGCCGACTCAGGGCCCAGGCCTACACCGCCCCCACTCCGTGATCCCCGCCGCTGACCCACCCAAAGGATCAACGGAGGCACCCAAACACCAGACCAGACAACGGAAAGGAGAACCAGACAACACCATCCAAGGTAAGTGACAGGAGGGGCGGGAGGGCACAGGACAGGAACAAAGGGTCAGGAGGGGACGGCAGCCTCTTCACCAACAAGACAAACAGACACAGAGAACCACAGAAAAAGCACACAGCCAGACAGTATCAAATTTAAGAGTCCACAGTTAGTAATCAGCCGGAACCCTTGAAAAGATCAGGCAGCCTGCCAGCCAGTTCCTTGAGAGCAGCTTCGGGGGTGTCAACGCTCATGGCCATGTCTCCAACAGTTACTTTAAGAGTGGCAGGATTAATCATCCTAAAAGGTATTGCAGCTGCTATAAGCTTTTGCACAATATGGTGATAAGCTGCCCTCTTTCCTCGGATCTCTTTGGGAAGGTCTTGGGTGATCTGGATCCTTGAAACGCCCCACAAAATCTCCTTAAGCTCCTGAGACTTCACAAGAACATGCTGCCTGTCCAGATAGCTCAGAAATTTTATAATAATCGGGCGAGGGGGGGAACCAGCTGCAGGTCGAGGACGTAACGAACGGTGGGCCCTCTCAAGATGATAGGAGGAACCAATAGGTGATGGGCCCACCACTTTCACCAAAAACTTTTGCAGGAAAGCCATGAGGTCTGGGCCTTCTTCTAGCTCTGGAAGGCCCATTATTAACAAATTATTACGGCTGACTGCTCCCTTCAAGGTCCTTGGTTTTGGCTTGGGCGTCTTCATATGCTGCTTGAGCTCTGCTATTTCTGCCTCGGCCCTGGTTTTCCAATTTTTTTCGCAACTTAACCGACGTCCGAGACCTTCCTGGCAACATCAGAGAGGTCACTACGCAGGGATTTTATTTCACCTGTCAAACCCACCAGGAGATCCTTCACAGAGCCAAGCTCTTGAAGAAATTTATCATCTGTTAGAGGTGTAGGCTGCTCCATTTTCTCACTGCTACGATCCGGCCTAGTTGGGGCCTGGTTCCTCTGTTTCTTTGCAGCCTTCTCAGGAGATGCAGGAGGGGTGTGTTTGGTGAAGGCCTGCTTCGGATCCACCTCCATCACGATCCAGCAAGGGCTGAAATATCCCAGATCGAGACACCTAATCGATCACTAGATGTTAGTAGATTAGACTTTTAGGTGATTTCCTCGAAAAGCCCAGTCAAAATGCACTTTAAATAGGAAAATAGACGGCCAGGGGGGGAGCTCAGGATTCCAGCTGCTGCTCAGATGAATGCCATCACGTGACCCCCCAACTGTCCTTATACTAAACCACACTATATGGTGATCACTGATCCCTAGGTGGTCTCCTACCTTGATGCCTACATCACCATCCGTGTTACTGAGTACTAGGTCCACCATTGCTGCATTATGTGTGGGTGCACTAACTAGCTGCCTGTACAATACACCTTGCAGTCAGACCATGATATCTTTACAGTGCTTCTATCTGAAGCATATGAGAGATTGAAATTCCACACCAGCAACATCCTCCCCCCCAATTTTCCATCCTGCCAGTGGCTTCTACCAGTACCTTATCCAACTGTTCACCTTGTGATGGAGGTCTGCAGAACACAGCAATGTAAATAGTAGCTCCACTCCCTTTTTCCAGGGTGACCCACAGTTCCTCAACTTCCTCCTGTTGTCCCTGTATCTCAGTTGTCTTTATGCTTTCCTTCACATAAAGCAATACAACCCCTCATTTCCTTCTTACCTTGTCCTTCCTGAAGCAGAGTGTTGCCTAGTATGGCCATGTCCCAAGTATGGTTTTTAGTGCATCATGACTTGGTAAAAGCCATTATATTTAGGTTGACCTCAGACATTGTGTCTTCTAGATCTGGAATCTTATTTCCAGGACTTCTAGCATTTACACATGTGACCTTCCAGATTTTGTTAGCACTCTGTTTTTTTACACCCTTTCTTTTTGGCTGCAACACTCATCCCCACCTTTTTTTTTAATATTTCTGTTCCACCTTCTCTCAGTTACTAACACTCTGTTTCCTTTTTATGTTTGCTTACACGCATGCGCAAGAAACATATTGCGTCCGTAAGACTTTTTGAAGGTGTGTGACCCTCCTGTCCAATGTAGTGCTCCTTTTAGCAGGCACAACAGTGCCACACTAATGGATGCATGAGCTGTCTATGACAGCAGTTTGGCTGCAGTGGTCTTCACTTCAAAGAAAACCACCGCTGCAATCAGCAGTGGTAACGTGTGTGTATTTAGCATATTGACATCACTCAATTTCTCCGGCACTCTTGCATGTTGCTGCCAATGAAATCCCTCCCACTTCCTCCCTCTGCTGCTCTCCTTCCCACTCTCTCATTTCCCAGGTCACCCTCCAGCTGTAAAGAAATCTCTCCCGCTTCATCCCTCTGGTGCTGTCCTCCCCGCTCCCTCGTTCCTTGGCTCATCTTCTGGCTGGTCAAGTTTTCTTTTTTGCCAACAGGGTACCTAATCCCCATCAGCTCCAGTCCCCCCTTAAACAAAACACCCAGATTGCATGCTGGGAGTCCACCCCAGCATGCCAAATGTCCCTGTAATTAATAAAACCTTCTCCATGATGTGTTTTTATTTTTTTTTACCTGTAAAAGAAAACACAGTCCCTCATTGTCTGCAATGGCCTCCTCCCAACCCACACCCATCCTCTGTGTACCCCACCTCCCCACACCCCAAACCCCATATTTACCTAAAGAGCCCTGCTTGATGATCTTCGTGGAGTGGGAACGTGTCTGCACTCTTCAAAGCAGACCGTGAATGTAAGAAATGCAGTAAGCTGTATAATTGCATAAATGGGTTTTTTTTCAGCTTATACTGGCATTTTTTGCAACTTTTGCCACCAAATTTTTAACATGGAGTTCTTAGGACTGCACCTCATGAATTCAGTCACTGTCATGTTGTTATTCTGTCCTGAAAGGTGATTTCATAGTCACTGCGTGGAATCACCTTTCGGGACCGATAAATGAAATGACAGTGTCTCTGTTCATAAGGTGAGCTTCCAAAAAACCTATGTTGCAAATTTGGTTGAAAAATTCTAAGAAATACCTGCGTTACAAGTGTGTATTGCTCAATTTCCATACACACTCGTAAGTTCGAGAATTTGCAATATTTTCACTCCAGATTTTCAATATTGCCATTTTTCAACACCTCTTTATGAACAGTACAGCTGTAATTTTTCACATCCTGCCTGAAATGTGTTTTCACACATCTGGCGCACAATGGCATGGTTGCTGTGGGAAATCAATGTTTGGGACAGATTAAGAAAATCACTGTGACACTGTTCATGAGTGGAGGTCTCAAAATGCCAAAGTGGAAAATTTGGTAACAAAATTCCACAAAATGACTATGTTATGAGCATGTGTTGTGCAGTGTCCATGCACACTCGTAACTTTGAGAATTTGTAATGTTTTCAGTCCAGATTTTCAACATTGCCATTTTTGCTCACCTCCTTAGGAACAATACAGCTGCCATTTTTCACAACCTGCCCAAAATGTGGTTTTGCACATCTCGCACATAATGGACACAGTTGCCGTGCAAAATCAACATTCAGGAAAGATTAAGAAAATCATGTGCCACTGTTCATGAGCAGAGGTCCCAAAATGCCTATGTTGAAAATCTGGTGTAAAAAATTCCCAAAATAATTGCATTATGGGTGTGTGTTGTGCAGTTTCTATGCACGCTCGTGACTTCACCAACTTTTTTATATTTTCACTCCAGATTTTCAACATTACCGTCTTTTTATACCTCCTCATGAACAGTACAGCTGTCATTTTTCACATCCTGTAAAAAATGTATTTTCACACCTGTAGTGCCAAATGGCACAGTCACTGTGCAAAATCAACTTTTGACTCATAAACTGATAGTGTCACTGTTCATGTAGTGGGTTCAGAAAAAAGCCCATGTTGAAAACCTGGAGTGAAAATACCAAGAAATGCCAAGGTTATTAGGGTTTCTGACCATAATGCCCTGCCGTATAGGGACTGACAGGCATCAGGGATGTGACTTGGGATTGTTGACAGTAATATTCATGTCGTTCCACCCTCACCCCCACCCTGCAGCCAGTGGCAGGCATGAAGGTGTGTCCCGGACTCTTCAGCCCCAAAGTTCACCCTATTCTCCTATACTGCACCCATTTCAGCGTATTTCCTTATGGAATGGGGTGACTGTACAGCTGAAAACCCCAAGGTACACTTCAACACTTGTCAGTGTCTGCAGGGTAGGGTGAGGTGAAACGGCATGAGTGTTATTGGCAATGACCCAAAAGAACACCCCAATGCCTGTCTATCTCTGCAGAGAGGGGGAGGGGTTGGCGTCACTTCAATACTTCATCACCATTCCTATTCTGCATCTGTCTAACTCCTGCACTTTCAATGCTAATATCAGCAAGCAAACATTCAGCATTGACAAATGGTTGTTTAGTTTCCAATATTTTTTTTTTTGGGGGGGGCTTGCCTGGCTGGCTTAGCCTCAATCCACTCCATCCCTCATCCTCGGGACTTACCTGCTGCCCCTGGTGTGTACACTAGCTTGCCCCCTAGCATGGAGCCATTGGGGAAGGGCATCTGCTCTCTGATTGGAAACTGGGTAGTGATTTAGGTGTAGAATACCTCAGTTAGATTGGAAGGGTTCTGTGGAGCAAACATCCTCCTGCTCAGCCCTGGTAACTCTTAGGGAATTATTCCCCAGTGGAAGGAGTGGTATGTAATGATGTGTGGCACGTGAGTGCTGATGTCCAACATCCATACCAAGCTATGCATACTCTGGTTGCTGCCTCCCAAGCCTTTACCAGGTGATAGTCAAGCACAGGCCACTAACCTCTCCTCCCCCTGGAGATGGGGAGCAGTCCACAGGATGCTCAATCCTCATCCCCCAGGTCAGCTGGCCAACTCCTGGATTTGCTTGCAAACCCAGGTCATTGGCATTGCAAGCAGAAGCTCAACCACTGTGCTAGCAGGCCGATCTAGGGGTAGCAGTTTCTGCCTTGTCTATTCCTTCCACCACCCAAGTCTGTTAGTTTAAATCTACATTAAAGTAACATTTAAACTAGCAGGCATTTAAGCACTGAGGACTGCAGTACCCCTCTCAGATGGATGCAGGCCATCACCCCTCTATAGGTCTCTACCCTCCAGGTGGGTCCCCAGTCCCCAATGTAGCTGAACCCCTCCTATCTACATCATTCCTTCAGCCATGAATTGAATGTTCTTGTGTGAATAACTCTCTCCTTTTCCTTTGTTACTGACAGGTAGCACCTTAGCAAAAACTGCTCATTTTGACACCTGTCTATGAGCACTTCCCTAAAATCTTTTTGTACTTTTTCAGCTACATCCATAGCCAGGACATTAGTCCCCAGGTGGACAATGAGATCCAATTCTCCACTTTGTCCCACTGATCTAACAATCCTTTGCATATCAGAGTCACAAAAAAGCCAAGCAGTGCTCAAAAAATTTTGTTTGGTTAAATTTCTGCAATGCCAGTATCTTTAAAAGATAGGGTGCACCTTACCAGGACAATCCAATAGGTAGTACACTTTCCAAACCAGAAAAAAGGTCAGCACACCTAGACATAAATTCAAACTTATTTAACTTGTTTCATACCATGCATAACAGTTCCATCAGCTGCAGTAAAGAATGACCCTGGAAAACATACTTTCACGCAGCCCATAAGCTGTTCCAATATGCTATTAAGGCAGTTAGAATTCTGCAGGCTAAACTTCTGTAAGCTTCCAAATGCCATCACACAGTCCATTTAGATGTCAGCATCCTTTGCATATGTTTCCCATCCTTCTGTGTTATGGCACTAGGCAGACACTTGACCTCCCTCTCTACCCCCTTCCCTATTGGGCATCCAACATGGCGTGGGTGCGGGACAATCTAAAATTCAGAATGCTCCTGTCACTCATGACCTTGTTGCAGCACTCACATTATGGTGTCCTAATCATACCACCCTCAAGGCACCATACCTCCTCCTGGTTGTCCTGCTGTGCTAGAGGGCATCAGGAATTTGGTGTGGGTACTGTACTGACATAGAAAGGTGCCTATCATTCCCCCCTAGTCTTCCAGAGCCTACAAATCCCACCCTTTCTGAGCCCACCATAGTCCAGCTGAACCTTCTATGTGGCATCCTCAGTGTTAAAGCAGTCTGGCATAGTGTCATACCCTCATTCTCTTGTCCTATTTTCCCTGACACCTTTGCCTTTCCGCTTCTCCTCTCCAACCACCTTCTACTGTGCAACCATGTATAGACAATAGGAGAAAGCTTTCATAAGAGAACTGCTATGGAAGTTTGCCTTCCTGTTTTTTCTCTCACAGTCCCATCTTTCTTCCCCACTACTTACCATTTCTCTCCTATTAGCTCTTAGCCCTCTGAGATACTGTACCCTTGGGATCTTGGTTAGTCCTGTCAAACCTCATCCACTGCATACCAAGACAGTATAGCGCAGTGGTCTATGGCTCTGAGCTGCAAATCTGGTGACATCCAGCAGACCAGACCTGGGTTTGAATCCCACAGCTTCCACTTGCATACTGTGTGACCCTTGAGCAAGTCATTTAACCTCCTAGTGCTCCCAGGTCGCTCCTGTAAAAAAGCTTTCAGCTTAGAGTGCTATACCTGGTTAAACAACTAAATAAAACCAATCACTCTTTCCAGAGCATCACCCACCAGCCATTCTCTCACCAGCTCAGCTTCTTGTACAGTCCACTGCATCCTCCCCAGTGCACATCTGAGGTGCTTTACTTCTGTTCTTAATTCCATATTTATTGCCATTAATCATTCCCGGCTCCTATACACTGGACATCCCCCTTTACCCAGATTGTCCACGGGAAAACTACAGTCCCACAATAATTACAGAACATCACCTCTTTCTCAGTATCCTGATGTCTGATGCTCCTGTTCCCCCACATCTTGTCTACCTGTGGCCCAGTCATATTCATGCTATGGCTATTTTATATGATGTCCCTTTTGTTAACTGTTATTCTCTTTATACAGCTACCATATAAATGGTGTTTCTACTGTACAAAAATGTGACATACCCTTTACCTATCACCTTCCCTTCTGTAGCCTTACACCTGATGCAAATAATGGTACTTAAAAGTTTTACATACGCCATACCAATTACTAAACAATATTTCAAAACATAACAAAAACATTAATGTTACAGCATCAATTCATCCAAAACACATTCAGCTATTTCTAAGGATAGACTCACTGAGATGCCTTGTACACTTAGCTCTCTTGGTAGCATGTATAACCCTCCAATACCAGATCACAACCTGGCCAGAAATGACCCGCCATCTGCATCCTTGGGGCCTCTGCAACCAACAGTGTCCTGCAACCTACCCTTGTCTCCCCGACCAGTACCATGAGAAACTCATTGCATTTCTCAGTCCCCATCTGCCTTTTAAGCTGCCCCTCCTCTCTTGTCCTCCCACCCTCTCAATAGTCCACAAATCCAGAAATCACAAACCTGTATCTCTGCTTAAGGCACTCAAGTTCCTTATTATATGGAGTTCCTTTCTACTCCTTCTTTTGTCGGGAAATATCCACCCTAATCCCGGTCCAATGCAGCTTCCCCAGAAACACAGTAGTAGACATGGAGCCTTTAAACTGGCAACAATAGACATTAGAAATCTCCTCCAAAAAATGAACTCCTATTGGTCTGGGTGACCCAGCACAGACTGGATGTTCTAGCTGTGATCAAAACATGACTCTCCCCTAACGTGCCAGAGAGTGCCGTTCAGCTTGATGGCTACATGCTATTTAGAGATGACAGGATTAGGAAAGGGGTGGGGGCTGTGCAAGCTACCTTAAAGTCTCCCTCCAAGGGCAAGTTCTCCCCAAAATTGACATTGGCAGTAGCTCTCAAGTGCTTACATTTAAGTTGCTCCTTGGGTGGCATGGAAAAACCCTCACCATAATCACTACCTATGTCCCCCCACATGACCACTCCAAAGGTTTCACAGCAATAATTGACTATCTCTCAAACCTTCCCCCTTGCTCATAACTAGTGCTCTTCAGGAACTTTAAAGTAAATTGGTTAGCAGCCAAAGCCAACGTCTACAAAGATTCTACCACAGCCATTATTCTGGCACAAGTAGAAACCTTCCTGACCTTATGCAACCTCAGGACTGATAATTATACCATTCTGGATCTCATTTTTACCAGCTGGCCTGATAGAACTATTGGTACTGAGGTTCCCCCTGACTCCTTAATGACCAGTCCCCTATCATCTGCCTTTGATCCAATAAATCGCCCAAAATATGAAATAAAACATCACATTAGCACGTCCTCAAAAAGGACAATTAAACCAGTTTCAAGCCCATCCCCACAGCCAAGACTGGTCATTTCTGGATTCTGCACCCAGTGTGGATCGCACCCTTGAATACTTCATAACCTTTTTCAAAACAGCTTGTGGCATCTTTGCCCCTCTAAAAAAACAGAGGTTAAAAGCAGTGAACAACCCTTGGATCTCTCCTTTCCTCCTATCCCTTATGGCTGACAGTGATCACCTCTGGCACAAAGTTAATGCCACAGGCAATCAAACCCAATGGCAACAGTACAGTACAGCCAGAAACTCCTGCACCCAAGCCAACAGGCAGGCCAAAATGGCTCATTATAAGGATGCATTCTCAAATTCCTGGGGTGACAGCTGGAAGTTTTGGGGCAATCTTAAAAAACTCACAGGCATATCCAGCAACCCCCCCCCCACCATAATCAGCAGTGATGGTACAATCATCCAAGATCCACTGCAGATAGCCAACACCTTCAACACTGCTTTGACAGATCTCAGTGGCATACTCCCTCCTGAATTCTTTAACCCCCTAACCCCCCCAACTGACATTAAGGATGCAGACCCATCATCAAGTAACCCGCCCTTTGACTTCAAAACAGTTTCCCCTAGTGTAGCCAAAAAAATACTTACTTTAGGTCCTTGGCAAATCCCACTATAGCAGTGACTCACTAGACCTGAAGCTGCTATACCTGGCACTGCATGTGGTCCTAATACCCATTACAAAAATACTGAACCAGTCACTCTGTCTCGTGCAGTTCCCTTCATGGTGAAAAGCCACAGTAGTGACCCTCATCCATAAGAGTGGAGACAGAGCTCTTCACTCCAACTACCAACCAATCTACTTCCTCCCTACCCTATCGAAAGCCCTGGAATGGATAGTTGCTGACCAGCTTTCAGAGTACCTGACCAAACTTAACATTCAGTGCCCAGAGCAGCATGGTTTCAGGAAAAGTCACAGTACCATCTCTGCTCTACTAGAATATATGAACATTATCTACAAAGCCCTGGACCATGGTCACCTAGTGGAGTCAGTGTACATTGACCTCACTAAGACTTTCGACATAGTAAATCATTCTCTCCTTATTGACTCTCTTTGTACCATTTGGGTCTCTTCTTGGACTGTAGGTTGGTTCAAAAACTACCTAGAGGATAGATCCCAAAAAGTAAAAATCAGTGATGCACTATCCTCCAGTTATCCAGTCTGCTCAGGAGTTCCCCAAGGCTCCATTTTGGACCCCTTATTATTCAGCCTCTTTCTGAACTCCCTCCCACGTGACTGCTCTGGTGATCTTCTCGTATATGCGGATGACACAGTGTTATTCTCCAGTCACTCTGACCCACATTCCCTAGCTAGTAGCCTATAAGACAATTTTGCAGCTGTTGAAGAATGGTTCACTCAACAAAAACTGATTTTGAACTATACAAAATGAAATCCATGCTGTTCGCAAGCTTCCACCATAGATTAAAATCAGCCTCACTTACCATGCTGAACAACCTCACTGTCCCTATCGAACAAGTTCAAACCTTTAAATACCTTGGTATTACTCTCAACAGCATGCTGTCCTTCACTGAATACATCAACATTGTTTCCAAGGTGGTTAACTGTAGATTAGGGATCCTCTGTATGCACAGAAAAAGCATTAACCAAGAAGCACTCCTAACTAGTTACCAGTACCATACTCTCAATTGCAGACTATGTTCTAGTCATTTATGGCTCTGCTGTGGACATGACCCTTAAAAGAGTTAGCACTGCTGTCAACAAATCCTGCCACCTGGTCAAGGGTGCTCATAACCACACACATACCTGCAACTTGTTCTCCATGACAAGATAGTTGAATCTCAGAGACAGGATCAAGTATCACACTGTCTTATACATGAAGAAAATCAGCATGGGTCTTACTCCTCCAAACTCTCAGCACTTCCTCATGTGTGCCCCCTACTCACATACTGTTTACTGTTTACTGCTTATTGGTCTAGGAATTAATACCATTGAGCCAAGGCTCTTTTACAAAGGTTCCACATCACATAGTACATAAAAAGCAAGACATGTAATAACAAAATGTTCAAGTACAGAATTGCTCAGCAATTTACAAAGGCAGTAATAAATCAATAATTATTTTTCCAAAAAAGAAAGATGCTCAGGGGCATTTAAGGAACGATAGAGAGGGAAAAGTAGGAGGAGATAGAGAGAGAAAGAGAAGAAAGAGAGAAAATAGAAAATACAAAATCACACACACCCCCACAATGCAAAGCAACATGAGCTACATATGCAAATCACCACAGAATGTTATGCTGGTCTAACTTTAAGCAGAATTGCATGGTACCGAAAGGCCTCTCACACAGTTTGCAAAGGACACCCACAGAAGACATAGACACATGCTTCATCCCACCAGAACTCATCAGTATACCTCGCCTGTTTGACACCCCAGTGGAATGGACCAGCTACCCCTAAGGCAGTGTCCCTGGGATATATAGTGGAGAACCCATTAAAATAAAAAAAAACATTTAAAAGACAAAGAACCTCTGTGCACAAACACTGAGGCAAGGGTTACCCCAAAGGGCATTTGGCTGGGAAGCCAAGTTTCAAGAAAAATACAAAATCACACATCCCCACAATGCAAAGCATCATGGGCTACATATGCAAATCACCACAGAATGTTATGCTGGTCCAACTTTAAGCAAGAATTGCATGGTGCTGAAGGCCTCTCACACAGTTTGCAAAGGGTATTGTGAAAGGGGCCGAAAACTTGTGTCTATGTCTTCTGTTTGCCCTTTTGCAAACTGTGTAGAGAGGCCTTTGGCACCATGTAATTCTGCTTAAAGTTGGACCAGCATAACATTCTGTGGTGATTTGCATATGTAGTCCATGATGCTTTACATTGTGGGGGCATGTGTGATTTTGTATTTTCTTGAAACTTGGCTTCCCAGCCAAATGCCCTTTGGCGTAACCCTTGCCTCACTGTTTATGCACAGAGGTTCTTTGTCCGAGAAAATAGAAGGAGACTCAGTAGCAGACAGGACCAGTTAGTGGTATTGCAAGTGTCTTTGCTAAAAGATGGGCCATGGTGAGGGATGGACAATGGAGAGATAAGCCTTTAGTCAAAGCAGTCACAGGAGCTGGAGGCAAAGAGGTGAGCGTAGAGCATGGATTTGAAAGCTCCCAGTGATGTGGAGGATAGAGTAGGTAAGCTAAGGGCATTGTATCAGGTTGGGGCCCAGTAGGCAAATGATCTTTGTCCCTGAGCAGTCTGGCATTTGGGGACCTGAAAAGGTTGGTGCTGAGATCTTCTGGTGGGATGTGTGCCATTATTCAGACAGAGTAGGTCTTGGATACACGGTGAAGTCAGTCCCAGGATTGATTTTTTTTGCCATGATGCAGGTGAGATACACAACGCGATTGGAGAGTTGTAACCAGACGGTTTCAGAGTAGAGCTCACAGGTGTGAATCCGTCTCTGTGCACCAATGAGGAGTCAACATGCCTTGTTTAGTGCGGTTGAGATGCGTCTTAGTGCAGTTGTAGTGGCTGAGCCATAGATAATTAGGCCATAGTCTATGATTAAGATAATGGAGCTTTGTATAGCAATCCTCAGGGCAGCTTGGTTAAGGAATTGACATTTCTGAAATAGTATTCCAGTGTGTTGGTTCACTGTTTTCGCCGTGTTGCCTATGTGGGTCGCAAAGGTAAGACCATGATCAAAGGTGATGCCAAAGTATTTGAAGGTATTCACTTGTTTAAGTGTATTTCCAGTGGAAGTTTTTATAGTGAGTGGAATATGTCTATTTCTGTTTTGATGACTGGTGAATAGCATGGTTTTAGTTTTTTGTTATTTAGGACCAATTTATGATCAAGAAACCACTTTTCTACACTTGAGAAGACAAATTGCAGGCTCTGATGTTAGTAAGTGACTGGGATCCTTGTGGGAGGAGAGAATTACAATGTCATCAGCATATAAGATTCATTTTTCTGGACAGGATTCATCAAGAGAGTTTAGGAACAGGCTAAAAAGGAGAGGGCCTAGGACTGATCCCTGAAGCACTCCTGAGAGGACAGGTTTACAATCAGAGAGTATGTCAGAGATTTTTACTGCCTGTGAGTGTTTTGTCAGGTAACTTTTAACCCAGGCACCAGGTCCTTCAGCATCCCAAGTGTGAGCAGTAGTGAGATTAGTAAGCCATGGAGGACAGTATCAAATGCTTTTGTGAGGTCAATGAAAAACAGCTCTGGTTTGGTAGCCTTTGTCCATAGCAGTGTGAACTTCTGAGAAATCTAGTAGGGCCGCTGATGTACTGTGTCCTTTCCTAAATCTGTGCTGCTGCATGCAGAGTAAATTATGCTTTTGCAGGTAGTCTGAGAGTTGGTCAGCCACAATGCATTCAAGTGCTTTGGAGAGGGGTGGGAGTATTGATATAGGACGATAGTTCCCTGTTATGGATTTGTCAGCCCCTTTGAGCACTGGTGTAACTATAGCAGACTTCCATTTGTTGGGAAATTGACTTTGGAAAAGGGAAAGATTGAGAATTTTGATAAGAGGGTGGATCACTTTATCCAAAGTGAGAGACAGGATTTTTAGATCAATAGTATCACTACTTGTTCTGGATTTAGAGCAGGCCTTTTTTATGTATTTGTAGGCTTCATGTGCTTTGATTATTTTGAAATGAAATAGCGGTTGGTCAGTTGAGGTGATTTGGGGTACAATATTTGGCAAGGGCAAGTCCAAGAAAAAATCTGAGGGGAGGACCCCTCTGAGGTCTATGAATGTTTTATTTAGGGCATCTGCCATAACCTTTGGGTCAAGGGAAGTGGAGCCATCAACATTCATAATAGTGGGAGAGGATTTTGACTGCTTACCTGTAATATTTCGGATGTTGTCCCAGAAAGCTCTCCTGTCACCCCAGGTGGTTGCAAGGGCGTTTTTAGAATAGGTGCTCTTCATTTGCCTGATTGTGAAGTGCATAGGTTACATGCCTGTTTGTACTTCTGTATGTCCTGCAAGGACCCCATGGCTCTGGCTATGGCCCAGTGATGGTCATGAGCTTTGAGTTGAGCCAGTAATTTGGCTGTGAGCCAAGGATTTGTGAGAGCTTTGATTTTATGCCTTTTTAATGGAGCGTAAGTGTCACATGCAGCGTTGAAAGTTGTGATAAAGTATTCTAGGGCAGCATCAACATCAAATGTATTGAAAATTTGTGCCCAGTCTTGTTGCAGGAGACAGGTCTTGAGTTTAGTGAGATTTCCATGTGATAGCACTCTACTTGAGATAATTTTGGGGGGTGGTATGAGGAATTTATTCGACCAGGTACAAATCACAGGGGAGTGGTCACTGAGAGAGTCAGAGAGGACAGTAGTGTTTTTTATCCAGTCCGGGTGACTAGAGAGTATCCAGTCAATGAGAGTGCATGTTCCAGTCTTGTAATTTTTTCTAGTTGGAGAGTTAACCATCTCCATCAGGTTGGCAGCTAGGTTGCCATCTTTGCTGGATCTGATGTCAGAGGTGAGCCAATTTATTTTGAAATCACCAAGGAGGAGGAGCTCAGTTTATGGAGGTTGCAATCTTACAAATTCAAGAACTGTCTAGAGACCGGATCGAGGATCTTTTGGAGGGATATAGACTGCAGCCACTGTGAGCACTTTATTTTGGGCATCAAGAAGTAGTGTGACAGGGAGAAGTTGCACTTGGGTGTTTGTGGAGGAGAAACTGACAAGGTGACTGGAGAGGTTGTCCTTAATGTACATAGCACAACTCCCACCCTTCTTATTTGACCGGTCAAGTCTAAAGAGATTGTAGCCTTGAAGCGAGACAGCATGATCCAGGGTGCTTGGAGACAGCCAGGTCTCAACAGTGGCTAGTATGTCAAAATTTTTTTGACCAAAGAAGACTTGAAGGGATGCCAGCTTAGGAAGGAGGTTGCAGATATTTAGGATAACAATGGAGAGACCCCTATCTGCTTTTGCTAGCTTTGTTAACCTGTTTGAGACAGGGCCGGGGTTTGGGTGAACCCCACCTGACATTAGAAGGAGGAGGAGCAGGAGTTTTAGTGATATAACCTGAAGCTCCCAGTAGGTTATGATTTGCCTGTGTTTCTTATTTGTTAGGGGACGGAGTGGACTTCTACAGTCCCAGCAGAGGATGATGGCTAGTGACAGGTGTTGATCTGTCATCTTTCCAGCAGAATATGCTGCAATTGGCACCCAATCCTTAGTAAGGGTGTGCCTCAGGTAATGGTGAGAAGGACTTGCCATGGTTCCATGTTGTAGGTAGCAGGTTTTGATGATTAGGGTGAGAGGTAGTGCAGGGTCAGAGGAGAAAGGAAGTTGGCATAGTGGGAAAAAGAGGGAGAGGGCCAGGAAAGACAAGATGTAGAAACTAAGGGAAGGCATTGATGATGGGAGCAGCACAATGCTGTGTTCTAAGAGGGTGACAGGCAAAGGGGTAGGAAAATCTAAGCAGAAATGAGGGAGGAGGTAACTTAAGAAATTTAGGGTTTTGAGAGGGTATAATTAGAGCTGTAGCGAGAGAAGTGCTGTATTCTAAACAGGGTGGTAGGCAACAGGGGGTTGGTAGAACAAAAACTAAATGAAAAAATAGGATGTAAACTTAAGAGATTTTTTGTACTGAAAGGATGTGCTAAGAACTGCAGAGGAAAGGAGTCACATAGAGCTTGGGAGGAGGTGGAGAGTATAGGCTGAGGGACAAGATGGAAGAAAGGTTAGGGGGTGGGTCCTTTGTGCATGGGCGGAGTGAAGACCCTATTTAATAAAGGTTGGAGGGGGAGGAGGGTGGGCGTAAAAATTCCGCCAAGAGCAGTGCAAGTGAATGGA
Organism: Neoceratodus forsteri; assembly: GCA_016271365.2. Taxonomy (NCBI): domain Eukaryota; kingdom Metazoa; phylum Chordata; order Ceratodontiformes; family Ceratodontidae; genus Neoceratodus; species Neoceratodus forsteri. Next base: position 996,265,420 of record CM028133.1, read on the forward strand.
CACCGAGCCCAGCACAGCACACTCTCAGCAGTACCAATGGGAGAACAGTAGCTGGAACTGGTGGCCAATGGGCGAGTGTCTCCAAGCACAGTCAGCCAGTAGCAGCTGATCCCTGCTTCCCTGGCCCAGTGGAAGTCCTCACCTGGCTTCTGTGAGGGGTTTGTGGTGGCTGGTGGTGGTGTCGGGGGGCCCCGAGCCGTGCCAACGGGGCACAGGGCTGGCCAGTCCAGGAGTCCGATCTGGGGTAGAAGGAGAGAGGCACAGGTAAGTATGCAGTATTTATCAGAAAACTGAAGTAAAGCAGACGAGTGTTGATGCTAATAGCAGGGATTCGTTCAGTCAGGGGGCCGGGGGACAGGGCAAGCAGGTAAGGCAGGGTGCAGAGTACAGGCGGAGTAAGTGAGACAAACAGTAGAGGAAAGAGAGAGAGAGAAAAAATTAAATGATCAAACAGTGGCCTTTAGAGGTGGTGGGGGGTGGGGGTAGTCACTAGGGAAAACAATCAAGTTAAGTAGCTGAAAATGGCAACTGGCGACGACTGGGTGGGTCAGTTTGTGCAGCTCAGGAAGCAGTAGAGAGGCTATGGAGAAATGGAGGTACCAGTGAAGTGAGAGTGGTGGTGTTAGAGAATTAGGATTTATTGGGCAGAGGTAGGCAGGCTGGGAAAAGGTGGGGGAGAGAGCGATGGCTCACTGACCAATCCCTTAGAGAGGAGAGAGTAGTGCAGTGTTGAAAGTAGGTAGCCGAGCAGGCCCTGATCACAGCACTGGGCTAAAGTTTTTGGGTGGAGGGGCTGGGCCTTGTGAGGTCATCCTAAGCAGAGAGCTGGAAGCAGGGAGCAAATCAGAGCGATTAGGGCTAAAGTTAGGTGGAGAGGCTGGACCTCGTTATGGCGTCCGAAGTCACAGAGTTAGTGCAGGGAGAGAAATCACTGGGAAATCGCTCTCTCACAGGGGAAGAAATCATGGGACAGGAGTCAGATTGGGCTAGCACACTGAGGAAAAAGATATCATAGAAGAGCAGTCAGAAATTGGGCTGACAGGAGCCAGAGCACAGTGTAGAAATGGCAGAGATAGAGCAGCAAAAGGTAAAACAGTCACTGTGCGACAGTAGTGCAGCCACTATCCTCTTACAATTTTTAGCAACTAGAAACTGTAGTCAGGCAGTATAGCAGTTAGGAACACATGCCAATGATGGTGAAATGCAAAATAAAACTAACTTTTTTTTTTTTAAGAACAGTAAGGGAAAAACTTGTGCAAGCTAGAAGCAGTATAAACAGAAAATATGGCAACATGCTGTAAGCAATTAGTTTCCTGCAGCAGGTTGGAGAAATTCTTGCAGTTTGTCAGTTATAGTTTTTAAGGCAGTGAGAAAAGAAAGTATCCGGATGAAAAATTTGGCCGAGAGCAGTGCAAGTGAATGGGTGCCAAACCCAGCACAGCACACTCTCAGCAGTACCAAAGGGAGAACAGTAGCTGGAACCGGTGGCCAGTAGGTGAGCATCTCCAAGTGCAGTCAGCCAATAGCAGCCGATCCCTGCTTCCCCGGCCCAGTGGAAGTCCTTACCCGGCTTCTGTGAGGGGTTTGCGGTGGCTGGTGGTGGCATCGGGGGGCCCTGAGCCATTCCAACAGGGCTCACGGCTGGCCAGTCCAGGAGTCTGATCCAGCTTCTGTGAGGGGCTTGCGGCGGCTGGTGGTGGCATTGGGGGGCCCCAAGCTGTGCCAAAAGGGCACATGGCTAGCCAGTCCAGGAGTACGATCTCACTTCTGTGAGGGGTTTGTGGCAGTTGGTGGTGGCATCAGGAGGCCCTGAGCCATGCCAAAGGGGCACATGGCTGGCCGATCCAGGAGCCGGATCTGGGGTAGAAGGACTAGGAGTGCATCTAGACATGCCTTCCAAGTTTTTTTATGCTGGATCACACAAGCTCAGTGATCCTTTAGCTTCCAGGATCCCAGTTGACTAAATAATATCCCAATAGATATTCTAGATGTACCCAAGTTTGGTCCTTTCAAATGACTCCTTAGACAACACCTGGTTGTGGGCAGCCACTGTGACTGCCCTTCATAGGCCTCCTTCTAACCTATACGTCCCTGCCCTTTTCTCCTCTTACTACTCTATCTCCCCCATCTAACCTATCTGTCCCTCCATTTTTTTCCTTTTCCTATCCTATCTCCCCCACTTTTGTCACAGCATGTCTGCCCATGCCTGTATTTTCTGCCTGCCCTGAGATTCCAATGACTGCCTCCCCCCTCAGGATACCAAGTACTGTTCCCTGCTCAACTTAGTCAATCTCTGGCTCATCCTTCTAGCCGACAAAGCCTGCCTCTGCTATCTGCCCTAGCCTGCAGTCGAGCCAGTCTTCCATATGAATGCCACAGTGACACCAAATGGCTCATATTAGTTTGTATCTACCTTAATTTTTGTTTACTGTTTAACCCTCCAAATGTTACAAGCATGCTTGTCAGCAATGTTATTTGAATCTCTTTACTGTTCTGTATGTATTTGTTTTGTTCAAAGTTGATGTAGAACCTATGTAAAGTCTCTGACTCATAGGTATTGTAATCCAAGAACTCAATAAATAAATAAAATAAAATAAACACAACACATTACCAAATACAATAATAATGTGAATTATATTAATTTTCATTACCAATTACCATTCCTTTTTTTACATTACATAACAACGTAAACATGCACTTTAGTACTTACTCTTTCTGATGTTCTGATGCTGAGCATTGACTTTTATAAAGAACTACATGTATATATTTAACCCCTAGGTGGCACTATACCAAGGGATACAACCCCTGCCTGCGTGACCAAGTGCAGGTTGGGGGCCTGGGTACTGAAAATGGATGTCTCCACCTAAAGGACAGGGTTAGTGGTAGCATAGCTGACCTGGGTACAGCCCTCTGGGACACTCTTACCCCTTTCTTTTCCTTCTAGTGGCCTAACTGTTTCATAGAATACACAATTGCAATTAGCACCTAACAGCAGTTTTAACATCACACTTGCTGCACTTACCACCAGGGCTGGTTGAGCTGGTTTGGCCCTGGAGATCTCCTGTAAAATAAGATTTAACATAACAACCCACATTATTTCAATACTGTTCATACAGAGGTGCACCACAACCAGTTTAAATGCAAAACAATTTAGATCTGATTTATTTAAGGGGCAGTAACAAGGAAGGGGGCAAAATCTAGTGGTTGATTCAAGGTATGAATAGGTCAGGTTATAAAGCATGCAGTCAAAGGTCATTGTAACACAATCACACTCACTCTGGGTATCCAGTTGGAACTACTGCTAGCTTGAAAGATTGTGCGGGATAGGCCGGCATTGCAGCTGGTTGGGGCCTTGTGATGGAAAGAAAACATGCATGCACTTTAACCTGCAATTTGCAATCCAGAGCCGGATGGCTCAGTCCAAAATGATTAGCAACAACAATTAAATCAGTTGACATGCTTTGATTTGAGCTTTGTTGCAGGGAGCTACCCTTGTGTTTATTCATGCTATCCAGTACAGGATGCAGGATGGACAAAATGGAAACCTCTGGATAAAGAGCTGGATGGCCCGGAGAAGCAGACCCACACGAAGCACCGTGGTACCAATCCTGTTCGTTGGTGTTGAGCTGTGAGCCAAATCCTCAGGTGGGTCTCTCCTCGGTTGTTTCTCTGTAGCATGAGCAGCTGTCTGGGCTGAGATGGCAAGGTGCAGAGCAGATGAACAGTCTGGAAACAGTCTAGCAAGTGCTGGATACAGCTTCCAGTAAGCATGACACATTCAAGCAGTGGTGAACCAAATCACAACCCAGCATCAACATTCAGCACACTAATAGTAAAAGCAAGGTAGATACTACAATTTGGATTACAGTCTGGTTGCAATTCACAGTGTCTCTGCGCAAACTGTACATTCTGTAGCAGTCTCAAGTCCTGACATCGCACTGAGGCAAATCTTCGGTCCACTTCAGGAGGATTCAATTTGTCACAAATTAGGATCGAATTGCAAAAGCTGGAAATTTGGAAGAAGTCCGTTATCAGGCTCAAGGTCTCTTCACTTATAAAGATGGCAGCAGGCAGGCCAACACAGCCTTCCCACCAATTTTCTCTGCGCGCCACACAGGAGCAGCTACTCGAATCACTTGAGCTGTTCACTCTTTCAACTCTAACTTTAGACTGACTCACTGCTGCAGGCAGCTTGGGACTTTCCCAGTGATCAAAAAGGTTTGATTCATTGAGTTATCTGTGTGTCACAGATAGTGCTCCCCCATTTAGGTGCCAAAGTGCAAACTACATTTCCTACAGAAATTCACTCCCACAAGACCCCTTGGGACAGATTCAATTTTAGGGTCCCCAAAGGTACTAATTGGTCCAAACTAGCAGTCCAAAACCAAGATGATGATGATTAACAGAAATGTCCATGCTGCAAAGGAAGGCAGGTTACATAAACTACAGTATTATTATGATTATTACAGATAATCATCAAACAGTCACCGATCCTTGTAAGGCTCCCTCCGAGCAAATAGTGATGGCAGAATGGAGCAATAATACAGCAGCCTAGGTGGGACTTGAGCCTGAAACTTCTCGGCTCCTACCCAGATTACTTATACTCTATGAAATAGGCAGCTCTTAAGCAGACATGGACAGAGGCTAACAGGGCACTCGCATGCAGAGAATTTTAAATTACTAAGACACATAACACCGGCCTGGCAGCGGGCATTGAGGCAAGCCCAAGGAAGACTTTTGGAAACCCCTATTTGTAGGGGTGTTACATATATTTTTTGCAATACACACATACATATAACATAAAAGGGTTTTATACTTGGGGTGCATCATCTCCTGTTGACTGCTGCTCCATGCCGTTGTCCCAAGTGTGCCACCCTTGTGCTCTGGCTCTTTGGCTCAGAGCCACAGCGGAGGACTGCTAAGACAAAGCCCTGATATAGTACATGTAAGCTCTTCCCCCTAAGTTCAGTCCCTGCTCCCAATTGGAGCACACCTCAGAAAGGCACAGTCACTGCTTCAGGAAGCCTGCAAGATGTCTTTTCTGCAGGTGATGTCAGCTCACGAAAGTTCCAATGCCCTTGTCGTTGCTCATATCTCGACTGGCCTTAGCCCACCCCTGTAGGACAGTTGTGTTGCTGTGTGGTTGGAGGACTGTGTAGAATATGACTTCTGGTTTAACAATATGCCCATTCAGACATTCAGCAAGCTTTGTCCCCTCAGTTCAGTCCCTGCTCCTGACTGGTGCATGCCTCAGAGGTGCAGAGTTACTGTGTTAGGAAGCCTACAAGATCTCTTTTCAACAGGCACTATCAGTTCACACAAGTTCTGAACACCCTGTTGTTGCCCGGAGCCTGACTGGCCTCAGCTCACCCTTACAGGACAGCTCAGTTGCTGTGCTGATGGAGGACTGTGTAGAACCCTGGTTAGAGGGCTGTGTAGAAAGATGTCATAACCAACACTTACAGCCTAGTCCTCCCTGCAAACCGCCTTATGGTACTTCTTTATTTATTTAGTTTTCGTTTAACAGGTAGGCTATACTAGGCAAATAAATGCCTGTTTTCAGATATGAACAGGGAGGATACTAGTGTGAACAATAGACAAGTGGAGGATACAATAGTGTGAATAACAGACCTCTAGCACAATGTATTGTATTTGTCCTTAACTTATCATATTTAACTCATATATTGGGACCAAAGGTGTATTTTGGATCAATTCAGTCACTTTCTTTTTATCTGCCAATGTACTGTGCACTCTATGAGCAATATGTCTATACTAACAATGTGTATCTAATAAGAGTTAATGTGCTATGTGAGCAGTTTATTATGTGCATTGTTCCCTACTGTTGTGCACTGTATGTAATTAATTCTCCAGTATGCTACTGCAGTCTCTGTGCTATGTGCATATTGTCACTTGTGTTAATGTACAATATTGTCTACTTGTTATAATTGTGATTGTAACTAATTGCAGGTTATCCCTGACAAATGGACATGCTGTCTCAGTGGACCTACCCAGTTATCAAAATTTAAATAAATAAATGAATAATACATAGTACAATGAATAGTACAAAGAATAGGCCTGAGACCAGGCAAATAATGTACAGTAGGAGTAATGAATAGTTAAAAGAATTTACATAGTTATAATTATGACTAAAAATACACATTCAGTATACTTTTCCCATGTTGCATAAAACTGCAGTTGTAGTAAAACATTTAGAATGAAAGGCTGACACTTGGTGTGTATAGGGCATGCATTTCCATAGTGTGTAGATGCAATGTACTTAAGATTGCAATGGTGTGGATGGAATGCAATGACTGAAATGGTTTTAAAATGCTAAGGTTGTGTGCATGTTAAATGCTGCAGGGATGAGATTTCAAAATACTACCAAGCTACATGTGTGTAATGCAGCAGTGACACAATCTCAGAAAGTAACTTGAGCATGTGGCAATGTTCCAAATTATTAGAATGGGTATCCCGTGAAGTGGGCACATGAAGAAGGGCGCCGTCCGTAACAGCGACACCTTCCCCGCACAATCCACTCATGGTGACCAACAGGTAGGGTGACCGGATGAGGGGGTGGGCGAACTATGTGACAGGAAGTTGCTATATGTATGCACGAGTGTGGGCTGGGAGGGGGTGGAGATGCTGTAGGGACTGGTGCTGCAGTTGCCAGTCAAGCTGAGTCATGGCGTTGGGGATTGGTTAATGGCTGGGCTGGCTGAGGTACAGGGTTCAGGTCCTGGCGCTGGTGCGATTTTTATTGCGACTGGCCTGAACCTTTTTTTTTTTTACTATCCCTCCGACAGCACCCCCGGAGTTGAGAATCCTAGGTAGGGGGTGCAGGGGTTTGGTGTGGGTGGCACAGCCTCCCAAACAGAAAGTAGTAAAAGTATGTCCTAGCACCATTGTGCTGGTGCGCTAGGGTTGTCAGAGTGCCGAAAATGTGTTCTACACTCTGACTGAGTGATAACAGTGATTGCCTTTAGGCATTTGCCATTATCAAGTAGACACCATTAGAATGTGGTAGAGATACTCAGCTTTGAAATGTGGGAGACACATAAGTCCCCATATTCAGAGGGTTTGTGTGCAGCACGACCATATTGCACTGGCACAAAATAAAAACTATGCCTCAGTGCCATATTCAGTTGTTTTGTTGTGCAGGTTAGAAGCTCTAGTGCCTGAGCACAAAGTTAATATATTCAGAACTGAAAAATGGGGTGGTGATGTGGATATTTTGTACAGTAAAATATTCAATAGTTTAGCACTGAGCTTGCTGCATTTATCGTGACTTAGTGTAGTGCAAATTAAGGCCTATAAAAAGCAAATCATAATCTGGGTAAACTCTCGAGGTGGAGAAAGGCACAGTCTGCAGCACACCAGAAAACAAAATGGCAGACATTGTGTACCTTATGTAGGCAGTCATGGAGAATGAGGAGCAGACCAGTGCCCCCCATCCCCAGACCCCTGCTCAGGCATTAGAGGCACTATCCTTCAAACAGATGGTACCATCCATGCGCCACATTTGATGTCCTCAGTGATGAACCAATCCTGGGTCAGTATCAGCTCAACAGGCCCATGATTGTGCAGCTGTGTGTGCTTCTGCATGACCAACTCTGGAAAGACACCCACCACAGCCTTGCAGTGTTTGTAGAGCTCAAGGTGACAGCAATACTGTGCTTCCTGACCACTGGAACATTCCAGATACTGGTGGGAGGCACCACTAGCATCACATAGTCTGCAGCCTCATGCCTATTAGGGCCAGTTCATAGATGCCCTCCGAGGCTGCTCTGGGGAGTTCATCACATTCCCCACCACACCAGAAGAGCAAACAGCAAACCATACAGAAATTCTATTAGTTTGTGCAACTACCGGATGTACTCGGTGCCATTGCTTCCACCCGTGTTGTCGTCTGTGAACCAACAGGGGATGGGGTGGAATCCAACATAGAAACATAGAAACATAGACTTTGATGGCAGATAAGGACTGCTTGGTCCATCTAGTCTGCCCAAGTCTCTACCTACAGGATAGGCCACAGATCCTAGTTAACCAACAGTCTATTTCTTCCTACCCCCCACAAGAATTGCCTTATGTCTATCCCATGCATTCTTGAATTCTCCCACAGTTTTAGACCCCACAACCTCCTCAGGAAGGCTGTTCTATGCATCCACTATCCTCTCTCTGAAATAATACTTCCTCACATTGCCCCTGAACCGACCACCCCTCTATCTTTAAATTGTGTCCCCTTGTTCTTGCACATCTCTTTTTCTGAAAGATGCTACCCTCTTGGACTTTGTTGATTCCACTGAGGTACTTAAAAGTTTCTATCATGTCCCCCCCCTTCCTTTCCTCAAGGGTATACATATTAAGCTTCTTTGGTCTCTCCTCATACGGCTTCTCTTGCAGACCCTGCACCATTTGAGTTGCCCTCCTCTTGACTGCCTCTATCCTGTCTATGTCCTTGCGGAGATGGGGTCTCCAGAACTGGACATAGTACTCCAGATGGGGTCTCACCAACTGTCTGTACAGAGGGATAACAACTTCCTGTTTTTTGCTGCTGATGCCTCTCCCTATGCATCCCAGTATACCCCCAGCCCTCCCTACTGCCTTCTCACATTGCTTGCTAACCTTAAGGTCATCTGATATGATTACCCCCAGGTCCCTTTCCTTTTTTGTTGTTGTTACTACCCCCATTGTATATTCTTCCCCTGGGTTCTTGTTTCCCAGGTGCATTATTTTGCACTTCTTTGCATTGAATCCTAGCTGCCATACTTCTAACCATTCCTCCAACCTTGCCAAGTCCCTTCTCATCCTTTTTCATGCCTCCTTGTGTATCAACTCTGTTGCAGATCTTTGTGTCATCTGCAAAGAGGCATACTTTTCCTTCCAGTCCCTCTGCAATGTCACTTATGAAGACATTAAAAAGGACTGGACCCAATACTGAACCCTGTGGTACCCCACTAGTAACCCTGCTTTCTTCAGAGTGGACTCCATTTACAATTACTTTCTGTGCCCTCTTGACCAGCCAATGTTTTACCCAGGCTACCACCCTGGGACCCACTCCCAGGCTGGTTAATTTGACTATTAATCTTTTGTGTGGGACTGTGTCAAATGCCTTGCTAAAGTCTAGGTAGGCCATGTCCACAGCTCCTCCCTGGTCTTCTACTTTGGTCACCCAGTCAAAGAAATCTATTAGATTCGTCTGACATGACCTTCCCGCTGTGAACACATGCTGGCTTGGGACCTGTGCCCCACTGGCCTCTAGGTACTCAACTATTCTTTCCTTCAGAAGTGACTCCATCACTTTCCCTACCACAGAGGTCAAACTGACCGGTCTGTAGTTTCCTGCCTCTGTCTTGGTCCCACTTGTGTGAAGGGGAATCACATCCACCTTCCTCCAGTCCTTGGGTACCACACCATCCTCCCATGATTTATTAAAAAGAGTAGCCAGTGGTTTCACTAATTCCCCCGTTAATTCTTTAGAATTCTGGGGTGCATTCCATCAGGCCCCATTGCTTTGTCCACCTTCAGTTTTAGGAGTTCATTCAGAACCCTTTCTTCTGTGAAAGGACTGGGATCAACTCCCACTATCAAGAGTGCTTCTGTTAATTGGATTAGGCACTTCACCTCCTCTTTTGTGAATACTGAGCAGAAATATTTGTTCAGTATCCCTGCTTTTTCACTGTTCCCCTCTTCCTACCCACCGTTCATTCTATTCAGCCTCACTATCCTTCCCTTGGTCTTTCTAAGTTCGCTGATGTGCCTATAAAAGCTTTTATCCCCCTTCTTAACCAAGTTGGCTATGTTTTCCTCAGTTTGGGCCTTTGCGATTCTGACTTCCCTCCCTGCTTCCTTCTGCCTTAACTGGTACAGGTCTCTGTCCTGCTCCTTCTGTGTTTTCTTATACTTCTGGAATGCTCTCTTTTTCTTCCTGACTTTCACAACCACCTCTTTTGAGAAACATAGTGGCTTTTTCTTTCATTTTGATTTGTTTATTTGCTTCACACAACGTCTTGTTGCCTCTGTGATGGCAGTTTTGATGATTCCCCATTGTTGCTCCACACCTCCTTCTAGCTTGTTTGCTGGTGCTTTTCTGAGGCACTCTCCCATCTTGCCAAAGTCAGCCTTCCTGAAGTCCAGTACCCTCACTTTTGTATGGCTTCACCCTGCAACTGAGTTTAATGCGAACCACACTGTTTGATGGTCACTTGTTCCCAGATGGCAATCCACTTCTAGATCTGAGATCCTCTCACTGCCCTCATTTGAGAGTATGAGGTCTAAGATTGCTCCCTCACAAGTGCATTCTGAAACTAGCTGTCTGAGGCCTGCCACCTGTAGGGCATCAAGAATGGCCCTGCTCTTGGATATGGCTGCAGCATATGTGCTCCAGTTAACATCTGGCATATTCAGGTCTCCCATCAACAGCATCTCCCCTTTCTCTGCCATTCTAAGAATATCGTCTATCATATCCTTGTCCATTCCCTCCCCCTGACATGGGGGTCTGTACACAACCCCTGTGCAGATTGTGGTGCCCTTTCCAGTCTCCAAGGTGACCCACAGTGCCTCTTCTCCTCCCTTACTCTTTTTGTTCAGTTGTTTTAGCCCTTCCTTTACATAGAGAGCTACTTGTCCCCCTCTTCTCCCCTGCCTGTCTCTCTCTTGTAGGTTATGTACCCTGGTATGTTAACATCCCAGTCATGGTTCTCTGTGTACCATGTTTCTGTGACTGCTACGATATCCAGGCATCCCTCTTTCTACAAGACCACCAGCTCAGGGAGCTTGTTGCCCAGACTACGGGCATTGGTACTCATTACCCTTCATTTCCTGATGGCCTTAGTCCTTTTTGCCCCATCTCTGTCCTTCTTGCCTTTGTCACTTTCTCCATTTACCCCTGCCCTTCTCCCTTTCGACACCTCTATGTTGGTGTTTACCGGACTTACTACTGTGATTTTTGTTGGGGGGGGCTAGGATTTCCCTGCTCCTTTCCAGTGCCCCCCCTTGGCTAGTTTAAATACTTGCCAGTGAATCATTTAAACCTATCACCTAGGATCCTGGTGCCACTCATGGACAGATGCAGCCCATCATGCCAGTATAGTTTTGCATCACTTCAGGTGGCCTCCCAGTCCCCAATGAAGCCTAATCCCTGAGCTCCACACCAGTTTTTCAACCACTGATTGAATCCCATGGTGCAAAACACCCTAGCCTCTCCTACGCCATAGATGGGCAGCACCTCTGCGAAGGTTACCGTGTGTGCTACTTGTCTAAGGCCCCTCCCCAATTCCGCAAACTATTCTTGCACTTCTCTAATCCCTTTCTTAGCCAGGTCTTTTGTCCCTAGGTGGACAATGACATCCAGCTCCCTCCCCTGTACAGCTGCTCCAGCAATCCTGAGGATTTGCTCCCTGTCCCTCCAAGCCATGGCGCCAGGCAGGCACCTTACCTCCCTCTCCCCTTCCTCCCCCAGTTCTACCTTCCTAACAATGGAGTACCCTACCAGCAGTTGTTTCCTTCTCCTGTGGAGTCCCTTGCCACCTTCCTGTCAGTCTTCTTTGTGGAGGTTCCCAGCAGTCTCCTTGGTCTCCACTGTGGGTGCCTCCATTGAGGAACCACACTTTGCCAGAATGGCATAGGAATTGTGGAGAGGTACAACTGGAGGAACGCACCTCTGTTCCACCACCCTCACCCTCCCTGAGCCAATGAATAGAAAGGGCTTCTACTCCATCAACTGCTAAGAAGTGTGTGATGCAACATGGTGTATCATCAGTGTCCTGGCAGAGTACCGCAGAATTGCCATAATGCCTTCATCTGGTGCAAGTCCATCGTCTGACAGAGGGTTGAAGGTGGGGATATACAGTACCTAGTCAGCACCTTCTTGGTGAGTATATACCCAAGGTCCCCCCATAGCTGCCACGAATGTCACTAATCAACACCCCATTTTTTAAACATGGAACAGTGCATAACCCCTACATCCCTCACTTTTAACTCATGTATTGCACTCCACATTCATGACAGAGGACAGGCACAGTATGGAATACATTGCTATATGCAGTGGCATCAAGTAGGTCTTTGTCATGCACAAGATGCAGTTCAGATGCTTTGACTGTTCTGATGGGGTTCTACATTGCACCCCTCAGAAGGCCTGTGCCATATTCCTTGCCTGCTGCATACTAAATAACATGGTACTTAACTGTGGAATATGCTTGCCAGCCACAGAGTCAAAATCTGCAGCAGATATAGAGGCAGTAGCCCCAGGATGCAGGAATAGCTTGACAGGTATGATGCCAGGGTGGCCAGAAGGTCCTGGGAATATTGAGATTGTCTCATCCCAGATCTCTTCAGATGCAGATGGTAAGTACAGAGCATACAGCAGACAGTAATGTTTTAAAAAAATGTATTCCAAAGTCAGAAATAAGTGTAAGATAAAACAGGGATAAACAAAAATAACAAGACATCTAGGCAGTGTGTGTGGGGGTGGGTGGGGATGAAAAGAAATAACAGGCCATCCTGGCAGGGGGGAGGTATAAAAGAGGATGACAAAAATAACATGCCAATGAGGTGGGGGGATTCACAAGGGAGGGATAAAAATTAAAACAAAAACCATGTAGGTGGGATGTATAAAGGGGATGAATAGAAATAACATGCCAACCAGCCAGGGGGTCACAAAGGGCAGGAAAGGGGTGTAAAGGGTGAAGAAACAAAAGAATAAGCCATCTAGCTGTGGGTGGTGAAAAGAAATAAGATGCCAACCAGGCGGGGGGGGGGGGTTCAAAGCAGGATCTGAAAACAAATACGAAGTCAAATGGTGGGGGGATTTACAAAGGGGGGGGTTGAAAATAAATATGAAGCTATCTAGGCAAGAGGATAGAATGGGAAAAGAAAAATATAACAAGCATTCCAGGAAGTGGGGGTTAGCAAACAGGGATGGAAGAAAGTAAAAGCAGCCATGCAGAAAAGGGGGAAGATGGTTACTGTGATGGGGCACAAGGTGCAACATTCGGGATAAAACTCAAAGACACATGCACCCTAGTAGTGACCCATACCACAACCACTAACATGTGCATGATACATGCATTGTGTTTGTGAGGGTAGCAGGGGGGACAATGTCCACACAATGTGGAGTGGGCATAGGGATGGAGTGAGTTACACACAACCATGGCCTCATATGGCACTGACCCTTCCAATGAGCATGCTATGGCCAGGAGTATGCGGCATTGTGCTGCCATATGCCAGCCTGCTAGGTGTCCTGGGTTTGCTGGACATCCAGCTACCTGCACTGCATTGGGTGGCCTGGTGCCAGAGCATCTTCCATATGGTGCAACTCCTCCAACTGGAATGGCCAGCTCTGCATCTGGCACTGCTATGCCAGATACCATTGCTGTAGTCTCCAGGAAGGTGGAGGACACGCTGCTGAATCCAACCATAAGACACTGCTTCAGCCTTTCAAAGCCATTGTCCATGTACCTGTACCTCCAGCTGAAGCTGGCATCCATGGACCTGTACCACCACCATGGACATGGGCATGTCACATGTGCTGTGTCCAAGAGTGTAGCACGTGGAAATAATCCAAGCATTGGGGAATGAGTATGGGAATAGTGTGAGCCACTGAAGGCCATAACCCGATGTGGTACTGACCCCACTGAGGAGCATGTCATGGCCAGGGGTGAGCAGCATCATGCCATTATGTGCCAGCATGTGAGATGTCCTGGGTTTTCTTGGCATCTGGCTGCCCACATTGCAGGAAATGGCCTGGTATCAAAGAATCTGCAATGGGGTGATACTCCTCCCACTGGAATGGCCTGTGCTGCAGCCAGCACACGCAGTGCTGCAGACCATGGCTTCTGCTGCCAGCAAGTCTGCGGATACACTATCCAATCCAGACACATGGGACTGCTACAGTTTCCCAAAGCCAGCATCCATGAACTGCTGCAACCCATTCAAGGTGGCCATGTCCACCTCAGGGTGAGCCTGTTCATGATGCTTGTGGTCCTGCAGCTTGTGGCTCATGTGGCCCATCTCATCCTGCAGGCCTTACTCAGCCACCATGGTTGACTGCAGCAGCTGCCTGTTGGCTGCTTCATTCTTCTGGCATGGACTGTCCTGGTTGACAGGATCAGGCTGAACCCTGTTCTATTGTTTGGGTGAGGGTTACTACATGTCTGAACCGTTACTGGCTTAGTGGTGACTGGGCTGGTGGAGTTGGCTTAGGGTAGCAGGGCAGTGGCTGTGCTGGGTCTTAGAACAGCAGAGTATTGACTGGGTTGGAGCTTTGGCCAGGGGTGGCACAATGATGGCCATGCCATGGAGGAGTGTTGGCTGGAACCCATCAGTAGGGGGACCAGCAGAGACAGGCAACTACTGCTGGTCTGAGCTTAACTCCTCTCTCCTGCATTCATCCATATGTGGCTCATTTCCCTCCACACAATGGCCCACTGTGATGGGGCTAATCAGGTCACTCACATGGCTGTGTTGGCCTTACCTGGCATTCAGAGCCACCTCCCAGGACACAGCTTAATTCCATCTGGTGCATAATTCCAGCCATCATCTCTTCCACAGTGGCTAGGGTAGCTGCACTACAAGGGCCACAGTCTGTGGCCTGGATGTTTGCCTAGACCTGGCCTATTACATCCTTTGTGCACCTCTTCAGGTCTGTGGCCAGCTTCCACACATCCTAGCCACTTACAACCACAGCATTGACTGCATCTGTGATCTGGTCCCAGGCCTTACAGATTTTGGACCTCATCTTCCTCTGTCTGCTCATTAGGTCCTCATTGGCCATATAGAAGGTTTTAGAATTAAAAAAAATGTATGAATACTTTATCCACAGATACCCAAACCACACCATATGCATAGTAAAAGTGTCAATGCTGGAGATAAAGATAGGCCAGAAGATTTTGTTTCAGATGAATACAGCACAACTATACCAGTTGCCTTTTCTCCTTCTCACCCAGTTGAAGCACCAGTTATTACTGTGGTAGCAATAGCCACAGATTGGTGACCTAGATTCTTTGTGGATTCATCATTTCTGATAGGAAGGATCAATGCATTGCAATTTATCAAAGTGAGAAAGCAGGAATGATAAAGATAAAGATTTAGGTATAACTGGCCATATGCAAAGCAAGCATTCACCACAACAGGGAAGACATCATGCTATAGCAAAGAATACTTCATCCTAGAGAGCTCAGAGCCTGACTGATGATAAGGAGGAGGAACTGGTATTGATGGGCATCAGGCTCAGCATAGTGCTAAATGAGCAAAGGCAGCCAGAGCCAAAGCAACATGACACAGTGTTTGGTCCCCAGGGTCCAGAGTACATCAGTTAGGAAGCCACACACCCTAAATATGACTCCCAGGCCTGGCAAAGGTAAGAGATGCAGCAGCCACAATCAAAATGGTAGGTGGAAGAAAACACAGTTGTAAGCATGACAAGTATTTAGGATACTGTTTTACAGTAAATGAGCTCTAGCTTGGCAGGCTATGTGAACATTCCCTGTTTATTCTTCTATAAACATACATTTTTAATGTTATTATAGCCATTATTGATATGTTTCTGTAAAAGCAAAATCCAGCAGAAACCATCATTATCATTTTTGATTATAAGGAAAAAGGTGAAGAACCTGTATGTCTATTTATTTCTGCAGAAGCTGTGTTTTACACTATACGGTTTTCAGTAATTAGATTTTAAACCATATGTTTAATTGCATAAAAAAAGAAAAAAAATGACACTAGTGCTATATAAAAATAAAATTCAGCTGGTAGAATTACCACAAACTTTAAAATGCACTTTGGCAGCCTTCATGAAATTCTGACATAAAACTATGGAAGGATTGTATAAATGCTGGGCTGATGTATTAAACTGGGGAATAGAATTTGCAAAATGTATCACTCTGAACTGTGGACTGATTCTCTAATGTGGATTAATGGATTAAACTGTGGAACCGATTTCTTCAAAACTGTCATCCCACAGTTCATGTGATTCTTTCCACATCTGAGGCAAAATATTTAGCAGAACAGAGTAAAACTCATAGACAAGGCCATTGATTTTTGGTTTTACTGGAAAACTGGTAAAATTCCAGAATTTGGATTGCCTGCACACTGATTAAAACAAGGAATTTCAAAGAATTTGATATTTTACCCCAGATCAGTAAGCCAACTGAACTTGTATTTTTATGGCTGCAGTGGGCAGACCCCTGCAGACATCATGCTATTACAGTAGAAAAAGTGAGCTTTCAAGGTTCCTAATGGACTAGATACAAATGGAGCTTTTATGTAATCACTCTGCTGCTGTGTTCATTCATCACCAGACTATTTTGTGGTTACTAGCTTGAATTTAAGTACTATTCTCTTTCAAGAGAGATTCATTGCTCATAAAGATGTAGACTTAGCCTTCCCAATCATAAACTAGGTGATTTGATACATTTTATGGGACCAACAGAGGAATGGCAGCTTGCTTACAAGAGCTGCCTTTATGAACTCAGAGCAATATTAGATAGAAAAAGAAACTGTTTACACATCAGCATGCTAGATCTGAGGAGCAATTAGTTAAGAAATATAACTTAAGATATAAGGAAACATCCCTGAAATCCAAAGGAGGGAGTGGGTCAAATGTCACATAATAGAATGTTCATGCAGCAAATTATGTGACATTAAACAGCAAGTGCTTAGTAATGACAGGCATTCAGTTTGCTAGTATTTATTTATTTACTTACTTTTTCAACCTTTTATTTTTATTTTGTCAACTGTTAGTGAAAATAAAATCCAATGGAATCTTTGCATTATGAAGTCAGAATCTATTTACTGGTATGGCTGCTAGTGTATTTCAAAGGGAAACTGCAAATCTGTTTTCAAATTTGTATGGAGAAATAATACTGTTGACCACCAAAATATTGTATATTCAATACAAATATGTGATTTAAATAATCTGTGATCTTTTGTTATAATTTAGCATGTGATTTTTTTTTCATAATCAGATTTTGCTTGGAAAGAAGAAAGATAAGCTAATTATTGTTTTAAAATATGTAAAGTCATACAGCTATACCACAGTAGTGCAAACATATAAAGGGCAAAATGTGTTTACTGAAAGAAGCATCTGTTTATTTTGAACTAAGATAGAAAATGTATTTAGTTTCTCACGAAATACATTAGGCTCCTAAGTAGCCGGTAGTTTCTAAATATAACAATACTTGAGTCATATTGAAATCTTTGTTTCTAACACTGTGAAAAGTAAAGGCAAAACCAACCTGTTTCACTGCACTAACAAATATTTTGCTACAAAAGTAGAAAGTAATTACTAACATATCAAAATACAATAGATAAAATAATGATTTATCTATTTCTTGGAAGTAAACACCTGCTCTTTAAATGTCTTACTGAAAGTACATTGGGGAGTGTGGTGTGTGTGTGTGTGTGTGTGTGTGTGTGCTACTAGAAACAGCAGGTGTACTGTATGAAACTAAAGTTTATGAACTCATCACCCACTCGTTAAAGTCAAATCTCTAACACACATAGTTCAATAAATTAGATAGAACCATGTTATGTATACGCATACTACAAATATGTAAGACCAATATCTGTCCATGTGTTTTACCTGAAACAAGAAGGAAGCAGGAGCACAGACATGATATTAAAATGAAGAAGAGTGAAAAAAACAAACAGTGGGACAGAATTTTTCCCAGGTGGTATCACGTCATTTGGGCTAGTAATCTGAACAAGTCAAATTGGGCTAGTCAATTTGGGTGACAGCAATTTGAGTGAATGGCACACTACAGTGTCTGTACATATTGGGCAAAATCACATATTCAATGATTGTTACTGACAATGTGAGGCATGGTGTTAGAATATTAGAAATAGGTGGGTGTGGGGCAGAGTCCTACACTGGGGTGAAGGGGGCACAGCCCCTTGCATAAACAAAAAACATGCAATGTTGATGGGATGCACCTATTGCCATTGTATGAAATGCAGCAGGTGCATCAAAGCATGGGTGCCTTGGGAGTGTGCCAGATTCTGTAACTGTGAGGATGTGGAGGAGGTACCTGTGATTTGGAGAGATGTCCATGGAGTTCCTGAAAGTCAGCACGGTATGCCATTGGTGCAGTACAGTGGCTACATCTACCGTCATGATAAGGAGGTTGGTGAAAAGGTTTGTTGGTTTTTCTGGGATCTGAATGAGAGACTGGCACAGGTGGGCTCTGAATATACTTGTACATTCCTAGTCATTATGATTACCTTTGCTGTCTTGCCTATAATTTTCAGCTACAGGTTTGATGATATATAGTATCTGAAATATATGCTGTACTATGCAGTCACCCAATTTGCATTCACTCTAACTTAGTCACCCAAATGACATGGAGCCCTCTCAGGCTGATCATTCCATCTTTGACTGAGTGCCACATCACCCAACTGTAGTTACAGTGCTTCTGAGCATAGCTCCTCAGTGCATGCAGTCATTTACCTTTAACCAGCATGCAGTACACAACAGGGATGAGTGCCATGACCCTCCACTGTGTTCAAGCAGTACTCCTCAGTGCAAGCAGTCCCTGACTTCTTTGCAGCACACAGTATACATGCATGCTGGATGCCATGTTGCACCACTGTGTCCATGCAGTGCTTCTGAGCATCACTACCCAGTGCAGGCATTCCTCACCTTTCACCAGCATGCAGCACGCCACTGTGATTTGTGTCATGTCACCCCACTGTGTTCAAGCTGTGCTTCAGACCACCACTCCCCTGTTCAGGCAGTCCCTCACCTTTCACCAACGTACAGTACACCACCGTGATGAGTACCATGTTACCCCACTGTATTCATGCAGTGCTTCTGAGCATCACTGCACAATTCAGGCAGTCCTTCACATTTCACCAGCATCCAATATGCAGCTCTTATGGGTGCCATGGCACCCCTCTGTGTTCATGCATTGCTTCTGAACATTTCTCCCCAGTACAGGCAGTCTCCTACCTTTCACCAGTACACATTATGCAACAGGGATGGGTGCCATGACACCCCTTCATATTCATGCAGTGCTTCTGAGCATCACTCCTGAGTGTAGGAAATCCCTACCCATTCACCAGTCCGCAATACACTACCATGATGGGTGGGTGTCACTCCACAGTGTTCATGCAGTGCTTCTGAGCATAACTCCACAGTGCAGGCAGTACCTCACTCTTCACCAGCAAGTTGTACATCACCTTGATGGGTGCCATGTCACCCCACTGCATTCATGGAGTGCTTTATCCATTATTCCCTTCTGTAGGCATTTCCTCGTCTTTCACCAGCAAGCAGTACACTACCATGATGAAACATAGAAACAGAAATTTGACAGCAGAAAAGAACCCTTACCCCATCCAGTCTACCCAAATGCTCTCCTTGTTCTTTAAACTTAAAAGTAATAATGAGAGCCTTGTCACAGCAGAGTATTCATGCAGTGCTTCTTAGCATTGTCACACAGTGCAGACAATCCTTACCATTTACCAGCACACATAAAGAATGGTGTAACTGGTGCCATGTCACTCCACTGTGTTCTTGCAGTGCTTCTGAGCATAGTTCCTTAGTGCAGGGAGACCCTACCCATTCACCAGTGCACATTACACCACTGTGATAGATGTCATGTCACCCCACATTGTTCATTCATTGCTTCTCAGCATCGCTCCTCCGTGCAAGCAGCCCTCACTTTGTTCATACAGTGATTTTGAGCATCATTCCACAATGCAGGCAGTACTTCACATTTTACCACCACACAGTACTCCACCTTGATGGGTACCATGTTGCCCCACTGTGTTCATGCATTGCCTCTAAGCATTACTCCTCCAATCAGGCAGTCCCTTATCATTCACCATCACACAGTACACAACCATGATGAGTGGCATGGCACCCCACTGTGTCCATGGGACAAATCAGTTTTTGTCCTTCAGTACCCTGACTTCCCCCATCTGGGCCAGTCTTCCCAGTCCCATCACCTACCTTCTTTGGGACTTGCCTTTTCTGGTTGTCCTGTCACAGGACATTAGATCAGATGTGCCATGCCATAAGTGTGAGTCCTGTTAAGGGGCAGGCCATCACTGCTCTACAGTCAGAGGACTTTTCCTCCTATTTACTTCCTATTGGTCCAAGACATGTGTACTCTGCTTCCATGGATACACCTCAAGCATCCAGGTGTGGGGTCCTTTCCCATGCTGTCCCATGGTGCTACCACCTAGATTCCTCTCCTTGTCCTACAGATGTGCATTCTCCCTTCCAGGCCAGCCCCCAAGTCACCAAATTCCGGTTTTGAACCTGGGTTGCTGGCATGGCAGTTAGCGGCTAAAAGCAATTTAGTCAGTAGCTAAAAGCTTGAAACAGAAATAGGCAGACAAACCTAGAACTGGAAACCAGAACTACATAGAATAATAATGGCCCCATATTAAAAGATATCAGGCTGCCCCTTGCAATGTCTCTTTCCTTAGTGCAAATTAACACAGGTTACTTAATTTTATGTACTTAAACATGTTTGGGGCAAAGTGTGAGTGTCCCCAAGCATGTTTGAATATAGCCCCCCCAAAGTAAAAAATGAGGCACAAAAACATCCACTCAGCACAGTTCACATCCCCCTGTTGACCAGTTAGTGTAAATTAGCGCAGTTCACTAAATGTGCTATTCTCAAACATGTTTGGAGCAAAGTGTAAGTGCCATAAACATGTTTGAATATAGCCCCCAAAGCAAAACTGAGGCACTAAAATGTGCACTCAGCACAATTTACATCCCACTTCTGACCAAAGAAAGATACAGTATCTGGTCACTGAAAACATACAGGCTGTGATGCAGTCAACTCATTTAGGGCATCCCAGACCTGTTAGTGTTACAATAAGTACAATCATGACCTCACTGAAAATGAGATACTGCATGTTAACTGACTGACCTATCCTAGGTAACTACATTCAAAAAATGTTTGAAAGCAGGACTCCAGTAAAAATTAGATTCTGTATTTTACCTGTGCTAACTCCTCTAAATACACTGGAAAAATGTGCAAAAGCAGGACCCCACTGAAAATGAAATATTGTAGCTGCTATATCCTACTAATGACAGTCACACCCTATTTGTGTGCACACAACTGTTGTAACAGCTCCATGGGAGTGTGCGTGTGTGTGTGTGTGTGTGTGTGTGTGTGTGTGTGTGTGTGTGTGTGTGTTTTGTTTACATTTTCAATGGGGTGTGCATGTCCAGACATTACCTTGATATTTATGTTTTTTTTAACTATTGTGGTGTAAATGTGGGACTTCGACATTATGCATGTATGTATGTATGTATGTATGTATGTATGCATGTATATATGTATTTATTTATTTCAAAAGCTTCTCCAGGGAAGGCATACTGAGCTTGAAAATAGTTAATTTCCAGATGTCTCCTTGGGAGAACGGACAAGAGAAGTACAAGAACTACATACAAAATAACTTATACAATAAAACATCATACATAGATATAGAGATACCTATATAGCCTGGGATATGTTAGTGACTGTATTTACTCAAGCTACTGGATTCTGTGAAACACTCTAAATTCTCTGTACTAGGTAAATTCAGTCAGTTAGTGCCTACCTGAGACTCCTGGATGTCGCCAAGCTGGAAATCCACGCATGCGCAGTAGGAGCTGTAGTCAGGACATAGCCCAACAGCTCATGCATGCGCAGTAAGGGATTGAGCTACTACCTTTCTCCCGCTGCATACTAATCTGTACAAATCAAACATGAATGAGGTTCAACAGGTAAAATTATAGGCAAAAGTGTTATAAGGACACAGCAGGGAGTTTATTTCATGGGTACAAGCAACAGTACTTTTCAGTGGTAAGGCAACGGATAGGGTGCTGAGCGGAAGGAGCGCAGATGGGGAGATAAGAGAAAGCTCAGACAAATGAGGGAGGAAGAAGTAAGGAAGAAGTGTTGGTGAAGCTGATGAAGAGGCAAGGAGAAGAAGAAAGAGGGGAAGATGGTAAATTGAGTAGTGTGGAAGGGCTATGACTTAAGGGCAGCACAGGAAGAAGCAGTGTGGTCATGAAAAAGAAGGAAGAGGGTAAACTGAAGAATGGGGAAGGGCTATGACTCAAAGACAGGCACAGGAGGTAGCAGTGTGGTCATGGAGCAGAAAGGAGAGAGAGCCTCTGGAAGAGGTGGAATGAATGTTTAGTGGGAAAGAATTCTAATGTTTAGGACATTTGGCACATTTTCTTGACCTGGAAGGACACTACTTTTTTATTCAGCTGTGAGCTGTGTGAGAAATTTTATATTGCACTTGATATCTGCAACAAATGTGCACTTTTGCTTAATTCTGTGGGAGGTGAAACTAACTACCCTTGGTAATTCCTTTTTATTCACATATTTATTTAGTGTTTAACCAAGAAAGGGCTTGCAAACTATTTATCTTGTTAGTAACTTCAGAAGGATTTAAATACTGCATTTGGGTAGATCCTTGGAGGTAGCTAGATTGTCCACTAGGATTTTCTGAAAGTTAAACTATTTTTAAATAAATTACAGGTGGCTGAGGAGTAGAAAAAGAAGCTTGCAAACTCTGCTTATCTTGGAAGTAACTTCATAAGTGTTTGAATACTGAATTTTGGTTGTCCCTTGGGGTAGCTGGATTGACTATTAGGATTTTAGGAAATAAACTATTTTTAAATAATTCACTGGTGCGTAGGGAGTTTGTGATAGTTAAACATTTTAAATAAGTTACTGTGGTTAAGGAGTTGTCATAGCAAAACCTGCAGTGTAAATTGAAACACAGACAGCCTTAGGGGCAGGACATTGTTTTCAGACCAAAAGTGTTATATTGGAATAGGAAGGGCTGCATCATAACCTTTGCCAATCGAATCTGGGTGGAGATATCTAGACTAGATCAGATTACTATAAGTTACTGAGGCTGCAATTTTAAAGACACAACGCATTTTCTTGACCTGTAAGGACACTACTTTTATTTAGCTGTGAGCTGTATAAGAAATTTTATATTGCACTTGATATCTGCAATAACAAACGAGCACTTTGCTTAATTCTGTGGAGGTGAAACTAACTACCCTTGGTAATTGCTTTTTATTCACATATTTATTTAGTGTCTAACCAAGAAGGGGCTTGCAAACTCTGTTTATCTTATTAGTAACTTCAGAAGGATTTAAATACTGCATTTGGGTAGATCCTTGGAGGTAGCTAGATTATCTACTAGGATTTTCTGACAGTTAAACTATTTTTAAATAAATTACAGGTGGCTGAGGAGTTGAAAAAGAAGCTTGCAAACTCTGCTTATCTTGGAAGTAACTTCATAAGTGTTTGAATACTGCATTTTGGTTGTCCCTTGGAAGTAGCTGGACTGACTACTAGGATCTTGGGAAAGAAACTATTTTTAAATAATTTACTGGTGTGTAGGAGTTTCTGATAGTTAAACTATTTTTAAATAAGTTACTGTGGTTAAGGAGTTGTCACAGAAAAACCTGCAGTGTGAAACAGGAAAAGACAGTCTTTCAAGCAACAGAGGGAGGTGGATCTAGGTTTATGTTTGTTTGTTACAATTCTTAACATTTTCAGTGCAGGAAGAGTTTAAAGCACAGCTGACTTATTTGGGGACTGACAGCTTTCAGAGCACAAACCACCAGGCCTGTTTTGGGGCTGGGGAGGTTTACCTGTGTCTGACTTGGATGTGTGGATTTTCTCCGTTTGATTAGCAGGCTATTTTTCTGTCAAATTGTTGTGTAGGCATCTTGCTGACAGGAAGGCACCATTGCAGTGGTGGTGGGTCAGAGCTTTAGCTGATCGCTTTGTGAGGGCATAGTTTAGGCCCACCCTTCCCACCCCTCACCCCACTGTCCCTGGAAATAGTTCCTTTATACCTGGGGTTCTGACATCATTTCCTCAAGAGTGCAAGGTCATATCACTGTCATATCCTCTCTAGCACACTGCACTGACAATATAAGTGTACACATTGTAAAATATTTATATATATATATATATTTCTATATTACAAACCAATCACACACACACACACAGAAAAAAATGTTGGGAGTAGTGCAATGTAATGGCTGTGGGGCAGCAGTCTTCTGGGAGTCTTTCTGGAGGTTGAGATGCTGTCCTATTTGCAGACAACTCTCTGCCCTGATGGAGGAAGTTGCCCGTCTTCAGGCCACACTGGACAGTAGTAAGGGGACCTTCCCCCAGGCCACACTGGATGGTAGTAAGGGAACCTCCCCCATCCAGGGAGCACCAGAGCCACCACCACTACCTCAGAGGTTGCGAAGAAAGCACAGCAGTTGGACCACAGTGGGCTCAGAGAGGGTGAGTATGGTGGAACAGAGACACACCAGTCAGATGTTCCACACCACAATCCATACACCATTCTGGGGGAGCATAGCTCCCCTATGGATGCACCCACAGAGGAGACTAAGGAGGCTGAGGACAACTGTCACAAGAAGGGCCACAGGAGGAGGCAGAGGACACCACAAGGAAAGGATGCAGCTCCTAGTGGGGGACTCAATTATTAGGGGGATATAACTGGGGGGAGCAGGGAAAACTAAAGTGAGGTGCCTGCCTGGTGCCATGGCTTGGAGAGACAGGAAGCGCATCCTCAGAATCATGAGAACAGCTGCACGGGAGTCTGAGCTGGATGTCATTGTCCACCTAAGGACAAATGACTTGGCTAATCATGAGATTAGAGCAGTGCAGAAGGACTTTGTAGAATTGGGGAGGGGCCTAAGACAAGTAGCATCTACAATATCCTTCTCTGAGGTGCTGCCTGTCAATGGCATGAGTGAGGCGAGGGTACTTGCACCATGCAGTTTAATGAATGGTTGAAAAATGTGTGGAGCACAGGGTTTGGCTTCATTGGGGACTGGGGTTCCACCTGCAGGGACACCAGCCTATACTGGCAGGATGGTCTGCATCTGTCCAGGAAGGGAACAAGTCTTTTGAGCAATCAGTTTAAATGCTTCATTGGCAAGCTTTTAAACTAGTCAAGGGGGGAGGCACTGATAAGCAGCAAGAAAATCAAAGCCTCTCCCTACAAAACAGGGTACTAAATGAGAAAAAGACTGAAGTAGACAGGTCAGTGGGGGATGCAGCAAAAGAAGGTAAAGCCATCAAAAAATGGAGAGCAATGAGTACCAATGCCCATAGTCTGAGTAACAAGCTTTCTGAATTAGTGGCCTTAATAGAGGAGGAACATCTGGATATTGTGGCAGTCACAGAAACATGGTACACACAAAACCATGACTGGGACATAAACATACCAGGATACACTATATACAGGAGGGACAGGGAAGGCAAAAGAGGAGAAGGAGGAGTAGCTCTTTACATAAGGGAAGGAATCAAAGCAACAGAACAAAAGGGAAAACAGGGAGGAGAAGAAGCACTGTGGGTAAATTTGGAGACCGGCAATGGCACCACAATCTGCACAGGGGCTCTATACAGACCCCCTTCTCAGGGGGAGGAAATGGACAATAAAATGATAGAATACTTAGAATGGCAGAAAAAGGGGAGATATTGCTGATGGGTGATCTGAATCTGCCAGATGTTAACTGTAGTGCAGTTGCGGCAGCCACTTCAAAGAGTGGGGTTATTCTAGATGCCCTACAAGGGGCATGCTTTAGACAACTAGTATTGGAGCCCACTCAAGAGGGAGCAATCTTAGACCTGGTTCTCTCAAATGGAGATGAAGAGAGGTTCACAGATGTAGAAGTGGGTAGCCATCTGGGAACTAGCGACCATTGAACAGTATGGTTCACAATAAACACAGCAATAGAATCAAGCCATACAAAAGCAAAAGTACTGGACTTTAGGAGGGATGACTTTGCCAAAATGGGTGAGTGCCTAAGGAATGCACTAGCAAATGGGCAGAAAGGAGGGGTGGAAGAACAATGGGAAATAATAAAAACTGCCATCACAGAGGTAACAAGCCTTTGTGTGAAGCAAATTGACAAAATGAAACGATGTAAGAAACCACTATGGTTCTCAAAGGATATGGCAGTGAAGGTTCAAGAGAAAAAGAAAGCATTCAGGAAGTACAAGGAATCACAGAAGAAGCAGGACAGAGAACTGTATCTGTTAAAGCAAAAGGAAGCTGGGAAGGCAGTCAGAATAGCAAAGGCCCAAACCAAGGAAAAGATAGCCAACTCAGTTAAGAAGGGGGATAAAACCTTTTATAGGTACATCAGGGATGAAGGAAGACCAAGGAGGGTAGTGAGGCTTAATAAAGAGGGAGGAGGGTGGGCAGAGGTGATTGTGAAAGGCAGAGATCCTAAACAAATATCTTTGCTCAGTATTTACAAAGGAAGTGGGGGAGGTACCTAAAACAAACAGGAGAAACACTATGGATACAGAAGTTGATACCAGCCCATTTACAGAAGAAACAGTTCTGAAAGATCTCTTAAAACTGAAGGTGGACAAAGCAATAGGACCTGATGGGATTTATCCCATAATTCTAAAAGAACTAAGGGTAGAACTAGTGACGCCACTGACTACCCTCTTTAACTAATCATGGGAGGATGGGGTGGTACCCAAGGACTGGAGAAGGGCACATGTGATTCCCCTTCACAAACGTGGGAGCAAGGCAGAAGCAGAAAACTTCAGACCTGTTAGTTTAACCTCAGTGGTAGGGAAAATGATGGAATCACTTCTGAAGGAAAGAATTGTTGAGTATCTAGAGGCCAGAGGGGCTCAGAACCAAGACAGCATGGATTCACAGTGGGAAGGTCATGCCAGACAAATCTGATAGATTTCTTTGACTGGGTGACCAAAGCAGTAGATCAGGGAGGGGCTGTGGACATGGCCTACCTAGACTTTAGCAAGGCATTTGATACAGTCCCACACAAAGATTAATATACAAGTTAGCCAGCCTGGGAGTGGGTCCCAAGATAATAGCCAGGGTAAAGAATTGGCTGGAGAATAGGACACAGAGAGTAATAGTAAATGGAGTCCACTCTGAAGAAAGGGAGGTTACTAGTGGGGCACCGCAGGGTTCAGTATTAGGATCGGTCCTCTTCAATGTCTTTATAAGCGACATTGCAGAGGAACTGGAAGGAAAAGTATGTCTCTTTGCAGATGACACAAAGATCTGCAACAGAGCTGATGCAGAAGGTGTGGTGGAAAGGATGAGTAGGGACTTGGCAAGGTTAGAGGAATGGTCAAAAGTATGGCAGCTTAGATTCAATGCTAAGAAGTGCAAGATAATGGACCTGGGAAGCAAAAACCCAGGGGAAGAGTACTCAACGGGGGGTGAGATACTAACAACAAAAATGGAAAGGGACCTGGGGGTAATCATATCAGATTACCTAAAGGTGGGCAAGCAATGTAAGAGGGCAGCAAGGAGGGATGGGGGGATACTGGGATGCATAGGGAGAGGCATCACCAGTAGAAAACAGGAAGTTATTATCCCTCTGTACAGACAGTTGGTGAGACCCCATCTGGAGTACTGCATGCAGTTCTGGAGACCCAATCTCCGCAAAGACATAGACAAGATGGAGGCTGTCCAGAGGAGGGCAACTAAAATGGTGCAGGGTCTGCACTGGAAGACATATGAAGAGAGACTTAAGGAGCTGAATATGTATAGCCTCGAGGAAAGGAGGGAGAGGGGGGACATGATAGAAACTTTCAAGTATCTCAAGGAATCAACAAAGTCCAAGAGGGTAGCATCTTTCAAAAAGAGGTGTGCTAGAACAAGAGGCACAATTTGAAGATAGAGAGGGGCAGCTCAGAGGTAATTTAAGGAAGTATTTTTTTGCAGAGAGGGTTGTGGATGCATGGAACGGCCTTCCGGAGGAAGTTGTGGAGTCTAAAACAGTGGTGGAATTCAAGCATGCATGGGACAGTCATAGGGCAATTCTAGGGGGGTTGGGGTAGGAAGAAGTAGGCTGCTGGTTAACAAGGATCTGCAGCTTATCCATTAGGTAAAGACTGGGTGAGCCGAGCAGTCCTTATCTGCCATCAAAATCTATGTTTCTAGGAAAGTGGAAAGAAAAGACATTCTGGTCAGCAAAAGTTTTCACATCATATTAATACTACTGAGTCACACATTCATTCTATATCTCTTCTCCCACATCAGTCATTTCCCTTGTTTTTATTTTGGTAATTTGCTAACTGTTTTTGTTCTTTGGTCAGTTCCACAACTTTTTGCTTTGTAATTTCTTTTTATCAGTGTATTCTTATGACATCATTCTTCTCTTTACATTTGTTGCATTTATTCCATTTCCATGGACTTTATATTCTGTATTTTTGCATGTGTTATCTTTTACCCTTTCATCCACCAGGACACATCAGAAAATGAGCTGTTACTAGTTCAGTATGTCTTTCTTTATAAAACCTTTGAAATAAATACATCTTTTAGTACATTAATGCATCATGAGCCATTGTGGTTCTGACAAGAATTTGTTTAATAATTGCTTTCTGTACTATTTTCAATTGGCTTCATTTAATGCTCTGTGTATTAAGCCCCTCTTTTATTCTGATCATTTATACACATGCTAAAAGAATGACAGTAGAATTCTGGTAAAATCCAGAAAGTAGATTAACAACTACCGGTTACAATTCCTGGAATTTCAGGTCTTGAAAATGGAATTTCATTATTTTAATCACTATAAATCAGTGGCCTTGCTCATAGAACACCATGACATGATAGTGAAATGAGCTGTTTCACAGGGAACACTCACAAAGAGAGAGCACTTTGGACACCAGTTTGAATTAAATAAAAACTGCTTTTCTTTAAAAAACAGACAAACAAACAAGCAAGCAAAAAAAGCAAAGATCCTGCATTCAGATTTACAAAGGGATTCTTTCTGCAGTTTAGTATTTGCCACCGATAAGCACACACATCATCCTCTGTCTCTCCCTCTTTATTAGGCCTAGGTGTTGCTTGTTAACAATCCCCTTCCCCCTGAGGGATAGGCAACAAGTGAAGTATGCAGTGCAGTGAGGTCTTCAGAGGCCAAATTTAAAGCAAGTGTGGTTGATTTCAAATCCCTCCCATCATCTGCAAAAGTCTATATTGCAGGATTGTGATGGGACTGACAGGTGCAAGGAGCCTGAGGAACATGTACTCCATCACAGGCACATTTGGAGGATTTGAGCTGTGCCAATATTGTAATTTTGGAAAATGTTAAATTTTGAAATTTTGCAAAATGTTCACAAATTTGTTGCTTGCAGTTTCTTCCCAGCAATATATTAATCATGCTCCTTAGTCTAAGATTCAAAAGCTTGGTCCATGTTGGCCAACTAGGAGGATTTTTCTAAATAGGTATATTATGTCAGGGTTGTCATAACTTTTTTCAGATCCTGTATACTGGACTTGTTTTTAACAATAAAAATAATTAACTGCAAGAATACAGCTTTTTTAGGGACTCTGTGACTATTGTTACATTACTCTCAAAAACCTGGTTACCCAGCAATTACTTTTGATATTGCTTCTTGAATGTTACAGTTATCTCACCATCCAAAGGCTAAATATGGAATGCTGAACTTTTGGAAAGAAAAACATTGTGGATTTTTCCACCTTAGAGACTGCATTTAGATTCAAAAGGATGAGCAGGGCACTGCTCCTTTAAAATAAATGCCTGCTGAGTACAGTGGAACAAAATGGTAAACCAGTCCTTGCTGACTTTAAAACCTTTGACTACTGTAATCTCCATTTTTATGTTGCTTGCACGCATGTGCAAGAAACATAGTGCCATCATTGGAGATTTCGAAGGTGTGTCACCTCCTCCTCCAATTCAGTCAGTGTGCTGGCAGGCACAGCCCCTGTAAGCCAATGCATTTTGGAGCTATGACACACTCCAAAATGCAGTGGCATACAGTTGAAAAGAGGAACACTACCTTCAATGAGCACGGATGAATGTCGGCTGCTTGCAGCTCCTCCCACAGACACCATGAGCATCGTGCGCCATACTCGCTCAAGACTGTATAGCCGACGGGTGCCCAATCCCCATCGGCTGAGCTGCATCTTCCCTAGTAGGTGCCATGCTGGGAGCCCACCCCAGCATGGCAAGTGGTCCTTGGCTGATGGGGTGCCCAATCCACTTTTGGCTGAACGCCCCATCCTTCTGCCATGCTTGGAGCCCACCCCAGCGTGGCAAACGTCTTATGTAGTGATTTTGTTTTAAACCTGTAAAACAAAATGGTCCTGTGGCGCGCCTCCCAACCCCTCCCACAACCCGCACTCCAGCCTCCCCACACACCCTCATCCCATACTTACCTCCCGACTCGGCACAATGATCTTTGGTGGTCCGGGAACATGTCTGCACTCTTCAAAGCCGACCACAAACTGAGGAAATGCCGGTAAGCTGTATAATGGGCTAGATGGGGGGTTTCAACTTTGTTGAATATCTCAGGCATTTTTGGGAATTTTTGCACCAAAGTTTCAACATGGGGTTTTTGGGACCCCTTCTCATGAATAATGTCACTGTCATGGCGTTATTCGGGCCCGAAGGGTGATTTCGCACAGTGACTGTGCAGTGACTGCAAAATCTCCCTTCAGGCTCAGACTACTGCCATGACAGACATCATTCATGATAAGGGGTCCCAAAAACCCCATGTTGAAAATTTGGTGCCAAAATGCCAAAAAATGACTGTTTTACGAGCGTGTGTTGTGCAGTTCCTACATAGGCTCATAAGTTCACAAAATTTCAATATCTTCACTCCAGATTTTCAACATTGCCATTTTACCACACCTTCTTATGAGTAGTACAGCTGTCATCTTTCACATCTCGCCCAAAACGTGTTTCTGGCCATGTAGCACACAATGGCGCAGTCGGTGTGCGAGATCAATGTACGGGATAAATTAAGAAAATCACAGTGACACTGTTCATGAGCAAAGGTCTTAAAATGACTATGTTGAAATTTGGTGAAAATTCAAAAATGACTGTTTCTGACGTGCATTGTACAGTTTCTATGCCTTTCGTAAGTTCTGAATTTTCAATATTTTCCTCCAGATTTTCAACATTGCTATTTACCACACCTTCTTATGAGCAGTACAGCTGTCATTTTTCACATCTCACCAAAACGCATTTACTCCATGTAGCGCACAATGGTGCAGTCGGTGTGCAAAATCAATGTATGGGACAAATTAAGAAAATCACAGTGACACTGTTCATGAGCAGAGGTCTTAAAATGGCTATGTTGAAAATTTGGTGAAAAAATTCCCTTCAGACGTCCTGCAATATTACTAATGGAGACATTGAACAGAACTGGCCCCAGGACCGATCCTTGCAGCACCCCACTGGTCACCCCCTTTCCCTAGACTGCATACCATTTACCACCACTCTCTGCCTCCTGTCTGTTAGCCAGTTTCTAACCCAGTTTACCACCCTTTCCCCCATGTCCAGCCTATCCAGCTAGTTTATCAGCCTCCTATATGGGATGGTGTGAAAGGCTTTGCTGAAATCAAGGTAAGTGCTGTCTACTGCCCCACCCTGATTCACTTCCTTTGTCACCCAGTCAAATAAATCAGCCAGATTTATCTGACATGATATCCCCACTGTGACTCCATGTTGTCTATGGTCCTGGGTTCTGATGGCATCTAGATACCCCACTATCCTTTCTTTAAGCAATGTCTCCATGATCTTCCCCACTACTGAGGTGAGGCTGAATGGCCTATTGTTCCCTGCCTCCTCCCTGTTGCCGGACTTGTGTAGAGGGACCACATGTGCCATCCTCCAATTCACTCATGTTGAATGACTCAGTGAACATGGCTGCCAGAGGTACTGCTATCTCCCTTCGCAGTTCTGTTAATATCCTTGGCCGTATGCTTACTGGTTCCATCGCTTTGTCTACCTTAAATTTAGTGAGCTCCTGCAGGACTCTTTTGTCCACCTGTTCATCCCCTTGGCAACTGCTGTACTGCTGTGGCCCTTGCCCCTTCCACTCTTCTGTGAATACTGAACGGAAAGACACAGTGGATATCTTGGGAGGAAGGCATGAAACTGTCACTTCCAAATACCTAAACAGCACATACAAGCAAGCAACATTCGGCATTGACAAATGCTTGTTTATTTATTATATTGGTAGGTAAGTTGACCAATATTGCCTATTTTTACATGCGAACAGTTACATAAAAATAGTTAAAAGTTTACAGACAGGCAGACTAGATGGGATGTTGGTATTTTTCTGCCATCGTTGTCTGTGTTTCTAAGTACCAACCATACAGGTACAAGACAGTATCAACCAAAACATGAGCAAGCAGTATGTTCCTAAAACAATTTCCTTAGCTTGCTCTTAAAGCCAGTGATTTTGCTAGAATAAAGAACCTCTGATGGCGACTTATTACAAATGATGTGTACTTTATAACTTAAATTAGCTTTCACCAAGTGTGGTAGAATAAAATGGGATTCTTGCATGTAGGCCATTTATAGACCAGTGATACAGTTCAGATATACACTGGACATCATTCTTAACATAACCTTGTGTAAAAACATTACAGAATGTTACTTAAATCTATTTTTCAGGGAAGGAC
This sequence comes from Neoceratodus forsteri, assembly GCA_016271365.2. Classification (NCBI taxonomy): domain Eukaryota; kingdom Metazoa; phylum Chordata; order Ceratodontiformes; family Ceratodontidae; genus Neoceratodus; species Neoceratodus forsteri. The sequence goes on from CM028133.1 coordinate 996,297,847, forward strand.
AACTAGCAGTACCAGGCAAGTGTGCTAGCCAGAAAGACTATTTTCAGGCATGACCAGGGAGAATACAGAGACACACTTCAAAGAAACATCATGATACAAAGTGCAAGGTACAGAAACATTATGATACATAGTACAAGTTACATAACAGCAGTAATGTGGCAAAGAATTGGTGTAGTTAGACCAACATAAGCATTTAGGTTAACATAAAACAGAATACAGTCTTGTCAGAATGGGAAATTGAGGTAGTACAATCAAATACAACATCACTATTTTCACAAGAAAAATACAGTAGGGTAAACTTATGCTACCTGGCAACCACACAATTAAATAAGGAAATAAAGTGCTGTGAGAGCAATAGCCACCAAGCCAAGATTGATAGGGGAGGAGCTTGGGAGAAAGGTGGAGAAAGATGATAGTTACCTGGAAGAGAGAAGGAACTGGGGGAATGGAATGATAGAAATGTAGAGGTGGAAGGTCCCTAGGCTCCATAGATGTTGATGGGTGGAAGGTAGGGATTGAGGGTAAGGGCTAGGGTGGTTTGAAGCAGGAGCATATGTAGGAGGAGAGGAGGTAATGTTGAAGTTCTTTCTTAAAGGAGTTATGGGGTACAGATTGGCGTATGGTTATAGGAAGTGAGTTCCAGTAGTAGGGTGCATGGCAGGCAAAAGCATGACCACCTTTATTAGTACGTTGTCTTGGAATTAAGACAGGGATATTTGCAGAAGAGCGCAACGCATAGTTAGTTTTCAGGTAGGGAAGGAGACAGGCCAAAGAATATGGAACACGGGATCTGATAATGTTATCTGTAATGGACCCAAGTGTGCAGGACCTTAGTTCAAGTGGTGGAAGCCATCCTAGATCCGAGTAGAGGAGAAAGTGATGTTTGAGCCGGGGGGAGCCGGATGGAAAGCGACAGATGTTATTGTAGGTAACGTCCCACTTACAAAAACTAGAAGTGCTGGCAGAGACATATGTAGCGACCCCGTAAGTGAGACAGGCAAGTAAAATCCCACAGGCTATAGTGAGTCTTGCTGAGGGAGTGAGCACATAGCTCATCCGGTAGGCGATCCCGAGTTTGGAGTTAACCTGTTTACAGAAAGTATGAATGTGGAGGTCAAAAGTCAGGGATGGGTCAAGAGTGATCCCAAGATACTTAAATGAGTTAACCACTCCAACGGATGTGCCATCAGAGGAGGAGACTTTAAAGTGTGTTTGGGAGTGTTTGAGCTTGAGATCGGAGCCAAATAACATAGCTTCGGTCTTTGCTGTGTTCAAGACTAGTTTGTGATTTACAAGCCACTGTTGTAAACACTGATAGTCACAGGAGAGTTCTGTGTTATTATCCGCAATGTTATTAGAACTGCAATACAGGACAATGTCATCCGCATATAGTACGGAGTAGGTTTTGAGGAGATTCATGGTAATGCTATTTATGAAAATAGTGAAAAGCTGAGGCCCTAAGATAGACTCTTGAGGTATACCAATGTTGATGATGGCCTTTTCAGAGAGGGTGGAGTTGAATTTCATGTATTGAGACCTATCCGCTTGATAGCTATCAAATCATTTTACAACATTTTGCACAAAGCCTAGTGAGTGTAGGGTAGCAATGAGGATGGAGTGGTCGACAAGGTCAAATGCCTTTGTCAAATCAATAAAAACAGCCCCAGTGAGCAAACCAGAATCCATGGCCACTAGGGTGTCAGATGTGAGTTTGAGTAGGGCAGTGGAGGTACTATGACTCTTGAGGAAACCATGCTGGGCGTTGGTTAAGATGTCATGTTTCAGTAGGAAATCGGTGGTCTGGGTAGCAACTATTTTCTCAAGAATTTTACTTAGAACCAATAGGATGGCAATGGGATGGTAATTCAGAGGGCCAAGTGGGTTGCCTTTTTTGAAAACGGGGGTGAATCTGGTCATCTTCCAAATAATTGGGGGACAGACAGACAATGGATACTAAATACTCAATTATTAAAAAATACTAAGATTGAGGGCCATATAATCACCTTAATAGACAACTTTAAATTGGATAATTGGGGATCCACCCAATTTCCTTCCCTAAAATGGGGTGCACTAAAATGTTACCTTCAGGGGAATTTAAAAAAATTATCAGCTATTAAGAAACGTAATGAAACCCAGGAGTCTAATTCACTGCTATCACAAATTAGAACCTTAGAAAGAAATTTATCTTTAAGGAGGAGTCACGTGATGCGCCAGGAGGAATAGCTGTCTGCCTAGGGACTCTCTCCCCTCTTTGGTGTAATTTCGATACTTTTATCACATTTCAGATAGATTTATCCAGCCTGAAGTTAAATCTAAACTTGCGATTTAACAAGTGTAAGTTTGTTTTGGCTGCCGGGCAAAGAAGGAAGAAGCATCCCAGGAACTCGAGGCAAAGCGCCCCCGATGCAGCTCTTCCTCATCAGACTCTCAGGACGAATTAACTCCTTCTTGGGTCTACAGCGAATTATCTACGATAAAGGAGGCACTTTTTAAATTAATAGAAGAAGTAGCTGACTTTAAGCCTGCGCTGACCCAGTTGGCTCGACAAGTCACTGACGCCGAGGCCAGGATTTCTTCATTGGAACGGAGTTCAGAGAAGTTCGGCCCAGCTATGGTGGATTGTAAACGGGCGGTGGCTAAAGTAGAAGATTGCCTAGATGACCTCGAGGGGAGGAACTGCTGCAATAACCTGGTTTTGTTGGGGCTCCCGGAGGGAGAATAGGGCCCTAACACAATTCTTTTCTTACAAAAATTTCTGAGGAAAACAGTTGGACCCTCGCCTAACGGGCCAGAATATGTTATTGAAAGGGGCCATCGGGCCTTAAGGGCAAAACCACTTCCAGCAAACCCTCCCAGGCCTGTGATCTTCAAGCTCCTTAATTTTCTCGATCAGGAGCATATCTTGAAGGAGGCGAGGAAACTATCAGCTATCCTGTGGGAGGGTAGAAAGCTACGAGTGGTCCCTGATTTAACTTTAAAAATTCAGCTGGCGAGGTCCAAATTTTGCCCCATTACATCGAAGCTCTGGGCCGCAGGGGTGAAACATCGCATGCTATATCCTGCTAAGCTAGAAGTGTTGTTAAAAGATGGCACAAAGCACTTCAATTCACCGGAGGAGGCATTGAAAATTCTTAACAACCGGATGCCTGACTTATTTCCTAAAGACTGAGGGATCTGCAGTCGGGGATGTGTTTCTTTTTTTTTGTCTCTCTCTGTCCTGGACTGAATCTAGTTTGGAATGTCTCAATTTCAACCTGCAAGAGACAATTTCTAGTCTACACTATAGTTGAGAGCTCCATTATTTTTCTCCAAGTCCATTTTTCCCTTTCAGACTTGCTATGGAGCCCTCACTTATATGACTGTGTTATTTGACTTTTTGATAACAATGATCCCCTTGGGAAGTGGGGGGTCATTTTGATTAAGTTGCCTTTTATCCGCTAGAGGGACCCAGAGGACTGTGAATGTGCGAATTAGTTGTTGTGATGACCGGCTTAATTCCGGTCTGTTTCTTGACGGTTTCTTCTTTTTTTTTCTTTTCAATTTCGGTCTTAATTTCTCTTCCTGTTCTCTGGTTCTTGGCACACTGCCATTTGGCATAAGATTTGGAATGTAAGAGGTCTTGGCGGATTGTATGTACTGCCGAAGCCTCGTTTGATTTATGTAATGTTGGGAATGTTATAGCTTGATCCCCTTATTTGATTTTACATTAGGATTCATTGATGGGCATGTAAGTGGTTAACAGTTAATAATATGCCAACTACAGTGAGAGGAGCTTCAGTATTATTATTGCCAGTTAGTTTGAGATTTCTAAACATTTTTTCAGCTGGATAGGCTAATGGGGATCATGATTTTTTTTTAGTATATTACTGCATGAGGCCTGAGCCCTGTTTTACCACTCGCTTGCCTCATTGGGCTGGCCTTAAGGCAAAAATTTGTTTTTGGTTGCAATTTTATGCCAGCCCTCTAATTCATTTTGTTTTTATTTTTACAATTTGGAGGCTGGTGTAGGGGGTGGGTATGTTTTTTCTTAAACCATTGTTTAGGATTATAGAGTAAAGGGAAATTTTCTTGAAGGGCCTTACAGGGTTTGTTAAACTACTGGAATGTGGTACGCAGTTTTACTTTATTATGAGGGGGGCCCTCCTTCTGAGCGTGCCATGGACCAGCGGTTCTGGAGTCAGCCGAGGGCCGGGAGGTTGGTATTTAGGGGGGTTAGGGATAGGGATGGGGACTGCATTAAAGGTTTTATTTTTCGGGTTTTGTATTTGGGGTATTTGGGGAGGAGTTGAGCTTTCCAGTTAGCTTCGATATTTCTTTGAGCTCCGTTATGGTTGTAACCTGAATATTATTTCTTGGAACATAAAAGGGAAAGACAAAAAAAAAATACATTATTTTAAACCATTTGGCACAATTTGTTCGTACAATAGTTTTTCTTCAAGAAACTCACATGCTTCGGATCAGCTCCATTATCTAAAGAAAGATGGGTAGGTCAGGTTTTGGGGCAGGGTGTCCTCAAGTAAAGAGGGGTAGCTATTTTAGTGGCCAAAAAATTCCCTTTTTCCGTCAGATGTTTTGCTGACTCTAATGGTAGATACGTAATAGTTTCGGGAAGTTGGGGAATTAGTTTAGTGTTGGGGTCTGTTTATGGTCCAAATCAGGAATCACCCTCCTTCTTTACTCAGCTGGCGCTGGTTATAGCCCTTTAGCAGATAGACCCGTAATCTTAGGAGGAGACTGGAATCTGGTGCAGTCCAACTGCTTTTGATCGCTCATGGTCTAGAGGAGTTTATCAGTCTCGACTCAGAGGGCATTGGCTGAATTTACTCTTCTTTGGGCCTCATGGACCCGTGGAGAACGTTAAATCTTACCATTAGAGAGTTTACCTTTATTCCCCTGTTCATAAAAGCTATTCTCGAATTGACTTCTTCTTGGTTAGTCAACAAATTCTTTCCTTTATTCAAGAAGCTACTATTTTGAGTTGGGTAATTTCAGATCACTCGCCCATTGGATTTCGATGTCGACCACTGTCTGCTCCACCTAGATCCTATTCATGGTCTTTGAACAATAGTTTGTTCAAGGATCCTCAATTGTTAAGCCGTTTTCGATCCTTTATGTCTCATTCAATTATATCTAATTGGGGATCAATTAGGGCGATGGACCAGGCGAGGCTTGAAGGCTACATGGAGAGGTGAGTTGATCAGACTTGCATCAACTCGCAAAAAAACCATGCTCCTCTTATCTAATTGTTTAGAGAGGATTAAAGCCTTGGATGTTATGGGAGAGGACTTGAGATCCTTTGATCAAGAGCAAGAGTTAACTACGCTTAGGCCTGAGTACGTAAGTACCTTAAGGAGGGGTTGAGAATATGGCCTCTAAACTGAAGACCTCTATACATAGGGCAGGGCAGCAACGCTTGTAAATTTCTAGCTTGGCAGTTGAAACAACAGGCTGCGGCTAAGGCGTGGTGTTGAGGCACCGAGGATGAATATCTTGGTTTCAGATCCAGAGGGCATACTGATATTTTGCTCGAGTTTTAAAACTTATATACTAGTACACCACCTTCCTCAGAGGGAATTACCAAGATGAGGGAATTTCTGGCAAATATTTCGTTGCTAAATTACGGAGGAGCTTAGCCAGAGGCTGGAAGCTCCCCTCTCCTATGAGGAGATTTCTGAAGCTGTGATTCTTTAAAGTTAGATAAGGCCCCGGGACCGGATGGATTTACAGCCTTTTATAAGACTTTCAAAGATCTTCTGGCGCCATTGTTGCAACAACTTTATGCCTTCTGGCAAGATCATGGGATAGAGGACCCTTCCCTTTTTGAGGCAAGAATCATTTTGTTACCTAAACCTGAGAAACCATTGGATCTGGTTGTTAATTATAGACCAATCTCGTTATTAAACATTGACGTTAAAATTTACGCCAAGATTTTGGCTACCCGAATTAAAGTGGTGTGGCTAGGGTTAGTGAGACCGGAACAGGCTGGATTTATAGCTGGCCGGGCATCAGCGGACCACTTCCGGAAATTATTTTATTTAATCTCTGCGTCTACGTGTCCAGACATGGAAGCATTTTTGGTCTCACTAGATGCAGAGAAAGCTTTTGATAGGTGGAATGGGATTTTATGTTTCAGGTATTGTTTCATTTTGGCTTTCCGGAAGTTTTGAACTATATTGGTCCTCTACTCATGTCCTTCAGCGAGAATTCAGTGCAACAACTTGATTTCAGCTGCTTTTCCCTATTCGTCTGGCACGCGGCAGGGATGTCCTCTCTCCCGTATCTATTGAATTTATATCTGGAACCATTGATCAGGACTATTAACAAGGACAAGCTAGTTCAAGGGATTTATATAGGGGAGTCTGAGTATAAGCTATCAGCCTTTGCTGATGACTTATTATTGCATGTTCAGAATAGTCAAGACTCACTTCTGCATCTGTTTCAAATCATTTCAGATTTTAGTGAAATCTCGGGCTATAAACTAAACAAGAGTAAAACCACGGTCTACCCATTATCTCCTTACCTTCAACAGAGCTGGTGTTCATCCTTAGGCCTACAATGGCAACCTAAATCCATGTCTTATTTAGGCATCCAGATCTCAAAGGACCCAGCTGATTTGGTGGAACTAAACTTAAAGCCCTTGCTTAAAACTGTCAAGGAGGACCTGGGAAGGTGGACTAAACTTCCGTTATCCTTTTGGGGGAGAATTAACATAATTAAAATGATGATTTTACCAAGAATTTTCTACCCTCTATTCAACCTCAATGTATACCTTCCCAGGTCCTTCTTCAATCCGCTTCATAGATATTGCGCTGACTTTTTGTGGATAGGGAAACCTCCGCGTAGGGCCTATGTGAAGCTTACTCACCTAAGGAAGGTAGGGGGCCTGCAATTGCTGGACTTCTATATTTACTATCTGGCTAGCCATGTGGCAAGGGTGGCCCTATGGATGTCAGATACAGTAACGACTTCCGTGGGATGTATGTTGGATCGGTCAATTGCTCACAGTACTAATCTTGACTTGGAATCTTATTTATATATTCCATGGTCTAATATTCCCTTGAAAGTGAGGGATACCCCATTAGGGTGGGATATTAAGGCTCTCCATCAGCTTTATTCCTTTCTGAGCATCCCCTTCGCAAAAGATCTTATGCAACCTCTTTTAAAGAATCCTAACCTTTTGATTGGTAACCAGCCGATAAAGAGATGTGTAGGCAATTTCCCTCCTAAGCCTAGGGTAGCGGATTTTGTTTTAGATGGTTCAGCTATTTCGCCCTCAGTTTTGGTGGAGAAATTCGAGATTGAACCCAGTGATCGGCTTTGGCTGTACCAGATTCAAATATGTATTCCTTCCCTCTTAAAGGGCAACAGAGGGAGTGAAGAGGCTGGGGAGCTTCTGAAGAAGATGAGAGACCTGGTATTATCTGGTAAAGGTGCCTCCAAAATTTATAAATTAATTTTGGCAAAGAGGGACTCCAGAATATCCCCAATATCTTACTATTGGGAGATGAATTTGTCCTTGGGCTGGTCTGAAGAGACCTGGACTAAGGTTTGGTTGGATCTATATACATATGTTAAGCAAGACAGATTGAGGGGTCTTCAATTTAATATTTTGCACAATCTTTATCTTTCTCCGGCTAAACTTTCTCGGATATATAGACTTAGCTCCCCAGAGTGTAAGGATTTGTGGTTGCCCTATCGGCACTACTTATCATAAATTATGGGAGTGTCCTAAGGCAGCTAAACTCTGGGATATGGTAAAGACGTGGATAAGCCCATATTCAAATATTTCAGCTTATTTTAATGCTGATGTATGTATATTTGGTATGTTTGCCCAAATCTCTACGGTTGCCCAAAAGCACCACATGGCCTTGGTTGCTTTGGTGACGATGCTGCTTCTTCTCCGCTACTTGTGTAGTGATAAATCCCCCTCATTTAAGGAGTGGTGGGATGAATTTCTATCCACTCTAAATGCGGAGAGGGCTGTAGCTAGTTTTTTTAAATCAACTGAGAAATTCAATAGACACTGGGGTAGCTTTTTTCGGTGCTTGAAGGATAAATATGGCTATTAGAGGGGATAGGATGATTTTTTATAGCCATACGGGGAACGAGAGTGGGCTACTCGGTTCTACTTTTCTTTCCCCAAGTAGGTCAAATATACTTAATGATTCTATATTAGATTATATCAAGACACGACAGATTATAGTTCTTTAAGGATCAGGTTGCTAATCTTCTTTGGTTTTCATTGTGTTTTACTTGTCTCCTTCTCTCTTCTACATGGAATAGCTGACTGGGTATTGGGAGGTGGGGACTGGGGGTGGGTTGGAGAGTTCTGGAGTTATATCCCTTCCTATTTGTTGTGAGTCAAGAGATTTCATTGCATTAATACTTGTAATGGGTTTTTGGTTTGGGGTTTGGTTTGGTTGTTGTAATTGCTGTTTGTTATAAAATAAAGTTAGTTGCCAAAAAAAAAGGAATTTATCTTTAAGAACTACGGCTTCTGACAGGGATAAACTGATAAAACTTCAGGATAGGTATTCTGAACTACTGAGAGAAACAGCAGAATGGGATATCTTGAAATCTAAGGCCACCTATACCAAGCAAGGGGACAAAGCGGGGAGACTTTCAGCACTTTGACTTAAAAAGTGGGAATCAGTTAAACATATAGCAGCCATTGCTAGTGACTCACACAGACCTCTTTATACTAGGGTGAAAGAGATAACAGATGCATTTGGGTGACACTTTAGGAAATTATATGCTTGTATGCCTAATAGACCTACTAAAGAAACAGTAGACCAATACTTGAAATATATCCTTCACCTTCCCTTTCTACTTTGCAGGCAGAGGGTCTCATAGCCCAGATCATGGAAGAAGATATCATCCAAATAATTAAAACTTTACCCTCAGACAAAGCTCCAGGACCAGATGGTTACTCCCCTAATTTTTACAAAAAGTTAGCCCCCCAATTAGCACCCTGGTTGCTGGCAGTTTATCAACAAATGTTGAATGAAGAAGAATTTGATCCCAGAATTTTAGAGGCCACTATAGTAGTAATCCCTAAACCTGGTAAAGACCCCACCTCAGTTTCTAATTGTAGACCTATCTCATTGCTAAACTGCGATCTTAAAATTCTCACTAAATTACTAGCTTATAGACTAGAACATATATTACCTTCCCTTATAAGTTCTGACCAAGTGGGTTTCATGAAAGGTTGATCCTCGGTAGATCATCTTTGATGTTTCTCCCATGTTTTCTCAATCTCCCGGGAAGCCCCCCAGGCTATGGCTTTAGTAACCCTGGATTCAGAAAAAGCCTTTGACAGGGTAGACTGGCAGTTCCTGTTTAGTTCCCTCCATAGATTTGGATTTCTGTCTAAATTTATCTCCTGGTTAAAGGTTATCTACTCAGTTCCCATCGCAAGAGTTTTTTGCAACGGTACATTCTCCTTCATCTTCCCTTTAGAGGCGGGAACCAGACAGGGATACCCTCTATATCCATTGCTCTTTAACTTATATTTAGAACCCCTGATAGTTCCTATTCAAAATTTTCCTAGGATTCATGGTAACCCTTTTGGTATTTCCTTGGAAAAAGTGGCAGTTTATGTGGATGATATTCTTTTACACATTATGCAAATTAAATCCTCCCTTCAAAATCTCACCCAAGTAATACATCAGTTTGGTTCCCTTTCCAATTATAAAATTAACATGGAAAAAACTTCAGTTTTCCCAATAAATTCAAGAGTTTTCAAACAAGATATTTTAGACTTGGGATTTAATTGGGTACCTAAATCCATTAAATACCTCAGAATACACCTTTCAACTAGTGAGAAACAATTTCAGAAATTAAACTTTGATGACCTAGTTAACACCATCCAGCAAGGTTTAAAACACTGGCTAGTACTCCCCATTACCCTTTGGGGAATGGTGAACATCATCAAAATAAACATATTACCTCGCCTTTTCTATCCAATTAGTCTCTCGAATGTTTGGCTCCTGAAAGCTTTGTTTAAATCTATTCACTCTTCTCGATCTGAGTTTTTATGGAAGGCAGACCATCTAGATGGGCATTTTTGAGACAGCTGGCACAGCATGCAAGTGATTAATGCTGGGGGTGGGGGTGGAGATGTATACCACAGTCACCAGGTAAGCATTTTAAACAAATCAATTACAGTATATAGGAGCGGGCCACCAGAATTTGGGGCTCTTATCTTACCAAATGAGACTGTAATCATCCCACTAAATCAGCTTCATCCAGCGTTTTCAAAGGGTCCTCCTTCACTGTTTTATTTGTAATTTTTGCACAGATCCCAGATTGCTATTGGCAGCATTGAAACCCACACTTCACTCAATTGTGACATTTGCATAACTGCTCCTTTATTATTATTTTTTTTTTCAAAACGTAAACAGAATAGATCAGAGCATACCTGCTCAGGTAACGGATTTAAATCTAAGCAAAGATGTAAAAATAGACTAATTTATTCATATGCCAAAAAATGTACATTATGCTGGTCATCCATTAGTGTGCAATGCATCCTGGTATGATGTTCATTCATAAAAAATTCTGAGTGGAGTGTATGTTTTCGGGGCCTGGGGGCTCATACAGTGAAAAAGCACCCAAAAATGGTGAACAATAATGTAATAGTTTCAATATACTAATGTTAAGAAAAAGAATGAAATGTTATACTGTTTACCTTTCAAAAGAAAAATAATTAAAGTGTATGTATTGCTACTATAAATGATGGATTAAAGAGAAAATGCTTTTAGAATATATCTAAAATGTAGAAATAAGCCCCTCCTGTATGAGCCAATTCCTTAGAACAGAGCATGCAGATCTTATCTGGCCTACTTTCTTGTCAACAAGTTAACCACATCCCGACTTCTGTAATGTTAGAAGTTCAATAAACAAGCATTTGTTAATGCCGAATGTTTGCTTTCTGGGACTGTATTGGCATTGGTACTGCATGAGTTAGAGAGATACATAATAGGAATGGCAGTGAAGTATCAAACTAACCTCAACCCCCCCCCCCACTCTGCAGAGACTAACAGATATTGGGTGTGCTTTAGGGTTGTTGGCCATAATATCATGCCATTCCCTCACCACCTTGCAGACACTGACAGGTGTCATGGTGTGCCTTGGTCTTTGGCCTTACGCTCACCCCATTCCATAAGGAAATAAGCTGAGATGGGTGCAGCATAGGAGAATGGGGTGAACATTAGGGCTGAAGACCCCAAGGCACACCTCGATGCCTATCAGTGGCTACAGAGTGGGGGTGGAATGGTAGTAGTATTACGGCCGATGACCCTTAACCACACACCTGATGCCTGTCAGGCTGTACAGGGTGGGGCGCTAAGGTTGGAAACCCTAATGCCCTGGGTGTTTGTTGGTATTTTTGCTCCAGATTTTCAACATGGGCTTTTTGGGATCCCACCTCATAAACAGTGGCACTATCATTTCATTACTCAATCCCAAAGTTGATTTCACATTGAATGCACCATGTGGCACAACAGCTACAAAAAGACATTTTGGGCAGGTTTTGAAAATTACATCTGTACTGTTCTATGCAGGTGTGAAAAATGGCAATGTTGAAAATCTAGAGTAAAATTATGAAAGTGGCTAAGTTACGGGCATGCATAGAAATTGCATAACTGGCTTCTAACGCAGTAACTTTTTGGAATTTGTTCACAAAATTTTCAACAAGGCCTTTTTGGAACCTCCTTTCATGAACAGTTGCACTGTGATTTCATTACTCTTTCCCAAAAGTTGATTTTGCACAGTTACTGTGCCATTCTGTGCCACAGGTACGAAAACATGTTTCAGGCAGGATTCAAAAAATAACAGCTATACTGTTCATAAGGGGGTATGAAAAAATGGCAATGTTAGAAATTTGGAGTGAAAATATTAAAAATTGGAAAAGTTATGAGTATGCGTACAAACTGCAAAACACACACTTGTAATGCAGTAATTTTTGGAATTTTTTCACCACACTTGCAACATAGGGTTTTTGGGAACTCACCTCATGAACAGTAGCACTGTCATTTCATTAATCAGTCCCAAAAGGTGATTCCGCACAGCGACCATGAAATTAGCTTTCAGGACCAAGAAGTGAAATAACAGTGTCACTGTTCATGAGGTGGTGTCCCAAGAACCCCATGCTGAAAATTTGGGGCCAAAACTACAAAAAATGGCTGCGATATGAACCTACATTGAACCCCAACCCCCCCCCAACCATTAATTGCCTTTAGAGGGCTTACCATGATTTTCTTCAGGTTGCGGTCTGCTTTTGACGAGTGCAGAGTAGACGTGGTCCCAGTCCACAGAAGATCGCTGCTCCTGACCTCCGGAGGTAAGTATTGGTTAGGGGGGGTGTGGGGGAGTACTCAGAGGGAGGGGTGCGGGTTGGGGAGGGGCCAACGTGGATCAACGAGGGACCATTTTCTGTTTTTAGGTTAAAAAATAACACAATGTGGGATTGTTTTCTTTTTACAGGTGAAAAGAAAGGGATTTCTGCACACTGGGGTGGGCTCCCAGTGTGCCAGACTAGTGGTGGTGGACCAATGCTGACCCCAAGGTTGGCTGTTAAAAAAGGGGCATGGCATCTGACACTAGGAGTGGGCATCCTGGAATCAGAAAAACATGATTACTTTTGCACACTGGGGTACGCTCCCAGTGTGCCACAATGTGGGGGGGGGGCATGCCGACATGAGGATTGGACACCCATTGTCAATTTTGTTCAGGCTTGGGAGGCATGCCGACGCAGGGATTTGACACCCCCATGTCAGCTTTGGGGGGCAGTGTGTGATCGGTGATTGGAGCCACCAGTTATTATTCAGGGTTCATTTATTTCACTGAGAAAAGGCACACCAAGCAAACAAGCTGCTGTTTCCATCCATGCGCATTACTGTGCACTGTAATGCACATGGTTGGAATTTGCCTGGTTGTGGGGGATTTGCCACTGCAATGATGAAACTGTCCATGATTGGAGATGCAGCTTCTTTCATGTCCAGCACTTGCTGTGAAACTACCATCATCGGCAGCTTCCCTGTTGATTGGTGGCTGAGCCCTGAAAGCATTGGCCAAACACTGCCACACCTCTGCAATATACTTACCTCAATATATTTCTTGTGTACTGTGCATGCAAGCTAACATAAAAAGCAAGAAGGAGGCTTTCACGGCTGGAGAGTGAGCGAGAGAGAGAGAGAGAGAAAGAGAGAGAGAGAGACAGAGACAGAGACAGACAGCGAGAGACAGAAAGAGAAGGGCTGCTTTGAAATGGACAGCTGAATGAAGCTAAACGGTGTTTTGGTTTCTATTTGTTCTGCCAAAAACAAGTGGCTTTGAACATTTGTTTGCTATAGATGTAAATCAACTTTTCTTTTTTTAACTGAACTTTGTTTGCTGGGAGTATTTTTCTGATGGTTTCCCCAAAAGTCTCAGCATGCTACAACGCTGTTATATGTGGTTGACTTTAGTAGCAGGATTAAACTTCCCGTTGTCTAAATAGTTGTAGGATGGACAGATGAAATGTTGAAATGGCTGGCAGAACAGAAAGAGTAACAGACCCAGATGCAAGTACAACAGGCCAAGATGCAAAGAAAAATAAAAAGTAGTGTCTGATTTTATAGAAAAGTGCATCAGAACCAATGAACTGCAGTGCAACAAGTAGGCACTTCATTTATAATGTTCTTTGAGTATCTGTGTAACATATACCCACAACCATGTAAACAAACATAGAAATATTGATAGAAAAGGTCTAGTCCACCAATTCTACTTGTTCCTACATAGATAACACAACAGAAAGAAGGCTGTCTGGTAAAAGTTTATTTATTTATTTATGAAACTGTGTTTCCTTAAAGAGCAGCTCAGCATTTCAGCTTGTGCTTTCATGAATTATATGTTTCATTTGTTACAATATACTTTTTTTCTCATTTTCTATATTCCTTTTCAAGATTTACAGCACATTTTGGCAGTCCATTTAAAAAGGCTGTACAGAAAAAATGTTGCCTATCCTGTTAAAGCAGCAGTGCAACAAAAAGTTGTAATTTTTGCATCTGTAATTTTAATTTAGTGACATGCTGCTTGATACCCATTTTAAAGCAGCAGTGCAATGTAAAAAAAATCTGTGCTTTTTCAACAGTCTATTCCCTGTGCTCTGCTGAGCATTTACAAACATATGAAAACCCTAGCAGATACAGTCCTAACAATTGTGCAGCTAGCCCCTCACATTGCAGCTGCCCCACTCCCTCATAAAATTTACCCCCCACTCTGTCCCACCCCCTCTAAAAGCTGTCTACCATGCTATATTCTACTACCTCCTTAGGCAGAGCATTCCACCAGTCCATCACCCTCTCTGTGAAATACTGTCTCCTGACTTCCTTCCTGAGTCTTCCCCCCTCCAATCTCAGATGGTGCCCCCTCATGACCCTCCCCATTGTGGTCTGGAAAATCCTTTCTGTACTAGTCTTGTTTATCCCCTTTAGGTATTTAAAGGTTTCGATCATGTCCCCACATCCCTACTCTCCATCAGGGAATACACATTCAGCTTGCCAAGCATCTCCTCATAGGAGTATCCCTCTAATCCCTGGATCATCTTTGTCACCCAATGCTGTACACCTTCCAGCAATCTGAAGTCCTTCTTCAGGAATGGGTGACAGAACTTCATGCAGTATTCCAGGAGTGGCCTGACCAGCAACCTGTAGGGAGGCAGGATCACCTCCCTATTTCTAGAGGAGATTCCCCTCACTATGCACCCAGCATCCTGTTGGCTTTCACTGCTGCTTTTCTACACTGAGACAAATTATTCATACTCCCTGTTATGAGCACCCTAGATCCTTCTCCTTCCCAGTGCATTCCAGCTGTCCCCAACCCCCCCCAGCTGATAGCTCCTCCCCTGGTTCTTCACCTCGAAGTGCAAAACCTTGCACTTTTTGCATTAAACCCCAAATGCCACACCTCTGAATATTTCTATAGCCTGGTCAGGTCTTCTTGCAGCCCCCTCCATCCTTCGATGTCATCCACCACTGCTCCCATCTTTGTGTCATCCGCAAAGAGACTGATCTTGCTCCGGACCCCATGGGAGACATCCACAATGAAAATCCTGAGCAACACTGGTCCCAATACTGATCTCTGCGGCACACCACTCTTCACATTCCTTGACACTGAGAGTTCCCTCAGCACCACCACCCTTTGCTGCATACCCTTCAGCCAATTGGCGATCCAATTTACCATCTTTGTTCCCACCCCTATATATTCCAGCTTCCCCCCAGCCTCCCATGTGGTATGGAATCAAAGGCCTTGCTGAAATCCAAATACAGGACATCCACTGCATGGCTTTTCTCCAGTTTCCTTGTCACCCAGTCGTAGTACTCATTTAGGTTTGTCTGGCAGGATCTTCCTGAGACAAACGTCCTGGAGACCATTGTTCTACAAAAAGGTTACCAGCCTCTCCTTTAGGATTGTCTCCAACAGTTTACCCACAATTGACATGAGACTCACTGGTCAGTAGTTGTCTGGTTCATCCTTGAGTCCACACTTGTGAATGGGTATCACATGGGCCATCCACCAATCCAGTGACATGCACCCTATGTTCAAGGAGGTATCAAACTGGTCAGCTAATGGTTCTGACAGGATCTCAGCTAGTTCCTTAAGTACCCTATGGTGAATGCCATTTGGATCCAGTGTCTTATCCCCCCGCAGTGCCCTTAATCCTTTCAGCACTCTATTCTCTGTGATCCCTGTATCAGTCACCTCCCCCCCCCCCCACCGACCACCACTCCTCTCCCCGGTGATGCCAGCCCCATTCTTTAATTTATAAATACCAAGCAGAACTAATCATTTAGTGCCTCTGCCTTGTCCTACCCCTTCTCCACCCAATCCCCATCCTTTTTTATCCTCACTATCTGATCTTTGTTTTATTTTTGCCTTTCACTGATATATCTGAAGAAGTCCTTCTCTCCGTTCTTAATGCCCTGCACCAATCTCAGCTCCCTAGAAGTCTTGGCTGCTCTGACCAGCCTGGTAACCTCCCTGGACTTCTTCTTATACATCTCCCTGTTGTCCTCCCCTCCTGATCTCTTTAGTCTCTGAAATGCCTATTTTTGTCCCTCACCCCCTCCTATGACCTCCTGCATCAGCCAGCTTGTTTTTGTTCCCCTCACATTCTTACTCCTTGTTCTGGTACATGTCCCAACAGCCTCCACCAGCCCTTTCTTAATAATATCCCATTTTTGGCTAGCATCCATGCATGGTTTGATACCCTCCAGATGCCTGCCCACCATATCCCCCCATCCTTTTAAAGTCCTCTCCCCTTAAGAAAAGTCACCCTGGTCCTTGTACCTCCTGAATCCCTTCCCATATTGAGCGTGAACCATACCGTGTGGTGGTCACTCCCAACCAGAGGATCCTCTGCCTCCAGATCCCTTACAGTATCCCTGTTTGACAGAACTAGATCTAGAGTCCTATCCAGTTTTGTTGGCTCCCAGACTAACTGCACCAAGAAGTTGTCCTGGAAGGCTTCTAAAATGACCTACTCCTTTGCACTTGTGGTGGTTTGGGTGCTCCACTCCAAACCTGGTAGATTGACATCCAATACCACCACAGTGTTCCCTCTCCTACAGACCCTTCGGATTTGCCCAATTAACTCCCTATCCAGGTCATCCCCTTGGGCCAGTGGCCGGTACACCACCCTCATCCTTAATGTCCTCCCTTTTAAGTCTTGGAGCTGCAACCATAGGGCCTCTGTTCTGCTTCCCTTCCCTCCCTCCCTTATGCACCTTATTTCCTCCTGAACATATATTGCCATGCTTCCCCCTTTCCCCTTAGTCCTGTCCATCCTAAATAACCTATTACCTGGGACCATCAAATCCCAATCTTGGTACTGGGTGGCCCCCGTTTCTGTGATTCCCACAATGTCCACAATCCCTATTGCCGAGAGAGCCTGTAATTCTGCTGATTTAAGCAGACAACTCAGGAGGGCTCCTCTGCCCTGGAGCTCCCCCCCACAATGATTGCAAGGCGCCGGGCCATTTAAGGTAATTATTCCTACTCAAGACTCGAGCAGCGCCTCACAACTGGCCATCTTTTGTTTCAAATGTTGGCGCCTTTTTGGCTGTATTTGTCTGCCCATCTTGAAGATTCGCAAAGACTGCCCTATCGCCGGAGCCCAAAGCGAGTGCTGTAAAGGGTTCAGGGAACTGTTTCTGCAAGCTTCCTAGTGTGGGAAACTTAAAATTTGTAAAATAACTGTACCACCAGCTTACTTGCAAGTGCTGAAACCTAAAGCGTCCACAAAATGGATAAACAATAAGTTTCTGCTGCTTTACAGTTCAGCGTGTTTAAACGAAAGTGCATCCCAAGCCGTAATTTCAAAACAGCTGCGCTCTGAGTCGGAATTTTAACTGTTTCCTCAGACAAAGTTAAAGTTAATTTTAGCCTGCCCAAGCTTTACTGCATGCGAGTGAAGCACCAGCTCAGGAGGGAGAGGGAAACTATAAAAGCGTATTTTAAGTTGGAAAACAATAACTGAAATAGCAGTAGCCTGCAGCTACTGGATGTTTGCTGCTTTCCCACAGTCCCTTTGCGACTGCTTCCCACCCACCCTTGTCCGGCTCTAGCTATATAGGGCAAAAACACTGTTACCACGCCCATAGCACGCCCTAGTGGAAAATTAAATATCTCCTTACTTTACCATTTGCAGGTTATCTTACTTGGTGTCTAGAGGGTGCTTGAAACTAGTTTTCTGTCTCTCTGACTGATAAATCTAATTTTACTGCATACCATCACTTACTCTGGTACTCTCATTTAACCCTCTCCCCTAATACCCTACTCTAAAATGACCATCTTAATTAATTTAAATATGGCTAGAAAACCCTGCATCACACTTCTACTGGTCTTTACTTTTTCCTGCCTTATTTGGCTACCTATATTTTACTCCCTTCCAGCTATGAACAATCGTTTCACCCACCCTGATGAACCGTCATTCTGTGCCTTGCGCCTGCCAGCATGCTGGCTCCATTACACCTCCTCACTTCTCATCCCCCATAAGTTCATCTACCACCTATCCTACACTCTATGTAAATCCACGTTGCACCTCATACTGCCTCCCCCTTTCATCCATTGTAAGTTATGGTATCTGGCACTCTTAGCCTTAATACTAGCTGTGGATATTGAGCTAAACCCGGGGTCCCTGAGTAATTTATCTCACCATGATGCAGCCTGGAGTGACCCAAAGGGCTTCCGCATTGTACACATGAATATTAGGAGCTTTCTCCACAAAAAAACAGAACTAGAGGCATTGGTTGCTCAATATCACCCTGATATACTTTGCCTATCCGAAACCTGGCTAAAACCCTCCACCACCAACACCCTCTGTAGTCTACCCAACTACAATATCCTTAGACAGGATAGGCCATCAGCAAAGTGTAGAGGTGGTGTAGCTATCTTCTATAAACCTTATTTGTTGCTATCCCACAATGTGTTGCCGACACTACAAACATGCGAAGCAATCCATGCAGCCTTACAACTAGGCTCAAAGAAATTACACATCATCTGTGCCTATAATCCTCCTGCTGGTGGTTGCAAGGGTCTTGACAAACTCCTCTCCCAAGTAAACAGCACTATAGGCTGAAATGAAGTCCTTATATTGGGGGATTTCCACCTAAACTGGACCAGTAAATCCAACCAGTCCTCACATACTATGATACAAGGTAACAACCTTCATCAGCTTATCACAGACCCAACTAGGGTCATGACTCCCCCTCGGACAAGCACTCTTATTGACTGGGTCCTTACAAATTGCCCTGACAGCATATTATGTGCAGGCACCCTAGCAGATGCCATAAGTGATCACTCCCCAATCTACTGCATCTGGCGCTCTACAAATAAACCATCTCTGCCTCCTAAACTAATTACCTTCTGCAATTTGGCCCACTTCAACCTTACTCAGTTTACCCATGATCTCTCCTTGATTGACTGGACCCCCATCTACACCTCTGCAAATGCCCAGGTGGCACTTGACTACTTCCTGGTTCACTTTGGCCTGCTTCAAGACACCTATGCTCCCCGTGTCACTTGTCGGATTCGAGAAACGCAGACAAAGTGGCTAACAAAAGACCTACTTACACAACTAAGGGCCAGGGACAAACTATGGCGATGTTTCAAAACAACTGGGCTACTAAACGACTATGACCACTATCGATCTCAGAGAAACACATGTAAAAGAAACATTCGCCTAGCCAAGAGCACTTTCTGCAAAGACCTTCTAACAAAGGCAGCTGGAAACTCTAAAAAGTTCTGGTCTACCATAAAAACACTGCTTGGTGCAAATACTTAGACCCATATAGTGACATGCTTTTTAAACTGTATTCACCAACAATCCAGTGACCATAGTAAACTTCTTTCTAATCACTGTTTCTCGGATCTGACCAGCTACCTGACATCTTTCCCAACAATATGTACTGCCTCACCCCTAATGAACTTCTAATCAAACACCCTCTCTTTAGGTTCCGGAGTATCACAAGGGCAGAAGTGCTAAAACTACTGCTCTCACTCCCTGATAATACCTGCTCGGGTCTGACGGTCTGGAACCTAGGCTCCTGAAAGCCACTGCCCCTCTCATTGCCTCTCCCCAACCAAAATTTTCAACCTTTCCCTATGTCATGGCTCAGTTCCTGATATCTGGAAGATAGCTAAAGTCACCCCAATTCCCAAAAAAGGCCATCCCAAACAAATCAAGAACTACCGTCCCATAGCTATTATCTCCATGCTCAGCAATTTTCTGAAAAAGCTAGTGGCCACCCAATCAATAGAATATCTTCAGAAGTACAACCTTCTTTCTTGCTCCCAGCATGGTTTCTGCAAAGGCCACAGCACCTCAGCCGCCCTTCTGAAACTCACAAATGACATCTATGCCTCTATGGACTCAGTCCTTCCTGACAGGTGCTGTTTTCATCGATCTAACCAAGGCTTTTAACCTGGTAAACCATACCCTTCTTCTTGATAAACTATGCTCCCTAGGCTTCTCCTCTGACATAGTAACCTGGTTCAAAAGCTATTTATCTGATAGGAAACAGGCTGTAGTTTTCAACTCAGCCATATCAGATCTCTCCCTATACATGTTGGAGTGCTCCAAGGCTCCATGCTTGGCCTTGCTTTCATGAATTTTCATTAATGACTTGCCACTTCATACCTAACTGCTCATCTCTGCTCTATGCTGATGACCTAGTCATTTACCACAGTGCTAGAAATACCGCTGACATAACCCACCCTCTTGCTTCGGACTTCGCAAATATCCAATCCTGGCTAACTCAGAACAAACTCGTTCGCAACACTACCAAGACATACTCCATGCTCTTTGGTTCGCCTCCTAGACTTAAGATGAATCATCATGCCCTAAATATCCAGTGTGCAGACGGCTCCCCTCTGGACAGCACCAGATCCTTCAAATATCTGGGAGTTACACTTGATGAATCTCTAGACTTTGACCTGCACATAACAACAATCTGCAAGTCTGTGAATGCCAAGCTAGGAAGTGCCTACAGAACTAGCTATGCCCTTACCCCCTCAGCCAGACTAGCAGTGGAGCAAGGTTTCCTGCTCCCAGCACTGGCCTATGGCTCAGTTACTTCAATCTGCCTCTAAATCCTCCCTCCATAAATGGGACACCACCTATAATGGCATCTGCTGCTATGCCTCTGCATCCCTACATTACAAACACCATTGCCAGCTCTATGATGACCTTACTTGCCCGGTCCCTCTACCCACCGACTCCAGTCTTTTGCACTCTAATTGACTGCATCACAGGATCAGGCCTCCCTCTATCCCTTGCCTCCCTGCTGCACTCACAATCTCTCTCCTGTGGACTCGATCTAGAGACTGAAGCACCTTCCATCCCTAGATGCAGAACAAACATGGGTGCATGCATTTCTTACACGGCTCCAAAATACTGGAAATCCCTACCACACAATTTGTCAAGCAACCTCCCATGCCAGTTTCAAGAAACTGCACTCAGGAACATCTGAGGCTACCAGCCCTGCACCTGCATTAATCCACCTTAGACCATCCTTTCTCTGTCCTTTTCCAAGTTAATCCACCTCTGACACCTCCTTCCCATCTATCTTACACTCCCTTCTTCCTCCTGTTTCAAACCCTTCCTCCATGCTTCCCACCACTCTTCCTCCTTCTCCTCGTGCTTCACCAACCACAACCTGACACTTAAATTGCTTTATTGTTTATTGCTTTTATTGCTTTGTTTTATGTGTGCTATCACTTTGCACTGCCTGTATTCCTCAAAGTGTTTTGAATTGCATTTACCTGTACATACTGTACTGTAGCTGAATTACCTGTAAACTTTGTGTACTTTGTTTGTGCTCTATTACCGCATGTGCTGCGTCACATACACACCTATGTATTTTTCAAACTGTTCTCTCCCGGGTCATGCCTGAAAATAGGCATTCTCATGCCTAGTGTACCCACCTGGTTACCAAAAGCAAATAAATAAATACATTTATTACCAAAGCTTCTCACATTCAGAGAGACCAACCTCTAACCTGACCCTGCCCCTTCCCCTTTCTGGGATGCCCCCTCTTATTCCCTCCTGTGCACCCCCTCAAAGTACCTCCCTGTTAGCCTGGGAGGAAGCTCATTTGGTTCCTCTCTCTGGGATCCCTGCTTAACATCTGTCCACTAGCCACCCCTCATCCTAGTTTAAATCTACCTTCTTAGCTATGTATTGCCCTACCTCTGCTTTGATACTCCTTCCCCTCCCTGCTTAAATGTTGCCTGTCCCCTGCATAAAGTTCATTGCTGTCCCAGAGTCTGTCCCAGCCCCTACCAACCCATATCCTCTGGAGTGACACCATTCCCTAAGCCATGTGCTGAACTCCCAATCCTTACCTTCCTTGCTGTGCTGGTGCAGGGTACTGGGAGCACCTCTGAGAAGGCCACCGATTCCCCAGTTCCCACAGCCTGCCCAGATCCTCAGACCTCTCCGCTTAGCTTCCACCATTGCCCCTGCCAGGCATCATTTCCCTGGTAATCTTTCTTGCTGGCATTGTAATAACACCCGTAATGTGCTTAGTTATCCTTTGTTTTGTTTACATTTCTGCCACTGGTCATGTTGAGCGATAACCCCTCTGCTGCCAGCTGCACATGTATGACTGGCAGTACTACACAGGGTCCCACTGAAGTAACCAAAAGATGTGATGAGATGTGTAGGTAGCACAGCTGAAAATTAGGCAGCTGCCATATTTATTGTGGTGCACAACAATTAAATAAATTTTAAATATCTAAAAACTAAAGCTCGCTAGAAAAAAATATTTACAGATATGGAAACTTCATCTGTGGCTGCATGATTACAAGCAAAACAACACATTTTGATAATCATTTCCCAATTATGTTGTACTGCTGCTTTAAGTTACTCAAAGGCCCAGATATTCAAAAGAGTTGAGCCATGTGCAATAGGGTTGCACCTGCGCAAGTCCAAAAATGCGCCATTCTGCGATATTCAGCAGGAGGCAGTTGCGCCCCCCAAATCACGCTGAACAACAGAGCAATGATAATGAATGCATGCACAACTGAATTAGAAGGAACCATGCATAAATGGCGCAGTGCGATATTTAACAACTTGTGCCATACGTAATGGGAGCAAGTGGAAGTTGCACCATAAGCGGAAATGGAGCCAAAATAAAAGGGAGCAAGGGAGAGGCGCAAGAACGCTACAGGGCTGCCACATGAGAGCCAAAGATAGCATTGAAAACTGGGCAGCAGGGACACACAGGGCCAGGCAGGAAAGGGCACCTGGAAGCAACAGGCACAGGGAAGGTGTGGAGACAGTGCAGAAGGGGAAGTACACCACACAGCAGTGAGGCAAGCACAGGCAGGTGTTCCAGGTGCAGGGAAGTAGCAGTCAGAACAACAGGGGGAATACAGTAACAGCTGCTGGAGGGGTGACACAAGCCAGGGACATGGCCAGTGCCACCTTCCAGATGGAGGCCAAAATGATGGGGTGAGAAGGTGGGCAGCAGGGGCATGGTCATGGAAGGCCGTCGGCAGTATGCCTCCAACAGGCAGTACCGAGCCCACACCAGCTTGGAGCTGTACAGTGATACTGAGATTGTGGGCAGGTACTGCCTGAATCTGGCAATTCTGAGGTGGCTCTGTAGAGCTGTGCAGTGATGTGATGCAGGCACCCATGACGGAGCCATGCTCTGTCAGTGGAGATGAAAGTGACAGCTGCATGCTTGCTTGCCACGGGTAGCCTTCCAGAGACCAACTGGGGACACCACAAGCATAACCCAGTTGGCCACGCCACCCACCTCACCCAACTCCTCAGAGCACTGCTGCCACATGCTGCAGAGTACATCCATTCCCCAGCACACTGGCGGAGTGCACAGCAAACATACAGGAGTTCCACAGGGTAGCACGTGTGCCTGGCATGCTAGGGGCAATAGACTGCACCCACATGGTCATCCGCACACACCTGACCCCAGGGGCCACATACACTCAGTCTCAAGGGCTATGCCAGCATCAACTGCCAGGTGGTGTGTGATGCCAGGGGCACATAATCAATGTCTGTGCCACGCACCCTGGGGGAGCACATGATGCCTTCATTTGGCACCAGTCGGCACTGTGCCACAGATTCAAGAGTGGGGATATCCCCACTGGCCACCTAGTGGGTGAGTATGGAAACCACATGGACAATCATAGGGCCTGGGGGGGGCATGGTCAGAGATGACATGGGTAGTGGCCTACATGGCCCGGGGCAGGGCGATGCTGATCACCAAACTAACCTCCACCCTCTACACATAGGTGACAGTGGCTACCCACTCCGTCCCTGGCTGCTCACACCCTACCAGCTGCCCGTGACCCCATTGCAGCAATGCTACAATGAGGCACACGCCACCACACATAATGTCATCGAGCGGGTGTTCGGGATGCTGAAGGCATGTTTCCGTTGCCTGGACACCTCCGGCGGTGCCCTACAGTACAGCCCCTCAAAGGCCTGTGGGCTATTCCTGGCCTGTTGCATCCTGCACAACATGGCCAATGAATGTGGGATAGCCATACAGGTTGAAGAGGGGGACAGCGATGGGGACTATGAGGTCGCTGGTGATGATGGTGATGGGCAGCCCCCCCTTGGGCGATGGGACCCCAGACTGCTCCAGCTGGCACAGCTGCACTGGGACACCATCACAGAGGAGCACTTCAGCCAACCTAGGTAAGTCATGGGGCCATGTGCAACCAACAGTGGCTAAGGCACAACCCACAAACATGCATGGACACACACACCAGGGGTGCATGCTGTCAAGGGAAGTGGCAGGGCATGGAACCACACACAGAACCAGGGATGGGTGAGGGCTAACATGCCACGTGGATGGACACACACACACGCACACACACACAACGCACCAAACATGCACAAAGGGTAGGAGGCACACCGACCCAGAACACCACCCCTAGCCACACACATGTCCACAGATCACCACGCCCACTGCCTGTCCATGTGTCTGTGTCAGATGCTGAGCACCATTGCACATTGGTGTACAGCGCAATGCAGGCATCATCATGCACATGCAACTGCAGACAGCAGCCGGGAGGGTGTGCAGATAGACGTGTGTCTGCGGCAGGGCCGGTACCCACCCATGCAATGCCCACTGAAAGACACAATGCACACATGGCAGCACCAGACAGTAGCCACGCTGGGAGACAGGTCAGTCACGCGACACAGTGCCCCAGCCACCACGGATGCATGGATGGCCCCGCTGAGACCCGCCAGCAGTGACAGGCCACCCACTGGCCTCATAGGGTAGCACCGATGGTTCCCCAGAGGTTCCACTGTGTGAACGTGACCGTGCTCACACAGGGGTCTGCAGCACACCAAACATGCCTGCGCCAGGTGTGCTCGGGATGCCCACAGCTGAACCCGCTGTCGACAGGGAGGGTGTCGCATGATGCCAGGAACGGGGAGTGGACAGTGGACTGCATGGTGTCTGTGATGCATGGGCACATGACAGTGTGCCCATTGTGGCCATGACAGCAGTGAATGCCTGTGTCTGCCTGTCAATGGCAGCAGTCACATCCTCCCGAAACTGGTCCATCCCTGCCAGGATCAGAGTGGTGTCTCTGCTGCGATGCTCCTCTACGCACTCCAGAGCCACACGCAGTGCATCCACTGATGTCACAAGCCACATCTGCTGCTAGACTGATGCTTGCAGTAGGCGGGCGTGTCGTCCAAGAGGTCATCTGCCTCTTCGCATCCTGTCTCAGGGTGTGCATGGCCCTGATGCTCAGCACTCCTTGAGGGTGGGCAATGCACACCAGGACCAGGTCTGGGCATGTCCACAGGCGGTGCACAGATGCCACCCTTGACCCTGTACCCCAAGCCCATTGGCCGACTGCTGATGCTGCCCTCTGGCTGCCAATCCCCAGGGCTCATTGGTGCCACTGCAGTGGTTGCAACAGTCCCACTGTCCTGTACACACACCAGTGCTGCCCCACTGGTGCCGACAGGCACAGGCTGGGACTGTGCTGACACGCAGTCCTCCACGGCAGCACCACGCACAGCCATGGCCGCGATGTTACCTGCTGTGTGGCCATCCCCTGGCACACACGTGTCACTGCCCATGCCATTAGCGACATCATCATCGGTGATGGACCTGGCACCAGCCCGAGTCACAGCATGCTGGCATCCATGGATGCTGGCACGCTGGGACATGGGCAGGGCCTCCTCCGCACCTGTTCCAACAACATCAGTGTAGACAGCCAGGCGGGCTCACTGTTGCACTGAGCCACATATACCTGTGGAGGTGGATGGGCCCTCCTCCATCTCCAGCTGACTGTCCTCAGTGGACAGGCCCACCACCACTGACCCATGCAGACACTCAGGATCTGTAAGGGAAAACAAAGTCGCGACATGCATGTGACCTACCCTGCCCCCCCATAGACAGACCATGACCTACCATGCAGTGATGGGCTACCACCCGTCTGGAAACCACCTCCCAAAACATCCTCAATGGCACAACGCTGCATGCTTCCAGCAACCCTCTCCTCCTGTGGGGTCAGGTGTACCACCTCCGGCTGTCCCCCACCTGTCGCAGCTTGTGCTGCCTTGATGGCAGCCACCTTCTCCTTTATCCTCCTCCTGTCTGTGCCCATCTTCTTCTTGCACTCCTGCACGGAGCGCTGGTGGCTGCCATGCAGGTTCACTGCACGTGCCACCTCCTCCCATGCAGCAGCACAGGCTTGAGGTGTTCCCTGCCATCCGCTGAGAAGCGGCCTCCTGATCCAGGTAGGCCTCAAACAGGGCATCGGTCTTGGCCTTGGTGAAATTAGGCCTCCTCTTCCTCCCACCACTGTGTTCCTCCTCTCCCACAACTCGCTCATTCATTATTTAGCCTGAAAGAATGACAGTTGTTACCTGTGACTGTGCAGTCCCATGCATGTCCCTAAATCCACAGTCCACACTCCCAAACAGCATGCAACTCACCAATAGACTGCAGTAACTGACTATGGCCAGTGCAGCCCAATGTCACACTTTTTATAGCACAACCCATGCAAATGAGGCAAGGCGCTACTTTAAGTGGATGCAAATTGCAGTGCTGTGCCATTGAATGGCTGATTAGCTGTTTTGCATATGATGACTGAATAGCATGCTGTTACTTTTGTGCAATTGTATTGAACATGCTGAGCCAAAGGCGCAGTTCTGTGACATGAGCAGTACCACCTCACTGCACATGCCTGGTTGCTGACGCAGGTGTCTGCTGCGCTGCTGTTGTGCTGTGCATGGAAGCAATGCAGGGCACAGCCACCATTGTACCAGTGGTGATACAGCCGATGTTCACCTACATGGCACTGTGGCACTGGGCCATCATAGGCGCACTGGGGCAACACCATGGTAGGCTGCTACCGGAGGTAGCACACAGGCATCCAATCGCTACATGCATTGGGTTCCAATGGTACTGTGCCTGTCCATGCTCTAGAGCCCCTTGACCCTGTGCTGACCTTTGCCCCTAGGTTGCCATGCATCAGGCATGGTATTCACTATCGCTAGCTGTTCAGTGACAGCACGATAGGGAATGGCAGCGCTGTACCGCAGCATCTGCATGTGGAGCTGTGCTGCAGAGCACCATTTTGGCCGACTGAGCTAGGAGAATGGTGCAGATGAGGGCTGCACAGTGGAGCCAGGTAGAACTGGCCAACCTAGTGGCCATAGTGGAGCCACTCCATGGACCACTGTTTGGGAGGCACACCTGGACAGGTCCAGGAGCCAGGTGTGGGAGGAGGTGGCCACTGCACTGGAGGAGGCCACAGGAAGGTGGCAGACAGCAGAGCAGTGCCACCACAGGTATGGTGACCTGCAGTGGAGGGAGCCAGACCTGCTTGCCCGCCTGCAGGGATGTGCCAGGAGGGGCACGGTGCCACTGCCAGGTAGGTGTTATGTCAACACACTTTTATCTTCCATATGGGTGTCATGATTGTATGTGTCAATAACTTATATTATACCCCTGCTAAGCTCTTTCAGTTTAAGAGGGTATCTTACCCTAGCTGTTTCAGGTGTTTACAAGGGGACGGCAATCTTGTTCATATATTTTGGGATTGCCCTAAAATTGCTCCTTTATGGTCTCAGATTAAGGACTATCTTGATCCTTTATTAGGTCTGTCTGGCTTTTTCACTCCTGAGGTGTGTGTCCTAGGGGAACTTTCTCGGGTTGACAGTGTTGAACGTAGATATCATATGGCTTTGGTGTCTATGGCTGTTAAAAAGCTGGTGTTAAGACACTGGACGGACCAGCTGGTTCTGCCCTTTGCCGATTGGCTAACTGAAATGTTATCATGATCTCCAATCTGAAAAATTAGCTGCTAGTTTTAGAGGCGCTTAGATTTGTTTCAGAGGAGATGGGGTAAACTCCAGGCCCTTGTCTGGTTTAAATTGGTTCTCCTTTTATTATGACCTGTTCCTTATGTCCACATTTTCCTTTTGTTCCTCCTCTGTCAGCTTAATCATAGTAAGTTTTGTTACCTAAAAGTGTCTAATTTTCATGGTTGTTAGCAATTACAACTTGTTTTTTTTAGCCTGTGTTATCTTATAACTGTAGAGTTGTATGTTGGGTGCACCCTGGGGGATGTGGTTGAGGGGTTTGTTGGGGTTTTATTAGGTGTATATTGTTCTTTCTGTTGTTGGTTTTGGTGAGGTTTTTGGGAGGGTAGGTGGGTGGGTGTGTTTGAGTATGTTCTTTGTAGTATGTTTCTTTGGGGAGGCGGGTTTTTGGGGGTGATGTCTTTGTTGTTGTTTGATTACACTGTCTGTTTCCACTGTAATATTGTTTCTCCCGATATATTGGGGTTGTTGTGTTTCCTTGTACTTTTAAATCAATAAAATTTAAATTTCAAAAAAAAAAAAATGATTGTATGTGTCCAGCACATGGGGAGGGACCATCCGGTGTTGGCTGTGGTGGTGTTATCAGGGTGTGGGTGGTGGGTCTGGCTGGGTGGGAGGGCACACACCTGGGGGCAGGGGGCCTTTGCTACAGGATTGAACTGATGTTCCTCTCTCCATGTTTGCACCACAGGGCTGGAGGAGCGGCATCTAGCCCGTGAAATGCGGTGCCACCAAGAGGACAGGGACGCGAGGAGGGCCGAAGGTCCATAGCGCCCCAGGGACCAGCCTGATGATGGTGAGTGCCATACCTCCATGACTACTATTGCATACTGTGTAACAGGGTGGGCAGCGGGGCATGGCCACCATCCATTGACCCCACTGCCATGCATGCAACTTGTTACAGTCAGCACTGTCCAGTGGCACTGCATGTCTGGGAGTGCGTCGATGGTGGTCCATGCGTGCACCAGGTACATGGCTGTGCCACTGCCTTCACACACATAGCCATGTCACTAAACAGCCACAGGGGCTGTGCATGACTTGCCAGGGTGTGTGTGTGCAGTATCTCTGCATGGCTGTATGCACCTGGGTGGGCAGGTCTTGTGGACATGATCACTGTGGTGGTCACACACCATCACAGAGGCATGTCTAACAGCCGTATGCCATGCACAGTGGGTGGGTTGTATAGGGCTGTGCATTCAAACCTATTGACTGTGCTCCCTTGTCCTAGGTGTCCACCAGCTGCTGGAGATCAGAGAGGTATTGAGGGAGATCTTGACTGTGGCAAGGACGTCATTAGAAATCCTTCAATGGATCGACCAGCTTGTGGTCCACAGGAGGCACCGGTGGAGCAGCCAGAGTGGGAAGGGACTTCTGTTAACATTCCTGTGCTCCTGATATCCCCTACCACCCAGACCCACCCTCACACCCTCCTTTCCTGTCCCATTTGTTCACCCTGCCCCTTACCCACCCCCACCTTGTTTGTGGCCCTCCCCAACTTTGTATATAGTATTGTATATAGTTCATTTTTATATTGTTTTGGAATACAGATCTTTTGATATGAATACTGTGGTGGTCTCTGATTTGCAGCAGGCTACAGGTGCTCAGCTGCAGTGGTGTGCATGGCATCAGGGGTGGTGCAGTCATGGGTATGTGTGTGTGTCTGTGGGGAGGTGACTATGGTGTAGGGGTAGCTATCAGTCAGTGTCTGTGGTGTGTGTGTTGTGCCCTGTGCACTGGATGACTGTGTGCAGTGGTCCTTGGTGCATGCTCTGTGTCCATGGTGCCCCTGTCAGGCCCTTCATGGCCTGTACAGCTGACACCCATGCATGTCTGTGACCTGCATGGTCTGCTGGCATGTCAGTGGTGGCTGTCCATGCAGGGCAGCCACTGTACCCATCACAATGCTGGGTTGCCTCCTGTCACTGGTGTGGTGCATGTCTGCCTTGGGTGACACTGTGGCCTCCACAGTTGTTGACCCACCTCCATGCTGTGGCTTGTGTGTGTTGCAGGGGATGTGCACCACTGTCTGTGACTTGTGCTCCAGGCAAATGATGGTGGTGTACAGGCTCACAGAGCCTGCGGAGGGTGGCTGCCACTCCTGTGCCATGGAGGACTGCAGGTTGTGTGTACACAGTTTACATGGGCCCACGCTGGGGGCTTGGTTGCCCTGCTACTGCATCCCTGTGTTGTTGTGCCCTTGGGGATGGGTGGGTGTCTGTCCATGCACTGTGTGGCATCCGGTGTGGTGCATGCTTCCATGCACCACTGTGGGTGTCTGTGCTGGCTGTTGTGGCCAGTGCTGGTTCGGGGTATGTCACTGGGAGAGTGTGCAGGGTGCTGTACCACTGGTGGTGGTGTCCGGGGCATGCCCTGTCCCGTGTGGGGTACCTCATGTGCTGACGCATGGTTGGTCTCTCAGCTGTACCTTGGGAGGGGCTGTGCGTGGTGGCACTGTGTATGCCGTCGTTGCATCACTGTGTGCTGCCACCCGCTGATGGGTGCTCATGGTGGGGCTGCCTTGCATGGTTCTGTGGTGCACAGGGTTGCATTGTCACAGTGGGGGTGGTGGCATGCATGGGGTTTCCTGCAGTGGTTGATGCTGCTCCTGGGCAGGGTGTCTGAGGTCACGGTGCAGGGTGTGCTCTGCATTGGGGGATGGTGTGGCATGGGGTGGTCAGCCTCCTTGTGTGCCAGTCACAGTTTGTCAGGGGGTGTGATGGGGCACCATGGCCTGGCTGTGGGTTGGTTACTTGTCTCCATGGGCCAGTGGTTATTCCAGCCTTCCCCCAGTTGTGCAGTGCATGGGGTGTGGGGGGACGATGTCTGTTCTGCTGTGTGTTCCTGTGCTCATCTATGGCATGGGTGGTGGGCTCTTACCTCCCTGGTTGTGCAGTTGCATTGCCACCCTGCTGCTTGGGGGCATCCCTGGTTGCGCTATGGTGCCTCTGGACTGCTTAGCTGAACATCCATTTTTGCGCTATGGTGCATCAGATCTGCTCAGCTTCCCCTCCCTAGTTGAGCTATGGCACAGGTGGTGCGATATTCAGTCATCGGCTGTAGGCGCAGTTTGGCTAGCTCAGTTTTTGAATATTGCACCTCTTGTGCATGGGCGCAATGGACTTGCACTTGCTCCTGCTATTGCGCACTTTTTTGGGCGCAGTTTGAATATCTGGGCCAAAGTGTTTCTTTTGGCTCCTTATTATTTTATAATTAATTTTTGCTGCATGTTCATTCTATTCATGTGACTTGTGGGGAAGTACATTAATTTGAGCAAATTAGAGTTTGTGTTGAAGTAAGAAAAATTAACAAAGAATCAAGGGAAACCCTTACAATAGCTTAAAATGGACATCAAGCAGCATGTGACTAAATTAAAATCACAAGTGACAGCAAAATTAGAACCTTTTATAGTGCATGTTAGAACGTTGTATTCATCAGAAATCTAGCTTTTCCTAGAGATGTTGTACCATTGATGTGATGTCACGATGTTGTTGTACCATCGTGGGTACGTCACATCGATGGTACAACAGCACGGATCACATTTGCGCATGCGCAACTCGTGGTTTTGTGCGCAGTCACAGAATGGACGGCAGTTAGCTGAAGGCACAGGAGGAGATAGCAAGTGCCGTTTTTTCTTTGAAATCTTTGCTGGAACATAGTAGTACACCAGCTGTGGACCGGGAACGAGTGGAGTGTTTGTACATGGCACAGCGGGGAGGGGGGCGGATCTCAGACATCACAGCATGACTGAGGAGGAAGGCACAAGCTGTTTTCGATTTACTGTTGCCCATGCACTATAAAAGACAGTGTAGAGGGCAACAGTGAACAACACTTGTTCATGCTCTTGACGCTTACGTTAACTGAAAAACCTCTTGAGCTTCATTCTCGAGGTTTTCTTGGTTGTCATGGCAACCTCGAGAAGAGAACAACAGTGTTGTTGTTCACTGTTGCCCATACACTATTCTCTATGTTGCCCTGCTGCTTTAACCTCACAGTCCCTTTGTTTATGGCACCATACTGCTCACCATGTAAATAGACTGTGAGGTCACACACATTAATTGTGTGGTAACAAGTGACAGTCAGATGCATTTTGGAATACTCTGTGAAGAAACAGCTGCATTATCTACAATATGTAGTAGATCAACATTAAGGGAAAGTTAAAAAAAATTGAAAGGAAAAAAATACTAGAAAACAATGAAAGCATAATTAGTGTAAATCTAGTATTTCAGCTTTTTATTATAATAGAGAGCTGAGTTACTTTAAAGCAGCAGTACTGTGTAAAAAATCTGCTCTTTTTATCAGTTTATTCCTGTGCTGTGCTGATCATGCCCTGGTACTCTTTCCCACTGGCATTGTACTATCACCCTCTAATTCGCTCTGTTATCCTTTTTTTTGTTTACATTTCTGCCTCCCCATGTTGATAGCAGCAGTAAAAATATAGGCCGACAGGCAGGTGACATAGTTTGTGATCCACAGAACACTGACAGATCACTTCCTGGTTATCCTGTACTGCTGCTTTAACTCCATCGTAACTTCACATTTAAATTAAAGCAGCAGTACTAGATAACCAGGAAGTGATCAATTTCAATGTTCTGAGCCTCACCTCATACTCTCATCTTTCCAGGGACACTCAGACCTTCTCCCTCCTCCACCAATTAACCTGTTTCAGCAAGGCCACTTTCTCCTACTGTCTTCCTTCCTTCTAGAATTACCTTCTCTGGCACATCTTCCACTCCCCTTCCAACCCCACCCTCGAAACTATCGTATACGTCATGTAACCCCCATCCTCCTTTACACCTGCTTCTTCTTCCCTCCACTTTTTTCTCCTACTCTTTCTCTCCCACCCTAGTCTGGCCACTCCCTCCTCATAACCCCATATACCCCCCCATAGTATTTTCCCTCCCTGCATCTCCTCACCTCCTACCAGTCTCCCTGCCTCTGATTCTGTAAATTATTTTGCATTAGACTATCTTACTTGTCTGCATACAATAAGACAACTAGTCAATTTCAGTTGTAAACATATTCCTGCCCTCATTTATTTGAATTTGCCTGCTTACTTTTGAAGTCTATTTGCTGTATTGCCTTGAATTTGTGCTCAAAATGCCTGCTTTGTTATTTACTTGTATATTTCTTCTGTATGCCTGTGTTTTTTATGTCTGTATACTCCCTTGTGCCCTTCCCTCAGGTCACACCTGGAAATGAGTGCCTTGCTCAAGGTGCTTTTCCGATTATCAACATTTAAATAAATAAATAAAAGTATGGCTCCTGACACAGCCTAGACTGTGGAATCCTCACCACCCCCATTCCTCATCCCACCAGCCTGAGGGTCAGGTAGGCACAAAGAGGCTCCCACAGCCCAGGATTATAGAATCCCCCAGGTACGGCTCCTCCAGGTTGGCATCCCATTCTATCTTTGCACAGCATGCAGTTTCTAGCTTCAGGACATCAACATGCATGTGCTTCCTTCAGTGCCCTAGTGTACTGTAATGATCTATATAACCCTCCCTAGCCACCCTTCTGCCAAGACTCTGTGATATTTATTGCATTGAGAGGCTACAAATCAGTCAACCCTCTTTCACCCCTCCACAAGATTTTTCAGGTAACATGGCACTGACCACCACCCCCCCAGCACTACACCTCTTGGTCTCTTTCATGGTTATCCTCCCATTAAGTACCTAACAAAAGTACCTCCTCCAAGCCACTGCTCTCCAGGTGCTATCCACACCCCAATCTTGCAGCCTGGGCAACTGCTCAGTTAGGCAGACTCCACTCATTCCTACCTGAAGAGAACAACTGCTCTCTTCATTCACTTTCCACTACTGACACAAAATCTGTTGCAGCGCAGTCTTGCACCCTTCTGGATCAGATCCATTATGCACTGCTCACCCCTGATCTCCGGCCAATATCTAACTACAGGAGCACTTGCCTCTTGAATATCCAAATCACCATAGTGACTTTTATCCCTCTTTCATGTCCTCCACTTTCTGTTCTATAATGCCACTGGTCACCAGCTTTCTGCTCCTGCTTCTCACCCTCCCTCTCCCTTCCTTACTCCCCTCAACTCCCTCACCTCCTCCTGATTCTCCTCCACTAATCATCCCCTCAAGCCCCCTCCTCTCCCTCCTTATCACTCTGTCTCAATACTTTCAGCATTAATCCCACATTCTGGCCTTCTCCCAGCCCCTCTCTGGAAACATATCTCCCTCCTCACCTCTCTTCATCATCTTCCCAGAGCCCCTACCCACACTTCCATCCTTCTCCTCCAGGAAACACCTCCCACCCTCTGTTATCCTTCTTCTGCTATTACTGTCTGGTGATGTACAACTAACCAGGCCCAATCACCTCCTCACCAAGCCCCCATCCCCAAAAAGGCCTTGCATCTATCATGTCAATGCCCATAGCCGCCTCCAAAATTGACTCACTAAAAGTCTGGCTATCCCATAACCCCTAGATGTTCTGTGTGTCTCTAAATTTTGTTCTCCCCACCCTGTCTTCAGTCTAGCCTTACCAGGTTTTACTATCCACTGTCTGGACTATTTATTTATTTGTTTTGTTAACCAGGTAAGCACACTAGACAACGAGTGCCTATTTTCAGGTGTGACCCAGGAGGTTACAGTACAAAGAAACAATAGTACATATACAGGGTGACATACAGGCCCGCAACTACTAGTAGGCCAGAATGGAGTACAGTACACTGCACATTGAATAGACAAAATGATCTCACCCACATGCAGGTGGGGCCAGGGAATCAGCGTAAGGACAATAGTACATGTGCAGATCAACATGCTAGAATGCAACTACAGGCTCAAAAGTAAAAGTTCATATTGAAGCGGTAGGTGGGGAGGGGTCAGTAGCAAAATTAGCAGTGGGCAGTATAGGGCTAGGAACCAGGGGAACCACTAAGGCAGAGGTGGAGCATGGCAGCAGGGGTGAACTGACAATCCAGGAACAGGCCCCAGTAGGCAGGTCTGGAGATAGTGAGGGACCCTCAGGAGCCCGAGGGAGGGAGAAAGAAAAGGGGAGGGGATCCGAGACAGTGTAGTGGGGGGGAGAGGGTGCACACCGGGGGGGACGGTGGGGCTGGGAACTGCTAGAGGGCAGGGGGGAGCGGATAAGTGCAGGGGAGTAGAAGAGGTTGGGGCCGAGCCCTACAAGGTGGAAGAGGTGTTAGGCAGCCAGAGGTGGCAGCTACATGTTTCCACATGGGCAGGTGGAGGCCCCTTTGAGGAATTTCCAGAGGGATGTTTGAAGCCAGAATGTGAAGGGCAGCATGAACGGGAGAAGGAATGGAGTTCCAAAATCTGGGGGCGAGAGAGAAGACCCGATCCCCAGTGAGGGAGCGGGTCCTGGGGACTTTGCAGTGGAGTCGAAAGGCCTAAGTCGACAGGGGCCGGAGCGGCAGGGTAGTAAGGGAGGGCAAGTGCAGGGGGCAAGTTGTAGTACGACAATGTTGTTCACTATGCTACCAAAGACAAAAGCTCGGTGTTTGTCGGGGAAGCCACTCAGCACGGGCACAGAGGGCACACCGATGCGTAAGACAATGCCGGGGCGAGGGCAGAAGTGACAGACATTGTTATATGCCGTGTCCCATTTGCTAGGGAGGCATTCAGGACAGGCACAAACCCGACAAGCCCATAACAGAGCGTAGGGTAGGAGGATTACCCTGGCTATGGCGAGCCGAGCAGCAGGAGTGAGGCATTCCTTGGTCCTGTAGGCTAGGCCAAGCTTACAGTTTGACGCTTGCAAATGTTTCGATATGCTCGGTGAAATCTGCTGGGGGTCAAGGGTCACTCCTAGGTACCTGCGGAATCAAGACAGGCAGGAGAGAGCCGCCTCTATTTATGGTGAGGGGAGGCAAGAAGCAATTTTAGCCACCGACCCGAATACCATGACGTGTGTTTTGTCAAGATTAACGGTAAGCTGACATCCCAAGAGCCAGCCTTGGATCTGCACAAAATCAGAATTAAGTTGGGAGTTGATGGTTGATGGTAATGGGTTCCGGGCGTTGATAGTAATACCAGATCATCCGCATATAGAGTAGTAGACCAGTCGTGACTGAGGGGTTCATTTACACAAAGGAGAACAGAATGGGCCTGAGAACAGACCCTTAGATACTCACATTTAACTGGGGAGAGGCCCAAGAGGGCACGATTAAAACAGGAGTATTGTTGTCTCCCCTCAAGGTAGCTGGTGAACCGGTCAAGCGCTCGGGGGGAGAAGCCTTGCCCAACTAGGGTGGAGAGAAGGGGATTATGGTCAACTCGGTCAAAGGCCTTTGAGAGGCCGACAAAGATGGCCCCAGTCAGTTTTCCTGCATCAGTGGCAGCTCTAACCTGGGAGGTGACCGTAGCAAGAGCAGAGGAGGTGCTGTGCCCCTTTCTGAAGCCGTGCTGGGCAGGGGAGAGAACTGCATACTCCTGTAGGTAATGGGAGATTTGGCCAGCTACAGCTTTCTCAAGTACCTTGCTGATAGCTGGGAGTATAACAATGGAGCAGTAGTTATTTAATTCCTTGGGGTCCCCATGCTTAAGCACCGGGACAACCTTAGCCACCTTCCATATCTCAGGTACGATTCCAGAGGTGAGGGAAGAGTTATGGTAAGAGAGGCAGTGGCATAGTCATGAATATCCGAAGTACCATCCCTTGCTAGATCTTCTACCAAAAAACAGTATCTAAAGCCTATGAAACCCTCATCACACACCTTGCCCTTCCATCCACAGCCCCCTTCTACATAATTGTCCTATATGCCACCCCAAAAATAGCCCCTGACTATTTTTTTCTTGGTATTGTCTGGCTTCAATCCAAGGAGACAATCAATCTTAATTGTCATCCAATGTGCATGATTCAGGGGCATTTTTTTCTCCCTTGTAAGGGAGTAGTTTTATTTTATAAAGAGCCTTGTCTGAAATCCTCTTGTGCCTTTCCAACGGACTAATCAGGAGCTGCCGCCATACATTGTATGTACAGAAAGCCTGTGCATATCAAGTAGTGCTCAAGAAACAGAAATACAGTGCTCCTATATTGATTTAGCATGTTTTCTGTAACTCTAGGGCACTTTTATTGTGTTTTCCTACAGATTGCATTATTTCCTACCAAAGCTGAATTGCTCTGTTTTCCTGTATAAGCAAGCAAGTGTATGGGACAAATTTTCCTGTAAATGGCTCCATAGCCATGTATAATATAGGAATCTCTATAGATATGTGAGCCATGGACATATTGAAATCCAAAGACTTTCAAGAGCCACCCAAATCCTCTGACAAAAGCTGGTTCACTGTTTATTATGATAATTATAACAGACTGGACTTGGTATGGAAAATGTAAAGTGAAGTTTTGCAGATTACATTCTGCGGTTTCATGGGGTACATCATGCACAAATGCAGCTGCTTCAGACGAGAGCAGGAGGGGATGAAAGAGGCAATATTTACATTGCAATAGACAGATTAATGATCAGTAGAAATCTGCTTGTACAGCACACATTTCATAGTTTGAAAAAAACCTCTCTGTCCATTGATTAGTTTCAAATGCTAATGCTCAGGATTGCTTCTCATTGAAAGTACACCAAAAGAAAGGTTCAAAGTTCCTTTGCTTACTGCCTATGTGACAGTTGCCACAATCTTATTTTACATATGCTTTCTACAGTATTCTGCTTAAAGTGATATGTCTCCAACTGTCTAGATTAAAGCTTTGCTTTCACCTCACATTATCTGAAGCCGTTATGTGGGGACTGGAGAGATGTAATCCCTTGTGCTTTGGACACAAAGTGCAGAGCAATTCAAAACTTTTATTAAACATGTGGATAACACAGGCCAAAACTTGGCTGGCAGTATGACCTAGAAGTTAGAAGTAATGAGCGTGAATAAGCTTTGTACATCTTGTAGACCTGGGTTTGATTCCCACACTCTCCACTTGCATACTGTGTGACTTGAATCAAGCCACTTAACCTTCCCAGTGCACTCGGGTCACACCTGAAAATAGGCACCAGTGCCTAGTAGGCCCTACCCAGTTACCAAAGAGAAAAAAATATCTAATTTACATGGCCACTTTAGATGATTAAGAGTGAAATGGTCATGTGAATGCAATCAAGTGTCCATTGATGCGCACAATAGAATTAATATCAGATATCTGTACCCTGTCAATGTTTCTCATAATGGCATGTGTTTCAGTCACTGAAATAGATTTTTGGACCCAGGCTTGTTACACCATGTGGTATGGGATAATTGCCTTGAAATTCTGAGCTTCAATATTCATTGCTATTTTCACTCCTTCCAATCAATAAATAAATACCAATTTCTTTTCAAGCAGCAGTACAATGTAAAAAAAAAAAATATCTGCACTTTTTTTTTTAACTGTTTATTCCTGGTGCTCTACTGAGAATTTCTTGTTACTCTTCCCACCAGCAATGTAGTATCACTAATAGTTAGCTCAGTTTTTCTTTACTTTTGTTTACATTTCTGCCACCCAGCATGTAGCACTGGCACCCCATGTGCTGCAGTAACCAAAAGATGTGATACAATGTAAAGGGAAAGCACAGCTGCACATTAGTCAGCTGCCATATTTATTGTGGTACCACAACAATTTAAATGAATTGCAAATATCTAAAAAACTAAAGATGACCAAACTTTTTTTTACAGATATGAAAACTGGAACTATATGGCCATGTGGTAAATACAAAATGTGTGGTTTCACATGCCCATTTAATATATGGCTGCATGCTTCCATTCAAAAGGCAGAATTTCAATAAATCACTTCCTGATTAGGTAGCACTGCTGCTTTCAAGATGGCCACCACTTGCAATTTCTAAATAATCTCTTCTGAGCCCAGGGTGGGGTTGCCACTTTTGGATGTGGCTAAAACTGGATCCTAAACTCTGCCCATAGCCCTGCCCCTTTTCATGGCTGATTGTGCATTGTTCCTTTTCCAAAACCATTTGTTACATCAGTAAAAGTTCCAATGCTGTAGTTCTGTAGGATGAGCAGCAGAGAAAGGCAGACTTGCCTTCTGTGGATGGTTGGTTACTGGAAGTGGTCTGGGGCAACCAGTCAGTGAGGGAGGGTGCAGAACCACTTGTGGTGTACCATCAGGTCCCATATGGTGACTCAGTGAGCCTGGAATGACTGTACTAGGAGAGTAAAGGCTGTGCTGCAAGTTCACATTTTTGGCAGGCTTTGAAGCATCACCCCAAAGTCTCGATACTCTAGTCCTGTGTGAACTTGCCTTCCGTGAACAACTGGTTGTGGTAGTAGTAATTACTAACAACAGAGCTTTCACCCCCCACCACACACACAGCTCATGAGCACCATGCAAAACTGACATCTAAATGTACTAACACCCCCCACCACAAAAAAGACACTCAGGGTTATTACAAATATAGTCAGTTAAAAGGAAATTAAAAGCATTTGTCAATGCCAAATGTTTGCTTGCTGATATTAGCATTGGACGTGCAGGAGTCAGACAGATGCAGAATAGGAATGGCAGTGAAGTACTGAACTCACACCAACCCGCCTCCACCCTGCAGAGATGAACAAACATTGGGGTAGGCCTTTGGGTCATCACCCATAACCCTTAGGGCATTTCACCTCACCCTATTCTGCAGACACCAACAAGTGTTGAGGTGTGTCTTGGGGTGTTTGGCTTTACAGTCATCCCATTTCATAAGGACATATGCTGAAATGGGTGCAGCAAAGAGAATGGGGTGAACTCTGGGGCCAAAGAGTCAAAGGCACACCTCAATGCCTGTCACTAGCTTCAGGGTGGGGTGGGGTGGAATGGTAGGAGCATTACAGCTGGCAATCCAAAGACACACCCTGATGCATGTAAGTCTGTACAGGGTGGGACGTTATGGTTAGAAACCCTAATGCCCTGGACTCTTGTTGGTATTTGCACTACAAATTTTCAACATTGCCTTTTTGTGACCCCCACCTTATGCAAGCATTTGGGACCTCTGCTCATGAACAGTGGCACTGTGAATTTGTTACTCTGTCCCAAACATTGATTTCTCACAGCAACCACACCATTCTGCACCAGATGTGCGAAAACACAGTACGGGAAGGATGTGAAAAATCACAGCTGTACCATTCATAGGGAGGTGTGAAGAGATGGCAGTGTTGAAAATCTGGAGTGAAAATATTTAAAATGCTCGAACATAAGAGTATACGTGGAAAATGAACAATGCACACTTGTAGCACAGAAATTTAGTGGAATTTTTTCACTAAATTTTCAATATAGGCATTTTGTGACCTTTGCTCATGAACACTGTCACTATGATTTTCTTAATCTGTCCCGAACATTGATTTCCCACAGCAATCATGCCATTGTGCGCTAGATGTGTGAAAACACATTTCAGGCAGGATGTGAAAAATGAAAGCTGTGCTGTTCACAAGGAGGTGTGCAAAATTGACAGTGTTGAACATCTTGAGTGTAAATATTACAAATTCTCCAAGTTACAAGTGTGCGTGGAAACTGTGCAATACACGCTTATAACATAGCCATATTATGGACTTTTGCCACCAAATTTTCAATTTAGGCATTTTGAGACCTCTGCTCCCGAACAGTGTCACTGTGATTTTTGTAACCTGTCTGAACACTGATTTCCCACAGTGACTGCGCTATTCTGTGCTGGAAATGCGAAAACACATTTTGGCCAGTATATGGAAAATGACAGCTGTGCTGTTCATAAGGAGGTGTAAAAAAATGGCAATGTTGAAAATCTTGAGTGAAAATATTACAAATTCGTGAAGTTATGAGTGTGCATGGAAACTGTGTAAGGCACACTTGTAACAGTCATTTTTTTAAAATTTTTTCACCAAATTTGCAACATAGGCTTTTTGGGAGCCCACCTCATGAACAGTGACATTGTTGTTTTGTTAATCAGTCCCAAAAGATGATTCCACACATTGACTGGGAAATCACCTTATGGGATGGAATAACCAGATGACAGTCACTGAATTCGGAGATGGGGTCCCAAAACCCCATGTTAAATTTGCTGCCAAATTTTGAAAAAATGGCTGAGATAGCTACATAAGTTAGAAAACCCACATTTATGCCATTATACAGTTTACCAGCATTTCTTCAGTTTTCAGTCAGCTTTGAAGAGTACAGATGTGTTCCCAATCCACTGAAGATCATTGCACCAGACTCCAGAGGTAAGTATGGGGTGAGGGGGTTGGGGAGGTGGGGTGCACTGAGGGTGGGGGAGGTTGGGGAAGGAGGTGCTACAGACAGTGAGGGATCGTTTTCTTGTTCCAGGTTTGTAAAAAAAAATAAATAAATAAAAGTACTGCAGACCATTTTTCCTTTTCCACACACACTGGGGTGGGCTCCCAGTGTGTCCTATCATTTGGGGGGGTCATGTTAGCGACACTGGGGTGGGCTCCCAGTGTGGCACACAATGGGAGCAGGAAAATGCCACTGCAATGGGGGTGTGTGTTAAACATGCTGACAAGGGATTGGGCACTCTGCCAGCAAGCGTGTCTGGAGGGGGATGCTGTTGAGAGGGATTGGGCACCTCCCTCGGTGCACAAACACAGGAATGGGGCACATATGCTGATGGGGATTAGGATTCCTCATTGGCAAAAGAACTGTGGAGGGGGCATGCTGACAGGGGATTGGCCACCCCTAAAGTTGGCTTGCTGGGGACTGTGAACGGTGGATGGTGATAGCCACCACCATGTTTATTGAAATGGGACACCAGACAAGGCAAACAGTGATTCGCTGGAATCAGGAACAGCCCCAGCACCAAAAACAGCTGATTTTTAATGACAGGGTGCTCCCTGATTGCAGCAGCAATTTTCTTTTTAAGTTGGTGGCATGCTACAATACTGCTGTCATGGACAGCATATTCCTCTATTAGCACCACAGAGACCAGCCCCAAAATGGAAAGCTGGCATTCGCCACAACTCGCTACTACAGCAAGCTGACACAATATGTTTCTTGCACATGCTCGCAAGTAAACATAAAAGGAAAATGGTTGTACAGTTAGAGTGGATGTGATGTTGACTGAATGTTTAGAAGTTAAAATTATCAGTAAATTATTTCCTCAGTGCGTACTGTAGTGTGGGACATCAGAAAGCAAAAGTTTTGTGTGAAGGAGTGTACTATCAGTGGTTTGTTAAGGCTGTATTTCTTTTTACACCATAAATGGAACCACAGGCTAAAGTTTAATGACACTTGCCATCTCTGGTTCTGTTAACTTCATAAAAGGAAATACAGTCTTACAAAACCAATGATGCTGCATTCACTTCATACTGCAGACTCTTGCTGCTTTACAGAATGCCCCACACAAACCTACAATTGTAAAGGGAGAAACAAATCAGGT
This sequence comes from Neoceratodus forsteri, assembly GCA_016271365.2. Classification (NCBI taxonomy): domain Eukaryota; kingdom Metazoa; phylum Chordata; order Ceratodontiformes; family Ceratodontidae; genus Neoceratodus; species Neoceratodus forsteri. The sequence continues at coordinate 996,340,026 of CM028133.1, forward strand.
CCTGATCATAGACAGTTAGCAGCTATGGTATAGTACTGTGTACAGTGTACTGTAACACTGTTTTTGAGTTAAGCTTCTATTCTTGTTCCACTTTCTTATTAGGAAAGCAGTAGTTTATTAGAAAAGCAGTAGTTTCTCCATACAGAACCTTACAGAACCTCCAGCTGCTGTCTCAGTATTCAAGTTAGCTGCGGGCAACTTAAGAGATCATCCCAGAAATCCAAGAAATCGGGATGTGGTTACCTTGATGACAAGGAAGCATGCCAGATAAGCTCTGCATGATCTGTGCTGCAGAGTTTTTTTCTTAGTTTCTTTCAACATTCTAGATATTTTGTAAAGGAATTCTCACTGTAATTCATTTGCATATATTTTCAATACCTAATAGGTAAAAAAACTGCCCTACTCACTGACTACCCAAAGCTGCAAGAGAGTTACAAAGTACTGTTACAATGTTGCACATTGTTTTTGCAAGGAATTGATAAATGGTAGAGTTTGTTCAGCAACAATGTTGCAACTCCAGGTAACACTGTAGCACATTCCTTATTTAAACAAAAGAGGAAAGTTACAGAGTTATATTTTAAGTACCTACTATGATCTGCTGCAGTACCTCTACAGAAACATCTAACATACTAACATACTACGTAAGACCAGCAAATTATGCCCTATGGTCTATCGAGCCTGTTTGATTGTCAGTGTCTTCTCAGGGCACCGCTTAATGGATTTATTTAACATTTAATGGATTCTTTCTTTTATTTGTTTTTCAGATTTCTATTTCTTACTCCTGTTTCATCCAGTTTAATAAAATAAGCAAGTAAAGCAACTTTGTGTGTTTTGTTATTATTTATCAAATAAACTCTTATTAATGAAACACTTACCAATTTATCAAATGATACTGTATGTTATGCTAAAGATCAGTGGCAATACAGTTCGTTTAGTATGTGGCAAGTCTCAGATATGCAGGGTACAGGGACCATACAGAAATTCAGCACAAAGGAACATACTATTTCTTTAGTGATTCCCTCCAAAGGAAGACAGATACAGCAACTACACTCACAAGGGCTCTTTTCCTACTGATTAGGAAAATAAATGATATGCAGATGGATTACATTGAGCACTCCTTTAAAATACATTATACAGTATCTCTAACATGTTGAAAAACTCCTGTAAGCCAGTTCTATAGCACAGACCACACATGGCTTATCTGGCATGCTTTCTCATCAACATGTTAACCACATGCCAACTTCTGGTATGCTTTTAAGCTGCCAACACCCAGCTAAAATTTTGAAACACCAGTAGTCAGCACCTATGGAGAAACAATTCCTTTTAATAATAAAAACAGTTGAACAAGTATAGAAGCTTTTCTAACAAATTCTGGTCAGAGCCGATATGTTGTGGATAGCTTTTAGGATGCTTTTATCCATTATTTCTAATGAATTTGCACAATGCAGATCTGCTGAGAGGCAGTTTCAATGTGGCCTTCCTTTTACACATTGTTACAATGTATTTTCCTAGAATATGTCTCATGATTGCATATATTTAACCTGGATAGTTCACAGAAGAAATGGCATCTTATTTTTGGGTGGCAAAGCACTAGCAATAGGACACTGGAATGTGTCATATATAGATACAAGATGTGTGCAGGTGATAACACCCAGTGGCCATACACCTCAGGCACTCACATGTGGATCCATCATCCCGGTGCCATTGCACTACTTAGTGTTGGTGAAAGCTGATGCTGTACTCACTCACACAGGTCCCAGAACAGGCATGTTACAGCCAACCTATTAGTTTATACAATTGGTGAACCACAAACACACTGTCCATAGCCTGGAACACACACTACAAATGCCATTGCAGGATACCGTACCCCATGGCACCCAGGATACCTCAGCAGTCCAGAGGGTGTCATGTTACACAGAGGAATGGGGAAAAGTGTATGACAGCAGAAAGATACAGCATCAACAAGGCATGCATTGGAGGTATGTCAGTTCCCTCTTACAGTTTGCCAGGGATATACACACAGCTGCATACACTGGTAGGTCACTTTTTATATGTAGTGCCCCAATGTATGTATAGCCACTTGGTCATTTTTGGAGTGAAGGTTCCCAGCCTGGGTCCAGTGCAGTCAGCAGCTGGCTGTGGCAGGGCATTGAGGGCAGTGCCAGTCTCCACAACAGATTGGGTATGGGGGAAGTGGGTTGTCTATGTACCAAGACAGTGGGTGGGAGTTCTTTATGCTATGGATATGGACCATGGTTTCCTCTGGTGTGATTGGGTCCAGGGAACCCTACACTATGGAGCTTTTCAGGGATGGAGTTGGATCAATCGGGGATTGGAGGGGGCACCTTTAGTCCACCAGGGCTGCCAGACTGCTGTGCACCTGGGTGCACAACCCATCTATGGGTGGCTGGCTTAGGACAGCTATTCATGGTCTAGCTGTGGTCCATACTGCTCTTGGCTGTGAGGGTGAATTTCCGCTGAGTATGTCACAGCATGGTATGCATGTGAGCACACCCTTGACTTGCACAGCATACTATTTGTGTGCATGCTGGCCCATTCCCTTGTGGCAAGTGAATCCCACATGTTTGAATATCATGCTGTGGTGCATTGTTGGAGTTGGGCAGCACATCTCACATTTCCACTGGGATGCACGGCACATCTCCTTTGAATATGGGGGCCCTGGACTAGGCTACCCTGAAGAAATACATTATCAAAAGGGAAAAATCATGACCCCACTAAAAACAAAATATTGCATCTAACCTGGGACAGCCTGAGTAAATACAGTGCAGAAATGTGTAAATGAAGATCACTCTAACAATGAGATGTAGCATCTCCCTGCACTATCAAGGATACAAAATATAGGATAAGAAATATTTAAAGGAAATCTACTCTAAACTGAACTTCACTGTGATCACTGACATAAGCAAACAGTTTCTTTATTGTAACGGTCACACAGGAGTCTGATTTGCATATTTTGTGGGACACATACAAACAGAGGTGAGAAAGAATATGTGCCTCAGCTGTCATTTGAACCTAGGCTGCCTGGAATACCATTCTGGTTGTGCTAACCAGCTGAGCCACTGAGACAACTGGAACCTGGGCCATTGTCAAGCCGTTAATCTTTCTCAAATGCACAACCCAATGGTAACACAAATATTTACTTGTAATAATCAAACAGGAGTGGTGTGCATATTTTATGGAACACATTCAAACAGAGGTAAGAAATAATTATGCTTCAGTTGGGACTTGTATCCAAGCCACCTGGCAGTATTATGGTCATGAGGATGGTGTGTGGTGTGTGTGTGTGTGTGTGTGTGTGTGTGCGTGTGTGTGTGTGTGTATACAAAACATAAGATACATATTTAAAGGAAATCTACTCTAAACTGAATTTCACTGTGTTCACTGACATAAACAATTGTTTTATAACATATTTGAATGCAATATTTATTTTGAATGTTGTGGCCATGAGGATGGTGTGTAGAGTGTGTGTGTGTGTGTGTTGTGGCTCAATATATTTTTCCCAAAAGGATAGTAAAAATGGCTTCATATTGATACATATTTAGTCTAAGCAGTTCATTGAAGACCTGGTATATGTCTGAGACTGCTCATCAGATAGCGTCTGTAGAGGTAAAAAAACACAGTGTAAATCATTGATTTGCTGGGGAAAGAGTGAAATTTATGAAATATGAATCTTTCGTGAAAACCAATACATTCCCAAGTTAAACTATTATCAAGAAGCTGCTTAATGCTTAGTATTTAAATGTGCAAATCTCCAGTTTCATAGGCAACCAATATTTAACAAATATTTAACAAGCTGTTTCAGTTTTCTAATGACATCTGATAAGCAGCTGGGAGTTATGTCTCCAACATACTTAACAGAAAGAAGAAAATGTTTTAGTTCAGCTGGCATGGAAGGATACATTGAAAAGTTTAAAACATGTGTTCCATGATACCCCATTTTCCAGCTACAGATAGCAAGGTGTTATAGGCTCAGAGGTTAAAAAACAGTGTAAACCATAGATTTGCTGGGGAAAGCTGATATTTATGAAGTATGACTCTTTCTTGAGAGGCAATACATTCCTAAGTTAAACTAGTATCAAGAAGCTGTTTAAATGCTTAGTATTTAAATGTCCAAATCTCCAGTGTCATAGGCAACCAATATTTAACAAATAATTAACAAGCTGTTTCAGTTTCCTAATGGCAGCTGATAAGCAACTTAGAGTTATGTCTCGAACATTCTTAACAGAGAGAAAGGAATATTTTATTTCAGTTGGCATGGAAGGATACACACAAATGTTCAAAACATGTGTTCCATGAAACTCCATTTTCAAGCTACAAATAGCAAAATGGCTATAGGCTTCACTGACAGCTATAAAAAGGGCACCTTGTTACACAGTAAGAGCTGAGGTGATGCTGATTTAATGTTAAATGTTCATAATAATCAGGAAATTATTATTATTGTTATTATTTCCTGGTTAATTGCAGGATAGTGTGGGACATAAAGGAGCAAAAGGCTTCTGTGTAAAGTGAGTGCAAAACCCCTATGATAAAACTAGATTTCCTTTTATAAAATAAATCAAACCAGAAACTAAAGTTTCATGTAGCTTACAATAACAGGTTCTGTTTATTTTATACAAGGAAATGCAGTCTTGGGAAACTGCTGATATTATGTCCGACACAAACCTAGAATTGAAAAGGGGCAAACAAATCAAGTCCTGATCATTTAAAATTTCTAAACATTCACTCTGCATCACAGCAGCTGCATTACTGTGTAATGCTGTGTCTTGTGAGCTCAGCCTCTAGTTTTGTCCCACTGTTGTTATTGGTAAAAGTACTGTAGAGTCTGTCCACACTAAATAGGTACATTTATGCAATATCCTCTTTACATGCCATTAATTCACACAATCTAACAATTCCCGTCTGAAAAACTGTACTGCACTGTGCCATATAACAAGCTTAGACAGGATTTATAACCTTGGAGTGGTAACACTAGGCAATCTGTTTCATTTTAAAAAATTGCATAAATGTCCCCTCCTTTTTTCATGTTTTGAGTGGGACATTTAAATGCAGTGTGTCTTGTGCACACTATTTCTGTCATTCAGCTTGCACTGCCAAATGCTAAAGACTGTGTGTAGACTTACAGGACACAAGAAGTGTGTGTTTATCTGTTTGCTGCCTTTATTTTTAATTTAAATGCCACCAAAATGGCAATCAAGTATGTAACCTACTCTGTCCCCTTGGTCACATACATGATTGCAATGCAAATTCCTCCTGGTTGGTGAATATTTCGTGTTCTGATGCCCACTCGCAAAAACCCAAGGGCTTACAGGAAGATTGCTGCTGTTTCTTTCCTCTGGAGATCCAAGCTTCCTGAGCAGTCCCATTTTCAAATTGCTCATCTCTGATTATATTCCTCCCCCTTTCCTGTGTGTTACAGTCTCCTTTCATCCCCTGGGAGTGTGATCAGTTGATCAGTGCAGGAGAAAGGATTGGCTTATCTGTAGCCTATCATCCAAGGACCATGAAGCTTTTGAAGTGTGTTTGCCCATGAACCTGGGCCATTATGATCTTGGTAGCAACAGTGAAAGTTGGTGGGAGATGGGAGCTTCAAGGCTGACAGTGTTGGGGAGAGGGAAGCTAGTGCCAACAGGTCACCAGGGACAGCTTCACAGTGTGTGTGGTGTGGGGGATGGGAAACACCAGACCATGGGAAAGGCAGAAAGGGTTAGGAGAGGAAAGCAGGTGACACCAGGTCCCCTGGAACAGCAGGCAGAGTGTGGAGGGGAGACAGGTGCCACCAGGCCTCAGAAAACGGATAGGGTTGGGAGAGGGAAGCAGGTGCCACCATGTCCCTTGGTACAGCAGCAGGGTATGGAAAGGCAAACAGGTGCCACCAGGCCTCAGGAAAGGCTGACAAGGTTGGGAGAAGGAAAGCAAGTACCACAGGTCCCTGGGACAGCAGTCAGGGTATAGGGTGGGAGATGGAGCCTGAAACACAGGCTAAAGGCTGAAAGGGTTAAGGAGAGGAAGCTGGTGCCAACAAGTCACCAGGGACTGGCTGGCAGGGTGTGTGGGAGAAGGAAATCTGGCCTTGGGAAAGGCAGGAAGGGTTAGGGAGAAGGAAGCAGGTGCCACTAGATCCCCTGGAACAGCAAGCAGGCAGGGTGTGGAGAAGGAGATGGTTGCTGCTAGGCTTCAGAAAAGGCTGACAGAGTTGGGGGGAGGGAAGCAGATGCCACCAGATCCCCTTTGGCAGCAGACAGGTTGTGGAGGGGCAGATGGGTGCCACCAGGCCTCAGGAAAGGCTGATAGGTTTGGGGAGAGTGAAGTCAGTGCCAACAGGTCACCAGGGACAGCTTGGTAGGTGTGAGGTGGTAGACAGAGACACCAGGCCCTGGGGAATTGCAGAAAGGGTTAGAGCTGGAAGTAGGTGCCACCAGGTCCCCTGGGACAGCAGGCAGGGTGTGAGAGGGAGACAGGTGCCACCTAGCCTCAGAAATGGCTGACAGGCTGAGGAGGGAAGCAGGCACCACCACATCCTATGGGACAGCAAGAGTTTGTGGAGGGACAGACAGGTGCCACAAGGCCTCAGGAAAGGCTGACAGGGTTGGAGAGAGGAAGCAGGCACCATTAGAGCCCCTGGGAGAGCAAGCATGGCATGGAGGGAGATGGTTGCCACCAGGGCTCAGAAAAGGCAGGCAGAGTTGAGGAGGAGGAAGGCACCTGGGACAGCAGGAAGGGTTTGGGGTGTAATGGGAGACTCCAGGCCCTGGGAAATGCTAGAAGGGTTAAAGATAGGGAAGCAGATGCCACCAGGTCCCCAGAGATATCTGGCAGAGTATTAGTGGGTGACAGGAGACAGCAGGTCATGGGAAATGCTGGAAGGGTTAAGCAGAGAGAAGCAGGTGCCACCAGGTCCCCAGAGATAGCTAGCAGTGTATGTGGTGGGAGACGGGAGACACCAGACTCTGGGAAAGGCTGTCAGGGTTAGTGAGAGGGAAGGAGGCACCACCAGGTCCTCAGGGATAGCTGGCAGGGTATGGGGTGGGAGGGTGTACCAACACAAGGTTGACACCATGATGGTGAAGTCCAGCACATCAACAGATTTTGCCTGGATGCAGCAAGTCACTGTGCTGGTGAACTGCAGTCACGGCAGTGTGGCTTCTGTGTTGTGCCTGCCCCGGTCCAACTCCGACTCAGAGTTAGATATCTGAGACCGAGGGCGCATGGGGTGGAGCCCCCATATGGGGGTTCAGGAGGTGCAGCCCCATGATAGAATCACACTGACATCCCCTGCAGTACAATGTGGCTGTCACTGTCAGGGATGTTGGCATGAGCACTGTCGAAGCATGATAATAAAACAGGGTGGGGAATCGGTGAAACCATGTCCCAGAAAGGCTATCAGGGTTGGGAGAGGGAAGCAGGTGCCAACAAATCTCTAGGGACAGCTGGAAGGATGTAGGGTAGGAGACAGGGACTCCAGTACACTGGAAAGGCAGAAAGGTTTAGGAGAGGAAAGCAGGCACCACCAAGTCCCCATGGATAGCTAGCAGGGTATGGGGTTGGAGGACAGGAGACAGCAGCCCTGTGAAACGGAAACAAAAACCCAGGGGAAGATTACACAATGGAGGAGAGGTAGTAACAACAACAAAAATGGAAAGGGACCTGGGAGTAATCATATCAGATGACCTTAAGGTTGGCAAGCAATGTGAGAAGGTGGTAGGGAGGGCTGGGGGGATACTGGGATGTATAGGAAGAGGCATCACCAGCAGAAAACAGGAAGTTGTTATCCCCCTGTACAGACAGTTGGTGAGACCCCATCTGGAGTACTGCATCCGGTTCTGGAGACCCCATCTCTGCAAGGACATAGACAGGATGGAGGCAGTTCAGAGGAGGAGGACAACTAAAATGGTGCAGGGTCTGCAAGAGAAGCCATACGAGGAGAGGCTAAAGGAGCTTAATATGTATACCCTTGAGGAAAGGAGGGAGAAGGAGGACATGATAGAAATGTTTAAGTACCTCAGTGGAATCAACAAAGTCCAAGAGGGTAGCATCTTTCAGAAAAAGAGATGTGCAAGAACAAGGGGACACAATTTGAAGATAGAGGGGGGGATGGCCCAGGGGCAATATGAGGAAGTATTTTTTTCACAGAGAGGGTGGTGGACACATGGAACAGCCTTCCTGAGGAGGTTGTGGGGTCTAAAACTGTGGGAGAATTCAAGAATGCATGGGACGGACATAAGACAATTTTTGTGGGGGGTAGGAAGAAATAGGCTGTTGGTTAAATAGGATCTGCAGCTTATCCTCTAGGTAGGGAAATGGGCAGACTAGGTGGGCCAAGTGGTCCTTATCTGCCATCAAAGTCTATGTTTCTATGTTTCTATGAAATGGTTAAAGAGAGGCAAGCAGGTGCCGCCAAGTTCCCAGGCATAGCTGACAGGGTATGGGGCTGGAGACGGGAGACACCAGGCACCAGGAAAGGCTGTCAAGGTTAGGAAGAGGAAAGAAGTTGTCTCCAGGAACCCAGGGACAGCTGGAAGGGTGTAGGGTGGGAGACAGAAGCCTTCATGACCCGGGAAAGGCAGAACAGTTTAGGGAGAGGGAAGCAGGCACCACCAGGACCCCGGGACAGCAAGCAGGGTGTTGAGGGGCAGATGGGTGAAACTAAGCCTCAGGAATGGCTGACAGGTTTGGGGAGAGGGAAGCCGGCACCACCATGTTCTCTTGAACAACAAGAATGATGTGGAGGGGCAGACAGGTGCCACCAGCATTCAGGAAAGGCTGATAGGGTAGGAGAGAGGAAGCAGACCCACCAGGTCCCTGGCAAAGCAGGAAGGCTGTGGGTGGGAGATGGGAACCTCCAGGCCATGGGAAAATGCTGGAACGATTAAGGAGAGGAAGCAGCTGTCACCAGGTCCCCAGGGATAGCTGGCAGAGTGTTGTGTGGGAGATGGGAGACACCAGGCCCTGGGAAAGGCTGGAAGGGTTAAGGAGAGTGAAACAGGTTCCACCAGGTCCCCAGGGATAGTTGGCAGGGTAGTGGGGTGGGAGACAGGAGACACCAGGCTCTGAGAAAGGCTTGTCAGGGTTATGAAAGGAAGCAGGTACCACAAGGTCCCCAGGAACAGCTGGGTGTGGGTGGGAGACAGGAGCCTCCAGGCCCTAGGAAAGGCTGTCAGGGTTAGGGAGAGGTAAGCTGGTGCCAACAGGTCACCAGGGACAGCTTGGCAGGGTGTGGGCTGGGAGATCAGTGACACCAGGCCCCGGGATAGACAGAAAGGGTTAGGTAGACAGATGTAGGTGACACCAGGTCCCCTGGGTCAGCAGTCAGGTTGTGGAGGAGAGACAGGTGCTGCCAGGCCTCAGGAATGTCTGACAGGGTTGGGGAAAGGGATGCAGGCACCACCAGGTCCCCTGGGACAGCAGGCAGGGTATGGGGTGGGAGATGGGAGCCTACAGGCCCCAGGAAAAGATAAAAGGGTTAAGGAGAGGGAAGTTGGTGCCAACGGGTCACCAGGGACAGCTTAGCAGGGTGTGGGGCATTAGATGGGAAACACCAGGCCCCGGGAAAGTCAATAAGGGTTAGGGAGAAGGAAGCAGGTGCCGCCAGATCCCCTGGCACAGCAGGCAGGGTGTGGAGAAGTAGACAGTTGCCACCAGGCCTCAGAAAATACTGAAAGGGTTGGGAAGAGGGAAGCAGGTGCCATGAGATCCCCTGGGAGAGCAGACAGGGTGTGGAGGGGAAGATGGGTGCCACAAGACCTCAGGAAAGGCTGATAGGGTTGAGGAGAGGGAAGCCAGTGCCAACAGGTCACCAAGGACAGCTTGGCAGGGTATGGGGTGAGAGACAGGAGATACCAGGCCCCAGGGAAAGGCAGAAAGGGTTAGGGAGATGGGAGTAGGTGCCGCCAGGTCCCCTGGGACAGCAGGCAGTGTGTGGAGAGAAGACAGGTGCCACCAGGCCTCAGGAAAGGCTGGCAGGGTTGGGGACAGGGAAGTACTCACCACTAGGTCAACTGAGACAGCAGACAGGGTGTGAGAGAGAGACAGGTGCTACCAGGCCTCAGAAAAGCTGACAGGTTTGAGGAGAGGTAAGCAGGCACCACCAGGTCCCTGGGATAGCAAGCAGGGTGCAGAGGGTAAGACGGTGCCACCAGGCCTCAAGAAAGGCTGACGGGTTTGGAGAGAGGGAAACAGGTACCACCAGGTCCTCTGGGACAGCAACAGGGTGTGGAGGGGCAGACAGGTGCTACCAGGCCTCAGAAAAGGCTGACAGAGTTGAGAAGAGGGAAGCAGGCACCATCAGGTCCCATAGGACAGCAAGAAGGGTGAGGTGAGACGGAGCCTTTGAGGTGACGGGAAAGCTGGATGGATTAAGGAGAGAAGCAGCTGCCACCAGGTCACCAGGGATAGCTGGCAGGGTATGGGTAGGAGATGGAGACACCAGGCCCCAGGAAAGGCTGTCATATTTAGGGAGGAGAAGCAGGTGCCACTAGGTTACAAGGACAGCTGGAAGGGTATAGGGTGGGAGACAGGAGCCTAAAGAGCCCATGGAAGGCAAAAGGTTTATGGAGAGGAAGCAGGCACCACTAGATCTGATGGGACAGCAAGCAGGGTGGGAGGGCAGACAAGTGCCACCAGGCCTCAGAAAAGGCTGACAGGGTTAGGGATAGGGAAGCAGGCACCATCATGTTCTCCGGGACAGCAAGCAGGATGTGGAGGGCAGAGAGATGCCTCCCCCTTACAAAAAAGAAATCCATTTTTTGGATTGTTTTCATCTTACTTCTGTCTTAATGTTGTTTTTCAAATTTTTTGTGGATTACTCTTGTCTTCTTTTCTGAAAAGGATTTTTTCCCCTCAACCACTGAAGATTTATTTAGGATTTAAAAATGCTTCCAAACTTGTTTCAAGAAAGTAAGACTAAACATGGCTTGAAAATGGATTTTCTTTTTCAGTTCAAAAGCATTTTTTTGGGCCTTGAGACAAATATGTACCACCATCCCTGCAGTAATTCCTGTATTTTATTGCAAAATGCCCCACCTTGTGAGAATTGTATAGGCATACCAACGTATCTTCAACCAGCTGTACCAGCAGATTTTGTGGACCAGGTGCCCTGCCCCAGCCGGAAACAATTCAACCTAAGGTAAGTGGAACTGTTGGCTTGTGATCCTTTTATTGATTTGAGACTCTACTTTACTCATAATATCTGCTTTTACCTTCTATCCTGCAACCAGCAGCACAAGGTGGTGGCATTTGGGAACTCTTACAGCATAAAATTCATGTCATAGAGGCAAAGCTACCGTAAAATCCACATGCAATTTATTTTCTGACTCCTGAAATACATACTACTACTCCTCCAGACAGTTTCTCACCTGCTGACTCTTAAGACTGCTACTGGATGCTGGATTACTGAGTGACTTAGTTGAAGCCCTCACACATCCCTTCAAGCAGTGGTTACACAAAGTTGTTTGCTGAAACAGTGAGGTCCTCCTTGCTACTGGTGTTTTTGAGTGCTCCAGCCAGCATGGTGGTGTCCTGTAACCCTTGTTAGCAGCTCCTGGATAAGCTGTCCGGAGAAATCCTCCATAGTGGTCACAAAGACTATGGTTTGACTGAAGGAATGAGAGCCCCCTCTGCTAGTGGGGCTCTCAAGTTCTCCCGCCAGTGTGGTGGCAACCTGGAATCTCTTCTAGCTGTTCCTGGATTAGCTATGGGGAGAAAGCTTTCACATTAATTTAATTAATGCAGCCCAGTGTTATGCCTTAGAACAGCAGGAAATAGGCTCCTATTTAGCCCAGATGCCTCACACCAATCAAACTCTCACAGGGAACCCCCCGGTACTGACATTGGTCCATAATGGTGACCATGGCTTGTACATTACTTGCCCATGATTTTCTGATCCTTTGTTCAGCCACTAGTAGCCCCTAGGTTATGGCAAATATAGTTCCCCTTTGTTTGAACTCCCACTGTGGCTCAGGCACTATTGGGTCTTGTGCGTGTGCTGTGAATCACACATGCACGGTAAGCCCCAGTGGCTATCTTGTGCAAGGCACTTGTGGCAGACAGTGGGGATGGACCCTGCAGTCTGAAGCTCTCCAATAACTGGAACCAAGTGTCTTCACAGTTCTCTGCTCGCTGCAGATCCAATCTTGTTAAATCCCAGATTATGCAGGATCTCTCATTCCTGACAGCTACCCAGTAGCTCTAAAGCATGGCCCAAATGACTGTAAGTGACCCATCTGTCCTGTTTTCGGAACCATGTTGTTAAGTGCAGTCCATTGGCTTAGCTTAGCTACCACCTGTATAGGCATCCTTTCTTTGTAATCATTGTATTCTGCTGTACCTATACTGTTTGTTATTGTAACTACTTTCTGACGTGCAGCCTTTTGGAAATGAGTCTATGACTCAAAGGGTTGTAATTCTGATTTCTTGAATAAATTAAATAAATAAATTAATTAAAATTATTCAGGTTGCATACCTGTCACACTACCCTGATGATTCAAATAAGTTTTATTTTTTTTTTACTAAGCATAATTTAGTTTAGATTTGGAGAAGATGCAAAAAAAAAAAAAAACAGATACAGTAGGGTTTACACAAATATGTTGCTAATAGTTTATCATGAATGTGCCTTCCACACCAGGAGTTTTATTCTCAGTGGGATTTCAGACCTTTACACCCATGGTTAGTCTCCTTTGCTTACTCGTCTCTATTTTCCAACCCTGCTCTTTGAAGGGAAATCCCTCTCCTAAGTGTGCAGGCATGGACATTGGCAGGAGTAATAACATTTTTAAACCTGGTCCCTGTATACTTTTGCAAGACATTCTATTAAAAAGAATGCATTGAAAATGTAACCAACTCTATTTAGATGGCTAAAAATAGGTGTCCAAGTCTAAAATCTGTTTGAAGCTGCCCAATAAGACCTACACATAACACTGGATCCCCAAGTATATACAGTACCTAACCACTCTGTTGAATATGGAGTAAAAAATATTTATTTAACACGTCTAAAACAGGTACGTGTAAAAAATACCCAAGCAGACTGCTATATTAACAGTATATTAGCATGTAGATGGCCTTCTGACTGCAAAATAGAGTTCCTTAGCAGTATTTCAGCAGTCAGTTTAGCATTCAGTTTAACAGTCATTCTTAGCTGATTCTAATGTTAAATACTGCTAACCATGTTTACTGTTATTAAAAGTCATTAGCAATCAGAAGCAGTATAATGATTCCACAGAATAACCCATACAGAACTGCAGTCACCAATGCTTCACCCATAGTAGCTGAGCATCAAGAAACATGCATTGATGTGATTTGAGTGCTAGGTGTTGAGCACGTAAACTAAACCAGCATGCAACAAAAACTCAGCTTGTGCAGTTAAGTGCTTGTTGAGTATTTAAATTAGCAACTGAGTACTGGTTCAGAATTTTAGTTTCAGAATATGTTAATTAGAGATGTTTTTGAGCACAGATTGAGATCTTAAACTTTCAGAAAGCTCTCACAAAACTCAACTTGAGGATTGCAGGATCCTATAGTCATCATCCTCCAGTAGCTGCAGTTGTATACTGATTCCACTCAGCCTTGGCTGTTAGTACCGGAGACCCACCCAGCCAGCAATGGAATCTGGTTTGCCCACCCCTTAGCTGCAGGCTCCCAGACCCAACCCCATGACCATGCTGGGACTCCGCACACTGCCCGCTACATTATGGGTCCAACGTGGTCGACTCTAACAGTTACAACAAGTTGGCTCATCATTCATCAATGTTTATCAAATGCAAAGGACACTGCTGTGTTGCAGGACCGTAATTAAATTTACTGAATTCAAAGTACAGCATCACACACTCACAGCTGATATTTCACAGATGCTCTATGCATTTTCTCACGGTGTAAGGGTGAGATTGCAAAACCCTATATTTGTAGTGCTTAATGGTAAGACATTTAAATGGACAATGCAATTTCCCATCAAGATGCTTAGATATAGTCAGGGCCCCTGATGCTCTGTGACAGAATTTTCTAATTTCTGCGGCAGGGCTCCTTGGCTTCTGCAGCAGCATTTTCTGATTTCTGTGGTATGATTTATTCACTTTTCTGGCAGAACGCAGTCCTGTCATTGGCTAAATATGATGTGATGTTAGCAATGACATCATATGCTGAGCATAGAGGAGGGGCTTCAGGATAAATCAGATGGGAAAGAAAGCCTGACACTATGGAAAAACAGTATATTTACATGAAAATTCACCAAAACAATTAATTTTGCAGCACCATATATATTCTGTGGCATTATGCAAATTCTGCTGAAAATTCCACAACCGCAGAACTGCAGAATTCCAGGGCCTTGTATATAGTAGATACATATATCTTTTTTAAATCATACAATGGGGCTGGACCAGTGGTGCTGAGGGTTGAGGTGCTGGATGCCACCGTCGGCTCCACGCTGATGACCTGAGTTTGGAAGCAGATCCAGTTGGTGGGGCCAGCTGGGGAGGGAACAGATTGAGCTTGGGACTGCTCTATCTTTTTAGGATGGAGGGCTTGTATGCCCAACCTCTGACTGGTAATAGCACAGGCTAGTGTGGCACAGAAGAGAGGTACAGTGGACTGGTGATGTTTGCGTGCCTCTACATGCATGCCTCACGCTGGCTGCAGAAGGGATGAGAGAAAACTGGAAAATGGAAGCTGGTATTTCAGTGAAGCCCTACATGTTTGTCTATGGGCCCATACTGCCACCCTAACCATGGTCTGAACTAGATTGTGTCTCAGGTGGGGGGTGGGAGTTTGGCCCTTCTTCTCTTGATCCTGCCATGGGGGGAATCTGTGGTGGTGCCCCTCCATGAGGTAGACCCCGGAGAAGACAAGCACTGATCTGTAGCAAGAGGGACAGTGCTGAGAAGCTCCCCAAAGCATCCTTCTGAATAGATTTAAAAAAGCAAAATGTAATGATCTGCAAAGTGCTTTTTTGCCATCGTCCAGTCGCCATCTGTTCAACCCCCACCTATCCCTATCTCCCAAGACTTATCCACACTGCTGGAAAGCATCTTGTCTTACCTCCTGGGTGGAGCTGTTGGGGAGGGGCCTTTCATAGAAATATAGATGTTATAGACGGCCCAGCAGCACAGCAAGGTATCCGTCTGCGGCTCTGACATCCCTGGTTTGGAGACGGACCCGGGAGTCAGAGGCCAGCCAGGGAGAGAGGGATTGAGCATCCCACAGACTGGTCTTCATCTCCAAGGGGAAAGGAGGTAGTGTGTCCAGCGCATTGAGGACCCCAGGTGGAGGCCGTGGATCCTGCATGGCCAGCACCTCACATTTTGTGGGGTGGATGGTGGTGTCATTGCACATCCCCGTCCCCAGGAGGAAAAAGCAGAAAAAAGCCATCCACAAATCATGGTTCCTGCCCTGCTGCTTCTCATCAGACCATAGTCCACTGGGTGTGGGTCTCACTCGTATGACTCCACCCAAGGAGGCAAGTCAAGGCATTGCAACCCATGTTCCCACGGTGGGGTCCCCACCTTTCTGCCCCATCCAGGTGGGAAGCCTGTTGGCTAGCAGAGCAACTGGTGGGTTGAGGGACTGGAAAAATCAGGCCACAAAAAAAAAAGAAATATAGAAGTTGTCAGCAGAAAAAGACCTCTTGGTCCACCTACAGTGGCCTAATATACCTTCCTGCTGTGCTATCACAGAACCAGCTCTGTCCCCAAATGGATACTGCTTTGTGATCCAGGGGAGTGGGGACTGCCTTACTTGGTTGCATGGGCCTAGTGAAGGGTGGATGTCCTCCTACACAGCTGATTTTCTTTGTATATGCTGACCCACATGGAGGCATGGTATGCAATGTCGTAGTGGCGCAAAGAGCACTGGATGTCTGCCACACCTCCCGAAGATCTCAAACACCAGCTGCCAGATCCCCAGTCTTCACCAGTGGTTGGTCAAAAGTCAGATGCTTCCCTCCCACTGTGGAGGAGAGCAGTCTATGGGACGTTCAATCCTCCTCTCCCAAGCTAGCCCTCCAACATTCTGGGCTCGCTTCCTAATCCAGGACATCAGCGTCACAAGTGAAAGCATTACCGCTGCATTGGCAGGCCAGCAAAGTGGGATTGTAAAGTGCTCAGCTGTGCTCTTCATTAATTTCACCTGGCAATATGTGGCAAACACAACAATAAAAGAAGGCAAATAACACAGATTATTTTTTGTAGCATTTAATGTGTACTCCTCACACACCACATTTTGCTATTTGTACGCATCAACATTTGGTTTTACTCTCCAGTGTTCAAAAGTGAGCAGTATTCACTATGAAAATATCTTATCAGGAGCCCTGTGTGGCACAGCACAATGTTGGCATCACATGTGAAAGCAGTGCAAGTGGCACATTTTACTCACAACTGTGCACAGTGTGGTGTTGGCAGTGTATGTAGCACCACACAGTATCTGCATAGAACATGGCACCATGACTGACAGCAGTGCATGTAACATAGTGTGTTATCAGCAGTGCACATGGCACTGTGTGGTGTTAGCAGTGCATATTGCACTGCAAAGTGTCAGCCCTGCAACTGACACAGTGCTGTGTCAGTGCTGTTTGTGACACACTGTGGTGTCTGCACTGCACATGTCCTAAAACGATGCTGTCACTACACATGGCCCAGTAGTGTCCGCACTTCATATATTGTATAACACATCTTTTTCAGTGCATGTGGCAAAGGGAAGTTACAGCAGTTCTCATGCCACAGCAAAGTATCAGTAGCACATGTTGCATAGCAAAGTAACAGTAGTGCACATGGCACAGCATGGTACCAACAGAACATGTGGAACAGTGCAGTGACACTGGTGTGGGTGCACATGTGGTGCAACCACAGCAAAGTGCCATGTGTAGTGCTTGCCAACAGGGTGGGTTGTCTCAGGAGTCTGCCATCTCTGCCAAGTGGATTCTGGGGGGGGGGGACATTCCCCTATGTTGGGAGGAGTGGTTGCAGGTGAGATAAGCCTGAGGTACGTGTGTCACTCGAGAATGGCTTCTACTCCCTTAAGCTGCCTGTATCTGTCCCCATGAGCTACTTTGTACAATTGCTAGACACATAGCACCCCTGTCAAAGCACAGTCTGTGGGTCTGAACCCCCCAAACAGCCGCCTCCTCCCAGTACACAAAGCTGAGCAGCACTACTGAGCCATGGATCTTCTACTCCCTGGGCCTCTCCCGATGGGAGAGAGGGAGTGGCAGCTGCAGGGGGGTGGCTTGTCTATGGAAGAGGGGTTCCTACTGTTGGGTTGGGTAGGATACAGTACATTGTGCCTCCAAATAGCAGTCATAGACATTGTAGGTGGTAAGATGGTCATCTAGCTGCAGCGCCAACCACCTTCTAAATAACCTTACCACAAAGGGGTTTGAGACAGGTCTGTAGTTAGCAGGATGGTTTACATCAAGGAGGGTTTTTTCAGAGTGGACACACAACTGCCTCCTTAAGGGGATCAGGAAAGATCCCACTCCAGTGAACTCCAAACAATCTCTGCAAGGATCAAGCTGATCTCATCTATGCAGACCACTAAAAGGCACATAGGGCCCAGATTCATACTACAGCAGGCTGGCCAAAGACTGGATGACCCTCATGATGTCGATGAGTTCCAGCCTGCCAAAATCTGTCCAAACTGACTGGGCACTTGTGACATTCCACTGACCATCACAACGTCCATTGGAAATGGATTGGCCAATCTCTGACCTGATGGAGGCAACCCTATCTACAAAACATTTAACAAACTCATCACACTTTTCTTGTGAAAAGGCTCCCACAGATTGAAAACAGATTGGACTGAACAATCTGTCCACAGTCCAGAAGAGATGAGCTGGTCGATTTCGCGCAGTGGCAATCTTCCTGGACCAGAACTCTGCCTTCATACGGAAGATTGATGATTGATAGCATGTATTATGTTCCATCAACCTAAGCACGTCATCATCAAGGTCAGATTTCTGCCAGGCCTTCTCCAGCCTTAACCCCACTCTTCTCAATTCCTTCAAGGTCTCATCAAAAAATGGAGACCTTGGATGGAGGGTGATGGGGCAAACATGAACAGGAGCAATGGAATCCAGGGCCACTGTCACCATTGCATTTTAAGAAAGTACTAGTTCCCCTGGATCCATGCATTCCCTCAACCTATTTGATAGGTCCAGTACTGCCATTATTAGGCCTTCAGGGGTCACACATCACAAAGGGCCATACTGGACCATCTCCATAGAGTAGACCCATCAAAGGGAGCTCCAAAACCAATCCTTATTGTGTGATGATCAGTCCATCTAACTGGTTCCACCACCAAGTCAGAGATCTCTATCCCCAGGAGGAAAACCAAATCCAGTGAGCGACCCTTAATGTGGGTAGTGGAGGTAATAACCTGCATGAGGCCCAACAAAGTCATTAATTGGAGGAAATCACATTCAAATTGCGAGAGTTCATCATCAACCCAGGCACTGAAATCCCCCAGAATCAACCATATGGGGATCCCAAAGCCATGTCGACAATGAAGCCTGCAATTTCCTGCAGGAATATTTTCCCATCGCCGGTTGGACGGTAGATAAGTAATATCCTGCACCCCATGCCCGCCCCCACAATACACTCCAAGGATCTGGTGCACCCTACTGGTACCTCAACAAGTTTCAGTTCTGAGCTAAAACAGATGGCTACACCCCCACCCCTATGATCGCTCCTTGACGATGTATCACCAAGTAACCTGGTGATAGCCGAGGCCAATACTTGGCCTGCATTCTATTCAACCAGGTCTCGGTGATGCATACCAGGTCTGCTTGTCCCAACAAAATCTGCTATAATAGCAGTCTTGTTGCAAACAGACTTGGCTTACATAACACCATCTGTTTACTTTAGGCATATTCTGCCCAAACAAGTAGCCAGTAGCCTCAACAGTCCCCACTAGCAACTTCTGTGCCCAGTAAATTCTCCCACAGCTTGGGTACCACCTGTGTCAGGTTAGTGACTGTCATGTCATTGTGGGTAGCCATACAACATCATCTGTCCCTCCACAGTGACCCGAACTGTAGGTGGCCATTGGCAGAAACTGGGAGGGTGCAAAAGCAGGAGAAAATTCTTCAGTTGGATGGCACTCAGTCCCCCCATACTGTGGTTGCCAACCTTGATCTCATGCCCCCTCCTCCTATTCTTCTTTGCAGTCCCAGCTTAATTTCTTTGACTCCCTCTCCATTACATTGAAGTCCTCGTGTCTTGTTCATAACTGTAGCCTCCAAATAATATTCTCCCATTCATTGTTGTGCCCTCTCTCTTAAAGTCCCCCTTTCATTGTAGCCACATTTGTAGGTGTTTTTTTTGTGCTGCACCTCTTTTTACCATACCCCTCCAAGTGACCCACATTTTGTGGGTCCAACCCGATTTTAAGCTAAAAAACACAGACCAGCACACCCCAGCCAGACCCGCTAAACCCTGAGCTTTCTGGTCCACGTATGTGCAGAATGACAAGCATCCACATGCTCCTTTTACTCATTCCCAGCATTTTTAGCTCCACTGCATAGCCACAGAATTGTCCTTGCATTCTGTGGACATCAGAGTGCTGGCAAATCAGAGTGAGTGGATAACGAGAACAAGCCCAGCTGGGCAAACTGAGAATGAGTTGGTTTCTTGTATGACAAGCCAAGAAGAGGAACAAGTTAAAAATATTCGTCCAGTTGCTGCAATGTTATGGCACATCGTGGTAGAATCTTTCATGGAGCTGGGGAGTTATAGTGAAGTGGAGCTGGAGGACTCAGAGGTTGAGGAGCAGCGAGAATCAGAGCATGGTCTAGGATGTGGCCCTGTGTGCAGCCTGTGAAAGGCAATGGTAAAGCTGTTCGGTAAGCCTGACAATTTTTAATTGAATTCATTGCTGCCTCCAGTGATAAATTTGCTAGGTAAGTGAGCAGACGTTGAAACTAGACCACTGTGTGAGAGTGACTGCAGATTTGCAAAAGATGGGGGGTTGGGGGTAGGCAATCAGAACAGTGTGCTACACTTGACTGAGATAGTGAGAACTGGCCTGAGTTTGAATAAAAAATGAAAAAAAAAAAAACATTTAATTTAGTAGCACTATGAAAGCTGAATTTATAATATGTGAGTGGTGACAGGTCGGTGGCTACAATAAAAATTACTGCATGCAGACTGAAAGTTAAGTAAGGCAGACCACCAGACAGGTAAATCTGTGAGAAAACTAACACAATTAGTGTAGCATCCCTAGTCTTTTATTTTTGTTAATATAGTTTTTATTGGTAAAATTTTCACTGGTTACAGGATATCAACAGTCAGAAATTCATCTTGATACATATAGTTAGACATGTACAGAGCTGGAAATTAGCAAGTTAGAGCCACACAGAGTTCACAAGAACGTATTTTATCATCTTAGGCCTGGGGTAGATCCAAATATGACATTGTAAACTTATTCTTACTTTCATAGTACCTCCCCCACCCTCCAACCCCTCCCGGTTAATTCATTCCCCAGCTTCATCTACCCCAGCAATAGAGCCCCCATAGCTGAGTAGGTTCACTAGTTTAGGGCACGGAGCTGGGGTCCCTAGCCATAATATAAATGATCCATTTGGTCCACTTCAGTGAGCATAGTTCAGAGAAATCATTCAGTTGATATGAAATTCTTTCTGCCCTGTAGATATGGGTCACTGTTTCTCTCCATTCAGGTATTGTAGGGGCCTGAGGCGAGAGCCATTGTCTGGTCAAGGCTTTCTTTGAGGGTTATCCCCAAAAGATATCTTGCATGGGAGTCCCTAAACTCTCAGGGGGATAACTTGTAGTAAGAAGAGCTCTGCTGACATGATGATTGAGTTTTCTAGCATGTCAGCTAGCTCCAGCTGCAGGGAGAATAAGAAGGGCTATATAATGGGGCATGTCCAAAACACGTGTGTGATGTGCCGGTGTTACCCCACATTGACGCCAGCATTCAGCTGATTTTGTGGTTGAATAGTGGGCTGTTATTGCTGGAGTTCGGAAGTATCTGACCATTTATTGCCAAGAAAAAAGTCTCCAGGGGTGGGAATATGTGAGTTTAGATGATACGATACAACCCTTATCCCACTGCTGTGCAGTGATGTCTAGTCCTAGTTCCAAGTTCCATTTCTCAAGCACCCCCAGTGTGTTTTCCCCAATGGTGTCATTAAGGGCCTTGTAAAGAGTAGAGATAGCATGAGGAATTGCAGTGGCAGTGATAGTAGCCTGGAGTAAGGTGATTAGTGGCAGAGAGTCCCCAGGCTTTCAGGCTTGGGTGGAAGAGAGAAATGTCTCAGTTGTAAGAACCTATAGAAATCCACCTGCCTCAGTCCATGGGACTGCTGCAACTCTTGGAAGGATTTAAATTCATTCCCATTTAATAATTGCAGAAGGGAAAATAGATGGAGTCGGTCCCACTGCCTGAATGTATGGTCTGTCTGAGCTGTCTGAGCTGGTAGAAAATTCTCCAGTAAGGCAAGTGGACATAAGTAAATCAGGTAGGGGGATAGAGCAAGCTGTCTGCAGATCTCACTCCTGGTTTTGAGCTGATCTGCAATCTATGGACCAGGATTTAACTGGGGGGAAGCAGGCTGAGTTTGATATAAGGTTGTCCTGACCAGATCCTTAAATGGGAGTAGACCTTCCTCAATCTCCCTCCATATAGCGGGGATACTTCACATGAAGCAGGTAACAGTGAAGGAGAGATGTGAAGCCCAGTGATACAATTTAAAGTTTGGTAAGGCCCCCCCCTGCCTGTCTGGGGAGAGAGAGAGGCTTGAGGACCGTATTCTTGGACACTTGTCCACCCGTATAAACCTCACTATTGCCTTATTCCAAGCCTGAAATGTTTTAGCTGGGATGTATATTGGTAGGTTTTGAAAGAGATATAGGGCCCGGGAGGGTCACCATCCTGACAACCTCCACTCTTTGAGTAGGTTAAGCGGGAGAACTCTCCACCTAGCAAGGTCTGCTTGAAGCTGGGTGTAAAGGGTCATCATTGTTTCACACTGCCCACGTGAAGTGCTATAGGAGAGGTAAATGCCTAGATATTTAAATTTTCAAGATCCCAGCGGAACAGATAGGACTGCCTAAATGGTTGTAGTGGATCAAAATGGAATGTTAATGCATCTGTTTCAGAGATATTTAATTTGTACCCCGAACTTATCACAAACTCTTCCAGCATTTTGAACACAGCTGGGACAGACTGTGTGGAGTTGGCCAGGAAAAGCAAGACATCATCTGCATATAAAGCAATGTGGTGCTCCCTGCCCTCCAGTTGGATCCCAGTGATTTGAGAGGAATGCCTGATAGCTTGGGCCAGGGGTTCGATAAAGATGGCAAAGATTCCCAGGGACAGAGGGCAGCCCTGTCGGGTACCCCTGTACAGGGGGTAATAGTGAGAATGGTGGTCAAAGACCTTGACACAGGCCTTAGGGGAGGAATATAGTGCTGATCATAGAGACAAGTGGGCAGGGATTCCCACCCTGGTCATAGTGGCAAACAAAAGGGCCAAGAGACCTTGAAATGCCTTCTCAGCATCTAGGCTGAGAAGGACTGAGGGGTTCTTCAAGATTGCATTTCTTGTACCAGGTGTAGGGCTCTTCTGGTGTTGTCTGTAGGGATCTAGAGCTCATGAAGCCTGTTTGATCCAGGTCAATCAGGTGGGAGGGCCGATATAAGCGCTTTGCCATAAT
This sequence comes from Neoceratodus forsteri, assembly GCA_016271365.2. NCBI lineage: Eukaryota > Metazoa > Chordata > Ceratodontiformes > Ceratodontidae > Neoceratodus > Neoceratodus forsteri. The sequence continues at coordinate 996,362,698 of CM028133.1, forward strand.
GGACATGAGATTTTAAAATCTACATTTAGTACTGAGATGGGCCAGTAGGAATCGTACATTGAGGATCTTTATCTGGCTTAGGGATGACAGAGACTGTATCATATGACCAGCTTGGGGTTACTTAGGCCCTGCAGCACTTCATTATAGACCTGTATCACAAGCGGGCCAACCAGGGATTCTACTCGCTTATAAAATTCTGTGCTATAGCCATCTGGGCCTGGGGCCTTTATTGTTTTTAGGTGGGAGATGACTGCTTGAAGTTCTATCTGGGTTTTGGGGGTGGTCAGACCCCTCCGTTGGTCACTGTTAAGTTTGGGGAGGTCAAGGGAGGTGAGGAAGGAATCGAAAGGCACTGAGATCTGACGGATGGTCAGGGGTGTACAATTTCTTGTAGTAGTTGCAGAATGCCCGTGAGATATTTCCCATCCTCATGTACAAGGCACCTGCCTCCGGGTCCCTAATGGTTGCTATGGTGGAGAGACGTCTCTGTTTACAGAGTCGAAAAGCTAATAAGCGGGAGGCCCTGGGACCTATCTCCCTGTACCTTTGCCTAAGAAATGCTAGTGCTATTTCTATGCATTGCATGCACAGCTTTTCCAGTTCCTGTTTGGTCCATTTAAACTGGGCTGTGACTGTGTCCCCTTGTTGGTGGGCCTCTTGGAGGAAGTTAAGAGTCTGTTCCAGATGTAATTGTCTTTCCCTACACTGTTTAGCTAGGTTAGAGGTGTGTTTATTAAATGACACTGGAGCACCGCCTTCAGCATTATCCCACCGGATTGCCGGGTAGTCTCCTGGTCAATGTTATCTCCAGGATTTCCGTATCTTGTCACCTAGGAACTCCTGGAAGGGCTCACTCAAGGTGAGTCAGATTGAGTCTCCACATGGTTTTATGTCTCTCAAGCCCCAATTCCCATTGTGTTATCACTGGGGCATGGTTAGAGTGGGCGATATCCCCATGGCAACCTCCTTAGGACCCCAGGCTCTCCTTTTGGGTATAACAGTGATCTATCCTGGTATATGTACCGTGGATGACTGATTAGAACAAGTATCGTCTATCTCTAGGGTGGAGGGTATGCCATACATCCAGCCAGCCCATCTCCTGGATGATCCATTTAAAAAACTTGTGTGGGGCTGATTGTCTGCTCTTGGCAGTGCCTGTGGAATCCATGCTCGGGCTTGGGGCAATACTGAAGTCTCCTGCTAAAATCAGGGTACCCATAGTCATTTTCAGCACCTTTCTTAGCAGACAGCGAATTGTCTTTGTAGTTGACCCCGGGGGGAAATAATTTGCCAGGGTGACCTCATTGTCCTGTAACAACCCTTGGACAATCACCAAGTGACCCTCAGTGTCTGCCCACTCCTGGGTTGCCTGAAAGGGCTCCTGACCTGATATCAGTATGGTGACCCCTCTCCTTCTACCTCTTGCAAAAGAAGACAAGAAAACCTGGGAGAATCCCTATTTGCCAACTTTTGTGTTCATTAACAGTCATATGCATTTCCTGTATATAGACAATCCACGACTGACTTTTTTAAACATAGTGATCATTTTGAGCATTTGACAGGATTATCCAGCCCATTCACATTTAAATAGAAAATCTGTAAGGATTTATTGGTCATTTAAGCTTCTATGAGCATGGAGAGATTTCCCCAGGCCCCATTACTGGGCTCTGGTCCTGTGACTTTGTTAGTCCTGAGGCCTGCTGTATGAAAAAGTGACTGCCTGGGGAGGTTGAGGAACTAAACCACCCTCTAACTTCAAACTTCCATAAGTTAACAAACTGTAAAGACTGAGAACTGCGGGAAGAAACTGGGGCAGCAAACTAATGCAGAACCCTACCAATTGGGCAAGAGCTGCTAAACTACAAGTGGCTTCCATGAGTATGGAGGCTGGAAAGCACCCAGACCCCAGATTTGCCAAATTTGGCTCAGTCGACGTATAATACGTTTCTTCAGAGGGGATGGGGGGGATAATCATACCTGATCCCCTCCAAGGCTATATAACAAGGCAGTTTATTCAAATAATAAAATTCAACTGTCAGTTTTGTTATAAACTAATTTACTAGGCTATCCAAAAGCAGGGTGCTGAGCTACAGCATAGCTAGAAACTGGCCCCACCTTGGCAGCAGGCAAAGACAAGGCGTACAGATGAGAGGGACTGGCCCACCCCCAGCCCCCCTGGGGTCAGCATTGGGGGGGGTGGAAAGGGCAAGCCAGGCACCATCCCTTTATTGGGCTTATATGTAGGACATAGCATCCCTCACCCTCCAGGCCACCGCACATCTATGCTGATCAGAGTGGCCGGGGGGAAGGGGAGAAAACAGTCCCCCATGCTCTGTCTGGCCCAGTAATCAACTCACCTCTCAGGGTCTAGCAGGTAAGCAGGGTGAGAGCCAGCCCGTGTCTAAAAGTAGAGTACATTGAAGGGGGTGGAAGGAGAAACCCGCTGTGTGGGTACAACATGCTTTGGGTGCCACCGACCCAGCTCCATCCCTCATTATTTCACAGCTATGAAGATATCAAAGGCATGGCCTGCCCTCCCCCACAACACACAAGGCCTCTGCTCCTCTACTCTTTATTCCCATCTCCAACCCATTCCCTCTACCCTATGCCACAGCAAGAGCGTGCTCAGGTCCATGGCTTTTCTAAGGGCTGCTGGTAGGGCACTTCACCTAAACATCATTAGGCCCCCAGACTGGCCTCACTTGAAGTGACAAAGACTCCCAAGCCCCCACCATGAGGAATGGGATGGAGTTCACTGTACCAACTAATGCTTCATGAATGCGGTTTTGTGGGGGAGAAGACTCAGGGGAAAAGCAGAGGGCCCACAAGTCACGGAGGAGACCAGAGTTTAAGGGGGAAAGCTTAGCCAGCATACCTGTCAAGAAGCAACAGGGAAGTGGAGATCATTTAGTCCATAGGTCCCTTCATTGCACCGCTTGTGGTGGCGATTCCTTTTCTGTCTCTGCCGAGGATCATTTCCAAAGTAGAGTCACTATCTGTTGTAGTTCTGTAGCATCTTCCCTTCGGCACTGTTCCTTCTGTGGCATGCGGTTCTAGACCCTCTGTGCCAGTTTGGCTGCCAGTGAGTTGTTGGGGAGTCTCTGATCCAATACTACTGTAATGCCAATCTTTGAAAGTCCCTGGGCTGCCTCCTCTGCACTCTCATAGGTTTTTGGGCTGTCAGCGAGCTGCACCATGAGTTTCACCAGGTAGGGGGTTCTGAACTTGATCGTTGCCTCCTTTAATTTCTTGAGGATAGGGGCATAGGCATGACGTCTCACGACGATGGCAGCTGGGTAGTCATTATCCACATAAATGCAGTGGTCCTAGTACTTTAACTCTCCCTGTTGCCAGGACTTATGTAGGATCACTGCCTTCTCCTGGTATCTCAGGAACCAGATTAGGATTGTTCATAGGTGGTTGACAAACTGGGAGCTCAGTGAAAGATGGACACGTTCTTTCCAAGTAGGCAACCTCCAGTAGGTTAACGTTGATTTAAAGAAAGTTTGCATAAATTGCATGGGACTACTACCCTTGGATCCCTCTGGGAAGCCCAACACATGCAGATTGTTCCTTCGGCTGTGAGTTTCTGTGTCATCCGCTCTCTCTCGCAGGCCCTGCACTTCCTGGTGAAGCTGGAGGATGGCACGCTCAGTGCAATCAACCCAGGAGTCTGTGGTTGTGGCCTACTCCTTGAAGTCATCTAGCCATTTTTCAATTTTGCCACATTGGTGTGAAGGCAGCAAATGTGAATGGGTCTCCTCCTGAAATCCTTTAGCTCTGTAGTATCATATCCATCTGCCGTGTGATGTTTGGAAACCGCTATGATGGCCTTTGTTTGCTCGCTTCACGACGAAATCTGTGAGCTGTTTACTGTCTGTGCCGAACTGCCGGATCGGGCTGGTCTGGAGACAATTTTGCAGTGTCAGGTTTGTGCTGAGGCATCTTTTGCATCCTCCGATGTAAAATTAGCCTAAAAATACATAGGTTACATAGGTAGTTTAAGCTAGAGTAGACTTTCATTCTTAATGCTTGCCATGTTTTCCTTAAATTACTGTAGTTTTATTTTTACAATAATTATCTAATCTTTTTTAAAGTTTCCATTTTCTCACTTGTCACCACTTCCACTGGTAGCTCATTCCATAAGTCCACCACCCTCTGGCTAAACCAATGCCTCCTTTTTAAATTGTTCCACCTTCCCTTATTAAGCTTCAGATTACGGCCTCTTGAATTATGCCCATCATTCTTTAGTACCAACCCCATTCCACCCCTTAAGATATTATCATACATGGCCCTATACAGCATACACATATATCCCCTTACTCTTTTATATTGAAGTGTGTAAAGTTTAAGATGATTTAACCTCTGCTCATATGCTGTGTTTTGGAGTGATGTTACTGCTTTAGTTGCTCTCTTTTGAATTTTTTCTATTTTAATAATATCTTGTTTTCTATAGGTAGGTTTTTAAAAGTTGAATTTGGTGTTTTTAGCCTTGATGGGGATGGAGCTGAGAGCTCAAGTGGCTTCCAGGGGCATGACATCACCGGAAGTCTCCGGCATCTCCTAGTCTGAAGTGCACCCATCTCAATAGTCAGTGCACCCATCAGGTGATATCTTGTAGTGTTTATTTTTTTTTAGGCTTTGTTTAGGAAAGTTTTCCAGGGTTTAATGCTGCTCCCCATCAGACAGAAATTTTTAAACCATCCCCAACCCCCGCTGCAGTGATCAGCATTCCAGATGGTAAAACTTGGGACCTATGTTTTACTGTCATCCCCTTTGTCATTTCCAGGAGTTGGGTAAAACTGGGACCTATGTTTTACTGTAATCCCCTTTGTCTTTTCCAGGAGTTGAAAATAACATTTACAGCCACTAGCAGGCAGGGCTAGTTGACTGGAAAGGTCCACCTGCCTGACAAGATTTTCATTTGTCCAGAACAATTCATTTCATTAATGTTGTTTTGTCATGCACATAGCTTTCCTACCTTTTAGTTGTTCCTACTTTTTACTGTTGGGGTCTTATTTAGGTTCCTTTTAACAAACACAGCAAAATGTAGAAAAAATATCAAAGAGCAAAAAAAAAAGCTATGAGTAAAAAGAAAAAAAGATGACACAATGACTGAGGGGTTTATCTAACACTGTAGTTAATAAGAAGGTGTTGCATCGAAAATATGCCAGCTTTGAAACAGCAACACAAATATTAGGTCCAGTAGGAATATTCCATAGAGGAGATAGGCTTAGCTGTGCATGTGGGGACTCTTTTCATTGTGGCACAAAACCAAAAGTAATCATAATGGGAAGTCTAGTTGCACACTACTGAACTGCTGAAAATCCATGCTTCAGTGAGTAATCTGAGAGCTACTACAGACAGACTTCAAAGCTCTTACACCAAGCAACAAGAAATGTTCTGCAAACAGAAGTAACGGTTGGAGCAGACTGATGCATACAAGAACCAAAAGGTAGTTTTTTTTAATCTTTCAAGCAGTGAACAGTAATTTGATGAAAACCATGTAGGCCAAACTGTACAGAGCAAGATCTGTTAGATCTGAAGGAGGGGCCACAAAAAGTTTGAAAATAATATACAAGTAAAAGTCAATCTAGTTCTTGCTCCAGAATCCCAGCCCTAGCTCTGAAGAGGCTGCTGCATCTCTGAAAATTCAAATCTGAGTGAGGGGCAAGAGCGTTGGATTTATTGGTTAGTGCAGTAAATTAAACTTTGAGCTATGGAGGATTAGCTCTGAGGGGTCTGTACTGTAGCCTGTGAATTCAAACCTGAGACTAAGTAAGGGAGAAGAAAATATTTAGATCTTTCATGGGCTGCTGTTCTTTTAAAATTCAAACTTGAGGAAGGGAGTTGGGTTTAATTAGTGCAGTCAAGGTGAACAGAAGAGTACCCTTCTTCCCAGTGCTTCAACCAAACACTTGGCCTTCTGGGGGAGGCAGTATTGGAATTAAACTTTGAGCTATGAATCTGTGGATCTGTCATCCCATTTAATAGCAGTGATGTGTGGGCTATAGGAATTCACTACAGAGCTTGGGGGTTTGAGGGAGGCAGGGGGTTAAAGGGTGCGGGGGGTACATTAGCCTGTAGTTGCTGAAGGGAAAGAGGGCCATAGGAGCCTGTAGGGGCCAGTGAGGAGGGAGGCCAAGGGAGCCAATAGCTGCAGGGGGGGCTAATCACCAACATGATCCATGTATCTGGGCAAACGATTGGGTCTGCAGGGCATGGTCACACTATGGACATGCTTGGCATTCTGTGCTGAGTAGGACCTTGGAAGTATGCATCACACCGTACCTTTTGCACTGAACTGCAAATCTGGAGACCAGAGTTTGAATCCCACAGCTCTTGTTACATACTATGTAACCTTGTGCAAGTCACCTAATTTCCCTGTATTCTTGGGTTGCAGCTGAAAACAAGCTTAGGCTTAGTGTGCTTTTCCTGGTTAATCAGTTTCCCTGTCCCTTTCCCCATTTCATTAAAACTGGGTTATTAGCCCATCAGAAGCTCCACTAACCCACCTGGGCTACTGTTCTGTAATACTGGCCACCCAGCCATCCAGAACACTAAGGGGAATTAACTGAGCCCCTCCCCAAACATCTTCTCTTTTCTTTCCTGTATTATTTTATTTCTCTTCTGTGTGTCTTTTTTCCTAGTTTGACCCAACTGTACCTTTAATTCTAAATTCACCCTTTTCCTTACTTCTCCTCTGTTCTATACCCCTTGCATTTCTCAGCTCTCTGTTTTTGCTCTTGCTACAGTATTTACTCCATATTAAACTGATTTTCTTTTATAGGTCTGACAGGACACACACTAGCTTTCTTCATCAGATAAGTATCATTCTGTCTTTAAATTGTTAATTCCACCCTATTTACTCTGTAAGAACTACAGATCCTTTGTGACCCCTTTTTTGTATTTTATTTTACAGGTCCTTAGATAGCCTACCTGAAAGACCTACCTCCAGCTCCCTATTATTCAGGTAAGAGACTCCACTTCTACCTATGTGTGGGTTAGCTGTATGCTGTAGCCATACCTATTACAGTGTGTGTCAGAGCTGAGCATGTGGGAGGGAGCTAAGAGTGCGTGAGAGAGTGTGGAGTGTCTGGGACTTTGGAGGAAGAGGTCAGTACTGCAGCTGTGGAAGAACAGGTCATTTTGGGGACAGTTGATATGGGGATATTGGTGGTCATCATGGAGGGAGGTGCTGTCTGGGGCAGAGGATAAAGGGGGCTAGTTTAGAATACTTTTGGAGGGTAGGGGCTAGTGTCTGGGCAACTGTTTTGTGTTATGGAGGAAGGGGGCTAATGTTGGGGCATGGTGGGAGGGAGGCTATTATCCAAAGCTGTGCAGTGAGGGGCATTTGAATTGGGGCTATAGAGGGAAGAAGCTAGTATGGTGGGTGCCATTGAGGGAGGTAGCTGGTGGGTGCTTTGGATGGAAATGGTCTGGTATAAGATGCTTTGAATGGAGGTGGCCTGGTGTAGGGTTCTGTTGATGGAGGTGGGCTGGTGAAGGGTTCTGAGGACAGATATCACAAAATGTCTTAGCATGGGGGTGTGGTCAGCAGACTGGAAAATGGAAGGGATAAGCTGGCCAGTAGTTCAGCCACAGCTCACGATCCCTTCCCTCTCTTAGAGGACAGAATTAAAATTTATAATTTTGACAAGGTGGGACTATTGCTGCAGCAGAGTGATGGGCTATGAAATCCAACAATCTCACACCTTTACTTTAACAGAAGTTTGTTGTATGTTCATAAAAGCTCCAAATGCACCACAGTGCATCTAAAGCCCAAGAGCTCTTGTATAACTAGTTCCTTTAGCAAAACCACTCAGATTATCCAGTAAAACATAAGGCCTTCTATTTGTTGCTGTGTATTATTTATTATGGGCCCTCCTGGTTGTTATGTTTTTTCCTCCTGTCAATCCTTTAGAGCACCAGGGGCTTACTAATCAGCCCCTTCACAGCTGTACTGTACATAGTACTTGCTGTTTGCATGCTCCTCTGGTGGATCCCACTGATTTCCACTGCCTACGTCCCACTGCTACTTTTAAATCCATTTTGGGCATTGGTCTTAAGCTGTAGTATGGGTTTTCCGTTGTGATCCCCATCTTTGGTTTTTTGTAGACTCTATTTTTGCACTCCAGATGCCCAGGACATCCTTCCAGAGTACCCACTGAACTCTGCCTTCTACTCCTAGTCTGTGCCCCCTACACACACACACACACACACACACACACACACACACACACACACACACCAGTCTCCCTCATGATCCACGGCAAGTCCAGCCCACCAGATGACCCCCTGGGAAGGGTTTGCCCACACTTAGCAGCCTGGTTGTGAATTAGAGGGACCTACCATGAGATTGGGTTGCCCATAGGAGATGGTGATGTGAGTGGGTCCGATGGCAGGATGTTGGCAGTTCTATGAGGTCTCCTTCATATCCACTGGTCGCCAGAGGGTTTTTCCTATGTGATTGCCCCTCGGAGTTCCAAACATGCAATGATGTCTAATGGCACTACTTGCTGATGTCCACTGGAACTCCTCCCCATTCAGCTGCAATGCCACTTGTTCCTTGCACTGCCCTGACCACTGTCATGGTCTGCCCAAGAGCGGTGTATTCCCCTGGATCCCTCCCCAGGAAGGGAGAGCAGTCCTCTGGATGCTTGATCCCTTCCATCCCCTACTAACCCCGATGGCCTGAGCTCATTCCCGAACCTGGATCACTGACATGGCATGAGGTGTGGCATCCAGCACCTCAACCCCTTAGTGACACTGGGCCAGCCTTGTGGCCCTATCTTGTGCTTTTTTTTCTCCCAGTCCCTTCCTACCAAGCCCCTCAGGATACTTACACTCAGTTGCCATGCCACTTAGCTAGTGTGTCTTGTTTCATGCTGGCTTCCCTCCGGACCCTCATAGCAAGCCCCCTTGGTGGTCTTCTCATAGGCACTGTGTGGCTGATCGGTTGAGTGAGGTATATTTGCCCTAGCCCCTTCACCTCCCAAAACATTCCCATCTATTTTCCCACCTACATGTTGCAGGCCACAGTCTTAACTCCTGTGCTGGCTGAGACTTGAAAGCATCTGCCGGCACTGTCACTGTAGCGAACTAGCACTAAACTGATGGCTACACAGCCACAGCATTTCTGGTTGGCAGTTTCTGACCAACCTACCTGCCTCTTTCATACAATCAGAGTCCACAGACCCTCCCCACTAGATGCCAGGAAATGTTAAATGTAGTTAAAATCACTATTTACTGTGGCTACAGGAGGTAGCCTGCTACACACCAGGGCTATACCTTTAAACCACTGGCCTCCTGGGACAACTCAAGACCCCTAAACCACCAGTGTCCCTTTTTTAAATAATTTAGGGACCACTAGCCTAAAAGCATCCTCACTAGCCCATCAGGGCTACCTCTTAAATCTTCTTGTCAACAGCAGGCCACCTAGGGAGCTGTGGGGATTTTGCTGAGCCCCTAATATCCCTTTTATTCTCTTTTCTTACCTGTCTGCAGGTTTATTTTCATTATTCTCCTTACTTTGACCTAAAGTGTATCTTTTCCTTTAAAACTCCCTTTCCTTTACTCCTATACAGTACTGTACCTTGTTCTATCTTTCCACTCTCGCCACTAGAAGATCTTACTCGAGAGGGTTCCTTCAGTAGGTCATTACGTATAGGACTGGCCACCTGGTATCTGGCCACATGGCAGACTTTTCTAGCAACCCCTGATGGGGGAGCACCCACCTGACATTACATGACCAACGTCGGTGTGGCCATATATAGTGGGTGGTACCCACACCCGCACTCTATTTCTTTCCTGCCGTTGCCTCATGTCAGTCACATTGCAAACTTCCATACAGCAATTGTCATGTTAGTTCCTGCATCAGATTTTTTTTTCTTCACTAAATCCTTCCTTTTGATTCTACATTTACTTAATGTCTTCACCCAAGAAGAAGTGTTCATCCTGTGGCATGCAGATCCCTCATAAGGATGGTCATTTGAAATACAGGATTTGTTTGGGCCCAGACCACCCTGTCTCATCCTGCTTAGAGTGCCAAACATTTAATCAGGCCACCAAAAATGGAGACAGCAGGCTTTGGATACCCACCTTTTAAAAGTCCACTTAACTTCATTAGAGAAGCAAATGGACCGCATTAAAGAGTGCTCTTCTGAGAAATCTTATCCCTCCAAGAAGCACCACAAGGAGAAATCTCAAGAGCGGGAGTGCTCCATGGACCAACCTTAGGCCTTGTGGCCCTTGATGAGCAAGGCCACATCTCAGCTGCCACCTAATAAGACTCCGGACGGTAAGTCCGGAAAATCTTCGTCAGGTCAGTCGACCATCGGCTCCTCTGATGGCCACACCACTACAGCTGCTAAGTCAGCCCCTGGCTCCTCCAAGGACCTCATGGCCACTGATAAGAGAGCTACTCAGCCTTTGGAGACCCACCCAGCATCAGTCGATAAGTCGGCCGGGGGCTACCCGCCTGCCCAGCTCCGTCTGATAAGACACCCATCTCCAACGGCAGCTCAGGCATGGTTCTCCTGTCGGGGCCTAACAGTTCCTCACCCGACGCCTGGCAGAACCAGGCAGAGAATGTCCCTCTTCCTTCACCCTTACTTTCCCCTTCTTAGGTGGGTACCTCAGGTGAAGACAGCACCGAACCCCTTGATGCAGTGGATTCCTTGAGGTCTGTCCTGCGCTCTCTTGATGGGGTCATGGGAATGAAGGCTCTGCCTTGGCCATCTGGCCTTCCCATGGAGGCCCCTCCTCCTCCTTCAGGTGGGATCCCTTCGGAGTCGAAGAATTTCCCAGCCCCGATCCCACTGTCGAATCCAGCGAATCCAATCCTGATGCCAGATACTCCGACTCTTCCACAGCCAGGGCCCTGTGGTTTGCCCCAGCCTTCAGCTCCAGTGCCAGACCTGATCCTGCCATCGGGCCCCCTTCATCTGGCCCCAACACCTGCCCCTCCGATGCTGGATCCCCTTCCTGCACGGGATCGGGTGGTGTCAGTCCCCCTATGTTGGCTATCTCAATGCCAGACCCCTGCCGATTTATACTACAGTGGGTCCGATGTGGGTACCCCCCTGTCAGATCTGATGACAGGGGTTTATACTAGACCCCAGACTGTCCCACACTACCCCTTAGGGTATCCTGGGGACCATTTCCTGGCTGGTCCTCCTCCTGAATGGAGTTCCCTTGGACAGTACTACCCTGGGTATAGCCCCTACCACCATTTTCAAGGATACCATGGTTATCATTACCCATCCCCACCGGTAATACCTCCTCCTCCTCCTCCACCACCTCCTCCCCCTCAGTTGCAACCTCCTCCTTCTCCTCCCCCTTTACCTCCTCTGGCTACACCAGACTTGAAGAACCTTAAGCCAGTCTTGGTGGCAGAGGGCACACTCAGAGTTGGTGTCAGACCTGGAGACAAGACTCCCACTTCCACATTCTCCAAGGTCTGCATCCCCGAGATGAATCCACGGTACACGTCTCGGGGGCAGCACATCAGGGCATCACCCTTCCAGTCATCCATAATCTTCCTGATGAGGGGGCAGAAGATGATGATGATGATGATGATGACAATGAGGAGAATGCTGATGAGTCGGTGGAGAATGCCTTGGAGGAACCTGAGGGTCCAAAAGGCAAGGTTTCTCAAAGGTCCTCCCCAGAGTTCCCTGTCTTCTCAGATTTTCTGAGGTACATGAAATATTTCTTCAGTTGGGAGTCAGAGGATCAGGACCCCATGAGACAGAGACTAGCCAAACACCAGAACTTAGAGTCTCTGTCTCCAGTCCTCATTCCTCCCTGGATAGGGCCTCACCAGGACCTCACCTCTATGGTTTGGCAGATGCCTCATTCTCTCCCAAGAGGGCAGACAGGATATACCGGATGCCAAAGGAAGCTCTGTTTCTGAAGATGCATCCTAAGGTGGACTCTGTCATCATTTCGCTTCTAGTGACCACTCTACTGCACGCAAGCACATGAGCACCTCTCCTCCAGACAAAGAGTCAAGGCAGATGGACCAGTTTGGCATAAAAGTTTATGCTTCGGCCACATGTGCGCTTAGATCTCTCAACTGTGTGGCCCACATGGTGTCACACCAAAAGGCTACCATAGCCAGGTTAGAGGCCCGAGTCCAGTCTATGGAACTCTCAAGCCTCAAGAAGGAGCTTGCCAGTGATCTTCACCTCTCTCGCTTCTCCTGTAGGCATGCTTTGAGAGCCACATACGATTCAGTGGCTCACTCCTTAGCAACTGCCATTGCCTTAAGGTGGCATTCCTGGCTCCGCATCTCTGGCCTTGCCAACGAGGTTCAGTCTGTGATTCCAGGATGCCCCTTCGGGGCTCAGTGCTTTTCAGTGGAGACACCAAATACATCATTACTGATCTCCACAACAGTCATCTTTCCCTAAGATCAGTTAGATCCATGTACTGATCAGGCACTCAAAGCAGCAACTGCCTTTTCAGAAAAGACCTGGAGGCAGAGAAAGCAGGCCCAGGCTTGACACCAGGGCAAATGCAAGACCATGGGTTCAGCCGCCTATGGCCTCAAGAACCAGAGACATTCAGGGGTACTCCCCACTGGGCGTTCTGCCACTTCTGACTCCTGTCCCCACTGCCTCCTCAGTCTCATGATGAGGAGCAGGTGGGAGGAGATCCACCCGCCATGTGCAGGAATGGAAGGTGATAACCTCCGACACATGGCTCCTGCAGTTGGTGTCCATCAGGCACACCATAGAGTTTCTAAGTCCCTCAGAATCTCCACCAAAAGGTCTTCTTACTTCAGGGATCAGGCTCTTTTCATCCGAAGAAGTTCAAAGCCTCTTGCTCAAGGAATCAATAGAGCACGTTCCCCTCTGGCAAAGGGGAAGGGGGTTCTACTCCCACATTTTCCTGGTTCCAAAAAAGATGGGAGACTTCAGACCCATCCTTGACTTGAGCAGCCTCAATCTCTTCATCAAGTACAAAAAGTTTAGTATGCTCATGCTCCAGATCCTCCTTCCACTAATTCTGGAGAATCACTGGTTGTGCACTCTGGATATGCAGGATGCTTACCTGCACATCCCGATCTTCCCCAGCCACTGCCATTTCCTGTGCTTCCAATTCCAAGGGGGAGCACTTCCAGTTTCGGGCATTCCCCTTTGGTCTGTCCTCATCACCCTGGGTGTTTACCAAGTGCCTAGTGGTGGTGGCAGCCTATTTACACCACCAGGGTATTGCGGTCTTCCCCTACATGGACAATTGGCTGATCTCAGCCCCATCCAGGGATTCTTTACTGGAGACTCTCTCCTTTACCCTGGACCTCTCTGGCAGACTGGGGATTAGTGTCACTATTCTCAAGTGATCCATATCTCCATCCCAGAGACTACAGTTCATTGGGGCGGTTCTGGATACGGTCCAATGCAGAGCTCTCCTTACTGTAGACAAGGTGGAGACCCTGATCAGTCAGACTTCATGGGTGGCTCCATCCAGGATCATCCTGGCCCAGGAGATATATGCCTTCTTGGTCTCCATCACTACTGTTGCCTTGGTGAGGCTCTGCATGAGGGTTACTCAGTAGTCCTTGCGGGTACAGTAGGATCAACTCCTGGATGACCTGGACCTTCCAGTCCTGGTGTCATCTGCAGTTCAGAAAGAATTGCTATAGTGGAGGACCACTGCAACCTTTCTGTGGGTCTTCTTTCAGAACCCAGCTCCTTGGGCATGCCTAACTACAGATGCATTGAACATGGGATGGGGAGCACATCTAGGGAACACCAAGCACAGTGACTGTGGTCCAGCTTGGAGGCATCACTGCCCATCAATGTTCTGGAGATGAGGGTGGTCTTGTTTGCCTTGCAGACCTTCCAGACCCTTCTTCCCAGGTATCACTACTGGTCCAAACAGACAACATGTCGGGAGATTGGTACCTCAACAAACAAGGAGGAACTCTGCCCCCTATGCAGGAAGGCGATGAGAATGTGGAACTGAGCAGTTCAGCAGGATCTGGCCTTAGTGGCTTGCATGTTCCAGGCATCCAAAATGTTCTGGTGGACAGTCTCAGCAGGTCTCAGACCCTAACTCATTAATGGAATTAAACCAGGAAGTGGCAGAATCTCTCTTCCTAAAATGGGGGCATCCAGAAATTGACCTTTTTGCCTCATACAATGCAAAATGTCCCAGTTTTGCTTGCTGTTCAGGGCATGGTGCTTTCTGGCATGACTGGCGTGTCTCTCTCTTGAAAGGGACATTTTGTATACCTTCCCTCCGTTTCCCATTCTCCAGAGGGTCCTTCTCAAGCTACAGACAGAGAGGCGAGGATGATTCTCATCGCCCCTCTCTGGCGAGACAAATTGGTTCCGCTGCTACAACAGCTGTTGAGGGATCCACCAGTTCCACTTCTAATGACCCATGACCTCTTGACTCAGGATCAAGGTTGCCTTGTTCATCCGTGGCTCAGGACCCTGCATCTTCATGCATGGCTCCTGCAGACATAGTGATTTCTCATTTTGGTATCTCCTCTCGAGTAGTTCAGGTCCTTTTTAGAGGCTAGAAAACCCTCTACTCATTTCACTTCTGCCACGAAGTGGAAACGTTTTTCCATCTGGGCAACTGCCAAGAATTGGAACCCATTTTCTTGTTCTGCCCCACAAGTTATGGAATACCTCCTTCATCTGTCAGACTCAGGTCTATCATATTCTTCCCTGAAGGTCCATCTTTCGGCAATTTCAGCATACCATGAGATGGTGGATGGTTAAACCCGTGGCTCAGTTGGATGTCTCCAAAACCTTTCTGAAAGGGACCCTCCATCTGAAACCCCCTATCCACAGCCCAATTCCACCTTGGGATTTGAACTTTGTGTTGGAGAAGCTCACTCTTCCCCCATTTGAACTGGCCATGAGCTGTGACTTGCGCTTCGTTTCCTGGAAGACTTTATTTTTGGTTGCCGTTACTTCAGCTCAAAGGATTTCAGAGCTTCACACTCTGGTTTGTAAAGAACTTTATCTTATCTTATTTTCGACAAGGAATGGGCTGTCCTCAGTACAAATCCTAAGTTTTTACTCAAGGTGGTGTCAGAAGCCACACTGAGCCAATCTGTAGAGCTTCCAGTTGACTTTCAGTCCCCTTCTCGAACGGAAGTGAGGCACTCCTGCACACCATGGACATCCATCGGATACTTAGGTGTTATACACACCGCACCAAGGAATTCCATAGCTGCAATCAGCTTTTCATTTCTTTTGCCCCCAGGTCGATGGACAAAGCGGTTTTGAAGTAGTGCCTTTCCAAATGGTTAGGCAACTGTATTCGGTATTGTTATCAAAAGTACGAAAAACCTCTGCCAGGTCCCATCATTGGTCATTATACTAGGGGCATGGCTGCTTCTGCTGCTACTTTTTTGCAGAATGTCTCTGCGGCTGATGCCCGCAGCCACTTGGAGTTCTGGCCACACCTTTACTAAACACTACAGTCTGGACATTGCTTCTAGGCGGAGGGCTGGCTTCGGCCTAGCTGTCTTGCAGGGCCTTCTATCCTAGGCTGGGTCTATTCTGGTTCCCAGTTTCTGTTTGAGTTATTTCCTCCTCCTCCATTGTTCTCTCAGTCTCTCTTTGGAGGGACTGCTTGGGACTCTGTCCTATATGTAATGACCTACTGAAGGAACTCACTCGAAGTAAGATAGTACAGTTACATAAGAACATACTGTAACAGTAGATCTTCGAGAGAGGTTCCTTCAGTAGGTCATATTTTTCCCTGCCTCCTTCCCCTCATTTTATTTTTTACGGGGACTCCAAATCTTGTTTGCTCCTGCTGTCAGGCCTCTTCCTGGCTCCGGCGGGAGAACTGCAGGGTGGGGATCGCCCACTGTGTACGACCACATTGACGTCAGATGAGTGACCCCCCCCCATCAGGGATTGCTAGAAAAGTCTGCAGTGCTGCCCGATGCCAGGTGGCACCAGTCCTATATGTAACAACCTATTGAAGGAACCTCTCAAGATCTACTGTTATGGTAAGTTCCTACATAACTGTACTTTCCCATACTAATCAATTTTCCCATTAATCATATAAATATCTTTGTTCAATTCAACCCCCCCAATCTCTCTTTAATCTCTCCTCTACAATCTCTGACCATTTTTGTCTCCTCAAACTTCCCTGTTCTTCCCTTTCAGGTCCTACTAAAATACCCAAACCCAGGATACCCCAGCTCTGGACTCCCTGACAGAGCAAGTAAGTCCTAATTACTTAACTGCCCTGTAGGGTGAGAAACAAATAACAAGCTGCCCACACTCTTGTAGCAACTTGAGTTTATATATTTAGGCCTGGAAAGGAGAAGTATTTTTAGCCTAGTACTTACCTGATATTTGTTGAAGGTCTCCAGTGACCAGGTCTGACCTTGCTTACATATGAGATTTGATAAAAGGCTGCAGGCACATACAGGGAATAATAAACCCCCTCCGTGCAGAAGAAACCACATTGACTGAAGTTAGTGACATTATGGGCATGAGATCAAAGCTCATGTGCCCTCATGATGTCAACGTTGTGAGGTTACCAGTGTATTCTGGAAGGAAACTGGTTCATTATATATATAATATAAACAGGCTGTAGCTGAAACATACAGTGATCAGCAAACCCCCTCATGAGTGCTGATTTCAAAACAGCACTCAGTACTATTTTTTTACTGGATGCTATTATGAAATTGGCACTCGTAAAGGGGTTAGCTTGTTATAATCTGCTTGCACTCCAAGTCCTATGTCTGGTCTGCTGGAGTATGAGTGTGATTAGCGCAGCTGTTCAGAGAAATAATTCATGTTCTGAACAGTGAATTAATTTCCCTGTTTCTAAAAGGTGGAGTACTGGGTTTAGAAATCACCAAAGAACTGACTTTCTGCTGATGTTCAGAACAGCCCAATTGCTGAATCCCCCCTCCCCAAACCCAGAGCATGACCAGCTGCACAGGACAGCCTGAAAGCACCAGTGAGTGAGTGAGAGGGAGGGAGTGGACTGATTAACCAATCAAGGAGAACAGACTGAAATGAAGTGTGCAGGAAGTGTACACTGCCACTCTAACTCTGAAATAGCACTATGTATTGACTTTCTTGACACTCCACTTCCCTCCAGTCGGAGAAGGTGGAGGGAGTGCTCATACCGTGGCCTTTTCCACCTCCCACTGAGCTTCTGTCTCCCCTTCTTCCATTAGCATGGAGCAGGCCACAGCCTGAGCTCTGTGTGTGCTTGGAGTAACAAATACCTTCACAATTTCAACATGGTTGCACTATAGGGATGGCTGCTGCAGCAGCAGCCCCAGTTTGTCCTCCTCCTTACTCTCCCCCCCTGTTGTCCAGCACAAAATCAAGACCCAGGAAGTCCTCTTGACCACAGGAAGGGGTTCTAATTTCAGGTAACATCATTGGCAACTTGTCTGCAGGGAATTATAGCCCACCTGGGCTACCAGTTCTAGGAAGGAGGCCTCCTAGGCATTCCTAGCCCATGGGACCACCAGTGATAACTTTATTTTTTTTAAGAAGCAGTATAGCACTATGGTTTAAGACACAGAGCTGCAAATCTGGAGACCTGGGTTTTAATCCCACAACCCCCACTTACATAATGTGTAACCATGAGCAAGCCTATTAACATCTTTGTGCTCCCAGGTGACAGCCGGAACCAAGCTTCAGCTAGTGTGCCTTTCCTTGTTAAACCATTTCCCCCTTCCCTTTTTCATTAAATCTGGGCCATTAGCTTAAAAAAGGCTCCACTAGCCCACCTGGGTTACCATTCTAAAATACTGTCCACCTGGCCATCCAGAGCACTAAGTGGTTTTAGCTGATCTTTTTCCACAAATGGCACTTTCTCTACACTTTCATATCTTTATTATTTTATTTCCTTTCTCCTATATGTCAATTTTCTATTTCAATCCAACTGTAACCTTTAATTCTAAATGTCCCTTTTCCTTTTTGCTTTCCTATACATCTTGTATCTCTCACTTCTCAGTTTCTGCTTTGCTACTACTGCATTTTCTCCATATTAACCATTTTTTATTTACGTCTGACAGGATGCTGAGTCCTTCCTGCCCCATCAGATAAGTATCTCATTTTCTATATGCCTAACTTTTCATTTCCACTCTATTTACTCTAAGAACTGTGGATCCTTTGTGAACCCCCTTTTCTGTCTTTTATTTTACAAGTTTCAAGGTGACCATCCCTTAAAAACTCCTACCTCTGACTCCCTAGTGCAGTACTTGGGTAAGGGACTTTTGACTCATACCACTTTAATAATTTGACAGTTATGGTGTGGCCTCACCCATTACAGTGTGTGTGTGTGTGTGTGTGTGTGCATGCACATGCTTGTGCATCTGTATGTGTCTGGCCTGACAGGGTATGAATGTTACAGGTGGTGTTTTCAAATCCTGCCCAAAGCATGTTTTGCACTTGTGGTGTAAAATGACAGCTTAGCTAGTAGTTTATTTATTTATTTATTACTGTCTTCTATCATGATCATAAGGAAGGAGTCCTAAAAAAAACTATTTAAAATTGTTGGTAAATATGTAAAAAAAGTGTGCAGTGCCACCCATTGGTTTAATGAGTACTGTGTTGCCCTTATGTGCAATTGGGCTATGTTTTGGTAAAACATAGTCAATGGTGAAAGAAAAGACCAGTAGTCCATACAGTCTGCCTGTAGTTCTCTATCAAACACTGGCACTTGTTGTCCTCTCAGGGTAGTAATATAACTATGCACCCACCCATTCCATTTCTTACTACTTGCACCCTGAATGACAACTAACAATTCAATCTCTCCCAGCCATACTTGTATCCATTTATGGTTTAGGTTTCCACCACTTTGTGCACGTGAACTGTTACTCATGTTACATAGTCCCTCACAATCACCATGTTTACACCTTTCAGAAACTATGTTTCTCTCATATCACCCCTCCATCATCTGGTCTCCATGTCAAGCACCTTGAGCTGATCCTCAACAGATCTTCCCTGCTGGTTCTGAATCCTCCTGATCCCCCTTCCTTCCTATTGCCCTTGTGATCCCTTGGATATGCTTCCCATGCTTCCAAGCCATTGTGCCAGGTAGGCACTTTACCTCCCTCTCTACCCCCTTTCCTTCCCCAGCTCTGTCCCTCAGACAGTAGTGTCCCCGTCACAAGTTTTGTCCTCTTCCTCTTGGATTCTCCCCTCCATGGGACCTCCATCAGATTGCCTCTATCCTCTCTGTCCACCTCCTTGGATTCCCCTTCTTGGCAGTCCCACTTCACTAGAACAGTGTAGGAATTTCTTAGTGGTGTCAGTTGAGGAATGTGCCTGTGACCAGCACCTCTCAGCCTTCCAGAACCCACCATCCATGCTCTCCTTGAGCCCACCATGGTCCCAACAGCTACTCACTTCTGGCATCCTTTGAGGCAGAGGTGTCCGGCTAGGTGACCTCTGGGTGGGAGAAACAGTCCTCTGACTCTAGGTCAGCTAAGTTTGAGTCTAGCAACATTCTTCTGAGACTGAGCCAGCAATGCCTGGAGCCGAAAGACCTGTTCCCTTCACCCAGAGTGGTACACTTGGATGGGGCAGCATCACAGTCTCCAGAAGGTCTCTTTGTGAACTGCTGCCCCACAAACACTGCATTGCACCCACTCCCCACATTTTCTTTTTTCCTTCTCTTCTTTTGCTTCCTGTCCACCTGTGCCAAAACCCAGTAAGGCTGGCCTAATAACACCCAGCAATAGCAAGCCTTTAAACTCTAAAGCACCTTAATACCCAGTGTTCATTTAGCAGCATACTTGCACTCAAAATTACCCAACAACTATTTGGCAAGCCCCTACACACAAAAATATCCAGCAATCATCTAACAGTAAGCCTCTAAACCACAGAACACTGTAATGCATAGTGACAGTTTACCAACAATCCTCTAAATCCAGAAACACACTCATGCCCAGCAACACAGTCAAGCCCAGCATCAGTTAAAATATCAAGTCTCTAAGTCCACAACCACACTACTCTAAATGCTTATGAGCAAGTCCCCAAAGTACAGCCTCTCGACAGTGCAACCTCTCAATCAATACAGTTGCACCTGGTATCCTAAGAGCAGATGAAGGAGGATTATTCACTCCACAGGATGCTGTCTTCTGGGGAGAGTGGTGGTCAGAACACACTACAACACTGTCACCTGAGTGACTGTAGGAGCACTGCAGGCAACAGTTGTTTAGGAAGGAGGACAGATTGAAAAGTCTGAGTGTAAGGCACACCCCATTACCCATACACTCGCGGTCTTTTAAATATGTGATTAAGCTGGAGAATGCTACCAGCCTAGCTGGGTAAATTATTGGATTTTTGGTTGGTACAGTGTATTTATCTATACCAATTCTTGCTACACCTGCAGCAAAGCAGAGGACACCATGCAAAAGCAAGTCACTTCTCAGCTTGGCTGCTGTGTTAATTCTGTTGCAGGGAAATGTCTTTGGAGCAACCCATGGTGGCAACACTGGTATGAGCTGAAACTCTCTGAACTCCCAGAAAGACCCATTCCCCTACTTTTAGGAACAGGTAGGATTGGGGCCATTTACTTTAGTTTAATTGTTGTAGGGAGAAGGACTGCCCCACAATGTCACGTTGTGCTTTCCACATAAACAAGGAGGATTCCTGCATGGAGTCCATGCCATGTGGCACCATGTTGTGAGGTTAGGAGGACACTGGGTAGCATAGATCAGGGACACAACTGGTGTACATTTTAAGATTTTCAATTTACAGCTGGTGATTAGCTAATGTTGAGTGGTACCTGCATTAAGGTGTGCAGATGTCTAATGTTGTTGGATGTGACACTATGAATTATATTGCAGTCAGTGGGCTGGGTGTTCTGGGGATAGGGTTTCTAGACAGGAAGGTAAGCATGGGAATGGGTCCTCTGTGGACGTGCCACTAGACACAAGGGTACATATTACCATCAAGATGACAGGTTTGCAAGGGAGAAGATTCTCTGTGCATGCAGGTAATATAGTCATGGAAAGGGGACAGTTGTTTCTGGGGGTGGGGCAGTGGGTGCTCCTAGCCACCAGTGATGGGTATATACAAGACAGGTGCTCAGAGAGTGGGAACTGCTATTAGAGAACAGGCAGAGAACACCAGGAGGAAGGAGCTGCTGGTACAACTAAACTTCTTTACTGGGACTAAGAACTAGAACTTTACCACTGGGACCTTCATTTTAGGGTAGCAAAAAAGTTACTGTGTTTGTCAGAGTTAGTTGAAGCAAATTGTTATCTGTGAAGTCATCTAGATGCTTGTCTCAGGTGGCTGAAGGAATTTATCTGTTCCATTAACTAAGTGTAGAAAGATTTGCAAAGTAGGGGGAGCTGGCTTAGAAGGAAGCCAGGTTAAAGCCAGATTTAAACACTTCCTAGATAGTTTCTGCCAGAGAACAGGCAGAGAACACCAGGAGGAAGGAGCTGCTGGTATAATTAAACTTCTCTACTGGGACTATATTGCCCTCCCCCTCCACCAATTCTACTTTTATAGGCACAGGATTTGACTGACAAGAGGAACTTCTTGTTTGGGAGCTGGAAGTCAGTAGTCACAGAGACACCAAAGACTCACCATCCTAGAATGATAAGAGTAGCTCTCTGTCCCCCCTAGCTGCTGGAGGTCTGACTCTGAGCAAGTAAGGAGACTACTGAGAAATATAGGAACTTTTTGTCTCAGAACAGTAAGATCAGGAGCTTAAAGGGCACAGATGCAGTAACTAAGTAGGGAGAAAAAATAAACAGAGGAAAGAGAAAGTATTCCAAACAACAGTTAGAGGGCCAGAAATAAGACATGATAGGAGTGGTACAGTGCAGTGGCTGTGGAGCAGCAGTCTTCCAGGAGATGTTCTTGAGGATGCGGTGTTGTCCATCTGCAGGCCCTCTCTGGGCTGAGGGAGAGGTTGCTCATCTCTAGGCTGAGTTGGCCAGATTTGTGGGACCTCTCTCCCACCCAGGGACCACCTGGGCCACTGCCTCAGAGGTTGCCAAGAAAGAGGAGCGGTTAGACCACAGTGGGCTCAGAGAGGGTGAGGGTGGTGGAACAGAGGTGCATCCCTCCATTTGTACATCTCCACAATTCATATACCATTCTGGCAAAGTGTGGTTCCTCTGTGGAGCACCCACAGTGGAGACCAAGGAGGATGGGAACCTCCACAAAGGAGACCCACAGGAAGGTGGCATGGGACCCACATGGGAAAGAAACAACTCCTGGTGGGGACTCCATTGTTAGGAAGGTAGAACTGTGGATGGAAGGGAGAGGGAGTAAGGTGCCTGCTTGGTGCCATGGCTTGAGGACAGGAAGTGAACCTCAGGATCATCAGAGCAGCTGCACAGGGAGGAGTTGGATGCCATTGTCCACCTAGGGACAAATGACCTGACAAAGAAAGGGATCATAGCAGTGCAGGAAGCATTTGAGGAGTTGGGGAGGGGCCTTATTCAAGTAGCATGCACGGTAACCTTCTCAGAGGTGCTGCCTTTTTATCATTTAACATTTTCTCCTTCCCTGCAGCCACAGTCCTACCTTACCTCCAGCCAGTGCTCCTCCGTTCCACCTCCGATCCTGAAGCTCCATGCCCAGCTGACAGACACATCTCTGCCAGTGAAGGGGGCCCTCCCTATAGCCCCTCCACCCGGTGAGGAACCATTATCAGCACATGCGTTCCAGGCATCATCGGCCGGTGAAACTGTGGCTATCAAGCTGCCTTGGATCTGTGTTGCTATTTCCTCCATTTTTTTCCCCTAGAAACACGGACAGCACAGGACGTCAAGCGCACTAATGTGCAGACGTCTGCTGGGCTTCCCCTCCTCACTGGCACCCACGCTACAGTAGTAGTACCACCGGGTGTCCCCAGGGACCAGCAGAGGGCAGCGTGCATCCCTCCCTTCTCCCCAGGGCTAGGAGACCTGTCATTGCATGCTCTATTCTAGTCCTCCCCTGCCAACACCCAACTACCCAGGCTCGTTCCTGAACTCAGGTTGCCAGCATGGAGTGAGGTGTGGCATCCAGCACCTCAACCCTCATCGCCACCGGGCCGGCCACAAAGGTGCTGCCTGTCTATGGCACTGGTGAGGCTAGGGTGCTCCACACCACAGGATTCAATCAGTGGTTGAAAAACTGGTGCAGAGCTCAGGAATTTAGCTTCATTGGATACTGGGTGTCCACCTGGAGGGATGTAGGCCTATAATGGCATGGTGGTCTGCATCTGTCCAGGAGGGGAACCAGGATCCTAGGTGATAGGTTTAAATGCTTCATTGGCAAGCATTTAAACTAGCCAAGGGGAGCACTGAGAGTAGCAGGAAAATCCTAGCCCCCAAAAATCAGAGTATTAAGTGAGGTAAACACCAAGATAGAGATGTTGATAGGAGAGAAGGGCAGGGTACATGGAGAAATTGACAAACTCAATAAGAACAGAGATGGGGCAAAAAGGGGTATGGCCATCAAGAAATGGAGGGTAATGAGTACCAATGCCCGTAGTCTGTGCAACAAGCTCCCTGAATTGGTGGCCTTGATGGAAGAGGGATGCCTGGATATCATAGCAGTCACAGAAACATGGTACACAGAGAACCATGACTGGGATGTTAACATACCAGGGTACACAACCTACAGGAGAGACAGAAAGTGGGGAAGAGGGGGCTGAGTAGCTCTCTATGTAAGAGAAGGGATAGAAGCAACTGAACAAAAGAGTAAACAGGGAGCAGAGGAGGCACTGTGGGTCACCTTAGAGACTGGAAATGGCACCACAATCCGCACAGGGGTTGTATACAGACCCCCATATCAGGAGGAGGGAATGGACAAAGATATGATAGAAGACATCCTTAGGATGGCAGAGAAAGGGGAGATACTGTTGATGGGGGACCTTAATAGGCCAGATGTTAATTGGAGCACCTTTGCTGCAGCCACATCCAAAAGCAGGGCCATTCTTGATGCACTTCAGGTGGCATGCCTCAGACAGCTAGTTTAAGAACCCACTCATGAGAGAGCAATCTTAGACCTCATACTCTCAAATGGGGACAGTGAGAGGATCTCTGATCTAGAAGTGGGTAGCCATCTGGGAACAAGTGACCACCAAACAGTGTGGTTCACAATAAACTCAGCTATAGAGTCAAGCCATACAAAAGTGAGGGTTCTGGATTTCAGGAGGGCTGACTTTAGCAAGATGGGAGAGTGCCTTAGAAAAGCACTAGCAAACAGGCTAGAAGGAGGGGTGAAGCAACAATGGGGAAACATCAGAACTGCCATCACAGAGGAAACAAGCCTTTGTGTGAAGCAAATAAACTAATCAAAATGAAAGAAAAAGCCACTATGGTTCTCAAAAGAGGTGGCAGTGAAGGTTAGGGAGAAAAATATAGCATTTAGGAAATATAAGGAAACACAGAAGGAGCAGGACAGAGAATTGTACCAGTTAAGGCAGAAAGCAACAGGGAGGGTAGTAAGAACAGCAAGGGCCCAAACTGAGGAAAAGATAGCCAACTCGATTAAGAAGTGAGATAAAACCTTCTATAAGTATATCAGGAGCGAAAGACAAAAGGAGGTATAGTGAGGCTGGAAAAGAATGGACGGGGTGGGCAGAGAGGAACAGTGAAAAAGCAAGGATATTGAATGAATACTTCTGCTCAGTGTGCACAAAAGAGGAGGAGAGGAAGGTGCCTAATTCAATGAACAGAAGCACTCTGGATGGGGGAGGGGGGTCGATCCCAGTCCTTTCACAGAAGAAAGGGTTCTGAAAGAACTCCTAAAACTGAAGGTGGATAAAGCAATGGGGCCTGATGGAATTCACCCCAGAATTCTAAATGAATTGAGGTTTAGTATTTGCCGTATTGGTCCTTGCAAGAACAGATCCAGAACCAAATGATTTGATACCTTTTAATGGACCAACATAGATGTAACAACAAGAACAAAGTGCTCTAGCTTCCGGACCAACCAGTCCTTCTTCAGATTCTGAAGAAGGACTGGTTGGTCCAAAAGCTAGAGCACTTTGTTCTTGTTGTTACATCTATGTTGGCCATTAAAAGGTATAAAATCATTTGCTTCTGGATCTAAAAGAATTAAGGAGAGAACTAGTGACACCACTGACTACCCTTTTTAACAAATCATGGAAGAATGGTGTGGTACCTGAGGACTGGAGGAAGGCGGATGTGATTCCCCTTCACAAAAGTGGGAGCAAGACAGAGGCAGGAAACTACAGACCTGTCAGTTTGACCTCTGTGGTAGGAAAGTGATGGAATAACTTTTGAAGGAAAGAAGTGTTGAGTACCTAGAAGCCAGTGTGGCACAGGACCCAAGGCAGCATGGGTTCACAGCAGGAAGGTCATGTCAGACTAATCTAATTGATTTCTTTGACAGGGTGACCAAAGTAGTAGACCAGGGAAGGGCTGTGGGCATGGCCTACCTACACTTTAGCAAGGCATTTGACACAGTCCCACACCAAAGATTAGTAGTCAAATTAACCAGCCTTGGATTGGGTCCCAGGGTGGTAGCCTGGGTAAAACACTGGCTGAACAACAGGACACAGAAGGTAATTGTAAATGGAGTCCACTCTGAAGAAAGAGGGGTTACTAGTGAGGTACCGCAGGGTTCAGTACTGGGTCCAGTCCCTTTTAATGTGTTTGTAAGTGACATCGTGGAGGGACTGGAAGGAAAAGTATGTCTATTTGCAGATGATACACAAGGAGGCATGGAAAGAATGAGAAGGGACTTGGCAAGGTTGGAGGAATAGTCAGAAGTGTGGCAGCTTGGATTCAATGCAAAGACGTGCAAAATAATACACCTGGGAAACAAAACCTAGGGAAGATTACACAATGGGGGTAGTAACAACAGCAAAATGGAAAGGGACCTGGTAATCATATCAGATGACCTCAAGATTACAAGCAATGTGAGAAGGCAGTAGGGAGGGCTGGGGATACTGGGATGTATAGGGAGAGACATCACCAACAGAAAACAGGAAGTTGTTATCCTCTGTACAGACTGTTGGTGAGACCCCATCTGAGTACTGCATCCAGTTCTGGAGACCCATCTCCACAAGGACATAGACAGGATGGAGGCAGTCCAGAGGAGGGCAACTAAATGGTGCTGAGTCTGCAAGAGAAATCATATGAGGAGAGACTAAAGGAGCTTAATATGTATACCCTTGATGAAAGGAGGGAGAGGGGGACAGGATAGAAACTTTTAAGTACCTCAGTGGAATCAACAAAGTCCAAGAGGGTAGTATCTTTCAGAAAAAGAGATGTGCAAGAACAAAGGGACACAATTTGAAGATAGAGGGGGGACGGCTCAGGGGCAATTTGAGGAAGTATTTTTTCACAGAGAGGGTGGTGGACACATGGAACCGCCTTCCTGAGAAGGTTGTATGGTCTAAAACTGTGGGAGAATTCAAGAATGCATGGGACAGACATAAGACAATTTTTTTGGGGGTAGGAAGAAATAGGCTGTTGGTTAAATAGGATCTGCAGCTTATCCTGTAGGTAGGAAAATGGGCAGACTAGGTGGGCCAAGCAGTCCTTGTCTGCCATCAAAGTCTATGTTTCTGTGTAAAGGAAGAGTGTATCTGGTGGTTGCTGCTGGCCCAACATGAACACTGCATTCAGCTGCCCAGCACCATCGTCCCACACCCAGACCCCCAACATGATGGCTATAGAAAGGGGATGAACATCCACCCCTTGACTGTCAGTCACTTTGGCAGTCCATTAACCTGTCAATGTTGCAAGTGTGTGAATGCTGGTGGTTCCATCCTGCCCTGGTGGGAGTCAGTGAGTGGAGCAGCTTGCACCCCTCCCAGAGAAGAAAGGGCACAGGGACACTCAATCCTGTCTGTATCCCCCACGCTGACATCCACGAGTGGCCCAATTTCCGAAACCTGAATCGCTGCTGTGATACTGGTATCTTCCTGACCAACCCACTTTACCCCCCCACATGGAAACCCTTTCCACCTGACACAGCTGATAGGTATTTTCATTAGTCATACTATCTCACTAACCCATTTTCCACTTTGTCTACAGCTCGAGTAGAACCATAAGACACCAGCCTCTGGCATTGGAGGACAATGACCACATGTGTCAGGTATATGTTTTTTATTTAGAGTTCCTCATTTGTCCCAGTTAGTTGCCACATGTATCAAATACATATTGTTTACATTTAGAGTTCTTATTTGTCCCCATTAGTTGCTAAAGAGCTGTAGATCCTTTGTGACCCATTTGCTATTCTTATTTTACAGGTACAACTGGATGTTCCTCAAGCCACCCAAACCCCATCCCACAGTCAGCAGGAGCCAGGTAAGAAATCTTTGTCACACAACAGTACCTCAGTCATCACATTGGTGCATGTATATTCATGGAAAATATCAAAGTAATGCAGAAAACTGTACAACACCAGTCAAAAGTCATGTCAGCACTAAAAACAGTATACTCAGTACTTTGAGACTGATTAATGTGAAAAATGCATTCGACATTTATTTTTATAGAAAGGCAAATGCCACCTGGTTGTATATGTGCATATGAAGCTGGGCTATAGAAAGTCTGTACTGTTCCAGGCACTTATTCCTTCGTGGTTACTGTTGGGTCTCCTTGTGGAAATGCTGTCAGATATGAAGCTTTGCACAGTGCCTTTGTGCTAAACAGCAATTCTATGTGTGTCCAATTCATAACTTACAATGTAACATTGCTGTACAGAGCTTAACTTTCAGGAATGTAAATGGGTAAGAATGACATGAAAGCCATGGCAAAACACCCACAGTACCCATAGCATGCACTGACGTTTTAACATCAACCAGACTTAATCTGAAGATGCAGTTTTTCTAGGAGCCACCAGCAGTAACTATTAATGAACTTGCCTTGTACGTTACTGACTTTCTGTATCCCAACTTCATATACACTGATCTAACTACTTTTCGTTGGTGGTTTGCATTTTGGCACACATGAATGTCAAATGCATTTTTGCATACATTTCTCTTGTTATTGAGTAGAGAAATCTAAATAGCTGGGGAGAGCCTTTTTCAACAAGAGTTTGCTTCTTTTAAATGTAGTAGTAACTGGTTGTGATGTCACACCCATTTATTACGGTGGTTCATTAGAGAACTGAAGCTCTGTGCCAGCATCTAAGAAATGGCATTGGCAGTAGGCATTTTCTGATGTGAAGCACTCCAGGGAGAAAAGTCTTCACTCGAGTCTCACGCTGCACTCCAGCCACATTGAAAACAGTTTAAAAAGAAGTGTGAGGAGAGCAATGCAGTACAGCTGATGCTCCTTCCTCTTCCCTCCCTGGATGACCATCAGCAACCTGGGGAGCGCTTCCAAAGCACATGTTGTTTGTGTGGTGGGCAATAGTGTTAGCACTGAGACACAGGGCTGGCACCAGCCTTTCTTTTTTATATATGCAATGCTTTTGGCTGTGTTCTACTGAATAGAAATTTGATTTGATGTAAACAATAAGACCCGACAGTGCATGCTATCATGATGATAGTAATCTCACATCTCAGGTGCATTTAATGGCACTCTGCTGTGCCTCATGCCTAACAGTACACCTGAGGCATGTGATCATACCACTGTAATGCATACCCTGTCATGTTATCACCTACAAATTACTATTTTATTTATTTATTTGTATCTAGGATTACAAAGTACCATTGAGACAAGGCTCTTTTACAAAGGTTCCATGTCATGCTGGTTACAAGGTAACAGACACTAAAACAAAAAAACAGTTACAGGTACATGGTTTTAGATAGTAACTTTGCTTGACAAAATCAGACTGAGCGATGAGTAACTCAAGAAACAATAGGAGGAAGAGGGCAAGAAGGGAGAGGCTGAGGGTAGGGAAGGCATAGGCGTAGAGGGTCAGGGTGAGGCAGCCAAGAGGCCTTGTCAGGACTGACACTGGGCAAGTGCATTAGAAGTTGCATTGGACAGGTAAGTCCAAGAAGAGAGGGCAGAAACTGACACCTATAAGGTCAGAAGCAGCTTAGGGAATGAAGACGTAATGGGGTGCAAGCACAGGTGGAGGTGCCAGTTATGGAGTGGTGGAGCTTTTTTTTTGAACACTCCAAGCATTGCTGTGGATGAGGTGTCACTAGAGAGCTCATTCTGCTAACTCGGAGCCCTGTATGCAAATGACCTTTGGCCTTGGGACATGTGGCAATGGGGGATTTGAAGAATTTAGGGTTTAGAGCTCCTGGTGTTGCGGTTGGTGATTTTGGGTTTGAGGAAGGTGCTGACTCCTGGTGGTGCCTTTTCCATCATGATTTTCTTAGCAGTAATGCAGGTTTGGTATTTGATTCTGTTGTTCAGTTGCAGCCAGCCTGTTGTGGAGCAGAGTTCATAGGGTGGGTGAGACGGGAACCAGTAACGAGTTGGCAGGCTTGATTGAGGAAGTCAAACACACCTGAGAGATGAGGTTGTGGCAGATCCATGGACAATGAGACCATAGTCATTGATGCTGATGATGGAGCTCTAGACAGTTATGGACAGAGCTTCTGGGGTTAGATGTTTCCTATGTTGGAATAGTAGGCCCATCCTGGTGCTGGCTACTTTTCCATGTTATTGATGTGTGGACATAGGAGAGATTACAGTCGAGGTGAGGCCGAGGTATTTGAAGGTATGAACTTGTTCGAGGGTGATTCCTTGCTTGGTTTTAATGGAGATCTGATATTGTCTGTGTTTGTTTTGGGAGTTGCAGAAGATCATGGTCTTTGTTTTTTTCTGGTTAAGGATAAATCTGTGTTTTGTGAACCAGTTTTTGACTGCAGAGAAGGCCTGTTGGAGGTTACCTTGTAGATGGACTGGCTCATGGTTGGATGCCAGGATAACAGCATCATCTATGTAGAGTAGGATCTGGTCAGGGCAGAATTCTGGCAGTGCATTCAGAAAAAGGCTGAAAAGGAGGGGGCCCAAGATTGAGCCCTATGGGACATCGGACCGGACTGGTCTTTGGTCTGAGAGTGTGCCAACAATTCTCACTGTTTGGGAGTGGTTGTCTAAGTAGCTTTTGAACCAGTTCACCAAGTTAGGTGAGAGCCCTGCTAGTTGAAGCTGGGCAAGTAGGAGATTGTGGCTGACAGTATCAAAGGCTTTAGTTAAGTCAATGAAGGTGGACCCAGTAAGATGACTGTCATTGAGTGAGTGATGGATTGCACCAGTGAATTCAAGTAGCACCGTGGAGGTGCTATGAACTTTTCTAAAGCCATGTTGCTCCTTGCACAGGATGTTGTGATTGTCTAGGAAGTCAGTGAGCTGATCTGACACAATCCATTCTAGGGCCTTGGAGAGTGGAGGTAGGATGGAAATTGGACAGTAATTCTCAGTAGCTGTTTTGTCACCACTTTTATGAATTGGGGATACCGTGGCAGATTTCCATAAGTCAGGGAACTGGCTGAGGCTGAGGGAGAGGTTGAAAATCCTGGTCAGTGGTTGGAGTACTTGTTCAAGTGTGAGTGATAGCAGTTTGAGGTCGAGGGAGTCATTGCTGGCTCTGGAGTTGCAAATGGCTTTGGTAATGTATCTGCGGACTTGATACATTTTTACTGCTTTAAAGTAGAAGGGAGGGTGGCTGGAGGTGGCTGGGGGGCAAGGGGAACCACCTCATCGAAAAAACCCTGTGGGAGTACAGCACTGAGGTCCGTGAAGGTGTCATTGAATGATCAGCAATGAGTTTCTGGTCAAGTGTAGTTTCACATTTATGCTGAGTACTGCAGGGGGTGATTTAGATTGCTTCCTGGTGACTTCTTTAATGTTATTCCAGAAGTGCCTACCATTGCCCCATGAGTTAATGAGAGCATTATGGAAATAGGTGGTCTTTGTATCCCATACATATTTGGTGCAGTCATTTTTTGCAGGTTTATAGTTAGCAATATCAAGTTGTCTCCCGGTGTTTCTGGCAATCTCCCAAAGGTGGTCTTGAGCTTTTAGTCATCTAAGTAGATCTCCAGTGAGCCAGGGGTTACATACGGCTTTGGCCTTGTGCTTCTTGAAGGGTGCAATATATTGCATGCTTGGTCAAAGATCCTGATGAAGTGTTCCAGTGCGGTGTTCACATTGGTTGCAGTGAGAATTGGGGACCAATCCTGTTGATGAAGGAAGGTTCTGAGATGAGGTAGCGTGTCTCTAGGTAGAACTCGGTTAGTAATGGTTTTGGGGGGGGGGCGGGGGCTTGATGAATTTATTGGACCAGTAGCAGAGGATGGGGGAGTGGTCACTAAGTGTACCAGGGAGGACAGTGGTGTTTGTGATCCTGGCGGGATGGCTTGTTATGATCCAATCCAGAAGGGTGCTGGTACCCATTTTATTTAAACATAAATAGGAGTTTTGGCATTCCTTAGTAAGACTGCAATAGTGTGAGTACTTCATGAGTACTTCATGAATTAGAAGGATTACACAGTGCAAGTCCTTCAAATAAATTATATTAAAAATAATGGAAATGTGAGTCAGATTATTTTCAGCCATTTTATAAGAGCAATAGTACACAACGGGTGTGCATTTGTTACAGAATATATACATGCCTAAAGTGTCTTGCACTTGACCGAATCTCATACCTACAACCACTGCAGGCATGCATATGTTCTATAACAGACACACACCCTGTCTTGTATTATGAAAAACTTCACAGTTAAACATCATTCAGCCAGCTCTGTGGCACTGAATAATATTTCATCCATCTGACATGCTGGCAACCCCGGGTCATGCCACAAGCTCAGATGTCAGAAGCAGAGGCCAGCAGAGAGGGAGTTCAGAGCATCCTTTGGATGCTTTCCTCCTGAGGGAGGGCTCCGCTGCAGAACTTCACAACAGCTTCTGGTGGAGGGGTGCAGCAATGTCCTTGGCAGCATGTGACTACATACTGCCAGATGTTCCCACCCCAAGAAGCATCTGGGGCTACACACATTACTGGGAGGTAGATGGGACAGAAAAATGTAATTAAAAGCTCAGATATATATTTTTTTACAGTTCAGTTGTAAAATCTTGAATTTCTGGGTACTTTATCACTATCTTTACACTGAGCCATGTCATCCTTTTAGACTCATTAAGGTCTGATGTGATGGATACAGCCCATGAAGATAACATTTGTAATATCCTTCAAGCACAATCAGAAAGGTACAATATCCTGAAATCTAGTTACAGCGGGACTGAATTGTCATCACTCTGCGGTGAGCACCAACATTTATTTTCTCTTAATCTTACCAACTCTGTTTGCTGAAGTGTGATAAGACACTTTGAGATGTGGGCAATTGCCTGATAAGAGCACTTCATGTGCTAAAAGGAACTTGGTGGAAACACATCATGCCACATGGGGCATATGCATGGGGTTATCTGATAACAACACACATTTATTATTGCTTAGACTCTGCATTATGTTGCTAGGATAATAAACCATAAGTAACAAGATAGGCTGTGTCAGTAAGTATATTTTTAGTCTCTACATTGCGTATTTAATTTATATAAAATAGGTATATGTTATAAAATTGAAATCAGCTTTGGGATTAACCTGGCAACACAAATATAGAGGTAATGAATGGGGAACAGTTAGTTACAAAGTTATGGTCCCTTAGAGAGGTTGTTATCCCAAGCTAGTGAAGCTTGAGAGGTTTACAGTTAGCATAGCAACCCTGACAAAGGGACATAGTGTTGTTGTTAAATGTTCCTAATTCATTGGTCTTTATGGGGTTTTACAGCAAGCTCGCTGACATCCCAGACAGCAACAGACACAATGCCGAGTGTCAGCATTGTGCTGTTGGGGTGCCAGTGTGTTGCAATCCCCCCAAACCCACCAGTCTGTAGATTTCCAACTCCCAGTTGGAGTTGGATTAGGGAGGGGGTGCAACACTGGGAAGTACACCGCCACTGTCTGCAAGTACCAGCACAGCGACTCTTTGTTTTCAGTAGAAATCTGTCGATGTGCTGGTCTTCGCAATAGTGGTGTTGACCTCCTGTCAGCATACATCTTTATAGTGTATGGACAGCATTCAAAACAGTACTGCCTTTGCCAACCCATTTTACCTGTTATGCTCTGCCTTTGTTCTGACAACAGACTGCGCATCCTTCCCACACCATGTTCAAGCCCCATTCACATCTAAGAGCTATTTTGATCATGTCCTTGCCTCCTCAATTTGAGTACCTGTAGGGTCATCTATAGAATCATGTGGTTTTATCAGTAGTTGCTTGTCAGCAATATCTCAAAAACAAGCAGCCGCAAAATCTTGGAGACTCACATGTGTAAATGTGTTAATGTTATGGCATCATTGTGACATAGTCAATAGGGTATAAGAACCTTTTGGTGTCACAGCGATACCATAACGAGTATAGGAATTCATCAGATTCAACCCTTATTAGTCTCTCCCACACAGTATAACAGCATTGCCCCAAACATTCACTTAACAGTAAAAGCCCAGTCATACGATTATTTTTAACCTTACTTATAACAGTCATGTAACAATTCAAGGTATTCATCAGCAGTACAAGCATACTGCTACAAAGCAGTCCTTAACCATCATCCAGACTGCTGTGAAAACTGCCATCTTAGCCTTCTAAATTGCATCTCATTAAAATGTTTTGTGCTATTAGCAGGCTAACTTAAGGCTCTGTGAAGGACATTGTGATGGCCCATTGTAATACAATTGACTGTTAAACATCACAAAAACAGTTTTAATTAAGCAATAATGCACGACAGGATGTGTGTTGTGCTGGGATAACGTCACGCCTGGGGTGATTAGGCACGAGGCCGCAGGTCGAAAGTGACTAATCACCCCAGAAGTGATGTTATCCCAGCACAACACACACCCTGGAGTGCATTATTATATATACTAATGGCTCGCTTGTAAAATTTAATAAAAAATAGATTGAAAATATGTTTAAAATGTGTTTTATTACTGATTTTTTCCATTGAGTAGGAATACATAATGGAAAAGTAGTGCAGTTCTATTGTTTTATCATTAGGTGGTGGTGCTGCATTTGATTCTTGACTTCAACGCCCCCCCCCACCACCACACACACAGAGACACACTCATTAGGACTGTGCACTTTCGGTTTTGTAGTTATATTGCGTGTCTCTGTTGTTTATCTCCGTTTCCCGCTTTTGTCCCCTTGAAGTTGTAGATTGCCCACACACACACACAGAATGGTCTCAGAATTGCAGCTTTTTCTTTTTCCGTGCCATGGCTTCTCTGATCTATCACTCCCCCAGTTCTCATCCTCGCTGCTGTGTTAATTCTTCTCCCGGTACAGGGTTTTAATAGAAAAAGTAACTGAAAACGGCAATCGAGTAAGCAGGTGAAGCACAGTATGCTTCTGTAATGATGCTGGCCACTCTTTTTTGAGGTGAAGTGTGGGCAATGCTGTTGAAGGCAGTTTTCATTTTAAGTTTGCGGTTGTCATCCACATTGAGCCCCCGTATCCTGTTCATCTGTTTCCTGTCTCATTTTGGCTTCTAGATGGTGAGTTTATAGAGAGAGAAAACTGCAGAAAAAGCGAGTGAATGGAGTAATGAGCGAGTACACGGACTCGTAGCATTGTAGGCAGAACACCGACTGCGAACAGTGAAGCCGATCGCACTGGCGGCTTCATGTGACATTGTTTTGTTTTTTGTTTGTTGAAGAGATCACGGGAATAATTGTGTTAGGTTTTGTGGGGCTTTATCTCGTGCCATTTGTTAGGGGTTTTGGTGAGTTTGTAAGCTTTTGAGAAGGTTGGATTTTAAAAAAAAATGATGAAGTACAGTACTGGCAAACTTCACTTCTGACATGCCAAGTGTGGGCAACTTGTAAATGGCCATCGGAGTGATTTTTTTGACATTTGATGTGGCCATGTGTGTGCTGGGACTAGACCTGTGATGTTGTACTGGGATAACATCACGGGTCCAGTCCCAGTCTGACCAATCAGAGTTCAGGAAATTTTTTGCCATTGTATAATGCTAATTTAAGACTAAAATATTGCTAAGGTTAACTGCTACGGTAAGAGTAAGTGAAGGCTTATATTTTGATCCCCACAGTGCTAGTTTCTTTTTTGCACTGCGGTGAAAGATTTTTGTACACTGTATCTATTTTTAATGCTTTGTATTAAATAAATGTGGCTTTGTTTTTTCTCCATTCATGGTGAGGTCTTGGTTATTTACTTGGGGATCCAGTGTTCTGTGTGAGGTCTTTACTTGCTGTAATTATGTACTCTTTAGCCCAGACACACTATTACTATACCAGGGTGCCATTTTTTTCCACTTTCTTACACTGAATATTCTCTCTTTCTTTCCCTCTCCTTCTTAAATCCTGTATTTTTGGGTTGGGCTTCTATTAAGACTCAGTGTCCCAGTTTACCTTGCAGTTGGACCAAAACACACCACACTTGCGCGAGGGCCAGTTGGAGACATCATTGGAGAGCAGGAAGCATGGGATGAGCCTGTCAATTCAAACTGTGTTTTCAGGTTGGGACTATTTTTTTGTATAAGGCAGAATGATTTTAGCAAGAGGGCTGAGCTGTAAGACTCATAGTGGTGTGCAATTCTGATCTGTTCTGGAAGCCAATACCATCCCTTTAATAACAACTTAAATTATCAATACAGTACAGTAGAGCAGTGTTGAAGGTAAATAGGTTGCTGGGGGTGCAAAGGCAGAGGCATCCCATCAAAAAGAATGTGGTAATCCTTCCCCTGGGCAGATCTCTGATGCACCCAGACTTGTAATCCTGCACGCAGTTCTAGATCCACACTCAAAAAAGGACAGGATGGAGTTAAGATGGTGCAGAAGAAGTTAACAAAAATAAGTGTGGGGCAGCAAGAAAAGTCCTACATGGAGAGGATATATTATAGTGGACCTCAATATATTTGCAGTGGAAACCAGGAGAGTAAGGGGAGAACATTGTTGAACTATTCAAAGTTTCTTCACAGGACAAAAAGTGTGAGCTGTTCAAGAGCAGGCATGGGGGGGGATGCAGTGAGTGGAGGGAGATTTAGAAAGGATGCCAGAAAAGAATTTAGGAACAGGTTCGAAGAATGGGTGGTACACCTCAGATTAGTGGAAAGATTCAAGCAAGAATGACAGGTTTATGGGGCTAGTAAGGG
Source organism: Neoceratodus forsteri (assembly GCA_016271365.2). Taxonomy (NCBI): domain Eukaryota; kingdom Metazoa; phylum Chordata; order Ceratodontiformes; family Ceratodontidae; genus Neoceratodus; species Neoceratodus forsteri. The sequence goes on from CM028133.1 coordinate 996,398,712, forward strand.
TATCTGGGAGGAAGACATGGAGGGAGGGAGGGAGGGGGAGTGAATGACCACAAGGATATTTGCATCATACTATAGGTATAGCAAGGTAGACATTTCTATGCTTTAGTGTGGATAAAATTTATTCGAGCTATCAGCCTTCTGGCTCCACATCACAATCGTGCTATTATTTCTTTAAGTCATTTAAGGGACTATACAAAACATTGGCCAGACTGTAATGGTTCTTGGGGCCCAGTCCTCAAAGGTACTCCACATGCAAGTAACCTGCACATATGTGGGACATGTTGTCCTGCAGGTCATGGTTACTATATGCCTTTCTGCATCCACAACCCATGCCCCTGTTAGCCATGTTTGGAGAGCCATGCATTGGGGCAGGGGCAGCAGCATTGCCTAAAGCTGGTCCAGACCATGGGCTTACAGTCCACTAGTACCAGTCCACAAGTGAATCCCTACCTCCATATGGTGTAGGGTATGATGAGATACATTGGATGAAAAAACAACTGTGCCAGGGAAATGTGGTCTGGTGCAGGTTAAGAGCTTGTGGCCCACTTCATAGACAACCAACCCAAAATGTAATCACACTGCAGAGTAACATGCAACATATTTCCAGGATAAATATTCCAACACAGATAAGTAGCTACAGCCTGAGCAGTTTGTGTGTGCTTGTAGTATTTGTGGTTTTTTTCAAGCTACTTATCTGTGTTGGAATATTTATCCTGGGCATATGTTGCATGTTACTCTGGAGTCCAGTTAAATTGTGTGTTGGTTTTGGTGGGATACAGCCATCCTGCAGGACTTCCTACAGGCACAAACATTTAGTTTCATAAATTCTTCAGCCAATGCCAGTGATGCCCTCAGCCCACCAGTAGGATTACCACCTGTCCCCATTTTTGCAGGACAGTCCTGATTTGGGCAGCTGTGTCCTGCAAAAAAACATGAAAAATTATACATGTCCTGACATCATAGCAGAAAAAATTATTTCTGACTTTCCTCTAAATATTGCAAATAACTATAATGCCTTAACTAAAATACCTTAAAATGATAAGAAACACTAGAAACAGCTAAAAAAATGCAATTAGTCTTAATTCTGATTATTTAGAGAAAATAAGTATGTTGAATTGGTCGAGGATACTCATTGTCCTGTGAAAAATCCTGCTTCAGTAAGAAATGTCCCACTTTGGGCTTCTTAAAAGGTGGTAACCCTACCAACCAGGGACATTAGTGACTCAAGAAGAGAAGGAGATGATTGGGCTCAGAATCTTGGTGTATGGTCAGACTGAGTGAAACAGAGTACAAAGACAAAGTACTTATTTCACTAGTAAAGTAACAGCAAAACACGGGTTCAGTTGATGTTTCTGAATCTGACAAATTTTCATGCTGTGATCACTATCTAGCCATAGAAACAAAGAAACATAGAAGCTGACAGCAGATAAGGACCGAAAGGCCCATCTAGTCTGCCCATTTCTTTTTCTATCTTATGAATGTGCCATCAGCAAGGTAATTAATATAGCAATAATTAGTTAAACAAAATGGGGGGAAAATTGAAGATATATATATATATATATTTTACTGTTTTTCTCACCTACCTTCTAGGGCATCTCTCAGATTCCCTCTCTCGACCTGCTGCTCCTGACTGCCCACCTGAACCGCAGCTCCCCTGACTTCTGAATCAGTATCAGGACTCCTGTCTCTCCCCCAGGCCCTTGTAGAGGCTGGGAGTCCCCTGAGGGTAGAGTTGGGGGTGGTGCAGTTGGCATTGTGTGTGTGGGCCTTCGCCTCTGGAGTTCGCCATCACCTCACCCAGTTGGCAGGGTATTTTTTCCCTTGTTTGCACCCTTGATTCCCCCCCCCAGAGCTCAGACATGCAATGGCATCTGGAGATGCATACAGCAGATCCGCCCTGCTGCTCACAGCCCTTGCATGCACAGTGCCTCTGGTTACCACCTGGGGCCACTGCAATCCTGGGCAAGCCTGAATCCCTCCCCACAAGAGGAGAGCTGTCCTCCAGATGCTCGATCCTCTCTCTCCTCTGCCGACCCCCGGTGGCCCAGGCTTGTTCCCAAACCCGGATCACTGGTGTGGCATGAGGTGTGGCATCCAGCGCCTCAACCCTCAGTGCCACTGGGCTGAAGATATGGGTTTTAAGAAAATAAATGACAGTGGATTATATATGACTTAAGATTCACTGCATATGTAGCAAAATGTGTAAATGAGCATGTTTTGCCTGCATTTGGATTTTTTAGACATATTTTCTTTGTATTGGAAATGCATTCAATTTATGGATAGTGCATTTACAATATAAATAGAATCTTTCAAAAAGAAATCCAGATGTAAGCAAAATGTGCTTATTTACATATTTCGCTGTGCATGCAGCAAAAGGTAAGCCATGAGGACTCCATTGGGATTTCTCTTGGCTTAAAACTAAAAACATTTCTTTTAGATTTATTAAAAATCCAAAAGTAATCCAGGATTGAAAATGTGCATATTTCTTTTCAAATAAAGCCCAAAAAAGAAAAAAGAAATCCATTCAAAAAAGCAGTTTTTTTCACTTTTTTCAGCCAAAAATACAGAGGATTGAAAATTAGCATATTTCGTGTGTATACAGCCAAAACTAAGCCATTTGTAAGATAGGAAATCACCATAAGAATTTTTCTGGATTAAATACAGTTTCAAGTGAATTTAAAGGAATTTAAATCTTAAGAAAAGGTAAAAGTAAGCCAGTGTCAATCCAAGCACCTTCAAGGTCCACCTTGCTCAATGGAACATGACCTACAACAACATCTGTCACTTTGCCCTGGCAGCGGTCTCACCCATCATTGTAAACTATACGACAAACTGGCCTAGCTTTCCCAGCCAATCACTTGAAATATGGGTTGGCTGCTTCGTAGGAAAGGTACTCAGAACTGGAACCCCTCCTGGGCTGGCACAGCTCCTCAAGCCTGCTGAATCCTCCTCCTACTCCCTCAGGTCTCAAAGTCATGGGATGCTCAAAGTTCCTTGTACTCATACCCTAATGGGGAAAGGGACTTTGCTATGCACTCGAGGCTATGGAACTCCCTTCCAGACCACGTTCGAGCCTCCTCCTCCTCCCACTTAAGTCTCTAGAATTCCCTGTGTGGGCACTTGAAACTGTCCTCTGAGTGTGGTTGTCCTAAACCACCTTAACCAGTTCTCCATATTGGTCTCATCCAACCAACTTCCCACTGTCCTTTTAACTCTGGAAAGTATGTGATTGCTTGCTATCTGCTTATGAATTATGTGGCCCTGGCAAAAGGGTCCCTCATACAATGTAATTGCCATTGAATGTCTTAGTCTATTTATTCTGTATGTATATGCATATTTTACCTATTGCTGTTTACTGTAACATACATAGAAACATAGAGGTTGATGGCAGATAAGGACTGCAAGGCCCATTCAGTCTGCCCATTTCTTTTTCAACCTTATAAATGTGCCATAACGCGCTTTGCTCTGTTAGGGCCTATCTATTCATACTCATCTGTATTGCTCCCTTATGCCTATCCCATGACTGTTTGAAGCCCTGCACTGTATTCATAGCCACCATTTCCTGAGGTAGGCTGTTCCATGCACCCACCACTCTTTCTGTGAAAAGAATTTCCTCACATTCCCCTTAATCAGCCTCCCTCTAATCTCTTTCTGTGTCCTCTTGCCCTGCTATTTTTCTTATATTTAAACATGTTAGACTCTTTCACCTTGTTATTGTCCTTAAGGTGTTTGAATATTTCGATCATATCACCTCTTTCCCTCCTTTGCTCAAGGGTATACATATTGCGCTCTGTAGACTATCTATGTTAATCTTGCTCTCCTATAACCATGTACATTGCCCCTCTTGTCATTTGTACCTTGTTTGAACCTTTATTTTCTCTGTACTCTCCCGGGTCGTACCCGAAAATAGGCATACAGCTTGTCTAGTGTACCTACCTGGTCAACAAAAGCTAAATAAATAAATAAATCCACAATTTTTGATAAGGGCCAGGTCTCAGAAAAGGCTGACAGGGTTGAGAAGAGGGAAGCAGGTGCCACCGGGTCACCTGGGACAGCAGGAAGGGTTTGGGATGGGAGACGGGAGCCTCCAGGCCCTGAGAAATGCTGGAAGGTTATGGAGAGAGAAGCCAGTGCCATCAGGTCCCCAGAGATAGCTGGCAGGGTTTGGAGTGGGAGATGGGAGATGGGAGACACCAGGCTCTGGGAAAGGCTGTCAGGGTTAGTGAGAGGGAAACGGGTACCACCAGGTCCATAGGGATAGCTGGCAGGGTATGGGGTGGGGGGGTACCGACACAAGGTCAACACCACAATGGTGAAGTCCAGCACAGTGACAGATTTTACCTGTATGCAGTCAGTCACTGTGCTGGTGAACTGCAGATACTGGCGGTGTGGCTCCCGGTGTTGCGCCTGCCCCCTGGTCCAACTCCAACTTGGAGATAGATATCTACAGACCTGGAGGTGTAGGGGTGGAGTGCCCCAAATGGGGGGTTCGGGGTGCAACCCCCCGATAAAATCACACTGACATCCCTGGCAGTACAATGCTGACACTTGGGACTGTGGCTGTCACTGTCAGGGATGTTGACATGAGAGTTGTTAAAGCTTGATAGTAAAACCGGGTGGGAGAGAGAAGACAACAGGCCCCAGGAAAGGCTGTTAGGGTTATGAGAGGAAGCAGGTACCACCCAAACCTCAGGCACAGCTGGAAGGGTGTAGTGTGGGAGACAGGATCCTCCAGGCCCCTGCAAAGGCAGAAAGGTTTAAGGAGAGGGAAGCAAGCACCACAAGGTCCTCAGGGATAGCCAGCAGGGTATGGGGTGGCAGGACAGGACACACCAAACCCTGAGAAATGCTGTAAGGGTTAAGGAGAGGGAAGCTAGTGCCACCAGATCTCCAGCATAGCTGGCACGGTATGGGTTGGGAGACAGGAGACACCAGGCCTGAGGAAAAGGTGTTGGGGTTAGGGAGAGAGAAGCAGGAGTCTCCAGGAACCCAGGGACAGCTGGAAGGGTGTAAGGTGGGAGAAAGGAGCCTCCTGGCCCTGGGAAAGGCAGAAAGGTTTAGGGAGAGAGAAGCTGGCACCACCATGTCCACTGGGACAACAAGCATGGTGTGGGGGGCAGATGGATGCCACCAGACCTCAGGAAAGGCTGACAGGGTTGGGGAGAGGAAAGCAGGCTCCTCCATGTCCTCTGAGACAGTGAGAAGGATGTGGAGGGGCAGACAGGTGCCATCAGGCCTCAGGAAAGGCTGACAAGGTTGGAGAGAGAAAAGCAGGCACCACCAGGTTCCCTGGCACAGCAGGAAGGGTGTGGGGTGAGAGATGGGAGCCTCCAGGCCCTGAAATGCTGGAAGGGTTAAGGAGAAGGAAGCAAATGCCACAAGGTCCACAGGGACAGCTGGCAGAGTATTGGGTGGGAGACTGGACACACCAGCCCCTGGGAAAGGCTGGAATGGTTAAGGAGAGAGAAGCAGGCACCACCAGGCCCCCAAGGATAGCTGGCATGGTTTGGGCTGGGAGACAGGAGACACCAGGCTCTGGGAAAGACTGTCAGGGTTAGGAGAGGGACGAGGGGCCTCAGGTCCCCAGGGACAGCTGGAAGGGTGTCGTAGGAGACTGGAGCCTCCAGGCCCTTGGAAAGGCTGTCAGGGTTAGGAGAACAAAGCTGGTGCCAACAGGTCATTAGTGACAGCTTGGCAGGGTGGGGGTGGCAAACATGTGCCACCAGACCTCAGGAAAAGCTGAAGGGATAGAAACATAGAATCATAGACTTTGACAGCAGATAAGGACCACTTGGCCAACCCAGTCTGCCCATTTCCCTACCTATTGGATAAGCTGCAGGTTCTAGTTAACCAACAGCCTACTTCCTGCAACCCCTCACTATAATTGCCTTATGTCTATCTAATGCATGTTTGAATTCCCCCACTGTTTTAGACCCCACAACCTCTCCAGGAAGGCGGTTCCATGCGTCCACCACTCTCTCCGTGAAAAGAAATTTCCTCACATTACACCTGAGCCATCACCCCTCTATCTTTAAATTGTGCCTCCTTTTTCTTACACATCTCTTTTTCTGAAAGATACTACCCTCCTGGACTTTGCTGATTCTCTTGAGGTACTTAAAAGTTTCTATCATGTCCCCCGTCCCTCCTTTCATCAAGGGTATACATATTAAGATCTCTCAGTCTCTCTTCATATGGTTTCTGATGTAGACCTTGCACCATTTTAGTTGCCCTCCTCTGGACTGCTTCCATCCTGTCTATGTCCTTGTGTAGATGAGGTCTCCAAAACTGCCGCAGTACTCCAGATGGGGTCTCACCAACTGTCTGTACAGAGGGATAACCACTTCCCTTTACGTTAAACTGGCATGCGCAGGGGCGTTTGAAAGTAGCACACTTGGAGGTGTGCCTCTCCCATCCAATGCACTGCTCCCTTGAGCAGGCGTGGCGATCCTGCACTAATGCAGGAGCTCCAGTATGACTAGGGGTGTTCCTCTGCTTCAAAGGAAAACACAGCTGCCCGTGCTGGCGCCGCCATCATCCTCTCTGTCTACGCTTCCCCAGCAGTCACGCCTCCCCAAAGCTTTCCTGCCACGCTGGAGAGCCCACCCCAGCATGGCAAATGTTGTTTGTTTTGCTCAGGGGTGCCCAACTCTCGTTGGCCCTTGGCCCGCCCCACGAAGTTTGTTGGACAGGTGCCCAATCCCCGCCAGCTCCTTGGCCCCCACATCTTTCTGCCATGCTGGGAGCCCACCCCAGCTGGCAAATGTCCCACGTCGCCTTTTTTTTTCCCTGTAAACAAAAACAGTCCTGCGGCGCCTCCCAACCTCCCTCCCACAACCCGCACCCACTCACTGTGCACCCAGTTCTCCCACACCCCCACCCCATACCTCTGGACTCCGGCGCGACAATCTTCTGTGGACCGGGAACACGCCTGCACTCTTCAAAGCCGACCGTGAACTGAGGAAATGCGGTAAGCTGTATAATGGGCTACATGAGGGGTCAAACCAATATATCAGGTCATTTTTGGAATTTTGCCCAAATTTTCAACATGGGGTTTTGGGACCCCTTCTCATGAATGATTTCACTGTCAGGCGTTATTTGGCCCCAAAGGGTGATTTCGCAGTCACCGCTGAAAATCACCCTTTGGCCTTGAATAATACCATGACAGTGACATCATTCATGAGAAGGTGTCCCAAAACCCATCTTGAAAATTTGGTGCAAAATCTAAAAAATGACTGTTTTACAGCCGCATGCTATGCAGCGTTCCGCCGCAGGCTCGTAGTTCGCTGAATTTTCAATATTTTACCCAGATTTTCAACATTGCCATTTTATCATACCTTCTTATGAGATGTACAGCTGTCATTTTCACATCTCACCTAAAACATGTTTCCCTCATGTATAACAATGGCACAGTCGGTGTGCGAAATCAATGTATGGAAACATAGAAAATCACAGTGACACTGTTCATGAGCAGAGGTCTTAAAATGGCTATGTTGAAAATTTGGTGAAAACATTCCTAAAATGACTGTTTTATGAGTGTGTTGCGCAGTTCCTCAGCGCTTCGTACGATGCGTAATTTTCAATATTTTCACTCCAGATTTTCAACATTGCCATTTTACCACACCTCCTCATGAGCAGTACAGCTGTCATTTTTCACATGCTGCCCAAAATGTGTTTCTGCCCATGTAGCGCACAATGGCGCAGTCGGTGTACGAACTCAATGTATGGGACACATTAAGAAAATCACAGTGACACTGATCATGAGCAGAGGTCTTAAAATGGCTGTGCTGAAAATTTGGTGAAAAAATTCCTAAAAATGACTGTTTTATGAGTCTGCGTTTTGCAGTTCCTATGCACGCTCGTAAGTTTTCGAATTTTCAATATTTTCACTCCAGATTTTCAACATTGCCATTTTACCACACCTCCTTATGAGCAGTACAGCTGCCATTTTTCACATCCTGCCTAAAACATCTTTCCCCCCATGTAGTGCACAATGGCGCAGTCGGTGTACGAAATCAATGTATGGGACACAGCAAGAAAATCACAGTGACACTGTTCATTAGCAAAGGTTTTAAAATGGCAATGTTGAAAATTTGGTGAAAAATTCCTAAAATGACTGTTTCTGACGTGCATTGCACAGTTCCCATGCGCTCATAGGTTTGCGAATTTTCAATATTTCCTCCAGATTTTCAACATTGGCATTTTACCACACTTCCTTATGAGCAGTACAGCTGTCATTTTCACATCCTGCCCAAAACGTGTTTCGCCCAAGGGATGCACAATGGGGTAACGAAAAGATCATGCTGACAATTTATTGTGCAAATACCAGCAATCACACAGGGCATTAGGGTAGCACTACATGCCAAACACCACTGCAAATACCTGCAAGTGAACGCTTGACATTGACAAATGCTTGTTCTATTGTGATGCCCCTCCTATGCATCCCAGTATCCTCCTGGCTCTCTTACCAACTTCTCACATTGCTTACCCACCTTTAGGTCAGCTGATATGACTACCACAGGTCCCTTTCCATTATTGTTGTTGTTAGTACCTTCCCTGCTATTGTGTACTCTTATCCTGGATTTTATTTCCCAGGTGCATTACTTTGCACTTCTTTACATTGAATCTAAGTTGCCATATGTCTGAGCATTCCTCCAACCTTGCCATGTCCCTTCTCATCCTTTCTATCCCCCCTTTTGTATCAACTCTGTTACAGATCTTTGTGTCATCTGCAAAGAGGCATACCTTTCCTTCCAGACCCTCTGCAATGTCACCTATAAAGACGTTAAAGAGGACTGGACCCAGTACTGAGCCCTGAGGTACTTCACTAGTAACCCCCCCTTTCTTCGGAATGTGTTCCATTCACTATTACCTTCTGTGTCCTGTTGTGCAGCCAGTTTGCTACCCAGGCTACCTCCCTGGGACCCACTGCCAGGCTGGCTAACTTGATTATTAATCTTTTGTGCGGGACTGTGTCAAATGCCTTGCTAAAGTCTAGGTAGGCCATATCCACAGCCCCTCCCTGGTCTATTACTTTGGTCACCCAGTCAAAGAAATTGATTAGATTCATCTGACATGACCTTTCTGCTGTGAATCCATGCTGCTTTGGGTCCTGTACCCTGCTGGTCTCTAGGTACTCAACAACTCTTTCTTACATAAGTGATTCCATCATTTTCCCTACCACTGAGGTCAAACTAACAGGTCTGTAGTTTCCTGCTTCTGCCTTGCTCCCACTTTTGTGAAGGGAAATCACATCTGCCCTCCTCCAATCCTCAGATACCACCCCATCTTCCCATGATTTGTTAAAAAGTGTGGTCAGTGGTGTCACTAGGTCCTCCCTTAGTTCTTTTAGGATTCTAGGGTGAATCCCATCAGGCCCCATTGCTTTGTCCACCTTGAGTTTTAGGAGTTCTTTCAGGACTCTTACTTCTGTAAATGGACTGGCGTCAACCCCCTACCAGAGTGCTTCTATTGTTTGGTTTAGGTAACTCTCCACTTCTTCTTTTGAATACTGAGCAAAAGTATTCATTCAGTATCTCTGCCTTTTCACTGCCTCCATCTGCCCACTGCCCTCTCCTTTACTAATCTTCACTATCCCCTCCCTTAACCTTTCTATGCTCCTAATGTACCTATAAAATGTTTTATCCCCCTTCTTAACTGAGTTGGCTATCTATTCCTCAGTTTGGGCCTTTGCTTTTCTGACTGACTTCCCCACTTCTTTCTGCTTTAATTGATACAGTTCCCTGTCGTGCTCCTTCTGTGATTCCTTATACTTTTTGACTGCAGCCTTTTTCTCCTTAACCTTCCCTGACACCTCCTTTGAGAACCATAGTGATTTTTTTATTCCGCTTTGTTTTTTTTATTTGTTTCACACAAAGGCTTGTTGCCTCCATGATGGCAGTTTTGATTTTTCTCCATTGTTCTTCCACCCCTCCTTTCTGACCATTTGCTAATGCATTCCTTAGGTGTTCACCCATTATACCAAAGTCAGCCCTTATAAAGTCCAGTATCCTTGTCTTTATATGGCTTGTCTCCATGGTTGTGTTTATTGTGAAGCACAATGTGCAGTGGTAGTTTGTTCCCAGATGTTGACTGACTTCTAAATTTGTGATCCTCTCTCCGTTAGGGAGAGGAAAGCCAGTGTCAACAGGGACAGCTTGGCAGGGTGTGGGTTGGAAAACAGGAGACACCAGGCACTGGGATAGACAGAAAAAGTTAGGAAGATGGAAGTAGGTGCAACCAGGTCCCCTGGACAAGCAGACAGGGTGTGGATGGGAGACAGGTGCCACCAGGCCTCAGGAAAGGCTGACAGAGTTGGAGAGAGGAAATCAGGCACTACCAGGTACATTGGGACAGCAGACAGGGTGTGGGTGGGAGATGGGAGCCTCCAGGCCTCAGGAAAAGCTGAAAGGGTTAAGGAGAGGGAAGCCTGTGCCAAGAGGTAACCATGGATGGCATTGCAGGGTGTGGGGTGGGAGACAGGAGACACCAAGACCTGGGAAAGGCAGAAACGGTTAGGAAGAAGGAAGCAGGTGTCACCAGGCCCACTGAGACAGCAGGCAGGTTGTGGAGGGGCAGATGGGTGACACCATGCCCTCAGGTAAGTCTGACAGGATTTGGGAGAGAGAAGCCTGTGTCAACAGGTCACCAGAGACAGCTTAGCAGGGTGTGGGATGACAGACAGGAGACAACAATCCCTGGGGAAAGGTAGAAAGAGTTATGGAGACAGAAGTTGGTGCCACCAGGTCCCCTGGCACAGCAGGCAGGGTGTGGAGGGGAGACAGGTGGCACCAGGCCTCAGGAAAGATGACAGGTTTGGGAAGAGGGAAGCACACTCCACCACTAGGTCCCCTGTGACAGCAGGCAGGATGTGGAGAGGGTGACAGGTGCCACCAGGCCTCAGAAAAGGCTGACAGGGTTGAGAAGAGGGAAGCAGGCACTACCAGGTCCCCTGGGACACAAGCAGGGTGTGGAGCGGAAGATGGATGCCACCAGTCCACAAGAAAGGCTGACACAGTTGGGGAGAGGAAAAGGCAAATCCAGGTAGTCTGGGACAGCAAGAGAGTGTGGAGGGGCAGACAGGTGCCATCAGGCCTCAGACAAGGCTGACAGAATTGGGAGAGGAAATCAGGCACTACCAGGTACATTGGGACAGCAGACAGGGTGTGGGTGGGAGATGGAGCCTCAGGCCTCAGGAAAAGCTGAAAGGGTTAAGGAGGGAAGCCGGTGCCAAGAGGTCACCATGGATGGCATTGCAGGGTCTGGGGTGGGAGACAGAGACACCAAGACCTGGGAAAGGCAGAAACGGTTAGGGAGAAGGAAGCAGGTGTCGCCAGGTCCACTGGGACAGCAGGCAGGTTTTGGAGGGGCAGATGGGTGCCATCAGGCCTCAGAAAAGGCTAATAGAGTTGAGGAGAGGGCAGCAGACATCACCAGGTCCCATGGGACAGCAAGAAGGGTGTGGGGTGGAAGATGGGAGCCACCAGGCCCTGGGAAATGCTGGAAGGATTAAGGAGAGGGAAGTAGGTGCCACCAGGCCCCCAGGGATAGCTGTCAGGGTATGTGGTGGGAGACGGGAGGCATTGGGGCCTAGGAAAGGCTGTCACGGTTAGTGAGAGGGAAACAGGTGCCACTAGGTTCCCAGGGACAACTGGAAGGGTGTGGGGTGGGAGACAGGAGCCTCCAGGACCCTGGAAAGGAAAAAAGGTTTATGGAGAGGGAAGTAGGCACCAACTAGGTCCCCTGGGATGGAAAGCAGGGCGTGGAGGGACAGACAGGTGCCACCAGGCCTCAGGAAAGGCTAACAGGGTTGGGAAGAGGGAAGCATGTACCACCATGTCATCTGGGACAGCAAGCAGGATGTGGAGGGGCAGACAGGTGCCACCAGGCCTCAGAAAAGGCTGACAGGGTTGAGAAGAGGAAGCAGGCACCACCAGGTCCCTAGGACAGCAATCAGGGTGTGGAGGGAAGACGGATGCCACCAGGCCACAAGAAAGGCTGACACAGTTGGGAGAGGGAAACAGGCAAATCCAGGTAGTCTGGGACAGCAAGAGAGTGTGGAGGGGCAGACAGGTGCCATCATGCCTCAGAAAAGGCTAACAGAGTTGAGGAGAGGGAAGCAGGCACCACCAGGTCCCATGGGACAGCAGGAAGGGTGTGGGGTGGAAGACAGGAGCCTCCAGGCCCTGGGAAATGCTAGAAGGGTTAAGGAGAGGGAAGTAGGTGCCACCAAGTTCCCAGGGATAGCTGTCAGGGTACGGGGTGGGAGACGGGAGACATCAGGGCCTGGGAAAGGCTGTCATGGTTAGTGAGAGGGAAACAGGTGCCACTAGGTTCACAGGGACAACTGGAAGGGTGTGGGGTGGGAGACAGGAGCCTCTAGGCCCCTGGAAAGTAAGAAAGGTTTATGGAGAGGGAAGTAGGCACCACCAGGTCCCCTGGGATGGGAAGCAGGGGTGGAGGGGCAGACGGTGCCACCAGGCCTCAGGACAGGCTAATAGGGTTGGGAAGAGGGAAGCAGGTACCACCATGTCATCTGGGACAGCAAGCAGGATGCAGATGGGCAGACAGGTGCAACCAGGCCTCAGCAAAAGCTGACAGGTTTGGAAGAGAGAAGCAGGTGCCACCAGGTTTCCAGGGATAACTGGAAGGGTGTGGAGGGGAAGATGAGTGCCACTGGGCTTCAAGAAAGGTTGACATGGTTGTGGAGAGAGAAGCAAGCCCCGTCAGTTCTTCTGGGACAGCAAGCAGGGTGTGGGGGAGCAGACAGGTGCCTCCAGGCCTCAAGAAAGGCTGATAGGGTTTGGAGAGAGGGAAGCAGGCACAACCAGGTCCTCTGGGATGGCAAGCAGGGTGTGGAGGGGAAGATGGGTGCCACCAGGCCTCAGGAAAGGCTGACAGGATTGAGGAGCGGGAAGCAGGAATGACCAGGTTCCCTGGGACAGCAGGCAGGGTGTGGAGAAGGGATGGGTACAACCAGGTCTCTGAAAAGGCTGAAGGGTTGAGCAGAGGGAAGTAGGCACCAGCAGATCCCCTTGGACAGCAGGCAGGGTGTGGGAGGCTGGTTAATTCCAGGGTAGCATGGGACACAAAGAAGCAAAAGGCTTCTGTGTGAAATCAGTGCAAAACCCCTAGTATGTTAAGACTGGATTTCCTTTTATAAAATAAATCAAACCAGAGACTAACATTTCATGTAGCTTACCATAACAAGTTCTGTTTATTTTATACAAGAATATACAGTCTTGGGAAACTGTTGATATTATGTCCCACACAAACCTAGAATTGAAAATGGGGAAAAAAATCAAGTCCCGATCATTTAAGATTTCTAAACATTTACTCTGCATCACAGCAGCTATAGTACTGTGTAATGCTATGTCTTGTGAATTCAACCTCTATTTTGTCCCACTCTTTTTATTAGTAAAAGTACTGTGGTAGTTTCTCCTTACAGAACCTCCCTGCTGCTGTTACAGCATTCAAGTCAAAAAAAAAAAAAGAATAGCACAACTTCTGTTTCTTACTTATTTGAGTTTCATAGTGTGCTGTGCATCTTATACTCATGCTTCTTCAGTGAACAAAGCACTGAAGAGCATCACATTTCTCCACAGTGCCTCGCTACACTTTAGGTTTGCAGGGCAGGTAGCCTCCGCTGTGAAACCCGACATACTGCAGCAGCTCAACTACCACTGTGGAAGCACCAGGTGTCGATCACTCTCCTGTCTCACTGTTTCACTGTTTGCAATTCATTTCATTTATGAAAATAAGAGGAAATGATTAAAGTGGTGCAGGAAAGATGAATATACATTATACAATATTGAACTTTCCTGCAACACTGAACATCTAACATGTTTCCCATAGTCAATGCTGATGGAGATAGTGTATGACCAAATGAAGAAGTCCACCAGAGTTCACTAATTAACTTCCACAGTCCAAACTGCTGATCCATGCTAGGGTAAAAAATGTTAGCAAGAAACAGTGACCAAGACGGGCTCCCACCACCGCAGTTATTATAAATAATTTGATTGATGTGTGGAGATGGAAATGAAGGGAGAATCAATTGGAATTAGGGTGGGTGGAAGACTGGTTGTGGTATCAGAGGCACCCACCCACAGTCAGTATGAATACCTTACAAGAGGGGATCTGGAGGAACAGCTCAGTATTGTGCAGACTGGAGGAACCGGAGAGGCAAGAACAGTGGCAGATTTTACATGTGGGAGCAGGGACACACATCTTCCATATTTTAAAGGACATTTATTTTTATTTGTCTGTTTCTCCAGTGTAGACAGGGGGGATAGATGGAGGCAGACACCCATAAAATGAACTCAAAATAGCTTTTATTCAGCAAACAGAACTCTATGAAAATAAAGAATCGAACTGTACAGCGACCAAATAAAAATAAAGAGAGATAACTGAAATATGCAGTAACAGACAAAATTATAGCATTTGACCACTAGGAGGAGCTAGGGTCCGAGGAGGAGTCAGTCCATCTGCTGAGTTATAAGATCTGCTCCCTACTCCTTCACTACCAAAGCTCAACTGAGCTCTCTATATATATATGGATGGGTCAGGTGGTGTTATGAAGCTCCACCTGCTCTGAAAAGTTAAACTTTATTTTGTTAAATACACTTTATTATTTGCTACCAAGCATCCTATATGCAGTTGAATTTAAACATCTTTCATTTTTCAGTGCTAGAACCATATTTAAATCATTCTATGGCATAATATGTTTGTTGAGGGTGGTCCCCTGCTGTCTTGGTTCCTCCCACGTCTTCAACCTAATATAGATGGAACCACAGAGGCCGGCCGGCTCTATAGAAGGCTGGGACAGGAGAGGATCAGGCAGCAACAGGGCCACTCCCCAAACTGCAACTACCAGGGAAATGCCTAAGTAAAAAATACTAAAAACACCACAGGTACTTTATTTTAACATTTCTTTCTTTCTAAACATTAATACCTTACTACATTTTTCTCTCTAAGCATTTTAAATTCAGACATATTGTTTGTTTCCAAGTCAGATATACAGCAGGGTTAAACAACAATGTTTAAAATGGCCTATAACCTAAACACCAGCCCAAGGTAAACCTTTCCTGATAAAACATTTATGTTCTGAATTGCTTTCTTTGCTGGATTCATGTCTTAGTAACCAGAAAACTATTCCTCCATTGGACTGCAAACAGTAGTCATTTATTCAGTATTTCATTGCCTGAATGCACTAGCTGCAATGCTGAACTTTTCTTTACTAAAAGCCCTGCCTAACCTGTGCTGCCCAAAACATAGAAAAGTCTTTCCTAGTCAGGCAGATAGTAACACTTTCCTCAGTTGTGTTTAAACAGCAACCCGCTTGCTTATTGCAAGTTACCACAAGGGATGTCTCATTATTTTACAAACCCTGCCTAACCTGTGTCACTAACTTACAGAGAAAAACCTAAAGAGACAGTCTGAAGCTAAATCCTGGCTTTACCTGTTTCTTAGCCTTTTATTATTTTATGGAGGCGACTGCTCATCTCCTAATTCACACATTCCACGCTCATGCAGGAACGAAATTACTCGGGAAGGATTGCAATGGGGATCCTGGAATAGCCTAGAAAAGCAGAGGCAGTAAAGAGTAAGAGAGCCATCTGACAGGTGGTGGCCTGCCTGTAAGATGGGGAAACACAGAAAGAAGAAAAGGGATAGTAAAGGATAGGGACATGCTGTTGCAACAGACTTTTTAACTAACAGATAGGATGTTCCAGGAATACTCCCTACTACATATTCCTCCCCACTCAAGAGGAAAACCCCTCGGTTTTTCCCTATAGCTAGGGAACAAGTACCATTATGCAAACAGTAATAACCAGATCCCTCCTGCAGGAAAAGATGGAGCTCCGGCCCTCCCGCTCTCCGAAGCTCCACCTCGGGGTCCCTAGCAAAAATAAACAACAAGGATAAATAACAGAGAATCAGAGACTAATCTCTGATGCTTTTACTTAACTTTCACCCCGAGGTCTGGTTCTGTTCGTGTATATGGTTCAGCCCCATAACGGAACATGAAATCAGCATTTAGATTGGTTTGTCCAGATCTGTGTTTAATAGTAAATTTGTACGGCTGTAAAGATAGATACCACCGCATGATGTGGGGGTTCTTATCTTTCATAACTTGTAACCAACATAAAGGGTTATGATCGGTCCATACTTCAAAATTAACACCCCGTAAGTAAAACTTTAAAGCCTCTACTGCCTATTTGAGAGCCAAACACTCTTTTTCTATCGCTGAATACCTTGTTTCTCTCTCATGTAATTTTTGACTAATGAACATAATGGAATGCTCTGTTCCTTCAAAATTCTGGGATAATACAGCTCCAATCCTTGTGTTGGAGGCATCTGTCTGGACTATGAAAGGATGGTTAAAATCAGAGCTTCTAAGTACAGGAGAAGCACATAACAAGGCTTTTATAGTACAGAATGCCTCCTCACACTCAGGCGTCCATTTTATCGTTATGGGCTTAGCTTTCTTTGTTAAATCAGTAAGGGGCGTGGCTATAGTGGCAAATTGAGGTATAAATCGTCTGTAGTATCCTGCTAACCCTAAAAAAGATTGTACATGTTTCTTTGCAAGAGGGCGGGGGCTATTGGCTACAGCATCAATTTTCCTAATATCTGGCTTCACTTGCCTTTGACCAATCCGGAAACCCAGATATTTGGTTTCTGTTTTTGCCAGTGAACACTTTTAGGGGGTTATTGTTAGTCCTGCCTGGGATATAGCCAATAAAATCTGTTTCAAATGTTGTAAATGAGTATCCCAGGTAGGACTGTAAACTATGACGCCATCCAGGTAAGCTGCACTATAGTTTATATGGTCTCTGAGAATTTGGTCCATATACCTTCTGGAAAGTGGCTGGCGCCCATGTAGCCCGAGAGGCATAGTGGTGAAGTGGAACAGACCTAAAGGTGTACTGAATGCAGTCTTTTCTCTATCTTGCAGCTTTAGAGGGATCTGCCAGTACTCTTTTGTTAGATTGAGAGTACTAATGTATTAGGCCTGTCTCACGTCAATCAATAATGTAGTCGATCCTGGGCATTGGGTAAGCGTCAAATTTAGATATTGAATTAAGGCGGAGAAAATCAAGGCATAGCCTAATACCACCCTCTTTTTTGTTAACAATAACTAGAGGAAATCTCCAGTCACTATTGGATGGTTCTATTACCCCTAATCTCTGCATCTTTTGGACTTCTTGGATGACTTCATTTCTTACTTTCTCTGGTAATCGATAGGGCTTTTGTCTAATGGGTCTTACCTGGTTGACCTGAATCGTGTGTTCCACCCCTTTTGCCTTTCCTGGAATACTGGTGAAAGTCTTCTGAAACTGTCCTAGCAGTTGGTCCAAGGCTTCCTTTTGGGTTGGATTCAAATCAGGATTAATATCAACATTGTTGTATCCTCCTGAACTTTCTAACCTTTGGTAAGCCTGTTCTAATTCTGAAGTTGGGTTTTCTGGGTGCACAAAAGAGCAGGTACTGGAGGGGCTGCATCAACCTATTTTTAACAGGTTTACGGATAAACCTGGCATTTCTTTCTTTTTTCTGGCCTTATGATTTCATAATTAACTGGCCCTACATGTCTTTGTACTAAATAAGGATCCTGCCATTTCATTGTTAGCTTACTCTCAGTAGAGGGCAATAATAATAATAATTTTCCTCCAGGAGAAAATGATTTTTGACCTACACCCCAATCATAATATTCCTTCTGTATCTTTTGTTTTGCTTGATTTGTCAGGTGGGCCCACTGTACATATTGTGCTAACCTTTCCTGAGTTGGGTAATATATAGCTGAGTACCTTCTGTTCCTTTTTTCCTTCCCAACTTTCTTTTATTATATCTAGGGTCCCCTAGGTTTTTACCAAACAGTAGCTCAAAGGGGAATATCCAGTGGAGGCCTGGTGTACTTCCCTATATGCAAACATCAACAGGGTAAGTATACATCCCAGGTCTTCCTTCATCCTGTACATATTTCTGTATCATTCTCTTTAATGTTTTATTAAATCGTTCTACTAATCCATCCATCTGGAGATGGTAAGGAGTTATGTACATGGTCCCTACACCTAAAGCCTGATATAAGCGGGCTAACAAGGCTGACCTAAAATTACTGCCCCTATCCATCAGTATTTCCCTAGGTACCCCCATTCTGCCAAACACCTTTAAAAGCTCCTCTGCTATCTTAGTGGCAGTTACTGTTCTTAAAGGTATAGCTTCTGGATATTTGGTTGTATAATCACATAAAACCAAAATGAATCTATTTCCTTTACTACTTTTGGGTAAAGGACCTACAATATCCATAGCTATCCTTTCAAAGGGTGTTCCAACTAGTGGGAGAGATTGTAATGGTACTTTGTCCTTTTTGGTGATGGTAGCTACTTTCTGACAGTCCCCACAGCTCTTACAATAGTCAGCTACTTGCTCATGGATGCCAGGCCAATAAAAGCGATGAAGTAGCCGACTAAGAGTCCAATCCCTCCCTAAGTGACCAGCCATGGGAATGTCATGGGCCATATATATCAATTGTTCTCTATATGAAGTAGGTACCATCAGTTGTTCAACTGTAACCCCAGTATCCACATTCCTACATTCTCTATACAATAAATTATCATGCATAATAAACCTAGGATAGACAGTTTCACTGTCAGTATTGACAACCTGTGAAAAAAAAGGCAGGAGTGTTTGATCACTACTTTGCTCTTTCTGGAATTGTACAGTATTAATATATTGTTCGACTGAATCTGTCCCAACCATTTTATTCACATTCCAGCCCTTTTTATCTTGTCTTCGTCTGCTTCTAGTTTTTCTGTCTTTCCCAAGTGGTTCATATATCTCTTCATCAAAGGAAACATTTGTTGGGGAGTCTCTGTTTGAAGATATTGGGCCTGGGCCCTGGTGGTGACAGCACTCAGACTAGGAGACATTCCCATAAGCATATCAAACCCAGGAAAGTCCCGTCCCAATGACTAGTGGTACAGGCAAATTTGGTACTAGACCCACCTTCATGTACTGTTCTAAATCCTGTATGGTTAAAGTAATGTTTTCTGTGGGGTAGTAGTGAATATCCCCATGGATACAAGTAACACCCATGCTGCCTCCAGTATCTGTTTGGGGAACCAAAGACTTTGGTACCAAGGTGTGTCGGCTAAAGATGCAACTTCTTTTCCTTCTATCTTTGCACTAGTCATATAATGTCCCCAGCTTGCCAGAGATATAGGTGCTGTCTCTTTCTTTCTTTCTTTCTCTTTGGGCAATACCTAACAATATGTCCCTTTTCCTGGCAGCCATGGCAGACAGTGTCTGTGTGTGATTGTCTCCCAGTCTTAGCTACTGCAGATGATATAATATCAGGTTTACTGTTCACACTAGAGAAGTTATTGTTTCTTACCGTGGGTAAGGGTCCATGTGGGCCAGTTTGTGTTCTTGTTCTTGATGGACGTGCTGCCAGATAGTCTTCGGCCAGTTCTATAGCTTTCTTAGATGTTTCGGGACGGTGTTCTCTTACCCACGTTTGAACGTCCTGAGGTAGTATCTTAATAAATTGTTCTAGTATAATCGATTCCATGACTTGTTCTACAGATCTAGTCGCTGGTTGTAACCACTTATAACATAAGTCTTGCAATCGGGTATATGTTTCTTGAGGAGAGTCATTTATATTAAACCGAAATGTCTGAAATCTTTGACGATAAGTCTCTGTATTAATGTCATATCTTTAAGTATTGCTTGACTCACAAATTCATAATCATTAATATATCTCGCATCAGTATGACTATAGCCAGCTGTGCCTTACTTGAGATAAAGAGCAGCTGCATTCACCCACTGATCTTGGGCCACCGACAGGCTTCTGCCACCTCTCAAAGGTAGTGATGTACGCCGATGTCATCCCCTTCAGTTAGTTTAGAAATCTTAATGTCTTTAGGACTATCCATATCCCACTGAACATTAGGTCTGGATGCCCCCATGGCATGGATGGCACGAAGGGTATCATTCCATCTTGCCTCGCTCTGTCTTTCCATGTCTAGTTGCCGGATACATAACCATTTCAATAGATCCTGTATATTCTCTGGAGGTTGTTCTTCAGGTACCTTTTATGTCTGTGCAGCCATGGCACCTTCTGGTTCCCATACCTCACCCTCTCTTTTGGTTGCCGTCTTCCTCCTCACATCCCCTAATCCAGGCAGTAGGGGTTCTCCTGATATTTCCATCATGTGGCGGGTCTGGACCCCACTTAAACTGGGTTGAAGGGTCACTACTGGCTTCTGCTGTTTCTCCATCTGGGTATCTGGGACGAATACTCCAACTGATTCACCGAACAGGGGTGCCTCAACTATTCCACTTCTGACACAAGTGTAGACATGGAGGGATAGATGGAGGCAGACACCCATAAAATGAACTCAAAATAGCTTTTATTCAGCAAACAGAACTCTATGAAAATAAAGAATTGAACTGTACAGCGACCAAATAAAAATAAAGAGAGATAACTGAAATATGCAGTAACAGACAAAATTATAGCATTTGACCACTAGGAGGAGCTAAGGTCCGAGGAGAAGTCAGTCCATCTGCTGAGTTATAAGATCTGCTCCCTACTCCTTCACTACCAAAGCTCAACTGAGCCCTCTATATATATGGATGGGTCAGGTGGTGTTATGAAGCTCCACCCCCTTTTGAAAAGTTAAACTTTATTTTGTTAAATACACTTTATTATTTGCTACCAAGCATCCTATATGCAGTTGACTTTAAACATCTTTCATTTTTCAGTGCTAGAACCATATTTAAATCATTCTATGGCATAATATGTTTGTTGAGGGTGGCCCCTGCTGTGATTCCTCCCAGTGTCTTCAACCTAATATAGATGGAACCACAGAGGCCGGCCGGCTCTATAGAAGGCTGGGACAGGAGAGGATCAGGTAGCAACAGGCCACTCCCAAACTGCAACTACCAGGAAATGCCTAAGTAAAAATACTAAAACACCACAGGTACTTTATTTTAACATTTCTTTCTTTCTAAATATTAATACCTTACTACATTTTCTCTCAAAGCATTTAAATTCAGACATATTGTTTGTTTCAAGTCAGATATACAGCAGGGTTAAACAACAATGTTTAAAATGGCCTATAACCTAAACACCAGCCCAAGGTAAACCTTTCCTGATAAAACATTTATGTTCTGAATTGCTTTCTTTGCTGGATTCATGTCTTAGTAACCAGAAAACTATTCCTGCATTGGACTGCAAACAGTAGTCATTTATTCAGTATTTCATTGCCTGAATGCACTAGCTGCAATGCTGAACTTTTCTTTACTAAACGCCCTGCCTAACCTGTGCTGCCCAAAACACAAAGTCTTTCCTAGTCAGGCAGATAGTAACACTTTCCTCAGTTGTGTTTAAACAGCAGCTTGTTTGCTTATCGAAGTTACCACAAGGGACGTCTCATTATTTTACAAACCCTGCCTAACCTGTGTCACTAACACACAGAAAAACCTAAAGAGGCAGTCTAGAAGATAAATCCCTGGCTTTTACCCTGTTTCTTAGCCCTTTTATTATTTTATGGAGTGCGACTCACTCGCTCTAATTCACACATTCGCACGTTCATGCAGGAATGTAAATTACTTCGGGGAAGGATTGCAATGGGGGGATTCCTGAAAAAGCCTAGAAAAGCAGAGGCAGTAAAGATCAAGAGAGCCATCTGACAGGTGGTCTGCCTGTAAGATGGGGGAAAAACACAGAAAGAAGAAAAGGGATAGTAAAGGATAGGGACATGCTGTTGCAACAGACTTTTTAACTAACAGATAGGATGTTCCAGGAATACTCCCTACTACATCCAGCATCAAGTATAAATATTAAAACTCCTTAGAGTGGCTGTCAAATGATTTATAAGCTATGTATTCCACTACTGCCTTTATTTCATGTGTGCTTGCAAGACAGAGAGAGAGAGAGATGATTTACAAGTGCTCAAAACCTCCACCTTCTCTCTTATCAGTGTCTCCAGATCTGCCCAGTACTAACTGTTTTTGCTGATTGCCAAGATTACTAATACTAACAGTGGCTGGGTGCCACAGATATCAGAGCCGGTCTTTCATCCACCTTGAATTTTAAATGGACCCCCACACCCCCTTCATTTCCTACTCCACTCTTCAGTCTTATTGTTTCTATTAACTGCAGTGGTGAGTGCCCATCCAGCTTCCATGTTTCAAGCTAGCAGACATTTTTTCTCTTCTATAGAACAGCAGTTTAAACTATGGAAACTCATTGTCGAACTCCAGTGGACTCCTTCATTGAGGTTGCACACTGTCTCCAGTAACTCATGGTTGTCCCACATCTGACTTGTGCCAACAATTGGAGCAATCCCCTTTGTGCCACAACTCAATTCAAACATTGGGTTTTATTAGTACTCTGTTGTTGTTTTTTGTTTGCTTGCAATTTTGTTGAATGGTAATTTATTTATAGACATGCACCATTTACTCTGCAGAATCCTACACATACTGTATTCAGGCAGCATCTTCTAGTCCTGAACAATAGGTAACTCTGTATTAGGCAAGCCATTAGTGAACTAGGTGAATAAATACACTGATATTGTTACCACTGAAGAACTAATAAAACTTGATGTTTGAACTCTCTGCTCTATGCAGAGGCATAACACAAAATAAACTGGACTGCTCCCTTATCGGCAACATCCAGTTGCTGTAAAACTGTGAGTTCTCAGAAACTCACAATGTACCACACAATGTTCTTCTTGCTAGTTTGCCTTTAATTCTGTGAGTTGCAGTGAAATAAGGCACCATAGAAAAAGTGATTTTGGAAAAACACCAAAGAGCAAAAATCGCCATTGAGGTCTGAAAATGAGTAAAGATGTACAGTATATTAAAAACACTTGTTAACAAAGGCTGATGCATCTAAAACACCAAAATAACAAGGTGGGATGGACTTCACAGGGTATAGGATGCCAAGAGTTGGGAATCTCTCAGAATGAATAGTTGTATCTCATTATAAAGCTGTTTGCTGACAGTGTAACAAATATAAAAATATTTACTGTACATGTGGGCCTATTACGATTACAAATTACCAAACAAGTAAAATGCCACTACATGACAAGTTTTACTGCATTACAATACTGCAAATTAAATATTGACACACTCAGCTTCTGAGGTTGACTACCCCGATAAGAAATACCAAAAGTTCCAGTTGTCTTGCTACCAAGACACAAGATAATATTGTTTACCTTTTTCTGTAACATCTTGTTAGGAGGTCTAAACCTCACTTTCAGATTCTTGATGATTTTGGGAATGCAAGTAATCACAGACACGTTGCATTAGAGTAATAAACAAGTTTATTACTACCAAAGGGATAAATCACAGTTGCCCTAAGCAGTTCTTACCAATACGAACTGGGAGCCAGTGCTAAGCGTTCCCTACACCTCAAGGTTTCTTTGTGTCTCTTGGGGTCTCTCAGGTCTCTGAGGTATAAGGCTTGTGCATTACATTATATACCTATGATAATTACTATGGTTACCATAAGATAGAAACATTTCTAGTTACAGAGATGAGCCCTATTGGCTAAATTAGAGGTGGCTCCACAGTCCAAGATAACATTATACAATTCTGTAAAGTCATCAGTTTGAGAACAAAAGAGTTCTTATACAGAGTCTTACATAACTCAGTGTAGTGGTACGAATCACCAAAAGGTGGCAATGCTGTCTTACATATTATAATTATTCCAAGGACACAGGTGTCTTGGCATCTTACAAGTAAGAAATACACAGAAAAATACATAGCAGAATATATGTATTAGCAAGCAATGTGTATTACAACAATATGCATTCATATCCTGACATCCATTCTTGTACGGTAGATACCCTTAGCCCTATATGTTAGTATAACATATACTTAAGAGCTAGCTGTCTACGGTGTACCTTTGAGGTTACCAATTAGGGTGCAGGGACCTCATGTAACATTCCCCCCTTTGTTGCCTCCAAGGACAACACAGGCAAATGTCTCGGGAAAGGACAGGAGCAGTGGTCGTTTACAAACTCGACACGCGAGCTTTGTAAAGGAACTTGAGCTGCTCACGGTGTTGGCGCAGTGTGCGCCATAGGCAGCAGAGCATAATAATCAAAATGAAGATTAAAAATGTTTGTATAATAACAAACCTTTAAAAGTAATCTCTAACCAGGTGTTAGTTAATGTGTTATTCATACTGTATCACCATCATTAATCAGGGCAAGAACAGCTTCATTGGCTTTGGTCATATTATTGCTGATGTGGATGAGGTGTGTGTCTTTCCTGTCTAGAAGTGATTTTAATGTAAGTGTGAGTGGGTCTATGTGTACATTAAAGTATGGCAAATATTCTCTCAGTGTGAGCAGATAATCGGGGTTACCATCAATAATGTCTGCATCAAGGAAGGGGATGGGGGTTATAACAAGATGTACAATGACAGTCTTCTGGTGGAGGACAAAACAGAAATTGGGGTAATAAATGGCACATGTAACAGATCCATAGGTGTAAGACTTGTAGTTGCTGACCACGGCAATATTCACCATCGGAGTTATACTGTGAGCGCACAATAGGGAGTCTCCACTTTTGCAACTGGACAGAGCAGGTGTAGGTCATCTTCAAAATCCATGTTGACAGGCGATGAACCTCCTCATGATAGGATTGGTAGAACTTATCTGGAGCCAGAGTCGAGTCAAAGGAGTTGGTGCCATTCTCAATGATGTCATCATCCATGGTGAAAGTCCAATCAATGCTGTCTGGAGAGTAACCACAAACAGGTTGAATAACATCAAATACATCACATCGGCACAAGTAAATATATTGCTTTTTTTGCACAGCAGTCCGTGTGCGGAGCCACCCAGTCATCCAGGAAAGGATGGTAAACCAGTAGAGGCGGTAGATCCAGGCATTCTCTGTAGATGTCTTCATCCAAATGCCCAATGGAGTGTACCAGTGAAAGCTTGTCGAACAAAGCTGTAGTGGGATCAAAGCATGGTAAAAGACAGTAAAGGAAACAAACATGGTATCTGTTATGGAACACTTCTTAGCAGTGAAACAAGTACCAGTATTAGGGTGTCTGGTCACAAACCCCAAATTCCTAGCTGTAGAAAGAGGTATAGTTAAAGTTTGTTGCATACACATGGAAACACAGCTAGTGGTTTTACTATGGACAATACCATTTGGAGATCGTCTATAGTGTATAATGTCAGGTATTCTTCCAGATTCTAGATCACGGAAGAGGTTGTTGATAGTAGTGATAATGTATGAGCCATAGGCAGAGCAAAGTATTTCTCTAGCAATGTATTGTTTATCTGCTTCTTTCTTGTTCTGTTGTATGAGTGCATTAATCTTGTCTTCGAATCAGTGAATGCCTTAGCAATGTCGGCATGTTGATACAGTGTATCTTTCTTCCTGACTAAGGCCATCCACACCATGCAATAATGGGGGTAGTATGTTGTTGACCAAACCGGTGGAGAATTTAGCAGAATGAGCTTTGATAGCAGCAATGTCTGCTTTATTCCAGATAGACATAGCCATATCAAAAAGGCCTGTGATAGTACCTGTTGCACCTGTAACATCAGAACTGTCAACTTCACGTGTTTTAAATTTACAAGTTAGATCATCAGGAGAGGGCTTTCCTCCTGAAGTTGCCTCTATGTTCGGTAGAATGCACTCTGGCAATAGGGTCTTGAGTACGAATCTGAAATGCAGCTAAACTATCAAGCAATAAAGTACTATAAAATGCTGATGTGTTAGTATTGTGACACATACCAAATTCTTTCATATTCCAGTAAGTAAGATTAAACAAAACAGGTATATGCATAAACTGTAAGTTATTAATCAAATAACCTAGGAGGGCAGTGGCTGTTAGACCACTACGGGGACCAGGGGTATGCTTTGGGCATTCCAAAAGCTGTTTATCAGTGGGTGGTAACACAGAGAGGTAGATGGTAGCAGAAGCCATGTGGTGTATAGCACAAAATTTTCGAGCAGAATCTCTGGACAAAGAATTACAGTATGAAGGTCAATTAAGGCAGTTATGTTGTACAAACCAGACTGTCTTAATGCAGTTTGAAACAGAGACAGCGAACCAATTGGGGATAATTTAGCATGGCCAACCTTGGAAAGTTCCTTTGGAGAGTTTGGCCACAGGGAGAATTTGTCCTGTGATGTGGTTTGCCACTCAATTTGAAGGGTAGATTTATCAGGATCAACAACCGAGGCAGTGAGGTAAACATCGGAACCTTCCTGGACAGTGATCATACTATCTGGTATATTGATGGATACTCCCTCTGGAGGAGGTGCTAGAGGATCGAGGTGTTGTAGGAGGTCCAGTACCGTGCCTTGGATGCAGAGGATAACTCCTGAGAGGAGGAGATAATGGAACAAGATAGCCATCTTGTCAGTGTATCTGAAAAGGAAGATCAAAGATTAGTATGTTAGCACTATTCCACCCAATGGGGTGAGGAAAAGTAATTTAAGCTCCTTTATACAGTTTCAGCTGGTTTGCATGTAACCATTTGTCAGTCAACTTGTTATTATGCATGAGCCTAACTTGATAGACTGCCAGACTGAGCTTGTTGACAATGGGATATGGGCCTTCTCACTTGTTGGAGAAGGAGTGGGTGGGATGTGCAAATCGAAGTACTATTACCTGATCTCCAACTTGCCAATCCACTTTTTTGTGCGT
The DNA here is from genome assembly GCA_016271365.2 of Neoceratodus forsteri. Lineage (NCBI taxonomy): Eukaryota > Metazoa > Chordata > Ceratodontiformes > Ceratodontidae > Neoceratodus > Neoceratodus forsteri. The sequence continues at coordinate 996,425,398 of CM028133.1, forward strand.
GTTTGTCAAACTGTATTTTGGATTGTTGCTGGGCCTTGCCCATGCAGTTGGCAGCATACAAGTGTGTGTGTATGAGGTCTTTTCTTAGTTTTTTCACATATTGGTCCACAAACACACGGTCTGCAGTGGGGGTGTGCAGGTCAAACAACAGGTGTTCAGGTAATCTCATCTGTCTGCCAGTCATCACCTCAAAGGGTGTAAGCTGGGTGGTGGCTGAGGTTGTACCCCTAATTGCCATATGGAGTAATGGCAATAGGGAATCCCAACTTTTGGGATTATCCTCTATGAATTTGGAAAGCATTTGCTTACTCCATCTGTTGGCTCTCTCTACTTGACCTGAGGATTGAGGGTGGTAGGGTATGTGGAACTTCTGCTGAACTCCAAGGAGTTCAAGGGATTCTTTCATCAACTCACCTGTAAAACTGGTTCCTTTGTCAGAGAACTACTTTGAGGGAGAGCCCCACCTGGAAAATCTGTTCCACCAGGATTTTGGCAGTAGTTTTCACAGTGCATGTCTTAGTGGAGAAAGCTTCTACCCGCTTTGAGAATAGATCAGTTACCACAAGAGCATACTTGTTATTTCTGCTGGTGTTGGTCAGAGGACCAATGAAATCAATCTGTATGGCATGCCAAGGGCCAGAATGTCATTGTGGTAAGAGTTTGGCATTTTGTTTGGTAGGGATAGGGTTGTTTTGAGCACAAACAAGACAGTTGTCTATGTATTGTTTACCATCTTTGGTGACACCAGGCCACCAGGCAGTAGTCTTGAGTTGCTGGAGGGTATTTTATGCTCCGTGGTGTCCACCAGTGGGGTAGTCATGCACTTGGTGCAAGAATTCAGATCTTAAGTGTCTGGGGACCACCCACAACTTGGTGGTCGGAGTCATCTGATTGGAACCAGATGAGCCTGTCAACTGGTGACAAGCGTAACTTACCTTCATGCCTCCGATAGGGGTTATGTGTGGAAGTTTCTCTTCAGTACTTTTGTCAAGGAATCTGAACACCTCTTTAAGTTCAGTGTCAAAATGCTGGGCTGCGGAGAGGTCAAGGGGAAAAGGTTTAGGATTACGTCCTGAGTGCTGCAATGTGTACAGCTGCATTAGCCTCTGGATGGTCCATCATCCAGACATCCCCTCGGGCCCTTCCTTAGCAAGGGTATTTGCTGTGTCATTGAAGGCATGGTAGGGTCATGGAGAGAATGAGCTTTGACTTTATGTACATAGAGTTTGTGTGCAAATGTTTGTGCCAGTGAATGTATGTATATTATCAATTGCTTGTATTTCACTGGGCTGCATATCAGAGGAGAGGAAGGAATTCTTCTTCCAGAAGGGAAGAAATTCAATAAGAGAACAACAAACCCAGTTAGAGTCTGTAAAAATGATGGTATCCTTGGTTCCATGCTGTAGAACTCGAGGGCACAGGCCATGGTTGCCATCTCTGCATATTGTGATGATGCTACACTATAGCACTTAGATATTTTAACAGTATTCCCATAAGGGTAAATTACTAGAATGCCCATCCCTGCTATTTGTTCTCCCTGATAGTAGGATGCCGAACCATCAGTAAAGACATGGCACAAAGAAGTGTTGTCAAGTATTTGTGGCATGGCAGGGAGGAAAGGACCTGGATCTGGAAGATCAGGTGACTGCAGTGTATAGTCATGGGGTTCTCCCTGGAAAAGGAGGCCATGAGCTAACATAGATGGAACTTTAGTCAGTTGTACCTGTATGTCTGCCCTGGAGAAGTGACCAGTGTGTGTCAGTCTGGTGTTAGAGACTGACCCATCCTTCACTCTATCTGAGAGCAGAAAGGTGGTTGGGGTGTGGTTGGTGTTGATGATCAGTGGTGAGTACCCAATGATAGACAGGAAGTGCTTGACAGCCAGTAGGTGGCCAGAAGGTTCCTTTCACAAAGGCCGTACTTCTGTTCCACTGGGGTCAAGAGCTGTGAGCCATATGCAATGGGTTTCAAGGTTCCATGCACTTTCTGAGCCAGCACTGCTGACATGGCAATGTCAGAGGTGACACATTCCAGATGGAATGGTAGTGCTGGATTGGGGTTGACCAGAGCTGGGGCGGAGGCCAAGGCCTGTTTCAGTGACATCACAGCATGGGTGTGTATAGGGCCCCAAGTCCATGGTACATCCTTTTTGAGTAACTCATACAGAGGAGCAGCTTTCTGAGCAGAATCACAAATAAAATCTCTCTACTAATTCACTATACCAAAAAACCTTCGAAGAGTTGCCACCCTGGTGGGTAATGGCAAGTCTTGCAATCCCTGTACCATCTTCCAGGTAGGGCTTCCTCCTTGGTAAGTTATTTTTAGACCCAGAAAGAGTACTTCTTTCTGACATAATTGCACTTTTGCTGGGTTACATTTCAGGCCTGCTCTCTGAATGAGAGTCAGTAGTTCATCCAAGAGATCCAAATGTTGTTCCTGTGTGGCTGCTGCCAGCAACAGGTCATCCACATATTGCAAGAGACATTGGGGAGTAGAGAAACTCTCAAGGGTGTCCATCATGTGGAGATGGAATAGGGATGGACTGTTATGGAATCCTTGTGGTGAGCAAGTCCATGTGTACTGTCTTCCTTCAAAGGTGAAGGCAAACTTATATTGACTCTTAAGGGCCAATAACAATGACCAAAAACCATTGGAGATGTCCAGGGCACTGAACCATTTCAAATCAGGTGTCAGAAGTCATAGCACAACTAGTGCTGATGCCACAGTTGCAGAACAACTGGAGGTGACCTGTTTCAGCTTCCTGTAGTCAATAGTAAGTCTCTAGGCACCTGTGGGTTTCTTCATGGGCCACACTGGGGAGTTGGCAGTAGAAACACAAGTTCTGATTACTCCTTGCTTGAGTAGTGACTTAATTGTTTCTCTGAGGGAAGGCAAGGCCTCAGTTTGGAAAGGATATTGCCTTTGCCTCTCATGTGCTGGGCCTGGCACTTCGATGACAGTGTGCATTCTACCACAGTCATGCTTGTTGATTGCAAATGCTTCCAAATGTCGTTGCAAAATAGGGAGGAGTTTTGGGAAAAGTTCATGATTCTTGAACAATTCTATGACATCATACTCTTTGTCATTGGCAGATATCGTTGCCACAACGTGTGAATCAGGAATCAAAATGGTATGGTATTGACCCTGAATCTGTATCAGTAGTATGTTAGCTAGGTCCACCACACAGCTGTGTGGTGCAAGGAAGTCAATCCCTATGATACTAGGATGATCATGCAGTACCATTAGTTGGAAAGTGTGTGAGGCCTTTAGATGGCCTAGCTCTACCGGTAGGGGTAGAGAATGGTATGCAGGTAGCCTAGTACCATCAACTCCTGACATGTTGGTCCTCCATCTGGTGGACCAAGGGGATGTGTCCGGTGTTCATCATGTAGCACAGATACAGCTGCGCCTTATCTAACAAAACTATAGTAGGCGGTCCCCGACCTCGGCCTCGGTGCAGGGCCTTCAATTTGTATCCAAGACTAGCTTGTTTACAATCTGGACTGGGGCCTGTAATTGTCAATCTGTACTGCTGGAAGCATGTAGAGGTTGGGCCTCGCTCATGTGACTCACTTCACCATGTTGCACTGATGCTATATAGGGAGGATCTTCTGGGTTCAGGCCTGAATGGGCCTGAAGGCCTGTACTGCTGGTGTCCCCATGACCGGTTAGGGCCTGGGTTGCCGCTTGTACTGCCACAAGGGCCTGTGCGGAAACAGCATCCACCACACAGTGTACTTATCCCAGGAGCTCTCAGAATTTCTGATTCTCTTCTGCTGTCGCCCTACATGAAGGGCCTGTTCTTTGCTGTTGTGGTTTACCTCTACCTTTATGCTTCCTATTCTTATGCCAATTCTGGTTCCCACCCCATTGCTGCTGCTGTTGTGGTTGCTGTTGATAAGCCTGTTGGAGGTGTTGATTATCAGCTGGAGGGGCTTGCTGTTGTTGGGCCTGTTGGCGTTGGGCCTGCTCTTCCACTGTGTAGTGCATCGTGGCCTCCGGAGTGGACTCCACGGAGGCTACTTTTTTGGAACCGGAGCCCAGATCATGGATATAGAGTTGATACACTCTCAGTTTTCCAAAGGATGTCGGCAAACCTATCCGTGATGGGTAGGTGGTTGGCTCTACCTCTTCTCTTACTGCTGGAATCATGTTCCTAAGGAACAAGGTCTTATATTCAATAAGATCTACATCCGCAGCTTCTTGTGCCAAGTGCTTTCCTGCTCGGTAGGTCATTCAGAGTCTCTGGTGGTAAGTCGCTGGATTTCCTTTCCCTTCTGCTTCACAGGATATGCAAGCATCACTCCTACTACACCTGGGCTGTGAGCAGAAATGAGCTCAGCTGCAACCTCATCAAAGGTAGCGTTCCCATCCTGGCGAACAGCATCGGGGAGTTTGGCCCACAAACCAGGATCGATAGTCTGGCGTAGTATTTGGACCTGATATTCAGCAGTGAGTCTAAGCATCTCGCATTTAGAACACACCTTTTCCAAGTGACAGCTCAGGTTGTCAGATGGATTCATCTGACCGATGCTGTCAGCAATTTGCTGAACAGAGTAGGCCATTTGTAGGGGATTACTGGGTTGATCAGGTAGAGGTAGATTGTCTCGAGCGCCATCCAGGGCAGCCCAAGCTGCAGCCTCGGCCACAGTGCAGACAATACCTTCCTGAGTGCCAGCCTCTTGCAGAAGCTGCCTAATCTGGGTTTTAATAGCCCGTTTACTCCTCTCAGGAAGAGGTACATTGCCTATCACAGTTTCAATCATGGTTTCTATCTCCTGCCTGTCTTCCACATTAATAACGGCTACCGGAGGTGCTGTCAGGACCAGGCTTGGGCCTGCTCCCCCCCCATCATGGGGGCCGCCATGTTGGCATCTGCCATGATGAGCATCACGACATCAACAATGTATGACATGGGGAGTTGGGGGTGGGGACCAGCCATGTTGTGGATGGCTGGGTGGGGTCTCTGGGTCATAGTAAGGGTGTGACTGGGCGTTGTACTGTGAAATGTCATCATCAGACAACTCCCCCTCTGATGACGAATGGAAGGCAGGGGCTGCGCCTCCCATTGCCTTAACATGTCCAGCCAGAACCTCTCGCTGATGGCGCAGTTTTGCCATCTTAGTTCTACATTCATTGTGACTCACACTTGCAACATCTGTATCAACCTCATCTTGCTTTTGCTTTTGCAACACTCTATACGCGACTCTCATTTCGTGATTGTCCCTGATACACACTTCTAAATCATTACGTACCTGGTTTATCTCGTCCTGCAGTTCACCCATTTCATCACTCAACTAAGCATTCGCAGCACTCAGCAAATCATTCATTTGCACTGCCTGACTCTTATCCTGTCTCAAACTTTCACACTCTTGCTTCAACACTCGCAGTTTCGCTCTCCAGCTTGAGCTGAATGATGCAATAGTGAATCCTTTTCATTTCAAGAGAGTTTGGAGTTCAGACTTCCAAGTTCTGCTGCAAGTCTTATACATTCTGTTTCCTGCAAACAAATCTGTTGCTCAAGTGATGAAATCTGCAGATCAAGGGTTCGAAACCTCACTTTGGAGACTTCCAGAGCAGCGTAGAGACCCACGACGATCAACCCTTTAGCTTGACACTTATTGGCTGATTGTCTCATCTCTGTGTACTGGGTTGAAATCCCCAGTATAGGGTTTTTGGATTGACTTGCATCCCGCGTGAAGTCAGCCCATCCTCCATGGGAGGCAAGGAAGTTTGAGACATCAAGTCTCAGTTCTGTGCAGATATTTGATACGGTGGCCATTGTGTGGGAGGGAACAAAAATTCAAACTGTGAAAAGGGCAGCATGCTGTGTATCGATCCACAGCGCGAGCACTTTATACACAGCTGGGCTACTGTATAATTTGTAGGCTTGCAATTCAAAACTGCTATGGAGTGGGTCAAGTCGGCACCAACCACACCCGAAAAGACAGCCAGACTTTGCAAGTTACTGCAAAGTGGTTTTAAAATGGGAGAGATGATACGGGAATGTACACCTACTGTCCCCCTGGGAAAGGGTAAAAGTTTAAGTAACAAGTGAAAACTTACAAACACCAAATATTGCCTGCAAACAGTCGCCAATTTGTTAGGAGGTCTAAACCTCACTTTCAGATTCTTGACGATATTGGGAATGCAAGTAATCACAGACACGTTGCATTAGAGTAATAAACAAGTTTATTACTACCAAAGGGATAAATCACAGTTGCCCTAAGCAGTTCTTACCAATATGAACCGGGAGCCAGTACTAAGCATTCCCAACACCTCGAGGTTTCTTTGTGTCTCCTGGGGGTCTCTCAGGTCTCTGAGGTATAAGGCTTGTGCATTACATTATATACCTATGATAATTACTATGGTTACCGTAAGATAGAACCATTTGTAGTTACAGAGATGAGCCCTATTGGCTAAATTAGAGGTGGCTCCATGGTCCAAGATAACATTATACAATTCTGTAAAGTCATCAGTTTGAGAACAAAAGAGTTCTTATACAGAGTCTTACATAACTCAGTCTAGTAGTACAAATCACCAAAAGGTGGCAATGCCGTCTTACATATTATAATTATTCCAAGGACACAGGTGTCTTGGCATCTTACAAGTAAGAAATACACAGAACAATACATAGCAGAATATATGTATTAGTAAGCAAAGTGTATTACAACAATATGCATTCATATCCTGACATCTACTCTTGTACGGTAGATGCCCTTAGCCCTATATGTTAGTATAACATATACTTAAGTGCTAGCTGTCTATGGTGTACCTCTGAGGGTACCAGTTAGGATGCAGGGACCTTGTGTAATAATCTGCTGCAGGTAACCTCTGTGAATTAGTCAACATCAGTCAATTACCTCCAAACAAGTAATACCAACATATTATTTGGAAGATTCTCATTTCTATCACCCTTTTGAATAATTTTAGACTCAACTTCTCAAAAAATTGCCACAGTTCAAATTCAGAGAGATGTTGCAGCCTATTAAAAATGTGAAGAATGTGATAAAAATACAACTGATATTTAGGAATTCATCAGTCTTCAATATGAAGATTACTCGCGCCAAGTGGTGACAGGTGGCACTGCACTGCCATTTCTGAGATGATGGAAATATGATCCAGAACCAGTAACCCCCACACACACACACAGATATGGCATCAACCCATGGAAAGGTAGAGGAGTGCCGCTGTTCAGAATCCAGCACATATTTAGGTTGCATCATCTACTACTGAACTATACATACTGTAGATTTACATCAGCTGACAAATATTTAAAAAGGTAAAGAAATTAATATTGTTAAAACTGAGTGCAACTAAAACCTGATGTTTGAACTCTGTGCTCGATGCAGAGATTTGAAATAAAAGGGAGCTCTATTATTTGCATCAGAGGTATGCTGGAAACCCATTAGTTCTCTGGCGCTCTCAGTGTACTGTATACACTTCTTTCTAGTTTGCCTTCAGTACTGTGAACAGCACTCAGCTGAAGCACCATATAAAGCAATACTGGGGGAAAAACATGGAAGAGCAGAAATCACCATTGTGGATAGAGAATGAGCAAAGATGTACAGTATATTAATAACACATTTGTTAAAACAAGCCAATGCATACAAAACAGCCACATAACATGTTATTAATAAGAACTACTGTAAATCCTCACTGCTCAACCGTATAGTCATAAGTGACTCTATGTCCATCATTTTTACCTCATGCGTGTACTTCACAAGCCGGAATAAAATAAATATTATATTACGAGCATATGAACATACGAAATTTGCCAGCAGATAAAGGCCTAGAGGTCTATCAAGTCTGCTCGAATATGCAGCTAGCACCCCTTATTCTGCAGCTGCCCCTCCCTTCCACCCTTCCCCTCCATTGCCCTCCCCCTTGTTCCGTCCCATCCCCTTTTGAAGCAGTCCCCTGTTCTACTGGATACCACTTCTGCAGGTAATGCATTCCACCCAACCACCACCCTCTCTGTAAAAAAAGTGTCTCCTCATCTCCCTCCTGAACCTTCCTCCCTTCAGTCTCATATCATGGCCCCTGGTGCCCCTCCCCTCCCTTACTTTGAACAGCCCCTCGGTACCTGTCTTGTTTATTCCTTTCATGTACTTAAAGGTTTCAATCATGTCCCCCCGTCCCTCCTCTCCTCCAACGAGTACATGTTCAACTCCCTCAGCCTCCTCTCATATGATAAGTCCCCCAGCCCCTTGATCATCTTTGTTGCCCTGCACTGCACCCCCTCCAGTAACTTAATGTCCCTCTTCAGATACAGGTGCCAGTACAGCACACTGTACTCCAGGCGCAGCTTTTTAGAGATTCTCTTCCAACTTTACAAGCCATAGTGCCTCATTTAAAATCAGTGTTACTGAACCTGACTTAATGTATAATGTTTGTTTGAAGACTATTTGACATTTTCCAAGTATATGCATTCTCAATATTATACACACAACATGCGCGCATGCACAAGAGCATATCAGTCTGTTTTCAATGGAAAATAGCTCTGACAGCAAATATGGGTGACTGCTGTGAGCAATAAAATACCACAATAAAATTGCCCTTTACAGAGAGAGTGGATTGCTACTAGCAATGCAGATATGAACACAACTGAGAAACTAGCACCTGAGAGACTTTCAGTCACAAGCATCCACTAGACATACAGTAGTAGCCCAATGAGTTAGGGCAACACAACAGTATAAGCAGAACTGGGTTTAAAACCTAATTAGATCTCTTTTTTTCAACATCTACAGCAATTGTCAAAAGAAGAAAAAAAAACAAAGACCAGCTTACGCTGTTTCTTTCTTATTTGCATTTCATAGTGTACATCTGATCCTCATGCTTCCTCAGTGACAGAAGTACCACAGAGTGTCACATTTCTCCCACAGTGCCTAGCTACACTTTCAGTTTGCAGGCAGATAGCCTCCACAATGAAACCAGACAAAGTGCAGCAGATCAACTGCTACCATGGAAGCATCAGGCATTGACAACTCTCCTTTCTCACTGTTTCACTGTTTGCAAATGAGGAAATTATTAAAGTGGTGCAGGAAAGATGAATATACATTATACAATATTAAACTTTCATGCAACAATAAACACCTAACATGTTTCCCCAAGTCAGCGTTGATGAGACAGTGTGTTACCAAAATGAAGAAGTCCACTGGAGTTCAATAACAAACTTCCACAGTCCAAACTGCTGATCCATGCTAGGGAAAAAAACTGTTAGCGTCAAACAGTGACCAGGAAAGGCACCTGTCACCAGTTATTACAAATAATTTGATTCATGTGTGGAGATGGAAATGGGAGGGAGGGGCAATTTGAAAATTAGGGTGGGTGGGAGACTGGCTGTGGTATCAGAGGTACCAACCCACCCACAGTCGGTACAGTATGAGAAACTTACAGTAGGGGATCTGTAGAAACAGCTCAGTATTGTGTAGACTGGAAGAACCTGAGCGGTGAGAACAGTGGCAGATTTTACATGTGGGAGCAGGGATGCACATCTCCCATTTTTTAAAGGACATTTATTTATTTTTGATTTGTCTGCTTCTCCTGCATCAAGTATAAACATTAGAATTGCTTAGAGTGGCTGTCAAATGGTTTATATGATACTGTATGTGTTCCACCACTGTCTTATTTTGTGTGCTTGCAAGATAGAGACAGAGATGATTCTAAGTGCTCAAAACCTCCACCTACTGTACCCACACAGCCTTCTCTCCTGTCAGTATCTCCAGATCTTTACCAACTGTTTTAGCTGATTGCCAAGATTACTACTTTAGTACCAACAGTGGCTGGGTGGCACAGATTTCACAGCCAGTCCTTCACCCACCTTGAATTTCAAATGGATGCCCACTCCCTTCATTTCCTACTCCACACTTCAATCTTATCATTTCAAATAACTGCGGTGGTGAGTGCTCATCCAACTTTGATATTTCAAGCTAACAGACATTTTTTCCTCTTGTGTGGAACAGCAATTTAATCTATGGAAGCTGATTGGTGAACTACAGTGGAGTCCTTCATTGAGGCTGCACACTGTCTCCATCTACACTAACTAGGGGGAAATATTAGTTGAACCCTTTGTTATATGGAAGTTCAATACTATACTGCATGTATTCATCTCTTATGCACTGATTTCACTTTAATCATTTCCTACTAAATTCATATTTTCAAAAATGAAATGAATGCAAACAGTGTGTAAAAAGAGTTGTAAGCACATAGTGTGTCCACATTGACGGCTGGGCTGTGGCACAGCATGGTGGGTTGTCACACAGAGGCTACCTGCCTTGCAATTCTAAAGTGCAGTTTGGCCAGGCAGAGAAAGGTGATACGCTGCGGTGATTTTGTCAGTGTGGAAGCATAAGGATCCGATGCACAGAAAAAAGAAAAATATGTTATCAAGTTAAGCTTCGAACCAAAGTGTTTTATACTGTTCTGTTGCCCTTGACAACTGGGCCACTACAGTAGGTCTACTGGATATGTGTGCCTGATTGTGTATAAGAGTCCTGGTCTTTTGTCTTTCTTAGCATCCTAGAACAATCCACTAGTTCTTTAATGGGAGTTTCAATGGGGCATTTTCTGGCCTCCTGCAGTGCAACAATATTTACTGTCAAGTTTCCTACTGAAAACAGATGAGAGGTTTTCAATTGAGCAAGTGCAGCATGAGGCAGTTGTTCACTCAGACATGGCCAGACCCCTGAATGAAATTCATTATGTTTGTGAAATACTGAGATTGCACATACACTACTTGGAAAATTTCAAATAACCAACATACAAGCACATAAAAATAAATGAAGCAGTACTGGTTTTAAAACAGGCACTGGGGCTAGTACAGTGGGAAGAGAATCACTATCAAAATCTCTCTCATCCTCTCCCCACCTTGTTCCTGTAACCTTCGCATATACTGTAGTCTCCATGCCCAGCTGCGTGATTCATTGGGTGCTATGCTTCTTTTTGGCATGCTATGTTTGTTCAGTGGCACTTTGATACTATTATTGCTATGTTACTGTATGTAAAAGATGCTATGCCTTGCTTGTCTTATTATTCAGTTTTGCTATGTACCTAAATTTGCTATCTTAACTCTTACTCCCATATAACCCCTTCCAGAGTTTGGACAGAAATGAGCCTCAGCTCAGCGTGCCTCTCCCATTCATAAACTTTCTAATAAATAAATAAAGTCATACACATTTGTACGGTATTGTGTTGTAGTTCCTGTATTTCATTCCTGCTGGTGAAGTGCATGTGGGGTTAAATAACGGACAAGAGTCTCTTATAGTGCCACCTTAAATTACTGTCATGCTAAACTTTCAGCAGATATTTATTTTCCAGTAGTCATCAGATCAGTTCTGTTCTCAAAGTTTAGTCACATATCTGTCTGCCTTTTTACTCTGAATGTCAGAATCATAGAGTGACAGTCAATCAGGGAAATTAAGTACTGTAAGTGATAGGGCACAGCAGGATATGGGATATTATGGTTATACCGGCATGATTTTGCCTTTCAGAACCAAAATGCACACAGATGTATTGTTAACATTAGGAAGAGGAGATTCATCTGATAATAAGTAGGAAAATAAATGTGAGTGAAAAGTTTAATATTGTAGTGCTTTAATGGGGTGCTCACAAGGGACTCTCAGTCCTTCATTTTTACCTCCCACATGCACTTCACAATCAGAAATGCAATGGTGTATTTTCAGGCCTCCAGCACTGCACCATTTCAAAGTTGTTTCCTGTCAAAACAGGCTGAGATGCTTCTGATTGGGCAAGTGCAGTTGGGGCAAGGTGTGTGTGTGTGTGTGTGTGTGTGTGCCCATTACATATTGTAAATGCACCTGCTTGGATAACATCAAATAACCTACACAAACATTAAAATAAGTAACACTAGTTTTAAACAAGGCTCTAAAGCTAGTAGAGGGGCCAAGGAGTCCTTAACAAGTCCAAAACTTTTGCATGGCTAGTGGATTGCTCTTTGTACCTGAGATGCAAGGAAAACAGTGGAACTAGCACTATGAGACACCAGTCACTGTATCTACTATAGACCTAGTAGCCCAATGAGTTAGGGCAAATGAACAGTATAAGCTGAACTGGGTTCAAAGCCTAGCTACAGTGGTTATCTTTCTTTTCTCTCATCACCTAATTGTATTAGTTTTTAAAGAGACAGTACTATACATATCCTGGGATGCAGTGGGGTGGAAGGGACTGGGGTAAACAGCAATCAGGTGTAATGGGCTTGAAGATTGGGTGGTGAGTGTGGGGGTGAGGTGAGGATTTGTAGTTTGTGATCTGTCGAAAACTGTAAAGAGTATCAACTAAAGTATAGCTCCACAGACGAGTTTGTGCTGTGCTGTCAGATCACAGGCAGGGTGCTGGTGCTGGGCTGCCACCCAATCAGGAAAATAAACAAAACAAAGTACCAACACTCCAGAGCCAGGAGTTTTAATAAAAACTCCAATGAAGGATGTCCACATTGGAAGAGTTTTTGTTTTCACTAAAATGCAAGTTGTTTTAAGGATAACATCTCAATCATTAATGGACAGTGTCCATGACGCCAAACTGTCCTAAGGGGCAACACACATTTCTGTGAAAAAAACTTTTCCATTGTGGACATTCTTCATTGGAGTTATTAATTAAACTCCTGACTCTGGAGTGCTGGTGCTTTGTTTTGTTTAATCAACTGAAGAATACTTGTCAGGATGCATATTGTGAAAGAGATGTGTATGAACATTGGTACCAGACGTCCCCTTCTCTTGAAAAATATGGTTCTAGAAAAACTAATAAAAGAGAAATAAAAAAAAAAGAAATGAAAACATACAATTTCAGTCAAGTTGCTACAGACCTCATCCCATTCAAGTCAAAACTAAATGATTATGTCTTGTTCTAATCCAGCACCACCAGGCAGAATTTTCAAAGGAATCACAGGTTCAAATCCCACCACACCTACTGTACCTTCCAAATACACAGTTTCTCAGTAGACACTTGAAACAATCTAACATATTTTCTATAGTCCATGGCTGACCTGAGCTACACCTTTATTTCAGCGGCTGAGATATAATACCCACATTGGATGGTCTGTTTATTGAGACAGCTGGCACAGCATGCAAGTGATTAGTGTGGGAGGGTTGAGTTGTATACCACAGTCACCAGGTAAGCATTTTTAAACAAATCAATTACAGTATATATGAGCAGGCCACCAGAATTCATGGGCTTCTGTCTTATCCAAATGAGACTATAATTAGTCCACTTCAACAGTTTCATCCAGCATTTTCAGAGGGTCCACCTTCACTGTTTTATTTGCAGTTATTGCACAGATCCCAGATCGCTATTGGCAGCATTGAAACCCACACTACTCAACTCGTGACATTTGCATAATGCTCCTTTATTATTATTTTTCTTTCAAAAGGTAAACAGAATAGATCAGTGCAGATCTACTCAGGTAATGGATTCAAAGCCAAGCAAAGATGTAAAAACAGACTAATTTATTCATATGCCGAAAAAGATACATTATGCTGGTCATCCAATAGGGTACAATGCATCCTGGCATGAAGTTCATTCATAAAAAAATTCTGCGTGGAGTGTGTATGTTTTTTGGGGGGACTGAGGGAATCACACAGTAGAAAAATCAACCCAAAAATGGTGAACAATAATGTAATAGTTTCAATGTCCTAATGCTGAGACATATAATGAAATGTTATACAATTTACATTCCAAAAGAAAAACAATAAAAGAGCAGTTATGCAGGTGTCACAAATGAATGTAGCGTACAGTAGGTTTCATTGCTGCCAATAGTGATCTGTGCAAGAATTATAAATAAAACCGTGAAGGTGGACCCCTTGCCCATTGATCTTTCAACTCCTGGTGAACCAATTCTGTGTGATTCTGTAAGGCATCCTCTTACGTTTCAGTATGTAGAGAAATGCTCTAAGATTGATTCGGATCATGCGTTCACTATAACAGTGATGTCTAGAAGGTGTTAATATTGCCCTAGTCAATGATCATTAGTGATGGGATCAGTTTCATTTACAAAACTGATATAGAATTTATTTCATTCTTGTGCAGTGGGGAAATGAAAACTGCATTAATTACTGTACGTACTTCATACTTATTAACTACATACTTCATATGTATTGGTACTAAAAATGATGGATTAAAGAGAAAATTTATTTTGAATATATCTAAAATGTAGAAATAAGCCCCTCCTGTAAGAGCCAATTCCTTAGTGCAGAGCATGCCGATCTTATCTGGCCTACTTTCTTGTCAACAGTTAACCACGTCCTGACGTCTGTAATGCTAGAAGCTTAATAAACAAGTTCTAGCCAGGTCTGATAGGGCTGTGAAGAGCTACCAAATGACCAAAGTTATTTTCTTGTTGATGCCATATAGTGCTGTTTAGTCACAACCATCACAGTGCTCCCAGATCCAAATAAACATTTTCCTGTAACAAGCCCTCATTTTCCTGTATTTTCCTGTAGAGGCAGCATCAAATCCCTGTATAAATCCTGTAGATTATTCCATATGACACTAGTTCCTTATTTGTGATTTTGTTGCTAATTTAAATTTAATATGTTGATAGCCTTTTATCCAGAAAAGGACTCGGATTTGCTGTTGTGTATTAAAATCATATGTTAAGATGGCCTTGGAATGATTTGGATTTATACGGAATCCATAAGGTATAATGGGGGATTTTGTTTATTTGTTGAATTTTGTTGACCAGGTAGGCCCACTAAGACTAGAATTCCCTTTTTCAGGGGTGATAGGTAGGGGGTAGAGATGGTAACCAACTGAAATTGTAACATGGCATAAATCCTTACTTGAACCAAATTAAGCTGCTTGTGGTATTTTTAGTGAATGAGGGAAATTTGGCCAGGACACCATGGAAATTCCCCTACTCTTCGGTAGGGGGTGCTGTCCTGTAGGTGTGTGGTCGTGGTTCATTCTGGAACTAGCCGTTGAGGGATGCGGATCAGTCGATGATTCTCCGGCAGCATGGTGGGCACTGATAGTGGAGACCGATGAAGGTGGAGCATGACATAGATTGGACCTGAGGGGTCGCATGCTGCGATAGTATGCACAGGTTTGTAGTCTGCTCTTAGCAATGATCTTTGTGAGGATACCAGTGTTTTGCAGGGGAATATCTGAATTTACCAAAAGACAAAAAGACAAAAAGGATGGCTGGTGTCTCACCTTCACAAACTCACTCCACTTCAAAGGTTTTTGCTGACTCTCAGGTGAGTGTTCCGCAGGACCAGCTGCCGCCCTCCCAAGGGGATAGCGGGTTGTCTCCAGTATAGCTATCATTGCAAGTAGGTGTGATCTGGTCCATGGAGGTAGCGTTACAGAAGTCGGGCTGGTCTCAGAAGTTGGATGGTACCTGAGTTGTGGAGCCGATGTTTGCTGCAGGTACTGGGTGGGGTTGGCCTGGCTTCTGCCTCAGCAAACAGTTCTCAGGATATGGATTTGGGTATGGGTACAGGCCAGAGGCCTTTATTGCTTGTTGTTTCTCCCTCTGTTTCTCCCTTGATTCCTGTAGAACAGGAAGATGTTTCTGCTAGTCAGACTCCTATGGCTCCTTTAGTGTCTCAGGTGGTCGTTTCTCAGTCTGATATTACTGATGACCCTGTGGACAAATTACAAGCAGTTCCTGAGCAGGATACTATTCTACTGTCAGTCCCCCTTCCTCAAAAGCCTTCTTATGCAGGTCTATTTCATAAACCTGTGGAGTTGGCTAAAAGGAGGAAAGCTATTAGGATTCGCTATCTAGGTGGTATGGCTGAAATCCCTGATTGATTTTATGTGGGTAAGGTTTTGCTGAAACAGTCCCTCAGTTTTCACCTACTGAAGTTTATGCTCTTATTCATGTCCCTGGGGAACATACCTTTGATGTCAGTTTTTGGACTCTGGATATTTTGGAGCATTTTTGGACTAAATATTCTCTTCTTAAAACCAACCCTTTTTGGACTCCTTTTCAAGTTATTCCCCTGACCAAACAATCATTTCGTATTATTACAGTTTTATTTTGAAATGAAGGGGTCAATATTTCAGATATTTTATTCTGGTTGGACAAACACTGTGATGTTCAGGGCACCCCGAGCCTATTGTTGATGCTAAAGGATTTTGGAATGGGGGTTAGTGAATAAAAGTAACATTATTTACTGTGGAGAATGACTTTCAGCATTTACAAAATATTTTTTTCATAGGCAGGGACAAGGGTTTTCTTTTTTATCCTGGGCAACCACGAACATGTCATGAATGTGGTTCAATGAGACATATAAGTACTTCCTGTGACAAGATTTGTTGCTTTCATTTTGGGGATATGGGGCATCTTAGCACAGAATGTGATAATTCCCTTACGTGTAATTTTTGTGATGAGCCTGGTAATGCTTTTACAGAATGCCCTCTTGCTGCACAAAATAATTCTGAGGCTAATTTTACAGTTCAGGATTATTATATTAATGTGGCCTAAGCAGGCAGAGTACCTCCAGACCCTACACATCCTAGACCACCTAGAAATTTGGTTACACAATGTCCTCCAGTGATTTCTTCTGTCCAGGATACAGATTTGGTCCCTGGGATGCCTCCCTGTGCCTCTGAGGAGAGGGACCATCTAGTGAGAGATCCCTTGGTCCACCCTTTACCTATGGAAAAAGGTGACATGGCTCCTCCACCACCCCCTGTCTGTCCCTTGAGAACAGTACTACCTGCTAGTGCAGATCTTCCTCACTCAGTGGGGGTTGTACCTGACATTCCTTTGTCTAATTCATATGGGATTCTAGCCATTGAGGATGATTCGATAGTTTTGGATTCTGATGCGGCTTACATATCTTCCTCACAATGGGACCTACTGTTTGATATGAATGTGGGGAAATCTGACGGGTTAAAAAAAAATGAAGAAAACAAGTGGGCTCTGGATGGGTTTACGTAAAAGTGCCAGGAAAAAACTGTTGCCCTCTTGATCCTAAATTTCTGTTGTTGGTGATTTAACTGTGGCCTCATTAAATGTGAACAGTATTCTTACTAAGTATAAACGCTTGGCTACTTATGAAATTTTTTCTCAGTTTATGGGTGATATTGTTTTCCTCCAGGACATGAGACAGTATACCAGCTCTGATTTTGATACTGCGTCTCGAGCTTGGACATGGGGTCCTTGTTTTTGGTCAGGAGGAGGTTTGGATTTATGTTCTGGGACATTTGTTTTTTAACTTCTGATATTTTGGTTACTTATGTTATTGAAATTGAGATAGGCAGATGTCTTCTGCTGGATGTTTCTATACAGAATTCTGATTTCAGACTTATAAATGTGTATGCTGCACAGACTAAATCTGACCGTATTGCTTTATTGAAGAAAATTAGACCATTTTATTGACTAGATGTAATGTCCTTTTGGTGGGGACTTTAATATTAATAGGGCAGTGGAGGATGGAGGCTAAATCTCTGAAACTGTATTGCGATTCTAATTTTTGAATGGCCTTTTGTGTCTTACGGGTTGACAGATGTTTTTACTCAGACCCCACTAATGTAGTCTACATTTATTTTTCAGGTTCTAAAAGTCCCACATAGATTATTGGTTTGTGTCTCCTAATTTGAAGTTTAGCGCCAAGGCTGCACTTCCTGTGGCTACCTCTGATCATATGCTTGTACAGGTTACCTTTTCTGACAATCCCAGTATTTCTAAAGGTCTGAGGTTATTGGAAAATTAATTTATCGTTGTTGGATTTTCCGGAACTCAAGGAAGGTTTTGTCTCTTTATTGTTGCATGAAAATCTGTTTGTTTTTATATGATGCGATACAAGATTGGTGGGATGATACAAAGTCTGACATACAACAATATTTAAAAAGATTGGGCGTCTTTTGGGAAAGCAAAGGGTGATTCTTATAAGTCCATGAAATCTCATTTGGAAAAAGCTTACTGTGATTTACAGTACAAAAAGGTTTACGGTAGATATGTTGGTTGTGCAGGCTTTGAAAGACGATTTAGTTAAATTACAACATGATAAACAACGGGTTTTGGAAACTGCCTAGAGATTTGGGTTTCCAGTGCAAAGGGTGAATTGAATCCACTTGAACAAAGTGATAGATACAGGAAACACAAAGACATGAAACAAGTCTTAAACTCTTCAGGATCTTTGGTTTCTTTTCATGAGGGTAGTTTGGCAGCTTTGGAGGATTATGTATTAATACTTTTCTGGAGGATCCATCAGTAATGAGGGTCTTGGTTCCTGGGGATTTATTCCTGGTTTTACTGCAGTCTATATCGCGGTTGGAATTAGAAGCAGTGATTAACTCCTTGCCTAAAGGTAAAACCCCTGGTGGGGACGGTTTAGTGAATAAACTTTATCCTTTGATTTTTTCAATCTTACGTGCAGAACTAGTGACTTTGTTTCAGGTTTGTTCAGATACTGGTGTTTATCCATCAAATTTCAATCAGGGCCTTGCTATTTTTTTATTTAACTCTGGTGCTAGGGAGAATTTAGGTAATTGGAGACCTATAACCCTCCTTTATTTCAACTGCAGGATTTTGACAAAATTATTAAGTAACAGGTTAGCTGTTGTTTTGCCCCAGATTATTCATTCTTCTCAGTTTTGTTTCATTGTTGGTCGTCTTATTTCAGATGCTTTAATTTTATTGTGTGAGGTGTTTCATAGGGGTTTGTTGCAGGATATTTCTGTTTTTTTTTTTTAAGTATGGATCAATTAAAGGCTTTTGATCGAGTTTTGCATGTTTATTTATGGTTCTGTTTGTCTATTATGGTTATTCTGTTCCTTTTAATTCCTGGTTACAAGGTTATTATGGCTGTGCTGTGATGGCTCCTTATGTGCATGGGAGAGTTGTTAAGTTTCAGGCGTGTCAGCAGGGGGTACATCAAGGTTACCCTCTCAGCCCCCTTTTGTATATTCTTACATTAGATCTGTTGTTACAGCAACTGAATTTGACGGTTGATATTAGTGGGATTTCTCGGCATAGTGGTATGACTGAACTTGTTACTATAGCATATGCTGATGATTTGTGTGTCTTATTATCAGATCTCCCATCTAGTGATGCAACAGAACTAGTTTTACATCGCCATGAGCGATATTGAGCTAGAATTAATTTTGGTAAAAGTAATTGTGTTGTTTAGGAGACTCAGTAAGCCATGTTCAAGGGATTATGGAATTCCGGTCTGTAGTTCAGAGGGTAAGATTTTAGGTATTTTGGGGAATGCTCAACTGGATGTTTATAATTGGAATATGCTTTAAAGGCTGCACAATTTAAAGTTCATACTTGGAATAAGTGGTGTATGGCCAAATTGAAATGGGTCCATATTGTAAAACTTATTTATTGGGTATGTTTTTGCACTTGGCAGCAGTGTGACGTTACCAATAGTTTGGATTGTGCCATGCTTAGCATTTTTTAAGCTATCTGGGGGTAATCGTTTAAACCCCATTAAAAGAAATGTTTTATATTTACCCAAACCCAAGGTGGTCTCAATATGATTAACCCAATTGTCTTTTTCTTTTCTATCTTTTATTTGTCAGTGTTCACCTTTGATTACTAATGTGCACAAGATTTGTTCTCCTTGGGTTATGGACATCATGGAGGCTGGTTAACTGACTGGGCATGGACAAAGCAGTGTCTAAGCAAAGCATATGCATGCTGTGTTGTTTACTTATTCTGCCTGTTTCTGGAAGATTAAACAGTGGCAACTTACTAAATCAATGGTGTGCCATTTATCCAGAAAGGAATTATATGCATCTATTCAAGCTAGATATTTTTTCTATTTACTTGATTATTATGCTAGGTCACAAGAGGATGTTGTTTTCATTCAGAAAATGTTATGCTCCATGCCTTTGCTTCCTTCTGTGTGGGATGTGATGTGGCTGTGTGTTCATGGCAGATTACCAGTCAGAGCAAATCTAAAACGTAAGAATACTGAAGGTCGCTCTTGTTCTAGAAGTAATTTGTGTTCTGAATCAGTGGAACCCATGTTTCATTTGTTTTTTACTTGTCCATATGCTGTTGACTTTGGTCAGTGGTGGCGTGTCATTGGGTTGCTTCTCCTTTTCATAATATGTCTTCGGACTGTAGACAGATTGTGCAATCCAGTCTGTCTTCAGCTGAAAGAGCCTTTTCTCAAGAGCGTGTGAGAGTTTGCTCTCTTCTTTGCAGATAAAGGTTGCGAAATCAGATTGGACGTCCGCTTGACCCTCTCAATGGGAGTTGTGATGGTCGGCAGGAGATGTCGGACACCAGTTTGTATGGTCTGACTTCAGCCTCCCACAATCAATAACATTGTGATGATCATCAAATCACTGCGTCCGACCAACTGTGATTTGGACCCGAGCCCACCAGTCTCTTAGTGGACTGTGTGGATAAAATTGGCCCAGTCCTTGTGTGATAGTCTGGAGGTCCTTGGAGAGGGCATCTTTCCAGATCCTCTTAAGAAGGCTGTAGTTAAGCTTCTTTTGAAGAAGCCCTCCTTGGACCCGGATTGTCTAGCAAATTACAGGCCTGTCTCTAACTTACCCTTTGTGGGTAAAGTTATTGAGAAGGTGGTTGCAGTGCAGCTGGATGATCATCTGACCAACAACAATGTCTATGATTCTCTCCAGTCTGGATTTAGGAAAAGGCATAGTACCGAGACAGCACTTGTTCGGGTACTAAATGACCTCTTAATTGTGAGAGATCGAAGGACCTGCTCCATCCTGGTACTTCTTGATCTCTCTGCAGCATTTGACACTGTGGACCATGGTGTGCTACTGGAGCATTTGCGGTCTATCTGTGGACTGTCTGATACAGTCCTCAGGTGGTTTCCATCTTACCTAGAGGGTAGGACTCAGAGGGTGGTGTCTGGAATTTTTTCTTCAGCATCAGTCTCCCTATCCTGCAGGGTACTGCAGGGTTCCATCTTGGCACCCATGTTGTTTGCAGTGTATATGCTGCCGTTAGGAGTGATTATTAGGTGATACGGTCTGGGTTTTCATTGCTATGCAGATGATACCCAGCTGTATATGTCTTTTGTGCCCAGTCAGGATGCTGCCATTTCAGTATTTAACAACTGTCTTGCCGAGATCCAAGACTGGATGAATGGGAGTTGGCTGTGGTTGAACTCCAAAAACTGAGGTGTTGGTTGTGGTCGCTGGGAGGCGGGTTTGTTAGCTGGATCGCCTCTGGCTTATGGCTCGGGGGTGTCCAGCTGACTACCTCAGACCAGGTGTGGAACCTGGGCATTGTATTCAACGACTGTCTGACTTTTAAATCTCAGATGTCAGCGGTTGTCAAAACCTCTTCTTACCATCTGAGGAACATCGCCCGGTTGAAGCACCTGGTTCCTCCAGAGGATCTTCCAACGTTGGTCCACACCTTCGTTACCTCCCACCTTGACTATTGCAATGCCCTTTACCTGGGGCTATCGGGGGTTGAACTTTGCTGTCTACAGCTAGTGCAGAATGCAGCAGCCAGGCTGTTGACTGGATCTTCTAGGTCTAGTCATATAATGCCTGTGCTCCACAGACTGCACTGGCTGCCAGTTGCTATTGTGAATCACCTTCAAGGTCAGTTTGCTGACCTATAAAGCCCCTACGATCAGGGACCTGCTTACCTGAAAGAGCTCCTTTGTCCCTACTGTCCCCCTGCTCTCTCGATCCACTGGCGAGGGATTGCTAGAATTCCCAGGGTCCTTTTAAAAACTTCAGGGGCAAGATCATTTAGTTTTATGGCCCTGACCCTGTGGAATTCTCTACCCCGTCGGGTACGAAATTGCCCGACTGTCCAAAGCTTTAAAGGAGCTTTGAAAACATATCTTTTTAGCAAAGCTTTTAATGACTTATGATTGTTTTAATGTTGTTTTAATTATTTATTGTTTTATGTATTCTGTACAGGCACTTTGGTTTTAAGAAAGGTGCCTTATATAAATAAAGAATGATTGAATGAATGAATGAATGAATTCTTAAGGGTTTTACTGTCTACCTGGAAATTATATGATAAGGCTGGTATGCAGTGTATTTTGAATTGTTTTAAGTTCCATACTTGGAACAGTAGAGTTTGGTGGTCTCTGCAACAAATGTACATTACTCCTACACAGTTATTTTGGACTATAGCTGATGCAGTTCTTTTTCTGCGCAGACAGGATTATAGTTCTTTACCAGTTATGTTTGTCAGACAAAAATGAAAGCATTTCAATTGATTAGATGCTGTCTGAGTGTTGTATATCTTGTTTTGCATTTCTACATAATTTCTCTTTTATACCTGATTTTGTGTGTTTTGACCACTGTTTTGTCATTTTTTTCTCTGAAGTTTAAAACTAAAACAAAAAAATTCCCCTACTCTTTGGGTGGGAATGGGACAGGAGTTAGGCACAGTTATGGATTGTTTATGTTTCAAGTTCCTGACTGCTGTTATACTTATTTATGTTTTGATTTCTTTCTTTTTGATTTTGTATGCCATCATATCATTTTGTCTGTTTTGGTTTGTGGTTTGAATATAAAATTCCCCTACTCTTTTAGTAGGGTGCAGGAAGGGGGTTTGTTTCATATACTTTTCTTTATGTATGGGATTGCATGTATGATGTAATGCTGCTTTGTGATTTCATTTTAGGTATGTATTTTTCTTATGATTTTGTATGATGTCAATGTTGTTTGGCTATATGTTCTTTTAAGTTCTAAATAAAAAATTCCCCTACTCTTTTTGAGCAGTGCCATAGGATCTTTAACATCCACCTGAACAGGCAGACAGAAAAGAAGGCACATCAGGAGTGCAGCACCCCCCCCCCCCATGCTGCACTACAGTGTCACTATTGGGATTTAAAGAGCTAGTGGAGCCAAACCATGCAGACAGGAAAATAACATAAACTTTAAGAAGTAGTCAGTTATAAAATTTTATTTTTAAAGTACCTTTCTTTTTCCTTTTGCCCATCAGAGAGTCCTCTATGTCTTAATGTTGTGGTGGACTTGTGGAACAGCTGTTAGCATAGAAGCTGACATATCTAGTTGTACTGCCCCCACCCCCACACTACATCATCAGCATTGTGAGTTTGCTGACAGTAAAATCACACATGAATGACCTGGCAGTCACTGAATTATTGTTCTTAAGTTGTAGCAATGTCACAGTCAGTGAGGTCACAATGCTGGTGATGTAGTGGAGGCAGTATAGCTAGCTATGTCATCTAACACACAGAGTGCTGCTCCACAATCATACATACTAACATCAGGTAAACAATCTTCTAATTAAAAAAGGGAAAAGAAAAATTATCTCAAATATGAAAGGTAATGGTTGACTGATTTTAAAATCTAATATTAGTTTTAGGCAGTACACTAGCTCTTTAGCCAACATGCCTGGTGTGGGGATAAAACCCACATCCTTCTGATCTTCCAGTCTCAGAGACCAGTGTGCAACCTGCTGAGTCACTGACTCTGAGATGAAATATGATATGATACGAATATATAAATAAAACATTGCAGTCATTATTTCATGAACTATACTCACAATTAGTAATCACAAGTCATCAAATATTTCAAAAGATAATAGTAATGCCTGTAAATAAATGTATTGCAAATAAATTAGAGAGGTTTACATACATACCTATCTATCTATCTATCTATCTATCTATCTATCTATCTATATATATATATATATATATATATATATATATATATATATGTATATACACACACACACACACACACACTATTTTTGCATCTTTCATTTGTTAGTTTTACACAAATTCTCTCAGACATTTTCTCACCACCTAAAGGAATCTTGAATGAGTTATATAAATGTTACTGTTTTCTTCAAGGCAATGACCCTGCAACTAAAAACACACTCAGCACGTCATATTATAAAATGAGAAAAAAACAGTCTTCTGTTTCCAGTTGTTTGATCAGGACCTTTTATAGAAATTATGCAAAATTGCATCACTAGTACATAAAAATATTAATGTTCAGACCTTCTTACTGTATAGATTGCTGATTCTAACCACAAACAATATATTTATGTTCAACTGGCTGGACTTGGTAGTCAATAACACAAGAAAAACTCAACTGTTGTCCCCTACAAACTTTTTTCTCAGTTTTAACTTTTTTATAACTAGGGCAGGACAGGTTGTGTCATGCCCTAGGAATGACAGATAACATACTGCAATTGTACTGTCTGTAATCTGACACTGAGTCTGACTTTTGTTTTCACAAAAGCCAGAGAACATGAGTTAACCCCTAAGTTGCTGAAAGAAATAGACACAAATCTGTTAGTCTGAGCTGGACAGATGCTAGAAACAGCAGTTTAAAAAGATTGTTTTTTTTTGTTTATATCCTGAGAAGTTCTGAGGTACAATATGTGACTCTTGGCCAGCCGGTTATGATTATTGCATGATATTGGTATTATAAATAAATGGTTAGTGTATGAAATGTCAGTCTGTGAGATTTGGCCTTTTTAAATTACAAGGTGTCAGCAGCTGAAATCACAGGATGTATTATGCTGACCAGGAGATCTCTGTACTGTAATTAACTCCCTTAAGAAATTGCTTTTTATGGCCTCTTTATGACCTCATGCTTTTGCAGTTGGAAACTAAATACACATTTTATGATATCAAGAAAAACGTCATTTAGGCTGATCCTGTATGCTTTCTATCACCTAGCTGAGAGTTGGTGACAGAGTGTGAGACTGTAAATCATGAAAGGGATGTGTTGCTCAAAGACTCATAATTTGGGAAATGACTTTTTGCTGATGTCACATTATTAACATACCTGCTGTGGAAATCATGTTTGTAATTTTTAATTCTAAATAGGAGGAGCTAGATGACTCACAAAGGGGGTGGAGAGACAGAGTTTAACTAATACTTGTGTCTGAACTGTTTGTCATATCTTGCTGGGCTTTTAAGAAACAAAGATCTCTCTAATTTAAAGGCACTTACAGAGGTAATACATTAGATAGAAAAGATCTAAATGTTTTGTTGTAGGAGTTTGTTCTGTAGTTTTCCTTTTTTTTTCTTTTATGTGATTGTGATGCTCTTTGATATTTGTTATGTATTTTATCTTACTGTTTTGTCCATTTTAGTAAACATTTTCTTAAGATACTGCCTGGGTCTCCTCAGTCATTTTGTGCATGTTATTGCTGAGCGGATATTGAGTCTGACAACTGTTCAAGGACTTGTTGGTGTAACTAAGCTTGGTAAAGGTAAAATATACCTATGGTCTCTTATAGAGCTTTAAGGGTTCATTTTGGATATCTGGTTAGGTGCCTTTAGGTGAAAGATATATTGTATCCCCAGAAGAAAAATTATTGAAGCCTGTACATTTGGTATGCTAGCATAATGTTCACAGTTTGAATCCCCAGAACTTGAGACTAAAGGTGATTCGGACCCAAAAGTGAGGCAGGAGGGTTATCCTGTCTGTTACCTGATCACAGTATTGTGTTTTGAGGTTGGCTCTGTGGAAGCAGAGGGCCTGACCTGCAGAGTCCATTTATGACAGATTTGGTTGTCAGCAGTGGGATAAATTTGGTAATACAAGCTTTAGCAGTTCAATGTGTCAGCTTAGTACTGTACTGCTCACTTGCAAAATAAGGCAGTGATTATTTTTAAAAGAGAAAACAGAATGCTATCATTTAGCTTGCTTTCAAAGCTCCTACTTGCTTTATTGTTTTTCAATGGGCAAGTTAAAGTAGCCGTAGGGAAGAAGATGGCTTCCAGCTACAGTGAGCACACTGCAGGCTACCTGAAGTAGTTGTGCAAGGAGAAAAGAGTCCTGCATGATAGGAGAGCTACGAAGCAGAACCTCATGGATGCTGTGATGGCTGCAGATGCCCAGAGTGTTGAGTCACAGTCCATGACTGTAAAGGAACAAACCTTTGGTGTGGATGGGGCAGCAGCCAGTGCAGTGTCCAGATCTGATGAGGAGAACAGCAGGTCCAGTGCCAGCCAAGGCCACAGCAGCAGGGAAGGTCACCAGCATTCTGGAGCCAGAAGCAATCAGGCTGCAGATTGAGTTGTGCATAATTAAGCTTGAGTTCGAGAGAAGAGAAGCAAGAGCAGCAAGCTGCAGAGGAGAAGATAGAGCAAGAACAGTGAGCCACAGAGGAGAGAGGGAGTGAGAACAGTGAGAGCTGACCATGAAGAATGCGAGTGCCAGCGAGCACGGAGAAGAAGGAAGTGAGAACAGCGAGAAGCTGAATGTGGATAGTGAGAGGTTGACCATGAAGAGTGTGAGTGCCAGAGGTGACATGAACTGGAGAAGCTATGACTCCAACCACCAGCACCAGAGCGGCTAAGTGGCTTGGGTTTATCTGGAACTACAGGACAGGGTTACAAATTAAATTTCAAATTGATAGCTGAAATTAAAGAGGAGGAGGATATGGATGCCTTTTTAAATTCCTTTGAAAAGGTTTGTATTCAGGAAAAGATTCCTAGAGGATCCTGGAGCTTCCAGCTATCCTCGATACTTAGCAGGAAAGCTTGGGATGCATTGGGTTAAATGGACAATGAGGACTGTAATAATTACAGCAAATGTAAAGCTGCACTTTTAAAAAAGTTTGATTTAACAGCAGAAGCATACAGAGCTAAATTCCATAAGCTCAGGAGAAGCCCTGAAATGAGCTATGAGAGCTAGCCATGAAACAACCTCAGTGTTTAAAATGTTGGTGGGAAGGAATTGAAGCAAACTCTGTAGATAAAATTGAAAATGCTATATTGTTAGAACAGTGTTTCTGGGCATGCCCAGCAGAGCTGAAAACCTGGCTGGAGGACCGAGATCCCAAAACAGTTCAAGAGGCTGCTGAACTCTCAGACCGCTATGCCAAGAACAGACCTGCTCTGAGAGTGAATGGGCATGCGTGGCAGTGCAGAAAGGGAAAAGCATGCCTTCAGGGCAGCTAAAACCTCACTGCCTCTACAGAAACCAGTTAGCCCCAGGTTTGAAAGAAAATATTTTCTGAGAAAAGAAATGTTGAGTTTGCAAAGAAACTGGGCATATTGTCAGACAGTGTTCCAAAAGGATGAGCAATATGCAAAATAGAACTTGGAAGAAGTGAATTGTTTGTGTGTCCCTGAAGCATACCTGTGAACATGAGGGAACACATGCACCAGTCACTGTGAATGGTGTACAGACACAAAGGTTAAGAGACACTGGGGCATCCCTGACATTGGTAAAAGGGAATCCGGTAGATCCTGGAAAGCTTATACCCAATAAATTTGTAACTGTACAAGGGTTCACTGGGGAGAAGACAACACTGTCACTCACTAGTGATCTCCTAGACTAGGGTGAAACAGGAGGAACTGTGCAACAGGTGTCTGTAGCCAAAACTTTAGCAGCTTGAAGTCATCCTTGGCAACAATCTCAAACAGGGAATGGTGTGTGCAGTTACCTGTAGCCAAGTGGCAAGGGAAAATTGTAGTTCCCTGGACCCCATAAAAGCCACTGTGGAAACCACTGGGAGGCTGGTTTCCCAGCCTGTGTCTCTTGATATGGAGACTAATGAAAAGGGGGTAGAAATTTCCCCAGTAGCAGTTAATCAAACACCTATGGAGGATTACTCCAAAGAAGGAGGGTGACCCATTGTCAGAGGTTTAGGGATGACAGTGATCCAGACTGCCCTGATGCTAGAGCTAGGGACCCTAGTTTAGATATTGACAGGGACCTGTCCCATGCTTTGGGAATGTGTAAGTAGTTTGCAGCTGCTCAGAAAAGTGACCCTACTCTTCAGAAGCTGAGGGCTTGGGCAGACTCTGATAGAGCACAGGGAGGTGACAGAAAATATGAAGTTTATTGGGACAATGGACTGATGTATACACAGGATGCTAAGACAGAGAGAGAGATGATAGGCAAGCAGCTTGTCATTCCCCAGTGGTACTGTGAGCAGTTGCTCAAGACTACACATGATATTCCCTCATCTGGTCATTGGGAATCATGCGCATTATGCAGCAGTTGGCAAGAATTTCTATTGGCCCAACTTCACCCAGTAGGTGAAGGAGTATTACAGATTTTGTCATCGGTGCCAAGAAATAGGGAAGGCAGGTAAGAAAACCCAAGCCGCTCTAATGCCATTGCCCATAGTGGAGGAGCTATTCCAGAGGGTGGGAATGGATATTCTGGGCCTTTAAATAACCCCAGCTCCTCTGAGAAGAAGTTCATCCTGACTGTGGTGGATTATGCCACCCAGTATCTAGAAGGCAGTCGCCCTATCCTCACTGAGGACAGACAAAGTGGCAGATGCCTTACTTTGTCAGTGTATGAAACATCAGTCTGTGAGATTTGGCCTTTTAAATTACAAAGTGTCAACAGTTGAAATCACAGGATGTATTATGCTGACCAGGAGATCTCTGTAATGTAATTAACTTCCTTGAGAAATTGCATTTTATGGCCTTTTATGACCTCATGCTTTTGAAGTTGGAAAATAAATACATTTTATGATATCAGGAAAGAGACATCATTTAGGCTGATCCTGTATGCTTTCTATCACCTAGCTGAGAGTTGATGATAGACTGTGAGATTGTAAAACATGAAAGGTATGTGTTGATCAAAGACTCATAATTTGGGAAATGTCTTTTTGCTGATGTCACACTATTAACATTCCTCCTGGTAGGAAATCATGTTTGTAATTTTTTAATTCTAAACAGGAGCAGCTAGATGACTCACAAAGGGGGTGGAGAGACAGAGTTAAACTAATACTTGTGTCTGAACTGAATGTCATATCTTGTTGGGGTCTTAAAAAACATCTCTATAATTTAAAGGCACTTACAGAGGTAATACATTAGATAGAAAAGATCTAAATGTATTGTGGTAGGAGTTTGTTCTGTAGTTTTCCTTTTTTTTCTTTTATATGATTGTGATGCTTCTTGATATTTGTTATGTATTTTATCTTACTGTTTTATCCATTTTAGTAAATATTTTCTTAAATACTTGGACTTCATTGTAAATGAGTTATGCTCAATTGAATGTTTCCCTTATTCTTTATGAATAAATAGATTTACTGCTACTACTACTACTACTAAGTTACTGTCTGGGTCTCCTCAGTCATATTTTGCATGTTATTGCTGAACGGATATTAAGTCTGACAACTGTTCAGGTCTTGATGGTGTTACTAAGCTTGGTAAAAGGTAAGAATATACCTAAGGTCTCTTATAGAGTTTTAAGTGTTCATTTTGGATACCTGGTTAGGTGCCCTTAGGCAAAAGATATATTGCAACTGTGATTGCAAATTCTCTCACTGTAAGTATTACCTGAGCAACTGCTACCGTCGTCACGGGGCAAAAACCACACCACTGGGTTTTGTCTTAACGTCGCTTTATTTGATCAAATCTTTCACATGCATGCGGGAGTTCTGCAATAATGAACCTCTGCCATCTCCCTTAGCACCCTGGGTGAATACCATCAGGTCCTTTTTGTCTGCCCTTGGTGTCTCAGACCCTGTAACACTGTGTTCTCTCATTTATTCATCCGACATCCCCACCTCACCTTCATCCAAGGAGGTAGTAGATCTCTTTTCCTGTGAACATGAATAAGTATTTGTTCAGTGCATCTCTTGTTACTCTCCCTTTCCACCCACCCTCTTTATCTTTACTATGTTGTCCTTGCACTTCCTTTTCACCTGATATACCTAAGGTGCTATTTTCCTTCCTTAATTCCTGAGTAGCCTTGGCTCTTGAGGCTTTGGCCTCACTCACTTGGTAACCTCCTTAGACCAACTCTTATATTTCTCCTGTCCTCCCCTCCCATCTCCTGAATTTCTGAATGCAGCCCTTTTTGCTCTCACCCTCCATCACTCTACTGTCTTAGCCAGCTTGGGTTCTTGGCTCTGCTCTTCTTGCTTTTAGTCGTGGAGCAAGCCTCCATAGCCTCTGCTGAGGGAATAGTGTAATGCACAAGTATATAGGCTGGTTGGAGGATGGGGGAGACATAGAATGACAAAGAACTGTAAGTTAAGGATGGGCTACACCTGAGTGGGGTGGGTAAGGGGCTGTTAGAGAGAAAGTTGGAGGAATATATAGTTTCAGAGGGGTATTTAAACTAGATGGAGGGGGGGGAGGCGAGTGTGCGGCCATCAAGTCGGGTGACCAGAATGGGGAGCCTAACGAACTGTCCTTCCAGGAACAGGAAGGTGAGGAGGGGTTGTAGAATAAAGGAGGTGTAAGGGGCCAAGAGGAGGATGGATGAAACGGGTAGAGGGTGGTTCCTAAATGCAGGAATCTGTAATAAAATAGCTGAGTCAGGCACTCTTAGTTGAGGGATGTGATGCCGTGAGCATAACTAAGACGTACACTAACACCAGGATTGGGATTTGGCAATCCTAGTGTATAGGATATACAGGAAGGACCAAGGGGTTGGGAGGAGGGTACATCCATGTAAGTGATGGGATCAGATGCATTGCATGATCGGGAGGAAGGAAGAGCTGAGGCACTGTGGTATGCTGCTGGTGGACGACAAGGTAGAAAGTTGAGGCTGGGTGTGAGAGACCTCCTGCCCAGTCTGAGGAACTGGACAAGGAGTTAGCAGAGCAGATTAGGAGGGTATGTAGGAAGGAGAGTGTGGGCATGGTAGGGGATTTCAATCTGGATGCATTCCAGGATGGCCTCCTGACACAGCTGGTCAGTGGGCCAACTGGCTAGGTAACACACTAGACCTGGTACTGTCGAACGGGGAGGCTGTGAGGGAAATATGGGTGGAGGATCCACTAGCTGGAAGTGACCACCAAACAGTGTGGTTCACACTCAGTTTGAGTTGAGTCATTGGGGGCTCAGTAACAAAAGTGATGGACTTCAGGAGGGCAGACTTCGGGAAGATGCAAGAGATACTGCAGGGGTGTTCCTCAGCCAGGAATTGAACTTCACTATTCTAACCCTTCTTGCACTGCTAGCCCTTGGAACTGGTAGCTCCTCCGAGAAGGCCACAGAGCTCCCCATTTCGTAGCATAATTTCACCAGTTCTTCAAATCTCCTCTTTACCTCCTCCATCGTACACCCCCCCATGTCATTTGTGCCTACATGTACTACTACTTGAGTCTTCTTACTTCTCCCCTAGTGTTCTCATTCACAGCCTGCCATGCCTTGTCTGCTTTCAAGACTGGTACAGTCTCCACCCATATCTGACTGAGTCTTCCCCCCTTCCCCCTACCTGATCCTCTTCAGTATAGAATCACCTGTCATTGTCACCCCTCCTTCTCCACGTCCCCCCTCAGTTTGCTCCTTTCTTCCATCCCCATCCCTGCCATAGACAGCGATCTGTCTCTGTACAGCAGCTATTGGACCAGTACCGCAACATTACGATTCCCTCATACCCTCTGCTTCCTTCATTACCTCCTGCCCTCTATCTCCTTGCTCCTTCCACCTCTGCACTTTATTCCTCTGTCTGCCTTTTGTTTTTCCTCTCACATCAGCACTCACCCTTCTATCTGTATTTTCCCATGCCCCCCTTTTTCTCCTCCATGCCCTCCCTCTGTCCTTTTCCCTTCAATACTGTTGGAAGCTCCTTCTCTTCCTCCCCACCCTCTCTATCATCTCAGCTAATGGCCAATACCTGTTTGTGCCTGGTGCATATCCAAGATCATTTGTGCTGGCACCCGTATTGCCCCTGTCCCCAGCACTGGCACCAGCCCCCAGACCCCCATGTGGTCTGCACTCTCCATCCCCTGCCTCTTCCTTCATCCTGCCTCCTATCCCCTACCTGGCTGCCCTCCGAGTTTCTCCTTTCAATACCTCTTCTTGGCCATGGCATATCGCACTTTAGGCAAGCCATTTCTCCCTTTAGTCATGATAACTCCTTCTCCAGTCTCCCTAGCCTTTGGCAAATTGGGCAGTCCCTCAGTCTCCACAGGGTGCTCATGAATATGGCCACTCTGCAGTTGTTACACCCCACTATCCTTTCCTCTTTGTGTCCCCATCCACCTCCCTCCACCTATTCCCCACCCATTATACTTCCACTGTCCCCCCCTCCTGTCGCACTCCCTTACTCTGTCTCCTCCCCCAATTTCCACAATCCTGCCCCTGATCCGTTCCTTCCTCCAACCTCTTTGCCCCCCAGGTTCCATTCTCTGAAGTATGTCTCAATGTTATCCCTACCAAAACTTCAGCTACTCCCAGTATCCCACCATCTTACACTTAATTCTGTTGCGGTTTGGACCAAGGGAAAGCCGTCAGGGCTCATCAAGCCTGCCTGGCTGCCAGTTTTCTGTTTTTTCTTCTCAATCTCCCTGGCCACTGTGGTACACCAGTGTGTGAGTGTTGCAGCACGTACTGCAAAACTGCAGTTTCTATCCTTTGAAGCTTCTCGGAGTTTGCACTAGCAATGGGCCTCCACCACAGGACAGTCAAATGCTGAGATGGGCAAGTGATACAGCTAGACACTACACGTGTTATGTTTTATAATACACAGAATACACAGAAATGTGATGGCAGAGAAAGGCACCACTGCCCATCTAGTCTGCCCAACACCCTACCTCCCCCCTTCTGTTATGCTTCCACCCTCTTTTCCCAACCTCTTAAATCTATCCCCAAGCCCTCTTGAACCACTCCACTGTTTCAGCTGCCACTACCTCCTCCGCAGCTTGTTCCAGGCCTCCACCACCCTCTCCATGAAAAACTGCCCCTGACATTACCTCTGTATTGCCCACCTTCCAGTTTGAGGCTATGTCCCTCGTGTTCAGCTCCTTCTTCAATTTGAACAAGCTGTTACCCCTACCTTATTTATTCCCTTCAGATACTTAAAGGTCTCAATCATGTCCCCTCCTCCTAGTCTCCAGAGGGTACAAATTCAGCCCTCTCAATCTTCTCTCATAGGGTACATCCTGCATCCCTCGTACCATTTTGGTTGCCCTTCTCTGCACCCTCTCCATCAGCTCAACATCTCTTCATAGGTGAGGCCTCCAGAACTGCACCCCATACTCCAGATGCGGCCTAACCATGGTTCTGTATAATGGCATTAGCACCTCCTTCTTCCTGCTATTAAAACCCCTCCAATGCAGGCCAACATTCCATTTGCCTTTCCACTGCCCTGCTACACTGGCTGCCCACCTTGAGGTCACGCATACTAATCCCAAGTCCCTTTCTGTTTCCTTCTCCTTAATCACCAACCCCCAAGGGAGTAAGTTTCCTCCTATTCTTCCTCCCCAGGTGCATCAGTGAGCACTTCTGTGAATTAAACTTCAATTTCCAGGTGTCAGACCACCTCTCCAGCTTCTCCAGGTTTGTTAAACCTCAGTGTTTGGACATCAGAAGAACCAAATGGTTTTAACAGGAAACTTACAATCAAGCAATGATTGCATGCATCACATTGTTTGTCATGCCTGCATAATAAAAATATTTTCATTTTGTCTTGGTGTGTCTGGTGTATGTCTTCATTTGGCAGCAATATAGCTCTTTGAGCACCTTCTACATATCAGTGTGGCCTCCTGGGAGGCAGGGAATATGTATAGGGACCTCACTGTCTCAAGTTTTTTGTCCTGTCCCTCTATCTCAAAGGCAAGTCTCTTCTTTGGTAAGACTTTTAAAATCTCATTGTTTCACACTTCAAAAGTTGGCTGCTGCCGAGAGACCCATGTATTTTGTATGCATTTCTTCACAAGGGGGAGTAGAATATGCACTACTGGTGTAGAAGGGTCCCACTCATCTATATCCATGTACTCTATAAATACAGAAACATAAAATCTGATGACAGGAAAAAGGACAGGTAGGCCCATCTAGTCTGCCTTATTTCCTTGCCTATTACTACTCCTTGGACCATAATCAGTCTCAGGTGTCCCTCCCATCTATAATGCTGTGTGGAATGCAGAACTCTCCTGGCAAAATTAGCGTAGAATGACCGTTCTGCCAGTGAAATTTCCACTGGAATTTTGCTGATTCTTCTATGGAATTCTGCCTACTTGATCTGTGGAATAGCATTTTTTCCAGCAGAAAATCATTCTGTAGGCTGGCCCAGTAGCACTGAGGGCTGAGCATTGGACACCTTACCTCAACTGCACCAGCTTACCTGGGTTTGGGAATGACCTCAGGTCACGGGAGCTGGCACGAGTGGGTGGGGGGGCACCAGTTGAATTATGGCAGAATTTAAAAATTCCACTAAATTTTGTTCTGTCAGAATTTGAAAATCCCACACAGTCCAATCCCCCTTCCCTTCCCTTCCTCAACTTCTTATGTCCATGTGCTTACCCCATGCATGCTTAAAGAACCCCGCTGTCTTAACCCCTCCACCTTCTATGGCAGGCTGTTCCAGACATCCACACATCCTTTCTGTGTAGTAATATTTCCTCACATAATTTTTAAACTCCCTCTGCTCAAGCTTTTTTGCATGCCTCCGTGTTCCGGTACTCCTGCTTCTCTGAAAAAGAATTCCTTCCTGCATTCTGTTTCCCTGTGAGGTACTTACAGGTCTCAATCATGTCCCCTCAAGCTTTCCTCTCCTCTCCTCCAGGGACTACATGCTGAGTTCCCACAGCCTGTCCTCATATAGTTTCTCGTGCACCTTACATCCCACCAAGTTGGTAACCCAAGTTCGGGAACAAGATCAGGTTGCTGAGGAGTTGCCGTGGGAAGGGGGGGCAAGAGGATTGAGCAACTGTCAGACAGCTCTCCTCTCCTCTCCTGGGTTGGGGAGGTATGCTCACTCAGCAACTGGCTGCCACAGGTGAAGGCCGGGGAGTAGTGCTAGAAGCATGAGTGACATCAAGGGATGGACCATGGTTCCATAGCATGTGTGTGCTACCATGCATACACACTTATGTGCTACCATGGCAGGGGATCTAAGAGGAGAAAATGGAAAAATGGTTGGCACATGCTTCATAAAACCCTGCTCACCAACCTTCATCCCATGCCACCACCTGGAACACCAGCACAGTTCTGGATGGGAGTCACTGCATGGGGGGGGATGATAGCCCTCTCCTTCTCAGCCCTACTGAGGGGGGGCAGTCCATGGGAGGACTTTGGGTTCAGCAGTCTAGAGAAGGTGAGTGCCAGATGGAAGAGGTGGGAACAGGGCTGAGAGCCCACCTGCATGAACCGCCAAGGCAAAAGACTTTATGGAAAAAGAAAATGCTACAGTTTGTGTAACATTATACAAACTGTAATGGGCACAACCAAATCATGACAGTAAACCCATCAAATGTAGACAATATGTAGAGGGTCTCTTACCTGGGTGCTAGAGAGCCAGAAGTAGGACTTGAAGGTACGAAGTACATTTGACCTGTAAAATAAAATAGAGGACAGAAGTCACAAAGGATCCATAGTTCTTAGGGAGTAAATAGGAAGGATAGGATAGGTTAGACATAGAGTAATACTTATCTGATAGGGAAGCAGTCAGCATCTTGCCAGACCTATTAAAAGAAAATAGACAAACAGGTTAATATGGAGAAACTACAGTAATGAGAGAAGAGACAGAGAGTGGACAGATTCAAAGGAGAAATAGGACAACATAGGAGTTAAATAAATGAGTTTTAGACAAAAAAGTAACAGTTAAGGCTGATTAGGAAGGCAGAAATATAGGGAAAGAAAGAAAATCAGTAAACAGATAGGAAAAGAGGAGAGATGGTGTTTGTTTGGGGGGGGCACTCAAAAAACCGTCACCTAGGCGCACCTACTTGCCAGTAATTATAAGTAGTAGCCCTGGTGATGGGGGTCAATGGTCCCAATATTGTGTAGGACATACCTTCAACTGTTCCACATAATTATGAGGAACGGTTCTCAATTTACTTCATCAAAGCCCTCTGTTCCATATAGAGAGGATCTGTACCATATCCAGCGTTAAAGTTTTAATGCAAAGATATCTAGCAATGACTGAAAATGTATTATTAAAATAACAGCACATTTCATGCTCGACCTGGTGGTGCAGAGGGCTGAGGCACTAGACCTCTCACCTGCCATGTCGACGACCACATTTGGGAACGAGCACAGGTCATTGGAGGTCTGCACAGGAGGGAGGTGTGGTGCAGGATTGAGCTGCCAGCTTGTAGTTCTCCTTCTTGGGAGGTATCTGTGCCCATCAGCTCTGGGTGTCTCTCACGAGGGAGGCCAGGAGGCAGCATAGTTGAAGGAGCCAGGGCACAAGGCCAGTGGAGTGGGGGAAGAGGCTGTCATCAGAGCAAGAGGGCGCATGCGCACTTCCACGCGCATGCATCTCTCTGTCTGGGTCCTTGGGTAACGAGGAGAAAACAGGAGAAAAAAATCAGGGGCCATGGCAGGATTAAGCCTCCAAGCTGGCTCCAGGGGGTCCGCCAGGACACGCTTAGCATTAGAAGCTCCTGAAAGATCCCCGGAGTCCGGCAGGTTGGCAGACACATAGCTGCAGCCCACCAAAGGAGTATAAATCCCCATTGGAAAAAAACAGCACATTTTGTGAACTTCATTCATATTTATTCAGTGTTCTGAACTTCATGTTAAAGATTTGATAGTGTCCCACATTTTATTTATTTATGTATGACTTTGGTAACTGGGTAAGTGCACTGATCCCAGTGACTGTTTTCAGGCACGACCCGGGACACATACAATGGCACAGAAGTAAACTATAAGTACAGTACAATGAGCAGTAGGAAAGAAACTATTTTGCCTACTTGTACCACATTTTAAGGTATACCCTGTTACACATTTTGGGGGTGAAATGTTGAGAGGTATTTGTTTAATGAAGGAAGGTCTGGCACAGCTTACAAGGCAAAAAACATTTCATATGGGAGGAGCTAGAGCCAGTCAAGCCCTGAAACTACTCAAACACAGATTGGATCAATCAAGCCCACTCACCAAACTCAAAATCTGAATAAAAACAATTTATTAATTCAAACATTAATCCAACCAGAAATACTAACATACTAAGATGCCAGCAGATTAGGCCTCACGGTCTGTCGTGTCTGCTCAAGAGTCAGTACCCCGAGGACGACTCACCTGTAATACCCCACCCTGGATAACCCTCCCAGTCAGGATCTCACCCTCCCCATGGTTGGCAATACTCAGTTTCACCTTCCCCGATACCTGATCCAGCCTCTCTTGAACCCTCCACAGAAACCTGTAGCCACCAGCTCATCAGGTATCGCATTCGATGGTTAAACCACCATCTCAGTGAAATAACACCTCCTTCTCCCCCCGAGTCTCCCTCCAGCTTCCAACTATGCCCCCTAGTGACCACACCCTCCCTCCTCTGAAAAACCTTTTCCATTCTAACCCTATTTACCCCTTTTAGATACTTGAAGACCTCAGTCACATCCCCGTCCCTCCTTTCCTCTAGTGAATAAAGGCTGAGCTCCTCGAGTCTCTGCCCATAGGACCTATCACCCATACCCCATATCATTTTAGTTGCCCTCTGAACCCTCTCCAGGAGGGCAATGTCCTTTTTCAAGTGGGGACGCAAAAACTGCATGCAGTAT
This sequence comes from Neoceratodus forsteri, assembly GCA_016271365.2. NCBI lineage: Eukaryota > Metazoa > Chordata > Ceratodontiformes > Ceratodontidae > Neoceratodus > Neoceratodus forsteri. The sequence goes on from CM028133.1 coordinate 996,462,683, forward strand.
TCAAGGTGCAGTTTAACCAGTCCATTGTACAAAGGGAGAATCACCACCCTGCTTCTGTATGTTATCCCCCTAGCAATGCACCCCAGTATCTTATTTACCCTGGCCAAAGCCCTCCTACATTGCTCAAAGTTATTCATTCTGATGTCCACTACCACTCCCAGGTCCCTCCCCTTTCAAAGACTGCAGTGTAACCCCTCCCAGGGTGTACTCATGGGTAGGGTTTTTGGGTCCCAGGTGAAGGACCTTACATTTCCACAAGTTAAACTTGAGCCCCCAGGAATGTGCCCACCTCTCCAGAGCCACCAGATCCTCCTGCAGGGATACTCTATCCCCCACCCCATCCACCACCACCCCCAGTTTCGAGTCATCTGCAAAGAGGCTCAGTTCACTCCAGATACCTTTACTGATGTCAGAGATGTAAGCACTAAAGAGGAGCAGGCCCAGAACTGATCCATGTGGGACCCCACTAATGACCATTCTGGGAGATGGGACTCCCCCTCCCATGACCCTCTGGGTACGTCCAGATAGCCAGTTTCCAATCCATCTGATCATCAGCATTCCCACCCCCAGCTTTTTCAGTAGTCCAGCATGAGGTACCGAGTCAAATGCCTTGCTGAAATCAAGAAATATGACATCCATTGGCCTCCCCTGGTCCAGTGCCATCGTCACCCAATCATAGAACTGAACAAGGTTAGTCTGACATGAGCTGCCTGGGACAAAGCCATGCTGGGGATCATCCAGGTATCCCCTTTCATCCAAGAATGCCCACAGCCTCTCCTTAAGGATGGCCTCCATTAACTTGCCCACCACCAATATTAGGCTGACATGCGTGTAATTCCCCAGCTCCTCTCTTGAGCCACCCTTGTGGATGGGCACAATGTGTGCCACCCTCCAGTCATGAGGCACACATCCACTCTGGAGGGAAGAATTAAAGAGGGCTGCCAGGGGTGCAGCCAGGATGCCTGCTAACTCCCAAAGCACCCTGGGGTGGATATCATCCAGATCCAGGGCCTTTTCCTTTTGTAGGGACTTGATGGCTTCCCACACCCTGCCAACAGGGATGACAAAGTCCTTGAATCCCATCATTTCTGCAGACGCTGCCTGTCTCCCCCCACAATGTGCCACCTCCTTAATCCCAATAGCACCAACAGGTACATCAAAGTGTTCAAATCCCTGGCCACCTCAGCATTTAACCCCCGCACATGCTGCGCCGCACTAGCCTCCTCACCAAGGGAAGACCATGCAGTACTCATTGAGTACCTCCGCCTGTTCCCTGCCTCCTCAGCCCACCCCTTCCTGAACCTCAACCTACCAACCTGCCCTTTTACTCTCCTTCTTTCCCTGATATACCTAAAAAAACTTTTTCCCCACAATAGCTCCAGCGTTTCGGGGAATACCCTTTCATTAGGGAATTCTGGCTCAGTTAATCATCTATAAGCAAAATAGAATTTAAAATAAAACAACACTAAATAGAAATAATTTAATCAAACAGCCATAACAGCAACCAGCACTCACATTAATTATGGGCTGAGATGCATAGGTGCATAAATTATTTTTTATTTTCTTTCTGTAAATAAATGTGACTATAATACAGTATTCCAATCACGGTCTATAAACCAGAAAGTTCTATAAACTTCCTTACACACTTCATGCAATATGATTGCAATGTAATATGCCATGCATTATTTATTTATTTTACTTACTTGAAAGTTTTACCAGAAGAAGCATACTGAGCAGTATTGTGGGGGGCATGTTAGCAGACAAATAATTGCAGGTTACTAAATACAGTACATTGAGGCTGCCATGATCTGCACTTTCTGAGCTATAAACATGTGTCCATCCTGCTGTATCAATAAAATCTTTTCAGGGGCTGCTGCTGGTAGCGCCAGTGCATGCAATAAAAGAGAAAATGCAAGGCTGCACTTACTACTCTAACCTGTAGGAAGCTCAGGCTTTGGCCTGCTCCCTATGGAAAAGAGATGCCATGGGGGCAGTACAAGTGCACCTCTCTGTATCTACCGGAGCTGCCACTCCGATGGCAAATATAATTGCCCCGAGGAATTTGGAAGCAGGAGATGCAGTATCTGGGAGCTTGCCATATAGCTCCACTGCAAGTCGAGTGGCTACTCTTCTGAGATTAAGGGAGTGAACATGCAGGACAGGTGCGAGCACACAATCGTGTTTACATTCAAGGAAGATGCATTCGATCTGAAACTAATACCCTGTCCTGCATTGCTCCAAAAATGTGGACCGAAGGCATCATGCGGTGGGCCGGTGAGTGTCCACATGGTGACATTTGCAGCGCATTAACCTCTGTGCATGGGTTAATGCACTACAAATAGGGTGGTGTAAACAGGGCTTTGTTATAGTTAAGACAAATTAGGATTTAGGAAGGCAGAGATGTAGGGAAATAAAAAAAAATAGTAAACAGATAAGATGAAAAGAGACGAGAAAGTGTTGTTGAGTGTGGGAGATTCAGAAAACACAGACTACCACCTAGATGGGCTTCTTGCCAGTAATAATAAGTAGTATGGGGGAGTGGGTAATCTTTGTACTTGTTGCACAGCATTATTGAAATAATTTATCATTGGTGATCCAGGGGCTAGATTTACACTAGGTGTTATAGATTTCCTAGTGGCCAATGCATTCAAACAAATTGAAAATCTTTTCCCTGCTGTCTAGTGTGGGGTGGGGGGCTATGGCTAAGCATACCTTGAACTGTCCCACATAATTATGAGGAACTGTTCCTCATTTTACTTAATCAAAGCCCCCCCTGTTCCACATGAAGGTCATTCTGTTTCACATTCAGTGAAGTTTAAATGCAAATATCCCTCAATGAGAGTGAAAAAATGTATGTTAAATTAACAGCAAACTTTGTGAACTGTACTCACATTTATGCAATGTTCTCTTTTTGATAGCGCCCCGCATTTTGCAAGCCTACTTGTACCACACTATTCCACATTACGGCAGGCAGCTAGAAGAGAATAAGCTGTGGGTACTGCTCCAGTAGCGGACAGCACTATCGGGCAGGGCTTCTAATCCCAACCCGTACGGAGCTCAGGCTAAGGCCTGCTCCATGTGACTGGGAGCTGGGGGAACAAAGCATCATGTGGAGATGGAAGAGGCTGGTGCAGTAGCATCTCCCTGCACCCACCAGTGCAGCAACTTCGGCGGCAAATATAATGGTATTTAGGAGCAGGAGAGGCTTCCATGCAGTGAGCAGCAGTCGCGTCTGCAACAGGCTCCCAATCAGGAGTGGAAGGCATCAGAAAACCACTAAAAGATGAGCCACACACGTATATAAAGAAATGACCCTGTGGGGGTTTCCAGCAAGCTTCCTTAAGTAACTTTTAGACAGATGCAATAACGAGAAGAGAAATTATGGGGGTAACAAGATAAACTACACTACCCGTGGTTGAATATGGGGGGAGGGCACCGAGTATAAGATTGTGGAGGGTTGAGTATGGGAGGCACTGTGTATAACAGGGGTGAACTTTTTAAGTATTGGAATGTGTATGTAGGTGACTGAGTATGAGAAGGAGGGGGAGCAGAGTGCTACACAGGAACATAAGGGCCCATAAAAAAGCCACAAGACAAGCAACTACATCTGAAACATCCTACAGGTGATCCCAGGCCAGCCTCTGTATTGGGAATAACATTAAAAAGGATGCACAAAATAGGCTAAAAATAACTATAAAGTTTAAAAAACATCTATTATTAGTAACGTACCACATAATAATTTTTTCTATATCACTTACACTGTTTAATCTGCTTAGGACTGTATCAATATACCTCTCTAATCGTGTTGTTGGTAGCCATCTTTTTTTTTTCTTCAGTGGAGTACACTTAAGACCAGTTTAAAGTATTGTCTGTGTTGCTAGGCAACATCAGGCTAAAACCTGTCTTATGTAAGTCAAGTCAGTTTTTTGTTTGTGCAACAGTCTCACCTCCAAGACTTAGACAAGACCATTTTTAAGTCCTAAGACAATATATTTAGGCTAATTCTAAGTCAGGTTTTGTGCAACCGGCCACAGGAGGTAGCCATTCACATTCAGCTTCGACTTTCCCTTCCTGGATGGCACCACCTCACAGATTGTCCCTGTTGTTGGGGTTGCAGTTAAGCACCCTGGCCCCTCCATGGCTTCCACGCTGTCCTCCATTGTGCCAGAGGACTGTGCAACACTGACGGGCTTTGGTTCCAGCTCAGGCATGCGAGTGTGATTGCACTTCATTTGCACATCACACTCCATGGGCCACACCTGTGGCAGCTGCTACTTGTCTGTGGGCTGTTTGTACCAGTACTGTAGTGCCACTGTCTGCACACAGTCCCCGTGCTTTATGGCAGTGCTGTGCACCCTGGTCACATTCAAGTTCTGTGTCCACAGTGTCCTGGGCCCCCATCAGCTACTTTGCTGCAGCAGGGCTATGCTTCATGGTACACTTCCCTGCTGTCCAACATGCAGGGGTCCCTGTGTGTTATGCACTCTACCTACAGGTCAGTGTCCACCTACCTAAGCTGGCCTTTGCAACCCCAGCATTGGCATCCTGGCATCTGTAGTTCCCATGCATGCTGTCATGAGTGCACGTCCGTCCGCTGCCCCCACACATCATTTTCCAATGCCTGCCTGTTCTCCACATTCTCTTCGGCTATAGTTCCCTGACCTGTGACTTCTCCGGTAAATTACCTATTGTAGCCCTCACTGTGCTCTTTCCTATGGGGCTTGCATTTTCTGCCCCTGTGCCGATTTGTTTGTCAGAGTTCCAGTTCACCTGCTTTGTTTACTAACCACTCTCCCTGCATCTGAAATGGGCCCTACCCAGCCAACCACTCTCCCTGCAGCTGAACCACCCTTTTGGCCCCTAGAGAAACCTTCCCCAAGGAAAGCACTGTCCATGGACCATTCCACAGTAACAAGGAGGGAAGAAGAGGCTCCCAGCTGAATAGGAAGCAACTGCTGGTGGGGGACTTAATTGGGGGATAGACTTGAGAGCAGGGTGGGGTAAAGGAGAGGGAGGTGAAATACCTGAGAGGTACTTTGGCTTGGAGGGATGAGAGCAGATACAGTGGATCATTAGGCAGCAGGCGATGAGAGGGAACTAGATGTCATTGTCCACCTGGGGACAAATGACCTAGCAAGGGACGGGGTAGGGGTAGTGCATGGAAATTTCAGGGATAGGGGAGGGTCCTCAAGCATGCATGGTGAATTTTGCCAAAAGGTTGCCTATATACATCTGAGGAGAAGATAGTACTCTCCACACTGGCTTTCAGCAGTTGGTTAAAGGCATGGTGCGAGGTGGTGCTCAGTACTAGGAGTGGGCTACTTCAATGTCTTCAAAAGTGAAATTAGAGAAGAACTGAATGGGAAGGTATGACTTTTTGCAGATGCCAGCAAAACCTGTTATAGGGTGGACACTCAGGAGGGTGTGGATAAAGGGTTCACCCATGCTGGTGTGACAGCCATGTTGCTGATGCCGAATACATCACAGGCTACATTACAGCACCAGGCAAAACGTATCCTGGGAGGTACACCACCAAAGCACCCTCCTAGGAAACAGTCAGTCTCCATTCGGCCCCTTCCCCTAATTATCCCACAGGTCCAGGTTCTTAATTTACCTGTTCTCCAGTCCTACCCCATCCTAATAATCACCCCGCAGATTTACAGTAGATTGTTACTATCCCTGATGTCCAGTGGTTCCCATTTATTTATTTATTCATTCATTCATTTGTTTACCGAGTAGGTGTACTGGTCCGAGAACCATTTTCAGGCATGACCTGGGCCATTGAGGATGGCAAGGGAATACAGGCAAGTACAAAGGAGGATGGGACAAGGCATACAATAGACAGTAATAAATATATACAGGATATTTATATAAAGATATATATAAACTTGCAGCACAATGGATAAATTACATTGATGACAACAGCAGGTATAGTAGTAGCCAAGTTGTAATACAAATTAGGCATGATCTGAGATGAGTAAAGGGAAAAAGTGCATCACGGCAGTGTAGGTATGGACCAAGAAGAAAAAGAAGGGAAGGGAAGTAGAGGCATGATAGTAAGTTGGGAGGGTAGGAGCAAGGAGTGGAGGACAGAAGGTGAGATCCAAGGAGAGAATGGAAGAGTCCTGGATAGTCAGTGGTGCTAAGTGGAGTGGGCAGGTTGTTCCAAAAGAAAGAGGCTGCAGATGAGAATGCATGTTTACCCATACAGGTGGAGACTAGGGGGCACTCAAGCATGGGGCCAGCAGAGAGGTAGAGCTCTCAAACAAACACTTTTGGCCAAAGGAGGTGGGATTGCTGAGAGGTAGCTCATTTTTGGATGGCCTTATTGACTGTGCTGGCCAGGAGATAGGTCCGTTGGGCTGATGGGGAAGCCAGCCCAGGGCCTGGCAGAGTGAGCAGTGGTGTGTTGAGTGAAAGCCCTTGCCCCCTGTATATCCAAAGTCCCCACCATGACCCAGTTAGTTCTTACAGCAAATACTACCTCCTGGTCCCCAGGCTTACTATATATGCGACACCTTTCCACATTCGGCACAGACCATCCTCTCAGCTCCTTGATCAGGCACAAAATGGTGATAGTTCACAATCATGTGCTAACTGTACACAGCTGTTTATACAGTAGGCATATGTTCGTGAAACTCGCATTCTGTCCTTAGTTGGTCACAGAGGTTAGCAGAGTGTCTCTGCCAATTGCCACTGTGGGGAGAGTGTGTAAACATATGGTGGGGGCCATGAATGGTGGGAGCAGTGGGACTGGGTGGTCAGGTAGGTGTTGGCAGTTTACGATGTACAGAATGGACAGCAGCACCACTGAACACCATGGGAAGTGTGATATTACTGATGGTGGGAGCTCAAAGGGGCAGGGATAGGAGGCAGAGGTGATAATACCTGGTTTAGGAAGGCAACATCTTTTAGAGCCATTCACCAACTGATCAGAGACTCACTAATTATGCTATTCAAGATATCATTTTGTGATCCTACCCTGTTTTTGGGGGTGCAAAGTGTTGTTTGAGAGTCACTTACCCATTTAGCGATTGCAAATGCTCTTTGAATGTTCTGGTCTATGTGAACAATAACAGTCCATTACCAGTAAGATAAAGACAAGTGAACAAATGAAAATATGGAATTGAGAGCTGTTCTCCATGAGGTTGATAATGTAATTTATCTTAACAATGCATTAAAGTACAGAGTATAATGAGATTAATACTGGTACTACTGTGCTACCACATGAGTCTAGGGTTGCTGTGAGAGGTACCAAATACTGAAATGTCAAAATAATGAAGTACCATTGTGCTACCAGTGTACCAGTATTTGTGGGAGCCGACAAAAATCTCAACATTTCGTGATACCATTGTATTACCAGTGTATGTGTGAGAGACAGAGAAAATGGTAAAATAGGAATACCATTCTGCCAGTGCACTACCAATGCACAGAGAAAAATCTATATATCACCTATCACTGTGATACCAGAGTACCACTGGATAGTACCATTGTGGATTTTTCAGCTGATCACAGTATTGCCATTGCTATACCACTGTAATGGTATTGTGACAAATTCAGTAAGGGTAACCAGATTGCTGAGACAATGCAGTGCTAAAGAAGTGTGATAAAAATTATAAAGTATTACCAGCACTACTGCAGTGTGCAGCAAAAATTAGTGAAGGAAATACAGTGCTAAAGAAGTGTGCATGAAAATATAATAATTATTTGTAGTGCTCTTACAGTCTGCATCAAAAAATAAGAAAGATTGAGCAGTAGTACAACAGTGTAGCAGAAAGTCACAGCTGCGTTGAGCTCGCTCACTCCCCCTGTCTCGCTCGCTCATTGTGTTTCTCCCAGCGCTGCAGGCTGCCCTTTTGTACTGAGCTCCTGCCTGTATTGGCACCTTTTCCTGCCCACAAAGAAATCCACAGCTATCCCGACAGAGCTCTGTTGAAGTCGCTCACTCCCCTCGTCTTACACACTCATTCTGTTTCTTCTGGTGCTGCAGGCTACTCTTTTGTACTGGGCTCCTGCCTGCATTGCTGCCTTTTCCTGCCATGTTTTTTCCCCTAGGAGTATGTACATGCAATGACATCACGGCACTAGGTGCTGATGTCTGCCATACTTCTCCCTCTAGATGCACTGCACTGTATAGCCCCGATTGCCATTTGGGCCACTGCAGCATGGTGCAAGCCCCAAACCCACCCCAGGGAGAGGACAGCAGTCAGCAGACGCTTGATCCACTCCCTCCCTGGACAACCCCCGATGACCAAGGCTTATTCCCAAACCCTGGTTGCCAGTGTAGCATGAGGTATGGCATCCAGCACCTCAACCCTCAGCGCCACTGGGCTGACTCAATCAATTTATTATTTGTTATGCACCCAATCCCAGAGTATCAGGGCACTGTACTATAATAGAAGATATAACAAAAAATTTAAACAGTTGGTTACATAAATAAAACTATAGCAAATAAATAAGTAAGATTTCTGCAAGTGAGCTAAAAGGCATCAGCATGGAATGCTAAATTAAAAAAATGAGTCTTTTGGTCCCTCCTGTAAGCTTCCACCATAGGGGCTTCCCACAAAGGTCTTGGCAGTGAGTTCCAGATGACTGGACCAGCAACCCTGAATGAAGGCTAACTTGAGGTTTTCAGCCTGGTCCTTGGAACTGCCAGGAGGCCCTCTGTGGAAGAAATAAGGGAGTACGCTGGGAAGGCAGAGGTAAGGAGGTCTAACAGGTAACCAGAGCCTAACCAATATAGGGCCTTATAGGTGAGAAAAACAACCTTGAAGAGAACTCTCCACCTGACAGGCACCCAGTGCGAACCCCGCAGGACTGAGGTCACATGATAGAACCTGGGTAGTCCTAAAAGCAGCATGGCTACTGCATCCTGCACCAGCTGCAGCTGATGGAGGTTTCCACCACAGACCCTGAGATAGAGAACATTACAGTAGCCGAGCCTGGATGTTACAAAGACATGCATCAGTGATGGCAGGTCTTTGCTCAGAATTAGGGGTTTAATCTGGGCAATGTTCCTTTAAGGGACACTGTCGACCCACTTAGGTCTCAAAGTATTCCTTGTTTAAAAAACACATTTTATAATTGCCAACATTCTGTAAAGATTGCTGATGTAGCTGGTAGTTTAATTCTGACTCTTTTTTTATTATAAAAAGTGAAAAACAGACTACCCACAATACTGGTGTTACCACACAAACACAGGTTTGTTTACATTCCTGGATCAGCTCGAGCTGCATCTTTCCTGGGCCTGGGAACACCCACAACACAGTCTTCCCTCCCCACCTGTCCTAAGTAACTTGCTCACCTTAAAATCCATCCCAAGGTCACTGTGATCCTCCCACTACTAAGTATGCCCAAGACTGAGCTAGACATAGGCAAAAAATCCTTCACCTACATAGTACCTCACAAATGGAATAATCTCCTGCATGGACTACTCTCCTGCTCGTCCCTCCTCCAGTTCAAACAGTGCTTTAGATAATGTTTTTTTCTTTACCCATATGCATCTGCTATTAACCCCACCCTATCATTCCTGTCCCACTAATCCCATTTCTGTACCTCTTCATATCCCCACTATACTTGATTCTGAATTTTTGTCCTCCCCTCATTCCAACTTCACCATGCTGCCTATCAATTTGCTTATATCCCTTTGCAACTCTTCTTTTATTTATTTATTGTGGTCCATGATATTCCATGTATATATGTATGTGTATAATTTGATCTTGCTTATTGTTTAAAATACTCACCCTAGTTACGCATGATTTTATTCCCTGTGGTCTTGTAAAATCATTCGTCTGTGATTGTTTCAGATTTTTTTATTTGTTCTCTGTAACTCTCACCCTGTCTTACAATAATCCTATGTTACTAGAATCATGTTCTTCAGGTCACCCCTGAAAAATGAATATGAGTATCTCAGCGGGCCTACTGGTAATCAAAATTCAAATAAATAAATAAATGATGTAGTAAGAGTTTAGGAGGCTACTGCCTCATAAGTGATTGTACTGTTTCAGTGTGTTTCTAATGCTCAGGAAGTATTCAATAAGTACAGCTCCAGAATTGTAAACAAAACAAGGTTGTTTATAAAAATACATTAGCATACATTTCAGTTCTACTAAACAAGGAGACAGATAAAGTAAACAGCAATGTCAATGAATTTTAGAGAAGGTAAGAAATCATAAAATGTAGTTTTTTAACTACAAATAATATGAAGAAAAACAGGTTGATAATGTCCCTTTAAGCAGTAGAAACCACTTTTAATGGCAGCTGACACCTGAGCTTCAAATGTCAGCTTGTCATCAAGGACATTGTCCAGATTTTTCACTTTGGGGACACCATCAATGGGGTCAACCCCAGGACCAAGCCTGTTGTCATCCCAGAGGCATCCCCATTATGCCCGAAACCTGGCTCAATCACTAGTAATGCCATTTTATCTGACTTAAGTCTCAGCCAGTTAGACATCATCCAATCCTGGGTCTTTGCAAGGCATTTATTCAGCACATCTACAACACCAGTTGTCCCTGGTGCAAAATACATATACAGCTGAGTATTATCTGTAAAGCAGTGAAAGCTCAAGCTGTATTGTCTCATGAGCCTGTCCAGAAGCAGCATATACACCATGAACAGCATTGGTGATTGGATTGAACCCTGAGGAACTCCGCAGGTTAAGGGCATTGGGGAGGAGGAGAAATTCCCCATCACCACCCTATGTCTCATGCCCAAGAGAAAGGACTCAAATCAGTTGATGACAGTACTGGCAAGTCCACAATACTCTGTATGCAATTCAACAACACAATGAAGTCCACAGTGTCAAATGCTGATGACAGATTGAGGTGAATGAGACTTGACCTCTTCCCTCGATCTCCAGCCCTGAGCAGATAATTATGCACCAAGACTAGTGCCATCTCTGTGCTGTGCCTCACCGTAAATCTAGACTGAAATGACTTGTAGATGTCAAAAGCCTCCAGGTGCTCCTCAAGCTGCAGAGCCACTATCTTCATAACACTAAGAATGGGTCTTTGACCTTCTTTTGTCTTACAATACCAATGGGAGATGGAAAATAGGTCTATAATTCACCAGGCTGCTGTTTTTTTCAGAAGAACTTCACCAGCACCTCCTTCAAGGCATCAGGAAAGACCCCCTCTGAAAACAAACACCCAACTATCAGGGTGAACACTGGACCAATGGCCTCAATACACCCCACTAGGAGATGCACTGGGCCAGGGTCCAGGTCACAATAAGTGGGCCACAGCTTCAAAATCACCTTGGAGAATTTGGCAACCTCCACTGGCCAAAACTCCACCCAGACAGTTGGAGTGTTTCTGCTCCACCCAGGCCCAGCCCTGTGGGACTGAACTAAACTCACTGGTGAGATCCCGGCCTGAATAGAGGATACCCTGTCAGAGAAGAGCAGAGCAAACTCTTCACAAAGTGCTACTGAAAAGGCTCTTTTCAACTATAGACAGACTGAATGAAGCAATCTGTCCACAGTCGAAAAGATCTGAGCTGGTCTGTTCCTCCCTGTGGCAGTCTCCCTGGACTGGAACTCTGCCTTCTTATGGTTGATTGTCCTTTCACAATCAGCATGTGATTCCTCAAAGCCAGTCTATCCTCCTCTGACTGAGTCCTGCACCAGCAATGCTCCAATCTTTGACCCATCGTCTTCATCACCTTGAGAGCCCCATCGAACTATGGGGGTCTCAAGTGAGAGGACCTAGGTCATGTACGGACTGGTGCAATGGCATTGAGCATCACAGAGACAGCCCCATTATAGTCTACCACCACCTCACCCAAGCCAACCACACAAGCAGCATTCACACCAGAAAAATCAATAACTGCCATCAGTTCCTCTGGAGTCAATCCCCTTAAAGGAAAATAGTTGATCACCTCAATAGGGGAGGGTCTGTCGAGGGGGCCCCCAAAAAGAATTTCGCCGTACAGTGATCAGATCAAGTAACCTGATCAATTCTGAGGTCACTGACACCGAAACCCAGTGAGAATACCAAGTCTAAGGTGTGGCCATGATGATGGGTCGAAGAGGCAACTGCCTGTGCAAAGCCCAGTGATGTCATCAGCTGGAGGAGGTCACAATCACATTGTGAGGATTCATCATCAGTCCAGGCACTGAAGTCTCCCAGTATCAGCCATTTTGGCAACTCAAACACCCTGTCACCGATGAAGTGTGCAGCCTCCTGTAGAAATTGTCTGACCAACTCCAGAGGGTGGTAAACCACGAAAATTCTGCAACCCGCACCTAGACCCCCATGCACTGCCACATGTTCAAGTGATGAGGTAGAACCCACTGGATATACAGAAAAATTCAGCCTGGATCTAAAACAGATGGTCACACACCCACCCCTGCAATCCATACTTGGGCAGTGAACCACAGAGTACCTGGCAGGGACTGATGCCTCCAAAATTGGACCAGCATCATCCCAGAACCAGGTCTCCGTGATGCACCCCAGGTCAACTGAATAAATCAAGTCCAACATAAGCGCAGTCTTGTGCATCATTGACCTAGTGTTGCACAACACTGCCCGGATGGGATCAGTGGAGGCTGTAAGCCCTCTAGCTGCCTACCCATGTGGTCTGGTGGGAATCCTTGGAATGGAGACCAAACCCATCGAGCCTCTCTCAAGGGTCCGCTTAATCCCAGAGTGCCTCCTACCCCTAACCACCCTGATCCCTCTCACCTCCATTGAGTCCACGGTGCCCTGCTGCAGACCTCCCATTTCCCTACAGATACCCACCTCCCTGCAATGCCTTACAATGATTGCAGGAAGGGGGAGGTCACAAAAGGTGCAGAGGTCACATAGCAGGGCTGCCAGGTAACATTGAAACATAGAATTTGATGGCAGATAAGGACCGCTTGGCCCACCCAGTCTGCCCATTTCCCTACCTACTGGATAAGCTGCAGATCCTAGTTAACCAGCAGCCTACTTCTTCCTACCCCCCCCCCAGAACTGCCTTATGACTATCCCATGCATGCTTGAATTCCACCACTGATTTTGACTCCACAACCTCCTCCGGAAAGCCGTTCCATGCATCCACAACCCTCTCTGTGAAAAAATACTTCCTTAAATTACCTCTGAGCCGCCCCCCCTCTATCTTCAGATTGTGCCCTTTTATTCTTGCACACCTCTTTTTTTGAAAGATGCTACCCTCTTGGACTTTGATGATTCCCTTGAGGTACTTGAAAGTTTCTATCATGTCCTCCCTCTCCCTCCTTTCCTCGAGGCTACATATATGCTCCTAAGTCTCTTCATTCTTCCTGCAGACCCTGCACCATTTTAGTTGCCCTCCTCTGGACAGCTTCCATCCTGTCTATGTCTTTGGGGAGATTAGGTCTCCAGAACTGCACACAGTACTCCAGATGGGGTCTCACCAGCTGTCTGTACAGAGGGATAATAACTTCCTGTTTTCTACTGGTGATGCCTCTCCCTATGCATCCCAGCACCCCCTCCAGCCCTCCTTGCTGCCCTCTCACATTTCTTGCCCATCTTTAGGTCATCTGATATGACTACCCCCAGGTCCCTCTCCATTTTTGTTGTTGTTAGTATCTCACCCCCCATTATGTACTCTTCCCTTGGGTTTTTGTTTCCCAAGTGCATTACCTTGCACTTCTTAGCATTGAATCTAAGCTGCCATACATTTGACCATTCCTCTAACCTTGCCAAGTCCCTTCTCATCCTTTCCACCCCACCCTGTGCATCAACTCTGTTGCAGATCTTAGTGTCATCTGCAAAGAGACATATTTTCCTTCCAGCTCTTCTGCAATGCCTTATAAAGACATTGAAGGACCGTCCTAATACTGAACTCCTGCGTACCCCACTAGTAACCCTCCTTTCTTCTGGAGTGGACTCCATTTACTATTACTCTCTGTGTCCTATTCTCCAGCCAATTCTTTACCCAGGCTGTCATCTTGGGATCCACACCCAGGCTGGCTAACTTGTATATTAATCTTTTGTGTGGGACTGTGTCAAATGCCTTGCTAAAGTCTAGGTAGGCCATGTCCATAGCCCTCCCTGATCTACTACTTTGGTCACCCAGTCAAAGAAATCTATCAGATTCTGCCTGGCATGACCTTCCTGGCGAATCCATGCTGCCTAGGGTCCGTCCGCCCTCTGGCCTCTAGATACTAGACAATTCTTTCCTTTAGAAGTAATTCCATCATTTTCCCTATCACTGAGGTTAAACTAACAGGTCTATAGTTTCCTGCTTCTGCCTTGCTCCCACTTTTGTGAAGGGGAATCACATCTGCCCTCCTCCAGTCCTCAGGCACCACCCCATCCTCCCATGATTTGTTAAAAAGGGTAGTCAGTGGTGTCACTAGTTCTACCCTTAGTTCTTTTAGATTTAGAGGGGCCCAAGACTCTTACACATATCTAGGCAGCTAGATCAGCAACCAAATACTAATTTGAAATCTAACTAATCATTCGGTCACCATCCAAACAATTTAATATGATGTAACATGACTACAAATGCAAAATAAAACAATCATTGATTATCTAAACCACAACCACCCACCACCTTCCCACAACTAGCCCCAAATTAAATAATAAATAATGATATAACATAGCTAAAAGGACAGTCCTGTAGTGGTTCGAGTCCTGAGATGTCCACCAGAGAGAAGTTTGATGTAATAGTTCCAGTGGAGAGCTACCAAGGCAGCAGCAATAACAGTGCTCTCACCACTGATCAAAAAAAGTGCAAATCTCAGTTAATGCTTTTGGATAGTGCTCACACCACCATCCGCTCTTTCACCAATTAAAACAAGATTTAGTGAGTGGAGCTCTCACCACCACTCACTAGTAATAGTGCTCACTGATTTGTCATCAGGTATGGGGGGGCACAGTGCTTACCAACCCTGCTAGTTTCAGTAGCAGAAAATACTCAAGGAGGATGGCAAAGGTCCACAACAGCCACCAGAGGAAAATCCCTGGTGCTAGATCAGTCACCAATAATTCCCAACTGGTCTTCCAGAGGTTTGTCCCATTGTCCTCACTGACAGACTGACAGTCACTCTTGGGCCTGAACAGGGGATCACTAGGCCTCAGGCAGTTTCTGACTTCAACAAGCCACTGCAGAAGAAAGAGCAAATCTGGTCAGGTCCCAAAGCCACAGATCAACTAAATGGTGTTAGGATTACAAAATCAGACAAATGGATGAGTGAGTTTGTCACTAGGCTCTGTACTGAAAGCCACAGTTCCTCCTTCATTACACAGTCCAGCCCTGATGTTTTCCCCAACTCCACACAACGCCCCTCCAAAAGTGCCACCAGTCCTCTAGACAGCAGTCTCACTGGCTTTCCATGGCATCAGCAAGCCACGGCAATCACTTTAGCTCCTGAATGATGTTCTCTACCAGGAGATGGATCCCAGCTTTAGGTTCCACTCCCAATGGTCAGACCCTCTTTCCGTGGACCTCAGGACCTCAAAGCAGTAAGTACTGTTACTAAAAAATAAAAGAACTAGCTCATACGACTGACTCATTTATTAACCCTGCCTGTACTTTAATGCCCTATCTAAAGCCTACTCCTGCATACTACTCGCTGTTTTAAAAAAAAAACTAAAAACACTTCATTTAGCATACAATGAAGAGAACAACCTAACTAACTGTCAGAGTTTAGGCTTCTCTGAAAAAGGATTCTCTATATCAACAGATGCTCTACTGTCCACAAAAGCCTTTTCCTGGGAACTCAATAAGGAGACATCCTGTTTTTCAGAAAATGTTCTTGCCAAATTCCTTCCTTGCAGGTACAACAAAACAGTACATGGTGTCTAAGAACTGACCTCCTGTTGACAGCTCTGCAAAAGAGCTAGTATTGCATTCCAGGTTAACCCTCTAAGTTCCAAAAAGCTTTTGCAACCTTTTCAACAATATAACTATATACATTTTCAATCCAAAAGATCCCAGTTTAACACAACGATTCACACATATTTCATAACTTCAGTTATGCAAAGGAAAAGAAAAGATATAAACAGCCATTGAAGGCAGAGAAAAAATTTGACTGTGCAGTCAGACACGAGTCAGAAAAGAAGAGGATAGAACAGATCCTTGCGTTTAGCTCTTTCCACATAACAAATAGGACAGGGTCTTATTCAACCCTGTTACAGTCCATCCTCCCCAGCATCAGATCATGGTCTGCCTGTCACCACCAGTGCACTTACCCCCACTCCCCAGTGTCAGGCCAAGGTCTACCTGTCACCACTCATGCACTAGTCACCCTTACCAGTGTCAGTTCACAGTCTGCCAGTCACCACCATTGCCCCTCCAAAGTCAGGTCACAGTCTGCCAGTCACCACCGGTGCAGTGGCCCTCCCTCACCAGTGTGAGGTCATGGTCTGCCTGTCAATGCCGATGTACTTGGCTCCCCTCCCCAGTGTCAGTTCAAGGTCTTTCAGTCACCACTGTTCCCCTCCACATGTCAGGTCTTGGTCTGCCTGTCACCACCAGTGCATTTGCCCTCCTCCCCAGTGTCAAGTCATGGTCTGCTTGTCACCTAGGCTGCACTGCCCCCCCCGGTGTCAGGTCATGTTCTTCCTGTCAACACTGGTGCATTGGTCCCCTTCCCCAGTGTCAGATCACTGTCTGCCTGTCAGCACCATTTCCCCAAAAGCCAGGCAACAGTTTGCCTGTCACCACCAGTGCACTTGGTCCCCTTTCCCCGTGTCAGGTCACGATCTGCCTATCAACACCGGTGCACTGGCCCCCATCCACAATGCTAGGTCGTGGTCTGCCTGTCAGCACCATTGCCCCCCAAAGTCAAGTCACCTTCTGCCTGTCACCACTGCTGCACTACCCCCGATATTTGGTCATGGCCTGCCTTTCAAGATCAGTGCACTTTGCCCCTCCCCGGTGTTATTTCACAGTCTACCTATGAACATTGGTGCACTGGACCTCCTCCCCAGTGACAGGTCATATTCTGCCTGGGAACACCGGTGCAATTGCTCCCCCTCCCCAGTGTCAGATCATGGTCTGCCAGTCACCACCGGGTGCACTGCCCCCCCCAGTGTCACGTCACCATCTGTCTGTCACCACTGGTGCACTGCCCCCTCCCCCTATGTCACATCCCGATCGGCCTTTCAACACCATTTCACTTCCCCTTCCTCCCCAGTGTCTGGTCATGTTCTGCCTGTCACCACTATCCACTCCCCTGTGTTAGGTCACGGTCTGCCTGTCACAACCAGTGCACTGGCTGCCCCTCCCAAGTGTTAGGTCATGGTCTGCAGGTCATACCATTGCACTTGCCATCCCTCACCACTGTTTCATCTCAGTATGGCTGTCAACACCAGTGTACTTGCCACCACTGCTCTGTCAACACCAGTGTACTTGCCACCACTGCTGAGTGTCATGTTGCAGTCTGCCTGTCACCAATACTGTGGCTCCTCCACACCCCTCCTCATCATGTCTGGTGCGTACCACAGATGCACTCCCCAACATATTTTTTCCCTTCCCATTTGGACTTGCAGCACTGCTGAACTTCCTCCCGCCACCATGTCAGGCTGCAGTCACCACCATTACACTTGTCCCCTCCACCCTGTCACCACTGTCATATGGGATATAACAGATATCTTCATTATGGATACAACAAATGCTTGAGCAGCAAGGTACAAGACTGTAGTCTCAAAATCACTGTATAGCAGTTTATATTCACTCCCTTTATATTTAGTGCTCCAAGTACACCCCCACATATTCACATCCTCTTATTTTCACTGGTGGAACACCAGTGCTACTATATATAGTGATTTACCTAATATTCACTGACTTTTTATTTTGCACTCTAATACAGAACCAGCGAATATAGTGAAAATAAAATGATAGTGAATACTTCCTGTTATGCAGTATATCTGCTCAATCAATAAATAGCTTCACAAGAAGCCTCAAGATCAGATGCCATGAATTTTTTGGGTCATCAGCATTAATCCACATAATGTTTCACAAACTATACATGAACAGACTTGTGATTACAAACACAATAGAAGTGTGGCCTCAGAGCGACTTGTGATTAGTAGTAACCTCACTGCAGAGACCAGCAACCAGCCAGGAGACCATGAATGTAAAGTGCTATCTAACAATTTATTTTCTGAGACAATAACAAATAAAAAAAATAATTGGAAACCCTGTTTTGGGGCACTTTACTCCACTGAACCCCCCCCAGATGGTGAACTTCATGGACGACCTTTGTGTTGTGCTGTCTTGTGGTTCTGATTACAGGGAACGTAACGAGCCTCACTCCTGCGTTAAACCTGAGTCAAGATGACAGTGAAGCAGAACAAAGAGTTTCTGCATTTTGGCACATTCATTATTCTCCTTGCAGTGTGTTTTCATAGTAGCATTGAATTTTTTACAAGCAGTCACATGCACATCATGTGAAAATCCACCACCACTGAAACACTGTTCATGACAACAGATGCTGACATGACGTGCACTGACTGAAGTACATGGATTATCCATCCTCATCAATGCGAATATTGCACTTCCTTTCTGATCATCACACACACACAATACCAGTTTCTGCTTCTTCACCAAACTCTGTGTATTATCATTACTTCATTTGTCAACAATGTACGTCATCAGCAGCAATTGACACGTACGTCTTCCTACTGTATGTCTCTCAACACAGATCATCAAGCAGTACTCAGAAGCAATGACAGGGATATCACAGAGATGCAGAGGGAAGAAGACATGAGCTGCACTAAATCACACACAGAAGACAGCAGGCAAGACAGCTTCATGGAGACCATTCCTGGTAACACACAGGTGGAGAACCAAATGAAACACGGAAAAGTAACTTATGGGACACATAAATCCCTGCATTGTCTTCCTCATAAAACCATAGGTTGGCATGCATGCTTCAGTAATCTGTAATCATTTCTTTGTTCAGTAGTGAGGGAACCAGTAGTTTACAGTGCAAAGCATCTCCCATCGCAGTCACAGGCTTTCTGTGCATGGTTATTTACTCATTTTCACACACAGTGTGTACCCTGATTCATTCAGTTGTACTGTAACTATCATTGGGATTGCAGAATGATATGATGAAATTCGTTACAAAAGGTGATGGGCTAGCACATTGGTAGAGGTTCTGCTTGCCATCCAGATGACCCTGGTTCATGCAACAAGCCTGGGATGTTTGGTGCTGACTGGTGAGGCCAGGTCAGGCATCCTTTGGACTCATCTTACCTTGGGGAGGGAGGGCACCTCCTTCAGTTGCACAACTGCCCCCAGGCTGCCCTGCTGGGGTGGGGGGTTATGCAAAAAAGGAGTAAGTGGTAACCCTGGGGTGAGGTCACATCAGCACACACCCACTCATCTGGAAAGCAACACAGATACTTTGCCCACCCCAAGTGGTGCTGGCAGGGGAGTTCCAAAGTTAGGGAGGGGCTTATCAATCCATCCCATTGCACCAGTAGGTGGACGCTGGGTTCCCTATTGGGATCACACCATGGGGTGGGATAAGAGGAAGGCATATCAGGTGATGAAATGTCCAAAGTAGCACCGAGCAGATGAAGCCACCCTGTCCCGCATGCCACAGAAGGGTCAGTTGGACTCCTCCCATGCCTCTCCAGCTCCTCATAATGGGCCCCAACTGTCAAGGAAAGTATCTTCACCTGGCTCAAGGGAAACAAGGGGGTCCTGCCTAGGTGGGTAAGCCATGTGTTATGGTCTGGGTATCCGCGAAGGTTTTCGAGCAAGAGGTTGGTGGAAGGTAGGACCATCGAAGGACTCCTGTGGCAAGTATAAGAACTTGAATAGGTGGAAGGAGGTCCAGCAGTTGGAGGTGAAAATGGGGGACAACAATAGACAGTAACAAAAAAAAATTGGTATATGGAATGCTGACTCCTGCTTGGCCATGAAGTTATATCCACTGGACCAGTATAACAGCTCCATACCATGACTAAAAGTGTCTTCACAAAAATAAGTTTAAGTAAAGACATGTAATGTATTAATAATTAGGGCCACATTTCAGAATTATAACAATCCATACCATGGGTTGTATCATTTATTTTTAATTTAAATTTTGTTAAGCAGGTAAACAACACTAGGGTACATGGTCCTTTTAGAGGCTAGATCCATATTATTAACAACACACAGGGCATACATCTACAAACAGGAATACATCAACAAGAAACATACAATTATTAAAGAGCAGATGACGCCTTTAGGAAAACTTCAAAAAACATAATGTTCAGACACAGTTCAGCTGTTATTGCATATATTTTCTCTATATGTCTACAGATTTCTCCTCTTCATTATTTATTAGTAAAGAAATTACCACAAAAACAAGATTTGTATTCCTTAGAGTTCATCTGCCTCTATAGCTTACTCTCTACTTGAAATCATAATGCTCTGTTGTGACATCATAATCTGTTGCCATGGAAATAGATGTGATGTCACAAGCAGAGTATTATGGCATCAGATTGGGAACAAGCAACAGGAGCCGATGAGTCCTCAAAGAATAACAGTCATGTTTTCATGCTTATCACCTCAGTAATAAATAATGGGGATAAGAAATACCAAGTTAATGAGAAATTAAAAGCTGCTTTGCTTCCAAATATTATGTTGTGCAAAGTTCTTCTTGAGGAGTCAGTGTCTCTTTAAGACTACAATCCACATATTAGGCCCTATGCACTATGGTGCAGAGTGGCTACATACCATGTACCCATCCCACTTAACCAGTCTGCACTATTTGCACCCCCGTGCAGCCAGACAAGGGATTCACCCATAGGGCATGCAGCCCCAACTCCAGATCGCATGGAGGGCAATGCAATCAGAGCGGGCAGGGGGCATGCCCACACTCTGCGACATTCACAGAGTTGCAGAGCATTAGGTGCAGGGGGTGCACAGTATACATGAGGGACCTCTGCCATAAGGTCTGCATGCCCCCCCCACCGGGATGCCACCCCCGGTCAAGGAAGGTCAGGTAAAGAATGCTGTTCCCCACACCATGCCACCCCAGACCACAGACCATGAATGGTGGTCTGGGGTCGGGCAACTGTCACTTCTTGGTTGCCACATGTGGCCCAGTGGCAGCCCTTTCTCCATGCCCACGGGCGCAAGGGATTCACTGGCAGACTGGATTGGGCATCTCATTGGATGTCTTCCTGGTCCACATATATATCCCCCATGATCCTGCATGCCAGGGGAGTGGGGCCATGGACAGGTGTTCTCCTGTAGTGCATACCCCCAGGTGCACACCTGTCAGCAGGTGTGGCCCTTCATGGGTGGGATATGCACCGCCGGTGCGTACTTCCAACCCGAATATGCATAGGGCCCATTATGTGTAAATTGTTAGAATATACAGAAGTTACAAAATAATATTCTATCTAAGAAATTACAAATACACTGGCCCTGATTCTAGAAGGGTGGTGCAAGTTGCTGCCAAATGCAACTTGCGCCACCTGCAACTGTGACATTGACCCTGCACCCTATTCTAGAAGGGGCAGGGTCATCGTAGCTAAGTCCTGTGACTTGCGGTGAGGTACGCTGAACTGTGGGTGCACCTAGTGAGCATGTCACAAGCTGCAACAGTAGAGCAGCACGGTCAACCCCCTCCACCCATGCCCTGACCCTGAGTCACCAGCCGCAAATGTGGCATATACCCAGCGAAGCCCTGGTAGTCTAGTGCCCCCCAAACACTGTTAAACATATACGCATCTCAATGTCCCTGGTAGTCTAGTGCCCATCATTGTTAAATAAATACACAACTCCACCAATTCCATAGTAGTCTATGCCCCCGATCACTGTAATATAAATAAATAACTCATTCCCCTGGTGAAGTTCAGTGTTTCTCGAACATTGCAATAAAATAAGCTTCACCCCAGAGTAGTGCCTCGACAATGTTACTCAACACTTCAGTCTGGTGTCCAGCCACTTCAGCACCCTCACTCATTTTCGGCCACCGGCACACCATTCCTCACCTCCACGGTTAGTTGCTGACTGAGTTCAGCATTAGTGCCGCGTGAAAAGCGCCCACAAATTACCCCTGAGTGCCTTGCATAGCACTAATACTGCACTCAGTCGGCAGCTGGCCATGGAGGTGAGATGTGGGCTGTGCCAGTCGCCGGCTGGGGACAGGTGGGGGGTGCTGGTTGGGCTTACATGGCTGGGTGGGGGCCACTAGACTACCAGGGAATTGGAGTTATTTAATTGCATTACAATGATTGGGGGGCACTAGATTACCAGGGAATTGGAGTTATGTATTCTTATTACAATGATCGGGGGAGGCACTAGACTACCAGGGACATGGTGATATGTATTTATGGTATATTGATCGGGGTCAATAGATTTCAGGATTTGGAGATAGTTACATATTTTATAATGATCAGGGGGGCCACTAGACTACCAGGGAGGGGTAATTGCTGCATTTGAGGCTGGCAACTCACGGTTCGGGGCACGGGGGGAATGGCAGCTCTGCCCTCTGGGGCTTGTGCCAGCGGGTGTTTCAGGGGGATGGGGGCATGGGTAGATCTGCAGGGCCCCACTGGGGTATGCTTGCATGGGGAGTGGACAAGGTGGCATGTCTGCAGATGGGTCTACAGGACCCTTGGGGGGGTGGCCGTAAGTTACATCAGTTAAATGCTGGTGTAACTTACATTGCCAGTTCTCCTCTGGGGGTTCTTGTAGAATCCCGATGGTGGGGACTTTGTGGCTGTTCTTCTAGAATGGGGTCAACTGCTGCCATAAACTCCCTAGCTCCATGCTGCAGGCGGTTTATGGTGCAACTGCTGGCATAAATGCTGTTCGGCACAAGTGGCCTGCAACATGTCACAGGCAACTTTGTAGAATGGCGCATGTCACAACTGCTGGCATAAGTTGCTACATGTGTCATTCTACTTGGTGCAACTGCTGTTACGCCAGGTGTAACCCTTCTAGAATCTGGCCCACTAAATACAACTTAAGACAAAATAGACACAACAAACTGAATTACAGTAGGTAAGTAAGAACAATGAAGTTAATAATCAACTGCATTTACATTGTGATTCTTTTTAACTAGTTCTTTTAATGATATCTTAAAATTATAACAGTTTTTCAGTTTACGTAAGTTAACTGGTAAACTATTCCACATTCCAATGGCAATTTGCTTAAAAGCTTTTTGTTTTTTTAGTGATTTATATAGCAGAATGGTTAGTGTAATTGTATCTTCCGATCTTAAAGCTCTGTTACTTAATTTTTGCTCAAAATAAGTTAACATAGGACTATCTGGTGTACAATGTAATGAATTAAATACAAAGCACGATATCTGAAGTTTATCTGATAACCAGTCCAAATTACTATATGTATTACAATTGTGTTCCTTGTGTTTTGCCTTTAAAGCAAATCTACATATGGCATTCAAACAAATCCTTTGCTGTTTGATTTTTTTCAGATGCCCCCACCCACCCTACAATAGGTTCGCATATTCGAGTATGGGGATAAGACGAGACAAGTTTGTGCTATCATACGTCTTGTTTCGTTTGTCAGGAAATCTCTAACTGAATACGATGCACCCATCTTTTGATGTAGTTGTTTTGTTACATTATCAATATATGATTTAAAATTCAGTTTACTGTCTGGGGTCACTCCCAAGTATCTAAATTCTGTTACTGTGTCCAATTTAGTTCCATCTGCAGTAGAAACGTTGAATGGTTCTGCCACTGCTTTTACAGTAATTTGTGATTTGAACAAAATAACATCCATTTTGTTAGTTTTCTAATCAAAACAAGCCTGTTCATAAGTAGTCATTTTGTTGAATTCACATTCTAGATTTTTTTAAAGATCTATAGGTCTTTATCTTCATTATATATTACAGCATCAACTGCGTACAGCACCATATGTGATTTTGTACAAATAGCAGGCAATTCATTAATATACAGAGAAAACAACATAAGTCCTCATATCGAGCCTTGTGGCACCCCACAGAGAACAGCCATTGAATCTGATAATACACCATTTACACAGACTTTTTGCATCTTACCCATTAGGTAACTGTGTACCCAATTCAGTACTGGGTCCCCAAATCCAATTATGGATATCTTGGCTTCTAGCACGGAGTGGTCCACCAGGTCAAAGGCCTTGTTCAGGTCCATGAATGCTGTTCCTGAATACAACCCTGCCTCCATATTCTCCTGCAGGTCATTCGTGAACCTGACCAAGGCCATTGCCGCTCCACAGCCCCTCCAGAAGCCATGCTATGTAGTTGTAACTTTACTATACTTTGACAAATAATCCATGATTTGTAAATGCAACTACCTTCCTTGAATCTTCTCAACCAAAGATAACAGTGAAATGCGCCTATAATTACTTGAATGATTTGTTTGACCTCCCTTAAAGATTGGTCATACATATGTTTTTTTTTTTCCAAATATCAGGCAGTTTGGGTAGTTATGAATTTGTCATGTATTATTTGCAGAGAATAAACAAGTACTTCAGCAGCACATTTTAATATTTTGGCCTCAACTAAATCATGACCTGGTGCTTTGGATTCATCTAATCTTTGTAAACATTTGTACGCCTCCTGCTTTGTTATTTGTTTAAAATAAAACGTTAGGGTAGCCAGTTTTTTTAGTGCTAGGCTGTAGTTGTGTTTGTTCTTTAAAATTAATTAGATATTTAGATAGATCTGTAAAGTTTTCATTTAAATATTTGCTATTTCCTTGCTTTCAGCTACTTTCCCATCTCCTTTTAGTAAACTAGAAATACTATCTTTCTTTTTAGGAGCTATTTAATTATTTACACTTTCCCAGAATGCCTTTTTGTCCCCAGAACCCCTCCAATAATGACACAGACAAGATTGTGTGTGGTTGCTCAGTTTGGCAATCAATTTACTGACTAGTCAAAAATCATTGTTCACAGTAACATGATCATACATGATACATATTCACCATTTTCATTTTATCATCTCTTGCAAATAATATTTATATACAGTACATACATATACACTAATGTTCAATTGATACATTCTCTCACTTTCTTCTTTTCTTCTCTAAAATTGTATGTACGGCGGCTGCCTCTCTTCCTCTGATGTTGTCAGTGGTGTGCAGTGTACACACTGTATCTCTGCTTCTTGCTTATCCACACTGTGTCCTTTTACTGCCTTTCCATTCCCCCTTCCTGTCCACCTCCTCACCCCTTTTTCCGCTGTCCACCTTCAGCAGTCCACATCTGCAGCCTACCACTGTGCTCCACCTACCACAGTGGCACCCTGTGTGCCACCTACTACAGAACCCTCTGAACCTTCCTTTAGGGTGGGTGTGGAAAACTCGTGGAGCAATTTTGTGAGCTCCCCTTGCTGTGCAGCCCCTTATAACTACCCCTTTTGTCCTGCCTCCTGGCTCACTTGGCCAGTCCTCTGTTGCCACCTCACTGTTCCCACCACTCCCCTTTGCCCACCCCTTTCATGACCTCATCAGGTCCTCCCCTTCCATGACCTCATGGCCTTCTGGGTCCCTCCCTCCCCTCCCTCTGCCAACCCCCCCTCCCCCTACCCTGAGCTTCCCACACTTACTGTCAGGGCCTTGTGACAATGGGGTCTGCCCTTTTATTTGGGCAACCCTCTTTATCAAGAAAGCTTGACTTTTGCTCATTATTATAAAACTCTACTTTTATCCTTTTTATTTCCTTTTTATGTTGTCTTGCACATGCACAAGCAACATCTTGTAGCAGTAGGAGAAATGCAGAGATGTGTCAGTGTTGGTGAATGCAGGGCACACTTTAGTAGGTGCATCCCTCAGTCCCCAAATAGCCAGCATGCTAGCACTGACACAAGAATTCTGTAAAGTGGACATAGCTTGTAAGAAATTTTCTGCTGCAATCAGAGACAAGCTCATCATGCAGCGGAACAGATGACATGCCTACCATACGAGCCTTTCCTGGTGAAACATTTCAATAAACATGGCAGCAGCAGGAGAGCAAACAGCTGTTTCTGTTGTGATGTCTCCACCTTGCCACCCAACCGGTCCTTGCCTGAAAGGTGGGAGGAGGCACTTTTCCTTGCCTGCCTCCTCCACGTCCCACTGTCTCCTACTTGAAAGTCTCTCTCACCTGTTCGGAGTAGGGCACAGTCTAAGCTCCATATGGGCTGGGAGTATTCGGTGCACAAAGGCACTTTTACTCTAAGCATGATCAATCACACTGGCAGATCCCCCTCCCCCCACCTGCCAACATCAGGGTGCTTAACCCCCGTGTCAGCATGTATCCCCATCTCATACTTTAATGTGGCACACTGGGAGCCCACCCCAGTGTGCCAAAACCTGCTGTGGTGTTTCCAACTCCAGGATGCCCACTCCCATTGTCAAATGCACCCCCTCCCCAAATATCCTTCAACCTCAAGATGCCCAATCCCGAGGACAGCATTGATCCCTTCCAGTACTCTGGTACACTGGGAGTCCACCCCAGTGTACCAAAATCCATAGTTTCCCTGTAAAAAAGAAAACAGACCCACAACGTCTTTTTTTTAAACCTGAAAAAAAACAAAATGGTCCCTCATCATTGCTGCCAGCCCCCCTCCCCCAACCTGCACTCTCCCTCTGTGAACCCCACCTACCTGCACCCCCACCCATACTTACCTCCAGAGGTTGGAAGCAACGATCTTCAGTGGACCAGGAACACGTCTGCACTCTTCAAAAGCTGATTGCAAACTGAAGAAATGACTGGTAAATCTGATAATGGCACTGAATGGGGTGTTTTCAATGTAGGTTGACATTGCAGCCATTTTGGGGAGTTGTGGCACCAAATTTTCAACATGGGGTTCTTGGGACCCCACCTCATGAACACAGTCAATGTCATTTCGTTATTCGATCCTGAAAGGTCATTTCATGGTCACCGTGCGGCATCACCTTTCAGGACTGATTAATGAAATCACAGTGCCACTGTTCATGAGGTGGGCTCCCTCAAAGTCTATGTTGCAAATTTGGTGAAAAAATTCCAAAACATGACTGGGTTAGGAGCATGAATTGTGCAGTTTTCACGCACGATTGTAACTTTGACAATTTTTAATATTTTCACTCAACATTGACATTTTTTTGCACCTCCTTATGAACAATACAGCTGTCATTTTTCACATCCTGCCTGAAATGTGTTTTCGCACATCTGGCACACATCGGAGTGGTTGCTGTGTGAAATCAATGTTCTGGACAGAGTAACAAAATCACAGTGCCACTGTTCATGAGTGGAGGTCCCAAAATGCCTATATTGAAAATTTGGTTAAAAAAAATCCCCAAAATAATTGCGTTATGGGCATGTGTTGAGCAGTTTCCATGCACCCTTGTGACTTAACCAATTTTTCATATTTTCATTACCATTTTTTACACCTCCTCATGAACTGTACAGCTGTCATTTTTCACATCCTGCCCAAAATGTGTCTTTGCACCTGTGGCGCCAACTAGCACAGTTGCTGTGCAAAATTACCTTTTGGCTAATGAACTGATAGTGCCACTGTTCATGAGATGGGGTTACAAAAAGCCGATGTTGAAAATTTGGAGTGAAAATACCAACATATACCTGGGACATTAGGGTTTCCAGCTGTAATGCTCTACCCTGTAGAGACTGATAGGCATCGGGAGTGTGACTTGGGATTGTTGGCTGTAATGCTCATGCCATTCCACCCCCACCCCCACCCTGCAGCCAGTGACAGCCATCAAAGTGTGCCTTGGACTCTTCAGCCCCAAAGTTCACCACATTCTCCTATATTGCACCCATCCCAGTGTATCTTCTTATGTAATGGGGTGAGCGTAAGGCCCGAAGATGCCAAGTCACACCCTGACCCTTGTCAGTGTCTGCAGGGTAGGGTGAGGTAAAATGGCATGAGATTTATGGCTGATGACCCAAAGGCACACCCAAATGTCGGTCAGTCTCTGAAGGGTAGGGTTAGTGTCAGTTCAATACTTCACTGCCCTTCCTATTATGCATGTCTCTAACTCCTCCACTACCAATGCCAATGCCAGCAAGACAACATCTGGCATTGACAAAGCCTTGTTACATGTATTTCTTAGTTGTCTGAATAAATTCCAATCCCTTTCTGGCTTCAAGTTTTGATAGCATGCCCAAGCAGTATCTCGGTCTTTGATAAGTTTGATTAATATACTATTTATTCATTTTACATGCACCTCTTAATCATTTCTTTTTTGGCAGGGCTCTGTGATTAATTATTATATTTAGATTTTTTTAAAAACAGTTCAACTGCAGTATTTACATAATTTGTATTTTCCAGTGTATTCCAATCAATTTCAGTTAAGTCCCTTTTTATATTGGAAAGTTTGTCTTCATTTAATACCCAATTTTCCACTATCCTCCTCTTTCCTTTTGGTATTTTATTACTTCAGATATAGAATATGGGTAGGTGCGCACTTATTGCATCAGATAATACTACCACAGCTCTATTATTTCTTACTTTACTTACCAATAGTCCATCCAGTAATGTGAAATCCCTTGTTTTATTATTTGGTCTTGTCCCTTCATTTATTAAATGAGTTTAAATTAACTTTTTGTAGTAATTTCTTGTATTTGTTAACTTCATTAACCAACCAATTAAGGTTAAGGTCACCAATCAATATTATTTTCTTTTTCTTTAAATTCTCTAATAAGCCTATTAGTTCTTCTAAACCATTAATGTTTGATTTTGGCGGATTGTAAATGTAACCTACAAATAGCTTTTTTTTTGTATTTCCCAGTACCAGTTCAAAAAAGAGATTCTCACATCATGAAATTAATTCATCTGTTGTTACTGATCTAACTATTAATAATTCCTTAAAATAGATTATTATCCTCCCCCTTTTTTCATTCCATCTTTCCTAATAGTTTTATATCCTTCTATCTGTATTAAATAGTTATTCATTTTTGGTTTTAACCAGGATTCAGTAATCATCATAATATTGAACTCACATAAGGAGACCCAGGCTTCTAGTATGTGTTTTTTGGGGGGGATTAAACTACATATATTTAAATCTACTATGTTTAACCCCTAAGTATAATATCAATTTGTTGTTTCTATGTATTCTTCTGTGCCTGGATTCTCCTCAATGTCCCCCATCAGTAATAGTCTATGTAATCCCAGGATGAATAAACAATAGTCTAACTCCCTAGTCTCTATGTATTTAATAAACCTATGTTTTACTCTTTTATTTCCCAAACCAAATATATATTCAATTTGTCATCATATATTTCATTTCCCTCTATCCATGTAATCCTGTGAATTAACATTTCAAGCGATAAGAACAAAAAGATACAGTAGAGCCTCAAAAAAATCCCTTACTGGACATTTCCTAAATGGTATACACATACAATTATTCAATGAAGTTATATGTAATCAGCAATAATTCATACAATTCATATTTGCAGAGTCCCAATTTTTGATGGCAGATATCAGTAGGAACTACAAATGAACAAGTTGGTCCTGCTCATACAGCATTACCAATTTGTAATTTCCAATAATGGTGCATAACATCATGGTGGGCAGGCAGCTATTCTGGAGTGATGTGGACACCCGGATGCTGCTCATGCTGCAACCCACATGAGGCATCCCTTCACCTCACCACTACTCATCCCCTGCCATGCCTTATTTCTTCCTTGTGGAGACTGTTGCAGTTATGGAAGACCTATATCATGCTGAGATAATTGTCAGTGGTATCAATACCATGAGTGTGTGAAATGCAGAATAACTGCCTCATTTGACATTTGCATCATTTTCTTCCTTATCCGCACTCCCAATTAAACCTCCTTGTAGAGGTGCAATTACCCAGGTGGAACCTGTGTTTCAGCCTATGTGAACCTCTTCCCCTGTTGTCACCTCTGATTCTGAGTTAGAATATGAGTTTAGTGATCAGGCCAATGATGCTGCATAAACTCCCAGATATACTGAATCTGGCAGCCATGTGATTAACACTCTGCAGAAGGAAAGGTAACATCTGTTCCAAACCTTGTCAATGGGAATAACATATCTCGAATAGTTGTGAAACTGTACAGTTTATCAATGCTGGTATATAAAATGTAACAAAATCCCTCTTCAATCTTTATAGGGAAAGCAATAATGAGGTAACATCACATGTGAATGAAGATGTGTGGCAGGAGCATATATTTATTGTTTTAGAAAACTGTTTGCTGCAGCTTTTCAAAATCTGCCTTCAGCGTCATGCATGTACCACTCCCACTGTTCATAAAATTAAAGGTACACTGGTAGTAATTCAGTGTCAGGTATGTGGCTATAACAGGTTTTGGAGATCTCAGCCTGTCATTGGAGAGTACTGAGCTGGGAATATGCTATTGTGTGTCAGTATTGGCTTCTCAGGATTGTCACTATTGCAGACACTCTGTGTACTTCAGCACATTAATATACAGTGCATTTTGGACACAATGTACTACAGGCTGAGTTGGCCAGGATTCAGGGGATCTCCTCTCCTTTCCCACCCAGGGACCACCAGGGCCACTGCTGCTGCCTCAGAGGTTGCCAAGAAAGAGGAGTGATTGGACCCCAGTGGGCTGAGGGAGGGTGAGGGTGGTGGAACAGAGGCACATCCCTCCAGTTGTACCTTTCCACACTTCATATGCCATTCTGGCAGAGTGTGGTTCCTCTACAGAGGCACCCACAGTGGAGACCAAGGAGGACGCTGGAAGCCTCCACAAAGGAGACCCACAGGAGGGTGGCAAGGGACCCCACAGGAGAAGGAAACAACTCCTGGTGGGGGACTCCATTATTAGGATGGTAGAACTGGGGGAGGGAGGGAAGAGGGAGGTAAAGTGCCTGCCTGGTGCCATTGCTTGTAGGGACAGGGAGTGAATCCTCAGGATTGTGGAAACAGCTGCACAGGGGAGGGAGCTAGATGTCATTGTCCATCTAGGGACAAATGACCTGTCTGGGAAAGGGATTGGAGCAGTGCAGGAGGAGTTTGTGGAGCTGGGGAGGTGTCTTAGATAAGTAGCACACACGGTAACCTTCTCGGAGGTGCTGCCTGTCTATGGTATGGGTGAGGCTAGGGTACTCCACACCATGGGATTCAATCCGTGGTTGAAAAACTGGTGCAGAGCTCAGGGTTTTGGCTTCATTGGGAACTGGGGCACCACCTGGAGGGTTACATGGCCTATACTGGTGTGATGGTCTGCATCTGTCCAGGAGGGGGACCAGAATCCTAGGTAATAGGTTTAAATGTTTCATTAGCAAGCATTTAAACTAGCCAAGGGGGGAGGCACTAAAAAGGAGAAGGAAAATCCTAGCCCTCCCCAAAAAATCAGGGTAGTTAGTGAGGTAACCAGCAAGATAGAGCAATAGGGAGAAGGGCAGGGGTAAATGGAAAAAAAGACAAAGGCAGTAAGGATAGGAATGGGCCAAAAAGGAATAAGGAGATCAAAAAATGGAGGGACATGAGTACCAATGCCCATAGTCTAGGTAACAAGCTCCCTGAACTGGTGGCCTTGATGGAAGAGGGATGCTTGGCTATCATGACAGTCACAGAAATATGGTACACAGAGAACCATGACTGGGATGTTAACATATCAGGGTACACAGTCTACAGGAGGGACAGAGGGTAGAAGAGGGGAAGGAGTTGCTCTCTGTATAAGGGAAGGGAACAAAGCAATGTAACTAAAGGGTAAACAGGGAGGAGAGGAGGCACTGTGGGTCACACTGAAGACTGGAAATACACCACAATCCTCAGAGGGGTTGTATACAGACTCCAGTCTCAGGGGAGTGGAAATGGACAAGGAAATGACAGAAGGCATCCTTAGGATGGCACAGAAAAGGGAGATATTGCTGATGGGTATCCGAATATGCCTGATGTTAACTGGAGCACCTTTGCAGCAGCCACATCCAAAAACAAGGCCATTCTCGATGCCCTATAGGGGCAGGCCTCAGACATCTAGTTTTGGAACCCACTCAGGAGGGAACAATCACAGACCTGGTACTCACAAATGGGGATGAAGAGAGGATCTCAGATCTAAAAGTTGCTAGCCTTGCTTGTAGAGCAGAAATCAGCTAACTAAAAGAAGCTACATTTTCTTATTAATTTAACACTTATATCTCAGCAGGAGTCAGGGTCTGTTGAGATTAAGCAGACATTTACTTTATTAGAAATAGAAGGGGTCTTATTTAGGGTTAAAAAAAGAAAGAAAAGAAAGAAAGTCAGTGTGTGTTCTGTGCTGTGAAGGGTACTGTATCAACTTACTTTGCTAAACCAGTAGGAGGAGAGAGAGAGAGAGCTTAATTGGGGGTGTGGCTTAGACACTATAAAGGCAGGTGACTCAAATTACAACTTCCTGTTGCTAGCCTTGCTTGTTGAGCAGAAATCAGCTAACTAAAAGAAGATACATTTTCTTATTAATTTAACACTTATATCTCAGCAGGAGTCAGAGTCTGTTGAGATTAAGCAGACAGATACTTTATTAGAAGTAGAAGGGGTCTTATTTAGGGTTAAAAAAAGAAAGAAAGTCAATCTGTGTTCTGTGCTGTGAAGGGTATAGAATCAACTTACTTTGCTAAACCAGTAGGAGGAGAGAGAGCTTAATTGGGGGTGTGGCTTAGACACTATAAAACCAGGTGACTCAAATTACAACTTCCTGTTGCTAGCCTTTTTTCTTACTAATTGCCCTTCATCCCACCCTAAGCCAGTTCTACTTTTATAGCCACTGGATTTGACTGTCAACAGGAACTTCCTGTTTGGCAGTAGGAAGGGAAGGATCATAGAGAAACATTGGTTTTGTCAACCCTGTGTGGTACCATTTGCTTGTAACTGACTCTTCAGTGAATAGCAGAGCATTGTGGGAACCTGGAGAACTAGCAATAGGCTAGTATACCTCCTACCCCAGAACAACATCTCTCTGTTAAAAGCACTGTTGCCTGGTGGTTCTCTTGCTCTTTTAAGGGCTTCTAAACCTTCAACTCACAAAATCTTGCTGAATTTAAGTAAGTATTGTTATTTTACTTCGAGCGAAACCAGAGTGAACAGGCGCTTACTTCCGGTTTTTGGCTTAAACCTGCCCCTCTAGCAAATGGGGCGTGCAAGGACTCCTGCTGGAGACGTGCAGACAGAGACACACGCTATTGCGTGTCTGCTGTTCCACTGAGCACGCTGAAACTGCTAGCATTAGACAAACTTGGATAAGATCATTTTAGCATATCCTCTGCTTAGTAAATATACACCTTTAATAATGGAAAAAGAACTTAGTAAGTGTATGCAATGTTTGATGTATAGTGAGGGAAAGTATGAGAGCGAGTATGTATGTGCTAATTGCCATCTGATTACTACTCTTGAAGCAGAGATAGCATTTCTGCTTAATATTAAACCAGTTTCTACTGATATTAGGGAACTGGAAAGTTACATTGATCTTATGGATGAACAACTTCATTGTAATGAACAATTTCCTTCATATTTAGGTAACATTTCTATGCCTCCTGATGAGGAGACAATTGTAAGGACTAGTACTAGTATACCCGTTGCCTCTGCCCCCACTTATAAGGTGGATGATTATTCGCCCTCTTCTCATGATAATGATGACTGGACTATTGTCATAAAGCCTCTTAAAAAAAGGAGGGGTGGTCAAATACACAATAGTGCACCTATTGAAATTCGTAATAGGTTTGAGCAACTGACTGTATCAAATAATGAAGTGCTACATGATTTATTCTGTGCATCACCCTCTGTTGATAATGGTTTAAAAACAATTTTCAATCATAGAAACATAGAATTTGATGGCAGATAAGGACCGCTTGGCACACCCAGTCTGCCCATTTCCCTACCTACTGGATAAGCTGCAGATCCTAATTAACCAGCAACCTACTTCTTCCTACCCCAACCCCCTAGAATGACTGTCCCATGCATGCTTGAATTCCACCACTGATTTTGACTCCACAACCTCCTCCGGAAGGCCATTCCATGCATCCACAACTCTCTCTGTGAAAAAATACTTCTTTAAATTACCTCTGAGCCGCCCACCCCATCTTCAAATTGTGCCCTCTTGTTCTTGCACACCTCTTTTTTTGAAAGATGCTACCCTCTTGGACTTTGATGATTCCCTTGAGGTACTTGAACGTTTCTATCATGTCCCCCCTCTCCCTCCTTTCCTCGAGGCTATACATATTAAGCTCCTTTCTTCTCTCTTCATATATCTTCTGATGCAGACCCTGTACCATTTTAGTTGCCCTCCTCTGGACAGCTTCCATCTTGTCTATGTCTTTGCGGAGATTGAGTCTCCAGAACTGCACACAGTACTCCAGATGGGGTCTCACCAGCTGTCTGTACAGAGGATAATAACTTCCTGTTTTCTACTGGTGATGCCTCTCCCTATGCATCCCAATATCCCCAGCCTCCTTGCTGCCTCTCACATTGCTTGCCCACCATTAGGTCATCTGATATGACTACCCTCAGGTCCCTTTCCATTTTGTTGTTGTTAGTATCTCACCCCCCATTGGGTACTCTTCCCCTGGATTTTTGTTTCCCAGGTGCATTACCTTGCACTT
This sequence comes from Neoceratodus forsteri, assembly GCA_016271365.2. Lineage (NCBI taxonomy): Eukaryota > Metazoa > Chordata > Ceratodontiformes > Ceratodontidae > Neoceratodus > Neoceratodus forsteri. Next base: position 996,497,100 of record CM028133.1, read on the forward strand.
CTTAGCATTGAATCTAAGCTGCCATACATTTGACCATTCCTGTAACCTTGCCAAGTCTCTTCTCATCCTTTCTACCCCACCCTGTGCATCAACTCTGTTGCAGATCTTTGCGTCATCTGCAAAGAGATATACTTTTCCTTCCAGTTCCTCTGCAATGCTGCTTATAAAGACATTGATGAGGACCAGTCCTAATACTGAACCCTGCGGTACCCCACTAGTAACCTTCCTTTCTTCTGAGTGGACTCCATTTACTATTACTCTCTGTGTCCTATTCTCCAGCCAATTCTTTACCCATGATGTCATCTTGGGACCCACTCCCAGGCTGGCTAACTTGTATATTAATCTTTTGTGTGGGACTGTGTCAAATGCCTTGCTAAAGTCTAGGTGAGGCCATGTCACAGCCCCTCCCTGATCTACTACTTTGGTCACCCAGTCAAAGAAATCTATCAGATTCATCTGGCATGACCTTCCGCTGTGAATCCATGCTGCCTAGGGTCCTGTACCCCTCTGGCCTCTAGATACTCAAACAATTCTTTCCTTCGAAGTGATTCCATCATTTTTCTATCACTGAGGTTAAACTAACAGGTCTGTAGTTTCACTGCTTCTGCCTTGCTCCCACTTTTGAGAAGGGAATCACATCTGCCCTCCTCCAGTCCTCGGGTACCACCTCATCCTCCTATGATTTGTTAAAAAGGGTGAGTCAGTGGTGTCACTAGTTCTACCTTAGTTCTTTTCTAATTCTAGGATGAATCCCATCAGGCCCCATTGCTTTGTCCACCTTCAGTTTTAGAGTTCTTCAGAACCCTTTCTTCTGTAAATGGGCTGGTATCAACTTCTGTATCCAGAGTGTTTCTACTGTTTGTTTTAGGTACCTCCCCTCTTCCTTTGTAAATACTGAGCAAAATGTTTGTTTAGTATCTCTGCCTTTTCACAGCCTCCTCTTCCACCCTCCCTCCCTTTATTAAGCCTCACTATCCCTCCCTTGGTCTTCCTTCGCTCCTGATGTACCTATAAAAGTTTTATCCCCTTCTTAACTAAGTTGGCTATCTTTCCTCGGTTTGGGCCTTTGCTGTTCTGACTGCCTTCCAGCCTCCTTTTGCTTTAACTGATACAGTTCTCTGTCCTGCTCCTTCTCGATTCCTTGTACTTCCTGAATGCTTTCTTTTCTCTTGAACCTTCACTGCCACTTCCTTTGAGAACCATAGTGGTTTCTTACATCATTTGTTTTGTTTATTTGCTTCACAAAGGCTCGTTACCTCTGTGATGGCAGTTTTTATTATTCCCCATTGTTCTTCCACCCCTCCTTCCTGTCCATTTGCAAGTGCATTCTTTAGGCACTCACCCATTTTGCAAAGTCAGCCCTCCTAAAGTCCAGTACTGTTGCCTTTGTATGGCTTGACTCTATTGCTGTGTTTATTATGAACCATACTGTTCGATGGTCGCTCAGTTCCCAGATGGCTACCACTTCTACATCTGTGATCCTCTCTCCATCTCCATTTGAGAGAACCAGGTCTAAGATTGCTCCCTCTTGAGTGGGCTCCAATACTAGTTGTCTAAGGCATGCCCCCTGTAGGGCATCTAGAATAACCCCACTCTTCAAAGTGGCTGCTGCAACTGCACTCCAGTTAACATCTGGCATATTCAGATCACCCATCAGCAATATCTCCCCTTTTTCTGCCATTCTAAGTATACTTTCTATCATTTCCTTGTCCATTTCCTCCCCCTGAGAAGGGGTCTGTATACAACCCTTTGCAGATTGTGGTGCCATTGCCTGTCTCCAAATTTACCCACAGTGCTTCTTCTCCTCCTGTTTACCCTTTTGTTCTGTTGCTTTTATTCCTTCCCTTATGTAAAGCTGCTCCTCCTCCTCTTTTACCCTCCCTGTCCCTCCTGTAGATAGTGTATCCTGGTATGTTTACGTCCCAGTCATGGTTTTGTGTGTACCATGTTTCTGTGACTGCCACGATATCCAGATGTTCCTCCTCCATCAAGGCCACTAATTCAGGAAGCTTGTTACCCAGACTACGGGTATTGGTACTCATTGCTCTCCATTTTTGGATGGCTTCACCTTCTGTTGCAGCATCCCCCACTGACCTTTCTACCTCAGTCTTTTTCTTGTTTAGTACCCTTTTTGTAGGGAGAGGCTGGTATTTTCCCGCTGCTTATCAGTGCCTCCCCCTTTGAATAGTTTAAAAGCTTGTCAATGAAGCATTTAAACCGATTGCTCAAAAGACTTGTTCCCTTCCTGGACAGATGCAGACCATCCTGCCAGTATAGGCTGGTGTCCCTCCAGGTGGAACCCCAGTCCCCAATGAAGCCAAACCCCTGTGCTCCACACCATTTTTTCAACCATTCATTAAACTGCATGGTGCTAATTACTCTCACCTCCACCATGTCATTGACAGGCAGCACCTCTGAGAAGGATACTGTGTGTGCTACTTGTCTTAGGCCCTTCCCCAACTCTAAAATGTCCTCCTGCACTGCTCTAATCTCATGATGAGCCAAGTCATTTGTCCCTAGGTGGACAATTACATCCAGCTCAGACTCCCTTGCAGCTGTTCTCGTGATCATGAGGATGCGCTTCCTGTCCCTCCAAGCCATGGCACCAGGCGGGCACCTTACTTCAGTTTTCCCAGCTCCCCCCAGTTCTATCCCCCTAATAATTGAGTCCCCCACCAGGAGCTGCTTCCTTTCCCTGTGGTGTCCTCTGCCTCCTTCCTGTGGGCCTCCCTTGTGACAGTTGTCATCAGTCTTCTCTGCGGGTGCATCCATAGGGGAGCTATGCTCCCCCAGAATGGTGTATGGATTGTGGAGTGGAACATTTGACTGGGTGTGCCTCTGTTCCACCATCCTTACCCTCCCTGAGCCCACTGTGGTCCAACTGCTGTGCTTTCTTCACAACCTCTGAGGTAGTGGTGGTGGCACTGGTGCTCCCTGGATGGGGGAGGTTCCCTTCCTACTGTCCAGTGTGGCCTGGGGGAAGGTTTCCTTACTGCTGTCCAGTGTGGCCTGAAGAGGGGCAACTTCCTCCCTCAGGGCAGAGAGTTGTCTGCAAATAGGGCAGCATCTCAGCCTCTAGAAAGACTCCCGGAAGACTGCTGGCCCACAGCCATTACATTGCACTACTCCCCACATGTCTATCTACTTTTTTTTGTTTGTTTTTGTGTGTGTGTGTGTGTGTGTGTGATTGGTTTGTTATATAGAAATATATATATTATGCAATGTGTATACTTATATTGTCAGTGCAGTGTGCTAGAGAGGATATGACAGTGAAATGCACCTTGCACTCTTGAGGAAATGATGTCAGAACCTCAGGTATAAAGGAACTATTTCCAGGGGTCGGTGGGGTGAGGGTTGGGAAGGGGTTGGGCCTAAACTGTGTCCTCACAAAGCAATCAGCTAAAAGCTCTCACCCACTGTTGCAATGAGTGCCTTCCTGTCAGCAAGATGCCCTACAAAACAATTTGACAGAGAAAATACCCTGCTAATCAAACAGAGAAAAATCCATACAGCCAAGTCAGACACAGGTAAACCTCTCCAGCCCCAAAACAGCCTGGTGGTTTGTTAGCCACAAAGGAAAATCAAATATGCAGTTATTTCAGCCCTTCTGAAGATGCTGACAAGATAAGCAGTTTTGAAAACCCCCTTCCTGAATTAAAAACTAAAATAATTAAACACAAAGCAATGCCAATGTAAAAGTAAGGAAAACTTCTCTCAGATGTAGGCAAGAGAGAGAGATTAGTTACAGATATCTAGTCCAATATAGTATATCCCATGCAGCTTCTCAGTTGTTTCAAAGCACACCCAGTACACAACTTGGAAGAAGATGGACTTCAGGAGTAAATGCCCATGAATATTTGTCCTAGTAAGTCTTAAGCTACCAAATCAATACCTATTAAGTTAATCGCTCCAGAGTGTGTTAAATAATCACCTGTTTCTGATTCTTGTACCCCACTGTCTCAAAACAAGTGTTAGTCCTGGGAGATTCAATCATTAAGCACATTGACAGGGCGGTATGCAATAGTGACAAGAGCAACCACACTTGTTCTAGCTTCCGTAGGGCCAGGGTATCTGACATTACCTCCATGATGCCTAAAATTTTACAAAATGTGGAAATCCACTGGTTATCATACATGCCAGTGTTAATGATATAAACAACACCTCATTTAATCAGTTACAACAGGACTATGTGGCGTTATGTAACCTGTTACTTGATAGGGGATGCTGTGTACGTATATCTCAAATTCTACCTGTCCCTAGAGCAACATCTACCATGACGCAGAAAATCAAAGCACTAAATGAATGGCTGAGGAAGTGGTGTTTTAAGCAGGATATACCCTGTATTACCCACTGGGAATCATTTTCAGATCGTTCTTCCTTGTTTTGTTGGGACAGTTTACGTCTCAGTCATAGAGGTAGAAAACTTATCGTGAAAAGTATCACTAAAATCATAAATCATTGTTTAAACTAAAAACAATGGGGGAGAATGAGTTTATTCCCAAGTCTCTGAATACTTACCAAAATATTATTACAACTAAATGTAAATTCCTAGCTTTGAATGCAAGATCTTTAAACCAACTCAAATCAGCAGAACTTGAAGCCAAATGTGAAACTTTAAATATATGTGTGGTGGGAGTAATTGAAACTTGGTGGGATGCATCCTCAATTTGGTCCAGAGAAATTCCAGGTTATAAATTATATCATAAAAACAGATTAGATAAGCAAGGCAGTGGAGTTTCTATGTCCATATGAAATGATATTCCTTCTTTTGAAGTGTGTTCTCCCTTTTCTTTGGAAAGTATATGGGTTAAAATCTTAGTGAAGGAACAGTCCTATATAACTATTGATAACATCTATCGACCTCCATCTGCAAATTCAGATTACACAACTGATATGTTTAAAGAAATTACACATTTTTCAGAATCTCAATATACTGTAATATTTGGTGACTTTAACCTCCCTCATATTAACTGGGACTCATTCTCAGGACAGTCCTATGCCAAGAAAGAACTAATAGATGTGGTAGTTAGTACTGGATTACAACAACTTGTTACTGAACCCACTCAAGGTCCTAATATTTTGGATCTATTATTTACTAACATAGAGCAACAAATTAGCAATTTACAAATTTGGGATCCACTTGGGACCAGTGATCATTCAGCTATTTTTTTTTTGAAATTCAACAGTTTAAAACCACACAAAGGAAGTTATACTGTACAAAAAATTATAATAAACCAAATCTTTCTAAAATCAATGAATACTTACAAAACATAAACTGGGAATCTAATCTTCTTAATTGTACAACACAATAAGCTTGGGACTTTTTTAAAAACATTGTACATTATTTGGAAAATACCTTTATTCCATCTAAGAGGAAATGTAATAATAAAGGAAAAATTCCCCCTTGGTTCAACAAGACAATTAAAAATCAGATTAAAATAAAAATTAAACTTTCTAGGAAACTTAAGAATAGTTCTGTTCCGTTTAAAACTACTCTATTACAAAAATACAGACTATCTGTGAAAAACTTAAAAAAAATTCTATTAAATTGGCAAAAAATAAGCTAGAATTTAAACTAGCTCACACAAAAGACTGTCACAAATCTCTTTTCTCCTATATAAATAGTAAAAAAGGTGTATCAAGGACCATTGGTCCCATAATAACCAATGGCTCTTCTCTATCTGATATAGAAACCTCAAATCTCTTTAATAAGTACTTTTGTTCTGTCTTCTCTCACAAATCACCTATTAGTACATTTAAAGTTCACCACATAGATTAGTATAGGTTCTATCCAACTGACATTATACAGGCTATCAAAAAACTAAAAAAAAAATACTAGTCCGGGCCCAGACGGTATTCATCCATGGTTTCTGATTGAAGCCTCTATGAATATTTTTAAACCTTTGTCAATTATCTTCAACAAATCCTTACATGAAAGCATTGTACCAAATGATTGGCATTCAGCAATAGTTACTCCCATATTTAAAAAAGTCAGTAGATGTTCTGTGCAAAATTATAGTCCAATTAGCCTGACCTCAGTGGCTGGTAAATTAATAGAACGAGTAATGAAGTCTCTAATAGATCAAGATTGTAAAAAATGAGGAATTTATTATTCAAATCAGCATGGGTTTACTCCCAAGTATTCCAGCACCACCAATCTGATATCTCTTTACAATAATATAAGTACTGTACTAGATGTGGGTATCCCTACTGATGTAATTCTTTTGGACTTTAGTAGAGCTTTCAATAAAGTCTCACATGAAAAACTCATTACTAAAATGCACAATCTAGGTTTGTCACCTGATATTGTCAACTGGACTTTAAACTGGTTGACAAATCATTCTCAGAGAGTCAGAATTAATGATATATTGTCTGATTCGGGTAGTGTGACAAGTGGTGTACCACAGGGGTCGGTCTTGGGACCAACACTGTTTAATCTCTTTATCAGTGATTTACAAACAGGGCCAAATAACTTCATGGTTAAATTTGCAGACAATACTAAATTGGGGGGCAAGGTTAATAATCAAGAAAATATTTCTGCATTAAAGAAGGATTTGGAAAAATTAACACTTTTGGTAAATGAAAATCATATGCAGTTTATTCAAGACAAATGTTTAGTAATGCATTTTGGTGTAAATAATCCAAAAACAATATATTATATAAAGGGACTACCACTTTACTCATCAAATTGTTAAAAAGATTTAGGGATATATGTTAATAATAAACTTACATCAAATTATCTCTATGTTAGAACTGCTTGCATGACCAACAGACGTTTGAGGCAAATAAAACACACTTTTTTTAATCGCACTGAACAATGCCTTATTCCATTGTATAGGGCATACATTAGACCGTATCTAGACTATGGCTCCCCTTTCTGGAATCCAAACCAAAAAAAGACATAGCAATTCTTGAACAGGTTTAGAGGAGAGTAACTAGAATGATTCCAAGATTAACAAACTTGGATTATCAGAACAGATTAAAAGCTACTGGTCTCCTCTCTTCAGACTAGAAGATTAAGAGGCGATATGCTTATGGTTTTTTTTTTTGCCAATAACTTTATTTTAATTATTATAGAGACAGCACCATTACACCAATGAGTAATGAATATAGAAATGAAGGAGGTACACAGGTTGGTGCAAACTGAATATACAAAAACTGTTAAAGTCTTTCAATATGCTTGTGGTTTTTAATTTAATAAATTCACCAGATCTAATGTAAAAATGTGGTCTAACACTCTCCAAAAGGAGACATGTTCTGAGACTGCATAATAAACAGCTTGAAGTAAAAACTTATAAAACCAGCAAAAGGGGAAACTTTTTTCCAATAAGAGCATCCATTGTATGGAATACCTTGCCACAAGAATTGGTAGAGGCAACTAGTGCCACTGTCTTTAAAAACAAATTAGTTGTTTGGTTGAGGGATACTAGATAAATAATATCCCACATAGTGTGGGGAACAGTCTCGATGGGCTCTGGCCTTCTTCTGTTCTTTCATACCAAGTAATACCGAGTAAGTGGGTAGCCATCTGGGAACAAGTGACCACCAAACAGTGTGGTTCATGATAAACTTAGCTGCAGAGTTAAGCCATACAAAAGTAAAGATACTGGACTTCAGGAGGGCTGATTTTGTCAAAATTGGAGAGAGCCTCAGAAAAGCACTAGCAAACAGGCAAGAAGGTGTGGTGGTGCAACAATGGGGAAACATCAAAACTGCCATCACAGAGGCAACAAGCCTTTGTGTGAAGCAAATAAACAAATCAAAATGAAAGAAAAAAAAACACTATGGTTCTCAAAGAAGAGGCAGGGAAGGTTAAGGAGAAAAAGATAGCATTTAGGAAGTATAAGGAAACACCGAAGGAGCAGGACAAGAACTGTATCAGTTAAAGCAGAAGGAAGTGGGGAAGGCGGTCAGAATAGAAAAGGCCCAAACCGAGGAAAAGATAGCTAATTCGGTTAAGAAGGGGGATAAACCTTTTATATATACATTAGGGAGAAAAGAAATAGTAAGATAGAGAGGCTGAATAAATAGGAGGGTGGTTGGGCAGAGAGGAACAGTGAAAAAGCAGGGATACTGAATGAATCCTTCTGCTCAGTATTCACAAAGGAAGAGTAGGGGAAGGTACCTAATCCAACAATAGAAGCACTCTGGAGAGGGGGGTTGATATCAGTCCTTTCGCAGAAGAAAGGGTTCTGAAAGAACTCCTAAAACTGAAGGTGAATAAAGCAATGGAGCCTGATGGGTTTCACCCCAGAATTCTAAAAGAACTAAGGGGAGAACTAGTAACACCACTGACTACCCTTTTTAACAAATCATGAGAGGATGGTGTGGTACCTGAGGACTGGAGGAGGGTGGTTGTGTTTCCCCTTCACAAAAGTGGGAGCAGGACAGAGGCAGGAAACTACAGACCTGTCAGTTTGACCTCAGTGGTAGGGAAAATTATGGAATCACTTCTGAAACTTAGAAACATAGAATTTAACAGCAGATAAGGACCGCTTGGCCCACCCAGTCTGCCCATTTCCCTAACTAATGGATAAGCTGCAGATCCTAGTTAACCAGCAACCTACTTCTTCCTACTCCCACCCGCTAGAATTGTTGAGTACCTAGAGGCCAGTGGTGCACAAGACCCAAGGCTGCATGGATTCACAGCAGGATAGTCATGTCAAATGAATCTAATTGATTTCTTTGACTGGGTGACCAAAGTAGTAGATCAGGGAGGGGCTGTGGACAGGGTCTACCTAGACTTTAGCAAGGCATTTGACACAGTCCCGCACAAAAGATTAATAAACAAATTAGCCAGCCTGGAACTGGGTCCCTGGGTAGTAGCCTGGGTAAAACATTGGCTGAACAACAGGACACAGTGGATAATAGTAATCGGAGTCCACAGTGAAGAATGGGGGGTTACTAGTGGGGTACTGCAGGGTTAAGTACTGGGGCTGGTTCTTTTTAATGTCTTTATAAGTGACATTGCAGAGGGACTGGAAAGAAAAGTATGACTCTTTGCAGATGACACAAAGATCTGCAACAGGGTTGCTACACAAGGTGGGGTGGAAAGGATGAGAAGGGCCTTGGCAAGGTTGGAGGAATGGTCAAATGTATGATAGCTTAGAGTAAACACAAAGAAGTGCAAAGTAATGCACCTGGCATACAAAAACCCAGGGGAAGAGTACAAAATGGGGGTGAGATACTATCAACAACAAAAATGGAAAGGGACCTATGGGTAGTTATATTAGATGACCTAAAGGTGGGCAAGCAATGTAAGAAGGCATTAAGGAGGGCTGGGGGATACTGGGATGCATAGGAAGAGGCATCACCAGTAGAAAACAGGAAGTTGTTATCCCTCTGTAAAAACAGTTGGTGAGACCACATCTGGAGTACTGCGTGCAGTTCTGGATACCCCATCTCTGCAAAGACATAGACAAGGTGGAGGCTGTCTAGAGGAGGGCAACCAAAATGGTACAGGGTCTGCACCAGAAGACATATGAAGAAAGACTAAAGGAGCTTAATATGTATAGCCTCGAGGAAAGGTGGGAGAGGAGGACGTGATAGAAACTTTCAAGTACATCAAGGGAATCAACAAAGTCCAAGAGGGTGGCATCTTTCAGAAAAAGACATGTGCAAAAAACAAGGGGGCACAATTTGATGATAGAAGGGGACGGCTCAGAGGTAATGTGAGGAAGTATTATCTTCACAGAGAGGTTTGTAGATGCATGGAACAGCCTTCCTGAGGAGGTTGTGGAGTCAAAAACAGTGGAGGAATTCAAGAATTCATGGAAGAGATATAAGGCAATTCTAGTGGTGGGTAGGAGGAAGTAGGCTGTTGGTTAACTAGTATCTGCAGCTTATCCATTGGTAGGGAAATGGGCAGACTAGTTGGGCCAAGTGGTCCTTATCTGCCATCACATTCTATATTTCTGCGTTATGAACATTCTAAGAAGTTTGTTCAACCAAAGATTTTTCATATTTGGGAAACAGAGAAACTGAAATAGTGCAAAGTATCAAAGCCAAAGACAGAAATGTTATCGTTGTTGGCAACTGCCAATGTGATAGCCTTGATTATTCAGCTACAGGAAATATAGAACATATAGGCTAAGGGACATGGAACACCAAAAAATAATTAACATTAACACAGTGCAGGTAAATAGATTGTTATATACGGTGCTTAGTAACACTTCTGTCACTCACTACTACTATCTGACACTTACTGTCTTTCCATATGCTTACAGAGTGATGAAGTTCCCAGTGTATGTACCACATGGAATTGGAAGGGATAAAAGGAGGACTAACTGAAGTACAAAAAGATGACTTGAATCCCATTTGCATAATAACAGACAACCACCCACAAATACAAAAATACCTGCATGAAAAGTAGCGCAGAATTACTCATCACTATGATGTGTGCCACTTTGTCAAAAGTATGTTGGCATGTCACGTACCACGTGTATATGTATCTGCGACTAATTAAGTACACATTTGCAGTTATAGTTGTGACCACCCAACCACGGTGCAGGAATAGCCCTGCAGAAATCACCCCAGCACTGCCATCCAGTATCCTAGGTACTTGCCATCCTTGGTGTGCCTCCACAATGTTTCTTCCCTTGGGGCAGTGTTGGATGATGGTGCCTCGCAGCTCACAGACAAATACAGTTGAAGGTACAGGACCTGTAACTTGGTCTGGACCCCATAAGTGGTTTGTTTGATCCCATGCACCACCAGGACATTTTCCTTCTTCCTCTCTGCTGAAGGAATGGACATTCAATGCCATACGGATGTGCATAAATACGTCATCATGGCTGAGACATCGAAGGCCACTGTGGGTCAACTTAGAGACTGGAAATGGCACCACAATCCATACAGGGGTTGTATACAGACCCCCATCTCAGGGGGAGGAAATGGACAAGGATATGATAGAAGGCATCCTTAGGATGGCAGAGAAAGGGGAGATATTATTGATGGGGGACCTGAATATGCCTGATGTTTACTGGAGCACCTTTGCTGCAGCCACATCCAAGGGCAAGGCCATTCTCAATGCCCAACAGGGGGCAGGCCTCAGATAGCTAGTGTTGGAACCCACTTGGGAGGAAGCAATCTTAGACCTCATACTCTCAAATAGGGACAATGAGAGGATCTCAGATCTCGAAGTGGTTAGCCATCTGGGAACAAGTGACCACCAAACAGTGTGGTTCACAATAAACTCAGCTGCAGAGTCAAGCCATACAAAAGTGAGGGTACTGGACTTCAGGAGGGCTGACTTTGTCAAAATGGGAGAGTGCCTTAGGAAAGCACTAGCAAACAGGCAAGAATGAGGGGTAGAGCAACAATGGGGAAACATCAAAACTGCCATCACAGAGGCAAAAAGCCTTTGTGTGAGCAAATAAATCAAAACTAAAGAAAAAGCCACAATGGGTCTCAAAAGAGGTGGAGGGGGAGGTTAGCGAGAAAAAGATAGCATTTAGGAAGTATAAGGAAACACAGAAGGAACAAGACAGAGAACTGTACCAGTTAAGGCAGAAGAAAGCTGGGAAGGCAGTCAGAATAGCAAAGGCCCAAACTGAGGAAAAGATAGCCACCTCGGTTAAGAAGGGGGGTAAAACCTTTTATAGGTACATTAGGAAGCGTAGAAAGACAAAGGGAGGGATAGTGAGGCTGAATAGAATGGACGGTGGGTGGGCAGAGAGGGACAGTGAAAAAGCAGGGATACTGAACAAATACTTCTGCTCAGTATTCACAAAGGAAGAGGAGAGGGAGATACCCAATCCAATTAACAGAAGCACTCTGGTTGGGGGGGGGGTGATCCCAGTCCCTTCACAGAAGAAAGGGTTCTGAAAAAACTCCTAAAACTGAAGGTGGACTAAGCAATGGGGCCTGATGGGATTCACTTCAGAATTTTAAAAGAATTAGGTGGAGAACTAGTGACACCACTGACTACACTTTTTAACAAATCATGGGAGGATTGTGTGGTACCTGGTACAAAAGTGGTAGCAAGGCAGATGCAGGAAACTACAGACCTGTCAGTTTGATCTCAGTGGTAGGGAAAATGATGTTATCACTTCTGAAGGAAAGAATTGTTGAGTACTTAGAGGACAGTGGGGCACAGGACCCAAGTCAGCATGGATTCACAGCGGGAAGGTCATGTCAGATGAATCTAATCGATTTCTTTGACTGGGTGACCAAAGTAGTAGACCAGGGAGGGTCTGTGGACATGGCCTACCTAGACTTCAGCAAGGCATTTGACACAGTCCCACACAAAAGATTAATAAACAAATGAGCCTGCCTGGGAGTGTGTCCAAAGGTGGTAGCCTGGGTAAAACATTGGCTGGACAACAGGACAAAGAAGGTAATAGTAAACAGAGTCCACTCTGAAGAAAGGGGGGTTACTAGTGAGGTACCGCAGTGTTCACCACTGGGTCCAGTCATTTTTAATGTCTTGATTAGCGACATTGCAGAGTGACTGGAAGGAAAAGTATGCCTATTTGCAGATGACACAAAGATCTGCAACAGGGTTGATACACAAGGGGACATGGAAAGGATGAGAAGGGACTTGGCAAAGTTGGAGGAATGGTCAAAAATATATCAGCTTGAATTCAATTCAATGAAGTGCAAAATAATGCACCTGGAAAATAAAAACCAAGGGAAAGAGTACACAATGGCGAGGGTGTAGTAACAACAACAAAAATGGAAAGGGTCCTGGGGATAATCATATCAGATGACCGTAAGGTTGGCAAGCAATTTGAGAAGGCAGTAGGGAGTGCTGGGGGATACTGGGATGTATATGGAGAGGCATCACCAGCAGAAAACAGGAAGTTGTTATCCCTCCGTACAGACAGCTGGTGAGACCCCATCTGGAGTACTGTACTACATCCAGTTCTGGAGACCCCATCTCCGCAATGATATAGACTGGATGGAGGAGTCCAGATGAGGGCAGCTAAAATAGTGCAGGTTCTGTAAGAGACTTAGGAGGCAGTATAGAGCAGTGGTTTAAGGCTGTGAACTGCAAATCTGGTAACATCCAGCAGACCAGACCTGGGTTTGAATCCCACAGCTTCCACTTACATACTGTGTGACCCTGAGCAAGTCACTTAATTTCCTTGTGCTCCCAGGTTGCACCTGTAAAAAAGCTTTCAGCTTAGTGTGCTACTCCTGATTAAAGAACTAAAAAAAAAAAAGAGAGAAGCCAAACAAGAAGAGACAAATGGAGCTTAATATGTATACCCTTGAGGAAAGGAGGGAAAGGGGGGACATGATAGAAACTTTTAAGTACCTCTGGAGTCAATAAAGTCCAAGAGGGTAGCATCTTTCAGAAAAAGAGATGTGCAAGAACAAGGGGACACAATTTGAAGATAGAGGGGGGATGGCTCAGGGGCAATGTGAGGAAGTATTTTTTCACAGAGAGGGTGGTGTGCACATGGAACCGCCTTCCTGAGGAGGTTGTGGGATGTAAAACTGTGGGAGAATTCAAGAATGCGTGGGACATACATAAAGCAATTCTTGAGGGGGTAGGAAGAAATAGGCTGTTAGTTAACTAGGATCTGCAGCTTGTCCTGTCTGTAGGGAAATGGTCAGACTAGGTGGGTCAAGCGGTCCTTATCTGCCGTCAAAGTCTATGTTTCTGTTTCTATGTTTCACCATCCCTCCTTCCTGAGTTGCATTACCAAAGCTGTCTACTTACCAGTTTACACTACAGGTCACACAAGAATCATAGAATCATAGAAGCTTGACAACAGAAAAGGACCACACCGGCACATCTAGTCTGCCCTATTTCCCCCCCACTCTCCCCTCCCATTGGCCCTCTCCCTCCCACCACTACTCAGCCCCATGTGTCTGTTCCATGCCCTCTTGAAACCCTCTACTGATTCAGCCCCCATCATCTCTTCGGGTAGTCTGTTCCAGGGCTCCACTACCCTCTCTGTAAATAATCGCTCTCTTACATTGCCTCTATATCTTCCTCACTGCAGTCTGAGGCTATGCTCTCCAGTTCTGGCACCCTCCTTCTTCTTCTTAAGTAATCTCCTTTCCCTTACCTTGTTTAGCCCTTTCACATATTTAAATGTTTCAATCATGTATCCCTTTTCCTTTATAGTCTCCAGCGTGTACAGATCCAGCTCCCTACACCCCTGCTCATATGTCTTCCCTTGCATGCCCTGCACCATCTTAGTTGCCCTCCTCTGAACCCCCTCCATCCCGTCTATGTCCTTGCAAAGGTGTGGTCTCCAGAACTGAACCCTGTACTCCAAATGTGGCCTCACCATGGCTTTGTAGAGGGGCATTATCACCTCCCTCCTTCTACTGGTAATGCTCCTGCCGATGCATGCCAACATTCCATTGGCCTTTTCCACCACCCTGCTACATTGGTTTTCCACCTTAAGATTGGATGACACTATGATCCCCAAATCACTCTCCTGTTCTGTTACATTGATTGCCTCCCCTCCTAGAATACACCCTGCTCGTGTGTTTCTACTCCCCACATGCAGCCCAGCGCACTTCTTGGCATTAAATTTCAGCTGCCATGGCTCTGACTACTCCTCAAGAGTCTTCAGGTCCTACCTCATGTCTTCCACTCACCCTGAGGTGTTCATCCTTGTAGCATATCTTTGTATCATCAGCAAATAAGCACAACCCCCCTTAGACCCTCCATTATATCGCTGATGTAAATGTTAATGAGAGGTCCCAGAACTGACCCCTGGGGCACTCCAATCTTCACCCCACCCATACTGGAGTGTGCCACGTTTAGCACCACCCTCTGGGTTCTTCCCTCCAACCAGGCTTCCACCCAACTTATTATTTTCCCACCCACCCCTAGACTTTCCAGCTTGCTCACCAGCCTTCTGTGGGGTACAGTGTCAAATGCCTTACTGAAGTCCATGTAGGCCATGTCCACTGCTTCTCTCTGATCAACCACCTGAGTCACCAAATCGAAGAACTCAATCAAGTTCATCTGTCATGACTTTCCCTTTGTGAAGCCATGCTGTCTGCTGTCCTACAAGCCACTCTTCTCTAGGTAGCTCACCACCCTCTACATGATTAGTGCCTCTATTACCTTCCCCACCACTGAGGTGAGACTGACTGGATGATAGTTCTCCATCACCTCCCTACTTCCTCCCTTGTGCAAAGGCACCACATTAGCCCTCTTCCAGTCCTCCGGCATCCTCCTCATATCTAGCGACAAGTTGAATAGCTTGGTTAATGGGGCGAACAACTTCTCCATTAATTCCCTGATCATCCTTGGGTATAGCTCATCTGGCCCAATTGCCTTGTCCAACCTCAACCTTCCCAGTTCTTCCCTAACCCTATCCACAGTGAATGGGCTCTGAGTCACCCATTTACCCTCCCTTCCCTTTGCCTTTAGCTCAGGTCCCCTTCTGTCTTCTTCCTTCATAAATATTGAGCAAAAGTACTTATTCAACACCTCTGTTTTTTCACAATCCCCTTTCAATTTTATCCCCCCAGACTAGCAATCACCTGCCTTGCCTGCCTTCTCTCCCTCACATACCTGAAAAAGGTTTTGTTCACCCTTTTGGCTTTTTTAGCTATCCTCACCTCTGTATTCACGTTTACACTTCTTATCTTTCGTCCTGCCAGTCTCCTCTTCTTCCTGTATATCTCCCTATCTTCCTCGTAGAGTGACATCTTACATTTTTTGAAAGCCCTCCTCCTTGCACTGACTGGCCCCGCTACCACCTTTATAAGCCAAAGTGGTATCCTCCTCTTTCTGCTCTTATTAACCTTTTTAATGCACATTTCCTTGGCTTTCAGTATCCCTACTTTAATAGATTCCCATAACTCCTCCACTTCCCTGATATTCTCCATTCCCTCCAGTGTTTCCCTTGCTATTCTTTTCAACCTGTCAAAGTCTGCATGTCTGAAGTTCAGGACTGTAGTAGTGGTTTGATTTGTCTCCTTCCCTGCCCTAACCCTGAACCTTACAGACCTGTGGTCGCTGGTGCTTAAAGCGTCTCCCATCTGCACCTCCTCCACACTCTCCCCATTCGTCAGTACCATGTCCAGCAGGTTTTTTACCCATTGTTGGCTCCCTGACTAGCTGTTGTAGGAATGCCCCACTTCAGCGCAGCTAGTATCCTCCTACTCCTAGTTGATACTGCATCTGGGATTCCACAGTCTATATCTGGGAGATTTAGGTCACCTACCAGTAGTATTTCTCCTTTTAGGGCCATCCACGTGACTGCCTGAATTAGCTGTCTATCCGCATCTTCCCCATGTGTAGGTGGTCTGTATTCTATCCTCCACTGCAAGGATTCTCCAGTCCTCCTGTCCAGTGTTACCCACAGTAGCTCAGTCTCCCCATCCTCTTGTCCCTCATTTACTCCTATGTTATCCCTGATATACAAGGCAACACCCCCCTTGTTACCTTCCCTGTCCCTTCTAAACAGTGTTCAGCCTGGGATAGCCATCTTCCAGGAAAGATGATCTGTCCACCAAGTTTCACTTATTGCCATGATATCCAGTCCTTCGTCCCCCATGATGGCCTCCAAGTCCACCATTTTGTTAACCTAAGCTCCTGGCATTGGCTGCTAAGCCCTTCCATCAAGTTTTCCCCCACCCCTCTTTTCAATTGACACCCTTGCCCAGCATTCTATCTCTGTCCTGGGGGTGGAGACTGCCAGCCCTCCATTTCTCCTGTCTTTTGGTGTGGATAATTTTCCAATCCCCTTTCCCCGATTTAGTTTTGACGTCCAACATAGTGCAGTGTGATGTCAAGAAGGTTTCACTGTACCACCAGACATTTTCACTGGAAAGCTTCCACATCCTGGTGATACACTATGCACCCAAAAGTCATGCCTTCTGCTATAAATGCATACTAACCAGGTGAGATGCTGTTTGGCATCATATCGGTCTTCATTGCCTGCAGTCACTGAGTGATACAAATGTGTACACGGGTATTGCATATACATAAGTCAGTTATTACCACTGCATCACTAAACATACACCCATGTGTATG
The DNA here is from genome assembly GCA_016271365.2 of Neoceratodus forsteri. Lineage (NCBI taxonomy): Eukaryota > Metazoa > Chordata > Ceratodontiformes > Ceratodontidae > Neoceratodus > Neoceratodus forsteri. Next base: position 996,514,057 of record CM028133.1, read on the forward strand.
GTTTATTCCTTGTATACGTGAAGTACACAATTCTTTTTCTTTCCTCATGTCATAATCATCTTATTGTGTTACCTTTGGAGTGGGTAGACTTTAATGAGATTGCCTTTCAGAGTTCTTAACATGTGGTGACAACAGAAAGGTATGTATGTTGCAGGTCACATGATGTACAGTATGTCTTAACCACCGCAAGAGCACTGATACACTCCAAAGAGTGGCGTCACATGCATTTGAAGGATGGGACAAGGGGGAATTGAAGATGAGAAGTTATGATTCCCCAACAATGGGCTGTATGCTCTATGGCTACGTGCCCTGTATCGTAGGTGCATAAGCAGCACTGTGCATGAATGATGTACACCTGTGGTCCCACAGATCAACTGCCGCATTCACACATGTGCATGCCACCAACTTGCACACCCTATCCCATTGCCGTGCATGCAGCAATACACCATGGCCTGGCTGGGGGTGTGTCAGGGGTATCCCAGTGCTCCTTGCATCAGTGAGAGGCACAGAATTGTACAAAGGGCAGCAAACTGTGCTGCAGAACACACAGGTGGAGGGTCCATGGTATCACTGGTGTACATACCCAACTGTGGTCACCCACACCAAGCATCACAGACATGGTATGCCTTTGAAACAGTGAAGACAATACAGCAAAGACCAAAGCAGTGATAAAATCTGCGTGGTCACCGAAATGGTCCTGCTGTACAATGATGCGGCTTTGCCTGGTGTCCCCCCCCCCACTGAATAAACCTCGCCTCAGAGTTGATTATTTTAGAAATCGTGGGAGGTGCAGGGGCAGACCCCCACACGTGGGGCATGAGGCACAGCCCCCAACAAAAAAAAAAGAGTGTTTTTTTTTCTGACAGTACAATGCTGTCTGTCAACATTGTGCCTGTCAATATAATGGACTTGAAGCAACCTGGTGGAACCCACAGATGCAATCACTGCCAGGATCGTCCATGCTGGCGGATTCCAGCAGCCACCCCAATGGTCTCCCCTTCCTATTACAGTCCTCATGCTTTGTACTGTCAACTCATCTCTGGTGTTGTAGCGGATCCACCTTCCTATCTCCAAGCACCATGAATGGTATTGTCTCATCTTCCTGGGGTGGTGTATCAGACTCCCCTCCATATCATACATTTCACAAGCGTGAAATTGTCTTTCCTTGCCTGCTGGATAGCATAAACACTGGCCACCCACACTGACATGTTTCGGTCCTACAACCTACTCTCCCCCTCTTCTAATCACCGGGCCACCAACCGGCAGGGTATAGTTCCAGTTTGATTCAGTACAATTTGATAAGTAGAAGTTTAGGCTCGAGTTCAGTTTGGTTCGAGGTTTTTTTTGTGTACTGGCAGGGTATAGTTTGAGTTTGAGTTATTTTGATTTGATAAGCAGAAGTCTAGGCTTGATTTCAGTTTGGTTTGAGTTTTTTTGTGTGTAATTTATCAGCTCAGGTTCAGGTTCTAATTAATTCACCTACTACCTCCATGTCGGTTCTTCTCATCTCACTTGGTCTGGGTTCATGGATTTTTTTTAGGGTTCAAGCTCAGTTCACATCGAGAGAAAATCAAATAGTTCAGGTTTCGTTCTCAGATGAACTCTGGTTCTAAATGGCACAGCCATCTGCTCTGCACCACACTCGCCTGGTAACTTAAATGTCAGCTATCAATGTGTAACATTCCAGTACATGATCAGTACTGAAATCTCAGTTGGTGAGTAGCCATGGTGGAGAGGGCTGGACAATGCCCATTGCAGGTTCAGGAATATGAACGGAAAGAGGTGGAGCAAGAGGGGTGTGATAGCTTTTGGAGTGGACAGACAGGTTTTCTGCTCCCCCTTTGGGAAGGATAGCCATCATTATACATGTGGATCAGGGATGGATTTTGGGCTGTGCTATAGCACCATGGATGAATATTCAGCACAATTCATGGGAATGTTGGATAGGAAGGGAGGACCACTCAACACATGATCGTGGTTATCATGCCAATGTGTTCACCACAAGGGATATGACACATGCATGACAGTTGTGGAACATTCTCGACGTAGGGAAGTACCCTGCCTGTGGAGCTGCTGTTGACAGGGAGATTGCTTACTGTTTTGAAGGTAGTCTGAGTGTAAATGACTCATCCAAGAGTAAGAGGTACTGACACACAGACAAAAGGACAGGTGCCATTTGTGGTGGACACTCAGTCAATCTACAGATTGTATATGTAGTCCTGCATCAGCAAAGACATATGTTAAGAGGATGTAAGTGACACAGTGAGCATCTTCATCAATAAAATGCACAATTTTAAAGTATGTCTTGCTATGTCAGTACTGTGTACTTAAAAAGTAATAGTGGGGGTACCGCAGGGTTCAGTACTGGGTCCGGTCCTTTTTTTTTATATATTTAGTCTACTTTTTCTTAGCAGGGCCACCCATCAAGCTTCTGCCCTGGTCACGGCCCCTGGACTTCCACCTACCATCACATGCCGGCACTCTCCTGGGCACCCCCAGCTTTCCCCCCAGAGGGCAGGGCTGCAGCACTGGTTCCCCCGTGCCCCAGTCTGCGGAACCAGTAACTATTGGGAGAGCCAGTGATGGAGGCTAATTGAAGCCTGGGGAGCCCTTCCTAGAGACACAGGCCCCACACATTTTTTATTCCCTCCGTAAGCAGGGGTGAGGATGTGCAATGACGACCAGCATCCTCCCCACCCCTGAGTTCTGGTAGCCGCCGGTGTATAGTAGTGCACCCAGCCTCTGCTGAGTGTCGCCACCACACTGAGCACTCGGTCCCCCCTCCCCCTGGAGAAGGAGATCTGTTCAGGGATGCTTGAGCCTTCTCCCCCCTGGCTGGCCCTCAGATGATCTGGATCTGTTCTCAAACCCGGGTTGCTGGCATTACAAACAGAAGTCCAACCACTGCGCTAATGGGTCAGCAGGCTCCAGTCCTTTCTAATGTCTTTATAAGTGACATTGCAGAGGGACTGGAAGGAAAGATATGTCTCTTTCCAAATGACAGAAATGTCTGCAACAGGATTGATACACAAGTAGGGGTGGAAAGGATGAGAAGGGACATGGCAAGGTTGGAGGAATGGTCACATGTATGGCAGCTTAGATTCAATGCAAAGATGTGCAAAGTAGTGCACATGGGAAACAAAAACACAGGGAAAGAGTACAAAATGGGGGCTGAGATACTGACAGCAACAAAAATGGAAAGGGACCTGGGTGTAGTTATATCAGATGACCTAAAGCTGGGCAAGCAATGTGAGAAGGCAGTAAGTAGGGCTGGGGGGATACTGGGATGTATAGGGAGAGGCATCACCAGTAGAAAACAAGAAGTTATTATCCCTTTGTACAGACAGTTGGTGACACCACATCTAGAGTACTGTATGCAATTCTGGAGACCCCATCTCCTTAAATAAATAGACAGGGTGGAGGCTGTCTAGAGGAGGGCAACCAAAATGGTGCAGGGTCTGCATCAGAAGACATGTGAAGAAAGACTAAAGAAGCTTAATATGTATAGCCTCAAGGAAAGGAGGGAGAGGAGGGACATGATAGAAACTTTCAAGTAGCTCAAGGGACTCAACAAAGTCCAAGAGGGTAGAATCTTTCAGAAAAGAGATGTACAAGAACAAGGGGGCACAATTTGAAGACAGAGGGGGGATGGTTTAGAGGTAATATGAGGAAGTATTTTTTCATGAAGAGAGTTGTAGATGCATGGAACAGCCTTCCTGAAGATGTCGTGGAGTCAACAACAGTGAGTGAATTCAAGAAAGCATGAGACAAATATAAGACAATTCTAGTGGGGTGTAGGAGGAAGTAGGCTGTTGGTTAACTAGCATCTGTAGCTTATCCATTAGGTAGGGAACTGGGCAGACTAGTTCGGCCAAGCGGTCCTTATCTGCTATCAAATTCTATGTTTCTATGTTTCTAAGTAACATTTATTGTGTAGCGCTTTGAGCAATCCCAATAAGGAACTTATATCGTGTGGCTCAGGTTGAAGCCAGTTATTCACGACATGTTGAAAATCACAGCTCTGCAACACTGTTTCTCAAGTACTACACCGTGACTGTTATAAATGAATAGTAGTTAGCTGAGTTCTCCAATATGTGACTGCTAAAACTCAATACTTCATGTTATCTGTCTAATTCATATTACTTCTGCAATCTACCAGGATCCTTTCGGCAGCCTAGCACTACAACACAAACTTTGAGGGGGAACAGGCGGTGACTGCAGACAGTGAGAAAAAATTCATTATACATATTCCAAAATAAAAGTGTTGTCAAGGGGTAGTGAGACCAAAAAAGACACCAACTTCATATGGTAACTGATATTTTTATTACTTTGCCTTCAGCAGCTCCTCCTCTGGCTTTCAATCCTATTTGAAATCTGATTTCTGCAAACAACACTCGACAGTCTCATCCCTCTTGCGTGTCACTGATCCATTTACTCAGCCATGGACCACAGCTACCTGACTGCTGCCGTCTTCGTGGACCAAGCAAAGGCTTTTCACCCCATCTCCCAGTCTCTCTTTCTCTTTAAGCTCAGTGCAGCTTGCTTGACTCCCTGTACTGTTAGCTGGTTCTGGTAGTATCTGGTAAATAAGCTGCAGTTGGTGCAGGTGGGGGGGGTTCTCCTCACCCCGCCATCATAGCAGGAGTACTGCAAGGATCCATCCTGGGCCCTGTCCTGTTTTTGGTGATTATTAATGATGTTCCTTCCATGTGCATCAACTCCTGCATACATATGTATGCAAACAACACCAACATGTTTAGCTCTGGGCCCTCCATCTCAAATATTCACACCTCCAAATGGACCTAAATAATTTGCAGTCTTGGTTCCTTGCAAATCAACTGAAGATCAGCACCTTCAAGACTGTGATCATGATCTTTGGCACCACATAACGATTTGCTAAAACACCCCACACACACCTTTCACCACCCTGGGTGGCACCTCACTCACTATGTCCCCACACACAAGTATCTTGGGGTTTTGTTGGATTCACGACTAAACTTCTCATCACACATAGTTGCCATCAGCACAAAGCTCCATCCCAAACTTGCAATTCTCTACTGAAACAAAGACTTCCTCCCCCTCCCAGTCCATCATGAATTAGTGACCAAGATGATAATCCCTATATTCAAATTTGTTGATGTAGTTTATGGCAGAGCCCCTACTTCCTCTCTGTCTAGAGTAGATACCCTTCTAAATTCTTTCCATTGTTTGCATCAACCAACCCCCATAAACTCATCACTGCACCCTCTATTCCTCCCTCGGCATCCAGCCACTGTCCCACTGATTCTCTGTCCACTCATTAATTCTCATAGCTAAATACTGGTTTGGCCAACCCCCCCCCCCATCTCTTCACTATGCTAGCCCGGCAGCCCCTTTCTCCTATGACCTGAGCACAAGGGACACATGCTGTTTCACCTCCCCCTGTCCCCAATTGACATCCAGCCAAACTGCAGTCTCATGCAGACTTCCCTCCATATGGAACTGTCTTCCTCCCCATCTCCAAAACTGACTCTTTTCCTTCCATCAGACAACACCTATGGCTCCCCCCCCCCATGCTCCTGCTTCAAGATCTCCCCTTCCAGTTTTCTTCACCCTACCCTAACCATGGATAGGTGCTTCTAATTTTCTTCTGAGATCTAAGATCTGTTAGCACGTCTGATAAAATGAATTGCACTGAAGTAGCTTGTTTAGTACATACCTTACTTTTTATATATGCCATACTGAAATGAGCTGCATCAAAGGTATCTTGTATGTATATGCCTTGGCTTATTTGTGTAAGCCATGTATGACTGATGTAAATTACTTGGCTGTACTGCTACTTCATTACTTGTACTGCATTACCCTTGGCTGCCTAGTTTTCCACTGTCCTCTGGTCACACCTGGAAATGAACCTTGGCTCAGTGTGCCTTTCCTGGTCACCAAAATGTTAAATAAAATAAATAAAAACAGCTTGAAAATTGCATCACCTGTAATTACTTGATAACAGACATAAGTTGTGCAAAACAATACAGGACAATGGCATGGTTGTGCTTACTTTTTCTCCTGGTACTAACCTGCTGTTTGCAACATACTCTGATATGTAACCATGGGCAGATTATGGGTGGTGGTAGTAAAGTGCACTTTGTGCTGATCCGCTACATTGAAAGGGAATGACAGACTCATGCATATAGGGTGTGTGCACAGGCAAGAAAAGGAACTATGGCCAATGCAAGTGGAGGTGGTGGAATATAAGTATCATCACAGTCCGGTATGCAGGACAACTCACCTCCCCTGGTACAGCCAATCCACACTGCTCTCCAGTTTCTAAACATGTGTGGCCTGGTTCAGCAGTAGCAAGCAACAAAGCGACCTATCCACCACCTCATGCAGCGGCAGTATAATATAATTAGGGAACTACTTCAATAATGATAAGGCAAAAGCAGAATGAATTAGAAGCTATCACCCTGACTATGTAAGATGGCTGTCGGATGAGGCAGTGAGTGGATGGTAGACTCATGTGATGGCAATGAAATGCAGCAGCGATACTCAGATCCTGAAGACCAGAAGGGGTTAAGACATGCTACGGGAGGTAGGGGTGCAGACCAGAGAGCAACATGGAACAGTGTGGGTAGATGATTTGGGGGTGGTGTTGGCCATTGACATGGACAATGCTGTGTTGTTCATAGTGGTTCAATTTGTTGCAGCAGTGACACTATTATGCGGACTTGTCTCGGATGGGAGATGATCCTTCCATAGTACACCATGGAATTTTTTTTTCTATTTTTAGTACTTCAGTGGGTCCTCTGAAAGGGAGGCAACAGTCAACACCAGGTAATCAGGTGTAATGCAAAGTGCAAGGGATATGGTGGCAAGAGGTAACACTGAACAAAATGGAGCAGAAACACCACACATGGGTCATGGATGCAGCAATGGGGATGGAGTACTCATCAGCATGGAATATGGTGAAATGTACCTGGTGAGGTACTAGTTTTGTCTAGGGATCCATGGACACATCCTCCATGGGTGTGGCTCAGAGGGCACAGGGGTGGTTGAGTTGAGGGATCCCTACACACCATGGAATGTATGTTAATGTGCTGCAGGTAGGATACAATTGGGAGGGCCCTAGACATAATGTAATCTGTTATAACGCCCTGGATGACAAATACAATAGTGAGAGGTTACACTAATTATGTGGGAAAATATGCATAATGTACCAGTGTGCGATTGGAAGGAGGTAGGCAACAGTTGCAGCATGAAAATGTGTGATCGAGGAAGGAGTGCAACAGTACCATTATGGAAATGACATCTAATTCAGCATGTGCTAAGATCGGAAGAAGTGTGTGAAGTAGTAGTACTGGGGATAGTTAGTTGTGCATGACTGGGCAATTGAATTGTGGCCACACTGCAAAACTGACAGGGCAACTGTGCCAAGAAGATCATGATGTTGATGCATATGACCAGTTGGAAGAAAAAGTGTCCCTTGAGGTGATTTGTAAGGATCTGTTTCAATGTTGTAATTCGTGGTTCAACACAGGCCATTGCAGAAGTGTACTTCGGAGCTGTTTTTATTATGAGTAATAAAGAATGTACAGATAAGGTACAGTTCATGGGGGTGGCAGTCAGCACTTAAGAGTCCCACACAGAGGTATGCAGCTGGTCCTATTTTAGAATGCATGATCCAAACCATGTTGCTTGCTTACTGTTTACTGCACAGTTCCGGATTGTATCAGGCCAATCCTAATGACTTAGAAGGAGACATGTTGTGTAAGCACTCAGCCGACAAAAACCTGCAGCCGACATCGGATGACTGCTGCATCACCTAGGCATTCTACAGCTTTCACTGTGTGTTACATATTTTATAAGGTCCAATCATATGCTTGGGGGTTCATTTGTTCTGCCACTACTAAGCAGGTTATCACAGTGTAATATGTTATGCAGATTATTCCATCTCCCAGTGATGCATCCGTCCTCTGATGTCAGGTGGTGGGGGGGAGGGGGAGTCTGATTTTTTTTTTTTAAAGGAAAATGTCACCTTGCAAATCATCAACAGTAGTGTGGTACAAGGATCTGTAGTGCAGCACATAGTAATAGGTTTGTATTAAAAAGTGTCAGTTAGGACAGGCAATACAATCGGGTGTGAGGCTCCCAATGATGACAGTCAACCCCTAAGAATGGTGTTCGTGTGTAACAGAAGCAAGATCATAGAAACATAGAAACATAGAAGTTGACAGCAGATAAGGACCGCAAGGCCCATCCAGTCTGCCCATTTCTTTTTCTACCTTATAAATGTGCCATCGGCCTTTGCTCTGTCAGTGGCCTATCTATTCATAGTCATTTGTATTTCTCCCTTATGCCTATCCCATGCCTGTTTGAAGCCCTGGACTGTATTCATAGCCACCAGTTCTTGTGGTAAGCCATTCCATGCATCCACCACCCTTTCTGTGAAAAGAATTTCCTCACATTCCCCTTAATCGCCTCCTCTAATCTCATGCTGTGTCCTCTTGTCCTGCTATTTTTTATATTTAAACATGTTAGACTCTTTCACCTTGTTTATGCCCTTAAGGTGTTTGAATGCCTCAATCATATCACCTCTCTCCTCCTTTGCTCAAGGGTATACATATTGAGCTCCGTTAATCTGTCCTCATATGTCTTCTGATGCAGTCCCTGCACCATTTGGTTGCCCTTCTCTGGACTGCCTCAATTTGGTTAATGTCCTTGTGAAGGTGTGGCCTCCAATACTGCATGCAGTACTCCAGATGGGGCCTAACCAGTGTCTTGTACAGAGGGATTAATACCTCCCTCTTACGACTTAGTACCCCTACTAATACACCTAACACCCCCTAGCCTTACCTACTGCTTTAGAGGTCTGCTTTGATGATTTTAGGTCATCAGTGATGATGATGCCCAAGTCTCTTTCTTCCTTTGTGACTGCTAGCAACTCCTCCCAGCCTATAGGTGGCTTCAGGGTTTCTCTTCCCTATGTGCATGATTTTGCACTTCTTGCATTAAATCCAGTTGCCACTCTTCTGACCATTCTGCTAGTTTATCCAGATCTCTTCTCATTCTGCCCACCCCATCTGGATCATCTACTCTGTTGCAGATCTTAGTGTCATCTGCAAACAGACAACCTTACCCTCTAGTCCATCTGCAAGGTCACTAATGAAGATGTTGAAGAGGACTGGCCCCAGGACTGATCCTGAGGTACCCCACTTGTGACTTGCATCTCTTCTGACTGTATACCATTTACCACCCTCTCTGTTTTCTGCCCGTCAACCAGTTTGCCACCCAGCTGACCAACTTCTGACCCACCCCGAGCCTACCCAGCTTATTTATCAATCTTCTATGTGGAACAGTGTCAAAAGCTTTGCTGAAGTCAAGGTAGGTGACATCAACTGCTCCGCCTTGGTCCACCACTCTGGTTACCCAGTCAAAGAAATCTATGAGATTAGTTTGACAGGACCATCCTTTGTAAACCCATGCTGTCTTGGATCCTGTGCCGCTATGGATTCCAGGTGTTGCACTATCCTTTCCTTAAGGATGCCTCCATAATCTTGCCCTACTGAGGTAAGACTGGCCGGTCTGAGTTCCCGCCTCCTCCTGCTACCACTCTTGTGGGGCGGGATCACATGAACACTTCTCCAGTCTTCTGGGACCTCTCCTGTGCACAGAGACTCACTAAACAATTCTGCTAATGGCTCTGCTAGTTCCTTCTTTAGCTCCTAAGTACCCTGGGATGTATGCCATCAGGTCCCATTGCCTTATCCACCTGAGCTTAGCAAGCTCTTGTAGGACCCTTTCTTTTGTGAAGGAGTAGTGCTCACCTCCCTCCCACTGTGTCCATGATGCTGAGCTGTGGGCCCTGCCCTACCTTCTCTTCAGTAAATACTGAGCAAAAGTATCTATTTAGGATAGATGCCTTTACAGGGTCCTCCTCCTCACATGCTCCCTTTTCTCCATTAAGCTTAGCAATTCCCCTTGGACTTTCTCCTTTCACTAATGTATTTATAGAAAGTCTTGTCACCTTCTTTACTGTTCATGCTAGTGTTTCCTCAGTTTGGGACTTTGCCTGCCTTACTGCCTTACCTGCTTCCCTTAGGCAGTTTGGTATGCCTCCTCATCTTCATCCCGCTGTGTTCCTTATATATTTCCAAGGCCAGCCTTTTGGCTCTGACCTTTTCTGCTACTGTATTTGAGAACCAAAGTGGTTTCCTTCTTCTTTTGCACTTCCTTTTCTGTCTAACACAATGGGATGTTGCTTCAAGTATTGCATCCTTAATGCTTGCCCACTTTGCCTTGCACCCTCACCTGTGTTTCTTTTTGCCAGGGCTAGCTTAACTCTGTTGGCCATCTTATCAAAGTCAGCTCCTCTGAAGTCCCATATTTTTGCCTTGGAATGGGATGATTTAGATGTAGTAGCCAAATTGAACCATACCATGTGATGGTCACTGGCTCCCAGGTGACCTTCTACCTGGAGATCTGTGATCCCTTCTTTGTTAGTCAGTACTAGATCTAGGATAGCCCTGTCTCTTGTGGGTTGCTGTACCAGTTGTTTGAGGCCCTCCCCCTGCAGGGAATCCACTATGAGTCTAGTTCTGGCAGATGTTCCTGCTGGTATTGACCAATCTGTATCCGGCATGTTGAAGTCTCCCATTATCAGAACCTCCCTTTAGCTGTCATGTTTTGTATATCTTCTAACAGTAATGTGTCTATGTCTTCCTCTGGTCTGGGGGCCTGTAGACAACCCCAGTTCTTATGGCTGTCCCATTTCCTGTTTCCAGGGTGACCCACAGTTCTTCTGGCTCCTTATGTGTATTCTGAATTTCTGTAGCTTTGATATTTTCATTAACATACAGGCCACTCCTCCCCTTTGCACCTCGTCTCTTCTGAACAATACATAGCCAGGTACTGAAGTCTCCTAAGTGTGGTTACTGGTAAACCACGTCTCACTAATTGCTACTATGTCCAGTTTAGCCTCTGACATTATTGCCTGCAGGTCTGGGATCTTATTTCCCAGGCTGTGAGCATTTGTGTACATGATTTTCCATTGGCCCAGATTTTGGTGTGTTAGTTGTTGGGTGAAGTTTGGCCTTACCCTGTGCATCGTATGGGAGACAAACCTTTTTCTTACCTGGTGATGCAAATGAGCGCAAACATGCTGAATTCCTGTTTGACCACTAGAGGGGAGGGTGTTCTTCCCATTCGACGTATGGGGTGCTGCACCTCTCCCCATTTGCTAGTTTAAATATTCTGCAAAGACGCTCAAACTTCTGCCCTAATGCACTCCCTCTTTAGTCAGATGCAGTCCATCAAATTTAAAGAACTTTTGCTCCCAGAACTGTTGCCAGTTCCCTACAAATCTGTGTCCTTTTTCCTGGCACCAGCCCTTGAGCCACATGTTTAGCTCCCCTATCTCCCCTTCTCTGACCTTCCGACCATCTGCTCCCCTCTCCCAGACTGGCAGGATCTCAGAGAAGGAGATGCCAGACGAAATAGATGATAGTTTGTCACCCAGCCTAGTCAGGTGTTCCTTGGTCTCCACAACTGACCGGCTGGCAGATCATTAGTCCCCTATGTGTACTAGGACATCAATGTTTTCTCCTGCTTTGTGAACAATTTTAGTAATGCGGTCAGTGTCTCTCCATGCTGATGTACCTGGGAGACATCTGACCATCACCCTGGCTGGAGATGGGTATCAACTCCCGAATCATGGAGTCTCCTATGATCAGAAGTTTTTGGATTTCCTTTGTGCTTGTTTTGTTTTGGTTCCTGATCTGGGTGAGTTTTGTTGTGCTAGCTCCTGTGCCGCAGTGTCCTGCTCTGCAGTGTCTTCTGCCTCTTTATTTGATTTCAGAGATAGAGGCAGATACCTGTTTGTAGTGTTTATATGGTTTTTGGAGGTAATGTGTTGGAGAGCAAAGAGTGATGGGGCACCTGATTTGCTCCTCCTAACCACCTGCCAACCTCCTGGACCAACTACCCTCTGTGGTCGAGGTTTTTCTGTTGGATGCTGGGGAAATGGCGGGTGGTTCTTATAATGTATTTCCTCTTCAATATGAAATTTGAGGCGTGCAATCTCTGCCCATGCTGCCCGGAGCTGAGCCCTAAGATCTCCAAAGGCCCAGCATGTAGGACAGTGTCCTAAATCCTGTAAGACTGTCCTTCTGAAAATTGTTCCACAGTACCTGCAGTTAATGAAATCCATTCCAAATAAGTTGCTGGGTTTGTAACCTAGTCAGAGTAATTAGAAAGAAAAAAAAGGAAAAAAAATGCAAGTAATGGTTTAATTGTGCTTTGTTTAACTTGTTATAACAAGTTAAATTACTAGTGCCCCTGTAAATGAGATCACCTTGTGGAGGCCCCACTGATCTGCCCCTTCCTGCTCTGCCATAGGAAATGTCACAACTGTGGTACCCTATAAAAGAGATGGCGTGGGGTGGTTGGGGATGGGGTGGGTGGCTGGGCCCTTCCCTGCCTAAAAGGAGAACCACAGACAAAAGAACAAGGAGGTAAGAGCAGAAACAATCAGTCAACAACAAATGCAGTAACCCTGAAAGCTTATCCTAATGTTAGATAAAACTGTAAAACCTGTAAGCATAACCTGTAATAATTTCAGAGAAGATATACGCTGTAAGAAACACTTTGCTCCAGAGAAAATAAAACAGTAACAGAAGATATACCTTGCAAAAGACAATTTGAATCAGAAGATTACAGGAGTAATCTGTTAGCACACACCTGTAGGCACACCTTGTAATAATGCAGAAGAAGGTATACCAGCAACAACAATTTGAATCAGAGAAAAATAAAGCAATGAAATGTTAGCAACAAACAGTAGCAATCCCTGTGAGTAAAAATAAAAAACACCACCACACAGTAAATCTGCTTAGCCAAACTAAGTCTTAATCCTTTTCCTTGCTCTGGTAAGTTTCTCTACTCTGCCTTTCAAGCAGTCTTAGAAGGAAAGAGCTCAGGTGAAGCTAGGTGCCTTGGCCAGCAAACCAAGTCTTCTACCTCCAAGATATCAACTAACCTGACTTTTAACCCTTCTTCTGTTGGAAATTACTGACAGTTTGCCAGCTCCACTTCTACACACACACCTAATCCTTTGGAAGAGCTGTGGAGGAAAGCAATTAGCTCCTTCAATGTGAAGGAGACTGAAACACCTCTGAGACAACAAACCTTTTCAACAAACAAGAATAAAACAAAACACAGTGTCAAACAGTAATTTTGCTTAGCCCAATGATAAAAAGTCACAAAATGTAAGCTCCACCTGTAATACAGTAATTTCAGAGAAGATATACCCTGTAAGAAACACTTTGCTCCAGAGAAAAATAAAGTAGTAACAGAAGATATACTTTGCAAAAGACAATTTGAATCAGAAGATTACAGGAGTAATCTGTTACATACACCTGTAGGACACCTTGTAATAATGCAGAAGAAGGTATACCAGCAACAACAATTTGAATCAGAGAAAAATAAAGCAATGAAATGTTAGCAACAAACAGTAGCAATCCCTGTGAGTAAAAATTAAAAACACCACCACACAGTAAATCTGCTTAGCCAAACTAAGTCTTAATCCTTTTCCCTTGCTCTGGTAAGTTTCTCTACTCAGCCTTTCAAGCAGTCTTAGAAGGAAAGAGCTCAGGTGAAGCTAGGTGCCTTGGCCAGCAAACCAAGTCTTCTACCTCAATAGTAACTTCCCTTTAACTTTGCGTTAAACAGCTTTTGTGGATCAACTTCTCGAGCACCTGGTGACGACAGTGGAAAAGGGGAAACCATGACAGGAATAGTTCACCAGCCAAGTTTCTCCTCCACTAACTTCTCATTTTCAACCAATCAAGAAAAAACAGGCAATCAAAACTTGGATAAAGGACAGGAGATTTAATGTTTAATGTTCTTGAACTACAGTTGTGGCAGAAATCCAACATATTCATCCAATCGCCACCTCTGTCTTATGGCGCGAATAGCACATGCAGAAAGTACAACACGTACTCTTCAGCATAGCCAGCCCCAACACCAGCATATAAAACATCTGTATGCCTAGAATCTATGTCTTCTGTGGGAAAAAAAACAAAAGAAAAAATTAGTGAACAGTATATTGATGGACATATGTTACTTAAACTTCAGCTGTTATAGCAATTTAGTGTGTCATTTTCAAAATGAAAATAAGCACATATGAGTAGCAAGTTATATAGATACATTTCATCTCCATCATATCATATTAGAGGGCAAATTGCTGTTTAGTAAAATGTTGTCAAAAAAGAAGTTGTTACCTAGAGCATGTGATACAGTCCTACCTATGTATTAACTGTTAAAGTGGTTATGGCATTGTCTACTGAGGATGAGTGGAATATTATAGAATTGCAGAGATCAGTACTGGTGTGTGTACTGAAGAGGTCATAGTGTTCCTGTCTAAGTGTGCTTTATAAGCAGTTATGGTAATTCAATATATCACATTGTAATCACAACATGGTACATCAATTTTCTTTTTTGGGGGGCGGTGGCAGTGGGTGTGGACATCAGTGGTGAGGCTGCTGCTGCTGCCATCATTAGAAGGCACCATTTGTATGAATTAATCTCTCTGTCAACCTAACTGTTGTGATATCTCTAAATAGGTCACTGTGAATGAACAGTAACACCCAAAATCAGACATAACTGGTGGTTACATGACCTGATGGTTACTATACACATTCAGATTACATACATACACACAATATGTAAACAGTAGTTGTAAACAGATGTCATACCACAAAGTTTGGAACACTGTTATACTGTATGCAATTGTGTGGAACCTAAAAAGAAAAGTGTTGTTATGTATTTTAAAGAAAACACAAATGGCACATACCCCAATAATGCAAAGCATCATGGGATGCATATGCAAATGTAAATGAACTAATTTGGATTCACTCAACTTTAAGCAGAATTGCATGGTGTCAGAAGGGGTATACTCCCCCCAACAGCGACACCAACATAGCGACCTATGTCGCTGTCGACAAAATTGACAGTTCATCGACAGGTCACTATGTTGGTGTGCCTGAGAAAGAGGCATGCTGTCTCCTGGTCCTGCATCCCCTCCCTGAATCAACTCCGACTCGAAGTTGATTATAATTAGAATGAGGGTGCAGGGGGTTCGGGGGGCCAAGCCCCCCGATAGAAACATAATCGGGAGACCATTGGGAATTATGTTAACAGCAACTTGCGGTCAACATAAATTCCATCGCTGTGATGCTGGTCAATGAAATTGTTGCCAAACCGGCATCATAGAGCCATCAGAAGGCCTCACAATACAATCAGCAAAGGCTGAGAACAGCAGACACAGACACTTGCTTCGTTCCCATCCCATGGAGAAGGAACCAGCCACCCTATAGGAATCTTATTTGTTTGGGTCATTGGTAGCCCAAATTAGAGATAGAAAAGAACTACAAAAAAACCCCAATGCAAATGCACTGGGACATGGGTTATCCCACAGGATATTGGCCATACAGCCAAATTATAGAGAAAATACAAATTACACATACCCCAATAATGCAAAGCATCATTTTTCTTCTCTCTACTTTGGGCTGCCCATGACCCAAACAAATAAGATTCCTTATAGTGTGGCTGGATCCCACTCCCTGGGCTGAGATACAGATATGGCATACTGATGAGTCCAAATGATGGCAAAACAAGTGTCTGTGCCTGCTGTTCTCAGCCTTTGCTGATTTTACTGTGAGTCCTTCTGGCACCATGCAATTCTGCTTAACGTTGAGCAAGTCCAAATTAATTTATGTGCATTTGCATATGCTTTCCATGATACTTTGTATTATTTGGGTATGTGCAATTTGTGTTTTCTTTAAAATTTAGCTGCACAGCCAACATCCTTCAGGATAACCCATGCCCCAGTGCATTTTTTTCTGGGGTCCTTTTGTAGTTCTTTTTTCTCTCTACTTTGAGCTGCTCATGATCAAAACAAATAAGATCCTCTATAGGGTGACTGACTCCCTCTCCCTGGGATGAGATACAGATATGGCACATTGATGAGTCCAATTGAGGATGAAACATGTGTCTGCTGTTCTCAGCCTTTGATAATTGTATTGTGAGGCCTTCTGGCACCATACAATTCTGCTTAAAGTTAAGCTAGTCCAAATTAATTCAGGTGCATTTGCATATGCTGCCCATGATGCTTTGCATTATTGGGTAAGTGCAATTTGTGTTTTCTTTAATATTTGACTGCATAGCCAATATTCTCCGTAATAACCCATGCCCCAGTGTATTTGATCTGGGGTTCTTTTGTTGTCATATATTTGTTGTGAAAGTGAGTTTAAAGATGGTTGGACACATTATGGATCTCTTTTTCTTCCTGTTTCTATACGATGTGTATCACCATTGTTGTGGTTTTGGTATGTTAAAAAAAATTATTATGGAACAATACAATGAAAGCATATTCACTCATGTTGTAGTATCTCCTAATTGCCATGTACTGGCAGTATGTGGTGTCCATGATTTGCAACACCCAGAAACTCAGACAGACAGGATCAAATCTAGGATGTTCTGTTATGCAGCTTGGCACATTGGACTCTGGCACCACATTTGAAGTCTCATTCAGCTTGTCCACAACTCTTTACTATCTCCTGGCAGCAACAACATTTTAACTCCATGGGCAAGGTAACACAATTACCACATTGACACCTACAGTCAAAATGTTTTGCAAAATCAAGGTCAAAATAAGGTATCACTGACTATTTTCACCATTTGGACAGGCTCGGTAAATGGCTATGAATGATCACGGAGAAAGTTTCAAACACTGTGAACCCTTGACAAGGGGACAACAGCAATCCGAAACACTGTGATTTGAGATGGGTTCGATTAGTCAAGTGCACTGGTGTACAATATCATGACATACCCTGACATGCTGTGACCAGAGCAGGGAAATGTGGGGAAGATTGGCAGTGGCAGTGGTGACCAACAAGGTCTGTCTTTTAAATGATGGTGGTGTAGATCAACTGCACCAGTGGTGACAGGCACATCATAGCCTCACATGTTGTATGGGGGAGGTGCACCACTGGTGATAGGCACAATGTACCCTGACAAGGGGGGAAGGAACCTGGTGGTGACAGGTACACTGTAGCCTTGCACAATGGTTTTGGGGTTGGGGACATTCACCAGAGGTATCAGGCACAGTGAAGCTTTACATAGTGGGGTTGAGGGACAAGTGTACCTCTGGTGACCAGCACAATGTAGCATGACAGCGTGGGGCTGGTAGGTGACACCACGTGCATCTGTAATGATAGGCTCAGTGTACCATGACTCAATGGGGGTGTGTGTGGAAATGCACAAGTGATCTTAGGACCACAGTAGTCTGACATGGTGTGGGAGGGGGTGCACTAGGAGTGACAGGCCCACTGTAGCCTGACAAAATATGGGAGACAGTGGAGGGCATGTGCATGGCTGGGTATAGGAACACTTTAGCTTGAGTTGGTGAAGAATGAGGGCGGAGCTGCACAACTGTTGTAAGATATACAGTGCTCTGACATGGGAGTAAAGGGCAAGTGAACTTATGGTGATGGGCAGACTGTAAGGTAACATTGGGGATGAAGGGGGAAGGGGAAGTGAACTACTACTGACTGGTAGACCATGACACAACACTGGTGAGGTACATGAAGGCACCACTGCTGACTGGCACATTGTGTCATGACACTGTAGAAGGAAGGACTTGCAGCAATCATGAGCTGAAGACTGTGACATGACACATGGTGGGGCAAGCAGTGCACCAATGCTGACCATCAGACTGTGATATGAGTGAGGGGTGAGGAAAGTTCAACTATGTTGACTGGCACTCTGTAGCATGACACTGGTGGCAGGAGGGGGAACTGCACAATTGATGCAAGCGGAGTTTTACGTTCGGGGAAGGGGGGCTTCAGTGGTGATAATAAGAATGTGTCACATAAAATGGGGGAGGAGGAGAAAGTGCATTGGCGGTGACCAGCAGACAGTTAATGTACACTGGGAAGGTAAAGAATTAGTACCACAGTGTCCATATAAATATGTCCAAACAAGGAGGTGAGTGAAGGGAAGGCCTTGTTGAGATCTTTTGAATGTCACATAAGATCAGGATGGGGTGCAACTGTGGAATTGATGACCGGTGGGTAGGGGTGACATTCTCCACTGTCAATCAAAGGATGATAACTTGCCCTG
The DNA here is from genome assembly GCA_016271365.2 of Neoceratodus forsteri. Lineage (NCBI taxonomy): Eukaryota > Metazoa > Chordata > Ceratodontiformes > Ceratodontidae > Neoceratodus > Neoceratodus forsteri. The sequence goes on from CM028133.1 coordinate 996,532,207, forward strand.
GTGGGTTCCGTGTGTTAGCATCACAGGAAAACAGGAAAAAATATTGTGGTACAAAATATCGTGGGCAAAACATTGACGACAGAAATGTAGGCTGACCAATACGTTGCAGGACAGAAGAGTACAAAATAAAAGAAATTTCGTCACTCACCATCATTTATCATGCTGAACACTAAAAAAAAGTTAAAATACTTTTTTTCATGATGTAAAACATGTCTAACACATTTCGGGTCTGTTACTCAACCCTTCTCAAAGGCTAAGGTTTCAAATCCAGCAGGAAGGATCTTATAGGTTACAGAAGTGTGATGCCATAAATTGACAGATGATTTCAAACCACACTTTTCCTAGGTCCTAAAGTCAGACATATGCAAAGAAGAAAAACTCAGAAATGGCTAAAAGAAGAATGTAAATATCAAAAATAAACCCTCAATGTATATATACATAGCTCAAAAAAACAAATTAAGAGCAGAATAATTATAATACAAATATATACAAGGAAGGCACTTTAGAATTAAAAGGTGAACAGTAACGATCTCTTCTCCAAATATGGCTTAATTTCAAAGCCTGTATTCAAACCTGGTGCACTATTGGCTTGCGACATGATAATCCAAAATGTTTCATGTTTTAGGACTAAATTATTATAGTTACCTCCACGTGGGTTACTACTAACTTTGTCTATTGCCATACAACTAAAAACATGTTTCCTGGCATCTCTCATATTCAGTACATGTTGTGCAGTTGCATAGGTAATATCTTTCTTTTCTATTGCTTTCTGATGCTCACCTACTCTTACCTTAACCCAGCATATTGTTTTCCCTACATAGAAAGAGCCAGAAGTACAGGTTGTGAAATAAATCACACCACCTGTACTGCAAGTAATAAGTTGTCTGATTTTAAACACTTTATCAGAATTCCCTATACAAAATTAATTGCCAGGTCTAATATGTTTACAGTAGACACAGTTGTTACATTTATAACTGCCTGAAGGTCTAGTTAGTCATGTGGATGTGTTACATTTGTCCTGAAAATTATTATGAACTAGTCAGTCTTTTAGACTTGCTGTTGTCCTATAAGAAAACCTTGGTGTTATTCTAGTTATTTCTTTTAAATTTTCATCCGATGCCAAAACATCCCAATGTTTTTTAATAATTGTTGCAAACTCACATGACTGTGCTGAACAGGTTGTGACTATATGCATTCTATTTTGAGGTTCTGTTCTATCTATATCCTGTTTCTCCCTCAAAAGGGAATCCATTTCCATATTTTTCACAGCAGAACTAGCTTGACCCACGTTATGAGCACTATACTGCCTGTCATAAAACCTCTGTTGTAAGGCATCAGCCTTCTGTTCATATCTCTCAATTTTGGTGCAGTTTCTTTTCATGTGCATAAACTCTCCCCTAGGTATATTATCTATTATGTGTGTTGGATGGCAACTAGAGGCCATCCACTGGCTTCCTATAAGTCTCAGTTTCTATCTTGGTACCATCTGAACTTCTCAAGACTATCAATTCCAAATAAGGGACCTGCTCAGAACGACATTGGTATGTAAAATGTAGGTCACTATTCGTGCTATGCAAAAAATCAATAAACAATTGCAAGTCTGCTTCAGAACCATCCCAGATTAATAACACATCACCATGAAGGTAACTATAATATTTTAGTCCTAAAACGTGAAACATTTTGGATTATCATGTTGCAAGCCAACAGTGCACATGGTTTGAAGAGAGGCTTTGAAATTAAGCCATGTTTGAAGAAGAGATCATTACTGTCCACCATTAAATTCTAAAGTGCCTTCCTTGTATATATTTGTATTATAATTTTGCTGTTCTTAATTTGTATTTTTTTGAGCTATGTGTATATGCATTGAGGGTTTATTTTTGATATTTATATTCTTCTTTTAACCATTTCTGAGTTTTTCTTCTTTGAATATGTCTGACTTTAGGACCTGGGAAAAGTACGGTTTGAAATCATCTGTCAATTTATGAAATCACACTTCTGTAACCTGTAAGATCCTTCCTGCTGGATTTGAAACCTTAGTCTTTGAGAAAGGGTCGAGTAACAGACCAGAAACATGTTATGCATCATCATGTAATAAAATATTTTAATTTTTTTTCAGTGTTCAGCATGATATGTGGTGGTGAGTGCCCAAACATCTTTTGTTTTGTGATTATTTCTATGTTTCAGAGCACCAATTTTCCTTGTGCACACCCTTAATGTTTCCAGGACAGAAGAGTGCAGGCAGGCAGCAGGCAGTACCAGCCACAAGATGGCAACATACTGTATGGTAGCACAGGACACTGGAACATTCAATGCACTCCTTTAATGACACAACACAGATACACAGCAGACCATGAAGGTACCTGTCTGCCCACCGACCATGGCCTACTGCTCTGTATACTGGTTTGGGTTTTGGGGTGTACATGGTTCTGTGTGCTTATGGTCTGCTGTGTATCTGTGTTGTTTCATTAAAGGTGGTCATTGAACGCTGCAGTGTCCTGTGCTATGTTGCCACCTTGTGGCTTGTATGGCCTGCTGTCTGACTGCATTGTTCTATCTTGCGATGTATTGATCATTCTACATTTCTGTTGGCAATGTTTTGCCCATGATATTTTGTAAAACAATATTTTGCCAGCGATATTAACACATGGAACTTCCCTGGTGACAGAAACATACAAGCAATAATACCTGCCAGAGTGGGCAATATTGGGCAATACCGGACCACCCAGGGGTGTAATGAGTTTGGATGCTGCAAGCGGAGGGCCTTATAACCCCTGGAAGATCCTGTATTGCCCATACTGCTCACCCGAAGGGTATTATTGCACTTAGAAAATGGGCATCTGTGCAAATTTTAATTAAGTAGTCAAAAACACAGAGAAACTGGCTTTCAAAATGAACAAAAATAGAAAAAAAAAAAAACGTTTTTGCGCAGGATGCCATATCTCGCACCATGCCGGTGACCCGGGTTCAGGAACAGACTCAGCTCACCGGGGGTCGGCCGGGAGGGAGAAGGATCGAGCGCCCAATGGCTTGCTCTCCTTCTCCAGGGTGGGATGGGATGAATTCCCTGCTGCTACACCACTGGCTGCTGGGGAACTCAGGGGATGTTGGTGCAGCTGGGGGATGCTGCAACACAAGGGTTGACACTGGCAGAGGACTGGAGTTGACGTTTGTCTCTGCGTACGCCTGACTCCTTGTTCCTCATTGCACTCCAGTTTCGGGGATCACTACATGGAGGAAAAACATCCCTCCACACTGCTAGGTGATGACCTCTGGTGCTAGCTCACCACTCACCGACAGAACATGGCAGACCCTGCTGTGTAGCACACTCATTGGGAACAGAGGGAGGCAAGGGGGGATCTCTCCTTACCCCACCCGAGGGGCTATCCGGGCCATCAAGGGTCTCGGGGAGTTGGGTGAGGCACTCTAGGGGCAGACCCTGTAAGGTGGTAGGGTCAGTGATGCAACACACCTTAGAGGTCTGATTGAGTGGAAGCCGGAGTTCAGTAGAGCTGGAGAGAAAAATAATAAGTATGAAAAAAAAACATTTTTGTGGTAAAGTGGTTCATCTGCTTCAGTGCCGTTCCATCTCTTGCACCCCCCACAGAGCCACTGTGTTCTAGTTACCCCCCTGACCACCTCCTGTAGAGTAAGACATATAACCTGTTATTAAATTTCCCCCCAGAAGTGTAGTGGCATAATTTTTTATCCTTGAGAGCATGTTCAGTGCAGTTTCTGTAAGAGTTTTGTTTGCTGTTACTTTGCTTTCAGAAGATGTGCTTGTTAGGTGCACAACTTCACGTGACCCTGGTAAGTAAAAGCAGGAAGTGGAGTCCCGATGTGGCAAGGCAGCGCTCTACATGTTTTTTTTAAAAGACTAAGCGATTTTGTATTGCTATAGTTTCAGCGATGACCAGGGAGAACGTCTGTTTGCTGGGAAGTTTTATACCTCTTCTGTTCCATGTCCTCCAAGGTCGATCGGGATTGGGGATGTCTGCGGTACAAATGGAGTGTCAGGCTGAAAGACATGCAAGTAAAACATAAGGTAAATGTACTGCGTTTTTTAAACAATAAGCAGTTTTTTTAAGATTATTACGATTAACTGAGATGGTCCCATGGGAGGGGCCACATGTGAAGTGGAAAGAGTAACAGAAGGTCTTGCCCCCCCCCCCCATTTAGTACCTTCCTCACATCAGGGGGTCTGCTTGGTTTAAAATGGTAGATGGCTTTTGTCGTTGGTGTGGTTGAGGGAGGATGCTTACTGACCCAGCCTAGTGGTAATAACATATATCCTTCTACAGGAGGGAGCCAATGGTATAATAAGCTATCTCCACTCTGGTCAGAGGGGATATTTGGCTCCCAGACCCTGTTGCCACTTGCTGGGTTCATAAATAAGGCATGAATTCCATGACACCTCCAGCTACCAATTAAACCCTCTTTGGTAATATAACAAATTCTCCCTGCGCAGTCGTGGTTCTTGCTATAGGGGAGGAGTAGTAATAAAAGATCTTAAGACTTTACAAGGCCTTTATAAAAGGGATGAGTTCGCTAGTTCCCCTAGAGGATTTCTGGGGTCCCCCTCTCATCCCCATCACATTAGGTTTCCTATTTTTAGTCAGGAATGTATACCTAGAACCCCTTGGATACTGTTATGCTCCCTCAGGGGTCGCTATCTAGCCCACTCTTGGGCTGCACAGTTTGAAGGTGTGGAAGAAGTTTCCCCCTAGGAAAATTGGAATTAGGTACCATTTTATCAATTAGAGTCTAGTTCCCAACCAGTACAGGAGCAGTGTTGGTAGTTTTCAAGACTGCTCCAGAGGGGTGTTCCCTCTCGAGTGGGTCTATACCCATCTTTAGGTGGATGGTGCCCCGCTTTCCCAGGGCACAGGGATCCTCAGACCTGGGACCAGTGTGGGAGATGATTTTTTTTCTCTCCCACAAATGGAAGACCACATGTATATAGTTTTCTCTGTTAAGAGACAGGTTACTACTCAATGGTTTTTGAGGGTAATTAGTTGGTTAAGTTTAATAGTTTTGTTAACTTTGAAAATAGATGGTGACACAAATTCAGTTTTTGGATTCTATACCCCTGTGGAGGTTGGACGGTTTGGGGTCCGAGAGGCAGTTCACATGGATGTCTCTCCTCTCTCTCTGGGATTACTGTGTTTGGTCATATAGGGTCACCAGAGGGAGGAGGGGACATCAGTAAAGGCATACATTTTAACCTTTCAAGTCCTCCAGAGACCGGACAGTGTTCTAGCCTGTTTACAATAACACATTCTCCTTGTGCCAATGATTAATGTTCTGGTAAAAATATTTTCTCAAAATGTGAATGGTTTGCTTTCCCCTGTTAAACAATATAAGATAATGTAGCATTTAGGAAAACAGAAAGCAGATTTATATTTCTTGAAGGAATCTCACCTTTCTTCTCTGGAACATTCCAAATTACACTGGGGGTGTAGATATAAAGTAGTGACCTCCTCTCATCCGAGGGGACGTAAGAGGGGTACAGTAATTCTAATCCCTTCCACAATCCCATTGGAAGTACAGGATACCTATTCAGATCCACAGGGTAGATACGTAATTTTAACAGGCACTTTATATTCCAAGAAAATAACTTTGTTTAATACCTATCTCCCTCCACAAACTCCTTTGCCAGTGGTGCAGACCTTCCTACATCGGGCAATGGAGATACTTAAAGGGATCTTAATTAAGGGGGGAGATTTCAACTTTGCATTTAATCCACAATTTAACTCTTCCAATCCAAAACCGAGCAGGTTACCTAAAGCAGGTAAATATTTGAAAGGAAACCTGGCTTTTATGGGTATAGAGGATGTCTGTCGGAGATTATTTCCATCTGTAATGGGGTATACATTTTTTGCAGGATGCCACGGAACGTATTCTGGGCTAGATTATTTTTTTGTCACTGGAGAGCATCTCAATCTAGTTCAAGACATTTTATTTGAACCAAAGGTTTTATCTGTCCATAACCCATTAATTCTTAAAACAGACTTGGGTAAACAAAAGAAATTCAGGTCCTGGAGATTCAGTGTTTCCCTCCTCAAGGATCAGGAATTCCTGGATTCCATGAACAAATGAATTCCACAGGGAATTCAGGATAATTTAACTCTGGAAGTATCCCACTCAATTCAATGGGATACATTGAAGGCTGTTTTGAGGGGTGCAATATTGGAATATGCTTCAACCAACTTCTATTTAGAGAAGCAGATACTGCCCTCCAGAGGAGGATTAGGGATTTAAAATAAGAAATACAAAAAATATTAGATTATAGGACCCTCCAGAACCTGGCTTACTACGGCAATGTGATTATTAAATAAGAGAGGCACTAGTGCTAGCTCAGAAGCTAAGAGTCAATAAAGGGCATCTACAATTTTAAAATAAAATTTACCATAACAGGCACTACCACTTATAAGGAGGAACAAATTAAACAAGTTTTTACTCAATTTTACAGGCCCCTATATGCAGCCCCCCACCCACCCCAGGAACAAAATACTCTGATATCAGATTTTTTAAGTAGGCTCCCTTTGCCTAAATTATTTGACTTCCAGATTAACCAATTAGAATATCCTATCAGACCTGAAGAGATCCTTCAACAGGTCAAGCCTGGAATGGTATAAAACTTTTATTCCTCAGTTATTTCCTAGTTTACTACTGGCATGTGGTGCAGTGGCAGAGCGGGAAGCCCCTCCTCCTTCCTGGAGCTATGCTGTCCTCGCCTCTTTACTTAAACCTGACCAGGATCACACTCTCCCATCATCGTATCATCCAATTTCAATTTTAAATGTGGGCTACAAAATATTTATGGCTATATGGGCCAAAAGATTAGAACCAGTACTGCTTCAGTTAATACAAAGAGACCAATCTGGCTTCATAAAACAGTGAAGTACCTCGGATAACCTTCATCGGCTCTTCTTAATCATGGAATATATTCAGGCCAGAAAGATACCCTCCATGATAATAAGCCTGGACGCTGATAAAGTGTTCGACAAGGTGGAGTGGAAATTTTTATGAGCCACCCTCTCCAAATTTTCTTTCCCGGACTCTTTTCTTACCTGATTAAAAAAATATATATACATCCCCTAAAGCCTATATTCAAATTAATGGATCCTTTTCCCAACCAATAACCATACAAAGGGGCATGAGGCAAGGATGTCCCTTATACCCACTCCTATTTGCCCTTTATATTGTGCCTCTGGCAGAAGTTATCTGGAGAAATACTCAAGTGGAGGGAGTTCCCATTGGTCAGAGAGAATATAAGGTGGCTTTATTCGCAGATCATATTCTTGCTTCAGCCCTCTCCCTGGAGACTTCCCTCCCGGCCTTATGGGAAACTATGGCACACTTTACAGATGTTTTGGGATTTCAACTAAATATAGCTAAAACAGACCTGCTTCCTTTAAATTTTACCTCATCCCAATCTCTTAAAAATAAATATCCAATAAAATGGCATCAAACACAGTTTAAATATCTGGGCATAACTATTCCCAGGCATTTGGACAATTTGGAGTTACTAAATTATGAACCCTTGCCTGTACAAATCTAGTCGGACTTATCTGCTTGGTCCAAATTACCTCTAAATTTCTTCCAAAGGACAGAGTCCATTCGTATGATTATTTTGCCTGAATTGCTGTACTTGTTTCAGAATATTCCTACCTTTCCCTTCATTTTTTACTTTAAATCGTGGGATAAAATCATTACTAATTTCATCTGGCATGGCCAAAGGCCTTGGATTAGGATGTCCTTGTGGTAACTCCCACTTTCGCAGGGTGGAGCCAACCTACCTAACCTAAAATTGTATGCTCTGGCAGCTTTCTTTAAAATATTGTCCCTGTGGTTGGCTCCGGCCTTTGAAGTGCCCTGAAAGGACCTGGAATTTGTGATGAATGATTTATATGATATCATAAAGATAGCCCTAGCCTCAGTAACTAAAATTCCTTGTTTAAGGGATTTTACACCCTTTACTGCTCAAGTCTTAAAGCAATAGTACAGGTTGAAAAGGCATCAGGGCTTTAGAGAATTCTTCTTTCTTTGTACATTAGTCTCAGAGGATGACAAGCTTTTCCCCGCTTCTTCAGACCCATACTTTAGCAAAATGGAAAAGGGTGGGACTCCAATTTTTCAGGCAGTTAATTTCTCAGGAGGGTATTGTTCAGTTTGAAACCCTTCAAACAACCTATGGCTTATCAAATAGTGATTTCTACAGATACACTCAGTTTAAAAATTACCTCATGAGACAAAGAGATGTAATTCCTAAACAGCCAGATCCCATCCCAATGTTCTGGAAATTGCTTGAGAATACCATGTCCAGTGATCCATTGGGACATCAGGTGGGATGTTTATACCAGATCCTTAGGGAAGGGATGGGTGATTCATCGCTCTCCATTTTAGGGAGCTAGTGTAGGGATCTTGAAATAGATATATCTGAACAGGATTGGTTACAAGCTTCCTCTTTGGCCTGCAGGATAACTCATTTTACTATATGGTGTGAATTTGCCTGGAAATATTGAATCAGGTTTTTTCATTCCCCGGCTATCCTCACTAAGTACCTCCCCTCCTCTTATGGCAGGTGCTGGAGGAATTGTATGTGTTCACATGCTAACCTTGGTCATATTTTTTGGATGTGTCCACATTTGACACCCTACTGGTATACATTACAACAAGAGATATCAGATTGTCTGGGTGAGAGGATAGAGTTAACTGCCAAGATGATCTTATTGGCTATATCCCCCCCCCCCATCGACCATCTTGGCACCGGACTTTGTTACCTATTTATATTCTGGCAGCCAAAAAGGCTATAACAAGAAGATGAATGTCACCAGACGTTCCTGCTATTAAATATTGGAGGGGTCCAATATTTATTATATGGAATCTCTTATGGCCAAATTACATAACAAAATCCCAATGAATGAGGTGTTCTGGAGGCCATGGGTGTTTTATATTTCTAGACATGATCCCTATTTTACTCCTTGAGGTGTTATTCAGAAGGAATATTCCGCTGCCTGAGGAATTTTGGTTCTGAACAAATGTACAGGGATAACCCTCACTGTTGCAATAATAGCTGTTGTCACAGGAAAAGATAATTTAATACACAATACAGAGGGAGGTAGGAATGATTGTGAAATAATAAACTCAGTCATATTGTATAAAAATGACTTTATTCAGATACAATGGTTTCTACCTATATACATAGATCATATATACATGTACTGTAACAAATTTAACAATTGAAAACTAACAAAATGTAGACTGTATAAGACTTGTGATCACATCCAGTAAATAAAAATAAATAAACCAAAAAAAAAAAAAGAAAATTAACTGAGATGAGGGGGTCAGGAGACTTGTCTGAAACTGGCACACTAAGCGGTGAAAAAATGGCAGGTAGCAAATTTCGAAATGTGGGTTCCCTAAGGATATCTTAAGTAACAGGGCACCCAAAATTGGCACTTGTTTTACACCAGGCATCTATCAGAAGTTAATGTACCCCCTGCTGTGGCTCTCAGCCAATGAGAGAGATTCTAGTATCTAACCTATTTTCTAAAGAAACATAGAAAATGATGGCAGAAAAAGACCAGAGGTCTATCCAGTTTGACCAAGTTTCCTATAGTCCCTTGAATATACTGTCCCTCCATGGTACTAACCCTCTCCATCATCCCATAATTCTATTCCTTGGTCCTGTCACCCCCAGTAACCACTATTCCCTTCATTATGTCCCAGCCCTACTTGAATCCCCTGACTGGTTTTGCACCCACCAAGTGATGGTGGTGACTAGTGCACTGCTGTTGACATCAGATTTCGAGCCATCCTGCAAATGTGGTGCAAGTGCACCACTGGTGACTGGCCAAATGACACCACATAAGCAGAGGAGTCATACTGCAAGGCACAGTTGGCATGGTTCCCAACCATTGTGGTGTGATAGTACCAAACCACGTGTCTACATCAGTGTAACTTGTATTCCACAGTCCACATGGATGTCTGGTGGTCAAGGATCAAATATAACTTTCTTGAGAAAAATAAATACTGGGAGTAGAGAAAAGAGCACTGAACAGCAAGATATTTTTCAATAATGGAATGAGTGCAGATGTGGTATGCACTGTACTTCCCAAGGAATTACTGCATAATGGTCATGAAGAGATGGGCGGAGAGAGAGGAACTGTATGGTATGGTGGTATTTGACAGTACCAGTGCTTCAAGAAGTGCTCTTGCTCAGCACAATGTAATGTTTCCATGAGGCAATCATGAGATGCAAATATCCTCAGAGTGCCTTCACTGTGTGCTTGGATGCCACTTATTTATTTAGTTTTTGTCGACCGGGTAAGTGCACTAGACAAATCCTGCCTATTTTCAGGCACGACCCGGGGGAGGGGGATACAGATGAATGCCAACTGACCTTGAACAAGATTAAGCTGTTGGTGATATTTTTAGTGAATGAGGGAAATTTGGCCAGGACACCGGGGAAATTCCCCTACTCTGCCTGCGGAGGGACTGCTGCTTGTCTGGAGTAGCGGTCATTCGCGGGATGGAGGGTGAGACGGTTGGATGTCTGTTGCAGTCGGAGGTTCTATCCCCGACCTCGGCTGGTGTAAACTCGAGGGATGCGAATTCAACTATGGAGTTTTTTGCTGATTCTAAGGAGGTGCAGTCTGCTAGGAGGCAGACAGAAGCTGTGATTTCCCTGTCTAGTACAGAAGGTTTTTTGGAGCAGGTTCCGATGGATTCGGGTGTTTCCATACTTCAGGCGGTATCCACAGACTTGGTTGTTTGTCCGGTGATGGAGTCGATTAGTGCAGACGCTGGAAAGGCGCTTTCCCAGCCTTTCTCTGAAGACCCTGTTTTGCTGGCAGCTGCCATGCCTGGTGTAGCAGCTCAGCTAGCTGGGACGATTTACGTGTCAACGTCGGAAAGAATGCGGAACTCCTTTGCTGACATGGCGCCGGTTGAGGTGCCGGGTGGCAAGGACTGGTCGGAGGAGGATTCTCTGTCTAATGCTGGCTGGATTCAAACCCCTCAAGGAGCCTGGGTGCCGGATTCTACTTGGGTCTCATTTTCTTCGGGATATACTACACTACAAGGTACTGTACCGTTGTATAAGGGGGAAGGGGAGCAGACTGTGCTTGTTCCACACAAGGGGGTGGAAGTGGTGGAGGATGAACTACTAGACAAATGTACCCCTTCTCTTACTACTGCCAGGACTGACATTTTAGTGCATCAGGATTTTCCCTCTACCCCCCTTTCCTCACGTCGTGAGGGTCCTAGATCTGGACCCCGATATTCAGATTTGTTCAAGAATAATAGAGTAGAACAGGCTCCTCGGCATAATGCTGTTCGGCTGCGATATAGAGGGGGTCTTCCGGAACATCTTGATAGACTTTATGTTGCTCAATTCTTTTGAAACAATCTATGGGTTTTCATACTATTGATATCTTTGCCCTTATAAATGTCAGGGGAGAAGATACTTTTGATATTAGTTTTAGAACATTTTCTGGGCTGGATTCCTTTTGGGAAAAGTATGATATGTGTAAAGCACAGCCTTTATGGTCTCCTTTTTTGGTTATCCCCCTTACTAAACCTCTGTATAAATCAGTGGTAGTCATGTTTCGGAATGAGGGGGTAAATGTGGGTGATGTTTATTATTGGATGGAGAAAAAATGTCAGGTTATGGGGCCTCCTGAAGCCATTATTGATAGTGAAGGGATTTGGAATGGAAGTTGGAGGTTCAAAGTTAAGTTAAACTTGGTGGTCAATGATGTGCAGCATATTCCCAATAGTTTTTTTTTGGGAAAGGATAGAGGGGTAGTTTTTAACCCAGGGCAGCCTAAAGCCTGCTATAAATGTGGTAGCCCCAGACTTCTTAGCAGTACTTGCGATAGGGTGATTTGTGCCCTCTGTGGGGAATATGATCATCCAAGTTCAGTATGCAGGAACGTGTTTAAATGCAACCTTTGTAGTGAGACAGGTCATGCCTATTATCAGTGTCCTTGGGCTGGCCAGAATCATACTGGTGGCCTTAAGCAGGAGAACTTGGTTTCTGAGGCCCAAAGACTGTATAGGCCTCCTAGATCAGCTTCTGGGGCTGAAAAAGTCTCAGAGTCTTCTTCTTCAGATCTCACTCAGGTACCTACTACCTCGGTTAGGTCGGCTACCTCTGAACCCTCCCTGGTTGCCCCTGGAGCTCATGTTGCATCTGTTGCAGTTTCTGTTTTAGAACAGGATTTAGGGCAGATGCCCCCTCCCCAGATGGATGCTGATTTCCTACCTCAAAAATGGGTGACTAGATCCTCCCTGAAACCCAAGGTATTAGTAGGCCCCATTTTAACACAAAATTCCTTTCAGATACTCCAGGATCAGGAGGGGGATTTTGAATCTGATGTTTCATCCTTATCAGGTATGGTTTTTGAAATGGAAAGTGATGAGGATCCTTCTCGGAGGGTTCCTACTTCCAAGAAGAAAGTAGGGAGGAAAAGGAAAAAAGATAAGGAGGAGGGTTGAACAGGGCTTCTAGGACAGTGGTATCTCTTTTTTGGGTCTTTTTTTCCCATTTTTCTTTTACATCTAGCTATGGCTTCTTTTTGTCTATTTTCTCTTAATGTTTTTAGCATTAAGTCCTTTCGCAAACAAATGGCCCTATTGGAATTTTTTCGACACCGCCCCTTTGATGTTTTACTTATCCACAAAACTAGATTTTCTTCTTTACAGGACATTGTCCAGGTTAAAAAACATTGGCCTTGGAGGCCTTCTTTTTGGTCATTTGGGGAAGATGTAGCTGATGGTCTTGGGATTCTTTTTAAGTCACCCCAAGTTCAGGTTCAGAAAGTGGTTGATATTTTGCCAGGTAGGGCTTTACTAGTGGATTGTGTGTATGATGGTTTTGCTTTATGGATTATTAATACATATGCTCCTCAAAGTAAAAAAGCCAGAATTGAATTGTTTTCCCTTATTAAACCTTTTTTATTTTCCTCTAGGATGTTAATTGGGGTGGGGACATGAACTGTAGTTTGGATATAAAATTCCGAGATAAAGTTCAGCAGAAAACGTATTGTGATTCGCATGCTTTAAGGGATACTATTCATACTGCAAATTTAATGGACTCATATAGTATTTTGTATACTGATGGGGGATTTACTTACCGACGGAGTGCATATCGTACTCGTATTGATTATATTTTTTCTTCCAAACAGTTAACAGTTCAAGATTTTGGGTTACAGTTTTGCGAATTTTTGGATCATTGTATTTTGAGATGCAACTTTCAGTTTTCTCAGGTTCCCCGATCTTTTCCAGGCATGCCTCGGTGTTGGAAATTGAATTCAGTTTTGTTTTGGAAGATCCAGGGCTTAAGTCCAGGATTGAATTATTATTTCAGTTAAGGGGTTCGGTAGCAGTTTCATATGACTCCTGGTATTCTTGGTGTCGGGATACCAAAATGGATGTGAAAGCTTTATGTTTGGATTTTGGGAAATTTAAGGGTAATCAGGATTATTTGGGTTATTTAGGTTTAAGGGACCAATTTTATCATCTTTTGTCTCTCCCTACTGTGGCAGATTGTAGAATTAAGGCTCAGATAGACGTTATTAAGCAAAAAATGAGGGATTATCATTATAAATTTGCAGCGTTGGTGCATGCCACCTTTAAATTTGGTACTACCAAAATGCCTTTTTTAGACCCTTTTGAGGCATGTAAAACAAAATTGGCAAATAAACATATGACTGGTCTTTTGGATCGTTTTGGTAACACCCGGACGTCATCTGTGGAGATGTTGGACATTAAGGTAGACACCATTCAGAATTCGTTGGGTCAGGAGTTTGTGCCTACTGTAGATTGGGATTCTTCAATAAATTGCCCATTGCCAGTTTTGTCTCCTGAAATTGGGGCTGATATTGATGGCCCAGTTACTTTGGCTGAGGTATTGGAGGTTATTTCTCATTTACGATCCGATATGTCTCCCGGGGAAGATGGACTAACAAATGAGTTCTTTAAAACTTTTAAAGACTTAGTTGCTCCATTGTTGGTTGAAGTTTTTAATGAATTTTTGATGGCTGTGGAGGTTCCACAGGGGTTCTCCTCAGCTATGGTGTTTTATATTCATAAATCTGGGGATAGACTTGATTTGAATAATTGGGGGCCGATTAGCCTTTTGAACACTGATTATAAAATCCTGTCACAAATTTTGTGTCATCGCTTACAAAAGGCAGCTGTTGAGTTGATTGACCCGGTTCAAACATGTTCTGTCCCTGGTAGAAATATCCAACAGAACCTTCAGTTATTAAGGGATGTGTGTGAATTAGGGAGGAAAAAGTTGCGGGGTGTTTTAATTACTCTAGACCAGAGAAAGGCTTTTGATAATGTGTCTCACTCCTTTTTATTTAAAGTTTTAAAGGTTTATGGTATTCCTCTCTCTATGATTAAGTGGATTCATTTTTTATACCAGCAGGCAGTGGCCATTCCAGTGGTGGGTGGTCTTTTGGGGTTGACGGTATTGATTCAAAGAGGGGTTAGGCAGGGTTGTCCCCTTAGTCCCCTTCTGTATACTTTTTGTTTAGATCCTATGCTCCGAGTTATTCTGAATGACCCTCTGATTGTAAGGTTATCCCCTAGTGCAGGAATCTTGTCTCAAAAAATTATGGCATATGCGGATGACATCTGTCTCTTGCTTGCTTCCTTCTGTTCAGACTGGCATCTATGCCCTACAAGTGTTGGATTCCTTTACAGAAATTACTGGGGCAGGTTTTAACCATCATAAAAGTAAGGCTTTGCAACTTGGGGCTGGGGACCCGGTTCTTTCAGTGAGTACGATTCAGGTTTCTTCACATTTCATTTCAATTTTAGGGCTTAAATTTGGTGAACTAGATATGGCTAGGTTAAATTGGGAGGATAGGTTGCATATTGGTGTGGTAAAGGTTTCTCAGTGGAAGTCATGGGGTATGGGGAAACTAAAGAGGGTTAGGATTGGTAAGCAGTTTCTTATTCCAGTTTTTTTATATACTGCTTATGTTTTTCCTTTACCTACTGATCTTGAGACGAGATTGTTTAGCTGTTTTTTTCAGTTGGTATGAGGTAGTAGATTAAACCCAGTAAAATGGAATTTCACTTATCTTAAAGTTTCATTAGGGGGTTTGGGTATGTTAAATCCGGTAGTGTTTTTTCAATCCTTTTGTATTTTTCTTCCTTTTATAGGTCTATGGGGAATTCCTCTCAGTGGGCTGAATGGACAGTGTGTTTATTTCATGTCTTTTTAACTAAATGAGATGTTATTTTCCAACGTTTACTGACTCTTTACAGGTTCCTATTTTTGCTCTTCCCATGTTGAAAAGAATTAAACAGTGGAATCTTAGTAAAGCTGAGATTACTTCCATGCAGTGAAAATCTATTTATAGCCTTGTAATGGAGAAACATCATGCTGTGAGGGTTGATTTTCCACGATGCCTCCCTACGAAACTACAGTCTGCTTTAAACATTCTTAAGGATGGGAGGATCCATGATTACATTTGGGATGTTGAGTGGCTGTGCTGTCATGGGAAGTTGGGAGTTAAAGGTAATTGGAAACATAAACCTGTGACTGATACGTTGGGTTTAAGATTTTCTTGTACTAATATGGAAGAATCACAGGAACATTTTTTTATTTCATGCCCTTACATTAAATAATTTTGGCATGATTTGGCCTTAACTGGCAATTTCTCCTTACTGCACATTCCTTATGAAGTTTTGATATTGGGGATTATTCCAGTATTTATTCTAGATATCCCTAGTACACTAAATGTTCTTTTGCATTTATTAAATATTATCTTTGGTAGGCACGCTGTCAATTCTATTTACATCATATGACTATTCCTAATTTAGTTTTGATTAAACAGATTACGGAAACCTTGAAGCAACTTAAAATGAGGGAGTCCAGGGTCTTTGATAGAGGGAAATGCCAGTTTCTTTGGCAACATGTTTTTTGGTTGTAGTATTTTGTTGTTGCCTTTGTTATTTGTATTTCTCTCCTTTGATATTCCTTGTATTCTATATGTGATATTGTATGGTTTTTCCTTTTGATTGTAAAAGTGTTGTTATATTTTCTGCAATAAAAAATTCCCCTACTCTTTGGCCAGTAGGGAGACAGGCTGTCGGCAAGATGGCCACTTGCAGCAGGACAGTGGAGGCAGAGGACATCTGTACAGGGAGAGTGTTTGCCTCAGCTCCCTCTGTTATTGAGCCTGAGGCTATTCCAGAAAGTATTGTGGATTTTGGAATCAGAAGATGAATTTCACGAAGCAGCTATCTCCATAGAAAGCCTAGAGATACCTACGGATATAGTATTTACTTCTGTTTTGTTGCAACACAAGAATGTGGGTGTTGGAGCGCGTGGTTTGCTCGAGGAGTAAGGTCTACCTCATTCTGGAGGTATGCTGATGGGAAAGCAGCTGCAGTGTGCTGCGGCACTCGCTGTCATTAGCGAAGCGCAAGCTGTCAGGATTCCAGCTACGGAACAGCTTCCTACAAACCTTGCTGAGCGTGGTGAGTCACCTCTTATACTCCCTGACAACACTAAAGCCGCTGATATAGACAGGGTTTCTGTCAAGGCTGGCAGTGAAATCGTAGTTGAAAATGACTGCCTAAAGCCTAAAGATTCCCTTTTGCAGGACCGTGATGTGTAGCATTCTGTGAGTTTTACTAAGCCGACTGGCGTTATTTCAGTTGCTAGCTCCTCTGATTTTGGACAAAATTTAACAACCCCACTGAATAAAGAGACAGGCTTTGTGTTTAAGAATTCAGGAGGGGGTAACCCTGCAGTCCCCTCAGCAATCATTTACCAGTCCAAAGCGAAGTCTCAAATGGGGGTTTCTGAATTTCTTTTTACTGACATTAGTTCAAAACAGCCAGCGGTTAAAAATGCTGCACCTACCCTGGGTAATCCTCCTAAACTCCAAAGAAAAACTGATTTACTCCCGCCTGATTCATTAGGGGGTCCCTGGATGTCGGGGAAAGCCCTAGTGGGTGCAGGCTGGAAGCAATCTCCAACAGGTATTTGGTTAACAGACTCAGAGTGGGTGTCCAGCCCGAATTTTTCTCAAGATTCTCCTTCCTGGGAGCCTGGATTAAATATTAAAGGTGGTCCAGCAGTGGGGTTGCAAGAGACTACACTGAAGGAACTGCTATCTTGAGTTTCTTCTATACTACCTAAAGCTATTCATTTGCAATCTAAAGTTCCTAATAATGATTGTACACTGCAGCCTACAGCTATTTCTTCTCATCCAGAGGCCTCTGATCCCCCTCCACATAAACCTTTGATGTCAGAACTTTTCTCTGTTGTAAAAAGAGAGGCCGCCCCTCGCAGAAATGCTGTGCAGATTCATTATAAAGGAGGGCTGGAAATTAGGCGAGACAGATATTACGTGGGAAAAACTCTATTTAAAGACTCCCTTCACTTTTCCCCAAAAGATGTCTTCACTTTTATCAATATATCTGGCGAGAATAATTTTGATGTTAGCTTTAGGACTACTCATGCCTTAGATCTCTTTTGGGAATGGTATAGACAGGTTAAGTTTTCTCCCACATGGGCCCCTTTTCTAGTCATTCCACTTACTAAACCATCAATCAAGTTTGTAACTGTGATGTTCTGGAATGAGGGGGTCCATGTGGAAGTTATTACTTTTTGGTTATCCCAAAAAAGTGATGTTTTAAGTTTTCCAGAACCCATTTTGGATTCAGAGCAATTTTGGGCGGGGGGTTGGGAGTATAAAATCAAGCTTAAACAAACAGATTCTGGTATTGAGCATATCCCTAACTCTTTTTGCTGGGTAGGGATAGAGGGGTATGTGTTTATGGTGGGCAGCCAAAGGCATGTTATAAGTGCGGCTCTAGGACTCACCTGCCCAGTGTCTGCGACATACCCCGCTGTGACAATTGTGGAGAAATTGGGCATGGCACTATGCAATGTGCAAACCTTACCAGGTGTGACCTTTGCAAGGAATATGCACATGTTTTTAGGGATTGTCCTTGGGCTGCAAAGAACAAGGCTTCTTGCATCAGCCCTGTGCTTTTGATTCAGCAGGTGCAGGATGCTGCTTGCCCTAATTCCCCCGGAGATGTTTCAACATACTAATCAGACTACCTCTTCTATGGGGCTTTCTACCTCACAGCCTTTAGTAAAGTTGCCTGCTGCAGCTCTGCCACATCTTAAGAAAGAAGAGGCCTGTAATGACTCCCGGATAAATCCAGAAATGGTCCCGGTGTGCTATACAGATCCGGTGGGCCCTGAGAAACCAATTCAGGTGGTGGGCCCTCCATCCCCTCTACCCAGAAGGAGATCCTCCAGGAACTTGCAACCAAAATCTCCTCCCCCTTCTATCTCTGTAGAATCTAGTAACTCCTATGCAGCCTTGTTCACCCCATGGGGGGAGACTGAAATGGATGTAGGGGATTCTGATTCCCAAAAATCTACCTTATCCACCATTTCCCATTCTGTGGATAATTATAAAGAGAAAAAAATTAAAAAATGGAAAAAATAATAGCTAGGGGTCTTCTGTTGCCTTTGTTATGCTGTTAACTTGGGGGTCCCTGAATACTCATAGTTTATTGAATGTTATCAAACGGCAGGCTTTATTTCAATATATTCATGATTGCAACCTTTCAGTCAGTTTTGTTCAAGAAACTTGGATGTATTCCATTGAGCAATTATCTACTTTTAAGAGAGATTGGCCCTGGGGTCCCTCCTACTGGTCCTTTGGTACAGATAGTGTGAATGGGTTTGGTATATTATTTAATTCTTTTGATTTTACCCTCCATAACCTTATTGATCTCATTCCAGGTAGAGTTCTCATTTTAGATGGGAAATGGCACAATATCTGTTATAGATTTATTAACATTTATAACCCCCAATCAAAAGCAGAGAGAGTGGCCTACATGAAGGCAGTGCAACCATATTTGGTCACTTCTGTTCACATACTATGGGGTGGGGATTTTAACTGTAGCCTGATTACATACCAGAGAAATAAAAAAATATATTGTGACTCACACGCTTTAGCTTCCATGATTCAGACTGCTGGTTTACTGAATTGTATGTCTTTTCTTTCCCAGGGTCCTAGGTTTTCATTTCTAAAGGGGAAATTGCATTCTCTTATTGATTATTTGTTGGTTTTTACTTCTGTGTTGGTAAAATATTTTCAAATACATCCTATTGAGTTTTCTGACCATCTATTGTTAATCTGTTTTCTTCAATCTGAACACCTGATTCCAAAACCAGAGCTACAGTGGAAATTGAATACTTCCATTTTGGATTCCCCTCCAATAATATCAAGTGTTAAATTGCTTCTTCAGGCCCGTCTTTCCGTGTCCTTTTTGTATACAGACAAGGGGGCATGGTGGTCTGATACCAAATTAGCTCTCCGGAGTTGGTTCAAAAAACAAGGAGTGGTGGCCAAAAATCAGAATTTCTTAAAATATTTATCTCTGCATCAACAACTTCAGAGATTAATGTCACTTACCTATATTACAAAACTGAATTACTCACAACAAATTCCTGTGTTGAAAAATGATATGAAAACATGTCAGTATGACAGGGTGAAAACGTTGCAAGCCATTTTTTCTAATGTTACAAGGAAATCACCTATTTGTGACCCCTTTGAGGCTTGCAAATGGCTGAAATAATCTTCCACTATTGATTATTTACTTACTTTGAATGGCACTAAAGCAATCACAAAAGAACAAATTAGGAATCTTATTAGTCAACATTATCTGCTATTGGAACCTAAGGCACCAATTTCAGAGCAAACAATTTCAAATTTCTTAAGTTCCTGCAGTTTTCCCTCAGTACCAATGGAGGGTTTTAGTGCATTAGAACCTATTACCTGTGTGGAAATATGGGAGGTTATTCTGAAAATGAAGCCTAATGTATCACCTGGGATAGATGGCCTTCCCAACCAGCTATATAAATGTTTTTTGCTTGAGTTTTGTAAATGTCTAGTGATTTTATTTCAGTATATCTGGGATACTGATTCCATGTTTCCATCTTTCACTACAGGATTACTGATACACCTATTCAAAACTGGGGATAGACATAATATTAAGAATTGGAGACCTATTACTCTCCTAAACTCTGACTATAAAATATTTGCTAACATTTTAAATAATAGATTCAAACAATACGCAGAGCTGGTTATTTCTCCCTATCAGTTTGGTGGTGTTCCCGAATGGAGGATTCAATCAGCTTTGATGATAATACGAGATGTCATTGAGCATCTGTCTCTTGTTGGTAAATCTGGATGTATCCTTGCAGCAGATTTCGAGAAGGCTTTCGATAGGGTTCATCTCCCTTAACTTTTCTCTGTCCTGCATGTTCATGGGATCCCATGAAAATTGATTCAGTTCACTGAATTGCTCTATCAGCATACAAAAGTTCACCCAATTTTGCAATGGGGCACTGCTCCAAGCATACACATAAAAACTGGAGTCTGGCAAGGATGCCCCCTGAGTCCCCTTTTATATATTTTTTTCTTTAGATCCAGTTGCAGTTTTTGGTTAACCCCCACTGATGGGTAGGAATAGGGGGAGAGTTGTTTTCTTTGCAACTTCATTTACAAGCTTATGCTGATGATCTAAATATTTTTCTAATTGGACACAAATTCAGGAGTTTTTACAGGCATTTCAGCTTTTTTCAGTGGTTTAAAATGCAAAGTTAAATCTGCAGAAAACCAGAGGTTATTCATTGGGGCACTTAGTCCTGTTGAGGTAATTCAGGAGAATATTAGTATTTCTAGAATCCCTCTGAAAATTTTATGGATTCTCTTTGGTCCCCAAAATCTACCAATAGAAAATTGGGAATTAGCCTTAAGAACAGCAGAGGGGAAAGTGAATAGATGGAAACAGTGGAAATTCTCTAAACTAAAATGGATACATATCCTAAAACAATATATTATACCCTGCTTACAATACACTGCTATGATTTTCCCTGTGCCATCACAGCTGGAGACTAAGCTTTACAGTATATTTTTTCAAATGTTGTGGGGAAATCTCCTAAACCCAATAAAAAGGCATTATACTTATTTGGGGAAAAGTTTGGGAGGGTTAGGGATGATAGATCCAATTGTGTTTATGTTTTCTCTTTTTTATATAAATTCTATTAAATGTATTTTGGATCAGAAAGAGAGTGTTCAAAAGATATGGGGAGTCAGGGCTTTGTGCTCTTACTTCAAAGCCTGGCACAGTTTAGCTCTGAAATTAAATTCTCATTTGCATATACCGGAATATTTTAGACCAGCAGCGCAAAAATTATTCCGATGACAAATCTCAAAAAACATGATTCAGACTAATAATATGCAGTCTATGTATAAATTACTCATGTCATCCATTCACCCACAAACTCCTTGTTTTAAGAATTGTCCCCGGCAAGGAATCCCAGGGTGTTGGCCCAACTCAATAATTCCAGATTACCTTTACATCAATGGGAAACTCAATGGCTTATCATGTATGGTCAGCTTAATGTGAGTAAGAATGCAAAATACAAAGTTAAAGAGGAAAGAAATTGATTGCCCTTATCCAGAATGTATTAATATTGAAGAAACTATGGTTCATTTTTTTCTTACAGTGTTCTTTTGCAAAGGGATTGTGGGTTTATTTAGCAAATTTGTGGAGATTAAAATGGCTACCCTGGATTACCTATGATATATTAGTATTAGGGATCTACCCCCCTAGTTATAATTCTTATCATCCTAGCACCTTGCATTTATTTTTCTGTTGTTTATGATTCTTATTATGGCAGGCAAGATGTCAATAGGTGCTTTATCAGACGATAATGGCTTATGATTGTCTAGTTTGTTTAGTGTCAAATGAACTTTCTAGAATCTAGGCTAAAGAAGCTCAAGTGTGCACCTCGCTAGAAGTTATGAAATGGTGGAAAGGTTTTACACATTTCATTAAATTTAAGTAATTTGTTCTATGTATAAAGTGAATGATTGACATGTAATAGGTTCTCTTTTCTTTTACAAAGTATGACGTGTTTATGATACTCTGTATTACTGTGTTGTGATTTATGTTTCTTATTATAATAAAAACTCTCCTACTCTTTTCAATAAGTGCCATGGGATCTTTAACATCCACCTGAACTACCACCAGTCCAGGCAGATGGGATCTCGGTTTAACGTCTCATCCGAAAGACAGCACCTCAGAAGTGCAGCACTCCTCTTATGCTGCACTACAGTGTCAGTACTGGAATATTAATCCAAGTGCCAGATGTGGGAACTGAACCCACAGCCCTCTGATCTCCCAGCCTCATATGCGAGTGTGCTACCTACTGAGCCACTGACACTTACAAGCCGAACCTTTAATATGGTAAATGTCTTGGGACAGGCATTAACAGAGACATTGCAGAATGTTTTATGTGATAATAGTGAAAGAACAACAGCGATGGAAAAACAGCGAATGCATTTTTTTGGGGGGGGCTTTGCCTCACATTCCCCCTTCATGGGAGCTTTGCCGCCACACCCCCTTTCTATAGATTACCAACTTCATGGGAGCGCAACTCGAGGAGGGGGTAAATCAATAAGTTGCAAAACCAGCTCATGCTGTTTTCCCATTGCTATTTCTGTCAGTCACTGTTGTTCCTTTGCTATTATCACTGGACACTTTGTAGATTCTACCTCTATAGCTGTAAACTGGACACATGACTCGTGAACAGTTACAGTGAGTGTAGCTTGTAATGAACAAATAGATTATTGCCTGGGTGTATGATTCACTGCCTATTACTGGGAAGGGATGGGATGGCTCATAAGTTGGTTGGGGAGGTTCAGGAGACTTGTCCGAAACTGGCACACTAAGCGGTAAAAAAATGGCAGGTTGCGAGTTTCGAAATTTGGGTTACCTTAGGATATCTTAGTAACAGGGCACCCCAAATTGGCACTTGTTTTACACTAGGCATCTATCAGAAGTTAATGTACCCCCTGCTGTGGCTGTCAGCCAATGAGAGAGTTTCTAGTATCTAACCCATTTTCTAAAGAAACATAGACAATGATGGCAGAAAAAGACCAGAGGTCCATCCAGTTTGCCCAAGTTTCCTATAATCCCTTGAATCTACTGTTCCTCCAGGGTACTAACCCTCTCCATCCTTTCTCAATTCTACTCCTTGGTCCTGTCACCCCCAGTAACCACTATTCCCTTCATCATGTCCCAGCCCTGCTTGAATCCCCTGACTGGTTTCACACCCACCAGGTGATGGTGGTGACTAGTGCACTGCTGTTGACATCAGATTTTGAGCCATCCTGCAGTTGTGGTGCAAGTGCACCACTGGTGACTGGCCAAATGACATCACATAAGCAGAGGAGTCATAGTGCAAGGCACAGTTGGCATGGATCCAAACCATTGTGGTGTGATAGTACCAAACCACACCACGTGTCTGTCCAAATCTAATTTGTGCCTTGCATACAGGCAGTCTAGCATATTCATCAGTTTGATGATGTGACAAACTAGCCAAGCACCATGTTATATGCACCCAGACATGATCACCATGGCAGATATACGGTAGTCTCGTGGTTGCCTTGTGGAATCAAGTAATCCCCACAGCACAGAATTCCTTTTTATCCAGTGGTAAACCCAAGCTCACCTGATAACCAAAGTGAATTATTCAATGGTCTCCCTTGTTAAAGCCCCCGTGGTACTCCTCTCTCCACGTAAAATCCCCCTCCCAACAAGATGACAGTCAGAAGTTGCACTGCCTACAGTCACGTACTTGACAGGTCACCATGTGTTATGCACAAGTCTTGTATATCCACAATGGAATGTACAGGAGTACAGAAATGTTGGCTGAAAAAATACTGAATCCACAAAGAGCCATTCCACACATGTGCACAGACCTATCTGTTCAAACACAAACTGGAACATTTATGTAACACTTTGTGAATAGATCTCAGATTCTAATTAAATTTTGGTGATGGCATATGGATGACCCATGACTACATTGGTGTAACTTGTACACCACAGTCCACATGGATGTCTGGTGGACAAGGGTCAAATATAACTTTCTTGAGAAAAAGAAGTACTGGGAGTAGAGAAAAAAGCACTGAACAGCAAGATATTTTTCAATAATGGAATGAGTGCTGATGTGGTATGCACTGTACTTCCCAAGGAATTACTTCATAATGGTCATGAAGAGGTGGGTGGAGAGAGAGGAACTGTATGGTATGATGGTAGTTGACAGTACCAGTGTTTCAAGAAGTGCTCTTGCTCAGCACACTATACAGTTTCCATGAGGCAATCATGAGATGCAAATATCCTCAGAGTGCCTTCATTGTGTGCTTGGATGTCACTTACAAGCCAAACCCTTAATACTGTAAATGTTCTGGGACAGGCATTAACAGAGACATTGCAGAAGGTTTTATGTGATAATAGTGAAAGAACAACAGTGATGGAAAAACAGCGAATGCATTTTTTTACGGGGGAGCTTTGCCCTACATTCCCCCTTTGTGGGGAGCTTTGCCTTCACACCCCTTTTTTATAGATTACCAACTCCATGGGGGTGCAACTCGAGGAGGGAGGTAAATCAGTAATTTGCCAAACCAGCTTGTGCTGTTTTCCCATCACTATTTCTGTCAGTCGCTGTTCTTTCTTTGTTATTATCACGGGATGCTTTGTAGATTCTACCTCTATACCTGTAAACAGGACACATGACTCGTGAACAGTTACAGTGAGTGTAGCTTGTAATGACCAAATAGATTATTGCCTTGGTGTATGGTTCACAGCCTATCACTGCAAGAGAAGCCATACGAGGAGAGACTAAAGGAGCTTAATATGTATACCCCTGAGGAAAGGAGGGAGAGGGGGGACATGACAGAAATGTTTAAGTACCTCAGTGGAATCAACAAAGTCCAAGATGGTATCATCTTTCAGAAAAAGAGATGTGCAAGAACAAGGGGACACAATTTGAAGATAGAGGGGGAACAGCTCAGGGGCAATGTGAGGAAGTATTTTTTCACAGAGAGGGTGGTAGACACATGGAACAGCCTTCCGGAGGAGGTTGTAGGGTCTAAAACTGTGGAAGAATTCAAGAATGCATGGGACAGACATAAGGCAATTTTTGTGTGGGGTAGGAAGAAATAGACTGTTGGTCAAATAGGATCTGCAGCTTATCGGATCTGCAGCTTATCCTCTAGGTAGGGAAATGGGCAGACTAGGTGGGCCAAGCGGTCCTTATCTGCCATCAAAGTCTATGTTTCTGTATTTCTATGTTACTGGGAAGAGATGGGATGGCTCATAAGTTGGTTAATAAGCAATGTCCACTTACTATATGAAGTAATTGCTGATGACAGGAAGAGTATGATCACTGGTCATGTACTGTACCTTTCACTGAGAACTATAAATACATTCAGAACAGAGGTTATGGAGTACTCCACTTGACCCACACTTCCCTGTATGAGCTATAGTGCAGTAAGGGAGAAATTCCTGCTGTCCTGGTACATACATTAGCAAAGTACTATGGTTTTGTGAGCATGTGATAGGTTATTTCCATGATAATTTGAATGAGGTTAACTGAAATGTAATTATAGGATTGCAAACCTTTTCAAACTATTTTGATCAAACTTTACAGCAGACTTCAGAGCATTACTCTAGATTAGTATAAACCAGCAGTAACACTATGCCAACACAACAAATGATAAAAACAGAGAAATACGTTCACCCACAGTATTGAATTGACTTGTCTCATCTACTGAGGATCTTAGGTGAACGCAGGAGCAGGGAACAAGGGGTGACCAAAATCTTCACAAGGCTAGGGTAAACTGGTGTCATTCCACCCACGGAAATTTTTAAAATCATCATTGTAAGTAGGCCATTTCTCCAACATTTTCCAGATAGGCAAGATACATTACCTTACATCTTCATGAACTAGTGCGTTCTAAGGATCACACTACTGCACTATAGTCTCCAGCAAAATATTCACTTCCATATGGACACTGGGCTCTAATAAGGACATCAGAACCACATAGTGATTCTTCTCAGAAGTGTTTGTGGGATGACAGGTGAGTCTATGTAGTGCCCCAAAGTAGTCAGGCAAGTCCGGGAAGGGGGGCTTACAAGTAAAGCAGACCAAGGGTAGTGGCTCAGATCAGTAGGAGATTCTCAGGGACACTAAGAGGAAGGGAAAGGTTTAACCACCCACCTGGACTTGCATGGCTGTACTTTGGGGAACCATATCAGCACCACAGATAGGTTGTTGATGGAATACTGACAATGCATTCCCATGTGGCCATGCATGATGGGGGCACAGGTGAATTACACTCCACTTGTGGGCACAGTGAGGAGGCTGTGTACTCATTTCTTCCAAGGGATGCTTGCAATGGGGTAGGCTGTTACACTTAGTCCCTCTGACAGATATACTGGTCAAATCCATCACCCCCTGCCCCCCAATAGACAAGATGCAGGTGACATAACTTCACAGTAGGCAGTTTGTCAGCAGAACACAACATGGGAAACTCTCACTTGGAGAAGATAGTTTTGCTGCCAGCTGTGCAGGATGTAGAAGATCCCACTCCTAGTTAACAGAGTCATTTGGCAACCGAAGGAAAATTGCTGCCTGCAGCAATCACAGTCGGAGTGTCCCTGGGGCATGGTATAAAACTCAGGAGACCTTTGCATAGCATAACTCAGGAAAGTTTGTCATTTCAGATTCAGATCATCTTGCGAACCCCAACCCATAACCCCTAACACACACAAACATACAAACAGAGAGTGAGAGTCCTGTCATGTAATTCAGCACATGCAAGGGTCGTAATGGGGAGGTGCTTTATTCAGCATAGGGGTGTATGCAGTTGTCAGGGGGAGAGGGAATTCCAGTGTAGACCACTAGACAACTCAATGTGTGGAGGGAATGTCTTAGGTACTGTTTGATCTCCCTTTGTGTCTGTTCTCCAGGAACAGAACACAGACAGCATCAGTGTGAACCATCACTGAATGTGAATGTGACAGCAGTCTGAAGTGGGTCACTGATTGATAACTCCACAGCTGACACCAAATCATTTGCTTCCAGTAAGGAGGAAGGGGTTTCCCATCAGATCAGACAGATTGAGTGCTGTGCTCCTGACCAGGGTGGAGTGTGAGTGTCTTTGGCAACATACCAAACAACTGAAATTGACAGAAACTATTTACTCCCACTCCAGAGACAGGAGTTGTGTACCCCAGTGAAGATGTCATGTATAAAGATATGCACAATAGAATCCAAGTTAAAAAGTACTTGCTTTATTCAGGCAAATGTCTGTTCCATGTAAACCAGAGAAATGTTCTGGCCATCCAGATGCTATACCTGCAAAAAGGAAGTTGTGTTGGGACTGAAGAATCAGGCAGGCTGGAATGGTGGGGACAAGCAGCAGCACAGAGGCACATCACATCATCACAGCACAGGCTGTTCTGGGGTGTCAATTGAGCTAATCAGTTACTAGTGAGTTTTTGAATGCACAATAGCTACTGGGGGGGAGTCCAGGGCTAGGGTAGGCTCCCCTCACCATGCATGCCTCCAATATAGACTTCTGAAGGGGGGGATCACAGATAGAAGTAATAACCGTGACAGTTAGACAACAGATTTACAAGTCTGTGTTGTCCATCTGATTATGACTGGCACTTTCTGATGATGCAGATCACTCACTTACTGATTCATTGTTGCTAAACATAGGATCATACAGTAGATGTAAGTGTCATCTGCATTACATGATATATCCCTATTGCATGCACTTTCAGGACCAGACAGATCTATGTCCATTTCCATACTGCTCTGAGAACTGCTGCTGCTACTACTACTCATTTTCTCAGTCCTCTACTGCTGCGGTTGTTCAGGAGCATACATCACTTGCTCAGACACACTCCCACTAATGCAACTGTTGCACACTTCAGCAGCTTCCAGGTTAGTGTGACAATTTCAACAAAATAATTATTATTGCAATTTTTATTTTATGAAAATCATTAGACAACCGTTCATTGTCAGGGATCACCAAGAAAAACAGCAAGCACAGGTCTCACCTTGGGAGTTCCTCTTTAAAGTGACAGAAGTAGGGAAATGTGGTGTTATGGTTACCAACCCTAATACTCCACCTCCCCCTGCTGACAGCAAAAGGAAAACCCCCTACGGTTTCACCTCTACTGTGTTTTGCAAATCAGCCATGGGGTGTACCTGGGGATTGTCAATGGAATTATTCATTTATTTACTTTTATTCACTTTTTTTATTATTATGTTCACCTATTATAAGGTTGCAAAACCACAGTGAGTCTGGTTTATAGTTGATGTTGGGTGCTAGGTAGAAAGGGGAGTCTGCAGTCATCATTTGTGGTGGTCTGTGGGTTGCATACTGTTCATAGGCTGCTATTATGTCTCTTTGAGGTGGATTTGATTTTTGGTATAGTTTTGGTTAAATCTGTGTGACTTTTTTTAGTCTATTTCAGTTCTTTTCTTTGTTTGTCTTTCTATATATTGAAGGTATTTGGTTCTGTCTGTGCCATTTGACAGTTTTATGTGCCACAACTAATGATTATATTGCTCTATTGTATGTTGTGCATAGTAGATTCCTATGTTAAAGAATAACATGTGGAGTAGTACTGTTGCATTATGGATTCCTGTGGTGCCTGTAGGGTAGAATTTTTCAATTTCTGTTGCTGTGAGTGGGTCGGCCCACTTGGGGTGATTTTTTTTACATTATATTGAAAGGTATTTTCATTTTGCTATCATTATCTCGGTTCCATGTCATAATAGCACCTGCATAATGGCACTGACAAAAAAAAAATGTAGTGCACATCGCCTAAAAGCAAAACAGTGATGTGCAATATAACACCCCTCACAAGGAGCTACAGTTCCTTTCTATCGCTGTCAAGAAAAATTGTAATCTCACCTCCCCTCTGAGCTTTATATAATCAACTCTGGGGAGCATGATAATGGGGGAGATGTGAAAACTCAGGAGGGGGGCTACTTGGGGGGACAGAAGACAGAAGGGGAAAAACACTGGGGGGGCAACCTACAAGGGAACAAAGTCAGGAGGATGGGGGAATGGGACACAAAATAAGGTAAAAAGACACCAAATATCACTAAGAGAAAAAAAAAACTATTACCACAGCTAATCCCAAACCTTGGTCACCAGATTCAAAGGTAATAACTTTAACCAGCAGACCAGATGACCAGCTCACAAATGGGCTGATCAACAAACCCTTAAAGACTATTCTCAGAATGTACACGCTCACATTAGAATATGCTTTTAAAAGCCATAGCTATTAAGAGCACATCGCCCACTACACCATCACTATTTTGACTTCGCTCAAAAAGAGTCACTCTATACACAGGCTACCCATTGTCTTTATGGTTTCTTTGAAGGGAGTGTCCTTTGATGTGTAGATGGTGTGTGGGTGGCTTTCAGATATGAAATAGTGGTCCAGACTGCTGAGTATCTCTCTTAAGATTGCTGGTTCATACTCTGTTCCATCAGCTTTTCTGTGGGTAGAGATAAAATTTGCCAAATGTTGATCTAGTTCTGATGCAGGTGTTTGCAGATGTGTCAATCTTCACCTACTTTTATCAGGTAGGTTTTTATCATTTTTATTTCAAAATTGGTCATTTTGATTGAGTTTTATTGTCCTTTTGCTTTATGAAGTCATGTCTGTCTTCTGTGGTTTGTTCATAGATACATAAATACATAGACAGTGTCGGCAGATAAGGGCCTATGGCCCACCAAGACTGCCCATTTGAGCTTGTAAATTCAGTTTATATTTTCCTAGAAGTCTGTTGCCCCTTACCTCTGACCTCCAGAATTCCTTTATGTCTATCCCATGCATTCTTAAATCCTGTGATTGTTTCAGCCCCCACCACTTCCTCTGGCAGGGTGTTCCACATGTCCACCACCCATTCTGTGAAGAAGTTCTTCCTCACGTTTCCTCTGAATCGTCCTCCCTCCAACTTCATCCCAAGCCCTCTAGTCCTGGAACATTTTTTTCGCTTAAAAATAGTCAGCAGCTGTACTATTACCACTTTCTGTGCAATGCTATTACCAGAATTTTTTTGTATGCTTTTGTATGCTATTAAATTGCATATCCATATATTAAAGTATAGTAACACAGTAGTACCACTGTAGTAAGGGTTGAGCAGGGGTTTCTATGTTAAACCTCAAATTTTGCTCTTCAATTGCTTCATAAGTGTTGAACAGATCTGTATGAAATTTTGCATGTGCAGTCTCAGGGGTGGGGAAGGGGGTGTAGATCTCTTGATATCCCAAGTTTTGTTCCAGCCAGATGTGCTGATTCTGAGAAGTGGATAATAAAAAAGTGATTTTTTTTGCTGGTTTTTTTTTTGTCATTGCCTAGCAACCAGATGATTTTTAATTTTTGTCTGAAATTTTCAGGGTAGAAAGGGCTTGTGCTACAGTGGTGACTATTTGCTGGTTTGGTGAAAAAAAATGACTCCATTCCAAAGTTATTCAATTTAGAAATTTCAGTTCTGAACATACTTAGTACAGTCTTTTGGATAGCTGCTTGGAACAAAAAAAGAATTTGGTTCATATGAAAAAAGATCATTTTTCATGTTGGGGTAATCATTTTCATGAGGAAAAAAATTGCTTCTTGGATGCCCACCATTTGTTTCCAAAACAATTTTTCAAAACCTACAAAACTGACATCCTGCACATAGCACCAACACATATATCTTGCTAATCGGGATCCCTTTAGGTGGATTCTACCCTTACGTTTAGGGAAAATTACCCAGAAATTAGTTTTTATGCATTTTAAAATCATATTTCTTGACTCACTTCCTTTTTCATATGGCGATACGTAAACCAAATTCAGCCATACAAAAAAGGATCCCTTCAGATGAAAAAAGAATTTGGACTTATGTTTTTTCCAATTCTTTTTTCATATGACAGGATCCTTTTTTATATATTTTTTTAAATGTGAAAAGGATACCCTCATACAAAAAAAGATTTTGGACTTAGTTGTTTTTTTTTCACAATTCTTTTGCCATATGAAGTGATCCTTTTTCATATGGGGTTTTTTGTTCAAATGAAAAAGGAAGCCTTCACACAAAAAAAGATTTTGGACAGTTTTTTTCTCAATACTTTTTTGTGTGAATGAATCTTTTCTTTTATGGCATTTTATTCATAATTTACCACATTTTATCTTCAACAAGCCATTAGTCCCTACTCTATGTATCAAAATAAAGGTCTTAATGAGTAATGCACGAATAACATATAATATCCTCCCCCCTCCCAATTTAGGGGCCATATACAAAAAAATAAACATTAAAACATCAGAATTCCCATTCTGTAACATTGGAAGATTAACAAACCATACAGCATATCACTTCCACAACAACATGGATGGATGCATTTATAGAGGGATGGAGGCACAGGGCCCAGAGGGATCTGTGCTTCCACTGGTAAATAAATATGTTCATGAAGCTCCCCAAGGGACCTGCGTGAATGAGGATATAATTATTCTAACTTAAAAACTCAGTAAATTATATAAATTAATTGCAAAAAACATCATTAATATACAAATTAGGGATACAATTTGAAAAGTAGGGAAATGTGATGTTAGGGTTCCCAACTCTAACACGGCACCCACACCCTGCCAACATCAACAGGAAAAACCTTTATGGTTTCATGTCTCCTTAGTCTTCACAAATCAGGTGTGGGGTGTAATTTGAGGTTGTCAACCATAACACTTACCCCATTCTCAGAAACTCAGTGCATCTTAGCCTATTTACTGATGGAATAGGGGTGAGTGTTAGGGTTGGCAACCCCAAGGTACATGCCATGCCTGATTTGTGAATACTCAGGAGAGGTGAAACTGTAATTTTTTTCCTGTTCCTGCCTGCAGGGTAGAGGTTGGGAGTTAGGGTTGGGAGCCCTAACACCCATGTTGCCCAACTTTTGTTGCTTTAATCCTAACCGATGCATTAAGGATGTTTTTTGCAATGAATATATATTATACAGGTGCAGTAGTGCCTGTGTATTGGGGCTGAGTAAGCAATTTAATGTTAAACTCCAATTTTAGTGCTTTAATAACTTTGCCCCTGTTTGATCAATTTACTTGAAATTTGTAATGCTTGGTGATGGTGCCAGAATCTCTGGATCCTGAAAATTATGTGGCATTTGGTTTGTTGTGGGACAAAGTTACAAAGGGGCAAATAATCTTCCATAAATCACATCAAGACCTTTTTTGCCCAACTATAACTAAAACAGCTAGGAGCATTTGAAACCTCAAACTTGTAGGTTTGGTAGAGTTTGACCCAAGGAGTGTACTTTTGTGTGTTTTTATCTCCCAAACTTTAGTAGTTTTTAACATATTTAAGAAAAATATTCCCATTCCCATTTCAGAGCATGCACAGAAAAAAATCAGTATTTTAAAAATAACTGAATTTTTACAACCACATGACGTCGTGGTTGAATTATGAAAATGCTCTTGTTTATCAGGTGACAGCACAGGTTCCCTGACTGTGTATGCCATCCTCTTGTTTTTATTCAACAGAGACAGAGCTATGTGTCAGTGTATAGCATCACACCTGCAAAATGTGCTGTGCATCTGACTTTTTTTATTAATTGGCAGTGCACCACCATTAGTTACTTTAGCAGTTTTGTACAAGTGAACTGGACACTGGTGTGCCCAACCTCTGCTGCTAACTAAGTGTCATTCTTGTTGTTATGTATACCAGAAATTGGGGTGCCCTCTTCCGGTGCCAGTTTGTCTCCTCCTTTTGTTTTGTTTTCCACCCCCTTACGTTAATCTTTCCACAATGAGGTGCCCAATCCCTAGTGTCAGGATACTCCAACTCCCTTACCCTGCCAGCAGTCTGGGACACTGGTGGTACCCAATCTCTGGTGCTCCCAATTATCTCACTAATAATGGGGTGCTCAATCCCCAGAGTCAGAGGTAAATAAAATAAAATAAGGAAAACCATCCAGCACCCTATCCCCTCCATAATGTCCCCCCCCCAATGCCACTAATATCAAATTGCCAACACCAGGGTACCAAATTGCTAGTGTCTTTATAGACAACCTCCTTTCCCTAACCCAGCAGTCTTGGACATCAGGGTGCCACCCCAGTGCCCCAAGTGTCATGCTGATACTGGGACACCTGATCCCCAGTGTCAAAGGTAGGTTTAAAAAAGGAAATCATCCCATAACACTTGTTGCTTTTTTTACCTGAAATTAAAAAAAAAGATTCCTTGTTGTCTGCCGCTGTCCCCACCCCCACACTGTCTGCCCACTCAGCACCCACCACCACACATCTCCACAACATTATGCTTACCTATCTGAGGTCCAATGCTGTTATCCTCTCCTGACCAGAGACATGTGTTCAGTCGTCAGTGCCGTACAGGGAACTGTGGAAATCAGGTAAGTGCCATATAATGTATCTCAATATATTTAAATGTGTTTTTAATATTTCTTCATAACTTCTATATATATATTAATTGCAAAAGAAACTATGTTAATGCAGCCATTAGGGTTGAAGAATGCAAAGTTCAGAAAGTAGGGAAATGAAAAACATTAGGGTTTTGGGTCTCTGGAATATTGGTGAATCAGTGGTGGTGGTCTTCCTTGGGGTTGTCAGCCCTAATGCCCACTCCCTCCCATGAGCAAACAAGGTCAGACATGATCCCTTTTCCTCAAGCAGAACCCTTTGTGAAAAAAAAAACAATAGATTATTTTTGTGATATACTAATTGCAAAAAACCTACCACCCCTCACCTGAACAAACAAGGTTAGAAGTGATCCTTTTTCTTCATGCAGGGCCCTGCTTGAATAAAGCAATGATAGATTCTGTTGGTAAATTGTGGTGAGCCATATGTATTTACCATTGAAGAGTGTATCACTGTGAGGCACTGGCCTGGAGTTGTACCTTGTGCTTTGGACAGGAAACTACAAGCGGGGGGTGAGGGGTGGACATTTACATAGAAACATAGACTTTGATGGCAGATAAGGACCAATTGGCCCACCCAGTCTGCCCATGTCCCTACCTATTGGATAAGTTGCAGATTCTAGTTAACCAACAGCCTACTTCCTGCAACCCCCCACTATAATTGCTTTATGTCTGTCCCATGCATGTTTGAATTCCCCCACTGTTTTACACCCCACAACCTCTCCAGGAAGGCGGTTCCATGCGTCCACCAATCTCTCTGTGAAAAAGAAACCAAAAGAAAAAAAACACTGCTGATTCGCTGATACTCCAGAGACCCAAAGCCCTAATGTGCTTCATTTCCCTACTTTCTGCACTTGCGTTCTTCAAACTTAATGTCTGCGTTAACATATTTTTTTATAATTAATTTCTGTTCTTTTTATGACTCCTTCTCTGTTGCCTCTGAATTCAGCACTTTTTCTACCTCTTGTGCCTCCTTCATTCTCTCTTCTTTCACCCCTCCACTCTACTCCCCTTCCCCTCTCCCCACCTGCCATCCATCTCCCACGTTCTCCTTCTCTCCTATTTCGCCTTGCTGATATCCTCAAATCCTACCTAGCTCTGAACCATCTCAAGAGCATGAGCCCAATGGGCTCGACACTAAACTCCTCCATCTATTTTCTTCAGCCATAGCTCTTCCAATCATCTCCCTTCTCAACCTTTCATTCTCCCTTGTCTCTGTCTCTGACATTTAGAACATGCTACTGTTGTACCCCTTCATAAAGGAGGCAACTCCTTCTGTCCTGGCAATTACTGCCCTACATCCCCGCATCCCACCCTTGATAAACTGAAAGAGTACCAACTGCTTTCTCAGCTTTCCCCCTTCCTTGATTTGACCTCCTTCTTTATTCATTTACAGTCTGGTTTCCGTAAATCCCACTCAACCTCCTCCTTTCTCCACCAGCTTACTGACTCCATTCTGTCAGGCATGGATCAGGGCTTTATCATCTCTGCCATCTTTGTCGACTTGGCCAAAGCCTTCAGCACCACATCCCACCCTCTTGAATTTATTTATTTATTTAGATTTTTATAACCAGGTAAGTTCATTGAGACCAGAAGTCCCTTTTTAAGGAGCGAGCTGGGATTAGTTACAGACATTTTACTTGACAAACTTATAGTAGCAAGGATTCAATCTCTGCAACCAACTGGTTCTGCTTCTATCTTGAGTATAGGACTCAATTGGTTAGAATCAAAAATTCCTTATTCCCTCCACTTCCATCATCACTGGTGTCCCATAAGGTTCTATCCTTGGCCAAATACTCCTTTCAGCTTTCCTGAATGACCTCCCTGCTGCCTGTATCTCTGTGTCCATCCATATGAATGCAGATGATACAGTTCTTTTTTTCCTCCATGTTCAACCTTTATTATCTGATGGCTAAGCTCCAACTGGACTTCGACAGTGTTCAACACTGGTTCTGTTCAAATCAATCTAGCATGGCATTAAGAACAAGATAAGTCTCTTCACAGATGACACCAAGATCAGTGCAGTGGTGGATGACACAGTAGGGTGGCAGGGGCTGCAAGATTTCCTGGCTAAGCTTGAGTGCTGGTCAGACACTTGGCAGATGGGATTCAATGCTAAGAAGTGCAAAGTCATGCACTTGGGAGCAAGGAACCTAAGGAGGTATTGTCAGCTGGGAGGGGTGCAGATAGCCACTACTGTGGAGGAAAAGGATCTTGGAGTTGTTATAACAGGGCAAGTGAACCACTCAGCACTGTGCAGGAAATCAGCAGCTAAAGCCAAGAAGAAGCTGGGGTGTATCACTAAAGTGATCACTCCAAAGGATGGGGAAGGTGATCTTACCTCCGTACAAGTTGCTGATAAGACTGCATCTGGAGTACTGCATACAATACTGATGCCCATATTTAAAGAAAGATGTTAGACTACTGGAGATTGTCCAGTGCAGAGCAACAAGGATGATCATGGGATTAGAAGACAAACCCTATGAGGTGAGACTGAGGGAGCTTAACATGTACTCCCTGGAGGAGAGGAAGGATAGGGAAGATATGACTGAGACCTTTAAATAACATTAAGGGTATAAACAGAACTCGTACTGAGGGGATTTTTATGTTGTGGGGAGGTAGGGGCATGGTCTGAGGTTGGAAGGTAGAAGATTCAGGAGAGAAATGAGTGTCTATGTGGAAAACGCTGCCCGAAGAGGTGGTGTCCTGCAGTATGATGGGTCATTTTAAAAGGTGTGACAAAAAGAAGAGCATCACCATGAGGGGAGGGAGGAGGCAGCTGCAGATTAAGGAATTGCTAGCTGCTTGTTTTAGCAGACTTGATAGACCATATGGCCTTTATCTGCTGGCAGTTTTGTATGTATGTACTGTATGTATGTAATCATCCTTCAGTACCAAAAAAATGGTCTCCTTGACCTTAAAGCAGAAGCTATCCAGGCTTGCAGCCCTCCTATCCTTCCACACTCTTGATGGGTCCACAATCAATTAAGTCACCTCCTTAAAGTATCTTGGGGTCTGGCTTGATCAACACCTCAGCTTTTCTGGTCATGTGGATGCCCATCCATAAAAATCTACACCCCAAACTAGGGGCCCTGTACAAGAACTGTGTCTGCATTTCCCTGCTGGTTCTCAGAGCCATTATCCATAAAATGATTCCCCCTATTTTAGAATATGGAGTCATTTTCTATAGTGTTGCTCCTAAGTCAACCCTGATCAGGATGGATTCCCTCTTCTACTCCTTCTGTCGCTTTGCTCTGGACTGCCAGCCCCAGGCCCACTATTTCTCCCATTATACTTCCCTCTCCCTTCCCTCCCTCAAAGCCAGGCACCTCGTTCATTGCACCTCCTATGTAACAAAATGTTGGCTAGACTCTCTCCACCCTCCAATCTCACCTTCCCCCCCCACCTCCTTCTCACTACACCCTTCGGAATGCTGAATTTCATTCCCTGGCACTCTCTACTAGGACATCTCTCCTTGATTCTCCTCAAATTTACTTTTCATTCCTGCAACTGTACCTGATCCCCGCCTCTGTATCTCTCCTCACATCCTTTCACCACCTCCCCCTGTCTCCCTCCCTTCTAACTCCCTGCCCTAATGTCTGCTCCAATTCACCCAATTTCCCCCCTCTTCAATTGCACTCTTCCATGATTTCCACTGTATAGCTTTGCTACTACTTGCCTACATTTCTTGCACTCTGCACTTTAATTAGCACCCTCTTTCTACCCTTCTGAATGTATGTCTGCTATATCAGATGCCTTTGTACATACTGCTGAAATTACCTGTGTATTGTACCTTGTCTGTGATGCTTAGCCAATTCTACACATGTGTCTAATTGTCTATCTATTATAGTTTTCTTTTGATGCTTAGTTGTGTTTCTTCCTGCTATGTAAATTCTGTTTCTATTCCTTCTCATGTCTCTCCTCTTACCCCCAGACACATCTGGAACAAGCTGCTATTCAGCTCAGTATGTCTTTCATGGTGAAATATTTGAAATAAATAAATACATAAATTAATCAATCAATCAATCAAACAATCAGTCAACAGTAGAATTGTATCCTTATTAACGCAAGTTCTTTTGGGACATACCCAAAATGAAATAAATATAATGCTGAGGAAGTCCTGGGCCAATGGATGTCCTTGCAAATAGTACTACATCATAATTATTTTTGTAATATTTTGACCCCAACATTTCAACAGAGGCTTTTATTACCCCTACTTTTGAACATGGCAGGTGTCATTTAATAACATACAGGTTAAAACATAATTTCTCACCAGAAGTACGAAATCACATATTGGCCAGGATTTGAAAAACAACTGTCATGTTTTTTTATTTATTTATTTTCAACGCTTATGACTGAGAAAAGCACCATGAACCAAAGGCTTGTTTCCAGGTGCAACCCGGGGAAAGGGGTACAGGTATAAGGCAAAATACATCAGATATCTACAATAGATGAAATTCAACAGCAGTTTACAATAGCAGAGGATATACATCACTATACAACATAGGTACTATGTACAAAATAAACAGTAGATGAGTGTATGCAGTAGCATACAGGCTAGTAGACAAAAGTATACATGTTCTGAGGTGGTGTGAAAAAAATGTCTGTCTTGAAAATTTGGGGGTTAAATATTGAAATTACCAAAGTTATGAGTGTGCATAGACAAATTATAAGATACCTTCATAACTTTGTTGTGTTTTAATATTTTGACCCCAAATTTTCAATCGTATTCTTATGAACCCATCTCATTACCCAGTACTTGAAAACTTTCAAATCCCTGCCAAAACATCATTTTATACAACAGGTGCAAAACACATTTCATCCAGGATTTAAAAAATGACAGCTACAGCACTCATGATATGGTATGAAAAAATGGCTATGCTGAAAATTTTGTGACAAAATATTGAACATCACCAAAGTTATGAGCGTGCATAGAAAAATGTCAACATATGCTCATAACTTGTTCATTTTTTCATATTCTTTTACCCAGATTTTCAACATGGCAATTTTGGGACTGCATATCATGAACAAGGGCAATGAATTTATGGAAATGCAACCCAGAAGCTGATTCAAGCAGCAACTGTGAAATCACTTTTCATGCTACATTTTCATAATATCCCTGGACATCATGTTCATGATGTGGGATCCCAAAAAGGCTATGTTGAAAATTTGGACTAAAAATATATAAAAATGATGAAGTTGCTGGCCCAGTGGTACTGAGGGTTAAGGCACTGGATGCCACACCTCATGCCACGCCGGTGACCCAGGTTCGGGAATGAGTCCAGGCCATTGGGGGTCAGTGGGGAGGGAGAGGATTGAGTGTCTGGAGGACAGCTCTCCTCTCCCAGGAGGGAGGGGGATCCAAGCTCAGCACTTGACTGGCCTCTGGCAAAGGCCAGAGGCACAGCAAGCATTGATGCATACAGAGAGGGTTGGAGATGGTGACGTTGGCGGTGATGTCATGACATCAGGGTGCATGCCACTTCTCTAGAACAGGAGAAAAACATGCTGGAGTATTGAGTGGAAGGAACGCCTAAGCAGACCCTTATGGCGTCTGCCTGCCTGACCACCAGAGGGACCAGACGAAAGTTGAATTCTTGGGGTGTATGGGCCCCACCTCGTACCCGCCTGGGGGGTACAGTCATGGCTCCATGGGGGTCCGCCATGTTACAGGTAAGGCAGTGAAGTGGGGTTGTGTGTGTGCGTCTCCAGATGGAGCCAGGATCCAGCGAGGGGGGAAGAATAAAAAGTAATTTAAAAAAAAATGACCAAGTTATTAAGAAAAGTTCAAAATGCATTGAAATACAGGATTATGGCATTGGACCTCTACTGACTAAGTAGGGGGTAAGGGGGGGCGTGGGGTTCTGGGTGTTGAGTGGGGGCTTGGGGCAGGGGGCTGAGGATGGCAGCAGACAACAGGAGATTTTATTTTTCTGGCTGGCTCCCTACCATCTGGCATCCCTACCACCTCATCCCATCCCCAGGACTTTCCTGCTGCCATTACAGAGTGCCCCCTGGATTGCCTCACTTGGAGTGGTCATCAGGGAGCCCCCCTTTGCTAACTCCCTGAATGGTGCCACGTATTGATCCAGTGGTAGAGTGCCTCAGTCAGCTGTGTGGGGGTCAGTGGGGAAGGCGAATGTCCTCCTTGCCTCAGCCAGTGTTTTTCCCCATTAATCAGAGGTGTGGCATGCAACAATGTGTGGCACAGTCTGCCAATGTTTTGCACACTTCCCAGAAGCTGCAGTCCTCAGTCTTGACACCCCTTGCCTCTTCCAGGGCTCAGTCAAGCACAGAGTGCTACCCCACCCTATCCTCTGGAGGAGGAGTGCAGTCCATCAGATGCTTGATCCACCTCCCCCCAGCCAGGCCTCTGATTCCCCTGACTTGCATCTGAACCCAGGTTGTTGGTGTTGCAGGCAGAAATCAATCTGCTGCACAGGTGGGTCAGCCAACAAGAGACTGGTTTCTTTATTTCAAGAATTAAAAAAGGCAAAATATGTTGTGGGATGTTTGTTTTTTTAAAGGTAGCTCCAACACTGTGGATTGGGCACCCCAGCAACAGCATGACATTTTTTGGTACCAGAGGTGGGCACCCTTACTGCCGGGTTGGGGAGAGGATGGTAGTCTACTTCAACACTACAGATTGGGCACTCCAGTGTTTGAAAGTATAAATTATTGCCATTGCAGGGACATAACGGAGGGGAGGGAAGGGGGAAGGTACCACCAATGCTGGGGATTAGGCACTCCAGTGTGGGCATGACACTTGGGAGCATCATGAGTGGGCACCTTGGTGTCCCAGGCTGCTGGGTTGGGAAGAGGGAGGATGTCTTCACGGACACCAAGGATTGGTGCTCCTGGTATCAGCAAGTATAAATTATGGGGATCTGGGGGGAATGTTACAGAGTGGAGGGGGAATGAACCGGTACTGGAGTGGGCACCCCATTGTTGGACTGTATGATTAATAATTAAACTGGCACTGGGACTGGGAGCTCCCGGTGTCCAGTTCACATAAGTAAAGTTCTTTATGAGGCTAATCACAGACACACAGAGAAAAAACACACACATGCATAGCACGCTCATCTGGGCAGGGACACACCCTGACACATAGCCCTGTTACTGCTGAACAAAAACAGCAGAAACATAGAAGCAAACTTGGAACTGGCCCTAACCCTTGATAAATGAGAGCATTTCTGTAAAACAACCACATACTTCATGTGTTGATAAAAATTCAGTTATTTTTAGAATGCTTTTGTTTTTAACTGCACGTGCTCAGAAATGGAACTCTTTTTTTCTTAAATATTTTAAAAACTACTAAAGTTTGGGAGATAAAAAACACAAAAGCACAGACCTTGCACCAAACTTTAGCAAACCTGCAAGTTTCAGGTTTCAAATCCTCCTTCTTTTCTTAGTTATCCTTGAGTAAAACAAAGTCTTAATTTTGGTGATTGTGTTGTTTTTTTTTTGCCCCGCTGTAACTTTCTCCACAGTGAACAAATTGCTATGAAATTTTCATGATCCAGAGATCCTGGCACCATCTCAGAGCATTCTTGATGCAGGAAGTTGATCTATTCTGCACTGCTCCCACTCCCACCACTAAGCTGTCTCCCAAGTCCTGTGATCGCAAATTCTCTCACTGTGAGTATTACTTGAGCAACCGCTCCCGTCGTCATGGGGCAAAAACTACACCACTGGGTTTTGTCTTAACGTCGCTTTATTTGATCAAATCTTTCACATGCATGCGGGAGTTCTGCAAAGGAGAAAGCTCCCCGATTACTGCTCACAGTAGCTTATATACATTTTACAGTTTACTTAGGCATGGCTATAAGTGATTTCATTCTAAGCATGCTTACAACAGCTTTTTCTTATCTCTTACAAAACCTTACTATCAGCATTTTCCCTTATATGGAGTTATTTTCTACCTTATTCAGTTCTTTCTTATCAGATAGCAACTGCCAGTTCTAACTAGTTTTATTCAGCTACACAGCTATATTTTTCACCTAAAGTAACCCTGCTTCAGCAAGCCTGGACATGCACATTTATTTTAACTACTTAGTTAAATCATGTGAGACTAAGCATTATTTCATATTCTTTTAAAAATAAAATCCCTCACACTCCCCCCTTTCGATACTCTGTATCAACTGGCTATAGATTTATATTTTTGTTACGTCTGGCTCATTATAGAATGGGAAAACAAATGGTGACGGAATTGTATATTTATTACAAATAACTTTTGTTTTGGGAGCCAGAAAGCATATGAGAGAAGTGGCTAGCTTGCTACAAATGTCAAAGTAACCTTGTACCAGCAACCAAATGAGGTATCTCATTATTTCTTATCAGTTTTCTGTTAAGCATATTTTTTTAACACGAGAGAATTATATGATGAGAAACTTTTAACAGTCAAGGCTAAACACAGCTGTGTGCATATCTCGGCCACAGCCTCACCTTATGCTTTCAGCTATTTTCTTCATTGTATAGAATCTTACAATTAACCCTTTTAAAGTCTCACACACACAAACATATTAAGTGACATGGTGGTATTTAGCCTCTTGCAGCCTTTTGCTACTAGATATACTAATTTACATGTTGGCATCATTTAGTCATTTACTAACCATTTTTACCTTTTACTAGCCCTTTAGCAATCGACACTAGCCATTTTACACCTTTTTATTTCCTCAGTCTTTTGGTTAGCCAACTACATTGTTGATAAAAGTTTGGTCACTGATTACTAAAACCTTGGCCACTGACCACTTTTAATATTTTCCACCCTGAAGATAGGAGGCCCCTGAGGGACTCGAACATTCACAAAAATTGAACATAAATGTAAAGATATTAGTTATTAACTGAAGGTTAAAAAACTAAACATTTCTACTTTTAGACTGTTAGACTAGGTGAATAGGTATATGATTTAAAACTGGTTGCCAGCATACAGATAGTCAAGGCATTTATAAAAAGCATCCTGTTCTGGAGTTGATACAGAGGTAGTTACAGATGGAACACGAATGGTGAGTTTGTAAAACATAATACAGAATTGAGGGATGTCAACACCACAATTGAAATATGTGAAAAAATGCTAACATGTGACACCACATATAACACAATATAACATAACAATTTTGTTGATGAAAAAGAGTTTATGGAATCCACTTTGAGAGTGAATAAGGTAGATGCTACCTTGTGTTGAGGTGTGGTACACACTTGGAGCTTGATTGAAGAATCTGTTGATAATGTCTCTTGACAGATAAGTCCTTATAAAACATAACGGTCCATAAAGTTAACAGTCCATAAAGTTCATATAAATAACCACAAGTTGGTGTAGTTACAGTACAGGTGAAATGTCATTTGCAGAATGGTAGTAACCCCACAAGGCACATGGGGCAATGCAGACAGTAATTTAAAAACAAACACCAGCACAGTAGAAAAGTCAGTGTTCATGTTGCTGGCTGCTGGATGGCTGATTGGCAGACACGCTGGCCAGGGGTGGATTAGATTGTGTATTGAGTTCATTGAGTTCTTTTAATGGAGCCACACACACACACTTGCATGGTATTTGTGTCATGGTAGTTGATTATACCCTAGCATAAAGATTAACAGTCCATAAAAAGGTAACAATTGACAATAAACCATTAAGAACACAGTCCATAACAGAGCAATAGGGTTGTAGAAAGTACCAGCCATGTTTGGAACAAGCAGCAGCGAAGAAAATGGATGTATTGCTTGAAGGTCAATTGAAGAAGAATCTTCTTGCTGATGAGGAATTGCTTCCTACCCCAGACTTAACTTTATAGTAAGCAGAAACAATAAGCTTGATTGCAGAGTCTGAACTGACTGACCTTCTTCAGTTGATTTAATAATAACTGGATTCATGCAATAGTCCTTATAAGGAACCAGTCAGGCACAAAGATGGTGATAACATCAAAACTGTGGCAGTTGTTTTTTTTAAGGAAAAGATGAAGGTCTTGGCAACTTAGATGAAAGTATTACTGCTGTTGAACGTGGAGATCTTATGTAGCCATACCGTGGAAAGCTGCAAACTTGCAAAGTGTGTTAGACACTGAGTTAAAAACACATAAATAACAATCTTTAAACCATTTACTTTTTGTTTTGTAAAGAGTGGTGTGACAGAGCCTAAATTCTGGCAATTAGAAAGAGAAAATTAAAAATGGGACATCAACCGCACACCTGGGGGTGCAGGCCGAGGTTCAATTATACCATTTGACAATTTGTAAATCATGACAATGTTATGGTTACACCCTGCTTTCAAATCACAGAAGCAGTTATGACAGTGATGAACATTATTTCCCTGTCTGTTGCAAGCAGGCCTGACTGAGGCCTGACTGAGACCTGAGTTATAAAATCTTGTAATGTTACAATAACACGCTTTAAACATATAGTTCATAGCAATCAATTAGTGGGACAAATACATATGTTGTTGGCCTATGCCAATTTAATAACAGTGCCTATTGCACCTGTGACAAGTGAAAGGGTCTACCTTCTTTACCCTGTATAGTGAAATACTCCAAAGTACTGAGTAGGGTAAGGCTTGAAGCATAGGTTTGGAGTACAATCTAAATTTTGCATATTATAATTGTTAAAATTTAAAATGACAAAATCTGCATAAAGTGCACTTATTTTTTAGGGGTACCTGTGAGTAATAAGACAAATGGAGCATTAATCTGACTTTTGGTTTTGCTTTGGAACATATTGTAGGGGTGGGTCAGCAATGCTGGCCCCAGTATTTAGGTTTGGTTATGAGCATTAAAAACTTTATACATGTGGAGCACTTCTCTGAATACACACATGATACAGTGTAGCAAGATGTATATCAAAACATTATAACATAAACGTGAAACATAAGCATATTTGTAATAGAACAATTTCAGTATTGAGCATAATGCATAAAATACATTTTAAACAACACATATAGACTGTAAACTTAGCTTAGAGTCTAGAAATGTCAGAGTATTGTGAATTTACTGGTTGGATAAAAATGCATTCATTGCTGTAAGGCTATGACAAAAATTGTTTTACATTTGTTTTGACAGGATAAGAAAGCTGAAAAGACAATCAAAATAATGAATATGTGTGGACATACATACACAACTTCACCCTCCAGCATAAATGATTATTTGCTGAGGGCAGAAGCCCTTGTGCCAATAATAGGTGTGAGATTTAACTGTTTGCACTAGAAAAAGCAGAAGGGCTTGGGCTGGGTTATGCTGTTAAAATACCTTGGGTCTTTTTTAAAACCTGTAAATAAGAAACAATTATTGGCAAATACACATTTTCTTTATTTACCCCTTTGGGGGGACAGTGATATACCTTGCAACCTTTGTGGGTATTACACTGGAAGGGAGGAAGGGTAGCTTACCCCCTCCCCCTCAGCTCCTACTGGTGGAAGAGACAGCTCGAATACCGTAGCAATAAAAAGGTTAGCTGTGGATGGTGACATGAATATTAACCCAGAAATGGTCTGGCGATAT
The DNA here is from genome assembly GCA_016271365.2 of Neoceratodus forsteri. NCBI lineage: Eukaryota > Metazoa > Chordata > Ceratodontiformes > Ceratodontidae > Neoceratodus > Neoceratodus forsteri. The sequence goes on from CM028133.1 coordinate 996,577,049, forward strand.
TAGTAGCTAGTTTCGCAGTACCTTAAAAAAAATGTGCTCTGGATAAATGGTAATGGGGTAGCCCCATTGCAGTCCCCACCTACTACACTTTAAATTAAAACAAGATAATATTACAATTAGTTTAGTAAGTTTCATACCTTACTATAAAGATGGGGAACTTCATTTTCTCTAGAAGAAAGAGAAGAAACACAGACAAACAACAAAATACTAAACCTACACAAGTTTAAAAATAAAACAAGATTATTTCCATAGGATAAAAGAAGCCAAGCGTCCCTGGGTTCCCTTATCCTAAGCATGACAAAATGTCAGCTGAGTTTATAAGATCCGGCTTGATGGGAATACTGTACATACGCATTTTTAGAATGCATTTCAAAAAGACAAAAAATGATTACACCATGGTCACACAAAAACAAAAGCCATTGTTTTTAACTGTAGATGGTAAACTCTCAGTAACAGCTGTAGTAGTCCTTTTCCAAAAGTGTACTGCATAAATATAAAGAAGTAATATAATAAAAAAGTATGGGGAGGTGATGAATAATTCTCCCCTTCCAGCTGGAGTATTGCCTGTGTTGGCTGCAAGTCAGAAGAAATGAGAAGAGAAAAAAGTTTGTTCCTTTTACTTAGAATACTAGTTTTGCAATAAAATCAAATTACATGGTTCACTCTTGGTGTGCTTTCATGAAAACATACATTTGTGTGAAAAGTTGTGCTTTAGGTATGGAATACATCAAGTTTGAACTGGTAGTAACATAAAATGTTGAAATACAAGAAGGTCAAATAACGTAAAAGGTCACAGTGTGCATGCAAGGGTCGTTCAAACTCAGTTATTTTTGTAGTGTCCTTGAACACTACTAATATTAAAATATCTTTAAATAATAATAGAGCACACAATAAAACTGCTGGCCAAGACAGTACACACACATACACATACACAAAAAGAAATACTTAACACAAAATAAGACTGACATTATTTGACACCAATTTGCTGAGGTAATGCCCATATTTATTAGAAAACTGTACATGTTTTAGATATATGTGCTGCCTCCTGCCTGTCTTGTAACACTGACAATTTTTTAAACCAACACATTTATACATATCTCCATGCCAAATCTTTCCAGAACAAAACACTTTTTTAAACACCTTCTAACTCCTTTAAAATACAGCACAACATACCATTTGTAAGTGAACACATCTAGTATAACACGATTACACCTTCTGGGCCATAGCCAAAATATGGCACTCTACCATTTTGCAAAAAGTTTCTGGTTATAACTAGAAGTATGATAAAACCATTCATAGCTGTTAACACATTACATTTTTACCTAGCAGTGGCTTGGCAAGTTGCTTGCAAACTACAAATCTTTCTGCACATTGCAATCTATGACGCCATATCTCTTCACCTTCAACACTACCTGCTCCAACCAACAACTACATACAAAAGTTCTTCACTGACCTCTCTAGGTAGCACAAATGTTTTATTAAAATAAAACCAATTAAAACAGTCAGATATGAGGCAAAGCAGTTTCTTTTTTTTTACTGTAACATGTTGTGCAATCAAGGCAGTCAATCCTATCTCGCAACCTTGACAACAGAACATAATTACAGAACACAGATATACGCTAGAAAATATGCACGAGAAAGACAGAGCATTACCTTGTTTAGTATATGTATTACAGAAATAAAACAGACAGACATAAAAGAACTTTAAATAAAAAAATTCAGACTTACCCGGTGCCAAGGTATTTTCCTTCTTCTTTTCTGATACACTGGTCTGAGTGAGAAAACTGACTGCGGGACCTTTATAATTATTACCAAATACTGCAGCTATTAACCCTTTCAAAGGTTTTCTTTTGGCCATTTTAGTAACCTGCCAAACCAAGTATTTTTCCAGAGCTCTGGTTTGCAGTTTAAAAACAAAACAACACACAAAAAAATCTGTAACAGTACTAGGTACTAGGTTGAGATCTATCTGGTGGAGATCCCCAGTACCTGGGTTTGGGATCAAATGTTTCAGCCTCTATAAGAGGCAAGGGGACTTGAAATTGATACAGAAAAACTTGAAACTACACAGATAGGCAACATGGGGGGGAGGATTTTCAAATCATCCCGTCTGTAGTCACCTACTGTACGTACATCCACAGTAGTTTATTTTTTCTTTCTCTAAATGTTGCTTATCTAACGTTACTTAATCAGTCACTGCTTTTCTCCTAAAAGCAGCCTGAACTGTGAAAGCCATCATTGGCTCTAACAGTATATACTTGCAGCAAGCACAAATTACAAGGGCAAAGGGCAGTGCAGTTGCTTTTGTAATTTGTTTAGCCAAACTTGTCAAACATACACTTTGCCGGTCCAGATAATACTAACTCTGGACCCAGCTTATTTTTTGTTCCCTTGTTTCCCATATTATCTAGGCCTGTCCTTTATAGTGCACACTCGCTCCAAGGTATTCTTGTACTTACAGTGATGATGAGTGTCGCCGGCCCCTAGGCGTCACGTCCTGATGGGGTTCCACAACAATGTCCTTCTTTTTGTCCAAGGGAAACAACCCGATCACGAGGTGACACAGACCGAAGAACTCATCCTGCCGACTACGCCAAAACTGTGATCGAAAATTCTCTCACTGTAAGTATTACCTGAGCAACCGCTCCCTTCGTCACGGGGCAAAAACCACACCACTGGGTTTTGTCTTAACGTCGCTTTATTTGATCAAATCTTTCACATGCATGCGGGAGTTCTGCAAAGGAGAAAGCTCCCCGATTACTGCTCACAGTAGCTTATACACATTTTACAGTTTATTTAGGCATGGCTATACGTGATTTCATTCTAAGCAGGCTTACAACAGCTTTTTCTTATCTCTTACAAAACCTTACTATCAGCATTTTCCCTTATATGGAGTTATTTTCTACCTTATTCAGTTCTTTCTTATCAGACAGCAACTGCCAGTTCTAACTAGTTTTATTCAGCTACACAGCTATATTTTTCACCTAAAGTAACCCTGCTTCAGCAAGCCTGGACATGCGCATTTATTTTAGCTACTTAGTTAAATCATGTGAGACTAAGCATTATTTCATATTCTTTTAAAAATAAAATCCCTCACAGTCCCTAACCTATCATATCACAGTCCCTTTGACCCGACTACAGTACTATCTTCCAGCACTGATGCAGTACAATAGAACACCAGGTCCTACAAATCACAATTCTGTACATCAACCCTCAGAACTCATCTCCCACTGCAATATTCTCCTCTCAATGTCAGACTGTGGTACCTAGGGCCACAGAGGGGACTGACTTTGATGAACCTCCTGGAAACCACAGCACCATAGCCTCCCTTTCTGCACTGAGTATGTCTGTATGATATGTGTCCATCCCACTCCCTGGATATTCATGCAGACACATGTCTGGAGCATCCAAGTACAAAAGGTACTAAAAGTTGCCAATCTATTAGTATGAACACTGCAGGGTGAAAATGCACAGTGATGGGATGTACCAGCAAGTTTTTTGGACAGTTTTAAAAACAGGAACCATTAAAGGGGAACACATTCAGGAGAACAAATAAATCCCCCCAAAATGTTAAAGTAGATCGTTAACTATAAAATACTGTAGTATGAATCAGTGTGACAAAACTGAACAACTTTATAAAACCTAAAACTTAAATCTTACAGTACCTCTTTACTATATGGTTTTCTTAGTAGTTGGTGTATGAAAGTTTTTTTTGTATGGTTTCCCCCAAAGAGTGCATCAGTTTCTATCCTAACTAAAGAGCTGTTGTACCACAGTTCAAAGATCAGAGAATGCTGTTGTGCACGGGCTGGTTTTAGACCTAATGGTATGGCAAGCCATTAGGGACATAATTCAGAATCTCAGGCTGTATAGTAAAACACACACTATATGGTGAAATACATACATCATATAGTGAAATATATACATTATATAGTGAGATACATACACAATGTAGTGAACCACATACAGTATCTACTGAAATATATACATTGTATAGTGAAATACATATACTGTATACTGAAATACATATACTATATAGTGAAACACATACACTATATAGTGAAATGCTTACATTGCATAGTGAAATACATACACTATCTACTGAAATCCACATACTGAGTACTGAAAATCCACATACACTATATACTGAAACAAATGTACTATGTACTGAAACATATACACTACCCATTGAGGTACATACACTATAGACTGAAACATCCACATAAACTATCTACTAAAACAAATACTCTATAGATTGTAACACATACACTATATATTGAGAAAAAACTGCATACACTATATACTGAAACAAATACACTATATATTGAAATGCATACACTACACACTGAAAAAGCATATACAATATATACAGAAACAAATGCACTATATATTGAAACATTTACACTTTATATTGAAATACATACACTATCTATTGAAATAAATACACTATGCACTGACAAATCTGCATACACTATATATTGAAACAAATACACTGTATATTGAAATACATACACTATCTATTGAAATGCATACACTACTCACTGGAAAAAAGCACATGCACTATATACTGAAACAAATACACTATATATTGAAACATATTCACTTTATATTGAAATACATACACTATCTGTTGAAATAAATACACTATGCAGTGAAAAATCTGCATACACTATATACTGGAACAAATACACTACATGGTGAAACACATACACTATGTATTGAAATACATACACTGTAGACTGAAAAATTCACATACTCTATATACTGAAACAAATAAACTATATACTGAAATGGACTATGTTCTGAAACTACCCATCCCCCTGCCCCTCCCCCTCCTCATGAATGTCCTAGAGCTGAATTCATTGCCTGTTGCATTCAGTTAGCTGCTAGCTTGATGAGAGGACTTCTAAAACTGCAGAGCTGAGGTAAACAAAACAGGGCTATCTCTTATTCTACTTCTTTATGGGGGGTTTCCTTTTGTTTTGCTTGCACACCCTTAGTCAAATTTCAGACCATTGTGATGTGACAAGAAACTTTTAAAACTAATTTAAATGCTGTAGTTTATTCTTTTAAATAAGTGCTGCCTTCATTTACTGTCAGACAACACATTTGTATAGGAAGCTAATACAGGATATTCCTAACATACCTGTATACATAGGGAGCTGCATGCATTTTTCCAAGTTAAAGTGTTGATTTGTTTTATGTGTAATTAATTACTGTGTAAGTCCAGCAACTTATCTGAGTAGAATGCTTGGGAAGCACTTCAGGAGCTGTGGAAGTGTAAGCCAAAATCATTGCTAGTTTGTACTCTATGGACTATGTTTTAAGTTTTTATTTTAAAATATATATTTTTGCTGCAATCCCTCAGTATTCAGTTTTCATCAGGAGTTTAGCTGGCATATGCATATAATTTGCATTGTTTTACTAAATAACTTTACTGTGAATCCTCACTGGAGGCATGCACAGTCTGTTTTGGGGTTTGAGCTTCTCAAACTGTGTTTTTTTTTTTCCCATAGAGATTTTTATCTCTTTAGTCACCATGCTACCCCTTTGCCCACTGACATCTCCATCCCAATCACTTACCATCCACAGGACATATTTGCTCTGAGATCCTCCCCCCACTCACATCCCCCGTGTTGGGGCCAGGAGGGGGAGGGTCATTGACAAGAAGACACATATATGAGCAGAGCCTGGTTAGCAGTGCAAAATCTGCGGCAGGTTGTTGGATCATTTTGCCATTAGGGGGTTTCTGCCTTTGGTTTCATCCCCTGGGCAGCCAAGCATGGAATGATGCAATTGCATATCAAGACACATGCTTGCTTTGTGCCTGCCTGAGCCCTCCCCTTATGCAACTCCACTGCCCTGCCAGCCCTCCTCAGCTAGGTGGATGTTGAAGAGCGGGGTGGTCAGACTTCCCCTCACTGAGAGGAGAGCATTCCCTGAGATGCTTGATCATCTCTCCTCCCCCCAGCTAACTCCTGTGCAACTCAGGTCCACCCCCAAAACTGGGCTACTGGCATGGGAGGCAGTGCAATCACCACCAAGCTGCTAGGCCAGCCCACCAGACTGTGTTTTTATAAGTAAAGACAGCATATAGGTAAAAGAAGAAAAACTGTATTTTAACTAGTCTGTTATAAACATTTTAAGTCTCATCACAATGTTTTGAAATCAGATAAAGATTTTGCAAGCAAAATACGATAAAACAATACATAAAGAGATAGATAAGATAATCCTTTTATGTTTACCTTCTGCATCTTAGGAGGCATCAGCCAGGATTTTTAGTCAATCAGGGCCCCATTTTCAGAAGGTTAGCATACAGAGCTAAACATTACACTGTGGGAACAGCATGGTTGGATCAGTGTCGTATTCAGCATCACTTGATGCTACCCTGATCATGTGCATGTGCATATATACTACTACGGCCATGTAAATGAGTAATCCTCTCCTGCATACAGAGCACAGTGCTGTATAAAAGGTTTCCTTAGTGACCATAAGTACCTCCCTCTACATTTTATACTCAGCCTCTAGGCTTCTAGTACCTAGATGCTTGATTTTGCCTTTTTTGGCTTTGAACCCAAACTGCCATGTCCCATAGCACTCTTTAAGTATTCTAATATCCCCACTCATTATCTCCATCTGCACCTATCAACGCTATTACAGATTGCGGTGTCATCTACAAAAAGGTATATCTCCCCTTCCAGTTTTTCTGTTATGCCACTTATAAAGACACTGAAGTGGATGTGTCCCATTACTGAGCCCTCCGGCACCCTACTGGTCACTCTCTCCACACTGGAGGGAGTAACATTTACCACCACCTTCTGTGGCTGTGCACTATCTCAGGTGCAGCACTTAGGAGTGCACAACACTAATCTGAAAATGGGGGCCCACATACCGCTGTAACAGGACTAGCACTGCATTGTGATAAGCATGGCTGATATTATTTTAAAAAGCATTCTTCTATGCAGTGCTAACCTGTTAATGTGGCACTATTATTTTTTTTGCACAGGATTACTAATTCCAACCAGGTGCTCATACAACTGGGGGTTACTCTAATGCATATAAGGTGTACAGGTATACTAAATGCTTTCTTGAAGTGTTAACACACTGCGTGGTTAGTGCTAGTTAATGATTCTGGGAATTGTGTTTTAACTGCACACACGCAGCCTGCCAGCAACCCCCCCCCACACATATACACACAGTCAGTTCTGGACACAATAAAAAAACATGCATTTGTCAATGCTGAATGTTGATTGCATTGGTCTGTTGAGTTCGCTCACTGGCCCTCTGTCACTCACTCATTCTGTTTCTCCCGGTGCTGCAGGCTGCTGTTTTGTACTGAGCTCCTTCCTGCGTTGGTACCCTTTTCTGTCCACAAAGAAATCCGCAGATGGCCTGACAGAGCTCCGTTGAGGTGGGTCACTCCCCCCTCTGACTCCCTCATTCTGTTTCTCCTTGTGCTGCAGGCTGACCTTTTGTACTGGGCTCCTGCCTCTGTTGGTGGCTTTTCCCGCCAACAAAGAAATCTGCAGTAGTCCCAACAAAGGTCCATTGAGGTTGCTCACTCCCCCCCGTCACTCACTCATTCCGTGTCTGCCGGTGCTGCAGGCTGGCCTCTTGTATTGGGCTCCTGCTTGCGTTGCCACCTTTTTCTGCCCACAAAGGAATTCACAGCAGTCACGATAGAGCTCTGTTGAGCTCACTCACTCCCCCCTCTCTCACTGACTCGTTCTGTTTCTGCCACCGCTACAGGCTGTCCTTTTGTACTGGGCCCCTGGGTGCATTGCTGCCTTTTTCTGCCCACAAAGAAATCCGCAGCAGTCCCAACATAACTCCATTGAGCTCACTTACTCCCCATCCTTCACTCGCTCATTCTGTGTCTCTCACTGCTGCAGGCTGTCCTTTTGTACTGGGCTTCTGCCTGTGTTGGCACCATTTTTTTCCCACAAATAAATTTGCAGCTGTCCTGGCAGAGCTCTGTTGAGGTCGCTCACTCTGCCTGTCTCATTCGCTCATTCTGTTTCTCCTGGCATTGCAGGCTGCCATTTTGTAGTTGGCTTCTGCCTCTGTTGGTGCCTTTTTCTGCCCACAAAGAAATCTTCAGTAGTCCCAACAGAGCTTCGTTGAGCTCGTTCACTCCCCCTTTCTTACTCGATCATTCCATTTCTGCCGGTGCTGCAGGCAGCCCTTTTGTACTGGGTTCCTGCTCATGCTACACCTTCTTCTGCCCACAAAGAAATGTGCAGCAGTCACACACAGCTCCTTTGAGCTGGCTCACCACCCCTTCTCTCATCTGCTCATTCTGTTTCTTCCACCGCTGAAGGCTGCCCTTGTACTGGGCCCCTGCGCATTGCTGCCCTTATCTGCCCACAAAGAAATCTGCAGCAGTCCCAGCAAAGCTCGTGAGCTCACCCACCCCTCTCTCTCACCGCTTCATTCTGTGTCTCCCACTGCTGCAGGCTGCACTTTTTTACTGGGTTCCTGCCTGCATTGGCAGCTTTTTCTGTCCACAAAGAGATCTGCAGCAGTCCTGACACAGCTCCGTTGAGGTCGCTCACTCCCCGTCTGTCACTCACTCATTCCTTTTCTGCAGGTGCTGCAGACTGGCCTTTTGTCCTGGGTTCCTGTGTGCATTGCTGCCTTTTTCTGCCACAAAGAAATCTGCAGCAGTCCTGACACAGCTCCATTCAGTTTGCTCTCATTCTTCCTCTCTCACTTGCTCATTCCATTTCTGCCAGCGCTGCAGGCTGCCCTTTTGTACTGGGCTCCTGCCTGTGTTGCTGGCTTTTCATGCCCACAAAGAAATGTGCAGCAGTCATGATAGAGCTCCATTGAGCTTGCTCACTCTCCCTCTCTCACTTGCTCATTCTGGTTTTCCCGCCACTGCAGGCTGCCCTTTTGTACTGGGCTCCTGCCTGCATTGGCGGCTTGTTCTGGCCAGAAAGAAATCTGAAGCAGTCCCGACACAGGTCCATTGAGCTCGCTCACTCTCCCCTCTCACTCACTCATTCCGTTTCTCCCGGTGCTGCAGGCTGGCCTTTTGTACTGGGCTCCTGCCTCCGTTACTGCATTTTCTGCCCACAAAGAAATCCACAGCAGTCACAATACAGCTCTGTTGAGCTTGCTCACTACCGCTCTGTCACTCACTCATTCTATTTCTCTTGGTGCTGCAGGCTGCGCTTGTCTATGGGGCTCCTGGCTGCATTGGCACCTTTGTCTGTCCACAAAGAAATCTGCAGCTGTCCCGACAGAGCTACGTTGAGGTCGCTCAGTCTCCCTCCATCACACGCTCATTCTGTTTGTCCTGGCGCAGCAAGCGGCCCTTTTGTACGGTGCTCCTGCCTGCATTGGTGCCTTTTTCTGCCCACAAAGAAATCTGCAGCAGTCCTGCTAGAGATCTGTTGAGTTCACTCATTTCCCCGTCCCACTCACTCGTTCTGTTTCTCCTACCGCTGCAGGCTGGCCTTTTCTACTGGGCCCCTGCCTGCTTTAGCACCTTTTTCTGCCCACAAAGAAATCCGCAGCAGTCCAAACAGTGCTCCGGTGAGTTCACTCACTCACCCTCCCTCACTCGCTCTCTCGTTCTGTTTCTCCCAGTGCTGCAGGCTGCCCTTTTGTATTGGGCTCTTGCATTGGGGCCTTTTTCTGCCCACAAATAAATTCAGCAGTCCCGACAGAGCTCAGTTTAGCTCAGTACCCCCTCTCACTTGTTCGATCTTAATCTGTCCCAAATACTGATTTCCCACAGTGACTGTGCTATTCTCTGGCAGGAGTGCAAAAACATATTTAGACCAGATGTGAAAAATGACAGCTGTACTGTTCATAAGGAGGTGTGAAAAAATGCCACTGTTGAAAATCTGGCATGACAATATTACAAGTCTGCGGAGTTACAAGGGTATGTGGAAAGTGTGCAACATAGGCATTTTAGGACCTCTGCTCATGAACAGTATCACTGTCATTTTTTTAATCTGTCCTGGACAGTGATTTCCCACAGCAACTGCTCTATTCTGCACTGGAAGTGTGAAAACAAATTTCAGCCAGGATGGGAAAAATGACGGATGCACTGTTCATAAGTAGGTGTGGGAAAATGGCAATGTTGAAAATTTGGAGTGAAAATATAAATTCACGAAGTTACGAGCGTGCTTGCAAACTGCACAACACACGCTCATAACACAGTCATTTTATGGAGTATCGTAGCAGATTTTCAACACAGCCATTTCAGGACCTCTACTCATGAACAGTGTCACTGTCATGTTCTTAATCTGTCCCAAACACTGATTTCCCACAGCAACCGCGCTGTTCTGCGCTAGAAGTGCGAAAACACATTTCCACCAGGATGTGAACAATGACAGCTGTACTGTTCACAAGGAGGTGTGAAAAAACACCAATGTTGAAAATCTGGCATGAAAATATTGCAAATTTACGAAGTTATGAGCATGGGTAGCAACTGCGCAGCGCACGCTCGTAAAAGTCATTTTATGGATTTTTCCCACTGAATTTGCAAGATAGGCTGTTTGAGATTCACCTCATGAACACTGGCACTGTCATTTCGTTAATCAGCCCCCAAAGGTGATTCCGTGCAGTGACCGCGAAATCACCTTTCAGGGCCGATTAATGCAATGACAGTTCAAGAATTCATGAGGAGGGTCCCAAAAACCCTATGTTGAAAATTTGGTGAAAAAAGTCCCAAAAATGCCTGAGATATGTACTAAAGTTGAAGAAACACTATTTACTATGTTATATAGCTTACCTCAGTTCACGGTCGGCTTTGAAGAGTGCAAACATGTTCCTGGTCCACCGAAGATCATTGCGCCAAGCTCTGGAGGTAAGTATGGGGTGACGGGGGTGTGGGGAGGCAGGGTGCGCAGTGGGTTGGTGCGGGTTGCAGGTGGGGGCCAGGGTCACTACAAGATACTGTTTCCTTTTTTGCAGGTAAAAAAAAAATACTTCATGGGACCATTTTTCCCTTTACAGGGGCATGTGGCATGCTGGGATGGGCACCCAGCATGCCATCAATGGCTTTCTTTTGGGGGGGCAGTAGTAGCCAACGGGGATTGGGCACTCCATAGCAGGAATAAAAGCAGGGGGTGTTACAGAATGCTGATGGGGAGTGGGCTCACCCATCAGCACCGGAAACAATGGGGCACCAAGGCCGATGGGGTTTGTGGACCCCATTGGCACATAAACACAGTGGGTTGGGGTTATATTGTTTGTGAACACGGCGGCAACCTGCGACCCTGTTCACAAACAATATCAGGGTTTTTACATCCCACCCTGCAATGATGGGTCGCTCCCTCATTGCAGCAGATGGCTGACACTGCAATGACGAGGCGCCCCTGACTGCAGCAGCGAAATTGTCAGCAGTTGGTGCAAATATTCCAAACTACTGTCACCAGCAGCCTGCAATATGTTATTTGCACTGTGCGCAATCAACATAAAAATGGTACATCCTGTCTGCCCCATTTCCCCATATTAAACCTCAGAACCTACTGTCCATGCAGGGTAATAGCCTTCACTATCCACTCCCTTGTTCCCCTCCCTACTACTATCAGCATGAGTAACCATTATACCCTTCACTTTGTCAGAGCCATGCTTGAAACCATTTATGGTTTTGGTGCCTGCCATCTCAGTTGGCAAACTATTCCACATTTCCACCACCATTTCTGGAAAATAAAACTTTCCAATATCCCTCTTGAACCTCCCTCCCATCAGTCTCTACTTGTGCCCCCATAACCTTGAACTGTTACTCATGCTAAGTAGTTCTCCATTCACCTTGTTTATTCCTTACAGGAACTTGAAGGTCTCTATCATATCATTCCTCTCTTGTCTGGTCTCCAGTGAAGACATGTTCAGTGCCTTGAGCAGATCCTCATATGATCTGTCCTGTCAGCTCTGAATCATCCTGATCACCCTTTGTCCTTATCTTTCCTGAGCTGAGGTCTTCAGAAGTTCAGAACTCTGTACAGTATACTCAGTGCAGCCTCACCAACGATCAATAAAGAGGCAGTAAACCTCTTTTCTTCTACTATCAAAACCTCTTCTGGAACATCCTAGTGTCATATTTGCCTTACTAGATGTCTCACTGTACTAGCTTGATTGCTTAAGGAAGTCATTAATGATGACTACTTGGTCCCTTTTCTCAGCTGTAGTGCTCAGCTCTACCCCTCCTATCCAGTACTCTGTCCTGGGGTTCTTGTCTCCTAAGAGAATCACCTTGCACTTTTTGGCATTGAATTTCAACTGCCAAACCTTAGGCCACCTCTCTAATCTTTACATGTCAGTCTGCAGTTTCCTACTTCCCCATCACTATCTACCCTCCCATGAGCTTGGTGTCATCTTCAAAGAGACACAGCCCCAGATTCATGCTCAAACGTTGTTAATGAGCATATTGAAGAGAACAAGAGTCAGGATGGATCCCTGTGGCATTCCATTCTTGACTTCCCTCTTTTCTGATTTGACACCATAACCACAACCCTCTGATGCCTCTCATTCAACTAAAGCCCCCTCACCCCCACCAAAACACTGCTTATATTTTCCTTCAAATCCCTGGACCTCAACCCCTTGCGCCATGACCTAAGTCACTCTGATTGGTTCCCTATCTCATTGGTCTGCTCCACTGATTCCATGCTAACATATTTCAAAACAAAATTACTCTAAATATATATAAATATATATATATATATATATATATTTTTTTTTTAGTTGTTTAACCAGGAGTAGCACACTGAGCTGGAAGCTTTTTTACAGGAGTGACCTGGGAGCACAGGGAAGTTAAGTGACTTGCTCAGAGTCACACAGTATGCAAGTGGAAGCTGTGGGATTCAAACCCAGGTCTGGTCTGCTGGATGTCACCAGATTTGCAGCTCAGAGCCTTAAACCACTGCGCTATACTGCCTCCCCTTTATGGGACTGCCATGCCCCCCCAGAGCAGGACATGAGAAAAGGTACACCACCTCCCCTAGATCATGGCTGACCTCATAGCTTACTTGCAAGTGCATGATTTGGCCTGGTCAAAAAATAAACGTAACCCATCCCCCATGGCTTCCAGAGGTATCATCATCTCCGCAGCACCTGTACCATGGCAATAAGCTTGCCAAAGGTGAGAATTTTACATCTAACTTCAGTACCAACATTGGTGACCTGTCTAAATTTTGAAAGGCTGCCATTATCTCTTCTCTCCTCCCACTCCTTTGCCTGTCCTCAGAGTCAGTGACACCCCTGTCTCTAACCTCTCCTTCATCACCATAGAGATGTAATTCCTTTTCATCACCTGCACCTCCTCTCTCCTCTCCTTCCTCTCCCCTTCCTCACCTCCCTCTCACCCCTGCCAGCCTTCATGATTGTCATCTCCTTCCTCCCCACTATTGTTTTTTTCTCTCTAGTAACAACATCCTTTATCCCCAACACACTTCCCACCCTTAATCCTTCCAAGGGTAGGGAGCCCAGATGGCTGGGTTAGCAAGCTCTTCCATCTGACTGCTTCTGTAATCTCCTCCCCATTGGATGACCTCCCTAACCTCTCTTTCTGGTGTTCCTCCATCCCTGCTGACTGGAAGGCTGCCATTGTTACTCCTCCTCCTCCAAAAGATGGTGACCCGTCAGGTACGAACAGCTACCGACTCATTTCTCTCCTCCCTCCAAAATACAGGAACAAATTATCTTGTCACAACTCTCTCCCTTTCTGGACTCCTCTTCCTTTTTCACCCAATATAAGTCTGACTTCCGCAAAAATCACTCCACCACCTGCTCAGGCTCACCAAATCCATCCATAATGATATGAATCACAGCCTATTCACTTCTGCTATCTTCATCGATCTAGCCAAAACATTCAACCCTGTCTGCCACCCAATTATTAGCCAAACTCCAGGCTGCAGGCCTCTCTGACTTAGCCATCAGCTGTTCCACTCCTACCACAGGGGTAGGTCCCAAGCAGTCAAAAGTGGTGACCCCCTCTCTCCTCCCTGCCTGTATCCACTTGGGTCCCACAAGGATCTGTGTTAAGCCCACTACTTTTCTCCATTTTCCTTAATGATCTCCTCCTCCATGTGCTTGTCTGCATCCATTCACATGTACATGGATGACACGGTCCTCTTCACAGCAGGCCCACAGACTCCAGCTGGACTTTGATCAAGTTCAGCCCTGACCACACACAAATCAGCTTTTCCTCAATGCCAAGAAGGCTGTCTCCATGTCCTTTGGCACAAGGCACCAGACTCTCTAGGCTCCCTCTCCTTCCTACTTTCCATACCCTGGATGGCTCCCCTGTGGAGGATGTTACCACCTTTAGTTATCTTGGTATCTGGCTAGACCAGCACCTAAATGTTTCTGAACAAGTGGATGCTATAGCCAAAAAGCTGCACCACAATTTGATGCACTTTACAGGAACTGTGACTGTATCCCACCTCCAGCACACCATGCTATTATCCAGAGAATGATCCTCCAAATCTCTGACTATGGTGATGTGGTCTATAGTGTAGCCCCCTTCACTACCCTTGCCAGACTGGACACACTCTTCAACTATTTCTGCCATTACACCTCAACTATCCTTCTTGGACTCACCACTGTTCTATATATATATATATATCTCTCTCATTTTCTTTTCTTGTGGACAGACACTGTCACCACTGTGCCAGCTTTCTGGGCAAATCTGGTTGTTCCTTCCTCCTATCTCTGACGGCCCTGTATAGCCATACCATCAGAAGCTGAAATATTCAAACCCTAGCAGTCCCTTCAGTTTCCACAACCATCGGCAAAGTCATGTTCAGCCATCGCTGCCCTAAAATCTGAAACTCCTCACCCCAGCCATTCACCAATCTCCTCCCATGGATTCTTTCAAACCACTTCATTGGTCTCACCTGTCCTCCTGCACTTGCTCTAGTTTTCCTCTTGCTCTCCTATTACTTGTTTCCAGTTTAGGTACAGCTAAAATTTGGCACCTATGCTTCCACTGTAGGCATTATGCTCAAATGTTTATAGCTAACATTGAAGTAAAATCCTCTCCAGCCCCTTTTACGTATCAGTTGTGTGGATGGAGTTCCCCTCCTAACTGTGAAATCCATCAAATACCTTGAAGGGACACTTGACCCCCAGTTGGACCTAGGGAGTCATATCCTAAATATCGGTAGAACTGTGAACTGTAAATTGGGTCTGGCCTATAGGGCCAAAAATAACCTAACACCTGCTGCTCATCTGGCACTTGCTAGAGGTGTACTACTTCTCTACCTTAGTTATGGTCTCCACCAATTTGTCTGTACCTCCAAAGATCTTACTCGGTGGCACACAATGTACAATAAGATCTGTCGCTTTACACTGGCCGCCCCCCGTCTCACCCACCATTGTGAGCTTTATAATAAACTAGGTTGGCTTTCCCCGACCAATCACCTGAACTTTGAGCTGGGATGCCTCATTGGCAAAGTGATCAGAACTAGCACCCCCCCCGGGGCTGGCACAGCTTCTCTCACCTCCTGACCTCTCCTCTACTCACTCAGGCCCCAGGGTCCTGGGATGCTAAGTACCCTCACCCGAACCCTTATGGGGACAGGGACTTGTTGCATGTGCTCCTAGGCTCTGGAACTCCTTTCCTGACCATCTTCATTCCACCTCCTCCCATCAGTGCTTCCGGAAGTCCCTGTGGGGGCATCTGAAGATGGCCTCAGCGTGCGAATGTCCCAAGCTTCCCTAGCCTAATTGTACTTGGAGCCCAACTGTTCTGAGGACCTGCCAATGATCTTTTGGTCATTTCTCGTGATCCAATTGCTCAACTAGGCATCTGACTGCACTATATATGCTCTAGACTATATCAATCAATCAATCAAGTCTTTATTTAACCAGACGTTCATCATTGAGCAGAAGCTCATTCGCAAGATAGACCTGGGTGAAGCATGAACAATTGTATATACAGGTCAACACAGGTATTTACAAGGCAATACAGATAATACTCTTTACAGAGAGGAAGAAAAAGAAGTTCCTATGTACTTAGAATTATACAGATATTGTACAGATTACATGGTATTTACATACATAAAAGTGTCTACAGGAAGATAAAGCAGGTTATCTAAGGTTGCAGGAGGAAGTAATGGAAGAAAAAAATATATACACCAGGAAGAGGTGAAGTAGGGGGGAAGGGAGGCAGGTAGGGGAAGAAAGGCTAGGAGGGCACGGTGCACAGAAAGGAGTTGGTAAAACAGGATGTAGAGAAGGTGGATGGAGAAAATGAGTATGTGTGAGCCAGGATTGAATGCTATAAAGTATGGGCATGGTAGGATGTCACAACCCAGGGTAGCGAGCTCCTATCCGAGGTTGGGAAAGGAAGAATAAGGGGATGGATGGGCCTAGTGTTGATAAGACAGGGGGATAAGAGAGAGAGAGAGAACAATTAGGCTGGTGAGGAGCAAGCTGAGGGGTCAGTACTAAAAATTGGGTCTAGGCGCAGCTATATACCAGTGCAGACACCGGTACTTAGGTCTGAGTGGGTGAAGCAGTTACATACTTCTCAGATTGTACAGAAATAAAGCATCTTGAAGGCATTTATACCGATTAGAGTGCTTAATTTGAGGGTTTTTTGTAGATCGTTCCATAAGGTAGGTAGCACGAAGCTTATGGCTGCCCTGCCGAAGCGGGATTTTGCTTTGGGTACTTTAAGTGTAATAGCTGAGTAACTGCTTAACGCGTATTTCCCAATTATACTCAGGGGAAGACAGCAAGAGATATAGTAAGGCAGCTTATTAGAGATGTCTCTATAGGTCCAGAGAGCAGCGTTTCTGTGGCGCCTGAACTTTAGTGATGTCCCCCCCACTGCCGCATATAGGATGCAGTGATGCATGTCAAAGGGGAGTCCCGTTATAAACCTCAGTGCTCAATGGTAGAGTGTGTCCAGTTTAGCCATGTAAAAGTTGGGCATTGGCTGTAGAGGAAGTCAGCGTAATCAACCAATGATATATTGTTGATTATATGTACTTTATCAATTTCTGTCATAGCAGTTCACGCTATGCCTTACTGTTTTGTGACTCAATGCATTTTGTTACTCTATGTACTTGCTTTACTTGCTGTTATGTTCTGATGTATCTGTAATACCTGTTGTACTCTCCCGGAAAGTTCCTGAAAATAGGCATATAACTTGTCTAGTGTACCTACCCGTTAACAAAAGCTAAATAAATAAATAAACTGTTCTGGTATTTGATCGCCAGCATAGGTTGTGGCTCCTGACTGTGCTGTATATGCATTGTTCGAATGTTTGCTTGTCACTCAAGTTCTTACATCTTGCATGTATTATTCCCAATAACCACCTTAGTTAGCCACTCTTCTGCTGGCAAATTATATATTATGGGAGAGTTCAACATAAATTGGATTACCATACTCAGCAAAGTGCTAAATGCTATACATGTGCTCAACCTAACCCAAATTATCCAAGATCTGACCAGGCTAAATTACAAGACAGGAAACCATTCCCTCATCGACTGGGCCCTTACAACTCACACCCATAGGGTCATTAATTCCAGTACTCTAACAGATGCCTTCAGTGACCATTGCATGACTTTCCTGGTGCACAAAACTCACAAAGTCAAAGTCCTCTATAAAACTCTACAAATCTGATCATACAAATCCCTGAACATTGACCCACTTCTTTATGATTTGACCAACACTAATTGGGCACCTATATCTGTTGCCAGTAGCCTAGATGTTGCAGCTAACTACTTCAGAGAATGATTCCTTGAAGTCTGGAATCAACATGCACCACTACGTCGGGTACTTGTCCATGGAAACCACCTCACCTGGATCTCCCCAGAACTCATTGCTTGTCTAAGGGCACATGATACAGCCTGGAAACCCATAAAAGCACAAAGCTCCTTAAAGACTATGAGGCCTACGGTCCTC
Organism: Neoceratodus forsteri; assembly: GCA_016271365.2. NCBI lineage: Eukaryota > Metazoa > Chordata > Ceratodontiformes > Ceratodontidae > Neoceratodus > Neoceratodus forsteri. The sequence goes on from CM028133.1 coordinate 996,594,920, forward strand.
AGAAACAAATGCACAAAGCCACTATTTGGCCAAGGCTGATTACTTCAGCTCTATTTCTAACTCTAACAAAATATCCCATCCAAATTCTGGAAAGTAATCCACCCACTTTCTCCCCACAGGTTCCCTTCCTCCCCCTCCTCCAAATAAACAATACTGTCATTGCCGACCACCCTAGCAATGCTGCTGCTTTCAACTCGCACTTTACCTCATGTGCTTCTACTCTGCTAGGCTCCCTCCCAACTATTAACCAGTTATTCTCCACACCAATTAGAAGTCCTCCAGCCCCACCTCATAGCTTTTCTTTCCTAAAATTCTGAGAACTGACATGCTGGTAGCCTTGGAAGCCCTAAACCCCAGCAAAGGTAGCTCCTCTGATGGACTGGACCCAAAGTTACTAAACTTGTCTGCCTCTGCCATTGCTCCCCCACTCACTGCTCTTTTCAATCTCTCGTTTCACTTGGCCGCAATTCCCTGTGAGTGGAAACATGCTATTGTCCTCCCTCTCCATAGGTGTGGCGACTCCTCCTCCCCTGAGAACTACTGCCCTATATCTCTCCTCCTGACGTTAGCCAAACTACAAGAACATCTAGTCCTTGACTAACTATCCTCGTACCTCTCAGACAGAAATGTCTTCACCCAATATCAATCTGGGTTCCGTAAACATCACTCTACTACTACCTCGCTGCTTTGAATCACTGATGCGATCCTGACAGGTATGGATTGCAGTCACATAACCACTGCCATTTTTATTGATCTTGCTAAAGTTTTTGACACGGTTTCCCACTCCCTCCTGCTCCACTCCCTCTCATCAGCTGGGCTGTCTGAACACGCCATTAAATGGTTCAGCACATACCTATATGACTGCTTACAGTCTGTAAAAATATCAGACTACATCTCCCCTCCTCTACCCATATACTCTGGAGTCCCCCAAGGGTCCATACTAGGTCCGATTCTCTTCTCCATCTTTCTGAATGATCTTCCATCCATCTGTACCTCATCTTCTATACATATGTATGCTGATGATATGGTTCTATTCTCCTCTGGGCTCTCACCCATGGATGTCACCTCCAGGATCCAAAGTGATTTCAATAATGCCTAGAGCTGGTTTCAATCTCTCCAACTCTTCCTAAATGCCAAGAAAACTGTGTCCATGACTTTTGGCACATGTCAGAAGCTGTCAAGGTTCCCTTCTGCCTCTACCTTCACTACCCTCGATGGAGCAACTGTAATTGCTACCGAGTCTTTCAGGTATCTGGACGTTTGGCTGGATAAACATCTCACCTTCTTGGCCCATGTAGATGACATAATAAAAAAGCTTCATCCCAAACTTGGCACCTTATATAGAAACCGCTCCTGCCTCCCGCCATAGGCAAGACGTGAACTGATCCAAAAAATGATCCTCCCAGTTTTTGACTATTGCGATGTTGTTTATTGCTCTGCTCCTGCCACCTCCTTAGCCAACCTTGATACTCTTTTCAACTCATTCTGTTGGTTTGCTCTGGATGCACCTCACCTTACCCACCGCTGCCACTTGTACCGAGCTTTAGCCTTCCCATCCCTAACAACTAGGCGACTGCATCATTGTGCAAATCTCATCTCTAAGTACTGGCTTGGCACACTCCCTCCCTACCTAAATTCCCTAATCTGCCCCCCATCCACTCCCTCTCAACTTCTAAGAGCCCATGACCATAGAACTCTGTCTGTTCCTGGAGATCCACCGCTAGTGGACAGGCCTCCCACCTATCGCCTCCCAAAATGTGGAATGCTCTTCCTCACATATCCGATCCTCTTCTCGCCTTGCTCATTAAATCAAGCTCTTCATAATTTCTCTCTGTAAATTGCACCTGCCCCTAGCTCCCCCTTTCTTGTCCTACATCCTGTTTGATGCCCTGCTGACTCACTTTACTTGCCATCCTGTGCTATTCTTAGTCTGCATAGTGCAGGCCATTGGTTCACACTTGAACTCACGTTACGCTTCTCTGTCTCTTCATGACAAGCTCATGCGACTGGTTTTCACTTTCTACCCTTGTAATTATTCGCTTTCATGCTAATGTAATTCAGTTGTAACCCATGTTTTGTATGATATTGTGTATTTTGTGTACCCATTGTTACTATGTGACTCTAACCACCCTATCCCCCAGGTCGTACTGGGAGACGAGCAACTTGTTGTTCAGTGTACCTTCCCTGGTGAAACTTTTCAATAAATAAATTAATTTGAGCACACAGTGGTGCATATTGTGACCCTACCTGTGGTCACCACTATGATGCTCCCAAGTAGAATACCAAAATGATTCTTGGCATGTAAAGGTTCTACACCCCTGATCACAGTTTAAATGGCTTCAATTATTATAGTAAAATTATCCTTGGTGTCTAGTGCTCCCCACCCAGTAATACTAAGCTAGGAGCTCATTTCTAGATGCATCCTGGAGAAGAGGAACTGGTGGGAACTAAGTGGGTCTTAGGTAGCACAATAGTTAAAAATACATAACATACGTGGAGCAGAGTGGTACACAACCACAAATTACATTGGGAATAATACAAGTAAGATGTTAGAACTTGAGTGACAAGCAAACAATCGACAATGCATATACAGCACAGTCAGGAGTCACAAACCTATGCTGGCGATCAAATACAGAGCAGTTTTATTTATTTGTTTATTTAGCTTTTGTTAACTGGGTAGATACACTAGACAAGTTATATGCCTATTTTCAGGAACTTCCAGGAGAGTACAACAGGTAATATAGATACATCAGAACATAACAGCAAGTAAAGCAAGTACACAGAGTAACAAATGCATTCAGTCACAAAACGGTAAGGCATGGAGGAACTGCTATGAGAGAAATTGATAAAGTACATATAATCAACAATATATAGTCTAGAGCATACATAGTGCAGTCAGATGCCTAGGAGAGCAATTGATCACGAGAAATGACCAAAAGATCATTGGCAGGTCCTCAGAACAGTTGGACTCCAAGACTAGGCTAGGAGGCTTGGGACATTCTGCATGCTGAGGCCAGCATCAGATGCCCCACAGGACTTCCAGAAGCACTGATGGGAGGAGGCGAAACGAACATGGTCAGGAAAGGAGTTCCAGAGCCTAGGAGCACATGCAACAAAGTTCCTGTCCCCCATAAGGGTTCGGGTGAGGGGTACGTTTAGCATCCCAGGACCCTGGGACCTGAATGGGTAAGAGGAGGGGTCAGGAGGTGAGAGAATCTGCACCAGCCCTGGGGGAGGGTGCCGGTTCTGATCACTTTGCCCACGAGGCATCCCAGCCCAAAGTTCAGGTGATTGGTCGGGGAAAGCCACCCTAGTTTATCATGAAGCTCACAATGGTGGGTGAGATGGGGGGCAGCCAGTGCAAAGTGACAGATGTTATTGTACGTTGTGCGCCACCGAGTAAGAAGAGCTTTGGAAGTACAGGTAAATTGGTGGAGACCATAGCTAAGGAAGGGAAGTAGAACACCTCTAGAAAGTGCCAGATGAGCAGCAGGTGTCAGGTTATTTTTGGCCCTACAGGCCAGACTCAATTTACAGTTCACAGTTCTACAGACATTTAGGATATGACTCTTAGGTCCAACTGGGAGTCAAGTGTCACCCTCAAGGTATTTGATGGAGTTCACAGTTAGGAGGGAGCTCCATCTGCACAACTGATACACAAAGGGGCTGGAGAGTATTTTACTTCAATGTTAGCTATAAACATTTGTGCACAATGCCTAGAGTGGAAGCATAGGTGCCAAATTTTAGCTGTACCTAAACTGGAAACAAGTAATAGGAGAGCAAGAGGGAAAACTAGAGCAAGTGCAGGAGGGACAGGTGAGACCAGTGAAGTGGTTTGAAAGAATCCATGGAGGGAGATTGGTGAATGGCTAGGCTAGGGAGTTCCAGATTTTAGGGCAGCGATGGCTGAAAGTGTCTTTGCCGATGGTTGTGGAAACTGAAGGGACTGCTAGGGTTTGAATATTTCAGTTTCTGATGGTATGGCTATAACGGGGCTGTCGGAGAGATAGAAGGGTAGGAAAACAAACCAGATTTGCCCAGAAAGCTGGCACAGTGGGCATGGTGTCTGTACACAAGAAAAGAAAAGGATATATATATATATATATATATAACAATGGTGAGTCCAAGAAGGATAGTCGAGAGTGTAATGGTGGAAATAGTTGAAGAGTGTGTCCAGTCTGGCAAGGCAGTGAAGGGGGCTACGCAGACCACATCACCATAGTCAGAGATTTGGAGGATCATTATCTGGATAATAGCATGGTATGCTGGAGGTGGATACAGTCACAGTTCCTGTAAAGTGCACCAAATTGTGGTGCAGCTTTTTGACTATAGCATCCACTTGTTCAGAAACATTTAGGTGCTGGTCTAGCCAGATACCAAGATAATTAAAGGTGGTGACATCCTCCACAGGGGAGCCATCCAAGGTATGGAAAGTAGGAAGGGGAGGGAGCCTAGAGAGTCTGGTGCCTTGTGCCAAAGGACATGGAGACAGCCTTCTTGGCATTGAGGAAAAGCTGATTTGTGTGTGGTCAGGGCTGAACTTGATCAAAGTCCAGCTGGATTCTGTGGGCCTGCTGTGAAGAGGACTGTGTCATCCATGTACATGTGAATGGATACAGACAAGCACATGGAGGGGGAGATCATTAAGGAAAATGGAGAAAAGTAGTGGGCTTAACACAGATCCTTGTGGGACCCAAGTGGATACAGGCAGGGAGGAGAAAGGGGGTCACCACTTTTGACTGCTTGGGACCTACCCCTATGGTAGGAGTGGGACAGCTGATGGCTAAGTCAGAGAGGCCTTCAGCCTGGAGTTTGGCTAATAATTGGGTGGTAGACAGGGTTGAATGCTTTGGCTAGATCGATGAAGATGGCAGAAGTGAATAGGCTGTGATCTATACCATTATGGATGGATTTGGTGAGCCTGAGCAGGTGATGGAGTGATTTTTGCAGAAGTCAGACTTATATTGGGTGAAAAAGGAAGAGGAGTCCAGAAAGGGAGAGAGTTGTGACAAGATAATTTGTTCCTGTATCTTGGAGGGAGGAGAGAAATGAATCGGTAGCTGTTCGTACCAGATGGGTCACCATCTTTTGGAGGAGGAGGAGGAGTAACAGTGGCAGCCTTCCAGTCAGCAGGGATGGAGGAACACCAGAAAGAGAGGTTAGGGAGGTCATCCAATGGGGAGGAGATTGCAGAAGCAGTCAGATGGAGGAGCTTGCTATCCTGGCATCTGGGCTCCTACCCTTGGAAGGATTAAGGGCAGGAAGTGTGTCGGGGATAAAGGATGGATTTACAGGAGAGAAAAAAACAATAGTGGGAAGGAAGGAGATGACAATCTTTCAGGCTGGCAGGGGCAAGAGGGAGGTGAGGAAGGGGAGAGGGAGGAGAGGAGAGAGGAGGTACAGGTGATGAAAAGGAATTACATCTCTATGGTGATGAAGGAGATGTTAGAGATAGGGGTGTCACTGACTCTGAGGACAGGCAAAGGAGTGGGAGGGGAGGAGAGATGGTGGCAGCCTTTCAAAATGTAGACAGGTTACCAATGTTGGTACTGAAGTTAGATGTAAAATTCTCACCTTTGGCAAGCTTATTGCCATGGTGCTGGTTCTGCAGAGATGATGATACCTCTGGAAGCCATGGGGGATGGGTTATGTTTATTTTTTGACCAGGCCAAATCATGCACTTAGCAAGTTAGCTATGAGGTCAGCCATGATCTAGGGAGGTGGTGCACTTTTCTCATGTCCTGCTCAAGGGCATGGCAGTCCACAAAGGGATAGCTTAGTGGTTTAAGGCTCTGAGTTGCAAATCTGGTGACATCCAACAGACCAGACCTGGGTTTGAATCCCACAGCTTCCACTTGCATATTGTGTGACTCTGAGCAAGTCACTTAACTTCCCTGTGCTCCCAGGATGCTCCTGTAAAAAAGCTTTCAGCTTATTGTGCAACTCCTGGTTAAACAACTAAAAAATATATATATATGTTTAGAGTAATTTTGTTTTGAAATATGTTAGCATGGAATCAGTGAGATGGAGACCAATCAGAGTGACTTAGGTCACAGCGCAAGTGGGTGAGGTCCAGGGATTTGAAGGAAAATATAAGCAGTGTTTTGGTGGGGGTGAGGGGGCTTTAGTTGAATGAGAGGCATCAGAGGGTTGTGATTATGGTGTCAAATCAGAAAAGAGGGAAGTCAAGAGTGGAATGCCACAGGGATCCGTCCTGACTCTTGTTCTCTTCAATATGCTCATTAACAATGTTTGAGCATGAATCTGGGGCTGTGTCTCTTTGAAGATGACACTAAGCTCATGGGAGGGTAGATAGTGATGGGGAAGTAGGAAACTGCAGACTGACATGTAAAGATTAGAGAGGTGGCCTAAGGTTTGGCAGTTGAAATTCAATACCAAAAAGTGCAAGGTGATTCACTTAGGGGACAAGAACCCCAGGACAGAGTACTGGATAGGAGGGGTAGAGCTGAGCACTACAGCTGAGGAAAGGGACCTAGTATTCATCATTAGTGACTCCCTTAAACAATCAAGCTAGTGCAGGTGAGGCATCTAGTAAGGCAAATGGATACTGGATGTGCCAGAAGGGTTCTGATAGAAGAAAAGAGGTTTACTGCCTCTTTATTGATCATTCATGAGGCTGCACTGGGTATACTGTTCAGAGTTCTGAACTTCTGAGGACCTCACCTCAGGAAAGATAAGGACAAAGGGTGATCAGGATGATTCAGAGCTGACAGGACAGATCGTACGAGGATCTGCTCAAGGCCTTTAAACATGTCTTCACTGGAGACCAGACAAGAGAGGAATGATATGAGAGAGACCTTCAAATTCCTGTAAGGAATAAACAAGGTGAATGGAGAACTACTTAGCATGAGTAACAATTCAAGGTTGTGGGGGCACAAGTAGAGACTGATGGAAGGGAGGTTCAAGAGGTATATTGTAAAATTTTATTTTCCAGAAGTGGTGGTGGAAATGTGGAATAGTTTGTCAACTGAGATGGCAGGCACCAAAACCATAAATGGTTTCAAACATGGTTCTGACAAAGTGAAGGGTATAGTGGTTACTCAGGCTGATAGCAGAAGGAAGGAGAACAAGGGAGTGGGTAGTGAAGACTATTATCCTGCATGGACAGTAGGTTCTGAGGTTTAATATGGGAAATGGGGCAGACAGGATGTACCATTTTTATGTTGATTGTGCACAGTGCAAATAACATATTGCAGGCTGCTGGTGACAGTAGTTTGGAATATTTGCACCAACTGCTGACAATTTCGCCGCTGCAGTCAGGGGCCCCTCGTCATTGCAGCGACAGCCATCTGCAGACCCGTCATTGCAGGGTGGGATGTAAATCTTGATATTGTTTAGAACACGGCGGCGGGTTGTCACTGTAGTTCACAAACAATATAAACCCCACCGTAAGTGAGGTACAACAGGGTCCCAAACCCCGCCGGCCTCGTGCCCCATTGTTTCTGGTGCCAACGGGGAGCCCACTCCCCGTCGGCATTCTGTAACACCTCCCCCGCTTTTATTCCTGCCAACAGGGTGCCCAATCCCTATCAGCTACTGCTGCCCAACCAAAAGAAAGCCATTGGTGGCACGCTGGGTGCCCATCCCAGTGTGCCACATGCCCTTGTAAAGGGAAAAACGGTCCCACAAAGTATTTTAATTTTTTTTACCTGCAGAAAAGAAAACGGTTCCTCGTAGTGTCCTTGGACCCCACCTGCAGCCCGCACCAACCCACTGCGCACCCTGCCTCCCGGCCCCCCGTCACACCATACTTACTTCTGAAGCTTGGCACGATGATCTTCGGTGGACCGTGAACATGTCTGCACTCTTCAAATCTGACCGTGAAATGAGGAAATGACGGTAAACTGTATAACATAATAAATAGTGCTTTTTCAGCTTTAGTACATATCTCGGACATTTTTGGGACTTTCTTTCACCAAATTTCAACACAGGGTTTTTAGGACCCTCCTCATAAATTCTCGAAATGTCATTGCGTTAATCGGCCCCTAAAGGAGATTTCATGGTCACTTCGCGGAATCACCTTTCTGGGCCAATTAACGAAACAGTGCCAGTGTTCATGAGGTGGGTCTCAAAAAGCCTGTGTTGCAAATTTGGTGGAAAAATACAAAAAAATGACTTTTACGAGCGTGCGCTGTGCAGTTGCTACCCATGCTCGTAATTTCGTGAATTTGCAATATTTTCATGAGAGATTTTTAACATTGGCATTTTTTCACACCTCCTTGTGAACAGTACAGCTGCCATTGTTCACATCCTGGCGGAAATGTGTTTTCGCATTTCTGGCACAGAATAGCGCGGTTGCTGTGGGAAATCAGTGTTCAGGACAGATTAAGAAAATAACAGTGACACTGTTCATGAGTAGAGGTCCTGAAATGGCTGTGTTGAAAATCTGCTAACAATACTCCATAAAATGACTGTGTTACGAGCGTGTGTTGCACAGTTTGCACACATGCTCGTAACTTCGTGAATTTATATTTTCACTCCAGACTTTCAACATTGCCATTTTCCCAGACCTACTTTTGAACAGTGCATCCATCATTTTTCCCATTCTGGCCGAAATGTGTTTTCGCACTTCCGACACAGAATAGAGCAGTCACTGTGGGAAATCACTGTCTGGGACAGATTAAGAAAATGACAGTGGTGCTGTTCATGAGCAGAGGTCCTAAAATGCCTATGTTGAAAATTTGGTGATGATAGCCTAGGAAATGACTGTATTACAAGTGTGCATTGCACACTTTCCACACACCCTTGTAACTTCGCAGATTTGTAATATTGTCATGCCAGATTTCCAACAGTGGCATTTTTTCACACCTCCTTATGAGCAGTATAGCTGTCATTTTTCACATCCTGACTGAAATGTGGTTTCACAGTTGCCGCACACAATAATGCAGTCACTGTGGGAAATCAGTGTTTGGGACAGATTAAGAAAATGACAGTGGCACTGTTCATGAGCAGAGGTCCTAAAAGCCCTGTGTTGAAAATTTGGTGACAAACTCCATTACATGACTGTGTTACAAGCGTGCGTTGAACTGTTTCCACGCACCCTTGTAACTTCCACATTTGTAATCTTTTCACACCACATTTTCAACAGAGGCACTTTTTTCACACCTCCTGATGAAGAGTACAGCTGTCATTTTTCACATCTGGTCTAAATATGCTTTTGCACTCCTGCCGGAGAATAGCATGGTCACTGTGGGAAATCAGTGTTTGGGACAGATTAAGATCGAACAAGTGAGAGGGGGGAGTGACCAAGCTAAACTGAGCTCTGTCAGGACTGCTGCAGATTTCTTTGTGGGCAGGAAAAGACCCCAGCGCAAGAGCCCAGTACAAAAGGGCAGCCTGCAGCACTGGGAGAAACAGAATGAGAGGGCGAGTGAGGGAGGGTGAGTGAGTGAACTCACCGGAGCGCTGTCAGGACAGCTGCAGATTTCTTTGTGGGCAGAAAAAGGCATCAAAGCAGGCAGGGGCCCAGTAGAAAAGGCCAGCCTGCAGCGGTGGGAGAAACAGTATGAGTGAGTGAGATGGGGGACTGAGTGAACTCAACAGAGCTCTCGCAGGACTGCTGCGGATTTCTTTGTGGGCAGAAAAAGGCACCAATGCAGGCAGGAGCACTGTACAAAAGGGCCGCTTGTAGCACCAGAACAAACAGAATGATTGCGTGACAGAGGGAGACTGAGCAACCTCAACGGAGCTCTGTCGGGACAGCTGCTGATTTCTTTGTGGACAGACAAAGGTGCCAACGCAGCCAGGAGCCCCATACACAAGCGCAGCCTGCAGCAAATAAGAGAAACAGAATGAGTGAGTGACAGAGTGGTAGTGAGCGAGCTTAACAGAGCTGTATTGTGACTGCTGTTGATTTCTTTGTGGGCAGAAAATGTGGCAACGCAGGCAGGGGCCCAGTACAAAAGGTCAGCTTGCAGCACCGGGAGAAACAGAATGAGTGAGTGAGAGAGGGGGAGTGAGCGAGCTCAGTGGAGCTGTGTCAGGACTGCTTCAGATTTCTTTCTGGCCAGAACAAGCTGCCAATGCAGGCAGGAGCCAGTACAAAAGGGCAGCCTGCAGTGGCAGGAGACACAGAACGAGTGAGTGAGGGAGAGGGAGTGAGTGAGCACAACGGAGCTTGTTGGGACGGCTGCAGATTTGTTTATGGGCAGAAAAAGACAGCAATGCATGCTGGGGCCCAGTACAAAAGGGCATCCTATAGCGCTGGCAGAAACGGAATGAGCAAGTGAGAGAGGGGGAATGAGAGCAAGCTGAATGGAACTGTGTCGGGACTGCTGCAGATTTCTTTGTGGGCAGAAAAAGGCAGCAATGCACACAGGAGCCCAGTACAAAAGGCCAGTCTGCAGCGTCTGCAGAAAAGGAACAAGCAAGTGACAGAGGGGGAGTGAGCGACCTCAACGGAGCTATGTCAGGACTGCTGCAGATCTCTTTGTGGGCAGAAAAAGCTGCCAATGCAGGCAGGAACCCAGTACAAAAGTGCAGCCTGCAGCAATGGGAGACACAGAATGAGCTAGTGAGGGAGGCGGAGTGAGTGAGCTCACCGAAGCTTTGCTGGGACTGCTGCGGATTTCTTTGTGGGCAGAAAAAGGCAGCAATGCATGCAGGGGCCCAGTACAAAAGGGCAGCCTTCAGCGGCGGGAGAAACAGAATGAAGGAGTGAGAGAGGGGGAGTGAGTGAGCCAGCTCAATGGAGCTCTACTGTGACTGCTGCAGATTTCTTTGTGGGCAGAAAATGGTGGCAACGCAGGCAGGAACCCAGAACAAAAGGGCCGCCTGCAGCACCGGCAGAAATGGAATGATCGAGTAAGAGAGGGGGAGTGAGCGAGTTCAATGGAGCATGTTGGGACTGCTGCAGATTTGTTGGTGGGCAGAAAAAGACAGCAATGCATGCTGGGGCCCAGTACAAAAGGGCAGCCTGCAGTGGCGGGAAAACCAGAATGAGTGAGTGAGAGACCGGGAATTGAGCAAGCTCAGTAGAGCTCTATCATGACTGCTGCACATTTCTTTGTGGGCATGAAAAGCCGGCAACACAGGCAGAAGCCCAGTACAAAAGGCCAGCCTGCAGTGCATGCAGAAACGGAATGAGTGACTGAGAGAGGAGGGGTGTGAGCAAGTTCAACAGACCTGCGTCAGGACTGCTGCAGATTTATTTGTGGGCAGAATAAGCTGCTAACGCAGGCAGGAACCCTGTGCAAAAGGACAGCCTGCACCCGCAGGAGACACAGAACCAGTGAGAGAGTGAGGGAAGTGGAGTGAGTGAGCTCAACAGAGCTCTGTTGGGACTGCTGCAGATTTCTTTGTGGGCAGAAAAAGGCAGCAATGCACCAAGGGGCCCAGTACAAGAGGCCAGCCTACAGCGCCGGCAGACATGGAACGACTGAGTGACAGAGGGGGAGTGAGCAACCTCAACAGACCTGTGTTGGGACTACTGCAGACTTCTTTGTTGGCAGAAAAAGCCACCAACAGAGGCAGGAGCCCAGTACAAAAGGACAGCCTACAGCACAAGGAGAAACAGAATGAGGGAGTCAGAGGGTGGAGTGACCCACCTCAACGGAGCTCTGTCAGGCCATCTGCAGATTTCTTTGCGGACAGAAAAGTGTGCCAGCGCAGGAAGGAGCTCAGTACAAAACAGCAGCCTGCAGCACCGGGAGAAACAGAAAGAGCTAGTGACAGAGGGACAGAGTGATAGAGCGAGCTCAACGGACCAATGCAATCAACATTCAGCATTGACAAATGCTTGTTTTTTTATTGTGTCCAGAACTGACTGTGTGTACGTGTGTGTGAGGCATAGCTGGCAGGCTGCGTGTGTGCAGTTAAAACATGATTCCCAGAATCATTAACTAGCACTAACCATGCAGTGTGTTAACACTTCAAGAAAGCATTTAATATACCTGTACACCTTATATGTGTTAGAGTAACCCCCAGCTGTATGAGCACCTGGTTGCAATTAGTAATCCTGTGCAAAAAAAAATAGTGCCACATTAACAGGTTAGCACTGCATAGAAGAATGCTTTTTAAAATAGTATCAATCATGCTTATCACAATGCAGTGCTAGTCCTGTTACAGTGGTATGTGGGCCCCCATTTTCAGATTAGTGTTGTGCACTCCTAAGTGCTGCACCTGAGACAGCGCACAGCTACAGAAGGTGGTGGAAAATGGCACTCCCTCCAGTGAGGAAAGAGTGATCAGTAGGGTGCCTGAGGGCCCAGTAATGGGACACATCCTCTTCAGTGTCTTTATAAGTGGCATAACAGAAGAACTGGAAGGGGAGATATGCCTTTTTGCAGATGACACCACAATCTGTAGTAGCGTTGATAGATGCAGATGGAGAGAATGAGTGGGGACATTAATGAAACTTAAGGAGTTCTATGGGACGTGGCAGTTCAGGTTCAAAGCCAAAAAGTGCAAAATCAAGCATCTAGGTACTAGAAACCTAGAGGCTGAGTGTAAAATGTAGAGGGAGGTACTTATGGTCACTAAGGAAACCTTTTATACAGCACTGTGCTCTGTATGAAGGAGAGGATTACTCATTTACATGGCTGTAGTAGTATATATGCACATGCACATGATCAGGGTAGCATCAAGTGATGCTGAATACTACACCGATCCAACCATGCTGTTCCCACAGTGTAATGTTTAGCTCTACACGCTAACCTTCTGAAAATGGGGCCCCAATTGACTAAAAATCCTGGCCAATGCCTCCTAAGATGCAGAAGGTAAACATAAAAGGTTTATCTTATCTATCTCTCTATGTATTGTTTTATCATATTTTGATGCAAAACCTTTATTCGATTTCAAAACATTGTGATGTGACTTAAAATGTTTATAACAGACTAGTTAAAATACAGTTTGTTTTCTTCTTTTACCTATATGCTGTCTTTATTTACTTATAAAAACACAGTCTGGTGGGCTGGCCTAGCAGCTTGTAGTGATTGCACTGCCTCCCATGCCAGTGGCCCAGTTTTGGGGGTGGACCTGAGTTGCACAGGGGTTGGGGGGGGGAGGTATGATCGAGCATCTCGGGGAATGCTCTCCTCTCAGTGAGGGGAAGTCTGACCACCCCACTCTTCTACATCCACCTAGCTGAGGAGGGTTGGCAGAGCAGTGGAGTTGCATAAGGGGGAGGGCTCAGACAGGCACAACGCTAGCATGTGTCTTTATACGCAATTGCATAATTCCATGCTTGGCTGCCCAGGGGATGAAAAAAGGTAGAAACCCCTTAATGGCAAAATGATCCAACAACCTGCTGCAGATTTTGCACTGCTAAGCATGCTCTGCTCATATCGGAATATGTGTCTCCTTGTCAATGGTCCTCCCCCTCCTGGCCCCAACACAGGGGATGTGAGTTGGGGGGGGATCTCAGAGCAAATATGTCCTGTGGATGGCAAGTGATTGGGCTGGAGATGTCAGTGGGCAAAGGGATAGCAGGGTGACTAAGGAGATAATAATCTCTATGGGAAAAAATAAAAATAAAACAGTTTGAGAAGCTCAGACCCCAAAACAGACTGTGCATGCCTCCAGTGAGGATTCACAGTAAAGTTATTCAGTAAAACAATGCAAATTATATGCATATGCCAGCTAAACTCCTGATGAGAATTGAATTCTGAGGGATTTGATTGCAGCAAAAATATATATTTTTGTTTCTTAACCAAGAAATGTTTATTAAACAAAACATTAAAATAAAAACTTAATCAAAACATAGTCCATAGAGAACAAGCTAGCAATGATTTTGGCTTACACTTCCACAGCTCCTGAAGTGCTTCCCAAGCATTCAACTCAGATAAGTTGCTGGACTTACACAGTAATTAATTACACATAAAACAAATCAACACTTTAACTTGGAAAAATGCATGCAGTTCCCTATGTTACAGGTATGTTAGGAATATCCTGTATTAGCTTCCTCATACAAATGTGTTGTCTGGACAGTAAATGAAGGCAGCACTTATTTAAAAGGATAAACTACAGCATTTAAATTAGTTTTAAAAGTTTCTTGTCACATCACAATGGTCTGAAATTTGACTAAAGGTGTGCAAGCAAAACAAAAGGAAAACCCCCATAAAGAAGTAGAATAAGAGATAGCCCTGTTTTGTTTACCTCAGCTCTGCAGTTTTAGAAGTCCTCTCATCAAGCTAGCAGCTGACTGAATGCAACAGGCAATGAGTTCAGCTCTAGGAGATTCATGGGGAAGGGGCAGGGGGATGGGTAGTTTCAGAACATAGTCCATTTCAGTATATAGTTTATTTGTTTCAGTATGTGGAGTATGTGAATTTTTCAGTCTACAGTGTATGTGTTTCAATACATTGTGTATGTGTTTCACCATGTAGTGTATGTGTTTCAGTATATAGTGTGTGCAGATTTTTCAGTGCATAGTGTATTTATTTCAACAGATAGTGTATGTGTTTCAATATAAAGTTAATATGTTTCAATATATAGTGTATTTATTTCAGTATATAGTGTATGTGCTTTTTTCAGTGTGTAGTGTATGCATTTCAATAGCTAGTGTATGTATTTCAATATACAGTGTATTTGTTTCAATATATAGTGTATGCAGATTTGTCAGTGCATAGTGTATTTATTTCAATAGATAGTGTATGTATTTCAATATAAAGTATAGATGTTTCAATATATATTGTATTTGTTTCAGTATATAGTGTATATGCTGTTTTTAGTGTGTAGTGTATGCATTTCAATATATAGTGTATTTGTTTCAGTATATAGTGTATGCAGTTTTTTCTCAATATATAGTGTATGTGTCACAATCTATAGAGTATTTGTTTCAGTAGATAGTTTATGTGGATGTTTTAGTCTGTAGTGTATGTGTCTCAATAGGTAGTGTATATGTTTCAGTACATAGTACATTTCTTTCAGTATATAGTGTATGTGGATTTTCAGTACTCAGTATGTGGATTTCAGTAGATAGTGTATGTATTTCACTATGCAATGTAAGCATTTCACTATATAGTGTATGTGTTTCGCTACATAATATATGTATTTCAGTATACAGTATATGTATTTCACTACACAATGTATATACTGTATTTCAGTAGATACTGTATGTGGTTCACTACATTGTGTATGTATCTCACTATATAATGTATATATTTCACTGTATGATGTATGTATTTCACCATATAGTGTGTGTTTTACTATACAGCCAGAGATTCTGAATTATGTCCCTAACGGCTTGCCATATAATGGTGCCCCAAGCATAAATACTTGTGGTGCCCCCTTCACTGCTCCTACTGCCTCCTTTTCTGCCTTCTGCTCCAACACACATCGAAACAGTTGTAAAAAGTCTATGTATACAAGGGTGAAAACAACAGTTTTCATATTTATATTGACACTTTTTACATTTTCAAGCTGATCACTGCCTATACTTTCTATTTTGGGGCACCCCTTCTGTGCTGGTGCAATAAGTGACCGCTTGGTTTGCTTGTGCCTACCACCACCACTTCTGCACTTCTATGGTACAGTAGCTTTGTTTTAACTAGAATGAAAATTTGTGTCACCTGCTATTTTACTTTTAATTTCCTCATATTCACAACACCCAGACCATTCCCTAAAAATAATGAGCCCCATTCTCAAAAGGATATGCATGGCACAAGGTGATTTGCATGTAACATTGGACATTGTGACCAACATGAATGATGCAAATAGCACTTTCTGATAGGTTTCCGGCAGCTAGGGTAGGGTGAATTACTGTTTCTTTAATAATAAAAAAAAACATACAAAAGGTTTCTTTGCATGACAGTAACAATAAAATGTTATATGTTGGCTTGCACACACGCACAAGCAATATCTTGTGGTAGTAGCACATTTCAGAGGTGTGCCAGTGTTGTGGCGAATGCTGGGGTGGCTTTAGTGGGTGTGTCCCTCAGTCGCCAACCAGTGAGCATGCTGCAAATAACAGCAGTTTCAGAGAAAGCCACAGAGTTGAAACAAATCTGCCAATGCAATCAGAGACAGGCTTGTCATTGCAGTGGCAGATGACATGCCTCCATTACGTGCCTTTCCTGGTGAAACATTTCAATAAATATGGCGGTTCCTGTCATCCACCACACAATCCCAGAAAGTAGACATCGGGTGCCCAATCGCCATGTTGGCATGTCCCCTCCATCATTATGTGGCACACCATAACATGGCGGCTCCTGCAGCCTGCCACACATTCCTGAAAAGTCAACATCCGGGTGCCCAATCCCAGTGTTGACATCCCCTCTTTTAGTGTGTCTTTCCTAGTAGTGTGTCTTTCTTTATTAAATAGTTTCCCCTTTCCTTTCCTTTCTGACACTGGGATGCCCACTTCCAGTGTTAGGTGCGCATCACCCCCCCATCTTTATGCCTTGCCTACATCAGGATGTATAATCCCCAAGTCAGCATCCCCCAAATTGTAGCATAATGGGAGCTCACACCAGTGTGCCTAATGTTTTTTCTGTGTAATCTGTAAATGAAGAAAACTTTCCATCACAATGTTTTTTTTCCTTGCAAATAAGAAAACGGTCCATCATTGTCTCCCTCATCCCCATCCCCACCCTCCCTCTGCACACCTACCTGCCCACACTCCCGACACTCATACTTACCTTCTGGAGGTCGTGAGCCATGATCTTCTCTGAACTGGGACATTTCTGCACTCTTCAAAGCCAAACTGCAAACTGAAGAAATGATGATAAGTTTTGTAATAGGAGGCAATAGGAAGTTTCAACCAAGGCTGATATCTCAGTCATTTTTTAGGACTTTTGGCCCAAAATTTTCAACACGGGGTTCTTGGGACCCCACCACATGAACTCGTCACTGTCCTAAAAGGTGATTTCATGGTCACTGAGCAAAATCACCTTTCAGGACAGATTAATGAAGTGACAGTGCCAGTGTTCATGAGGGGAGGTCCCAAAACACCCATGTTGCAAATTTAATGAAAAAATTCAAAAAAATGACTGTGTTATGAGCTTGTAGTGCACGGTTTCTATGCATGTTTGTAAGTTTGACAATTTTTAGTATTTTCTCTCCAGATTTTCAGCATTGCCATTTTTTGCACCTCCTTATGAACAGTATAGTTGTTACTTTTCACATCCTTCCTGAAACGTGTTTTCACACCTGTAGTGCAGAATGACGAGGTTGCTGTGGGAAATCAACTTTCAGAACAGATCAACAAAATCACAGTGCCACTGTTCATGAGAGGAGGTTTGAAAAGCCCATGATGAAAATCTGGTGAAAAAATTCAAAAAATGATTGCGTTACAGGCACGCGTTGCACAGTTTCTACGCACGTTTGTAACTTCACCAATTTTTCATATTTTCACTCCAGATTTTCAAATTTGCCATTTTTTCACAACACCTCATAAACAGTACAGCTGACATTTTTCACATCCTGCCAGAAATGTGTTTTCACACCTGTGGCACCAAATGGCACAGTCTGTGTGCAAAACCCACCTTTCAGGATTGAGAAATGAAATGATAGTACCACTGTTCATCAGGTGAGTCACAAAAATCCAATTTTTTAAAATTTGGAGTGAAAATACCAACAAATGGCTGTGGCATTAGGGTTTTGAACCATAACACCCTACTCTGTAGAGACTGACAAGCGAAAGGGGGGTGACTTGGAATCGTCGGCCGTAATGTTCACGCCATTCCACCCCCACCCTGCAGCCAGTGACAGGCATTGAGGTGTGCCTTGGGGTTTTCTGCCCCAATGTTCACTCCATTTTCCTATACTGCACCCATTTTAGCATATAGCCTTATGGAATTGGGTGAGTATATGGCCCGAAGACCACAAGGCACATCGCAACACCTGTCAGTGTCTGCAGGGTAGGGTGAGGTTAAATGGCATAAGCATTATGGCCTATGACTCAAAGGTACATCCCAAATGCCTGTCAGTCTCTGCAGGGTGGGAATGGGGCTGGAGTCAGTTCAATGAAATTTCCATTAAAAAAGAAAGACATTCCTTCTCAAGTTCAAATTCATACAAATAACTTAATTAAACTTGAACAGGTAGAAGACTATAATTACCTGGGGGTGATTTTTGATCACTAAACATATTTTAGCTTTACTAAAGAATGTAAGCAAAAGGGTGAGAACTTTAAATAGAATCACAAAATGCCTGATGTTAAATGATAGGAAGAAGTTAGCTGAACAGCTGATCATCCAAGTCTTGTGATATGGTGAGCTGACTTGTAGAACAGCTAGTAAACCACTTTTGGATAGACTGGATAAAACTTATTTCCCATTGGCTAGATTTGTACTAATGGGGAACTATCGTACCCATCATTATTTGTTACTTAGTAAACTAAATTGGTTGCCTTTGAAAGTTAATTATACTTGTCACTGGCTGACCTTAATTCACAAAATGAAAAATGTATGTTTGAATCACCCTATCTCAAAACTATTGTTTCCAGCAGTCCAGAACTCTAAAAGGGCATTAACCAGATCTGTACATCTGAATAAAATCACCATGGGAAACATATCCAACAAATAAGGGGACAGGACCTTAGTCCAAAAGGCTGCCATTATCTGGAATTCTCTACCATCAGACACTAGGGATATTTTAAGTCACTCAACATTTCTTCTTGGTTTAAAATATTTGATAGTTCACATTTGCAATTGTTAACATTCACCTGGGCTTATAAGATCTACAAAGTCCATAAGTTTCCTAATGTGTCTTTGTACTTTGTATTTATGTAATGATTTCTCTCTTATAAAAAAAATGTCATATAAGAGTTGTTGCTGTTTATATGTCACTATATTAGTAAAATGTTTATTTTATTTTGAAGTGTTTTATACATGTACTCCATAAGACTCGAATGTTTGTTCTTATTGTCCTTGTATGTTTTGTAATTTGTCTGCAACATTAGATAAGGATCACACAGGTCTGTCTTGTAAACTGGACATTAGTTCAAATGACATGTATTACCTGTATAAAAATAAACTTTTACCTACCTACCAATACTTCACTACCATTCCTATTGTGCATCTCTCTAACTTCTGCACTACTAATGCCAATGCTAGCAAACCAACATTTGGCATTGACAAATGCTTGTTTAATTTTATGTTTATAGCAATGGGCTTGCAATTGCTGTAATGTGACTGGCTAGTAAGGCTCAGAAAGGTTACATTAATCTTTAAATAACTGTCATGTACAGCCCGTTCATGATACAGCATGATTTCCTTATAAAGTCCATCATGGACTACTAGAAATAACAGCTATGACTGTTCTGTAGCATTCCATTAATGTTTTGAGAAGTCATTACCGTGTCTGTCATGATCATGTTACCAAGAACCACTTCTATAGTGAATCAGCGGTATTGGTAAATTCATACATAGTCAATCAAAATATCTAGAACATACCTGAGTTAGCTGGTTAAATGGCATCAACTGTAAAGCATTCATAGTGCCTTCACATACTGCCCAGAGCCCCTTCACCTAAATCTTGCCTTCTCCCAAATACATTCTATAAAAATCGTTCAGTGATGACCTTCTGTATTTTTCTAGTACCAGTAAGAGCAATCCAGACTTCATTTCTTCATATCATTTATTGAATTTTACACTTTAAGCATATGTGTACATCTCACAGTATAAATTAAAAAGAAAATGTATGTGCCTGTAGTGTTGTCATGGTGAGAAGGTTTCTATGCTTGTAGTCAGCTACCATTATGACCACAATAGAAACAACCTTGTCATCATGTCTGCCTTTGCTCTGAATGTAACTATCCCATTAGTCACTCAGCCCCAGTTGCCATGGCAGAAGCGCAACTTATTGATCGAGATTAGCCTGTAGATTATGAACCTTAAGCATAACACATATTCAGAGTAAACAGGCATGTTTTTATTTTCCCTATCGAACAAAGTCTCTGGCTAATAAATATTAAGGTTATCATTATGTCACAAGCTGGCCTCCATTCTCATGAGTGCACAGCCATTCTTGATATGCTGTCATAGCTGTGCCACAGCAGAGATGTATCTGATCATCTGCAAGCTGAATAGGAACACAAACTGACTGTAGACTGATGATCAGATGGTGGAATGTCTATTTGAATCTAAAACTAGGAATAATTAATAAAAAAAAGTTAAACAACTAGTCTGAATATTTTTTTCAGATTGTTCTAAAAGCAATAAAGTACACCCAAGGGTTTTATTAACCATATATTAATCACACCATAGGGGTATGTGGCAAGCAACTTGACCTTCTACCACACTATACCCCTAGAGTAGGATTAATATGCGATTATGCAACCCCTGCTCATACCTTATTGCTTAACTCAAACCATATACTATACAAAATAACATATGGCCAACCATGCACATCTTGGCTATTGTTTTCTATCTCAGGCTTCTGATGACATTTAAGACTTCCCAAGCTTTACTTTTGAGGTCTCTATGATGTCAGCTGAACCCGTTGATGGAAACGCAGCTTTGTTATGCATGGTTGTCCATGAATTATTCTCTATGTTTTGCCTTAATAAAGGTATACCAAGCATGTTTTCTGCTGCTACTCTTATTTCTCCTTTCTGAGCTGGTGCAGTATCATAAGTGAAGACCAGGTAGGTCAACTTAGAACATTCTGACTGAGCATATCAGAGAGGCAGTTTCCAAGTAAAGAAGCATATGAGATCCGTAATTGAATCAAGCAACCAATCAGTCAATTAATTAATCAATCTTTATTTAACCAGGTAGAACACCATTGAGTGGAGACTCATTTACAATGTGGGCCTGGTCAGCAATGCATCGCTGAACATAATAAGTAGCAACAGGATAATACATAGACAAGGATGAGCACTGAATTCAAAGGTTGTACCGAGTATGTCAACAAGTAAACACCAACACTGAAAACTGCTAATAAAGAGATATTATATACAATATATACAGAAGTAGAATTATAACAGAGATGCTCTGACTGAAATCCAAAATGTACCATATACAATATATATATGGGCATGTCCATACTAAATGGGTACATTTCCATCACATGCATTTTAACACTCAGTAACTCTGCAAAGAGTGTTTAAATATATTTCAAAACTGCACTGCTGTCTACTACAGAAGTTAATGGGATAACATAAATAACTTCAACCATCTAATACTTATGAAAAAATATATTTTTTAAAAAACTTACAGATTTGTCCCCTGGTTTTTGCAATGGCTAGGTGGGACATTTCAAGACACCACATGTTTTATGCTTTCCTTCTACCTACCAAAATGCTGTGCTGAAAATATAAGTCTCCCTATGCATTTTACATAAGGAGCCCAGTAACATCACCACGTGTGTGTGCCTTTATATATTTTAATTTTTTTCCAGAATGAGTTAAAAAGTGACAATCTCGTATGTAACCTTCTCTGTTCCCCTAGGTTACATAAGGGATTGACTAGTATAAACGTAAAACTGTGCACAAATCTGGGCACTGGATGACAGGAACTGAAGGTGGCTCAGTTAGTTTGCTGTTCTGGCTGAAAAAAACATTTCAAAAAACTGCAGATACTCTGACTGCCTTTAAAAGTAGAACTGGGCTATCTGTCTCTGTCCCACCCCTATCTACGTATGTAACAGCTGTTTATCATGCCTGTGGAGTGTGACTTTTTTCACAGTGGCATTGGTTTATTTCTAGCCAATCATAACACCAGATTAAGTACTTTAAACTTTGCTTTGCCTGCGGATCAGTCAATTTTCTTCCCAAACACCAAATGAGAACATTCTCTGTCTCCTCCAAACTTGCTGTTACAAACATGTGACTGTGTTACAAACAGGAATGTGGAAACTGGTCAGAAATGTAAGCAGACATGAATGGGGCTACATAGCAGTGAAATAATGATTGTTTATACTGTCTGCTATAAATCTGACTGAATTTTGTTGCTGGATTTGAAATGGGAGAATGCTGTGCACAGACTGACATTCAGTAAGGTCTCTGGGGACAGAGAAAAGGTCAATCATGTTTGAAACAAGGGACAGAGTTAAATCATTTGTCCCTATTAGAACAGGATTTAGCTACTGGACATGGTTGATTATGTTAAATAAAGTTTGAATTTATAATGTATTTTACTGGGGTTCATGACTGCTGTTTAAATATATCCATTTATGTCTGAAAATGGCAAGTATTTGACACTATGTTCAAGGTTATCTATTTTGTGGCTCTAATAACTGCCTTTTGTGTGCCAGACATGCTGTTAATTTCATAGTTTTGCAATGTGCTAACCGGGTGTGTAAGGCTGTGTAATTCATTGTGGATGTATGACTTTTGCAAGCTTCCAAACATCTTTTTTTAGTGGTCTTATGGTACTGTCCTGATTGTAACAGGGACAGAGATAGCATGCTAATGTTTGTAACGGGGACCTTCTAAAAATCTCTGTCCCATTTACAAAGGACTTTTGGTGTACCTTATTTTGGAATTGTGATTATTAAGAGATTTAATGAGATTTTTGTTTGCTTTTAGTGTGTGTTTGTTTGGGGGGGTGTAACAAATGATTTTTGTTTTAAAATGGCCTTTCATATGCTTTGGGGTGGGGGCTGCCAACTCATCTGAAAGTAAATTATTTCTGGAATGTTTGCTGCAAAGGTTGGGATTAAAATAGAAAAGTACTGGGTGCTGTAGTCATTTACTGATGCATTTTAAGTGAAAAAATTATGGAATCCAAAACAATATTTTCAAAAGTTGTACTAACAGCCCACAGCCAAGTTCAATCATGTTTTTAACCAGGACCTCAGAAACCAGTGGTCCTTGTTACAAACGAGACCTCTGGTGGTGCCTTATTTTTCATTGTTATTATTAAGAGATGTTACATGCTTTTTGGTTTGATTTGAGTGAGCATTTGTTTGGGGGGTGTAACAAAGAATTTTTATTTTAAAATGGCCACTCATGCTTTGGGGGGGGGGGCTGCCAGCTCATCCAAATGTAAATTAGAAATGGAATGTTTGCTGCACAGTTTGAGATTAAAATATAAAAGTATTGGGTGCTGTAGTCATTTACTGATGCATTTAAAGTGAAAAGAGCCTTGAATCTGTTTTAGCATTTTCAAAGTTCAGTCATGTTTGTAACATGGATCTCAGGAAACCAGTGGTCTCTGTTACAAATGGATGGGACTTCTAGTGGTACCTTATTTTTTAATTGTGATTATTAAGATATTCTACAAGACTTGTTTGTTTTGACTGAGCATTTGTTTTGGGGATGCAACAAAGGACTTGTTTTAAAATAGTCACCCACATGCTTTGGGGGAGGGGGCTGCCAGCTGATCTGAAAATAAATTAGGAATGGAATGTTTCCTGCAAAGTCTGAAATTAAAAACATTAGACATATTGGGTGCTGTAGTAATTTCCTACTAAATTTAAAATGGACGTTTGCCAATGACAATATTTTAGAACGAAAAAGTTTTACAACTAAAGACCCTCGTATGTTATAAAAATAAAGATTGCAGTGGTAATTTGCTCCTTGGAAGCACAATGGCACCAATTAAATTTACAAAATGGTTCTGCCCAAGGTATGGCTAATAGGATAGTGGGAAGGGAGACAGTTGCCACCAGGTACCCTTGGGACTGCTGACAAGATACGGAGATGGATGGGACTTGACCGTAAGTCCCATGGTACAGCTGACAGGGCTATAGAATTTTAGTAGTGTGCCACTAGGACTCTTGAGACTGCTGACAGAGATGGTAATGACCTTACATTCCAGGGGGCTGATAGGGAGGGCAGTGGTATTGACCTTGGATCCCATGGGACTGCAGATTTAATAGAGCATGCCAACAGGCCCCAGGGGCTGGAGAGGGGGTTGGGACTAACCTCTCATGCCAAGGGGCTGATGAGGAGGGGGTGGGACTGACTTTGGGTAGCATTGGACTGCTGATAGGTCTGGAGAGTTTTAGGAGTGTACCAGCAGACCCCAGGACTGGGGAGGGGGATGGAACTAACCTTACATCCCAGGGGGCTGATGATGAGGGGGTGGAACTGACCTTGGGTACCATGGGACTGATGACAGGGCTAGGGAGTTTTAGGAGTGAACCACCAGGCCCCAGGAACTGGGGAGGGGGATGAGACTGACCTTACATGCCAGGGGGATGATTTGGAGGAGGGTGGGGCTTACTGTGGGCTCCATGGGGCAGTGGATTTGTTGAAGCATGCCACCAGGCTCCAGGGACTGGGAAGGGGGATGAGACTGACCTTATATGACAGGGAGCTGATTTGGAGGAGGGTTGAAGTGTGCCACCAGGCCCCAGAGACTGGGGAGGTGGATGGGACTGACCTCATGTGCAAGAAGGCTGATGGGGAGGGGTGGGACTGACCTTTGGTTCCATGGGACTGTAGATTTGTCAGTGTGCACCATTAGGCCCCTGGGACTGGGGAGGGGGATGGGATAGACCTCACATGCCTGGGGCTGATGGGGATGTGGGACTGCCCTTTGTCCAGTGGGACTAAGGTTTGCTGGAGTGTGCCACCAGGCTCAAGGGACTGGGGAGGGGATGGGACTGACCTCTGTGCCAGGGGGGCTGATGGGGATGAGGGTGGGACTGACCTTGAGTCACATGGGACTACTTACAGGGCTGGAAAATTTAGGAGTTCACCACCAGACCCTAGGGGCTGTGAAGGGGTGGAATTGAACTCATGTGCCAGGGCAACAGATGGGGAGGGGGTGGGACTGACCTTGGATACCATGGGACTGCTGACAGGGCTAGAGAGTTTTAGGAGTGTGCCACCAGACCCCAGGGACTGGGGAGGGGGATAGTACTGACCTTAAATGCCAGGGGGCTAATGGGGAGGAGAATGGGACTTACCATGGGTTCCATGGGACTGTGGATTTGTTGGAGTGTGCCGCCAGGCCCCAGAGATACAGGAGAGGAATGGGACTGAACACATGTACCAGGGGTCTAATGAGGAAAAGCTGGGACTGACTTTGGGTTCCATGGGACTGCAAATTTTTTGGAGTGTTCCACCAGGCCCCATGGACTGGGGATGTGGATAGGACTTACCTTATGTTCCAGGGGGTGATGGGGAGGGTTTGGAACTGGTCACTGGCCTTGGATCCCACAGGACTGCTAACAGGGCTGGAGAATTTTAGGAGTTTGCCAACAGGCCCCAGGGACTGGGGAGATGGATGGGACTGACCTCACATGCCAGAGGGCTGATGGGGAGGGGGTGTTACTGACTTTGGGTCCCATGGGACTGCTTACATGGCTGGAGCCTTTTAGGAGTGTGTCACAAGGCTCCAGGGACTAGGGAGGGAAATGGGACTGACCTCACATACCACGGGGCTGATGGGGAGGATGTGGGACTGATCTTGGGTCCCTGTGGCTACTGACAGGTCTGGAGAATTGTAGTAATGACTACCAAGCCCCAGGGACTGCTGAGATGGATCTGGAGGGGGATGGGAATAGTGCCTCCATTTTGTTTGCAATTCTATGGGTGTCCATGCTTACCTCCATTTTGTTTAGAAGCCAGTTGCTGTGGTCATGTGTGCCTCCATTTGATTTGCAAGCCAGTGGGTGTCTGTGCATGCTTTCATTTTGTTTGCAATCCAGTGCTCGTGTCCGTGCCTACCTACATTTTGCTTGCAATTCAGTGGTTGTGTCCGTGTCTGCCTCCATTTTGTTTCTAATCCAGTGGGTTGCCCACATTATCATCTGCTCTCATCTGGTGGATTGAGTTATGTCATCACCTGGGGTCTGCCAGGTCCCTGGTCAATCTTTCATGGGGCCCGGGTGGGTGTGCAAGTGGCGTACTGCACAGCAGCTTGACTTGAGTCACAATGGACCAGTGCCAGGGTTCTCGCTCTGGTGGATTTAGTTACACCATCACCTGGGGTCTGCCAGGTCCCTGATCAATCTTCATGGGGCCCTATTGGGTGTGCAGTTTGTGTTCTGCACTTACTTGCTAGGTTGAGTCACTGTAGGCAAGCACCCATGTTCTGCTCTCATGGATTCAGTTACACTGTCACCAAGGGTGTGCCAGGTCCATGGTCAATCTCTCAAGGGGCACTGGTGTGTTTGCAAGTGGTGTACTGTGCACACCGCTTGAGTGAGTCACTCAGGCTGCTGTCCATGTTCATGTCTGGTGGATTCAGTTACGTTGTCACATGGGGTCTGCTAGATGTACATATGTACATTTGTTGAAGGTATTAGGTCTGTAATAAGCAATGCATATAGTGTGTATATTGTGGTGTTATGGTTAGGGTTTTAGTTAATTTTACTTAGTGTGTCTGGTATTTCTAGTTAGCATAGTGAATTTGTTTGTACTATGAACTCCCTTTGTGGTGATGGTATGTAACCATAGAACTTTTATGCTGATTGAGTCATAACCTGAGACATTAAACATAAAGTGGAAAAGAATAAAGGGCTCCAACTGCCTGATTTTCTTTTTTCCACAATGTTTTCTGGGACTGCTTAATGTTTTTGAATTTTTCTCTGTCCTGTTACATACGTTAATGAAACAATTTTTCACAGATTTTTGGAGTTTTATTTTTAAAGTGATCAAAAAAGTTTTAAATATCATCTACTCTTATCCCCAGTTATGCACAAATGCATTTTAATCTGTGATTACCCAAGAAATGTTGGTGAGGGAAATCTTTGAAATGACTTTGCCTCATAATTCTCTGCCACGTGTTAGATTGATAGTTATTACATTCTTTTGCATGCAAATATTTTGGCATTGCTTAGTGAATTAACCAAATTAGTTAAAGTACTGCAAATTCATGTAGAGATTCAAAAATATTTATACATAACTTTTTTTCTAGTTAACATATTCTCTGTCCCTGTTACATACATTACCTGGTTACTGTTTCCAAACATTAGGGACTGTACTCAGAAAACCACAAGTTATATTATCTTCTTGTTTACACTTTTAGTAAAGGACATTAAGGGTAAAGTATTGATGGTGAAAGAAGAAAGAAATGACAAATTTGTTTTCCACAGTCATGTCCCACATATGTCCCCTACTACTGTGGATAGACCCTTATACATGTAAAACTATGACAAAAATGACCTGACTGTACTGTAGTTACTTTGTACTGTTCTGATAAGATGATATATTCATATAATATGGTGCCCTCATTACTTGAAGGAGGTACATGCATACAGTGCAGATAAGTGTGATAGGTTCCCAGTTATAGATGAAGGTCATGAAATTGAATAGTTGGAGGGGGTGAGGTATAGGCAGAACCCCAAAGAAGGAATGGATGCAAGGAGTTAAAAATATGCAATCATTTGTTCTTTGTGCATCTCTCCAAACTGTGCAGACACACTGAAGCCTCATTTCTAGATCAGGGATTCATGGGCATCATGAGTATGCAAATCAGTGTGCTGTAGCCCAAACCTCAACCAGGCTTACTATCAGAACCCCAGTGTGCTGTGGCCCGAACCTCAACCAGGCTTACTATCAGAGCCCCAGTGTACTGTAGCCCTAACCTCAACCAGGCACAATGTCAGAACCCTAGTGCTAGGTACATTTAGAACACTGAGGGTGAGCATACTGGAGAAGACATTTGCAGGGAAAGCAATATATGGGACTCATAATAGGATGCTAGGAGAGATGAAGCATCCAAATTGTTTGTTTTTTGGTAATCTCTCCAAACCATACACATAATCTCAAGACTCATTCCCAGAGCAAAGCAACATAGATATCCAAATTCTTGTGCAAGGCAGGCTTACAAGGTTTTGCCAAAACAGACATCACATCATAAATTTAAACAATTAAGAACTAAATAAATTTAAACACTTAAGAACTAAGAGAGGTGGTGGCTGAACCTCTGGCAATCCTGTTTAGCCGGTCAGTGGAAACAGGGGAGGTACCCAAAGATTGGAGGACAGCAGATGTAGTCCCCTTATACAAAAGTGGGAACAAAGAGGAAGCAGGGATCTACAGACCAGTCAGCCTCACCTCAGTAGTGGGGAAGATCATGGAAGCACTACTGCAGGAGAGATTGGTGGAACATCTGGTTGTCAATGGAGTACAGGACCAGAGGCAGCATGGTTTCACCAGGAGGAGGTCATGTCAGAAAAACTGCACTGAATTTTTTGAATGGGTGACTGGGGAGCTGGATCAGAAGAGGGCAGTGCACATGGCCTATCTTAACTTCAGCAAACCCTATGACACTGTGCCACACAGAAGACTATTACACAAACTGGGGAACATGGGTTTGGGCAGGACAGTAGTGTGGCAGGTAAGTAACTGGCTGGGCGGCAGGACACAGAGGGTGGTGGTAAATGGCTGCCACTCCACAGAGGGAAGAGTGACCAGTGGGGTATCACAGGGATCAGTGCTGGGACCAATCCTATTCAACATCTTCATCAGTGATATTGCGCAGGACCTAGAAGGCCAAATTTCCCTGTTCGCTGATGACACAAAGCTCTGTAACAGAGTAGACACACCAGAAGGTGTAGAGAGAATGAGAAGGGACCTTCAGAAACTTGAAGAATGGTCAGGAGTTTGGCAGTTGAAATTCAATGCAAAGAAGTGCAAGATAATGCATATGGGACACAAAAACCCTGGCACAATATGTCAGTTGGGGTGTGTGGATATAGCATGCACCAAGCAGGAAAGGGATCTTGGGGTTATCATCTCTGATGACCTCAAGGTAGGGAAACAATGTGACAAGGCAACAGGTAAAGCAAATAGGATGCTGGGATGCATAGGCAGAGTCATCACCAGCAGGAAAAGGGAGGTTATAATTCCACTATATAAGACACTAGTGAGGCTCCACCTAGGCTACAGTGTACTGTTCTGGAGACCTTACCTATGTAAGGACATAGACAGGGTAGAGAAGGTTCAGCAGAGGGTAAAAAAGATGGTACATGGATTGCATCACAAGTCCTATGAGGACAGGTTGAAGGAATTGAATATGTACTACCTGGAGGAGAAGAGGGAGAGAGGGGACATGACAGAGACATACAAGTATCTTACAGGAAGGAATAGTGTGCAGGACTACACTATTGTAAGTGAAAAAGATGTTCTAGGACTAGAGGGAATGGGATGAAGTTGGAGGGAGGACGATTCAGAAGAAACGTGAGGAAGAATTTCTTCACAGAACGGGTGGTGGACAAGTGGAACACTCTGCCAGAGGAAGTGGTGGGGGCTGAAACAATCAAAGGATTTAAGAATGCATGGGATAGACATAAAGGAATTCTGGAGGTCAGTGGTAAGGGGCAACAGACTTCTAGGAAAACATAAGGCAGACTGGGTGGGCCATAGGCCCTTATCTGATGACACTGTCTATGTGTCCATGTATCTATGTTAATTATACAGCACGATGGCTTGGAAAATTCTGGATGCTGACTGGCTGGCTGGCACAATTTACACATTGTAAATCATAGTATGAACCAATGGAAAAAAGGGCCAGCTAGCATTATCTGCTGAAAAAACACTCCGAGCCCCAAACAGAGAGCTGAAATCGGACATGTTGGATCCCTGGTAAACACCAGTATCCCAATTGCTACTGTGTAATTCTGCAAACAAAGCTGAAAACCACAATGCATAAAGTACATTTCTGAAACTTGTATTTTTTTAAGGCTCACTCTGTACCTGCTCATCCTTTTCACCACACTCTCCTCCCTCCAATCTCAGGACAATGCCTAGTAGTCCATCACATGGCTCTACAATTCAAACCGGTAGCCATCACCACTCGGCACACTGTAATGGTGGGCCATCTATAGTGTGCAATGTTCCAGAAAGGCGAGTTAGAGCAGAAAACAAAACAAAACAGAGTTCATTCTTTCATCAGCCCAAGACTGAAGAGGGCCACAAAATGACTAGCAGTAAGCATGGCAACTTGATACACTGCAGTGCATATGCAGAACATGCAAAAAAATGGAGCAGTGCCACCATACAGTAGTAGAAAATGAAATGAGCAGCAAGTATTGAAGGCTGTCCCTGCTCATACAAGAAAAACAGAGCTGGGGCACAACCAAAAAGCAACCTGGGCACAGATTTAAATAGTTCCTGGCCCCCAAAAAAGCACCAGGCTGGGAAAGACAAAGCAATAAAGCACATGTGCAGTACCACCACAGCCCCAGTTACCAAGGGCTATTTCTTGTGATACAGCAATAAAAACACTAAAAAATAAATTCAAATGGAAAGGGAACTTTTTATTTACTATTTCTCTAAATACAAAAAAAAGGACATTGTATGATTGTGATACACCACTCCAGGGTGTGAGTTAAGCTTGTATGAGTCACACTGACTTTAAAGTGTCTGTTGGAAGCTCAAACTTACTGCAAAGAACAAACTGCAACTCCATTTAGGACCTGAAAACCTGATTAAGGCATAATACTGCAGAGCACTGGGTAAGAAGGGGAGATACACTTTCTACAAAAAGTTTTATTTTTATTTTTCCTTATTGGCATTAAGCAGAGAATTGCAGGATTCCTTTAAAAGGGTAGTAATTTTATAACCAGAGTGAGTGAGATACAACTGAATTTGCTTGAGTGCGGGGGTTGAGACCTAGCATCTGGAAGGATATTTTTGTAACATTTTAAGTGTCCTGCTGCCTGAGGAGTGAGTTCATTTTTATCCCTGGACTCAGTAGAGTGGTTTGTGTTGGAGCCGTGGTCTTGTAAATTGTGGTGTTAGTTGTATTACTATAAAGGACAGTACTCACCAGGGTGGTGGAGCAGTTGTGTATTTGATTGTTTCTAACAGTCACCAGTGGCTGTGCACTACCCCCCCCAGGCGTGGCATTTCCTTTATAGCCACAGTTCTGGCATCACTTCCTCAACAGGTCTTGGGGCAGAACTGTCATATTCCTAATAACCCTGCAACATGCATAAAGAGTAGTTACACAAAACACATAATAATACATATATAATTACATATTGTATAGAATAAGGGAGCGGGACATGTGGGGAGTGGTGCAATGCACTGGCTGTGGGGCAGCAGTTTTCCGGGAAACATTCTGGAAACTGCGTTGCTGTCCTATTTGTAGGCAACTGTCAGCTCTGAGAGAGGAGGTTGCCCACCTCCAGGTTGAACTAGCAAGGACTAAGGAGGCCTCCCCCTCCCAAAGAGCACCACTGCCACAACCACTGAGTCAGAGGTTTCGGAGTATGAAGAGCAGTAGGACCACAGTGGGTTCTGGGAGGGTGCGGTGGTGGACCAGCAGAAGTCCCCCAGTTGTACCTCTACACAAATCAGATGCCATTCTGGCAGAGCAAGGTTCCTCTATGATGGCACCCTCAGTGGAGACCCAGAAGAATGCTGAGGACATCCACAAGGAAGACCCACAAAAGGGTGGCAAGGGACACCACAGGGGAAGGAAACAGCTACTGATAGGGGACTCAATTTTTAGGGGGGTAGAACTGGGGAAGGGAGAGAAGGAAGTAAGCTGCCTGCCTGGTGCCATGGCTTGGAGGGACAAGAAGCGAATCTTCACAATTGTAGAAGCAGCATCACAGGAGAGAGAATTAGATATCATTGTCCACCTTGGGACAAATGACCTAGCTAGGCATGGGATCAGTGCAGTGCAGAATGAATTTGTGGAGTTAGGGAGGGGCCTCAGACGGGTAGCAAGCACAGTAACCTTCTCAGAGGTGCTACCAGTCCATGGCAGGAATGAGGCTAGGGTACTGCACACCATGCAGTTGAATGAATGGTTGCAAAAGTGGTGCAGAGCACAAGGCTTTGGCTTCATTGGGGACTGGGGGCCACCTGGAGAGATAAAGGTCTATACTGGTATGACGGTCTGCATTTGTCCACAAAGGGGACCAAGCTCCTAGGTGACAGGTTTAAATGCTTCCTTGGCAAGCTTTTAAACTAGATAAGGGGGGAGGTACTGATAAAAGGCAGGAAAAGTCAAGCCTCCCCCCACAAAACAGGGCAGGTAGTAGGGTAAACACTGAGGTACAGAGCTCAACACAGGGCAGGATGGGGGTAAATGGTAAAATAGATAAGAACAATAAGAGCAGAGATGGGGAAAAAAGGATCAAGCCAACATTAAATGGAGGGCAATGACTACTAATGCCCGTAGTCTGGGAAACAAGCTTTCTGAGCTAGTAGCTTTGATGGAAGATGAACAATTGGATATTGTGGCAGTCACAGAAACATTGTACACCGAGAACCATGAATGGGATGTCAACATACCAGGGTACACAATCTACAGAAGGGACAGGGAAGGCAAAAGAGGAGGTGGAGTAGCTCTATACATAAGGGAAGGGATCAAAGCTACAGAACTAAAAAGTAAAGCGGGAGGACAAGAGACACTCTGGGTTACCTTGGAGATGGGGAATGGCATCGCAATCTGCACAGGGGTTGTATACAGACCCCCGTCTCAAGGGGAGGAAATGGAAAAGAAAATGATAGAGGACATTCTCAAAATGGCTGAAAAAGGGGAGATACTGTTGATGGGGGACCTGAATATGCCAGATGTTAATTGGAGGACATGTACTGCAGCCACATCCAAGAGCAGGGTCATTCTTAATGCTCTGCAGGGGGCAGACCTTAGACAGCTAGTGCTGGAACCCACTCGGAGGGAGCAATACTAGACCTGGTACTCTCAAATGGAGAGAGATCACAAATTTAGAAGTCAGTAGACATCTGGGAACAAGCGACCACTGCACAGTGTGCTTCACAATGAGCACAACCATGCAGATAAGCCATACAAAAACAAGGATACTGGACTTTAGAAGGGCTGACTTTGGCAAAATGGGTGAACACCTGAAGAATGCACTAGCAAATGGCCAAATAGGAGGGGTGGAAGAACAATGGAGAAAAATCAAAACTGCCATCATAGAGGCAACAAGTCTTTGTGTAAAACAAGTAAAGAAAGCAAAGCGGAGTAAAAAACCACTATGGTTCTCAAAAGAGGTGGCAGGGAAGGTTAAAGAGAAAAAGGCTCCATTCAAAAAGTATAAGGAATCACAGAGGGAGCACGGCAGGGAACTGTATCAATTAAAGCAGAAAGAAGTAAGAAAGGCAGTCAGAATAGCAAAGGCACAAACCAAGGAAAAAATAGCCAACTCGGTCAAAAAGGGGGATAAAACCTTTTATAGGTACATTAGGGAGCATAGAAAGGTTAAGGGAGGGATAGTGAAGATTAATAAAGGAGAGGGGAGG
Source organism: Neoceratodus forsteri (assembly GCA_016271365.2). Classification (NCBI taxonomy): domain Eukaryota; kingdom Metazoa; phylum Chordata; order Ceratodontiformes; family Ceratodontidae; genus Neoceratodus; species Neoceratodus forsteri. Next base: position 996,627,945 of record CM028133.1, read on the forward strand.
TGGGCAGAGGGGGACAGTGAAAAGGCAGAGATACTGAATGAATACTCTTGCTTAGTATTCACAAAAGAAGATAAGGAACAGTTACCTAAACCAGACAATAGAAGCACTCTGGGTAGGGGGGTTGATACCAGTCCATTCACAGAAGAAAGAGTCCTGAAAGAACTCCTAAAACTCAAGGTGGACAAAGCAATGGGCCTGACGGATTCACCCCAGAATCGTAAAAGAACTAAGGGGGACCTAGTGACACCACTGACCACACTTTTAACAAATCATGGCAGGATGGGGTGGTACCTGAGGACTGGAGGAGGCAGATGTGATTCCCTTACAAAAGTGGGAGCAAGGCAGAAGCAGGAAACTACAGACCTGTAAGTTTGACCTCAGTGGTAGGAAAATGATGGAATCACTTCTGAAAGAAAGAATTGTTGAGCACCTAGAGGCCAGGGGCACAGGACCCAAAGCAACATGGATTTACAGCAGGAAGGTCATGTCAGACTAATCTAATTGATTTCTTTGACTGGGTGACCGAAGTAATAGACCAGGGAGGGGCTGTGGATATGGCCTACCTAGACTTTAGCAAGGCATTTGACACAGTCCCGCACAAAAGATTAATAATCAAGTTAGCCAGCCTGGGAGTGGGTCCCAGGGTGGTAGCCTGGGTAGCGAACTGGCTGCACAACAGGACACAGAAGGTAATAGTGAATGGAACACATTCTGAAGAAAGGGGGGTTACTAGTGGAGTACCTCAGGGCTCAGTACTGGGTCCAATCCTCTTTAACATCTTTATAAGTGACATTGCAGAGGGTCTGGAGGGAAAGGTATGCCTCTTTGCAGATGACACAAAGATCTGCAACAGAGTTGATACACAAGAGGGGGTAGAAAAGATGAGAAGGGACTTGGCAAGGTTGGAGAAATGGTCAGACATATGGCAACTTAGATTCAATGCGAAGAGTGCAAAGTAATGCACCTGGGAAACAAAAACCCAGGAGAAGTACACATAGCAGGGAGGTACTAGCAACAACAAAATGAAAGGGACCTGGGAGTAGTCATATCAGATGACCTAAAGGTGGGTAAGCAATGTGAAAAGTCAGTAAGGAGAGCCAGGGGGATACTGGGATGCATAGGAAGGGCATCACAAGTAGAAAAAGGAAGTGAGTTCACTGGAATAGCTGCCTGGGTATTGGGAGGGTGGTGGGGGGATTGGGGATTCTGGGAGGTATATCCCTTTCCTATTTGTTGTGAGTCAAGAGATTTCATTGCATTAATACTTGTAATGGGGTTTTTGGTTTGGGGGTTTGGGTTTGGTTATTGTAATTGTTGTTTGTTATAAAATAAAGTTATTTGCCAAAAAAAAAAAAGAAAAAGGGAAGTGATTATCCCTCTGTACAGACAGTTGGTGAGACCCCATCTGGAGTACTGTGTGCAGTTTTGGAGACCTCATCTATGCAAGGACATAGACAGGATGGAAGCAGTCCAGAGGAGGGCAACTAAAATGGTGCAGGGTCTACATCAGAAACCATATGAAGAGAGACTGAGAGGCTTAATATGTATACCCTTGATGAAAGGAGGGACAGGGGGACATGATAGAAACGTTCAAGTACCTCAAGGGAATCAACAAAGTCCAGGAGGGTAGCATCTTTCAGAAAAAGAGATGTGTAAGAACAAGGGGGCACAGTTTAAAGATAGAGGCACGGCTCAGGGGTAATGTGAGGAAATTATTTTCACGGAGAGAGTGGTGGATACATGGAACAGCCTTTCTGAGGAGGTCGTTGGGTCTAAAACAGTGGGGGAATTCAAACATGCATGGAACAGACACAAAGCAATTATAGTGCGGGGTTGCAGGAAGCAGGCTGTTGGTTAACTAGAATCTGCAGCTTATCCAGTAGGTAGGGAAATGGGCAGACTGGGTGGGCCAAGTGGTCCTTTTCTGCCGTCAAAGTCTATGTTTCTATGTTTCTATGTTTCTATTTAACTCTTCTTGTGCGGTTTGCTCACATGGCCAGCAGCCTTGTGACCAAACCACACTAGGCATGGTAAATCCCAGCATAACCCACATCCTGTCATGGTGCATTGCCTAAATGCATTGTTAGCCAGATTTGTACAAAATACCCACGATACTATGCCCTTGTAAAGAGGCTTCTGAGTCTGTGTATGGTTTAGAGAGATACACAGAAACCAAACAAGGTGAAGAACAGCTGTTGCTTTGTTTTGCTTTGTGGTACATTTTACCCACCACCTGTATCTTCTGAAATAAATTATTCCTTCTGTACAAACTGATAATTAAACAGACAAAGATGACAGCATTTGCTCTTCAGTCTAGTCATTTTTACAGTGTTGTGTTTTTTCTCCATTGAAAGGCTAGGGACTGAATTACTTTGCCTAGTGGTAGATATGATGAAAGTTTTGATGGTTTGGTTTTCCTCTATTGTAATAACTTCTGTCTCTTGTAATCTCGCAAAAAGAGGAAGCATACTGGTGCATATAAAAAAAAATGCAATATAACACAGAAAGGACATAAAGGTAGTAGTGCGTAAAGAAAGGCCACTATAAGGATTTTGGGTGTGGTGGCCACCCATTGGCCCAGTGCATAGAGCTACTCACTCGTACACTAATGACCTGAGTTTGGGAATGAGCTCAAGAAACTGACTAGGCAGCTTGTGGACAGGGCTGGCACTGCTGTGTGACCGTGCTCACAGCTCATGAAGTGGTTGTGTTGGGTGCTGCCACTCTGGTGGCTCCTGCGGTGGGCAATGGAGCTTGCCTCATTAACAGGGGATACTGGAGGCATGTCAAGATCTGACAGCACTGCACACAATGTCAGGAAAAGTGGGTGGGGAGAAAAATGAGGAAAGACTCTGCCAGCAGAATAATATTGCTCAGCCAGCCACAGGTCCCCACACCACCAACTGGCCTTGGCTCCTACATCTGAACTGTATGGGGGGGTGGGCATGGGGATTAACTAGAATCCAAGTAATTCCTGTAGATGATGGATGATGGGCTGGCCAGGCTGAGGAGGCCAATGTGGGCCTGGCAGTGACTAATGGGACATAAAATGGATATGGAAAAAGGGTCACTGGTATGAAGGATAAAGATATGAGGAGGAAGGGGAGGCCCTTCACATGTTCACCCTAGATGAAAGGATGCTAAGAGGGGCATGATCTCAGTTCTTCACATACTGAAGAGTATAGACAGGGCTGAAAACATGGACATGACTTATCTGATGTGCTCCAGCAAGATGTGGGTAATTATTAGTTCAAATGTGGTCATTGCAGGGACAAGGTTAGAAGAAACTTCCTCATTATGCATTTAGAGTTAACGACTGATTGTAGTAATTCCTGGAACACATGTAGCTATATGCAGTTTAAAAGCTAATCTTTAATACAGACACACAGTTTTTTCAGTTTTGGATGAGTAAACCAGAACAATGTGGCTTGCCAATTAAAGGTAAGCCAGGTTGTCCTGGGAGACAGCCAGAAATAAATGTGGGGGAGCTGTAAGGAAGGGAGGCCCTATGACATCAGAGTGGAATGGCCACTTGAGGGGGCTCGCTGGCTACTGGCCAGGGGGGGAGGCCTGAGGGAAGCGGGACTGGATTAAGGGCCCCTGGAGGCTTCTTAAGGTTAGGTAGCCCAGGGCTAGCCCTCTTTCCTGCTGTAATTTCTGTTAATGAACTACAGAACAATGCTGGCAGCTTAAACGGTAAGGCACTTGGTGCAAATGACTTTGCTAAGTGGCTGTTTCAAGGTTTTTGTGAAGTATACTCTAGGTGATTGTTGGCTCCTGTCTAGGGTTTCTTAGCCGCTGTGCTTGGGATATTGTGTTTGGTTTTCTCTTTTTTGGCTGTTTAATGCTTTAGTGTTGGTGGCAGTAGTTAGGTCAGCTGGTTGGGTGCTACTCCTCCTGGTCATTGCAAGGCGGAGAAGGAACAGATCAGTGGGGATGGCAGTGAGGATGCCACATGGATCAGGCCGAGCTCAGCTTTGGCCAGGAGGACCACACAAAAGGGAGTGGGCAGAAGTATTGGAATTGAGGGAAGAGGGGGTCGGAAATTATCGAGCTGACTGCATTGCAGCAGATCAAACTGGTGGCGAGGATGCCACACGGCAGGCCGAATATGGTCGGGGTTGGGAGGCTGATGCCTACCACAGAGATTGCAGGCCACCACATGATGTGGTGAGCCAGGGCATAGTGAGTGCGAGCAACTGTTGAGCAAGGGTGGACTGCGAGGTGCAGGCCTAGGAGCGGTAGAGTGGGCGGATCACACTAAAGAGGCCACATGGCGTTCATCCTGGGCTCCGGTGCTGGTTGGTATGGTGAGAGATATGCGGGCCAAAAGAAAAGAGAATTAAATGGGGAGGCCACGTGAGCACCAAGCAGCATCGTGGGCAGGGTAGCATTGTATGGCTAGCATGGCCATGGTACGAGGGAGGTACAGTGATGAATGGTAGGCAGCAAGGCCTAGGGGAGATAGGGCCCAGCCACGTGTACAGCAAAGGAAGATATTTTGCTTGGTTGGTGGAGATGAGAGGAGAAAGGGAAAAGAATATGTTGCACGGATTCCCTGAGCAGTAGTGAGCAGGGCCTGGAGGCATAGAGGTGGAACTTGATGCTAAGGGTAAATTTTGGGGGTAGTTACAAATAAGCGTAGTACAGCGGTGTGTATGGTGCAGTCTTGGGTGGAGATGAGAGGAAAAGGACAAAGCAATGCAGCGAACAAATTACCCAGAGCAGTAATGAGCGGGGTCTGGAGGCCTCGAGAGGGAACTCGATGTCAAAGGGGATTCCTGTGTGGATTTGCAAATAATCTGGGTACAGCTGGGGATACTGTGATGTTTCTCTAACTTGCTGTTGGGTCATATAGTTGCTTCATGCTGAAGCAAGGTACGGTGTCCGGGGGGGTGGCACGGTGGTGACACTGCAGAATGGGTAGGTCAGGAGTCCCAAGGGGCAGGGTGCTAATGTGACCTGAGGTATCATGCCGCAAGGAGGCCTGTGAGAGGGCCCCCCTCCCGAGTCTCAGGGCAAGCATGGAAGCAAGCGGATTGGAGTGCTGCTCCAGGGGGTCAGAAGGTGGGAGTACAGCAGGTCCACGACCGAGCAGGGCGCAATGTGGTTGGTGCCTGTGCGTGGGTGATGTTGCAGGGATCACAGGTGAAGGGGCTTGAGTGGGAAGCTTCCCCTGCCCTACTCAATGAAACCACGAGGCCAAGGAGGAATAAAAGGCAATACGCCGGCAGCATAGGGAATGTCCCGGCAAGGGCATGCAGTGGGCAGGCAAGAAGGAGGGCACAGGAGGGACTCATTTTCCCTTAGGGGCCAAGATAGGGAGGGGCATGAGAGGTAAGAGGTGGCCTAGAGGGAAATTGAGGCACCCATGGGGGGTTATGGAGCAAGATCCTCGGAGGGCACACAGGGTGAGTGGGCACATGTGCCATAAGCACCAGGGGCCCAAAAGGAACATAATGTTTTATATATAGAATAAGTGAAACACCCGCAAATGGGGAGAGTGGGCTGAAGGGACCAATGTGGGGCCAGCCTCAGGCCATGATATGATCTCTTATCTTTTTGTGCAGCCCAGGCCCACCAGGAAGATGACACCCAAGAGAGCCCCCAGTGTTGAGTGCAGAAAAAAAAGTATGTAGAATTCATGGCAACATGATACACTGCAGTGCATATGCAGAACATGCAAAAAAATGGAGCAGTGCCACCATACAGTAGTAGAAAATGAAATGAGCAGCAAGTATTGAATGCTGTCCCTGCTCATACAAGAAAAACAGAGCTGGGACACAATCAAAAAGCAACTTGGGCACAGATCTAAATATTTCCTAGCCCTAAAAAGCACCAGGCTGGGAAAGACAGAGCAATACAGCACATATGCAGTACCACCACAGTCCCAGTTACTGAAGACCATTTCTTGTGATAAAGCAATAAAAACACTAAAAAATAAATTCAAATGGAAAGGGAATTTTTTATTTACTATTTTTCTAAATACAAAAAAAAGGACATTATATAACTGTGATACACCACTCCAGGGTGTGGTTTAACCTGGTATTCGAGGTGTAACTACTATGTTCCTACTGCTTGTATGTCTTTCAGAACTCACTGTTTTAAACCTATGAGGTCTTTTTCTAGCATATAATATGATAATCATCTGAGTGTACTAATCTGTTACCTGTAATAATTGTTACTCCCGGGTCGCCCCTGAAAAAGGGACCTCCGGGGCCCAGCGGGCCTACCCAGTCATCAAAAATCAATAAATAAATAAATTTAACTCTTCTTGTGTGGTTTACTCACATGGCTTGCAGCCTTGTGACCAAACCACACTAGGCATGGTAAATCCCAGCATAACCCACACCCTGTCATGGTGTATTGCCTAAATGCTTTGTTAGCCAGATTTGTACAAAATACCCATGATACTATGCCCTTGTATAGAGGCTTCTGAGTCTGTGTATGGTTTAGAGAGATACACAGAAACCAAACAAGGTGAAGAACAGCCGTTGCTTTGTTTTGCTTTGTGGTACATTTTGCCCACCAGCTGTATCTTCTGAAATAAATTATTCCTTCTGTACAAACTGATAGTTAAACAGACGAAGATGACAGCATCTGTTCTGCAGTCTAGTGATTTTTACAGTGTTGTGTTTTTTCTCCATTGAAAGGCTAGGAACTGAATTACTGGAAAATTGATGCAATGCCTAGTGGTAGATATGATGAAAGTTTTGATGGTTTGATTTTCCTGTATTGTAATGACTGCTCTCACAAAAAAAGGAAGCATACTGGTGCATATAAAAAACAAAACAAAATGCAATATAACACAGAAAGGACATAAAGGTAGTAGTGTGTAAAGAAAGGCCACTATAATGATTTTGGGTGTGGGGGCCACCCATTGGCCCAGTGCATAGCACTACTTATGCGTACACTAATGACCTGAGTTTGGGAATGAGCTCAAGAAACTGACTAGGCAGCTTGTGGACAGGGCTGGCACTGCTGTGTGGCAGTGCTCACAGCTCATGAAGTGGTTGTAATGGGTGCTGCCACGCTGGTGGCCCCTGCGGTGGGCAATGGAGCTTGCCTCATTAACAGGGGATACTGGAGGCATGTCAAGATCTGACAGCACTGCACACAATGTCAGGAAAAGTGGGTGGGAAGAAAAATGAGGAAAGACTCTGCCATCAGGATAATATTATTCAGCCAGCCACAGACCCCACGCCACCAACTGGCCCTGGCTCCTACATCTGGACTGTATGGGGGGGAGGCCATGGGGGATTAACTGGAACGTAATTCCTGTAGATGATGGATGATGGGCTGGCTAGGCTGAGGAGGCCAATGTGGGCCGAGCAGTGACTAATGGGAAATAAAATGTATATGGAAAAAGGGTCATGGGTATGAAGGATAAAGATATGAGGAGGAGGAGGCCCTTCACATGTTCATCCCCGATGAAAGAATGCTGAGAGGAACATGATCTCAGTTCTTCACATACTGAAGAGTATAGACAGGGCTGAAAACATGGACATGACTTTTCTGATGTGCTCCAGCAAGATGTGGGTAATTATTAGTTGAAATGTGGTCATTTCAGGGACAAGGTTAAAAGGAACTTCCTCATTCTGCATTTAGAGTTAACAGACTGATGGTAGTAATTCCTGGAACACATGTAGCTATATGCAGTTTAAAAGCTAATCTTTAACACAGACACACAGTGTTTTCATTTTTGGATGAGTAAACCAGAACAACGGGGCTTGCCAATTAAAGGTAAGCCAGGTTGTCCTGGAGACAGCCAGAAATAAAGGTGGGGGAGCTGTAAGGCAGGGAAGCCCTATGACATCAGAGTGGAATGGCCACTCGAGGGGGCTCGCTGGCTACTGGCCAGGAGGGGAGGCCTGAGGGAAGGGGGACTGGATTAAGGGCCCCTGGAGGCTTCTTAAGGTTAGGTAGCCCAGGGCTAGCCCTCTTCCCTGCTGTAATTTCTGTTAATGAACTACAGAACAATGCTGGCAGCTTAAACGGTAAGGCACTTGGTGCAAATGACTTTGCTATGTGGCTGTTTCAAGGTTTTTGTGAAGTATACTCTAGGTGATTGTCAGCTCCTGTCTTGGGTTTCTTAGCCACTGTGCTTGGGATATTGTGTTTGGTTTTCTCTTTTTTGGCTGTTTAATGCTTTTGTGTTGGTGGCTGTGGTTATGTCAGCTGGTTGGGTGCTACTCCTCCTGGTCATTGCAAGGCGGAGAAGGAACAGAGCAGTGGGGATGGCAGTGAGGATGCCACATGGATCAGGCCGAGCTCAGCTTTGGCCAGGAGGACCACACAAAAGGGAGTGGGCAGAAGTGTTGGAATTGAGGGAAGAGGGGGTCGGAAATTATCGAGCTGACTGCATTGCAGCAGATCAAGCTGGTGGCGAGGATGCCACACGGCAGGCCGAATATGGTCGGGGCTTGGGAGGCTGATGCCTACCACAGAGATTGCAGGCCACCACTTGATGTGGTGAGCCAGGGCTTAGTGAGTGCGAGCAACTGTTGAGCAAGGGTGGACTGCGAGGTGCAGGCCTAGGAGCGGTAGAGTGGGCGGATCACACTAAAGAGGCCACATGGCGTTCATCCTGGGCTCCGGTGCTGGTTGGCATGGTGAGAGATATGCGGGCCAAAAGAAAAGAGAATTAAATGGGGAGGCCACGCGAGCACCAAGCAGCATCATGGGCAGGGTAGCATTGTATGGCTAGCATGGCCATGGTACAAGGGAGGTACAGTGATGAATGGTAGGCAGCAAGGCCTAGGGGAGATAGGGCCCAGCCACGTGTACAGCAACTGAAGATATTTTGCTTGGTTGGTGGAGATGAGAGGAGAAAGGGAAAAGAATATGTTGCACGGATTCCCTGAGCAGTAGTGAGCAGGGCCTGGAGGCATAGAGGTGGAACTTGATGCTAAGGGTAAATTTTGGGGGTAGTTACAAATAAGCGTAGTACAGCGGTGTGTATGGTGCAGTCTTGGGTGGAGATGAGAAGAAAAGGACAAAGCAATGCAGCGAACAAATTACCCAGAGCAGTAATGAGCGGGGTCTGGAGGCCTCGAGGGGGAACTCGATGTCAAAGGGGATTTCTGTGTGGATTTCCAAATAATCTGGGTACAGCTGGGGATACTGTGATGTTTCTCTAACTTGCTGTTGGGTCATATAGTTGCTTCATGCTGAAGCAAAGTATGGTGTCCAGGGGGGTGGCACGGTGGTGACACGGCAGAATGGGTAGGCCAGGAGTCCCGAGAGGCAGGGTGCTAATGTGACCTGAGGTATCATGCCGCAAGGAGGCCTGTGAGAGGACCCCCTCCCGAGTCTCGGGGCAAGCATGGAAGCAAGCGGATTGGAGTGCTGCTCCAGGGGGTCAGAAGGTGGGAGTACAGCAGGTCCACGACCGAGCAGGGCGCAATGTGGTTGGTGCCTGTGCGTGGGTGATGTTACAGGGATCACGGGTGAAGGGGCTTGAGTGGGAACCTTCCCCTGCCCTATCCAATGAAACCATGAGGCCAAGGAGGAATAAAAGGCAATACGCCGGCAGCATAGGGAATGGCCCAGCAAGGGCATGCAGTGGGCAGGCAAGAAGGAGGGCACAGGAGGGACTCATTTTCCCTTAAGGGCCAAGATAGGGAGGGGCATGAGAGGTAAGAGGTGGTCTAGAGGGAAATTGAGGGAACGCCGCCATGGGGGGTTTATGTGAGCAAGATCCTCGGAGGGCACACAGGGTGAGTGGGCACATGTGCCATAAGCACCAGGGGCCCAAAAAGGAACATAATGTTTTATATATAGAATAAGTGAAACACCCGCAAATGGGGAGAGTGGGCTGAAGGGACCAATGTGGGGCCAGCCTCAGGCCATGATATGATCTCTTATCTTTTTGTGCAGCCCAGGCCCACCAGGAAGATGACACCCAAGAGAGCCCCCAGTGTTGAGTGCAGAAAAAAAAGTATGTAGAATTCATGGCAACATGATACACTGCAGTGCATATGCAGAACATGCAAAAAAATGGAGCAGTGCCACCATACAGTAGTAGAAAATGAAATGAGCAGCAAGTATTGAAGGCTGTCCCTGCTCATACAAGAAAAACAGAGCTGGGACACAATCAAAAAGCAACTTGGGCACAGATCTAAATATTTCCTGGCCCCCAAAAAAGCACCAGGCTGGGAAAGACAGAGCAATACAGCACATATGCAGTACCACCACAGTCCCAGTTACTGAAGACCATTTCTTGTGATAAAGCAATAAAAACACTAAAAAATAAATTCAAATGGAAAGGGAATTTTTTATTTACTATTTTTCTAAATACATAAAAAAGGACATTATATAATTGTGATACACCGCTCCAGGGCATGGTTTAACCTGGTATTCTAGGTGTAACTACTATGTTCCTACTGCTTGTATGTCTTCCAGAACTTACTGTTTTAAACCTATGAGGTCTTTTTCTAGCATATAATATGATAATCATCTGAGTGTACTAATCTGTTACCTGTAATAATTGTTACTCCCGGGTCGCCCCTGAAAAAGGTCCTCCGGGGCCCAGCGGGCCTACCCAGTCATCAAAATTCAATAAATAAATAAATTTAACTCTTCTTGTGTGGTTTACTCACACGGCTTGCAGCCTTGTGACCAAACCACACTAGGCATGGTAAATCCCAGCATAACCCACACCCTGTCATGGTGTATTGCCTAAATGCTTTGTTAGCCAGATTTGTACAAAATATCCATGATACTATGCCCTTGTAAAGAGGCTTCTGATTCTGTGTATGGTTTAGAGAGATACACAGAAACCAAACAAGGTGAAGAACAGCCGTTGCTTTGTTTTGCTTTGCGGTACATTTTGCCCACCAGCTGTATCTTCTGAAATAAATTATTCCTTCTGTACAAACTGATAGTTAAACAGACGAAGATGACAGCATCTGCTCTGCAGTCTAGTGATTTTTACAGTGTTGTGTTTTTTCTCCATTGAAAGGCTAGGAACTGAATTACTGGAAAATTGATGCAATGCCTAGTGGTAGATATGATGAAAGTTTTGATGGTTTGGTTTTCCTGTATTGTAATGACTGCTCTCACAAAAAAAGGAAGCATACCGGTGCATATAAAAAACAAAACAAAATGCAATATAACACAGAAAGGACATAAAGGAAGTAGTGTGTAAAGAAAGGCCACTATAATGATTTTGGGTGTGGGGGCCACCCATTGGCCCAGTGCATAGCGCTACTCACTCGCACACTAATGACCTGAGTTTGGGAATGAGCTCAAGAAACTGACTAGGCAGCTTGTGGACAGGGCTGGCACTGCTGTGTGGCAGTGCTCACAGCTCATGAAGTGGTTGTGATGGGTGCTGCCATGCTGGTGGCCCCTGCGGTTGGCAATGGAGCTTGCCTCATTAACAGGGGATATTGGAGGCATGTCAAGATCTGACAGCACTGCACACAATGTCAGGAAAAGTGGGCGGGGAGAAAAATGAGGAAAGACTCTGCCATCAGGATAATATTATTCAGCCAGCCACAGACCCCACGCCACCAACTGGCCCTGGCTCCTACATCTGGACTGTATGGGGGGGTGGCCATGGGGGATTAACTGGAACGTAATTCCTGTAGATGATGGAAGATGGGCTGGCTAGGATGAGGAGGCCAATGTGGGCCCAGCAGTGACTAATGGGAAATAAAATGTATATGGAAAAAGGGTCATGGGTATGAAAGATAAAGATATGAGGAGGGAGGGGAGGCCCTTCACATGTTCACCCTCGATGAAAGAATGCTGAGAGGAACATGATCTCAGTTCTTCACATACTGAAGAGTATAGACAGGGCTGAAAACATGGACATGACTTTTCTGATGTGCTCCAGCAAGATGTGGGTAATTATTAGTTGAAATGTGGTCATTTCAGGGACATGGTTAGAAGGAACTTCCTCATTCTGCATTTAGAGTTAACAGACTGATTGTAGTAATTCCTGGAACACATGTAGCTATATGCAGTTTACAAGCTAATCTTTAACACAGACACACAGTGTTTTCATTTTTGGATGAGGAAACCAGAACAATGGGGCTTGCCAATTAAAGGTAAGTCAGGTTGTCCTGGGAGACAGCCAGAAATAAAGGTGGGGGGCTGTACGGCAGGGAGGCCCTATGACATCAGAGTGGGCTTGGCCACTCGAGGGGACCTGCTGGCTACTGGCCAGGGGGAGTGGCCTGAGGGAAGGGGGACTGGATCAAGGACCCCTGGAGGCTTCTTAAGGTTAGGTAGCCCAGGGCTAGCCCTCTTCCCTGCTGTAATTTCTGTTAATGAACTACAGAACAATGCTGGCAGCTTAAACGGTAAGGCACTTGGTGCAAATGACTTTGCTATGTGGCTGTTTCAAGGTTTTTGTGAAGTATACTCTAGGTGATTGTTGGCTCCTGTCTAGGGTTCCTTAGCCGCTGTGCTTGGGATATTGTGTTTGGTTTTCTCTTTTTTGGCTGTTTAATGCTTTAGTGTTGGTGGCAGTAGTTTGGTCAGCTGAATGGGTGCTACTCCTCTTGCTCATCGCAATGCGGGGAAGAAACAGATCAGTGGGGATGGCGGTGAGGATGCCACATGGTTCAGGCTGAGCTCAGTTTTGGCCAGGAGGGCCACACAAAAGGGAGCAGGCAGAAGTGTTGGAATGGAGGGAGAGGGGGTCGGAAATTATCGAGCTGGCTGCATTGCAGCAGATCAAGCTGGTGGTGAGGATGCCACACGGCAGGCCGAACATGGTCGGGGGTTGGGAGGCTGATGCCTACCACAGAGATAGCAAGCCACTATATGGCATAGTCAGCTGGGGCATAGTGAGTGCGAGCAACTGTAGAGCAAGGGTGAACTGCGAAGTGCAGGCCTAGGAGCAGTAGAGTGAGCCGATCACACTAAGGAGGCCACATGGCGTTCATCCTGGGCTCCGGAGTTGGTTGGCATGGTGGGGGATATGCAGGCCAAAAGAAAAGAGAATTAAAGGGGGAGGCCATGCGAGCCCTGTGTGCCATTGTGGGCAGGGTAGCATTGTATGGCTAGCATGCCATGGTACAAGAGAAGTACAGCGATGAACAGTAGGCAGCAAGGCCGAGGGGAGAGAGGGCCCAGCCACGTGTGTGGCAATGGAGGATATTTTGCTTGGTTGGTGGAGATGAGAGGAGAAAGGGAAAAGAATAAGTTGCACAAAAAACACTAAAAAATAAATTCAAATGGAAAGAGAACTTTTTATTTACTATTTTCCTAAATACAAAAAAAAGGACATTGTATAATGGTGATACACCACTCCAGGGTGTGGGTTAAGCTGGTATTTAACTCTTCTTGTGTGGTTTACTCACACGGCTTGCAGCCTTGTGACCAAACCATACTAGGCATGGTAAATCCCAGCATAACCCACACCCTGTCATGGTGTGTTGCTTAAATGCTTTGTTTGCCAGATTTGCACAAAATACCCATAATACTATGCCCTGGTAAAGAGACTTCTGAGTCTGTGTATGGTTTAGAGAGATACACAGAAACCAAACAAGGTAAAGAACAGCTGTTGCTTTGTTTTGCTTTGCGGTACATTTTACCCACCACCTGTATCTTCTGAAATAAATTATTCCTTCTGTACAAACTGATAATTAAACAGACGAAGATGACAGCATTTGTTCTGCAGTCTAGTAATTTTTACAATGTTGTGTTTTTTCTCCATTGAAAGGCTAGGAACTGAATTACTGGAAAATAGATGCAATGCCTAGCGGTAGATATGATGAAAGTTTTGATGGTTTGGTTTTCCTCTGTTGTAATAACTTCTGTGCTTGTAATCTCGCAAAAAAAGGAAGCATACTGGTGCATATAAAAAAACAAAACAAAATGCAATATAACACAGAAAGGACATAAAGGTAGTAGTGTGCAAAGCAAGGCCACTATAAGGATTTTGGATGTGGGGGCCACCCATTGGCCCAGTGCATAGAGCTACTCACTCGCACACTAATGACCTGAGTTTGGGAATGAGCTCAAGAAACTGACTAGGCAGCTTATGGACAGGGCTGGCACTGCTGTGTGACAGTGCTCACAGTTCATGAAGTGGTTGTGTTGGGTGCTGCCTCTCTGGTGGCCCCTGCGGTGGGCAATGGAGCTTGCCTCATTAACAGCAGATACTGGAGGCATGTCAAGGTCTGACAGCACTGCACACAATGTCAGGAAAAGTGGGCGTGGAGAAAAATGAGGAAAGACTCTGGCAGCAGAATAGTATTACTCAGCCAGCCACAGGACCCCACGCCACCATCTGGCCTTGGCTCCTACATCTGGACTGTATGGGGGGGTGGCCATGGGGGATTAACTGGAATCTACGTAATTTCATTAGATGATGGATGATGGGCTGGCTAGGCTAAGGAGGCCAATATGGGCCCAGCAGTGACTAATGGGAAATAAAATGTATATGGAAAAAGGGTCATGGGTATGAAGGATAAAGATATGAGGAGGGAGAGGAGGCCCTTCACATGTTCACCCTAGATGAAAGGATGCTAAGAGGGGCATGATCTCAGTTCTTCACATACTGAAGAGTATAGACAGGGCTGAAAACATGGACATGACTTTTCTGATGTGCTCCAGCAAGATGTGGGAATTATTAGTTGAAATGTGGTCATTTCAGGGACATGGTTAGAAGGAACTTCCTCATTCTTCATTTAAAGTTAACAGACTGATTGTAGTAATTCCTGGAACACATGAAGCTATATGCAGTTTAAAAGCTAATCTTTAGCACAGACACACAGTGATTTCATTTTTGGATGAGGAAACCAGAACAACGGGGCTTGCCAATTAAAGGTAAAGCCAGGTTGTCCTAGGAGACAGCCAGAAATAAGGTGGGGGCTATGGGCAGGGAGGCCCTATGACATCAGAGTGGGCTTGGCCACCGAGGGTGTTCGCTGGCTACTGGCCAGGGGGAGAGGCCTGAGGGAAGGGGGACTGGATCAAGGACCCCTGGAGGCTTCTTAAGGTTAGGCAGCCCAGGGCTAGCCCTCTTTCCTGCTGTAATTTCTGTTAATGAACTACAGAACAATGCTGGCAGCTTAAACGGTAAGGCACTTGGTGCAAACAATTTTGCTATGTGGTTGTTTCAAGGTTTTTATTTAGTATACTCGAGGTGATTGTCGGCTCCTGTCTAGGGTTCCTTAGCTGCTGTGCTTGGGATATTTTGTTTGGTGTTGTCTTTTTTGGCTGTTTAATGCTTTAGTGTTGGTTACAGTGGTTTGGTCAGCTGGATGGGTGCTGCTCCTCCTGCACATCGCAAGGCGGGGAAGAAACCGAGCAGTGGGGATGGCGGTGAGGATGCTGCGTGGGTCAGGCCGAGCTCAGTTTTGGCCAGGAGGGCCACACAAAAGGAAGTAAGCAGAAGTGTTGGAATGGAGGGGAGAGGGGGTCGGAAATTATCGAGCTGGCTGCATTGCAGCAGATCAAGCTGGTGGTGAGGATGCCACGGGGTAGGCTGAACATGGTCGAGGGCTGGGAGGCTGATGCCTACCACAGAGATCGCAGGCCACCACTTGGCATGGTGAGCCAGGGCATAGTGAGCGCTAGCAACTGTGGAGCGAGGGTGGACTGCGTGGTGCAGGGCTAGGAGTGGTGGAGTGGGTGGATCATGCTAAGGAGGCCACATGGTGTTCATTCTGGGCTCCAGTGTTGGTTGGCATGGGGGGGAAATGCAGACAGAAATAAAATAGAATAAAAAGGGGAGGCCACGCAAGTGCCTTGTGGCATCGTGGGTAGGGTAGCTTTGTATGGCTGGCATGGCCATGGTATGAGGGAGGTACAGCGATGGACAGTAGGCAGCGAGGCCTAGAGGAGAGAGGGCCCAGCCACATGTGCGCAAAGGAGGATATTTTGCTTGGTTGATGAAGATGAGAGGACAAAGGGAAAAGAATATGTTGCACGAATTCCCTGAGCAGTAGTGAGCAGGGCCTGGAGTTCTAGATGCTAAGGGTAAATTTTTGGGTTAGTTGCAAATTAGCATGGCACAGCGGTGTGTATGGTGCGGTCTTGGGTGGAGATGAGAAGAGAGGAGTAGGACAAAGGAATGCTGTGCACAAATTACCCAGAGCAGTAATGAGCAGGGTCTGGAGGCTTCGAGGGGGAACTCAATGTCAAAGGAGATTCTTGAGGGGATTTGTGAACAATCTGGGTACAGCTGGGGATATTGTTATGTTTCTTTAACTTGCTGATGGGTCATATAGTTGCTTCATGTTGAAACATGGCACGGTGGTGGTGGGGGCATGTGGCGACATGGCAGAATGGGTAGGCCAGGAGTCCCAAGAGGCAGGGTGCTGATGTGGCCTGAGGCATCATGCCACAAGGAGGCCTGTGAGAGGGCCCCTCCCAAGTTTCAGGGCAAGCACGGAAGCAAGTGGATTGGAGCGCCACTCCGGGGTCAGAAGGTGGGGGTACAGAAGGTCCACAACCGAGCAGGGGAAAATGTGGCTGGTGCCTGTGTGGGGGGGTGATGTTGCAGGGATCGAGAGTGAAGGGGCTTGAGCAGGAACCATCCCCTGCCCTACCCAACGAAACCATAAGGGCAAGGGAGAACAAAATGCATTATGCCGGCGGCATTGGGAATGGCCCGGATAGGGCATGCAGTGGACAGGCAAGAAGGAGGGCACAGGAGGGACTCATTATCTCTTTGGGGCCCAGGTGGGGAGAAGCATGTGAGGCAAGAGGTGGCCCATAGGAGAATTGAGGGAATGCAGCCATGGGGAACATAAAGATTTATATATAGAATAAGTGAAACGTCCGCACATGGGAAGAGTGGGCTGAAGGGGCCAATGTGGGGCCAGCCTCGGGAGATGATATGATCTCTTATCTTGTTGTGCAGCTCAGGCCCACAAGGAAGATGGCACCCAAGAGAGCCCCAGTGTTGAGTGCAGAAAAAAAAAGTATGTAGAATTCAGATTTACAACTCTTATTCGTCCATAGTTGAACATATGTAATAGACTCGGTGTACTTAGTTATTTATTTAATTTATCTAGTATATTTAATTTAATTTAATAGATTCTGTTTGCTTAGTTATTAATGTAATTTATTTAATGTTTCAGAAATAACACTACTGAAACCAGAGTACAATGTCTAGACCTATGAGGATGGCAAATACAAGCCAACATGGTTCACTTGTGAAGCTGTACCACCAGTCTTAAGTGAGCAATTGAACAAACATGACAACAATCCTAATGAAGAAGATGATGACAGTGCCTGTGATGTCGATATTGATGAGACAGATTTGCTTAACATGTCAGATAATGAAGATGGTGAACAAGAATACTGATTGTTGTACTTACTGTAGGTTCATAAAACATCATAAAAAGTTGATTGTTTCAAGTTAAATATAGAATAAAATAAATAATAAATGTTAATATTAAGCCTTTGATACATAATAATAATAATAATAATAATAAAGCTTTATTTTTATGGCACCTTTCAAGTACCAAGGTGCCTAACAGATTTAAAATCAGAAATCAAACGTCAACAAACATAAATCATGTAAAATCAGCAGTTATCAACAAACACACATCATATAAAATCAGCAGTATCATCATACCATCAATCAATCAGTCACCGAATGCCTGGTGCCATAAAAAAGTTTTTAAGGCTTTCTTAAATCCCTCCACAGTTGTGCACTCCTATAACTGATGGGGTAGAGAATTCCAGAGTGTATGGGCCGTATGCATGAATGCTCTGGCCCCAGAAGATTTCAAACACAACTTTGGAATCTCTAGCAACCCCTCGTTGGCTGAGCGGAGTGATCGCCCAGGGCAGTAAGGGACCAGAAGCTCTTTCAGGTAATCCGGGCCCAGTCTGTGCAGGACTTTAAAAGTCAGAAGACCAACCTTGAAGGTTATCCGCCACTGTACTGGCCATCAGAGCAGTTATTGTAGTGCTGGTGAAATATGACAGGACCGAGACAATCCCATCAAAAGCTGGGCCGCCGCATTCTGCACTAGCTTCAGGCAGCGGATCTCCACCCCAAGAAGTTCTAGTTAAAGGGAGTTGCAGTAATCTGAGCGCGAGGACACAAAGGTGTGGACCAGAGTAGAAAGATCACCGGATGGAACCAGATGCTTAATCCTGGAGATATTTCTTAGATGATAAAAGGAAGATTTGACAACAGCCGACACCTGCAAATGCAGGGTGAGCCCTTCATCAAACATTACCCCCAGGTTTCACACCTGTTCAGAGGTTAGAGTGATAAGCCACCAAGAAAAAGTCCAGAGGGCAAACCAACCCTCAACACCCCTATCCGGCGACCTGGGTCCACAACCAGCACCTCAGTTTTTTCCGAGTTCAACTTCAACCAGCTGGAATCCATCCATTCCTTGATTTCTGTGAGACAGCTGTTGAAGACAGAGAGAGAGAGTGCCCTCCTGGTCAGGTGCAAAAGAAAGGTAGAGCTGGGTATCATCAGCATAGTAGTGAAGCCTCAGCCCATACCTTCTTACAATGCCTCCAAGGGGCAGCATATAGTCTGTGAACAACATGGGGGACAACACTGAATCCTGAGGTACCCCACAAGCAGAGAGAATGGGTCTGAGGAAAAAAACCCAGACACCACTCTCTGAGTTCTTCCTTGAGGAACAACGTAAACCACCTGAGGACTGTACCCAAAAGTCCACAGATGTACCTCAGGCGACCAAGCAGTACGCCATGGTCCACAGTGTCAAACGCTGAAGAGAGATCCAGAAGAACCAAGAAGGAATGGCTCTTCTGATCTCTAGCCATCAGGAGATCATTGAGCACCCAAACCAGTGCTGTCTTGGTACTATATCTCTTTTCAAAACCGGACTGGAGGGGTTCACAGACTTCATGGATGGTCAAATGGTCCTCCAACTGTGCAGCCACTACTTTCTCAATCACCTTCCCTAAAAAGGAAAGGTTAGAGATTGGTCTGTAGTTTGCATGGCAGTCTGTGTCCAAAGAAACTTTCTTTAGAGTGGTGTCATCACCGCCTCTTTCAGGGAGCTAGAAAACTCACCAGATTCCAAGGAGCACCAGACTATCCCTGCTAGGACTGGACCGATAGAGTCAATACAACCCAAAATTAGGGAAGTTGGTCCTGGATCCAAACTATAGCATGTAAGGTGCACACTCTGGATGATCCACATGACATCCATGAACTCCGGTCGGTCGAAGGTACCCCAGGAAAACTGAGGTGCAGTGGCCTCATGCTGATCCAAAGCAATGCTCATAGAGTGTGCAGGTTGAAGTACCACCCTGATGTCAGCCACCTTAGTTGTAGAGAATCGAGCAAGTTCATAGCACTCTATTTATGAAAAGGCTTTTCGAACTTGTAGATGGGCTGGGTTGCACAGTCTGTCTACAGTTCGAAACAGCTGAGCTGGTCAATTCTGAGCAGCTGCAATCTCCCTTGACAGGAACTCTGCCTTCTTATGGGTAATTGCAGATGATAGGCTTGATAATTTTCCATCAATCTAAGGTGATCGGCATCAAGGGCAGATTTCCGCCAGCAGCACTCTAACCTTCGTCCTAGTCACCGCATCTCCCTCAAGGTCCCATCAAACCATGGGAATAGAGAGTGGAGGGAGAGAGGACAAACTCAGACTGAAGCAATGAGATCCAAAGCCACCAAAATGGCTAAATTATAGGCCATCACGAGGGTCTCTGGGTCATTGTTTGCCACGGGGAGGGCCGAAGGTCAATTACCGCCACTAGGCCTTGAGAACTTACATCTCGTAAAGGACAGCACCTAACCATCTCCACAGGGGCAGGCCTATGGGGGGGCTAAAACTAAACCCCATAGTGTAGTGATTGGACCACCCAACTGGTTTCACCCCCAAGTCAGAGGCATCGAGCCCCAGGAGGAAGACTAAGTCAAGGTGGTGTCTGTGTTTATGAGTAGCAGTGGTAACTACCTGTGTGAGGCCCAGAGATGTCATCAACTGAAGGAAGTGCTGTCCAAACTGTGAGAGTTCGTTATTGATCCAGGCGTTGAAGTATACCAGAACCATCAGTTTGGGTGACTCAAACACCAAATCAGGGATGAAGTCCGCAACTTCCTGAAGGAATCACTTCTTATCGCCGGGTGGATGGTAGGGTGATCAGATTACCTACACCTGCTACTATGTTACACTCAAATGACTCAGTCTTTTCAACTGGTACCCTCGTGGGGTTAAGTTCAGTCTTGAAACAGACCACACCCCCCGCCTATCCAATCTCGGGAGGTGTATCACCAAGTACCCGGCCAGAGTTAAAGCCTCCAAAATTGGGCCAGACTTCTCATCCAGCCAGGTCTCGGTGATGCACGCCAGGTTCACCATTTCAACAAGATCTGCAATAATTGCAATCTTCTTTTTAATGGACCTGGCATTGCATAACACCGCCCGAGTTGGACGAACCTCTTGGGCTGCCCTGACCACCTGCCTATCACAATCGGTATATGTTGCTGTTTGTTACAATGTCTGTAGTATTTAATAAAAGCTTACAGAATTGAAATTAAAGAAGGAACCATTGATTAAAATATACACAATTTCCACCGACGGTTCATTTTTTAGTTGAAGAAGTGCATTTTCCAAGAAATTGTTCAACTTTGAGCGAATAACAGTTGTAGATCTAGATTCTACACACTTTTGTACATAAGAAACAGTCTTCAAACCTTTCAGAGCTAGACACACAGATAAATGTACCTGACTACTGGACTAAAAGTAATGTCAATTTAAGGCTAAAAGGCACTTTAGGTTGATAAGATCCTGACATCGCCACTCCCGTAAGCAATGATTATTGTGTATGCTGTGTAAACATCTAACAATTTATATATACTAACACTGAAGATCTGTACTGTCTTTCTATCTCTACTGGTAGGCTATTCCATTGATTCCCCACTTTCTGGGAGGACATGGGCCTCCTCATATCAGGAGCTATCTTCATCATTCTTTCCATTTCAGACACCACAGTAGAAAACTTACATCTGTGAATTCATTCAAAGTCTGCTGAGCTGAATATTACCAAAAGTGACTTATGCATGCATCTGCTCAAACAGTTACTACCAAAATATGCTGCTTTCTCCATGTGGCACATCACTCACTTATCACTTAGCAGAACTTTTCCTTTTCAATATCAAATCAGATTGTTACTGACATTGTGCTTCCTAACTGCTGATGCTCTTTACCAGTGCTCAGCCCTACCACAAACACATTCATTCAATATGTTCTTGCCTCAAATGTGTCTGAGTATTGTCACACTGCTCTCTCTATCCTACCAGTTAAGAATGTGCAGTTTATCTTAGTATTCCTGTAGACTAGGGGTGCCTCCCACCAAGTTGGGAAATATACCAATGTGGACAACTGTCTAGAGATACACTACAGCAGGCTCTTCCATCAAGAAACACCATGGTCCAGCCCGGTGTTGCTGAGGGTTGAAGTGCTGGTCATCACACCTTGTACCACATCGGCGGCCCAGGTTCGGGAGTGAGCATGAGTTGCTGGGGGTCAGTCGGGGATGGAGGGAGGGAGCAGGATTGAGCAGTCACTAGGCAATCTGTCCTCTCCTTGGGAGGGATATTGTGGTTCCCGGCACCACAGCGGCACCCATTGGAGGCCAAGTGCCTCTGAGCTAAGACCACTTCAGATGGGCATGTATTAGGTGGAGGCCTACGTAGGCCACTCAGGAGAGTTTGACTTGATGTGCTGGGGTCATCACATGTCCTCCTCCTAGGAACCACAAGGAAACCTCCCTTGGATCGTGCAGTATGAGGCCCCAATTGACCCATGAGCTCCTGGTCCAAACAAAGTCCAGCAGTGGGCAGGGGCTCAAGGGTGATGTAGTCTCTTCCCCTGTCCCCCGGGGGGGGCCCACCATGAGGGGCAAGTCACAGTCCTCCCTGTCCTGTCATCAAGGAAGAGGCTGGTTCAAGGGGAGCTTGATGGGTCAGCGAATCAGCCTGATGAGGGTTAAGTGTTCCCTCGCAGCTCCAAGAAGCATAAAGAAAGTTGGAAAAAAAAGAAAGAAACACCATGGAAAGTAAAGATTCTGAGTTGAAATGCTCTGCATTTTCTCTCTCTCCCTTTCTCCAGCATAGTACACATCTTGACACTATCATCATGCTTGTCCCGCTTCATGCCATCACAGATGGTCAAGAAATACTCTACATTCTATCTGTTTCACCTGAGCAGTACATTCATGCAAAGCTGCCCATGTGGTTTTCCCTTTGTACTACTGTACCAGCCTAGAATGCAGAATAAACCCTGCTGATGCAGCCATGAAAATCACTGTGGCTAGCCAGCCCAGTGGCATGGAGGGCTGAACCACCATAAGCACCTTACCTCCTTCCATGCTGGCTACTCAGGTTTGGCAATGAGCATGGGTTGCTGGGGGTTGTCTGCGGTGGAAGAGGATCAAGCTCCCAACTGCTGCTCTCTTCTTCCAGAAGGGATGATCTGCATGCTCCACTTTTCCTCTTATATCCCACCTTAATCCCATTTTCTATTCCCTCATCCTTTTCTATTCACTAGGGGCTTTGTGTTCAAATTCTCAGTCTGGCAACCTCCTAGTATACTAGATAATATATAGTGTTACTTTATAAATATTCTATATATTGTTTATTTTGAATATATTGCATATGTCATGTATAAATTGTACCATGGCACTGTATGTTAATTTTATTCCAAGACTGTACTATTCCCTGCCATTTATCTGTATATGTTGCTGATTTATGATCTCTGTACATGTTGCTGATTTAAGTATATGTTACTGATTTATGTTCAGGACCTCCTTGTGTATGAGCCTGCTCAGTGGAGTAATTCCTGCAATAAACTGGGCTTGACTTGAATGACTGCCACCAGAAGGAAGCCATGTGGCAGTGTGGGTCAAGGTGGGCAGAAGAAGGGAGGGCTGTGTGACTCCGTGGGGAGTGCATGCCTCCAGGCTCGCACATTTAAGAGTGCACCCCAGCATTGGACAGGGACCTAAATTACAGAAGAAAATGATGGCAGGACAGGTGTAAATGATGCCTGCCTACCAAACTTCACCCACCGCACCGCCAGATCACTGTAGGTGGATGATTAGATTTGTGGCTTGGGTGAGGTGGCCCACCCCTTCCTGACTCCAGCATGGGGCAGTCTGTGGGGGTACCAGGCTTCCTAGTGACTACCGGGGAAGTGTAGGACAGCAGGGGTCAATGAAACAGAGCAGAGGGGAGCACAGTCTGTCTTGGAGGAGGAGAATAAACAACAAACAGAAAAAAGGGAAAATCTCTTTCACTCTCTCGTACTCACACCTGGACGTTAAATCCACCCTCTGTCCCACCAGCACAGCATCTCAATTCAAAACTAACAAAACATTGTTGAGAGTCATTTTGAAGATCTTCCTCTAGTTTATAATTACAGAAAGTTTGTGGAAAAATGAATATGTGCAAGGAATTAACCTGCAATATGTCATATATTGTTCAAAAACATATAAGGATCATGTGCTCACTGTCCTACATCATTAACCACCTACTAACAAGTATTGCACATTACTCCATCTGAACCACACTCTCCCATATCTTCCCAACTCCAAGCAAGTCTTGAAAAGAACATTTTTCTTCACAGTCATTTAATATACTGCAGGTCAAGATAGAATAAGGTGCTTGGAGAAGGAAGAAGAAATACAGTAGATTTGTGAGCTGTGGCTCCTAGTAGGATTATGTTTTTGCCAGTTGCACTAGGCCTTTTAAAATATAGTTATTGCATAGTTCCAGAATAGAAAAAATACATAGTTCTGTGTAAAAATGAATTTTTCATGGCTGAATGGCACTCTCATTCTAGTAGCTGGGATTTATAAAGGGAGCACTTAGTGTTGCTCTTATGTGCTGCATTTGCAGTTACTAAGTTCTGTACTTCCTTGCAATTTAGTAAACGAAAAATTATAGGAGACTGTGACCAATTTATGGGGACAAAGGTTTGAAGGAGTTTTTTATATGAATAAATGGTGTTAAAAAATATGGGCTTTGAGGACTTTTTCAAAAATATGGGCAATTGCCAATAGGTGGCCAAATTCAAGATAGCCACCAAAAATCTCTAAAATGGCATGTCTCAGTTCATAGCTGTCATACAAAGCTGTATTTGGTATCTAAATGGGGGGGTTGACGGTGAAGGGATTTATTTCTTATAATAAAAATGTTGTTTCTTGAAGCCAAATACACCATGATAACATGTTTACACATTTACACAATAATGGCTGCTTAATTCCAAGTTCCTCCTCCCCCAAAACTTGAAATTTGTGATTCTAAGCTTAAGTACATAATGCATGTCATTTGCCTGTGTCAGAAAAATAGCCAGCTTTTAATTTTGCAAAATCTGATTTTGCAGTTAATAACAGTTTTAATTGAAAAGTTACATAGACACATAGAAACATAGAAGTTGATGGCAGATAAGGACCACAAGGCCCATCCAGTCTGCCCATTTCTTTTTCTACCTTATGAATGTGCCATAGGCCTTTGCTCTGTCAATGGCCTATCTATTCATACTCCTCTGTATTGCTCCCTTATGCCTATCCCATGCCTTTTTGAACCCTGCACTGTATTCATATCCACCACGTTCTGAGGCAGGCCGTTCCATGCATCCACCACCCATTCTGTGAAAAAGAACTTCCTCACTTTACCCCTTTATCGGCCTCCCTCTAATCTCATGCTGTGTCCTCTTGTCCTGCTATTTCTCTTATATTGAAACATGTTAGACTCTTTTGCCTTGTTAATGCCCTTAAGGTGTTTGAATGTTTCAATCATATCACCTCTCTCCCTCCTTTGCTCTAGGGTATACAGTACATATTGAGTTCAGTTAATCTGTCCTCATATGTTTTCTGATGCAGTCCCTGCACCATTTTGGTTGCCCTTCTCTGGACTGCCTCAATTTGGTTAATGACCTTGTGAAGGTGTGGCCTCCAGTACTGCATGCAGTGCTTCAGATGGGGCCTAACCAGTGTCTTGTAAAGAGGGATTAGTACCTCCCTCTTCTGACTTGTGATACCCCTACTAATACACCCCGACATCCCTCTAGCCTTACCTACTGCTTTAGAGGTCTGCTTGGATGATTTCAGGTCATCAGTGATGATGGCACCCAAGTCTCTTTCTTCCCTTGTGACTACCAGCAACTCCCCTCCCAGCCTATTGGTGGCTTCAGGGTTTCTCTTCCCTATGTGCATGATCTTGTACTTTTTTGCATTAAACCCCAGTTGCCACTCTTTTGACCATTTTGCCAGTTTATCTAGATCTCTTCTCATTCTGCCCACCCCATCTGGATCATCTACTCTGTTGCAAATCTTGGTGTCATCTGCAGACAGACAAACCTTACTCTCCAGTACCCATTTGCAATGTCACTGATGAAGATATCAAAGAGGACTGGCCTCTGCACTGATCCCTGAGGTACCCCACTTGTGACTTGCATCTCTTCTGACTTTATACCATTTACCACCACTCTCCTTTTTCTGCCCGTCAAACAGTCTGCCACCCAGTTGACCAACATCTGACCTACCCTGAGCCTACCCAGCTTATTAATCAATCTTCTATGTGGAACAGTATCAAAAGCTTTGCTGAAGTCAATGTAGGCAACATCAACTGTTGCCCCTTGATCCACCACTCTGGTTACCCAGTCAAAGAAATCTATGAGATTAGTTTGACAGGACCTTCCTTTTGTAAACCCAAGTTCTAGTTTGGTAACCTTAGTCAGATTGTACAATTTTCTCATATCCATAATGCTGGCAGCCTTATTGCTGTTGTAACATTCTCCAATTAATGTTTGAAGTACTGTCTTAATTTAAGTGTGCCCAAAATCTCCTACTCATTTTCTTCTTCCATGTTATTTTCATAGTCATTATCAGAATCATAGTCTGTATCAGATTCTAAATCAGATTCTGCAACACATTTTGCACCATCTTTTCCAGTTGTTGAGACGTTCTCTTATGCTACAATATCCCTGAGGCTCTTTGGTAGCAGTGCCTTTTTGCATCAGAAATGTTGACATTTCCCTTTAATCAAAGTCCAGCCATGGTCCAGTGGTGATGGTGGAGCATCAGGCTTGTCATAGTTGAGCAGGATGTACATCTGGTAGTTAATTCACTTCACCTTCAAATCTTGTGAATCATGGTCAGGAGGTATTCTCTGGGATGACTTCCTCTTCATTTTGTCCTACTTCATGCCTGAGCCTCAGCTAGCATCTTGCTGATGCTATCTTGATAGACAAACCCGATAGTGAAGTTTGCCATGTTGTCAAGAATATTTGGTGTCACTGGAGGACTCTTTCCAACACCTAACAACAACCTACTATATGTGCTGCTTCAGATTTCAGTGCACTTTGAAATATTAACTTCTTTCCATGTCCAAAGATCCCTGAGATTACATCTGCTCCCATCTGTATATGAAGAGGTACGATGACTTGAGCAACTTCTTTTGAACACAGTGCTTTGTAGTCAAATATGTCCTTCTTCCTCTTCAAACTGAGAGCACCGTCAACCTGGTGTGATACATGTGCAGCTAGGACTACTAGGTCAATGTCTTCTGCATCAAAAACAACAACATCCTTTGCTCCATTCTTCCTCAGTTGTGAGCATACAGTATATTCAGAAGTATCATGTCTGCTTCTATTTGGTAACATGGGAACATTTTTATTTCCACATGTTCGTCCTCAGAGGGCAGATCCCAACAGTTGGTCCTCATAGAATATAGAAACTGGATGACTGGATGTTGATGGGCAACTACCCTGAATTCACTCTTCAGGAATTGCTGGGTACTTACTTTGTTGCCTGGATTTTTGAAAATGTTGTAGAACTCATTTGAAGCAGGAAGCTTATCTTCTCTCTTGATATATATTTTCCACGTACCTCCTGTGTTTAATGTGCATGTTGCCCTATGTTCATGCTTATTGTCTTTGATGCTCTTCTCCAAGTAATATGGATCATTCACAAAGATGATCTAGGAAGCTTTGGGGTGTCAGGCCAGGACAAGTGCAAATACCTTATGAGCATAATCTGCCCATGTGAAGTCAGTTTCATCATGCTTTTCTCTATCCTCTACAGATGGAGTGGCAAGCCTTCAAATGAATCCCATGACTACCAGGGTAAGGTAGCTACTGATGGGGTGTAGTGGAACTAGGTTCAACTTTTCATCTAACTTTGATTTTTGCACTTTGACCATAGCTCCATTAGGACTGAATACTGAAAAACATTCCTCTGTCACATGATGTTCCATTATTTGTGACAGGTTAAATTTCTCCTTGCACTTTTGAGTAAAGAGAGATTACTTCAGTCATGGCATTGTTTTCCATTACACTAGTCCTCAATACAATGGTTTTTGTCCCATCTCTAATAATAGGTGGTCTACTGAAGTTTTACCTTGGGTTTCTGTCAACTATTGCATCAAATGATTTTTTAATTGAAAACATCCGCTCCTGAAAGAATTTGTTGACTAGTGATTTACCATTCTCATGTGCTGTTTCAATGTCCCGGACAGGTTTTTATGATGTGATCATTCCAGATTAGAGAGTCCTCAGAATAGACTTTGTAAGGTCAAAAGGATCATAGTCAAATTCTGTGATGCAACTGTTGAGATCCTGTACTGCCCATTCATCTGCTCTTTGTCAAGTTGTTGAACTCTCACTGTGGCATTGAAATACTGTCTTCATGTTTGCGATGACATGCAGAAAGACCCTAACTATTTATAAAGTTTGCATTTCAAGTGTGAGTTAACATCTTCTCATTCTTCAAAATTCTCATCCAACTGGCTTTCATCTTCGAGCCCTTGTTCATTTTCATTTCTATCCATACATATGGTGGCAAGCAAGGGTAGGGTTTCCCTGTCATTGACTGTGTAAATAAACCAACACACATGTACTTGACTTTCTCATCAGGCAGACAGCTAGCTAATTTCTAGTCGGAACTCAATGAGCCAGTTTCCATACTTGTCTTTGTCAAATACTTGCAACCATGACAACATCAATCTAAGTAATGCCTTGAATGTCTCCCAATTGTGAGTTCTTAATGCATGGATATTCATCATCACTATTTTAGTCATGTATATGAAACTGAGCCAATACATTGCCATTGAACTATCAGCATTTTCAGCCATTTCAAATGCTTTTACAACAAATGAAGATAACCCTTGATCAGCCTCTAGTTCATCAAAGATCATCTTGAACTCTTAGCTTGTGTTTGTGGAGGGGTGAATTTGTTTTTTCCAACTTTTCTTGTTGCTCTGGAGACATGTGTAGACCATCACTAAATCCTTTTTGAATTATTCTGTGAGCCAGTATCTCGTACATCAGTCGAAGACATCTGATGCTTCTAATGTTTTTTGTGCAGTGCCTTGTCAACTAAACCCTCTGTAATCACACTAGCTGCAGCAAGAATGTCAGATAAACCAGATCCATTCAATCACTTACTGATTGCTGATATGAAACAACACTGTGCCTGGAACAGACCTAGGAATGGAAGGATGAGTTTGAACTGTGTAGGATTTTAATTTTTCAACTGAAGAATCAGAGCATAGATTGACTGGTCTCCAACTAGTCGAATGAAAGGCATCAGTTTCTTTTTCACTACAGTGACTATGACACACATCACCTCATGAACTACTAATATGTGGTATGGCTTGGACAATGTGAGGTAGTAGTATGATTTGCTCTTTGTAGTCAACTTCTGGATATTGACTTGAAATCCAGCAAATGCTGCAATCTTCTGGCTTTCTGCAGGAACCTTTTTCCCATTGCTATCAAGATGAGCCTAGAAATGGACCATTTTTCAAATCTTTTGGCCCTGAGTGCCTTGAGGTGAGATATCAACTTCAGCTCAAACTGATGGTAGGCCATGTTTGACCATCTTGTAAGGTTGAACTTTGTGTTGTTCTGCACTGATATTTTTCATCTCAAGAGGCTTTCCCAAGGCCAGTTTAGGACCAATCTAAACATAAACTTTATTAGTGACATCCTCTGGTTGAACAAACATCACATTTGTGCAGTGAGATGGGATTACCTATGGAATCCCATAATTCAGTTTCCTAAACTCTACAAGCCCGAGTTTGGGAGGCTGAATTTCAGCATCCTGATAGGGACTTAAGATCAATGTGGGGGATTTTGCCCCCCCCACACCTCCTGTATCTAAAATAACCAACTCTGAGGGGGGAGCAGACCTCGAAGTTATTAAAAAAATGTTACAGGGCCAGAATGGTGAGGAGGCAAAAACTGATGCCACAATGGGAATAGAATCCAGGTCCACATGGCCATGCTGGCTGAGCTGCTCATAACCCAGTCCCTGATGTCACAGGAGCAGTTCACTTAGCACCTCCTTCCTCTCGCTACTCATGTAACAAAACTGTATTTCACCCGTGCTGAATATTTAGCAAATTATTTCACATGGTGAAATAGAATTTCATCATGCAAAATTATTTCAGGCATCTGTATTTTGGGATACTGAAACGGTCCCATGAGCGTCAGAATACCGAGCTTCAGTATCCTGAAAGAATACCAGGAGATGTATCTGCTCTGGTCAATGTGTCATCCTGAAAGTCATTATTGTCTAGACTGACAATTCCGGGAAAATCCTTAGCAAGCTCTTCAGGACAGCTGTGATTTTTCTCAAGCTCAAACTTGGCCCATGTAGCATACAGATTAAGAACATCCTGGTAGCTTATTCTGAGTGATAATTTCTTCATCATGTCTATAATTTCATGACTTCTAGTCAGGCCATGAATCGTCATTGATAACTTGAACATTAAGGAAGTGTGTTTCCCTGTGATGAATGAAAATAACAGTGATGACAAGGCTTCAATTTCTGGATCTTGGCAGGCATCATTGAAGTCACTAGCAGCAGGGTTCTTTAGCCAGGTGAGAAACTTTCATCACTCAGGCTGAGGTTTTCAGTGTTCTCAAGCTCATCAATATGTGGAGGCCAGCTCATGACTGTATCACACTATAACTTGTCTTTCAAGTGCCTGGCAATGGCATTCTGTAATTGTTTATCTCTCACTTCCCATGAGTAGATTGCTGCTTCCTCATAACTTCCACCTGCAGATGTTTCATATACTATTATGCTCTCATTTTTGTGGAAATGATCATGAAATTGGATCCTGTTTGCAAACTCCTTTCAAATAATATGAGTAATTGTGCTTGATTTTGTTGTATTTGCATCATTACTGAAATTCCTCAACAGGTTACTTAGTCCATCAGTAGTCCTTGGAATGTTCTTGGCACATTCATATCCAAAACAATGGTCAGTACATGTTTGAAGAACATATCTTGAACTTCTGTGAGACAAAACTGTTGTAAGTGGAGATCTGAATTAATGTTTTTATCTTGGTGGTATATTGGAGAGCCATATTTCTTCCAACAGGAGGAATGATACCGAATTACAGTGGCAAAAGGATCTGTTGTACAATCAATTACAGCTAAGATATGGTCACACAGTAGCATCTTCTAGGTACACTGTATAAGCCTTGAACATGAGCCATGCATCCATTTGTTGGAGAAGACACCACATGTCTCTGCCACGATGTTTTTTGTCTTCTGGCAACATGCACCAGACACAGTGATCCTTGTCCTGTAGAGAGCCACTCCATGAAAATTAGTTGAAGAACCAGGAGCATTTTCAGGGGAACTGTCATACTCAGATCAGGATATGAGGATTTCCTGAATCTGTTGTTTCTCTTTCCTAGTTTTCGCTTGCTGAAGTTTCCTTTTACTCGTGAGTCTAGTCTTATACAATTTGTGAAAAAATATGCCAGTTGGACCATCATCCCAGTTTTCTTTCTCAAAAACACTTCAATATTTATCCAACTCCCTCCATTCCAGTGCTATACTCTTCAGTTTTTACCATAAATCAATTGGATAGTCAATTTTGTCTTCATCACACTTGTTATCACATACTGTAATATACACAGTTCTTTAATTGTCTCAACTCTCCTCCTCTTTTTTCCTATTGACAGTCATACTTGTTTTATTATGGATGTTGACATCTTTCCAATCACCAGTCAAAGAACTTTATTTGGATACACCTGTGAAAAGATAAAATACACACACACACACACACATATACACACACACACACACACACACACACACGCATTCATTGCAAAAAACTTAATGCATCAGTAAGGGTTGCTTACACAGTGACAAAAGTGAGGAAATTTGAGATTAGGGTTTTCAACCCTAACTCTGAATCCCTCCTTACACACACATTCACAACACAAATACAAGCTGGGGATGGTACAGTGCAACACAACTAATCAGAAACCTACACCATAGACTAACAGAAAGAACATACAACTCTGTAAACATACCACAAGAGGCATCCATCATCATTTTCAGCAAACTGTAACACTTCTGCTGCCATCTCATTGTCTTGGGGGTATAACCACACGCTGTGCAACCACGTAAGATGGCCAGTGCATGAACTGTGTATTTCCATGCAGATAGTAGAACAGTATCAATAAGTCATGGTAGGACCATATAGTGAGTTGGGCCCTGTTCTTTCATCCTTCCATTGAGATAGAGCAACACGCTACATATGTCACAGAGGGACCACAAGGTACTATGTATCCTGACCTACCATCCCTACATTAGCATAGTACAACACTATCTGTCACTGTGTCCATATGTCACAGTGTTACCTGATGGTTGTTCAGATACTGCATTACCTTTCCTCTACTAAGATGTAAGTACAGTACAATCTATATTTCACATGATCCATATGTTTCAGTGACAGTGCAGGGTGATTTGTTTTCCACTGTCCAATTCCTCCATCATCATACTACAACACACAGTACATATGTCACATTGCCTATACATCACAGTGACAAAAATGTAATGTATTGATGGTGTTACACATGGATTGTCTTGTACTATTTCAATAGAAGTATGGTAGTGCACAGTCCAAACTACCTTGTGTTCTCTCTGTGACATATGTACAGTGTTACACTATCTTGATGTAGGACTAGGAGGGCATTGTGCCACAGTGACATATAAACAGTGGCCCAGATATTCAAAAGAGTTGCACATTATGCAACAGTGTTGCGCCATGCGCAACCCACTGATGTGCCCCGGTGCGATATTCAAATGGAAAAAGTGAGCGACACAAATCCCGATGCACTGGGGCGCATCAGTAATGTATGCAGGTGCAGATGGGGGGACATGCCCATGCATACCCTGCACAGTCCCATATTCCACCTGGGATGTGCAGAGCCATGCATACGCAACCCCTACCTGCACCAGCACATAGTTGATCCCAGAATAAAAGGAACAACTGATGGCCACCCACAGAGCTGCCACATTGCAGGGTGCAACACAGCAGCTGTCACCTGTGGTTGGCCAACCGAGTTCCGGCTGCACCTGGCGGCACTCCCCCATGCCCGATCGCGGGCATTTGTAAAATTAATATATGTCCTATACCCCTGGTGGTCCAGTGGACTGCTTTCTACCCAATCGTGGGCATTTGTCAAAAGAAAGATATTCCATCCTATATCACTGGTGGTCCAGTGGACCGCTGCCTGCCCGATCATGGGCATTTGTCAAAAGAAAGATATTCCATCCAATATCCCTGGTGGTTCAGTGGACCGTTGCCTGTCCGATCATGGGCATTTGTAAAAAAAAACTGTCCAATATCCCTGGTGGTCTAGGGTACCCCCCACCGGCCCACTGAGACCCACTGCCCACATCCCCCAGTCAGCCAGTGGGCGGCAGCCCACCCGCCTGCCACCCGCCACCAGCTTACTGACACTGTCAGTAAGGCTGTACCCATTGGTTCACAGTGTGAGCCAATGGGCATGCAGCTCATAACAGACTACATTATTCCAGATATGTGAATGAATCATTCACATATCTGAAATGTGGTGACGACACGGAATGCATACCCATTGGCTCTCGCCAGAACCAATGGGTGTACAGCCCATGGATGGTGTCAGTTGACGGGCAGAGTGGTGGCAGGTGGGTGGGGTGCTGCTGCCACAGGCTGACCAGGGGAAGGGGACGGTGGGGTTCAGTGAGTGAGTGGGTGGGGGGTACCCTAGACCACCAGGGATATTGGACAGTTTTTGTTTTTTTTACAAATGCCCACGATTGAGCAGATAGCGGTCAATTGGATCACCTGGGATATAGGACATATATTTATTTTACAAATGCCCACGATCGGACAGAGAGTGGTCCATTTGACCACCAGGGATATTGGACGGAATATCTTTATTTTGACAAATGCCCACGATTGGGCAGAGAGCGGTCTACTGGAGCACCAGGGATATTGGACGGAATTATTCTTTCTTTTGACAAATGCCCACGATCGGGCAGAGGGCGGTCCACTGGACCACCAGGGATATTGTATGGAATTATTCTTTCTTTTGACAAATGCCTATAATCAGGTTGTGGAGCACATTGCCGGCTGCAGGGGACGTCGGTCCCAGATGGCTGCTGCCTGGCAGGGCGCCAGGCACAAGTCATCGGGTGTCGGCACACCTGCATGCAAATATGGCCATAAAGACATGCAAATGGCCCCATTTGCATGTCAAGTGTTGAATATTGCAGTTGCTGTCCATAGCACAATGGAACTTGTGCTAGCGCATCTCCATGCTCCACTCTGGCCACTTGCACTGGTGCAGTTCCACTGCGCCACGCACACTGGGGGTGGCCAGGGTGCGATATTCAAAGCTGCTGAGCCATGGCACAGCTCCTTTGAGTATCACCCAGTCCACACCCCTGCACAGGCAAGTTGAGCTGCACCCCAGCTTGTGCCACAGTCTGGCGCAGTTTGAATATCTGGGCCAGTGTGTTCCATAGATTATGACATTCTATGGCAATCTATGGATGAGAGTGCATGGTTCAAAAGACAGTGCACTCCCTGCCCCACGTTGACATAATAGAACAGGGTCTTTCTGAAATGTTGAGAACACTGTTGGTCCATGTAGGTAGTACAACAGTCTGCATAGATCAGGTGTAGAGTATGGAGTTATTCACCATACAGTCATATCCCTACATGCAGTCACATCCCTACATGCAGGTAGAAGAAGAACGTATATAGCTAACAGCAGAACCACATGATACTATACATCCTGCACGTCTATACCTCCATCCATGCAAAAGAACAGTGGGCCACATTCACAAAGGTCTTCCGCAAGCTGTGACAATGGCAACTTGCACAGACCATCCCTGCAACCTGGCCTGTGCACCTGATTCAGTATCAGAGTGGGTCCAGGGGTCTGCGCCCTGTGACTTGTGGTAGCTACCAAGATAGGGTGCAGCTCCCAGGTATGCTGCACGTTACAGGAGAGGGTGGGCAGAAGATTCACCTGCCGAGCTTGCCTTGGCACCCCCATGCCCACCCCTGATTCCCCATAAGGTATGGGCTCCAGCCCCAAGCCCCTTTGCCATGGATCCCCCCTATATTAATCACCTTTACCTGCCCTGGTGGCCCAGTGGTCCCCTACCCCCTCCAAGCAGTGCCAGACCCACATCACACACACACACACACACACACACACACACACACCGACTGGCACAGCTCTCCCTCACCACCAGGGCCTGCTGCTGACTGAACTGTGCCCCAATCACGTACTGTAAGTACATGCGCTTTGTGTATGACAGCTGCTATCATTCACAGAGTGAGTATTATTACAGTACGTTTTCTTGGTGCAGTTCAGTCAGCGGCTGGCCCTGGTGGTGAGGGAGAGCTGTGCCAGCCACCGGTGGGGTATTGGGGGAGTGTGGCGGATCTCACTGTGGGCTGGGGGGGCCACTCTACTACCAGGGTGTTACGGGGATTGAAGGGGGGATTGTGTCCCAGGGCATGTGGGGACATCTGAACATGTGTGTGTGGGTGTGGGGGTCTGGGCATTGTGGGTGTTCCACATACCCATCCTAGCACAGTCCGTACCATGCCTGGGACCTGGAGCGTATGAGGGGCTGTAACCCATAGAGGTGTGGAGCAGGGGCACAGTGGCAACCTCCAGTGAACAGCAAAGACCACTTAGACCATCTTTTTGTTGGCGTAAATGGTCTTTGACCAACGTTCACTGGTGGTTGTCTCTGAATCCCATTTGTGGACATAGCAGCCACCCTACCTGAATAGAGTGCAAATGCTGCCATAAACCCCCTTACGCCATGTCACAAGGGGGTTTATTGCACATGGGTGCAGTTGGGTGCATGCAGTCTGCAGCATGTCACAGGCTGCCTATGTGAATCCCACCGTGATGCAACTCAGGGTGCAAGTGCTACTTGCACCATTTTGTCTGATGCAAGTTGCCTTGTATCTTGATTTGTCTTTTTTGGATCTGGCCCAGTATGTGTAAGTCACAGTCACACAGCTTGGTGGTTTACACCCTTCCTTCCTATCCCCCCATAGGTGGACTTTTTTGTATTTATGTTATTCAAATCTAGGATAACAATTACCTTTGAGCCAAGGCTCATTTACAAAGGTTCCACATCAGAGGCAGTACAGACAGGGATGAAATGACATGAAATAAGAAAACAATAATCACGGTACAACAGCATTCAGTAATTAGAGACAGGATCATATAACACTCAGGTAAGAAGCCAAGTAGAAAACCTGTGGAATGACAGTGGGGCATAGGAACAGTGGCAGCTGGTACCAGAGAACAAGGGGGGTAGACGAAGGGAGGGGACACAAAGAAGAAGCCGAGGCAGTTGTCAGACGATAGGGTGGGGGGGTGCAAGCAAACATGGGTGAGGGGAAAAAGGGGGGATGATGGCGGAGAGTGGGGAGGGGTGGATAGGTGGGGTGGTAGACTGAAGATAAGTGCAAGTGGGGTATGGAGCAGCAAGGGAGGGGGAAGAGTGTTGGTATCAGTGGCAGGACATGTCAGCTCAGGAATAGGTGTAGCAGTCACAGGAGCTCGAGGCTGTAAGATGAAGCCATAGTCTAGTTTTGAAGATACCAAGAGTTGGAGCTGAAGTGATGGCTGGGTTGAGGTTATTCAGCCAGAGAGGAGCAGTATAGGTGAAGGAACATTGACTCTGAGTGGTGCAGCAGTGGGGGATTTGAACGAGTTGAGTTTTTGATCCCCTGGTGATCTGCTTGTTGTTCCTGTTGTTGTGGTGCAGGGCAGTGACCTCCGGTGGTGCACGTCTGAGGCTAATTTTCTTTGCCATTGTGCAGGTGAGGAACTTTATATGATTTGAGAGTTGGAGCCAGCTGGTTTATGCATATAGATCACAGGTATGGGTAAGTTGGTGGGCCCCAATGATAATGCGACATAACTTGTTAAGGGCTGTTGAGATACGTCTGAGGGTAGTCATAGTGGCGGAGCCATAGATGAGGAGACCATAGCCAATAATCGAGACCATGGAACTCTGAACGGCAAGCTTCAGTGCTTGAGGTGTGAGATGTTGTCTGTGCCTGTAGAGGAGGCCAAGGTGGGTATTAGCAGCATTAGCCATGTTTTTGATATGTACCTTGTAGGAGACGTTAGTGTCAAGCAGTATCCCAAGGTATTTGAAGAAAGGAAGCTGTTTGAGGGTATTCCCTTTCGATATGGAGATAGTCAAGGGGTGTAGCTTGTGTCTATTATGAAAGCTGCAGAAGAGCATAGACTTTGTTTTCTTGTGGTTAAGGATGAGTTTGTGATTGGAGAACCATGTCTCAATGGCACTAAAACCAAGTTGGAGATTTTGTTGTAATGATATGGGGTCT
The DNA here is from genome assembly GCA_016271365.2 of Neoceratodus forsteri. NCBI lineage: Eukaryota > Metazoa > Chordata > Ceratodontiformes > Ceratodontidae > Neoceratodus > Neoceratodus forsteri. Next base: position 996,664,560 of record CM028133.1, read on the forward strand.
CTGTGGGATGAAAAGATGACTGCATCATCTGCATAGAGGATGATTTTCTCCATGCAAGATTGTGGTAAGGAATTTAGAAATAGGCTGAAAAGTAGCAGGCCAAGTATTGATCCTTGGTGGACACCAGAGCGAGCTGGCAAGGTATCAGAGAGAGTATTGGCAGTTTTCACCCTTTGTGTGTGGTTTTCCAAGTAGCTTTTGAACCAATGTGCTGAGTGTGGAGAGAGTCCAGTGTTCAGGAGTTGGTTAACCAGTAGCTGATGGTGGACAGTATCAAAAGCCTTGGAGAAGTCGATATAAACTGCGCCAGTAAGAAGGCTCTTGTCAAGGGAACTATGCACAGCTCCAATGAATTCAAGAAGGGCAGTGGAGGTGCTGTGTCCCTTTCTGAAACCATGCTGTGGCTCACACAATGGATTGTATTTGGTGAGGTGGTCGGTTAGCTGGTCTGTCACGATACGTTCAAGTGCCTTGGAGAGAGGGGGCAGAATAGAAATCGGGCGATAGTTAGCATGACTAGTCTTATCACCACTTTTGTGAACTGAAGTGATGGTAGCAGTTTTCCATCTGTCCAGGAATTGACTGGAGCAGAGAGAGAGAGTCAGGATTTTGGTTAAGGGATGAAGAACTTCCTCAAGAGTAAGTGACAGTAACTTAAGGTCAAGGGAGTCACCACTAACTCTGGATTTAGAGATGGCAGCTGTGACGTATCATTGTGCTTTGTTCAAATTGATCTCCTGAAAGTAGAAGTTGGGGTGATTAGTCTGAGCAGCATGGGCATTTGAGGAGCAGGTGTCTTCATTAAAGAAGTCAGAGGGGAGGAGAGCACTAAGGTCAGTAAATGCTGTGTTAAAGGTGTTAGCAATTATCGTGGGGTCAAGGATAGTGGCCCCATCAACTATCAGAATGGCTGGGTTTTTTTTGGTTGTTTCCCAGTGATTTCCTTGATGTTATCCCAGAAAGCGTGACCATTACCCCAGGTGTAGGAGAGTGCATCATTATAGAAGGAACTTTTGATAAGTCAGATGGCTTTGGTAGAGGCATTTCGGGCTTGTTTGTAGTTTGGTATGTCTGATAGCTTGCCTGTGGCTTTTGCCACCACCCAGGGATGGTTCTTAGATTTCAGTTGTGAGAGGAGCTTGGAGTTTATCCAAGGGTTACAGAGTGTTTGGCTTTACATTTTTTAACAGGTGCAAAGAGGTCACAGGCCTTGCTAAAGGTGGCAATGAAGAAGTCAAGGGCTACATTGACATTTGAAGCATTGTAGATAGGTTGCCAGTCTTGTAGAATCAGGTATCATTTGAGATGGGAGAATTGTCCACGTAGGAGGACCTTACTATATATGATTTTGGGGGGTGGCTTGAGAAATTTGTTGGACCATTCACAAATGACTGGGAAGTGGTTACTGAGGGAGTCCAGGAGAATGGAGGTATGAGAGAGCTGGGATGAGTGGCTAGTAAGTACCCAGTCCAGGAAGGTATTAGTGCCGGTCTTATAGTTTGTCCTGGTAGGGGTGTTGACCATCTGTGTGAGGTTGGCAGCAGCTATGGCATCTTTATGTGCTCCTACATCTCATGCATGCCAATTTATGTTGAAATCCCCTAGTAGGATAAGTTCAGAGTCAGGTGGTTTTGAGTTGATGATCTTGAGAACATCGTTGAGACCATTGGCTTGATCCCGGGGTGGAATGTAAACAGTGATGATTGTGAGTGCTTTGTGACTGGGTCCAAGGAGTAGTTTTATGGGTAGGACCTGGGCCAAGGACACAAGCATCAGTGTTTCAATGGGGTGCACCATTAGGGTGTCTTTGATATAGACGGCACAGCTCCCTCCTTTGTTAGAGACATGATCCAGTCTAATAATGTTGTAGGCTTATTGCCAGGTCGGGTACTTTTGGCATCAGCCAAGTCTCCACCACTGCTAGGATGTCAGGGTTATGTTGTCTTATGAAGGATTGAAGTGCATCAAACTTAGGTAGCAGGCTACAAATGTTTAGAATTGCTAGGAGAAGAGCACCAGCAGTTGATCTGAAGCGTGTGCTGTGAGGTCCAGATTTTGGATGAATGTTGCCTGAGAACAGTAGGATGAGGAGAAGCAGTTTTAAGGAGAGAAGGCGTAGCTCCTTAAGGCCTAATTTATAACATCGTTTGATAAGGGAGTTGCAGGCGGGTTCAAGTCGGCAGCACCGGTGCGATGAAATGAGCTGGAGCAAGGATAAACAGGCCAGTCCACAGGGTTTAGTTGCTTTTAGCAGTAGCCAAGTATTGACCATAGGTGGGCCATAAAGGGACGTGGCGAAAAGTGAAGAGTTCCCTTGGAGCAGTAGGTTGTGCCTAGGCAGGAGATTTGGGGGGAGTGGGCAAGGGAGCCAGTGGCCTGGGAGGTAGGAGATGGTGGGCATAACTAGGAGAAAGAGGAGAGTTAGGAGCAGGGAGGAGAGTGCCCATGAGGCAGGCATTGAGTACACAGGTGTTGAGGGTGGGGGGGTAGAGCAGGGCCGAGACAGTTGATGGGTGATCTAAGGGTTGGGGAGAAGCTTCAAGGAGTAGGAGGAGAGAGAGTTGAGCAAAGGCAGGCTCTGTGTGGGACAAGAAATGTGATGGGTTGGCATGAAGGACCAAAACTAGTGAACCAATGGGCTATTGGGTGGAGGGAGAATGGGGGCGGGGCTTAGGCGTATAAATTTAAGGTAGGGGTGGGGGGCGGGAGCAAAATTACAGCAAAGTCAATGTATTTCTATGGGCGCAGAGCTCGGCGAGCAGAGCAAAAGGCAGAGAAACACAAGGAGCCAATCAGGAGCAGCATAGGCAGCAGGTGTCCAATCGGGGAGCAAGGCAGCAAGTGCTAGTCCAATGGCATCTGCCCATGGCTTCCCCAAAGCCAGGCAGGATTCTTACCCAGAGTAGCTGGAGCTGTGAGGTGGGCAGTGGTGGTGGTTTGGGCGGCTAGCTTCAGGAGCCGCAGCCACGTTAAGAAATGGACCCAGTGGCCCGGTCAGGGGCTGGATCCAGAGTAGCTGGAGCGGTGAGGTAGGCGGTGGTGGTGACTTGGGCATCTAGCTTCAGGAGCTGTGGCAATGTCAAGAAATGGACCCGGCGGCCGGGTCATGGGCTGGATCTAAGGGGGACATACACTGTGTATCCATCTGAGGAAATATAAGAAAGTGTGGCCCATATACTTCAACGCATCAAGTTATGAGCAGGAGTAGAAAAATAGTACGAAACATTCATTACCATCTGTGCTGGCCTGGAGGTGCTGAGAGTTGAGGCGCTGGATGCCACAGCTCGCACCACTCCGGTGACCCAGGTTTGGGAACAGACTCAGGCCGCCGGGGATTGGCAGGGGAGAGGAAGGATCGAGTGACCCATGACTGCTCTCCTTCCTTTGGGGTGGGTCAGGGCACTGCAGCGCACTGTAGTGACAGCTGGTGGAGACCAGCGGCGCAGCAGCAGGCAGTAGAAATAGGGGGAGAACACAGCAGGTGTCAGCACGTAGCGCCTTGACACCATTGCATGTCCAGCTCTCGGGGAACACAAAAATCAGGTGTAAAATGGTGGAGTGCAATCTCTGTGGCTTATGGCCATGCCCAGCATTCCCCCGGTACCCAAGAGGATCCTGCATACAGGGTGTGTGAGTGATTAAAAGCTGGCCATGTGGGGGTGCCAGACCGGGCCCAGTGGGGGTGTGGGTGTCTGCAGCCGGAGATCACGAGGGATCCGCTCCACAGAAAGGAGCATTAATAGAGCTGCAATAAAAAATTAAAAAACATTCATAAGCATCTCATATTAAAGAAGTTTAACCTAAAAGGTTCTACATGGCCTGCTTAACACCTTCCCGCATCTTTACACATCATGTGGGTGTACTCCCCAAGACAATGGGGGTAGAAGTGATACAGTTGCTGAAACATCATGATGGATGCTACTGTGGTATGCTTACAGAGTTGAATGTTCTTTCTTACACCTTATGGTATCATATTCTGATTTATTGTGTTGCACTGTACCATCTCCTGCTTGTATGTATGTTGTACATGTGTGTGGGAAGGGATTCGGTGTTAGGGTTGAAAACCCTAACATCAAATTTCCTCACTTTTATCACTGTGTAAGCAACCCTAACTGCTACATTAACAAAGTTTTTTGCAATGAATTTCCTTACTCTTGGAAAAAGTGTAATATAAATAGTACATATTGGGGGGAGAGTGGGGCACTTCTGGCCCCGCACTCCCATCAAGCTGCCCATTTGTACAAAATGATATGTATCTGTGGGAGCATGGGCCCTCTGGGTCCTGCGATCCAACTTACACATAGCTACAGAGCCTTACAGCAGCCCTATGGGGCAAGGAACCCTTTTAAAACTGATTTGAAAAATATCTCGGGAACTGTAGCAGCTAGAAAAAAAATGTAAGTGTCGTTGTAATCATGACAACTAATACGTCAAGCAATATGGAGTGCCTGAATCCAAATCTCACATCGTTTATGAGCCACAGGCACAGAAATGCACTGGAAAGGCACCCATTGAACCGTTATGAAATTTATTTGCAAATATCTCATGAACCATAAAAGCAATGGAAAAAATTCCACTGCGGGTGTAGCCTACATTCTCCAATCTTGATTCAGTGGCTTAGATCACTTAAAAGTGAACTAAGCCACCAGTAACAAAAAGTCTGTATCTCACTTATTTTCTGAGATAATAGGCAATGAAAAGTGCAATAGGTGCCACAGTGTTATCCTATGGGGAAAATCTCAATTTCGTCATGACATACAGTATCTATGGAACTGCTTAATTCTCCATCACCTAAGCAGCATAAGTCACACATGTAGGGTGTCCCCTCAATACCCTAAAAATTTCTAGTAAAAAGACCAAACCATTTGTTAGAATTGCAATGGTAAAGTTTTTAAAATCCTAGTCCGTGAGTTAGCAAAATCCATGACCGTGAACTCGTGGACTAGGATTTTGACAGCTCATGGACTAGAATCATAAGCAAGTCACAGATAAAGAATGTTTTAATTTTAGAAAGCTATTTTGGACCAAAATGAGCCAAACCAAAGAGATGGCTTTGTAGAGGGGGTCACCCTGAACAAAACCCATGCCTCTTGTTGTCCAAAAGTCACCCGTGGAGAAAACTACAACATTTTGTTTTGTGGAAAAACTGAAAAACAAGATGGTGGCTTATGGACAAGGAATTTTCTGGGGGACCAGGATAATAGTCTGCGAGCTGACAAAATCCTTGACCGTGAGACCAATCCTAGTTCGTCAAAACTACGTATACATTTTAAAATGAACTGAGCATGCTCAGAACCTGAACATTAGAAACGTTATAATTTTGGAAAAGATTAATATTATTTTACCAAACCAACTCTGGCTTGTTTCTTGACTCAAACTCTTTCTACGTTCCACATTTCAGACGAAAAGACCACATGGTGTAGTCACTGCTTCATGGGCAAAAAAAAATGTCAAAAGTGGTGAAAAATGAGTTCTCAGAGTTTTGCTGAGCAGAAACCATAAGTCCAACTGAAATGCAACTTTGTAAATCAAGAGATCTACCAGACCAGACTAAGTATTCCAAATTTCGTGCAAATCCATTGAATGGCTGCAAAGTTATTAACGTGCAAAACTTGAGATTTAACATAAAAGTGCCTTCTCGACACTAACTGTAGGGGCACGAGCATGCCCCTATAATATGTTCAAGTTCAGATTTGAGGGTTAATAACTTTGAAGCCGTTCAACAGTTTTGCATGAAATTAAGCATGTTTTTCTCTATGGGTACATATCTTGAGCTGCCAAATGTAGTAGGAATTCATTGAGTGTTTTCTGAGCTATAAAGTGTTGAAAAAACAGAACAATCAGGATATTTTGACATTTCTTTGTCATCCTGGATCCCAGAAATGGCTTTTTGCTGTGGGCTGAAATTTTAAGTGTAGAAAGTCCTTGGGTCACTGATGTGCCTTTTGAAGGTTTGGTAAAAAAAATATTAAACCATTCAAAAGTTAGTTTACAGCTCTACCCCCTCCACCTCACAACACTGTCCACACACCTACAGGCATTGGGGTATGCCATAGGGTCATCTGGCCTAACTCTCACCCCATTCTCCAATACTGTACCATGTCAGCTTGTTTACACATGGAATGGGGTGAGAGCTGAGCCTTATGTCCCCATGGCACACACCAATGCCTGTTGGTGTGTGGACGGTTGGGGGGGTGGGCTGTTAAGGTTGAGTACTTCATGTGATATAAGAATGCCCGAATCTGTATATCACATCATTTACAAGCCACAGGCACTAAAAAGCACTGGAAAGACACCCTTTGAACACTTGTGACACTAATTTGCCAATACCTCATGAACCGTACAAGCAACGGAAAAGGTTCCACTGCAGGTGTAGACTTACGTTCCCCAATCTTGTTTTAGTGGCTTTCAAAGCTGCCAGTAGCTAAAAGTGTATATCTTACTTTGTTTCTGAGATATGGGCAATAAAAAGCACAATGGGCACCACAATGTTATCCTATAGGGAAAATCTCAATTTCGTAATGGCATATCTAGGGAACTGCTAAATTCCCCAACACCTAAGCAGTATAATTCACACCTGTAGGGTGTCCCCTCAACACCATGAAAATGTTAGGTAAAAAGACTAAACCATTAATTAGAAAAGCAGTGGTAAAGTTTTTAAAATCCTAGTCCATGAGGTAGCAAAATCCTTGTCCGTGAGCTCATGAACTAGGATTTTGACAGCTCGCAGACTAGGATCGTTAGTGAGTCACAGACAAAGAATTTTTTGTCATTTTAAAAGCTATTTTTGAACCAAAACAAGCCAAACCAAAGGGATGGCTTTGTGGAGGGGGTCACCTTAAACAAAACACATGCCTCATTTGGCCCAAAAGTCACCCATGGAGAAAGCTACAACATTTTGTTTTGTGGAAAAACTGAAAAACAAGATAGCAGCTGAAGGACAAGGAATTTTCTGCGGACCAGGATCCTAGTCCACACGCTGGCAAAATCCATGACCGTGAGACCAATCCTGGTTTGTCAAAAATACATATAAATTTTGGAATGAGTTGAGCATGCTCAGAACTCAAAATTAAAAATGTAATAACTTAGGAAAGGATTAATAATTGGAAATTTTCAAATACATGCAAAAACACTATTTTGCACCACAGGTGCAAGAATGTGTTTCGAACAGGATGTGAAAAATGACAGCTGTACTGTTCATGAGGTGCAGCAAAAAAGTGGCAATGTTGAAAATTTGGAGTTAAAATATTGAAAATTACCAAAGTTATGCATGTGCTTATAAACATTTAAGTGAAGGCTCGTAACTTGGCCATTTTTGGGAATGTTTGCACTAAATTTTCAACATGGCCTTTCTGGGACCCCACCTCATGGACACTAGTGGTGAAATTTCATTATTCAGTCCAAAAAGGTGATTTTGTGCATCAACTGCAAAATCACTTTCCAGGACCCACTCATGAAATGACAGTTCTGGTGTTCATGAGGTGGAGTCCCACAAAAGGCATGTTGAAAATTTGGTAAAGTTATGAACTTAAGTTCAAAACGTCTTTGAAATACATTATACGACACTTTGATTTCTCAGTTTGTGGTTTGGTTTTGAAGAGTGCAGATATGTCTCAGTCCACAGAAGATGACAGCCTGTGACCTCCGGTTCCGGTGGTAAGTATAGGGTAAGTGGGGGTGGAATCGTAGGTGCTCAGTGAGAGGGTTTTGATTGGGGAGGGGGTGGCTGGAATGACGAAGGGCCGTTTTCTTTTTTTAGTACTTTAGTATCATAGTTACATACATCTTTATGACTCACGTCAAGCAGTTAGGGTAGTTTAATTGTTTAACCTTGGTTAACATCACACAATAAAAATGTATAAATTACATCCCTTTGGGCCTCACATAATAATGAATATTTTAAAAATATTAAGCAGGTTCGCCCCAGTAAAAGATTTTAGGTATTTATAATAAAGATTTATAATAAAAAAAGATTTACAGTGACAAAAAAAAAAGTCTTAAGAAATAGGGGTTTGAAGCTCAATTTGGGCACATGAGTCCTTTAAAATGCTGCATAGGTAGATTCAAGCAAATATGGACAATAAATCTATGGTGCTTGCCAAGTGTGTCACCCAAAACAAAATTTCAGGTAATACGCTTCATCCTCAAATGGGAATTAATGGACCTATACCACTAATTAAAAAGTTTTATAGGGCCGGGTCCCCACAAATGCCTTCTGCAATTGACCTTCAATTTTTCTCTCAGAATCCCCAGAAATTACTAAGCCAATAAAATGAGCAGTAAAAGCAACAACAAAGTGATAACAGCTTTTATGTCCAACCCGTTACTATGCCAACAAAGCATCTACTATATTAGGGATTTCAAATAATTAGAAAGTGTGACACAAAATCATGCCTTCAGCAAGCAGTTTAAATTATGCCCATTATTCATGAATGAAACAAAACAAGCTCATCCAAGTTTCACTCAATTTAATAAATATTTTAACTTCAGGCATCTAGAAAAGTGTAACAATTGGTTCCATGTATAGGAGTCCACTTGTCTCAAAAATTATCTCAGTAGTGATTCTTAAAGCAAATATATATTTCCTTATGCCAAACCAGGGATAAATATGCTGAAACTTTTATTAGGTAGGTTTAAAGTACCAGAAATTTAACAGACTTCAGCAGAAAATAAATATTCAGTATTACCTCAAACCTAAGTGTGCCTTTCATAAACATGTTCCTTCAGTAGTACTGTAAGTTAAAGGGGCATACCTGCAGCTACATTATTTTTAATGTATCAGTCTACTTTTGTAAAAAACACATAGTCATAGGATTTCCCTGTCATGGCTGCCAGCTTGGCACAAAACTGAAGAGGAAAATCTTTCTTAGAAAATCAGACTCTGAGCTGCAGCATAGTAATCTTAGTTGTCTTGTCAGCAGGAATCTAGGGGTCCTGATTGTCTTTTCAGGAATTGGCAGGAATCTGGGGTAAAAAGATGGAGAAGTGTGATGAGTTTGCTCAGTTCTTTGCAGAGAAGGTTGCCACCATCAGGTCCTGAATATGTCCTGCCCCCTCTAGTGGGTATTGCAAAGGATGGCAGGAAGTGGCGGATGCCCAGTTTGCCTGGTCTGACTTCAGCCAGCTAGAAATCATGGATATTGTAAGGGTCATCCAGACATTTTGGCCAACCAGCTGTAGTTTGGACCTGGGCCCTACATGCATTCTTGTAGGGTACATAGATTAAATTGACCAGGTCCTTGCCGAGATAGTTTGGAGGTTACTGAACGGGGAGGTGTCTTTTCGGATCCCCTTAAGCAGGCAGTTGTTTGACTGCTCCTTAAAACCCTTCCTTGACCCAGGACTGTCTCAAAAACTACAGACCAGTCTCTAACTTATCCATTTTGGGTAAGGTTATTGAGAAGGTGGTTATGCTGCAACTGGACAATCATCTGTCCAGCCATGATATATATGATTCTCTCCAGTTAGGAATTAGGAGGAGGCTTAGTACTGAGAGAGCCCTTGTTCAGGTGCAAAATGACCTCCTAATAGTGAGAGATCAGAGGACTCATTCCATCTTGGTCCTCATTGATCTCTCTTAAGCATTTGACACTGTGGACCATTGTGTGCTCCTGGAGCACCTGCGGTTCATCTGTGGACTATCTGGAATGGTCCTCAGAGGGTTTTAATCTTTTCTTGAGGGTAGGACTCAGAGAGTGGTGTCTGGAATTTATTTTGCAGCCCTTCTATCCCTACCGCAGGGCTCCATTTTTTCACCCATGTTGTTCGCAGTGTATATGCTGCCAATGAGAGAGATCATTAGACAGTACAGTCTGAGTTTTCACTGCTATGCAGATGTTATTCAGCCGCATTTGTACTTTGTGCTTTGTGCCTGGACAAGATGTGATCTTCTTGGTACTTAACAACTGTATGTCAGAGATAAAGGACTGGATGAGTGCCAGCTGGCTGAGGTTGAACCCGGCTAAAACTGTGGTGTTGGTTGTGGACCCAGATCATTGGGAGGTGCGTTTGTCAGCAGGACAGCCTTCTGGGCTTTGGCTCGAGGGTGTTCAGCTGACTACCTCAGATCACTTGCAGAACCTGTGCATTATTTTTGATGTTGGCTTGACCCTTAAATCTCAGTTGTTTGCCATTGTCAAATTCTCTTTTTACCATCTGAGGACTATCACCCAGGTGAAGCATCTGGTTCTTCCTGATGATCTTCCAACATCGGTCCATGCCTTCATAACCTCCCGCCTTGACTACTACAATGCTCTTTAACTAGGACTACCGGGGGTTGATATCCACCGCTTGCAGCTAGTGCAGAGTGTGGCCGCCAGGTTATTGACTGGTACTTCTAGGACCAGTCATATAACACTAGTGCTCCATGGCCTGCACTTGCTGCCAATACAGTGGCAGATCACATTCAAGGTCAGGCTACTGACCTATAAAGCTCTGTACGACCAGGGTCTCCATTACCTGCAAGATCTCCTTCACCCTTACTGCCCCCTCTATCCTCGCAGATCTGCAGTTGAGGGATTGCTAAAGATTCTTAGGATTCATTTAAAGACATTGGGGGCCCGACCTTTTGCCTTTATGGCCCCTACCCTGTAGAATTCTCTACCATGTCAGGCAAGAGATTGCCTGACTGTTGAGAGTTTTAAGACCACACTAAAAACATACTTATTGTGTTTGCTTGCACGCATGTGCAAGAAGCACATTGCGTCAGCTTTATTCACAAAGGGGTTTTGGAGGCGTGGCAGTGTTGTGCTGAATGGCAGCAGCCCATTCAGGGGCTGGTCTATGCTGAGCCAATAGACGAGCATGCCCTGGAGCACCACAGTTAACAAGCAGGCCACAACATCAAAGGAATTGAACCGCTGCAATCAGGGAGCGCTCCGTCAGTATGCAATCAGCTGTTTGGTGTGCTCCCTGACTGCAGCAGCCAATTTCAGAGCTGCAAGCTTCCAGCCCCCTCTTTTGTATGCCTTCCTGGTGAAACACTTAAAGAAAATAAAAAACGATGGGATAGCCCACTCTCTATCAGCATAATCCTCCCCTTTACAAAATTGCCCTGTGCCAAGGGGGGGTGCCCAATCCCCCTCGGCTCTTTCCACGACCGCTTGCACCTCTATGTGCCAACAGGGATGCCCAGTCCCTGTGTCAGCATGCCCCCTTATTCATCATTTTGCCAATGGGGAGCCCACTCCACGTCAGCATAATGATCATGGCCCCCAGTGTCTTGTCTGCTGAGGAGGTGCACAGTCCCCCTCAGCTCTTGTCTCCCCCAGCCCCCAATAGGTGCAGACAGGGGTGCCCAATCCACCATCAGCTAAAGCACCCCCAAAATAGTCAGGTGGCATGCTGGGAGCCCACCCCAGTGTGCCCAAACAAAATGTCCCTGTAAAAAAGAAAACCTTCCTGCACAGTTTTTTTTTAAATAAACCTGTAAAGTAGAAAACGGTCCCTTGTCAACTCCTCCCCCTACCTGCACCCACCCTCTGCATACCCCACCTCCCCACAACCCTCCCTCATCCCATCCTTACCTGCGGAGTCGGCACGATGATCTTCAGAGGACCGTGAACACGTCTACACTCTTCAATGCTGACCGTGAACTAAGAAAATGCTAGTAAGCTGTGTAATGGGATAGACAGGGTTTTTTCAGCTTTGATACATATCTCAGGCATTTTTTGGAATTTTGGCACCACATTTTCAACATGGGCTTTTTGGGATCCCTCCTCATGAATTCTGCCCCTGTCATGCTGTTAATCAGCCCCGAAAGATGATTTAGTGGTCACTCACAGAATCACCTTTCAGGACTGACTAAGGAAATGACAGTGCCAGTATTCATGAGGTGGGTTCTCAAAAAGCCTACGTTGCAAATTTGGTGAAAAAAATCCCAAAATGACTTTTTTATGAGCATGCATTGTACAGTTGCTATGCATGCTCATAACTTCGCAAATTTGCAATATTTTAACATCACATTTTCAACACTGGCATTTTTCCACACCTCCTTGTGACAGTACAGCTGTCATTTTTCACATCTTGCCCGAAATGTGTTTTCACACTTTCGGTGCACAATAGCACATTTGCTGTGGGAAATCAGTGTTCGGGACAGATTATGAAAATGACAGTGACAGTGTTCATTAGCAGAGGTCCTAAAATGACTATGTTGAAAATTTGGTGACAAGACTCCATAAAATGACTGTGTTACAAGCGTGCATTGCGCAGTTTGCATGCACGCTTGTACGTTCACGCATTTGTAATATTTTCACTCCAGATTTTCAACATTGCCATTTTTATGTATCTCCTTATGAACAGTATAGCTTTCATTTTTCACATCCTGCCCAAAATGTGTTTTCACAGTTCTGCTGCAGAATAGCATGGTCACCTTACGAAAGCAGTGTAGTCGACACATTACTAAAATCACAGTGACACTGTTCATTAGCAGAGCTCCTAAAATGTGTATGTTGAAAATTTGGTGACGAAAGTCCATGAAATGACTGTATTACGAGCGTGCATTGAGCAGTTTCCATGCATGCTTGTAACTTCCCACATTTGCAATGTTTTTACTCCAGATTGTCAACATTGCTATTTTTCCACAGCTCCTTATGAACAGTACACCTGTAATTTTTCACATCCTGGCTGAAATGTGTTTTCACACTTCCAGCGCAGAATAGCACGGTTGCTGTGGGAAATCTGTTCGGGACACATTACAAAAATGACAGTGACACTATTCATTAGCAGAGGTACTAAAATGCCTATGTTGAACATTTGTTGATAAAAGTCCATACAATGACTTTGTTATGAGTGTGTGTTGTGCAGTTTCCATACATGTTCGTAACATCACACATTTGCAATTTTTTCACGCCAGATTTTCTACATTGCCATTTTTTCACACCTTCTTATGAACAGAACAGCTGTCATTTTTCACATCCTGGCCAAAATGAGTTTTCGTACTTCTGGGTCAGAATAGCGTGGTCACTGTGGGAAATCCGTGTTTGGGACACATTATGAAAATTACAGTGACACTGTTCATTAGCAGAGGTCCTAAAATTCCTATGTTGAAAATTTGGTGACAAAAGTCCATGAAATGTCTATATTACGAGTGTGCATTGCTCAGTTTCCAAGCACGCTAGTAACTTTGCACATTTGCAATATTTTCACTCCAGATTGCCAACATTTCCATTTTTCTGCAGCTCCTTATGAACAGTACACCTGTCGTTTTTCACATCTTGGCCGAAATCTGTTTTTGCACTTCTTGCGCAGAATAGCATGGTCGCTGTGGGAAATCTGTGTTCGGGACACATTATGAAAATGACAGTGACACTGTTCATTAGCAGAGGTGCTAAAATGTCTTTGATGAACATTTGGTGACAAAAGTCCATAAAACGACTGTGTTATGAGCATGCGTTGCACAGTTTCTATGCACGCTTATAACTTCACACATTTGCAATTTTTTCACACCAGATTTTCAACATTGCCTTTTTTTGCACCTTCTTATAAACAGAACAGCTGTCATTGTTCACATCTTGGCCAAAATGTGTTTTCGTACTTCCGGCGCAGAATAGCGCGGTCACTTTGGGAAATCCATGTTTGGGACACATTACGAAAATCACAGTGACACTGTACATTAGCAGAGGTCCTAAAATGCCTGTTGAAAATTTTGTGAGAAAAGTCCATAAAATGACTGTCTTATGAGCATGCGTTGCTCAGTTTCTATGCACGCTCGTAACTTCGCACATTTGCAAATTTTGACTCCACATTGTCAGCATTGCCATTTTTCCGCACCTCCTTATGAATAGTACAGCTGTCATTTTTCACATTTCACCCGATATGTGTTTTCAGACATGTAGCATACAATGAAGTAGTCGGTGTGCAAAATCAATGTTCTGGACAGATTAAGAAAATCACAGTGACACTGTTCAAAAGCAGAGGTCTCAAACTGGCTATGTTGAAAATTTAGTGACAAAAGTCCATAAAATTACTGTGCTACGAGTGATGATGGCGCCTCAAGTATCTTTCTTCCCTTGTGACTGCAAGAAACTCCCCTTCCAGCCTATTGGTGGCTTCAGGGTTTCTCTTCCCTATGTGCATGATCTTGCACTTTTTTGCATTAAACCCTAGTTGCCACTCTTCTGACCATTTTGCCAGTTTATCCAGATCTCTTCTCAATCTGCCCACCCCATCTGGATCATCCACTCTGTTGCAAATCTTGGTGTCATCTGCAAACAGACAAACCTTAATCTTCAGTCCATTTGCAATGCCACTGATAAAGCTATTGAAGAGGACTGGCCTCTGCACTGATCCCTGAGGTACCCCACTTGTGATTTGCACCTCTTCTGACTGTATACCATTTACCACCACTCTCTGTTTTCTGCCCGTCAAACAGTTTGCCACCCAGTTGACCAATGTCTGACCCACCCTGAGCCTATCCAGCTTATTAATCAATCTTCTATATGGAACAGTATCGAAAGCTTTGCTGAAGTCAATGTAGGCAACATCAACTGCTCCCCCTTGATCCACCACTCTGGTTACCCAGTCAAAGAAATCTATGAGATTAGTTTGACAGGACCTTCCTTTTATAAACCCAAGTTCTAGTTTGGTAGCCTTAGTCAGATTGTACAATTTTCTAATATCTATAATGTTTACAGCCTTATTGCTGTCGTAACATTCCCCAATTAATGTTTGAAGTACTGTCTTAATTTAAGTGTGCCCAAAATCTCCTACTCATTTTCTTCTTCCATGTTATTTTCATAGTCATTATCAGAATCTTAGTCTGTATCAGATTCTAAATCAGATTCTGCATCACATTTTGCATCATCTTTTCCAGCTGTTGAGACGTTCTCTTTTGCTACAATATCCCTGAGGCTCTTTGGTAGCAGTGCCGTTTTGCATCAGAAATGTTGACATTTCCCTTTAATCAAAGTCCAGCCATGGTCCAGTGGTGATGGTGGAGCATCAGGCTTGTCATAGTTGAGGAGGATGTACATCTGGCAGTTAATTCACTTCACCTTCAAATCTTGTGAATCATGGTCAGGAGGTATTCTCTGGGATGACTTCCTCTTCATTTTGTCCTACTTCATGCCTGAGCCTCAGCTAGCATCTTGCTGATGCTATCTTGATAGACAAACCCGATAGTGAAGTTTGCCATGTTGTCAAGAATATTTGGTGTCACTGGAGGACTCTTTCCAACACCTAACAACAACCTACTATATGTGCTGCTTCAGATTTCAGTGCACTTTGAAATATTAACTTCTTTCCATGTCCAAAGATCCCTGAGATTACATCTGCTCCCATGTGTATATGAAGTGGTACGATGACTTGAGCAACTTCTTTTGAACACAGTGCTTTGCAGTCAAATATGTCCTTCTTCCTCTTCAAGCTGAGAGCACCGTCAACCTGGTGTGATACATGTGCAGCTAGGACAACTATGTCAATGTCTTCTGCAACAAATACAACAACATCCTTTGCTCCATTCTTCCTCAGTTGTGAGTATACAGTATATTCAGAAGTATCATGTCTGCTTCTATTTGGTAACATGGGAACATTTTTATTTCCACATGTTCATCCTCAGAGGGCAGATTCCTCATAGAATATAGAAATTGGATGGCTGGATGTTGATGGGCAAATATCCTGAATTCACCCTTCAGGAATTGCTGGGTACTTACTTTGTTGCCTGGGTTTTTGAAAATGTTGTAGAACTCATTTGAAGTGAGAAGCTTATCTTCTCTCTTGATATGTATATTCCACGTACCTTCTGTGTTTAATGTGCATGTTGCCCTATGTTCATGATTATTGTCTTTGATGCTCTTCTCCAAGTAATATGGATCATTCACAAAGACGATCTTGGAAGCTTTGGGGTGTCAGGCCAGGACAAGTGCAAATACCTTATGAGCATAATCTGCCCATGTGAAGTCAGTTTCATCATGCTTTTCTCTATCCTCTGTAGAAGGAGTGGAAAGCCTTCAAATGAATCCCATGACTACCAGGGTAAGGTAGCTACTGATGGGGTATAGTGGAACCAGGTTCAACTTTTCATCTAACTTTGATTTTTGCACTTTGACCATAGTTCTATTAGGATCGAATATTGAGAAACATTCCTCTGTCACATGATGTTCCATTATTTGTGACAGGTCAAACTTCTCCTTGCACTTTTGAGTGAAGAGAGATTATTTCTGTCAAGGCATTGTTTTCCATTACACTAGTCCTTGATACAATGGATTTTGTCCCATATCTAATAATAGGTGGTCTACTGAAGTTATACCTTGGGTTTCTGTCAGCTATTGCATCAAATGATTTCTTATTTGAAAACATCCGCTCCTGAAAGAATTTGTTGACTAGTGATTTACCATACTCATGTGCTGTTTCACCGTCCTGGACAGGTTTTTCTGATACAATCATTCCAGATTAGAGAGTCTTCAGAGTAGGCTTTGTAAGGTCAAAAGGATCATAGTCAAATTCTGTGATGTAACAATGGAGATCCTGTACTGCCCGTTCATCTGCTCTTAGTCGAGTTGTTGAACTCTCACTGTGGCATTGAAAGGCTGTCTTCATGTTTGTGATGACATGCAGGAAAACCCTAACTATTTATAAAGTTTGCATTTCAAGTGTGAGTTAACATCTTCTCATTCTTCAAAATTCTCATCCAACTGGCTTTCATCTTTGAGCCCTTGTTCATTTTCATTTCTATCCATACATATGGTGGCAAGCAAGGGTAGGGGTTCCCTGTCATTGATTGTGCAAATAAACCATCACACATGTACTTGACTTTCTCATCAGGCAGACAGCTAATCTCTAGTCAGAACTCAATGAGCCAGTTTCCATACTTGTCATTGTCAAATACTTGCAACCATGACAACATCAATCTAAGTGATGCCTTGAATGTCTCCCAATTGTGAGTTCTTAATGCATGGATATACATCATCAGTATTTTAGTCATGTATATGAAACTGAGCCAATACTTTGCCATTGAACTATCAGAATTTTCAGCCATTTCAAATGCTTTTACAACAAATGAAGATAACCCTTGATCAGCCTCTAGTTCATCACAGGTCATCTTGAACTCTTAGCATGTGTTAGTGGAAGGGTGAATTAGTTTTTTCCAGCTTTTCTTGTTGCTCTGGAGACATGTGTAGAGCAACACTAAATCCTTTTTGAATTATTCTGTGAGCCAGTATCTCGTACATCAGTCGAAGACATCTGATGCTTCTCTTATAATGTTTTTCTTGCAGTGCCTTGTCAACTGAACCCTCTGTAAACACACTAGCTGCAGCAGGAATGTCAGATAAAACAGATCCATTCAATCACTTGTTGATTGCTGATATGAAAGAACACTGTGCATGGAACAGACCTAGGAATGGAAGGATGAGTTTGAACTGTGTAGGATTCTTATTTTTCAACTGAACAATCAGAGCACAGACTGACTGGTCTCCAACTAGTCGAATGAAATGAATCAATTTCTTTTTCACTACAGTGACTGTGACACACATCACCTCATGCACTACTGACATGTGGCATGGCTTGGACAATGTGAAGTAGCAGTCTGATTTGCTCTTTGTAGTCAACTTCTGGATATTGACTTGAAATCCAGCAAATTCTCCAATCTTCTGGCTTTCTGCTGGAACCTTTTTCCCATTGCTATCAAGATGACCCTAGGAGTTGACCATTTCTCAAATCTTTTAGCCCTGAGTGCCTTGTGGTGAGATATCAACTTCAGCTCAAACTGATGGTAGGCCATGTTTGACCATCTTGTAAGGTTGAACTTTGTGTTGTTCTGCACTGATATTTTTCATCTCAAGAGGCTTTCCCAAGGCCAGTTTAGGACCAGTCTAAACAGAAACTTTAATGGTAACAACCTCTGGTTGAACAAACATCACATTTGTGCAGTGAGATGGGATTACCTATGGAATCCCATAATTCGGTTTCCCAAACTCCACAAGCCCAAGTTTGGGAGGCTGAATTTCAGCATCCTGATAAGGACTTAAGATCAATGTGAGGAATTTTGCCCCCCACACCTCCTGTGACTAATATAACCAACTCTGAGGGGGAGCGGACATCAAAGTTATTAAAAAATGTTAAAGGGGCAGAATGGTGAGGAGACAAAAACTGATGCCACAATGGAAATAGAATCTGGGTCCACATGGCCATGCTGGCTGAGCTGCTCATAACCCAGCCCTTGATATCACAGGAGCAGTTCACTTAGCACCTCCTTCCTCTCGCTACTCATGTAACAAAACTGTGTTTCACCCGTGCTGAATATTTTGTAAATTATTTTGCACGGTGAAATAGAATTTCGTCAGGCAAAATAATTTCAGGCATCTGTATTTTGGGATACTGAAGATGGTCCCATGAGCGTCAGAATACTGAGCTTCAGTATCCTGAAAGAATACAAGGAAATGTATCTGCTCCTGTCAATGTGTCGTCCTGAAAGTCATTATTGTCTTAATTGGCAATTCCAGGAAAATACTTAGCAAGCTCTTCAGGACAACTGTGATTCTTCTCAAGCTCAAACTTGGTCATTGTAGCATACAGAGTAAGAACATCCTGGTAGCTTATTCTCAGTGATAATTTCTTCATCATGTCAATAATTTCGCAACTTCTAATCAGGCCATGAATCGTCATTGATAACTTGAACTTTAAGGAAGTGTGTTTCCCTGTGATGAATGAAAATAACAGTGATGACAAGGCTGCAATCTCTGGATCTTGGCAAGCATCATTGAAGTCACTAGCAGCAGGGTTCTTTAGCCAGGTGAGAAACTTTCATAACTCAGGCTGAAGTTTTCAGTGTTCTCAAGCTCATCAATATGTGGAGGCCAGCTCATGACTGTATCGCACGATAACTTGTCTTTCAAATGCCTGGCAATAGTATTCTGTAATTGTTTATCACTCACTTCCCATGAGTAGATTGCTGCTTCCACATAACTTCCACCTGCAGATGTGTCATATACTATTATACTCTCATTTTTGTGGAAATAATCATGAAATTGGATCCTGTTTGCAAACTTCTTTTGAATAATATGAGTAATTGTGCTTGATTTTGTTGTACTTGCATCATTACTGAAATTCCTCAACAGGTTATTGTAGTCCATCAGTAGCCCTTGGAATGTTCTTGGCACATTCATATCCAAAACAACTGTCAGTACATGTTTGAATAACATATCTTGAACTTCTACAAAACAAAACAGTGGGTAGTGGAGATTTGAATTAATGTTTTTATCTTGGTGGTATATTGGAGAGCTATATTTCTTCCAACAGGAGGAATGATACCGAATCACAGTGGCAAAAGGATCTGTTGTACAATCAATTACAGCTAAGATATGGTCACACATTGTAGCATCTTCTAGGTACACTGTGTAAGCCTTGAATGTGAGCCATGCATCCATTTGTTGGAGAAGACACCACTTGTCTCTGCCAGGATGTTTTTTGCCTTCTGGCAACATTTATTTTTTATTTTATTTATTTCATTTTTGTTGACCGGGTAAGTGCACTAGGCAAATCCTGCCTATTTTCAGGCACGACCCGGGGGAGGGGGATGCAGATGAATGCCAACTGACCTTGAACCAGATGAAACTGTTGGTGATATTTTTAGTGAATGAGGGAAATTTGGCCAGGACACTGGGGAAATTCCCCTACTCTTTTCGATAAGTGCCATGGGATCTTTAACATCCACCTGAACTATCACCAATCCAGGCAGATGGGACCTCGGTTTAACATCTCATCCGAAAGACAGCACCTCAGAAGTGCAGCACCCCTCTCATGCTGCACTACAGTGTCAGTACTGGGATATTAACCCAAGTGCCAGATGTGGGAACTGAACCCACAGCCCTCTGATCTCCCGGCCTCAGAGGCGAGTGTGCTACCTACTGAGCCACTGACACTGATGCATGCACCAGACACAGAGATCCTTATCCTGTAGAGAACCACTCCATGAAAATTAGTTGAAGAACCAGGAGCATTTTCAGGGAACTGTCATACTCAGATCAGGATATGAGGATTTCTTGAATCTGTTGTTTCTCTATCCTAGTTTTCGCTTGCTGAAGTTTCCTTTTACTCGTGAGTCTAGTCTTATACAATTTGTGAAAAAACATGCCAGTTGGACCATCATTGCAGTTTTTTTTCTCAAAAACACTTCAATATTTATCCAACCCCCTTCATTCCAGTGCTATACTCTTCAGTTTTTACCGTAAATCAATTGGATAGTCAATTTTGTCTTCATCACACTCGTTATCACATACTGTAATATACACAGTTCTTTAATTGTCTCAACTCTCCTCCTCTTTTTTCCTCATGACAGTCATACTGGTTTTATTATGGATGTTGACATCTTTCCAATCATCAGTCAAAGAACTTTATTTAGATACACCTGCGAAAAGATAAAATACACACACACACACACACATATTCATTGCAAAAAACTTAATGCATCAGTTAGGGTTGCTTACACAGAGACAAAAGTGAGGAAATTTGACATTAGGGTTTTCAACCCTAACTCTGAATCCCTTCCTACACACACATACACAACACACATACAAGCTGGGGATGGTACAGTGCAACTCAACCAATCAGAAACAGACACCGTAGGCTAACAGAAAGAACATACAACTCTAAACATACCACAAGAGGCATCCATCATCATTTTCAGCAAACTGTATCACTTCTGCTGCCATCTCATTGTCTTGGAGGAGTATAACCACACACTGTGCAACCACATAAGATGGCCAGTGCATGAATTGTGTATCTCCATGCAGATAGTAGAACAATATCCATAAATCATGGTAGAACCACCTAGTGAGTTGGGACCTGTTCTTCCATCCTTCCATTGAGATAGAGCAACACACTACATATGTCACAGAGGGACCACAGGGTGCTATGTATCCTACCTTACCATCCCTACATTAGCATAGTACAAAACTATCTATGTGTCACTGTGTCCATATGTCATAGTGTTACCTGATGGTTGCTCAGATACTGCATTACCTTTCCTCTAGTAAGATATAAGTACAGTACAATCTATATTTCACATGATCCATGTGTTACAGTGACAGTACAGGGTGATTTGTATTCCGCTGTCCAATTCCTCCATCATCATACTACAACACAGTACATATGTTACATTGCCTATATGTCACAGTGACAAAAATGCAACATATTGATGGTGTTACACATGGATTGTCTTGTACTATTTCAAAAGAGGTATGGTAGTACATGGTCCAAACTACTTTGTGTTCTCTCTGTGACATATGTACAGTGTTGCACTATCTTGATGTAGGACTAGGAGGGCAGTGTGCCACAGTGACATATAAACAGTGGCCCAGATATTCAAAAGGGTTGCACATGACTCAACAGTGTTGCACCATGCACAACCACTGATGTGCCCCGGCACAATATTCAAAAGGGAAAAGTGAGTGGCACAAATCTCAATGTGCTGGAGCTCATCAGTAATGTATACAGGTGCAGGTGGGGGGGCAAGCTCATGCATACCCTGCACAGTCTGATATTCAGTCTGGGATGTGCAGAGCCATGCATGCGCAACCCCTACCTGCATCAGCACAAAGTTGATCCCAGAAAAAAAGGATCAACTGATGGCGACCCACTGGTGAGCTGCCATATTGCAGGGTGCTACATGGTAGCTGCCACCTGTGGGTGGTCACCCGAGTTCCGGCTGCACCTGGCGGCACCCCCCCATGCCCGATCATGGGCATTTGTAAAATAAATATATGTCCTATATCCCTGGTGGTCCAGTGGACCACTGCCTTCCCAATTGTGGGCATTTGTCAAAAGAAAGATATTCCGTCCTATATTGCTGGTGGTCCAGTGGACCGCTGCCTGCCCGATCGTGGGCATTTGTCAAAAGAAAGATATTCTGTCAAATATCTCTGGTGGTCCAGTGGACCGCACTCTGTCTGATCGTGGGCATTTGTAAAATAAATATATGTCTTATACCCCTGGTGGTCCAATGGACTGCTATCTGCCTGATCGTGGGCATTCTATGGCAATCTATGGATGAGAGTGCATGGTTCAAAAGACAGTGCACTCCCAGCCCCACATTGACATAATAGAACAGGGTCTTTCTGAAATGTTGTGAACACTGTTGGTCCATGTAGGTACTTCAACAGTCTGCATAGATCAGGTGAAGAGTATGGAGTTATTCACCATACAGTCACGTCCCTACATGCAGTCACATCCCTACATGCAGGTAGTAGAAGAATGTATATAGCTAACAGCAGAACCACATGATACTATACATCCTGCACATCTATACCTCCATCTACCCAAAAGAACAGTGGGCCAGATTCACAAAGATCTTCCACAAGCTGTGACAATGGCAACTTGCACCGACCATCCCTGCGACCTGGCCTGTGCACCTGATTCAGTATCGGAGTGGGTCCAGGGGTCTGCACCCTGTGACTTGTGGTAGCTGTCAAGGTAGAGTGCAGCTCCCAGGTATGCTGCTCATCACAGGACAGGGTAGGCAGCAGATGCACCTGCTGAGGTTGCCTTGGCACCCCCATGCCCACTCCCAATTCTCCATAAGGAATGGGCTCCAGCCCCAAGCCCCTTTTCCATGGATCCCCCCTGTAGTAATCACCCTTACCTGCCCTGCCCTGGTGGCCCAGTGGTCCCCAACCCCCCACCCAGCAGTGCCAGACCCCACAACATACACACACGCACACTCAGTGAGTTGACGACTGGCACAGCTCTCCCTCACCACCAGGGCCTGCTGCTGACTGAACTGTGCCCCAATCACGTATTGTAAGTACATGCACTTTGTGAATGACAGCTGCTATCATTCCCAGAGCGTATATTATTACAGTACGCATTCTTGGTGCAGTTCAGTTAGCAGCTGGCCCTGGTGGTGAGGGAGAGCTGTGCCAGCCACCAGCGGTGTATTGGGGGAGTGTGGCGCCTCTCACTGTGGGTTGGGGGGCCACTCTACTACCATGGTGTTACAGGGATTGAAGGGGGATTGTGTCACAGGGAATGTGGGGAGGCCTGAACATGTGTGTGTATGGGGGGGGTTCTGGTCATTGAGAGTGTTCCACATACCCATCCTGGCACAGTGCGTACCATGCCTGGGACCTGGAGCCCATGGGGGGCTGTAACCCACAGAGATGTGGATCTGGGGCACTGTGGCAACCTCCAGTGAACAGCAAAGACCATTTAGACCATCTTTTTGTTGGCGTAAATGGTCTTTGACAGATGTTCACTGGTGGTTGTCTCTGAATCCCATGTGTGGACATAGCAGCCACCCTACCTGAATAGAGTGCAAATGCTGCCATAAACCCCCTTACGCCATGTCACAAGGGGGTTTATTGCACATGGGTGCAGTTGGGTGCATGCAGCCTGCAGCATGTCGCAGGCTGGCTATGAGAATCCCACCAGGATGAAACTCAGGATGCAAGTGCTACTTGAACCATTTCGTCTGATGCAAGTTGCCTTGCATCCTGATTTGTCTTTTTTGAATCTGGCCCAGTATGTATAAGTCACAGTCACACAGCTGGGTGGTTTACACCCTGCCTTCCTATCCCCCCACAGGTGGACATTTTTTTTTTATTTATTTTATTCAAATCTAGGATTACAATTACCTTTGAGCCAAGGCTCTTTTACAAAGGTTCCACATCAGAGGAAGTACAGACAGGGATGAAATGACACAAAATAAGAAAGCAATAATCACAGTACAACAGCATTCGGTAATTAGAGACAGGATCATATAACACTCAGGTAAGAAGCCAAGTAGAAAACCTGTGGAATGACAGTGGGGCATACGTATAGTGGCAGCTGGTACCAGAGAACAAAGGGGGTAGGCAGGGAGGAGACACAAAAGCAGCCGAGGCAGTTGTCAGGCGATAGGGTGGGGGGTGCAAGCAAACATGGGTGACGGGGAAAAAGGGGGGATGATGGTGGAGAGTGGGGAGGGGAGGATAGGTGGGGTGGTAGACTGAAGATAATTGCAAGTGGGGTACAGAGCAGCAAGGGAAGGGGAAGAGTGGTGGTATCAGTGGCAGGACATGTCAGCTCAGGAATAGGTGTAGCAGTCACAGGAGCTCGAGGCTGTAAGATGAAGCCATAGTCTAGTTTTGAAGATACCAAGAGTTGGAGCTGAGGTGATGGCTGGGTTGAGGTTATTCAGCCAGAGAGGAGCAGTATAGGTGAAGGAACATTGACCCAGAGTGGTGCAGCAGTGGGGAATTGGAAGGAGTTGAGTTTTTGATCCCCTGGTGATCTGCTTGTTGTTCCTGTTGTTGTGGAGCCGGGCAGATACCCCCCATGGTGCACGTCTGAGGCTAATTTTCTTTGCCATTGTGCAGGTGAGGAACTTTATATGATTTGAGAGTTGAAGCCAGCTGGTTTATGCATATAGATCACAGGTATGGGTAAGTCGGTGGGCCCCAATGATAATCCGACATGACTTGTTAAGGGCTGTTGAGATATTTCTGAGGGTAGTCATAGTGGTGGAGCCATAGATGAGGAGACCATAGTCAATAATCGAGACCACGGAACTCTGAATGGCAAGCTTCAGTGCTTGAGGTATGAGATGTTGTCTGTGCCTGTAGAGGAGGCCAAGGTGAGTATTAGCAGCATTAGACATGTTTTTGACATCTACCTTGTAGGAAAGGTTAGTGTCAAGAAGTATCCCAAGGTATTTGAAGAAAGGAACCTGTACAAGGGTATTCCCTTGTGATGTGGAGATAGTCAGGGGCTATAGCTTGTGTCTATTATGAAAGCTGCAGAAGAGCATAGACTTTGTTTTCTTGTGGTTAAGGATGAGTTTGTGATTGGAGAACCATGTCTCAATGGCACTAAAATCAAGTTGGAGATTTTGTTGTAATGATATGGGGTCTCTGTGGGATGAACAGATGACTGCATCATCTACATAGAGGATGATTTTCTCCATGCAAGATTGGGGTATGGAATTTAGAAACAGGCTGAAAAGTAGATGGCCAAGTAACGAACCTTGGGGGACACCAGAACGAGCTGGCAAGGTATCAGAGAGAGTATTGGCAGTTTTCACCCTTTGTGTGTGGTTTTCCAAGTAGCTTTTGAACCAATGTGCTGAGTGTGGAGAGAGTCCAGTGTTCAGGAGTTGGTTAACCAGTAGCTGATGGTGGACAGTATCAAAAGCCTTGGAGAGGTCGATATAAACTGCGCCAATAAGAAGGCTGTTGTCAAGAGAACTATGCACAGCTCCAGTGAATTCAAGAAGGGCAGTGGAGGTGCTGTGTCCCTTTCTGAAACCATGCTGTGGCTCACACAATGGATTGTATTTGGTGAGGTGGTCGGTTAGCTGGTCTGTCACGATACGTTCAAGTGCCTTGGAGAGAGGGGGCAGAATAGAAATCGGGTGATAGTTAGCATGGCTAGTCTTATTACCACTTTTGTGAACAGAAGTGACGGTAGCAGTTTTCCATCTGTCCAGGAATTGACTGGAGCAGAGAGAGAGTTAGGATTTTGGTTAAGGGATGTAGAACTCCCTCGAGAGTAAGTAACAGTAACTTAAGGTCAAGGGTGTCACCACTAACTCTGGATTTAGAGATGGCAGCTGTGACGTATCATTGTGCTTTGTTCAAATTGATCTCCTGAAAGTAGAAGTTGGGTGATTAGTCTGAGCAACATGGGCATTTGAGGAGCAGGTGTCTTCATTAAAGAAGTCAGAGGGGAGGAGAGCACTAAGGTCAGTAAATGCTGTGTTAAAGGTGTTAGCAATTATCGTGGGGTCAAGGGTAGTGGCCCCATCAACTATCAGCATTTCTGGGGTTTTTTTGGTTGTTTCCCTGTGATTTCCTTGATGTTATCCCAGAAAGTGTGACCATTACCCCAGGTGTTGGAGAGTGCATCATTATAGAAGGAACTTTTGATAAGTCGGACGGCTTTGGTACAGGCATTTCGGGCTTGTTTGTAGGTTTGTATGTCTGATAGCTTGCCTGTGGCTTTGGCCACCACCCAGGGATGGTTCCTAGATTTCAGTTGTGAGAGGAGCTTGGAGTTTATCCAAGGGTTACAGAGTGTTTTGATTTTACATTTTTTAACAGGCACAAAGAGGTCACAGGCTTTGTTAAAGGTGGTGATGAAGGAGTCAAGTGCCACATTGATATTTGAAGCATTGTAGATCGGTTGCCAGTCTTGTAGAATCAGGTATCATTTGAGAAGGGAGAGTTGTCCACGTAAGAGGACCTTACTATATATGATTTTGGGGGGTGGCTTGAGAAATTTGTTGGACCATGCACAAATGACTGGGGAGTGGTCACTGAGGAAGTCCAGTAGAATGGAGGTACTAGAGAACTGGGATGAGTGGCTACTAAGTACCCAGTCCAGAAAGGTATTAGTGCCGGTCTTTTAGTTTGTCCTGGTAGGGGTGTCGACCATCTGTGTGAGGTTGGCAGCAACTATGGCATCTTTATGTGCTCCTACATCTGATGCATGCCAATTTATGTTGAAATTCCCTAATAGGATAAGTTCAGAGTCAGGTGGTTGGGAGTTGATGAACTTGAGAACATCGTTGAGAACGCTGGCTTAATCCCAGGGTGGAATGTAAACAGTGATGATTGTGAGTGCTTTGTGACTGGGTCCAAGGAGTAGTTTTATGGGTAGGATCTGGGCCAAGGACTCAGGCATCAGTGTTTCAATTGGGTGTACCATTAGGGTGTCTTTGATATAGACGGCACAGCCGCCTCCTTTCTTAGAGACACGATCCAGTCTAATAATGTTGTAGCCTTGTAGGGTTATTGCCAGGTCAGTTACTTTTGGCAACAGCCAAGTCTCCACCATTGCTAGGATGTCAGGGTTATGTTGCCTTACGAAGGATTGAAGTGCGTCAAACTTAGGTAGCAGGCTACAAATGTTTAGAGTTGCTATGAGAAGAGCAGCTGCAATTGATCTGAAGCTTGGACTGTGTGGTCCAGGGTCTGGATGAATGTTGCCTGAGAACAGTAGGATGAGGAGAAGCAGTTTTAAGGAGCAAAGACGTAGCTCCTTAAGGCTTAATTTATAACGTCATTTGATAAGGGAGTCGCAGGCGGGTTCAAGTCAGCAGCACCGGTGTGATGAAATGAGCTGGAGCAAGGATAAACAGGCCAGCCCACAGGGTTTAGTTGCTTTTAGCAGTAGCCAAGTATTGACCATGGGTGGGCCATAAGGGGGACGTGGCAAGAAGTGAAGAGTTCCCTTGGAGCAGTAGGTTGTGCCTTGGCAGGAGATTAGGGGGGAGTGGGCAGGGGAGCCAGTGGCCAGGGAGGGAGGAGATGGGAATCATAACAAGGAGAAAGAGGAGAGTTAGGAGCAGGGAGGAGAGTGCCCATGAGGCAGGCATTGAGTACACAGGTGGTGAGGGTGGGGGGGGTAGAGCAGGGCCGAGACAGTTGATGGGTGATCTAAGGGTAGGGGAGAAGCTTCAAGGAGTAGGAGGAGAGAGAGTTGAGCAAAGGCAGGCTCTGTGTGGAACAAAAAATGTGATGGGTTGGCATGAAGGACCAAAACTAGTGAACCAATGGGCTAAGGGGCTGAAGGAGAATGGCGGCGGGGCTTAGGCATATAAATTTAAGGGAGGGGTTGGGGGGGGGGAGTAAAATTACAGCAAAGTCAATGTATTTCTATGGGTGCAGAGCCCGGCGAGCAGAGCAAAAGACAGAGAGAGACAGGGAGCCAATCAGGAGCAGCATAGGCAGCAAGTGTCCAATCAGGGAGCAAGACAGCAAGTGCTAGTCCAATGGTATCTGCCCATGGCTTCCTCAAAGCCAGGCAGGATTCTTACCCAGAGTAGCTGGAGCTGTGAGGTGGGTAGTGGTGGTGGCTTGGGTGGCTAGCTTCAGGAGCAGCGGCCACATTGAGAAATGGACCCAGCGGCCCGGTCAGGGGCTGGATCCAGAGTAGCTGGAGCTGTGAGGCAGGCGGTGGTGGTGGCTTGAGCAGCTAGCGTCAGGAGCTGCAGCCATGACAAGAAATGGACCCGGTGGCCCAGTCAGAGGCTGGATCTAAGGGGGACATACACTGTGTATCCATCTGAGGAAATATAAGAGAGAGTTGCCCATATACTTCAATGCATCAAGTTATGAGCAGGAGTAGCAAAATAGTATGAAACAATCATAACCATCTGTGCTGGCCTGGTGGTGCTGAGGGTTGAGGCAATGGACACCACATCACGCACCACGCCGGCGACCCTGGTTCGAGAACGGACTTGGGCTGCCGGGGTTGGCAGGGGAGAGGAAGGATCGAGTGTCCCATGGTTGCTCTCCTTCCTTTGGGGTGGGTCAGGGCACTACAGTGACCTGTAGTGACAGCTGGTGGAGACCGGTGGTGCAGCAGCAGCAGCAGAAATAGGGGGAGAGCACGGCAGGTGTCGGCACGTAGTGCCTTGACACCATTGCACGTCCGGCTCTCAAGGAACACAAAAATCGGGTGGAAAATGGTGGAGCGTGATCTCTGCGGCTTATGGCCATGCCCAGCATTCCCCAGTACCCAAGAGGATCCTGCATACAGGGTGTGTGAGTGATTAAAAGCTGGCCATGTGGGGGTGCCAGACCGGGCCCAGTGGGGGTGTGGGTGTCTGCAGCCGGAGATCACGAGGGATCCGCTCCACAGAAAGGAGCATTAATAGAGCTGCAATAAAAAAAAAATATTCATAAGCATCTCATATTAAAGAAGTTTAACCTAAAAGGTTCTACATAGCCTGCTTAACACCTTCCCGCATCTTTACACATCATGTGGGTGTACTCCCCCAAGACAATGGGGTGGCAGTAGAAGTGATACAGTTGCTGAAACATCATGATGGATGCTACTTGTGGTATGCTTACAGAGTTGAATGTTCTTTCTTACACCTTATGGTATCATATTCTGATTTATTGTGTTGCACTGTACCATCTCCTGCTTGTATGTATGTTGTACATGTGTGTGGGGAGGGATTCGGTGTTAGGGTTGAAAACCCTAACATCAAATTTCCTCACTTTTATCACTGTGTAAGCAACCCTAACTGATACATTAACAAAGTTTTTTGCAATGAATTTCCTTACTTTTTGAAAAAGTGTAATATAAATAGAATGTACTGGGGGGAGCATGGGGCACTTTGGGCCCCACGCTCCCACCAAGCTGCCCATTTGTACATAATGATATGTGTCTGTGGGAGCATGGGCCCTGCGATCCAACTTACACATAGCTACAGAGCCATACAGCAGCCCTATGGGGCAAGGAACCCTTGTAAAAACTAATTTGCCGATATCTCGGGAACTGTAGCAGCTAGAAAAAAAAATGTAAGTGTCATTGTAATCATGACAGCGGATACGTCAAGCAATATGGAGTGCCTGAATCCAAATCTCACATCGTTTATGAACCACAGGCACAGAAATGCACTGGAAAGGCACCCATTGAACCGTTGTGAAACTAATTTGCAAATATCTCATGAACCATACAAGCAATGGAAAAAATTCCACTGCAGGTGTAGCCAATATTCTCCAATCTTGTTTCAGTGGCTTAGATCACTTAAAGGTGCTCTAAGCCACCAGTAACAAATAGTCTATATCTCACTTCTTTTCTGAGATAATAGGCACTGAAAAGTGCAATAGGTGCCACAATGTTATTCTATGGGGAAAATCTCAATTTCATCATGGCATATCTATGGAACTGCGTAATTTCCCATCACCTAAGCAGCATAAGTCACACCTGTAGGGTGTCCCCTCAATACCCAAAAAATGTCTAGTCAAAAGACCAAACCGTTCATTAGAATTGCAATGGTAAAGTTTTTAAAATCCAAGTCCATGAGGTAGCAAAATCCATGACCGTGAACTCGCGGACTAGGATTTTGACAGCTCGTGGACTAGAATCATAAGCAAGTCACAGACAAAGAATGTTTTAATTTTAGAAAGCTATTTTGGACCAAAATGAGCCAAACCAAAAGGATGGCTTTGTAGAGGGGTCACCCTGAACAAAACCCATGCCTCTTGTTGCCCAAAAGTCACCCGTGGAGAAAGCTACAACATTTTGTTTTGTGGAAAAACTGAAAAAAAAGATGGTGGCTTATGGACAAGGAATTTTCTGGGGGACCAGGATAATAGTCTGCGAGCTGACAAAATCCTTGACCGTGAGACCAATCCTAGTTTGTCAAAAACACATATACATTTTAAAATGAACTGAGCATGCTCAGAACCCGAACATTAGAAACGTTATAATTTTGGAAAGGATTAATATTATTTTACCAAACCAACTCTGGCTTGTTCCTTGACTCAAGCTCTTTCTACGTTCCACATTTCAGACAAAAAGACCAAATGGTGTGGTCACTGCTCCATGGGCAAAAAACATATCAAAAGTGGTGAAAAATGAGTTCTCAGAGTTTTGCTGAGCAGAAATCGTAAGTCCAACTGAAATGCAACTTTGTAAATCAAGAGATCTATCAGACCAGATGAAGTATTCCAAATTTCGTGCAAATCCATTGAATGGCTGCAAAGTTATTAACGTGCAAAACTTGAGATTTAACATAAAAGTGCCTTCTTGACCCTAACTGTAGGGGCACGACTATGCCCCTATACTATGTTCAAATTCAGATTTGAGGGTTAATAACTTTGGAGCTGTTCAACAGTTTTGCATGAAATTTAGCATGTTTATTCTCTATGGGTACATATCTTGATCTGCCAAATGTAGTGGGAATTCATTGAGTGTTTTCTGAGCTATGAAGTGTTGAAAAGCAGAACAATCAGGATATTTTGACATTTCTTTGTCATCCTGGATCCCAGAAATGGCTTTATGTTGTGGGCTGAAATTTTAAGGGTAGAAAGTCATTGGGTCAGTGATGTGCCTTTTGAAGGTTTGGTAAAAAAAAAATATTAAACCATTCAAAAGTTAGTTTACAGCCCTACCCCCTCCACCTCACAACACTGTTCACACACCTACAGGCATTGGGGTGTGCCACAGGGTCATCTGGCCTAACTTTCACCCCATTCTCCTATACTGTACCATGTTAGCTTGTTTACACATGGAATGGGGTGAGAACTGAGCCTTATGTCCCCATGGCACACCCCAATGCCTGTTGGTGTGTGGACGGTTGGGGGGTGGGCTGTTAAGGTTGAGTACTTCATGTGATATAAGAATGCTCAAATCTGTATCTCACATCATTTACAAGCCACAGGCACTAAAAAGCACTGGAAAGGCACCCTTTGAACACTTGTGACACTAATTTGCCAATACCTCATGAACCGTACAAGCAACGGAAAAGGTTCCACTGCAGGTGTAGACTACGTTCCCCAATCTTGTTTTAGTGGCTTTCAAAGCTGCCAGTAGCTAAAAAGTGTGTATCTTACTTTGTTTCTGAGATATGGGCACTGAAAAGCACAATGGGCACCACAATGGTATCCTATGGGGAAAATTTCAATTTTGTAATGGCATATCTAGGGAACTGCTAAATTCCCCAACACCTAAGCAGCATAATTCACACCTGTAGGGTGTCCCCTCAATACTCTGAAAATGTTAAGTAAAAAGACTAAACCATTAATTAGAAATGCAATGGTAACATTTTTAAAATCCTAGTCCATGAGGTAGCAAAATCCCTGACCGTGAGCTCATGAACTAGGATTTTGACAGCTCGCAGACTAGGATCGTTAGTGAGACACAGACAAATATTTTTTTTTAATTTTAAAAAGCTATTTTTGGACCAAAACGAGCCAAACCAAAGGGACGGCTTCGTGGAGGGGGTCACCTTGAACAAAACACATGCCTCATTTGGCCCAAAAGTCACCCATGAAGAAAGTTACGACATTTTGTTTTGTGGAAAAACTGAAAAGCAAGATAGCAGCTAAAGGACAAGGAATTTTCTACGGACCAGGACCCTAGTCCACAAGCTGGCTAAATCCATGACCGTGAGACCAATCCTGGTTTGTCAAAAATACATATAAATTTTGCTCAGAACTCAAAAATAAAAATGTAATAACTTAGGAAAGGATTAATAATTGGAAATTTTCAAATCCAAGCAAAAACACTATTTTGCACCACAGGTGCAAAGAATGTGTTTTGAACAGGATGTGAAAAATGACAGCTGTACTGTTTGTGAGGTGCAGCAAAAAAGTGGCTATGTTGAAAATTTAGAGTTAAAATATTGAAAATTACCAAAGTTATGCATGTGCGTATAAACATTTAAGTGAAGGCTTGTAACTTGGCCATTTTTGGGAATGTTTGCACCAAATTTTCAACATGGCCTTTTTGGGACCCCACCTCATGGACACTAGTGGTGAAATTTCATTATTCAGTCCAGAAAGGTGATTTTGTGCATCAACTGCAAAATCACTTTCCAGGACCCACTCATGAAATGACAGTTCTGGTGTTCATGAGGTGGGGTCCCAAAAAAGGCATGTTGAAAATTTGGTAAAGTTATGAACATAAGTTCAAAACGTCTTTGAAATGCATTATATGACAATTTAATTTCTCAGTTTGTGGTTTGGTTTTGAAGAGTGCAGACATGTCTCAGTCCACAGAAGATGACAGCCTGTGACCTCTGGTGGTAAGTATAGGGTAAGTGGGGGTGGAATGGTGGGTGCTCAGTGAGAGGGTTTTGATTGGGGAGGGAGGTGGCTGGGATGACGAAGGGCCGTTTTCTTTTTTTAGTACTTTAGTATCATAGTAACATACATCTTTATGACTCACGTCAAGCAGTTAGGGTAGTTTAACTGTTTAACCTTGGCTAACATCACACAATAAAAATTCATAAATCACATCCCTTTGGGCCCCACATAATAATGAATATTTAAAAAATTTTAAGCAGTTTCACCCCAGTAAAAGATTTTAAGTATTTATAATAAAGATTTATAATAAAAAAAGATTTACAGTGACGAAAAAAAAAGTCCTAAGAAATAAGGATTTGAAGCTCAGTTTGGGCACAGGAGTCCTTTAAAATGTTGCATAGGTAGATTCAAGCAAATATGGACAATAAACCTATGGTGCTTGCCAAGTGTGTCACCCAAAACAAAATTTCAGGTAATACGCTTCATCCTCAAATGGGAATTAATGGACCTATACCACTAATTTATAAGTTTTATAGGGCCGGGTTCCCACAAATGCCTTCTGCAATTGACCTCCAATGTTTCTCTCAGAATCCCCAGCAATTACTAAGCCAATAAAATGAGCAGTAAAAGAAACAAAAAAGTGATAACAGCTTTTATGTCCAACCCGTTACCATGCCAACAAAGCATCTACTATATTGGGAATTTCAAATAATTAGAAAGTGTGACACAAAATCATGCCTTCAGCAAGCAGTTTAAATTATGACCATTATTCATGTATGAAACAAGACAAGCCCATCCAAGTTTCACTCAGTTTAATAAATATTTTAACTTCGGGCATCTAGAAAAATGTAACAATTGGCTCCATGTATAGGAGTCCGCTTGTCTCAAAAATGATCTTATAGTGATTCTTAAAGCGAATATATATTTCCTTATGTCAAACCAGGGATAAATCTGCTGAAACTTTTATTAGGTAGGTTTGAAATACCAGAAATTTAACAGACTTCAGCAGAAAATAAATATTCGGTATTACCTCAAACCTCAGTGTGCCTTTCATAAACATGTTCCTTCAGTAGTACTGTAAGTTAAAGAGGCATACCTGCAGGTACATTATTTTTAATGTCTCAATCCACTTTTGCAAGAAACACATAGTCATAGGATTTCCCTGTCACAGCCCCCAGCTTGGCACAAAACTGAAGAGGAAAATCTTTCTTAGAACATCAGACTCTGAGCTGCAGCATAGTAATCCTAGTTGTCTTGTCAGCAGGAATCTAGGGGTCCTGGTTGTCTTTTCAGGAATTGGCAGGAATCTGGGGTAAAAAGATGGAGAAGTGTGATGAGTTTGCTCAGTTCTTTGCAGAGAAGGTTGTCACTATCAGGTCCTGAATATGTCCTGCCACCTCTAGTGGGTATTGCGAAGGTTGACAGGAAGTGGCGGATGCCCAGTTTGCCTGGTCTGACTTCAGCCAGCTAGAAATCATGAATATCGTAAGGGCCATCCAGACATTTTGGCCAACCAGCTGTAGTTTGGACCTGGGCCCTACACGCATTCTTGTAGGGTACATAGATTAAATTGGCCAGGTCCTTGCCGAGATAGTCTGGAGGTCACTAGACGGGGGGATCTTTCTGGATCCCGTAAAGGAGGCAGTTGTTTGACTGCTCCTTAAAACCCTTCCTTGACCCAGGACTGTCTCGAAAACTACAGACCAGTCTCTAACTTATCCATTTTGGGTAAGGTTATTGAGAAGGTGGTTGAGCTGCAACTGGACAATCATCTGTCCAGCAATAATATATATGATTCTCTCCAGTTAGGAATTAGGAGGAGGCTTAGTACTGAGACAGCCCTTGTTCAGGTGCTAAATGACCTCCTAATAGTGAGAGATCAGAGGACTCATTCATCTTGGTCCTCATTGATCTCTCTGAAGCATTTAGCACTGTAGACCATTGTGTGCAGCTGGAGCACCTGTGGTTCATCTGTGGACTATCTGGAATGGTGCTCAGAGGGTTTTAATCTTTTCTTGAAGGTACGACTCAGAGAGTGGTGTCTTGAATTTATTTTGCAGCCCTTCTATCCCTACCGCAGGGCTCCATTTTTTCACCCATGTTGTTCATAGTGTATATGCTGCCAATGAGAGAGATCATTAGACAGTACAGTCTGAGTTTTCACTGCTATGTAGATGTTACTCAGCCGCATTTGTACTTTGTGCTTTGTGCCTGGACAAGATGTGATCTTCTTGGTACTTAACAACTGCATGTCTGAGATAAAGGACTGGATGAGTGCCAGCTGGCTGAGGTTGAACCCAGCTAAAACTGAGGTGTTGGTTGTGGACCCAGATCATTGGGAGGTACGTTTGTCAGCAGGACAGCCTTCTGGGCTTTGGCTCGGGGGTGTTCAGCTGACTACCTCAGATCGCTTGCAGAAGCTGTGCATTATTTTTGATGTTGGCTTGACCCTTAAATCTCAGATGTTTGCCATTGTCAAATTCTCTTTTTACCATCTGAGGACTATCACCCAGGCAAAACATCTGGTTCTTCCTGATGATCTTCCAACATCGGTCTATGCCTTCATAACCTCCCACCTTGACTACTACAATGCTCTTTAACTTGGACTACCGGGGGTTGATATCTGCCGCTTGCAGCTAGTGCAGAGTGTGGCCGCCAGGTAATTGACTGGTACTACTAGGACCAGTCACATAACACTTGTGCTCCATGGACTGCACTTGCTGCCAATACAGTGGCAGATCACATTCAAGGTCAGGCTACTGACCTATAAAGCCCTGTACTACCAGGGTCCCCATTATCTGCAAGATCTCCTTCACCC
This sequence comes from Neoceratodus forsteri, assembly GCA_016271365.2. Taxonomy (NCBI): domain Eukaryota; kingdom Metazoa; phylum Chordata; order Ceratodontiformes; family Ceratodontidae; genus Neoceratodus; species Neoceratodus forsteri. The sequence continues at coordinate 996,699,834 of CM028133.1, forward strand.
TTACTGCCCCCTCCATCCTCACTGACCTGCAGAAGAGGGATTGCTAAAGATTCTTAGGATTCATTTAAATACATCGGGGGCCCGACCTTTTGCCTTTGTGGCCCCGACCTTGAAGAATTCTCTACCATGTCAGGCAAGAGATTGCCTGACCGTTGAGAGTTTTAAGACCACACTAAAAACATACTTATTGTGTTTGCTTGCACGCATGTGCAAGAAGCACATTGCGTCAGCTTTATTCACAAAGGGGTTGTGGAGGCGTTGCAGTGTTGTGCCGAATGGCAGCAGCCCATTCAGGGGCTGGTCTATGCTGAGCCAATAGACGAGCATGCCCTGGAGCACCACAGTTAACAAGCAGGCCACTACATCAAAGGAATTGAACCGCTGCAATCAGTGAGCGCTCCATCAGTATGCAATCAGCTGTTCGGTGTGCTCCCTGACTGCAGCAGCCAATTACAGAGCTGCAAGTTGCCAGCCCCCTCTTTCGTGTGCCTTCCTGGTGAAACACTTAAAGAAAATAAAAACCGATGGGGTAGCCCACTCCCCGTCAGCATAATCCTCCCATTCACAAAATTGCCCTGTGCCAAGGGGGGGTGCCCAATCCCCCTCGGCTCTTTCCATGACCTCCCGCACCTTTATGTGCCAACAGGGATGCCCAGTCCCTTTGTCAGCATGCCCCCTTATTCATCATTTTGCTGATGGGGGAGCCCACTCCTCGTCAGCATAATGATCACGTCCCCCAGTGTCTTGTCTGCTGAGGGAGTGCACAGTCCCCCTTGGCTCTTGCCTCCCCCTGCCCCTGATAGGTGCAGACAGGGGTGCCCAATCCCCCATCAGCTAAAGCACCCCCAAAACAGTCAGGTGGCATGCTGGGAGCCCACCCCAGCATGCTCAAACAAAATGTCCCTGTAAAAAAGAAAACCTTCCTGCACAGTTGTTTTTTATTTAATAAACCTGCAAAGTAGAAAACGGTCCCTCGTCGACTCCTCCCCCTACCTGCACCCACCCTCTGCATACCCCACCTCCCCACAACCCTCCCTCACCCCATACTTACCTGCGGAGTCTGGCACGATGATCTTGGGAGGACCGTGAACACGTCTGAACTCTTCAGTGCCGACCGCGAACTAAGGAAATGCCAGTAAGCTGCGTAATGGGATAGATAGGGTTTTTTCAACTTTGATGGATATCTCAGGCATTTTTGGGAATTTTGGCACCAAATTTTCAACATGGAGTTTTTGGGATCCCTCCTCATGAATTCTGCCCCTGTCATGGTGTTAATCAGCCCCGACAGATGATTTTGTGGTCACTCGCAGAATCACCTTTCAGGACTGATTGAGGAAATGACAGTGCCAGTATTCATGAGGTGGGTTCTCAAAAAGCCTATGTTGCAAATTTGGTGAAAAAAATCCCAAAATGACTTTTTTACGAGCATGCATTGTACAGTTGCTATGTATGCTCATAACTTCGCAAATTTGCAATATTTTAACATCACATTTTCAACATTGGCATTTTTCCACACCTCCTTGTGAACAGTACAGCTGTCATTTTTCACATCTTGCCCGAAATGTGTTTTCACACTTCCAGCGCACAATAGTGCATTTGCTGTGGGAAATCAGTGTTCGGGACAGATTATGAAAATGACAGTGATAGTGTTCATTAGCAGAGGTCCTAAAATGACTATGTTGAAAATTCGGTGACAATACTCCTTAAAATGACTGTTATGAGTGTGCATTGCGCAGTTTGCATGCACGCTTGTATGTTCACGCATTTGTAACATTTTCACTCCAGATTTTCAACATTGCCATTTTTATGTACCTCCTTATGAACAGTATAGCTTTCATTTTTCACATCCTGCCCAAAATGTGTTTTCGCAGTTCTGCTGCAGAATAGCATGGTCACCTCACGAAAGCAGTGTAGTGGACACATTACTAAAATCACAGTGACAGTGTTCATTAGCAGAGCTCCTAAAATGTGTATGTTGAAAATTTGGTGACAAAAGTCCATGAAATGACTGTATTACGAGCGTGCATTGAGCAGTTTCCATGCATGCTCGTAACTTTGCACATTTGCAATGTTTTCACTCCAGATTGTCAACTTTGCTATTTTTCCACAGCTCCTTATGAACAGTACACCTGCAATTTTTCACATCCTGGCCGAAATGTGTTTTCACACTTCCGGTGCAGAACAGCACAGTCGCTGTGGGAAATCTGTGTTCGGGACACATTACAAAAATGATAGTGACACTGTTCATTAGCAGAGGTCCTAAAATGCCTGTGTTGAAAATTTGGTGACAAAAGTCCATGAAATGACTGTGTTACGAGAGTGCATTGCTCAGTTTCCAAGCACGCTCGTAACTTTGCACATTTGCAATATTTTCACTCCAGATTGCCATCATTGCCATTTTTCTGCAGCTCCTTATGAACAGTACACCTGTCATTTTTCACATCCTGTCTGAAATCTGTTTTCGCACTTCTGGTGCAGAATAGCATGGTCGCTGTGAGAAATCTGTGTTTGAGACACATTACAAAAATGACAGTGACACTGTTCATTAGCAGAGGTGCTACAATGCCTATGTTGAACATTTGGTGACAAAAGTCCATAAAATGACTGTGTTACGAGCATGCATTGCAAAGTTTCTATGCACGCTTATAACTTCACACATTTGCAATTTTTTCACGCCAGATTTTCAACATTGCCATTTTTTTTGCACTTTCTTATAAACAGAACAGCTGTCATTGTTCACATCTTGGCCAAAATGTGTTTTCGTACTTCCGGCGCAGAATAACGCGGTCACTGTGGGAAATCCGTGTTCAGGACACATTACAAAAATCACAGTGACACTGTACATTAGCAGAGGTCCTAGAATGCCTGTTGAAAATTTGGTGAGAAAAGTCCATAAAATGACTGTCTTATGAGCATGCGTTGCGCAGTTTCCATGAACGCTCGTAACTTCACACATTTGCAAATTTTGACTCCACATTGTCAGCATTGCCATTTTTCCGCACCTCCTTATGAACAGTACAGCTGTCATTTTTCACATTTCGCCTGATATGTGTTTTCAGACATGTAGCATACAATGAAGTGGTCAGTGTGCAAAATCAATGTTCTGAACAGATTAAGAAAATCACAGTGACACTGTTCATAAGTAGAGGTCTCAAACTGGCTATGTTGAAAATTTGGTGACAAAAGTCCATAAAATTACTGTGTTACGAGTGTACATTGTGCAATTTCCATGCACCCTCATACGTTCACAAATTCATAATCTTTTCAGTCCAGATTTTCTTTGGCATTTTTCTACACCTCCTTATGAATAGTACAGCTGTCATTTTTCACAACCTGTTCGAAATGTGTTTTCATACCTGTTGTGCCAAATGCTGCAGTCACTGTGCAAAATCAACTTTCAGCTAACAAACTGATAGTGTCTCTGTTGATGCGTTGGGATCACAAAAAGCCCATGTTGAAAACTTGGAGTAAAAATACCAAGAAATGCCCAGGGTATTCGGGTTTTCAACCATAATGCCCTTCAGCCATCAGGGCTATGACTTGGGATTGTCAACAGTAATGCTCATGCCATTCCACCCCCCCCCCACTCACACTCTGTAGCCAGTGACAGGCTTTGAGGTGCACCTTGGACTCTTTGGCCCAAGAATCCATCCCATTCTCCTATACTGCATCCATTTCAGCATATTTCCTTATGGAATGAGATGAGCAAAGCCCGAACTCCCAAGGCACACCTCAACACTTGTCAGTGTCTGCAGGGTAGGGTGAGGGGAAATGTCATGACTGTTATGGGCAACGACCCAAAGGCACACCCCAGTGCCTGCCCATCTCTTCAGGGTGGGGGTGGGGTTGGCGTCAGATCAGTAGTTCACTGCCATTCCTATACTGCATGGGCATGATTCTCATAGGTGCCTGTCTCTGGCACAAGCTTGGCAAGCAGCATCTTGCACCAATGCCTGGTGCACCAGGGATGCTGGACCTGATTCAGGTACAGGAGGGGTCCCACTGGCTAAGTCTTCAAGCTAGCACTGTCCAGAACCCTGTGGAAAACCCCTGGTGCACTGCACATGTCCACCACAGGTCACCAGAAACTAACACAGGACCCCCTGTCCCACTAGGTAATGGGCACGTGGACCCAACCTGATGGGTCGATATCTCCCCACCATGTTTGGTGCAATTGGCGCCTAGCCATAGAGGTGAGTGGTGAGATGTACTGGGCACTGGGGAGCAGTTTGCATAAGTGTATTGGGGGTTTGGGCACCACCTGCTGGGCATGGCTGGGTACTATACCACCATACGTTGGTGCTGCAATAACACCGATAGGGCAAGCATCGGGGATCAGGAGGAGAGCTGCATCCGAATGGGGGTACCAACATGGTACATAGGTGGCATCAGGGAGCTGTGAGGGGTGCCATTGGACCACTAGGACGGGGGCCACACATATGAGGCCACACGCTGGGGTGTATGATGGGTGGACCATCACCCATGGTATGCCGCACACAGGCATGTCGCCCAGGGGAGAATGTCTAAGTCCCCTTATGGCTGCCCTGGCTGGTCTAAGGACACTTAGAATTTCTCCCACCAGGTGATGCCTGTGAATCGCAGGATACAGCTTGCATCGCCGCAGTCCCTGTACCACCATGCCGCAATGCATTGCAGGTGCAAGCCCTGTTAGGGGCAGGTGGACTGTGGTTGGTGTGCAAAATCAATGTTTTGGACACATTAAGAATGATCACAGTGACACTGTTCATGAGCAGAGTTATTAAAATGGCTATGTTTAAAATCAGATGACAAATGTCCATAAAATGACTCTTTTATGAGCATCCATTGTGTAATTTCCACACACCCTTGTAAGTTCGCGAACTTATGAACAGTAAAGCAGTCATTTTTCACAACTGGCCGAAATGTGTTTTCGCACTTCTGGCTCAGAATAGCACGTTTGCTGTAGGAAATTAATGTTTGGGACAGATTAAGAAAATCACAGTGACAGTGTTCATGAGCGGAGGTCCCAAAGTGCCTATGTTGAAAATCTGTTGTAAAAATTCCCTAAACTAATTACATTATGAGTGTACATTGTGCAGTTTCTATGCATGCTCATGGCTTCACCAGTTTTTGTATATTTTCACTCCAAATTTTCAACAGTGTCATTTTTTACACCTCCTCATAAACAGTACAACTGTCACTTTTCGCATCCTGTTCAAAATGTGTCTTCGCACCTGTGGTGCCAAATGGCACAGTTGCTGTGCAAAATCACCTTTCGCCTAAAGAACTGATAGTGTCACTGTTTATGCAATGAGGTCACAAAAAGCTCATGTGGAAAACTTGGAGTAAAAATACCAAGAAACACCCAGGGCATTAGAGTTTTTGACCATAACACCCTACCCTGTAGGGACTGACAGGCATCAGGGGTGTGACTTAGGATTGTCGACAGTAATGCTCATGCCATTCCACTCCCACTGTGCAGCCAGTGATAGGCATCGAGGTGCACCTATGAGTCTTTGCTCCCAGAGTTCACCCAAGTCTCCTATACTGCACCCATTTCAGCATATTTCCTTATGGAATGAGGTGAATGTAAAGCCCAAACACCCCAAGGCATACCCTGACACTTGTCAGTGTCTGAAGGGTAGAGTGAGGTGAAATGTCGTGACCGTAATGCGCGACAGCCCAGAGGCACACTCCAATGCCTGTCCATCTCTGCAGGGTGAGGGTGGAGTTGGCATCAGTTCAAAACTTCAATGCCACTCCTATACTGCATCTGTCTAACTCCTGCACTTCAACTGCTAATGACAGCAAGCAAACATTTGGCATTGACAAATGCTTGTTTAACCTAGAATATCCAGATTACTTTCTGAATTGAACATTTAGCCTGGCATACTCATATTTTATTGAAGTTGATATTTATGGTACTGTAGTTTTGTGGATTTTAATGTTCTGATTGTTACGTGTATTTTTAAATTGTTATTTTTTGTTTGGTCTATGTACAGTGCCTTGGTTTTAGAAAGGCGCATTTACAAATAAAGATTTCATTCATTCATACATTCATTCATTCTGTATCCCTCTTCTGAACATAACATTATTAAACTTATTTAAATGGAAGAGGTACCCCCCTTTCCCTCGGCAACAACAGCATAACCATAATTAATATAAGAAGGGCTTCTCAGCATTCTACATGCTTCCCAGACAGAAGGTATCCTCCATGTATCTGGCATCTGATTTCCCCATCAAAATGCATGCAAATACAGGTGCAGCTCAGTCTTTGTACACTACAGGCACCTTTCAACCCTGGCATTATACCAGATTCAGTCAAACAGAGCAGAACAGACAGGCAGAGTAAAAATCATGCAGCATCTCTTGTGACTTCTTAATATACAGTATGAAGGAGTAAAACTTTAAGCAAAAGACAAACCCTCTAGTAAATCTAAACTGAGGCTGAGGAGTAGAAGATCACATCCAATGGAGCAGAGAAGCAGTGTGGAAAACTTGCTGCTCCACCCCCCGTGAGATCTATCTTATGGGAACAGTGTGTGTCAGTGGGGAGTTCACACCACCAAATTCCAGGGAAACAGTGCATTGCACATTGCAGCCAGCAGCAAGAGTCCTGCTGTGGCTGCACAAGTCAAGAAAACCCACTGTTCTCATACTGAGAATGCACAGAAGGCTCCTCCCACTAAACTGTGCACTGGAATTTTGGGTGTCTAGAAAAAGTATTTTCTGGCCCAAATTGTGAAAACCAAACACCAGAATCTAGCAAAATGGGTTGATTTAGCTAGGCTCTGGTGTTTGTTTTTTTAAAATGACAACATTTTTATGTATTGTCCATGTTTTTATTTGGTGGAAGAAACAAAACAAGATGGCGGCTCACAAAACAGGATTTTTCTCTCACGGAAAAGGATTTTATTCTCATGAAAAAGGAACAGGCCTCAAGAGAAAGAATCTTTTTTGGCGAGGTCAATCTTTTGTCATACTTTATCCATCTATTCTGGACAGTGCACTTCCCAATGAAAACAATGGAAACTTAAAAACTGAATAACTTTACAACAGATTAATATTTTTTTAATCAAACAAAGCATGGCAGTTATGTTACCTAAACTGTTAATGCATATATCCCTCTGTCTAATTCAAAGTATTATAGTACATTACTTTGGGTGGACTTGGAGCATATGATTCAGAGGGCCTGATTCTCAAAGCAAGCTTGGACTGGCCTAAGCTGTGGCAGCAACAGCTTGCACTGAAGCCCAGTGCACCAGGGACCCTGCATCTGATTCTCTAAAAGGCAGGGTGCCGGTGGCCAAATCCATATGCTTTGCAGCAAGCCAGACTGGGTACCAAACACATGGTGCAGCAGGAGGGCTTGCAATATGCTATAAGGTGGCTGTGCACCTGTCCAGCAATGCCCTCAGTAGCTTGTGCCCCCACTCCTCAGTATGCCCAATATTATTTGATTTAACATGGTGCTCTAGCGGTCCCTCCCCTTACCCCTCTATGCCCATTAGTCATCCATTTATCCAGGTGATCTAGCAATCCTTCCCCCCTGGCACCAATATGGCTGATAATAGTCCATTTATCCTGGTGGTCTAGTGGTCCCTTCCCCCACCCCAATATGCCCATTTATATTCCATGTATCATGGTGGTCTATCTATCCCTTACCCTGCCCCGATGTGCCCATTATTATATGAATTAACCTGATAGTCTAGCAGTCCAAATCTCCCCCACCCTGACAAGACGTGCCCACCACCCTGCACCCCCAACCCATACCCCGGGCCAGGGCCAGCACAGCCCTCCTCACACCACCTAGGCCTGCCCCAACTGAACTGTCATTGATTGCATAATACAATACAGTAGGCATTCATTTCAGTGAGTGCCTACTGTATTGTACTATGTGATCAGTGACAGTTCAGTTGGGGCTGGCCGAGGTGGTGTGAGAAGAGCTTTGCCAGTCCCAGCTCAGTTTACAGGTTGGAGGGGTGCGGAGTGGTGGGCACTTCTTGCCAGGGTCAGGGTGGGTCTTCTAGACCACCAGGTTAATACATATAATAATAGGCCTAGTGGGGCTGGGGTAGGGACCACTAGAACACCAGGATACATGGAATACAAATGGGAATATCAGGGCAGAGAGAGGGACCACTTAACCACCAGGTTAAATCAAATAATATTGGGCATATTGGTGTGGGAGAGGGACCTCTAGACCACCAGGATAAATTAAATAATAATAGGCATATCAGGGTGGGGAGTTGGACTGCTAGACCACCAGATACAGGGGTTGGCATTTGTGACTATTTCAGGGACATTGACGAGGTACTGCTAGATCACCAGGGCATAGTTGCACTACCACAAAAAGGTCAGCTCTACCAGGGGACAAATTTCTAAGTACCCTTAGACCAGCCTTGGCTGGTCTAAGGATACTTAGAATTTCTCCCTCTGGGAGAGTTATGAGAATCCCATTTATAGGGCTGTGGCAACTTACATCTGCCACATGCCCCCTTGCACCCTGTTACAGCCCATTTGTGGGCACACAGGTGGCGCAAGCCCTGTTTGGGTCAGAAAGTGTAGGCTGCCTTTGAGAATCATTCCAAGGGCAATACTTAACATATAACATATGAAAGATAGGAAGAAGCCAGCAGAAGAAGGCCATTTAGTCTATTAAGTCTGCTCGTATTGCAGGGTCAACAGCTTGAGCTACTGTCCCTGCCCTCCTTCCCCACTCCACCCATCCTACCTATCCATGATCCTTACCTTCCCCCTATGTCTATCCCAGCTTTTATTAAAGCTGCCCACTTTCTTCAATGTGATCACCTCTTCTGGCAGCGCATTCCAATTGTCCACCACCCTTTCTGTGAAGAAGTGCTTTCTGACCTCCTTCCTAAACCTCCCATCCTCCAATTAAAGACATTGCCCCCTCATGTTATGGTTGTCACTCAGCTTAAAGAGACTCTCCTTACCAACCTTATTTATCCCTTTCAAGTACTTGAAGATCCCAATCATATGTCTCTCTCTCTCTCTCCCTCTCTCTCTGTCTCGCTCGATCTCCCTCACTCTTTCTCTCTCTCTATCTCTCTCTACTGTTTTCCAGGGAGTACATGTTCAGTGTCCTCAACCTCTCCTCATATGCCTTACCCTACTGACCTGCTGTCATCTTTGTAGCCCTCCTCTGGACCTTCTCCAGCAGGTTGATGTCCTTTTTGAGGTGTGAGCACCAGTACTGAACTCCATACTCTAGAGGCGTCCTTACCAGTGACCTGTACAAGGGCAGTATAACCTTATCTCTCCTACTACTGATCCCCCTACATATGCATCCTAGCATCTTGTTTGCATTTGATGTGGCTTTCTTGCATGTGTGGAGTGCTTCAGGTCACTAGTGATCATCACTCTGAAGTCCTTCTCCTCTTCTGATGCAGATACTCAGGCTCCACCCAGGTAGTACTGTGTCCTGGAATTCTTGGCTCCAATATGCATAACTCTGCATTTCTTGGCATTGAAGCCAAGCTGCCGGACCCTGGACCACCTCCCTTGGTTTTCTAGCTCTTCCTGCAGGTCCTATATCCCTTCAGCTGTGTCCACTCTCCGTAGAGCTTGGTATCATCTGTGAATAGGCACATTTTGCCCTTAACACAATCCCCAATGTCATTGATGAAGACATTGAACAACGCTGGCCCCAGCAGTGAGCCCTGCAGGACTCCACTGGTTACCTCTCTGGTGCCTGATAATTCCCCCCACAATCACCGTCTGGGTTCTGTCCCTTAACCAGTTTTCCACCCATCTGGCTGTGTTTTCCCCAGCCTTGAAAACAACCAACTTTCTGATCAACCTTTTGTGGGGCACAGAGTCAAAGGCCTTACTGAAATCAAGATAGAAGATGTCTGCCGCTTTGCCCCGGTCTACTATCTTAGTGACACAGTCAAAGAAGTCAGTAAGATTCAGCTGACACTACCCCCCCATGAACCAAAGCTGTCTTACATCCTGGAGTCCATGCTCCTATATATATTCCACCAACCTTTCCATTAGTATGGTTTCCATGAGCTTGCTCACAATGGACATCAGACTGACTGGTCTGTAATTCCCTGGGTCATCCTTGGGTCCACTTTCATGAAGGGGCACTATATGTGCTGTTCTCCAGTCCTGCGGTACCATGCCTGACTCTGGTGAACTATTAAATAGGTCTGCCGATGGCCCTGCTAGCTCCTCAGCCAGTTCCTTTAGTACCCTTGGATGTACTCTTTCCAGGCCTGGTGATTTGTCTACCTTCAATGCCAGCAGCCCCTCCATCACTCTATCTTCCTCTATCACTACATCTGTGTTTCCCTCATCCCGCTCCGGTTTTCCCTCCAGAAGGCACTGGTCCGTCCTTCTCCTTGGTGAAGACGGAATGGTTCCATGTTAAAATCGCAACTATAAAAGCACGACCTCCAAAATAGTGATGTTGTAATAGCTATCTTTAAAATCACAAGTGCACGGAATAGCACCTTATTAGTTTGCTGCCGTGTTACAATTGCGATAGGCATCCAATAACAGCAACAACATATCTGGACTAATAATTATTCACAGTTATAGCATGGTAGCATTCTGAAAGGCACTATGGGCTGCAAATCCTGTCAAAGTACATGGAACTGCACCATTTCCTGGTAGCTTGCTTAGTTTTTCCCAGAACGTAAGGGGAGGAGCGGAGTAATCAAACTGCCCTACAACAGTGATTGCATGAGCCCAGGTGTAGATCATGTCCTTTCTAGGTAAATGTGATATGTTTAACTGCATTTAGTCAGTATGCAAATGGCTAAAGGAATGGATGGTGAATTTGTCACTAGCCAGAAAGACAGGTCCCTTGCGCTGTATGCAGGGTTTATTTACTGAAGGGACAAAGAAAAGGCTGGTAAAGTATACTGGAGATGTGCAGATTCCCATAGATTTAGCTGTCTTGCTCAAATCCACACAGTGGATAACAAAGTAACAGCTCAGATAAAAGAACATATACATGTGGCAGATGCAGGGGAAGTTGGGGTTAAGAACATAACAGCAAACATCAGAAAGTGAACCTGACACAGTGCTAAAACCACCTCTCAGGTAGTTCTGCAGTGCACAATAATGGTACCAGACTCTGTTGCTGGTCGTTCATGGATGTGCAGCTCATTAAAAGAACTGTTCAAAGAATTCAACAAGTGGAGCATGGGTGTCCAGCAACACCAAACAGTGTTGAGGAACTGGTTGTACCACCAGAGTTCACTGTGACACAGTCTGGGGAGCTGTTCCTTATTTTTGACAGCAGGAAGGAGCAGAACCACCTATTAATGTTTGCCACAAATGCTAACCTAAGATTTTTGCATGAGTGTACTGATTGGATGATGGACGGTACATTTAAGTCCTGTCCTATACTGTTTGATCAGTTATACACACTGCATAGTATGAAGTCAGGGACTATTGTCACAGCACTGTATGTCCTTATGTGCTCGTGAAAGATGACTTCATATGCCAATGTGTTTGCATAATTAAAAGCACTTTGCCCAAACCTTGCTCCAAACACTGCCATAATGGATTTTGAAAAATCTGCTTTGAAGGCATTTACTGATGCCTACTCAACAACAGATGTCAGGGGCTGCTTTTTCCATCTAGCACAAGCAGTTTGGTGTAGGATTCAAAAGCAACTGGAGGTGCAAGACAGGTACTGTTCTGACCCAAACTTCACATTCAATCTGCAAATGTTACTTTCACTAGCCTTTGTGCTGACTTCAGATGTTACAAGTGCTTTTGAAGACCTGTGAGAATTCAAATTTTTCAAAACTCATGAAGAGCTTTTGCTACCCATTCTAGATTACTTTGAGTCCACTTGGTTTAACAGGCCAAGGGGATGATCTGGCCACAGGAGAGCAGCATTCCCACAAAACCAGTGGAACTGTCAAGCTGCAACTTCAAAAGTCTAGCCCGCACCAATAAAGCAGTAGAAGGCTGGCACTGTGGATTTAATAGCCTGCTCTGTGCATGTCACTCAAGTGTGTGGAAGTTCATTCAGTGCCTCAAGGAGGAGCAAAGGCTGACTAAAATCAAACTGGAGCAGATGGTATCTGGGGCCTTTGGTACTACTGGAAAAAGAAAGTACAAGGATAGCAATGAAAGGATTCAGGCAATAGTGGCAGATTATGAAACGTGGAGATGCTATAATTTCCTAAGGGGACTGGCTTACAATTTTCAGTGTGAGTCTGACTATACCTGAAAACCACCTCAGCTGATAACCCTATTTTTGTTTTCTGATTCATTTTTTTGTTGGTTTTCTGATTAGGCTTTATTTGTTTTATGATTTGGCTTAATTTGTTGTTTTCAATAAAATATAATTAGATTCTAATTTGGTGTTTTGGAATTCAGCTGATTGGTAATTTTTTTTACATAAAAAAGTTGCTATTTTGACATGGAAACAAATAGAACAGAAACAGGTTTCAGTTATTTTTGCTTCTTTCAATAGGTACAAGTAGTGATTCCATGGTTTCAATCAGTGTTGCACCAGACAAGAGGTATAAGTAACGATTTTATATATATATATATATATATTGCAAAAACTTTGTTAATGCATTAGTTAGGGTTGCCACAACAAAAGTAGATAAATGAGGTGTTACGGTTTTACCCTAACCCTCCCCCCCATCTGCAAAGACCAGGAAGTGTTGGGGGGGGGGGCAGTGCTGTTCTTGCCAAACCTAACACTTACCTCATAGCATTGCAAAATAAGCTGGGGAGTAACAGTAAATGAGAATGGGGTGAGTGTTATGTTTGGTGACCCCAGTATCACCCGACACCTCCTGGTCTCTGCAGGACTGAGGTGGGACATTAGGGTGAAACCCTAACACCTCATTTCCCTACATTTGTTGTGGCAACCATAAGTAATGCATTAACAAAGATTTTGCAACTAATTTCCTTATATTGTGAGGTAGAATAATAGTATCCTTATTTTACTGTGGGAGCACAGGGTCCTTCAGACTCCATGCTCCCATCCCACCATCAAGATCGTACAACAGGATCCATATGTTATACTCCTTCCATCCAGATAGTACAACAGTATCAATATGTTACAATGGAAGTGCAAGGTCTTTCAGACCCTGCACCCCATCCCTCTACAGATGCACATATGTATCTAGTTGTGGAAACACAGGGTTCTCCAGACCCTGCACTTCCACACACTAAGCCAAGAGCAGGTGTAGTCAATTTACAACAAATAGTTATAACTGTGCCACCTTAAATAATTTTTACCCCAAATGTGCAACATAACCTTCTTATCACCTTCTGTAACCGGTACAGAAATGTTTCAAATCCCCATTGAAATGTAATTCTGTGCAACTGTAATGCCATTCTGTGCCAGAGGTGCAGAAAAACATTTTGGCAGGATGTGAAAAATGACAGCTGTACTATTCATGAGGTGGTGTGAAAAAATGCCAGTGTTGAAAATTTGGAGTTAAAGTATGATAAATTGGAAAAGTACATAGAAAAATTCCAACAACCACATGTAACTCAGGCTTTTTTAGGTATTTTTGCACCAAATTGTCAGCATGGCCTTTTTGGGACCCCACCTCATGAACACTGGCACTCTCATTTCATTGCTTAGTCTGAAGAGGTAATTTTGTGCAGTGACTGCACCATTCCATGCCAGTGCTGCATAAACATGTTTTAGGCAGGATGTGAGAAAGAACAACTGCACTGTTCATGAGGATGTGTGAAAAACTGGCAATGTTGAAAATTTGCAGCGAAAATATAAACATTTGCTAAAGTTACGCACGTGTGCAGTGAAATTTCAATGACCACACATGAGGCGGGCATTTTGGGTATTTTTGCACCTAATTTTCAACATGGCCTTTTTGGCGACCTCCCCCCATGAACAGTTGCACTGTCATTTCATTAATTGGTCCCAAAAGGTGATTCCATGCAGCGACTGCAAAATCACCTTTCAGGACTGAGAAATGAAATGACAGTGACAGTGTTCATAAGGTGGGGTCCCAAAAGGCAATGTTGAAAATTTGGTGAAAAAATATTGAAAAATGGCCTAGATGTCAACTTAAGTTGAAAACCCCATTGACAGCCATTATACAACACTTACCTTGATTCTTGAGTTCGTGGTTCAGCTTTGAAGAATGCAGACATGCCCCAGTGAAGAGGTGATCACAGCCACCAACATAAGGAGGTATGTATGGGGTAAGGGGGTTGTGGGGTGGTGGGGTGCTCAATGGGAGGGTTGGGATAGGGAAGGGGACAGGGAGACACTGAGGGACCATTTTCTTTTTTTCAGAAAAAGGACGTCAAGTGACTTTTCTTTTTTTCTGGGACATTTAAAAAAATCAGATTTCAGGACACAGGGAGTGGGCTCCCCAGTGTCCCAAATTACAGGAGGGGTTAGGGGATTGACAGCTGACATGGTGATTGGGATCCCAATGTCAGCAGATAAAAAAAAAGGAATGGGCTACAGGGTGTGGGTTATCCAACACTGAGTGTGGGCTTCCCAGTGTCAAAATAATAAAATTATTAAAAGCAGCAGGGGAGGGCAATCAGAGGGTGGGGAGCCAATAGACACCAGAGAATGAATTTAATAAGGGAATTAGGAGTTCCCAGACTCCACTAACAATGGAGCAATGAACTTTAACAATTCCTATTCACAATCCCTTTTTGCCAGCCGATCTGGCGAAAAGGAATCAGCTGGCAAAAAGGGATTGTGAAGAGGGATTTTAAACTTTTAAAAAACATTTTTCTCTACTAAGTTACAAAAAAAACAAAGGCATGGGTGGGTAGAGGACATCCCCCTCACCGAAACCCATGCCTTGTTTTTACAAAAGACTCCCCTGGGGCATGTTAAAAGGTTTCATTTTCTCCCCTCGCTAAGCGAGAAAATAAGATTTCACCTGACAAACAGGGATTTTCTCACAAGAAGGGATTTTTGGAGATTTACCAACCCTTTTTTGCAATCCCTGTTTGTGAGCTATTTGCAACCAGGAATACCTGATCAAAACTGTGCAGCTAACCAAAAGACTGAACTGCACATGCTCAAAACCTGAAGTGTTTAAATTTAATAACTTTGGAATGAACTAATATTTTTTCACCAAACCAATGCTAGATTATTTCTTAGGATAACCTCTGTCTAGCCTAAAAATTGCAGGCCACAGTTCCAAACAGTGTGGGTACAGTGCAATGTTTAAAATAACCCTCACTTTTTCTGAAAAAGGCAGAAAAGGCATTTTTGGGTGCTTCACTGCAAAAAAAAAACACAAATCTGATCAAAACACAACTTGGCAAATCAAGAGATCTACCATTTGAGACCGTCTATTCCAAATGTTGTGCAAATCCATTAAATGGTTGTGAAGTTATTAACATGCAAAATTTGGGGTTTAACATTGAACTGCCTACTCAACCCTAATTATATAGGCAAAATCGCACCTCAATATAAATATAAATTTGGCTTCAAGAAAGAACACTTTTATTATAAGAAATGAATTGCTTGACCATCAAAACCCCCATTTAGACAGCAAATACAACTTTATATGACAACTATGAACTGAGATATGCCATTTTAGAGATTATTGGCAGTCACCTTCAATTTGGCCACCTATTAGTAATTGCCCATATTTTTGGAAGTGTCCCCTAAACCCATATTTATTTATTTGAGTTTTGGTGACTGGGTAAGTCCACTGAGACAATTGCAGTTCCTTTTTCAGGGTCGACCCAGGGTTACAACAAGCAATACAACACAATGAAATAATACAGAGAAGCAAATCAAGATAACAAAAATAGACATACAGCATGAAAAAGGTACAAAAAAAATATTATACATAAATAAGGAAAAGCAGAGGAGGTATATACACTATAATAAATCATAAGTTACAAGGCATTAGACAATTGATGCTATACCATTCATTTATATTTAAACCACTTTCTAATCTTTGTGAATTGGTCACAGACTCCAATTATTTTTCCTTTAATAATTAGTGCACAAATCCAGTAGTATATCTAAAGCAGATCTTTCTGGGACAACATTAAAGAAGTTATGGGGAAACAGACTAAAACTTCCCCACTATGCTGAATATGGATGGGGTTACCACCCTGGACCCTGTCACTGTAGCAAATACTTCTACTCAGCCTTCACCGACCTCAGCAGTGTTCTCCCCCCTGACTTTTTCAACAATGTTGATACTCCATCATGTGCCACCAGCCTTTCCCCTTCTTCTAAATACCCGTCCTTCTACTTTAAGTCAGTCATGATGCAGGAAGTACGCATTTACAACAGTAAAGCTATTGCCAAGATTGCTGTAAGCGGGGACACTTGACCTAAAACTGCTATCCCTCACCCTGGATGAAGTACTACCTTCTCTAACAAAAATTTTCAACCTCTCCCTCAGCCTCAGTCAATTTCCTGACAGATGGGAAACTGCAACTGTTACTCCAATCCACAAAAGTGGTGACCAGGCATTACACACGAACTACAGGCCTATCTCCATATTGCCTCCCCTCTCAAAGGCCACTGAAAGGATTGTAGCAGACCAACTTACTGAGTACCTGGAAAAATACAGAATCTTGAGCACTCAGCAACACAGTTTCAGAAAGAGCCACAGCACTACGTCAGCCCTGCTGGATTTTACTGGAGCTATCCACAATTCCCTGGATAAAGGTCATCTAAATGGCTCTGTCTACATTGACTTAACAAAGGCTTTTGACACCATCCTTTATTGCCTCCTGATAGACCAGCAGCTAAACACAGGGGTCTCACTCACGTCCATGACCTGGTTCAAAAGTTACCATGAAAACAGATCGCAAAGAGTCAAAATCGGTGAAGTCCTCTCTGATGCTAGACCAGTCAGTTCTGGAGTCCCACAGGGATCCATTCTAGGTCCCCTACTTTTCTCTCTCTCTTTCTGAATAACCTACCAAAGTCCTGCCTGGAGCAAATACTACTCTATGCTGATGATGCCATAATTCACTTTACCCACAAGGATCACTATGCCCTTCAATGAAAGCTAAAGAGTGGCTTCTCATCAGTCAAAAACTGGTTTTCTAAGCACAAGCTAGTCCTCAACTCTAAAAAAAAACAAAGACAATGATCTTCTGTGGCACACATAACAAGTACAAGCATATATCCTTGACCATCCTAAACTGCAATGGTGCCACCCTGGAACATGCACCCTCCTTTAAATATCCTGGAATCACACTAGACAGTCACCTATCCTATGACCTACATATCGACAATGTTGCTAAAGCTGCTAATAATCATGTCGGACTTCTCTACAGGCACAGGCAATGCCTTACTCCTGAAGCCTTAAGGGTCGCAGTTCAGAGCTCTGTGGTCTCACTAATTGATTATGGCCTTATCATATACAGCTCTGCCACTACCACTGCTCTCCGATGTATAGCAACAGCCCTCAACAAAGCCTATTGGCTCATTTCTGGAGCCTATCATTTCACCCATATGTATGACCTCTATGCCCAAACTGGCTGGTTGCAACTCTCAAACCTCATAAAATACCAAACCTGCTTAATAGCCAAGAAGACAACCCTGGGTTATACCCCTCCTGGCGTCCAAGCCCTCCCTTTTCTTGCTTGTAAATCACACCTCACCAGGGGCTCAGACTCCCAACTTTTTCAGACCCCTCGCTGTCATCATACCTCTCAGGTGCAAACAGATTTCACCTACAGGGCCCCACTCTGGTGCAATAGTCTCAATAGTGACATCTCCTCCCTTCCTAAGCTTAGCCCCTTCAAATCAAGGCTCCGTCTACTCCTCTCTTCCTCCTGCACATGCGACTGTTTCCCATAAACAGCCCTCCTGTCCATTCAACCTTTCTCTGCTGCCACTGCTCCCTCTACTCAGCACTTACTTTCTCCCATACCTACCCCTTCCTGCTCCCCCTTCCCCATCATGTCCTCCTTCCCCCTCCTCTCCATTGCACTTCCCTAAGTACCACTGACAATGCCTTTGGCTGCTCCTACATCTGTATCCCTCTCTAGTATCCTCTCAGTGTTCATGTTTTCATTGACAAAAGAAGTTAAGCCTATTGTCTCTGTAACCCAATGTTTTATCCACAACCTGTTCTGAATAGTCCTGTGTTGTATTGTACTTATTCTGACATGGAACCTTTGTAAAAGAGCCTTGGCTCAAAGGTAGTTGTAATCCTAGATTCAAATAAATAAATAAAAATAAAGTGTTAAGTACAGACAGGCTCTAAAAATAAATAGAAGTCCTCTCATTGAATTTATTGCACATATCTGGTATACTTAAAGGGAAATGTCCACCTCTAAATGTCACATACCTAAATGTGGGGCACTCCCTGATTAGAAATTTCACAAGTATCTAAAATGTTTTAACTTAAGGGCCTTTTTGCAATTCATATTTGATCTGGTTGATCCTGCCATCCCTCCTCCCAGGAATTTGAGTAAGGCAGCACTAGTGTTGCATTCCACAAGCTCCAGTGACTGTCCCATGGCTCAGGTCAGAACCAGGAATGTGCAGTAGTATGCATTGCATGTCCTTATTGACAACCTTATAAATAATTCTGGTTTATGATTTACTGGTCTCAATGCTATATTGAGATCAAGTATAGATTAACAGTCATCTTTTATTCTGTACTTGGTCTTGGTATAGCACTAGTACCAGTAAATTGTAAACCAGAGCTATTAATAGCTTCATTCATAAGGACATAAAATAGACCCTTCTGGCTCTGCCATCAGCCATGGACAGCCATGTTAGTTTGTGGGATGCATAGCTTATGGCTCTTTACTCAAAATGCCAGCAGAAGGGATGGAAGAAACAACCAGATAAAATATAAGTACCAGTAAGGCTAGTAAGTTAAAAAATGTTATAAAATGGCAGGGAAAAAATCTTGAAATTTCATTGACTGAGAGATATCACCTGACTGTGCATTAAATCCCTATAAATGGATGGTCAGGTGCTAAATCTGATTTTACTGTACAAAAAAACCCCAACAACGTTGAGCCATTTTATAAGTGTAATAAGTCCCTCCATGATGTGCATCATAGGATTTTAATGCATTTCCCAGGAGTGTAAGGACACTCGACTTTCAACCTCATACCTTACTACACCCCTGGAGCATGCATTAAAATCCTATAATGCACACCCTGTTGTGCCTTATTACTTACTTATCTACCTGCTAAATTGCTAATCGGGGTGGGGGCATCTAGAGTTGGACAGTTCCATATAATATACTTTGATTTTGCTCTCTTGTCTCTCTCTCTCTCTCTCTCTCTCTCTCTCTCTCTCTCTGGTGTCAGCGTGGCTCACTTGGTAGCACATCCACCTCTGGACCAGAAGGTCGTGGGTTCTCGTCCCACACCGGGATTGGACTTGCACCTAAAAATTGCTGGCATCTGAGTGCAGTATCGGGGGGTGCTGTACTGCTGGGGTGTGCTGTCCTTTGGCTGAGATGTTAAACTGAGGTCCCTTCTGCCCGTCCAGGTGGAAATAAAAGAACCGAGGGCACTCTTCTCAAAGAGTAGAGAACATTCCTGGTGTCCTGGCCAACATTCCCCTTCCCATAAACCAGTTCATGCAATTATCCAGGCTGTGTGTGGGTGATGATGTGTGATATGGCTGCCACCACACATTCAGTCACTTCACTACCAGTATAGCATTGCTTGTAAAGCACTTTGGATGTATGAAAAGCGCTATATAAATGCTGATTCTTCTTCTTCTTTTTCTTGCTTGTTTCTTCTTTCTTTTGTATTTTCTTTCTTCTTGCCTTTATCTTTTATTTCTTTTTACTTTCTCTTTCTCTTCCAGTGTTTCTGTTTTTTCTCATACTTGTCTTTTCATGCTATATGTAGTTGTTTGATTGAAGCTTTTAGTCAGTCTGCTGGTTTATCTGTCTCCTCCATGACTATTCTACCACACACCCCAATTTTAAGCAAGCAAGCATCTACAGTAAAGCTTCCCCCCTTTTTCACTAGGGGCCAGATATTCAGAAATGCTCCAAAAGCCAGCACAAGTCTGACGCAGTGCACATCTGATGTGCTATGGCGCAATCAGTGCCATATTCAAAGGTTGCACATGGTGTAATGCACCAGCGCAACATGGCTGAATATGGCAGGGATGCACCATGGCGTAACCAGACTTGCATCATGGTGCAACAAGAACTGCATCATAGCACAACCAGAGATGCACCATGGCAAAACCGGACATGTGTCGTGGCGCACATAGACTAGCCCCAGGCAATGGTGGGAGCACAGCAGCAGAGGAAAAGTATGGGGCAGGGCAGGGGAATACACCCAGGGACAGTGTCAGGGATGCACAGTGGCAGGCCACAGGTGGCCACCACCAGCAAAGCACACACAGGCACCCAGACACCCCCACTCAGAACACAGCTGTGGCACAGAAAGCAGGCAACAGGTGGCACCAATGGAGGCCCACCAATGGAGTCCTCCCTGCCACATGCCATGCCCCCACCCACCCAGACCCCAGCATGCCACTCCCAGGACCATGCAGCCAAGCACCCACATGCCACACATCCAGGAGAGCTGCCCCATGGCCACCCCAAGGCACAGCCACTGACCAAGGGGCAGGACACCACGATGCATGACCCACACACCAACACATCCACACCACACAGACACACACCACGTCACTGCAGCATGGCTCCTCAAGCCAGCTGCAAAGCAGACACCAACACAGGCAGGTAAGCAAAATATCTGTATTAAACAAAACTATATACATGTGCAAGGGGTGGGAAAGGGTAGGAAAGTAAGGGAAGGGGACAGTGAACAGGGACTGTACAGTGGGAAGGGAATGGATGGGGTGGGGACAGCAGGAGTAATAGGGAATGGCTGGGGTCTAACTTAGTGAGGCCACAGCCTGCCACTACCTGATGTCTCCTCCTGTGCCAGTTCCCCAGCATCATCTTGCAAACCTGCTGGGCCACTTCCAAGGTCGTCAGGGTGATCAATATTATTTGGCACAGCAGCCTGCAATGCAGAGGCAGCCTTGGCCTCTGCTGAATGCCTATGATAAAGGACAGAACAGATGATCAGTGCAAGGTCCCAAGGTACCATGCCTACTCACTGTGCAGTGGGAACACACACCCCTGGAGTGGCACCCCGGCCACCCGCAGGAGGTGGGCCAATGCCTGCCAGCAACCCAGCATGCCAGGATAGTGCACAACAGTGGTCACTGCTGCCCAGTGGCCACCCGACTGTGCAGTGACAGTCAGATGACACAGGGCACAAGGGGCACCACAGCCACACCAGTGGCAGCTGGGGACACACCCACCCCACCAACAACTGGTACACATGTGCAATGGCTGCCCCACAGTGGCATGCACCATGCACAGTGTGCAACACACGGCTGCCACAGCACATGGCACAGGTGGCAATGGCCACACCAACACACCCTCTGACCACCCAGTAATGTGCACAGTAACACAACAGTGCCTGCCTACCTACCGTGGCACCACTTGCACCTGTCCCACTGCCACACCTCTTTCACCACTGGATTCTGCCACAACATGCTGTGCCTGCCCTGGTGTTCCTGCCACCCTCACCTGGTAGTGATCTTCAGGTCCTGGGAATGGAACAAAGACAGGTACACATCAGTGAACACCCGCAGCATATGTCCACCACCCCCACCCCTGTGCACGGTGTGTGCCCCTGCTCAACATGTCCTGCAAGGCTGTAGTACAATGCAACCTGCGGCTGGCAATGCAACTCTGCAATGTGCATGACAACAGTGTACCCCTCTGCAGGGCATGCCAGGCAGTCAAGCCATCACCACAGTACAGCACTAGGGCACACATGCAGCATGGGACATCTTACTTGGTCGTGGAATGGCCCATCTGCAGACACGTGCCTGCAGCTGCCTCAGGTGATCTGGGTCCCATCTTAAGAGGTCCTCATACCGGTGGCAGCATGGTTCACTGGTCCTGGCCACCCTGGTGTCCCACACCAGTCTGGCAGGGATGGCCTGCCAGACCTCCATCCTGGGCTGTATCAGGGGCACCTGTTCAAAGAGCCCTGGTGCATGTGGCTGCACACAGGCCACCAGATTAATTAGCTTAAGGTCTGACCAATTACTGGCCTGATGAACTCCCTTCTGCACCATCACAACCACTGCTATATGTTAGTTGTTTAAGCTGAAAGCTTTTTTACAGGTGCGACCTGGGAGCACAGGGAAGTTAAGTGACTTGCTCAGGGTCACACAGTCTGCAAGTGGAAGCTGTGGGATTCAAACCCAGGTCTGGTCTGCTGGATGTCACCAGATTTGCAGCTCAGAGCCTTAAACCATTGTGCTATACTGCCTCCCTGTGGAGGTTGCTGGCAGGCATTGGCCTATGTGGAGACAAAATGGTGGCCAAAGGCACATGTGTGCACAATGTGCGTGGGATGCATACCTCATGGAGGTATGCACTGTGTCGTCCAATCATGCATTGGCGGAGATGTGTGAAATGGGCATGGCCTGACAGGCACGTGGCAGTTTAGTCCCAATGGGTCATAGGGTCACAGTAGGGGTCAGGGGTCACCTGGCGCACTGTGCACTGGTGTGCAATAGAGAATATGGTGCACAGTGCACCATGGCCCCTATTGTGCAGTGGACACACAGTGTGCAATAGGCGGTAGCACTCCGCCTGACGCATGTGCACTGCGGTCCTGTGCACTGCACATGCACGGACTTTGTGCAGTGACTTGCTCCGGAGCAATTCTATTGCGCATGAAGCAAGTATGTGATTTTCAGCAATTACATGCAAATGAGCTCATCAGCCACTGCGCAGTGCACTGATGAAATTAGCATGGCATTATCATTGCACCAATGCTCATTTACATGTATTGCACTATAAAAGCACCTTGGAACAGCACAGGCCATGGACCAGTATTGCAACCATCTGAGGTAAGTTGTGCTTGTTGCTGAGCCCAGTCAGAACAGCAAGGTGGATGGGTAGGCAGCTACTGACATGGACAAACATGCCTATGTCCACAGGTAGCACTATGTTGAAGCATGAGCAGAGTGAGGAGCATGGGCCAGCTCGCAAATGCAGGCCAAGCTTTACCAAGGCAGAGGCTGATGCCCCATTCGAGGCTTACCTGGACAGGGATCCACTGCTGAGTGTTGCCACAGGCACACCACAGGCCAGGGCTGTGGCCTGGGTGGAGGTGGCAGTGTGTGTCAACCAGCTGGGCAGCCACCAGCAGTCTGTGCAAGAATGCAGGAAGAAGGTGGGCACCGATAAACATCACATCAAGGAGAAGGTGCCAGCCATAAGTGCAGCCTGGACAGCCACCAGAGGGGGGCCTGCTGATGTGCCACAGCTCACAGAGCAGGAAGAGCTGGTGGTGGCATCCATGTACTGCAGCACTGTCGAGGGTGTGCCAGGTGGCATTTTTCAGACAGGAGGGCCCATCACTGCATGGTAAGTATGTTGGGCTCACACTGCAGGCAGTGGCTGGGTGGGTGGGGATGGGGGTTGGGGGTCGGGGAGGCTGGGGGCCATGCATCACTGATACATCTGTTTTCTCTTTCAGAACCAGCATGCCTTCATGTGGTGGATGGGGCACCAGCAGTGGCTGTGGAGGCAGGCCCAGCCTCAGAGGACCAGCCATCCACCTCCATGGGCATCTGGGGGCTTGATCAGCTGTAGCACACCACTGCTGTCCAGCCAGATGACCTGGGCTTGGGGTTGGATGAGGCCCTGGCTGTGTTTCAGCAGGATGCCAGCCATAGCATCCTCTGATTGGAGACACAGATCGGGGTGGGGTCCGACACCGATGACAACCTGACCATGATCCTGGACAGCATGGGTGGTGTTGTGGGGGAGATACCCATACCTTGTACCAACACAGGCAGCCTGCCCAGTGTCCTTCCAGTGGTGGGACAGCTGTCCACCGCCACTGCAGGTGCTGCCATGTGTACTGCCATGGCAGTGCCACGTGGTGGTAGTGGTGTGTCTGCGCCGGCAGTGTACAGGGGCCAGAGGGGCAGCAGCAGCAGCAGGCAGCAGGGGTGTAGGGTAGCCAGACCTGGTATCCACTGCCGGGATGCCTGATAGGGACCTACCCCATGGGGACCCCACTGTGCAGTATCCACCTGAGCGGAGGGCTCTGCAGTGGGGTCATACAGCACCGGAGGGTCGGATCCCTGCCTAGGTTCTCTGTGCACCGACCCATTGGCAGAGCACACCCAATTCCTGTGGGCCACTGTGGAGCAACAGGTGCTGCTTGTAGCTGGGGTGTGTTCACTGCACATCGAGGTGTGCCAAGTGACAAAGCAGTACGAGAGAGGCACTGCACAGCTCCTGGAGGCTATTCAGCACTTGTGGGAAGACACGACCACATCCCAAGATCACATTGCCAATGTGATCACGGATGGCCTTGCACTGCTTACTGTCACAGGGAATAGCCGGCCACCTCAAACATCACATAGTGCACTGTCCACCCCATGAGCCCAGCACTGAGTGAATCCTCCCTGTTGATGCTGGGCCCTGCTGTTCCCATCCCAGGCACATCTGGGGAGGGCCTGTTTGGGTGCCTACATACCCCCCTGCACGGTCCCAGTCTCAGTCCCACAATACAACCCCTTGGGGGTTGTTGCAGACACCCTCAGTGGCTGATGTGCAGCCAGAGTCTGCTGATCAGCCCCGGCATGGCCACCCCCATGGCTGTGGTGTCCATTGTTCCATGCATTGGTCCTGATGTGTGTGCCACCCTGGCTGCAGTCTGCTGCCACTGCCCTGTGTGCGCATGGGTGATGTGTGTGTGTGCATACCACAGACGTGGCACCTATGTGTCACACCGCATGCTGCCTGTGTGTGTACCTGCCTGGCCACTGGCCCGTGTGGCATGGGCTAGATGAGAGTAGAACTGCACTGGCTGTGCCTGTGCACCGGTGCTCTGTATCTGATCCTTGCCACATGCTAGTTCCTGAGCACGTGGTGTGTGTGTGTGTGTGTGTGTGTGTGTGTGTTGCTGTTCACTGCTGTGTGCTGTAATGTATGGCTGTGTGGTGCTGCACACCCACCCCTGCACCATGCCTCTGTGTGTGCATGCCCATTGCCATGCATACCCCTGGCTGTGTGCTGTACCTGTGTGTGTGTGGCCAGTGCATGGGTGTTGTGCCACCTACCTGCATGCACCATAGTACTCCTCTACGATTGTGTCTCTGTGCAGCCGTGCCATCCTCTGAAGCTGGGGATCCCTCCGCCCCAGGGGGGCTGTCCACCACCTTCCAGCTCATTGTCCTCTTCGTTCCCACTACTGTCCCCCTCATCAGCCTCGACAGCTATCCCATGGTCAATGGCCATGTTGTGCAGTATGCAGCAGGCCAGGAATAGGCCACAGACTTTCAAAGATCTGTACTGTACGCCACTGCCTGACCTGTCAAGTCAATGGAACCGTGCCTTCAGCATGCCAAATAAATGTTCCATGATGTTCTGCATGCTGGTGTGTGCCTCATTGTACTGTTCCACTGATGGGAATGATGAGCACTGGTAAGGGGTGAGCAGCCATGGCCTGAGTGGATAGCCACTGTCACCTGTGTGGATAATTACATTGTTAGCCTTGAGTCCTCTGTTGCTGTGCCCCTTGCCTATTCCTGGTGCCCTTGCCAAGTGCACCCACCCTGCCCACCCCATCCTATTCTCTGCTCTGGCCAGCACCCCTTGGCCATCCCATACTCACTCACTAGTTGGCCTGTGGGGATGTCCCCATGCTCGAACCTGTGGCACAGCACTGAGCTGTGCCAGATGAATGCATCATGTGCGCTCTTAGGGTGTGTGGCACAGACATTGGTTATGTGCCTCTTGGCATTACACAGCACCTGGCAGTTGACACTTGGGAAGCCCTTCCTGCTGATGTACACAATGCCCTCAGGGCCAGGTGGCATGCGGATGCCCACATGTGGGTGCAGTCAATGGCCCCATGCATGCCAGGCATTAATGCTACCCTGTGGAAGTCCTGCATAGTTGTTGCATGCTCTGCCTGTGTGCTGGGTAAATGGATGTAATCCAAAGCATGTTGCAGCAGGGTGATGAGGAATTGTGTGAGAATGCGTGACATGGCCGACTGGGTTATGCCTATGGTGTCCCCTGCTGGTCTCTGGAAGGTGCCAGTGACGAGCAGGCACATGACAGCTGATACTTTTGTCTCCACAGACATTGCATGGCTCTGTCTTGTGGGTGCTTGTATCTCCTCACTGCACAGCTCTCAGAGCTGCCTCAGAATAGCCCTGTTCAGGCAATAAGAGCCCACAATCTCAGTATCGGTTTAATTCTCAAAGGTGGTGTGGGCACGGTACCACATGTTCCGGGCATACCGCTGACTGGCCGTTCCATGGCCACATTGCTGTTCTTCCTGCCTCCTCACACCTCTCATTATGGCCTCCATTAGGAATGGAGCACTGGCCATGGCCCCTGATATTCTTCTCCCCCTGGGCAGTCAGCTACTGTGGGCTGTTTGCTACCCTAGCGCAGTGCATGGCACCTTGCCTGCCTCTCCCTCTTACTCCCTCTGCCCCTGGCTCACTCTCCACTGCCACCTCTGTCCCATGCCCCTGTGGCTGCCTGTTACAGTTCCTCTGTCCCTCACAGGCTCTGTCTCCCTTGCTCTTTCTGATTTTATCCCTCAACCTTCCCATTTGACTCTCTCTCTCTCTCTCTCTCTCTCCCTCGCCCCTGGCACAAGTGCGGACTGTGTGCTTGCACCCTGTATTTATGGGCTCAAGTCTGCTCGGTGCATCTGGGATTTGCTCTGCTCTTGTGCCATGGTTCAGCGGTTGAATATCGCACTGCAACACATATTCATGGGTGCACCACTGCTCTTGCACATGCATTCATTAGGGGTGCACCTTGGCACAATGGGACTTGCACTGCACAATGGCTCATGCTGAATATTGCTCCTTGGCACATTTCTGCACTTGTGCCAGTGCAACTGAGTTGTGCCATGTGCAACTGCTTTGAATATCCCACCACAGGAGTCTAGTAGAGTTGTAGCAAAGTTTTGCTCTGCCTGTGAAGTTGCTATGAAGTTTT
This sequence comes from Neoceratodus forsteri, assembly GCA_016271365.2. Classification (NCBI taxonomy): domain Eukaryota; kingdom Metazoa; phylum Chordata; order Ceratodontiformes; family Ceratodontidae; genus Neoceratodus; species Neoceratodus forsteri. Next base: position 996,726,800 of record CM028133.1, read on the forward strand.
ATTTAATTATTAAGGTATCGGATAATATCTTTGAGCCAGGGATCATTTACAAAGGTTTCACATCAGGAAAACTGGACAGGTATATACCAAACAAAAAAGCACAACATGACTGAAGCTAACTAATAACAAGGCATACATTAAGGAGCTGTCAAAGACGTTGTCTAGTCAATTGTATTGTGAAAAATTAAGCAACAGTACATTGCACCAGGCATTGTACAGCGTATACAACTAATAACAACATAATCCACTCCATCTCTCAGAACCTGTACCTGGTTCAAAGATTCAATATTATGCTCACCAAGAAAGAAACCGGCACCAGGTTACAACTGTAAAAAAAAATTTAATTCCTCACAAAGTGCATAAAAAACATGCAAACAAATGGAGCTCCCTTACCAGGTTTCACCTCACATGGCTTTCTCAAGGGATGTTGGTCTGTTGGAGGGCGGGGATTTTTTAAATTATCTCAGAACCAATCCTAGTGATGCAGTTACTTAAAGTGAAATTAGCATTAAAAGCATATGTGTATATCAAAGTGCATTACAATCTTATTTAGTATTATATTTTATCACTACTTATCCAAATGAATGGATAGGTTCACTCTTAGTACAATTAATCCTCACAGTGGCAGTACTGCAATTTAAAAATGCAATCCTAAATAGATGTACAGTATTTTAACTGCACTTATTATTAATGTAAATATAAATCTCAAAACTTTCTTAAATTTACAATTTCTTGCTTAATATAATTTTATATTGCTTTTATATAATTTAATAACAATTCAGTTATTCTGAATCCTTCAAAAGGCAAGTGGATTAATTAGCAGCAGTGGAGGACAACATATATAACATTGGACTTTCATTTAAAACTGTATATAATAGTTTGCATGTTCATAAATTCACACTTTCAGAGTAAATACTATATGGCCTGATTGACCCCCGAGGGTGTGCCTACCTTTATAGTCTACATGAGGGCTTCTTCCTTCTCCTTTTGATGAACAGCATAATATCTACCCTTTCATTAAGACCTGTTGGGTAATACACTCCTAGCTGAAAAATCCACATGGACAGTACATTACACCAGGCATTGTACACTGTATGCCTAGGAAAATTGATTGAGAGGCTGAAGCAGAAGCATCATTGGTTAAAAAAGTAGAGGTGTGAGTTGGAAGGCAGCTCAGGAATTGCTCAAGCATTGTCAGGGGGTAATAACAGGAGTAGAGGGGTGGGTGTGGAAAGGGAGAGGAGGGCTAGGCATAGAGATGGGTAGGTGGGAAACAGAGACAGAGAAAAGGTAGTGGGGAAAAGAAAAAATGGGAGGAAAGGGGTGGAAGGGGCAAAAAAGAGTGGGAGTGGTGGTCTGAAGCAGGAAGCTATGTATGGGACTAGAGGGAAAGAGGTGGGGGATTTGTATCTATGGAGTTTTGCAGAGTTTTCCCTGCCTTCAACCAATCATGACCACACCTGAAATTGTGATGTTTTCAATGCAAAAGTGTGAAGTCCCATGAATTGCAGAATTATCAGGCAAATTCCACTGCCTGTGGCAAAATTCCACCATTTGAGGTAAAATTCTACACTTCACAGATTGAGTCACACTCTGTAAATTGCACTAACTTTGCAGATTAATTTGTGGAGCTAATTTAACCAACTTTGCCCATCTCTAGAGTCTAGTTTGTTATGATGTCAAAATACGGCTTGCAATCTGCCCATTTCTCTCCCCAGACATAACGACAACATTTAGATTTGGCCTTCCTTAGCCTGGGGTCATCTGAGGCTTTGCCCTCTGAATCCTGTAGGCCAGTTGAAGCTTGTCATTTACCACTCCACCACTCCAATGGTCTCATCTTCTCCCATCCTTACAATCATATCACTGCCCTTACAGTCACATCACTGCAACCCACCAGCCAATACTCAGAGCACTTCAACACTTACATTAAAGTCACAGCCCTTTTCCAACACAACAATAACAGCACTGCCAACTGCTACACAATAGTCACAGCATTGACCTCCCACACCAGCAGTCCAAATATCAACCTACGTACTCCAATAGCCAAAGTGCAAACCATCCCCCCAAGCATTGCAGAAATGACCTCCAAAGTCACCACTCTGATCACAAACCACAGACAGATCCCCTACATCCAGGAGTTAAAGAACTGACCATAACACCCCCAGTACAGTTGCAGCCAGTAAAATGTGGCATGGTATAAAGTGTGTCTAGTGATATCTAGCTATATCACACCAAATTTCCAAGAAATTAATGGAGATTCCACAGTAATGTATCTAGATATAGTGAAACTTTTCACTGCCTGCCACTGTAGACACAGCATTGCCTGAAAGGGAGATCATGTATCCTTCCAACCCCACAACAGCCACAACCCCACCCCAATCATGAACAGTAGTTCCTTAGAGTCTACTGTATATCCAGTTAAATGTGCACTTGGATATATCATTCTTGACTCAAAGCATTCCAGAGAGGTGCTTTGGAGAAAAAGCAGTATACTGTACTGAATACATAAATAAAACAAGGAGGTAATTTTAGATTGGTTTTGCTCTTGTAAATCTCTTTAAAGTACACACATACTGTACAGTTTAAAGCATGAAATCCAGAAAACCTCATGAATATGGTAACCCCTGTTGTGTGTGGGGGGGGTTGAGAAAGAAATGTCCCAGCCAGTACTTCTGTACATTCCTCTGTCCATGCCACTACACAGATTGTATAATCACCTGCTCAGATGAAACAAACTAAAAAAAACAGTAATAATAAAGGCAGCAGCTTTAATGAACAACAACAAGGCCACTGCATCCTAAAGAAGCAGGAATACTGTAGGTGTGTTATGATGGACAAATCTCTTCTTGAGTTAAACATATCTTCAATAATTTACTTACAATTTCTGCATACCGAATATTAGAAGTGAGCGAAACACTAAAGAATCCCAAAAATATTTTTCTAGAAAAGTACAAAATTAGAAAACAGAAAAAATTGGAAGGGGATGAGAGAGAGGAGGTGGGTGTTTTTCTTTTTGATTTGTTTGATGTATACTGTTGATATATTGTTATCCGTTTTGGTTTTATGTACTTTGAACATTTTTCAGTAAAGTATATTTCATCACAAAAAAAAAAAAAGAAAATGAAAAAAAAACAGACGTTATACAGCACATTTTCAGGGGTGGAATGCCCTCAATTTCCCATACTAGTGACAGAATGTTGTTGCTCAAGGGCAAAGTCCATAAAATAGTCTCTCCTGCACTGGAGCCCACTGAAGAACAGTCCTGGAACAGAGCAAGGCCTGAAAAGCACAGCAGTCCATGGGGATAGTCTTTGAGGACAGTTCAAACAGTTTGTGAAAGTCTGTCAGTGTAAGGTATGTTGTGCAAAGTCAGTAAAACATAGAAAAGTAGGTGTTACCAGTTCCTTGAAGACTGAAAACAAAGGATCACCTTACTTCTCCAAGCTGAGGACACTCTCCCCCAAAGCGGCATCTTCGGATACAACTGGGTTGATGTCCTTTGGAAAACCAGGTGATGAAACAGGAAAACAGCTGGGCTAATGTCATCACGGAACTCAAACAATGGAACAGGAAAACAGCTTGGATAATGTCATCTTGGATAAACACAGACAAAGAAACACTCCAGAAGCCAAAAATAAACACGCCAAAATTCAAAGCATGGGAGCAACGAAAACCCACAGCACACTACCCCAGTGCTTTGTGTCTACTCCAGGACACTTCATCAGGAGGTGGGGTCCTGGTGCTCGAGGTCTTCTTTTTATTTTCAGAACCTTAAAGTGATAATGCACAAAAATCAATTAGTAATATTAATATATAAATATATATATATCACATTGAGAAGCAACAGGAACCTCATATACCATACACCATACAGTGAAACTTGTAACATTAAATTACATCTGACTAGAACAATTAGAAAAATAAATAAAATACATTGTAAAGGCACACCACTGATCAGGGAGGTTAATGATAAATGCCAAAGGTCAAAATTACATACTTAGTCAAAGAGTAGAGAAAATAAGCAAAAGACACAGATAGAATTAATTAGGCAAAGACACCAAACAGTAGACCAAATGAAAAAAAAAAACTTGCAGAAAGCATTAATGGTGCTTCATTATGATAGCTAAAAATTTAAAGCCACCAAAGTGATAACATTTTAGACATAAAGCCAAAAAATAAGCAAAAATAAATAAATAATGTGTTTTGCAAGTTTTTTGTTCATTTAGTTGGTTAGCCAGGTATAGCACACTAAGCTGAAAGCTTTTTTACAGGAGTGACCTGGGAGCACAAGGAAGTTAAGTGACTTGCTCAGGGTCACACAGTATGCAAATGGAAGCTATGGGATTCAAACCCAGGTCTGGTCTGCTAAATGTCATCAAATTTGCAGCTTAGAGCCTTAGACCACTGCGCTATACTGCCTCCTAAAGCTAATAGATGGAAGGATAAATGGTTTATTAAAATGTTTTTATTGTGTTTTTAATTTGGAGAGGGTTATTCCTAAAGTCTAAAAAAAGAGAGAGATTAGCAGAACAGAACAAATTTTAAAGAAATGGGGCTGGATATTCAAAAGGGTTGCGCAATGCACAATAGGGTTGCGCCAGCACAAGTCAGAAAATGCTCCATTCTGCGATATTCAGCAGGAGGCAGTTGCACCACTGAAAACATGCTGAGCAACAGTGCAATGATAATGAAGGCATGCGCAACCAAAGGGGGAGGAACCATGCATAAAGGGCACAGTGCGATGTTCAAAGACTTGCACAATACGCAACAGTGGAGCAGGCAGAAGTTAGCCATAAGCGTGAAATGAGCCAAAATAAAAAGGAGCAAAGAAAGAGGTGCAAAACGCTACAGGGAAGCCACATGAGGCAGGGGAGAGACAGGCACAGGAAAGCAGCACAAAGAGGGCAGGCCAGAAACACACCACACAAGAGGGCCAAGGGAAGGTGTGGGGCCACACAAAGCAGAGGCCAGTAGGTGTACCCGGTGCAGGGGAGGTAGCAGTCAGGACAGCGGGGGGACAAAGCAACAGCTGCTGGGGGGGAATGCAAGCCAGGCACATGGCCAGTGCCACCTTCCACATGGATGCCATAATAAGGGGGGTGAGAAGGCATGCTGCAGGGGGACATGGCCGTGGAAGGGCCCGTCGGCAGTATGCCCCCAACAGGCAGTACCGAGCCCACACCAGCTTTGAGCTGTACACAGATATTGAGATTGTGGGCCAGTACCGCCTGAACAGGGCAATACTGAGGCGGCTCTGTGAGCTGTGCAGTGAAGTGATGCAGGCACCCACACGAAGGAGTCATGCTCTGTCAGTGGAGACAAAGGTTACAGCCTGCATGTGCTTGCTTGCCATGGGTACCTTCCAGAGACCAACAGGGGACACCACAGGCATAACACAGTCGGCCATGTCACGCATCCTCACCCAATTCCTCAGCCACTGCTGCCACATGCTGGGGAATACATCCATTTCCCCAGCACTGTGGCAGAGTGCACAGCAAACATACAGGTATTCCACAGGGTAGCACATATGCCTGGCATGCTAGGGGCAATAGACTGCACCCATGTGGCCATACGCACACCACCTGGCCCTGAGGGGGCCACCTACATGAACCGTAAGGGATATGCCAGTGTCAACTGTCAGGTGGTGTGTGATGCCAGTGGGCGCATCATCAATGTCAGTGCCACGCACTCTGGGGGTGCACATGATTCCTTCATCTGGCACCAGTCGGCACTGTGCCACCGATTTGAGAGTGGGGACATCCCCACAGGTCATCTAGTGGGTGGTATGTAAGAGCAGAACTGACATATCGTGGGCAAGGGGGGTATGGCCAGAGGTGCCATGGTGTGGCCCACAGGGCTTGGGGCAGTCTGAAGCTGAACAAGACACTAATCTCCACTATCTTCACACAGGTGACAGTGGATACCAACTCCATCCCTGGCTGCTCACACCCTACCGGCGGCCCATGACCCCATCACAGCAACGCTTCAATGAGGCACATGCCACCACACGCAACGTCATTAAGCGGGTGTTTGGGATGCTGAAGGTGCGATTCCATTGCCTGGACAGCTCAGGCGGTGCCCTACAGTATAGCCCCTCAAAGGCCTGTGGGATATTCCTGGCCTGTTGCATCCTGCACAACATGGCCAAAGACTGTGGGATAGCTGTACAGGTGGAAGAGGGGGACAGCGATGGGGATGACGGTGGCACCGGTGACGATGGGGATGGGCAGCCCCCCCTTGGCTAACAGGACCCCGACTGATCCGGCTGGCACAGCTGCACCAGGACACCATCACAGAGGAGCACTTCAGCCAACACAGGTAAGTCATGGTGCCATGTGCAACCACCAGTGGCTAGGACATAACCCACATACATGCATGGAAACACACCAGGGGTGCATGCTGGCAAGAGATGTGGCAGGGCACAGAAGCACACACATACAACCAGGGAGGGATGAACAGTAACACACCACATGGACGGACACACATATATGCACACACAATAGGCACAGAACGTGCACAGGGGTCAGGTGCAAAGCCGAGACTGAATGCAAACACTAGCAACACGCATGTCCACAGGCCACCATGTCCACTGACTGTCCATGTGCATGTGTCAGATGCTGAGCACCATCGCACTTTGGTGTACAGCTCAATGCAGGCATCATCATGCACACGTACCTGTGGACAGCAGCCAGGAGGGTGTGCAGGTGGACCGTGTGTCTGCATGCAGGGCTGGGCACCCACCCGTGCACTGCCCACCGAAACACACAATGCACACAGGGCAGCACCAGACAGTGTCCGCGCTGGGAGACAGATCAGTCTCATGGCACAGTGCCACGTCTGCCTCGGATGCATGGGTGGCCCCACCGAGATGCAAAAGCACTGGCAGGCTGACCACGGGCTTCATGGGGTGGCACCAATAGTCCACCAGGGGTTCCACTGCGCGAATGCGACTGTGCCCACACAGGGGTCTGCAGCACACCGAACATACCTGCAGCAGGAGTGCTTGGGATGCCCACAGCTAAACCCGGCATTGACAGGGTGGGTGTCGCATGATGCCGGGAACGGGGAGTGGATAGCGAACTGCGTGGTGTGAGCGACACATGGGCACCTGACTGTGTGCCCATTGGCAAGCCATGACAGCGATGAACATCTGTGTTTGCCTGTCAATGGCAGCGGTCACATCCTCCATAAATGGTCAATCTGTGACAGGGTCTATCGGTGTCCTGCTAAATCGCTCCTCGGCCCACTCAAGAGCCAGACACAGGTGCCTCCATGGATGTTGCAAGCCGCATCTGCTGCTGTACTGATGCCTGCAGTAGGCAGGTGTGCGGCGTCAAGAGAGTCGTTGCCGCCTCGGCATCTCGTCCCTCAGGGTATGCAAGGGCCTGATGTTCAGCACCCTTGAGGGTGGGTGCTGCTCACCAGGACCAGGTATGGGCAAGTCCACAGGTGGTGCACAGGCATACCCCACTGAACCCTGAACCCCCAGTCGGTGAGACTGCTGCTGCCGCCCGCTCCGCCTGCTGTGCCCCAAGGGATCAGTTGTTCCGCCACTGTGGCAGCAACAGTCCACTGTCCTGACCAGCCACGGTGCTGCCCCACTGGTGCTGACAGGCACAGCCTGGGACTGTGCTGACATGCTGGCACACACGTCAGAACCAGCCAGGTCCATGGGCATGAGCTGGCCTGCTGTGTGTCCATTCCGTGGCACACACATGTCACTGCACATGATGATCATGTCTTCATCATTGGTGCAGGTCTCTGCCACAGCCACAGCCACAGTGTGCTGGCATCCTTGGATGCCAGAACGCTAAGACACAGGAAGGGCCTCCCCCCACACCTGTCTCAATGACATCAGTGTGGACAGCCAGGTGGACCCACTGTTGCAATGCTCGTTGTATACCTGTGGAGGTGGATGGTCCCTCCTCCAACTCCAGGTGACTGTCTGCAGTGGACAGGCCCTCCACTGCTGACACCTGCAGATGTGCAGGATCTGTAACAGAAAGTAAAGTCACGTTACTGCGTGTGATCTACGCTGCCCCCCCAGACAGACCATGACTTACCATGCAGTGATGGGCTACCACCCGTCTGGGAGCCACCTCCTGGAATGCCCTCTATGGCACTGCACTGCATGCTTGCAGCAAGCCTGTCCTCTGCTGGTGTGAGCTGCACCACCTCCGGCTGGCCCCCACCTGTTGCAGACGTGCCGCCCTGATGGCAGCCACCTTCTCCTTCACCCTCCTCCTGTCAGTACCCATCTTCTTCTTACACTCCTGCATGGAGCACTGGTGGCTGCCGTGCAGGTTGGCGGCACGTGCCACCTCCTCTGATGCAGCAGCACGGGCCTGAGGGGTGCCCTGCCATCCACTGAGCAGTGGATCCTGATCAAGGTAGGCCTTGAAGAGTGCCTCCATCTTGGCCTTTGTGAAATTGGGCCTCCTCTTCCGCCCACCATCATAGTCCTCCTCACCCAGACCTCGCTCAGTCATTATTCAGCCTGTAAGGATGACAGTGGTTACCTGTGACTGTGCAGTACAAAGCAAGTCCCTGATACCACAGTCCAGACCCTCATGCAGCATGCAACTCACCAATAGACTGCAGTAACCGAATATGGCCACTGCAGAACATTGTTGCATCTATACAGCGCAATCCATGCAAATTAGGTGAGGAGCAACTTTAATTAGATGCAAATCACACTGCTGCGCCATTCAATGGCTGATCGGATGATTAGCATTTGACAGCTGAATATCACGCCATTGCGCTTTGCGCAATTGTGTTGAACGTACTGAGCCAATGGCGCAGTTCTGTGGCATCGTAGTACACCTCACTGTACATGCAGGGTAACTAGCGAGCATCTGCCTCACTGATGGCGTGCTTTGCTTGCATGGTAGGCAATGCAGGGGCACGGCCACCATTGTGCCAGTGGTGCTATAGCGAGGGTCACTACATGGCGCTGTGGCACAACTGCGCGATAGTTCGCTGTGGTACTGGCACACAGGCAACCAATTGCGCTAGACGCATAGTCGTCTGATGGTGCTGTGTATGGTCTTCCACCAGAGGCCCATGACCCTGTGCCTGACCTTTGCCCCCTTGGCGCCATATGTCCAGCATGGCTGCACCTCTATCGTGCTGTTCGGTAACAGCGCAATAGGGAATGGCGGTGCTGTACTGTGCAGCATTTCCACGTGGGGTACCGCGCTGCACAGCGCCATATTGCCTACTATAGCGGTTGAGATGGCACGCAGGAGAGCCTCACAATGGAGTGCCATTGAGCTGGCCAACCTTGTGGCCCTTGTACAGCCACACTATTGCCCACTGTTCGGAGATGAGGCACTGGACAGGGCCAGGACCCAGGTCTGGCAGGAGGTGACCACTGACCTGGAGGCGGCCACTGGATGCAGGAGGACATCGGAGCAGTGCAGGCACTGTTATGGGGACCTCAGGAGGAGGGAGCCAGAGCAACTTGCCTGTCTGCGGTAGCGTGCCAGGAGGGGCATGGTGCCTCATCCAGGTGGGTGATATGTCTACACACTTGTATTGTCCATATGGGTATGTACTGTCTTATGTCCAGCACATGAGGGAGGGATAGTCTAGGGTTGGCTGTGGCGGTGTTTACAGGGTATGGGGTGGGTGGGTCTGGCTGGGTGGGTGGGCACACACATTGGGGCAGGGGACTTTGCTTTGGGATTGTACTGATGTTTTCCTCTCCTTTTTTCCCACAGGTGTGGGCGGCGGCAGTGGATGGGAGGCGGCAGCAGAAGGGAGGGAGCCATAGCACTTCGAGATGCGTGAGGACCACCGCCACCGACAACAATGGCCTGATGAGGGTGAGTGCCATGACACCATGATTACTATTGCATGCTGTGTAACAGGGTGGGAAGCAGGGCATGGCCACTATCCATGGACATCACTGCCATGCAAGCAACTTGTGACAGTCAGCACTGTCCAGTGGCAATGCATGTCTGGCAGTGTGTCAATGGTGGTCCATGCGTGCACTGGGAACATGGCTGTGGCACTGCCTGCACACCGCATGGCCACGTTACTGTATGGCCTTGGTGGTGCTGTGCAGGACATGGGTGGTGGGTGTGAGCAGTGGTCCACATGGCTGTTGCTGCCTGGTTGGGCATGTCTTGTGGACACGATCACTGTGGGTGGGCACACACCATCACAGGAGCGTGGCACATGGCTGTATGCCATGCATAATGGGTGGGCTGCAGGGGGATGGACAGTCACACCTATTGACTCTGATCCTTCATCCTAGGTGAACAGCTACTCCTGCGGATACAGCAGGCTGTGCAAGAGCTGCTGCAGGTGGCAAGGGAGTCCCTGCACATCCTGAGGGACATACACCAGCATGGGGTCAGGAGGAAGAGAAGGGTCAGATGACAGCCCCAAGCGGCGGAGGACCAGGCCGGCCTCTAATGTCCACATGCACCTACCAACACCTTCCCCTTTGACCAACCTCACACCATGCCTTCCTCCTATATGTTCACTCTACCTTTACCACCCCACCTTGTTTCTGCCCTCCCCATATGTACATAGTTTTCTGTATATAGTTGTGTTTTATATGTTGCATACAAATATTTTGATATGAATACTGTGGTGGTCTCTGATTTGCAGCTGGCTATAGGTGCTCAGCTGCAGTGTGTGCATGGCATCTGGGTGGTGCAGTCATGGGTATGTGTGTGTGTGTGCGTGGGGAAGTGTCTATGGTGTGGGAGTGGCTATCAGTCAGTGTCTGTGGTGTGTGTGTTGTTCCCTGTGCATTGCATTACTGTGTGCAGTGGTCCATGGTGCATGCTTTGTGTCCATTGTGCCCCTGTCAACCCATCCTTGGCCTATGCAGCTGACACCCTTGCATGTCTGTGGCCTGCAAAGTCTGCTGCCATGTCAGTGGTGGCTGTCCATGCAGGTCATCCACTGTAACCGTCACAATGCTGGGTTGCCTCCTGTCACTGGTGTGGTGCATGTTTGCCTCGGGTGACACTGTGTCCTCCGCAGTTGATGTCCCACCTCCATGCTGTGGCTTGGGTGTGTTGCAGGGGCTGTGCACCACTGTCTGTGACTTGTGCTCCAGGCATATGATGGTGGCGTATGGGACCACAGTGCCTGCACAGGGTGGGTGTCACTCCTGTGCCATGGAGGACTGCAGGCTGTGTGTGCTCAGTTTTCACAGGCCCACACTGGGGGCCTTGGTTGCCACACTACTGCGTCCCTGTGTTATTGTCCCCTTGGGTATGGGTGTGTGTTTGCCCCTGCACTGTGTTGCATCCAGTGTGATGCATGCTTCCACGCACCACTGTGGGTGTCTGTGCTGGCTGTTGTGGCTGGTGGTGGGTCGGGATGTATCACTTGTCTACTGAGCAGGGTGCTGTATCGATGGTGGTGGTGTCAGGGGCATGCCCTTTCCCATGTGGGGTACCTCTTGTGCCGACACATGGTCGGTCTCTCAGCTGTGCCTCAGGGGGATTGTGTGTGTTGGCACTGTGTCTGCCGTTGTTGCATTACTGTGTGCTGCCACCCACTGCTGGGTGCTCATGGGGGGGCTGGCTTGTATGGTTCTGTGGTACACAAGGTTGCAGTGTGACAGTGGGGGTGGTGGTATGCATGGGGTTTCCTGCAGTGGTGGTCACTGCTCATGGGGGGTGTCTGGCTGCAGGGTGTGCTGTGCAATGGGGGGGCTGGTGTGGCACAGGTTGTTCCGCCCTCCTTGTATAGCAGTATGAGCTTGCCGGTGGGTGTGCTGGGGCACCATGGCCCAGCTGTGCATTGTTTGCTTGTCCCCATGGACCGGTGGATATTCCAGCCCTCCCTCAGTTGTGCTGTGCTTGGGGTGTAGGGGTGCATTGTCAGTTCTGCTGTGTGTTCCTGTGCCCATCTGTGGCATGGGTGGTGGGCCCCTACCTACCTCCCTGGTTGTGCAGTTACATTGTTCTGCTGCTGGGGGGCTCCCTGCTTGTGCTATGGGGCCTCTGAGCTGCTCAGCTGGACATCCCTTGTTGCACCATAGCGCATTGTATCTGCTCAGCTTCCCCTCCCTAGTTGCACTATGGCGCAGGTTGTGCGATATTCAGACGTTAGCTGTTGGCGCAATTTTGCTTGCTCCTTTTTTGAATATCGCATCTATTGTGCATGGGTGCAATGGACTTGTGCTTGCTCCTGCTATTACGCACTTTTTGGGCACAGTTTGAATATCCAGCCCATGGTGTAATATCCAAACAATCATTGAGCCTCAAAGGGGCTAAAGTCTTAAGAGTATAGATCCATCTGGATTCTTTTTGTAATAATAAATTAAGCCTGTCCCCACCTCTTTTCAATGATTTTATATGCTCCGAGCCCATAAAAGCAAAATCAACAGGGTCACCTTTGTGATGTAATGCAAAATGGACCCCAATGGGTGTATTTGTTTCAGTTTTCAGGATAGCACGAATGTGCTTCTGCATGGGTTCTTTTAGAGGTCTCTTAGTACGTCCGATGTAAAGCATAGGACAAGTGTACTGAACAACATATACAACATAATTAATTCTACAGAAAATGAATTCCCTTATTGAGATGCACCTATTTAAACTTGGATGTGCTCATCCAAAACATTTAAAAAATGCAATCCATATGGACAGTTTGTCCGTTGGAGATGGAATTCTTCTTGTAATGAGGATTTTGAGAGGCAAGCCTTGGAACTTAAGAAACGTTTTTCACATCACAAAGTTTCCATCTGGTAACTTGCAGAATGCATTATTGATTTAATTTTGCTTATTGTTTGGCTTTATGTCTGAAATTTTGTCAATTTGGAGGCTTTAAATTTTTAGCTTCCATAATGAAGCACCATTAATGCTTCTGTAAGTTTTTTTCATTTGGTCTACTGTTTGGTCTGTTTGCCTAACTAATTCTATCTGTGTCTTTTGCTTATTTTCTCTACTCTTTGACTAAGTATGTCATTTTGACCTTTGGCATTTATCATTAACCTCCCTGATCAGTGGTGTGCCTTTACAATGTATTTTATTTATTTTTCAAATTGTTCTAGTTAGATGTAATTAATGTTACAAGTTTCACTGTATGGTGTATGGTATATGAGGTTCCTGTTGTGCTCAATGTGATATATATATATATATATATATATATATATATATATATATATATATGTGTGTATATATATATATATATATATATAAAATATATATTTTTATATATATATATATATATATATATATATATATATATATATATATATATAGTGTGTATATATATATGTATATATATATAAATATATATTTTTTATACATATATATATATATATATATATATATATATATATATATATATATATATATATATATATATTTATATATTTATATTACTAATTGATTTTGTGCATTATCACTTTAAGGTTCTGAAAATAAAAAGAAGATCTTGAGCACCAGGACCCCGCCTCCTGATGAAGTGTCCCGGAGTAGACACAAAGCACTGGGGTAGTGTGATGCGGGTTTTCATTGCTCCCATGCTTTGAATTTTGGCGTGTTTATTTTTGCCTTCTGGAGTGCTTCTTCAGCCATGTTTCTTCTTGTTTCTGTATCAAGCACCTGCTCATTTCGTGTAGCCCCAAGGCACCTGTGTTTGGATGTCATCTGGGATACCAGGCATTGGAACAGGAAAACAGCTGGATTGATGTCATCTGGAAGGCCAGGTGATGAAAATGGGAAAACAATGCTGGGTTGATGACTCTGGACACGCCTGAAGAATCCTAGAATACCAGTAGGGCTGCATTTTCCTCCTTGGATATTGCTGCTGCTGTATGACAGACAACAGCCTGCTACTACTCACTTCACTCTGGGCATGCTGGGCATATTCACAGGGAGTGGCACCATGAAGGGTAATACCACTTGGCATGAGGTGCAAGAACTATGTCACCATCTGGGTGCTCAAAGTTGAAGTTGTGGAATGTCTCATTCCCTGCCTCATCCACAGTCCTCATGGTGTCCATAAAAAAAGTTCTGCCCAATTTCCAGAATTTAAGTGGATCACTAATGACTCTGTCCCTGACACATTCTGTTGCATCAGGATGGAAATTTTTGCTTGCATCTTCCAATAACCAGGATTGCCTGTTCTGTTCAAATTTCTCCCAAGTTCTATGAGGAAAGGTTGGAAAGGACTTCCCATATATGGCAACAACCCTCCTACGTACCAGTCTCTCCTCCCTGCTACTTTTCAAAAGTGTGTGACCAATGCCTTGGCTTGGGGGAGTGGCCAGTTTTGGTTAATCCAGTGCCACAAACTTAAAGAATGAAAGAACTTGTTCCCAACCAGCTCTGTGGGCAGAACACTAGAGCAGCCTTCTTCTCTCTCTGGCTCCTCCGAGGACAGAGCTTGAGGCCACTCACTGGGACCCTCAAAACGAAGATACATTTCTTCATCTTCCTCTTCCTCACTCAGGATCTGAGCCCAGGAAGGAGCAGATGTCCTCACTCCCAAGACAGTCCACTCCTCACTGGCAGGGACACCGGTTTTCCACATGAGCGGAAAAACGGAACTGAACACAGAGTCCTGATTTGTCTGCGGTGTTACGGTGCCAAGCCAGAACTAACATTTGTTCACAGAGCATCCGTGAACTGCTGACTTTATAAGCAGAGCACAGTGAGCATTTGTTTTCTCATTCCTGCTCGCTGCTATTCTGAGATCCTCCTCAACTCTGTTTGCTGCCATAAAGGAAAAAGATTTATCATCGTAGTCTTCAGTCCTCTCATTTGAGTAATTCAAATGTTATATTTTTGTATATTTTAACTGATATTTAATTATGCCAACGGTGGGGCTGTTTGGAAAGCATGCATGTGCACCCTCTCTCTGATTCTCCCCGCTGTCCTTAGCTAACATTGTTTTTTGGAGTTTTTAATTTATTTATCAAGGGTTTTTTTTCTTGTTCTTGTTGTTCCCTGAGTGCGTAGGGTGATCTCTGTGTTTGGCTCTTTATTTGCGGTGGTAGTGGCACTGGCAGAGCAGGGGCAGCTTGCATTATTTTTGGCAGTTGCTTTTAATATATTTATTCTTTGCCGAGTTGCCAATCTAGTCCATTTTGTGTGCCGCTGTTCACAGTCCCTGCTTGTTCATTAAATGTTATGCCGAAACCAATCCATTTTGGGTGCTGTTGCTGAGGGATCGCTTGTTGTAAAATAAGTTAATTTCTTAAATTGAGGGAGGAAATTATTTTTTTGTGGGTTTTGAGATGCTGGGGGGCACTGGACTAACTCGACTAACTCCTTGCAACAAAGCAGCTCCTTGCTGTCCCTCCTTCTGTTGGGGCTTATTGAGTGAGTGAGACACAACCACAAAATGGCTTGTTTTTGATTTTCCTTTTTTTTCCCCGTTTACAGAGGTGGCAGGGACAGTGTTACAAAATTAGCTAGTTACCCTTCTGTATCTAAAACTATGTTTAAGCTTCCAAATATACTACAAACATACTATTGTTGGCTAAATATGTTGCTGGCCATGTGTGTTGGGGGTGCTGGCCCTTTGTTCGGGTTGGGGGGTTGCTTGCCATGTATCTTTTGGGAAGGTATTTTCTGGCTGGGTGTCTGGGTAGGGATTTTATGCTGGCTGGGTGTCTGGGTGGGGATTTTATGCTGTCTGAGTGGAGATTTTATGCTGTCTGGGTGGGGGTTTGATGCTGGCTGGGTGTCAGGAGGGGGATGTGCAGGCTGTTCTGGGGGGTGCTGGCTGGGCATCTCTGGTGGGGAGATTTGCTGGATGTGTCTGGGGATTGTTTCTTGTTTTTGCTATGGTAGGACTGTTCCTTCAGGGAAGATTGGTGGTGCAGGTCAGTCAGGGTGGGGTGGGGAGAGTGGCTGTGCAGGTTCATCGGCTTGGGCACAGTTGCCGTGCAGGTGTGTAGGGATAGGGAAAGTAGCTGGGTTGGTAGGTTGGGATAGGATAAGTGGCTAGGATTGTCCATAAGGGTGGGGAGAGTGGCCCTGCAAGTCCATCAGGGTGGGGAAAGTGGCTGGGTTGGTCTGTCGAGGTGGGGAAAGTGGCCCTGCAGGTCTGTCGGGGTGGGAACAGTGGCAGTGCAGGTCCACAAGGGTGTGTAAAGTGGCAGAGTTGGTATGTTGGGATGGGATGAGTGGCCTGGTTGGTCCAGGGTGGGAAGAGTGTCCGAGTTGGTCCATCAGGGTGGGGAGAGTGGCCCTGCAGGTCCATTGGGGTGGGGACAGTGGCAGTACAGGTCCATAAGTGCAGGGAAAGTGGCAGAGTTGGTAAGTTGGGATGGGATGAGTGGCCTGGTTGGTCCGTTGGGGTGGGGAGAGTGGCTCTGCAGGTCTGTCAGGGTAGGGACAGTGGCAGTGCAGATCCATAAGGGTGGGGAAAATGGCAGAGTTGGTAGGTTGGGATGGGGTGAGTGGCCTGGTTGGTCCTTAAGGGTGGGGAGAGTGGCCCTGCAGGTCCATTGGGGTGGGAACAGTGGCAGTGCAGGTCCATAAGGGTGGGGAAAGTGGCAGAGTTGGTAGGTTGGGATGGGATAAGTGGCCTGGTTGGTCTGTCGAGGTGGAGAGAGTGGCTGGGTTGGTCTGTCGGGGTGGGGAGAGTGGCCCTGCATGTCCATCAGGGTGGGGACAGTGGCAGTGCAGATCAATAAGGATGGGGAAAGTGGCAGAGTTGGTAGGTTGGTATGGGATGAGTGGCCTGGTTGGTCCATCAGGGTGGGGAGAGTGGAACTACAGGTCCGTCAAGGTAGGAACAGTGGCAGCGCAGGTCCATAAGGGTGAGGAAAGTGGCAGAGTTGGTAGGTTGGGATGGGATGAGTGGCCTGTGGATGGGATGAGTGAACTGGTTGGTCTGCCGGGATGGGGAGAGTGGCTGGATTGGTCCAGGGTGGGGAGCATGTCTGAGTTGGTCCATCAGCGTGGGCTGCTCACCTGCCCTACTAGCAACCTTGTGCTCCTGACCTGCAGTTTCTGCTGTCTTGTGCTGTACCTGACCTGCCTTGCCACCATTTGCTGCCACAGTACTATTGCCTTTCTATGTGCCTTCAGTAATCTGGTAAGTTTTTATTTCTTGGATAGTCCTGCTGCTTTTATTTGAATAGGGAAAGCAAGGAAGGGAAGATGTTGGGTGGAGGGGGGGGCATGATGAGCTGGCATGCTTTATTATGTACTCTCCAGTGGTTGGTTTTTGATGGTTGGCAGATGAACAGGCTGGGCGGACTGGTTCACATGCTGGGAAAAATGGTTCTGGCCTCGGAGGGGGGGCGGATGGGCAGAGTGGCACAGAACCATTTTTTCCAACATGCATGCCAGTCTACCAGGTCCATGCCATGCTCCATTGCTTTATCTGTTGATGATCGGCAGATGGGCAGGCTGGATGGACTGGTTCACATGCTGGGACAAATGGTTCTGGCCTTGGAGGGAGGGGTGGTTGGGCAGAGCGGCACAAAACCATTTTTCCCAATATGCATGCCAGTCTTCCAGGTCTGTGCCATGCTCCATTGGTTTGTTGGTTGATGGTCGGCAGATGGGCAGGCTAAGTGGACTGGTTCACATGCTTGGAAAAATTGTTCTGGCCTCGGAGGAAGGGGTGGATGGGCAGAGTGGCACAGAACCATTTTTCCCAACATGCATGCCAGTCTGCCAGGTCCGTGCCATGCTCCATTGTTTTGTTGGTCACGTCTGTGTGTGTACGCATATGTGTGTGTGCATGCGTGTCTGTGTGTGCATGTAGAATGAATAATAATAGAGACACAGTCAGACAAAATAACTTTATTAAGCCACATCAAAATGAATAAACCATGTATAATCTGTGCCCTTCAAAACTGTCGAAAATGTGGATTTTCCTGCTTGGTTTACCTAGAGGGTAAACAAAGAAAAGTTGATTAAACTGTCTAACTGCATGTTACTAAAAATCTTACCACCTTTAAGTTGTGCTTTTGCAGGAATGTCTAATGGAATATTGTTGGAAGTGTTGGGGAACTACAGAGAAATAATAAGTTCTGAGAGGTGAATTACCAGCAGAGGTGAAGCCCTAACCACTGTACAGATTGGGGCTTCACCTCTCTTGTCCCCCCTACAGGCACCATATTAAAAAATAATCTTTGCACCTGAGTGATCACTCAAACTGGTGATTGAGGGCAAAGATTGATTTACTGCAGTTGACTGCAGAAGGATAGGCGAGATGAAGCCCCGAGCTGCACAGTGGTTATGACTTGACCTCTGCCAGTAGAACACCTTTCATAAGTTTGAGCTCCGACTTGAAAACTAAGAGGCTCCATTTTCATAAGGACCAAGTTAGAAAGTAACCAAGTAACTGTTGGTGCAATTCCTGATTGGTTTATTCTTCAGTACAGATTGTTGATCTCTCCATTAGCATCCTCAATCCTCATTAATCATCGTGGATTTTTTGTTTTAATTGGATGCAGTTTGTTTACATATAAATAAACCAATCCAGGCAGCTAGTTGTTAGGGACTGAACCAACGGAGTCCACCTTGGCGTCTGGTGGTTTGTCTTAATTCGTGTCTGAGCTCTGTCAAACTTTGGTACATGGCACTGGATGAGTACAGTACTGTCATTCTACCTCTGCTGCCATCACACCTAAGGGGTGGGGGCTGCAGTGATGCATGTGCTGCTGTCACACCTGCAGGGTGGGAGCTGCACTTGCTGCCATCACTCCTGAGGGGTGGGGGCTGCACCAGCTGCTGTCACACCTGAGGGGTGGGGGCTGCAGTGCTGCATGTGTTGCCATCTCACCTGCAGGGTGGGGGCTGCACTTGCTGCCATCACTCCTGAGGAGTGGAGGGGCTGCACCAGCTGCTGTCACACCTGAGGGATGGGGGCTGCAGTGCTGCATGTGATGCCGTCACACCTGGGGGGCTGCACCTGCTGCCATCACACCTAAAGGGTGGGGGCTGCAGTGCTGCACATGCTGCCGTCACACCTGCAGGGTGGGAGCTGCACTTGCTGCCGTCATGCCTCAGAGGTGGGGGCTGCACCTGCTGCCATCACGCATGAGGAGTAGGGGCTGCAGTGCTGCAGATGCTGCCATCATACCTGAGGGGTGGGGGCTGCACTTACTGCTGCTGTCTATCCTGGGGAATCGATGAAAACCTGCTGTTGCCATCTTTCTGGGAGTAGGAAGGTGAAGTCTTCATGAACATCATGCCTGTGCGCTGCGGCAGATTCATGCTGATGTTGAACCACCTGCCAACACTGCTACCAGCACCTCATGCTTGTCCCTTTGCACCAGTCTTCAAGTAAGCAGGTGTGGGTGTTGGTGGCAAGCTGTGATTGGAGAATGCATTGATGGGGATGAGGATGTGGATGATGATGACCTTTCTAACAGTTATGTGTACATTTTTCTGTGGGCCGCATGTAAACATTTCAATTATTTTTCAGGCCTTGAAGTGCTGTCGGATGTGATCTGCTGCAGATCTACCATCCTCCATTGTAAAAGGTACAGTTTGCTTTTCTTTTGCCAACTAGTGGATCTTCCATGCTAAAAATGTGATGCTTTGTTGGTGTTGTAGAGTTAGGACTTAATGTGTTTTTTTGGGGGGGGGTTTGTAGGTCAATCTGTGAAAGTGCTGTTGGTAATCTTCTGCTGCGAGCCCTTGCCATTTTGAAAAGGTATTGTTGTACTTCTTTGTACTCATAAACAGTGACTCAAAGTCTAGATTTTATGTTTCTGACATCACAGTGGTTTCTGTTTGGTACCCTTCTCCACATAGCCTCACATTAGCAGTGAGATTTGGCAGAGATATGTAGGTGGATGGTGATACTGTAGTCTGGAATTTAAGTGGCTGAGGTCAACGTAAAGTCCGTAGCTACTCCTCCCCACTCTCATAGACATAGCCTTACATTAGTGGTGAGATTTGGATGCTTGGATCTTACTACAGATATTTCTAGTCTGGACTGTAAGCTTCGGAGGGCAGCTTGATTTCTGTAGCTGTTCCTCCTCCTCACTCTCAAACCTGGACAGGAATTATTAGCTGAGATATATTTCAAATGCCGATCTTGTACTCTTTCTGTTGTACTGTGACATTCTGAGGTCAGCATGATGATTCTGGTAGCTACTTCTGACTCTGAAATGATGGCCAGGAATTGGCTGAGAATGGGATAGATATAGATATATAGCGATATTGTAGACTGGAATTTAAGTGGCTGAGGTCAGTGGAAAGACTGTAGCTGCTCCTACCAACTCTCATAAACATGGTCTTACATTAGTGGTGAGATTCGGATGCATGTATCTTACTATAGATATTTCTAGTCTGGATTGTAAACTTCAGAGGGCAGCGTAATTTCTGTAGCTGTTCCTCCTGAGCATCATCCTCGTCTATGACCATGAATGACCAGTGAGATTCTAATGCTGATGTGGTCTCTTATTTTTGTCTTGATTTGAGAGAGAGAGTGAGTAATTAGTTGTGAAATATAATTGTAAAGATATTTTCTATATCTCCCAACTCTGTTTTAATTTTAGTTTGTTGGGAGTCATCCACATTACACGTGTAGCAATGGCAACACCACCACAAAGCAAAATGGCCAAAATCTCATCTGTTACCGCTAAAGACCATGCATTGCAATTCAAGTCCTATGGCATGTATGAAGATGGAGGGAAGATGTTCTATCACTTCTGCGATCACCCTGTGGACCACATCAGGAAGGACACAGTGGTGGATCACTGTAAAAGCAAAAAACACACCAAGAACACAAGCCAGAAGAGTAACAGCAGACAGATGACCCTGCACACCAGTCTTAGTGCCACAACAGCTGCTGCACAGGAGGAAACCATTTTGGACATGTTGAGGGCTTGGTGTGGCACCAATATACTAATTGAAAGGTGGATCAGCCCTGCTTGAGAGACTGAATGGGGAAGGATATCAAAGGAATTGGAGCTCTTGCAAAGGCAGACACCTTACGACAGAATTACTTGCCCCAACTAAATAGGGAAAAGGTGGAGGGAATTAGCCAGCTGGTAAGAGGCAAGACACTCGCAATAATGTGCGATGAAACAACCGATGCAGACTCCCACTGTGTAATGAACATTTATTTTTGTAATGGAGGGTGGAAAATCTATAATAGCAGACACCATAGAGCTAACAGCGGTAAACCACTCCACTGTTGCCCAAAGTGTTTTAAAGACCTTGCATAAATATGGTGTGGAGATGGGACAAGTGGTAGCTTTTGTTAGTGACAATGCACGTTATATGACAAAGTGCTTTAATGATGTATTACGAGGCCTAATTGGTGACCATGTAGTCCATGTGGGTTGTTGGGCACACATTCTATCATTGGTGGGCGATACCTGGATTGGCCACTTTGATCAGGTGAATAAGCTTGTGGCACTTATAAAATATGCCTTTCAGCAATCACCAAAACAAAAGCAAGAGTACATAGCATTCCTGGAGGAGAGGGGTGCGGAAAAAAAAATATTGTCTCCTGTTCCTGTCTTGACCTGTTGGAACACCTGGTTCGAAGCAGTAAAGTACCTCTTTGTATATCTGGAACACCTGCGAGAGTACTTCAAGGATGAAACCAGTGATGCCAACTCCATGAGGTCTTTAAAAAAGCTATTTGAAGAATGGTTCACGGAGCTGCAGGTTCAAACTGCATTCATTGCTGAAAACTGCACTGACCTTATTGATGCAATCGAGCTTTTGCAAAGCAAGGAAAAGTCCTTGGCTGTTTTGCTGTATGACACTATTAGCAAAATCAAAAAGTGGTTTGAAGCAGGAGTCTTGAAGATGGAATGATCTGGTGACAGAACTGACGGCTACTTGCAGGCTATGAGGCCACGGGTCAAGCAGGAAAATGTTGCCCTTTTCTAAGGAGCATTTGGTGTCACTTTAAACAAGCTTTCTAAGCATATGGACACAAACCCATCAGTTGAGTTCTTTAAAGCTTGCCATATTTTGGACCCCAGAGATTTATCAAAACTGAATAGGGCTTTGACACAGCATGACAGTGACATCCCTCTGTTAGCACTGCACAACCAAACAGCTCTGCAAAATGACTGGGATGTATATGCTAGGCAGGATATAAGGGAACTTCCAAGCATACTGGAGTTGCATGTTGGGCAGTACTGGCTTTCAAGGCAGTCACAACTAACACTACTCTCCAGAGCTGCTCTACAAGCTATCTGGATACCCGTGTCAAGTGCAGATGTGGAGAGATCCTTCTCTGTATATGGACAGATCCACACAGATCAAAGGAGGAACCTGCTGGTACAAAATCTGAAACTGCTATCCCAGCACATGTACAACAAGTAGCTGGATTATATATTTTTTCATGGTTTCCACATGTCTGATGCCCATTTTTATACTTCTATTAGCGTATTTAAGCCATTCACCAGTGCCACCTTCTCCATGAAATAATGGCTCTTCCCTCTAACTTCAGACTGTTGCCCCTGTTGTCCCTCCCTCTTTTTGGACTCTTAGGTACTTGAAGGTCTTGCTCATGTTCTTTTCCTTTCTATCTTATAGGCCGCACATGTTGAGCTCCCTCTCTCTCCTCATGTGCCCTGTCTGTCACCCATCCCGAGGATCATGTTCGTCACCCTAAGTTGGATCCCCATCCCCCACCCTCACTGGTAAACACTAAACAGAAGTACTTGTTTAGTACTTCCACCTGCTCTGACCTTTGCTGTACCCACCCTCCTTCCTAACAGTCTTCCTTTCCCTTCCCCTTCTTTGCTGAATGGAGATTTGATTGCTCCCCCTCTTTCTGCATGTCTATTGGGGGGGTTGGAGACTGATGGACTTCTTTGCATGGTGGCGCTGTTTACTGCCCACACCCACACCATCACCCTGCCTGCTTTAAGTTATACTTCTGTATAATAAACTGTCCCAGATTTTTCTTTAGAATCCCTGAGCTTTACAAACTCTGGTGCAGCCTATCCTGTGCATACATGTCTTGGTTCTCTGGGACACCATATGCTACCCCATTAATACACATGATGTGAGGAACACCTTTTATACTATTGCACAGTTTTCCACATTTCACATGCCTTTGCACATTTAATGTATTTATTGTATTTATAGATGGTTAGATGCCGTATGTTTATATACCTGTAGGTTTTCGTTCACTTGTTTTTCACTGTAGTTATATAGAGTCAGGTTTTACAAATTTTCTTTGATAGAGCTTTAGTTTAGTTGTTGTACTTACATTTTTCCACATTTTGCACATTTTACTGTATATGGGTTTCCATTCAAATGTTTGTTCCCCACTGTTTCTGTGCTGTACCTTGTGCTGGCAAATGGGGACTTTGTGAGATAACTTACAGTGGAGGAACCACTGTCAGGGAGTGACCACCACTCTGTATGGCTCACATTGGATATGGGCAAGCAAGGAGTAGAATCTGGCACAATAGTGCTGGACTTCAGGAGGGCCGACTTTGGGAAGATGGGGGAAGTGGTAAAAGGGTACCTGGCCAGAATTCAATTTAGTATGGACACTAACCAGAGGTGGGAGCTCATAAAGCTGGGGATAGTGGAGGCAACCAAAACCTGCTGCAAAGCCCAGAGCAAGAAGGCTAGGGCTAAGAAACCGATCTGGTTGAGCAAGGAGGTCATGGAAAGGTAAGGAGGAAAAGAGCTGCCTTTAGGAGGTACAGAAAACAGGGAGGGAGGACAGGGGAGGGGTACTTGACAGAATCGAAGGAGGTGACAAGGGCAGTAAGGGAAGCCAAAGCATCTACGGAAATCAGGCTGGCACAAGGCATTAAGAAGTGGGAGAAGGACTTCTTTAAGTACATCAGGGAGAAAAGGAGCTGTAAGGACCACATAGTAAGGATTAGGAAGGAGGGGGGTTGGGTGGAAGCAGGGTGCGATATGGCGGAAGCACTAAATGAGTACTTCTGCTCAGTATTTACTAAAGTGAGAGGGAGTGACACCCAGGTGGGAGAAATGGCAGAAGCAGGGAAGTGGTGACAGATGGGAAATCATGGAGGCAGAGTTCGAGAGGTTTGAGGCACTGAGGGTGGACAAGGCGCCAGGCCCAGATGGCATCTACCCAGGGTACTGAAGGAGCTGGCAGAGGTCCTTGCAGGACCTTTGGAACCTATTTAATGCCTCACTACATTCAGGTGTATACCTCAGGACTGGAGGATGGCTCATGTGGTGCTCCTCCACAAGAGTGGCCCCAAGGATGAACCGGGAAACTATAGACCAGTGAGCCTCACATCCATCGTGGGTAAGCTAATGGAGACTATCTTGAAGGAGAGGCTGGTGGCCCTCCTAGAGGCCAAAGGACTACAGCAGACAGCATGGCTTCATACGTGGCAGATCCTGCCAAACCAACCTGGTCGATTCTATGACTGGGTAACTAGGCAACTGGACAGGGGCCATGCAGTGGATGTCCTATATCTGGACTTCAGTAAGGCATTCGACTCAGTGCCACATGGAAAGCTGGGAGGGAAGTTAGTAGGCACAGAGGCGGATGCAAAGCTGGTGAGATGGGTAGGAAACTGGCTGCAGGGAAGGCAACAGAGGGTGGTGGTGGGTGGGGAGCTCTCACACCCAAGAGCAGTGACGAGCGGTGTTCCACAGGGCTCGGTGTTGGGACCAGTGTTGTTTGGGATATTCATTGCAGACATATCATGGGAGATCAGTCTGTTTGCTGATGATACCAAGGTAGGCGCGGTGGTGGATGACCTAGGGGGATGGCAGGGGTTGCAGGATGATCTGGCAAAGCTTGAAACCTGGTCAGACACCCTGGCAACTGGGCTTTAATGCCAAAAGTGCAAGGTGCTGCATTTTGGGATGAAGAACAGGAGGAGCTACCAGCTAGGGGAGTGCAGCTAGCCCAGACAGAGGAGGAGAAGGATCTGGGTGTGCTCATTACAGGGTCAATGAACAACTTGGCACAATGTAGGAAGGCAGCTGCAAGGCCAGCAAAATGCTGGGTTGTATTGCAAAGGGTATCCTCCCGAGGAGGGAGGAGGAGGTGATTCTGCCACTGTATAGGTCATTAGTTAGACCACACCTGGAGTACTGCGTGCAGTACTGGCATCCGTATCTGAAGAAGGACATTAAGTTACTGGAGGGGGTGCAGCGCAGAGCAACAAAGATGATCAAGGGGCTGGGGGACTTATCATATGAGAGGAGGTTGAAGGAGTTGAACATGTACTCACTGGAGGAGAGAGACAGGGGTGACATGATTGAAACCTTTAAATACATGAAAGGAATAAACAAGACAGGTACAGAGGGCTGTTCAAAGTAAGGAGGTGAGGGCCACAGGGGCCATGATATGAGACTGGAGCGAGGAAGGTTCAGGAGGGAGATGAGGAGACACTTTTTTACAGAGAGGGTGGTGGCTGGGTGGAATGCGTTACCTGCTGAAGTGGTGTGCAGTAGAGCAGTGGACTGCTTCAAATGAGGATGGGACAGGACAAGGGGGAGGGTTAATGAAGGGGAAGGGTGGACGGGAGGGGCAGCTGCAGAATAAGGAGTGCTAGCTGCACATTCGAGCAGACTTGATAGACCTCTAGGCCTTTATCTGCTGGCAAATTTCGTATGTTTGTATGTTTCTACACTTTCAAAGTACTGTTTTATACCAGTTTTGTATAGGTTTTATAGGATTTGGTTTCTTGTATTACACCCGCACCATTTTATGCGTTTTTTTATTACTTTTGCATATTTTACTGTATGGATGTTTTTGTATTGTTTATATTTGTACTCCTTTCTGAACATTTTTTATAAACACTACTTTATTTAGTGCAGCTCTTATCTGTATTTCATTTTATTTATTACTGAATTAGTGATATGACAAGACATGCAGAGAAAAGGTTCCTTTACATATAGCGTTGACCAAAGTACATAGTCATGGTACCAATGTCATGGAGGGGCATAAGTCTGGTTGGGGGGCTTTTGGAAAATATATCTGCCTAACAGGGAATTACTATGGCATTGCTTAGTAGAGAACCCACTGAAAATGGGTGATGGGGCAGGGGACATTCATTAAATCATGGATTTGGTTCGGTCTGGTTGCATGAGTGGCTATCCTATGTATGTTCAGGGCTGTCTGTGTTGGTGCTTGGGGGAGAGCTGACTGTGTGCACTTTTTGGTGACTGGATTCACTATATTTGTGCACACTGTTACATCTGGGAAGGTACCATGGGGAGAAGCTGTGTTGGTGCCTGGAGGAGTTAGCTGTGTTGGTGTCACCATGACATCTGAGGGATGCGGTCATACTGCAGTCAAACCTGAGGAATAGGGACATAGTGCTGTTGCTTCTGTTGTAACACCTGAGGAATGGGAGCCGTTGTCCTTCTGCAGACAACACAACAGAGGGTGGGGGCTAGAGTACAGTATCTGAGGGATAGAGCGAGGCCATAGTGCTGTTGACACTGTCATCACACTTGAGGGTTGGAGGTGACTGTGCTGCTGCTGCCATCACATCTTGTACTCATCAAAATAACAAAATTGGTGCAAGTATGGATGTATGTACAATAGTGGAGGTCAAAATTGCCAATATGCATGATAGCAGAGCAAAAATTTATTAAATAAAGTACCCAAAACAAAACACCAGTAAAAACAGATTTTGGCTTAGCAGACACCGGTGACAATACCGGTTTTTCCAATGTGCAAAACGGAATTTGCTCTTTCTCAATCATGGTAAACCAGTGTCCTTGCTCACTGGGCACAGAGGTAGACACCTCCCAGTTCAATGCCTCTTGCAGATCATCCTCCACTACTAAGCTAGGACTAGGACCCTCCTTCCATGGATCCTCGGAACCTTCCGTTGCACTGTCCATCTGGGACACAGGCGTGGAAACATCTCTTGGTGTCTGCCCTTGCAGTATATTCATACTCTCTACTTCTGTGCCACACTCTACAGGGCCTCCCCCAACAGGTTCAACCTGGTGCTGCTTGCTGCTACTGCAGGGTTTCCTTCTTTGGTCCAAGTGGGAGCTATTCGACTTTGTGATGCCCTCTCTGGTACTGCACCCCTGCTTATACCATACTTTACAAGGCAATCTGAACAGTGGGGTATCAGAAACACATCTCTTCCAGCCTTGAGGCATACAATCTCACTGGATAGCTAGGGATTGCTGCATCTGGAGGCAACCCTTCACCATAGAAAGTGCTCTCTATTTCTCTTAGTGTGGTCACCTCTTCTGTGATCATAGCTCAGGGTATGATCTGGGTATTAGGATGTTCCCCAAGCCATGTCTGCAATTAAAACGCATGAAAGTTCATTGTCACTATTTGCTTACCAGTCTCTGTACAATCTCACAAAATGCCTGCCTGCTGCTGTGTTTACATTTCTAACCTTTCCCTGTAATGGTGGTGGTAGCTCTCTTTATGCATCACATCTGTTCTGACTCAAAGACTGTGTTTCCGACCCTTTCTTGCTTCTGATTTTACTCAAAACTGTAATTGATTGCACTACTTGTATCTCTCTCAGCACAGTCACATGATTTTACAGGACTTTACAATCTGCATAAGAATCAAAGACTATTTACGCATGCTCAAAGTCACTTGCAAGCCCAATATTTCCATCACACAGGACTGCCTGTTTGCTGCAGCCTAATATACAACTCACGGTCTCTCACTTGCTGAGAACATTTTACTGTTGCTGAACTCATTATGAATGCTTACAGTCTATGGTCAGAAATGTGTTTGTTGTCTTGCTCCTTATAACTCACAGTCCCTCTTCACAAAACAATCTCACTGCTTGCAGACAGATTCAGCTGGCTTGAAAATCACAACACAGTTGATGCTCAGTAGTTTAGGATTTTACTCACTGAAATCAGTAGCTAGCTTTATCAGGTGGAAATTTTCGGCCTGGTGCCGATCCTGGAAGGCCTCTGGGGTGAAACGATCTGGTGGTCTTGCCAATCATAGCCATGAATGCCACACTCACTTTCCAATCAGTCAGATAACAGGTTGAGCTCAAATTTACAAAGCAAAAGTCTGTTATGTACAGATTAGAATGTTCACAAGCCCCTCAATGGTTGATCATGGTCTGACCAGCTCACACACCACTTAATCTCTCCTTCTTGAACACTTTTTTGCTGCACACAGAAGCTGGCTAGGGGGTGGGACTGATTGCAGTAGCACCAATCACTCAATGCCATGCAAATGAGTCCTTCTCTCTCTCTCTCTCTCTCTCTTACACTTGCTCTTCCTTTACGGCTATCGTCGAGCTAGGCAAATTTAAACTGAAAACTGTAACTTTTTTTTCTTGACTGCAATTCCAGCAGCAGTAACATCATTTTGATGATTTTCTCCACAGATTTTTTTCCAGTTTCATTGGCAACTCCTCTAATTTGCACACTAAGTACATGAAATATTCAGGGCACCTTTCTCTCTTTGTTTCCTAAAGTCCACACTACTTTTGGCATTTTAAATTGCAGTTAAAAGGTTCTGTAAAATGTTTACTTTCTGGCTTTACTGTCCATGTTAAGTTGGCACACATGCACACACAGCAGCACTGTACTAGCAGACACACAGCAGCACATATGGATGGCACTCTCCTATGCAAGATGCTTTTGTGCAAAGCTTCCTTTCCTGTTTTGAGCTATCATGCTACCAGACAGACAAAATGCTAGCCATAACCTCAGCAAAAATCTCTTGTTCTCTCTTTGAATTCAAACAATATCCTTGGACGAGCCCCCATTTTTGTAACCCCTCCCCACCGGTCACTTTATTTTTTCAACTCTGTTTCCTCACCTCTCATCCATTAGCTTCTCTAAGGAGTCGGCATGTGGTACTGTGACTTCTCCCATCTGCCTGAAGCATTGGACTACAACTCCAGTGGCAGACACCCTAATCCCGACTGTCTGACCAGTCCCAGGATCTGAGTCCCCCAGGTAGGGATCGCCAAGCTCCTCAGGCACTCTATCTACAGTATTGATGGCAGCAGTCATGGACGGGACTGAGTTGCGACCAGAAGCCCAACGGTGATGTGGGATCATGACCTCTGACCCCTCCTTTGCCTACCAATGGCTAGAAGGCGTTTTTTTCCCTTTTTTCCTCCCTGCCCCTCCTCCCTGTAGTGGAGCTCAGACGTGCAATGACATCCAGTGTCTGCCGAGCTCCACCCCTGCCATACAGCAGTGCTGCAAGTTCTGTGGCTTCCCCCAACTGCTGTCAGAGGTCATTCAGGAACAACACTTGTCCCTACACCCTCCTTGGGAAAGGAGAGCTGTCCTCCAGATGCTCAATCCCTTCCCATCCCTACCAACCCCCAGTGGCCCAGCCTTGATCCCGAACCTGGGTTGCCAGCATGGCATAAGGTGAGGTGTCTAGTGCCTTAACCCTCAGTACCACTGGGCCAGCTTACCCCACCGGCCACTTGTTTAACTAGTAAGCACACCTCCCATACCATTTATGTCTGGGGGAAAAGAGAGGGGAGGGGGTACAAAGCATAAACACAGTGTGTACAGATACAAATAGACCCTTACCAAGCCCAGGTCCTGAGGAGATAATTTTTGCTAAGGGCTATGCTAGGTTTGCACTACTGGAGGGGTACCAGTAAATCTACACAGGAATCAGTAACTAGATTGTCCATACCAGTTTGGGATTCTAGAGCATGGCTTTATTCCAAACAGTTGGTACACAAAAGCAAAGATGGACCCCCCCCAAGAGTTTACACTTCGTAACACAAGGCAAATGCAGAAACACATCATCTGTACATTGACAGAAATTCTAACTTCCCATATATCATAGGATCTGAACTTTTTTCAGCAGCAAGCCTGAGCTGAAAAACACACATCATCTTGTGTCAATGGCCCACAAGGAACACACAAATTTTCTTCCAGTGGCACTGGAAATCACTTAGAACTGTTCCTATATGACATAGGCTTTACAGTTAGACAATGTGGCATCTTGCCCTAATGGAGCACACTGGTGCTCAAAACTAGAATAACCCACGGTATACTTTACTCTTCAGGCACTGGCCATATGTGCTGAATGAACAGGCGCCCTTACAGAACCTGAAGTGCTGAACTGGTCACTCCAGATGGGGGATTGCCCACCTTTTCCTTCCTCATCCATACCCTGCCATTCTTTTAGAGTTACACCTCAACAGATAAAACAGTATAACTATGTTCTCTTCCAAATGTTTAGCACAATTAGCATTACAAACACTACAAGGAGTGTAAATAGTAAAGTTCTGTACAAAGTGTTAAGTCACATCTGGGACTCCGTTGTTGTCAGCCAACTTTGGGAAAACTTCTTGAGAACAGTCTCAACAGAACTTGGTGCATAGGTCCCTTTGCCAGAGTAACACCCCAAAGAAAACAAGCAGGTATATTTCTCCTCAGATCTCACAGACAGAATTACTCACAGTTTATACACATGGCAGCTTCAAATGTCCTGGATCAAATCAGGGGATTGGCTCTCAGATACCTCAGCAGTCTCCTTCATCCCACTGGGGATGAGAACATCAGGAAATCCTGATACTTGTTTTCCACCACTTCAACAAGGCAGGCAAATGGTTCTCAGACTAGGATGAGAAAAAGTAGGCTCTCCTCAGAGCCCGCAAAGCAGGCTCTTCACTCCTCCAACTGCTCACACTGAGCTCCTACAGCAGACTCCAACTCCAGACTAACTGAAAATTCTGAACTCCCCACTCACAGCTAGCTATGTGGCTTATGATGCAGTGACAGTTCTAAATGACATCATCTCTCAACTTTCAGCTGAGATCAAGAAAGCAGAGAGGGACTAAAGTCTGTTTAACTAGTTATCGTACAACTAGCTACAGTATAACACAAGATCACACCCACTACAGTTAAAGTATGATAAATTTAATACACAAAATAGAAAGCATTGGTTTTCATTAAGAGTGGTGAAGTTATAGAATGAACTACCCATTGAAGTAGTGGGTTGTCAAACAATGCTAGCTTTTAAACACTCCCTTGACTTATACCTACTTATCAATAATATTATGGGGTATTAGTCAATGACATGGTGAGCCAAATGGACTTCAGTCTTTATATTGCTCAGATTTACCTATGAAACCTATGAAACCTTATTCACCAGCTGCCTTCCCTACCTAACACTGACACTGAAGGGATTCTAGCAACCCCAGAGGACAGGGAGGTTACGCAAAGAATGATGTTCATTAGTTCATAACTCTTGACTATTACAGGTTTTGAGGGATGTCCATGATTTTGCCTCAGACATGTTCTACATCCCTCCTAATTTGGCATTCTACTCACCAAAGTGTGCAGATTTAAATAATAAATTGAAGCCATACACTAGTGTTCTTTTAAAGTTCCATTAAGAAAATGCTGTTTACATTAAGCAGCAGATTGTATACTTCTTCTGGATCTGATATTACTAGTTTTCAGATGAGCCCTGATTTTGGCCATTTGTTCCTGATTTTTAAGCTCTGTCCATTATGTGTGAGGCAGGGTAGTCAATCAATATTGCTAAACAAAAAGACCGCAACAAAAACAGCTCAGGGAAAATAGCGTGAGCAATTACAGCTACAGGGGAGTAACAGTGCGGTTTTAGAGCTGTACAGTATCTGTAACTGTGATTACTCTGACAGAGAAGTCAAGACCTGTAGCTGTCCACTTAAGACATGCAGTGTTGAAGTGGCTCAGAGGTTAGTGTGACAACCTCTGGGAGTCAGTGCAGCTCAAGGTGACAGTGGTTTGAGTCTGAACCATTGCATCTGAAACGGTGTTTTTTGTTTAAATTTATATTGTGTGAACTTTCACACGTGTATTTTGCAAGTGAAGTTTAACTTCACAACATTTCTACTGGCACCTCTCTGACTCCCCCCCCATCCCTGAATTTTGCCCTCCCGAGTTGGTTATGTAAAGTAAGGGGCACAGCCTCCCCATGTAGGGGGTGCAGGTGCGAAGACCCCCACATGAAAAAATATTGTAGGGTATGTGCCACTGGAGTTACAGCCTCCCTGTGCACTTTTTATAGTGTTGCTATTTTTCTTAGGCACTCTTATGTCCCGTGCTGTATTCCCTGCATGGATATCAAATTAAATCAAATCAAATCAAATCAAACTTTATTTGTAAAAAGTGCCTTTCTAAAATCAAGGCACATGTACATAATTAATTGAAATAAATCAATAAATAAAAAATACAATTAAATACAACAAGTTAAATCTCATAACAGTGGCATTAAAAATCAGTATACGCTAGGCTAAAAAGAAACATCTTCAAAGCCACTTCAAAGTTTTGGATGGTCAGGCAATCTTGCATATGAGAAGGTAGAGAATTCCACAGGGTTGGGGTCATAAAACTAAAAGACCTGGCCCCAGATGTCTTTAAACGAACCCTGGGAATCTCTAGCAATCCCTCGTCAGTAGATCGGAGACAGTGGGAGGGACAGTAGGGATGAAGGAGATCTGGCAGGTAACTAGGTACCTGGTCATGTAGGGCCTTATAGGTCAGCAAACCGACCTTGCTGGTGATCTGCCACTGTATTGGCAGCAAGTGCAGTCCGAGGAGCACAGTTGTTATATGACTGGTCCTAGACATACCAGTCAATAGCATGGGTGCCGCATTCTGCATGAGCTGCAGGCAGCGGATATCAGCCTCCAATAACCCAAGGTAGAGGGCATTGCAGTAGTCAAGGTGGGAGATAATGAAGGCATGGACCAGGGTTGGAAGATTTTTGGAAGGAACCAGGTGCTTCACCTGGGTGATATTCCTCAGATGGTAAAAAGAGGTTTTGATAACTGCCAACTCCTGAGATTTAAGTGTCAAACAGTCATTAAACATAATGCCCAGGTTCCGCACCTGGTCTGAAATAGTTAGTTGAACACCCCATTGCCATAGACCTGAAGGGGTTCCCGCCAACAAACCCACCTCTCGTTGACCTGGGTCCACAACCAACACCTCGGTTTTTTCTGGGTTTAACCATAGCCAACTCACATTCATCCAGTCTTAGATTTTGGTGAGACAGTTGTTAAAAACTGAAGCAGCAACATCCTGGCAAGGCACAAAAGACATGTTCAGCTGAGTATCATCTGCATAGCAGTGAAAACTCAAGCTGTACTGCTTAATAATCGCTCCCAACTGCAGCAGGTAAACTGCAAATAACAAGGGTGCCAAAATGAAACACTGCTGTACCCCGCAGAATGAGGGAGTGATGCGGAGGAAAAAATCCCAGACACCACCCTCTGAGTCCCACATTTAAGGAAAGATCAAAACCATCCGAGAACCATACAGACAGTCCACAAATGAACTGCATGCACTCCAGCAGCACACCATGGTCAACAGTGTCAAATGCCACAGAGAGATCAAGAAGGACCAAGATGGAACGGGTCCTTCGATCTCTCGCTATTAGGAGGTCATTTAGTACCAGAAAAAGAGCTGTCTCTGTGACCGGGTTATGTGGGTAGGGTAAAACAGTGAGTCACAACACCAAAAATTCAGGTTAACACACTTTTTCTAGGTGTGATGTTTATTTGTTCAGATGGACTATTTTTTTATAGAAAAATATATCTTTATACACATTACACAAAATCAACCATTTCTGAAATAAGTCTTACTCATCAGACTTCAATATATATATAAAAAAATAAATCAAAATAAATCGACTCCTTTTTGAGCTAGCAGAACTACCCTTCCCTGCTAGTTCTGCCACAGAGTAGATAACCTTCTCTTACTGTTTCTGCTATTGTCTGTGCTTTTGAGATAACCTCTCCTCACTCACTCTTAGGCTTATCTGATTTTTCAGATATCTAGGGCTGCTTTTATACAAGTCTTTACAGCATCATTAGGTCAACTAATCTACCCCTTTTCTAATTAATGGTCAGTCCTCCTCTAATACAAACATTTGGTTAGATATCAGCATGGCTTCACTTCTAGCTTTAAGACATGAACCAATAATGAGCCATTCCTTTACTTTAAATTCACTCTGTAGCAAAAGATATTCAGTAGAACATCTTAATTATCTCTCTCCTCCCCTTTTCAGTTAATTGATAGCCAGGGAGTTTCTATATCATAGCTTCCACCTGGTGCTGCTAGTTCCTAAGAGCCCATTTTGCAGGATTGCTGTGCTCAGGTAAGAGCTCTCTTCAATTTCAAAGTCAACAAGTTTGTACCCAGTGCAGCCTTTCTGTTTATGCTGTTAAACTGTCTTACTGCTTGCACTGTTTCTTTTGCCCAGAGCACCCAGTGCTCGATGTATGCAGCTCTAGGAGAAGTGTTATTAGGGCTACACTTCTTTACACTCTGCCCAGAAACAAACACACTGTACTCTTTTTATGTAGGCATAGGCAGGGAATGAAAAGGAAATAAAAGAGGGTCAGTCAAGGGAACAGAAGATACCATTATGGGTGGCCTTCCCATAAGGGTAAAGTTAGAAATATGTAGTTTAGAAGAGAGAAAAGTTTGCTACTGCAGTAGACTATAGGGAAAGAAGTATGCCATAGCCTTCAAAATGGGGGATCTGTCACATACCCCCATGGTTAAGTGGAAACTAGTGGATACCTTACTGGTTTCCAAGATAACCTTCCCAAGTATGTCTGGGTAGGATGGAACTACCACCCACCCTCACTCGGTAGCTCCACCCAGGGTCCCTAAACAAAATATTAACACTCTGGTAATAGTTTATAAGATATATACCAAATATACTGTACTTCACTATAACCCTGGGGTGTCTAAACATCATTATCTTGCAATAAATCACTCATTACACATAGATGCTTCTACAGAATATGCATTTTCATTTTTTTCCAGAATCAGGGACACCATACCTAGACAAAATCAACATTAATGTGCTGTGTACCAGCTCTATACTGTACCGTGTACCTATAGGGTTGCAATGCCAAACACCACCTCATAATCTGACTGTTGTGATCTTTCATTTGATTAATAAATCAAAGCAGATTATGGTCAGTAATGAGAGTAAATGGTTCTCCTCATAGATAAAATCGTAAGGCCTCAATAGCCCTCTTGGCCGCTAGGCATTCTTGTTCTGCAGTTGAATACTTCTGTTCCCGGTCATGAAGTTTTCATGAAATGTATATTACTGGGTGTTCTTCCCCATCAGTTGTTTGACTTAATACTGCCCCAATACCTGTGCCAGAAGCATCCGTATGTACCTCAAATGGATGTTTAAAATCTGGACTATGGAGTACTGGGGATGAACACAAAACAGCTTTAATAGTAGCAAAAGCATTTTCACATTCTTGGGTCGAATTAACTTTATTCCCAAATTTCTTTTTGGTCAAGTTAGTTAAAGGGGTGGCTATTGCTGCAAAGTTCGGGATGAATCGATGGTAGTAACCGGCCAATCCTAAGAAAGAACATATATGTTTCTTTGTCTCAGGTCGTAGACAATTGGCTACTGCCTCAATTTTATTAATCTCGGGCTTTATGGTACCATTTCCAAGTACAAAACCCAGATACCTAGTCTTAAACATAGCCAGTACACTTTTTTCAGGATTAATGGTAACTCCTACATTGGCAATACAGGAGATAAGAGCTCTCAAGTGTGTCAAATGAGTGATCCAATCTGGACTAAAAATTATAACATTGTCCAAGTAAGCCGCACAAAAATTATTGAAGGGTGCCAGCACTTGGTCCATGAACCTTTGGAACATAGCCGGAGCTCCATGAAGTCCAAAGGGCATGGCCCGGAATTGGAACAAACCCATAGGCATACTAAAGACTGTTTTCTCCCACAATGTAACTTCAAGGGATATCTGCCAATATACTTTGGTCAGGTCTAATGTGGAAATATGTTTTGCATTACCCTCTTTGTCTATAATGTCATCCATTCTTGGCATAGGTTAGGCATCAAACTATGATACAGCATTCAACCCTCGGAAATCCAAACACAGATGAATGCTTCCCTCATTCTTTGGTACCACAACAATAGGGGAATCCCAAGCACTATTTGAGGGTTCAATCACATTCATTTTCAACAATTTTGACACCCCTAGTTTAACCTCCTGTCTCACTCTTTCTAGCAGCCTATATGGTTCCTTCAGAATGGGGGGGTGCACTTTTCTCGTGTTCCACTCCCTTGGCAAGGCCTGGCACACTAGTAAATGTACTAGGGTACTCTAGTAACATGTCCTGTATTTCTTGGTTCTGCCTGGATTCTAGGGCAGGATTTATTTGTACCTCTTTAATTCCTTTCCTAGTTTCTAGCCTTCCATAGGCTGTCTCTAATTCTGTGTTGGGGTTTTCAGGTAATACCAACATACTTATCCCTTTTTGGGTTTTCTTGTGCCACTTTTTTAATACATTGGCATGATAGATCTTGGTTTTCTGCTTCCTATCAGGTGTCTCTATCTCAAATGTAACAGGGCCTGTCTGTCTTAATACCCTGTAGGGTCCCTGCTATTTCATTAAAAGTTTATTTGTAGTGGTAGGAAGTAGTAATAAACCTTTTTCTCCACTCTCAACTGTTTTTACCTGTTTTCCCTTATGATGTCTGTTTTTGAGTGACTTGAGCCTGGATACTAATTTCATGAGCTTTTGTGGAATACTTCACTAATCCTTGCCGAAGTTGTTTGAGATAGGTAGCAATCCCTGGGTGTTTCATATCTTTGCCCTCTTCCCAGTATTCTTTGATTACTTCTAAGGGTCCCACTCAGGTTTCTGCCAAACAGAAGTTCAAATGGGGAGTGACCTGTGGATGCCTGGGGAACCTCCCTATATGCAAACAGGGCAAATGGTAGATATTTATCCCAGTACTTACCCTCTTCATGTACGAGCTTCTTAAGCATATGCTTCAATGGTTGGTTGAAGCATTCAGTCAAACCATCTGTTTGGGGATGATAGGGGGATGTACGTACCGCCACTATACCAAGCATGCGGTATAGTTCTCTTACAAACTCTGCATTAAAGTTTGCTCCCCGGTCTGTTAATATCTCTTTTGGTATACTACTCTACTGAAGATTTTTACCAGTTCCTCAGCTATTTTGGATATCGTGACCGATCACGTGGGCATGACCTCCAGTTATTTTGTTGCATAGTCACACACAACAAGAAAATATTGATTACCAGTGGAGCTTTTATTTAAAGGACCCACTATGTCCATCCCTATCCATTCAAAAGGTGTTGTTACTAGAGGCAAAGGTACCAGGGGGACTTCATCCTTCATCCCAACTGGGGCCACAAGTTGACAAGTCTCACATTCTTTACAGTATAGAGACACATCATCATGGATTTTTGTCCAAAATAAATATTGTGTCAACCGGCCTAGTATCCTGTCCCTCCCTGCATGTCCTGCCCAAGGTAAGTCATGAATAAGGTACAGCAGGTCTCGTCTAAAACAAGAAGGTACTAGCAATTGTTCAACCTCTTCCTTAGTTAAGGGGTTTTCACATATTCGGTACAATAAATCATTTTTAGTTACTATTTTAGGGGCACCTGGGGTCTGATTCTTCCCAACCTATTGAAAAAAAGGTTTCTAACTATCATCAGCCTTTTGTTCCTCCACAATATTAGCAGTGATAAAAACAGTCTGTACAGTCTCAGGTGTTAAACCATTCTGCTTTACTTGCCACTGTCTTGGAATCTTCTTTTTTCTATTGTGGGACAATTTAGTTTTCCCTGGTTGTTCTACCACATGCCCTTGGAAAGGAAATATGTCTCCCAGTTGTTGTTGTTTCTTCTCCTGGGTCCTGGTGGTCATTGCTGAAACAGTTCCTTTATCAGGCATAAGGTTAGCAAAATCAGGGAAATCATGTCCAACAACCATCTGTACGGGTAAGTGTGGCACCAATCCTGTCATTAGTGTGGTCTGTTTGTCTTTTACTGTTATATCTACCGGTACAGTAGGGTAAATATGGGTGTCCCCATGCACACATACCACATTCATTGGTGGACCCCTTTCTTGTTTTGTTACTAGTTCTGGTCGCATCAAAATCTGCTTACTGCCAGAGTCTATCAATGCAGTCACATTCTTGTTCTCCACTTTTACCTCCTTGAAAAACTACCAAGGATTTAGTAATGCCAGGTGTGCTGTATCTCCTCTCTTTGTAGGACAGAATCGGGTAATATGTCCTTGTCCTTTACAATTCCAGCAGATAATGTCTGTGGAAAAGGACCTCCTATTCATACCACCCCTGTTATCCTGGCGACCTTCATACCTCCCATATCTCAGTTGCTCATAGGTGGGTCTTACTATGGGGTTGGGTTTAATTGTCTCCTGGGGTCCATTCCCTCCTTTCTTTAGGGTCTGATGGGCAGTGAGGTAATCATCGGAAAGGGTAATGACAGTCTCTACAAGTATGCTCCCTTTCCTAGACCTGTACCTATTGGGATAAAATTTGCAGAAACTGTTCCCCCACTACAATGTCTATGATATTGTTTACTGATTTACCCTCGGGTTGTAACCACTTATTACATAATTCCCTTAGTCTAACAAAAGTTTCTCTAGGAATATCAAATGTCTGGTATTTCAAGGCCCTGCATCTTTTCCAGTATGTCTTGGTGATAATATCATATCTTTTAAGGATCTCCTTCTTTACCAGATTATATGCGCTAGCTGTGTTAGCGTCCATGTTACTATAAGCTAACTGGGCCTTTCCTGTTAAAAAAGGGGCTAATCGTACCACCCATTGTGTTTTGGGCCTAGCAAAGGCCTGGACAACCCTCTCAAAGGTAATGAGGTACCCCTCCATGTCATCTGTGGTGGCCATTTTAGTTAATTTTATATCTTTGGGATTTGGGTCTGGCCTGCCCCCATCCTGACTTCTATTTGCCCCTAGGTTGTGTAAGGCCCTTAAAGTCTGCCCACCTGGTATCTTGTCTTCTCCATTCTAGTTCTCTATCTCACTCCAAATCCAACTGTTTGATCTCCAACCATCTCACCAGTTCTGGTAATCCTTCTGGTGGTTCATCAGGGTACATTCATGATTCTTCCTTCCATTCCTGGTCTCCATCCTCCTCAATTAAATCCTTCAGTTTCTTCGGTCTCACAGCTGGTCCTAATCCAGGCAACAGGGTCTCTCCAGTTGTTACCACCTGTGTCCTGGTCTGGACACCAGCTGCCACCTCTGTCTTTTCCTCCTCATCCGACACATTCTCACCTTTTTCACTCTAGTACCAGGACTGGTACCGAAATCTGGCTTCCCACCTAGGCTGGACAACCAGATCCCACTTCTGACACCAAATTATGTGACTGGATTATGTGGGTAGGGTAAAACAACGAGACACAACACCAAAAATTCAGGTTAACACACCTTTTCTAGGCATGATGTTTATTTGTCCAGATGGACTATTTTTTCAGTAGAAAAATATATCTTTATATACATAACGAAAAATCAACCATTTCTGAAATCAGTCTTAATCGTGAGACTTCAATATATATAAAAAAATAAATAAATCAAAAGAAATCAGCTCTTTTTTGAGCTCTCTGAACTACCCTTCCCTGGTAGTTCTGCCACAGAGTAGATAACCTTCCCTTACAGTTTCTACTCTTGTCTGTGCTTTTGAGATAACCTCTCCTCACTCACTCTTAGGCTTATCTGATTTTTCTGTGATCTAGGGCTGCTTTTATACAAGTCCCTACAGCATCATTAGGTCAGATGATCTTCCCCTTTTCTAATCAATGGTCAATCCTCCTCTAATACAAACATTTGGTTAGATCAGCATGGCTTCACTTCTTGCTTTAAGACATGAACCAATAATGAGCCATTCCTTTACTTTAAATTCACTCTGTAGCAAAAGATATTCAGTAAAATATCTTAATTATCTCCCTCTTTCCCTTTTCAGTTAATTGATAGCTAGGGTGTTTCTATATAACAGCCTCCACCTGGGGCTTCTAGTTCCTAAGATCCCATTTTGCAGGATTGCTGTGCTCAGGTAAGAGCTCTCTTCAATTTCAATGTCAACAAGTTTGTACCCAGTGCAGCATTTCTGTTCATGCTACTAAACCGTCTTTCTTACTGCTTGCACTGTTTCTTTTGCCCAGAGCACCCAGTGCACCCAGTGCTCGATGTATGCAGCTCTAGGAGAAGTGTTATCAGGGCTGCACTTCATTACACTCTGCCCAGAAGCAAACACACTGTACTCTTTTTATGTAGGCATAGGCAGGGAATGAAAAGGAAAAAAAAGATGGTCAGTCATGGGAACAGAAGATACCATTATGGGTGGCCTTCCCATAAGTGCAGCGTTAGAAATATATAGTTTAGAAGAGAAAAGTTTGCTACTGCAGTAGACATTATAGGGAAAGAATATGACATAGCCTTCAAAATGGGGGGGGGGTCTTTCACATACCCCCATGGTTAAGCAGAAACTAGTGGACACTTCACTGGTTTCCAAGACAATCTACCCAAGTATGTCTGGGTAGGATGGAACTACCACCCACCCTCGCTTGGTAGCTCTACCCAGGGTCCCTTAACAAAATATTAACACTCTGGTAATAGTTTATAAGATACTGTATATACCAAATATACTTCACTATTACCCTGGAGTGTCTAAACATCATTATCTTGCAATACATCATTCATTACACAGAGATGCTTCAACAGAATATGCATTTTCATTTTTTTCCAGAATCAGGGACACCATACCTAGACAAAAAGTCTGCATTAACATGCTGTGTACCAGCTCTGTGCTGTACCATGAACCTATAGGGTTGCAATGCCAAATGCCACCTCATAATCTGATTGTTGTGATCCTTCATTTGATTAATAAAACAAAGTGGATTACGGTCAGTAACAAGAGTAAATGGTGCTCCCCATAGATAAAATCGTAAGGCCTCAATGGCTCATTTGGCCGCTAAACATTCTTGTTCTACTATAGAATACTTCTGTTCCTGGTCATGGAGTTTTCATGAAATGTATATTACTGGGTGTTCTTCCCCATCAATTGTTTGACTTAATACTGCTCCAATACCTGTGCCAGAAGCATCCGTACATACCTCAAATGGATGATTAAAATTTGGACTACAGAGTACTGGGCATGAACACAAAGCAGCTTTAATGGTAGCAAAAGCATTTCCACATGCTTGGGTTCAATTAACTTTATTCCCAAATTTCTTTTTGGTCAAATTAGTTAAAGTGGTGGTTATTGCTGCAACATTTGGGATGAATCAATGGTAGTAACCAGCCAATCCTAAGAAAGAACATATATGTTTCTTTGTCTCAAGTCGTGGACAATTGGCTACTGCCTCGATTTTATTAATCTCGGGCTTTATGGTACCATTTCCAAGTACAAAACCCAGATACCTAGTCTCAAACATAGCCAGTACACATTTTCAGGATTAATGGTAACTCCTGCTTTGCAGTAGAGGACATAACAGCTCTCAAG
The DNA here is from genome assembly GCA_016271365.2 of Neoceratodus forsteri. Taxonomy (NCBI): domain Eukaryota; kingdom Metazoa; phylum Chordata; order Ceratodontiformes; family Ceratodontidae; genus Neoceratodus; species Neoceratodus forsteri. The sequence continues at coordinate 996,767,971 of CM028133.1, forward strand.
TCTGTCAAATGAGTGATCCAATCTGGACTAAAAATTATAACATCGTCCAAGTAAGCCACACAAAAATTATTGAAGGGTGCCAGCACTTGGTCCATGAACCTTTGGAATGTAGCCTGAGATCCATGAAGTCCAAAGGGCATGGCCCAGAATTGGAACAAACCCATAGGTGTACTAAAGGCTATTTTCTCCCATGATGTAACTACAAGGGATATCTGCCAATATCCTTTGGTCAGGTCTAATGTGGAAATATATTTTGCATTACCCACTATGTCTATAATGTCATCTACTCTTGGCATAGGGTAGGCATTGAACTGTGATACAGTATTCAACCCTCAGAAATCCAAACACTGATGAATGCCTCCCTCATTCTTTGGTACCACAACAATAGGGGAATCCCAAGCACTATTTGAGGGTTCAATCATATTCATTTTCAACAATTTTGACACCTCTAGTTGAACCTCCTGTCTCACTCTTTCTGGCAGCCTATATGGTTTCTTCTCAATGGGGGGGGGTGTTGACCTTTTCTCGTGTTCCACTCCCTTGGCAAGGCCTGGCACACTAGTAAACATACTAGGGTACTCTAGTAATGTGTTCTGTATTTCTTGGTTCTGCCTGGATTCTAGGGCAGGATTTATTTGTACCTCTTTAATTCCTTTCCTAGTTTCTAGCCTTCCATAGGCTGTCTCTAAATCTGTGTTGGGGTTTTCAGGTAATACCAATATACTTATCCCTTTTTGGGTTTTCTCGTGCCACTTTTTTAATAAATTGGCATGATAGATCTTGGTTTTCTGCTTCATATCAGGTGTCTTTATCTCAAATGTAACAGGGCCTGTCTGTCTTACTACCCTGTAGGGTCCCTGCCATATCATTAAAAGTTTGTTAGTAGTGGTATGAAGTAGTAATAAAACTTTTTCTCCACTCTCAAATGTTTTTACCTGTTTTCCCTTATCATGTCTATGTTTTTGAGTGACTTGAGCCTGGATACTCATTTCATGAGCTTTTGTGGAATACTTCACTAATCATTGCCAGAGTTGTTTGAGATAGGTAGCAATCCCCGGGTGTTTCATATCTTTGCCCTCTTCCCAGTATTCTTTGATTACTTCTAAGGGTCCTCTCAGGTTTCTGCCAAACAGAAGTTCAAACAGGGAGTGACCTGTGGATGCCTGGGGAACCTCCCTATGTGCAAACAGGACAAATGGTACATATTTTTCCCAGTCCTTACCCTCTTCATGTACAAACATCTTAAGCATATGCCTCAACAGTTGGTTGAAATGTTCAGTCAAACCATCTGTTTGAGGATTATAGGGGGATGTACATACCGCCACTATACCCAGCATGCGGTATAGTACTCTTAATAACTCTGCATTAAAGTTTGCTCCCCAGTCTGTTAATATCTCTTTGGGTATACCTACTCTACTGAAGAGTTTTACCAGTTCTGCAGCTATTTTGGATATCGTGACTGATCGCATGGGTATGGCCTCTAGTTATTTTGTTGCATAGTCACACACAACAAGAATATGTTGATTACCTTTGAACTTTTATTTACCATGCCCATCCCGATCCATTCAAAAGGTGTCGTTACTAGAGGTAAAGGTACCAGGAGGACTTCATCCTTCTTCCCAACTGGGGCCACAAGTTGACAAGCCTCACATTCTTTACAGTATAGGGACACTTCATCATGGATTTTTGGTCAAAATAAATATTGTGTCAACTGGCCTAGTGTTCTGTTCCTCCCTGCATGTCCTGCCCAAGGTATGTCATGAATAACGTATAGCAGGTCTCATCTAAAACAAGAAGGTACTAGCAGTTGTTCAACCTCTTCCATAGTTATGGGGTTTTCACATATTCGGTACAAAAAAATCATTTTTAGTCACTAATTTAGGGTAACCTGGGGTCTGATTCTTCCCAACCTGTTGAAAAAAAGGTTTCTAACTATCATCAGCCTTTTGTTCCTCCTCAATATTAGCAGTGATAAAAACAGTCTGTACAGTCTCAGGTGTTAAACCATTCTGCTTTACTTTCCACTGTCTTGGAATCTTCTTTTTTCTATTGTGGGACAATTTAGTTTTCCCTGGTTACTCTACCACATCCCCTTGGAAAGGAAATATGTCTCCCAGTTGTTGTTGTTTCTTCTCCTGGGCACTGGTGGTCATGGCTGAAACAATTCCTTTATCAGGCATAAGGTTAGCAAAATCAGGGAAATCATGTCCAACAACTATCTGTACGGGTAAGTGTGGCACCAATCCTGTCATTAGTGTGGTCTGTTTGTTTTTTACTATCATATCTACCGGTACAGCAAAGTAAATATGGGTGTCCCCATGCACAAATACCACATTCATTGGTGGACCCCTTTCTTGTTTTGTTACTGGCTCTGGTCGAATCAAAGTCTGCTTACTGCCAGAGTCTATCAATGCAGTCACATTCTGGTTCTCCACTTTTACCTTCTTGAAAAAGTACCAAGGATTTAACAATGCCAGGTGTGCTGTATCTCCTCTCTTTGTAGGACAGAATTGGGCAATATGTTCTTGTCCTTTACAATTCTGGCAGATAATGTCTGTGGAAAAGGGCCTCCTATTCATACCACCCCTGTTATCCTGGCGACCTTCATACCTCCCATATCTTGGTTGCTCATAGGTGGGTCTTACTATGAGGTTGAATTTAATTGTCTTCTGGGGTCCATTCCCTCCTTTCTTTAGGGTCTGATGGGCAGCGAGGTAATCATTGACAAGGGTAATGACAGTCTCTACAAGTTTCAGGATTATGCTCCCTTACCCAGATCTGTACCTCTTGGGGTAAGATTTGCAGAAACTGTTCCCCCACTACAATGTCTATGATATTGTTTACTGATTTACCCTCAGGTTGTAACCACTTATTGCATAATTCCCTTAGTTCAACAAAAGTTTCTCTAGGAGTATCATATGTCTGGTATTTCAAGGCCCTGAATCTTTGCCAGTATGTCTCGGTGATAATATCATATATTTTAAGGATCTCCTTCTTTACCAGATTATATGCATTAGCTGTCCTAGCGTCCATGTTAGTATAAGCTAACTGGGCCTTTCCTGTTAAAAAAGGGGCTAATCGTACCACCCATTGTGTTTTGGGCCAAGCACAGGCCTGGGCAACCCTCTCAAAGGTAGTGAGGTACCCCTCTATGTCATCTGTGTGGCCATTTTAGTTAATTTTATATCTTTGGGATTTGGGTCTGGGCTGCCCCCATCCTGACCTCTATTTGCCCCTAGGTCATGTAAGGCCCTGAAAGTCTCTGCCCACCTGGTATCTTGTCTTCTCCATTCTAGTTCTCTCTCTCTCTCACTCTATATCCAACTGATTGATCGCCAACCATCTCACCAGTTCTGGTAATCCTTCTGGTGGTTCATCAGGTTACATTCTTCCTTCCATTCCTGGTCTCCATCCTCCTTAAATAAATCCTTCCGTTTCTTTGGTGGCATCGCTGGTCCTAATCCAGGCAACAGGGTCTCTCCAGTTGTTACCACCTGTGTCCTGGTCTGGACACCAGCTGCCACCTCTGTCTTTTCCTCCTCATCTGACATACTTTCACATTTTTCACCCTAGTACCAGGACTGGTACCGAAATCTGGCTTCCCACCTAGGCTGGACAACCAGATCCCACTTCTAACACCAAATTCTGTGACCAGATTATGTGGGTAGGGCAAAACAGCGAGACACAACACCAAAAATTCAGGTTAACACACCTTTTCTAGGCATGATGTTTATTTGTCCAGATGGACTATTTTTTCAGTAGAAAACTATATCTTTATATACATAACGAAAAATCAACCATTTCTGAAATCAGTCTTAATCGTGAGACTTCAATATATATAAAAAATAAACAAATCAAAAGAAATCAGCTCTTTTTGAGCTCTGAACTACCCTTCCCTGGTAGTTCTGCCACAGAGTAGATAACCTTCTCTTAAAGTTTCTACTCTCGTCTGTGCTTTTGAGATAACCTCTCCTCACTCTCTCTTAGGCTTATCTGATTTTTCTGTGATCTAGGGCTGCTTTTATACAAGTCCCTACAGCATCATTAGGTCAGCTGATCTGCTGCTTTTCTAATTAATGCTCAATCCTCATCTAATACAAACATTTGGTTAGATCAGCATGACTTCACTTCTTGCTTTAAGACATCAACCAATAATGAGCCATTCCTTTACTTTAAATTCACTCTGTAGCAAAAGATATTCAGTAAAACATCTTAATTATCTCCCTCTTCCCCTTTTCAGTTAGTTGATAGCCAGGCTGTTTCTATATAACAGCCTCCACCTGGGGCTGCTAGTTCCTAAAAGCCCATTTTGCAGGATTGCTGTGCTCAGGTAAGAGCTCTCTTCAATTTCTAAGTCAACAAGTTTTTGCCCAGTGAAGCCTTTATGTTTATGCTGTTAAACTGTCTTTCTTACTGCTTGCACTTTTTCTTTTGCCCAGAGCACCCAGTGCTCGATGTATGCAGCTCTAGGAGAAGTGTTATCAGGGCTACACTTCTTTACACTCTGCCCAGGAACAAACACACTGTACTCTTTTTATGTAGGCATAGGCAGGGAATGAAAAGAAAATAAAAGATGGTCAGTCAAGGGAGCAGAAGATACCATTATGGGTGGTCTTCCCATAAGGGTAGAGTTAGAAATATATAGTTTAGAAGACAGAAAAGTTTGCTACTGCAGTAGACTTTCTAGGGAAAGAAGTATGCCATAGCCTTCAAAATGGGGGGGGGGGGATCTGTCACAGTCTCTGTACTATATCGCTTCCTAAATCCGGACTGGAGAGAATCATAGACATTGTGGTTGGTCAAACTATCATCTAGCTATGATGCAACCATCTTCCCAATAACCTTACCCACAAAGGGCTGGTTAGAGACAGGCCTGTAGTTAGCCAGACAGTCTTGGTCCAAGGAGGGCTTTTTAAGAAGGGGCTGAACCACAGCATCCTTCAGAGGATCAGGAAAGATCCCCCTCTCCAAAGACACCCAGACTATCTCAGCAAGGACTGGACTGATTTTATCCACACAGCCCACTAGGAGACATATGGGGCCCGGGTCCAAACTACAGTTGGTCAGACACAATGACTGGATGACCATCACAATGTCACTGATAGTGGGGAGGCTGAGTTTACACCACACAAACTGGGTGTCCTACATCTCCTGCTGACCACTACAGCTCCCATTAGAAAGGGTCAAACAGATGCTGGACCTGATTGTGGCAACCTTATCTGAAAAGAATAGAGCAAACTCCTCACACCGTTCTTGAGAAAAAGCACTTCCAGGCTGAAGACAGATTGGATTGCACAATCTGTTCACAACTGGTCAATTCTGTGCAGCAGCAATTTCCCTGGACAGGAATTCTGCCTTCTTAAGCTAAATTGCTGATTGATAGACCACATAGTGGTCCATCAAACTAAGTCTGTCACACTCCAGGCCCAACTTCAGTCAACACCTCTCTAGCCTTCATCCCACTCTCCTCAGCTCCCTCAGAGTTTCATCAATCCAAGGAGACCTGGGGTGGAGAGTGAGGGGATGAACATGAACAGGAGCAATGGAATCCAGGACCCCTATAAACACCTTATTGTATTCAAGTACCAGGTCCCCTGGATCCATGCATTCACTCGATAAACCCTATAGGTCCAATGCCACCATCAAGCCATCTAGGGAAACACCCCACAAAGGGTGGTACTGAACCATCTCCATAGGGGCTGACCTACTATGGGTGGCCTCAAAACTGAACCCAGTTTTATGATGGTGAGACTACCTGACTGGTTCCACTGCCAAATCAGATATCTCCATCCCCAGGAGAAACACCAAGTCTAATGAATGGCCACCAATATGGATAGAGGAGGAAATAACCTATGTGAAGTGCAGTAAATTCATTAGCTGGAGGAAGTCCTGATCAAACTGCTAGAGTTAATCATTGACCCACGCATTGAAATCCCCCTGGATCAGCCATCTGTGGGATCCCAATGTCAGGTCGACAATGAAGTCTGTGATTTCCCATAGGAAAACATTCCCATCTCCTGGTGGATGGTAGATGAGAAGTATCCTGCACCCCACACCCTTGCCCAAGATACATTTTAAGAAGTTGGTAGTTCCCACTTGTACCTCCATTAGGCTCAGTTCTGATCTAAAACAGTTGACAACACCCCCACCCTTACGATCCATCCTCGGGAGGTGTATCACCAAGTACCCAGCCGGAAAGCTGATGCCAAAACTGGGCCAGCATTCTCATCCAGACAGGTCTTAGTGATGCAAGCCAGGTCAGATGATCTAACAAGTTCCACTATTATAGCGGTCTTGTTCTTAATAGACCTGACATTGCATAACACCTCCTGAGTAGGATGAGAACTCGAGGAAGACTGTGTTACCTGCCTGCTACAAGCAGAGCCCTTGGGTATGGGGACCAGACAGGGAGAACCCCTTTCCTGGACCCATTTTGCTCCAGGGTGTCTCCTTGTCCCCACTATTCCAATCTTCCCACTAGTTTCCATTCCATTCCCTCTCCAGGCCCAGCCTCTGTCCTCCTCCTGTGATCTAACAACTTTGTAGTTTTCTACTAGAATTGTGAGGCAAAAGGTTGCAAGGTATCTTAGCCACATCAGTTCTGAACTTATCTTTAATTTTTAACAATACGTGCACACAAGGACCCAGAAGGACTGCAACAATAATGTGGATAGATCAAACTTGCATTTCTATGACAGCTGTTTTAGAAACCACTTACAGGTGACATTTTTGAGAATTTATTTTTTAAGACAAGTGTAAGCCTATCAAAGTGACCATCTGCTCCACTGAATTGGTTCTGATGGGAATGCTCCTCCTCCTACTCCTATGACAGGATAAGAAGGTGAGCACAGAGCACTGACCAGCATACAGTGCACTGTTTAAGAAATGAGTGTATTTGGAAGACAGGGAAGCCTCCCCCATTCTATTCTTATTAATGTTTTTGTAAATGGATAAGTCTCACTAGGCTTAAGTGCCTGTTTTCAGGGGCAACCTGGGAACACAGGGGAGGTTAAGTGACTTGCTCAGAGTCACTCAGTACGCAAGTGAAGGTTAAATCAACTCAGGTATGCTGGATGTACCGAGCTCATTCACAGCTCATTAATCTATGCTCTAGGCTTTACTGCTAGCCCCAGCTATTCTATTTCTTAACCATGGCTGACAACATGCCGAAAAATATTACTGTTGCATCACTCAACAAGCTCTTTTATCTCTAGTTACTTTGAAGGGTTAATGATAAATCTCTAAAATAATCAGACTGATGAAACTGAACAAAATCTTCAGTTATCTTTGTGCCAAATGGTAGCCACTAGCTATAGAGAGAATAATACATGGGCAGCCATACACAAAAAGGCTATGATTCCATCAAGGGGTTCTGATGATATCATAAAGACCCCAAGAGTGAAGTTGAAGATTTTCCAGATGTCATCAGAACCACAAGATTGAAACTTAACAGAGCTGAAAATGGTTGCCAGTGTGTTATTTGCTATATGGCTTGAAACACAACATTAAAAAACAGTTTTTTTTCTACCCAGGAAATTAGGAGTTTATTATTTTATCATTTAAAAAAAAAACACCCTCACCCAACTCCCAGAACCCGCACAGGTAAACAGTGGGTTTCTGTTGTTTAAAGGGATGAAACAATAGAAGAGTTTGTGTTAGACAAATGTGTGGGTGCTGAGTGTGTATGGTGGGGAGGGGATTAAAGGGGCAAGTTACGCAAGTTTCCAGTCTAATTAAAAAAGCTGTTATACCACATAAGGGTACAACCACATTATATAACCTTCAAACTGTGGTACAACGTTTTAGTTAGGATGGAAATTCCTGCACAACATGGGGTAACCATATATTGTAAAATAATATTTATTTCTGTCTTAAAAATGACTTCTCATAGTTAACAGATATTGTAATCCCTCTTTATGGGGTTGGGGGCATGGGCCGATGGTAAAAATAATATGCAGAAACAAGATCTGTATGTCTGGACTTTAGAAAGCATATTTTAATACATCCAGTTAGAGTTCAAAGTCATGCTGTTGTTATTGTTATAGGGAGTGTTTAAAACTTGTAACATTGCACCTACACCCACAATCCTCCACATATTCCCTTATACAAATAGAGGAATTTGCTAGACGTCATTTTTAGGGCTGTGGGCAGAGCCTACAGCCATTTTGTGAGAGATCTGTAGCTCTGAAAATGGCCGATTGCAGAACCCCTTCTGTTGGACTTTTGGAAGTATCCTTCTGAAAACCCAATGGAACATAAATCCTTCCTCCACGATCAGCCTATGGAATAACAACTGCACTATTTTGGCTGTTACTCCACATTCTGATGTGTGAACAGTGCATGTGCATGGCTCGTGCACATACGCTAACTCTTGCATATGTGCAGTTCTGCGATGCTGCCATGTTGCGAATGGCAAAATGGCATTTACTATTTTCTGTACCCCCCTCCCCAAATCATGCCCAACATCTCATGTCACACAGTGGGAGCCCACCGCAGGGTGCAGAATTCTTTTTTCCTGTAAATTAGAAAATGGTCCCTCGTCCGTTTCTTTTTCCTGGTACCCTCTGGCCAAGTTATGCCCAACATCAAGGTGCCCAATCCCCATGTCTGCACTCATTTACACACTGAGCTCACCCTGGCATGCGAAATGTTTTATTTTTGGTTTTACTGTAAATTAGAAAATGGTCCCTTGTTGTCATTTTTCCTGTGAAACAGAAAATGGTTCCTCGTCGTTGCTGTAGTCCCTCCCCACCCTCCCACTGAGCACCCAACTCCCCACACACTCCCACATCCCATACTTACCTCCAGAGGTCAGTGCTGTCATGTTCTCTGGATCGGGACACGTCTGCACTCTTCAAAGACCAACCGCGAACTGAAGAATTAAAGGTATGCTTGCTATATAGCCATTCAATGGGGTTTTAAACTTATGCTGATATCTCAGCCATTTTTTTGAATTGCTGCCCCAAATTTTCAACATGGGTTCTTGAGACCCCACCTCATGAAAACTGTCACTGTCATTTTGTTACTCCTTCCTGAAAGGTGATTTTGTGGACACTGCATGGAATCACCTTTCAGGACTGATTCACAAAATGACAGTGCCACTGTTCATGAGATGGGGTTCCAAAAAGCCCATGTTGCAAAATTGGTGGAAAAATTCCCCAAAATGACTGCATTACAAACTTGCATTGCGCAGTTTCTATGCACGCTCCTAACATCACCAATTTTTAATATTTTCACTCCATATTTTTAACATTGCCATTTTTGCACACCTCCTTCAAAACAGTACAGCTGTCATTTTCCACAATCTGCCCAAAATGTGTTTTCACATCTGTGGTGCAGAATATCATGTTTGGTATGCTCAATCACCTTTCAGGACAATTGAATAAAATGACACTGGCACTGTTCGTCAGGAGGGGTCTAAAAAAGGCCATGTTGAAAATTTGATGCAACACCTCCAAAATATGGCCAAGTTACACCTGGGCATTGAATAATTTCTATGCACATGAAACTTTCATCATTTGGTAGCTCTTCACAGCCCTATTGGCTCTGGCTAGAGTTTGTTCTCTATATAAAGCTTGCTTTTGTTTGAAACAGACATTTATAGCCAGCATTAAGGAAGCCCTGTTACCATGGGGAAAATATCAGAATTGTTAAGGTTTAAGAACGATTCAGTTTATATTTCATGCATTTTTCTATTATTCCTTTTGTTATTAAGGACAATTTGTGAAAGCAGGATCATTGTCCTCAGCAGGTTATCTGTTCTTTTTTTCTTGGTCAGCTTCCCCTGATCCTCCCTGCAGGGGTTCAGCTCCCACCTTCACTGCCCTCCCATGAACAGGCTTACCTCCCTGGATGGGGCTGCTGGGTGGGCCCCCAAAGGTCAATGCTTAGTTAGCCCTGGCTTACTCAGCAGAGTTGGTAGATAGTTGAGGTAGTGGAGCAAAGCTTCACACTTTGGGGAGCTGGTATTTTGTAGGCTGTATTGGGGCGGGGATGTGCAATGATGGCCAGCCTCTGCCCAACCCCCCATTGTGCTCAACCTGCACTGTGGTTCCCCCAGCCTCCACCAGGGATTCATAGCGTACTGGACACACAACCCCCCCACCCTCCAGAAAAGGAAAGAAGTCTCTCAGATTCTCACTCCTTCTCCCCAGCTGACCCTCTGATGTCCTGAGTCCATTCCTGAACCCAGGTCTTCAGCATCAAAGACAGATGCTTATGCCTTTCTGCCAGCTGGCCAGTTATCTGTTCTGTTTGTCTACACCTGACATCCTAATCCCTTATCTAAGAGATATAGAATAATGCATTGGGAAGTGTAGTTTGTGAGGATTTTGTACATCTGAGGTGTGTGATGCCCCATAAACCCCAAGGGTGAAGCCCAAAGGGTTTATCTGAGTATCATACACCGAGAGTGTGCATAAAATACAAATTACTACACTTTCCCATATTTCATTTTTCATATTTACTGGTTTCTAGGTTAGGTGTCTATGAATACTTGCACAAATGCTTCTTGTTGTGCAGGTCCCGCAGTTGGAGCTGTTTAACCATTTAGTGGTAACTATAAAATTAGTTAACAAAATGTCCAGCTGTTCCATGGGTAGACTGAGAAAGTCTTCTGGCTCACCCATTTCTACAAGTAGAAATAGATTAGTTGTCTTATTGGTCCTTGTAAGAACAGATCCAGAAGCAAATGGTTTGATGTCTCTTATTGGACCAATATAGATGTTACAAAAAGAGAACAATGTCTAAGCTTTCAGACCAAGGAGTTCCTTCCTCTGAGACTTATGACAGTTGTTCAGGGAGACACATTCTATTAACATCCAGATCATACATAAAAAAAAAACAGAAAAAAATATCAATAGTTTAAAGTACCTATTTCAAAAAATCACAAATTTAAATGGAATGAATAGCATCCAATTAGCTTGCAACTACTGAGAATCTTTTCAAGGTCAAATGACATCCAAATTAGATAACCTGAACACTCAAGCAGACAAAATCTCTAACTGAAAGTATTAATGAATAAGTGTGTTATGAGAATACATGCAAAATTAAAAGCTAGACCCTCAGATTTAATACCAGAAATATCCAAGTTAAAACTTGATAATGTCAGAAACGTACTCCGGGGGTCAGGCCCTCTGTTTCCACAGTGCCCAACCTCAAAGTGCAAAATGTGAACAGGAGGCAAACAGGGTAACCCTCCTCTCTGTTTTGGGTCCAGACAACTACCAGTCTTGAGTCCTGGGGTCAAATATGAAGCCTTTTTAACTAGCACACCCAGGTAACAGGTTCAAATATCAAACCCTCTTTGGGGAAATGCAGTGCAATACTTAACCTAGCAGGCATACAACCTGGTTTACAATCCCCCCTTTTGACTCAATTAAGACCTTGGTACCTTACCTTGATGTATATGGTAACACACTGTAACTGCTTAGCAGCTCTGTCCACATTATCAACATTGTCCCAGCATTTACACTCAAAATAAGGAAATGACTCAGGCAGGATTTCAAAGAAAACAAAATTTACTAAAATTAAAAATAGTAAATAAAATATAAAATTCAGAACAAATAACATTAATGGTACAGTCATAAAAGTAATGGAATTACAAACCAAATGCCTTTTTACTTAGTAACTAATCCTATCTCAGTTTCTGTTAGTAATTAGTGGTGGTTGAATTACCTAACTTCAACATAAGTGCTTCTTGACAGTGTGCTAGTTCAGGTGTCCAGAAATAAAAAAAAAAAACACTCTTTTCCCCCAGCCTTGACCATATCTATCATGGCAAAAAAGGGCCCTACCCAGCTTATGAGGTCACAACTCTGAGGTGATGCTGGCTGTGAGGTCACTCTCATCCCTGCATATCAAATTGGTATCATGCCTCTGCATGTTGCTAAGCATCCCCCCACAAAAAAAATATATATATTTTCTATTATTATCATTAGTGAGCCTGCTTTATGGCAAGTCAGAATTACCCTTTTGATGTTCAGAGGACATTCCTGAGCAATTTCTCTTAGTGGTGAGAAGTTTAACAGGTAACTGTCAGAAGTTGGCTTACCTCCTGAGAGGTCGTAAAATGCAACCTGTTTATGGTCATTTCCTAGATTCACAGTAAATGGGTGTTTCACAGTCTGTTACAACCTTGTATCTAAATGAGTCTCTTAATTAGATTTTCCACTAAGAAGGAGAACAGTATTTTTTTTTAAATCCAAGGTCCCCTGATGCCCTGTGCTGACAGCCATACTTCACAAGTGGAAATTCAAAGAAACATACATTTATATCACAAATATACAAATAATAAGTAGATGGCTATCGTCATAACACTCCTCCCTCCTAGACTGCATTTTGGGGAATCTATTCCTAGACATGGGATGAGTTTCCCAAATTCAATTCACTGCTTTAACTGATGAGATAGCCCATCTGCATTTATGTTTGCTTTTGCTGCCACTGCCCTGTAGGTAACAGTCATATCACGACCCTGCTAGGCAAGGTTACATCTTAGACGCCTACCGTTTGTTTTACCCATTTGTGCTAGCCAAACCAGGGAGTTATGATCTGTTTGTGCCCTGAAATGACACCTGTATAGGTATGGGTCTAATTTCTTTAGTACCCACACTACTGTAAAGCATTCCTTCTCCACTGTAGAATAAGCCTGCTCCCTGGGAAGTAACTTCTTACTGAGGTACACTATTGAGTGATCTTTCCTTTGGTTAGAAGTCTGGCTAAGTACTCCCCCAATACCCACATGTGAAGCATCTGTCTGGACTACAAATGGTTTACTATAGTCTAGACTGGCTAACACAGGAGCACCGCAGAGTGCCTCCTTTAGCAGTATAAAGGCATGTTCCCATGCTATTTCCCAGTTTACCATTTTAGACATTCTTTTCTTTAACAGACCAGATAGGGGAGCAGCCAGGGCACTGTAGTTTGATAAAATTTCCTATAGTACCCTGCGGTCCCTAGAAAATTCCAAACCTGCTTCTGTGTTACAGGCCTGGGCCATGCCTCAATTACCTCAATTTTTGCTTGATTAGGATGGAGCTGTCCTTGCCCTACTACATGCCCAAAGTATGCTGCCTCAGTCATGGCCACCTAGCACTTTTCAGCTTTTACAGTGAGTCCAGCCCTCTGTATCCTGCCCAACACTTCCCTAAGGTGGGATAGATGTTACTTCCAGCTGGCACTGAAGATGGCAACATCATCAAGGTATGCAGTGGCATGTTCTTCAGTACCATTTAACACCTGGTTCACCAAACTTTGGAAGGTGGCAGGGGTGATCTTCATTCCAAAAGGCATTACTTTAAATTCAAATAACCCTATCGGAGTGATGAAGGCACTTGTGTCCCTGTACCTACATCGTGCATCAGTGGGGGGGGTAGTCCAGGCTTGGCACTAAACAATGAGGGAAGTCTGCTAAAACCTCCTTTACTTCCTGGATCTGGTCTGGGGGCAACTGGGACAACATTTTAATTGTCTCCACAGAGGACTTCCGCTTATTTTCTTCCAGTAAGTCCAGAAGGGGGGCTTTCTTTGTCCGTCCCCTCCCCAGGACTACACACTGCAAAGACCATGTTAGACCTCTTTGAATATGGATTCATCATGTTGACATGGTACATCCTTTGGGTATGTCTCCTGTCAGGTAGTTTTATAAAGTAATTTAGTCATTCACCTGTCTGACTACTTTGTACAGTCCTGCCACTCAGCCTGCAGCTTATCTTTCCAGACTGGGATTAGGACCATCACCTACTGACCCACAGTGTACAAGCGAGCTCTGGCTCTGTGATTGTACCATTTCTTTTGCTTTTGCTGGGAAGTTGTCAGGTTGCTCTGAGCTGTTCCCATTAGCTCCTTCAGCTTATCCCTAAACTTAAAGACATGATCCACTATGGGAGTTCCTTTGGTGGTGTTCTTGCCTTCTCGGTCCTCCTGAATCAAGTCTAGGGGCCTACACACCCTGGATCCACATATGAGCTTGAAACCTTGTTGACTCTTTGGGCACCTTCCTGTATGTGAACAACAGGTGGAGAAGGTATTTCTCCCAGTCCCTTCCATGCTGTTCAGCAAATGCTTACAGCATCGATTTAAGGGTACCATTAAATCTTTCCACAAGTACCAAACCTCAAAGTGCAATATGTGAACAGGAGACAAACAGGGTAACCCTCCTGTCTGTTTTGGTTCCAGACAACTACCAGCCTTGGGTCCTGTGGTCAACTATGAACCCTTTTCTGCTAGCACACCCAGGCAACAGGTTCAAATATTGATCCTTCTTTGGGGAAATGCAGTGCAATACTTAACCTAGTGGGCACACAACCTGGTTTACAATCCCTCCTTTTGACTCATATGAGACCTTGGTACCTTACCGAGGTTGGATCATGGGGGGGGGTCGCTATCTGTTTTAGATCAAAATTGGACCTTGTGGAGGTTCCAGTGGTATCCCCTAGATCCTTCCAGTGTATTATGGGACCAGGTGTGGGCCGCAGAATCCTACTCGTCTACCGTCAACCCGGCGACGAGAAAGTTTTTCTGCAGGAAATAGCAGACTTCATTGTCGACCTGGTGTTGAAGCCCTCAAGGTGGTTGGTCCTGGGTGACTTCAATGCCTGGATCGATGATGAACTCTCACACTTTGGTCAAAACTTCCTCCAACTCATGAATTCATTGGGCTTCACACAGGTAGTTACCGCTGCTACCCACTCTTATGGTCACTCACTGGATCTAATGTTTATCCTGGGGATGGAGATCACTGGACAGGTGGTGGAGCCAGTGGGGTGGTCTGACCACCACTCCATAAGGTTCAATTTTATGGCCCGCCAAGATGCCAACCCCTGTGGAGATGACCCAATACCACCTTTTAAAGGGTATTACCCCCAAAGGTCTGATGGCGGTGTTAAATCTATTGAATTGGCCTTTGGAGTGCTTGTAATCAGATGCCTTAGTAGAGCACTATAATAATATGGTGCTTGAGGCTCTGGATTCTATAGCTCCTGTCCTTATTCATCCCTTCTCCCTCCGTCCTTGATTCCCATGGTTTGATGGGACATTGAGGGAGTTGAGGAGAGTGGGGTAATGATTGGAGCACTGCTGGCAGAAGTACGGCCTTGAAAGTGACAGACTTAAATTGATCACCCATTATTTGGGTTATCAATTAGAAATCTCCCATAAGAAGGCAGAGTTTCTGTCCAAGGAGATTGCTGCATCAAGGAATCGACCAGTTCAGCTCTTCTGGACCGTGGCGAGGCTGTGCAGTCCAGCCTGTCTTCAGGGCCAGAGAGCTTTTTTACAGTCAAATTATGAGGAGTTTGCTCAGTTCTTTGATGATAAGGTGTCTACGATCAGGCCGGACATCCGCAGAACGTGTTCAAATGAGCATTGTGGAGATCGATGTGTGGTTACAAGCCCTCACTCTGTCTGGACAGACTTTGAATGGCTGGCAATCATGGATCTCATGAAGATCGTTCAGAGCTTGTGGCCGACCTACTGCAGTTTGGATCCTGGCCCCACGCGTCTTCTTATGGGTTGCGTGAAGGTGATCGGTCCAGTCATTGCTAATATCATCTGGTGCTCACTGGATCAAGGGGTGTTCCTGGAGTCCTTGAAAGTGGCTGTTGTGACACTCCTTTTGAAGAAATGTTCCCTTAACCCAGACTGTCTCGCAAACTACAGACCAATCTCTAACCTGCCCTTTTTGGGTAAGGTTATTGAGAAAGTGGTTGTGCTGCAGCTTGATAACTTTCTTACCACCCATGGAATCTATGATCCTCTCAAATCTGGTTTCAGGAAGAGGCATAGTACTGAGATGGCGTTAACTTGGGTACTTAATGATTTCCTGATTGCGAGAGAGCAGAGGAGCCATTCGTCTTGGTCATCTTTGATCTCTCTGTAGCATTTGACACCATTGACCATGGGATATTGTTGGAATGCCTGTGGCTTATCTGTGGACTGTCTGGGACAGTCCTCAGATGGTTTAATTCATTCCTCACTGGCAGATCTCAGAGGGTAGTATCAGGAGTTTTTTTCTCTGCTCCCTTTGTGCTGGCCTGTGGGGTACCGCAGGGTTTTGTGCTTTCTCCCATGTTGTTCACGGTGCATATGCTGCCATTAGAAGACATTATTAGGCATTATGGGCTGAGTTTTCACTGCTATGCGGATGATACTCAGCTCTGTATGTCCTTTGTGCCCGAACAAAATGACATACTCTCGGTATTTAACAACTGCCTTGCTGAAATTCAGGACTGGATGAGTGCCAACTGGTTGATGCTGAATCCAGACAAGACTGAGGTGCTGGTGGTGGACCCTAGTCATCGGGTAGAGAGGTTGACTCCTGGAATCCCCCCAGCCTTGTGTTAGGGGGGAACTAGTTGAGACCCCCTGAATAGGTGTGTGATCTGGGCATAATACTTCACTGCGAACTGACACTTCAGTCTCAGGTGTCAGCCGTCATCAAGTCCTTGTTTTACCATCTGAGGAATATAGCCCAGATAAAGCACCTTGTTCATCATGATGACCTTCCTGTACTGGTCCACGCCTTTGTTTCCTCACATTTGGATTACTGCAATGCTCTATATCTAGGGTTGCCGGGGGTGGACCTCTGCCGCCTACAGCTGGTGCAGAACACGGCAGCCAGGTTGTTGACTGGGCTATCAAGATCTTGCCAAATCACACCTGTTCTCCGTGAACTGCACTGGCTGCCGGTGTGTTGGAGGATCACCTTCAAGGTCGCATTGCTAACCTATAAGACCCTACATGGACACAGACTGGGCTACTTGCAAGATCTCCTTTGGCCCTACCGCCCTCTCTGCTCACTCTGTTCCACTGATGAGGGATTGCTAGAGATACCCAGGGTTTGTCTTCAATCTTCTGGGGCCAGAGCTTTTTCTTTTGTGGCTCCAACCCTGTGGAATTCTCTACCTCATAAAATTAGGCAGTGCCCATCCACAGAATCTTTTAAAACAGTTTTGATGAGTTCTGTTTGTTTCAGCTTTTGATTAGTTAAACTGTGCTAATTTTTATCTGTGTTTATTTTAATTTCTATTTATACTAATGTTATGTTTTTATGTATCTGCGCTTTGGCATTTGAAAAGTACAAAAGAAATAAATTTGACTTGACTTGACTACCTTGGTGCATATGGTAACACATTGCAAGCGCTTAACAGTTCTGTCAGAATTATCAACACTGTCCCAGAATTCATGCAATGAGGAAAAGGCTCAGGCAGGATTTCAAGGAAAACAAAGTTTACTAAAATTAAAAATAGTAAATTAAATACAAAACACAGAACATATAACATTAATGGTACAGTCATAAAAGTAATGGAAATTATAAACCAAACACCTTTGTATTTAGTAACTAATCCTACCAGAGTTTCAATTGATAGCCTTGACCATATCTATCAAGGGGAAAAAAGGGTTCCTCCCAGCTTGTGAGGTCACAACTCTGAGGTGATGCTGGCTGTGAGATCACTCTTGTCCCTGCATACCAAATTAGTCTCATGCCTCTGCATGTTGCTAAGTATCCCCTCAAAAAATATGTGTATACTTTTTTTTTAATTAGTGAACCTGCTTTATGGCAGATCAGTATTACCCCATTGATCTTAAGAGGACATTCCTGAGCTACGTCTCTTAGTGGTGAGAAGTTTAACAGGTAACTGTCAGAAGCTGGCTTACCTCCTGAGAGGCCATAAAATGCAGCCTATTTATGTCCAGTTTCCTAGATTCATAGCAAATGGGTGTTTTACAATCTGTTACACCCTGGTATCTAAAGGAAGCTCTTAATTAGATTTTCCACTCAGAGGGAGAATAGTAATTTTTTTTTATCCCAGGTCCTCTGATGCCCTATGCTGACTGCCATACTTCACAAGCAGAAATTCAAAGAAACATATGTTTATATCACAAATATAATACAAATAATAAGTAGATGGTTATTATCATCACATATAGTTTTGTATGATTTAAAAAAAAAACTGTACAACAGAAATAAATGTATGGAAATAAGAGGGGAATAAGAAAAATGTACTTTGTATGAATAACTGTTTAAAACATTCATGCAGAATTAAACTTATCTGGAGATATTTTTTAAACTATACTCTCAACCAGTTAACACACTCCTTAAACATTAAAACCTACAGTGCTAAAACATTATTTTTTAAAAGTTGTTATCAATTGCCCGTATTATTGTCAAATTAAAAAAAAATCTCTCAAGGACCACCTAGAAAATGAGTTTATGCACCTTAAAATGTTTAAAGTTTAATAATGAGTCTGTATATAATCAATTACCTATATGAACAGAAACAGTCTTAAGAATCTGTATAAAACCCCAATGGAATTAAACTCCCCGAAAAGATAAATAGAAAAAAAGTGTATATTCACTATGTGTGTGAGCTAAGAGTCCTAACACCCTGTAGCAAACAGTTAATCTCTGTTTAAAATTCTCACTGAGGCATTTTAAGTCTTCTTGCTGTGGCAGAGGTAGCAGTTGAAGTTTGAAAATGTGGTGAGGTTCTGGAAAGCTAACTTTGTCATAAGTTTCTGTAAGTTGTTATTGTTTGTAAGTTGTGTTTTTAAAATTGGCCTAACTCCTTAAGAACTTTCTGGAATAGAGGGACACAAATCCTTAAATCATTCTGTGCTAGCTGGAGACTGTTCTTGTGGGGGAGGGTCTTTTGCTAGTAACACAGCCAGCCACTCAAGGTTGTTTGCATTTCAGTTAATCTCGGTTTAATATTCTCACTGAGGCATTTTAAGTCTTCTCTTTTTTTATTTGACTTTTACATTTCTTTGTTTGAACTGTATTGTTTTGAATTAGTTGTTAGGGTTCAAGAAGTGAGGAAGTTTAGATTTATTTGGGTTATTTTCAGGTTGGGTTGTTTCATGCTTCGTTTGTTTTTACTTTTTTATTTGACTTTTATGTTTCTTTGTTTGAATTATATTATTTTGAATTAGTTGTTAGCTAGGGTTCAAGAAGTGAGGAAGTTTAGATTTATAGGTTCATAGGTTCATAGAAGTGTACGAGCAATGAAGGCATATGTAAGGATGCCCATTGTATGCTCGCCACCCATATGTCCTATGGGTGGAAATCAAATTTTTTGTTTCCCATATGTTTATCCAATCTTAGCTTAAAGGTATTTAAATTATCACTATTAACGACACTTACAGGTAAGTTATTCCACAAACCCACAACTCTCTGTGTGAGAAATAGACTCCTTCTAGTGGATATACATTTTTCTCCAATGAGTTTATAACCATGACTCCTAGTTGATTTGACGTTGGAGGCAGTAGTAAGTCCAATTGTGGTTCTTAAATAATCATTTTTTAAGGTTTGATATACCAATATTAAGTCACCCCTTATTTGTCTGTATTTTACAGAAAATAGGTTAAGTTTTTTTAATCTATCTTCATAACTATTACTATGTAAAGATGATACTTTTTTAATGAATTTACGCTGAACACCCTCAGCGAGTTTTAAACCCCTTACAGAAGTTAGTGCACAAAATTGAGAGCAGTATTCCAAGTGGGGACGTACCAGACTGGTGTAGAGTGGCATAATAACCTTGGAGTCTCTACTTTTGATATCTCTTAAAATACAGCCAATTATTTTATTACATTTTTTAACTTTAATTACATTATTTTTTCCGAAAGTTAAATTATCTGAGATTATGACACACAAATTCTTTTCTTCCAAAATACTTTTTAGATAAACATTGTTTAAGGAATAATTGAAGGGGATGTTATTTTTGCCCACATGTAAGACTTTACATTTGTCAACATTAAAAAACATACCCTAAGTCTTTGCCCAGTTTGATAGGTTGTTTAAATGATTTTGTATGGAGCATTTAACTCCTTAAGAACTTTCTGGAAAGCTTTTCCCACCCACACCTTGCATTAGCCCTTCTTAAATACAGAAGAGCCACTGGGGATTGAGCTTAAAGGCTGGGAGGGAGGAGTTTTGGGAGTTGCAAACTTCCCCTGTGAGCAAACTCTTAAGGCTAATAGGTGGGGAAAAGTTCAGCCACTCAAGTGTTGCAAGTTTAAAAGTCTTGGACTAGTGGGGAACCTGGTGGCTCTCCCAAGGAAACCTACTTGGAGGGAGATGGGACCACATGTCATTAGGGCCAGCATCTTTGGGAGGGTAGAGGGGTGCACAGGGTGTGGAGCAGCCATGATACTGGACTGTCCTTGGAAGTTCAGTGGTTGCCCAGTGTGTTTCCAGCTTGCACAGCTTAGGGAGGAGGTTGAGGGGATTAGGAGACAGCTGGGGGAAGGGAGGAGGTATGGTTGGGGAATAGGGCAGGGATATCCCACAGGGTTGCACCAAGCACTGGGGTGGGGCAAAGGGAAAGGAGTGCAGAAGAGTACTATGGGGTTGCATAGGGGCCCTGGCAGATGGGGCCCAAAAGGAGGATACTATGAAGGAAGCAGGAAGGTAACTGGAGACCCTCACAGATGGGGGTCAAAGGGAGGACATTCTCAGGGAAGTAGGCAGATGGCTGGGGCTGGACAGAAGGAAGCAATGGGGGGAGGTGGATCGGACCTTAAGCTCAATAACTGCTTCAATTACCTTCTTCTGCTTGAGGATGAGGGGGGTGATGTAGCCATGACAGGGGTGGTTAGAGATGGAAAAGAGTAGGGGGCAGAGGGGGGCTGGATAGCAGGAGGAACGGGGAACTTGGAATGTGGAAAACGGGTGGAGGCGGGGATCAGAGCAGGAGGAGGAGGAGGAGGTGTAGATGGAGGAAAGCACAAGGAAAAGGACCAGTTGGGAGGAGAAGGACAAGAAGGACAAGAAGTACAAGGAGGATACAGTAAAGGGAGCTGAGGGTTTAGGCCAGGGGAGCATGACAAGTAAAGAGGGGCTGAACAGAGATGGGAAGGAAGGGAGGGAGGATGAGCCAGGCTAGTTTAGCAGATGGGGAGGAAGGACCAGTCACAAGCAGTAATGGTGGGGGTAGCAAGGTACAGAAGGATACTCAGAAGGTTGAGAGGCATAGGATCAGAGGGAAGGGGGTGGCCAGGGAAAATAAGGAGGGGATCGCAGGTGGCACCCAGATAGGGGGAGGAGCAAGGAGCTGGCTGGGGAAGGGGTGGTAAAAAGGATGAGGGACATGGAAGGGGGGAATGGAGGAAAAGGGGCAGCCAGAGTGCTCCTGTTGGGTGATTCCATGATCAGGGGATCAAATGGGATAGGAGGGGAAAGCCTGCTGAGTTATAACAAAATTCTTCCCTGGACTAACGGTGCACAGGGCCAAGCATGAGGCATATCAACTGGCAAAGGATTGTGGAGGATTCCCAGACATACTGGTCCACCTGGGTACCAATGCCATTGAGGGAAATAGTGAGCTAGAGATACAGGCAAGGTTCAGGGGGCTTGCCAGAGCCTGTCATGATATAGGATGTGCAATTTTCTTCTCAGAAATCCTGATGGTGCCAAGGGCTAGTGGGGAACACTAGAGGAAGACTAGGGTGATAAACCAGTGGCTCAGGGAGTGGTGTGGGACCCGAGGGTATGGGTTGATGGGGGATTGGGGGGAGACTTGGGAGGATAAGGGGCTGTATGCTAGAGATAGGCTCCATCTCAATTTGGAGGGGTAGGAAATCCTTAAGTTGAAAATAGAGGGGTTCATTGGTGAAAGGTGGGGTTTAAACTTGTGAAGGGGAAGGGATGGGAGAAAAGGCTGTCAATGGGGATCTGATAAAGGAGGGACTCTGTCTCCACCCCCCAGGGAGCTGGAGGAATGCAGGAAAAGGCTGACTGGAAAGGTGTGGACCAGGGGAAGACAGAATCCCCATAGGAACACGAGCAGGGGAAATGGAAGTATAGGGAAAGGGTGGTAGGTAGTCCTGCTGAATGCCAGGAGCTTGGGCAATAAAATGCCTGAGCTCCAGGTGATGCTAACTGAGGGAGAGGTGTATGTGGCAGTGGTCACTGAGACCTGGGCCACCGCAGGGCACGACTGGGACCTGAACCTGGAGGGTTACACCATGTTCAGGAAGGACAGGGGAGAGGGAAGAAGAGGAGGGGCAGCAATAATAGTCAAAAATTGCATTGCCATAGGAGGAGTGGAGGAGGTGGAGGGAACTGTGGAGGGGATTTGAGTTACCTTGATAACAAGGGGGGGCAAGGGAGTAAAAATAGGAGTGGTGTATAGACCCCCCCTGTGCTGGTGGATGAGCTGGAGGAGAGTCTCATGGCAGATGTTGGGAGACACTGCAGATTGGGAAGGGGAAGGGTGCTGGTGTTGGGGGACTTAAACATACCAAGAACAGACTGGAGAACTATGACAACCTCGGTGGCCAGGGAAAAGAGGTTGTTGGATGTCTTTCAGGATGCGTTCCTAACTCAGCTGGTGAGGGAACCGACCAGGGAGAAGCGGATACTGGTTGTGGTCCTGGCAGACAGTGACCAGATTGGGGGTCTGGAGGTAAGGGACCCATTGGCGGGGAGCAACCATGTGACAGTCTGGTTCTGCCTGAACCTAGGAGGGGTAGAAGCCTGCACAAAGATGGAGGTAACTGACTTCAGGGGGATGGATTTCAAGGAAATGAGAAGGATCCTTAAGGAGCAATTGGATGGGATTGGGTCAGACATGGATGCTGACAGTAGGTGGGAAATCATCAGGAGGGGAGTGAAGGATGCTACCAACACCTGCAGAAGAGTAAGATGAAAAAGCGGTAAGATGTGAAAACCATGCTGGTGGACCAGGGAGGTTCAGGAGGTGGTGAGGGGAAAGAAGGTGGCCTATAGGCAATTCAAGTGCTCAAGAAGTGAAAGGGACTGAGGGGAGTATGAGCTGATGGCCAGAAGGGCCACTAGGGTGGTGAGGGTGGCTAAGGCAAGGAAGGAGCAGAACCTGGCCAGGGAAATTAGGAGAGGGAACAAGGGGTTCTTTAGATACATTGGGAAAAAATGAACAGTGAAGGGGCAGATTAGCAGGATTAAAACAGGGGAGGGGTGGGCACAAGACCCGGGGAGCAGGCTGAGGAACTAAATGAGTACTTCACCTCAGTTTTCACCAAGAAAAATGGGGCGCCTGCACCATACATGGAATGAGATGGTGAAACTGAGGGGGGGGGGCCCTTACCAATCGGCAGGTCTGGGGAAGGGAGGCATCACTGGCAGGTTGGGGGAAGGCTAAGCAGAGGGATGAGGTAGTGGAGGTGGAAATCACAGCAGAGAGAGTGAGGAAAGCCCTCAGGTCCCTTAAGATGGAGAAAGTACCAGGGCCGGATGAATTACATCCCAGAGTGGTGAAGGAACTGTTGGATGTCCTGGCGAAACCCCTGGTGGAGCTTTTCTGCACCTCTCTGAGGACAGGGTGGGTGCCCAGGACTGGAAGGTGGCACATATAATGCCTATCCACAAGGGCAGATCAAGGGAGGTGACAGGAAAGTACAGGCCTGTCAGCCTGACATAGGTGGTGGGCAAGGTGACAGAGGGCATTGTCAGGGAGAGGTTGGGGGGGATCTGGAAAAGTTGAGGTGCCTGGACGATAGACAGCATGGATTTGTCCTGCAGAAATCATATCATATAAACCTTTTAGAGTTCTATGACTGGGTGACAAGTGTCTTGGACCTGCATAGTCCAGTGGACACCCTCTTTCTTGACTTCAGCAAGGCGTTTGACTCTGTTCCTCATGACGGCCTGTTGGATAAGCTGGGAGAAATGGGGTTGGGGAACCAGATGATCAGATGAATAGGCAATTGGCTCCAGAACAAGACCCATAGGGTTGTGGTTGGTGGGATAGTCTCATCCCCAAGGAGGGTCATTAGTGGAGTCCCTCAGGGATCAGTCTTTGGGCACCTCCTGTTCAATGCCTATGTCTCTGACAAGGAAGGGTATCAGGATTGAGATGAGTCTCTTTGCGGATGACTCAAAACTGGGAGTGGTGGGGGATGGGGTGGAGGGGAGGGTGGCCCTACAGGGGGACCTGGAGGCTCTGGAAAGGTGATCTAGAAAGTGGAAGCTGAGGTTCAATGCCGGGAAATGCAAAGTACTGCACCTGGGAGCTAGAAACCTGGGCCAAGTGTACACCCTGAGAGGGGGAATGCTATAAGTCTCGATGACTGAGAGGGACCTGGGGGTGGTGGTGGATGTGAAGATGAACAACTTGGAGAGAGGGCAGTGGCAAAAGCCAACAGGATGCTTGGATGCATCGCTAGGGGGATCACTTCCAGAAGGAGGGGAGTATTACTCCCACTGTGTAATTGCTTGGTGAGGCCTCACCATGAGTACTGCATGCAGTTTTGGAGCCCACATTTAAAGAGGGATATTGAACTCCTGGAGAGGGTCCAGAGGAGGGCAACCAAAATGATTTGGGGCTTCGGGGATGGGACCTATGGGGAGAGGCTCAAAGAGCTAGATATGTACACACTGGAAGAGTGAAGGGACTTGGGGGACATGATAGAGGTCTTCAGGTACAGGAAGGGGGTAAATAGGGGAGGAGCAGTCAGGGTGCTCTGAAGGAAGGAGGGGGCAACTAGAGGGCATGGGTATAAGCTGGAGGCGGGGAGATTTAGGGGAGAAAGGAGGAGGTGCTACTTCACTAAGAGGGTGGTGGAGCCATGGAATGCGCTACCCAGGGGGCTGGTGGAGGCAGAAATGGTGGAGGGGTTCAAGAGGGGGTGGGACAGGTACAGTGGAAGGGTTCTAGAAGCAAAAACCAGTGCAGTGAGAATATCCAGGACTGGGAAGGGAGAAGCCAGAGAGGGAGAAGGGGGCAGCAAGGTCAGCTCCCAGGGTGGGGGCTGACCAAATGAACAGAGGTGAAAGACAGTTAGGCCTATTCTGCTGGTATTTTAGTATGTTAGTATAGTTATGACATGCAGCTGAATATAAGCCTACCTAAATATGTAAGCAGAACCTCAACCCTTCCCCCCACACACAGCTCCCTCCCCACACAAAAAAATCAACATCCTCCAACCCCCCAAAAAACAGACATAAATTACTCCCCACACACACTAAACTACCCCCATACACACTCACCCAAGACAACCCAGCCCCCACCCTGCACACACACACGATATTTGTGAGAAACTAACATGTTTGTAACCAGGTAAAAGGACTTTATGAAAATAAAACAAAACAACAACAGCACACTAAAGTCCTGGTAAATTTCCATCCTGTGAAGTAAAAGTCTGGGTAAGTTTAAGTGGCGTAATATGTCTTGAAACCCAAATCAATATTCATGCCTTCTGCTACTGTACCATATTGAGAGGTAAACTAAGCTTAATCTCAAAAGTCCATCTTTGTTGAGTATTTTTTAAATGTCCTTTTAAGACCATTACTAGCATATCTGAGACTGAGTGGTCTTTCTGAGAGATGTGTTGCCCCTCTAGTTTGCCAGTCATCTTCATATTAATGGTATGTCTGTGTGCATTCATTCTAGTGCAGAGAGCTTGGCGTGTCTCTTCTGCATACCCTGTTTGTGGCCATCTCCTGCACTGAATGAAATAAACATTATGAGATGTTTAGGTATAATTCCTCTGTATCCTGAATAGTTCATTTTGTGATGTAACTTCACAACAGCTTAATGTGGTTCAAGGTCAGTTGGCATTCATCTGTATCCTCCTCCCCAGTGTCGTGCCTGAAAATAGGCAGGATTTGTGTAGTGCACTTACCCGGTCAATAAAAACTAAATAGATATATAAATAAACAATCCAAATTGGAAATTAGCTCACAAGTCATATATTTCAACAAGGTATTTCTTGAATAGGTCTACATCACTTTTTGTTTTCACTGTGGTTTTGTTGTCCTGGTCTTCAATGAATTGCAACCTTTCCAATTCATTTGGTGGCTGAAAATGGGATGTGGTTGCCATTGCTTGGCGATTTTTAGGCAGCAATTTTATTTTGCACTGTGGCCAGTTTTTTTTAAGTCAGACAGTAGAGAAGCCTCTGCCTCAGGCTGGGAGTTTTCAGAAAGGATCTCAAGCTGACCACCAGGATGAGGACATGTTCTCAGGGATATCTCAGGGAGACTCACAACAGTTTTGTGGTGCCCGTAGCTTACAGAACTCCGTAATTCACAAATGTAAATTACTGAGTTTCCGAGGGTCTGACAGTGGTCAATTATTACCCTTAGCCAGTAAATGTGTCATAATTATTCCCCTGAAACAGACTGTGTTGTCATGTGTAGACAAGCAGCCAGATCAGATAGTGCAGCAATCCTGCCTTCATGTAAATCTCCTTAGAAATAAAGAAATAAGGGTGAGAATTAGAATTAATACAGAAAAATATTAAATGTTAGCTGAATTGTGTCAAAACAATTTTTGGACGTTCTCCCAATGTTGCTGGTGGATTTTTAAACTATTTGAAAAGTTTCCCATCTACTAGTCATATACAAACGCAATACACCTTACCATAACATTTAAATTATAATGATAACAGAAGATGAGCTTTATATTCCATTTGAGCAGTTCAAGTTCTGGATTATTTCAAGGAAAATTCCATTGAGCAAGCTAGTTTTCAAGGAGGTCCTGAGATGCTCAAGACAATACAAAACAGTAACACGTCAAATACAAAAAGTGCTTCATTTAAATAAAACTGGGCATAACAAAACATAGGACTGAACAGTGAGAAGGAACTGTACAAATTCTGAAGCCTAATACTGTGACAAATTTCATTGCCTAGCAATGTGAAGGAAATGTAAAAATTTCATTGCATAAAAATAAAGAGAAGAAAAAATGAAATATAATAGTTATGGACCTTGTAACCAGTGTGGTACAGTGTTGCACAGTTCAAAAACAATACAGACAACATAGTGTATAGGGATGTTAAGGAGACATAAAAGAGGAGAGGTAGAAGAAGAGGTACAGCGGGCAGAAGGATATTGTGGAGGAGGGGTGGGGGATCAACTAGGCACAAGACGGGCTCTGATTAGTGGCAGTTGCATGTTTCTACCAAGGGGATACTGATTAGAGATTTTAAAGCATTTAGTGATACTAGATGAGTTAATTTGAGCATGGATTGGAGTTCGTTCCAGACTGACAGGAAGGTATAGCCAATGGCAGCTTTGCTGTAGAGAGTGCAGAACCTTAGGACATTGAATGTAATGAGGGAGGTTTTTCTGAGTGAATAGCAGCTCAGAAAATGGCAGGACAGGCATAATATATAGAGTGGTAGCTTACTGAGGAGAGCTTTATGGAGCTATGTGCAGCTGTGCATTAATCATCTGGTGCGTAGTGAGGACCATTCTACTTCCGAATTGAGCTTACACCGGTGGTGCTGGCGTAAGCATTTGTAACATATATAATGGTGCAGTGGAATAGTACATCCATCTTGTGCTGATTTGTGGCAGAACAGCAGCTGTCGATAAAATCTGCGTAATCCAGCAAGGATATAAAGGTAGCTTGGACCAACTGTCTCCTGATATCACAGGGAAGTAAGGATTTGCTTCAGTAGAAGAGACCTAATCTTAACTTTAGTTTTTTGAATAAGACCTCAATGTGAATGGAGAAGGAGAGATTACGGTTGAGCTAAAAAGGCCTTGATATTTGAACCTGTCCACTGCATTTTGTGTTTCACCCAGCAGGGTAGTTATGTACATGGTGGTGATATTATTTTTGGAGGCAGGTAGGGGATTTGTAAGGTGGTAGAACATTAGCTTGTTTTTAGCAATAAGTAGCAGTTTAGATTGAATAAGATTGATTTTGTTTGCTTATTTTTTTGTTCAATTTCTCCCCCTCTTGGGCAGTCCATGTTCTCACTGATCCCCCAGCACTGTCCACCCACTTGCAGTGCACCCTACTTCTTCCTCCACAGCTTGCCCCCCATAGAGAGATGGTGGGGATCTCTCAATCTCCCCAACATGAATCTGATTCTGGACATGGCTGCTAATTCAGGGGCAGCACCTGCAGGGGTCGACAGTCATCCAACCACCCAGGCTTTTCTCCTCTGTTTTCTCTCAGCCCCACCTCCTGGAGGTGGAGCAATGTGGCTTCATCAATGGCTGAACTATGCTCACTTTTGCCCACAGCATGCCGGCCAACTACTTCATATACGGGACCCAGGTGATAGAAGTCAGAGGTGCACCAGCCTTCATGTCCCTCCCTCCCTGGGAGAGGAGAACTGTCCTCTGGGTGCTCAATCCTCTCCCACAATGGCCGATCCCTGGCAACCCACTCATACCATGAACCCAGGTGACTGTAATGGAAAGAGATAACGCATGATGCCTCAGCCATCCACGCCACCGGGCTAGCCATATTAATTTGCTGTTGATCAAATTCTGATTGTGCAAATGTCAGCTAGTGATGGTTTGGTGTTGTAAAGTACAGTGTTGTCATCTTAAAGTGGATTTTGGCATTCTTGACATTATTGCTGTGTGTATTGATGTATATAATGAACAAGAGAAGTCCCAGAATGGATCCCTGGGGTGCACCTCTGGTAAGAGGGAGGGGAGAAGACAACAATCTATTGACCTTAATTAGTTGGAACCTGTCCATCAAGTATCTGGAAAATCAACGAAGATCAGTTTCTTTCAAATCATGTTTAACTAATAGCAAGTTATGGTCTACAGTATCAAACACCTTGCTCTGATCCAATAACACTGCTCCTACTGTTAGTTTATGATCTAGGGCAGTGAACCAGTCATTTATCACTAAAGCTAGTGCAGATGTGATGCTGTGATTAGGCCAGAACCTGGACTGGAGTGGATTTTTATGGTCAGTTTGATTAAGATAGTCCCTTAACTGGTTGTTGACCAGATTTTTGAGAAAGCTTTGAGAGAACTGCTAGTATAGGGACTGGCTTATAGTTATTAAGGTCAGTTGGGTCGCCAGATTTGAATATGGGCAGTATGTGAGCTGTTTTCTATATAGATGGGAAATCACCAGATGAAACAGACAAGTTGAGCAAATGAGTTAGGGGTGCTGTGAGGTGAAAATATCCTAATTTCAGAAATCTTGGTTTGATGCCTTCGGTGCCGATGCTTTTATTGATATCCAAGTTAAGGATTAGGTCTTCAACTTGTTTGTTGCTGACTTGGGAGAACCAGAAGGGTTTTAGAATATTTTGGTTAGATGAGGGGTCCATGGCATTGTGGTGTATCTGCAGTTTTGCTTCCTGGTAAGTGTCGAAGGCTAGCCCTGCCATAGTGAAGTGTGTATTTCATTTATCAAGGATGGTAGTTTTATCAGTGATTGCAGTGCCCTGGGACATTATTTTGGCAGGCATAGCTTGGGGTTTCAATGCCCTCTGATTGTTTCAAGTGTTTGATAGATCTTAGCTGGTTTACCTCTGGTTAACTCTAGGCATTCAGGTAAAAAGTCGATTTGACTGCTCTGATGAGCTTGGTACAGATGTTGCACCACTCCCTGAAGGCTGACCAATCGGTGGCTGCTTTTGAGTGCCTGGCTGTGGCCCATAGATGATCTCTTTTTCAATGCTTGTTTGAGTTCTTTGGTGAACCAAGGGCAGGAGGCTTTTCTGAATCTGCTTTTAAAAAGAGGGGCATGTTTATTGATAATATCTACTACAATGGTGTTGAAGAGGGCAGCAGCTTCACTGACTGAGGAAGCTAAGTAGAGTCTCTGCTAACTTATGATGCTTAGGTCATATAGGAAGTTGGTAGAATTGAATTTACAGAGGCTCTGTTTTGTAATGAATTTTGCTTTGGCAGCTTGTCTTTCCAAACCACTGATGCAAACAACAGTATTGTGGTCACTTAGATCATTGTGAAATACAGAAGCATGAGTAATTATGTGTGGTTTATTTGTAAGTACTAAGTCAAGAAGGGAGCTTCTGGGTTGATTATTTAAGTTGGGCCTGGTAGGTTCGGTTATGATTTGTGCCAAGCACAGCTCATTACAAAACTCTTTAGGTGTGTAAAGGCAAGTTAACCTTTCTTGTTGCATTCACTATAAAAAGACACAGACAATCTAGTTCCAAATGGCTGTTAATAAACCTTCCTGGTGAACTTTTCAGACAACTGTCAGCCCCAGATTCCTCGTACTGCACCTTATTAGAAAATTGTGAAATTAAGTAGCAAACTTGCCAAGTCATAAGTGTGACATTCATGATCAATAAGTCAAAAGCAAAAATGAGAATGCAAATGAAACAGAATATATTGGAACTTCAGTGAAGTGTACTATCACACTGATATTACAGACATACAGTATAGAATCCACTTTGATATAATATTTTATACATAACTGAAAGCCACAAAAAAAACTCCTCAACAAATCATCTTTACATACAGGGCAGCAATGCACTTACAGTACACTAAACCTATAGGGTGTACATTCTTAATAGTGTCACCAAATTTTGAAATTCCTGTGATAGTTGTCATTAATCACTGAAAAGGAGTTTAACCACTTTAAGGATGTATGTCATATGTGTGATAACAGCACTTATTAATTATTACATATTGTCTAGTAACCAGGGTCAATAATACATTTTCATGTGTAGTTGGTGTTCTGAAAAAAGGATGTATGTGTCCCAGTTCTCAAGTAAACCTCAACATCTTTTCATGCATGTTTCAGAGGTCCATATAATTAAAAGTAAAAAATACAATTGCATATGCTTAAAAGAAACAACACTGATTCATTTTAACATTAATACAACCATTAAAATTGAAATGACAGATGATAAGCTAATTAAAAAAAGTTAAAGGAAAGGTCAGAGCAGGTCCATGTCAATGTACACAGAAAGACATGCTGGCAATCAAAATCTGAAAGGAGTAATACTGTCTTCTTAGCAAAGCAACACAAAATAAATTATTTTCTTGATTTTGCAAAATAAAATCAGAAAACAAAAACACATAGCATAGTTTGTACAACATACAATAATAATTGAAGCATTTTCATTTTGGTACTAAAAATTGCTGAAAGTAACATGAAAATTTTAATCCAGTGAATTTATCTCTAAATAGGCTCCAGCCTTTCACCCTCCCCACAACTCGCCTGCAGATGGACCACCCAGGACTCTACTGTCTGCACACAGATTCCCTTGGCTGCTGCTCCAGTATCCAAAGGGCTCCAGCCTGCCACCCCTCCCCACAACTTGCCCTCAGCTGGACTGCCTAGGACTCTACTGCCATCACACAGCTTCCCTCAGCTGATGCTCGAGTGTCCTAAGGGCTCCAGACTGCCCCCCTTCCCACAGCTCATCTGCGGACAGAATGCCCAGGGCTCTGCTGCCAGGTAATCACCAGGAGCAAGATTTTTCGGCATCCTGCGCTATTTTAGAAGCACACACATACATGCTCATGACCTGGCCCTGCTGCATAGACTGGTTTAATTGTGTGCCATATAATATGGGCAAATGCAAAAGAGTGAGCCCATATCAGTAAAGGTAAAACAGCGTAGACCGGAAAGGTGGCAATGCATTTTGCCCCCCACACTCCCTATTGTGGGGGGCTTTTCCACCCACACCCCCTTTATCTATTGTCTAACTCCAAGGTTGTAGCACCATGGGGAAAGGGAATACCAGTTTCACTGTTGTGGTACTTGCCGTTATGTATTCACCATGATGTGGGCTCACTATTATGTGTTCGCCCAAATCACAGGTCACCCCATATAGATTTGATGTGGTTACTGTACATGCACAGGAGTGTAGGAGTAGTCTGTTTATTTAATTAATTAATTATGTCATGTTTAGCCTGTTCTCTCTCATGTTGTACAGCCCCTGATACATTATTTTAGGGTTTATGTGGTAACGGCGAATGCCTAAAGGCGATTACCGTTATCACTCAGTCAGCATGCTGAAAACATTTTCAGCACTCTGACAACCCTGACGCCTCAGGACAATAGCACCAGGACACTATTTTACTACTTTCTGTGGGGGGATTGTGCCTTCCCCACATCCTCCCTTGCGGGGGACTACGCCACCCGCACCCACCTACTTAAGGATTCTCAACCTCAAGGGGGTGGATGTCGGGGGGGTGAAAGCAGGAAAAAAAAAAAGTTCAGGCCGGGTGCAATAAAACTGCACCAGCACCTGGGCCTGAACCTGGTACCTCTCCCACCGCATCCACTTGCCAACCACCAATGCCACAATGCAGCTCAGCCAGCCACCGCAGTGACATCCCCTACAGCCTCTCCACCCCCTCCCAGCACACGCTCACCATGCTTGCTCCCACCCATCTCATGTGTGTATGCATAGCGACATCCTGTCACCCAATTTGCCCACAGCCTCATCCGGTCACCCTACCCTCCCCATCGCCGTGAGGGATTGCACCAGGAAGGAGTCACAATAACAGACGGCACCCTTCCTCATGTGCCCCCCCCCATGGGTTACCATTATTTTATCCTGCCTAGGAATTTTTTACTTGTAATCACAATTTGTGGTATGGGCATTTTCCATTGTTTTAAGGGCTGTATTTCATTGTAACTTCTGCTTTACCTGTAATCTATTTATCAGTGCTGCTATTTTGAGCCACCTCTTATTTGTTGTTTTTCCATCCACAGTACACAGATTCCCTTGGCTGCTCCTCCAGTGTTCAAAGGGCTCCAGCCTGTCCCCCTCTCCACAATTCACCCGCGGATGGGTGTCAAGGACACTACTACTAGCTAGTCCACTGGATCAAGATTTTTCGGCATGCAGTGCCATTTTGGAAGTGCAGACACATGTGCTCAGGAACCAGCCCTGCTGCATAGATTGGCCTGATTGTTTTTTTGTGGTTACAAGCACAGGACAGTATGTCATCCACCCTCCCCCCACCACTCCCACCTAGGCTCAGCACTCCACATTTATGCTTCTCCTACACACCCACTCACTTCACCCACACCTTTCTCACTTGTGCCTCTTCTAATTACCTTCCCTAACAAATAAAAAAACACAATAAACAAATGAATATGTCCATTCTCCCACTTATACTTGGCTTACTCATATCCCCTCTTCCCACAATGGCCACTGAACCCCTACCATTAGATACGCTTAATTCCCCCATCACTGGGAAAACCACACACTCATCCTTATAAAATCTTTCATACATACACCCACTAATTCTTTAACCTCAATCTCCCCTCCCCTCAACACAAGGATTATCCAATTGCTACCTGCTTATCATCATACCCTGTCCCCTGACAACCAAAAAGATATACAATCTATGCTGTCACCACTGTTGCTACTGAATCTTTGTTTCAAGCACATAAACATTCACCCACTAACCTGCATCTCCCACACCTCCCCTCTTAAATCTTGCCACCTCTCTCAAAAGCATTTCCGATTCTTATTTCTACTTCTAATTCTCTCAAGTTCAATACACTAAAACCCAGCCCCCCCACCTCAGAACCCTGACAGCCCTGCCTCACCTCCACTGGATGTAATCTCAATTAAGATTTTCCACCTAAAAATCCAGAGCCTTTTCTCAAAAATGACCACCTTTGAATCCTGGGTCTCATTCAATAACTTTGACATTATTGCCCTGACTGAGACCTGGCTCTCTGATAAAATCCCATCTAAAGAAGTTCTCTTGAGGGTTACTCCATCTCCAGAAGGGACAGAATTAGAAAAAGTGGTAATGGCTGCCTCTTCTATATTTCCAGAATCTTCACATTCCTTGAGATCAATAACCCACATGCACCCCAGCTCTAAAAGCACTTACCATCAACCTAATCCTTGCCAACAGCAAAACAATGACACTTACTGTAACCTACCTGCCACCCTGCACCCCAAGCAGTGAGCTTGAATCATTATTTGGTCTTAAACAGTCACTCCCCAGGGGCAGGTAATGGATTATCCTTGGTGATTTC
Organism: Neoceratodus forsteri; assembly: GCA_016271365.2. NCBI lineage: Eukaryota > Metazoa > Chordata > Ceratodontiformes > Ceratodontidae > Neoceratodus > Neoceratodus forsteri. The sequence continues at coordinate 996,801,645 of CM028133.1, forward strand.
AGCCAAAACTGGCTTACTAGTCAAGCCAATGTGGCCAGAGAAGCCATCACTGGACTCGGACTCCACCAAATCATTTCAGCAACAACCTGAACACACAATAATATTGGTTACAAATACATCCTGGACTGGATCATTGTCTCCAACCCCAGCCCGACTGTGGACTCAGGTGTGTACCCTGAGTCCATCAGTGACCACAAAGCAGCCTTCTGCAATTGGTCCACCAAAGCCCCAAAGTCCGAATCTAAGTACAGCTTCTCTGGACACCTGAAAAAGCTTAACATTGATACATTTGTGAATGCCATCTCCACAATCAACTGGTCCTTCACCCACAACATCATTAACATCAACAATACCCTAGACACCTTTAATTCAACCTTTCTTTCCATCTGCAACATTATCGTCCTCATAAAAAAACTCTGAGCGAGAAAGAAAAGGTCCAGCTGAATCACCCTTGATGTTCTACACCTCATCCTAGAGGGACAAAGCCTGGTCCACTCAAAGAAAATTAAAACTCCCCAATCTACTGCAGGAATACAAGAACCTAAGGAACAAATGCAAATCTGCTATACAATTCATTAAAATAAAATATCTCATTGACAAACAATCACACTGGCTTGTAATCCCTAAACTAATGTGGAAAACCATAAATGAAATTCTGGGAAAGGGATTAATTGAGGAACAAATCATTCTTACTAATGATGGTAAAACTCATCCAGGACCCAAAAGAGGATGCTAACCTGTTTAACTCCTACTTTGGGGATCTAGAAAAATACAAACCCACAATACACCATACAAATAAGCTAAACCAATGTTTAACCCCTGACCCCCTTAAAAATCCCTCCTGCCCAAGCTTCCACTTCCACTACCTCTCCCCCATCCAGATCATTCATAGAAACATATAAACATAGAAGTTGATGGCAGATAAGGACCGCAAGGCCCATCCAGTCGGCCTATTTCTTTTTCTACCTTATAAATGTGCCATAGGCCTTTTGCTCTGTCAATGGCCTATCTATTCATACTCATCTGTATTGCTCCCTTATGCCTGTCCCATGCCTGTTTGAAGCCCTGCACTGTATTCATATCCACTACTTCCTGAAGTAGGCCATTCCATGCATCCACCACTCTTTCTGTGAATAAGAACTTCCTCACATTACCCCTTAATCGGCTTCTCTCTAATCTCATGCTGTGTCCTCTTGTCATGATATTTTTCTTATATTGAAACATGTTAGACTCTTTCACCTTGTTAATGCCGTTAAGGTGTTTGAATGTTTCAGTCATATCACCTTTCTCCCTCCTTTGATCTAGGGTATACATATGAATTCAAGTTAATCTGTCCTCATACGTTTTCTGATGCAGTCCCTGCACCATTTTGGTTGCCCTTCTCTGGACTGCCTCAATTTGGTTAATGTCATTGTGAAGGTGTGGCCTCCAGTACTGCACAGTACTCCAGATGGGGACCCTAACCAGTGTCTTGTAAAGAGGATTATTACCTCCTTCTGACTTGTGATACTCCTACTAATACACCCCAACATCCCTCTAGCCTTACCTACTGCTTTAGAGGTCTGCTTGGATGATTTCAGGTCATCGGTGATGATGACGCCCAAGTCTCTTTCTTCCCTTGCAACTGCCAGCAACTCCCCTCCCAGCCTATTGGTGGCTTCAGGGTTTCTATTCCCTATGTGCATGATTTTGCAATTCTTTGCATTAAACCCCAGCTGCCACTATTCCGACCATTTTGCTAGTTTATCCAGATCTCTTCTCATTCTGCCCACCCCATCTGGATCATCTACTCTGTTGCAGATCTTGGTGTCATCTGCAAACAGGCAAATCTTACCCTCCAGTCCATCTGCAATGTCACTGATGAAGATATTGAAGAGGACTGGCCCCAGGACTGATCCCTGAGGTACCCCACTTGTGACTTGCATCTCTTCTGACTGTATACCGTTTACCACAACTCTCTGTTTTCTGCCCATCAACCAGTTTGCCAACAAGTAGACCAATGTCTGACCCACCCTGAGCCTACCCAGCTTATTAATCAATCTTCTATGTGGAACAGTATCGAAAGCTTTGCTGAAGTCAAGGTAGGCAACATCAACTGCTCCCCCTTGGTCCACCACTCTGGTTACCTAGTCAAATAAACTTATGAGATTAGTTTGACAGGACCTTCCTTTTGTAAACCCATGCTGTCTTGGATCCTGTGCTCATATGGATTCCAGGTGTTGCACTATCCTTTCCTTAAGGAGTGTCCCCATAATCTTGCCCACTACTGAGGAAAGACTTGACTGGTCTGTAGTTCCCTGCCTCCTCCCTGCTACCACTCTTGTGGAGCGGGATCACATGAGCCCTTCTCCAGTCTTCTGAGACCTCTCCTGTGCTCAGATACTCAATAAACAGTTCTGATTATGGATCTGCTAGTTCCATCCTTAGCTCCTTTAGTACCCTGGGATGTATGCCATCAGGTCCCATTGCCTTGTCCACCCTGAGCGAATCGAGCTCTTGTAGGACCCTTTCTTTTGTGAAGAGACTAGTGCACACGTCCCTCCCCCTGTGTCCATGGTGCAGAGTCGTGGGCCCTGCACTACCTTCTCTTCAGTAAATACTGAGCAGAAGTATCTATTTAGGATATATGCTTTTACATGGTCCTCCTCCTCACACACCCCCTTATCCCCTTTGATCTTAGCAATACCCACGCTGGACTTTCTCCTTTCACTAATGTATCTATTGAATGTCTTGTCACCTTCTTTTACTGTTCATGTTAGTGTTTCCTCTGTTTGGGCCTTTGCCTGCCTTACTGCCTTCCCTGCTTCCCTTAGGGAAGTTTGGTATGCCTCCCTATCTTCATCCTGCTGCGTTCCCTTATATTTCCTGAAGGCCAGCCTTTTGGCTCTGGTCTTTTCTGCTACTGTGTTTAAGAATCAAAGTGGTTTCCTTCTTCTTTTGCACTTCCTTTTCTCACTAACACAATGGGATGTTGCTTCAAGTATTGCATCTTGAATGCTTGCCCAATTTGCCTGCACCCTCTCACCTGTATTTCTTTTTACCAGGGCTAGCTTAACTCTGTTGGTCATTCAATCCATTAAAATGAATAACTCCAAGTGCAGCCTAGCAGCAGATGCCATTCACTACCACATTGTAAAGCTTGTTTGTGAACACATCGCACAGCCTCTAACTACTATCCTCACACACCCACTCTACACTGGTGTTCCACCCATAGAAACATAGAAACATAGACTTTGATTGCAGATAAGGACCGCTTGGCGCATCTAGTCTGGCCATTTCCCTACCTAATAGATAAGCTGCAGATTCTAGTTAACCAACAGCCTACTTTCTCCTACCCACCACTAGAATTGCCTTATGACTGTCCCATGCATTCTTGAATTCCCCCTCTGTTTTTGACTCTACAACCTCCTCACGGAGGCTGTTCCATGCATCCACAACCCTCTCCATGAAAAAATACTCCCTCACATTGTCTCTGAGCTATCCCCCCCCTCTATCTTCAAATTGTGCCCCCTTGCGTTTGCATATCTTTTCTTCTGAAAGATGCTACCCTCTTGAACTTTGTTGATTCCCTTGAGGTACTTGAAAGTTTCTATCATGTCTCCACTTTCCCTCCTTTGCTCAAGGGTATACATATTAAGCTCCTTTAGTCGCTCTTCATATGTCTTCTGGTGCAGATCCTGCAACATTTTGGTTGCCCTCCTTTGGACAGCCTCCACCCTGTCTGTGTCTTTGCTGAGATGGGGTCTCCAGAACTGCACACTGTACTCCAGATGGGGTCTCACCAACTGTCTGTACAGAGGGATAACAACTTCCTGTTTTCTATTGATCATACGTCTTCCTGTGCATCCCAGTACCCCCCACAGCCATCCTTACTGCCTTCTCACATTGCTTGCCCACCTTTAGGTCATCTGATATAACTACCCCCAGGCCCCATTCCATTTATGCTATTGTCAGTATCTTATGCCCCAGTGTGTACTCTTCCCCTGTGTTTTTGTTTCCTAGGTGCATTACTTAGCACTTATTTGCATTGAATTGAAGCTGCCATGCAGTTTGCCATTCCTCCAACCTTGCCAAGTCCCTTCTCATCCTTTCCACCCTACATTGTGTATCAACCCTGTTGCAGATCTTTGTGTCATCTGCAAAGAGACATACCTTTCCTTCCAGACCCTCTGCAATGTCACTTATAAAGACATTAAAAAGGACCGGACCCAGTACGGAACCCTGCGGTACCCCACTAGTAACCCCCCTTCTTCACTGTGGACTCTGCTTACTATTACCCTCTATGTCCTGTTGTCCAACCAATGTTTTACCCAGGCTACCACCCTGGGACCCACTCCCAGGCAGGCTATATTTTTATTAATCTTTTACGTGGGGCTTTGTCAAATGCCTTGCTAAAGTCTAGGTAGGCCATGTCCACAGCCCCTCCCTGGTCTACTACTTTGGTCACCCCAGTCAAAAAAATAAATTAAATTCATCTGACATGACCTTCCCTCTGTGAATCCATGCTCCATTGGGTCCTGTGTCCCACTGGCTTCTAGGTACTCAACAATTCTTTCCTTAAGAAGTGATTCCATCATTTTTCCTACCACTGAGGTCAAACTGACAGGTCTGTAGTTGTCTGCCTCTGTTTTGCTCCCACTTTTATAAAGGGGAATCACATCCACCCTCCTCCAGTCCTCAGGTACCACACCATCCTCCTATGACTTGTTTAAAAGGGTAGTCAATGGTGTTACTAGTTCTCCCATTAGTTCTTTTAGCATTCTGGGGTGAATCCCACCAGGCCCCATTGCTTTGTCCACCTTCAGTTTTAGGAGTTTTTTCAGAACCCTTTCTTCTGTGAAAGGACTGATATCGACCCCCCTATCCAGAGTGCTTCTATTGACTGGATTAGGTACCTCCCTCTGCTCTTCCTTTGAGAATACTGAGCTGAAGTATTTGTTCAGTATCCCTGCTTTTTCACTGTCCCTCTCTGCCCACCCTCCTCTTTATTCAGCCTCAGTATCCCTCCCTTTGTTTTTCTTCACTCCGTAATGTACCCATAAAAGGTTTTATCCCCCTTCTTTTCAGAGTTGGCTATCTTTTCCTTGGTTTGGGCCTTTGCTATTCTGACTGCCTTCCCTGCTTGCTTCTGCTTTAATTAGTACAGTTCTCTATCCTGCTCCTTCTGTGTTTCCTTGTACTTTTTGAATGCAATCTTTTTCTCCCTAACCTTCTCCGACTCCTCTGTTGAGAGCCATAGTGTTTTTTCCTTTTGTTTTGATTTGTTTATTTGCTTCACACAAAGGCTTGTTGCCTCTGTGATGGCAGTTTTAATGTTTCCCTATTGTTGCTTCACCCTCCCTTCTTGCCTGTTTGCTTGTGCTTTTCTGAGGCAATCTCCCATTTTGACAAATTCAGCCCTCCTGAAGTCCAGTACCTTCACTTTTGTATGGCTTGACTCTACAGCTGAGTTTATCATGAACCACACTGTTTAGTGGTCACTTGTTCCCAGATGGCTACATACTTCTAGATCTGAGATCCTTAATGAGTTCCAACACTAGCTGTCTGAGGCATACCCCTGTAAGGTATTGAGAATGGCCCTGCTCTTGGGAGTGGCTGCAGCAAAGGTGCTCCAATTAACATGTGTCATATTCAGGTCCCCCATCAGCAATATCTCTTCTTTCTCTGCTAACCTAAGGATGCCCTCTATTGTTTCCTTGTCCATTTCCTCCCCATGAGATGGGGGTGGTCTGTATACAACCCCTGTGCAGATTGTGGTGCCATTTCCAGTCTCCATGGTGACCCATTATTCATCCCCTCCTCCCTGTTTACTCTTTAGTTCTGTTGCTTTGATCCCTTCCCTTACAGAGAGAACTATTCCTCCTCCTCTTCTACTCTCCCTCCTGTAGATTGTGTACCCTGGTATGTTGACATCCCAGTCAAGGTTCTCTGTGTACCATGTTTCTGTGCCCAACAAATGGAAATAGCCACCATCAAACTCATCTACAAATTTGGCTCCAAAAAAAAGTTGGCAGTTACAGGCCTATTTCATTTCATACTGGATTTCATACTGGAAATATAGGAAAGTCAAGAAGGCAGAACCCATATAAAGCTTTACCCACAATTCAGTGGCAGTAACACCAGTCACCAACTTCAGTAAAATACTTATCCAATCTATCCTTAAACATTCCAACATTTTCTGCATTCACAGCTACCTGAGTAATCTATTCCACATCCTGATTGCCCTAAATTTGAATCCATTTCTTCTTCTTTCTGTCCTATATACTGTTTCCTTCAACTGTGTTTCATATCCACTCAACTGGTACAATTGATCATTAAGTTCCAATCCCATCTCCATCCTCATACTCTCATCTTTTAAACCTTTACACAAAAACAATAGATTCCCCCCACTCTCCTATCTCTCAAGGACCACAGACCCAATTTCTCCAATATATCCTCATAATTTAAGCCTTCACACCCTGATATTAATCTTGTGAAGGACCTTTTCAGACTTTCCACCATCTTAATATTTTTCACTAGGAAGGAACTCCATACAGTAGAACAATAATTCAGTGAGGTCCTAACCAGAGTCCTGTACAGCGGCATCAGCACCTCCCTACATCTAGAATGAAAGCCCCGTCTTATATAATTTACCAAATACATGGCTTTGTTTGATATATTTCTACTATCAATGCTACTTTTTAAGTCATTCTAGATTTAGATTCCCAGATCTCTCTCGCATGTAGATACCTTCAATTTTATATCCTTCATATAATAACTTTGTTGTATGTTTTTCCTTTCCAAATGCATTATAATGCAGTTCATTCCATTTACTTCTGCTGATTCCAAAATATGTATTAAATCTCTTCCAAAAGTTAACCTATACATATATATATATATATATATATATATATATATATATATATATATGTATTAGAGGCAAAAACTCAGTTTAATGCATCAGTTAGGGTTGTTCCACAGTGACAAAAGTGAGGAAATTCGATGTTAGGGTTGAAACCCCCTTTGCACTCCTCCAGCCCACCCCCCCAAATGGAATCGGGGTGCACATTGGGGTCATCGGCCCTAAGTGTCACCCCATCACATGTGGAAAGAAGCTGAGGAATAGGAGAATGGGGTGACAGTTAGGACCGATGACCCCAATGCACACCCCGATTCCATTTGGGGGGGTGGGCTGGAGGGGTGCAAAGGTGGTTTCAACCCTAACATCGAATTTCCTTGCTTTTGTCGCTGTGGAACAACCCTAACTGATGCATTAAATGGAGTTTTTTGCCTCCAATTTCCCTTCTTTTTGAGAATGATAATGAGAAATAGTGAATGTAATGTGGTGGAGGGAGCGCAGAGCCACGTGATGTCTTGTCACATAGTAACATTGTACCCGCAACCGCAAATCATAATCTGCATGGTGACGCAAAGCGAAACAGAAAGAGAAACAGTACTGTAGACAGAAATGTTAAAAATAATGCAAACACAACCGCAAATGAAAACGCAAAGGGTAACGCACATGGTGGCGTAAATGTGAACCGTAAGTGAAACGGGTACAGAACTTCAAGCAGAAACGGTAATGGTAACAGTAATGTAAGCACACAGACTGGTTTTACCCAAAAGCTGTATAGAGAAAGACAGTGAGTACAAAGAATGTATGCAAAATAATGACTCTCGGAACACAAAAATGAGGACTTGGAATAGTAAATTGCTTATATCTCAGTAACCATATGACACAGAAAAAAAATTTAAAAGTCATATGAATTATCACTTTCCTGGCTAGTTCTGTACTTAGTCCTGTTGGGGCTAAGAAATTTTCGACAAAAGTCTGTATCTCGCACGTTTCTGAGATATGGGCCCTGAAAAGGCATGGTGAGCGCGTAATGTTATCAATGGGAAAAAACAGAAGTTCGAGTGCCATAACTTTGCCTCCTGTAATATGTTTTCACCAAACCACTGAAAGGCACATCTGTGGGATGTTGGCTGTCTTCTCTGCAAATTTCAGCCCAAAAGACCAAACCGTTATGTTGCAGCAGGGCACCAAATGCTGCTAATGTAAAGGCAGCTATAATGTTATCCTATGGGAAAAGTGTCAACTTTGGAGTACCGTAACTTTGCCGCCATGTAATATTTTTTCAACAAAATACTGAAAGGCACATCTGTGAGATGTCAGCTGCATACCCTCCAAATTTCAGCCCAAAACTCCAAACCATTCTTTTGCAGCGGAGTGCCAAAGAATTATTGACTTTTAGGCATAGTGTAACAAAGTAGGTCGCAATTTGCGAAAGCTTTTGCAAAAATTTGCGACACTTTCATGAGTGCGACACTACTTTGCGAAAGTACTTTTTTCAGAATTCTGAAAAACATATTTCTGGGGTGTTTTACCCCAAAATAAAGAAATGGCTAGTATCCTCAGGGCCAGACTAGGTGAATACAAAAAGAATTAGGTTGCTAGAGGGTCTCAATTTTAAGTGCCAAGCATTTTTCTGATCACTAACGAAAAACAAAATGGCAGGTTTGCGACAGTAAAAAGTGCATTTGCGACACTGTCAAACTTTTTGTTAACTTTTCCCATTGACTTATAATGGGAAATTGTTTTTTGAATAACTTTTGAACCGTTTGATATTTTTTCATGAAATCTTTGAAAGGCACATTGGGACCTTGGCTGCACATTCCCTGAAGATTTTGGGCCAGTCGCACAAACCATGCGACCTGTAGTCGCGACCGTAGAATTCCAGAAAAAGCGTAAACGCATGTGCAGATCACGCTTAATAACTCCGCAGCCATATATCCAACTGGTATGAAACTTTGCAGATCCCAAGGCCTATTGTTCTTGATCATGTATTCCAAATTTCAGGTAAATCTGTAAAATGGTTGCAAAGTTATTAGTGTAAAATTTTGGGTTTAACATGTAAATGTCTCCTCAATTCCTAACTATGGTAGCACTACCATGCTACCATAATATATATATATATATATATATATATATATATATATATATATATATATGCCTCCAGATATCCACAAGGCTCAGCTCCTCTGTTAGTGCTTTCAGGGTTTTTGCTGTAACTCTATTTCGTCTCAAGTGTCCAGAAGAGTGGTCCTTTACAGGTGATAAGGCACAACTAAAATCTTCACCCAAAGTTATTTCCCCCTCCCTGTAATTTTTTCCATCTTTCCACAAGCCTCTTTATATAACACACTGGTGCAGTCATGCAGGATGTACACATTTACAAAGTGAATTACTTCACCCTGAAGCTTGCCAGTCAGTATTGCCAACCTCCCCTCCATGCCTGTTTCTGATGAAATAATTTTAAGTAGAAACCCTTTTTAATTAATATGGTTATACCTGCTTTTTTCTCTCTCTCCTGGGTGTGCATGCCCCCACCGCTTGCCCAACCCATATTTTTCTTAGTTTTAAATGTTCAGCTGGTGACAAGTGTGTCTCATGGATAAAGGAGACATCACCGTTAAGACGTTTTAATTCACTCAAAATTCTAGTGCATTTTATGGGAGAGTTAATCCCCTTGACATTATAATAAACTGTCTTTTGCATACCCATGATTCATTTAAGGTGGATCACTGCTGATAATTCTAAGTGTTTTTATCTCCCAATGATCTGTGATTCTAGAGCACATAAAACCATTTCGGTTAAACCATGAATAGTAAATTGTGTAAGCTATGATAACAGTCAGGCAGCTAACCAAAGTTCAGAAAACAGACTGCACACTAAATATTCAGGGAAATATATAGATCTATGTTTTTTAGATGGTGTACTTCCTAGATAACTGTACCAACCTGGTACTGTATGGGCTAGTAACGTGTTGCCCAAGTAGAAAGTGCAGACAGTCCCACTTTTGCTGCAGATGTCACTTAAAGCAATACTCTTTTCTCCCTAGTGAAGGAGGTGATTTGATTCAGAAATCACAAGTACAGGATCATATGAGTGAAGGAGACCTGTGATACTCAGAACAGTAGTTGTAGTAAAATATTTTATTAATTGCATGAATAGGAAACGCACTTGAACAAAGCTCATTATAAATGAGGTCCCATGCACTCACACCTGATAATATTCGCCATGTTACACAGAAAATTTAAAATACAATATTTACTTCATACACAGAGGAATAAAACAATGGAAAAATAATACAAAAATCACACATACCCCCATAATGCAAAGCATCATGGGCTTTATATGCAAATCACCACAGAATATTATGCTGGTTCAACTTTAAGCAAAAATGCATGGTGCCAAAGATCCTCTCACATAGTCTGCAAATGATGCCAACAGAAGACACATACAAATGTTTCATCCTACCAGGAATCATCAGTGTGCCTTGTCTGTATGACACCCCTATGGAATGAACCAGCGATCCTAAGATGGTTTATCTGGGTTACATTGCAGTGAGCCCAATAAAAAACAATAAACAAGCTAAAAGACAAAGAACCTCAGTGAGCAAGCACTGAGGCAATGGTTACCCCAAAGGGCATTGGCCAGGAAGCCAAGTTTCAAATAAATACAAAATCACTCATACCCTCATAATGCAAAGCATCATGGGCCATATATGTAAATCACCACAGAATATTATGCTGGTTCAACTTTAAGCAAACATGCATGGTGCTGACAGAAGACATATACACATGTTTCTTCCTGCCAGGACTCATCAGTGTGTCTTTAATTTGCATTATGGGGGTACGTGTGATTTTGTATTTCTTTGAAACTTGGCTTCCCAGCCAATGCCCTTTGGGGTAACCAATGTCTCAATGCTTGTGTGCTGAGGTTCTTTGTCTAATGACATTATATACTTATTCACACTAACACAATTTTATTCAAAGCAGTTTTGCATTGTGCAGTGCCTGCACAAAGACTCTCATTTTAATTTCTCTATGAGTTAATCAGAATGTCACCTCAAATCACCAAACAACAGGGTAGCAATTTTTGTATCCATTCAAAATATCACTTTTTAATATTACAAAAATTATTGTTTCTTTCTGCAGGTCTCAAATACATTTGAGCAAGTTTCCAAGGTTTGGTCCCATATAAGAAAAATTTGATCTACACACCTCCGTATTTTGGGGGGGATTAAAAATTCAATCCACTTGCTGACCTTAATATACCCTTTATATTTATCTGTTGTAAGTTCTTACATATATAATCTGGAACCTTGTTCCATAACAATTATACATATAGGTAAAAAGATGGAGTTTCCTACACTTCTCCAAACTTAACCCCTCCAGCATTTTATGCCGATCACATCTAAGTGCCCTGTGGGGGGGGGCATCATGGATAAAATGAGCACTCCCAATGCCCCCGGATACAACAAGTCACCATTGTCAGAAATTGGTATGACCATGGTGTTTACAGCATGTTTCCTGACTTCTCTATCTATTAAATGTTTAATTTTGTACAGTACACCCAAATGTTTGCCCAGATTCTTAATCAGTATGTCTTTATGGCTGCTCCGATTAAATTTCTCATCCAACCAGACACCCAAATAATGATGCATTTGTACCTGTTGTAGTGTTATTTGGTCGGATGTTTTTATTTGTAGGTTAGTTGCAATTGTTCATTGACTTTTTTCCTGCTAAAGTACATTACCTGGATTTTTCTGCATTAAGTACCAATCTTGATTTCCAGAAAAAAAAAATTGAAATTCATTAAAAGCCCTCTGTAGGCTAGTCTGAATTTGATAAATATGTATTCCTTCTATGTATATCATTGTATCATCAACATAAAAATGAAAATTAGTATAGGCATCTCCTAAAGTAATATAATTCATATAAATACTACAGAGAATTCATCCTAATACAGGACCTTGCGGAACTCCAAACACTATTGGTACTAAGGCAGATCTGAAATAATTTATTGCAACCAACTGATTTCTCCCTATAAGGTAATACAAACAGACCCTTTAAGGTAGGCACTAAACCAATCTGCAGCAGTGGTAAGGGAGAAGCCAGAGAGGGCAAGGGGGGCAGCAAAGTCAGCTACCAGGGTGGGGGATGACCAAACGAGCAGACATGAAAGACCGTTAGGCCTATTCTGCTGGCATTTTAGTATGTTAGTACGTTAGCACCTCCAACAACTCCCACATCTCTCAGTCTCAACATCAGGATGGCATGGTCCAGAGTATCAAATACCTTTGAAAGGGCCACAAAAATGATTCCCACTGATACCCTTCTTTCCAGAGCCTGCTGAATATCCCCAGTGACCTTTACTAGGGTTGAGGTGGTGCTGTGGAGTGGCCTAAATCCAGACTGAGATTCATACAACAGTTTCTCATCTTCCAAGTAATTTTTCAAATGAATGCATGCTAAACATTCAAACAGCTCCCTTCCTCCTACAGCCCTCTGCATGAGGCATAACTGATGGCTGCACTCTGTGAGCAGTTGTTTAAATGTGTGCCTGGAGTACTCTTCATTGATGGCCATGATCCTGAGCAAGCCACCCTGGAGTGTACAGTAATACTCAACTAAAAACTATATTATTTATTCAGGATGTCTGCCTTTTCCTGGTCCTCCCTCCAAGGCTTCTGTTACTTTTTTATGGCCCCTTCCCCTTCTTCTTCTGGAAGGATCACAACCACACCTTCATGTGGCTCAGTCCTCTGGGTCTCCCCCTACAGCCATACCAAACTTCTCTGCCCACTCCTTTGCATTAGCCAGAACCTATAGAGCATCATCTCCACCACCACTTGCCTTGTTCAATGTTCACAAAGCAAGAAGAGAGGGGTCCAGAAAAAAGCAACATAAGCTTTGGAGCGAAGGAGGGAGGCTGAAGCTAGTCTTTCTTTTCAGAAAAGAATCCTGAAGGGACTCACTAATACAGTTATGTGAAATTGGAAAATACATTTTGTCTAACAAAATATTTAATGTAATTACCACATTACACAAGCTTTTTCACCTAGGCGAATTATAATTTCACCTTGGAAGGTGATTTCAGGTAATGCAACATTTTGCCAGATTTCTTCAGTTTTTCAATTTCATCTGCAAATTTGCAATGCACTGTGGGTAAATAGCTAAAATATAACTTGCATGTTGTTCCTAGTGCTGCTAGTGACCATTGTTTTTTTGTTTTGGTATCTTTGGATAATACTTAGTTAAACTTAGGTAGTGTTTTCAGTTTTCTCTGTGTCTGTGTCTGACAAGGAGTTGTGTGGGGGAAGGTCAACCGTGTGGAGTGTGTGTGTGTATGTGAAAGCAGAGCAGACTAGTTCCTAATATATGAGAGATTCCTCATAAGTTGTGAATGATTTTCTGTTATTTCTTTTAATATCTTAATATTTTTGTTGGTGGGCTACTTATTTGTTATATTTTTCTTACATATTGACCCTTTTTTGCATAACATTATCTGAACCAATACTCATTCTGAGTAGTTCTGTTCCTGTTTCCCTTTGTTTAATCACTTTTCTGCTTTATTTTTGTATTGTAAACCACTGTGAAGGGTGCAGAAAACAACAGATTTTGGTCCTGGTGGTGGATGTGAACCATCTAACAGCATGACTTTCACCAGATTTCTGTCTCAATTTATTGTAACATTTTTGGGGAAACATTTCTGAACATCTCAGCCATGTTAGGCAGTGGCAGCACCAAGATTAGGCCTGAAAAATGTTGTAAAAATGGCAGAAAACAGCAGATTTTGGTCCTGGTGGTGGATGTGAAACAACTAACAGCATGACATACACCAGATTTCTGTCTCAATTTATTGTAACATTTCTGGGGCATATTAGACAGTGGCAGCACCAAGATTAGGCCTGAAAACTGTTGTAAATTAGGCAGAAAACATCAGATTTTGTTCCTGGTGGTGGATGTGAACCATTTAACAGCATGACTGACACCAGATTTCTGTCTCAATTTCATGTAACATTTTTTATGAAACATTTCTGGAATTCTGGAGCATGTTAGGCAGTGGCAGCACCAGATGCATTACATCTTTGGAATGTTGCACACAAAAATAAATGATGCAACATCACATAGCATTCTGAAACTTTTTTTTTAATAGGCACAATACCGTATTTCATCGTTTTGTAGCCCTGGCTACAATTACAAAATTTGGTTTTAGCCTACAGCTTAAAATTGAGGGTGGCTAGTAAAAGAGGGTGGCTTTAAATACAAACTTACAGAAATGGCATGTCAATCAGTCCAAAAGTGAGACCTCCTGTTGAGCTGCTGGTGACCTGGAGAAAGGGTGGCTGAGGTAAAGGGAGCGAGTGCTGCAAAAGTACTGTTTGCCGAGATCGAGTGCTGCCAAGTATAGTAATTTATGTTAGTTCCTGTGTGTCTGTAAGAAAAAGGATCACAAGCTACTAATCTGAAGCATCTGCACCAAAAAGCCATGTCTGCTGCATTTTGTGAGCTGCTATACCTCCGTCTCCATCCTACCCATAAGGCACCTGTTTCAGTGAGCAGCCCTACTCCCTCCAGCAGCATGTGTGACTTATATGTGAATTTGAAAAGCAGGAGGTAGAGGGCTGCAATCAGAAAATAAAAAAAAAAACACTTTTACAAAAATTGATGTATTTACTCAAATCTGATCCAGGATCAGGGAGGCAGTGGGTAAGTTACGGTGTAGCAAAACACTTGGTACAGTAATTGGTTAGAAAGGGATAGTTTTATATGTGGAGATATTTTTCTGAATAAAGAGAGATGAACCAGAGGACTGTCACTTTCACCTGGTGGGGGGAAAATACAGCGGCAGTTTCATTTTGAAATAATAGGCTTATAAACGAGGGTGGCATTAAAAGTGAAATTTGAAAAACAGTCCGGCTTTAATTTGAGGGCAGCTAGTAAATGAGGGCAGCTACAAAACAATGAAATATGGTACTTGACATTTGTGGATAGTAGGAGGAAACATATTAAAGAGCAAGTGACACTCTCAGCATAACTTTCACAAAACGTAACACTGACAAACAATTCATTTACATTCCACATGTATGGAGTTTGCAAAGGAAATGCCAGCACCTGTTGAAGGCTATCAGTAGTCAGGGCCCTCTGCGTCTGTATTTTTTTAATTCAAATACCTCATGTTATTGGCTTCAACTCAAAGTGAGAATTACTCACCACAGCACATATCCATAAAGTGCTCTTTTTTTATTCCAGTGTGGCAAGTAAACAATGTAAAAATGCTCCCATATAACTAAGAAAATAGAACAAAGACAAACAAGAAAAAGTTAGGAAAAATAGCACAAATTATGTAGTTTATGTATCAAAGTGCACTCTGCAGTCACAGGGCTCTGAATCTGAGTCTAGATGCTGCCTGCTTCCTCAAAATATCTAGCACAAGAAATGAACCACTCACTCCTTAACTGTTTAGACTCAACCATGTGACTACCAGCAGAGAGAAAAGTCCAGTTTTGCCTAATTTTGCCTGATAGAAGTGCAAGGTGAAATTTAAGGAAAAATTGGGTGGTGAAATTTCACCGAAAGGCCATAATTATGCAAAATGTTTTGCTGTGTGAAACTGGCAGTTTTGCAGGAAATTCACTGGTGAAATAAATTTTTGCTGTATCTCTGCTCACTAATCTGAAGGTGGTCAAAACAATTGGCCAATATGGGGTGCAACCAAGGGTATTAAGGGAGCTCAGATATATGTAATGGTTGCGCCTCTGACAGCCCTATTTAACAGCCAAAAGGAAACAGGAGTGGTTCTGGAGGAATGAAGGAGGGCAGATGTAGTCCTGCTTCACAAGAGTGGTAGCAGAGAGGAAGCTGGCAATTATAAACCAGTCAGCTTGACATCAGTGGTTAGAAAGTTAATGGAATCACTGCTGAAGTAAAGGACTGTGGGATATCTTGAATCCAATGGGATACAATACATGAGGCAGCATGGGTTTGGGGGGTTAGTCCTGTCAAATGAATGTGATAGATTTCTTTTGAAAGATTTTTTGATTTGGTAACAAAATTAGATCAGGGTGCAGCAGTGGAATTGGCCTACCTAGATTTCAGTAAGGCTTTTGACACCATTCCACAAAGGAGATTAGTAAGCAAGCTGGGTAGTTTTGGAGTGGGTCCAAAGGTGCTAAACTGGATATCAAATTGGCTGGGGGATAGACAATAGGATGGCAGTGGTAAATGGAGTTCTCTCAAAGGAAGGGAACATGGCCAGTGTGTGCCTCAGGGATCAGTGCTAGCACAGGTCCTCTTTAATGTCTTTATAAGAGCTATTGAAGAGGAGCTGGAAGGGACTATCTGTCTCTTTGTGATGACACCAAAATCTGCAATAGGCTGGACACTCCAGTGAGGTGGAAAGTGACTGCTCCTAAACCCCAATGCCCTAATATAGTGCACTCTACCCCAGTAGCCCATCAAGACACAGAGGGCAAAACAGGTCAGTGAAAATGGTGACTGCAAAACAACATGAGCACATACGGCAACCAATGGTTGCCCCTTCCCCAAGGTGCATCACACTGGAGTTGGGATATATAGTAAGGAGGAGTTGGGGAGGCCAATGACCACCCCGCAAAAAGAACCCTTGCTATATGTGCTCACACTGTTCTCACCAGGCTGCTTGTGACATTTGCCATTTACCAATCACTATTTTGACATGGAACCCTCTGCCCCTACTCCTGTAACCATAACCAAGGCACAGTATAACCTCTCATTTTCTGCTTTTTGCAATGCAATGCACAAACCGCACTTACTGTGCCATCGGGAAAGATACGCAATCCATTTTTACAGCTGCATGGTGACAGCCATGCTGACATATTGCTATTACAGTACATAACAGAAGAAGGGGCTGTGGTAGCACATGACTGGATGCCTAGACTGTGTCCTTCCACAGTGGATTTAAAGCACATGTAGCCATCTCCATTCACCATGGTGCTATTCTTTTGTCTGTGCCCTTCCCTCAGCTGTTGCACTATTTTCTTGCTGTGATCTTACTTCAGGTTCACCTCTGGTTCCAGTCATTGCAGCACTAACCCTGCTCCCTCTTCCCAGCTTCAGAGTTACTCAGTGGCACTCCATCCCACCACATCCCCCAGCAGAACCATCTGGCAGCACTCTGTCCTGGTTCACCACTAGCACAGCCACTCAGTGGCTCTCCATTCTGCTCCTCTGCCCCTAACAGCAGAGCTGCAGCCTTGGGTCCAGCTCCCCACCCCCAGCAGCAGAGCCACTTGGTAGCACTCCATCCCACTCTCCACATACAGCAGAACCACTTGTTAGTACTCCATCCCACTTCATCATTGCCCCCCTTAGCAGAGCCGATCAGTGGCACTGCTCCTGCTATCCCTTCCCCAGCAGCAGAGCTACTCGGTGGCATTCCATCCCACTCCATCCCCCAGCAAAACTACTTGGCAGCACTCTGTCCTTCTCTGTCCTGGTCCCCCACTAGCACAGCCACTCAGTTGCACTCCATTCTGCTACCTTGCCCCTAGCAACAGAGCTACAGCCTTGTGTCTAGATCTCTACCCTAGCAGCAGAGCCACTTGGTGGCACTCACCCCTGCTCCCCTTCCCCCAGCAGCAGAGCCACTTGGCACCACTCCATCCCACTCCCAACTTGCAGCAGAACCACTAGTTAGTACTCTGTCCTACTTTCTCACAGCCCACCAGTAGCAAAGCTGCTCAGGAGCACTGCATTCTGTTCTTCCTCCCCAAGCAGCAGAGCCACAGCCTTGGGTGCTGCTCCCCTTCCGCAGCAGCAGAGTCACTTGGCAGCACTCACCCCTGTCTCCCCTTCCCCAGCAGCAGAGTCACTCAGTGGCATTCCATCCCACTCCTCCACATGCAGAAGAACCATTTGGCTCTATTCCATCCCACTTCATCACAGCCCCCCAAAAGCAGAACCACTCAATAGCACTCCATCCTGCTCTTACTCCACCAGCAGCAGAGTAACAGCCTTGGGTGCTGCTCCCCTACCCCAGCAGCAGAGCCACTTGGTGGTACTCTGTCCCACTCCACTCCCCCAACAGAGCAGTAATACTGCAAAAGTATGTTATGTTTCAATAATAATAATAATAATAATTACCACAATCAATAACAGCATTTTGCAGTCATATTGTCTCTGACCATAGTTTGTTAAAAAACAACTACTGTGAACAGGAAAATATGGCATAACTAAAACATAAATCAAATGGGGATAGGATGTTTATCATTACTGTGGTTATTATGCTACTTATGGAAGCTGGGAAATTATGTCATTTTTAGAAATCCTTTTGAAAGTCAGGAGATACATTTTGTAGATTAAGTTTTACTCTCTGTTTCCATGGTTAGGTAAACAGCAACCCCAGGTGTTTCAAGGAGTACGGCTTCCAAAGGAGTACAAGGTGTCAAATTTATTTTTGTACACAATGGAAACAATGCCAATGGCATACGTGCCATCTTATTCTTGTTTAGAGGCAACCCAAAACAAAACTTCCAAAATCACTTGCCAGTTCCAACAAAGAAAGAAAAAAATTTATTTTTTAGGAGCCAGTAAAAAACATGAGAACCTGGATATATGTCAAAGCATCTATTTTTCCCACCAACTGCCCTATACTTAAAGTAAACAGAAAAAGGAGCAGTGTACAACCCTATTGGTTATTCCTGAGTAAGGAGAAAAGGGAAGAATTCTGTTCATTTATATAGTTACCTAGTTACATAGTAGATGTTGGCAGAAAAAGACCCCTTGGTCCATCTGGTCTACCACAGATGCAAGCATAATTCCTATTTTTGAACTGCAGATCATATATGTTCTGTGACCTTTCTTCTGCATTTCTGACTCCAAGAGATCCCTGTGCCTATTGCATGTGTCCTTAAATCCCTCCATGGGGTTTGCACTTACCACTTCAACTGGTAGTTTGTTCAAGGCATCTACCACCCTTTCTTTGAAGAAGTACTTCCTCACATTTCCTCTAGGTCTTCCCCTTTACAATCTCGTATCATGTCCCCTTGTCCTTGTGCATCTCCTTTTCTGTAGATGGCAGCACTCCTGTACCAAATGTATTCCCTTGAGGTAGTTGAATGCCTCTATCATGTCTCTCCTCTCCCTCCTATTATCCAGAAAGTACATACATAATTCCTTGAGTAACTCCTCAATGTTTTTCTTTTATTGATTGATGCAATAATTTATAGATACAATAGATCAGAGATACATAAAGTAGTATTTTACAAAATGTATCAGCAAACCAACAGAGAGGGAGATAGATACACATTACAACACCAGAATACAGATTAAGTAAGCCATTATAGGGCATCAACTTGACTTTATATATTTCTTTTCAAAGGGTATCCAAGTATTTTCCCAGAGTTGTCATTTAGATCGTATGTTATAGTGTATAGGCCGGATATTCAGAAATGTGCTGGAGGCAGGCGCAAGAGGTGCACAGTGCAATCCACTGTGCCATGGCACAAATGGTGTGATATTCAAAGGCTGCACATGACAGGATGCACCTGCTCAACGTGGCTGAATATCATGCCCGATGCACCATAGCGCAACCAAGGATGCACCAGGGAACATGTCATGAAGCGCAATAGTGCAACCAGGGATGTGCAAGGGAGATACCAAGAAGCACAAGAGCAGCAACCAGGGATGTGCAAGGTGCAGAGGTGCATGCACCAGGATACACACTGAAGGGAAATAGGCAAGCAGGTGGAAAGCCACAGGGGTGGTGGGTCCCACCACCAGGGTGCAGAGTGTGCCGGGAGAGAGGCATGGTAGGCACATGAAGGTACACCACCCGGTGCACATGTGGTGGCAGGAGGCCCCTGACCATGTCCACCACAGTGGTGCACAGAGGCAGGGAGGTGACACTGCCATCTCTGCACAGGCACAGACACAGGCATCCCCTACAGGAAGGCTCAGGACACGCCACCTGGAACACAGCCAAGAACACACAGGTGAACAGCACACAAGGAACACCCCATATGTCCAGTACAGACAGGCTACAGCCACCCCATCCAACCAATGGTGGAACGCCACCAGGAACACACCCCAGTTCACCCCAGTCATACCACATAGCAGCCATGCACACCACTGCAGCATGGATCCACATGCCAGCTGCAAAGCAGACATGGACACAAATGGCTAACCATAAAACAATGTATTGCAACAATATAAAACAACCATGTACATATCTACAGGGTACAGGGTAATGGGAACAGGGAATGGTGGGACCACCAATAAACTGGGAGGACAGGGAAGGGAGGCAGGGAGATGGGGCAATGCCAACAGAATGGGACAAGGGAGGGCAAGGAAGGGGGCTCAGGGAAGGGGATGTGATGCAGGACAATAGGCTCTATGTCCATCCATGACCCAATGGAGGCCGATGCTGGCATCGTCACTGCTGTCTGCACTGTGACTGCTCAAGAAGGTGCACCACCCGAAGCGTGGCAGTGGTCACCTGCAGGATCTGCTGCAGGAGCCTTGCATCAACATCTGGGGTCAGACACCTAGGACAAAGGAGTGAACACAGTATGACTGCATGCCTGGAATACTGCAACCCACCCACTGTGTGCAGCGGGCATCAGTGACATGCACCCCTGGGCTGGCAACCAGCCACCCGCAGTGAGAGCACCCACATGAGCCATCTACCCAGGGAACCACAGCCATGCAGAACACTGCACACTATCACCACCCATGTGACACACACCACTGCCATGGCTGGAAGGTGACATGGCTAAGCAGCAGAATGGCAGTGGCACAGACAGGACCTGGGTGTACCCACAGCCCACCTGCAGCAGCCACCCACATGAGTGATAGCCACAGAATGGTGAAATGGACCCTGCCAGCACTGCACAGTTGGAGGGGCCATGCGCACAGAGGGCTATGTCACACCCCACCCCCGCTGCCCACCCTGCATAACAATGTAGCATGTAACTGTGCCTACCTGCATGCTGTGGCACAACTTGTTGCTGTCCAGCAGCACCACCCACGCGGCCTGCATTCTGTGCACTGCTCCCTGCGGTGGCCCACCCTTGCCCAGCTGCAGCACCAGTGAGATGAACCCACCTCTGATCTTCAGGGTCTAGGAGGGAAACATGGAGAAAGACACATCAGTACCTTGCAACACCACAGGACCCCCCCCAGCACAGTGTGACACCCTGCCCAGCATGTTTGTGGTGCAGTGACACAGGGCACCCATAGTGCACCACCATGGCCAACAGGGCATGCAGCCTCAGCCCTCTCCAGCAGCAAGGTGTGCCAGCCACACTGCCCCATGGATCACTGGATGGGAATGGGCATGGGTGATGTGCACTTACCTGGCCGTAGCACCTCACCCCTCCGGACACATGCCTGTAGAGTCTGGAGCTGGTCAGAGTCTCTCCACTGCAGGTCCCTGTGGTGGTGCCTGCATTGCTCATCTCTGTGCCAAGCACCCGTGGCCTCCTTTAGATGGTCGGCCACCTCTTGCCACACCTCTATCCGTGGCCTGTTTAGGGCACCTGCCCAAACAAGGCAACAGCATTAGGCTCCACAAGGTCCACAAGGTTGACCAGCTGCACTTGGGTCCAGTTAGGGGCCCTGGCACTAGTATTTTGTGGCATGGCTGCAGCTATGTCAGCAATCCAAAATGGTGCCCAGTAGTGCACATGCCACTCATGCTCAGGATGCACGCCTCACACTGTGATGCACTGCCAACGCCCATTGCACAGGCACGGGGATGCATGATACGGTAACACAGGGCTTCCAAGAAGGTCAAAGGGCAACCGTGGCATCAAGGATTGGGCCACACACCCCGCTCCACAGCACCATTGGGAACGCTATGCATAATGCATGGTAGGGGAATGTGGGAGTCATGATGCTTGGCCCAATAGTGCATGGGCACCATGGTTCCCATAGTGCAGGTGTGTCATCAGCGTCATGGCACCACAGCACCATTAGCACCATGGCACCCAGGTGCCATAGGCTGTACAGTGCATGAGTGCCACATTTGCAATAGCAGCTGTGTGCTGTACTACCTACTGTGCTCTGTGAATCTGATGTGCCACTGCCGTATGTGGCATCAGCATGCACATGCATTCTGCAGTGCCTGTTGTGCTCGTTGCATAGTTGCACAATGGCTTGAGCATGTGCAACACCACAGTGCAATGCGCAACCATGCGATATTCAGCATGAATATGCAAATCAGCTTATTAGCCTATCCGTGGCACATTGGCTGCATTAGCATCTCATTACAGTTGTGCATCCCCTCATTTGCATGCGATGCGCTATAAAAGCACCACGGGACTGAAGAGGGTATAGACCAGTATTGCAACCTTGAGAGGTATGAAGCACACTGCTGGGATGTCAAGACAGTGGAATGGGAGGGTGGTGTGGGACTAAGCAGAATGTTTTAATACATGTCTATCTCTACAGGACCAAGCATGACTGATAGAGAGCAGGTTGAGGAGCGTGCGCAGGCTCAACTTCACCAGGGTGGAGTCGGATGCCCAATTCGAGGCATACCTGGACAAGGAGCATCTCCTGAGTGGCATGACAGGCACCCCACAGACCAGGACGACAGCATGGGAGGGTGTGGCCCATGCTGTGAACCAGCAGGGCGGCCACCAATAGTCTGTGCAGGAGTGCAAAAAGAAGGTCGGCACAGACCAGAGGAGGATCAAGGAGAAGGTGGCAGCCATCCGGGAAGTGTGTACCACAACAGGCAGGGGTCAGCCTGATGTGCCCAACTGACACCGCTGGAGGAGCTGATGATGGCCACCATGTGGCGCAGCACCATCGAGGGTGTGCCTGGCAGAGGCTTCCAGATGGGTAGCAGCCCATCACTGCATGGTAGGACAGGAGATGATGGTGGAAGGGGGACTGCGGGAAGGAGGGGGTGACAGCACTACTAATGCAACTGTGTTCCCTTTCAGCTCCTGAGTGCCTGTGTGCAGTGGCAGGAGTGGGAGTATCCACCAAGGGGGCAGCCCTGGACCTGGAGGAACATCTATCCACCTCCCCCAGACTCCAGGGGATGGAACAAATGCAGCCCATCAATGCTGTCTGTCCAGATGACTGTGACATGGTTGCGGACGAGGCCCTGGCTGTGTTCCAGCTTGATGCCAGGCATGGCGTCCTGTGTGTTGAAACACAGATTGGGGTGGGGTATGGGACCGATGATGACAACACCTTTATCCTGGACAGGGATGTTGTTGGTGCAGTGGAGGTACGCATACCATACAGCCGCCACAGTAGTGCAGATGATGACCTGGTGGTGGTTGCTGGCACACTGGCCACTGTGGCTGGTGTCACTAAGGCTATAACTGGTACGGCACCAGCTGGCAGTGCTGGTGATGCAGCCGTGCTGTTGTCACCCTGCGCACAGCTGCCGAAGGGGTAGCAGTGGCAGCTCGACGGTGTTGGAGGGGGGCCTGGGGCAGCACCTGCTGATGGTACACCACAAGATGACCAGCCCCAGGAGGGCCCTGCTGTGCAGCACCCACCTTTGTGGGGGGGCTAGACAGCAGGGTCAGGCTACACCCATGGATCGGCACGATGCCTATGAGCCCCAGGGTGCCAACCCCTTGGACGAGCACACCCGTCTGCTCCGGGCCTCAATTGAGCAGCAGGTGCAGGTCATGGCAGAGGTGCGTACACTCTGCACAGAGCTGTGCCAGGCAGCAGAGTGGTGTGACAGAGACTTTGACCTGCATATCCCGCGGAGTGCACTTTCCACACCTCGGTCACGGCATTGTGCAACCCCCACTGTGTTGATGCCGGGATCCACTGTAGGCATCCCGAGCACAGCTGGAGTGGGCATGTTTGGGATCCTGCAGATGCCTGTGAGGAACAGGTCGCATTCCCTCAGTGTCACCACTGGGGGACGGTCTGTGACACCTCCTGAGGTTGATGCTCAGCCTGTGTCTGCTGGACAGTCCCAGTGGGGCTGTCCATGTGTCTATGGCAGCCGTGCTACTGTGCAGCATTCCTGAACCATCCACATCTATGTCCGCTGTTTGTTGCTGCCCTGTGTGCACATTGGTGTAATGTGTGCATCCCATGGACATGGCATCCATGGTCAATGCTGCACATGGGCTCTGTGCTTACCTGCCCAGCTGCTGGCCACTGTGGCATGTGCATGATGTTGCTAGCATAGCACTGACTGCCACTGTGCACCAGTGCTCAACATCTGACACACACCTGGTGCCCGTCTCTGGGTGTGGGCATGGTGGATCCTGTGTGCATGTGCATTTGTGTTCATGTGGGGATTGTGGGTGGGGTGTGTAGGGATGTGCTGCTTGCTGCCACAGTGTCTGAACCTTCACCTGTCCACGCTTCCCTCTGGATGTCCCAGGCACAGGACCCACCCATTCATCCCTGTCTGCTATGACATAGCCCCTGGGCCCTGCTTGTGGCCATTTTCACCTACCTTCATGCTCCATAGTGCTTCTCTGCAATTGTGTCCCAGTGCTGCTGGGCCATCCTAGTCAGCTAGGGATCCCTTCACCCAGGGGTGCTGCCCACCACCTCCAGGTCCGGCCACCATGTAGTCCCCACTGCTGTCCCCCCTCTTCTTTGACCTTGACAGCTATCCCATGGTTGGTGGCTAAGTTGTGTGATGTACAGCAGGCCAGGAATAGGCCACCGGCCTTTGAGGGGCTATACTGTAGGGCACCACCAGACCTGTCCAGGCAATGGAACTGAGCCTTAGCAGCCCAAACACCCACTCGATGATGTTCCATGTGCTGGCATGTGCCTCATTGTATTGCACCTGTGCTGGGGTCAATGGTGCTGGAGGGGGGCCTGGGGCAGCACCTGCTGATGGTACACCACAAGATGACCAGCCCCAGGAGGGTCCTGCTGTGCAGCACCCGGTATGACATGAGCAGCCAGGGCTGGAGTGGGTATCCACTGTCACCTGTGTGTAGAGATGTCTGGTTGGCATGGTGGACCATGTCACTGCACCCCCTGTCATCCCACTCACACCCCCTGGCACCCCTGCCACAGCATCCCCTACTCCCTGTCCTGTAGTTCCCAACTTCCCACTTCCACAGCATACTCACCGACTAGGTGGCCAGTGGGGATGTCCCCACTCTTGAACCTGTGGCACAGTGCTGACTGGTGCCAGATGAAGGCATCATATGCTCCCCCAGGGAGTGTGGCACAGACACTGATGATGCACCCCAGGCATCACACACCACCTGGCAGTTGACATTGGGGTAGCCCTTCCTGTTTATGTACACTACCACCTCTGGGTCAGGTGATGTGTGGATGCTGCAGTTGATGGCCTCTAGCATGCCAGGCAAATGTGCCACCCTGTGGAACTCCTGCATGTTCGCTGTGCACTCTACCTGTGTGCTGGGGAACTGGATGTACTCTGCAACATGTGACAGCAGTACACTGAGGAACTGTGTGAGGAGCTGTGACATGGCCCACTCCCACTGGGTTATGCCTGTGGTGTCCCCTGTTGGTCTCTGGAAGGTACCTGTGGTGAGCAGGCACATGACGGCCATGACCTTTGTCTCCACTGACAGAGTGTGGCTCCGTCTTGTGGGTACTTGCATTTCCTCACTGCACAGCTCAAAGAGTCATCCCAGAATTGCCCGGTTCAGGTGCTATTAGCCCATGATCTCTGTATCACCATACTGTTCAAAAGTGGTGCGGGCACAGTACAACCTGTTCCGGATGTACAGCTGACAGGCCCTTCCACTGCTGCACCAGTCTGCATGCTGCCTCCTCACACTCCTCATTACTGCCTCCATCTGGAAAATGGCAGTGGCCATGGCTTGGGTTGTACTCCCCCCTGGGCAGCTCTCTCCCCAGGACCCCCAACCATGTACTGATGTCCTTGTCCCTGCACTGGGTGCACCTCTGAGTCGTGTCTGCCTTGCCAGCAGTCTGTGTGCTGTGGCCTCCACCTCCCATCCACGAGGGCTTCTGTGCTTTCCCTCCTGTGCTGGGAGTCATGGGGACTCACTGTGTGTTGCCTCAGACCCTGTCACATGCCCACACACACTGACACACACACACACACACACACGCTCCCTCTCACTAACTCCAGCAGTTTCACACTCCCTGGTCCACACTGTGTGCCTCTCCCAGCCTGCCTCCTTCTATCTGTGGCTCCCCTTATGCAGCTCCCTCCTGGCATGCCTCTTTCCTCTCTTGGTCCTTTTTTATATGGCTCACATCCACTCTGTGCAAGTCTCATTTGCTCCATGCTTGTGCCATCTGTCTGCTGTTGAATATCTCACTATGCCACATATTCATGGCTACACCCCCTGCCCTTGCACATGCATTCATTGCCATTGAGCATTGGTGCATTGCTAATTGCACTGCACTTCTGCTGCCTCTGAATATCACTCTCTGGTGTGCATTGGTGGGTTTGCTCCAGCACAACCCTGTTGTGCATTGCACAACTGCTCTGAATATTCAGCCCCTATGTTCAATTTTGGTAAGATCCAACATCATATTTAACCACTGATTATATGTCGGGGGTTAAGATTCTTCCAATTTATCAGAATAAGTTTATTGGCTATGATGAGAGCTAGATGTACAAAAATCTGTTGTGGAGTGGGTAGAAAGTTTTTGGTGTATTTTCCAAAGAATATAAACTCAGGATCTATATTTGATTTAATCCCAGTGACATGAAATATAACTAATAAAATTCCATGTCAAAAATTATTTAGATTTGAACAATTAACAAACATGTGGGAAAGGTTTGCCCAGGAGTACTGACATCTAGGACAATTGTCTGATATATGTGGGATTCATTTTATTAAGTTTTACTGGGGTATAATATGTTTGATGTAATATATTATATTGTATCTGTTGAAGTTTGGATGAGATAAGATATTTAGAAGGCGGATAGAATATTTCTGACCAATTCGTTATTTAGATCTTGAGACCAGTTGACCACTAAGGGAGTTAATGATTTTCCTGTAAATAAAAACTGGACTGAATAAAGTCTGGAAATCAGTTTTTAAATCTGGGAACCTGGAATAAGTAAGCTCAAAATGAATGAGTTTACAGGGGCACTCAGGGCATTATTACGTTTAAGAACCGTACTTCTTAATTAGCGATATTGAAGAAAATGTTGACGAGGAATACTGTATTTGTTGGAAATTTTCAAATGATATAAAATTACCTTGCTGATAACAGTTTCCTAATTGAATGACTCCTAAAGTTTGCCAATTTGCTAGTTCAGGAGTATTAAAAATTGAAGAAAGATTATAAATAGAATAATAGATACATTCTGGTGTATTACAAGGCAGTAATTCATCGAGAGGATCTGGGGGCACAGTAAACCCCGAGAGCGGCTCGAGGTTTCATGCCCCCATCCTCTAGATGAAGAACCGCCTTTGTAACACAAGAATGTATTTGTTATTTTTGTAATACATGGATGCAAGAAATTGTCAGTGCTTACCTTTGCCAAAGAATGAGGAATGTTCGACTGGGGTGCTGAGGTGATTTTCATTGAGAAGGAGCCAGTGATTGCAGCAACATTGAAAACTTTAAAAATTCAAACTGCTAAACTGTGCAGTGTTAAACTGCTAAACTAAACAGCTGGAAACAACTTTTTTTTCTCCAGCGACGGTTGCTGTGGTCAGTTAGTCAGACTCAAGTAGAGTAGTGAAGCGATGAACAATTTTCTCGCTAAGTTTAGACGCCCGCCATGTTTTTTTTAAATTATTGATCCGCCGACAAAAGAAAGCGTGATCCAATCAGAAGGTGCGGTTTTTACTCAATGTCACCACGCACAGCTTTGGGGATGTCAGGAAGCCGGCTACGATCTTGAGTTTGCGCTGTTCAAGTTTTCTGATAATACTATCGTTCGGAGCTCAAACAATAGTATTATGAGCTCTGAACGATAGTATTATCACTAGGCAACGATGGTATTATCACTTTGGCTCCAGTGTATTACTGGAAATTTTTTATATGCTTTTCAGTAGTGTTATTTTAAATATCCATATATTACAATTCCATAATAGTGAAGAGAATAGAGATACTTTATTATTTAATTTTATTAATCTGTGAGCTTCATTCCTAAGGGTCAAGGATACTCATGTAGATGGGAATAGGTTGGATTGATGTTTTAGTGAGAGTGCCACAAATAAGATGTGAAATAATTGGTAATATAAAGTATGCGTTTTCTCAATTTGGCAATATGCTACGGCTGCATTTTTTAACCAAAACTGTAATTGACTCAACTGACCTGAGTAACAGTAAAGTTGGAAATCTGGGAGGCCTAAACCCCCTTTAGATTTTGGAAGTGTTAGTTTGGAAAGTGCTATCCTAGGCTTTTTGCCCTTAAAAAGGAATTGATTAATGATTTTATTAAATGTAATGAAAAACATGTTTACATAGCTGAATTGGAAGAGTCTGAAAAAGAAACTAAAGTTTTGACAGGGTCATCATTTTAATAGAATTAACCTAGCCAATAAGAGTTAAGGGTAAAGAGTGCCACCTGATAAGATCTTGCTTAAATTTGTTAAGAGTTAATATATAACTGAGCTGATATCATTTTTGAGTGTCCATAGGAATCAAGACTCCTAAATATTTAATTTCATTAGCAGGTTGTATTGTATTATGCAATGCAACATCAGTAATGGGATTAACACCTAAAGAAATACTGAGTTTTTTTGCCAATTTACTTTATTTCCCAATGCCTGGCCATATTTGATTAATAAATCACGAATCTGGTGTAATGATTGAAAGGGATAAGTTACAAAGAGGAGTATATTGTCTGCATAAAGACTGACTTGAACTCCGGGTAGTTGTCTTAGAAGCTGAGCAAGCAGTTCGATAGCTATTGCAAAGATAAGAGGGGAGAGGGGGTATCCCTGTCTAATACCGCTTTGAAACAGCAATTTAGGTGAAACTTCCATATTGGTTTTTACAAATGCTATGGGTGTCTGATATAGTAATTTGATCCAGTGTCTAAAACTGTGACCAAAATGTAATTTCTTTAACAATAGATGTACTACTCTACCCGATCAAATGCTTTCTCAGCATCCAAGGCAACAACGATGGAATTAGTGTTTTGATTAGAATCAATGAAGTTAATAGCTCAGAGGATATTATGGGCTAAGAAAAGACCTTTAACAAAATCGGATTGATCAGGATGAACTATCATGGGCAAAACTGTTTCTAAACAATTAGCTAGGATTTTTGCCAGAATTGTATAATCCCCATTAAGGAGCAAAATGGGCCTATAAGAAGTACATAGCTCAAAGTTTTTTTTGTCTTTTTGAAGAAATAGAATAATATTGGTTTCGGAAAAGGTCAGGGGAAGTCTGTGTGAAGAAAATGCAGTATGGTAAGTAATAAGTGTTAAGAAATGAATGATTTATACTTTTAGTAAAAGTCCAATGGGAGGCCATCAGGCCCAGAAGCTTTACTCTTAGGTAGTCTGGAAGCAGTAGTTTTTAGCTCCTCCATAGAGCTAGGTTTATTTAAGTTTGTGGTTTGTTGTATATCTAATTTTGGAGGTGAAAACATAAAATAAGTCAAATAACGTATAGGAATAGCTAGTTCCTTCAGATGTATATAGGTCCTGAAAGAACTAGTAAAATCTCATGTTAATTTGAGTAGGTTGATTTAACACTATACCATGTGCGTCCCTAATTGAAACAATACTGTTAAGAACTGCTTAATGTTTTAATTGATAAGCAAGAAGTTGGTGTGTTTGATCACAGAAAGAATAATAAGTCAATCTTATTGTCATTACTAAGTTCTCAATTTTAAGGGTTAGTAAATTGTTATACTCCTCTAACTTCTTCTCATTGAGTAGGGAGCTACCTGGATGAGTAGAACCATACTGAAGTTGCATTTCTATGTTTTGCACATTTTTTTTCCAACTGATTAAGTTTTAAAGTCATGTTATTATATTTGGCAGCTGAATATAATATACAGACCCCACGAATATACAGTATGCTTTAAAACAATCCCATACCATAGAGTATGAAATAAATTGTGTATAATTTGTGAAGAAATAAAAAGGGATCTCTTTTGTCAGACTATCCATTAATTTAGTGTCATTCATCAATGTGGGTGGAAGCCATCAAGGATTAGGATATTTAGAGGGAATTAAACTCAATGTTAGTGTATAGGGTACACGATCGGGTATTTAGATAGGATAATATTCAACTAATTTCATAAGATAGGTAATTGTCTGAGAGACAAGAAAAAAATGAGTCCTTAACATAGAAACATAGAAACATAGAAGCTGACAGCAGATAAGGACTGCAAGGCCCATCCAGTCTGCCCATTTCTTTTTCTACTTTATAAATGTGCCATCGGCCTTTGCTCTGTCAATGGCCTATCTATTCATACTCATCTGTATTGCTCCCTTATGCCTATCCCATGCCTGTTTGAAGCCCTGTACTGTATTCATATCCACCAGTTCCTGAGGTAGGCTGTTCCATGCATCCACTACCCTTTCTGTGAAAAAGAACTTTCTCACATTACCCCTTAATTGGCCTCCCTCTAATCTCATGCTGTGTCCTCTTGTCCTGCTATTTTTCTTATATTGAAACATGTTAGACCCCTTCACCTTGTTAATGCCCTTAAGGTGTTTGAATGTTTCAATCATATCACCGTTTCTCCTCCTTTGCTCTAGGGTATACATATTGAGTCTGCTAATCTGTTCTCATATGTTTTCTGATGCAGTCTCTGCACCATTTCGGTTGCCCTTCTCTGGACTGTCTCAATTTGATTAATGTCCTTGTGAAAGTGTGACCTCCAGTACTGCACGCCGTACTCCAGAAGGGGCCTAACCAGTGTCTTATAAAAAGGGATTATTACCTCACTCTTACAACTTATGATACCCCTACTAATACATCTTAACATCCCCCTAGCTTTACCTATTGCTTTAGTGGTCTGCTTGGATGATTTCAGGTCATCAGTGATGATGATGATGCCCAGGTCTCTTTCTTCCCTAGTGACTGCCAGCAACTCCCTTCCCAGCCTGGCTTCTGGGTTTCTCTTCCATATGTGCATGATCTTGCACTTCTTTGCATTAAATCCCAGTTGCCACTCTTCTGACCATTTTGCTGGTTTATCCTGATCTCTTCTCATTCTGTCCACCCCATCTGGATCATCTGCTCTATTGCAGATCTTGGTGTCATCTGCAAACAGACAAACCTTACACTGCAGTCCATCTGCAATGTCACTGATGAAAATATTGAAGAGGACTGGCCCCAGGACTGATCCCTGAGGTACCCCACTTGTGACTTGCATCTCTTCTGACTGTATACAATTTACCACCACTCTCTGTTTTCTGCCTGTCAACCAGTTTCCCACCCAGCTGACCAACTTCTGACCCACCCTGAGCCTACTCAGCTTATTAATCAATCTTCTATGTGGAACAGTATTGAAAGCTTTGCTGAAGTTAAGGTAGGTGACATCAACTGCTCCCCCTTTGTCCACCACTCTGGTTATCCAGTCAAAGAAATCTATGAGATTAATTTGACAGGACCTTCCTTTTTTAAATCCATGCTGTCTTGGATCCTGTGCTCATATGGATTCCAGGTATTGCACTATCCTTTCCTTAAGGAGTGCCTCCATAATCTTGCCAACTACTGAGGTAAGACTGACTGGTCTGTAGTTCCCCGCATCATCCCTGCTATCACTCTTGTGGAGCAGGATCACATGAGTCCTTCTTCAGTCTTCTGGGATCTCTCCTGTGCTCAGAGACTCACTAAACAGTTCTGATAATGGCTCTGATAGTTCCACCCTTAGCTTCTTTAGTACCCTAGGATGTATGCCATCAGGTCCCATTGCCTTGTCCACCCTGAACTTATCAAGATCTTGTAGGACCCTTTCTTTTGTGAAGGGACTAGTGCTCTCCTCCCTCCTCTCTGTGTCTATGGTGCTGAGCTGTGGGCCCTGCCCTACCTTCTGTTTGGTAAATACTGAGCAGAAGTATCTACAGTATTTAGGATAGATGCTTTTACGTGGTCCTCCTCCTCATATGCCTCCTTATCTCCTCTGATCTTAGCAATACCCCCTCTGGACTTTCTCTTTTCACTAATATATCTATAGAAAGTCTTGTCACCTTCTTTTACTGTTTGTGCTAGTGTTTCCTTGGTTTGGGCCTTTGCCTGCCATACTGCCTTCCCTGCTTCCCTTAGGGAAGTTTGGTATGCCTCCTATCTTCATCCCACTGTGTTCTCTTTATATTTTGAATGTCAGCCTTTTGGCTCTGACCTTTCTGCTACTGTTTTTGAGAACCAAAGTGGTTTCTTTCTTCTTTTGCACTTCCTTTTCTCTCTAACACAATGGGATGTTGCTTCAGGTACTGCATCGTTAATGCTTGCCCACTTTGCCTGAACCCTCTCACCTGTATTTCTTTTTGCCAGGGCTAGCTTAACTCTGTTGGCCATCTTATCAAAGTAAGCTCCTCTGAAGTCCCATATTTTTCCCCTGGAATGGGATGATTTAGTTGTAGTGGCCAAACTGAACCACACCATGTGATGGTCACTGGGCCCCAGGTGACCTTCTATCTGGAGATCTATGAACCTTTCCCTGTGAGTCAGTACTAGATCTAGGATAGCCCTGTCTCTTGTGGGTTGTTGTACCAGTTGTTTGAGGCCCTTCCCCTGCAGGGAATCCACCATGTTTCTAGTTCTGGCAGATGTTCCTGCTAGTATTGACTAATCTGTATCTTGCATGTTGAAGTCTCCCATTATCAGACCCTCCCCTTAAGCTGTCATGTTTTGTATATATTCTAACAGTAATGTGTCTATGTCCTTCCCCTGGTCTGGGGGCCTGTAGACAACCCCAGTTCTTATGGTCTTCCCATTATCTGTTTCCAGGATGACCCACAGTTCTTCTGGTTCCTTATGTGTATTCTGATTTTCTGTAGCTTTGATATTTTCATTGACATACCGGTCCACTCCACTCCCCCCCACCTTTTTTGCACCTCGGTCTGTTCTGAACAGTACATAGTCAGGTACTGAAGTCTCCCAAGTGTGGTTACTGGTAAACCACGTCTTGCTAATTGCTACTATGTCCAGTTTAGCCTCTGACATTATTGCCTGCAGGTCTGGGATCTTGAATAACTGTGGTATACTGCTGAATAGAAAGTTAAATTATGGGTTACAGGGTTTAATAATCTCCAAATGTCTATGATATCATATTAAGAACTAAATTAAAGTCACCTCCTATAATATATGGTTAATAAAAAGTAGTAATATTTAAGTATAAATCGGTGAAGAATTGGGGATTGTCCTCATTTGGTGCATATAGATTAATGTAAATCTAGAACCAGAAACAACAATTTCAGTTATTACATAATGACCAGTGGTATCTAAAAAAGCATGGCCTAATTTAATATGGGTGTTCTTTTTGATCACTATAGCAACCCCCCTTAGAGTTTTTCCTATAACAGGATCCAATTCCATCACCCAATTTTCTAATGATAAAGTTTAAATCCTGGGTTTCAAAATGGATTTCCTGTAACGTTGAGATCTGTGTCTGTTTTCTGTCTGCATAGTCTAGTATTTTGCCCATTTTAATGCAGTTACCCAGTCTGTTAACATTAAAACTTAGAATTCTGAAATCCCTCATTTGTTAAGAAAAAAAAGAAGAAATGAAAGGACAGCCAATTACTTATTATAGTATGATTAAGTGAGATTTTTGTATCTCTGTGAAGAAGATAAGGATAAGAAAAGTTATACCTTTTAATATTATTCCCCTCCCACTTCCCTGTTATGATAAATCTATTAATATATATATTTCATAGTTCAGAAAATAAAAACATCAGTATTGTAGCCCTATCCCACCCCTATTATCAACAAAAATATGCTGGAATGGGGGTTACCCATTGTTCTCCAATTTGTGCTAGGTTCAGAAGTCCAGAGCTAGACCTCTAAGTTAGCAGAAATTAATATAGTACATTGTCCCTTATACAAAAAGTCCCCTAGCAAGATGAAAATTCTGAAGTGAGAAATAGTATTCAGAAATAAAAATTAGCCAAGTCAAATGAATCTGGTATAGAGTTAGGTTGCAGAACATCAACTTGATTAGCTTACAAAATAGGATTGTGAGATTGTGATTGAGAAAGTCCTGTTTGAAAGGTGGTTTCTTGCTGAAGTTGGGGATGAAAATTGGCTTGCTTGAGATGGTTCATGGCTTCTTGAAGAGAAGAAAAGTATCTGAGTTTCCCATGAATGTAAAATCACAATTTAGCCAGAGGTAGTAAGTTGAATTTAATTCCTTTCTCCCATAGCAAATAAATTATGGGATTGAATGACCACCTCTGGTTAGTCATAGCTTGGCTGAAATCTGGGAAGACAGATATCTTATGGCCTTCATATATTAAGCCTTTTGCAGTGCTCGCTTTCTGCAGAATTGCTTCACTGTCTTGAAATCGATGAAGCTTTATGAAGACTGGCCAAGGAGGATCAAAGGTTTTTGCTTGTGGATCAAGGTGCTTTGCTGTGGCAGTGCAGTGAGCTCTCTCAAGAGAGATTAGTTCTTGAGGAAATTTCCCATCCATTGCTTTAGTGATTAGTGTCTCAAACAATAAGGTAGGATCCCTGGTACCTTCCAGGCACTCTGGTATTTTTTTTATTTTAGTATTTGGTAACCGGTAAGGCCCACTAGGCACAAGTGCCTGTTTTCAAGGTTGACCTTGGTGCACTGGGCAGTTAAGTGACTTGCTCAGAGTCACAAAGTTTGCAAGTGGAGGTTCTGAGACTCAAACTCAGGTCTAGTCTGCTGGATGTACCAAGGTCATTCACACCTCATTCTTCTAACCTCTAGGCTATACTGCCAGCCCATTTTAATCAGCTTTAAATTGTCATGTGGGCACATTCTTCTTGGTCCTGCTTTTTAGCCATAAGGTTCTTAAGTTGAGCTGTGTGAGTATTCACTGTTTTAGATAAAGGAGCCACAGTAGATTCTATCATATGGACCTTATTTTCTAATGAAGATGTGCTCTCTGTGATGGTATCAACTTTAATAGCTTGGCAGAAGACACCAGGAGAAAGGACTGCTGTGTAACTGAACATCTCTGCTGGGACTAAAGTAGAAGAACTTTTGTATTTGACTTTTAATTTAGGGTAAAAAAAACTAACATACAAAAAAAAGTGTGTGTTTGGGTTAACTGAACTGAATGGGTATATGAAGAGTTATCTAGGTATAAATCTCAGGTGACTGAAAGGACTTAACTGCTGTGAGGTTTAAATTACTTGTAGAAAGATCTGGTAAGTAGGGGGAGTGGCTTAGCTAGAAGGAAGCTACATTTAAAGACTGCCTTAGAAAGTTTCTGCTAATAGCTTGGCAGAAGACACCAGGAGAAAGGACTACTGTGTGACTGAACTTCTCTGCTGGGACTATATTGCCCCACCTCCCTCCCTCCACCCCCCCACCCAAAGCTAGTTCTATTTTATAGGCACAGAATTTGACTGACAACAGGAACTTCCTGTTTAGTTGCAGGAAGTGAGTGATCACAGAACCACAAAGGACCCACCATCCTAGAAGGGCAAGTAGCTCTCCAGACCCTCTAGCTGCTGGAGGTCTGCCTCTGAGCAAGTAAGTGGTCTACTGCGAAATATAGGATATTCTTGTCTCAGAACAGGACAATCAGGAGCTTAAAGGGCACACAGGCAGAAAGTAAGGAGAGAGAGAGAAAAAAAACAGAGGAAAGAGTAAGGATTGCAAACAGTTGAGGGGCCAGAAATAAGACATGATGGGAGTGGTAGTGCAGTGGCTGTGGAGCAGCAGTCTTCCGGAGATGTTCTGAGGATGCAGTGTTGTCCCATCTGCAGGCACCTCTCTGGGCTGAGGGAGGAGGTTGCTCATCTCCAGGCTGAGTTGGCCAGGATTTGTGGGACCTCCTCTTCCATCCAGGGATCACCAGTGCCACTGCCGTTGCCTCAGAGGTTGCCAAGAAAGAGGAGCAGTTGGACCACAGTGGGCTCAGGGAGGGTGAGGGTGGTGGAACAGAGGCGCATCCCTCCCATTGTACCTCTCCACAATTCCTATGCCATTCTGGCAAAGTTTGGTTCCTCTATGGAGGCACCCACAGTGGAGACCAAAGAGGATGCTGGGAACCTCCACAAAGAAGACCACCAGGAGGGTGGCAGGGGACCCTGCAGGGGAAGGAAACAACTCCTGGTGGGGGACTTGTTAGGAAGGTAGAGCTGGGGGAAGAAGGGGAGAGGGAGGTAAGGTGCCTGCCTGGTGCCATGGCTTGCAGGGACAGGAAGCGAATCCTCAGGATTGCCGGAGCAGCTGCACAGGAGGGAGCTGGATGTCATTGCCACCTAGGGACAAATGACCTGGCTAAGAAAGGGATTAGAGAAGTGCAGGAAGAGTTTGTGAAATTGGGGAGGGGCCTTAGTCAAGTAGCACTCAAGGTAACCTTCTTGGAGGTGCTACCCATCTATGGCATAGGAGAGGCTAGGGTGTTCTGCACCATGGGATTCAATCAATGGTTGAAAAACTGGTGTGGAGCTCAGGGATTTGGCTTCATTGGGGACTGCGGGTCCACCTGGAGTGATGCAAGCCTATACTGGCATGATGGGCTGCATCTGTCCGGGAGGGGAACCAGGATCCTAGGGTGATAGGTTTAAATGCTTCATTGCAAGCTTTTAACCAGCCAAGAGGGGAGGCACTGGAAAGGAGCAGGAAAATCCAGCCCCAAATAATCACGGTAGTAAGCGCAAACACCAACATAGAGGTGTCGATAGGAGAAGGGCAGGGGTAAAGAAGAAAGTGACAAAGGCAAGAAGGACAGGGATGGGGCAAAAGGGAGTAAGGCCATCAGGAAATGGAGGGTAATGAGTACCAATGCCCGTAGTCTGGGCAACAAGCTCCCTGAGCTGATGGCCTTAATGGAAGAGGGATGCCTGGATATCGTAGCAGTCACAGAAACATGGTACACAGAGAACCATGACTGGGATGTTAACATACCAGGGTACATAACCTACAGGAGAGACAGGCAGGGGAGAAGAGGGGGAGGAGTAGCTCTCTATGTAAAGGAAGGGATAAAAGCAAATGAACAAAAGAGTAAACAGGGAGGAGAGGAGGCACTGTGGGTCACCTTGGAGACTGGAAAGGGCACCACAATCTGCACAGGGGTTGTGTACAGACCCACATGTCAGGGGAAGGAATGGACAAGGATATGATAGAAGGCATTCTTAGAATGGCAGAGAAAGGGGAGATACTGTTGATGGGAGATCTGAATATGCCAGATGTTAACTGGAGCACATTTGCTGCAGCCACATCCAAGAGCAGGGCCAATCTTGATGCCCTACAGGTGGCAGGCATTAGACAGTTAGTTTTGAACCCACTGTGAGGGAGCAATCTTAGACCAGTACTCTCAAACGGGGCAGTAAGAGGATCTCAGATCTAGAAGTGGGTTGCCATCTGGGACAAGTGACCATCAAACAGTGTGGTTCACGCTAACCTCAGCTACAGAGTCAAGCCATATAAAAGTGAGGGTACTGGACTTTAGGAGGGCTGACTTTGGCAAGATGGGAGAGTGCCTCAGAAAAGCACTAGCAAACAGGCCAGAAGCAGGTGTGGAGCAACAATGGGGAATTATCAAAACTGCCATCACAGAGGCAACAAGCCTTTGTGTGAAGCAAATGAACAAATCAAAATGAAAGAAAAAGCCACTATGGTTCTCAAAAGAGGTGGCTGTGAAAGTCAGGAAGAAAAAGATAGCATTCCGGAAGTATAAGGAAACACAGATGGAGCAGGACAGAGAGCTGTACCAGTTAAGGCAGAAGGAAGCAGGGAGGGAAGTCAGAATAGCAAAGGCCCAAACTGAGGAAAAGATAGCCAACTCAGTTAAGAAGGGGGATAAAACCTTTTATAGGTACATCAGCGAGCGTAGAAAGACAAAGGGAGGGATAGTGAGGCTGAATAGAATGAACAGTGGGTGGGCAGAGGGGGACAGTGAAAAAGCAGGAATACTGAACGAATATTTCTGCTCAGTATTCACAAAAGAGGAGGGGGAAGTGCCTAATCCAATTAACAGAAGCACTCTTGATAGGGGGGTCGATCCCAGTCCTTTCACAGAAGAAAGGGTTCTGCAAGAACTCCTAAAACTGAAGGTGGACAAAGCAATGGGTCCTGATGGAATTCACCCCAGAATTCTAAAAGAATTAAGGGAGGAACTAGTGAAACCACTGGCTACTCTTTTTAATAAATCATGGGAGGATGGTGTGGTACCCGAGGACTGGAGGAAGGCGGATGTGATTCCCTTCACAAAAGTGGGTCCAAGACAGAGGCAGGAAACTACAGACCTGTCAGTCTGACCTCTGTGGTAGGGAAAGTGATGGAGTCACTTCTGAAGGAAAGAATATCGAGTACCTAGAGGCCAGTGGAGCACAGGACCCAAGGCAGCATGGGTTCACAGCGGGAAGGTCATGTCAGACAGAATCTAATAGATTTCTTTGACTGGTGACCAAAGTAGTAGACCAGGGAGGGGCTGTGGACATAGCTACCTAGACTTTAGCAAGGCATTTGACACAGTCCCACAAAACATTATAGTCAAATTAGCCAGCCTGGGAGTGGGACCCAGGGTGGTAGCCTGGATAAAACATTGGCTGGACAACAGGACACAGAAGGTAATTGTAAATGGAGTCCATTCTGAAGAAAGGGGGTTACTAGTGGGTACACAGGGTTCAGTATTGGGTCCAGTCCTTTTAATGTCTTCATCAGTGACTTTGCAGAGGGACTGAAGGAAAGTATGCCTTTTGCAGATGACACAAAAATCTGCAACAGGGTTGATACACAAGGAGGCATGGAAAGGATGAAAAGGGACTTGGCAAGGTTGGAGGAATGGTCAGAAGTATGGCAGCTAGGATTCAATGCAAAGAAGTGCAAAAAATGCACCTGGGAAACAAAACCCAGGGGAAGAATACACAATGGGTGGGAGGTAGTAACAACAACAAAAAAGGAAAGGGACCTGGGGGTAATCATATCAGATGACCTTAAGGTTAGCAAGCAATGTGAGAAGGCAGTAGGGAGGGCTGGGGGTATACTGGGATGTATAGGGACAGGCATCAGCAGCAGAAAACAGGAAGTTGTTATCCCTCTGTACAGACAGTTGGTGAGACCCCATCTGGAGTACTGTGTCCAGTTCTGGAGACCCCATCTCCACAAGGACATAGACAGAATAGAGGCAGTCCAGAGGACGGCTACTAAAATGGTGCATGGTCTGCAGGAGAAGCTGTGTGAGGAGAGACTAAAGGAGCTTAATATGTATTCCCCTGAGGAAAGAAGGGAGAGGGGGGACATGATAGAAACTTTTAAGTACCTCAGTGGAATCAACAAAGTCCAAGAGGGTAGCATTTTTCAGAAAAAGAGACTTGCAAGAACAAGGGGACACAA
This sequence comes from Neoceratodus forsteri, assembly GCA_016271365.2. Taxonomy (NCBI): domain Eukaryota; kingdom Metazoa; phylum Chordata; order Ceratodontiformes; family Ceratodontidae; genus Neoceratodus; species Neoceratodus forsteri. The sequence continues at coordinate 996,840,825 of CM028133.1, forward strand.
TTTAAAGATAGATGGAGGGCGGTTCAGGGGCAATGTGAGGAAGTATTATTTCACAGAGAGGCTAGTGGATGCATGGAACAGCCTTCCTGAGGAGGTTGTGGGGTCTAAAACTGTGGGAGAATTCAAGAATGCATGGGACAGACATAAGGCAATTCTTTTGGGGGGTAGGAAGAAATAGGCTGTTGGTTAACTAGGATCTGCGGCCTATCCTATAGGTAGGGAAATGGGCAGACTAGATGGGCCTAGTGGTCCTTATCTGCCGTCAAAGTCTATGTAACAATACTTAATTGTGAGAGAGCTTGTGTGATAGACGATGATGACTGAGAGGTATTTTGTAGACTCATCTGGATATCCACTTTGAAAGCAGAGAGTTCTCTTTTTAGATCCAAAGCTCATTGTGGTGGATCATCCCCTTGAACTAATAATGATTCATTATGTGTTCCAGATTGGACCGTGTGAGTAATCTCCTATTGTGAGTGAGAAGAGGAGTTTGGAGATGGTCCCTTAGAAGTTAACACGGAAGTTGATGTAGAAAGAGAAAATGTCAAAAAAGTTTGAGCTGAATGTATTTCAGTTAAAGTCTGGTTAGCTTTTCTTTTAATTTTATCCGTAAAAATGTTTAGATCCTTTGGTGAGTCAAACGATCAGGGAGTTTGCTCAGGCAGGTTGGAATCTGTCTGCTGCCAGATGAGTGGCCGTTCAGTCTCTGAGGATGAGGACACAGAAGAAGAAACTGCTGGTAAAGCTTTAGAGTTGATATTTTTCATTTGCATATGCGCAACCTTTGTCATGAGAGGAGAAGAGCAGATAGAAGATACAAGGAGGAGTGCGTTAGAACTAGACTGTCTAATGGTTATATTTTCTATATTTTGTTCGGGTTCACTTGCGTTTACATCTCCCCAACAAAGAGTAGATATGTTTGCTGCTATTTCTGCATTATTTAAGGTAGATTGAAGTGCTGCTGAAGAGGTTGTTGCTTCCATACTGTAAAGAGATGTAAATAAAAAAGAGTGTGCACATGGAAAAGGTGGTGCTCAAGGAACTACAACATTGTAAAGAAACCAAATTTCCAAGCACACAACCATGCCTTTATGAAGGACGCCAGCCAGAGATAAAGCTAAAACTTACATTTTATTACGTGCAAAAACCACCACACCTGACATGTTCCAAAGCCAAAAGCTCCTTTCTCAAAGGCTAATGTGAACCAGAGCACAGCACTCTTAACACATAAAACAAAGCACACCATGTGACATCAATGCATTTTAAAGTGAATTAAAACACCTGTGTAAAAACAATTTAAACAATCACTATGCTGAGATTTACTATCACACACAGTGGTTGTTATTGAACATTTGATAGAGACAAATCACATTAAATTACATTCCACTTAACCTAAATTAGATGATGTAACATAGCATTTAATTCAAAACCTTTTAAACTAATGCAAAAACAATTGATCTGATCCATTTATATCCATTCCATGTAATCATAAAAAGAACGGGACTGTTTAAAATCAAAACATAGGGAGAAAATACAGGGCAGAGAAGGAAAGACAATAAAATATAATCAGTGGCAACTCAAAAAACACAAATAAGGAAAAAGGAATGAGTGGGAAGGGGAGTAAAACTAAGAACGAGAAAGACTAAGCTTGCTCGCATGTATTTTCCCAACGTTATTAATCTAAATTCATTAAACATCAAATATTTAGACATAGCTGAACAATAGATTTCATAACAGTGGTTCTATACTCAATTAGTTCTCTTTTTATTAAGATTTTTTTTAAGACCATGTTAACAAATAGGACAAAATATTGTATCCACTACACCTATGGAATCCATGGTTCTTTCTTTCAAGCCATTACTTAGCTACTGATTATTGATTATCAGCAGATGCTTTTTATCTGCCCAATATTAAATAGGAACGCAAATCCAAATGTGAATTTAGCCTGGAGATTTATTTGCTTTAAGAGTATGTATCCAAAAATTCTCTCTGATTAATAAAAGATTTTCAAACCCCCTTCCCCCTCTGATTTCAATTTACTTTATCCACAGCTATATATTTAAAAGAATGTTGCTGGAATTCAGTTGCTTCCAATACATGTAATGCTGTGGCATACGAAGGATCACCTTTTTCTACTGCTCTAACATGTTCCCCCCACTCTATCCTTAAACTTTCTTTTCATTTTACCTACATAGCAGGCTCCACAAATACAAACAGCTAAATAAACAATACCTTCAGTATCACAAGTTATGCATTGTTTTATTGTGCAAGACTGTTCTAAACCTTTTATTGAAAAACATTTTGTTTGTTCCACATGTTTGCAAAAAACACATCTTTGACATTTATAGCAACCATTTGGTTTCTGTAACCATGTTGTATTTTACTTATCTACATAATGACTCTGTACGAGAATATCTTTAAGTGTTGCCAATGCCACTACCTCAGAGGTTGCCAAGAAAGAGGAGAGGCTGGACCACAGTGGGCTTAGTGAGGGAGAGGGTGGTGGAACAGAGTTGCATCCCTCCAACTGTACATCTCCACAATTCATACACTCTTCTGGTAGATAGTGGTTCCTCTATGGAGGCACCTGCAGTGGAGACCAAGGAGGATGCTGGGAACCTTCACAAAGGAGACCCACAGGAGGGTGGCATGGGACCCCACAGGGGAAGAAAACAACTCTGGGTGGGGGACTCAATCATTTGGGGGTAGAAGTGGGGGAGGAAGGTAAGGAGGTAAGCTGCCTGCCTGGCACCATGGCTTGAGGGACAGTAAGCTTAATCCCTCAGGATCATGGGAGCAGCTGCACGAGGAGGAGTTGGTTGTCATTGTCCACCTTGGGACAAATTACACTGGCTAGGAATGGACTGTGAAGAGGCAAGAGGAGTTTGTAGAGTTGGGGAGGGGCCTTAGACAAGTAGCACATATGGTAACCTTCTTGAAGGAGCTGCCTGTCTATGGCAAGGGTGATGCTGAGGTACTCCTCACCAGGGAATTCAATGAATAGTTGAAAGATTGGTGGAACTCAGGTTTTTGGCTTCACTGGGACTGGGGAGCCACCTGGAGGGATGCAGATCTATACTGCATGACGTTCTGCATCTGCTGGGGACTAGAATTTTGGTGAGAGGTTTAAATGCTTCATTGGCAAGCATTTAAACTAGCCAAGGGGAAAGGCACTAAAAAGAAGCAGGGAGAGCCCATCCTCCCACCACAAAACATGGTAATCAGTGAGGCAAACACCAAGGTATAGAAGTCATTAAGGAGCAGGACAGAGGTAAATGTAAAAAAAGACAAAGGCAGTAAGGACAGGGATGGGGCTAAAAGGGTTAAGTCCCTCAAAAAGTGGAGTGTGATGAGTACCAATGCCCATAGTCTGTGTAACAAGCTCCCTGAACTAGTGGCCTTGATGGAAGAGGGTTGCCTGGATATTGTGACAGTCACAGAAACATGATGCACAGAGAACCATGACTGGGATGTCAACATACCAGGATACACAATCTACAGGAGGGACAGGGAGGGTAAAAGAGGAGGAGTAGCTCTATATGTAAAGGAAGGCATCAAAGCAACAGAACTAAAGAGTAAACGGGGAGCGGATGAGGCACTCTGGGTCACTCTGGAGACAGGAAATGGCACCACAATCCGCATGGGGGTTGTATACAGACCCCCATCTCAGGGGGAGGGAATGGACAAGGAAATGATAGAAGGCATCCTTAGAATGGCAGAAAAAAGGGAAGATAATGTTGATGGGGGAACTGAATATGCCAGATGTTAACTGAAGCACCTTTGCTGCAGGCACATCCAAGAGCAGGGTCATTCTTGATGCCCTACAAGGGGCTTGCCTCAGACAGTTAATATTGGAACCCACTCAGGAGGGAGCAATCTTAGACCTGGTACTCTCAGATGGGGACAGAGAAAGAATCTCAGATTTAGAAGTGGGTAGCCATCTGGGAACAAGTGACCACCAAACAGTGTGGTTCACGATAAACACAGCCATACAATCAAGCCATACAAAAGCAAGAGTACTGGACTTTAGGAGGGCTGACTTTGGGAAAATGAGAGAGTGCCTCAGAAAAGAACTAGCAAACAGGCAAGAAGGAGGGGTGGAGGAACAATGGGGAGTAATCAAAGCAGCCATCACAGAGGCAACAAGCCTTTGTGTAAAGCAAATCAACAAAACACAACAAAGGAAAAAAATGCTATGGTTCTCGAAAGAGGTGGCAGAGAAGGTTAAGGAGAAAAGGATAGCATTCAGGAAATATAAGGAAACACAGAAAGAACAGGACAGAGAACTTTATCAGTTAAAGCAGAAAGAGCCAGGCAAAGGCAATCAGAATAGTAAAGACGCAAACTGAGGAAAGGATAGCCAACTCTGTTAAGAAGGGGAATAAGACCTTTTATAGGTACATTAGGGAGTGAAGAAAGACCAAAGGAGGGATACTGAGGCTTAATAATGGGGAGGGAATGTGGGCAGAGGGTGACAGTGAAAAAGCAGGGATACTGAATGAATATTTCTGCTCAGTATTCACAAAGGAAGTGGAGGGGGAGGTATCTAAACCAAACAAGAGAAATACTCTGAAGACGGGAGTCAATACCACTCCATTTACAGAAGAATGGGTTCTGAAAGAACTAATAAAATTGAAGGTGGACAAAGCAATGGGGCCTGATGGGATTCACCCAAGATTTCTAAAAGAACTAAGGGTAGAACTAGTGACACTGCTGACTACTCTCTTTAACAAATCATGGGAGGATGGGTTGGTACCTGAGGACTGGAGAAGGGTGGATGTGATTCCTCTTCACAAAAGTGGGAACAAGACAGAGGCAAGAAACTACAGACCAGTTAGTTTGACCTCAGTGGTAGGGAAAATAATGGAATCACTTCTGAAGGAAAGAATTGTTGAGTACCTAGAGGCCAGTGGGGCACAGGACCCAAGACTTCATGGATTCATGATGGGAAGGTCATGTTAGACAAATCTAATAGATTTCTTTGACTGGGTGACCAAAGTAGTAGACCAGGGAGGGGCTGTGGACATGGCCTACCTAGATTTTAGCAAGGCATTTGATACAGTCCCACACAAAAGATTAATATACAAGTTAGCCAGCCTTGGAGTGGGTTCCCAGGTGGTACCCTGGATAAAAAATTGGCTAGACAACAGGATGCAAAGGGTAGTACAGTAGTAAACGGTGTCCACAGTGAAGAAAGGAGGGTTACTAGCAGGGTACCACAGGGTTCAGTACTGGGACCAGTCCTTTTCAATGTCTTTATAAGTGACATTGCAGAGGAACTGGAAGGAAAAGTATGTCTCTTTGCAGATGACACAAAGATCTGAAAAAGGGTTGATACACAAGATGAAGTGGAAAGGATGAGAAGGGACTTGTCAAGGTTGGAGGAATGGTCAAATGTATGGCAACTCAGATTCAATGCAAAGAAGTGCACAGTAATGCACCTGGGAAACAAAAACCCAGGGGAAGAGTACACAATGGGGGGTGAGATACTGACTACAGTAAAAATGGAAAATGACCTGGGGGTAATCATATCAGATGACCTAAAGGTGGGCAAGCAATGTGAGAAGGCAGCAAGGAAGGCTGGGGAGATACTGGGATGCATAGGGAGAGTCATCAATAGTAGAAAACAGGAAGTTGTTTACCTCTTTACAGACAGTTGGTGAGACCCCATCTGGAGTACTGTGTGCAGTTCTGGAGACCCCATCTCTGCAAAGACATAGACAGAGTGGAGGCTGTCCAGAGGCAGGCAACCAAAATGGTGCAGGGTCTGCACCAGAAGACATACGAAGAAAGACTAAAGGAGCTTAATATGTATACCCTTGAAGAAAGAAGGGAGAGGGACATGATAGAAACTTTCAAGTACCTCAAGGAATCAACAAAGTCCAAGAGAGTAACATCTTCAAAAAGAGATGTGCAAGAACAAGGAGGCACAATTTGAAGATAGAGAGGGGTGGGACAGCTCAGAGGTAATGTGAGGAAGTATTTTTTTCATAGAGAGGGTTGTGGATGCATGGAACAGCCTCCCTGAGGAGGTCGTGGAGTCAAGAACAGTGGGGGAATTCAAAAATGCATGGGACAGACATAAGGCAGTCTTAGTATGGGGTAGGAGGAAGTAAGCTGCTGGTTAACTAGGATCTGCAGCTTATCTGTAAGGTAGGAAAATGGACAGACTGGGTAGGCAAAACAGTTCTTATCTGCCGTCAAATTCTATGTTTCTATGTTTGTGCTTTCCTATGACACAAATCAGGCAGAATCTCATAAAGCTCCCTTAAAAATTAGATTCTGCCTTCAAAACATGCCAATGACGTCTTAGTATTTTTTCTACTTCTTTTACTTATGATGAGTATGTCATGGTGAGTTTAATTTCTGTTCTGTGTGTAATGGGACACTTTTCTTTTAATAAATCTACCATTTCCCTAACTTCTCCCTCAGTTTTGGCTTGTTCTATCTTGTCTTTATCAAAACCTTGCTGAAGAAGTCCTGTTGTCAATTCATCTGCTCCTTTAGAAAAAGATTCTTCAGTGGAGCAGCTTCTTTTAGTTCTTAAAAATTGCCCCAAAGGAATATTATTGACAACATGTGGTGGATGACAACTATTCACTAAAAGCAGAGTGTTTCCATTAGTGGGTTTCCTATAGATAGTAAAAGGGTATGGGGTAGTTGAAAGGTGGACACAAATTAAGAAGACCATTGAGGAGGCAACAATCCTGTGCATAAGGCAGGTTACAAAGAATAGGAGTAGGAGGAGACCATGATGGTTCTTCCAAGAAGCAGCAGCGAAAGTTAAGGCAAAAAGGTTATCTTTCAAGAAGTACAAAGCAACACAGATGTCAGAGGACAGGGAAGAATATCAATAGAAACTGAGTGAGGCCGTAAATGCTGTTAGGTCCAATAAAGCACAAACAGAGGAGAATATACTATAGCCAGAACAGAGCAGCTGGGGGATAAAACATTCTACAGCAACATTATTGAAAAGAGAAGAATCAAAGCTGGGGTAGTTAGAATTAAGGGGGGTAGAGTGTTGAGAAGGACCAGAAGAATACACACATACTGAACAAGTATTTTTTTCAGTATTCACCAAAGAAGGAGTGGGAATGGGACATATTTAAAGGATAAAGGAATTACAGACAGGGAGACAGACACAAGCCCCTTTTCCAGAGGAGAGAGTCCTCAAAGAACTTGAGAAATCAAATGTGGATAAGGCAATTTGGCCATATGGGGTGCACCCAAGGATACTGAAGGAACTGAGGATAGAGTTATCTGCTCCCCTGGCAGACTTGTTCAACCAATCATTGGAAACAGGGGAGGTACCAAGGGACTGAAGGAGGGCAGATGTAGTACCAATACACAAAAGTGGAAATAAAGAGGAGACGGGGAACTATAGGACAGAAAGTCTGACATCTGTGGTGGGCAAAATTATGGAAACAGTAATAAAAGAAAGGATGGTAAAGTACCTGACTGCAAATGGGTTGCAGGATCCAAGACATAATGGGTTCAGGGAGGAGACCATGCCAAACAAACCTAATCAAGTTCTTCAACTGAGTGACAAGAGTACTGGACCGGGGGTGGTGGATGTATCCTACCTGGACTTCAGGAATGCATCCAACACCATCCCACACAGAAGATTAGTAAACAAGTTTAGCAATCTCATGGTGGGTTCAAACGTAGTAGAATAGGTACAGAATTGGCCACTGTACTGGCAGACAGTGCAGCCTGTGGCGCACAGGTGTAATATGACTGACCCTAGAAGGACCAGTCAAAAGCCTGGCTGCCACATTCTGCACCAGCTGCAAGGAGTGGATATCAACCCCAGTAGCCCTACACTAGGTAGAGAGCATTGCAGTAGCCAAGACAGGAAGTCATGAAGGCATGGACTAAAGTTAAAAGATCATTGGGTGAAATCAGGTGTTTTACCAAGGTGATAGCCCTCAGATGGTAAAATGAGGTCTTGACAGTAGCAGACACCTGAGATTTCATAGTCAGACCATTGTCAAAAATAATGCCCAGCTTTGGTACATGATTTGATGCAGTCAGCTGAACACCCCCAAGCCAAAGCCAGGAGGGATGTCCAGTCAACAAAACCACCTCCCGATGATCTGGGTCCACAACCAACACCTCAGTTGTATCCAGATTCAATTGTTGCCAGCTGGCACGCATCAAGTCCTGAATCTTGGAGAGGCAGTTGTTAAAGACTGAGAGCTGCATCCTGTTCGGGCATGAAAGACATATACAGCTGAGTATCATCTGCATAGCAGTGAAAACTCAGACTGTACTACCTAATAATGTCTCCCAATGGCAGCATATACACTGTGAACAACATGGGTGACAAAATGGAGCCCTGCAGTACCTCACAGTATAGAGGGAGAGGGACTGTGGAATAACTCCCAGACACCACTCTCTGAATCTTACCATTGAGGAATGATTGAAACCAACTGAAGACCGTACCAGACAGTCCACAGATGAACAGCAGATGCTCCAATAGCATACCATGGTTCACATTGTCAAACGCTGTAGACAGATCAAGGAGTACCAAGATGAAACATGTCTTCTGATCCATCGCTATTAGGAGATCATTAAGCATCCGAACAAGGGCTGTCTTGGTGCTATGCATCTTCCTAAATCCAGACTGTAGAGAATCATAGACATCGTGGGTGGACAAATGATCATCCAGCTGCAGCACAACTGCCTTCTTGATAACCTTACCCACAAAGGGCAGGTTAAAGACAGGTCTGTAGTTGATCAAGGAGTCCAGGTCAAGGGAAGACCTTTTAAGAAGCTATCATACAACTGACTCTTTTAGTGGGGTCAGGAAAGATCACTCTCTCCAGTGACCTCCAGACTATCATGGCCAGGACGGGGCTGATTTCATCAATGCACCCCACAAGGAGGTGCATTGGGCCCGGACCTGAACTACAGCAGGTAGGTTGCAACGTCTGGATAATCCTCACAATGTCAGTGATTTCCATCCGACCTAAGTCAGACCAGAAACACCGGGTGCTCCCAACCTCTGCTACACCCAATATAGGGGCCTGAACAGATCCCAGATCTGATGGTGGCAACCTTACCCATGAAAAACCCATGAAACTTGTTACACTTTTATTGTAAAAAGGCTCCTTCAGGTTGAAGACAGATTGGATTGCACAATTTGTCAACAGTCTGAAAGAGCTGAGCTGGTTGATTTTGCACTTTGGCAGTCTCCCCTGGACAAGAATTCTGCCTTCTTAAGGGTGATTGCTGATTGATAGACCGTATAATGGTCCATCAACTAAAGCCTGTCAACCTCCAAACCTGTTTTCCTCCAGCTCTTCTCTAACCTTCGACCCACTGTCCTCAACTCATTCAAGGTTCCATCAAACCATGGGGACCTTGGGTAAAGAGTGAGTGAGGGGATTAACACAGACAGGAGCTATGGAATCCAGGACCTCTGTCACTGCCCAATTATAGGCTTGTACCAGATCCCCCTGGATCCAAGCATTCACTCAGTGTATCCGATAGATGCAGTAGTGCCATCAGACCAACTGGGGTCACACCCCTTAAAGGGCAGTATTGGAGCATCTCCATAGGGACAAGCCTATTGGGGGTACCTGTGTGATACAACATGAACTACTGTAAGGTGTGATTTTTGTGTGCTGCCATTAATGTTAATCAGTACTGCACCTTAATGCATGTGAGGGCAATCCTTGAGCAAAGAACTTCCACATTATCACACTGTTTTGGTGTGCAATTGTCCTAATGTTAAGATCATATTGCTCTATTTATGGCAGTAGATCACAACTTAACAATAGTACCCGTATCTGTACTTGGGTTCCAGACCAGTGTAAAAGCAAAGGCCCTCCACACCAGCATGTTGGTTTAGCAAACTGCAAATCTGGGATTTAACTCATGAGGCTGATAGCAAGTAATTGTCTCCAAATCCATGAACTAGTCAAAAAAGAACCATGTTGGGATTAGGTGTACTCAGACCTTGCAATAATAGGGTTGTATGCCACTGTTTCCTGGTGGTTAGTCAACTGGCTCAGCTCAGAATCCATTACATTTTAAGTGGCAGAGGGGCTCCATAGAAGAACAATGTTGACATGCCTCACAAGGTGAACTGCTTCTGGAACAAGGACTTTTAAAAATGGGTTATTGTGGAGTCAGGTCTTCTTCTTGTCCAGGATGTGAACTATGATCACAGCTACAACAAGGATCCCTAAGCCAGTGGATACGACTCCCAGTCTCACTTGAGAGCTGAGATTATCTGAAAGAGAAAAAAATAATTTTAGTTTTCAAAGTCTCTGATTAAAGAAGAATTCTGTAAATAAATCTAGCTTAAAATCTCTCTGAGAGACAGTTTGGAGTTTTGACATATTATGAGCCAGGGGTAAGAGCCTGATGGAGTGAGAATCCATCTAAAATTATAGCTGGAAGTCAGCAGAGTGACATGGAAGGCTGAGATGCTGGGCACCTCATCTCCTGCCATGCATGAGACCCAGGTTCAGAAATGGATGTGGACCTCTTAGGGCTGGCTAGGGGAGAGAATTGAGCATCCCTAGTATTGGCCTCCTCCCTCAAAGAAGGAGGAGTATACATGTCCTGCTTAGCAGCTGCCACCTAGAAAAATCTAGGTAGCAGCATGGTCGAACACAGAGGAAAGGGATCCCCCCAGAAGACACTGGGGCATCTTCCTGGAGCTGGAGCTTGCAGAGAGCATCATTGCACATGGTGGGAGCTGCCTGGGGAGTCAACAATGGTTGAAACCCCCTGGCCAAGATGACATGATTGCCTGAACCCCCACAGACCCCACACTGGTGACTGGACACCTCTGGTCATATCCTGTGGCAGAGGACCATCAAAGTTTAGATAAGTCTGTGAGAAGCCAAGTGACAGGGCTGGGGGGGGAGCTGAACTAGATGGGGGCAGGCCAACAAACGAGACTAGATACTGAAAGAAAAACTGCTGGGTTGTGACCTTAGACTAACTCAGATGACCAACTAACTCCAGTGTATGGGTTGGTCATCTCTCACTTTGACTATTGCAATGTGCTCTACTAGGGACCTTTCTGCTTGTCAGATCTGCTGTCTACAGCTATGAAGAATTCAACTGCCAGATGCACTACTGTCACTAGGAGATGCAAGCATATTACTTCTGCTCTGCATTCATTGCACCGGATGCCTGTTAGATGGTGGATCAACTTTAACATCTGGAAGGAAAGGTATGTCTCTTTGCAGATGACATAAAGTTCTGCAACAGGGTTGATACACAAGGTGAGGTGGAAAGGATGAAAAGAGACTTGGCAAGGTTGGAGGAATGGTCAAATATGTGGCAGCTCAGATTCTATGCAAAGAAGTGCAAAGTAATGCATTAGGGAAACAAAAACCCAGAGGAAGAGTGCACAATGGGGGTGAGTTAATAATAACAACAAAAATCGAAAGAGACCTAGGAGTAATTATATCAGATGACCTAAAGGTGTCAAACAATGTGAGAAGGCAGTAAGGAGGTCTGGGGGGATACTGGGATGCATAGCGAGAGGCATCAACAGCAGAAAACAGGAAGTTGTCATCCCTCTGTACAGACAGTTGGTGAGACCCCATCTGGAGTACTGCGTGCAATTCTGGAGACCTCATCTCCGCAAAGACATAGACAGAGTGGAGGCTGTTCAGAGGAGGGCAACCAAAATGGTGCAGGGTCCAATCTCTCTATATCTCCCCTGTCTCTACTACCTGCAGGCACTCTGTCCTCCCAGCCACTCTGCCTTGTACCTCACTGCTCTTCTTGCCACCTTCTCCACCTCACCCTTCTCTGCCCCATTTTCTCCTCTATCTCACCACCACCTACCCCCACCTGCCTTAATACCCAGAGCAGCCACTAGGAGTAACTATTTCACCTCCCTCTGAGCACCTTTTTTTTGCCTCTCATTGCCCACTAACTAGGCCCACCAGCCTCTATACCAAGGTTCCACAACCCCCCACCCGGGTTTCAAACCTGGTACCACTGGCACCAAAGGCAGCAGCACTACCACTATTCCACAGTGGCAGTCACCCTCACTGAAGGTCAGTTATCCCCCTTATACCCCCAATAGGAAATAGCAGTGGGCACCGTGGCTATCACACTCAGCCTACTCTTGGTTACCTTGTTCACTCAGTCCATGTTGCATCCTGCTCCCCTGCCCCCTACCTTGAGCCCCACCCCCACTTCCACCCCACAGCAGCCAACCCTTCCCCCACCTTGGCCACCCCTACTACTCCATGGCACCCACCACCAACCAATATACCCTCCCCATTCCCCTCTGGGACACTCTGGGCCCACCCCTTCCTTGCTATACCTACCCTTCATTCCCTACCCAACCCTTGCACCCCCACTAACAGGACCTTGCATCAGCACCTGACTAAGGATCCTAGTCACCACAGTCCACTCATCAGATTAATTGTTCTACTCCTTCTGCTCTCCGGGAACATACACTCCAACCCCAGGTTGTTGTCAACTAGCCACCCCACCCCCCCACTTGAACTGGCCTCTGCATTGTTTCCATTGATATTTGCAGCCTCCTAACAAAATCTGCCACTCTCCAGTGCTGGGTTGTACAGCACCAACCAGATATTTTTGCACTGGTCAAGACCTGGTTCTCCCAAAATACTCCCAACTCTGTTATCTCCCTCCCTGGCTACACTCTGTTCAGGGAAGACCATATAGGCTAATGTGGTGGTGGGTGTGCAGTCTTTATGCATGACACACTTTTAGGCCATGCATTCCCAGCCCTCAAGCTTGGTTTTAGTGCCCAAGCCCTCACCCTTAAGGTTACCCCGACCCAGCCAGGGCCCACCCCTTTTCCTCACAGTCTCTTACATACCCAGAGGGACCAGGGACAAGCTGTCTAATCCCTCATTGATTACCTCACCACACACCCGCACAAGGCAGAGCAGCTCATCCTAGGTGACCTTAATGTCAATTGGCTGGGTACCTCTGCCTCCCATATCAGGGACTCCTTCACTGGTCTAGATATGACCCAATTAGTTACCTCGCCTACTAGATTTAACCAGTCAAGTGGCTCCAGCACCTTCCTAGATGTAATTCTGTCAAACCGCCCTCATAAAATCAGGGATATTAATGTACTACCAGACTCTCTTAGTGACCACTCTCCTGTCCTATGTCACTGGTCATCTCCTGCACAGAAACCAGTGTCCCAGATCACCTTGTGCCAGTGCTTTCACCCCGGAGGTCTCAGAAAGCTAAAAATGCACCTAGCCCAGCTTGACTGGTGCCAATCCTTCTTGCAGCAGATATTGATTCAGCCCTAGCTTACTTCTCCAGTGCCTTCAGCAAAGCCTGTGACCTTTTCGCCCCCCTGACCAGAATTCATACCAAAAAACATAACGCCTCATGGATCTCCCCATCCCTTATCCAAAAACTGAAACAAAGAAATAATCTCTGGCACATTGCTGTCACAACGGACAAACTGGCTGACAGACAAGCCAATAATGCAGCACGTAGTAGGTGCACCTGGGCTATAATGCAGGCTAAGGCCAAATAATATCAAACCACCCTTGCATCCACTTGGGGCTCATCCCATGCCTTCTGGGACAATATGAAGGAGCTCAATCGAAAGGCCCTCTCCCTCTCCACCATCATAACTTTCCATAGATGGTACCATCACTACTGATCCACCCTGCATAGCTGAGTGCCTCAATATGGTTTTCTCAGATCTAAGCTCTGTCCTTCCCAACTACTTTTTCAACCCTATCCCTGCCTCCACCCCCCACCCTGGATCGCCCCCTTTCTATCTGCATACCAAATCCCCCCTTGAAGCCAGGCCTCATCTGCAAAATGCCCTAGCTAGGAACAACCCCAGCTGTGATCCCCTGGACTCCAGGATCATCCAATTAGTCTTGGATACTGTACTATCCCCTCTCACTGACCTCTTAAACTGGTCACTATGTTTGGGCCAGTTCCTAAGTGACTGGAAAATTGCAGAACTCTCCCCAATCCATAAGAGTGGGGATAGAACCTCCCCTAACAATTTGAGGTCCATCTCCATTCTCCCCCCCCCACTCTCCCAGAGCACTAGAAAAAATAGTGGCCTTACAGCTCTCTGTGTGCCCAGCCAAATATGACCTGTTGTGTCCAGAACAACATGGATTCCACCCTGGACATAGCACCACTACAGCCCTCCTGGAGTTCTCCCAGCACCTCCACTCTGCTCTCAATTCTGGTCACATCACAGGTGCAGTGTTTGTTGACCTCTCCAAGGCCTTTGAAACTGTCTGTCACTCCCTCCTACTTGACTCCCTACACCAACTTGGTGTCTCCCCTGGCCCCCCTTGCTTGGTTTACCAGTTACATCTCTGCCAGATCCTAGTGTGTAAAGGTAAATGGCACCCTTTACAGCCCCCTGACCATTCACTTTGGGGTCCCCCAGGGTTCCATCCTGGGCCCCATTCTGTTCAGCGTCTTTCTCAACACTCTCCCCAGCTACTGCTTGGGCATTATGCTCCTCTATGCCGATGATGTGGTCATCTTTGCCTCCCACCCTAACCCTGCATCTTTACTGGAATCCCTGCAGCATACGTTCAACTAAGCCAAAAGTGGTGCTTGACCACTGGCTGATAATTAACCTCAAGAAAACCAAATCTATACTCTTTTTCACACCACCAGAATAAGGCCAAAAATGTCCCCCTCTGCATTCTCCCCAGTAATCCAAACCCTCTTGAGCAGGTGTCATCCTACAAATACCTGGACATCACCTTTGACTCAGCTCTTACCTTCTGCACCCACATCAATACCCGGTCCTCGGCTTTAAGTTCTCGGATTGGCCTTCTCTATCGATATAGAGATTGACTTCCCCAAACTGCCATCCGACTGGCCATCAACTCCTCCGTCCTGTCCTTAGTGGGCTATGGCCTACCCATCTATGCCATGGCCGACAATACTGCCCTCACCAAAATTCAGACCTCGATAAACAAGGCCTGCAGGCTCTTGACTGGTGCATCCCACTGCACTCATACTTGCCTGCTCTATTCCACCACCAACCTGCTCATCATTGAGGAGCACCTGCATTACCAAACCTGCCTACTTGACAAAAATTCCCTCCTAGGTCTCTCCCCCCAAGGGTCACTGCATCCCTGCAGTGTGCATCCCCATCTGTTGCCACCTATAGCACAGTTAAGGTCTCTTTCCAGGTGCCCCATACCAAGATCTCTTTAGCCCAAAGGTCCTTCCACTACTGCGCCCCCCACATAATTCAACTCCCTCCCGCCCTCTGTCACTAATCTTACCAAAATTGGTCCTTTCAAAGTCTCTCTCCATAACCTCCTCCTCGATGCCTGAAGCTGCAATTGCCCCTAACTAATGTAATGGTGGAGTCCATCCCACCTGGCCCTTAACCTTGACAATGTCCGTTGGACTGCTATTTCTCCCCTACCCTTTTTCCCCACCCCCTGCTCCCCCCCAACCTTTCCTCATTGATATTCCTCCCTGGTATGTTCAGGACTGTACCTTCTATTTTAGTAACATTGCAACTTTATCTGTAAACCACTGGTGTAAATGCATTCTTATTGTTATCTGTATTGCACCTGTATGTTACCACTGTTGTACCTCACACTGTATACATGTTTACCCACCCTGCAATGAGGTGCCTTTGAAAATGAGTCCACGACTCAAAGGTTGTAAATCCTACTTTCAAATAAATAAATAATTTTCAGGGTGAGCATGCATGGGGCAGTGGCCACAAGCTTGGAAAGCAGAGGGCTTGCTCACACAGATCACTGTCCTAGACATTCTGTCCCCCTTATGGTGGCCCTGGTCATATTGGGGGGCAGCTTAAGAACAAAAAAAGTGACTTTCAGAACAGACAGCACTGGGGTAACCTACACCATTAATGGTTAGCTGGGGTGCAACAGCCCATGCGGTAAAATTATGCTGGTCTTTGCAGTAAAATGTTTGGCTTTTAGCATACAATTTAGAGCTGTGCTTATGCAAGGTGTGGATTATAATACAGTCGAGCCCACTTAATCGCATACCGGATATTCGCATAATTCACTTTATCGCATAAAAATCTGAAGTCCCAATTCCTTCCCTATGTGCCCTATTATATAGAGATCATTTAAATAAATTGATGTTGCCCTTTTACTTGCATAAAAAAAGTACAATCATTCACTAATCGGCCATTGTTTGGCATAGACACTTCCACCTTCACCACCCATTTGTGGCTGATTACGTGCAATTAACTAATTAGCACTGTTAACAATGGCCCCTATATGAGTGTTCACACAAGTTCCCTAGCAACACTTGCAGATCCTTAGAGTCCACCATGTCTGACACACCTAAGAAATGGGAAGAGCTTACCCTCACAGACAAGGTAAAGGTGCTTAACTTGCGCTCCAGTCCTGGTAGCTCTCAGTGTGATATGGCTAGACAGCTGGGGGTTTTGCAGAGTCAAATCTGCAGGCTTGTGAAAAACAAGGACAGTGTGTTGAAAGAGTTCAACACTAATGGAAATGTAGAGTGGAAGCGCAAGAGGGATGGGAAGGAAATCACAGTTGATTATGTTGTCTTGTAGTGGTTTGAACATGTTTGGGGATCAGATATGCCTGTCTCAGGGCCATTGCTACAAGAGAAAGTGTGAAAAATAATGACTGCAATGGGCAAACCTGACTTCGAGCCCAGTAACGGATTCACTGTGCTGAATGCTATACACATGCTCAGTCAAGCCTGGTCAGAGGTGAAGCCACTTACAATTCAAAATTGCTACAGGAAAGCTGGTTTCCTCAGATCTGAGTACACAGAAGAGAATGGGGACACAGAAGATGATGATGCAGTCACCACTCCAGACTGTATCCCAAAAGCAGTGTTAGATGAGTTTGTCACTGCCAACAACAGCCTCCAGTGCACCAGCATGCTGACCATTGAAGAACTGGCAGCAACATTGGTGCAGGAGAGTCAAGATGAGGACGAAGAAGAGGGGGATGAAGACAGCACACTGGCAGTCCCCACGGCAAAAGAGGTGCCCACCATCTCATGCAGATCAGGTGCTTTATTGAGCAAAATGCCTGCAGTGAAGAGGATTATGAGGCATTCTATGCCTTGGAAAATGTTTGCAGCAAGGCATCTAAAGAGAAACAAAGGCAAACTAAATTAATAGAGCACTGCTCAGCTGTACAAAATTAAGTAAGTGCTTGAATAACTGAGCACACTACAGTGATGTTTTTAAAGTAAAGGCACAAAATAAAGGTTTCAACCCCCAAAGCCTTTTTTAACAGTCATGAAGCACAAGCACAAAGTATAGAACTACACCCCTCTAATACCACCACAAAAATCGATCATCCACAAAATACAATGAACAGTAACAAAGCAAAACATACTCTACTCCTGTATTGCCACCAAAAACTCTATCATACATAAAATACATAGAAGATTGCTTGCACAAATAACCCTCTTAAACACATAATTTTTGCATTGCCCGTGACTGTGCGGTTAAGCGGATTTGACTGTATTGCTGATGCTCTTTCAAGCTTACAGTGGCAGAGATTCCTGGAGTTAGCTCCAGAAGCAGATAAGTACTCCAGAGAAATCCCAGCCTACAACTGAGAATCGGTGATCCTGAAACCAAGAAATTACTCAGATGCTCTATAATGTAGCACCCAGCATGTGAGCAATGTACCAAATGTGAGTGCAGAAATGTTTGATCATGCATCAGACCCAGAGGTGAAGGAATATGAGGCCCATACCAATGAACCACATATGCTCATATGTCCTCCGCATGAAATAAGAAGGGTGTAGTAGCAGCTTGCTGGCATTTTATGGTTTTCCAAGGTCACAGGCCAAGTAGGACACCATGTGAGTATTTCACCTTTGCAAAATGTTGGAAGGGTGGGTCCAAGAGATCCCTAAGCAGCCAGATAGTAATCAGCTGATTAGCCCAGCCCTATTGGCATGAGTTTGTAATGAGCTGCTGAGGGTGTGCTCATTACCATTAGAAGCACATCTGTTCTGAATGATGTTTTTGGTGGCTTTTTGTGGGACTTTCAGGGTATCCAAATTGGTGTAGTCAAGCAAAGCGTCCAGTATGCCTGTGACTTTGGGGGATGATGATGTGCCAGTAATCTCAGGGGGGTGTTCATCCTGTTGAGCAGAAACAAGGCAGAGAGGTAGGTCCCTAGGCATTGTTGCAGGCTGAGATCACCCCCTGGGGATCAGTGGAACATTCAGGCATGGGTGCAAGACTATTATTCTGTTGAATGACTGGAGGTTTCTCATTTATTTGACATGAAGATGGGCTGGACTTGAAAAAGTTCAATACCCATTCCTTCTGCATTGGGGCTGCTTCAAATGCTATGGTAGAAGGGCTACTGATGGCCAGATTCAAATCTATGTCCATTGAAGGTTGCAGGCTTTTCAAATATATGTGAGATCTTCTTTACTTTAATCTCTGTTTTTTGATTTTTGGCAGGGCTGGTTCCCTAGGCAACCAAGTGTGGATTTGTGGTCATTCATGTATCAATTGGGCAGCTGTCTGAGTGAAGCACTTTCAGGGAGGTGCCGACCATTTTATTCTGAAATATGCAGTGCTCCTCATTATAATGAATATCATTATAATGAAACCCCCTTATAACAAACTGCAATCTTGGATCCCTTTAAAAGCGCATATTTCTAAGTTGCAGCTAACACTTTGTTCCACCCAACTGCATTTTCTTGTGTGCCTGTGTGTGAGCAAAACCACCTTCAAGAACTATTCAAGTAAAGTCTAATTCAATGTTAAAACACTTGTGTTGCCATTGTCTGCAAATAACCAATAATCTTAAGCTAATAAATTCTAATAGAATGTTAAAGCACTCCATCCCCAGATTACAGTTGCCTATGTGGGAAATTAATAGATTTAAAAATCAATCAGCTAGAATTGATTGTTAAAACACTGCACCCTCAGATCGCAGTCTCTTTTGCTTCCCCAGTTTGGTTAATGCTTACCACTTGGTCCTTTATCCTGTGGAAATGTTGATTTCTCGTTAAAGTTAAAATAGCAAAAGTTGGACTGCATTTAAACCTCGGCATCCACTGTAACTAAATGTTGTGTCTTCTGTGTACATGAGCACCTTTCTACTAAATGGCTGAGCAAATGAAATGAAAAGCCTTCAATGCAAACTAAAAACTTTAAATAATCGAACATTTTAAGAATGGAGATGGAGTTGCTAAATTGGCAGCTGAATAATCCCAGGTTAATCTACCGTCTGTTCAATAAGAAAACAGGAAGATTTACTTCAAGCATTTGCTGATCACGGGTGTGATAAAGAAGGTTGACAAAAGAAGAAACTCAGGCTGGCTGGTAATGTTAATGTTGACTCGGCGGTGCGGTTGTTGCTTGAGAATCAGCAGGCTATTGGTGTGCCCCTGTCATTTGCGATTATCAAAGAGAAGGCTGATTTATTTGCTAAGAAGCTTTTAGGGGAGGAGTGTAATTTTAAATTATCGCCTGGTTTGCTTTGGTGATTCTGAAGGAGGAATGGTATTCAGCAATTAAAAATTGAAACAAACAGATCTGTGGATGATGCAGCTACTACAGAGTTTTTTCCAAAGCTTGTGAAATCCTGGAGGTGGATGATTATGAACCAGCCCAGCTTTACAATGCAGTCAATACTGGTCTTTTTTTTATAAATGTTTACTGGACCACACAATAGCAACCAGAATGTAACAGGATGCCTCCAAGGGATACAACATTCACTAGGATTGCCTGATATTACTGGTGTGCACTAATGCATTTGGTGATCACAATTTAAAGCCCTTGTGTATTGGTCCCTATGCAAACCCAAGGTAATTTCACCAGATCAACCGCAATGCCGTCCCTGTTCTGTATGATAGAAGTGTCACTGCTTGGATAACAAAAGAGATCTTCAGGGAATGGTTATACAAAACGTTTGTTCCATCACTATGCCATTTTCTCCATGGCATTGGCATGGACACTAAAGCACTCCTCCTGCTCAATCAGTAATCAGCCCACCCCAAAGCTGAAGAACTGCAGAACAGAGATGGAAAATAACAATGTTTTACCACCCCTCTGACACTACCTCATGGACAAGGACATTATTGCCAATTTAAAAAAAATTGTATCACAAGCAGCTTTTGTGAGAGATTATATGAGAAACAGTGGCATGAAGTTGGTGACATTTCTTAAATCATATAGTGTTCAGGACATGATGCATGTTACTGTCTCAGCATGGGACTCTATCACAGAAGAAAATAAAACTGCTAGCAAGATGCTTTGGGACACATTTCTGAAGACAGCATCTGGCCTCAACTGCCTGATGTGTCAGCTGTTGATGATGCCGGAAGTGACACAGAAGATATTGGCATTTCTTGGGACTTGTGGATCTTTCAAGGCTCCGGCACTTAAGCACAGGAACAACTGCAGTAATGGCTCACACAAGATGATCTGTTCCTGGTATCAGAACCCCTGACTGATTAAGCAATACTGTCCGAGATCAAGGGTTGAACCAGGAACATGGAAGTTCATGACTACTGTCATTATATCCATGCCCAAAGGGAATTGCTGGGCTTGAAGTGGCACAATGATATCGTGTGAGACAACTGTATGTCTCCTCACTGCAGTTTCTCTAGCTATGGCAGTTAATAATGTAAGCCAAGAAAGAAGTATTGCAGCATGAGTTAGTTAATATAACCCTGGACTAATTTTTATAAAGAAATAATAAAACATTAAGGTTCAATTGCCACTTCTATGTTAAACTTAAACTGCTGCATTTTAATAACTTTATAACCGTTCAAACAATTCACATAAAATTTTGCATGCACCATCAGGAACCAGAGATCCCTTGATGTGTCACATTTCCTTTCAGTCAGATGTATGAGTGTGGAGATATGGAGTTTCAAAAAATGTGAAAATTAACATTTATTTTGTAAACTTCTTTGTCATGCTGCTGCTCAAAAATAGTGTGGAATTTTGGTCTGAGATTTTTAGGGTAGAAAGATCTTGGGTCACAGAAGTGTATTTTGAAGATTTGATGAAAAATATATTAATCTGTACCAAAGTTATTACATTTCAAAGTTTCCCATTATTTCTTATGGGACCAGTTATAGGTCCAGCTTGAAAAAGGATTCTTTATTGCAAATGTAGAATCCTTTTTCCCAAATGCGGGATCCTTTACCACAAATGCAGAATCTTTTTTCCATGCTGCCACCATCTTGTTTTCACTTAGCAGTGACAACAAAACTGAATGGGCCCAATATTCATGAGTGCGCCTGCAATGGCTCAAGGGGTTGCACAACACAACTGAGTTGTGCTGGAGCAACAAACGGATATATTCAAAAGAGATGTGCCATGGTGCATCATTAAAGAATGTATCAAAGAATACACACAGCACAAGTACAATGTGCTGGCACATCTCTCAGACAGGTCTTCATACCTGGAATGGGAATGAGCCAGCACAACTGGAGCTGCCTTGGGTGCAATTTCCAGATACTCAGACCTGATATAGAAATGTAACCATTATGCATGCAAGGCACAAATGGGGCCATTTGCATGTCATTATGACCCCATTTTCATGAGCTATGCAGGACTGGCCAGCAAAATGCTCCTCACGCATCATGCAGCCCCAGTACCAGGTATCACAGTGATACCCCTCCACATCCCGTACCCTCGATCATCATAAAAATATATTTTCTAAATCCCTGGATGTCCAGTGGTTTCCCCCTCACCACCCACACCCCAGATCACTGTAAAAACAGTCGTTCTAAATTCTTGGTGGTCCAGTGGTTCCCCAGTCCCTGCCCATAACTCCAATTGCTGTTCTTGTGTTTAATATATGTTCACTGGTAGTCTAGGGGTACCCACCTCCCCATCCCATAACCCCAATCACCTGAAACAACATTATTAAATTCCCTGGTAGTCTAGTGGTACCCCCCTACCCATCCCATAACACCGATCACTGTCAGAATGTATCGTACATTTTCCTGGCAGTCCAGTAGTACCCCCCCACCCACAAAGATACCCCAGCCTACCCAGCTCCCCCCAGTCATCGTCTGGCAGCATACCCACTCGCATATCTCCGTGGCTGCCCACCGAATGATATAGCTTACAGTATGTGCTGCAAGCTCATTGGTCCAAACTGTGGACCAATAGGATTACAGTGCATTCTGTAATAGTCATTCACAACACAGAGAATCTGATTCTGGGGTTAGTTTTTTGATAACTTACTTAGATATGTGTATTTTTAACATGCCAAGACAAAATCCTTTTTTTGCAATTTGTGGAAAATAATTTTTATCTTTCTGCAAATTGCAAAAAAGGAACAGTGGAAAATGATTATTTTTTGCAATTTGTGAAAAAGGAATTTTAAGAGAGCTGTTTCTTTGTCACTCCACAGTTACCAAATGTCTTATAATTTTGGTCTGAAATTTTCTGGGTACAAAGGGCTTGCCCCACAGATGTGTCTTTTACCACTTTGGTAAAAATATATTACTTTACTCTGGAGTTCTGCAGGTTTCAATTTTGCTTTATTTCCCATAGGATAACATGGTAATGTGAGGTGTACACATTAGTTTTTTTGTCACATCTGGTGTGAATAAATGTGGCTGGATATTGAAAGGAGTTACACTGGTGCAACCCTAGAAATGCACCCCAGGATTATATTCAACTGGGAATTGTGCTGTGCAGTTCCTGGTGTGCCGGGATGCAAAGAGAATGATTAATGATTTGGGAGGCAGTTTAGCGCAGTGGTTTAAGGCTCTGAGCTGCAAATCTGGTGACATCCAGTAGACCAGACCTGGGTTTGAATCCCACAGCTTCCATTTGCAGACTGTATGACCCTGAGCAACTCACTTAACTTCCCTGTGCTCCCAGGTCACACTGGTAAAAAAGCTTTCAGCTTAGTGTGCTAGTCCTGGTTAAACAACTAACAAAAAAAATAATAATATCCCCTTATTATACTCTTATTTTGATGCAGTTAATTGGTCTTCTCTTGAGTGTCTCTCAGGTGTTGATGCAGCATTGGATTATTTTTGTAAGCAGTTACTCCCAATTCAGGAAATCCTATTCCCTCTGTGTACCGTATGGTGTCGGGGTACTACAATTGGATGTTTTTTTCCAGCTATTAAGAAACTGATTAAGGACAGAAATTTAGCTTGGTCGAAATTTAAAAGTCTTCCTAGTATTGCATCAATTCATTTTTATTGTAGGCTTAGGAATTTAGTGTCATCAGTGGTGAGGAAAGCAAAAAAAGATTACTATAAGGAATGCTTTGAAGCCAGTTGGGCTAACCCAAAGAGATTTTGGGATAATATTAACTTTCTTCTATCTCCTAAACCAAAAGTTGATATTCAGAAGGTTATTGTGGAAGATGCAATTATTGATCCCTCTGAAGTTGTCAAATTGTTAAACAACAAATAATGACTTGTCCAGTTACAGGAGTACTTTGTCACAGCCTGATGATATTAAATCCAAGTCAGATGACTTACCGGTAAATAGACCTAGTTTTTTTTATTTTTATGAAATTGCTCAACATGAAGTTTTGAAACTTCTGTAGTCTTATCCAGAAAAAGTTAGTGACTGTGGGGGTGGGATAGATGTTTGTTTTCTAAATCTGGTTATTCTATTTATTATTGACCCCCTATGTTATATATTCAACCTATTCCTAGTTACTTGTGTATTTCCCACTGAATGGAAAAAAGAAAGGGTGCTCCCTGTTCCTAAAAAAAAACAGTTCAATTACTTTAGATGATTTCAGGCCTCTCTTAATTTTTTAACCCACTTGATTAGCTGCTTGAAAAATTAGTGGCCAAGCAGATAAATGATTATTTGGGTGCTTATGATTTGTTGGCTAGGCAACAACATGGTTTCCATAAGTACCATGGGACTGGGACTGCCTTGGTCGAGTTCATGGACACTATCATGCATGGTTTTGAGAAAGGTAAGATGACCAGGGCAGTGTTCATGGACCTGACCAAGGCATTCGATTTAATCGAGCATGATCTTACTTGCCCCAAATTGTACAATATTGGATTCTCTGAAACAGTCATTTCATGGGTTGGTAACTACTTGAGTAGCAGATGTCAATATGTTCATGTTGGTCCCGTTGCCTTGTATGTGTCCTCAGTTCATTGTGGCATATCGCAAGGTTTCATTTTGGGCCCTTTACTATTTTTCATTTTTGTTAATCAACTACCTCAGGTTTGTAAACATAGCAGTACTTTTTTGTACATGGACAATTTTATTATTTTTGCACAATCCAAGTTACTGTCTGCACTCTCCTCTGTCTTGGATAAAGATTTTGGGGATGTTTGTTTTTTGTTAACTTGTAATGTTATGGTTTTAAACTCAAAGTAAAACTAAAGTTATGCTTTTTAGAATGCCACCATTGCTAGAGGACAACCCTATTTGATCAACAGGGCCTTTCGTAAGAGCAAGTTTCTCAGTTTAGATATCTTTGTGTATCTTTGGACCCATATTTAACATTGTCTCTTCAGATACAGTCTGTTATTAAAATGATTAATCAGAAAATAGGGTTATATAAATGTGAATCTTATTTTACATATGAGACTAGGAAAGCAATTGCTATTGGGTCACTTCTTCCCTATTTTGATGTATCTAGTCTCTACTTTAATATTGGGCTAAAAGAATTGCATGCTTTGATTGTTGCTTACAATAATATTTGCAGATTTGTTCTTGCAGTTCCTAGTTGTACACATCACTGTAGCCTTTATTCACATCTAGGCTGGTTGTCACCTAGTTGTCGGATTGAATATTCAGTGGGGTGTATGATGTTTAAATGTTTTCATTTTGAATCTTAATTTCCCCTTTCTGAATTAGTTTCAAGTAGAGATCTGTTACCTTGTTTGAGGTCAGCAAATGGTCCTCTATTTAATGTTCTCCAACATAGGCTTAAGATTGGTCAACGAGCATTTTCAGTGGCCACCTCTATTTATTGGAATGCTTTTCTGGTCAGCATTAGACAAGCCACTTCTGTATCTAATTTTAAATTGAAAATAAAGCAGCATTTAATGTCTCCAGCTGTTTGTAATTGTTAGTTGTAATATGTATTATTGTTGTTGTTTTGTTTGGTACCTGTTTTTTGTCCAGGTTGGGACTGAAAAGGGATCTTTGGTCGACTGTCCTTACCCGGTTAACAAAGAATAAAATGAAATGAAATGAAAATGCAGCACATCTCCAGGGAGTGTGCCACTGCGTGTGTGGCACATCCCTATATTCTGCCTGGGATGTGCAGGGCATCTGCCATCATATCCCAGAGATGCGCTGCATACATGGGCACAAAGTTGAGCCCATAAAAAATGGATCAACTGGTAGACACCTACTGGTAGGCAGCTGTAGTGCAGGGCACAACACAGCAACCCCCAGACATGGGTGGCAATGCCCCCCCCAGAGACTGTACACAATCCCCCATCATTGTATGCCCTTGCAGTCTAGTGGTTCCCCCTTCCCACCTATAACACCGATCACCGTAATAAAGTATTTGTAAAATCCCTGGTGGTCCAGTGGTTCCCCCCCCCCACCTGTAACACAGATCACTCTTTGAATGAATGATTTAATTCCTGGCAATCACTGGCACTCAACCCCCACCTGCACAAGCCACCCAGCCACCAAGCTCCCCCAATCATCAGCAGGCAGAAAAAACCACTCTCATACCTCTGTGGCTGCCCACTAAATGACAGCTTACAGTATCTGCAAGCTCATTTGTCCTGTGGACCAATCTGTCTTCACAGTGCATACGGGTGTTGATTCACAACTTTGAACGAAGTCATTCATTCACAAAGTGTGAATGCCTATTGCTAGTGAGTGCACTGTGTTTCATTAGTCCACAGTGTGGACCAATTTGCTTGCAGCAGATACTATAAGCCGCCATTCGGAGGACAGATGCAGAGGTATGAGGGTGTGTTTGCTGACCACCAATGGTACCGGGGGGGGAGAG
This sequence comes from Neoceratodus forsteri, assembly GCA_016271365.2. NCBI lineage: Eukaryota > Metazoa > Chordata > Ceratodontiformes > Ceratodontidae > Neoceratodus > Neoceratodus forsteri. The sequence goes on from CM028133.1 coordinate 996,866,729, forward strand.
TTGGGTCGGCTGGGGGTCCTGTGTGGGTGGAGGGTGCCACCGGACTACCAGGGAATTAAATAATTCATTTGAACTGCAATCTGTGTTATGGGCAGGGAGGGGGGAACCACTGGACCACCAGAGATTCTAAAACTATTTCATTATGGCAATCAGTGTTATAAATGAAGAGGGGGAACCACTGGACCACCAGGGATTTTTAAAAATACTTTATTATGGCAATCGATGTCATGGGTGGGGAAGGGGGAACTACTGGACCACCAGGGATTTTAAAAATACTTTATTACAGTGATCGGTGTTACAGGTGGGGAGATGGGTGCCACTGGACAACCAGGGATTTTAAAAATGCTTTATTATGGTGATTGGTGTTACAGGCAGGGAGAAGGTACCCCTAGACCACCAGAGACTTTATAAATATTTTATTACAGCAATCGGGGATACGGGCACAGAGGGGGTAACCACTGGATCTCCACTGGTAGCACCGCATGCTGTTCAGGGTGCCAGGTGCATTTTGATGGCCAGCCGTGCACAGCTCATGCACTTAGGGCCATAATGACATGCAAATGCCCCCATTTGCACCTTGCATGCATTATGGCCTCATTTGCATATCGGTGTTTGCATATCAGGAATTTGAGCACAGCATATCTATGAAGCGCTAGCGCATTTCCCATTTTTGGTATTTAGACCTGTCTGGGGGATGCACCAATGAATTGTATTTGCACTGTGGGCATTTTTTGTATATTCAGATGACATGTGCCATGGCTTATCTTTTTTGACTATATCCCTTTGTTGCTCCAGCGCAACTCAGTTGTGCAGAGCAACCACTTGCACAATTCCAAGGGGCACTTTTGAATATCTAACCCTTGGTTAGCAATTTTGCTCTGAAGTTTTCATGGTGCTAAGGGCTTGCCCCCACTGATGTGCCTTTTGCTGGTTTTGTGAAAATATATAAATTAGGTGTCAGGTTACACAGGTTTCAAATTTTACTGTGTTTTCTACAGGATAACATTGCAATGTGAGGTTTTTCTTTGCTGCTGCACACTACAGGATGGGAGTGCAGGGCCCTGTGCTCCCACAGGCAAATAAGTATACCACTACACTCTCTCTACTGATGTCATTATGGACTAATGGGAGCACAGGGCCCAGAGGGCATTGTGCTCCTGCAACTAAATAAAGACACAATTACAATGTCTCAAAAAGTTTGGATGGATGGAATTGTGCACTCCCACATGTAAATACAAATATAGTTATGGAGTGATGTGAGTGAAGGCCTTATGGATGGATGGCAGCTCAATGCCCAGAGGGCCCTGAACTTCCACATGCAAATATGCAGAGCATTATGGAGTGATGGGAGCAGAGGTAGGGCCCTGCACTCCCACAGGGAACTAAGGATACAATTACAATCTCTCAAAAATTATATCTCAAAAAGTAAGGAAATTCTTTGCAAAAAAAATGTGTTAATGCATTAGTTAGGGTTGCAGCGACAAAAGTTGGGAATGTGGCATTAGGATTTCTAACTGTAACACCCCACCCCCACTCTACACACAGTGATAAGTGTGGGATGGGATGTGTGCCTTGGGGTTGTCAACACTAGTGTTCATTCCATTCTTCTATTCTGTACCCATCTCATCTTATTTACTCATGGAATTTGAGCCAGCACCCATGCACACACCTGATTCCCATTCCCAGCTCACTATAAAAGGGTGAGTGATTCATAAGCAAGCTGCCTTGCCATGTAGCAAGAGCGTGGGCCATGATACCATTATGGACTGATGGGAGTGCAGGGCCCAGAAGGCCTTGTGTTCCCAGAAGGAAATAAGGACATGATTACAATATTTCAAAAATTTTGGATGGATGGCATGGTGCATTGTTAATGCATTAGTTAGGGCTGCAGCAAAAAAAATCGGGAATGTGGTGTTATGGTTTCCAACTGTAACACCCCACCCCCACCCTGCACACATCAGCAAGTATGGGAGGGGATGTGTGCCTTGGGGTTGTCAACTTAACGCTCTCTCCATTCTTCTATTCTGTACCCATCTTATATTATTACTCATGAAATTTGAGTCAGCACCCATGCACATGCCTGATTCCCATTTGCAGCTCACTATAAAAGGGTGAGTGATTCACAAGCATGCTGCCTTGCCATGTAGTGAGAGCAGGGGCCATGCTGCACTGAAATTTACTTGCTGGTGAATTTTAAGCAGTAAAACCTGGTCACTTTAGTTCATTCCCAAATAGGCACTTGTACTTTACAGTCTCTGCACTCTATTGCAGAAGCTCATCCTCCTAGCAATCCTATGCCATGGCCATAGTTCAAGATGTCAGCAGGCTCCCTAACTACCAGCATACCCAGGTACCAACATCCACTATGAACCTTACTGTGTCACTGGGCACTACTTTGCACTTGCTAAAGGAGGCTGGTCCACTCATTGGTTCCTACTACCCCCACATGGGTGGCTAACACTGAAGACTTACAACCTACCCCCTACTCTCATTCTATGCACCAAACTCTCATGGCTCTCAACCCTCTGCACACAGTGTACTTGCAGGCAGAACAGCAACCTCCTCTGTAAAATGTTGTGTGGCTTCCGGCTAACAGCCCACCAACTGATATTGCCCAGGGCTGGGGATGTGCACCTAAACCCTGGCCCAGTTAATCCACTACACCCCTCTAATCACCCAACAATCAATATAGCCTCAATAAACATCCATAGCCTTCCAAGCAAATTGGATCAACTACAAGCCTGGTCCTCTCAGCATAACCCTGACATTCTGTCGGTAGTTAAAACTTGGCTTTCATCCAAGATCCCAGATTATATGGTTGCTTTTCCAGGCTTCAATGTTTTCAGGCTTGACAGGACTACCAAGAGACTTGGTGGATGTGCAATCTACATTCAGGACTCCATCAAAGGGCACGTCCTCCAGCAGGTTGACCTAGGACCTAATGCACAGCAGCTAGCACTCAACGCCCTACTTGGGGTACATAGCAAAGCCCTAACTATTGTCTCTGCCTATGTTCCCCCTAATGAACATAAAAGGGCCTTCAAGGGTATTGTGGATTTCATCTGTGGCCTGCCCTCTAACTCTGAGGCCATATTACTAGGTGACCTCAACGTCAACTGGTGTTTCCCTGATGCAGGCCCTTACCGGGATGATATCTCTGCAGTCCACCTCACTCAGCTTGTCTCCTCCCCCACCAGTGTTAACTACAAAACTGGCACCAGCACCTTGTTAGATTGGATACTCACTAGCAATCCTGAATGACTCGCCAATGTGACAGTTCACCCAGATGCAATTAGTGACCACTCCCTAGTCTCCTGCAGCTGGACTAACAAATTATTCAAGCCACCACCCTGCTTCACCTTTAGTAGGGTACTAAAGCATGGGTATCTGGAGTCCTTGAAACAAGATCTTGCAAACACCAACTGGTCACAAACTTATGAAATTACAGACATCAGTACTGCCTTGGAATACTTTATACAACACTTCATGAAGGTCTGTGACACACATGCACCCTTCAAAAAGCTCAAAATGTGGGGGTCAGTGAACCCCTGGTTATTATCTGACCTCATAAGCAGACTGAAGAATCAAGATCACCTCTGGCACCTAGCCAGAGAGTCGGGTAAACCCTTTGCAATACTAGCCTACAAGCAAGCCAGAAATGCCTACACCTGGGAAATATGCCTGGCTAAATCCAGCCACCACAAGGAGTTTCTTACTGCCTCCTGGGGTAATGTGAAAAATGTCTGGACTAACATGAAGGAAGTCTTAGGGAAAGATGTAAAGTAATCACCAAACCTGATCAACATGCAAGGTACCCCTACCCAGGACCCTCAAATTTTAGTCAACACCTTCAATGAAGCATTCTCGGACCTGTCTGGGATACTCCCCCCAGACTTCTTTGAGGACTCACCATACACCATCACCACTACTACTGATGCTCACCATCATCCTGCCCCCCCCTTTTACTTCAAGAAGCTAACCCCTTTGGTAGTCAGAAAATACCTTCACAAAGTGCTTGGGAAATCATGACAAAGTGCAGACACAATGGACATCAAACTTATTGCACTCACTGTCGAAGAAGTTCTCCTCCCCATAATTAAGATCCTGAACCTGTCACTCTGCCACTCATGATTCTCTCAGATGTGGAAATCGACCATCGTCACTACAGTCCACAAGAGTGGAGATACGGCATCGCTGTCAAAATACCAGCCCATCTCAATATTGCCACCCCTCTCCAAAGCACTAGAATGCATAGTGGTCGACCAGTTGGTTGAATATCTTGAAAAATACTCAATTCAAAGCCCTGAACAGCATGGCTTTCATAAAGGCCATAGTACCACTATGGCATTACTGAAACTCACTGGTGTCATACACCAGTCTTAGGACCAAGGAACCCTAGCATGGGTAGTCTTCACTGACCTCTCAAAGGCCTTCGATACTATCCACCACTCCCTCCTTCTAAATCAATTAACCTCCATTGGCCTCCCTGCAAAATCAACTCTCTGGTTCAAAAGCTATCTAGGACAATGCTCACATAGGGTGAAAATAATGTCCTCTCCGACCATCTGCCTGTAAGATCTGGTGTCCCTCAAGGTTCCATATTAGGACCGCTCCTTTTCATCATCTTTCTCAACAATCTACTGCATCATTGCCAACAACAAATGGTACTCTGTGCAGATTATACAGTAATCTTCACAAGCTGCCCAGACCCAGAGAAACTTGAGGACAATCTGCAATGAGGCTTTGGAATAGTTGAGGAATGGTTCCATAACCATAAACTAATCCTTAACAGTAATAAAATCAAAGTCATGATGGTCTACAGCACTCAGAACAATCATAAGTCCCATGCACTTAACATCAGTACCTGTTCTGGTGCTCTGTTCGAACATACCCAGCACTTTAAATACCTTGGGGTCACACTGGACAGCTGTCTAGCCTATGACCAGTACATCAACAATGTTTTTAGGACTGTCATTTACAAGATTGGTCTCCTCCCCAGGCACAAGCACTGTCTCACTTCAGATGCCCTTAGGCTGTCAATCAACAGCTCCATCCTTTCTGTCATAGACTATGGCTTGGTAAACTATGGCACTGCTTGCCACCCTGCTCACTGCAGAATATCAGTTGCACTGAACCAGACCTGCCAACTGCTCACAGGGGTCACACGTCTCACCCATACCTGTGACCTCTATGCTCAAATGGGCTGACTCCAACTCAGTGGGAGGATACACTACCAAACCTGTCTGCTCGCCAAAAAGGCTCTACTTGGTATCCTTCCCCATGGCACAGCTAACCTACTTCAACGTCACAGCAGCAGCTCACAATGGACAAGAAGCTCTAGCACCCACTTCCTCCATGTTCCTTGTCCTCAAATTATGCAGGGCCAATGCTCCTTTACCTACGGGGCACCCCTCTGGTTTAATGCCCTCAGCCAAGACATCTCCAACTAACCTACTCTGGGCCCTTTTAAAAGACTGCTTCACCAACATCTTTCTACATCCAGCACATGTGACTGCTACCCTAGTCCCCATTGCCTACAGTCTCTGCCCTGCCACTTAGTGGCTCCCTGCATTGGCATGGCTCCTTGCCTCCTCTACCTACCCCCTTAACTCTGTCCCACACTTTTACTGCCCTACTACTTAGCAGCTCACTCCACTGTAATGGCCACTGGCCACCTTCTACCCACCCCCCTCACTCCCTCACACCCTCTTATTTCATTTTCATTTCATTTTTATTTTTATACTGATAGGTTTGTGGGACAAGCCCATTTTCACAAATGACCAGTTTTTACAAAAAACATAACATATCAAACTTTACAAGACAGTTTACATTCAATAAATATACATTATGTAAAACATTTGCAAATTGAATTCACTAACAAATTGTTTTTTAAGAGCTGTCTTAAAAATTGATAACTGCTTTTGACTAGTAACATTACAAGGAAGATAATTATGCATCCTAACAGTAACAAATTTCAATGTGTTTTGGCCAAAGGATGAGTGAAAAAAAGGAACCAGAAAACCCTCTCTACTACGTAATCTTGTACTACCAGATTTTATATTCCTAGGAAATAAACTAAGGATACTTTGTGGCAAAATACCTAGCTGAACCCTATGCAAAAACATCAGTGATCTAAAGTTAAAACGCCCCACTAAAGACATACAGCCAAAATAAGTATAAAGAGAACAATGATGTGTTAACCTTGATTGGCCAGTTGCGAAACATATTACAGAGTAATAAGTAGCCTGAAGTTTAGATAGAATTCTATCAGAAGTATAAGAATAAACTATGGACCCATAATCAATTAAAGAAAATAGTTAACTGTTTATAAGTAAAGACCTGATATTAACTGTAAGGTTACTTCTAATTCGATAGAGAAACCCCAGTCTTTTATGTGCTGTATTAATTAAATCCAAAACGTGGGACTCAAATGTTAAATGATAGTCAATTAATATGCTCAAGTATTTAAACAATCTAACCTTTTCTATTACATTACCCAAATTATCAAAAATAGTAAGTTTTGGAGTTTGTGATCTCCTGGGTTGAGAAAATACCATTGTCTTGGTTTTTGCAGAATTTAATACCAATCTATGTTTATCAAACCAGTAATGTAACAAATTAAAATCATGTTGTAAAGTATGTTGAAGAACAGGCAGATTAGAACCAGAATAAAAAAAAAGAACCGAATCATCTGCATATAATAATAACTCAGTATTTGAAAAATTAACCGATAAAGAACTAACAAATAAAGAAAAAAGCAAAAAACAATCACTATGACAATGTCAATGACTGCTGCCTCTTTCTTTCTCACCTCATTCACACCCTCCTCTCCTATACACTGCCTTCTTTAGCCCCTCTCTAACTCCTATCTGCCTATCTCCAGCTATTTGTTTGCTAACTTACTGTATATACAAACCTGTGGTATTTTACCTATTATTGTCATGTTTTTACACTCTTGCTTGTATAACCTTTGTAATTATAGTCCATGTTTGATACTCTCTTGTTTGTATAATCCTTTGTGTTATTATCTTCCCTCCCACTGATGTGGAACCTTTGTAAACGAGCTCCCAGCTCAAAGTTGTTTAATTCTAGATCTCAATAAATAAATATATATATATATATATATATATATATATATATATATATATATATATATCAAGCTCAATATAAAGGTAAATAACTTTTGTTGGTAAAGTGAAGGTTTTATTTCATCTGAGTGTTTGTCAGAATGTAAAGTCAAACAGCATACCTAAACTTAGGAACTGCATACAAGATATCTTTTTTTTTTATTTGGAACAAACAAATAAGAGTTTCTGGACTTGAATAAATTTAAGGTGGTCTCCAATAAATAGTTACATCCTTTTTAAACAAAATGTAAATAGCGTATCATAATATATGATGGAAAACACTCAAAATAATATAAATCTTCAATTAAAGATTATATAATTTTGAATGTGGATTAACAAAGAATCAGGAGGACCATACAGTGATAATTTATGGCAGTCCAACATTATATATATATATATATATATATATATATATATATATATATATAGATATATATATGAGTATCTGAAAAGATTTTCTTTTATTAAATAATATACTTGTGGGATTAAAACATTACCTTTAATAGTTATTCAATATGTATCCAGGAGGAAGGCAGTGAATTTATATTCACTTATATAAAATTATGTGGTAAGAATGTATAACAATTGATATTATGTTGCCTCACCTTTTTATCCAAGTATCCATTAGTTGTACTTCAAAATATATTTATATGTTTTAGAAATTATACCAGTGTTACCCTGATGAGTGAGATTTGCATTGAAACATTGGTGAGAGTTAGCCTTGTTAAGTAAAACACTTGCTGTTCCTTTACTTGGAAACTTAATAAATAAATTGTTTTATGAAGTTTGGGTGAGTGGCCTTAATTTTTCAATGTTTTTTCTGGACTTTTTTACACAGCTTTAATAGTTTATTTGGATAATGTAGGGATCCTTATTTTATTCTTTGACTTAGGATTTATTTTGTTGTTTTATCTTATTTTTTCTATATTTCTTTCAAGTTATCTGCATCTAGATAACTTTATTTTCTCTTTAGTTCTGCTTTCCCTGTTAATTCTGCTGTTCTAAATTGTATTCCTTAGCCTTACTCATTAGTTTATGTATAGATTATATATTTTTTTTAATTAATCCACACAATTAAGAGTGGAAAGGTGTGCATATGACAGGACATCATGGACCCTATGAGAGGGAGGAAAGGTCAAGTTGTGGACATTGAGGACAGCACCAGGTATGAGAGCAAGCTGTAGCAGTAGGGATGATGTGACAGCACCCATCCCTCCAGTACAGGAGCAGACAGTGGTGTCTCAAGTTCCCCTAGATGTACCAGCTTTACCATTGCAACCACAACCTAAACTCCAAGTGCACCTTGTTGTACCATTGCAACCATGGGCTGCTCCCCCTGAGGAGTCACCATATCCAAAACCATCATCCTTTACTTCATCCCGGAGGCAGCAGCAGAACTCCTCCCTACTTTGGGAGTTTTTTGAGACTGCCCTGAAAACAACAGTAGTGTCAAGTGCAAATTGTGTAGCACCATTGTTTGGTGTGGTAAGAGGGCAATCACTTTGGCACTGATCAGCAGCACACTCACATGAAGGTCGGACACCTCCATCAGGGAGATGAACACAAGAAGATGCTGGAGAGGGGTGTCAGTGGTCCTCGTTGTCCTTCTGCACTGCATGGTGATATCACAGTAAGCAATCTTAACATGCCCCGTTGTCGGGGGGTGGTGTGCAGGGATCTGAGACCAGGAGCCAGACTTGTGGCCAGGGGACAGCAGCACCTGAGCTTCCATGTTCCAGTCCTCTACCACTGACATTCTCTAAATGAGTTGAAGTGGTACAACTCCATGTGGAGATGGGAGAACTCTGAAACACTGTTGCATTCATGAAAGCAACCCTCCAGACACTGCTGAAAAACCAGAACATTCTTCTGGAGAGAATGGAAGACCTCCATCCTAGTAGTACTCCCATTGTTCCACCCTGCCCTTTGCTATAGAAAGGTACTCCTTTCTGTTTCATCCTCCTTGCCTCTGTTTGTTTCTTTAACAAAAAAATCTGAACAAGCTTAAACATAAAAAAAACTTGTCCTTTCTTTGTCTCTGTTTTATTCAAGCCTTTATCTTGATTGTTGCCTGCTCTCCTTCTAATGAAAAATACAAATGCATGTATAAAACAAGCATCTGTTAATGCCGAATGTTGTTGCACTGGCATTGGCAGTGGTGGAGCTAGAGACACATAATAGGAATGGCAGTGAAGGATTGAAGTGATGCCAACCCCACCCCTACCCTGTAGAGAATGACAGGCATTGGGGGGTGTGCCTTTGGGTCGTCAGCTATAATGCTAATGCCATTGTACCTCACCCTACCCTGTAGACACTGACAAATGTTGTGGTGTACTTTGGGGTCATTGGGCATTATACTTACCCATTACATAAGGAAATACACTGACGTGGGTGCAGTGTAGGAGCGTGGAGTGTAGTTTGTGGCTGAACAATGCAAGACACACCACGATATCTGTCAGTGGCTGCAGGGTGGGCATTGGGGGTGGAATGGTGTGAGCATTACATTTGATGATCCCAAGTCACAGCCCTGATGCCTGTCAGTCCGTACCAGGTGGGGTGAAACAGTTGGGAAACCCTAACACCATGGACATGTTTTGGCAGTTTCACTCCACATTTTCAACATGGGCTTCATGTCAGGCCACCTCATGAAAAGTGGCACAATCACTATGTTAGCTGAAATGTGGTTTTGCACAGTGCCTGTGCTATTTAGCAAAAGAGGGTCAAAAACACAGTTTTGGGCAGGATGTGGAGAATGACAACTGTATTGTTCATGAAGAGGTGTAAAAAATGGCAACGTTGAAAATCTGGAGTGGCAATATGAAATACTGGTGAAGCAATTAACATGCATACAAACTGGGCAACAGACGTCTGCAACCCAATTATTTGTGGGATTTTTTTTAGGCACATTTTCAACATAGGTATTTTGGGGGACCTCCCCTCATGAACAGTAGTGCTGTGATTTTGTTAATGTATCCCAAAAGGTGATTTCCCACAGCGAGCATGTCATTGTGCTCCACAGTTGTGGAAATGCGTTTTGGGCAGGCTATGAAAAATGGCAGCTGTACTGTTGATAAGGAGGTGTGCACAAATGGAAGTGGTGAAAATCTGGCATGAAAATATTGCAAATTTATGAAGTTACAAGGCTGTGTGGAAACTGTGCAATGCACGCTTGCAACACAGTAATTTCATGGACTTTTGGCACCAAACTTTCAACATAGGCATTTTAGGACTTCTGTTCTTGAACAGTGTCATTGTCATTTCCAAATACTGTCCTGAAAACTGATTTCGCGCGGCAACCGTGCAATTCTGTGCCGGACGTGCGAAAACACATTTCAGCCAGGATATGTAAAATGATAGCTGTACTGTTCATAAGGAGGTGTGGAAAAAATGCCAGTTTTGAACATTTGGAGTGAAAATATTACAAATGCACGAAGTCACGAGCGTGCTTACAAACTGCACAACACACATTCATAAAACACTAATTTTATGGACTTTCAGCCCCAGATTTTCAACATAGGCATTTCTGGACCTCTGCTAATGAACAGTGTCACAGTCATTTTCATAATGTGTCTCAAACATGGACTTTCCACACTGACTGTGCTAGTCTGTGCCGGAACTGCGAAAACATATTTTGGTCAGGATGTGAAAAATGAGAGCTGTGCTGTTTATAAACAGGTGCAGAACAATGGCAATGTTGAAAATCTGGAGTGAAAATATTATAAATTTGCAAACTTACGAGCATGCGTGCAAACTGTGAAACACATGCTCATAACACAGTCATGTTATGGAGTATCATCAACAAATGTTTAGCATAGACTTTTTTAGGACCTCTGCTCATGAACAGTGTAACTGTCATTTTCATAATTTGTCCCGCACACCGATTTCCCACATTGACTGTGCTATTCTGTGCCAGAAGTGTGAAAACACATTTCCAGCAGGATGCAAAAAATGACAGCTATATGGTTCACAAGAAGGTGTGGAAAAATGCCAATGCTGAACATGTGGCATGAAAATATTGCAAATTCACTAAGTTACAAGCATGCATAGCAACTGCACAATGCATGCTCCTAAAACAGTAATTTTTGGGATTTTTCCCACCAAATTTGCAACATAGGCTTTTTGAGAGCCCCCCTCATGAACACTGGCACTGGCATTTCATTCCTCACTCCTGAAAGGGGATTCCATGCAGTGACTGCAAAATCACCTTTCGGGACCGAATAATGCCATGACAGTGCAAGCATTCATGAGGAGGGTCCCAAAAGCCCCATGTTGAAAATTTGTTGCCAGAATTCCCAAAAATGCCTGAGATATGCATCAAAGTTGAAAAAAAACAACTATTTATTCTATTATACATCTCACCAGTATTTCCTCAGTTCACGGTCGGCTTTGAAGAGTGCAGATGTGTTCTCAGCCCACCGAAGATCGTCATGTCGGACTCGGCAGGTAAGTATGGGGTGAGGGGGGTGTGGGGAGGCAGTTTGCACAGAGGGTGGGTGCAGGTTGCGGAAGGAGGGCAGGGAGACTACACGGGACCTTTTTGTGTTACAGGGTTAAAAAAAACACACTGCAGGACATTTTTTTTCCTCAGGGGATTTGGCATTCTGGGGTGGGCTCCTAGCATGCCACCTAACTGTTTGGAGAATGCTGCAGCTGATGGGGGATTGGGCACCCCTGTTGGCACACAAGGAAAGTGAGATGGCAAGAGCCAAGGGGGATTTGGCACCCCTTTGGCATATAAAAAAGTGGGGGGGTTGCTTTATGCTGAAGGGGAGTGGGTTCCCCCATTGGCACATACATTGGGGCCATGGAAAGCCAGCAGGGGGATTGGGCATCCCCAAAGTCGGCAGCTGGGCAGCTGCCATGTTTACAATGTGTCCAAGCATGTCGGGAGGTCCGCTGCATCTGATGAGCTTTGCTCGGATCGCAGCAGGACTTTTCTTAGATGTGCTTGCCACATTAGTATGCATGGTGTGGTGCTGGCATGCAGGCTGAATGGGGAATGAGGGACGCACCCACAGATGCGTGCCCTGCATGTTCCCAACAGTGACCGCGCCTCCAAATCTGCATTACTGCAAGATGTTGGCTGTGCAAGCACGCCAACATAAAAAAAGTATTTCCTGTTTTCCATAATTGTGCAGACCATACACCATATCATTCTCTCTCTCTCTCTCCTTCTCTCTCTCTCTCTCCTATTTTTTGTTGTAAAGCACTATGGTTTACATATACAGTGCATGTAAAAAAGCACAATATGAAAAAATTGTCTAGTCTCTGATTTTTTTATACTAGTCCAACAGTTGATGCTGCAATGTGTCAGTCACCTTCTTGGACTGAGTCTCTCCACAGCCACTGTTTTGTCACTTTCTGAAAATGTTTCCAAAACCAGAAATGAATAATGCTGCTGATACGGTGGTGCTACTTTGCTGTGTCAGTTGCCCAAACAGATTGAGTGGCTCCACAGTCCGTCATGTAAATCACTTTAGTGCATATAAATGCACAAGCACAATATCTAAAATTCTGACTACCGGAATTTTTTTCTTGAGAATCAGCAATTTTTAATGCTGGTAATATGGTGCTTCCTCTGCTGCATTGTCAGTCACCCTCTCAGACTGAGTACCTTGACAGCCACCAATCTGTGTTCTTCCCAACATTTTCTCCAGGACTAGAACTTATTAATACTGCTAATATCATAGCTGCTGTATTGCGTCAGTTGCCCTATCAGACTGAGTCCCTCTGCAGTCAGTCTTGTTAATCACTAGTGCACATAAATGTACAATATATCAAATTCTCATTTTCCAAAATGTTCTTTATAACTAGTATTAATTAATGCTGCTAACATGAGGGTACTGCTGCTGCACTGTGTCAGTCATTGTCACAGACTGAGGCCCTCCACAGCCACTATTCTTGTCATTTAATTCCTGAAATTTATCCAGAACCAGAAATTACTGATGCTGCTAAATATGGTTCTGCTATGCTGGTGAGCTCCGAACCTGGGTCCTATTGCACTGGAGGCAGTAACTCAAGCCACAGCACTAAATGGCCAGCTGAGAACTGACCTAACCACCTCCCATATGCTTCTGCCCTATAGCTCCCTCTACCAGTCACTTTATTCCTCACTCACTGTTCTTCCCCTTTCATTTTAGCTTATACCGCACCTCACTATCTTGCTACAGCAACTCATCTGACAGGCAATCAAACTGAGTTGCTCATATTGTGTTGCTCAGTTTTACTCACCCATATCACTGGATACCATCCCTCCACAGCCACCACCAGCACCACCTTTAAGAGTTTGGAGTGTTGAGAAGATTGAATGGTGTGGAATGTGCCTCATATTCATTTCAATAAATGTTAACATACTAATATTTTTTCATGACAGATTTAAGTGCCGGTCCCTTACAATAGTCAATGCTGAACTGAAGACACACTCAACACTGACCCTCGAGGGTGGACAGCTCAGAAATTTAATGATTACTGAGCTCAGTGCTGGCCAATCAGTGTGCTTGCCTCTTCAGTATGGCAAATGATCATCAGAGATGGTAAGGTGTCTGGTGTCCACCAAATATGCATCCACCATGCATTGCACTGACTGCAATGCTGCTTTCTCATTTGCCTTATCCTCCTTTTCATCCATGTCTTCAATTTCAACCTGGTATAACACATCCCAAAGTAGATTTGTTGGACTTTACTCTTTTACCTTGCATGTTTGGTTGGTCAGTCTTCCATGTGTGGTGGTAACAACACCTGGTCTCTAGACAGGTTCAGATTGGGCCTTTGATAACTGTGACATTATCATCTGTGGCCCATGTACCTTTCTTATTAGAGTTGTAAAATCTGGCACCTGAGGGGGGTCACGTGATGGCAGCCTGAGAGCAGGCAGTATACTCCCGGAGCTCCGCAATCTACCTCCTCTTTTTGGCCTAATATAGCGGTATTCATATTGTTAGAGTCTTTCAAATAGAGTGGTGCGCTTGTTGCCTTCGTTCTGGAGCCGGTATTTAGTCAGCGAATGGAAATATACATGAAGAAGGCACCGCCGAGGCATTCACCTCCTGACTCAGAGAAGGAAAAGGCGCAGCGGGCCAAACAGCAGGCTGCTAGCCTATCTAAACTACCCACGCCTGATGCGCCTCATCGGAATCCAAGTTTTGGAAATCATGCAGCCTCTTCAGACGATCTGAAGGCCTATTGCAGAAGATCTGCAAGACATTAAGAAAGCGGTGGATGCCCTGTCCAGAAGAGTTGGAGACACAGAAGTTAGAATTACATCGTTGGAAAGCAAGTGTGATAGGAATGAAACTGAAACTGCCACTGTAAAACGGAGAATGAAGAAACTAGAAGAGAAATTAGAGGATTTGGAAGGCTGCAGCAGAAGGAATAACCTTGTAATTATTGGGATACCAGAAAAAGAAGAAGGGAATGCAGTAATCACTTTTCTCCAGAAATTATGCCATAAAATCGCGGCGCTCCCGAAGTGTAATCGAGAGCCCACCAAGCCTTGCGTCGCCACCTACCCAGAGCCAGCCACCTAGGCCACTAATTCTGAGGTTCTTGAATTATTTAGATAAGCAACATGTTTTTGCTAAAGCACGAGAGGTGAAGGAGCTATTGTGGGAGGGCAAGAGGTTTCGTATTATCCAGGATTTACCACATTCGGTGAGAGTGCGAAGGCAGGAATTGCACCCGATTGTCTCTAAGCTAGTGGCAGCATCTAAGCCATATAAGGTTAAATATCCTGCAATATTGTTGGTTAAACACGAGGAGAAGTGGCTGTCATTTGAATCTTACTCTTAAGCAATGCAAGAGTTGAAGTCCATTTTCTTTTTAAGTGAATGCACTTCGTGATCTCTCTCTAGATTGGAATTGTGTAACTGGCGATTTCATTGGTTTCGTTGAGAGCCCTGAGGACCTCAAGGGATAAATAATTAACCCCATTGGTGGACATACTAAGAAGCCCTGAGTAGGGCGCCCGCAGGCTGTCTGAGGAGTTACGTCCTGCGCCCCCTGGTGGCGGTTTTCGGCTATGCATGTCGAAATCTTCATATGTTCTGTTGGTGGTTATTGGCGTTTGGGTTATGGGTTTGGCTGAATGATAGCTCCTTTTTATTGGCGGCCAAGTCTCCGCGTGACACTGAGCATCTCTGACTTTGCTGGTGCTTTCTTTTTGGACTGTGGACATTTCTGGCTGAAGGTGTGACTCAGATTAGCCAGTCCTTCCTGAGGGCTGGTCGTCTCTCGGGAGAGCACAGTATATGGCAGGAGTCTTGCCCGATGAGAGAGCTGGATTGAGTGGAGTCCAGGGACTAACACTAACTGACGCTTGGATCCGTCAACTTTTGAGGGCCTACTGCTGAAGTTGTTGGGAGGAGAACTGTTTTTTTTTTTTTTTTTACTGAACCTCCCATCTGGATTCTTTGCAGTGCGCGATGTGCTCTGGACTCGTCTGCAGGACTTGTACAGGATGGACTTTCCCCTTCCCCTCACCCTCGCCTTCCCCCTTTCTTCCTCCCCCTCCTTTACGTCCCCCTTCTTTCTCCTTTTTTTTTTTCAAATATGCATATGAACAAAGGGTCTGACTACGAGGGTGTTAATTAATTCTGGTTCTGGTCTATCAGGACCACCTGAAGAGGGTCTGCTATGGCTGTATGCTAATTATTGGCCGGTAGATGGCGATAGGTCGTGAGGGTTAGTCTTTATATAGTTAGGGCATAAGTGCCCCATACTGAGGTTAGTTAGATATCATAGAGTAGTTGTATCATGGTGGGTTTCAATGGAGGGAGGGGGGCCGGGGTGGAGTCGAGCAGATCGGGTTGTTTGGAAGTAGATCACGTGGCGTGCTGTGTTTAGGAGGACGGTTCCTGGGAACTGGGGTATGTACACTGTTTTGGGGTGGGAGGGCTTTGTTGTGGTGTTTTATACAGGGGGGGAAAGGTTGGGTTTTATAGGAATGGGATTGATTGGAGACACTGGGGGTTACCAAGGTTACTTTTTGATTAGCCTAACATTGATTTGTTATGTCAAGGAGCTCGTAGCACTCTTATGGAATATTATGGATCAGCCTACTGAGGTATTCTGTATGCATTGCTTTCTTATTATATAGTTGCAGTTAATGAGTAATTTGTATAAATTTATTAGCTGGAATGTCAAAGGAGCCAAGGATAGGGTCAAGAGACAAATTATTTTAAGACACCTAAGGCAATTAGGAGCGCAAATTGTGTTCCTCCAAGAGACACACTTAAAAAGAAGTGACATTCATTACTTCAGAAGGGCATGGGTATCACAAGTTTTTGGGGCAGGGACATCTACGAAGAGAGGGGGGGTTGCCATCCTAGTTGCTAGGAACATCCCTTTCAAGATAGTAAATGAGATTTGGGACCCTGAAGGCAGATATGTTATTGTACATGGTTTGCTTGAATCCCAACCAATTGTATTGGGTTCTATATATGGCCCTAATGGTGACCCCCCAGCTTTTTTCATGAAATTGGTGAGTCTGGTAGTATCTGATCCCAAAAAGCTTATGATTTTGGGGGGAGACTGGAACTTTGCTCTTCAGAATGATCTAGACAGATCATGTAAAGAGAAGCATGGCTTATCCCCGGCACAAAGGGCCTTGAAGGACCTCATTGCCAAGGCCTCCTTGGTCGATGCTTGGCGCATAATTAATCCTGGGTTACGACTATATACTTTCTTCTCACCAGTACATAAGACTTATTCATGAATAGATTACATTTTCGTCAGCTCATTTGCGATGCCCGGTATAATCCAGGTGGATATATTTGCCAGAGTAATATCTGATCATGCGCCAGTTAGTGTGGCATATAGACCAAGTTTGGGGTGTAGACGCTCCCCACAGTGGAGACTAAACTGCCAGATGTTAAAGGAAGAATCCTTCCTGAGGTGCATTGAAGAGTTCATTAAGCGCTTCTTGGATGATAACCAAGACTCAGTAGATCAAAGGGACCTAATTTGGGCTACCTTAAAATGCTCTTTAAGGGGAGAGCTAATTAAGATTGCTTCCAGAAAGAAACGTGCACAGAGGGAGAAACTGGACTCCCTGTTAACATCGATTAGGGACGTGGAGAATAGCTTATCCCGCTTCTCAACAGAGGCAAATTGGGCAAGGCTGCATCAATTGCAGGCTCAATACTCGGGCCTCATATTACAGCAGGCGGAGCTGGCCCTTTTACGGACGAGGCTCCAATACCTGGATGTAGGGGAGAAAGCCGGGAAGTTACTTGCCATGCGAATCCATCACCTAGACTCGGCACATTACATAGCAGGCATCCGCACAGGGCAGGGTGATCAGGTCTGCACAGATCCGGGGGAAATGGCGAAGGCTTTTGGGGCTTATTTTCAGAGGTTATACACGGTAGATCTGGAATTTAAACCCTCAACCTCGGATATTACCTCGTGTCTCGAGTCGGTTACATTACCACAGTTAACTGAGGGAGACACGGTCTCCTTGTGTGCCCCAATCTCGATTCTTGAGATTCACCAAGCTATTCAACAGATGCCCTTAGACAAGTCCCCTGGTCCCGATGGGTTCCCTAGTAATTTTTATAAGGCATGCCTCCCATTAGTATCCCCAATCTTACTGGAAGTTTTCCAATATTGGTTCGACAACGGACTGTCTGACCCAAGTTTCCAAGAGGCGACGATTTCACTAATCTTGAAACAGGGGAAGGATCCCTTGAATTTGATAGCTACTGCCCCATTTCTCTCCTAAATACGGACATAAAAATTTTGAAACGGTCCTCGCTAACAGGTTGGCCAAAGTTATGGACAGACTGGTTAGCAGGGAACAGGTGGGTTTTATGGTGGGGAGAATGCCCCAAGATCACCTGAGGAAACTATTGCACCTCATTGCGGAGGCCAAAGAGTCCAAAATCCCAGCAGTGTTTGTTTCTCTGGATGCCGAAAAGGCATTTGACAGAGTGTCTTGGGATTACCTATTTGCTACTTTGTCGGCCTTCGTCCTACCAGAGGGCTTCTTGAGATGGGTGCAAATTTTATATTCCTTCCTCTGCTAGGTTAAGTGCAATGGATCCTGTCGCCAGTAATCAAGTTAGAGCGAGGCAAGGCAAGGTGTCCCTTGTCCCATTGTTATTTAACTTGTACCTGGAGCCATTCTTGCACAGATTGGCGGGTAATCCGCTCATTAAAGGTATACAGGTGGGGAAGTCAGGTATGCATACTGTTTATGCTGATGACGTGTTACTGCACATTGAAAATCCGGAGATTTCGCCATGCCATTTTAGATGAAATCGATTTTTTCTCCAAGGTATCCTACTATAAGTTGAATCGAGTAAAGACGAAGATCCTTCTGTTAAATCATAATGTCATAAAGGCAGACTTGCTGACTTTCGGTCTCTGCTGGGAAGCCAAATCATTAAGATACCTGGGTATCAATATTAGCACGAACCTGAGTATGATGGTTAGGAACAACCTAGGCACTCTAGTTCAAGCCATATCGGGAGACTTGGATAGATGGCGATTACTCTCCCTGTCTTTGTGGGGTAGGCTGAATGTTTTGAAAATGAACATTCTGCCTAGATTATTATACCCCCTGGGGATGCTTGGGGTACATCTTCTGAGAAGGTGGTTTTCTAGTCTACAGAGAATGTTCAACTCTTTTCTATGGCAGGGGAAGAGTGCCCGCAGATCTTACATCAAATTGACAACCTCAAAACTAAAGGGCGGACTAGCTGCTCCCTCTCTTTTTCTGTATTAGGCGGCACAACATGCTTGTAACTGAGTCTCTGGAGTGATTGGAGTAGGCACTCGGCTTATCTACCCTTATGGTTAGACATCGAGCGTGGTCTAGCGAAGAGAGCGAGGAGCTCTCTGCGGGCCTTGTTATTTAGTTCCCCGTCGGCCACCCCTAAACCTTTGAAGGATAACCCTATGGGATGGTCGTTAAAAGCATTTCACCAATTGCAACACTATCACGGGTTCAAATGGTATCTATCAAGCAGCCAGCCGATCTTTGAAAATCCACATATTAAGGTGGGGGGTAATACAGTACCCATGGCCTTCTTGCCCCAGATTAGTCACTTTACTGCCTTGGACTTCTGGTGCATGGTGAGCCACGTCTTTGAGCATTTGAAGAGGTCTCATGGTGTTGCGGACTGAGACTTCTTCAAGTGCTTGCAACTTAGTATGGCCCTGGCTCCGGTTTTCTCTCAGATGACCCCAGCTGATTATGAGGTTAAAGATATTGACGCCTTTAGCTGCAGCTGTCCAACCGCTGAAGTTTCCAAAGTGTACAAGTTACTTCAGGATTGGGATCATAGGCTCCCTTCAGGGTTTGTTTTTACTGGGTAAGGAGTTAGATATTCGGACGCCTGACCTTTGGAAAAGCTCTGGAGCACAATGTATAAATACATAAAACAAGATAGACTCAGGATGGTGCATTTTAACATAATGCACCATTTGTACTAACTCCATCCCATCTAGGTAGGCGGGGGTAAGGGATACGTCTCTTTGCTGGAGATGTAAGAAGGAGGATGGCACTCTATATCACATGCTATGGTCATACGGGGCTTTTGGAATGCCATCAATGGTCTCTTGGATCCTATCCTTGGCTTAACTAATATGTTCACCCCTGAGGCCTGTTTACTGTGCTTCTTTCCAGCGGGCACTCCCAGGGTTAGAAAGGCCCAAATGTCGCTTGTCTCAGCCGTGGCGAAATTGTTAATTTTAAGACATTGGTCGCCTGATAAACCCCCATCTTTGATGGAGTGGTACCGTGAATGTACATTAGCGCTGCAGTTGGAGAAGCACATCACATATATGCGGCACAGGCAGGAGTCTTATGTGTTGCTCTGGAGTTCCCTAGATGCACTCCTTATGACTTGGAAACCTGGCTCTTAGAAGGCTGTTGGGAATATAATTAGGATGCTCCCTTCTGTTTGTAACCTTGGGGAAGGGGGGAGAGGGGGGGAGGGAGGATGATTCATATCTCAACGGAAAGTGTGATGTTAGTAATTGTGTGGCTTGTATGGTATTGTTTTGCACTTTCAGCTGAACACTCCATGTGCTAACTGTGTGGTTGGGATGTCTGTAAAAATAATAAAGATGTTTAATTACAAAAAAATCTGGCACCTGACCTCACCCACTTTCACTTATTAATGCAAGACCCATTTATGAAGTCTATCCAGCAAGATGGCATTCCCAACATCTGCAGACTGCAGACATCTTGAAATATGGATATTGCAGTCCAAAACATGGAGCATGTGTTCCATGAAGGCACAACCTCTCATATCACCACCACCTGCCTCCAGCACCTGCTGTACATTTAACAGAGCCTACTTCACCATGCACTCACTGCCTGTGCTGCATGCTGAAATGACTTGAGAATCGTGATCAGGCCATTCATTAGTCCCCGGTGAACTGTCTTCAGAGACACAGATACACCAGCACTGTCACAGCTTGTGCATAGCAGAAAATATTTGGAGATATCTTTATGCTGTTCATACAAGTGCATTGTCATATACCATGTCAAACATGAATCTTTTTTCCTTTCTTTAGTTAGTATTTTATCTCCTTTCTGCCCAAACAGACCCATTCGGGACTAGTCCCCCAACCCTATCACCTTGTTTCTCTGGACTTATCAATTGTCCAACTGTCCTCTGCTAGAGGATCAGGCAGTCCATTCACCAGTGTGAGGCCAGTGGGGGACTGAGACTTTTCATCCTGCCATTCAGGGAGTTTTCCCAATTCTTTCCTTTGGGCCAGCAGTGCATGCAGTGGTGCATTATGTGAGCTTTGTCTCCACAGAGACAACCCCAGTGTCAAGACAGTGGGACAACTTCCCTTGCAGCCTGTTGCACTGCCACCTAAAACTTCCATGTGGCAGCCAACCAGTGGGATGTGCAGACCCTCCCTCCCTGAGGTAGAAGAGCTGTTCTTGGGATTCTCAACCCTCCCTCCCCAGATGCCCCCCCCCGAGTGACCTGTGTCTTTTTCTGAACTGAAAAGGTAGGAGGTGAGGCACCCAGTGCTCATACTACTGGGCTCTCATTGAGTTCCATCCTGTGATGAGTTCCAACTTCATCTGGTGCTGAGGCAGTTTGTTGTGCATCTACCAGTTCCTCAGCTAGTCAGGGGCCTTTCTTGAACAGGCATGGTGGGCACAGAAGTGACTAGCCACAGTCAACATTTATTTAATATCAGTATAAGTTAAAGACTGTGGCACAACAATAATAAAACAGTGTGCCAAGCATGGGACCCTGAAAAACCCACCATTACTTATACATTTGACTACATTGAAGCCATTATTAATTGCATGAAACCTGCTTTTAGTGAATGGAGGTGTGGTCACTTGACAATCTCTGTCAAAATTAATTCTAACATTTTCTGACCCATGTGTGATCCAGTGGCACTTCATTGTCAGTGTGGCATGCAGTCGTATACCCAAAATGTTGTTACCACTACAATTGGGCTTACTGCAACCCCCCCCCCAAGTCAAATACTACACAGGTACCTGTGCCAGTTTACTATAATGCACAGATTGAAACTATCAGCTAGTTGGTCACTGGTCCACATATTAATACACATATGTATGTACTGTATAGTGATACTGAATGCTACAGGTCATGCATTACTGTGTGTGACACTGTCCAATGCAGTTCTGGAATGGCACACATAAAGAAATATACTTTTGAAAGAATCTGCCATTTGAGACAGACATGGGCCATCAACCATCTAAATCCAATATTTTGAAATGAGAATGACACTAGATCAATGGTCAGCATTTCAACTGTTGCTGCATTCAATTCATACATAATAACATGAGAAGGCGGCTATTTTGACTGATGCGCTAACATGCTGTGCAGCATAGACTGGAACTTTCTTGGCATTGGGCTAGCACTCTGGTTGACTTGTTATGACTGCATTGTTGGTGGGGTTGTATTTGTCTCTTGGGGCTTGACTTGTGCTAGTCTAATAAAAGTAGTGAGTTTTTGTTGTTGTGTATTTTTTTAATGCAGTTCTATTCATGTAGTTTGGTGCCTCTGGGTTGACTATATAACAAACCACTGTTGCTATTCCCACTATTAGGCAGTCCTAAAGATAACTCCTTCTCTATATATTCTTCCTTACTCATCCCTCCCTGCCTTGGAGTATTTCCTTGCCACTTCTTAATACCTGGGCTAATGATGATGATAAGGAAGAAGGACTCCTTGCACCTGCTTCCTTCTGGTGTCAAGTTCAGTGGAACAGGTGCCTGGATGGTAAGTGTGTGTGTTGCCCACCAAAGTCAAGGTTGCTGCCCTTTCTTTCCCTGCTGACTTGAGCTTGACATAGCTGACAAATTGTGACTTTCATCAGCAGATTCAAATATATAGAAATCCTAAACTAAGGATTTGGTATCCCTTGATATTACATGGTGGGAGTGATGGCATGAGAGGGGGAGGAGGGTGGAAATGGTTGTTATAGTAGCTGACGTATTTTTTTGATGTTTTGCGAACTTCAACACTGGGTGTAATGGGTTCATCAATGGGAGGAAAAATAAGTGTGGTATGGGAATACTTTGATGATTGGATATTGAGAGAGTAGGCAACCCCTACATCAACAGCACTACCCTTCTTTTTCCTTTCTGGGTCTCATATGGGATATAAATCATCATCCACACAGCCACTGATACTGTACGTTTATCATCCTGAGCTGTATCCTCATCAGCATCACTTTCTTCAGGCTGTCTCTCCTTCTCATCATCATGAACCTTCTTGCTGTAGCTCAGCTGGAAAAATGGGATACCATGGCAGAAATTTTTGGAGTTTTCAATGTAGCCTTTTACAAAATACAAATCACTATGCCATTTGAATTAAATACTCCCTTCTTTCTGTTTAGAATGTTGGAGACAGAACACCAGGCTGCTTTTCTGTGAAAATCCTAAGGCACTGTGCAGAATTCTTAGCAAATGTGCACACATTCCAGACAAATCTAAATATCTTTAAAACTATTCAAGGTACACAAAAACAACCAGCATGAAAGTTGTTCAGGACAAAATGACATTTCACATGAGGGTAGTCACTAATCTGAATTCCTGATATTCTGTAAAATATAGTCATCTTATTGCCTGTATTTCCATTTTTATCTCAGAAAGTATATGTTACCCATACACAACCAGCATGAATTTGTACAGACAAAACCATCTTTCAAATGACAGTGGTCACTAATCTGAATTCATTATAGTTTTTTTCCATATAGCCATCCAAAAAGTGAAAATTGTGAAGAAAAATAAAAATTCAGGTAATCAGATGCCCATGGTTTAAAAAATTGATATAATTAGTGCAGCTTAATAAATAGGCTCATTTGAAATGTTGTTTTTGTCCTGAACTACTTTCATACTGGTTGTGTATGTATAGCATCTATACTTTTAGAGATATTTACATTTGTTTGACATGATTCGTACTGCACTTCTAAACAGCATCATGTTTGCAAATCACTATGCAAGTTTAATGAAATTCTTTCTGTTGAGTAGACCAGACTAACTGGTTTCCTCATGCCAGCTTTAGTTCATTTAGACCCATTGTATGTTTAGACTGTTGGAGACAGAGCACCTGTTTGCTTATCTCTGAGAATCCTAAGGTACTGTGCAGAATTCTTAGCAAATGTACACACATTCCAAACAAATCTAAATATCTTTACAACTATTCAAGGTACACAAAAACAACCAGCATGAAAGTTGTTCATGACAAAATGACATTTCACATGAAGGTAATCACTAATCTGAATTCCTGATATTCTGTAAAATATAGTTGTCTAATTACCTGTATTTCCATTTTTACAACATTCACATTTTTGTTGGCTTTAAAAAAACTAACAAATTTAGATTAATGACTACCTTCATTTGAAAGGCCTTTTTGTCCAGAACAACTTTCATGCTGGTTGTGTTTGTGTAATTTGTATACTTTTAGAGATATTTACATTTGTTTGGCATGACAAAGGGGAGAAATATGAGAAGAATAGGAGGAAGGGAAGGAAGGTCAGATTATTGGTGGAGGGTGGTGTCTCTGAATGCACAGAGTCTTGGAAAGAAGATGGACAATCTGCAGGCACTATTTACAGACAGGAAGGTTGACATAGTGGCAGTAACAGAGACTTGGGCATTACCACACCATGACTGGAACCTTGCAATTCCTGATATAAACTATACAGAAGGGACAGGATAGACGGGAAGGAGAAGGAGTGGCAGTTTATATCAGGTAAAGAATAATTTGCATAAGGGAAGAGTCTGTGGAAGAGGAGGTGGAAGCATTATGGGTTCAGTTATGGTCCAATAGAGGGAGAAAGGTGATGTTGGGGGTGGTTTATGGACCACCCCAACAGGATGAAGAGAGGGACAGGGAGCTGAGCTCACAAATATTGGAAGCTGTATGGAAAGGAGAGGTGACAACTGTGAGAGACTTCAACCTGCCCAAGGTGGACTAGAGAATATCATCCACAACATGTACTAGGAGTCAAGTGATCCTGGAAGGACTGCAGAGTGGGTTTCTGACTCAGTACATCATAGAACCAACATGAGCAGAGGCATTTTTTTGATCTGGTGCTCACAAATGGGGGGCATGTACAGGAAATAACAGTCAAGGAACCATTGCGTGAGAGTGACCATTGCACAGTGTGGTTCTAGTTAGAGGTATACACTTCCTGCAGTGCACCCCAACAGCGATATACATCATTGCCAACAACAGCATCAAGTTAATGTAGGGGATGCGCTCAGGACTGGGCAGCACTCTCCCCCAACCTGCATCCCTTCCCCAACCTACTCCAACCTGGAGTTAGAATCCTTAAGTATGGGGGGTGCAGAGGGCAGAATCTTCTGTGTGGGGGATTGGGGGGTTAACCCCCAGAAGGAAACAACAGTGCATCCTGTGCATGGCTCCCTGCCAACTGCAAAATGCAGTCAACAAGGAGCCTGGTGCTGCAATGCCAGTTGATGAATTAGTTGTCTACTCGGCATTGCATAGCCCTAGTTAGATATGGGCAGGGTAAGCATCCTGACTAAGACCAAAATGTAGGATTTTAGAAGGGATGACTGAAGGAAAATGGGTGAAATACTAAGGAGCACCTGGCAGGCATCAGATCAGATATGGTGGTGGACCAAAGGCAGTTAATCATTAAGGAAGGAATACTGGTTGCCACAGAGGAATGTGTTAGGCTCAGGGGTAAGAACACAAGGGTCAAACTGCCTAGCTGGATCAGTTCTGGGGTTGCCCAGGTAGTAAGAGAAAATAGTTTGGTCTATAGGAAATTCAGGAAGACCAAGAGTGAGGTAGATAGGGAAATTACCTAAGGTTGGCTAGTGAGGCAAGTAAGGAAGTCCATCAAGCTAAAGCACAGAAGAAGCTGCAGATAGCTGAAAGAATTAAGAAGGGGGAGAAGTCTTTCTTTGGTTTTATAAGTGAAAAAGAGACAAGAAGGAAGGGATTGTTAGGCTTAAGAAAGGGGAGGAGTGAGTGGAGAATAATGATGGAAAAGCAGAGATACTAAATGAATACTTCTGTTCTGTCTTCACCAGGTAGAAGGCCAGATCAATGCCTTCAGGAGTGAGAAGGGGAGTGGGGAAGAGGGGAACACATATGTAGTGATAGAAGATGATAGAGTGAGTGATGGGCTGCTAGCATTAAAGGTGGACAAGTCACCAGGCCCAGGCAGAGTACATCCAAGGGTACTAAGGGATCCAGCTGAGGAGATGGCAGGGCTACTGATAGACCTATTTAATAGCTCACTAGTGCTAGGCATGGTACCACAGGACAGGAGAACAGAAAATGTGGTGCCTCTTCACAAACGAGGTCCCAAGAATGACCCAGGGAATTACAGAGAAGTCAGTTGGCAAGCTCAGGGAGACTATATTAAAGGAAAGGTTGGCAGAATATCTAGAGGAGCATAGTCTCCAGGATTCAAGGCAGCATGGGTTCATGGGGGGTGAGATCATGTAAAACAAATCTGATTGACTTCTTTGACTGTGTCACTAAGACAGTAGACAAGGGCCAAGCAGTAGACATCCTGTATTTGTATTTCAGCAAGGCATTTGACTCAGTGCCCCACAAAAGGTTGATCAGGAAGGTGGTGGACCCCAGGGTTGGGGATAAGATGGCCAAATGGGTAGAAAATTGGCTGAGGGACAGAACCCAGAGGGTAGTTGTGGGAGGTGAGTTATCTGGTACCAAAGAGGTCACTAGTGGGGTACTGCAGGGCTCAGTGCTGGGGCCAGTGTTGTTCAACATCTTCATCAATGACATTAGGGATGGTAGAAAGGTCAAAATGTGCCTATTTGCTGATGACACTAAGCTCTGCAGGAGAGTGGACACAGCTGAAGGGACACAGGATCTACATGATGACCTGGAAAAGCTGGGAAGGTGGTCCAGGATCTGGCAGCTTGGCTTCAATGGCAAAAAATGCAAAGTTATTCATCTTGGAGCCAAGATTCCCAAGACAGATTACTTCCTGAGTGGAGTCCTGATATCTGCATCAGAGGAGGAGAAGGACCTGGGAGTGTTGATCACTAGTGACCTGAAGCACTCCACAAAGTGCAAGAAAGTATCAGCAAGGGCAAACAAGATGCTGGGATGCATAGCTAGGGGATCAGTAGTAGGACAGCAGGTTATACTGCCCTTTTACAAGTCACTGGTAGGGCCACATCTAGAGTATGGAATTCAGTACTGGTACCCACAACTCAAAAAGGACATTAATCTGCTAGAGAAGGTATAGAGGAGGGCTACAAAGATGATAGTGGATTAGCAGGGTAAGGTATATGAGGAGAGGTTGAGGGTACTGAACATGAACTCCATGGAGGACAGGAGATAGAGAGAGAGAGAGAGAGAGAGAGAGAGGACATAATTAGGACCTTGAAGTACTTTAAAGGGATAAATATGGTGGATAAGGATGGTCTCTTTAAATCGAGTGACAAACATAACATAAGGAAGCACAGTCTTAAGCTGGACAGTGGGAGGTTTAAGAGGGTGGTCAGGAAGCACTTCTTCACAGAGATGGTGGTGGACACTTGGAATGCACTGCCAAAAGAGGTGATCTCATTCAACACAGTGGGCAGCTTCTAAAGAGGCTGAATAGGCACAGGATGACAATAAGGATCATGTGTAGGGAGGAGGGGAGGAATGGGGATAGGGTAGGGACAGATGTTAAAGCTCTGGACCCTGCAGTATGAGAAAACTAGATAGACAAAATGGCCTTCTTCTGCTGGCTTCTTAGTATGTTAGCATGACTCCTACTGCACTTCCAAAAAGTCTCATTGTTTTTTTCTCTCTGAGTAAACACATTAGGACTCATACCAAACAAATGTAAATATCTCAGAAAGTATACATGTTACACATACACAACTAGCATAAAGGTTGTTCATGACAAAAAGACCTTTCACATGTGTGTAGTCACTAATCTGAATACATTATATTTTGTTAAATATAGCTATCCAAAATGTGAAAATTGTGAAGAAAAATGAAAATTCAGGTAATCAGATGGCCATATTTAAAAAAATATATATAATTAGTGCAGTCCAGAATTCTAAAAGAGCTAAGGGTTGAACTAGTAACACCAGTGACTACCCTATTTAACAAATCATAGGAGGAAGGTGTGCTACCTGAGAACTGGAGAAAGGCGGACGTTATTCCCCTCAACAACACTAGGAGCAAGGTAGAGGGAGGAAACTACAGACCTGCAAGTTTGATCTCAGTGGTAGGGAAAAATATGGAATTATTTCTGAAAGAAAGAATTGTTGAACACCTAGAGGTCATTGGGGCAGAGGCTAAAGGCAGCATGGATTCACTGCAGAGAGGTCATGTCAGAAGAATCTCATAGATTTCTTTGACTTGGTGACCAAAGGAGTAGAACAAGAAGAGGCGGTGGATGTGGCCTACCTAGACTTTAGCAAGGCATTTGACACAGTCCCACACAAAAGATTAAAAATGAGTTAGCCAGCCTGGGAGTGGGTCCCAGGGTAGTAACCTGGGTAAAAAATTGGCTGGACAACAGGACACAGAGGGTAATAATAAACAGAGTCCACTATGAGGAAAGGGCAGTTACTAGTGGGTTGCCACAGGGTTCATTACTGGGACCGGTCCTCTTTAATGCCTTTATAGGTGACATTGCAGTGGGGCTAGAAAGAAAATTATACCTCTTTGCAGATGACAGAAAGATCTGCAACTGGGTTGATACACAGGAGAGTGGAAAGGATGAGAAGGGACTTGACATGATTGGAGGAATGGTCAAAAGTATGGCAGCTTAGACTGAATGCAAAGAAGTGCAAAGTAATGCACCTGGGAAACAAAAATGCAGGGGAAGAGCACACAATGGGGGAGGTACTAACAACAGCAAAAATGGAATGGGACCTGGGGGTAGTTATATCAGATGACCTAAAGATAGGCAAGCAATGTAAGAAGGCAATATGGAGGGCTGGGGGGATACTGGGATGCACAGGGAAAGGCATCACCAGCAGAAAAAAGGAAGTTGTTATCCCTCTGTACAGACAGCTGGTGAGACCCCATCTGGAGGACTCTGTGCAGTTCTGGATAGCTCATCTCCACAAGGACCTAGACAAGATGGAGGCAGTCCAGAGGACAACAACCAAAACTGTGCAATGTCTGCTCCAGAAGCCATATGAGGAGAGTCTTAAGGAGCTTAATATGTATACCCTACAGGAAAGGGGGGGACATGATAGAAACATTCAAGTACTTCAAGAGAATCAACAAAGTCCAAGAGGGTAGCATCTTTCAGAAAAAGAGATGTACAAAAACAAGAGGGTACAATTTGAAAATAGCGGGGGAATAGCTCATGGGCAATGTGAGAAAGTATTTTTTCACAGAGAGGGTCGTGGATGCATGGAACAGCCTTCCTGAGGAGGCAGTGGGGTCAAAAACAGTGGGGGAATTCAAGAATGCATGGGACAGGCACAAGGCAATTATGGGGTAGTTCAGGTGGATGTTAAAGACCCTTGGCACTTACCGAAAAGAGTAGGGGAATTTTCCTGGTGTCCTGGCCAAATTTTCCTTATTCACTAAAAATACCACTAACAGCTTAATCTGGTTCAAGGTTAGTTGGCATTCATCTGTATCCCCCTCCCCTGGGTCGTGCCTGAAAAAAGGCAGGATTTGTCTAGTGTACTTACCAGGTCAACAAAAACTAAATAAATAAATAAATGGGGGGCTAGGAGGAAATAGGCTGTTGGTTAACTAGGATCTTCAGCTTATCCAAAAGATAGGGAAAAATGGGGAGACTGGGTGGGCCAAGTGATCCATATCTGCCATCAAAGTCTATGTTTCTATGTAAATACAGCTTAGTGAATAGGCTCAGTTGAAAGGTTTTTTTTTTTTGTCCTGAACAACTTTCATGCTGGTTGTGTATGTGTAACTTAAATACTTTTCAAGAAAGTTTGTTCTGCATGACTCCAACTGTGTTAGCTCAGAGAGAGAAAAAAAATGTGGCTGTTTGGTAAGAAATTGGTTAGGTGATAGGTGACAGAGGCTGGTAATAAATGAAGTTCACTTCAAGGAAGGGAGTGTGATGAGAGTGGATACCTCAGGGATTAGTGCTGGACTTGGTCCACTTTAATGTCTTTATAAGTGAAATTGCAAAGAAGCAGGAAGGGAAGGTTTGACTCTGCATGATGATACCAAGATCTGCAGCAGGATGGAAAAGTATGGGCAGAGACCTTAGAAGAAGAACAGTGGTCAAGGGTATGGCATCTAAGTTTCAATACAAAAATGTAAAATAATGCACTTGGGGCACAGAAATCCAGGGACAGAGCACAAAATGGGTGGACTGATATTGACAACATTAAGAAAGCACACATTCAAAAAAAAACAACAAGCTTTTACATACAGCTGTTTACTGTTTAACAGTATTGGGTCGTATGCACGAAAGCACGTAAATGCGAAGTTTATGCAGCATGCAGATGCACGTTGCACAGGACCAGGCAAGACATGGCATGCAGCAAGTGAAATGTGGAGATGGGCATGCAGACACTGGCAGCACCAGATAATGCCTGCCAGCTGGCGAGGGAGGCTACCAGATGGGCACGTGGCAGTGGTGCAGGCAGATCCTGGGCCTCCAACTTCAAGGGTGCACAAGTGGCAGACATGGTGGCAGAAATCAGTTTCAACCATGTCCGATTATTCTGTGCGCTGGCCCCAAGCACCTCATGGATGCACAGAATGGCATACCACACACAGGGGCACAACAGCCTGGCAACTGTACCCACTAACGTGACTGTGTTGTGCCAACAGAGCATGCCAGGGAGAGAGAACACACAGGAAGAACACTGGCAGGGAGCCAGCTCACTACAGCCCCTGACAGACAGTGTGGGCAGACTGTGGAGGATGATGTCACAGGTGAGTATGGGGAGTGACACAGCAGTTGCACAGCCATGAAACAAACCACAGCACAATAAACAACTCTGTCACATTCCCCCATAACAATTCCAACACAGCCAGCTGAGGATAGATGGCATAAGTCCAATGATGACACCACCCATGCCACGTAAAGCAATGAAGAGGACACAGTGGTGATGATGGTACCAGGGACACATGTGGGCAATGGTCACAGAAACAGGAGGTCCACAGCACAGGCACCGTGTACATGGGCAATGTGCTGTGTCTATATGGCGTGATGCAGACTGCCAGATGTGCAGGGGTGGACAGCGGTGACAAGGGTGCATCCAGCAGACCCACCAGATGCAGCTGGCTATCATGAGCCACTGTAATTCTGCAAACACAGTATGTAGTAGTAGTAGTAGTAAAAATTTGTATTTTTATACAGGATAGCAAACTTTAGGTCATAGACCTATTTTGAAAGTTGTCCTGTGTCAAGAACAAATTACATCCAATATAACAAGCAAAAATTCAGACTACATAAAACAACTAATAAATAATTTTTGACATTATACAAGATAAAAATCTTCAATCAGACCAACAACTAACACATTTATCCACATTTTAAAAACAAGTACATTCATCAGAAAATACAGTGCTCAATCCTAATTTAAACTGGGATAGTTTAGTTGCTTTCCTTAATCCAGGGTGAATATTATTGCAAATATTTGCAATCTGAGCCTCAAGTATCATAGTACCATGTCTTGTATTAGATTTTGGAAAAGTGTAACCTCTATGGTTTACATCCCTTAAAATATATGGATAATATTTACTAACAGAAGGCCATTCCATGTTTCCATCAATCATCCCATGTATTATTTTATAGATAAATACTGAATATTGTTTTTTAAATCGTACTGATAGACTATCCCAGTTTAGGTCTTTATACAAAATGCAATGATGAGTATTATAGCTACAGTTCAGGACAAATCTTGCCAATCGATTATATGATATAACTAATTTATTTAAATGTGTTTGACCCGCAAAATTATACACCATATTTCCATTTTCTAATACAGGCATTATTAATTGATTTACAATTAACCTCCAGGTTTGTAGATTTAATATCCTTGAAGACCTATGTAATGCTCCTATCTTATTATTAATTTTCTTTATTGTATTATAATATAAGCTGAGAAAGATAAAGTATAATCAATCTCGATACCTAAATATTTATATTGATCTGTGATTATCAATTTTTTCCCATTCCTAATTAGTATTTCCCCTATCTCTGATCTGTTTTTTATTAACCTTTGTTTTTTTTATTGAAAAACATAACCTGCATTTTTTTTATCACTTATCACTAATTTAGAGCTGGAAAACCAATCCTGTAGAACATCAAAATCCATCTGTAATTTAATCATCATTTCATTTTGAGATTTGGCTGATGCTAAAAGTGCTGTATCATCTGCATACAACCTGATTTGTGTATTATTTATTTTGGTAGGTAATTCATTAATATATAACAAAAACAATAATGGCCCCAAAATTGAACCTTGAGGGACACCTCTTAGTATACTACCTACTTCAGAAAATTGACAATTTACAGCTTTACTACTTGCTGTTTTCTTTGACTCAAATATGATTTAAACCATAATAATGACCTAGGGGCTATACCAATCCTCTCCATCCTCTCATACAATAAATGGTGGTCGACCAAATCAAAGGCTTTGGACAGGTCAACAAACACTGTGCCTGTGGACTCTCCCTTATCCAAGGCTACTGCCACTTTATCAACAAAGTCCACAAGTTCAGTGCAAGTTGAATAACCTTCCCTAAAGCCTTGTTGGTATTTAGTCAATTTTAAATATTTTTCTAAGTAACTATACAACTGGCCAAACACCATTCGTTCCATTGACTTAGAGAGGATGGAGAGGATTGCTATCGGTCTGTAGTTTGAGGGGTCATTTGAATCCCCCCTTAAATATAGGTAATATTTCAGCTATTTTCCAGATAGAGGGTAAAACATTTCCATCAAACTTTGATTAAATAAATCAGTCAGTATTGGTGATAAGACTTCAACTGCATCTTTAATAAAATTCCCTTCAATATTGTCCATACCATATGATTTATTTTAAATAAAAAAGAGGACAATTTTCATTATTATTTTCTTTATTTACTAAATCTGTTTGTACTTGTGAACCAGCTGGGATGGTAATATCAGACAATGTTAATAAATATTTATTTAGCAACTGTTCTGTTTTCTTTGAGTCAAGGAGCTCACCCTTATTATTAAACATTTTCATACAAGACTTAGCTCTCAAATGGTTTTCCAATTCTTTTTTCATATTCCAGTATTGTTTAGGATCATGAGTTGTCCTCCCTTTTTGTTTTATTTGCTCTTTTCCAGAGTCTATCTCTGATACAAATTTTCTTTTTCAAATATTCGTTTATCCATGGAAGATGCTTTTTCTTTGTTTTAATTTTTTTAAATGGTGCATGCCCATTACAGGCCTCTAAATAAGTTTTTGAAAATTCTTCAACGGCCAAATTTACGTCTGGAATTACATTTAATCTTCCCCACTCTATACAATTTAAATCATAAACAAAATTATTTGTGTGATAGTTCTTAAAGTTTCTTTTTAGGGTAATCTTTTCTTCCTCAATTATTTGATTTAAATCTTTTACAACACAATATACTGGATTATGATCCCCCAAATTTGGAGGTAAAATCAAACATTTTTTGACATGAAAGCTCCTAGAGAGAAAAACCAAGTCCAAAATACTCCCTTAACTTTTAAACCCACTTTTCCTAGTACTTTGATTTATTATTTGATTGACATTTAGTATCTCAAAACTTTGTTCCAATTTTAATCCCCTTAGCTTGCCTCAAGCAGTGTTGAAATCACCAATTAGTATTACATCTCTACCATCTGACACTAATGCTAATTTACATGCCAATAATTCAAACTTGGTAGTATTTACTTTTGGAGGGGAATATACAGTACTAATTAAGAGCTGCAATCTTTCAGATTTAACACAGACATTCAATTCCCTCTAAATTACCCTGAAAAACAACTTCTCCCAAACCCAGTTTCTCTGTGATATATAAAAGAACCCCACCACCCCCTTTCCCCTATCTAATCTAAAAAGATTATAACCATCCATTAATATTTCCTTATCCTGTATGTTTTGAGATAACCAAGTTTCATTTAATCCTACCACATCTGGTTCATAACTTTTAGTCCGTATTTGAAATTCATGCATCTTGTTTATAACACTTTTGCATTTTCAAGTGAAATTTTTAAATTTTGTTTATTGACCTTTGGGGCGGATTTATCTCCACATCACCTGCAAGCAGTATTACTATGCTACAAACAAATGATGTAGTTAATTTTAATGGGATTTTCTAGGTGAAAACATTGAATTCTAACCTGATTAAATAATTCACTGCCTAGAGAATCCATTTTTCTGGTTCTATGAATAAGTTCTGAACCCAACGACATAAATACATGCCACAACATATTTTTTTCTTGCTGCCTTGCAGGTAATGGAGTGACCCCCCCCCCATCCCAACAGTCAATCTTCTTCCATTGATTAATAAGTATCACAATTAGGACACTGTACATTACATATTTCTGCATGGTTAATAATTAAAACAATCGAAATTCAGTATAACACTCACCAAGCTTGGACTTTTAAATCTGAGTGAGAGTTTGAATATTTAATTACTACAAATAGTTCTCAATCTATAAATCCAAACTTCAAGCTAAAGAACTCAGCCCTTCACTAAACCTACAAACACATTTTTTGATGTCGAGCTGCGCTCACGCCACTCACGCTCGTGTGGTAGCTGCGAGCACCCTTTTATGCTGACTGCCCCTCCTCCGCTGCAAAGAGCACAAGCTCCTGGTCCATGCCCCTCTCACTGGCTGCTGGTTTAGCTTCTACAGCTGTTTCAAGTTTTTAATTGCAGGGGGAGCCTTGGCACAAAGATGCTTCAAGTCCAGCACAAAACAGCTTCTCACATAACGATGTAAAGTCCAGCAAAAACAGCTTCTCTCACACACACAGTAAAACTTTGTTGCAGACAGAATGTGGTGAATGGAAAAAAGTCAGGTATCTTTTAAACAGTAACTGTGAGCATCCTTTTATGCTGACTGCCCCTCCTCCGCTGCAAAAAGCACAAGCTCCCAGTCCACACCCCTCTCACTGGCTGCCAGTTTAGCTTCTACAGCTGTATGATGAGCTTAGACAGCTGGAGCATGACAGACTGGAGGCACAGTGCAGGCTCACTGAGGTCATAGTAGAGCTGACTGACATAGTCCATGCCATGGGGCTTGACATGCCATGGATGGTAAGCATGCACAGTGGAGCTGCTGATGGCCTGGGGACCACTGACATGGCAAAAGAACACAACCTCACCACAGGCCCAGGTCCAAGGGACACAGAGTCATTCCAATGGAATGGCACCACACACAGCCATCAGTGTGGAGAGGGAATGACTGGTGGTGACTGCATGCCACAGGGCCAGCACGAAGAAGGAGACATGTCATAGGACATCATAGCATTAGGCACACAGAACACAATCACAGGGGATGCACAGACACAGGACGAGCATGACAATAGTCCAACAGCCAGTAAGGGTCCTAGGAACACACCGGCTGGGGGAACACCAATGCTGCCCACACCATGGTGCAGGGGCAGGGGCAGTAGGGCACTCAGAGTGGCACACAGGCAGGAGACATGGTCCAGGGTGCATGAGCAGGCTGCCCCATACATGTCACCATGCCCATAAGGGACACCAGGGAGGCACAGGTATGCATGGTGCAGCACCAGGGGATAGGTGAGCACCACACACACACACACACACACACACACACACCCCATGGTGAGGACACAGGGATGTCTGTGGATGCACACAGTTGCATGCAGAAGTGGTGGGCACACTTCACAGGCACGGGTGGGAAGGCCCATGCAGTGGTGGGGAGGGTGATTCCCTGTTTGGCTGGCTACCTGGAAATGGTACAGTAGCTTAGCACATTGGCACATGTTCCCTGTCATCAAACGCCAGCCAGGAGCAGCAGCAGAGAACTGCTGTGCCATCGCCAACCTGCACCCTCAGTTCCATGTGATCATTGGGTGATCCACAGCCATCTCCTGTCCATGACAATGGTCATCTCCATGATGCTCCAGTGGCAAGTTCAGAGGGTCATACTGTGACATCGGAAGGCCCTGATGCATCACCATGTTGTGGAGCATCACACACAAGGTGAACACATGGGAGGCACAAGGAGGTGCAAGCATGATGATGCCCTCAGTGTGGTCCAGGCATCTGTAACGCATCTTCAGTATCTCTATGGTTCTTTCAATGATGGACCACATAAGGCAGTGCTCAGTGTTGAAGGCCTCCTCTGTAGCATTCGCTGGTGCCAGGAAGGGTGTCAACAGGTATGGCCATAGTGGGTATCTGCTGTCACCTGTGGGGAAAGGGGTACACATCAGTATGATGTTAGACTGCCATGGAACACACACCCTTGTGTACACAGTAACTATCCACTAGCCATCCATCCAAGTGTCTTGCACAGAGCTGTGCACCAAGGCCTGAGGTATCCATGATCTATGCATCATGGCACAATCCAGGGAACCTGGTGCAGACATCCATGAACACATCTGTCATGTCACACAATACCTGGCAATTGAGGGTATGAAAGCCCTTACAGTTCCGATATGCCTCCTCAGACTCTGAAGCTGTTAGGATAGCAATATGGGTGCCATCCACAGCAGCAAGCACACTTGGCATCCTGTGCAGGGCGTAGAAGGCCTGTTTGACAGCACAGACCTTCCCAACCATCACTGAAAGGTGTATGTGTTCATGTGTGTGGTCCAGCAATGCGTCCGCGACCTGTGCCAGGGCACGGGACACAGAAGACTGGCTGACCCCAATGCCATCAACTGGCACATGCTGGAATTAACTTATGGCATAATAGAAGAGGGTGCACATAGCCTTAATCTCCATGGTAATGGCACGGGAGCACTGTGTTCATGGGTACACTCTCTCGCGAAAAGGTTGCACAGCTGCATGACCATGTACCATGGAATTTGGAAATGCTTAATACAGTGAGTGTCCCTGAGCTCATCACTGGTGATGCGTGGCTAGAACAGGCATTCCCATGGACGTTGTCTCCTACCACCTGCACATTCTGCATTCTGAAAATACAAGATCAGCAGTAGTCCAGGGCACACCACTGCAATGCACTGTACACAAAGTTGCTGATGGATGGCACAGCATTATGGCAGTGGCCGTCACATGCATCTGGCATGCATCACACTATGTGCTTGTGCATTGCCACATGCAGGGTGCCAGCTGCCTCATAGGTGGCACATGCCACTGCACATGCTTGCCACAGGGCCGTGGCCAGGCCTCATGTCCATGCACAGTGTGGGCCCACTTTGTCGAGGGTGCATTCAGGAAAGTGAGCTGTATTGTGTGCAGCATGTGATTCACAGCCATGACGGTGCACATGATGTGATGGTTTCATCACTCAGGAATGAACCAGTGGTGAGCATGTGTGCCAGTGCACAGGTGGTATCACAGTGTGTGTCCAATGACATGTCCCACCCCTACTCACACAACACAGTGGAACTACAGAACATGCCAGGCCTACACAGCTTGCCTGGTGTGACAGAGCACATTACACCTGTGCCGGCTGTGCCACTGTTATGGCACCGTGTCCTCCATTGCCATGCACAGCCAGATGACAGCCCATGCAATGCCCTCTCACACATGCACAGACACACACACATACACACACACACATACATACACATGCATGCCATCCAGCCCCCC
Organism: Neoceratodus forsteri; assembly: GCA_016271365.2. NCBI lineage: Eukaryota > Metazoa > Chordata > Ceratodontiformes > Ceratodontidae > Neoceratodus > Neoceratodus forsteri. The sequence goes on from CM028133.1 coordinate 996,904,024, forward strand.
CATGGTGTGCTTGGGCACTGTCCGCAGCTATGCATTCTGACATGGCTACACCAGAGATTGGCTGCTTGCCACCACAGAGGGTCTGCCATGGCATATGTGCAACAACTCACCTTGGTGGCTGGCATGTGTGGCACCACATGGCACGTGCATAGGCTGCAGCACTGGGAGTGTATATAGGGGGAATGGGCATGCATGTGTGGACACTGGCATCAGAATGGAGCAACTGCCTCAGCAGCTGTGGAGGGTGGCCAAGCATTCCTACTATGACAGCAGTCATTATGGGACTCTGTGGGATTCCCAGGGCCACTGACCGGTGAGTACCCCTCGTATGCCGTGTGTGTGTGTGTTGTTTCTGAATGTGGGTCATTGCTTGTTAGTGTATACTGACATCTCTTTCCCTATTGTGTTTCCCTCTCCTTCTCCATACAAGACATCATAGGTACACCCCATGTGCTGGAGCTCATGCAGCAGGTGCAGGCAGAGGGTGCCACTGTGATGGTGGTGCACCCCAAGGGGCTCTATCACTGGTGCTGGCAGAGGAGGTGGCCACACTACATGTGGAGAACTGAGGTGGAAGGCAAGCAACATTACAAAGCTGAGACAGGGCCAGCAGAAGAGGGCACACTGTGGTGGGTCATAGTGCCATCCAGGGTAAGTAAGTGTTGCCTGTGTTGCACATTGTGAGTCATTGAGCATGGGGGATGGGGGTGGTGGGGGTCTTGGGATTGCAAGTTTGCCAGAAACTGCTGGCATGCAGTGGTGGAAACAGCAACAACTGCAGCCCTGCATGGTCACTTGTGGCATTGTATGCCACCAATGACTCATGGTCATTGCAGCTCTGTGGGTTACACTGGCTTGGGCTAGGACTGGTGTGACACACCTGGAATGTGTGCACTGGGTGGTGATGGCCCAAGTGGGGGTGGGGTGGCCAGGATACCATGCTGCATGTCCAGCTCAGGCCAAGGTGGGTGGGCTGCCAGCTGGTCTTTCAGTGCTGATTGTCTCCTTTGTCTCTACAGTGCAACAGGGGTCATTTGTGGAAGATTGCACTCTTCTGCATGCCATGGCCCAGGAGGGTGGAGGACATTATGGACAGCTCCAGCAGTGAGGACTCCAAGGATGGATGGCTGTACTGGAAATGTGCAAGGAGTGGTGAGGGTCCAGTTGCTGTTGTGCTGCCAATGGCGGAGGTGCCTGTGGGGGCATCATAGACCTGAGGGTGGGTGGGGGGAGCTGCTGTTCATGTGGGGGGATGTTGAGGGCTTATTCTGGACCATTGTCATTCCTGGGGCTTGTACTCTGTGTGTACTGTATCGTGCTTTGCACTGATCTGATAAGTAAATGGCTGTTTTCATACCTCCATGTCTTTTCATTGTCTCGTGTGTGGGCCTGAATGTGTGACCTGGTGGATGGCTCGCCAGGTGGGGTGTTGGAGGACACTGCCTGGAAGGGGCTCTTGTCCTTCCCATCATTGCAGTGGGCATGGATGTGCGGAGGGGGAGCTACCCTATGACTGTTTCCGCATGTGTACGTATGGGCATTGGCTATCTGTGCTAGCCCTGAGAGGGTCCTTTCAGTGAGAAACATTGTGTGTCCCCTTGCTGCACTATCATGACTTGCTGAGCATGCATGTCCATGGCAGTGCCATGTCACTGTGCAGTGGTTAGGGCACTGCATGTCCCTGTCTGGTGCTGTGTCCACCTGTGTGCAGTGGTCTGCTTGTGCCTCCCCTATCTTGACATGCCTCACCCACCCATGGGGCTGTGTGCTAGCTATGTCAAGTGGTGGTCAGGTGCCCATGGTGACACACACGGGCGCAGCTTGCCCCTCGCGCGCAAGCGTGTCTCTGCCCCATTAGCATGGTGTGTTCCTTCTGCTGGTATATCCACTAATGCGGTAGCTTATGGCAGTTCCTGGCAACACATATGTGTGCACAGTCTGGGCACCATGCATAGCATTCCTCTACACATTTATGCATGCACTGAGCATGTTCAGACACGCCTGTTATGCAGCCGTGCCCCTGTGTACATGGCACACTGCCACCCAGTGTGAGTGCATGCTTCAGCCCTGTGTGGTGGCTTGCACGCTTGTTGTACATGCCACTATTGGGTTGCACATGCATATGCGGCACATATATGTGCAGGTGTGGTACACATGCACCCTATGCATACCTCACTGGCATCATAGCATAGGGCCCATTATGCATTTATGGGTGCCACTGTACATTTGATGCAACCCCATAATCATGTTCCTTAGTTAAAGCAAAAAGGCAGGGGGTGTAGGCGGTAACTGACTCCTTGTTTTTGTGTTAAATAGGCAAAATGTTTTACAGCAAAAACAAGGAAAGGGATCATTTCTAAAATGTGCAGATGAACATGGGTACCACTTTTTTCAGACAGTGCCACCACAGGCATCTACCACTTCAAGACTGTTTCTATCCCTACCTACTACAATCAGCAGGAAACCAGATTTAGTCTAGCAGCATTGAGATCAATATGGTTAAGGTACATTTACCAGAAATTACTGCTTGAGTATTATGCATAAGTAGTCTTATCAGCACCATAATGTTACACATGGCTTTCTCCTGGGCAACTGTGCATGTGTGAGTATCATGCATGCACAGTACTGTAATTGCTGCAGTATTAGTTGTTGGTCCAATAAAAGGTTTCAAACCTTCCATCTTCTCCTGCAGTATTAGTTAAGGATGATTCCTGTGCAGTGAGAGCACCGCATGTTCTTTTCAATGCTCTTGCCACTCCAAAAAGCTCTCCAAAGCCATATTGGCTCTGACCAGAGTTTGTTAAATGAAATAATTTCTGACTGCTTAGCAATCACAAATTCCTACTCTGTCTCATGCTCCATCTCCACGTTTTCATTTGGAAATGGAACACTATCATTAATATCAGGTTCAGTGCCAGCACCACCAGTCATGATGACACCAACAACAACCTCCACCTCGACCACTATGCTTGAGCCAGAATTTTTGCCATCTCTTGTTGTACTGCTCTTTTTGTTCCTGCCTCCCTCAGCCCTCAGCAGCATAGATGCCACAGATGTGGCAGAGAAAAATTGGACTATACTACTGCCACCACTACTGTGACCAGCTACTCCTTTGCTACAACCTTTTACCCAACAGAACTTCCACACTTATTTGATGACTCCCCAGCAACTCTCCTCTTAGCAGACCATGTCTTCCCAGTCACTTTTCTTACATTATGATTATGCTGATGAGAAATTTAAAGAATACCTGCAGTACAACTAAGTAGCAGAAAGCACCTCCCTGATGGACTAAAAGTGCAGTCTGAAAAATAAAATGAAAAAGAGTTTACTGAGCTTGAAGTACAGTAGCTTGTAAACCCACAAAAATTATTTATCATTTTCTTTTTAAATTGGGGATTAACACAATAAGAATAATTAACAACTAAGTACGCCCAAGGGACAGATCACCAACTCATTAAGAAATAAGTAAATCTAGTATAGAAAGAGACTAACAAAATAGCTCACTTAAACACTCCAGGAGGTGGAAAACTAGGTTTGCTGACTAAAGCACTTAGCTTTACCTGAGCTCTTTCCTTCTAGGTTGTTTGAAGGGACAGAGCAAAGCACATTACCAGAGCAAAGGAAAGGATTAAGACTTATTTTGGCTAGGCAGATTTACTGTGTGGTGTTATTTTTATTTTGCACTCACAGGGATTGTTACTATTTGTTGTTAACATTTTATCGCTTTATTTTTCTCTGATTCAAATTGTTGTTGCTGAGTATACCATCTGCTGCATTATTAAAAGGTGTGCCTAAAGGCATGTGTTAACAGATTACTGCTGTAATCTTCCGATTCAAATTGTCTTTTGCAAGGTATGTCTTCTGTTACTGCTATATTTTTCTTGGTAGCAAGGTGTTTCTTATAGGGTATACAGAAACATAGAAACATAGAAGGTGATGGCAGATAAGGACCGCTTGGCCCACCTAGTCTGCCCATTTTCCTACCTATCAGATAAGCTCCAGATCCTAGTTAACCAACAGCTTACTTCGTCCTACCCCCCACTAGGACTGCCTTATGTCTGTCCCATGCATTCTTGAATTCCACACTGTTCTTGACTCCACAACCTCGTCAGAGGCTGTTCCATGCATCCACAACCTCTCTCGAAAAAAAACTCCTCACATTACCTCTGAGCCATCCCCCTCTATCTTCAAATTCTGCCCCCTTGTTCTTGCACATCTCTTTTTCTGAAAAATGCTACCCTCTTGGACTTTGTTGATTCCCTTGAGGTACTTGAAAGTTTCTATCATGTCCCCTCTCTCCCTTCTTTCCTCAAGGGTATACATATTAAGCTTCTTTAGTCTTTCTTCGTATGTCTTCTGGTGCAGACCCTGCACTATTTTGGTTGCCCTTCTCTGGATAGCCTCCATTCTGTCTATGTCTTTGCGGAGATGAGGTCTCCCAAACTGCACACAGTACTCCAGATGGAGTCTCACCAACTGTCTGTACAGAGGGATAACAACTTCCTGTTTTCTACTATTGATGCCTCTCCTATATATCCCAGTATCCCCAGCCTTCCTTACTGCCTTCTCACATTGCTTGCTCACCTTTAGGTCATCTGATATAATTACCCTCAGGTCCCTTTCCATTTTTACTGTTGTCAGTATTTCACCCCCCATTGTGTACTCTTCCCCTGGGTTTTTGTTTCCCAGGTGCATTACCTTGCACTTCTTTGCATTGAGTCTGAGCTGCCATACATCTGACCATTCCTCCAACCTTGCCAAGTCCCTTCTCATCCTTTCCACTCCATCTTGTGTATCAACCCTGTTGCAGATCTTTGTGTCATCTGCAAAGAGACATACTTTTCCTTTCAGCTCCTCTGCAATGTCACTTATAAAGACATTAAAAAGGACCAGTCCTAGTACTGAACCCTGCAGTACCCCCCTAGTAACCATCCTTTCTTCACTGTGGACTCCATTTACTACTACCCTTTGTGTCCTGTTGTCTAGACCATTTTTTATCCAGGCTACCACCTTGGGACCCACTCCAAGGCTGGATAACTTGTGTATTAATCTTTTGTGTGGGACTGTATCAAATGCCTTGATAAAATCTAGGTAGGCCATGTGCACAGCCCCTCCCTGGTCTACTACTTTGTTCACCCAGTCAAAGAAATCTATTAGATTCGTCTGACATGACATTCCCATCGTGAATCCATGCTGCCTTGGGTCCTGTGCCCCACTGGCATCTAGGTACTCAACAATTCTTTCCTTCAGAAGTGATTCCATCTTTTTCCCTACCACTGAGGTCAAACTAACTGGTCTGTAGTTTCCTGCCTCTGTGCTGCTCACACTTTTGTGAAGAGGAATCACATCCGCCCTCTTCCAGTCCTCAGATACCACCCCATCCTCCCATGATTTGTTAAAGAGAGTAGTCAGCGGTGTCACTAGTTCTACCCTTAGTTCCTTTAGAATTCTTGGGTGAATCCCATCAGGCCCCATTGCTTTGTCCACCTTCAATTTTATTAGTTCTTTCAGAACCCTTTCTTCTGTAAATGGACTGGTATAGACCCCCATCTTTAGAGTGTTTCTCTTGTTTGGTTTAGGTACCTCCCCATCCTCTTCTTTTGTGAATACTGAGCAGAAATATTCGTTCAGTATCCCTGCTTTTTCACTGCCACACTCTACCCACATTCTCTCCCCTTTATTAAGCCTCAGTATCCCTCCTTTGGTCTTTCTTCACTCCCTAATGTACCTATAAAAGGTCTTATCCCCCTTCTTAACAGAGTTGGCTATCCTTTCCTTGGTTTGGGCCTTTGCTATTCTGACTGCCTTCCCAGCCTGTTTCTGCTTTAACTGAAAAAGTTCTCTGTCCTGCTCCTTCTGTGTTTCCTTATATTTCCTGAATGATATCCTTTTCTCCTTAACCTTCCTTGCTACCTCTTTTGAGAACCATAGTGGTTTTTTCCTTCGTTGTGTTTTGTTGATTTGCTTTACACAAGGCTTGTTGCCTCTGTGATGGCTGTTTTGATTACTCCATTGTTCCGCCACCTCTTTCTTGCCTGTTTGCTAGTGCTTTTCTGAGGCACTCTCTCATTTTCCAAAGTCAGCCCTCCTAAAGTCCAATACTCTTGCTTTTGTATGGCTTGATTGTATGGCTGTGTTTATCGTGAACCACACTGTTTGGTGGTCGCTTGTTCCCAGATGGCTACCCACTTCTAAATCTGAGATTCTTTCTCTATCCCTATTTGAGAGTACCAGGTCTAAGACTGCTCCCTCCCAAGTGGGTTCCAATACTAACTGTCTGAGGTATGCCCCCTGTAGGGCATCAAGAATGACCATGCTCTTGGATGTGCCTGCAGCAAAGGTGCTCCAGTTAACATCTGGCATATTCAGGTCCCCCATCAACAATATCTCCACTTTTTCTGCCATTCTAGGAAGCCTTCTATCATTTCCTTTTCCATTCCCTCCCTCTGAGATGGGGGTCTGTATACAACCCCATGCAGATTGTGGTGCCATTTTCTGTCTCCATGGTGACCCAGAGTGCCTCATCTGTTCCCTGTTTACTCTTTAGTTCTGTTGCTTTGATCCCTTCCTTTACATAGAGAGCTACTCCTACTCCTCTTTTACCCTCCCTGTCCCTCCTGTAGATTGTGTATCCTGGTATGTTGACATCCCAGTCATGGTTCTCTGTGTACCATGTTTCTGTGACTGCCACAATATCCAGGCAACTCTCTTCCATCAAGGCCACTAGTTCAGGGAGTTTGTTACACAGACTACAGGCATTGGTACTCAACACCCTCCATTTTTTGATGGCCTTACCCCTTTCAGCCCCATTCCTGTCCTTACTACCTTTGCCTTTTTTACATTTACCTCTGTCCTTCTCCCTAATGACTTCTCTACCTTGGTGTTTACCTCACTAATTACCGTGTTCTGTGGGGGGAGGCTGGGATTTTCTTGATCCTTTTCAGTGCCTCCCCTTGGCTAGTTTAAATGCTTGCCAATGAAGCATTTAAACCTCTTACCTTAGATCCTGGCTCCCCTGGACAGATGCAGACCATCGCACCAGTATAGGTCTGCATCCCTCCAGGTGGCTCCCCAGTTCCCAATGAAGCCAAAACCCTGAGCTCCACACCAGTTTTTCAACCATTTTTTGAATTCCCTGGTGAGGAGTACCCTAGCATCACCCTTGCCATAGACAGGCAGCACCTCTGAGAAGGTTACCGTATGTGCTACTTGTCTAAGGCCCCTCCCCAACTCTACAAACTCCTCTTGTACTGCTCTGATCCCATTCCTAGCCAGTTCATTTGTTCCTAGGTGGACAATGACATCCAGTTCCCTCCCTCGTGCAGCTGCTCCCACGATCCTGAGGATTCACTTCCTGTCCCTCCAAGCCATGATGCCTGGCAGGCACCTTACCTCCCTCTCCCTTCCTCCCCCATTTCTACTCCCCCAATGATTAAGTCCCCCACCAGGAGTTGTTTTCTTCCCCTGTGGTGTCCCATGCCACCCTCCTGTGGTTCTCCTTTGTGAAGATTCTTAGCATCCTCCTTGGTCTCCACTGCAGATGCCTCCATAGAGGAACCACTATCCACCTGATGAGTGAATGAATTGTGGAGAGGTGTAGCTGGAGTGATGCAACTCTGTTCCACCACCCTCTCCCTCCCTGAGCCCACTCTGGGCCAGCCTTTCCTCTTTCTTGGTAACCTCTGAGGTAGTGGCATTGCCCCGGTGGTCCCTGGGTGGAGGAGGAGGTTTCACGAATCCTAGCCAAGTCAGCCTGGAGATGGGCAACCTCCTCCCTCAGACCAGAGAGGTGCCTGCAAATAGGGCATCATCGCAGCCTCCAGAATGTCACCGGAACGCTGCTGCCCAGCAGCCATTGCACTGTACCTCTCATATCATGTCTTATTTTGTGTCCCCTCTTCTGTTTCTCTGTATGCTTACTCTGTCCTCTCCTTACAACTCTCACCCTTCCTGTTCTGGGACAGCAACTTCTTATATCCTTCAGTATCTTATTTCTTCTTTGCTCAGTGTCAGACCACCACCAGATGAGGGGGGGAGAGTGAGCTACTTTTTCCTTTAGGGTTGACAAAACCAATGTTTCTCTATGATTCTTCCCTTCCTACTGCCAAACAGGAAGTTCCTGTTGACAGTCAAATCCAGTGACTATATCTTCTGTAACTGCTATATTTTTCTCGGTAGCAAGGTGTTTCTTACAGGGTATATCTTCTTTGAAATTATTACAGGTGGTGCTTTACAGGTTTTACAGTTTTATCTATCATTAGGATAAGCTTTCAGGGTTACTGCATTTGTTGCTGACTGAATGTTTCTGCTCTTATCTCCTTGTTTCTTTCGTCTGTGGTTCTTATTTTTTGTCAGGGGAAGGGCTCAGTCACTCACCCCCTTCCCCAACCACCCCACACTACACTCCTTTTTTATGGTAGCACAGTCATGACATTTCCTATGGCAAAGCAGGAAGGGGTGGATCAGTGGGGTATCCACACGGTGACCTCATTTACAGGGGCACTTGTACTTTAACTTGTTATGACAAGTTATACAAAAACAAACAAACAAAACACAAATTCAAACCTTTGCTTTCATTTTCTTCCTTCTAATTACTCTGACCAGGTTATAAACTCAGCAACTTATCTGGAATGGATATCATTAACTGCAGGTACTGTGGAACACTTTTCAGAAGGGCAGTTTTACAGGATTTAGGACACTGTCCTACATGCTGGGCCACTGGAGATCTTAGGGCTCAGCTCCAGGCAGCATGGGCAGAGATTGCATGCCTCAAATTTCATATTCAGGAGGAAATGTATCATAAGAACCACCCACCCTTTCCTCAACATCCAACAGAAGCACCTCAACCACAGAGGGTAGTTGGTCTGAGAGGTTGGCAGGTGGTTAGGAGGGGCAAACTGGGCACCCTATCACTTGGTGCTTTCCAACATATTACCTCCACAAACCATATAAAAACTATAAACAGGTATCTGCCTCTATCTCTGAAATCAAACAAAGGGACAGAGGACACTGCAGAGCAGGACACTGCAGCACAGGAGCTAGCACAACAAAACTCGCCCAAAACAGGAATCAAAACAAAAAAAGCAAAAAGAAAATCTAAAAAACTGCTGATCATAGGAGACTCCATGATTCAGGGAGTTGATACCTATCTCCAGCCAGGGGTAATGGTTAGACGTCTCCCAGGTACATCAGCATGGAGAGACACTGACCGCATTGCTAGAATTGTTCAGGAAACAGGAGAAAACATTGACATCCTGGTACACATAGGGACTAATGATCTCACCAGTTGGTCAGTTGAGGAGACCAAGGAACACCTGACCAGGCTGGGTGACAAACTATCATCCATTTCATCCAACATCTCCTTCTCTGAGATTCTGCTAGTTTGAGAGAGTGGTGCAGATGGACAGAAGGTCAGAGAAGGGGAGATAGGGGAGCTAAACATGTGGCTCAAGGGCTGGTGCCAGGAAAAAGGACACACATTTGTAGGTAACTGGCAACAGTTTTGGGAGTGAAAGTTCTTTAAATTCGATGGACTGCATCTGACTAAGGAAGGAGTCAGTGTTTTGGGGCAGAAGTTTGATGTCTTTGCACAATATTTAAACTAGCAAATAGGGAGAGGGGTGCAGCACCCCATACGTCGAATAAGAAGAATACCCTTCCCCCCTCAGCTAGTGGTTAAACAGGAGTTCAGCATGCTGGCAGTTCATTTGCATCACCAGGTAAAGAAAAGTTCCAGCTTCCCATACAATGAACAGGGGAAACACCAGACTTCACCCCGACAACTAACACACCGAAATCTGGCTAATGGAAAATCACGTACACAAATGCTCTCAGTCTGGGAAACAAGATCCCAGAACTGCAGGCAATAATGACAGAGGCTAAAATGGACATAGTAGCAATTAGCGAGATGTGATTTACTAGTAACCACACTTGGGAGACTTAAGTACCTGGCTATGTACTTTTCAGAAGTGGCACTGTATGTCAATGAAAATATCAAAGCAACAGAAATTCAGAATACAAATAAGGAGCCCGAAGAACTGTGGATCACACTGGAAACAGGAAATGGGACATCCATAAGAACTGGGGTTGTCTACAGGTCCCCAGACCAGGGGGAGGACATAGACACATTACTATTAGAAGATATATAAAACATGACAGCTAAAGGGAAGGTTCTGATAATGGGAGACTCCAACATGCCAGATACAGATTGGTCAATACCAGCAGGAACATCTGCCAGAAGTTGACACGTGGTGGATTCCCTGAAGGGGGAGGACCTCAAAAACTGGTACAACAACCAACAAGAGACAGGGCTATCATAGATCTAGTACTGACTAACAGGGAAAGGATCACAGATCTCCAAGTAGGTCACCTGGGGGCCAGTGACCATCACATGGTATGGTTCAATTTGACCACTACAACTAAATCATCCCATTCCAAGGTAAAAATATGGGACTTCAGAGGAGCTGACTTTGATAAGATGGCCAACAGAGTTAAGATAGCCCTAGCAAAAAGAAATCCAGATGAGGGAGTACAGGCAAAGTGGGCAAGCATTAAGGATGCAATACTTGAAGAAACATCCCATTGTGTTATAGAGAAATGGAAGTGCAAAAGAAGGAAACCACTTTGGGTCTCAAAAACAGTAGCAGAAAAGGTCAGAGCCAAAAGGCTGGTCTTCAGGAAATATAAGGGAACACAGCGAGATGAAGATATGGAGGCATACCAAAATTCCCAAAGGGAAGCAGGGAAGGCAGTAAGGACTGCAAAGGCCCAAAATGAGGAAACACTAGCACAAACAGTAAAAGAAGGTGACAAGACATTCTATAGATACATTAGTGAAAGGAGAAAGTCCAGAGGGGGTATTGCTAAGCCAAAGGAGATAAGGGGGCATGTGAGGAGGAGGACCATGTAAAAGCATCTATCCTAAATAGATATTTCTGCTCAGTGTTTACTGAAGAGAAGGTAGGGCAGTGTCCACAGCTCAGCACCATAGACACAGGGGGGAGGGAGGTGAGAACAAATCCCTTTACAAAAGAAAGGGTCCTACAAGAGCTCAATAAGCTCAGGGTGGACAAGGCACTGGGACGTGATGGCATATATCTCAGGGTACTAAAGAAGCTAAGTGTGGAACTAGCAGAGTCATTATCAGGACTGTTTAATGAGTCTCTGAGCACAGGAGAGGTCACAGAAGACTAGAGAAGGGCTCATGTGATCCCGCTCCACAAGAGTGGTAGCAGGGAGGAGGCAGGGAACTACAGACCAGTCAGTCTTACCTCAGTAGTGGACAAGATTATGGATGCACTCCTTAAGGAAAGGATAGTGCAGCACCCAGAATCCATAGGAGTACATGATCCAAGACAGCATGGGTTTACAAAAGGAAGGTCCTGTCAAACTAATCTCATAGATTTCTTTGACTGTGTAACCAGAGTGGTGGACCAAGGGGGAGCAGTTGATGTCACCTACCTTGACTTCAGCAAAGCTTTCAATACTGTTCTACATAGAAGATTGATTAATAAGCAGAGTAGGCTCAGGGTAGATCAGAAGTTGGTCAACTGCATGGCAAACTGGTTGATGGGCAGAAAACAGAGGGTGGTGGAAAACGGTATACAGTCAGAAGATATGCAAGTCTCAAGTGGGGTACCTTCAGGGATCAGTCCTGGGGCCAGTCCTCTTCAATATCTTCATCTGTGACATTGCAGATGGACTGGAGAGTAAGGTTTGTCTGCTTGCAGATGACACCAAGATCTACAACAGAGTAGATGATCCAGATGGGGTCAAGCAGAACGAGAAGAGATCTGGATAAACTGGCAAAATGGTCAGAAGAGTGGCAACTGGGGTTTAATGCAAAGAAGTGCAAGATCATGCACATAGGGAAGAGTAACCCTGAAGCCACCTATAGGCTGGGAGGGGAGTTGCTGGCAGTCACTAGGGAAGAAAGAGACTTGGGCATCATTATCACCGATGATCTGAAATCATCCAAGCAGACCACTAAAGCAGTAAGTAAGGCTAGGGGGGATGTTAGGGTGTATTAGTAGGGGTATCACATGTCAGAAGAGGGAGGTAATAATCCCTCTTTACAAGACACTGGCTAGGCCCCATTTGGAGTACTGCATGCAGTACTGGAGGCCACACCTTCACAAGGACATTAACCAAATTGAGGCAGTCCAGAGAAGGGCAACCAGAATGGTGCATGGACTGCATCAGAGAGCATATGAGGACAGACTAATGGAGCTCAATATGTATACCCTAGAGCAAAGGAGGGAGAGAGGTGATATGATAGAAATATTCATACACCTTAAGGACTTCAACAAGGTGAAAGAGTCTAACATGTTTCAATATAAGAAAAATAGCAGGACAAGAGGACACAGCATGAGATTAGAGGGAGGCCAATTAAGGGGTAATGTGAGGAAATTCTTTTTCACTGAATGGGTAGTGGATGCATGGAACGGCCTACCTCATGAAGTGATGGATATGAATACAGTGCAGGGCTTCAAACTGGCCTGGGCTAGGCATAAGGGAGCAACACAGATGAGTATGAATAGATAGGCCATTGACAGAACAATGGCTGATGGCACATTCATAAGGTAGAAAAAGAAATGGGCAGACTGGATGGGCCTTGCTGTCCTTATCTGCCTACAACTTCTATGTTTCTATGTTTCAATCTGAACTACAGAAATAAAATAAGAAATTACACACTACAGACAAAAAGAATAATAAAAATATTATTACTAATCTCCTCATCAGTCAAAAAGGCTTCAGAACTTTTACAGCTGCCTTGTTAGCTGAATACACCCACCCAGCAGTGGGGGCACAACAGTCCCTTTACAAAAGAAAGGGTCCTACAAGAGCTCAATAAGCTCAGGGTGGACAAGGCAATGGGACTTGATGGCTACACTATATACAAAATACACTATATACAAAATAAAAAAACACCATTATATACTAAATATTCTGTGAAAACAGAAACAAAAACACAAAAATCTAGCAGCACAAGACACACTTGAAGTTGTGAGTCATTTGGAGTCATACAGTTTGGTTTAATGGATTACAAGGCTATTTTGCTGAGACAATCAGAAGGACATACTGTACTTATCTTCTGCTCTCTCGTCATAACATGCAGTGAACACTGCTTCCTCACGGCACATAGAGCATAAAAAGTACCATGTGACCTCCAGTTCCACAGTATTTTGCAAACTTCACCAGCAGGGCACACTTCACTGGAAAATTACCAAACTTACAACTTTACAAATGTGTCCCCATACTGCACATTTCTACTTCTCCAGATGGATTAACTTTTTGAATTGGGGGGAATTTGTGAGTTTTACCAACTTAGTACAAAACTAATCTGAATACATCTAAAGATTTATTGAGACATATAGCTGGTTATCACTGTTATCTATTTCTGGGCTGTTTGTCTCTCCCTGAGTGCATAGTGGCAGTAGTAGCTTCTCATCTGCCTCTTCTGGATTGTAAAGTGCTTTCTTTTGCCATTGTGTATAAAAAGGTGCTATATAATCCCAAATTACTTTGTTTCCTTCTTTTTCAAGTCAAACCATGTTTGCCAAGGTAATGCATGGTATCCTGGGTAACAGAGTGAGTGGAAATCTTTATAAATCAGCATGTTTGCACTGTGTCCTGTTTTCTCTGCTTATGGTGTAAGGAGGTGGACTTGATGTACCAAGAGTACCTTCTGACATTAAATTACTATGCTACTAGCAAGTGTTATTGTAATTACTACCTGGAAATTCACAGATTGTTCCCAGTAAAACAGAAGTTGTTTCAGTGCTGACAGGATTGCTGGCATTGCATGTGAGCAGGACTCCATAATCTTTATGCATTGCAGACATGATCAATTTTGTTTCATTCTTTCTCTGCATTGTAGAGTATGTTATGTTCCCACTGATTTTCCAGGTGTATAATATTTCTGTGCCATTCTCTGCTGAGCACTGCAAGGTAAAACTGCAGATCTCACTAAAAATAGTTGTTTCCATGTTGGTTATCACTGGTTTGGAAATTTTCTCTGTTTAAAGAAAGAAGAAAAGTCCATTATTACGCACTTAGTTAAATGACATATGAATAAAGTAAATACCGGAATTCAATTTGTTCTCCACCCAGGGCTGGGTTGTTAATGGCATTCATTAGACTCCCTGTGACTGAGCCTGGCTTTGACTTGATGTGGTCCAGGGGATATGACAGCACGTGGTTGGAATGGTCTGGAGTAAGAAATGGAAACGAAGGAAGGAGAAGAAGGATCCTTGAGAGCTCTATGGGTTCAGTCCTGTCCAAGGTTCTGGCTGTAACTGGCCGGGGAGACTTGGCTAGCTTAGAAGGTGACAATATAGGTCCTAAATATGGGTATAGTATAACTGTTCCATTTGGTCTGGTACCCCAGTAGCCAACCTGCACACAAGAGATTTAACTCATCTAACTTCGGATCTTGACCTAGAACAATTAAGGAACTGACTAGACTTAACTTGAACATTTTAAAAACTTCAACAGCCCTTGATTTAATATTTTCTCATAGGCTTGAGAAGTACTCTAAAGCTGGGGTTTTGTCTGATTCACTATCTGACCAGCAGTTAATGTTTTTGTGTTGGTGAGCAGATGAAATCAAGAGGTAAACCAAATATCAGGAAATGTCATTCCTTTAAAAATGTTGCTTACCTTGCTTTCATGTTATATCTGGAATATGTAGACTGGGAGGGCTTGATGTTAACAAATGTTCCCAGATGTTAACAAAGCTGCTCATACTTTGCTAACATTTTGGATTGGAAATGTGTGGTAAACATGTTCCAGTTAAGAAGCGCCATATAAAATTAAACCACTCTCCCAGAAAATGCCCCAATTAAACAAGGTACTGTATGCAAGGTAAGAGAGCAGGCCTGGAAAAAATCTAAATAATCTGATTTGCAACATGACTGGGCAGACTACTGGTCTAAAAGAAACTATTACCTGAAAGAATTACAGTCAGCTGAACACGCTTATATCAGTAAAAAACTGAAAGAAAATAAATCACTAAATCTCATGATGCCTTGGAACCGAGTCAAGAGTCTGATTGCAGTTACTGTCACCCAGAGCAAAACTATTTTACTGTAGAAGGGAACAAAATTGGCAACCTGCAGGGACATATTCAGACCCTGCCGGATGTGCGCACATAACAGTGTGTCACACAAAAAAGATATGCTGGCCAGCTGTGTTGTGATATTAAAGCAGATTGAATGATGAGCACAGATCACACATTCTGTTTGAATATCAGACCCTGCATACGTGGCACATAGCAAGATGCTACCATGTACAATGCGGCACATTCAGGGAGCAGGGCTGAAGACTGCCTACAGGGGAATGCAGGGTGCATACTTATATGTGCCACAGCCCACATGGGCGACATTCAGATGAAACATGCAAATGAGTCCATTGGGCATGTATGGTGTAAAGGGCGATTTACTTGCCCATTATGGGATCATTTGCATGGCTGTGCCTGGCAGAAAGTGCCAGACCAGCTTCCCACCCCCTCCCCAGCCAGGATCACAAAGGGAAACTGAATATAAATGTGCCCCTATGTCATAGTGTAGGTCCCCCCCAACGCACCTGATCACCGGGTGTAAGAATAAAATATCCACAGTCCCCTTTTCCATAGTGTAGGGACATCTAACCTTCCCAATGTCCAAGTGTGGTAATATTTTTTTTTAATTTATTTAAACTTTTCTTCCCCAGTTAAGCAATATGAGCCAAGCCCCTTTTTCAAAAGTGACATGGGAACATAAAGAAACAGTCAAGATGTTACAAAGACAGTGATAGTGAAGACATATAATACAGTAAAATCATTATAGACATTCACATTTTAATGAATCAACATAATGTTGTCTTAGCAGTAATTTAAAAGTATCATGACTAGAGGTCAGATGAAGATTTGAAGATAAACTATTCCAATGAGTTGGAGCAGAAATTGAAAAAGCTGACATTCTCATATTTGTAGTAACCCTAGGAACATCCAGTTTAATTGAACTATTTAAACAAAGGGACCTAAACAGGTTCTTAAATTCCAGCACAAAGTACAGAGGGGAAAGGGATCCCAGCCTTAACACATCATGGGCCAAACAACCCAAGCTGCAAAGGCAATGTAAATAAAAATACCCACAGTTCCCTTTTCCATAGTGTAGGGCCTCCTACCCTGCCCAATCACTAAGTGTAATAAGAATAAAATATTCACAGTCCCCTTTTCCAGAGTGTAGGGACCCCCTACCCTTCCCGATCACCAAGTGTAAGAATAAAAACTCCACAGTGACCTTTTCCAGACTATAGGGGACCTCTCACCCTGCACGATCACCGAAGGTAAGAATTAAAGCTCCACAGTGCCTTTTTCCATAATGTAGGGACCCCCACCACCCCACCTTAATCACTGTAGGAAATACATGAAATGAAGAAGATCCTGTTTTTCATAATGTAGTGTCCCCCCACCCCAGTAGACAGTAATGCACTGCCCCCCCACCCCACCATCATGTCCTGTGCTGCCGAATGGCACAGCCCTCCTCACCCTGCCATGGTCAGCCACTGAACGATCAGGACCTGAGCGCTTACAGTAACAAACATTCTTATATGCTGCATACAGCTGCTGCATGTTTTGAAATCCCTGACTGAAGAAATGGTGATGTAAACAAAAACTAGGAAGACAAGTGAATTTCAGTACTGTTTTCATTTGTAATCTTGATAAAAAAAAGACAACTGCCATGATTTTGAAATCAAATGTTATTGTAAAAAACTCACAAGATGATACACATTACTGTGACCCAATATTGTTGACAATATCTCTTTAATGATTACTTTATTAAACCAGGCTTCAACCTTGAGACTGCTGATGACTTTGATGGATAAATTCAAGTGGACAGGCCTTGCATGCCACCAGTGGCCCTTGTTGATTGTGTTTCTTTTTCCACAACTACATCTGAGACTACTGACAACTGCATTGCATATACCCTAGTGAATGAGCCTGCAAGCAACCAGTAGCTCCATTTGCTGACCATGATGTCGTCAGGGTAAGGCATTCTTTGTACATAATATGCTGACTGTACTCTTAATTTGCTGGGCTGGCAGTATAGTCTAAAGGTTAGAGTAACGTGCTGTGAACGAGCTTGGTATATCCAGTAGACAAGACCTGGGTTTGATTCTCACAACCTCCACTTGCATACTGTGTGCTTTTGAACAAATCACTTAACCGCCCAGTGCTTCCAGGTTGCTCCTAAAACCAGGCACTTGTGCCTAGTGGGCCTTATCTGATTATCAAAGACTAAAATAAAAAAACTTGACACAAAAAAAGTAAGGGAATTGATGCTCTTCATCCAAAGATTTTAAAATATGCCACTCCCAAAATCTCTCATGCCTTGACCTAGAGGTACCTATTGGACATGTCAATAGCTTTAGAGAATTTCCTGAAATGTGGAAACTTGCAAAAGTAATCCCAATTTCCAAGACAAGAGATGACAGACTACTTTAAAATGATTACCCAGTTTTGCTGCTGTTTGTTATATCAGAAGAATGAAGAAGTTGATGGGAAAGCACATTTCTAATTATTTAGAAATTCACCAAATTTTGAATACAAGTCAGTCTGGCTTTAGGTCAAACCATGGCTCAGCCACTGCCCTTGTGATTGTCACAAGTGATTTGCCCAGTGCAGTAGATAGTGGAATGGTGACATATTCAGTTTTCATTGACCTCCCCAAGGCCTTCAATACAATAGACCATGGCCTTCTGCTTAACAAGATAAAAAGACTGGGGTTTTCCAACAGATTTGTCAATTTTCTTGTTAGTTATTTAAGAGGTAGGTATCAGCTTGTCTCCATTAGAGAAGTAAACAAAAAAAAAAAAAAAAAACTGGAGTCAGAAGAGGTGTCCCCCAGGCCTTTTTCCTGTGGCCACTATTCTTTTCACTCCTCATTAATAATCTCCAGAATTAACATCTTAACACAGCTGTTCATCTCTATGCATATGGCATTGTTGTGTAGGGTTGGAACTCTGATGTCACAACATTCCAGTCTAAGCTACAACTTGCTTTTGATAAGATTCAGCACTATTTTTGTGATAACAGATTTTGAATCAATGCACAAAAGAAAAACAAGTTTTACAATTTGATTCCAGATGCAGAAATAGGCAAAATACACATTATTTCCATTTTTAATTTTTTATTTATTAATCTGAACAAGTCGGATTTACAACCTTTAAGTCAGGGACTTATTTACAAAGGTACCTCATTGCAGGGAGGGCAAGACAATAGAACACTGTGCAGATACAACATTGGACAACATTACAGGTGCAGGCATGTGCAGACATTGAATAGAGAACACACTTAGTTACATGTTGATATAAAATACAGATTTACAATTAAAGATGTACAATTTCTCTGGAGTTGCAGTGGAATACATCCTTGTATAAACCTAAGGGAGTAGGTAAAAAGGGGTAGGGGAAGGTGGATCTGCAGTCCAGGGGAGCTTATAGAGATTGGGGGGGGGGCAGGCAGGGAAAGGTCCTGCAGGATTGGGGGGGTAGGGTTAGTTGCACCTACAGCAGTGGACAATAAAGAGATGGTTCCTGAGAGTGATTTTGAAGGGACCAAGTTTGGCAGTGTTGGTGATGCAGGTAGGGAAGGAGTTGAACCAGATGGGGACTCAATAAAAGAAGGACCTCTGGGTGAGGGAGGTCATGGTTCTGGGCACTTTGAAGGTGGCTTTAACAGAGCTGCAGGTGGACACAGATGAGGATGGCCGTGGTAGGAAGGCAGAGACTCCTGGGGGGGAGAGTCCGAACAGGGATTTCATAGCAAGAAGGGAGGTCTGATACTGCAGACATTCCTCAAAGTTAAGCAGGTTAGCGGAGGAATAGAGCAGGCAGGTGTGGGTTCGGCTGGAAGCTCAGGTCAGGAGCCTATAGACCATATTGATGGAGAGCTGGATTTTAGAAAGGGCAGTGTTATCAGCTGCAGCATAGATTGGCAAGCCATAGTCCACTAGGGACAGGACAGAGGAGGTGATGGCCAGCTGGAGGGCAATGAGGAGTAGGCAATCCCTATGGTGGTAAAGTAGGCCAATCTGAGAGTTTATGGCAGAGGAAAGAGCATTGATGTGGATGTGGAAGGTGAGGGCAGTATCGAAAGTGATGCCTATGTATTTGTATGTGGGCACTTGCTCTAATGGGAGCTGAGAGTTAGGGGTAATCAGAAGGGGGGCACTTCTAGCTTTATTTTGGTGGTGAGAGAAGAGCATTGATTTGGTTTTCTTAAGGTTTATGACTAGTCTGTGATCAAGAAACCACCTTTCTCTTTGGTTGTAGGTGAGTTGAAGGGATGATTGGAGAGTGGAGGGATCTGGGTGTAAGGCAAAGAGAACTGCATCGTCTGCATAGAGGAGCATCTTGCTATTGCAGGAGCTGAGGAGAGAGTTGAGGTAGAGACTGAAGAGAATGGGACCCAGGATTGAGCCCTGTGGGACCCCGGAGCTAACAGGTCAAATGTTGGAGAGGGAGATGTTGATTTTTACATGCTGGTATCTAGCAGAGAAGTAGCTGGAAAACCAGGCAAGGGGACCAACAGAGAAACCGAGCTGGTGGAGAGAGTTGAGTAGAAAGGGGTGACATACAGTGTCAAAGGTCTTGGAGAGGTCCATGAGCACTGTACCAGGCCAGGTTGCCGGAGTCAAGAGCAGAGTGTAGGTATTGGGAGAACTCCAGGAGAGCAGTGGCTGTACTGTGTCCTGGGCGTAAGCCGTGCTGCTCCGGGCACATAACATCATACTTAGCCAAGTACTCAGATAGTTGGGTACACACCACATTTTTGAGGGCTTTGGAGAGTGGGGGGAGGATGGAGATTGGCCGATAGTTGCTGGGGGAGGATCGATCACCGCTCTCGTGTGTTGGAGTGATTTCAGCAGTTTTCCACACAGTGGAGAACTGTCCAAGGCATAGCGGCTGGTTGAGTAGGTACATCAGAGGGACTAGGACAATGTCCAGGACCAGGCGGAGGATCCTGGAGTCAAGGGGGTCACTGCTGGGATTATTACTACCAAGGGCTTTTGGCAGGTGTGGCCTGGCTTTTTGGGGGGATAGGGTGCGCAGGTAGAAAGGGAGGGTGATGCAGGGAAAGGGAGAGTAAGGAGGGAATTGGATCAAAAAAGCTGCTGGAGAGGACAGAGTTTAGATCAAAGAAAGTGGTGTTGAGGCAGTCAGCTATAGGTAGTGGATCAGAAGAGGTAGCGCCATCGATGGTAAGTCAAGATGGTGAAGGGGAGCGGGTCTTCTCATTTAGTTCTTTCATGCTATCCCAGAATGTCTGGGCTGAGTTCCAGGTGGAGGTGAGGGTAGCCTGGTAGTGCTCTGTCTTGGCCCGTCTGATGGCCCAGGTGCACCTTTTGTGCTCTGCATTGTAGGCTTGTCTATCAGATGGATTGCCTGAATCTACAGCGATTCACCAGAGATTATCCCAATTCTTAAGTTTCTGGATGAGGGAAGGGGAGATCCAAGGGTGTTGCATTTCTTT
Source organism: Neoceratodus forsteri (assembly GCA_016271365.2). Classification (NCBI taxonomy): domain Eukaryota; kingdom Metazoa; phylum Chordata; order Ceratodontiformes; family Ceratodontidae; genus Neoceratodus; species Neoceratodus forsteri. The sequence continues at coordinate 996,924,542 of CM028133.1, forward strand.
GTATGAATCCTGGTGGGGGGTAAAGAGGTCACAGGCCTTGCAGAAGGCACTTGTGAAGAAGTCAAGAGCTGAGTCAATATCTGGGTCATGTCTGATAGGAGACCAGTCTAGCTGGGCTAGGTGCTGTTTCAACTTTTTTAGGCCACCAGGGTATAGCCACCGGTGCAGTGTAGCCTGGGACAATGGTTTTGGAGAGGAGGATGACCAGGTACAGATGACTGGGGAGTGATCACTAAGTGAGTCGGGGAGGACAGTGATGTCTTGGATTTTAAAGGGACAGTTTGATAAGATAACATCTAGGAGGGTGTTGGTTCGTCTGGATCGGTTGAACCTGGTGGGCTGTGAGACTAGTTGGGACATAGCTAGGGCAGTGAAGGAGTCCCTGGTTTGGGAAGTGGTGGAAGCAAGCCAGTTAACATTAAGATCACCAAAGAAGACTTGCTCGACTTTGTGTGGGAGGGATATGAGCTAGTCGATGAGGGACTGGACTGCTGAGTTCTGGTTCCTTGGGGGTATGTAGGAGACAGTGAGAAAAAGAGGGCCTCTGGTGGGGTCAGGGGATAACTTTTAACATGAGGGTTTGGGCATCATAGTCAAGTTTGGGAGCAGGGGGTGCATGACCTATTAGGGTGTCCTGCAAGAATATAGCGCACCCACCACCACATTTGCCTATGCGGTCTTCCCCTGAATAAGGTGCATCCAGAGAGGGAGATAGTGGAGTCATTTAATCAAAAACAATTGCAGAATGTCATAAATTACAAAATCTTGACTTTATGGTTAGTTAAATATTAGAAATGGGACCATTATCTGAATGTTTTGGAAAATAAGGTGAATTCTAGGATAGGGATCCTGTATAGAAACAAAACATATTTTTCCCAGGATGTAAGACAGAGAATAATTCAAATCATGAATCTGGCCTTATTTGATTATGGGGACATTGCTGAAAACTCAGTCCTGGAGACTAGACAGAAAATATATCATAAACTGTCTAAATTTGTTTTCTTTGCACAAGGCAAATGTACCTTTGCTCTTTGTTAAACACCTTTAATTGGATGACTTTGGAGCAAGCAAGACAGCTACACAAATTAACCTTTATGTGGAAATGTGCTAAACAAAACTTTCATGTTTACATTACTGATTTGTTTTCTTATCACTCCATCAGTCCAGGGTTAATGTCAGCAAAAGGTTTGGAATATAAGATTCTAGCAGTGAACTCTTATGTGGGTGAATTATTCCTCACCTACAAGGGCTCAAACTTATGGAACACTCTTCTGTGTGAGATGAACTCTAGTCCTGATAATCTCCCTTCATTGCACACTTTGAAATTTTTGTTAAATCTTCAGGCCAAGTGCATTGTGGTTCTTGCATGATTTTATCATTTTACATGTTTTATGTACTGTGAGATGTTGTACTTATTCTTTTAAAGAAATTATTGCTAACGTTTGTTACTATATTTAATAACTTACATATAAGAAGCCAGAAGAACTGTGGGTCACCCTGGAAACAGGAAATGGGACAGCCATAAGAACTGGGGTTATCTACAGGCCCCCACACCAGGGGGAGGACATAGACACATTACTGTTAGAAGATATACAAAACATGACAGCTAAAGGGGAGGTTCTCTTAATGGGAGACTTCAATATGCCGGATACAGATTGGTCAATACCAGCAGGAACATCTGCCAGAACTAGGCACATGGTAGATTCCCTGAAGGGGGAGGGCCTCAAATAACTGGTACAACAGCCTACAAGAGACAGGGCTAACCTAGATCTAGTACTGACTAACAGGGAAGGGATCACAGATCTCCAGGTAGAAGGTCACCTGGGGGCCAGTGACCATCACATGGTATGGTTCAATTTGGCCACTACATCTAAATCATCCCATTCCAAGGCAAAAATATGGGACTTCAGAGGAGCTGACTTTGATAAGATGGCCAGCAGAGTTAAGCTAGCCCTGGCAAAAAGAAACACAGGTGAAGAGGTACAGGCAAAGTGGGCAAACATTAAGGATGCAATACTTGAAGCAACATCCCATTGTGTCAGACAGAAAAGGACATGCAAAAGAAGAAGGAAATTACTTTGGTTCTCAAACACAGTAGCAGAAAAGGTCAGAGACAAAAGGCTGGCCTTCAGGAAATATAAGGGAACACAGCGGGATGGAGATAGAGAGGCATACCAAACTGCCCGAAGGGAAGCAGGGAAGGCAGTAAGGCAGGCAAAGTCCCAAACTGAGGAAACACTAGCACGAACAGTAAAAGAAGGTGACAAGACTTTCTATAGATACATTAGTGAAAGGAGAAAGTCCAAAGGGGGTATTGCTAAGCTCAAAGGAGAAAAGGGGGCATGTGAGGAGGAGGGCCCTGTAAAGCATTTATCCTAAATAGATATTTCTGCTCAGTATTTACTGAAGAGAAGGTAGGGCAGGGCCCACAGCTGAGCACCACGGACACAGGGGGGAGGGAGGGAGGTGAGCACTACTCCCTTCACAAAAGAAAGGGTCCTACAAGAGCTCGCTAAGCTTGGGTGGACAAGGCAATGGGACCTGAAGGCATATATCCCAGGGTACTTAAGGAGCTAAGGGTGGAACTAGCAGAGCAATTAGCAGAACTGTTTAGTGAGTCTCTGAGCACAGGAGAGGTCGCAGAAGACTGGAGAAGGGCTCATGTGATCCCGCCCACAAGAGTGGTGCAGGAGGAGGCAGGGAACTACAGGCCAGTCAGTCTTACCTCAGTAGTGGGCAAGATTATGGAGGCATTCCTTAAGGAAAGGATAGAGCAACACCTAGAATCCATAGGGGCACAGGATCCAAGACAGCATGGGTTTACAAAAGGAAGGTCCTGTCAAACTAATCTCATAGATTTCTTTGACTGGGTAACCAGAGTGGTGGACCAAGGGGGAGCAGTTGATGTCACCTACCTTGACTTCAGCAAAGCTTCCGACACTGTTCCACATAGAAGATTGATAAATAAGCTGGGTAGGCTCAGGGTGGGTCTTAATTTTGTCAACTGGGTGGCAAACTGGTTGACAGATAGAAAACAGAGAGTGGTGGTAAATGGTATACAGTCAGAAGAGATACAAGTCACAAGTGGGGTACCTCAGGGATTGGTCCTAGGGCCAGTCCTCTTCAATATCTTCATTAGTAACATTGCAGATGGACTAAAGGATAAGGCTTGTTTGTTTGCAGATGACACCAAGATCTGCAACAGAGTAGATGATCCAGATGGGGTGGGCAGAATGAGAAGAGATCTGGATAAACTAGCAAAATGGTCAGAAGAGTGGCAACTGGGATTTAATGCAAAGAAGTGCAAGATCATGCACATAGGGAAGAGAAACCCTGAAGTCACATATAGGCTGGGAGGGGAGCTGCTAGCAGTCACATTGGAAGAAAGAGACTTGGGCATCATCATCACTGATGACCTGAAATCATCCAAGCAGACTTCTAAAGCAGTAGGTAAGGCTAGGGGGATGTTAGGGTGTATTAGTAGGGGTATCATAAGTTGTAAGAGGGAGGTAACAATCCCTCTTTACAAAACACTGGTTAGGCCCCATCTGGAGTACTGTGTGCAGTACTGGAGGCCACACCTTCACAAGGACATTAACCAAATTGAGGCAGTCCAGAGAAGGGCAACCAAAATGGTGCAGGGACTGCATCAGAAGACATATGAGGACAGATTAATGGAACTCAAAATGTATACCTTTGAGCAAAGGAGGGAGAGAGGTGATATGATCGAAACATTCAAACACCTTAAGGGCATTAACAAAGTGAAAGAGTCTAACATGTTTAAATATAAGAAAAATAGCAGGACAAGAGGACACAGCATGAGAATAGAGGGAGGCCAATTAAGGGGGAATGTGAGGAAATTATTTTTCACAGAAAGAGTGGTGGATGCATGGAACAGCCTACCTCAGGAAGTGGTGGCTATGAATACAGTGCAGGGCTTCAAACAGGCATGGGATAGGCATAAGGGAGCAATACAGACGAATATGGATAGATAGGTCATTTACAGTGTAAAGGTGTGTGGCACATTCATAAGGTAGGAAAAATGGGCAGACTGAATGGGCCTTGTGGTCCTTATCTGCCGTCAACCTCTATATAAAAGGAATACCACACCCTCATGTGTTGTAAATTGTATTTGTTTCCATGGCAACAGACAACTAATTTCCTGTAGTTATTAGGGATACACATGTTTGCTTTACTTTGTTTTCACTGCTCATACTAGTTCCCAGTAACTATACTGGGGGTCTCTGTTTCATGGTTATCGAAATCTCATTGCCCATGAGAGCTGCACTAGCATATGAGAACATTATGTCACAGCAACCATTTATTTCATGTAGCTCTATGCTAAAAGAACAGCTGTCATGAAAAAATAAACTCTGGAAACACAACAATTGAACGCAATTTAAAGGACAATACATGAATTACAAGTCAGACAGTTTGCACAGCTAACTGAACATAAATGTAATATTTCACACTTCGCTGAAACTTGTTTTATTGAATGCTAATTAAGCAAAAAAGGCATACTGTGGAGTCCAAAGGGTGCTGATTCATTTTCTCCTGTGCTAATGTATCTCTCAAGGTCAACAGGATTTGGACAGCCAGAAAATGTAGTCACCAGGATAGTTACAGGGACTAGTATGCACAGTGAAAATAAAATAACAGAACATTAAGACAAATAAAGTTGCAGGACAGAATACTTTACACCCTAGACTGCCAAGAGAAATTGGTGATTATACAATGGGCAGTAAAGAAATCACAAAATGCAGCATTCTGATTGGTTGGCTGCCACCTTTCCAGCATTGTAAATCCCCCAGTGTACCCACTGGAAAAGATGCCAGCCACCATGCAGTCGCATCAGCAACTCTCTGTCAAATCCCTCCATTCCTGGCAAACACACCACTACCAAGCACATGGACCGAGGGCGAGATTACCTCGTAGTTAACCCGACATCCGATACTCCGTGGCAAGCCTCAAAACCTCACCAAAAGTGCTGCACCATTCCATAAAAGCGACGCACCCAAAAACAAAAACAAAAGAAAATGCGGTTCATTTTTCCCGACAGCAAATAAGCTAAAAATATCCCACAGTAGTGGTGGCAATCGGCAATCCTCCAGCACATGCGCAGACCTCGCAAAAAAATCCAAGCAGTCCGTTAGCAGTGAAAAACAAATGAGCTGCAACTTTGAAAAGGAAGGGACCTTTTAAATTGTTTTTTTTTTTTTTTTTACAAAACAAACAGGGCTTAGAGCATCAGAATATACCTCCAGGGAGTGGGTATACTGAGATTGACCACTACTGGTGTGGTTATGTCCCTCGGCTGTACCTCGGCACCGAACCACACCAGCCGTGGTAAATCCTCTAGTATACCCACTCCCTGGAGGGGTATATTGCTTTAATGAATGGTAGAGCCAACAACTGCACTATTCAATATAGCTTGAAACAAGAGAGGTACTAGGAGACTGGAGAACAGTTATAGTTGTCCTCATATTCAGAAAGGGTGACAGGAACTCAAACTTCAAATTAAAGGCACATCTGACTGACATTGGTCTTGGAAAAGCTAATGGAAACTATATTAAAGGATAAACTGGACATAGAGATTAGTATTAAAAACCTGAGTGATAAAAGTCAGCACGGCTTTATGAAACAGATCCAACATTACAAATACATTAGTTTTTTTTTTTTTAAGAAAAGTTAAGCAAATCTTTGAACACAAATGCTCCGGTAGATTTAGAAATACAGATTTAGAAATACAGAATGTAATGGCAGATAAAACGCCACCTAGTCTGCCTATTTTTTTAGACTTCATTTATTGCTGCAGACCCTATAAACATATAAAGCTGGTGACCTACTGATTGAATAGTATAACTCAGATAATGAAAATAGGGGGAATAATATCTGAATTGGGAGAGGTAATTAGTGGGGTCCCCCAGGGTTCAGTACTGAGTCCAGCATTGTTTGCTCTGTACATCAGTGATCTAAATAAGAAATAGACAATTGGCTAGTGAAATTCACCAGCAGTATAAAGTTAGGTGGCCTAAATGACACAACTGAAAATACCAACAAGATAAACAAGATCTTAAAGCTATCAAGCAATGAACCATTAGAAGTTGTGTGCCATTTAATAGTGACACATACATTTGAGAATGGGTAATAGTTTTGAAAAAATGCCAGTAAAAATGGAAAAAACTTAATTAATAAGGATCTAAAATTCAGTAATCATTTTATCAAAGTAGTTAAGGCATCCAGCAGACTACTACAATGCAGTAATGAAAAACCTTTATAAGTAGATATGCACAATGCATAATGCCGCTATATAAAACATGCATATAACTGCACCTGGATTATTGTTCACCACTATGGGGTCCATACCTCAAAAGGGACATAGCAAATATAGAAAGGGTGCAGCACAGAGCAACTAGCAATAAGGAGGCAGTATAGCGCAGTGGTCTAAGGCTCTGAGCTGCAAATCTGGTGATATCCAGCAGACCAGACCTGGGTTTGAATCTCACAGCTTCCACTTACATACTGTGTGACCCTGAGAAAGTCACTTAACCTCTGTGTGCTCCCAGGTCGCTCCTGTAAAAAAAATCTTTCAGCTTAGTGTGCTATACCTGGTTAAACAACTAAAATAAAAAAAAAACTAAACTAGCAAAGGGATTATTCACATCAATAAAGCTTAGACAAAATGGGACTATATACTATGAAGGACAGGAGAGACAAGGGAGATATACTACAAATATTTAAAATTATACAGGATGATGTATTAAAGAGAGAGCTTAGGGATAGAATATATATATATATACAGTTACACAATCTTAAGATGTCACACCAAACAGATAAAACTAGAGCATACAAAAAATGAGAGAAGAGAGTTTTACACCAACAGAGCCAATGAACTATGAGGCATTCTACTTAGGGACATTGTGCAGTTGGGTATGTTATCCATATTCAAGGCTAACTTGGATAGCTACTTACTTCAAAACAATGGCATAAAGAAACCCTGTTAAGATGGGAGACAGACATGATGGGGAATAGCCTCCTTCAGTCTAACACCAAGTACAGTATAAGTATAGTACTGCAAGTATAGAATGTTTATGAGAACTGAACCCCATTTGCAGGTCTGCCAGACTGATGGTGCTGCTAGTGTTAAGGAAAATGTTCAAGAGCTGGCCACATAAGGGGTGAGGTAGAAAGTTCTCCAGGAAGATGCATGGATTTACTTATCAGCTACCACTGGTACCATGAAAGGTATTATGAAACAACAAAGTGTTCATTCTCAAGCCCGCCTGAAGGAGGAAAAGTGTGTGGGGGCTCAATATTAATGCCATTAAAGAGGGGTCATGAAATGCTGAGAAAATTATTAACTTTATCTTAACTATGTGTTGCTATCCCTGATGCAAGAATTGAGGTAGAGAGGTGTTCATCAACAGTTTCCAGACTGAAGCCCACCATTGGCTTCTGGTGTTAGTAACTGATGCTACACGTCATAGGGTCCAATTTTCAAATGCTCTGTGTCTGCTGCAGTCCCATGGTGCACTGAATATACAAAGCAGGGGGCTTGCAGCATTCACTTGGTGTCCACTGGGATTTTTAATCCTGTGTACCAAATGCTGCAAATTAGGCCAGCTCCCCTCTGGTCTAACTTGTGCCATTTGAAGGACCCTTTTCTGTGGCTTGTGCTAATTGTTTGATGAAAGCTGCCATAAAGTGTGGAAACTGTCACAGCAGCACCAAATGTACTAAAATGTGGCAAAGTTGCATCAAAGAAGTTTATCAAGGTTGATGCAGGGCGTGACACAAGCCTTGCATCAACCTTCCAAAATCGGGCCCACTGTCACTAACATATAGAGATGAATAGTCTAAGTCCACTTTCTTTTCATAATGCTATATGAAGGAAAGGAACCCTGACTGTCATTAGTGAGTTGACTGTATACCATCTATTTAGTGATCACATCTAAGGCCTGCATACATACCTGTAAGTAAAAGTGGTCATTGTTCATTACAACTGTAAGTCTGTGTTCCTGTCTATACTGTAATTGCCTAATGTAATGAGCAATGAGTCGCTAATGCTAGAGGATGCTCTGAAGACTGAAAGGTAAATATGGGACTGTTGTTTAATGAGCTGTTAAGCCAGTGCTGAGAAATCAAAACTAACAATCAGGTGTTACCATATCTGGAAAAAACATAATTCCTTCATTCTGTAGCAGGACATTGAACAGTGTGGAACAGTTTTCTTCTTCACAGGTATTACTGGTGGTAGATCATCCCTTTTTTAATGGGTCTTTGGGTGGAGTAGGGAGGTTGAGTACTAGAAGGTGGTAGAGTGTGGGTGCTTGCTACTAAGTCTTGGGGACGGGGATGGGGTATGGGTGTAGGGTGGTGTTTCGTAATATACATGAGTGTTGGCAGGGTTATTTTTTACTGAATACTGATTTGAAATAGAACGTCACTTGGACTGTGGGAGGAAGGGAGGAGAGAGGTGCACTGTAGAAGGTGGTGGGATGGGTTTATGGATTTCTAGAGATTCAGAGAGTGGATGAGAAGTACATTAAGCCATCATGGGAGCAGGAGGGTTCTTTATTGGAAAAGCAATTTTAGGGGAAAAATGTGTAATTCTGTGTGGTAATTTACTAGTTCTCAAAGTGAAAACTGCATATAGTGGCACTTTACTGGTGAAGTTCCAATATATGTAGTCTTCACATGACAAAGTTGGGCACTTTGCAAAGTTGACAACTACTTGAAGTTCAGTTTGTGATGAAGTGAAGTTAGGGGGAACTTTCTGAAGGTCATTGCAAAGCAAATTGCCCTGACATTGCTCATCTCTAACTTAGGAACACATAAAAAGAGTAACCTTGTGTGGAGGCATTGTGTGCCATTTGGAAAGGGAAAGGGGAAATTGTTTAACCAGGAAAGGCATACTAAGCTGAAGCTTGTTTCCAGGTGTGACCTGGGAGCACAGGGATGTTAAGTGACTTGCTCTGGGCCACACAGTATACAAGTGGGAGCTGTGGGACTCCAACAGGTTTGCAGCTTAGAGATCTAAATCAAAGTGCTATACTGCCTCCAAAATGAACTTTAACAACCATGAGCCCAATACTATCTGTGCAACAGACAAATCCATACAATTCCTAAATATACTTATAGTGCATGGCTTACCCAACCATTGAGGGAAGGGTTGCAATTTGTTCTATATATTGTAGGTGTTCAACTTCTAAGCCAGCTTGGACCTTCTATTACTGAAAACATAGAAGCATTGAACATAGAACATAGAAACATAGATGTTGGCAGAAAAGGACCTATATGCGCATTCAGTCTTCCCATTGTTGCTGTCTATTCTGTCGTCACCGACCATACATGCTTGAAGCTCCCCATGGTCTTTGCCACCACTACCTCCTCTGGCAGGTTGTTTAGTCATCCACCACTCTTTTCATTAAGATGTATTTCTGCACATCTCTCCTAAACCCACTCCAGCTTCATTTCATGTCCCCTTGCTCTAGTGCCTTTCAGTGCTACCTTGTTCACTCCTGTGAGGTACATGTAGGTTTCCATCATATCACCTCTCACTCTCCTCTCTTCCAGGGAGTACACATTCGAGTTCCTGAAGCCTTTCCTCATATTGCTTCTCATGCAACCCCCACACCATTTTGATTGCCCTCCTTTGTGCTGCCTTCAGCCTTTCAGTGCCCTTGTGTGGGGGAGTGGGCTCCTGAACTGGACACAATACTCCAGGTGGAGCCTCACTAGTGCGTGATGCAACACCAGCACCACCTTGCTCCTCCAGGTAGAAATTCCTCTGCCAATGTACCCCAGCAGCATGCTAGCCTCCCCACTGTTTGCCACACTGCCCAGCTGCCTTGAAATCCTTAGATATGATGACCCCCAAGGTCTCTCTCTTTCTTGTTTGGTGACTATAAGCACCACTCTTCCCCATCAAATACACAGCCTCTGGGATTACTGCCCTAAGTACACTTTCTGACATTGAAACCCAGCTGCCACCACCCTAAACTATTTCTCTAGTTTTCCTAGATCCTGTTGCATTCTGTCCATCCCTTCCTGGTTGTCAATGCTGTTGCAGATTTTTGCATCATCCACAAAGAGACACATCTTCCCCTCAAGCTTCTCTGCAATGTGGCTTATGTGGACATTGAAGAGACTCGGTCTCAGCAACAAACCTTGTGGCACCCCATTAGTCAATCTCCTATCATCTGATTGGTTACCATTTACCATCACCCTTTGCCTCCTATCCTTTAAGCAGTATGAAACTCAGCTTGTCACTTTTTCCCCTACCTGCAGGCTGCCTATATTCCTAACTAGCCTCCGGTGTGGCACAGGGTCAAAAACCTTACTGAAGTCCAGATAGGTCATGTCACGGCTCTACCTTGATCCACCTCCCAAGTAACCCAGAAAAATATACTGTATCTATTAGATTCATTTGTCATTAACCCCCTCCATGAAAGCAGAGAAAGCTGAATTTGAAATAAAGTTATTGTGTAAAAAGTTTGAAAGCTGGAAATATAGTCCAGAATCAATCAATTAAACATATCTGAGAGCAAGGAGGAATTCACACTGACACAAATTCTTCAACGTAATAAATACCAACTGTGATAATGTATGAAGAAAACAAAATAGTGGACCTATTTTTGTTACTGAATTTAATGAAATTAGTGAAAAGGTTAAACACATTTTGAAAAAAGGTTTTATGTGATAAGGGCAAAGATTTCTGCACAGGAACAGAATGGGCAACTGCAAAACAGCGACCACACAGTGACCGGGAAAAAGGGCAAGAAGTGGAAGGGCAACTTTGTGGTGCAAAAGACATCAGGGCAAACACGAAGTGAGCGACCTTGATGGAGTGAGAGCAAGAAGGGAGTCAGTCAATAAAGAGACTTGGGGGGAGCAAAAGAACTGCAGGCACCTGTGATGCAGGTAACAACACATAACAGCTGGTACCACTGCCGCAACTGAGCACTGACCATGCCATCGACTACCCTGCCATGGCTCACTCCTGGAACTGGAAATTGTGAACCAGGCCACAGAGATAGTCAAAGTGGCTATGGGTGGCATATTCTGATATGACAGCTATGATCCATGCATTAAGGTCCCTGTAATATTTGTGGACCTGTGCTGACTCAACCCCTGAGACTAGCTGTTCAATCCCAAACTGCCAACAGGTGCTCCTCCTGCTGGAGGCACCACAGGAGGCACCATATGCTGGGGATGGCATGCACCGATGTAGCTGTTGAATGTCCTGTGCCACCCCTCAACCGCATTATTGGTATGTGCGATTGCTTGAATGGTTGCCCCGTGGCAGTTACACTGTGCCACGGGGAATATTGGTCTCCTTCTCCCAGATCATCACATTGGCTTCCTAATCCAGTTGTTCTCAAAATAATCAAGAATAGGCTGCAACACCTCCTCATTCTGCTGGAAAAAAAAACTCCACTCACGCATCTCCTCAAACACTCCAGGCAAGTTGTTGATTGGCATGAATACCAGTACCAGAAGCATATGCAGGTGCAGTGCAAAATTCACACTGGCAGTATAGCAGTCAAGGACTTCAGGGCAACACTGGATCCACCACCAGATGGCTTGTGAGAAATGGAAAAAACAGCCCTGTATCTGTATGTTCAGGAACACTGTGGTGACCCCCTCAAGCTGGCATGCTCAAATTCCAGCAGAAGCATCATGAGGGACAGTGCTAGGCAGTGTATTCTCATTTGCCCAAGCATTCTGACATTCACTTGTGCCCTCCAGGAGCAAGTCAGGGCATACATGGTGGCAAGACTACCTCCAACTGGACAGCATGTATAGTTCTAATCCCCCTGGTGTAAGAAATCTTGATATTGAAAATCAGGGGAAAATACTGTTTTCTCCTGTCTCTGAATTTTTACCACATGTTTTTAATCCTGCCATTTCAACATTTGAGAATGTGGTGTTGAAAGAGGTGAATGAAGTATTACAGAGGGCAGGTTAGCCAAGAAATAAAAATCTCACACAAAATGAATTAGTGGCTCTGAAAGTATTAGAAACTGATATTACTGTTGTGATTAAACCAGCAGATAAGGGAGGGAATATTGTACTGGATAGAGATCATTATATGATAAGGGCAAAGATTTCTGCACAATGACAGAATGGGCGACTGCAAAACAACAACCACGCAGTGACGGGAAGAAGGACAAGAAGTGGAAGAATGCTTAATGACACTACAAGTTACAGTAAAGTTAATAGATCCAGAAACAAATGTTTGATACCTTTTAATGGACCAACATAGATGTAACAACAAGAACAAAGTGCTCTAGCTTTCGGACCAACCAGTTCTTCTTCAGAAGCTCATGGCAGTTGTTTAGAAAATACAATACTTACAACAGCTAGATAATGCAGAGAAAAACAGAAAAAAATCCCCACTGGTTTAAAATACTCATTTAAAACAACAACAACAACAACAACAAAACAGAAGATGATGTCAGAGAAGTTTAACAGTACAATACTGCCTTCAGCCAGAAAGAACCTTGGGTTCAGATGTGCTTGGGTGGGACACACATACCAAGAATCCTACTGCATATAAATTTAATTGACATAGGATAACACTGCTGAAGCAGATAACTCCTAAATCAAGCTATGAGTGTCACAGTTAGTATAAGGATGTGATTACTGAAACGCAACCCCCACCCAGATTAAAGACAAACTAAGATTGTTATAGGGCTCATGAAATTTCAACGTTAGCATTATAGACAAGAATTTACCAGTAAAGTTGTCTTAAAAACATCAGTGCACACTGTGTGATGTGTAAAACCTAGCTGGACATGTCACCCAGCTGTATACTCAAGCTAGATAAAAGGCCCAAGAAATTTCAAAAAACCTCAGGACTATATAAATGATAATTTAAATATAAATTGATAATATAAGTGTGAAACAAAAAACTCTAGTCAAGGAACCTCAAGGAATTAAGACCTTGTAGCCTGATATGTACTGATGTCAATACATACTGAGAATGTAGCAACTTGATGTACCACAAGTGTCTAAGGAATCTGAAAAAGAAATAAAAATGTAATTTCTCTCCTCCTCTTCATACAAACAATACATCCTAACCCACTCCACATCACAATAATGTGGGTGGGGGAGATACATAGCTTAAAGGAGATGTTGTCTCTCTCTCTCTCTCTCTGCCCCCTCCTTTCTCTCTCTCTCTCTCTCCCACAGACACACACACACACACACACTCTCTCTCTCCTAGTGAACCTATATTAACTTCAGTCACTGCAATTGTTCCCCAAAGGAATTCAACTTGTCATGAAATCCTGAGTAAAAGGGCTTATGTCTCTTAATATCTACAGAGTGAAAATGTAACACTATTTAACCATACTACTATCAGCAAAGTAACATTTCCAAGGATACTAGATAGAACTACCATGAAATAAACCTGCCACCCTCCCCAGGATAAGGTAACTAGAATTAAATGTAAAGTATATGTGTAAGACCAGAGATCTAACATACCTACATATCCACAAATTACTACAATATTAGCCTAATGTAAAAAGATCTGTGCAGGACCCCCATGCAAATGAGATCACACACTGCAATATGTACAGAGTTACAACAATTATATATAACAGTATAAGATAACACTCCTGCATGTACATTAGCAGGCTGGGTAATCTGAATATGGTGCGATGGAATCAACCCCCGGCAAAGATAAAAAGTAAGGAGGAATTAATATTCATTATGTGTGTGAAATAAAAATAGTAACACATTATAACTCCATATATCTAAATAGAGACTTACCTCAATGTGACAGCAAGCCCCACATCTGTTATATCACATACCTCACAACACATACCCACACACATATATACACACACACATCCACATCCCACACATGCTGAAGTCCTATAATATGTCAGTTTGAAGAAGAAAAGGTCTGTGGATGTTAGTTTCTGTAGTGTCCCATAAAGCCAAGATCCACGTTCATCCCATCTGCTACCATATTGAGATGTAAAATAAGTTTAATCTCAAAAGCTCGTCTCTGTTGTGTGTTTTTGAGATTTCCTTTTAAGACCATTACTGACATATCTGAGACTGAGTGGTCAGGCTGGGAGAAGTGATGCCCCACTGGTTTTTGAGTCTTCCTTGCTGTAATAGTATGTCTGTGTGAGTTCATCCTAGTGCAGAGCTGTTGGCGTGTCTCTTCTACATAACCTGTTTGTGGACATCTCTTGCACTGAATGAAATAAACAACATGTTGTGAAGTGCATGTATAACTCCTATGCACCTGGAATTGTCTGTTTTGTGATGTAATCACACAGTCTGAGGTAGAAATGAGCCCACAAGTCTTACAGGGGCGTTGATTGCAGGGTTGTGTGCCATTGTGTGACATGGTATTCTGTTCCGGTGAAAGTTTGCTCCTAATAATTAGGCTGGATAAATTTGGTGGTTGTTTAAAAGATAGTAGTGGGAGTTCCTTAAAAATACAATTAAGGGTGTCATCCTTACTAAATATTGGGTGGAGATCTTTAATAATCTTATGCAGACGTTCAAGGTCTGGATGATATGTGACTACCAAGGGTATTCTGTCTGTAGCTGTCTTTTCTTTATATTGAAGTAGTTGTTGTCTTGGTACTTGTGTAGCCCGTTCTGTTATCCTTTCAATTTCCCTGGAAGAGTGTCCCTGCTCAATGATGGTGTTTTTCAACATAGCCAAATGTGTATCTCTGTCATCCTCATTTGAACAAATACGGTGACAACGAAGTGCTTGACTGTATATGACAGATTTTTTTGTATGGTTTGTGTGGTTACTTTTCTTGTGCAGGTATCTCTGTCTGTCTGTTGGTTTCCTGTAAATACATGTATGTAAGGTTCCACCCTTAATGATGACTGTGGTGTCCAGAAAGTTAACCTTTGTGGTAGAGTACTCCAGGGTAAGCTTTATGGTAGGGTGGAGATTATTAAGTTTGTGATGAAAATCTTTGAGTGCATCTGTGCCTTCCATCCAGATGATAAACAAATCATCATTGTAACAGAAATAAGCTAGTGGTTTGTGGGGATACTGCCTTAAAAAATCCTCTTCCAAGTCAGCCATAAAGAGGTTAGCATACTGTGGAGCCATTTTGGTGCCCATTGCTGTTCCCATAGTTTGAACATAATGTTTAGCATTGAAGTTGAAGTTGTTATGTGTCAAAATTAATTCCATAAGTTCCCCCACCACTCCAGGGTTGATGTTTTGTTCCGGTCCTTTCTCATGTATGTATTTAAGGCATGCTGCAATGCCATCTGTGTGTGGAATATTAGTGTAGAGGGATGTTGCATCCATTGTCACTAAAATGGTATCAGGTGGTAAATCCTTTTAACCAGAAAGTACATGCAAAAAGTGCGTAGTGTCCTGGATATTACTGTCTCTTTCCATAACCAGCGGTTTCAAAATGGTCTCTACAAACCCTGAGATCCCCTCAGTCAAGGTACCATTACCAGAGACTATGGGTCTCCCTGGATTGCCAGATTTATGTATTTTAGGCAGCATGTAGAATGTCCCTGGCCTGGGTTCATCAGGGATGAGGTGAGTTAGTTTCTCTCAGACATGGTCAGGAAAAGTTTTAATTAAGTCACGTAGTTCATCTTTATATCTTGTAGTGGGGTCACTCTCCAGTTCTCTGTAGTATGTAAGATCTGTTAGCTGTCTATTAGCTTCAGTAATATAATCCTCTCTGTTTAAAATCACCACTGCAGAACCTTTATCAGCTTTTTTGATGACAATGTTGTGGTTTGATTTCAGTGTCCCTATAGCTCTCCGTTCCAGTGGAGAAAGGTTATAATGAGTTTGTTTTTGCCTGGTAAGGATCTGACCACTGACTTGTTGGTGGAAACAATTAATATAATTGTCTAGTTTTTTGTTACGCCCACTTCAGGGGGTAAAATCAGATTCCTTTTTCTTATCCATTACATTATTGCTGTTTGCACTGTCTTCACTACCAGTGATTTTTTCCCTGCCATGAAAGAATTCTTTAAGTCTCAATCTACGGAAGTACTCCTCCAGTTCACCACAAAACAGTATGTTATTCAGTGGTTTTGCTGGGCAGAAAGGGAGGCCCTTTGAAAGTACATTTAGTTCTCCAGTAGTCAGTGTGTGGTTGGACAAATTAACAACCGAAAGGTGCCCATCAGTATTGTGTTGTTGTTCAGTGACTCCATTATGTTCTTCATGGTTGTTAGGAAGTATGGTATGTTGAAGGGCATCTAATTTCCTATTTTTCATAAGCATGACTTTTCTTAAGGTACTTTGGTAGTTAATGTGTATCTCTCGCAAGATGTCCTGAATAGGTTCCCCAGACACCCTTTCCAGAGTGGTAACAATTTCAGCAAACTCTTTGTTAAGAACAACTTTTTGGGCTGATGACATGCGAATCCTGTGATTTCTCAGTTTCTCAGAGGTCCTATGACAAAGTTGTTCTGCATATGTAGAATTGTTTGTATTTCTTAATGGATTCCAAATAGTAAGACCTTTAGGGATAATGTTTCTCCTCTTGCACTGGGTTAGAAAATAGATGTCACTGTCTAGCTGTGCCAGTTTCTTCTTGATGTTATGTAACTGCCATATTCTACGGCGAATTCCGCGGTATCTTCCATGATGAAATCTAGATTTAGTAGTTGCCGTATTGGTCCTTGCAAGAATAGATCCAGAAGCAAATGATTTGATACCTTTTTAAGGACCAACATAGATGTAACAACAAGAACAAAGTGCTCTAGCTTTCGGACCAACCAGTTCTTCTTCAGAAGCTCATGGCAGTTGTTTAGAAAATACAATACTTATAACAGCTAGATAATGCAGAGAAAAACAGAAAAAAATCCCCACTGGTTTAAAATATTCATTTAAAAAAACAACAACAAAAAAAAAAACAGAAGATGATGTCAGAGAAGTTTAACAGTACAATACTGCCCTTCAGCCAGAAAGGACCTTGGATTCAGATGTGCTTGGTGGGACACACATACAAAGAATCCTTCTGCATATAAATTTAATTGACATAGGATAACACTGCTGAAGCAGATAACTCCTAAATCAAGCTATGAGTGTCACAGTTAGTATAAGGATGTGATTACTGAAAGGCAACCCCCACCCAGATTAAAGACAAACTAAGATTGT
Source organism: Neoceratodus forsteri (assembly GCA_016271365.2). Taxonomy (NCBI): domain Eukaryota; kingdom Metazoa; phylum Chordata; order Ceratodontiformes; family Ceratodontidae; genus Neoceratodus; species Neoceratodus forsteri. The sequence continues at coordinate 996,941,670 of CM028133.1, forward strand.
TATAGGGCTCATGAAATTTCAACGTTAGCATTATAGACAAGAATATACCAGTAAAGTTGTCTTAAAAACATCAGTGCACACTGTGTGATGTGTAAAACCTAGCTGGACATGTCACCCAGCTGTATACTCAAGCTAGATAAAAGGCCCAAGAAATTTCAAAAAACCTCAGGACTATATAAATGATAATTTAAATATAAATTGATAATATAAGTGTGAAACAAAAAACTCTAGTCGAGGAACCTCAAGGAATTAAGACCTTGTAGCCTGATATGTACTGATGTCAATACATACTGAGAATGTAGCAACTTGATGTTCCACAAGTGTCTAAGGAATCTGAAAAAGAAATAAAAATGTAATTTCTCTCCTCCTCTTCATACAAACAATACATCCTAACCCACTCCACATCACAATAATGTGGGTGGGGGAGATACATAGCTTAAAGGAGATGTTGTCTCTCTCTCTCTCTCTGCCCCCTCCTTTCTCTCTCTCTCTCTCCCACAGACACACACACACACACACACACACACACACTCTCTCTCTCTCTCTCCTAGTGAACCTATATTAACTTCAGTCACTGCAATTGTTCCCCAAAGGAATTCAACTTGTCATGAAATCCTGAGTAAAAGGGCTTATGTCTCTTAATATCTACAGAGTGAAAATGTAACACTATTTAACCATACTACTATCAGCAAAGTAACATTTCCAAGGATACTAGATAGAACTGCCATGAAATAAACCTGCCACCCTCCCCAGGATAAGGTAACTAGAATTAAATATAAAGTATATGTGTAAGACTAGAGGTCTAACATACCTACATATCCACAAATTACTACAATATTAGCCTAATGTGAAAAGATTTGTGCAGGACCCCCATGCAAATAAGATCACACACTCCAATATGTACAGAGTTACGAAAATTATATATAACAGTATAAGATAACACTCCTGCATGTACATTAGCAGGCTGGGTAATCTGAATATGGTGCAATGGAATCAACCCCCCCCAGGCAAAGATAAAAAGTAAGGAGGAATTCATATTCATTATGTGTGTGAAATAAAAATAGTAACACATTATATCTCCATATATCTAAATAGAGACTTACCTCAATGTGACAGCAAGCCCCACATCTGTTATATCACATACCTCACAACACATACCCACACACATATATACACACACACATCCACATCCCACACATGCTGAAGTCCTATAATATGTCAGTTTGAAGAAGAAAAGGTCTGTGGATGTTAGTTTCTGTAGTGTCCCATAAAGCCAAGATCCACGTTCATCCCATCTGCTACCATATTGAGATGTAAAATAAGTTTAATCTCAAAAGCTCGTCTCTGTTGTGTGTTTTTGAGATTTCCTTTTAAGACCATTACTGACATATCTGAGACTGAGTGGTCAGGCTGGGAGAAGTGATGCCCCACTGGTTTTTGAGTCTTCCTTGCTGTAATAGTATGTCTGTGTGAGTTCATCCTAGTGCAGAGCTGTTGGCGTGTCTCTTCTACATAACCTGTTTGTGGACATCTCTTGCACTGAATGAAATAAACAACATGTTGTGACATGCATGTATAACTCCCATGCACCTGGAATTGTCTGTTTTGTGATGTAATCACACAGTCTGAGGTAGAAATGAGCCCACAAGTCTTACAGGGGCGTTGATTGCAGGGTTGTGTGCCATTGTCTGACATGGTATTCTGTTCCGGTGAAAGTTTGCTCCTAATAATTAGGCTGGATAAATTTGGTGGTTGTTTAAAAGATAGTAGTGGGAGTTCCTTAAAAATACAATTAAGGGTGTCATCCTCACTAAATATTGGGTGGAGATCTTTAATAATCTTACGCAGACGTTCAAGGTCTGGATGATATGTGACTACCAAGGGTATTCTGTCTGTAGCTGTCTTTTCTTTATATTGAAGTAATTGTTGTCTTGGTACTTTGCGTTGCCCATTCTGTTATCCTGTCAATTTCCTGGAAGAGTGTCCCTGCTCAATGAAGGTGTTTTTCAACATAGCCAAATGTGTATCTCTGTCATCCTCATTTGAACAATACGGTGACAACGGCGCTTGACTGTATATGACAGATTTTTGTATGGTTGTGTGGTTACTTTTCTTGTGCAGGTATCTCTGTCTGTCTGTTGGTTTCCTGTAAATACATGTATGTAAGGTTCCATCCTTAATGATGACTGTGGTGTCCAGAAAGTTAACCTTGGTGGTAGAGTACTCCAGGGTAAGCTTTATGGTAGGGTGGAGATTATTAAGTTTATGATGAAAATATTTTAGTGCATCTGTGCCTTCCATCCAGATGATAAACAAATCATCATTGTAACGGAAATAAGCTAGTGGTTTGTGGGGATACTGCCTTAAAAAATCCTCCTCCAAGTCAGCCATAAAGAGGTTAGCATACTGTGGAGCCATTTTGGTGCCATTGCTGTTCCCATAGTTTGAACATAATGTTTACCATTGAAGTTGAAGTTGTTATGTGTCAAAATTAATTCCATAAGTTCCCCCACCACTCCAGGGTTGATGTTTTGTTCCGGTCCTTTCTCGTGTATGTATTTAAGGCATGCTGCAATGCCATCTGTGTGTGGAATATTAGTGTAGAGGGATGTTGCATCCATTGTCACTAAAATGGTATCAGGTGGTAAATCCTTATAACCAGAAAGTACATGCAAAAAGTGCGTAGTGTCCTGGATATAACTCTCTCTTTCCATAACCAGCGGTTTCAAAATGGTCTCTACAAACCCTGAGATCCCCTCAGTCAAGGTACCATTACCAGAGACTATGGGTCTCCCTGGATTGCCAGGTTTATGTATTTTAGGCAGGATGTAGAATGTCCCTGGCTTGGGTTCATCAGGGATGAGGTTAGTTAGTTTCTCTCGGACATGGTCAGGAAAAGTTTTAATTAAGTCACGTAGTTCATCTTTATATCTTGTAGTGGGGTCACTCTCCAGTTCTCTGTAGTATGTAAGATCTGTTAGTTGTCTATTAGCTTCAGTAATATAATCCTCTCTGTTTAAAATCACCACTGCAGAACCTTTATCAGCTTTTTTGATGACAATGATGTGGTTTGATTTCAGTGTCCCTATAGCTCTCCGTTCCAGTGGAGAAAGGTTATAATGAGTTTGTTTTTGCCTGGTAAGGATCTGACCACTGACTTGTTGGCGGAAACATTTAATATAATTGTCTAGTTTTTATTCATACTTCAGGGGTAAAATCAGATTCCTTTTCTTATCCATTACATTATTGCTGTTTGCACTGTCTTCACTACCAGTGATTTCTTCCCTGCCATGAAAGAATTCTTTAAGTCTCAATCTCGGAAGTACTCCTCCAGTTCATCACAAAACAGTATGTTATCCAGTGGTTTTGTTGGGCAGAAAGTGAGGCCCTTTGAAAGTACATTTAGTTCTCCAGTAGTCAGTGTGTGGTTGGACAAATTAACAACTGAAAGGTGCCCATCAGTATTATGTTGTTGTTCAGTGACTCCATTATGTTCTTCATGGTTGTTAGGAAGTATGGTATGTTGAAGGGCATCTAATTTCCTATTTTTCATAAGCATGGCTTTTCTTAAGGTACTTTGGTAGTTAACGTGTATCTCTTGCAAGATGTCCTGAATAGGTTCCCCAGACACCCTTTCCAGAGTGGTAACAATTTCAGCAAACTCTTTTTAAGAACAACTTTTGGGCATATGACATGCGAATCCTGTGATTTCTCAGTTTCTCAGAGATCCTATGACAAAGTTGTTCTGTGTGTAGAATTGTTTGTATTTCTTAATGGATTCCAAATAGTAAGACCTTTAGGGATAATGTTTCTCCTCTTGCACTGGGTTAGAAAATAGATGTCACTGTCTAGCTGTGCCAGTTTCTTCTTGATGTTATGTAACTGCCATATTCTACGGCGAATTCCGGTATCTTCCATGCTGAAATCTAGATTTAGTAGTTGCCGCATTGGTCCTTGCAAGAATAGATCCAGAAGCAAATGATTTGATACCTTTTTATGGACCAACATAGATGTAACAACAAGAACAAAGTGCTCTAGCTTTCGGACCAACCAGTCCTTCTTCAGAAGCTCATGGCAGTTGTTTAGAAAATACAATACTTATAACAGCTAGATAATGCAAAGAAAAATAGAAAAAAATCCCCATTGGTTTAAAATACTCATTTAAAAAAAAAAAAACATTTGCTTCTGGATCTATTCTTGCAAGGACCAATATGGCAACTACTTATGAAAGACAGAAAGGAACTGTTAAGGCAGACATTGATTACATCCCCCCCCCCCCACCCTCATGACAGATCTCCTGTAACTTTTGTCACTGAATTTAATAACAGGGCAGGACAATTAGGCAATATTGCACACAGAAATTGGTATCTGCTATACACTGACCCCAATTTGGGGAAGGTAGTGGTTGAGAAGCCAAGAATTACTTTCTCTAGGGATAAAAACCTCAAAGACAAGCTAGTACACAGCAGACTGGCAGAACCACCAAGAAGTTTGTGGCTGGGTACTAAACCAGTTGGCAATTTTAAATGCCAGAGATATACCATATGTAGTTATCATATGGTGGGACCAAAATTCACACATCCACATATAGATGATGAATATGAAATCAAGGATTTTATTAATTGTGATACTACATTTGTGGTCTATGTACTGTGGTGTGCCTGTAACCATATGTACATAGGATGCAGTAGAAGAACCTTGAAGGTTAGGGTACAAGAACATGTGAGAAATATAATAAATGGAAGGATGGATGCCATTGAGGGAGAACACTTCTTAAAGATGCATAGCTCTGACCTTAAAAGCCTGAAATTTATGGTACTAGAATGGCAGGCCTCCAAGTAATTTGGAGGAGATAGAACAAATGAACTACTTAAGAAAGAGAGTAGATGGATATATAAACGTAAGACTGTAAAACCTGATGGTCTTAATGATCAGTGGGACTTGAAACCTTTTTTTAAAAGATGGCAGGAAATGAACTGGAATAGTAGTAATATATGTCTTCTGTATAATTCCATGTTCCATGTATCATTGTCATCTTTTGTTTTGTTTTCTGTTTCAGAATTTGTTCAAGATGTTATCTAAGTGAATCTCCATCCGAATGGTTTCCCTTCTCCCATTTTTGACACAAAGTAGACGTAGGGTGATCACGACAATGATATCAGTAATTGCTCACTGTCATTTTAAATCCTTGTCATTTTGGTTAAACATCTTCATCATTCCATCCTCTGTTTCAGCACCTCATTTTTACCACATATCTGCACTGTTGGTCTGCCATCTAGTGGACCTCTGTGGTATTGCACATTACTCCTTCATTCCTTTAAGTATAAGTTTATTCAAATGTCTCCCTTGCTCACATTGGTATATTTGATAGATCACAGATCTTCTGTATAAAATTAATGAACAAAAAAGAGGTGATGACATGGAATTTATTTTGCATTAGCCCAGTACACCAACAAATGTGACAGTTTTGCATCTTATTTTTTTTTTCTTTATAAAATGTTAGGAATGAATTAAATATAAAGAAAGTACATTTTTAACTGTCAATTTGCTGATTTCTAAAGTCTGTATCTATAACAACTTTTTGTATATATTTTGTATAAAAAATCTTTTTGTACATAGCCTTTATATATATTTGCATTAGCTAGAGTCATAATATGGGATTATACACTAAGTGAAAAAGCAATTAGGTTCAACTTTGTGTAGCATTAATTAATTGTCCCATGATCATGATATCATCAGTAGGAGAGTATATATGCACTGATGTTTAAATATTTGGATATACCCCCCTTTTGAAGGCATTGAGCCGAAGCGTAGGGGTCATAGAAATTTTCATGGATTGAAAGCACTTGCATTCTAATGTTCTATGTTCCTGAGTGCTCACTTCTTCTGTTCTGTGTAGTAGCCAGTGAGGACTGGTTGGCTGTTATGATCAGCTTCACCCGAGCATTAAAATGGTCCACCCACCATGTGACTGTAGCTCTGACAAAGCTAAGTAGTCAACAATATGTAAGCTTGTCATGTTCATGCACTTCTCACTCATGTCCTTTCCTTCCCTTCCCTGGCCAGTAGTCCAGAATGGACTGAATAATAAACCAAAGTGTGGTGTTTTGAGTAGCTAAAAGCTACAAAAGAAATGAAGCAGCTATGATTCAGGCACCACAGAAATTCTGAGATGGTTTTCAAGTTGAGTTGGATAAGATGCTATAAAGTCTTGATAACGTGCTGATGGAAACTTAGTCTGCCATGTTTGGATTGTGATATGAAGCAACTGTTTGAAGCATATTAAAGCTAAAGTTTACACAACTATTTGCTCATACAAGTTTGTTGCCTTAAGGAGTGTCAGTACAACTGGTATATTTACACCTCTTTTCTTGAATTTGTTATCCTTGTATTGGACACCAGTATGGATTAGTTATAGATTCTATGTGGAAAGCTATGAACGGTGATCATTGATATATTTTGCTTTATTAAAAGGGTGTACTGTCAGTGGGATGGGAAGCAATGGAGAAGGATAGGGACTAGAATGACTAGGGATGATAAGATCTACAAAAGTCAAGCTAATTGCAACTGAAACACACAGTATGGTGGGCATAGAAGCAACACCATCTCTAGGGAAGGGGAGAAAGTCAGTATAGGAAGACAGTTATCAGAAGTCGCCAAGGGATCAAAAAACTGAATTGAATGAAAACACTATCTAGAGTAAAGGATCAAACATAGACTTATAGAAACATAGAAAGTGACAGCAGATAAGGACCGCTTGTCCTAGCTAGTCTTCTAATCTTTCCCTTCCTTCATTTTCAGAAGTGTAAAGATAAAGGGAAGTCAAGAAGAGTGTTAATGATGAGAGAAGCCTTAGGGGAAAGGCAGGGAAGCAAAAAAGCCAGGAGGATAAACAAATCATCAGGCATGGCAGTGGTACAGTGCTATCGGTGTGGGACTTCTATATTTAAAGAGATTTTAAGGTGATTGAGGTGTTGCCCCATATCCTGGCACATCTTTGGGCTGAGAACAGAGGTCAATGGACTTTGGTCTAAAATTGGTACAAGTACAGGGCACCATCTGCCTCACCCAGGGGCTACCTAGTTTCCCATCTCTGTCTCAAAGGATACCGACAAGGAGGCAGTCTGTCTGAATCTTGGTGGGCTCTGGGATGGGAGAAGGAGGAAAAAGGGGGAGCACACCTCATACCTTACTGCTATGCAATTCCTTTGGCATTCTGGTGGGATGGGGAAGTCATGATGAGGCATCTGAGGCATAAGTAAAAGAGGAGGGGGGTCTTCAAGGTAGAGACACCAAGGGGGATGGTAGAGTCCCCTTGCCAAGGAAGAGGCAATTGCAGGAGGGAGCTCCATAGTCAGGGGAATAGTGTTGTGGGCAGGGGAAGGGAGAGACAGGTTCATTCCTGATACTTCAGAAGGGAGTACTCAAGGATGGATCATGGAGATCAGCTGGGAAGAGGAGAAAGGGAGGGAGATTCATGTTGTCCACCAGGGGACAAATCATATGGCAAGCAAAGCTGTAAGGGTAGTGCAGGATAGGTTTAGGTAGTTGGGGAGGAACCCAAAGCAAGTAGCTCACATAGTAGCCTTCACTGAGGTGCTACACATTCCCAGTTGGGAGAAGGCTAGGGGAACTCAGCAAAAGGTTCTTCAATGAGTGGTTGAAGGCATGGTGCAGAGAGGAGGCCTTTGGCTGCACCAGGAATTGGGGTCACACCTGACGGCATGGAGGCCTAAACATGGGAGATGGCCTCCATCCATTTAGGAGGGGAAAAGAAGTCCTGGGAGGAAGGTGCAAGTGTCTCTTTGACAAGCACTTAAACTAGCCAAGGGGGGAGTCAAAAAGACTGATGGAGGCAGAGAATCCCCCAGAGACAAGTGTAATGGGAAAGGTTAACCCAGGGAGAAGAAATTCCTCATAGATTATTGGAAACAAAGAAAGAAGAGCAAGGCAGGCAAGTCTGAGGGAGGAACTTCAGCTGAAAGGAAGGAAGGAAGGAAGGAAGGAAGACAATGTAACAGGGGAAGGCATGACAGGGGTAACAGAGAGCAAGGGAGGAAGCACGACTGGAATGCAGGTTAGAGGGAGAGGAAATGAAGAGAATGTAGAGTCATGTGTGCCAGTACAAGGAGTCTGGGAAACAAAATTCCTGATCTTGAAGCAATCATTCCAGAGGTAGATCTGGATTTGGTGGCCATAATGGAAACATGGTGCATCGAAAACCATAACTGGAAAGTGGCCATCCCAGGCTATGCAGTGTTGCAGAAGGCAAGTCAGGGAGAAAATGCAGAGGGGTTGCTGTATATATGAAGGAGGGTATAAGAGCCACAAGGATACAGGGGCAATAGGGGAAATGAAGGGCAGAAGTTAGTGTAGGTCAGCCTTGAGATCTGGTCAGGGGCCACTATTCACATGGGGTGATGTAAAAGCCTCTGACACAGGGAGAGGATTTAGACATAGCCCTGTGGGAAACAAATAACAAAATGGCCAGCAAAGGGGAAATTTTGATTATTTGGGGCTTTATCTGCTGGATATAGATTGGGGCATTCTGGCTGCAGCTACTTCAAGAGACAGGACCATCCTCAACTCCATACAAAAGGCATTTCTCAGGTAGCTGGTTTTGGAACCAACTAGGGATGGGGCAGTGCTGGACCTAGTACTTACATACAGAGACAGCACTGCTGATGTCAAAGTGGGTAGTCCACTGAGTAAGGGTGTGCGAAAGTTACCATTTCCTCCTAAGTGGAATGTTTGCAAACATTTTTGCAGAGGTTTCTGAGCTTCTGCCTATGGCAGATCAGAAAACATCTGAAAATTTATGGTGAAATTTCACCCTGTTGCACCCTGACCCCTAACTTCTTAAATACTCCCCCAAACCCTGCCAGTTGCTGCCAGATCAAATAATTAAAACCAAAAAAGAAAAAAAAAAACATGGTCCTTCCCCCCATCCAATCACACTAAATGAACATTTGTAATAAAGCCCCCATCCATATCCCTGTATTTAGTAAAATATCCATGGTGGTCTAGTGGTAATAAAACCCCCTGCCTCTCTCCCCAATCCCTATATGTTGTGTAAAAAATCAAATTTTTGTTGTTGTTTTTTACTTATTCCTTCTGTGTTCCATCTTCCAAGTGAAATTTCAATTGTTCCCTGGTGGTGTAGTGGTCTAGTAGTAAAGCAATGGTGTCCCCTCCCTGCCCTCCCACTGCCCTTGCAGGTACTGTCCCACCCCACTCCCCCATCCTGAAATGGAGCAGGCCACTGGCGCAGGCCTCAGCTCTCCTACAGCTAGCAGCCCACTGAGCTATCAATGAATGAGTGCGTGCATGTTCAAGCATGCGCTCATTCATTGATAGCTCAGTGGGCTGCTGGCCATAGAGGGGAGCACAGGGCTGTGCCACTGGCCTGCTCCATTTCAGGATGGAGGAGTGGGGTGGGACAGTGACTGCAGGGGTGGGGAGGGGACATCAGCACTTTACTACTGGACCACTAGGCCAACAGGGAACAACTGGAATTCTGCTTGGATGATGGAACACAGAGGGAGTAAATAAAAATCAACAACAAAAATTAAATTTTTTTATATGACATATAGGGATCGGGCATAAAGAGGTAGGGGGGTTCATTACCACTAGACCACCAGGGATATTTTACTAAATACAGGGGATAGGGATGGGGGCTTATTGCAAATATTCATTTAGTGTGGACTAGGGTGGGTGATTGGGTTGGGGAGGCAAGTACTAGGCACCAGTTTTTTTTTTTAAAGAAACATTGGGCAGGCCACGAGGAACGGGTGATCGTGTGTGCATGGGGGGAGGTGACCACTAGCCAAAAGGGTTTTTTCCTTCTCAAATTCACATTGGATTGTATTTTTTTGCAGTATTTTATCAGGTACTGCAATGATGTAGAGCATGCAAAATGTCTGCAAATGTTCGGAAATCAATTTTTAAGATTCTGTGGAAGCAAAAGTCTCACTTTCACTTCAATTCCAGCAGTAAAAGTTTATTTTCACCCATAGCTGCCACTGGATACAAGTGATCACTGTACTGTGTGATTTGGCACATAGATAAGACAGTAAAGAAACACTAAGGCAGGGTCCTTGACTCAGAAGGGCAGATTTTAAAGAAATGTGTAACTGCCTCAGAGAATGCCTTGAAAGGGGGAAGGCAGGATGGGGAGTGGAGCTGCAACAGAGATTGATTAAGGATGATATGGCCAAGGCAACAGCACGCTGTTTAATGAAGTGAGTATGGGAAAAAGACTGCTATCTTTCTCAATGTAGGTGGAAAAAACAGTGAAGGAGAAGAACACAGCATTGAGAAAGTACAAGGAGGCCCAGAAGAATGAAAACAGGGTGAAACAATGCTGCCCATTGTCCTGTAGCTGTTTTGCCACCAGGTGCTCCATGAGCCTCTTATTTAGTAGTGTCTCCATTAACTTCCCCATAAAAGATGTGAGACTAACTGGACTCTAGTTCCTCCCTACCACCATATTTGGGCAGAGCGACCACATTGGCCCTCCTCCAGTCCTCTGGAACATCCCCCATCTCCATTGGGGTGCTAAAAAGCACTGCCAGAGGTGGGACCAGCACTGTGTTCTGTTCCTTTAGGACCCTTGGATGTGGCCCCATCACCTTATTCTCCTTTAAGACGTCTAATCCCTGCTGGACCCTCTATACAGAGAAAATGGGTTTGTGTCCACTCCCCCACGTTCCTGGTGCTTACTGCAGCATGCTGGTCCCCCCCCTCTACCATAAAGAATGAGCAGAAGTAACCATTTAGTATTACCACTTTCTCGTAATCTTCTTCTGCTTAGTCCCCCTGCCCAGTTGATTCTCATTATCTCTCCCATTGACTTCCTCTTCCCCCCCACATACCTGAAGATGGTTGCGAACCTTTTTTTTTTTAACATCTCTTTTTATCACCTCCAGAACACCGGAGCTCTCTCAGGCTCCCAACTCATCCCCCACGCTACCGCCCGCTGTCACCCCCACCTACCTCAGAGACATTACTTTCTCCCATGGAGTCCCCGGGCCCCAAGCCCCACCATGAGATTGAAGGGGAAGAGGTAGAGGTCCAGCATTGGGTGTGTGGTGGGTGGACACTGTGGGGCCATCACCTATCTGGGCCGGAGGGGCTTTTCCTCCTTGTAATTGTTCCTCTGAGCTCCCGCTCCCGAATATGGCATGCAATGATGCCATGGCACATGGCAGCCTTGCCCGCATCACCACGCTTGCCCACAAATCCAGTCTGCATCCTGCAGCTCTTCTGCTCTCCAATGGGGGTCACTGGGATGCCTGACAGCCCCAATACCCTCCCCCTGGGAGAGGAGAGCAGTCCATTGGAAGCTAAATCCTCTCCCTCCCCTGCTGACCCCTGGCACCGAAGTTCACTCCCAAACCCGGGTCACTGGTGTGGCATGAGGTGTGGTGTCCAGCGCCTCAACCCTCAGTGCAACCAGTTGGCTCTCGTCCCCTTTCTTTACCACCTTAGCAATCTTTTCCTTCTCACTGTCTTCCTTTGTTTTACCAGATATTACCACCCTGTTGTACTCATGCTAACATTAGCATTAACTAAAGTTTTTTTAAAGGGAACTGTCCACCTAAACGCGGTGCCCACCTCAGTGTGGGGCAGGGCCCAATTAGTATTTCCACAGATAATTTTTTTTATTCACACTGAGCCATTTAAATGTTATCTTCTTGATCCTGCTGTCCCTCCTACTAGTATTTTAAAAAGAAGCACCCCTAGCGGGGCATCCCCAACCTCCGTGGCTGTCACAAGAATGATATATGAGGCAGGGCGCAGCCACATGAGCATGAATAGGGGTTCTGTACATATCTCAGAGCTATACCATGACCAGATATAGACTGGCAGTCAACTACCAATCTATACCTGGCTTTGGTATAGCACTGAGACATGTTCATTGCAAACAGGACCTATTAATAGCTCTGATTTTACAGGGCCCCTATGCAGACTCCCATGGCTGCACACTGGCTCATTCATCATTCTTGTTACAGTCGCAGGAGGTTGTGCTTGCACAACTAGGGGCATTTATTTTCAAAATACTGGTAGGAGGGATAAACAAATACACTTAGTATAAGTTAAAATAATTAATTGTTTGCAAAAATGTTACATGGGCCCTTCCTCACACTAAAGTGGGTCCCAATTTCAGATGGCTGTTTCACAGTAATTAAACATACTTCAGAGAGGGTAGGTGGAAGAAGAGGAAGAGGGCAGTAAGGATGTAATGTAGGAGGGAAGAGAACCAAACAGGAATTTGGATATAAACATGTCACAATGAAAAAGGCACCTGGTATTGAGTAGAGGGAGCACTGGAGGGTATGAGGGGGGCAGTCTAAAGCAAAATGACTAAAACAGTGAAAGAGGGTGTCGAATCTGGCAAGGGAGGATTTGGAAGCTCCTCTATAGACTATGTCACTATAATGAAATGTAGGGAGAATCATCTTTAAAGCAGTCTCTTGTTGGGCAGGGAACAGGATATACACTATGTTCTTGTCTTTGTTCTTATACAGTGCACAGTGGAGCTTATGGTGTATGGCATCAATATGCACAGAGGAAACAAAGATGCTTGTCCAGCCAGACCCCTAGGTACTTAAAAGGGGACACATTCTCAATCATAGCACCATTAAAAATGTGAAATAAAGGGAGAGTGGTGATTCTGGTAAGCCTCCGAGGGATATAAAATAAAGTAATGGAAACTGTTCTTCTGGTATTGAGGGACTGTTGGTTTGACTGGAACCAGCTCTGACTGTTGTCAAAATCCATCTGTAGCTGTGAGGTGCAGTCATGGGAAGAGGAGCCAGATTTAAAAAGAACTATATCATGAGGATACATTTTTTTTATTTTATTTTATTAAACTCTAGGACTACAAGTACCTTTGAGCAGGAACTGCTCATTTACAAAGGTTCCACATCAGAGGATGGGGGGAAACATACATACAAAGGTTGTCAATGGTGTACAATCCTAACACATACAAAGGTTGGCAAGGTTTTACAGTTATAACACACTTTAGAAATAAAAGACATTACTAGAGAGCAACTTAAATAAGCAGCTAGCTGAGGTAACAGAGTAAGAGATTAAGAAGCAATCGGTATATAAGCGAGTGATTGTGTAGGAGGGGGACAGAAAGAAACAGGCAGGCTGAAGGGACGTAGTCAAGGGGAGGGCTCGGAGAAGGGTGTTCAGTACTGGGAAATTTAGTAGTGAGGTTTGAGAAGTAGAGTAGAGGTGTGGGGGGGGGAGGTGAGGAGCAGGAAGGGGGTTACGTAGAAAAGCAGGAGCCAGAGAAAATGATGCTCAGGTAGGAGGCGGGTAACTGGTCTTGAGCAACTAGGTTGTTGTTAGAGCAATCCTTTTAGGAAAAGCAGTCACATTGAGTGGTAGAGGTGAGGTAAAGTTGGAGATTCTGTTTAAAGGGTCCAAGCGTAGCAGAGGAAAGTGCTTCTTTGTTGAGGGTATTGAACCACTGTGGAGCCCTATGGGAGAAGGACTGCTGACACATGGAGATACAACATCTGGGAACCTGGAAGGTTTAATATTGGGCACTGCGAGTATGCTGATTACCACTGTTGGCAGTAAGGAGCTTACTAACACCTGGGGGCATAAGCCCAAGGAGAACCTTTTTGGTTAGCAGGCAGGTTTGGTATTGCATTCTGCCGAGGAGTGGTAGCCAGCCTGCCTCTGCATAGAGGTCACAGGTGCATATTTGGCGGGCAGTGCCTGTTAAAAGCCTGCAGGCTTTGTTGAGTGAAACTGAGATCCTGTGGAGGGCAGTTGTAGAAGCGGAGCTGTAGATGGCAAGACCATAGTCGACGATAGAGGTGACAGAGCTGTAGATGGCCAGTCTAAGGGCATCTGCAGACATACAGTGCTTGTGTTTGAGCAACAGACCAATTCGAATGTTGGCGGCCTTGGCAACAGTGTCAATATATCAAGTGTGGGAGAGGGTAAAATCCAGCGTGATACAAAGGTACTTGAACTCAGGGACATGTTCAAGTGAGTTCCCAGAGTGGTTCTTGATGGTGAGGGACAGAGATTTGTGCCTACTCCATCCATGGATTACTGAAGGTCATGACTTTGGTCTTGCTGTGGTTCAGGAAGAGTTTATGTGAGTTGATCCAATCTTCCACACGCTTGAAGTCAAGCTGCAGCTGAGTTTCAAGAATTATAGAGTCATGGTGGCTAGCAAACAGGACTGCATCATCCGCATAGAGTAGTATTTGTTTCTGGCAGACACTAGGGAGTCTGTTGAGGAAGAGGGAGATGAGTAATGGGCCCAAAATAGACCCCTGGGGGACTCCAGAGAGGACTGGCTTTTCATCAGACAAGACACCTGTTATCCTGACACATTGGACCCAGTTATCGAGGTAGCTAGCAAACCATGGAAGGGCATCATTGGAGATCCCGATGGATGACAGTTGCCTGAGTAGTACAGGGTAATTAATGGTGTCGACGGCCTTTGTCAGGTTTATAAATACTGCCCCCCCACAGTTTCCTTGGTCGAGCATGGCATAGATGAAACTTGTAAATTCCAGAAGAGCCGTGGTGGTGCTGTGCCCTTTTATGAAGCCATGCTGTTCTGGGCATTGGATTTTGTACTTATCCAGGAATTTGACTAATTGGTCCGAAACTATTCATTCCAATGCCTTAGATAATGGGGGAGGAGTGAGATAGGTCTGCAGTTAATGTAAAGAGTCCTGTTACCACTTTTGTGCACAAGCATGACAATTGTCTGTTTTCAGAGTGAGGGGAATTGGCCCAGTCTTACTGAGAGGTTGAAGATCATTGTCAGGGGTTCAAGGATTTAATCCAGAACTTGTGCCAGCAGTTTTAGGTTAAGGGACTCTCCACTGTACCCTTGTTTGCGGATGGCCTTGCTGATATAGTTACAGGCCACTAGTGGTGGAACCTCTTTGAACAAGAACTGTGGAGTTGTGTGATCATGTTGGGCGGTTATGTGTGAGGTACTGGAGGAAGAATCATCAAAGAAATTAGGAGGAAGGACACTGTCCAGGTTAGAGAATGCATTATTTAATGTATTGGTGATGGTACCAAGGTCAAGCATTGGAGTACAAAGAATGTTAAGCATAGTGGGGGTGCCTTAGGATCCTTGCCTGTGAGTTCTTTCAGGTTATTCCAGAAGTTTTTCCCATCACCCCAGGAGTTGGTCAATGCCTCCTTGTAATATTTACTTTTAGTATTCCGTATCTGGTGAGTGCAATCATTTCTGGCTGCTTTGCATTTTTGTATGTTTCCTTGCATCGGAGTTTCACAAGCACAGTGCCAGAGGTGGTCCATGTGCTTTAGTCATGTTACAAGGTCAGTAGTAATCCAAGGGTTGGACTGTCCTTTGACCTTCATCTTTTTCAGTGGTGCATAGATGTCAGAGGCTTCAGTAAGGCGGCCGATGAACAAGTCCAAGGCTTTGTTAATGTCATTGAATGTGTCAATCACTGCCCAATCCAATCTGTTTAGATGGGATTTTAGCAGCTGAAGGTGCCCCTGTTTAATAACCCTTGTGTAGATTAGCTTGGAAGGGAGCTTGTGGAATTTGTAGCCCAGGAGCAGATGACAGGTGAGTGGTCACTTATTGCATCCGGGAGTACTGAAACATTGGAGATACATTCAGGGCGGTTAGACAGAATCCAATCTAGTAGTGTGAAAGTACCTGTCCTATAGTTACATCTGGTGGGGGCGAGGACAAGTTGAGTGAGGTGCTGTGCCGTGACTGCATCCTTACACCCCTTTGTGACAGCTCCACCCAGCTGAAGAGGGGTTGCTGGAGATTCTGAGGGCCAATCTGAAGTCATCTGGTGCACGTACCTTTGGATTTGCAGCACCTACCCTCTGGAATTCTCTGCCCTGTTAGCTTCGGGAGTGCAGGACAGTGGGGAGTTTTAAGCAGGCACTTAAAACTTTTTTTATGGGGGAAAGCATTTCCAGTATTTTCTTGATTTTATCCTGAATTTATTGTACTTTGTTTTATGTGAATTGTACAGTGCCTTGAAATTTGAAAAGTGCTTAACAAATAAATTTTATTATTATTATTATTATAGGTAGAGGCCCCAAATGAGAGCCAGTTAATGTTAAAATTACACAGAATTATGGTTTCTCAGTTATGATGCTGCATCCTTAAATATTCCATGATGCTGTTGAAGCCAGTGGCCTGGTCCTTTGGGGGTAGGTAAACTGAGACAACAGTGAGTTCCTTATTATGGGCTCCAAGGAGGACTTTGATGGTGAGGACCTGAGAGGAGTTTCCCTGGTTAGGGGATGGAATGACATGACCCATAAAGGTATTCCTTAGATATATAGCACAGCCCCCACCACATTTAATAATCCTATCTTGCCTGAATATGGAGCAGCCAGGGATTGAAACAGAGGTGTTGGGGATCTTAAGGTTTAGCCAAGTTTCAATAACAGAGAGGACATCAGGGTTGTGTTGTTCAATCCATGTTTAGAGGAAATCAAGCTTGATGAGGACGCTGCAGGCTTTGATAGATACCAGGGTAAGAGTCCCTTCCCTCCTTTTCGATTTATCTTCAGACTGCCCAGATGGTCCTGGATTGGGGTGAACATTTCCTGAGAGCAGGAGCAGCATTAGCAGAATTCATAGAAGAAATGATTTGAGCATGTTGCAGACTTGCTTGCTTGTTTGTTATGTTCCTATGCCATTAGGTGCCACAGCACCAGTGCTGACTGGATATGTTGTAAAGTACAAACATAGCCTGAGGGATCATTGGGGGGGCTGAGCGCTTTTACTTTGAGAAGGTAACCAAAGTGCCATACAGGGGAGCAGAGGCCAGGTTATCAGTGCTATGTGTCTCCACTGCCATACCAAGGGTATAGTGCAGGGCATTGAGAGGTGCATGCTGTAGATGAGATTGGCATGGGTTGCTCACAGGGGAATGGGACAGATAAGTAAAAACATGACCACTACAATCAACTGAGTAAGCATCATTAAGTCAGGAGAAAATCTGCTTCTGAGAGAGATCAAAGACGGGAGTGGGAGTTCACTAATACGGACTAAAGTGGCAGCTAAGCTGGTAGCAGAGAGAGAGAGAGAGAGTGTGCAGCTTAGAAGCAGGAGTGGTTAAGACACTCAGAGTAGGGGGGCAAAAATCATCTTTAAAGGAGGCCTAGAAGGGGTGGCAGGGGTGGGTCAAAATATACAGAGAGGAGAGACACTACGAGGCAAAGCAGCAGACCAAGAGAGCAGGGAAGAAGAGCACCAATGGCTGTGCTGCCTGAAGCCATCCGGTCCAATCACAGGCCACTAACAGTGGCAGTAAACCAGTTGGCTTCCAGCTGCAGAGAACCAGGCTCCTTGCCTAAGGGGCGGTCGTACCTTGAGCAGGGCTCCGAGACTAGGTTCCAGGAGGGTGGTCTTGTTGTAGCGGTGGGGCCGGCACAGTGGCTGAAGTTGTGGTCATTGGGCGCTGCAAACAGTGGTCATGCCGTCTGTGCAGGCAGGCTCCCTAGAGTGAAAATAAGAGAGAGAAGCCAATTAAAAGGGCAGTAATTACTTTGAGAGAGGAGCAGGGGACTGGTGGCAGACTGTCAGAGGGGGGGTGAAGATGAATTACAAAGGAGAAGGTAGAGTGTCTATGGGAGGGGTTGGAAGGTGAGACAAGGAGATGAGAGACAGCAATTAACCCGCAGGAAGTGACTTAAAAGTTAGAGAGAGAGTAGAGGTCAACGTGATTTTGGAGAAGTCAAGCCAGTGAAGTAAAACAGAATTAAGAGAGAAATAAAAGAAAAAAATGAGAGGAGGTAGCGAGCTGGGGGCGGGCAGGAAACCAGCAGTTCAGGCTGTGGTAGAGAACGTTACTAACCCAGATTAGTGGACAGAGTGGCTTAGGGGGAGCAAGTGGGAAGAAAAGGAAATAAGTAATTCAAAATACATTGTACCGGATTAAAGAGTTGATCATCTACAGCAATATTCAGGCAGATAACAGTGCAGCAGTAACTGTGGTAAAACAAAATTTGTAACCAGGAAATAAATAAAGACAGCATTTAGTGCAAAGTTCTTAACAATATACAGATAGGAGAGGCATTAGGAGGCAAAGCAGCAGACCGAGAGAACATGGCAGAAAGCGCACCAATGGTTGTGCTGTCTGAAGCTGTCCAGTCCAATAACAGTCCACTAGTCCACCTAGGGACAAAAGACGTGGCTCATCATGAGATTAGAGCAGTGCAGAAGGACTTTGTAGAGTTGGGAAGGGGCCTAAGACAAGTAGCAGACACAGTATCCTTCTCAGAGGTGCTCCCTGTCAATGGCATGGGTGAGGCAAGGGTACCTTGCACCATGCAGTTTAATGAATGGTTGAAAAAATGGTGTGGAGCACAGGGGTTTGGCTTCATTGGGGACTGGGGTTCCACCTGGAAGGACACCAGCCTATACTGGCAGGATGGTCTGCCTCTGTCCAGGAAGGGAACAAGTCTTTCGAGCAATCAGTTTAAATTCTTCCTTGGCAAGCTTTTAAACTAGTCAAGGGGGGAAGCACTGATAAGCAGCAGGAAAATCCAAGCCTCTACCTACAAAACAGGGTACTAAATGAGAAAAAGACTGAGGTAGAAAGGTCAGGGGGATTCTGCCACAGAAGGTAAAGTCATCAAAAAATGGAGAGCAATGAGTACCAATGCCCATTGTCTGGGTAACAAGCTTCCTGAATTAGTGGGCTTGATGGAGGAGGAACATCTGGATATCGTGGAAGTCATAGAACATGGTATACACAAAAAAATGACTGGGATGTAAACATACCAGGATACACTATCTACAGGAGGGACAGGGAGGGTAAAAGAGGAGGAGGAGTAGCTATTTACACAAGGGAAGGAATCAAAGCAACAGAATAAAAGGGTAAACAGGGTGGGAGAAGAAGCACTGTGGGTCAATTTGGAGACAGGCAATGGCACCACAATCCGAACAGGGGTTGTATACAGACCCCCCTCTCAGGGGGAGGAAATAGACAAAGAAATGATGGAAAGTATACTTAGAATGGCAGAAAAAGGGGAGATATTGCTGATGGGTGATCTGAATATGCTAGATGTTAACTGGAGTGCAGTTGCAGCAGCCACTTCTAAGAGTAGGGTTATTCTAGATGCCCTACAGGGGGCATGCCTTAGACAGCTAGTATTGGAACCCACTTGAGAGGGAGCAATCTTAGACCTGGTTCTCTCAAATGGAGATGGAGAGGATCACAGATGTAGAAGTGGGTAGTCATCTGGGAACTAGCGACCATCGAACAGTATGGTTCACAATAAACACAGCAATAGAGTCAAGTACAAAGGCAAAAGTACTGGACTTTAGAAGGGCTGACTTTGCCAAAATAGGTGAGTGCCTAAGGAATGCACTAGCAAATGGGCAGGAAGGAGGGTGGAAGAACAATGGGAATAATAAAACTGCCATCACAGAGGTAACAAGCCTTTGTGTGAAGCAAATAAACAAAACAAAATGATGTAAGAAACCACTATGGTTCTCAAAGGAAGTGGCAGTGAAGGTTCAAGAGAAAAAGAAAGCATTCAGGAAGTACAAGGAATCACAGAAGGAGCAGGAGAGAGAACTGTATCAGTTAAAGCAAAAGGAAGCTGAAACATTGAAACATAGAAACATAGACTTTGATGGCAGATAAGGACCGCTAGGCCCATCTAGTCTGCCCATTTCCCTACCTACAGGATAGGCCGCAGATCCTAGTTAGCCAACAGCCTATATCTTCCTGCCCCCCACAAGAATTGCCTTATGTCTGTCCCATGCATTCTTGAATTCTCCCACAGTTTTAGACCCCACAACTCTCAGGAAGGCTGTTTCATGCATCCACTACCCTCTCTGTGAAATAATACTTCCTCACATTGCCCTGAACGCCCTCCTTCTATCTTTAAATTGTGTCCCTTGTTCTTGCAAGTCACTTTTTCTGAAAGATGCTACCCTCTTGGACTTTGTTGATTCCCTGAGGTACTTGAAGTTTCTATCATGTCCCCCTTCTCCTTCTTTCCTCAAGGGTATACATATTAAGCTCCTTTAGTCTCTCCTCATCCGGCTTCTCTTGCAGACCCTGCACCATTTTAGTTGCCCTCCTCTGGACTGCCTCTATCCTGTCTATGTCCTTGCGGAGATGGGGTCTCCAGAACTGGACACAGTATTCCAGATGGGGTCTCACCAACTGTCTGTACAGAGGGATAACAACTTCCTGTTTTCTGCTGCTGATGCCTCTCCCTATACATCCCAGTATACCCCAGCCCTCCCTACTGCCTTCTCACATTGCTTGCTAACCTTAAGGTCATCTGATATGATTACCCCCAGGTCCCTTTCCTGTTTTGTTGTTGTTACTACCTCCCCACCCATTGTGTATTCTTCCCCTGGGTTCTTGTTTCCCAGGTGCATTATTTTGCACTTTCTTGCATTGAATCCTAGCTGCCATACATCTGACCATTCCTCCAACCTTGCCAAGTCAATTTTCATCCTTTCCACGCCTCCTTGTGTATCAACCCTGTTGCAGATCTTTGTGTCATCTGCAAAAAGGCATACTTTTCCTTCCAGTCCCTCTGCAATGTCACTGATGAAGACATTAAAAAGGACTGGACCCAATACTGAACCCTGCGGTACCCCACTAGTAACCGCCCTTTCTTCAGAGTGGACTCCATTTACAATTACCTTCTGTGTTCTGTTGTCCAGCCAATGTTTTACCCAGGCTACCACCCTGGGACCCTCCCAGGCTGGTTAATTTGACTAATAATCTTTGTGTGGGACTGTGTCAAATGCCTTGCTAAAGTCTAGGTAGGCCATGTCCACAGCCCTCCCTGGTCTATTACTTTGGTCACCCAGTCAAAGAAATCTAATTAGATTTGTCTGACATGACCTTCCGCTGTGAACCCATGCTGCCTTGGATCCTGTGCTCCACTGACCT
This sequence comes from Neoceratodus forsteri, assembly GCA_016271365.2. Lineage (NCBI taxonomy): Eukaryota > Metazoa > Chordata > Ceratodontiformes > Ceratodontidae > Neoceratodus > Neoceratodus forsteri. The sequence continues at coordinate 996,962,591 of CM028133.1, forward strand.
CTAGGTACTCAACAATTCTTTCCTTCAGAGTGACTCCATCACTTTCCCTACCACAGAGGTCAGACTGACAGGTCTGTAGTTTCCTGCCTCTGTCTTGGTCCCACTTTTGTGAAGGGAATCACATCCGCCTTCCTCCAGTCCTCAGGTACCACACCATCCTCCCATGATTTATTAAAAGAGTAGCCAGTGGTTTCACTAGTTCCTTCCTTAATTCTTTTAGAATTCTGGGGTGAATTCCATCAGGACCCATTGCTTTGTCCACCTTCAGTTTTAGAGTTCTTGCAAAACCCTTTCTTCTGTGAAAGGACTGGGATTGACCCCCTATCAAGAGTGCTTCTGTTAATTGGATTAGGCACTTCCCCTCCTCTTTGTGAATACTGAGCAGAAATATTCGTTCAGTATTCCTGCTTTTCACTGTCCCCTCTGCCCACCACGTTCATTCTATTCAGCCTCACTATCCCTCCCTTTGTCTTTCTACGCTCGCTGATGTACCTATAAAAGGTTTTATCCCCCTTCTTAACTGAGTTGGCTATCTTTTCCTCAGTTTGGGCCTTTGCTATTCTGACTTCCCTCCCTGCTTCATTCTGCTTTAACTGGTACAGCTCTCTGTCCTGCTTCTTCTGTGTTTCCTTATACTTCCGGAATGCTATCTTTCTTCCAGACTTTCACAGCCACCTCTCTTGAGAACCATAGTGGCTTTTTCTTTTGATTTGATTTATTTGCTTCACACAAAGGCTTGTTGCCTTTGTGGTGGCAGGTTTGATAATTCCCCATTGTTGCTCCACACCTCCTTCTAGCCTGTTTGCTAGTGCTGTTCTGAGGCACTCTCCCATCTTGCCAAAGTCAGCCCTCCTAAAGTCCAGTACCGTCACTTTTTATGGCTTGACTCTGTAGCTAAGTTTAACGTGAACCACACTGTTTGATGGTCACTTGTCCCCAGATGGCAACCCACTTCTAGATCTGAGATCCTCTCACTGCCCCATCTGAAGTACAGAGGTCTAAGATTGCTCCCTCACGAGTGAGTTCCGAAACTAGCTGTCTAATGCCTGCCACCTGTAGGGCATCAAGAATGGCCCTGCTCTTGGATGTGGCTGCAGCAAATGTGCTCCAGTTAACATCTGGCATATTCAGGTCTCCCATCAACAGTATCTCCCCTTTCTCTGCCATTCAAAGAATGCCTTCCATCATATCCTTGTCCATTCCTTCTCCCTGACATGGGGGTCTGTACACAATCCCTGTGCAGATTGTGGTGCCCTTTCCAGTCTCCAAGGTGACCCACAGTGCCTCCTCTCCTCCCTGTTTACTCTTTTGTTCAGTTGCTTTTATCCCTTCCTTTACATGAGAGCTACTCCTCCCCTCTTCTCCCTACCTGTCTCTCTGTAGGTTATGTACCCTGGTATGTTAACATCCCAGTCATGGTTCTCTGTATACCATGTTTCTGTGACTGCTATGATATCCAGGCATCCCTCTTCCATTAAGGCCACCAGCTCAGGAGCTTGTTGCCCAGACTACGGGCATTGGTACTCATTACCCTCCATTTCCTGATGGCCTTACCCCCTTTTGCCCCATCCCTGTCCTTCTTGCCTTTGTCACTTTCTCCATTTACCACTGCACTTCTTCCTATTGACACCTCCATATTGGTGTTTGCCACACTTACTACCGTGATTGTTTGGGGGGCTAGGATTTTCCTGCTCCTTTCCAGTGCCTCCCCCCTTGGCTAGTTTAAAAGCTTGCCAATGAAGCATTTAAACCTATCACCTAGGATCCTGGTTCCCTCCCGGACAGATGCAGCCCATCATGCCAGTATAGGCTTGCATCACTCCAGGTGGACCCCAGTCCCCAATGAAGCCAAATCCCTGAGCTCCACACCAGTTTTCAACCACTGATTGAATCCCATGTGCGGAACACCCTAGCCTCTCCTATGCCATAGATGGATAGCACCTCCGAGAAGGTTACCGTGCGTGCTACTTGACTAGGCCCCTCCCCAATTCCACAAACTCTTCCTGCACTTCTCTAATCCCTTTCTTAGCAAGGTCATTTGTCCCTAGGTGGACAATGACATCCAGCTCCCTCCCTGTGCAGCTGCTCCAAGCAATCCTGAGATTCGCTCCCTGTCCCTCCAAGCCATGGTGCCAGGCAGGCGCCACCTCCCTCTCCCCTTCCTTGCCCAGTTCTACCTTCCTAACAGTGGAGTCCCCACCAGGAGTTGTTTCCTTCCCGCAGGGGTCCCCTGCCACCCTCCTGTGGGTCTCCTTTGTGGAGGTTCCCAGAATCCTCCTTGGTCTCCACTGTAGGTGCCTCCATAGAGGAACCACACTTTGCCAGAATGGCATAGGGAATTGTGGAGAGTACAACTGGAGGGATGTGCCTCTGTTCCACCACCCTCACCCTCCCTGAGCCCACTGTGGTCCAACCGCTCCTCTTTCTTGGCAACCTCTGAAGCAGCGGCAGTGGCACTGGTGGTCCCTGGATGGAAGAGAGGTCCCACAAATCCTGGCCAACTCAGCCTGGAGTTGAGCAACCTCCTCCCTCAGCCCAGAGAGGTGCCTGCAGATGGGACAACACCGCATCCTCCAGAACATCTCCCGGAAGTCTGCTGCTCCACAGCCACTGCACTGCACTACTCCAATCATGTCTTATTTCTGGCCCCTTAACTGTTTGCAATCCTTACTCTTTCCTCTGTTTTTTTTCTCTCTCTCCTTACTTTCTGCCTGTATTCCCTTTAAGCTCCTGATTGTCCTGTTCTGAGACAAGAATATCCTATATTTCTCAGTAGCTGGGAAGGCAATCAGAACAACAAAGGCCCAAACCGAGGAAAAGAAAGCCAACTCATTTAAGAAGGGGGATAAAACCTTTTATAGGCACATCAGGGAGCAAAAGAAGGCCAAGGGAGGGATAGTGAGGCTTAATAAAGGGAAGGGAGTGGGCAGAGGGTGACTGTGAAAAGGCAGAGATACTAAACAAATATATTTGCTCAGTATTTACAAATGAAGAGGGGGAGATACCTAAAACAAACAATAGAAACACTCTGGATACAGAAGTTGATACCAGCCCATTTACAGAAGAAAGGGTTCTGAAAGAACTCTTAAAACTGAAGGTGGACAAAGCAATGGGGCCTGATGGGATTCATCCCAGAATTCTAAAAGTACTAAGGGTAGAACTAGTGACACCGCTGACTACCATCTTTAACAAATCATGGGAGGATGGGGTGGTACCTGAGGACTGGAGGAGGGCAGATGTGATTCCCCTTCACAAAAGTGGGAGCAGGGCAGAAGCAGGAAACTACAGACCTGTTAGTTTACCCTCAGTGATAGGGAAAATGATGGAATCACTTCTGAAGGAAAGAATTGTTGAGTATCTAGAGGCCAGAGGGGGCACAGGACCCAAGGCAGCATGGATTCACAGTGGGAAGGCCATGCCAGATTAATCTAATAGATTTCTTTGACTGGGTGACCAAAGTAGTAGATCAGGGAGGGGCTGTGGACATGTCTACCTAAACTTTAGCAAGGCATTTGACACAGTCCCATACAAAAGATTAATAATCAAGTTTGCCAGCCTGGGAGTGGGTTCCAAGACGACAGTCTGGGTAAAGAATTGGCTGGAGAATAGGACACAGAGAGTAATAGTAAATGCAGTCTACTCTGAAGAAAGGGGGGGGTTACTAGTGGGGTACCGTAGGGTTCAGTATTAGGACCGGTCCTCTTCAATGTCTTTATAAGTGACATTGCAGAGGGACTGGAAGGAAAAGTATGTCTCTTTGCAGATGACACAAAGATCTGCAACAGAGTTGATGTACAAGGTGGGGTGGAAAGGATGAGTAGGGACTTGGCAAGGTTAGAGGAATGGTCAAATGTTTGGCAGCTTAGATTCAATGCTAAGAAGTGCAAGGTAATGCACCTGGGAAACAAAAACCAAGGGGAAGAGTACACAATGGGGTGTGAGATACTAACAACAACAAAAATGGAAAGGGACCTGGGGGTAGTCATATCAGATGACCTAAAGGTGGGCAAGCAATGTGAGAGGGCAGCAAGGAGGGCTGGGGGGATACTGAGATGCATAGGGAGAGGCATCACCAGTAGAAAACAGGAAGTTGTTATCCCTCTGTACAGACAGCTGGTGAGACCCCATCTGGAGTACTGCTTGCAGTTCTGGAGACCCAATATCCACAAAGACATAGACAGGATGGAAGCTGTCCAGAGGAGGGCAACTAAAATGGTGCAGGGTCTGCATCGGAAAACATATGAAGAGAGACTTAAGGAGCTTAATATGTATAGCCTCGAGGAAAGAAGAGAGAGGGGGGATATGATAGAAATGTTGACGTACCTCAATGGAATCAACAAAGTTCAAGAGGGTAGCATCTTTCAAAAAAACAGGTGTGCAAGAACAAAGGGGCGCAATTTGAAGATGGGGGGTGGCTCAAAGGTAATGTAAGGATGTATTTTTTCACAAAGTGGGTTGTGGATGCATCGAGCAGAGGTTGTGGAGTCAAAAACAGTGGTGGAATTCAAGCATGCATGGGACAGTCATAAGGCAATTCTAGGGGGTGAGGTTAGGAAGAAGTAAGCTGCTGGTTAACTAGGATCTGCAGCTTATTCATTAGGTAAGGAAATGGGCAGACTGGGTGGGCCAAACGGTCCTTATCTGCCATCTTATTCTATGTTTCTATGTTTCTTTGTTAACAGTTGGAGTAAACCAATTGGCTTCCAGCTGCAGAGAACCAGGCTTCTTGCCTAAGCGGTGGTCATACCTTGAGATGGGATGCAAGACTGAGTTCCAGGAGGGCAGTCTTGTTGTAGTGGTGGGGCAGGCAAGCAGAAGAAGTTGTGGCTGTTGGGCACCACTAACGGCAATCGTGCCATCTGTGCAGGCAGGCTCTCTTGAGCAGGGATCCAAGACTGGGTTCCAGGAGGGTGGTCTTGTTGTAGCAGCGGGCCAGCACAGTGGATGAAGTTGCAGCCATTGGGCACCGCTAACAGTGGTCATGCCATCCGTGCAGTCAGACTCCCTTGAGCAGGGATCCGAGACTGGGTTCCAGGAGGATGTTCTTGCTGTAGTGGTGGAGCAGGTGCAGTGGATGAAGTTGCGGCTTTTGGGGGCTGCCGTCCATGCAGACAGACTCCCTAGAGTGAAAATAGGGACATAGAGGAGCAGATATTAGAAAGGTCATTCAAGAATATGGAAAAGAGAATAAGCCACATGACAGACCCATGAAGGACACCTGAGCAGATCAGAACTGGTAATAAAAGGAAGACAGATAGATAGATAGATAGATAGATAGATAGATAGATAGATAGATAGATAGATAGGTAGCTCATTTTTCTCTTCATTCTTTATTCCTGTGGACATGCATAAACATTAACAAAAAAAAGGGAAAGGAAAATTGTCCTGTGTAAATATAAGCTTAGTTCCTTTTACTTACAAAACCTCCCATATATACTCATGTAGCAATTACATTCTGGATATATTGCAATATAAAAAGGATATTGTTTGTAGAGGGTGAGGGGAAGGGAGGAAGAACGAGATGAGACCACCACCTACCACATAACTCTGTATCCTTATGAACATACATAAAAGCAACACAAAATAGAAAATATTCTGCATCAATGTGGTACACCTGTGTAAAATCCAGTAGTCCCTTGGATCTCCCACCTTGTGATGAATATTTCAGGACTGACATTGGGTAGATAATATTAACATGTGCAGTCAATAAACTGAAGAAATGGAAAGCTAACAAGTAGCACATTTTTGCAATCTGAGGCCCATTGGCCTGCCCAATTGTCTTCTGCATTGGCTGCATCGTCCAAAGGTTTCAAACTATGTCTGCCTGCCTGCCTGTCTGTCTGTCTATCCATCCATCCAATCTTACCATCTATCTATCTATCTATCTATCTATCTATCTATCTATCTATCTATCTATCTATCTATCTATCTATCTATCTATCTAATCTTACATTTCTCTACCTATATGTATCTTACAAAACAAGTTACTAAGCCAAAATCCCATTGAATTACTAAAGGATCTGCAGTCTTCTTATGTCCCAAGAGGTAACAAAGATGTACAGTAGTAGGTTGCTACCATGATTTCAGGATTTTGATGATGGTAACACTGCGGTCAGTGCAGCACATCCAGTGGCATTACTGATCTTCACCCACCATGAGAACTTTTTTGACCCTTTGGAAAGTAACTTGTCTTCATTTTTTGCACTGCATGAGACTCCTCTGTGGACAGGCTATACGGATATGGTAAGATGTACTCATACAGGTTAATCTCGCAGTCCTAACTGGGACTCTGGCTGGGATCCACTTTAATGTGGTTGGCTGCCTGAAAACACTGTCTTGTGCAGTATGGATGAAGACCCATGCAAGTGCATGTCTTAGATGGCAGCCACTCAAGTCTAAACACGCTGTCTTGAACTGTTCGCTCTAACATCTCCATTTCTACCCTCTTAAATAATAAGAAATTCACTTGTGTATCCAATTTCTACTTATATCTGCACAGAAAAAGAGCTTTAATAAATGCCCCCTACATTTACCAAATTTGGCTCATTGGCTGAACTTGTAATACAACTATCTCTTCTTCCCTGGCTACTCTGTTTTTATGCAAAAATGAGGAAGTCCGGGTGATGGGTTAGCTGTGAATATGGCCAGTAGACTATGGCCATGGTTCTGTATTGCTTTCCTGCTTGGCAGACACTATTTGTGCTCTTCCTAAATCCATTGCTGATGTCTATGCTTACCCTTTATTTAAATTTAAACTAGACCCCATCCATGACCTTTTCTTTATCTGGCTGTTCCCATGCATCTTCAGCTAAACTCCTAGTTCTCAGTAATTTAGCACTAACTGGTCCTCATCCCCAAGTACTATATAATACTCAGCCAGCTTTAGCAGCACCAATTAGCACTGAATACAGAACAGCTGTAGAATGGGAAATAAATAAATACAGAAAAAAATAATGGGTTGTTGTACATTATACAATGACAAGAAAGAATGTTGGCCTCTGATTGGTCAGTCTGGGACTGGTCCCGTGATGTTATCCCAGTACAACATCATTGGTCTAGTCTTAACACTGTGAACCTCTTGAAGGATTGCATAACATTTGGTGGTTTTTTTGCATCTTCTCTTAAGAAACAAAAATATTTTTCCACACTAACAAAAACATTTTTAAAATTATTTTTATAATTCTATATAACAACAAGCCATTGTATAATAGCAATAATGCCCACCAGAGTGTGTGTCATGCTGGGATAATGTCATGTCTCAGGTATTGGATGCGCTCAGCTCTTGACCTTGTGCCCAACTACCTGAGGCGTGACGTTATCCCAGCACGACACACACCCTGTCAGACATTATTGCTTAATTATGAGGGTTTCTTTTTATGCATCACAAAAGCCACAAGTGTAAAGCATGAGTGGTTTGCGGTGGTATCATACAGCAAGGCTTAATGAAAAACAAAGTCAACACACCATTGTTCATTTTATACAGTTGTCGGTTTGTTAATTGTGGGTGGAAAAAATAACTGAACAAATACTGTAGTGTGATACTTGAAGAATTTGTTGGTTAGGTACTGTTTAAATTAATGAGTTATTATGCGCTCCCCACCCCACACACAGAATGGGTTATCTGTAAATCCATCCAATATTGTTGCTGATCGCGTAGACAGTTGTGAAACAAAATGGCAGTTTCTTAATGTGTGTTCAATCACATGAGGAAAACATTGATTTTTACACAATAATATGTTACAGTGACATAAATACTATAATGACCTGCCATGTATTACAGAAAAAAACCCAGTTATGATGGCATTTGAAATGGTCAGGTCCAATTATTTAGAAAAAAACAATACTTTTAACACCCCAATATCCAGCTGGAGAGTATAGCTGGGTAATGGGTCCAGCTAAGTTTTAAACATCATACAGTGCATACCTACTGACTTTTTTAAGAATGCTTTACTGGTTGCTCTTTGTCTGTATATGCTTCTTGTAGTCCTAAAACAATCTTAGTATGTCCTTAATCTGGGTGGGGGTTGTTTTTCAGTAATTTCATTCTTATAAACATTGTGACACTAATAATTTGATTTAAGAGCCATCTGCTCAAGTAGTTGTTAACTCATATGTCAATTTAATTTATATTCATACTAACATACTATTAGCCAGCAGATTAGGCCTTATGGTCTCTCGAGTCTGCTCGAACCTTAGATCCTTAGTTGGGTGCCGAGACTTTCCCATCACTTGTGCTCCAGAAACCCCTATCATCCATCCCAACCCCCCTGGGACAGGTCATCATCTGATACATCCACTTTCTGTGTCTGTCCCACCCTCTCTTGAAGCCCTCCACTGTGGATCTCTGAACCAGCTCACCAGGCAGTGCATTCCAAGGGTCCACCACCCTCTCAGTGAAAAACCTCCTCCTCTTTTCCCCCCTCACCCTTCCACCTTCCAACTTCAAACCATGCCCTCTGGTGATACCTCCCTGCTTTAGTCTAAAGATCCCCTCCATGCTTACCCTATTTATTCCCTTGAGGTACTTGAAGACCTCAATCATGTCCCCCTGTCTCCCCTCTTCTCCAATGAAAACAGGCAGAGCTCCTCAAGTCTGTCCTCATACGTCAAATCCCCTAGCCCTCGTATCATCTTTGTTGCCCTCCTCTGTACCCTCTCCAGGAGCTGTATGTCCCTCTTCAAGTGTGGTCTCCAGTACTGTACACGGTACTCAAGGTGTGGTCTAACCAGTCCATTGTACAGTGGCAGAATCACTTCCTTGCTCCTAGAGGTGATCCCCCTTACGATGCATCCCAACATCCTGTTTGCCTTGCTAGCCGCTCTCCTGCACTGCTCAGAGTTTTTCATACATGCATCCACCATGACCCCTAGGTCTTTTTCCCCTATTGAGGCCTCCAGTGCCTCCCCTACCAGGGTGTACCTGTGTTTAGGGTTTCCCCAACCAAGATGCAGCACCTTGCACTTGGTGATATTGAAATTTAATTTCCATGTGTGAGCCCAGCTTTCCAGGGTGTCCAGGTCCCCTTGCAGGGCCAACCTCCCCTCTTCTCCCTCAACCACTGCTCCCATCTTGGAGTCATCCGTGAAGAGACTCAATTCACACCCTATACCCTCCATGATGTCCGATATGTATGCATTAAACAGGATCGGACCCAGGACCGAGCCCTGCGGTACCCCACTACCAACCTCTCTAGGGTTCGAGAGCTCCCCACAGACCACTACTCTCTGGGTGCATTCAGCTAGCCAGTTTTCATTCCATCTGGCCATCAAAGGGCCTACTCCTAACCCCATCAGTTTCTCCACCAGACCATTGTGGGGGACAGAGTCAAACGCCTTGCTGAAGTCCAAGAATAATACATCCACAGGCCTTCCCCTGTCTAGTTCTGATGTTACCCATTCATAGAACTCCACAAGGTTGGTTTGACATGATCTACCTGGCACAAACCCATGTTGCCGACTATCCAGACCTCCCACCTCCTCCAAGTACACCCCCAATCATTCCTTTAGTATACTCTCCATTAATTTTCCCACCACCGAGGTCAAACTGATGGATCTATAGTTACCTGGTACTTCCTCAACTCCCCTTTGGATTGGCACCACATGTGCCTCTGCCAATCCCTAGGTACCCTCCTTGTCTCAAGTGACCTGTTGAGAGCTCCGCCAGAGTACAGCCAGTTATGTCCACCAATTCCGTAGTACTCTCAGATGAATGCCATCCAGCCCAGGAGATTTGTCTTTCTTTAGGGTCTTGAGGATAACCACACCCTTTGGCGGAGATAGCATCATCCGTCCCCTCCACCTTACTGGCCTTTTATCCTTACCCAAATTCGACACCCCTGGGGCACCTCCCCTCCCTCTTGCTCCATTTCTGTTGCTCCCCTGATCCCACTTACTGCTGCTTCTATCCCCTTCATGCCTTGCTTTGTAGATATCCCATCCCCCTCCCTAGTGAACACAGAGGCAAAGTACTCATTAAATACCTCTGCCTGGTCCCTCGCCTCTTCCACCCACCCTCCTTCTGATCTCAATCTGCTGAGATGGCCCTTAGTTTTTCTCTGATCCCCAATGTACTGGAAGAACCCCTTTTCCCCTCCATGTATCCCCTGTGCCAGCCGCTGCTCTTTACTGGACTTTGCTCCCTCACCATCTGGGTGACTTTTCTAGATGCAAGATGGTACATTTCTTATCCCTATCCCTCTTGTTGTTTTATATTTTTGTAGGCCACCTTCTTTTCTCTGACTGCTACCTGTACCTCACTGGACCACCAGCATGGTTTATGTGACCTTGCTCCCTTACGTTTCAACTTAGCGCAGATCCTGACTGCCTCATGAAGTCCCCATTTTATAACCTCCCATCTCCTTTCCACACTTGTCATTGATGTAATCCCCTTCAAGTGATCCTTGAGAATATTTCACATGCCCATAAAGTCTGCCCCCCTGAAGTCCACTGCCAGTGTCCTAGATCTCCCCCTTCCCCCCATGCTTATTTGAAACCAGACAGTAATGTGGTCACTCCCCGTCAGGGGGTCCTGTACAACCATGTCCCTTACCAGATCCCCATCTGCCAGAACCACATCCAGGACATGCCCCTCCCTTGTGGGCTCCATCACATGCTGTGTTAAGAACACATCCTGGAAGCCATCCAGCAGCCTCTGCTCCTTGGCCACCTTAGAGGACATGGTTCCCCAATTTATTCAGTAGAGTTCTTTGTATGTCTTCTGCACTAAGCACCTTTTACCCTGAGACTCTTTCAGCTTAAGGTGACATGGCACTGTTAAGCTTCTCTGACATCATCTTCTGTTTTTTTTTTAATGAGTGTTTTAAACCAAAAGGAATTCTTTCTGTTTTTTTCTGCACGGTCTGGTTGTTAAAAATATTTTTTTTTCTAAATGACTGTCATTACGCTTCTGACAAAGGACTTGTTGGTCCAAAAGCTAGAGCACTTTGTTCTTGTTGTTACAGCTATGTTGGTCCATTAAAAGGTATCAAATCATTTGCTTCTGGATCTGTTCTTACAAGGACCAATACAGCAAATACTAAATCTAGATTTCAATAAATACATATAAATATTCTTTGCAAAAACTGTGTAACTGCAACATTTAGGGTCCTAGCTAAAGTGACAAAGTAGGGAAATTTGGCTTTAGGGTTTCCAACCCTAAAATCCCAACCAGACCCCTAGAGCAAATCGGTGCAGAGTCTTCCAAGGGGTTGTCAACCCTAAAATTCACCCCATTCTATACACTCCAGAAACATACACACCTAATGGGATGAGTTTTGGGGTTGACAATCCCTAGGAAGAGTCTGCCACTGACTTTCTTAAGGGGTGGGGTCAGGTTTTTATGATTGGATTTCCCTACTTTTGTCATTTTAGCCTGAACCCTAAATGTCACATTAACACAGTTTTTTGCAAAGAATTTCCTTACTTTTTGAGATGAGACCTGCATTCCCATGCATGTGTACTTTTTCAGATAGTTTAATCATATTATTATTTGCCTGGTGAAGTGCAGGGATCATTCCTCCATAGATGTGTATATGTATGTCCATGTATAAACACAGGGACCACCAGGCGCTGAACTTCCATTTGTAGGACAACACCAACCATATTGTCAATGTAGCCTTCTTATTACCCCACCTCATGAATCCAGTACCACAAATAGTCAAGTTCCCACCCAAAACATCATTCCATATAACTGCAGGGTCATTCTACACCACAGGCATAAAAGGACATTTTTTGGCCAAGATATGAAAAATGATAGTTATCACAGTCATGATGTAATGTAAAGAAATGGCTATGCTGAAAATATAGTGTGAAAATATTGAAAATTATGAAAGTTATGAGTGAGCATAGTGAAATGTCAATGGATGCACACAACTTTGCCATTATAACATATTTTGACCCCCACATTTTCAACATAACCATCTTATGAACCACCTCATGAACAGGTATGGTGAAAATTCTGAAATCTGTCTTGAAAGGTGATTTCACCAACTGACTGAGGAATCACCTTTTGGGTAGGATTTTGGTACCTATCTTACTTTGTCATATTGCAGTCAGCGGTTTCAGCAGCAAAATGAGTCTTTGATTAGAGATGGATCTTTAGCCTGAGACCTGTTCAGGTGAGTGAGAGTGTGGGGTGTGTGTGGGGAAGGGTGCAGGGTTCTGGGTGCTCAGTGGAAGGTCTGGGGTCAAATCAGGGAGGGACAGTTTTCTTTTTTACTGTGAAAGAGACATCAAGGGAAGGGTTTCTTTATTACAGGTTATTATATATGGAGATGTCAACTGGGGGGTTCAGAAAAAAAATAGGGACAACAATCATAAGTTGGGGGGGCACCACTATACACCAGGGAAAAGGAAACACCATTACAGGATGGGATCGGAGAGTAGGGGAGTGATACTAGACACTAGGGATAAAACAAATATTTATGGCGACACCACTGGAGGTGGGTGTACCAATTGACACCAGGGACCACTAAATAAAAAATACAAAGATGATGACTGGAAGGTCACCAGACAGCAGCAAGAAGTAAACAATATTACAGTACATGACTGGAGGGTGGAGGGGTACCACTAGACACCAGATAAAAAATAAAAGAAACACTTTGGGGATGACAGTTGGAAGGGGGATGCCACTAGACACCAGGGAAAACTAAATAACATTATGGGAATACAATCAGAGGATGGAGGTGACACTAGACACCAGGGATAAAATACATTTTTATGGGGATGCAATTGGAGGGTGGTGGTGTCACTAGACACCAAGGATAAAATAAATATTTATAGGAATGATGATCTGAAGGTAGGTGGTGTCACTCAACACCAGAGACATGTGAGTGAAACATGGAGATGGCAATTGGAGCTCCATGGTTTGTTGCTAATTTTTGCCATTGCCTTGAAGCTGGACAACTTGGAATTTTGGTCTGAAATTTTCAGGCAAAAAGGGCTTCGCTCACAGATGTTTTCTTTGCTGATTTGGTGAAAAACACTATGAATCCATTCTAAAGTTATGTACTTTTAAAATTTTGGGTGCTGAGCATGCTCAGAGAATATGAAAAACACAGAAGTGACAAACAGAAAAGGATTTAAAAACCAAAACTGTAATTTGGAAAGTAAACAACTTCAGAATGGATTAATATTTTTTTGTCAAACCAACAAAGGAAACATCTACAGGCCAATCCCTTTCTACCCTGAAAATTTCAGACCAAAATTCCAAACCATCTAGCTACAAGTTTATGTCAAAAAACATCAACACAGCACAGTTAACGGGACATTTTTTGTATCAAGGAATATAAAAAAAACACAAGCGAGTCATGAAAAAGGATTAAAAAAACCTTGGGTGTCCTTTTTCCAACATATAACTGCAGGATCCACCTAATGAAGTCCCAAATGACTAACATACATCTCTTGGTCTCCCCCTACAATGTCATTTTCTGTGTGTTTTAATTTGGGGGGGATGAAAATGAAAAACAAGATAGCAGTATATGCAAAAACCCCATGAAAATGATTCCCATATGAAAACTTCCTACAGCTATTTTTTTTTCTGACTGAGCATGTTTAAGAACCCAAAATGTTAAAATTTAATAACTTTGGAATGAATTAATATTTGTTTCCAAACCAGCAAAGTAAATCCTTCTGAGGCAAGTTCTTTCTACCTTGAAAATGTTAGACCAAAATTCCAAATCAACTGGGTGCTAAGTGATGGCAAAAAACAGCAAAACATGATTTTTTTGCATTTTTATCGCAATCCACAGCTCATCATCTGTGCATCTGAACAAAACTTGGCATGTCAAGAGATCTGACCCCAAAAGACTTTACATGCTATACTGTGTGCAAATCTTTTTAAAGTCTGCAAAGTTATTAAAGTGCAACATCTGAGGTTTAAGATAGAAAGCCTTACTCAACCCTAAATATAGTGGCACTACTGTACCACTACAATATCTTGTATTTGTGCTGTAGTACCATTATAATTAGGGTTGAGTATGGTTCTCAGTGCTAAAACCCAAATTTTGCACCTTAATAACATTGGTGGTGTTTGACTTAATTGTCCTGAATTTGGCTTGCATTGTACAGGAGGCATGTTCCCAAGATGTTAGAAATTTTGTGATTGTTGCTTATTCAGTTTCTAAGATCCAGATGTGTAATTGTTACAGACATTTTCTAAACCTTCAGACTTGTATTACATGTTTATTTGCTCTCACCTACTGCCTAGACAGTACATAAGTATTTTCAGAAACTTTCAGGGTAAAAGTGGCCTGTGCCAAGGTAAGGCCTTTCAAAGGGTTTGTGAAAAAAATGTTAATCTGTTCCAGAGTTGTAAGGACTTTAAGTTTTGTTTTGTCTGAAGTTTCTTAGTTGGGTTTTAGGATAACCTCCTGATACAGAAGATAAATTTGCCTTTCACAAGCATTTGCTTTTCATAGAATTAGTGTTTATCGACTCATGAGAAACATTTTCAAGTTGTAATCTTATTTTTCTTTCAAAAAACATTGAAAATACATAAAAATAAAGCTTTTAAAAAAACTACATTTATGCAAATGGAACCTGTTTAGTTACATTTTGGTGTTTTTTTTTTCAAGTGTGGGCTAGAAATCTGTTTTCTGTGCACTTAAAAATCTTGGGTGCCCAGTTTAGTGAGGGAAGCTGTTTTTGAGGTTGTGAGACAGACATTTTCACCTGTAGCACACAAAGCGCTATGATGGAAATTTTTGGCTTGCAGTTTTTAACAACAGCTGGAGTCCCTTCCACTGCCATATAGCCCATTCACCTGCAAATCTCTTTCAGAAATCCAGTCATGGTGACACCTCTGCCCTGTGCCACCAAACACTAATAGCTGACGTCCCTCCTGCTTCTTTTTTTTTAATTTAAAGTTTATTAGGAATTTTACAGACATATATGAGACAGAAAAGTAAACAGGTTAATATAGTATACATGAAGTTTGATACAGTGATTCTGCCTCCTCTCCCATCCTGCCTCCCCTCACCCTACCCTTGGCCCTCTCTCCCCTCCACCCGGTCATACCACAATGTAGGTAAAGCAAACAATAGTTATTTGTTAAGATTATCCATGTCCTAAACAGGTTAAATGGTATACAATGTGTGCAAGGGATCCCAAATCTTAATGTAATTCCTTAGTCTGTCATGGAGACTAGCTATGGTTTTCTCAGTTCTGAGATTGCCCAGAAGTTCATTGAGCCATTCATTGTAGGACAATACCTCTGAGTCTTTCCAGTGCCTAAGAACAAGATTTTTAACAGACATTGCAATGATTGATATATAGTATTTATGTTTTTTTAACTCCTAGTGAAGAGTAATCCCCCATCCCTCCTTCTTCTATAAAGTCTGCAAGCCTCTCAGTTGCTTTTAAAAACTTATAAGTCTAGTCAACTTCAATTTAATTTAGTAGTCAAGTAGACTGGGATGTCCACACCTGATACTTCTTACAATTAGAGATGCAGCAAATTTAAATTTTACCAGCAAAGTGCCCGCTAAGTGGGCATATTGCATTCTCATTCCACTGGCCAATATGAAAGGAACACTTCACCTTGTAATTATTACTTTGCGTTGTCATTCTGCCTTAACGTGAAGTTAGGTGAAGTGACAACAATTCTGGCAGCTCTCCACACACACACACACACACACACACACACACACACACACACAGTCACCAGAATTAATGTGCATCCCCAAAATGTTACTGTCTTTTGTCCTGAGAACTCCCCAGTGCTGACAAAGTGAAATGAGAGCGTAACAAGAAATGCAAAGTCTCCCAGAATTAAAGGTGCACTCAGTCAGATTCAGATTCAGATTCATTTATTTGTTTAGTCCTAAGGACCATTACAAAACATACAACATTTCCAAGTATTTCATACAAATATAAATACACTTTTCTATACAATATGACCCTTATAAAATCTTTGGCTATACTAATTACATAAAAGTCTTTGTTATTCAAAGATCATGCAATTTCTTCAGTGGTTAGAAATCATTATCCTATATGGTATTTCCTTTGTTCTATGATACTACTAAACTTTGCCACCTTTTTTAAAACCTCTAAATTATCAGCCTGCAATAAATAATTCAATTGGTGTCTAGGCTCCATATTTAACTGAGATACTATATTTCCTAATATGTGTTGTGTATAGTTTTTATACAAAGGGCATACTATTATTAAATGCAAATTATTATCTATACCAAGATCACATTTACAGTTTACGTTACTTGATTTAGAATATATTCCATTCAGGCATTGGGAATTGTGCTACTCAAATTGTAGCCTAGTATAGCATTTCCTCTCGTCTTCTTTACTTTGTCTCACCTGGTTAAACAATTGGAAAAACTGACAAACAAGCAAAATTATATTTAAGTAAGGTTCATTTGCAAATTCTCTTCTTTTGTTTTCTGCTAGCCATTTACTTATTTTACACCCTTTACTCAAATTAACATCCCTTTGAATGTAGATAATTTTAAATATGTTTTTAATTTCCCCATGTATTTCATCTATAGGTTTACTATTCATGAGTATCACATTATCCAGCAGCCCCAATGGTTTAACCACCTTCTCTAGAATTTCCATACTAGGATATAGAAATCCATTATCTTTATATTCTATAGCTTCTTCTAAGCACATTCTGGGTAACCTCACTTCATTCATATTATAAACTTTTAGCCAGTACAAAACCATTTTCTGTGCAATCTGGCAACTAACAGTGGTTTGTCCCAGTTCTCTTTTTACTAAAGTTCAAGGTGCTCCCTTGGGTAAGTCTAGACACTTTTTATAAAATTTATTCAGTGGGGTTTCTAATTGTGCAACTTCCCCACATCCCCAGACTTCAGCTCCATGCATTATTCTGCTCATAATTTCCCTATTTATAGCCATCATAATATCTTTAATCTAATACCTTTCATATCTATGTGCAGATCTTTCTGTAGCTAGTATAAATCTGTTTCTTTTTATTTAAAATTTTATTGTGCTCATTCCATTTTAAATTATAAGAGAAATCTATACCCAAATAACAAAAATGTTTTACAGTCTCTATTTCATAGTTATCCCCCTCATTTTAATATCTTTCCCTCTTTTAATCAATGTCTTATTACAAGTCACACATTTAGTCTTTTCCATATTTATTTGCAAATCAGCTTCAGAGCAGCACACTCTGAGTTTTTCAAAGATTCTTTTAATACCTATATAACCCGTTGCCATCAAAAAATATCATCTGCATATGCCAAGAATAACAACACCTTTTACCCATTCCTGGCATATGAAAATCCTCATCATACAATTTTTCCAAAATTCTATTCAGATACAAGTTAAACAGGATAGTGGAGAGGGTACAACCCTGTCTTAAACCTACACTGGAATGAAACTTATATGTTAATCCTCCCTCTTTATTATATCGTACACTAGTCCTGTTCCTACTGTACATAACTGGTATAAATTTTATACTAGCAAGATCTAATCCAGTCATACGTAACTTTCTATAGCTTATCTCTTTCAACCTTATTGAAAGCTGAGTTGAGATAAAAAAAAATACAATAGTATTTTTGTTTCTTTAAATAAATATACTTATACATCAAAGGAAATAACATATAGCACTGGTCCACTGTGGAGTGTCCTGGGAGAAACTCAACCTGGGCTTCATCTATAATTCCTATATCCTTGATCCATACCATGTTTCTATTAAGTAGAACCTTAGAAAAAGCTTTAAGGGAGGAATCCAAAAGGCTTATTGGGCAATAATCTCTAGAGTGCATCCTATCTCCTTTTTTAAAAAATTGGGATACTTATATTTTCACTGCAGGTCTCAGGTATTTCTCCCATCTTTCCTATACAATTGATTTTTTTTTTAAAGTTATCCAGAGTTCTAGATCATTCAGCAATATATCAATGGGTACCCCATCAGGGCCTTGTGCTTTGAGTATTTTTGTTGATCCCAAAGTAATTTCTTCTTTTAACTGCACCCAATCTGTTATCAAAAACTCATTGCTTATCGCTGGGTCTTGATCAGAAAACAATTGACTATAATGATTCTGCCAAGTACCTGGTTCAATATAATTTTCCTCCTCCTCCTTATATATATTTTCCCCATGTGCTACAAGTTGCCAAAATCATTTATCATTCTTTGTTATAATTGCCTTCTCTAATTCTTTCCATAGCCATAATCTATACTTGCTCCTCTTCTTATCTAACATCTTTTTATATTTTTTCCTTATCTGAGTCAAGTTATCTCTATTTTCCTTAGATGGATGGTTCTTTAATACTCTTGCTATTCTATTCAATTTTTTTTCCTTTTTACATTCCAAATTGTACCATTGCCTCCCTTTTTTCATTTTAGAGATGTTTTTTCTGTAAATGATTTAATATCTTTCATAATCTGTGCATAATCTATCATGTCAATATCTTCTTCTCTCCCTACCAAACTTTCTATTCTATCTTTTATTCCACTCTCCCTTAATATTCTATTTGAGGCATTATTATCTATATTATCCCATCTATTTCCCACTTTTGTTCTTATTATCCTTATATTATTGTTCTCCATATTAACATTCTCCCACAAATTTATGTTAATTTCTAATGGGAAATGTTCACTTTCTGCTGTCATTCCTACTTTCAGATCTTCCACAGATTGTATTAAATTCAAATCAATCCAATGTAGATAAATCACAGAGCCTCCTCTTTTACCTAAAAAAGTGAATTCCTCATCCCTGTCTCCCTTTGTTCTACCATTTACCAAAACAAAATTCCAATCTCCTGACAATTTACTTATCTCTCTTCCTCTTTTAGATGTTTTTTTATCCTTTGAATTCCTATCTCTAGCTATATAGTCACATCTCTTTGCCATACAAACATTCAAACATATGAAGAAGCCAGCAGAAGAAGTCCATTTGGTCTATCAAGTCTGCTCGTATTGCAGAGTCCACTGTTTGAGCTAATGTCCCTACCATCCCTCCCCACTCCTCCCATCCTCCCTACCCACGATTCTTACTGTCCCCTATGCCTGTCCCAGCCTCTCTTAAAGCTTCCCACTGTCTTCAATGAGATGACCTCTTCTGGCAATGCATTCCAAGTGTCCACCACCATCTCTGTGAAGAAGTGCTTTCTGACCTCCCTCCTTAACCTTCAACCCTCCAGCTTAAGACTGTGCCCCTTGTGATATGGTTGCCACTCAACTTAAAGAGACTCCCCTTATCAACCTTATTTATACCTTTCAAGTACCTGAATGTCCCAGTCATGTCCCCTCTCTCTCTTCTGTCTTCCAGGGAGTACCTGTTCAGTGCCCTCAACCTCTCCTCATATGCCTTGCCCTGCTGACTGTCTATCATCTTTGTAGCCTTCCTCTGTACCCTCTCCAGCAGGTTAATGTCCTTTTTGATACCAGTACTGAACTCCATACTCTAGATGGGGCCTTACCAGTGACCTGTACAAGGGCAGTATAACCTCCTCACTCCTGCTACTGATCCCCCTAACTATGCACCCCAGTATCTTGTTTGCCTTTGCTGATGCTTTTTTGCCCATTGTGGGGTGCTTCAGGTCACTAGTGATCATCACTCCCAGGTCCTTTTCCTCCTCTGATGCAGATACTAGCACTCCACCCAGGTAATACTCTGTCCTGGGATACTTGGCTCCAATAAGCATAACTTTGCATTTCTTGGCATTGAAGCCAAGCTGCCAGATCCTTGACCACCTCCCCAGCTTTTCCAGATCTTCCTTTAGGTCCCTTATCCCTTCAGCTGTGTCCACTCTCCCACAGAGCTTGGTGTCATCTGTGAATATGCACATTTTGCCTTTAATGCCATCCCCAATGTCATTGATGAAGACATTGAACAACGGGCCCAGCACAGAGCCCTGTGGGACTCCATTGGTTACCTCTCTGGTGCCAGATAACTCTTCCTCCACCACCACCCTCTGATTTCTGTCCCTCAGCCAGTATTCCACCCATCTGACCATCTTTTCCCCAACTCCAAGATCCACCAACTTCCTGATCAACCTTTTGTGGGGCACAGAGTCAAAGGCCTTGCTGAAATCAAGATAGAGGATGTCTACCGCTTGGTCCCTGTCTACTGTCTTAGTGACACAGTCAAAGAAGTTAATCTGATTAGTTTGCCATGATCTCCCCCACATGAACCCATGCTGCCTCTCATCCTAGAGACCATGTTCCTCTAGATGTTCCACCAACCTTTCCTTTAGTGTGGTCTCCATCAGTTTGCCCACAATGGAGGTCAGACTGACTGGTCTGTAATTCCCTGGATCATCCTTGGGACTGCTTTTGTGAAGGGGCACTACATGTGCTGTTTTCCAGTCCTGTGGTACCATTCCTGATTCTAGTGAACTATGAAATAAGTCTGATAGTGGCCCTGCCAGCCTCTCAGCCAGTTAGTTTAGTACCCTTGGAAGTACTCTGTCCAGGTCTGATGATTTGTCCACTTTAAATGCCAGCAGACCCTCCCCTCACTCTGTCCTTCTCTATCACTATGTCTGTATTCCCCCCACTACTCTTTTCCCTCCTGAAACACTGGTCCATCCTTCCCTCTGGTGAAGACAGAACAGAAGTATTCATTTAGTATCTCTGCTTTTCCTCCATTATCCTCCACCCACTCCACACCTTTCTTAAGCCGAACAATCCCTTCCTTCTTATCCTTGTTCTCACTTATATAGTGAAAGAAAACCTTCTCCCCCTTTTTAATTCCTTCAGCTATTTGTATCTCCTTCTGTGCCTTTGTTCACTGGACTCCTTACTTGCCTCACTAGCCAACCTTAGGTAATTTTCCCTATATACCTCTCTCTCTTGGTCTTCCTGAATTTTCTATAGGCCAACCTCTTTTCCCTTACTGCCTTGGCAACCCCAGAACTGAACCAGTTGGGTGCTTTGGCCCTTGTGTTCTCCCCCCTGAGCCTAACACACTCATCTGTGGCAACCAGTATTCCTTCATTGCTAATCATCCACTTTAGATCCACCCTATATCTGCTCTGATGCCCACCAGATAGCTCCTTAGAACCTCATCCTTTTTCCTGAAGTCCGCCCTCCTGAAATCCAAGATTTGGGTCTTAGTCAGGATGCTTTCCCTGCCCATATCCAAATGGAACCACACTGTGCAATGGTCACTTCCCCCAAGTGGCTCCCTGACCATTATTTCCTGTACAAGCCCCACATTTGTGAGCACCAGATCAAGAAGTGACTCAGCTCTTGTTGGTTCAGTGATGTCCTGAGTCAGAAACCCACTTTGCAGTCCTTCCAGGATCACCTGACTCTTAGCACATGTTGTGGACAGTATACTCCAGTCCATCTTGGGCAGATTGAAGTCCCCCACAATTGCCACCTCTCCTTTCCCAGCAGTTTCTAGTATTTGTGAGATCATTTCCTGTCTCTCTCTCCTCATCTTGATTAGGTGGTCTGTAAACCTCCCCCAACCTCACCTCTCTCCCTCTATTGGACCTTAACTGAACCCATAATGCCTACACCTCCCCTTCCTCTGACTCCACTCTCATGTAAGTTATTCCCTCCTTGATATAAACTTCCACCCTTCCCCCTTCCTGACTACTCTGTCCCTCCTTTATAGTTTATATCCAGGGATAGCAAGGTCCCAGTCATGGTGTGATATTGCCCAAGTCTTGGTTACTGCAGCTATGTCCACCCTTCTGTCTGCTAATAGTGCCTGCATGTCATCAATCTTGTTTCCAAGACTCCGCACATTCAGAGACACCACTGTCCACAGAGAGTCTGACCTTTCTTCTCTTCCCTCTTTTCTTCTATTTACATTTATCCCCTCTGTGTGCACCCCTCCACATACTTTTGCTATGTGTTCCTCCCCCCATCCACCCTTTGCTAACTGTGTATTTGCCCCTTCCACCTCCTCCTTCCAGACCGCTTTCATCACTGTGGGGAGGAGGTTTACTGACCACCTCCTCTCAGAGTCTGTGGGCCTGCTCACCCTCTGCCCCTCCCAGTAGTTTAAATTAAGTGTAGTGGTTATGTATTCCGCCAGCTTGTCCATGAGTACACTAGAACCCTCCCTACTGAGGTGTGGCCTGTCTGATGAATAGAGTGCTTTGTTTGACCAGCTCTTCTCTCAGTCCCCAATACAGATGAACCTCTCCTCCCTGCACCATTTCCTGAGCCAGTCATTAAAATTCTCTATTCATCTTTTCCTAGCTGTGCTGGCCCTTGGTACTGGTATCACCTCTGAGAAGGCCAGTGAACTTCCTTCCTCCCTGCAGGTATTCTCTAACTCCCTGAACCTACACTTTGCACTATCTCAACCTCCTCCCCAGCTAGGTCATTGGTTCCCAAATGTATAAATAAATTAGGTTTTCCTCCTACCTCCCTTACTATTTCCCTTATTCTTGGGCCCACCTTCCCTGCTGTCATCCCTGGCATACAAACCACCCTCCTGCTTGCATCTGAGTCCCTTTTCCTTTCCCAGTGAATATCCCTAATTATGGAATCCCCTATGATTGCTACCCTTCTAACCCCTGCATCCGTGTTCCACACGTTTCCTTTCTTACCTTCAGTACTAGCTGCTTCCCCACCTAACTGATCCCTCTGCACCATGGCAAACTTATCTACACATTCACAGTTTATCCCCATAAATGTTTTTCCATCTCCCAATTTACCCCTCCCCTTATGACTCTCTGTATCTGCTTTCAGTTTTCCCTCCCCTCTTCTGTTCTTTTTCTCTCCCTCCCCCATCCTCCACTCCATTTTGCTTGCATATTCTTCCCTGCCCAGCCTGGTTTGTTCCATCCCCTTCCCCTGTACTTCTGCTCTCAACCCTGACTCAACCTGACCTCCTACCTCACCTCCCACTGAACTCTTCCTCCTTCTCAACAGTGGTGCAAATCTGTTCAATAAATGCACCCCTTTAGAAATTCCCACTCCTGATGCTGCTCTTACATTCCCACCCCTTCCCCTTACTACTTGCCATTCCTCCATCTTGGGCTCCCTAGTCCTCTGAGGAAGAGATACTCCTGAATACTGGGTACTCCTCACCACTCCCATCCCCTGCCTGATGGTGTCACTCCCCTGGGCATCACCCATTTGCCTTTTCCTCCAATGCTCTGCTCCTTTGACTTCCCATATCATCCTTCCCAGCTCCCATCTAAGTAGCCCTATTTCAGCCCTTAGCTGCTCCAGGCTTTTACACAGAGGACATCCCCTTTTATTCCACATCACCTCCAGAAAGGCTGCTACCCCACAGCTATTGAAGATTACCATTCTCCTGCTTCCCATATGTGTACCCATTCCCCCACATCCTCCCAGTCCAACTTCTCCTAGCCTCCAGTTGTTCATAACTATAAAATAACTATAACATTCAAATACATATAAATTCATATCTTACTTTACCATCAAAATGTAACAACAATCTCAATAATCTAGAATTCGTCCAGTGTTCTATCAACACTAGAACACTATGCCAAAGAAGCTGTTTCTTAGCAACCAACCACCTGACTGTAGCTAAAAACAATATTTTTAATAAATGCTTTTTAAATCATCAGCCCAGAAATCCCATGAAACATTGACAAAGTAAGTCACAGTACCACCTTAAACAACATGCTACCATCCAGCAACAAGCCAGCTAATCCTGGTGACAAGGACAACCCCACAATAATCTCAAACTGCCTATCTACTGTACAAAATGGAACCTACACAAGATATGATTCAACACAGAACAAACATGCTGACTATATTGTTCTCAACTAACCTGAAATAAACACATCACATGCCTTCATGTAGGCAACAACAATACCCTCCTTCTCAGTCCACAAACTGTACATACAAATATTTAAAAACTAAAAAAAAAAATATAGAACATGTTTACTTATCTAAGGAGTTCCACATAGACACAGCCACTCATTTGCCAGCATTCTAGAACTCATACAAAATTCCTTAAATTCTGATGGTAACCATTGGTAATGTCCAAGCCTTGCATTAAAATCTTCTAATATCATAATTCCACACTCGTGTTGTTGACCTTTATTGTCTTCTATTACATTTTTCAGCTCCTTTATCAATCCAAGATCCCAATGTTTTGAAGACACTGGGGAATATATACATTGAAAATTACCATCTGCCATTGATTTCCTTTTATCCTAATTCCCTGTAAGTTATTAGACTTTGTTACAACTTCTTCTGTTATATATTTATTTGATATTCTAATCCATGTAACTAAACTTCCTGACAATCTCCCAAATTTCCTTTTCCTATTTGCTTTTTTGAAATGTGTTTTATAACCATTAATATTTTTTCCTGATCTGACCATATTTCCTGTAGACAAATACATTTGAATTCCTCTATATATTTTAAAAAAGAGAAGTCTGCTAATCTGTTTCCAATACCAGCCACATTCCATGACAGTATTTTATTTCTTTCTGATTTACCTATTAAATTCCCATCATCTTGTTGTCATTCTGCTGTTTGGGTTTCCAATCTTTGAAACCGATTTGCTGTTGTAACCAGGTATTTCCATTCACTGGAATTATATTTTATTTCTACAGGAACTACTTCTTTCCTTTCGCCTATTATGTTAATGTCAAAAGAGTCTAGCCATTAAGCTCGATTAACTATTTGATCGTAATTCTCCTTCATGTCCATCCATACTGAAATCTGATAAAATTGCTTTCCCGTCTTTTAGTAATTCTTACTTTTTTAGATACATCATCTGTTTTCAGAAGATTCTGTAGAAACTCAACTATTTTATATCTCATGTTTCTATCTGTCTCCCTTGTAAAATTTTTCAATCCAAATACAGAAATGGGAAATTCTTGTTCTTTCCCCATTTCCTTATTTTCCAAGTATTCTGTGAATAATAGTTTTGCTGAGGTTATTTTACCCATAATCATTCCCGTTTGTCTAAATTGATCCTTCTGGTTTTCAAATATTTTTAAAATATAACATTGGTCAGAGACAAGGAAAACCATTTCCAAATCACTTACCGGTCTTATCACACTAAAACAATTCAACACTGGAAAAATGGTCCTTTGTCCCTGCATGACAGTATTAAGGTTCCTTTTTAAATGTTCCTTTAATGTTTTATTCAGCCTCATCAGGTAATTTTGTCACATCCTGGAGGAGAAGAATATAATTATTTTTTCAAGTCTTTTTAAACATTTTTGAGGGTACACCTCACCAAGTTTTATATTTTGGGTTTCATTTGTTGTCTGTTCTACTTTTTCCCTCTCTTTTCCATCTTTATTTTCACTTTGTCTCTTTTTTCATGCCTATTCTACTGTTTTTTCAAGAGGCATCTTTTTTATTTTTCTTTGTTTCCTTTGCCCCTTTATTGGTCTTTTTATCACCCTGAACCTTCTTCCTAACTACCTGTGCTAGATCTTGATTCTTATCCTTTTCTTTAGTCTGGTCTGTATTCTTATTTTTAGTTTTACAGTTTTTACAATACATTTTTCCCCAGCATTTATTTGTTCTAAATTAACCCCTGTTTTTTATGGGGTTGGATAACCAAATCTAAATCTTTCTTTAACATCTTTTCTTGTCTTTTGATGACAGGTTCTACCCTCTTGCTTTTATGTGTTTGTTCCATTTTGTCCTTCTGTTCCTTTCATCTAGCTTCTTGTTCTAACCCTTTATTCCAAATCTCCTTATTCTCTCCTGCCATTTCTCATACAGCACTTTCATTTCTCCATTCTTTATCCAGTAACATAATTAGTTCAGGTTCATTCAATACACTTTTCCACATACTACATGTACTATAGTTTAACCTGTGTCCTTTCTGATCTTGTTTTTGACTATCCTGTATTACAGTATATTATCCTTAGATGTTGTTTCTGTTTTGCTGTTTCTGTCTTCAACATGCTTCCTGCAAGTCTCATTTAAGTTCATGTTTATATCCATGCTTTTCTTCCCATCTCCTATATCATTTTCACTTGTTTCATTTTCCAGACTATCCCATTTATCTTGTCTATCCTGACTATTTTGTATTTCAAATGAATAATTCTATCTCTGTCTTTCTCTCCCAAATGCCCAATAACTTTGGGACAGTTTGGAAAGATCTCCCTCTATCATTTGTTTTATCTACCTTCTATTTTCTATGCATATCCCTTCAAAAATGATAAATCCTGTTTAATACCCAACAATTGTTGATAAATCATTACATTAGCAGTGATGGGATCTCTGAGTTCAATTGCTAGGACATGTGCTATGTTTTCCGTATAGTATTCCCTGCTACTTACTGGGCTCATAAATTGGGTTTCTCCACCCCAAGACCAATCCTCCCTCCTACCCTCTACCATTATAAGTTGATATAGCCTCAATATTTTAGTTTAAAGGACTCTGCTTACTGCTACCAGCAGCAGGTATACTTTTTTATTGATTTCATTTCCATTATTTTTTTTTCTATCCTAGTGTTTTTCCATATTGTTTCCTTAATTTCCTCCACTGTTTTATTAATTTCCTTATTAACTGAGCCCAGGATATCAAAATTAAGCAGATCTGATTTGTTAATACTCTCTTGCCCTCCCGTTCTATTACTATTCGGTGTTTCTATGTTCTTTCCTCTTTCTCCTTCTAATTTCTCCTCTCCCCAAACATTCATCTGTTGATTTTCCAACTGTTTTCTTTCCTCCCTCCCCTTTAAGGCTGTCATAATTAATGGCTGTATCAGTTTCTTCTCCTTAAGTTTTACATCCATACAAGGGGTTAAGGGGGTTGAAGTATTTTGCTTATTTATATCACAACTTTGAAGCTTTCATCTTCAATTTCATTCCCTACTTCTACTGATTCTACCCTGTATGTTCTATGTCTTTTCTTTTCCTTTTTTATTCCTTCACGGGGAGACTTGGCAATGCCCTTTAATTTCCCCTTCCTCGAGATTTCCTTTTTGATCTTTTCCACTTCTAGTAATGACCAGTATAGTTAGAATTTGTTTTATCCCTGGGCTATCTTCTATCAGGGTTTTACAGGATTATGAACTTCTCACTTCTGAAAGGTGTATGCAATTGTAATACCAATGTACTATAAACAATAATCTATTATTAATTTGGTTGAGTTGAAAAACAGTGTTCAGATAATTCCTATAAAACTCAACCAACTTTAGTAATAACTTCAAAAATAACTAGCTCAAACGAGACCAAAGTCCAGTAGCAAGATCACCCTATAATAGAGATTGGCGAAGTGGCTCCCATTCACTCCACAAAGTGGAGCGAGGGGTAATGGTCGTGGAGTGCTCCGCAACTGTCAGAGTGAGTACTTCGTTATTAATGAGTAATCGCAAGTCCATTGAAACAATGACTTCACGTTACTCTTCTTCAAAACCACTACTCCACTAATTCTTAAGGTGAAGTACATTGAAAACAATGTACTTCACCTTACTTCACCTGGTTTTTAAGCTCCAAAGGTGAATTTTAGAGTGATTCATGGGATTTCAGGTCACATGGTCTCTAGCTTGTTCTGCACAGTCTCAGTTTGGAGTAGTGTGTGTAGGAAGCTGTAGGACAATCTGCTCTGAGAGCTCTCTGTGATTCAAACCTTCTAAAAGCTGTTAAAAAAGCTTTTTTGAGTCATTTTTTTGCTGACACTTTAGTTCATCGGTTATAGGAACCCCTCCTGTGCTCATAACAGCAAGCGTTTATTGTTTATATGTGTATTTTGAATGTTAATTTATAACATTCAGTCTGTGTACTGAGAGACAGTGGAAGAGTGCTTTGGGGAGGGGCGTATCTGTGGTGTAGGTAGATTAAATTGGAGAAAAAGACAGTGCTTTCTGTTTTGGTGATATTTCTTGTATAACTGTGTTAATGTACACACAGTAATATTTTCAATAATTCTTGCCATTTTTTTCTGATTGTGGTGCACCAGTGCATATTTTTAGTTTGTTTAAAACATGTGGTTATATATCTGAAGTTTTCAATTTGCTACAAATCACTTAGTGTGTGTGAGTATGTTTGTGACACGTGCCATCAAATCAGACACCTTTTATTGTGCCACATAATTTCAAATGTGAACCTGTTATCCACTGCAGCTGTGTAATTTTTTGTACTTTTTTGTGGTATCTTTACTGGTACTCATACTATTGACTCTTACTGCAGCAGTGCAGTACACTGCCCCCCCCCCAGCCCGCCCCAACCGGCAAAGATATTCTTTTCCAGATTTGAATTTCTGATGGTGAGCACTGTTTAGGTGTTGTGTCTTTGCATCTGCATCTCTTCAGTTTGCAGCACAATCTTAATCTGTCTGGACATTTGCTTCTCTTTAGGGACCAATCTCCATCTCTAACTTAAGTCGCAGTTGTTTCTTTGGCTTCCCTTCAGAATACTGGACAGGTGTGGTGCATAATTCAGCATGAACATTGTACTCATTGATATGCGATTTTAAGTCAGGACCATCATCAGGAGTCACTTGTGATACAAATCACATTCTTCATCATCACGGTCACAAATGCAGTCACTAATTATGATTTACGGTCATGTCACGAATCACAACTGTAATTTTTTTTACTAGTTACTTGGATGTATTGTAAGCATGTTTTGTAATATCTTTCCATGCATCTCCACCCGACCATTGTACTCATTAATGAGTGTTTTAAAGTCAGGAAGTTTTGTGCCACACCTCATCAGGGCCCAGGGATGTACAGCTGTAGGCATTTGCATTTCTTTATCATCACGGTCACAAATGCAGTCACAAATCATGATTTACGATTATGTCACAAATCACAACATTAATATTTTTACTAGTTACTTGGATGTTGTAAGCCTGTTTTGTAGTATCTCTCCAAGCTCCACTTCCCCACCATTGTACTCATTAATACGTGTTTTTATGTCAGGGAGTTGGACAATGTCTGCAGTACATACACAGAAAGAAAAACTGCACTCATGCAGTCTAGCACAGTATACTTCCACTGCTCAGAATATATATGGAAGACAACAAAAAAACAGCATAATTACATACAAGGGTTGGGGATGGTAGAGGAATACATTTTATAACACAGCAAGGAAGGTGTAGGGGCACATGGTATGAGGGAAAAAAAAACTAATGTGGGATCCCATGGTGATCC
This sequence comes from Neoceratodus forsteri, assembly GCA_016271365.2. Lineage (NCBI taxonomy): Eukaryota > Metazoa > Chordata > Ceratodontiformes > Ceratodontidae > Neoceratodus > Neoceratodus forsteri. The sequence goes on from CM028133.1 coordinate 996,991,588, forward strand.
AGCAGCAGTTCCGGCATGGACATAATTTGCAACTGATGTCCCTCTATGTAAGAAAAATTAAATTTACAGAAAGAACAAATTAAGTAAAAAAGAGTGCAGACAGAAAAGACAAAAAAATGTAGCTTTTAAAAAAGCTGTTGGGTCAAAATCAAAGTTTTAATCTCCTCCTCCTCCTCCTCGTTCTGATCTCAAAGCATCAACAGTCACAAAACACACTCATCTCTCTCTCCATCTGCACAGGAGAAAGTAAAAGTGTCTGCTTGTATGATTCACTTTCTTCCTGCCTAGCTAAAGAGCATATGACTTAATGTACTGTAAGCCATGTGATGTGTGGGGAGGGGCTGCCAAATCTGAAACACCAAGTGGATCACTTAGAATCCTAATGAGGAATCCGAAGTCCACTAAAAACAATGACTTCACCTTACTTTGCATTGCCATTCACCCTTAACACGAAGTTGTAATGACAAGGTGGAGTGAGCACTTTGCATTGCCCACTCGGCAACGCGAAGTGCCCACTTTGTGTTCACTTTGCTGGTGGAATTTAAATTCACTGCACCTCTACCCTATAGGTTCCCTGAGTCTTATTCTATTCCTTCAGGAAAAAATAAAAAGAGAAGAAAATGACCAGTAGTTTCTTTAAATCCTTCTTTCCCTTTCTTTCCCCTCTGGGCTCTGTAGTAAAGTTCAATCAAAGAAATTTCAATGCAGTTTACAGCTTAACAGTTCACCCAGAATGTTGCAACCTCGATAAGCTACTTCAGAGATACCAGACACTCTTTTGGTTAAAACTAAATTTCCTACAATCCTCCAATATCTCCAGTTGTGGTTCTTGGTTCGCCTCTCACCCCTTATTTTAATTTTCCAAGGTTCCACTGTTAAAGGAAAAAACACACTCAAAATAACAAATTTAAAATTACCTTTTTACTCTCTATAAATTGGAAATACAAAAAAGACAATGCCTCAGCACATATTTTTAAGACCTCTCTCATTCGCTTCCTATATCCTAAAAATTCAGATTTGCTTACTTTTGTATCAGCAGCAGTATCATTGTTGTTGATAAATTGTAGAATTCAAAAAGCCAAAAGCTGTAAGCTGGAGAAAGATGCACTTGGTTTGCTCGGCTCTCCTCTCCATCGACCATGCTAATTGTGCAGAAGACACCAATACTAATGGCAATTATCCTGCAATCTTTAAAAGTATTCTTTAACTTGCTAAACCCTTAAAAATTCAAGCTTTTTTGTGGTTCAGTCTCCATGCGACTGTACTTCACTGAAGTTATGAGAGAAATGATGTTTGCACACTCTGCTGTCACCTGAGCTTTTATGCTCCGAGGCCATGTGAGGGGACCATCCAGTAGTGGCTCATTCACCTGTCCATAAATTCCCAGTTTTATGGGCAACAAGTAAAGGAAAAACTTTTCAAATTTAAAAATAAAACAAAAATATATAAAAATCACTGAAGAGGCAGATGCAGGCAAGCACAAGCAACACAAGGAATCAACCAGAACCCCATCTGGAATCGGCAGAAACCTTTTCTCATTGGCCACAAGTAAGTACCAAGAGTTAACAGTATCCTTAGTGTTTTACTAACCACTACTTAACCACTGCTTAATATATTAGCCAAAGTAAATAAAATAATTCATAACAATATGTATAAAAATAGTGATATGAAATTGAGTCACAATCAAGTCTACTTCTTTTGCAACTAAAGGTATTAGTTGTCCTTTTAATAAAATTCACTTTCTTCTGCTGTGGTTTGCTGTGAATCTCTATGGTTTGCTATTTCCTCAGTTTTCCCCACTCCTCCAGGCTGCCAAGCCCCCGTGGGCTCCGTTGGTTCCTGCTATTCCTCAGTCTGGAGGCTCCTCACACTGCTAGGACTGCAACCCAGCCAGGCAGGCCTGAAAGCACTGGTCCACTGTACCACCTCCACAGCAAACAAGAACGAAGGGCTCAAAGATATACTGGAAGGTCTGTGGAAGATAAATATTGATGTGGCAATGGTGGCATACCTTTTTTAAAATATATTAAAGCATTTCACAGACTCCTGCTACAGATGTTTATACTCCTCCGCTTCCTAGCAGCTAGCTCCTCCCCTACTAAAAGATCTGGATAAACTGGCAAAATGGTCGGAAGAGTGGCAAATGGGGGTTTTCAGTCATGTGCGCAGTGGTCACATACAGTCACCAGAATTAATGTGCATCCCCAAAATGCTACTGTCTTGTGTCCAGAGAGTTCTCTAGTGCTGATGAAGTGAAATGAGAGCGTAACAAAAAATGTAAAGTCTCCCAGAATTAATGGTGCACTTTGCCATGCATGCAGTTGTCACACACAGTCACCAGAATTAATGTGCATTCCCAAAATTATATTGTCTTTTGCCCAGAAAATTCTCAACTCCAGATGAAGAGAAATGAGAATGTAAAATGGAAAGATAAGTCACCATTTAATTGACACCACACTCAGTCATGCATGCACACACTCTAATAAGAACTACAGTATGTCCCCTGCTGCTTTTGGAATTTCATGTAATGCTTCTTGACCTGACTGGGCTGATGTACACTGTCTTGCCAAATGATGTGCTAGAAGGATGACCCGACCATTCAGTTAACCATACAAGATGATGTGATAATGCTGTTTGTTGCCCAGTGTTTGCTGCACTGACCCCAATCAGGAAGGAAGCCCTCTGTGTGTACACTAATACTATCCGTGGCAAGTTAATGTAGCTGGCACTATCATGGTTTTCCACAGAACCTGAGTTGAACTTAAATGTTTATATCCTATATATATATATATATATATATATATATATAAAAACTGTGTTAATGCATCATTTAGGGTAGGGTTGCCCCCTCCCCCATCCATCCCTGAAGATTGACGACACTGGGGTGTGTCATTGGGGTTCTGAGGACTAAATGTCACCCCATTCCATTTGTAATCATATTTACAAGCCACAGTAAAGAAGAATGGGTGACATTTAGGCCTCTAACCCCAATGACACACCGAGTGTCAATCTCAGGAAGAGATAGGCTACTCGAGGATGGAGGGGACAACCCTAAATGTCTCATTTCCTGACATTTTGTGTTTTAACCCTAAATGATGCAGTAACACAGTTTTTTTGCATAGAATTTCCTTACTTTTTGAGAAAGCATAGAAAAGTAGAAAGTCGCTCAAGTTGGTGGGAGCGTGGGGCCCGAATATCATACCTATTGCTGGGAGTGCATATTGGTGGGAGCGTGGGGTCCAAACCACCTTGAAAAAAAAAACATAGTCTCATTCATTGGAGTGGCATAATTCTGCACCTGTTTACATGTCAGACAGCTAACCACTGAAAATTGTCACTATGGCAGTAAGGCTACCTACCATATAAATGTGAAGCCACTACCACAATGCAAAACACTATCCACAAAACATAAAGTGTGTCACTCAATATCTCCACAACAAATTAATTTTCCAACATCTAAATATGATAATTCACATATACAGGACATCCGATCAAAACCCTCAAAATTTCAAATTAAAAGACCAAACCATATCCGAGATACAACATTTTAAAGTTTGAGATTTTCTTTCAACAGAGTGATATAATTCCATACCTGTTTACATTTAACACACCTAATGAATGAAACATAAGTCCATGGCAGTAAGCCTGGCTACCCTATAAATTTCAAGCCACTACCACAATGCAAAACACAGACCTCAAAATGTAAATTACGCCACACAATGTCTCCACAACAAATGTATTTCCCGACACCTAAACAACATAATTCACATCTAGAGGACACTCCCTCAATACCCTCCAGATTTCAAGTTGAAAGACCAAACTGTTTCCAAGATATTTAATTTTATATGTTGTTAAAATTGGGCTATCTGGTCCCTCTAATTCTGGCCATCTAGTCCCTCCCTTGCGAACAAAGATCGCTATCAAAGAATATCGGGATAAAAAAATATGCAGGCTTGCAACCAAAGAATTTGCAGGATCACGATCAAAGAATAAAAAATGTTAAAACTTAGTTTTTCACATACAGTAAATAATTGAAACCACAGCCATGACTCGATAGAGTGAAGCACCCTGAGCAAAACCCATCCTAGTTTGTGTTTATAAGTCACCCCTGGGCTTAGAAATTAGATTTTTTTATTTGGTCATCTAGCTGCACCCTCGCGATCAAAGATCGTGGTCAAAGAATCTCACAATCAAAGAATTTGCAGGCTCACGATCAAAGATTTTAAAACTTAAAACCTCTGTTTATTGACAGAATTCCAAGAAACCACAGCCATGGCTCGATAGAGTGAAGCCCCCTGAGCAAAACCCATCCAAGTTTTACTTCAGGAGTCACCCCTGAGCTGAGATATTTGTTTTTTTCTTACAGCAAAATGAAAACAAGATGGCAGTCAACGCAATCAAAGAATTTCTCATGATCAAAGATTCTTTGATCGTGAGCCTACAAATTCGTTGATCATGAAGAGAGACCAGATGGCCAAAACCCCATTCTTCTTTCGCAAAATAACCATATAAATTTTCCCATAGACTTATAATGGGAACTTAAACTTTAATAACTTTTGAATGGATTGATATTTTTTCACCAACCAAAAAGTGGCATGTTCCTTGACACAAGCTCTTTCAACATGCCAAGATGAAGAGCAGCACACCACACAATGGCCATGCAGCGCCACAGAAAAATTCCAAAAAACTGCCCACATAACTGGCAAAAAGTGCATTTTTCAGCATTTTGGTGCACAAAAACCATAAGTCCAACCGAAATTAAATGAAATGTGGCAGATCAAGAGATCTACCAAGCCCCACCATGCATACCAAATTTTATGCAAATTCGTTGAACGGGTCTAAAGTTATTAACACACAAAGTTTTGAGTTTAACATAGAAGTGGCTTCATAACCCTAAACACAGGGGCTCAAGTACCATGGATCTCTGGATTTGCCACGTTTTGTAATGGTCAGATATACAGTTGTGAAGCTATATAGCACTGTAGAAAGTTGTATTTACATTTTTTTGCACATTGTTTGCTCACTTCTACAGGTTGCACAGTCTGCGTGACTGGTCCAAAAACTTCAAGGAACATGCAGCTGGGGTCCCTGATGTGCCTTTTGAAGATTTTGTGAAAAAGTATTAAATGTTCAAAAGTTATTCAAAAAATAAATTTCCCATTATAGTCAATGGGAAAAGTTAACAAAAAAGTTCAACAGTGTTGCAAATGCAGTTTTTAGTGTTGCAAATGACCCCTGTAGTGTCGCAAATCCACCATTTTGTTTTCAGTTACTGGCCACAGAAATGCTTGGCATTAAATCTGGGACCCTCTAGGGACAAAATTATTTTTGTATTCACCTAGTCAAGCCCTGAGGATGCTAGCCATGTCTTTTTTGGGGGGTTAAATACACAACATTTTTTATAAACTGTAGTGTCGCACTTGCAACGCTTTCATGATTTTTTTGTGAAAGTGTCTCAAATCACAACACTACTTTGCAAAACTATGCCCAAAATAACAGGAATTCATTGCCACCCTACTGCAAAACAATGGTTTAGTCTTTTGGGCTGCAATTTGGAGGGAAGAAAGCCAACATCCCACAGACATGCCTTTTGGTAGTTTGGTGACAAAATATTACAGGGCTGCAAAGTTATGGCACTCTCAATTTGACTATTTTCCCATAGGCTAACATTACGCCATTTGCTGTACCTTTCGGGGCACGTATCTTGAAAACGCTTCGAGATACAGATTTTTCATTGGAAAAATGCTTAGCCCCCTGCTAGTAGGCTGAGTGCAAAACTAGCCAGGAAAGTAATAAATAATATGAAATTGTAACTTTTTTCCTATGTCGTATGGTTCCTGAGATATAAGCAATTTAGTATTCCAACTGTTCATTCTCTGCTCCGAGGGCCATTATCATGCATACATTTTTTCTATTCACTGTGAATCTAAATGCACCTTTTGGGGACAAAAAGTGGGTGCATTTGTGTTATTGTTACAGTTGGTGTTTCTGCTTGCGTTTCCGTGACCATTTGCATTAGTGTCTCTGTTTACGTCGCCGTGTGCATTACCTTTGTGTTTGCGTTTGCGTTTGCACTTGCATTTACATTTGTGTTACTGTTACTATTTGCTTTTCCATTACTGGGTTTTGGGCATTTGTGTTTCCTTTTGCGTCACTGGGTGCATTGCCGTTTGCATTTGCGTATGCCCTTCTGTTTGCATTTCTGTTTCCTTTGGTGTCACAGATGCTGTTACGTAAGTGTTTGCATTTCCAATTGCGTTACCATGATTGTGCATGTAACAATTTGCATTTGCTTACGCACTTATGTTTCCACTTCCATTTCTGTTACTGTTCCTTTTGGTGTCCTTCTTGCTGTTACTATAACCGTTTGTGTTTCCAGTTGCGTTACCCTTACCGAAGGGCCCCTGCGCTCGCACCACCACATTCCATTTAGGATTTATACTGCAAATTCTCAAAAAGAAGGGAAATTCGTGGCAAAAAACTCTGTTTAATGCATCAGTTAGGGTTGTTTCACAGCAACAAAAGTGAGGAAATTCAATGTTAGGGTTCCCACCCCTTGCACCCCACCTCCACCCTTCCCCCACCAACAGGCATCAGGGTGTGTGCTGAGGTTGTCGGTCCTAACTGTCACCCCATTCTCCTATACTGCACCACCTCAGCTTGTTTACACATGGGATGGGGTGACAGTTAGGAACACAACCCCAAAGGACACCCCTGATGCCTGTTGGTGGGGAGGTGGTATGGAGGAACCCTAACTTCAAATTTCCTCGCTTTTGTCACTGTGGAACAACCTTAACTGATGCATTAAATGGAATTTTTTGCCGTGAAAAAAAATATATATATATATATGCATACATGTAATCACTGCTTTTTTTTTGGCTCACAGGTCATATAGTCAAACTTGAGGTGTGCATTTTTTGGCTTGATGAGGAATTTTGGTGTTGGAATACTGTCAAGCCAGTAAGGGGAAGTATTTTTGGGGGGGCACTATTTAAAAAAAGTTAAAGAAGATTTATCAATGTTTTGGTCATCTTTACAGGTATTCAGCGTCTCATCAGAACTGAAAAAAAAAATAACTGCTGTGATTTGTGAAGAACATGATTTGTCTCATGATGAGTGTCTGGTGTGACATGACCAATGATAATAGACTGTATGGGAATGCAAATACTGTACCTACAGCTGTACTCCCTGACCTGTACCACACAAAAGTACCTGATTTGAAAACTCATATCAGTGAGTACAATGGTGATTGAAGCCGAGACCCAAGATACTACGAAACAAATTTACATGGAACTAACTTCAAAAAAAGTATGTTTTGTGATTCATGAATCGTGACCATAAAGATGAAGAATGTGATTTGTATCAGGAGTGACTCATGATGATCACCCTGACTTAAAAACGCACATCAATGAGTACAATGTTCACACAGAGATATGCACCACACCAGTACTCTGAAGGGAAACCAAACAAACAACTGTGACTTAAGTTACAGATGGAGATTGGGCCCTAAGGAGATGGAAATGCACAGACAGATTAAGATTGCGCTGCACACTCAAGAGATGCAAGAGTAAAGGTACAACAACACCTAACCTGTGCTCACAAGTCACAAATTCAAATCTGAAAAAGAATACCTTTTGCTGGTTGGGAGGTAGTGCATGGCAGTAGCAGTCCACTACCAGTAAAGATACCACAAAGCAGTACAAAAAAATTCATGCAGGTGCGGCGGATAACAGGTTCACACTGCTGCAATTACTATGTGGCACAATAAAATGAGTCTGATTTGATTGCACACATCACACAAAAACACACAAACACACACACAAACACTCACACACACACACTACACTACAAGTAATGCATAGCAAATTGAAAACGTTAGTAATATTACCAAATCTTTTAAGCAAACTGAAATTATGCGCTGCTGCACCACAACAACCAGCAAAAAAAAATGTCAAGAATTGCTAAAAATATTACTGTGTGTACATTAACACAGTTATACAAGAAAAATATAGCCAAAACAGAAAGACTGCCTTTTTCACCCCTTTTTAATCTACCTCCACCACAGATACGCCCCCCTCAATGCACACTTCAAGTGTCTGTCAGTACACAGGCTGACTATTCTAAATTAACAATCAAAATCCACACACAAACAATAAACACTCAATGATGTGAACACAGGAGGGTTTCCTGCAATCAATGTACTAAATTGTGAGCAGAAAAAATGGCTCAAAAAGGCTTTTTTATCAGCTTTTAGAGGATTTGAATAGCAGAGCTTTGAGAGGAAACTGCCTTCATCTTCCGCTGCACACACACTTCACAGAACTGAGGCTGTGCATAACAATCTATAGCCCATGTGACCTGCAATCCCATGAATCACTGCAAAATGCACCTTGGAGCTCAATAACAAGGTGAAGTGATGTGAAGTACATTGATTTTAATGTACTTCACCTTAAAATTGGTGGAGACGTGGTTTGGGGAAGGCAGAATAACTTGAAGCCATTGGTTTCAATGGACTTGGTGTTCCTCATTATGATGCGAAGTCCTCCGCTTTGCATTGTGGATTACTTCACGGATTCCGTATTACTCCATGAATCACTTCACAGAGTAAATTTTTGCCCACTCGTCCACCACTGCTTACAATCCCTCCACCAGACAGTTCTTCCTAACACATAATTACAGCATCAGGTTCCCACTATAGTGCCATTGAACACTGAATGTTGACACTGGGGTGCCTATTCTCCAGTGTTGATTCCAGTCCCTGCAAAAATGAAAATTGTTGCCCATTGATCTATTTATTTTCTTTTATTTTATGTGTAACCCTGAAAAGAAGAAAATGGTCCCTGATTCTGTTTTTATTACCCCCACCTACGCCATCTCAACCTCCACTCTGCACACACACACACACACCAACACACCCTCACTCACCTAGACAGGGTCCCATGTCATAGATTCACTCTCCAATATGAAAGATATCCTCCTTCAAGAACTGCAACTGCAATATGAGGAAATAAGTTAATTCCAATTAACGTATTTCAATGTGTCTTTAAGGTTTAATCATAACTTTGTCATTTTTAAATATTTTTACACCACATTTTCAACATGGCCATTTTGCCATCCCACCCCATGAACAAGGTAGGCAAAATGTTTCAAATTTGTCCCAAAAGGTGACTTTGCAGTCACATGCAAAATAAAACTTTTGGGCATGATTTGGAAATTTAGACCTACTGGGTTCATGAGGTGGGGTCATAAGAAGTTTTTGTTGAAATGGTGGTACATAAATACAATAAAATGACTTTGTTATGAGTAAACATTGAGATATTTCAGCATTTACTCATAATTTTGTTAATTTTCAATATTTTTCCACCAAACTTCAAATATGGCCTTTTTGGGACCTTGCCTCATAAACAAGTTAGGTGCGTTTTCTCAAATCCAGACCCAAAGTTGATTTGGCAGTCTCTCCACAAAGTCACTTCCTAAATGTAAAATATGCAAATTGCATGCTGTTTATGTCAGGAGGGGGAAGGAGCAGTTCCTTACCAAGCGACCTCAGCTTCTTTTCAGTTAATAGCTTTAGGATAGAAAAGGTCAACACTCAAACATGTAGTCCTCTGGGTTGCTCCAGAGGTAAAGCTGATGGCCACATAGAAACAAAATGAGTAATCTTTGGAGACACAAAATATGCTTGACCAATAAAATAAGATCCTAGTTAGTTACTGCAACCATGCTACAGATAATTGATTATTGTAGTATTTTTTTATTACCATTTTGCTGGTAAAATTAGCTTATTTAATCTAGATTCGTTAAAGTACAAATGGGCAAGGCTTGCTTTGGGTTTTACAGGTCCTCATTATTGATACATCATTGCACATTATTGCTGGACTTGAATTGGATGCCTTTTGTAGTCCAAAGAGAGAGAGAGAGAGAGAGGCTACTATTTTGCTTCCTTTACTAGTGCACGAGAGGGATTGTGCCATCATACTTTTTAATAAAGTAGCCCCAGCACACACCAGTTATTCATTATGGGAGGTTATATGAAGGGGCTTAAAAATCCCCAAGACAAGGATCAAAAATAGTCAGGTGACGTTCAGTCATGTTGCTACTGTACCACTGCCATGAACTCACTGCCACCAAAATTGTGAAACATGACAAAATATCATAGCTAAAGGTTGGATCTTATTGAATGGAGTCTTTTTAAGTGTCTACATTCTTAAACAATGAATGGATTACTGCATATTGTGTATTGTTTGATGTGGTATTGTTGTACTGTTGTTTTAATCTACTATATAACTCATTTATGTTATGCAGGATAGCCATGAAAACAGACTTTGCCTAGTGGCCTTTCCTATAAAAATATAAAACTAAACTTCAGAGTGGGCAAAAATATGAATTTTACTTCATTCCTTTCATAGTTCCATACTGGCTTTTGATATATCAGGTCTGGGAGTTTGCATAAAATTGAGCCCCTTTAAAATGGCTTGTAAATGCATATATGTCAGTGTTTAATGGGAAAGGTTGATGACTTGTGTTGTGGTTTATTGACACACATCAGTTTTAGAGAACATAGAAACATAGAAACATAGAAGTTGATGGCAGATAAGGACCACAAGGCCCATCCAGTCTGCCCATTTCTTTTTCTACCTTATAAATGTGCCATTGGCCTTTGCTCTGTCAGTGACCTATCTATTCATAGTCATTTGTATTGCTCCCTTAAGCCTATCCCATGCCTGTTTGAAGCCCTGCACTGTATTCATAGCCACCACTTCTTGTGGTAAGCCATTCCATGCATCTACCACCCTTTCTGTGAAAAAGAATTTCCTCACATTCCCCCTTAATCGGCCTCCCTCTAATCTCATGCTGTGTCCTCTTGTCCTGCTATTTTTCTTATATTTAAACATGTTAGACTCTTTCACCTTGTTTATGCCCTTAAGGTGTTTAAATGTCTTGATCATATCACCTCTCTTCCTCCTTTGCTCAAGGGTATACATATTGAGCTCCGTTAATTTGTCCTCATATGTCTTCTGATGCAGTCCCTGCACCATTTTGGTTGCCCTTCTCTGGACTGCCTCAATTTAGTTAATGTCCTTGGCCAGAGGTGTGGCCTCCAATACTGCGCGAGTACTCCAGATGGGGCCTAACCAATGTCTTGTACAGAGGATTATTACCTCCCTCTTACGACTTGTGATACCCTACTATCACACCCTAACACCCCCTAGCCTTACCTACTGCTTTAGAGGTCTGCTTGTATGATTTTAGGTCATCAGTGATGATGATGCCCAAGTCTCTTTCTTCCTTTGTGACTGCTAGCAACTCCCCTCCCAGCCTATAAGTGGCTTCAGGGTTTCTCTTCCCTATGTGCATGATTTTGCACTTATTTGCATTAAATCCCAGTTGCCACTCTTCTGACCATTCTGCTAGTTTATCCAGATCTCTTCTCATTCTGCCCACCCCATCTGGATCATCTACTCTGTTGCAGATCTTGGTGTCATCTGCAAACAGACAAGCCTTACCCTCTAGTCCATCTCGAGGTCACTAATGAAGATGTTGAATAGGACTGGCCCCAGGACTGATCCCTGAGGTACCCACTTGTGACTTGCATCTCTTCTGACTGTATACCATTTACCACCACTCTCTGTTTTCTGCCAGTCAACCAGTTTGCCACCCAGTTGACCAACTTCTGACCCACCCCGAGCCTACCTAGCTTATTTATCAATCTTCTATGTGGAACAGTGTCAAAGCTTTGCTGAAGTCAAGGTAGGTGACATCAACTGCTCCCCTTGGTCCACCACTCTGGTTACCCAGTCAAAGAAATCTATGAGATTAGTTTGACAGGACCTTCCTTTGTAAACCCATGCTGCCTTGGATCCTGTGCCCCTATGGATTCCAGGTGTTGCACTATCCTTTCCTTAAGGGTGCCTCCATAATCTTGCCCACTACTGAGGTAAGACTGACGGTCTGTAGTTCCCGCCTCCTCCCTGCTACCACTCTTGTGGAGCGGGATCACATAAGCCCTTCTCCAGTCTTCTGGGACCTCTCCTGTGCTCAGAGACTCACTAAACAATTCTGCTAATGAAATCTGCTAGTTCCTCCTTTAGCTCCTTAAGTACCCTGAGATGTATGCCATCAGGTCCCATTGCATTATCCACCCTGAGCTTAGCAAGCTCTTGTAGGACCCTTTCTTTTGTGAAGGGAGTAGTGCTCACCTCCCTCCCCCATGTGTTCATGATGCTGAGCTGTGGGCCCTGCCCTACCTTCTCTTCAGTAAATACTGAGCAAAAGTATCTATTTAGGATAGATGCCTTTACAGGGTCCTCCTCCTCACATGCTCCCTTTTCTCCATTAAGCTTAGCAATACCCCCTCTGGACTTTCTCCTTTCACTAATGCATCTATAGAAAGTCTTGTCACCTTCTTTTACTGTTCATGCTAGTGTTTCCTCAGTTTGGGACTTTGCCTGCCTGACTGCCTTACCTGCTTCCCTTAGGGCAGTTTGGTATGCCTCCCTATCTTCATCCCGCTGTGTTACCTTATATTTCCTGAAGGTCAGCCTTTTGGCTCTGACCTTTTCTGCTACTGTATTTGAGAACCAAAGTGGTTTCCTTCTTCTTTTGCACTTCCTTTTCTGTCTAATACAATGGGATGTTGCTTCAAGTATTGTATCCTTAATGCTTGCCCACTTTGCCTGTACCTCCTCACCTGTGTTTCTTTTGCCAGGGCTAGCTTAACTCTGTTGGCCATCTTGTCAAAGTCAGCTCCTCTGAAGTCCCATATTTTTGCCTTGGAATGGGATGATTTAGATGTAGTAGCCAAATTGAACCATACCATGTGATGGTCACTGGCCCCCAGGTGACCTTCTACCTGGAGATCTGTGATCCCTTCTTTGTTAGTCAGTACTAGATCTAGGAGTCAGCTGATATTTGTTTTCCTTGTGCTTGCCACTGCATTTTACCTTTTCTTTGGTTTCTGATGTTTTCTAGACCAGTCTGTGTCCACTGCTGCTCTACATATCTCTAAAAAAGAGTCTGATCAATCTCTGGCTGACTTTGAAGTAACACTGAATCATCCCTTGGACTGTTATCCCTGAGGATTTCCTTCTGGTGCCATGGTCTGTTTCTCTTGCTTCATGAAAGTGATCTACCTTTGCTATATCCACCCAGTTTTTCCAAATGATACTCCTGGCCCTTTTCAGAGATATTTAGATTATGTGTGAATTGCGATTTGTTTATTTTTATTGTTTTTTCTTCAAATCTCACTACTATCTCTTTCATGTTATTCTCCAGGGGCTGAATTTTGAAAGCCAAAAATATCCCTGGTCTATGTCCTGTATCGCAGCCCATGGAAAAAATCTCTGCAATGATGAACATTACTATTTTTGGCCAATGTGCACATGGGTGTCAGGCATAGCTGTGCATGATGTTACACCTAGTACTATGCAAGTTGCCATAAATCATGGCGCTGGTAGCAAAATGTCTCAGCATATGAAAATATGGCACAGAAAAACCTGGGAGTGCACATAGGAAGACCCCATCATGTACAGGTTGTGCAGCCTATGTGCAATTTTCAGGATGTCTGAAAATCTGTCTGCAAAACTTTAAATTCAGAATTAACACAGTGGTTATTCAATTCTAACAGAAAACAACAAAGTGTGTGCACTGTGCTGAATGGTGTCTGGGTGCACAGTCAGAATGTCTGTCATTATGTAAATTGTCAAACCGAAAAATACTCCGAACTCTGGTTACTGTTGTAAGAATGACTCTCATGATTCCATCTCAATTGCACATTCTTTATATTTAAAGTGCTCAATGGTTATGGTCCATTTATACAGGTATGACAGGTATAGCATACCACCATGCCACTCTGCCTCAGCAATTCACTCACTAGAGCTTTCTCAGGGGGTGTTGTGATGGTGGGATGGTACTTTTAGTTTAAATACTTGTGTCCACCAATAGTATGAGGCTATAGTTTTATGAAAACATTTCAAGTGACTGTACCCAATATGCAATTTTGATATTGTCTAGTTTGTGAGGGTAGGGGTTGAAGTCCCACTTTTTCACAGACTCATTAATCTGAAAGATTTTTTTCAAACAGAGACTCCATCTAATCAACAAGCAGAAATTAGGTATATAAAAGAACAACATGTGACAGGGACTGGAAATACAATTTTATCAGAAAAGACTATGGTTGTTGAAGCATGGGATATGATGGATGAAGAAATTAATCTTAGCACAACACTGCAGCATGCAGCAGACACAAAAACAACTTGAATCCAGCCGTTCCTGAAGGATAGCAGGGCAACTTGAATTCAAGTAAATATGTGCCTACAGCACAGTACAGGTTGGTCTTCCCCCACTTTCAATTTTCTGTTTACTCATTACCTTTTGTGCACACCTGGTGATTGGACAGTGGGTATGGGCGGCAAAGGGGTCTCAGTCTGGAGGACCGGAGGTCCCTGTGCCCTAGTCTAAATGGAAACTGAAGCACTGATTTTATTGAGAACTATAAATGCCCATTGTTTCCCGGCTTAAGGTAACTAAATGTAAGGCAAGTTGGTTAGTGAAGGAGAGAGGTGGATAACTGAGGTGGCAAAATGGATTGCACTGATGGACATTGGTTTTATAATAGCCCTCACTTGCAGTACCTATAAGTAAGCATGAAAGACTGGGGGATAAGCTCTGGACAGAAATGGTGGTTTCTTGTGGCCTACCTCATGCCACCCCCTCCATGGGAACAGAACACGGCAATCCAGTTTGTGGCAGAGGTGTGGGGAGTGGCCACCTGATTGGCATGCCCATACATTGGTTCAGACTGCTGAATGCCAGCTGACCCTTCTGTAGCACAACAAGGATTTTTGATGATAGAAAATAGGGGCAAGTCAGTCACCTTGAAATAAGTGTTACATCAGAAGTAGATCAAACAATTAGGTAGGCTGAGGGGAAACAAGTATTATCTTAACCCGAGACATTTGTATATGCAAGGTTTTAGTCTGCACTACTCATTCCTTTATACCCTGCCTTATTGTTGCTGCCCATGTAAATATAGTACTAATTCATTTTCTCTGCCCCAGAAGTGCTTGAAACCATTAATGGTTTGGGCACCCACCACTTCTACCTGCAGACTGTTTCATGGCACAAACACTCTCTTGGTAAAACAGAACTTCCTCTTGTCCCTTCTGAATCTTCCCCCAGTAGCTTCCATTCATGTCCCCATATGCTAGATTTGCTATCCCTGTCGAATATTTCCTCACAGTTTAACCTGTTCATTTTTTCATGAACTTGAAAGTCTGAATCATATTGGAGCACAATTATTTAGTATATTAGATATGTGCAAAGGGTTTACAATCCTTTCCACATGCTGGCATGTCACAATGCATCTATAAAATTGTTTTAGTGTAAATGAGGCCTAACAGTTCCTTTAAAATATGTCCAAATAAAAAGGTTTCTAATGCTGTATCAATCTTTACTAACTTTACTAACTTATGAATCTAGTGACTACTCCCCACACATGGATTGCCTCTTAGTGCAGCGGCACCAAGAACTGTGAAAAACAGAGGCATGCAGCAGGCTATGTACACACATTTTCAAAAGGGAGTCATAAACTACTCATACAGTATCTATTATCTAAATGTTTCAGACTGATAGTTATGCAAATGTGCATACAGAAAAAAACAAGTATCAGAAGAGTAAAATAAAAAGTACCAGTAAGATAGTCTGTTCAGTTGTAATCCTTGAGGTTTACATTATATTAAGGACATGTGTGCCCTAGTATTGCTTCTATAACCCAAGGTTATGCTAAAACATCATTCAGTATCATCCTTATCTGCTCATTAAGCACATTGCAGACTGTATTTTAAATGTTAAAATATGCTCAAATTATATTAAAGGCAATGATCTAATAATACAGTATTTAGTCTTTCAGTTCCAACTGGCTCTGAGGGAATCCTCTACTGCACTTCTAATTTAGCAATAAAGCACAATGTCTGTGTTTTACTGAGATAACAGCACAGTTCAGTGGCTTGAAGTATGAGGCCAAAAGTCAAAGTGCTTCTACCATTTGAGAAGTGCCGTCATCACATCACATCACACTCCCTGGAGTGCATTATTGCAAAATGAATCCAGAGTGAATTTCTAAATACAATTTTCTACATTCAGTAGGGTGACATACACAAAAATAGTCCCATTGATGATGATGATGATGATGTGCAGTATTTATGGGTGAAGAGTAGGTGGCATCAGAAGTTGTTTTTCTTTACCCAGTATAAATACTGTTGGACAGCAGTTCATTAGGTTGACAGATAGTATGAGCTGGATGGAGCTGAAGCATTTGCCTTGGTGAGTAGGAGCAGGAGCTGCACTGAGCTGTAGCCAGTACTAACAGTTGGAGGCAGGACAGAGCCATAATTTGACTACAGAAAGTAGCAAGAGTGCTAGCCATGAGAAGGCCACTAATTTTAGCTGCAGTAAAGGGCTCAGCAAGTACCAGGAGTGCCAGCTCTGACAGAGATGTTAGCTTGAGTTGTGGTCATGGCTCAACAAGTAGTGAGTGCACCAAACATGATGGTGCCCCTAATATGAGCCATGATCAGTGACTTGGCAAGTAGCAAGTGTGGCAGACTTGTTGAAGCTATTAGTTTGAGCCATGGCAATGAACTACCTTCAGGGAAGGCAGCAGATGGTGGTGGTGGTGGGGAACTCTCATCCTCAAGGGTAGTGATGAGTGTTGTTCTGCAGGGCTCGATGTTGGGCCAGTGTTGTTTGGGATATTCATTGCATATGTATCACTGGGCAAAAAGAGCAAGATCAGTCTGTTTGCTGACAACACCAAGATGGGATCAGTGGTGGATGACCTAGGGGGATGGCAGGGGTTGCAGGATGATTTGGCAAAGCTGGAAACCTGGCTTGAATGCCTAGCAATGGGATCAATGTCAAAAAGTGCAAGGTGCTGCATTTTGGAGTTAAAAAACCCAAGGAAGAGTTACCAGCTGGTGGAAGTGCAGCTAGCCAAGACAGAGGAGGAGAAGGATCTGGGGGTGCTCATTCCAGGGTCAATGAACAACTCTGCGCAATGTAGGAAGGCAGCTGCTAAGGCCAAGAAAATGCTAGGTTGCATTGCAAGGGGTATATCCTCAAGGAGGGGGGAGGCGATTCTGCCACTGTATAGATAATTAGTTAGACCCCATCTGCAGTACTGCATACAGCACTGGTGCCCTTATCTGAAAAAGGACATTAAGTTACTGGAAGGAGTGCAGCGCAGGGCTACATAGATGATCAAGGGGCTGGGGGACTTACCATATGAGAGGAGGCTGAGGGAGTTGAACATGTATTCGTTGGAGGAGAGGAGGGACGAGGGGGATATGATTCAAACCTTCAAGTACATGAAATGAATAAACAAGACAGGTATGGAGGGGATGTTCTAAGTAAGGGAGGGGAGGGACACCTGGGGCCATGATATGAGATTGGAGGGAGGAAGGTTCAGGAGGGAGATGAGGAGACACTTTTTTACAGAGAGGGTGGCGGCTGGGTGGAATGTGTTACCAGCAGAAGTGGTATCCAGCAGAATAGTGGACTATTTCAAAAGAGGCTGGGACTGGGCAAGGGGGAGGGTCAAGGGAGGGAGGGAAGAGCAGCTGCAGAATAAGGGGTGCCAGCTGCACATTCGAGCAGACCTGATGGACCACTAGGACTTTATCTGCTGGCAAATTGTGTATGTTCGTATGTTCATGTGTCAGTAGTTCAAGTGAAAGACCATTTAGGGAAAAAACTGCCAAGTGTTCTAAAGTGTTGGCAGGGAACTGGGAAGAGTTTGATTATTTTGTGGGGCATGATTCTTTTGATTTTTAAATGTTGACTCTAGAGTTAGGTGAAAGTTGTAAATTTCTCTTTGGCAGAACTTTTGCAAAACTATCAGAAATTTTGTGAAATTTTCCAAACTTCTTTCCTTGGTGAAATCAGAATCTTCCAAATGTGTTTGGCAGATTATTTCCCTGTTTTACATACTAACATACTAAAATACCAGCAGAATAGGCCTAAATGGTCTTTCTTGTCTGCTCGTTTGGTCAGCCCCCACCCTGGGTGCTGACCTTGCTGTCCCCCTCACCTTTTCTGGCTTCTCCCTTCCCAGTTCCGGATATTCTTGCTGCATTGGATTTTGCTTCCTGAACCCTTCCCCTGTACCTGTCCCACCCCCTCTTGAACCCCTCCACTGTCTCTGCCTCCACCAGCCCCCTAGGTAGTGCATTCCATGGCTCCACCACCCTCTCAGTGAAGTAGCACCTCCTCCTTTCTCCCTGAATCTTCCCCCTCCAGCTTCCACCCATGCCCTCTAGTGGCCCCTTCCTCCCTTCCTTGAGCACCTGACTGTTCCTCCCTATTTACCCTCTTCATGTACCTGAAGACCTCTATCATGTCCCCCCGGTCCCTTCTCTCTTCCAATGTGTACATATTTAGCTCTTCGAGCCTCTCCTCATAGGTCCTGTCCCCCAAGCCCCAAATCATTTTGGTTGCCCTCCTCTGGACCCTCTCCAGGAGGTTAATGTCCCTCTTTAAGTGTGGCCTCCAAAACTGCATGCAGTACTCCAGATGCGGCCTCACCAAGCAGTTATACAGAGGGAATATCACTTCCCTCCTTCTGGAGGTGATTCCCCTAGCGATGCATCCCAGCATCCTGTTGGCCTTGGCTGATGCCCTCCTACAAGTCTCAGAGTTGTTCATCTTGACATCCACCACCACCCCCAGGTCCCTCTCAGCCATTGAGACTTGTAGTATTTCCCCAGGATGTACACTTGGCCTGGGTTTCTAGCCCCAGGTGGAGTACCTTGCATTTCCTGCATTAAACCTCAGCTTCCATTTTCTAGACCATCTTTCCAGAGCCTCCAGGTCCCCTGCAGGCCACCTCCCTCCTCCCCATCCACCACCGCCCCCAGTTTGAGTCATCTGCAAAGAGACTCATCTCACTCCTGATTCCTGTCCTTATGTCAGATCGTGGGCGTTGAACAGAAGGGCCCAAGGACTGATCCTGTGGGACCCCACTAATGACCCTCCTTGGGGATGAGACTATCCCACCAACTACAACCTTCTGGGTCTGGTCCTGGAGCCAATTGCCTATCCATCGGATCATCTGGTTTCCAACCCCCATTTCTCCTAGTTTATCCAACAGGCCCACGTGAGGAACAGAGTCAAATGCCTTGCTGAAGTCTAGAAAGAGGACATCCACTGGTCTACCCAGGTCCAAGGCACTTGTCACCCAGTCATAGAACTCCACCAGGTTTGTCTGACACGATTTCCCGGGATGAATCCATGCTGTCTACCGTCCAGGCACCCTGACTTATCCAGGTCCCCCCCTAGCCTCTCTTTGACAATGCCCTCCATCACCTTGCCCACCACTGATGTCAGGCTGACAGGCCTGTAGTTCCCTGCCACCTCCCTTGATCCCCCCTTGTGGATAGACACTACATGCGCCACCTTACAGTCTTGGGGCACCCACCCTGTCCTCAGAGATGGTGAAAAGCTCTGCCAGGGGTTTCACCAGGACATCTACAAGTTCCTTCAGCACTCTAGGATGTAATTTATCTGGCCCAGTGCTTTCTCCATCTTAAGGAGCTGAGGCTTCCCTTCTCTCTCTGCTGTGATTTCCACTTCCAGTACCTCTTCTCCTTGCTTAGCCCTCCACCACCTGCCAGTGATGCCCCCCCCTCTCCCCAGACCTGCCGATTGGTAAGGGGCCCCCCCTCCTCATTATCTCTGTCTTCTCCCATGTGTGATGCAGCATCCCCATTTTCCCTGGTGAAAACTGAGGTGAAGTACTCGTTTAGTACCTCAGCCTGCTCCCCTGGGTCTTGTGCCCATCTCTCCCCTTTTTTTGTGGAATTTTTTGGCTGGACTGTGGAATAATACACATGAATTGTGAAATAACAGTTCTGAGGAATTTTATTCTGCAGTTTAAAGGATTATTCTTCAATACATGTAATTATTCCACAGTTCAGTGATCAGTTCTGTGGACTTTTTCTCCGCAGTTCAATACATTATTCCACAATTCATACATTTATTCCACAGTTCAGTGACTCACTGAACTGAGGAATAAATGTATGAAATGCAGATTATTGTATTAAACTGAGGAAAAAAGTTTACAGAACTGACCTCTGACAGTGATCAGTTCTGTGGATTCTTTTTCCACAGTTTCATACAATAATCTGCAGTTCTTAAATTTATTCTGCTCATCTACGTCAGAATATCAGCCAAAGTTGCTAATCTGATTTCCAAACTTATGCAGAAGTGAAAGTCTGACTTTCGCCGAAAGTCCGCCTGTAGAAGGTTTTTTTTTTCCGATACAGCTCTAGTTAACTCGCAGTCTGCGTCAAAGTGGCCCAAAAAGCCACAGGTTGATGGATTTCTGGAATAGTGCAGAGATGGTGCGGTGATGGCTCTTCTTCCCATGCTATTGTGCTTGGATAACAGCACAGGGTTCTGAGATCCTCAGTCAGTCAGCTTTCTAGGTTTGTCATACCCATTTCATAATGCTATTTATAACATGGGGAGAGGTAAAGAAGTGATATGATTGGTGGTCTCCTGGCACCTGAATGTGCATTAATGCATGATATACTTACAGTTGATGTGAGGAGGTGCCACTAGAGATCAGTGAGCTAAGTCAGATCTGGTTCTATTGCTTCATATGGACCAAACATAAAAAGCAACCATTTGTATTTCAAGTTCAGCGAGCAGTGCTATAGCAGGGTGTATGCCCATCCACCCCTCCCTCACCACAAGCACACATTGCTGAGGACTGATGTGCCTCTGAAACACTACTGAGATAGCTTAATCCCTGTCCCGTGCAGTGAGCTGTCATGAAACCAAGTAAGCTGCCCGATGGATCATGTAGTTCCCTGCGCTTAGCAAAACATCCCGTAGGAGGACCTACCCACCCACCTACCATGCAGATCTCCCAGTACTGGGTGAGTCAATGTCTGAGCAGTCTGTGCTTCCTTACAATAGCAGTACAGCAGGAGCTGCCAGAACTCCCCTTGCCACACACACATACAGAAAAGGGTGTTTACTTCTCGTGTGTGTTTTCTGTTCTGTGGAGATAATGAATCATGTGTGGCTGCCCTGTTCCCGCTGCATATGCGACAGAGATAGAAGGGGAATGGTGCCGTATCTGTTGTCTGCAATGTCGGGCTGTCAAGAGGAACAATAGAGTAGGAGAGAGAGAGATTGTGATTGCGATCCTGTCTGGCTGTGAGCAATGTAAAGAGCAGCTGTGCAGTGTTCCACAAGACAGGCAGAGGGAACAGTGCGGGTGATGATCCAGTGAGTAATCCTGGCAGAGCAGCCAAGAGTTAGACAAGAGAGATGCTTAGACTGTCTCGGTCACTGCAGTCAGAAGTGCTGCTGTACCTTGCTGTCACTGAGAGAGAGAGAGAGAGGGAGAGAAAGACAGAGAACACAGTGACAGGAGAAAGTAAGCAGAACAGGCTGTTCCATTTCCTGTTCCCACAGTCAGAAGTGCTGCTACACCTTGGCTCTGTCTTCCAGCATGGTGCGGTGCTTAGTGTGTCTGTATCCTGCTGTGATCATGACAGTGCAAAAGTGAGAGGAGAGAGTGAGCAGCAGAGGATTTCCTGTTACCCACAGTCAGTTGTGCTGTAATGCAAGATATCCTTTTGTGTGTGTCTCATGGGATCCTTTAAAGTACCCACAGAACATGCACATGCTGCATACAACTGTTTAACATTTTAGTGTCTCTGTGCAATTTCTGTACACGTAACTGCAATGCATTTTCCTAGGGACTATTTAACAGGGTGGCAGGATACCGCACCTTTCTTGCCATTGGAATAGGAAAAAAACACATTTCTTGATTTTTATTTGTTGTTTAAACATACCCCATGTTATAAGCACAATAACTCACTCCAAGGTGTGCAGGTATTGGGGATTAATCAACACCCCGGATGCTGAGGGCACTCGGGCTGCGCTTTCATGCCTCACAATGCACCCAGGGTGTTGATTAGTCCCCAATACCTGCACATCCCATAGTGGGTTATTGCTTACTTCATTAACAATAAAATAGGACTATAGTAGCCCCGTTGTATAGCCTCACTGGTTATAAGCTATGGCTATCTAATAATATATATCCTGGTATTTCCACATAAAATATGCAGCCTGTTTTAAAAGAATAAACATGAATGTAGCATGTGTTACAGGTGCTGGGAAGTTGATTTAGGGGTAACAAACTAAAGTACTTTTTTTACTGAGAGGGTGGTGAACTTATGGAACAGACTGCTAAAGAGCATAGTTGCTAGAGAAATTAAGGAAATATTCAAAGAAAGGTTATATAAATTCTTTACTGAAGGTGGAACAGTAACGTTTTACAACTCAAAGGAGCTGTTTTGAGACAAGGCCTTTTTTGCTCCTCATGAAATAGCGACAATAGTGACAATAATGACATTTACATTCACATGTCGGAGATGTCTATGAGATAATAATGCTTGTATAATGCACTGAAAATCAGCATGGTCTAGCTAAAGAAATACAATTAAAATGAGCTTGGTCTAGCTAAAACTGTGCATATAACTGATAATATTAGTTACAAGCTTTCACCTGCACAAAATACATTATAACCATATATTGACCATGTTTATAGCCTGCTTATGCCTCCTTTGTCATACATAAATATTTCAGTTTCTTTAAGTTAACAGACATTAGGTAAACATGAGTCACACAAAATACTGTAGTAGTCCTTGTTCTGTAAAATGTTAGTATAAAAGATATTTTAATATATGGATCTTTAAAATAAAACTATTCTAAAGTATGCAAAAATGTTCTGGTAATCGCATCTTTCCCACAGTGGTAATAGTACACTTCCTGACCAATAATAGTATCATTCAGATGCATTAATACCATTGTTCCATACCTGAACAATACTATTATCACTAAATCTCAAGAGCGCATGCCAAAGTCTGCCCACTGACGTTGACCTCAGCATGCCTTCTGATTTGTCACTTTTCCTGTGTGGATGGGCAGAACACCTTCTGAAAGATGGAGACTTGGTCTCCCGCTTAGCAAGAGAAATCCTCCACAATAACAGAAACATTTTTTCTGCTGCCTACTGCTTTACCACGCCGCTCCGAAATGAAGGGCCTGCCAATCCGCCTCGGTCTTCCTAAGCTCAGTACTGCGGTCCAACTGGTAGCATTGCCAATGGGGTGGTAGCAGCAGGGGAATGGGGCTAAAGAGAGACAACTCTACCACCACATCCTTATGCCTCATGCTGACAGGAAGGCCGCTGAGAAGCCTGGAAACCCACTGACTCAAACCATGAACCAGAGGTGAGTCAATTCACTTCTTATACATATATTAAACATACAAATATCTTAGTGTGCTTCACAAGGCAGTAACCCATCTCGAGGTTCTAGGAACATGGAAACTTCTTCAGCTTCGCTCTCGAGGTTCCTCTATATCTCCAGAACCTCTCAATTGGATTACTGCCTTGTAATGCACACTAAGGTATCATTATTCTCTTTATAAGTATTACAGTACCTTGTGAGGTACATAGATAACTGGATAGATATATACACTGTTGGCAGACAGGAGCCTATGGCCCAACCAGTCTGCCCATTTGAGCTTGTAAGTTCACTTTATGTTTTACTAGAAGTCTCTTGCCCCTTACCCTTGACAACCAGAATTCCTTTATGTCTATCCCATGCATTATTAAATCCCATGATTGTTTCAGCCCCCACCATTTCCTCTGGCAGGGTGTTCCACTTGTCCATCACCCTTTCTGTTAAGAAATTCTTCCTCATGTTTCCTCTGAATCACCCTCCCTCCAACTTCATCCCATGCCCTCTAGTTCTTGAATATCTTTTTCACTGGAAAATAGTGTATTCCTGCACCTGTTCCTCCCTGTAAGGTACTTGTATGTCTCTATCATATCCCTTCTCTCCCTCCCCTCCTCCAGGGAGTACATATTCAAGTCCTTCAACCTGTCCTCATAGGACTTGTGATGCAATCCCTGTACCATCTTTGTTGCCCTCTTCTGAACCTTCTCCACTCTGTCTGTCCTTATGTAGCTAAGGTCTCCAGAACTGTACACTGTACTCCAGGTTGAGCATCACTAGTGTCTTGCATAGTGGAATTATGACCTCCCTTTTCATGCTGGTGATGCCCCTGCCTATGCATTCCAGCATCCTAGTTGCTATACCTGCTGCCTTATTACACTGTTTCCCTACCTTGAGGTCATCAGAGATGATAACCCCAGCCTGGCCCCACGTCATTCTAGTGCTGTGCACTTGATATATTTTCCATGTAATGACTGGGAGAAAAGGCGGGAGGTGATTTGTTTATTTTTTTTTAATCATATTGACCATTTTAAAATAATATTAAAGACCTTTCCCTGCCTGTTCCCCCTAATCTCGACATTGTCCCCTGGACTGCCGACCCATCTTTCCCCTACCCCATTTTACCTACCCCCTTAGGTTTATACAAGGATGTAATCCACTGCAACTCCAGAGAAATTGTACATTTTTAATTGTAAACCTGTATTTTATACCAACATGTAATTAAGCGTATTCTGTGTTCAATGTCTGCACCTGTATTGTTGTCCAATGTTGTATCTGCACAATGTTCTATTGTCTTGCCCTCCCTGAGTCAAGGTGCCTTTGTAAATGAGTTCCTGACAAAAAAGATTGTAAATCTGACTTGTACAAATAAATAAATAAATGAAAAATAAAAAATAAAGACTCATATGCTGACTCTTACCTTGGAAATATGCTGTAAGCATTATGGAAGCCACAGCTGTCCATTACCCTGTAGTGGAGCAGCTGGCAGTCTACGTAGGAATAGTTATAGCTTATGACCAGTGACACTACAATAGGACTACACAGTACCATTTTATTGTTTTTTTTTTTGGTAACATTTCTTTATACTCCCCCTGGGTCGGGCATCCTTCCGAGGTGTACTCACGGCAAAAACTGCTACTCCCTGCCTGAACTCTGCTAATCTGATTGGGACTCCCCCGAAAACCGGGCAACCCTAGCACTCCGGCTCACCCACCGGACCGGGCCCGCGCACCCTCAGCTGCCTATCTGTAATTAGAGAGGGCTTACCGCAATTGCCAGGTCAGCCAGGAGTCCATCGGAGATCGGGCAGGTGGTGGGATGTGAGTCCTGCCTCTGGTGCCCCCATCATCTCCATAGTCGCAGGTGGAGTTTTTTCCATTGTGGTTTTCCCCTCTGGAGTGTGGCATGCAATGACATCCAGGCATGGCTCACCTGCTGACATCTGCCACACTCTTGCCCCCCTCTTGTTCTGGCTGGCGTGCCTGTGCTGCCCTCGATCTCCATCAGGGGTCGCTAGGACGCCAAGCAGTCCCGGATCCCTCCCCAGAGAGAGGAGAGGAGAGCAGTCCTCTGGATGCACAATCTTCTCCCTCCCCTGCTGACTCCCGGCACCCTGGGCTTGTTTCCGAACCCTGGTCACCGGCGTGGTGCGAGGTGTGGTGTCCAGTACCTCAACCATCAGTACCACTGGGCCAGCTTCCGTTTTATTGTTAATGAGAATTAATAATGCTGTATAGCATTCCCTCAGAGCCATTTGGTACTGAAAAGCTAAATTCTATATGGTTAGGATATCACCTTTAACATCGTTTGAGCAAATTTCAAAACATGCAATATACAGCCTGCATTGTGCCCAAATGACCAGATAACAAGGCTGGAACTGAGTGTGTTTTCAACATAACATTTTGTTATAGAAACAATGCTAGAACACATACATATATTCCTAATAATATTTGCACCTCAAGGAGTACAACTGAAAATATTCTCTTCCTGGTATTTATTTTTTATTTTATTCTTACGATACTTTTTTTTTCTGTACGGACATTCCCATAGCAATCAGCTTGAAACATTTAAATAATAGATACAGCATGAGTTGTTTATGACTCGTTGTACAAATGTATGTGTATGGCCTTCTGCATGCCCCTGTCTTTCACAGTTGCTGTTGACAAACACTGAACATTCATCCTCATATTTGGCTTCCTGAAAGACCAACGGACTACTTTAAGTGAAGCCAGTTTAATGTACGCAACTTCTGCATGCAGGACAAAATATTTCATCATCCTACTATTCACAGAACTATAATAGTACTGCGATTCAACTGATAGCATTGCCGATGGGGGGATAGCAGTGGGGGAATGGGGCTAAAGAGAGAGAACATTACCACCGCATCCTTATGCCTCATGCTGACAGGAAGACCACTGAGATGCATGGAAACCCGCTGACTCAACCCGCGAACCAGAGGTGAGTCAATTCACCTCTTATCCATGTAACAAAAAAATAACAAATATCTTAGTGTGAATTACAAGGCAGTAGACCCATCTCGAGCTTCTAGGGACATGGAAACCTCTTGAGCTTTGCTCTCGAGGTTCCCCTAAATCACCAGAACCTCTTGATTGGATTATTGCCTTGTACCACACACTAAGGTATCATTATTCTCTTTATAAGTATTACTGTACCTTATGAGGTACATAGATAAATAGACACATAGACACTGTCGGCAGAATAGGGAATTATGGCCCAACCAGTCTGCCCATTTGAGCTTATAAATTCACTTTATGTTTTCCTAGAAGTCTGTTCCCCTTACCCCAACCTCAGAATTCCCTTATCTCTATCCCATGCATTCTTAAATCCCGTGATTGTTTCGGCCCCCACCGCTTCCTCTGGCAGGGTTTTCCACTTGTCCACCACCCTTTCTGTGAAGAAATTCTTCCTCACGTTTCCTCTGAATCACCCTCCCTCCAACTTCATCCATGCCCTCTCTTTTTCACTGGAAAATAGTGCAATCCTGTACCCTGTTCCTCCCTGCAAGGTACTTGTATGTCTCTATCATATCACTTCTCTCCTTCTCCTCCAGGGAGTACATATTCAAGTCCTTCAACCTGTCCTCACAGGACTTGTGATGCAATTTCTGTACCATCTTTGTTACCCTCCTCAGAATCTTTTCTACCCTGTCTATGTCCTTATGTAGGTAAGGCCTCCAGAACTGTTCACTGTACTCCAGGTTGAGCCTTTCTAGTGTTTTGTGTAGTGGAATTATGACCTCCCTTTCCATGCTGGTGATGCCCCTGCCTATGCATTCCAGCATCCTAGTTGCTTTACCTGCTGCCATGTTACACTGTTTCCCTACCTTGAGGTCATCAGAGATGATAACCCCAGCCTGGCCCCATGTCATTCTAGTGCTGCACTTGATATATTTTCTATGTAATGACTGGGAGAAAAGCCAGGGGGAGGGATATTTGTTTATTTATTTGTTTAATCATATTGATCATTTTAAAATAATATTAAAGACTCAGATGCTGACTCTTACCTTGGCAATATGTTGTAAGCAGTAAGGAAGCCACAACTGTCCTCCACCCTGTAATGGAGCAGCTGGCAATCTATGTAGGAATCGTTATAGCTTATAACCAGTCGCACTGTACAATAGGACTACACAGTACCATTTTATTGTTAATGAGATAGAAGTAATAGTGCTGTATAGCACACCCACAAAGCCATTTGGTACTGAAAAGCTAAATTCTATATTATTAGCATAATATCACCTTTAATTTAGTTTGAGCATATTTTAAAATATGCAATATACAGCTTGCATTGTGCCCAAATGACCAGACAATAAGGCTGGGACTGAATGTGTTTTTGACATAACCTTGGGTTATAGAAACAATACTAGAACACATACAGTACATATATTCCTAATAGTATTTGCACCTCAGGGAGTACAACTGAAAATATCCTCTTCCTGGTATTTATTTTTTATTTTACTCTTATGATACTTTTTTTTTCTGTACGTACATTCCCATAGCAATCAGCTTGAAATATTTAAATAATAGATACTGCAGTGGTTGTTTATGACTCCGTTGTACAAATGTATGTGTATGGCCTTCTGCATGCCCCTGTCTTTCACAGTTGCTGTTGCCTAACACTGAACATTCATCCTCGTATTTGGCTTCCAGAAAAACCAACGGACTGCTTTAAATGAAGCGAATTTAATATATGCAACTTCTGCTTGCAGGAAAAAATATTTCATCACCCTACTGTTCCCAGAACTATAACAGTAAGGCAGTTCATAAATTGCAATACATCATTTCTTGTTTATGGTTTGTGCTACCAGTAGCCTTTTTATGTGGGATGATGTATTAGAGCTCTCAAGGAACATTCACAAGAGCACGTCCACTCAGTAGTTAAGGCCAGTCCCAATATATCATTGGGTGCACAATATGATGTCTTTCATGCCAGTACACCCAATGATTTACATTTTATGAGTTTCAAACACATTCCCCTTAATCTTAGAGGCAGAGATAGACAGAGGTTACTACTTCAAAATGAGTCAACGTTGATTTACACTTTAAAAGCTTTAGTACCAGAGTGAATAAATGATGTTATAGATATAATGCCATTCTTGTAATTTCTGTTAAGTATTTTCTATCTCAGGACCAAAATATTCTGTGCCCAGCTGTAATTTTTGAAATACATTCAAGTTCTTGTGCACTATCTTTGTATGTTTTATTATTTTACTCTTACGGTATTTTTTTCTATGTGTACTGTACATTCACATGGTTATCAGTTTGAAACATTTAACTAACAGATACTGCATGAGTTATTTATGACTCTGTTGTACAAATGTATGTACTGTATGCTACCTTCTGCATGACCATGTTTTTCACAATTGTTCTTGCCAAACACCAGACATTCAATGTAGTTGGCTTCCTGAAAGTTCCACGGGCTGCTTTAAATGAAGCCATCATAATTAAGCTTGCCAATAAAAGGCAGGCTAGATTATCCTGGGACCCAGCCAGGAATGAATACAGAAGGGGGTGGAAGGGGGAGGGGACTGCAGGATAAGGGAAAGATACTATGGTGTCATCTGACCAGGATCAGAGCTCACTGGCTATTAACCAAGGGAAGGGGCCAGAAGGAGTCCTGGGCAGGGGTTTTAGGGGCTACTTAAGGGGCAGGTAACCCTAAGAAAGCCCTCTTTCTTGCTGTAAAATACCCCACCCAACCTCCCTGCAAGAAAGAGGAGGGGAACACGAGATAGGCACTAGTGAGATGGAGGCACAAGGTGAAGTGACCTCTAATGGGGCCCAGCATGGGCCAGGTGGGGCCGCAGATGGGCAGACAAGGGCCAGGGGGCTAGGTGGAGTCCCGCCGGCAGGTATCAGACAAAAGGGAAGAACAGTTGAAGGGAGGAGAAGGGGTTGGAAGCAAGAGGAAAAGGGGGGCAGGAAGAGGGGGAAGGTATCACGGGCTGAGGACAAAAATCCCAGGCATGGGAGTAAGGGGGAGGGATATAAAACTAGTAGATGGATCGCCTTGTCCATATCTAGTGGGTGGAAATGGTTCTGGTAAGTATGGTATCCAGTTATGGTGATGGAAAGGGGGGGGGGGGTAGATCATGGTTTCTGGACCCGAGAAGCAGTGGTGCAAGAGGAAGAAGACAAGAAGAAGAATCTTGAGAGGGATGGCAGGACTGTTATGTCCTAGAGGTGATATAAGACTGTTATGTCTGAATTGTAAATACTGAATTGTTAGAAATGAATTGGGATGTAAATTGATGAATGTAATTTGTTCCTTTAAATAAATACTGCCAGCGAGCATCCAAAGTGACAAAGCAGTGGCCTGAGTTATTTCTGGGTGGGGATCCAGGGACAATGTATTCAACTTCTGCATAATGGATAAAATGATTCATCAACTTACTATTCCCAGAACTGCCACAGTAAGGAAGTTCCTAAACCGCAATATGTCACTTGTTGTTTATAGTCTGTGCTGATGGTGCCTTTTTATGTGGGGTGAACTATTAGCACTTCCAAGAAGCATGGGCAAGAACACGTCAGCTCGATAGTTAAGGCCAGTCCCAATACATTATTGGGCAAACAGTGTGATGAGTTTCGTGCCAGTACACCCAATGATTTACAGTTTATTGATATTGAACACATTCCCCTTAGTCCCAGAGATAGAGACATACAGAGGTTACTACTCTAAAAAGAGTCAAAGCTGATTTACACTTTGAAAGCATTACTACCAGTGTGAATGCCATTCTTGTAATTTTCTGCAATGTATTTTCTGTCTCAGGACCAAAATGTGCTGTGCCCAACTGTCATTTTTGAAATGTAGTCAAGTTCAAGTCCACTGTCTTTGTAAAATGATTAATTTAATGAGTATTAATTGCCATGCAGTCTTTCTTTTTTTTCCCTCTTTTTGCAACTCTTTCTCTCTGTTCATCTTTCCTTTTATGCCACTGGACTTCTTACTTCACTGCCATACTAAATAATTTCCATCTAGGAGTGCTTCTCTTAGTGACCAGTCACTTCCATTGCAGTGGCATGTGTCTTCTTCATTTCCCTCTTATTTCCTCCACCCCTGTTATTTTACAGCTGAATATTAAGAATTAAGCAATAATGCATGACAGGGTGTGTGTTGTTCTGGGAGAACATCACAGCTGGGGTGGCTGGGCACAATGCTGCTGGCCAAGTGCATCCAGTGCCCCAGTAGTGATGTTATCCCAGCACAACACACACCATGGAGTGCATTAAAGCCATTATACAATGGCTCATTTATATTTAAAATAAGATATAAAAGAAGGATGTTAAACACATTTTCTAATCATTTATGAATATGGCGGTATATGAAGGAAAAAAATAGTTCCCTTATGGCAAGTAGGTGGTACTTTTGGCAAAAGCATGAGTCTGATGAGTCTATATGTTTGAATTGCTGCCTACCCCCAACCCCCATCACACACAAACACACTTCTCTTTTCATGTTTCCAAGAAATGGTGTAGTAATCTGCAACAGATAGTTTTGGGGAAGTTTCTATGGTGGCAGATTTGAGGGAGACTGAGAATGGGAGACAGGTGCTTGAGGTGAGTGACAATCTCTTCTGCGCTGCAGTTTGGACTTTACTGATCACTTATTGGTTACAGAACAATGCTGGCTGCTCCAGTCATGCCAGAAACATATAGTGGGGTGGGATGTGAGCAGTTTTTCCAGCGAGTGACAAGCATGGCTGTTTAAGACTACTCATGCTGCTGCCATGGAAGAATCGAAATGTCTGATGATGACTTTTTTTCATTTAAAATATTTTTCTGTTTGGGGGTATATTGTGTGAGTAAAGGGTAGGAGGTTGTTGCCACTGTGTGTGCTTCTGGCTGCTGGCAGCTAGTGCAATTGAGTCAGTGATCACTGAAGGTGGCTGCCGAGTGGGAGTTACTGAAGTGAGCTGCCAAGCTGGATCATTAAGTAGGTGCATGGAGACGGTGGAGAGATTCCCTTTACAGTTGCTGTGGTTCTCTGTGTGCTGGGACTAGACCCATGATGCTGCATTGGGATAACATCATGGGTCCAGTCCCAGATCAATGAGAATCCCAGATTCTTTCATGCCAATTTATAATATGCATTTGCATTCAGCTTTTCTCATCATTACCACTTCAATTTAGTCATTAAAATGTTTCTTGTTTTTTTTCTTTGTTTGTTTTCTTTAATAGTGAGGATAATGCCCACTTCCCTTTTCCTTCATTTTCTGTTTCCTAGCACTTCCTCACCATGTTTTATTTTTTGAATCTTCATAGAAACATAGAAATTGATGGTAGATAAGGACCAAAAGGTCCATCCAGTCTGCCCATTTTTTCTACCTCACGAAAGTGCCATAGGCCTCTACTCTGTCAATAGCCTATCTATTCATACTCATATGTATTGCTTCCTTATGCCAATCCCATGCCTGTTTGAAGCTTTGCACTGTATTCATATCCACCACTTCCTGAGGTAGGCTGTTCCATGCATTCACCACCCTTTCTGTGAAAAAGAACTTTGTCACATTACCCTTTAATCGGCATCCCTCTAACCTCCTGCTCTGTCCTCTTGTCCTGCGATTTTTATTATACTGAAACATTTTAGGCTCTTTCACCTTGTTAATTCCCTTAAGATGTTTGAATGTTTCGATCTTATCACCTCTCTCCCTCCTTTGCACTACATAGAAACATAGAATTTGATGGCAGATAAGGACCGCTTGGCCCACCAAGTCTGCCCATTTCCCTACCAAATGGATAAGCTGCGGATCCTAGTTAACCAGCAGCCTATTTCTTCCTACCCCCACCCTACAGAATTGCCTTATGACTGTCCCATGCATGCTTGAATTCCACCACTGTTTTTGACTCCACAACCTCCTCTGGAAGGCCGTTCCATGCATTCACAACCCTCTCTGTGAAAAAATACTTCCTTAAATTGCATCTAAGCTGCCCCCCATCTTCAAATTGTGTCCCCTTGTTCTTGCACACCTCTTTTTTTGTAAGATGCTACCCTCTTGGACTTTGTTGAGTCCCTTGAGGTACTTGAAAGTTTCTATCATGTCCCCCCTCCCTCTCCTTTCCTCGAGGCTATGCATATTAAGCTCCTTAAGTCTCTCTTCATATGTCTTCGGGTGCAGACCCTGCACCATTTTAGTTGCCCTCCTCTGGACAGCTTCCATCCTGTCTATGTCTTTGCGGAGATTGGGTCTCCAGAACTGCACACAGTACTCCAGATGGGGTCTCACCAGCTGTCTGTACAGATGGATAATAACTTCCTGCTTTCTACTGGTGATGCCTCTCCCTATGCATCCCAGTATCTCCCCAGCCCTCCTTGCTGCCCTCTCACATTGCTTGCCCACCTTTAGGTCATCTGATATGACTACCCCCAGGTCCCTTTCCATTTTTGTTGTTGTTAGTATCTCACCCCCCATTGTGTACTCTTCCCCTGGGTTTTGTTTCCCAGGTGCATTACTTGCACTTCTTAGCATTGAATCTAAGCTGCCATACATTTGACCCTTCCTCTAACCTTGCCAAGTCCTTCTCATCCTTTCCACCCACCTTGTGCATCAACTCTGTTGCAGATCTTTGTGTCATCTGCAAAGAGACATACTTTTCTTCCAGTCCCTCTGCAATGTTGCTTATAAAGACATTGAAGAGGACCAGTCCTAATACTGAACCTGTGGTACCTCACTAGTAACGCCCCTTTCTTCAGAGTGGACACCATTTACTATTACTCTCTGTGTCCTATTCTCCAGCCACTTCTTTACCCAGGCTGTCATCTTGGGACCCACTCCCAGGCTGGCTAACTTGTATATTAATCTGTTGTGTGGGACTGTGTCAAATGCCTTGCTAAAGTCTAGGTAGGCCATGTCCACAGCCCCTCCCTGATCTACTACTTTGGTCACCCAGTCAAAGAACTCAATCAGATTCTTCTGGCATGACCTTTCCGCTGTGAATCCATGCTGCCTTGGGTCCTGTGCCCCTCTGGCCTCTAGATTCTCAATAATTCTTTCCTTCAGAAGTGATTCCATCATTTTCCCTATCACTGAGGTTAAACTAACAGGTCTGTAGTTTCCTGCTTCTGCCTTGCTCCCACTTTTGTGAAGGGGAATCACATCTACCCTCCTCCAGTCCTCGGGTACCACCCCATCCTCCCATGATTTGTTAAAGAGGGTAGTCCATGGTGTCACTAGTTCTACCCTTAGTTCTTTTAGAATTCTGGGATGAATCCCATCAGGCCCCATTGCTTTGTCCACCTTCAGTTTTAAGAGTTCTTCAGGACCCTTTCTTCTATAAATGGGCTGGTATCAACTTCTGTATCCAGAGTGTTTCTATTGTTTGTTTTAGGTACCTCCCCTTTCATTTGTAAATACTGAGCAAAAATATTTGTTTAGTATCTCTGCCTTTTCACAGTCACCTCTGCCCACCCTCCTCCCCCTTTATTAAGCCTCACTATCCCTCACTTAGTCTTCTTCGCTCCCTGATGTACACATATAAAGGTTTTATCCCCCTTCTTAACTGAGTTGGCTATCTTTTCCTCGGTTTGGGCCTTTGCTGTTCTGACTGCCTTCTCAGCTTCCTTTTGCTTTAACTGATACAGTTCTTTGTTCTGCTCCATCTGTGATTCCTTGTACTTCCTGAATGCTTTCATTTTCTCTTGAATCTTCACTGCCACTTCCTTTGAGAACCATAGTGGTTTCTTACATCATTTTGTTTTGTTTATTTGCTTCACTCAAAGGCTTATTACCTCTGTGATGGCAGTTTTTATTATTCCCCATTGTTCTTCCACCCCTCCTTCCTGCCCACTTGCTAGTGCATTCCTTAGGCACTCATCCATTTTGGCAAAGTCAGCCCTCCAAAAGTCCAGTACTTTTGCCTTTGTATGGCTTGACTCTATTGCTGTGTTTATTGTGAACCATACTGTTCGATGGTCTCTAGTTCCCAGATTTGCTACCCACTTCTACATCTGTGATCCTCTCTCCATCTCCATTTGAGAGAACCAGGTCTAAGATTGCTCCCTCTTGAGTGGGTTCCAATACTAGTTGTCTAAGGCATGCCCCCTGTAGGGCATCTAGAATAACCCCACTCTTAGAAGTGGCTGCTGCAACTGCACTCCAGTTAACATCTGGCATATTCAGATCACCCATCAGCAATACCTCCCTTTTTCTGCCATTCTAAGTATACTTTCTATCATTTTGTCCATTTCTCCCCTGAGAGGGGGTCTATACAACCCAGTGCGGATTGTGGTGCCATTGCCTGTCTCCAAATTGACCCACAGTGCTTCTTCTCCTCCCTGTTTACCCTTTTGTTCTTGTTGCTTTGATTCCTTCCCTTATGTAAAGAGCTACCTCCTCCTCTTTACTCTCCTGTCCCTCCTGTAGATAGTGTATCCTGGTATGTTTACGTCCCAGTCATGGTTTTGTGTACCATGTTTCTGTGACTGCCACGATATCCAGATGTTCCTCCTCCATCAAGGCCACTAATTCAGGATGCTTGTTACCCAGACTATGGGCATTGGTACTCATTGGTCTCAATTTTTTGATGGCTTTACCTTCTGTTGCAGCATCCCCCACTGACCTTTCTATCTCGGTCTTTTTCTCATTTAGTACCCTGTTTTGTAGGGAGAGGCTGGGATTTTCCTGCTGCTTATCAGTGCCTTCCCCCTTGACTAGTTTAAAAGCTTGCCATTGAAGCATTTAAACCGATTGCTCAAAAGACTTGTTCCCTTCCCGGACAGATGCAGACCATCCTGCCAGTATAGGCTGGTGTCCCTCCAGGTGGAACCCCAGTCCCCAATGAAGCCAAACCCCTGTGCTCCACACCATTCTTTCAACCATTCATTGAACTGCATGGTGCAAAGTACCCTCGCCTTACCCATGCCATTGACAGGCAGCACCTCTGAGAAGGATACTGTGTGTGCTACTTGTCTTAGGCCCCTCCTCAACTCTACAGAGTACTCCTGCACTGCTCTAATCTCATGATGAGCCAAGTCATTTGTCCCTAGGTGGACAATGACGTCCAGCTCAGACTCCCGTGCAGATGTTCTCATGATCCTGAGGATGTGCTTCCTGTCCCTCCAAGCCATGGTACCAGGCAGGCACCTTACTTCAGTTTTCCCTGCTCCCCCCAGTTCTGTCCCCCTAATAATTGAGTCCCCCACCAGGAGCTGCTTTCTTTCCCTGCGGTGTCCTCTGCCTCCTTTTTGTGGGCCTCCCTTGTGACAGTTGTCTTCAGCCTCCTTAGTCTCCTCTGCGGGTGCATCCATAGGAGAACTATGCTGACCCAGAAGGGCGTATGGATTGTGGAGTGGAACAACTGACTGGATGTGCCTCTGTTCCACCATCCTCACCCTCCCTGAGCCCACTGTGGTCCAACTGCTGTGCTTTTGCTGTAACCTCTGAGGTAGTGGTGGTGGCTCTGGTGCTCCCTGGATGGGGGAGGTTCCCTTCCTACTGTCCAGTGTGGCCTTGGGGAAGGTTCCCTTGCTACTGTCCATTGTGGCCTGAAGACGGGCAACTTCTTCCCTCAGGGCAGAGAGTTGTCTGCAAATAGGGCAGCATCTCAGCCTCCAGAAAGACTCCTGGAAGACTGCTGCCCCACAGCCATTACATTGCACTACTCTCCACATGTTTATCTACTTTTTTTTTGTGTGTGTGTGTGTGTGTGTGTGTGATTGGTTTGTTATATAGAAATATATATATTATACAATGGGTATGCTTATATTGTCAGTGCAGTGTGCTAGAGAGAATATGACAGTGATATGCACCTTGCACTCTTGAGGAAATGATGTCAGAACCCCAGGTAAAAAGGAACTATTTCCAGGGGTTGGTTGGGTGAGGGGTGGGCAGGGGTCGGGTCTAAACTGTGCCCTTGTGAAACAATCAACTAAAAGCTCTGACCCACCACTGTGATGAGTGCCTTCCTGTCAGCAAGATGCCCTACAAGACAATTTGACAGAGAAAATACCCTGCTAATCAAACAGACAAATATCCAGACATCCAAATCACACATAGGTAAACCTCCCCAGCCCCAAAACAGCCTTGTGATTTGTGCTCTGAAAGCAGTCAGCCCCAAAATAAGTCAGCTGTGCACCAGGACAGACACAGTAAACAGTATTCTGTCCCTCAGGGCTTAAACTCTTCCTGCACTGAAAATCTTAACAATTGTAACAAAAGTAAAGCAAGATCCCTCTGTTACTTGAAAAACTGTCTTTCCTGATAATTCTAAGTTTCTTATTTCACCTTTCAGTTAGAAGTAGCCTCCATCTGCAGAATATCTGCTACAAGCCAATGACAATTGTAAGGCTCACCTCCCTCTGTTGTGAGCACAACTCGCTTTCTTGCAAATCCTATGTTCAGTATTGCAGCTTCCAGCCAGAGGTAGCTTCACCTGAAGAATATACTAGGGTATACATATTGAGCTCCGTTAATCTGTCCTCATATGTTTTCTGATGTAGTCCCTGAACCATTTTGGTTGCCCTTCTCTGGACTGCCTCCATTTTGTTAATGTCCTGGTGCAGGTGCGGCCTCCAGTATTTCATGCAGTACTCCAGAAGGGGGCTAACCAGTGTCTTGTAATGAGGGATTATTATCTCCCTCTTCTGACTTATGATACCCCTACTAATACACCCCAACATCCCTCTAGCCTTACCTATTGCTTTAGCGGTCTGCTTGGATGATTTCAGGTCATCTGTGATGATGATGCCCAAGTCTCTTTCTTCCCTTGTGATTGCCAGCCACTCCCCTCCCAACCTAACCCCAAAGTCCACTCTTCCAACAATTTTGCTGGTTTATCCAGATCTCTCCTCATTCTGCCGACCCCATCTGGATCATTTACTCTGTTGCAGATTTTATTGTCATCTGCAAACAGACAAACCTTACCCTCCAGTCCATCTGCAATGTCACTAATGAAGATATTGATGAGGGCTGGCCCCAGGACTGATCCCTGAGGTACCCCACTTGTGACCTGCATCTCTTCTGACTGTATACTGTTTACCACCACTCTCTGTTTTCTGCCTGTCAACCAGTTTGCCACCAAGTTGATCAGCATCTAACCCACCCCAAGCCTACCCAGCCAATTAATTAATCTTCTATGAGGAACAGTATTGAAAGCTTTGTTGAAGTCAAGGTAGGTGACATCAGCTGCACCTCCTTGGTCCACCACTCTGGTTACCTAGTCAAAGAAATGTATGAGATTAGTTTGACAGTATCTTCTTGTTGTAAACCCATGCTGTCTTGAATCCTGTGCTGCTATGGATTCCAAGTGTTGCACCATCCTTTCCTTAAGGAGTTCTTCCATAATCTTGCCCACTTCTGCAGTAAGACTGATTGGTCTGTACAGTAGTTCCCTGCCTCCTCCTTGCTGCCACTCTTGTGGAGCAAGATCACATGAGCCCTTCTCCAGTCTTCTGGGACCTCTTCTGTGCTCAGAGACTCATGAAAAAGTTTTGATAATGTCCTGCTAGTTCAACCTTTCGCACCGTTTGTACCCTAGGATGTATGCCATCAGGTTCTATTGCCTTGTCCAGCCTGAGTTAGCAAGCTCTTGTAGGACCCTTTATTTGTGAAGAGACTTGTGCACACCTCTCTTCCCCTCTGTGTCCATGGTGCTGAGCTGTTGACCCTAACCTTCCTTCTTTTCAGTAAATACTGAGCAGGAGTAACTATTTAGGATATAAGCTTTTCCTTTGTCCTCCTTCACACACTCCCCCTTATCCCTTTTGATCTTAGTAAGACCCACTCTGGACTTTCTCCTGTCACTAATGTATCTATAGAAAGTCCCCTTATTTTACTGTTCATACTAATATTTTCTTGGTTTGGGCTTTTGCCTGCCTTACTGTCTTCTCTGTTTCCCTTAGGGAAGTTTGGTATGCCTCTTTAACTTTGTCCCACTGTGCTCCCTTATATTTCCTGAAGGCTAGCCTTCGGGCTCTGATATTTCTGCTGTTTTTGAGAACCAAAGAGGTTTCCTCATTCTTTTCTCCCTAACATAACGGGATGTTGCTTCAAGTATTGCATCCTTAACACTTGCCCACTATGTCTGTATCCCCTCACCTGTATTTCTTCTTTCCAGGGCTAGATTAACTCTGTTGGCCATCTTATCAAAATCAGCTCTTCTGAAGTCCCATATTTTTGCCTTGGAATGGGATGATTTAGTTCTAGTTGCCAAATTGAACTATACCATGTGATGGTCATTGGCCCACAGGTGACCTACCTGGAGATCTGTCATCCTTTCCCCGTTAGTCAGTACTAGATCCAGCAAAGCCCTTGTGGGTCATTGTTCTGGCTGTTTAAGGCCCCCCTGCAATGAATCCACTATGTGTCTAGTTCTTTTGGATGTTCCTGCTGGTTGTTTCAGCTTTCAGACTGCTTCCAACTTTAGCTACAGGCTCTATGTTCACTTTTCTGGTATTTGTAATTTATTAATTAAATTAGTTGTGGCTGATAGAAATTGTTATACACATCTCATATTATGTACGGAGCCTGTATTTTATTAATAATATTTTAACCAATGTGCTTTACAGCGAAATGTCACTCAAACAGAGTGCCTTTAATGCAGAACTGTAAAAGTAACATGTTGCCATTGTAGAGCCATGCTCCCTGATGAAGCCTCACATTATTAAAATGAGGTGCAGTAGCTTTGTGTCAGTAGCTCATGTGTAATAAATAGTTGGTATTGAAAAGTTACAACTTGTAAATACTTTTGATTTTTTTTTTATTAGAGTGCTGCCAGGCTTTGTTTTTCTGTCTATTAATTTTTTAGCATTACACCCATTCACATTGAGAATGAATAGTTGTTTGTGTTTTTTTCTGCTCTGACATTTGCTCTGTTTTCCACACTGCCAAGGGTGTACACCAACCAGACAGAACATTTATTTGAAATAATACAATCATTAAATGCATGTCTGCATTTTTCTGCAAGCTTCATAGTAAACATTAGCACTGAAGTACCAATTATTACCTTTAGGGTTTTGGATTATTTTGCACTGGATAAATTCCTGGCATTTGTGGGGTGTGTCTTGAGATAAGAAATATGAAAACAATTTCAGACATGAACTATGAGCAGTTCAGGAGATGCTGAATAAAAACATGGAACATTACAGGTGAATGCTCATACTCTAAAAGTACAGCAGCATCAGTAAAACATTGCATAGCAACAAAGCTGGATTTGAAGACAGTGTGGAATTTCTAGCCAATAGTGAATCTACACCAAAAGAACAATTCCATCAATATGAAATACAAATATTTTTGGAAATTAATACTCACTACTAGGCATCACTACAACGGTATAGAATAAACGGGTGGGCACCATATGGATTATGGGTGAAGAAAACAGCAATAAAATGTGTTGTAGAAGAAATCTATCAATCTAGATGGGATAAACACTAACAATTTGCTCTAATGAGTTAATTAATATCCTCATAGATCAAGACAAAGATATAATCTATGACTTATTATCTAAAGATATTGTTATTATTAAAAGAAATCTTGCTGAACTATGAAGATTATCCCCTTGTCAAAAACTATGAGGGGAAACTTACAAAACAAGCTGCAACAATAAAAAACAAGCATTTGTCGATGTCGAATATTGTCTCACTGGCTTTGGCATTGGTAGTGCAGAAGTTAGAGATGCATAATAGGAATGGCATTGAAGTATTGCACTGAAGCCAATGCCACCCTCATACTGTAGAGACTGACAGGCATTGGGGTGTGCCTTTGTGTCATCATCTATAATGCTTATGCCATTCTACCTCACCCTACCCTGCAGACACTGACAAGTGTTGTGGTGTGCTTTGGGGTCATTGGGCCTTATACTTTCACCATTCCATAAGGAATACACTGAGGTGGGTGCAGTATAGGAGAATGAGGTGAATTTTAGGGCAGAACACTCCCAGGCAGACCTTGATACCTGTCAGTGGCTGCAGGGTGGGGTTTCGGGGTGGAATGGTATGAGCATTACAGCCAATGATCCCAAGTCACACCCCTGACGCCTGTCAGTCTCTACAGGGTGGGAAGTTACAGTTCTAAACCTTAACACCTTAGGTGATTGTTGGTATTTTCACTCCAAATTTTCAACATAGGATTTTTGTGACCCTACCTCATGAAGAGCAACACTATTAGTCTGTTAACTGAAAGGTAGTTTTGCACAGCGGCTATGCCACTTAGTGATACAGAGATGAAAACACATTTTGGGCAGTATGTGAAACATGACAACTGTATTGTTTATGAGGAGGTATAAAAAAATTGCAACGTTTAAAATCTGGAGTGAAAATATTAATGATTGGTGAAGTCATGAGCATGCATAGAAAGTGTGCAACACACGTCCATAACCCAATTATTTTTGATATTTTTTTAGCCACATTTTCAAAATAGGCATTTTGGGACCTCCCCTCATGAACAGTGGCATTGTAATTTTGTTAATTTGTCCCAAAAGTTAATTTCCCACAGCGGCCACGCCATTGTGCCCCAGAGGTGTGAAAAAACACATTTTGGGCAGGATGTGAAAAATGACAGCTGTACTGTTCTTAAGGAGGTGTGAAAAAATGCCAGTGTTGAAAATCTGGCATGAAAATATTGCAAACTTGCAAAGTTATAAAGGTGCGTGGAAACTGCGCAGTGCATGCCTGTAACATAGTAATTTTATGGACTTTCATCACCAGAATTTCAACATTGGCATTTTAGGAACTCTGCTCATGAACAGTGTCACCATAATTTCCTCAAACTGTCACAAAAACTGATTTTGCATAGCGATCGTGCTATTCTGCGCCAGAAGTGTGAAAACACATATCAGCCAGGACATGTAAAATGACAGTTGTACTGTTCATGAGGAGGTATAGTAAAATGCCAGTTTTAAAAATTTGTAGTGAAAATATTGCAAATTCATTAAGTTATGAGCTTCGTGGAAATTGCACAACGCAAGCTTGTAAAACAGCCATTTTTTAATTTTTTTCACCAAATTTGCAACATAGATTTTATGAAAGCCCCCCTCATGACCAGTGGCACTGTAGTTTCATTGATCAGTCCCAAAAGGTGATTCTGCGCAGTGACTGCAAACTCACCTTTCAGGACAGAATAATACCATGACAGTGGCTGAATTTATGAGGAGGGATGCCAATAATCCCATGTTGAAAATTTGATGTCAAAATTCCCAAAAATGCCTGAGATATGCACCACAGTTGAAAAAAACTTATTTATGTCATTATACAGCTTACTGCCATTTCTTCAGTTCGTGGTCAGCTTTGAAGAGTACAGATGTGTTCCTGGTCCACCAAAGATCATTGTGCCAGACTCTGGAGGTAAATATGGGGTGAGGTGGGGTGTGGGGAGGCAGGGTGTGCAGTGGGTGGGCGTGGGTTGTGGGAGGGCAGGAAGACCGCGAGGGGCTGTTTCTTTGCAGGGTAAAAAGAAAAGGAACATCATGGGACAGTTTTTTCCAGGGTTCCACATAAGTATTTTGGGGGATGCTGTAGTTTACAGGCATTGGATGCCCCCATCGCACATACCGAAGGGGGGGACAGGAGCCTAGGGGGATTGGGTGCCCCCCTTGGCACACAACAAAAGCGATGGGGAGACATTATGCTGACAGGGAGTGGGCTCCTCTGTTGGCAAAATAAATAGGGAAGAGTGATTACAGCTGACTAGGACAGGGCCCCCCGTCGGCAAAGAAAGACTGTTGGGGGGTGCATGATGCTGAGGGGGATTGGGAACCCCCTCTGCATACATTTTAAATGGGATGGGCTCATTATGCTGATGGGGATTGGGCTCCCCCATCAGCAAAAGAAGTGGGTTGGGGCATGCTGCAGGTGCTGTGACCAGGACAGGCATGTCAGGAGGGTGTGTTATTGTGCCACTGCATGATTGCAGTGGACATTTTGTTAGATCTGGTGGCCACTTGACATATGCCTGGTGTCAGCACCTGCAGCTGCCTCATTGGGGAATGAGGGACGCACTTACTGATGCATGTCCTGCATTCACCTTTAGTGACCGCTCCTCCAACTCTGCTACTAGTGCAATATGTTGGCTGCACAAGCCAACAGGAGGAGGGGAAAATTACAACATGACTCTAAAAACTATAGCACTGAGGAAAATTTACTTATGGCAGATACCCAGCAGATCCCAAAGACATGGGCAAGAGTTCAATAGATCAAAGTCCAAAAACAGAGCCAATGCACCTAAAATTCATAATAGCAATTCTGATCAGCAAGTGTTTTTTTCAGATCAACGACCAAGTGCTTCAGGAATCTCAAACAAAATAACCAAGCAAAATCAAAGCAAAAAAGTGAAAAACCAGGAGAGGGTGAAGAGAGAGAGGTAAATACAGATCAAATACAGTTGGAGAATCTGAGAAACCATGCCCTCACATAAATAACCTCTCATACACCTATCCATGTTAAGGTCCTAGATAAAGGACTTTCTTTCATTCTGAACCCCACAGTTAACACGTTCAAGATCTTTTAAGCCCTGAAGTCCTTTATTAGGAAATTAAATCTTATGAAATTGTATAGTAAACATATCACAATGGGGTGTGGAGTCTCTGAAAATCTTATTGTTTCTTATGCTTTCTTAATGGATGTACAAACACTTACTGAGTTTTTTGCTGAATCAGAGTTATTGAGCCAGATACACTATGAGAATTT
Organism: Neoceratodus forsteri; assembly: GCA_016271365.2. NCBI lineage: Eukaryota > Metazoa > Chordata > Ceratodontiformes > Ceratodontidae > Neoceratodus > Neoceratodus forsteri. Next base: position 997,034,538 of record CM028133.1, read on the forward strand.
GATGTCAATTAGCCTGATTAAGATGAAAAGTATGAATTGGCACAAGATCTAAATACAATAATTTTACCTCATCACACTTAGGTTACACCTTGGTGCACCATTAATCTGCCTGTTAAATCTCCAGCATTAGTCACACACCAACTTCTGGTGAAAAAAGAGGTTGAAAAATAATCCAGTCTCAGTGGAGTTACCATCAGGAAATCTTAAAGTATGAACAAGTCTTGAAGGAATTGTAAACTATGGAGACAACAGAAATCAAAGCTGCACACAAAAGACTAAAACTGTTGTTCTGAACAAACTCCGATATATGAAACTGACATTTACCATCAGCTGGATGACCAGAACTGCAACATGAGATCCAATCAAGAATCTTAAAGTCAAGATTGACATTTTTTAGAATAATGAATTTCAAAAGGTCATATTACCAAATCTGATTGCAAATTATGCAGCTGGACTTTCCAAAACTATCATTATACACATTTTCCCTATGATACAAAAGGACAAGACCAATCACGGGGGGGGGGGGGTGGCTATTATCTCCAGACAGGGATCCCTGATGGAGAAAATGTCTATGTTTGTATATTACTTCATGAAACAACAGGTTATTTTACTACCTTCATACGTGAGGGATTTCATGGATGTCGTGTCTAAATTAGAGCGGTTGGTCTGGTCTTCAGACTATCTATAGCTTTCGGTGGATGTGTTAAGCTTTCACCCCTGGATCTGCTATGATTTATGTTTATTGGCCCTGGATAACCACCTCACTAATGCACTTATTGCCACTAGGTCCCTTATGAAGTTTAATTTTGATGCTAAATGATCTAGTCTGACTTTCAATTGCTCTGTTTTTTATCAAAGGTACTATCTGTAGACTTGTGGTACAGCCATGGGTAGCACAGTAGCCCCCTTCTACTCATACCTGGTTTTAGCTTGGTGGACAGGAACCATAATGTTCATCTATGGCAGGAACCAGTTTATTCCCCAAATTATGTTCAGTGTAGGTTTATTGATGGTATCTTAATTTTATGGGAAGGGGATACATAGTCTGCTACTGTTTTTGTAGATCTCCAAGATGATAACAATTAGGAGCTCCAGTTTACCTACAGCTGTAATCCAAGCCCTATTACTCTCTTAGATATGTGTTTTACAGCTGAAGAAGGTCAACCTACTCAATCAGAAATGTATAGGAAAATTACTTCTGGGAATGCCTTCCTTCATGCCTGTAGTACTCATCCCCAGAACCTAAACAAGGAAATTCCTTTTTGCCAGTTTATTCATCTATGCCAAAACTGTTCCATATTAGAAAAGTTTAAGATTTATGCAAAAGAGCTAGAATCCACATTTTGGAACATTGGCTAATCCGTGCCCATGTTGGATGATGCCCTGGAGAAGGACAGGTTCTTAAGTACACATATTGTATAGAAACAAAGAAGTTGACAGCAGATAAGGACCCCAAAGACCATCCAGTCTGCCCAATTTTTCTACCTTATGAATGTGCCATAGGTCTTTATTCTGTCAATGGCCTATCTATTCATACTCATCTGTATTGCTCCCTTATTCCTATCCCATGCCTGTTTGAAGCCCTGCACTGTATTCATAGCTACCATTTACTGAAGTAGGCCATTCTATGCATCCACCACCCTTTCAGTGAAAAAGAATGTCCTCACATTACTCATTAATCGGCCTCCATCTAACCTCATGCTCTGTCCTCGTCCTGCTATTTTTCTTATATTGAAACATGTTAGACCCTTTCACCTTGTTAATGCCCTTAAGATGTTTGAACATTTCAATCATATCACCTCTCTCCATCATTTGCTCTAGGGTATACATATTGAGCTCCAATAATCTGACCTCATATAATTTCTGATGCAGTCCCTGCACCATTTTGGTTGCCCTTCTTTGGACTGCCTCAATTTTGATAATGTCCTTGTGCAGGTGCAGTCTCCAGTACTGCACTCAGTACTCCAGAAGGTGCCTAACCAGTGTCTTGTAAAAAGGGATTATTACCTCCCTCTTATGTCTTGTGATACCCCTACTAATACACCCCAACATCCCTCTAGCCCTACCTACTGCTTTAGTGGTCTGCTTGGATGATTTCAGGTCATCTGTGATGGTGATGATGCCCAAGTCTCTTTCTTCCCTTGTGATTGCCAGCAACTCCCTTCCCAACCTATAGGTAGCATCAAGGTTTCACTTCCCTATGTGCATGATCGTGCACTTCTTTATGTTAAACCCAAGTTGCCACTCATTTGATAACTTTGCCAGTTTATCCAGATCTCTTCTAATTCTGCCCACCCCATCTGGATTATCTACTTTGTTGCAGATATTGGTGTCATCTGCAAACAGACAAACCTTACCCTCCAGTCCATCTGCAATGTCACTGATGAAGATATTGAAGAGGACTGGCCCAAGGATTGATCACTGAGGTACCCCACCTGTGACTTGCATCTCTTCTGACTATATACCATTTACTGTATTTGCTCCATTACCATATTTTCCATATTTACTCCAAAGCCCTAACAGAGACCTTCTGATAATGCAGTGACATTGGTCACTGAGTATAACCATCTGGCACCACAAAATACAAGCACTGTACATTGGTACTGACATGTACTAGATGGTTATTCTATTCTACAAACAGTAATTGGTGACATGCCTTGTGTCTCATGCAGATGAGGCAATGATATTGAGGACCTTGTTATTAACAGTTTTTACAGAACAACAGCACCGCATTTTCAACCTAACAGGCTTCCTGAAAACCCCATGGGCTGCTTTAAATTTGGCTGATGTAATGTATTCAACTTATACATACAAGATATAATGTTTTGCCACCCTACTATTCCCAGAACTGGAGCATTAAGGCAGTTCATAAACTACAATATGTTATATTTTGTTTATGTTCTGTGCTGCCAATGCTCAACATTTACATGGGGTGAACTATTACAGTTCTCAATGAGTGTGCACAAGAACACATCTGCTTGTTTGGTAAGCCCTGCCCCAGTACTCCTTTGAGAACTCATTTGCTACATTTCATTCCTGTATACCCAACAAATTACATTTTATGGGAATCAAATTCATTCCCCATAATCCCAGAGAAAGAGATACACAGGGCTACTACTCCTAAAAGAGTTGGAATGGATTCCCATTTTGAAAGCTTAAGTGCCACAGGGACTTAATAACAGTATAGATATATTGCCATATTTGTAATTTTTTTATGTATTTTCTCCTTCAGGATAAAGATGTACTGTGCCCAACTGTGATTTTTGAAATGCATTTGAGTTCAAGCTCACTATCCTTGTGAAACTATTGATTTAGTAAACATTCAGTGCCATGATGTCTTTGTTTTCTTTCCTCTTTTCCTACCCGCTTTCTTTCTACTTTTCCTTCCATACCATTGCATTTCTTATTTCAATGCCATAATTATTACTTTTTGTCTAGGAGCACTTCCCTAGTGATGAGTTGTTTCCATTGCAATGCCATGTTTCTTCTTCCTTCCCCTTTATTTACTCTACCACTGTTACTTAAAAGCTGAGTACTATGTTTATAAAATGGCATGAAACAATGCATACATTTGACTGGCAGAGATATGTCACCTCACCATTAGAGCTGGGTGAAATTTGCACATTTTGAATTCATGGAGTTTTCACAAAATTCAGTGACATTTCATGAAATTTCATGATTTGTTGTTTGGAATTTTCCAAAATTCTTTAATTGGTTATAACTCCACAGCTATAGATCTGAAGATTGGCACGTGCTTATCACCTGTATTGTCCCTAAAATCATGCAACATTTCATAATATTTGGATTAAGTTATTGGGGCTCAAAGTCTGGCACTTGATGTGAACATTTCTGAAAATATTTCTAAACACAGCGATCTGAAATTTGGCACACCTCTGTGTGGACATTGGACAATTCTTCATATTAAATGTGGTACAGTTTGGACAAATGCATTTTTAAGTTATATGGAAATAATCAAAATAATTTTGGAAAAAGTTTGTGAAATGTTGGTGGAAAAGTCATGACATATCATGGAAGTAAAATCCGCATTTCACCAGAATTCCACTTGCAGAAGATATATTCCACCCAGACCTACTGACCATGCATTAAAACTTTATAAACACATCTGATCTATTTTCTCTTCCACCAAAAACCTTATCACCAAGACTAAATGTAGTGTATCACTGCACACCAAACATTAACAAAAAAAAAGCCAATGGACAGTGTATTTGGAATGTTTTATCCTACCACTGCCAAATAAAAAAATATCTTGTTGTTCTAGGACTGGCATCCCTAACAACACATCTCTTTCATAGGCTTTCAGCCCACTTACTGCATCACTTATTCCCACAACTTAATTATGATTTTTAGCCATGAAAATGCTTCTACTTTGTTCTGTAGTCTGTAAAAAAAAATTTTTGCCCTTCTTCTCACACCTCGGCTGCTGACACACGGAAATGTCCATGGAATCACAAAATTTATAACATTTTAAAATAAGAAAAAAAGCAGAGCACTGCACCTAATACAGGAAATGACTTCTGCCCCCAAAATGTACTCACAGTGTGTCAAACAAGTAACCGGCATACTGCTGCTTCCAAACTACAGACATTCATTGCATCTGGGAAGCATGTTCATTGGGCCAGGAAGCATACTGATCAGTGTCATGAAGCATAAGAAAATTCTGTGTCCACTTCATCTGCTGTTGTCTAAAGACCCAAGGAGTCTGCTCTCCTAGCCCCCTTAAAAATTCTGCAGGCTAGGGCTAGGGAACACAGCATGCCACAGTTTGCCTCCTCTTCATGGTGTCAGCAACAGCTGCTCTTTTCTTCACTAACTCTGCCCCCAAACAATTTAACAGAAGGCCATGGACAGTGGCCTTGTCCTCATGACACTTCAAACAGGCTCACACTTGGTCTTGCTCTAAATATCGGACTGCTGTCTCTCTGCTATCTTTCCTCATAATTCACAGATCAGACCAACACCATGGCAATGCTCAGATGTAGACAGGTGGGAAGGCATCCAGTATTCATCAGCTGGTACCAAGCCACTGATGTCTGAGCTGTCCATTTAGAAAACTTTTCACTCATCTCTCTGCTTTGGCTACTGCTATTTGCTGGGGAGTCTTAGCACCTCCGATTCAGCTCTATGCCTATGCTTGGGAAGGGGTTCTTCTCTCAATTATGGTACTGCATAGAATCCAAATTGGGCTCACAGTGCACAGCGCCACCTGCTGCCTTCATGAAATAAGGATACAATAGACAGAATACAAAACAGAGACCATTTGTTTAAGTTTAGTTTTTTCATCTGCAAGCATATTTAAAGAACAAGGCTGCACTTCAAAATGTGCCTTCATAAATGCAATGTTTTAGCTGTTACAATTTACTAGAAAACATATTGTTTCATTTTTTTATGTTCCTTTCCAAGATTTACAGTACATCTTGGTAGTCCATCTAAAAAGTATTTATAGAAAGCATTTGAAAACAATTACCTTTCCCCTGTTAACTGCACAATGCCTTTGTTTATGACGTTATAGTGTTTATCATGACAACAAATTGTGATGTCACGGCACTTGTGTGATTAGCAGGGGAGAGTCTAATACATTTTGAAAGATTCAGTGAAATAAGTGCTGCACTATCTAAAATATTTAGTTGACCAACAGCAGTGTAAAGAAAACAAATTAAAAATTGCTAGAAAACGTTAAAACACAATTGGTATAAATCTAATGCTTTTAAGCTTTAAACACAATTGGTGTAAACCTAGTGTTGTTAAGCTTTTTATTATAATAGAGAGTTGCTCTTTAAAACATTTCTTTTTACTTGTAAAACTAATTTTAATTTTTTTACTTATCCTTATTGATGGAAATGGGCCATTTTATAAGAGTAATAAGCCACTTCAGTGAGTGCATTAAAGTATTTTAATGCATTTACCAGGGACTTAAGGACATGAGGCCTTCAGCCTTGTGCCTCATTACTAGAGATATTGTGAAACAAAATTTCACCAGTGAATCTGCCACAAAATCAACAGTTTTGCTACATGAAATATTTACCAAAATTTCACCATCCCTCAAAATATTTTGTGATGTGCAAACTTAAGATATTTCACTGCAAAATGTTACATTTTGCCATTTACAGGTGAAACTGCCATTTTTGAGTGAAATTTTGTAATTCTTAGATAACATTTTTCAATTTTCAGGTGACATTTCACATTTTGCACCCTTGAAATATTTCATGAAATGCATGAATTTCGAAAAATATTTTGCATAATAAAATTGCTCAGTTTTGCACAACACTACTCACTATGCCCTTGGGGTGTGCATTAAAATCCTTTAATGGACACTTTTGTGACTTACTACTTATGTGTTTGCATATATACTGTATGTTCTCATCCTTGAACTTGTTAACTTTAGCAATATGATTGCTTTTTGTAATGGTGAGGATAGTTTCTGGCCATCTCTCTTCTCTTTTATTTTCTGTTTTGCATCACTCCTCAACCCCCCAAATTGCAGCTCCTTTACCCTTCATCTGTGTTTAGCTTATAGACTGCTTCCAAATTTAGCTACAGGTTCCATGTTAACTTTTGTGGCATTTGTAATTATGATGAAGTCCCGTTTCATCAAAGTGCAGAGGTTTGTTTATTGTCCTCTCTGTTATTTTTCACTAGTGCTCACGTGGATGGTTAAATAAAATATGCCGTACCTGCCTTTAGAGTGGTTGATTTATTCCTCAAGTGTAACTGCTTTTGTTGCAATTAAGAATGTGATTAACTCTGAAAAAGTACTCAGGCAGGATGGAAGCATAGCAACATAGACAATGAGGGTAGCAAAAGATCAATGGCCCACCCAGTCTGCCTGTGGTACTGTATCTGACCTTAGGACCTATTGTTCATCCTGAGTCCTAGCCTTCCTTATCCACTGTCCATTCCCCTCCCAGTTTCTGTCACCCTGAGAAAACACAATACTTTTCACTCTATCCCAGGTGTGTTTAAAGCCATTAATGGTTTTATTACCCATCACCATGGCTGTTAAATTGTTCCACAGTCCCACCACCCTTTCTGTAAAATGTTACTTTCTTGTGACCCTCTTGAAGCTACCTCCTCTAAGTTTCTACTTGTGCTCTTGCAACCTTGAACTGTTACTCATGCTAATTAATTCCCCACAGTCCATTATGTTTATTCCTTTCAGGAACTTGAAGGTCTCTATTTATTTATTTATTTATTTATTTATTTATTTATTTATTTAAACATCAGTTTAGAAACCTTTGAGCCAGAGGCTCATTTACAAAAGTATCTCATCACAAAGAGGACATCAGAACAGTAGTACAAGGGACACAGTACTTACAAACAAAAAAGTTACAGTTCAATTACAATTTTGTTACAATAGAATACAATCTCCAATGAAGCAAAAGATAACAAAAGGTGCAAAACTCATGGTCAGGGGAGAGCTGGTGGGAGTAGAAGGGAGGGAGATAGGGGAGGAGGAATTAGTAGGGAAAGGAAGGGGGGGAGCGAGTCTGGGAGCACCAGTGATAAGTCTGCAGGCCTTATTAACTGTGAGGCGAACCTTGTTGAGGGCAGTCTGATCTGCTGAGCCATAGACCGGAAGGCCATAGTCAATGAGAGACATGACAGAGGAGGTGACAGCCAGGCGGAGGGCATCAGGAGGGACGCATTTCTTGTGCCGGTAAAGAATACCTAGCCGTGAGTTGGAGACAGAATTTAGGGCAGATATATGTCCATGGAATGAAAGTGCAGGGTCAAAGGTTGTACCAAGATATTTATAGGATGTCTCCTGGTCAATGACAAGATTGGGTGTGGAGTGGACAGCTAAGGGAAACTTGCTGTACTTATTTTGGGGGTGGGAGAAGAGCATCGTTTTTGTTTTCTTAAGGTTGATATCAAGTCGGTGCTCAGTGAACCATTAACTATTATATACCCCATTTCCCTTCTGGTCTCAGGTAAGTGCATATTCAATGACTTGAGGTGCTCCTTATAAGACCTGCCTTTTTGGCACTGAATCATTTTGGCCACCCTTCTTTGCATGATCTCCAGCCTGCCCTAATCTTTCCTGAGGTAAGAACTCCAGAACTAGGCATAGTACTACAGGTGAGGCCTCATGAAAGAACTATAAAGGAATAGAACTACCTCTTTCCTTGTGTGTCAGTTCACCTCACCGATACACCCCAGCATGCTGTTGCCTTACTGTAGGCCTTGTTGCATTGGTTTAATTGTTTGAGGGTGTCATTGATGATAACTCCTAGGTCCTGTTCTTTAGCTGTCATACTAACACTTATCCCACTCATCCGGTCCTGGGGTTCTTGTTCCATAAGTGCATCACCTTGTACTTTTTGACAGTAAATTTCAACTGCCAAATCTTAGGCTATGTTTCTAGACTTTAATGATCACTCTGCATTTCTCTGATTCACTTGTTGCTATCCACTCGCTCACATAGCTTTGTGACATCTTTAAAGAGACAACCTTGCCCTAGATTCCTTCTCCAGTGTCAGTGACAGACATAAAGGAGGGGAGCTGACCCAGGTGAGATCCCAGTGGTACCCAACTTATGACCTCCCTCTCTACTGACCTGATCACATTTACCACAACTCTCTAATGCATCTCCCCTGAGTCTGTTACCAACCCATCTTACTATGTCCCTAGCTCTGCCCAGATCCTCCACCTTCTTCACCAGTCATCTATGAGGCACAGAGTTGAAAGCCTTCATAAAGTCAAAGTAGAGTAAATCCATGGCATGGCTCCTATCCAGTGCCCTCATCACCCAGTCAAAGAAGACTTTCAGGTTAGTTTGGCAACACCTCTGTGCCACAAAACCATGGTGTTTACTGTCCTAGAGACCATTTCTCTCCAGGTAGTCCACAAGGTCCTCTTTGACCAAAGACTCCATTAGCTTCCCTACAACTGAAGAAAAACTGACAGATCTGTAGTTCCCTGCCTATTCCTTGTCCTCCCCCCCCATAGTGTGGAACTACATCTGCCATCTTTTAAACCTTCAGTACTACCCTTATATGTAATGAGCTATTGAATAGCCCAACCAGGGGGTTCAACCAGTTATGCTTCCAGCTCCCTGAGCAACCTCAGGTGCATGCCAAGCAGTCTGGGGGTCTTATCTATCTTTAAGGCAGCAAGTCCTTTCTGGATCTTTTTGTTTTTAAATACTGTTTACCTCATCTCCAGGACCACCTTTGTAACCAGTTTGATGCCACTTTCATACAAGGGCCTGATGTCCTTCTTAGAGAAGACAAAGCTAAAATAATCATTTAGAACAGAAGCCTTCTGCTTTCCTCCTATATAACATACCTCCTGATAGCCTAACAACTCCTCCTCCATTTTTCATTTTTTCTCTTTATAGCAGAAGAAATGTTTTCCCCACCCTTGACCCCCTCTGCAATATGTACCAATGTGATTATTTTGCTCCCCAACTGCCATCTCTGCCTCATTATTTTGTAGTAAATATTCTCACCTTCCTCCTCCCCTTGCTTTTTGTAGTACCTGTAAAAGGTATTTTTTGTGTCCCTCACTACATCTCTGTCCTTAACTGAGAACCATAATGGTCTCTTTAACTTGTTCCTTTTTGTTACTGTCTCATGCATTACTTAGATGCATCAAGAATGGCCCCCTTTATTGCCCCATCCCTCCTCCACTCCTTCTATGCTCTTCAACATGAATAATTTGTCCCAGACCAAGTCCCACAATCTGTTTAAATCTACTCTTCTAAAATCAATGACCTCAGCAGTTGACTGGGGTTTTCTGCTCCCAAAGAACAGTATGAACCAAATGGAGCTGTGGCCACTGTTCCCTAATGGGGGTATGCCTTGAGGAGAGAAGCCTAGGTAATAAAATCAAGAGCTCCAAGCACTGATGGAAGACACCTGAGATGGACCCTTTGGCCCTAATGGAAATTTGGGTCAGAGCCTGTCAGACTTGATTGAGATGTTACAGTGGCCAGGAGCACCAGAAGTCAAGCCTTGCTGGATACATTCAGGACTGTCTACTGCTACAATTTGTTAAGGAACACACCAGGCAGACTGCAATTCCCAGTGTGATGCTCACCAACTCAGTGGTGGTAGGAGCTGCTGGAGGAGGGGAGCCGGTAGGGAACAGTGACCACCACTTTGTTTGCTTCAGTCTGACCCTTAAGTCTGGTAAACCACAATCAAAAGCTGAAGTCATAGAAACATAGAATTTGATGGCCGATAAGGACCCAGTAGCCCATCTACTCTACCCTGTTTCCCTACTCACTATAAGTTCCACATATACTCCTTTAACTCTGACTACACATCTTTCTTTGTACCACTAGTGATTTGAGAGTGGTGGAAATTGTTCCACTTCATTGTGAAGGGCACAAGGAACAAGCAAGGGACAACAATCTTTGGTTTTAAAAGATCAGACTTCAATAGGCTGAGGGAGCTGATTAGAGATATGTTAATACGGGTGGACAACATAGATAGGGTGGAAGAGAGATGAGGGCAATTAATGGGGCCACCCTTGAAGAATCTAAGATATGCATTAGAACAGTAACCAGTAAGAATAGGTTTGAGAGACAGTTGTGGTTCTTGGCAAGGGTCAGGGAAGCAGTGAGGACAAAGAAAAAGTCCTTCTACAAACTTAAAGAAAGGCAGGAGGGGAAGAATATGGAGAATGTTGTCCAAAAATAGGGAGGCAAAAAGAGTGGTTAGAAAGTCAAAAGCAGACACAGAGCTGCATATTACAGAGATGGTTAAGAGTGGAGAAAAACAGTTCTTTAGGTATATTAGTGAAAACAATTAAGACAGGATGGGAATTATGATGCTAACCAAGGGGAATAGCGTGACTGAATAGACAGGCAAAAGGCCACCATCCTTAATGATTACTTTTGCTCAGTTTTCACTATGGATGAGGGTGGGCTCCTGCCAGTCAATAGCTTCAAAGCAGCCACTAAGGCAATCCTGAAGATGAGACAGCCAACATTTACTAGCAAAAACATCCTCAAAAAGGGCTTTCAGCTCTAAAGATTGATAAGGCCCTAGAACCAGATGTGCTGCAACGGAGAATACGCAAGTAATTTTCAGTGAAGCTTTCTGATCCTCTGGTAGGTCTGTTTAACAGCTCTCCAAGGACAAGGGTATTTCTGAAAGATTTGAGGGTGGTGAAAATAGTTCCACTTCATTGTGGGGGGCACAAAGAACAATCAGAGAGCAATAGACCCATCAGTCTAAACGCTACTGTAGGGAAACTGATGGAGTAATTGGTCAAAGAGGTCCTTCTGGACTACTTGGAGAGCAACAGTCTACAGTATAGTACACAAATTCAACATAAAAAATGCAGGGCTATACCTGCTAATCCTGTAATGCCACCTTAAGTCTTTATTTTGTATTTCAACTGCCTGTACTGTGCCCTGATGTTTGTATTGTACCTGATGTATGATGTGGAACCTTTGTAAATGAGTCTCTGGCTCAAAGGTCTTTCCATATATTTCTTAATAAACAAATAAACAAACACAGCATGGATCCATAGCAGGGAGAGCTTGTCAAACTACACTTATAGTTTTCCTTGACTGAGTGATGAGGTAAATGGGTAGGGGCTACAATATGGATTTGCTCTACTTCAACTCCAGTAAGGCATTTGATGCAATGCCTCACAGATGCTTGCTAAAGAAGAGGAGTATCTGCTGTAGGTGTAGATAAGATCATAGTAAACTGGGTAGGTAAATGGCTAAAGAGGAGGTAGCAGAGGGTGGTGGTCAATGGAATTAAATCAGAAAAGAGGGAGGTCATGAGTGGAATTCTGCAGGGATCTGTCCTGGGTCCTGTCCTCTTCAACATGTTAACCAGCAACATTGATGAGGGGATTTGGGGCAGGTTGTGTCTCTTTGCAGATGACAATAAGAGTTATGGAAGGATGGATAGGAAGAGGGAGTAAAGGAAATGCAGAAAGAATTACAAAAACTGGAGGGATGGTCAGAGGTTTGGCAGCTGAAATTCAACATAAAAAAATGCAGGGCTATACACCTAGAGAACAAGGAACCTATGATGGAGTACAGAATGGGATGAGAAAGACTTAGTCCCGCAGCTGAGGAATGAGACCTTGGAGTTATCAACAGTGACTCCTTAAAACAATTGAGTTAGTTCAACAAGTCTTGTAGCAAGGTAAATAGAGTGTTTGTATGTATTGGGAGGGGTAATGATAGCTAAAAAAAGAGGTAATACTTCCAGTGTGTAGATCCTTGGTGAGGCCACTCTTGCAATACTGTGATCAGTTCTGGAGTCCTCACTCCTTGAAAGATGGGGCTAGGCTGGAGACTGTGCAGTGCAGGGTAAATAAAATGATTTGGGGCCAGCAAGGCATGACCTGTGAGGAGTGCCTAAAGGCACTGAACATGTATGTACCGAAGACCAGAAGGGAGAGGGAAGATATGATAGAGTGTAATAGGGGATAAAAAAATATACTAACATACTATTTGCCAGCAGATTAGGCCTTACAGTCTATCGAGTCTGCTCGAACCTAGATCCTTAGTTGGGTGCCGAGACCCTCCCATCCCTTGTTCTCTAGAAACCCCTATCATCCATCCCCACCCCCCCGGGACAGGCCATCATCTGATACATCCACTTTCTGTGTCTGTCCCACCCTCTCTTGAAGCCCTCCTGTGGATCTCTGAACCAGCTCACCAGGCAGTGCATTCAAGGGTCCACCACCCTCTCGGTGAAAAACCTCCTCCTCTTTTCCCCCCTCACCCTTCCACCTTCCAACTTCAAACCATGCCCTCTGGTGATACCTCCCTGCTTTAGCCTAAAGATCCCCTCCATGTTTACCCTATTTATTCCCTTGAGGAACTTGAAGACCTCAATCATGTCCCTCCTGTCTCTCCTCTCCTCCAATGAAAACAGGCAGAGCTCCTCAAGTCTGTCCTCATAAGTCAAATCCCCTAGCCCTCGTATCATCTTTGTTGCCCTCCTCTGTACCCTCTCCAGGAGCTATATGTCCCTCTTCAAATGTGGTCTCCAGTACTGTACACTGTACTCAGGTGTGGTCTAACCAGTCCATTGTACAGCAGCAGAATCACTTCCTTGCTCCTAGAGGTGATCCCCTTACAATGATCCCAACATCCTGTTTGCCTTGTTAGCTGCTCTCCTGCACTGCTCAGAGTTATTCATACATGTATCCACCATGACCCCAGGTCTTTTCCCCTATTGAGGCCTCCAGCCTCCCTCCCAGGGGTGTACCTGTGTTTAGGGTTTCCCAACCAAGATGCAACACCTTGCACTTTGTGATATTGAAATTTAATTTCCATGTGAGCCCAACTTTCCAGGGTGTCCAGGTCCCCTTGCAGGGCCACCCTCCCTCTTCTCCCTCAACTACTGCTCCCATCTTGGAGTCATCCAGCGAAGAGACTCATTTCACACCTATGCCCTCCCTGATGTCCGATGTATGCATTAAACAGGATCGGACCCAGGACCGAGCCCTGTGGTACCCCACTACCAACCTCTCTAGGGTTTGAGAGCTCCCCACAGACCACTACTCTCTGAGTGCATCCAGCTAGCCAGTTTTCAATCCATCTGACCATCAAAGAACCTACTCCTAACCCCATCAGTTTCTCCACCAGACCATTGTGGGGGACAGAGTCAAATGCCTTGCTGAAGTCCAAGAATAATACATCCACAGGCTTACCCCTGTCCAGTTCTGATGTTACCCATTCATAGAACTCCACAAGGTTGGTTTGACATGATCTACCTGGCACAAACCCATGTTGCCGACTATCCAGACCTCCCACCTCCTCCAAGTACTCCCCCAATCGTTCCTTTAGTATACTCTCCATTAATTTTCCCACCACCGAGATCAAACTGATGGGTCTATAGTTACCTGGTACTTCCCTTGACCCCCCTTTATGGATTGGTACCACATGTGCCTCTCGCCAATCACAAGGTACCCTCCCTGTCTCAAGTGACCTGCTGAAAAGCTCCGCCAGGGGTGCAGCCAGTATGTCCGCCAATTCCCATAGTACTCTGGGATGAATGCCATCCGGCCCTGGAGATTTGTTTTTCTTTAGGGCCTTGAGGGCTAACCACATCCTTTTGGTGGAGATAGCATCATCCGTCCACTCCCCCTTACTGGTCTTTTTATCCTTATCCAGATGTGACACCCTTGGGGTACCTTTCCCTCCCTCTCACTTCATTTCTGTTGCTCCCCTGATCCCACTCCCTGCCGCTTCTATCCCCTTCATGCTTTGCTTTGTAGATATCCCATCCCCCTCCCTAGCGAACACAGAGGCAAAGTACTCGTTAAATACCTCTGCCTGGTCCCTCGCCTCTTCCACCCACCTCCTTCTGATCTCAATCTGCTGAGATGGCCCTTAGTTTTTCTCCACTCCCCAATGTACCGAAGAACCCTTCCTCCATGTATCCTCTGTGCCAGCCGCTGCTCTTTACTGGCCTTTGCTCCCTCACCATACGGGTGACTTTTCTAGATGCAAGCTGGTACATTTCTCAGTCCCTATCCCTCTTGTTGTTTTATATTTTTGTAGGCACCTTCTTTTCTCTGACTGCTACCTGTACCTCACTGGACCACCAGCATGGTTTATGTGACCTTGCTCCCTTATGTTTCAACTTAGCGAAGATCCTGACTGCCTCATGAAGTCCCCGTTTTATGACCTCCCATCTCCTTTCCACACTTGTCATTGAGGTAATCCCCTTCAAGTGATCCTTGAGAATATTTCCCATGCCCATAAAGTCTGCCCCCCTGAAGTCCACTGCCAGTGTCCTAGATCTCACCCCCACTCCCCCCATGCTTATTTGAAACCAGACAGTATTGTGGTCACTCCCAGTCAGGGGGTCCTGCACAACTATGTCCCTTACCAGATCCCCATCTGCCAGAACCACATCCAGGACATGCCCCTCCCTTGTGGGCTCCATCATATGCTGTGTTAAGAACACATCCTGGAAGCCATCTAGCAGCCTCTGCTCCTTGGCCACCCTAGAGGACATGGTTCCCCAGTTTGTACCTGGCATATTAAGGTCCCCCATCAACACCACTCCTTCCCCTTTTGGACCACACTGGACAATGATGTTGTCCAGCAAACCATCCTCTAGAACATCACTCATCCCAGGGGGGCCTATATGCTACTCTCAGCTTGACCTTATCTCCTGCTGGGGATCGTAAGGTGACCCATAAGGCCTCCACGTTTCCCTCTGCCTCTTCTACCATAGTAATTTCTATATCATCTCTAATGAACATAGCCACTCCACCCCCTCTGACGTCCTTTCTATCCTTCCTAAGCATAGTGTACCCCTGTACATTTAGGTCCCAGTCATGGTTTTTGTTGGCCCACGTCTCCGTGACCGCCGCCACATCCACCCCCCCCAGGTGTTCCAATATTGCAGGCAAACCTTATTTTGGTCTAAAACATAATGTGTTTATGTAACAAATATTGATCTATGAAGCTAGATCATATCAAATTTGTAAAAGCTACAGGTTTAACTAAGCCAAAAGTTGTAATATTCAAATGTTTTTTTGATATCTGTACTAATCATGTGAGTGATAGAAAACAGGTGTTTTAAGTGTCTGCAAGACAGAAATACAGGGATAGTGTTCAAGTTACCCTTTTGACTATTATTATCAGGAGGACAGGCCAGAATAAGTGCTTGTGTGCACATTCTTAAAGTGGACGTCTGTTTCTTCCTTCTAGATCTTAATAACTGGTAATGACTACTATTGCTATCCTTATATAGTAGTATACTTTACACTATCAATACATTTATGCTGACAAGGATTAGCTCATGCAAGAACTAAAAAGAGCATTGCCTTGTAAGTTAATGTTTATACTTGTTTTGCACCAATCATACATAACCACAGTACTGTCTTCCACTATATAAGCAAGCCATTATACGCTGTTAGTTTGAAGAATTGAAAACTAAGAATGAAGAATTAAGAATTAATTAAGAATTAATTAAGAATGAAGAATGCACCACTTGTAATCTCTTGCTATGATTATTATTATTTATTTAATCATTAAATTCTTCCGCCATCAGCATCATCTCCGTGCGTCTCCTTTCTAAGTATCAGTCATGGATAATTTAAAAAATGGGAATCTTTTTTTACCTTTTACTACATAGAGATCTTTAAATTCCTAAAAGGAATTAACATGCTGAACTGCAGTAAACTACTTAACTTGAATACTAGCTGTTAGTCATGTGGTTGTGGGAGGAAGCTAACAGGAGGGAGGTTCAGTAGTGACATGAGGAAGCTCAATTTTACAGACAGGATGGTGGAGCTGTGGAACATGCTGCCAGTCAAAGTTGTAGGTGTGAAAACCATCAGTGGTTTTAAACACAGCTGGAACAGAATGAAGGGTATAATGGTTGTTTGGGGCTTAAAACTCAGGCAGATTACAGTATATGGATCGTTGACCTTTCTCTACCATCATTGTCCATGTTTCTATGTTTGTCTAGTGGCTCCCCAACTCTCACAATTCCTACCACATCTGTGTTGCTCAGCACCACATTGAGAATGGCCTCCTGCCTGGTGGGTTTGTTAACTAGCTGTACCAGTAGATATTTCTGGAATGCATCCAACAAGGCTTGACTTCCGGTACTCCTGGCCACTAGAACATCCTAACCAATGTCTAGCAGGTTCAGATCCCCATTAGCACTGCTTTTCCCTTTAGCATGTGCCTTTCTAGTTCTTTCCTAAGTTCTCTGTCCCTCTCTTCCCTTTGCTCTGGTAGTCTGAAAATCACCCCAAGCATAGTTTCTTGCATGAGACCACAATAAGTTGCACCCATAGTGACTCCATCTCCCCCTTATTACCCCAATGCACTCATGTTCCATAGCCTCAATGTCATCCTTTATATAAAGTGCTATGTCCACCCCACCTTTTACCCTACCCCTCCTAAACATCTAAAACAGAAAGGACTCAGCACTCAGATACCACAGTGTTTCCAGACTCTGTCTTTCCACCACATTTATTTTATTTGTGAAGAGGCATGCACTAAACAGTAGGGCTGGTGTAGTCCTGTGAGACTGCCACAAACCACAAACCTTTCACACTCTTAAGAAATATATTTGTATATGTTTGTGATACTGCTGATACACAATGGAGGTTGTTTCGATAAAAAAATCTCTAAAGAAAACCCATCAAATTTAATTCTGAAATGCAGAAATTTAACAGCTGTAGCAGATTAGGCTGGTTATTTTTGTAGGCATTTCTCATGTTTTGTACAATTAAAATTTTAATGAAAAGTATAAAAGTATACACTGGGGAATCCACTACATCTTGACAAAGCACTCGACAAGACTGTGAAACACAGGTGTTCTGAGGCAGCCTCACAGGTGTACACAGGCCCTATTGTTTATTGCTTGCCTCTTCACAAATCAAATGAACTTGGAAAAGACAGAGTCTGGAAACACTGTGGTGTCTGAGTGTTGAGTCCTTTCTATTTTAGATTATTCATATGGGACTTTTCAGCACCTGTCTTGCAGGAGCAACCCCTTTTTTGTAAATACCCTCCTAAACATTTAGTTGCCAGGGACAGTCAGGTCCCAGTTGTGATTTTTAGAGGCCCATGTTTTTGTGATGGCTACTGTGGTGACAGGTGGTGCTGTAGCTTACCCAGCCTATCTAGTTTAATATGCGATCTAAAGAACTATCAAGAGGAACTTCCTGTTAATAAAATAGTTGCCCTCTTACATTCAGCCTGTGTGCCTCATGATTATTAACAGCACACATAACATGGTATAAGAAGTGAAAAAAATCAGACACCATCTGTAATTCTGAGCCCTTCATCAAATACGCTGTTGTCAGGGAATCAGTAGGTATCTGCAGAAGCATGTTGCAGCATGTTGCAGCATGTTTTATTATTTTTTAAAGAAAAAATCTGGATTCCATTTGTGCTGGTAGAGCATGGACCAGAGCGAGAACCAATGCATCAACAGAGTGGCCAGTCGAGAGCCAGAGCACCAGCACACCACAGGACCAAAAACAGCACAGCAGCAGACGGAGAACCTGAGAAAAATAAAAGGTGGAGCGGAACTGAAGCCAGCCAGCTGGTACAGTGGTAAGGCCATTCCATTACTGCTCTACTTTGTTACCATGGGGAAAGTGCAGTAAATCAGTCTTGGGTTGTTCCTCAATCCATCCAAGTAGTCAGTTGGGAGCTAGAGGTGAAGATTTTGCCAACCCAGATGATTTTCCAGAATAGTTCAGTTGCTTTGAAAGGTTTCATATAGTCAGTAGCCTAGCAGAGTCAGCAGTGGAGAATCAGGTGAATATCCATATTATATTGTATGGGGGACAAAGCAGATGACATCCTCAGGTGGATGATATTAATGGACACTGAAAAGAAAAGCTATAATGTGCTCTGGGAGAAATTAAGCACATATTTTATGGGACACAGAAATGTTATCTATGAAAGGGCCAAATTTAATGTATGCAAGAAGAAAGCAGAGGAACCTGTTGATGACTCCATTACAGCATGTACTTCATAACTGAGCACTGTAACTATAGAGACCTATGAGAGGAACTGATCTGGGACCAGATTGTTATGGGGCTCTGAGACAGCACATTGGCCAAACACATGCAATTTGACAACAACCTCACTTTAGAGAAATCTATCACAATGACCCAAGAGAGTGAGACCATACAACAACAAGAGTCAGACTTCTGGCCAGGATCAGGCCAAGGTCCAGAACTCAGAACCCTACAAGTGAACTCCATGCAGGACAGAAATATTTCCATTGGGAAGAGTCTAAAAAAATCCAGTGTAGCTCCAAAAGGGATGCAGGATCAGTGGTGCAGATGGGGACCCGTATAGTAAGAGAAAGGACATGCAGATGCCATGCAATAGGTGTGACAGAGTCACGCACAAAAGCTCATTGTCCAGATGCCACTTGCCACACATGCCGCAAGAGATGCCACTACAGGAGTGTATGTCAGTCAAAGGCAACAGTACACAAAGTCCAAGAAGTGCCAAAGTATGACACAGAATATGTGTTTTTGGGATTGGTTCAGTTCAATGGAACAAGCTGGAAAACAACAGTTCTCATCATTAAGATGCCAGAAGAGTTTAAGACAGACACAGGTACAGATGTCGCAGCTGTGCCAGAAACCATTTATAGTAAAGGAACTGTGGGGCAAACCACACATACCTTTGTGAGCCACAAGTAAAGTCCTAATGGGACAAGGAAGATACACTCTGGATGTGTGTGGCATGTTCGCTGGCACTGTAACAAAGGCAACATGCAAATTAAGATGTTACTTATGTTGTGAAGAACTTCCATACCCCATTGCTAAGCAGACAAGTGATTGAGAAACTTCATCTTGTTGCCAGACTCAGTAGTGTGGAACAAAGCAGGCAGAGTGAAAAGTTCCAAACATAATTCAATGGCCTGATATTATCATATTCAGCTTACACCAGGAGCCATACCATTTTAATGGCCAGCACCCAAAAGGATGTCCAAGGTCAAAGAGGAACTTTCCAGAATGGAGAATCTTATATTATCTTGAATATCTGTATTGATTTAACCAAGCCGAACAAGTCAGTCAGATGGGAGAAATCCTTCCCTCAGTAGATCACACTGCTGGAGATGCTGGGTGAAGTAATTCTCTTCATCAAGCTTGATGCCAATGGATGATTTTGGTGGGTATGTCTGTCAAAGGCATCAGAGAAACAGACAATGTTCATTAAACCCTTTGGGCACTATTGGTTTTGAAAATTGCCCTTTGGCATCTTCTCCACCCTTGAGTACTTCCAACACAGAATGTGTTGAGTCCTGGAAGTCTTGGAGGGGGTTGTGTGCCACATGGAAGATATTCTTATCTTTGGGTGGACCAGACAGAAGCACAACCAGAGAGTCTATGCAGCCCTAAGAAATTTCTAGAGTGCAGGACTCACATTGAATACCAAGAAATATGAGTCTGGGAATAACAAGGCTTAGTTCCGGGGACATATCATCTCAGACAAAGGTGTGCAACCCAATCCATTGACACCAGAAGCCACATATAATGGATTACAAAGTCCCACAAATGTGTCTGAAGTGTGAGGTTTCCTGGGAATGGAATGGAATGGTTCCTTGGCTGGCAGTATAGCCTAGAAGTTAGAGTAATAAGCTGTGAATAAGCTTGGTACATCCAACAGACCTGGATTTGATTCTCACAACCTCCACATGCATACTGTGTGACTCAGAGCAAGCCATTTAACCACCCCAGTGCTCCTGGGATGCCCTTGTAAACAGGTGCTTGTGCTTAGTGAGCTTTATCTTGTTACTAAAAATTAAAAAAAAAATTAAAAAAAGGGTCAACCAACTGAGGAAGTGCATACCTGCCTTAGTGAAAACTAAAGTACTATGAGATTTTTTGTCACAGGTGAACCAGTGGTTTTGGAATCCAGGTCAAAACCAAGGGTTTACAACTCTGAAAACAGCTCATAGCACCACCTTCACTAGCCTTGTTCAGTCCCAACAGAGAAACAAAAGTACCGTTGGATGCATCATCTTTCAGATTATAAGGGACCCTGATGCAAATGTATGAAGATCACTGGAGTTGCATTGGGTATGCCTCAAGAGCACTGACATCAACAGAACAATGCTATGTGCAACTTGAAAAAGAGACACTTGATCTAGTGTGGACATGTGAACACTTTGGTTGCTACTTTATGGCAGCACACTTCTTTCTACAGACAGATCACAAAACTCTAGTAAGTCTGTTGAGCACCAGGAGCCTACATGACCTTCCTCTGAGGCTGCAGAGGTTCCACATGTGGTTGATGAGATATGCCTCCTGCACTGTTCATATTCCAAGCCAGTCTTTCCATACCACCGATGCCCTGTCAAAAATGTCACTTAAAAGACAACTTACAGAAGGAGATGCAAACTTCATGGAAGAACCAAATATCTAACCCAAATACAAGACACCGTTCCAGTATTTAACACCAATCATAAGCAAATCAGACAACTACAGAAAGATCATGTATGTCAACAAGTCACACAATTTTGTCAACACAGTTGGCCACCAAGGGCTCAAGGTCAAGATACTATCAAACCGTTCTGGTGAATGACACACCTTGACAGTTCAAGACATCTTACTTCTGAAGGGAACCAGAATTGTGACTCTTCAATCTCTACAGGATACTAACCTGGCATTACTCTTTGAAGGACAGCAGGACAAAGAAAAATGTTGCAGGAGAGCACAGTAGACTGTGTGGTGGCCAGGGCTTCGTACACAACCAACAACCCTGATAAACAAGTGTGAAGTGTATACTAAACTCTACAGCAATCCAACAGGACCATTAATTTCATATAAATTCCCAGACAGACCATGGCAAAAAGTTACTACAGATGTCTTCTACCTGAAAAGTCAGAAATTCTTCAGTTGTGGACTATCATTCAATATACATTAAAGTTGTACTTGATGTTACCAATGCAAGTCATGTTGTCAGACAAATAAAAGCAATTTTCAGCCACCACAGAGTGCCCAAGACTGTGGTATGGGGCACAGTCTACAGTACAATTGTTCAACCTTCCTCAGTTTTGAAAAAGACGATGGCTTTGCACATCTCACAAGCAGTCCAAGACATCTGTAGGGCAATGTAAAAGCCAAATGAGCAGCACGAACAGTGAGCAAACTTCTCAAGAAAGCTATTGATCCATTAAAAGCTGTACTGGCCTATCAAGTCACACAACTTGTCAATGGCTACAGTCTGTCAGAACTGCTGATTGCCTAACAACTGAGGGCAACTGTACCTATGTTGCCATCTTTTTTGAATCCAAAACTTCCTGACCAAGGAAAAATTCAAGGCCACAAGTAGTTTTCAAACTTCAAATACAAAAAAATCATATGAGTTAAGACATGGAGGGCTTGATTTTAAATGACTGATGTATGTCTGGCATCGAGCCCTGTGCCAAAGCCATTTTTTGATGCAGGTGCACCAAATTCCTTTGCACAACTGCACCTATATTTAAATGGCTGGGCACAGTTATGACAGTTTCCTTTATTATGGTAGCTTGTGCCAAACATTTGGCATAAGCTACAATAAAAGGGTCCTCCAAATGCCACAAGTTAGACCAGGAAAAAGCTGTTCTAACTCACTGCATTTGATGCTTGGGTTTCAGAATCCTGATTGCTGGCAGAATACCAAAAGTCCCAGGTGCAAAACAATCAGCACACTAGGGGCTTGCAGCATTTCTCGGGGCTTTATAAATTGAGCATGGAGCGCATAGTTTGCCACGGCTTCAGCCTGGAGAATGATTCTGGATGACAGACATGAAGATTTTGGTACAGGTCACAGAACAGCTGCCACATCATTCATATCTTCTGCAGAGTCTGCAGGGACAGTTGAGACACTTCAGGCACCACTTTGTTCACCTTTATTTCCTCTGGGGGATGCACCAGATGATTCTCCAGATCAACCAGAAAGGATACAGCTGGTACCATTTGAAAATCTAGTATAATTACTGAGATTACTGCAGCGACTGCATAAAAATAGACTAGTTGCAGAACAAGCAGCTGTAAGACACAATGTCATGACGTGATCAGGATGGGTGTTGGTCCAACCTCAGAGTCTGGACTTGTAAATAAAAAGGACTGAATGTGACTTCACTGAAAGTCACCCAGAGGCAGACTATTCCTTCTACTGAGCCAGAAGTGCTATTGCAGTCTACCTTGACCTTCACTGATAGCCAATAGTAACAATAACAGAAAAGTTTAAACATAGGTTAAAAAATTAAAGTACAGTAGCAAGTTATTGGTATAAGACTGCATGAACTTCTGTAGAAATTAGTGTCTATCCCAAAAGGGGAGATGTGGTGATAAGTGACAATGAGACTTAACTAGTCTATCTAGTTTTGTATGTGACCTTTGGGAGGAACTTCCTGTTAATAAAGTAGTTGCCATTTTACCTACAACCTGTGTGCAGCATGGTTATTAACAGTACACAGCACAGCAGCCACAAGAGCCATCTCATTGTCTACCATCATTGCCCGGAACTTGCTGATTCTGTTACACAGGCTCCTGACATTAAGGCAGAACCCCTTCCATCTCTTCCCTGAACTGTATTTTCCATCAACCTTATGTTCTCCCTTTTTCTTCCCTGGTCCTTTCAGCTTCTTGCTGTGTTGCTTGCACACATGTGCAAGAAACACACTGCGTCAGCCTCCTGCAAAAGTGAGTTATGGAGGTGTGTCAATGTTGTGCTGCATGGCAGCAGTCTGTTCTAGGGCTGGTCTCTGTGGCAGTCAATAGAAGAACATGCTGTCGATCACAGCTGTTAATGAGCATACCACAATGCTTAAAGAAATCTGGCCATGTCACCACACAATCAGCTGTTTTGGTGCATTACAAGCTACCAAAACAGCTGATTGTGTGGTGTCCCCATGGCAATGGCTTCTCTGTCAGCCTCTCACAGTCCCCACAAAGACAACAGAAAGCAGTCATCTACCATGCAGTGGCCTTCCTGGAGAAACATTTCAATTAAAAAAAAAAGCCGATGGGATGCCCAATCCCCTTGTCAGCATGACCCCTTCCCCCGTTCATTTGCTGACGGGGTAGCCCAATCCCTGTTGGCATAATGCACTTCCCCTCATTTGTTGTTTACCGAGGGGGGTGCCCAATCCCCCCTCAGCTCATGTGCCCCCCCCCACAGCACACTGTTTGGCCAATGGGGGTGCCCAATCCCCTGTCTGCTCTACTGTTCCCCAAACAAACTTCCACCTTCCATGCTGGAAGCCCAGCCCAGCATGGGAAAAGACTCTTTGGCCAATGGGGGTGCCCAGTCCCCCATCAGCTCCACTGGCCCCCAAACAAACTGCCTAGTGCCATGTTGGGAGCCTACCCCAGCATGGCAACCATCCCCCATCGTCTTTGTAAAAAACAAAGACCTAGAAGAAAAAAATGGCCCCTTGTTGATTCACTTGCCCCCCTCTCCCAACCCATGCCCACCCTCTGTGTACACCACCTCCGCACACCCCCACCTCACCCCACACTTACCTCCAGAGCCCAGTGCAATGATCTTCAGTGGACCATGAATATGTCTGAACTCTTCAAAGCTGACCACAAACTGAAGAAATGCTGGTAAGCTGTATAATATCATAAATGGGTTTCTTTCAACTTTGGTGCATATCTTGGCCATTTTTGGGAATGTTTTCACCACATTTTCAACATGGGGTTCTTGGGGCCCCACCTCATGAACTCAGTCACTGTCATTTTGTTATTCAGTCCCAAAAAGTTGATTTTGTGGTCACTGCGTGGAACCACCTTTCAGGACTGATTAACAAAATGACAGTGTCACAGTTCATGTGGTAGGCCCCCAAAAACTCTATGTTGAAAATTTGGTGAAAAAATTCCCCAAAATGACTGTTTTATGAGCGTGCATTGCACAGTTCCTATGCACACTCATAACTTCAAGCATTTTTTATATTTTCACTCCACATTTTAAACATTGCCATTTTACCATACCTTCTTATGAACAGTACAGCTGTCATTTTTTCACATCTCTCCCAAAATGTGTTTTCGCACATGTAGTGCAAAGTGGCATGGTCGGTGTGTGAAATCAATGTTCAGGATAGATTAAGAAAATCACTGTGACACTGTTCATGAGGTAGGCCCCCAAAAACCCTATGTTGAAAATTTGATGAAAAAATTCCCCAAAATTACTGTTTTACGAGTGTGCATTACACAGTTCTTACGCATGCCCATAACTTCGAGCATTTTTTATATTTTCACCCCACATTTTCAACATTGCCATTTTACCACACCTCCTTATGAACAATACTCTTGTCATTTTTCACATCTTGCCTGAAATGTGTTTTCGCACATGTAGTGCACAGTGATGTGGTCGGTGTGCGAAATCAATGTTCGGAACATATTAAGAAAATCGCAGTGATACTGTTCATAAGCAGAGGTCTTAAACTGGCTATGTTGAAACTTTGGAGACAGACGTACATAAAATGACTGTGTTATGAGTGTGCATTGTGCAATTTCTATGCACCCTTGTAAGTTCACAAATTCATAATAATTTCAGTCCAGATTTTCAACATTGGCATTTTTCCACACCTCCTTATGAATAGTACAGCTGTCATTTTTCATACCCCGGCCAAAATGTGTTTCACACTTCTGACGCAGAATAGCTTGGTCACTGTGCAAAATCAGTGTTCGGGACAGAATAAGAAAATCACAGTGACACTGTTCATGAGCGGAGGTCCCAAAATGCCTAGGATGAAAATCTGCTGTAAAATATCCCCAAACTAATTACATTATGGGTGTGCATTGCACAGCTTCTATGCACGCTCAGGACTTCACCAGTTTTTTCATATTTTCACTCCAGAGTTTCAACATTGACATTTTGACACCTCTTCATGAACAGTACAGGGGTCATTTTTCACATCCTGTTCAAAATGTGTTTTCGCACCTTTGGTGTCAAATGGCGCAGTCGCTGTGCAAAATCACCTTGCGGCTAACAAACTGATAGTGTCACTGTTCATGCAGTGGGGTCACAAAAAGCCCATGTTGAAAACTTGGAGTAAAAATACCAAGAAACATCCATGGTGTTAGGGTTTTTGACCATAACACCCTACCCTGTAGGGACTAACAGGTGTCAGGGGTGTGACTAGGGATTGTCGACAGTAATGCTCATGCCATTTCACCTCCTGCAGCCAGTGACAGGCACTGAGCTGCGCCTTGGACTCTTTGGCCCCAGAGCTCACACCATTCTCCTATACTGCACCCATTTCAGCATATTTCCTTATGGAATGAGGTGAGTGTAAAACCCAAACCCTTCAAAGCACACCTTGACACTTGTAAGTGTCTGCAGGGTAGGGTGAGGTGAAATGTCATAACCATTATGGGCAACAACCCAAAGACACACCCCAGTGGCTGTCCATCTCTGCAGGGTGGGGTTGGAGTTGGCATCAGTTCAATACTTCACTGCCATTCCTGTACTACATCTGTCTAACTCCTGCATTTCCACTGCTAATGACAGCAAGCTACACTTGGCATTGACACATGCTGTGTTTTTCTTGTTGGTTTCACACTTTGTGTTCACTCCCTCTATTATCCTTTTCCCTCTGCAAGTTGGAACACTATTTCTATCTGCTGTCTTACGATAAGCCCCCAAATATGAATGAGTATTAACACGGTTGCCCATCCTCCCACCTATTAACATGCTTCCGCTAGTCCCAGTTGTCCCCATAATCAGTTTAATTATCTAATGTCAAAGTCAAACTTCTGCCCCAGCAAACTGCCCCCCTCCTTTGTCAGGTAGAGTTCATCACCCTTTAAGAACCTCCTGCACCAGAAGTCCCACAGTCCCTCACAAAATGGTACCCCATCTCCTGACACCATTCCATAAGCCAATCTTTAAACTGCTCCATCTCATTCTTCCTTATTCTACTCTTCCTCCCATCCATGCATCCTCTTCCTAAATAGGGAGGACCTCATAAAAGGCCAGGGAGTCTGAGTGTGCCAACAATCTGTCCTCCAGTCTCTGAAAATTCTACTTCACAATCTCCACCAGCACCCCAACTCCCCCGATTCCTCTCTGCCATTCTCCCTATCATCTCTACATCCTAGTTTGCTGATACAAAAGGAAGGCACATGACCATCCCTCTCCAATCTGACCCCCTCCTATTTAATTGATGAACATATTCAAAATTACCTTACCAATACCTTTAATGCTGAACTTCAAAAGCAATGTGCCACCATTGTATAGCCATGCCCCCGATAAAGTCTCACATTACTGAAGCAAAGTGCTGGGGCTTTGTGCTGGTTTCTGTCACGCAGAATAAATTGTTGGTTTTGAAAAGTTACAATTTGAAAGAACATTTTTTTTTAATCAGGGCATTTCCATGGTTTGGTTGTTGAGGTACAGTATTAGAAGCCTTTTTATTTAGACACATTTAAAGAGAATTGTTGGACTACTCACAGTGAGATTATTTTATTGATGCATTTTGACACATCAATATGTGTGAATTACCTATGAAATCCCCAAGTTCAGTTTCCTGAACTCCACTAGACTGAGTTCAGGGGACTGAATTTCAGCATCCCGACAGGGACTTACGGTCAATGTGGGCATCAAAGCCCCTTCCCCCAGGTGTGCCAACCAAACAATGAAATGTTTACATCAAAATCCCCCACAGAGACAATTTTGACAGGTTTTGAAATTGTCAATGTGGGGAACCTGAGGACAAACGTTTTCCCTTTCACCACATGTCACCCCCCTTTCAAATCAACTTCAACTTGGAGTTGATAATCTTTAGGAGGCAGCGGGAGGCAGCCTCGCATGGGAATCTCAAGGCACATCCCCCAAGAGAAGCACTCCAATGTCGGACAGGCAAAATTTCACCTGTTGACATTGGGGATCTCGCTATACTGACCTTCAACAACAATGTTGTCAATTCAGCCTAGGTAAATTCCGCACCCCCATAACTAAAATAACCAACTCCGAGGGGGAGCAGATCTCAGAGTTGGTAAAAATAAACATTTTGGGGAGTGGAACGGTGGGAGGCAAAAATTGATGGTGCACCAGGAATAGAACCCAGGTCCATGAAGCAATGCTGACCAAGCTGCTTGTAACCCAACCCTCCATGTCACAGGAGCAGCTCAGACTGCACCTCCTTCCTCTCACTATTCATGTAATGAAACTGTGTTTGCCCATGTAGAATCTTTGCCACATAATTTCACCTTGCAAAATGATTTTAGGTATCTTTATTTCAGTATACTGAAGTCAGTCTCATGAGTGTCAGGATTCCGAGCTTCAGTATCCTGAAAGGATACCATATATGTACATCCAACTGATTAATAGGATGGTGTATACTTTGTACATATGTAAAGTACTGAATAATTATAATATACTTTTGTTGAATAAGTGAACACCACACCTTGAAAAAGTGGAGTGGTCCATAAGACATCAGTGAGTGATGCTTTTTCAGGCATCTATAATACAAATAAAAGAATTATTAAGTCATTCTATAAACCACTAGTAATATTCTCTTTGTTTTTCTGTTTTGTCTTCAATTTGCTGCAAGAGACTCTTTCAGTCTTTAAACAATCATCCAACAGTAGGGAAGGAGCATCCAGTGACAACCCCCCATCCTTTTTTTATGCTGAATTTCAACTGCCATATCTTGAACCACCACTTCAACCTTTACCAGTCCCTTTGAAATGCCTTTCCTCCCTCCTCACTGTCTACCCAATAACAGAACTTAGCGTCATTTGTGAAGAGATACATTTTGCCCTGAATTCCTTCTATTTCATTGATGAATATATTGAAAAGGTTCTGACCCAGGACCGATCTATGTGGCACTGCAGTAGTTACCTTATCTCTCCCTGGACTTAATCTGTTTACCACTACCCTTTGCTGTCTTCCCTACAATCAACTTCCCACCCTATTAACAATGCCCATCAATATACCTAGATTCACTAGCTTGTTTAGCAAGTCAGACTTGGGTACAAGGTCTCTGCTACCTCTGCCCATCCTAGAAAAGGACTTGGCTGCCAGGCGGGCAATACATGAGGATGATGAATGGCACTTTACTCTAAAGCATGGAAAGGGGAGGAGCTTGGCCTTTTGGTAATCAGATAGACCATGGTGACTCATTAGGCACTCACTTAAGGGCAGACGGGGCTCTTTTGGTTTCTTGGCAAATGTACACTTTTCTGAGATGAGGGAGATGACTCCTGGGATGGTGGTACTGACATCTCTGGTGTAGGCATAAGGGGTAACCACAGGAGTTGAGTGTCCAGAGAGAATTATGGACTAATTAAGTGCTCAAGTAATAATGTTTTTTCTTTATATTAAGTATTTTGGTCCCTAGGAGAGGGTCAAATTATTTCATGTATGCTTGCATTGGATGAGAGGTGAAGTATTGTTGTGCAGCTGTAGTATGGAATTACACTTGGCCCTGTCTAAAGAACCACAGCTTATTACCTCCACAAATAGAAATGGTTACACAGAAATGGACCACTTGGCCCACCCACCTAGTCTGGATGTCCCCTTCCTAATCTGCCTCCATAGACCATAACTGGTCTCAAGTGACCCTCCTTCTTCCTTGCCTATTAACTCATATGCCCCTATGTCTATTCCATTCATGCATGAAGCCCTCACTGTTTTTGGCTCTGCTACTTCTGCTGGCAGTCTGTTCTGGTTGTCTACAACCCTTTCAGTGAAGTAGTATTTTTACACATCCCTCTTAAACTGCCCTCTATTCCAGCTTCATTGCATGAACCCTGTTCTTGGTGCTCTTTCTCATTTGAAAGAAACTCCCCTCTTGCACCCTACTTACCCCATGAGGCACTTGTGAGTCTGTATCATGTAAAATCTCACTATCCTGTCTTCCAGAGTGTAGATGCCAAGACCCCACAGTCTCTCCTCATAAGGCTACATATGTATCTCCTGCACTCTTTTATTTGCCATCCTGTGCACTGACTCCACCCTGTCTATGTCCTGTCTGAGGAGCGGCTTGTAAAACTGGACACAGTACTCCAGGTGAGTTCTCACCTGTGAGTAAGAGATACCCTCCCTATGTATCCCAAGGAATGGTTTTCACGGGTGGGAGTGTAATGACCACCTACTACACCTAAATGGTTGCAGTTGTTCCCTGTTTGCTACACAGGTTGAGACTTGAAGCTTTGGCATCAAGATTTATATGTGAGGGGTGTGGAAGGAGCTTAGAAGATGAAAAGCAGGACAGATTGCAATCTAGAAGCAGTTTGAGAAAGTTTCTGCTTACTTACCCTTGGTCAATAATAAATTATAATCAGGTTTTCCTATGGAAGAAGACATTCCCCAGTAATTATAACTGTATTTATTTCTTGGTAAAACACCCTTCTCTACTGGATAATGAAACACACATACTGTACCTCATATACAGAAACAGTTTATGTGCCCTCCAAGCTGACCAACCTACACTTCTCTACATTGCTTGATACCAACCTGTGTTCTGTGAACATTAGCAGACTGCATTTTACCAGTGTGAACACTTGATGTTATATGTGTACCATTTTAAAACATTTCATAGCGGGCACAGTCAAAATAAATTTGGTATCACTCAAGGTAGATAGATGTAGGTTGGTCAGCTGGGGGGGCACATACGATGTTATAATTACTAAAGAGCATTTTCTCCTATTGGAAAACCAGGTTATAATTCACTGTTATGACCAACTGGTTAAATGATGAACACATGCCATTTTGTCCTTGTTCCATGCATGTGCATCCTCCTTACCATGCACACACTGTCTCTCTAGTGTCAGTGGGACTCCATTTAGGTCAGGTATTTTAAATTTTACTGTTTAACCTGAGAGCAAAATCGGCAGTTGGTGCCACCACGTCTCAGCTAATCCTACGGATACTGCAAAACAGAGACAGAGTTGTAAAATAGTCAGAAGAGAGGTGAGAAAGAGAGAGATATAGAGGGTTGCAGCAATCACAAAGACCGAGCAATAAAACTGGGGGGGTTTAATCTACAGCACCAGTGCTGATTTAAGATTTACCTATGCCAATTTGACAACACTGTTATCGAGATTCGGCATAGCAAGATCCCTGATATCGACAGAGAAAATTTTGCCTGTCAGACATCCGTTTGTTTTCTAACAGGGGGCTGTACCCCAGAACCCCCATTCAGGGTTGATGTGCCCCCTACTCCCCCTTCTTAAAGATTCTTAGCTCTTAATCAAAGTTCATTCATAGGGAAGGCAGAAGTCAGTGAAAGAGCAAAATTTTACCAGCAGGTCTCCCACAGCTACAATCTCGAAGTCTCGAGATTTTCACTGTGGGGGATTTCGCCATGTGGGTTTCGCAGTGCAGTCGGCTTACCCTGAATTAATGCTTTAACAACCAGCACCATAAGCTGGCCATACTGTTTTCTACAATTGCTGTGTAGTGTTTTCAAGGTGAAAAATGCTACCCAGCAGTTATATAAAATAAAACGGTGGAGCTGGGGAGGAGTGCAAGCTCAAATTTATTGCATACCCTCAGTGTGGCATGCTTTAATAAACCCCTCATGCTTTGTCTCCTTATAATTTGTCTTCACACCTCCACTATCCAGAGTTTCATAGATGCCTTTTCATTTTTCCTGGCTTGCTCACCTCTTTCACAGATATCAGATATTGCACCCTACTGGCCTACAAGTGGGATTTATTGTATTCCCAGGATTCCATAGTTTTTGCAGCAACTGTCTCCCTTACTGCTCTTGTGAACCAAGTGGATCTTTTTCTCTTTTTGTTTTTCCAGTCAGTTTAATTCATCTCTTAGTTACCTCTGTTATCCCCTTCTTTATGAAATTCCTCTTATTTTCTACACTCCCTCAGTCTGCAGATGCCTGAATAGGCTTGCCCTGAGATCTTTTTTCATCTTCCCTAAGTAGACTGTTAATGCAGCAAATTAAAGCCAATAAATCGTACACTCTTCTCCTTTTCTAAATACTTCTCTTCATATGTTCTTTACTGCTGCCCCTGGATCATCCTGGTTACCTTCTCTGCACTGCTTCCATGTGGATCCTTTTTTTAAATTTAAGTACAATTTTGTTATATTAATTTGAATAAAGCGCACTTTAAAAAAAAGAATAAAAAAGGACAAAGAACATCCTATCCATTTTACTTCCACAAATGCACACTTATAGTGTAAATTAAGCATACACATCCTATGGTACCCCTTCCTTTAAGACCAAACCACAACATACAAACCCCCACTATGGAGACTGATTTATGATATACTTAGCATACTAACAATGATGCTAGTATGGCTTCAATTTCTTCCACAAAAATTCATCTGTTTCAAACCCACTGTTTATATCATCCCATATTTTTTCAAATATAATGGCCTCCATCACCCAATACCACCATCATTCAATGGCAATCTGCTTGATGACTGAAGCATTCCCTTGTTCAAGAATAAACCCCTAGGTAATCATAGTTCCAATGCCTATTACCTTTTGTTGTATTTTTTCTAATCCCAACTGCTCTGTATCATTTGTGACCAAAACAGAGAATGTATTCCAAATCTGCATCCCCAGTATCTTGTTTAAAAGATTACTAGTTTGAGTCCACCAGGGTCTAATTCTGGGACACTCACACAAGCAATGTGATAAGCTTCCCACCTCTCCACATTAGTGCCAACAGTTTTTATTTCCCATAGTGGAAAATGTCCCCAATACCTAGGGAGTATAATAAGTTCTGTCAATTATCTTTTTCTGAATCACCTTGTTTTTTGCAAACAGTCTTTATTAATTTTTACTCACAGATTCTTCCACTGCTGTGTTGTTAAAGATTTTTGAGCTTCTGTATTCCATCTATTATTTACTTTCCTCCATGGGTGTTTATTTTTAGCTGTAAGTCTTAAATAAATACTTTATAATAATTTAATGGAACCCTTATAATAATTTAATGGAACCCAGCTCCATAATAGCTTCCTGTTCTCAAATTCTGTTTTATTTCCTAATTAAATCCTTTTAATACAATGTTAAGTTTATTTCTAATGGTTAAGTAGGTTAAACAAATTATACCAGTTACCCTGGGAATTGCTTCTTAAACATATCAAAGGAACAAAACTCTTCTTTGTCTGATAATTGGAATAATTTCTGGATATGTCTCTTGTTTAACTTATGCACAGTTTTGTTCCCCCACCGTGCCAAATATTTTTACTATTCCACATATTTAAATGTAAACATGGAAAAAATTGATTTCTAATCAGCTTCTTCCTCTTTTGTCTCAGATGCGGTCTCAGAGAACAGAACTGCTAAGGTAGGTACACATTGGCCTGCACATCTCAAATGATAATGTTACTATTGTACCTTATGGAACTATCCTAAAGCAGTGTCTCCCAAGGGAATCATTACTTCCAATAGAATGCCTGTTCCCACAAAATCTTTATCTGGTTGGCTATATAG
This sequence comes from Neoceratodus forsteri, assembly GCA_016271365.2. Lineage (NCBI taxonomy): Eukaryota > Metazoa > Chordata > Ceratodontiformes > Ceratodontidae > Neoceratodus > Neoceratodus forsteri. The sequence continues at coordinate 997,067,387 of CM028133.1, forward strand.
TAAGTTACAGGATCTGGGCAACTGTAACAGCCAGCCTTCCTGGAGGTAGAATGTTATTCCCAGGCTATCTTCAGTTTATCACCTCTCCACAGAAATTTTTTGAAAGTTGCCAAACAATGTTAAACCAAGTCAAAACAGTACTTTCAACCAATACTTGTATTACAAAATCATAAGAGGTAATACCGTCATTTTAATTTTAGTTTTATTTATTTATTTTAGTCTTTGGTAACTGGGTAAGGCCCACTAGGCACAAGTGCTTGTTTTCAGCACTGGGTGGTTAAGTGACTCGCTCAGAGTCACACAGTATGCAAGTGGAGGTTGTAAGAATCAAACTCAGTTCTGGTCTGCTGGATGTACCAAGCTCATTCACACCTCCTTCCTTTAACCACTAGGCTATACTGCCAGACCAAATGGTTTCAGTCTGTCCCCAAAGAGATAAAGATAGTTTCTGCCAGCTATCTAGTAGCAGTTTAATTTTATCACTGGCTGCATCAGTTTGTTTTAATTATCTGATCTTGATTATTTGAGAAGTTGATACCCAGGTACTTAAAATTGTTATTGATCATAGCATTTTCCCAGATATTCTGATCAAGTAAATAGCATTCTTCTGTAATGGGCATAAGTACAGAATTGTGTTTGTTAAACTAGTACCCTGATAAAGTAGTGCAGATCTCAACTACCCCCAGAAAAGCTGGCATACTCAGATTTATATTTTTCATAAATAACAAAACATCATCCCCCAAAGCATTGGTTTTAATATATTCATCACCAATCTTTATACCTTCTATTGTCTTATTCTTCATAATGTATTTCAGCAACATTTCTAAACACTCTGGGCCTTATGCACTAATGGGGTGGAGTGACTATGCATGGGTATCTGGGGCACGCAACCACTCTGTACCCTATGCACCCCTCATGCTGGATGCATGAAGGGGGGGTTGTGAAGCACATATGTGCCCTATCCTAGAACCATGTGAGGAGCAACATGCTGGAGGTTGGTGAGGGGAAGGCTGGCACTACAAGTCATGCACTAAGGCTCATGGTACTGGCCATGGGAGTGTGTAAGGGGCACAGGGTACACCAAGGAGGATCCAGCCATAAAACCCCAATGCACCCCTGTGCACACCCTGCAGTACAGGGTGAACAGCCTACCGACCCTCCAGGGCCACATGAAATGGCCACCCGATGCCAACAACCTGCCCCAGCACACAGCAGTAAGTGTGGCAGCCCCCCACACAACACACACAACACACACACAACACCCATACCCCTCAAAGGGGCACAAACACAAGAATGTTGCACCCCCAGTGGCTCTGCATGTCAACCCCCCTTCCCACTACTGGTGGTAGTATTCTCCCTTTCTGTCAGCTGACATGTCCCACCATCCCACTGCCCCACTCCAGTGCCATCAGAGATGGCTGGTGGCATTGCCATCCTACCACCCGGCACAGCAGCCAGCCCTCAGACATCCACAGGGCATGCTGCTAACACATGCCCTGCTGTGTAGGGGATCGACTGTTGGATCCATGCCAAGCATCCAATTGGATGCCCAACTGGGTCTGTGATTTCACCTGAGCCCACCCTGCATGGACCTGTTTACTGGGGGAATGGGGCAGTGGACAGGTGGCTGGTGGTTGTGAATGCCACCGGTGCATACCTGTCTGCAGGTACGGAGCTCCATGGTCTGGTAACTCACCTCCAGCTCATACTACCCACATATTAGTGCATAGGGGCCATAATAAATAAGACAGGGGACAGGGGGTGACTCTGCCTAATCCCATTCAGCATATCAAATGACTTTGTTAAGTAAAAATTACTGCAATAAAAAACCTAATGGTAGTTTTCTCATAAAGCTTTACAATAAGCAACAAAAAAGTCTTAGGGATACCCCAAGCCTTCAGACACTGGAACATAAAATTCCTATCCAAATTGTCAAAAGCTTTAATGGCATCTATTACCACAGCATGATGTACAGCACTTCCTTAGTATTTTCCCATAATTAATTAAGGCATGCACCCTTCATTTAGGCTCCTAGCGTTAGTTAATAGTATGGTTAGCTCCGGTGTGTTATGGTAGCTCAGTTTTTTGCCCTTAGCTATCGGTGGTTGGTGGTGCTCCTTAGTCCTCATATGCCCCCTAGATATTAGTTTTTTGTATTTCATGTTGTTTATTTATTATTTATTGTGTTGTAGAACATGTTCCCCAATAACCTTGACCCCTTTTTACTTAAATGTAGCCCAACCTTACTAAATAGGTTCTGTCTGGCCACAAAATATTCCCAAGATCATACACATGTAATATCCTTCATAAGGCACCATTTTCGTAGCCAATTACTATATTCTTTAATTATATTCATCCTTGTTCTTCCTGCCCTTGGTACTGGGAAAATTTCTGACAAGATAATTTTGGCATTCAGTTGTTTACTAGTTTTGCAAGCATTTTGCATGTCCTTTTTAGTATCATCTAAACTATATTTCCTTAAATCATTTGTACCCATGTGTACTTACACTGTTTTAGGGCTTTTAATTCCTTGTAGCATCTTTGGTATCATTGTAGTTATATCCTTTATTGTTGCCCCACTGTAGCTACAACTAGTGAAGTTCTCCTTGTTGCCCCTTGTTGAAGTCCCTGTCCCTGTCTATTTTGTTATGGAGTCTCCCAGGATGAATACTTCTTCATTTGGGTCTCTTACTATGTCAGGTTCTTGATGTTCCTCCATATCAACCTCTGTACCTACTGTTGTCCCTGCAGATCCTGTTATTTCATGATCTGTCCTGTTATCGGTATTGCCTTCATTTTCATCACTGTTAACTGTCTCCTTGGGTTCCTTGTTGGCAGATGTGTATACTTCTCATGTACCTTCCTGTGTGTTGCTGCTATGCTCAAGGTTAGCCAGATCCAATATCTCCTGTGTTTGGGCTTCTACTGACTCAATACATGTCAATAGGGGGCTGTACCTATTTTTTGTAACTATACTGTTTCCCATGCACCTTCTTCCTCTTTTTTAATTCTTTTCGTACAGCTTAATTGGCTCCATTCATTAGCACCATCATCTTCCTCGTTATCTATTGCTGTTGGTCTCTTTGTACTCATGCACTCACAGTTAATAGTTATGTTTATAATCATTTACTTAATGGCCTGTAACTGTTATTTCAGTAGCTTAAGTTCCCCCTCTGTATTATTTATTTAGTTCAGCAAGGCTGATAGTCATTACAGTTTTTACATAAAAATATTTCAATCAAGGACTCATTTGTTAGGCTGACCATTTCACAAATGGAGCATTTAAACCCCATTCACCTGTAGTTAGTGTAACAACTGTTAAATCCATGTATATTGTTATACCCAGATTCTACTAACATATTCTTGGATTTATGGCCCACTGTCCCATCTGCCCCAGCTGTCACAGCAGACACACACAGCGTCCCCACGCCTGCCCCGCTCAAGCTTGCACTGTTCACTCAAGACATACTGCTATATACCAGAGGACCAGAAGTAGCACTACATCACTTCCCATACCTTGTGGAAAGACCTCCCTGGATTATTGATTATATCACTACCTTATTCAGTGGACCTATAAATTAAAATACCTATAATACCCTGCATTTGGCAGTCTGCTAAAAAGTCAATAAAAAAGAGTTATACCTGTGTCTGATCCAGGGTTGGGTGGAGCAAGGTCAACCTCCACTGGCCCACAGTCCTCTGCAGCCCCACTTAGGCTTGGCAGTTTGCACTTCATGGTATTGGTTACTAGGCAACAGCCTGTAACCTCACACTCCCCAGAGGAATGCTCAAGATTTAACAGCTTAATTTGTGCTAGCAGCACTAGTATGGCCACTCTCACCAGAGTGACCTCACTAGGTAAATAACCAAATCCCGCTTACTCAAGACACATTGCTATACCAGAGGACCAGAAGTAGCATTGCATCATTTCTTGTACCTCGTGGCAAGATCTCCCTGGATTACCAATTATACCACCACCTTATTCAGTGGACTTGCAGAGTAAAATACGAGTACTGCCCTGTGCTTTAGCAGTCTGCTTAAAAGTGAATAAAAAAGTGAGTTATACCTCTGTCTGATCTGGGGTTGGGTGGGGCAAGGTCAGTCTCCACTGGTTCACAGTCCACTGCAGCCCCATTCAGACTTGGCAGCTTGCACTTCTTGGAATTGTATCGGTTGCTAGGCAATGGCCTGCAGTCTCACTCTCCCCAGAGGAACACTCAGGTTTTAGCAGCTTAATATGTGCTAGCAGAACTAGTGAGGCCACTCTCACCAGAGTGACTTCACAAGATAAATAACCATACTGGGGTGCCACCATCATAATTAAGAACCAAAACTCTCTAGTCCCCTCCTCAAACTATGTAATGCATTTCTGGTCTTTTAAAAGATTATTACTGGTTCTCCAAACTCAAGTGAAAATCCTCTTGGAATCATCTACTTTAAGGTCTAATTGAATAAGGGCATGATCTGAAAAAAATGATAGAATTGTTTTTAATATCTTGAATATCAGTAACTAAGGATTTTGAAATGAAGATCTAATATATCCATGAAAAGCAATTTTTTTGTCATGATGTGTGAATTCTTTTATCTTAGGGTAGAGGTTCTGCCAAGGGTCAACTATGTCATGGACATGTAAAAGCAGTTTGATTACGTTGAAGTATGAGGACTTCGATGTTTTATCCAATGTGCAGTCCAACAATACATTAAAATCTCCCAAGAGTATTATATTTTGATCTTCTATTTTTACCAGGGCTTCTGTGAGTTCATCTAAGAATTCTGAATAGGCTGCAAAAGGAGCGTATATGGAGCTTACTATTATTATGTCAAACACATTAATTATCAAGAGCACCTTTTGAGTAAGCATATGATGCTAATGTAGAGCAGTGAGGAGATTTTCTAATCACTATGGCCACACCTGCACTTTTTCTTGTGCCCTCAGACAAGGCAATATTGGAAATCCATTTCTGCTTTAATTTCAAAATTTCAGAGTTATCTAAGTGAGTTTCTTGTAGAGCAATTAATTTAGTCCTGGTTATATTTACATAATTCAATAATCTTGATCTCTTTATTGGTGAATATATCCAGTTTACATTTAGGGAAGCACATTTAAATGTTTTATTATTGACAGCCATCCCAGAAAGATCTAGTTTTATCAACATGATTCCATCCTATTTGCATTTCACACTAGCGAAACTTGTCCTCTCATCTCCATGGTATGCCTTCCCTCCCTGTTCTCTCCATCTGAGTTCCCCCAATTCCAAACCCCACTCTCCCCATCCATAAACTTCCCACTCCCAAAAAAGTAATCACAAAAGAAATTCTACCTTGTCTCAACTTGCTGCCCATCTGGACCACTATTGAAGCCCTTTATGTTCCTCTGTGTACACTCCCTCCTTTCCACTATACCCCTTCATTTAACATATACTTTCATATGGTGTGAAAAATGCAGGCTTCCCAACATTATGTTGGATAGACCTTTATTCCCTAACTGCACCCAAGTTCTCTCTACCCAATCCTATCATAGTCTCCAATTATAGTTTAGGTAAACCCTTTCTAAAATGAAGGGGGAAAATTATCCGGTAGCCTTTTTTTTGTATATTCCCCCTAGGGGATGTACTTTCTTCTAATGCCATCCTGATAGAAGTAGCAAAATCAAAATACCTACCTGAAAGAAGCCCTTACAGAAAAAATCATTTTGGGTCCAGATTGGTAAGCCAAGTAATTGTACTGACCTATATGCCCCTAGGATAGAGTGAATGCAGGTGCTATTAGTAACAATAAGCTCTCCCCAGATTTGTCTTCCGTCCCCCTAAATCCAAAATAGCACAAATTACAAAAACTTCAGAAAATGTTCCCCATTTTTTTCTTTTAAACACTTTTCAGCTTCTTCTAGGGAATCATAAGCATACCTAACACCATTACCAGCATCCCTCATTTGGTCTGGATAAATCACAATAGCTTTCAGTGAGTATTAGACCACAATTTAATTCTTCAAGAGTCAAATTTTGTTGTTCCTTTTGTAAGTCTAGTGGTAAATCATTATAGATGGAAATGGAATCACCCATTAGTGATAGTCTCTTCTTCCTTTGTAAAGTAGACATTACGTTCTATTTGTCTTCTGACTTAAAAAAATTTTCAATTATGGGTGAAGTCTTGGAGGGTCATGTAGATTGGTATTCAGTCTAAAGACCCTATGTATTCTGTCAGTGTCGATGAGTATGTTTGTCAGGTCAGTGTCCAAACACACTGCCATAATTTGGTTTAACATCTCTTTTAGTTGTTTTTATGGCTGCATGGTCAAAGCAATGCAAATGTCTTGCTATAATCAGAAAAAAGGGGGTTGAGTTCTTCCTCACACATCACAGCTTTTTTATTATGAGAGAATGGAATGAAATTAAGTAACTGTTTTCTGCTTTGACTAAACTGTGTTTCCTCTCCCTCCTCCCAACTGTTGTTAGGAGAGAGTGGAATCCCTCTGCATTCAAAAAATCTGCTGTCTGAGCTTGGTACTTCTAAAAAAATGAACTAACAGAGTGGGATATGTCAGCAAGATAAACATAAGTCCCTTTTAAAACAGCATCAAAATTAAATGGTGATCTTTCAAGCACATGTGCACACACACACACACACACACGCATACACACTGACTGACTTTCATCAAAGACAGCATAAGCCATAAAAAAGGTATATAACATTGCAAATCACTCTACTGAGCCAAAAGGATAGTAAAGCAAATTAACAATCTGATAAACTTCCATAAATCATCTAAGTACCTCCAGGAATAGCACTTTACATGAATCATGAAACTCTTGCCCTGCTCACTTTAGGCAACTGATTAAACAAGATATTTGAAAGAGTCACACAAACAGATATGAAAACAAGTATTTGTCAATGCAAAATGTTTATGGCTTGCATAGCTGTTGCATGGGGCCCTGCTTGTACAGATTGTACTATGTATTAACAAAATATAGACCAGATGTGATGTAATATGTCATTTACAATGGTGTCCTGATTTTACATAATTTTACACTGCATTTAGTCAGTATGGTAGAGGTGAGATGCAATATCTTGATTTTAGTGTGGTCCTGCTTTTATGTTGCATTTTTCTAGGTCAAATATTTTTAGATGAAACAGATACTTTTCGGTGGGGTTCTGCTGTAGGGATGTGCATTTTACACAGTTTTACAGTACCTTTGTCCAGGATAACACAGCTGAGATGCATTTTTTATTAATAGGGTCCTATTTTAACACATTTTTTTTGCATTTAGTCAGGATTGCACAGCTCAAATGAAATCTTGTTTTCAGTGGGATCCTACATTCCACAGTTTTTACTCTGCATTTACTGGAATATGGAGCCAGGTTTGGTGCTCAGTTTATTACAAAAAAAAAAATAAATAAATAACTGTAATAGTTGCTCATCCTAAAGGAGCACTCTACTAAAACTATAAGTTATGTTTAAAATATTAGTCCAATTTTTGGCCGAAGCACACAGACTACAGAGGAGCTGCCAGTAAGGTGTGCCTTGAGAAAGAAGCACTAGATTTTCCTGGGAAAATGAAGCATTTTTTTATTACATGAACTTAGTAATGGCCATTTGTATTCACATGACAAAGACTACATGTTTTAAATAAAACAGTTACCCATCATACCTTTAAGTATGCTGAATGTGGTGCAGGTTACTGTAGATTTTTGTACAACTTGTCTTATTGTGAACACAAATTTATGACAGGCATGCTTTTGTTTTGATCATTAAGTAAAAATATACTAGGTAAATCCTGTAATGTACTGTTGTTGAATACATGATGAGAGTGATAAATTCAGATAATTTTGTCTGATGCAGTTAGGAACTGAAACAATGCCTCTCTATATGAGCATCTAATGGCTTACATAGCTTGTGATTTCTAAGTGTGAAAATGTTAGACTGCAAAGTTCAAACTGATGAATATCCTTTATTTTAGCAAACAGTACAATCTATCTGCCGACTATGTAACAGATCATAAGTGAGTTGTATGCTCTAGTCCCTGAATAGATGGTGATGATCAAGTCAACTATGGGATCACTGTATATAAATAAAACTATGTTATATTCTTGCATTTGTCTACTGGTGCTATAGTAGTTGCATTTATTCGGAAGCTGGGTGATGTGGGATTTCAATCTGTGATTCATGGAAATTTATGCCTGCTGCTGTTAGATTGAAATATGCATTCATTGAATGTTTTGGGTTGGTAGGTGAAATGGATTGTGGCAACTTGATTGCACATTTTTGATTCATTTATTTCAATGTTTTTTCTAAAACAAATGTTTTCAAGAGATGTGGATGTATGGTGCCAATGTGCATGCATGCATACATACTTCACAATATGTTTACTGACATGCATACGTTTTTGATTTTATTTCCATTTTTGCCTCATTTCACTAACTGTAAACCCTCATACACCTTTGTCTCACAGCGCATGCTGCTTGATTTATGTTTAGCCCATGGCTCCCATTATCCAGCACAATACCTATGTTACTGCCTTTGTTCATCAGCAATTAGAATTATCAATTATTCCAGCACTACTGCTTTACTATTTGTTACTCAGTGGCCAGTGGAACATCAGTTCCATTTGAGGACAGGAGATCAGAGGGCTGTGGGTTTTGTTCCCACACCTGGCACTTGGGTTAATAGTCCAATACTGACACTATACTGCAGCATGAGGGGGGCTGCTGCACTTCTGAGGTGCCATCTTTCAGATGAGATGTTAAACCAAGGTTCCATCTGCCTGGATTGGTAGTCGTTTGGGTGGATGTTAAAGATCCCATGGCACTTATCAAGAGTAGGGGAAGTTTGGTTTTTTTGAGAATCAAACAATACTAGGGACAGCATAATTGCATGTATACTGTAGAAACTCAGTGGAAAATCTTATAATATCAACTGTCTCAAAGCAGTCTTCTTCTTTGTTCGGCACCCAGAAAGCCATGAGGTATAGCATCTTCCATTTAAGGTGCATGCATTTTTTTTCTTTTATTTTGGTTCCCATCCACCGCCCATTTTTTTTAAGTCACCCAAGTCAAACAGTGAACCCATAACTGTGCAACAGCAGGAGCAGATAGATGGAGTTTCTCAGTATTACACAGTAGTTGTGCTTGACCAACACAATTCACCCTAATTCCTACTGAGAGATATAATGTTGCTATCATGTCCAATGACATTTGGATTGCCAGATATGATCATTTAGAAGACCACAAAGAAGGTACAACGTACTGTAGGAATACTGCCTCCAATTGTCAGTGTACAAACCCACAACTAGAACATTATATGTCATGTTGCAGAAGTTATTATCCTGTATAGTCTGTGCCAAGAGAATCCAAAATGAGGTAACATAAGGATCATCAAAGAAGAAGTGTTCTTGTGTCTCCAAAATAGTGTTACAAAGGTCTCCAGTGCAATATCTGTCTTCCAGTTTTTTATGTTTATGGTTGTTTTTAACACCCAATTTGCCAAGGCCAGTGAGCCAACTAGTGTTCCACAAATATTTAGGGATTCAATTATCCAAAAGCTATTTGATGCTAAGAGAAAAGTTCTGTGCAGTGCCCTTATAAAATATCAAGTAATCTGTAAAATGTTGCAATGGAAGTTGCTCAGAGACCATCGTAGAGCAAAGGGATAGTAAATCCTGTTGTAAAACTTTGCATAGTCAAATTTCTTCATGGAAACAATGACATAATCAGGGTAACAGGTAGGTGACAACTTGAAAGTCCAGTGTGCATTTAACCAAGGAGGTAACAGCACCCACCACCAATCAGCTTCCCAATTATCCCAGAGTCTATCAATCCATTTCAGGACTGGTACTATATTAAAAAAATAATGTGTGAAAATACAGTGAAGGATTAACTATCCCCAAACCCCCTTGTGAGATAGGTCGATATGTAATGTTTCATTTAACTGGATTGAGCCTACTACCCCAAATAGTTCAAAAACAAAAAACACCATACCAATAAACAATAATTGGGGAATAAGAAAGGTCTTTGCCAAATGCACTATCTTTACTTTAGTAGTTTGGATCTTATTCCACATCAACACTGTTTTCATAAAGAATCAAAGTATGAGTCCAGTTAAGTGTAGCCGTGTCACTAGGGCCAAAATGGTGGCACCTGCCATGATCCAGATGCCCCCATAGTGTCACCTAAGCCCAGTGGAATGTTTTCTATCCGTAAGGCCACACTCTTCTGTATGTTTATCTTAGCCCCTGTTATCTTAGAATAAAGCTGATGAAGGGAAAAGGCTATGGGCCCATCACTGTCCTGTACCAAAAATATGCAACGATCATTGGCTTATGCCAAAAATTTCAAGTATGGGGTAACAAGAGAAACCAACAGACCCTGAAGGGCTATACCTATCTGCAATTTATGTACTAATATATCAATGTAAAATGTGTAGAGCAGTGGGCTAAGGAGGCAACCCTGTCTGACTCCTTTCTAAATACAGATTTTGTGTCTCACCATACCATTAATGAGAGGAGAGAAAATGAGCCTGTGAGTAGAGAAGATGTATCCACTGCACAAAGGTGCACGGAATCCCATACGCCCTTAAAATCTGAAAAAGAATGTCATGAGAAATGGTGTCAAACACCTTCTCCTGATCCAAAGCTAAGACATAACCCTATAATGAACCTCTGTGACCCCTAGTGAAAATTTCCCTTAAACAAAATAAATTATCACAGAGACTCCTGCCCAAAATAGCACAAGACTGGAGCGTGGAAATCAGAACTTGGGTAACTTGCTCCAATCTATGACATAAAACCATAAAGAAAAATTTAAAATCAACATTCAGTAGGGAGATCAGCCTCCAGTTTGAGAGAGCCAATCTATCCCCCTTTTCATATAGAAGAATCAAAAAAGGCTTGTTCCAATGATTCCTGCAAATCCTCATTAAGCAACATATCATCAAAGGTTTCCATTAATAATGGGGTTTACAGATCCACAAAGGTTTTATAAAAGGTGGGACCCAGGTCATCTGGACCCAGTGCAGTATTACCTTTTAAGTTCAGGATAGCCTGTCTAACTTCCAATTCTGTCACTGTGTGTGTCAGAGCATCAGCACCCTGTGGCAAGTCAGGAAGATTCAAGTTAAGTAGAACATTTGTAAGATTCCCCTCTAGCTAGGATGTAATACCAAAATGAGAAAGCAAATGTCCAGAAATAACTTCCAGTGTAGCTTGAAAGTCCATGTGCATTACCCCATCTTGGTCACATACTGCATCCCATGACTTCTTCTGGACTCTTCTAGAGTAGTCCCAAAAAATATCCAGGGAAGTTTTGGTACCCTGAGTACCCACCAGTTGCTCCATCTTCAAAGATCTCTCTCTACTATAAAGAGCAGATCTCATTTCCAATTTAACATCAGCAATTTGTTGTGAGCTGTCTACACCCTCAGTGTTATAAAAAGAGATGAGTCAGAATAACCCTTTCCAAAGGGATAAAAAATGAATGTACTCCTGCTGACCTTTCCTTTTACTCCCCCTTTGAAAGAGAAGTTTAACTGCTTGTTTGGTCTCCATCCACCATTCCCCTACAGAATTATATCAGGCAGTTATGGTAGCTTGCTCTTTCAGGAGCTCTAGTGTCTCAGCCTGAACAATCTCATTGGTAAGCACAGTGGTATTAAGATGCCAGTACCCTCGTCCAATATTATTTGTATGCAATTGTCCAAAATGGAAATGTAATTCTAAGTGATCTGAGGTGACTGTCGGGTGTGTGTCAGCTGTAAGGACTATCCAGTGTTTGGAAAGAAAGATATAATCAATTCAGGAGGAAAGGTCACCCCTTATGATATGTATGACCACCCAAGTGGTGTAAGGATCTATAGGAGTCCATCAAAGATGCTGTATGTAGGATTGAGTTTAAAGCAGTCATGCCACAATAAAATTTCATTGTCCTACCCATCTTATCCCCAAGGTCCAAAGGGCAATTAAAATCTCCCCCCAGAATAACTTTCCTATGGGTACGCAAAAACTAGTGTATCAGCTGAAAAAAATTACATCTGAGGGCCTTAATTTGGGGTGCATATATGGCACATATTCTAAGGTCCCACTGTTGAAAAGAGAAGTCCAAAAATAATGCCCTCCCTGGGTCCACATCATGCACTTTAAGAATTGTAACCAGTCCAGAAAACAGAATTCCTACTCCAGTACACAGTTATGTCCCCAAGGACCACTGAGAGGTTCCCCAGGGCCAAGCTTTCTGGGCTTGATAAATATTGGACTCAGACCACAAACAAGTGTCTTGAAGTAAACAAATATGAGCCCTAGCTTCATACAGGACCTGGAGTGTAATGCTCCTAGGTTTATAGCTCCTGATACTGTTTACATTCAAAGAAATAACACACAAGGAGTCCCAGACAAATAGTGCATAAGGTGAAAGAAGAGGGATCATAAGGACACTTTATTTCAAACTTTTCTTCCTTGCCTGTTTCTTCTTAACTTTTGCCTGTGCAGCAGGTTCACTGTCCACATCACTAATGTATGGCTGTGAAGCAGCAAGGGAGGACTCAGAATCCCCTTCTTCCTCAGCTAAATGGTTTTGTAGAGCAGAAAACTGATTTGAACAAGGTGTATCATCCAATTTAGGCAATTTAGCATTGGCAAGATTCTGTGAGGATCTCTGTTTTCTTTTGACAGGCAAGAACTCTTCCTGTGAGGATGGAGGGTGGAGGTGGCATATCCAGGTCTTGCAAGGGTTGTGAAATAGAGTCAGGTTCAGCAAGGGGTAGTACTACAATTGGGGCCACTGGAAGACCCTCTGGAGAAACAGGTTGGACAAGTACAGGAGCAGCTATCTCAAGGGAGGTGGAGGGCTCTGTTGGGACCTCATGCAGAGAAGGAGCCAGTGAGTGAGGGGCTGAAGTGAACTTTTCTTGGTAGAGTGAACAACATCATCTTGGTCTCAAAATGTACCCTTGTTGTACACAGCCCACAAGCATTGGAGGAAAAAATGACCCATTTCCTCACACAGATTACATTTTGGGGGGGGGTTCTGACAACAATTGCTTGGGTGACTGACTTGCAAACAAAAATTACAAACCAGGGCATCACAGGCATTACTAAGGTGTGAAAAGAAACCACACTGATGGAAAGTAGTAGGTTGACTGGGACAGAAACAAAAGCCACTGCCCAATCTCAGATAGAGACAGTTAGGTAAATGCTGAGGCCAAGCTTCAAACATGCACAGTTTCAGGTGCAACTTCCACCCCCCTGTCCAAATATATTCACTATCCAGGAATGGGGCAGGGCATTCCAGAACATCAGCTCATTACTTAACCCAGTGTAAAATGTCATGAACATGCATATTTTCATTACAAAACAAAATCATGACAGTCTTAACTGAGGGTATAGTCAACGGAATGGCAATAAAAGGGACCCAAAGAGTAGAATGTCTTAAGTTATTATGTTTCAACCAGAATCTGTCCAAATGTGCAGGAAACATCAAAATTTGGATCCCTGGAAATATGAATGAGTGCGAAGATATCAGAGGCCAAAAAATTAATTGACTACTTAAGCAGCTCTCTAGTCACATATATTCTGCCTGGTTGAAGCTTTAGTCCACCAATATACCTGAGCCAAACTAGATTTCTTCTTGCCCAGGGTTTACCCAGATTGGAGAAAAGATCAGCCATCCGGTGCTTAGGATTGGTATGAGGCCCAGACCCATTCTGACCAGCTGGGGAGGGTGGTCAGGTATAGGTGGAATCAAAGGATCTGTCCTGGGTTGTGAAGGATCTGAGTCTGCTCATGGTGTGGATGCTCCAGGTGTCACTGGGACCAGAGGAGCACAGGTATTAGTGGGAGTATGAGAAGTAGAAGGCTGTGAAACTGCATCATTTACAACATGTAATGGAAGTGAAGGTACAGTAGAGTCAATAAGGACTGGTAAAGCATTGTTACCTGGTGCAGCAGCAGGACCATTCTTAGATTCCTTTGGTAGAGATGTGGGAGAATTCAACAGTGGGGGATTCACCTCAGGTAAAACTGCTAATTCAGAAAGAGGAGTAGTCAGAATAACAGAGGAAATGTCTGCACCATCCACCATGTGAGGGACAGCCTGTATTGAGGTTGCCATAGTAGGATCTCCTGGGAGCCATCGCTTACTATCAGGAGGTAAAATCCAGCTCAAAGCTTTCAATGCTTGCTCCGGGGACCAGGAATCTTGTCGGCTGCTCTTAGGCCAATTTACCATTGCTCCAGGTTGGTGTTGGTTTTCAACAAAACCTACATCACCAGCATCATGAATCTGCCATTCAATTGGCAACAGGTCACTATTTGAGACAGCGCTCGCCAGAGATTCCACAACACATAGTCCTCGAGCACACACCACATGGGATAGGGCAACCAGTGATGTAGTAGAATCCTTTATAAAAAGGTGCTGAACAGCAGAAGCCTGCTCATCAGTAGCAATATCCATGTCCTGAGATAAGTCTGTATCAACAATATTATCCGGAATATCCATAGAACTACTGAAAACAATAGTGAATAATGTTTTGTGCTGCAGGAGCTGCAGCACCTCCATCCTCCTCCACAACTTCTACAGCATTTTCACCAGTCAGGTGAAAACTCTCCTTCATGTCCTCCTCCTTCTCAGAATCCATGTCCACCGTCAAATTGGGCTCCTCCATCCTGCCAACAGGAAGTGACAGGACCCCTGCAGGCCACAAAGGAGTAATGGGATTTGTTGGGGAAAAAGGGAAATAGTATACATAGACCAAAAATGTCACATAAACTAAAGATCACACAAGTCCTCAAAAAAAGTGAAGTCCAAAAAGTTAACCAGATTGATGATATCCTAGTGTCAAGGGTTCCATAGAAAAGACAGCCAGCCTTTCCAAATACAATCCAACCACGCTTTTGATAAAGCAGACATATCAGTTGCATATATCCAATGAAGAGCTACCTGCACATTTTTTCCAACCAGTTCTGGAGAAACAAAATGTTGTTGAAGCACCCATTTACAGCGTGCTTGCCACAAATAATACTTCAAGACTGAAAAAAAAACACTTGAAGATTTTCAATGTGAAATTGACTCCACTTTTGGGACACTGTTACATAGATAAGTTCAGTATAAGTCAGCTCCTTAAACAAAGTCATTTCCATCATATCAGCAAGTAAGTCCCCAAATTGTACCGCATATGGACAGGCCAAAAACAAATCCTCCTGGGTCTCCAATACATGATGACAACCAGATCTTAGACAATAGCATGCTGATATGGTCTTATGCTTACTGTTATTCTTCACATTTAATTTACCATGAAGTGTCAACCATACCACGTCCCAAACATAAACTGGTAACCATTTATTTAAAAGCTGGTGAAAAATCCTCAGACTGTTTTGTGGAACACAATAAGGGAGATTAATTGCCTCCTGACACTGTACCAGTGCCATTGCATCATTCAAATGCTGTCTATTTTGAAAAAAAGGACAAATTATATGGCACCTTCCAAGCAATAATCTGCTGAAACATGTTTTTGACTTCCTGTGGAATAAAAGGATGACGTGATAATAATCTACTTTTTCCATATTCCCAAGCCTGCAGGCAAGGGACTAACCATGCTTGCAATGCAGCAAACCACTGAAATGCTGAATATGAGCCTGATCCACAATATTATAGTGAAGGAAAACACTATAATAAAAGGCCACCGGATGCAACATCCCTATGCCACCCTCTGGAATAGTCCTGTATGTCACATTTCTTTTAATAGGGTTCAATATGCTACCCCAGAGAGCTAAAAAAAAGACTATAAAGTCTAGTTAACAAAGACTTGGGAGGGGGAAACACATAACTAATATACAAAATAATAGGGACTATTAAAGTTTTAATCAAAAGTATTTTTTTTTGTTTTGCAATTGTCCCTTGTATCTATCTCTCTATCCTCCCTTCTGCAGACTTAAAGTTTTCCTCCCAATTCAAAAAAGCCATGTTCCCAGTTCCAAATTTGATACCCAAAAGTTCTATGGGATCTTCAGAAAGGGAAATACCAGCAAAATATTGAATATCTAAATTTCCCGTACCTAATTGAAAACCTTTACATTTCTCGGTATTAATGTGTGAACCAGAAGCATTGAAAAATTCTTGAAGGTGAGCCTGAATAACAGCTTCCTCTGTAACATCTTTTGCAAAAAGAACCACATCATCAGCATAGGCTAACACCTTTAAAGGAGGGACATCATTCAACAATCTAATGCCCAAGAGTCCAGGATCACTAGAAAAAAGCTGCAACAGTGGGTCTATCCCAAAAACATAACACAAGGGGCTCATAAGGCAGCCTTGTTTAACACCTCTATGTACCCCAACTCTTCTACCTTTCCACCCATTCACAGCAGGCCTCATCATCACATTCCTATTTAGACATTTTATCCAACTAACATACGTTGAAGGGCTGCCATAAGACAATAACACCAAAAATAAATATTCCTTTCTAAGAAAATCAAAAGCTTTCCTCTGATCAAAGCTAAGAACAAAACCATTGTCTCCCAAATTGCCTTTATGAAAAACTTCTCGCAAAATAATTAAGTTCCCTTGAATTCCTCTCCGAGGGATAGCACACCTTTGTGCTTTACAAATTAAACCATCCACACAAAGTGCCAACCGATGGGATAACATTTTACTCAGAATCTTTATATCTGTATTCATGAGGCAAATAGGTCTCCAATTCTATAATAATGACCTATCACCATTTTTAAACAAAACAATCAAATCTGTCTCTACCAAGGAATGCAGAATGTCCTCATTTGTCAACATTTCATTGTACAAACTAGTCAACTCCGTACAAAATGTGTCACAACAAAAAAAAACTATAAAATTCAGTCAGAAGACCATCAAGACCTGGAGTGGAATCATTCTGCAATTTTAAAATTATGTCCTTGACTTCATCTGGAGTAATAAGAGCCATCAATGCCACCTGCTGGACTAATGACAAAGATTTCCGGTCCAATTTACCAACATACTGACTTGCATGGAAATTTTTAGGGGGCTGACTGAAAGAGTTCTATACATAAGCATGCACAACAGATAATATACCGTCTTTATCAGTATGAATACCAGTCTCAGTCTGTAATCCTCAAATAAGTTTATTTTTTGAAGTCTGTTGACTTTCTTTAAAAGGGTCAAAAGAACTCTTTTTAATAAACAGTCCAAAACGGAATTCTTGCTGCAACGTCTTAGCTCTATCGTACTGATAAAGGTTCATCTCAAACTTAGTCTGTTATATCTGAGAAGTATAATCCTGCCCAGTACTATCTGCCAAAGAAATCAATCTATGAAACTGTTTCCTAAGTTGCAAAAACTGAAAATACTTATCCCTATTCTGTTTCCCCACATACGTTTGAAAAAAGGATTTAAATGCTGTCTTAGTATCCAACCACCATTTAGTCATCAAATCATACATACATTGCATTGAAATACATGCATCCCACAAATGATAAACTTTGATGCGTATATCTTTCTGATTCAACAGAGAAGAATTCAATTTCCAGGAAGGTTTCCCGCTTTTAAAAGAATCATCTCATTGCCAATCAATAATCACAGCAGAATGATCAGAAAAACTAAATGCTTTAATTTCAGAGCTAGAAACCTTTAAGAAAGAAGAAACAAAAAAAAATCAATTCTTGTTTTTAAAACCCCTTTTCGAAAAGTAAATCCCCCTGTTACATGACAAACCCGATATGCATCAATTAAACAAGCTAGTCCTATCATATCCCTTAAAGCATTAGAATCATAAAACATTTTATGCATCTTTAAACCACAATCCTCCCTTTGTATGCTACAATTAAAATTGCCTCCCCAAACTATAAGTAGTGAAGTACTTAAAAAAGGCTGAATCGTTTGAAAAAATTCTACCCTTAAGGCCTTCCCTTGAAGAGCATAGGAGTTAATAAGGCAAATTCTATAGTCCCTTTAGGAGATGTCTAGAATTAAAGCTCTACCTGGTACTAAATCAGCAAGCCTAGTAACCTTTAACTCAGAACTGGAAAACAAAATCCCCAGCCCATCACAACTATCCTGACCCTGGGACCAAAACGTGACCCCATGCCGCCAGCCAGTAGTACAATGAGCTATCTCTTTAAAAGTTTTAATCCCAGTGTCTTGAAGTAGGATAGTATCAGTATGCAGAGAGATTAATGCGGAAAAAAAAAACATCCCTTTTGATACTGATCTTAATACTGCTGACATTTAAAGATAATAGCCTAAATTGACACATGAGAAAAAAAAAAGAAAAGAATCAGCCCTAGTGCACTCTTTTAGACCTGGTAGACCATCTCTTCTTCCCTAAAGTGCTGTCCTCCAATTCCAAAGTAGCACCCAAGGAAGAAGCTACAGAGGAGGAATCAGAATCTGAGTCCCCCTCTGCATCAGAGCCCTCCATGGTGTGTTCCACAGGCAAGACTGAAAATGTGTTAGAAAGAACCTTACCCCTCTTTTTAACCATGCACCTCTCTTTTCCCTTAGGTTCAGAAGGGGCATTAATCTTGTCCCTAGTCTGTCTTTTATATTCAACCTTTGTAAAAGGCTCAATGTCAGTTTTTTTTGGGGGGGGGGCATTGAGACAGCATCCGAATAGCAGACTATCTCTGTTATATTCTGTTGTCCAGCATCACCCCCTCTTCCACAATAACCATAGTACGTTCTCCTGAAACAATTGGAGGCAATACCCCTAGGCACTTCTCTGCTGAAGATATATCTCCAAGAGACTTCTCCTCTGAAATAGTAACCACCTCCATGTCACCCCTGGTAAAAGGGAAATCCCCTCAGCCTGCACCAGATCCAGAGATCCAACCACATCAGACTGGCATGGTAAACTCCAGTCCAGAGACTCAGAGGGAGTCAATACCTGTGGCGGAATCGATGTCACGTTCTCCTGAAGTAGATCATGCATCCTTTTCTCTGAGGCCAGTGCACAACTCTTTTTCTGAACCTGAGTGATCAATGCATCATGAGAAAGATGGTCACCTGGACTGTAAGAGGCCCAAGGACATCGAACATATGAATGACCCCTTTCTTCACATACATTACAACGAAACAAATTCTTACAAGCTGAAGAAAAATGTCCTGTCTCTAAACAATGGGAACATTTCGGGGTATCGCATGCATTACTTAAATGGAGCCTGGAACCACACTTATGACATGATTTTGGCTGACTGGGATAAAATAGAGAACCCCTATCTTTACCCAAAAATAAACTACTTGGTAAATGTGCAATACCATTATTAGTCATAAACAGTTTACACTTCACCCGCCATCCCCTGGTCCAAAATTGCACCGATTCTATTACTGGGGAGGGATGTTCCAATACCTCGCACTGCTGTGTAAACCAATACAAAATACCAGCAACATCCACCCCCTCATTTTTTAAAACAATCGTGATAATATGTACAGCTGGTTTAGTAATAGGAATGGCAAAAAATGGGGCCCACAATAGTGTGTCTTTCACAGTTATATTTAAGTCAAAACCTGTCTAAGGCCTCCACCATTTTGAAACTGATTTCATAATTATGTTCATCAGTATGAATCAAGGCAAACACTTCAGAGGCATACAATTTTAAAGAATCTTTTAACAAGCGCCTCCCAACATACACCCTTTCAAGAGGATCCTCCAAACCACCCTTGTACAATAAGTGAATAGCATTTCTTCTATGAGTAGGTTCCCTGGTATTACATTTAAACAGGTCAGCCATTCTAAGCAAAGGCTTAAACAATTTCTTTTTTTTGTGGATCCTGTAGCAAGTTCACCCCAATCCCCACTGGTACAGTGTCAGTTGTAGGCAGAGGGCCTAAACCACAAGGAGGTACAACATTGTCAACAACAGGCACCGACACAATGGGTTCCATAACACCAGAGACCCCACTGTCAGCAGCAGGGACATGGTGCACAATGTCTTCCTCCTTACTGCATTCAGCAGATGATACCCATTCAATTTGACCCACCACAGCAGGCACTCCTAAACTAGATTCAGGTAACTGAGAAGCTTTCTGATTCTTGCGAATCATTTTCCCTGAGCTAGTAACAAAGTGTACAGTATAATTGTGGACTTTTGAATCTGCTGGGTCAGGCAGCCAACCGTTTTCACCCTGAATCCATCCTGCAGCTTCAAGAGCTGACTCTGAACACTTCCCATCATGTTCCCCCACAAGAGGTAAAACAGCCCCTTTTCGATACATCCCCGTCATCCCCAAGGATTTACTTAACTGTCCAGTAGCAACCACAGCTCGAGTCTTGCAGTCCAAAGACAAAGAAACTGCCGGTTCCATGATACACGATGAATCCTTCACCGCCTTCAGCTGAGCTGAACATACACTTCCTGGTACAGATGCTGAACTCATAGCAGCAGGAAAGTCCTTTCTCTGCTGCCGTCCAGAAGGCAAAACAATCACTTATCTCCCAGCTGGATTCCAGGTTCCCCTCCTATCACCAACCTGCTCGCAGAAGCCAACAGTCACACAGTCAATGCCAACTGGCAGGTTGGCATCCAGAACTATACAGGAATCTACAACAGAACCAGATGATAACGGACAAAAACAAACTCCAACTTCTTTGGTCTCTAAGCTAGCTGAGGCCGGGGAGGAGAACCGCTCCCCTGCCTCCTGCACATCCTCCTCCTCCTACAAAGTCGGGGACACAGTGGCCATCCTAGATGCGGACATCAACTCCACCTACCGTCGAGTAAGGGAATTTTCCCAGTGTCCTTGCCAAATTTCCCCCATTCACTAAAAATACCACCAACAGCTTAATCTGGTTAAATTTCAGTTGATTATTGTCTAAATCCCTCTCCTCCCGGTCGCCCCTGAAAAAGGGACTTCTAGTCTCAGTGGGCCTACTGGGTTAACAAAATTCAATAAATAAATAAATTCTCCCATCTCCACAGCCAGCCACCAAATGCCAATTTATGATTGGCTGCATACTGCATCAACTGTTTAAAAATGCAAATGATAGTAAATTGTCATTTAGCAGCCATCCAATGAGGTGAGAGCAGTGTATGTGTCAGTCACTGCATGGAAGAATGCAGTCAAATTGGGTAGCATCTTATAATAATACAGTTTTTTATATTAGTGTAATTGGATACTTGTGCTAGCTGCATATGTTCTTTTGCCAGTAGTGGTTGGAGTCGAGCAAGCTGTTTCTGGAAATATATTCCCTATATAGTAAGGTTTGAAACTGGGTTTAGCAATAGTTATGGTTGGATGGTGAGTGGAGGATTGGCAATTGGACAGCACAGAGGTCTCAGAGGTAACAAAACAGAAATAACAGGGGTGTAAACTACAAAACCTAGCTACCCCAGAATGATGCCCCTGCCCATAGCATTCAGTTAGTCCACACAGAGGCAAACATATTGACTGTAGGGAGGGGATTGCCAATGAAAATCGTTTGAGAAGGGTGGTACAAATATTTTTATTTATTTCTAAGTTTACATAATAAAAATTGAATTTTGATGTTCTTTCTAAGGTGACTCTGTGCATTTTCTTTTAATATTAACCCAGCCCTTGCAACATGAAGTTAATGCCTTTCTTTATATTTTAAAAAGGACACGTTAAATTTGCCTTTACATAAAAGAACCTATTTTCAAGTTCTCAGAATGATTATCTCAGGAACTCTGAGTACACTCATGGAAACACATTTCTGGTAGGGGGCCTCCACCTTGGGGAACACATCACCCCAATCTTCCCTCAGTTATTTATATAAATACTGTCAACGTTAAGGCCTGAATCCACTCATGGCCTAAGGTCTTCTTGTCACTCAAAAATGCATTTCAAATTGTCACAAGTCTGCGGTCTATACATTTCTTTATTATTTGCCACATTGCAAGTGATTTCCCCAAAATGAATAAAGCAGTAAAAAAATAATCAAGGTTGAAAATTGTAAGGAGCATCCTTGCCTATGTGTTATTTGTATGTAGACAATGTCCAGATTATGAAAAATAAGCAAAACCCCATAATACAAGACAGCAGGATTAAAAAAGTCAAGGACTGGAAGATTGAGCATGACTGAAGAGATTATGAAAATGGTTATATATTTGAGTGGTGTAAGAAAGCATTTAGAGGCAACAATCAACCACATTCTATCCTTAAAAATAACAGTTAGAAGAGGAATGTGACAAACAGATGTGTCAGCCACAATGAATTGCAGTAACTTGCAGTAATGACATGTCACAAAATCTTGCATGACAAAAAGGCTTAATTGCCATTGACTTACAATGGCCCCTGCAGTAAATTGTAGTATTCTGTGATATTCTGCAGTATTTCTGTGCTTCAGCCTGGCTTGACACATTTTTACAATGATATATATACCTGAAGGATGAACCAGCACTGGTTAGACAGAATCCTTTTTCAGAGCAGAGACAAGAAACTGCCATGAGTGACCTAAGGGGTCAGACAGGGAATTCCTCCCAAGCCTCTATAACTCCACTTTTTTTCCCCAGCCTCCCAGACAGTGTCCCCACACTACACCACCTTATAACCAGGAAGCCCTAGGGCTCAAATAGAGATACACAACACATAACCTCCTCCCCAACAACTATCCACATTTCTAAATCTATTGATTTTACCCCAGAAGAATCTACAATGGAGCCCATGTCTGGCCCATTTTGAAGATGAGGTACCAGGCAGGGTACCAGTGGGAAGGGGCATGAATAACATATGGACAAGATGATTGTTGGCAACAAGACAAACAGAGAGAAGAACAGAGATTGAGATACAGGAGGAGGGGCAATAGAGATGTTGCGAAGTTTTACTCCACCTGCAAAGTTCCTGCGAAGTTGCCAAATTCACCCCCGCATAAAATTTCATGAAATTGGCCTTTAATGACAACACTTTGACTGCGAACTTTGACTTTTGTTACTAACTTCAAAGTTACAGAAAAAAGAGTTTGTCAAATTACTCACTTTCTGCAAGTAACATGGGAGACTCTAGTCAGGCAGGAAGTGAATGCTTCATTTCTGAGTAAAGCAGCAGACAGAGCAGCAGAGCTCAGAGAGAGATTTCCTTCACAAATATCTTTAACTTTGATAGTTTTTGGCTTTAATTCTTTTCTTTCATTATCTGTATTATCTTTAGAGAACTTTTGTTAATATACTGTTTATGTTTTTTAGATAGTTGTGTGTGTGTATGTGTGTGACTCTCACTCATTTTCTCGATTTTATTTATTCATAGAATGGAGAGGGAGGAGATTAGGAAGACGGGTGTGGCAGCAGGGAATTGTCTCAACAAGCATGCTTTTAAACCAGTCACTGAGGCCCACCACTGATCATGATGTGAGTTCTGCTGCACCATTGCATCAGGTGCAGCAGCTGCAGGATCCACAAGTTCCACAGCAACAGGAGGATCCACATGCCCCCCCCCCAGCAGGAGCCTGTTGTCTCTGCCTGAGTGCTATCCAACAATGATGTCAGTGCCACCCCCAGCAGCACAACCACTGGCAATGAAGAGCACCACGCGGCCACAGCATCTGATGCTCCCTCCCTCCCTGGTCTCTAGTGTGTGAGTTTTTCAACATGGATCCTGCAGATGAGATGGTGGCCATCTGCAAGGTCTGTGGACATAGTATGAAGAGGGATAAAATAGGCAGCAGCCTGGGAACCGGTGGTCAGAGCACACACACCTCTGGATCCACCACTTGCCTGAGTGAAAAGCAAAAGATGCATGAGGTGGCTGCATCACATGGTTGCAGTGGTGGTGGTAATGGAAGCAATGTGCAACTGGCAGTGGAGCAGTGGGAGGTCAGTTGTCTTGCTGCTGTGAGTCCATTTGTTAGCTGTAGGCACACCTGCAGCAGTGGTCAGTCATCATGTCTGCGACTGCCTTACCTGAATCCATATCTTCAACTTGAATGCCCCCTCTTAAACACCTCTGACTCTCTTACCTGAGTCCATATCCTCAACCCAGATATTCCCCTCATCTGTTTGAGCTTTCCTCCTGTTTTACCTACCCTGGACCCCCACCTGCCATCCCTTGCCACCCCATCAGCTCCATCCAACTCCTTCCCCTCCATATTCCCCCAACACCTCCCCTTTCCACCCACTCTCTCCCCTAAATATTCTCCTTCTCCTTCTCCCAATCCCTTACTCTCTCTCTCTCTCTCTCTCTCTCCTCTCTCTTTCTCTCTCTCTCTCTCTCTCTCTCAATCTACCTCTCGTTCACACTCTCCCCACTTTCTTTCTCCTACCCTTTCCGATACTCTACCTTGACAGGCCCTCTGAGGCAGCTATGCTGTACATTGCTAATTGGGAATCTCCTCCCACTGTTTAATTTCAGTTGTCTAGGTTACTCAAATGTATTATTTATCTATTTTCTGTATTACACAGCAATCTTATGTTTTGTGTTAACTGTCAAGTTTTTGATATGTCTGCTGTTTTACATCCTGACATGGAACCTTTGTAAAAGAGTGTATACTCAAAGGTTATATCCAGAGTACCTAATAAATAAAAATAAATAAATAAATCACCTGCAAGACTGCAGTCAGCAGCACATGATTACTCTTAACTCCAGAGCACCTGTCACAAATGAATGCATGGCAGTACTGTGGGGCAAGGTGCAAGAGCTGCACCACAACTTTAATCAGTTTAGGCATGAAGTTAGGGATCTGCTGTACAATGTGATGTCCAGTCAATAAAAGATCCTCACTCTCCTGTCGGAGCTGCAAGCCAATGCTAGTGGTGGTGGGCCTGGCACTGATACTGGCAGTGATGGCGATGTGGTATGAGTGTGATGCTGCAAGTAAGTGTTTAGTTTATTTTAAGCAATTTTAGTCTTTATTTTTTCCATCCTCTAGTCTACACTCCCTGCCCTTCCCCCAACAAAATAGTAATAAAAAGTTATAGTAAGTAGGAAAAAAAAATACTTTTCTCTATTTTTCATCTTTATCCTCTTTTTTAGTACTGTGAAATATTTATTTCTAGACTTTTTTTTGTTACTATTACTGTTATAATACCTGTAGGTCCATATTTCATTCCATCCTTTCTCTTGCTCGCTCCCTTAATTTTACCCTCGTGTGTAAACTTAAGCATTCATCTTTCCCTGACAACCCAGGCCTGTCCCATTCTGTTCTTTCTTTAATCTTTACACATGATGAACCACTTTCCTTCCTTTTATGTTTACTGATTCATGTGTCCTCTTGCTATCCTCAGTTGTCAAGTATTGTACACAATGTCACAACTTCTTTCCATGATGCTATCTGATGGTGCATTAATGGTGGTTGTGTGCAACTGTCAACCATCCAACGAAGTGCACAAGCATAACAGAAACATAAGGTATTATCCAGAGTTGTTCAACATAAATGTAGAATTGTGTCCCCAGAGAGAAACTGCTCTCCTTCTAACAAATAATGTTGCTGCATGAGTCAGCTGGGGGGGGGGTGCCCATATGAGACTTGCAACAGACATAAAACATAATGATGAAATTATGATTGTTGTGCCTGCATTGCACCACCACAACCACCACCATTGGGCCCAAAATGTAAAACTGTGTTCCCAGAGAGAGAACCTGCTGTCCTTCTCACAAATAATATTGCTGCACAGCAAGAGTCAGCTAAGGCGGGGAAAAACTCACATGAGAATCACAATAAGAAGTTAAACATAATGATGAAATTATGATTGTTGGGCCTGCATCCCACCACCACAAGCCACTTAGAGATTGCTGCGCTGTTGTTACTGATTGTGGTACTGTTTCAGGACCTGCCGGTTGTTCATTCTTGGATGTAGCATCATACATACTGTATGAGTAAGTGTTTGGGATTTTTTTCCCATCTTGCTTTTGGGGGGGGGGGGTGATATTGTTACTATCTGAAATGTAATGCATTTATATTGCTTTACCATTCAGGTAAGGGAGATGATGAAGTCCAACAGATTGAAAGCTGCAAGAGGCTGTAATTCACCACATCTGGCAAACACAAAGGTAAGCACTTTTTTCTTGGGAGGGGTACCTATTTAATTATTTGGCATTCACACTGAAATTGGAAATCAGTGTGTTCATTGCAGGTATTTTTTTGTGCCTTTTGAGAAATTAACCAGAATTACAAGAGGAGACATGGCATACAAATGCTGTACACATCACAATTTGGTTGTCTTCATGCATTATCACCTTCCTTGATGAAGCAGCCCTCACAGTCCTCAGGACTGGAGTTCTTACCAGATCGGTATTCACATTCCAGAACTGAGTAATCAACAACAGTGTGGATAGGTTTCATACGTAGTCTCAAGCTTATTAGACTTACGTCCATGGAGCTTGCCATTTCGCATAATTAGAACATAGTAGTTCTATCCCTGTAGTGGTTGTCTAAATTAGACTTAAAACTATTCATACTGGGACTATCTACCACAGAGGTTGCAAGTGCATTCCATGTACTCACTACTCGTTGGCTAAACCAACTCTTTCTTTTTCTGTGGTTCCGTTTTGGCTGGAAGAATTGATTATTGTGTTTTCTACCACTACACCACCCGGTCCTAGGCTGGATTCCCAAATCTGCTTGTAGTTTTACATCACCTACTGCGCTATATAGTAAACACAAATCTCCTTTAAATCTCCTATAATTAAGTGAATAAAGGTTAAGTGTTGTTAATCTGTCTGCATAAGGTTTGGAGTTTAGTCCAATAATGGATCTCGTGAATCTTCTCTGAACTCCCTCTATTCTTATAATGTCTTCTCTTATATAGGTAGACCAAACCTGGGCACAGTACTCCAGGTGGGGCCTAATCAGTGCTCTATACAATGGCATCAAAACCTTTGTGTCCCTGCTTGACATGTGCTTCAATATACAGTTTAGATTCTGGTTGGCCTTTTTCACCTGCTCTCTGCAATGGGTACCAAATCTTAGGTCAGAACTTATCTTAACCCAAGTCTTTTTCTTTATTCGTAACACTAAGTGCATTTTTCCCTAATGTATAAGAGGCAAGACTGTTTTGTTTGCCCAAATGCATAACCTTGCACTTTGTGGTATTCAAGACTAGTTTGTTTGCTTCGGTCCACGCTTGATTTGTATCAATTGTCCTCTGCAGTGGAATAGTGGATGATGATGACTTCCTCTTTCTACTTCTACCAACAGCACCATCTGTCTCTTCATCTTCTTCAGAAGATCCACTGCCATGAGGATGTGGTAGGAACACGGATGTCATGGTCTTGTGTAGAATGTGTCCCTTATTCATTTTTATAAATGTGAGAATTTCCACATTCTTTTGGTGATAGGTTTGTGTGCTGGTCACGTACAATGGCGCCTACAGAACTGAACACACACTCAACACTGACACTGGTGGTGGGGGCAGCTAGGGTATGTTATAGCCAGAGCTGTCAATGCAGGCCATTCAGTTATCTTGTTCACCCAGTACAATAATGACTCATCACTGGTTGCAAAGTTTTTTTTGTTCAGCCATGAAACAGTCAACCATGCAATGTGCTGCTGTGAGTCCGGCTACCTCATCTTGCTCCTCCACATCATGTTCTTCCATGGGTGCAACTCCAACCTCACTTAAAACGTCCCAAACAATATTGATGTTTTTTGGTTTATGACTGCCTGTTGACACAGTTGTGGCATGCGAAGGTGACAGTGCTGCGGTGGTGGTGGTGGTAGCAACAACTCTTGGTGCCCTGTATGTCTTGAGCATCTTTTCCACTCTAACTCTACTGACCAGAATATTGGTAAGGTTTTCTACCCTCTGATACCCACCATGTAGTACAGACTCAAGGCCACACTTATAATGGGAGTCTAGTATGGTTGCAATGCCAAAGTTATCAGACTGCGGAATTCCAACAATATGAGGGTTGGAGTCCAACAAGTCGAGCATATGTTGCATCAAGGCCAAACTGTCACTGTCACCGCCTGCATCAATTGATTGCTATACATTAACTAGTGTGTGCCTCAGTATGCATAGCAAGAGGATAGACTGACTGATACTGGCAGCCCCCACTCACTGCCTGTGTAGCATGTTCAAAGGGAAGCAGAATCATTTTCAGTGCATCCATTAAATGCCACTGTTCTGTGCTGAGAGCCATGGACACTGCTGCACTGTCATGACTGGTGTGTAGCAGCAAATAATTGGACACAGCTTTTTTACTGCTCAAAGAGCTGCTCCAACATATACAGTGAGGAATTCTGTCTGATCATCACATCCAACTTCATGTGATCCTGTGGCAGATTTCTCTTTCTCTGAAGCTGGCATATCTGGTCATGGGCCTTCCCAGAATGGACAAAGTGGGCACAGATGCAGCGATCCACCAACAAGATATACTTTGCATCAGGATGGCTAAGAAACTGCTGCACCACGAGTTTGAGACAGTGTGCCAGGCATGGCACCCTGAGAACCCCACCATCACGTATGTATTTTACAGCGTTGGAGTTATTATTGTTAACAAAGAAGCCAGCTTTCACTGAGAGTGGGTGCAGTCACATGTCAGTCTCACCCAGTACTACTTTAAGCATTTTCCTCCCTGTTGTGTGATCCAGGCATGCTTTTCTTTGTGAGTGTCACATGCTGCCTAATACTGCTTATGTTGCTACCACCACAGTCTACCTTGCTGCTCTTTCTTCCACCATGTCCAGCTTCTAAATAGACCACCCCAGAAACTTGAGCTCAAGGTTCTGTAATGCCTATATATGAGCTGCCAGCAGTTCTCCATGCTAAGATGGATGGATGATGATGAAGAACACTTAAGAACATGGACCACAGCAACCTTTACTGTGGCATGCAGGTCTGGAACAGCACATTTGGAGAAATATGTCCTTGATGGTACTTTCCACTTTGGACATGCACAAGCAGCAAAATGTAAAAATCCTTCATTGTCTACAAAGGAGAATGGGAGCAGGTCAAGTATGAGCCTTTCTGCAGCAGATGCACTAAGCTCCCGTACAGTAGACTGATTCATAGTATATTTGATGTTCCATTCAAACATGCTCAAAAGAGTTGGCTGTAATCTTTGGTGTGCTGGGCTAGAAAGCAGATGGCCACACCATGGTGGCCCATTAGGGGGTTTCTTTGACTGAGACATATGTTGTGTTGATGATAAAGGGATACAAGTCATTTTAGGTGTCTTATGGCTTGGCGATGGTGTTACTGTGCATTGACTTTGTAGGGAACTACTGAAGCTGCTACTGCTGCTATGCCCGCTACCTGTAGGAACTGCCTCCACCACATCCTCCACCTCCACTATATCCTTCCTCTCAATGACACTGTGTAAGGATGATGAGGGTGAGGGACCAGGACCATCTGCAACTGCTTCCTTCTGGTGTTTAAGCCATGGCACAGAGTGCCAGTTATTTAAATGCATGTGCTGACCACCAGTGCCTAGGTGGCTCTACTTCTCCCTCTACTGACTCATGTGTGGCAAAGTTGACATATTGCTACCATTTCACCTTGAAAGTCCAGCACATAGAAGTCCCACAGTAGGGAATTTGTACACCTTTTTTTCTCATGATGCCTGGACTGGGACAGCAGAGTTGAAATATTGGAGGGGGGACATTTTTGGGGTTTGTCTCTCTCTCATCACATCAAGCATAGTGTGGAGGTGGCTTCAATCTGACATTTGATGGTAAAATCGATAGTGCTGCTTGTGCACTTAAGAACCTCTGTAGTGACACCACCTTTCTGCTTCTTCTTCTCTGGTTCCCTCATGGGACTGGGCACTTCATCATCATGGTCTTCATCAACACCATCATCTGAAATGCCATCCACTGTCATTGTCCTCCTCATGCTGCACCTCAGTCTCCACAGTTTCTATGTTTGTTGTCTCCACAGAAATGGTCATTCAAATATTCCCCTAACCCACTGCCCCAACTGTATTGCATGGAACACCATCAGCACCACCACCAGCAACAGCAGAGATGGGAACCTGATACACCTTAACTTTCTCAGGCACTGCTCCTGGTGTCATTTTCAGTCTACTTGCACTATTGCCACCTCCCACATCATCACCCTCACCCACTACCATGGCTGCCACAGAGCTTGCCAAAAAGAATGTATATGCAGGAAAGCCACTGGTAGTAAATACTCCAGCACTACTGCTAACAATACCCCTTCCAAAGCATATATAACATGTTGATGGCAACTCCTCATCAGAAGACAGTACTTCTTGCACTGTTTCAGTTGTGCCACTTTTCACAATTGATTTTAAAATCTTGCTGTGTGGCTTACTCCTCTCCCTTTCTTGTTCCTCTTTGAAGCTATTCTTCCTTTTTTTAATGGTTGGCAATAAAGAAAACTGTAACTTTTGGTCACTATTTCTCACAGCATATGGGGGGGGACAACAGCAGGTCATGTAGATACCCAAGTGATCAGAAGAATTTATAAAGCTTGTAGGGACTTTGCCAACAGAGCAGTACCACAGTGTGGGAGGGATACCACTGCATTGGTGTTTTCAATAACAGGGAAAAATGCTGTGAAATACTGCAAAACTCAGTTTGAAAACTGTAACTTTTGGATGCTGTGTCTTACAGCACATGGGGCACAACAACAGGTCAGGTAGGGTACCCGAGTGATTAGAATTTATAAAGCTTGAACAGACTTTGCCAACAGAGCAGTATCATGGTGTGTGAGGGATACTACTGCACTTGTGTTCTCAATTACAGGGGGGAAGTGCTGTGAAATACCTGAAAACTCACTTTGAAAAACTGTAACCGTTGGACTCTATGCCTTACAGCACATGGTGGTACAACAACAGGTCGGGTAGGGTACCTGAGTGATTAGAAGAATTTATAAAGCTCTCACAGACTTTGTCAACAGAGCAGTATCACACTGTGGCAGGGATACCACTGCACTGGTGTTCTCAGTAACCAGGGAAAATGCTGTGAAATACTGTAAAACTCAGTTTGAAAAACTAACTTTTGAACTTTTGTGGATTAAAAAAAGGAAGGAGAGGGGGACTGCAAAACACAAGGGGTGGGGGCAGTGCCCGAGGTATCCAAATCAAAACACACACAGACTTACACACTCCTTCAAAATCCACACTCACACTTCAAAATCAAAAAAATTGTAAGACTGCAATCGATAAAGCAGGTTTAAAAGATTTCAAAACTAAATGTTTAGGTTTATCCTCCAAATATCTATGACTGACTCAGAAGCTGTGTGTCTGTGTACTCGCTCACCACTGTTTCAATCAAGACTGCAGGGAGAAATTATTTCCTGAGCTTTCTATTGGCTGTTCTGCCACATGTGACCTCCAATCACACAATTCATTGCAAACTTCAACTGTACCCAGCAAACTTTGCCGGTGAAGTTAACTTCGCAGCACTCCCCAGCAGGAATTTTTGCTTAGTGAGCTGCAAAGACTGTTCCACCAATGTATTTTCCAATTCTGCAGACAAGGTTGATTCCTCCCATGAATTACATGGAAAACAGTGTGAATTTCCAACTTCATGGGTAGAATAATTCATGAGGTGGCTCTACTCCATGGAAAAATTTGCAAAGCAAATTGTTTCGACTTTGCACACCATTGAGGGGCAACTGCAGGTGGAGGAGATGATAACACCTCCACATACTAACCATGACTTTGATAATAACTTGGTGGTAAACATATCAGGACACCAACTGACAGAGGCAGAAACATCAGTCCTAAATAAAAGACAATCATTTGTGCCCTTACACCCACTAAATGAGTTTGATACCATAGTGGACTTAAATAGTTTTTCTAGAAAACTTAATCTGCAAGTCTCATACTAAAAAGATGATGAACAAGAAAAGGTGAATAAAGCAACAAATGAAGAAGAGGAACATGATAATAACCTGGATGACACAGGCAACAATGACTAACAATTTAAATGAAGGACGAAATCAACCTACATTCCCCCCATGAACAATGTAATAGGAATATTCCTTAAAGCTTGTGAGAAGGATATAGCTGAATTAAGGATGAATCTCCCAAAACCTACTGAACATACCTGTGGCAGGGTTGAATTGGACCCAATCGAAGTTAATATAGAGAGTTTGAATGCAGGGATCTGTTCTGTTCTTTCCTTTCCTGTATCTTGTCTGTCTGGTTGTGCAACCATATATTTCTGTGAGACCTAGGATTTAATCACCCTTACAGTCTCACAATTCTCTGCCTATCATTGTCTCTCAGCCTTCCTTTGCTGTTCTGTCTTTTCTCCCTTGCATATCTGCTGATATAAAAATATATGCAAATCATTATGTGGAAATGTAACTGATATTGGGATCCTTTGTTTAGAAATTGTATTGCGTTACTGTTGAAATGTATATAATTATAGTTTGAGATGATTGCAAAAAGCTATTGGGAACTCAAGGGGTTAACCTGAGACCAGGTATTAAACCCTTTTTCAGAAGCTGTGGAGAAGGGGCCTCGGTTCTGGGATATTGTGTTCTGGCTGCTCTTGCCTGACATTTACAAGAACATTTTAGCAAAAAGAATGAGGATGCTTGTTAAGAAGAGGGGTTGCAAAGATGTAATAAGTGAGAAAGCCGCAATGTTCTTGGAAATACAGAGATTGAAGGATAACTCAGATGGATTGTCTCTGTTTATTCTGCCTTTGTAAATAGTTATTCTAAACAATTTTATTTTTATGTTACCTCTAGTACTAATAAATACTCTTTGTGAATCCTAAAACTGTTTCTGGTTTTTCATATGTTTCCTGACCTGTGCCTCGATGACTGATGGTGTCAGCCTAAGTGGGATTTACAGCGTGCATACTCTAAGCCTGGAGTTTTGTGTGTGGGTACTGAACTTAGTACCAGGGAAGCACAGAGAAAGGTATGGATTCTGCAGCAGCAAGTCCAGGAGTGGTTACCAGAAGAATGTCAGCCAAACTAGCAGAGACAGAAGTCCAAGCTCAGATTGTACAGCCAGCACAAGTTATGGAAAAAGAATAGGCAATGATAGAACCTGAAAGCCTGATGAACTTTTTCAAATGGTGGGCTATACAACAAAAAGAGACAGAGAAGAAGAACAGCGAAAAGAGCTTCAGTATTTACAAGCACAGAAAAAAGAAATGCAATAACATAAACAACAGAGAAAAGAAGAGATGCAGTGATAGGAGCAGCAGATGAGGAAAGGGATGCAGTGACATGAGCAGCGATGGCTGGATGCCTTGAAAGCTGTCAAAGGCAGAGGATCTGGCAGAGATCCAGATGAGCAACAATATACAAGCAACTTAAAAGCCATTAAACTTACAAAGTTGTGAACTGGCCCGGTGGCGCTGAGGGTTGAGGTGCTAGACACCACACCTCATACCACGAAGGCGACCCAGGTTTGGGAACGAGCACGGGTCATCGGGGGTCGGCCAGGGCAGAGAAGGATAGAGTGCCTGATGGCAGCTCTCTTTCTCTGAGGAGGGGTACTGCAGGCTCCCGCCACAATGCTGCCACCTAGGGAAGCCCAGGTGGATGGCACGGTAGGGGGAGCAGCAGCCAGCAGATTGGGTGACGGTCGGCAGAGGGGCAGAGCAGGAGGTACGTCTCAGCATGCCTCCAAGCTCATAGCCCCTCATTGCACGCCGACTTCGGGGGAAAGGAATAAGGGAAAAACACCTCGCTCCCTCCTAGGTGATGATGCCTCCGTGAAGCTTCTCCAGGGCCCATCAGACAGACCCCACTGTGCCAGATCCACATGAACAGAGAGCTGGTTTGGAGAGTGGTAAGTATCAGGGGTTGCCCTCTCCACAGCTTACCCAGGGGGTATACCAGGGGTATTCAGGGGAGTGTGAACAGGGCACTCTAGGGGCAGATCATGACTGGGGTCGGGGGGGTTCAAAGGAGGTCATCGGAGAGAGTGGAGGGAAGAGGCAGACAAGGAGCACAAACACAAGGTTAAAAAAAAAAAGCTTACAAAGTTGTGTCCCTCAGATGGTATTGAGGCATACCTGACAACTTTTGAAAGATTTGTCACAGCTTGCCTATGGCCAAAGCAGCAATGAACAATCAGATTGGTACCCTACCTGACAAGAAAAGCCGAACTTGCTTACAGCAATATGGACACTGCACAGTCAGAAAACTATGACCTGCTGAAAAGTGAAATCCTGAAAAGATACAACATCTCAGGAGAGACTTACAGGCAGAGATTTCAGTCTCTGAAATACAACTCAGTTGACAATCCTTGAGTAGCATTCACCCAACTCAGAGAACTCCTGATTAAATGGCTCCAACCAGAGAGAGCAAAACAGTCCCACAGGTCAGGGACACATTTGCAATGGAACAATTCATCAGCATCCTGCCTACAGATGTTCAGCTTTGGGTGAAAGAACATTGACCTGAAAGTGGGGAAAAGGTTGTTTCTTTGGCTGAAGACTATTAAATGGCCAGACAGATGCCACAGCAGTGAGGTAACATCCAAGCACCTGTAAGACACTTTTGTTTTCCCAATTAAAGTCAAAGTCTGATAAGAATTCTGGTGGGGGTAACAAATATGTGCCCAACTATGTTATTTGTTATAACTGTAATAAGCCAGGTCATATTGCAAGAAATTGCCATAAAAAGAGTGACACTGGAGAAGATGTGTCCTTGGCAAATTGGGGCAAGTACTTAACAGATGTGAAGGTAAGGGATACGACTGTAAAGGGATTCATTGATTTGGGAAACAGACAGACCCTAGTCCATGTTGAGGTGATGGGAAAACACTGTGTAAAACGACCAGGTACTGGTGTCATCCGTATCCACAAGGACACTCGATACTATCCTACCACCCAGGTGACTCTGACCATTAAGGGTGTGTCACACCAAATGAAAGTGGGGGTAGTACCTAAGTTACCTGTACCCATGATGATTGGAAATGACTCTTCAGGATTTACTGAGTTAATCTTAGAGGCACTGAACCCTGCAATTTCAGCAGCAGCGGTAACAAGAGCTCAGGCAAAGAAAATCTCAAATGATGGGGGCACTGTCTTTCAGTGACTTTGATTTGGACTTGTTTGAGAACAGCTCCATGATCTAGAGGTCCAGGAAAGAAAGAAGACATCTGAAACAATAGTGGCAACACAAGACTTATAGACATAAAGGGTTAAAATATGAAAATGTTGAAGCTAAACTGATAACTGATTGTGATTTTGTTTCAGAGCAAGCTAACAATGATTCTCTCCACGGTTATTTTAAGCATCTGGTGGTGAAACCAAACCAGGGTGGACCAATGTTTAAAAATGTAATGGTTTATTGTACAGTGTTTGGGTTAAAACTCAGACACAGGAACAGACAGAACAATTGGTTATACCATAGAAGTATAGGACAGAGTTGTTGCAGATAGCGAATCATAGTCCCATGGCTGGTCACTCAGGGAGGGATCGCATCCTTGCCAGATTGCTGTCTAGATTTTACTGGCCTGGAATTCATGAAGAAGTTGCTACCTATTGTAATTCCTGTGCTGAGTGTAAGAAAGTTGCCCCAGTCACTAGAAAAGACAAGGTGCCCCTGGTGCCCCTACCCTTGATAGATGTGGCTTTTAAGAGAGTTGCATTGGGATGTGGCTGGTCTTTTAGACAAAAGTAAAAAGGGTAATGATTTATCCTGGTATACTACTTGATACCCAGAAGCAGTTCCAATGCATACTGTCACAGCTTCAAAAGTGGCAGCAGAGCTTGCAAAAATATTCAGCAGAGTGGGCATACCTAAAGAAATGATTACTGATCAGGGTGGTAATTTTGGTGCTGCATTACTTAAGGAGCTGTACAGACTACTAGGTATCACTGCCATAAGAACCCCCGCCCCCATCGCCCTCAGACAGATGGTCTTGTTGAGCATTTTAACCAAACCCTAAAATGCATGTTAAAACAGTTTGTATCAGGGGAAGGGAAAGACTGGGACCAATATTTGGCTTATCTACTTTTTGCTTGCAGAGAAGTGCCACAGGCATCAACAGAGTTTTCACCATTTGAAATGCTGTATGGTAGGCAGCCAAGAAGGCCACTGGATGTAATAAAAGAAACATAGGAAGATAACCCCACTCAAAAACAATCGCTAACGTCTTATATGTGTGCCCTAAGAAAGAAGCTGGCAAAACTTGAGGGCACTGTTCTGAAGCCAGCACTAGTCAAAGGGCAATAATCTTTTTCTCTTTCTGACACATCAACTTACTTTAAATCTTACAGGCTGTCAATAAGAAATTGTCCTGCCCGTGCCTACTTCAATTTTACTCCCTCAGCTCCACCCTAACTAGGTTCTATTTATGACTTATACTCTACCTTATCTAGACCTGTCACTTAAATAGGCATTACCAAATACTTCCTTCCTGAGGTGTCTACTATTAAAAAAGCCACAATGTTCTTCCTAGCTTGCCTATTCTGTTCCCTGTGGTCCCTGTACTTCACTCCTGTCTATCTCCCACCATACGTAGGCCTTCTGGAGATATAGCACACTGATGACTATTCTTACTCCAATCTTATAGCCTCCTGGCAAGTAAACATGCATCCCCTCTGGTGCTTCCCACCAAATACTCTGAGAATTGCATTTAGTCTGCTGAAATGCTCACAATACCATCCTTATAAAATACGTTATAGGAGGACCTGGCTGTGCCACCTCCTTTGGTTCTCTGCTCTCTTTTTCCTCCTTGCTGGAGATGTTGAACTGAACCCTGGACCTACCTCACAATATACCTTTAACACCCCCTCCTGGTCCTTTCTTAGGGGTCTTAAAATTGCACATCTCAGTGTTCATCATTTCATCCACAGTCATGCTGAACAGACTGCCTGGATTGACCACTATAACCCTGATATTCTGTGTCTCATGGAAACATGGTTAAAACCTGTTACCCCTGACTCAGCCCTGCTTTCCCCAATTTTAGCCTCCTGCGCTGGGATCACTTGGGTAAAAAGCATGGGGGTGATCTTTTGATATGCTACAAAAGTCACCTTAACATAGCCCTAATCCAGTATGTTGTGGCTCTTTCTTCTGCCACCTGTGAATTCCTCCGTGGACTCTTCCTACTAGGAAATGCCAAAACAATTCACATCATTTGCA
Source organism: Neoceratodus forsteri (assembly GCA_016271365.2). Taxonomy (NCBI): domain Eukaryota; kingdom Metazoa; phylum Chordata; order Ceratodontiformes; family Ceratodontidae; genus Neoceratodus; species Neoceratodus forsteri. Next base: position 997,104,280 of record CM028133.1, read on the forward strand.
CATATAACCTTCCAAAGCAGGGTATTAAGGGGCTCTTCTATCTGCTTGATAGCATTAGCCCTAACATCACCTCAAATGAGTTACTTATATGTGGTGACTTTGATCTAAACTGGTCTGTTGACAACGTCAAGCAGTATGAACCACTACTGGAGGACCTGGGCCTTACTCAGCTTATCAGTGAGCCTACATGAAACCACTCCAATGGGAGTCGAGGAACACTTCTCAATTGGAGTCTGACAACCAGGCCTGATAGGATCTCAGCATCTAGAGTCCTTCCTGACTCCATATACAACCATTCTCCCATCTACTGCATTTAGACAGTCCCATCTCCCAAAGTGCCCTATAAAATCACACAAGTGAGAGACTTCTCCAACTTTAACTCTGCTCTCTTTCTTCAAGATCTTGCAGCCATAGATTGGGCCACAGTACTCTCTGCCACAGATGTCACAAGTGCTCTTGACAAGCTTCTAAACATCCTCCTCTCTGCAGGATAAGCATGCACCTCATGTCAGAAAGAAAGTTAGAGGCACTATCACTAAATGGTTGCATGGGGACTTGTTCTCCCCCATGAAAGCCTGCCATAAGCATTGGGGTAACTCTAAAGCCTCTAAGGAATTGTCTGACTACCATGAATACTGGCGGCTCCACAACATCTGCAAAAAAAGCCAGACGTAATGCCAAGAGTGAATACTGCATGGCTGCCCTCTTATCCTCTGCTAGGGAGCCATGATACTTCTGGCACACTATTAAAATCATTGTCGGAGGTTATAGCCAGTGTGATACTACAGATATGCTTGTCAATGGTAGAAATTGCAATAATACTACTACATCACCTATGCCTTTAACAAGCAATTTTCCAATCTCTCAGCATTCACCTCCCTGTTTACTACTGACAATGACAAATCATCTACCTCTAACCATTCCTCCCTTCCAGAATATTTCTCTCACCCACATTTCTATCTTAAAATGATCTCAGTAAGGGAAACCTACAAGTTTCTCATTGGTCTTTCTCCTCATATGAGTGCTGGTCACGATGACCTTGAGCCAAAACTCCTAAAGATTGGGGCCCCTTAGCATGTGCTCCAATATCCCATATTGTTAACCTCTCCCTCACCAACAGAATTGTTCCTGCAGTCTGGAAAGTAGCAAGGGTTGTTCCTGTTTTCAAGCAGGGTGACCGGAAATGCATAGAAAACTACCATCCTATAGCTATCCTGTCTGCTGTTAACAAGATACTGGAAATGGTGGTGGAAGTGCAGCTGCAGACTACCTGTCTAAACATTCTTTACTGTCACCTGAACAGCATGTATTTCATAAAGGGCATAGCACTGGTAAGCCCTTGCTAAAGTTACATCTGATATAAGGATTGCCATGGACCAGGGTATGCTGACTGGGGCTATCTTCGTGGATCTCTCAGAGGCCTTCGATTTAGTTAATCACTCCCTACTCTGTACCAAGCTTCACTCACCTGGTGTTGCTGTTCTAGCCCTAAACTGGTTTTCCAACTATCTCACCAGCAGACTACAGCTTGTTAAGTACAATAGTGCTCTATCAGAACCTGTCCCTATTAATATCGGTTTCCATCAGGGATCTATTCTGGGCCCTATCCTATTTTCTCTTCTTATCAATGACTTCCCAATGGTCCCTACCCACAGCAACACAACCATATAAGCTGATGACCTGGTCCTCCTAGCTACCTCAGGTGATGTCCATGCCAAAAATTGGGGACTGGGGAGGTATATTGTGACAAAGGTGGATTTAAACTAGATGGGGGGTGGCAAGTGGACAACAAGTAGACAGGGATCTTATAGAGTGGAGTCACAGCCTACCCCTTCAGACTAGCAGGGAAGGACTAGGGGTGGCCAAAAATGGAGGGATCAAAAGGGAGGAGATGGAGGGTGATGAAAGGAAGAGGTCAGGATGGAGGGTGATCTCACTGAATGCGAGATGCTTAGGCAACAAATCAGCTGAGCTACAGGCACTCTTGGCAGTGTGTAGAGTGGATATTGCAGCTGTCATGGAAACGTGGGCAACTGAGCACCAGGACTGGGATCTAGCCATTCCAGGGTTCAAATTATACAGGAAGGACAGGAAGGAGGTGAGGGGGTGGGGTGGCAGTCTATGTGAGGGACAGGATCAAATGCACAAGGAACAAGGGGGAGGAAAGAAGAACAGAGGCAATCTGTCTGCAGTGCCTAGACTCAGGGGGAAGGAAACTGAGGTTTGGGGTGGTATACAGGCCACCATCCCAGTCTGAGGAGCTTAACAGGGAATTAGCGGGACAAATCAGAAAGGTATGTAGAGGGATACGTGAAGGCAGCCTGAAGAGAAACAGTACTCCACTCCCCTGCTGTTAATGTTATGCAAATTTCACAGTTCTCGAGCGATCAGTCATTTTCAAACAGCCTAATACAGTTTTGGGAAACATAGCTTATCATTGCGGTAGAAACAGTATCGTGGTAAAATGGAGCTTTACATGAAAAAAGTGCCTCCGCGGCACTCCCCCCCACCGACGCCAGAAAAAGAGAAGGCCACGAAATGCCCGGAACATCAAGCAGAAGGTGCAACTAAGCCTGCCAGTTCAGCATCGGCCCTCTTGGGAGAGAGGTTTTTAGAAATAATGCACCCACTCCAGGAAAAGATCTCCGATATCTCGGAAGACCATCAGCAAATTAAAGCCTCAGTGCAATCGCTCTCTGTGGGTGACACTGAAGAAAAGCTCATTTAATTGAAAAAAAAAAAACAGGGGAAAGTTGATCAGGATAGCATTCAAATGGGCCGGAAGATAAAGAAACTTGAGAACAAGCTTGAGGATTTGGAAGGTCGGAGTAGGAAGAATAACCTCCTGATAATTGGAGTGCCAGAAAAGGAAGAGGGCAATATTCCGATATTATTCCTACAGAAATTGTGTGAGAGGATAGCTGGACCATCCTTGAATGGCACAACTTACATTATCAAGCGAGCACATCAGGCTCTCCGCCCTCCTCCACCCCCCCGGTTATCCACCCAGGCCCCTCATCTTCAAGTTGCTAAACTTTCTCAACAAGCAGCACATATTGTCTAAAATTAGAGATCTTCAGGAGGTGCTGTGGGAAGGACGTAAGATCCGAGTCACACAGTATCTTCCACAGTCGGTCAGACAGAAATGGCAAGAAATGCACACTCAGCTGTTTCCAAACTCATAGCTGCGGGGAAACCCTTTCGTATGAGGTACCCAGCGATTCTTCAAGTTGAAGCCAGAGAGCAATGGTATTCATTTGAATCTCAGGGACAAGCTCTTAAAGAGCTTAAATTGCTATTCCCAGATCTGTTTACATGAAGAGGTCTATGTGATGATTTGGGTAGAAATAATTTTAAACAAAGTGAGAGAGGAAAGATGAATGTTTTGACCTGAATGCGGCTAAACAGCGAGTGTTGATTATGGGGCTTATAAGTTATCAATTTCTCCTGGATGAGACAGAGAGTCTTCCTGCTGCAAGTATGTTTGCTGAATCCCTTATACCCCAAGACAGATCTCTGCAGCTGATAACTTTGCAGGTAGACCACATTCAAGCACGGGGTCAGACCAATAGACATTTGCATGAGCCCAGGAGATATCGAGAAGCTGATCAATTTCACTTGATCTAGCCTTGGTTGCAGTCTCCTAATTGATATGATTAAAGTAGCTCTCAACATGTTCAGATCTGATCCTGATGTATTAAAAGGAAGGTATAAGAAGCAGGATCCTAAGGGGCAGCTGAACTTCTTGTTTCTCTGTTTTGTTTTCCCCTTTTTTTATTTTCTTTTGTACTGTTTTCAAGAGAAGGGTATCTACAAGATAAGACTGCTGAATCAGCGCCCCCGGACTTTGATTTCCTTTTTCTATCATGCTGTGAAGTAAGGCAAATTCTGAAACCTTTTACTGATTATGTCGTATATTATTTTTACTGCTGTGTTTTATCATATATGCGACTGTTTATACAGTGGGGGAGGGTTGACGCGGGATGGGGATGTACTGTGATGCAGGCTTGTGTTAATATCTCACGCCTGGTTTTGTTAGGGACTACGGTTGATTAGAACTGGGGTTTAGCTTGATAGTGTATATAGAGTTAATAGTTAGTGATTAGAGGGTATTAAGGAATATGGTTAGAGGGAATAAGTTTTCTTTTTGTGGGGATATAATGTTAAAAGTGGGGACAGAGCCAAGAGTTGTTAGGGTAAATATCGCTAAAAAGATATCAAAGTTGTTTCTCCTATTCAACATATGTCATGAGTGGCCCTTATAATTTCATCACTTGGAATGTGAAGGGTGCCTGTGATCATTGCAAAAGACCAGTTATAATTAGGCACCTCCAACATCTGAAAGTTGGGATTGCTTACATACAAGAGACTCATCTCCGACAGGAGGATACCAGTTTGTTCTGCAAAGCCTGGGTAGGGCAGGTATACAGAGCTGGGAAATCCACTAGTCGTGGTGGTGTGGCAATATTAATCGATAAAAAGATTCCCTTTATATTGGAAAAAGAGATATGGGATCCTGATGGACGTTATGTTATATTATATGACCTATTGGAATCTCAACAAGTTCCACTGGGATCGGTATATGGGCCAAATATAGACTCCCCCCTTTTATTTACACAGCTGATAGGGCTGGTGGCTACAGACCACCCCAAACTGACTATTATAGGGGGTGACTGGAATATCACTCTCCACCCACTCAAGGATAGATCAGATTCTCAGAGACGAGGACTGTCTCCCGCACAAAGGGCACTGCATGAACTCATGAAGGGTCTTGATCTCATAGATGTGTGGCGAATTTTAAATTCCGAAGATCACCAATACACCTTTTTCTCTTTCCCCACAAAACATTCTCTAGAATCGACTTCCTCCTCATGAGTTCATTTGCCCTCCCAGGTGTCATTAGTTCTACTATACATGTCAGGGTTATTTCCGACTATTCACCAGTATTGCTATTACTGCTTATAGGGCCAGGAGTTAAGAGGGATGCCCTGTGGTGGTTAAACACTCAGCTACTTCACCAACCTAAATCTTTACAGCACATTAAATACTTTGTCTCAAATTTTATAGAGATCAACAGGGGTTCCATAAATAGGGTCGACATGGTTTGGGCAGCTCTGAAAAGTGCTCTGAGAGGGAAGTATGTTCGCTTGGCTGCCACTAAATATCGGCAGTCTAAGCACCATTTGGATTCCTTACTTCAATCAATTACTCAATTGGAACACGTACTTAACTGGCTTTACCCAGATGAGGACTGGGTTAAGCTTCATGACTAGCAAGCCAAATATCTCAACTTAATGTCTCAGACAGCTGAGCTCTCCCTGAAGCGTACAAAGCTCCACTATCTAGACATGGGGGAGAAAGCTAACAAATTATTAGCTATGAGGTTACGACAAGTTGAAGCGTCTCAATTTATTCTGGGTATTAGGCCAGACAAAGATAAACCCGTGGTTACAGCTCTCAGAGGAATAACACAGATTCTAAGGCAATATTATCAGACTCTCTATTCAGAAAACCTAGCCAAATGTCCCTCTGAGGCAGATATAACTAGTTATCGTAATTCAATACCCTTGCCTAAATTATCTCCCTCTCAAACCTCATTCCTAGGTGGTCCCATCAATATCAAAGAAGTGGTGAGTGCTATAGAACAACTTCCACTGGATAAATCCCCAGGGCCTGATGGTATACCCAATGACCTCTACAAGGTTTGTATATCGGATTTAGCTCCACTTCTGACAGATGTTTACAATTTCTCATTTAATAAGGGCCTTTCAGAGGCATCTTTTCTTGGGGCAATATTTACCCTTATCCTTAAAAAAAAAGGCAAGGACCCATAATACCCAGAAAGTTACTGACCTATCTCCTTGATCAATAATGATATTAAGCTCCTTGCCAAAATACTAGCCAATAGGCTGGGACCTATACTGCCCACAATAATTAACAGGGAACAGATTGGTTTTATGATAGGAAGATCATCAGGAGATCACATGTGTAAACTACTGCATCTCATCTCGGTGTCCAGGGACTCTGAGCGCCCTATGGGTCTGGTGTCCCTGAAAGCTGAGAAAGCTTTTGACAGAGTCTCTTGGGATTTTCTTTTTATTACTTTGTCCCATTTTGGTCTCCCAGATGACTTTCTTAAATGGGTTAGATTACTGTATTCATCTCCATCAGCCCAAATTCGATGTAATAGTGTTCTTTCTGAAACCTTTCAGCTTTACCAAGGTACCAGACACAGTTGCCCCTTATCCCCCCTGTTATTTAATCTCTATTTAGATCCTCTGATCAGGAAACTAATAATGCTCCCAAAACTTTGGGGAATCCAAGTGGAAAACAAGCGATATTCTCTCTCAGCTTATGCTGATGACCTGCTCCTACACTTGGAGGATCCCAGGGAATCCATTCCAACCCTTTTAACGGTGACAAAACTTTCTCTATAGTTTCACACTATAAGTTTAATCTCTCCAAAACCAAGGTCTTACCTCTAAATAACAAAGTCTCTAGAGGAGATGTAGCTGAGTTTGCTCTTTCCTGGGAACCAAACTCTCTGCTATATTTAGGAATCCATGTGACCAGAGATATTACTTCCATGATTAAATCTAACCTTTCAGAGTTAATGATTACGCTCAAGATTGACCTTGAAAGATGGGGAACCTTGTCATTGTCACTCTGGGGAAGGATCAACACGGTGAAAATGAATGTGCTGCCTCAAATCCTGCGCCCAATGGGCATGCTAGACTGCTTTTTACCCAAAAAATGGTTCACCAAGCTTCAGTCCATGCTTAGTTCATTTATGTGGCAAGGTAAAGGGGTCAGAAGGTCATACCTTAAACTTACTGCTCCAAAAGGACAGGGTGGACTGGCTATCCCATCCTTTTTTTTATATTACTGTACTCAACTCATTAGTAAATTGGCCCATTGGGTGCAGGAGACACAGGCAGTTAGTTCACAAGAATACACACTTATTTGGTTAGAAATCGAGAAATACTTGGCTGCGAAATACAATTGCACCCTGCCCTCGTTATTATACACTATACCCCATGCAATCCCTAAGCCTCTAAAGATAATTCCTTTAGGATGGTCTGTTAGATCTCTACACCAGTTACAGCTGTACATCTCCCTTAACTGGCATACCTCATTGGAGCAACTACTGTTGGGCAATCCTCATTTTAAAATTGGGCACAGACCTATTTTATCTTCTTATTGGCCCATTCTCATTGGAAGTGAAGCCTTAGACTTGTATTCTGAGGGAGAATTAGTCTATTTTCCCAATTTTCAAGGAAGATTTAATGTACATGAACGAACCATCTTTAAATTCAGGTAACTTAGGGAAGCCATTTCCTCCCACATGAGAAAAGTTCAGAATCCCCTGCCCTCTACTGTAGCTTTATCTACAATTCTGCAATTTGACAAGCAACCCCATGTGATTTCCATAGTTTACAATAAAATTCAATCCCTAAATTCTAATATACCTCAGGGTGTTTGTTACTATTGAAATCAGGAATTACTTTTAAGTTCTGAAGTAGACCTGTGGAGGAAAATCTGGCTTAATCCCTATAGATTCATTAAACAAAATAGATTGTGCCTCATGCAATTCAACATCATGCATAATCTGTATTTTACACCAGTACAACTCCATAAACTGGGGAGATTGTTCACCCCTACCTGCCCACACTGTGGAGATGGTTTGGGTACCTGTACCACATGCTGTGTCTATGCTCAAAAGTGCAGGCATTTTGGCAAGCAATCAGACAATCTCTGGACCCCTTACTGGGCATTGATCTTTTATTCATGCCAGAAGTCTGTTTATTTGATTATTTTTCCCATGGTATCCTAAAGGTTAGGAAAGTTTATGTGACTATGATCTCCGCCACGGTGAAATTAGTAATTATGAGAAATTGGACAGATACAACATCCCCACCAGTTCTGGAATGGCATAGGGAGATATTACTAGCTCTCCAGTTAGAGAAACACATCTGCTCAATGCGCAACAGGCCCCTGACCTACCAGAATCAATGGAGGACTCTAGAGGCCCTACTTTCTATCTGGAAGCCCTGAACATTTAATACTATAGTTTCTCCTTCTCTACTGTACCAATGGGATGGTTTACGAACAACACTTGGCCCTGAGGGGTTGGAAGGGATGTTGATGGGAGGTATGGGGTGGAGGGGAAGTGATGAGAGGGAATTCACTCTTATTGTCTTAAAGCTATTATGGAATCTTCTTCATTTTATGATTACTGCTTAGAAAATTCCATCGTATTAACCCATATTTTGTTGTAATATGGGGTGACCCCTCTGGTTACCCAAGTGTTTCCCATCTTTGGATTTTTTATGTTAAATTAAAACTTAATAAAGTTTATTGAATTAAAAAAAAGAAAGGTATGTATAAAAAGGAAGGTGGTCATCATAGGAGATTTCAACTTTCCAGGGATAGACTGGAGCATTCCAGTCACCTCCAGTGCTAAGAGAGCAAGTGCTCCTGGATGCAATCAAGGGGGTGTCTCCTGACACAGTTGGTCAATGTACTTACTAGGCTAAAGAACACTTTAGATATGGTATTGTCAAATGGGGAGGCAGTAAGGGAAATATGGGTGGAGGACCCACTAGCCGACAACGATCACCAAACGGTGTGGTTTAATATCACGATGTGTGGGGAGCCAGAGAAATCAGTAACCCAGGTGGTAAACTTCAGGGGGCAGACTTTGTGAGGATGCAGGAAGTCGTGAAAGGGAAACTGGAGGACATAAGGCAGGAGATGAATATGGAGCAGAAATGAGACATTTTTAAATGGCTGAATATAGAGGTGACAGAAGCCTGCACCAAGACACAGAGTAAGAGGAGCAGAGCAAGGAAACCATGCTGGTTGAACAGCGAGGTAGTGGATGTGGTGAGGGAAAAACTAGAGGTGCACCAGAGGTATAGGAGGATGGGGAAGGAAGGGGACAGGGACGAGTATGCAACATGGTCCAGGGAGGGGACCAGAAAAGAGAGAGTAGCCAAGGCCCAGAGGGAGCTGAGATTAGGATAAGGAATAAATGAGGGGATGAGAAAGACTTTTTCAGATACATCAAGGAGAAAAGGAAGTGCAAGGAGACAATAATGAGGATAAAAAAAGGGCAGGGAGTGGACATAAAAGGTGGAGGAACAGGAAGCAGCACTGAATGAATACTTTTGCTCAGTGTTCATGGAAGAAAAGGGGGGACTGCTATCACCATTGGCTGGGAGGGTGGGGATGGGGAGAGGAGGCAACAGATGGAAGAATTGAGGGAGGTTGAGTCCTAGAGGGACTGAGAGCACTGAGGGTAGACAAGGCACTGTGGCTGGATGGGATCCACCCCAGGGTGCTGAGGGAGATGGCAGAGGTGTTGGTGGAATCGCTGGTGGATCTGTACAGCACCTCACTGGAGTCAGGATGTGTGCCACTGGACTGTAGGATGGCACATGTAGTACTGGTACACAAGAGTGGACCAAAGTGATGAACTGGATAATTGTTGTCCGGTAAATCTCACCTCCATAGTGTGCAAACTCATGGGCATGTTACTAAAGGAAAGACTAATGTCGTACTTCGAGGACAACAGCCTCCAGGATGTGAGGCAGCATGGGTTCATTTTGGGGAAGTCTTGTCAAACTAACCTGATACAATATTATGACTCAGTGACAGGTGAGCTGGATAGGGGTCATGTGGTGGATGTTCTTTACTTGAACTTCAGCAAGGCCTTTGGGTGCCTCATGGGTGGCTTGGGGGAAAGCTAACTGGTGTAGGAGTAGTGGCAAAAATGACAAACTTGATTACAAGCTGGCTGAGTGGGAGGCTGCAACAGGTGGTAGTGGGAGGGGAGCTCTCAACTCTGAAGCTGGTGATGAGTGGGGTGCCACAGGGCTCTGTGCTGGGACCAGTATTATCTGGGCTCTTCATATCAGACATTGCACATGGGGTAGTGAGGAAGGTAAGTCTGTTTGTGGAGGACACCAAATGGGTGCAGTGGTGGATAGAGGGGAGAGATGGAAACAACTGTAGGGGACCTAAGCAAGCTAGAGGAGTGGTCAGAGAGGTGGCAGCTGGGGTTCAGTGCAAAGAAGTGTTAGGTTATGCACTTCAGAGTGAAGAACCCAAGTAGAGAATATTGGCTGGGTGGGTTAAGCTGGGGATCAATGAGGAGAAAAAGGGTCTTGGGGTAATGATAACAGGGACCATGAACAACACTGCCCAGTGCAGGAGAGCGGCTTCAAAAGTGAACAAAATGCTGGGGTGCATAGAGATGGGGATTTCATCCAGGCAAGAGAGGTGATCTTGCCCCTCTACAGGTCACTAGCCACACTTGGAGTATTGTGTACAGTTTTGGAGGCCATACCTGATGTATGATATCAGGCAACTGGAGGGTGGCGCAGAGGACAGCAATGAAGATGATATGTGGAATGGAGAAGAGAGTATGAGAGCAGGCTTGGAAACCTGAATATGTACATCCTGGAGGATAGAAGGGACAGGGGGAACATGATAGAGACATTCAAGTATCTGAGGGGAATCAATAAGAATGGGGCAGTCCGGGTCTTTAAGCTAAAGAGGAGGAGGGACCCCAGGGGACATGAGCTAAGAATAGAGGGGTGAAGATTTAGGAGGGAAATGAGGAGACACTATTTCATGGAGAGGGTTGTAGCAAAATGGAATGCACTACCAGAATGGGTGGTATCATGTAAATCTGTGAACAGCTTTAAAAGGGTATGGGACAGGGAACGGGAGAGTGAGGGTTGAGGAGGTGGGCGGCAGCAGCGGGATGCAAAGGGGAAGGGGTGGGGTAGCTGCAAACTAGGGGTGCTAGCTGCACACTCAAGCAGGCTTAGATAGACCAGGTGGTCTGTTTCTGCTGGCACAATTATATGTTTGTATGTTCGTATAAATCACAACCTACAAACAGAATTCAGTAAACTGCAACATTGGCTCCTTACACATAAGCTCATGCTAAACTTAAAGAAAACTCAATTCATGCTTTTCAGCTCCTCTGCCTAAAATCAAACAGTCTCCTGTCCCATCCAATGTCTCAAGCCTTGATGGTGTCCCAGTTGGCCCGACATGCTCCTTTAGATACCTGGAAGTTACTCTTGACCCCCCTGTTAGACCTGTCTCTACACATTCAAAATGTCTGCAGGGCAACAAATATCAGGGTTGGACTTGCATAGCGAGGCATGTGAGTCCCTTACTGCGGCTTGCCCTTGCTAAAGGTTTATTCCTTCCCTCTCTCAACTATGGACTGACAATCTTTACCCTCACCACAAAACCTAGCCTTGCTAAATGGAATGTGGCCTATAATAATATAGATATTGCTGTAAATGAATGCTGAAAATAGAAAACAGAGTTAAAAATCAATGTTTTGACCTTAAGAATTCTTCAGGAAATATCTAAAAGAGAAAAAAACAAAGTTAGAGCTTTTCCTCTTTTAGATATTTCCTGAAGAAGGCCTAAAGTCAAAACATAGATTTTTAACTCTGTTTTCTATTTTCAGCATACATTTAATATAACCATTTTGTTTTGGTTTCAGACCACATGCTGATGCAGCACCTTGTTTTTGTTTTTATAATAATATTTGCAGATTTGCCCTTGCCATCCCTCAACTTACCCATCACTGTGATTTATGCAGTCAGCTACACTGGTTGTCCCTGGATAATTATCACTCATTTGTCTTGGGCTGCTTCACAGACAAAATCGTCCACAATGCCACCCCACCTGCCCTGTCAAAACTCCTTCAGGCGGCTCTACTATCATACCGGCTAAGGTCAGCTGACTTGCAACTCCTTCTTGTCCAAAAAACTCATATACTGTCAGGTGATCGTGCCTTTGCTGTTTGTGCCCCTAGATTCTAGAATATCCTACCTGGAACCATCAGATGTACCCCCATCCATCCCATCTTTAAGCGCTTCTTCTGGTTGTACCTGAATTCTGCCTCAGCCTGTAACTGTTCCAAGGCTGCTTGATATCCTCTACCCCTGCTTGGACCCTGTTGTGCACCCGTGACTTCTCTGGTTCCCCTACCCCCTAATTGAGCTCTAGTAAGGGGATTTATCTACCCTGCATGCCCTTCGCTTCAGCACTTACCATCCCTAAAATGGGACTAATTTCACTTGTATTATTTCCACAAAATGTAACTATCATTTGCTTGTTCTTACCTTTGACATATATGATTGTCCGTTCATCCTATACCTATTTATTTGTATCACCCTGCTCATTGCTTGTATTTCACATTGTTGTAATTCCCTGCACTGTTCTGTAAACATGCTCTTGTATACTCCCTGGTCATATCTGAAAATATGCTTTCCTTGTCTAGTGTGCTTACCTGGTAAACAAAAGCTAATAAATAAATATGTTCAAATTACCCATAGTAATCAGGGAGAGGCCCCAAATCATCAGAAAGTATATTATGACCATGGGGTAAAAGAAAATGTTTTTGAGCCAGGTGAAAAGGTTTTGCAACTGTTACCCACAACAGAAAATAAACTGTTAATGAAGTGGTAAGGGCCTTATACAGTGCTTAGATGTACTGGCACCATTAAGTATGAGACCCCTGACAGGAAAAATCCTACTAAGATATACCATGCTAACCTTCTCAAGAAATGGGTTAAAAAAACACTAAAAGCTGTTGTGCTGGTTTTACTAGAAACTGATAATGAAGATATTGGTGCAGCTTATGATAGACTGGAACAGACTGTAAATGCTGATGCTGTAAAGGTGAATGTTTCCATAACCTCAGAACAAACTGCAGAAATTTGTAATGTGCTGAAGAGATTTTACCACAGTACCAGGCCGAACAAAAGGGGCCGAGCATGTAATAGTGCCAAGGAAAGCTTGCCCTATTAGGCAAAAGACATATAGGTTACCAGAGTGGTTAAGAGCTGATGTGGTTAAGGATATACAAAAACTGAAAGACTTGGGTACAGTATCATAGAAGAGTCAAGGAGTGCTTGATCATCTCCAGTAGTAATTGAGAACAAAAAAAAGTGGGTGTTAGAATCTGCCTCAATTTTAGGAAATAATCAAGTGTCAGAATTTGACAATTATCCTATGCCCAGAATAGATGATTTGGTGGACAGACTGGGGAGTGCAAGGTATTTCAGTACCCTCGATCTCACCAAGGGTTACTGGCAAATTCCTTTAGCTAAAGAATCCAGAGACAAAATTGCATTTGCCACATATGTTGGATTCTATCAATTCACCACCATGCCATTTAGTTTACATGCTGCGCCAGCTACATTCCAGGGTACATGGATGTAATTTTATCATCTCACACTGGTTATTATGCTCCATACCCAGATGATGTCATGGTGTACAGTCCAGACTGGAAACGCCACCTGGAACACCTATGTGCAGTTATCCAATCGATCAAAAAGGCAGGTCTGATTATTAATCCTGCCAAATATGCATTGGAAATGCAGGAAACCACTTATTTGAGCTATGTGTTGTGAAATGAAGAACTTAAGCCAGAAATTTCTAAAATAGAATCTGTAGCTAACAGCCCTCTCTCTAAAACAAAGAAATGTGTCAGGTAATTTTTAGGAATGGCTGGTTATTATCAGAGATTTGTTTCCAACTTTGCTAAGTTAGTTACTCCCCTCACTGAACTCATGAAAAAATGATACTCAAATAATGTGAAATGAACCCGAGAGTGTGACGAAGCTTATCAAACCATTAAGGCTGCATTATGTTCAGCCTCTGTTTTAGGAAGCCCAGACTTTGAACAACAGTTTTTGTTACAAACGGATGCATCAGAGGTAGGCCTAGGTGCAGTCTTGAGTCAGAATATAGATGGGAAAGAACATCCTATTCGATACATAAGTAGGAAATTGTGCGACAGAGAGATAAGGTACTCCACCATTGAAAAGAAATGTTTAGCAGCAAAGTGGGCCATGGAGTCCCTTAAGTTTTATTTGCTCGGAACTGACTTTGTACTTATAACAGATCACAGTCCTCTCTGTTGACTTATCCAAATGAAAGATAATAGATTTCCAGAATCACAAGATGGTGCCTGGCACTATAGCAATTTAAATTCAAGGTGATTCACAAATCTGGTAACGAGAATAGCAATGCTGATTTTCTGTCAAGATATGGATCAGGAATTGTGGGTTCTGAAGGTGGAAAAGCAAATGTATGAGTTTAAACTTTACTGTTTTCTGTACTGTTATAGAAAAAGGATACTGCACATGTGCTTAATTTCTGAAATTTAGAAGCTAATGTTAGTAGAGAATTAATAGAAAGTTTTGGAAACCTGTTTGATAAAACAGGTTCCCTCTTAAGGAGGGGGTGTATGTGACGTGATTGAGAAGGACCCTGTCCCAGTTGATATGGAGAGTTTGAATGCAGGGATCTGTTTTATTCTTTCTTTTCCTGTCTCTTGTCTGTCTGGTTGCAGAACCAAATTTTCTTGTGAGACCTGGTATTTGATTACGTGATTACCCTGACAGTCTCACAATTCTCTGCCTCTATCTGTTTCTCAGTCTTCCTTTGCTGTTCTGTCTTTTTCTCCCTTGCATATCTGCTGTTATAAAAATATATGCAAATCATTATGTTGAAATGTAATTGATATTGTGATCCTTTGTTTAGAAATTATATAGTGGTACTGTTGAAATGTTTATAATTATAGTTTGAGATGACTGCAAAAAACTATTAGGAACATAAGGGGGTTAACTTGAGACCAGTTGTTAAGCCCTTTTTCAGAAGCTGTAGAGAAGGGGTCTCGGTTCTGGGACATTGTGTTCTGGCTGCTCTTGCCTGACATTTACAAGAACATTTTAGAAAAAAAAAAACAGGATGCTTGTTAAGAACAGGGGCTGCAAAAATGTAATAAGTGGGAGAGCTGCAATGTTTTGGGAAATACAGAGATTGAAGGATAACTCAGATGGATTGTCTCTGTTTACTCTGCCTTTATAAACAGTTATTCTGAACAATGTTTTCTTTATGTTACTTCTAGTACTAATAAATACTTTCTGTGAATTCTACAATTGCCCCTACTATTTCATATGCTTCCTGACCTGTGCCTCAACAACAATACCTTAGCTGTACCAAGGATGACAGGGAAGTGATTCAAAGGTTCCAAAATCTACAGACCATCACCATAAAACCTGCTGATAAAGGTGGAGCAGTTGTGGTGATGGACAAAGATAAATTTACTCAAGAAATGTTGTCTCAATTGAATGATAAGGAGCTTTACAGACTAGGAGATTGTAGGGAGGGTGTACACATTGGATCACTAGGGGACTCCTAGCATTTATGAAAGCTTGTGATCAAAAGTGGGCTGATCATAAATTGTCCCCCTGCCCTTCCCTGTGGAATGAATATAGGTATCTGAGAAATTAGTGTAAACAGCTGGCCAAATCCCTAAAACTGAACTATTACATTAACCTTCAGAAGACATCCTCGGTAATCCTGGGAAATTCTGTGGCTCCCATAGCTCCCTCATTATTTTAGTGTGTTTGTTATTGTCATTTACTTTTATTATGATGTGGAATATGTATTCCTATTTGTGTAACTGTATGTAATGTAATTTGTTTGTTGTGCTATGCGTATGTATATTTTTTATTGACCACGGGTTGAAACTGTAAAAGGGAATGTATCCCAGTGTGCTTACCAGTATACAAATAAAAATAAAAATCATATCAAATCATCAATCTCTGCACCAACAGTTCTGTTATAAAACTTGATTCCCCTTCTGTCCCTCTGACCCAGCCATCTGAGGTAGCTCTGTCTTTTAACATAAAATTTACAGATATGTTGGCCCATCTCAACAAGCTTACTGACAGATCTACCTTCCAACCTTGGAATCTTCGCAAACTCACAGTCCTCCACTACCCCCCCCAGGTACTCCACTCTTCCACTTCAAGACCATATCCATTCAAGACACCACCAAGCTTCTAAAGAATCTCCCAAACTGGTGTAGCCTGAGTTCAGATGGCATCTCACCTATCCTGCTCAAACTCATCTCCACTACTATCTCCAAGCCTCTCACTTTTATTTTTAACTTGACCCTGTCTACTTTTCTCCTTGCCTGATACCTAAAAATCTGCAAATGATGTACCTATCATCAAAGCAGGGGACCCCCACTCTTCTGATAATTACAGAATTATCTCTATCCTCCCCCACCTAAGCAAACTTCTAGAAAAAATAGTTCACTGCCAACTGTTGGAACATATCAATAAACACAATCTTATATGTAGCCAACAGTATGGCTTTCACAAAAATCACTGCACCATCTCTGCACTTGCACCCTTTACTGACCACATCCTTACTGATATGTTTCAAGGGCACACCACAGGAGCTGTCTTTGTGGACCTTACCAAGGCCTTTGACATGGTCAACCATGTACTCCTCCTCTCCAAGCTGCACCAACTCGGTTGCTCCACTGAGACTGTTGATTGGTTCAGGAGCTACCTCCTGGGCCACTACCAATCTGTGTGCATAGGTTTTGCCATCTCCCCTGTTCTCCCCATCTCAACTGGCATCCCCCAAGGGATCCATCCTGGGCCCACTATTCTTTTCCATTTTCATTAATTCTCTCCCCTCCGAAAGCCTGAACTGTAAATCGCTTCTGTATGCTGACAATCTTTATTTATTACTGCGATAAGCCCCTCACCAAGGTCTGTTCTGTCCTCACCCAGAGCTATGGCAGTGCCCATAGCTGGGTCACATCCAACCTCTTATTGGTTAATGTGAAAAAAAACATGCAATATGTGTCCAAACCCCAACTCGCCAAAATTCATAGTTCAGGCTCCTCCCTCCAAATACTATCCCCAGATAGTCTCGTCCTAGAAGATGTTGCCTCTTTCAAATACCTGGGCATAACAGTTGACCTGGCACTAACGTTCTCAGACCACATCAACAATGTATTTTGCAGGGTCAATCAAAAATTATGGGCCATCTACCATCTGCATAAATTACCAACTCTGGAGGCTCAAACAGCCGTAGTTCAGGGTAACCTGCTTCTTATCATTGATTACTGCTCCACCATCTATTATCATGCATCCTTTGATCTCAGAAGCAGGCTCACATCCATCCATAATAGTGCTTGCCACTTTACTGTTATGGCTCTGTTCTCAACCCATCACTGTCACCTCTAGGACCCTAGGCTGGCTACCCCTTCAAGACCACTTTGACTTTGCTCTCTGCTGCATTGTAGTTAGTATCATCAGGGGTGGTATTGTGTCCCCTCGTTCTTCCTTACTCAAGGTCAGAACCCTACCCAGGAGATTACACTCATCCACTGTCCCTCCCCTTAAGGTTCTGAGGGTCTCTACCAACATGGGAGGGGAAGACTTAGTGCACTTACCTGGTAATCAAAGACATACATACATACATACATACTTAAATACATACATAAACAAATAGATAAACATTTGGTCCCACATCAAATTTCAAAAAAGAAATTGATACAATACTAGAAGAAGCTGTTTAAATCATACCATTAACCACAAAACTTGCATTTTTTTAACAGTCAGACATCCAGTAAGACTAACTATATACATCCTCCTTAAATTCACAAACATTTGGTGAATCCAACAGCTAGACCAAGTGTTTCAAGCATAGGTTCACTGGCTGAACCATTGGCACAATTTATTGACTCCTATATCAAGAAAACAGCTCAGAAATCAAGAGCTTACATTAGAGACACTACACATATCCTAGGGATTCTGGAAAAGACTGAAATAGAGCCAGACTGGCTACTATTAACCCTAGATGTAAAATCACTTTATACAAATATACCACACTCAGAAGGTCTGGATGCATTACATGAGGCATTATGTGACCACGTGACATACAATACCATAGTCACAGAATTTTTGGTAGAGCTTTCTGAAATTTTTCTAATCAAAAACATTTGTTTCACTTTTATCTGAGATTTTCCGTTGAATCAAGGATACAGCAATGGGGCAGTGATGGCCCCAACTATGCCACTATTTACCTAGCCCAATGGGAGAAAAAACACATACATGATCCTGACACCAAACAGTACTTTGATCAGTTGGATTTTTACCATCACTTTATCAACAACATTAAACTTATTTGGAAGGGCAACAAAGTAAATTTATGGAAATTTGTGGACTATCTCAAAAGCACCAAATCCAACCTAAAATTTATACTGACACTAAGTAAAAGTAAAAGACCTCACTACTCTTGTAGGGTTCCCACCCACTTTAGCTACCTTCTATATACTCCATATTAGGTCATTGACCTACTTTAGTTACTTCCTGTATACTCTATATTATGTACTTGACAAAGCCTCTCTGGAGGCGGCTTACTGCACACCTGACTTACTTACAAGATGCATTGTTAGCAACCACTGTATAGGTGTATCCTACTGTCTATAAACTGGTCATAAGTTAATTATGAATATTACACTGCCTCTGTTTAGCTACCTCCTGTACAGGCAATTTTACGATGCTGACTGTATGTCTACTTGTGTTTACCCACAGTTATCACTGTATGTATGTTGGCGTATTCAATCTAATGTGGAGCCTTTGTAAACGAGTCTTTGACTCAAAGGGTTGTAATTCTAACTTCTTAAATAAATATATAAATAAAACCAGCATTAACTTTTTGGATCTGAAGATATCAAAAAATGGGGATGGGGATTGTCTACCAATCTGTTCAGTAAAACCACTGATAGAAATGTTAAAGTATATTACATTTGTGGAGTTGCCACCCCAGACATGTGATCCATAATATACCTGTGGGTCAGTACTTAAGAGTTAAATGTAATTGTAGCACAGTAGAATGATACAATAGGGTGCTGAAATCCTTTTCATGAGATTTCAGGACAGAGGATGCAGCCAAAGATGTATAGAAATGGCTAAAAAACAAAGTAGGTGGGATGGACAGACAAACCTGTTGGTGACGACAGAATAAAAACAGTGACAACAGGAATAGAGGTCAATTCAATAATAAATTCCGAGGACCTAACTTTATCACCACTTTTAATACACAGGCCACATATCTGGAAAACATTATCCGGAGAAATTTGTACACTTTGTGTGTGGAGCCAGCCCTCAAGCATGTGGTCACAAGTGGTCCAGTCATCACATCCTGAAAAGGAAAGAACCACTCAGACATCCAAGTACACAATCTGGAATCAGCTCCAAGGGAAAAAGAAAGACTGCCTGTAGGAGTATATGCAAGGCAAATTTTATTTATATGGTACCCAATCCCAGAGGCTCTGAGAACCTTACAATGGAAGAAAATGCACATAAATTCAAAAATATACCATATATAAATATAATTCTATAAACATAACAGAAAAAATACCAAAACCTGAATAAAATATCAGCTGGCATACATTATATCCACATTCAGGCAGGTCAAAGAGATTGTACCAGATAAGCCAGGCAGAAATGATGGGCTTTTAACCTCTGCTTGAACACCTGAACTGCAGGGGCCTCCTGAATTGCAGTTGGTAGCAAGTTCCAAAGGGTTGACCCTGTGACACTAAAGGCATAGATGTCAGATGTCTTATGCCAAACCCTGGGGACAACCAGGAGACCCCCTGGATGATGAGAGGAGGGAGTGGGCCAAGGTGACAGGTGTAAGGAGCTCAGTCAGGTAGCCAGGACCCAGTCCATACAGGTCATTATTGGTGAGCAAACCCCCCTTTGAAGAGGAACCTCCACCTGATAGGCAGCCAGTGCAGAGCTCACTGAACAAGAGTCACATGGCTGGATCTAGACAGTCCAGTCAGTAACCTTGCTGCTACATTCTGCACTAGCTGCAATCTGTGGAGCATCCCACCAGTGACCCCAAAGCACAGAGAGTTGCAGTAGTTGAGCCTAGATGTAACCAAGGCATGTACCAGTGTCAGCAGGTCTTTGGGAAGAATGAGGGGCTTAATCCTGGCAATATTCCTCAAGTGGTAAAAAACACATTTGACAACAGAAGAAAACTGATCTTCAAGTTTCAATCAGTTGTTTAGGATCTTGTCAAGATATCACACCCTCAGAGAGGCCACCAGTGGGGCAGACCCCAGAAATTATCCTGTGTCACCACATTGTGTGCCTCTATCACTCCCATGACCTGGCTCAATCACCAGTAACTCTGTCTTATCTGGGTTCAGAAGCAACCAGCTGGAGAACATCAAGTCATTCATTTTTGCCAGGCAGCTGTTAATCATATCCACAACATTGGGTGTTCCAGGGGCAATTGACAAATACAGTTGCGTGTCATCTGGATTGAAGTGAAACTCCATGATTACTTGCTGAATGAGTTTGCCAGGAGCAGCATGTACACAGTTTATATATCCAGATGTGGAAACTGTTCAGTATGTATACACATCAAGGTGGGAGCTAATTTTACATTTGCCCACATGGGAGAATGTCTCAAGGAAAACTCTTTTATTTCCTGCAGTACTGAGTCAGTCGTATACATAGCTAATTGTGTGTGCAGATATTTTTACATTGGAAAGACACACAGGAAATTTAAAGAAAGGATACTTGAACACTTGAGACCTATAAGAAATGGTTATGAAGAAAATGCACTGGCAGGTCATTACAAAAGGGCAGGAGCTGGACATGCTTTTACTTTCAGAGGTTTAGAAAAAGTGACACTGAGACCTAGAGGAGGTGACCTTAATAATAAACTAATATGTAGACAGACTTAAGTTTGCTGGTATAAAGCACCTACAGGTAGCTTCTCCTGAGCTCTTTTGTTCTAGGATTTTCTTGAAAGGACAGAGACTGGAACAACATTAACACAGCAAGGAAAAACATCAAGGCTTCTTTTGGCTAAGAAGAGTTACTGTTTAGTTACTATTTTGTGTTGTGCTTACAGGTTGTGCTTACAGGTTTTATTACTGTTTTGTGTTTACAGGTTGTACAGTTTACTGCTCTATTTTCCTCTGACTGAAATTGTTTTTTGCATGCTATATTTTCTTTTAAATTGTTGTGCAGGTTGTCTTGCTGAAAGGAAGGAAAACACTCACCAGGGAGGTGGGTCAAAGCTGTAGCTGATTGCTTCTGGAGGGAACAGGCTTGGTCCCACCCACCACGTCCCTCAACCACCAATCCAAAGCATACGATTTCCTTTATATCAGCATTTCTGACATCACTTACCCAAAAGGGCAAAAGACATACACCTGTCATAACTTTAACAACCCAGCAAGCTGCATTGGGGGTAGATGCATGCATACTCTCACACAAACTAACAAAAAAGAAAACAAAAACTAAACAGGAAGGGAAAGAGACATGTGAGAAGTGGTGCAATGTACTAGCTGTGGGGCAGCAGTCTTTTGGGAGTCGTTCTGGAGGCTATAATGCTGCCTTATTCCCAGACACCTCTCTGGTCTGATGGAGGAGGTTGCCCATCTCCAGGCCAACCTGGTGAGGATACAGGAAACCTCCACCCCCACCCATGGATCACTAGATCCACTGCCACTGCCTCAGAGGTTGCCAAGAAAGAGGAGCAGTTGGACTATGGTGGGCTTAGGGAGGGTGAGGGTGGTGGATCAGAGGCACATCCCTCCAGTTGTACCTCTCCATAATTCATATGCCATTCTGGGGGACTGTGGTTCCCCTATAGAGCCACAAGCAGTGGAGATTAAGGAGGATGCTGGGAACCTCCACAAAGGAGAGCCAGAGGAGGGTGGCATGCATCCCCACAAGGGAAGAAAACAACTCCTGGAGGGGGACTCAATCATTAGCAGGGTAGAATTGTGGGGGGGGAGGGAGGTAAGGAACTTGTGTGGTGCTATGGCTAGAAGGGACAGGGAGTGAATCCTCAGGATTGCAAGAGCAGTGGTACAGCAGAGGGAGAGCAGGTCATCATTTTCCTCCTAGGGACAAATTACCCAGCTGGGAATGGGATCTGAGCAGTGCAGAAGGAGTTTGTCAAGATGGGGAGGGGCCTTAGATAAGTAGCACACATGGTACCCTTCTCGGAGGTGCTAGATGTCTATGGCATGGGTAAGGCTAGGATAGTCTGCAGAATGGGATTCAATGAATGGCTTGAAAAACTGGTGCGGAGATCAGAGTTTTTGCTTCTTTGGGGTCTGGGGTCCATCTGGAGGGATGCAGGCCTATACAGGTGTGATGGTCTGCATCTGTCCAGGAAGATAACCAGGATCCCAGGTGACAGGTTTAAATGTTTCACTGGCACGCATTTAAACTAACCAAGGAGGGATGCTCTGAAAAGATGTATGGAAATCCCAGACCTCCAACCCCCACAGAACAGGGTAGTTAGTGAGGTAAATGCTAAGGTAGAGAAGTTGATAGGGAGCAGGACAGGGATCAATGGCAAAAAAGGCAAAGACAATAAGGACAGTGATGGGGCTAAAAGGGGCAAGGTTATCAAAAATGGAAGTTGATGAGTACCAATGCGCATAGTCTGAGTAACAAGCTCCCTGAACTAGTGGACTTGATTGAAGAGGGACACCTGGATGTTGTGGCAGTCATAGAAACCTGGTACACAGAGAACCATGGCTGGGATGTCAACATACCCGGGTACACAATCTACAGTTGAGACAGGAAGGAGGAGTAGCTGTCTATGTAAGGGAAGGGATCAAAGCAACAGAACTAAAGGGTTAGCAGGGAGGAGATGATTTACTGTGGGCCACCCTGGAGACAGGAAATGGCACCACAATCCATATGGGGGTTGTATACAGGGGGAGGAAATGGACAAGGAAGTGATAGAAGGCATCCTTAGAATGGCAGAAAAGGAGGATATATTGTTGATGATGGACCTGAATATGCCAGATGTTAGCTGGAGCACCTTTGCTGCAGCCACATCCAAGAGCAGGGTAATTCTTAATGCCCTACAGGGGACATGCCTCAGACAGCCAGTGCTGGAATGCACTCAGGAGGGAGCAGTCTTAGACCTGGTACTCTCAAATGGGGATGGAGAGAGGAACACAGATTTAGAAGTGGGCAGCCATCTGGAAACAAGCGATCATGAAACAGTGCGGTTCATGATAAACACAGCCTTAGAGTCAAGTCACACAAAGGTGAGGGTATTGGACTTTACGATGGCTGACTTTGGCAAAATGGGGGAGTGCCTCAGAAAAGTACTAGCAAATGGACAAGAAGTTGGGGTGGAGGAACAATGGGGAAAAATCAAAGCTGCCATCACAGAGGCAACAAGCCTTTCTGTGAAGCAAACAAACAAAACAAAACGAAGGAAAAAAACACTATGGTTCTCAAAAGAGGAGGTGAGAAAGGTTAGGGAGAAAAGATAGCATTCAGGAAGTATAAAGAAACACAAAATGAGCAGGACAGAGAATTGTACCAGTTAAAACAGAAGGAAGCAGGGAAGGCAGTCAGAATTGCAAAGGCCCAAACAGAGGAAAGGATTGCCAGCTCAGCTAAGAAGTGGGACAAAACCTTTTATAGGTACATTAGGGAGCGAAGGAAGATCAGGGGATGGATAGTGAGGCTTACAAAAGGGAAGGGGGTGGGCAGAGGGTGACAGTGAAAAAGCAGAGATACTGAATGAGTACTTCTACTCAGTATTCACAAATAAAGAAGGTGGGAGGTACCTCAACCAAATAATAGAAGCACGCAGGATAAGGGGATCTAATCCAGTCCATTCACAGAAGAATGGGTCCTGAGAGAACACCTAAAACTGAAAGTAGACAAAGCAATGGGGCCTGATGGGATTCACCCCAGAATTGTAAAAAAACTAAGGAGATAACTAGTGGCACCACTGACTACTCTTTTTAACAAATCTTGGGAGTATGGTGTGGTGCCTGAGGACTGCAGGAGGGCAGATGTGATTCCCTTTCACAAAAGTGGGAGCAAGGCAGAGGCAGGAAACTACAGATCTGTTAGTTTGACCTCAGTGGTAGGAAAAATGATGGAATCACTTCTGAAAGAAAGAATTGCTTGAGTCCCTAAAGGCCAGTGGGGCACAGGACCAAGGCAGTATCAATTCACAGTGGGAAGATAATGTGGGACAAATCTAATAAATTTCTTTGACTGGGTGACCAAAGAAGTAGACCATGGAGGAGCTGTGGACATGGCCTACCTAGACTTTAGCAATGCATTTGACACAATCCCACACATAAGATTAATAAACAAGTTAGCCAGCCTGGGAGTGGGTCCCAGGGTGGTAACCTGGGTAGAAAATTGGCTGGACAACAGGACAGAGAGGGTAATAGTAAACAGAGCCCACTCTGAAGAAACGAGTGTTACTAGCACGGTACCGCAACCTCAGAGTTAAGTACTGGAAATGGTCCTCTTTAATGTCTTTATAGGTGATATTGCGGAGGGACTGGAAGGAAAAGTATGCCTCTTTGCAGACTGCACAACGATCTGTAATAGGGTTGATACAGAAGGGGGGTGGTGGAAAGGATGAGAGGAATGCCAAGGTTGGAGGAATGGTAAAATGTATGGCAACTTAGACTCAATGAAAAGAAGTTCAAAGTAATGCACCTGGGAAACAAAACTAAAGGGAAGAGTACACAATGGGGGGTGGTATTAACAACAACAAAAATTGAAAGGGACCTGGGGGTAGTCATATCAGATGACCTAAATGTAGTTAAGCAATGTGAGAAGGCAGTAAGGAGGGCTTGGGGGATACTGGGATGCATAGGGAGAGTCATCCCCAGTAGAAAACAGGAAATTGTTATCCCTCTGTACAGAAAGCTGGTGGGAACCCATCTGAAGTATTGTGTGCAGTTCTGGATCCCATCTCTGCAAGGACATAGACAGGATGGAGACAGTCCAAAGGACGGCAACTAAAATGGTGCAGGGTCTGCACCAGAAGCCATATGAACAAAGACTAAAAGAGCTTAGTATGTATAACCTCGAGGAAAGGAGGGAGAGGAGGGACATGATAGAAACTTTCAAGTACCTCAAGGGAATCAACAAAGTCTAAGAGGGTATCATCTTTCAGATAAAGAGATGTGCAAGAATAAGGGGGCACAATTTGAAGATAGAGGGGGGATGACACAGGGGCAACATGAGGAAGTATTTTTTCATGGAGAGATTGGTGGGCACATGGAACAACCTTCCTGAGGAGGTCATGTGGTTAAAAACAGGGAATTTAAGAATGCAAGGGACATACTGTACATAAGGCAATTCTTGTGGGAGAAAGGAGGAATTAGGCTGTTGGTAAAATTAGGATCTGCAGCTTATCTAATAGATAGGGAACTGGGTAGACTGGGTGAGCCAAGCTGTCCTTATCTGCTGTCAAAGTCTATGTTTCTATGTTTACTGACAATACAAACTTAAGCCACTATCAATCCAGGTCTGAATGGCCAATTCCAGCTACCACCATTTCTGAAAAGAAAGTGATTATTACAGCACCCTTGGCTTATTCGGTTGTTCATGGCTTACTTAGATGTTGTTTATATAATTTTTGTGCATGTTTTACTTACAGTACATTATTCTAGTTTAACCTAAGAATATATTAAATTGCACTTTACCCTTTTTCCCTTCTACCCACCTAAAAAAAAAACTAAGATATTTATTTTGTAGGTTATGGGTTATATTTATTGATCAGGTGTTGGATGTATTTATACATGTTATTTACTTATTATGTGAGAGGTGCTTTATTTAAGTAATTGCACAATGCAGCCTTCCATAAGGGATAAGGTTACAGTTTTAACTGGGTCTGATTAACTTACACTGCATAGTTGCACTTTAAACAGTTTTTGTGGGAGGACACCAGTTTTTTTAATGAGGGGTGTGTTTTTGATGAGTGCTGCTATATAGAGGAGATCATGACAGATCTCCTACATCTTGAAAAAGCATCAGTGTGATGCAAAACATCAAGCATGTGACTTGAGAGTTTATACATTTGTTTTTACTTCTGTGTAGTCTGTCAACTAATAAAGTATTTATCATGTCCTAATCCATGATGAACTGTCTGTTCTTTAGTTAGCCAAGATTTCTAATCCTGTAAAATCCCATACTGTAGCTAACTCAGCGTTGGTATACAGCTGGGTACCATCATCATACAGTAACTTCATACAATATGTACCTATCATGGTGTCACTACTCTGTGAGTAGAATATTGCTTCCCACGTTTCCCCTTGATTTTTTTCTCCCTAGCTCATTGCATATATTGTTGCCTATTTGATTATTATGTATATGTAACATAGTACAATATAAATTATGGGTGGGATATACAGAAATGCGCCAGGCAGGGGCACAAGCCAGGTGCAGTGCAACTGGGATGCACCAGGGAGTGTGCTGGGTGATATTCAACGGTGCTGTGCCATGGCTCAGCACCACTGAATATGGCAAGGTAGCCTCCCACATTGTGTATGGCACAGTGGCACTGCACCAGCGCAAGTAGCAAGAGGGGAGCAGGGGATGAACCGGCGCAAGTGCGGTTGCACTAGTCACAGGAACTGTGATATTCAGCAGTGGCTATGCAAATGGGGCCATAATGCATGCAAGGTGCAACTGGGGCCATTAGCATGTCATTATGGCCCCATTTACATGCAGGTGCACTGATCCCCAGCGACTTGCGCCTGGCCCCCTGCCAGGCTGCAGCCATTGGGGACCGACACCCCCTGCACAGTGCGGCAAAGTGCCCGAATGCCCGATCGCAGGCAAACGTAATACATAAACATGTCCAATATCCCTGGTGGTCCAGTGGACTGCTTCCAGCCCGATTGCGGACATAAGTAAATAATAAATCATGTCCGGTAACCTTGGTGGTCCAGTGGACCGCTTGCAGCCCGATCATAGGCAAAGGTATAACAAAGACAGTTACAATTAACTCTGGTGGTCCAGCAGTACCCCCTCCCCACCTGCCCACTGAGCCCCACCACCCCACTCTCCCCCCGGTCAGCGGCAGGTGGCAGCACCCCCACCACAAGCCATCTGCCCGCCCAGCGGACTGAGGAGCAGATACGGCTGTGCCCATTGGTCCACAGGCGTGGGCCAATGGGCATCCAACTTCCTATCGCTACACAATCCAGATATGTGAATGGATCCATTCTCATATCTGGACTTTGTATAGTACAATCTGATCTGCATGCCCATTGTTGCGCTATGGATGTCAAATTACAGCTTACTGTACACTATCAGATCAGCGGGCGACCAAGTAACTATGCCGGTGGGGAATACTACTACTGCCCGCTGACCTGGTGGGAGGCGGTGTCGGGCATCGGTGGGTGGTGGAAAGCTGGACCGCAGAAGGTAACTATCGTAACATATACCTTTGCCCAGCGACTCGAGGCTGGGCCGACCCGCTGAGCCACCGAAACCTGGGCGTGTTGTGTTGCCGATTAAAATAGTGGTCACTGGACCCTGAATGAGCGTGTTTTCGATACTATGCCGCGATCGGGCGTGGGAGACGGCAACCCTGGCTCTGGAGGTCAGGTGGCCACCCACAACTGGTGGCTGCCATGTTGCACCCTGCAATACAGCAGCTCACCTGTGGGGGGCCAGCTCTTCCTCCTATTTCATTCAGGCTCAAATTTGAGCACCTGTGTGTGGCACAAGTAGGGGTTGCACCAGCATATGCTCCGCACATCCCAGGCTGAATAGTGGGATGTGCGGAATTTGCATAGGCACACCCCTCGCATATATTACTGGTGCAACCAGGCGCATCGGGATTTGCGCGGAGCATATTCCCCTTTTGAATATCGTGCCAGGGCGCATCAGTGGGTTATGCATGGCACAACACTGTTGCGCCATGCGCAACCTCTTTGAATATCCCACCCCATGTGTGCCACACAGGTTACAGTATGGACATTGTGCATATTAATAATTTTTCACTTTATCCATTTGAATCACATAACCAGTCATATATAGAAACATCAAAACTGATGGCACGTAATGACCACTGGACCCATCTAGTCTGTCTATTTTTAATTATAATCACTTTTGCTGCAGACCCTACTTGATCTTCTGCACTGTCTCTTCCACCCCTTCCTTCCTTCTTTGATTCCCTTGTGCCTATCCCAGACATTTTTGAAACCCACCACTGGTTTTGCCCCCACTGACTCTGATGGAAGGCTGTTCTAGGAATCCAACACCCTTTCTGTGAAGAAGTACTTTCTCCCATCTCTCCTGAATCTACCCCCTACCAGCTTCATATCATGATCCGTTGTTCAAGAGAACCTTTTTCCTCTGAAAAATCTCTCTCTCTTCTGTACCTTATTAACCCCCATGATGTCTTATCCCATTGGTCCACAGTCCCCATTGTAGCCATACCTCACTGCACCATTCCTTCCACTATTACTTGAATGCTTTGGTGCAAAGCTCCCTCTCCTTCTCCTTATATTACAAGATACACTCACCACTCACATTTTAAACACATGG
This sequence comes from Neoceratodus forsteri, assembly GCA_016271365.2. Taxonomy (NCBI): domain Eukaryota; kingdom Metazoa; phylum Chordata; order Ceratodontiformes; family Ceratodontidae; genus Neoceratodus; species Neoceratodus forsteri. The sequence goes on from CM028133.1 coordinate 997,132,515, forward strand.
AAAACATAGGATCAACCAGACAAGTGATCTAACTTTACAAAAACCAACATTTACACATGGCACTGACTCCAGCAATTCATCTTTATGTTTAAATCCATGAAAGACTATTATCAAATGAATGCATTAGCAGCCATAGTGGCTCTGACCAGATTTTGTTTTTATTCTGTATGTTTGTGTTCATAATACAGTACTTTTACATACAGTATACCTCCCACATTGCTATACAAGGAGAGAGGGTGATTCATCTCCTGGAGAGCTCAACTAATCTTCTTGGCTGGTCCCACACATATTTACCTGACAGTGATATACACAACTGTGCTCAACAATCTAAAATCGAACAGGCGGATGCTATTTTTTTAGCAGTAAAATCAAGAATTACTGTGCCATTTTTTTATTTAAAAAACTGCAGATATTATCACTCCACCTATTATTTGTAGTTAATCATTTTTATTATATTTTAAAGATAATATCAGACATAGCCAGGTACATAGAGAAAATACAGCATGACACATATGCATACACATTGAATCACTCCACCTATTATGAGTGATCCAGCGGTAGTACAGTGAAAACACTTTCTCATGCTCCAGTGAGAGTACCACCTATGCAACACAGCTGATTGCTTTTGCCATTGTTTATGTGCAGCCAAACATAGAAAAAATTCCTATTCTAGTCTCGATTAATTCTGTGTTTGGCTACACATTAACCCCTACTGTATGTAGAAGAACAGATGTCTAAGCCCCATAGCTGCACACAAATCTAGAAACGGGACTGGGCTTGGTAACAGGTAGGGGAACTGATCTCAGGAGAGGTTTCCTTGTCTAAGCTGAGCCCTCAGGACAACCACTACAGTTATCCTTAGCAGGGCACCCAGCTCAGCCTTTCCAGGAGTAATTTTACCAGTGGTCCACTTTCCACTGATCTGTCTGCTCAATGGACTCAATACATTCCTTGGGGTAGTTCCTCACTTCCCTCTGCAGTTTGGAAAAAGAGATCACTTCACTATGGTATTTACAGAAGTGTAGGGAAATTATAAAATATACAAACTTAGGACATTTTTGATCATGTGTGCTCCCGGTGTGTGCCTAGCATGCCATTAGAAGATTGGAAGTCTTTGTAAAATGTATCTTTTGTATCAAAAAAGCACACGCTCATTCAAACCATGTAAAAAAGTACATTCACATTTTATTAAATTAAATTCAATATAATTAACATGGTAAAAATAATGCAGACCAAAGTTTACAGCAAGACATCAACCAAGCAGCAAGAGAAATGTCTCCTTGAACATTTCTCTTGCTACTTGTTTGATGTCTTGCTGTACACTTTGGTCTGCATTATTATTTACCATGTTACAGTAAGTATATTGAATTTATTTGAATAAAATGTGAATGTACCTTTTTACATGGTTTAAATGAGAGTGTGTTTTTTTGATACAATATACACACTCCATAGTGCATTTATATATATGTTGGTCTAGACCAGGTGCACCTATCTTCTCTTGGTTTCAATTCGCTTCTTGTGAGCACTGCTTTATATAGAGGCCCAAATATTCAGACTGAGCCTGGCAGTGGCGCAAGCCTGGGCACAGTGCATCTGGGCTATGCCGGGACCAAGACCAGGTGATATTCAATGGTGATGAGCCATGGCACAGCACTGTTGAATATGGCAAGGTCAGTGCACAAACTGCGCATGGCGCAGTGGCACTGCACCAGCACAAGCCACAGATAAGGAGCATGGGGATGTGCCAGTGCAAGTGCAGCTGCGCTAGGTGCATCACCCATGATATTCAGCAGGGGGCATGCAAATGAGGCCATAAGATATGCAAGGTGCAAATGGGGTCATTTGCATGTTATTATGGCCTCATTTGTATGCCTTGCATAGGGCAGCCTGGCAACTTGTGCCTGGCACCCTGCACAGCATGACATGTGCAGTGGTGATCCTGGGGCATCCCCCGCCCATAGTCGCGATCACTGTAATCCTCTGTATAGAACAGCCCTGGCAATTCAATGCAACCCCCCAGCCCTCCCATCCACACTGCACCCCTTGCCCACCCCACCGCCCCATCATCAGTGGGTGGCTGCAACCCACCCGCATTCCAGCCAGCCACCCACCAACTTACAAATACAGTATGGGCTGTAAGCCCATTGGTCTGAATCATTGGACCACAAACGCAGGGCATACTGTACTAGACAAGCCCAAATATGTGAATGAAGTCATTCACATGATTGGGACTGTCTAGTACAGTATGCACTGCAAACCTATTGATCCACACTGGGGACCAATGGACTTTACATCCCATGCTGTACCTGTCAGTCGGTGGGTGGCCAGGCAGCACGCAGGTGGGTTGCAGACACCTGCTGATGATGGGGGAAGGGTGGGCAAGGGTGCAATGTGGTGGAGGGGTCGGGGTGCCACTGGATCACTAGGGCTTTTCAATAAGGAGGCTTTCCGTGATTGTGGCTGGGGCAGGGGAGTCCACTAGACCACAAGAGATGGTCATTTTACATTACTCAGGGACACGGGTGGGAGGGGCGACCACTTGACCACCAGGGATGGTCTGTCATTACCATATTCGGGGATTTTGGGACTCGGGAGGGGGGCCACTAGACTACCAGGGCTTCTTTTGTTTACATTGTGGTGATCATGGCTACGGGTGGGAGGGAACTTGACCACCTGGGATGTGGGTGCTAGCCAACGGTGTTCTGGGTGGGTGGGTGGCCACCCATGGCTGAGCTGCTGTGTTGTGCCCTACAACACTGCAGCCCACCTGTGGGTGGCCAGGAGTTGTGCCATCAGTTCTGGGGCTCAACTTTGATCCCCCCATGTGACAATGCAGGGTTGTGCCAGCATATGCACTGCACATCCCAGGCTGAATAATGGGATGTGCCACATATGCATGGGCATGATCCCTGCATTTGTGCTGCGTACTTAGCATTGTGCCCCAGTGTATCAAGGTTTGCAGCACCTGACAGCCTTCTCAATATCCCACCGGGGTGCAACCCCTTTGAATATGCCTGCCAGACTGTTTTGTGGAGTGCCTATTTATAGTGTTTTTCTGTTTTGTATTTTGGAAGACCACTCATAAAATCTATTAAGTGCTTATTAATTGCACAAGAGGTATTTGGCATAGACTCAGAATTATGTTTTGCTTGTTATCTCAGGAGACAGCACATAACTAAGTGAATGAGCGTATTGGTATTGTTTTAGGTGTCTAAACAATCTCCTCTACTTAACACCATGGCCGCCAAAAATGTAGAAATAAACGGGGCCAGCAACCCTGAGGGGAATAACACTATTAGGCAGTTCCATTATGCATAGCAAGTGTTTTTACACAATGGATCTAGCAACACATTATTTAATGAGAGTCAACACTCTCAGCCAGATGGAGTAAGTGAAGTTCAGGCTATTTATTTCCAGTGAGAGAAAACAGTTAAGAAAGCCAGAAGGATGTATTGATATAAACCATCTTTAGAAGCCTACATTTCTTTAAAACAAGTTCTGCGTGGACTTAGAATTACACAGTTACCAGCATTTGGAACTGACCAAGCTGATTTCCTGGCTAACTGGCGTTAAACTGGACATGAGGCATCATTAAGGTGGATGGAACTAATATTAAGAAAAGCTGCACCAATTAGGCAGCAGATCTCTGAAGAAATTGAAAACTTGGAGAGTTCTCTGGCTAGTAAAATCATAGCCAATAAACTGAATAGATTACAGCAGGAATTAGATGAGAAATTGAAAAAAATATGATGCTAGATTGAAGCAAGCAAAACAGAAAAAGCTTAAACGGTATGCTAATGATTGCAAGAATGGAACCATGTTTGATTGGAGTAATAAAAAAGATTCTAGCCATCTGAAATCTATATTAAAGAAAAATACCCCGATCACAGACACCACAGTTCTGGATTACACATCTGGACCTGAGTCAGATACTACGAGCAATACCATGGATTTTTCACCTAGACTTCAGGAAGATCAGGACTGGATTTATCAGAATTCATTTTCCAACATGCATCAGGATCAAATGAACTCAGGACTCCATCAGAGCAATCGACAAACACCCTTCAGGTTCCCCCCAAAATACAAGAAGAGGTCGATGAATAGGCTATGGAGATCTACACTTGACAGTACAAAACAAAGTAATGTCATTAATATCTCATCTAGGATTGTATCTCATACAGAGATCAATGTATTAAGCAATGGACTTACATTTGTTATAACCAAACATTTGATGTGAGCCAAGCTCTCATAGATTTGAACTTGTTTGCCAGAAAATGTACTCTTAAGACTAATTTTCAGAAAGATTGTTTCCCTAGTGGCCAGATTGAAGAAGTTAAAAGAGAACAGAAATTCAACGTGAAGTCCAGCTGTTGTCCTGAACATGAGGCAGCAGTTTCTACATTCCTGAAGATGTGTGAATAAGATCTAATGAGAATGGACTTGTATTCTGCTATTGTAAGGGAAGTACCCCACAATCTTACTATGCTTGAAAACAGAGCTTTGAAATCTTTTCGAGATGATAGTTCAATAATTATAAAATCTGCATATGGGGGAGGAGTTGTAATAGTGACAAACAGTTTAGATTATGAAAAAGAAATAACAAGTCAGCTAAAAGATGACAATTTTTATCATAAATTAACCAGGAACTTGACTGGAATTTTCAAACAATGCATAGACACGTACTTGGCATGGGGAGAAGATCAGGTTTGGCTCAGTAAAAAAGAAAAAGAGTTCTTGTCAGGAAACAATCCAGTAACTCCTGCTATCTATATTCTCCTTAGAATACATAAGAGTTTGGATAACCCGCCTGGACATCCTATTATTTCTGGAATAAGGTGGTTAACTGAGCTACTATTAATTATTGTCAATGCAAATTTGAAACCCCTGGTACAACAAGTCCTCTCATATATTAGAGGTACAGCTGATTTATTAAACATAGAGGATGATAAAGATATGCACACTGGATCCAAGTTTGCAACCTTAGATGTACAGTCACTGTATACATGTATCCCACATGGGGAAGGACTTGAGGCTCTTAGGTTCCTTTTAGATCAGAGAGAAGATGTTAACTGCCTACCCACTGAGTTGTTGCTTGATCTGTCCCAGCTGATTTCACAATTAAATATGTTTGTGTTTAGGGGAGAGTATTACATGCAAGTGAAAGGAACGGAGATAGGTGCAACATTTGTGCTGAGCTTTGCTAACTTATTTCTGACTAAATGGGAATTTAATATGGTCAGGAGCACCTCCACAAAACCATTTCTGCCTGAGCTGGATTTGTGGAGGTGCTTTATTGATGATATCCTTATTATTTGGAAAGGATACTGAAAATGGTCTGGGAAAATTTGCAGAATTTTTAAATAATAATAATCCAGCTTTAAAATTTACACTCACTGCTGGACAACATAGAGTTAATTTTCTGGATGTGACTCTTTATAGAGATGAGCAAGGAATATATTTGCAGATTTGTTCTCTAAAGGTACAGACTGTAACACTTTACTTCAAACTACTAGTTTACATTCAAAACATGTTATTTAGGCAATTCCTAAGGGTCAACTGATTCGAGTAAAGTGAAATTGCACACATGCAGATGTTCTTAATGTGAGAGAAAAACAGTAGATAAAGAAATTTATATAGAAAGGTTACAGCAAAGAGGTTGTTACACTGGCAGTGGATGTTGTGTGTACTGTGGATCATTTAATATTACTGACTACTAAAGTGCAAAACAAGCAACATATGGATTTAGAGAATCCTAGATTCAATACTTCATATACATTGGGGGCACAGAAATTCAGAGACACTGGGCCAGATATTCAAAAGAGTTGAGCCATGCGCAATAGGGTTGCGCCTGCGCAAGTCCGAATTTGCGTCATTCTGCAATATTCAGCAGGAGGCAGTTGGGCCCCCGAAATCATGCTGAGCAACAGTGCAATGGTAATGAAGGCATGTACAACTGAAGAGGGAGGAACCATGCATAAATGGCACAGTGTGATATTTAAAGACGTGCGCAATGCGCAACAGTGGAGTGAGCGGAAGTTGCACCATAGTGGAAATGAGCCAAAATAAAAAGGAGCAAGGAAGAGGTGCAAGAACGCTACAGGGAAGCCACATGTGTCAGAGGCAGAGGCACAGACAGGGCAAGTGGCAGGAACAGGGCAGGCCAGGGAAAGGCCTCAGCAACAGCCAGGCACTGGGAAGGTGTGGGGAGCCACACAGCTCAGAGGCCAGCACAGGCAGGTGTACCCGGTGCAGGGGAGGTAGCAGTCAGGACAGCAGGGGAAATAAAGTAACAGTTGCCAGGGGGGGTGAACACAAGCCAGGGACATGGCCAGTGCCACCTTCCACATGGAAGCCGTGATGAGGAGGGTGAGAAGGTGGGTGGCAGGGGGACGTGGCCGTGGAATGGCCCGTTGGCGGTATGCCCCCAACAGGCAGTACCGAGCCCACACCAGCTTTGAGCTGTACACAGATACTGAGATTGTTGGCCGGTACCACCTGAGCAGGGCAATACTGAGGCGGCTCTGTGAGCTGTGCAGTGATGTGATGCAGGCACCCACACGACAGAGCCATGCCCTGTCAGTGGAGACCAAGGTAACAGCCTGCATGGGCTTGATCACCACGGGTACCTTCCAGAGACCAACTGGGGACACCACAGGCATAACCCAGTCGGCCACGTCATGCCACCTCACCCAATTCCTTAACGCACTTCTGCCACATGCTGAGGAGTACATCCATTTCCCCAGCACAGCAGCGGAGTGCACAGCAAACATACAGGAGTTCCACAGGGTAGCACATATGCCTGGCATGCTAGGGGCAATAGACTGCACCCATGTGGCCACACACACCACCTGGCCATGATGGGGCTGCATACATGAATTGCAAGGGCTATTCCAGCATCAACTGCCAGGTGGTGCGTGCCAGGAGGCGATCATCAATGTCTCACGCACCCTGGGGAGCACATGATTCATTCATCTGGCACCAGTTGGCACTGTGCCACAGATTTGAGAGTGGGGACATCCCCACTGGACACCTAGTGGGTGAGTATGCAAACCAAATGGACAAATCTAGGGCCTGGGGAGGCATGGCCAGAGGTGCCATGGGTAGTGGCCTACATGGCTTGGGGCAGGGCGATGCTGATCACCAAACTAACCTCCACCCTTTACACACAGGTGACAGTGGATACCCACTCCGTCCCTGGCTGCTCACACCCTAACAGCGGCCCATGACCCCATCGCAGCAATGCTACAATGAGGCACACGCCACCACATGCAATGTCATTGAGTGGGTGTTCGGGATGCTGAAGGCACATTTCCGTTGCCTGGACACCTCTGGCGGTGTCCTACAGTACAGCCCCTCAAAGGCCTGTGGGATATTCCTGGCCTGTTGCATCCTGCAGAACATGGCCAATGAATGTGGGATAGCTGTACAGGTTGAAGAGGGGGACAGCGATGGGGACAATGAGGGCGCCGGTGATGATGGTGATGGGAAGCCCCCCCCTTGGCCGATGGGACCCCCGACTGATCCGGCTGGCACAGTTGCACCGGGACACCATCACGGAGGAGCACTTCAGCCAACCCAGGTAAGTCATGGGGCCATGTACAACCACCAGTGGCTAAGGCACAACCCACAAACATGCATGGACACACACCAGGGGTGCATGCCATCAAAGGAAGTAGCAGGGCACAGAAGCACACACACAACCAGGGATGGGTGAGGATTAACATGCCACGTGGACAGACACACACACACGCACACACACAATGCACCAAATGTGCACAGAGGGCAGGAGGCACACCGACCCAGAGTGCCAACCCTAGCAACACACATGTCCACAGGCTGCCACACCCACTGTCTGCCCATGTGCGTGTGTCAGATACTGGGCACCATTGCACTTTGGTGTACAGTGCAAAACAGGCATCATCATGCACACATCATTGCGGACAGCAGCTGGGAGGGTGTGCAGGTGGACTGTGTGTCCGCGTGCAGGGCCAGGTACCCACCCGTGCACTGCCCACTGAAACACACAATGCACACAGGGCAACACCAGATAGTAGACCATGCTGGGAGACAGGTCAGTCTCACGACACAGTGCCACGGCCACCACAGATGCGTGGGCGGCCCCACCGAGACCCGCTAGCACTGGTAGGCTGACCACTGGCCTCATGGGGTGGCACCGATGGTCCCCAAGGGGTTCCACTGCATGAACATGACCGTGCCCATGCAGGGGTCTGCAGCACACCGAACATGCCTGCACCAGGAGTGCTTGGGATGCCCACAGCTGAACCCAGCATCGACAGGGTGGGAGTCACATGACACCGGGAATGGGGGGTGGAGAGTGCACTGCGTGGTCTCCATGATGCAATGGGAACCTGACTGTGTGCTCATTGTGGCCATGACAGCAATGAACGCCTGTGCATGCCTGTCAATGGCAGCGGTCACATCCTCCCGCAAAAGGTCCATCCGTGCCAGGATCCATTCAGTGTCCCTGCTGCAATGCTCCTCTGCCCACTCCAGAGCCACACACAGTGCTTCCACAGATGTTGCAAGCCGCATCTGTTGCTGGACCCATGCTCGCAGTAGGCGGGTGTGCTCATCCAAGAGGTCATCAGCCTCCTCGGCATCCTGCCCCTCAGGGTGTGCAAGGCCCTTAAGTTCAGCACCCCTTGAGGGTGGGTGCTGTGCACCAGGACCAGGTATGGGCATGTCCACAGGTGGTGCACAGATGCTGCCACTGAACCCTGTACCCCCAGGCCCGGTGGGCGACTGCTGATGCTGCCCCTTCAGCTGCCATACCCCAGGGCTCAGTGGTGCTGCCACAGTGGCCACAACAGTCCCAGTGTCCTGAACAGACACCAGTGCTGCCCCACTGGTGCTGTCAGGCACTGCCTGGGACAGTGCTGACTCGCAGGCCCCCACGGTGGCACCAGCCACAGCCATGGGTGCGAATTGCCCTGCTGTGTGTCCATCCTGTGGCACACACGTGTCACTGCCCATGACGGTCGTGTCATCATCACTGGTGCTGGACTCTGCCCCAGCCACAGCCACAGCCACAGCGTGCTGGCATCCATGGATGCCAGCATGCTGGGACACAGGCAGGGCTCCCTCCACACCTGTCTCATTGACATCGGTGTGGACAGACAGGCGGCCCTACTATCATAATGACCCACACATACCTGTGGAGGTGGATGGTCCCACCTCTGACACGTCCAACTGTCTGCAGTGGACAGGCCCACCACCGTTGACCCATGCAGAGGCTCAGGATCTGTAAGGGAAAGCAAAGACGCATTACTACGTGTGACCTACCTGTCCCCCCCCAAACAGACTATGACTTACCATACAGAGATGGGCCACCACCCGTCTGGAAGCCACCGCCCGGAACTCCTTCTATGGCACCTCGGGGCATGCTTGCAGCAAGCCTGTCCTCCACTGGGGTGAGCTGTACCACCTCTGGCTGTCCCCCACCTGTTGCAGCATGTGCCGCTCTGATGTCAGCCACCTTCTCCTTTACCCTCCTCCTGTCTGTACTCATATTCTTCTTACACTCCTGCACAGAGCGCTGGTGGCTGCCATGCAGGTTCACGGCATGTGCCACCTCCTCCCATGCAGCAGCACGGGCCTGAGTGGTGCCCCGCCGTCCACCGAGCAGTAGCCAGGTAGGCCTCGAAAAGGGCCTCGGTTTTGGCCTTGGTAAAATTCGGCCTCCTCCTCCTCCCACCACTGTTGTCCTCCTCTCCAAGAATGTGCTTGGTCATTATGTAGCCTGTAAGAATGGCAGTTTTTACCTGTGACTGTGCAGTCCCATGCATGTCCTTGAATCCACAGTCCACACTCCCACACAGCATGCAACTCACCAATGAACTACAGTAACCGACTATGGCCACTGCAGCACATTGTCGCACCTTTATAGCGCAATCCATGCAAATGAGGCTAGGATCAACTTTAATTAGATGCAGATTGCAGTGCTGCGCCATTGAATGGCTGATCGGATGATTTGCATATGACGGCTGAATATCGCGCTGTTGCGCTTTGCGCAATTGTGTTGAACGTGCTGAGCCAATGGCGCAGTTCTGTGGCATGCGTAATACACCTCACTGTGCATGCCCAGGTTGCTGATGCAGGCATCTGCCGCACTGATGACGTGCAGTGCACGGTAGGCAATGCAGGGCATGGCCACCATTATGCCAGTGGCACTATAGCGAAGATCACTACATGGCGCTGTTGTAATGGGCCTTCATAGGCGCAATGGCCCAACTACCCAATAGTCCGCTGTGGTGCTGGCACACAGGCAGCCAATCACACTATATGCATTGTCGTCCGATGGTGCTGTGCGTGGCCTTGTGCCAGGGACTCTTGACCATGTGCCTGACCTTTGCCCCCTTGGCACCATGCATCAGGCATAGGTGCACCTCTATCGTGCTGTTCGGTTACAGCGTGATAGGGAATGGCAGCACTGTACCGCACAGTGTCTACACATGGGGTACCGCGCTGCAGAGCGCCATATTTCCTACTATAGCAAATGCAATGGTGCGGAGAAGGGCTGCTCCATGGTCTGCCATTGAATTGGCCAATCTGGTGGCCACAGTAGAGCCACACCATGGGCCTCTCTTTGGGGAGGCCCCCCTGGATAGGGCAAGGTCCCAGGTGTGGCAAGAGGTGGCCACAGCCCTTGAGGTGGTGACAGGCAGGGGCAGGACAGCAGAGCAGTGCAGGTACCAATATGGTGACCTGCAGAGGAGGGAGCTGGAGCTACTGGCCAGACTAAGGTCACGTGCCAGGAGGGGCATGGTACCACGACAAGGTAGCGGTTCCGTCAACACAATGTTATCTTCCATATGAGTCACATTGTTGTTTGTGTCCAGCACATAGGGGAGGGACTGTATGGGGCTGGCCGTGGTGGTGTTCACAGGGTGTGGGGGTGGGTGGATCTGGCTGGGTGGAGGGGCACACTCCTTGGGGCAGGGGGACTTTGCTTTGGCACTGCACTGATGTTCTTCTCTCCTTTTTGTCCCCACAGGCCTGGACGAAGTGCGCCGCCTGCGTGTGGAGCGGAGGGTGGTGGAAGCCACAGCCAGGCTGGCTGAGGGTCAACAACGGCCACCCGACCAGCCCGATGAGGGTGAGTGACAGACATCCATGATTAATATTGCATGCTGTGTGGCAAGGTGGGCAGCGGGGCATGGCCACCATTCATTGACATCCCCGCCATGCACGCCACTGGTTACAGTCAACACTGTCCAGTGGCAACGCATGTCTGGGTGTGCGTCACTGGTGGTGCATGCGTGCACCAGGTGCATGACTGTGCCACTGCCTTTGCATCACATAGCCATGTCACTAGATGGCCATGGTGGTGCTGTGCGTGACTTGGCTGGTGGGTGTGTGCAGCGTTCCGCATGGCTGTATGTGCCTAGGTGGGCAGGTCCTGTGGACGTGATCATTGCGGCTGGTCACACACCATCACAGTGGTATGTTCCATGGCCGTATGCCATGCACAGTGGGCGGGCTGTATGGGGTTGTGCATTCACACCTGTTGACTGTACTCCCTTGTCCTAGGTGTGAGACATCTAAGGGAAATTAGGGACACCTTGCAGGAACTCCTCACCCTGGCATGGGAGACGGTGTCGATCCTGAGACAGATTGATGAATCGGGGGTCCTCTGGAGGCACAGAGTGAGGGGAAGCCAGATCCTGGACCAGCATAGGTGACAATAGTCCCTTGATCCCTGATCTCCCATCCCCCCCGGACCCATCCTCACACCCCTCCTATCCCATCCCAGTTGTCCACCCCTTCCCCCTGCCCACCCCCACCTTTTTTGTGTCCCCCCAAAAAATTGTATATAGTTCTTGTTCTTGTAAATAGTTGATTTCTTTATTTTTATAATACATATAACTTTTCTATGAATACCATGGTGGTCTCTGATTTGCAGCGGGCTATAGGTACTCAGCTGCAGTGGTGTGCATGGCATCAGGGGTGGTGCAGTCATGGGTATGTGTGTGTGTCCGTGTGGAGGTGTCTATGGTGTGGGGGTAGATATCAGTCAGTGTCTGTGTTGTGTGTGTTGTTCCCAGTGCACTGGATGGCTGTGTGCAGTGGTCCATGGCACGTGCTATGCGTCCATGGTGTACCCATCGGCCTGTCCATGGCCTGTGCAGCCAACACACATGCCTGTCTGTGACCTGCATGATCTGCTGGCATGTCAGTGGTGGCATTCCCTGCAGGGTGGACACTGTACCCGTCACTTTGCTGGGTTGCCCATGTCACTGTGGTGCATGCCTGTCTCAGGTGGCACTGTGGGCAACACGGTCATTGTCCCACCTCCATGCTGTGGCTTGTGTGTGTTGCAGGGGATGTGCTCCACTGTCTGTGGCTTGTGCTCCAGATGACACATGGTGGGATATTGGTCCATGGTGCCTGCGCAGGATGGTTGTCACTCCAGTGCCATGGTGGACTGCATGTTGTGTGTACATGGCTTACATGGGCCCACAATGGGTGCTTGGTTGCCCCACCACTGTGTCCCTGTGTTGTTGTGCCCTTGGGTATGGGTGGGTGTCTGTCCAGACCCTGTGTGGCATCTGGTGTGGTGCATGCTTCCACCACCACTGTGGGTGTCTGTGCCAGCTGTTGTGGCCAGTGGTGGGCCAGGGTGTGTTACTGGAATACAGTGCAGAGCGCTGTGCCACTGGGGGAGGTGTCAACTACACGACCATCCAATATGGGGTCACTCTTGTGCCAACGCATGGTCGGTCTCTCAGCAGTACCTTGGGGGACTGTGCATGGTGGCACTTTGTCTGCCGTTGTTGCATTACCGTGTGCTGCAACCTGCTGATGGGTGCTCATGGTGGGGCTGGCTTGCATGGCTCTGTGGTGCAGAGGGTTGCATTGACACTGTGGGGGTGGTGGCATGCATGGCGGATTCCTGCAGTGGTGGTCACTGCTCATGGGGGGTGTCTGGGGTTCACGGTGCAGGGTGTGCTGTGCTCTGGGGGGGATGGTGTGGCACAGGGTGGTCTGCCCTCTTTGTGTGCCAGTCACAGCTTGCTGGTAGGTGTGATAGGGCACCATGGCCAGGCTGTGGGTTGGTTGCTTGTCTCCATGGACCAGTGGTTATTCCAGCCTTCCCCTGGTTGTGTAGTGCTTGGGGTGTGGGGGGGGCAATGTCTGTTCTTCTGTGTGTTCCTGTGCCCATCTGTGGCATGGGTGGTGGGCCCCTACCTCCCTGATTGTGCTGTTACATTGCTCTGCAGCTGGGGGGCTCCCTGCTTGCACTATGGCACCTCTCGACTGCTCAGCTGAACATCCCTTGTTGCGCCATAGTGCATCATATCTGCTCAGCTTCCCTTCCCTAGTTGCGCTATGGCGCAGGTTGTGCAATATTCAGACATTGGCTGTAGGTGCAATTTGGCCTGCTCCTTTTTTGAATATCGCGTCTGTTGCACATGGGCGCAATAGACTTGCGCTTGCTCCTGCTATTGCGCACTCTTTGGGCACAGTTTGAATATCTGGGCCACTGTCTCTAAACATTGGTTTGTTCTCTCCAGTGATTACAGGCTGATACATTTAGCAGAACAAAAGCCAAATTTTGTTTATAGGAGAGCAAACTATATTGTCAATGCAGTTGTATCAACTACGTTGTAGTCCACCAGTGTAACAGAATGCTTATTGGACAGTTCCCAATGTAAACAAAAAATGTGGACATTGTATGTACTGTGAATATTTAATACAAGGTAATTTCACAGCACATCCAAGGGAGAAGGGTGACATGTACTGCAATGCCTTCATTAATTGTAGTTTGTAAGGTGTTGTATATATTTTAAAATGTCAGTGCAAAGCATTTTATACTGAAAGAACAGTCTGAAGTTTTAAATTGCTTTCAGTAGAGCATGTTAGAGCTTGGAAGGAAAACAGTGTAAAATATGCTATAGGGAGACATGCGCTTGGAAAAGATAAAAGTTTATATAAGATACATTTTTTTGGAATTCACAAAGTCCAAAAAAATCCAAGAGATGGCGACTAGGAAAGAATGGTTAGCCAAGCAGAAACTAGATGGATTTTTAGAACTTAGGCTTGTTATCCACCAGGATTAAATGACTAAGTGGAAATAGTGCATCTTTTGTAAATTAGATGTACATGTTGGATATCAGGATAAAGATAAAAATGGAATTGTTTTTGTATTTTTGTTTTCCCTATAATTATAGGTATTTTACACCGTTTCTTCCTGTTTAAATGTTCTTTTGGACATTAGGTAACATATGGTTATTTATTGTGAAATATACCTGAAACTGTCACTGCACATTTTTCACTGCTGTGCAAAATAACTGTGATCTAGTATTCTAAACGTGTTTTGACGTTTTCAGCATCTGTTTGAAGCAAAGAAGCTTGCATGTCATTCTCAAAGCCATAGATGCATGATAAACAAAAAGGATCTGACATCAGAAAATGAACAGAGTTAATAATGAAATTGCGGTTAATGGAATATGGGAATGATGTGTGATATTGCTTAAAAGACGTGTATTAATTTAAGATACATCTCCAGTATAATTTAATCTCTGTATGCTTGTTCTGCCTAAATTTCTATTTACTTATTTAATATTACATTTATTTGATTTAAATGGATTTGGCACAAATATTGTCCCTGTAATAACATCTATATATTTATGCTAAACATAGCTTTGAAATAGAAAAACTTAGTGGGTTGCTAAACAGTGATCATTGCTTTTTAATAGTATTACATAGAAATTAACACTTTAAATGGCACCAGTATGTTTTCAATTTGATTGTATATTATTGGTTGCACTATAAAAATAGTAGCAAAGTGCTAGTTCCTTAACCTCTGAAGAAGCTCCACCCAGACAAAGTGAAACGTAAGGTTTATTCACCCTACCATGTGATGCTGTAGCATTTGGAACTGCATTTTTATCCCTTGCCGTCTCCTTGATTATTTTTCTTGCTGCTTGTTTAATGTCTTGCCATACACTTTGGCCTGCACTATTTTTTTTACCATGTTAAGTATATTGAATTTATTTAAATAAAATGTGAATATACTTTTTTACATGGCATGAATGAGAGTGTTTTTTCGATACAATATACACACCCCATAGTGCATTTATATATATGTTAGTCTAGCGCGGGTGCACCTATCTTCTCTTGGTTTCCAATTTGCTTCTTGTGAGCACCGCTTTATATAGACTGTTTTGTGCAGTGCCTATTTCTAGCTTTTTTCTGAAAATGTATCTGTTGCTGTTTTTGTGATATTCTAGCAGCCTGTGTTGGTGATGTATTTGCATATTTTTCCCATGCACCTGTCTGCTGTTTGAATTTCACACTCGACTGGGTCATCACCCTGATGTTGATCACCTCCTCTTCATCATCTGAGAAGAAATAGGTGACCTTGACCAATAGATAATTCTTAGTAGAAACTAAAGGTAATCTGAACTGTATGGGAAGGATTCTGAAAGCATATGTGCTCAATGCATCTCGGCTGCCCTGGTGCAAATGAAATGCACTGTGCCCAAACTGTGATATTCACAGATGTGCCGGGGGATGCTCCTGGCAAATCCCCTCTGTGAATACCACAATTGCACCCAACCCATGATGTGCTGGTGCAACCCCCTGGTCAGGCCGGCAAACTAATGGGGCAGCACATCTCCAGATGAGCTGTGCCCAATGTTGCCATTCATAACCGGTAACATACAAATGGACCATTAGGCATGCAATGTGCAATGGGGCCATTTGCATGTCATTATGGCCCCATTTGCATGAGTCTTGTAGGGGTGAGCCTGGTGGAATGTGCCAGGCTCCCTGCAAAGGCTGTGTGCAGTACAGTCCACTCATGGAATCCTCGGTAGACAAGCAGCACCCACTCCCTTCCCTGCCAGTAGTCCCATACATCTGTTCATGTGCCACAACAACCTGGTAGTCTAGTAACCCCTCTGCCT
Source organism: Neoceratodus forsteri (assembly GCA_016271365.2). Taxonomy (NCBI): domain Eukaryota; kingdom Metazoa; phylum Chordata; order Ceratodontiformes; family Ceratodontidae; genus Neoceratodus; species Neoceratodus forsteri. The sequence continues at coordinate 997,148,447 of CM028133.1, forward strand.
ATAACTCCACAAAATGGACATCTGTCCACAATCCCTGGTAGTCCAGCAGAACCCCACATCCTGTCCATATCCCCAGTAATATGCATATAAATGCAGTAAACCCAGGTAGTCCAGTAGAACCCTCCCCCTGACCCAATTGCACCAATGACAGATGTCCAAAAGTCAACCTGGTAGTCCAGTGGACCCCCCCCACCCACTCAGGCAGCCCCTTCCCACCCCACTCCACCAGTCCCAGCCAGTGCCGAATTGTGGTGGGTAGCATAACCCACCTACACACCACCACTGCTGCCCACAATCAGAGCTGTCTATGGCTGACAGCTACTATACTACTGTATGCCCAATAGAAACCGTGTCAACCAATGGACTTGCAGTGAGTACTATAAGCTGTTATTCACAACTTGCTGGGATGGGGGGAGCGGGGTGGGGAGGGGGTGCCTGAGTGAGTGAGGGGTCCAATGGACCACCAGGTGACTTTGGGATGTATGTCTTTGGTGCATTCATGTCAGGGAGGGAAGGGGGGGTTTCTACTAGACTACCTGGGTTTGCCACATTTACATGCATATTACTGGGGATGTGAGTAGGGAAGGGGTTCCACTGGACTACTAGGGATTGTGGACAGATGTCCATTTTATGTGTTATGGGTGAGGGGGCACTAGACTACCAGAGATTCTGTGGAAATGACATTATGTCTACCAGGGATATGGGCAGGGAGGGGGGGGTTACACTGGTCTTACAGGACTGTTACCATAGGATGTGATGGTACTGTAGGGAGTCAGGCAGTGGAGGACCACTGGACTACCAGGGATACATGTGGTATCAGATCATCAGTTTGATCATGTCAGGGCAGGGTGGGGATCCTGTAGCCCACCAGACTGACTGCTTGGGGATATGGGTGGGGGGGTCCACTATACCACCACTGCATTCTACAAGGATTTATGTCACATTCAGGGCTATGGACAGGGAGTGTGGACCAAAGGACTTCCAGGATAAGCAGTATGCCATGCTGCTATTTGCAGTATGGAAGCCTGCCTGTGGGTGGACACCGACTTACGTCTACTGTTTGTAGACTTATCTTTTAGAGGTGCATCTCTGGACTTGATCTGGAGAGGCGCCTCCATGGTGGGTTGTAAATTGGGTTGTGCATCATATGCATGGGCATGCCCCTTGCACAACCCCTCCAGATATGCTGCATAACATTATGAGTGGTATGTGGCTTATCTGTGATGCACCAGCGCATCGGTCCCCTTACAGAATCATGTTAGTGTGCAAGTCGGGGATGCGCAGGTGCATCTCGGATGTGCTGTGTGCATAACTTTTGTGAATTCTGCCCTATGGCTGTTGTGAGCACACTTGAAAATCAAAGTACTGAGAACCTGTCAGGTGCCAGTATTAATTTAGAACAAACTAAGTGGCTCAACAGCAACAGTTTTAATTCTCCTTCAGAATCAGGTTTGCTTGCCTTTAAGGCCCCAAATGTTAAGGCAGGAGTTTCCCAGCTTTTCCCAGAATTTTAGGTCTTACTTTTTTACTGCCATACCTTCAACTGCCTTTCCAGTCTACTCAGGTCCTCCTTTATGATTTTGACCTCTTCATCACTATCCACCTGGCCACAGATCTTAGTATCCTCTCTGAAAAGGCATATCTTGACCTGGATCCCTACCTCTATATAGCAGATAATGATTTTGAAGAGAACTGGTCCCAAGATCAATCATTGGGGAACACCTCTAGTGATCCCTGACCTATGAGTATTTCCCATTTATTACCACCCTGTGGGTCCTGTTGCTTAACCAGATTTCTACCCACCTAGAAGTTGTGTCCCTACTCTGAGGTGCTACATCATTTTAACAAACTGTCCATACTGGATGGTATCAAAGGCTGTACTGAAGTCACGGTACAGTAAGCCCATCACCTCTCCCTTGTCCACTGCCTTTATCACCCTACTAAATAAATTGATCTAGTTTGTCTGACATGACCATCCCCATGATACAACAAAGGAGCTAACCTAGAGAACCACTTCCTTTAGATCAAAATTTCTAAGATGGGGTGTGTGGCCTGACCAGGCAGAAGATGGCAGCATAGTTCAGAATCTCTGCAGGAATTACTGCAATCTAACCTCATCCAGCCTTCACCAGACCTTTCTCTGGTGCCAATTCCTGTGACCATCCTGTAATCTGACTGCCTGACACAGTTTGTAAGTCATTTTTGATCCATCATCTACTTATATTCAATTATTCTACACTGTACTGCCGCATACTAGGCCTTATCCATCAGCATTATGGCAGATCTCCAAGTACAGCAAAGGTCACTTGCTAGAGTGGAAGTAATGTTTTCTAAACTGATGACTGAGATTAATGATCTAAAAGCCTCCACCCAACAGAATGCGACCACTCTTGAAACTTTTAGCCAGAAAATTGCATTTAATGAGAAAGCAATGGCCTGTAACACCACAGCTACTATTCATGACCTCCAGGCTACTGTCCGCAATCAAGATCGAACTATTAAATCCCTACAAGCCAAAACTGACGATATTGAAATTGTAATTGTCGCAACAATTCACAATTTTTTGGCTTCCCTACAGGTGTAAAATTAGGAGACACTACTGCACTTTTATTAAATGTGCTGCCTGCAATGCTTAAATTGCCTCCTGACCTAACATTAATCATTGAGTGGTCTCATCGCACTCTGGGTCCCAGGCCAACATCAGGCCAGCGACCAAGGCCTATCACTGCTCGCTACTTGAACTATTCCCACACAGAATTAATACTGAAATGAGCCAGAGAAATGGGGAAACTTCAGTGGCAAGAGTTTAATATTTCCATCTACAGAGACTTTTCAAAAGATTTAACCATCAGAAGGAAGGCCTGCAATACACTTAAACAAATCCTCCACCAAAGAAGCAGTAAATTTGCTCTACACTACCCCGTGACACTACGCCTTTTCTCAGGCTTTTCCTTAAAGGATTGTGAAACCCCTGATGCCTTAGCCAACTATCTGGAGGTCTCTCTCTGCAGTCTAACCCTGAGATGCTCAGCAGCAATTGGCAACCCGAACACAGCTTTGGTATCTGCACGGAGGGTGGACGACAAGATACAGGAACATGGGGAAAGTGTTGCAGAACTCGCAGCCCCAAGCAGCAGCGATGCAACTGATTTGACCCCAAGGCAATTAACACGGCTGCAAGAGAAGCTTCTGTCTGGGCATTATTCTTCAAGACTTTCATGCTGTTCTAGCAAGATTTCACCCCAAACACCCCAAACTGCAGCCTCTTACCTTCAAATCAACCTCACTATTCCCTTGAGCAATAAGTTTGCTCTCTTGGAGGATGACATGCACTCCTCGCAGGAGGAGGATCTTTCCCAGCAAATTTCAGACGAACATCCCTCTAATTTGGGCCCTGTGCCTCAGGGATGTATTTATGCTGCTACTTCATGGGCAGAAGTTATTGCAAGTTCTTCACTCAAATCTTTAGAACTGCCCAAAAGGAAAAATGTAGGACAAAGACCAAAAGCAAGAACATCAATAGTCACAATCTTGCTAATAAATCTAAGGTGTCATGAGCTTATATGGTCAGTAATATGGTCACAGTTGCTATATCTTGGTAGGTTTTGCTTCCAGGATACTTAAAGAGAGTGCCAGTACACTTTTCTGCCTAGCAGCTTGCTCTACAATCTATGCTACCTGGTTGCTTTCACTCCCAGCAGGTGCAGAAAGTAAAGGCTGTATATCACGGCACCATCAATTTACTTTTTGTTGCAATGTTTAAATGAGCAGCTTAAAGGTCTTCTAGGGAACTTTGGTATATCAGAAATGCTTTTTGAACCCGTTATTTTAGTGTTAGATCTTATACATTACCTCACTAAACAGGCTATTTGTATCTAGCCATTTACTCCCCAATTTAGCAGTGCATCAGGCTTATAGACTTTGGGCTGTTCAGTTGCATATCTTCAATCAGTATGCATCCTGATTATTGCCTTTTCTTTTTTCATATGTGAATTTATTATATATTACAAGGCAACTTACCCCTTCCCTCTCCTGATGACAGGTTCTTAAGTTTTATTGGCGACTACATTTAATCTATCTCCTTCCCTACTTTCCATTATTCTTACTACCTCCTGCTTACAACATGGAACTATCATTAGCACTCAAAGAGGTGGGCTATGTTTGGTGTACTGTTGCAAAAGATTGTCAATCTACATCTTTCTTATGCTCCTTATTTTACTCGAAGCCTACAGATATTATATAAATCCACTGCTGTGTGGTCCCTCCTGTTTAGGGGCTCACTTGGCCTAGTCTACTAGACCTAGTCACCCCATATAACACCTTTTTAGGCAATTTTCGAGTAATTGGAGCTGATCTTTACTATGACTATCTCTTCTGTCTACAGTTATCACTGAAGCCTATACCTTTCCACATAATCCCGATTTGCATTTGGCTCACTGCGTAAGGGCTTAAATTGATCTCCCCTTTCTTCTTTCCCCCTCAATATTGTATGTATTATGTACTTATTCTGTTGCACTGCAAAGTATACTCAGAGTCACTCTAATGTGGTAATGATCTACTTTTCCTTTTATATTTGCTCATTTGCATTCCACTTGGCTCCCTGAATTCCTTGCTCTATGTCTAGGATGTACTGGCATCCCGTATATGGTTCTTTCATTTACTGTTATTTTGAGTTGGTATATCTTGTGCTATTATTACTAATGTTTATAAATAAGCTCTGGTGTTTAGCTTTATCCTTGTACCTTGTCCTGGTAGCTTAGAATTAAGCTGAGGTTATTACAGTCCCCTGCCTTTCTTGGTATTATTCCCATTCAGTTAAGCTTATCAGTAATACTTCATTTATTATATTACTGCAATCAGTCTTAGGTTTGGGCCAATATTTATAACCGGTCCTCCCTACATTGATGCCCCAGAGTGTGGTGAGAGAGTCTCTTAGTCAGTTGGCTGACTCATATCTCCTCACACCCATAAAACATTTTCTTTGTTATTTAGCTTACTAGTATTGTCGTTGTTGTTAATGACTTTTCTCCTTCCCCATTTCTATTCTAACTTTAATAAGATATCTGTGCCACTCATGTATCATACATCTCACTTTTTTTGGCTTGACTGTTCCTGCAACTTTCTGCATATATGTAAGTTCTCTATATTGTGTTCTAATCATCCTCTGCCTCATTTATTTGTCCCTTCACACTTCAGTGATTATTCCCTTTCTTTAACATTAATAATATGAGTGACATACTTTTATGGAATGTGAAGGGACTTAATTCTCCTTGTAAGCAGAAGCAAATTCTTTCACATCTCAAAAAACATTAAACACAAATTGCTTTCCTTGAAGAAACAAAATTATTAGCAGAGGATGTTCTTAGACTTAAAAAAGATTGGGTCGGTCAGATCTATGAATCATCCTATACCTCAAAAAAAGAGAGGTTGCTGTTCTTATTCATAAGAGTCTCAAATGGTCCCTTGTAAACTCAATTTCCGATACTGACGGCAGATGGGTGCTGATCAAACTGAATACCAACTCTGGTCCTCTTCTGCTTGTTAATGTCTATGCACCCAACTTCTATTCCCTGGAGCTTTTTCATAATTTAACTCTACGGATTCTATCCTTTAACACTGATAATACACCAGTTATTCTTGGAGGGGATCTTAACTTAGCTTTAGAAGCCAGCATTGACAGAAGTAGCCCCACTACAGAGGCCCACCATAGAAGTATTAAAGCCCTCTCATTACTAATGCAAGATATTAGATTAGCTGATATATGGCACCTCCTTCACCCCCGTGATTGAGAATTTACTTTTTACTCCTCTCTACATAAGACATGCAGTAGAATTGACTACTGGTTAGCCTCTCCTGTTATAATAGAAACAACTATTGATTCATCCATCTCTCCCATCATAATCTTGGACCATTCCCCAATCAAATTGCAACTTCTGTGGGGCCCATTAGCACCTAAATCTTCTTACTGGCGGCTGGACCCTCTCCTTCTCAAGGATCCCAATTTCTTACTCATGATCAAAGCACAAATTTAGGACTTCCTCTTTCACAATACCCTGACCAAATCTTCTATGTCCTCTGTATGGGAAGCTCTTAAAGCTATGATTCGAGGGAAAATTATCAGTTATGCTGCATGTAGGAAAAGAGTAAGGGAACAACAGCTGGCTGATTTGGAAAAATCTCTTAAGACTAAAGAGAATTTATATTTTTCTTCTAATAAGCATTGTCCTGATTCTCAACTTCATCTTGAAATTCTTCAACTTAGACTTAAAATTCATGAATTAATTTCTCATAAAACCAAACTGGCCTTGTTTAAACTTAAATATAAGTTTTGGGAACACGGCGATAAAATTGGGAAACTCCTCTCTTACCAGCTCAAAGCACAATAAATGGAATGACACATCATAAGCCTAAAAGATGAACAGGGTACAATTCACTCCGACATCCCCTCTATGAATCGTATCATGAAAACCTTTTATCAAAAACTATACTCTAACACAAATCCTCCATCTACTTTACAAATTCAACAGTTCCTTAAATTGTTACATCTTTCTCATCTTTCTACTCTTGAAATAAATTCTTTAGATGAACTCTTCTTGCTTCAGGAAATCCAGAAAGCTTTGTCTTCCTTGAAATCTGGCAAATCCCCTGGGGGTGACGGATTACTTGTCGATTTCTATAAAATGTTTTCTGACACCTTATGTCCCCTTCTTCTTAATGTTTATCAAGAAGCTTCCAATACTGGCAAGCCTCCCCCAACTTGCACCAAAGCAATCATAACCCTAATCCCTAAGAAAGAAAAAGACCCTACTCACCCCACAAGTCTGGTCCATCTCTTTATTAAACACAGATGGGAAGATATTTGCTAAACTACTAACTTCTTGACTTGAATCCTTGATTCCCAAGCTAAGTCATTGTTGGCAAGCTGGTTTTATTAAACATATATCTGGTTCTGATAACCTACATCCTTTATTTAATTTAATTCACAAAGCCAAATCCCTCAAGACACAAGCTGCAGCCATAGCTATTGATTTCGAGAAGGACTTTGATTCCTTAAACTGGGACTACTTTCATCAAGTTTTATCTTATTTCTGTCTTTCTCAAACCTTTTGCTCCTGGATCAAGCTATTATATAACCCTCCTGTTGCTAAAGTACTTACTAATTCCACCCTTTCCTCTTACTTTCATCTAGCAAGGGGAACTAGACAAGGCTGTCCTCTGTCACCTTCCCTGTTTATTCTAGCCATGGAACCCCTGACTGCTTGTTTACATTAATCTTCTGGTATTATGGGCATACCTGTGAGCAATTCAAGATATGTTTCTCTGTCCTACGCGGATGACCTCTTAATCTTACTCAAAAACCTGAATGTGGCTGGGCCCCTGTTGGTTGATTTCCTTAATAATTTTACTAAAATGTCTGGTCTTGCTTTGAATTATGGAAAGTCACAAACTATGCCCCTTAACAACCACTGTAAAACCTTTATGAACATACCTCTTGGATTTCACTGGTCACCACAGGGTATAACATATCTAGGAATCAAAATTACTAATAACTTAGGGAAGATATGGGAAATTAACTTTAACCCCTTATTCGATGACATCAAAACCATTCTGGACAGATGAAGTTTCTTAAACTCTCTTTCATGGGGAAATTTGCAGCCATTAAGATGTCCATTTTTCCCAAGATTCTTTACCTCTTTGCCAATATTCCATTAGTCTTACCATCCTCCTTTTTTGCTAAAATTGATAAATTAATAGGTAGCTTTATCTGGGATGGAAACCACCAAGATTTAACTGCAACAAACCTCAATCACATTGGAAAAAAGGGGAATTCGGACACCCCTGGTTCAAAGGCTACCTCAGGGCTTTCTGAATGGCCCAAACCATTAAATGGTTTCAGAAACCCTCACTCACCACTATGGGTTGCAATGGAATCTGCATTGTGCCCGGGAGGAGTTCCCACTTCCTTCATTTTTAATCCCATTTGATCTAAACTAAAATCTCACCTGACTATATCATCCTCTGTTCTTTATTGGAAACTAACCTACAAATTCCTGAAATCCAATCCAACACCCTGGTTTTATGCCCAATTATGGGGCAATCCACTGTTCACTCTAGAAGATCACTCAATTTGCTGTTGTACATGGAGGAACAAAGGCATTTTCTTTCTCAGAGATATTTTGGACCAGAATTCATTCACTCTTAAATCATTTTCAGACTTGCAGATCACATGGAAACTTCCTAATCAGGACTTCTGGAAGTTTTTACAAATTCTGGCAGCTTATAACTCTCTCTAGTTTAGTGTATAGGCATACTTTTCTAAACCCATACATCTCGCACTGGACTAATTTATCAGTAAAATTAAATAGCTTGATTTACAAAGATATTATTGATAATCTACCTGATCAGTCTATACAGGCCAAAAATAAATGGAGTACTCTTCTTAACTACAATATTTCAGATGCACAATGGAGTAATTGTTGGTGTATTGCACATAATACCTTTAAAGATGCCCATAGTTCTTTAATACAAACTAAAATCCTACATCTTTGGTATAGAACCCCCTCTGTGCTTCAACGAATGGGCCTATTATATAATAATAATTGCTGGAGCTGCAATTTGGCCAACAGGGATCTACTTCATCTCTTGTGGTCTTGCGCTGTCATTAATAAGCTCTGGCATAAAGTCTGTTTACTTGCCTCCAGAGTAACAGGACAAAAACTATCTTTTGACCCCATGCTATTCCTTCTAGGCATCCTTATCCCCAATAGCTGTCTCCTCTCACATGCACATTTTAGATGGCTAAACATACTTTCTCTTCTGGTCAAACATCTGATTCTTATGAAATGGAAATCAACTCTGGTGCCTTCTCTTTCAGATGTTCTTCAAAGCCTCTCTCAGTATGCCTCCCTAGACCGATTATCTCATGTTACTCATATCCAACTCACTGTACTGTATGTGAAAGATGTTGGCAGGATTACTTCAAGTATATTTAACCTAGTTCTTCTGGACCCTAATTCTTGGGGATATTTAGCCCTCCTTCTTATTTTGCTCTCAGATTAGGTTTTCTTGAAACTTTTGTGCACAGATTTCTATTCTTTTTTCCCTTCTTCCCTGTTTTCTCCCTCTCTCCTTCCCTTTTTCCTTGCTTTTTCTCTCTTCTTTCTTTACTTGCACATTTTGCTCTTATCTTCACCTCTCCATTACTGAACATTGTTCATATTTCCACATTTATCATTTTTTGCAGTTTACTGAGTGCCTTGCCATAGCCTACCCTAGTATGTGTTTCGTACATGGTTGCTATTTCTGATCCTATAATACCCTATTGATTGTAACCCTTCTGCTCTCCACTTACATCCTGTCTAGGTTTGTATTTTATTATCAATACATGTACATAAGGCAGTATAGTGCAGTGGCTTAAGGCTCTGAGTTGCAAATCTGGTGACATCCAGCAGATCAGACTGAGATTTGAATCCCACAGCTTCCACTTGCATACTGTGTGACCCTGAGCAAGTCACTTAACTTCTCTGTGCTTCCAGGTCACTCCTGTAAAAAAGCTTTCAGCTTAGTGTGCTACTCCTGGTTAAACAACTAAAAAATTAAAAATAAGGCTTCTCCAATATGTTTATCCTAAATACTGTGTTTTGTTAAGTGATATTTTATACCTTATATGGAAGATAGTCTTCTATTGTATTAGATATGTGCTTTCTTATATATTCAAATTTCAATAAAAAGACAATGTGAAAAAAAAAATATCCAAGATGATTGGGTCAGTATTGGTGAAATACAAGAACGTCAAATTAATTCAATCACTCAATTTTTTCTTTAAAGCTAATCACTCTTTAATTAATTTCTGACTACCACCAATTCTTAGCCCAACCCTAGTTTCACCCTTCTGGGCTTCCTCAGGGGATGATGCCCTGGGATGGTGATTCCTTTTATAAATTAAAAATATACAGTAGGTCACATTCTCATCACCCATTTAATCATTAAAATTAACAACTATTAATGATCCACTATCCCTCTTTGACTTGTTCCTGCTGTACTCACAATCCCCCTTCCATACCTCATTTTTTGTCAGTTTCACTTTACTGAACTGTTGCTATTGCTTTACTACTGTGCTCTCCTCATCCTGTTTCTCCCAGGATGCATCTGAAAATAGGCTATTGAGCTCAGTATGTTTTTTCCTCATAAAACTCCTGAGATAAATAAATAACAATATCCAGAATCAAAAAGGGAGCACTGCAGAACTCTCTGCATGTAAAGGACTCTTTAATGTTTTCTTCTTTCAGTTATTCAGTTTTCTTACATCTATCACAAAATATGTAAATAATAATAAGTATAAGACAGTTGTAGAAGTTCTATTAAGTGTCACTCTCCCATACAGTTTCCAGCATTATATCCCCAAAATGATAATAAAAAGAAAATGTGTGGTGTTGCTAGTGCTCGTTTGTGTCCCAACAGGTTTATAAATGTACTATCTGACTATGTGGCATAAACAGGCCAGTTGATGTGGCACACATGCATGCTAACATGTCCTGAAATATCAAAATTCTTTAAATAAAAATCTTTAACCAAGAAAATCTTAGAATGAAAATCTACAAATAACATAGAATCCTTGCTAATCTATAGCTCACGCTTATATATCTTGCATCATCATTCTCCCAATCTAGAATTCAAGTATTTAAGCAGTTCTCAAAATACTGGGAACATTACAATGTCTAATACTTGCATCAAGAAGATATATATCATAATTCAATTATAAAATGTTTGTGTAAGTGTGCTGCTAGGTGCTGATGCAAAGAAAAACAGATATATCAACAATAACACCAGGGTGTCATGTCATTCCCCCAAGGTAGTGTCCTCTAACCTATTATTGTGGCATGGTAACTGTAAAAAAAGTATTTAAATATTTAAATTCAAAAGTTTATGGCTATTCACAGCAGGAGAAACTGTAATTGTGAAAATGTTTTTAGAGCCAGAATCTATAGTTTTGGAATATTATTTTTACCTGGTGCATGTTACTGACTGAAATAAAAGACAGTACAACTTGCCATAGATCCCCACCTTGATGAAGCCTAAGGTGAGGCGAAGTGCCAGGGGTCTTAGACTTTTTTTTTTTGCTCTGGTCTGAAATAACAATTAAATAAATGCACTCAGTCACATATTTCTTTTCTATTGTCTTGACTTTGCTAATCAGTAGATTTGTGGATTAGTATTGAAGTTAGCACCATTTTATGTGTTCACTTTAAGTTCCCTGGATATGCCTGCTCCACAGGTATTGCAGCACATCAGACCCCTTTTGCCCTGTCAGTTCATTGTTCCCCACATCCTGCTTTATTGCTTTCTATTGTTCATTAAGCCTTGGCTGTAGATCATCCTCTGAGTACTCCCTTTTTATTTCTAATTTGCTCTCTTGGTCTGTGGCACATTTATTAGGGTACCACAAAAAGGATTTTTTATGATGTTTTTTCAACCCCTGGGAGACAAAGGGTGAAACAGAAGGTAAAGAGAGACTGAGAGAAGAAGTCATACTAGTCAGGGTAGTACAGTAGTAGTATTGTACTGCTTACCTTGCTAATTTGACTTCTTCTCTGCTCCATCCTTATCTACCATTTCCCCCTTTTTTGTTTCTTTCTTACCTCTGCTGCCTGCATACTTGACCTCATGCAGTATTGGTCCTGCACTATGCTCCCCATGCTTTCCCACTGTTGTCCTATAACACTGGCTCCTATTACATAAGGCCTTGTACACTACTTGTGTTCTTGTCTACCTTGTGCAGACTCTCTTGTACAGCTGCAGTCTATCAGTTCACTCATGATTCAGCACAGTTAAGAACTGCAATGTCCTTTAGGGCACTTGCATTACACTGCACAGACTAAGGGCACAAGGCAGTGGCACGCAGACAGATCATACCACTGATTTTCATGGGGTTTAACTGGGGGCTTCGACTCCACACTCATTGTCAAGGGTGAGCTACATCGCCGACGCCACCCATAAAGAAATATAATTACCTCCACCCCAGGCATATCAGGGAGGAGAGGACAAAGTGAACTGTGCCCAGAAGTCCTGTTGCCCATATCCCTTGCACCCTAATGATAGTGACATAATCATGGCACCCTAATAATGGGATACCCATCCTACCAGAATGCATCCTTCAGATACCAGTGCTGTACTCCCACTACATGACACTAACATATGGATTCTCACATGTAGAAATGTGTAGATATGTACTGTATGGCTTAAATAGTGGACAGCTAAGAATAATTTGCCTCTATCACAACCCACCCTTCCTTTTGACTTCCCTTAACCTCAGTCCCACACAAAAGGTTTGATATTTAGGCAGTATATGCAGCAAATTAAAGTCAGTTGACAACACACCATCCCCCTTTCCTTAATGTAGCTGAGCTTGCCGTCTGTGTTCCTCTCTCTATTCTGGCCAAAATAAAGGAAGTCATCAGGCCTTAAAGCCTGAAAATTGATATGGCTGATACATACAAGCTTGCGGCTATCATGCAAGTTTGTGTTATCCCAATGTCTCCTTGCTTTTCTGGGAAGAACACTCCAGCCACAGCTGTACCAAGTTGCATGCTGATATACTAATGGCTTTGCCACAGCTTCAGCACTGATATGGGTTCATTCACCACCAAGTAGAACTGTTCAAACAGCTAGAGAGTCCAACAGAGTGTGAATGACTGCTTCTCTGGACAGGGCATTGAGAATCCAGTCACCCAGATATACTGACAGTGAGTGACATGGTTGGAAATATCCTGAAACTGTTGTGATAGATCTAGAGAAATTCCATGCCTGTCTGCTTCCAATGCATTTGTATCACTGCCGGAGAGTATTTCTTTAGAAATATTTGGATATATCTACTGTAAGTATGTTAATTGCTGCAACTGTAAATGATGATGTAAAGACCTTACCCTCCAGAAAGACAAAGCCACTAACGCTAAGAATTTTGTGCATTTCCCTGGTGCTTAGGATTAGCCAAATTTTAAGACATGAAAGTGGTACACTTGGCCTTACAGTATAAAGATACTTTTCAATGATAATGGGATTTCTTCATGTGTATAAAAACATCCTTCATACTGAGGGCACATATCCAATCCCCTTGTTGTAACATGGGAAAGAAGGGACTGAAGGGAAAGCATGAAAAACGTTTTATATTCATTGAATTCATTCAGACCCTTGAGGTCCAGGATGGGATGTACTGTAAGTCTCCTGTCCATTTTGGCACAAGAAAATATTGTAAGTAAAATCTCTGACTGCATTCCAGAATGGGCACAGTCTGTATTGCCTGTTTTTTATTCAAAATCATCTATACTTCTGTTAGTCAAATGACCCGGGCGATAATATCAGGGAGGGGAAAGAGGATGCACTGGAAGGGTTGAAAGCAATTCCAGTGCATAAGCCCCTTAGATTATTTTCATAACCCATTTGTCAGTAGCGATCTCCCTTCAGTTTGTCAGAAAAAGGGAAATTCTGCCTCCCTCTGACCTGTATCCCTGACTGAAGATGGACAAGGTGAGGGAAAACTGAGTCAGAAGGTTTCGGGGTAGAAGTGGCATGCCAGTACTCACTCCATTTGGGGTCTCTGCAATAGGCATTGGGGCAAGAGAGTGGTATGGGAGTATGCCATGGCATATGACCTGCTGCACAGGAACCATGGGAAGGTGGCTAGATGGCAGCCAAAAGGAACCACTGCTATGTTCATGGTTGGGTTGATGGTTTAGGGCCTTAAGAAATCTATGAGTAATTTCTTTAAAGATTATATCTCCCTTAGGGTCCTTTCCACATAATTTCTATCCATAGCAGAGAGAATTAAGCTTGAACCATTGAACATCTATAGCAAAATAAGCTATCTGGAACCATGAGTAGCAATACTAGAAACTGCCAGCTCCTGCAAAAGAGAAATGACATTAGAGGAATCACCAGCTGGCTTTACAAGGTACTTCCTAGCTTCCAATCCATCAGTAACAGTCTGCTGGACCTCACATCTAGTGGGTCCTTCTGGTTGCTAGGCAACCACAGATGCCAAATATTCCCATGGGCTATTTTGATATTTAATCATATAAGTCTAACATTGTGCAATACATAGTCCCATGGATGTTGAGGCACAAGTATGCTTACCCATAACATCAAGCCTCCTAAATTCTTTGTCAGGAGGCATGGTATTCATGTGAATAGGTGCTATAGACTGGACATGAGCAGCTATAAAGACTACCAAGCCAGTCTTAGACTTAGATGTGCGAAAGACCCTTGTTGTAACCACACGGTATTGCTTGTTTGCCTTCCTGAGGAAAGCAGGAAGTGTGCTGGGCCTATGCCATGCAGCAAAGGTAGAATTTTCCAAAAAAGACTTCATAGAAGGTAATAAATCTGAGGGCAATAGGTATCTCTTGAATTTATAGAGGTTCATTTTAGAAGAATCTTCTACTTCTGCAGTTATGTCCAAAGTCTCCTGCATCTGCTGAGGAGAGCTTTAAAGAAAGAATCCTCCAGGATGAAGCCATGGGATAAAAACAGCAGTATCCTCACTGCATGGAAAAGGGTGGAACTAAACCTGCACTGCCAGGGAGATCCATATCGCCTTCTTCCTCCTCATAATCTTCCTCCATAAGAAGAACGTCTGGATAATTTTCATGCTTCTCTTCAGAATTAAAAGAGATGGCTGAGTCCCAAAGGTACAATCCATCAATGGAGGTGGAAGCAAATGTTTGACTATGGAGACCAAACCAACAGTTCCTAAGGCTGATGTCAGTGCAGTCTATGAACTGACTAGATACAATAATGACGCATTGATCATTGGAGGTAGTGTAAGAAATAGCTATCTAAAAAATTTAGACACAATGGCCCAGACTACCTTCGTGTAAGTGACACCTATAGACAGGGTTGATGACAGTACAGTGCCCAGAAATGTAGGCTGCAAACTGCTGTTAGTGTGAGAGCCAGAGACATATCCCAACCTTTGTCTCAAATTTATGTTGGGGAGGTAGCAGAACTTAATCTCACAGCTGCTGCTTTGGACTTAGGCTTTCCTACAAGATGCATTTGTGGAGACTGTGAACAAGAGGGATAATCTTATACTTTGTCCTTTGAGTGTTTGTATTGTGTCAGTCAGATGACATTTATTTATCTGATTTATCTTAGTGTTTTGACAACTGCCCAGGCAACAGTATGGATGCATGTTGAGGTGACAAGCAGGTCATCTCACAAGAGCCTGGGAACTCAGTAGGTGAAACCGGAATGTGGGTCAATGCCGGACAAGGTATACTATCCATCTTTTAGATAAAAGCCTTTAGAACCTTGAGATTGTGCCTCCTCCTAGCCTGGTTAAAACTGACAAATGGTACAGTTCTTCATTTCATGCAAGGACCCCAGACAGGAATCATAAATAGTGTCAGAATTTTCTTACAAATCTTCATTCTGCAATGACAGAACCAGAACAATTGCCACTTTTACAGCAGTAAAACAAAAATAAAAGAAGTTGAGAAACTCCTTGTGGAAACAGCATTGAACTGATAAGTAATTGGTATCAGGAGAAAAAAATGAGGAGTGGAGGGGACACTAATGCTTTATGGCCAGTGTAGACATATCTCATCATAGGGGGCCCCAGCTGGCAAAAGTCTGAGTTGTCCTGATGCTGACAGCTTACAGTTCCAAAGTTGTAGCTATATGGGGGAGACATCCTTAAAGAAGATCTGCAGTGTTTTCACAGCATTACCACACAATATAAAATGGCATACATTCACCAATATCAATTAATCTTTGGTATTCATGAAACATTTTGTTTTACCTTTTTATATATTTTGATTCTGGCAATGTAGGTACAGACAGAAAGTCTGAGATAATACACACAGTATTACAGCAGCCAGGCATGATTGTTTACATTAAGATGCTTGAAGTAATAAAACAAACATTTTTGTTACATAGTTGTGCGAGGGACTTCTTTTACATTATTGCAAACTGTATATTTATAGCTGACCTTTGTTGGAAAGGGGAAGCAGAAGATAAGAGAATGATAACTGAGTCATCATTTACAATATTTCTGGTAGTGGGTGGGGGAGCAAGGGAGGACCAAAACCCCCTGGTCTGTGGACTGGCCATGGCTTAGTTTTATGGAATAGATGCAACATGGCTCATAATATATAGTATCACTGCTGCCACCTTGTGCTGAACTGTGGTATCTCCCCCTGTAAAGTTGAGGCTAGGCTTTCCATGGTATAATGAAGCTACAATAACTGTGGCCTGCCACTGTGTAATGGTCAGGGGACTCTGAGAGAGCCAGAGGCAGATGATTCATTTTAGCCACAAGTATAAAACTCAAGAGTAGACTGGGGGTGGACATCTTCTGCCATGTTTCAAGTGGATAGGCACCTCCAGTTCCACAAACCATATTTTAGGAATGTGGGAGGTTGTGCTATCAAAAATTGCCAATCCTTTATAAATGTTTTTAATAAGGTGACTGCACTGTTGTTCATGAAGGGCCCCCTACAAAATACTTACCAGTAAAGTGAAAGGGGAGGGAAGCTGACTGTAGCTAGGGCCTGGGGCTGCAAGTTATGATCAGAGATGGAGGCACCAAAAATGATCTCCCAACCTCAACCCATAAGAGGACTGCAAGTCCTACAATGTTTGTATACCCTCCTAAGTTAAAAACAAAAATATATGTATTTTGCCTTTATTTTACCCTACTGCTGACAAAACATTTTTGCTGGGTTAATAGTGCATTAATTGGTTTCATTTTGCTTTTGCTGTGTTGTGTCACTTTTGTAATGCAGTACTGGACCAAGAAAGGAAAAAAAACACAACAGAGAAAGTTTTGACAGGAAGCAGAAAACAAAATGAAATAAAATAAAACATAGATGCAGTTTCCATGCAAGGAGGAAAACTTACCATAGACATGGAGAAAGAATTCCAGTGTTGAGTTTGGTCCTTTATTTTTAAACAGAAGGACTTTGTATTTTCCACTGTCTTCTAACTTGAGTTGGTGTATTTGTAATGAAAAATTCTTGCTGCTAAAATGTAGTCTGTCTTTGAAACTGTCATCTAAAATTTTGAATGAGGGTCCACTTGCAGAGAACTGTGCAATAGTGTTGATAACATGGCTAACCAGCTGCCATTGGATCAGTAGGACTGCTGCAGTTGCTGATGTAGGTGGAGAAGGTAAGTTTACAATCTCTCCCACTGTCTGGTTGAGCACCAAAGGAGTTCTACTACCATAACTGGAGATAAGGATACCCATTTACATAGATCTGGAAAACAGAAATAACACTGTGGAACTAAAATGTGAAAAACAGAGAGAGAGTTGTTATTGATTGGAAGCAGTAGAGGAAGAATGGTATCCAAAGCAACATTGGGATTGCTCAAATCTTAGTACTTTGGGAAAAAAAAAAACAATAGCTAAATAGCAGTGCTTCGTGGAATGTTCCAATTCTGATGTAAAGCATTTAAGTAGAATTTAGAAAAAATATGTTGATTTTTGCAGATAATGGAATTCTGACATTTCACATGTGAAATGCTTTTTGTTGATTAATAATCCACAGTTTACAGAAACTGAGGATTCTTTTTCTACAATCGGTTTAAAATAATTCCACAGTTTGCATGATCTGTGAAAAATGATGCTCCTGTTTACATAGAAATGCTTTTCAGAATTTTGCAGATTTTAAAAAGACATTTCAAAAGGCATTTTGGAAGTAGCATTCTGTGTTTCACAAAGCCCTACCCTACAGAACACAACTGTTTTTTTGTTGAAGGTTTTTGTTTGAGGGAGTAAAAAATGGGCACTTGCTCAATGGAAAATTGGGAGATAAGAACTTCTATTGCCAAAATAAATAAATAAATAAATACAAATTTCAACTCATGCAAACATAAATGAACTTTCTGTTTGGTCACCAGCAGTAGCCAGTAAAATGTGAGAATGACCACTTATCGATACCTAGAGTCCCCATACCATCCAAAAGACAATCTGATAGATGTACAATTATTAGAAGAGATAAAGCAAAGCAACATACAGTACTTAGTAAGACAGTGTTTTGAAGATTGAGGGAACTGGGGTACTTTTCATCTATCCCTCCTGCTGCATGGCATGGACTGCATCTTATTTGAGTAGGTTCCACCAAGCCAATTTAACAACAAAGTTGCCGACATCCCCCGGAGCGTTATTTTCCCAAGAGGGATCATGTTGACAGGCAACTCCGTCAATGGACCGCCATGTTGCCCCTAGCACCGGGGCTTTTATACATTGTTTGTGGGGGGGATCACCCCTGTAGCCCCCAGGCTTATATGTAATCAACTCTGGGGGGTGAAGATCACTGAGGAGGATAGCCAACATGAGGAGTCACTGTATCAGTACTACACTCCGAAAACCCATGCTGCACAATGGATTTCAAATGGGTTGTTGTCGCTGTGTTGGTTTCACTCTCCTGGGTTCGCTGTTACATAGAAACATAGAAATTATTAGCAGATAAGGACCACTAGGCCAATCCAGTCTGACTGTAGGCCATATACATCATACGTGGCCACTGACCCTATGTGATCAATGGCTTTTCATCAATCCCTCCCCTCTCAAAATTCCTTTGTGCCTCTCCCAGGCATGCTTAAACCCCTGTACTGTGCTTGTTCCTACTACCTCCTGTGGCAAATTATTCCAAGCATCGACTACCCTTTCTGTGTAGGAAAACTTCCTCATATTACATCTTAATCTACCACCTTCCAATTTCACATTATGCCCCATTATTATAGTACTTTTTCTACATTGGAAAAGGTTCCTAACCTGCACCTTGTTTATGCCCTTGAAGTACTTGAAAGTTTCAATAATTTCCCCTCAATGTCTTCTCTCCTCAAGTGAGTACATATTGAGATCCCTTAGTCTCTCCTCATATGTTTTGCGGTGCAAGCCCTGCACCATCGTTGTTGCCCTTCTCTGGATAGTCTCCCCCTTATCTCTGTCCTTGCATAGGTGTGGCCTCCAGAACTGCACACAGTACTCCATGTGAAGTCTTACCAATGTTTTACACAATGACATCACCACCTCCAACTACCTGCTACTGATACCGCTGCCTATGTACCCAACATGCCACTGGCCCTCCCTGCCACCTTTGTGCACTGCTTTGATACCTTAAGGTCATCAGAGATTATAACCCCTAGCTCTATTTCCTCTTTGGTGACAGTCAGCTCCCCCCCCTCCCGAACCTATAGCTCTCCCCAGGGTTCCCTCAACCCAGGTGCAATATTTTGCACTTCTTTGCATTGAACCTCAGTTGCCATGTCTTCAACCATCTTTCAGCCTTCTCCAGGTCCCTCTTCACTTTCTGAATCATTTCTGGAGTATCCACACTGTTGCAGATCATAGTGTCATCTGCAAACAAGCAGTACTTTCCTTCCAGCCCCTCTGCAATGTCACTAATGAAGACATTGAACAGGACTGTCCTAGTACAGATCCCTGTGGTACCCCACTGGTCACCCTCCTATCCCCAGATTGTACCCCATTTACCACCACGCTCTGTCTCCTGTCTGTTAACCCATTCCTAACCCAGTTCTCCACCTTGTCTCCCATGACCAGACTACCCATCTTGTTAATCAGCCCTCTATGTGAGTCGGTGTTGAAGGCTTTGCTGAAATTTTGATAGGCGACTTCTACCACCCTTCCCTGATTTATTTCCCTAGTCAATCAATCAAAAATCTATCAAATTCATTTAAAATGACCTTCCTGCAGTGAATCCATGTTGTCTAAGATCCTGAGCACTGCTGGATTCCATATGTGCCACTACTTTCCTTCAGCAATATCTCCATGATCTTTCCCACCACCGAGGTGAGGCTGACTGGCCTGTAGTTCCATGCCTCATCCCTACTGCCGCTTTTGTGCAGTGGGACTAAATGTGCCCTCCTCCAGTCCTCTGGAACAACACCCATGTTGAGTGACTCTGTTAACAGGGCAAGCAGAGGCACTGGTAGTTCCCTTCGCAGCTTCTTTAATATCTGTGGGTGGATGCCGTCTGGCCTCATGGTCTTATCCATCTTCAGCTTTGTGAGTTCTTCCAGATCCCTCTCCACTGTGAATGGATTGGTGCCTATTCCCCCCCCCCACCCCATTGCTTCTGCAACCCAACTGTGGTCCTTAACCCACCCATTCCTTAGTGAATACTGAGCAGAAGTATTTGTTCAGCATTTCTGCCTTGTCCAGATCCCCCTCCTTACACTTTTCCTTCTCCCCTTTGAACCTCACAATCCCCTCTCCCCGGGATTTTCTTCTTTCAATGATGTATCTACAAAATGCCATATCCCTGTTATTTACAGACCATGCTAAACCCTCTTCAGTCTACACCATCGCTCTCCTAACAGCCTTCCTTGCTTCCCTTAAACATTCAAGGTACACCTCCCTGTCCTCCTCCCTTTGACTCCCCTTATGTTTCCTGAAACTCAGCCTTTTAGCTCTGACTTTGTCCCTCACCTCTTTGGAGAACCATAGTGGTTTCCTTCTTCTTTTCCCTTTGCCCACTATCCTAATGCATTGGTTTGTTATCTCCACTATGGCTCCTTTCAGTTTCTCCCATTGTTCTTCCACCTGCTCTATTACCCTTCCCTTCCCCAGCACTGCTTGTATACATCTATCCATTTCATGGAAATCTGCACTCCTGAATTCTAATACTCTTGCCCTTGTGTGGCTTAACTGAGTCCTTGTCTCCCTGCTAAACCACACCCTGTGGTGGTCACTGGACAGCAGCTGCCCTTCCACCTGTAGTTCTTCAACTGTGTTCCCACTGGTCCATACCAAGTCCAGAATTGACTTGGCCCTGGTTGGCTCATCCACCAGTTGCCTGAGTCCAACCCCCTGCAGGGATTCTAGGATGGCTGTGCTTCTGGCTGTAGCAGCCACCTGGGTGGCCCAATCCATATCCAGCATATTGAAATCCACAAGTAGTGGGATTTCATCTTTAGCTGCCATGTCATGTATGCTCTCCACTAGTTCACTGTCTACATCCTCCCTCTATGCCGGAGGTCTGTAGATCACCTATGTTCATATTGCTGTTCCATTCCCTGGCTCCAGGGTGACCCACATTACTTTGGCCTCCTCCTGTCTTTCCATAACTTCTGTAGCCTTTATACCATCTCTGATGTACAGGGCCACTCCACCACCCTTTTTACCCTACCTGTGCTACCTGAACAGCGTATAGCCTGGTACGCTGACTTCCTAGCCATGATTAGCAGAGTACCACACTTCTGTCATTGCTGCTATGTTAAGGTCTGCATCTGCCAACAAGGCCTGCAGGTCTGGAACCTTATTTCCTAGGCTACCGGCATTGGTTAGCATGACCTTCCATGTTTTACAGTCTGCCCTCCCTCCGCTCTTGTTCTCCCTCTCCAGCATTTTCCTCCCACCCCAGTTTCCTTTCTTATGTGCTCTTGTACCCGATATCACTCATTATACATTTTTCACCCGCCTGCCCCTCCCAACCTGCTTTTGCAGTTCCTGTAGTCAAATTATGTTCCTACATGTTCCCATGGGGGGTGTTCTTAATCCTCCTGACCCTCCTGCTCTTTCCCCTTGACCAGTTTAAATGCTCACAGCTGAAGCATTCAAACTTCTCTCAAAGGACCGAGGTCCCCTTCTTGAACAGATCCAGGCTGTCCTCCTTATATAAGCTTGCATCTGCACAGGTCAGGTCTTAGTGCCCTATGAAGCCGAAATCTTCTCTTCCACACCAATCCTTCAACCAGGAATTGAAGGTATGGATGTGAAGTGACCTAGCGTCCTCCGTGCCCTGAACAAGTAGCACCTGCAAGAATGAGATTGAGATTGCTATCTGTTTCAGTTTTCCCACCAGCTTCCTGAAATCCTCCTGGACTCTGACTAACTCCACCCTTCTTCTGGCCAGGTCACTGGTTCCCAGGTTGGCAATGACATCCAGCTGCTCCCTCCTAGCTATTACCAGGGCAATCCTATGGGTCCACTTCCCATCCCTCCATGCAGCTCTTCCTGGGATGCACTTGACCTCCCTGTCTCCCCAGCTAGGTATCCCTAACTCCACTCCTTGAACAGTGCAGTCCCCCACTAGGAGAAGCTTCCCCCTCCTTTGGGGTCCGCTGCCTCCCTTCCCTGGGGCTCCATCCTGGAGGACCCTCCATCCTACCTGGTCCCAGCCTTGGGTTCCTGAGTGGGGCTTTCCCAATCCTCCAAAACAGTGTAGGAGTTACTAAGTGGGACTGGTTTGGGAATGTGCTTTTGACCACCATCCCTCACCCTCCCTGAGCCCATTGTAGTCCAATCACTCCTCTTCCCTGGCATCCTTTTAGGTACAGGTTGTGGACCCAGTGGTCTCTGAGTGGGGTGGATGTTGCCTTCAGCTTGGCCAACTCTGCTCAGAGACAGGAAACCTCCTCCCTCAGCCCAGAGAGGTGCCTGCAGATAAGGCAGCACTGCAGCCTCCAGAACTTCTCGCTGAAGACAGCTGCTCTATAACCACTGCATTGCACCACTCCCATCATATCTGTTTTCCTCATGTCTGTTTACAATGGTATACAGTATACGGTATATAGTTATGGTTTCAAGCATAACTGCTTGTATATTTCCTACTAATGTTTTTTAAGCCTCAGTGCTATTATTATGCATAACTCTTCCTAGTCACATTAAAAATTGTGAATGCTGCTAACTGCCAAGATATGACCAGGCAGGTTGTTCAACATGATGATCATCACCCTTTTTATCAATGAATGATTTCTGATGTTTCCACTTTTTATGCCCTCGCTGCCCTCCCCCCATTAAGTTCATGTCTTCTATTTCTGGTTACACATACCAAATCAAAAAGCTGAGTAAGCAGCTCTCTGTCTTTCCTTTTTCTGATCAGGACAAATGTCATTTGTGTGTGCTGTAACCAGTTCTAACAATTTGAGTATGTCAAATCTTCCTGCATGACTCTTGCTCCCTAAAACCACTTCCTGTAGGCACTGTGCTATACCCTATATACTGTACCACTTAAAATCTCCTTTCTGTACTGTGGTTACTAGGAGTGGGTAGTGTGAGTACTTTCAGGTGGAGTCTGACCAAGTTGTGCAGCACAGAGTGGGGGAGCACTCACAGATGGCTGGCCATAACAAATGAACAAAGAAATACAAAACCAGTGCACAAGAAGATACAAAAAAACCTGTGGATGTACATCTGGGGTTATCTTCATCAGTTGTTTTTTTTTTTTACTTTCTCTTTATGCCCCCTTCCTCGCTGTGCTGGGTTCCTTTCTTCGGGGATCTCCTAGGCTGTGAGTTCCCGTAGTCCCACCCCAGGTACCTCCCTCTGGGTGCTTGGCTGGCCTTCCCCATCCTGCCGCGGTTTACCCCCCCAGGAGGGAGGAGAGGGACCCCACCCTTTAGTCCCCCTCTCACACCTTGAGACTGTGTCGGAAGGCCTCGCGAGCCCCATCTATGGAGCCTGGTTAGGGGTTTTCTCGGGACAGCCGGGTCCCATCTACAGGAGACCAGCACAGGGTTCTTTCCACTTTTTTCTGGTCCCGACCCTCGGACGTCTGCACGCAAGGGGGGCCAAGGAGTGATGCACATCTCGACGTGCTGACACTCCGGCTCGGCAGGCGTCCTCCCCTCCTGTATGCTGTCTCGCTGCACCACCACCACGTGGTCACCCAGGTGGCGGTATCACAGCGGGACTCGCATCACCACCCACCTGGGAGGAGGAGGCAAGCCCTGGGCTCGATCCTCCTCCCCACTTGATGACCCTCCAGCCGCCCTGGGTCCATTCCAGACCTGGAGTTTGCTGGCACCAAGCGGTAGCCCTACCGATCGCGGCAGGCTGGCTCATCTTCATCAGTTGTTGATTGGTGTATCGATTACCTCTATGGACATACTCAGTATGTGTATATTGGTTCTGCCTCCTCTTTCCCTTCAGTCATTAATTTTGGGGTCCCTCAGGGCTCGATTTTGGGCCCTTTGATGTTTAGCCTGTTTATTAATCAGTGACCTTCTACCTGTAGCCTCTGCGATACACTTCTTAATGATGATGACTTGGTATTATTCTACCAATCTAGCTCCTTGCTTGAACTCTCAGCTGTTGTCAAAATGGAGTTTGCTGAGGTTAGCAGGTGGTTAGGGGAGGATGGATTGATTATGAACATGAGGAAGACCAAGTTAGAGCTTTTTGGGACCTCAAATATGTTATGAGTCAATTCTTCCTTTATTATTAATGAGGTGATAGGTGCTCTAATTGATCAGGTTTCAGAGATTAAATACCTGAGTGTGTTACTTGGCTCAGGACTAACATTTATCTCCAAGGTATTATTGGTTAGTCATGTGATAAATCGAAAGCTAGGTGTTCTTGATACTGGAAAGTGAAATCTTTTTCCCCCCAGAAATCCTGAAGTAATTGCTTTAGGTTCTCTCGTACCTCACTTTGACTATTGTTCAAGTTTATATTTTAATTTGGGGTCAAGGGAAATGAAGATAAAACAATGAAGTACTTTGCCTGGATGACTTCAATCAGGACTGGCTTGGCCCAAGCTCCCCTATCTTCAGCACTAACATGGGCAAAGCCAATCTAACTCAGCTTGTCACTGAACATACCAGGCACTTCAGCAATGGCACTAGTTAGACCAAGCTCGACTGGGTCATCACAAATAGGCCAGATAGGATCTCCTTAGTTGCTGTGTTGCCTGACTTCTTTAGTGACCATTCTTTTGCAACCTGTGTCTGGGATGCCTGCCCCCCTTAATACCTGCCTAAACTTATCTCTGTGGCAGATTTCTCTGCCTTCTATCCATTGGTTTTTCTATCCAATTTCTGGCAGGTTGATTGGTCTACCTTTTTCACCACAGACAACACTGACCTGGTGGTGGAGTATTTCTGCAACACATTGCGCTCACTGCAGTCAAAGCACATTCCTTACATTAGGTGCAGTGTTAGGGGCTTTAGCACCAAATGGTTGACTAGTCCTCTTTTCCACTTGCTTAAATCTCATGACAAGCTCTGGAACATGTGGAAAGCCTCCTCCCTTCTTTTCAACTTTGTTGCCTATCGCTCCTTTAGGAACTCATGCAAGAAAGTAATTTGCGCTGCCAAAGCAATTACTATAGAGGTCTTCTCCATGCATCTGCCCATTACCCAAAAAGGTACTGGGCACATATCAGCTGCATTCTGGGTCACAATGGTTCTCAAGCCCCTCTTGACATGCTGATTGACCATGTCTCTTGTAACAACACCAACGCCATAGCCAAGGCCTTTAACTCATTCTTTACCTCCCCTCCTTCCTCGACCTCCAATGCAGCCATTCCTTCTGTCCCTTCCTCCCCCTCCTCAGGCCTCCCTCTGCCCCCCCCCATTCTCAGACATGTCTCTAGAACTGATGTCCTATGGATCCTCAACCCTATGTCTCCTCATGGCAGCACTGGTCCTGATGGTCTGGAACCAAGAAGTTTCAAACTTGGTGCCTCCATTCTTGTTGCCCCTATCTTGCACCTCTTTAACCTCTCCATTAGCTCTGGCACTGTGTCCTGCTGCTGGAAACAAGCCAGAGTTATACCTGTCTTTAAAAAGGGTGACCCTAAAACCCCTATGAACTACCTCCCTATGCACTGTCTACCCTTAGTAAACTTCTAGAGAAACATATTAACATATTAATCAACAGGTGTCAGACTTTGTAGCCAACTATGGTCTGCTATATCCAGCTCAGCACGGCTTTAGACTAGGCCACAGCACCTCAACTGCCCTAGCACAATTCACTAACAACACCTCAACCACCTGGGATAGAGGCCAACTTACGGGGGCTGTTTTTATTGACTTAATGAAGGCTTTCGACTCTGTCAACCATTCACTGCTCTTGCATCAGCTAGGTTCACTGGGTGCCTCCCAGTCCACTATTGCAGGGTTCTCCAGCTACCTGCACAATCACACCCTGTCTGTCTCCTACCATAGAGTCCTCTCCTCCCCTGCCCATCTATCCACTGGTGTTCCACAAGATTCCATCCTTGGGTCCCTGCTCTTTTCTATATTTATAAACCATTGACCTACCATTCCCACCCACTGTCACAACTTACTCTACACTGGCAACTTGGTCCTCTATACCTCCTCTAGCTCCATCACTGAACTTAATTCCCACCTCTGTTCTGACCTGCAACAAATCCAAACATGGCTCATATCTTACCACCTCATATTAAATGTTGCCAAGACCCAGGCCATGCTCTTCAAGTCCTGCAGGAAGCTCAGCTCCCTAAACCCCTCATTTCTGATCTCTTGTCTTAATGGCTTCCTGGTACACATTGTTGACTCCTTCAGATGCTTAGGGGTCACTCTGGATCCATGTATCAGTTTCTTTCTCCATGTCAATGCGGTATGCAAGTCTGTCAATGCCAAAATTGGGTTGGCTTATTGTGTCCACCACGCCCTGACCCCTGCCTCTAGGATCTCCATTATCCAAAGACGTCTGCTCCCTGGTCTTTGCTATGCACTGTCAGTCTTTGCTCAAGTGCAGGCAAACATCCTGCAAGCGTGGGATGCTGCCTATAAAATTGCTTGCAGATTTGCCTCATTTGAACATAGGCTTAAACACTGCTGCACACTTTACTCTGACCTCCGTTGGTTATCCCCCTCCTCCCAGTGTTTATATACCATAGGCTGCCTGACTGATAATATAATTAATTCTTCTCTCCCCTCCTCCCTTGCAGCCATGCTTACCCTACTTGACTGCCCCTGACTTCTCCGGTCCTCGACTTCAGTTCTGGTTACTGTCCCTAATTGCTCCACCAAAATGGGTAAACTTGCCTTCTCTGTCTATGTTCCCAAATTCTGGAACTCCCTTCTGTTTTCCCTTAGGTGCTCCAGTTCTCACCCAGCCTTCAAGCATGCACTCTTTAATTACCTCACATCCCTAGAAGCATGTCAATTTCTTTAGTTCATGTATTACACCTTTTTACTTGCTCTAGTTCACAGAACATACTTCTTTACTTGCCATTGCACTAATATCCCCTTCCATGACCAATACCCTAATCCTATTCCACCAGCACTGCTGTTATGCACTTATGTTACTGATCTCTGCAAGCCATTTGCATCTATTTTGTACTGTAATGCTTCTGTTGTGTATGACATCACTTTCATGCTAAGTAATTCTACTGTCATGAAAGGTTGTCAATCTCTTTATGTACCGCACTGACTCAGCTCATCCATGTACTATTGTTTGTAACTTGTTTGAACTGTAATCTCCTGGGTCATGCCTGAAAATAGGTAATCCTGTCTAGTGCACTCACCCAGTTACTAGAGTAAAATAAATAAATAAAAATAAATATCTGCAGATTTACTACAGCTTCATCTTTCATAACACATCACTGTTTATTATATTCAGAATTGTCTTGGTTATCTCCAGTGTCAAAAATTTCTTACCACTTTGGTTGTCAAATATTCAAAGCTATCCATTGTGGCCTACAGTCTCCCTTAGGAGACTTGATTGATGTTAGGACTTCTAAAGTCCCACTATGTTCTTCTAATGTTATAGTTCTGCAGTCAATTTGTTATAAAACAAAATCTGGTTCTAGATCCTTTTCTTTGTCAGCTCCAGCATTTTGGAACAAGTTACCAGCTAATCTCCATGATTCTTCTTCTCTTGACTGGTTTAAGGTCAACCATAGACAGTTTTTATTATCTAGAGATAATTGTAATTATTTTTTATAATGTTTACATATTGTTTGTTTTACTGTTTGTAACTTATGTATTCTGTGTTGGGCCAGCCTTGAAAATGGCCTAGTTCCAATGCCCTATCCCGGTTAACAAAATAAATTAAATAAAAACTTTCATTTAAGCAACAGTATAAAATGCTCAAAGAAATCCCTGTGTCCTGATTGGCTGAGACTTGGTTCTAGCCATAGCAGTAAGAGAGTGTCACCACTGGCTAAAACAAGTCCCTGCCAACCAGGGCAACTCACACAATTCATAAGCCACCTTTTTCCTAGTTTCCATCGCAAACATGGCTCATATATACAAAAAACTTCAACTAGGCCCTACAAATAAAAAATCCATTAAATTAAATAAAGTAAGTAAATAATTTAATGTTATTTACACTCATAAGTCTCCCCTTATACACATACTCAAATAAAAAAAACTCAAGCACTATTCAGGGTTTCCATTGCTGGTGTTTCATTGATGACCATGACAAATCTCACACCTATCCCTACCACTTATGCAGAGAACTCCCTGAGCCTTATCTGGAAACAGATACAATTGAGGTTCTGGCTTCACTTCAGGCCTGTGTGTGTGTCTTTGTTTGTATGCCAGTTGAGCTCTGAAGAATATTGAATTCATGTATTCCATGTTACTATTCTGTGTGTGTGTGTGTGTGTGTGTGGTGGGGTGGGGCAGCATTCTGCTACTGGAATAATGTAGAACTTTGAATTATTCTATTCCATGGTAAACAATCACACAATGTATTGAGTGTAATGAAAAATAGATGACTGACAGGTAAAAAAAATATGTGGAAGGACTATTTTACATTATTTAGCAATATTTTAGTATATTATTTGTGACTTTGAAAACTTTTAGAATGTTCTTTTTTTTTCAAAGCTACCTATGGGCCTGTTTTATATGACATGGCTATGTGTTGGTAGTAC
Source organism: Neoceratodus forsteri (assembly GCA_016271365.2). Taxonomy (NCBI): domain Eukaryota; kingdom Metazoa; phylum Chordata; order Ceratodontiformes; family Ceratodontidae; genus Neoceratodus; species Neoceratodus forsteri. The sequence continues at coordinate 997,177,042 of CM028133.1, forward strand.
TGAGATACCTGCACTCCTAGAGGGTGAAGGCACTCGACCTGTGGTCTTATGCCTAACTATGCTTCTGAGTGTTTGGGTATCTCAGTACTACCAACACCCAGCCATTTCTTATTGCTTACTAAAGTCATATACAGGTGAGACATGCAGGTTAAGCACTTCAACATTTTGAACACAGTGTTTTTAATTTGTGGTCTTGTGTTGCTTGAAATACTATACGTGTACAGGACAAAGCACAACACCCCACTCACTACCAAAAAGAGTCACACAAAAAAAGGAATTAATGATCACCATTTAATAAATAAAAAATGTGCAGTATATATCCAAATAGGATAGTGGCAGTCAGACTACCATTAAAAAAGTGACTGTAACAGCAGAGCCATCTCCTTAGAATAAAATTTTGCCTAGGACACCCTAGGCTTCATCAGATTGTGTTGCTCTTTCTGCATGCCTAGCTATATACCCAGTCCGATTAAAAAGACATTTAAAACACAATTACTCAATTAGTTTAGTAACCAACATGATAGCCACTAGGTGGTGACAAATTATGTTTCAATTACTTCATATCACAATATTTGATGGCTGTCAGGCATAAAACTTCATCTTTATAGCACACAGTACATATCTTATCATATAGGACAGGAGACACTTTTGTACATACATATAATTTCCATTTGATATATATTGTACAAATATAAAATACTGGCATATTTACATAAACTGCTTCCAACATATTAATAAGATATACTTTAAAATCTACCTCAGCTTATTGAGGAAATCAGCAGGATCGATACTACTATTTAAACCTCAGTCTTTTCTGGCTCCTAAGTTACATATCCAGAAGCCTTCCCTCTGACCAGATTTTTGCTCCAAATCTCCACCTCTCAAACCACAACTCATCTTTTCTATGCCTGCAAATTGCACTTTAAAATGTACATTTGGAATCTGAATAATGAGTTTTGCAATAGCATAACTTGAGTCCCCTCATTCTATTACCCTAATATGTTTATCCATTCGAGTTTGAAACATACGAGTAGTGCGACCAGCATAAAAGTGACCATGTCTGCAAGTAAGTAAGTAAGCAATGCCTTCAGTAGTGCAAGAAATAAAATGTTTGATTTTGTCCAGTGGATGGATTAGTGAAGCTCTTACACTCCTTTACATAAATGCAATACATATATCTCCATTCAGAGTAAATCAGATGATCATGCCATGCACAGACTGTGGTAGTCACATTTATGGAATGGCTTGCAAAACAAATCTGCACAAATTAAATGTGACTTATAATAGTCTTTCAGGATTTGTTCTAAACATAAGAACATTCAAAGAAGCTAGCAGAAGTATGCTTGTGTTGCAGGGTCCATAACTTGAACTACTGTCCCTGCCCCCTCTCCCCACCCCTCCCATACTCCCTACCCATAACCCTTACCCTTCCCCTATGCTTGTCCCAGCCTCTCTTAAAGCTGCCCACTGTCTTCAATGAAATGACATCTTCTGGCAGTGCATTCCAAGTGTCCACTACCCTCTTTATGAAGAAGTGCTTCCTGACCTCACTCCTAAACCTCCGACCCTCCAGCTTAAGACTGTGCCCCTTGGTGTTATGGTTGTTGCTCAGCTTAAAGAGACTCTCCTTATCAACCTTATGTATCCCTTTTAAGTACTTGAAGGTCCCAGTCATGTCACCTCTTTCTCCCCTGTGTTCCAGGGAGTAAGCGTTCAGTGCCCTCAACCTCTCCCCATATGCCTTACCCTGTTGATCAGCTATCATCTTTGTAGCCTTCGCTGGACCTTCTCCAGCAGCTTAATGTCATTTATGAGGTGTGGGCACCAGTGCTGAACTCCATACTCTAGATGCAGCCTTACCAGTGACCTGTACAAGAGCAGTATAACCTCCTTGCTCCTACTACTGATCCCCCTAGATATGCATCCCAGCATCTTGTTTGCCTTTGCTTCTGCTTTCCTGCACTACATGAAGTGCTTCAGGTCACTAGTGATCATCACTCCTTGGTCCTTCTCCTCCTCTGATGCAGATACTCAGACTCCACCCAAGTAGTACTCTGTCCTAGGATTCTTGGCTGCAATATGCATAACTTTGCATTTCTTAGTATTGAAGCCAAGATGCCAGATCCTGGGCCACATCCCTAGCTTTTCCAGATCTTCCTGTAGGTCCTTCAGCTGTGTCTACTCTCCCACAGAGCTTGACCTATTAATTTAAATATAAAGTGTGACTACCATACACAGCATTGTCATATGATTACCTCTTTATATTGGCTTTCATTGGAACAAAAAAGACAACTAAAATGGAGGCACCAGATACACCTGGTCTTAAAAAAAAAAAAAAAAAACTAAATACCTAATGGATAAACTAAGATATCTGAGAATAAACATAAATATGAGGGACCGTAACGAGAAATACAGTCAACAAAAAATACAAAATATGTTTGGGAACATGACTTTTACTGCTAAAATTCAACAAATTTGGGATCCAATACAAAAAGACTTAAAAAAAGGTTCAAAATACTATACTTTTTCTGAGCACCATTAAACATGAATTAAACCTGAAATGTATGTGCAATGATTAATTGGAATACTACTCTAAAGACACTAATTTTCTAATAGTGCGAATGGAAATGTTTGGCTCTGAATGAAAATGGAAACTTATTGGAATGAAACTAAATTTATTCTTTAACAATGTTGTAATTTTAAAGTAAACAGGACCATTTTGAAAATAGGTCTTCAGCCTAATGATGTGATTGAAACACCTTTCCTGTAGAAAATAAAGATTTTACTTAGAGAGGGAAAACTTCTGGATATATAACTTGGGAAACAGAAAAGATCAAGGTTTAAATGATAGTATAGACCTTGTAGCTTTCCTCAATAAACTGAGATCGATTGCAAAGTACATCTTATTAATATGTTGGAAGCAGTTTATATAAAGATTCCAGTATTTTATATTCATACAATATATAGCCATCCAATGGAAATTATATATATGTAAAAAGTTTCTCCTGTCCTATATGATGAGACATTTACTGTGTGTTGTAAAGACGAAGTTTTGTGCCTGGCAGCCATCAAATATTGTGATCTGAAGTAATTGTAGTTTAACCTATCACCACCTAGTGTCTATCATGTTAGTTACTATTCTAGTTGTGTAATTGTGTTTTAAATGTTTTTTTAATTAGATTGGTATATTGTTAGGCACTCAGTAAGAGCAACGCAATCTGATGAAGCCTAGGGTGTACTAGGTGAAATGTCACTCTATAGAGATGGCTCTGCTGTTATGGTCACTTTTTTAATGGCGGTCCAACCACCATTATCACACTTGTACATACACTGCACATTTTTTATTCATTAAATGGTGAGCATTAATTCTGTTTTTAGTGTGACTCTTTCCGGTAGTGGGTGCTGTGCTTTGTCCTCTGCCTGCTCAATATTTGTATTAGCACCACTACACTTACCCTGGTGCACTTTTTTGCATTTTAAGTACTGTATGTATATAAATATATCTTTATATTTTTTTTGTCTTTTATTTTGTTGTCTCTTCATGTGCACCAGTGTTGTGCTGCTCTGGTATCTAACCAAGGCCTTGCACTAGGGGAGAGTTACCCACATACCCACTTCCTAATACACCCAGTGTTGTAATTTTTGTGTCTAAGGATGATTTTGGTATGCATTATTTGCTAAATTAATTACATGATTATAACAGCAGCATGGTTAGAACATTTTTAGATAACGCTGTCATCAGATAACATGAACAAACACATAAACATACTGTACTGATTATCTTTTATTCCTAAAGCAAGCTACTGTATATGCCTTTGACGTTTTTACAAGCTTCTATTCCCTTACCACACCCACCATAATAAACCAAAGCATGGTATGGTGGTGTGGTGCTGTTGTACAGTTTACCATTAGAAATGTGCTCTAGCACTATCCCAAACCAACCACAGTATGAATCCAGTGTGCATAGTAAAAGATTAACTTTGGGGTGGCAAGAGTTTTTTTTTTTTTTCTATCAGTTGCTGCTGGTAGCCACATTTATGGAATTAAACCATTTATTACAAGATGAGCAATAAGGAGACAAACAAAAAGCGAATATTTTCACCAGCCTGAAGATATCAGGTGGGATTTTCATAGCTCTGGATGCAGCAATCACGTTTGTGGTTTGGAAGTGTGCTGCATACAGGCAAATGCTGCTGATAGACACATTTATGGAATAGAATCATTTACTACAAAATCAATAATCAGGAGACAAACAAAAAAAAATATTTTCACCAGGTAAAGACATACTATTACTTTGAAGGAATCAGGTGGGATTTTCATAGTGCAGCACTTGTGTTTGTATTTTGGAAGTGTGCTCCATATAGGCAGGGTGCTTGTAGCTTTTTTACAAGCATCCTGACACAGTTGTGACATTTGCCACTTTTTCAGGCAAAAAAAACCCAACTGATTTATGTGTCTAATTTAGATGCATGCATCCTGTGTAGGACACACATTGGGCTAATCACACCTTGTTAGTGGTCTAACTACTTAGACAGATGCCAGGTTGTGGCTATCTGAAAATCTTGTCCATTACCTGTATCCATCAAGAATATTATCTTTTTGTTTCACTCCTGGTTTGTGTGGGCTAACATGACACAACCCTATATTTACTTAAGTAATAAAATGATTTTGAACTATGTCTACAGGAATGAAAAATATGCTGGAATGTTGCCCCTTATCATGCTATGCAAGTAGCAGTGTTAGTCTCCTTCATGAATCTGTCAAGTCCTAAAGATACCAAGAACACACTAATGCTAAAAACAATCGCTGAAATCCAAGGCTGATTTACAAATAATAATGCTTTAAGTTGCAAGTTGATTTTATTTTTGAAACACATTAATTTATCTCTTGTAAGGGAGATGTTCAGACAAGTCTGTGAGATAAGGTACAAGATTGCGCTTCCTTATGGAAGGGAGGATAATTGCAAAAGCCCTTATAGTATGATATATTATGATGTGACGTAAACTATTAAGCTGGTTTTGCATTATTTTTGAAAACTATTGGCAATGCTTTGGCACCTCATATTTTGTTGTCATTTAGTACTTAACCAGCTCAAGAGTAATTTATATTAAATCTTTCTGCAGATCAGCTGGAATTCATGTGTGGTTCTGTCAGAGAATGCAAAGCAAAACTGAGTTGCAAAGCACAGCAGAACAATGATCACACTTACCAAATATTGCAAGACAAAAGGCTGCAAGTGCTGAGAAAATTGTATAATTTGGAGAACACTTTCACTTCATGAGGTGGCCTCCTGACAAAATGGAAGTGATCTACAAAGCACACAAAGCACAAGAAACATGTTTTGACAGCTTGCTGGAGTAGCAGGTTGTGAAGGTGCAGCAGTGTTGTGGCCAATGCCGCCACTGCTTTTTGGGGCTTGTCTCTGTGGCACAAATGAATGAGCACTCTTTCTATGACAGCAGCTCAGAAGCATGCCACCAACTTAAAAGAAACTAGTTCCTGCAATGAGGCAGCATCCCCTCATTGCAGGGCATGCATTGCCTGGTGTAACATTTCTAGAAACATGGCAGCAGCTGTTGCCATCCACCTCTCACAGTCCAGCCTGAAAACTGACATCGGGGGTGCCCAATCCTCCTGCTGGCATGCCCCATCCCCAGTTCATTTGCTGACGGGGAGCCCAATTCCCATCGGCATAATGTCCCCTTGTTCATTTGTATACTGAAGGGGGTGCCCAATCCCCCTCAGCATCATGTCCCCCCAAACACAGACACTCTTTATTTGCCATCAGGGTGCCCAATCCCTGTCAGCGTCAGTCCCCTTCCAAAGAAAAACACAGGTAGCACACTGGGAGCCCACCTCAGTGTGTCCAAAGGAAACTTTGAAAGAAAAAAACTTAACACAATATCTTTTTTTTGTTTCCTGTAAAAGAAGAAATGATCCCTCGTGGTCACGATGCCCCCCTACCACAACCTGCACCCCCCCTCACCCCATGCTTACCTCTGGAGCCCGGTGCGAGGATCTTCGTTGGGGTGGGACCATGTCTGCACTCTTCAAAGCCAATCGTGAACTGAAGAAATGCTGGTATGGCATCAATGGGGGGGAGGGTGTTCAACTTAGGGGGATATCTTAGCCATTTTCATGACTTTTGGCCCCAGATTTTCAACATGGGGTTCTTGGAACCCCACCTCATGAACTCAGTGACTGCATTGTCATTATTTGGTCCAGAAAGGTGATTTCATGGTCACTGCATGGAATCACCATTTGGGACTGATTAATGAAATGACAGTGCGACTGTTCATGACGTGGGCTCCTAAAAAGCCTATATTGCAAATTTGGTGGAAACATTCCAAAAAATGACTATTTTACGAACATGTGTTGTGCAGTTCCCATGCATGCTTGTAACTTGAGAATTTTTAATATTTTCACTCCAGATTTTCACCATTGCCATTTTTCCACATCTTCTTATGAACAGTACAGCTGCCATTTTTCCCATCCTGCCTGAAATGCGTTTTCACCCATCTGGCACATAATAGCATGGTCGCTGTGCAAAATCAATGTTCGGAACAGATTAAGAAAATCACAGTGACAGTGTTCATAAGGAGAGGTCCCAAAAAGCCCATGTTGCAAATTGGTAAAACAATTCCAAAAAATTACTGTGTTACCAGTGTGCATTACACAGTTTCTACTCAAGCCTGTAACTTCGCCAATGTTTTACTGTATATTTTAACTCCAGATTTTCAACTTTGTCATTTTTGCACACTGCCTTATGAATAGTACAGCTGTCATTTTTCACATCTGCCCAAAATGTATTTTTGCACCTGTGGCACACAATGGGCTTGGTTGCTGTGCAAAATCAAAGTTCGGGACAGATTAAGAAAATCACAGTGCCACTGTTCATGAGCTGAGGTCCCAAAATGCCTATGTTGAAAATGTTTAAAAAATCCCCCAAACAATTGCATTACGGGTGTGGGTTGCACAGTTTCTACACAAGCTCATGACTTCACCAATTTTTTTTATATTTTCATTCCAGATTTTCAACATTACCATTTTTTAATACCTCCTCATGAACAGTACAGCTATCTTTTTTCACATCCTGTTTAAAATGTGTTTTCACACCTGTGGCGCCAAATGATGCAGTCACTGTGCTAAATCCCATTTTGGTTAACAAACTGATAGTGACACTGTTCATGCAGTGGGGTCACAAAAAGCCTATGTTGAAAGCTTGGAGCAAAAATATCAAGAAACGCCCAGAGCATTAGGGTTTCTGACCATAATGCCCTTCTCTGTAGGGCTTGACAGGCGTCAGAGGTGTGACTTGGGATTGTCGACAGTAATGCTCATGCCATTCCACCACCACTGCCACCCTGCAGCCAGTGACAGGCATCAAGGTGTGCCTTGGACTCTTTAACCCCAAAGTTCATCCTATTCTCCTATACTGCACCCATTTCAGCATATTTCCTTATGAAATGGGGGTGAGTGTAAAGCCTAAACACCCTAAGACACACTTCAACACTTGTCAGCACCTGCAGGGTAGGGTGAGGTGAAATGTCATGAGCGTTATAGGCGATGACCCAAAGGCACACCCCAATGCCTGTTCATCTCTGCAGGGTGGGGGTGGGGTTGGCATCAGTTCAGTACTTCACTGCCATTTCTATTCTGCATCTGTCTAACTCCTGCACTTCCAATGCTAATGCCAGCAAAACAAACTTTCGACATTGACAAATGCTTGTTTTTCTATCCTCCTCATACTTCAGCTTGTACCTTACACAATTTGAGATGTAGTAGCATTTTAATACATTTTCTCACCCTTGCAGGCTTTTGTCGTCTGGTGCCATTTTGTATGTGCACTCATTATTTTGTTGTGCTTTGATATCCTTTTGGTTATCCAGGATTTTGAACTGTACAAAAAAAATCTCCCGCCTACTTGTACATCCTCTCAGCTGCACCCAAGATCTGAGCTGAAACCCATAGGCAACAGTTTTTGTAAAGTTTCTGTCGGATCCATCAACAAATATGCTACTCACTGAAAAATGCTGAAGCAACTAAGAGTTATTTTTTTCATTTTATTTTGTTTTTGGTGACTAGGCAATACTCACTAGGCATAAATATGCCTGTTTTCAGGCATAACCTGTGGGAGTGACTGCAGAAGTTTATTACTGACTTACTGCCATTTGTGCTACATCATCATAATTTTACATTTAATAGTAGATTTTATCTCCAAAAAAGGTACTGACATGGGTCTATCCCTTGTGCCATTCTTTGCAAATGTTTTTTTTTGAGTGGTGGAAATGCAAGTGGTCTTCATGGACTTGGGACATGGGAATCCACCAGATAGAGTAGTCAGGCAACCCGAGGGGCTGCATCACCCACCAATCCCCTGACAGTGGTGCTATGCAATGCCAGATCGATTAGGAATAAGACCACAATTATTGCGGACTTAATTTCCTCAGTCGATCTAGCTTGCATTACAGAGACATGGGCTGGGGATGATGCAGGCCCAGTTTTTGAGGCTGCAGTCCCACCTGAGTATACCATAGCGCACTGCCCCAGAGTGGAATATAGGGGCAGTGGCATAACCATCTGTTTTAGATCCAACTTGGCCTTCACCGTGCACCCAGTGGGAACTCCAGGTTCATTTGAATGTGTGGCTGTTTGTGGGGGTCCAGGTGCAGACTGCAGGATTTTCCTTATCTATTGCCCTTCTGGGGTGATGAGGAACTTCTTGCAGGAGGTTGCTGAATTCGCTGTTGGTGAAACATTGGAAGTCCCCAGATGTATTTTTCTGGGGGATTTCAATGTTTGGGCTGACGACGAATCCTCTAGGTGTAGTCACAACCTCCTCCAGATTGTGGCTTCTCTGGGCCTGACACAAGTTGTTACTGCTGCGACACATTAGGACGGCCACATGTTGGACTTTGTGTTTTCACTGGAGCTTGAAATTGATAATCTCAGGATTGATCGAGTACCTTGGTCCAATCATAGCATGGTGCAGTTCATGTTTGGGACTCCCGCCGGATGCCCGCTCCCTACTTAGATGATGAGTTGTCACCCTTTATGGGGATTGACCCCTGAGGGTTTTTTGGTGGCAGCTCAATTATCTAGTGTGGGTGATGCATGTTTCAGAGGCATTGGTGCTGGGGCTGATACCTATAATAGGGTGTTATTTGACACCATTGACTCCCTCGCACCTGTCCGTGTACAACCCAGACCTTCTTACCTGAGGTCCCTGTGGTTTGATGGGGCTCTCAGGGAAATGAAGAGGAAGGGTCAGAGGTTAGAGCACTGCTGGAGGAGATCCAGCCTGGAGGGGACAAACTGACCCTGTGTGTGTGCATTATAATGTATACTAGGGGACAATCAACTGTAAGAAGGCAGTGTTCCTGTCCAGGGAGATTGTTGCCAGGAAGAACCGACTAGCTATACTTTTTCGGACTGCGGACAGGCTACTCCATCCTACCTATCTACAGCCCAGGAAGGTTTTTTCTAATGTACAGTGTGAAGAGTTTGCTTGGCTTGTCTCGGACAGAGTGTCCAGTATCTGGTAGGTGGCTTCTTCAGACAGCAATGTCGTAGCTGGCAGTAATCGCCTGAAGTGTTCTGAGTGCACTCTGCCTGGTTGGGAAGAGTTTAGAACGGTGGAGGTAAGTGAGGTTATTGAGGTGGCAACCAATCTGAAGCACACTTTTTGTGAGCTGGACCCGGTGCTAACGCATTTCCTAATGAGATGCATTAACACCATTGGCCTGGTGTTTGCTCTGATTGTCCGGTGCTCCTTATCTGAGGGGGTCTTCCCTGATGCCTTGAAGGAAGCACTAGTGAGACCCCTCTTAAAGAAACCATCTTTGGACCTGGAGGTCAGGGAAAATTACTGATCTATGTCCAACCTTCCCTTTTTGGCAAAGGTAGTTGAGAAGGTGGTGGTGCTTCAGTTGGAAGAGCACCTCGTGACTCATGAGTTGTATGAACTTTTTCACTCGGGATTTTGGGCTCGGCATAGCACAGAAACCGTGCTTATTCGGGTGCAGAATGATCTCCTCAGGGCAAGTGATCGTGGGGATAAGACAATTCTTTTTCTCCTCGATCTCTCCTCAACATTTGACACTGTGGACCATTGTGTGTTGCTTGACCACCTTAGGGAGCTCTGCTGACTCACCGGTACTGTAATCCACTGGTTTGAATCCTTCTTTACCAACAGGAGGCAATGGGTTGTGATGGGGAATTTTTCCTCCATTCCTAGCCTCCTATCTTGCGGAGTTCCTCAAGGGTTGGTACTGGCCCCAATGTTGTTTGTAGTGTACATGCTACCCCTGGGAAGGATCATTAGGAAGTATGGCTTGGGTTTTCATTGTTATGCTGATGATACCCAGCTATACTTTTTCTTTGCCCCAGGAACATCCAATGTGGTGGACGTGCTAAATATCTGCCTTGCTGAGATCAATGACTAGATGGCCTACAGTTGGTTGTGACCGATCCCTGATAAGACGGAGGTCTTGGTCGTGGAGTCAAACAGAGTGCGTGATAGGATGGCCTCTGACTCAGCAACTGGACTTGTTCTGGGAGCTGTCTCATTGAAGGCCTCCTCTTGGGTGTGAAATCTTGGTGTAATTTTGGACAGAAATTTGACTATGGAGGCACAAATATCCTCCACGGTCCGTTCCTGTTTTTTTCCATCTTAGAAATACCGCCAGGATAAAGCCTCTTGTTCCGCCTCTGGACCTCCCTACCTTGATACATGCCTTAGTTACATCAAGGCTTGACTACCGCAATGCGCTGCACCTCGGGGTCAGAGGATGATCTCTCCGTAGGCTGCAGCTGGTGCAAAACGCAGCTGCCCGGTTACTTACTGGGCAGCAAAAATTTTGCCACATTACACCAGTGCTGCATGAATTGCACTGGCCGCCGGTAAGATGGAGGATCCTCTTTAAGGTGGGTCTTCTCACCTATAAGGCCCTACATGGGCAGGGCCATGGTTATCTATTAGACCTTCTTGCACCTACTATCTCTGTCTGCCCCCTTCACTCTTCCAGCAGGGGACCCCTGGTGATTCCTAGAATGAGGTTAAGATCTGCTGGCTACAGAACTTTCAGTGTTCCAGGTCCTGTTCCTTGGAATTCGCTGCCATCTGGGGTTAGTGGAGCCCCTACTGTAGATATTTTTAAGGTCCACCTGAAGGCCCTCCTATTTTACCAAGCTTTCTTGGGATTGAATTCTGGAATTTAGCAGAATATGATAATTATATGTTGGGTTATAAATTGTATTGTATGTATTTAAATTTGCAATGTATTATGTATCTTTTTTGATGCTGCATTTATTCATTTTGTACAGCGCCCAGAGCCTCTGGAATTGGGCGTTTCTTAAATAAACTTTGCCTTGCCTTGCCTTGACCCCTCAAGTGTATAAAACATTGGAATAATTTTAGCAATGATATTATATGTGTCTGGGGTGACAGTGATGAGTCCATTGATTATTTCACTGGGTGGATAAATCCAAATAATTAAAACTCCAAATGAACATACCGCTCACACAAACATGCAGTTCAATTTCTGGATATAATGTTTACAGTAGATGAGGGCAATAATGTATTTTGTGAACCTTACAGAAAACCTATAGCTTGAAACACATTACCACAGAGTTGACACACCAGATCCCTGGTTAACAACATCCCTTACAGCCAGTTTCTTAGAAATAAAAGAACTGTTCTTCATCAGGCACATACAAGAGCAAGGCTGAGATACAGTCAACCAGGTTTAAAGAAAGAAGGTATTCAGTTTTTGTTGTGTCAAAAGCACATGGACAAAATGAGCCATGCTGATACAAATCTTAGTTCCAAAACACAAAAAAGATGGGACAAGATTTTATTGCTACTTTTTGTGACATTACCATTATCAGACCATGAACAATAAGATAATCATCAGCAATCTCTGGGAGATTTTAATCTCAGACCCAGCATCAGCAGCTTTGGTGTTACCTAAATCTAGCGTGATGTTCAGGAAGAAGTAAACACCTTTCTGATCTGCTAACTCATGGTCACTTCATTAAATAACCCAAAGGTGATTTTCAAGTATGGAAGGGACTTTTTACCTGCCATAGTTGCAACTTCTGCAAATCTATAGAAATTAGCCCTGTTTTACCCACTCAGAAACTGAGGAACAATTTCTTTTTCTCAGTTGATAACAAATTAAAGGACACCTTACATATTGTATGTTGGGTGGTGTGGGTATGGGGACATCTATGTGGCAGGGCAAAGTACCCACTATAATTTTGAATCCATAAACATATCAGGGCCATTTGATCAGCAAATTGTGAAAATGCATGGGGCAAGCATTTTAAAGACAAGCACAACTTTAACCCAGAGTTGGAAGCAGGCTGAAGCAATTGCTGCATTGTGAAATGAAATATAGTTATAAATGAAACACCCTTGTACTGTACCATAAGGACTAAATGAATATTTTTATCTGAAACCCTTCCTATAATTTTACCTGCAGTAACTGTTGTAGTGATAAGTTATTAAAAATTATATATGAACAAGGATTAGCCAGTTGATCCAGAGCTCATTTTCATTGGGTCTTTAAAGCAACTGGTTACAAAAGATGTCAGAACATATATATCACAGTAAATCTGGCTCCAGATTCATAAATGACAACCATCACATATCAAGCAATTCAGTAGCTACATAATAAATATAGTAATTCTTAGTTACAATTCCTGAAATACCATAAAGTGCTACACAACAATAAAACCATGATTGCAAAGTCATACTAAACTATGAATTATGATAATAAAATGGAGAAACAGATTAATGCAACTGTACATTCCCATTTTTCATTAGAAACATAAACATAGAAATTGTCAACAGATAAGGACCGCCAGGCCCATCCAGTCTGTTCAGATACCCTACCTTTATTAACGGCCACCGACCCTATCTGGTTATTGACTTTAGCCTCTCCTTTCCACCTGTAGGAATCCTTTATACCAACTCCATGCATGTTTAAATTCCTCCACTGTGCTTGCAGACACCACAGCAAGGGGTGGGCTATTCTATGCATTCACCACCCTTTCCATGAAAAAAAATAAAAACTTCCTCATATTTCCCCTCAGTCTGTTCCCATCCAGTCTCATATCAAGCCCCCTCATTCTTGTACTTATCCTACATTGAAAAATGTTGCCCTTTTGCACCCTGTTTATGCCTTAAAGATACTTGAAGGTTTCTATCATATCCCCCCATTCCCTTCTCTGTTCCAGTGTATAGATGTTGAGGTCTTTGAATTTCTCCTCATATGTCTTCTAGTATAAGCCCTTCACCATCTTAGTCACCCTTCAACGAACCATCTTCACCCTGTCCATGTCCTTACAAATATATAGCCTCCAGAAATGTACACAGTGTTCCAGATGAGGCCTCACTAGTGTTTTGTATAGTGGAATCACTACTTCCCTCCTTCGGCTAGTGATACCGCTTCCTACATATCCCAATATGACACTGGCCTTTGTTATAGCCTTTGCACTCTGCTTGATTTCCTTTAGGTCATCTGAGATAATAATCCTCATATCCCTTTCTTCCCTGGTGACCATCAGTACCCCTCCCTCCAAATCCTATAGCTCTTCCCGGGTTTCTGTTCCCCAGGTGCATGACTTTGTACTTCTTCACATTGAATCTCAGTTGACACACTTCAGACCATTTTCCAGCTTTTCTAGGTTCCTCCTCATTTTCTCCACCCCATCTGTAGTGTCTACTCTGTTGAAGATCTTGGTGTCATCTGCAAACAGGCATTATGATTGCAATGGGATTTCACAAATGAAATGTCAACTATTTCTAGGTCATCCATCCTGAAAGGAGAATAATCCAGTATGGCCATGTCCTTGTCAGGATGCTCAATGCACCATCCCTTCATTATGGTCACTAAATCCAAGTTATTCTCAGCCATGATGGCATTCAGGTCTGTAAATTTGTTTCCAAAACTTTGTGTTGGTGTACATGGCCTTCCACACTAGGACTGGGCAAAATTAGTAAATTCCACTTCCACAGAATGTTAATGAAATTCCACCAATTTCATAAAAATTTGTGAAATTTTGTGAATTATTTCAGCAGTTTTTATTTGGTCATAATTCAATAAATCTTACAGCTAGAGACAATTTGGTATGCTTTCTCTTTTTAAGGGTCCTAAACTGATGCAGATTTTAATAACATTTGAATGAGGGGCGTGGAGTGTATTGAGGCTCAATATCTGGCAATTTATTTATTTTGTGTCCAATCACTTTCTTCTCCCAACATGTCTCTGTGAGTTCCTCTAAGTTCTGGACTTTCAATTGTATTGGTGCTCAGACTAACCAATGTTGTGAAGTTTGTTTCTCTACATACTGCTTTCAAGTGGGAATTGTCTCTGTATGCTTTCTTGCTCCAATTGGTGGCCTGCAATTATTTAGATGCTTAGCTCAGCTGATGTTTCTTTGATTAACACATGCATCCAACTTCTGCCACTGCAGCAGGTACCTCCTCTATCCTATATTTCATATCCCTTGACTTCCCTTCTCATTGACATGACCATACCCAGTCCCTCTTTTAAGATTTTCAGTCCATGTTGTGTTGGCTATTGATCATATTCATTTGACATGTACTGCTGGCTAGCAAATCACCTTACCTATACTAGCATCATGGGCTTACAATGCTTCTCCAACACTACTGCAACAGTGATGCCCAGCATTGTGCTCCATCATGACTAAAGATATCCAGAATTCTGTCACAATGGACTCAGTCACAATTCATTGTATTGCTTGACATCACTAGATGTCACTGTTTTCAAATGCTAAAAATATATATTCTGTCTACAGTGTTGTTAAGGTGTCAGGCAGTGGCATTGTACAGAGTCAATACTGCACATTCATGTTCTTCCACAAGTCATTTATTCAGTGGAGTACTAGTGTTTATCTGGCATATTGCAAGAAGCCAGGCTAGTTCTCAATGATTTCTATAACTACTATTCATGGTTCTTCACTCAAGATACTAACCAAATGCTTGACAATACTATGCCTTTACTATGGAACCTCAAATGAATGCTTCCTTATTGTCTTTCTACCTAGCCTTTTCTTTCCTCCAGTCACACAGTAAAGTGGGTTTACACTCCCGGATGTGACTGGATGCTGTGTAGCATATCACCAGAGGAACAAATATGCAGACACTCCAACAGAGCTTGTGTCATTAATCTATTTATTTTTGGGTCATAAATATTTAAGTACAAAAGTTCCAGTGGTCAGACTAGTGAGCCCAGGAGATTTAAGGATTCAAATGCTCTTCATCAGTGGGCCTCCTCTAGAATAGCAGCTCAGGTGTGTGGCTGGGTGGAATCTATGGATTTAGCTCTGAGAAAAGTATCGTAAAATTCCAGAGTTTTCACACAATCTCATGAAATTAATCTTTAAATTTTGATGTTATTTAGCAGTCTTTGGCATCTCTCTCTCCTTGCAGTGGGCTGAGAAGACTAGGGGGCTGCCGCCCTCCCCAGCCATTCCCCACATGGAACATGGTCGTGAGGGGCTCAAGACTCCCTCCCAGCTTCTGGACAAAGAAGGACCCCCCAGAATCTGTTCCAGCCAACTGGCAGTGGGCCGAGAAGGCTAGGAGACTGCCACCCTCCCCAGCCATTCCTCATGTGGAATGTGGTCATGAGAGGCTCAAGACTCCTTCCCAGCTTCTGGACAAAAAAGAACCCCCCTGGAATCTGTTCCAGCCGACTGGCAGTGGGCTGAGAAGGCTAGGGGACTGCCGCCCTCCCCAGCCATTCCCCACGTGGAACATGGTCGAGAGGGGCTCAAGACTCCATCCCAGCTTCTGGACAAAGAAGGACCCCCACCCCCGGAATCTGTTCCAGCCAACTGGCAGGTAATTTGCGGTGACCTTCTGGGGCTGCAACTGCCACCTGGCCCTGTACGAAGTCTCATGGAGCCACTGGGTCCGCAGAGGTCTCAGCAGACATGTGGAGACTGTTTTCTTAGTTGCTCTTCCCCTCTATGTTCACATGAAATTTTTCAGATTTGTACTGTTGCCTTAATTGCAAATAGACCGACTGCATAGTAATGGCCTGCCTCAGCTGTTACCTTAATGTTAATGCTGTTGCTTGTTGAACCTTTTATTATATAAACACAGTTCCTTTATCTGTTTTTTACCTGTACTGAACCAGGATTACTATATATGTGAGGAGTCTCAAACTGATTCCCTAAAAGAGTGGGTCGCTTGTAGTTATCACTTACTTTGCCAAACTACCCTCTCACTGCACATTCAGTTACCGACTGGGTATCTTAAGGCTAGGAAGATTTGTTAAATGCTGCACCCAGCTTTTGCGTACATGGGATGGTTTAAATCCAGACAAGTCAAGTGTCTCCTAACCACTGCTACAGTTTCTCTAAGCTCCTGGGCTTTGATAGTGGTTGTAACAGCAGCCGTCTTACCTGAAGCACTTGTGTAGTACAAACTCTCAGCAACGCAGGCTATACAAGCCAAAGGAGACTTTCTAGAAGGCTCTGAAGTAAAACTCTCTTACAGCAGGAACAAACAATCCACACATGGGCTCATATTACTGAATTAACACAGGATCCTGACTCACAGTGACGGATATCAAGTTTCAGTTCAGCTGTATATAAATCCATCTTACCTGCCCTTTTCTCTCTCTCTCTCTCTCTCTCTCTCTCCTCGCAGCGAGCCGAGAAGGCTAGGGGACTGCCATCCTCCCCAGCAATTCCCCACGTGGAACATGGTCATGAGGGGCTCAAGACTTCTCCCAGCTTCTGGACAAAGAAGAACCCCCCCACAGAATCTGTTCCAGCTGACTGGCAGGTAATTTGAGGCAATCTTCTGGTGCTGCAACTGCCGCCTGACCCTGTACAAAGTCTCATGGAGCCGCTGGGTCTGCAGAGGTCTTGCCCTTCTGGCACTGTGCGCTGCCTCCCCACCACCCCCACCACCACCCTTGGTCGACATGGCAATTTATAGGATCCTGTGGGTTAGGTGATGATGGTGTAAAAACCTATCAGCCCACTTTCTGATTTGCAGCTTATAAGGTCTCACCACTAGTGGCCACTAGCATGTATTTCTTCTCTTTTTCTTTCTTGAGCCTTGCATCAAATAAAAAAGTTATGCTTCTGTTTACTTTTGCCTGATATCAATGGCCATCCCCCTTGTTTCACTCCCACCAACCTCGCTCCCCCAGAACGACCCAAGCTTTTTATTATTTCTCAGTTCTGTCCCAACCCCCTATACACCCCCCTAAAGCACTTCAGCCACAATCCACACCCTGGCTGGACCCTTTGCCCATTCATCTCCCTGCCATCCTTTGCCCCGTGCCTACATGCCCTAAGCTGACTTATCATGTCTACCTCCCCCGCATCCCTGGGTCGGCTCATCCCAAAATCCAAAGCAAAATACAGTTGGTCCACTGCCCTAAGATACCTTACCTTGATATTCCTGTTAGCAGGTGATGTAGAAACCAACCCGGGTCCTCAGACCCACCCCGCCCATCTAAAACTGCCCAGGGGGTTCAGCATGATCCATCTTAATATCCGCAGCCTCCTGAATAAATTGCCAGAGCTGCAAGTTACCACTCAAGCACTCAAACCCGACATCTGCATTGAGTCAGAAACCTGGCTAAAACCCCAGCATAATGACTTGGAAGTCACTATGCCAGGCTACACAGTCCTCCGGCATGACAGAATTGGCAAAAAGAAGGGCGGGGGAATTGCCATGTTCATATTCAACACTGTTCAATTCACTCCTATTCAGCTCCCGTGCCCCCCCACCTATTGACGCCAGGATGATCAAACTCATCCTGCCACACACCAACCCTGTGTTTGTGGCAGAGTTATACTGTGCCCCTGCAACCCCAGCAAGTCACATCTCTGACCTCCTGGCCACACTCAAAAACCTGGCCAAAGCTGGTGAGCTGTACATCCTCGGGGACTTTAATTACAATTGGTTAGACAAAAGCTTCTCAAAGCTTTGCTGCAGGGTCACAGCCCTTAATCTCTCTCAGCTGATCAAGGAAACCACACACCTCAACACCAAATCCCAGCACCACTCCCTCCTGGACTAGGCCCTCACAACCCACCCGCAAAGAGTCTCTAAAGCTGGCCTACTCCCTGACTCAATGAGCAACCACCACCCGATATACTTAATCAAAAAAGTGCACCAACCGACTAACAACTCACCACCCAGGTCAGGCAGCTCCCGGTCTTACAAGTCCCTATGCCACTTTTCACTGCTAACTGATTTCGCCTCAGCCGACTGGTCTTTCATCAAAATGGTGCCCACCATGAATCATGCATTTGACTTGTTTGGGCAGCAATTTCTCTCTACATGGGATCTCCAGGCTCCCTTGAGAACCAAAAGGACAAGGGTTGCCCACCTCCCCTGGATCTCAGCTGACATATTCTCCAGCTGCCGTGCCAGGGACCTAGCCTGGAAAAACCATAGGAAAACTGGGTCCACTGCCTCTTGGCAGCAATACTGGACCCTCCTCAGTAAATGTACCAAAGCCATAAGACAGGCTAAAAAGTATTTCTTCCAGACGGCCCTCACTTCCAACATAAACCACTCTTCCAACTTCTGGAAAACTATTAAAACGCTGGTCAATCCTCCTATACAGCCCCCATCCCCTTCCCTCATTATACAAGGCAAAAACATATCTGAGCCAAGTGCAGTTGCCTCTGCTTTCAACCATTTCTTTACCAGTTGCACTAAATCTCTACTCCCTGGCACGTCAACACTGCTGCCCATTCCAGAACCCCACGCACCCCTGCCCCTCTCCGCACTCCTTATTCTCCTTTAAACTGGTCTCCCCATCTGAAGTTTTAGCCATCCTCACTTCCCTTGACCCCAACAAAGGGAAATGCCCACTTGGCCTGGACTCTAAACTCCTATAGCTCTCCGCTCCGGCCATTTCCGCCCCCCTTGCCGAACTTATAAACCGCTCCTTCTCTGCAGGGCAAATCCCGGCAGCCTGGAAGGAGGCTCTAGTCATACCTCTGCCCAAAGGAGGGAACCCAGCTGATCCAGGGAACTAGCACCCAATCTCCCTTCTCCCCACCCTTGCCAAACTCCAAGAAAAGTTAGCCCTCGCTCAACTTACGTAATTCCTTGACGCAACCTCCTTCTTCATCCCTTTCCAGTCTAGATCTAGGAAATCTCACTCCACCATAACCACGCTCCTTAGACTATCAAATGACATTACTGAAGGAATAGACAAAGGGCTCATCACCTCAGCCATTTTCATAGACCTGGAAAATGCCTTTGATATCGTGTCCCACCCCAAGTCCATCACCAAACTGCATGATGCCGTCCTTTCTTGTCAAGCCATCAGGTGGTTCCATGCGTACCTCTCTGGCAGGTCTCAATCAGTCAAAATTGGTACTCAAATATCCCCCTCACTCCCAGTCACTATGGGGGTCCTCCAGGGCTCCATCCTAGGCCCAGTTCTTTTCTCAATCTTCCTAAATGACCTTCCGCTATCCTGCCCTAACTCAGCTATCCAAATGTATGTGGACGACACCGTCCTGTACGCCTCAGACACCTCAGTGGAGGACCTGAAATCTACTCTGCAGCTAGATTTCAATGCAGTCGAAACTTGGCTTAGCTCAAATCAACTCACCCTAAACTCCAAAAAGACCGTATCCCTAGCATTCGACACACCGCATAGACTCTCCAGGATAGGTGAGCTGCCCACCATCCAAACACTGGACGGCTCCACCTTGAAAGCTTGCACCTCCTTTAAGTACCTGGGTATATGGCTGGATCACCACTTGGACTTTGCTATCCACATAGACTCCCTGCAGAAAAAACTGCATCCAAAACTAGGTGCCCTTTACCGTAACAAAGGGTGCCTAACCACCCCCATCAGGAAAGAGCTTGTACTCAAAATGATTCTCCCCATATTTGACTATGGAGACGTGATCTACGGAGCAGCCTCCCCATCCATCCTAGCACTTTTGGACCCCTTCTTTCACTCCTTCTGCTGCCTGATCCTAGAATGTCCTCCAACCACCCACCACTGTCACCTATATACCGCTCTACACCTCCCCTCGCTGCATACCAGGTGACAGCTCCACTGTGCTAATCTCGTAGCAAAACACTGGTCAAATTCCTTCCCCTCCTACCTCAGCTCCAGACTAACATTGCAACCCTAACTGGCTTACCCTTTGTATGGCTCTGACCCGTATCTACTCCACATCCCTTTCATGCGCACCTCGAAAGGTCAGTCTGCTTTCACATACAGAATGCCCTCCCTCTGGAATAATCTCCCTAGTGCAATCAGGCAGGCCTCCCCCTCTCCTCGGACTTTGACCACTCTCCTCCAGGCACACTTCTCTGACACCTGCACCTGTAACATTCTGGTTAGAGTGGCCAAACCCAAGTATCCACTTGGTACCTAGGGGTCATACACCAACTATCATGCTGCATTGTACTAAGTAAACTTATGTATAATATCTTTCAATGTTAATATCATGGCTTATATCTCCCTAATCCCATCATGTTTTCTCACCTTTACTGCATCCTATTGTATCAAGCTATGTTAAGAAGCATCTATCCTATTGTAACAATGACTACTGTACCAATGTTTCTCTAAGCACTACTATGTATTTTTTTATGTTACATAAACCCAGGTCGCATCTGGAAACGAACGGTTTATTCCCACTTAGTATGCCTATCTGGTTAATCTTGTTAATAAATAAATTTGTAACTTTGTCAGCCTTTGAGCAAGAGATTAGATAGTTCACACACACACACACACACACACACACACACACGCACACAGAGCCTCATTTTTATGAACAACCCTTACAAAATAGGTGATATTCTGTTCTACAGTTTTTAAAGACATATGGGGCTTAAAATTCTACAGTTTATATACTTGCTGTATACAATTTTAACCCTTAGGCTGCTGACAGAATTAAAACATATAGGAATTTTGGACTGATATATCCATCTGCGGCTCTGCAAGGGTTAAAATTTCTGAAAGTTTGGAGGCTTATATCTCGGTCACCCTTAAGAAAAGAGATAAGAAACTGGATATATGTTTCTGATCCTTACTTCTCCCAACTGCTTCCATGCATCTTTGTGTTCTACTTGTACTGTTCCCTGAATTTCCCCCTGACACATCTCTTTTTTACTTTTACCATTCCCTATCTCCTACAATACTACCTGATTCATACCCCTTTTATTCTGTATTGTCTCCACCCCTGCCTTCTTGCACTCCTGTGATAGGAGAGTTTGCTCCCTTAAGACCCTCACTGCCTTATGTTCCATCATCTGGAAAGGCAATTTTTTCCCTACTGTGATCTTAATGTTTCCCCTGGTTAGTTTAAATGCTCATACAATTAACAGTTACATGTCTCACCAAGGACTGTGGTCCCCTTCCGGGAAAGATGCAGGCAATCTCCCTTATAAAGGCCCAGATCCTCTCAGGCTGGCCCACAGTCTGCAATGTAGCTGAAGCCCTCCACAATGCACCATGCCTTTAACCAGTTGTTAAATGCCCTTATATAGAATACCCTTTCCTTTCCTTGGCCATACAAAGGTAACACTTGTCAAAAGTCACTATATCTGACACCTGTTTGAGGCCTCTCCACAGTTCTCTGAAATAAACTTGCACTATTTCTACATTGTCCCTTATGAGGTAATTTGCTACCAGATGAGCAATGACAAATAGCTCCTTCCTATCTCCTGCCGCACTAGTGATCATCTAGATATGCTCTCCATCTCTCTAAGCTGAAGCACCACTATGGCAAACCATCTCCCAATCCCTTCCTCCCCTGCTTCCAAGTCTATTGCCCTAACAATAGAGTTTCTCACCAGTAGCTCAGTCCTTCTTTCATCAGCATGGCAAAGGAGTTCTGTAATGATACAGACTGAGGAGCAAGCACCCTTCCCACTTTTCTGGAACTCGCCAAGTTCCATCTGCTCTGCCTCTTCTTAGAAATCTTCTGGGTAGTGGTATTCAAATTTGGAAACATTCATTTTGCAAACTAATTTATGAATTCACCACAATACACTGCTGCTGAATCCACCTTTTGAAGTTTCAATTTGCAGTACAGGAATAACTTTTCAAACTGCAAATTTGGTAACGTCACTGTTGAGGTGGGACCCACTGGCAAAGTTTGCTATGTACTATGGAATTGGAGGTCACATGGTGCTGAGATGAGCTGTGTGCCATGTGGGTACTGCATTGACTACAGTCTTATGAAGAAAGAGTTAGAAGAAAAATCTGTCCCTGCTTGCCAGAGCAAAAAAAAAAAAACATTTCTAGAGGGCCTTATGCAGCTAGATTAGTGTTGTTTGCTTCTGGTTCTGCTGATATATTTAGTTCAAAGAAGTGTTTTTTTTTTGTCTAGTGAAGCACTGTTGTGTCAGGGAAGGGAGGTAACTTAGCAAGCAAGGCTGCCCATGAAGATTAATGACCTTTATTTATTCAGAGATGTTTTTCTCACAGTTTCTCCTTAACTGTGTTACAAGCACTGTTTGGGGCTGAAGCACAAAGTGTGTGACACCTTGTAGCAGCTTGCAGCAGACATATTTTTTTTTGGTATAATTTTGAGCACTGACTGACACACGGCTTGGCACCATGTATCAGCATGCAGTAGACTGACATATTTATTTTGGAAGTTGAGAACATTTTTTGGGGGGCACATAATTTGTGCATATTGTTCTTTTCTTGCCACTTATCCTAAAGTGCATTACAAGAACTGTGACTGGGCTGCTGACACATGGCATAGCATCATCTAGCAACATGCAGCAGCCTGACATATTTATTCTGGTATTTATGGAAAATTCTGGGAGCACAGAATTTTTGTATATTGTGCTTTTTGCAACATTTCTCTAAAGTGCATTGCATGAACTGTGGCCAGGTGGCCGACACATAGCTTGGCACCATGTGGCAGCATTCACCAGGTTGATGCATGTCTTCCAGTAGTTGAGAAAAAGTTGGGAGCTTATCCTTTATATATATGGTGCTTTTCACACCAGACTATTTAAACTGTGTTACAAGAACTGTGGTTTTGTGACTTACACACAGTGTGGCACCAAGTAGCAGCATAGGAGCAGCCTAAAGTATTAATCTGGTTGTTGAGAAAAATTCTGGGAGCACAACATTTATGTATATTGTGCTTTGCAAGCTATTGATCCTAAACCACGTTACTAGAACTGTGTTGTTGGGACTCACACAGAGTGGCAGCATGTAGCAGCACAACATATTTCTTCCTGTCATTAAAAAAACTTCTCGGAGCACAGAACTTAATTTTATTCTAATTTACATTCCATTTCAGCTAATGTGCAGATTATGAACTGTGGTGGTTGAACAAATACGTAATGTAGTGCTATGCATCAGCATGCAGCAGCCTGATATATTTATTCTGGTAATAGAGAAAATTTGAGGAGCACATCATTCATGAATAAGGTGCTTATTGCACCTGATTGTTTAAAGTGTGTTACAAGAACAGTGGCAGAAAAACTGACACACATTGTAGCACCGTGTGGAATGATGCAGCAGCCTTTAGTATTTATTGTGGTAGCTGAGACGAATTCAGGGAAAGCAAATTTCACATACATTGCACTTTTTGCACCATATCCCCGAAAGTACATTCGGCAAACAGTGGTGGTGGGATTGGTGCAAAGCAAAGCACCATGTAGCAGCATGCATCAACTACATATTTAGCTAGAATCTTTGTTAATGCATCAGTTAGGGTTAAAGCAACAAAAGTAGGGAAATGAGGTGTTAGGGTTTTGAACCCTAACACACAATTCCCCACCCTGCACAGATCCAAATGTGGGGGAGCTGTGTTGGGGCCATTAACCCTAACACTCATCCTATTCCATTAACAAAGAAGTTGACATGGGCACAGCATAGTAAAATGGAGTGTGTGTTAGGGTTGATGGCTCCAATACAGCCTCACTTATCTGTGGGTCTCTCCAGGGAAGGGAATGGGATATTAGGGTTGGATATCCTAATGCCACATTTCTCTACTTTTGTCAGTTTAACCCTAACTGATGTATTAAAAAGTTTTTTGCAATTTCTGTCCTTACTGTTTGAGATAGTATAATCATATCCTTATTTTACTGTGGGAGCACAAGGTCCTTTGTGCACTGCACTACCATCCCTCCATACTGTAGATGAACATATGTATCCAGCTGTGGAAGCACAGGGACCTCCTGACCCAGCGCTACCATTTATAGCAAGACAGTCACCAATTGTTACCATTGCCATATTATTCCCCCATCTCTTGTTTCAGGTGCAGAAAGTTTTGCAATCCCCACCAAAATATAACTCCTCACAAGTACAATGTCAATTTACAGAACAGGTGCAAAAACACATTTTAGACAGGATTTTTAAAATGACAGCTCTGACATACATGAGGTTGTATAAAAAGAATGCTGTGTTGAAAAAGTGGGGCTCAAAATATATAAACTTGCCAACGTTATGAGCAGACATAGCAAAATCATGACAAATAGTTATAACTGTGCAATTTTTAATAATTTTGAGACAACATTTTCAACATAACCTTCTTATGACTTCACTGCATGTACCCAGTACAAAACATTTGAAATCCCAACCAAAACATAATTCTGAGCAACTGCAATTCCATTCTGCACCACAAGTGCAAATACACATTTTGGCCAGGATTGGAAGAATGACAGCTGTCACATACATGAGGTGAGGTAATATCAAGGCTATGTTGAAAATACGCAATGAAAATATTAAAAATGCCCAAAGATATGAGCGTGCATAGTAAAATTGCAATGACTAGTCATAAAACAGCCATTTTTTGACATGTGTGTCCCACATTTTCAGCATAGCCTTCTTATGACCTCAACCCATGAACATTAAGATTGTCATTATGCAACTCCCACTGGAAAGGTGATGTCACCAACCAACTGCAAAATCACCTTTGTGGCAGGAGTTGCCTAATGACAGTTATATTGTTCATGAGGAGGGGTCCTCAAAAGGTCATGTTCAAAATGTGGGTTCAAAATGTCAAAAACCAGCTGAGTTATGCATGAAAGTTGATCCCCCATTAAAATACATTGAAGTACATTTAAGTAGCTTAGTTAATTTTGCAGTCATCAGTTCCAGCAGCAAGACATGTCTTTAGTCAGCAGAGCAGGTCTTGAACCTGGGACCTCCATAGGTAAGTGGAGGTCTTGGGGGATGTCAGGGTGGTGTGGGGATGTGGGTGCACATTGAGTGGTCTGGTAAGGGGTGTGAGTGTGATTGTCCATGGACATTTTTCTTTACCCATGTTAAACTGAGGCAAAAGACATTAAGAGATTTTGTTTTCTTTTCTGTTAAAAAAATAAATAAAAAGGAACTGTAAGTGGGATACCACTTCCACCAATGCTTTTGAGGGTGGGGGGAGTACTATTAGCCACCAGGAAAAAATGTGACTTTTGTGACCCCCTCTAAAAAAAGCAGGTGAGGATAAAAAAATATAATAACTAACTAAATAAAGAAAAGGGTCTGCGACTAGACACCATGGATTTATCCCATGGGGGGGATACATAATAAATACATGAGACATAAAAAAATATTTGGCACATAGACTTTAATTATCCTTATTCATCAGAAATTCTCATCCTTTTTCATGATGATAAAAAATGATGACGACATCTGAAGAAAAACAAATATGTCAGATGAAAAAGGAATAGGGTTTTTTCTGACCAGATGGCTCTGCTGCTAACCCATGTTCATCAGAGACATTTCTTTTTCATAAGAGGTCATAATCCTTTCTCGTTATCACTAAAAGATAATTCATCTGATGAAAAAGGATTACCTGCAGGGCCATCTGATCAGAGACATTCTAATCCTTTTTGCCACAACAAAAAAGGATTATGTCATCACACGAAAAATGAATTTGCTGATGAAAAGATTTAGGACACCTCAGGAAAAAGGATGACTTTTTTAAATCCTTTTTCAGGAGATGTCCTAATCCTTTTTCATCAGCAAATTCCTTTTTTGTGAAACGATCTAATCCTTTTTCATCATGGCAAAAAAGGATTAACACTTCTCCAACCAGAGGGCTCTGTCACTAATCCATTTTTATCAGACAAATTCCTTTTTCATGATGATGAAAAAGGATTATAACATATCACAAAAACGGAATTTGTCTGGTAAAAAGGATTACCAGCACAGCCATCTGATTGGAGAAGTCCCTAATCCATTTTCATCAGATTAATTCTTTTTTCGTGAGACATCATAATCCTTTTTCATCATCACAAAAAAGGAAAGAAAGTGAGTCAAGAAAAAGGATTTAAATATATAGAAATAAGCATTCTGAGGCCACATAAAATTATAGTAAAGGCACACAACAATAAAGGATGTGCTGATGAACAAGATACATACTTGGATGTCTGCAGAAGACATCCCTGGGCACAGTTATGAAAGTTGGTTTCGCCTTAAAAAATGACAGCTGACAAAAACAATATTTTTTTCTAATGAAAAAGGATTCTAAAGATCCTTTATTGTGAGGGAGTAAATCTTTTTTATCAAAGCAAAATCCTTTTTCTTTACATGCAGTTCTCTAAAAGATTAAACTGAGCATGCTCAGAATCCAAACTTTCTAAATGTAATAACTTTGGCATGGATTACTATTTTTTCACCAGACCAATGCTTGCTTGTTTTTTTTTTTCATAAGCTCTTCCTACCCTGAAAATGTTAGATCAATATTCCAAATGATTTGGCTGCAGTGCAATGAGGAAAAAAAACACAAAATGGTGAGTTATAGAGTTTTTTTTTCACTATGCATAGCACAACATCCATGAAACCAATCAAAACAAAACTCAGTAGGTCAAGAGACCTATCCCACAGGACAGGGCATACCACATTTCATACAAATCAGTTGAACAGTCACAAAGTTATATATATATATATATATATAATTGTGGGGGCATGTGTGATTTTGTGTTTTTTTGAAACTTGGCTTCCCAGCCAAATGCCCTTTGGGGTAACCCTTGCCTCAGTGTTTGCACACAGAGGTTCTTTGTCTTATATATATATATATATATATATATATATATATATATATATATATAATCTATTATAGGGGAGTGGTTGCACCCCTATAGTTACAGTTGAGGGTAGAGTAGGTGCTTTAATGTTAAACCTCAATTTTTGTGCATTAATAACTTTGCGACTGTTTAATGGATTTGCACAAAATTTGGAATGCATGGTCTGACATGGTAGCTCTCTTGATTCACTAAGTTGTGTTTCAGTCAGACATATGGTTTCTGTGCAGCAAAGTGCTGAAAAATGTGTTTTCTCCACTTTTTACAAATTTTTTGCCCATGGCACTGTGACCACACTGTGTGTTTTTTTTTTTCATCTGACATTTTGAACATAGAAAATGTTTGGATGAGAGAACAATCCAGCACTGGTTAGGTTCAAAAATATTAATCTGTTCCAAAGTTATTTACTTTTTAATTTTTTGGTTCTGAGCATGCTCGGTTCACTCCAAGATATATATGTATGTTTTGTGAAACAGGATTTGGGCTCACAGTCAAGGATATTGTCAGTTTGTGAATGAGGATTTAAAAAAATCCTGGTCGGCCAGAAGGATTCCTTGTCCATGAGCCACCATCTTGTTTTGCTTTTTTCTCCCAAACAAAATGTTGTAGCTTCCTCCATGAGTGACCTTTCTTTGTAATAAGGCATGGGTTTGTTTAGGGCATTGCCCTCTACAACCCCATGCCTTTGATTTGCTTTGCTTCTTTCAAAAAATAGCCTCTGACATTTAAAAGTTCCTTGACACCTGACTCGCTAATGATCCTGTTTTGTGAGCTGACAAAATCCTAGTCTGTGAGCTGATCCTGTTTCATGATTCTACAAAATCCTTGTCCATCACTTTGTGACCAGATGGCACTTCTCATGGACCAGAATTAAGTTTATGGTCAAGGATTTTGCATTTCATGAAAGAGGATCAGCTCGCTGACTAGGATTTTGTCAGCTCATGAAAGGGGATTGATTTTTTAAATCCTCATTTTTGAGGTGACAAAATTGTGGTCTATGATCTGTCAAAATCCTAGTCTGCCATCCATTCCTCTTTCAGGAGGTAGCAAAATCCTTGACTGTCACTTAGAGATCAAATAACCAAAATCTGGCAGTCAACGGTTTCTTATGGATGACAATTTTGACAGCTCGTGGACGGGAATTGATCTGACAGTCAAGGATTTTGCTGCCTCACAAACTAGGAATTTTTAAACTTTTAAAAACATTCACAGTGCATTGTAACATAATGGTTTTATCTTTTGACTTGTTATTTTCAGGGTATGAATGCCCTAGAGATGTGAATTATACTATTTAGGTGTTGAAAAGTTAAGCAGTTTAATACACATGCTATCATGAAGTTGAGATTTTTCCGTAGGATAACATTGTGGTGGTCATCACGCCTTTCAGCATCCATATCTCAAAAACTATTTGAGATATGGAGTTTTCATTGCAAAAAAATCTTAGTCTCCCTTCAGGGGGACTATGTGCAGAGGTAGGTTGGAAAACTGTTAATACTATTAATTTTTAATTCTACCTTGTACAGTTACTGAGATATTTGGAAAATAGTATTCCAGTTGCTCATTTTCAGGTCCATTGGCCAGTATTACACTGTCAAAGTTAGCATCCACTGTGTTTTTCAGTGCCCATATCTCACAAACTTTGCACGATATGGATTTGTTCAATTTATGCTGCGTGCAGTACTTGCTTTTATGATTATAATGACACCTGATTTTTATTCCTAGCTGCTACGGTTCCTGAGATATTGGCAAATTAATGTTACAAGGATTTATTGCCCTGTAGAGCTGCTGTATGGCTCTGTAGCTATGTGTAAGTGGGAGCACAGGGCCTAGAGGGCCCTGTGCTCCCACAGAAGTATATTGTTATGCACAAATGGGCAGCTTTGTGGGAACTGGGCCCCGCGCTCCCACCAACACATTCTATTTACTAGTTATAGTACACTTTTTCAAAAAGTAAGGACATTCATTGCAAAAAACTTTGTTCAATGCATCAGTTAAGGTTAAAGCAACAAAAGTGGGGAAATGAGACATTAGTTTTGAGCCCCTAACCCACCACCACCCCACTAGCCATCCTATACAAACTGACAGACACCAGGGTGTGCCATGGGGTAGTGAGGCCTAACTCTCACACCATTCTTCTTTACTGTAGCATGTCAACCTGTTTACATATGGAATGGGGTAAGAGCACCATACAGCATCATGCAGCAGCCTCACATATTTGTTCTGGAAGTTCAGAAAAATTCTTGGAGTACAGAATATATGTACACTGGCCTGGATATTCAAACTGCACCAGACTGTGGCGCAAGCCTGGGCGCAGCTCAACTTGGTTGCGTAGGGGTGTTGCCTGGGTGATATTCAACAGAGCTGCGCTATGGCTCAGCATCTTTGAATATCTCACCCTGGCCACCCCCACTGTGCATGGCACAGTGGCACTGCACCAGTGCAAGTGGCCAGAGTAGAGCATGGAAATACGCTAGCGCAAGTGCCATTGCTCCATTCACAGCACCTGTGATATTCAAAAGGTGACATGCAAATGGGGCCATAATTTGTGCAAGGTGCACATGGGGCCATTTGCCTGTCATTATGGCCACATTTGCATCCCATTAGCATGAAGGTGTGCCGATCCCCGATGACTTGTGCCTGGTGCCCTGCCAGGCAGCAGCTGTCAGGGACCAACGCCCCTGCAGCCCAATCGCTGGCATCTGTAAAGAGAAAAAAATATCCTATAACCCTGGTGGTTCAATGAACCACTATGTGCTCAATCGTGGGCATCTTTACTCTTAATAAAAGAGCACTGTCCTATATCCCTGGTGGTCCAGTGGACCGATTTCTGCCCAATTCCCTGCCTCCTCCCTTCTACCACTGTTGTGGAGCTGGATCACATGAGCCCTTCTCCAGTCTTCTGGGACCTCAACTGTGCTCAGAGACTCACTAAACAGTTTTGATAATGGCTCTGCTAGTCCCATCCTTAGCTCCTTTAGTACCCTGGGATGTGTGCCATCAGGTCCCATTGCCTTATCCATGCTGAGCATATTGAGCTCTTGTAGGACCCTTTCTTTTGTGAAGGGACTAGTGCTTACCTCCCTCCCCCCTGTGTCCATGGTACTGAGCTGTGGGCCCTGCCCTAACTTCTCTTCAGTAAATACTGAGCAGAAGTATCTGTTTACATGGTGCTGCTCCTCACATGCCCCCTTATCTCCTTTGATCTTAGCAAGACCCCATCTGGACTTTCTCCTTTCACTAATGTATCTATAGAAAGTCTTGTCACTTTCTTTCGCTGACTGTGCTAGTGTTTCCTCAGTTTGGGTCTTTGCCTGCCTTACTGCCTTCCCTGCGTCCCTTAGGAAAGTTTGGTATGCCTCTCTATCTTCATCCCGCTGCACTCCCTTATATTTCCTGAAGGCCAGCCTTTTGGCTCTGACCTTTTCTGCTACTGTGTTTGAGAGTCAAAGTGGTTTCCTTCTTCTTTTGCAATTCCTTTAATCTCTGACACAATGGGATGCTGCTTCAAGTATTGCATCCTTAATGACAAGAAAGCTGGGGATTTAAAATAAGTTATAGGGGTTCTGGAGACAGCTAGTGTAGGGAGTCAGCAGTGGCAGCAGAAGGTAGAGATATGCAAAAAAGAAAACCTTTCCCTGGCAGAATTGAAGCAGAACTTTGGAAATCCATTTCTGAACTTTCACTGAAATTCCACCTCCTCTGAATCACTGCCCGATATACAATGAAATTAATTCTCTGGTGGCTAGTGGTCAAACCCCCCCCCACCTAATCATCAACCCCATATTTAAAAAGAAATCGTGTAATCCACAGTGCCTAGCAGTCCCTGCCCCTGCTACCTCACCCACCTGACCAGTCCAGAACATCATGCCCTGGTTTCCGACTCCAGCCACCCACTGCCAGTTCCCCCTCACCAACCAATATAGTAACAAAAATAAATTTTCCTGATGGTCTAGTGACTCCCCTCCCTATCCCCAATTGGTAAACTAAAATGTTATTCTCTTGTGGTCTACTGTAATCCTGACACCTCCACAACCTTACAGGCAATGTCCCATCATCCAGATTCCTCCCATCCCAAACCCTTGAGGGTGACCGACACAACCTTTCTCTCTCTTCCACAGCCAGCAGCCCACTGAGCTATCAATGAATGAGTGTATTCTTGATCCCATAAACCTGTGTTGCCTCTCATCCTGGAGATCATGCTCATCAAGATACTCTGCTAACCTATCCTTATGAATGGCCTCCATGAGCTTCCACACTATTGAGGTCAGTAATTCCCTGGGTCATCATTGGGATTGCTTTTATGGAGAACCCCTATATGCACACTTCTCCAATTCTACAGTACTACGCCCAATTTCCATGAACCACTAAACAGGTCAGCCAAGGAGTCTGCAAGCTTCTCTAGCAGTTCCCTCAACACCCTTGGGTATTTTCCATCTCAGCTTGGTAATTTAGCTAACCTCAGTGTTAGCACCCCTGTTCTGACCCTGTCCACCTCTATGAAAACATCTGTTCTCTGCACTCCCTAATGGCACCAATCTATCTATCTCCCTGGTGAAGACAAAATAGAAGTACACGTTCAGTATTTCTGCTTTGCCCCATTCTCCTCCATCCACCCATCCCCTATCCTGAGCCTTACAATCTCATCTTTCATGTCCCTTTTCTTTCTAATGTTTAAAAAAGTCATTTTCCCACTTCTCAATTTCCTCAGATATCTGCAGTTTCTTCTGAGTTTAGCCCATCAGACTACCTTATCTGATATACGAGTCATCTTCATGTAATCCTCCCAGACCTCCTCCATCTAGGTTCTCCTGAATTTTTTGTAGGTAGATTTCTTAACCTTACTTCCTGGGCAACCTCAGTACCAAATCAGCTGGGTGTTTTTGCCCTCAGGTTCTTCCCTCAGAGCCTTACACACTCCCCTGTGGCAACCATTATTCCCTTCTTGATGACAGACCACCTTTGATCCACCACCATATTCACTTGGATATTTACCAGCATTTCACCCAACTTTCTGAAGTCCTCCTATCTAAAATAAGGGATATCTGCCTTTTCTTGCCCATGTTCAACCAGAACAACACCATTTGATGGTCAGTCCTACCAAGGGGTTTCTCAACCCTCATATCCCGGATATGGCCCTGTTCATGAGCACCAAATCAAGGACTGCCCCCTCCCTGGTGGTTCTGTGATGCTCTGAGTCTGGAACCCACTTTGCATTGCACATAGGCTCACCTGATTCCTAGCACAAGTCATGTCCATTATCCTCCAATCCACCTTGGGTAGGTTGAAATCTCCCACTATTACCACCACCCTCTACCCTGCAGCAATCAATATTTGTAAGTTCAATTCCCTGTCTCTCTCCACCTCTTGGTTGGGTGGTCTGTAAACCACCCCTAACTTCACGTTCCTCCCTCTGTTAGACAATAACTGAACCCACATTGCCTCTGTCCTTCCTTCTTCTGATTCTTCCTTCATAGACATTATGCTTTCCTTGCTGTAAACTGCCATCCCTTCCCCTTTTCATGCATACATGTCGC
The DNA here is from genome assembly GCA_016271365.2 of Neoceratodus forsteri. Taxonomy (NCBI): domain Eukaryota; kingdom Metazoa; phylum Chordata; order Ceratodontiformes; family Ceratodontidae; genus Neoceratodus; species Neoceratodus forsteri. Next base: position 997,209,610 of record CM028133.1, read on the forward strand.
TACTGTACAATTTATACATAGGGTTCATGAGCTCCCAATCTTGGTTAGGAGTGGACCATTTTTCTGTGAGTACTCTGATGTCCACTCCCTTCTCTGTCAACAATGCCTTCAGGTAATCAGTCTTGTTTCCAAAACTTTTTGCATTCAGGGACACCACCTTCCAGCTAGAGTCTCAGCCTCTTTCCTTTCCTCTTTCCTTTCCTTTCCTTTCCTTTCCTTTCCTTTCCTTTCCTTTCCTTTCCTTTCCTTTCCTTTCCTTCCCATCTACCTATGTCTTGTACCCCCATTGCCTGTACCCCTGACCTTCCCAGCTGCTAACCTCTTTGCCTCACCATCTGTACTCTCCAATCCCCCCCCCCCTTGGTATGGTCAGAAGGTCTGCTGAACTTCTGCTACTGGAGTTTAGAATCTGCAGGATTGCTTGCTTCCCCCAAGCAGTTTAAATTAAGTTGTTGATTTATGGACCCATCCAGGTTGCTCCTGAGCACCTCTAACCCCTCACTACTGAGGTGCAGTCTGTCTTGTGCAATTATCAATTGTATAAAATGTATATCTCTACCATTACTGGTAGACCTGTTATTACCTTAGTCTTTAAGTGAGCTTATCTGAATTTAACTAATTCTACCTTGGGTGCTATGTTCTCGCTTAAAGGTTGCAGCTGTTGTAACCTGTAAAATCTGACATGCAATACCTAGCATGATTAATTATGTGAAGTGTCCACATGTCAGTTTTACCTCAGGTTCATGATATGTGATACTGTATCTATTATAAGATTTGTATGGTTGTAACTTATGTACTTTTGAATGAAAATGTTGTGTAAATGGTTAGCTACCAATATGTATACTGAATGGAATATATATTGTAAAGCAAAAACAAACACATTGTTTGGAATACTTGTTCAGAACATTGATCATTCAGAATACTGTAGTATTATGAATATTATGTACATCTTTCCACTCTGATGGCATGACTGACCCTGCGCAAGTAACTAGTTTACTTCGATCCTATATTCATGTTAACATGTGACTGGAGGGGATCAGAGGGTCCTCCATTAGGGAGCACCAAGGGTGGGTGGCAGAGGATTCCAGAGGAGGAAGCAACTCCTGGTGGGGGACTATCATCAAGAGTGTGGATCTGGAACAGGTAGCAAAGGGGAGAGGGTGGTTAAGTGCCTACTTGGAGACACATTGTGGAGGGATGGAGAGCAGATTAAGAGGATCACTATGGTGGTGTCTGGGAGGGGGGATCTGGATGTCATAGTCTATATGGGGATAAATCACCTAGCAAGGGAAGAGGCAGGGAAAGAAAGAGTGCAGGAGCGGTTTAGAAAGTTGGTGAGGAGCCTAGAGAAGGTGGCAGGCTCTGTGATATTCTTGGAGGTACTGCCTGTCTATGGCAAGGGAGAAGCCAGGCACCTCTAAATCAGGGATTTCAACACATGGTTAATGGAATTCTGCAGAGAAGATGCTTTTAGTTTCATTGGGGACTGGGGACCAAGCTGGAGGGATTGAGGCCTCTACAAGGGCAATGGCCTGCATCTATCCAGGGAGAGGACCATAGTGCTTAGTGAACAGTTTAAATGATACATTGGCAGGCATTTAAACTAGCTAAGGCAGGAGGTGGAAAGAGGCAGGAAGACAAAAACTGTCCCCCACTAGTTCATGTGACTGAAAATGAGAATACTGGGGGAATAGAACCAACAAAGGAAGCAAATAAAAAAAGGCGGTAGATGAAATGATAGTAGTTCAAAAATGTATTGGGCAAAAGAAAGGGGCAAAAGGGAAAAAAGAGGGGTGTGGAAACACAAACTGGAGAGCCATGTGTACAAATACTTGAAGTCTGAGCAACACGGCAGCTAACATAGAAGCTACCATGGTGGAAGCAGAACTGGACCTGGTGATCATCATAGAGACCTGGTGAAAGTAAAATCAGCACTGGGAATTGGCAAAAACAGGTACTACCCTGTTCAGGAAGTACAGAGTGGGTAGGAAGGAAGGGGTGCCTCCTTATGCAAGAGACAACATAAAAGCTACAGAAATACAGGGGCAGCAAGGCAGGACAGAGGAAGGTACTGTGGATCACCCTGTAGACAAGGAAAGGGGCCAATGTTCACACAGGTGTGATCTACAGACCTCCAGCACAGGGAGGAGATGTACAATAGATAAAGAATTAATGGAAAAAAAAAATTTTCATTTAACAATTTTATTTTATTATTTGCTAGACACACACACATCTCAGGATGATAAGTCAGAACCAAGCCAGACCACATCCATTACAGAGACCAGGATAACATAGATAGACAAAACATTACATTACATTGCACACAGATGTCCATTGATATTGGCCATAGGAATATATAGCAGGACGTAACAGCCACATGATAAAACAAACTTAATGAAGGATCAGCCTGAGTACTCTGTGTCTCAAGGGCATACAATACTTGATACAATTAATAACAAGCTTAGCCAGGGTAAGGTAAGTAAACCTGCTGGGTCAAATCCATAGCAAGTATTAGCATGTGTGTGCCTAAGAAGGATCATGCGACCATATCAACTATATACAAGTAGGCAATCTTCACTAGATAGAGGACAATATAAGGGGAAGCCTGGGGTCAACAGAAGAAGGGGGCATCACCTCCATGGAAAGTTAGCAACCTAAACCAATAGTACTAGCAAGCTATGGGGGTGTTTGAATGGGGTAACTGTGGCAAAATTTAGATTGCAGAAAGAGTTGCCAGCATTTCTCAAATTGGGCTATAGAGCCAGGCGCTAAGCTAAAGAACCTTTCAAACATAGCCCCCTGGGCTACTGCCAGTAAAAAGTCTTGAAAGGATGGTGTCGCTGAGGATTTCCATTTTAGTAAGAGTCGTTTGCCCACCGCCCCTACTGCAGTGACCCATAGGGCCCCAGGGTTACAATTGGGGTACATTTGGCTGTGCACATCCAAGAAGCAAAAGGGGTGGATCTGGGTTAATGTCTGGGAACATTTGCTGGCACATACTCCTAACTGATGTCCAAAAGGGATGCAGGTTAGGGCAGTCCCAGAGAACATGAAACAAATGCGCCCCATCCTTGCCACATCTCCAACAAATATTCTTTGCAAGGAGGCCCATCTTCTGGAGTTTAGTTGGATCCCTATAATACTTGTGACTGGTCTTATTCATAATAAGATGGGTGAGCTCATCCCGACAGGCCTTATGTGCTCTGAACCAGCTGTACTGCCACTGCCGGTCAGAGATTGAGACCTGGAGGTCCCTGTCCCATTGCGCTCTGGCCCACTGAGTAGGGTCTACAGTAGCATCCCTAAGAGCTGAATAGAGAAAACTGGCCCTGTCCATACATTTCTTCCCACAGACAGCTAACGGGTGAGGTAGGTACTGCTCTCCTCCATCTCGTGGCACATTAGGCAAGTGAAGAACAGCTTCCCTAATCTGCAGGTATCTCCAAAAGTGAGACTGGGGGAGGCAACATCTTTCTTTCAGTGATTCGAAAGTATCTAATGTGACACTATTGGGGAGCAACAGATCCTGGATCTTAGAAATGCCTTTGGCCTCCCAGTATTTCCAGTATATTGGGGACTTCCCTATCTGTATAGCTGGATTATTCCACAGGGGTATATCTCTCCACTAGGTTGGGTCTTGCCCTAAAACTGAGAAAGCTTGTTTCCAATACAGAATAGAGACCTGCATGGGAAGGGAGAGAACATGGAATAACTTCTTCTTACTATAGAGCACCACCGCCGGTGAAGGAGCCTGGGCCAATGATGCCTCTAGGGGGAGCCAAGTTGGAGATGTCAGACTAATCCTAGCAAACCATCTGATAGTTTGAGAGGTAATGAAGGCCATATGGTATCTCTAAAACCAGGCAAGGCCCCATCCACCTTTATTCCAATGTTGGTGGAGTTTGAGTTTACTGAACCGGGGCAGGGCCCCTTCTCATAGGAAATTACTCACTAATGTGTCTAGTTTCTGAAACCATCTTTGGGGGATAGCCACGGGCAGGTGAGCTAATAGATATAATATCCTGGGGGCAGCCATCATTTTGATGGAGTCAATCTTACCCGCTAACGACAGTCTTAAAGCCTTCCACCTACCCATCTCCTGTTTAAGGGAATCTAATAAAGCTGCAAAATTAGCAGAGAGCATTTTCCCTATATTGAAATGAAGGATAATACCCAAATATTTTATGCCATTAGGGGACCAGTGGAGGCCTCTATTTATGAAATCATTCCCAGGGGTCTTGGAGTTCAGCGGAAGCACCTCGGTTTTGGAGTGATTGATCTTAAGCCCCAATACCTCAGCAAAGGTAGCCAAAATCTCAAGGATACTGTCAATCACCCCAGAAGAGGACTCCATAGTGATAAGCAGGTCATCCGCAGATAAAAATGTTTGAAGGTGTTATTACCTACTCTTAGCCCGGGGATATTAGGTGATTCTCTAAGAGCAATGGAAAATGGCCAGTGGCTTGATGGCCAGGACAAAAAGAAGAGGGGAAAGGGGGCACCCCTGCCTGGTTCCTTTTTGTACGGGAAAGGACAGAGACATAACCCCATTTGTTAAGACCGAGGCCGTAGGGGAAAAATATAACAGTTTTTACCCAGGAGATAAAACCGGGCCTGAAACCAATTTTAGAGAGAGTTAGAAACAAAAAAGCCCACTGAACAGAATCAAATGCTTTTCAGAATCTATTGCTAAGGCTACGGAGGGTTTGCTAGATAGTGTGGTATGATGTAAAAGTGACAGCAGTGTTTTATGGAGATCCGACCCTAGTCACCCTTGAATAAAGCCTGTTTGGCCAGGGTGGATCAGATCAACCATGAGGCACTCTAACCTACTAGCAAGAAGCCTGGCCAGAATTTTAGCATCCGCATTAATGAGGGAAATAGGACGGTAGCTACCTGGCAGAAGAGGGTCCTTCCTCTTTTTTGGTAGCACTGTAATAGTAGCCTCCCTCAGGGAGGGGGGGGGAAGCCAACCTGTAGTGAATGTCAGAGCATCCTAGTCAAATATGGAGCCAGATTAGTTCCCTTTATTTTGTAAAATTCGATAGGGAGGCCGTCCTTTCCAGGGGCTTTTTGAGAGTTTAGGGATGAAATGGCCTGCTCCACCTCTGCCTCAATGATAGGCACCTCCAATAGTTTTGCATCAGAAACAGTTAGGCGGGGAACAGGGAGTTCCTCCCCAAATTTTTGAATACTCAAGGGGTCGGGAGGGTGAGGAACTGAGTACAGTGCCTCATAGAACTGGGCCATGATCTTACTTATCCGGTTATGAGAGTGGGTTGAGACCCCATACATATCTTTCAGTGCATGAATGGTACAGAATGCCTGTTGTTGCATAAGTCAATAAGCCAGAAGTTTACTAGCTCCCCCACTTCCTAGTACGAATGACGCAGCCGTCTAAGATTTAATTCCGCTTGTCAGGTCAGGTGGGCATTTAAAGAATTCCTGGTTCTAGTCAACCGAGCTAATAAGGACTGAGATAGTATTGAAGACTTATACTGGGCTTCCAGAGTGGCTAACTGCTTTTCTAGAGCCCTTTGGTCAGCTTGGCGTCACCTCCATCTAGCAGAGGCATAAGCAATAATTTTATCCCGAATGGTGGCCTTAAAGGCCTCCCAAAGTGTTGAATCATTCACTTCCCCATTATCATTGATTTCCCAATATTATTGCACCACAGGCCCCAGCCAAATCTGCATCCTTAAGTAACAGGGGATCCAACCGCCCTATGGAAGTAGGGGTGGGATCAGAGCAATTTGGATCCCTAGCTCTATAGGCGCATGGTCTGAGACATAAATGGAGTGCATAATAGTGCTGGTTACCTTCTCATAGAGGCTAGATGAAAGAAGCCAGAAATCAATTCTGCTAGAAGAGCCATGAGCCTGAGAATAGCAGGAGTAATCATAGACACCTGGGTGCATAGTTCTCCAGGCATCCAGCAAAGTATGCTCTGACATTAATGTCTGGACTGCTTTGAGTGCTTGTTTATGAGGTTCAGGGATTTTGTTGCTTCTATCCATGGAAAAATCTAAAACTAAATTGAAGTCTCCACCCATAACTACTGAAGCATTGGCTGTATTAAAATCAGTAAGGGCCTGGTTAAAAGTAAAAAAAGAACTGAGGGCAATCATGATTGGGGGCGTAAAGATTAGCAAGAATCAAGGAACCCTCTGGGGTCTCTATCTCTGCCAAGATCCATCTTCCCTCCTTGTCCTGTTTGTATCGCTTCACTTTCCACACCAAGTTCTTGTGAAGTAAAATAGAAACTCCCCTTTTATGGGCCTTTGCTTCGCTATGAAGCTCCGTGGCAACCCAATCCCACTTGAGCTTCATGGCCTCACATGAGGACAGCCTTGTCTCCTGGAGAAACACCACCATAGGTTGCAGCTTCTTTAAATGAAACAATACTTTTTTATGCTTAACTGGTGAGTTGAGCCCCCTCACATTCCAAGAGACAAGTCTAGTCTCCATGTGACCAATAAGTTAACATGGCTGAAAGGAGATATAAGAGAAAGCCCCACCCAGGCACACTGTGACCAATAGACCCAGACTCCCTATCTAATCCTATAATAACATATATGACTCTAGATTTCAGAGTGCCATAATAGAACACAAAACAACATTGAACAACAGTATATCCAAGGGCAAAAATTGCCCCTAACAAGTAGAAAAACAAACTATTTCTAAATACCCCAAAAATACTCATACCCTGAGCCAGCCCCCAACAGCTACCCAAACCCAAAAACAGTTCCATTCCAGACCAGCAACCGCTGAGCATACCAACCAACCAGAGGCCCAGATACCAGCAAAGGTCGCTGGGGGTAGTGTAGCCACAGACTACACTAGATAGGGAGGACTTTCCAATTCTGATATCACCCACCCCAACCCCCCACCATCAATTGAGTCCTTCTACCCACATTGTCATTGCAGAAGAGAGAGAAAAAAAACAGATGACCCCAGCATCCCGCACATGGGGCTAGGCAGCAAGATAGTTAGTATTAGCATCCTTTAGTCCACACATAAATCCGTGTAATCCAAATATGGAGGAGTGTACTCAAGCGGTCCTAGTAAAACCCCTCAAGTTCTTGATCCGAATGAACCGATGTTATAGCAGTTGCTGATTGTATTCCCCTTTAGTCAAATTCGATTAGCCCCATGGGGGGAAGGGAACAAGGGGAAACACCTTGGTAGCAACCCTTATACAAAAGTGGGCATCATGGGGAGCATATACCAGCCCAAAAGGAGGGCAGCAGTAAAGTATACTGGGGGGGACATCAGCCCACGGCCACCTTGACTGGGACCACATCCTCCATCGGTTTTAACTCCTGCCGATTACTCAAACTGTTTGGAGCATCCCTGGAGGGGTCTTGAACCTCTGATCTAGTAGTGTTCCTGGCACCTTTAGAACCAGTATCCCTAGAGGGAGAAGATCAGGGGGACAAGGGGGAATAGCCAGGGAGCCTTAAGTTGGCAGATCCATCAATGCCTGGTATTTATTATTACTCATGTCTGGCTGGTAAGAGACTTGTGAAGCAGATGAATCCAATCTTCCACTGCGGCTCCTTGACTGAAGACAAGGGGTTTGATCGACATAGAGCCCCTCCAGCCTTTGTCGTCTCCTATTTCTTCATTTACTGTTGCCGCCTGAGGGTTTTGGTGGGGATGGGCGGTTAGGAGTGGTTTGGAGCCTAAGAGGGTTCTGGATATTGTGGTCAGTTCCCTGTGGTGTTACCTCCATCGGTGTAGACCTGTTATGGAAAGCCTGTGGGCCAGAAGGCTCACGTAGAAGGCCCCAGGACAATTAAGGTGCTTGCTCTGAAAAGGAAATTCTCCACAGTGGTAGGGTTATCAAAAATTCTAGGAACCCCATTATAGATAATCCTGAGTGAAGCTGGGTATCTCAAGGAATACTCTAGTCCCAATTCTTCACAGGCTCTATGGACAGCTGTGAAGGCCCGACGCCTGTTAGTAACCTCTTGAGAATAATCCACAAATATCTGTATTTTGTGCCCTTTCCATTGTAAATCCTTTTTAGTATGTGCCAGTCTTGTAATCAACTCCCAGTCTTGAAAACGGAGGAAGCATGCCAGGATTGGGCGTGGGCGAGCCCCAGCTTCAGGGCGAGGCACCAGAGTTCTATGGGCTAAGTCGATTTCAATTGGGACCTTACCGGGCCAGTCCAGTAAGTCAGGCAATTCTTTTTGCAGGAAGCTGATTGTGTCAGTACCCTCACACCCCTCTGGGAAGCCCACTAGCCGCAAATTATTTTGGCGGCTCCGATTCTCCAAGTCCTCCACCCTACCCCATAATATTTGGATAAGACGCTCTTGTTCTTGGAGTCGGGCACTTGCTTTGTGCCATCCATTGGAAAAACACTAAAGGATGTCTAGCAAGGGAGAAGTCTTGACAGTAGGACACTTTAATCTACCAGACATAAATTGGAACCTTCCCAGGGTGGGAACAGCCAGGACTAGGGATATTCTGGAATCCCTGCAGGGATTTCAATGCAAAAAAGAGCACAATCATGCACTTGGGGCACAGAAACCTGGGGGCAAGGTATCAATTGGGAGGAGTGGAATTAGCAGTCACGAAACAGGAAAGGGACCTGGGGGATAATCATTTCAGATGACCTACACGTGTCTAATCAATGTGATAAAGCATTGAGGAAGGTAAATAGGATATTGGGCTGCATAGGCAGGGGGAATCACCAGCAGAAGGAAGGATGTAGTGATACTTAAGCAATAAACCATGACAGGGTGTGGGTTATGCTGGAATTTACCCACACCTGGTGTGACTTGGTCACGAGGCGTAGCCGAGTGACCAAACTGAACCAGAAGTGGGTAAATCCCAGCATAACCCACACCCTATCATGGTTTATTGTGATTATACAATGTTTCACTTTTTATTAGTGAGAAAAAATAAATTAAAATCCTTTTTATTTGTATTTTAAGTTCATTTTGTTGATTTCATTGCTCCACTGGAAAAAAAATAATTATTTGTTGCCAGGGAGACCCTGCCTACCTTCCTCATTTGTTCAAACTCTCCCACACCCAATTCCATTCCATAAATACACCAGAGACCCCCACCCACACATACATACACACACACACACACACACACACACACACACACACACACACACACACACACACACACACACACACACACACACACATACTTGCTGATGCTTGGGATGCTGCTGTCGTTTTTCTGTTTGCTTGTTTTTAGAGAGAGAGCTTGTGAAGCTTCTTTATTTTCTTTTAAACATTCATAGACTAACAGCTGTGAGTCTGCAATGTGACCATGATAGAACCGCCAAGTGATTTCAGTGGCGTGATGGATACATGGTTCCTATGTATGTTAAGTGTTTCTTGTTCACTGGATTTTTGCGGTCTGTATTTGGTGCCATTAACGCTGCAGTGAAATGTGGCAGTTAGGGAGCTAGCCCGGGTCATGAAAATTGAGGGATACGTTGCAATTATGCAGCAGGCAGTAGTGCGTGGTTGCTAATATTAGAACAGTGTTTGTTTTTTTGTTTGTTTTTTTTTATACAAGTTGGTTACTGGGGAAACAGAAACATTACTGCTGTTTGGATGGGTTCAGAGAGACACAGATAGTGGGGCTTTAATGGGGTGAAACCTTTAGGTGAGCAGATTCCTGGGGAGAAGTAGTCAACTGAGAAGTATGTGTAGTTTCTCTTGTGAATGTTAGGGACTTATATGAATCTCCCACTACTGCTTTTGCATCACAGTTTAGCAGGGAATTGAAATGGCAGCATTCATGTGTACCATACTACCAGTAGTTCTCGCTTTAGCAGGGGGGCTTGGATATTTTGTTTTTGGGCTCAGACTGATTTATGTTTCAGATTCGGCTGACTGGCACCTTTTCCCATGGGTTATGCCAGGATTTACCATGGGTAAAAGGTACCAAACAGCCAATCAGAATAAAGAATTCTCAGACCCCATTGTATAATCCGGCATAGGTCATAGGTGAGACAACTCATGGAGTACTGTGTCCTGTTCTGGAGGCCCCATCTCCGAAAGTTCATAGATAGGATGAAGACAGTACAAAGGAGAGCAAACAAAACAGTGCAGGGCCTGCATCAAATGTCATACAAGGAAAGGCTTAAAGAGATGAATTTGTACTCCCTAGAGGAAAGAGGGGATGAGATATGATAGAAACATATAAATACCTTACAGGTAAAAACATGGTACAGGAAGGCAGTATTTTTCACAGAAAAAGAGGCTCAAGGACAAGGGGTCACACTATGAAGGTGGAAGAGGGAGGTGCAGAGAACATGTTAAAGAGTACTTTTTCACAGAGAGGGTGTTGGGTACATGGAACAGCCTCCCAGAGGAGGTTGCGGAGGCTAAAACAGTTACAGGACTCATGACTACATGGGATAAGGGGATCCTGAAGGTAAGGCATGGGAAAAGTCTAAAGACTAAACAGCAGTGTAGCTGTAGGTAGGGAATTATAGGGCAGACTGGATGTGCTATGAGGTATTTTTTCTGCTCACATCTTCTATGTTTCTATGTAACATATTTCTTTGCTCTGTGTAATATGGTGTTGAGCACTGGCAGCAACATTCTTTTTCTCTCCCTCTTTCCTGCTTTCTGAATTATAGATCAAATCTGTCTTAATTTGCAAAACAATAGAACAGGTCTCAAGGCTTGATCAAGAGCCCTGCACCCAAATGCCTGTCCATACAATATTGTATCAAAAGCACCTGTCTGCTACTGTCCATGGGGGTGGATCTTCACATAGGTGGCATTCTAGGGTGGTCTTCATCCAGGCTGTGGATATACAGCTGGATGCCTGGATTAGTTCCTTGGTTGACGCCTTTCTTTACACAGAGCAGCAGACTGTGGAATAAGTCCTGTTCAGTAAAATTAAATACAATGAATCATAATAAGCCCCTGGTCCTCCATGCTAGCTTGGAGGACTGATGGCATTGTGTGTGTGTGGTGGGGAAGGGGGATTAAGGATCCTCATTAACATGGTGGACATGGAGTGACTCACAACCACAATAGCAGATTCCCCTATCATGTAGTGTTTTCCCTTTCCACTGGCCTTCTGCAGTGCTGTGAACTGTTTGTGGATGTGATGAAGTGTTTTCAGACCCTGTGCTCATCCAGACCTGGCCACATGTGTAGCAGGCCATGTTATGGGTGCTGCAGGGTGCTCTGTTGGTACAGAGAGGGAACCATGCAGCTTGCTCAGGCCTACCATCATTCAGAGATGATTTGAGAATCTCAGTAGATTCAGCTCTCAGAACATGATTTTAGAAAGTCTTAAGGTGGATGCAGCTACCAATTTAAAGCTGTGACTACTGTACATCAAAATAAATATTGAAAAAGATTTGAAACCTATTTTCATGGAATTTGACACATTTCAGCATTTATGGAAGCTTATGGAAGCTTATGACAAAACAAGCAATGCATGGGTCCCTTTTCTGATGCAAGTGGCACATAACACAGTTTGTGTCACCTCATTCAATAAGATTGACTACCATTTAGGTTGCTAAACATTGGCAAATGCATCAGAAATGCATCTGAATTTAATCCAGATCCCTGAAACATATTTGAAAATCCTGCCAGAAATCCCAAAATGTATATTTTTTCCTCCAATTTCTAGTGATCTTTGACTTGAAATCTTTCAGTTTTGTTTCACTTTTTTTTTTTCAAGGCAAAGTCTAAGTCGCCAAACTGTGTAATACTGTTATACAGCAAAAATTCATAAGCAGCTGGAGAACAGGGGAGAAAGGAAGAATAGCTGGTCTCAAGAGTAGAACTGAGAGAAGTGAGACAGCAGGATCAATCTAAGAGAGTAGAGGGAAGGTGACAGTCCAGTGAAGAAAGGGAGGGAAAAAGTTCCCAATGTCATATGTTCTAAACTGGAAGCCATATCTAACCCATTCTGTTTATCAGGTGCAATGGTAGCACAAGTTGTATTGTCTTTGCAGGAGACTCAACATACTTTAGTTTTGCTACTTACTGTTAAAGATGTAGATGAAGTCACAGTGTTTTTCAGTAGCTGAGATAGAAGGAGACTAGACTATCTAGGTTGCCTTCATTCATGTCACTTCAACAGGCTTAGCCTTTGATCTATTTTGAGGTTAAGTGTCCAGATTACTGTACTTTTAAACATTTTTAGATATCATGACATTGTGCTTAGCCAGTCAGTATTGTTTATTTCTGAACATTTCAGGTCCTCTTACTGTATAACCCTATGAGGTTGTCTACATAGAGATCATACAGAAAATTGGAATGAGAACTCTAGAAATGTTTCGTGTCAGCTGTCACCATCTAAGATTAAGGCTATGAATGGAAATTACCATAAGTGTTTTTTTAAGGAGGGGCAAATGATTTCTGTAGGAATTCCCATTCACTACTTTGAGGATGGATGTCTATCCATATACTGTGACTAATGGAAAAGTCTTCTGATTACCACTCTAGTGTTCTACAAACTTTACCTCAGTGTCTCATGCAAATAGTTCAACAATTTCAAAGTTCTGAATTCATTTGGCATACTCAGTTTTCTTATAGCATTTTGCTATCTACAGTATACACTTGTTCACTCTCTGTCATTCAGATGGCAGTCAGCTGCAGTGATGAGCAGAAGACCAGGCCTGGCTGCCATCTAAGATTAGTGTTATGTGAAAAAAAAATCTTCCACTTGAGAGAAATGCACAAAAGTTAGACATTTACTTCAATGAACGTTTGGAAATCATTTAGGCAAGTTTTAGGAAATTCTGACTTAGAACAGTAGGATAAATGTGTAAACTGGATTAATGTATTAAACTGCTGAAGAAAATTGTGCAGAACTGATCACTGTCAGAGATCAGTTCTGCAGCAATTCTTTTGGCAGTTTAAAAAATGACTCTGTAATTAATAGATTCATTATGCAGTTCAGTGAGTCACTGAAATGTGGAACGAATGGATGAATTGTGTGTCACCTTCACTGGCCTCATATTTATGTAATGTTTTCCTCCTTGGTCTCTAGTACCACCACTCACCCTCTGATTGTCATTCTCCTATGAAATAATGTTCCCCTCATGTCTAATTGCACCCCCACCCACCAGTCACCATCACACTGTCATTAAATGTTTCCCTGTTGTCTAGTGGCATCACCCCACCCTCCAATCACCATCCCCCTATGGAATACAAACATATGAACTTGCAAGCAGAAACAGGCCATTATGGTCTATCAGGCCTGCTTGATTGTGCAGCACATAGTTTATTCTGCATTTGATGCCCCCACCACCATTTTTCTCACTAGATTTAACAGAAATAAATGTTTCCCTGGTGTGCCATGAACCCCCCACTCTCTGATCACCATGCCCTATGAAGCAAATATTTCTCTGGTGTCTAGTGACAACCCCAGCCTCCAATCACCATACCCCCTATGAAATAAAGTTCCCCTGGTGTCTAGTGGCACCCCCTCCCTCTGATCAATGTCCTCATATCATTAAATGTTTTCCTGGAGTTTAGAGGCACCCCATACTCTCTGATTACCGTACCCCTTTGAAATAACTGTTTCTCTTGTGTCCTGTGAAACCCACACCCTCTGATTACCATCCCCATACAAAATAAATGTTTTCCTGGTATCCAGGAGTACTCTCACCCTCTAATTGCCATCCCTTATCATTAAATGTTTCCCAGGTGTCTAGTGGCCCACCTGCACTGCCTGCCCTGGGCTGATTACAGCAATTTGCCACACACCCTTTCCATAGTCTTTGAGTCACTGTCACACTGCTGCTCTGAGCTCATAGGTTGACCATCACATCCTTCCTCTCATCTCCTCAGTGTACTCCTTGTCATTGCCTAAGGTGGCCAGTGAGGTGGCAAGAGGAGGTCTGTGCTGGTCAACCTATGTGCTAACCATGGCAGGAGAGCAGCAGCCTGAAGACTATGGAAAGGGGAGTTAGCAGGTTGCTGTAGACACCAAAGAAACATTTATTTCATATAGACACAGCAATCAGAGGGTGGGGGTACCACTAGACACCAGGGAAGCATTTATTGCAAATGGGTTAGCAATCCAAGGTCAGGGATGCCACTGGACACCAGGGAAACATTTTTTTCATAGGGGACAGTGATCAGAGGGAGGGGGGTGTCATGAAACACCAGGAAAACATTTAATGACATAGGGCTGGTGATTTGAGGGTGGTGGGTGGGTGCCACTAGACAGCAGGGAACATTTTTTTTTCCAATTTACCAGGGACCTTGCAGAAATGATCACTTACTGAACTGAGGAATAATTACATAACCTATAGATTAATATACTAATTCTGCAGTTTGTCAGTGTCATTCTGCAGTTCAGTGAAAAAGTGCCATGAAACGGGGCAAAAATTCACCAGACATTTTAGGAATATTTCTAATTTCACCAAAGGTGGAAGTTTGGAAAATTCTACGATAGTTGCAGAATTGTTTGGAAGTTCTGCTAAAGCAGAATGCACAACTTTCACCCAGATCTATCTAGGACCTTTAAGCTACTGTGCAATTTTTGTATAGGTGAGTCAAGGGGGCTGATTGGGATAGGGGGAGTGGGTGCTGACTTGAAAGACTGGGCTGTGGCGCACATATGTTTTGACAATGATTGGGTGCGGTGTACCGCTAAACTACTAGGCATGCCTAAGTGTACATGCACCAGTGTGATAGGGGATTGGTCATTACGGGGTACCACTATTTATTAATTTTATTTATTTTTTGTTGACTGGGTAAGTGCACTAGACAAATCCTGCCTATTTTCAGGCATGACCCGGGGCAGGGAGATACAGATAATTGCCAACTGACCTTGAACCAGATTAAGCTGTGGGTGGTATTTTTAGTGAATGAGGGAAATTTGGCCAAGACACTGGAGAACATCCCCTACTCTTTGCCAGTAGGGGGACTCTGTCGCTGTGAGTTGCAGGTAGTCAGTCTGCTCCTCATGATGGAGGAGGAAGGAGGTCTGGTTGGGGCTACGGTAGCCCAGAGTGTGTCGACTGGTACAGTACCTGATCTTGTGGAACCAATAGTGCCGGTGGCTGGGATGCACCCGCGGGTGGCCAGCAAATCACCGGTGCAAGTGGGCCTCTGAATTTTTCAGAATCGTCATGCTTGAGTCTCATGGAGAAGCAGCGTTGTCTCGAGGAGGAACTTTTGAGAGTTAGCGACTTGTTGCAGAGGGAACGCCGGACTGCAGTTTCAGAGGAGGACGGAAAGCAGAAATGATTGGCTAATTCACTGAGTGCTATGGAGTTTGAGGGGCCCAGCTAGCTTCTTCCACCTTTGGAGAGATCTACGGGGGACTTAGATGAGCCTTCCAGAGATTGGGGAACTTTGGTGGAGGAGTCCTGGTCGCTGGAGAGAGCGTTACGAGGGGCTGGATGGATTCAGATTTCTGGAGACGCATGGAGACTGGAGCAAGCCATTCATACTCCTGTAGTGGATGAACAGATAAGTCCTTGTGCTGCATCTGACTCTATAGGGGTTGTCTTGAGTACTGAAGCTGTTGTTTCCCCTACCCCCCGTCTAACGCTACTACTACTACTGGCTTATCTTTGGGATCTCGGGGAGCGGGGGGCTGGAGATGTGAATACATCCCCTAGCCTTCCTGAGACAGTTGTAAATCCTGTCTCTAAACCTTCTTATGCTAGCCATTTCAGACAGCCACTGGAATTGGCCAAGAGGTGTTATGCTGTTAGATTACGTTATGTGGGTCCTAGGGATACTCCCCCGATAGGTTTTTCATTGGGAAGACATTATTGAAGCACAGCATGGATTTTTTTCCCTCAAAAGTATATGCATTGATTCATGTTCCGGAAGAATTTACATTTGACATCAGCTTTTGCACCCCTGCCTTGATGGAGTTGTTTTGGAGTCGTTATCTGAATTTGAAGACTAACCCTCTATGGTCTGACTTTATTGTATTGCCTTTATCCCAGCAGGCCTATAGGATCATCACAATAATGTTTAGGAATGAAGGGGTGAATATTGTTGATATTGTTAACTGGCTGTCTAAATCTTGTGATATTCAGGGGAATCCAGTCCCTATTCTGGATGAAGAGGGGTTTTGGAATGGGGGTTGGAAATTTAGGGTAAAACTTCATTCCATGGATTCTGGCTTAATACATCTGCCTAATTGCTTCTTTCTGGGGAGGGATAAGGGGTTACTTTTTTATCCTGGGCAGCCTAGAGTTTGCTTTAAATGTGGGTCTCAAACCCACATTAGTACCTCCTGCACCATCCTTAAATGTTCTTACTGTGGGGAGATGGGTCATCCAAGTGCCCATTGTTTTCAAACCTCAAAATGTAATCTTTGTGATGAGGTGGGTCACATGTTTGAAGCCTGTCCCTTAGCAGCCAAAAATACTGCAGATGCTGATTATGGGGTGCAGGATCATTATATCCTGGAGGCAGTTAGACCCGGTATTCCTACTAAGGGAGGAAGGGGCCCTGATATTGACGGGGTTGTTCCCCCCTTGGCTGACCCTGGTTTGTTAGACTCAGCTGAGTCCCAGATGAGTACCATGGTTCTGCCTGAAGTGGGGACTGCAGTGGTCTCTGAGGTGAATCAGGTGGAAATTGTGAGCCTCGCACCATTGTTACCAGATTTAGAATCTCCGGATGCGGGGGTTGTGGTGGTTAATGAGAAGCAAGGGAAATCTGCCAAAGGGAGGAGGAAACTGGGGAAGAAACTAGCTGCACCTGCTCCTGTTGTTTCTATGGCTGACCCAAATATGTTCTCAGTTTTGGAAGAGTGTCCAGTGGATGATCCTAGTGGGTCTGGGCCTCCTCTACCCTTGCCTGGGTTAGCATCTACTACACCTGTAGTTGACCAGGTGGGCCCTAGACCACCTGACGATAAGATTGGTAGGATCACAAGGGCGTCTAGTAAGGTGAAGTGAATGTTACCTTGCTAGGCTCCTTGTTCCCCTCCACTTTCAGATGGCATCCTTGAATGTGAACAGTATTAAGACTCCTGAAAAATGTAAAAGAACTCATTCACATGTTATGTCTGGCAATCTAGATTGCGTTTTCTGCAGGATGTCTGCTTGCATTCTCTTGAGGAGGTGGAGACTGCCTCTGCAGGTTGGATTTGGGGGGACTGTTTTTGGTCTTTGAGTGCTGACTTATGCAGTGGGGTTGAATTTGTTTTTTTTCATTATCATGTCACTGTGCTACATCAGATAGAAGTTCTGGCTGGCAAGGCCATGGTCCTAGACATTAAATGGGGTTCCTTATACTTGAGGTTGATTTCTGTGTATGTCCCACAATCTCAGTTTGACCTGGTGGCCCTGTTTAATTCACTTTATCCCTTTTTATGCTCTCCTTATTACATTATTCTGGGGGGGACTTTAACTGTTCCTTGCCTTTAACTGTGGCTTCTGGGACAAGGAAAAAGGTGTATTGTGATGAGGCTAGTTTGTTGAAACTCATCTCAGATGCTGGTTTAGTAGATGCTTTTGGGTCCTCTACTGGAGGGTCTGGGGACACATTTCTGTGGACCAAGGGCTTCCAGGATAGATTACTTTTTTCTCACGTCTGTGGTTACTATTCACTCTAGATCTCTGCAGGTTGTTGCTTCCTCTGATCACAGATTACTGAGACTGATCTTGGCTGATGTTCCTACAGCTCGGAGATGGCCGGGTATCTGGAAATTGAATTCTGAATTATTGCATATCCCCTGTGTAATGGATTGGTTACGCTCTCTTTTTTCTGGGCAGGAAGTCGATCTCCTTTTTATATAATGATTTAAATATTTGGTGGGAGGACATTAAATGGGAAGTTCGGGTTTATTTTAAGGCTGTGGGTCATTTAAATGGGCAATTATCACATGCTGAGTTATGGCATCTTAGGGAACGGCTTCATTTTTTGTCCATTCATTGATGGATTCTTGACCCCGACTGTCAGCAACAGATTGCTAGTTTGAAAATGTAATTGGCTAAGGCTCAGTCTCAGGTTTTACATGATATGGAAATGAAACACAAATTTAAAATTTGAGGCAGGAAAAAATATACTTTGCCTTTTGAGTACTTGACATCTCTCAGACATTCAAGAGGTATGACATATCTGAACACCCCAGGAGGTGGACGAGTTTCTACCACTGATGATATTTTGGAAGAGATTCATGCCTATGTTTCTACATCACTTAAGAGCAGGACGCTTTCCAAAGATGCTATCTGTGATTGGTTTGCTGGTAGATCAGTCCCGGCTTTGTCCTTGGCTGACCGGCTTGAATTAGTGCGACCTATCACAGTGGAGGAACTGAGGTCAGTGATTTGGTCTTTACGATTGGGCATTACTCCTGGGTAAGATGGGTTGCCTCATGAGGTTTATAAAATCTTATGGGAGGTTTTGGGCATTGATTTCTGCCAGGTCCTGAATACTGGGCTGCAGTCTGGGGTTCTTCCTCATAGCATGGTGCAGGGTGTGCTATTCCTTCTGTATAAGAAAAGGGCAATTATGGGGATTTGGGTAATTGGAGACCTTTGTCATTGTTGAACTCAGATTACAAGATACTGATGAAGATATTATGTCTACAGTTAACGAAGGTTATGGGTACCCTTTTACATCCGACACAGTTTAGTGGGGCACCTCTCAGAAGGGTTCAGGATACACTGATCTTACTTAGGGAATTGGTCTCTAAAGGTAAGACTGGAGAATTGTTTGGGCATTTGGTTTGCCTGGATCAGTCCAAGGCCTTTGATCAGGTAGAATATATCTATCTTTGGGAGTGTCTGTCAAGGTATGAATTTCCTACCCAATTCATAGGATGGCTACAAACGTGCTATAGGGCATTACTTTGATCCTGTTGAATGGTTGTGGGTAGGGAATTGAGGTACATAGGGGGTGCAGCAAGGGTGTCCACTGAGTCCCTTGCTTTATGTGCTTTCTTTGGAACCCCTCTTACATGCCTTACATAGTAATGATGACATTGTTGGGTTATCGATTGGATGTAGAGATCCTCAGATAGTTACTTTAGCATATGCTGATGATCTGATTTTAGTTTTAGCAGATAAAGATTCTGCTATTGCGGCAAGGATGTTGTTACGTGTCTTTTCTGATTTGACTGGGTCCTCTATTAACTGGCTCAAGAGTGAGATTCTGCCCTTGGGGTATGATGCAGCTGATGTGTCCTTGGTTTGGGGTTTGCCTATTGTATTTGACTATAGGAAAATTCTGGGTATTTACTTTGGAGGTCTAGATGACCACAGGCATAATTGGGACCGACAATTGTTAAAAGCTCGCAACAGGGTTCAGCTTTGGAATAAGGGCTGTACGTCCAAAGCTAAACGTATTTATTTGATTAAGACCTTTTTGCTGCCATATTTTTTATTTATTGCTGCAGTTTTTCCCCCTCCCATCTCTATAGAGGCTTCTCTTTATGGAGCCTTTTTTCTTTGTTTATGTGGTAGTAGGCTAAATCCTCTAAAAAGGGGTATTATGTATTTACCTCTCAGTGAAGGTGGTTTAGGGATGGTTAATCCAGTAGTGTTTTTTCATAGTATTTTCCTTTTTTACAACTTAGTGTCCTTACTTAAAGGGCAGGCTATGATCTGGTCCCCGTGGGTGGCAGATGGTGTTGATTTTCTATTGACACAGTGGGGCATGGACTCCTTTCTAGCTCACCAGGTTAGGATGGGTGCCTTGTCGAGTCATTTTTGAACAATGTTTCAGAAACTGAAGACATGGCATGTTGTTAGAAGCTTGCTTCTTTCTCAGACACGTCAACAATTTTATTTTTCCGTATTACATGATTTCTTTTTTTTTAATCCCTGGTTTCATGTTAGGCCTCTTGCTGAACAACGTGCTAAATTACAGTTATTAATGAGTAAGAGGGTGCCCAGAAATATGTGGAATTTTTTATGGCTCTGTTTACATAGGAAATTACGAGTGAAAGGAAATAGGAAACATAAAGAACTGTCTGAACCATATTGCCCTAGGGATGAGTCTTGTTTGGGAGTTGTTGAAACAATGGAACGTTTTTTTGTAGAGTGTCCTTTTACTGTTTCATTTTGGTCTCATTTTCACGATACATGGCCTTTGAATCCCTTTAGGGTTCTCTCAACTGACATTTGGGTGAACAGGGTTCTACCGAGCTCCTGGATTATGTATGATGCAATTACATTGCGTCTTGTGATGGGCCATATCAGTTTTCAGTTATGGCAAGCTATATACTCTCTTACACTTTCGTCAGAAATTACTTTCTGAATCTCAGATAGTTCACAACATCCGCAAAACTGTGTTTACTTGGAGGGGGCAGGAGCAGGGAAAGGTGCATCCTGAATTGTTCAAATTGTGGTGGAGGAAGATGACCTGGTTAGATACAGGGTGGGGTCTTTGTGTCTGACCTTGTCCTGTACTGGGATAAGAAGGTTTCCCTTGTGCAGTGAGGAAGCCCTTCTCTGCAGATACTGGTATGCCTTTCACTGTTTTTCTGTACAAATATATGTTCCACGATAGCGTTACATGGACAGTCTTGGATTTTGGTTTATTTTCTGTTCGTTTTTTGTCTTGTTTTTGATATAGATAATTGGAGGGTATGTCTTTTTTTTCACAATCTTATTATAACTGTTGTGCATTTTGTTTCTGCTTTCAGCAGTTTTTTTTTACTTTTCTTGCTTATGTATATCTTGATTACTTATTTGCTTTTTATTATGATACGTACTTTACTTTAGTGTGTGGAAACACTATTTTGTATTGTTTAACTTTTTTGTTGTGAATACAAAATTCCCCTACTCTTTTTCGATAAGTGCCATAGGATCTTTAACATCCACCTGAACTACCACCAATCCAGGCAAATGGGACCTCAGTTTAATGTCTCATGCGAAAGACTAAACTAAACTACAGGATGCCTAATGGCATGTATAGTAGTGTAATTAGTGATCAGGTAGTAGGATAGACAACTACAACTAGACTACCCGATATGCCTTAGCGCATGTATGCCAGTGTAATCTGGGATCAGATGGGGGGACTACCAAACTACCAGGTATGTCAAAGGTCATGAACACTAGCATAATAAGGGACAGGGCTGGAGGGTGTGGAACTAGACTACCAGGTATGCCTGAGGGCATTTAAAACAGTGCAACTGGGGATCAAAAAGTAAGAAGCAGGTGCTGCCCTCACCTGTGCTGCTGAGAAGGAGCACATTATTAAGAGCAGGGTTTTGTTAGCAGAAATTAGTGCTGTCTCAGTGGCCAGTTAGTGCTTAAAGAACCCTCTCAAAATACCATTTTGCCTTGAGTACAAGAGGGTACTCTTGTTTGCATTGGTGTGGTGGTAGATTCCATACATACATGCTATCCCCTCTGTACAATATAGCCCCTACCTTGTTTAGACATGCTTAGTCCAGTTAGCACACTGCTGTGCCTGTTGTAGCTGTACTAACTTGAATATGTGTGTCTCTGACTAATATCTCAATTGAATTAGTTTGCAGTAGAAGATTATCTATATGAACTACACTGCTTGCATGTGGGGCTAGGTGACATTTTTTTTTATTTTTTAATGAGTCATAAATGCAAAATGTTTTGCAAAAAAGAACTGTGGTAGTGTTTCTGTTGATTCAGAGGTAGAAGACATGCCCACTATAACAAATCTGAGTAAAAAAGTATTTTGTAGACAATCTTGTATTTCCTTCTCTTGAAATCTGAGTTAAAACTTCCGTTTCTTAGTCAGTTCAGTGGCAGGTTGAGGTACCTAACACTACAATGACACCCTAGGTTCAGGAGTAGATCTAAAGCAATCAGAGGCTAGCAAAGAGTAGGAGGATTGAGTGTCCTTAGTGTCCGGAGATGGCTGTCCCCCTTGAGGAGGGGGACAGCATGCACTACTTCTTGGCAGTCATTTAACAGAGGACAGGTGGCACAACAGTAGTCACTTAATGCAATGGCAAGACACAGGGGCTGAGGTGTGTAGCATCTTCACCTTGTACATGCATGCCATTGCAAGTGTGTTGGCCCCTGATAGGGGAGTAATGGGGGAAAAAAATCATCTGCAAGACAGGGTGATGCTACTGACCTGAAGGATCCTCACCACCTATGAGAATGAGACACCCACTCACCATCATGATATGAAAACAAGAACAACACAAGAAAGAACTAGGCACACCAGAATATAACTTTAAGTTAGTTTAATAAAGTGCCAAATTCAGGTGCAGAGTATATCTGCAGCAAAAATTTAAATTATGCCACACACACCATGAGTGCAAACTTTACCATGCACATTCGATGTCACATAGCATCTTGCTCAGGTGGCAAGTAAGTAGACTGCGTACATCTCAGCACTGATGGGTGATGGTTCTTGACCCTTCTCACTGGTAGATGGGGATCAAGGCAAAGAGGAACAGGAGGATAAAACAATGATGAAAACAAGTTTCTGCTTCTTGACCCAAAGTGAGGTGTGGATCTTTTATTCTGACAGATAAAGAAATGCATTGTTAATCTTTCTGTCTTTCCATATAATTACTAGGAAATTACCTCTGTGGTTTTCTTAAAATATTCTTATTTTTGTTTCTTGGTAAATTCTTGATTTTCTTTTTTTCTCTTGAAAAACAAAACAAAAATTAAAAAAACTATTCAAAACTATGAGGGTCTGTACTGCTAATTTATTCCTTAACCCACACTTTAGAAATAGACAAGCAGACAGAATTACTTTTCAAAATATATTATGCAGATTAGCCTGAAATGAATTGTACCGAGAGGAGCTACATTTGTTTTGTTTGCTTTATTAAAGATGCAACAATCATATGATTTAGAATAATAATATTGTTATAAATGAGTAAACGTAATAGATACATTGGGTGGGATATTCAAAGGGGGTACGCATGGCGCAACAGTGTTGTGCCATGTGCAATCCTCTGATGCGCCCCGGCACGATATTCAATGGGGGATGCTGTGCTGCGCAATTCTCGATGTGCCCGGGTGTACCAATAATGTACACAGAACAAGTGTGGAGGGCATGCCCATGCATATGCAGCACATCCTGATATTCAGCTGGGATGTGCGGCGCATATGCAGGCTCAAACCCGCCTTGTGCCTGCACAGGGGAATGCAAAGATGTGCCCATGGAAAACAGGAGCATTTGGGGGGACACCCACAGGCTGACTGCTGTATTGCTGGGTGCAACCCGACCTCCTGAAACACATTATGGGTATCATGCCCATACCCCTTCATGGGCATAATAGCAATAAAACCCTGGTGGGCCAGTGGATTTGCTCCCCTGCCCGATCATGGGCTTTAGTTAAAACTACATTCCCTGGTGGTTCAGTGGACCCAATCCCCAGCCCAATCATAGGCAAATGAATAAAATAATTCTCTGGTGGTCCAGTGAACCCAATCCCCTGACTGATCATGGGCTTTAGGTGTAATTAAATAACCTGGAGGGCCAGCAGTAGCCCCCTTCCCCACCTCCCACTCAGACCTGCCACCCCGCACCCCCCCTTGGTCAGCAGTGGGTGGCAGCTATCTGTCCACAAGCCGCCCAGCTGCCCGGCTGCCTGACAACTGACAGCATACAATATGGCTGTACACCCATTTGGTCCCCTGCATGGGCCAATGAGGCGTGCAATTTCGTACTCTACTACAGTCCCAAAATGTGAATGAACCATTCACATTTTTGAGACTTAATATTATAGTATGAATCTACATGCCCATTGGCCCTGCCGAAGACAATAGTTACAACCGGCATATCATACACTGTCGGTCAGTGCTGCCAGGCAGTCCAGTGTGGGAGCTGCCACCAAGCCGCTGACTGGGGGTTACAGGGTGGGGGTCTGTGTGAGGGTTGGGAGGGTATCACTGGCCCACCAGGGTATTTAATGCACTAAAGCCTGTGATCAGGCTGGAGATTGGGACCAGGAATTATTTTATTCATTTTCTCATGATCAGACTGGGGATTGGGTCCACTGGACTACCAAGAATATTACCTCACAAAAAACCCACGATCGAACAATGAAAGAAGGTCCACTGAACTACTCAGGAAATGAATATATTACAACCCCGATGGTACTGGGGTATGGTCCACTGGACCACCAGGGAATTTACGTCGACCTAAAGCCCACGATCAGGCACTGGGGCACATTGCCCACCCGGGGCAGGGAGTGTTTGTCCCCAACATCTGCAGCCTGGCAAGGCACCAGGCACAAGTCACCTGGGATTGGCACACCTGCATGCAAATCGGGCTATAATGATATGCATATGGCTCCATTTGCACCTTGCATGCATAATGGCCTCATTTGCATAACCAGAGCTGAATATCACAGTTGCTGTGCTTAGCGCAGCTGCACTTGCACTGGTGCATCCCTCTGCTCCTCACTTGCCACTTGCGCTGCCGGAGTGCCACTGCACCATGTGTAGTGCAGGTGGTCCCAGTGCCATATTCAACTGTGCTGAGCAATGGCGCAGCACTGTTGAATATCACCTGGATGTGCCCTGGTACATCTCAGTTGTGCTGTGCCCAAGCTTGCACCCCTGCCTGGTGCAGTCTGAATATCCCTCCCAATATATCCATACTCCTTCACATGAACATAATTCATTTTCTCTTTGTGAACATTCAACATGAAATGCCCTACGTAAATTGCCTTTCATTTTCTGACAGTGAATAATACTTGCTTTTATTTATTTATTTTATTCTAAATAAAGTGCTGTAACATCACTTTAAAAACCCAAACCTAATAAAATGAATGAAAACATAAAGGAGACTTAAAAAGGGAAAGGAGGCATCCTACAAACCAAGAAAAAATATGTGATCTAAAATGGAATAAAAGAAATAGGTTCCATATTTTCACCATAATATGTAGTGCTGTTATGTGAGCATACTATTTGATTTATGTTGTCCTCAATGGAAGATAGAAGAAATGAAAGGGATCTGGTAAATCCACAAATGGATGAAAGCAGTAGCTTTGTCTGATCAGAAAACAACTCTTAAATACAATACAAGGGGAGAGAACTAGTGGATGAAAAAGGACAATTAAGGAAGACGATTTAGGAAAAATATGTAGATATGTTATTTTACAGAAATATTGATATGGCATTACATGATAATAGGAAGACACTATCTAGAGGTATTCATGTGCTTTATCATTAGCAAAACGTGAACACTACTACCAGACATAGCAACAACCTCCTAAAAATCTATGGTTCATGTTCCTTGGGGAACAAAAAGAAAGTACCTCAGTTAATAATTTCTATAAAGTAGTTGTTTCATTCTTTAAAATCAGACTTACCTCCAGTGTTGTCCCGTGGAAGGTGACTGAGTCATAGACTGATAAATTTCTGTTATGAGGAACAGTAAAGATGAGAAAGATTAATGGTAATTCTTGCCATTCAGTATGTCGAAATTATTTTCTGGAAGCTATGCTAGTGGTTTTCTGAAAGAGGAACTTCATGCAGCTTTCTGTTTGTAGTCTTTCTTTTTAAAGCATTTAGTAAGAACTGACTTCTTAAACTGCTCTGGAAGCATGTTAAGCTAAGTATGATGCAATATTTAATTTAAATGAAAATGTAAGTAGAACCCCTCTTCTCTGCTGTTACCATGGTTGCTGTGGTGGTGAGGAGGGGCAAACAGTACCCTCATGTGTGACTTCCTTGCTATTAAATGGTTAGGTCTCACTGGAAACCACCCTTCCACTAGCATTGTACAGTTCTCAGGACTAGCACTAAGCTCATCCTCCTCAGAAGTAGAACCTATACTATTAGGTTATAGCTATCCCGGTAGAATGCAGCTATTTTTCTTATCCCCCCTCAGTCTGTGCCAGTGAGAAGGAAGAGGACAACTTATCTTTCTTCTGCTTGATGGTCCATTTGTAGTAAGACTGGGCAGAAGCCATGGTTGCCACAACATCTGGCATGCCAGCATGGCCTGGGCACCTTGCGAAGGGTGCCTCTTTGGTCTTCATCCTCAACCTTAAACTGCACTTGGTTTCATCCATAGGTTGTAGGCACACCAGTGCTGCTTACAGATATGGCTCTGCAGCTGAGCCACCTCATCATCCTCTTTATCTTTTTCAGGGCCGGTTTTGCTCAGGGAGTAAAACAGGTCCACCATTTGTGGAGAAAAAACAGATTCGAGACTTACACCACACATTAAACTTCTCATTTGTCAGCAAGGCAATATGGGGTCGGCCTTAACATAGTTAAACTGTGAGCTGTAGACCTTCACTTAGTCTTTTCCACAGCAAAGTTACTTTACATTCTCACCGAACACAGCTTTATTTTTGGTTTTCCTTTGCAAGTTACTTTGCAGGAAAAACATGGTACCATTAAAAAGCCCATGGCAGTATAGTCCTCTCCACTTATAGCGCCCCCAGTTAATGTGGGCAACTGCTTACAATGGCCAAAAACATTAAACCAGCTTGAGGTGTGGTGTCCAACACCTCAACCCTCAGTACCACTGGGCAGGCGGGAGTTGTCTTTTAAGATGATATAGCGTCCATCTGCTATAACGGGCATAACCTACTTGAACAAACATGCCCATTATAAGCGTTGGGCACTGTATTAGGTAAATGTTGAAAAAAGCAAGATTTATATTTAACTCCATCCCATTTTCTTTATTACTTCATATATTTTCAGTAATTATTTCCCCATTTTCTTTATTATGGAAAGAAGTTACTAAATTAATACTTCTGTTCCATCTTCACCAGGGAGAAGGATGGACCAATGCCTTCAGGAGGGAAAAGAGGAGTGGGGGTGAGGGGAACACAGATGTAGTGACAGAGGAGAACAAAGTGAGGGAGGGGCTGGTGGCATTGAGGGTGGACAAATTATCAGGTCTGGACAGAGTACATCCAAGGGTACTAAAGGAACTGACTGAGCAGCTGGCAGGAAAACTGGCAGACCTATTTAATAGTTCACTAAAGTCAGACATGGTACTGCAGGACAGGAAAAATGCAAATGTAGTGCCTCTACACAAAAGCAGTCCCAAGAATGGCCCAAGGAATTACAGACCCATCCATCTGACCTCCATTGTGTGCAAGCTCATGGAGACTATACTAAAGGAAAGGATGGTGAAATATCTAGAAGACCATGGTCTCCAGGATGTGAGGCAACATGGGTTCATGGGGGGGTGACTATGTCAAACAAATCTGATTGACTTCTTTGACTGTGTCACTAAGACAGTAGACAGGGACCAAGTGGTAAACATCCTCTGTCTTGATTTCAGCAAGGCCATTGACTCTGCGGCCCACAAAAGGTTGATCAGGAAGTTGGGGAAAAGATGGCCAGATGGGTGGAAAACTGGCTGAGGGACAGAACCCAGAGGGTGGTTGTGGGGGGAGAGTTATCTGGCACCAGAGAGGTAACCAGTGGGGTCCTGCTTGGCTCAGTGCTGGAGCTAGAGTTGTTCAATGTCTTCATCAATGACATTGGGGATGACATTAAGGTTAAAATGTGCCTATTCATGGATGACACAAAGATCTGCAGTACAGTGGACACAGCTGAAGGGATACAGGACCTACAGGAAGATCTGGAAAAGCCATACATGTGGTTCAGGATCTGGAAGTTTGGCTTCAATGCCAAGAAATGCAAAGTTATACACGTTGGAGGCAAGAATCCCTGGACAGAGTACTACCTGGGTGGAGTCCGAGTATCTTTTATTTATTTATTGAAATGTTTCACCAGGAAGGCACGCCTCAATAACAAGTTACTCATCTCGTGTGACCGGGGAGTACAACTGGATGAAGAATTAGACATACAGTTCAACATTTAACATATCTGAGAAATTAAACATTCAATTACATTTGTAACAAGGCATACAGTTAAAAAATATAAATAAACATACAGTCACATGTGTAACATAACATACAATTAAATATATCATACCTGTGAAATGTGCATTTAATTACAAGTGGCATTTCTGAGGAACATAGAACACAGTACATAGCTGTGAAGGTAGAGCATGCTGAGAAGCAGACTGAGGAGGTGGAAGGTTTAATAGGTGATGTGAGTCCTGGAGAAAAGCAGAGGCACAGGAGGACAGTTAAGGAAGGTTAAAGCAGGAGTAGTTAGATGAGAGAATGTTTTGCAAGGCAGAGGCAGGGAGTAGGAGGAGGAGGAGGAGGAGGAGGAGGAGGAGGAGGAGGCATACCTCTCAACCTTTTTGTTCATAAATCAGGAACAAGGCTTAAAAAAATCAGGGACAAAGACCCAAACTCAGGTACATATCTTAAAAATTGATACTATTCACTCAGAAAGCTGGAAGAATAAGAGAATTCGAGTAAGATGCATTTGCTGAAGACGAACAAGTCTGTAACTTTAATGTTTGGCATTTTTTGTACTTTCAATCCCCACTGTTCTGTCACAAAAATATAAATTTTATGAGGGACAGAGGAAAATTTTGAGTAAAAATCAGGGATATCCCTGAAAATCAGGGACAGTTGAGATGTATGGGAGAAGTGTTGCATTTGGTGGAGGGGGAGTTCCAGATTTGCGGGAAACGATGGGTAAAGCCTGATTGACTGATAAGAGTAATACAACGGGGGACCAACAAAGTGTGAGTGTCAGAGGATCTGAGGGAGTGGGAGGAGGGAGGTGGGGCAGAGAGTGAGCATGAGAGGTAGATGGGAAGTTCTCCTAACCAAAATTTAGAAGTGAGTTGGGCACAATGAGTGAGGCCTGTGTTGGCAAGCGGGGGAAGTGAAGTGTTGTGGTAGAGGTCATGGTGATTAGTGCATGATGGAGCATTAAGGACAAATTGACAGAAGGAGTCCAATCTGGTTAGGGAGGTTTTGGGAGTGGCACCATAGACTACATCACAGTAGTCAAACGTTTACGCCACTCTGTAGTAGGGATGCAAAATACGGTTCCTGAATAAGGCACCAAGCTTGGGGTGCAATTTTTTCTTGATGGTGTCAATGTGGCCAGAGTAGTTGAGGTGTTGGTCCAACCAAACCCCAAGGTATCTGAATTAGAAGGTGTCCTCTAGGATTGCCCCATCAAGTGTATGGAATGACAGTAAAGGATGAAGCCTAGAGAGTCTCTGCCTAGTGCCAAAGGTCATGGAGACAGTCTTTTTGGCATTTAGGAATAGTTGATGTGAGACAAACCATAACTGAACCTGGTGGAAGTCAAGCTGAAGGGTGGTTGCTACATCAGCACGGCATTTGCCAGAGGAGAACAGGACAGTGTCATCGGCATACATATGGATAGAGATGAAAGGGGAGCATACTGAGGGCAAGCCATTTAAGAAGACAGAAAAGAGAAGAGAATGGGTCCAAGCACCAAGCCCTGTGGGACTCCAGTGGAAACAGAGAAGGGGGGGGATTGTATCCTGGATCTTGACTGACTGTGTTCTGTCTGAGAGGTAAGCTCTAAACCTGTTTTGTGCAGAAATAGACGACCCAGCAGCCATAAGGGTGTCAAGAAGTAGGGTATGGCAGACTGTGTCAAATGCCTTGGTGAGGTTGACAAAGATGGCAGAAGTAATGAGGCCATTATCCATCCCAGTCAGGAAGGAGTCAATGAGCCTGAGTAGGGAGGTGGTAGTAAAGTGTTTCTTCTAAAAAACAAATTGGAATGGAGTAAAAAAGTAAGAGTCATCGAGGAAGGAGGTTAGTTGAGAGAGAATTAGATGTTCTTGGAGTTTAACAAGGGCAGGTAGGAGGGAGATTGGGCAAATAATTTGCAGGGGAGGAGAGGTCACCACCCTTTTGGAGAGGGAGGACCACTGCATGTTTCCAGGATGAAGGGACAGATGAGGATGAGAAGGAGAGATTTAATATAAAAGAAAGAGGGTAAGCTATAGCAGAAGCTGAAAGGTAAAGGTGTGTAGGGGTCAAGGTCATCTGGAGATAAACCTTTGGAAGGTTTAAGAGAGAGAAGAACCGTTAGTATTTATTTTGGGGAGACCACAGAAAAAGAGAAGGAAGGGTGGGCATGGAGGGGTTGAATGTTGGGTGTGTGAGGATGAGGAAGGGGGAGGTTAGAGGGGAACACTTTAGAAGTGCTGTGGCACAGGAGGTATAATAGAAGTTAAACTCTTGATCCACTGCAAATGGTTCAGAGACCAATAAGTTGTTTAATATCTAGGGGGATCAGTGGTAGGAGAGAGGAGGTTATATTGCCCTTGTACAGGTCACTGGTAAGGCCACACATGGATTATGGAGTTAAGTACTGGTGTCCACACATCAAAAAGGACATTAACCTTCTGGAGAAGGTCCAGTGGAGGGCTACAAAGATGATAGTGGGTCAGCAGGGTAAGGCTTATGAGGAGGGGTTGCTGGGCACTAAACATGTACTCTCTGGAAGGCAGGAGAGAGGATACATGATTGGGACATTCAACTACTTGAAAGGGATAAATAAGATTGATAAGGAAAGTATCTTTAAGCTGAGTGATAACCATAACATGAACGGGCATGTTCTTAAGTTGGAGGTTGGGAGGTTTAGGAGGGAGGTCAGGAAGTACTTCTTCTCAGAGAGGGTGGTGGACGCTTGGAATGCACTGCCAGAAGAGGTCATCTTGTTAAAGACAGTGGGCAGCTTTGACTGAGACTGGGATAGGCATAGAGCAAAAGGAAGAATCATGGGTAGGGAAGACGGGAGGAGTGGGGATGGAGGGCAGAGACATTAGCACAAACCGTGGATCCTGCAATACGAACAGACTTGACAGACCAAATGCTCTTCTTCTGCTGGTTTCTTTTTGTGTCATAAGTTGCATGAAAACAGGATCCCTATTTCCTAGACAGGCTTTACTTTGTCTGCTTCTCTACACATGACATCACAATCCCCTGTTTATGACATAATCACTTCCACAGCAACATATGTTGATGTCATAAACATAATTATGTCTGCTGTAGGCAGGCAGCTAGAAATAAATGGGCAGAGATACTGTATACATGCAAATACCCTTAGTACTAAGGAAATGAGGATGAACATTACAGAATAAAATATGGAATATAAGTTATTTATGCCTGAGTATTACATTTTTTTTCAGAGTTGTCTCAGCTGTGTCAGGAGTTATTTAAGGAGAACTGCACTGAATTTAGTGTTCCCAGCAGAAGCTGTTTTTTAAATACTGGTTCAAATGTTGTTATTGCACTAGCCCAATAGTTCCTAGACTTTGCCACAGTGAGCCTCCTCAAATCCATGGAAAAGATTTTGAGCCTCCCCTTCAAAACTGAAATAATCTTGAGCCCCCAAAAAATAACATACTGTACTTTGCATAGTACACCATGAATAAATTGAAACCCGTTTGGGTACTTGGCTCACATTTAGTTCTTTGTCTTATACTGATGTGGGACCTTTGAAAAAGAGCTCCTATGCTTAAAGGTGTTATCTGAATAACAAATAAAATAATCAAATATTATTATTTAGCTTATTATACCCCCCCAGCAGACCAGCATACTTGCTCCACTATTTTCATTCTTGAACCATTGTTACCCCTTGTTGAAGTATTTCATGGGTCAGACTATTTTTTCCGTTTCCTCTCTATATGAAATAACCTTCCTGCATACTTTGCTTCTCCCTCTCTTTCCCTGCTCCTAAGCAGCTTCTCAGGGATTACTTTGCTCATTCCTGCTATTGCTCTTAGCACTTCTATGCTCAGTCCTTGCATTTGGGCTGTTCTGCCATCAATCTACAAATTGATCAATTACCACCCCTCATTATTAGTTCATTGTTCATATTTGTTTGCACTATTCATTGTGTATTTCTTGATTGTTTTGCAGTTACCTTTTGAAATGTATTCACTCCCTACCCTTCCCCGGGTACACCTGAAATCAGCCTTGGCTCATTTACCTTCTCTTGTCACCTATTAGTAAATAAATGCATAAAATTCACCTACTATTATTCTCTTTCAGTTTGCTTCATCTGTTCATACAAAATATATAAAACTCAAAATTTAAATACAATACTTTTTCAGACTTGCTTGAGCCTCCCTTGGAACATGTTGGGGCCTCCCCAGGGAGGCTGGCCTCACTATTTGAGAACCCCTGCTCTAGCCACTCAGGCTTTTCAGTTATCTTAGTGGGTGTTTCTGATTTACATGGTACTGATAACCATTTTGGAACTGTTTGACGTAGTTTATGTTCCTGTTCTAAGCTTTTATTGTTGGTACAATGCACTTATAATCGGTAACAGGTTACAATAGCAAATCCTGAGCAGCACCGTCTAAACCACGCTGTCAGGACCACGCAATGCCTAAATAGCATCAGGGGTGGAATAGTGTACATCAACTACTGCTAACCCTGTAGCTGTTCTAGCACTGGTGAGGATGTGGAAGTAGCAGAAGAGTGTGGTTTTTGGTTGAGTTGCTCTCATGATGGAGATGGTTAGGCTGCAGCAGTGGCTCGGCCAGCGCACAGCAGGAGAGCAGGGTTCTGTTCCTGTTCTCCAAACACAGTGGTTTCTCATTTACCTCCACCCAAAGTGAATTGTTATTTTTTTCTAATTGCTAAAAACTGAGATTCCACAACCCCTGAGTTTCCCTTTTTTCATTAGATTGGATATTTAATTTACAGCGGTATGGGGAAAGATCTCTCCATATCGGGGAAGGGGGTGCGGGGAGTGGAGCCTAATGCAAAACAAAGGTGAACAATGTGGTTGTTTGCAATAGTAGTGGTCATCTGTGTGGTGTATGACGACAACCACTGATACTGTTTTTTTGGGACAGTATTATGTTCTGGCAATGTTATTGGCAGCACTGTTTATACCGTACTGTTCTTGCTGGCACTGTTCAAACCTATTTCTATTATGCTTTACTATAGAACTCTTGAATGTTTTTGACATAAACAACATCGTTCAGTTCTAAAATGGCACTTACCAGCAGATGGTAAAGCAGAGACACTGACTGAGATTACTAAAAGGCCTGTATAGATGGAACAATAACAAAATTTAATCAGTACTTAAACAACAGCTTCTATTGGGAAAATGACTTGTAAGCTCAGCGCAGTTTTCCTTTAGTAAATAATGGACACAGTGCAGACAGGTAAGACTTTAATTGGCTTTCAAAAATCCAAATATTTATTTACAAAAGTGGCGCACACTCTTGGGTTAGTGGAAAACACGGCCGATGCAGCAGCTGATTGTAGACCCAGTTCAGAAGAGTAATAATAACAGTTACTGTACATTTCCTGCTCCAGCTGGTTGCAAGTTTGAATCTGATCAGCAGCTTAGATACTTTACACATATATGCAAACACTTCTACTTTTTTCTCCAGCCCATAACATGTAGCTATTTTTCTGGTTACACACTGCCTCTTTCACTCACATTAATACTCTGGGAATTGTGACTATTTATGTAGATCCTCAGCTTGTAGCTAGACAGGGAAATACGGGATCCCTTTGCCCATGCCAAGCATTTCTTTAGCATGCTGAAGACATGTTTGATGATGGCACATGTAGAAATGTGTGCCTCATTGTAGTGCTCCTCTGCCTCTGTGCCAAGTTGGTAGAAGGGTGTGAGGAGCCAGGGTAAGAGGGGATACACCACAACACCTGTGGGGGGCAAGAGCAGTCTGCTACTACCCTGCATATATGTGCATTGTGTACTACAGCCCCCCCAACACTCAACCATGGCACACTGGTGCAGCTACTGCCTGTCCACCCCATCCCTGTGGCCCACCACCCGGTGCATCTCCCTCCCCCACAGTGGGTCGGTGCATTGGTACATTCACCAGCACCTGCATGCCCTGGCTGCCCTCAGCTGCCTGTTCCTGCCTGCTCATGCTACTACAGTTGCCTACACCTCTCCTTTCTGGCATTGCCTACCCTCCATTGCCCAGTGGCCACCTGTGCCTGGGAGTGTGTGCTGCATTCCACCCTGCCACATGTGCCTGCTGTTGCACATCAACTCACCTCCCATGCTGCACTGTGCTGCTGCACTGTCCCCCATGTCATGTGCACTGTCCTATCAGCATGCCCACCTCCAAATGTTAAAGCTGGGCACCTCCCAATGTGCAGGCCCTGCTGGGAACTATACACATCTGCTCTACCTCCTATTGTTTATTGCACCATGATGTCCTATTAGTGGCATGTTTGTATGCCCCACTTACCCACTAGGTGGCCACTGGGTATGCCCACAGCCTCAGACCAGCAGCAGAAGGTGGATTGGTGCCATATGAAGGCATCATGAGTACTCCCAGGGTGTGTGGCACAGACACTGCTGATGCACCCTGTGGCATTGCATACCACCTGCCAGTTGATGGAGTAGAACCCCTTGCAGTTCATTTACAGCATGGCCTCATCACCAGGTGGTGCATGGATTGTGACATGGGTGCAGTCAATGTACTCTATGATGCCTGCCATGCATGCCGCCATGTGAAAATGCTGCATAGCTTCTGTTCACTCTATCTGTGTGCTTGGGAATCAGATGAATTCCAAAGCATGTGGGAGCAGTGCAGTGAGGAATTGTGTGAGGAGACAGGACGTGGATGGCTGGGATATGCCAGTGGTAACTCCTGCTGGCCTCACCAGGATTCCCGTGGTGAGCAGGCACATTGCTGTTGTCACCTTGGTCTCCACTGATATGACATGACCCCTTCCAGTGGGTGCCTGCATTTCATCATGGCACAGCTCACAGAGTTGCCTCAGAATAGCCCTGTTCAGGCAGTATTGGCTAACTGTTTCTGTGTCTGTCAGTTGTTTGAACATTAGTTTGGCATGATACCACTGCAGAGCAGGCCACCTATGGCGTCTTCTGCTGCCACATTGTTGGTTTGCCCATCTTCTCATCCCTGTTATCATCCCACCATCAGGAATGGTGCACTATCCATAGATACATAGATACATAGACAGTGTCGGCAGATAAGGGCCTATGGCCCACCTAGTCTGCCCATTTGAGCTTGTAAGTTCAGTTTGTTTTCCTAGAAGTCTATTTCCCCTTACCCCTGACCTCTAGAATTACTTTATGTCTATCCCATGCATTCTTAAATCCCGTGATTGTTTCAGCCCCACCACTTCCTCTGGCAGGTGTTCCACTTGTCCACCACCCGTTC
Organism: Neoceratodus forsteri; assembly: GCA_016271365.2. Taxonomy (NCBI): domain Eukaryota; kingdom Metazoa; phylum Chordata; order Ceratodontiformes; family Ceratodontidae; genus Neoceratodus; species Neoceratodus forsteri. Next base: position 997,244,517 of record CM028133.1, read on the forward strand.
TGTGAAGAAATTCTTTCTCATGTTTCCTCTGAATCGTCCTCCTCCAACTTCATCCCATGCCTCTAGTCCTGAAACATCTTTTCACTTAAAAATAGTGTTTTCCTGCACCCTGTTCCTCCCTGTAAGATACTTGTATGTCTCTATCATATCCCATCTCTCCCTCCTCCTCCAGGGAGTACATGTTCAGTTCCTTCAACCTGTCTTCATAGGACTTGTGATGCAACCCATGCACCATCTTTGTTGCCCTCCTCTGAACCTTCTCTACCCTGTCTGTGTCCTTACGTACGAATGGTCTCCAGAACTGTACACTGTACTCAGGTGGGGCCTCACTAGTGTCTTGTATAGCGGAATTATGACCTCCCTTTTCCTGCGTGGTGATGCCCCTGCCTATACATCCCAGCATCCTATTTGCTTTACCTGATGCCTTGTCACACTGTTTCTACCTTGAGGTCATCAGAGATGACAACCCCAAGATCCCTTCCTGCTTGGTGATGCTATATCCTCACCCCCAACTGATATATTGTGCCAGGGTTTTTGTGCCCCATATGCATTATCTTGCACTTCTTTGCATTGAATTTCAACTGCCAAACCCTTGACCATTCTTCAAGTTTCTGCAGGTCCTTCTCATTCTGTCTACACCCTCTGGTGTGTCTACTCTGTTACAGAGCTTTGTGTCATCAGCGAACAGTGAAATTCTGCCTTCTAGATCCTGCGCAATGTCACTGATGAAGATGTTGAATAGGACCGGTCCCAGCACTGATCCCTGTGGTACCTCACTGGTCACTCTTCCCTCTGTGGAGTGACAGTCATTTACCACCACCCTCTGTGTCCTGCCACCCAGCCAGTTACCTACCCACCACACTACTGTCCTGCCCACACCCATATTCCCCAGTTTGTGTAATAGTCTTCTATGCTGCAGTGTCAAAGGCCTTGCTGAAGTCCAGATAGGCCATGTCCACTGCCTCCCGATCCACCTCCCTAGTCCCCAGTCAAAAAATTCAATGAGGTTGGTCTGACGTGACCTCCCTGGTGAAACCATGCTGCCTTGGGTCCTGTAGTCCATTGACAACCAGATGTTCCACCAACTCTCCTTCAGTAGTGCTTCCATGATCTTTCCCACTACCGAGGTGAGGCTGACTGGTCTGTAGTTCCCTGCTTCCTCTTTGTTCCCACTTTTGTATAAGGGACTACATCTGCTGTCTTCCAGTCCTTGGGTACCTCCCTGTTTCCAGTGATTGGCTGAACAGGATAGCCAGAGGTTCAGCCACCACCTCTCTTAGTTCTTTAAGGACCCTGGGTGCAACCCATCTGGCCCCATTGCTTTATCAGCTCTTATTACTTCCAGTTCCTTCAGGACCCTTTTCATGTAAAGGACTTGTGTCCATTTCTGCACCATTCTCACCCCTTGTATCCCTTCAGACCCATTACCCTCTCTTCCTTAGTAAAGACTGAGCAGAAATACCTGTTCAATATGTCAGCTTTACTGTTGTCATCCTCCACGCTGCTCCCATCCTCCCTTCAGTCTCACTATCCTCCCTGCTGTCTTTCTTTTTCACTTATGTACCTGTAAAGGTTTTGTCCCTTTACCACTGATTTTGCAATGTGTTCTTCTGTCTGAGCTTTGGCTTCCCTTACTGACTTCCTGCCTCCCTTTGTTTCTCCTGGTACTTCTCCCTATCCCTTCTGCCTGTGTCTTTTGTATTGCCTGAATGCAATCTTTTTGGCTTTCACTTTTTTGCTATCTCTTTGGAAAACCATAATGGTCTCCTCTTCCTTTTCCTCTTGCTAACCTGCTTAATGCATAATTCTGTTGTTCTTATAATCCCCATTTTAAATACTGCCCACTGTTCCTCAACCCCTGATTCCTGTCCCATTCCCCTTAATGCCTCTTTCAAGTATCTCCCCATTTTCCCAAAGTCTGCTCCCTAAAATCCAGGATACGTGTTTTTGTGTGGTTTGGTTCTGCTCTTTCTGTGATTTCAAACCACAATGACTGGTGGTCACTGTTACCCAGGTGCTCCCCACTGTTACCCCCATCACACTGTCCCTGTTTGTGAGCACAAGGTCCAGTATTGCCTTCTGCCGAGTTGGTTCCATGACCAGTTGCTTGAGGAAGGCACCTGAAGGAGTCCAGGATAAATCTGCTCTAGTTGATGCTGCTGCTGGGATGCTCCAGTCCACGCCTGGTATATTGAAGTCTCCAACCAGTACTACCTCACCTTTGTCTGCCATCCTTTGGATGGCTAGCATCAACTCCTATCTGTTTCTTCCTCCTGGGCTGGTGGTCTATAGACCACACCTGTGCGGATGGCTGGCCCCATTTTCTTTCTAAGCTAACCCACAGTATCTCCCCATTTTGTTCCTCCTGGATCTGTGTGGCCCTTATGTCATTTTTCACATACAGTGCCACCCTCCTCCCTTCCTGCCTGCTCTGTCTCTTCTGAATATGTTATAGCCAGGTATGGCCATCTCCCAGTCATGGTTATCATTACACCAGGTTTCAGTGATGGCCACAATGTCCAGGTCTGACTGTACCATGACAGCCTCCAGATCTTCCATCTTGTTGCTAAGGCTCCTGGCATTTGCACACATGGCTTTCCATGATTTGACCTCCCTAGACTGCTTCACTGTTCTACTCCAGCCCCTTCCTTGGTTGTCATTTATCCCTGGTTCTCCTTGCTGTCTGCCCTTCTGCTGAATTTTGCCCCTTTTCTGCTTAGCCACCTTTTGGACACTAATCTCCATCTTTTGCACACTGCTTTGCAGAGATAGCCACTCCTCTGGTTCACTGGTTCCACTACTAGCTGTGGGGATGAGCAAGTAGGTACCGTCCTTGCTGGCCTGCCACCCCCCTTTGCTAGTTTAAATGCTTGTCAATGTAGCATTTAAACTTATCATTGAGTGCTTGATTCTCTTCAGGATGGATGCAGTCCGTCCAGGCTTGAACAAACCTCCATCCTCCAGGTGGGTCCCCAGTCACCAATGAATCTAAACCCTTCCTCACAGCACCAGTTCTTCAACCATGAGTTAAAGTTCCTGGTGCATGCACTCCTATGCTCTCCTCTGCCTCTCACAGGTAGTACTTCTGAGAAGTGACAGAAGTAGCTACTTGCTTGAGACCCTCCCCAGTTTCCTAAACTCTTCCTGAACTTCCTTTGGCTCCCCATTTGCCAAGTCATTAGTACCCTGGGTGGATAATGACATCCAGCTCACCCTCTCGTCTTGCCTTCCCAGTGATCCCAGTATCTTCTTCCATCCCTCCATGCCGTGGCACCTAAGTAGGCACCTCACCTCCCTGTCCTCCCCTCCTGTGTTCCTAGCTGGATCCCTCTTACGATTGAGTCCCCCACCAGGATTCGCTTCCTCCTCCTCTGGGGTCCACTGCTTTCCCCACTGAGGTCACCTCCTTGCCTAACCTCCACATCCTTTCCTTCCACTTCCCTGGGTATCCATCTCTGTAGCCTATGTTCTGTTGCTGCTGTTATACTTGATGCTGCTGCAGTCTACCTGGTGAGGGCTTGCACTTAAGTCTGCTTCTTGTATACTTATCTCCTTATGGTGCACTTGGTGAATGTGCTGTGAATGCGCTGTGTTTTCATATTCATTTTGCTTTGTGAATGGCTCTGCACTGTGTATGCAGCTACACATGCCTTCCAGATGTGTCGCATATTATTATTTTTGCCCTTTGGCACATCCTGTGTGACATAGCACATCTGGGATGTGCTGGGGCATCTCTACCCTATGTAAATGCTGTAATTGTGAATTTCTGTGATGTGCTGGTGCATCTCATTTGTGCCCAGCATATCTGCTTTGTGAATCCCGCCCACTGTATTTTTCCTGCTTTAGTTTGTACTTTTATGCAGTGTCACTTTGCATTTTGTGTTTACTTTACAGTTTTAAACTCTACAACACTGTCCTATGATTTTGGCACCCACTTGCTCCTCTCTGTGAGTCCTTTTATGATGTGGACTCTTGGTATTTTGGTATCTTGGTATTATCAAGACAAAAGAAGGCATTAGCCCATTTAGATTCTTTCCCGCCATCTGGTAGGTTATTGTACCATCGTTAAATAGAGGAAGAATTTATCAAGTTCTTTCTTGTAATTGTCTTCTGTCTTTTGATTTACTACTGAGAAAGGCAATCAGTTCCAACTATGGGCTGCCCTGATCATAAAGAAATGAAAGCTTTTATTAGTGTTAGCTGTTTGCACTAAAAGTTGCCCTTTGTGTGATCTGAGATGTAGTGTTCTATTATTATACTGCACTCCCAAGTTCTCCATCAAAACTTCATTTTGTAAGAGTTTGTAAAGAAACAGGAATTCACCTTTAAATCTCCCCTCTTTAAGGCTTAACAGACCTACTTTTTCTAGTCTGTCTTCATATTCCATGTTAGCCATACCATGTAGACACTTTGTCAGCCTTCTATGTGGACTCACAAGTAAATTTACATCCTTTTTCAAGTATTACTTGGTATGAAAGAACAACAGAAGGTCAGAGCCCATTGAGACTGTTCCCCACACTATGTGGGACATTATTTATCTATTATCCTTCAACCAAGCATCTAATTTTGTTTTTAAAGACAGTGGCACTAGTTGTCTCTACCAATTCTTGTGGCAAGGTGTTCCAAACAATAGATGCTCTGATTGGAAAAAAGTTTCCCCTTTTGCTGGTTTTATAAGTTTTTACTTCAAGCTGTTTAATATGCAGTCTCAGAACATGTGTCCTTTTGGAGAGTGTTAGACCACATTTTTCCATTAGATCTGGTGAATTTATTAAATTAAAAACCATAAGCATATCACCTCTTAATCTTATAGTTTGAAGAGAGAAGAGACCAGTAGCTTTTAAGCTGTTCTGATAATCCAAGTTTGTTAATCTTGGAATCATTCTAGTTACTCTCCTTTGAACCTGTTCAAGAATTGCTATGTCTTTTTTTTGGTTTGGATTCCAGAAAGGGGAGCTATAGTCGAGACACTGGCTAATGTATGCCCTATACAATGGAATAAGGCATTGTTCAGTGCAATTAACAAAAGTGCATTTTATTTGCCTCAAAAGTCTGTTGGTCATGCAAGTCGTTCTAACACAGTGATCATTTGATGTAAGTTTATTATTAACATATATCTCTAAATCTTTTTTCATAATTTGACGAGTAAAGTGGTAGTGCATTTATGTGATATATTGTTTTTGGATTATTTACACTGAAATGCACTACTAAACATTTGTCTTGATTAAACTGCATATGATTTTCATTTGCCTAAAGTGTTAATTTTTCCAAATCCTTCTTTAATGCAGAAATATGTTCTTGATTATTAACCTTGCCCCCCTCCCCCCAATTTAGTATCATCTACAAATTTAACTATGAAGTTCTTTGGCCCTGTTTGTAAATCACTGATAAAGAGGTTAAACAATGTTGGCTCCAAGACCAACCCCTGTGGTACTCCACTTGTCACACTACCCAAATCAGAAAAGATATTAATTCTGACTCTCTGAGAATGATTTCTCAACCAGTTTAAAGTCTAGTTGACAATATTAGGTGACAAATCTAGACTGTGCATTTTAGTAATGAGTTTTTCATGTGAGACTTTATCAAAAGCACTACTAAAGTCCAAAAGAATTACATCAGTAGGGATACCCACATCTAGTAGAGTACTTATATTATTGTAAAAAGATATCAGATTGGTGGTGCAGGAATACTTGGGAGTAAACCCATGCTGATTTGAATCATAAATTCCTAATTTTTTACAATCTTGATCTATTAGAGACTTCATTACTCGTTCCATTAATTTACCAGCCAATGAGGTCAGGCTAATTGGACCATAATTTTGTACAGAACCTCTATTGCCCTTTTTAAATATGGGAGTAACTATTGCTGAACGCCAATCATTTGGTACAATTCTTTCTTGTAAGGATTTATTGAAAATAATTGACAAAGGTATAGAAATATTTATAGAGGTTTTGATCAGAAGCCATGGATGAATACCATCTGGGCCTGGACTAGTATTTTTTTTTAGTTTTTTGTTAGCCTGTATAATATCAGTTGAATAGAACCTATGACAATCTATGTGGTGAACTTTAAATGTACTAATAAGTGATTTTTTGAGAGAAGACAGAACAAAAGTGCTTATTAAAGAGATTCAAGGTTTCTATATCAGATAGAGAAGAGCCATTGGTTATAATTGGACCAGTGGTCCTTGATACACCTGTTTTACTATTTAAATAGGAGAAAAGAGATTTGTGACAGTCCTTTGTGTGAGCTAGTTTAAATTCTAGCTTATTTTTTGCCAATTTAATAGAATTGTTTTTAGTTTTTCACAGATAGTCTGTATTTATGTAATACAGTAGTTTTAAATGGAACAGAACTATTCTTAAGTTTCCTAAAAAGTTTAATTTTTAAAGGGGGGAATTTTTCCTTTATTATTAAATTTCCTCTTAGATAGAATAAAGGTATTTTCCAAATAATGTACAACATTTTTTAAAAAAGTCCTAAGCTTGTTGTGTTGTACAATTAAGAAGATTAGATTCCCAGTTTATGTTTTGTAAGTATTCATTGATTTTAGAAATAATTTGCTTTGTTATAATTTTTTGTATAGTATACCTTCCTTAGTGTAGTTTTAAACTGTTGAATTTCAAAAATAATTGATGAATGATCAGTGGTCCCAAGTGGATCCCAAATTTGTAAATTGCTAATTTGTTGCTCTATGTTAGTAAATAATAGATCCAAAATATTAGGACCTCAAGTGGGTTCAGTAACAAGCTGTTGTAATCCAGTACTAACTTCCACATCTATTAGTCCTTTCTCAGCATAGGACTGTCCTGAGAATGAGTACCAGTTAATATGAGGGAGGTTAAAGTCACCAAATATTACAGTATCTTGAGATTCTGAAAAATGTTTAATTTCTTTAAACATATCAGTTGTGCAATCTGAATTTGCAGATGGAGGTCGATAGATGTTACCAATAGTTATATAGGACTGCTCTTTCAATAAGATTTTAACCCATATATTTTCCAAAGGAAAGGGAGAACACACTTCAAAAGAAGGAATATCATTTTGTATGTACATACAAACTCCACCGCCTTGCTTATCTAATCTGTTTTTATGATATAACTTATAACCTGGAATTTCTCTGGACCAAATTGAGGATGTGTTCCACCAAGTTTCAATTACTCCCACCACACCTATATTTAAAGTTTTACTTTTGGCTTTGAGTTATGCTAATTTGAGTTGGTTTAAAGATCTTGCATTCAAAGCTAGGAATTTTCATTTAGTTGTAATAATATTTTGGTAAGTATTCAGAGACTTGGGAATAGACCCATTCTCCCCTATTGTTTTTAGTTTAAACAATGATTTATGATTTTAGAGATACTTTTCCCCGTAAGTGTACTACCGCTATGACTGAGGTGTAAACCGCCCCAGCAAAACAAGGAAGAACGAAGTGAAAATGATTCCCAGTGGATAATACAGGGTATATCCTGCTTAAAACATCACTTTCTCAGCCATTCATTTAGGGCTTTGATTTTCTGCATCATGGTAGATGTTGCTGTCGGGACAGGTAGAATTTTAGATATACATACACAGCATCCCCTAGCAAGTAACAGGTTACATAATGCCACATATTCCTGTTGTAACTGATTAAATGGGTGTTGTTTATATCATTAACACCGGCATATTTGATAACCAGTGGATTTTCCCCCGCATTTTGTAAAATTGTAGGCATCATGGAGGTAATGTCAGATACCTTGGACCCACAGAAGCTAGAACAAGTGTGGTTGCTTTTGTCACTATTGCATACCGCCCTGTCAATGTGCTTAATGATTGCATCTCCCAGGACTAACACTTGTTTTGAGACAGTAGGGGTATAAGAATCAGAAACAGGTGATTGTTTCACACACTCTGGAGCAATTAACTTAATAGGTATTGATTTGGTAGCTTGAGACTAACTAGGACAAGTATTCATGGGCATTACCTGCTGATTGAAAAGTGTTTTTGAACCATTATTATCAACAGAGGGTGATCCACAGGATAAATCATGTAGCACTTCATTATTTAATACAGTCAATTGCTCAAACCTATTACTTGTTTCAATAGGGGCACTTTTGTGTATTTGACTGCCCCTCCTTTTTTAAGAGGCTTTGTGACAATGATCCAGTCATCATTATCATGAGAAGAGGGCAGATAATCATCCACCTTATAAGAGGGGGCAGAGGCAACAGGTATACTAATACTAGTCGTTACAATTGTCTCCTCATCAGGAGGCACAGGAAGGCTACCTAAATGTGAAGGAAATTGTTCATTAGAATGAAGTTGTTCATCCATAAGATCAATGTAACTTTACAATTCCCTAATATCAGTAGAAACTGGTTTAACATTAAGCAGAAATGTTATCTCTGCTTCAAGAGTAGTAATCAGATGGCAATTAGCACATACGTATTTGCTCCCATACTTTCCCTCACTATTCATTAAACATTGCATTCACTTACTAAGTTCTTTTTCCATTATTAAAGGTGTATATTTACTAAGTAGACGATATGCTAAAATTATCTTATCCAAGTTTGTCTAATGCCAGCAGTTTCAGCGTGCCCAGTGGACACAGCAGACATGTGTAAATGCAAATGTGGCTTCTTTTACTTAGCTGCTTTCTGATCTTCAAGCAAGGCAAGCAACAGGTATGGACACCAAAAGGGGAAACCACAATTGTAGTGTGGGATGACAAATGTTTTATACTCTTGCAATATACACTGCAGGTCTCTGGTTACAAAGGACCACTCTATTGCCCTGGTCAAATAGTTGGCCTTCCTAGCCACTTGCACACAATGGTTGGAGTAGGTTAGAGTGTTATTGATGTTTACTCCCAGATCTTACTTCTTGTATACTGATTCTAATGGGGTCTCCATCATGTAATATGTATACAATTGATTATTTTCCCAAAATGTAGTACAATACACTTTTGGGGGTTAAAGTTCATTTTATTCCTATTTGCCCAGTTTTGAATGGAAGCCAGATTATTACACAAGTCATGTTTTTTAGTCAAATCACCCTCCCCTCCAGTCTTTGTGTTATCTGCAAACTTTGCTATTTGACAGGTTAATTGGGATCCCAAGTCACTGATGAACAAGCCAAAGAGTACTCTGTGTTGCTGGGCCCTTCTGGCCATGAGGGGGTGCACCTGTCAAGCTGCTCCAGTATCCTCTGCACCTCTGGCTCTATGTCAGAGTCACTGTGTTCCTCACATACAGCACGCATATTCTGTGGGTTTGCATCATGTTGTGTAACATGCAACAGCCTAGGAATATGCCACATGTCTTGTGAGGAGTATACTGTAGGGCACTACCTGAATGGGCCAGGCACCAGAATTGCATTTCTAGCATGCCAAAGACACACTCATTGATGTTGTGTGTGACAGTGTGTGTGCTGCATTGTATCTGTCCTTGGCCAATTTGAGGGCTGGAGGACTGGTGTAAAGACCCAGAGGTGCAAGAGATATTCACTGTCCCCTGTAAGGTAGAAAACATATGTTGGCACCTATTCACAGTGTAATTCCCCACATCCACAACATAGACCATGGTTTGTGGTGGATCCTGTTCCACTGTCTAACACCCCATACCCACCCTCCCGTCCCTCAGTGAAGCATGAATGTGCTGTGTCACTGTGATGTACCCCCTTGGAGTGTTGGGGAGTGTGCAGCACCTACTCACCAACAAGGTATCCAATGGGTATTTGTCCACCTTCAAATGCCTGACATAGTCTCGAATTGTGCCATATGAAGGCATCATGGGCACTGCTGGGGTACTGTGCTAAGAAATTGGTGATGATCCCAGTTGCATCGCTCACCACCTGGCAATTGTTGGAGCAGTATCCATTACTGTTGAGGTAGGCATCCACCCCATTACTAATGGGTGACCAGATGGCAGCATTGATGCAGTCAATGGCACCAAGTACAGCTGGTAGTTGTGCAACCCAGTAGAACTGCTGCATGGTTCCTGTGCACTCCATTGCTGTGCTTGGAAATATAATGCACTTGCCAGCGTGTGGCAGCAGGGCATCTAGAACTTTGGTCAGCAGGTGTAAGGTGGCAGTCTGCGACACCAGTGGCATCACCCACTGAAATTACCTGGTGGATAGGATGCACATCACAGCCATCATCTTTTGTTTGACTGTCATGGGATGGCTGCACTGGATGTTACTGCAGAGCTGCTTATGCAGAAGCTCACACAGCTGACATGGCATGGCCCTACTATGATGGCACCAGCCCATAACATGGTCTTTTGAGAGGGTATCAAAGGAGACACAAGACTGGTGCCATTTGTGTGCAGCATATCACCTCCAGGGCCTGTGAAGTGGCGCAGGTTGGAATTCTGCCCTCTCCTTCTCCATGCCATGTTCCATCAGCTATTTCTGCTCTGGCTGCAGTGTCACCACCCACCTCTAGGGTTTGCCTGGAATAAGTCAGCAATTTTATACTGTAGGTGGTATTTCATTTATTTACTTTTGGTAACCGGGTAAGTATACTAGACAGAATTGCCTATTTTTAGGCATGACCCAGGAGGGCACAGATCAAAGACAGGTAAACAACAAATACATTTCCAGTGCTGTTACAATGGGAGTTCAAAAACAGTTATGCAGAAGTGTAAATTGCATATTACATACTGAAGGTACATAACACACGATTATAATAGAACCAAAACAGGCATAAATGGCACAGTTAGGACTAATAAGGTGCAAGCATGGCAGTGCTGTTGGCTAAGTCAGCAAGGAGACAGTTCCCAGGTACAGACAAAGAGATTTGTACATTGCAATGATGTTGTTCAAACTCACTTTGTGGAGCACTAAGATACAAAATATTTCATAGCACCTGAATTCATGTCCATGACTCTCTATTTGTCAGGTGCATACATTATCTGTTTGAGTGTGCATTATTCCATTTTGCCTGTGCTAATCAGGCTTTTAGGGCCCAATATTCAAAACTTTACCCAGTGGGCAAACAGATTGCATGTGCTTTGTGTGACATTTGCACTCAAAACATATTCAAAAGCCTGATTAGAGCAGGCAAAATGGAATAGCGTGCTTGCAAATGGATAATGTATGCTTGGGGTAAAGAGAGGGTTGAGGACATGAATACAGGTGCTATGTTATATTCAGAGCATTAGCACTATGCAAAGTGAGTTTACACAACATAATTGCACAGCACAAGGCCAACCTACCATAGAGGTGGGCTGTGACACTGCAGCCAGACCAGAAACATCTGTATGTGAAATCACGTTATGAATGCATGGCAGTAGTAGGGTTTTAGCTTAGCTCTGCTCGGACAGCCATTCCTTTTGCATCTAAATTTTGTTTTATCAGCATCTGCAGTTGCTTCTTCAATTGTCCCCTGTTAACTTACTACTGTGACTGTGACTTCAACTTCTATATGATATCCAATCCTGAACCTAAGATCGATTTAGCCAGTTTACAGGATGAGGAGATCGATAATATGACTCCTCTGCAAGCGTGTGCTTTGGAACCTAAGCAGGCCCAGTGTACTTAAACTCTGTCACTTACAGCTACCCCAGCATCTCTGGAGCTTTCAACAGAACACTTTCTCTTAGTGTTAAAAACCATTAAAGAAGCAGTATTCATCCATACCACACATTTCCACCTTTTGACACTGGCATTGGAGGATCTGGTGAAAGGGATTTCAGACTCAGAAGCATGAATCTTGCCTGTAGGGGAGTGGAAATCCTGAACAGAGCCTGAGATAGTTGCCCTCCATCATAAGATTTCCAGTTTGGAAGATAAGGTGGAAGACCTCAAAGGCAGAAGTAGATGCAACAACTTGGTGATTTTGGGATTATCAGAATCAGAAGAAGGTCCCATACCTTAGAATCTACACAAAAGCTGTGCATCAAAATTGCAGAGCCCTCCCCAAATAGTCCTACCTATGTGATGGAGAAGGCGCATTGTACTCTCCTCTCAAAGCCTGCACTGGGCGAACCACCACATCCATTCATATTTCTCTTATTAAATTATTTGGATTGGGTGCATATATTGCACAAAGTCCATGAAATGCAGGTACTACAGAGGAGGACTCATTGGATTAGAATTGCACAGGATCTCCCCCTCCCAATCCGACAGTGTTGAGAAGAGTATCACCCACTACTCTCCAAACTATGGGCTGCCCAGATAAAGCATTGGCTCCTTTACCCTAGTTGGGTACTTACTGAGTTCACCACATTTCAGAGGCAAGGCTTCATTTTGATGGAGCTTTCATTTTAGTCACTTGCCTTCATGCTTTACCGCCTTTTCTAAATTGTCTTGGGAAAAGTAATGAAGAGCTCAGGTTAGGGGAGTTCATCCCTTTTACCAGGTAGACTCTCAATATTATTGTAATTTTTTTGAGCAAGGTACTAGTTTCGATTTGAACTGATTCGGGTATGGATATTGTCAGGGGGCTGGAGGGGACATGAAGTTGGCTGGTTATGCCACTGTATCTTTTCTTTTCAGGATACTACTGAGTATTGTTCCCCTTTTATATCAGTCCACTTTTTCTGACTCAGTAGTATCATTAATTAAGGCAGTACCCAACTAGAAGTTTCTGCAGTTTTGCTCACGAAGGTCAGGGAGGCTATTGGCTTTATTGAATGGAATTAGCTTGTACCTGGTTTCCATAAGGTCTTACTTGTATATTATATCTTTGGATTAATCACATTCTATATTTCCTATGGGTGGGCTTATAAGATCGTTATGAATGATTACTTTGCTCCCCTGCACTTCTTGCACACTAGGGGGTTACAGCTCCCCCCTTGTCTTTTCCCTTCTCTTTTATTTTTGTTCTCTTTGTTGAATATTTCTGAATCACAGTCATTTATTTCTGTTTCCCCATGTACCAGTTTTTATGTTTTTTTTCTTGGGGGTGGGTGGGTCTTATACATGCCTGTCTGCAGAATTTGTCTCATACTGTCTGGCTGTTCGCTAATGGAGCTGACTTGACACTGGCTGATCACTGTCTGGATAGGATGGACTGAGTTTTTGAGCTGGGATCTGGTTCTTTTTTTTTTATTATGATGATAGTGAAATCATTTTTTGTTGGAAAGGATTTTTCTATCTTAATAGAGGTTGATTTGGGGAGGAGAGGATATCACCTGTGGGACCTTTAGATCATTTGGGTTGGGAACAGAAAGGGTTTATTTTTTTGCTTGGTCTTTATTTCTTTGTATGAGCCATGTCTAGTGCACAGAAATGAATATCCTGGAATATCAAAGGTGGGCATTCTAAGGAGAAAAGCTATTGTATATTGAGGCATATATACAAATTACACATGCAGTTAGCTTTTATGCAAGAAATTCACATATTCAAATTGCAACTCTCTTGTTTTAATCATACTTGGGTGGGGGCAATATATGGCGTGGACAATAGTACTAAGCGGAGAGGGGTGGTGATTCTTATTGCTAAATCAGTTCCTTTACATTTAATTGAGGAAGTTATAGATTCATGGGGATGATATATATTGGTTCATGGAAAGCTTGGCCAGACAGAGGTTTTGTTGAAGTCCATTTATGGACCACATTTTGATTGTCCTTTCTTTTTTCCTACACTGGCCTTAGCTAAGTTTACCCAAATATCAATTATCTTGGGGGGGGGAGGAAATTGAATCTGGTCTTTCAAAGTGATTTTGATCATACCAGTCAACCAAATGACAAACTTTCTCCTGGGCGATGGGATCTCTGGGAATTTGTTGATCATCTTGACTTGGTGGATCCAAGGGAACCTGTTATACCCCAGACATAAAGAGTATACTTTTTATTCATGCCCCACAATTCTTTTTCACATCTGGATTTTTTCTTATTAATCAAACTCTACTCCCCATACTTCAGAGTGGTCAGATTGAGGCAAACGTTGTCTCAGACCAGTAGCCTATTTCCCTCACTTTATCAGAACAGTTTGCTGCTGTTGGAAACACTATTCGGTCTTTCTAAAACTGTGGGAGAATTGAAGAATGCATGGGACAGACATAAGGCAATTCTTGTGAGGGGGTAGGAAGAAATAGGCTGCTGGTTAACTAGGATCTGTAGCCTATCCAGTAGGTAGGGAAATGGGCAGACTAGATGGGCCAAGCGGTCCTTATCTGCTGTCAAAGTCTGTGTTTCTGTGTTTCAATAATCAGCTATTGCATGACTCTACCCTGGTGGCTAGGCTACATCAATTTATTTTGCTCAGTTTACAAGCTAACTGGGAGTCTACTCCACACATAGACCAAATATGAGGTGTGTTGAAATGCACATGAATGGGAGAAATTATACATATAGCAACACTGCATAAAAGCAAGCAGGAACATTTTATTTCCCAACTTTTGTGAGAAATTAGATACCTAAAGCATTTCTAACAACCTTCCACTCCAGAAGATGTACAAGCCCAGTTAATTAGATAAGGGCACAGTATATGGATCATCTGTTAGAGCAACTGGAAAAAGCCCTTCTGCATAGGAAAACAAGATATTTAGGGCAGAGGGAAAAGCCAGTCAACTACTAGCTCTCCATCTTCAGTAGAGGGAGGCTATGAGATGGGCTTTTGCCCTTCACTATAAAACCACAGAAGATTTTGTTATTCACCTGAGACATCTAGCATATATGTTTTAGGACTATTTTTTGTGTGTAACCCCTTGTATAAATGGGGGTTCCTAAATTATCTTCCTGGGCTTACCTAATGGCCACTGACAGGCTGGTGTCTTGTGTTAATCACTTAAAATATGCTGCATGTGAGTTCCCTGTTAGTCTCCATGCCTGTCTCTTTAAAAAAGAGATTTATTTTGTAGGTTATAATTATTCTGGGTGGGGGGCAACAGGTTTCAGTCTCAAGTTCCATCCTGACTACAATTCAGCAGCTTTCTTCTGCCATCGCCAATTGTGCAGAGGAAGCCCTATTAGGATCTGTAATTGTCTATTGATTATCTGTTGTAGAAATAATAATAGTGTAGTTTTGCCTAACCTGCCTTCCTTTGCAGCATGGACTGTTTTGCCAAAAGGCACCATTTTGGTCCTGGACTGCCAGTTTGGGCCAATCGCAACCTTGGGGGACTTTAAAATGGAGACTGTCCCCAGAGGTGTTGTTAGAGTAAATTTTAGTAGATATTGTAGTTTTTACCCTTTGGCACCTAAATGGACCTCAAGGGGAGCCTTTTCTGTTACAGACAGATGGACTAGCCAACCAAATTTTTGAATCACTGGGAAAGACCAGAGCTGCCTGCAGCAGTGAGTCAGTGTGAGTCTGGAGTTCAGAAAGTGAACAACTTGAGAAATTCGAGTATCTGCTCCCTCGTGGCACAGCAGGGAATCTGTGGGAAGGCTGTGTTTGGCCTGCCTGCTACCATCTTCCTGAGTGAAGTAGTCTGCAATTTGTTACCATACTGTCTCTGAGATTGCTGCCATAGTGAATGGAATCCTGAATTTTGAGAGTTTTAATTCACCTTTGTGGACCAAAGAATTGCTTCTGGAGCAATTGGCATGTCACAAAAATAAGAGAACTGCAGAACTTACGGTTTGCACAGAGACACTGCCTATTTGCAACCAGACTGTTATCTGAACTGTGATATTTGATTATTCTTACTATAAATGTGCTGAATGTGTAGTGTGGGTCGCAATTTGGTTCCCCACACATTTGAATGTGCCACACGAGCTAGTCACTGCCACCAGCAACTAGCCAGACTGACATTCAAACATTTCACCTGGTCTAGGCTTTCTCCATTGGACAGATTGCTGATCATGCCACAAAGATTTCATCCGACAACAGACCCACTCGGGGATTTGGCTCCCTGCTCAACATCATCGAACAAGATTGACCACCACAGTGTGTCATGTGGGCCCTGTTTCCTCATGCAAACCAGCCATCTATCCTGAGGTCTTCATCTCGTCCATCCTGCAGCCTGGTCTGGGTAGCGTGAGTAAACATCGGGGTAGCTCTCTGCAACAAAGCTCAAAAATCATGGGTGTGTCATCTGATTTAATTGTTGTTGCTAATTATTTCAGACTGAGCCAACTGGTGCTGGATTACAAATTGTGGGTAAAAATGCATGTGTTTTCTTTGTTCAGGGTCCCAACCGCTGCAATGCTGGCCTACCCGGCAGCGCTTCAGGCTAGCCTGCATTAAGAAGTGGGTACCCAGAGTATGTGTGACTGTGTTAGAGGGACTCTAAGTGCATGCCATATAACCTAACTAATTCAGATCTGAAATCAGACTCTAGATTGCTGCCCCTCCCTGGTTCACATCCCCTGAAAAAATCAGATTCTATTCTTTCTGCATATAATCTGGCTATTGCAAACCTTTTTTGGGGGAATACTGTATTGTCTGTCCATTGTTGTTTTCCAGGCCTTGTTTTACAGAGGGTCTCCAGGGCCAGTGTAGCCAATCCAGCCCTGGTGGTAAGTGTGACAAGAGTGGGTTCAATAGTGTTTTGTTGTCAACTGTGATTGATGATCTTCTGACCAATGTAGGCATAAGAGGGGACAGAGGGGAATATCAGTGTCCCAGACAGCAGTACCCAGTGCAGCTACGCCACCCTTGAACCTACTCTCCTGGTGGAGGCACCCATTTCCCAAGCTCAGACCCCTCAACATGCACTTAGTCATGCAGGCAGGGTAATATCCCTTGGGGCAGCACCACCTAGGGGTTCCATCTTGGATGCACTTCTGGGATATGCACCCCCTAGTTGCCCAAATAATCAATGTCTAACGTTACTGGAAAATTTTGCCCCAACTGGGTTCCCGCCAATACCATGAATCATGGAGGACATGTCCTATGGAGTTGTTCAAACCCCAATGGGGACATGAACTGGGAAACCTGGAAGGCCCATGCAATGTGGATGATTAATCAGTGACCCATGACTGAAGTGCAGAAGAGGATAAAGATGCTGATGACTCTAAAGGGGCCTGCCTAGATGTCGTTAGGGGGATTCAATTCAGTAACCTTGTGGTGATGGCTAAACAAGGCTTGGCTGCAGTGACCTCTGTGCTTGATTCCTATGAGGATGTGAGCTACCTGCTGTGGGAGTTTAAGGGCATGAAGTAGAAAAAAGACAAATTGCTCTCGTACTACCTACTGCAGGTGGAACATGTATTGATGCAGCTATCTGAACAAAGGGGGTGGACTTTGAGGATCTAGATCAGGTTAGAATGAGTCACGTATTTACTTTGGTCGAGGACCCCAACTTCATTATGCTATAGACTGCATACTCAACGTTGCACAGAAGGTGTGCCCTCCTTTGTGGAACAGATGCAAGCTGTAAAGTGAGCAGAAAATCAAACCAATAGAAAGAGTATGATGGAGTCACCGGATGCCTCAGGGAAGATGTCCCCTGAAGAATTTTGTTCTCCTCCTGAACTGATGGACCTGACCACGGAAGAAGAGGCCAAGGTCTCAGTGTGTGAGGGGAAGTTCCAGAAGCTTCAAGAGAAGTTTGATTTGCTGTGTGATATTCTGATGGCCACATGTAAAATGTACACATGAGATAATGGTTGTACTAAGAAGAAATGTACCACACCATTGGATGTAATACTCTGTTACCACTGCAGATGAGAGGGACACACCCAGGGGCAGTGTCACTTCCCTGAAGACACAGATAGAGTAAAGAGCTACCTGATTGGGCTCTGAAGATCCTTTCTGCAGACCTTTTTCACCACTGTGGCATCAAGATCTAGTTCCCAGAGGCTTAGTGGGTGATTGTGAAGATAGTCATCCACTTCCAAGCTAATTGTTCACCATTCAAACATGGTGCCCCTGTCCCATCCAGCCCCAGGTTAGCTGACAGGAATGTGCCTCCCTTCTATATTATTTCAAGTACAGGAAACAGTACTCACATGAATAACTATAATAATAGTATTATTTGTTGGATCATAGTAAAATAATATGAATGCTAAATGCATTGTGGTTGTCATTACAGAATATAGAACTTATCATGAATAAGTACAGTAAGATTATAAGTTCTCGTTTACTGATGCATCAGTCTTTATTTTTGTCTAAGTACATTAATAGAACATTTATGTCTCGTAAAGTGTGAGAAGTCCTGGAATCCTGCTCGGCTATTCTCTACGCTGATGACCTGATCATTTATACTAGTTCTGCTAGTATTGCTTGCATAAACACATCACTTACCTCAGACTTCAATAAGGTCTTAGACTGGCTACTAGACCGTAAGCTTGTACTAAATGAAAAGAAAATGAAAGCCATGCTCCTAGGTTCCACACCGAAGACTAAGGCCTGTTCTAGTTTGCTGGAGGTTCTTGACCCAGGTGGAATTCTACTTGAAAATGTTACTTCCTTCAAGTACCTTGGGATCCTGCTGGACCAATCCCTGGATTTTAATCTTCACATTCAGTCCTCATGCAAAGCTTTAAACTCAAAACTGGGAGTAGCTTACAAAATGAGCTACATGCTTACACCCTCGATGAAATTAGCAATTCCCAGAGGTATTCTGCTTCCAACCCTTACTTATGGTGCCTCTATTCTTACCTCTACCCATAAAACCTCCCTACTAAAATGGGACATAACTTATAACCATGTATGCTGATATGCCTCTTCGTCACCTTGACTCAAACATCACTCCCTTCTTTATAAGGATCTGAATTGGCTCTCGTCCTCAGACAATACTACCTTGAATCACTAATGGATTCCATCATCTGGGAGAAAACCCCATTCCAGCTGGCGGCGTTGCTGGTCCCTCAACCAACTTCCCATGGCCTATGATCAGCTGACATATTCTTTCTCTATGTTCCAAGATGTAGTATGACTAATGGCACAGGGGCCTTCCAATACTCTGCCCCCAGGCTATGGAATGTTCTTCCACTTCAATCTCCAGCTGTCTCAGTGTCACTTAAGATTTAAAAGTGAATATCATCATTATCTATCCTTAGCTGATGCTTGTACATGCTTTGACCCAACCTGAAGCTCCTGAGACTGACTAATAATGTCACCCATGCCCTAATCCAGCTCCAAAACTGGCTCCTGTTCCCTTTCCCATATTTTTCCTTCTCTTTGCAAACAACTTCTTGACTACTAGCTCTCTTTCTTCCTGAGTCTTGCTGCAGACCATCCACTGTTGTTTTGCCAAATACCACCCCTGGTCTTCCTTTTGCCAGTCTTTCCTCATGTTTGAACATTCCTTGCTTTTCTTTCTATATAACCTTACTCTTTTATTAACCCTTTCACTCCACTAGGTCAGGTCTGTGGTTTCTGCATTTATTATATACAGTATCTTACTGCTATTATTTGTATAATGCTTGCCATTATTATTTGTTGTTTCTACTCATTGTATTTTTGTAGCACTGCTGTACTGTTCCTCTATTTGTATTACTGTACCCATGTTGAAGTTGTTCCACTGTTCCATTTTTGTTGAACTCTTCCTGGTCGTGCCTGATAATAGTCATTTTATGGTTAGTACACCTACCCAGTTAAAAAAAACTAAATAAATAAAAGTAAATAAAATGTCTTCAAAGTTATTGTGAGTGTAGACTTGACACGGATGTCAAGTTGTTTTCAGGCAGGGCAGGGTGTAACCACCCTATAAATGGGGGGTCCTAAATTATCTTCCTGGGCTAACCTAATGCCCACTCCCAGGCTGGTATTCTGTGTTAAGCACTTAAAATATGCTGTATATGAGTTCCCTGTTAGCCTCCATGCCTGTCTCTTTAAAAAAGGGATTTATTTCATAGGTTATAATTAATCTGGGTGGGGGCCAAGTGGTTTCAGTCTCAAGTCCCACCCTGGCTACAATTCAGCAGCTTTCTTCTGCCATCGCCAATTGTGCAGAGGAAGCCCTATTATGATCTGTGATTGTCTATTGATTATCTGCTATAGAAATAATAATACTATATTTTGTCTAACCTGCCTTCCTTTGCAGCATGGACTGTTTTGCCAAAAACCACTATTTTGGTCCTGGACTGCCAGTTTGGGCCAATCAGAACCTCAGGGGACTTTAAAATGGAGACTTTCCCCAGAGGTGTTGTGGGAGTGAATTTCGGTAGGAATTGTAGTTTTCACCCTTTATGGACCTGGAGGGGGATCCTTTTCTGTAACAGACAGATGGACTAGCCAACCAATTTAAAATCACTGGGAAAGCCTTGAGCTGCCTGTAGCAGTGAGTCAGTGTGAGTTTGGAGTTAAGAGAGTGAACAGCATGAGAAACCTGAGCAGCTGCTCCTGCGTGGTAGCGCAAGGAATCGTTGGGAAGGCTGTATTTGGCCAGCCTTCTACCATCTTCCTGAGTGAAGAAGTCTACAATTTGTTATGGGGCTGTCTCCGAGATTGCTGCCATAGCGATTGGAATCTTGAATTGTGAGAGTTTTAATTCATCTATGTGGACCGAAGAATTGTTTCTGGAGCAATAAGCTTGTCAGGAAAATAAGAGTGCTACAGAGCTTATGGTTTGCACAGAGACAAGGCCTATTTGCAACTGGATTGTCATCCGAACTGTGGTATTTGACTGTTCTTACTATAGGTGTACTGAATGTGTAATATGGGTAACGGTTTGGTTCCGCACACCTTTGAATGTGTCGCACGAGCTGGACACTGCCTCCAGCAAATAACTGCAATGACATCCGAACATTTCACCTGGTCTGAGCTTTCTCCATCAGCCTGGATTGCTGCTCACACCACAGATATTTCATCCAACAAAAGACCCACTCAGGGATTCGACTCCCTGCTCAACACCATCAAATAAAATTTACCACCACAGTGTGTCGCGTGGGCCCTGCTTCCTCGTACCAACCAGCCATCTATCCTGAGGTTTTCATGTTGCCCATCCTGCAGTCTGGTCTGGGTAGCGTGAGTAAACATAGGATAGCTCCCTGCAACAAAGCTCAAAAATCATCAGTGAGTTATCTGATTTAATTGTTGTTTCTAATCATTTCAGACTGAGCCATCTGGCTCTGAATTGCAAATTGTGGGTTAAAGTGCTTGTGTTTTCTTTCTTAAGGGCCCCAACAACAGCTGCAATGCCAGCTTAGCCTTGGCAGTGCTTCATGCTTGCCTGCATTAACAACTGGGTATCCAGAGTGTGTGTGACTGTGTTAGAGGGACTCTAAGTGCATGCCATATAACCTGACTAATTCAGATCTGAAATCAAACTCTAGATTGTTGCCCTTCCCTTGTTCACATCACCTGAATAAATCAGATTCTATTATTTCTGCATATAACCTGGCTATTACGAATCTTTGTTGGAGAAATACTGTATTGTCTGTGCATTGTTGTTTTCCAGGGCTTGTTTTACATGGGTTCTCCAGGGCCAGTGCAGCCAATCCAGCCCTGGTGAAAAGTGTGACAAGCGTGGGTTCAATATTGTGTTTTGTTGACAACTGTGATTGCTGTTTTTCTAACCAGTGTAGGCCACTACAGTGGTTGGAGGGGGGTATCAGTGTCCCGGTGGGCTGTACCCAAAGCAGCTACACTACCCTTAAACCTACCCTCTGGGTGGAGGCACCCATTTTACAAGCTCAGGACCCTCAACCTGCACTTAATCATGCAGGCAGGGGTAGAATCCCTTGGGATAGCACCACCTAGCAGTTACATGTGTCTTTACACAGAAGACATTGATCCATTGTAGGTAGGCCACTTTCATTGGTCAATGTAGATAATAAAAGTTTGGACAAAGTTCTTGCTACACAGTTGGTAAGATATGGGGAAATCTAATTGTTCTAGAAAAAGTAGGATTTATGGCCGGCATGCTATATAATGATCATTCATATAAAGTTTAGCACCTTGTCTCCACATCCAGGGAGGCCAATATCTGTGCAGCGTTGGTTTTCCTTGACACGGAGAAAACTTTTGATAGAGTTTATTGTTGGTATTTGTCATTTATATTAGGTAAATACAGCTTCCCCAATTCTTTTGTTCACTGGATTCAACTTCTTTATAGCTCCCCTATGGCTAGAATTAGCTGTAATGATGTGCTATTGGACCTCTTCTATATTACCATAGGTACACGACAAGGCTGACCCCTTTCTCATATGCTTTTTAATTTATATTTGGAGCCCCTAATGGTGAAAATTAATTGCACATGTCAAATACACAGTATCAGTATTTGCCCACTCGAATATAAACTATCCAAATATACAGATCCTATCCTGCTCCATTTAGCTGAACTTCTAGTGTCTCTCTCTGCAGTCATTTAGGTAATTTGTGATTTGGGGGTCTTTTCTACATGTAAACTGAATCTCACTAAATCTGTGATTTTTCCTATCACCTCATCTGTCGACAGAACTGGCATTGAATTATTAGGTTTTGTTTGTGACCCTAAGGGCCATATATTTAAAACTTTGAGCTGGGTGCAAACCAATCGCACCACGATTGCTCCACATTTGTGACAGATTGCTATATTCAAAAGTCCAAATAGCGCTGGAGCAATATGTTAATGATGGTACTAAAAGATAATGCATGTGCGGTGCAAAGTGAGGGGCAGGGACATGCATACAGGTGTAATTGTATATTCAGAACTGCAGCACTGCACAACGTGCATTAGCACGACATGTAGCATGGCACAAATTACCACCTATGAAAAGGTAATCTTAATTCCAGGCTAACAAAAGATGGGGGGGGGGGTCGTGGACATAGCAGCAACAGGGAACAAGACTGTATGCAGCCAATGAGGAGGCAGCAAGGGTGGCTGCCATCCTAGGCTACGTCATATACACAGGCATTCACAGTATGCAATACAATGCCTCGAAATTGCTTGGAAGTTAACAATTATGCACAGCATATGACAGAGCTAAAACTCCACATGCAGCAACAAACAAACTGTGTTGCTATATGTGACCAGTGTGGACTTTTATGTTTTTATTGTACACTGCATCATCACATGCATTGTCTCCAGGTCATTTCTCACTATGGGCCATGGCCCACTGTGGCTACCCGGTGAACACAGTGATACATACATATGAACGTTTCAGATGACTGGCAGTGTGGCCATACAGCACACACCTCCAGTCCCCCCAATGGGGTACACCAGAACACTCCAGCGCACACATATATCATTGAGAAACTGGAGGGTGTTGAGGGGAGGTTGCACAGGTGGCCAGGCTGCACTATTTAGTGGGTTTGCCACAAGGCTGGGGGCCATCCCCACAGTGCACAAGTTCCACTGTCGGGGAAAAAACTGACACCAGTGTGCATGTCTGATGGTATGTGTCACCCCCCCGGGTGCATCCCTCACATCTCTACAGACACCATGGTACACATGGCCAGCCATGTGTATGTTACTGTGAGTATCCCATGCCAGTGGAACAGCATGAGTGGGACACAGGACAGCACAACAGCGGTGTCCACCATCATCTCTGTGTGGAGAGTTGCAGTCATTAATTGATTCACAAAAACAGCGATGCACATAGACAGTGGCTCAAAAAGTTTTATTCAAACATGAACAGATGAATGGTTCCCTGGTACTTTAAGGGTTACAGCCCTCTTCATTGGGGAGGGATCTTTTACAAAGATTAGCATTTTGATATACCAACATATGAGGGTATGTGACTATAATATCTGACCACGTAAAATCACCAATTTACATATCAAATGTTAGGAAAAAAGTGCAGAATGCTAACTACAAATAGTTAATTTTATACAAAAAGGTGTATATGACAGGTTAAAAATGACATCTATGCATTAGTGAAAAACTGGATGGATATAAAGAGCCTGTAATTTAGCTTCAATATTACTGAGTAACCTTCCTACATTAACATGTTAGTTATGTCCTACAACAGTGTGACAATAATGCAAAATGAACATATATACATATTTTTTGGATTATTTTGATTACTTTAAACTGTTATTTACTAGATATCATTTTTTTTTCATTTTCAAAAGGGTGTCTGCTATATAGCGACAATCTCCTTAAAAAGACTTCTTTGAGAAGGCAGGCACTAGAAATAATGGTCCTTAACATGAAGATATTGTCACTGGCAAAAGAGTAGTATAGCACTCACCACCAACAACAAAATCTGGTCAGATCCAACATGTCTGCATAATGACATTAGTGAAGTTGTGTGGAATTCTTAAGGTGGTATGAAGAAACAACACAATGATTTGTAAGTAGTAAGATTTGTTTTAGTTTCTGTTCTAAGGAAGGCATGCACATTATTAGGAAAATATGTAGAGGTGTACATTTTAATGGAAGGAATAGGAAGCTTGCAAAAGAACCCCAGATCAAATGGCACTGATGTTCTAATAAATAAATAAATAAATAAAATGTATGTGTTATCCCGGATGATATTGGCTAGACAGCCACATTTTAAAAAAAAGCATAATTGCACACATCCCAATAATGCAAAACATCAAGGGAAACATATGCAAATCCCCATGATAGTACAGAAGGTGGTAGTACATGAAAAAGTAATGGTTGGCATATGTTCAGCCTTGGGATTATTTACACATCTGTATTATTTATTTATTTATTTATTTAACAGAAACGTTTTTTGTCCATGAGGTGATGTAAGTTATATTTAAACAATGTGTTGTGACTTTCTAGATATTCAGGATCTCAGATAACTATCTCTCAGTCATTATCACTTTCAAAAATGTTCAGAACTAAAGGGTATCCATACTATATATACATATATGGGGACAATAGATCAGAAGACAGTTCAGTAGCCATATAAATCATGGAAGGTCAGTAAGATTATGGCAGCTGATATGCTCACAGTTTTATCACACACACACACACATTTATACTCCAAAAACAGAGAAATAATTATTTATTGGTTGCTGATTGGCTACTAAAACTGACCTGGCATGGACCAAAAAACCAACACTCAAACTAAAGATGCAGAAAAAGAAAACATCTGATTATAATGTAATCTTATTTTAAAGGAGAAAGAAACTGTTCTCTGTTCAAAAGGGCATGTCTTAGAGGTTTTGCTAGTACATTGGACAGGAGAGAAGAAAATGCGTACATTATTTTTAATCTTTCTTAATCTTTTTGTTTTCAGGTATGCAGTGTTTTACTTTTATAGCAGCAGTGTAAGGAAGGGATGTTTACAGGGACAAACAGGATTTTAATATAGTGGATTTCAAATTTCCCGGATCCTGTGATACTGTCCCTAGTCTTGTCCTTTAGTCACTGCATCACAGATTGCTGAAAGTCACGAAGAGAGAGAAAGAAAGAGAGCGAAAGAGAGATTTTTCATAGCGCAACATGCGATTCTCCCCCTCCTCTTTGCAACACAATAGTGAGTGGTTAAATGAGTTTTATTTTTATTGCCTCTACTTTTTATAGCTTTTGAGCCCACTTTAAGAGAGAACAGTAACAGCATACCGTGGATGTCTAATTTAGTGCCTGTGCTTAATTAAGGGCCTATTCGATTAAGCACCCGGGTTAAAAGCTGCTTTAATTATTAAAGGAAAACCACACCCAACACTTGAAAAAATATATGTTGTACAGAGTGTTTTCATTTGTAAATGAAGTTCTAGTGTTTCCTTCCCTCTGACGGGTATTTGGAGTTTTTTCCAAATTAGCTTGCTAGCTTTATGCTAGTTTTACGACCCCTGGGGATCTTCATACCTGATAGTGTAATTGTATTTCTTGTTCCCACAGTGCATCTTGTCTCACGTGACTGTGATGTAAGAGAGACCCAACATTCAGCACACACATGCCAAACAAACTAAATATCTTGGAAGCTTTACAAGCTGCACAAAAATTACCAGCAGCAAAGTTTTTCAGGACAGTAAAACCTTTAGGATGAGGGTGGTCACCAAGCTAAATTCTACAGATTTTAAAATATAGCCATCTCTATTGTTGTGAACTGAGTGTAATGCAATGCTTTCTGCTGGATTTATGGGCTCTGCTATAGCACCATTACATGAAACAAGGTGCATTGTAGGACAAAGAAATGCAATAAAACTGTTTGATATGGTGAATCCAGAAACATAGAAACATAGAATTTGACGGCAGATAAGGACTGCTTGGCCCACCCAGTCTGCCCATTTCCCTACCCACTGGATAAGCTGCAGATCCTATTTAACCAGCAGCCTATTTCTTCCTACCCCAACCCCCTAGAATTGCCTTATGACTGTCCCATGCATGCTTGAATTCCACCACTGATTTTGACTCCACAACTTCCTCTGGAAGGCCGATCCATGCATCCACAACCCTCTCTGTGAAAAAATACTTCCTTAAATTACCTCTGAGCCACGTCCCCTCTATCTTCAAATTGTGCCCTCTTGTTCTTGCACACCTCTTTTTTTGAAAGATGCTACCCTCTTGGACTTTGTTGATTCCCTTGAGGTACTTGAACATTTCTATCATGTCCCCCCTCTCCCTCCTTTCCTCGAGGCTATACATATTAAGCTCCTTTCATCTCTCTTCACATGTATTCTGGTGCAGACCCTGCACCATTTTAGTTGCCCTCCTCTGGACAGCTTCCATCCTGTCTATGTCTTTGCTGAGATTGGATCTCCAGAACTGCACACAGTACTCCAGATGGGATCTCACCAGCTGTCTGTACAGAGGGATAATAACTTCCTGTTTTCTACTGGTGATGCCTCTC
This sequence comes from Neoceratodus forsteri, assembly GCA_016271365.2. Lineage (NCBI taxonomy): Eukaryota > Metazoa > Chordata > Ceratodontiformes > Ceratodontidae > Neoceratodus > Neoceratodus forsteri. The sequence goes on from CM028133.1 coordinate 997,271,009, forward strand.
CCTATGCATCACAGTATCCCCCCAGCTCTCCTTGCTGCCCTCTCACATTGCTTGCCCACCTTTAGGTCATCTGATATGACTACCCCCAGGTCCCTTTCCATTTTTGTTGTTGTTAGTATCTCACCCCCCCATTGTGTACTCTTCCCCTGAGTTTTTGTTTCCCAGGTGCATTACCTTGCACTTCTTAAATTGAATCTAAGCTGCCATACATTTGACCATTCCTCTAACCTTGCCAAGTCCCTTCTCATCCTTTCCACCCCACCCTGTGCATCAAATCTGCTGCAGATCTTTGTGTCATCTGCAAAGAAACATACTTTTCCTTCCAGTCCTTCTGCAATGTCGCTTATAAAGACATTGAAGAGGACCGGTCCTAATACCGAACCCTGCGGTATCCACTAGTAACCTTCCTTTCTTCTGAGTGGACTCCATTTACTATTACTCTCTGTGTCCTATTCTCCAGCCAATTCTTTACCCAGACTGTCATCTTGGGACCCACTCCCAGACTGGCTAACTTGTATATTAATCTTTTGTGTGGGACTGTCAAATGCCTTGCTAAAGTCTAGGTAGGGCATGTCCACAGCTCCTCCCTGATCTAATTTGGTCACCCAGTCAAAGATATCTATCAGATTCGTCTGGCATGACCTTCCCACTGTGAATCCATGCTGCCTAGGGTCCTGTGCCTCTCTGGCCTCTAGATACTCTACAATTCTTTCCTTCAGAAGTGATTCCATCATTTTCCCTATCACTGAGGTTAAACTAACAGGTCTGTAGTTTCCTGCTTCTGCCTTGCTCCCACTTTTGTGAAGGGGAATCACATCTGCCCTCTTCTAGTCCTCGGGTACCGCCGCATCCTCCCATGATTTGTTAAAAAGAGTAGTCAGTGGTGTCACTAATTCTACCCATAGCTCTTTTAGAATTCTGGGATGAATCCCATCAGGCCCCATTGCTTTGTCCACCTTCAGTTTTAAGAGTTCTTTCAGAACCCTTTCTTCTGTAAATGGGCTGGTATCAACTTCTGTATCCAGAGTGTTTCTACTGTTTGTTTTATGTACCTCCCCCTCTTCATTTGTAAATACTGAGCAAAAATATTTGTTTAGCATCACTGCCTTTTCACAGTCTCCCTCTGCCCACCCTCCCTCCCTTTATTAAGCCTCACTATCCTCCTTGGTCTTCCTTCACTCCCTGATGTACCTATAAAAGGTTTTATCCCCCTTCTTAACTGAGTTGGCTATATTTTCCTCGGTTTGGGCCTTTGCTGTTCTGACTGCCTTCCCAGCCTCCTTTTGCTTTAACTGATACAGTTCTCTGTCCTGCTTCTTCTGCGATTCCTAGTACTTCCTAAATGCTTTCTTTTTCTCTTGAACCTTCACTGCCACTTCCTTTGAGAACCATAGTGGTTTCTTACATCGTTTTATTTATTTGCTTCACACAAAGGCTCGTACTCTGTGATGGCAGTTTTTATTATTCCCCCTTGTTCTTCCACCCCTCCTTCCTGCCCATTTGCTAGTGCATTCCTTAGGCACTCACCCATTTTGGTGAAGTCAGCCTCCAAGTCCAGTACTTTTGTCTTTGTATGGTTTGACTCTATTGCTGTGTTTATTGTGAACATACTGTTCGATGGTCGCTAGTTCCCAGATGGCTACCCACTCTACATCTGTGATCCTCTCTCCATCTCCATTTGAGAGAATCAAGTCTAATATTGCTCCCTCACAAGTGGACTCCAGTACTAGTTGTCTAAGGCATGCCCCCTGTAGGGCATCTAGAATAACTGCACTCTTCAAAGTGGCAGCTGCAACTGCACTCCAGTTAACATCTGGCATATTCAGATCACCCATCAGCAATATTTCCCCTTTTTCTGCCATTCTAAGTATACTTTCTATCATTTCCTTGTCCATTTCCTCCTCCTGAGAAGGGAGTCTGTATACATCCCCTGTGCAGATTGTGGTGCCATTGCCTGTTTCCAAATTTACCCACAGTGCTTCTTCTTCTCCCTGTTAGCCCTTTTGTTCTGTTGCTTTTATTCCTTCCTTTATGTAAAGAACTACTCCTCCTCCTCCTCTTTTACCCTCCCTGTCCCTTCTGTAGATAATGTATCCTGGTATGTTTATGTCCCAGTCATGGTTTTGTGTGTACCATGTTTCTGTGACTGCCACGATATCCAGATGTTCCTCCTCCATCAAGGCCACTAATTCAGGAAGCTTGTTACCCAGACTACTGGCATTGGTACTCATTGCTCTTCATTTTTTGATGGCTTCACCTTCTGTTCCAGCATCCCCCACTGACCGTTCTACCTCGGTCTTTTTCTCATTTAGTACCCTGTTTTGTAGGGAGAGGCTGGGATTTTCCTGCTGCTTGTCAGTGCCTCCCTCTTGGACTAGTTTAAAAGCTTGCCAATGAAGCATTTAAACCAATTGCTCAAAAGACTTGTTCCCTTCCTGGACAGATGCAGACCATCCTGCTAGTATAGGCTGATGTCCCTCCAGGTGGAATCCCAGTCCCCAATGAAGCCAAACCCTTGTGCTCCGCACCATTTTTTCAACCATTCATTAAACTGCATGGTGCTAATTACCCTCGCCTCCCCCATGCCTTTGACAGGCAGCACCTCTGAGAAGGATACTGTGTGTGCTACTTGTCTTAGGCCCCTCCCCAACTCTGCAATGTCCTCCTGCACTGCTCTATTCTCATGATGAGACAAGTCATTTGTCCCTAGGTGGACAATTGCATCCAGCTCAGACTCCCTTGCAGCTGTTCTCGTGATCCTGAGGTTGCGCTTCCTGTCTCTCCAAGCCATGGCACCAGGTAGGCACCTTACTTCAGTTTTCCCAGCTTGCCCCAGGTCTATACCCCTAATAATTGAGTCCCTCACCAGGAACTGCTCCCTTTCCCTGTGGTGTCCTCTGCCTCCTTCCTAAGGGCCTCCCTTGTGACAGTTGTCATCAGTCTTCTCTGTGGGTGCATCCATAGGTGAGCTATGCTCCCCCAGAATGGTGTATAGATTGTGGAGTGGAACAATTGACTGGGTATGCCTCTGTTCCTCCATCCTCACCCTCCCTGAGCCCACTGTGGTCCAACTGCTGTGCTTTCTTTGCAACCTCTGAGGTAGTGGTGTGGCGCTAGTGCTCCCTGGATGGGGAAGGTTCCCTTTCTACTGTCCAGTGTGGCCTGGAGGAAGGTTTCCTTACTACTGTCCTGTGCGGCCTGAAGACGGGCAACTTCCTCCCTCAGGGCAGATAGATGTCTGCAAATAGGGCAGCATCTCAGCCTCCAGAAAGACTCCCGGAAGACTGCTGCCCCACAGCCATTACATTGAACTACTCCCCACATTTTTATCTACTTTTTTTTGTTTGCTTGTATTTGTGTGTGTGTGTGTATGTGTGTGTGTGCGCGCGCACGTGTGCGTGATTGGTTATATAGAAATATATATATTATACAATGTGTATGCTTATATTGTTAGTGCAGTGTGCTAGAGAGGATATGACAGTGATATGCACCTTGCACTCTATGGAAATGATGTCAGAACTTCAGGTATAAAGGAACTATTTCCAGGGGTGGGTGGGGAGAGGGGTGGGAAGGGTTGGGCCTAAACTGTGCCCTCACAAAACAATTGGCTAAAAGCTCTCACCCACCACTGCAATGAGTGCCTTCCTGTCAGCAAGATACCATACACAACAATTTGACAGAGAAAGTACCCTGCTAATCAAACAGAGAAAAATCCAGACATCCAAGTCAGACACAGGTAAACCTCTCCAGCCCCAAAACAGCCTGGTGGTTTGTTAGCCACAAAAGAAAATCAAATACGCAGTTATTTCAGCCCTTCTGAAGATGCTGACAAGATAAGCAGTTTTGAAACCCCCCCTTCCTGAATTAAAAACTAAAATAATTAAACACAAAGCAATACCACTGTAGAAGTGAGGAAAACTTCTCTTAGATGTAAGCAAGAGAGAGAGATTAGTTACAGATATTTAGTCCAATATAGTATATCCCAAGCAGCTTCTCAGTTGTTTCAAAGCATACCCAGTACACAACTCGGAAGAAGATGGACTTCTGTCTCAAACTGGATAACACCAGTAGTTGTTAGTAATTGGACAATGCTGAAATGATCAAGCTAGACAATTGACTGTGATGCAGGCCTCTGACTTGTGAAGACAATTTCCCCCACCTCGGGCTATGTCTGGCATCCAATTACAAACTGCAGCCTCTGCTATTTTAAATCACACAACCCCACCAAATGTTGCAAAATATATTGATGCAGATTGTCACAGAATTCTAATAATCAGTCCAGTTAGCCACAAAGGAAAATCAAACATGCAGTTATTTCAGCCCTTCTGAAGATGCTGACAAGATAAGCAGTTTTGAAAACCCCCTTCCTGAATTAAAAACTAAAATAATTAAACACAAAGCAATACCACTGTAAAAGTGAGGAAAACTTCTCTCAGATGTAAGCAAGAGAGAGATTTGTTACTGATAGCTAGTCCAATATAGTATATCCCACGCAGCTTCTCAGTTGTTTCAAAGCACACCCAGTACACAACTTGGAAGAAGATGGACTTCTTTAGGAAAAACTCCTAATACCAGTTAGAGGGAAGGAAACAGTAGAACTTCACATACAAATTAAAACACTCTGCACAGCATGTATTTTTTCAAGTTTTGGGTGTAGTTTTCCTTTAAGAGCCAGTGCTCAATTAAGGGCCAGGGAAGTCAGGGACACAAACAGTTTCTGAAATACAATAAACAGGTAGTCAATTAAGCACAGGGTCAGATGTGCCATAATGGCGATTAATCGAGGTATTGTCTGACATGCAGCGGGTGATTAACACCTATTCTTGGCACTGAAAACTTATTAAGTGCTAAGCAGGTTGCAAGAATGATTGCATCAGTGTAAATAGCTCACATTATATGTTACAACTCAGGTATCATCATAAGCAGCAGTCTCAGTGAGCAGGACACATCAAAGCACCCCCAAGACTACTCACCCGAGGCAGAGCCGTTTGCGAAGAAGCAAAAGCTGCATAACTACAGCATATAATTCAAATTACAGGCTATTGAAAGTGTCCAAAATGGGGAAAGCAAAGAAAGTGCAGCTCGTAACTTTGCTGATGATGCTGAAAGGATACAGGAGTGGTGTAAGAAGGAAGACCAGCTCCACTCCATGTCATCAGCGGGGAGAAGAACATTAGGAGGCAGCGGTCGGCGTCCTGTCTCTGAGATGCTTGAGGTTCGGCTCTACTCCTGGATCGAGACAATGTCAGTACAGCGGCCGTGTGTGACTTGCAAAGCAGTAAAGAAAGAAGCACTTTAATTTTTTTCAGGATGTAGTGCTGACAAGCATTTCCTTGCGAGTGATGGGTGGCTGAGGAATTTTTTTCCTCAGATTTGTCATTACCGTACAAAGAAAAACCACAGTGGGACAAAAAAATCCCTGAAACTGTTGCTCCCAAGCTGACATCATTTCTGTGGTATGTGCGGAGAACCAAAATTAAACAGGGGTATGCATTAGCAGAGATCGGGGGAATGGTTGAAACTCCAATTTGGCTTGACAAGGCAGCTGATTACACTGTAGATTTCAAAGGAAGCAAATGGGTCCCACTGAAAACCACTGGCCATGAAAAGTCACGAGTAACAGTTGTTTTGGCAGCAAAGGCTAATGGAACAAAACTCCCTCCCTTTATAGTGTTTAAGGGGAAGCGCAGGGACAAGGAACTGGACACTGTGAGTGGAGCTGTTTGTGTTTACAGTGAAAACGGCTGGATGAATGAAGACTTAGCGCACATATGGCTTAATCAAGTTTGGGATTCTCTCACTTTTTCAAGGCGACTTTTAGTCTGGGATGCTTACTGTTGCCACATACAGGAGTCCACAAAGCATGTGCTAAAAAAACTGAATACTAACATGGTAGTTATACCAGCCGGCTGCACCGGGCTTGTTCAAGCAGCAGATGTCTGTTGGAATGTGCCGTTTAAGGCTCATTATAGAGAGCTATATGAGAAGTGGATGTCAAAGGGGCAAAAACAGTACACCCATGGAGGAAACATGAAGCCACCAACAAGAGTGCAGCTAGCTAAGTGGATGAAGCAAGCATGGGACAATATCACCACTGAGCTCATAGTGAAGTCTTTCATTGTTTGCGGTATTTCTAATGAGCTTGACAGCTTGGAAGATGATTCCATAAATGTGCTAAAAACCAAATGGCATTCTGTACCAACAAAGGGAAGATGGACTCACAAAGCTTCAGGCACTTACAATGGATAACACTGATCCAGACCCAACACCAGATCTTGAAACAGAACCGGAAGATGTGGAGGAGAATGCAGATAATGAACTTGGAGTGGAGGATGTAACGAAGACCGAGCAATTCTTTTACTTGTCTTGTGACCCCCCCACTTGTTTTTGATCAACATAAAATAAAGTCACAAGTATATATTTAGTAAATTGGATATTTCAACTGAGGAAAAATTATATAAATATATAATCTAATGGATGGATTTGTGTGTCTTTATTTTTATTGTTTAGAGCACACATAGCTTGAAATAAATAAAAACCTGTGCTCAAATAACCGCCTGTTTGAATCAGTGCCTGGTGTTGACTCATGCCAAAAAAAAATTAAAAATAAGGGTCAAGGCTCTATTTCAGACAAATATGGTACTTTACTTTGCATGCTCTGCAGAAGACTTAGTTTTCAGGTGCCTATTTCATTCTACCAACTGAGAGGCTTGGGCAGGACAGCTTTGGGAAGCATTCTCAAAGTCAACATGAATGCCTGAATTAAATTACATCTTTCTTCCACAGGAGGAGAAAGAAAACATCTTCGTTCTTTACTTGAAAGAAATGTGCAGTTTACATTCCCTTTAGCTCTTTCTTTAGGGAGGGGAACTTTACCATCTCAGTCAAAGTGTCTGAGCTTTCTTAGACAACAAGCCATTCTGCATTGCAGCCTACTTCAAGTGCATTACAACCTAAATGGGCAGCTGACAGCACAAGGAGCATTTTACTATAAGCTCCAGTATTGAGTGGCTACCGTAGCCTGGAGGTGAATGACTTCTAATGATTCACTCCAGCACTTCTTATCTCAGGGGTCCTTTTTTACGGTCATTAATGCTGGCTTCCTTTTACAGTAGGAGCCACTGTAGCAGAGTTTTATTGGACAGTAATAATCCTTGTACTATCTCTTATTTCAATTTATGCAAGCAGGAACACAGGATTTATTCTCTACTAAGCCATCTAAATATATTTTTGAGCATTTAAGAGCTGCCAGTGCATCATGATGGTTCATTCTTTAAAATGTCAACATATTTATAATGGGTCTCTAGCACTGTATTAGGTAAAATGACAATAAGCTAGCCACCTTCCATGCTTCTATTTTTATTACTTTGAACCCATCCACATGATGCATTTTTATGTTTGCTTGCATGCATGTGCAAGAAGCATAGTGCCATCATCTGAGTTTTCGGAGGTGTGGCACCCCTCTCCCAATTCAGTCAGTGTGTTTGCAGGCACAGCCACAGTTCTCCAATGCCTGCTGGAGATGTCTATGACAGCAGTCCAAAATGCAGTGGTATACAGCTGAAAGGGGGAGCTATGCTTCAGTGAGCAGCAATCAGCTATCACCTGCTCATGCGCGCTCCCCTGCACACACACACACACGCACATGCTGCGTACTCACCCAACACATGTGCTGTGCTACCCCTCCAAACAGAGTTCCACAAGCCATGCTGGGTGCCCACCCAGTGTGGCTACACACGTATAGCTGATGGGGGTGCCCAATCCCCTGTCAGCTCCACTGTCACCCCCAGAGTACAGGGTGCCATGCTGGGATGCTCATAGTCTGTGTAACAAGCTCCCTGAACTAGTGGCCTTGATGGAAGAGGGTTGCCTGGATATTGTGGCAATCACAGAAACATGGTACACAGAGAACCATGACTGGGATGTCAACATACCAGGATACACAATCTATAGGAGGGACAGGAAGGGTAAAAGAGGAGGAGTAGCTCTCTATGTAAAGGAAGGGATCAAAGCAACAGAACTAAAGAGTAAACAGGGAGCAGATGAGGCACTTTGGGTCACCCTGGAGACAGAAAATGGCACCACAATCTGCATGGGGGTTATATACAGATCCCCATCTCAGGGGAAGGGAATGGACAAGGAAATGATAGAAGGCTTTCTTAGAATGGTAGAAAAAAGGGAGATGTTGTTGATGGGGGACCTGAATATGCCAGATGTTAACTGAAGCACCTTTGCTGCAGGCACATCCAAGAGCAGGGTCATTCTTGATGCCCTACAGGGGGCATGCCTCAGACAGCTAGTATCAGAACCCACTCGGGAGGGAGCAATCTTAGACCTGGTACTTTCAAATGGGGATGGAGAAAGAATCTCAGATTTAGAAGTGGGTAGCCATCTGGGAACAAGCAACCACCAAACAGTGTGGTTCACGATAAACACAGCCATACAATCAAGCCATACAAAAGCAAGAGTACTAGACTTTAGGAGAGCTGACTTTGGGAAAATGAGAGAGTGCCTCAGAAAAGCACTAGCAAACAGGCAAGAAGGAGGGGTGGAGGAACAATGGGGAGTGATCAAAACAACCATCACAGAGGCAACAAGCCTTTGTGTAAAGCAAATCAATAAAACACAACGAAGGAAAAAACTGCTATGGTTCACAAAAGAGGTGGCAGGGAAGGTTAAGGAGAAAAGGACAGCATTCAGGAAATATAAGGAAACACAGAAGGAGCAGGAAAGATAACTTTATCAGTTAAAGCAGAAAGAGGCTGGGAAGGCAGTCAGAATAGCAAAGGCCCAAACCGAGGAAAGGATAGCCAATTCTGTTAAGAAGGGGGATAAGACCTTTTATAGGTACATTAGGGAGCAAAGAAAGACCAAAGGAGGGATACTGAAGCTTAGTAAAGGGGAGGGAATGTGGGTAGAGGGTGGCAGTGAATAAGCAGGGATACTGAACAAATATTTCTGCTCAGTTTTCACAAAGGAAGAGGGGGGGAGTTACCTAAACCAAACAAGAGAAACGCTCTGAAGACGGGGGTCAATACCAGTCCATTTACAGAAGAAAGGGTTCTGAAAGAACTAATAAAATTGAAGGTGGACAAAGCAATGGGGCCTGATGGAATTTACCCAATAATTCTAAAAGAACTAAGGGTAGAACTAGTGACATCGCTGACTACTCTATTTAACAAATCATGGGAGGATGGGATGGTACCGGAGGACTGGAGGAGGGCAGATGTGATTCCTTTTCACAAAAGTGGGAGCAGGACAGAGGCAGGAAACTACAGATCAGTTAGTTTAACCTCAGTGGTAGGGAAAATGATGGAATCACGTCTGAAGGAAAGAATTGTTGAATACCTAGAGGCCAGTGGGGCACAGGACTCAAAGCAGCATAGATTCTAGATGGGAAGGTCATGTCAGACGAATCTAATAGATGTCTTTGACTGGGTGAACAAAGTAGTAGACCAGGGAGGGGCTGTGGACATGGCCTACCTAGATTTTAGCAAGGCATTTGATACAGTCCCACACAAAAGATTAATACACAAGATAGCCAGCCTTGGAATGGGTCCCAAGGTGGTAGCCTGGATAAAACATTGGCTAGACAACAGGACACAAAGGGTAGTAGTAAATTGAGTACACAGTGAAGAAAGGAGGGTTACTAGCGGGGTACCACAGGGTTCAGTACTAGGACCGGTCCTTTTTAATGTCTTTATAAATGACATTGCAGAGGAATTGGAAGGAAAAGTATGTCTCTTTGCAGATGACACAAAGATCTGCAACAGGGTGGATACACAAGATGGAGTGGAAAGGATGAGAAGGGACTTGGCAAGGCTGGAGGAATGGTCAAATGTATGGCAGCTCAGATTCAATGCAAAGAAGTGCAAGGTAATGCACAGGGGAAACAAAAACCCAGGGGAAGCGTACACAATGGGGGGTGAGATACTGACAACAGTAAAAATAGAAAGGGACCTGGGGTAATTATATCAGATGACTTAAAGGTGGGCAAGCAATGAGAAGGCAGTAAGGAAGGCTGGGGGATACTGGGATGCATAGGAAGAGGCATCAATAGTAGAAAACAGAAGTTGTTATCCTCTGTACAGACAGTTGATGAGACCCCATCTGAGTACTGTGTGCAGTTCTGGAGACCCCATCTCTGCAAAGATATAGACAGAGTGGAGGCTGTCCAGAGGAGGGCAACCAAAATGGTGCAGGGTCTGCACCAGAAGACATACGAAGAAAGACTAAAGCAGCTTAATATGTATAGTCTTGAGGAAAGAAGGGAGAGAGGGGACATGATAGAAACTTTCAAGTACCTGAAGGGAATTTACAAAGTCCAAGAGGGTAGCATCTTCCAGAAAAAGAGATGTGCAAAAACAAGGGGGCACAATTTGAAGATGGAGGAGGGACAGCTCAGGAGTAATGTGAGGAAGCATTTTTTCACTGAGAGGGTTGTGGATGCATGGAACAGCCTCCCTGAGGAGGTTGTGGAGTCAAGAACAGTGGGGGGCTTCAAGAATGCATGGGACAGGCATAAGGCCGTCCTAGGGGTGGGTAAGAGGAAGTAAGCTGTTGGTTAACTAGGATCTGCAGCTTATCTGTTAGGTAGGAAAATGGGCAGACTAGGTGGGCCAAGCGATCCTTATCTGCCATCAGATTCCACGTTTCTACGTTTCTACATTTCAACCCAGCATGGCAACAGATGCTGTCACCGACGGGGGTGCCCAATCCCCTGTCGGCTCCATGCCCCCCCAAACAGCCATCCTTGTGCCATGCCTCGAGCCCACCCCAGTGTGACAACAGATTCTGTCACCGACGGGGAGCCCACCCCTGCCTGCTCCACCTCAGTCCCTTGTGCTGCCACTGGGAGCCCACCCAGTGTGGAAAACATCCCAGTCATCTCCTCCATAGTTTAAAACAAACAAACCCTGAAATAGAAAAATGGTCCCTCGCTACTCTGCCCCCACCACGCCCACCCACTGTGCACCTGCCTCCCCACCTCCCACCCCATACTTACCTCTGGACTCCGGCGTGACAATCTTCGGTGGACCAGGAACACGTCTGCACTCTTCAAAGCCGACCGCGAAATGAGGAAATGCCGGTGAGCTGTATAATGGGATAGATAGGGTTTTTTTCAACTTTGCTGCATATCTCAGGCATTTTTTGGAATTTTTGCACCAAATTTTCAGCATGGGATTTTTGGGACCCCTTCTCATGAATGCTGTCACTGTCATGTCATTAATCGTGCCCAAAGGGTGATTTCACAATCACTGTGCGAAATCACCTTTCAGGACCAAGTAATAAAATGACACTGTTCATAAGGTGGGCTCTCAAAAAGCCTATGTTGAAAATTTGGTGGAATAATTCTGAAAAATGACTGTTTTACGAGAGTGCATTGCGAAGTTCCTACTCATGCTCATAAATTCACAAATGTTCAATATTTTCACTCCAGATTTTCAACATTGCCATTTTACCACACTTCCTTATGAGCAGTACAGCTATCATTTTTCACATCTTGCCCAAAACGTGTTTCCACTCATGTAGCGCACAATGGCACAGTCAGTGTGTGAAATCAATGTATAGGACACATTATGAAAATCACAGTGACACTGTTAATGAGCAGAAGTCTTAAAATGGCTATGTTGAAAATTTGGTGAAAAAATTCCTAAAAATTACTGTTTTACAAGTGTGCATTGCGCAATTCCTAGTCACTCTCATAAGTTTGCAAATTTTCAATATTTTCACTCCAGATTTTCAACATTGCCATTTTATTACACTTCCTTATTAACAGTACAGCTGCCATTTTTCACATGTCACCCAAAATGTGTTTCCGCACATGTAGTGCACAATGGAGCAGTCGGTGTGCGAAAGCAATGATTGGGACAGATTAAGAAAATCACAGTTACACTGTTCATGAACAGAGGTCTTAAAATGGCTATGTTGAAAATTTGGTGACAAAAGTCCATAAAATGACAGTGTTTGGAGTGAGCATTGTGCGGTTTCCACGTACTCTCGTAAGTTCATGACTTTGTAATATTTTCAGTCCAGATTTTTACCAGTGGCATTTTTCCACACTTCCTTATGAACAGTACCGCTGTCATTTTTCATAACATGGCCGAAATGTGTTTTCACTCTTTCAGCACAGAGATGCGTGGTCACTGTGGGAAATCATTGTTCGGGACTGATAAAGAAAATCACAGTGACGCTGTTCATGATCGGAGGTCCCAAAATGCCTGTGTTGAAAATCTGCTGTAAAAATTCCCCTAACTAATTACATTTTGGGTGTGCGTTGCACAGTATCTATGCATGCTCGTGACTTCACCAATTTTTTTTTAATATTTTTACTGCAGATTTGCAACATTACCATTTTTTACACCTCCACATGAATAGTACAGTTGTCATTTGTCACATCCTGTTTGGAATGTGTTTTTGCACCTGTGGTGCTCAATGCCATAGTCGCTGTGCATAACCAGATTTCAGTTAACAAACTGATATTGCCAGTGTTCATGAGGTGGGGGGGGTCACAAAAAAAATGTTGAAAATTTGGAGTGAAAATACCAATGAATGCCTGAGGTGTTAGAGTTTCGAACTATAACACCCCACCCTGTAGAGAATGGCAGGCATCAGAGGTGTGACTTGGGATTCTTGCCTGTAATGCTCATACCATTCCACACCATGCAGCCAGTGAGAGGCATCAAGGTATGCCTTGGACTCTTCAGACCCAAAGTTCACCCCATTCTCCAATACCGCACCCATCTCACCATATTTCTTGATGGAATGGGATGCGCATAAGGGCCAAAGACCCCAAGGCATTCCGTGACACTTGTCAGTGTCTGGAGGGTAGGGTGTGGTGAAATGGCATGGCCGTTATGCCTGATGACCCAAAGGCACACCCCAATGCCTGTCACTCTCTGCAGGGTGGTGGTGGGGTTGGCTTCAGTTCAATACTTCACTGCCATTCCTATTATGCAGCTCTGTAACTTCTACACTACCACTACCACTGCCAATGCCAGCAAGGAAACATTTGGCATTGACAAATGCTTGTTCTTACTGCTTGTACAAGAGGACATGAGTGATAGATAATATATTCTTGTGTTGGTGCTCGGCCTGATTAGTTTATCCAAATTGATAGAATTTGAATATATGGATTTGTCTTTGGGAAGTATATAAAATATGAAACATATTTTAATTTATTTGGAAAAATAAAAATTTTTTGACCATTTTCTTGAACTTAGGTTAAAAATCCAGCAGACATTTCATTAGAAATAACCTCCAATGTTGTGACAGAGTGATTTAGGGCTACCTCTGTTAAGGCTGCTGTTGTCAGTCATATACATCTCCCACAGCTCAAGAATCCACTTGATTGTCACCCTAATCATTCTATATTTTCTGATTGAGGTTCTGTGGACATAAAGTGGTGTTTTACCAATCGTTCCACAATGTCAGCATTGGTCAAGGAGCCACAACATGCACCATATGCAAAATTTGGCACGCTTACTTCAAATGTGTAATTTAAAAAGCAATTTATTGCGTGTACTACAAACGTTTGCACAATCTGACAGTGTAAAATATTATAAAATGCTATAAATAAGCCTCCTGCAATGCAAACTATTAATAACTGAATGTTTATTAATAGCACACTGATTTAATAAACAGCACAGTAGTAATAGTTTCCAAACCAACCTAGTGGAACTTATATCATGAATTAAATTGAGGATTATTTGCCTGTCGTACTTCATCTCCCTTTACAGCACAGCCCAACAAATCTTAACACATCCCAGCCTAATCAGTCATCAGTTCAGTTCCCCCTTCGTTATGGTGCCATCAACATAAAATCAGCTGATGTTAAACCATCAATGAACATGCTGTTTTTTTTTGGATGGAAAGCACACACACACACACACACACACACACACTGTGGAATTACTAAAATGTTCCATGAAACTGCTAATAAGTAGTCTGTCCGGAGTATCACTGTGCTATTTACCATACATGAAATTTAACTCCATCCCCTGCAGGACCAACAGTTTGTCTGAGATAACAGTTTGACAAGGTTACTGAATAATGCCCCAAAATGAGTGAGAATATTTGCTTTGCAAGTTGTAAAGAGAAAGAGGGAGATTTAACACCGTTCCGGGTGGGACCAAACAGTAGGTTAATAGCACACTGTAACTTTTTTTTACTTTGAAGTACATAGTGCATGAATGCACAGCAGTTCGCTAGCAAACATAAAACTTTACACATTCCTACCTGTCACCAGGCAATGTTGTGAAACTAACATTTATCCTGTGAGAGAAAGACCAGATCAAACAGCAGGTTAATAGCACAGCATTAACTTCAAAGAGTGGGGTTATTCTAGATGCCCTACAGGGGGCATGCCTTAGACAACTAGTATTGGAGCCCACTCGAGAGGAAGCAATATTAGACCTGGTTCTCTCAAATGGAGATGAAGAGAGGATCATAGATGTAGAAGTGGGTAGCCATCTGGGAACAAGCGACCATCGAACAGTATGGTTCACAATAAACATAGCTATAGAGTCAAGCTATACAAAGGCAAAGATACTGGACTTTAGGAGGGCTGACTTTGCCAAAATGGGTGAGTGCCTAAGGAATGCACTAGCAAATGGGCAGGAAGGAGGGGTGGAAGAACAATGGGGAATAATAAAAACTGCCATCACAGAGGTAACAGGCCTTTGTGTGAAGCAAATAAACAAAATTAAACGATGTAAGAAACCACTGTGGTTCTCAAAGAAAATGGCAGTGAAGGGTCAAGAGAAAAAGAAAGCTTTCAGGAAGTACAAGGAATCACAGAAGTAGCAGGACAGAGAACTGTATCAGTTAAAGCAAAAGGAAGCTGGTAAGGCAGTCAGAACAGCAAATGCCCAAACTGAGGAAAAGATAGCCAACTCAGTTAAGAACGGGGATAAAACCTTTTATAGGTACATCAGGGAGCAAAGGAAGACCAAGGGAGGGAAGTGAGGCTTAATGGGGGGCAGAGGGTGACTGTGAAAAGGCAGAGATACTAAACAAATATTTTTGCTCAGTATTTACAAAGGAAGAGGGAGAGTTACCTAAAACAAACAGTAGAAACACTCTGGATATAGAAGTTGATACCAGCCCATTTACAGAAGAACTGGTTCTTAAAGAACTCTTAAAACTGAAGGTAGACAAAGCAATGGGGCCTGATGGGATTCATCTCAGAATTCTAAAAGAACTAAGGGTGGAATTAGTGACACCATTGACTACTCTGTTTAACAAATCATGGGAGGATGGGGTGGTACCCAAGGACTGGAGGAGGGCAGATGTGATTCCCCTTCAACAAAAGTGGGAGCAAGGCAGAAGCAGAAAATTACAGACCTGTTAGTTTAACCTCAGTGGTAGGGAAAATGATGGAATCACTTCTGAAGGAAAGAATTGTCGAGTATCTAGAGGCCAGAGGGGCACAGGACCCAAGGCAGCATGGATTCACAGCGAGAAGGTCATGCCAGACAAATCTGATAGATTTCTTTGACTGGGTGACCAAAGTAGTAGATCAGGGAAGGGCTGTGGACATGGTCTACCTAGACTTTAGCAAGGCATTTGACACAGTCCCACACAAAAGATTAATATACAAGTTAGCTAGCCTGGGAGTGGGTCCCAAGATGACAGCCTGGGTAAAAAATTGGCTGGAGAACAGGACACAGAGAGTAATAGTAAATGAAGTCCACTCTGAAGAAAGGGGGGTTACTAGTGGGGTACCACAGGGTTCAGTATTAGGACCGGTCCTCTTCAATGTCTTTATAAGTGACATTGCAGAGGGACTGGAAGGAAAAGTATGTCTCTTTGTAGATGACACAAAGATCTGCAACAGAGTTGATGCACAAGGTGGGGTGGAAAGGATGAAGAGGGACTTGGCAAGGTTAGAGGAATGGTCAAATGTATGGCAGCTTAGATTCAATGCTAAGAAGTGCAAGGTAATGCACCTGGGAAACAAAAACCCAGGGGAAGAGTACACAATGTGGGGTGAGATACTAACAACAACAAAAAATGGAAAGGGACCTGGGGGTAGTCATATCAGATGACCTAAAGGTGGGCAAGCAATGTGAGAGGGCAGCAAGGAGGGCTGGGGGGGATACTGGGATGCATAGGGAGAGGCATCACCAGTAGAAAACAGGAAGTTATTATCCTTCAGTACAGACAGCTGGTCAGACCCCACCTAGAGTACTGTGTGCAGTTCTGGAGACCCAGTCTTCGCAAAGACATAGACAGGATGGAAGCTGTCCAGAGGAGGGCAACTAAAATGGTGCAGGGTCTGCACCGGAAGACACATGAAGAGAGACTTAAGGAGCTTAATATGTATAGCCTCGAGGAAGGGAGGGAGAGGGGGGACATGATAGAAACTTTCAAGTACCTCAAGGGAATCAACAAAGTCCAAGAGGGTAGCATCTTTCAAAAAGAGAGGTGTGCAAGAACAAGGGGGCACAATTTGAAGATAGTGGGGGGTGGCTCAGAGGTAATTTAAGGAAGTATTTTTTCACAGAGAGGGTTGTGGATCCATGGAACGGCCTTCCGGAGGAGGTCGTGGAGTCAAAAACAGTGGTAGAATTCAAGCATGCATGGGACAGTCATAAGGCAATTCTAGAGGGTGGGGGAAGGAAGAAGTAGGCTGCTGGTTAACTAGGATCTGCAGCTTATCCAGTAGGCAGGGAAATGGGCAGACTGGGTGGGCCAAGTGGTCCTTATCTGCCGTCAAATTCTATGTTTCTATGTTTTACATTTATTTATTTTCCATACTATTAATCATTTATTAGTCAGTGAGAAGAATCCTGTTAACCCAAATATTTCCATTCTTTTCATTAGCTTCATATTTTCCGTAGCTTGCTTATGCTAAATTAAATCTAAAAATAATATTATTGTATTAGAAATCATACTGTATATTTCAATTAGTTTAGATGATGGTGTTAGAAGGGATTCAACTCGTTTACCCCCCATTACCTAAACATTTCATTTTTGAAATAATGTTTGTATTGGTGCTGTATTGAATACACCTAATAAAACACACCCTTTTTTGTTTTTGTCTGCTACACATCTGAATGAGCTCAGGTGAACCTGGAAATATAAATGATTGCTTTTGACTGTCTCAGACTTTGGTGCTAAGTTACAATAAGTAAGGACAGTATTTACTGCAGAATCTTACTATTAAGAAAGTCAGACATACCCCACAGTGGTGATTTGTTACTTGTCATAGCCTTTTTTTTACTTCGAATAGGCACAAGTTACATGGTGATAAACAATTGACACGGAGCCTTCCAAGAATAACATTGCATTTGTACATGAAAGTAGAGGGGCACAACCAGGGATTACTAGAGGCACAGTCAGAAATCAGAAATGACAGCAGAAGTACCGGCACCTAGTAAAGGATTTGCATAGTACAGTGGCTCCACATTACAAGTAAAAACTGTGAATTCAAGCAAAATGTCCCTGCCAAAAAATGAAATTTCTCAGAAGTATTATAAAAAGCTCACCAAGCCGAGCACTAACAAATAAGCTCAGTGTCCACTTTTTAAAGTTAAAAGTCCAGTCAACCTGTTTAGGATCAACTCAAAGCAAAGCTTTTGCACAGGCTCGAACCCCACCACTGGACAGACGTCTCCTAGATTTGTAAGTGCTCAGTTTAATATGATTTTTTATAACAGTTCTGAGGAATACAGTTTTTTTGTAGGGACATTTTGCTCGAATCCATGGTTTTTACTTGTAATGTTGAGCCACTTTACTGTACAGAGCCTTTGGTAAGTGTTGGTACTTCAGATGTTATTTCTGATTTCTGGCTGCAGCTTCATTTCTCCCTGGTTGTGGTCCCTCTACTTTCATGAACAAAAGCATTTTTTTCCCTTTTACAGCTAGTCACAAAGCAGCTTATGGAGGATTTTTCCATCCCTGCTTACTTTTCTCTGCCTGAGCTGCATTTTTAATGGACTCAGGGCTCAGTAATCTGAGCAGGGAAGGTTGAACTATGACATGATTGCACCTTTTAAATTA
Organism: Neoceratodus forsteri; assembly: GCA_016271365.2. NCBI lineage: Eukaryota > Metazoa > Chordata > Ceratodontiformes > Ceratodontidae > Neoceratodus > Neoceratodus forsteri. Next base: position 997,289,015 of record CM028133.1, read on the forward strand.
GGTACCAATAGCAGTTGAATATTTTTGAGGTGGGGGAGCAGCTAGGCTAACCTAAATGCATTAAGATACAACTTTCCTTTATCTCCCGACATCAGGTATCTGACATGTGGAGATTAGAAGTGTTTTAAAATATCCCGTCCCTCGACTAGTAAACCTGATGGGGGAGTGGTTCAGCCATGGATAGCGGGAATTTTACATGGGGCCCCAGTGGTAGTTTGCCTGCTACACTTCTCTTGTGTTTTGTGGGTGGGGTCCCTATCATTTGTTTGATTGTGGAGGCCATGGGTACACATTCGGGAACTTTCCTTTTTCTTTCTGCAGGGGCAGTACTGTAGGACATGATCTGGAAAACAACTTATTGCAAGGTGCATACTTTATCCACCTTGGTAAAAGGCAACTATCACAGCTTCCAGTCTGCATTTTTCCTCCTCTTCTACAGGCAGAATACTACATGGTGGTTCTACACTGTTGCCAAAGGGCTAGTCCCTAGTTGGGTGCAGGTTTTTCAACCAAGCAGCTGTCAAATTTGCCTCTGTGCATGTTCTGCCTGGACTCTAGGGATCCACGGGGGTGGGGGGGGTGTATTCACTAACTTGATTTCTTTACACGGCAGCGCTGTTTCTCACTTAGGTTTAACCACAGCTGCTTTCTGCTTCAAGAAACCCATTCTCAGAGTACAATGTTACTGCATGAAGAACAAAAGTCTGACTAGGGCTTTGTACAGCTATCTAGTTCAACATACATCTGTGTCTTTTTACCCGTTGACTTTTTTAACATTGTGAGGCTTCTCAAACTGCTTCTTATTGACCACTCTTTCCTCTGATATCTGTTTATTAACTCTGCTAAAAAAAAGCTACTGTCGTGAGGGGGGCCTTTATCTCAATCGCGGTTCCCGATTTAGTGCTGTAAACCACCTTCCCTAGCTTCGGTCATTTTATCTGAAGAATGCAGTAAGCTGTTTCAATATCTTTTTTCCTTAGATCCCCCCCCCCCCCCATCAAATGAAATCTGGATAGTGCTTCAGTTATAATTCTCCTGAATTTTATTTATATTTATGGAAGTAGCCTGAATTATCCAGCAGCAGTAATGGATGGGAGTAACAACAGTTTGTTAAGTTCCCTAGTGAATCTACTCACTTTTTTGACTCTGTGCCACGTAGCTCATGCAGTACTCATATGACATAGCTCTCCTCTCTGCAACACAGCTGGCCACCTGACTGAGCTGGAATGAATGAACATGTACTTGTACAAGCACTCACTCATTCATTACCAGATACTGCTCATTTGTTGAGATCTTTCCGGGGGAGGAGGGCACAGACAAGAGTGGAGGGTTGTTCCAGTCCCTGACAGGGGTTAGTGGTGGGGTAGAAGGCTTCTTGGATGATGTCAATTCCCCCATTCCTACCCCCCCACTGGGGACCAGAATAGTCCTTCACTCCTATCTGAGGCCCCCTAAAAGAGCTCATTGAATGAGCTGGATCTGGCCTGGCTGTCAGTGAATGGGTGCATGCTTACACAAGTACGTGCTCATTCATTCCAGCTCGATTGGGTGCCAGCCATGATGGAGAGTGGAGGGCTGTGTTAGTCGCCAGCCCAGGGTTAGGATGGGGGGTAGTGGGGTGGTGAGGCACTACATGATCTGGTGGTGGTGAATCCATTAGACACCAGGGATTTAACTAATAATAAGACTATCAGTGGGAGAAGGGACCACTAGACACCAGGGATTTAATAATTTTTTTGTTTTCCACTGGAACCAGCAATTGGCAGGGGGGGGAGCACTAGACACCAGTGATTTAATTAAAATGCTTTTTTTTTTACTCTGGAACCAGCAACTGGCAGGGGTCAAGCCCTAGACACCAGGGATTTAATTGATAAGTTTTTTGGTGTTTTTTACATTGGGGATGGTGACCAATGGGGGGGGGGGCACAAAACACAAGGGATCTAATTAATAATTTTTTTTCTTACAGTGTGGCTGACAATCGCGGGGGAGGGGGACCAAAAGACACCAAAGGCCAGATATTCAAAGCCTTGAACCAGGTGCAAACCATTTGTGCTGCAATATCACCACATTTGCACCCAGCTGCAATATTTTAAAGTGCAAAGAGTGCTGGCACAACAGGTGACCAATTGAGGGGTGGAGATATGAATATTAGTGCACTGGGATATTCAAAACAACAGCGCCATGCTATAGCTATTAGCATGACCTGTAGTGCAGCACTAAATACTGCCACTAAAATGCATGTGGTAACTCTGGGCAAATACAGTCATCTAGAGCACTAGATTCTGAATTGCCGATGCAGTATGCATAAGCAGACATTATTGTGTATATGTCAGTGTCTCTGTATGAAGGTAATTGAAGGTGTTGCTTATGCAGACTGGTGGGGGGGGTGAGAGAAAGAGAGAGAGAGAGAGAGAGAGAGAGAGAGAGAGAGAGAGACAGAGGATCTCCATTCCCCAACTTCTCTGTTTGTGTGGCTCTGCCTTGTCAGTAATGTTTTTTTTATTATCCTTTCAGCACTGAACTGATGCCTATCCTCAGTGACACCGGGAAGGGGGTGAGTCACTGAGATTTCTGCCCAAGTGTCAATCTAGAATTCTCCATAATGTGTATGCTGTGGTTCTCTCCTGTGGTTGTCAGGAATTTCATGTTGAGCCAGTAATGAGGAGCGCGCTATGACTCCCCGATGCCCCTGTACCTGCTCTGTCTGCTGCTGTTGTCCTAGCTGTGTCCACAGATTGTAGGAAGAGAACAATCATTTCCTCACTTGGTCAAGGGGGAGTGTTGTGTGTTGTCCCCTCGCTCACCAAGAACTGTAAAAAATATACCACCGATCTCATCCCCCGAGGTACTCAGCACCACCTGCCCACCCAGTATCCTGCAGCCACACATTCCCATGTCCCAAAATCATGGTCACCGACCACACTTCATGTTGGCATATATGCAGAGACACACAGAGACATCAACCACACTGGCACAAAGAGCAGTGTGCAGACAGTTCCTGTCATGCAATATTGGGTTGCATGGTGCAGTGTCCTGTCACTGGGGTAAGTTGTATTATGATGGGCAACACCAAACTGGTGGTAAGGTGCCCCCCCCAACAGAGCTCAGGCGCATGACTTTGTGTCTCTGCCTCTCTGTAAGCATGATACCAGTGAGTAGGAGCCTGGGTCACAGTGGGCTGCCATATGCAGCAGGTCCCCACCAGCAGCAATGGAACTCCTTGGGAGTGGAAGTCACAGATGGCCATTCATTTCTGTGGGACTGCAATGGACAGACAGCCACAGAGTATGGTGCAGGGAGCGACAGTGAAAGTGAGTGAGGGAGCACAGCAGTGAGGTCCCGAGAGAACAGTGTAAGTGTGTGTTGCTGAGCACTGTGTTGGTCAGTACATTGTGGTGGTTTGGTGGGGAGGCAGGACAGTTGGTCATGCAGTATGTAGCCACTCATCTGGTGCAGCAGTGAGAGTGACAAAGAGAGTGACTGTGTTTGTGTGTCTCTCTGTCAGTGTCTGTGTCTGTGGGATCACTTCCCTGGTCACTTGCCTACGTTACTATATGTGTGTCAATATAGGCTGGGGACTGATCAGTGTAGCTCTGCTGAAAGAAAGAGAGACACAGGCACACACACCCGGATTGGGAAAGGGAGTGCAGCATGGCAATACAGTGTGTGTCTCTCTGTTCTGTGTGTCTGCATGTGGGGAGGCAGGGTGATAAGCACTGCGGGGTGGCAGAATGTGGCCCACTCGACCACCAGGTATTCAGGCTTTGTATGTAACTAGGGATTGGGACTGGAGTGGTTAAATGGACCATGGGTGGCAATTGACTCTACCGTGTGGAAGATCAGGACTGGGGTGGGGTGGACTACACTGCCCAATGAGGGGATGTACCTCCAGCATGTTTCAGGGATCGGGGTTGGGGGGGGACTGGACTACATGAGGATATGTTGTATAGATGTACATGTCTGGGTGATTGTTGATGGGGGGGCCACTAGACCACCAGGGAATATCATTTAATTTGAATGTACATGTCTGTGGGATCATGGATCATGGATGGAGGGGGGGGGGACAGGACCACCAGGCATTATCCTCAGCCTCTTGCCTCTTGCATCTTAATTTTGCAGCTCACCCCATAGGGTTCTAGATGCAGAATCAAGCAGACTTGATAGACCTCTGGGCCATTATCTGCTGGCAAGTTTTATATGTTTGTATGTTCGTATCACAGACACCGCTTACAACTGTCAGGGATAAACCCCCAAAACAGGGACACATCTTCTCTAGTGCCACCATTCACTCAGACAGCTGATGGAGTACAGGGACTTGTATTAACATGCAGTTTCTGAGGAAGAACACATATGTCACCTTCATGGTTGCATCCATTTGTGCCTGTAATCACCACTGTTCTGTTACACATATGCAGCATTGACGAGGGGCAGTGGAACACTGTGAGGCAACATCAGGGACATCCCGGACCATAAGGGACTCTTGAGAGGAGTGGTACCTGGGACTATGATTGTTTCTACTTACATAGAATTTGAATTTGACGGCAGATAAGGACTGCTTGGCCCACCCAGTCTGCCCATTTCCCTACATAATGGATAAGTTGCAGATCCTAGTTAACCAGCAGCTACTTCTTCCTACCCCCACCCCCTAGAATTGTCTTATGACTGTTCCATGCATGCTTGAATTCCACTACTGTTTTTGACTCCACAACCTCCTTCGGAAGGCCATTCCATGCATCCACAACCCTCTCTGTGAAAAAATACTTCCTTAAATTACCTCTGAGCTGCCCCCCATCTTCAAATTGTGCCCCCTTGTTCTTGCACACCTCTTTTTTTGAAAGATGCTACCCTCTTGGACTTTGTTAATTCCCTTGAGGTACTTGAAAGTTTCTATCATGTCCCCCCTCTCCCTCCTTTCCTCAAGGCTATACATATTAAGCTCCTTAACTCTCTCTTCATATGTCTTCTGGTACAGACCCTGCACCATTTTAGTTACCCTCCTCTGGACAGCTTCCATCCTGTCTATGTCTTTGCAGAGATTGGGTCTCCAGAACTGTACTTGGGATCCATAGTTTCTTATGCTGTGTACACTGATAGCCTACAGCTTCAGAACTGTTTTCCAGGTCTGACATACAGGTTGAGCTGTGTGCACATCCCAGCCTACAGCTTCTGACCTGTACTTCCAGTCTGACATGCAGGTAAAGCTGTATGCACATCCCAGTCTGTAGCTTCTGACCTGTACTTCCAATCCGACATACAGGTGAAGCTGTGTGCAACATGCAATAGTGCCGGGCAAAGTACATGGTAATGTATACAAAGCAGGCCATGATGATATGCTAATTTGGCTGTTTCCATATGGATTACCTGAGTAGGCTCATTTGCCTAGGAGTTTTGAATATAGCAAAATTTGGCCCCAGACTAATGTATTAACCTGATGCAAGCGTATTAGCACAGGGCTAACATGTTTGCATAGGGCTAACCAGTCAAAACCATAGCACAGTTCTGCAGTGTTTGGCCTGTGATGCTGTTTGCAGTTGTGCAACACTTCATTATCATCACCCACATTGTCCACCTACTGCAACTCTGCCTTACTCCACCTCTGTGTGCACTGGGCTGCTGTTGCAGATTTGCTTTGCTGATTGCTGTATTCAGATCTGTCTTATTTACTGCGCTATTTTTGCACTGCACTCACAGCCCTGTTTCCACAACTTCATTTGCAAGCTATATTCAACAGCTTTAGCCCCCAGGGCTATTCCTTTGAATATAGCATGCTAATAGTTCTGTGCTAATTTTGCCCCCAGGCTGAGTTTTGAATATCTGGTGCCAGGGATTTAGTTAATAATATTTTTTTTTTACATTTTAGGGGCCCTGGATTGGCAAGGGGGGTGGCGGCACCATAAGACACGAGTGATTTAATTAATTAAATCTTTACATCGGCTGGTGATTGGTGGGGTCCACCCACTAGCTGACAACGGGGATGTCGTTGACTTCGAAGTGTAGAATTTCACCCACAAAGTTCCACACTTCACAGACCATCTGTGCTCTGTAAATTGTGTGTGCACTTCGCGAATTGCACAGCATTCATGAATTCATTCGCACAGTGAATTTTGCTTACTTCACCCATCTTTAGACAATGCCCACTGCCAGCCTGTCATATGCCACCATTGTTCCACACATGGCCAATATGGAGCACCACACAACTGTTGGTGTGTACATGATACCTACAACCCAGCCAGATTCATACAGTGGACAGGTGCCAACATGCCAGGAGAAGAGAAGCTACCCTCACAGATGTGGGGGCAACACATGTGTGTTGTACAGGCCTGTGGTGTTGTGTCCAGTTGTAGCCCACTGCGATGGATGATGTCCTGCACTGCAGGTATAAGATGAACAAAAAGGCCAAGGCAGGGACAGTACGTGACATTGTGGTGCCTGTAAGTGCTAGCTGTGCCATGGAAGATCATCTGGCATTAACGTGGTTCCCCCCACTAAACATGGTCACATGCAGCATACATGTATAGGGACATTGTTGTCCACATCCAGCAATGTGTGTGTTGTCAGTCGAACTCCATGCACCTGGCATTTGGGTTTATGTGTGCAGATAACGTGACAGTGATGCACACTGTTGGGATACACCTGACAGCTAGGGGCGAGATATTCTTTGACTGCAGCACCTTAAGTTAGATAACTCACATTGTTGTAATATATTTGTTGCTGCACTACTGGCAACCCATGTTCCTGCACCATGATGTACCTTCCATCAACAGATGTTATTGTGTGTATGACATGCAGAGCACCTACCTGTGCCTGTGGGTGTTGTTTCCTGTGAAGACATTTTTCTCCTGTAGCGTCCTGGTTGCAGTACCAGTGTTCTGTGTAGGGGAGGGCTCTTATTCTCATTAAATAGGCTGGGTAATTTACACAGGTAAATGTACAGTATGCATATCCAACTATAATGATGTGCTAATATGTTGTTTTGCCTGCTGACTGCAGTGAGGCTTATTTGTATAGCATGACTGAATATAGGAAATTTGCACACAGCCCTAAATGGTTTTGCACTTGCAATGCACAGTGCAACACAGTCTGTGCATTTGCAAGGCGCAAAATGCAATGATGTCATGATGTAGCTGGTTGTACTGTCCATTTGCTATATTCAGAACTGTCTACAGTGCTGGGCAATCTTTGCACTGCACTCTGGGCTGTGCTTCGCACACCTCCATTTGCAGCAGCATGCTATATTTAGCAGTATTTGCCTGTAGGCTAATCCTTTGAATAGCATGTGCAGTGGGGTGTGGGCTAATGATAACTTCTGGGCTGTGCAAAATTTGCCCATGGGCAATTTTTTGTGCATCTGGCCTGTAATGTTTGTAAGGTAGTTAGAGTCTGCTGCTTGTCAAGGATGAGTAAAAATGGGCATGATTTTCCCAGCTAACATTCTGGTAAAACAAAAATAAAATAATGAAGATAGCACTGTGATCATTTTCTTGTAAAACACAATTTTTATAGTTTGCTTTCTGTTACAAAAACACAGATTAGAGCAACATATCTCATTGTCCTTGTTATTGAAGAATTCGAGTGGGTGAGCACCAACTGATGTTCCTCTGCCAAATTTAAGGGCAAGCTGACAATTAAATTAAATTATAACAAGCATTTGTCAATGCTGAATGTTGTCTTGCTGGCATTGGCATTGGTAGTGCAGGAGTTAGAGAGATGCATACTAGGAATGTCAGTGAAGTATTGAACTGATGCCAACCCACCCCCACTCTGCAGAGACTGACAGGCATTGGGGTGTCTCTTCGGGTGTTGGCCATAGTGCTCATGCCATTTCACCTCTCCTTATCCTGCAGACATCGACAAGTGGCATGGTGTACATTGGGGTCTTCGGGCTTTACACTCACCCCATTCCATAAGGAAATACGCTGAGATTGGTGCAGTATGGGACAGTGGGGTGAACTTTGGAGCCAGAGCATCCAAGGCACATCTTGATGATTTTCACTGGCTGCAGGGTGGGGGTGGGAGCAGAATAGCGTGACCATTATGTCCGACAATCCCAAGTCACACCCCTGACACCTGTCAGTCTCTACATATGGGCGTTTGGCACCAAATTTTAAACATAGGCATTTTAGCACCTCTGCTCATGTACAGTGTCACTGTTATTCCCTCAAAGTGTCCCAAGAAGTGATTTCGCACAGCAAGCATGCTGTTCTGCGCCAGAAGTGCAAAAACACATTTTGGGGAGGATATGTGAAATGACGGCTGTACTGTTCATCAAGAGGTGTGGAAAAATGATAATGGTGAAAATCCAGAGTGAAAATATCACAAATGCATGATGGTACAAGCATGGGTGCAATCTGCCAATGCATGCTCATAACACAGTCATTTTATGGAGTATCATCACCAAATTTTCAACATAGGCATTTTAGGACCTCTGCTCATGAATTGTGTCACTGTCATTTTCATAATCTGGCCCAAACACTGATTTCCCACAGCGACTGAGCTACTGTGTGCTGGAAGTGCGGAAACACATTTTGGGCAGGTTGTGGAAAATGACAGCTGTACTGTTAACAAGGAGGTGTACAAAAATGACAATGCTGAAAATCTGGCATTAAAATATTGCGAATGAGTTAAGTTACGAGCCTGCGTCGCAACTGTACAATGCACATTTGTAAAACAAGCATTTGTTGGATTTTTCCACCAAATTTGGAACATAGGCTTTTTGAGAGGCCACCTCATGAACACTGGCACTGTCATTTTGTTAATGGGTCCCAAAAGGTAATTTTGCGCAGTGACTGCAAAATCACCTTTCGAGGCCAATTAGTGCCATGATAGTGATAGAATTCATGAGGAGGGGCACCAAAAACCCAATGTTGAAAATTTGGTGCCAAAATTCCAACAAATGCCCAAGATATGCAGCAAAGTTGAAAAAACCCTATTCATTCCATTATACAGCTTACTGGCATTTTCTCAGTTCGCAGTCAGCTTTGAAGAGTGCAGATGTGTTCCCGGTCCACCGAAGATCATCTTGCAAGACTCCAGAGGTAAGTATAGGGTGAGGGGGTGAGGGGAGTTGTGGGGAGGCAGGTAACGCAGTGGGTGGGTGCAGGTGGGGGGCAGGAGACTACCAAGGACCATTTTTTTGTTATAGGGAAGAAAACAAATTACATTGCTGGACCGTTTTTTTTTTTTCAGGGAACATGGCACACTGGGGTGGGCTCCCAGTGTGCCACCTAACTGTTTTTTTTTGGGGGGGGTACTGCAGTCGACAGGGGATTGGGCACCCTAATCAGCAGAAAATGGAGGGATGAATTTATGCCAATGGGGATTGGGTACCCCCGTCAGGACACAATGAAAGGCGGGGGGTGGCTGATTTATGCTGATGGGGAGTGGGCTCCCCATCGGCACACAATAAAAGCAGGGGGACACAAGAACTGAGGGGGATTGGGCATCCCCCTCGACATATAGGAAATGGGGGCTGCTTGTGTGCCACAGTAGCCACTGGGGATTGGAAACTCAAAGTCAGCTGTTAGGCAGGTGGCCGCCCCCATGCTGCTCATGTGGTGAGCATGCAGGAAGGGTCCACTGCGGATGACGAGCTTTGCTCGGATTGCAGTGGACCTTTCCTTAGATGTGCTTGCCACATTAGCATGTATGGGGAATGCAGGCTGATTGGGGAATGAGGGATGCACCTACTGATGCATGCCCTGCATTCGCCCAACAGCGGCCACACCTCCAAATCTGCACTACCACAAGATGTTGACTTGCACGCAAGTGCGGCAAGCCAACATAATGACTTGCGCGCAAGCACGGCAAGCCAACAGAAAAATGGCTGCAGTACATATATAAAACAATCATTGGCTCATTTTCTCTTTAGACATTACCCTTAGGGAACTGTCAACTCCCCACTAAATAAAGTTTAACATTATTACAAAGGAAAAAGTGTTAATTTCTGAATTGTGTTTTATTGCTATGGCTTGGTAGACAGTGCATTATTTAGTGTTATATCCCCATCTGCAGCAGTACTAAGAAATGCAAACTGAAACTGAATTAACTGGTATTATTCTTCCAGTAAGTAGGTGAACCAGTGTGCATAGTCATATATCAACTGCTTGAGTGTTCCTATGAAACATGTTCCTATTGTCTGTTCTCTTTCACATTGTAACTGTGGATTGCAGTCACTAAATATGGATATAGGGGAGGTTGTGTGAAAGAGGGTTTTCAATGTATTCTGAAGATCTGTGATTTCCATTTGCTGCAGCTCTGCACTTGCAGAATTTTCTATTAAATAGCCCTTGGCACTCCTTGGCACTTCATTATTATCTACACAGCAAAAGGTATTCCAGATATGACTGGGCACATTCACACGCGCCTTGCCATCTTGCCCTATCCATGTGTTACCAGGGACCACTCCAGTCACAACATGCATTTTATTACATTTTGTTTCAGGGAGGTTGAGATAGTTCACCATTTCTTTTTCATGCTGGCACCACTGCTCCTTATTCACAGTTTTGTCCATGGGTACTACATTCGTGAAGGTAAAAGTAGCATCAGTCTGCAATTTTCCATCCTGGTGAACTCTGGGATTTAAATGGCCTCTGTCATAGTCACCTGCATTCTGAGTAGCATAGTCCTGATCCACAGCCTGACTCTCAGCCAGTTTATGTCTTGGACGATAAGCCTCTTTAGTTTCATCACATTTGTGTTCAGTATTGTAAAGCTTTATTGCATACATTGCTTCCTTTAGCTGCATCATCTCACACTTCAGGCTGGGGCCCCGGTGTACCAGCTGAAATCCACAAAGCAACACAGATGTAAAGATTTTGTGAATCTACATATATTAAATCTCATATTTTAAACAAAAATAAAGTTGTCTACCTGTGGTTCTTGGGGGAAAAAGCCCAATCGTGGACCTGGATTTGGCCCCTTTCTTAGTACATGTGCGGAGTAGAGTGGGATTCGACGACCTCTGTCATACAGGGTAGCATAGAAGACCTTAGGCTGCTTGTTTTGATCCAGTATAGTTTGGCAGATGTAAGCAGGGGATGCCTGGCGATAAGCTGCTAAACATTCCGGATCTTTCTGTGGATCTACAGGAGCTTCAGTTGGAACAGGAAGACTTATGCCATCAAATCCAGTAGGTGGGTTGTTTTTATAAAACCAGTCATTACATGTACTGAAATCATTAGTTACTTCTGTGCTGATCCTCCCCGTCAGAGCAAGCAGGGTGAGAGAGGCAAGTAGTGTCTTACACTGCTGCATGGTTATGTCAAAATAATAGGTGGGTTTGGAAAAACTGTTGAAGATAAAGTATGTGCATAGTTAACCACAGAGGAGTGGTGGTGCTGACCAATAAGGTTTTGTTTAATATTTACTCTACTTCCTTATCAAAGACCTTCACATTTGTAATATTTGTCTTCTTAAAAGCAAAGTACACCAGCAGCTTATGTATGTTCAAATACTGGCACTGCTCCAACTAGTGAATGTTCAAGTTAAAGTAAATATAATTGTTTTTTTTTACTATTTTTATTTTCCTTCTTTAATAGATGGGTCATGCTTTTCTTCAGTAAGGTCAATTATCCTTGGACCCCCCACTTGTACTGGAGCAGTGCCCACTGGATCCCAGTTGCCCACTGCCTGTCTCCTCACATAAAGTCATGGACCTATCACATCTAGGGGGGTATAGTGATAGGGATTCTAGCCAGGTAAAAGAAAAGTCAGTCAGATCTTTCTTGACCAAAGAAGAGTAAAATGGATTCTGAGGTCTAGGTGGCACAGTTGGGCAAGAAGGGCATTGTAGCATTACCTGCATGAACACTTCTATTGTAGCCTCAAAGTTGATCAATCATGCTATATCCCACCCATATCCCACTGGGGGACAGCATGAAATGGGAGACCTTTCTTGTTAGTCAGAAGTAGCCTGTAGCAAGGCCAACTCACCACACTCCATCTACAACACACTGACATACTAATAGACATAGGCTCCAGTATTTGAAGACCAAGGATTGGACACACTAAGCATTCACTCCAGAAGCAAATTAGCGCCTGGAACAAACTACAGGTATATTAAAACATGCCTAAGTACATTGCAAGTGCTAATGACGTGTTGTAGTATACCAGTCAGGCACTATCCAGGTTGTGCCAGCAAACTAAAGTCCCCTACTAGCCTCAGGAGGGCCTGCAAATGGTGATTGCTCTTCTGGAGCAATCTGCTATATCCATACCCTTACATGCAAATGACTTCATGGTACTAGTAAGGTGGAAAGGAGTCATTTGCATTCAATTAGGGTCTCATTACAGACCTGCAGTAAACTGAGTTTTCAGTCCCCCACAGTACCTGTCTATACTGGGTGGCCCCTTTTTGCCTGACACCATGACGGCAAAACATGGAAAATGACCACTACAGCAACAGTCACTGTAATGGTCCATTTCCGTGTTTCGCTTTCCTCCAGTGTCCTGCCCCTTCCCCAGACCAATTCTGACCTGGGGTTGAGAATTCTATAGTCCGGGGGGTGTGGGGGGCACAGTCCCCCTTGGAAAACACTGGGGTCTTGGGTGGCACAATACTTGCATCATTATTGTGCCATCGCTGTGTGGGAGGTCGACAGATTTACTGTCAACCAAACTTGGTGCTTCCATCTATACTATCTACAACCCAGCCCTGATATCCAGTGGTCCTTCTGTTCCCCCAATCACTAAGGGGTTGTGATAGAAGTATCTCCCTCATAGCCTGAAGGTCTCCCTTCCTCCCCCATCATCCATCAGTAGTGATACAATGATCACCCTGATGGTCCAGCGGTCCCCCAACCTTCTATCACCAATTGGTAGTGACAGAAACAGTGATAGAAATACATCCTTGTTTGCACAGCGGTTCTCCTGCCCAACCAATTGTCCACTGGTAGGGATAGAACTATTTCCCTGGTGGTTCAGGGAACCTGTAGCCAACCCAAGCACCCAGCAGTAAAGATAGAAATATCACCCAGGTAGACCTGGTGGTCCCACTGTCCACCCAATAACCTGGTGTTAGTACACCAGCTCATTCTATAGTACTGTAAGCTTACAATCATTTCCTGTTATTCAGATGAGGACTGGCCAATGTGATGAGTGCAGAGGTTGTGCTTGTCACACTCATGGGGGCTATTGGAGCTTCAGTTTAAACTGGAAAAATGTTATGCCATCAAATCCAGTATGTGGGTTCCTTTGGTAAACCAGTCATCACATGTATTGAAATCATTAGTTACATCTGCACGAATCCTCCCAGTCAAAGCAAGCAGATGGAAAGAGGCAAGTAGTGCCTTACACTGCTCCAGGGTTATGTGAAAGAAACAGGTGAGTTTGGAAAAACAGTTATACATAGAGATGTGTGTAACCAATGGTGCAGGAATAACAGTGCTGACAAATACACAACACCGAATATTTACTCCATTTTTTTTTTTATTCAGTTTATTTTATTGACACATTAACAATATATGCATTGAATAACACTGTGCCGGCAGGCATTTACAAGTTAAGTGTGACTTTAACATATTAGCATAATTACCGGCCTGTATTATTGAAGTACACGGAGCTAAAATAACTAAATATAGAAAACAAGATTCTACCCAAAACCCCTCCCACCACCCATTACTAAAACAGCATTCACACGCCTGATAAGATATCATTAGGGATCTTCATAGAAGGGGGGACATGGATAAACAAGTGTATCTGGCAAGGGGATAATTCCTACAACTAGGTTATGGTATGCCATGAAGCCAAGACTGTATCCAGTGGACCCCACTTGGCGTCATATGATTGGACCTTGTTGCTCATCTTGGCTATATGTGACTCTAACTGTAATGCAAGCATAATTTCTTTGTACCATTCTATGGTTGACGGGGTAATAATGTCCTTCCAGTGTCTCAGGATAACAGCTTTTGCCGTAGCAGATATTATGGCCATATACGATTTCTGCTGTTTAGTCATAGCAATGTGAAAATTATTCAACAAGCAGATTTCTGGTATAAAAAAGTCCTCCAAACCTGTAATCCGTGATAGTGAGGCCCAAATTGCCTTCCAGAAGGGCTGAATCTTAGCACACTCCCATAGTACATGATAGATATCTCCCTCCTTAGCTCCACATCTAATACAAGTGGGAGATGCTAATTTACCCATTCTGTAAAGTTTCACAGGAGTGTAATACATGTTGTGCATAATGTAAAACTGCTGAAGTTTGTATCTGTCTTGTCTAATATTTTTGTGGTTGTGTGTCCATATGTGTTTCCATGTTCTCTTATCATCTGTCATCCGTAGTCTTTGCTTCCAGTAGTAACTGACACCAGAAGGAAGGTTATCATCTAGCCTTTGCAGTGCACTGTAGATTCTAGAGGTAGAGTGGGGTTGGTCAGCTACTTTAAATAATAAAGATAACTCAACCCTATTTTCCACCCATGCTTCCGTTTTATGAAAGTGGGCCTTTATCGAGTCAGAACTTTGTCCAAACTTGAAGTTATGTCTTTTTAATTCTGGGAATTTGGTACAGGCATACTCATATGTTATTAACTTCCCCTGGGGAGCCAAGTCCCCCAACCTTAGTCCCTCCAGTGGCCCCCAGAACCTGGGTGGGATCGGAGCCCGCTGTATTAAGAAATGAATATTCTGTGTCAAAGTTTGCTCTAATGAGTTCTGCCAGTTGACTCTGAGGAGTTTCTGGACCTGCTGCAGAACTTTTAGCGACCACCCGATGGGGGTGTCTTTTAATGGCTTGGGGAGAAGTTTGACAGTGGTGTATGCAATCGTGTTTAATGATATCGAATGTTTAAGAGCTAAGTCTCTCTCAATAAAGATCCAGGGAGGCACATAAGAGTGTGAGGTCGATAGTGTGTTCAATTTGTTCCATTGCACTATTTTGTTTATATGTGAGGCAATGTAGTATTTAAAGAAGGAGGGGAGGGCAAGGCCTCCCGACCTCTTTAGGCCTGTAAGTTTCTGGTACGATCTCCTGACTGCTTTCCCTTTCCATAAAAAAACATTAAGAATCTTTTGTAGGTTCTCAAACCAAGATCTAGGCAAATAGCATCCCAACATATTTAAAGGATAGAAGATCCTAGGTAACATGTTCATTTTAACTGTTTCTGTTCTAGCCCATAATGACAGGGGCATTAGGTTCCATCTGGTTATATCCTGTTTAATAGTTTTAACAAGGTTATGTAGATTCTACCTCATCATTGAGCTTATCTCTCTGGTGATCTTAACACCGAGATACATCAACATTTTTGGTTCCCAGGATAGACCATGCTCCCTTGCTATATTAGGGTAGCACCTGTTATTCAGGGGGAAAAGCGTTGTCTTAGAAACATTGATTTTGTAATTGAAGACTCTAGAAAATTTTGTAATTTCGTGTAGTATTGCAGGTATGCCCACTTCTGGCTCTTCTAGGTGCATAAGCAAATCATCTGCATAGGCAGAAATAAGGTATCGCCTACTACCCATTTTAATTCCCTTAATCTCTTGCGATGCCATTAGCCTACGAATTAGGGGCTCAAGATATAAATTAAACAAGAGCGGGGATAGTAGGCACCTCTGTCTTGTGCCACATGCCAATTGGAAGGGAGCTGACAGTATACCGTTGCACCATATTTGTGCTGTGCGTGTGCTGTATAGAACCCGGACCCAATTTAGGAATTCTTTAGGCAGACCAAAGTTGACAAGTACTGCAAAAAGAAAATCCCAGGACACACAGTCGAATGCCTTTTCGGCATCCAATGCCAATAACGCCACTGGATATTGTAAACCTTGAGCATGTACAATTAAATGGTGGATCTTACGTAAATGGTCACTTGACAGTCTACCACTCATGAATCCCACCTGTACATCACTAACCAGGTTACTCATTAGCAGACCAAGTCAATTAGCTAATATTTTAGCTAGTATTTTAATGTCGACATTCAGCAGCGATATTGGACGATAACTGCCAGGTAGGACAGGATCCCGTCCTGGTTTAGGGATAAGAGTGATGAGGGCTTCTAAGAATATTGGTTCCAAGATACCTTCTCTGAACCAGAAGTTATATACCTTGGTTATAATAGGGCAAATTATATCCACATAAACTTTATAAAAGTTAGTAGTTAGACCATCAGGTCCCGGAGATTTATCCCCAGCTAGTTGGGAGATCACTAATTTCACCTCTGACTCTTGAATTGGGGATCCTAACTGGTTCGTCTCGGAGTTTGCAATCTTAACCAGAGAAACCGAACCTAAAAATTTTCAGATTTCCGCAAGGGTAGGTCTGTCCTTTAACTCAGTAGAATAAACTCACTGAAAGTATTCCCTAAAAGTGGCAGCAATTTCCCTTGGATCTCTTACTACAGCTTCTCCTCCATCCCTTTGTATTGCAGCTATGACTCGATTGGAATCTAACTGCTTTAATCTAAGAGCAAGTAATTTGCCAGCCCTTTCCCCAGACTCTAGGTACTTTATTTTAGTTCTGTGGAGAGCTAGTTCCGCCTTCTGCATCATCATTGCTGAGTATTGGGCTTGAAGTTGGTGTAA
The DNA here is from genome assembly GCA_016271365.2 of Neoceratodus forsteri. Taxonomy (NCBI): domain Eukaryota; kingdom Metazoa; phylum Chordata; order Ceratodontiformes; family Ceratodontidae; genus Neoceratodus; species Neoceratodus forsteri. The sequence goes on from CM028133.1 coordinate 997,305,533, forward strand.
TTTAACCCAGTCTGCCTCAATTGAGTGTCGTGTGATATTGTTTTCCAGGGCTCTGATAGCGTTCGTAATTTCCTTTAAATGCATCTTGGATTTCTTAGCCCTAGTAGCAGATATCCGAACGCATTAGCCCCTGAGCGCGCATTTTAGAGCTACCCAGACAATATCTATGTTAGGGACTGAGTTTAAATTGTTGGCTAGAAAATGTGATATGAAATTCCTTAGTTGTTCCTGAATGATATTTACTCCATTTTACCATCAGAGACCTTCAGATTTGTAACATTTATCCTCTCTGAAGCAAAGTAAATCAGTAGCCTTCCTGTGTTTAAATACAGGCACTGCCCCAGTTGGTAAAATTTAAAGTTAAAAGCCTTTTTTTTTAATTTATTTTTTTTACTCTTCAGATTTATCCTTTTAACAGATTGGCCATGCTCTTCTTCACTCAGTCAGCTATTCCTTGATTCTCCTGCCCCCCACTCATACTGGAATGGTTGCCACTGGTTCCCAGTTGCCCAATTGCTGTCCTCTCACATACTGCCCAGGACCTATCACACATAGAGGGTGTGACAATGGTGTTCTAGTCATTTGAAGGGAAAGCCAGTGAGATCTTTCTTGACAAAAGAAGAGTTAAGGGGATTCTGCAGTCCAGATAGCACAGTTAAGCATGAAGGACACTGTAACATCATATAAGTCAAATCTTCTCTCATATTCAGCAAGTTATTCAACCATTCTACAGTATGTCTTACCCATACCCTCACTGTGGAACAGCATAATATGGAGAAATTTTGAGCAAGTTAGATGTAGTCTAGGACAAGGCCAACTCATCACAGTCTTCCTACCACTCACTAGCATAGCAATAGACACAGGCTGAGATATTCTAAGATTCTGGACTGGCTCTGCTAAATGTTTTGTCTGGGAGAAAATTAGTGACTGGAGCAAACCATACGTAATTTGGAACTTTCTTAAGCACATTTTGAGTGGTGAAGGCATGTTCCAGTATTCCATCCATGCACTAAACTGATTATGCTTGCAAACTAAAGCCCCCTACTGGCCACATGAGGTACATGACCAATAGGGTGCTAGGGTGCTTGCAAGAGCAAGCTGGTTGTTAGGGCCTGCAAGTGATGATTGTTCTTCTGGAGCAATTGGCTCTTTCTGTACCTATTCATGCATATGGCTCCATATTACTAGCAAGGTGCAGTGGGGTTATTTGCATCCAGTCAGTGCCTTATTGCAGGCCTAGAGCAAAAAAGTTTGCAACCCCACTTCAGTACCTCAGTACTGCCTATAACCTTGTCCCTGGTGTCCAGTGGTTCCCCAGCACACCGATCACCAGTGGGTAGTGATAGAATTATCTCTCTGATGGCCTGGCAGTTCCCATTCCTTTCCATCACCTGCAGTAATAATATAATTTTCTCTCTGTGGACCAGCAGCCCCCCACCCTTATTGTCTGTAGTAGTAATAAAAATATCAGCCTTGTGGTCCAGCAGTCACTCTATCCAACCATCACCCACTGGTATTGATAGAAATATAGTTTGTTGGCCCTGCAGTTCCCCCACCCTCCCCAATAGTCCACTATAGTGATAGAAATATCACCCTTCTGGTCCAGCAAACCTCCCTCCCCCTGAACACCCACAGTATTGCTAGACATATCGTCTTGGTGATCAGTGGTCTTACCACCCCCAGTCACATGCTATTAGTACGTCAGTTATTTCTACTATAAGTGCACAGTTATTCCCTGTCATTCAAATGGTGACTGGCCAAGGCGGTGAGTGTAGGAGTTGTGCTGATCACTGTCAGAGGGGCTACACAGGTGTTGCAACAGTGGGTGAGGGGCTGGTGGGTTGGGTGTGGAGGAGCCCTGAGTGGGCAGGATGGATTAGAGGTCTACATGCACTTGCATGGTGGGACTTCTGAACCACCTGACAGTTATTAAATATAATACAAGTGGGAAACCACTGAACCACCAGGGACATGTTTAACATAATGCAGCAGACAATCGGGGGGGGGCAATGGCACCACACAGTCACCAGGATATTTCCAGCACTATTGATGGGTCATCCAGGGAGCAGTGAAACCACTGGACAATCAGTAAAAGAATTTTCTTACTACCAGTGGGTCATGGTGGGGGACCACTGGACCACCAAGTAGGAAATTCTGTCACTGCTCAGTAATTGGGGGGAGAGTGGAGCCACTGGACACCATGAAAATGTGCACTATAATATGGATGGGCAATCAGAGGACCAAGGTCATCTTCTCCCCTCACCTCTCCCTCCATTACCTTCTCTGTCTGCACAGACTTCATCCCTTATCTTCCTGACCCCACCTCTCACTCCTTCCACTCCTAACTCCTTTTAACCTCCAATCCCCTTGGTCCACCCCCTTTATTTATCGCTCCCCCTGACCCTTCAGCATCCTTCTACCTACCCATTGTTAGTCTCCACCTTTTTATCGACAAAGTCATCTGCCTGACTGCTAACCTTTCTACCCCACCTGCTACCCCTCCTCCCACCTGTTAGACGCGCCCCGTGTACATGTTACACTCTATTCAGCCAATGTTAAATGTTTCCTTATCTGTTACCTACTGTATGCTGATTGTAACTGCTGCCTATGTTGATTGTCATTTTGCTGTAGTCAGTAACTTATGTATATTATCTACTGTTTATTTAATGTCCTGCACAGCCAGTATAGTGTTATGCTTGTGCAACTGTGTTAGTTTGGTTTTGGCCATTCGCACTCTCTAGTCCAGAGGAATTACCACTCTGTAGGGGTACGAAAGACAAGGAACCCTCAGAATGTGTTCCACCCCTAGAGGTGCCACAGGACAATTTCTGTGGCTAAAGGTACCTTAGGAATCTACCTAAGGAGAAAAGTGCTGCCGCTAGAGGAGGAGGGAAGGATGGTGGGGCAAAGAAAAGGTGCTTCACAATGATGCTGAGAGGAACTGCTTATATAGCTCAGGAAGTTGGAGTGGCTGGCTGCTTGGCCATTGAACTCAAGGCAAAGCATTTCCCAATTCAATGTCCTGCACAGTCAGTATTGTGTTATGCTTGTGCAACTGTGTTTGTTTGGTTTTGGTCATTCGCACTCTCTATTCCAGAGGAATTACCACCCTGTTGGTGTTCGAAAGGCAAGGAACCCTCAGAGAGGGTTCCACCCCTAGAGGTGGCACGGGATGATTTCTGTGGCTAAAGGTAGCTTAGGAATCCCCAAAAGAAATGTAGTACAATCATATCCCAAAGAATGACGTGACACAAAGCAGATGAGCAAGCAGTAACTGTGATGTAGTAGCAGTAACTGTAACATAGTGGTAGAGAAACTTAGACAGTTTGATAACCTAATGAGATGCTCAGTTTGATAACGTAATGAAATGCCCAAGTTTGCATAGCATGATCCTGATGGTTTGCATTGAGAATGAGGGGATCTTCTAAGGAGAAAGGGAAAGACAGGACATTCTCCAACTCCATCCAACAGTGGAACCTACCTAAAGAAACTAGAGGATATTACTATGCTAACTTTCTTGTTATTTTAACTTGTACCTATGTTTTGAGTTATTCTGTAAGTTCTGAATCCAAGCTGTATTGTTCATTGTAATGAACCTTTGCTTTCTCCTATTGTACTTTGTTTTGCAATCTATGACATGGAACCTTTGTAAAACAGCTTACGCTCAAAGGTCTTTTCCAAATCACTAAATAAATAAAACTAACAGTTATGACCTGAGGCAATGAAAGTGAGAAAAAAACCCTATGAGGAGGAAATCTCTGGGGATCCAAGGCCTAGGACATCTTCCCTCAAGGTTTGGGATAGTTTATTTAGTGACAGCTCTGCAGCTGCAATTTGAAAAACCCAATTAAAGGGAAGTGAAAAATATTCCAATTTGGACAAAGGCTCTCACGCAAACCCTCTAGCGGGTACACCATGGAAGATTGCGAGAAAACTCTGCAACAATACATGCAACCAAGGTAGAGGAGGAGAGCAACGACTGCGGAGGCACTCACCTGGCCTACCCATCCTAAACTCAAACCAGGTGAACAAGAGGTAGTCATAGGGAGAATGCGGTGAAGGTGCTTTGCTAGGGAAACCACTAAAGCCAATGGACAACCATTATAGTGGAACACTAGAACCAAAGGAGATCTGCATAACCATCCTTCACCACTAGTCTTAAATTCTACACCAAGAGCTGCTGTCGTGTAGCAGGCAGCTAAAGCCAAGCCCAGGGTGAAGACATTCCCAGCTATGGGCCATATGAGAAGGATCCCACCCCAAGTTGGACATGCTCAAGATGTGGATTAATTGCAAAGCGAGACAGTCGACTGCAGGAGCCCTGCGTTAAGAATAGAATGGTTGGCATGCTCCAGAATTAGATTGAGCTGAGAAGCTGGTGAGCAGATTGAGCACTGGTGTGCTGATTGTTATGAGCCATGAGTGCTGAGACCTTTCAAGGTTGAAAGTAGATTGAGTGCAGCAGACATTCCAGAGGCTGAAGTTGAGAGGATGCAGTAGGCATGAGCAATCAATTGCATAAGCAAGCGTGGACCTGTATGTAGGTCAGTAAACTGAGTAGTAAGTGGACCTGCATCTAGGTCTGCATAACACAGTAGCAATGAAACAGCACTGAATAGTGGGGCAAGCCAGCCAGACATTTACAAGCCAAATCAAGGTGACAAATACTCTGAGGATTTTCAGCAGTGAAGGCAGGATTTAGAATGGAAATAATTAGCCACATGGGGCCACGACTCCCCAAACACTTCCCAGTCCCCGCTGTAGTACAAACAAGAAAGTGATGGAAGGGCCGAGAACCACATGCAGATATTAAAGCTAATTTAACAACCTCAGCAGGAGCTTTTTAGCCGACCTCAGAGTAGAACAGGGTGAATAAGCATAAAAGCAACATCTGTATGGAGTACTCTGAGATGTAACTTCGATAACATAAATAAAGAGACACAATGATCTGAAAGCAAGTGTAGTCAGGCAGTGCAATGAAACGGCTGAAATGAGGTAAGTTGAATGAGATAGCATGATTGAGCTGCATAGCTAGGTTCAGTGTAAGTCTGAGTCAGGTGAAAACAATTGAGAATGCAACATGGAGCAGCTACGGTTGAGCTGAAATACACAGATAATGGGTGGGATATTCAGACTGCACCAAGTGGGGATGCAGTGCAACTGAGCTGTGCTGGGGCCAGGATAGAGTGATTTTCAAAGGGGATGTGCAAAGGCGCATCACCATTGAATATGGCACAGAATGCACCTGGCGCAAGAACAATGCGCCTGCACATTCCCCAGACAGGGAGGATTGGGAATGCTCCAGCACAGATGCAGTTAAGCTGTGTGCATCACCAGAATATTCAGAGCTGGGCAAACAAATGGGGCCATAATATATGCATGGTGCACATGGGGCCATTAGCATGCCATTATGGCCCCATTTGCATACAATGAGCAATGCAGCCTGGCATAATGTGTCTGGCACCCTGTGGAGCTGCTGGCAGCAGTAACAGGTGACCAGGCAGTCAATGCCTCCCCTCATATGCCCGATCATGGGCAGTGGTACAATAACAACTACTACCTGGTGGTCTATTGGTTTACCTTCGTTACACCTAATCTTGGAGAGTGCAGGAAAGAAATCTCATGGTGGTCCAGTGTCCCCCCTCCCTCCGCATGCCAATTGTAGGCAGTAGTACAATATGGCAACCTGGTGGTCTAGTGGGTCCCCTTCCTTCCCACCCACAGAGGCCTCTGGCCACCAAACCCCCTGTCATTGGAGGCAGCAGCACCCACGTGTTTATTCACATATTTGTGCCTCTGTAGTACAGTATGGTCTGCAAGCCCATTGGTCTGCACTGTGGACCAATAGGCTTACAGATCATACTGTAAGTTGTCATTCGGTGGGTGGTCAGGCGGTATGTGGGCAGGGTGCTGCTGCCAGCCGATGATGGGAAGGGTCTGGGTGGCCAGGGGTCTCTATGGGTGGGAAGGGAGGGGGGACCCACTTGACCTCCAGGTTTGCCTATATTATTACTACTGCCCACAATCAGGCATATGGGGAAGGGGGGACCACTGGACCACTGGGGTGGGTGTGGGTGCCTGCGGAGGGTGTTCTTGCTGGGTGGGTGGCCACCCATGGTTGGCACTACTGTGTTGCATCCTGCAATACAGCAGACAGCCTGTGGGTGGCCTAGATTTGAGCCTTTATTTCCTGGCTCAACTTTGAGCCCAGTGTGCGGTGCATCTAGGGGGTGTGCCAACATATGCGCCACACATCCTGGGCTGAATATCGGGATGTGCCACATATGCATGAGCACGCCCCCTGTATTTCCGCCACATAAATTATCTGTGCACTTCGGCTCATCGGTTCTTGCATTGCGACAGTCCTCCATTTGAATATCGCACCAGAGCACATTGAAGGGGTTGCGCCAGGCACAAACTCTTTGAATATCTGACCCAATGATTGCAGCTGCATTGCAGTAGTTTGAGAGTTTTGGGTAACAGGGCAAATAGTAGGAGCTCCTGCAGTGATATGCTAGGGGATTAGAAACAAAAAAACAACAAAACAAAAAGAGACAAACCAGAGACACACAAACAAAGAAAACAGGGAACAAGACAGAAAGAAGCACACACAGCCAAAGGCAAAATACAAACCAGAAGCAGGAAAGAAACACAGAAATAAAGCAGAAAAGCAGGACCAAGAGGTGTGTGTGCGGGGGTTAGGCCCCAACCAGCTCAGAGGACAAACTGACAGAGCCTTTGGTTGCAAAGAAAAAGTGCTTCACAATGAGGCTGAGAGGAATTACTTATACAGCTCAGGAAGTGGGAGTGGCTGGCTGCTTGGCCATCGAACTCCAAGCAAAGCCTTTCTGGTTATACGTATTCAACTATTGTAATATCTCTGATGTGGAACCTTTGTAAAAGAGCTGCTACTCAAAGGTTGTTTCTGAATAATTAATAAATAAATAAAAAATAAATGAAAGGTGACCACTGGAGCACTAGGGACTTCTTTGATATAAACCACTAAAAGAAGAGGACACACAGGGGGAATGAGTGCAGCTTACAAAAACTATAACAATACTGAAAACAAAAAAAGTCAGGAACTTACTAACCTCTGGGTGTGTGAAAAAGGATTTTCATCCAAAACGTGTCAGGTGGTCTTTTTAAACTGATTTTGGCATGTGAAATAAACTAAAGCACCTTCATCATGAAATATTAGAGTAGCGTCTTATTTCAAGTCTCGTGGGTAATGTGCATCTTATTTCAAGCCCAGTGTGATACCATTGCTACCATTTCCAGTGTGGTACCACTGTTGCCATTATGGTACCATCTGTGCCCAGTAATGGCACAGTGACAAACATGGGACACAATGGTACTATAATGGGGAAACTACTGTGATACTACTGCAATTAGTATCACAATGGATTTGCTCCAATTCCAGTGCATTGCCATTGCGATCGTTATGGTACCATGTGTCAGTGGTAGGTAGTGGAATGGGAAACATTGTCAATAACACCACAATGGTAGCTCACTGCATAGTGTGCACTGGTGGCAGCAAAAAGGTTATGCAGAGCAAGGTATGTTGCATGGTATCGCAATTGCCCTATGTAGGTCAGTGGTAACACTGACCACATTTAGAGGGTAGCCTCCATAACAGGCAAAATTAATAACTAATAACCAAAGTTTTAATGGTGAAATTATTATGCTGGGAAATGAAGAGGTTCACAATAATATTGTTGTTTCTAAGACTGGCCTGAAATTTCCAAGTTAGTCTTTTTAGTGTGAATTGTGAGGGATTATTCAGCATGAGTAGCAGTTCATAGATACAGGGGCACGACTGCAATCTGTCAGGAGGCAGGTTCAATACGGAAATGAGAAAGGTTGGTTTTACAGAAGCTATTGTGGAACCATGGAACAGTCTGACAGCCAAGGTGTTAGGTGCCAGAAGTATAAATGGTTTCAAGCACAACTGGGACACATGAAGGGTATAATCGTTATTCTTGGGGGTTAGCAGTAGGTAGGGGAACAGGCGGGTGGATAGTGAGGACTAGTACCCTATATGGACAATAGGTCTTGGGGTTGATAGGGAATTACGGGCAGACTGGAAAGATAATAGATATTTTTATGACACCATTGTCCATATTTCTTTTTTATTCCCTCAGCATGTGTACATAACAGGTATCATTTATCAAATACCACCTACAATGTAACTTTCTTAAACAACAGTGAAAACAGGTTTGGGAGGAGGATTAGAAAATGACACCTGTCATGTTCGTGAGGTTGGTAATAAAAAAAAAGAATGCAGATACCACAAATCAGACACACACAAGTGCAATGAAAAAAGGCTACTCTGAATAGGATACAGTGAAAAACATGAATGTGTTTTATTGAAGTGCCATAGCAAAATATTACATGTTTCATATTAGATATTCCAGATATTCCTTTATCAAAACAGACTGTTAAAAAATGTGGGTTTAAAATGTAAAAAAAAAAAATTGCAGCGTTATGAGTAAACATGAAACATGTCAACATTTCTTTATAACCTTGCAGTGTTTTTTTAAGGCTTTAACTCCAATTTTTCGACAGCCTTTATTGCTCCACCTTCTGATAAAGATAGTGTGATTTTAAAATCCAATTCAGAAAGAGATTTAGCAGGGTGATTCCAAAAACACGTTCTGGGTGGATTTGAAAAATTACACCAATCTTGCTAAAAAGGTGTGTTAAAAAAGTTACGTTAAAAATTTTGGACAATGCTGTATTGAATTGTAATAACTGGGGAGTGTTTTCTCCCATTGAGAAACCGGGTTATAATTCACCATTGTAACCCATGGGTTATAGCAGTGAACATGCACCCAATTTCTCTCACTGTGTGCATGAGCACACTGTGTCCATGCATAGACTGTTCCAGGAAGTGCATTGCCCCCTCGCAGCATCCCTAACTGGTGAGTACCCAGGGACAACAAAAATAATGCTTTTCTGCTCCTGCTACTACTCGGTTCATCTTTCTCAGCCACCACATCTTCCTGACTCTTCCCCATTTAAAGACCAGTGATTCATCGTTTTTGCAGCTGCCACCACAGACTCTCCGTCTCTCTCTCTCGCACTTAATCACAGGTCAGCAAGTCAGCTCAGGGTTAACCTGTAAGGGAGAGTGCTAATCTATCAAATACTCTGCTTTTTTTTTTCTTTAATAAAGGAGCAAGCAGTTATTCAAACCAACATGCAGGGGACGAAACAAGAAACATCTTAACATCATCCCCATCTGCTGGTCAAACTGTCACTCGCATTTAAAAACTGATGTAGCCAAGAAAACACTCCCCAGCAATTACATAAAACAATGTATGGGGGTGAGTGTATAAACAAGAATTTAATGCCCACCCTCTGTGTGGGATGCTTTAATAAACCCCTCGGGCTTCACCCTCAGGGTTTATGTAGCATCCTACACCTCATGTGGGCATTAAATTCTCATTATACACTGACCTCCATACATTATTGTAATTGTTATTGTTCATGTTTATATTTGAAAACCCAATAAATTTCATATGGCAAAAAAATAAATAAAATTGGTACAAAAATGTTAAAAAATGGAACTGTTATAAGTAAAACTCAAATCACATTAAAAGCCATTAACTAAAGCCAGACCAGTGGTGTGGGGGCTGAGGTGTTGCACCATCTCACCTTATACCATGCCAGCAGACTGGGTTCAGTGATGAACATGGGCTGTTGGGGGTTGATTGGGATGGGAGACCATTGAGCATCTGCACACACCGCTACTTTAGCAGGGGGTGAATTTGGTGCACTGCTCAGATACTGCCAGTGCATGATGGTAGGTCAGTAGGAGCACAGCACACTTAGGGGATTTGCTGACAGTCAGTGTGCAGTGTGTTTGCGCATCCACAAAACTGCATTACCACAGTGCCTGTTGAAGAGGAAATGGGAAAGTTGGGGACTGGTGCATTAAGTCCCACTTGCTGCCATAACTCTGGGATTCCTATCCCAGAGGACCAGGATCCAAACTTCCAGGAGCTGAGGTAGATGGCACGCAGTCAGTTGGGAAAGACCAGGTGCTGAAGAGCCCTGACTGTACTGGGAGGCATACAGAGCTCTACAGAGAAAAGAAAGTGATTAATCTGACTTGCTTTGTTTTCAATACAAGAATATAATGCACTTTGAGTAACGAGTCTATCGCCATTCAAATAAGGATTGCTGGACATTATGTACCAGTGAATATACCATTAATGAACTAATAGTTATAGACCACAGGAATAAGAGACAGCACATTGGTAGTGTTATTTCAAAGAGTTTTTTTCAGCAAAAAAAGTTAGCATTTGGCTTACAAACAAAATGCTGAAATCCAATTTTTAGCTTCTCCTGTATTCCTTAATCAAGTTTCTTCCCAGCTCAATTGCCTAATTCACAGGTTGGAGTCAATCTCAGGATGCTTATCTCTTATCCAGTTTGCACTCTGCATCTTGGCTCAGTTGCCTATTCCAAGCATCCAAGCATCCATGGGCAACTCCGAGTACACATACACATATTTCTTGTCATTGTTAAAACCTCAAAAACAGCATTAGCTCAGCCAAATGACAGCAAACTGCATTCTCCCCATGCTTGGGGTTAGTTTACAGAGCAGATGCTGCACTGACCTGATGTCAAACAAACTGACAGGAGTTGCTGACATTTGAGTCATGTGACCCCTTCCTCAGAGTCTGTGGCGGGTGGAAACAAACATATACGTTCACTTCAATAACTTATGTGCTACAGTAACTAATTCTATCAGGACTGAATACACATCAATACTACCTAAATAATCAAAAAAATTGCATAATTAGTATGCTTCATATACACATGGCAATAGCATGTAAGTTAAAATTGGTTACATCAGATTCAGATGAAAAAAGAAACTTTTAGAAACTTTACAGATAACTGTTCAGACCAAGTGCATCATTTAGACTACGGGAATATAATTTATCTAATGCAGTATGCAAAACTGCTGTCTTTGTAGCAGTTTGTTTTGGAAATCACCCCCCCCCCCCAACTGACAGATTTACTTTTTTTGTCCCCTACATGGCGAAGTGTAACAGTTGTCCCATGGCTCACCTCATTAAGACACTTAGCAATCACATACAGTAATTGTCATTCCCCACTCTTGTAGCAGTTCTATGCTCGCTTATCCTAGTTTTTTTTTTTATGTTTGGTCCTTCCCACATATGCTAAGCAACATGGACAGATAAGCATATACTATATATCACCCCACTTGTGCTGAAATTAATAAATTCACATATTTTGTATTTTCTTCCAGTTTGTGGATGATTTTGAGTTCCACATACTAATAGTGTGTACTTTTCTGCATTTAAAGTTTCCTACTGGTTGAAGTGGCATCCAGTCTGATCTTATTTCAGGTTTATCATCTTCATAAAATTTCTTCAATTAAAAAAAGATCTTTTAAATCTGGTCTCTTCCACTGGTACAAGTGGTAGATGAGAAGAACAGGAACTCAGGCACTGGCAAATATGAAATGCAGAATGAAGATCATCAATCTGAAGGATAGCTGTGTGGAGACACTTCTAACTGTTTAGACACTAGTAGATTCAGTTAGAGATACTGAAGTATTTCTAGCAAAATAGCACTGTTGCACAAGTCAAATGTTGTTATGGAAACCCTCATTTCAAATCACAGGGCCAGAAACCGTCATTATGTTGCTGGTTTAAGAATTTCAGTTCCAGTGTCAGTGGGGAAAAAGTACAGGAACTCTGTTCCTGCTGCAAAAAAAGGTACAGGGAGCTGAGTTCCTGTGTGTTCCTGTTCACATTCATCACTGGTGTCTTCTAAAACTTAGTTGTGGCCTTCCGTTAATAATCAGCTGTAAGAAAGGTTCTGTTTCCATGATACTCCAGTGCTTCTGTATTACTTTGGTCACCTCAGTGCAGACCACGTTATAAATGGTAGAAAAAGACTCTTTCTGGGCTGTATCATCAACCACTCATTTATCTCTTAAAAGTTCCTGTCTTTCAAGTGCATTAATTCAACATGCTACTTTAAGAAGAACATGTGGTTAATAACCATAGGCTAAAGGAACCTCTCACAAGTGCTGATCATCTCTTTCTTCACTAGTCACAGACAGGATTATTTTGTGGGACCCTTTTAAGGTCAGTGAAGGACTGGGGGTGCTACAAGACATTAATATATGTTTTTCTTCTTTTTGGGTTTCTATTGGTGAGTCTGCTGAGCAAGGACAAATAGTGATATGAGCAGAGAGTAATCTAAACAAACATTTGCCAATGCCGAATGTTGATTGCTTATATGTGCTGTTTAGGTGTTTGGAAGTGAAAGTACCATGCCTAAGAACTGTCATGTGCCTTCCCCCCAAAGACATCCACTATGTCTTTCTATTCAGTATTCACAGAAGAGGGTGAGGGGCAAGGACCACAGCAGTACAGCAGTTGCAAAGGCTATAGGCTGGTCAGCCTCACTTCAGTAGTGGGGAAGCTCATGTAGACATTGGTTAAAGAAAGGATAGTGGGGCATGTAGAAGCCATCGAAGCCCAGGACCATAGGCAACATGGATTCACAGTGGGGAGGTCATGTTAGACAAATCTGGTTGATCTTTTTGACTGGGTGACAAATGAAGTACATCAGGGTGGGGCAATGGACAATGCTTACCTTGATGTAAGCAAATGCTTTGACACTGTCCGACACAGAAGGGTGATAAACTAGTTGAGTAGGCTGGGCATTGGGGAAAGGGTGGTACACTGGGTTAGAAACTGGGTAACAGACAGGAGGCAGAGGGTGGTGGTAAATGGGGTGCAGTCTGGGGAGAGGGGGTGACCAGTAGAGTGCCGCAGGGATTGGTCATGGGGCCAGTCCTGTTCAGTGTCTTCATTATTGACATTTCAGAAGGCTGAAGGGAAAGGTCTGCCTGTTTGCAGATGAGACCAAGATCTGTAAGACAGTGGATACCCCAGAGGGGGTAGAGAAAATGAAGAGGGACCTGGAGAAGGTTGAGAAATGGTCTGAGGACTGGCAACTGAAGTTTAATTCAAAAAAGTACAAAATTATGCACCTGGGACACAGAAACCCTGGTGAAATGGAGGGGGAGGGAGTTGTTGACAGTCACAAAGAAGGAAAGGGACCTGGGTGGTTGTTATTTCAGACGACCTGAAAATGTCAAAGTGGTAAGGCAGCTGGGAGGGCCAGTGACATGCCGGGGTGCATAGGCAGGGGTATCACGAGCATAAGGAAGGGGGTAGTGATGCCATTATATAAAAGCATGTTCAGGCTTCACATGGAGTACTGTGTGCAGTTCTGGAGGTAGTACCTTCATTACAATATTAACAGGCTGGAGATGGTCCAGAGAAGGGTGAATAAGATGGTACAGAGTTTGCTACACAAGACTTATGAGGAGAAATTAATGGACCTCAATATGTACTGAGTGTAAGAGAAGAGGGAAAGAGGGGATAGGATAGAAACATTCAAGTACATCACGGGTATAAATATAAATACTGAGAAGCAGGAGACAGCTGTTGTAGCCATATGTGCCAGCTTCTGTGTGATATTCTTTTGTTCTTCTAAATCTGTAATCTCCAGTATTTCAGTAACCACATGACCACACTGCCTTCTGTAGGCAATTTTATGCTGGTTGATGCCTGGTATCAGATGGCAGACAGAGGGCTCACCAGATTGTGTTGCCATCTGAACAGCTTCATAAAGTGTTCTTTTACTGGTAAGCATTTTGGAAAGCTGGTGAAGGTCTCACAGTTTTTGTATGATTGTATCTCCTTTTGTCTGTCCCCTTTGGTCCCCCATCCCCACACCCCAACAGTCATCAGTGACCATAGCTGCAGCCTTCTTCTTGCCAAGATGGTCGGTGAGAAACATAGAAACAGAAACATAGAATTTGACAGCAGATAAGGACCACTTGGCCCACCTAGTCTGCCCATTTTCCTACCTGATGGATAAGCTGAAAATTCTAGTTAAACAGCTTACTTCCTCCTACCCCTCCCAGTAGAACTGCCTTATGTCTGTCCATGAACAGCTGCCTTCAGAGTCTGTGAAATTTGACGTCTTTCAGTGCTGCTTATTGGTCACCTTCCAACACAGGCAAGGCACTGCCAGCTGAAAAGTAACTCAGAACAAGCAGGTTTCAAAGTGGGGAAGAAATGGAGTGAGCAAGAATGAATTACTCATTCAGATGTGGCGTCGATTTTAAGATCAGCATACTGGTGTGGACACTGCAAATAGAACCCCAGCTCTTTAAGCAGCCTTATGAAGAGTAAAGGCTTCTTGAAGCACTGGGGCTGTGTTTATTGTACTGTAAGTGGGATGCATCTAATTCAATAATTTACTGTACCTTACATCTGAATGTATGGTAGGGCCAACTTTAAATAAACACTGCACCTGAATTAACACATGATGCCACAGAAACATAGAATTTATCAGCAGAAAATGACCACTCAGCCCATCCAGTCTTCCCTAGTGTTCTCTACCTACTTGCAGCTCCTGCATGTATATGTTACTGCATGTCATATTCTGCCTGTGTCCATCAGGACCTCCTTTTGAATGAGCTTGCTTAATGAATTTTTCCTGCAATGAACTTAAACCTATTCCACTTCCATAGCCCTATTGATCTCAATTGGCCTCCTCCTTCCCCTTTTTCTAATATACCCCTATGTTTATCCCATGCATACTTCATGCCCCCTACCATTTTAGGTTCCAACACTTCTCCTAGTAGTCTGTTAAGGCATCTACCACCCTATCAGTAAAGAAATATTTCTTCACATCTATCCTGAATGCCCCCCCCCCAGCTTCATTGTATGTCCCTTGGGTTGGGTGCTCATCCTCATTTGAAGGAAACTCCCCAACTATACCGTCTTTACCCCTGTGAGGTACTTTGTAGGTCTTGATCATGTAACCTCTCTCCCTCCTCTCTTCCATAGAGTACATGTTGAGATTCTTGACCTTTACTTGTAGGGCTTCCTGTGAAAATTCTGAACCATTTTAGTTGCCCTCCTCTGGAAAACCTCCACCTTATGTCCTTTCTGAAGCATGGACTAAAACTGGACAAAGTACTGCAGCTGGGGGTATACCACGGAGTGAGACAATGGCAGCACAATATCCCTCCTCCTCCTACTGGAAATGTCACTATTTATGCACCCCAGAATCCAATTTGCCCTGCTCATAGCCTTGTGACCCTGTACTGTCATCTTGAGGTCCTCTGATATAATAACATCAAGGACCCTTTCATGTCTAGTGAGTATCAGTACCTCCACCTATCCTATACCCAACATCGGGATTCTTATGCCCTAGGTACATGATTTTAGACTTGTTGGCATTGAACCCCAAGTACATAAGGAAATGGAATTGATTTGAATGAATTGCAGGATTTTAAGCAGCTTTTCGAGGAGTGTGTATGTGTGTGAGTGTGGGGGGACTCTGCTACTATAAGTATTTGCTTCTGATTTGGTACAATGTGCAAACAGACTAACCCTGCTCCCCACTCCGTGTGCTATATAGGAGGTAAAGAGCCCAAATAGCATTGGGCCAAGTAATAAGCCCTGCGGCACCCCGCTTGTCACTGCTCTGAATGCAGAGAGCTACCCCACCGCCACCACCCTCTGCACCTTCCCCTGTAACCAGTTCTCTATCCATTTAGTCAGACTGCCTTCCACCCATACCCCTCTTACTCCTCACTGTTCTCCTCCTTGGCCTGTGTCCCTTCTCCTGGTAGTCTGCACCCTTTCTCCTCCTTATTCTTATCGGGTGGTGGTGCCTTCTGTATTATACTCAGATCACTGTGCCTGCCCCCTTCCAGGATTACTACACCTCCGCCTTTACCTATATCTAGTGTTGTGAGCTCATCAGGCTCCCCTGCCTGGACCTTTCTACCAACCTCAGTCTTTTGACCACCAACCCCCATTTGTTTAAATCCACCTTAGTAGCAACATACCCCTCTAATCCTGGCTTTTTCATTTTTTTTACATGTTTTCTCACAGGGCTATGGTTGGCTTGGTCATCTCGACCGACCCCCCTAGCCCTGCCCCCGACATCAGGCCGACCTGCTTGCTTCCATGGATTAGGCGGGTCCCTGGATCCCATCCTGGGATAGGAGAACAGTCCTCTGAATGCTCAATCCTATCCCTCCCTTGCCAACCCCTGGTAGCCCGGGCTTGCATCCAAACCCGGGTTGCCAGCATGGAGCAAGGTGTGGCATCTGGCGCCTCAACCCTCAGAGCCAGTGGCCCGGCAGCAATGCTGCATTTAATACTCCCCTCTCCTTCTTGCTCCAGTGTACCCTATCCCCTGGGTGCAAGTCACTATTCCCCCCAGACCCTACCTCAGTTAGTCACTAACCCATAATGTTTCTTGTGGCACCAGTCCTTTAGCCACTCAAACTCCTCAAGACTACCCTTCCTCCCCATGCTTGCACATGGTACCAGCAGTATCTCCAAGAATGCCACTGACTTTCCCACCACCTCACACTACCTGCCCAAGTACTCAAACCCCCCCACTACTTCCACAGTGTCCCCGCCAAGTCGTTTGTACCCACATGCAACAGTAAATGAGATTTCTTCCCCCCCCCTTGCTACACGCTTGAGCAGTGCCTGCCCTGCCCCTCCTGCAGTCAACCAGGGGACAACTTCAACCCAGACATGGCTGTGCCTTCCCCCTTTCTGCCCCATCTCACCCATTTCAGTATTGAATCCCCCAGGATGAATACCCCCCTGGCCCTTACCCCCTTTTCCCTCTAATGCCCCTTCCACCACCCCAGTATTCGGTCTTCCCTGTCCCTTAGTCCCTCCAACTGCACCCTCTGTAACTTCTGTATCTGTACCCCCTACTTCTGCTTCACCCCTTTTTTCTGCCTTATCCCTCCCATCCCCCTTGAACCCCTTCCCAGCCTTACTACTTTCTACTGGGCTTCCCATGTCGACCTCCCCTCCTCCTCTGCTGATTTCCAACACCTCTCCTATCCCCACTGTTGTTGATTTAGAGCCCCCATTCCCTTGTACCCCGATAGTGATGCCCCTCCCATCCTTCCCCCTTCCTATAGCCTTCTCTCCTTCAGTCACCATCTCCTCCTTCCTTACTAGCCCCCTTCTACCCTTTTGTCCTCGCTATCTCTTCCCCTACCTGTTGCCATCCCTCTCATGCCCCGCTTGTCCGCCCCCCTTCAGTATATTCCTGCTCCCCCTCTCTGTCCGATAGCAGAGTTTCGAATCTATTCCTAGTCAATACTTCTCCTACATCTCTTCCCCTATCAGTTCCCCCCCCCCAGTTGTTCCTCTTCGTGCCACCCCTGGTCCCTCCCTACCTGCAGCCATCTGCTCTCTCCCCCCTGGTACTCCTCATGGTCTCTTCCTCCCCCAGCAGGAGGCCACCTGCCCTCTCCTCTGGCACCCCCTTCCTTCTCTTCTCTTTTCTGCTAGTGCCTCTGATACTGGGGTCGGTTTCAGTCCCTAGTTATTCTTCCTCCATCCCCCTTTGCCATCCCCTATCCCCCCCCTCAGGATGGCTACCATACTCATCTGCCCTGCCACTTAGACTCCTCCCTAACCTCCACAGTTCCTCCCTCAAACTAGCCAGCCATCTACAGACCATACACCCCCCATCCTCCAAGCCCAGTCCAGGATCATGGCAGACCCTCACCCTGTTCACCCCTCCACCCTTCCAAAGATGACCACCCTATTGACATGTGGCACCTGCCCCAGTTTTTTCCCCATCTTATGTTACAGGCTTTTACTCCCAGATTCTGTACTCTACTACAACTGCCACTATTTACTCAAATTCCTGCACCTCCCACAGTAGTCCCCCTACTGACCCCCGGCAGACCGGAGTAATTCAGTCTCAAATCTCATCCATTAGATACTGTATTACTGTAGCAATCCTAAAACCTCCTTGTCCATTTTTCACCCTTCAGCTACTATACTTTTTGTTCTCGGCTCTCATATACTTTCACTTAGCCCAGTTAGAAATCCTATTGCATTTCAAGTATTACTCAGCTCAGTTAGAGAAATAAACAGAGTAGCACTCTGACCTCAGAGCTGCATGGGGTCCAAATTGCCATCCTTAAGGTACTGAACATAGCAGCAGACTGTGAAAATGCCCAGCGTTGCCCAAGTTTCAAACTTGCCACCTTTCCTAAAGCCTCTCCAGCTTCACTCTCAATTTGTGTTCAGACTTGCATTGTTCTAAATTATTTAACTACTTACTTTGCTCTAAATTATTAAATTACTTAATGTGCTAAGAGAATTTACAGCAGCTGCATGTTACATGCTTGTCCAAGTTCAGTTAGAATAAGGAAAGTACATCAGTTTTGAGCTAAATTAAACTGAATGCAGTCTTTCAAGCTAGAACTGCTTGGTGATTCGTAAGAGTGGGAGCAGCATCTTAAATGCAACAATATATTTATAGAGCAATTTTGTAATCTGACTGCCTGAGACTGCAGCTGCTGCTGTATGGTAAAAAGAAATTAATCTTTCACTTTACACCTGCTGCATATGTAGAATTCCCCACAGTCACTCCCCTCCCACCCCCAATACCCTCTCACCCTTAGCTGGCTTTATTCTTATAGGACTCGTATTCCCACATGATGTGTTTTTTTTTATCTGCCTAGTTTTCCAGCTGCAGATTATTTTATTTCACCACTAGATGTCGTGGTAAGTTCAACCTGCCCTACTCTCTTTCTATTTGAGTGTACTTAGTCTCCTGATTCACTCTAATCCTCACTAGCAAGTTTCTCTTCAATTGCTAATGTGTTGATTGAGGGCACAGCATAATTATACTGCCAGTTCCTCATCCCCAGTTCCCTCCTGGAAGATATCATTAACGCAATCCCTTTATTCCTGAACCCTGTGCACAAATTGCTGATTTTATTACCAGACCTTGCTCTGACTCTCCTTAAAGATGTCTGGGTGGATTTTGTGCATTGCACCATGCATACTTGTTTCCCTATTTACACTTGACTCCCTCTCTCTAGCTACATGCACCCACACATACATAACTGAAGGGCCTCTCAGTCACTTCACCTACTCCAACATACTTGTGAATTGTTACTTCGTACCATTTTCTCCGCTACACCTCAACTGTAAGCTAGGAGGGTCCCTCCTTAGGTTCATGGTGTACAGAAAGATTACCTCCCACATGAATCTGTCTTGCTCCTTTGCACTTGCCACATTATGGGTCATCATGCTATCTCTTACCTTAGCTGGGGACATTGAATCCAACCCTGGACCAGTGGTGAAACCAAACCTAACTGATTCCTGCCCAGCAGATCTTCTGCCACATGCCCAGGGCTTAACCTTTTCCCACCTCAATATTAGAAGTCTCATGGCCAATCATACAAAGCTTGAATCTTGGGTGCAGGTTAATAACCCAGAACTACTTGTCCTGTCTGAAACCTGGTTGAGGCTAGTTGTCTCTGACCTAAGGTGCACACTACCTGGATATAACTTTTACCAGGCCAACAGACCCTCATCAAAAAGAGGTGGTGGATTTGCACTGTACTATAAGTCTTATTTTAATGTTTCTCTTCTGCCTATGCCACCTCTAAAGAGTAGTGAGGTAATACATTCTCTCCTGACACTTGGTGGTGCCAAGAAACTACACATCTTCGGCACATATTTGCCACCTCATGATAGCAAACTTGGCCTCGAGGAGTTGGTTGAACTAATCCTGGCACTGTCTAAGAAAAAGGAAGTGCTCTGCTTGGGAGATTTTTAACCTGGACTAGTTAGGTACCAACTCCTCTCTTCTGGCATCCACGATCAGTAAGGCCAACCTTTTTCAACTCATCTCATCGCACACTAGGATCTCACTGAACTGTACCAGTTGTTCGCTGATTGAGTGGATCCTTACTAATCAGAAGGATTGTTACTCCTTGTCTGGGGTTTTACTTGACTCCATCACTGATCACTGCCCAGTCTACACTGTGCAGAGTACAACTACCTCCTTGTTTACTCCCAAAGTGCTTACCTTTGCTGACTTTTCCAAACTGGACACATCAGCATTCTTTTATGACCTAAAGCAGGTAGACTGGTCACCTCTCTTTACTACTACTGACATCAACAAGGCTACAGATTATTTCAACACAACTCTACTAGCCTTGCAGAACAAGCAAATTCCATCCTAGATGTGTAGGGTCAGTGGGAAAGTGACCAAGTGGCTTAAACGTCCACTCCTGCAACAGCTCAAGAAATGGGATAAACTTTGGTCCAAATGGAAATTCTCCTCTCTTCAAGCAGACTTTGAGGAGTATCGGGTCTCATGCAAAACCTGTAAGAAGGAGGTTCAGACTGCTAAGAGTGCCTATTATTGGGAACTCTTTAACTGCTCTGTCTCTAACCTCAAGACTTACTGAACTCAGATCAATTCAATCTTAGGGAATACCAAACCACAAGCACCAAATGATATGCTTATTAATGACATACTATGCAATAACCCTTTACACTATTGCCAATGCCTTTAACACCCTCTTTACCATGGTTCCTCATATCCCCTCCCTTGCAAACTGTGGCCATGCCCCCCTTCTACAACTCATCAGGTTAGATCTCCTTCATTGGAATTTTTCCAAGTCATGCATCTGGATGTTCTGAGGTTATTATGAACCATCCCTTCTTATGGCAGTGCTGGCCTGGATGGTCTGTAACCCAGAATCCTCAGACTCGCTGCCCCACTTCTAGCCACCCCAGTCACTCAGTTCTTTAACCTATCCAGCAGTACTTCCACAGTGCCTTCTGTATGGAAATCAGCTGTGACTATTCCTGTGTTTAAGAAAGGAGACCCCAAACTCCTATCCAATTATTGTCCAATTGCACTTCTGCCTACCCTCTGTAAGTTACTGGAGAAACTTATCCATTACTAGATAGCTGACCACTTACTTAACTTTAACATTCAGTCCCCTGTCCAGCATGGGTTCAGGGCTGGTCATAGCACCACTACTGCTCTCGCCCTAGTCTCAAGTGACGTTAAATCCAACATGGACAACGGTCTACTTACTGGCTCAGTGTTCATTGACCTAACCAAGGCATTTGACCTTGTTAATCACTCCTTGCTCTTGGATAAGCTGAATTCTCTTGAAGCCACTGTTTCGACCTTATCATGGCTCCACAGTTACCTTGACAATAGTTCCCAATCAGTCTCTTTCTGGAAAGCTCTTTCAGCTCCTGCTCTTATCACCTGTAGCTTTCCCCAAGGGCTCATTCTTGGGCCCTTACTCTTCTCCATCTTTATCAATAACATTTCTACTGTACTTCTACACCTCACTGTCACTCTATCATGTATGCAGATGACTTGGTAATCTATTTGGCCTCCCCATTCATCTCAGAGCTTAATGGATGTCTATCTTCTGCTTTCCAACAACTTCAGTCCTGGTTCTCCTCTAACCTGATAATTCTCCACCTCTCCAAAACTCAGGCAATGCTCTTTGGGTCCCCTAGAAAAGTCCAGGTAGAGTCCACCAAACTTCAAGTGCTGTGTTATGAAGGGTCAGCTGTCCTGTCCACAGATGCCTTCAAATACCTAGGGGTGATGCTGGATACTTCACTTGACTTCTCTGCTCACATAAATGATGTTTGCAAATCCTTTAACATGAGGATTGGAGTGGTCTACCGTGTGCATCACTCCCTAACTCCTGCAGCTAAGATATCAGTGGCTAGAGATGTGCTGCTGCCCAGGTTACTTCATTCCCTCCCTCTCTTCTCCCAGGTGAAGGAAAGTATTCTGTGGAAGTGGGACACCACTTATAACAACATTTGTAGATTTGCCATATCAGCCCCTCACCTCACGCACCATTGCCTTCTCTACTCGACCCTTCACTGGCTATCTCTTAATTCATGTCGACATTGCTCTTTGGGGTGCTTCACTGACCCCATGACAAGATGTTCCTGCCTGAGTTCTCTGACCAACATGTTTAAACCTGTGAGTCTCTCCCTAACCCTTAGGACCTCAACCACTCCACAGTTTTTAGTGCCTCACTACTCAACTAAAATGGGTGAACAAGCATTCTCTCATTTCACCCCTAAATTCTGGAATTCCCTTCCCCCTAGTTTTAAGTATCCTCTATCCCTCTCTACCTTCAAATCTGCACTTTTCTCTCACCTCTATGCACTTGATACATGTAACTGTACCTGACCCACTTGACCTAACTGTCTTGAACATGGTGCGTAAGTTTGCTAAATTGTTTTAATCTGCCTCTATACCTCCCCGCATGAATTGTCCTGCCCACATGCTTTAGTCTTGGCTGTCCCTGCGGGACAACTGCTGAGTATTGTTATGACTGTATTTATGAACTTGCAAATGTAATTATCTGTTTACTGTGTTCTCCCAGGTCGTGTCTGAAAATAGGCAGGACTAATGATTAATGCACCTACCCAGTTACAAAAAAGCAAATAAATAAATGTATACAGCAATCATAACAGTATAGCTCAGTACTTAGGTCAGTTAGAGAAAGAAACAGAACAACTAAATTTGTATTATTACAGCAATCCTAAAGTATCCAATCATTGCTTTGTCTCCACTCCAGAGACCCTGCTGTAATATAGGACCATAGAGGAACATGGGTTGGAGGTTGGGCAACTGTAAAGTCCTGGCAGATCTCCACTGAGATCACTCACTTCCCCTCTCTTACTCGCTCATTCTATTTCTCCTGAAGCTGCATGCTGCCCTTTTGTACTGGGGTCCTGCTTGCATTGGCACCTTTTTCTGCCCACAGAGAAATCCACAGCAGTCCCGACATAGCTCCATTGAGTTCACTCACTCCCCCACCCTCACTCGCTCATTCTGTTTATCCTGGCGTGCAGGCTGCCCTTTTGTACTGAGCTCCTCACTTTTTCTGCCCACAAAGAAATCTACAACAGTCTCTACAGAGCGCAGTTCAGCTCGCTCACTCCCGCTCTCTCACTCACTCGTTCCATTTCTCCCAGTGCTGCAGGCTGCCCTTTTGTACTGGGTTCTTGCCTGTGTTGGCGCCTTTTTCTGCCCACAAAGAAATCTGTAGCAGTCCCAATGGAGCTCAATTGAGCTCACTCACTCCCCTTCCCTCACTTGCTCATTCTGTTTTTACCAGTGCTGCAGGATGCCCTTTTGTACTGGGCTCCTGCCTGTGTTGGTGCCTTTTTCTGCCCACAAAGAAGTCTGCAGCAGTCCTAACAGAGCTCAGTTGAGCTCGGTCACTCCCCCTCTCTCACTCGCTCAATCCTAATCTGTAAGGTTAGCAAGCAATGTGAGAAGGCAGTAGGGAGGGCTGGGGGTATACTGGGAAGCATAGGGAGAGGCATCACCAGCAGAAAACAGGAAGTTGTTATCCCTTTGTACAGACAGTTGGTGAGACCCCATCTGGAGTACTGCGTCCAGTTCTGGAGACCCCATCTCCGCAAGAACATAGACAGCATAGAGGCAGTCCAGAGGAGGCAACTAAAATGGTGCAGGGCCTCAAGAGAAGCCATACGAGGAGAGACTAAAGGAGTTTAATATGTATACCCTTGAGAAAAGAAGGGAGAGGTGGGACATGATAGAAACTTTTAAGTACCTCAGTGGAATCAACAAAGTCCAAGAGGGTAGCATCTTTGAGAAAAAGAGACGTTCAAGAACAAGGGGACACAATTTAAAGATAGAGGCGGTTCGGGCAATATAAGAGAGTATTTTTTCACAGAGAGGTAGTGGATGCATGGAGCAGTCTTCCTGAGGAGGTTGTGGGATCTAAAACTGTGGGAGAATTCAAGAATGCATGGGACAGACATAAGGCAACTCTTGTGGGGGGTAGGAAGAAATAGGCTGTTGGTTAACTAGGATCTGTGGTCTATCCTGTAGGAAGGGAAATGGGCAGACTAGGTGGGCCAAGCTGTCCTTATCTGCCATCAAAGTCTATGTTTCTATGTCCCAAACACTGATTTCCGAAAGCAACTGTGTTATTCTGCACCGGAAGTGCGAAAACACATTTCGGCCAGGATATGAAAAATGATAGCTGTACTGTTCATAAGGAGGTGTGAAAAAATGCCAGTGTTGAAAATCTGGCGTGAAAATATTACTAATTTGCTAAGTTATAAGGGTGAGTGGAAACTGCACAATGCACACTCTTATCACACTCATTTTATGGACTTTCGTCACAAAATGTTCAACATAGGCATTTTAGGTCCTCTGCTCATGAACATTGTCACTGTGATTTTCTTAATGTGTCCTGAACACTGATTTCCCACAGCAACCACGCTATTCTGCACTGGAACTGTGAAAACACATTTCAGCCAGGATGTGAAAAATGACAGCTGTACTATTCATAAGGAGGTGTGTAAAATGGCAATGTTGAAAATCTGGAGTCAAATTTTGCAAATTGGTGAAGCTACAGTGTGCGTAGCAGCTGCACAATGCACGCTCGTAAAACAGTCATTTTTTGGATTTTTTCCCAACAAATTTGCAACATAGACTTTTTGAGAGCCCACTTCATGAACAGTGGCACTGTCATTTCATAAATTGGTCCCGAAAGGTGATTCCACTCAGTGACAGTGAAATTATCTTTTGGGACCGATTAAAGCCATGACCGTGGCTGAATTCATGAGTAGGGGGCCCAATAACCCCATGTTGACAATTTGGTGCCAAAATTCCAATGCCTGAGATATGCAAAAAAGTTGAAAAAGCCCTATTTATGCCATTATACAGCTTACCGGCATTTCCTCAGTTTGCGGTCGGCTTTGAAGAGTGAAGATGTGTTCCTGGTCCACCGAACATCATCGCACTAGACTGCAGAGGTAAGTATGGGGTGAGGGGCTGTGGAGAGAAAGGGTGTGCAGTGGGTGGGCGTGGGTTGTGGGAGGGGTTAGGGAGACCGTGAGGGACAGTTTTCTTTTTTTTACAGGTTTAAAAAAAAAATTGAGGGATGTTTTTTTCTTTACAGGGGCATAGGGCATGCTGCAGTGGGATCCCGGCATGCCACCTGAATGTTTGGGGGGGCTGTAGCTGACGGGGGCTTGGACACCCCAATCGGCACATATGGAGTGCTGGGGGGGTCAAGAGCCAAGGGGGACTGGCACCCCCATGGCATAAACTGAAGATTTTGGTGGTGGGGGGACCATTATGCCGATGGGGAGTGGGCTCCCCCATCGGCAACTTGAACTTGTGTGGGGACTGAAGCCGACAGGGGTTGGAGCCCCCGTCAGCAAACAAACACTGTTGTGGGGGGCAACATGCTGCTGAGGGGGCTCAGTAATATTGTTTGAGAACACGTATGTTCACAAACAATATTACAGTACCAATGTTCCGCCCTGCAATAACGAGTCGGTCCATCATTGCAGTGGAATGGCTGATGCTGTAATTATGAGGCAGCCCCTGATTGCAGCAGCTGAAATGATTCAAGGTTGTAGCACGCTGGCTGAACTAGTGTCAGCAGCAGTGTGCCACCCCATTGGGAAAAGCTGGCCAAGCCTCAAAAGGCAGTGGGGGCATTGGCCCACAATAGTGCCACACCTCCACAACCTGCTTCTGCAGTAAGCTGCCACAATATGTTTCTTGTGCATGTGCAAAATCAACATAAAAATAAAATGGAGTGATTAAATAACTGAAAACACTGTAAACAATTAGTGATGCAGAACAGTTCCCCCATTTGCTCACATGCCCTGCTTGTACAGACTGTACTGAAGAATGGGAACAGGTGCACTTTTGGCGGGGGAGGGGCAATCTGAATTAGCTAGAACTTTGACTACTATTGCCTCCAACCCCAATGCATGGATCAGAATAAAACTGCAATATTTGGGGAACTTGGCAGCTCAATCTATGAAAAAAAGGGGTGTTTGAAAAGATACTGCTAACTCCGGGCACAGTGCTAAACAACCGCTACTTGGTATGAAGTTCTAACTTGTAGAACCCTGGTTAAAACAGATGTTATTGCCCTAATCTGTTTTTTTTTTTGTTGTTTTTTATGTGAAATGAGTGGCAGTATTCAAGAATGCACTGGCTAGATTTAAGGGAATATTGGTTGGAAAGTGGGTGGGGGAGCCAGTGACCAAGTAATGTATGAGGTAACAGTATAAGTGGTGACATTATAGTTAAGGGGAACAAATAGGCAAACTTCATGGACCAGCAGTCCTTATCTGCCATCAAATTCTAAGTTTGCATGCTTAAACATATAAATCAAGGACTGACCTGCTCTGGACTGAGGTCAACTTGAAGTCAACAGAAACCTAGAAACCAAGAATGTAATGGCAGAGAAGGACCGCCAGGCCCACCTAGTCCTCCCAGTTTCAGTATGTGCGAGCTAGGCCTAAGATGTTCACTTTGCTGGCTACCATTCCCCCTTCTCAGATAAATGAGACCATTGTGCCTATCCCACACAGCCTTAAATCCTGCCACTGTCCTTGCATCCTCCACCTCCTCCAGCAGTTTGTTCCGGCTGTTTACCACCATCTCTGTAAAAAATAATTTTCTAATGTTTCCCCTACTCCCCCCCCATTTGCATATTGTGACTCCTTGTTTTCAAGTGTTTCTTTAGTTGGAAAATGTCACTTGCAGGTACCCTGTTTATACCTCTGATATACTTAAAGGTCACAGTCATGTCCCCTCTTTCCCTTCTTTGCACTAGGGAGTACATGTTAAGGTCCTTCAGCCAGCCTTCATATGACAATTGACTGAGACCCCTCAACATTTGTGTTACTCTTTTCTGGACCCGCTCCACCTTATCCAAATCAAATCAAATCATATCATCTTTATTTTTATAGCACCTTTCTGAACCAAGGCGCTGTACATAAAACCAATTATATCAAATATAATAAGATTAAAAACAGAAACAATAAAATCAGATCATGCATATTAAGTGAAGGCTAAATTAAATAAATATGTTTTTAACTCAGTTTTAAATCTGCCAATGGTCCAGGGTCACGTGATGCAGTGCAGCTAGAGGCAGCGTTTTCGCGGAGCTCCCATTACCAACCCATCTTTAAACTATTTTCAGCCTACAAATTCGATATTTAAAGTTCTATTCTACATTTAGAAGATAGATAACACTCTTCGGTACTTGGCAGCATCGTGCTTTGTGCATATGAATGCACTTGAAGGCAGATTGAGATAGAAGCGGAGATGAGGCCTGCTGGCATGAAGCACACTCCACCATCTACTCCGGAGAAAACTTCAAAAAAATCTAAGAACCAGAATTTGGGACCCGCAGTAAAACCACCCCCTTTCAATACTTCTCCAACTCCTCTCACCGAGGACCATTTCTTACAAGTGCTAATACCTTTTAAGGAAACATTGTATGATATCTCTGCTGAGCTGGAATCACTAAGGGGAGATCCCAGTGCCCTAACCACCAGAATGGGAGATTCAGAAGCCAGAACTTCCTCTTTGGAGACCTGGAGGGAAAAGATAGACCCAGAAATCATCCACCTCAGACAACAGATCAGTAAACTGCAACTCAAAACAGAGGACTTAGAAGGAAGGAGCCGAAGATACAACTTGGTGATCCTGGGCCTCCCCAAGTCCGAGGAGGGCCCTGACATTAATCTCTTTCTCCAGAAGTTTCTAAACAAAGTCATTGGGCCTTCCCCTCTTAATTCGCAATACCATATTGAATGTGCTCACCGCTCTCTTAGACCGAAACCTGCCATTGGAGCCCCGCCAAAAGCAATCATTATTAAATTTCTAAGCTTCTTGGAAAAACAACATGTATTATCAAAGGCAAGAGAATTACAAGCAATTCTATGGAGTGGTTCCAAGCTGCATATTACTCAGGATCTTCCTTACGAGATGAGGCAAAAACGTTCAGTGTTCCATTCTACAGTCAGCAAGCTGATCGCAGTGGGCATTCACTACAAAATGAACCACCCTGCCAAGCTACAAGTTGCCATCGATGGTTCTTGGTTCTCCTACGAATCCCCAGACAAAGCGGCATCAGATCTCTCAATCAAGTTACCTAACCTGTTTAAACCGGGCCGAATTGATGAGGCAGCACCAAGAAGTTAACTCCTGCCACATGCTACATTTTTGGACTCTCACCTTTTGTTTTTGGTTTCTCTCATCTCCATGTCTGGTTTCTCTGGTGGCGGGGAGCGGCTTTAGAGTGGTCTATTGGGGGTTGAGTGGGCTCGGTCTGTGCGGTGGTTCATGGGGCCTGCTCGCTGGGGGGGTGGGAACTTGGGGAGTAGAGGTGGTTTCTACACGATGTGGGACTGGTGGGACCTTTTGGTCCCCCTAGTAATGATTGCTCCCCCGGTTCTTCCTGTGCTTCCCCGACTCAGGTAATTAGGCTTGCTTAATTTTTCAGCAAGTTGGGCAGAAACGGTCACTAGGATATCCTGGAGTATTCATCAGGTGTGGTTGTTTGGTTGAGGAGGCTTTTTGAGAAAAGGGATGAGCTGGGCCGATATTAGGCAATGAGGATGGTTGTCATTATGGTGAACATTTTGGAGGGGGGTTAGCAAGATGTCAGTCTGACTCCACTTGTGCCTTAACACACTTCTATATTTGGGAACATAATTTTTTGCCGCTGATGGTTTTTTATGGTGGCGTAGCCTGAAGTTGACCCCCTGGGCTGGGGGGCCTGGCTCCGATCCTTAGCACTACGACTGGGGTCTCAGGTTTCCTATCCCCTATACTATTCAGTTCGAAACCTATGCAGGTAATGTAGTTCGGTTATCCCTCTTGTGGGATTAAGGAGTTCAGTTTGCAGTCGTGAAGTTGGAGGCAGGTGATGAACCAGTCGGTCAGCAATTTGGTCAGGGGCTATTTTCTCATGGTGAAGACTGGAATCCAGGGGGCCCTGGTGGGCTGTCATTCTCTAGTGAGATCTGGTGGTATTGAACCCAGGTTTATGGGGCTTTCTCCAAATGACCCTGAGATTTTGGTCAGGTTCTCAACTTTCCCAGGTTTTTTTGTAGGCTTACTCTGATTTATCTGTCTGGGGGGAGGCTCAATGGGAGGGTCGGCCCAGGTGGGACTGCCAAACGCATCAAGAAGAGGAAGGGGAGAGCAGCCCAGATGGGGGTTTCTTCAGTCAGGAAGTTCTCAGTGCTTATGAGGGAATTAATCTCTACTTATTAGTCGACACTTCCTCAGGGTACCGCTTCACAATTACCTCCTGGTACACCCATCTGGTGGTGGCTTTTGGGGCTTTGTTCCCCGACCCAAGTAATATCACTTCCAGCTTTTCTCAAAAGGCAGTCGGGAGAACAGTTGTACATAGTTTCAGGGAGGACAGGGGGGGAATGGAGGGGAGGGGTCTCTCTTTCTTAGTTCATGATTTGGTAAAGGCTGTAATACCATGTCTGAAATTTACACTGCTTCAGTTTTTCTTTACTGGTTTTGAGGGAGGGTAGAGGTGGGATCTGGTTGGTGGTTGGTTTTTGGGGGGAGGGTGGAGGGCAGGATGTGCCTACTAGGGTGGTTAGCCTTTTCATGTTTTCATATCCCATTGCTACAATGTATATTTGACAATGAGTGTTACAGCGCTTAAAATTGCTACGTGGAATGTAAGAGGTGTCAGAGACCTAACTAAAAGGTACCAGGTTCTCAAAAACTGTGCTTTACTGAATGTCGATATTCTCTTGATGCAAGAAACCCATTTGCTCTCATCAGAAGTCAATGGGCTTTGCCGTCAAGGTTACGCTCAGGTTTTTGCCTCAGGGGAGTCGTCCTCTAGTAGGGGGGTGGCTATTCTGGTTATCAAGCACATTCCCTTTCTGGCAGAAGAGCTTTTATCGGACCAGGAAGGTAGATTCATTATTGTGAAAGGTTTGCTCTATAATGCGAAGATAACATTAGGGGCGATTTATGCCCCAGTAGGGGGGGACCCAGATTTCCTCATGACCTTGGCTGAAAAGCTGAGTGAACTCTTACCCTCAATGTTAATAATCGGGGGGGACTGGAATATCGCTCCCTCACAAGACTTGGATAAATCTTATAGACCCCTGAAACCACTCCCCTCTTCACAGCTAGCCTTGAGGAACTTCATGGACCTATTCTGCCTATGTGACCCTTGGCACCTACTTAATCCCACAAGACAACTCTTCTCTTATTATTCCCAGGTACACAAGACATGGTCCAGAATCGACCTAATATTAGTCAGCAATAACCTTCTGTTGGGAGTACTCCAGTCTGGTATTGATCCCATAGTTGTGTCAGACCACTCGGTGGCTTGGATTTTGGTTTCCCCAAACCTGCAGGTGCAAAGAGACCCTGCCTGGAAACTAAACACCCAGCTTCTAAAGGACAAGGGCATAGTCTCCCATATTAGATCCCTAATCACTTCATTTGTTGAGACCAACACAGGTTCAATTGAGAGGGAGGATCTGATTTGGTGCTCCCTTAAATGCTTCATCGGGGCGAATTTATTAAACTCGCATCTAGGAGGAAAAAACAGAGGGAGGCCAAGATCATGTTATTGTCAGACCAAATTAGGTTGGCAAAGAATAAGTTATCCTCCTCCTCTTCCCAAGCTGATCTAGAAAACCTAATGAAACTTAGAAATGAGTACTCAGATTGGATAAGAGACAAGGCAGAGTATGCTCTCCTGAAAACAAAGGCCCTCTATCTCGATCAAGGGGAGAAATCGGGTAAAATGATAGCTCTACGTTTGAGGGACATCGAGGGATTGAGATGGATTCCCTCATTAGCATCTTCCGATGGTTCCCTTAAAACTTCTCCCAGGGATATTTCACAAATTGTTGAGTCATTTTACAAGGAACTTTATGGCAGTGGTGCCTTCCATCTCTCCTATTCCCTTGTGGACCAGTTTCTGGAGGGCCTGCCCCTTCCTACCTTCCAAACTCACCTAGGAGAAGCTCTGATTACTCCTATCACGGTAATGGAAGTGGAGGAGGTGATCAAGAAATTTGCTCTGGACAAAGCTCTGGGACCTGACGGTTTCCCCTCCAATTTCTATAAAACTTTTGGGAAGTAGCTTGCCCCTCTCCTCACGAAACTATTTCAATACATGTTTAACACTATCACTCTAGACCCTTCCCTGCTTGAAGCCACTATTGTTCTGATACTCAAACCAGACAAACCCCCAACCGATCCTGCTAGTTACCGCCCAATCTCACTTCTCAATTATGACATTAAAATCCTAACGAAAATCCTATCCCTTAGTCTCAAACGGGTCTGGCTTAACTTGTTGAGTCCCGAACAAGTAGGGTTTGTGCAGGGCAGGTCCTCTATATATCACCTGCGTACTCTCTCACATATTTTTCAAGCCTCCCAGGACTCTCAAGTCTCTATGGCTCTGATATCATTAGATGCGGAGAAAGCCTTCGATAGAGTCCATTGGTAATTTCTCTGGATTTTATTAAAGAGAATGGGCTTCTCAGAGGTCTTTATTCAATGGATTAAATCGGTCTACCAATCCCCTACTGCCAGAATTTATTGCAGCAGGGTTTTTTCTTCTCGATTCTCGCTATTTACAGGCACCCGGCAGGGCTGCCTTCTGTCACCTTTCCTGTTTAATCTATATCTGGAGCCTCTCCTTCTCAGTATCAAAAACTCTCCACTAGTCATAGGATGTTTCATTCAGCAGCAGTCTCTGGTTCTCTCGGCCTATGCTGATGACATTCTCTAACACTTGACTAACCCTGAAGTCTCTCTAACACATATACTACACATTATAGCCCAGTTTGGCCAAGTGGCTAATTACAAGTTGAATTTAGCTAAATCAATCATATTTTCACTGAATGTAAACACTCTTCAGGTCAACTTTTCCCAGTTTGGTATGAAATGGGCCCCCTCCTCTCTCAAATATTTAGGCATTTTCCTCACTAAAGACCTTGAACTCTTCAGGAAGCTTAACCTAGACAATCTATTGATTAAAATTCAACAAGACCTTCAGAGATGGCCTGCCTTCCCTTTATCGCTGTGGGGTCGTATTAATATAGTTAAGAAGAATGTGTTGCCCCGGGTCTTCTACCCACTTAGTCTAATGAACATTTTCCTGCCAATGTCATATTTTCATCACTTTCACATGTCTATTTCCAAGTTCATTTGGCAGGGTAAACAGCCCAGGAAAGCCTTCTTAAAACTTAATTTACCCAAAGAGAAGGCGGGGGCTCCGTCTTCCCAACTTTATGCTCTATTACTGGGCAAGCCACATGGCGAAAATTGGGAGGTGGTACAACCAGAGGGTGGATGATTATCTACCAATTTGGGTACAACTTGAGAAAAAGATTTTAACCGAGTTTGGCCTTCCCCCATCTAGACTCCTCTATTATAACCTATCCACTTTGCCTCCACTTTTACAGGGGAGCGTCATTGGTACTTCTATCAAGGTGCTAAATCAATGCTGGGATTTTTTCAATCTCTCTCCCGGAAAAGACACTTCCCAGCCTCTTATCCTTAATTTAAATATTAGGATTGGGGTCTCCCGCTTTCTCCAGACTGGCTTCCTCAGCTGAGAGATTGCTGTGTTGGCGATTTATTCCTGAATAACTCTCTTCTACCCTCCGGGGAGGTTCTGACCAAATTTAACATTCCTCAGAAGCACATTTTTAAAGTTTTTCAGTTACAACACCTAGTGGCTTCCAACTTCGGCTCCAATCCCACACCGTCTCAAATTAAACCCTTCCTAAACCAGATACAGGAACAGACAAATAAGCCCCATAGTATTTCTAAGCTTTATTCTTCCTACTGGACACTAAAAATCTTGCTAAAAAAATGCTTTGGCTTAGTCCCCACCACCTGTTCCTGCTCACCCTCACCCTCCTTTTCCCTTTATGCCAACTCCCC
Organism: Neoceratodus forsteri; assembly: GCA_016271365.2. NCBI lineage: Eukaryota > Metazoa > Chordata > Ceratodontiformes > Ceratodontidae > Neoceratodus > Neoceratodus forsteri. The sequence continues at coordinate 997,338,200 of CM028133.1, forward strand.
CCCTCCACCTACCCTACCCCTCCACCTACTCTCACCTTTCTATACTACTACTACCGAAAACATTGTACCATGGCTTTTACTCTGGAAGTCTTAAACAAACATCACCCAATTAATACCTGGGTGCAAAGAGCCATATTTCCTAATTGAAACTGCCACATCATTATAACTCACTAACGATCACCCTCTACTGGGACTCCAGAAGACAATCCAAGCATCTTAAAAAGTACAAGCAGAAACTCACTCCAACCTATTATGAACTACGAATGGCATCGCTGAAACTCCTGCTCCTCCTACTTTTAATATCTGGTGGGATACACCCAAACCCTGGTCCTGTTGCACGAAGCCGACAAAACAGGGAAAGTTGGTAGTGGTCTCTCCATTATCACTCTAAATATCTGCAGCCTCCTTCCCAAATTGGCATCTCTTCAAACTCTCGCTGGACAAAACCCTGATATACTAGCCATTGTGGAAACCTGGCTATCTCCCAGCACCCTGGATCATATGGTCTCGCTTAGGCTACAATCTTTTCAGACTCGACCGGGCAAGCAAGAAGGTGGGGGGCTGTGCTATCTATAAGGACAACCTCTCCTGTCAGCAGCAGCTTCACCCCCACAAATACGAGTGCAACTCCTCCCTATCAAACTGCTTCTTGGTGCACAAAACAAAGTTCTCACAGTGGCGCAGTCTATATCCCTCAAAGACCACCGTGCCAGTATTAAGTCTGTACTTGATTTTGTTAGTCTGCAGCCCTCTGAAAATGAGCTCCTCCTCCTCGGGATTTCAACATAAACTGGCTCACCTCTGACACTGGCTCTTACAAAGATGACATCCTAGCAGCAAACCCATGACTCAGATGGTAACCTCCCCACCGGAAAAATTACAAAACTGGTACAAGCACCCTTATTGACTGGGTTCTCACAAATCACCCTGACCAGATAAAAACATTAAAGTCCTCCTGACTCCCTCAGTGACCACTCCCCAGTGTCCTGTACCTGGTCTAATAAATTTCTCAAGCCACCCCCCAAAGTTATAACAAGCAGAGTATTGCCTTATGGGAATCTTATCAAGTTGAAAACCCATCTCCTACAACAGGACTGGACGCCAATCCTTGAATCAACTGATATTAATACCGCACTAGAATACTTCATTAAATCTTTCAACTCTGCATGCGACTTATACGCCCCAGTAAAAAAACATAAAATCAAAGCGCTATCAAATCCATGGATTACTGCCAAACTACTTGCCTAGCTCAAGGTTCGGGACCACCTCTGGGCAGTTGCCAGAGACACAGGCTCACCTCATGATACCCTGAAATACAAGCAGGCATGAAATAGATGTACCTCACAAATTAGGCAAATGAAGAAGCCTATTTCAAAATGCCCTTGAATCCACCAGGGTGATGGAAGAGCTTTTGGGACAACATCGAAACATAATGGGTAAACAAACAAAATCGTCACCTACCATTATGAAAGTTGATGGATCCACCACTTTGACCCAAAGTCTATTGCAGATACGCTTAATAAGACATTCACAGACCTTAGTGGGGTCCTCCCCAGATTTCTTCTCGGACTTACCTGTGCCTAGCCTAGTATCACAAAACACCCCGTGTGACAAACCACAATTTTACTTCAAGAAAATCAAAGTGCACGAAGCACACAAGTACATAAGAAAGGCCTACTCCAAATCCAGAACAAGTAATGACACACTAGATCTAAAAATCCTGTCTCTCACCCTGGATGAAGTAATTCACCCCCTTGCAAAAATTCTTAATCTGTCACTTTGCCAAAGTCAATTTCCCAACAAATGGAAATCTGCCATATAGTTACGCCAGTGCACAAAGGGGACAAAACCTCAACAGGAAACTATCGACCAATATCAATACTCCCTCCCCTCTCCAAAGCACTTGAACGAATAGTGGCAGACCAACTCTCTGATTACCTGGACAAATACAATCTACTCTGTAATCAACAGCACGGCTTTAGGAAAGGACATAGTACAACAACAGCCTTACTTGATTTCTCTGGAGAAGTCCACTCAGCCCTGGACAAAGGGTGCCAAACAGGTGCAGTCTTTATCGATCTTACAAAAGCTTTCGACACAGTCCATCATGGCCTACTTACCTCCCTACTTTCTAGCCTAGGCCTGGCCGAAGGTCCTTGTGCTTGGGTAAAAAGTTACCTGTCCAATCGGTCACAGGCTGTAAAAATTTCTAATGAACTCTCCAACTTCAAACCAGTTCTCTCGGATGTACCACAGGGATCAATTCTTGGACCGCTACTCTTTAGCTTGTTCCTTAACTCCCTCCCAGATATCTGCCAGGAGAAAATAATCTTATATGCTGATGATGCTGTAATTCTCTCTTCCCACAAGGATCCAAACTCCCTACGAAAAAGCCTGCAACTTGCTTTCTCTAGTGTTGAAAGGTGGTTCCTGGATAGTAAACTTGTGCTAAACCACAATAAAACAAAAGCCATGCTCTTCTCCAATCACCAAAACAAAAATAGACATACTCCACTCACCATACAAACCTCTGCAGGAATTACACTGGACCAAGTAAATACTTTCAAATACCTTGGCATTACTTTTGACCAAGGGCTCACCTTTGCAACCCACATTGACAACACTGCGAAAACAGTGAACCAACGCCTTGGAATACTATTCCGTAACCATCAATTTCTAAATCAAGCGGCATTGAGAATAGCTATACAGAGTTCCATAATCTCAATCATTGACTATGGCCTTATTATTTATGGCTCAGCTACCTCCACTGCTCTAAGGCATATCTCAATCACTCTAAATAAGGCCTGCTGGCTCCTCACGGGGCTCAAAGACTGACTCACCACGTGTGATCTGTACTATGAATCAGGCTGGTTGAACCTATCAAATCGTCTTATTTATCTCACCTGCACAATGGCAAAAAATCTATCTTGGGACTGACTCCATTATGTATTCAAAACCTACTCCGACGAATCCTGGCTCACGACCTCCACCAGATCTGAGCACCAACCTTTCCTGGTTCTGAGATGCCGGACTGCACAGGGACAAAGATCTTTCGCATACAGGGCCCGACATGGTTCAATGCGCTTAGTCCACCTACTCTATCCTCAACCTCGCTTGAAGCTTTCAAATCCATGCTCTATGCCCACCTCACCACCACTAGCAACTGTGATTGCGATAGATAAAGACTGCTACTCCTCATGTCCATCCTCACATCTGAGGCCTCTTCCTCCCTGACTAATGAATCCTCTGGTACCTCTACTACTTCCTGTCTCCCACCCAAACTCACTCCCCCCCTTTTTTCCTGTCCCCTCTCACTTACTCTCCCGCTCACCACCTTTCCCTCCTCTCTAGCCTCCTTTTGGCACCTAATGATCACCCTCTCCCTGGAAGTTTCCTTAACCTCGAAATTGTCTACTCGCTTGAACCTGTTATAGCTTGTTTTTCTATGAAACTTAAAAACGTTACTGCCTTAAACTGTTAATAGCAAATTTATGATGTAACTTTCCTGTCTGGTTTTACCTGTAATGTGTATCGTGCTTTGTTAAATGTTCTTTGTGACGTGGAACCTTTGTAAAAGAGCCCTGGCTCAAAGGTATTAATTCCTAGACTAATAAACTAAACTAAAACCAAATTCCCAGACTCCCTGACTGGTTCCAAATGCTGTTCCTCTCTTCTGCCAGACACCCTTTTAGATTGGGAACAGATTTGGGTAGATACATATTGGTATCTCTCTCAAGACAGACATAGACTATCTCAATACCATATATTGAACAACATGTATTACACCCCAGTTAAACTGGTTATATTATATAGATTATCTTCAACTCTATGCACAAGGTGTGGCACAGTGGAAGGGAACCTGGTACACATTTTCTGGTATTGTGAGAAGGTGGCTCCCTATATTCATACTTTTCTGCATTATGTGATCATGGTGTATTGTATGTTAAACTTTTAATAAACTTTGAATTACAAAAAGAAAGTGGCTCCCTTATGGCAGTCCATCCAATCTAACTTAGACCCTCTTTTGGGCCTTGATGATTTATTCACTATAGAAGTTTGTATCTTAGGGATGTTTTCTAATATACAAGTGATGGAACGCAGATTCCACATGGCTTTAATCCCAATGGTCATCAAAAGATTGGTCCTTAGGCATTGGATGGACCAATTGGTTATCTCGTATGCAGAATGGATCAATGAAATTTTTCTCTGCTTTCTGACTGAAAGGCTAATAGCAAGTTCTCGGAATTGTCTGGTTTCATTTGAGTGGAAATGGGGCAAATTATATGCTCTTTATTTGAATTAATGTCCTGTTGGGTACACCTCTAGCTACCTGGCAGCTGATATACCTTTATGCATCTCATATGTATCAGGATCTGCTCCCTTTCTTCCCTTTTCTTTTCTCTTCTTTTTTTCTTTTTCCTTTATAGAAGGCACACCATTTGGGAGGGGGATGGGGGCTTGGGGATCTGGGTGAGGGGTAGGGGTATTTCTATTGTTTTTCCAGATTCAGGGATTTCTGTAAAATGTTATATATTGTCACTCTGCAGCTGCTATACAGTTTATGTCATTGGTCACAATGCTCGATCCCTGTAATGTTCTCTCAGGTATATTACCTTTATATAAAATAATAAAGAAATACAATTTCAAAAAAAATCTATCAATGGTCAGGCATTCTCTTAACCAACAAGGTAGAGAATTCTACAGGATTGGAGCTGAAAAAGAGAAGGCACAAGAACCAGATGTCTTCAATCGTACCCTGAGAGTCTCCAGCAATCCCTCACAAGCAGATCAGAGATGACAGAGTGGGCAGTAGGGTACCAGGAGATCTTGCAGGTAACTGGGTCCCTGATCATGTAGGGCTTTAAAGGTTAGCAAGCCAACCTTAAAAAGATCCACCACTGAACAGGCAGCCAGTGCAGCTCACGGAAAACAGGCATAATATGACAGGTCCTAGAGGTCCCAGTCAAAAGCCTGGCTGCCACATTCTGCACCAGCTGCAAGCGGCAAATATCAGCCCCTGGTAGCCTTAGGTAGAGGGAATTGCAGTAATCAAGATGTGTAGTGACAAAGGCATGGATCAACACTGGAAGATCATCTGGGGGAACCAGGTGTTTCACCCGGGCGATATTCCTCAGATGGTAAAAAGAGGATTTGACGTCAGCTGACACATGAGATTTTAGAGTCAAACCATCATCAAAAATAATGCCCAGGTTAGGCACTCGGCCTGAGGTAGTGAGCGGTATACCACCAAGTAACAAGCCTGATGGTTGTCCAGCCCCCAAACCTGCCCCTGGATGACCTGTGTCCACTACCAGCACTTCAGTATTGTCTGGATTCAGCCTCATCCAGCCGGAGATCATCCAGGTTCTGCATCATTCTGTCTGGGCAGAAAGGACATATACAGCTGAGTATCATCTGCATAGCAGTGAAAACTCAGACTGTATCACCTGATGATATCTCCCAATGGCAGCATGTATACTGCAAACAACATGGCGGCCAGAATGGAGCCCTGTGGCACCCCACAAAGCAAGGGGTGAGCACCAGAGGAATATATTCCAGTGGCAACTGTCTGAAACCTGCCCATGAGGTATGAATGGAATCATTTCAGGACTGTACTAGGCAGCCCACAAAAGAGCTGCAGGTGCTCCAACAGCACACCATGGTCTACAGTGTCCAATGCAGCAGAGAGATCAGGAAGGACCAGAATGGTATGTGCCTTTCGATCTCTAGCCATTAGGAGGTCATTCAGTACCCAGACAAGAGCAGTCTCTGTGCTATGCTTCTTCCTAAAACCAGACTGGAAAGTGTCACAGAGTGCTCTGTGAAGGATTGTCCCTCCCCCCCCGGTAGCTGTAAGTGCTTTTTATGGCTACTGCCTGGAAGCCTTGTGTGATAGAACATACTGACGCACAGTCAGGCTGTATAGCCCAGCTGTTTTATTTTGTCAGTAATATAAAACAAGCATTTGTCAATGCCGAATGTTGCTTGCTTCTATGTGCTGTTTAGGTATTTGGAAGTCATTGGAGTGCAAATATTGAAAATTTGCGAACTTAGGAGCGTGTGTAGGAACTGCGTAATGCACGCTCGTAAAACAGTCATTTTTAGGAATTTTTTCACTAAATTTTCAACATAGCCATTTTAAGACCTCTGCTCATCAACAGTGTCACTGTGATTTTGTTAATGTGTCCCATACATTGAGTTTGCACACCGACTGTGTCATTGTGCGCTACATGGGTGGAAACACATTTTGGGCAGGATATGCAAAATGACAGCTGTACTGCTCATAAGGAGGTGTGGTAAAATGGCAATGTTGAAAATCTGGAGTGGAAATATTGAAAATTCGCAAACCTACGAGAGTGTGTGGGAACTGTGCAACGCACACTGGTAAAACAGTCATTTTTAGGAATTCTTTCACCAAATTTTAAAAATTCCCACTTTAAGATCTCTGCTCATGAACAGTGACACTGTGATTTTCTTAATGTGTCCCATACACTGAGTTCGCACACCGACTGCGCCATTGTGCGCTACATGGGTGGAAACATGTTTTGGGCAGGATGTGAAAAATGACAGCTGTACTGCTCATGAGGAGGTGTGGTAAAATGGCAATGTTGAAAATCTGGAGTGAAAATATTGAAAATTCGCAAACTTATGAGCGTACGTAGGAACAGTGCAACGCACACTCTTAAAACAGTCATTTTTAGGAATTTTTTCACCAAATTTTCAACACAGGCATTTTAAGACTTCTGCTCATGATCAGTGTCACTGTGATTTTCTTAATGCATCCCATACATTGAGTTCGCACACTGACTGCACCATTGTGCGCTACATGGGCGGAAACATGTTTTGGGCAGGATGTGAAAAATGACAGCTGTACTGCTCATGAGGAGGTGTGATAAAATGGCAATGTTGAAAATCTGGAGTGAAAATATTGAAAATTCGCAAACTTACGAGCCTGCATAGGAACTGCGCAATGCACCCTCGTAAAGCAGTCATTGTTTGGAATTTTGGCACCAAATTTTCAACATGGGGTTTTCGGGACCCCTTCTCATGAATGATGTCACTGTCATGGTGGTATTCAGGCCCGAAGGGTGATTTCACAGTCACTGCACGAAATCACCCTTCGGGCCGGAATAATGACATGACAGTGACATCATGAAGGAGTCCCAAAACCCATGTTGAAAATTTGGCAAAATTCCCAAAATGCCTGAGATATGCAACAAAGTTGAAATCCCCTCTGTAGCCCATTATACAGCTTACCGGCATTTCCTCAGTTCGCGGTCGGCTTTGAAAGTGCAGGCGTGTTCCCAGTCCACGAAGATCGTCGCGCCAGAGTCCGGAGGTAAGTATGGGGTGGGGGTGTGGGGAAGCTGGGTGCGCAGTGGGTGGGTGCGGGTTGTGGGAGAGGGGTTGGGAGGAGCTGCGGACCATTTAGTTTTCAGGTATTTAAAAAAAAAAGACGTGGGACCCTTTGCCACGCTGGGGTGGGCTCCCAGCATGGCACAAGGATGTTGATGAGGCGTTCAGCGACGGGGATTGGGCACCCTGTCGGCCATAAGTTGTTGCCACGCTGGGTGGACTCCCAGAGTGGCAAAAGGATGAGGCGTTTGGCGGCGGGGATTGGGCACCCGTCGGTAAAGGATCACTTGCCACGCTGGGGTGGGCTCCCCAGCATGGCAACTACTACTTGGGGGAGGGGGACGAGCTCAGCCCGACGGGATTGGGCACCCGTTGGCTATACAGTGCATGCGGGCGTGCATGCCTCTTGGGGGGAGCTGCGTGAGCAGCCTCTTATCGGTCACTCACTGGAGCGTGGCTCCCCTTTCAACTGGTGGCCACTGCATTTTGGAGCGTGCTCATAGACAGCTCCAAAATGCATTACTACAGGGGCCGCGCCTGCCAGCACACTGACTGAATTGGAGGAGGAGGTGACACACCTCCGAAATCTCCGATGATGGCACTATGTTTCTTGCACATGCGTGCAAGCAACATAATGAGAAGGTCAACTCCTTTTTGTTCTCTAAATCTGTAAAATGGATAAAGAATGTCAGGTCTGCTAAATCCCCTAGATGTCCTGTCCCTTTTGCATAAGTTGTTTGCTTAAAGTTGGTTAGGCACCTTGTAAGATAAGTGTTTTGATTTCCCCTGATAAAATGAAAGTTTTTGAGCCATTTATACTCTGCAGGCTATGCCTTATCACAATACCTGCAGGTTAGCTCTGTGTTAAAAGTTTGCAGAGCACTGCAGAAGAAATGGCCTGTTCCTGTCCTTGCATGTTTCAGTGTTTAAAATAATAAGTAAGAACCTGGGGGCTCAATAGCTTGTTCCATGAATCGCCCAAATTAAAGAAAACTCCTTCACGCCAATACGAGTACGAGCCCCAGTAAGCTTCTAAGCCTCCTTGAATGAGCGCACTGTCGTGAGGGTATTTAAATATATTTAAATATCTAAAGAACCTTGTTTTGTTCTATGGTGTTTTCTGTGGGCTTACTGATGCCTTTTGGGTTTTAATTAACAATAGGTTGGGAACCTTTTCATTCCATTCCGTATTCCCTGTAAAGCTATTTAAACAAAGTGGCTTTCTTTATTGAGTTAGGTTGCTGAGTTTCTGTGCAACAGTGCAAACGCGAGCTTTGGTAATTAATTACCTGCTCAATAGTGCGCACTATCGTGAAGGCATTTAGCCTTGTAGATATATTTAGAATACAGTTTTCTGGACATAGTTAAGAGAATTAAGTAATACATACCCCATGATTTGAATGCGGGTATTTTTGGGCAGATTTGGGGTATCTGTTGGGGGAGAGGGTGTTGCTGTTGGGTGGCTGGCGATTTAAAAACCCCAAATTCATTTCCTATCACTCCAGCTCTCTTCTAAGAGCTGGCTGGCCATTTGTAGTCTGCTGTTTGTGCTGCAGCTAGAGGTGGTGGGGATTATTGGTGCTCAGGAAATATTATGGGGTTTTCCTGACACAAAACCAATAATAAAAATACACTTTCCTGGTCTATTTTCATGCCCTAAAGAGAAAACAAACATATATGATTTTCATCTAGATAGCTAATTCAGCCTAATAATTAAGGAAAAGAGGGGAAAAACATCCTTACTTTCCTTCTCTGCTTGCTGGCTGAGGGTGCAGTCTGTTGCTGTGGAAGAAACACACAGAATAATCATTAGGTGAAGCTGTATTGGGAGGGAGTGGCTCAATGTGTGCTGATTAATACTCATGTTGAAGCCTCCTTCCTGTCTTACTGGGCAGAGCATCTGTTAATGCAGCCCGCTTATACAGTTTATTCTACTTTATAAACTCTTCAGAGGGATACAATACGAATAAAGGATTGTAAGGTTGATTATTATAAAACAGATATGAAAATTTTTGTTATTGCAGTAAAATAACTAGTGTTGAGATAAAGTGTCATTCTAAATTGTTGGGACGGGTTTCAGATTATGGGAGGAGATTTGACCCTTTTTAAAGAGTAAACTGAGATTCCCAAGTCAGATAGAATTTGGGGTCTGGAGAGGAACTCCAGGGAGCTCTGCCAAACGCTCCATCGTGTTGGACTTTGTCTAATTTATTCTTATTTTGTTTTATTGATTTGCTGTCGAACCAATTCACTGTAATTCATGTGTCCTGCTTAGAAGAAGAAAGAAATAAATGTGAACTTTAATGATTGCTGATGTGTCAGACTATCAGTGCTGTCCATTTTTTTTTTTTACCAATTATTTAACCAGGTGAGACACACTAAGCTGAAAGCTTGTTTGCAGGTGCAACCTGGGAGCACGAGGAAGTTAAGTGACTTGCTCAGGGTCACACAGTATGCACCTATGGGGCTGTGGCATTCACACCCAGGTCTCCAGATTTGCAGCTCAGAGCCTTAACCCACTGCGCCACTTGCTCACCTGCGCCCTTTCACAGAGAGTATCATAGACATTATGAGTTTTAGATGATCATCCAGTTGCAACGCAACCACCTCTTCAATAACCTTACCAAAAAATGGCAGGTTAGAGATAGGCCAGTAGTTGGCTAGACAGTCTAGATCAAAGGAGAATTTCTTAAGGAGTGGTCAAATGACAGTCTCCTTGAGGGGGCCAGGAAAGACACCCCTCTCCAAGGACTTCCAGACAATTTCAGCAAGGATCGGGCAGATAACATCTATACATCCCACTAAAAGGGATATAGGGCCCGGATCCAAACTACAACTGGTTGGGCGCAATGTTTGGACGATCTTCACAATGTCTGTGAATTCCAGCCGGCACAAATCTGACCAGACAGACTGAGTGCATGCCACTTCCTGTCGACCACTGCAATCCCTCGTAGGAGAGGTTGGACCGATGCCAGACCTGATGCTAGCAACCTTAACTGTAAAGAATCGAGCGAACTCCTCACATCTCAGCCGAGAAAAAGCTTCTGTGGGCTACAGACAGATTGGATTTCACAATCTGTCAACAGTCCGGAAAAGCTGAGCTGGTCAATTCTGTGCAGCAGAAATCTCCTTGGACAGGAATTCTGCCTTCTTATGGGTGCTGTCTGATTGATAGCCATCATAATGTGCCATCAACCTAAGCCTGTCAGCATCATGACCGGACTTCCGGCAGGCTCTCTCCATCATTTGGCCAACTTGCTTCAAGGAGCCATCAAACCAAGGGCTCCTTGGGTGAAGGGTGAGAGTCCAAACATGAACAGGAGCAATCTTGACCAGAGCATCTTCCACAGCCTTATTATAGGCTAGTACGAGATCATCTGGACTCATGCATTCACCCGTCAAGCCCGATAGGTCCAGCACCGCCAATAGGTCACTAGGGTTAATCCCCCCTTAAAGGGCAGTACTAAACCATCTCCGTAGGGGAAAACCTATTGGGGGGTTCCTGAAGCTGAACATTATGGTGTGATGGTCAGACCACCTCACTGCCTGAGGTATGGCCACCAGAACTGGACCCCATACTCAAGGTGAGGTCTTACCAGCTGCATGTAAAGGGGCATTATAACCTCTCTCTTCCTGCTAGTGATCCCCCTACCAGTGCATCCTACTGGACCTCATCACTGCCCTCTCACATTGCTTTGTCCCCTTGAAGTCCAGTGAAATGATTATACCAAGGTCCCTTTCCATCTCTGTTTCCTGTAGGACTTGCCCACCCATCCTGTATTCCAGCCTGTTTTTTTCTTTTGCCTACATGCATGATCTTGCTCCTTTTTGTATTGAAGGATAGCTACAACTCCTTTGACCATTCCTCCAGTTTTTTCAGATCCCTGCACATTTTTTCATCCCCCTCTGGTGTATCACCTTAGTTGCAGATCTTCGCATCATCTGCGAAGAGACATACCTTCCCCTCCAGTCCTTCTGCTATGTCACCTATGAAGATAATAAACAGGAGAGGCCCTAACATCATATAAACATAGAAACATAGAATTTGATGGCAGATAAGGACTGCTTGGCCCACCCAGTCTGCCCATTTCCCAACCTGATGGATAGGCTGCAGATTCTAGTTAATCAACAGCTTACTTCCTCCTGCTCCCACTAGAATTGCCTTATGCCTGTCCCATTCATTCTTGAATTCTCCCACTATTCCTGACTCTACAACCTCCTCAGTGAGGCTGTTCCATGCATCTACAACTCCTTCTGTGAAAAAATAGTTTCTAACATTACCTCTGAGCCGTTCCCCCTCTATCTTCAAATTGTGCCCCCTTGTTCTTGCACAACTCTTCTTCTGAAAGATACTACCCTCTTGTACCTTGTTAATTCCCTTGAGATACTTGAATGTTTCTATCACATCCCTCCTCTCCCTCCTTTCCGCAAGGGTATACATACTAAGCTGCTTTAGTCTGTCCTTGTATGTCTTCTGGTACAGACCTTGCACCATTTTGGTTGCCCTCCTCTGAACAGACTCCACTCTGTCTATGTCTTTGCGGAGATGGAGTCTCCAGAATTGCACGCAGTACTCCAGATGGGGTCTCACTAACTGTCTGTAGAGAGGAATAACAACTTCCTGTTTTCTAGTGTTGATACCTCTCCCTATGCATTCCAGTATCCCCCCAACTCTTCTTACTGCCTTCTCACATTGCTTGCCCACCTTTAGGTCATCTGATATAATTACTCCTAGGTCTCTTTAAATTTTTGTTGTTGTTATTAACTCACCCCCCATTGTGTACTCTTCCCCTGGGTTTTTGTTTCCCAGATGCATTACCTTGCACTTCTTTGCATTGAATCTGAGCTGCCATGTATTTGACCATTCCTCCAACCTTGCCAAGACCCTTCTAATTCTTTCCACCCCACCTTGTGTATCAACTCTGTTGCAGATCTTTGTGTCATCTGCAAAAAGGCATACCTTTCCTTCTACGTGCTCTCCAATGTCACTTATAAAGATATTAAAGAGGACTGGTCCCAGTACCGAACCCTGCGGTACCCCGCTAGTTACCCTCCTTTCTTCATTGTGGAATCCGTTTACTATTACCCTTTGCGTCCTGTTGTCTAGCCAGTTTTTTATCCAGGCTACCACCTTGGGACCCACTCCAAGGCTGGCTAACTTGTATATTAATCTTTTCTGTGAGACTGTGTCGAATGCCTTGCTAAAATCTAGGTAGGCCATATCCACATAGCCCCTCCCTAGTCTACTACTTTGGTCACCTAGTCCACCCCTGAGGCACCCTGCTGGTAAACAAGCCCTCCTTTGAAGTTACCCTGTTTATGATTTCCCTTTGTATTCTACTAGCCAGTTTTGTACCCACCTCACTACTACCGGACCAAGGCCTAGGCATCTCATTTTGTGCAAAAATCTTCTGTGCAGCACAAAATGTAATGCCGTACTAAAGTTAAGGTATGCAATGTCCATAGCCCCCCAATCCACTACCTTGGTGACACAGTTAAAGAACTCTAACCAATTTGTTTGACATAACCTACCCTTTGTAAACTCTTGTTTCCGATGGTCTTGCAGACTATTGGCTTCCAGGTAACTAGTGATTCTTTTCTTTAGCAGTTTCTCCATGAGCTTGCGCACCATCGATGTCTGGCTCACCAGTCTGCAATTGCCTATCTCCTCCTTGTCCCCACTGTTGTGTAGGGGATCTACAGTTCTCGGGCACCTCCCCTATTTCCAGGCATTTGTTTAAGATGCTAGTCAAGGGCTCTGCCAGTTCTTTATTGAGCTCCCTCAACACCCTGAGGTGCACTCCATCAGGGCCCAAGGCCTTATCCAACTTCTGCCCCTCTAGTTTCCTCAGGACTTCATCTTCCTGAAATGGACTGATGTCCACCCTCCCAATCACCACCTCCTTCTTCATGATCCACCTACCTTCCCCTTTCTCCTCTATCGTGAACACAGAACAGAAGTAGCTGTTCAATGTATTCGCATTCTCATGGTCATCTTCCACAACTCCCCATCTTTGCCTTTTAGCCTGACTATCCCTTCCTTCAACTTTCTCCTCTCACTCACATACTGGAAAAAGGTTTTATCCCCTTCCTTGACTGAGTAGGTTATTGTCTCCTCTGTCTTTGCCTTCACTCTCCTGACTTCCAATCCTGCTGCCTTCTACTTTTCCAGGTATATGTCCCTATCCTCTTCCCTTTGCATCTGCTTATATCTCCTGCATACTTACCTGTTTGCCATGACCTTTTCTGCCACTTCTCTACTATACCATAGTGGCTTCCTTTTTTTTCCTGATTTTACTGACCCTCCTGATGTAGAGGTTGGTGGCATCTAGTATTGCCTCTTTATTGTAGTCCAGAATTCCTCCACCACTGTCAGTTCTCCCACCCCTGATGGCACTTTCTGAAGGCAGTCACCCATTTTCCCAAAGTCTGTGTGCCTGAAGTCAAGTGCCTTCACCTTAGTCTGTTGACTCTCAGCAGTAGTTTTCACTGGGAACCAAACCATGCTGTGGTCACTCATGCCAAGGCTGTCCCCACTGATACCTCCCTCACCCTATCTCCATTTGAAATAATCAGGTCTAGTATCGCTCCTTTCCTGGTCAGTTCCCTTAGAAGCTGCCTCATGAGTGCCCCCTAGCAGAAGTCCATGATATCCCTGCTCCTGGTAGATGCTTCCAATGGGGCGCTCCACTCCATGTCTGGCATGTTGAAGTCCCCCATCAGTAGCACCTCACCCCTGTTTGCCATCATCTGAATTTCTTCCAGCATAGTCTTATCAATACTGCCTTTTTGCGCTGGCCATCTGTATATTACCCTAGTGTGTATGAGTCCCTTTTGCAGTGTCCAGTGATACCCAAATAGTCCCCCAACCCCCATCTGCCCTGCACTTCTGTGGCTTTTATGTGTTCCTTCACATAAAGTGCCACCTCCCCCTCATTTCTTGCTCTCCCTGTCCGTTATGAATAGTATGTACCCCTTACTACCATGTCCCTTTCTTTGTCATCATATCGCCACGTCTCTGTAATTCCCACAATGTCCAGGTCCACCTTAGCCTTGATCGAGGCTAAATCTGGGATCTTGTTCCCTAGGCTTCTGGCATCAGTGCACATGGCTCTCCATACACCAGACCTACTCTTCTGCTCCTTTTTACTTGTGCCCTTCTCCCTTCATCACCCCTGGGTGCTTCCCTTCTCCTTCCTTGCAGGTGTTCTTTCATTCCCTTCTATTCTCATCTTAGTGCCAGCGTTGTCTCCCTCTGAGTGCCTCCTATGGGTGCCACCCCCTGATTCTGCAATGGTGCCCCCCCAGTTTCTGAATGATGCTCCCAGTCATGTTATTTTGTACATAGAAACATAGAAGTTGATAGCAGATAAGGACCACAAGGCTCCTCCAGTCTGCCCATTTTTTCTACCTTATCAGTGTGCCATAGGCCTTTACTCTATCAATGGCCTATCTATTCATACTCATCTGAATTGCACCCCATGCCTGTTTGAAGCCCTGCATTGTATTCGTATCCACCATTTCCTGAGATAGGCTGTTCCATGCATCCACCACCCTTTCTATGAAAAATAACTTCCTCACATTACCCCTTAATCGGCCTCCCTCTAGTTTCATGCTGTGCCCTCTTGTCCTGCTATTTTTCTTATATTGAAACATGTTTGAATGACATCTTATGTAAACATTAAATTTTTGTGCTAGAGCACTAACCCCCTCCCTTGATAAGTGAAGGCCATCCCTCTTGAACAACCTCCTTCCCCAGAAATCACCCCAGTTACCAACAAAATGGAACCCCCTAAACTGACACCATGGGTCTTCATCCAATTTTTCAGTTCTGTGATCTCAACCTGTCTGTTTTTCCACCCTTCCCCCCTCTCCCACACAGTCAGTACCTCTGAGAAGGCCACAGATGCCACCTTACCCCTCTAGACCATCTGCTAACTGCTTCAGACTGTTTTATGCCTCTTCCACTGTCTGCTTTGTGATGTTGTGCTTAGGTGGAATAAGACCCCCAGACTTTCATCTGTTTTATGCATCAGATCACCAGTCTGTTCTCTAACCTTCTTAGCTGTTGCCCCTGGTAAACCACTGACCGACACCTGTGTTCCCCTGCCACCTTCCAGCTTTGAGTCCACTCCTCTGACCATTGAGTTTCTTATCACTAACAATTTTTAATCACCCATTGCTGGCCCATGCCTTTTGTTCCCCTTGTTTCTTCCATGTCCCTTTCCTCCATATTATCTGCCAACGGTAAGTACTTGTTTTGAAACTGTGATAACCCCTCTAGTTTGTACTCCAATCTCCCCTACTGGTGGGGTGGGGTCCCGGGTCATATGAAGCCTGCCACTCTTGTTCACAAGCCTCTTCCAGTCATCTTTTCTCCTACCAGCTTGTCTAGGACCGTCTTCCCTTAGACTCCCCCTGACCTGCCCCATCCCTCCATGCTTCCAGCTAATAAGTTCATCTGAAATAAACCTGGAAGTAAAAAGAGTGAAGAGGTGTCTTAAAAAGTGAGAACAAAACGGTCATATTTATAACACATCAAATCATTGATCCACATGTTACAGGCTGGACAGATGCAAAGATGTAGTACTAAATTATATATTATGAGGAAAGGGAAATGACTAGTAGGGTACAGCAGGCGTCGTTCCTGGGACCTCTCTGAGACTAGATTTGGCTTCCTGTACGTTTTCCTGTTTCCTGTTTAGTATGCATATCTAGGACACTGGGGAAGGTATCCAGGGTAAAGTGAGCCCATTTGGAGATGATACGAAGCTCTAAGCAATAGTCAGCAGTGAGGAAGGTTAAAATCATGAGCCAGCGGGCTTGATTTTCGTAGAGCCTAGAATGCTGCAAGCCCCTGGTGTGCTGATCATTTTGTGCACAGGGCTTGCAGCTTTCTCCCAGCCGACAATCAGGATTTTCAATCCCATGCACCAAATGCTGCAAGTTAGGCCAGCTTTTCCCTGGTCTAACTGGTGACATTTGGGAGCACCCTTTTTACAGGGCTTGGGTCATTGGGGGCACCCTTTTTACGAGGCTTGCACCAAATATTTGGCGCAAGCTGCCATAAACTGTGTAAACTGTTGCAGCTGCACCCAGCAATAGAAACTCGGGCACAGCTGCGGCAAAGGAGTTTAGGACAGCTGTACCGAAACATGGCTTTGATGCAGGGATTGGTGCAGGCCCTACAGCAGCCAATGAAAACTGAGCCCTAGGGATAAGAAAGAGAAAAAAGCCAGAGATCAAGTAGGGTCTGAAGTTTTTGCAGCAGGTAGAGAAAATGGGCAGACTGGGTAGACCTAGTGTTCCTCATCTGCCATCAGTTTCTATGCCTCTATGAACCCGGGATGTGTGGAGACTGGAGAAGTGTTTCAGTATTTGGTAGTTGAAATTTAAAACCTGAAAGAGCAAGGTGATGCACATATGAAGGAAACATTATTGAGTAGTGTACTACAATGATGGGATGCTGATAAGAGATAACAGAGGAGTGAGACTTGGGAATGGTGATCCACAATAACCTAAAGCAGGATGCTTTGCATAACAGGGTTTATGGTAGGACTAACAGAATACTTTGGTGAATGGTGAGCAAGATTACTAATAGAAGAAGGGAGGTAATATTGCCTCTGTATAGAGAGCACTGATAAAACCTCATTTGGAATACTGTGTCCAGTTCTGGGGGCTGCAACTAAGGAAGGACAGGAATAGATTAGAAACAGTACAGTAAAGGGAGATGAAGATCATCAATGGCTAGCAGCGCATGGTTTACGATGACAGACTGAAAAATGTCAACATGTATTTGCTACAGGACAGAAGGGACTGGTGGGCATATAAGATATTTTCTTCTTCAGAAAAGGGTTGGAGAGTGGCCACAACATGTGTGTGTTCAAACTAAGAAAAAGTGCATCCTGCAGGTGGCATGCATTCAAGCTGGTGGGTGGGAAGAGTCAAATGTACATCAGGAATGGGAAGTATTACATTACTTCATTGAAAGGGAGGTGTATGATTAATAGATTTATAGATATGTTTGGCAGAAAAGGACCTTCTTGGCCGTCTGGTCTGCCCATTGCCCCCCACTCTTTACTTCCCCCCCCCATTGATTCCATAGTTTTCACCTTCTGTTCCCTAGTCAACCCCTTGTTTGTCCCATGTCCTCTTGAATCCTTCCACAGTTTTGGTCTCAACAACTTCCTCCGGCAGCTCATTCCAGGGATCCACCACACTCTCAGTGAAGTAATGCCCCCTCACATTTCCCTTTAACCTACACCCTCCACCATCAGTCCATTCCCTCTAGTTCTAGTGCCTTCCCTCCTTGCAAATAATCCTCCCCCACTTTATTAATCCCCTTCATATACTTGAAAGTCTCTATCATGTCCTCCCTCTCCCTCCTGGTCTCCAGCATGTACAAATCCAACACCCTCAACTTCTTTTCATATGGCTTCCCACTTAGCCCCTGTACCATCTTTGTGGGCCCTTCACTGCAACCTTTCAATGCCATTTATATCCTTGCATAGGTGAGGTCTCTAGAACTGAACCCCGTACTCCAGGTGGGGCCTCACCAAAGACTTGTAGAGTGGCATCAGCACCTCCCGCCTTCTACTAGTTACCTCTCTCCCTATGCATGCCAGCATGTTGTTCGCTTTGCCCACCACCTTGCTGCATCGGGTCCCTACTTTAACGTTGTTTGTGATTATGATTCCTAAATCCTTCTCCTGCTCAGTTGCAATCATCCCCCCCAAGTGTATAATTTGCTTGTGGATTATTCAACCCTATGTGCATCACAGTGCATTTTTTGGGCATTGAATTTTAGCTGCTATTAGTGCTGTGCGAAATGTGGAATTCCACTAGCAGAATTACATAGAAACATAGAAACATAGACTTTGACTGCAGATAAGAACCACTTGGCCCACCCAGTCTGCTCATTTCCCTACCTACTGGATAAGCTGCAGATTCTAGTTAACCAACAGCCTACTTCCTGCCACCCCCCAGTACAATTGCTTTATGTCTGTCCCATGCATGTTTGAATTCCCCCACTGTTTTAGACCCAACAACCTCCCCAGGAAGGCGGTTCCATGCATCCACCACTCTCTCCGTGAAAACAATTTTCCTCACATTACCCCTGAGCCATCCCCCCTCTATCTTTAAATTGTGCCCCCTTGTTCTTACGCATCTCTTTTTCTGAAAGATGCTACCCTCCTGGAATTTGTTGAGTCCCTTGAGGTACATGAACATTTCTATCATGTCCTCCCATCCCTCCTTTCATCAAGGGTATACATATTAAGCTCTCTCAGCCTCTCTTCGTATGATTTCTGATGCAGACCCTGCACCATTTTAGTTGCCCTCCTCTGGACTGCTTCCATCCTGTCTATGTTCTTACATAGATGAGGTCTCCAAAACTGCACACAGTACTCCAGATGGGGTCTCACTAACTGTCTGTACAGAGGGATAACCACTTCCCTTTTTCTACTTGTGATGCCCCTTCCTATTTATTTATTTATTTATTATTTATTTTTATTTATTTAGCTTTTGTTGACCGGGTAAGTGCACTAGACAAATCCTGCCTATTTTTAGGCACGACCTGGGGGAGGGGGATACAGATGAATGCCAACAGACCTTGAACCAGATTAAGCTGTTGGTGGTATTTTTAGTGAATGAGGGAAATTTGGCCAGGACACCAGGGAAATTTCCCTACTCTGCTGCTGCATTGTGGCCAGTAGGGGGACGGGCTGTTTGCAAAGATGGCCACTCCGAGTGAGTTGCTGAAGGAGGAAGATGTTTGCACAGTGGGAGCTCTGGCCTCTGCTCCCACAGTGTGTAATGAGGAGGCTAGCCCTTTGAATACCAAGGATATGGATTCTGACATGGAATTTCACGACGCAGTGGTCCTTTGGGAAGATACAGTAGTTGATTTGGACAAAAAGAAGTTACAACTTTCAGAAGGATTGAAGGAAAAGGAATTGCTTAAAGAAGAATCTCTGGGTACAAGGTTCAAATCCAGTTTGGAACCTGACGACACGGTTGCTTTTTATACCTGCAATATTGCTCTCCCTGAAACTAGTGAGATCGAAATTGGAAAAACTACAAGACTGCACCCAGAAACGAGCTCCGTAGAGCATGGTAAGTTTTTACAACGATCTTTTACCAGTTCGGAAGCTGCTACGGAAATGGACAATCTGTTGCTAAATCCTAATTTAAATACTTTTCAAAATGTGCAGCAATTTGTTTCCCTCCCACCACACAATCCATGCATTACGGGAGTAAGGGAGAAGCAAGCAGTAGAGCCCGCTACGGACATTGTATTTCGGCATTCAATTGCACAGCCTGAGCTGTTACCTTGCAACAGAAGAAGCTGGGTCTTGACAGCTGGCGCTCCCTTGACAAAATTACGACTGACTCGGTTCAGTGGTGTCCTAACAGGCCAGATTACATTCCCCATAGTTCAGCTACTACGCGGGAAGTCCCTGCAATAAATCTGACCACTACTACAGCTATTGACAATACTGTGGGTTTTAGCGAGAGCCTTCAGTCTGTTACAGCTCCGACTGCAGCAATAATGGGAAAAAATAAAACAGAGACCCCATTGAAATTGCAACAGACTGTAACTGCTTCTGAACTAAAACAGTCTGAATCTACATGGTTGGACAAATCAGCTGGATTTGTCCTTAAGAAGCATGGGGCTCAGCAGGACATAATTTATCAGTCCTCAGTCACTTCTCAAGCTGGGGCCACTGAATTCTTTTTTAATAAAAAAAAAGAGGTACCTCATGTAAAATCGGGATTGCAAACACCTACTGTTACAGAACCTTGGTCCCCTGATAAAGCACTTAAAGGAGCAGGTTGGAAGAACAATGCAGCAGGCATTTGGAAGCCTGATCCCACATGGGACTCTGATTGTACCCTTTCACAGCATTCCCCAGAGTGGAAACCAGACTTGCTGCAGCAAAATCTAGAACAAGATTTGCAAAATATTAAAACTTGTTCAGAAGAAAAAAAATTGCCACTGAATAATATAACTTCGGAATTACAGTCATCTTTATCTTTCTCTTTAAAAACGGATCTGGCTACACCCCTTCAAGAACCTATTGCTTCCTCTCAAACACCCTCCCAGATGAATTCTGCCCCTCAGAAGCCACTTATGTCTGAACTTTTTTCTAACTCCAAAAAAGAAGCAGCACCCCACCGGAATGCGGTCCGTGTTCGTTATAAAGGGGGTTTGGAGGATCGACCCGATAGATACTATGTGGGGAAAATCTTAATAAAAGAGTCTTTACATTTTACACCTAATGATGTATATGCATTTGTTAATATCTCTGGGGAGGATAATTTTGACATTAGTTTTAGGACACCACAGGCTTTAGAACTACTTTGGGATAGGTATAACCAGGTTAAATTCTCTCCCCTATGGACCCCCTTTCTAGTGATACCTTTAACTAAACCTCTGATAAAACATGTATCGGTCATGTTTAGGAATGAGGGGGTACATGTGGAAGATATAACATTTTGGTTATCTCTTAAGTGTGAAATTCTAAGTGGGCCTGAACCTATCTTAGATTCTGAACAGTTTTGGACGGGAAGGTGGAAATATAAAACCAAACTGAAGCAATCTGAGGCAGGGGTAGTCCATATTCCTAATTCCTTTTTATTAAGGAAAGACAGAGGGGTTTGTTTTTATAGCGGACAGCCTCGGACCTGTTACAGATGTGGGGCTAAAACACACCTCTCAAGCGTATGTGACCAACCACATTGCGACAACTGTGGGGAAGTTGGACATGTAACTATGTATTGTCACAATCAGCTCAAATATGAACTTTGTGAAGAAAATGGTCATTCGTTTCGGGCTTGTCCTTGGGCTGCAAAGAATAAAACATCATGTATAAATTCAGAGCGTTTAATTCAACAGGCTCAGGATGCTGTACATCTTCCCCCTCCTAGCTTACAACCCCCTTTATCTGTCCCTTCTCCCCAAATCATAGTTCAGAACCCTGGTTTAGTGCCCCCCATTAAGGAATCTTTTGGATTAACAGATAAGGTTGAACAAACTGTTTCAGATTCAGGATTTGCTAAAAAATGTAGTATGGGTCCACCCGAACCTTTGGATTTCCCTCCTGTGTGTTACTCTGAGGTCTCGGTGGAGACTCTTGAGGAATCACCTAAGGCTTTAGATATTAAGCCTTCACTACCCCAATGTAGGTCATCCAGGCACCTACATCCTAAACCCCCCCACTCCTCTCATAGAAACTAGCAACTCTTATGCTGCTTTATTCACTCCTTGGGGAGACACAGAGATGGATTTGGGAGATTCTGACTCCCAGAAATCTTCCATTCGATCTCAGCCAGTGGATAATTATAAAGAAAAGAAGAAAAAAAAAAAGAAAAAAATGATAAGTTAGTTCCATTTACATAAAGCTTAATGCAGTGGTCATGGGGCTCTTTGAACACTCATAGTTTACTAAACATTGTTAAGAGGCAAGCTCTTTTTCACTATATTCAAAATCAAAATTTATCAGTGTGTTTTTTACAGGAAACCTGGATGTACTCAGTAGAACAACTCATTACTTTTAAACGGGATTGGGTATGGGGCCCTTCCTATTGGTCTTTTGGAACCGATACAGCAGATGGTATTGGGATTTTATTCAATACCTGTTCCTTTAAACTTCATAATTTAATTGATCTTATCCCAGGGAGAGTTTTGATACTAGATGGAAAATGGCATGATATATGCTATCGGTTTATTAACATTTATAACCCACAGACAAAAGCTGGTAGAGTTTCTTGCTTAAAAGCTGTTCAACCTTACTTAGTGACATCAGTTAAGGTGCTTTGGGGAGGTGATTTTAATTGTACAATTTTTGATTCACCTAATCAGAAGAAAAAGAAAGTTTATTGTGATTCTCACATGTTAGCTAACATAGTTAAAACAGCAGGTTCATTTAATTGTATTTCCCTTTCCTTTCAAGGACCAAGATATTCCTTTACAAAGGGTAAATTGTTTTCTTTAATAGATTACATGTTTGTTTCCTCTAACATACAACTGGATACCTTTAGGATGATCCCGTGTGAATTTTCTGACCATCTATTACTTTTTTGTAGTTCTTTAGCTTCAGGTTCCCCCGAACGTAGACAGATTAGGTGGAAACTAAATAACACTATGCTGGACATACCATACACACAGTCCGGGGTGAAACATATCTTAGCAGCCAGGTTATCAGTGTCTTTCCTTTATGAAGATTTAGGGGATTGGTGGTTAACAACTAAGTCTGAGCTATGCAATTGGTTCAAAAGACAAGGGCCAAAAACAAAAAATTTCAAGTTTTTAAAATATCTGTCCCTTAGGCAACAACTCCAGAAACTTATGACAATTGCGTATGCCTCTCACTTGGATTATTCAGACCAAATTAGTAATATAAAGAAGGACATGAGGAACTTTCAATATGACAGAGCTAAAACCCTGCAGGCTATTCTGTCTAATAGCATAAAGAAATCCCCTATTGGGGACCCCTTTGAACCTGCAAAAATCTGAAAGACTCCTCTAATATGGTTTTTTTGCAAAACCCTGATGGCTCTTTGGCTACTACGGCTGCTCAGCTTAGAGAAGTAATTATTGGGCATTTTCGAACTTTGAATCCCTCCTCTCCTATTTCGGAGGCAGAAATGATCTCATACCTTAAATCATCTAAGCCCCCCCCCCAGGTTAGCAGAAATCTTAACATTATCAGACCCAATTACACAAGAAGAAATAATAAAAGTAATTAGGAATTTGAAATTAAATATTTCACCAGGTAAGGATGGCCTTTCGAATAATCTGTACAAAGTCTTTTCGAAGGAATTGAGCCAATGTTTGTATATTTTATTCAAACATTTTATGGAAACTTGCTCTTTCCTTCTTTTCTGAGGGATTGTTAATTTACTTATTTAAATCTGGAGATAGGCAAAACATTAAAAATTGGCAACCGATTACTCTCTTAAATTCAGATTATAAAATCTTCACCAGTATCTTGAATAATCGTTAAAAATTATGCCAGATGGGTAATTTCCCCTTACCAGTTTAGCGGGATACCAAATAGACAAATTCAGATGGCATTAATGATCATACTCGAAGTTATTGAACATCTTTCTGATGTGGGAGTCACGAATTGTATGATAGTCGCTGATTTGGAAAAAGCTTTTGATAGGGTACATTTGCCTTTTCTCTTTTTAACATTAACACATTATGGAGTTCCGTTACATATTGTCAATATAATTAAAAAATTGTATGAATATAATATTGTGTTCCCTTATGTGCAAGGTCAGATGGCTGAATGTTTTTGTTTATATACTGGAGTGCGTCAAGGTTGCCCTCTCAGCCCCCTACTTTACATCTTTTCCTTGGATCCCCTGTTACAAAAGTTAACTTCTGTTCCATTGTGGCCAGGTATTTCTGACGGCATGCATAGGGATAATCATCTTTTGATACAGGTCTATGCAGATGATTTAATTGTATATTTTACAGATCGTTCTTTTGTGGATATTTTTTTGGCAGCATTTGAGGCCTTTTCGAAAGTTTCAAATGCAAAAATAAATGTGCAGAAAACAAAAGGATTATTTATCGGAGCAACGGGCCCTACGAAAGCGGTGCAGGGCGGTATCTATTTCTCCAGAACTCCCCTTAAAATTTTGGGTATCCAGTTTGGTTCCCAGAATATGCCACTAGAAAATTGGGAAACAGCTCTACAAACAGTGGAGAATAAAGTTAATAGATGGAAAAGGTGGAAATTGTCCAAATTAAAACGTATACATGTTATCAAACAATTCCTTTTACCATGTATTCAGTATGTAGCCATGATCTTTCCACTTCCAGTGCATCTAGAAACTAAACTGTATGGTTTATTTTTTCAAATAGTCTGGGGTAATAGATTAAACCCCATTAAGAGAAGTTATACATATTTAAGTAAAAAACAAGGAGGTCTTGGGATGGTGGAGCCTGTAATGATTGCTCACTCTTTATTTATTATGTGTTCAGTGAAAAGTGGCTTACGGTTAGAAGCAGGGAGTGGGGATAATTGGATTTCTAAATCACTGAACAAATACTTTAGGAATTGTTTTTTTTAGGCCCCAAAACTAAATCCTCATATTCATATTCCACAGTATTTTAGACCAGCTGCACAAAAACTATATAAATGGAAAATAGAGAAAGAGACAATTCTGAGTAATAATATGAAAAAATTTTATCAGGTGGTAAAGATAAACTTACTCCCTCTAGATCCATGTTTTAAGAACTGTCCTTCCTCTTTGAATTCTAAAGTATTGGCTCAACTTAATTGCTGCAGATTGCCTCAGATACAATGGGAAACACAGTGGCTAATATTTTATGGCCGTTTAAATGTCAGGGGTAATGCTAAGTATAAAGCCATTGAAGAAAGGAAATGTTCTTATTTGGATTGTATAAATGTTGAGGAATCGATGGAGCATTTCTTTCTACACTGTTCCTATGCAAAGGGTTTATGGGTTTATTTAGCGGCACTTTGGGATTTTAAGTGGCTGAATTTCCTTTCATATCAAATCTTGGTTTTAGGAGTTTATCCAATGACCCTTTCTGATTTTCATGAAGAAACATTGTCATTATTTTTTGGATGTTTACATTATTATTTATGGCAAGCAAGGTGTCAGTGGGTGATATATCAAAGGAGAATGCCTTACCATTGTTTTAGTGTTTTGGTTTCACAGGAACTCTCGAGGATTTCTGCTCAGGATGCTCAAAGAACAACAAAGACTCAGCTATTGAAAATGTGGAAAGGGTTCTTTCACTTTATTAAGTTTAAATAATGTATAATATAATCTGATAGCTCCTTTTTTGTTAATTTTTCTTAATTATTGCTTATTGTTTATCAGATTAGGTTTTGATTCTTACTTTGTATAATTGATTACACTGTGTTGTCCTAATTATGTTTATTGATTCAATAAAACTCCCCATCTCTTTTCGATAAGTGCCATGGGATCTTTAACATCCACCTGAACTACCACCAATCCAGGCAGATGGGACCTCGGTTTTAACGTCTCATCTGAAAGACAGCACCTCAGAAGTGCAGCACCCCTCTCATGCTGCACTACAGTGTCAGTACTGGGATATTAACCCAAGTGCCAGATGTGGGAACTGAACCCACAGCCCTCTGATCTCCCGGCCTCAGAGGCGAGTGTGCTACCTACTGAGCCACTGACACTGTCGAGCTATTAGCTTTTGGTAACCGGGTAAGTGCGCTAGGCAACAATCCTGCCTATTTTCAGGCATGACCCGGGAGAGTACAAGACAAAGGTGCCACAAATTACAGTGATACATCATGACATAATAACATTAAAGAAAACATTAGATTGCAAGCAAAAATATAACAGGAATACATAGTGGAAAGACAACTAGTTAGTACTCCAGGATACAAACATAAAAAAGCTTTAATGTTGCGACAACTGGGAGGGCGTCCGGGGAACAGGCCGGTGGTCAAGTGAGGTTATGTTATGAGCATCGGCAATGACCAAGGGTGTGAAGGTGAGAAAACAACGAGTTTTTAAAAACCCGGTGGGAGGTGGCGTTTTTGACCTGAGGGGGGAGAGAGTTCCAGAACCTAGGAGCAAAGTATGAGAAAGCCTGTTTGCCCATTTTTTGTGGCACAAGGTCTACATGAGAGCAGGCGTGAAGAGGAGGATCTGAGGGAGCGAGTTTGGGATGCGGGGATCAGCAGGTGAGCCAGGGAGTCCGGTCTTGGGGGTCTAGTTAGGGAGTCTATAAAGCAGCCCAGGGAGAAGGCCCGGAGCTCCGTGAGTGACGGCCAGTTTAACCCGGAGTAAAGGAGGCAGTGATGAGTGAGGCATGGGGCGGATAAGGCAAATCTGTAGATATTATTATAAGAGGTGTCCCATCTGCTGAGCACGCTGGAGTTAGCAGAGTATAGAAGAGGTAGCCCATATTGGAGCTGCGGGAGAAGCACCCCCCTTGCTACTGATAGTCTAGCAGATGGGGTGAGGGAGTGTCGCACCCGGTAGGCACCACCAATTTTCGCATTAACAGCGCGACAGACTGTGTTGATATGTGTAGAAAAGTCGAGGGAGGGTTATCAAGAGTGACCCCCAGGTATTTGAAGGAGGACGTGTTGGTGACCGAAGACCTGTCCTGGTGCAGAACCAGAAGCTTTGGGGCCATGGGGGGGTAGTTTTTCAGTAGAGCCGAACAGCATGGCTCGCGTTTTGTCCAGGTTAAGATGTTGATGGTTGTTCAGAAGCCATTGCTGAAGGACCTGAAAGTCATTTGAGAGTGAGAGGTTAATGTTCTTGATTGATTTAGATGCCGAATAGAGAACCAGGTCATCAGCATACATGAGAATACAGCTGTGTTGGGAGGAGTAGGGAATGTCTTTCAGGAAAAGGGAGAAAAGTAAAGGACCAAGAATGGACCCCTGAGGAATGCCTCGGGTGATCTGTCTGGGGGAGGATATAGCCTTGTGGAAAGCTACAGCCTGGGTACGATTGTCCAGGTAGCTATGGAACCAAGATAGAGTGGGGTCGAAGGCACCAGCGGAATGAAGCTTAGACAGCATGAGTTGATGATGAACCATGTCGAAAGCTTTGGACAGGTCAATGAAGACAGCGCAGGTGAGTAGGCCGATATCCATATTGCTTTTTATATCACTGGTAAGTTGGGTTAGAGCTATGGTGGTGCTGTGTCCAGGCCTAAAGTCATGTTGGCAGGGGGTCAGGAGATTGAACTTGCCGAGGTGTTCTGAGAGTTGACGATGAACTAGTTTCTCGAGAAGCTTACTAAGAGTGGGTAGGAGAGAGATGGGACGGTAGTTGGTCATTTGTTTGACATCGCCCTTCTTAGGAATAGGCATGGTTCTAGACATTTTCCAGCCGATGGGACGGAGGAGATACCGATAGAAAGATTGAAAAGTCTGGTGACCAGCTTGGCAAGCCTCCCAGTATCCCCCTGGCTCTCCTTACTGACTTCTCGCATTGCTTACCAACCTTTAGATCATCTGATATGATTACCCCCAGGTCCCTTTCCATTTTTGTTGTTGTTAGTACCTCCTCTGCTATTGTGTACTCTTCTCCTGGGTTTTTGTTTCCCAGGTGCATTACTTTGCACTTCTTTGCATTGAATCTAAGTTGCCATATGTCTGACCATTCCTCCAACCTTGCCAAGTCCCTTCTCATCCTTTCTACCCCCTTGTGTATCAACTCTTTTACAGATCTTTGTGTCATCTGCAAAGAGGAACACCTTTCCCTCTAGACCCTCTGCAATGTCACCTATAAAGATGTTAAAGAGGACTGAACCCAGTACTGAGCCCTGAGGTACTCCACTAGTGACCCCCCTTTCTTTGGAATGTGTTCCATTCACTATTACCTTCTGTGTCCTGTTGTGCAGCCAGTTTGCTACCAAGGCTACCACCCTGGGACCCACTCCCAGGCTGGCTAACTTGATTATTAATCTTTTGTGTGGAACTGTGTCAAATGCCTTTCTAAAGTCTATGTAGGCCATATCCACAGTCCCTAGTGCAGAATGACTATTCCACTGGTGAAATTTCCACCAGAATTTCACTAGTTCTTCTGAGGAATTACGCCTCCTATGATCTGTGGGATATTATTACGCAGAATAGCATATTTCTGCATAAAATCATTCTGCAATTATTTCTGTGGAAAATATTGAGATATGCAGAATATAATTCCGCAGAAATCCACCATTCCATTTCCAGTGAACTTTGATGGAAATTCAGTGGAATTTTTAAAACTACACTAAATTCCATTCTGCTGGAATTTGAAAATTCAGCACAGCACTAGTTGCTAACTTTCCAACCACCCCACTAGCAACATTAGGTCTTCCCTCACAGCCTCCACCCACTCTGGGGTGTCCACCATTCAGATCTTCGTATCATCTGCCAAAAAGGTAGATCTTCCCGCTTGAGCTGCCCTGCTATGTCGTTGATGCAGATGTTAAACAGGCTGGGCCCTAGCAATAACCCCTGGTGGACCCCACTTATCACCGTTACCACGCCAAAATACACTCCATTTACTACCACCCTCTGGCTTCTACCCATCAGCCAGTTCTCCACCCACCTTGTTATTTCCTGTCACACCTCCAGTTTATTTACCAGTTTTCTGTGGGGCATAGTGTCTAAGGCCTTCTCCTATGTTTCTTCTTTTGTCTTCCTGATCTTCCACCCTACCGCTGTCAGCTTCTCCCTGTACATTTCCCTGTCCTCCTTCCCTTGTGTCTTCTTGTATTCTGTGACTGCCCCTTTTCTCTCCCCTATAGCCTGCCTCACTTCACTGTTAAACCAAAGTGGCCTCCTTCCCCATCTGCTCTTCCTCACCTTATTTATGCAGCAGTCAGTTGCTTTTAGTAGCCCCCATTGATGTCATTCTGTAGTTCCTCAACCCCCTTATCTCTCCCTTCCCTTTCATTTTGCTCCTGAATATCTCACTCTTATCCTGGTAAAATCTGCCCACCTGAAGTCAAGAAACTTGTGATGGTTTGATTCACTTCGTGCCCCACTCTAACTCTGAAACCCACTGTGCTATGGTCACTTGCTACCGGGCTAACCCTCACCCCCACTCCATCCACACTATTCCCATTTGTTAGGACCACATCATGTGTGTTACCCCCCAATGTGCTCCCTGACCAACTGCTGCAGGAAGGCTCCTTGGAGGGACTCGAGTATCCCCCTGCCCCTGAATGATTTAGCTGCTGGGATATCTCAGTCTATATCCGGGAGGTTAAGGTCACTCACCAGCAGAATCTCCCCTTTGATGCTATCTATTGAACTGCCCACAGCATCTGCATGTCCATCTCCTCACTCTGCAGTGGAGATCTGTACACCACCCCATCCTGATCAATACCCTATCCCTTTTCTCCAGTTTGTCCCACAGGATTTCTGCATCCTCTAGCTCTTCCTGTCATTCTGTAGCTTTTATGCCCTCCCTGATGTACAGTGCACCCCCCCTACTTCCTTCCAAACCTATCCTTCCTGAATAACCAATACCCCGGGGATCCTTACCTCCCAGGTCTGGTGCTCAGACCACCAGGTCTCTGTTATGGATACAATATCCAGACCCCCCCCTGCCATTATTGCTTCTAGGTCCACCATCTATTTCCCCAGGCTTCTTGAGTTTGCAGAAAGTCCTTTCCACCAAATACCCCCCTCCCTCTCTCATCACTTTCCACCCTGTCTGGTCTGTACCCCCTCCCTTTATTGGGAGAGTGCTATGTTAGTCCATTTTTTCCTCCTGCTGTGCCCTCATCTATTCTCATCTATTCTAGCCTTGTTCTCCCCCCTTATCAGTTTAACCCCCACAAGACCTTATCAATGAAGTTCCCCACTCAGTACCCTTGCTCCCCTCTCATTCAGATGCAACCTATCCTTCCAATACAGGTCCTCATCCTCCCATGTGTCCCCCTACTTTCCTATACATGCAAACCCCTTCTCTTCGCACCATGCCTGGAGCCAATCATTAAACTCACTGATTCTTCTCTTTCTTTAAGTGCTGGCACAGGGGACTGGCAATACCTCCAAAAAAGCAAAGGATTTTGCCTCTTCCAGGCATCCCCATGCCAGTGTCTTGAACCTCCACTGGACCTCCTCCACTTCATTGCACACCAGATTATTTGCTCCTAGATGAATGATAAGGTGTGGTTTCCCCACCAACCGAGTCCCCTCCTTGATTTTTTGCATCGCCCTTCCCATCGCCATCGCCAGTTCACAAAATACTGACCTTAGTCTGTATGTAGGACCCTTCCTTATCCAATGTAACCCCTTAATGATGGAGTCCCTTAATACTATGGCATTCTCCACCTCCACTACTAACGGATCTGATATTATTCCTGGCAGGCCCCTCTTCTGGTCAGTTTACCTGGGTCATTTTTCTGTCCTGAACTGCCTATTTAACCCCCTTGGTTTCCTCCCAGTTCCCCACCTAATTTCTCCCTGTTGAAAGATTCCAGCCTCTCTCCACCAATCCCCCTCTGGTCTCCTACCTCTACATTCCCCACCTTCTCTGTTTACCTGAGTCCCTTACTTGTCTCCTGCCTTATCCTGTGCTACCTTCTCTCCCTTATCCTCCCCTTTCTCCCCTAATCTGCCTCTCCACTCCCCCTGCACCTTTTCATTCCCTTCTTTGCTCATCTCTCCCTTCTTCACCCACCCTTACTGAGCTTTTATCCTTTCCCTCCAACCCAGCTCCATCCTCCCCATTCCCTCTGTCCACCTCCATACCCATATTTCTATCCCCTCCTACCTACTGTCCACCCCCTTTTCCTGGCCTGTACCTACTGTTCCCCCTGATACTTTCAGAACTCTGTCCTC
The DNA here is from genome assembly GCA_016271365.2 of Neoceratodus forsteri. Classification (NCBI taxonomy): domain Eukaryota; kingdom Metazoa; phylum Chordata; order Ceratodontiformes; family Ceratodontidae; genus Neoceratodus; species Neoceratodus forsteri. The sequence continues at coordinate 997,368,877 of CM028133.1, forward strand.
CATTCTATCCACCAAAAACATGTACCTGTTAGACACTGTTATACTCCCCATAATGTGTGCTTCAGTTCTCCCTGCTGGCGAGGTATGTGCCCTTCCTTGAGCCCTGGGGCTCCCCCTTCATCTACTCTTCACCTCTTGCCAGACATTTCTTCCCCCATTGCCTGGTCTTGGTCCTTTTCCACCCTGACCCCTCCTGTCCTGCCCTGTTTCTCCATGTTCCCAGCTGGCCCCTTCCCTCTTCTTTTCCATATCAGCAGCCCCCCGTATCCCCTTGCTGCCATTATAGCTGTAGTTTCCCCCCACCCCATGTCTTTCAACTTTTGAACCATTTTCTCCCTTAGATTGCTGACCTCCACTTCTAATTGCCTCAATCTAACACATATCAGACAACACCCCAACCTCCACAATGTTCCCATGAACACTGCTGCCCCACATCCATTGCATCCCACAATTCTGCCTCCTCTCCTGCCTTCGCCTGGAACCCCCTTTCCATCCAAAAAGACCCATGACCCTGCCCTCTCCACCATCCTGAGTAATTCATTATGGCCCAAGTTTCAGAGTCTATCCACACGGTCAACAATTTACATAACACATATACTTTTATATATTCCTAAATATAGGAAAGTATAGAAAAATGTACACCCATAATTTTACTCTATTTCTTTCCTTAACCCCTAGCCCTGCGTGTATGTTCCCTACTGTTCACCTAATACATCCCACCCTATACACTTTAATACAGTCCAGACTTCAGGGTTTCCACCTTATACCTTATACTTCAGTCTAAACCAGAGAAATTGACTTAGCATATACCACTCTACCATATTTACTACTTAGATTACATTTTTTTCCATTGACCCAACAGTTGCAGTACTTTATAAAAATCAATTTTCCTCTGGATACCCGCACCCCACACAATTTTTCCTGAACACCAACTAAAATACAGTACCTACAGTTAGAGTCCTATGTGCAATTCTTCTTTAAATGCCCCACTAACTGGTTAACTATACCATAGTTAATAACATAGATGCCATGTTATCCTATGTCCCAACATTAGTAGTACTTTGTACAAATCAATTTTCCTCAAAGTACCCCAATTCCAATGCAATTTTCTCTGAACACCAGCCCAAATGCATTACTTACAATTAGAGTCCTAGGTGCAATAGCCCTTTAAATGCCCCACTAATACTTGAGTCCTTTGACAGACATTCTTTGCTGCTTCCTCCAGCAGATGAAGCCCCTGTTCCAAAGTCACCTTGCCTTTCTTATCTTCACACCTCCTCCTGTCCTATCCTGATTGGTGTAGCCTTTACTGGGAGGTGCTCAGTGGGACTATTTAAATAGGATTTGGTGTGGGGTGGAAGGTTGTGGAAAAAATTCAGCTCCTGGAAGACCTTGTCTGTAACTGGGCTCTGGCTTATATAGCCCAGCCTTGCTGTTTCAGAGCTTGCACCCTTTTTTAAGTGCTTCTGATTGGGTCTGGCGGTAGCCCCTCCAGTGTGGCCATGGCCACCGATTCCCACAAGTGGCTACAGCTGTTGACTCCTCCCTGCTGATTCCTGCAAGTGGCTATGGCCACCAACTCCACCTAGTGCAGCAATGGCCGCAGTACACCCTGGCCACATCTGCGGCACCAACTGCTGCTCCTGTGGTAAAGGCCACCAAAATCCTCAGAGATCCTGCATGCAGCAATGGATGCAAAATACAGCTCCTCAAAGACCTTGATTGTGGCTGGTCTCTGGCTTATATAGCCCAGTCATGCTGTTTCAAAGCTCACACCTTTTTTTAGGTGCTCCTAAGTGGCTCCAGAGGGAGGCCCTTCAATGCGGCTTTGTCCACCAATTCCCACAAGTGGCTACGGCTGCTGACTCCTCCCTGCTGATTCCTGAAAAGCGGCTATGGCCACTGACTTCTCCAGCAAGTTATGGGTGAAACGGACTTCCTAATAATGTTGTGGAAATAAAGATAATATCAGGATTCAAAAGGAAGTTTGGAGCGTCTTAAGGTTATCAGATGAGAAGTGAAGGGATGAGGAAGCGGAAGGGATGACATGACTGATCTCTTATGACCAGCTCCAAGTCATAAGAAATACTGGAGACCAATGCATCTCCAACTAGGTTATCTTAAGAAAGACAAAATGGACTGTTCAGGTCCCTGTCTGTCTGTCACATTTCTCTAGGCACGTTTATATTTACCTTGTTGGTACGCTGCAGTCTGCCACACTCATTCACCACTCCAGTAACAATGTTCAAGGCCTCATTTACACACCTGACTGTGCATTATTGCAGGAAGACTTCCTGCATTGTTCAGCATTTTCTTTGGGCTTGGAGTCACAGGTAGGGTGGGAACTGCAGATGAAAGAACATTAATTTGGTTAAAGAGCTTCTGTTCCTCAACTTCAGTTGTTGATACTGACTGCAGCAAACCCTTAATGTTGCATTCTTTTATTTTTAAGATACCATGGGCCCAAAGCTGGCCTGGTGGCACTGCGAGTTGAGACACTGGAAACCATACCTCTTGCTATGCCGGTGACCCGAGTTCAGGAGCATGCACAGGCACCGGGGGTTGGCAGGGGTGGGTTGAGGATCGAGCACCCATTGATGTGCTCTCCTCCACGGGGAGGAAGGGTTGGGATGTCCCAGCATGCCAGTGGCCTCTGGTGAAGACCAGGGGGCACTGCAGCATGTGGGGCAGCACGTGATTAGCATGGCCGACACAAGGCAGGGTTGCTGTGCGCCATTGTGTCTGGGCATGAGCCATGCATTGGGGGAGAGATTAGAACAAGGAAAACCTTGGTCCATGGGGTAGGCGATGGCACCAGCCCCCATTCCCATAGCTGGGTCCGTCCTGTCTGGCATTTCAAGCTTCTCCGCGTCGGCCCTCACCCGCAGTTGGAGTCTATGAGTAAGTGTGCCCAAAGAGAAGAGGTGGCCCCACCCTGGAGTGGTTAAGCTGGGGTGCCAGCTGCAGGACAATGGGGGAGGAGAGAGGAGGCTTTGACAGGAGGACTTCGGGCAGGGCAGGATCTGGCTGGATGCCTGAGAGAGGCCCTGTAGACCACGACCAGGAGGGAGAAATAATTGAAAAAAAAAAAGATACCATGGGCCCCATTTTTAGTTGCACCAGTTGGCATTGACTAGTTGTAGCACCAGGTGACACTGAACTATTCTCAACATGCATTGTTGACCCTTCAGAAGCTGACTGCAACAGTTCAGGAAGGGTGCATGCAGCTCTTACAAGCCTGGATTCCCAGGAAGACGGGAAACATGAACACAACAGTAAGAACAGCTTGGGATGGTGCACAGAGATTTTAGACACTATAAACTGTACCATTGCAACAGATCTGTACCACTCCAAAAGGTGCAAGGCTTGTAGTGTAAACATGCCTTCTGTTTCTAAATTCTGAGTAACACTTGTTAACATCTGAGTGAATGCTCACAGATAGTGTGCCATGTAGTGTTGCAACATGCATCAGATACACTGCACCTTATTTCTCTGTATGTAGTGTATGGCACCTTATCCCTGTTCTTATTCCAGGCATACCCTGCAGTCTGCCTACTCCATTTTACCACCCCCATTGTGTTACAGTGATGCCTGTTGTCTAGTGGCAACCAATTTCCTGCTCCGGGTCCCTAACTAACTACTGCCATCTCCTTCCTGATACCGTCACCCTCTCAGTATCACCTGAACCACTTACAGTACATCATTGGTTGTAATGTACATATAGTGAAAATAACAAGTTTAAACAGAGAGTGTCCACGTAGGGTAGTCTTACACCAAAATGTGGGTATGCCCCTACTTTGCACTTTGGATAAAAAAATTTTTTTTTCTTATCACCATGGAAAGGGAAAGGGGAAATTGTTTAACCAGGAAAGGCACACTAAGCTGAAGCCTGTACCAGGTGCAACCAAGGAGCACAAGGAAGTTAAGTGACTTTCTCAGGGTCACACAGTGTGCAAGTCGGAGTGACGGGATTCAAACCCAGGTCTCCAGGTGTGCAGCTCATTGCCATTAACCACTACACTATGTGCCTCTAATATGAAGTTTTATCAGGTTGATCCAGCTGTCCTCTCCCATCACATTACAAATATACAACCACTTGGGCAGCAGCTCAGTCTCCTGTGGCTGATCTCCAACCGTGATGTCTGTCACAAGAGATTCAAATAGACTCCACTCTGTAGTTATTTATAGCTCTGCTTTGTTGTTCGCTGGTCCCACTGACCTCCTCAGAATAAGTGTTGGTTGCACAACTGGTATTTGTCTCAGGAGAGCAATGGGACTAGTTATCAGCAAAACAACACTATACACAGCATGGCATAATTAAATATCCCATTGATAATCGCCAGCCACAGCATCAGCTGAAGAGGATTCTGGAACACTGTCCAAGGAGCAGTATAAATGTAATGGTGATGGGGGGGACTGGGTGAGCCACAAAATACTTCATATTAAAAGAAACATCAGAAAACAAATTCAATTTGTTTCCATGCAAAGTGAAGATCATTGGGTACCCTGGGTAGCAGAGTAGGGAGTAAATGCAATTTGAGTGCATCCCCCTCTGTCTATCCGCTCATGTACGGGGGATGCACTCAGATCAGTCAAATCCTTCAAATACTGGGGAGTCACTTTAGATCCCTCACTTACCCTGGATGCACATGTTACAGCCATCATTAAAATTATAAACCAAAAAATTGGTGTCCTCTTCCGCATCCATCCATTCCTTATATTGACCTCATGCCGCAAGATTGCGGATGCCACACTCCTGCCCCTCCTTATGTATGCTGCTCCATTACTACTCTCTGCTTCCACATCCATACTATTATGCTTATCACAGTCTTACCATTGAGTTGGCAGGTTTGCTCTCGAGGCCAATGTTTGGCACCTTCACTGTGGTGTCCTGTCTGCCCTAGGATGGCTACCCTATGAATTTAAATTATGCTACGTCGTGGGGTGGCAGACAACTTAACTGTAATTCATGTAATTGTACACTAACATTTGTACTTTCTTTAACAACATGTTAAGATGTCTGCTATTATGTTTGGTTATAAAAATATAAAATGAATAAAGTATACTAAATAAAAAAAAAAGTTATGCTATGCCACACTAAGCTTTATATATAAGATTATACATTGCTTCACTCCTCCTTGCCTTGCTGATATTGTTCAACGTTGCCTCCCTCGACGTACCCTCAGATCTGCCTCCCTGCATCTTCTCTCAGTGCCAGACTTAAGACTCTCCATGCCTCAGAGATCATTTGCATTTTCTACTGTGTCCAATTGGAACTCTTTACCTCCTTCTACACTGTTCTGCACCTCCCTCTCTCAATTTCAAAAGTTGCTGTTAACTCACCTAACTGCTCCACCTTGATCCTGCTTCCACTGACTCCTAACCCCTGTTCACTTCTTGCATGATTCTCCTTGCAAAACTTCTCACTCTCTCTCTCTCTATCTCCTGCTCTCCAAGATTAAAAAGAAATGTAAATGATGTCTGAATGTATGTAGGGTTTTTATTTATTTACTAAATTTTGATGACCGGGTAGATCCACTGAGCCCCAAAGGTCCCTTTTTTAGGGGCGACCCGGAGAGACATTACATGGAGAGATACAGGCAGTGACATGGTAACAGAGTACATACAGGTTCAATAATTTTTTATTGACTGTGCTTTAAATAGCTTATTTTTGCATAACTGAATGTAATTGATGTACTCTTTTACTGTATGACTACTCCTTGTCAAATTTCTTGTGTTAGTGAATGCACAATCAATGTACTGCACTTCCTGGGTCACCCCTGAAAAAGGGACAGTCTTGTCTCAGAGGGCCTACCAAGTTACCAAAATTCAATAAATAATTAAATAGGTAAACACATCTTTGTACAGCATACTTTGCCTGCTTGTGAAGCTGTGGCAGAGACATGATGGCCCTAGAATCCTTTTCAACCTTAGAGAGGAATGTCCATATAAAGTAGCCCCAAAACTACACGTGGTGCTGTGCCTGATTCCCTTTGTAAATAGAAATTTATCTAGGCAAAACCCTGATAGCCTATAATATCTTCCTGCCTCCACTGTTAGGGTGTTGCACTGGTTCACCATCCTTTTGGAGATGTGCATTCAAACATTACATCATGGCAGGTGGCTTCTCTTTCCCATCCCACTCAAGGATATTCATTTTTGCTGTGATATCTACAACCCAGACCAAGAAGACAACATTTAAAATAGTATGATCTTTTTGCCTTTTTACGTTGAATTAACCGCTCACACATCAACACTAAAGTGATTTCTGATCTGCTCCTTAGCACTGCAGCCTCATCTGTCTTAATCAGGGACTCAGGATTTGAACTTATAACCTTAATGCTTCTAGACCAGGACTCTACTAAGATAAAGTAGCAGAAAATATACAGTAAAGTATCACACTATCCAGCAAGTCTGTATATACTAATGAGCTACCTAGAATTCTAAAGGTAAACATTTTCAAGAGAAGAGAAAACATATTTATTGCAAGTGGGAGGGTATTGCAACTCAGGGTGTTCTTTCCCTGAGACTGCATGTTGATCTACACAGGGCGGAAGCAGGGGACATCCCCCCAAATGTGCCTCTAGCTATTCAGTGGGTCAAAATGTACCCTTGTGCCACATTACTAAGTGGCTCTCATAGTCAGGTGAATGAGGCTTCCTGGGAGAAGCTACAAATCTTGGGTGGGCTCCTATTTTTTTAATAGGGAGATCTTCACAAAGCCCAAATTGTTCCTGAGTCAGCCTCTTAATTCCTGCCATAAAAGTGGGAAAATATTGAAAGCCCATGGAATGCATGGTAGGCTAAATAAACCAAGGCCATTCTCAACAGCCGCATTAGTAGGTCCATCATAAAAGGCATGCTGACTGGGAAACTGCCTGCCATAATTTCATCTAAGTCACACACAAAGATCCTGGTCACACACAGGGACATGAGAGTAGTGCTCCCAAAATGGGGACCTAGCCCCTGTAAACAAGGACAGTTTCTTTATAAAAAGTTAAGGAGCACTTGAACCAGAGGCAAGTAATAAACAATGTCCAATATCAAGACCAGACATAATTTTTTTTTTTTATTTTGAAAAGTTTCACAAGGAAAGGCATACTGAGCTACAATAGCTCATTTCCAGATGGGCCCTGGGGGAAAGGGGAAAAGGAGATACATTTTTTCATATTCAATATGAGATCCAAATAATCTATACATAGAGATAAGCCAATACACACAGTCAAATACCTTTAAAGTGAAGCCAAACATTTTGTGGGAATGGGAAGGCAGCACTAGTCATCCAGATATTGTATATGTACATATAGCATATATATATATATATATATATATATATATATAGTGGTAGTCATACAAAAGTTGCTGAGTACTGAGGTATACCTGGGTATACTGAGGCAGAATCACATTACAGTCAATGCAAGTTAGCCTCAGTATACCTATGTATACCTCAGTACTGAACAACGTGTGTATGATTACCACTGTACTGTACATATATATATACTGTATATATTCATTGCAAAAAACTTAATTAATGCATAAGTAAGGGCTGAAGCAACAAAAGTAGGAAAATGAGGTATTAGGGTGTCAAACCTAATACCCTCAGCCTACCACTTACCCCACTCTCACCCACCACAGACCAACAGGAGATAGGGTGTGCCTTGGGGTTATTGGTCCTAACTCTCACCCCATTACATGTATAATGATGCTTACATGATACAGCATAGGAGAATTGGGTGAGAGTTAGATCTGACGACCCCGAGGCACACACCATCACCTGTTGGTCTGTGGTGGGTGAGGGTAGGGTGGGGTGGTAGGTGGGGGGTGTTAGGATGTCAAACCTAATGCCTCATTTTCCTACTTTTGTTGCTTCAACCCTAACTGATGCTTTTATGAAGTTTTTTGCAATACATTTCCTTATTTTTTGAGAAAGTGTAAGGTAACTGGTAATTGGTATGTGTTAATGGGTGTGTGGGCCCTCTGGGACCTGCACTCTTTTTAAGCTGCCAATTTCTGAATAATGATATGTGTATGTGGGAACACAGGCCCTCTGAGCCCTGTGCTCCCACTTACACATAACTATGGAGCGATATAACAGCCCTATAGGGCTGAAAAGGATCCCTTCTATTTATGTATTTATTTATTAATTGGAATCTCGGATAACACCTTTGAGCTAAAAGCTCAATTACAAAGGTTCCACATCGTATTGGTAATAGACAAGGTACGTAGACATTACAAAACAGATAGGGGTATATACAGCAGGCAAGTACATTATGGTACATACAGATACAGATTCAAGCAAGTACAGTTAAAATACATCAGGTAGGAGAGGTCAACTTTACTGCAACAGTACTAAGAGCATAATTAAGGTGGACAAGCAATTTATAGTGGTAGCTGAGCTTTAGAGAGTTCAGGTAGCGTTATGGAGGGTCAGAAGTGGTGGTGGCCAAAGGAGGGGGATGACAGACTAGATGAGAGCAGGAGAAAGGGTGGGGGCAGAGACAAAAGGGGTGACAGAATAAGGGGGTTGAGTAGTCAGAGGGGTGGGATTGGATAGGAATCTACCCTGGGTTACATAAATAGGTGCTAGGGCAGGGCTGGGTAATGTGGGGGGAGAGAGGGATAAGGGAAAGGGTTTTAAATTGGGGGGGTGCAGTGAGGGGGAAACCAGCGGGAAGGGGATGAAAATTGGGGGGAATTAACATTTGGGAAATGAAAGCAGGAAGGCGGGGCGATAGAGAGAGGACATGGGAATAAGTGCTCAGTGGGGTCAACTTCTAACTTCTAACACTAATTTGACAATATCTCAGTAACTGTAGCAGCTATGAAAACAATTCCACTACACTTGTAATCACAACTTCAAACCCTCCATGTGTGCTTAGCTGCCCAGAGCAAAAAATCTGTATTTTGAATCATTTCCGAGATGCAGGCACCAAAAGGCACTGAGGGTGCTGCAATGTTATCCTACAGGAAATTTCTCAACTTCATAATGGCATAGCTATGGAACTAATGAACATTTTTTCACCTAAACAGAATAATTCACATCAGTGGGACACCCCCTTTGAACCCTGCAAATTTCAAGCAAAAAGACCAAATCATTTATTAGCAGTACACTGTGTAAGTTTTTAAATTCCTTGTTTATGTGAGGTGAATCCATCTTTTACAAGCTGTGAAACTCCCCATTCATGAGAATTACTTGTTTGTGAGATTTTGGCCACGTGGTCCTGATCGGATTTTGACAACTCATGAAAAGGGATCAGCTCGCAAAAAGGGATTTTGACAGCTTGCAAAAGGGAATTTTGACAACTTGCAAAACAGGATTAAAAAAATATCCCCTTTCACGAGCTGTCAAATTCCCCATTAATGAGCTGATCCCTTTTCACTAGCTGACAAAATCCCTGTTTACAAGCCAATCCTTGTTCACAAGATAGGGCCATCTGGTCTGGAAATCACAATCAGGGTTTTGTCACCTTGTGAACAAGAATTGGAAATGTCTGATGAGCAAAGATTCTTTAAATTAAAAATGGTCATTTTTTAACCAAACCGAAGTAAACCAAAGCCATGGGTTTGTACAGGGTGTCACCTTGAACAAAACCCACACTTCAGTTACCTCACAACACATCCGTGGGGCAAGTTACGACGTGTTATTTGTGGGGGTCAATGAAAACAAGATGGTGGCTTGTGAAAGGGGAATTTTTCATCACAGAGATTTTAGAAATTCCCATTCATGAGGTGAAAAATCCTTGATCGTGAGGCAAATCCTCTTTCACAAAACATATATATATTCCAAAGACTGAACTGAGCATGCTCAGAACCCTAAAATTAAAAATTTAATAACTTTGGAACGTATTAATATTTTTCCACCAAACCGATGTTAGATTGTTCATTGGAGAAACCTCTTTCTACCTGAAAATTTCAGACCAAAATTCTAGATGATGTGGCTGCAGTGTGATAAGTAAAAATCAGCAAAAATGGGCAAAAAAAAAAAAATGAAAACTACGTTTTTGGGTGTTTTACCCCAGAAAAAAACACAAATCTGATGAAAACACAACTTGGCATGCAAGAGATCTACCATACAAGACTGGGCATTCCAAATTTCATGCAAATCCTTTGAACGGTTGCAAAGTTATTAACATGCAAAATTTGGGGTTTATCATTAAACTGTTTACTGAACCCTAACTATAGAGGTGTGACTGCACCCCCTATAATATATACATTCCTACTTATAGGCTCATATACATAGGCCAGTGGCAGCTTAAATATTTGGTGCTGATACAATAGTTGCAGTTGCACCCCATTAAACCTGCCTTTTTTGTTTTAACAATATCCAAAAATACATACTTGTGTAACCCTCTTGTTACCCGGGGTTACTAGAATCCCAGTAAGACCTAGTGGTAGACAGGGAAGGCAGCTTGTGAAACTCCAGTTAAATGGATTTCACACTGTGTCACTCTGTTCTCAGTCTCAGCCTCAGCTGAGACTAAGGGATGACATCACCATAGAACTATCGCCGCTGCATGATCCACATTGGAATCTGCAGAAGGGAGTTAGATTAGAATGTTGGGAGTTTTGAACAGTCAGTATTCAGTTGGAGTTGGAGATTGGTGTGTGAAGAGCACAGCAGTTCTGTGCATAGGCTCTTGGAGCCTCAGCTCTGAAATACAGCTACATTTAGGGAAAGGTGTGTGTTTCTGCCTAAAGAGGGACACAGTAAGCTGTTCTTTAAAGTGGTGGAGACCGCTGATATGGGTCTCTGTGCCCCATCCCTCAGGGAATGGGGCTGGAAGGTTTGCTCCTCTATTCCAAGGGCAACCCCCTGGTTCCTGCTAGAGAAGAAGCTGCCTTATTTTTCCCAAGTGTGTGGGGTACAAGAAGATTTCGAGATTCATCTGTGGGGCACCAGCAACCAAAGGGTGAGTTCTGCTCTTTCTAAAGGGCACATGTTTCATCCTGAACTGTGTTAAAGTGGGGATTGGACTGCTGAAGTAGTGGGAGGCCTAGAGTAATAGGCTTAGCCAAAAGTAAAAGTATGTTCAAGTCCAGCACAAGGGGAAAGTCAAGACATGTAGAGGAGATGTGATATACATCTACCCAGTAATCTACATTGCCAAGCTTTCAAAGAAAGTTGCTTAGTGTCCAGAGAATGGCTGGGTATGGATTGTGGGAGCTGGAGGTGGGAGAACCCCCCCATCTTAGTAACCAGGTCCACCTCTACGGATTTGCTCTGTGGATTTCTACTTTTCCTCATGCACTTGGTCAGTGATGAGGGAACTACCCAGATGTGGGACTGGAAGGAACATTTCCCTTAAGGAGTCAAAGGCTCTAAGGTGGTTTGGGGAGCCGCCAACAGGAAAACTGGTTCATTCCCATATGGACCGCGATCAAGTGGTCGGTGGGGGAGCCGGGCCATGGGAGAAACCCAAGTAGTGTACAAGTCGGGCTGTGTACCCAAAGCTGCATGCAAGTCCGGGCTGTGCACCTCGTGGGTTCAGAGCCTAAGGGCTGGAATAGTGAAGAAGTGTTCTGTGTGCTCTAATCTGCATTACCAGGAATGTAGCCCCATGGGAGTCCGTCTATGCTTTGTTTGTTCAGTTTGGATGTGAATAAAAGCCACACTTTAGAATCCCATTCCTGGTTTCGGACATTACAGTTATTGCTTCCTGTGTTCATATTTACTTGGGTGCCCCTGTGCAGAGTAACCAAACTTAGGCCCCTTGTGCCGAGTAACCTAGTCCTCCCTGAACCCAGTCCCCTCCAGGTACTGCTGTCAGCATCAACAGCATACCACCTGTCATTTGCAAAAAGGCAGGGGTCGGGGGTTACACTTGTATGCCCAGGAGAGGAGTGTAGAGATCTTGATCCTAGAGGAGGGGGAGCTGTAAAAAAAAAAAAAAAGGATTACTAAAGGATCTGTAGTTCAATAAAATATAGGTTAGTAGACAATAGGTACAGTAGATGAAATATCATCTGATAATGGTAGGAGACTGGGATGATGTCCGGTCAGCTCTGTAAAATAAAAAGGAAAAATGTGCATAATTTAATTTAAAATGATAAGATAAAGAGATAAGAAGAAAGAAGGTCAGAGGAACAGAAAGGTGAAGCAATAAAATAAATCTGAAAATGAAATAATAAACGGTGAAGTAAAGGGATATAAGAACAGGAAAATAAGAGAGAGAAGGAAATATTGCTTTGGGACAGGGTTCAGTCGATTTGAGCAAATAGCACGTATTGCTTTGTGCTTGGTGGTTCACGTCTGAGTAAGAGAATTTCTTGTGGCCTAAGTAAGTTATAGGCCATGACAGGTGTGCATTAAGTAAACAGTAACCCACAATAGAGCGTACATTTATAGGCATTTAAAGCATGCCTGGGGTGCATTGTAAGGCACAAGGCTTAGGCATGCATTAAATGCCTATAAACGCACACCCTGGAGTGGGTTATTGTACTTATAACATGGGTGTACTGAAATATGCCCCAAAACACAGAGAAATATGTTTTTTTTATGTGTGGAAACATCGGAAACATTGATATATCCTGCCGCTTGACAAAGCAGTACCTTCTAGAAATCACAACCTCCAGGCTGTCTGTGCTGACTGAAGTGTGCTGCATGCACTCCTGATCCTATGTGTCACTGTGCTGTTGATTACTGTATCACTACATGTTTCTCAGGTGTGCCACCAGAGTGTAGTCACACACAACCTCCCCGAAGTCCAGACACCGGAACTCACATGCCTCTGTCATCATCATCCACTCTGTAATGGTTACGCCCCCATATTCCATTGAGCACCACCACTGTTGTGCAGTTACCACATGCTGCATAACATGGTCCCAGTGTGCTGCTGCAATGGGAGGAATATACTGGTTACCTCAGAACAATGCAGGACATGATCACTGGGGGAGGGGGTGCATTCCTGTTTCTCGCTGCACTGACACACCCAGAGCGAGACAAAGACACAGAGCAAGACAGACACAGAGCTCCAGATGCTGGTACTGTGATCAGCAAGCTTACCTGCAGCTTGTGTCCATCCACTGTCTCTCTCTGTCTCATACTCAGACAGAAAATGAGCTTTCATAATGACAACAGGTGATAGCATGTGGGTACAGCAACTGAGCTGCTCTGTCTCTCTGCTTGGGGGGTGACTGACTTCTGTGATGTTCTTTGCTTCTCTCTCTGTCTCTCATGCTGCCAGTAATGTTTCTCTGTCCTGTTCTCTCTCCCCTATAGTGACATGTCATTGACACACCAACTGGAGTGCAGACACAGGACAATGCGTGACAGCCACTGAGACAATACTGGGCCAGATGACACAGAGAAACACAACAAACTCTGATTTGAATGCCCCACTCTCAGTTTCTCTGTTTTTATCTCTCGTTCTCTGTGACTGTCAAACTGCCTGGGAAACGCGCATCACAGGGATTTCTGTCTCCATGTTAATGGCACCTGCAGTCACTGTCATGCTGTGTTCCTCATCTGTATAAACACCACAGCACTGGAAGACAATCACAGACAACTGTACCCTCTCTCTCTCACCAGCATCAGGGTTCTAGCTCAAGGTCACTGTCATGGTGCATGGGGAGGTTGGCACACTGAATCGCCAGATGCCACACAAAAACAGTGCAATCTACATGTGGTCAATGACAGGCACCAAGAGAGAAACACAGACACACACTCTGCAATAATTGTGATTTAAATATCCTGTCCGCTCTTGCTATGTCTTTGTACTGGCATTGGCTGTGGGAAAATGGATTGAGGAACTGGGACAGTTGAGAGCGCTATGACAGCCCTATGACACGGTATGATATAGTCTGGAGCTGTCTCGCTTTCTCACTTCTTCTAATGGCTGCCACTCTCCCTTCACTTTCTCAACTCAGGAATGACAGCTGACAGCCCTTGCTCTGAGTCCCTCCATGGAACTGTGCTTTAAAAAGGGAATTTAATGCACGGTCATGCATATGGACTCACCCAATCAGAGGCTATGTTTTAATTAACTTTCAGAAACCCATGTTATAATGGATTTTATTGCACACCCTAGGGGTGTGCTAAGGCATGAGGCTGAAGAATGAGTGTCCTGATTCCCCTGGGAAGTGCACACACTCGAGAGGCTTTTTACATTTATTTACTTAAAATGTATCTATTTAAAAGAGTAAAGACATACTGAGCCATAAAGCTAATTTCCAGATGTGCCCTGGGAGAGGGGCAGGGGATAAGTATATAATGGCAAGTAAAAAACACAGACTATAATAATACACAAGGCACAACATTATACAGTAATACACAGTATTGTATAGGCATAATTAATAAAAATTTGAGTTGAGTATATCAGGAGTGTAAGGTACCAGGCACTTGCAGGCTGTATGCCAGAAACAGGACAAGGCAGGAAGTGGTCATTAAATCAGGAAGGACCACAGGGAGAAGCAACAGGAATGGTATATGAGAGAAAAAAGAGAAGAGGGAGGGTAGAGATATAGAAGAGGGGGAAGGGAAGAAATGAGAAGAGGATAGGTGGATGGATAGAAGAGAAGTGGAGAGATGGATTTATTTTGGGGATAGCAAGTATAGAGTTGGGGACAAAGTGATGGAGACAGGACAGGGTAGGGGAGAGAGGAGAAGGTAGCGGGGGAGGAGGAAGTCTATGTGGAAGAGTGGGAAAGGGGTGAGATAGTAGTAGAGAGGAGTGAGGAGGGAAGGGGATAGAAGACGGAGAAGTTTGGAGGGAGAGATGGTAGGGTAAGGATGGGGAGAGGAAGGGAGGGGTTGAGATGGGGAGAGGATGAGTGTAGAGTTTAGAATATGTGAGTAGTGGGAAATGGGAGGTGCAGAGAGACATAGGAGATTGGGAACAGGTAGTGGATAGGGAAAAGAGAAAAAGAGGGAGGCAGGACATATGGCTATGGGCATTTGCAAGGGGGAGTGGTGTGGGCTTGGAGTAAAGAGGAAAGAAAGCATTTGGAGGAGGGGTAAGTAAATAGTTAGGGGAAGAGATTGCAGGTATTAGGAAAGTGGAAAGAGAAGGCATTCTGTCCAGCAAGGGAATTATGGGAGGGTAGCAGTAAGAAGTGATAGGCTGATTTATGGATAAAGTAAGAGGAAGGAGGCATGGGAGAGAGATAGAGAAGCGAGCTGAGATAAGGGGGAAGTGAGACCAGCCAGAATTTAGAAATGAAGGAAGCACAGTGGGTTAGATGGTGATCTTCTAAGGGGGAGGAGGGAGAAAGCAGAGTATAGAGGACAGTTGTAAATATGGGGAGGGCAGTCTAAGGCAAAATGGCAGAAGGAGTGAAAGTGGGGTCCAGTCTGGCCAAGGTGGTCTTAGGTGCAGCACCATAGACAATGCCACCATAATCAAAGATGGGAAGGATCATCTTAGAGATGAAAACTTAGTGAGCAGGTATAGGGATACAGCTTTTGTTCCTTTAAAGACCACCAAGCATGAGGTGGAGTTTTCTGTGAATGGCATCTATCTGCTGAGAGAAGCTAATGCATCAGTCAAGTTGGACACCAAGATTTTTAAATGAGAGTACATCGACAATTGTACCTTATCTAGGGTGAGGAAAGTGGAGTGGGAGGGGAGTCTAAAAAGCTCTGTCTAGTACCAAAGCACATGGAGAAAATTGTCTTAGCATTTATGGATAATTGATGTGATCTGAACCATTTCTGCATAGTGTCAAAATCAAGTTGAAGCCTGGATGTTAACTCTGACAGAGATGACCCAGATGCAAGCATGAATGTGTCATCTGCATACATGTGGATAAAAGTAGAGGAGCAGGCTGAGGGGAGGTCATTGAGAAATATGGAGAAGAGCAACAGGCCAAAGACAAAGTCTTGGAGTAAGCTAGAATGGATGGAGAGGGGATGGGGAATCATCAATTCTCACATTGTCAGTTCTTCCATCTGGGCAGAAGCTGAACCAGATGGTTACTGAGACTATGAGACATGCTGATTTGAGTTTTCCAAGGAGGAGGAGAGAGTGGGAGACAGTGTTGAAAACTTTTGCTAGATCAACAAAGATGACGGCAGTGAGGTGGCCTTGATCCATGCCAGTAAGGATGGAGCTGGTGAGCCTAACAAAGGAAAAGGTGATGGAGTGGTGTTTGGGAAACCAAGACTGGAAGGTGCTGAAGAAAGAGAAGGAGTCAAGGAAGGGCAATAGCTGAGACAGAACTATGTGTTCATGTAGTTTGGATAAGGTTGAAAGGAGAGATATTTGGCAGACATTGCCAGGAGAGGAGGAGTCACCACCTCTAGGGAGAGGGATGATCATAGCATGCTTCCAGAAGTGTGGGACTGAGGCAAGAGAAAATTATAGATTGAAAAGGGAGGAGATGGAAATGGCAATGGCAGTTGCAGAGAGATGCAGGAATTTGGGGTCAAGTTCATCAAGGCTCCCACTTTTCTGAGGGTTGAGAGCCAGGAGGGCATTTAGTGAGCAAAATGGGGTAACTGGCAGGAAAGAGAGGGGAGTTAATGGGGATTCTTAGGGGATGTGAGGAGTGGGGAGGTAGTGGGTAAGGCAGACGGGAATGAGGAAGCACAGATGGTGAAGTAGGAGTTGAAAGCAGAGGCAACAGAAGAGGGGATCAGAAATGGTGGTCATCCACCTTGATGACTGGAGAGAGGGACTGGATAAAGGGGAGAAAAGAGGGCATGGATGACGTTCCAGAACTTGGAGAGATTATTTAGATTGTTCTGGGATGAGGAGCAAAATAAGTTAGCCTTGGATAGCCTGGTGGCCTTAGTACAAGTATTTCCCAAGGCATGGTACTTGTTATGATTTGCAAGAGTACCAGAGGACTTGTAGGACTTCCTAGCTAGGTCACATGCACAGAAGAAGGCCAGAAGTTCAGCTGAGATCCAGTGAGATGTGAACCTTTCACCCTGATTTTCTGGAGGGGGCATGCTGATCCCAGATTAGTAGGAATTTAGTGTGGAAATATTGGAGGGCTTGGTTGATATTACTGGCCATGGAGATAGGGACCAGTCAGTATAAAGTAGATCAGTATGAAATAAGGATAGGTCATTTGACCTGAAGGACATGATTTGGATACATTTTTTGAGGTTCTCTGGGGCAGTGAATTTTGTGCACACAGTAAACATGCTCATAAAATGGCTGTTGTAATGTTATACTAAAGTTATTCTAAACAAAAAACATGCTGTAATGTTATAATAAACTTATTCTAAACAAAAAAGTGTGTGTTTTTATTGTGTGTTAAAATAAGTAGAAAAAAGATTTGAAGGAAGGAAAACTTGAAAGAAATAATACTCTGAAGAATGTGGCCAACAGGTGAAGCTGTGCCATTTAAAGTGGAGTGAGAAGTGGAGAGTAAAAGAAACTAGTTAACTTATTTTTTTTCATTGGTGCATTCAAGAGTGAGTAATTTATAATTTAAGAGTTGTGTAATTATTGTGGGAACCACCAGCCCCAGTATGCTCATTCAATTCAGCTCCAGTCTTCCATTTTGCTTAAGGCTGACTGTCCGCTGTGCTCAAGAATGAGCAGTTTAAAAAACACATCAGTCTCCCTGTACTCTGTGTCCAACTCTGGTTTGTAAATAACTTGTAAAGTTCTGTGTGGCAAGAACTACTGGCTCCCTCTCATCTGCTCTGATTGGCTCTGCTTGACCACCTCTTTCTGGCTGGCCCACTGTGTTCAGTGGTGAACTGGTAGCCATTTAGAAAAGATGCTAGCAGGTATCGATGGTTGCTGTTTTGTTGGCAGATGGTGTTCTTTCTGAGTAGTGGCACACTAGGAGGTTACTTTTTTTTGCAACTGGAGCCGCTGTCTGCCCAACCCATGAGACATAGAGCAGGAAGATTGCAGAGTTGATCTCGTGGCCAGAGCAGTATACAAATGCAGCTGGGGAGTTCAAGAACACTGTTTTTTTCTTTCAGCAAGAGGCATATAAAGAATCAGACTGCTGTGCCTCCCTCCCCCTGAGCAAGTTTAGGTCTGATTTAGCAGACTTCCATGGTTGTCTCTCACATGTCAGACCACCAGAGGCAGAAGGAGGGAAGAGGTATTCAGTTATAAGAAAAAAAAGTGTGAACCAAAACTGATCTGAGCATTTGAAATGATGGTGGTATTTGTTAGCGAGGGATGACAGGTAAAAAGTAGTTTTTAAAACAGAAGTCAAACAGTTTCTTTTAAGCTGTGGTGAAGTTCTGCATGGTATAAATGGTAGGGAGATCTTAAAAAAAGTGTTCTGAGTTGTGAGTTGTACGTTTTTAGTTGTTAAACGGTAAACAGATTATATTACATAGGTGTAAATAATGGTGGTAGTAAAGGCTAAGAAGATGCGACCACTTGCTTTTTTGGTTTTTTGCTTTGTCTTTTCTGTTTTTAAGAGGCATAGTGATACATGTGTGAACAGGTTTTTTTAGTTGAAAATGAGATTTAGCAAGTGTCCTTGTGTTTAAAGAGTTTTAATACATGGTCAGGTGACCTCTCTCAGCCAATTCTAGATTTTTTCTTACCATTTTATAAATGTAATTTCATGACATCGTTTTTAGCCGAGCAGAATTGTTTATTTGTAAACATTCCACACACTCTTATAATTAGAACAGGACCTCTAATAGAAGCACATCAGAAATTCTGACGTTCTTGGTACCCCTAGCAATCTGGATCTGTAATAACCATAATATTAAAGGAGTAATGGTGGTAGGGGAAGAATAGAAGATAGAGCTCTATGTGGACAACTCATTGTTTTTTCTGGGGGACCCCCCCAACAATCATTACCTTGCTTCTTGGAATCCCTCCAGTTTTACAGAACTCTGGCAGGTTATAAGATAAACCACACTAAATCTGAAGCAATGGTGTTGAGTGGGGCTCCCCCAGTTAGTTTTAAGGATACATTTATTTTTCTATGGGCCAAACAAAACACATTTCATTACTTAGGCGTTCTGATGTCAGCAGATAAAATAAACTTTTTAAGATGGACTATTTAAAAGTTATTTAACACCCTACAAATGGACTTAGCATGATGGAAACTGTTACCTCTCACATTATATGGAAGGATACACACTACTAAAATGAATGTACTACCAAGGTTTTTATTTTTATTTCAGACACTCCCTATCAGTATCCCCACTTATTTTTGGAATCAACTGACCAAGGTGTTAAGTAAGTTTATATGGGATAGGAAATGCCCTAGAATACCTTTACAAACCTTACAGAACTCTAGAGACAGGGGAGGTTTGGGCCTCCCTAATCTTTAATTATACTATTTGGCAGCACAAGGATCCCAACTTAAGGCATGGGCCAAACAAAGAAAATACTCTGGCTGGTACACCCTTGAAGAGGCAACAATCCAGGGGAAAAATACTTTGGACCTTATCCACAAGTGCCATCCACTCTAATACTTGATCTTTGACCTCCAATCCTGGGTGAGACACTCAGTCAAAATTGTACTTAAACTATGGAAATTGACACACACACCAAGCTCATTATGTCCGCTCTCTCTTATCCGTCACAAGGATGAATTTCCTCTGGCACATACAAACTTGAGTTTCGTATATTGGGAAAACAAAGGCCTTATGAGATTTGCCCAATTCCTAGACAGGACAGGCTGTCTTCCTTTCACTGTACTATAGGAAAAATTCTCCCTCTGCCGGGAAGATTTCTTTAGGTTTTTACAGGTTAGATACCTAATAACATCAGAGGACACTTTCTCAAAGATTAGTAGAGATAAAACACCATTGGAGGAGTACTGGTGGGATATAATCAGAATTAAAGATAGGTTGAATTATATCTCTATACTATATAAAGTACTTCTCTCACCTGTTAACCCACTGATACTGGAGGACATAAGAAAAAAATGGGAGGAAGACTGTGGGGCCACTATATCACAAACGAGTTGGGCACACAGATTTAAGAGAGAATGGCAGGTTACCTCCTCTGCAAGTTGGAGGGAATTTAACTGGAATGTTACCACCCATTTTTTTAGAACTCCAGTTATCATAAAACACTTCTTGCCATAAGCATCTCAAGCTTGTTGGCGACAATGTGGTACACTCAGGGCAACAAACTTTCATATATTTTGGGACTGCCTCAAACTACATAAGTTTGGACACAGATACATCAGAGCATGGAACATATGCTAGGATTTTCCCTCTCTTTTACAGTTCAGGAACTGGTGTTAGGTTTACCGACCTTATCATCTAAAAAGAGGAAGGTGGTGGAACTGGGCCAAATAATAAGAGTAGTAGTAATCTTAAAGTGTATTACAACTAGATGGCTTAAGACAGACCCCCCCTCGAAAGAATATTGGGTGTCCAAAGTAGATGAAGTGGAGCGGATGGAACATATCACTCATACCATACATCTGGAAACTGAGATGTTTTTAGATGTTTAGAGACCATGGAATGCATGGCAGGAGTCCCGAAACTCATGGGGAAGGGGAAAAATCGAAAGGGCTAATAGTAGATCAGAAGTGGGGAAAGGGAAGATGAGGTTACAGGGAAATTTAGTATCTTATTTGGAAACTAGATAACTATTTTAAACTATCTAGTAAGGATATGGGAGAGAGAACTTTTGGAACTAGATCTGTACAACATATCCTTTAAATTTTTATTTATTGCTAGTAGATGATTGTAAATATGTTTAAAATTATTGGAGAGCTGGGTACCCTTGTTGGGTACATACATTTATACAATTGTTAGTGAAATAATTTGTTAATGAAATCTTTTAGATCTTTGGTAAGGGTATATTCAAGAATCACTCTCAGAGGTAAAAAATCAGCAAGGACAGAGACTCAGAACTTTTGCACAAGACTGTAATCACCCTGAGGAGTCTTTGACTTGGTGCAAAATAAGTGCTCTCCCTAGGACCTCTGGAAACAAGCAGATTAAACTAAAGGGAAAGCGGTTACTTTTACTTTACTTTACCTGAATATGAATAAGAAGTAGAAATTGTAGAATGTACTATATTGTGACTTCTTGGAACACTTGATTATTGGAATGATTATTCATAAGTTCTAACAATAAAAACTACTTCAGTAAAAAAAAAAAGAAATTCTGAAGTTCTAAATCTCAGAGTGGTGGCATAGAGAACTGCTGTACTGATCAGAATATGAGCATGATGAAAATGGTATTCCACTTTGAAACTGGTATTCAAACCAAGGCGAATAACATTAATTTCTATCCAAGTCCATTTCCAAAATAGGTTTCTCTCGTTTTCTACAAAGTAAAATAATTTGATTTCAAATGCCAATTTTAAAAAACAGAGGTTATTAAGGCTGCTCAGACTTATTGGATTCCATTCATAGAAACATAGAATGTGATAGCAGACAAGAGCCACTGGGCCCACCTAGTCTGCCCATATTTTTTAACCTTCATTTTTTGCTGCAGACCTTAACTTAACCTATGGTAGCATCTCTCCCCCTCCTTTCCTTTCCCCTATGATTCCATTGTGCCTGTCCCAGGAATTTTTGAACCCTACCACTGGTTTCACCCAAACTACCTCTGCTGGAAGGCTGTTCCAGGCATCCATCACCCTTTTTGTGAAGAAGTACTTCCTCACATCCCACCTGAATTTACCCCCCTCCAGCTTCATGGCATGCCCCTTGTTCTAGAGCACCTTTTTCTCTGAAATTTAATTAACCTCTGTGAGGTTTTTAAAGGTCTCTATCATATCCCCATCTCCCTCCTCTCCTCCAGGGTGTACATGTAGCCCTCCCCACCCCTGTCCTTTTACCAAAACAACGACAGGTGGCATGCTGTTGGCATTTGGCAGCAATACTTGGTGGGGAGCTGTATATCTACAGGTTCGGGGAAGGATGAGGCTACTTGGCACAAGAGGCCTAGGTTTGACTACTCTGCACAGGGGCACCCAAGTAAATCCAACTACAGGAAGCAATAACTGTAATGTCCAGAACCAGAATTGGGATTTTTCAGTGTGGCTTTATTTATTAACTCACTGAACATAAACAAAGCTCTGTATGGTCCCCCACAGGGCTACGTAACTGTAATGCAGATTAGAGGTTAAACACAGCGGTCCATTTGAGGAATGAACACTTTACAACAGTTGTCTGGCTTTGGACCCACCATGCACTCAGCCTGGACTTTGCATGAGCATTGGATACACAGCCTGACTGGCCCGGCTCCCCTGCCAGCCGCTCTACTGATGGTCCACTTGGCGAATGAACCCAAACTCTACTTGGAAAGATATTCCATCAAACAAGGAGGTTCCCCACACCACTTGAAGTCTGCGACTCCTAGAGAAATTTTGTTTTCGTACTTCCAATTCGAAACTCCCATCAAACAGGGAGACTCCCATCCCACAGGGAGTAATGCTCCCATTCTGTGGCTCCCCACACCACTTGAAGTCTGTGACTCCTAGAGAGATTTTCAAGTTGCGACCCACGTCTGGGTACCCACCCCATCACTGGCCAAGCGCATGAGGCGAGTAGCAAAAACAGAAGAAATCCATAGAGGCAGACCTGGTTACTAAAGATGGGGATCTATCCACCTCCAGCTCCCACAGCCCATACCCGGCCATTTCTCTGAACACACAGAAACTTCAGGACTGTAAAACTGTAGATTGCATGATGGATGAACTGATGCACCCCCTCTACTGTGAACTCTAAATCCATTTAAACTTTAAACTGACTGCTCCATTTGTTCGTCCTAGTGTATATAGTGCTCCCCAACAACAGTCCCCAATAACATTTGAAACTTGAAACTGAATTGACTGCTCCATTTGTTCGTCCTAGTGTATATAGTCATCCCAAACAGCAGTCCCCAATAACATTTCCTGACTGGAAAAACAGTTGTTTGCCCCTTAAACTGGAGCCAAACACTCACCCAATCATTGCAGGGCCCCACAGGCGAAGTCCTTTAACCTTTTCTGTATACCCAAACAGACAAAGTAATTTCAGGCAGCTTCTTTCCTTGGTGGGAAAAGGGGATCACCCCTGGAACCCACAGAGACCTTTTCCTACCCCCTCCAGAGGGAGGGGGCACTGAGACCGAGGGGGCGGTCTCCACCACTTGAAGAATGGTGAAACACAGAAAAACTTCCTTCTGTGTGGAGGCAAAACTCAAACTACAGTCTGATGCTTCCTTCCTGCTCAAGGACAAATGGAAGACTGGCTCTTTGAATCCCAAAGTTCTAGAACTACTCTGAGCTGAAAATTCCAAATGTGGCTCATGCAGCTGTAACAATTCTATAATGATGTCATCTCTCCAGTCTCAGCTGTGACTGAGGACAGAGTGAGACAGTGTGAAACCCATTTAACTGGAGTTTCACAAGCTGCCTTCCCCTGCCTACCACTAGGTCTTACTGGGATTCTAGTAACCCCGGGTAACAAGGGGGTTACATACATATTTAGTTTATTTAGCTTCTCCTTATAGGCTTTTGATGCAGACACTGCACCATTTTAGTAGCCCTCATCTGGACCACCTCCACCCCAATGTATGGTCTTCCTGAGATGTGGTCTCCAGAACTGGACATAATACTCAGGGTAAGATCGTACTAGTGATCTGTATAAGGGCAGCACAGTCTCGCTTTTCCTGCTGCCTATGCCTTTTCCTACAATATGTATACCAGCATCCCACTAGCCCTACCAACTGTCTTGTCACAGTGCCTGACCACCTTTAGCTTATCTGAAGTGATTATTCCTGGGGTCTTTTTCCTGCTAGGTCTTTGTTAGTATCTCTCCACCCATTGTATACTCCACTTCAGGGTATCTATGGCCTAGGTGTATTATTTTTCACTTTTTTGCATTAAAACCCAGCTGCCATACCCTTGATCACTCCTACAGTCTTTTCAAGTCCCTATTCATCCTTTCCATCACCTCCTGGAGTGTCCACTCTGCTGCAGATCTTGGAGTTTTCTATAAAGAGGAAGACTTTTCCCTCTAGTTCCTATGCTATGTCACTTGTAAAGACATTGAAGAGGACTGGTCCCAGGACTGATCCCTGAGGTACCCCACCAGTCAGCCTCTCTCCCTTCCTCGGCATGAACTCTGTTTAGCACTACCCTCTGTGTCCTGTCATTTAACCATTTTTTACAGAGGTTACCACTTTAATACCCCACCCTCAAGTTTCCCAACTTGTTTTATTTATTAGTTTTTGGAACCGGGTAAGTGCACTAGGCAAAAATCCTGCCTATTTTCAGGCATGACCCAGGAGAGTACAATATGAAAATGCAGCAGTGATAATAATTTATACATAATGAGGATAAACTGTCAGGACAAAATACATCTTCAGTAGTGGCAACTGAAATAAATATAAGACAGGATACCAGCAATAATAATACAAGTAAGAGTTGAATACCATTGCTTACTCTCTAGATAAACAAGTTAAATGGCCAATCAAGGAGAGAAAACAGAAACAGGTAGACAAATATTTACAATTTGGCATACATATAGGGCATGGACATAGGATGGAAAACAAAAATGGAACAACCCAGAAGTTAAGTGCAGTCACAGTTTCCAAGAGCATTGAGGTGTGAACACAGAGCATGCTTAAAAGTAAGGTGAGATGAGGAGTTCTTAACATAGAGGAGCAGAGAATTCCAAAACCTACATAGAAGTTAGGAAAAAGCTTGCTCACCCATTTTAGATGAGCAGGGCTGAACAGTGAGCAAGGGGGAGGAGGAAGACCAAAGGGAGTGGATGTGAGAGACAGGGGTAAGCATGACACCCAGAGTGGTGGGATGAGGGGTTCTGGTTAGAGAATCAACAAAACAACTTAGAGCGTAAGCATGGAAGGCACAGCGTGACAGCACATAGAGTTGGCAGTGATGGGTAAGGCAAGGATCCAATAAGGCAAATCTACAGATATTGTTATAGGACATGTCCCACTTGTGAAGGACCCCCACATTGGCATGAAAGTACAGGGAGAGCACTGAAGATGTGTGAGTAACATGCCTCTTGATATGGAGATCCTCACAGCTGGAGTGAGTGAGTGACAAACTCTATAAGCCACACCGATCTTGGAGTTGACAGAGAGACACACCTCATTTATGTGTGCTGAAAAGTCGAGAACTGGGTCAAGTGTAACCCCTACATATTTGAAGGATAAGAGTTAGATACAGCAGTACCATCACAGCAGCGGACCAGAAGATTCAGGGACTCTGTGTGCACCTTTCTAGAGGATCTGAAAGCATGGCCTGGGTCTTAGCTATGCTTAGAATTTGATAGTTTGAGGAGAACCAGGATTGGAAGGTCTGGAAGTCAGTTGAAAGATGCTGATTGATGTTGGCAATAGAATTGGAGGCAAAGAAAAGCACCGGGTCATCCGCATACATGATCATACTGCTGTGAGGAGAAAGACTATGGATGTCATTGAGGAAGAGAGAAAAGAGAGAAAGGGCCCAAGAATAGAACCCTGTGGAACTCCACAGATGATAGGAGCAGGGGAAGAAAGAACCTTACAGAAGGAGAGCCTGTGAACGATTGTCTAGGAAGCTGCCAAACCAGGATAGGGTACAGTCAGAGGCACCAAGAGATTTCAGCTTAGCCAGTAGTAGGGGGAGATGGGATCCATGACTAGTCATCGACAGAACTTTTGTTGAATGACCAGACAGTGAAACTGGCAGGTCGACCACAGTTTGCAGTCAGCTGCGGGTTTCTGTGCAGCACATGTTTTTCTCCGGGGGGCTGATTCGGGGAGGGGGGTGGGTGCAGGACCCCCGGCAGACAGTGCTGGGTTCCAGTGGGTTCCTTACAGCAACGTGTTGCTGTTGTCATTGTAGGGGACCCCACTGTTGTACTGTCACTGTCGGGGTGTGAATACCGGGGTGATGTACCATGTCAAATGCTTTGGAGAGGCCGATGAACACAGCTCCTGTAAGTAGGCCCTTGTCCATGTTGCACTTAACATCGCTTGTGAACTGGGTCAGAGCAGTAGTAGTGCTATGCTCCACCCTGTATCCATGTTGTATTGGGGATTGAAGGTTAAAGTTGAGAAGGTGCTCAGAGACCTGCTGTTTAACTAGTTTTTCGAGCAACTTACTGAGTGTAGGCAAGAGAGAGATGGGACAGTAGTTCAAAAGGATTTTGACATCACCTTTCCTAAATACAGGTATGGTTCTGGCAGATTTCAAGACCGAGGGGACTGAGGCAAATCATATTGAGAGGTTGAAAAGCCTTGTTACTGGCACAGCCAGACAAGAAGCAAACTGTCTGAGAACCCCAGGATGAATACCATCAGGGCCTGTACTACCACTGGCAGGAATAGACCTAGGTAGCATAAGGACTTCTTTACAAGTGACCGGTACAAGAACAAGAGCAGGGGAAGCAGAGGCTAGCAGGGATGTGAATGCCAGGGAACTGAGGGAAGTAGAGGGAGAGGTGATTGGTAGAGTGGAGAAGAGGGAGTTGAAGGTATTAGCTATGGTGAGAGGGTTATTACACTGGGTATCATTTATGTACATGTCGTTAGGAGTTGGAGGCTTATTGTTCATGAGAATTTCCTTAATTTGAGACCAGTAATGTTTAGGGTTAGAGGCAGAGGAACTGAGTAGGTTCCTGTAGTAGATGCTCTTAGCTGTGAGAATCTCCTGTTTACAGGTGTTGAGTAAGGACCTGTAGTCCTCATAATTTGCTTGGAAAGAGGAGGTCTTCCATGATGCCCAAGTTTATCCCTATGTTTCTGCAGCTGGAGATGAGAATGCTTGAATCATTTAGTGACTTTTCCTTTTACCCTACGCTTGGTGACAGGAATGTGATGGTTCTGCAGAGCGAGTAAAGCAGCATTGAAATATTCATCCAGTATGTTAATATCATTGGTTATGTAGAGGGGGGACCAGTCAACCAGGTATAAATCTTGCAGGAACACAGGAGTGTTGATCTTAGGGAGATCTGAGAAAGATAAGACTTTAGGGGGATAGGAGGGAGGGGAGGAGTCCCAGGTGCAGTAAACCGGGCAGTGATCACTTATGGAGTCTGGTAGAACTCCAGCATAAGGGAAGTACTCCTTCGTATTTGTCAGAATCCAATCTATGAGAATATTGCAGGAGCCATGACTGGAGTTTACCAGTCTCCTATAAGGAACAGCATAAAACACCTTACTAAAGTCCAGGCAGGCCACATCCACCTCCACTCCCTGATCCAACTTCTTGGTCACTCACTCAAAGAAATTTATCAGATTTGTTTAGCATGACCTTCCTCCTGTGAAACCATGCTACGTTGGATCCTATATTCCACTGGATGCAAGACATTTCATAAGCCTTTCCTATAGCAGTGTTTCCATTAACTTAGCCACCACCAATATCAGGCAGACAGGCCTATAGATTCCCGCCTCCTTCCTGCTACCACTTTTGTGAAGTGGGACTGCCTCTGCCTTTCTCTGTTCCCCTAGGACCATGCTTGTCTTCCATGATCTATTAAATAGATCCATCAGAGGTGCAGCTAGTACCTACCTGAGCTTTCTCAGCACCCTTGGATGCACGTCATCTGGTTCTATAGCTTTGCCCACTTTCAAGTTAGCTATAGTTTTCCAGACTTTCTCCTCAGAAAATTGACTGGTGTCTATTTCCCTCCAATAAATGCTTTTGGCACCTTTTTGAGGTCCCTCCCCTTCTACTGTGAAAACTGAGCAGAAGTATTTGTTCAAGATGTTTGCATTTCTTGATCCCCTTCCATACAGTCACCCTCTCCTTCTTTAACCATACAGTACCTTCCCTTCTCTTACTTTTGTTGCTAACATACCTTCAAAATTAGGGATAGGTCAGTACTAAAATACCCAACCACCAAGACAATCCATGGGAACCTCAAAAGTACCTGGAAAAAAAAACGGATGAAAACCAAGTAGTTGAGTCGGGTCAGGAAGTCACTACCTGATCCATTCTACTTCCCAATTACCAATCTCTGACCATAACAAAAATCATATAAAAACTGTTTTTAGGGACTATTACACTGCCTGTTAGGTGCCCCGATCTGTTATACTCATGGGGGCATTGCCGAGGCAGGTACAAGAGGCACATGCTCTCTTAACAAGCCTGCTGCTGTTTCCAAAAATTATATCCTTGGCAGGCATTGCTGAGGCTGGTACAAGAGGTTCAGCTGCTGTGAGTGAGCCTGCTGCTATTTCCAACAATTATACCCATGGCGGGCATTGCTGAGGCAGATATGAGAGGCACAGCTGCTATGACTGCACCTGCTGCTTTTCAAAAAATTATACCCATGGTGGATATTGCTGAGACAGGTACAAGAGGTGCCGACTTTCTTAGCAAGCCTGCAGCTATGTCCAAAAATTATACCCATGGCAGGCATTTCTGAGGTAGATATGAGAGGTGCAGCAGCTGTGACTGAGCCTGCTACCATTTTAAAAAGTTATACTCATGGTGTAGCATTGTGAAAAAATTACAGTTAGTAAATTATCTATTACAAATACTTAGAAAGGAGACGAACGGAGACGAGACTGAAGGCGGAAGAATTTAATGATTATAACAATAATCACAGTGAGAGATTACAAGTGGTACATTCTTCATTCTTCAAAATAACAGTGTGTGCTGGCTTGCTTATATAGTGGAAGACAGCATCATCATTTCCTATGGTTTTCTATGATTGGTTCAAACAAGTACAAACATCAACTCAAAAGGCAATACTCCTATGGTATATGTATGAGCTCATCCTTGGTCAGCACAAGTATAGATAGTGTACATTCTATTATTATATATGGCTAGTAACAGTTGTCACTACCAGTTACCAATGTCTAGGAGGAAAAAAATAGGTTTGGACTTAGGAATGTGCATACAAGCATTTTGGCCTGTCCTGATAAGAATAAACACTAGAGATAGTCAGAAGGGTAATTTGGACTCTATCCTGTGTTCCTGTCTTGCAGACACATAAGACAACTGTTTGCTATTAATTACATGGTCAGTACAAATATCAAAAGGCACTTTAATATTGCAACTTGTGGCTTAGTTTGTCTTGTGGCTTTACAAGTTTTATATGATCCAATCATATAGGTCAACATTTATTACACAAACACATTATGTTTTAGACCAAAATGAGGTTAGGCTGAAATATAGGGACAAACTTCTTTATCCCTTGTTACAAGACCCCCTTGGCCCTATATTTCCTAATTATTATTTGTGCAACAATGCAGCTCCTCGGAGCATGTACATCTCACTACGTACTTTTCGAATAGTAAGTCTTAAGCGACACAGGCCTATAATTACCAAGAACACTAAGACCACTTGCAACACAAGTAAAACTTTAAAAGACAGGACTCCTAAGGGTCCCCCTGCATAGCTATAAATCAAGTGCTCATTATCACTCTCACTGAACAATTCATTTACAACTGCTTGTGCCTTATGGGCAGTATTTTGGATTTGTATCAAAAGAGTATCTTTTCGATTTAAAAGTAACTGTACAACTACTGTTAACATTTATATTCCAGCCAGAGAAATCTAGATTTATATGCACTCTACTGTACTTTACATTATTTACAAGCATTTGATCAATAGGTATTCATGTAAGTCCACTCTCTGGCCCTGTTGTCACATTTGGGCATTTGGTTGGTGTTACAGTTAAGTATAC
The DNA here is from genome assembly GCA_016271365.2 of Neoceratodus forsteri. Classification (NCBI taxonomy): domain Eukaryota; kingdom Metazoa; phylum Chordata; order Ceratodontiformes; family Ceratodontidae; genus Neoceratodus; species Neoceratodus forsteri. The sequence continues at coordinate 997,398,358 of CM028133.1, forward strand.
AGCATCTGAGACTGCAAAATGTAATGAGTTGTTTACACCAGCATAGTTACAAATACTATTATCACCCCAAAGACAGTAGGACAGAGTTAACACATAAACACCGTTGTCCTTTGGTGTGGCTCTGTTTATAACAAGAGACCCATTTTTCTGTTCCCAGTCCATGTAGCTTTGCTGTGATCCAGTCTTGAGCTCTGAGGCACAGCTGGACCAGCTATTAAAAATGTCCACAAACCAATTTGTAGATATGAAAGTACGGTTATTTTTAGTCCAGGTGGCTTTCCATGCTCGTGTCATGTAGGCGTTTGTATCAACAGGGTCTCAGTTCCAACTGACTAACAGTGTAATGGACTGTTCATACTCACACGTGACATTAGTCTGTTCCACATTAATGTGCAGAAAGTCTTATGGCTGCCACCAAGCCGATGATAATGATGCATTATGTCTTCATGGCTATAAACATCAAGTGTAGTATTTTAATTTTTAACCAGCTTTGTTTGACACTTTTTGACACTGATCAACATGTACCCAGAATTCTTGTTTCCTTCCTCCAGCCCCTTTTTTGCCACTTACTTTAACCACATATACCGTACTTTCACCTAACCGTTTGCACACTTGGTACAGTCCTAACCAATTAGCATCCTTTCAAGGATTTTTCTGTTCCCAATTTCGCACCATCACTACATCTCCCTTCTCTATAGGTAGCCCCCATCCTACTACCGGCTGTCTACCCTTTTTAATCTATGTTTTAGCCATTTGGAGTCTAACATTAGCAGATACTGCTCTTGATGATGTCGGGTTGCAGCTGACATGGCTCCCCTAGCTGCTTTCATTCCCCATGTGCTTACAGGTGCCATTTGAATGGTTACTGTCCCACCCCTTTTTCCAGTAAGGAGCTCATCTAACTCATCTTGTTTTTCCTGTAACTCCTGGATCTTGCTTGCAGCATCCTGAAGCTCAGTGTACAGGCACCTAGTCTCACTTGCATGCTCTTGTGACTGTTGGTCTAACTTAATTTGTAAGAGGGCATTATTTCTGTCTAACAGACATAAATCCCCTTGTGCTTTTATTAACTGTGTTCTAAAGTCAACACACTGTTGTTTTAACTTTTGATGCTCATCTATTGGGACGCTATCTTTATACTTTGATGTTAATTCTTCTAGTTGTTTAGCATTTTGATCCCTTTCATCCCTCATCTGAGCTACTTCTTTATTTTGGCGACACACAATAGTCTGATTATACTGCCACAGTCCTTGCAATGCATTTGCAAAGATTTCCTTTTCATTTTTTACACCCTCATTACGAAGGGACACTTGCTGAGTAAAATACACTTGTACCTGTTTTGGTCATCAGGCACTGGTTTGTATGCTTCCCCCTTTAGGTGTTTTCCTAGAAAATGGCCTATTATTGTTCCCATACTCATTCTTCTTATCTTTTTATCTTCTTTGCCTGCCTAGCCTCCACAACTGGGTGCACCCGTGCACTGGTGCTCTGGTCCATTTGGCTACGTCTTATGGCTCCCTTGTGAGGTCTGGCTTGCAAGTCCCAGCACCTTCACTTACCTACTCTGCCCCATGAGTTCCTACAGAGTTAAGCATTACTTTATATTTAAACAATTTGAGAAGCATACAAAGCATACATCACCTGATTGTCAAGTGGCTGTGACTGTCTGTGTGTACCTTCGTCTCTCGCTTTAAGCCAGCAGCACCACGTCTCCAAGCATCGTCACCTTCTTATTGGGGCCCGCAGACTAACCGACCAGTAGTTAAGAGGCCTCCTCACATGCAGCACCAGCGATCCGAGTCTTTAAGGCACCAATTGTAGAAAGGAGACAAACGGAGACGAGACTGAAGGCGGAAGAATTTAATGATTATAACAATAATCACAGTGAGAGATTACAAGTGGTACATTCTTCATTCTTCAAAATAACAGTGTGTGCTGGCTTGCTTATATAGTGGAAGACAGCATCATCATTTCCTATGGTTTTCTATGATTGGTTCAAACAAGTACAAACATCAACTCAAAAGGCAATACTCCTATGGTATATGTATGAGCTCATCCTTGGTCAGCACAAGTATAGATAGTGTACATTCTATTATTATATATGGCTAGTAACAGTTGTCACTACCAGTTACCAATATCTAGGACAGGGTTTCTCAAATGGTGAGGCCAGCCTCCTTGGGGAGGCCCCAGCCTGTTCCAGGGGAGGCTCAAGCAAGTCTGAAAAAGTAGTGTATTTGGATTTTGAGTTCAAAATATTTTGTGTGAAGGGATGAGGCAAACTGAAAGAGGATATCGGAGCAATTTATGTATTTATTCACATATTGGTGACCAGGAAAGTTACACTGAGCTAAGGCTTATAGGTGAACCTGGGGAAGGGTAGCAAGTGAATACAATTCCAAAGGTAACTGCAAAGCAGTCAAGCAATACAAAATGAACAATAGTGCAAACAAATAGGAACCATGAACAAACAGTGAGAGGCAACAATTGATCAGTTAGGCGTGTGGCAGAACAGCCCAGTATAACAGCCCATATACAAGGCCATAACAGAGAGGTACTAGAAGCAAGAGCAGGAGAAAGCAAAAGGATCCCTGAGGAGTTGCTTAAGAGCAGAATAAGAGGGGGGAGAGGCAGAGGTGGATAGAAAGGTTATTCCAGAAAGAAAGTAAACAGAATGAGAAAGCAGTCTGACCATGAAGGTATTGCAACAAGGGGTAACAGCAGTTCGAGAATCAAAACAGCAGAGCAAGTAGGTTTATGGGGGGGTCAATAAGCTGAATAAGTGAGAACCAACTACTCAAAGAAGTTTCATTTTATTCCTGATGAACTGTGCAAAGTATGCTATTTTTCTATGGGGAGGCCCTAGATTATTTCAATATTTGGGGGAGGCTCAAGATATTTTCCACAGCTTGGGGGAGGCTCACTATGGCAAAGACTGAGAAGTATTGATCTAGGAGGAAAAAATAGGTTTGGACTTAGGAATGTGCATACAAGCATTTTGGCCTGTCCTGATAAGAATAAACACTAGAGATAGTCAGAAGGGTAATTTGGACTCTATCCTGTGTTCCTGTCTTGCAGACACATAAGACAACGGTTTGCTATTAATTACATGGTCAGTACAAATATCAAAAGGCACTTTAATATTGCAACCTGTGGCTTAGTTTGTCTTGTGGCTTTACAAGTTTTATATGATCCAATCATATAGGTCAACATTTGTTACACAAACACATTATGTTTTAGACCAAAATGAGGTTTAGGCTGAAATATAAGGACACACTTCTTTATCCCTTGTTACACATGGTGGCAATTGATCAAAAATACATAATATGAAGGATCATGTGATGCAGAGTGCCGAGTAGAAGCTCCTCTGTTAAGCTCCTGCCTCCTGATCATTAAATCGTCTTTTTTAGACGTTTATAATTCTCCATTTCCTCTGCTTTTGAATTCTTCTGCTATCTAAACATCTTGTGAGCCTGTTTTGTGAGTAAAATTGGCGGATTGAGGCTTATATGAAGAAAGCCTCATAGAAACACACCCCCATTACTCCCGAAAAGGCCCCTAAGAAATCCCGGACCTCGGGTGGGCCAGATAGGCCTGATCCTTTGAGTCAAGATGGGGAACAAGAACCTTTAACGCTTAATAGGTTCTTAGAAGAGTTTAAACACTTTCGTGAAGAAATGAAAGAAATGGTGATCGACCTGAAAACTCTCTCTTGAAAACTGGATGAAGTCTCGTTAACCGTCTCTGATAATACAACTCAAATAATCTCGTTGGAGAAAAGGCTAGAGAATCTAGATCCTGAATTAGTGTCTACGTGACAGAAGCTATCTCTTCTGGAGGCCAAACTCGAAGATTTGGAGGGCTGTAGCCTCAGAAACAATGTTGTGATACTAGGGCTACCAGAGGGAGAAGAGGGCCAGCATGCTGTAACATTCACACAGAAGCTGGTGGAATGGGTTGCTGGCCCCTCTCCCTTCGGCCCAGTTTACATCGTAGAGCGAGCTCACAGGTCACTGCTACCGAAGCCTTCTCCGGATACTCCCCCTCATCCTATTATCTGCTGCTTTTTGAATTTCCTAGAAAGGCAGCACTTCTTGCAGAAAGTGAGAGCTTTACAAGAGGTCCGTTGGGAGAATACGAAACTGAGAATTGCACAAGATTTCCCTGGATCGGTTCATTTGAAATGAAAAGCGTTTCATACCATCGTATCTAAGATCATTGCCACGGGTCTGATATTCAGGATGGGATACCTGGCCAGGCTACAAGTTTTTGTAAATGGATCCTGATTTAATTATGATGATCCTGAAGCTGCCCTGTCGAGCCTTAAATCCATGCTACCGGACTTGTTCCAAGAGCCCTGAGAGGCCCTGTTCGCATGTTGAGGAGCTGCTTGGAGTTGCCTTATTGGAACTGTTATTTCTCTTCTTCTCTGAGGAGATAATGTCAATGAGTTGTATTTGGAAGTTCTCATTTTCTCATCTGGACTGGGTTAATCAGTGCATGGCCTAGCTGCTAACAGCCTCTCAAGCCCTAACTTCATAATGCTAACTCTTGCTCAGGGCAAAGACACTTGGGATCTTGGGGTTGGCTTTATTAGAAAAAGAGCTTTAAGTCCCAATATACTCAGTTTTGCAAATTGCATGGAGAGGGGAAGTTTGTGTTATTAATTCTAGGACTAACATTCACTTTACAGTTAACTGAAAATGGGACTGGTCTTGGGCTTTCTCCGCAACTCATATTTACCTTGTCAGGATCGGGTTGTGGTCACAAGAGGGTGTATCATGCATATGTAGTGTAATGCCATGTTACTCTTAATTCGAGGAGGATCTCCCTCAGTGTTCTCACCAGTCCCGAGTTCAGGACAGCAAATTTCCCCAAGGGGAATTCTTGTAACTAAGGGCTGGTATATTTCTGGGAAGAGTTGTTTTTTTCAGTTTCTTTCTCTTGGGTTCATGATCTCGATGCTTTTCTCTATTTCTGCTCTCAGTTTGAGGAAAGGGCTATTCCCCTTCATTAGTTTTCCGATCTGGTTCTGGTTTGTGTAAAGATTTCTCATGGGGCAAGGTAACCCCTATCTTTCACTCAGGTTCTTGAGGTTACCTGGCACATTCATGAGTTTGGCAGTTTACTCTGCTCTCCCTTTCATTATCATGTTAATGCTTATGCGTGTGCATGCATTGGAAGCCCAAGGCTGCTCTTTAGTTTTATGGGGGTAGTTAATATCATTCGCATTCTTAAATATTTACTTCTGGATGTAAGTTGAGCTGCCATTAGCAGAGGTGTATTATCGGGAGGCGGGAAAAGGAGGAAAAGACCCAGTACTGTGCTAAATGTTGCTTGTGGCAGTGTGGGGGGTTGGGTGGAGGTGGTGGATCTGGGGTTTTGTTAGGTGGAATGGCGGAAGTCGGGGGAAGGGAATGGGCTAATTTTGGGGGGGTTGGGGAGGAGGGAGGGTTTTACAGCAGTAACTTTTGGAGTACGGTTGCATGCATTATGTATCCTGTGTGCAGGGCTGAACATACTAAGTTCAATAACTGTTATCTGATGGCCAAAGAGGTGACTTTTGCTACTTGGAATGTTAAGGGATCAGGAAAAAATCCAAACAATATCAGGTTCTCAAACATTTAAGCTTATTACGTTCTCAGATAACTTTCCTACAGGAATCCCATTTATTAGAAGCTGAAGCTTTACAGTTAAGGAGGCAACAGGTGGGGCTGGTTTACAATGCTCAGGGTTCCACTAATAGTTGTGGGTCATGCTTATTATCAATAGGGGCATTCCCTTTGTCTCTACACAGGTCATCAAAGACCCTGAGGGCAGGTTTATCCTAGTTAAAGCACTCTTTGGTCAGTTCCACTTTTACGTAGCATATATGACCCTAATATGGATGATCCAGGGTTTTTTATGAGACTCATAACCATTATTCTTCCAATGCTTCCCATCAGGATTATTTTGGGGGGCAACTTCAATCAAGTCATAGATTCTAATCTTGACAGGTCAGGTAGTGGACTGGGAGTAGTCTTTCTGGGACAGAGGGCTTTTAGGGACTTAGTAGACCAGTGAGGGCTCTGTGATGTCTGGCGCGTCTTATACCCTGACTCTAGGGAGGATACTTTCAGGTCCATGGCGCATGGCTCGCAGTCCCGCATTGATTACATACTTATTTCCTGAATTGAATTCCTGCAGGTTGGAACTTCCTGCTTTACTGTATGCAAGGGTAAGTTGTTTGACTTCTCCAGCCCCATCACGATTTTTTTAGCTTTCTGAGAGTGGCTGAAATGCCCACATATTTTCCTAGCAAGAGCTACCAGGTTTTCAACATTTCTATTTCCATTTAAGAAGCCATGGATGAAAAGATTTAAACAATGTGCAAAACATGGTATGTGTTGTTATTTGCCATCTCTAACAGCCTTGACTATGTTGGCACCATTATCTGATACTATGATAAGGAATATGGAGTAAGCAATTTCTGGAATTGATTTTGAAGCTCATGCAAAATAGTCAGAGCAGTGTGGTTTCTTCAAAACTGGTGACACATAATACAGCCTGTCCTACTACTTATGGTACAGTGGGAATTATTACTTTGTGACTGAAAGCTTGCCCAATGAGCTGTATCAGTCATGCAGTCAATTGTTTGGTTGCTGGTCCATATATCTGTGGTTATCTGAACCTGCTTCACCTCGGAGAGTTTCAACTGTTTAGTGACAGCACTACATAATAAGTCATGCAACTGTGGAACAGCCTTTTTTGAGAAATACTGTATGTTTGACAGGGAATGGTGAACCATGGTTCAATCTGATTTATGAACTTACGGAAACCTTTCTGAGCAACAAAGCAAAAGGGAGCTGACAATTGGCCAACAGCTCTGCAATGGCTCTGTATAACAACTGGCATGTTGGATGCTTGCTGGTAAATTTTGATGTCCTCTTAACATAGAAACATAGAAACATAGAATTTGATGGCAGATGATGACTGCTTGGCCCACCTAGTCTGCCCATTTTCCTGCCTAACAGATAAGCTGCAGATCCTAATTAACTAACAGCTTACTTCCTCCTACCTCCCACTAGGATTGCCTTATGTCTGTCCCATGCATTCTTGAATTCCCCCACTGTTCTTGACTCCACGACCTCCTCAGCGAGGCTGTTCAATGCATCCACAACCCTCTCTGTGAAAAAATATTTCCTCACATTACCTCTGAGCCGTCCCCCCTCTATCTTCAAATTGTGCCCCCTTGTTCTTGCACATCTCTTTTTCTGAAAGATGCCACCCTCTTGGACTTTGTTGATTCCCTTGAGGTACTTGAAAGTTTCTATTATGTCTCCTCTCTCCTTTCTTTCCTCAAGGGTATACATATTAAGCTCCTTTAGTCTTTCTTCGTATGTCTTCTGGTGCAGACCCTGCACCATTTTGTTTGCCCTCCTCTGGACAGCCTCCCCTCTGTCTATGTCTTTGCGGAGATGGGGTCTCCAGAACTGCACACAGTACTCCAGATGGGGTCTCACCAACTGTCTGTACAGAGGGATAACAACTTCCTGTTTTCTACTATTGATGCCTCTCCCTATGCATCCCAATATCCCCCCAGCCTTCCTTACTGCCTTCTCACATTGCTTGCCCACCTTTAGATCATCTGATATAATTACTCCCAGGTCCCTTTCCATTTTTACTGTTGTCAGTATCTCACCCCCCACTGTGTACTCTTGCCCTAGGTTTTTGTTTCCCAGGTGCATTACCTTGCACTTCTTTGCATTGAACACATTTACATTGGAGATATAGCGGAGGGACTTAATGGGAAGGTGTAACTATTTGCAGATGATACTAAAATCTGCAATAGGGTGGACACATTCAACACTTTCTTTTAATGTTAGTTGACGAGAGTGATGAGATATTTTTCATTTTGGGGGGATTGTTCTTTTCTCACCTTATTCAGGTGGAGAACTAATTTAGAATTCTGCAGTACTTGATGGTGTCAGACGAAAACAATCTATGTTTGTCTGGGAAGACTGCAAGGACACATCAAGCAATTCAGCGTCAGTTCCTGCTTCCAGGTCATTGTCACAATGGTCACCATCACCTCCACGTCTACTAGCACCCATGCCAACCACACTGTCCATTGCCCTGCCACAGTCAATTGGGTGTTTTGCCTTTGCATGTCATATCATTACTGCTGTTCCAAAATGTCTTGCTTTCCCACAACAACTGACACTCTTTTTGCACAGACTGCATATAACTCGAGAGCTGTCTGTAGGGTCAATATAAAATAAATTCCATACTGAAGATTTACCCTTCGTGCTTTGTACTACAGTGCCTGACATTATTTCTTGTACAGTCAAGAGGCCTGTAGGAAATGCTATATTGCCATTTCCTTGTTCACATGAAGTTTTCTCATTCATGGTCATATTCTTATTCATACATTTAGCATATTTATTTCTGCACTTTTCTCTCAGTCCCTACAATGGCATTCTCTCCAACCCCTTCATCAAAAGTAGCACTGACCCTATAGCCACAATTATATGATAACAATTTATTTTTATACAGCGTACAAACTTTAGAGGACTTAACCCCTATTTTAAATAAGTAAGCCCTATCATAAATTCACTAAGACAATTACAACATTCGACTAAGTAATTTCCTTACAATAAACTATACATACATCATTAAAGAGTCAGAAGAACTGGAAGTGCTTTCATCATCAAGTGAAACATAGCCTGGACTATCTCATTCCCAGTCCCCACTATCACTACCATCTTGATCAGCATTCACTGCCTCAGCTTCTGAGGTTACATTTGAGGAGGATGCCTCCCCCTCTTTGCATGCTACTTTAGCAGTTGAAACTCTCCTGGCACATGTCACAAAATGTTCATTATCTCTGGTTGGACAATCAGGAGGGCAAAGGCAGTGGCAGAGGAGAAAACAGCTATTGAGGCAAGAAAGTGGAACAAAAAAATCTTCAGATATGAAAGTGAAAAATTAAAAAATAAACAGGGTATATAATGTGACTTAAAGGGGAGAGGGAGCTTTGGAGAAGGACGAGGAGAAAGCAGACATAATTAACTGGTACTTCTGTTCAGTTTTCACAGTGGAAAAGGAGGGAAGGGGACCAAAACTGAAGGGGAAGGGAATGGAAACCAGGGAGGTGGACACTAGCCCTTTCATGGAGAGCAGGGTACTGGAGGAATTGGGCAAGTTTAGGGTAGATAAGGTAATGAGGCTTGATGCCATACATCCCAGGATGCTCCAGGAGCTTAGGGAGGAGCTAGTGGCACCACTAACGAGGCTATTTAACTTGTCTCTGGAAATGGGGAGAGTTCTGAGGACTGGAAAACAGTGCACATGGTGCCACTGCACAAGAGCAGAGGGAAGGAAGAGCTGGGCAACTACTGCCCAGTCAGTCTTACCTCAGTGATGGGTATACTTATGGAGACACTCATTAAGAAAATGGTACATTAGTAAAATACCTGGTGGAGTGTGGTCTTCAGGATTACAGACAACATGGGTTCACAGAGGGGAGATCTTGCCAGATCAACCTGAGTGAATTATTTGACTGGGTGACAAGGGTGTATGATCAGGGAGGGGTGGTGGATGTGGCCTATCTTGACTTAAACACGGCCTTTGACACCATACCTCACAGGAGTTTGGTGAACAAGTTGTACAGTTTGGGGATAGGGAAGAAAATAACAAACTGGGTGGAAAATTGGCTTGAGGGCAGAGCCCAAAGGGTAGTTGTAAATGGGGTTCACTCAAGGGAGGAAAGGGTAAAAAGTGGGCTACCCAAGGGGTCAGTATTGGGGCTGATACTGTTTAACATTTACACTGAAGATATAGAGGAGGGACTTAATGGGAAGGTGTAACTATTTGCAGATGATACTAAAATCTGCAATAGGGTGGACACATCAGATGGGGTGGAGCAAATGAAAGAGGACCTGATAAAGCTGGAAAGATAGTCGGAAAGTTGGCAATTGAGATTAAATACTAAGAAATGCAAAATATGGACATTGGGCACAAGAATCCAAAGACCACTTACACACTGGGAAGAGAGGAGGTTAAAGTAGAGCTGCAGAAGAGGGATCAGGGGATTACCATATTGGATAATGTAATGGAGGTGAATCAGTGCAATAAAGTGGTGAGTTAGGCAAATGGAATGCTGACGTGTATAGGAAGGGGAATTACAAGTAGGAGAAGAGAGGTGATCATGCTCCTACATAGGTTCATGGTTCATCCACATCTGGAGTATGGGGTACAGTTTTGGAGACCTCATCTACAAAAAGATATGGATAGGGTGGAAAGAGTCCAGAGGAGAGTGACCAAAACAGTGCAGGGCATGCACAAGAGGACATACTGTATGTAGGGAGCTTAGAAAAGCTCATCTGTATTCACTGGAAACATGGAGGGAGCGAGGGGATGGTAAAAACTTTAAAATATCTGAAGGGAATAAACAAGGTGAGGGAAGGGAGCATCTTTAATTTTGATTTATTTTATTTTTTTTTTAGTCTTTTGTAACTGGGTATGGCCCACTAGGCACAAGTGCCTGTTTTCAGGGGTGACTTGAGAGCACTAGGCGGTTAAGTGACTTGTTCAGAGTCACACAGTATGAAAGAGGAGATTGTGAGAATCAAACTCAGGTCTGGTCTGCGGGACGTATCAAGCTTGTTCTCACCTCATTCCTCTAACCTCTAGTCTATGCTGCCAACCCTTTAAGATGCAGGAAAATATAAAAACCAGAGGACAGAGCTTAAAACTGAATGGTGGAAGTTCAAAGGAAATAGGAGGGGACACTACTTTACAGAGAGGGTAGTGGGCTCATAGAATAAACTACCAGAGGGAGTGGTGGATGCAAAATCAGTGGGGGAGTTCAGGAGGGTGTTGGAGAACTACATGGGATTTTTTATTTATTTATTTTTTAGTTTTATTTTTTAGTATCTAGGTAAGGCCCATTAGGCACAAGTGCCTGTTTTCAGGAGCAACCTGGGAGCACTGGGCGGTTAAGTGACTTGCTCAGAGTCACACTGTATGCAAGTGGAGGTTGTGAGAATCAAACTCTGGTCTGGTCTGCTGGATGTATCAAGCTTGATCACACCTCATTCCTCTAACCTCTAGGCTATACTGCCAGCCCCAATAAGCAATAAAGGGAGGGTCAAGTACAAGGAGAGGAAAGGGGGAAGGGTAGATACTTGGCGGCGGACCCTGATGGTGATGGAGGGAATAGGGTGAAAGGAACTCTGATTCAGATGGGAGGGGATGGGGAAGACTAGATTGACCAATGGAATCCTTTTCTGCCAACACATTTCTATGTTTTTATGTTTCTACGAGTAACTGTCAGTTCTATCTGATACTCTACTATCATTTCATTCATAACATGTTTTTTGGTTTAGGAGGACATTTAGTGCGAATCCTGGTGATGTTAATGATATTATTGTTGCTTTGTTCTTCATTAGTGCTAGAACTCATATTGTTCACATCATTTTCAGTTTTTCCTGCACCAGCACTGTACTTCCCCTTAGTTCACTTAGTCTGGGAAATACGAAACATAGTAGACACAGCTGTGGCTTTCCCTGTGCCACAGAGAGATGTCGCACAATGTAACTATGACAGGGCTAGGGCACCTAACAGGCTAACAGACAGTATAATACAGCCTAAATGGCTTTTGCTATACTGCTGAGACACAGAGCAGCTATGTCACAGACAAGCCTCGTGGCACCTAACAGAGTATGTAATACAGCCTAAATGGCTTTTACTATGCTGCAGAGACAGAGTAGCTACATCATAGACAGGGCGTGGAGCACCTAACAGACAGTGTGTAATACAGCTTAAATTACCACTATACTGCAGAGAGATACAGAGTATATGTCACAGACAGGGCTCAGGGCACCTACAGACAGTTGTGTTTGTATACAGCCAAAATGGCTTTCACTATACTGCAGAGATGCACAGAGTAGCTATTTTAGAGACAGAGCTTGGGGCACCTAACAGACAGTGTGTAATATAGCCAAAATGGATTTCCCTATACTGCAGAGACTCAGAGTAGCTATGTCAGAGACAGGGCTTGGGGCACCTAACAGACAGTGTGTAATACAAGCTACATGGCTTTCACTATACTGTAGAGACACACACAGTTGCTATGTCACAGACAGGGCTTAGGGCACCTAACAGACAGTGTGTAACACAGCCTAAATGGCTTCTCTATACTGCAGAGAGACACAGAGTATATGTCACCACAAAAGGGCTCGAGGTACCTAACAGACAGTGTGTAATACAGGCTATATGGCTTTCACTATACTGCAGAGAGACACAGAGTAGCTATATTACAGACAGGGCTTGGGGCACCTAACAGTGTGTAATATAGCCTAAATGGCTTTCACTATAATGCAGAGAGACACAGAGTACTAGCTATGTCACAGACAGGGCTCAAGGCACCAAGAGACAGTGTATGTGTGCATACAGCCTAAGTGGCTTTCACTGTACTGCAGAGATGAAGAGAGAGCCATCCCTCATTACCCTTCATTTCAGTGGCAATGGTTAAAAGGTATGTCAAAGAGAAGGGAAGGGTCTGTGCCCTTCTCCCCTGGCCTGGACTATGGAGTAATGTCATACAGACCCAATCGTCCAAAGGGTTTATGCCATAGTCCAAAAAGGAGTGACAGGGACCGAGGAAGTCAACAAGTACAGCAAAGCAGTGGTGAGTGAGCCAGGCAGATGGCCCATTTGAGGCTCAGGGAGAATATTCAGATCATGTGAGACAAACATAGAGATAGAATATTAAAAAATACACCAACTAATTTTCCCAGTTTTCCCAATATTGAACCCCCATCATCCCCCATTAGCTGATACCCAGTCATAGCAAATACAAGTATTGTCCTAAGTTGCTCCTTTAAAGGATAACACAATAACTTCAGCATTTGCTCCACAAGATGCAGCCAGCTCCCTGTCCATGATCTCCACTCTCTTAACAAGACAATCTAATACCAACTCTCCTCACTCCAGACCTTTGAAACATGGTACTGCACCTGCTGCAAAAGTTTAAAAACGCCTATCCTGACTCAGAGCTTCTGATTTCAGAGTCACAACCGCCAAACAAAAGGAGACTTCCAGTAGGTCTGTCTCACTCTCCTCTCTACTTGCCCTTAGACTGTAGTGCGGAAGAAAGATGTCATCCTGACTTCCTACTGTGCTGCTGCAGATTTTAATATCAGTGCTGCTGCCATCACTGAAGTGTGCTGCATGCATGGCTGAAATGAGCTGTGAAACCAGGAGCTGTCAGGATAAGTGCCTGTCTGTTTTTGCAGTACTGAAGTACAAAAAAGGAAAAAATGTCAATGCTGGGAGTCAGAAGGGATGGTTTGATTAGCTTATTGTGGGTATGGAGCTAGATAAGGAAGGAAGCTGGCTATGTGTATCTAGCGCTGTAGAACACTACTTTCACTGTTTACATGCAGCTTTCAGTTGGGTTAAAAATCTCTCTTGCATCATTCTTGCTTTCCTAGTTGAAACTGCATATAAACCCTGTCCTGAATGACTTGGAATCTGGTTGTTTTGTTAGCCCGATTCAAGTAAAACTCAAGGTAACCAGTTAAGGCTTACCTTAGCCATAGAGATATCCAAACATACAAGTTAATGGCAGATAAAGACCACCTAGTCCACCTAGTCTGACTGTTTTCCCTAACTACAGTATCACAGCATATCCTAATTGATCTCCAGCTTGCCTCCCCCTTGTCTCATCTCTAAAGTTTCTTTATGCCTAGCCCATGCTCTCTTATACCTCATTAGTTTTGACCCTCACCAGCTCCACTGAAAGGTTGTGCCAGGCATCCACCACCCTCTCTGTGAAGAAGTACTTCCTTACATCTTCCCTGAGTCTACCCTCCTCCAGCTTCATAGCATGACCCCTTGTCCTTGAGCATCTTTTTCTGAAAAATTATCCCTTCCTGAACCTTATTTACACCTGTGAGGTATTTGTAAGTTTCTATCATATTTCCACCCCTCTCTCCATTCCTCTATGATATACATATTAAGGTCCTTCCGTCTTTCCTCATAGGGCTTTTGATGCAGACCCTGCACCATTTTGGTTGCCCTCCTCTGGACTACCTCCACTCTTCTATAGCCTTACAGAGATGAGAGCTCCAGAACTCCATACAATACTTAAGGTGAGGTCTCACCAGTGATCTATATAGCGGTAACATCAACTCCCTCTTTCTGCTGGTTATATCTCTCCCTATGCACCTCAACATACCTCTTCTCTTCCGACTGCTTTGTCACACTGCCTAGGCACCTTTAGGTCATTAGATATGATAACCACCAGGACTGTTTCCTGTTTTGCGGTCAACAGTACTTTTTCTCGGAATGTTTACTCTACCCTGGGTTTCTGCACCCCAATTGCATGATTTTGCACTTTTTTGCAATGAAGCCTATTTGCCATACCCCTGACTACTCCTCTAACTTTTTTAGATCCTCCCTCATTTTTCCATCTCCACTGGAATGTCTACCCTGTTGCATATTTCAGTGTCATCCACAAACAGGCACACCATCCCATCTAGCCCCTCTGCAATGTTGCAAATAAAGACATTAAAGAGGACCGGTTCCAGTACAGATCTCTGTGGTACTCCACTGGTCACCCACCCTTCCTCAAAATGAACTCTGTTTACCGCCACCTTCTGTCTCCTATCCCTGAGCCAATTTCTTACCCAGTTTACCACTTTTGCCCACCCTAGGCAACCAGTTTGCTTACCAATCTCCTATGGGAACAGTGTCAAAGGGCTTGCTGAAATCCAAGTAGGCCACATCCACCACTCCTCCCGGATCCAATTCCCTGGATACCCAGTCAAAGAATTCTATTAGATTCATTTGACACGACCTCCCCCTGTGAATACCTGCTGCTTCAGGTCCTGTAAACCACTAAATTAAAGGTATTCTACCATCCTTTCCTTCCATAGTAATTCCAATAGCTTCCCCACCACTGAAGTCAAGCTGACTGGACTGTAGTTGACAGCATCCTTCCTACTACTACTTTTGTGACATGGGACTATATATCTGCCCTCCTCCATTCCCCTAGAACCACTTCTGGCTCCAGTAAAAAGGTGAACAGGACTGTCAGAGGTGCAGCCAGCACCTCCCTGAGTTCCCTCAATATCCTTGGATTGACTTCATCTGCTGCATTGCCTTATCTACTTTCAGATTTGCAGGTTCCTTCAGGACTCTCTCCTCTGTCAATGGACTTGTATCCACCTCTCTTCCTTTGATGCTTCAGTTTCCTTTCTTTGGCCCCTCTCCTTCACCTTCTTCTGTGAACACTGAACAAATGCATTTTTTCAAGATACCTTCTTTTTCTTATCCCCCCCTCATACAATCCTCCTCTTCCCTTCTTAGTCTTACAATCCAGCCTTGGTCTTTCTTGTTTTGCTTACATACCTAAACAAACACTGGTCAGAGCCATTACAGCTGCTCAGAACTTCTAGGAGTGCCAGAGTATGCTGTGCACAAGATGGGGGTGATGACAGAATTGCACCTGTGTGATACTCGCGCATGTACATTCTAACTTGGCAGCCATCTTATGCATGGTGGCCATCACTTCTGCAGTTGAGGAAGAAAAAGTGCCCCATGAAGTGGGTGTGTTTATGCAGCCAGCGGAGGGGAAGGGCCACATAAACACAATCACTGAAAACTGTGCCATAGCACTGTGGAAGCACACCAGACAATAGTCCGGTCACATGCTTCTATAGTGATCTCTTCTTTTTAATTATTATTTTCTGTTTTTTTTTTCCAGGTTTTCTACTGTCCCACTCCCTCTTGTCCCCAACATGACTTACGCATTTGGAGGCACAATCACGGACATCTTGTGGGATGCCCCACCCTACCAGTCACCCAGTACTGCCTGTGCTCATCACTGAACCTCCATTCCATGATGGCAGACTATGGGCAGGTGATCACCCTACCTGGGAGAGGAGAGAAGAACAATTGCTCACACCTGCTCCCACCCTCCCCCGATACCAGCACCCTGGCAACCCCGAGGTCATTACCTAGCCCAGGTCACCAGCGCAACATGAGGTAAGGTGTCCAGTACCTCAGCCCTCAGCGCCACTGGGCCAGCACACAGTGTTCTTCTAAAGAGATGATAATGGCATAATGTCTGCGGACCTCCACCAATGCAGTAGTAAAAATACCTTGTCACCTTTCTAACTTTTTGGGCTATTTTCTCCTTTGTGCCTCTGTGCTCCTAACTGATTTCCCTGCCTCCCTCTGTTTCTCCATATACAGCTCCCTATCCTCCTCTTTCTGCGCCTTCTTATACTGCTTGAATACTAACTTTTTTGCCCTCATCTTCCCAGCCACCTCCTTTGAGAACCATAGTAGTCTTTTTTCCTCTTGCCTTTGCTTACCAACTTGGCAGAGAAGTTTGTTGCTTTTTCTATGCCCCCTCTTAGTTTTGCCCAAAGTTCCTCCACTCCAACTTAGTCCCCCCCCTCCTTCTGCCAGGCCAATCAGGGCATCCCTGAGGCATTCCCCATCCTTTTAAAATCAGCTCTCCTGAAGTCCATGACCCTCATCTTTGCATGGTTCGGTTCTGCCCCAGCACTTATGTTGAACTACACAGTGGGATGATCACTGGTGCAAAGGTATCCATCCACCATGATGTCTGCAACACTTTGCAACTTGCAATAATGGAGTTTACTGGACCAGCACTACTTGGGTAGCATAAAGCTTTCGTGAATACAATGCATGCTTGTGCTTTCTGTTAATTTTGGCTTTGTCAGTTTGTTTGAGTTGGGGGGGATTTGCCTCACACCCCCATTGTTTTTTTAAGGGGGTGTAGGTGCAAAGCCCCCAGTTCAAATAAACTATTAAAAAAATAACCTAAAGTCGGATTTGGGAAAGCAGCATAACTTGACCTCTATGCTAATAGTGTTGGTCCTTCAGTGGTCTGATAATCTCCACTATTTTCATGCAACCTTTGGACTATGCAAACATACAGTAACTCAGACTGGATCAGTTTGATGAGCAAGCACATTGTTCTGTTGTCCTTGTCTGTTTTATACGATTGGTATGCAGTGCTTCCAGATAGATTTGACATTTTTCTTGTAACTCCAGGGCACGTTTCCTGTATTTTCCTGTAGATTACATTATTTCCTGTAGAAGCAGAATTGCTCTGTTTTTCTGTATAACTAATGGAAGTTTATGGGAACAATGTCCCTGTAAATTACTCTGTTTTCTGCAAAATAAAGGAATCATACTTTGGAATAGAATTATTAACATTAAATCCTGGGGTCTAAAATCTGCAAAAATGCAACAAATTCAATTCAATAGCCTTCATCGGACATATTACACCCCCCACTGCCTACACATAATGAACTGCTCTATCATGAATCAATGTCCAAGATGTGGCAATCTCCCTGCCATATTAGAACTGTGGCGTTGTTTTGTATGGTCCACCACTAAATGAACTCTTACCTTCTCTGTGGTCTGCCAGCTCCTTCGGTTGCTGCTGGTGCTGCTGATGAGGACCCCATCTGGACTGTGCGAATAACTAGTTGGATGCATAAAATGAAGAATAAGGCAGGTTTATTCAGATCAGTAGGTGTTCTCTTCATGAGGACAAGCCCCACACTGACTAAAACTCTGACTGACAGACCAACGTGGCACTGCCAGGCAGTGCAACAATTAGATACATGCAGTTCTAAGTGCTTTTAAAGGGGCGGCAGCTAAACATTAAGTCCCATGCTTAATGTATGCTTCACATCACTGCTGGAACAGTGAATGTGAGCACCACTCGAATAAGCAATAATCTATACATTTCTAAGAAATATTTTAAGTAAAGATTTTAAGAAAAAAAAACATTTTCATGCATTACAAGGCATTAGATTTCACAAACAGAGCATGACTCTGCTGCGGGGGGGGGGACCTGGACTACACTGGGGACCAGTCAGAGTAGCACCAGAGAGGAGGGAAACACAATAGTACTTGAGACTTGGTCATGCCACAAGCACTAAAGTGTGGGGAAGGGGAAAAGGGAAGAGAGGGAAGGGTAGCAGCAGGAGGATACCCAGAATGTAGGTTCACACTTTAATAACAGTTGCATAACAAGAATAATAGGTGGACTGTCCATTGAAAGAGACATTCCTAAGGGGAAGAATATGTTAGTGCAGGTTAATTGTACCATGGCAATAGGTGCAAGAAAAAGGTACAACAAGATATTTATTGCAACATAATTAAACGCAGACACTATCACCAAAGAAAAAAAAAATTCAGTCCCAAAACACACCAAGTCCAGTAACAAGAGTTCAAGACTTCCGTTGACTTTTCCAGTCAGTGGGAATGGAGGCATGCATGGACTGCACCAGTTCCTGACAGGAGGGGGTCGGGTCATTAAAAGTGACCCAGGAGTTCTGCCCACTATCAAATCCACACCACTTTACTCTGTAAGTCCAGGATCCATTTACAAACTTATTCTCAGGATCTTCTTGATCTGGTACACTGGGATGTGTGGACGAGAGTTCTGAGAAGAAGAAGATTGAGAAGAAGAGGAAGTCCCAGTCAATTCATCTGGTAAACTGGAATCTGGCTGGAGAGTGTCAGGAGTGGGAAGATCTGTAGGAATTGGCTGCAGGTTGTCTGGAAGGATCTCGGCTTCAGAGAGAATGGCAGGATCAAGGGCAGCTTCATTTGTGGAAGGTTGTTATTCAGGTACCCATGCTTTAGTCGATTTAGATGGACTTTGTTGTGTACCAGCTTGCCAGAAGACTTGCATTGCAGATAAATGTGGACCAGAGGGAGCTTTTCTACAATGTAGAAGGGACCAGACCAGGGGAGGAGCAGTTTCTTGATGGCGTTCAGAACAAGAACAGGATGGTACAAATAGACAATGTTCCCAACAGAGAATGAAGGCTCATGTGCCTTGGCTGCAGACATTTTCTTCATTGCTGATTTTCTCTAACTCAACGTGATGATTGCAACTTGTTGGGCAAGTTCTAGCTGTTCCAGAAGAGGGATAAAAAAAATAAGAAGCTGACTGAGGCACCTCTAGCAGTGAGAGATCCCTGTCCAGTGGAGTTCTTGGGTGACGTCCATGGACTAAGAAGAAGGGGGTGTATTCTGTGCTATCGACACAAAGGCTGGTATTGTACGCAAACTGCACAAAAGGAACAAACCAGTCCCAGGTGTCGTGAGTCTCATCCAGATACTTGGAGAGTGTGCCGAAAATGGTGGATATCATTCTTTCACTCCGTCTATTGCATTGTGGATGGTATCTTATGGTATATGTCTTTTTTATGTCCAGAAATGTGCAAGTTTCTTGGACAATGGTGGACAGGTAGTTAGTGCCTCTATCAGAATGTAAGTATGATGGGGTACCGTGACAACAAATGACTGTGTTGAGAAATGCATTGGCCACAGTTTGTGGCTTTAATGTCTCTCAGAGGGATGAGTTCCAAATATTTTGTCAAGTAGTCTACAAAGACAAGGATGTACTTGTTACCAGAGACAAAGCATGTTGTCAAGGGCCCAAGAATGTCAGTGCTGACTCTTTGGAATGGTTTAGTTGCTACAGACATTGGGATGATGTGTGCCTTTGTTGGCTTGGCAGGAGGCTTCTCTGGGAGCAGGGTTGGCAGGATTTACGAACTGAACAATGTCTCTGTTCATGTGTGGCCAGAAGAAGTGAAGCCTTGTCTTTTCCAGAGTTCTGTGAATTCCCATATGACCTCCAGAGAGTGGAGAGGCATGAGTGGAGAGAAGAACATTAGGGATGAGAGAGGTTGGCACAACTAGCTGTACATGAGTTCTATCCATGCAATGGCCCTTGCCTTCTTTGGTCCAAATGTGAAAGAGCACACCGTCATTGAGGAAGTACTGTGAAGCAAAGAAAAGTACATCTTGGAGATGTTGCTTTTGTTGTAGTAATGTTCCAGACTCTAAGTAGGTGATGATGTCCGTAAATTGAGTGTCAGTTCTTTGTTGCATTTTAACAGTTGCCAGGGACAGCTCAGAGGCAGAAGAGATGAGAAGTTCTTCAGCTGCTTGTAGTAACTGAGGATTTGTATGTCTCTCTGAGCAGGCAGTTGGTAGCAGCAAAGTAACTTGAGGTGTTGAAGGAGTGTCCACAGGAAGCACATCTGTGGCATGGAAGGGAAGAGCTTGTAAAGAGGATTCTTCATCTGTTGAGGAAGATGCAGAGGGGTATCATCTCTGGCTTACATCATCAGCATTTGAGTGAACTCGACCTGGTCTGTATTAGATTTTGAAGGTGTAGGATTGCAGCATGGCAATCCATTGGGTGAACTTGCCTACTGGCTCCTTCATTTCAAATAACCACCTGAGGGCAGAGTGATCGACGATAGCTGTAAAGGAGGAGTAGCAAAGGTAGTAGTCAAATTTCTTCATGGCAAATACCATGGCTAGACATTCTTTCTTTGTGATGCCATAGTTCTGCTCAGCTGAGGAAAGAGAGCGCCCAGCATAGGAGACAACTTGTTCTGTTCCATCTTGAATTTGACAGAGCACAGCGCCCACTGCAAAGGAACTAGCATATGAGTAGATCTTGAATGATTGTTGAACCTTGGGGAGGCCAATAATGGAGAAGAGATTAGGTTTTGTTTTAAGGTGTCAAAGGCCTCTTTACATTCTGAAGTTCAATTATAGTCACATCCTGTTTTTGTGAGGGCGTACAGTGGAGCTGCAATCTTGGCGTAGTTGCAAATGAACTTTCGTAGTAGCCAGACAAGCCCAGGAAAGCTTGAAGGTCTTTGAGATTGTTAGGCTCTGGATAATCTTTGACTGCTGAGAGCTTGTCTGGATCTGGAGAGATGCCTTAAGAAGTAACCACATGTCCCAGGTAATGAATTTGATGCTGCGCAAAACAACACTTTTCTGGGCAAAACTTGAGATTGGCTTGTCTGAGACGTTTGAACACTTCTTGAAGATGTTGGAGGTGCTCTGGCAAAGTTCTGCTGAAGACTATCACATCATCCAGGTAGACTAAGCAAGATTTCCAGGAAACCCACATAGTACAGCTTCCATAACATGTTAAAATGTGGCTGGACTACTCCAAAGACCCATAGGCAGACGTTTGAACTGGAAAAGACCCAAGTGGCAGCACCGTGCTGTGTATGGACAAGAAGCTGGATCAATTGAAACTTGCTAGAACCCACTCTGAAGGTCTAGAGTGGTGAAGTAAGCAGGACTGGCTGCACCAAGACTCTCTAATGCATCTTCAGTTGTAGGCAAGGGATAAGCATCCTGCACCATGTAGGCACTGAGTTTTCTGTAGTCTACCACAAAATGATACTCTTTGTCCTTCTTTACCACCAGCAAGCAAGGTGCACCCCAGACACTTGTAGATTCTTTGACTATGCCTTGGTCAAGCATGTCTTTGATTATGTCCTCGCAGACTTGTTTCTGGTTGTGCCTCACTTTGTAGGCTTTTTGACGGATTGGTTTCTGGTTGGGCAGTACTTCGATGGTGTGTTGCAGGATATCACAACATCCGAGCTTGTTATCTGAACCAACAAAGACATCTGGGTAATTTTCCAGGAATTTCAAAAGTTGTTGCTTTTCTGTTGGAGATGCTGGAAGTTTAGAAGAGGATAGATGCTGACTGAGAGGTAACTCTGTTGAAGTTGAAGAGGTCGTGATAGTATTGACAGGAGTAGTGTTGGTGGAACCAGGCTGAGGTTCTTGCATGAGATGAAGCTGGTCCCCTGAAGACAAGCAGATACACTTTCCAAAGTTGGCACCCTTTGAAATGACCACTGGCTCATCTGTGAAGTTGCAGCATTTTTGGAAGACTGCACCATCATGCACCGCTTATAAGGTATTTCCTGGAAGGAGACCTGATGAATGCAGCACAGGGGATCCTGTGACAATGCCAACAACACCTTGTGGAAGTGGTTCACCTCGAATCCTGGCAATCAAAACCATTTCTGACTGAGGAGGCATAGTGACTGAGTCTATAGCTGCGAGTTGCCTCCGAGGATCTAGCGACAAGTTGCTTGAGGCAAAGTCTAGGATGGCTTTGTGAGCTTTGAGAAAGTCCAGGCCCAGAATTATTGCAGGTTGAAGATCAGGCACTATATAAAACTTGACAGTAGCTTGCTGTGAGCCAAAGTGGAGCTTGAGATGGACCATGCCTGTGATAGGTATTGTATCTGTACTTGCTGTGATAATGTACTTTATGTCGGCTGGAGAGACATTAGGTAGGTGACGAATAGCTTGATTGTTTAAAATACTGCTATTGATAACTGAAATTTCTGCTCCAGTGTTGACCAAGATGAGAGTAGACCAATCTCTGATGGTTACAGTTACATAGTTCGCTAGAAGAGGTGAGCGGATGACAGGTACCTTTGCTCCAAGAAGTGAGAGCATGCCAGAGTTCGCAGTTGGAGGAAGAGTTTTGTTTGAATTGCGAGAGTCAGAGGGGCGGTCAGTTGCTGTGTTCCCCTGCCCAACAAAAGCCCCTAGTCTGTTGGGCGACGACGCTCATTTCCCTGATCCTGGGAGTAGTTGCGGTTATCATGTTGAGTGCGCTGTGGTGGGCGTCCATGTTCCTCTTGCATCCTGTGGTAATATTTTAACTTTCGACAGACAGCGGCAGTGTGTCCCCTGAATCCACACCACTGACAAGTCACTGGTTCTCAGGAAGGTGGAGGTGGATCCGGTCACTGTCGAGGTGGTTGCATAGCATTAGGATTTATCGCAAAGGCAGTTGAGCTGATGTTTAAGGTATTGACAGTAGAAATAAGCTTCTCGATCATTGCTTGTTACTGTTGGACACATGTGGCAAGTGCAGCCAGTTGTGAGGTTTGGGGCATCTGAGCGCCAGCAGACTGGAACATTGAAATGGACTCTTGAGCTAGCCGAGCAGCTTAAATAGTGTCTGTCCAGGAGGTTGGCTTTTGCTGTATGACATAGGTATGAAATTGAGGAGGCAGTCCCTGGACAAAGGCTGTTACTTGATTTTTCACTGATTTCTGTAGGCGTTTGCATCGAGTCTCAAAGTCCAAAATGAAGGCTTCGAGAGATTCAGAGGGTTACATGGTACGCTCCCACAGCTGTTGCTCTAATAACCAGGGTGGATATGCTTGGAGAAAATGGGCTTTGAAGGTTGCATACAGTGTGGCAGCATCTGCTTTGACTTGGTCTGGAAGTGCGTTAAACCTGGAAATGGCAGTCTGTCTCAGAAGCAAGCACAAGGCATTGGAGATGTGCAAGGAATCAGTCCAACTACTGAAGGAAATCCATGCTTGGAAGTTTTCCAGCCAGCCGACAGCATCTTTGTGAGGCAAGGCTGAGAAGGGTACTGGTTGTAGGCTGGCATGGACCGTGGACTGTGGTGAAATGGCTTTAATGTTGGCCAAGTCATCTTGAATAGCTTGCATAGCTGGTGCTCCTTGAGCAGAAATAGAAGACTAGATGTCATGGAGAACTGTTTTGATTTTGTAGCCCCACGCCCAAGAGGTGGGTGAAGGTAGGACTCCGGACGCACCGGCGCCCATATCTGTGTCGTCGTCAGACATTGTGGTTGGTGATTAGCTTTGTTTCACTGAGCGAAGGTCGTACGGGTGAGAAGGAGTTGCCATCATGCAGGAGACAGGACGTTGTGTTGTAGATGAAGTGCTGAGCAAAAATTATTTTTGTAGACAAAGTACAAGTTTTTTTTTGTAGCAAAGTTCATTAATTGACATCTTAATAAAGAACTTCCCATGTAATTCTGTGTTGTTTGTTATTTAAATAAAGTTTTCATTGAAAAATCAGCTTTTTGTAACAGTGTCTATTAATTTCAATAGGACCCCCATTGTTTTCAATGGAGTGAGGTCAATTTGTGCCCTTCCCAAGATGACCACCAAACTATGACATGCAGTTCCTGTGTGATTTGACTGGGCTGACTGTAGCAAGATGGCCACCAGCAAGGGGTCAAGGTTCACTTCCTTCCTGTTGTTTTACTGTGCTTAAAATGGAGGATTTCTGCCATGAGGCTACCTTGCTGCTCTGCAATGTCCAAAATGGCAATTGCCGAGCTGCTGAACTTCTTCACCAACCCTGGCATAGAAAAATAGCGGGCTTTTCATGTTTTTGGTGAGTGGCAACTTGCTGGGGGAATTTTATATTTATGAGACTGCTCTCCGTTTTGTTTAAGATGAGCTTGTGCTTTAGTTTTCTGTTGTCTCCCAGGATTTGTACTGTAATTATTTATTCCATTGTCCAAGGTTTTGTTTATTGCTGTGCCCTGTTTTGTTTTGTTTTTGTTTGCCACTTAGAGCTGCCTGTACTGTATATAATTAGTCTTCATTGTCCACCCCCAGGTTCGTGCTGCGTGCCCCCAGAACTGCCTGTTGAATGCCTCCCCCTTTTTGTTCTCTTTTTTTTTTTCTGCTGTTTCCGTCGGTCTAGGAGTGCTGTCCCTTCCATCTCCAGGGCTCCGTTTTGCTGAATTGTGCCATGTACTTGGGTGCTGAGTGTTTTTTTTTTTGCTTGCCCTTGTTGGTTGATTTATTTGTATGGCATGGCTGAGCAGGACAGTCTGTGGAGGAGCTGCGGCATGGAGCGAGGCTTGAGTTCCCTTTTTTTTTCTTCTAGAGCTGCATTGGTAATGCAGGAGGACCGCAAGGTAAGTGGTCCCTCTAGGTAGGCAGTGCCCATTTGTGTTGTGTGGGCAAGCGGCCACAAGAGTGAGAGGAGAGCTGGTCATGCTGGAGGAGCGGAGCTGTTGTCCATTGGGGGGAGGCCTTGATGTCGTGCTGGTGGCTCTGTGAGGTGCGGTACTGTGGTGAGTTGGGGAACAGGATCACTCTGTATGGCTGCTTTGGAGAGAAGCCCCAGTTGCTGTGGGCAGAACTGCGTGGCTGTGCTCCAATAGAGCATGTGCTGCAGAGGGGAAGTGAGGAGCGGAGCTCCGGTTCTGTCCTTTGTGTGTCCTGGGGTTTGCTGTCAGGAGCCAGTGTAGCTTGGAGCTGTGCGGTAGGATGCAGGAGGTAATAGGCTTGTGGCCTGACCGGGGGAGCTGCTGGAGGCCTGTGAAGGAACCGCAGTCCTTGTGGCACTGGCTGGGTGGCTGTCTTCTGTTGCTTTGAGGGGACTGCTGCTGTGTTGAGTTGGGGATCAGTGGAGAACAGGACTGAGGCAGAAGTGCATGCTTGGTGCAGTTATTTTATATATATATATATATATATATATTTTTTCCTACGCTGCTCTCTCTGTTATAAGGGACATTTGCTTAGACAGGCCTGCCACGAGGTGGGAGCTTTGGGGTGGGGGGGTACTGTTTGCAGCTCCGTGGTGCTCATGCGCTTGGGGGGAAAAAAAATAAATGGCTCAAAGTCCATTTGTTTAGCTGGCTAGCAGTGTTGAACAAAATTGTATTTGTATTTATTCTCTCATAGTCATGATGGTAGGGGAGGGCTGCAGGCTGCTGTACATAGTTCAGAAGACAGTTCATCTTTTTTTCTTCATTTTTATGTTTGCTTGCACGCATGTGCAAGAAACATAGTGCCTTCATTGGAGATTTCGAAGGTGTGTCACCTCCTCCTCCAATTCAGGCAGTGTCCTGGCAGTCGCGGCCCCTGTAAGCCAATGCATTTTGGAGCTGCATATGAAACGCTCCAAAATGCAGTGGCGCCTGGTGAGGGAGCTAAGCTTGGTGAGCTACCGATAAGATATCGGCTGCTCACGCGCCTTCCCCTGAACAGGCGTGCGGCGCCCCGTGACTGTATAGCCGATGGGGTGCCCAATCCCAGTCGGCTGAGCTTCCCCCCCCCCCCCAGTTATAGGTGCCACGCTGAGGCCACCCAGCGTGGCAACTATTCTCCTTTGGCCGGCGGGGTGCCCAATCCCCAGTCTGCTGAACGCCCCAAGTCCTTGTGCTCGCTGGGAGCCCACCCCAGCATGGCAAGGTGCCACGATTTTTTGTATTTTGCCGATGGGGTGCCCATTCCCCAGTTGGCTGAGCCCCTCCCCCAGAGTTTGTGCCACGCTGGGAGCCCACCCAGCGTAGCAAACGGTGCAGCTTTTTGTTTTTTGCCAACGGAGTGCCTAATCCCCCATCGGCTGAATGCCCCCCAAGTCCTTGTGCCATGCTGGGAGCCCACTCCAGCGTGGCAAACATACACGACGTCTTTTTGTTTTTCCTGTAAAATAAAAACTGTCCGGTCGTCTCGAACCCCCTCCACAACCCGCACCCACCACTGCGCGCCAGCCTCCCCACACCCCACCCCATACTTCTCCAGACTCCGGTGCGACGATCTTGGTGGACGGGAACACGTCTGCACTCTTCAAAGCCAACCTTGAACTGAGAAATGCCGGTAAGCTGTATAATGGGTTACATAGGGGGGTTTCAACTTTATTGCATATCTCGGGAATTTTTGGGAATTTTTGCACCAAATTTTCAACATGGGTTTTTTGGGACCCCTTCTCATGAATTGTGTCACTGTCATGGCGTTATTCCGGCCCGAAGGGTGATTTCGTGCAGTAACTAAGCAGTGACTGTGAAATCACCCTATGGGCCTGAATACCACCATGACAGTGACATAATTCATGAGAAGGGGTCCCAAAAACCCCATGTTGAAAATTTGGTGCCAAAATTCCAAATAATGACTGTTTTACGAGGGTGCGTTGCGCAGTTCCTATGCAGGCTCATAAGTTCACAAAATTTCAATATTTTCACTCCAGATTTTCAACATTACCATTTTACCACACCTTCTTATGAGTAGTACAGCTGTCATTTTTCACATCTCACCCAAAATGTGTTTCCACCCATGTAGCGCAGAATGGCGCAGTCAGTGTGCGAAATCAATGTACGGGACAAATTAAGAAAATCACAGTGACACTGTTCATGAGCAGAGGTCTTAAAATGGCTATGTTGAAAATTTGGTGAAAAAATTCTTAAAAATGACTGTTTTACGAGGGTGCATTGCGCAGTTCCTACGCACACTCGTAAGGTCGTGAATTTTCAATATTTTCACTCCAGATTTCCAACATTGCCATTTTATCACACCTTCTTATGAGCAGTACAGCTGTCATTTTTCACATGTCACCCAAAATGTGTTTCTGCCCATGTAGCACACAATGGCGCAGTCAATGTGTGAGATCAATGTACGGGACAAATTAAGAAAATCACAGTGACACTGTTCATGAGCTCAGGTGTTAAAATGGCTATGTTGAAAATTTGGTGAAAAAATTAGTAAAAATGACTGTTTTACGAGCGTGCGTTGCACAGCTCCTATGCACTCTCGTAAGTTCACGAATTTTCAATATTTTCACTCCAGATTTCCAACATTGCCATTTTACCACACCTTCTTACTAGTAGTATAGCTGTCATTTTTCACATCTCACCCAAAACGTGTTTCCGCCCATGTAGTGCACAATGGCACAGTCGGTGTGCGAAATCAATGTACGGGACAAATTAAGAAAGTCACAGTGACACTGTTCATGAGCAAAGGTCTTAAAAATGGCTATGTTGAAAATTTGGTGAAAAAATTCCTAAAAATGACTGTTATATGAGCGTGCGTTGCGCAGTTCCTATGCATGCTTGTAAGTTTGCAAATTTAATATTTTCACTCCAGATTTTCAACATTGCCATTTTATTACACTTCTTATGAACAAGTACAGCTGCCATTTTTCATATGTCGCCCAAAATGTGTTTTCGCACATATAGCGCACAGTGGTGCTGTTGGTGTGCGAAAGCAATGTTTAGGACAGATTAAGAAAATCACAGTTACACTGTTCATGAGCAGAGGTCTTAAAATGGCTATGTTGAAAATTTGGTGACAAAAGTCCATAAAATGACTGTGTTACGAGTGAACAATGCGCAGTTTCCACGCACCCTCGTAAGTTCATGACTTTGTAATATTTTCAGTCCAGATTTTCACCAGTGGCATTTTTTCACACTTCCTTATTAACAGTACAGCTGTCATTTTTCACAACATGGCTGAAGTGTGTTTTCACACTTTCAGCACAGAGATGCGTGGTCACTGTGGGAAATCATTGTTCGGCACAGATAGAGAAAATCAC
Source organism: Neoceratodus forsteri (assembly GCA_016271365.2). Lineage (NCBI taxonomy): Eukaryota > Metazoa > Chordata > Ceratodontiformes > Ceratodontidae > Neoceratodus > Neoceratodus forsteri. Next base: position 997,426,339 of record CM028133.1, read on the forward strand.
AGTGACACTGTTCATGATCGGAGGCACCAAAATGCCTGAGTTGACAATCTGCTGTAAAATATCCCCAACCTAATTATATTACGGGTGTGCGTTGCACAGTTTCTATGTACGCTCATGACTTCACCATTTTTTTAAATATTTTTACTGCAGATTTGCAACATTGCCATTTTTTACACCTCCCTATGAACAGTACAGCTGTCATTTTTTACATCCTGTTCGGAATGTTTTTGCACCTGTGGTGCTAAATGCCGTACTTGCTGTGCATAAGCAGCTTTCGGCTAACAAACTGATATTCCCCCTGTTCATGAGGTGGGGTCACAAAAAAAAACATGTTGAAAATTTGGAGTGAAAATACCAACGAATGCCTGAGGTATTAGGGTTTCCAACCATAATGCCCAACACTGTAGAGAATGACAGGCATCAGGGGTGTGACTTGGGATTCCTGCCTGTAATGCTCATACCATTCCACACCCTGCAGCCAGTGAGAGGCATCGAGGTATGCCTTGGACTCTTCAGCCCCAAAGTTCACCCCATTCTCCTATATCGCACCCATCTCACCGCATTTCCTAATGAAATGGGGTGCGCATAGAGCCAAAGACCCCAAGGAACACCGTGACACTTGTCAGTGTCTGCAGGGTGGGGTGTGGTGTGAAAGGCCGAGCTCTTATGCCTGATGACCCAAATGCACACCCCAATGCCTGTCACTCTCTGCAGGGTGGTGGTGGGGTTGGCTTCAGTTCAGTACTTCACTGCCATTCCTATTACACAGCTCTGTAACTTCTACATTACCACTGCCAATGCCAGCAAGCAAACATTCGGCATTGACAAATGCTTGTTATGTTTGCTTGCATGCATGTGCAAGAAACATAGTGCCATCATACGAGTTTTTCAGAGGTGTGCCAGCCTCTTCCAATTCATTCAGTGTATTTGCAGGTGCAGTCGCAGAGCGCAAATCACTGCTCCAGCTGTCTATGACAGCTGAAAAATGCAGTGGCATACAGTTGAAAGGGAGAGCTCCGCTTGCTCAAGCGGAGCTCTCCCCACACACACACACGCAGGCGCGCCACGCACACTGCGTGCTCATGCTTCCTCTCCCACACTGTACAGACGACGGAGGTGCCCAGTCCCCATTGGCTCCACACCCCAAAGCATCCAGGTGCCATGCGGGAGCCCACCCCAGCATGGCAAAATGATGTTATGGCCGACGGGGGTGCCCAATCCCCTGTTGGCTCCACTGTCCCCCCCCCGAGTACAGGGTGCCACGCTGGGGGCCCACCCCATCATGGCAACAGATGCCATGGCCGGTGGGGGTGCCCAATCCCCCATCAGCTCCACGCTCCCCCAGCCGTCCTTCTGCCATGCTGGGAGCCCACACCAGTGTGGTAGACGTCCCGCGTCGTCGTTAAAAAAAAAAAAAACACCTGAAAAGCAAGCGGTCCCTGCGGTGTTTGCATCCACCCGCCCACCAGTGTACACCCTGCCTCCCCACACCCCCCTCACCCCATACTTACCTCTGGAGTCTGGTGCGACGATCTTCGGTGGACCGGGAACACATCTGCACTCTTCAAAGCCGACCGCGAACTGAGGAAATGCCGGTAAGCGGTATAATGGGATAGATGGTTTTTTTTTAACTTTGTTGCATATCTCAGGCATTTTTTGGAATTTTTGCACCAAATTTTCAACATGGGGTTTTTGGGACCCCTCCTCATGAATTCTTGCACTGTCATGGCGTTACTCGGGCCCGAAGAGTGATTTCACAGCCTCTGCGTGAAATCACCTTTGCGGAATGATTAACAAAACAACACTGCCAGTGTTCATAAAGTGGACTCTCAAAAAGCCTATTTTGAAAATTTGGTGGAAAAATTCCTAAAAATTACTGTTTTATGAGCGTCGTTACGCAGTTCCCACGCACGCCTCAGAAGTTTGTGAATTTTCAATATTTTCACTCCAGATTTTCAACATTGCCATTTTAACACACCTCCTTATGAGTAGTACAGCTGTCATTTTTCACATCTCACCCAAAACATGTTTCCGCCCATGTAGTGCACAATGGCACAGTCGGTGTGCGAAATCAATGTACAGGACACATTAAGAAAATTATGTTTAATACTACAGAAATAGTTGTTTTTTTTGCAAACAATTATTAAAACTACATCTAATGTCTGGATGCAAAATTTGGTGTTGATATGTTACATATTTCCCAACAAAGGCCTATGGTGCATTTTTCAGTGGAAAAAATATTTTTTTGCTGTTTCGACCAGCATAGAAAAAAACCCTAAATTACCCATGATTACCTGCATACCACCATTGTAAAGGTAATCTTATGTTGAACAAGTTTGCCACTTATACTTTCTGTCTAGCGCTTATGGTTTTTGTGCTATTAGCATTTATTTGCAGCATGCCGATCAAGGCTTGATTTTGCTTAAAAGGCCCCAGGAGTCACTGTTAACAGTATACAGGAGACAAGTGCTGCAACTTCAGAGAGTTCCTGTGGAGGCAATGAGTCAAATTCTAAAGGCCTGATTCTAGAAAAGGTTATGCCTGGCATAAACTGACTTCTGCCCCCCAAAATGATGCAAGTAACAGTTTATGCCAGGAGCTGCAACATTCAGTATTCTGCAAAGCAGCCTGCAACATGTCTCAGGCTGCTTCCGCCAAAGTGAACTTCCACCACCAGTTATGCCATAAACTCCCTGCGACCTGGTGCTAAGGGTTTATGGCAGCAGTTGTGCCCTATTCTGGAAGAACAGCCTCCAAGTCCCCGATTTAGCTATTTTCGAACAACCCCCGGAGGACATCCACCAAAGTACATTTACATCAGCTAATAGCTGGTGTAAGCGTACTTTGTGTCCACTAAGGGTTTGATAAAGTGCTGCAAGTCCCAATCCCCCAAGCAGTGGAATAAGCCCCACAGGGCTTTAGAATCCCCCCATGCCCAAATCCACAAAAGATGTGTGGAAAAAGCCCCACAGGGTTAGAACTCCCCCATGCCCCGAGTCCCCAAATATGTTATAACAAGCCCCACAGGGTTAGAACTCCCCCATGCCCCGAGTCCCCAAATATGTTATAACAAGCCCCACAGGGCTAACAGACCCACCCCAAGGACCGATCCCCATTAATCCATAAAGAAGCCCCACAGGGCTAATCATGCCCCCCCCCAAGCCCCAATCCCCTAATGTGTGTTTTAAAGCCCTGCAGGGCTAATCGTTGAGCTCATACTATATACAGTAGTGCACGCTCAGAAGGAGCTTAGTTGGTGGCTAGCCAGGAGGTGAGAGGTGGGCTGTGCCAGTTGCCATCTGGCTATGGGTCAAGGGGAGTGGGGTGGACTGGCACTGCTGAGTGGGGGTGGTGAGGGGGTCATTAGACTACCAGGGATAACAGGATATGTTTTTTTTGTTGTACAGCATTTGCCATTTGTGGGCAGGCTGGCAACTGGGGATCGGGGCATGGGGAGGCATGATTAACCCTGCAGGGCTTTAAACATACATTGGGGGATAGGGGCTTGGGGGTGTTTTATAGGCTTTTGGACTGGGGCGAGGGGCACTTATGCCCTTCCTTTGCCACACCGCAGACTTCCAGCCAATCGTTCAGGTACACCCTCTGTTTGGCATACTTGTACAGTTGGTGCAAGTCATGGGACTTAGCTGTGGGGACCAGACCCAATACAGAATCAGGTGCAGGGTCCCTTGCACAACAGCATTTGGTGCAAGTCGCCTTTGGCGTGACTTGTACCAACTCTTCTGGAATCGGGCCCTATGATCTCTGTCCACCGAACTGAATGCATCTACTATCAAAATCTTAAACATATGAATAGATATAACCAAATATGGAATCCCTTTAGTAATACTATAAATTCCCTAGCCAAAATTGATAATCTGTTAATCAGTCACTCTGTATGCATTCTAGGAGATCACTCATTAAATGTGCTTAGGTTGTGCCCACAGGAATCAAATTTTCCCCTTCATAACTTGCATGTTCTGCTATATATATTTAAGTGATTGACGAGAATATATATATATATATATATATATATATATATATATAATATGTATTATCCATCATATAGTATGATATGAACTGAAATATAACATGGTAGCCTCTATAGAGATACATATGTATGTCGAATATCCCACATTACAAACTGTAACATTCAATTATGAAAACTTTAATGTCTATCAAAAGCTGTTTAAGTTTAAATAATTGTATAGCATTTTATTTGCAAAATAAATAAATAAAAAATACAGGAATCACATGTTGATCTGGGAGTCTTGGGTATGTTGTACATATTGCAAGATTCAGGACCCTCAGTTGTCCATCTGGAATTAATTATGGCCATGGATTACATCCAGATCTGTTCATAAACTCAGTTGCAGATAGCTGAACTGAAGGGAGAAGCATCACAGGTACTTGAACCTGGCTGCAGTAAATCACAGGTACTGACTACATGTAAACAAGGCAAGTGACAAAAGCAGTTTACCTGAACAACACAAGTTGTACAATATTTCCAGTTTGCAACTGGTGGTGAAGCTCTGGAGCTGCTGTATAACCTGCAGCACTTACCTCACTAGACATTATTCACTGAAAGTATTTATTTAACTGCTCCACACCCATTTTGTTGGCACAGCCTTATTTGTAGCCCCATCTCCATTGGCACAGGGTCATAATGCCATGGTCACAAATAGCGTGGCAATATACTGCGCTGTCCATAAAACTAGTACATTGCCATCACTCGGTAACAACACTGAGAAGGAACATCAGTGCAGAAACAACATAAAAAATTGATTTTTGGGGGGGGCTCCATCCCTACACCCCCTGTTATAGGGCCTCCACCCTGCACCCCCCTTTATGGGGAGCTGCACCCCCCAGAATACCCTCATATTTAAATAATCACCTCCAGGGAGGAAGCAACTCCAGGATGGGGAGAAACACGGGTGGGGGAAAAATCATCAAAAGCACAATAATTTAGAAAAGCAAAACTTAAAAGCATACAGGTAGACTTGGACTGGGATTTGAACCCCAGTTCATAGCTAATTCATTGCCAGCAGCTCTGCCCCCTGAGCCACAGCAGTTGCTCAGCAAACCTCCACGAAGCTGAGGTCTTATACTCTGCATCACTGCCTCCCAGCCATCAGCTACAGGGGTACAATACTGCTCCTTCACCATTTCATTAATGCAGTATTTTGTACACTGTAGCTGTTTTTCCACTACGCTCTTTCTGCAGCGAGGGTTTGACCGCGGTATTATTACAATGACATATTGACCTGGTACCACCTCCATTTGCTATCACTCCCCACCTTTTTAACCTTCAGCTTTCCATTACTGATATGCCCCTTGCTTTTTTCATGCAACATTATAAACACTTACCAGACCTTCTAGAGCCTTCTAGAGATCAGCTGTAAAAAAAAAAAAAAAAAAAAATTAATAAAAAAAAATAAAAATGTTCATGTCAGTTTAAAGCAGAGGAAGAGTTTCTTGGTTTTGTTCAGCCAGGTTAGCTGCCCCCTTGTATTCATAGCATGCTGCCGACTAGTGCAGATTCCAGATATGCACTAGTTCTGATAGAAACAAATATTGGGTCTCCACATAGCACGCCTTCTCTTCACTGCAGTTCCTTCCCACATACAGTGCTGCCATTTTTTACAGCAGAAATGCCAATATAGCTAAGAATGTGCAGAAACCAGCAGCCTTTGTCTGTATGTTGTGCAGTCTGCTTCCCACTGTTTTCAATGGCTTAGTTGTGCACAACTGGAAGTACCATCATAGGGACGTCACTTCTAGTCATGAACATTGCCAAAAAAAGGGCAAAGCAGTCTGCAGAGGACATCATCAATGGCAAATGGCATCTTCTAATGTAATTCGGCTTTCACCAAAATGATCAACAAATGGAAGGCAGCCTTGGGATGTCTTATGGCAGTGCACACCTAACATAGTATTTGTTTCTAGTACTAAGCTCACCAAAGTGAAGCAGGTGCGATGATACAGAAGAGCTGCAGCTATGTGATGGAAGACATGGGGAGGCTACAAACAAGTGGACCAGAGATGCAAAGAAGAGTGGAACTGCAAAAATGGGATACAAAAACAAGTACTGAAGACCACATGAAGTGTTTAAAGAAAGGGATATAGGTCCTTGCCGGAAAGGATACACAAAACCAAAAATGCAGAGCCCCATGCTATGCAGTTGGATTGCTCTTTCTGTCTGCATCAGGGGAAGTATCTTGTCTAAATGCTCCAGCCCATGCCATGTCGGATACTGGCTCAAGCACATGGTGCAAGAGTTGAACCCATGATTGTCTGATCTTCCTTGCCCAGAGACGAATGTGCTACAGCTGAGTTACTGACACTGTCTGACCACCAGACATGCCAATAAGCCAGTACTCACAGGTAACCAGGACCGTAAGAGCATAGAAAACTAGAAGGGTAGAAGAGGGTTCTGTGAAGTCTCCAAAATAACCCCCAAAATACAACAGAGAGCATTTAAAAATGCCAAGTGGGGCTGGTCATTTAATATAGCCCCATGCTACTTGTGACACAGGCTACCCAGGTTCCCATCCTGAACACCCCAGTTCAGAGAGGCAGAGATGATTGTCTCTGAGGACCTACAGCTCCGAGGAAGAAAAGCTGCATGTTCCACATTAATGCCCCAACCTGTATCACCACAGGAAATGGTGTACTTCAAGCAGCATAAAACAGGAGGGAGGATGCCAGCTGGCTGTGTGGCAGCAGGAAATTGTGTGCATGAGAAAAAACAAACAAAACCACATCCTAAACTGAAGGCTGACAAGCAAGTGTTCTTATCCCGAACTGTGAGATAAGAATGCTCCGGAGCTTCATGGTGCTCTGCCTCTTCCTCAGGGAGCATATAAATGTGATACAGTCCCTGAGGAAGAGGTAGGGTGCTTCAAAGTGCTGGAGCACTTGTAACTCACGGTTCAGAATAAAAATGATTTGCTTATCAGCCTTCAGTTTGTGCTGCTGTTTCTTTCAGTTTGTCATATTGAGTAGGCTACCTGTACTGCTGCATCTGTTTAACTTGGCAGCGTGCTTGTTTGCTTGCTTTGTCAATTGTGTGCACATGCCCTGGAGCTGCTGCTGCTGGTATCCTGGGAGGTGAATGAAGGAAAACGCTTCCCAAAGTGGCAAGGTTTATTTTATTTTACTATTTGGTGCCAGGAAAGGCAAACTGAGTCAAGCTTGTTTCTAGGTATGTCGTAGGAGCAAAGATAAGTTAAGTGACTTGCTCAGTGTCACACAGTTTGCAATTGAAGGTTGTGGGAATCAAACCCAGCTCTTTTAGATGTAGTTTGTGCCATGCTCATTATCTGCTTGTTGCTCTAACCTAGGCTATAGTGCCAGCCCTTATGGGAGGATGATAATCTTAACACTCTTGTCCCCCATGGTCTGACTGGAGACTTGGATAAGTCTCTGGAGGTAGCTATGCAGAAAGGGGGGCTGGCTAGATGCCAGGGGGTATATTAAGAGTAATCAGATAGGCACTAGAGAGATTTTTAAAGGTGGGCTGATTGAAAGGGGAACCTGCTGCACTCCAGGACATTTTTTAAAGGAAGGGGGTCCGTTTATACGAGTGTTTTCTTTTTTCCTTCCTTAGCCTCGGCTACCAAATGCCTCATTTTGGCAGCAACCTGTCCCTCAAAGAGTCACCCTTCCTTACCCCAGGTTTACCCTTATAGGAAGGCCATATTGAAGTCTGAAGTTGGTATCAGGGGACCCTTTAATGCTGGATGGGCAGGTGGTATGGGTCCTAAGTTTGCTGAAGCACCATTATGCCTGGCCCAGAGACATTTTCTCCTGTTTGTTGTCCCACAATTGAGATGCTGGCTGGTAAAAAGTGTGCTGCAAGTACACAATGGGTGTGTGGGGTGTGCTTCATGCTCGCCTGAGTTTCCACACCCCATGCAATCACCATCAGTGTAACGTCATGTGTGGGCCACCTGGTTTTGGTCCTCCTGTGGCGATTGGATGCCTCCCACCCTGAGGTGTCCTGTGAGACACTTTAACCTCCTCCTCCTCCTACTGGACTTTCAGCATCCCAAGAATTTAAAGTGAACCAGGGTCAACAATGTCACAAACAGTACTCATGCCACTGTGTTGATGGGCTGAGACAACACTAAGGTGATTTTTAAAAGCAGGCGTATTCAGAAGGGTACCCATTAGATACTGATAGGGAAGGATAAAGGGGCACTCAGATAGGGGATTATTAGTAAGGTGAAAAATCTGTGAGTCATTCTGGATCACAGGCTGACACTGGAGGCTCAGGTGTGAGCAGTGATACAGAGTGGCTTTTACCATTTATAGAATACCAGCCAGATTAAATCCTTTGTCCTGCCTGATGACCTGACCTCACTGGTACATGTGTTTGTGGCTTGGTATGCTGAGATGCCTTCTGCTGCTGCAGGATGTGCCTGCCCAGTTGCTGATGGGCTTTCCCAGGTCCTGTCATGGGTTGCCACTGCTGTGTGATCTGTACTGGTTTTACTGGCTAGACCTGGGCTACCTGTTAACGCTCCCATGGTGAATACATTCAAAGTGCTCCTTCACTGTGAATAACAGTATGAAGGAGAACCAACAGAGGAGATCTGGAAATTAAGTCTTTGTAAAGTAACAACAAGCCCGAAACTGTGGGCGGGTCACCCTAATGTATGGGTAAGTGGCACGATAACAAGTTGTCAAACAGGGTGTACAGCATTACTTTGTAGTAGAAGTGGAAGAAGGCCCCCCATATCTGTAGAAATTGTTGATGAACGCCTCAACTTAGAAGGTTCATTATAATGTGGTCTGGTAGACGTTTTGCCTCAAGTGTTCATTTTGCTTAACATTGTGTCAAGGCACCTGTTGACACATGAGCAGTTGACAAGACAGCATCATATCACAAGGTAATGAAATATGTCAAAGGCATGTCCAGAAGCATGATGTGCTACTTCCACTGCATACCAGTCAGCCAACTAGCAAGGTGATATTACATCATTGGGTAGTGGAAGTATCCACCTCACCATATTGCAACTTACACCACTAGATAACAGTACACAGCAATGAACGCGCCACAGTAACAACTGAAGACTGTTTGACATGACTAATGAAGATGTGCTTGTGACAGCCTTTTTGCCATGGAACACCCATTGCAAGCATAATGGTTATTCATGGCATTGTGTCATGACAGGGGAAGCACAGCACTGCATGTGGTGGACATTGCAGAGATGCATAATGATGATGCAGACCCCCCTCCAAACCTCTGCTGTAGTCACAGAGCTGTGCAGCATGCAAACTGCATATGTGTACATAGCATGACACTGTTTATAATCTTTTTAACATTTCTGAATAATGCCGCATGTGAGAATGTCAACAACAACAACGACTGCACAGAGAAACAAGAGTCATTGCATATGAACTGGCATAATAACAACCACAAATGAGAGACATACTCATTGCATCCAGTGTTACCCTAGCTTAGAGGTAATTTAAGGAAGTATTTTTTCACAGAGAGGGTTGTGGATGCATGGAACAGCCTTCCGGAGGAGGTTGTGGAGTCAAAATCAGTGGTGGAATTCAAGCATGCATGGGACAGTCATAAGGCAATTCTGGGGGGTGGAGGTAAGAAGAAGTAGGCTGCTGGTTAACTAGGATCTGCAGCTTATCCAGTAGGTAGGGAAATGGGCAGACTGGGTGGGCCAAGCGGTCCTTATCTGCCGTCAAATTCTATGTTTCTATGTATGTTTCACTCCAAGGCATGTGGGAAGAATCCCACATAATAACCATGCGGGTCTGGGAAATCTGTCATGAATGTGCCAGGCGCAGGAGGAGGGACCAAGCCAACCATGCTGCCACAGTACAAACAGCTGATAGGCATTATAAAGCATTTATTTGTTTTAGTCCTCAACAATGTGACCATGGAGACCAAATACATTGTTTCTATATGCTTTGGCGACCACTAGAATGGGTGTGTGTAGGCATACGAGTCTCATTGTCACAGTTTGACTTATGCTTTGCTCTGGAACTTTACCATAACACAGTCTCTCAAGCTGGGTGGGTGTCTCTAGACAGAATGTTCAGACACTATTGTGGCCCATAGTGACTTCCACGGCTGTCTGTTGCTGAATCCTGAATGAGATTGAAGACACTGCGCAGGTGACTTTGAATGAGCTGCACTGCTAGACTTTCCAGTCTCTCCCTGTCCTGTGGAGCAATTGCTGTAACAGAAGCAAGAAAAAACGTGTCAGCATTCAGACAGATGTACATGGATATGTATCCAAGTAACAACATTTTTGTTATGCAACTCCAGAGGTAGTGTGTCTAATGCTAGTTTACTGTCACCGAGTACCACATACTCATGGTGTGGTTGAAATGACTGATGTTGTCAGTAATGTAAATGTTGATCTTAAAGTGGACATCATGCAGCAAATGTGTGCCCCCTGTATGGTGATGTCTGATGCAAGAAGAGTGTTGTAAATACCCACATGGTTTGAATAAAGTTTTCCTGACACAAGCCAGCAGAGACTATGACTGAAAATGGAGTAGCAGCACAGAATAGTACACAATACCCCAGTGGTGTACATACATAATGGTCACCTCCCCCAGTATTAGCCCAAGGGAGTTCTGAAAGGAGGCTGATAATAAATTGACATTCAGTCACATATCACGCTGCACCCCGTTTAGCACAATCACCGTAGTGTATCCATAGTTGAATCTTATGCAAGTATGGTAGCACAGGTCAAAGAACAACAAAAAAGTGTGCATTGGTGGTTGAAGTCATGCCTCTTGTGAACACAAAATGTCATGTATAACTGGTGTCACAGTTATGAAGCGTCCAATTCAGTTCCCTGCACATATAGTACGTATCATTCATAAACAGCAGTGCATCAAGAGTGAGACATTAACAACGGTATGACACTGCATACAAAATAGTATTGGTGTAGCATTGCTGCATTTACAAGCTGTGAATCAATGTGTAACATATAGACAGAATGTGCCTTCACAGACGTGCAGGCAGATAATGCATTTGTTGTGTCTAAACAGGAAACACTGTGGTATGCATGGTAACACTCTGACAGTTCGAGATATCCACATATGTAGACAACAGTATGCAACTGTTACACTATGAACAGAGCAGTGTGACAGTGGCTGAATTTGTGCCTTACAAGTGCTGCATGTACTATTGGTATACCCATAAGCGCAGGTGCAGGTCCATGGGGACTGCAATATCTGAGCTGTGATGGTGCTGCAGTTAATGTTGTTTACGTTGTTATTATTGGGCACAATGTAAATACTATCCTAGCTTCTGCCAGCCCATGTTCAGAAGGTCAACACCACACCATCCACTGATGTCCTAGAATCACAGAGCCATAGCAGTGGCCCAGCCCTCACAACCCACCTCCTCATCCAGCACTGATGGTGGAGGTACACTATCGAGTTCTGTTCATGTCAGGATACAGCCTTCAAGCTGGCAATACCAACTAGAGGTGGGCAAGGACTGTGACTGCCCCACCATCATCAAGCTACCAGAATATCTGTCAACATCTTATTTCCCCTTCAGGTGAAGGTGTGCACGGAATGCCAGTATTGGTGCCATGCACATCCCTGTACGTAGGACATGGGGCATGTGCCATAGCTGTCTCCATCATGCTTGCAGTTTTGGTGTGGCACTCACTGGACACCAGTAGGAGACAGGCATGTAGTGACTAATGTCCCCCACTCTCCACAATGAAGGATACCTGTCCTGTGGTCACCACATCCTCCTCCTCCGCGTCCGACACCTGATTGTACAGCGAACACAGGTCGCTGGTGTGGCAGTAATTCCAAGGTACTGTGGCCCTACCTGACAGTGTGATTATCAGAGGTTGATAATGGTAATGGGAAAGGTTTGGTACCTGTATTTCTCTCTCGATCCTTGGTATCTGTTTGCTAAAATAATGCACATCCATGACCATATCATTGTTTTCCTGCTCCATGACCACGTGAGTGAATTCCTGCTACTGTTCCTTTTCTAGCTGTACTGTGGTTACTTGCGCATCTTCCATGTCCATGAGGAAATGAACACTCTTGCTGCGTAACAGTACTTTGAACAGAAGTATCATGGGACTCCAAAGACTCTGTTTCAGACAACCTGCATACAGAGGGAAAAAAAAAAGAATGAAGACATGGCGAGCACTACAATAACGGCCAATCTCATTTGCTTCCTTGCAGCCCCAGGCATACAATTCACCTGCATGGTGATGTTATAGAAACATAGAAACATAGAAATTGATGGCAGATGGGGACCAAAGATCCAACTAGTCTGCTCTGAGCCCTACCCACTTCTTTAAGATTTCTGTGAGACAATCCCCTTGTGTCTGTCCCAAGCTGCTTTGAATTCAACTACTGTTTTGGAGTCAATGACTCCAGCCAGTAGACCATTCAATGGGTCAACCACCCTCTCTGAAGAGAAACCTTTGCGTGTCACCCCTGAATCTTCCTCCCCTCAATTGCCTCTCATGTTCTCTTGTCCTACTGGTGCTATTGACCATAAAGAGCTCCTGTGTGGTGACTATTTATACCCTTCAGAAACTTGAATGTCTCGATCATGTCCCTGCTATCCCTGTGTTGTTCTAGAGAGTACATGTTAAGTTCCTGTAACCTGCTTTCATATGGCAACTAATGGAGACTGTATCATTTTTTTTGCCCTCCTCTGTACTGCCTCCAATCTATCTATGTCTTTCCTGAGATAAGATCTCCAGAACTGGATGCAGTACTCAAGATAGGATCTCACCAGGGACCTGTATAGCATCAGGATCACCTCCTTTCTTCTACAGTACTTGTGACTGTGATGCCTCTTCCTATGCATCCCAGCATCCTGCTAGCCTTCTTTGCTGCCTTTTCTCATTGTCCACCTACCTTAAAATTGTCTGATATGATAACCCCTAGATCCCTCTCCTGATGGGTGGTTGCTAGTTTCTCCGCTCCCAGGTAGTAGTCTGTATCTGGGTTGCTTCTGCCCAGATGCATAACTTTGCACTTTTTTGCACTGAATTTTAACTGCTACAAGTTGGACCAATGTTCCAGCATGAGTAGGTCACTTTTCATTTGCTCTACCCCCTGTGCAGTGTCCACCCTGTTGCAAAGCTTTGTGTCATCTGCAAACAGGCACACCTTCCCGCTAAATCATCTGTGATATCTCTGATGAAATATTAAAGAGTAATGGTCCAAGGACAGACACCTGTGGCACCCTCCTTGTCACCTCCCTATCCCCTGATGCTGCCTCATTTACTGTCACAGATTGAGTTCTCTGTTCAAACCAGCTACTCACCCATGCTGCCACTTTCTGCCCCACTCCTGTATGGTCCAATTTGTTTAGCAGCCTTCTGTGTGGTACAGAGTCAAAGGCCTTGCTAAAGTCAAGGTAGACAACTTCAACAGCTTGCCCTGGTCCACAGCCCAAGTAACTGAGTCAAAGAACTCATTCAGGTTAGTCTGGCTGGACCTTCCCATTGTGAAGCCATACTGCTTGGTGTCCAGTTGTCCAAATTCCTCCAGGAATGCTAGTATCCTTTCTTTGAGCAGTGACTCCACCATCTTACCCACCACCAAGGTAGGGGTGACTGGGCAATAGTTTCCTGTCTCCTCTCTGCTACCACTCTTGTGTATGGGGACCACTATTGCCCTTTTCCAGTCCTGGGAAACTGTCCCTTCTCTCAAGGATCTGTTAAAGAGATCTGCTAGTGGTGCTGCCAATTCATCACTAAGTTCCCTCAATATGCATGGGTGGACTCCGCCCAGCCCAATGGCTTTATCTACCTTCAGTTCTTTTAATTCTTTCCTCACCCTCTCTGTTGTGAATGGGCTTGTATCCATTCCCCCTAGGTGACTTCCGTCCCCCTTTGGGGTTGGGTCCATTACCAGGTGCCTCCTTAGTAAAGATGGAGTAGAAGTACTTATTTAAGACTTCTACCTTTTCACTGTCTTCTTCTACTCACTTCCCATCCCCGCTTATGAGCCTGACAATGCCTCTTGTTTTTTCTTTTGTAGCATATATTCCTAAAGAAGGTCTTATTGCCTCCTTCAACCCCCGGCACTATGTCATCCTCAGTTTGCATCTTTGCTTTTCTGATCACCCTTCCTGCCTCCTTCAAGCTGCACTTGTATGCCTCCCTATCTTTTTCACTGTTTGAGCCCTTGTATCTTTGGAATGCTAGTCTCTTTTCCCTTACTGCAGCTGCCACCTCTTTTATGAACCATAGAGGATGTATTTTTTTTTTGTCTTACTGACTGGCCTGGAGTATTTTGCAATAACCTCTGCTAGTGCTTCTCTTATGTTTATCCAACATTCCTCTACCCCTCCTTTTGCTTTCCTCTTAAGGATATCCCTAAAGCATATTTTCACCTGTCTGAAGTCTGTTCTTCTGAAGTCTTTGACCCGTGTCTTAGTGTGGCTTGTTTCCTTGGCCTTTTTGACACTGAACCCGACAGATATGTGATCACTTGACCCCAGATGGCACCCCACCTCCACCTCCTGGACCTTACCACTGTTTGTGAGCACCAGGTCCAGGACTGTGTTTTCTCTAGTGGGGGCCGTGACAAGCTGATTAAGTCCAGCTCTTCCCAAGGTGTTTAGGGAATTTCTGCTCCTAGTTGTGGATGCTAATCTTCTCTTTTCTCAGCCATCTTTAGTATATTTTCAAGCATTATGGCACATTTGAGATAGTATTCCAGAATGTACATGGCAGTGATTGTCTGTTCAGATTTCCAGAGACAGGTCAGAACATCACAAATCTTAAGATGCACCGATCCATTACCTAACATAGTAAACCGTTGCAACCACTCATTATGCAGTCAGTACAGGTTCCATCAATGTACATCTGTCAATGCAGAAAGATAGAAAAAGGTGGACATGTTGATAGTGTGCCTCCTGGGGACAGAACCATGTATTCATGGTGACATCACTGTCACCGTCGCTAAACAATGTTGGTGGGAGTTCACCACACAGTCAAGAAAGTTGATGTGTGTACCAGAGTCAGCCAGTATGACTCCAAACCAAGCATACTGTGTTGGCTGAAAGTAACCAATGTCACTAACCAGGCTCCTTCCCAGGCATTCCCAGATAAACATATGGCTGTTCTGTACCAAACATAGTCTAATATAATGCAGAACTTTGTTTGATCTATTGGTGGGACCAATGTGCTGCTTGTAAAATTGTCAGATGCTACTTGTGTGCTTCACAGGCACAGCATAGTGGCAATAGCATTGATGATGAACCTCGACCAGGAGAGTGCACTCCTTCACTGCCCCATGTGTTATACTGTGACCATGCATAACCAATGACATTAACACAAAATAACGCTGCGTCTCAAAGTTTAGAGCATGGTTGAGTTATAGTCACCGAAATCCAGCACGTAATGTCGAGCTGCATGATCAGTGGGAACAAAAACAAGTTCAAGACACATGGAAAAGAAAACATTGAGATATGGACTACAGTCCATCAGTGGACCATCACTGAGACTGTTGATCAACACCCTGGGTTGAGGGTGACAGCACCTGGCGTGGTCATAACCTTGGTGTGTCATGTGATAAGTGGTGCAGAATGTCATGGATGGAAAACAGCACTGTGTGTTTGTAACATAGTGGAACACGACGGAGGAGTATGTATGTGTCCTAGAATAAAGTAAATGATGGGTACTTTGTCTCATCACTTAGGTACTAGAGTGACAATCTGTGATTATGAAGCACAACGTATGCCATCAAGATGTTGCAGCATCACAGCAACAGACATATGCAATCACTGTCTGACAGGTAGTTGTAAATCATTACTATCACATGCCTCACAGCCATATGCAAATGGGTGTTGTGTGTCTGGTAGCACCTATCAACTACGATTTCAGTAACGGTCTGTGCCCATGCCACACCATTACCATGGACTGCATTGAGCAGTGCATTTCAACATGCAGTGTTACCATGTCATCCCATAAGGATGGGATGACAGCAACCCCTGAAAGCACACCCCTACCACAGAAGACATAGAAATACAGATCAAGTGACACAAGTAACACATTTTCACATCGATATCATTATGTGACCCAACAACATTGCCACTGTGGTAACAGCCCCACAGCAGCAAGATGGTCTCTTGGCATGCAACACAGAACCTAGAAATATGGAAAATGCATGACAGGCCCACCAGTTAACCCACCCTTAACAGCCACACTGTAGCCCAAGTTGAAATAGCTATTGCATAAAACATATTTCAGAAACATGAAATGGTAACACTGGGATGGTTCACATCGCAGCACACCACTGTTGACTTAACATCAAGGTGGCTCAGTGGTACACAGTTTCCATAGCTGCACAGAAATAGGAAAGGGAGACCTCAACAGGTATGTGTGCACAGCAAAGAAGTGGATGTGCCACATCGACATGTGTAGTCAAACTACTATGTACTGTCTTACAATAACTGTAAATTCTCAGCTGTATCAGACACACAGAAATAAGTAGCCATTGCAGTCTGAGTAGTGTACTACACCAATGCATCATATCATTTCACATTGGAGAACAGTGGAGGTGGTAATGTCTGAAATTGTTAGACAGAACCTGTGCCAAGCCCAGCAATGCACCCACGGTTACTGAGGTGAACATGGATGTGCCTCTGCATGATACATCCACATAGTGTTTGTTCCACACCTCGGTGAATGATGTGAGCAGGGGCCGTGTGTCACCCACAGAGTAGTTTTGACTGCATGCAATGTAAGCAGGATAACTGTAACAATGTCACCAACCCTCACACAACAGTGACAGTGATGGTAGCAATAATGGTTGTTCCAACCAAGAGCATAGCTGAGCAAAGCAAACTGGTACCACCAAACTGGAGAATCATGACATGGGTATGTATCCTTACAACATCTTGACTGATTTGCAATGTCCCCATGCAACAATGAAAGGAAAATGTGGACAGTGATCCCTTGTCTTCATGTGCAAGACACATAGTGAGCATGGCAGTGTCCAAATGGTAGCAGGAGTGACTGCTTACATGGACCCACACATGGAAATGGATATCATGTCAGCACAGTGTGCTGGACCAACCATATGTCACCACACCACAGATTAGCATGTGGCAGCAGTGTACGTGTGAACGGCACAGCACACAATCCTTGTGTGATGTTAAGAATGATCACCATGTGGCAAACACAGTTTCCTAATCATATTCCATGTATTAGCATGTAGCAACCTCCCACACCTCCCAAGTGTCATTATGTTCCAAGAGCACATAGTGACAACAATCAAAAGTAGTACTGCTACAATATGTGCATAACTATACATCAATGGGTGCTGTGTGCCAAAGAGACCTCCTCAACAGCTGAAAGTGGCACATACTGAAGTATTAAAGCAAGACCCGCTTCCGCCCATCACCATGAGACACACAGCATTGGGCATACTCATGAGTCAGCATAAAAACATAGACTCTTACAAATGGATGGCAGATATGGACTGCTAGAGTCATCCAGAGTGCCCAATTTTCCTAACCACTGTGGTAGCCGCAGAGGCTACTCGATCTCCGGCTGTATCTTTTCATTCCCATTGTCATGGTTCATCCATGGCTGTGTAAGGCATGTTTTAATTCCCCCACTGTATTCGACACCACCATATGCATTGTCAGTATATTCCTTTGATCCAGCACACTTTCCATGCAGAAATATTTTGTTATGCTCACCCTTATTCTACCCCATTTGATCCTGAACATCTGCTTATGTGAAATATTCTACCCTATGGTACCATGTGTATGCCTTTTTTAGATGTATTAGTTTTCAAGCATATCATCCCCCCCTCTGCTCCCAGGTATACATATTGATGACTCACTGTCTCTACTCATGCATGCCCTACACCATCTTTGTTGCCCTGCTTTGAGCAGCCTTCACCCTGAGTATGTCCTGAAGGAGAAGCAGCCTACAAAAGTGGATATTATAGTCCATGTGAGGCCTCAACACTGATCAGTACAGTGGCACCATGACCTCCATCCTTCTGCTGGTGATACCTTCTCCCATGAACACTAGCATCCCACAGGCTCTCCCCACAGCCACGGCTCATAGTTTGGCCACGTTCGAATAATCAAGTATGATTACTCCCCAGTAATTTTCCTGTTTTTTGTCCATCAGTATCCTCCTAACCCCACCCCAACCCCTTCTTGTTATTCTCCCTTGGCTACTATGTGTGGTTGATCTGCAGTGAAGAGCAAATATCCACCTGCATACCATTCATTACAAAGGAGACCAATATGGGGGCAAGGTAATATACCAACACTTTGGTATGACATATACTGGTAAAAAATATGAGTATGGAAATGTATGTATAAATATGGTACTCTAACAAAACCTGGCTAGTAGATTTTGTATCCTAGATGAATGTAGGTAAGAGTGGATTACTTAGATATCACACAACAGACAATACCAATTAAAATCATGGCCCCATGTTCTAATGTCCTTAGAAGTATACTAGGTCATGGTGCTCAAAACATACAGCACAGGGACTTGCAGCACTGTCTTGGTGTCGATCGTGATTCCACATCCTGCTCGCAAAATACCGCAAGTCAGATCAGTTCACCACTGTTCTAACTTGTGTGATTCATGGGACCCTTGATGTGGTGATTGCACCCAATATTTGACACAAGCTGTCATAGGTTGCAGAAACAGTTGCAAGTGCATGGAAAGTAGTGAAATTGTGCAATGCTGTGTCCAAGGAGAATGGTGCAGTTGCCCCAAACATCAGGAAGCACGCAGGGGTTGATGCAAGGTTTGTATTGAACATTGGAAATTTGGCCCCTTGTCTGCAACCAGGGAAGTTCAATATTTCAAAACAAAAGTTACAGGAATGAATATCATATTCAAGGCTATTCAGATAAAACCGGTGCCTTGAGGAAAATGTAACTGTATTATGCAGAATAATCCTTCCCGCACGAAAGCCTACAGATCCCACAGTTTTGCCTCACGTGCTACAACTTGCTTCTCGGTTCAAAACAGCAATACTTCCATTTGTTGTATGGCTTTTGTAGTTTGGTGAAATGCAGCTGTGATATCCACCATCTTCAGCTTTAATCTAGAAAACATCTCCTCCACCACTACCAAGTCATGCTGCTCCTCTGAGGCTGTAGCCATGCTGCTTTTTAGTCAGGCGGTCCAGATGGTAATTTTTGTGCAAAATGTGTCAGAGTGTGTACAAAGCAGGTATCGGCTGAAAGCTGGAGACAAGCTCTAGTAGATAATGTTTGTAATAATGATCTAGATAGCCTTAATTTCTGGGTGCAGTCAGATAAGGCTGATAGGGGATCAGCATATCTCAATCAGGCTGCCATCTTGGTTCATGGTGAAACCAGACCCCCCATACACACTTTCTAGTTAGATGTGAGCCTCTACAAAGGATTATTTGCTACAAACAGGTAATCCTTTGTCACAAATGGATGATCTTTTTTCGTGCTGCCACCATCTTGCTTTTTCTTAGCAAATCAAAAAAATGACAAAAACTTTAAAAAATGATGTTTTCTGAAGTAACCAACGCATGTGTTCTGCTAATTGGGACCCCTTTTATCTAGCTCTACTTTTGGTTTTTTCATAAGTCATCTGGAAATGTGTTTTTGAACATGCCAAAATCAATTTTTGCAAATTGCGAAAAAACAAACCATGAAACAGGATCCTTTTATGCAATTTGCGAAAAAAGATTTTTCATTTTCCACACATTGTGAAAAAAGAAATGCAAAGAAGAATCGTGTTTTGTTATTTGTGGAAAAGGATTTTCCTTTTTATGCAAATTGCGAAAAAAGAAACAAGAAAAAGTATCCTGTTTTGCAACTTGTAAAAAAAGAATTCTAACACAGCTGTTTTTTGTCACTGTACACTGAGGAAATGGTTTGGAATTTCGGTCTGAAATTTTCAGGTGACTAAGCACTTACCCCACAGATGTACTTTTTGCTGGTTTGATACTAACAGATTACTTTATTCTGGAGTACTGGGGATTTAAACTTTGCTCAGTTTCAAGTAGGATAACATTGTAATGGAAGGTGTACACAGTTGTTTCTTTGTCACTCTGCTGTGAAGAAATGCTTTGCAATTTTGGTCTGAAATTTTCAGAACACAAACACCTTTCCTCACAGATGTGATCTTTGTTGGTTTGGTGAAAATATAGTACTTTACTGTACAGTTATACAGGTTTCAAATTTTGCTGTTTTTCCCTTTGGATAACATTGTTATGTGAGGTGTTTCCTTGATGCTACGCTCCATGAAATGGGAGACAATTACACTATCTGAAACATTATGAATGGATGGGAGTACAGATATGGATCTATAGTATTACTGACTGATGGGAGCACAGGGCCCAGAGGGACCTGCGCTCCAACAGGGAAATAAGTAGATGATTATATCTAAAAAAATTATGGATGGATGCTAGCACAGTGCACAGAGGACCCTGTGCTCCTACATGCAAATACAGATACTATAATGAACTGATGGGAGCATAAGGCCCCAAGGACCCTGAGCTCCAACAGGGAAATATGGATAGGATCACAATATCCCAAAAATGATGGATGGATGGCCCAGAGGGCCCTGCACTCACACAGGCAACTATGGCTGACAACACCAAGGCACACTTCATACACCTGTTGCTGCCAGCAGGGTGGGGGTGGGGTATTAAAGTTGAAAATCCTAATGCCAAATTTCCCTACTTTTGTGGCTTCAACCCTATCTGGAGCATTAACTAGTTTTTTTTTTGTTTTGTTTTTTTTTTGCCAAGATTCTTGGCCAAACAAAACTTTGTTAATGCATCAGTTAGGGCTCCACCATCAAAAGTTTGGAAATATGGTGTTAGGGTTTCCAGTCTAACACCCCATCCCACCCCCACATACAACAACAGACATCTGGGTGTGTGTGCATTGTGATTGTCAGCCTAATGCTCACCCCATTCTCCTATACTGTAGTCACTCACCTTATTTCCTGATGAAATGGGGTGAGCATTAGGAATGACAACCCCAAGGCACACTCCCGATGCATGTTGATGCATGCAGGGTGGTGATAGAGTGGGTGTTAGGGTTGAACACCCTAATGCCACATTTCCAAACCTTTGATAGTAGAACCCTAACTGATGCATTAATGAAGTTTTTACGTAAAAATGTCCTTTACTTTTTGAGAAAGCATAATCATATCCTTATTTGCTTATGGGAGCAAAGGGCCCTCCGGGCCCTTCGTCCCCATCCATCCGTCCATAAATTTAGAAAGATTGTAATTATACCCTTACTTCCCTGTGGAATCACAGGTGGGCCCTGTGCTCACATCATTCAATAATGGCACCCATATGTGTATGTGGGAGCATAGGGCACTCAGGGTCCTGTACTACCATCCATGTGTAATTTTTCAGAGGGCCCTGTATGGGTCAGAGAATGACAGTTTCTTTGTGAAAAAAAAACCTTGTGTTTCATGGCATAAAAACTATCATTGTTCAACCTGCACCATTCATTCCTGTGGCACTCTTTTTCGTGAAATAGCAATCATTCCCTGAACCATACCATTCATTGCTATGGCACTGCCATAAAACAGAATCTTAAACTATACCATTCATTCCTGTGGCACTGCCAAGAAGCAGAATCTTTCTTGGAAAAAAAACAATCATTCACCAAATCACACGATTCATTCCTATGGCACTATCAAGAAACAGAATCCTTTTCCACAAACAAAGAATCTTTTTTTGAGTGGGACATCAAACTTTTCCATAGGGAGATAATGGGAAATTGTAAAATGTAATAACTTCTTAATGGATTTATATAGTTTCACCAATCCTTCAAAATGCATATCGTGACCAAATACCTATTCACCCTGTAAATGGCATACCATAACTCCACACAGTTGTTGAGAAATGTAGTGGCAAATAATTTAGACAAAAAATTGTAATGTTCATATTTTATGACACTCTGCATCTCCACACCCACAAATCTGACCAGAATGACCCTTGAGACATGAATAGATCATTGATGTCGGATATCACTTGCAAAATGTCATGTGAATCAGTTCAATGGCTGCAGTGTTAATAAATTGCAACATTTTACCATTAATTTCTAGAGCAATGCTGCAAAACAGAATCTTTTTTGTGAAAAAATAATCTTTTTTCAAGCCACACTATTCATTTCTTTAGCACTGCTATGAAACTGAATTTTTTCCTCCAAATTTTCTTTTTTCAAGCAGGAACTCTAACTTTTCAAATAGGAAATAATGGGAAACTTTAACATTTAGTTAGTTTTAAAAGAATTATTTATTTTTTTGCCAAACATTCAAAAGGCACATCTATGACCCAGGATTACCTTGCAAATTTCAGACTTGAACTTCACACAGTTTTGGGGAAACACAGTGACAAAGAATTTACACAAAAATGGTAATTTTCACATTTTTGACACTCTGTATCTCTGCACCCACAAATCTGACTGAAAAGAAAATCAGCAAATCAAGACATCATTGGTCCATGATAGAGCATGCACAGTTTCATGCAAATCAGTTGAACTGCTGCAAAGTTATTAAAGTGCAACATTTTGAGTTTAAAATAGATGTGACCATTGTACCCTAACTATAGGGGCATGACTGCGCCCTTATACTATATATGAGAGGGGTGCAGTCACACCCCTATGATTAAGGTTGTACTTGGACTTCTATATTAAATTCAAATATTTGCACCTGCATAACTTTGGCATACTTTGATGAAATAACCCAACATTTGGCATGTGCGGTCACCTTTTCAGTGTCTCAATGTGTGAAAAGTTTTGTGATGATATCTTGTAAGATTTTTGAGATATAAAGTGGTTAAAAAAATAATAACTTTTTCCCTTTAGTTAGCATGGGAATTTTTGATCTTATCTACAGATCAGATGGAGTAACATTTTTATTTGGCATTTTCAAGGATGTTGAGGGCAGTGCCAAAGCTGTGCCTGTGGACAGTTTGGTGAAAAGCAATGTCACCATTTTTTTATTATAACAAGTTTTGTGATAGCCACCAGACAGGAAAGTTATTGAAAAACTGTTCAGACTGTAAATTGTTATGGATTTATTGTTCGTGCTCAGAGAAATACTGTTTGTGCTTCCACCATCTTGTTTTCTTCCCTTTTAAAATTTGATTTCAAAAGATATCCTATTTGATTAGGATTGACCAAAACTTGAATTTCTTAGACACATGCTTAACAACATTATTTACTATTTTTTTTCTAAATTTACAGGTAAAGTATGTGTTTTGGGGGGCTAGAGTCATACTGCCCATCACTCACTTTGCAATTATTAATCAGTCAGAAAATAATGGTTCAAAGTTCTTTACAGTTCAAACTTTACTGTTTGAACTGTAAACACTTTGAACAGTAAAGGTCTATGACAGTTCAAAATGTCATATCTCCCTGGTAGTCTAGTGGTCCCTTCACTCTTCCCTGTCCCCTTCCCCTGTTCTCCGTTTGTGCTCCTATAAGTTTTTCTTTTTTATTATATTTTTATGGCTGCTCTTGGCCCCACTGTGTTTTGACCAACAGTGGCCACTGACTCCCAGATATGGAAATTGAAAATGAGTGGCTTGGGCTGTGCAGGTTGGCACACCAATTGACTGACAGCACACAGCGAGATTGTCTGATGGGGCAAGTAGGTGGTCAAATTGCCCACAGTTCATGGACTTGAGTTCCAATATTGTGATACTGCACTACCTCCCACCACCCTCCAATCATGGTCCCCCTGTTTTTTTATTGTGCAGTCATTTCTAGTTGTACCAGCAACCCTTCAATCCCTGTCCCCATAGTTATTTTATTTTTATTTCTCAGGTGTCTAGTGGCACCCCAACCCTCTGATTACTGTCTCCACAATTCTTTTTTTAATTTCTCTGGTGTCTACTGGCATCCTCCATCCTCCAATTAGTGGCTGAAGCTGAAACAAAAGAAATGGTCCCTCAACATTTTTTTTCTTTAACAAACCAGTTAAAAAAAGGCCCATTGCTGATCAGCCCACCTTCCCACCCTGACCTCCCACCCACTCAGCACCCACCATACTGCACCATCCAGTACATCACCACACTCCCTCACTCACCAGAACAGTTCCCAGATTTGATATTTACTCTCCCAATGGAAGTCACATCTTGCTGCTGGAACCAGTGACTGCGTATAAGGAACTAAGTATTATGCAGTTCAGTGTATTTCAAGCAGCAGTGGAAGAAAATGGTGAAAATTTTGACCTGTACTTTTTTATTCTGTTTTAGATTGTACCTTATCTACTGACATGTAAAATACCCTTCTTTCCACAATCTGCATCCACCTTAGTACTTTTCTTCACATTTGAAATAATAAAAGGAGCTCTCCTTTTAATATGGCTCAAATCAGTTTTTCATCAATAATCAGTATTCCTAGCTGTTTATGAGCACCTGCTGTTCCATACAGTCAGGGAGCACTGCCTTCTGCAAGCTAGTTAATTTTAGTCACAACAGAAGTGATTTTAGACAATTGATGTACAAAAACAGTCAAGAATACTGATGGAAAACCTGCTCTGAGCTATATTAAAAGGAGTACTCCTTTTATTATTTCAGATGTAAAAAATAAGTATTAAAGCACACTCAAATTGTGGAAAGAAGGGCATCATATAAGTCAGTAGATAAGAGCCTAGCTAAAACAGAATAAAAAAGTATAGGTCAAAATTTTCACCATTTTCTTGCCCTGCTGCTTTCAATGGGTGTTCTAACTTCTATGCACAACTTTAACATTTTTTTGACATTTTGACCCAGATTTTCAACATAGTCTTTTGTAGACCCCACCTCATGAACAATATGACTGCCATTACACAACTCCCACCCCAAAAGTGATTTCATGGTCACTTAATGAATTCACCTTTCATGCAGGATTTGGGTAATGACAGTGATGTTGTTCATGAGGCTAATAGGATGCTGGGGTGTATTGCCAGGGTATTCACGTCCAGGAGAGGAGTTTACTTGGTTTACTTGGTTTAAAAGGACAAAAGAAGGCTATTGCCCATTGAAATTGTCCCCCCCCCCACCATGGTGGGAAAAGTTATACCCAGTAGTAATTAGACTCCATCCAAAAATCCAAACCTCTTTTAAATAATATAATCGAACTACTTTCTACCAAACGTTGCGGAAGTATGTTCCAAATTCTGGGGGTTCTAACCGTGAAGTAATTTAACCTTTTGTTTAATTAGAGTGGTCATTCTGCCACTGTACAGATCATTGATGAGGCTGCACCTGGAGTACTAAATGCAGTTCTGGTGCCCCAGCTTAAAGAAGGATGTTAAATTACAGTGTCTTGTAAAGAGGGATTATTACCTCCCTCTTCCGACTTATGATACTCCTACTAATATGCCCCAACATCCCTCTAGCCTTACCTACTGCTTTAGTGGTCTGCTTGGATGATTTCAGGTTATTAGTGATGATGATGCCCAAGTCTCTTTCTTCTCTTGTGACTGCCAGCATCTCCCCTCCAAGCCTATAGGTGGCTTCATGGGTTCTCTTCCCTATGTGCATGAACTTGCACTTCTTTGCATTAAACCCCAGTTGCCAATCTACCAACCGTTTTGCCAGTTTATCCAGATCTCTTCTCATTCTGCCTACCCCATCTGGATAATCTACTCTGTTGCAGATCTTTGTGTCATCTGCAAACAGACAAACCTTGCCCTCCAGTCCATCTGCAATGTCACTGATGAATACATTGAAGAGGACTGGCCCCAGGACTGATCCCTGAGGTACCCCACTTGTGACCTGCATTTCTTGAGACTGTATACCGTTTACCACCATGATCTGTTTTCTGTCCGTCAACCAGTTTACCACACAGTTGACCAAATTCTGACCCACCTTGAGTCTACCCAGCTTATTAATCAGTCTTCTACATGGAACAGTATTGAAAGCTTTGCTGAAGTTAAGGTAGGCAACATCAACTGCTCCCCCTTGGTCCACCACTCTAGTTACTCAGTCAAAGAAATCCATGAGATTAGTTTGACAGGACCTTCCTTTTGTAAACCCATGCTGTCTTGGATCCAGTGCTCCTATGGATTCCAGGTGTTGAACTATCATTTCCTTAAGGAGTTCCTCCATAATCTTGCCCACTACTGAGGTAAGACTGACTGGTCTGTAGTTCACTGGCTTCTTCCTGCTACCACTCTTGTGGAGCGGGATCACATGAGCCTTACTCCAGTCTTCTGGCACCTCTCCTGTGCTCAGAGACTCACTAAACAGTTCTGAAAATGGCTCTGCTTGTTCCACCCTTAACTACTTTAGTACCCTGGGATGTAAGCCATCAGGTCCCATTGACTTGTCCACCCTGAGCTTATCGAGCTCTTTATAGGATCCTTTCTTTTGTGAAGGGACTAGTGCACACCTCACCCCCCTGTGTCCATAGTGCTGAGCTGTGGGCCCTGCCCCTCCTTCTCTTCAGTAAATACTGAGCAAAAGTATCTATTTAAGATAGATGCTTTTACATGGTTCTCCTCCTCACACGTCCCCATATCTCCTTTGATCTTAGCAATACCCCCTCTGGACTTTCTCCTTTCACTAATGTATCTAAAGAAAGTCTTGTCACCTTCTTTTACTGTTCGTGCTAATGTTTTCTTGGTTTGGGCCTTTGCCTGTCTTACTGCCTTCCATACTTCCCTTAGGGAAGTTTGGTATGCCACCCTATCTTCAACCCATTGCATTCCCTTATATTTCCTAAAGGCCAGCCTTTTGGCTCTGACCTTTTCTGCTACCGTTTTTGAGAACCAAAGTGGTTTCCTCCTTCTTTTGCACTTCCTTTTCTCTCTAACACAATGGGATGTTGCTTCAAGTATTGTGTCCTTAATGCTTAAGGACTGTGGCATCAGAGTCAGGGAAGGTCAGCCTGGAGAGCCCCAGGGGTCAAGGTCTGGGGGCTGCATATCTGTTTTTTGTGGCATACTGCTCCAGGGAGGTAGAGGTGTCTTATTGGTCATCTGTTCTGCTGTGGCTCCTTGATCTGTGTTTGGAGTGGGGTGGTCTTGCTTCTCGTGGAGATTCCTCCATTGTTGCTTTTGGTTGCAGTGGGGTAAACCACAATTTCCTTCAGCTGCTTCACTATCCCAAGTCCATTTGCATACTTTGTGGATTTCTGGGGGTCTCTCCCAGTGCAGTGTCTGGTACAGTATCATACTACTCAAGCAGGGGATTGTGGCCTCTCATTTCTTTAGACCAGTGCTTGCCCAAAAGTCTTCCAGTGCATCAGGAGTAGTGAACAGAAGCGCCTCCCCATTATGTATAACTTGAATAGTGGCAGGGTATCTGAGTGAATACTGCAGTCCAACTCTGTTCATAAAATGTCTTGCATTAGTAAATTCCCTGAGTTGGGCCAACAAATCTATACAGAAGTTTTGATAGATGTGTATGGAGTGTCCTTGCCACTGTAAGTTGCCCAGTTCAAAGGATCTGATTATTATATACAGCCTCATGTTATAGCTGAGAAACATTACTAACATAGGCTTGATGGTTTTTTTAACTCTTTGGGGTGTTGGGGTAAGTGTGCAGTGGGTTCACTCAATATTTAATCAATGTTTGCCTTTTAATCCCAGGATTACGTGTTGTAAAAAGGCTGCCATGCCTTGAGGTTCTGCTCCCTCCGGGAATCCAAGTAGCCGAAGATTGTTCCCCTGACTGCGGTTCTCCAGGTCATCCATCTTCTATTGAAGGACCTGTATGGTATGCTTCTGTTCTTGCACGGAAGCCTACAGATCCCACAGTTTTGCCTCATGTGCTACAACTTGCCTCTTGGTTCAAAATAGCAATACTTCCATTTTCTGTATGGCTTGTGTAGTTTGGTGAAATGCAGCTGTGATATCCACCATCTTCAGCATTAATCTAGAAAACATCTCCTACACCACCGCCAAGTCATGCTGCTCCTCTGAGGCTGTAGCCATGCTGCTTTTTAGTCCGGAGGTCCAGATGGTAATTGCTATGCAAAATGTGTCAGAGTGTGTACAAAGCAGGTATCGGCTGAAAGCTGGTGACAAGCTCTGGTAGATAATGTTTGTAATGATGATATAGATAGCCTTAATTTCTGGGTGCAATCAGATAAGGCTGATAGGGGATCAGCATATCTCAGTCAGCTTGCCATCTTGGTTCATGGTGAAATCAGCCCCCCGCACACACTTTCTAGTTAGATGTGAGCCTCTACAAAGGATGATTTGTTACAAACAGGTAATCCTTTGTCACAAATGGGTGATCTTTTTTTGTGCTGCTGCCATCTTGCTTTTTCTTAGCAAATCAAACAAAATGAAAAAACTTTCAAAAATGATGTTTTCTGAAGTAAACAACACATGTGTACTGCTAATTTGGACCCCTTTTATCTGGATATGCTTTTAGTTTTTTCATAAATTATCTGGAAGTATGTTTTTGAACATGCCAAAATCCATTTTCGCAAATTGTGAAAAAACAAACAAACCATGAAACAGGATCTTTTTTTTGCAGTATGCGAAAAAGGATTTTTCTTTTTCCACACATTGTGAAAAAGGAAATGCAAAAAAGAATCTTATTTTGTTATTTGTGGAAAAGGATTTTCCTTTTTCTGCAAATTGTGAAAAAGGAAACAAGAAGAAGTATCCTGTTTTGCAATTTGAGAAAAAAGAATTCTAACACAGCTGTTTTATTTGTCACTCTACACTTACGGAAATGGTTTGGAATTTTGGTCTGAAATTTTCAGGTTACTAAGTGCTTACTCCACAGATGTGCTTTTTGCTGGTTTGGTACTAACAGATTACTTTATTCTGGAGTACTGGGGATTTAAACTTTGCTCAGTTTTCAGTAGGATAACATTGTAGTGTGAGGTGTACACAGTTTTCTTTGTCACTCTGCTGTGAAAAAGTGCTTTGTAATTTTGGTCTGAAATTTTCAGGGCACAAAGGCCTTTCTTCACAGATGTGCTGTTTGTCGGTTTGTGCAAAGATATTACTTTGCTGTAGAGTTATACAGGTTTCAAATGTTGCTGTTTTTATCTTTTTTGATAACATTGTTATGTGAGGTGTTTCCTTGATGCTGCACTCCATGAGATGGGAGACAATTACACTATCTGAAACAGTATGGATGGATGGGAGCACAAATATGGATCAATAGTATTACAGACTGATGGGAGCACATGACCCAGAGGGTGCTGGCCTCCAGCAGGGAAATCAGTAGATGATTATGTCTAAAAAACTTAACGATGGATGCTAGCACAGGGCACAGAGGACCCTGTGCTCCCAAATGCAAATGCAAATACAGATACCATTATGAACTGATGGGAGCACAAGGCTCCAAGGGCCTTGAGCTCCAACAGGGAAAAATGGATATGACTATAGTATCCCAAAACTGATGGATGGATGGGGGTGGAGGGCCAGGAGGGCCCTGTGCTCACACAGGCAACTAAGGATATGGCTGACAACACCAAGGTACACTCCATATACCTGCTGCTGCTAGCATAGTGTGGGTGGGGTGTTAGAGTTGAAAATCCTAATGCCAAATTTCCCTACTTTTGGGGCTTCAATCTTACCTAGAGCATTAACTAGTTTTTTTTTGCCAAGATTCTTGGCTCAAAAACCTTTGTTAATGCATCAGTTAGGGTTCCACCATCAAAAGTTTGGAAATATCATGTTAGAGTTTCCAATCCTAACACCCCATCCCACACCCACCCTGCATGTACCAACAGGCATCAGGGTGTGTGCACTGTCATTGTCAGCCCTAATGCTCACCCCATTCTCCTATACTGTAGTCACTCACCTTATTTCCTGATGAAATATGGTGAGCGTTAGGAGTTGACAACCCCAAGGCACACTTCCGATGCACATTGGTGCATGCAGGGTGATGGTGGAGTGGGTGTTAGGGTTGAACACCCTAATGCCACATTTCCAAACCTTTGATGGTGGAACCATAACTGATGCATTAATGAAGTTTTTATGCAAAAATATCCTTACTTTTTGAGAAAGCATAATCATATCCTTATTTGCTTATGGGAGCAAAGGGCCCACTGGGCCCTACGCCCCATCCATCCATCCATAAGTGTAGAAAGATGTAATTATACCCCTGTTTCCCTGTGAAATCACAGGTGGGCCCTCTGCTCACATCACTCAATAATGGCACCCATATATGTATGTTGGAGCATAGGACAGTCAGGGCCCTGTACTACCATCCATGTGTAATTTTTCAGAGGGCCCTGTATGAGTAAAAGAATGACAGTTTCTTTGTGAAAAAAAAAACTTGTGTTTCATGGCATAAAACTGTCATTGTCCAAACTGCACCATTCATTCTTATGGCACTCTTTTTTCGTGAAATAGCAATCATTCCCTGAACCATACCATTCATTGTATGGCACTGCCATGAAGCAGAATCTTGAACTATACCATTCATTCCTGTGGCACTGCTAAGAAGCAGAATCTTTTTTTGGAAAAAAAAACAATCATTCACCAAGTCACACCATTCATTCCTATGGCACTGTCAAGAAACAGAATCCTTTTTCACAAACAAAGAATCTTTTTTTGAGCGGGACATCAAACTTTTCCATAGGGAAATAATGGGAAAGTTTAAAATGTAATAACTTCTGAACAGATTAATATAGTTTCACCAAACCATAAAAAGGCACAGCTATGACCCAATACCTATTCACCCTGTAAATTTCATACCACAACTTTACACAGTTGTTGAGAAATGTGGTGGCAAAGAATTTACACAAAAATTGTAATTTTCACATTTTATGACACTCTGCATCTCCACACCCACAAATCTGATCAGAATGAAACTTGATACATGAATATATTGTTGATCCCTGATAGTGCTTGCAAAATTTCATGTGAATCATTTCAATGGCTGCAATGCTAATAAAGTGCAACATTTTACCATTACTTTCTAGAGCAATGCTGCAAAACAGAATCTTTGTCATGAAAAAAGAATATTTTTCAAGCCACACTATTCATTCCTTTAGCACTGCTATGAAACTGAATTTTGTTTTCACCAAAAAATAATCTTTTTTTCAAGCAGGAACTCTACCTTTTCCCATAGGAAATAATGGGAAACTTTAACATTTAGTTAGTTTTAAAAGGATTAATATTTTTTTGCCAAACCTTCAAAAGGCACATCTATAACCCAGGATTACCTTGCAAATTTCAGATTTCAAACTCCATACAGTTTTGGGGAAACACAGTGACAAAGAATTTACAAAAAAATGGTAATTATCACATTTTTGACACTCTGTATCTCTGCACCCACAAATCTGACTGAAAAGAAAATCAGCACATCGAGAGATCATTGGTCCATGATAGTGCATGCACAATTTCATGCAAATCAGTTGAACTGCTGCAAAGTTATTAAAGTGCAACATTTTGAGTTTAAAGTCAATGTGACCATTGTACCCTAA
Source organism: Neoceratodus forsteri (assembly GCA_016271365.2). Taxonomy (NCBI): domain Eukaryota; kingdom Metazoa; phylum Chordata; order Ceratodontiformes; family Ceratodontidae; genus Neoceratodus; species Neoceratodus forsteri. The sequence goes on from CM028133.1 coordinate 997,457,699, forward strand.
CTATAGGGGCATGACTGTGCCCTTATAATGTATATAATAGAGGTGTAATCACACCCCTATGATTAAGATTGTACTTGGACTTCTATATTAAATTCTAATTTTTACACCTGCATAACTTTGGCATACTTTGATGAAATAGCCCAACATTTGGCATGTGTGGTCACCCTGCAAGTGTCTCAAGATGTGAAAAGTTTTGTGATGGTATCTTATAAGAGTTTTGAGATATAAAGTGGTTAAAAAAATAATAACTTTTTCCCATTGGTTAACATGGGATTTTTTGCTCTCATCTACAGATCAGATGGAATAACAATTTTATCTGACATTTTCAGGGATGTTGAGGGCAGTGCCAAAGCTGTGCCTATGGACTGTTTGGTGAAAAACAATGTCACTATTTTTTTATTATAACAAGTTTTGTGATAGCCACCAGACAGAAAGGTTATTGAAAAACTCTTCAAACAGTAAATTGCTATGGATTTATTGTTCATGCTCAGAGAAATACTGGTTGTGCTTCCACCGTCTTGTTTTCTTCCCTTTTAAAATTTTATTTCTAAAGATATCCTATTTGATTAGGATTGACCGGGACCTGTATTTCTCAGACACATGTTTAACAACAAGATTTTACTATTTTATTTTTAAATTCACAGGTAAAGTATGTGTTTTCAGGGGCTAGAGTCATATCACCCATCACTCACTTTGCAATTATCAATCAATCGGAAAATAATGGTTCAAAGTTCTTTACAGTTCAAACTTTACTGTTTGAACTGTAAACACTTTGAACAGTAAAGGTCTATGACAGTTCAAAATGTCATATCTCCCTGGTAGTCTAGTGGTCCCTTCACTCTTCCCTGTCCCCCTCCCCTGTTCTCCGTTTGTGCTCCTATAAGTTTTTTCTTTTTTTATTATATTTTTTATGGCTGCTCTTGGCCCCACTGTGTTTTGACCAACAGTGGCCACTGACTCCCAGATATGGAAATTGAAAATGAGTGGCTTGGACTGTGCAGGTTGGCACACCAATTGACTGACAGCACACAGCGAGATTGTCTGATGGGGCAAGTAGGTGGTCAAATTGCCCACAGTCCGTGGACTGGAGTTCCAATATTGTAATACTGCACTAGTCCCACCCTCCAGTCATGGACCCCCTGTTTTTTTTATAGTGCCTTTGTTTCTAGTTGTACCAGCAACCCTTCAATCCCTCTCCCCATAGTTATGCTTTTTCCCCCGGTGTCTAGTGGCGCCCAAACCCTCTGATTACTGTCCCCATAATTCTTTTTTTTAATTTCCCTGGTGTCTAGTGGTACCCTCCACCCTCCAATTAGTGGCTGAAGCTGAAACAAAAGAAATGGTCCCTCAACATTTTTTCTTTTAACAAACCAGTTAAAAAAAAAAGATCTGTTGCTGATCAGCCCACCTTCCCACCCCAACTTCCCACTCAGCACCAACCATACTGCACCATCCAGTACATCCCCACACAGCCTCACTCACCAGGTCCCAGATTTGCTATCTATTCTCCCAATTGAAGTCGCATCTTGCTGCTGAAACTGGCGACTGCATATAAGAAACTAAGGTTAATGCGGTTCAGTGTATTTCAAGCAGCAGTGGAAGAAAATGGTGAAAAGTTTGACCTATCCTTTTTTTATTCTGTTTTAGATTGCCCATTATCTACTGACTTGTATGATACCCTTCTTTCCACAATCTGCATCTGCCTGAGTTCTTTTTTTACATTTGAAATAATAAAAGGAGCGTTCCTTTTAATATGGTTTGGATCAGTTTTTATCATTATTCCCAGCTGTTTTTGAACACCTGCTGTTCCATACAGTCAGAGAGCACAGCCTTCTGCATGCTAGTTCATTTTTGTCACAACAGAAGTGATTTTAGGCAACTGATGTACAAAAACAGTCAAAAACACTGATGGAAACCTGCTCTGAGCTATAGTAAAAGGAGCACTCCTTTTATTATTTCAAATGTAAAAAAAAAAGTATTAAAGCACACTCATATTGTGGAAAGAAGGGTATCATATAAGTCAGTAAATAAGGGCCAAGCTAAAACAGAATAAAAAAGTATAGGCCAAAATTTTCACCATTTTCTTGTGCTGCTGCTTTCAATGGGTGGTCTAACTTTTATGCATAACTTTGAAATGTTGACGTTTTGACCCCAAATTTTCAACATAGTCTTTTGTGGACCCCACCTCATGAACAATATGACTGTCACTATACAACTCCCACCCAAAAGGTGATTTCATGGTCACTTAATGAATTCACCTTTCACGCAGGATTTGGGAAATGTGTCATATTGTTCATGAGGCTAATAGGATGCTGGGGTGTATTGCCAGGGTAATCACATTCAGGAGAGGACAGGTCATTCTGCCACTGTACAGATCATTGATGAGGCTGCACCTGGAGTACTACATGCAGTTCTGGTGCTCCACTTAAAGAAGGATGTTAAATTACTTGAGGAGGTCCAATGTAGAGCAACCAAGATGATCCTCGGTATGGAGGGCAAACCCTATGGGGAGAGATTGAGGAAGCTCAACATGTATTCCCTTGATGAATGGAGGAATAGAAGGGACATGATAGAAACCTTCATATACAAGAAGGGCATACATAAAGATGGTAAAGAGGGAATTTTTAAATTAAGGAGAGGGAGGGACACTAGGGAGCAGTCCAAAGTTGGAGAGTGGCAGATTTAAAAGAGAAATGATATGGCACTATTTTATGGAGAGTGTGATGATAGGGTGGAATGTACTGCCTGAAGAGGTGGTAGCCTTGAAACTGGTGGGCAGTTTTAAGAGGGGATGGGATAAAGTCAGTGGGAAAGTCATCAGGGTATGCAGATAGGAGAGGGGGGCAGCTGCAGTGTAACAGAATTCTGGCTGCACACTGTAGCAGACTAGATAGGCTGTTAGGCCTGTATTTGCTGGCAGTCTTCATATGTTCATATGCCCATATAAGGTGGGGTCATAAGAAGGCTATGTTGAAAATTTTGGGCAAAAATATGTAAAAGTGCCAAAGTTATGACCATTTATTTCAATTACGTTAAGCACACTCATAACTGTAGAAATTGCTGCTATTTTGACACCAAATTTTATAAATACACAGTTTATTGCCCCACCTCATGTATGTTATAGCTGTCATTTTTCAAATCCTGGCCAAAATGTGGTTTCATGCTTGTGGTGCAGAACGGCATTGCAATTGCATGCAATATATTTTGACAGGAATTTGAACATTTTTGTTTTGTGCTAGGTATAAGGGGTGAGGTAATAGGATGGCTACATTGAAAATTTAGTGTCAAATATGTTAAAATGGCAAAGTTATGCCCATTTGTTGCAATGTTGCTATGCATGCTTGTAACATTGGAAATTATAAATATTTTGACCCCAAATTTTCAACATAGCATTCTTATTGCCCCACCTCATGCATGTTATGACTATCATTTTTTAGATACTGGCCAAAATATGTTTTCACACCTGTAGTACAGAATTTATTATAATTTGGATTACACCTTTGAGCAGAGCTCTTTTACATAGGTTCCACTTCAATTAATAATGAACAAGGCCAATTAACAGTGGAGATCTAAAAGATTAACAACAGTAGGGGTTATGGAGGATAGCTACAGCAGCAACGTCAATACTAGATACATAGCAGAGTGAATAGTTCCTAGAAAGAAGCATGAGAGAGGACAATTACATGCAAAATGGGATAATTCTGTGTGCGTTACTAAGTGCACTAGGGGTATGAACCCTTATAACTAAGTGCTAGAAAGGAAAAAAAAGAACAGAAATAATAAAAGGGGGTAGGAGGAGAGGGGAGAAAAGGTGGAAGAAACTGGAATCAGCCCAAAAGCCTCGTCAGTTAATAAAGATGCAAAGGAGAGGCAGTTCAATGGTGGCAGACGCTGGGTATGGTATAGAGTAGACAAGATACTGTATATATTATGGGAGGTGCTGGAAGGGGGGAGATAGAGAGAGTGCCCTCATGGAATGAACTGGTGATAGATGCTCCAGTCCCGGGGGGGGTAAAAAATAGGGATCAGCCCCAGACGTCAAGTTATAAAGCAAGATGGTTGAGCAGGCCATTCAAATTTATCCGCCTAGATATATTTCAGGGGCAGTCCCAGGAGAAGGAGTGGTTACCTGAGTTGAGAGCACAAGATTGAGAGGGAATGAGGTGAGGTGGGGGAGGGTGGAGGTGGGGACAGGGGGTGTTAGTGGTTATAGATGAGAAAGAAGCAGGGTGCTAGGAAGTAATGAAAAATGTTAATACCAGTATGGAGATTAGTGGTAACAGTCACAGCTGGACTTAGATACCAGATCCACTTTTAACATCCTTTTGAAGGCACCCAAGGTATTGGCAGATGATTTGTCACAGGTAATAAAGTTAAACCAGAGGGGGGCACAGTAGGCAAAGAACTGCTGATCATGTGAGGTGCAACAGTATGGGATCTTAAAAGAGGAGCAGCCAGATCTTCTTGTGTGCAGAATGGCATTGCAGTTCTGTGGAATTACTTTTTGGAGGGGATTGGAAAATTTTCTGTACGAGGTACATGAGATGGGGTAATGCGATGGTTATGCTGACATTTTGTTCACTGTTGTCCTATAAATGGAAGCGCATGGCTCTTCCACAGTGACATAAATATATGCATCTCTGGGAGGGATGGAAGCCCAGAGCCTGAAGGGCCCTGCACTCCCTATCTCAAAAACTATACTTAGATGGGGTGAAAGGTGTAGAGGACTATGCTCTCCCACAGGCAAATAAGGCTCCAGTTAGACTATCTCAAAAAGTAAGGAACTTCATTGCAAAAAAAATTGCTTTAATGCATCAGTTAGGGTTCAGGATAAGGCACAACAAGTAGGGAAATTTTATGTTATGGTTTTCAACCCTAACACCCCACCACAACTCCAGAGGCAGTAAATCAGGGATGCAGTTGGGTTGTCAAATTGTTAGGTTTGACAATCCCACAGCACACCTGAGTTGCTGCCTCCAAGGTGGTTGTGGGGTGTTAGGGTTGAAAACCCCAATTCATTTCTCTACTTTACGTGCTTTATCTTGAACCATAACTGATTCAGTAACACAATTTTTTGGCAATGAATTATACTGGCACTACCGCACCACTATAGTCATGGTTGAGTAGGCAGTTTAACGTTAAACCTCAAAGTTTACACTTTAATAACTTTGCAACTGTTCAATGGATTTGCATGAAATTTGGTATACACTGTCACACAGTACAGATCTCGTGACCTACCAAGTTTCATATTAATCAGATTTGCAGAGTTTGTGCTGGGGATAGTGAAATAATAGTAAAAGTCACTTTTTTCACCTTTTTTGGCTGTTTTCATGCTGTGGTCATACCGCTTGGCATTCTGGCCTGCAAATTTAAGTGTTGTAAGAGCTTACTCCAAAGAACAAGGCAGAATTAGTTTGGTGAATAAATATTAATCCATTCCAAAGTTATTAAATGTTGAAAGTTTGGGTTCTGAGCATGCTCAGTTTAATCTTTTGGATAGCTGCATGGTACAAAAGGGGATTTAGGGCTCACAAAAATGGATTTTTAAAGTTTATTGTTTTTTTTTCACTACTGTAAAGAAACAATTAGGACTTTCAGGCTGAAAGTTTCGGGGTAGAAAGGGCTTGCCCCACATATTTATCTTTTGCTGGTTTGGTGATAAAATTTACATTGCTTCCACACTGATAACATTTTGAAGTTTAGAAATTTCCCATAGGATAACATTGTGGTGGATGCAGTATCTTTCAGTGTCTATATCTCTAAAATAGTTTGAGGTGTGAATTTTTTGATAAACACAGTTTAATACACCTTTAGTTGGTGTACTAAGCAATGATGCAAGTTGCCAGTCCATGATTAAAACAGCAGTGGAATTTTTTCCAGTGTTTCTACATTTATGGCGCTATTGCACCATTTGCAGCAAAAGGGTTACTTGTAGTGTTTCTTGGCCTGCACTGTGTCTCTACACTTAGAGGTAGATGGGGTCTCTGCGTTCCCACATATGGGACTGCAGGTCCCTCCATTATGCAGTAGTGGGAGTATGTGGTCCAGAGAATCCTATACTCCCACAGAGAGATGACAGTTCATTACAATGTCTCTACACTTATGTATAGATGGGAGTACAGGGCCCTGCACTCCCACAAATGGATACCATTATGGAGTGATGGGAGCATGATGGGAGCACTGGATCCAGAAGGCCCTATGCTCCCACAGGGAAATGAGAGTTAATTACAATGTCTATACACTTACGGTTACATAAGAATGCTGGGCTCAGAAGACCCTGTGCTTGGAGCCCTGTGCAACCATTACACAATATAGATGGGAGCACAGGGCCCGGAAGGTGCTGCACTACCACAAACATAGAACGGTAAAATTACTCATTCTCAGTAGGAATTATTGCAAAATTTTGTTAATGATCATTAGGTTGAAACAACAAAAGTAGGACATGAGCTGTTAGGTTTCAAACCCTAACACCCTCAGCCCTACCACCCCACCCCCAGTATCCACACACCAACAGGCACCAGGGTGTGCCTTGAGGTCTTTGGGCCTAATGCTCACTCCATTCTCATATACTGTACCATCTCAACTTCCTTACATATGGAATGGGATGAGTACATGACCCTAAGGCACACCCTGACACCTGTTGGTGTGTGGAGGGTGGAGTGAGGTGGTAGTGGTGGGGGTGTTAGGGTTGGAAACCCTAGAGCCTCATTTCCCTACTTTTGTTGCTTCAGCTGTTACTGATGCATTAATAACGTTTTTTGCAATGAATTTTATATATTATGGTAGCACGGTAGTGCTACCATAGTTAGGGTTGAGGAGCCATTTCTATGTTAAACCCCAAAACTTTGTACCTTAATAACTTTGCAACCGTTTGATGGATTTATCTGAAATTTGGAATTTATGATCAAGAACCATAGGCCTTGGGATCTGCCAAGTTTTGTACTGGTCAGATATACGGCTGCGGAGTTATTAAGTGTGATCTGTGCATGCATTTACACTTTTCTGGAATTCTGTGGTCGCGCCTACAGGTCGTACGGTTTATAGGATCGGCCTAAATCTTCAGGACTGTGCAGCTAGGGTCCCCTAATGTGCCTTTCAAAGATTTCGTGAAAAATATTAAATGGTTCAAAAGTTATTCAAAACAGTTTCCCATTATAAGTCAATCGGAAAAGTTAACAGAAAGTTCAACACTTTCGAAATGCATTTTTACTTTCGCAAATGGGCCTGTTACTTTGCAAATCGGCCATTTTGTTTTCAGTTGGTGATCAGAAAATGGTTGGCATTTAAATTTGGGACCTCTAGCAACCTAATTTTTTTGTATTCACCTAGTCGGGCCCTGAGGATGCTTGCCATGTCTTTATTTTGTAGTAAAACACCCCAGAAATATGTTTTCAAATTTCTGGAAAAAGTACTTTCGCAAATTACTGTCTCATGAAAGTAGTCGTGAAATTTTTATGAAGCTTTAAAATTGCGACAGTAGCAATTTTCTAGTCTGTGGGAAAATGACAGCAATTCTTTGGCACTGCACTGCAAAATAACCGCTTGGAGTTTTGGGCTGAAATTTGAGGGAACGTGAGCCGACATCTCACAGATCTGTCATTCAGTGTTGTATTGAAAAATATTATGGCGGCAAAGTTATGGCACTCCAAAGTTGACAGTTTTTCCCATAGGATAACATTACGGCGCTCGAAGCATTACAGGAATCTTTGGCACCCTGCTGCAAAATAACGGTTTGGTCTTTTTCCTGAAATTTGAGGAAGACAGCCAACAGTACACAGATGTGCCTTTTCAGTAGTTTGGTGAAAAAATATCATATGGCGGCAAAGTCACGGCACTCAAAATTGATGGTTTTTCCCATAGGATAACATTACGGTGCCCGACACTTAACAGAAATCATTTGAGCCCTGCTGTAAAATAACGGTTTGGTCTTTTTCCTGAAATTTGAGGAAGACAGCCAACAGCCCACAGATGTGCTCTTTCAGTAGTTTGGTGAAAAAAAATTACAGGGAGGCAAAGTTATGATGCTCGAACTTTTTTCCCATAGGATAACATTATATGCTTCGCCACTTTAGGGCCCGTGATCTCGGAAACGGTGCGAGATACGGACTTTCGTTGAAAACTTTAGCCCCTAATGGGGCTAAGATCCAAATTAGCCAGGACAGTTGTAAATAATATGACTTTTAAATTTTTTCTCACGTCAGACGGTTCCTGAGATATAATGTATTTAGTATTCCAAGATCTCATTTTCTGCGCCGATACTCATTATTTTGCATACATTATTTGTACTCACTGTCTTTCTCAATGCAGGTTTTGGGGAAACCAGCCTGTGCGCTACATTACTGTTACTGTTGCCCTTTCCGCTATGGATCTGTACCCATTTCACTTACCATTGACGCTCGCGCCACCATGTGCGTTATCCTTATGCTTTCATTTGCGCTATGCTCTGTTATTTTTTGCCATTTCTGTCTACAGTATTGCTTATCTTACTGTTTCACTTTACATCACCATGCCCATTGACATTTCTGTTTGCAGGCACCATGTTACTATGTGACAACACATCACGTGGCAGACTATTCCTCTGCTCACGCCACCATGTGCAATACTTTTCTGTTCTTTACCGTGCTTGTGTTACCATGTGTGCCACTGTTAGCATTTTCGTCATGCTTGTTGTCCCTGTTAGTATGCCACAACACATCATGTGGTGGGCCACGCTTCCGCCGCTGCATTACATTTACTATTTCTCGTTATCATTCTCAAAAGAAGTGAAATTAGAGGCAAAACTCTGTTTAATGCATTAGTTAGGTTGTTCCACAGCGACAAAAGTGAGGAATGCTGTTAGGTTGAAACCCCTCGACCCCTTGACCCCCTGAATCGCATTGGGGCGATTGACCGTGTGGGCTTCCAACTCTCACCCCATTCTCCTATACTCTGCTGCTTACACATGTCATGGGGTGAGAGTTAGGCTGATTTATCCCAATGCACACCCCAATGCCGTTGGGGGTGGGAGGGGATGCAAGGGGGTTTTCAACCCTAACAGCTAATTTCCTCACTTTTGTTGCTGTGGAACAACCTAACTAATGCATTAAATGAGTTTTTAGCTCTAATATATATATATATATATATATATATATATATAAATTATAGTGGCATGGTAGTGCCACTATAGTTAAGGTTGAGTACCCCATTTAAGGTTAAAGTGTGACATTTTGCAGCTTAATAACATTGCTACCATATGACAGATTTGCCTGACATTTGGCATGCATGGGGGCAGCACCATAGATCCCTGGATCTGCAGTTTCATATTGGTTGGATATATGGTTGCGGAGCTATATAGCACCATAGAAAGTCATGTTAATGCTTTTTTATGCATTCTTTGCTCAGTGAACATGCAGCTGTGGACTCCAATGTGCCTTTTGAACATTTTGTGAAAAAATATTAAACAGTTCAAAAGTTATTCAAAATACAAGTTTCCCATTATAGTCAATGGGAAAAGTTAAGAAAAAGTTTGACAGTGTCGCAAATGACCCCTTCAGTGTCGCAAATCCACCATTTTGTTTTCAGTTACTGGTCACAGAAATGCTTGGCATTGAAATTTGGGACCCTCTGGGGACACAATTCTTTTTGTGTTCACCTAGTCGAGCCCTGAGGATGCTAGCCTTGTCTTTTTGGGGGGATTAAAGACCCCAGAAATTTGTTTTTGAAAATTTTGGAAACAGTAGTGTCACAAAGTAGTGTTGCACATTCGACACTTCTGTGATTTTTTTTTGTGAAAGTGTTGTGATTTCCAACACTACTTTGCGATACTATGTCCAAAAGAATAGGAAATCTTTGCCACCCTGTTGCAAAAGAATGGTTTAGTCTTTTGGGCTGAAATTTGGAGGAAAGATAGCCAAGATCCCACATATGTGCCTTTTGGTGGGTTAGTGACAAAATATTACAGGGCTGCAAAGTTAGTGTACTCTGAATTTGATGATTTTTTTCCCATAGGCTAACATTATGTAATCCGCCGCACCTTTCAGGGGCCCGTATTTCAGAGTGCTTTGAGATATGGACTTTTTGTCAGAAAAATGCTTAGCCCCCCCCACTAGGGGGCTAAGTGCAAAACTAGCCAGGAAAATCATAAATTATATGAAATTTTAATTTTTTTTCAATGTCGTTCGGTTCCTGAGATATAAGCAATTCAGTATTCCAAGTGTTCATTTTTTGCTCTGAGGCCCATTATTCTGCATACATTCTTTGTATCCACTGTGTTTCTCAATGCAACCTTTGGTGAAAAAAAGGGTGTGCATTTTCATTAATGTTACAGTTAGCATTTCCACTTGCATTTCCATTACTGTTTATGTTAGCGTTCCCGTCTACGCCACAATGTGCGTTACCTTTTGCATTTTTGTTTGTGCTTGTGTTTGCGTTACTGTTAACATTTGTGTTTCCATTACTGTTTTTGTTTGTGTTTCCTTTTGCACCACCGTGTGAATTTCCATTTGCATTTGCAAACATGCTCCCATTTCCGTTTCTGTTTGTCTTTGTGTTTCCTTTGGCGTCATCATTGCTGTTGCCATAAGTGTTTGTGTTTCCAACTGTGTTACCATGACCGTGCGCTATACGATTTGTGTTTCCGTATGTGCTTGTGTTTCTGTTTCTGTTTTCATTACCATTTGCACTTGTGCTTCTATTACCGTTTGCATTATCATTTACGTTTGCGTCACCATGAGCATTACGGTTTGCACTTGTGCATGCGTTACCGTTACCTCACTAATTATACTGCACATTCCCAAAAAGTTGGGAAGTTCATGGCAAAAAAATTTAATTTAATGCATCCATTAGGGTTGGTCCACAGCGATAAAAGCAAGGAAATTCGATGCTAGGGTTCCCACCCCCCTTGCACCTCACCCCCATCCTGCCCCCACCAACAGGCATCGGGGTGTGCGTTGGTGTCATCAGTCCTAACTCTCACCCCATTCTCCTATACTGCACCACCTCAGCTTGTTTACACATGGGATGGGGTAAGAGTTAGGACCGACGAACCCAATGCACACTCTGATGCCTATGGTGGGGTTGGGGGTGGGGAAAGGGGTAACCCTAACATCAAATTTCTCACTTTTGTCGCTGTGGAACAACCCCAACTGATGCATTAAACAGAGTTTTTGCCATGAAAAAATGTATAAATATATATATATATATCTATATACCTAGATATATATATATATATATATATATATATATATATATATATAGTTGAGTAGGCACTTTAATGTTTAACCCGTTTTTGCACTTCAATAACTTCACCACTGTTCAATTGATTTGTACTAAATTTTGCATGCACAGTCTCATGGGGTGATTCTCTGGATGTGCCAGGTTTTATTCTAGTCAGATGTGCAGATTCTGAGATCTGGATAGTGCAAAAATTGAATATTTCAGAAATGATTCCCATTGGCTTTGCTGGGCTTTCCTTGAATTTGTCTACCACCCAAATGATTTAGAATTGTAGGTTGAAATTTTCAGAATGGAATGGGGCTGGCCCACAGCTGTGCCTTTTGTTGGTTTGGGAGGAAAAAACATTAATCTGTTGCAAAGTTATTTAATTTTGAAATTTTTGAATCTTGGTTCTGAGCATGTCCAGTAAGCACCTCAAAATAGCTCTTTGTAAGGAAACAATAATGTGTTTTTTTTTGTATTGCCTTATCTTTTTTTCATGAGGGGAAAATCATTGTTTTGTTTGCACCATCTTGTTTTAATTTTTCCTATAAATTTAAATTTGAAAAGCAACCAAATTGAGATGTTTGAGGGAGACCAAAACACCCATGTTGCTTATGTGGACTCCTTTACATTTACTGTGCAGTTAACTGTTGGAGAAATGACGTCAAAGTGTTGTTTTTAATATTTTTAATTCTTTCTTGTGACTCACTTACTGTATGTTTGTTTCATGTGACATTTATATGAAACATGTTGTATTCATGAAAATGAATCTCTGTGTCTATTGATGTTTTGAAGAATCCCACTGGTGATATAGTTTGGAATTTTTGCAGGATAATTTCAGTGTAGAAAAGTGCTGGCCCATAGATGTGCCTTTTGCTGGCTTACTTAAAAAATACTAATGTTCCAAAGTTATTTCTTACGTTTTATTCTTTTTCATGACTCTGTTGCGGTTGTTTTTTTTTTATTGTGATACAAAATATGTTTTATGAATGAAAACGACTCATGGGGCCCTATTCCAAAATGGCTTATGCATGTCACAACTTTAGGTGACTTGTGCCAAACCCTATGGTGCAAATCACATTTTGCGACATGCGTTACACCACTTGCAATTCCAAGAGGTGGACTGAGACATGGCACAGGCCACCTGCGCCAAAGGGGGTTAAGCCACCATCTACAGAGGCAACCCCCTGTGACATGGTGCAAGGGGGTTTCCAGCATTGATTACGACAGTATTCCAGAAGGGTGGCTGGTAGAATCACAAATCATGATTCCAAGTGGGACCCAGCAGACACTGGTGTGAGTACAGTTAGATCAACTATTAGCTGGTTTAACAGTACCTACATACACCGGGGTTACACCACTGTGCCTGGTGCTCCTACAGCTGCCCCCCGGTCCCCCATGAGTGCCCAGGGCCACCCTCTGTGGGCACTGGCACCCCCACACCCCCATTCCTGAGCTGTGTCCCCACAGGGCAGTACATATCCCCCACATGCCAGGCCCTGCACTTTGGTCCTGTGGCCCACTGCCCTGTGGGGCAGTGCCATGGTATTAGGGTATGAGGCTTTGGGTGGCATGACTTGTGCTGCTTGTGCCCCATGACCTGTAGGCTGCAGCACCCGGGCCGCGATTGCCCTTCCTGTGGCACAACCCTGGACCTGCCACAAATTGCAGGGCATAAGTGCCGGGGATCCTGTCTGTTCTGAAATACAGCGTAGGGTCCCCGGCCTAGCGGTGAATGTCGCAACTCACATACGCCAGCTACTTTCGGCATTCATCTTGGAATCGGGCTCCCTGTGTCTATTTTTTTTAAGAGTCCCGGCACAGAGACAGTTTGAAATTATGGTCTGATATTTTCAGGCTACAAAGAGGTAGCCCATTGATGTGCCTTTTGCTTGTCTGCTGAAAGAATATTAATTTGTTCAAAACTTATTACATATTTGTATCCTTTTATGTCACTCACTTCAGTTTTGGTCTGATATGTTATGGGTAAAAAAGGGACTGGCTCACAGAAGTGCCTTTTAATTTTTTGGGCGACAACATAATGAACCAGTCCTAGGTTCTTACATTTTAAGACACAGAGTTGTGAGCATGCTTAGTAAAGAGCTGAAACTTTTTTTTCATGTGGGGCCACTGTTTTTTCATTTGCCAATATGTTGTTTATCCTGCATTTTTCATTTGCTTTCATCTTTTTGCCTGTGCTGTTTATAAGTAAAAATGTAAAACCAGAAAAAAATGATGTGGTGGCAAGAGTCCAACACATCTGTGTTGTTTATGGGAACTCATTTAGTTGAAGTTAGTGGTGGGTGAAGTGGCCATAATTTGCTCCGCAAAGTGATTCACAGACTAATGCGGAATCCGCGTAGTAATCCATAACACAAAGCGGAGTACTTCATGTCATAATGAGGAATGTGAAGTCCATTGGAAACCATGACTTCATGTTACTCCACCTTCACCCAACCACTTCTCCACCAATATTAATGCAAAGTGCATAGAGATCAGTGTACTTCTCATCACTTTGCCTTGTTATTGAGCTCCAAGGCAAATTTTGCAGTGGTTCATGGGCAGGGACCCTGGTTTTCCATTTTAACCGGTAACACCGGTAACAGTCACGGAATCCTGCTTGGTTTGCAGGTTTTGAATTCTTGTACCGGTGTCTCACGGAAATTGCATGTCACTGCACAGAATCTCTAAGATTTCAGTATTTTTTTTTGTTTTCTCTTTCTATGTCCCCTTCTCACAGCATCAGTCTCCACTTTTCAGGCTGGGTATCTCTTAGCTTCACCCCCAGGTAATGCTCAGGAGCTCCTGTGGTCCTGCCCCTATCCTGCCTGGCTTGTACCCCCACCAGGTGGAAAGGGAGAGGACCCCAGGACCCTTTCACACTCCCTTAGTGTGTGTCAGGCAGCTCAGTGGGTACCTCATGGAACATGGTTATGAAGTCTGGGGCACCTGGGTCCCTTCTGCCAGTGGCCAGTGTGGGCTGATCATTCCTGGTTTTCTGGTCTCTGTCCCTGAGGGCACTGGCACTAGAGGAGATCCAAGGAAGTAGGTCACGTAGAGATATGCCACTGCTCCAGATCCTGGCTAGGGTCCTCCCCTCCTGATCACTCTGCAGCACCATTGCATCACCACCCATGGTCACACAGGTGGTGGTAAAGAAGCAAGACCTGCAGACCACCCTCCCTGGAGGAGGAGACCAGTCCCCCGGGTGCTTGATCCTACTCCCCTGACCAGACCTCCAGCAACCCAAGTTTGCTTCTGACCCTGGGTCACAGGCATTGCAAGTAATAGAGCTACCACACCACCAGCAGGCCAACCCAGATTTCAGCATCTTAAAATGAATGCTGCCGTGCTTTGCATTCTTTCTGCTTTGCTGCATATACAGTCAGTAAGGAAATCACCCGCACTGCTTTGTTGTAATTAATCATTCAGTTTAACCACCCATGCCTAGTGATTAGAGTAACAAGCAGTGAATGAACTGGGTACATCCTGCAGACTTGGATTTGATTCCCACATCCTCCACTTGCACACTGTGTGACTCCAAGCAAGTCACTTAACCTTCCCAGTGCTTCTAGGCCACTCCTGAAAACAGACAGTCCTGCCTAGTGGGCCTTACCTGCTTTACAAAGAATATAAAAAAAAATACCAATATATGTTTACTACATTATAGAATAGTAGTCAGGGTACCATGTAATTTACTTGAGTTTTACTTGGGCTGAAATGATTTTGTATAGGTAAAGATAAATGTTCAGATACATTTTATGTGTTTTATAAGCTTGTTTTTAGATTTTAGTCAGGTGTTTATTGTATTCTTTGCATATTAGCATCTAGGTTGTAGATTGCTAAATGCAGGAACTCTGTTACCAACTAGTTTATATAAGTTTATATCCAGTAGGACCATCCACAATCCTCAGTTGTTTGAATAAAAACTAGTCTGAATGAAAGTATGTTCACAAAGAAGAAACGGTCTTACTACTTATGAAAATAGTTCACAGTTAGCACCCCATTTAGGTGAATTGGATCATTTGCAGCTTTTCTCCCACCTACTTTTTCAGTCTCTGTGACAACAAAAGGTTTTCTGATAGACTGCTTCAACAAGGCAAGGCAAGGCAAGGCAAATTTTATTTAAAAGGACGCCCATCCCGGAGGCTCTGATTGCCGTACATCAATCAATAAAAATAACACAACACAATACAATCACTAAAATATACAACTCCAAACAGTTAAAACATAATTTACTACACAATTTGTTTCATTCTCCAAAGCTTAAATAAACCTTAAAGAGTTAAACAATATAAACTATAAAACATATTCAGGGAATGCCTGATCAAATAAAAATGTCTTTAGTCGGGCTTTAAAAACCTCAACAAACGGGGCCTCCCTAACAACTATAGGAAGCAAATTCCACAGGACGGAAGCAGCAACACTAAATGCTCTGTCACCTGCAGTTCTTAACCTCTTCCTGGGAATTGCAATGAGGCCCCGAGAAGAAGAACGTGGGGAACGGACCGAGACAGCAGGTGTAAGGTCATTCAGGTAGCCAGGACCCAGGCCGTGTAGGGCCTTAAAGGTGAGCAAACCCACCTTAAAGAGGACCCTCCACCTAACCGGCAGCCAGTGTAGATGACGTAGCACCGGGGTAATGTGACAAAAAGCAAATGTTAAGTGTTTAAGTGTACTTATGTTTGGCCAATGGATTTTGAAAGCACAATCAATGACCTACAGAAGGTAAGACCCCAGAGGCTATATGAGGCTGGTGGGCAGAGTAGTGCTCAATTCACATCTGAACAAAGACATGAAAACTGGGAGATACTGTTTTCATGGACACCAAGAGAAAAAAAAAGCATCCACATGTCTGGTAGATGCACAAATCCATTTGAACGTCCTCCAATAATCACGTGTGAATTTTTTAGGTGAAGACACTTTATTTCAAAGAAGAAAATTCAAGCAGTTTTTTACCCACTGGCCATTCACTCCTTCAGGCCTGCCAAGGCCCCCTACCATCACTGCTGAGTGCCGACCACCATCCACTGCCTCTTACTGCTGTGCTACCAGGTAACCCAAAGTAACCCTTCATTGAGTGGGCCCCTACCCCTGTGGGAGGCTACCAGGGGAGGAGAATTGCCCTAAAGAGCTTCCAGTGTATCCTGGGTATGACAGGGGTCAGAATGGATACATGCCTGGGGATTCTGACTTATGCAGGGACCAACAGCTGTCCTTCGGTTGGGTCAGTGGGTGTTTTCCCATTTTCTTAGGAGCATGACAGGCCACATGATGTCAAGGCACAAGCTGATGTCCGTCACGCTCCCTCCTGCAGTGAAGGCTGACATGTTGTTGTGCCTCTGGCCTCCATCACGGGCTAGCAAATGCTGAGCCATGAACCTACTCTCCCAGGAGAGGGTGAGTGGTCATTGGACACTCAAGCCTTCACCCACCAGCTGGCCCTCCAACACCTAAGTCTGTTCCCTAACCCTGGTCAGCGGTGTCACAGGCTGAAATCCAATTTAGGCAGTTAAATTATAGATAGGAAAAAACAAAGGTAGTCCACCTTAGTGGTGATCGTTCAGATTAATTCACATCTGAGTTCTAACAAGCAAAGAGACCAAGTCATTTGTAACTTGTGCATGTGGGGTGTGGGTGCTGAAGAAAGCGGATCATAGTGCTATCGCTACTGCCATCACCCCAGAGGGTTGTGGACTGCATTGTTGCTACTGCCATCACACTGAAGGGGTCGGGGCTGTAGTGCTTCTACCATCACCACTGGTGGATGGGGAATGTAGTACTGCTGCCGTCCCACCTGAGGGATGGGTGCCATAGTGCTGATACTGCCATCACACCTGAGGAATGGTGAACATAGTACTGCTGCCATCATACCTAAGGGATGGGGGCCACAGTGCTGCTGCTTCTGTCACACCTGAGGGAGGGAGGTTGTAGTGCTTTTGCTGCTGCCATCACACCAGAGAGATGGGGGTTGTAGTGCTGTTGGTGCTGCCATCGTACCTGAGGGGTGGAGCCGTAGTTCTGCTTCCATTACACCTTAGGGATGGGGGCTGTAGTGTTGCTGCTGCTGCCGTCACATCTTGTACCTAAAATAACTTTAAATTGGTACAAGGATGGAAGGATGTGTAATAGTGGAAGTCAAAATTGCTAAAATGCATGTTAGCAGAGTTAAAAATTGTTAAATAAAGTACACAAAACCAAACACCGGTAAAAGCGGATTTTGGCTTAGCAGACACCGGTGACAATAGCAGTTTTAACAATGTGCAAAACGGAATATGCCTTTTCTCAATCCCAGTAAACCAGTGTCCCTGTTCATGAGATTTCAGGTCACATGGGCTCTAAATTGTTCTGCACAGCCTCAGTTCTGGGTAGTGTGTGTAGGTAGCTGTAGGAGACAGTTTGTTCTCACAGCTCTCTGTGATTCAAACCCTCTAAAAGCTGTTAAAAAAGCCTTTTTGAGTAATTTCCTTGCTCAAACCTTAGTGCATTGATTGTAGGAAACCATCATGTGCTCATATCATTGAGTGTTTATTGTTTGTGGTGGATTTTGAATGTTAATTTAGAACATTCAGTCTGTGTATTGACAGACACTGGAAGTGTGCATTGGGGGAGAGGCATATCTGTGGTGTAGTTAGATTAACTGAGACTCAGAGAAAAAGGCAGACTTTCTGTTTTGGTTATGTTTTTCTTGTATAACTGTGTTAAACTGTTAATGTACACACAGTAATATTGTAATTCATTTCTTACATTTTTTGCTGATTGTTGTGGTGTAGCAGTGCATATTTTCAGTGTGTTTAAAATATTTGGTTATATTAAGAAAGTTTTCAATTTGCTGCATGCGTGTTACTTGTAGTGTGTGTGTGTGTGTGTGTGTGTGTGTGAGATGTGTACCATCAAATCAGACACATTTTATTGTGCCTCTCAGTAATTGCAGCGGTGTGAACCTTCTATACCCACTGCAACTGTGTGATTTGTTTGTATTGCTTTGTTGTTTTTTTCTCTACTGGTAGTGGACTGGACTGTTACTGCAGTGCACTACCCCCCCAGTCACATCACAAATCAGGAATCTGGATTCACATATATCACGTCATCAATCACAAGACTAAGTTTTTTTCTATATAGTTGCATGCAAGCCTGTTTTGTAGTATCTCAAGGCTTCAACACTGTAGTCAATGGATTCCATGTAAAAACAGAGAGCGCTTAATGGTGCGGAAAAAATTTGGGAAGTTTTCATAACGAGTGTCAAAATAAAAACGCTACAGAATGGCACCGCAAAGAATAGCTACTAGTAAATCTGATCGATCACTGTATTTTGTATTTTGAAATTGTTTTCCCTTGATTCTGGTCATTCTGGCCATTTTACTACTTCCTGTAGTGTGTATGCTCCTCCCACCCTCAGTCCTGTAAGTTAAATATCACCTCTGATTGCTCAGTTCTTGTTCTGGTTGAGTAGTTGGATTACATGATGGAGTTCAAGCTGATTCAGAGCCAGAAAGGTAGGCCTCTAGCACTATATAATGGATATGTCTACCATAAGGACAAGGAAACGAATGAGAAAATATACTGATGTTGTGTTGATGCAGAAAAGTTTCAGTGCTTGGTTTGACTACACACCATGGACAGCCAAGTTTCTGCTGTAATTAAAGAACATACACACATCCCAGATGCTGGTGATGTGGGGGCATGGAAAGTAATGGCAGGGATCAGTGAGCATGCATGAAATAGTGTGGAAACAACCTCACAGGTTGTTGTTCATTGCACCAGTAGTGCTCCTGATAGCTTAGCTGGCATCTGCCTGCTGTTCCTTTGATCGAATGGATGGCTCAGAGAATCAGACAAGTGGATAGAGGGTGTCCTGCAACATATGCCACAGTTCAGTAGTTGATTATTCCTCCAATGTTTACAATTACAAAATCAGGAGCTCCTTTTTTTATTATATGATAGTGACAGTGAGCCTGAACATTTCGTTATTTTTTGCTACCTCAAGCAATTTAAAGCTACTGTATTACAGGACAGTAATGACTGGTTGCTTGATGGGACGTTTAAGTCCCACCCCTTGTTATTTGATCAGCTGTACACAATTCAGTGCCTCAGGTCAAGTTGTGTTGGTACAGCAGTATATGTGCTCATGTGTGCAAGGAAAAGCAGCTCTTATGCACAAGAATATAGCAAGCTGCAAGAGTTGTGCCCTGATTTAAAACCTGCCTCTGCAATTATGGCTTTCAAGCGATCTGCATGGAAATCATTCTCAGCTGCATTTCCAAATACAGAGATATAAGGCTACTTCTTCCATTTTGCTCAAGCAAATATAGAGAAGGATACAAAAGTACCCTGACATCCAGGAAAAGTATACAGCAAACCCTGATTTTGAACTGCATCTGAGAATGCTCTTATAATTGGCTTTTGTACCTACAGGTGATGTTGTTCCCAGCTTTGATCAGATGAGGGAGTGGGAGTTTTTCTCAGCACATGAGGAAATGTTGACACCGCTTCTTGACTACTACAAATCAACATGGATCAGGAGATTGAGGGGGTCATGCTGGGAAAAGAACCACTGCATTCCCACCAGAGCAGTGGAATTGCTTTGATGCCACCAGCAGAGGTATTGCATGCACAAATAATGCTGTCGAAGGCTGGCACCAAGGTTTTAACTGCCGTCTCAGTGCCTGTCACCCCAGTATTTGGAAGCTGATAGAATGCTTCAAAGAAGAACAGCAGCTTACAGAGTTAAAGATTGAGCAGATGGGATCTGGAGCAGGAGGATGCTCTCAAAAACTAAAATATAAGGACATGACTAGCAGAGTTGAAAAAATAGAATCACAGTATTCAACATGAAGCAAATATGACTATTTGCATGGATTAACTCATAATTTCCAATACAAAGTTTGAAATTGAATTGGTGTTTTATGAGTCCTACCGAAGTTATGCAGCGTGTGCCTTTTAATAAAGAATCACATCACCAATCTATTTGATTGTGTTTTTTTCTGTTCCAAATTCGCCATTTTGATGCTTGCTGTTATTTAACAGTGCTGATATTGTTCTAGCAATGGCAACAAAGTCAATAATAAGTTAAGTCATGGTTATTCAGCAGTGGTGATTTTGACACTCGCTAAACTGTACTCGCTAAAATTCATTCGCAATGTTTGCCTCCCTATAATCATGGGACACCTAGTCAATCTCATTGATGCAAGTTTTTAAATTGGGGAGTTTTGTGATGCAGGTCACTGGGGAAGTACAGCCATAGGTATTCACATTCCAATACAGTTTAATGTAATTGGTTATCTCACACCAAACACTCATCACAATTCCAACTCTGGGAAAAATAAATTCACATTCTTCATCATCCCAGTCATGAATGCAGTCACGATTCATGATCATTCACGTCACAAATCACGAAATTAATTTTTTTATTAGTTAGTTGCATGTAAGCCTATTTTGTAACATCTCTTGAGGCTTCACCACTGACAGTAGTCATTGACACAAGTTTTTAAATTGGGGAGTTTTGTGTGATACAGGTCATCGGGGAAGTACAGCCATAGGCATTCACATTTCTATACAGTTTAATATAATTGGTTATCTCACGCCAGACAGTTATCACAACTCCAACTCCGAGAAAAATAAATTCACATTCTTCATCATCACGGTCACAAATGCAGTCATGATTCATGATCACTTGTGTCATGAATGACATTTTTTTACTAGTCAGTTGCATGTAAGCCTGTTTTGTATAATCTCTCAAGGCTTCACCACTGACTGTAGTCATTGATATGAGTTTTTAAATTGGGAGTTTTGTGTGATACAGGTCATTGGGGAAGTACAGCCATAGGCATTCACATTTCCATACAGTTTAATATAATTGGCTATCTCACGCCAGACACTCATTACACTCCAACTCCGAGAAAAATAAATTCACATTTTTCATCATCACGATTACGAATGTGGTCACGATTCACAAACATTAACGTCACAAATCACAAAATAAATGTTTCTACTATTTAGTTGCTGTAAGCCTGTTTTGTAGTATCTCTCTCTGCTTCACCGCTGTAGTCATTGATAAGAGTTTGTAAATCAGGTAGTTTTGTGATACAGCTCATCAGGGAAGTACAGCCTTAGGCATTCGCGTTCCTGTACAGCATATGACTTACAGTACTGCAAGCCATGATGTGTGGGGGTCCGGGGGCTGCCAATAATGTTGCAATTTTGCCTTATTTCACATTAAGGTGGAATGACAATGCAAAGTAATAATTACAAGGCAAAGTGAGCCTTTCATATTGGCCACTCAACATAGCGGAATGACAATGCAAAGTGCCCACTTTGCTGGCACTTCACTGGTGAAATTTAAATTTGCTGCATCTCTAGATGAAGTCTGTACTTAATTGCTGAACAAATGAGTCAATGTTTTTGGTAGGTTTTATATCCTTTCTTGTGACTCGCTTCTGTTTGTTTCATGTGATGTTGATACAAAACATTTTGTATGAATAAATATTTTGGTGTCTATTTTTTTTAAGATTCTAGCCATTCAGACAGTTTGGAATTTTGATGTGATATTTTCTGGGTAGAAAGGGGCTGGTCTACAGATGTGCCTTTTGTCAGTCTGCTGAGAAAAATATTAATCTGTTGCAAAGGTGTTGCATATTTTTTTTTTTTTTTATGCTCTCCCAGTTGTTTCATTTTCTGTTCATGCGAAGCATGTCATATGAATAAAAAATTAATCTCAGTGTCTATTGTTTGTTTGAAGAGTGCCAGCACCAAGACAGTGTGCATTTTTGGTCTGACATTTTCAGAGGAATAAAGGAATGATCTTTTCAAAAGTTATTGCATAATCTGTATCCTATTCCATTACTCGCCTTCATTTTCAAATTTTGGTCTAACATGTTTGAGGTATAACGGGGATGGCTCACAAAAGTGCCGTTTTTGTTTTTTTGAGTGACAACATTTTGAACCATATTTTCTTACATTTTAAAATAGGGTTGTATGTTCAGTATTTAGTTCAAACCTTTTACATCTAGGGCCACTCTTAATTTTTTTGGTGATTGTTTATCCATCCTTTTTCATTTGCCTCCATCTTGCTGTCTGTATTTTTCTAATAGGTAAAATTATAAAACCCACAAAAACACAAATAACATGCTGATGACAGAAAAACACATTTGTGTTGTTCAATGGGATTCATTAATATGAAGTCTGTACTTCATTTTTGGGCAATTTAGTGTTTCTGATACAGGTTTAATATATTTTTTTCATGACAGTGATATGGCTGTGTACCTCATAGACTTTTAGTGGTGTGTTTTTTGTATCTTTTCTATACATAGTGATCGCTGCTAAATGCACAGACATGCCAGTGGATGGCACAACATTTTTTCCATTCAGGGCCCATCCCCCCACAGTGCAAGCACGATGGCATGTGACTGCATCACAGAACACAGTACAATGGCAACATGCCCCAGGGTGCATTTGTGACTGACTGACATAGCTACCTACCTCATAGACTTTAAATGGGGTGCTTCTGTTACTGTTGCAGTGCCAGTAGTGGACTTATTGATGGCTGTTGAGTGCTGAGAAGTTCTAGTGGATGTTATACCACTCTGCATATTCAGACCCCTCTGCACTGGAAGTGCAACACAATGTGAGTGCAATGCACAACATACTAGTGGGCTACTGTAATCTGAGTGGTCTCCAGCAGGACTGTGTCCAGACCACCCCCTCCCCCTTGTACTTGAAACTTTACTGCACATGAGTGCATTGTACGAGACACTGGCATGTTAGTGTGCCTAAGGGCACTATCCCACAGAAGTCATCGTGAAACTGAACCCCACACACGCACTACCCTGAGCCTGAATGTTGATGTCATATGAGAGCACTGCACAAGAGTGGCATGCAAATGTCCTTAACAGTGTCTTCTTGACAGAGTAACAGGTCAGCAGATGTTCTCATTCACTGCTGGTCCAGCCACCCACTCTGTGCAACATGGCATACGTTCCTGTACTTAGCACAGTTACAAATAAAGATGTGAAAGAAATAAAGTTGTGACACAACAAGTTTTTTCATGAAAAACAGAGTATATGTTCAAGGCCTTTACTCCTCTCACATTGCACAGTCATAGCTTGTCATCATTTGAGTGCAGTGCAGGACACAGTGATACGGCAATGTCTCCCTGGGTGTCTTTTTGACTGAATGACATGGCTACATAACTCATAGACTTTACTGTCACTGTTGTACTGTATGTGCATGGAGTTAACATCCTGATGCCTTCTGATTGTATAGAACTTGTGGTGGATGTCATAGCACCATGTGTATTCAGGTGTACACTTGCCCCACTGATGAATTGCAACAGCATGTGAGTGCATTCTCCAACAGACTGACAGGCCACTGCTGCTAACTGTTCTCTACAAGTATACTGTGTATTCAGGGTCCTCCACCCCCCCAAGACAACTGATAGTATGTCAGTGAGCCAAGTAGCACATTGCATTGTGATATGCCTTAGGGCACCCTTCAGCAGGGGTGTGTATACATGCTAACGTATCTTCTCCTCCTTGCCATCATGCTGTGGAACCTCAACAGCAATCAAGTTCACTGACATACACAGTGTCATGGCAATGTCCTTTGGAGTGTTTTCCCAACACACTGACATGGGTGTTTAAATGTTAGACTTTCAGAGGGGTGTTTCTGACACCATTGCTTTTACTGTTGCATCTACTGGCAGTGAACTCACAGATAGTGGTGGGTAAAGTGGGCTCAATCCATTCTGCAAAGTGATTCATGGAGCAAAGGCGGATTCGCGGAGTGCTCTACAATGCGAAGCTGAGTACTTTGCGTTATGATGAGTAATGCAAAGTCCATTGAAAACAATGACTTCGCATTACTCCACCTCCCCAGACCACTACTCCACCAGATTTAAGGCGAAGTGCACTGAGGGCAATGCACTTCGTCTCACTTCGCCTTGTTTTGGAGCTCTGAAGGTGAATTTTGCAGTGATTCATGGGATTTCAGGTCACATGGGCTCTATATTGATCTGCACAGCCTCCGTTCGGGGTAGTATGTGTAAGAAGGAGTAGGAGACGGTGTGCTCTGAGAGCTGTCTGTGATTGAAACCATCTAAAAGCTGTTAAAAAAACATTTTTACATTTTTGGGGGGCTCAAACTTTAGTTCAGCGATTGTAGAAAACCCTCCTGTGTTCATATCATCGAGCATTTTTGGTTTTGTGTGGATTTTGAATGTTAATGTACAACATTGAGAGTGTGTAGTGAAAGACAGTGAAAGTATGCTTTGGGGGAGAGGCGTATCTGTGGTGTAGGTAGATTTAAGTTGGAGAAATCATGATTTCTTTGTTTTTTGGTTATATTTTTGTTGTATAACTGACTGTGTTAATGCGCTCACAGCAATATTGTCCGTAATTGTTGAATTTTCTGGCTGTTTGAGTGTTGTGTGGATCTGGTGCAGCAGTTCATAATTTCAGGTTGTTTGCATTACAACATGTGGCATATTACTGAACTTTTGAATTTGCTATGCATTACTCATTCAGCATTGTAGACAAACTGGTGTGTGTGTGTGTGTGTGTGTTGCGTGACATCAAATAATACACCTTTTATTGTGCCACAGACTAGTGTAATTGCAGGCGCAGCAGTGTGAACCTGCTATTCACTGCAGCTGCCTGATTTTGTACTGTGATCGTGGTATCTGTTCTTTGTTTTGATGCTTGTAATGCCGTAAAAATCTGCAGTCAATGCTCCCCCAACCCCCACTGGCAAAATCAATTTTTTACCAGATTGGATTGTTTTTGTGACCTCATCAGCACCACTGGTTACTGAAGTTGTTTTCATTGCATGACAGACTAGCCTCTTATCTGTTGCTGAAGCTACAGTTATCCTTTTGGCTTCACATCCAGCATCCCCCCAATCAGAGAGTGAACATATCAAAATCTAAATTTGGTTATAATATTGTGGTTGGTCCACCAAAATCCCCTCAAAGACATGTGCAAGCAAAGCTGTTTCTCGCCATGGCAATGCTGGCAGTAAGACAGTCTGTGGGCATGGTAGTACGCAGACACAGAAGTGCATTGCTGATGTGAGGAAAGGTATTTCTCCTATAATGTTTTTTTACAGCCCAATCAGTAGCTTCACTCATAGATGGAGGAGATGATGTTTTCCCAGCCAGTGGTGTTAGTGTTACTGGTGTTAGTGATGGTGGTAGTATTAGTATTGGTGTGTCAGGTTTGAATTCTGACCAGTGTACCTTATCCAAAAATATTGAGTGTGAAGTAGTGCAAGTGAGTGTCAGTGTAGATGATGTCATACTTCCCAGTAACATCCCAGTAACTGAACCTAAGGATTCTGATAATCATGTCAATGAAAGCATACAATGTGATATTCTGTCCACTGTGGCAGTTAATGTCATGCATTTTCCATGCAGTGATTCACAGTGTAGTGAAAAAATATCAGTTGATGGTGGTGTAGATGCTGATGATGAATGTGATGATGACAATGATGTTGCTGTTGTTGCAACATGCAGTCCACATGCTAGCATCCAAGCAGAAGATGTGGATGTGTGTGACATTGATGAATATGATGATGATGTAATTGACCCCAGTTGGGAACCGGAGAAAAAGAAATTCAAAGTGACTGTATCTGAGTCTGTTTGTAGGAATCACCCCCTGTAAAAACTTGTGATTTACTGGTTTTAGTTGATGATGATGACCCAGTAATAAATATGATAGGTAGTCATGGTTGTCAGTTGCAGTCCAGGTGTGCAGTGCCCTAATCATCACGTACCCTCCTCCCCCACTTCAGTGCTTAAAATAATGGACTTAAATAAGCCACATCATGGACATGTTAAAAGCAGAGCATCACAATCCCTTGTTTGGGATTTTTTTGTTCAAGATGCAAATGATGGGTCATTTGCAATCTGCTGAGGTAAAAAAGGGGAGCTTCCAGGTACAGGAGGACAGCATATGCATCTTAAGAATAGGCACTTGGCACTGTGGACCCAGCACAAGCTGGCATCTAATACCACAGTGGGACATTCACCCTCGTCACCGGCAACCATGGCGAGCATGTTATCCCCTTCCATGACTGTTAAGTCCAGTAGTAAATTAAACGTGTGCAGTACTGAGGTAATAAGAGCAGAGGATTACTACAGGCATGATGAGGTGGAGGACCATAATGACTTTGAAATGTTGTCCAGTGCTGGTGACAGTAGCAGTTTTTGTGGTGGTGGTGAATGCAGTATGTCTAGTGCAAGTGGTACATCAACCCCAGTTGGCAAATCTGGCAAAATAACTGCATTTCTGGGTTTATCATCATCACCTGTGCAACTGTCTTCAAACATCCACACTCCACCCCCTGCCAATGCCATTCTTCACAGAGCACAACCATTTGTGATCACATCCCATGTAAAATGTTAAAGTCAGCCCACATTACAGAGTGTTTTTGTGCATAAGCTGAAGTACCCCCCCAAATCATACAGTGTCACATGAACTTAATGCTACTGTAGCAGAAATGCTGGCAATTGATCTTTTTCCCTTCTCCTTTGTGGAGAATTCTGGGTTCTGGTGGTTTGCTGTATGTGCCTGTCCAAAATGGAAAGTCCCATCCAGGACATACTTTTCTATGTGTGCTGTCCCCGAGTTATTCTGCACAGTGTCCAACTCAGTAAGACATGCCCTTCAACATTCCTCCTCTCCATTCATCCATTTAAGTATGGATTTGTCGACAACAGGCAAAACAGCTGGGAGTTCATATCTGTGTATAACTGCACACTGGGCGCAAGTGTCGGGGGTTGTTTGTGATGTTAGTAGTGTGAATAATCAGTGCATTAAGGTGGATTGTCGTGGTAGCAATCTTCCAGGAATTCGACAGCATGCAATGATTGCTATGCGCAATGTGACCTGTTCACACACTGGTGAGAACATGATGGATGTGGTACTGACTGAAATTAACAAATGGCTAAACCCTCTGTCCCTGACAGCTGGAGTCATAGCAAATGACAGTGTGTCAAATGTGGTGAAATGCATCACGAATGGTGTTTTTTTTTTTCGTGTTCCATGCATGGCACACTGGTTAAATCTTGTGGTGCAGAAGTTTCTGCAGCACCCTGATGTAAATGAAAATGATGACTGTTGCACGACATATCAGCTCTCATTTTTCAAGATCTGGAAAGGCCCATGACCAACTGCGACAGTTGCAGATACAAAACAGCCTGCCTCAGCACCGCTTGAAGCTGGAAGTTGTCACCAGATGGAACTCCACTTTATACATGACAGAGAAGTTGTATGACCAATACAAAGCCATCTCAGAATATCTTGTGATGCACACTAGCCGTGATAGTTCTGCGGCCTCCATGTCTATGACGACTGAACAGTGGCACCTCATGGATGCGGTAATAACAATTTTGCAGCCTTTTGAACATGCCATACAGGCAGTGAGTGGCGAGTATGCCTCTATTAGCCAATCAATTCCACTGCTGCAGGTACTGAGGCAGACATTGGTGAATGTACAGCATGGCCTTGATGTTGCCGGAGACAGTGGTAGCAGTATGTTGATGCAACACATGCTGACAGTATTTGACCAGAATCATCACATTGTGAGCATTCAGCGTAGTGACCACTTTGCCATAGCAACATTGCTGGACCCATGATACAAACATGGAATTGCCTCAGTAATGGAGGGGGGGCCTGAACAGGTAAAAAAAATTTCAGTGGTCAACTGGTGCGCTTGGTTCATGGGGTACAGAAGTCACGTGCCAAGGTCAGCAAACCTCGGCAGCATAATCCTGCAGAAGGTGTACCTATAGGACTATCAAGCATATCCTACAAGGGGAAGGGGACAGCAGTTCCAGGTGGTCTGTCATCCAAAGTAGCTGGCGTCAACCTGCTTTGGGAGGCTTTGTGCCAAGTGGGTATTTGTGAAATAAATGATTCAGGAGAACAGGATGATGCATCAACAACTGGACTTAGTGTGGCTCAGAGAATGGTTGAGTCATATTTGTCTGAAAACAGGCATCTGACACTAACTGAAGATCCTCTTTTGTACTGGAGTGGAAAGGTCAGTGAATGGCCAGAGCTGACTGTAGTGGCACTGAAGTACCTCACATGCCCACCCTCCAGTGTAAGTGTTGAGAGTGTATTCAGCTCAGCAGGTGCAATAGTCAGGGATCATTGGACAGACCTGTCTCCTGCAAATGTTACTTTGCTAACATTCATTAAAATGAATGAGAGGCACATACCAGCACAGACTACAACCTCTGTTTTCATACCCTGGCCGAGTCATGGCGGTTTTGGTGATGTGGAAATGGACCATCATGGTGGCACTGGCAGTGGCTGCCTGAAACGGCCCACCACTGATGTAGATGATGACACAATGGAGAAAGAATTTCCCAGTGGTCAGACTTCAGACATAGATGACTATGAGGGAAGCTTTCTTCATAAGGATGATGTGGATAAAGTTGGCAGGTTTTAACTGAAGTAGTTGAAATGCAGTGTGCCACACCGGACCACCAACACCATCACTGGGACTGATGTTAGCCACTGCCACCACTGAGCATGAGTCCGTCTGCCCCCCGGACCACCACCACCGGGACTGATGTTAGTCACTGCCACCACTACCACTGAGCATGAGTCTGTCTGCCCCCCCGACCACCACCACCAGGACTGATGTTAGCCACTGCCACCACTGAGCATGAATCTGTCCGCCCCCTGGACCACCACCACCAGTACTGATGTTAGCCACTGCCACCACTGAGCATGAGTCTGTCTGACTCCCAGACCACCACCACCACAGGGACTGATGTTAGTCACTGCCTCCACTGAGCATGAGTCTGTCTGCCCCCCAGACCACCACCACCACTGGGACTGATGTTAGCCACTGCCACCACTGAGCATGAGTCTGTCTGGACCACCACATCCATCAGCCACAGACACAAAGCTTCTTAATATTTAAACCATAAAGTGAGTTTGTGTATTAATGTTTGTTTTGCTATTTCACTTCCTTTAGTTGTGTGTTTTGTTTTCTGTAGCTTTTCAGAGCCACAATGGTAAAACACATACGGTACACTTATTTTCTTTCTTTTATAGGTTAACAAAAAAAGTCTCCATCGCTAAAACTCAGTGGGAATGGTACGGCAGCTGTACCATACAGAGAGGAACCTATGGAATATCCTTGTGAAATCCATTCTGGTAAGTATGAAGATTTTATTTCATCTATTTTCATTGTTTTGGAAATACTGCAGCAAATATTGCACACAGGTTGTGTTAGTTGACAAGATGTGGGTTTGAAATGTAACTTGACTTGAGACTGAGAACCAGGGAGGGACAAATAACAATTAAGCTGTAAGAAGTCATTCATTTCTTTTTTTAGGAAACTTCCAGATGCTTTGTTGTTCTGTCAAAGTGGCCTTATCCAAAAAAGTTTATCAACATCAGGCACCCCCCCTCCCCCGGGATTGGCACACATGCAACATGCAGAAGTTGTTTCATTAGATGACCCTGACAATCATTAACAACCAGACTCCAGAAGGATGCAGTTGAAATCTGTGAAGAAGTAACAAAATAGGAAACCATTACAGACAAACCTGCAAATATGATTCCCCTCCACCCCCCAGAAAAAAAATACTTACCTTCATGTGCTTGAGAGTTATCTATTTCCAATTTTAATGCAAAAAATTATCATTGAGCACTGGAATGTGCAGACCAACAGTTTCTGTGACCTGTGATACAGAACAATACCATGAGTACATGTCCATGTCAACCCCCCTCCTCACCTACAAAATTTATTTATTTAGCTTTTGTTGACCGGGTAAGTGCACTAGACAAATCCTGCCTATTTTCAGGCACGACCCGGGGGAGGGGGATACAGATGAATGCCAATTGACCTTGAACCAGATTAAGCTGTTGGTGGTATTTTTAGTGAATGAGGGAAATTTGGCCAGGACACCGGGGAAATTCCCCATCTCTTTTCAATAAGTGCCATGGGATCTTTAACATCCACCTGAACTACCACCAGTCCAGGCAGATTGGACCTCGGTTTAACATCTCATCCGAAAGATGGCACCTCAGAAATGCAGCACCCCTCTCATGCTGCATTACAGTGTCAGTACTGGGATATTAACCCAAGTGCCAGATGTGGGAACTGAACCCACAGCCCTCTGATCTCCTGGCCTCAGAGGTGAGTGTGCTGCCTACTGAGCCACTGACACTGCCTACAGAAATACAAATACAGAAACATATATCTATATCTATATATCTGCTCACCAAGGCTACTATTAGTGTACAGCCAAAGGGCACCCCTCCATCCAGTTGAGAGGATCACATTGCATTTGCTCAAATCGCATTGCAGAACACATTGGACCAGTAACAGAACACTGTCATCATTTTATTCTTGTGGACTTTGTATGTGCTGAAACACTCCCATTTCACTGTGCTACCACTTGTCAATTTTCTGCACACAAGGAGAATGCATTTTGAGCCTGCAGAAAAAATCTGGGGACTCTGTGCCACCACTGTGCACATGACTGAGTGTGCCATTAATTCTGGGAGACTTTGTATGTCCTGAAACATTCTCATTTCACTGTGTTACCACATGTCAATTTTCTGCACACAAGGACGATGCACTTTGGGCCTGCAGAAAAAATCTGGGGACTCTGTGCCACCACCGCGCGCTTGACTGAGTGTGCCATTAATTCTGGGGGGCTTTGCATGTGCTATAAGACTCTCATTTTACTGTGTTACCACTTGTCAATTTTCTGCACACAAAGTGGATGCATTTTGGGCCTGCATAAAAAATCTAGGGACTATGTGCCACCACTGCATGCATGACTGAGTGCAGCATAAATCTGGGGGACTTTGTATGTGCTGAAATACTCTCTTTTCACTGTGTCAACACTTGTCAATTTTCTGCACACAAGGAGGATGCATTTTGGGCTTACAGAAAAAATCTGAAGACTCTGTGCCACCACTGCGCACATGACTGAGTGCTCCATTATTTTTCTGGGGACTTTGTATATGCTGAAACACTCTCATTTCACTGTATTACAACTTGTCAATTTTCTGCACACAAGGAGGATGCATTTTGGGCCTGTGGAAAAAATCTGGAGACTCTGTGCCACCACTGTACACATGACTGAGTGCACCATTAAATCTGGGGGACTTTGTGCTGAAACACTCTCTTTTCACTGTGTTAACACTTGTCAATTTTCTGCACACAAGGAGGATGCACTTTGGGCCTGCAGAAAAAAATCTGGGGACTCTGTGCCACCACTGCACGCATGGCTGAGTGCGCCATTAATTCTGGAGGACTTTGTATGTGCTGAAACACTCCCATTTCACTGCGTTACCACTTGTCAATTTTCTGCACATGAGGATGCATTTTGGGACTGCAGAAAAAATCTGGGGATGCTGTGCCACCACTGCGCGCATGACTGAGTGTGCTATTCTGGGGGACTTTGTATGTGCTGTAAGACTCTCATTTCACTGTGTTATCACATGTCAATTTTCTGTACACAAGGAGAATGCATTTTGGGCCTGCAGAGAAAATCTGGGGAATCTGTGCCATCACTGCACGCATGACTGAGTGTGTCATTAAATCTGCTGGACTTTGTATGTGCTGAAACACTCTCTTTTCACTGTGTTAACACTTGTCAGTTTTCTGCACACAATAAGGATGCATTTTAGGCCTGCAGAGAAAATCTGGGGACTCTGTGCCACCACTGCATGCATGACAGAATGCACCATTAATTCTGGGGGACTTTTTATGTGCTGAAACACTCTCATTTCACTGTGTTTTCACTTGTCAATTTTCTACACACAAGGAGGATGCATCTTGGGCCTGAAGAAAAAATCTGGGGACTCTGTACCACCACTGCATGCATGACTGGGTGCGCCATTTATTCTGGGGGGATTTGTATGTGCTGAAACACTCTCATTTCACTGTGTTACAACTTGTCAATTTTCCTGTGCACAAGGAGGATGCATTTTGGGCCTGCAGAAGAAATCTGAGGACTCTGTGCCACCACTGCACGCATGACTGAGTGCATCATTAAATCTGGGGAACTTTGTGCTGAAACACTTTCTTTTCACTGTGTTAACACTTGTCAATTTTCTGCATACAAGGAGGATGCATTTGGGGCCTGCAGAAGAAATCTGGGGACTCTGTGCCACCAGTGAACGCATGATTGAGTGCGTCATTAATTCTGGGGGACTTTGTATGTGCTGAAACACTCCCATTTTACTGCGTTACCACTTGTCAGTTTTCTATACACAAGGAGGATACATCTTGGGCCTGAAGATAAAATCTGGGGACTCTGTGCCACCACTGCATGCTTGACTGGGTGCCCCATTTATTCTGGGGGGATTTGTATGTGCTGAAACACTCTCATTTCACTGTGTTACCACTTGTCAATTTTCTGCACACAAGGAGGATGCATTTTGGCCCTGCAGACAAAATCTGGGGACTTTGTGCCATCACTGTACGCATGACTGAGTGTGCCATTAATGCTGGGGGACTTTGTATGTGCTGTAAGACTCTCATTTCACTGTGTTACCACATGTCAATTTTCTGCACACAAGGAGAATGTATTTTGGGCCTGCAGAAAAATTCTGGGGACTCTGTACCACCACTGCACGCATGATTGAATGCGTCATTAATTCTGGGGGACTTTTTACATGCTGAAACACTCTCATTTCACTGTCTTACCACATGTAAATTTTCTGCACACAAGAAGGATGCATTTTGGGCCTGCAGAAGAAATCTGGGGACTCTGTGCCACCACTGAATGCATGACTGAGTGCACCATTAAATCTGGGGAACTTTGTGCTGAAACACTTTCTTTTCACTGTGTTAACACTAGTCAAATTTCTGCACACAATGAGGATGTATTTTGCTCCTGCAGAAAAAAATCTTGGGACTATGTGCCACTACTGCGTGCATGACTGAGTGCGCTATTAATTCTGGGGGACTTTGTATGTGCTGTAAGACTCTCATTTCACTGTGTTTCCACATGTCAATTTTCTGCACACAAGGAGAATGTATTTTGGGCCTGCAGAAAAAATCTGGGGAATCTGTGCCACCACTACATGCATGATTGAATGCGCCATTAATTCTGGGGGACTTTTTATGTGCTGAAACACTCTCATTTCACTGTGTTACCACATGTCAATTTTCAGCACACAAGAAGGATGCATTATGGGCCTGCAGAAAAAATCTGGGGACTCTGTACCACCACTGCATGCATGACTGAGCGGGTCATTAATTCTGGGGATGCATTTTGTGTGTTGTGTGATTGTTTTGAGCTCATGATATCATACTGACATTATCAATTAAAGCAGCATTGCAAGAATGTTGTGGCAGTTTTGAACTGTACTTTTTTATGCTACTTTACATTCACAACCACTAGTTACCTTGAGTCCTGACTTAAATGATACTCTTCTTTTCCCAATTTCTGTCTGCCTTACTCAGTTGACTACTTTTTTCATGTATGAAAAAAAATGATCATGCCTTTCAATATTGTTCTGACCAGGTTTGTATTTATTTGCAGCTGCTTTTCAATAAATATTGTTCCTTGATGTCACAAAACACTGCCTGCTGCATAACTGTTAATTTACAACAGAAGTGATATATAACAACTAACTAATGTGATAGAGGAAAACAATGACAAAGACCTTTTCAGCACCAATTTAAAAGGAGTTCTCCTTTCATTATTTCACACATGAAAAAAGGTAGTACAGCAGACTCAACTACTTCAAATTCTTGCATCATTCCAGTCAGGATGTATGTAAAGGAAGTTGTAACATAGCATTAAAAATATAGGTCAGAGTTCTCAACAGATTGTTACGCTGCTGCTTTACAGAGATTCACCATGTTACATAGTTATGGTGATGCACATAACCTAATATGTGGGGGGGCCTTACTTCCAGTGGAATATTTCTTGCTCCACAGAGCGCAGTATATTTCTGGGAAAACTGCCAGTAATTTCATTGCGGTGTGTCATGTGATGGAGGAATTCCCATTCAGAAAAGCCACCCACATTCTGCCCCCCTTTCTCAGCAACAGTAGGACATGATGCTAGGGGGAGCGCAGGTGCATGCTCCACTATAGTGAATGTCCAGCAGCTATCCCAATGTTTCGTTATATTATAAGGTTCACTTTGTGGTGAAATGTGGGAATGTTTCCACTAGCAAGGCTCTTCTTACTTGAAACGTGCCCACACATTTCACCACAGACTGAGCATTAAAACATAAAGAAACATTCAGAAAGCTGCCTGGCAATTGGACATTCACTGTAATAGAGCACGCACACCTGCTCTCCCTGACATCATGTCCTAATGTTGCTGAGAAGGGGATAGAAAGTGGGCAACATTTCAGAATGGGAATTCCTCCCCACTTCCTCCCCCTTTTTGTACTTGGACTGCAAGATAATGTTAGTGACTGTACAACAGGATGGCATGCTAGTGTGACTTGGGGGTGATCTCCAGCAGGACTGCATATTCATACCCCCCCAATGCACTTGCACTCGAAAGTCAATAGCATGTGAGGACACTGCACAACACAATCACATGGGAGTGGCTCTCGGTGCACACTTCAGCAGTAGTGCATAT
The DNA here is from genome assembly GCA_016271365.2 of Neoceratodus forsteri. NCBI lineage: Eukaryota > Metazoa > Chordata > Ceratodontiformes > Ceratodontidae > Neoceratodus > Neoceratodus forsteri. The sequence continues at coordinate 997,492,476 of CM028133.1, forward strand.
TCAAGCAATTCCCCAATCCAACCCAGACTTGAAGGTTGATGGCATGTGAGTGCACGGCATAACAGAGCTGCATGCAAATGTCCTTAAGAGTGACTTCCCAACAGATTGACATGTCACGAGTTGTTCTCATTCACTGCTGGTCCCCTTCCCCCCAATACTATCTGCAGCATGACACAAGTTCCTACACTTCACACAGTTAGAAATAAAGACATGAGATAGGATGTTTCTTCATAAAAAGAGATATTTTCTTTTGTTTTTGTTTTATTAAATGAAATAATTAACAAAATAAATGACTAACATTTAAATAATGCATTATATAATATAAATATGAAATTTGTAAATTGAATAAAGTTTTATCATATAAATAAAAACAGAATATATTTAAACCATCAATAATAGTTTGACATACTGTTAATAAGAGCATTAAAATAGAATAGCTTTTTCAAGAAGAAAGCAAGTTAAAAATATTTTTGTTTGTACTCTTTTCATAAACAAATCAACTTAATTTTTTTAACATACTAACATAGTAAAAGCCAGTAGAATAGGCCAAATGGTCTGTCTTGTCCACTCAAAAGCCAGCAACCTAATGGCTGCCCGCCTCAATACCCCCTAGCCCCTAAGAGGGTCTTCTCTAGCTTGAGTTTCCCCTTGTACCTGTCCCACCCCTTCTTGAAGCCCTCCACTGTGCCTTCCTCCATCAGCATCCTGGGAAGCACATTCTATGGCTCCACCACCCTCTCAGTGATAAAATGCTTCCTATGTTCCCCCCTATAATTTCCCGCCTCCAACTTCCACTCATGGCCCCTGGTTACCCCCCCTTCTTCAGCCTAAACAACTCCCTGTTTCCACTTCTAATTATTCCCTTTACATACCTGAAAACCTCTAGCATGTCTCCCCTATCCCTCTCCTCGTCTAGTGAGTAATTTCTGTGTGTACTGATTTTTTTAAATGAAAACTCTTCTTAGGTTTTCAAAGAGTCTTTTGTGTCTCTATTAATTTTTTTTGAAAGGGTAGGAGGCCTGGCTGAGGCGATACCCCTACCTGCCCTTGGGCACCATGATGCGGTTGTCAGTCACTCCCTGAGTGAGATCACAGGGGAAAGCAGGTGCATCCTGGCAGTGATCAGGTGTTATGACAGACCCTCCCCTTCAGAAGACAGGTGAGGAAAGGGCTGTGACAGAGGATATTCTGGCTCCTGATGGTTCTCAGAGGGGGACTGGTCTCTGGACTGCTGCTACACTGCATAGTAAGCATCCATTCTCTCTATTATCTCATGCCACCACTCCACAAGATCACACAGCAGGCAATGGGTGGTCTCATGACCTGAAAAGCTGTCCTCATGGCTCCAGGTCAGCTCTCAGATACTGAGTGAAGACAGCATTAGTGATGTGGAGACCACAGAAGGCCTCATATGTCTGCCTATTCTAGTCTGTCATGATGGTACATTGTGTTTAGAATTTAATTTTAATTTTCTAATATCATCATGACAGACTGTGCCAAACTTCAGAAGCCATCTGCCATGGTGCTGGTGTACAGGTGGAGGTCCTCACCCAGTGCTTTGAATATTTCTGAAGTTGCTGCAATAGAGATAAATAGATAATACGTTAGTATGTGTTGTGTGTTCTGCTGTTTGTCCTTGGAACTAAGATAGATAGATAGCTAGATAGACACTTTATTTATAAAGAGCACCTTCTCAGGGGCTCAGAGCACTACACGATTTCTTTAAAAACAAAATCATCAGAAAACATTTCCACAATCACATTACTGAGTATATAAAACCAAAATTACAAGATATCTATCTGCTGCATAAGACAAGACAGACAGTGAAAGTATAAGACTTCCAATAGTTATATTAAACCATATGCCTGATTAAATAAATTAATATATATATATATATATATATATATATATATATATATATTTATGTATACCATTGGGGTGAGATCGGTTCCAGTGAGATAAATGTGATTATTTTCACCGTAGTGAAATAAATACTCCTGATGTCAGCAGAGTTAAAAGAAATACCATTTATACCTACTCTGCTGACATCGGACAGTGACTCATAAAAACACTGAGAAACACCCCTTCAATAATCCTGCTTCTAAGTCCTTATACTAACATTAGCAAAATTAAGGTACATAATAACATTCAGCTGGAACAGCACTATTAAATGCACCAACATGCAATCACTAAGGCTGCATTTCAATCGCCGACTAGACTGCATCAGTAAAGTCTGCATTGCGAAATAACAACCTAAAAAAGAAGAAAAAAAATCAGCAAATAACTATGTACGTACAAAATACTCAACAAAATGCTGTCATCACACCATGAATTAACAAACTCAGCTTGAAGAAGCAAACAAAACTAGAAACTGAAAAAGATGAAATCCAAGATCTCTGCACGCAGTTCAAAGCAGAAACAGAACCATTACTAGAACCACAGTATGCTGTACACAGTACAACTACATCGATATACCAGATTATGAAACAGTAATGACAAACAAACTACTGCCAGATCTGAAGTATATAGAAAATTACATACTGAGCTCTAAAAATCAGAACACAAAAAAGATGCTGAAGTGAAACACATACAAGCCTTTCTACTAAAAGACTTGGAAATCTCAAAAGCAATAACAGACATCGAACCAAACTGAACTAGATGAACTACTGTGCCACTACTTTATTACTGTGCAAAAAAAGAATGGCATCGAATATGAACCACTGACTATACATTCACAATTTCAAAGCACTGAACGTTATCTCAGAGAAAACAATTACATAGAATCCCTGCTGCTCTCCCCTAAATTTGAAAGGATGAGACAGTCAATTCTATCGAAACAAAAACATTTAAAACAGATGGGAATAGTCAATAAGTCGCATGCTGCAGATGAAATCACAGACACAATATTGGTAAAACTGTACAGCATGAACTTATTAGGACCACAAACTCCAAATGTTCTAAGCAATTCCATGTGGGTGACCCGAAACATCTATTTTGGTGTATGGCGAATTACAGAGACCCGTAACATCAGATGGGGAGACACTACTTTAAAAAAAAACTGTGAAAACATTTACTACTTACAACTTTCTACAGAAAAACAAACTAAGACCTGGACAGGATCTAACCCAAGAGACACCACAGTAATTAAACCCAGAGCATATGAAGTGGATGATATAATAACTGGCCAGCAATTTTTCCGATGGGCTGGACTAGTTGATATTTCCCATAACAATCGGCTGGTTGTTACGGCATTCACAAGCACATCAATGAAAGTATGCCACCCCCTCATTGGGTCTTGTCTTCCTTTTGGGCGGGTTAACAGTTTAAAAAACATGGCAGCTCCATCTCTCGCTTACCACGGAGCTGCCTCAACATGACTGTAAGTAAGAAAAAAATTGCTGTAAGTGTATTATAAAAAATAAAAGATTGGGGAAGGGGGTTCTATGAGAATTTAATGCACACCCTCATTGTGGGATGCTTTGATAACCCCCCGGGTTTATGTAGCATCTCACAACTCTGGTGTGCATTAAATTCTTATAGCACCCCCTTCCCCATCCTTTATTCTTTATAAATGCTGTCCTGTTAAAAATTACATGAATTATAAAGAAAAAAGACCTGTAAAAACAAACACTCTAGAAGCACCTTTCTACTAGCAGTAAATTATCCAATTAAACTTGAAGCACCCTCTTGGTTCAAAAACCAACCACTGGGAATTAACACAGTTGCAAACATAGTGAAGAACATGATTGAACAAACTGGAATGCAAAGTGACTGAAAGCTAACCAATCATTCAATGAAGAAACACCTCATACAAAAAATTGAGTAATGCAAACATAGCCCCTACAGATATCATGCAGATCTCGGGGCACAAAAAGGTACAATCTATCAATACATATAATGCAAAAAACAAATCTGCAAAATACCTAGTAATGAACCCGATAATGAGCCCAGCACTTCCAAACAAGCAACAGAAGTGAAACTGCAAATACCAGCTACCCAATTAAATGGAATACCTGCATGTTTCTGCAACCCAACTATCAATGCTTCAAACATAGCATTCAGTATTGTACAAGATATGTTTACACTCCCCAGAATATTACAGAACACCGTTTGAAGACAAAATCAGAAATAATGTTGTTCCCTTTCTTTTTCAGAACATCAATATCAGAGCTGTCTTCACAAGAGACATGTCTTTTCTTCAGATATTGACTCAGACTGAGTAAAACAACGACTTCACAGGCAAACATTCATCTACGGTTTCCCAAGTCACAACATTGTATTTCCCCTCACCTTAAGTTGCATCCAGAATTTTTTTCACTCTATAATGGATAATAAATAAAGCTTTAGCAAAATACCGAAGCACCCCTGTGAAAATAAACAGGAACCATCTGATGAAATACCGACACGCTCTTGCGAAAATAAACAGTGAGCATAGTGTGCTCCAAATATACTGTGTCTCCGAAAATGTGTAAATAAAAATCTTATAAACAGCATATAACAAAATTAAACCAGCATACCTACCACCACACATCAGCACTCCACAAAACAGAGCCTTCCCCCTCACACAACCAGGAAACACACCACCCAATTAACTCACACACATATATCAACCAATCACAACTCACTACAATCACCCATTCATAAAACACACACTACCAACATCATTAAAAGAAACATGAACCTCACAGCAACAAGCATACTTTTTCACACTGTTTCACTGTCATTGATCTCACCCCCATTGAATAAATAGGACACATGATATGCACATCATGGAATATGGAAATTATTTTCACTCCTGCATCATGAGCACTGTATATTTCACTCGTGCCTTCAACACTCATGAAATATCCAGAGCTCACTCTGCAGGAGTGAAATAATTTTCCATATTCCACACCAGTCCATCATGTATCATGTATCACGTATCATGTATCATATATCATATATCATATATCATATATCTATATATTATAGCTAATGTTAATGCTAGATGTTCAACTGTGGAGAGACTCACTACAATTAAGGTTGTGATAGAAATTACAAGCCTTGTATAAAGAATAGTTCTGAGCAGTGTCTCAGTTGTATGTGAAAGACTATTGTTAAATTTGTGGCAGGATCTGTTAACCTCTGCTACAAAGGTTGAAAAACTGTCCAGAGTTGTTGTGGTGATTTGCATAACACTGTGGAGAGAATGAGTAGTTTTTACGTGTGGTTCAGCTTCGTAACCTGAAAGTAAAGAAGTTTTATTTTTTTTAGAAATTGGGATCTTCAAATTCTCAATCCTGATTGGTTGAAACACCCTCGCACCCATACTATTATTTCTTAACAATGCCCTGCAAATAACAAGTGCCTCCTAGCAGCATCTGTCACAATCTCGTAATCATGTGCCCACCCAAAAGATGATATCTGCCAATTTTTTCAACTTGCTTAATGAGACAGTGATCCAGAGATCATCCCACCCAACTCAGTCCTCAGAACAGACCATACACCTGCTATTACAGTATTATACTTAAAAAAAAACACCACCAACAGCAACACCAACAAAAACACAGTTTCTTTTTTTTTTTTTTGCTAATTTTACTAACATGGGTACAACACCAGTGCTGTGACCACTCCCATCTTCTAATCAGCAGCCCACTCTTGCAACTGAAGCTAGCCAGAAACATGACCCCATGTTCGAGACTGATTTGTGGAAAGTCTCTGTTCTGTCCCCACCCCGACCATGCTGAAATGCTGAACAGCACTGATGCAAAAAACAAAAACCTGTCACCTGACCACAGACACATCACCCTCAGATTAAGATGTTTCACAATTTTCAAGTAAATTAAAATACTTTTTTTTTCTTTTCTTTTTTTTACCAGCAGGGTTCATCAGCCGAGCTGAGTTCTATGTTAGTTGTACAATGTCACCTAACAAGGCTGCACACCATTCTTGTTTCACCACTGCTGCTCGCTCCCTCCTCACAGTCTGGAAACAAAACCATTTTGTTTCCTGTACAGAACAATCTGTAACAGTAGCACAATCCGAAAACTCATGTGGTGGTACTATAAAGTAACAATAACAAAATGCTGCACTGCAATCTAATACAAACAAATTCTGGTCAGAGCCACAAGGGCTGCAAATACAATAGTATTGAAGTAATATGCACACACTTGCTTATAAGCTTAGTGTGCCTGATTCAGGCCTGAATCCCATTTCTCTGAACAGCTCTCAATAGTGCTGCTGAATTCTGTACAGCTGGAGAGGTGGGTGAGTTTGACAGCACTGGAGGGGTAGTCCGAAACTTCCTACCACAGTGAATGTTATGTGCAGTGAGCAGTGAGATTGGATGGGGTAGTCACGTTCAGCAGCGAGGGAGGGGTATTACATTGTTATATTAATTTTCAGCAGTGTAGCCACCATGAAAGAGTATATGCAGTATTTTCCTTGTATTATTTGACAAATTCAATACAGGGAACTTATAATAGGCTAATACTGAGAGATCTCTAAAAGATTTCACACATACATTGGTTTTCATTTTTATAAGGCCTAAGAGATAGACAGTCATTCCACTTAAATAAGCAATGAACACTACAGAAGAAAACAACTTCATAACTCTACATTTATATTTTCTCCCTGTTTATGAAGCAGGAGTATAGATATGATGGACCTAGTGTCCCGTAAGACCTGAAATTACTATGCTGCCACATGCCTTTTGTAGTATTCAAAATTTTCTCAAAGATTTCACAGGCAGTATTAATTCTCTTACAATGTTTTCATTACAGTAAGGACTACTCTGTAAAAAATCCAATTATTATAAGGGTCTAAGTATTCGTGCAATCTGATTAGTTGCCACTATTCCCAGAGCCTTACGTTAAGTTCCTTATTAACATACCTCTGCAGACTAATTACCTGAACATTGATTTTGCTGGTGCTACATTTTTTCAGCATTCTAAATTTGGATCTCAGAGTCGCCATTTAAACTGCCGCTTAGACCTACTGTAAATCTGAAAGTTACAATGGTGTGTCTGTTTATGTGTGTGTGTGTGTGTGTGTGTGGTGTGCATGTGTGTATATTTATGCCCTGCCAATCCTGCCTACACAGTTCTTCACAAAGTCTTTTACCTATCACTGATTCTGTTAAACTCAGTAGCACATTGTGCTGTCAGTGTGGATTTGGCATTAATTATGTGGCAGTGCATGGTAGAGTTTATTCTTGCTGGTTTCCTGCCTTCTTTCGTAAGGGAAGCACAAATTGTAATTAAAAGATATTCAAAAATGGCTGAACCTGCAGACTCATGAGCTTGCTGGTTTGTGCAGGACTATAACAGCCTCTGTGCAGCAGCGGTGTGGGCATTGCTGATGAGCAGATGGGCAGGGATTTTAAAATAACAGCTGATTTCAACTCAGCTGGCATTGCAGGGGAGCTGGTAGATTACGTGTGGATGTGTGGGCAGGTGGGAGTTTCTCTTAACAACCATTGTGAGTCTTACTGACATCAGGCAGGTGGCAGGTTCAATTAGAAGCAATGGTGCAAGTTAGTAAATGTACTGGGGGTGCTGGTTTCTAGACTGGGTGTTTCATGGAATGGTCACAGTGTGGCTCAAAATATGAATCAATGGAGCCAGATTGAGAGCAGGTGTGAGGGGGGTTAATTATCAGTAGTGGTTCTGTTTACAAATAGCAAATTGTCATTTTCATTTGCCAACCAACACTTGTCCTCCATGAAGCTCCATTCCAAGCACAGGAATGTCTATTAGTTTATTCCCCCTCATAGACATAACAAACTCCTGCATCCTCGCAACACAATCTAGAGACATAGTGGCATAAAATTAAAACAACAAAAAAAGCCTTTCTTTTCTGTCTGGAAATTCAGACTACAACCAGTCCTGTACTGCTTACTTCCACAATGCCTCCTTCTGCCTGCAGAACCAACCACATGCCTACCTCACTGTGAATCTTCATTCACTCACTAGGCCCCTGATTTGCCTCTGCGTGACTGCCCCCTCATCACCATACCTTCATTTGTATTGTCTTGCCTTAGACATTGTTTTTCCAAACGTGTTTCCCATCACTGTACTCAATCAATCATAATTTATTTAAAAAATAGTGCTATTTCAAAACCATAACACTAGTACATAACTATAAAATAAATAAAACAACTACACACATAAAAACATCTATGACAAATCAAATAAAATCTGAAAATGCCAAAGTAAACAAATTAGTTTTTAATGCAGATTTAAAGCTCTCCACTGACAGGCACTGTCAAATCCAACATGACAGAGAATTCCACAGGGATGGGGCCACAAATTCAAATGCACAGGCCCCAAATGACTTTAAATGAACCCAGGGAATCTCTAGCAATCCCTCATCGGTGGAGTGAAATGGCCGGGAGGGGCAATAGGGATGAAGAAGATCTTGCAGATAACTCAGTCCCAGTCCGTGTAGGGCCTTATAGGTCAGTAAACTGACCTTAAAGGTGATCGACCACTGAATAGGCAGCCAGTGTAGATCGCGCAGCACCGGCATGACATAACAGCTACGAGGCAGCCCAGTCAACAGCCTAGCTGCCACATTCTGCACTGGCTGCAATCATCAGATATCAACCCCTGGTAGCCCTAGGTACAAGGAATTACAGTAATCAAGGCGAGAGGTTACAAAGGCGTGAACCAAAACTGGTAGGTCATCAGGCAGAACTAGGTGCTTGTTCTAGGCTACATTCCTTAGATGGTAAAAGGCAGTCTTGACAATGGATGACACCTGATGTTTAAGCGTCAATCCATCATCAAGAATCACACCCAGATCCTGCACCCATTCAGAGGTCATCAGCTGGTGACCACAGAGCCAAAGGCCCAATGCTCGCCTCTCCGATGGCCCCTTTACCCGACGGCCCAGGTCCACCACCAAAACCTCAGTCTTATCCAGATTCAACCTCAGCCAGCTGACACTCATCCAATCCTCAATTTTGGAAAGGCAGTCATTAAAACGCGAGACAGTGCCCCCCTTGATTGGGCACAAAGGACAGGTAGAGATGCCAGTCTGGTGGCACTGAGGGCTGAGGCACTGGTCGCCTTACCTCATACCATGCCGGTGACCCATGTTTGGGAATGAGCACTGGTTGCCTGGGGTCAGCTGGGGAGGAGAAGGATAGAGCACCTGATGGCTGCTCTCCTTCTCCGGGGGTTTGCTGCAGGGTCCCACTGCACTGCTGCCTCCTAGGGGAAGCCTGAGTGGAAGCACGGTATTCTGGAGAAGCAGAAAGGGCATTGGGTTGATGTCAGCAGAGGGGCAGAGTGGGAGGTATATCTCTACATGCCTCCTTGCTCATTGCCCCTCATTGCACACCGACGTCAGGGAAAGGAAACCAGAAAAACACCTCAGTCCCTCCTAGACGATGACACCTCTCTGAGGGGAACTCTGGTCTTGTCAGACAGACTCCATTGTTCCAGACTCTACACATGCACATACAGTATGTTGGTTTGGAGAGGTAAGTATGGGGGGGTCCCTCTCCACCCCACCCAGGGAATATACCGGGGGTTGCAGGTGTGTGTGTGGAACCGGAGGCACTCTAGGGGCAGATCATGATGGGATTGGAGCCTGCAGACAGAAGATGTCAGAGAGAGTGGAGGGAGGAGGCAGCTTGGTGCATAAACATAGAGTTAAAAAAATAAAGGACGGATGGATCACGTGACGCTCGTAGGGTATGGCTGCAGCCTGAGGGTTCTCCGTCCCCCGCCGCTTTAATTCCGGTTTTTGCAAGGGCTAATTCATTTTGTGGGAGTCCAGAGGCTAGCCAGATCTTGTAGGACTACCTCCTGCCCCTTTTGGTGACATCGCTCGTTTCGTGCCTCTTCTGGTTTGTGTGTAGCGGCGGTGAAAAGTCCGATCGCTGCTTCTCCTGTGCCGCCGTGTTCTTTTACTCCTGCCAGCACTATTTGCGATTTTGCTCAGTTTTGCAAGCTGGATGGACTTTGGGACACTCTGGAAAGTGTATTAGCACTGGCTATATCCATTTTGGTGGCAGTACTCGTTTTAGTACTTTTAAAGGGGCCAGTACCAGTTTCAGTGGCTAAAGGCTGGGGTGAATTTGTGACCTGAAGGCCTCTTTCTACTTTGTGGCAGAGCTCAGTTTTGCACTCCATCTTTATATTCCTCATGGGGAAGATATTTACACTGGCGTTTGGAGACCTTTGGGCTCATCTAAAGAGTGGTTTCTGGGCTATACAGTTGCAACTTTGTTCTGGAAGATGCAGTCCAGTGAAGTGGAATTGGAAGCTAAACGTCCCCGTAGGGAGCTCTTCGCCCTTGATCCAGGAACAAGAGTTAAAACCGGAGAAAATTTACAGCGAGCTTTCAACTATAAAGGACGCCTTATTTAAACTTATAGAGGAAGTGGCGGAGATAAAACCGGCTTTGACCCAGTTGGCGAGAAGGGTGACCGATGCGGAGGCCAGAATCTCTTCTCTGGAGAGAGCTATGGACAAATCAGGCCCTAGTTTAGTGGAGTGCAAGAGAATTATTGCTAAACTAGAAGATTGTTTGGATGACTTGGAGGGCCGTAATAGACGTAATAACCTGGTTTTGTTGGGCCTCCCAGAGGGTGAGGAAGGGCCGAATACTATCCAGTTCTTGCAGAAGCTTATCAAGAAATCGGTGGGTCCTTCGCCCAATGGGCCAGAATATATCATAGAGAGGGGGCATAGAGCCCTTAGAGCCAAACCTCCACCCTCAGAGCCACCGAGACTGGTTATTTTCAAACTTTTGAATTATTTGGACAGAGAACATATCTTGAATGGTGTGAGAAAGTTGGAAGTTTTCCAGTGGGAAGGCAAGAAGCTGCGTCTGGTTCCCGACTTAACTTGGAAGATGAGACAAGTTCGAGCCAGTTTTAGGCCGATTACATCGAAGCTCTTGGCGGTAGGATTCGTCACCGCCTACTCTACCCAGCGAGGTTGAGATTACTTTCAGGAAGGCCGAAGAGGTTCAATTCGGCGGAAGAAGCGCTTGACTCCTTGAGAACTCTGCTACCGGACTTGTTTCCTAAGGGATGAAAGATAAGTTTATTTGTATGGACAATGCCTGGTAACTGTTTGTTTGCTAAGTTTTGTAACTCGGTTTGTTTTGCTAATATTATTATAATGGTACTTTGATCAGTGTATTATATAGCTGATAAGTTAGAAAAGTAACAAGTCTGATCGATACATGCGATTATTAGCCATTAGTGGGAGGGTAAGGGGTTTATCAGTTGATTTATTGATATGCCTGTTTAGTATATATTACCTTAGAGTTTGATTGGTGTACCGGGTGGTTTTATACTAGCCCTTGCATATATTTAGTTTAGGCAAATGTTTTTATGTGTAGTCGGGCTGCATTGTTTGTATGTTTAATCAGAAGGATAGTTTTTTTTTTTTTCAGTAAGGTGTACTAATGATGTTTGATGTACAATAATAGTTTGTTCAATTTATTAGTTATAATAATTTAGTTGGTTTTGTGCTGTTAAGGGGCATAATGCTAGTCATGATTTTTAGACAAGCCGGACGATTCTTACTTGTCAATGTCATAATTTGGGCAGTCGTAGTTCGGCCGGCTTCTCCTTTTATTTTTGGCTTTTTGGGTTTAGCTTGGGCCTTTTTATGGCCTAGGACTGGAGTGTACCAGGGCTGGCTTATATTTTCCTTTGAGTTGGAAGGGATGGGAGTGTTCGATGGCCTGATTTTCTTAGCTTATTAAGCGCATTATGCCCCTAAATTTCTAATCCTGGAGTGTTCAATTCTCCTTTTACTGGTGAATGTTCTGTTAAGTAGGGTTAATTTATGCGACCTGTTGTTGTTTTAATGTGCGAAGTTAGGGAATTTTTCCTTTTCACTTTAATAGTCTAGCCCGTATATAATGTTTGTTATGACGTTGTATTTTATAGGCTCATTGGTAGCGGCCGGTGGTTATACCCGTCTCTATGTAGCTTCATGTACCTGAGAATGGGGTGTTGGCTTCGGGCCAGGGGGGTGAGTTATAAGTTTTTTATGGGTATGTCATTATGGTGTCTAGGGGTTGGTGGGGTTTTTTGCAATGTTGAAATTTTTTTTGTTGTTGTTATGTGGGGATTTGTATGGGAGGGCAGCTATCCCATATGTTTTATGGTTGGTATAATAGATGGTGGATAGGTTGAATATAATTTCTTGGAATGTTAAGGAGGAAAGGATAACTGTAAAAACTTGTTGTTTTGAATCATCTTGCCTGCTTGAAACCAGCAATTGTGTTTTACAGGAAACCCATGTTCTTGTTGATAAATTGGCCCATTTCAAGAAAAAGTGGGTAAATCAGGTTTTTGGTGCTGGTTTCTCTACTAGCAGCCGGGGGGTGGCTATTTTAGTTGCCCGGGGGGTTCCATTTATACACTCCCAAGTGATATCGGATCCGCAAGGTCGTTTTATTTTTGTTTTGGGTAGTATTGGTGGGATTAAATTAATATTGGGCTCTGTATATGGGCCTAACCTGGATTCACCCGATTTTTTTATGCAGTTAGGTATGACCTTGGCCTCTTTTGGGAACGTCCCAATAATCTTAGGGGGGGATTGAATTTAGTTCAGGTTAATAGATTAGACAGATCATACTGTAAAGGCTCCTCTCTTTCTCCAGCCCAGAAGGCCATGTGGGAGTTTATGTCTTCAATAGGTCTAATTGATCCCTGGCGTTCTTTTAACCCTAGCCTCCGTGAGTTTACGTTTTTTTCTGCTGTGCATAAATCATATTCGAGACTGGACTTTTTTTTGGTCAGTCAGTTTAGTCTGTCCTGGGTGGTGGAGGCCGAAATCTTGCCCCGAGTTATTTCTGATCATTCACCTATAAGGATTGTGTGTTCACTACCACATTTACTGACTAGGTCCTATTCATGGTCACTAAATAATAATTTGTTGAAAGACTCCAACACATTAGCTGGCTTTAAAGTGTTTTTAGAGAATTCTATTGCCAGTAATTGGGGTTCCATTAGCACTACCGATCAGGCGTGGGTGGCTCGGCAGTGTGGAGGGGTGAATTACGCTTTAGCAACTATCCGTAAGAGTAAGGCAAGGCACTACTGGACAACTGTTTAAAGGAAATCAAGGACTTAGAAAGTTTGAATGTTAATCAGATAACAGCAGAACAAGTTAATAAACTAACTGTTTTGAGGAATCGATACGCAGATATGCAGAGAGAGAAGTTATTGGTTCGGCTGTTAGGGTTAAGGCTTTTACCTGGGACAAGGTAGTAGAGCAGGAAGGTTGCTGGCTTGGCAATTAAAGCAGAGATCTTCGCAAGGTGGGTTTCACCCTCAATAACCCGGACTCAGGGCAAGTGGTTACTGATCCGCTGAAATTTTAGGTATTTTAAGTCCTTTTATCAGAAGCTATATACAAGCCAGCAGTCCTCCGCCCAAGTATTAGACCGAGTCACGAGAGTTGTTAGATTCTATTTCGTGCGAAACTCTCAAGTGAAGCTGGTCCTCAATTGACTGCTCCTATCTTAGTGGATGAAATAGTAAGTGTTATTGATTCATTTGGTTCAGATAAAGCACCTGGCCCGGATGGATTTTCAGCTTTCTTTATCAGCGATTTAAGGTTACTCTTGCACCTTTATTGCAGGAGTTATTCTCCTTTTGGTGTGATCGAGGGATCAAGTACCAGACACCATTTGAGGCTAGGATTATTCTGTTGTTAAAACCAGGTAAGTCTGCTGAGGAAGTGGGTAGCTATAGGCCGATTTCATTGTTGAATATGGATGTTAAAGTTTTTGCTAAAGTTTTGGCCAATAGACTAAAGCATGTTTGGCGGACTTTATTAAGTCTGGAGCAAGCTGGTTTTGTGGAGGGTTGCTCCTCAGCTGATCATTTCCGTAAGTTGTTTTATTTGATTTCTGAATCTATGGACCCGGAGTTGGAAGCGTCACTAGTTTCCCTAGATGCTGAGAAGGCCTTTGACAGGGTGGAATGGGCCTTTATGTTCGCTACCCTGTCAAAGCTAGGGCTTCCGGAAAGATTTATTCATATGGTTCGGGTTTTATATTCTTATCCTGTAGCTAGGATCCAGTGTAACAACTTAATTTCAGAGGTTTTTCCCCTTTCTAGAGGTACTCGGCAGGGTTGCCCTTTATCGCCATATCTTTTTAACTTGTATGTAGAACCGTTGATTCGTTTTATTAAGTTTAATTGCGATGTGAAAGGGCTACGGATTGGAGGCAAGGAATTTAAGCTTTCTGCATTTGCGGATGATTTACTGTTACATATTTCAGACACTACTTCCTCTCTTCCTATAGTTTTCGATTTGATTGATAAGTTTAGTAAGTGTTCAGGATACAAGTTGAATAAAGCTAAAACATCAGTTTATGCTTTATCTTCTTCACTTCATAAAAGTTGGTGCCTTTCTTTGGGTCTTTGTTGGCAAACTAAGTCTCTAACTTATTTGGGGATTCAGATATCTAAGAATTTGGAGAATCTAGTCGATCTAAATTTTAAACCTCTGGTTAAAACCATTAAGGAGGATTTGGTTAGATGGTCCAAGCTTCCTTTGACTTTTTCCGGTAGAGTTAACACGATAAAAATGATGGTTATGCCTAAACTTTCTATGTTCTATCTAACCTAAATGTGTACTTACAAAGTCCTTTTATGCATTTAGTTCAACATTGTGTGACATTTCTATGGAATGGGAGACCCCCTAGAAGGAGTTATCCTAAACTTACTCGCCAGCGACGACTCGGTGGGCTCCAATTGCCGGACTTTTATGCTTATTACCTTGCGATCCATTTGGCGAGGTTGAGTGCCTGGGTAAGTAGTGAAGACATAACCTACCCTGGTCTTCAGTTAGACCGTTTATATGTTAGTGGTCTTAAGTTGGATTTGAAGTCTTTGCTTTATGTTCCGTGGGTTAAGATTTCAAAGCGGGCGAGGGATACACCGTTAGGATGGGACATTAAAGCTTTGCAACAATTTTATATGAAACTCCATATTTCACAGAGATATGACCTTTCCCAACCGATAGTCGGGAATCCGAATTTGATAGTTGGGAGACATCCTATATCTAGGCAAGGGTTTGTAGGGGACATGAAATGGCGAGTTCAAGATTTTTGCCAGGATAACAGACTTCTTACATTGCAGGCTTTGGTGGAGAAAATGGAAGGTAAATGTCAATCTTATTTGAAATTAAGTCAGATATTAAGTTGTATTAAATCGTATTTTGGTAAGAGGCTAGATCAGACTATTTTGGGATCTATGTTTGTGGAGTTGAATGGGTTTGTGCGGGCGGGCAAGGCGATATCCAAAATATACAAGTATATTATAGTTAAGGACTCTTTGAAGGTGTCACCAATCCCGTTATACTGGGAGTTAAATCTGTCTTTGGGTAAATCAGCAGAAATTTGGGAAATGGCTTGGGTCGATATCTTTAAACTGGTTAAGCAGGATAGATTAAGAGAAATTCAATTTAAATTACTTCATAATCTATATTTTTCCCCAGCTAAGCTTTCAAGGATGACTGGTCGTTTGGCAGCGAGTTGTGCAAATTATGGCGACTCGTTGGCTACCAGCTTCCATAAGTTTTAGTCCTGCCCTAAGGTGGTAGGTTTGTGGCATTTGGTGAAGCAAGTGATTGGTCAATTTTATGATTTGAGCAGATACTTTACCCAGAGGTTTGTATACTTGGTGTGTTTGATAATATACATAGTAAGATAACTAAGTGTCGTTTAGCTATGGTAGCAGCAGTAACTAAATTGGTAATTCTGCGGCACTGGAGAGGTGATTGGACTCCCTCGCGTACGGAGTGGTGGGAGGAGTTTATGAGTGCCCTGAATGCAGAAAGAGCGACTCTTTCTTTATATGACGCTTCACCATTTTTTGCAGTGTTGGGGGAAGCTACTCAAATGTTTGAAAGATAGATACGGGTACTAATAGCAAACCGTGTGATGTTTGTTTAATGCAGGTGGGATATCGACCCTAGTTAGGTAGGTTGGTACATTATTTGCATGTATCCTTTCCTCCTTGTTACTCCCTTTTCTTGATTTAGTCACATTATGTGTATCTAAGTTTTACTTAGTTTGTTCTCTGTGGATACTTTGTTCTTGTATGATTCTACATGAGTGTGTCAGTTATAGGGATAGCTGCCAGGGTTGGGGGGCTTTTGTTTTATATTGTTTTATAGTGTGTTTGTATTTGTATTTGTATTTGTATGTTGTGTATACTTGGTTTGTTATAATGCAATAAAGTTTGGTTATTTGCAAAAAAAAAATAAATAAAGGACAGGTAGAGCTGAGTATCATCTGCATAATAGTGAAAACTCAGCCCATACCACCTTACAATGTCTCCCAACAGCAGCATATACAGTACTCTGCAAACAACATAGGGGACAGTACAGAACCCTGCTGAACCCCACATGGCAGGGAGACCTTATTATAGGAGTAAACCCCACAGACAACTCTCTGAAACCTGCCAGTGAGGAAAGAATGGAACCATCTGAGGACTATACCAGACAGTCCACAGATTGACCACAGGCACCTGACCAACAGCCCATTGTCCACAGTGTCAAATGCTGCTGAGAGATCAAGAAGAACCAAGATGGAACGGCTCCTCCAATCTCTTGCTACTAGGAGACTATTGAGAATCCAAACAAGGGCTGTCTCAGTATTATGCTGTTTCTGGAAACCAGACTGGAGAGGATCGTAGATGTCGTGGATGGTCAAATGATCCTTCAGCTGCAGTGTGATCACATTCTCAATAACCTTACCCACAAAGGGGAAGTTAGAGATGGGTCTGTAGTTAGTAAGACAGTATGGGTCGATAGAAGGTTTCTTAAGAAGGGGTACCACTAATGCCTCCTTCAGGGTGTCCGGAAACACCCTGAATTCTAACAAACACCAGACTATCTCAGCAAAGACCGGGCTGAAGGTCTCAACACACCCCACAAGGAGGCGTGTTGGGCCGGGTTCCAAACCACAGCAGGTTGGCTGCAAAAACTGGATGATCTTCACAACCTTCCTGATTGCCAGCCAGCCGAAATCAGACCAGGCAGACCGAGGAGCTGCCACCTCCTATTGATCACTAACAGCCCTAATCTCAGACCTGATGTCAGCAACCTTATCAGCAAAAAAGTGAGCAAATTTGTCACACTTCCCTTGTGACAATGCTCTCTGAGACTGCAGACAGACTGGATTGCACAGTCTGTCTACAGTACAGAAGAGCTGAACTAGTTGATTTTGTGCCACAGCAATCTCCCTGGACAGGAACTCTGCCTTCTTATGGGAGATAGCCAATTGATAGTCCTTGTAATGGGTTAACAATCTAAGTCTGTCAGCATCCAGGCTCGATTTTCATCAGCAATGCTCCAGCCTTCATCCCACTTTCCTCAGCTCTCTCAAGTTCCCATCAAACCAAGGAGACTGAAGGCACTGGGTAAGGGGACAAACATGGACAGGAGCAAGACAATCCAAAGCCTCAGTCACAGCATCATTATAACACCGGATTAAGGCATCTGGGTCACCACTATTCCTTGGCAGCCCTGATAGTTCCAGCACCGCCAGTAGGCCCTTGGGAGATAAACCCCTTAAAGGGCGGTACTGGATCATCTCTGTAGGGGTAGGCCTATATAGGGGTTCTGAAAATTGAACCTTATGGTGTGATGATCCGACCAATTGACTGGTTCCACCACCAAATCAGAGGCCTCCATACCCAGAAGGAAGAATAGGTCCAAGGAATGGCCATGCCTGTGGGTCACAGAGGTAATCACCTGTGAGAAGCCCAGTGAATTCATCAACTGGAGAAGTCTTGACCAAACTGCGAGAGTTTATCATTGACCCAAGCATTGAAGTCCCCCGGCACCATCCATCCATCTGGGGGACTCAAACACCATGTTGACAATGAAGTCTGTGACTTTCTGCAGGAACTGCTTCTCGCCCTCGGGTGGACGGTAGACGAGAAGAATCCTGCACCCCCACAACTGCACCCACAATACATTCAAAGGACTGAGTCTCCCCTACAGGCACCTCCACAAGGTTCAATTCTGATCTAAAATCAATGGCCACTCCCCCACCCCTATGATCCAACACTGGGCAGTGTATCACCGAAAACCTGGCCAGAATTGCTGACTCCAAGATAGGGCCAGAATTTTCATCCAGCCAGGTTTCGGTGACACAAGCCAGGCCTGATGATCAAACAGGATCAGCAATCAGTGCCGTCTAGTTTTTAATACAGCAAAAAGCAGCAAGAGGACTGCACCACTCGGAGGAAACTTCAAATATAGCAGGTTTTAATGATAAATAGTATAAAATAACACCGCAGTTGTGCAAAGTGCAACAGAGATGCAGCTACAACCCTCTACTGGTTTCTCATTCAGACATGTGTCATCAGAAGGATAACGAATCAAACAGATAGATCCTTTTTAAGCAAAACAAGCATAATAAATTTAAAGTGACAGTGTAAGAAAAAATATATATACACGCATCTCACATAAACCCACAGAATCCATACTCATTTAAAAACAGTGATGAATCTCATATACACTGCAGGAGAATTTTTTGCTTGGTTTTAGTAGCAGATCTGAAAGTATAGCATAGGATTAGCAAGAAGAAAAACATTGCATAAAAATATGGAACATATAGAACATAGGCATAAAGCCTCATTAAGGGCCTATATACATAAATTTATATCATATCATTTAGAAACTCCAACTATTTTGAAAGATATACTTTATGTTTAATGTTACCATCACATTTTTACCATAAACTATATGTTCTTTTCAATTTAGAGAATATGATGTTGCATATAACAATTAATCCTTCAATCTGGAAAACAAACATAGAAAAAATCAGAAAGACCCATTAGTTAGGAGAAAATAAGTTAAGACAAAAAATAAATAATTTTGTCTTTCTCTTAATGCAGGATAACAGTTCAGTTCTGTCATTAAGTCCTGGAGGTTCTAGTCCCCCCATGGTAAAAATCCAAAATAACTCATGAAGGAATATTTGTTGTCATGGTTACCACCATGTGGTCCCAATATCATCTTTTCAAGAGCACAAAACTTGAAAGAATGTCTACCACCTCTATTGCTGTTTACATGAAATGCTAGTGCATTTTTTGGCATCTTTATTTGTGATTGAAAGAAGATATTCTGCTATTCTAATCTTCATGGGTCTACTGGTATTACCGATATAGAAGGAACGACACTCACATGTGGCAAGATAGACAACATTACTACTACTTCAATTAAAAAATTCGCTAATCTTCAACAATTTGGTGTTATTACATGAAGTGAACGTGTCAGTTCTAAAGATGTAAGGGGCAAAACTTGCATTCACCACAACTAAAATAGTCCACAGGTAATGGCAATAGCCCACTGTTACCTGATGTGATCTCTTCTTTGTCATATAGGTAGTTATGCACCAATTTATCCTGCAGGTTTCTGCCCCTACAGAAAACATAACATGGTTTCTCCTTACCATCTTACCTACTATACTAGCACTGTAGTTTAGGACACTGAGCTGCAAACCTGGAGACCTGGGTTTGAATACCATAGCTCTACTTACATACTGTGTGACCCTGAGCAAGTCACTTAACTTTCTAACACCTGGAATCCATAGGGGCACAGGATCCAAGACAACATGGGTTTACAAAAGGAAGATCCTGTTAAACTAATCTCATAGATTTCTTTGACTGGGTAACCAGAGTGGTGGACCAAGGGGGAGCAGTTGATGTCGCCTACCTTGACTTCAGCAAAGCTTTTGACACTGCTCCACATAGAAGATTGATAAATAAGCTTGGTAGACTTGGATGGGTCAGAAGTTGGTCAACTGGGTGGCAAACTGGTTGACGGGCAGAAAACAGAGAGTGGTGGTAAATGGTATACAGTCAGAAGAGATGCAAGTCACAAGTGGGGTACCTCAGGGATCAGTCCTGGGGCCAGTCCTCTTCAACATTTTTATTAGTGACCTTGCAGATGGACTAGAGGGTAAGACTTGTCAGTTTGCAGATGACACCAAGATCTGCAACAGAGTAGATGATCCAGATGGGGTGGGCAGAATGAGAAGAGATCTGGATAAACTAGCAAAATGGTCAGAAGAGTGGCAACTGGGATTTAATGCAAAGAAGTGCAAGATCATGCCCTTAGGGAAGGGAAATCCTGAAGTCACCTATAGGCTGGGAGGGGAGTTGCTAGCAGTCACAAAAGAAGAAAGAGACTTAGGCATCATCATCACTGATGACCTGAAATCATCCAAGCAGACCTCTAAAGCAGTAGGTAAGGCTAGGGGGGTGTTAGGGTGTATTGGTAGGGGTATCACAAGTTGTAAGAGGGAGGTAATAATCCCTCTTTACAAGACACTAGTTAGGCCCCATCTGGAGTACTGCATGCAGTATTGGAGGCCACACCTTCACAAGGACATTAACCAAATTGAGGCAGTCCAGAGAAGGGCAACCAAATGGTGCAGGGACTGCATCAGAAGACATATGAGGTCAGATTAACAGAGCTCAATATGTATACCCTTGAGCAAAGGAGGGAGAGAGGTGATATGATCGAGGCATTCAAACATCTTAAGGGCATTAACAAGGTGAAAGAGTCTAACATGTTTAAATATAAGAAAAATAGCAGGACAAGAGGACACAGCCTGAGATTAGAGGGGGGTCGACTAAGGGGGAATGTGAGGAAATTCTTTTTCACAGAAAGGGTGGTGGATGCATGGAATGGCCTACCTCAAGAAGTAGTGGCTATGAATACAGTGCGGTCAAACAGGCATGGGATAGGCATAAGGGAGCAATACAAATGAGTATGAATAGATAGGCCACTGGCAGAGCAAAGGCTGATGGCACATTTATAAGGTAGGAAAAGAAATGGGCAGACTGGATGGGCCTTGTGGTCCTTATCTGCTGTCAACTTCTATGTTTCTATGTAACCAAGAGTTGTTCATTTTCCAAAATGTGCCAATTATTATTTACAATGGCTTGTACTGCATGTGTATGCCTATAGTGTAATTAGTGATGAAATTAGCTCTGGGTGGTCCCTTTCTTGAGTTTTGTAGCTAATAAAGTCTCTCTGAGTATCCAGGGTGTCTAGGAAAGCCTGTTCTACAAGTTTGGTGGAATAACTTCTTTCAATGAATCTATGACATATTTTGTTGCCATTTAGAATAAAGTCACTGACTTCTGAACAATTCCTGCTTGGTCTAAATAACTGGCCTTGGAAATATTATTAATCAAATGGCGTGGATGGCAACTGGATGCATGGAGAAGTGAATTATGGTCAGTTTCTTTACAGAATAGATCAGTTTTTAAAAGTTTAGTAATCCTTAAATCCAAAAAGGAAGCACTCCTCTGGCCACTCTGTACAGTGATGTTAAGATTTGGATCAGTAAATTCAAGATACTTAACAATTTTTCTCAATTCATCCTGTGTACCTGTCCATACAATGAAAATATCATCAATAAAATGATGCCAGATATCAATCCTATCACGAAAAGGATTGTTCTGGATGTCATAGACAAATTCTTTCTCCTACTTGCGCAGATAAAGGTTGGCATAATTAGGGACAAAAGTAGCTCCCATGGCCGTACCTTTAATTTGCATGTACATCTCCTTACCAAACATAAAAACATTCTTAGATAATTCATGTTAGCTACAGGGTAGGAGAAATTTTTTTGGGGGTTCTTCTATAATTTCATCCAGGGACAGCAAATAATCAAGGGTTGAAATACCTCCCGAGTGGGGGACATTAGTGTAAAGGGACATAATGTCCATGGAAACAAGGTACCACTCCATCTCAGTCTGCATCTCTTGTAATATACCTAACATCTGAGTAGTAGCCCTGAGGCATGATGGTAATGCCATAACATAAGGTTTAATGTGTGCATCCACAAATTTTGACAAAGGCTCAGTAAGTGAGCCAATACCTGCTGCAATTGGTTTCTTAGGTGGATAATGGTAGTCTTTGAGGATTTGGGCAATGTGTAAATACTCACCCTGACAGGATTAGATACAGTTAAGAAGCTTATTTCAGATGTAGTGATAACCCCTGAAAGTAGAGCATCATTAAGAAAATGACTATTTCTTGTTTAAATTTAGGAGTAGGGTAACTTTTTAAGGGGATGTAAAAATCTGCATCGCTAAATTGTCTGTTATTCTCTTTAATATAAATCTCTCTGGGCATGATTACCACTGAACCCCCTTGTCAGCTGGCTTAACAACAATATTATGATTCTTTCCCAATTCCCATAAAGCAGCTGCTTCTTCACCAGCAATGTTAACATAGCTTGCGGCTGGATAAGTTTCAAACATGGATTGAAATGGAAGAAAGAGACTTGGGCATCATCATCACTGATGACCTGAAATCATCCAAGCAGACCTCTAAAGCAGTAGGTAAGGCTAGGGGGGTGTTAGGGTGTATTAGTAGGGGTATCACAGGTCATAAGAGGGAGGTAATAATCCCTCTTTACAAGACACTGGTTAGGCCCCATCTGGAGTACTGCATGCAGTATTGCAGGCCACACCTTCACAAGGACATTAACCAAATTGAGGCAGTCCAGAGAAGGGCAACCAAAATGGTGCAGGGACTGCATCAGAAGACATATGAGGACAGATTAACAGAACTCAATATGTATACCCTTGAGCAAAGGAGGGAGAGAGGTGATATTTTATTATCTGGCTATCTATTATCTGATTATCTGGCTAAGCATAACATCTTATGCCCAGAGCAACATGGCTTCCGGGCTGGTCACAGTACCAGCACTGCTCTAATTGAATTCTCCAACTTCCTACACTCCTCCTTGGATACCAGCTCCCTAGCTGGTGCAGTGTTCATCGACCTCTCAAAGGCTTTTGACACCGTCTCCCATCCACTTCTGCTGAATGCTCTCTGCCACACTGGTCTCTCAGCTGGCCCCCTAGCATGGTGCACGAGCTATCTTGACGCTCGATCACGGTGTGTAAAAATCAATAGCACACTCTCTGATACCCATCCCATTCACTCTGGGGTCCCCCAAGGCTCCATCCTGGGCCCCCTTCTCTTCTCGCTCTATCTGAACACCCTGCCCAGTGCATGCCCTGTCAAAATTCTACTGTATGCAGATGACGCTGTCCTTTTTGCCACCCACCGCAATCCCGTCACCCTCCAGGACACCCTACAGCAGTCTTTCAACAGTGCCGAAGCCTGGTTTAAGGAGCGCAGACTCGTCATCAATCTTACAAAGACCAAAGTGATGCTATTTTCCCACCCCCAAAACAAAGCTAGCAACCACCCACTCCATATCCTTCCAAGTACCAATCAGCCACTGGAACAAGTCTGCTCCTACAAATACCTTGGGGTTACCTTTGACTCAGCCCTCACATTTCACAACCACATCGATGCCCTAACATCCGCCACTAACACACGGCTTGGCATCCTCTTCCGCCATAGAACCTGCCTTCCCCCAAATGCTCTCCAGCTCGCTGTTACGTCATCCGTTCTGTCCCTTGTAGACTATGGTCTACCAGTCTATGGTGCTGCCGACACCACTGCACTCAAAAAAATTCACTTAACCCTGAATAAAGCCTGCAGATTGATTACTGGTGCCCCCAGGCTCACACACACACCTGTCAGCTGTATGTCAAGGCTAAACTTCTAACCCTGGATGAACGGCTCTGATACCAAACCTGTCTCCTCACAAAAAAAACCCTACTCAGACTCTCCCCCCCTGGGGTAACAGCATCCATCCACCAGAGCCCTCCCACTATTGCAACATGGTCATCCAACAAGACCACTCTAATGGTCCCCAGATCAAGAACCAGCCATGGCCAGAGGTCCTTCTGCTATAGAGCCCCAACCTGGTTTAACTCTCTCCCTGCCCCCATCACCAATGCCACCACCATCTCCAAGTTCAAAACCACCCATCGAAACCACATCATCAACACTCGTAACTGCTCCTGTCTCTGAAAGTAGCCTCCACCTCTACTTCTCATGACAACACCCTCCGGGGGGCTCTCCACCTAGCCATCCCCACCACCACTTCCCTGTACACTGTGCCTATGTCTAACCTGGCCAATGCCAACTGTTTCAGTGTTTACCTATCAGATTGCTCACTTTTGATACCAACTTGTGTAACACCTGTTCTCAATTACATGTACCCTGTAACCTAAATGTATTTGTCTGACCACAGTGTGACGTGGCGCCTCTGTTGAACGCCTATTGTTTTGCAAACCTATGCTATGTAACCAAAAACACTATGTATGTCTTTATGTGACGAAGTACCTTTGGAAATGAGCATCTGGCTCAAAGGTTGTAAACTGATTTTATAAATAAATAAATAAAATAAATAAATAATATGATTGAGGCATTCAAACACCTTTAGGGCATTAACAAGGTGAAAGAGTCTAACATGTTTAAATATAAGAAAAATAGCAGGACAAGAGGACACAGCATGAGATTAGAGGGGGCCGATTAAGGGGGAATGTGAGGAAATTATTTTTTACAGAAAGGGTGGTAGATGCATGAAATGGCTTTACCACAAGTGGTGGCTATGAATACGGTGGGGCTTCAAACAGGCATGGGATAGGACAGGGAGCAATACAGATGACTATGAATAAATAGGCCACTGACAGAGCAAAGGCCGATGGCACATTTATAAGGTAGAAAAAGAAATGGGCAGACTGGATGGGCCTTGCGGTCCTTATCTGCCATCAACTTCTATGTTTCTATGTTTCTATGAAACCTCTTCTCACAGGCCTTCTCAAACACTCACACAGTCTCATATGGGGACATATAATTCGATGGTGTTTGAAAAATACTTACCTCTTTCTGAGGAATGCCTCCCCCACACCGATGGTTCTGTTATTGAGTTACCACGGTACATTTTGGCTTTTTTAAAAAGAGCCTTAAGTTTTAAAGTCCTGGTAAAGCAATGCAAATCCACATACAATTCAAATGGCTGTGAATCCTGAGTCGGTACAAAGGATAATCCCTTCTGCAATATTCTAAATTGGTTTTCTGAAAGTTACTGTTCCAAAATGTTGATGACGATGCTCTCATCCTTAAGTCCCTGTTCAAATCTTAAACCAATCATCTTCCTCTAATCCTGCTTCCAAGTTTTCTCCCCCACTGCATTGGGTTGTCTTCCTCTTGGGTCCTTGTTGTTCCTGATGTCCCGATAATTCTCCCGACCTTTGGTTCTGCTGCCCCGTTAGTGTATGTTGTTGGCAGTTGGAATTTTTTTTTATTTTAGTCTTTGGTAACTGGGTTAGGCTCACTAGGCACAAGTGCCTGTTTTCAGGGGTGACCTGGAAGCACTGGGTGGCTAAGTGACTTGCTCAGAGTCACACATTATGCAAGTGTAGGTCGAGAGAATCAAACTCAGGTCTGATCTGCTGGATGTATCAAGCTCATTCACACCTCTTGGACAGACCTCTGTGAATCCAACTGCTTGGGCTGGTCCTCATCTAAAAAAGGATCCTCCACTTCAGACCCACTGATACCAGTTGTGTAGGTAGGTGAGATTTTTGGTTTTTAATAGACCTGGCATTGCATAACATCACCCAGGTTGGATGGGACCCAAGGTCGGCCGAGTCATCCACCCACATACAGTGGAGCCCTTGGGTGTGGGAGCCAGACAAGGCAAACCCCTTTTGGGAACCCATTTCACTCCAGGGTGTCTCCTAGTTCCCATTACTCCAATCAGGATGCTCAGGCCCACTCTCCCGAGAGGTCGGTGGCTCCCACTCATGTATCCCTTCCTAAGAATCCCAAAAGCACGGCATCAGATATAAACTTCAGCCGGCAACTGAGGGCAGTCAAAAGGATAGAGGTCATGAAGCTCAACAGGAGAGTAGCGCCTGATGGGGAGAGACCCCTGCCAACAAATAATAAACAAACAAAATTAACCAAGTAATTTAAATAAACTGATAACAATAAATTTAAGAATTCCCCCACCCAACCACATCTAACAATTTCCAAATACAGTTACAATACAAATACAATAAATACCAATAAAATATCAATATGAAAGACAAAACAGAAACCAAATCAAAAAAGAAAATCAAAAACCCTCCCACAAAATAAAATTCACTAAAATGTCTTATTTAACAATCTACAACTACATCACATGGATACCCTAGCCCAAAACTCAGAACATGGAAAGCATAAACCAAACAATAATAAAAAAGTATTCCACAGACCTCTCTCACTGGAATGCGAGCAAGGATATAGCCCCCCTAGGTCTTCTCACAGCCTGGGAGTGAGAGAAGATGAAGCACTCTAACTGCCCTGAGTTAAAAGTTCAAAGTCTGCTGAAGCAAATCATTATCTGATTAATAATCCAAGCAAAAAAGACATCATTGAGTAATTAAACAAAAAATAATAAAATGTGGATGCCCCAGTCCTCTCACCACCAGGGAAGGCCACAGAAAGGCACTCTCACTGTCAAGATGAAAAGTGGTTGATGTATCCAGGGCTACATCATGTAGGCAATCCAGGGGGTGTAGGTAATCCACAAGATAATCAAAAGATCCACAAAAAGAAACACATGGTCCAGTCAGCAAAATGGCAAACACAGGCTGCCAGGCACCACTCGTGGTGGCCAGAGCTGGAAATAGTTGCCAGGGCACCTTAAAGCCTGGAGAGTGACTAGACCATAGCCAAACCCCCATCAAAATCCACAAAACAAGGACCCATGCATAGTAGTCAGTAAGACAGATGAAATTCAATTAAACAAAGGGCCTATTCAAGCAAGGGTCCCTGTAGGTCCATGTTATAGCCTGGGGGAGGAGGCAGAGGCAGCGGGCTGAGGACATGCAAAAGCTGACCCACATTGGGAGCCCCCCCCAATTGTACCAGACCCACTAGCCCTGCACTCGGTCACCTGCAACCTGCAGCTACAGCTGCCCCAAGGCAGGCCAATAGGTCAGCCTCCTAAGCATCTTAGGAAAGCCCCAATTACTCTCCAGCTTCCCCGGGGTATAATGAAGCAACTCCCACTTGGTTGCAAGCAGCACAACACAGCAATGGCCCACGGTGAAAGGAGGGACCCCCTTAAACCCAGGACAGCCCCCAGACCATGTTGCCCCTGCCTGCAAGCAGTTCATGCATGGGTTGTACAGTTCTTTTTTTTGTAATTGAAATTTTTATTAGTCTTTAAACTACAACATATAACAAATACATAATTATAGTGGTGTTACACAGAAAGTGCTGAATCTTGTTTCTAGCATAGAGATTTTGTAGGCATTGCACTTTCTACAGGAATAACAGCAACATACAATGCATACCCCAAGACCCATAACCCCTCCCACCCTCTACCCCTACTGTAATATACAACAGGTCAGGTACAAATTAACAAAACATAAGAGGTGCTAGCTTGAAAATCCAAAGCTTCTTAGTTTGACGGTTTCCAGGTCATCAGAAAATGCTCCAGTGAACCCCATAAGGATACAAAGTACTCTCGCTTTCCCCGCATACATGCAATGTGTTTTTCAAGTTGTATAGCCAGAGTACATTCCCTGTGCCACTCCACAAGTGTTGGGACCTTGTCTGACACCCAATGTCTTAGGATTAACAACTTCGTTACAACTGAAACCAAAGAGACACGTGCTCTCCAGACTTTAGGAGTGGTTACAGGGAAAGCAAGCAGTAAACAAATCTCGGGAGTGTCCATTCTAATTGAGCCAAGAATAGGGCCTAGCAGGGTACCCACAGTTCTCCAAAGACTTTGAATTTCAGGGCACAACCATAATAAATTATATAAGGTTCCTTCTTCCTGTTTACACTTCCCACAATGAGGTGAGCTGAGCGCACCCCTTCTAAATAAATGGGTAGGAGTCAAGTATAAGTGATGCATAATATTGAAATGTATCAATCTTAGCCTGTCTTGCTTAATATACCTATACGCTGTCTTCCAGAGTGCTTTCCAGACTTTCAAGGAGGCACTTATATTCAAGACCTCTACCCAATAATAACATATACCGGAAGGGAGCCTGTGGTCCCATTCTTGGAGAAGTTTGTGAACCTTGGCTACTGCATGTGGTTGCTTCGCTGCCCTTAAGAGAGTGTGGATATTTGCACCTCCCTGATCAGCCAAGGAAACCAAAGAGAATACCTGGGTTAAAGCTTTACTAGCTGTAGCTATTTAAAGAAATCCAAACCGTGAGACCCAAGTTCTTCTTCACCAAGTTCTTCTTCAGGACTCACGCCTATCTTGATCCCAAAAATCAGATGCAGTCAGTTTGCTTATTTGGGGCCAAAAAGCTACAGGTATAGAAGAGCCAGCGATTTTAATTTGTGGATTATCTACAATAGGTTGGGAGCCACATAACCACCAGCGAACACCTAAATAGCGTTGTAACTGGTGATAAGCCCTGATTGACCATCCCATAGGGTTATTTTTGAGAGACTTAGGTAGACTGGCCAAAGGGACAAACAACAATGCGTATAAAGAGCATTTAGCCCTCTTCACCAGACCCTGTTCAATATCCAACCAAAGAGGTGAATAAGCTACCCTACCCTGGTCCCTGTTCCATAAGGCCAATTTACATACATGTTGGGCCAGGTAATACATAAATAGGGAGGGGGCAGCTAAACCACCTTTAAGTTTGGGAGCCATCAGACTAAAATATGAACGACGGGTTGTTTTGCCTTGCCATAAAAAAGAATTGAATATCTTCTGTACCTTAGTAAACCAATCTTTGGCAGGTAGACTCCTAGCATGTCTAAAGGATAAAGAACTCTTGGGAGAGCCATCATTTTAGAAGATTCAACCTGCCTCACAAGGATAAAGGAAACTGTGCTTCATCTCTTGAGATCTTCCGAGATCTCTTGCACTAAGGTTCCTAAATTGTCCCTGAGCATTTGAGTGAAATTCGATTGATGTTTATACCTAAGAATGTGATAGATTTGGTTTCCCATGTCACACCCAAATCCTGCAAATCTGCTCTCCTCGTGTGGTGATTTAAAGGGAAGACTTTTGTTTTAGCACAGTTCAATTTATATGAAGATACTCTGGAGAAACTATTAATTTCTTTTAGAATAAGTGGAATCGAAGTCCCCGGGTTCTCTATGTGTAATAACACATCATCTGCATATGCCGAACATACATAACTAGATTCCCCTATTTGTATGCCTTTGATAAGAGAATTCTTCATTAGCCTACGCAGCAATGGCTCTAAATACAAATTAAATAATAAAGGGGACAAAGGGCATCCCTGTCTAGTACCACACTCCAGCTTGAAAGCCGGTGACAATAAACCATTACACTTCACCTCGCGATGGACAAGAATCTAAAATTCTAATCCAACTTAGAAATTTTGGAGGTATACCAAAAGCGAGAGAGTGGCAATAAAAAGGCAAGGACACCCGATCAAAAGCTTTTTCGGCCGGTGATAGAAGTGCTGCTGGGTTTTGAGTCTTTAGCTGCTGCGATAAGATGCATAAGTTTTCATATGGTCATGGGATAGTCTCCCTTTCATGAAACCCACTTGTTCCCTGCACACAAGTCGATCCATCACTTTAGACAATCTATTAGCTAAAATTTTGCTAGTATTTTAATGTCGGTATTGAGGAGAGATATTGGCGTAGCTGTCTGCTTAGAGGGATCCTTTCCCAGTTTTAAAATCAGGGAAACTGTGGCCTCCAGGAAGCCCAAGTCAGAAATAACAGATTTGGACCAGAACATAAAAGTATCTAGTAAAATTGGTGAGATATCTGGGAGAAAGGCTTTATAAAAGTTACTCGGGAAACCGTCGGGGCCTGGAGATTTGTCAGGGGGCAACTGCTGGATAACCTGGTGTATCTCAGAAAATACAATTGGTGCCTCTAAGATTTTGGACTCGGCCTCTGATAGTTTTGGCAAGTTCGCTTCACTTAAGTATGCTGCAACTTCAGAATCGGAAGGCCTAGAACCGGTTTCCTGTACATATAATTTCTGGAAGTATTCCCCAAATAATTTAGAAATTTCTCTCGGGTCTGTATAAATCCGATCCCCTTGACCTACTTGAACACTCACTATATGTTGAGCTGAGTCCATTTGTTTTACACGCCATGCTAGGAGTTTACTAGCCTTTTCCCCTATATCTAGATATTGCAGCTTCGCTCGAGTGAGAGCAAGTTCTGCTTGTTGAAAGACTATATCCGAATACTGAGCCTGTAGTTGATGTAACTTAACCCACTCCGAATCTGTTGAGCTGCGGGATAAACTGTGTTCCATATTTTGAATTGAAGATAACACAGAACTCAACTTATCCCTCTGCTCTGCTTTCCTCCTAGATGCCATCTTGATTAATTCCTCTTAATGAGCATTTTAAAGCAGCCCATATCATGTCTTTTTGGCTTATGAAATCTTTATTGTCCACCAGGAAGTGTACAATAAAGTCTTTGATGATCCTTAGTGAACATTCTTCTTTTAAAATTTGGGAATTTAATCTCCATTGTGTAGATCTATGAACCTCTGGATAGAGCCTATAAATTACACTGACCGGAGCATGATCTGAAATTACTCTTGCAGAAATCTCTGGCTGAATCATATTGGGGACCACAGATGAGCTAACTGAAATATAATCTATTCTCGAGTGAGAGTGATGCACTGGAGAGTAGAAAGAATACTGTCTCCTTTCAGGATTGAATATACGCCAGATATAAACAAAGGCTGATTTATTGATAAAGTCTTTCAGGGCTCTTTGAGTTGAGGAGAGGCCCCTACGCCTATTATAAGACCTATCCAAATCATTTTGAAATACCAAGTTCCAATCTCCTCCAAGAATGGCAATTTTATAAGCATCTAGGTCTATTTTGTGAGAAAGACCCTTGAAAAATGAACGTGAGTCACAATTGGGACCATAGATCGAGCCCAAAATCACCGGTTGAGATGCTAAGATGGCTTGCACTAAAACAAAACGTCCTTCCGGATCCCAACACTCATGTACCAATTTAAAAGTGACCCCTCTTGCAATTAGGATAGCCACCCCAGGTCTCTTGGATGAAGATCCGGTGCCAAAGACTTGAGCTACCCACATTCTTCTAAAGTAATGAAGATCAGCTCTTTTTAAATGGGTTTCCTGAAGAAACGCAATTTGCGCCCCAAGGTGAAAGAGGTGCTTTAAAACCACCTGCCTCTTGACCCTATCCTTGGCTCCTTTGATGTTCCAACTAACAAATTTATAAGGTAAAGTCATAGTGATAGCAGAAATTATAATGAGGACCTATATGAGCGGTTGTATGGGGTATTGCGATATAAAGAACTGCCTGAAAATTACAAACACCCAAAAGTCTGAGAAAAACCCACCTCCATTTGTACCCAGAATCATGGATATCCCCCATCACCCCTCCCCTCCACTTTACCCACCTAACCAACCCTCCCTCCCTCCCTTATAACAACCCTTCCTAACTTCCTCCCACCCTCTCTAACCCAGTTCCTAGAACTGCACTCCTAAAACCAATCTGCCACATGATATACATCCAAACAGCCCAGAGCTGATTATCACCCATTCCCCACCCGGAGCCCCCCTACTCCGCCCCATGGGAAAACTATCCCACAGCAGACCAGGTTACATTATGTAGACCCCATGGTCACCCATGTACATACACTACTAAAGTAGGATAAAAAGGGGGGCACCCCTCATTTTCTTCTTTCGTTCTTTGCTTCCACTAGTTTCATTCTCTCTTCTTATTCTTCTTCCTTTTCCTTTTATTTTATTTCTTCTGCTGCTCGAAGTGTGTGCTGGATAAATTGTCTTGCTACGAGTCAGCATGGCCAATACCTGGTATAAATTCGGAAGTCCAGCCTTGTCTCTTTAGGAGAAGTCCAGTATAACTAGAGAGAGGAAACTAAGTGCAACTCCAGCGTCAATACTCCTGAGTGAAGGCTACGTCAGACCATACCTCCGACAGAGATAGCAGTTGGAGAGACCCTTAAATTGCAGAGATAAGTTATCGAGCTGGTCATTCCAGAGGGGGGAGAGGAAAAGTAGTGTAAAAAAAAAAAGGGGGGGAGGGAAAAACACTCCTATACTGCATTCAAAAAGATTATGACCAGAAAGTCGAAAGTAGTAAATCCATCATTGAAAGGTGAATGAGTCGAGGATTCACTTAAAGAGATCCGGTAGTATCCGCTGTAATTCCTGTTGCGCCTGCTGCTGTGTCTCGAAGGACAACCATTTCCCATCATGAGAGACCATTAATGTGGCTGGATATTTCCCTTTAAATGGCTTCGACGCTGCAATGAGTTTGGAGACAAAAGGGTGTAGCTCTTGTCTTCTGATCCTCACAGAATGAGGCATGTCCTATACAATCTGGATTTGCTTGCCCTCCCATAAGAGCTCCTTCATCCCTCTAACTTTATCCAAGACATGTTGTTTGTCCAGAAAATTAAGAAATCTCAAAATCAGAGGTCTGGGAGGTTGCCCCTGGACAGGAGGAGGGCGCAAGGCTCGATGTGCTCTTTCTATTATATAATCACCTCTCCGGGAGAACTTATGACTTTGGAGCAGAGTTCTGCATGAAGGTAATTAGCATTCCTTCCTCTTTTCAGGTATGCCAATGACAACTAAATTGTTCCTTCTGCTACGCACCTCCAAATCCTCAAGTTTATCTTCTAACTTCTTAATTCTCCTTTTTGCCATTACTAGTTCTGAATCTGCTCCTGCTTGTCTGTTTTCCAAAGAGGCTATGTTTACCTCTGCATCCCCAATCCTTCTCGACAGGGAATCTACTGCTTTTTTAATATCTTGTATATCCCCAGCTAAAACGGAGATGGAGGCTTGCAGCGGTTTCATGGTCTCCAAGAATTTTGCCTCAATGAGCGGGGAGTCTACGATGGGAAGCTGTGACAGGCTAGCGGCCTGCTGCTTTGCTCTCTTTGTGGCCTGTTGCTTCTCGGGTGTTTGTGGAGGTGAGTGCTTCGGGCGCGGCTTCTTCACGTAACTCTCCATCATGAAGAGCGATAAACAGCTGAAGTGTACCAAAGACCTCACTCATCTGTGTCGGGACATTTGCTTTCGATAGGTCCGCTATTAAAACGGTAAAATAAGTGGTTTTCCGGCGGAGCTCCGGCAGAGTGTGACTACCACTCAGGCTGCCATCATGTGACTCTGGTTGTACAGTTCTCACCACAATTCCTCCAATGATCCACAACCAAACAAGAACCTCAGGCCACAAACAAATCTGCAACAGTTTCCATGCCAAGTTTTTTAGAGGTTCCCCAAACACCGGACCACCAAAGTAGGGATCTACAAGAGCCTGCAGGCCTAGCGGGTATTAAGAGACCAAGCCAAAAATTCACCCACAAGCCTCCTTCTGTGGGGATATCTTCCTCAATCCATAGGAAAATCACAGTCAGAGAGATGCCAAAATGCTAAAAAAAAACAAAAATGTCAGACGGCAAACGTCCAAAAGCAAAGCACCGGTAAAAGAACAACAAAAAAAGTATTGTAAACTTAAAACTTAAAGAAAGCAACATAAAATTAATCAGCAAAGAAAAATAACAGTTAAAAAACTCCTAAAGGCTAGCCCAGTGTGGCTGTCATCTTGCCTTCCCAAAAGTTACATCAGCTCCTACACCTGCTCCCTCTGCTGATGCTCACTCTGCTCCTGATCACACTCACTTAGTTGAAAACAAATACTAGCTGCACTAAAAGCATGTGAAAAAAAAAAATATTAATGATAATTGGGCAGAAAAGCTCGACTTTTTGAACCACTACAGATGGATGGTAAAGCTAGAAGTCATGAATGCACTCACCTCTCATTAATAGGAAGGGTTCACTTAACAGTCACCCTGTGCCTCAAGGCTCATGGTGGAGGAGCTATTTTATTTTAATTTTAGTTTATAATTAAAAAAAATTAAAAATAATAACTCAACCCACAGCGGCGACCAGGGTGCGAGAACGGACTCGGGGCACTGGGGGTCAGTAGGGGATGAACAGGATTGAGCATCTGGAGGACTGCTCTCCTCTTCGGGGTTGGGGGGACTGGGTCACCTTGCTCAGCAGTGGCTTCTGGTGGAGACTGGGAGGCACTACATGAGTGATGCAAAGTGGGAACATAAGAAACCAGAAAATGGCTCTGGTGTCCACCAGATGATGGCTGCACTGCTCCTTGACATCACCAGAACCTCCAAGGGACCTCCTCCACCTCAGCAACACTTCCGAGGGACATAATGGATCATGTGCTGGGTATGCACCCTCCCAGTGCCCTCTCCCTCAGAGAAGAGGGACCCTCTCGGTGAAGGGATACACTGGGATACCCTTCAGGAATTGACTGTAATGTGGGGATAGGAGGGAGGTTCAAGAAGAGGATGACCAGTAAGTCATGGGAGCACTGTGGAACATGAAGGAGTGTGGGACACGAAGGCGCAAGGCAGGGATAGAGATGATAATGCTAAAAAAAAGAAAAATGAGTTTCAATATCTCAAGACCCAATTATAATAATAGAAATAAGGTACTCCCAGGAGTTATGATAATATTTAAGTTAATCACCCCCTGGGGGCAATATGGCACTCGGCTGCACCTTGTGCCACATTACACCCCCAGAGGGGTGATTAACTAGAACATTAACATAACCCTTGGTCATACCTTATTGCTTAAGTAATATTTTCACTACCTCCTTATATTCTGTGTTTTGACCCTTTTTGTGCATTGCAGCATGTCTAGAAAAAGTGCAGGTAAACATCTGTGTAGATTTCAATAAAGAAATAAGGTTTTGCACTTGGATGGTGGTGCTCAAGCACAATACTTACCTACTATGTATATCTTCAGTGCTGCACTCACCCCAGCAGAAAGGACACCATGAATATTCAGTTCATAATCAAAATGAGCATTTTATTCACCCATCAAGTGTAGAATCATACAGCCAGTGCAGCAGGTATTTCTTTACGAATCGCCCTAAGGCTTCATCAGAGAATAACAGTCTATCAAGCATCTACCTGTTTTATACATATTCATCAAACTGGTGCACCAATCTTGTG
Source organism: Neoceratodus forsteri (assembly GCA_016271365.2). Lineage (NCBI taxonomy): Eukaryota > Metazoa > Chordata > Ceratodontiformes > Ceratodontidae > Neoceratodus > Neoceratodus forsteri. The sequence continues at coordinate 997,527,369 of CM028133.1, forward strand.
TTGTTACATAAAATTACCAATAAACATGTGATGACAGATACAAATCCCTCAGTGGCATCAAAGTGAAATTTTTTAACACAAAACGCAAGTCTTGTATTTACTTATATTTTCAATTGGTACATACTTCGGGTTCACTTGCCTTCCACTGCTTCATCTGTGAAGCATTAAAGATGTACATCTGTACAGATTGTCAATATTTTTTAAATGACATCGACCAGTATACTGCACTTCAAAAGACATTGTGCAGAGGGAAGAGGAGGGTGTACCTGTACTGAGACTTCTCAGTTGAATGACGACTGTAATTTGCATTGATGCCTCTTTAACTTACTTTGGACAGGATAACAATAACCCATCCAGACCTCTGTGCTGTAAATTCAATCTGCAGGCAACAAGTGTTCCCCAGAACATCAAGTCATTCACTTTTATCCATACAGATGGCATGGATGATTATTAGTATTAATATTATTTTTGCTAATGATTTTGGATATTTTAAAATGTGCTTTTGTCCTGCATAAAAATATTACAGATGACGACATCAAATGACACATTAGTTGAAAACCAAAAAGAAATACACACACAAACTTTACTGCCTATGTTACAGGGTGACATGCTTTATTAGTGAAGCAAGCTGAAGTAACTTGTGCCCCCTGTAAAACTATATTATGCATATTTCTGGAATACAGTTTGCAATGGATATTATTTAGGTCTCATATGCAGGTACTACTGTATAATTTTAGATAGATGTGGATTGTATCTATAGGGAACAGGAATAATTTAATTTCATGTTACCATTTTTAAACAATTTCATTGTACTGCTGGAAACTGAAAAGTACGTCAGTACAGGGCATACTACTAATTAAGAAAAAAAACAGTAGAATCTTATAAAAAGAAAACATGCATAGCTTGTGGCCAGAAGTATGCATGAAATATTCACAGAATGAAGCTGGATAATGGCATTGGATATCAGGGAAAAAACTACTTTTGATATAGGAAGTCATGCATTATTTTAGAATGAGCCAAATTACAATAGCTACTGTTCTCAAAGCTATATTTTGAATATCTCTGTAAAGCTGATGTTTGTGGTGCAATTTTATTTACTTCATATTTGCAGCTGCTTCTGAGTGAGTTGCAGTTGAAGTAGTATGGGTTTATGTGTAAGAGTGTGTGTGTGTGTGTGTGTGTTTGTGTGTGTGTGTGTGTGTGTGTGTGTGTGTATATGTATGTGTGTGTATGTGTATATAAGGGGGATTATATCAAACTAGGATCCTCAATAAACAACTATAGGAAGTAATGAGACACAGAATGTATCAGAATCACAATGAAGCAGTGGCTCAATACCAACACAAAAAAATAATAGCATATGTTGCAATGTCATTCATGAAGAAACTCAAATGACAAAATAGTAAGTACAAGTAAAATGAATGAACAGTGTAAAAAATGAAAAAAAAAGATAGCGGACATGGAAAAGTAACTGGATGCATGCACATAAAAATATCACTATTCTTTTGATCACACATACTGAACAGACATATCCCTGTCAGCTAGCTGTCAGTATATAGACTGTGCAAAGTAGATCACACAGACACACATGAAATCACATACCTGGGTTTCCTTCCCCCAATGCTTAACTTCTGGTTTCTCCATTGTTAACATTGAGATATGAAAGACTAGTTAGTTGTATTCTGGCAGATGACTGTTGAATCTAAAATCATTTGAGAAGAAGGTTGTTCTGCTTAGTGTGCACAGACACAGTATGTTACTCCACTATCGGTGATTAACCAGTCAGCGGTGCCAGTAACTTCTAATTCAGGATTCTAAGTTGTGGACAATGACTGATTAACTTCTTTGTTTTCAAGGCCAATGTGAGAGAATACTTGTTTCAATAGGTAATTCACTGATACCAATTGACATTTCTGAGTTGTGTGTTCAATGACTTTATGTCAGCAGTCACTATTCCCTTCATAGAAGACAAAGAAGGCATCACATTTTACAGTATAGTCCTAAGCCATTACATGCATACTGCCGAAAAACTGAGTAGCACTGCTTTAAAAAGATGTGACAGCACTGACCAAAATCATACCATCTCTGTCCTCAAAACCATATTTTTAAAGTTTTAAATTACAAGTAACAAGAGTGCTGTGGGGAACCATGCATGAGTTCTCATTTTGCAGCATCAAAGTCTAAAGAAATCCACCTTACCATATGTTTATTCTGTCACTCACACTCTACTGTACTGGACCTGGGGGAAGCGTCATGACACAGTACATGAAATGTTAAGCTTGTGTTAGAGTGATCAAAAGCATGGGTTGTAATTTGCTGGCATATGATTATAATTTCATACAAATATATACATTACAGTGTGCCCCCTTCCCTACCCCAGTCTGTGCAGTAGAAGTATGCGATTCTCCACATTATCATGAGTACCAAGCATGAAGGATGGAGCCATCATTGTGCATATGAAAATAGAGGAACACTCACACAAAATTCTGATTTCTCCCCAATGTCGATTAATTTCAATACGTTTGGGTGCTGTATATAATTGTTTTGGTAGATGGGTAATTTTATTGTGTGTGTATGGTGTATATAATTTATCCGATGGGTAATTAAACTATACAAATTGAGCAAAAGTTACTCAAGCTGTAACTGTCTGGTAACTTCTGAGGCGCCGTCTTTTGGATGAGACGTTAAACTGAGGTCCCATCTGCCTGGATTGGTGGTAGTTCAGGTGGATGTTAAAGATCCCATGGCACTTATCGAAAGGAGTAGGGAATTTTCCCTGTGTCCTGGCCAAATTTCTCTCATTCACTAAAAATACTACCAACAGCTTAATCTGGTTCAAGGTCAGCTGGCATTCATCTGTATCCCCCTCCCCCGGGTCGTGCCTGAAAATAGACAGGATTTGTCTAGTGCACTTACCCGGTCAACAAAAACTAAATAAAATAATAAAATAAAAATAAAATAAAATTACCTATGTACAGTCCTAGAATTAAAGGGATCTTGTGGTTGTCATCTCTGATGACCTCAAGGTAGGGAAACAGTGTGACAAGGCAGCAGGTAAAGCAAATAGGATGCTGGGATGTATAGGCAGGGGCATCACCAGCAGGAAAAGGGAGGTCATAATTCCACTATACAAGACACTAGTGAGGCCCCACCTGGAGTACAGTGTACAGTTCTGGAGACCATACCTACGTAAGGACATAGACAGAGTAGAGAAGGTTCAGAGGAGGGCAACAAAGATGGTGCATGGATTGCATCACAAGTCCTATGAAGACAGGTTGAAGGAACTGAACATGTACTCCTGGAGGAAGGAGGAGAGAGGAATATGATAGAGACATACAAGTATCTTACAGGGAGAAACAGAGTGCAGGAAAACACTATTTTAAGCGAAAAAGATGTTCCAGGTCTAGAGGCATGGATGAAGTTGGAGGAGGACAATTCAGAGGAAACATGAGAAAGAATTTTTCACAGAACGGGTGGTGGATAAGTGAACACCCTGCCAGAGGAAGTGGTGGGGCTGAAACAATCACGGATTTAAGAATGCATGGGATAGACATAAAGGAATTCTAGAGGTCAGGGGTAAGGGGAAACAGACTTCTAGGAAAACAAACTGAACTTACAAGCTCAAATGGGCAGACTGGGTGGGCCATAGGCCCTTATCTGCCGACACTGTCTATGTATCTATGTATGTAATATTAGGTACTATTCCATTTGGACTGGAAAATCTAAGTTTTTAAGAGGGAGGTTTTGTAGCAATTAGGTATAAATGTCAGATGAATTTATAATGGATGGCTTTGATCTGGCAATTAACTCATATGAAATTGTTTAACGATGTAAAATGCTAAAAGTGAGATGCAGTGTTCTGAAATTAGTCCAAGCTATAGAGGCCAGTTTGGAAGGAGAATATTATAGTCCCAGTATTGTTGAAAGGTAGTAATACAGTACTAGGGAGATTTCTGTTTATTTTGTGATTATCTACATTTGTTTTAAAATACAGAAACCCATGAAGAAAACCTGAAAACACTATTTCAACCTGAAACAACACCACTCTATAACCGAGTGGCAGTTAAACTACTATACTTAAAAAAAAAAAAAAAGAGCAACCAAAGATGATTGGGAACACACAGAAAGCACAATAGCTAGAAAAAAAGTTGATTGTAATTCAAATAGCTATTGTTTTAACCTTTGTCCTTCATTGTAATTTGAAATATATTGTTAACTATGACTCTCCATTTTCAGATATTCAGGGGCAAGTAACTCTGAAGCAAGAGGACAAGCCCATAATTGGTGAAGAAGGAAAGGATCTCGGGCTGAGTTGCACTTCTTCAAGTTTTGCAGTCCTGGCCTGGGGGTCTTGGATCAGTGGGTTTACTGGTTTAGGATACAGAGTGCTACAGTAATGACCTATGGTCCTCTTGTCTAAATGTGAGCTGTTTGTCAAGTGGCGGAGATGGGGAACTGTAATTTCTTGGTGGTGGAACTGCCATGATTTTGTTAAACAAAAGAAATTGCTGCACACGCATGGTAGTGGACAAGAGCAAGGGGTGATGGGGCAGTGAAAAGTTGGGATCGATACACTGGGGGATTGGGTACCCCCAGTGTCACTATTATGCTCAGGGGTTCATGCAGAGAAGGGAGGGTTGGGTGGCGGTGATGTATTTTAGCAGTAAGAAAAAAAATTAGATCATGCTCAAAAAGTAATGCTGGGCAGACTAGTCCATGGTGCACAGAGGACCAGTAGCCCTTGACCTACAGAAAGTTAATGGCGTTTGCTCACCCTGGGGTACTAAATCAGCAGCAAAAGAATGGATAATCAATAATACTCAGTCTGACTGCCACAGGAATAAAAAAAAAATACAACAAAAATCAGTTTTTACCTGCAGATTTATGTGACTCACAATAGAGGTAACAAATCCTTTATATGTTGCATCTGGTATATTACATCGATAAACAAGTGGAGACCAAAAAACTGCCGATCTGCTGTTTCACATTTCAAGTGATCCCCAACCCACACACACACAATTCAAGTTAGTCAAACTAAATGCATGTCAGTGCTCACATCACACACTAACTTGTCCCATTTGGCTTTATTTCCACTGTCAGAAATAAGTGCTAGAGGGTAATTATTAATTATTTTTACTAGGGAGGTTGCAGATTACTTATTATAAACAAATTTGAAATGACACCATCAACTACATAAATATTTGAAACCGGTATGGGGTACATTAACAATCTTTTTTAAACATCTTATTTTCCATTAATTTTTTTGAACAATTTCATTTTTTGGCACATAGTTAAACCAATTAAGACATCCTGTGAAGTGCAGTGAGCAGCTCAATGAGTGGGTATGAGATATGACATTGTACAGTTTATTTTTTATCTCCTGGTCCCTAGGGAACATTTAAAGCTTTACTTAGTCTATGTTCATCATTTGTATGCAGTGTTGGGGGGAGTGCATGCACAATCCTGATAACCTGCTATAGTGTGAATAGCTGAGTGAATGATGGAGCGTGCATTAGTAAAATTCAATGGCCCTACACAGCCAGTAAGTATTATGCTTGTGCTACTGTGTTGCTTAGGTTTATTGGCCATTCACTGTCTCTTTTTCAGAGGAAATACCTCCCTGTAGGGGTAACAAAGGCAAGGAACCCTCTAGAGGGTTCCACTCCTAGAGGTGCCATGAGACACTTCCTTCGGCTAAATGTACCTTAGGAAGACTCCCCTGGATAGAGGTGCTGCTGCCAGAGGAGGATGGGAGAGCAAAGAAAAAGAGCTTCAGAAGGAGGCTGAAGGGAACTGCTTATATAGTTCAGGAAGTGGGGGTGGCTGGCTGCTTGTCCATTGAACCATAGGTGGAACCTTCCAATTCAATGGCCTACACAGCCAGTAAGTGTTATGCTTGTGCAACTGTGTTACCTAGGTTTTTTGGCTGTTTACACTTCCTGTTCTGGAGGAATTACCACCCTGTATGGGTACCAAAGGCAAGGAACCCTCTAGAGGTTTCCACTCCTAGATGTGCTGCAGGATGCTTCCCTTGGCTAAAGGTACCTTGGAAAAAATCCCCAAAAAAGAAAGTAATAGTATGATGCATATGGGCAACCCATAAGGAAGTAGTAAGAAACTTATAAACAATGAGAAGTTGTGAGCCATGGTAATAAATAAGCATGAGGCAGCTTGATCATATAATAGGATAGCAGGGTAGCAATAGCATGAGTATAATGGGTTGCAAAAGGGGAGGAGGGAACTTCCTAAGGAGAGAGGGAATAGCAAGAAAGGGACACCATCCCCCTCCATCCAAAAGTGGATCCTAATGGAACTAGGAAATACTAAACTAGATATTATGTCCTTCAGCACTGAAGAAAAAAAACCTTTGAGGAGGAAATCTCTGGGGATCCAAGGCCTAGGTCACCTTCCCTCCAGGCATGGGATAATTTCATTAGTGATGGCTCTGCTACTGCAATTTGGAAGACCCAAAGAATAAGAATGGAACATATTCCAATTTTGAGGGAAACTCTCACTCTATCCTTCTAATAGGAACACCATGGAGGGTATCGAACACTACTCTACAATAATCTGCAACCAAGGAGGGAGAAGGAGAGCAATGACCTCCACAGGCAGGCACCCAGCCTACCCAGAAAACAAATCAGGTGAACCAGAGGTGGTCACAGGGAGAATGTGGTGAAGGTGCCATGCCAGGGAACCACTAAAGCCAATGAACATCCATTATAGTGGAAACACTGGAGCTAAAGGAAACTGCTGTAACCTCCCTTAATGGCTGAGTCATAAATTCTACAACTTGGGGTGCCGTTGGTATGGTTGGGGCCAAAAGTTCCACCAGGAGCAAGGATATTCCCAGCTATGGGCCAGTTGAGAAGGACCCCGCCTCAAGCTTTGCATGCCTAAGCTGCGAACTCTAGGTGCAGAGTGAGACCGACAGCTGAAGGAGAACCCCATGCCAGAATGCTATGGTTGGCTCACCCAGGGACTGCTGAGGAGCTGAATAAGCATTGAGTGCTGAGACCTTACAGAGGGCAGATGGCAGGGAGCAATGAGCAATGATGGCATAAGCAGGGGTTAATCTGGATGTAGTTCAGTAAAGCAGGGTAGTTGTTCAGGGAAGTATAACAATTATTGGACCTGCACGTAGGTCAGTAAGCAATAGGAATAGTCAGATCAACACATAGGTCTGCAAAATAGAGTAGCAATAATGGGACATGAACATAAATTGGGGGGGCAGCATGATAGTGGGGCAAGCCAGCCAGGCATTTAAAAAGCCAAATCAAGATGACAAATACTCTGAGGATTTTCAGCAGCAAAGGCAGGATGTAGAACAGAAACAAATTAGCCACATGGGGCCATGACTTCCCAAACATTTCCCAGTCCCCGCCTCCGAACAAACAAGAAATTTATGGAAGGGTTGAGAACCATATGCAGATTTTAAGGCTAGTTAACAGCATCAGCAAGAGCTTTAGCTGACCTCAGAGTAGAACAGCAGTGTACAAACAGGGAATAGCATAAGCTATGAGCAGTTGTAGTCGTTAAGCATGGAAGGAGAAAAGCATAATGCTGTAAAAACAGTTATGACCACAGGGGAGGTAGATTGAGCAGGGAAAACATAATGGAACTGCATAGCAAGGTTCAGAGTGAGCTTGAATCAGATGAAAACAATTAAGCTTGATAGCATGGGGAGCAATGAGACCTGTAGCATGGGAAGCAACTTTGGTTTGTGTAAAAACACAAGTACTGGTTATAATAGCAATAAGAGTAAGGCAAGGCAAATTTTATTTAAAGAGACGCCCATCCCGCAGGCTCTGGGCACCATACATCAATCAAATAAATACAGCACAGCACAATAATAATCAATTATATACACTGCTCCAAACAAGTTAAAACAAAATTTACTACACAATTTGCTATCCTCAACTTCAGCTACATTTGCAGTCTCTAAAACTAAATTAAACATCAAGATTTTAAAAGACAGATGCCGGCCCGCCAGCGCAGCAGTTGGATTTCCACTTGCGACACCGGTGACCCGGGTTCGGGAATGGATCTGGGTCGTCGGAGGGCCGGCCGGGGGGAGAAGGATTGAGCACCCGCAGGCAGCTCTCCTTCTCCGGGGGGAGGGTCCCAACAGTATCCGGAGCGATGAGGACTCCTAGCGGAAGCTGGGAGAACACACGCTACCGGCCTGTGGTGAGGGAGGGGCGAGGTAGGGCCGGTGATCGCTGGCTATTGCATCGTCCTCAGCCTCGAGGGAGGGAAGATAGATAAAATCCCCGCCTAGCGCCCAATGACGCCTGCCCAGGATTGCCCTGATTGGCCACCGGATCAGTTCCCCCTAACCAGTCACAGTTCCACGGCCGATAAAGGGGGTTGGTACCGCGGCCCCACTCTCTGGGGGGTAAGCCAGAGATGACCAGGGGGATTAGGCGATGTCCGGTGGTCGGGGCTCCAGGGTTCGTGACCAGAGCAGAAAGGCCGACGAAAGGTAGGGGCATAAAGAGGAAAATTAAAAAAAAAAAAAAAGATTTTAAAAGACAGATATGAACTATAAAACATAGTCCAGAAGGGCCTGATTGTACAAAAAGGCCTTGAGGTGGGCCTTAAATACCACAACAGATGGGACCTCCCTAATGACTAAAGGGAGCAAATTCCACAGGACAGGAGCAGCAACACTAAATGCTCTGTCACCCTCACTTCTTAACCTCATCCTGGAAATCGTGAGGAGGCCCCTAGAGGAGGAGCGGAAGGAGCGGACCGAGACAGCAGGTGCAAGAAGGTCATTCAGGTAGCCAAAGTCAGTAAGCAGGAGCTGCAAATGAGCCAAACAGTAGAAGCAAGCAAATGGTAGGAGCAGAGAACCAATAGACCCCCCAAGAAACAAAAACACAGATACAGAAGAAACAGGGAAGGAATAAAAGGAAGAACACAACCGGAGGCTATATACAGGTACAAACCAGAAGCAGAGGAACAAAATGTACAGTCCAGCAGAAGAAGCAGTGTGGGGGGGAGGGGGCAAGCCCCAGCCAGCTTCAGAGAGCAAACAGACAGAGCCTCTAGCTGCAAAGAAAAGGTGTTTCAAAAGGAGACTGAGGGGAAATGCTTATATAGCTCAGGGAGTGGGAGTGGCTGGATGCTTGTCCATCAAACCATAGGCAGAGCCTTCCAAATAGCCTCCAGCTGTCCAAGGGAGCTGCAGTAACATAATTTTGCTTTTAAAGTAAATGAAACAAAAATACACACGCTGTTTATCAACAGCATATATCCTTTATCAGGTATTTATTTCATTCAGGACATCATGTTACAACTGTAGGTTGGGAGGCTGGCTGGGGTAATCACATCTCTCTAAGAAGTAGAAAAACATTGTGTCTTATTTTTTTATTATTTCTATATTGGCCCAAATGTTTCTTTACTGATCTGTGTGATCACATTGAAAAATTAGGTGTTAATGTGTGCCTATTCAGGTACATGTTCAGTGCATTCCTTTGTGAATGGAGATGAACTGTTAAGAAAAAAAAAAGAAAATTCTGGTGGGGGGGGAGATTAACCTCAGAGAGAAAGAGAGACCACGCTATAACCTATGTGCTTGGTATGCTTTTCTACTGTTGAAAACATACATTCTGGTGGGTAGTTGGGGGTTGGGTGGTGGTGAGATTAAACTCACACAAGGAATCGTGGGGTTAGAGGAATGGTAGCACATGAGGTTGGTGCCTGAATTAAGGCACCATCTGAAATGGTAACATGATGTGGTCGAAAGCCCAAATGAAGATGGGGGGTAGGGTGACTAGATATGGTGGGATAGGCGACTGCATTGACTGGGTGTCGCTATATGTACACGCACAAGGGGGAGCTAGCACAGTGAGCATGGACTGGGAAGGAGTGGAGGGGATGTAGGGGGTGGCGCTGCAGTTGGCTGTTGAGCTGTGCCGTGGCATCAGGGGTTTTCCTCTGCTTGCGGTGAATGGGCTACCGGGTCTGGGTGCTATTGCATTTTGTTATGGACGAACCAAAAACTGTGTTTGTTTTGCTTTTGCCACTCTCCAACATGCACCTTCCTGGAGTTGAGAATCTTTAGTAGGGGGTGCAGGGTGCGAATCCCCCTGCATGGAGGGTTGTGGGAGGGCACAGCCCCCCCCCCCACAGAAAGCAAAAGAACCAAGTCCCCGGCATCATTCTTCCATGCGCTGAGGATATTAGGATGGCAAAATTGTTTTCTCCGCCCTGACATCTCAATAACGTGGGTCACCGTTTGTCACTCACATTTACCACATAGAACCAAGGGAATGAAGCAGGCATAACTACAGTATCAGGCAAGCAAACATCACAAACTGAACCAGACAATTTATTTTAGGAGCCAAGAACAATCTCGACTCACACAGTGTTAACCTCAGTGCTGGCTGCATGTCAAACTCATATAGGGTCAGTCAGAAATGCACAATGCCGACTTAGAGAATGGGAAGACAGTGCATAATATAGCTGGGTGAGCAGTGGTGGGCCTCCATATGTATTTGGGGAAGGGGGCGTACTCATTATTTCTATTGTATTTTCTCCAGGCAGTTGCAAAGTTACTTATATTTGGAACAGTAGAGTGTCTAATAGTACATACTCTATATGATGCAACACAGAAGCGATCAAATGTCGGGACCGATGTGTCACTCCTTTATATGCTGCTGATTCATCTTTTCAGTTCTGATTGAGACTGAGTAGGGAAAATGAAAAATTGTTCACATGATAAATGCTGCACTTTATCCAATGTAAAGGATCAAACTTCAGATAGGACAGAAAAAGTTAACGAGGGTGTTTCCACTGGCTTCAATCATCAGTTTCTACTATTAATGAGATTTATGACCCCTCCCCCATTCTCCATAGTATCCTGTGCTGTTGATCTACTAATTGCACCAACAACTCTCAACCTACAGAAGGCTAATGACATTTGCTCACCCTGGCGTACTAAATTGGCAGCCATAGTGTAATCAATCATGCTCAGTCTGACTGCCACCACAATGTAAACCAGAACTACCTGGTAATTGCCTACCACTACCTACTACTAGAGGCAGTATAGCACTGTGGTTTAGAGCGCTGAACTGCAAACCTGGAAACCTGCATACTGTGTGACCCAGAGCAAGTCACTTTTTTAATATGCTTTGGTAACCAGGTAAGGCCCACTGGGCACAAGTGCCTGTTTTCAGGGGCCACCTGGGAGTGTTGGGGTGGTTAAGTGACTTGCTCATAGTCACACAGTATGCAAGTGGAGGTTGTGGGAATCAAACCCAGATTTACTGGATGTACCAAGCTCATTCACAGCTTGTTACTCTGACCCCTAGACTATACTGCCAGCCACTTAACTTCCTTGTGCTCACAGGTCACACCTGGAACAAGCTTCGGCTTAGGATGCCTTCCTGTTTAAACAATTTCTCTTTTCCTTTCCTACCTGTTGGACTGGTGACTATGACCATGATACATCCTTCCTGTGCATTACGCAGCCCTCCTAGGAGCCAATTGTAAATCAAGATGTTGCACATAGTGCTATCTTTGGCATGTGCATCATAAAACTAATAAATAAAAATAATACATGGAGCCAGAACAAAATGTGGAACAGTAGAACAGTGCATTTTATTAAGAAAAAAAATTGTGTTTACAAAGTACTTCTCCAAAGGTGTCGAGCTGGCTGGCATATACATTTCTAGGGGCCTGTTCTTTTTCTATCATAAAACATTTTGTTTAACTGCATAGTATGTCAGCTTGCAAACAGCCACCTCCAAATAAAAGTCAGAGAATGAGAATGGATCAGAATATAGGCATATATTTACAATATATTTCCAAGTGGGGATAAACGTAATGCGTGAAATAGTCAACTGAGACTTTTGGCTTCTGTTTGATGAAATATCCGGATAGCTTATTGTTCTGGTTTCTGATTGTTCTGGCTTCTGAATGACCATAGAGGGACAGCATATTCTGGATTATATTTTAGGACATGGCAATAGAAGAGAAAACACCAAAAACTCAGGAGAACAAAAATCCAGCACACTAAGGGGGGGATATTCAAAGGGGTTTTGCCTGGTGCGACTGAGTTAAGCTGGTGCAACCCCACAATGTACCCCAGCATGATATTCAAAAGGGTGCCTTGCACAATGCAAGTCCTGATGCACTGGAGAGCATTGATAATGTATGCAGTGCATCTGAAGGGGGCGTGCCCATGCATGTGCAGCACATCCTGATAATCAGCCCGGGATGTGCAGCTCATCCACTAGCACAGCCCCCAGATGCGCCACATACTGGGGTACAAAGTCAAGGCACAAAACAGGGCTCAAATGCTGGCCACCCACAGATGGGCAGCTGCATTGCAAGGTTCAACTCAACAGCCACCAGATGTTGGTGGCCACCCGCCCAGCAGGAACATCGTCCACATGCACCTAAACCCTCCCTGGTAGTCCAGTGGTCCCCCCTCCCACCTGTATGCCCAGTCATGGGCATTTGTATTACAACAACCCTCCCTGGTAGTCTAGTGGTTCCTCCCTTCCCTCCCATATCCCTGATTCTGGGCATTTGAATTAAAACAACCCTCCCTGGTAGTCTAGTGGTCCACCCTCCCCTCTCATATGCTCGATTGTGGGCTTTCATTGTAAAATAAGATACCAGGTGTTCTAGTGTTTCCCCCCTCCCTACCACCCACAGAGGACCCCCAGCCACCCAGCTCCCCTCCCACCATCGGCAGGTGGCTGCATCCCCTTCACATACCACCCAGTTACTCACTGAATGATAGCTTACAGTATGAGCTGTAAGTGCATTGCATTAGTCCACAGTGTGGACCAATGGGCTTGCAGACCATACTGTACTACACATGCACAAATATGAGAATGCCTGTGGGGGATCCTCTTTGGGTGGGAGGGAGAGGGGGACCACTGGACCACCAGGTATCTTATTTTACTACACAATCAGGCATAAAGGGAAGGGGGGACCGCAAGGCTACCAGGGAGGGTTGTTTTAATATAAGTGCCTACGATCAGGCATACGAGTGGGAGAGGGGCCGCTAGACCACCAGGGTGTCACAGCATGGTGACAGTGGCTACGCAGGGCAAAAGGTGCATTTCACCGGGATGCCCTGCACAACGCATGCATATGGGGCTGTAATGACATGCAAATGGCCCCATTTGTGCCATGCCTACATTATGGCACCATTTGCATGTCCAATTCTGAATATGGAGGGTGATGTGCCCAGTGCAGCTACAGTTGCACTGGAGCATTCCTGGTCCTGCTTGTCTGGGGAATGTGCCAGCACGTTGTAGTTGCACCATGTGCATTCTGTTCCATATTGAAAGGTGATGCACCATGGTGTATCACCTTTGAATATCTCCCTGTCTTGGTCCCACGCATCTCGGATGTGCTCTGCCCCCACTTGGCCAGTGTCCTGCGCAGTCTGAATATCTCTCCCCAAGTGTTTTCTGCAAGCAGTGCTGCTTTAAATGAGTTAATTATCTAACAGAACCAGGACAGGAGACTACCCACAAGTGTAAGGTGACTGGCAATGGGTCCAGCAATGAATAGGGATCTGTGCATCAGAAAAGGAAAAAGTGGGGAAATAATGCTATCGCTATTGTGAATGCTGCAGCTGTCTGCTTGTTTGTTTATTTCACTGTGCAGGTTCATTTAAACTCTGCCAGCCCACACACACCTGGGCGTGCATATATGCCTTTGAAAAAGTTATGGTACTTTCCTCTCAATGAGGATTTAGCTTGGGGATGAAAAGGAGAGATGCCCAAACACTTTTTGTAATTATATGCCTAGTTATCATTCTCTCATCTTATTTAGTTTTTATTCCCAGTATGGGCTGGATGTACATCTGCCCAAAACAGATTAGGGTCAGACATAACATTTAGGGGATAATTGTGAAAACATGCAGTGCAGGTTCAGAGACCCCTCAGAGTGTAGGTCTAGGAAGGAGCGCAACACCGGAGCTTTGCAACAAGGTACAAATAATTAAAAAAAACAGACTTTAAGTTACATTTAATTTAGTTCAGGTCGGAAGAGTCCTGCTCCGAAAGAGAATTTTGGTTTCCGCCATGGGCAAAATTTGATGACAGGAGGAGCCCAGTTCCTGATAGGAACTATGATACAATATTTTTTAATAAAAAAAAAAAAAGCTGGTTCTACTTCTTTCAGCCAGGCCCCTGCTAATGGAATCAGTTCCTCAGAGTCCTCAGTGTGAACAGGAAGGTAGAGTGGGTCAGCTGGTTATACTTCTCCCAGCCAGATCCCTGTTAATGAGGCTGGTTGCTGTAAGTCCTATATGCAAGCGAGGAGGCAGCCGGATGGATTACTATATTTAAAATTAAAAAAATATATACTTTTGAGTGAAATGGACTGTTGGGTTAGGGGGTCAGATATGACAGCCCATGTCACTGCAATTTCCGGTCAAGCTGTGGGGCTTGCTAGTCACTTCATATCCCGGTAAAGAAGTCCACTAGGTTTGGCACTAGCACTATATTGCTTTCATCTTCCTGTGCCACATTCGCACCGGGGGTTTTATTATTATATAGCATATTTGCAAAGCTTTGAATGTTTACAGCAGCCTGACTGATAAGCTGTTCATTTATCAATCCCATTTCCTTTCATTTCAATGGAAGGAAACCTATAATTTGAGAGATGTTTTTCTCTAGCCATTTAGCTCGTGTTACAATTCAATGAAATAGCTCCTTCCAGTGAAACAGAAGTAAACGAGCAGTCATGACAACAGTTGTTACCTCACATGTAGGTATGGAAAACAAAATTTATCTGACCTTTTCTCACCTGATATATGCTGGTTTCTCATAGGAAGCAGTAAACCCCTGCTTGTGCATGTAATTTGCAGGATTAGTCTGGGACAGTTCAGTAAAGTGTTGGTTGTCAGGAAGCAGCAATACACTGACCTTTTTTTGATTTTAACAGTTTTTCCATAAAGAGTGCTCATCCCTGTACAATGGACATCATGTTGTGTATGAATATTAGACCATGGCCTCAGATCTGCAGGGTGCCCAGCAAATGTTTGTTTTTGGTGGGGGGGGCTTTCTAACTTTCTGCCACAGATCAAATGAGTTTATGACGTTCTGAAATAATTTCTACATTTACAGTACATTCTCTGGAAAGGCAATACATTTTTGCAACTGTAAATGAGGGTCTTTCCCCCAGTTTGCCTACCAGTAAAATGTTGATGGATTGATTGATAGAAATAGTCCATGTGGGGCAGATGTGAGACTGAACAGTTTTGAGGGGTAAAATGAGAGGCCGCCTTGTAATGATAGACAATGGAGAGCAATGTTCAGAGCATCCACAATGTTGCTTCGACACTGTGCTATCCCATTCACATTCCCATGCATCATAGTATACTTGTAATTGTGGACTGGACAGGAAGCCTATGAAAACATCATCATTAATGGTGATAGTTGTATTTGTAACATTACTGTATTTGTTGTCACAGACTGTAGTTTTGTTGTACTGCCTTAATAAATAAATAAATAACTGAATAAAACTAAGGCTTGTCCAGACTATCATTTTTGAACAAATTTTTTAACTGTGCTCGGAGCTAAACCTCTCAACCTTTTTCATTGAAATACAAGGCACAAACGCACAAAAAATGTGGAACACTGGTACTCCTAAACTAATGTGGAACTTCCAACTCAACCTAACGGCTGTTGTGTGCAGTTCACTCTAGGGGTGAGGAGTAGTACTCTGATTGGCAAACTCTACTGTACCCCCCCACCCCCAGCTCACACCACAGAGGGACAGTTCATTGTTTACAAGGGTCCATTTGTGTGGAGGTTACAGTGCATAAGCAAGAAGGTGTAGTGTACATTTATCAACTACACTTGATTGTACTCATGCAACATCTTCAACAGTCGCTCATCTCTTCTAAATTCTGCAGTTTTGTCACTTTATGAACTGAGTGTGATTCAGCAGTGAGTATTTGGAATGGTTAGATGTTGTGTCCCTGATTTCCCTGGATTTTCTAGACTTGTTTCACTTTAATAACTTTGGGAGGATGGGGGAAGTGGTAAAAGGGTACCTGGCCAGAATTCAATCTAGTATGGACACTAACCAGAGGTGGGAGCACATAAAGCTGGGGATAGTGGAGGCAACCAAAACCTGCTGCAAAGCCCAGAGCAAGAAGGCTAGGGCTAAGAAACCGATCTGGGTTGAGCAAGGAGGTCATAGAAAAGGTAAGGAGGAAAAGAGCTGCCTTTAGGAAGTACAAGAAAACAGGGAGGGGGAGGACAGGGAGGATTACTTGACAGAATCAAAGGAGGTGACAAGGGCAGTGAGGGGAGCTAAAGCATCTACGGAACTCAGGCTGGCATAAGGCATTAAGAAGGGGGATAAGGACTTCTTTAAGTACATCAGGGAGAAAAGGAGCTGTAAGGACCACATAGTAAGGATTAGGAAGGAGGGGGGTTGGGTGGAAGCAGGGTGCGATAAGGCGGAAGCACTAAATGAGTACTTCTACTCAGTATTTACTAAAGAGAAGAGGGGTGACACCCAAGGTGGGAGAAATGGCAGAAGCGGGGGGGGGTGACAGATGGGGAAATCATGGAGAGCAGAGTTCGAGAGGGTTTGAAGGCACTGAGGGTGGACAAGGTGCCAGACCCAGATGGCATCCACCCCAGGGTACTGAAGAAGCTGGCAGAGGTCCTTGCAGGACCTTTGGCAGACTTATTTAATGCCTCAATACATTTGGGATGTGTACCTCAGGACTGGAGGATGGCTCATATGGTGCCTCTCCACAAGAGTGGCCCCAAGGATGACCCGGGAACCTACAGACCAGTGAGCCTCACATCCATTGTGGGTAAGTTAATGGAGACTATCCTGAAGGAGAGGCTGGTGGCCCTCCTAGAGGCCAAAGGACTACAGGACAGCAAACAGCATGGCTTCATACATGGCAGATCCTGCCAAACCAACCTGGTCAAGTTCTATGACTGGGTAACTTGGCAACTGGACAGGGGCCATGCAGTGGATGTCCTGTATCTGGACTTCAGTAAGGCATTTGACTCAGTGCCACATGGAAGGCTGGGAAGGAAGTTAGTTGGCACAGGGGCAGGTGCAAAGCTGGTGAGATGGGTAGGAAACTGGCTGCAGGGAAGGCAACAGAGGGTGGTGGTGGGTGGGGAGCCTCACACCCAAGGGCAGTGATGAGCAGTGTTCCACAGGGCTCAGTGTTGGGACAGGTGTTGTTTGGGATATTCGTTGCAGACATATCATGGGACATCAAGAGCAAGATCAGTGTGTTTGCTGATGAAACCAAGGTAGGCGTGGTGGTGGATGACATAGGGGGATGGCAGGGGTTGCAGGATAATCTAGCAAAGCTTGAAACCTGGTCAGACACCTGGCAACTGGTGCCAAAAAATGTAAGGTGCTGCATTTTGGGATGAAGAACCCAAGGAGGAGTTACCAGCTAGGGGGAGTGCAGCTAGCCCAGACAGAGGAGGAGAAGGATCTGAGTGTGCTCATTACAGGGTCAATGAACAACTTGGCACAATGTAGGAAGGCAGCTGCAAAGGCCAACAAAATGCTGGGTTGTATTGCAAGGGGTATATCTTCGAGGAGGGAGGAGGTGATTCTGCCACTGTGTAGGTCATTAGTTAGACCACACCTGGAGTACTGCGTGCAGTACTGGCATCCGTATCTGAAGACAGACATTAAGTTACTGGAGGGGCTGCAGCGCAGAGCGACAAAGATGATCAAGGGGCTGGGGGACTTATCATATGAGAGGAGGTTGAAGGAGTTGAACATGTACTCACTGGAGGAGAGGAGAGACAGGGGTGACATGATTAAAACCTTTAAATACATGAAAGGAATAAACAAGACGGGTACAGAGGGGCTGTTCAAAGTAAGGAAGGGGAGGGCCACCAGGTGCCATGATATGAGACTGGAGTGAGGAAGGTTCAGCAGGGAGATGAGGAGACACTTTTTTACAGAAAGGGTGGTGGCTGGGTGGAATGCGTTATCTGCTGAAGTGGTATGCAGTAGAACAGTGGACTGCTTCAAATGAGGAGGGGACAGGACAAGGGAGATGGTTAATGAAGGGGAAGGGTGGAAGGGAGGGGCAGCTGCAGAATAAGGGGTGCTAGCTGCACATTAGAGCAGACTTGATAGACCTCTAGGCCTTTATCTGCTGGCAAATTTTGTATGTTCATAATAAAATATATAGGGGTTTGACAGAATAAGTCAAGCAAATGATTTGAAGAAAAGGTCCAGCTTTGAGCAACATGCAGTGATGGAATTACGTTTGCAGGGTTGCCAGCAAAGAAGTGTTTTCCACGAGGGAGGGGGCATTCTAATAACTTTCAGCCTCTTATCAACTGAGCTTATGACTTTCTGTTCTGTGTGTTTACAGCACCTTCTCTGCAAAGGCAGCACCTTTTTGTAATTGTAAACAAGCGACTTTCCCACAGTTTGCCTACCCGTTAAATGTGGATTGATTGATTGATTGATAGAAATATTCCATGTGGGGCAGATGTGAGACTGAACAATTCTGAGGGGTAAAATGAGGGACCACTTTAGTACTGATAGACGATGGAAAGGAACATTCAGTGCATCCACACTGTTGCTTCAACACTGTGCTATCCAATTCTATTCCCATGCATTGTATCTGCTTAAATACAATTTTTTTTCTATTTAGAGACATGGTTGCCTTCTAATATCAGCTTTGCAACTGTCAAACTGTAGGCCTAGGGAGCCACTGTCAGTAAGGTAGGCATTGAAAAACAAAACATTGTGAGCTAATGGCAGTTGTGGGAAGTATCAAAGAACTAAGCTTAAGGAGCGATTCTCGATAGGGTTAAGGCATTACAAATTTAAGCATATGAAGCTGCTGACGATGGCCTGGGGTGTTGAGGAACTAAGCATAGGGAACTGTTGACAGCTGTATGGGGATATTGAGAAATTTAGCATAGAGAGATACTGATAATTGTGTGGGCTCATGGAAGAATTTAGCATGGGGACCTACTAACAATTGTGGGGAGGTGTCAAGGAATATAACATAGGGAGCTACTGACATTTGGGCTGAAGTATCTAAGAAGTAAGTATATAGAACTGATAACACTTCTCCATTCACAAATTTTGTCAAAAACAACTGTGAGGGTGGCTGGGACGCCATAGAGGGGTATTCCTTACATCCTTGGCCTGATCAGTTTTCAGACCCTTCTGCCACCAATGTGAGAGATACTATTATTTATGTACATTTAATAAAAAGGAATGTATGTATTTTAATAAAAAATAATTGAAATGGGGGTTGTAGAAGTGCTCTTGCCAATCTATCCTATTAAAGGTGTGTGCATGTGTTCGTATTCTAATGAAATACAACTTTGTATTACATTGATCAATGGTTCTTTCAAATTTCTTTATTCCACCAGCAGTTGGTGTTCCATCCCAGCTAAATTCCCTTCTCCAGTAAATCACCCCCTCCAAATGTTGCATTTCTTGTTTTGTATCTTAATTACTTTTCCTGAACAAACCATACAATTTGCCATAGATTGGGCATGATCTACTGGGAGGGGACCCAAGCCTAGCCCTCAGTCAGACCTACAGACAGGGCTGGTGGGGGTGAACACATGTAATGGATTGCAATCTCAATAGATCACTTTCTTTTTTAAGGTTTTCTGTCCTTAATGAACTCAGTGTTCCACATCTCACCTTTCTTCCACATTGTTTTTGGCTGTATTCTACAGGCTCTGTGGTTCTGAACATGATTACTTAAGTTCTACCTAATAATTATTCTCCTTGGATTGTGGCGAAGAATAAAGAGGTCAGTCTGTCACTGACCTATCATCAGGCTGCAAGGACCAACTTTGTAGAGTCCACAGACACCATCTCACACAGCGTCTGGTGCAGGTGATGTAGGGTCACGTGTGAGTGTGTGCACCTCTGTGTGTGTGTATTAAGTGTGGGTGTAGAAGGATCAAGACAATCACACTGAAATAACTAAAAACAGCACCGTGATTTAAAATCTCTGATAGCTGTATGTGTACCAGTTATGTTTTGATGCTCCTTTAGGGATTGTGAGATATGCCACTTTAAAAAAAAAAAGTTACAATATTTTCACACTAATACTTCATGGTCATGTAAATACAGTCATTTACAAAAAATAAACAGCATGTCTCTACTTCTATACTGGCACGACATGAACAAGAATCATTATACTAGTTCATGTTGCTCACTGCAGAGTTAAAAAAGTAAACAAATCATGCTCAATACAAAGCAGAATTTCAGGTTCAAAAATGCATGTGATATGCATAAGGGAACTTTCTTGATACTCTAATGCTGTTGGTGGAGATTTGAGGAACACTGGAGACCAAGTATAGTCTTTGGTAATACTCTGTGTAAGGGAAAATGGGCAATAGGCAGGGTAATCGGTCCTTATCTGCCATTAGATTCTATGTTTCTATGCATTCACATATCAGTAACTGAAGACTTGCAAAATCAATGCAGGCATATTTTACTGTCAATAAGCACCATGCTGTGTATTATCCAGATTCCAGTTGCTGATACCACACATTGATTTTTAATTTGATAAAAACACAGTACACTAATCAAAAGAAAAAAAATCAAACATAACAGGTGCTGCAATAACACAGATTAACAGGTGATGTGCCAATTAATTGAAATACAAGAATACAGTTAGTAAATAAATGAACAAATGAAAAATATTAAAAAAGAGTAAACTGAGCACCTTCCTCCAGAAAGCTTCTTATGCATTCTGTTCTGTATCTGCTACCCAAAACACACTAGCAGAAACAGCAGCAGACAAGGTGTAAGTAGAGCATTGCGGCTGGCATCAGTAATGCATTACTTACAACTTTAAATTGCAAATATATACTTGCCAATCATGTTGTGCAAATCAAAACCAAAAGCAGTTCCAGTAATATCATGCAATGTTTGCCATTTAGTAAACCTGCAATGTGTATACTTTTTTTGTTTGGTTTTATTCCACAGTAATCAAAGCATTTTTCTAGTTAGGTGTGCTGGAGTTTTTATGCAGCAGATATTTCAGAAATTGCATACAGAGTTATCTGAGGTTGGATGCAACATTTACTATGTTTTTTTCTTGTCTTTTGATTTATTGGTACAATACAACCTGCTAATGTGAGTGAGTACACCCCATGTCATGTAAGAATAAACATCAGAAAACATATGAAATGAGAGGTCAGCTGCCTTGGGTGTGGCAGGTTGCACATGACAACATCAATTAAACAGATTACCATGTACTGTGTGTGCAGTGCCACATCCATTGTTATAGATACACTGAAACAGGTCAAAGTAACTTGCAAAATAAACAATAATAAAAAAAAACAAGTGCAAGGAATCTTTTGTGGTTTCTTGTACAACAGAGCAAAGCAAGCTTAAAACAATGAGAAGGTACTTTAATTTATCCTCTGCCATGTTCCTTATTACAAGTAATTTGAATAATTACAATATGCACCACATCAGGAGAATATTGGTTTTGTTGGGGGGTAGAATTATGAAAAACTGTTTTCTGACCCAAAGGTGAAATTTGTTAATGGGCAGAGGGAGGGGTTAATCCAACAAGGGCATTTGGGAGGAAGGGACCCTTCCAATAGACCAGTACTAACAAAGCGCAAGGGATCTTTTGTGGTTTCTTGTAAAATAGAGCAAAGCAAGTGTGAAAAAAGTGAGAAGGTACTTTAATTTATCTTCAGACACCTCTCTTACTAGAGCTATATGACCAATTATAATATACACAACATCAGGAGAATATTGGTTTTGAAGTGGGCCTGGGTGAGAGGATTTGTTTTTTCACTCCCAGCACATACGTGAAACGTACTCATGAAGCATGCCTGCAGAGTCTAATGCAGCAGTTAATTGAATAACTTTTCTCAGTGGGTGAAGTGTGATGCCTGGGAACAGTTAGAGATGGAGAATTCTTTGAAAAAATACCATGTCTAAAGTTTTTTTTCTTCATAATTTTAAAAATGAGCTCTAATAAGTCTGTGAAGAGTGTGCCAGAGGTCAGCATATTCTGAACTACTGAGCATTTCTATTCAGCAGATTTCTAAGGTAATTTATTTATTGAAATCTTTCACTAGGGACCAGGGGAGGCACACTGAACAACAAGTTGCTGATTTCATGGTGTATCCTGGGGGAAAGAGTAGTGGAAATACATACATGCATGAATGTATTCTTTACACAATGACGTACTAGGGAAATGGCTTTTGGGAATTGGGGGGAAAAAAGTTGCATCTTTGACTGAGCTTTATGTGCTGGCTTTATTTATAAATTTTTAATGACTGCTGGTCAGATTGCTATTTGAAATGGAATTTGTTCTGCTGAGATTACTGAACTAGGTAGTTTAGCACTGATAAGTATGATCGCCGGCACTGTGGTCACTTAGGAAGTAAGGAAAACAATAAGAAAGAATCACTCATGCCCCAGTATTGGGGAGCATGGATTCTTGTACTGGGGATTGAGAAACCCCCAATGCCACTGTTATGTTTCGGGGGGGGGGGTGGCAGAATCTGCTAGTAAAAAGAGATATGGAGCATAGCACGCATTCATGGATAGAGAAAGGGATTCTGCTTGACAAAATACAAATGTTTTCTTGCATCTGTAAAAGAGAAAATGTTTCACTGCGAGTTGTATTGCAAAATTCTGTTAGAATTTTTAATAGTTTAAGCATGTTGCAGATAAAGTTCTTTCTACAGAGAGCAGAGTTACCTGAACATGGCAAAGTAAATACATTGCTATATGAGCACTCGAACACGTTAAAATCAGTTGCAGGTAATTTAAAAACGTAGTTCCGTTAATACCAATAAACGACTATCCCATAAAAACCAAACAGTAGTGCTCAAGAGCAGGGGGATTCAAGCGTAAAAGAAAAAATTTCTCTCATGAATTCCATAATTCAAGTCTATCAGTTCAACCAGGAATAACTACATAGGGAAATGATTAGCTAACACAGTGAATATTTTATTCAGAATTCACCAAATGTCTCATACTTAGTTTATTTCAAGACAATCACAAGCAGCTTGTAATTAAATGTTTTGCTATGGCTCTGTTGCCTAATTCATAACATGGGTAGGTTTAATTGCACATCTGTCTGCTTAGATCCACATTAGGAACTAAAACACAAAGGTTAACATTGCTTTCAGGGGCTCTGCACAGGCTAAGGGCAGCTTCTTGAAGTAGGAGACACACTGACCAACGTCAGTATGTGCAGATTTCTTGGAACAAAGGTTATTTCTTCCTCAGGGCTATAGTAGTCCACAGTGGCTAGTGGCAGGTATTTATCCTGCTCACACCTCCATGGAGACCAGCATAACTGTGTACAACCTTAGCAACCTGACCTTTTACTCAGGAGCTCCTCCTCAGCCAAAATGGCAGTCTCACTCTGTGAGTGCTGATAATAATAATAATAATAATAATAATAATAATTAACTATGGCAATGCTATTTGAGTCAAAGCAGAAACTTAAAACAGCTATAAGTAACTTGTCTGTAAGAAGGTGTGGTAGTTCACCTTTTGAAGCTGTTGCAACCTTCAAGTACTGCACCTGGGTATCTTGTGGACCATTCTTGTAATTTTGAAGCTTGCATAACATACTGTATACTGTATAACAGAATATATTCATGTTCCCTAATATTAGCGTGTTGAGTCACATAAACTTATTTGTGCCTGCTGTTGTTTGCGGTTTGCAATGTGCTCTAAATTTAAAAGGAGTGGAGGATTAAGATGCCCAGAATTTAGTCAGTAAATTGTATCTGCTGGTATCACTTCTGTAAATTGCTGGCAATTACATCAATCAGTTGGCTGTTATGGCTACAGTATATTGCTGCCCTACCTTAATCAAGCAGTTTTTGCATTTGTAGTTCCACTCTGCAGTTCAGACAGCACATTCTTACAGCTTACAGGATGCTGACATAATGCCAATTCTTCAGTGGATTAATTCAAACAAAGCTGCAAAATGAGAATATCCTGTAGATGTAAGGGATGTCTCGAGCGAGCAGCTTACGCGGTCTGGATTAGACAGTGATATGGCAAATAGCATCATTGCTGAACTAAAAGCATGCAATCAACCACCACAAAAAAAAACGCTGTCCATCTACCTACACCACTTATTCAGGTGAAGTCCGATTTGAAATTGGGAGATATGCAAGTGAGAATGGTGTAATGTCTGCTGTGCGTTACTATCAGGCGAAGTATCACAGCACCGTAAATGAATCTACTGTGCGCAATTTTAAAACTGACTACAGGAAACGATTACTGCAGGCCCAAAATACAAGTACTCTACCACCTTCACTGCCAACAAAAGCTAGAGGCAGGCCAACATTGTTAACAGAGGATGTGGATGAAAAATTAAAAAGTATTATTAGAAGCCTGAGGGCTGAGGGTGCAGTAATCAATGTACGGGTGGTGCATGCCTTAGCAATTGGCACAGTACAATCAAACTGTCTCCAGATACTAACAGAGAATGGTGGCACTGTATGCATAACCACAAAATGGGCTTGGGGATTTCTTAACCATATGGGGTTTAGCAAAATGAAGGACACCAAGGCTGTTTGTAAAACCCCACTGGACTTTGTTAAACTGAAACAAGGTTTCCTTGCTAGAATTGCCAGGGCTGCAGCACAGGAACTGATACCTCCCAAGTTGGTTGTAAATTTAGATGAAACTGGGATTAATCTTGTCCCAGTATCACAATGGACAATGGCAGAGACTGGGTCACGACAAGTGGCTTTAACAGGTCTTGGTAATAAATGACAAGTTTCGGTTGTCCTTGCATGCACCCTTTCAGGAGATCTGCTACCACCTCAAGTCATTTACTGCAGAAAAACTCAATCTTGCCACCCAATTTATAAATTCCCCAAGGACTGGTCTATCACCCACTCACCAAACCACTGGGCAAATGAGATCACAAAAATAGGATTCATAGAATCAGTACTCAACCCCCATCTGGATAAAACAAAGCTGCCTCTAGGGCTGCAATGCGAGCAAAAGGGTTTTCTAATTATGGATTTGTTTAGGGCACACACTACGGGAACAGTAATTCGACAACTGGAAGATGCATGGTACATCCCTGTTTTCGTGCCTGCATCCTATACAGACTTACTTTAACCACTGGACTTAACACTGAATAAACTGTTCAAGGATGAGTTAAAGCACTGCTTTTCAGACTGGTAAAATGGCCTAATCTCTGCACAGATTTCTGAAGGAATAGCAAATGTACGAGTCAATCTCAAGATGTCAGTCGTCAAAGAGAAGCATGCATGCTAGCTGGAGTCTAGTTTTAACAAACTGAAAGAGAAAAGAGATGATTTTATCCATGGATTTGTAGAAATGGGTATTAAAGAAGTGCATGAAAAAAGCCTGGATGGACCAATCGGTGAGTGCTGTCCTCCATTCCATTCCATCCTATGCTGTTGGTTCATTTTAACATTTCAGTGCAGCATTTTTTCTGTTTTTCTGTTTTCCTGCACCCATGTTTTTCAGATACTGGTAACTTGTCAGCAGATCAAGTGGAGAATTAAGATCACATGAGGTCTACTGCATGGCTTACTGTGATGTCTTTGCACAAATGCAGAATTGTTATGAGTTTGCTGTGCATTTTGCATTTCATTTATTTTATTTTTTTGTCAAATTCTTATGTGTTTGCTGTGAATTGATTAAATAAAGGCGATATGTGTACAGTTTTAGGGTATTTCTGGTATTGTTGGTCCTATACAACACCGCATCATGAAGGTCTGCATTTTCGGAAATATTCGCTATCCCTTTAAATTCACGCTTTTTTATAAAATGCTAAAATAGCAAATATAAAATGATAGTGAATATTTCCTGGTATACAGCATCCTGGTAGATCTTTAAATTGAAAACTTCATGTTGCTCACACTGCAGTATAATTTGCTGTTACTGCATAGTCCACTTTCCAATCTATCCTACATTGGTTAAACATCCTATGAAACCATATTGATAACACTTTACAAGAAACAATACTACTTCCACAGACTTATACTGGAATTAATACCAGTATATGATTTCCTTGTGGAAAAAAAATAGGACACACTGGTTATGTCATTGTACATTCCTTACTTATTCATCAGCACTACTGTATATTTATTCATTAAGATTTCAAACATGTTATTACTATTGAAAAGCAAAAATAGAGCACACACACACCTGTCAAAATATTGAAGACTCCACTGCTAAAAATATATAAAAGACATGTATTATCAAAAATAGACCCACAGTCTGTACGCTGTCTAATGTGTTTTGGATTGTTCAAATCCTTTATCAAAGGTTTGTTTACAAAATCATTCTAAAACACTTTCTAAAAATGAAATATTGAAACCTTGGGCAGCTGCCGGTTATGTCCAATGGTTAATCCAGCTCTGGAAAGACCAAGGGAGCCTCACTCTGCAAAAGACAAAATTGCTGATTGAACATTCCACTGAATGAGGCAATGGTGGAGTGCCGTTAACTCTTTGGTAGCTGCTCAAAAGATGGTTGGACAGCAGAGAGAAAGATCTTCCTGTCAGGAAAGACAGACCAATGCATAGGTGTTAACAAGTTGTGCAGCTAGAGAGTTGTATTCTTTTTGGACTAGGTGAGGGTTGTTAAACAGCTACAAATTGTCACCTTCAGAAACTCTACAAATTCCAGTCTAGCCAGCCAATATCTTTATGCTGAAAGGGAACCATAAGTTGTAATGTGTTTTCAAATAAATATACATTTTTTCCAATTGTTTAACCAGAAGTGGCACACTAAGCTGAAAGCTTGTTTACAGGTGCAACCTGGGAGCACAGGGAAGTTAAATGATTTGCTCAGGGTCACACAATATGCATGTGGGGGCTATAGGATTCAAACCCAGGTCTCCAGATTTGCAGCTCAGAGCCTTAACTCACTGTACTATGCTGCTGTATGAATTAAACTGAAAAAAGGGAACCACTGTAGAGCACACAATCTTGGTAATGCTACCCACCACCAAATGTGTTCGGGGGCTGTAAAACTGATGATACTCTGCAGATGTGTTTTTTTAGTTTGATGTGCTACATGCTGCCCCTAGCTAATCAAAAGTTAAACAAGGAAGGCACTGATGTATATGCTTTTTAGTTTGTCTGCAATCACTGCTGCACAACAAATTAAGTGAAAGCTGATTGTCTATTTAGTGGTCTGTCTAATGGAACTGCTTTTTGCAAGTTAAAATAAATGGTTTGAGTCACAGGAAGACAGAGAAAGAAAAAAAAAATAGAAATACAGCTGCCTTTACTTTTTCCATTTGCTGTGCGATTTAATTTGCAGGAAACTTTTACCAAAAACATGATATGGAAAAGCAAATTTTCAGCATAGATAAATAAAATACAACAGTAAGCAAATGTTCAAGAGCTAAGGTTGCAGGCATTATTACCATAACTGGCAATGTACTAAAGAATGCTGGTGAGGACCTATGCTAGTGGTATGTAACAAAAGGTTGATCAGGAAGTTGGTGGATCTTAGAGTTGGAGGAAAAGATGGCCGGCTGGGTAGAAATCTGGGTGAGGGACATAACCCAGAGGGTGGTGGTGGGAAAAGAGTTATCTGGCATCAGAGAGGTAACAAGTTGTATCCCACAGGGCTCAGTGCTGGGGCCGGTGTTGTTCAATGTCTTCATCAATGACATTGGAGATGGCATTAAAGGAAAAATGTGCCTATTCGCAGATGACACCAAGCTCTGTGGGAGGGTGGACACAGCTGAAGGGATACAGGACCTACAGGAAGATCTGGAAAAAGCTGAGGAAGTGGTCCAGGGTCTGGCAGCTTGGCTTCAATGCCACAAAATGTAAAGTTATGCATATTCAAGCCAAGAATCCCAGGACAGAGTACTACCTGGGTGGAGTCTGAGGATCTGTATCAGAGTAGGAGAAGGACCTGGAAGTTATGATCACTAGTAATCTGAAGCACTCCATGCAGTGCAAAAAAAGCAACAGCAAAGGCAATCAAGATGATGTGATGCATAGCTAGAGGGATCAGTAGTAGGAGAGAGGAGGTTATACTGCCCTTGTACAGGTCACTGGTAAGGCCACATCTAGAGTATGGAGTTAAGTACTGATGCCCACACTTCAAAAAGTACATTAACCTGCTGGAGAAGGTCCAAAGGAGGGCTACAAAGGTGATAGCTGGTAAGCAGGGCAAGGCATATGAGGAGAGGTTGAGGGCACTGAACATGTACTCCCTTTGAAGACAGGAGAGAGAGGCGACATGATTGGGATCTTCAAGTACTTGAAAGGGATAAATAATGTTGATAAGTAGAGTCCCTTTAAGCTGAGTGTCAACCATAACATGAGGGGGCACAGTCTTAAGCTGGAGGGTGGGAGGTTTAGGAGGGAGGTCAGGAAGCACTTCTTAACAGAGAGGGTTGTGGACACTTGGAATGCACTGTTGGAAGAGGTCATCTCATTGAAGAAAGTGGGTAGCTTTAAGAGAGGCTGGGATAAGCATGGGGGAAGGTAAGGGTCAAGGGTAGGGAGGATGGAAGGAGTTGGGAGGCAGGGCAGGGACATTAGAGCAAGTTGTGGACCCTGCAGTATGAGCAAACTTGATAGATCAAATGGCCTTCTTCTGCTGGCATCGTCATACGTTTTTATATTTGGGCATAAAATGGATGATTAAATAAAATCAGACTTCATTGAACTAGGAGGAAAATGAAAAGCGAAAACAGCACCATCATATAGAAATACTCATGTGCCCTGTTGTTCCAGGGGCAGACAGTGGTTAATCACAGGCTTGAAAATCTAGAAAAGAAATGGGGCATCCAAAGAATATTTCACCTTCATCAGGTGCTGGGGCATCATCTGGGATCATACAAATCTCTATGCAAGGTGTGGTTTGCTTTTAAGCTGAAAAGGCACAAGCCTGCTGTGGAGAGCACAGTAACAAAAACTTTAAATTGCAGAATGGATGAAGGAGATATTATGGACTGGACAGAAGAGGTTGGGAGAAGATCAAAAAATGTAACTAGAGAGTCCATGACAAAAGTATTTTATAAAAGAGAATGCCAAAAGAAGGGAACGGACACTGGACCTGACATTGCCAAATCTGAGTCACAGAGAAGTGCAGAAATATTCAGAAGGGATATATTATATACGCTATGGCTCTGTACATAAGCAACAGTAAAAATAAGGCAGAACATGTTTTTTTTTTATTTAGGGCAATTCATAATGTTTTAGCAAAGCCTGTAGGTGGTGATTTTTACAGATTACTGCTGCTTGTCTGACATGAGGGACTTTGGATAATCAAGAATGTCTTTGGGTTTTGGAATGTGGACTCTCCTTCCACCCCAGAGTTAAGTCAGTTAAGTAAAAATACCCTCTCCACTTTACAATATAATAACAAAAAAAATACAGTATAGGATTAAAAATAGTGGTGGCTCCACATTATTTATTAAGAGCCTGAAAAAACTAAATACATTCCAGCAATTCGGAAGACCTCGAAAAATAGAGAGGAAGGCAAACCAGGCTTTTTTTTCACCCCACAAATAGAAAATAGCACTGTGGGAATGAAGTGTGTGTGTGTGTGCATGTGCGCGCACGCGCATTTTCTTTCTTTCTCAGAACTGTGCGAGAGAACTCCCTTTGTTTTTCCTATGATGTCCATTTCACACAGAGAAAACAGCACTGTGGGGCTCATGCAATGCATGGAGTGCCCTAACTATTAACCGTCTAGTATGAGTTGCACAATGGTGCATTTTCACTGTAAATGCCAATTGTATTCTGTAGAGTATTATTTTCTACCTGCCAGTTGTCTGTAAACTGTTCATTTTTGTTTAGAGCATAGCAGAGCTGCTAGAGTTTGATTTCTGCTTTAGTAAGAGTCACAGCAATTTTTTTTGCTTATGATTTTCCTGAGAAAATACAGGCACAAACTAGTCTTTTTAGTGAGAGTGCTTTCCCCTTAGCACTGCAGTAAAAACAGACAAATGGCTCTCTGTATCCCATTTGTAAAAGTATGTTTTCTATGCTGCTCATATGAGGACTAGAGTCTGATATAATTAACTCTAAAAACATTTGCTTTAGCTTATGTTGTACTTGAGAGTGAAAAAACTGCCAAAAGAGTTTTTCACTTTTAATAAAATCCTTTGGAGCTGTTCCCTTGCAGCATGTCTATCAGAGCTTACATTAAGATTGAAGCTGCTGCTCTGTGGACTCTGAACTTTTTTTACGTTTAGATATTTTTCCAAAATTCCAGGACTTTCTCAGAGGGTTCTATATTAATATAATGATAAGAAAACGTATTGTCACACTGGAGAGGCTGGGGAAACAACAGGAAGAGAATGGCACAGTACCACTGAAGTATTCTTTCTATCTCTCTTTCTCCTTCTCTCTCCTGATGTTTGCATGCTGTGGTGCAGTTCCGTAAACTTGTAGAATGTCTTAGATAAGATAAGAAAAGCACTTTTGTTTTGTTTTTTCAACCTCCTGAATGCATTAAAAGAAGGCTAAGGAAAGGATAAGGAAATGTACCAGCTTGCATCTAGAAAAGTCACCCGTATGGTGAGGGGAGCAAAGTCCAGTAAAGAGCAGTGGCTGGCACAGGGGATACATGGAGGGGAAAAGGGGTTCTTCCGGTACATTGGGGAGCGGAGAAAAACTAAGGGCCATCTCAGCAGATTGAGATCAGAAGGAGGGTGGGTGGAAGAGGCGAGGGACCAGGCAGAGGTATTTAACGAGTACTTTGCCTCTGTGTTCACTAGGGAGGGGGATGGGATATCTACAAAACAAGGCATGAAGGGGATGGAAGCAGCAGGGAGTGGGATCAGGGGAGCAACAGAAATGGAGCAAGAGGAGGAAAGGTACCCCAGGGGGTCACATCTGGATAAGGATAAAAGACCAGTAAGGGGAGGGACGGATGATGCTATCTCCACCAAAGGGTGTGTTAGCCTCAAGGCCCTAAAGAAAAACAAATCTCCTGGGCGGATGGCATTCATCCGAGTACTATGGGAATTGGCGGACATACTGGCTGCACCCCTGGTGGAGCTTTTCAGCAGGTCACTTGAGACAGGGGTACCTAGGATTGGCAGAGGCACATGTGGTACCAATCCATAAAGGGGGTCGAGGAAGTACCAGGTAATTATAGACCCATCAGTTTGACCTCGGTGGTGGAAAATGAATGGAGAGTATTCTAAAGGAAACGATTGGGGTGTACTTGGAGGAGGTGGAGGTCTGGATAGTCGGCAACATGGGTTTGTGCCAGGTAGATCATGTCAAACCAACCTTGTGGAGTTCTATGAATGGGTAACATCAGAACTGGACAGGGTAAGCCTGTGGATGTATTATTCTTGGACTTCAGCAAGGCGTTTGACTCTGTCCCCACAATGGTCTGGTGGAGAAACTGATGGGGTTAGGAGTAGGCCCTTTGATGGTCAGATGGATTGAAAACTGGCTAGCTGGATGCACTCAGAGAGTAGTGGTCTGTGGGGAGCTCTGAACCCTAGAGAGGTTGGTGGGGTACCACAGGGCTGGTCCTGGGTCCGATCCTGTTTAATGCATACATATCGGACATCAGGGAGGGTATAGGGTGAAATGAGTCTCTTCGGATGACTCCAATATGGGAGCAGTAGTTGAGGGAGAAGAGGGAGGTGGCCCTGCAAGGGACCTGGACACCCTGGAGCTGGACTCACACATGGAAATTAATTTCAATATCACCAGTGCAAGGTGTTGCATCTTGGTCGGAAACCCAAACACAGGTACACCCTGGGAGGAGGCGCTGGAGGCCTCAATAGGGGAAAAAGACCTAGGGGTCATGGTGGATACATGTATGAATAACTCTGAGCAGTGCAGGAGAGCAGCTAGCAAGGCAAACAGGATGTTGGGATGCATCGTAAGGGGGATCACCTCTAGGAGCAGGGAAGTGATTCTGCCGCTGTACAATGGACTGGTTAGACCACACCTTGAGTACTGTGTACAGTACTGGAGACCACACTTGAAGAGGGACATACAGCTCCTGGAGAGGGTACAGAGGAGGGCAACAAAGATGATACGAGGGCTAGGGGATTTGACTTATGAGGACAGACTTGAGGAGCTCTGCCTGTTTTCATTGGAGGAGAGGAGAGGAGAGACAGGGGGGACATGATTGAGGTCTTCAAGTACCTCAAGGGAATAAATAGGGTAAACATGGAGGGGATCTTTAGACTAAAGCAGAGAGGTATCACCAGAGGGCATGGTTTGAAGTTGGAAGGTGGAAGGTGAGGGCGAAAAGAGGAGGTTTTTCACCGAGAGGGTGGTGGACCCTTGGAATGCACTGCCTGGTGAGCTGGTTCAGAGATCCACAGTGGAGGGCTTCAAGAGAGGTGGGACAGACACAGAAAGTGGATGTATCAGATGATGGCCTGTCCCGGGGGGGTGGGGATGGATGATAGGGGTTTCTAGAGAACAAGGGATGGGAGGATCTCGGCACCCAACTAAGGATCTAGGTTCGAGCAGACTCGATAGACTGTAAGGCCTAATCTGCTGGCAAATAGTATGTTAGTATGTTAGTATGTACTGCAAGGCTGAAATCAAGCCAAATGTACATAATAAATTATTGTGTTGTATGTTTCCCTCTAAAAAATGTTCTTTCAAAACCCAATAAATTAAATTAATTTCTGCTCATAAAAAAGAACTGTTCCTTTAATTTACGTTGATATTATCCTTATTTAGTTCTCCAAAACCACACACACAGAGAAGATGACAGGTGCTGAGGCACTTGCTCTCTCCTGCTCTCTCTCTCTCTCTCTCTCTCAGTTTTGCTCTTGGGAAAAACTGCTTTGGAGTGAATGTCAGAGACAAAATAAAGGCTCTGGAGGTACATGGCTGGCAGTAGCTGATGAATGGCTGATGGCACTAGTGAAATTCAACATTAACAGACACCGAATATGCAATTAGAGAGAGAGAGTGAGGGAGCAGCAACACACTGCTGAAAAACGATCAGTCTCTTTCTGTCTTCTCTGTTTGTCTTTGGTGTACTGTGAAAGGGTTTCTGAAAGAATAAATTACCTCATGGTTTGCTGCGGAAAACAGAAGCACAGAGGGAGAATACTGCAAGGGCTCAATGTGTAGAGGTCTCTCTCTCACTCTCCCAGAAGTAAGAACAGAGCTTTGTGCCTGATAGAATAAATTATCTTGTTATTTGCTGTGGAAAATGGGAGCACACAGGGAGGGTTTGCTTGGGCTTAATGTGTACAGCACAGACACTGGGAGACAGAAGGGTTACTAGTACCATAACCTTTAGATGTTTAGATGTGATAGTTGGGTGGAAAGTTAAAGGTTTTTATTACTAGTGTTGTCTGGAATCTGCACTCTCCCTCTCCCTCTTTTCAAGGGCTGCCACTCTGATTTGCTATTGCTACAAGGGAAGGAGAACCAGCAGTGCATTGTGCACCGACCACTCTGGCATGCAGATGGTAGTGAAGAAGGAGGGAGGAAGGGATCAGGGCAATGTTGGCCTGTGGTTTCTCTCACTGGCTGCTGTAAACAAACTTCCTGCATCGTGCACCAATCACTCTGGCATCCAAACAGTGTGTGTGTGTGGGGTGGAATGGGCTTATTAAAAAAAATGTCATACCTTGTACTGTTCCTGGTAACATGAATGTGGAAGCGACTTTTGTCACTTCATCATGTTGTGTATTCACAAGAAGTGATGTGCTGCTTTTTCAATGCTATAGGTCTGCAGAGTTCCGCCCACTGCAGCCCTAAAAATGGATTCTCGTAAGCAGCAGCACCCTCTAGTGGTGCTAAAGGGGCTGTTTTATAGCACCTGCAGTTTCTGTTCATTTTTATTAATATTTTACCCTCTTTTTTATACATTTTATTATAAAAAAAACAATAATCTTAGCCCATTTTCTAAGCACAATAATACCCTCCACGGTGGGTGTTATGGGATATAACAGACCTTCCAGGGCCTAGAAGACCCTCTGCTTGTGTCGTCATGCATCATTATAACCCTGGGAAGTCTATTATATCCCAATAACACCTGCTCCATTGGGTATTATTGGTTACATAATGTAGTCCTTGTTTCTGAAGGCGCAATTCTGTTAACCTGTGGTGGAAAGTTTGAAAAAGCTTCCAGAGTTGTGGTTGCATGCATAACACTGTGGAGAGAGTGAGTAGTTTTTAAGTTGTGACTCAGCTTCTTAACCTGAAAGTAAATAAGTTATTATTTTTATAACAAAGCACTCACTGATTTTGGAGGTAACATCTGTTGATTTCCGTCAAGGCAATGTACTATGTCCCAACCTGTTTACTGTGGAGATTGTTTAATTTTCACATTGTGGTGCTGATTCTTAACCTGGAAGTGAAGAACATATTGTTTTGTGCTGCCGCTATTCTTATATGTGACAGCATTGTTTATTGTTTCCTGTAAAGGCAGTCTAGTATGTTCTGCAGCTATAATTTAGAGAAATATATTAGGCGTGAACAGAAATGACATATCTTTTGGTGTTGCAGACAACAACAGTGTTACTCACCGTGATTTGTTCAGCAGTTCTTGATGACAGCTGTTGGTATTTGCTTGAAATAAAAATAAATGTGCTCTGTCTTGTCACACATTGCCTATCAGTTACTGCCAGACAGTTAACATTTTTATAGAGTGTCATTGAATAGTTAAAAAATAGTGCATGCTTTGCTAGGTGCTATGAAGGCGAAGCTTGCAAGTATTTCTACTTTTGTTTAAAAACAACATTCCTACTGGCTTTACATGCAAAGTACAGTGTATATTACAGGAAGGAAATAGTGAGCTGGACTTACAGCACTATGAGATGCTGGTAGGATGCCTGCATTGGAGACAGATTTATGGCACAAAAAAAGTGAAGCATGCAAGGTGTGATGTAAGGGGAGAGCGGGGAAACAAAGATACGTGTTGAAATTTAGCACCTCCACCAGTGGGGCACATATTTATATGGCAGAATGAAAAAGATCAGTACCCTGCTGTAGAGACTTTATCTATGAAACACCCTTCAGTTTTGAAACTGATACCTACTTCTCATAGCAAGTTCTGAAATATAAGAAAAACAAAGATACATCACATATTCAAAAATGATCAAATAATTTCAAGCAATCTGACTGATTATTAACCATTCATTACAAGTGTCTAATGCACAGCTAAAACTATAAATCCCTTGTAAAATTCACTGACCAGTTTTATTAGTGCAACAAATCAGTCCGAGGATGTACATTAGACGGTTCCAGTGCATGTCTAGGGGACTGAACCACTCAGCCTGTGGCCTCGTGCCTGATTATGCCCACCACTTGTGTGTTGTAACAATCTGACACACACCCCATTATGTCTTTTTGCTTACTTAAATTCTGTTACTTCAAAGCAATTAGGTATTTGTCTGTGTGAAACTTCTCATTGTCTGTGGAAACGCAATGAATAATGTACTATGCAGTGTGTCATGATTCAAGACACTTTGAAAGCAGGTTATGAATAGTGAATAGCATGACACAATTCAGTGTGGTAAGCTAACCCCTGGTTTCATAATTATAATGCAGCATTTTCTGGGAGACTTGCATCCCATTAACAAAATGCTGTAAGAGGAACATATGGTTAAAGAGAGTGATAATCAATTAGCTGCAGAGTGCTACAGACAAGGGTGCAGCTTTCATTCCCTCTACCACATGCTGTGTGTCATGCAGACTCTTAGACTGCTCAGTTGATTTCCAGCCCATCTTTAACATGGTGGAAAAGCAGCAAATGAGTAAAGAAAGTGATAAACAATGGCACAGAGAGTGCTGCAGTAAACCATGCAGCTGCCAGACTGCCCAACAACACACTGTATGTGACCCACACTCCTACATCAGACAACTTGCCATTGTGCAAAAGGGTCAGCAGTCAGTGCTTCAGGGCCCTAAGCTGTTCAACACAGCAAGTTAATAGATGCTCACTGTTGCTCCAGTCAGAGTCTATGTAAATGCAGTACTGTGTGTTGCATGGGTCTATGCAGTATTTCATTGACCTACCCCCATGGTGGGTCTGTTCTGAAACAGGATCACACACTTCAGGATAGCAGCCCTGCCACTGTGTAAATATTTACATTGTACTACCAAGTGTTGTGAGTCCATTCCTGGTTTAACGCGATCACAGCCAGTGTGAAGTGAGTAATGATCTGCCTATGGAGGTGTAATGTGCCTGTCTGATAGTACAAATCACTAACAGTAAAAGGGGGTATCATTGATTGTACTAACATGATATACAATACAAATGCAGCAAACAGAGCACTGCAGACATTTGGACAGTGGCAAAATGAGAATGTTAAGTGCTGCAACTGTAGTTAATTCAGATAGCTCCACTTGAGCAGGCTTCATAAGTAACAGAACCCCCCCCCCCGATGATTTTTTTCCACTATAGAAATTTAGACACTGCTGTCTTATCTCTGTAACAACAGTTATAATTTACATGTGTCAAGATTCACTGTGTGTTGGCACTGGGAGGTACTTCTGTAGACAGAGAAATAAAAGTGTCTAGTTAGCAAGATGTTTTGTATTTAAGTTTAATTGATTTTTATTTATTTATTAAAATGTTTCACCAGGAAGGCACACTGAGCAACAGATTGCTTGTCTTCCAGTGTGACCGAGGGGAAGGGGTTCCATAGGGATGAAACATTTTTACATACAAGTTACAAAGATCAACATAGCATACAATTAATTAAGACAGTTGTTACACACAGTGTTACATACATATGTAATTTGTGAGAACAATTAATAAGTGCAATGGTAATAAGTGCTATTGTGAAATAAGGGGTGAAGGAAAGCGAGGATGAGATGACAGATAGTGCAGAGTCGTGTCCCAGAGAGACCCCTTCAGGATGTGGGGAACCCTGCAAGTGAACAGGGAACTGGAATAGGGACTAGAGAGGGAGAGGGAGAGGAAGACAGAAAGGGAGTAAGTGTAATTAACACCTAGGTGGGGAAATAAGGTCTGACCCAAAAAGGGAATCCTTTAGGATGCGATGAATCCTGCACGGGGGCAGGGAAGTTCAGGTGACTGTAAACCCTTCTGCAGTTAAGCATTATAATTATTGAGGGATGATAAGAGAGAGGGCATGAGAAATAACGCCTGGGAGGGGATGAGGCCTTAGCATATTTGGCATAAGTATGATTAGTACAGTTTCTATGTAGCATCATTCGTGATTGAGTGATTTTCATTTGACAGCAACTGGAGAACACAACACATGCCCACAATAAACGCTGTAAGGAGGAAAAAAATGTTTATTGTAACAAAACAAATGTGCAGTTATACAAAATTAACACACTCATTGTTATGAACAAAAATGTATTAACAGCATGTATACTATCGGTGTGTGTAAAAATGGCAAGATAAGAAAAAGATATCTTAAGTAGTGAGAGCAATGACAGAAAAATATGAAACAATATTGTTGTTACTGTTGTCATAATGGACCTTTTTTTTAGGTTACTGTCATCAAAGTGAAATATTTAACCAATCAGAGAAAACTTTCACAAAACTGATGACTTCACAAACCACAGTGCAACTCTGAAGTGCTCTGTGAAAATCAAAGAAAAGTAGCAAAATCCTCAGACAAATGCAGATTTATGAGATCTAGGTTGTAAAGAACAGATGAACATATCTGATATAAAACAGTCTAACTCAAAATAGGGAATTTATCATCACTTGTGACTGCACAGGACTTTCATAACTCAGTTCTGGCTGTTTGATTTGTGACTTATGATCATGCCTCCTCTCATGATGATAAAGTACGTATTTTGAGTGAGCCCTTTGCATATCCCTGATATTATCAATTGGTATCATATGTGTTTTGTGTATAGTGAATAGGATTTTACATCCTGCAAGACAGCAGGACTGTTTAAACATAGAAACATAGACTTTGACAGCAGTTAAGGACCGCTTGGCCCACATAGTCTTCCCATTTCCCTACTTACAGGATAAGCTGCAGATCCTAGTTAACCAACAGCCTATTTCTTCTTACCCCCCCCCACAAGAAATGTCTTATGTCTATCCCATGCATTCTTGAATTATCCCACAGTTTTAGACCCCGAAACCTCCTCAGGTAGGCGGTTTCATGCGTCCACCACCTTCTTTGTGAAAAAATACTTCTTTACATGCCTATCAGGTTAATACTGCTAAACAATATGAGTGCAGTAATAAAAACCAAGAAAGAAAAAGCATGTGAGCGAATATAGCTATAGGTAAAATATAGTGCTGAACACTACAGCACCATATCTGTAGCTGCATTCACTTCCACTGATGGCTTGTTCACGCATGGTGACAGCTTAAAGAGTAAAACTGTGGGAATTGTTAGCTCAGAGGATAGAGCCACTGGGTAGGAAGGTAGCACAGGTGAAAGAGAAAGGGGTTTGAATCCAACCCCCTGCTCTCTGCATATTTTTACGTTCTGGTGTCCACCTGTACTTTGATTTTCCTGCACCGCCCAAAGTCTGCCGTCATCCAAGGTTTGTCACCCTCCCCGAGTGTGTCCCCCCTTGGAGTTGATTATATATTTGGGGGACACGGGGGCGTAAAGTTCTAGAGCACTTGTTATTTAGTGTACATGCTCTGGGTCTGATCAGTCAGTGACTGGCCATGGCAGTGTGTACTGGGGTGTGACAGTTGCCAGCACGGTCGGGATGGGTGGGTGCAGGGTGGTAGGGTACTGCCAACCAGTGTGGGGGTGTGTGACGACACTACAATATGGAAAGGGCATCATTGTACAAATATTTCCTACAGTAATTGGTGTGGGCGGGTCCTTACACTATGGAAACAGTGAACAATATTTTATGTTTCAGATCTTACCCAGTGATCAGGTCAGAGAGGGGACCCTACACTATGGAAAAGGGGCTCATATTCTATTATTATTCTGTCACTCTGCCTTTGGGATGGGAGGGAAGCCACTAAACTACCAGGGTTATGACGTTTTGTTCTGTCATCACTGAAATGGATTAGGGTTGGGGAGGAGGGATTGCTAGACTACCAGGGTTATGATGTTTGTTCTGTCAACACTGACATGGATTGAGGTGGGAAGGGGTGACCACTAGACTACTAGGGTTCAGATGGTTTCTTCCTTCAACACTGACATGAATCCGGGCTGTTAAGGGGGAAGGGCAAGCCCAGCACACTTAGCCAGGTACAGCCATGATAATAAGTCCATAAAGGGGACAGCATGAGGCACTTTTCATAGGTCCATAGGTAAGGGACAAGTTCTGTAGGCCGAAAGCCCTTTACTGAACTTGCCACTCATATATATAATGGGTGGAACTTATATTTTTTATGACCTATATATGTATTCAGTCTGTTTTTAAATATAGATAAGTTTTTACTTTCAACAATATATTGAGGTACACCATTCCATTGCACCCTTTGTGCAAATAATTTACTTTGTTTTGTTGTTAGATTTGTTTCCCCCTTAATTTTTAATTAATGACTTCTAGTGTTTAGTTTACTCTTTTGTCTTATTAATCCCAAAGTTCCCCAAGTATAGTCATTATTTACTGCTTGAGTGACTAAACAGAGGTCACCTCTAGTTTGCCTATATTGTGTTGAGAATACGTTTAAGCATTCTAGTCTGTTGCAACAACTTTCATTTTTTGAGTTTTGGATTTTCTTTGTTACTTTTCCCTGTACTCCTTCTGTTAATTTTAAACTTCTTATGTTATGTGGCATACTGAACTCTGAGCAATATTTAACGTGAGGTCGTACTAAGCTGGTATACAATTACATTATCACCTCTGAATCCCTACTTTTAACATTAGTTAAGAGTGACCCTATGATTTTGTAGCATTTTTTAACTTTAACTATGCTGTTCCTGTCGAAGGATAAGTTATCAGTTATGATTGTACCGTCTTTTTCTTCAGTTACTGTTTGTAACAGAATGTTGTTTAATTTGTAATTTAACATTAAATTAT
This sequence comes from Neoceratodus forsteri, assembly GCA_016271365.2. Lineage (NCBI taxonomy): Eukaryota > Metazoa > Chordata > Ceratodontiformes > Ceratodontidae > Neoceratodus > Neoceratodus forsteri. The sequence goes on from CM028133.1 coordinate 997,567,232, forward strand.
TTTTCCCTAAATGCATGACCTTCCATTTATCAACATTAAAGTACATTTTGTTAGCATTAGTTCAGTCATAGAGGGTAACAAGTTCCTTTTGTAGTTGTTCCCCTTCATCTACTGTAGTTACATTACCACTGAGTTTATAGTCATTGGCGTACTTACCTATCCCGTTTTTAGCTATTGTTTACATAGTTGCAATTATTATGTTGAACAGGGTAGAGCCCAACACCAACACCTGTAATAAATCACTCGTGACACTTCCCCATTCTCACATGTACCCCTTAACTGAGATTCTTTGTTGTCTATCTGCTAGTCAGAATTGTATCCAGCTTATTATATTGGGATGCAATTGTATTCTTTCTAAATGCTGTACCAAAATGTTGTGTGACACTTTGTCAAAAGCTTTGGCAAAGTCCAAGAATATAACATCACAGGATATGCCTTCATCTATTTATCTATGGCTGCACTTATAGGTTCAAAAAGGTGTATCTGATCAGTAAGGCATGGTCTGTCACTTATAAAACCATGTTGTGTGGTGTGTATATATATTCATTGAAATTATGGTGTGCTATGCATGACCAATGAATGATTAGCATATTTTGGCTGAATACCCACCTTGGAGGAAATGGCACATCTAGGTATGCACCACATATTCCCCTATGAGTGGTCTTCAGCCCTGCACCCTGGATGCGCTGCACCAAACCTGGTGACCACTACCTTTGTGCCATGCATCCTGGGTACAATATTCAAAAAGAATGCCTGATCTGTTCTGATCACACACTCTGTCTGAGTACCATGTCAAAACTGGCAAACCCATTTTGTTGTGTGGTACATTGATTTGTATGCGCATCCCGTCAGCTCTGAATATCGGGCCCATGGATATTATTTATATTGTTTTATGTTATCTGAGAAGCAAGCTCTTGTTCTTTTTTTTGTAAGAGATCCATAGTTTTTCAATCTGTAATAAGGTTCCAATATCATACAGTGAATCACTAGCAATTTCTTGAAAATATACATATTCCTGGGAAGCAACGTTTAGTAGCTTGTTAACATTGTGATATTTTATGTTAGGTTTCAACTACTATAGTATACAGATCTGCACCTGTGACTTATAAAGTATGTTGGTTGTATTGGTTAGGTAGATTAAGACAGACACAGTGCTGATTTCTCCCACACCTTTTTAGCGCTGCCTCTCCCAAAAAATGCTTTATGTTACCTGTGGTATGAATGAAGTACTTTCACAGTACTAAAGCATATGAAGCATAAGAAGTGGAAAAAATGCTATATGTGATCTGTACCATTGCGTATACTATTAGCACAGTGACTTAGTTTTGTCACCACACAAAGGGTACTACAACAGGGGCAAGAGTGACAGAAGCCATCTTGATTTTGCATTGTTCCTCACTCATGTCATCCTTTGTGACCATGCTGATTTATACCTCCTCCAGGGCATGACTGCCCTGGAGGAGGTATATTTAGAAATGGGAGGTTCTGGGGTGGAGACCCCTTATTGGGAAATGCAGGAGCAAAGCCCTCAGAACAGAAAGACTACTGCCTTGGACAGTGCTTTGGCACTATAGTCCCAGGAACTACAGTGCCTGGTTCTGCAAAGCCAGGTGGCAAAATTTGGTCACCTATATCGGTGTCAGCAAAATTGCTATCGCACCGATATGGGTGATCCTTGATAAAGTACTTTCACAGTGCAGTGGAACAAGAAAAGAAACAAAAGTTTCATATGCTAGTACTGTACATGTGTAGTGACATTAGGAAAATGGGTAGGTAGATGATTACAGTTCTCATTGTATTGAGAATGATGTGGCCAAGGTAGCATCAGGTTACATGCACACATAAATCCGTGTTGGCTCGGTGACCCAACTGTGTGCACTGTTTCTCTGTTGTGCTCAGAATGGGAGGGAATGGGTTGTTTGAACATTATTGTAATACCATACAAGATTGCGGATGACATGTATTTAAGCAATAAGGCATGTTCACTTTAAAACAGTTGCCTATATACCTTTCCTGTGGCTACCATGGATAAGAATGCAAACCATTCTACTGTGAGTGATATGTCCAACTACTGTGAGTGATGTGTGAACTAAGTAGATTGGTATGCTTCAGGGAACTGTAGAGGGTAAGGTGGTGGTGGAGGGTAAGAGTTGTAGGTGATTGTTTCTGGACGGCATAGGTTTACTCGGGCCCACCCTTCCCCTCACCCCACCTGCCCCAAGTACATAACTTCATTTATAGTAGGGGTTCTGACATCACTTCCCTAAAACTGCTAACAACATAAATCTGTTCATATCCTTAAAGGCACAGCACACTGAATAGGGGGTAGAGACACTCGCTTGCAAACACTAAAACAAGAACAAAAAACAACAAAAAAGCATTTGTAACTGAAAAGGACACAGACATGTGGGGAGTGGTGAAATGCACTGGCTGTGGAGCATCAGTCTTCTGGGAGACATTCTGGAGACTGCATTGCTGCCCTATTTGTGGACACCTCTCTGGCATGAGGGAGGAGGTTGTTCATCTCCATGCTGACCTGGCAAGGATTCAGAAAACCTGCTCCCCCACCCAGAGACCACCCAGGCCACTGGCACTACCTCAGAGGTTGCCAAGAAAGAGGATTGGTTGGACTATGGTGGGCTCAGGGAGGGTGAGGGTGGTGGAACAGAGGCACATCCCTCCAGCTGTGCCTCTCCACAATTCATTCACCACTCTGGTGGAGCATGGTTCCTCTATGGAGGCACCAGCAGTGGAAACCAAGGAGGATGCTGGGAACCTCCACAATGAAGACCCACAGGAGGGTGGCGCAGGACCCCACAGGGGAAGGAAACAACTCCTGGTGGGGGATTCAGTTGTTAGGGAGGTAGAACTGGGGAAGGGAGGGGAAAGGGAGGTAAGGTTCCTGCCCAGAGCCAAGGCTTGTAGGGATAGGAAACAAATCCTCAGGATCGTGGAAGCAGCGGCAAGGGGGAGGGAGCTGGATGTCATTATCCACCTAGGGATGAATGACCTGGCTGAGAATGGGATCAGAGCAGTGCAGCAGGAGTTTGTGGAGTTGGGGAGGGACCTTAGACAAGTAGCACACATGGTAACTTTCTTGGAAGTGCTGCCTGTCTATGGCATGGATGAGGCTAGGGTACTCCGCACTATGGGATTCAATGACTGATTGAAAAGCTGGTGCAGAGCTCAGTGATTTGGCATCATTGGAGACTGGGGCTACACCTGGAGGGATGCAGGCCTATACAAGTGCATTGGTCTGCATCTATCTGGGAGGGGAACAAGGATCATAGGCGATAGGTTTAAATGCTTCAATGGCAAGCATTTAAACTAGCCAAGTGGGGAGGCACTGAAAAGGAGAAGGGAAATCCTAGCCCCCCCAAAAAATCAGGGCAATTAGTGAGGTAAACGCCAAGACAGAGCAGTTGATAGGGAGAACGGCAGTTGTAAATGAAGAAAAGACAAAGGCAGTAGGGACAGGGATGGGGCAAAAAGAAATAAAGCTATAAAAAAATGGAGGGTAATGAGTACCAATCACCGTAGTCTAGGTAAAAAGTTCCCCAAAATGGTGTCCTTGATGGAAGAGGGATGCCTGGATATTGTGGCAGTCACAAAAACATGGTACACAGAGAACCATGACTAGGATGTCAACATACCAGGGTATACAATCTACAGGAGGGAAAGGGAGGGAAGAGGAGGAATAGCTCTCTATATAAGGGAAGGGATCAAAGCAACAGAACTAAAGGGTAAACGGGAGGAGAGGAGGCACTGTGGGTCACCCTGGAGACTGGAAATCACTCCACAATCTGCACAGGGGTTGTATACTAACCCCCATCTCAGGGGGAGGAAATGGACAAGGAAATGATAGAAGGCATTTTTGGAATGGCAGAGAAAGGGGAGATACTGCTGATGGGGGACCTGAATATGCCACATGTTGACTGAAGCACATTTGCTGCAGCCACATCCAAGAACATGGCCATTTTCAATGCCCTGCAGGGGGCATGCCTCAGACAGCTAGTTTTGGAACCCACTCAGGAGAGAGCAATCTTAGACCTGGTAATCTCAAATGGGGACGGAGGGAGGATCTCTGATCTTGAAGTGGGTAGCCATCTGGGAGCAAGTGACCACCAAACTGTGGTTCACGATAAACTTAGCTGTAGAGTCAAGCCACACAAAAGTGAAGGTACTGAACTTCAGGGAGGGCTGATTTTGTCAAAATGGGAGAATGCCTCAGAAAAGCACTAGCAAACAGGCAAGAAGGTGGGGTGAAGCAACAATGGGGAAACATCAAAACCACCATCACAGAGGCAACAAGCCTTTGTGTAAAGCAAATAAACAAATCAATACGAAAGAAAAAACCACTACGGTTCTCAAAAGAAGTGGCAGGGAAGGTAAGGGAGGAAAAGATAGCATTCAGGAAGTATAAGGAAACACAGAAGGACCAGGACAGAGAACTGCACCAGTTAAAGCAGAAGGAAGCGGGTAAGGCAGTCAGAATAGCAAAGGCCCAAACCAAGAAAAAGACAGCCAACTCAGTTAAGAAGGGGATTAAACCTTTTACAGGTACATTAGGGAGCAAAGAAAGGCTAAGGAAGGGATACTGAGGCTGAACAAAGAGGGAGGTGGTTGGACAGAGAGTGACAGTGAAGAGGCAGTGATACTGAACGAGTACTTCTGCTCAGTATTCACAATGGAAAAGGAGGGGGAAAAACCTAATCCAATCAATAGAAGCACTCTGGATAAAGGGGGTTGAAATTAATCCTTTCACAGAAGAAAGGGTTCTGAAGGAACTCTTAAAACTGAGGGTGGATAAAGCAATGGGACCTAATGGGATTCACCCCAGAATTCTAAAAGAACTATGGGAAGAACTAGTAACACCACTGACTACCATTTTTAATTAATCATGGGAAGATGGTGTGGTACCTGAGGACTGGAGGAGGGTGGATGTGATTCCCCTTCACAAAAGTGGGAGCAAGACAAAGGCAGGAAACTACAGACCTGTCAGTATGAGCTCAGTGGTTGGGAAAATGATGGAATCACTTTGGAAGGAAAGAATTGTTGAGTACCTAGAGGCCAGTGGGGTACAGGACCTTAGGCAGCATGGATTCACAGCGGGAAGGTCATGTCAGACAAATCTAATTGATTTCTTTGACTGGGTGACCAAAGCAGTAGACCAGGGAAGGACTATGGACATAGCCTACCTAGACTTTAGCAAGGCATTTGACACAGTCCCACACAAAAGATTAATGAACACATTAGCCAGCCTGGGAGTGGGTCCCAGGGTGGTAGCCTGGGTAAAACACTAGTTGGACAACAGGACACAGCAGGTAATAGTAAATGGAGTCCACAGTGAAGAAAGGAGGGTTACTAGTGGGGTACTACAAGGTTCAATACTGGGGATGGTCCTTTTTAATGTCTTTATAAGTGACATTGCAGAGGGACTGGAAGGGAAATATGTCTCTTTGCAGATGACACAAAAATCTGCAACAGGGTTGATACACAAGGTGGTTTGGAATGGATGAAAAGGGACTTGGCAAGGTAGGAGGAACGGTCAAATGTATGGCAGCTTAGATTCAATGCAAAAAATTGCAAAGTAATGCACCTGGGAAACAAAAACCCGGGGGAACAGTACACAATGAGGGGTGAGATACTGACAATAACAAAAATGGAACAGGACCTGGGGGTAGTGATATCAGATGACCTAAAGGTGGGCCAGCAATGTGAGAAGGCAGTAAGGAGGGCTGGGGGAATACTGAGATGCATAGGGAGAGGCATCACCAGTAGAAAACAGGAAGTTGTTGGCCCTCTGTACAGACAGTAAGACCACATCTGGAGTACTGTGTACAGTTCTGGAGACTCCGTCTCCACAAAGACATAGACTGGGTGGAGGCTGTCCAGAGGAGGGCAACCAAAATGATGCAGGGTCTGCATCAGAAGACATATGAAGAAAGATTAAAGGAACTAAAGATGTATAGCTTGGAGGAAAGGGGGGGGAGGGAACATGATAGGAACTTTCAAATACCTCAAGGGAATCAACAAAGTCCAAGAGGGTAGCATCTTTCAGAAAAAGAGATGTGCAAAAACAAGGGGGCACAATTTGAAGATGGGGGGAAGGCTCAGAGGTAGTGTGAGGAAGTAGTTCTTCACAGAGAGGATTATGGATACATGGAACAGCCTTCCAGAGGAGGTCGTAGAGTCAAAATAGTGGGGGAATTCAAGAATGCATGGGACAGACATAAGGCAATTCTAGTGGGGGATAGGAGGAAGTAGGCTTATTGGTTAACTAAAATCTGCAGCTTATCTGTTACGAAGGGAAATGGACAGACTAGGTGGGCCAAGCGGTCCTTACCTGCCATCAAATTCTATGTTTCTGTGTTTCTGTACAACTTCTCAACCACATAGATTTGTGCTGGAGAAACAGTATGCTGGTGGTTTCTCAACCAGATTTACAATTAGTAGTATTCACTATAACTATGCAGCCATGACATACCAGTAGGTTGGATGATGACCATCTCATCATCAGGAGCTGGATCATCCTCCACCTGATCAAATGGGACTGGCTGCCAGCTGGAGTCCCTGTGCTGCTGTGGCAGGGATTCTTGGGGCTCTGTAAAGAGAGAGGACAGAAAGGCATACTGTATGGTTATGTGAATGTGCTGGAAAAATATATCTATGTAATTTACATGTTGGGCAAGCTTTTCAAAATGCTAAGAATGCCACAAGCCCCTGGTGCACTGAACATGTGGAGCACAGGGCTTGTGGCATTCCTCTGGCCAGCGATTGGGGTTTTCTGTCTAGTGGGCCAATTGCCGAAAGTTAGACCAACTTTTCATAGTCTAGCTTGCAGCAATCCTGAGGTCCTTTTTTATGGAGTTTGAGCCAGATATATGGTGCAAACTGCCATAAATTATAGAACCTGACCTAACTGCATCCAAGATTGTAAAATCAGCCACAGTTGTGGTGAAGGGGTTTGGTGCACAGCCAGAACCTAGGCGCTGTGGTGCTTGGCTTGATGCAAGCCCCTGCACAATGCTTTGAAACTCAGGCCCTTTATATTTAAGAATTAATAAGAGGTTGCATTATGTTTCACATTGCTTGATTGAAATAGGATGGTCATAGGCATTGATGTGTTTAGTGTGCATTGTGATTCAGTTTGAACATTATAGTTTTTCATCTGCATGCACTCTGATTTTGCACCCTTTACAAGTTACCATACAGCCATTCACAACTTTGTCAAATGGATGTAAGAAAATGGGCTTGAAAAATAAAGCATGCTGATTACCTGAAAGCCATGGTCATTCACACATTTATTTTTCAACAGTGCCTGGCAAAAAACAAGTGCCAGTTTGTAGTGCTCCATTACTTAGGCTATCCTTCAGCACCTCTAATTTTCAAACTGACCAGCTGCCATTTTTTTCCAGTTGCTAAGCAAGTCATAAGCTAGCAACCTGGCTGAACTTCCCCTTTTTACCATACCAAGATCTTCTCTGTAAACTAAACAAAAAAAAATATTAAAAAGGGGAATTAGAAAGTGTTTCAAGTTTAATTTGATGGATAGGAGCAAAGATCCTAGCAAACAATGCAAGTCAGTTTCAAGCAGCTCATAAATATTCAGGTCTAGCCCTAATCTCCAGACAGCACCACCACAACATCACTCCAAATTGTACATATAAACAGAAGAAAAAGCACTCTGGGATGGGGTGCTCAAGATACAAAGCAAATAGTAACAACTGTAAAAATCCAGCACTCATCACCAAAAATTGCAAAAGACACTGCTCTCCCAAAAAATAAGTTTTACTGAGGTGCCAAACAAACACCATGACACATTTCGGATATAATTACTTTTTCAAAAGGCATATTCAAAATATGTCAAGGCATTTGTTTGTCACCTCAATAAAACTTTGGGCACTTTCTATATTTTGGAGTGCAGCACTTTTGTACTTTTCGGTGGTGAGAGATGGATTTTTACAGTTGTTATTACTCCAAATCCATGGTGCTCTAAAAAACAACTCAACAAACAATCTTCCAAACAACTTTAAAAGTGCAAATTATATTGTGCAGCAGTTCTCATCCTGGCAAGTACACTTCAGCTCTAGCTCCTCAGTCACTGTCTTCTGTCAGCTGATAGTTTTTCCTCTCTTTCTGTTGCTAAACTGCAATCTGCAAACAAGCACACACATCTCTAAAAGCATTCCCAGGCAAGCTGCAGCTCTCATCCCAGCATGTATACTCCAGCTCTGTCTCCCTGATAGCCTCTTCTGTCAGCTGCTGTTCTCATAAATCAAAAGAATCAGTGGGGGCAGGATGAGACTTGGAAAAGTACAGCAATGTATCTGCCATTTGCAGGCTTAGTTTTCCCACACTATGAATCCATGGACCAAACTTTTGATCTGTGTGTGTGTGGAGGTAATCATGACAACAGCTCAAAAAGTTACAGCTACAGTGGCTTGAGAAGGGCAAAATTCCTTCGCTCAAAAAGAAAAGCATTGTAATAAATAAAACACTTAAAATGTTAACATGTAAGTTATTGTTTTAAAACATATTTATCACAGTAGCCCATTTACTAAGCACAATAATGCCTGACAGGGTGGGCAGTATTTGGCAATACCAACCTTCCATGGGCTATAATGCCCTCCGCCTGAGGCATAGGGCCTCATTACACCACTGTGCAGGCCGTTATTGCCCAGTACTGACCACCTGGTTGGGTATTATTCCTTACCTATCTTGTATTGGAATAATGAAATGTCACTAACAGTTGCACACTAGAGATTGTGTGCCGATGAGCTTTATGTTGAAACTTCTGTATAAATATACTTTGCACATTTTGCATACAGCAGTAGGACTTGCATAGCAGCAGCATTCCTTTTATTTGTTTGATGATGAGATTCTATTGCTGTACTTACTTCTGTGGTAACATTTGCTAAAGTCAGGCTTCCCTGCCTCTTCCCACATGGTGTATGCTCTCTGATACCACTTGTGGTGGCATGTATCAGCATCTTTCTCAATGCCTTGGGCACTCAGAAAGTAACTGATTCTTGACCCTGTTGACTTCTGTGACAGATCTGTCACCAGCATCATTATGTCAGCCTGCCCAAGTTTCTGGACGGCCTCCACCAGGCTGGTATCTTCTCTGTACTTCAGTTTTGGGTCATTTTCTGTTCTAAAAGAAACCAGAAAAAGAAAAAAAAGTCCAAAGCATTTACTTCATCACTATTACTCCATGTATAAAGTATAATAATATTAAAAATGTGGCATGGCCTGCAGCAAGTAATTACGGTCAAAAGCTACAGTGTAATAATATGAATATATGAAAATTGCCAGCAGAAAAAGGCCATAACTGTCTATCAAGTTTGCTTGAGTCTGCAGCTAGTTCCCCTATCCAGCTAATAAAGTTACTAATTAGTCTCTCTACTCTCTCTGCACCAAGGAATCGGGCCATCTAATTGTTGCTCTCCTTACACTTGAAGTGCAACAGCATGTGAGTGCACTCCACAAGAGACTGAATGCCACTTTGTGTCAGGGTGCTTTCCAACAGGACTGCATATTCTTGTCCTCCCTTCCCCCAGTTCCACGCAGTTGATAGCTGAGACCATGTGTATGCAGCACACAGCATACTGTCATGCAAGTGTGCCACAGGGCTCCTTGCAACAGGGGTGTGTATTCAGCGCAACCCTCCAACATGCAGCAGAAGCTTGACAGCATGCAAGTGCACTGTAGAATACAATGACATGCCAGTGTCCCTGCGGGTGCATTCCTGAGAGATTAACATGGCTGTACTGTGCCTCAGGGTGCTTTCCAGCTGAACTGTGAATTAAGGCCCCACCCTCACCCCACCATCCTCCTGTTGTACAGTTAAAAGTTAGGAGCATGAAAGTGCACTCAGCAACACACTGGCATGCTACTGTGCCTCAGGGAAACTTACAGCAGCACGGTGCAATCAAGCCCCCTACAATTCCCTTCCCCCCAGCCACAGAATTGAAGCTTACCAGTATGTGAGTGCAGTGCATAACATGGTGGTATGACAGTTTCCCTCGAGGTGCCTTTCTGAGAGACTGACATGGCTGTTGCTTTATTCAGGGTCATCCCCCAAAACCCTATATTGCAGCTAAGCTGTCACTCAAAAGAAAGAAACAAATATCCTTAATAATTAGACCATTATCTGTGTCTTTGACAAGGAATCAATCTGTATTTGTAAGTGTTTAGGTAGTGCAGATGGCATACCTAATGTTTCTGTCCATTGAGACCACTGTTACTTGGTTCATTAACCTTGGTAATTACAGTTTCCATTCTATCTGCTTCAAGGCCTTAACCAACATCCCTGTGCAACTGTGTAGACAGCAAAAGTTGCATCCATATTGCACTTGTGCATGCACACTTTTGATTTCATTTCATTTCATTTTTATTTTTTATACTATAAAAGGCAAGTGAGCAAACTTTGCATGTTTGCACACTTGCAAGTCAGTATTGCAGCTGGGTTGGCACCATGAAAAATTAAAAAAAGAACAAAAGATTGCTGTTAGTAATTAGACTGTACTGCATCTGAGCATCAAGGAATCAGTCCACATCCTTGTGCAAAACAGACAGCTAGCCAGACAGCCACTCCCAATGTCTCCATACCTGTACTTCTGCAACTGACAATGACAGCTTATCTGCCATTCAGAAAAAAATAAGACAGGTGTGTGCGTGGTGTGTATGTGTGTGTTGTGTGGGTGCATCTTTTCTATTTTTTAACAAACATATATGCGTCTCTGAGAAGATCCATTATGGGGTAGCATGAAGCTACTGTAGATGAATGTGAAAACATAGAAACATAGAAACATAGAATTTGATGGCAGATAAGGACTGCTTGGCACACCTAGTGTGTCCATTTCCCTACATGATGGATAAGCGGCAGATTCTAGTTAATCAACAGCTTACTTCCTCTTACCCCCCACTAGAATTGCCTTATGACTGTCCCATGCATTCCTGAATTCTCCCACTGTTCCTGACTCCACAACTTCCTCAGGAAGGCTGTTCCATGCATCCACAACCCTCTCTGAGAACAATACTTTCTAACATTACCTCTGAGCCGTCCCCCCATCTTCAAACTGTGCCCCCTTTTTCTTGTACATCTCTTCTTCTGAAAGATACTACCCTCTTGTACTTTGTTAATTCCCTTGAGATACTTGAAAGTTTCTATCATGTCCCCCTTCCCTACTTTCCTCAAGGGTATACATATTAAGCTGCTTTAGTCTCTCCTCGTATGTCTTCTGGTGCAGACCCTGCACCATTTTGGTTGCCCTCCTCTGAACAGCCTCCACTCTGTCTACATCTTTGCGGAGCTGGGGTCTCCAGAATTGCATGCAGTACTCCAGATGTCGTCTTACCAGCTGTCTGTACAGAGGGCCAACAACTTCCTGTTTTCTACTGGTGATGCCTCTCCCTATGCATCCTAGTATCCCCCAGCCCTCCTTACTGCCTTCACACACTGCTTGCCCACCTTCAGGTCATCTGACATAATTACTCCTAGGTCTCCTTCAGTTTGTGTTGTTGTTATTAACTCACCCCCCCATTGTGTACTCTTCCCTGGGTTTTTATTTCCCAGATGCATTACCTTGCACTTCTTTGCATTGAGTCTGAGCTGCCACATATTTGACCATTCCTCCAACCTTGCCAAGTCCATTTTCATTCTTTCCACCCCACCTTATGTATCATCCCTGTTGCAGATTTTTGTGTCATCTGCAAAAAGACAAACCTTTCCTTCCAGGTGCTCTCCAATGTTACTTATAAAGACATTAAAGAGGACCGGTCCTAGTACCGAACCCTGTGGTACCCTGCTAGTTACCATCCTTTCTTCACTGTGAACTCCGTTTACTGTTAACCTTTGCGTCTTGTTGTCCAGCCATTTTTTTATCCAGGCTATCACCTTGGGACCCACTCCAAGGCTCGCTAACTTGTATACTAATCTTTTGTGTGAGACTGTGTCAAATGCCTTGCTAAAATCTAGGTAGGCCATGTCCACAGCCCCTCCCTGGTCTACTACTTTGGTCACCCAGTCAAAGAAATCTATTAGGTTCACCTGACATGACCTTCCTGCTGTGAAACCATGCTGCCTTGGATCCTGTGACCCACTGGCCTCTAGGTACTCAACAATGCTTTCCTTCAGAAGTGATTCCATCATTTTCCCTACCACTGAAGTCTGTAGTTTCCTGCCTCTGCTCTGCTCCCACTTTTGTGAAGTGAAATCACATTTGCTCTCCTCCATTCCTAAGGTACCACCCCATCCTCCAATGATTTGTTAAAGAGAGTAGTCAGTGGTGTTACTAGTTCTATCCATAGTTCTTTTAGAATTCTAGGGTGAATCCCATCATGCCCCATTGCTTTGTCCACCCTCAGTTTCTAGAGTTCTTTCAAAACCCTTTCTTCTGTGAATGGACTGATATCAACCCCCCTGTTCAGAGTTTCTCCCTTGTTTGGTTTAGGTACCTCCCCCTCCTCTTCCATTGCGAATACCGAGCAGAAATATTCATTCAGTATCCCTGCTTTTCCACTGTCACCCTCTGCCCACATTCCTTCCCCTCTATTAAGTCTCTGTATCCCTCACTTGGTCATTCTTTGCTCCCTAATGTACCTATAAAAGGTTTTTTTCCCCCTTCTTAACAGAGTTGTGTATCTTTTCCTCAGAGTGTGGCTTTGCTATTCTGACTGCCTTCCCTGCCTCCTTCTGCTTTAACTGACAAAGTTCTCTGTCCTGCTCCTTCTGTGTTTCCTTATATTTCTTGAATGCTATCATTTTCTCCTTAATCGTTCCTGCCACCTCTTTGGAGGACCAAAGTGTTTTTTTCCCTTCATTTTGTTTTGTTGATTTGCTTCACACAAAGGCTTGTTGCCTCTGTGATGGCTGTTTTTATTATTCCCCATTGTTCCTCCATGCCTCCTTCTTGCCTGATTGCTAATGCTTTTCTGAGGCACTGTCTTATTTTCCCAAAGTCAACCTTCCTAAAGTCCAATATTCTTGCCTTTATATGGCTTGTCTCTATGGCTGTGTTTACTGTGAACCACACTGTTTGGTGGTCACTTGTTCCCAGATGGCTACCCACTTCTAAATCTGAGATCCTTTTTCCTTCCCCATTTGACAGTACCAGGTCTAAGATTGCTCCCTCCTGAGTGGGCTCCAACACTAGCTGTCTGAGGCATGCCCTCTGTAGGGCATCAAGAATGACCCTGCTCTTCGATGTGCCTGCAGCAAAGTTACTCCAGTTAACAACTGGCATATTCAGGTCCCCCATCAACAATATCTCCTCTTTTTCTGCCAATTTAAGGATGCCTTCTCTCATTTCCTTGTCCATTTCCTCCCCCTGAGATGGGGTCTGTACACAACCCCCATGCGGATTGTGATGTCATTTCCTGTCTCCAGGGTGACCCATAGTGACTCAGCAACTTCCTGTTTACTCTTAGTTCCATTGCTTTAATCCCTTCCCTTATACAGAGAGCTACTCCTCCTCCTCTTATACTCATCCTGTCCCTCCTGTAGACTGTGTATCCTGGTATGTTGACATCCCAGTCATGGTTCTCTGTATACCATGTTTCAGTGACTGCCACAATATCCAGGCATCCCTCTTCCATCTAGGTCACTTGTTCAGGGAGCTTGTTGCACAGACTGCAGGCACTGGTACTCATCACCTTACATTTATTTTTTATGGCCTTACCCCTTTTAGACCCATCCCTGTCCTTACCACCTTTTTCTGAATTTATTCCTGTCCTTTTTCCTACTGACCTCTTTACCTTGGTGTTTACCTCTCTAACTACTGTGTTTTGTGGGGGGAGGCTGAGATTTCCCTGCTCCTTTTCACTGTCTCCCTCCCCTTGGCTAGTTGAAATGCTCACCAATGAAGCATTTAAACCTGTCACCTAGGATCCTGTTCCCCCCCGGACAGATGCAGACCATTGCACCAGTATAAGCCTGCATTCTTCCAGGTGGCTCCCCAGTCCCCAATGAAGCCAGAACCCTGAGGGCCACATCAGTTTTCAACCATTCATTGAATCCCATGGTGCAGAATACCCTGGCATCATCCATGCCATAAACAAGCAGCACCTCCAAGAAGGTTACCGTACATGCTACTTGTCTAAGGCCCCTCCCCAACTCCACAAACTCCTCTTGCACTGCTCTGATCCCATTCACAGCCAGGTCATTTGTCCCTAGGTGAACAATGACATCCAGCTCCCTCCCTCGTGCAGCTGCTCTTGCAATCCTGAGGATTCACTTCCTGTCCCTTCGAGCCATGGTGCCAGGCAGGCACCTTCCCTCCCTATCCCCTTCCTCCCCACTTCTATCCCCTAATGATTGAGTCCCCCACCAGGAGTTGTTTCCTTCCCCTGTGGGGTCTCATGTCACCCTCCTGTGGGGCTCCTTTGTAGAGGTTCCCAGCATTCTCCTTGGTCTCCACTGCAGCTGCCTCCATAGAGGAACCACTCTTTGCCAGAACAGCATATGAATTTTGGAGAGGTAAAACTGGAGGGATGCACCTCTGTTCCACCACCCTCTCCCTCCCTGAGCCCACCTTGGTCCTACTGCTCCTCTTTCTTGGCAACCTCTGAGGTAACACTGGTGGCCCTGGTGGTCCCTGGGTGGGTGAAGAGGTTTCACAAATCCTAGCCTGTTCAGCCTGTAGATGGGCAACCTCCTCCCTCAGACCAGAGAGGTGCCTACAAACAGGGCAGCATCGCAGCCTCCAGAATGTCTCCCAGAACACTGCTGCCCCACAGCCATTGTACTGCACCACTCCCATCTTGACTTATTTTGTGTCCCCTCTCCTGTTGCTTTGTATGCTTACTGTCTCCTCCCTCTGTGTATTTTTACAGTTACCTTTCTACTGCCTATGTGCCCTTACAACTCTCAGCCTACCTGTTCTGCGACAGGAACTTCCTGAGTCTTCAGTAGTCTCCTTCTTCTGTGCTTGGATTCAGACCTCCAGCAGCCAGGTGGTGAGAAAGAGTTATTTTTTTAGGTTCCTTCAAGGTTGATGAAACTAATGTGTCTCAGTGATCCTTCCCTTTCTACTGCCAAACAGGAAGTTCCTGTTGTCAGTCAAATCCAGTGGCTATAAAAGTAGAACTGACTTTGGGTGGGAGGGTGGAGGGGTGGGTAATTAGTAAAAAATCTGTAGTTCTAGACTACTGTATCTTGCTCTGAAACCACAGTTCTCTTCTGTCAAAAAGAGCAGGAAGCTGTAATTGAAGACAGCAGCATGTGTACTCCTAAACTGCTAAGCCACTCTCAATTAGCCTCAGCCTCTGTTCTGACTCAGTAAATTAAATTGATAGAGTCCCCATCCTCCGAGAAACACACAGTGACTTTCTTCTTATTTTCTTTTACTTAAATGAGACCCCTTCTACTTCTAATAAAGTATTTGTCTGCTTAATCTCAACACACAATGACTCCTGCTGAGATAGAAGTGTTAAATTAGTAAGAAAATGGTAGCTTATTTTGGTTAGCTGCTTTCTGCTCTTCAAGCAAGATTTGTGTCTTCCAAAGGCTAGCAAAAGGAAGTTGTAATTGGAGTCATCTGCTTTTATATTGTCTATGCCACACCCACAATTAAGCCCTCTCTCCTCCTACTGATTTAGCAAAGTAAGTTGATACAGTACCCTCCCCAGCACAGAACAGAAACTGACTTTCTTTCTTTTCTTTTTTTAACCATAAATAAGACCTCTTCTACTTCTAATAAAGTGTATGTCTGCTTAATCTCAACACACACTGACTCCTGCTGAGATAGAAGTGTTAAATTAGTAAGAAAATGGTTTTCTTTTAGTTAGCTGCTTTCTGCTCTTCAAGCAAGATTTGTTTCTTCCAAAGGCTAGCAACAGGAATTTGTAATTGGAGTCACCTGTTTTTTATATTGTCTATGCCACACCCACAATTAAGCCCTCTCTCCTTCTACTGATTTAGCAAAGTAAGTTGATACAGTACCCTTCCCAGCATAGAACACACATGGACTTTCATTATTTTCCTTTTTTAACACTAAATAAGACCCTTCTACTTCTAATAAAGTATCTGTCTGCTTAATCTCTACACACACTGACTCCTGCTGAGATAGAAGTGCTAAATTATTAAGGAAATATGAGCTTCTTTTAGTTAGTTGCTATCTGCTCTTCAAGCAAGATTTGTGTCTTCCAAAGGCTAGCAACAGGAAGTTGTAATTGGTGTCACCTGTTTTTATATTGTTAAAGCCATACCCCCTATTAAGTCCTCTCTCCTCCTATAGATTAAGCAAAGTAAGTTGATACAGAGCCCTTCCCAGCACAGAACAGAAACCGACTTTCTTTCTTTTATTTTTTTAACAATAAATAAGACCCCTTCTGCTTCTAATAAAGTATATGTCTGCTTAATCTCAACACACACTGACTCCTGCTGAGACAGAAGTGTAAAATTAGTAAGAAAATGGTTGTTTCTTTTAGTTAGCTGCTTTCTGCTCTTCAAGCAAGATTTGTGTCTTCCAAAGGCTAGCAACAGGAAGTTGTAATTGGAGTCACCTGCTTTTATATTGTCTAAGGCACCCCCCAATTAAGCCCTCTCTTCTCCAATTGATTCAGCAAAGTAGGTTGATACAGTACCCTTCCCTGCGCAGAACACATACTGACTTTCTTTCTTTTATTTTTTTAACCATAAATAAGATCTCTTCTACTTCTAATAAGGTATCTGTCTGCTTAATCTCAACACACACTGACTCCTGCTGAGTTAGAAGTGTTAAATTAGTAAGAAAATGTTAGCTTCTTTTAGTTAACTGCTTTCTGCTCTTCAGGCAAGATTTGCTTCTTCCAAAGGCTAGCAACAGGAAGTTGTAATTGGAGTTACCTACTTTTATATTGTCTAAGCCACACCAACAATTAAGCCCTCTCTTCTCCTACTGATTTAGCAAAGTAGGTTAATACAGTACCCTTCCCAGCACAGAACAGAAACTGACTTTCTTTCTTTTCTTTTTACAACCCTAAATAAGACCCCTTCTACTGCCAATAAAGTATCTGTCTACTTAATCTCAACACACACTGACTCCTGCTGAGAGAGTAGTGTTAAGTTAGTAAGGAAATGGTAGCTTCTTTTAGTTAGCTGCTTTCTGCTCTTCAAGCAAGATGTGTGTCTTCCAAATTCTAGCAACATGAAGTTGTAATTGGAGTCACCTGCTTTTATATTGTCTAAGCCACACTCCCAATTAAGCTCTCTCTCCTTCTACTGATTTAGCAAAGCAAGTTGATACAGTACCCTTCCCAGCACAGAACACACACTGACTTTGTTTCTTTTCTTTTTTAACCCTAATTAAGCCCCTTCTACTTCTAATAAAGTGTATACCATGTCAGATTTCCCCCAGGAAAACTGAATTGCCAGTGTCTGAGCAGTGCACACTATCTTTTAGATACAGCCAATTTTTCCAAGGTATAATTTCCGGGAGACTTGTAGTGTGCATACCCAGATTGTGAAGGAAACCATATATTTGGAGGTTGACCCATCTCTGTGATCTTTCAAGTCCAGGTTCATGCCACTGTTCTCTCCAGATCGTCCACGCTCAGATATCTGAATGCAGAATCTTACAGGCAGGTCAATTTTCAGTGACTGCAGTTATATCAGATTTAGCTTCTTTAATTAAGACTATTCTCCTTTTGTGGCCAAGATCTTTACCTCCAAGGTGGATAAGAAGAATTTCTGGCTAATGATGGCTTTCTAAAACTCAGTGTATGGTTGACTTGAGCTGCTTCCACCTCACATCACCTTTCCCAAACCAGTAGATGTCACAGTTTGACAGTTTCAAATCATTTCCAAAATAACTCCTTTTGGCAAAGTGCACAGCTCTCCAGACAAGTGAATTTCCAATACCCAAACTGTTGTTCTGCAGCATTCTGCCATTCTTAATATTTTGACAGAAAGTGCTAATCACAGCTATCTGCAACTGTGTCTGTCTCTCTCAATAACCTCTGCCAAGTGCCATGCCAGGTTTTAGTGTCTTACTGTTAAGAGGTAGACTACTGAGTCATGTAGCAGAAACCTTTTTTAAAAACACCTGGGGTCAGATGGTTACCAGTGATAATAGTGACTATATCATCGCGAGTGCTAAAACGGCGAGTACAAAATTGCGATCCCTTGAATAGAGATCAGGCACAAAGGTGCAGAACATATTACAGTGACTAACACTGCCATGTAAGCATCAAAAATAGTGACTGCCTAATTAGCGAAATAAACGCCTCAGGCTGACATTTAGTCATACCTCCGCTTCCTGTTGGAAACCGGTTGGGACACTCAGTGCAGCGCAGTCACTGTCTTAGTTAAATATCATCAGCACTAAAGACTATCGGGCATTTCATACATCCTGATGTACAGTCGCACAGGAGACAAAATTTTCCAACCAGCAGAGTAGCGAGTCAGTTTATGCTCATTTAGGAAATTACAGATAATATTTATCACCACTATCATAAAGAAACTGTAATCAAAAGAACACCCTGAAAAACCATCTTAACAAAGACAAACATTTAACGGCTGCTAAATATATACTTAATAGGCACTTGTCTGCTAAGCTCCGACGACCTGCGTAAAGTATTCAAAGTGGCATCCTCCCCATTAGAGCAGCTCACCAATGAAATACATATCACAGCACAATTAATTCAAATTTATAAATGGTAAGACATATGAGACATATAAAATGTTCTCTTTCCATCCTGGATTAAATATCCCAAAAGGAAAAGCTCTTAAAGAAGTGCGTGAACTATGTGTTGTATAAAGTATAGCCCACTTTCAGGATTATTTCAGGTTTAGAATGTCAGATTGTT
This sequence comes from Neoceratodus forsteri, assembly GCA_016271365.2. Classification (NCBI taxonomy): domain Eukaryota; kingdom Metazoa; phylum Chordata; order Ceratodontiformes; family Ceratodontidae; genus Neoceratodus; species Neoceratodus forsteri. The sequence continues at coordinate 997,586,024 of CM028133.1, forward strand.
ATATTTTTCATTAAGCATTCCCACAAATGGATTCCCCCCCAAGACAAGTTACAATGTTCAGTATACTCTCCTATGCATCGCCTGGAGCTATTTTGGTGATGTAGCTCAATTTGCAGTGCTATTAAGATCATTCGCTAACTTGCCTATCGCCATTTTTAATTCACCATTGTTTCTGGCTCTATTTTGCGGTAGCAATTTTAAAACATGGAACTCGGTCAGATTCATAAATCTTTGCCCCAGTGCAAACCAGGTTTTGCACTGAGCTGATATTCACAAAAGCCTGTTTTTCAACAACAAACGGGGTTTGCACTGGGGCAAAGTGTGGAGGGGGCTGCAATGCAAAAAGGTGGAAGGGGACATGAATGTCGGTGCTGTCTGATTCACAAAGAATTTGCTTAGCACAAGGGCCTCCACAGTGGTCCCCTTACACAAAGAAAATACTGAAGACCAAGAACTGGTGGTATCCTGCATGATCCTAATGGCTGGTGAATTTACTGTGGAGTCCCCTGGTGACCACAAATGACCATCCCATAGATAAATAGGAATATATCATTGGTGGTATTGTGGTTCCCACCTCTTCAATCATCAATGGCCATCATGTACGTGAAGAAACAAATATCCCTCATGGCACAGTGGTCCCACTCCTTCCTGACTGTCAATTGGCAGCACATATAGTACATAAGGGAATGAATACCCATGATTATATGGTGGTCTCCTCTCCCAAATGGCAGATCACCATTCTGTACCTAAAGGAACAAATATCCCAGGTGGCATAGTGCCCCCACTTCCTGATCATTGATCATGATCCCATGCATAAAGGAACAAATAAACCTGGTGGTATTTATTTATTTCAGAGTGTTACCAGGAGAGGCACACTAAGTTGAGAACCAGCTTATTTCCAGATGTGTCCTGGGGGACAGGGAAGAAAGAACAAGACAAAATGAATTAAAAATACAAATTTAAATGATACATGAAAGAACTGTTGTGTACAGGTAATTGCTAGGAAAATTACATTGCATAAGCAGATTAAACATGTTGCAGATACAATCAGTAAACAAGTGCTTTGCATACAGAGGTCAGGAGGGTGCCATAGGGAGGATAACTTGGGGGAAGGGAGTATGGCAGGCAAGGCATTGAAATGAAACAGTGGAATGGGAGAGACAGAAGTAAGAGAGCACATCAGAAGGAAAAGAATAAATTTAGGAACAGTTGCAGGAGGGGGAAATGAGGTAGTGGAGAAGTGAAGAAAGGGAGCAGGGAGTGGGGGCATTGTGAATGGATAAAAGAAGGGCATTCCAGAGTTTAAGGAAGCAGTAAGAACAAGCATTTGTCAATGCCGAATGTTGGCGCACTGGCATTGGCTTAGGTAGTGCAGTGCAGAAACACATTTTGGGCAGGATGTGAAAAATGACAGCTGTACTGTTCATAAGGAGGTGTAAAAAAATGACAGTGTTGAAAATGTAGCATGTAAATATTGCAAATTTGCGAAGTTACAAGGGTACGTGGGAAATGCACAAAGCACGCTTGTAACAGTCATTTTATGGACTTTCGGCACCACATTTTCAACATAGCATTTTAGCACCTCTGCTCATGTACAGTATCACTGTCATTTCCTCAAACTGTCCCAAAAATTATTTCACTCAGCGACCGCGCTATTCTGTGCCAGATGAGTGAAAACACATTTCGAGCAGGATATGTTAAATGACAGCTGTACTGTTCATCAAGAGGTGTGGAAAAATACCAATGGTGAAAATCCAGAGTGAAAATATTACAAATGCACGTTACGAGTGAGCATGCAAACTGTATAATGCATGCTCATAACACAGTCATTTTATGGAGTATCATCACCAAATTTTCAACATAAGCATTTTAGGACCTCTGCGGATGAACAGTGTCACTGTCATTTTCGTAATCTGCCCTGAACACTGATTTCCCACAGCAACCATGCTATTGTGCGCTGGAAGTAGGGAAACACATTTCAGCCAGGATGTGAAAAATGACAGCTGTGCTGTTCACAAGGAGGTATAGAAAAATGACAATGTTGAAAATCTGGTATGAAAATATTGAAAATTCATGAAGTTATGAGCGTGCATAGCAACTGTGCAATGCATACTCGTAACACAGTCATTTTATGGAGTATCGTCACCAAATGTTCAACATAAGCATTTTAGGACCTCTGCTCATGAAGAGTATCACTGTCATTTTTGTAATCTGCCCTGAACACTGATTTCCCACAGCGACCAAGCTATTGTGCACCAGAAGTGCAGAAACACATTTCAGCCAGGATGTGAAAAATGACAGCTGTACTGTTCACAAGTAGGTATAGAAAAATGACAATGTTGAAAATCTGGTGTGAAAATATTGCAAATTCACAAAGTTATGAGCGTGCATAGCAATTGCACAATGCACGCTCATAAAACAGCCATTTTTTGGATTTCTTCCATCAGATTTGCAACATTGCCTTTTTGAGATCCCACCTCATGAACACTGCCACTGTCCTTGCATTACTCAGTCCCAAAATGTGATTCCACACAGTGACTGAGAAATCATCTTTCAGGACCAATTAACATCATAACAGTGACAGAATTCATGAGGAGGGGTCCCAAAAACCCCATGTTGAAAATTTGGTGCAAAAATTACAAAAAATGCCCGAGATATGCATCAAAGTTGAAAAAACCCTGTTTATTCCTTTATACAGCTTACTGACATTTCCTCAGTTCATTGTCAGCTTTGAAGAGTGCAGACGTGTTCCCGGTCCACCGAAGATTGTTGCACTGGACTACAGAGGTAAGTATGGTGTGGGGGGTGGGGAGGCAGGGTGCACAGTGGGTGTGTGCGGGTTGTAGGGAGACTACAAGGGACCATTTTCTGTTTACAGGTGTTAATAAAAACAACATCGTGGATGGTTTTCTTTTTTTGCAGGTGTTTTTTTTTGAGAGGTACAGTAGCTGATCGGGGATGGGCACCCCCATTAGCACATAGGGAGTGGGCTATAGATGCCAATGAGGATTGGGCACCCCCATCAGCAAACAACAAAAGCAGAGCAGGGGGGCACATGAGCAAAGGGGGGATTGGGCACCCCCTTGGCAACCAAAAAAGGAGATGAGGGGACACATTACGCTGATGGGGAGAGGGTTCCCCCATCAGACATACAAGAGGGGCAGGGTAAGCCAACTCTGGGATTGGGCACCCCCTAACTCAGCAGTTTAGCAGCCACTGTGCCACCATGTTTGATGCTGGGGAAGCACATAAGAAGGTCCACTGCATGTGATGAGCTTTGCTCGCATTGCAGTGGACCTTTCCTTAGATGTGGTCACCCAGGTGATGTGGCACCAGCATGCAGGCTGATTGGGTAATGAGGGAGGCACCTACTGGTGCATGCCCTGCATTTGCACACCAGCGACCATGCCTCCAAATCTCCACTACCACAAGATGTTGGCTGAGCAAGCATGCCAACATAAAAAGCAGTCTGGCCAGCAGTGGTTGACCTAGGAGAGAAAGCAAAGGACCAATGATTAGAGTATACAGAGTGGTGTAGTGGTGCCCCCCACCCGGTCATCAATTGCCATCCTCTGCATAAAGAAACAAATATCCATGGTGGTATAGTGGTCCCTCCCAATCCCCAACCACTTATTGCCAGCCCATAGAAAAATAAACAAATATCTGTGGTGGTAAAATGGTCCCCCCATCCCTGACTGCTGACCATTAGCCCTTAGAAAAGTAAATATTCATGGTGGTATAGTGGTCTCTCCCTGTCTCTGCTTGCTGATCGCTGGATTTTAGATTAAGAAACAAATGTCATAGTGACTAGTGGTCCCCCCTACCCAAATCTCTGTCCAACATAAACATACAATGCCCTGGTGGCTAGTGGTACCTCTCTGCACCAGATCACCCACCCAGCATGTGTAAATGTTGTCCCTAAGGCTGTCCCAGTAGTGCAGAGGGCTGAAGTGCTGGTGACTTTCTTTGCGCTATTCTGGCAACCTGGGAGAGGGAATGACTTTGGGTCACCAGGGTTCTGGCTTGGGGTGGTTGGGTTGGAGTGGGATTGAGGGCTCTCTTCCCAAAGGGGTGGATATCCACCTCTCCGTAGTCCCGCTCCCACTGGGTGGAGGTGCGGTGGGCATATAGGTGGTACAGAATGACAACAAAAGTCAGGAGGGGCAGAAGGGACCACAGGATCCTGTCATGTACATGCGCCTCCACATGCCTAGATGCATGTGTACACTGTGACCGCAAGGGGTGGGAGAAAACAAGAAAACAAAGTCCCTGGTGTTCAGTGGTCCTTCTCCCCCATTCTGATCCCCTGAATAGGCAGGATACCCATATCCCTGGTGGTCTAGTGGATCTTCCTACCCTATCAGAAAGCCCCAGTATGTCTAAGAACATCAACTCTCTGGTAGTCTAGTGCACCCCCACTCTTCCACCCTAGCAGGTAGTGTCCCACCACCCCACTCCCCCATCCCCAAACCCAAGCCTGCAACCAGCACAGCCATCCTCTCTTCACCACAGATGGCCACCCACTGAGCTCTCCATGAATGCATGTTGTATACAGTACACGTTCAGTGACATTGATTGACATGACATGAGCAGCATTTGAGTTGCTTAAGAGAGAGATTAGAGTTTGTCTGTGTCTCTTGTAACCACCCATTCTACAAAGAACAAACAGGGCTGCTTTGCCAAAAACAGAGTCATTCAATTTTATGTGGGGATGTTTGGTGGCTTACCTACTCCTAAAGAGTGGCTTTTATTTGGACACACATGTGCACCTGTGTCAGTTCTGCATTAGGAAGATCAAAGCCAATGTACTGCCTCCAAAGTCTGTGTTAAACAACATGGAGGCTGATGTAACACCCCCAGAGATAGCCAGATAAGACTTGTTTGAATGGATACTCATACAGACAATGCAGCCATTCTAGGCAGTTCTGAGACTACATATAAGATGAGAACATGCTACAGAATAAATTGGTGAAATCACTGGAAAGAGGTGTGGTTCTCGAGGACTGGAGGAAGGCAAATGTAGTCCCTCCCTACAAAAGCAGGATCAGGGAGGAGGCATTGCAAAAATGGGTGAGTCAATCTGACCTTGGTGGTAGGGAAATTAATGGAAACACTGCAAAAGGAAAATATTGTGTTACATCTTGAATCCAGTGCAGCACAGGATCTAGGGCAGCATGGATTCAGATGAAGAAGAATCAGCATTTATATAGTGCTTCTCATGTACAGTGTATCCCTAAGCACTTTACAAGCAATGCTAGACTGATAGTGAAGTGACTGAATGTGTAGTGACAGTCATACCGCACAACACCCACACACAGCCTTGGACAATTGCATAAACTGGTTTTATGGGAAGGGGAACATTGGTCATGACATCGGGAAAGCCACCTACTCTTTGTGAAGAGTGCTTTGGGTTCTTTTATTTCCACCTGGACACCCACCAGGATGGGAAGAAGGGACCTTGGTTTAACATGTTCTCCAAAGGATGGCACACACCAACAGTACACCACCCCCCTAATACTGCACTCTGGTGCTAGCATTTTATATATGAGCCAAATCAAAGTCTGTGACTGGAACCCTCAACCTTCTGGCCCAGATGCAGATGTGCTACCAACTGAGTCATGCTGGCACTGGGGAATTCAAAAATGCATGGCATAGACATAAGGAAACCCTAACAATAGGGAAGAGAGGGCAAGCCACAAATTAATTAGGATCTGCAGTATGAGCAGTAGGTAGGGAAAATAGGCTTACTTGTTGGGCCAAGCAGTCCTTATCTACCATCAGTTTCTGTGTTTAAGTTCTAGTATGCATCTGCCAATTCCACTGCAGGAAAATGTGGAGACAATAGCTTATGAGAACAGTCTAATCATTTTGGTTAACAGTGTTCCAACAAAAAACAAAACTATTTGGCAGGAAGTTGCCAATGTAGAGAATGTGAGAAGTGCTTTGACGTATCTTAAGAGCAAAAATCCTTTCTATACAGACTTGATTATTGATCACCTTGCTGACATTGACACACAATTTTGAATACTGGAGCCCAGAAAGACAATGACAGAGAAGGCTGATATGAATACGAATCACAATGTCTATGAGCAATAAACAATTCATTCTGTCCAAAGTAGAGATCCAGTAGGTGACAACACTGACTTGTACCAAATGAAACAAGTTGAAGACAGTCATGTTAGCATCTGGGAGAGTACATTGGAACATTGTTATTTTCCTGATTTGTTCCCACATGGCACAGGGGGATGACCATGAGATATGTGTCCCTAGAACAGAGTTCCAGAGTGTTAAGAATGTTACATTGTGATTGAAAGTTCAGGTGCAATAATCAGTATTTGTTTCACCTACTGTGGGAGAGTGAGTTAAGCATACTTTCTGCTTCAATAGCACCCACTGTGCAAGTGACCAAAATATTAGAAGGTATCACAGCTTCAGAGTTTCACCATCAGATAAAAGAGAAAGATGAGACTCTGCAAGTTAACCTGTGCTCCATCCTTTCAAGTATGTGCAACACCAAAGAATACTGGTATCGTAGACACTCTGAGGTGAAATGTATGCTCTGAGAGTATGGTACACTTACCTGATTTGTCACTCTCAGTTATGCTGAATATAGCTGGGATGAGTTGGATGACTCATTGAAGTTGCCAAATTATGATGCAGACAATATTACATCTATGACTCTTGGTGAGATCTGCTCTCTGGACCCAATGTCTGCATTTCGGCACTTTCACCACTGTTTTCATGCACTACAAGAATTTATTCTTTCAGAAACAATTCCACCTTTTGGACTTGTTAAACTCGATTTCTGGGGAGTGGAGTATCAAACACATGGATCACCTCATGTTTACATGTTGTGGGTAATGGATGCACCATGTATTAGTGGCACTAATGATGCAAAGGTTTTGAAGTTCATTATGCAGCACGTCACTTTTCACATACCTGACAAGTATGACAGTCCCACACTGTGACAACTTGTACAGGTGTTCCAGCACCATACTTGCTGTAAGTGCCATCATCATCCTGTGAAGAGTCATAGAAAGTGGTGTACTTGGCACCTTTTTAGATCTTCAAGACTTGTCTGTGAGATTGGTCATGTGAATAAGTTATTCTCTGCAATTCAACATCATTTGAAGGCAAAATCCAAAAAGAGTGTGTATGAACTGCCCAGATATGCAAATGAGGTGTTCTTTAATGATTACAGCCTGGTTCTAATGTTGATATAGCATGCAAATCTAAATGTCCAGTTTGTGGTTGACAACTCATTGGTTCTGATGCCGTACATGGCATTGCACATTACCGAAAATAACGAACTTGTTTACAAGAACTCTGGGATGAATTGTCAAACACTACTAGATCCTTTACTTCTCGCTTATGGTCTCTAGGTTTGAAAAATTGTCACACCATGAATGTGGAGCTTATAAAGTTAGTGACTGCCTCATTGGCTCTTGCCTGTATGGAAAATCTGAAGTTATTTGCTACCTCAATATGAACTACAAGCAGAACAGTAGGCACATTCTGAAGTCTCATGAGCAGACTGAAGAGCTTGCATCTTACAGGCCTTCTTCAACAAAAATCCTGAGAAACAATTTTATTGACAGGCATTACCCTCAATGAAACACTGCCATGGAGGACATGTGTCTCTATGATGTTGCTCAATGGTAAAACTATAAGGCTGGTATTCCATCAAACTGTGCAGAGAACATCTACTAAATGATAGAATTTGAAGGAAGTTTTGTCAAGAGACAAAAGCCTTGGTTGATAGACCGTTGCAAGCTGACACTAAAGACAACACAGCAATGAGAGCCTACTTTTTTGTTCAGCTTTTGCTCTTCAAATCATAGAGGAATGAAGCATCTTTAAAAGGTGACTATGACACATACATGGAGCAGTTCAGCCTGTCTTATGAGATCTTTAAATGTGATGGGAAACTGTTTCTACACATCTAGATGTCCCCCAATTTATGTTTTATTGGCTAACCAGTATTCTGACATGATTGTGACCTGTTTTGTTAAATTGCTAATATAATTATGTTGCTTTTATAACTACCCTGAAGCCCTCTCAGCTTAGCAGTTGCTTCTGTCTCTTTTCATACTGTGACATTCTGTGACATCACAAACACCTTTCCAGGCCATTTAGATGAATAGCATGGAATGGGAGTTTCTAATGTCATAGAATGACTTTGAAATATGAAAATCAAGAGCAGTAGCTGGTCAGAAGAGTGGAACTCAATGTAGATCTGAGAGCACCCCACAACTAGATTATTTACTTATCACAAAATCATCACAGCATATCAGAATACATATCTGGCATGTAAAGGAAGATAGAAGGGCAGTTAACTATCTAAAAATCATTTCTTATCTCCTTTGAGTGCCCAGTCTGAGATGTACATTTAATAATTAGAGCTAGAAAAGAAACAGATAGAAGAGGTTAGACAGCAGCTTGAAGAAGATTGTGCTGTATGTTCACTGGAAAACTGTGATCTGGAAGAAGAGGGAACTGTTGGAGTACATCTTCTTCTGAATTATGCCACAGTATTGATGGCTGAGATAGAAAGTGCTATGGAGAATGATTTCTGCACTGCTGTTGATACATCTGTTCTATAGCAATAGTTAAATTCATTGCAGATGAGCTGTATACTGCTGTCACCAACGCTGTGAGGCATTGTATACTACATCAAAAAAAGTGCAGTTTTCATAGCCATGAAATAATATGTTTGTTACAGGATCTGTGGCACAGGCAAGAGCTTTCTGACCAAAGCCATCATCACAGACATTAGAATGTACACTGGAGCAACAATGCCAGTGGCAGTAACTTCTCCAAGTGGACTAAACAGCATATAATATTGCTTTAGTTACTCTATACTGCATTTTTATGCTGCCCGAAGAACATCACAGCACAGGTGAATCTCCTAAGTTGTTATTTGAGGTAGCTGCTGAACTAAGTTCAATGTTTAACAAAATGCAACTCCTCATTATTGACAAGATTAGCATGGTGTCCCATGAAATGCTTGCTTTCATTCAGCTGCATCTCCAACTGATTCTTGGCACAGATCACGATGTTCCCTTTGGAGGTAAAAATGTTTTGATTTTGGTGACCTTTTGCAGCTGGCTCCCATGAATGGACAACACGTATTCTCCACATTGCCCATTGAGCAAGCAAAGAAAATCACTGGCTGCACTGGAGGTGTGAACTGTGGGAATTGTTCACCTATGTAGAACTTTTTCAAAATATGAGGCAGAGAGATCTTATGTAAAAATTGTTAATTGATGAAGCTCATTTTGGAAATGTGTCAAATTCTAATGCCTGTCTTCTGGAGACATGCATTGTTCCCAGGCCTGGTAATTCTATTTCAGCTGCATGCAATTTCTTGTGAGAAAAGTGTACTCAGATACCACTTGTATTGTCTGTCTAATGCAAGAGTTAAGCAGTGTGTGAAATGTAATTACATTATACTGCAGAGACAGGGGAGCCAATTGTAACCCTGTCATCTCTTGATTCAGTTGACAGCATTTGCTTGACTTGGAATATGATATTGAAGGTGACTGAGTGCCTGATGGAACTGAAAGCTGATGTGTCATGAACAGATAGAATAGAAGTAGTTCTGACTGTCTGTAGCAGTGTATGAGTCATGCTGTGTCAGAACCTTGATGTGGAATGTGGTCTTGTCAATGGTGCAAAAGGCCATATTATTGAGTTTCAAGACAATGTTCAAAAAACTTTGAGAACCTTGTGTGGAAGTTTGATAACTTTGGGAATCCACAAAACATTGAGTGGTGTGCTGTGAAATTACAACTTGTTAAGGACATATGTGTAACAAGGAAACAGTTCCCATCATGTTTTGCATATGGAGTATGTAACACATAAGGCTTGTGTTTGGATGTAGCAATAATTGACATACAGTAGGGTAAAATAATTTTCAAAGATGGCATAAGCTATGTTGCTTTGTCTCAAGTCTGAAGTATAGCAGGATTGTACATCACAAACCTTGCAACTAATAAGCTATGAGCTAAGATTAAGTACCTTGTTGAGTACAACTGTTTGCTGACTCTCTACCAGCCTAACATGCCTCTTATTCCACTGTTGAGCAATGCTAATTGGCATTGTGCCATTCCTGTGCAAAAGTGTTTTTTTTGTGCCCCCATCACCCCCTGCACTTTAGATAATCAACTCCAAGTTGGAGTTGGTTTGGGGAAGGGGCAAACACCCCAGAGTCAGCAGCATCAGGAAACCAGCAGACCATCACCAACAAACTGTAAATTTTGTTGCTGTGATCGTCTTTTCTGTATTCCTATCATTGTGGGAACAGTATACCATTACATACATACCACTCAGTTTCCAAACATAGAAACACTGAATTTTCCAGCAGATAAGGACAACTTGGCCCACCTATTCTGCCCAATTCATATCCACCAAAGTGGGAGAAATTACCAAAATATGGCACATCATAAATCAAATATTATCTCAGGGGTTCAACTCTTCAGTGCTTTCTCCTTTTAACTTTGAATTTGGCATAACCTTCGGACACTTTACAAAAAGTAAGTATGCTAAATTTTTGATATGTAGCTATAGAAATGAATGAGTAATGGCCAATGAAAGAAATTTTATAAAAATGAGCAGTACTTCACAAATTTTGCAAAATCCACAGACTTTCATGAAAATGCTGTGAAAGTGGAATTTGCACATTTTGCCCAGCCCTATCAGAAACACAAATTTCAGAAGCAATAGAGAAATATTTGAGGCAAAATCAATGATACTCTTGATAACCACAGTCAGTCTTGATGGAGTTATAGTCTGATTTCATCCTACTGTAAGAGAATGCATTGCATGAGTCTGTGGGCTAGTTTTTCAGGTAATGCAACTCTTCAGGTGCTTCTTGCATAACTGAATGAAGTATCAAAAAAATAAAGTATAAGTGTACCTTGGCAGCCTATTCTACACAAGTATTTTCATACCCATTATGTCATATACTGGGTCAGAAACATTAGAGTATATATACATTATAAGGTTCGGAAAGATGCACAGAAAACAAACATGATAGGTTTATTAATAACATTTTCTTCTCATTATTTTTCTTGTTTTTACACTGAATAAACTCATTTTAAAATGTTTTAACTGTGTTCTTATCTTGTTTAATGTCTGTTTATGCTCATTTCAATTTTTTAAATACTTATAAGAGCTGCTGATGCCTCAAAGAAAACATTGAAAACCATAATATTTAGGTATAGTTCAGCTTGCATTCCATATGTATTCAATAGACTTCTCCTCCCCATTACTTACTGCTGAGAAATTTGCATGGAAACATGCTTTGTATCCCTTAGAGTTAATCTGCCTCTTTATCTTACTCCCTACTTCATGTCATAGCCCTCTGTTATGGCATCACAGTCTGTTGCCATGGGAGTGATTGTGATGTCACAAGTAGATCATTATAACCTCAAGTAGGGAGAAAGCAACAGGAATAGATGAACGTTTCAGGAGTAAAGATCCAGTTTTTATGCAAATGGCCTCAGTAACAAATCATGGGAAGGAGAAATGCAGAACTAAAGTGAAATACAAGCAGAGTTGTGTCTAAATATTATGTTTTGTTAAAGTTGCCCTGATTTCATCAGCTGCTCTTTAAATTGTATTTTTATTTTCAGACAGTAATACAAACATACATTACTTGTAGTTAACTGAGATCTGTCACATTCCTCCTACAGATAAAACAGTTATTGCTGGCCAAAATGAACATAAAACCAATCAAGACATCAAAGAGATATTAACACATAAAAATATTTCCATTTCCACTGAAATGCTGGAAGGTAATGATATTAACCATGCAACACTTTTTTCCAGGAAAAGCACTTCCAGTGTGGTTCTCCACCATTCATAAAAGGTCTTTGGATCCTTCCGCATTTTGAAGTTCACTTGCATATTGGCCAGGGAAACAAAACATACAGTTTATCTGTTACTACCCATTACAGAATAAAACAAAATATCTTCGATACTGTATATTTGTGGGGACCATGGAGGAGGGTGGACCACTGACACCAGGGATATTTCTAATTAATATGGTGCTGGGCATTGGAGGGGGGACCATTAGCACAAAGGATAGCTTAGCTAATGTGGATGGCCGGGGGGCAAAGCCATGCTACCTGCCTCTGCTACCATGTGATTGGACCCATAATAAGCATGCAAATGGCCCCTTAGCAACTTCAATGCCCAATGGGCTCATTTGCGTAACTATCCATGAAAATTTTTATCATCACTCTGATGCTATCAATTCTTGAGTAGAGGTGGATGAAGTGGCCAAACTCCACTACACAAAGCAATTTGCAAATTAGGGTGGAATCCACAAAGTAATCCGCAATGCAAAGCAGAGTACTTCACATCATAATGAGGAACACAAAGTCCATTAGAAACAATTGGACAGATTCTAGAAGAGGTATGCCTGGTGTAACAGCAGTTGCATCAAGTAGAATAGCGCATGTAGCAACTTACGCCAGCAGTTGCAACATGCATGATTCTACAAAGTGGCCTGGACATGTTGCAGGCCACTTGCACCAAACAGCAGTTATGCCAGCAGTTGTACCATAAACCTCCTGCGACATGGCACTAGGGAGTTTACAGCAGCAGTTGTGCCCCATTCCAGATGGGCAGCAACAAAGTCCACAATTTCGGGATTCTGCAAGAACCCTCAGAGGAGAACTGGCAACATAAGTTACACCAGCATTTAGCTGGTGTAATTTACGGCCGCCCCCATGGGGGTCCTGTAGACCTGCCTGCAGACATGCCACCATGTCCACACCCCATGCCAGCATACCCCTGCAGGGCTACCCATACCCCAGCCCTGTGAATCCCCAGTTGGTAGAAGCCCTGCAGGGCAGCGCTGCCATCCCTCCACCCGTGCCCCGGTTCCTGAATCACCAGCCACAAATGTGGCAATTACCCTTCCCTGGTGGTCTAGTGCCCCCCATCAATATAAAATAAATAAAGTTCTACAATACCCTGGTAGTCTAGTGGCCCCCCCAATCATCATAAAATAAAGTTCTCCAAATCACTGGTAGTCTAGTGGCCCCCCCGATCATCATAAATACATAAGTATCTCCAATTCCCTGGTAGTCTCCTGGCCCTCAACCCAGCACCCCCACCCGTCCCCAGTCGGTGACTGGCTCAGCCCACCTCTCACCTCCATGGCCAGCCACCGACTGAGTTCCGTATGAGTGCTTACTGTAAAGATGCACTCAGAAATAAATTTCTGAGCTCGTCTTTGCAGTAGTGCTCCTACAGCACTCAGTCAGAGGCTGGCTGTGGAGGTCAGAGGTGGGCTGTGTCTCCTGCTGGGGATGGGTGTGGGGGTGCTGGGTGGACTGGCACAGCTGGGGGGGTTGGGGGCCACTAGACTACCAGGGAATTGGAGATACTTATGTATTTTATAATGATCAGGGGAGGCCACTAGACTACCAGAGATTTGAAGATATTTGTTTATTCTATAATTATCGGGGGGCACTAGACTACCAGGGAAATGGGGGAGATATTCATTTATTTAACAATGATCAGGGGGGCACTAGACTACCAGGCCAATGGTGATAAGTATTTATTTTACATTGATGGGGGAGCACTAGACTACCAGGGCTTTGCTGGGTAGATGCCACATTTGTGGTTGGTGACGCGGGGTCAGGGCATGGTTGGGGGGGTTGACTGCGCTGCCCTGCTGGGCACTTTACAAAGGGGGACTCGGGGGATGGGGTGTGGGCAACTCTGCAGGGTGCCTCTGGCTTGCTGGGCATGGAGGAGGCACTTACGTCCTAGGTTGCAGTTTGCGACATGCTCTCCAGGTGCACCCTCAGTTCGGCATACCTGGACGCATGTCACAAGTCACAGGACTTAGCTGTGATGACCCTGCCCCTTCTAGAATAGGGCACAGGGTCAATGTCACAGTTGCGGGTGGCACAAGTTGCGTTTGGCCGTGATGTGTGCCACCCCTCTAGAATAGGGCCCAATGATTTTGCATTACTTCACCTTCCCCCAACCACTTCTGCACCAATTTTAATGTGAAGTACATTGAAATGAATGTACTTCGCATCACTTCACCTTATAGGTGAGCTCCAAGCCGAATTTAGCAGTGATTCATGGGATTGCAAGCTACATGGACTTCAAATTGTTCTGCACAGCCTCAGTTCTGTGTAGTGTGTGTGTAGTGGTTGCTGGAGACAATATGATCTCAAAGCTCTGAGATTCAAACACTCTAAAGGCCATTCAAAAAGTCTTTTTGAACCATTTTGTTTTCTTAAGTTAGTACATCAGTTGTAGGAAACCCTCCTGTGCTCATATCATCGCATGTTTATTGTCTGAGTGTGGATTTTGAATTTTAATTTAGAACATTCAGTCTGTGTACTGACAGACACTTGAAGTATGCTTGGGGTGGTGTATTTGTGGTGGAGGATAAGATTAAGAGAAAGGCAGTCTTTCTGTTTTGGTTATATTTTTCTTGTATAACTGTGTTAATATATAAACAGTAATATTTTCAGCAATTTTTGACTTTTTTTGCTGATTGTCGTGGTGCAGCAGTGCATAATTTCAGTTTGTTTAAAAGATTTGGTTATATTACTGAAGTTTTCAATTAGCTGCACATTACCTGTGGTGTGTGTGTGTGTATGTGTGTGCAACTCATGCCATCAAATCAGACACATTTTATTGTGCCACACAGTAATTGCAGCACTGTGAACCTGCTATCCACCACACCTGCATTATTTTGTATTGCTTTGTGGTATCTTGGCAGTAGATTGTTGCTGCTCTGCACTGCCCCAAAAAAAAGCAAAAGGTATTCTTTTCCAGATTTGGATTTGTGACTTGTGAGCACTGGTTAGGTGGTATGCCTTTGCATCTGCATCTCTTAAGTGCACAGTGCAATCTTAAACTGTCTGTGCATTTGCATCTCTTTAGGCCCCAATTTCCATCTGTAACTTAAGTCACAGTTGGTTATTAGGCTTCCCTTCAAAGTACTGGTGTGGTGCATACCTTGGTGTGAACACTGCACTCATTACTGTGCATTTTTAAGTCAGGGCAATCATCACAAGTCACTCTTGATACAAATTGTGTTCTTCATCTTCACAGTCATGATTTACAAATTACAAAAGTAAGTTTTTGGGTTGTAAGTTGCATGTAAGCCTGTTTTGTAGTAATTCAGCTTGACCATTGTAGTCATTAATATGAGTTTTCAAATCAGGGAGTTTAGGGTGGTACAGGTCAGGAAAGTACAGCAGTAGATATATGTGTAGAGTTTATTATGATTAGTCATGTCACACCAGTCACTCATCACGACTCCTAGACAAATCATATTTTTCATCTTCACGGTCACTGTTCATGAATTACAAAACTTGTTTTCTGGGTTGTAAATTGCATGCAAGCCTGTTTTGTAGTATCTCAGCTTGACCATTGTCGTCATTAATATGTTGTAACTTTTATGTTGTAACTTTTTTATTAGTTTTAGTCAAGGAAACGCACAAACATACATCCAAGTGGCCAAAGCCTATGACAGTAAGCTGGATGCATGTACATAAACATTAGACACATCTATCTTATGGGGAAGGAGTAGGAAAAAGGGGGAGGGGAAGGGGGTAAAAATTTAAATCTCTAGGGAGGGTAGGGAAAGGGAAAGGTATCAGTAGGTTACCTACAATCATACAGAAAATTACAGATAGGATCCCTATCCATTCTGATCTACCTGCTAAAGCGGAAATAGAGCTTGTGTTCCATCTGTTATAATTAGATAGCAAGGGGTGAGGGTAAGGGATAGGGTATTAGTGTGAAAAGTCAGAAGACATAAGCAAGACCTATATATTTCAAATTAGCAGTATGTTGTCACTATTTATAACAGTGTACATTCATTAAGCTAAGAACTGTACTCACCAGAGGGATGAGCTGCAAGACAGGATTTGCTGGACATAGGCACATGAGTCAGTTCTACTGGATCTGTGCAAGTCTCTCTAATCATTTTCATGGCATCAAGATAGGAATCGAGCTATAAGTGTGTTTATGTTCTGCAATCTTTGGCTGTTATCTAGAGGCAGAACCGAGGAGCACAAGCGATCCCAAAGACTCAGGTTCGTAACAAAAGTGGTAGCCTTAGAACAATACAATCAGAAAACCATTCTGACAGCCTAAGGCCAATACATGCATACTATAAGACCTTCAAATACTTTAATTTTAGTGTCTTTGTAAGAAGAAACTAGAAGGCACCTTAGAGTATGAGGAAAATATTTAAGGGGAGTAGTAACCTCAGTTCACAGTCATCTCACACTTAGTTAGCAAGGTATTGTATTGAGTATTGAGCCAGCTATAACCTCCAGGAAAAAAGGGGGTAATCATCGTATACCCATTTTAGGGTGAACATAAATTAAATAGGGGGCGGAACAGAGTCTAAATTTGGAAAGTTGATATTTTTGCAGCTGTGAGATTCTATCCAACTTAGCCACTGCTGAGAGTGATGCCAATACATCCATCAATGTAGGAATTATGGAGGACCTCCATTTACAAAGCAAGGCTCTCTTGGTGTGCATAGTTAAAAGAGCTAACCATTTATATTCCAGGTAAGTAAGCTTAGGAAGGGCAGTGGTAATACCCAAGAGATAAAAAAGAGGGCAGAGAGGGACTTGAAGTTTTAGTACTTTAGAAGCCACATCTCGTACTGAGTGCCATAAAGGCTGAATTAAGGGGCAAGACCACAGTATATGCATCAAGTCTCCTGACATGGCCTGACATCTCCAGCATTTGTCGGGGTCTAGGAGCTTAGCTTTGTAAAGATTCATAGGGGGTTTGTACCATGAGTGAGATATTTTATTTTGTATTACTCGAGATCTGGCATCTCCCAACCATTTCTGTGTATCCTTCCAAGCCCGGTCCCAGGCATCAGAGGAGATTGTAAAGTGCAACATCTTTTCCCACTTCCTTTTAGCGTCTTCAGACTGAGAGGGCAGAGATTCCCTAATGTTGGCATAGATACTTCCTGCTAGGTCTTTCAGATTTTTAATCCATGATTGCAAAACAGAAGGATTGTCTCGTGGAGGATACAGGTTACTAAACTGGTACAAAAAATGGAGCAGGGAATGGTGGAGCTCAGGGTACCCCGTTTACTTGGGATAGCTTTAAGAAAATTAGCTACTCAAAAAAATCCCTTTCCGACATATGTAAGGTGCTATTAGATTTCCTATTTGGAGACGTTTCTGCAAAGGTACCATATTGGGAAAAAAAGAAAAACATTATCCCCCAGGGGCCTGATTGTAAGGAAATTTGGAAGAATAGTAGGTATATTCCTATACCTAAGTACAGGATCATGCAGTTCTTTGTAGTTTGTAATATATATTATACACCTGCCAAACTATGTGCTCAGGGCCTTAGACAGACAGACCTATGTTTTAGATGTGGCATGAACTCAGGGGATTTACTGCATGTAATGTGGGACTGTTCCAAAATCCAGCCCATCTGGGATCAAATTAAACATAATATGGACCCTATGGTGAACTATACAGATTTTATTTTACTGGAGATCTGTGTTCTGGGAGATATGACTCACGTTCCTAGTATACTTACTAAATGTCATATATCCTTAATGTCCACCTTAGTAAAAGAATTTGTCTTGAGACACTGGAAAAATGACCTTATTTATACATATGATCAGTGGGTGGGAGATTTGTTGAAAACACTTAACAGGCTCAGAAGGCAAATACTTCTAAATGGACAAAAAGGAATCTATGACAAGAGGTGAAGGATCCTAGAGGTGGTTTACTCAGATGTCTTCTATAGCATAAACTAGTACAGCTATGGAGATTGCTGGTGAGAGGTATTCAGTGCAGCTATGTATGTATTTAGTTTTTATTGTCTATAGTAACTACACTCAGTTTTGGGGTGTGGGCTCGGGTGATACCCGAGTATCTATGTATGTTTGTCTAATGGTCACTAAAATGAAAATGACAATAAAGAAGTTATTAAAAAAAGAAGGATTGTCTTGTGTATGTGAGGGGGAATTCAGGATAGGTCTTAAGACTTCTCTAAGTTGTAAGTACCTCTAGAATTCAGTCTGGGGGATATCCCACTTCTGCTGAAAGTAGTGAAATGAATGTATTGTATTATACCTAGGATCCACAACATCTCCAATAGTGGAGATCCCCTTCTTAGCCCAATTTTTCCACCAAATCCAATAACCCCCAATAACAATGGCTGGATTCTGTCAAAGGGGAAGGTGCAAAGTCAGAACAGGGTCCATCTTCAACCTCTGATGAACAGCATGCCAGCTGGCTCTCGAAGCCTCTATTGTAGGGGAGGTGAGGGAGGATTTTAAACTGCTGGGAGGTATGGCTTTGCTGTTAGGGTATGTGAGTAAGAGAGAGGAGGGAAGAAAAACATCTGAGCTATCTAACTCAATTTAGAGCCACTGTGGGGAAGTGGGTAGATGAAAGGTCAGCCATGTGGTCATCTGAGCCAAAAGAAAGGCCTGACGGTAGCCCTCTAGCCATGGGAGGTTCCAGCCTCCATGCTTCTAGAGGGTCCGGAGTTTGGTTCGACTGTATCTAGGTTTGGTGCCTTCTCATAGAAAGTGTCCAATTACTTTATCAATGGCTAAGTCCTAGTTTTTTGGGAGGTGGATAGGGATGAGCATCAATAAATAAGAGTTTTGGAGCCATAACCATATTAATAGCAGCAATTTTACCTGCTAAAGTCAGTTTGAGGAGCTTCCATCTATCAAACTCTGTTTTGATGGAGGAAAGCAAAGGGAGAATATTAATTTGCCAAATTGTATCCAACGAGGGTGACAATATTATCCCCAGATAGGTTATTCCATCCAGGGCCCAAAGGAGGTCTGATATTTCGGCCAACTGTTGGGTACAGAGTTTATTTAAGGGCATTAACTCAGTCTTGTTCTGATTTAATTTGAGAACTGAATATGCATGAAAGGATTCCTGAAGAGTCAATAAAGGAGGGAAAGAGCGATGAGCATCTGCTAACAGGAGAAGGAGCTCGTCCACATACATATGGCTTTTGTACAGTGTGTTACCTACCGTAAGACAAATTATTTCAGGATGGCTCTAAATTGCACAGGCCAGGGGTTTTACAGCTAGGACAAATAGGAGGGGGGAGAGAGGACAGCCTTGTCTTGTCCCACGTTCTAATAAAAAGGGTGGGGACAGCACCGAGTTTGTGTTCACTCTGGCTGTGAGTAAATTATAAATAGCTTGTATTCTTGATAAAAAAAATATCACCCATTCCGAGGTGTGCAAGGACTAGATATAAGTAGTCCCACTCTACGGAATCGAAGGCCTTTTCAAAGTCCACAGCAAGCACCGCAGCCAGAGAGGGAAGAGATCTGGCAGAGTGTATGAGGTTTAGAAGAGTTCTCAGCTGATTAGAACTATGCCTACCAGGAATGAAACCTGCTTGCAAGGCGTGTATAAGATGAGGAAAGAGCCTAGCTGCTAGAAGCTTGGCGTATAGCTTACTATCGAGGTTAATGAGAGAGATCAGGCAGTAATTTCCTGGATTACTGAGGTCTTTACCTTTTTTAGGGACAAGAACAATGGTAGCCTCTCTCACTGAAGGAGGGAGAGCACCTTTAAGTTCTATCTCTTGAAATACCTCGGTCAGAAGGGGAGAGATAATAGGGGCCATTGCTTGGTAGAAGTTGGTCGTATAGCCATCAGCTCCAGGAGACTTGCCCAACTTCATAGTTTGAATAGCTGAACACACTTCAGTCTGGTTAATTTCAAAATGGAGTCCCAAAATGGTCTTACCTAAGCTGGAATGAGTGGAGGGGTGAGGAAGGGCCTTCAGCTTGGTTTCAGCTATTGCCAACTCCTGCTCAAGCTGATGTACTGTAGCTGGTGTTTCTCGTTCTTTACGCTTGGCTGCTGCAAACCCAATAATGTTCCCTCGCATTGTAGCCTTAAAGGCCTCCCAGGTATTACCCGGTGAAGTATCGGTAACAGAGTTCTCATCAATAAATAGAGAGGCCTCAGTTCGAGCCAAGGGAATAAAGTCTGGATCTCACGAAAGGAGAGGGTCTAGTTTCCAATTTTGAGTTGGAGGGGCTACAGGCTCCCATAGAACCAGAAGTTGGACTGGAGCATGGTCCAAAATAATACAAGGAAGAATTTTTACATCCAAAGTTTTAGATGTCAGTGAAAGGGAGCCTAGCCAGAAGGCTAACCTGCTATATGAGTTATTTGGGGACAAGTGAAAGGTATAATCCCTCTCTCTGGGATTAAAAAGCCTCCAAATGTCTGTAAGACCCTGATCCTGAATCATTTGATTCAGTGCCTTCCCACTTCTGAGATGAGATTCCTTACTCCCATCATTCCTGTCTATTGATGGAATTAACGTCAGGTTAAAATCATCTCTTAGAAGAAGAGGTCTATCTGGAGGGTGAAATTCCAAAACCACCTCTGCAAGAGCATGGAAAAAACTCAGGGTGTCTTCATTGGGTACGTATACATTACAGAGAGAGACCGGTCCAGAAGGGGTCTCATAATTCACCATCACCCATCTAACCTGAAAGTCCAAAGTTGTTTTAGTCAGGGTCCATGGGAGAGATTTGTGCAGGAGGATGATTACCTCGTGCTTCCTGAAGGGGGCATTAGAGTGGACCTGTTGCCCTACCCAATCCTTTAGCATGTGTTTATAATCTTCCCCTGTTAATTTAGTCTCTTGTAGGAATGCTATTTTAGAGTGAATGCGCTTCAGGTATGCCACTACCTTTTTGTGTTTCAATGGAGAGTTTAACCCTCAAACGTTCCAAGTGTGGAATGCGATTTCTGACATCTTGCTGTACTTATAAGCTAAACGATTGGAAAAAACTGCTGCTGAACAAAATTACCCCAGTGAGATTTCCCCCTCTGTTCTGTTGGGTTTTTATTGATGCCACTAGCCACTGCTTAACCGAATGTTATGAACCCTAGTATGTGGGAACACACAGACCTATATATCCTTGTATTAAAGCAAAATCAATATACAAATTGGACTACTGTCCTGTAATTTTAGTCCAACATTGTTGTTCAACATAACCTTTGAAATTAAATAAGAATTTGAGAATTGAGGAAGGACTTAACCAGCTGGAGTACCAACAAATGGTATGCCCAAACCCCCTCTGTGGGGTGTAGATAGAGGGTAAAAGGTCAAATGTCAGGTGAGCAATACAAGGTTGATATGTAGTATTACACTGATTCTCCAGGTAACAACACAATACTTCAAATCAACAATAACAAACTGCACCTCTGCCTATAGCAAAAAGGGGTTTTAATAGCCTACGATCCCTCTGAGTAAACCCAGGGAGCCCTGTAAGTCTAGGATATAAACCTGAGACCTGCTTAACTTTGGCCACACAACGGAGAACATCCACTGAACCTAGGGGGTAGGGAACACTATCAACCTCATCCTAAGGAGCCCTCTGAAAAGAAACTCTTTGGTTGAGAAGGCAGAGATCCCATTATTCTACCAAAATCAGTAATACTATCAGAAATAGCCCAATATATGTTTTAAATTCCCAAATAAGTGCTTGTTTTGGGGGGTGAAGGACTGCTGCTGATCTGCCCAGCAAAAGGATAAGAACATGAACCCAGGGACCCATAGCTCTCAATTATTAGCAAATTACCATGCTACCCTCCAAGCATCCAAAATTTGCCCCAGCCTTCAGCCTGTTTAACTTATCTGAAACTCGGTGTCCAATCAATTCGGAGTATCATCCTGTGGAGACACCAGCTGTTCTGACTCAGTAGCCGTGAGACTGTGGCCTGTAGGGGAACCCAGAGCCACAGTCTGCCAGTCTGCTCCCTGCACAGACAGGGCATCTTTGGACATTGAGGCCCATGAGCTATTGTCCTCAGGCAATACTCTAGATTCAGGGCCAGACACAACCTTCATTTCCTCTCAACAGTCAGTATCAGGGCAGTCCTGAAGGGGAGAGAATCTATTTTTAGCAAAATATGGACTCGTACATTGTATTTCATTGGAGGCCCTGTCTCAGTCCTCGGGATGGTCTTGCTTAGTGTGCGGTGATATAGGAGGTCTCTTCCAGATCTTTGAACTGCAAGGGTCCTGTTCAGGATTCCCAGCTACTTGGGGGGGAGAAACTTGTATATCGGGTTGATCTTCTTGGGGCATTTCAGGTTTGGCTGTTTTGTAGGCCAATTATCTGATGGCCAAGTTCTTTCAATAAAAGCCATAGCAGTCTCCGGGGAGTCGAATTGCTGAAACATACCATTAAAGGATAATTTTAGAGAAGCAGGGTAGTGCAGGGAAAACGGAATCCTTAGATCATGTAGTTTCCGATGAACCTCCATAAAAGCCTTTCTTCTGTTCACTAGCTCTATAGAGTAGTCTTGAAAAATCATAATCAGGTGTTGACTTCCCCATAGCTGACCCAGTTGTCTAGCCCTGGCCCAGATAGCTTCTTTTTCGGTGAAATTGAGGATCCGTGCAATAATAGGCCTTGGTCTGCCCCCCTGTGTCGGTCTAGGTTGTAGAGAGTGATGAGCACGCTCAATCATTATTTTGTTAGATGTTGGCAATTTTAGCATTCCTGTCAGAACCTGTTGTAGGAAGGGGAGAGCTTTCCCTCTTTCAGCACCCTCAGGGAATCTGAAAAGCTGTATATTATTACAGTGGCTCCTATTTTCAAGAGGATCGATTTTTTCTTGCATTTGTCTGATTTGTGCCACTTGATTTCACATTGCAGCACAGTGCCCCTGTAAAACATCCTCTTGACTGGTCACTTTCTGCTCTATCCTCTCAATTCTTGCGTCTAATATCTGGATCAAATTTGCTGAAGTGTTCGCTGCCAACATTAAAGCATCAATGCTAGTGATAATCAATGAAAATATTTCCCTGATAGAGGGTTCTTCCTCGCCTTTAACTGCCTGTGCCATGCTGTTATAAATGCCAGGTCAGCCCAATTCTCTGAATAGAATAACTTTGCAATCCTGCCGTGGATTTCTCCCAAATTTTAATTTTGTATAGAGGGAGACTTCCAATTGTAGTTGATAGAAAAAGGGCTCAATGGGGATCCAGACAAAAGCAAAAAAGACGGGTACTTAGCTCTAGGTTTACAGCGCTTGGAAATTACGCCTCCATCTTGAACGGTGGTTAGCCAAGCCTTGTCATTAATATGATTTTTCAAGTCAGGGAGTTTAGTGTGGTACAGGTCAGGGAAGTACAGTCAAAAGGTATTTGCATAGTTCATTAGTCAGGTCACACCAGTCACTCATCATCAGACAAAACACATTCTTCACAAATCACAACAGTTACATTTTATTTTCAGTTCTGATGATATGCTGAAGACCTGTAGAAATGACAAAAACATTAATGAATCTTTCTTAACTTTTTTTTAAATAATGCTCCTCCCCCAAAAAAATTACTTACCTTCACTGGCTTGACAGTATTCCAATGCCAAAATTCCTCATCAAGCCAAGAAATGTGCAAGTCAAGTTCGAATATAAGATCTGTGATACAAAAAAAAGGCAATGATTACATGCATATATATAATAGATAACCCACTCTGAGGTGTGCGGTCGCGCTCTGATATACGCACACCTTAGTGTACGTTGTTACGCTTGAAGCCACAGGCCGAGTGCATCAACCACCCAAGGCATGCACATATCAGAGCACGACCGCACATCTCAGAATGGGTTATCTATCTTATAAAATGACAAAATTGTTTTGGAGGGGGGTAAAAGTGCATGTGTGTAGTCATGCTCTGGCATACCCACAGTCATCTAATGCTCATTCTCCAACAAATTCCAAGCAATTTCCCTACCCATTTTACAAATATATATATATTATGGTAGCACGGTAGTGCTACCATAGTTAGGGTTGAGGAGCCATTTCCATGTTAAACCCAAAATTTTGCACCTTAATAACTTTGCAACCATTTGATGGATTTGCCTGAAATTTGGGATGTATAATCAAGACCCATAGGCCTTGGGATCTGCCAAGTTTCGTACTGATTGGATATACAGTTGTGGAGTTATTAAAGCTGCGGATCTGTGCGCTGGCTAAGCACGCTTTTCTTTTTCTGACCCTGTGGTCGCGCCTACGGTCGACGGTTTATGCTGTGACCGGCCCAAAATCTCAGGAAACGTGCAGCCAGAGTCCCGATGTGCCTTTTAAAGATTTCGTGAAAAATATTAAATGGTTCAAAAGTTATTCAAAACAGTTTCCCATTATAAGTCAATGGGAAAAGTTAACAAAAAGTTCAACACTTTCGCAAATGCATTTTTACTTTCGCAAATGGGCCTGTTACTTTGCAAATCGGCCATTTTGTTTTCAGTTGGTGATCAGAAAAATGGTTGGCATTTAAATTTGGGACCCTCTAGCAATCTAATTTTTTTGTATTCACCTAGTCAGGCCCTGAGGATGCTTGCCATGTCTTTATTTTGTGGTAAAACACCCAGAAATATGTTTTTCAAATTTCTGGAAAGTATTTTCGCAAATTACTTTCGTGTTCACGAAAGTGTAGTACCTCTGTAAAGTTTTCGTAAATTATGATAGTAATTTTCTAGTCTGTGGAAAATGACAGCAATTCTTTGGCACTGCACTGCAAAATAACCGTTGGGAGTTTTGGGCTGAAATTTGAGGGAACGAGCTGACATCTCACAGATGTGCCTTTCAGTGTTGTATTGAAAAATATTACATGGCGGCAAAGTTATGGCACTCCAAAGTTGACAGTTTTCCCCATAGGATAACATTAAGCGCTGGCAATACAGGAATCCTTTGGCACCCTGCTGCAAAATAACGGTTTGGTCTTTTTCCTGAAATTTGAGGAAGACAGCCAACAGTACACAGATGTGCCTTTCAGTAGCTTGGTGAAAAAATATCACATGGCGGCAAAGTTACAGCACTCCAAAATTGACGTTTTTTCCCATAGGATAACATTAAGGCGCCCGAAGCAATACAGGAATCCTTTGGCACCCTGCTGCAAAATAAAGGTTTGGTCTTTTTTCCCTGAAATTTGGAGGGAAGACAGCCAACAGCCCACAGATGTGCCTTTCAGTAGTTTGGTGAAAAAACATTACAGGGAGGCAAAGTTATGGCGCTCCGAACTTTTCTTTTTTTCCCATAGGATAACATTACTGCGTTCGCCGCACCTTTCAGGGCCCGTATCTCGGAAACGGTGTGAGATACGGACTTTTTGTCGGAAAATTTCTTAGCCCCCTAATGGGGCTAAGATACAAATTAGCCAGGACAGTTGTAAATAATATGATTTTTAAATTTTTTCTACGTTGTACGGTTCCTGAGATATAATGTATTTAGTATTCCAAGATCTCATTTTCTGCGCCGATACTCATTATTTTGCATACATTATTTGTACTCACTGTCTTTCTCAATGCAGGTTTTGGGGAAAACCAGCCTGTGCGCTTACATTACTGTTACTGTTGCCCTTTCTGCTTGCAGATCCGTACCTGTTTCACTTACCATTGACGTCTGCGCCACCATGTGCGTTATCCTTTGCGTTTTCATTTGCACTTGTGTTTCTGTTATTTTTTGCCATTTCTGTCTACAGTACTGTTTATCTTACTGTTTCACTTTACATCACCATGCCCATTGACATTTCTGTTTGCAGGCACCATGTTACTATGTGACAACACATCACGTGGCAGACCATTCCGCTCACGCCACCATGTGCGTTACCTTTCTGTTCTCATTCGTGCTTGTGTTACCATAATGCGCCACTGTTAACATTTCTGTTTGCGTTGCTGTCCCTGTTACTATGCCACAACACATCATGTGGCGGGAGCACGGGGCCCTCCCGCCAACGCATTATGCAGCGGGAGCTCGGGGCCCTTTGGGCCCCACGCTCCCACCACTGCATTACATTCACTATTTCTCGTTATCATTCTCAAAAAGAAGGGAAATTAGAGGCAAAAAACTCAGTTTAATGCATTAGTTAGGGTTGTTCCACAGCGACAAAAGTGAGGAAATTCGCTGTTAGGGTTGAAAACCCCCCTTGGAGCCCTCGCCCACCCCCCAACCGGCATTGGGGTGCACATTGGGATCGTGGTCCTAACTCTCACCCCATTCTCCTGCTCTTCTGCTGATTTTGCATGTCATGGGGTGAGAGTTAGGGCTGATGATCCAGCATCCCAATGCCCGGTTGGTGGGCGGTCCAAGGGGTTTTCAACCCAACAGCGAATTCTCACTTTTGTCGCTGTGAACAACCCTAACTAATGCATTAAACAGAGTTTTTGCCTCTATATATATATATATATATATATATATATATATATATATATACACACACACACACACACATGTATATGGATATAAACATTTAAGGTCAGGTTCTGTGGAAAACCATGATGGTGCCATGTACATTAACTTACTAAGGGTAGCATTAGTGTAAACACAGATGGCATCCCTCCTGTTGGGGTCAATGCAGCAGACTTTGGGCAACCAACAGCATTATCACATCATCATGGACAGTTAACTCAATGGTCGAGTCATCCTTTTAGCAAACCATTTTGCAAGACACTGTGCATCAGTCCAGTCAGGTCAAGAAGCATTACATGAAATTCCAACAGCAGCAGCAGGGGACATAGTTCTTATTGCAGTGTGTACACACATGACTGAGTGTGGCATGAATTAATGGAGACTTTTCATTCCATGTTATGCTCTCATTTTTCTTTGTCCAGAGTCAGGAATTTTATGGACATAAGACAGCAAGCAGCATTTTGTGGGTGCAGATTAATTGTGGAGACTGGGTTGGTGCACTGCATGCATGACTGAGTGTGGCATGAATTAATGAAGCCTTTTCATTCCATTTTATGCTCTCATTTCTTAAAAGATAGCATCCCAAGATTTTTATAAACACTGGTCAAAAACATTCTTCATAAAATAAACTACAAAAGTGGTGTCCTTCCCTTTCTTGTTATATTCTAACTTAATAGTCTCTGTTTCCAAAAATAAATTATTTTAGTAGTCTCAGTAATGTTTTATGTCATCTTGTTATGTGTGCATGTGGAAAAGCAGGCATGAGCAGTGCAATAATCTGCTAAACAGCATGTGTGCTATGCACTGTCAGGTGTACACTGCCCGCTCCCTGAAAACATATATGAAAAATGACTTGTTCCACTGTTGATGGTATAAAGAATTTATAATGTGTATTTTATTTGTGCCATCATGAACAGTGGACCAAGTCATACAGTATGTTTTCAGGGGCTCGGTGGGTAGTGTGCACCTGATAGTGTACACATGCTGTTTAGCAGATCATTGCATTGTTCACTCCTGCTTTTCAACAAACAAACCATGATAAACATGAAATATTGCTGAGACACCAGAAATGTCCATGGTAAACAGACATTATTAAGTAGGAATATAACAGGTCCAGCAACACACTGCACTAACACTAGGGCCAGGTACTGGCGAAGAGAAGCCAGCTGAAAAAGTGCCAGACTAAACCAGAAAGCCACCACTCCAGACAAATAAACACAAAGAAAAACTGTTCACTGCTAGTGTGAATTTATTGATGGCAAAACAAGCCACACACACAAATGATCCCTGCGCTTCAGCACTTAGGCCTTCATTAGGGGGCCACCAAATGAAGCCCTAACCACCAAAATGCAAAAGTAATGCGTGTGCCTTGTTTTGCCATGAATACATTTGCACTAGTAGTGAACTTTTTTCTTGGCATTCATTTATCTGGACTCAAGTGCTGAGTTTCTGGTTTTGTCTTGCACTTTTGCTGCTAGCTGCTCTCCACCAGCACCCGGCCCCAGTGTTAGCACAGCGTGTTTCTGGACCTGTTATATTCCTATTTAATAATGTCTGTTTACCATGAAATATTTTTGGTGTCTCACCAATGTTTCATTTCTATCATGGTTTGTTTGTTGAAAAGCAGGAGTGAGCAGTGCAATGATCCACTAAACAGCATGTGTTCACTGTCAGGTGCACACTGCCCACTGAGTCCCCTGAAAACATATTATATGATTTGGTCTGCTGTTCATGATAGTACAAATAAAATATGCATTACATATTCTTTATTCTTTATACTATCAATAGTGGAACAAGTCAGCTATCATAAATGTTTTCAGGAGGCAGGGCACTGTGTGCACCTGACAATGCACTGAACAAATGCTGTTTAGCAGATTATTTTACTACACACGTCTGCTTTTCAACAAACAAACCACCATGACAGAAAGAAAGCATTACTGAGGCACCAAAAATATTTCATGGTAAACAGACACTATTAAATAGGAATCAACAGGGCTGCCAGAAGCATGCTGCTCTAATACTGTAGACGGGTGCTGGTAGAGAGTAGCTGCCTCCAAGAGTGCAAGACAAACCCAGAAAGCCAGCACTCTATACAAATACATTCCAAGAATAAATGTTCAATTCTAGTGCAAATTTATTGATGGCAAAATAAGCCACACACAAATTACCCCTGCACTTTGGCACTTTGGCCTTCATTGGGGCACAATAATGAAGGCCTAATCACCGAAGGACGAGGGTCATTAGTGTGCCTTGTTTTGCCATAAATACATTTGCATTAGCAGTGAACATATTTTATTGGCATTTATTCATCTGGAGTGATGGCTTTCTGGTTTTATTAAGTAGGAATATAATGAGAGCAAGGACATTACTTTTTTACTTTATTTTATTTCAGCTGTTTTGGGGCATGGTTCTCACCATATATGGAGTTAAACATGGTATGCAAAAGAAAGACGGAACACATACTTAACATTATAATAGACATAACAGTGTACAATGGGGGAGGACTAACAACAAGAACAATGGATTGTGACTTCTGTCAGATGACCTAAATATATGCAATAGAAATGCCAGAAGGAAGTAAGGCATGCTGGGGGACAGGGTATACTGGGATGTATTGGGAGTCATCACATTAAATTGAAGTAAAAAAAAAATGGCTGTACAAAGGAGGGGAACTAAATGTTGAAGGATATGCACCAGAATGAAGCCAGATGAAGATACACTAAAGGACATTACATATAAACACAAGGAAAGGAGCTGGCAGGATAGAAACTATCAAGTACGGAAAGGGACTCAACAAGATGGCAAGAGGGTAGGCTCATCCAGAACAAAATAGTTGGTGTTCCTCAATTCAATCAAACTGCTGCTCAACATTGTCCAGCTGGTGGTTTGCAGCATCCATCTCACTCCACAGCAGGCCCAAATGAGCCTGTGTAGCAGGCAGTTGGAGAAGGTTGCCACAGTCATCAGAAAGTGCTGCAGGTTGTGGTGGTGAAGCAGCCAGTTCGGCAATGGCTGTCCCCTGCTTCACATCATGCACAGGTGGACACTGTGCTGCCCCTCTTCCCTGGCAGGTGTATTACTGCCCTGTTCTGTGACCTTGGCCTGCCACTCAAAGTGGTGGTGGTTATACATGTGGGTGCGGTGACCCCCGTGCCAAAGTGACTTCCTCTGGGGCCACAGCGCACCTCAACACTTCACAAATTATACTTTGATACACTGCTGTCCCCAGGCAGTGTAATAAAAACTCCCAAACTAATGAGGTGCAGGGAGGAACAGGCACAGGTGGGGGGGGGGCCAGGTGTTGTTGGAGTCAGGGGCTGCTGCTGTACAGTTGGGGAAAGAGGTGCAAAAACCTGCTGCTGCAACCACTGCTGTGGCTTTTCCTCCCTAACTTCCTGCTGCTGCTGAGCCACTGGCACAGGGGCCTTAACAGGTGTTGGCACTGGGGAGCACTGGTAGGTTCCACAGAAGGTAGTGCTTCCATGGCAGCAACTCCACTATCTCTTGCTTCAGGAAGGGGCACTCTGGATGGTGCTCTGGTCCAGACACAGTCATTCACCACGTGTGCGCACACCCACATGATCTCTGCCATGTCTACATAAACCACCTACTCTCTTCCCCTCCATTCTGGAAATTATTTTACTCACACAGGGCATACACACACACAAAAACAATTAACAATAAACAAATACTAATCTGAAATACTGCACAAACACAAATCCAGACAACAAATATGCAAAAATAAGCACCTAATTAGCAAAACATAAAAGGTTTAAAGTAGTTTTCCAAAAGATTTTTCTCTCTGCCTAAGCAGCACACAACCTCTTTCTCCTACTACAAGGCAAAAGTGAAACTCTCTTTCAAGCATGATTCACTTCCTGCCTGCCTGAAGCATGTGACCTACACTGTGTAAGCCATGTGATGTGTGTGGGATGCCTGTGAATTCTCACTCCACCTTAAAGTGAAGTAAGGCAGAGTGATCAATGTGAAGTCATAATTACAAAGTGAAGTGGCAAAGTGAGTGCTTTCAATGGGCACTTTGTGTTGTGGGACAGCAACGTGAAGTGACCCACTTCGCATCCACTTCAGAGGCAGAATTTAACTTTGCTACATCACTACTCCTGAGCCTAATTTGGGAGCCATGTAGGGGCAGCACTATCTGACTTAGCACTGCACCAACATGGCCATATATTTAGTCTGGTTTTGCCTAACTGAATATGGCATCCTCAGGCCCCTGAGCAATAGCAAAGTGTGGAACATGGATTTGCACTATGCTTTGCACATGTCGGAATGTCTGGGTCCTGGTCTGATTTAATATAAACATAACTTTGATACCAGTCAGGAATGAAAATTGTTCAGAATTTCTAAGATATTTCTCACTGAATAAAACACTATTCTAACACTTGACTAGCACTTTTTTGTATCTGCCACTTACACTGGCAATTGATATTATCATGTATAAAATCTTGTTACAACAAAGGCTTAAGATTTCTAGAACAAAATAGCTTGTTGAGAATATGTTGGGAATATATCTCCAGCCAGCTATGCTTTCATCAGTAGGATACACTTACTCACTTTGGGTAAAAATAACTTTCATCATTCTATATGTCATGTAAAGATAATTTCTGATGCTGTAATCTTGAGGCTTATTTTTCATTATTTTTTTACTTGGTAATACATCTTGCCATGCCGTTGTTTCTCCAGGGTCATCCAATTAATATAGACTCTATTCACAAACAGAGTTCTGAGCAGAGTTGAAGCTGGATTTTACTGATGTACTGTTCCCTCACTCATGAAGCATGTGTCTTCAGGAGGTTTCTTCACTTGACATGTAATTTAGTGAGCAGAAAATCTTAGCTTTTTTTAATCCATTAGAATGATACATGGTATAATATATGTGGGTTCAACTCTCTGCCTGCTGTTATCTCTGGATAACCTTTGAAAATTAAGTTTGATTCAGCTGAAATCACACTTCAGATATTCAATCTCTCCAGTGCCACTTTAATTATTTGTGAAGGCCTGTTTTAAACCAATGAGAATTATTTCTGCTTTTTTCTGCATGTTCTAAGTGATAATAATATGGGATTTTCTAAATACCTCTCACTAGACTTCCAAAGAAGGACTTGTTGGTCTGAAAGCTAAAGCTCTTTGTTTTTCTGTAACATCCTTGTTGGTCCAATAAAAGGTATCAAACCATTTGTTCTGGATAAGATATTCTTGGAAATTTAACTATATAATACCAATCAAATTCCGAGTGAAAACTGATTTAACAAACTGAAAGGATCACAATGATGTGTATTCTACATTAACTTAAAAGTGCAAAACAACAAATAGAATTATAATGGACTTGTATTCTAGAAAAGGAAAATTCAGAGGTTGTATTATAAACAGGCAATCTATAGTCAATCAAAGATAGTTAAAGTGACTGTTAGTACTTTCATAGAATGTAATGTTGGGCAATTTTTCAAGTGATACAACTGACCCAGACATATTGTGTATGAACCGATTTAACTAACAAATTAATCTAAGAATCAAAAATCAAATTCTGATGTACAGTAATGTAAAACAAAATGGGGGAGAGATACTGTGGGTTAAGCTGGAAAGGAAAATGGGGCCAGCCATCCGCACAGGTGTGGTCTATAGACCACCAGCCCAGGAGGAAGAAACAGATAGGGAGCTGATGCTAGCCATCCAAAGGATGGCAGACAAGGGTGAGGTAGTACTGGTTGGAGACTTCGATATACCAGACATGGACTGGAGCATCCCAGCAGCAGCAGCATCAACTAGGAGCAGATTTATCCTGTACTCCCTTCAGGGTGCCTTCCTCAAGCAACTGGTCATGGAACCAACTCGGCAGAAGGCAATACTGGACCTTGTGCTCACAAACAGGGACAGTGTGATGGGGGTAACAGTGGGGGAGCACCTGGGTAACAGTGACCACCAGTCATTGTGGTTTGAAATCACAGAAAGAGCAGAACCAAACCACACAAAACACGTATCCTGGATTTTAAGGGGCAGACTTTGGGAAATGGGAGATACTTGAAAGAGGCATTAAGGGAATGGGACAGGAATCAGGGTTGAGGAACAGTGGGGGTATTTAAAATGGGGATTATAAGAACAACAGAATTATGCATTAAGCAGGTTAGCAAGAGGAAAAGGAAGAGGAGACCATTATGGTTTTCCAAAGAGGTAGCAAAGAAAGTGAAAGCAAAAAGATTGCATTCAGGCAATACAAAAAGACACAGGCAGAAGGGGATAGGGAGAAGTACCAGGAGAAACAAAGGGAGGCAGGGAAGTCAGTAAGGGAAGCCAAAGCTCAGACAGAAGAACACATTGCAAAATCAGTGGGTAAAGGACAAAACCTTTACAGGTACATAAGTGAAAAAAGAAAGACAAAGGAGGGATAGTGAGACTGAAGGAGGAGGATGGGAGCCGCTGGAGGATGACAACAATAAAGCTGACATATTGAACAGGTATTTCTGCTCAGTCTTTACTAAGGAAGAGGGGGTAATGGGTCTGAAGGGAGTACAAGGGTGAGAATGGTGCAGAAATGGACACAAGTCCCTTTACACGAAAGGGTCCTGAAGGAACTGGAAGTAATAAGAGCTGATAAAGCAATGGGGCTAGATGGGTGCACCCAGGTCCTTAAAGAACTAAGAGAGGTCGTGGCTGAACCTCTGGCTATCCTGTTCAGCCAATCACTGGAAACAGGGAGGTACCCAAAGACTGGAGGACAGCAGATGTAGTCCCTATACAAAAGTGGGAAACAAAGAGGAAGCAGGAACTACAGACCAGTCAGCTCACCGGTAGTGGGAAAGATCATGGAAGCACTACTGAAGGAGAGATTGGTGGAACATCTGGTTGTCAATGGACTACAGGACCCAAGGCAGCATGGTTTCACCAGGGGAGGCGTCGTCAGACCAACCTCATTGAATTTTTGACTGGGTGACTAGGAGGTGGATCAGGGAGGGCAGTGGACATGGCCTATCTGGACTTCAGCAAGGCCTTTGACACTGTGCCATAGAAGACTATTACACAAACTGGGGAATATGGGTGTGGGCAGGACAGTAGTGTGGTGGGTAGGTAACTGGCTGGGTGGCAGGACACAGAGGGTGGTGGTAAATGGCTGTCACTCCACAGAGGAAGAGAAACCAGTGGTGGGGTACCACAGGGATCAGTGCTGGGACCGGTCCTATTCAACATCTTCATCAGTGACATTGCACAGGATCTAGAAGGCAGAATTTCACTGTTCGCTGATGACACAAAGCTCTGTAACAGAGTAGACACACCAGAGGGTGTAGACAGAATGAGAAGGGACCTGCAGAAACTTGAAGAATGGTCAAGGGTTTGGCAGTTGAAATTCAATGCAAAGAAGTGCAAGATAATGCATATGGGACACAAAAACCCTGGCACAATATATCAGTTGGGGGTGAGGATATAGCATGCACCAAGCAGGAAAGGGATCTTGGGGTTGTCATCTCTGATGACCTCAAGGTAGGGAAACAGTGTGACAAGGCATCAGGTAAAGCAAATAGGATGCTGGGATGTATAGGCAGGGGCATCACCAGCAGGAAAAGGGAGGTCATAATTCTGCTATACAAGACATTAGTGAGGCCCCACCTGGAGTACAGTGTACAGTTCTGGAGACCATACCTACGTAAGGACATAGACAGGGTAGAGAAGGTTCAGAGGAGGGCAACAAAGATGGTGCATGGGTTGCATCACAAGTCCTATGAAGACAGGTTGAAGGAACTGAACATGTACTCCTGGAGGAGAGAAGGAGAGAGGGATATGATAGAGACATACAAGTATCTTACAGGAGGAACAGGGTGCAGGAAAACACTATTTTAAGCGAAAAGATGTTTCAGGACTAGAGGGCATGGGATGAAGTTGGAGGAGGACGATTCAGAGGAAACATGAGAAAGAATTTCTTCACAGAACGGGTGGTGGACAAGTGGAACACCCTGCCAGAGGAAGTGGTGGGGGATGAAACAATCACGGGATTTAAGAATGCATGGGATAGACATAAAGGAATTCTAGAGGTCAGGGGTAAGGGGAAACAGACTTCTAGGAAAACAAACTGAACTCACAAGCTCAAATGGGCAGACTAGGTGGGCCATAGGCCCTTATCTGCCGACACTGTCTATGTATCTATGTATCTATGTATCTATGTACCTAAATAACAAAAGGTAATAACACATCGAATCTCATATTCCACCGTTAACATCTGACTCCTCTAGTTCAAGGACTGCCACCTGCTCTATACTATCCATTTGGCTCAGTTGCTGCATTCCTGCCATCGACTGCTCACTTCACCCAACCAGGATTATACAACCATCTAAATTGTCTGGCCAGTTTCTATCCCAGGTAATTGACTCACTAAGGTGTGATCTTGTTGATTTGCCTTTGCTCACCATCCTTCCCGATTGCAATTATCACCCAACAAGCACCAAGTAATTGAAATGAAATGTAATGTTTCTGTGATGGATTAACTCAGATCTGCTTGACATGAACTGCATGTTTTAGAGTAATGTCATCAGGGCCATAGTTAAGGGTCTGTGATGCCGCTGTTTTTTGCATCAAATCCTTGAAAATCATTTTTTTTACACACTGAAGGGTGCTTTGTAGAACAATGTTTTTGGACTCCCTGCCTTTGTTATTATTGATATAAATATTTGGCACCTTCAAGGGAGGTATATTATTAAAAGTATCACCATTACCCAAATTGTGCTTTGTTTTAGCTTTGGAAAATGGCATGATTTTGTTACTATGCTTGACTGCTGCCCCTTTTGGTTTTAGTGCCTGATTTTTCGTTTAGTATCTAGTTTATCTGTTTAGTACCATTTAGTTTTAATGGATGGTTTTTAGTTGAATATCTAGTCTCTCAGCTTAAGTCTTATGTTACAAGTTCACATAGTGCAGTGTTTGGCTGCAATTTCTTAGTGAATGCTTCCTACCACTGTCTCTATTATTAGGCTGTAATGTTACTAGGGCTACAGCTACATGTACTGTGTTCCTTGTATATTGCTGTATTGGTCTCCTTTTTCTGTAACTAATCCTGGGTCACCCCTGGAAATGGGACCTCTGAGACTCAGCTGCCTACCCAGTCAACAAAACTGAATACATAAATAAATAAACTTACTTCTGTACTTTTAGTTAAATATTCTCAGTTGAGCTGAGTTCTTGAAACACATTTAGCCAGCTGATTTCAGAGTTTAGGTATACTTGCTACCACTGCTCAGTTAAGAAAATGTTGCTGTAAATTACCAAGTCTATGACCTCATCCTTGCCATCCACCTAGCCAGTCACTCAATCTAATTCCTTCAGTTTCCCTGCTGATTCCCTCCACCCTATTGCTGCCAACTGCTTCAGTGCCTATCTTGCAATTCGTACCTTTCAAATTACTCTCCTCCCCTCCCATCTACTCCCTAGTCTTTCCCGTCTTACTCTCTTTCTACTATGCTCCTCATAATCACCTCCATCCTCCCCCTTCTGTTTACTCTGACATCCATCCTACCTATCACCTTACCCACCCTACCACCCTCACTCTCCATCCCTCCTTCCATCTCCCGCACTATTCCCTCCTCTTGACTCCACTCTCTGCTTCACTACTCTGGGTTCCCAGGATCTACAGTCCTCCCCTCACCCTGACTCCATTTAGCATCCCTTCACTTCTTAGTGGCTGCACACTGTTTCCTCCTAAATGGCACTCCTCACCCACTGCTCTGCCTTGTTGATGTATATCTATCCTTTCTAAGCTGCTCCTCATTATACTGGTGGTAACAGCAAGAGGTATTGAACCCATCCCTGGCCCTGTCCACTCCTACCCCATTGCCCTTCCCAGAGGTTTAAACGTGTCTGATCTCAACATTAGGAGCCTCCTCCTCAAGACTGATCTGCTCCAGTTACGCGTGATTAACATGAAATCAGACATGCTAATCATTTCAGAATCATGGCTTTCCTCCAGGAT
The DNA here is from genome assembly GCA_016271365.2 of Neoceratodus forsteri. Taxonomy (NCBI): domain Eukaryota; kingdom Metazoa; phylum Chordata; order Ceratodontiformes; family Ceratodontidae; genus Neoceratodus; species Neoceratodus forsteri. Next base: position 997,622,226 of record CM028133.1, read on the forward strand.
TCCTGGTGCAGCCATCTCCACACCTGGATATTCCCTCGTCCAGCAGGACCATACAAGCAAGGGCAGAGAGTGGCAATGTATAACTCCTTGTCTATCCAGTACACTCCCATTCTCTCCATCTTTTCCCATTTTATCTATGAACTGTTACTTCTAAAACCCTCCTTCCCTTTCTCCCTCTCTATCTCTGCGGGTGGTGTGTACTGCTGCACAAGCCTCCCTGCCTCATCTATCACCAACCTCATCTCTATTCTCACTAACCACTCCTGTTCTGGTGAACTTCACATCCTTGAGGATTTTAACTTAAACTGGCTCTCCAGTACTCGAACCAAATTCTGCAATGATATCTCCCCCCTTAACCTAGCACACTTGATCACAGAGCCAACCCTCCCAAACTACAAATCCAGTAAGCATAGCCTTCTGGACTGGCCTCTTGTGTCACACCATCACCATGTAATTGCTGCAGGAACCCTCCCAGATGCACTTAGTGAGTACCACATGGTCCACTGTGTGTGTACAATCCACTGCTCTAAAGCCCCTCCAAACATTCTCCTGCTCCATTCCTTCAGATCCTTGGATTTGTCCTCTTTCCATGAGGATTTAGCAACAACTAATTGGTCTCTTATGTCCACTGACCCCTCAGTTGATTCATCCCTCAGTTACTTTAAGATCAAGTTTTCAGAAATCTGGGATCAGCATGCTCATATCATGAACATGATGGTTAGATGTTCATACCTGACCTGGAGGTCAGCCAAACAGATGGCCTATAAGTGCACTTGAGAACTCACTAGGAAGGCATACAAGGCCACCAGCTCCCATGTGAGCTTGCTTAAAGATGTTCTCTGGTGTTTCAAATTCCCATTTTTCTGATGTACTTGAAAATGTTTACAAGGTTGTTTCCTGGCACAAGTACTTTTATAAACATATGGAAGCATTATTAAAATAATGCATTATCCTATTATGTCATGCCCAGTTAAAAATATATATAGGGCGGCAACAGTGAAATTAGCTCCCACAATTGTAGCCGTTGGTATCATTCAAGGTGCTTTACAGTAGCTACACATGTGTCTGTCTTTGGTTACACTGTTTATTTTATATTTAAGGCCTTGCCATTCTACATGTACTTTTGAATTGTTTGAATGACTTTCCTGCAAGTTTTTACTTTTATTGGGATGTTTCATTGATTTTTGTCCTGAGCCGACCACCTCTGAAACTATAACTTTGAAAGCAAATATAACCAAATGAAGCATGGCAACCCCTATATTTCTTTCTTTTTCTGTTTTCATAACCATATTCTACATCTGTCAATAAGTTATATGAAAATTATATGGGTTTAAATGGTTTTATGTATAAAAGCATAAAAATAGTCTCCCTTTTTTGGGAATATCAGTTCAAGAGGGTGTCACATTATTGTTGATGTACTCCGTATTTTTGCATTTGTGGAAAATATGAATCAAGCATCATAACAAATGCTTTGTCCTTGTTTCAGTTTTTCTTTCACACTCATGTTGACATCTACAATATTGATGTCTTAACCACATAAATCAACCTGACCTGGAGCAGTGTGGAATGTACAAATTCTGAATTCACAGAATATTGACAAAAGTTCACAAAAGTCCATGAAATTCTGTGAAATTGTGTCAGAATTGTATGGAATTTTCAAAATTTTGCAATATGATCATAACTCTGTTATTGCTTCAGCTAGAGCGCAGATATTTGGAATGTTTACTCTTTAGGCAGAGTTCCAAACATGTGCTAAATTTGAGTAGATAGTGTCAAACTTATAGATGATCAAAATCTGTCATTTTATTTTTTGTACACATTTGTGCTACATTTCATGAACATTTTTATCTGCATATATACCCCAGCCATATTTTGGGTCAAAGATCTTAAATTTGGCATGATTTCTTGATTATAGGTGCTCTAACAATATACCAGATATCATGACAATATGATGCATGGTCTCAAAATTATATGTGCTGAAAATTTGTCATTTTATTTTTTACATGAAAGTTTGTGAAAAATCTGCATATAACTCAAGCACCTTTGGACTAATGATGTGTAAATTAACACAAATAACCCACATGTAATGCTTATAGTATGACATAAATATGGAGAAAATTGGATTAGAATTGTATAAGTTACAGGGGTTCAAAACTTAAATATTTGCAAACATTTGTAATAACTCAAAAATGTGGATGTTTATGACTTCTGCACTCTTGCAGGCATAGACTTAACATCTGACATGTGTATCCATAGACAGTGTATCCTGGTGTCTAATACAACTGGATAGATTGGTTTGGCAGTTTTAAATTTGCAGTAAAAAAAATTGATAACATTTTCACACACATTTATGGTAGCATATAGATGAAGCATCTAGAATTTTGTTGCGGAATTTAACATTAACAATGAACGTATCACTACTTAATTTGATAAGCTGGCATGAATTTTTGCAGTCCTGCTGTTCCTCTCTGTGTGACTCCCCCTCCCCTTCCCTTCTGGCATAGCCAGATTGACTCAGTAGAGCTACCTGTCCCACTGATATCCTCTTTGTTTTTTATGGTGACAAACATCCTTAAAATGTGAGTCATCTACTCATTTTTCTATTGAACTTCTCCATTGGAATAGCCAGAATTCTTTCTCCCCTCTTCCCCATACATTGTCTTCCCCCACTACATATTTCTGAGTACCTTTAAGTCCCAGACTTACATGTACATCAGGCTCCCTGGATTATATGTTTGCTGGATGTTATTGATAAATATCTTGCATTCAGGTTGGCATTGTTGACACTTTCTGCTTCCTTTCTCCAACCTGGGGGTCTACCACTGTTGTGCTACCCAGCTCAGCTGTCTATTTCTTGGTGAAACTGTGCATCTAACTCCTAAACCTGGTGACCCCTGCACCACCTGTTTTTCATACCCATATCCTTTAATTAGAATCCCCCAGATAAGGCTGAATAAAATTAGTAAATTCAAGTTTTATGGAATTTTTCATGAAATTCTACAATTTTTGCAAATATTTGACTTTTAGTACAGATGTTATTTAACGATCTCTGGCAGGAAGCGATTAATATAATTGGCACACATACTCCTACTAAGGTCTAAGTACCTTCCAGATTTAATTGTGCTGCATTCTCTAGTGTAAAAGTTTCAGGGGTTTATACATTTGTAGTTTACATCCTTGCAAAATTAAATTTTTAAGTGTAAAAATGTGACTACTTTTAATTCAGTCCCATTTAAAGCTGCAAATATAAACTTTTTCAGAAATGGCCATCTGGTATAGTAGTTTAAATGTTTTAACTCTTGTTAAATTTGGATGTGTTGTTTTTAAATTAGAGGGAAATACCTGAAATTTTAAATTTAGCAGCATGTTTGGCAGGCTATAACTCAGTTCCATTTGAAGCTATAAATCTGAAACTATGTACATGTATGTACAAAAGTAGTGATGATCTATATACCTGTCAAGTGTTATAACATTTCAGTGAATACTATCAAAATGATACTAAAATTACAGTAATCTAAATTTTAGGAAATATTTGGCTGCCTATAACTCAACTCCCATTAAAGCTTGTGACTTAAAATGTGGTTCATATACCCATGCTGGTTGTTTCTCTAAATCCAGACATTGTGGAGCAATTTGGATAAGAAAATTTAAAATGATCTCAGAATAACTGAACACTAAATTTTGATTAAATGTGTGCCTAGCTGGGCCAGTGGCGCAGAGGGTTGAGGCAATGGACACCACACCTCAAACCACACTGGCGACCCGGGTTCAGGAACAGACTCAGGTCATCGGGGGCTGGCTGGGAAAGGAGAGGATTGAGCATCCGGAGGACTGCTCTTCTCTACTGGGGTGGGTTGGATTGGTAGCCCCGCTCTTGTAGCGGCTCCTGGTGGAGACCAGGGGCACTACTACGCAGCGGCACAGGAGGGACAACCAAAAGGAAAAGCAGAAAACAACTTTGGTGTCCACTGAATACAGCTTCTGCATTCTCCACACACCCCTAGAACCTCCTGGAGCCTGCCCCTCCACAGCAGCACCCCCAAGTCAAGTAAAGACAATAGAGTGCTGGGGTTTCCCCCTTCCTTGGTGCCTACCCACTCAGAGGAGGGAGACCCACCTGGAGATGGGTTACTCTGGAATGACTCAGAGGGTTGGCTGTGATATGTGGTGGGTTGGCAGTGCTCAGGAAGAGGATGGCTGGGAAGTGGAGAAGGCCAGGAGGGCCTGAAGGAGAGGCAGACATCAGAGCATTGTAGAAGGAAAAAAGAGCACACAAAAAAATAAATGTGTGGCCACCCATAATTCAGCCCCCTTTCAATCTATGACTCTGTAATTTGGAACATTTTGTAATCTATTTTGTGCTGTCAATGACCCAAACATGGTGTTATTTGGAAACGAACTTTTAAGATTATAGTGAAATAACTGAAATGTAAAATTTGGTGAAATTCCATGGAATCTTCACAAAAACTCCATGAATTTCCAGGAATCACAATGGTCATTCCATGTGAATTCCACAGGTGGAATATTATATTCTGAACAGCTCTAATCTAACCCCTTCCAGATTTTATACATCAAGAGGGATTCAGTCTCACCAACGTAACTTAAAACAAGCATGGCAACCCATATTTTTTGTTGTGGATTTTAAATGTTTAGATGACCACCATGTACTGGGCAAAAAAATATGACTTTAACATAGGGGTTGCTGAAACACCAGGGAATGTCCTGAAGTTCTGGGAACTCTGCAACGCATGCACTAGGACCATCAGACTTGCAAAGCAAAATATGTTTCATCCCCCTTCCACATTAACATTAATCACCCCTCTAAATTCTGGAAGATTGTCCATGCCCTGTCTCCCCCAAACCAGTCCCCAGCCCAAGTCCTTAAGGTGGAAGACACAACTATTTCTGACCCCCCTGATTCTGAGTTTAACACTTTATTCACCACCTGTGATTCTACCCTTCTATCTTCCCTACCCCCTATGCTCCTCCCTCCACCAGCCCATTACACACTCCCTATACCCTTCTATTTCTCCAGTCTGCCTACAGTATCTCTCTAGCACACACCCTGAAGGCTCTCCTAGCTCTTAACCCTTACAACAGTAAGAGCCCTGAGAGGCTTGACCCCACGATCCTGTATGTCTTGGCCCTTGCCATTTCCCTTCCACTCACCTTCCTACTGACCCTTTATTTCTCCCTAGCCACCATCCCCAATGTTTGGAAGCTTGCCACATTCATTCCCCTCCACAAAGATGGTGAATCCTAAAACCCAGGCAGTTACAGCCCCATATCCCTGCTCCCTATCCTTGCCAAACTTCATGAGCACCTCATAGTGGCACAGCTTTCACCTTTCCTTGATTTCTCCTCCTTTTTCATACCTTTCCAGTCTGGTTTTCATAAGGCCCACTCCACCTAAACCTCCTTTCTCAGGCTTACTGATTCCATTTTCTCTGGCATGGATGAGGGCCACATCACCTCTGCCATCTTTGTTGACTTGATCAAAGCCTTCAACACTGTTGCCCACACCCTTCTCCTCAACAAACTTGCAGTAGCTGTGCTCTCCACTCCCATCACCAGCTGATTCCATTCCTCTCTTGTGGGCAGGACTCAATCAGTCAGAATAAGAAACTCCCTATTGCCTCAGTCCCTATCAACACTGGAGTCCCTCAGAGGTCAGTCCTTGGCCAGTTACTTTTCTTAATCTTCATAAAATGCCTGCCCACTGCCAGCTCTTCTGCATCTATCCACATATACATGTGGATGACTCTGTACTGTATGGCTTCAACATCTCCTGCTCTGATGTGATAACCAGTCTCCAGCGGGACTTCAGAAAAGTTCAGCTCTGGTTTTTCTCAAATCAATTGTTCATCAATGCCAAGAAAATGGTCTCCATGTCATTTGGCACCAGGAAAATGCTCTCTAGCCTTACTGCCTTGCCCTCCTTCCACACCCCTGAAGGGTGCAAAGTAGAGGATGTTGCCTCCTTTAAATACCTTGGGCTATGGCTTGACTGGCACCTCAGTTGTCTGGACATGTGGATGCCATCCACAAAAAACTGCACCCCAAGCTAGGTGCTCTATACAGACAACATGGATGCATCTCCTTACCAGCCCACCATGAAATTGTCCAGAAAATTATCCTCCCAATTTTTGACTATGGTTACATGGTCCAAAGAACAGCCCCTAAATCCACCCTAACCAGACTTGACACCCTCTTCCACTCTTTCTGTCAGTTTGCTCTTGACTATCTGCCCCCCCACCACCACTGTGATGTTATCTCCCTCTTTCTTTCTCTCTTTCTCTCTCTCTCTCTCCTTCTCCCTCCTTCAGGCCAGATGCCTTTCCCACTGTTCCTTTCTAATCAGGAATTACTATCTCAGCTCCATCCATCCCCCCATCCCTCCCTCCCTATCTCACTGGCCTCCTCCCACCAACTTTCTCTCTGGAGCTCTGGTTACTGGACACTTGTCCGCCCTGTCAGATCATCCACCTCAGGATAGACTGTTTTCTTCTACCATTTCCCTGTACTCTGGAACTCCCTTCCCTTAGCTATCTGCTCTGACCAATTCCATCTGTTGTTATCTTCTCTCCTGCACAATTCAATTTCTCTATCCTGAAACTGCACCTGACCCACTCCCACATGGACCCTCACCTCTCCATCTCTTTCTCTAAACTGTATCTTACTACTCCTTGATATCTCCACTCCTAACCTCTTCTAGAAAACCCTGTAAACCACAACAATGACAGGGTGTACATTCAGCAGTGTCAGGCCCTTGTGGGGTTTTTACTGCAGAGGGTCATAAGGTTTGGACAGAAGAAAAAAGTGGCTAAGGCAGTTCAAACCAGGAGCACACCAAACAATGAGCATGGAACAAGAAATAAGGTGGCTAAAAAGGCAACTAGTGTGTATGGCAGTAATAAAGCATTCATCAGTATCCCCTTCCCCCAGGTCGTGCCTGAAAATAGGCAGGATTTGTCTAGTGTACTTACCCTGTCAACAAAAACTAAATAAATAAAGGAGACCATAGTTTGTCTCTATAGTTAAAAAAGCCTTTATTATGATAAATAGCTCAGAACAAACTCACCCCACCAGCAACAGCCAGCATTTCACCCACATGACTGTGAGCTTTCTAAAGAAAGGATGGTTTTATGTATAAAAAAGAGAGTTCACAGTCATGTGGGTGAAACATTGGCTGCTGCTGGTGGGGTGAGTTTGTTGTGAGCTATTTATTATAATAAAGTTTTTTTTTTTAAATTTAGAGATAAACAATGATCTCTTTATTACTGCTATACACACTAGTTGCCTAGTTAGCCACCTTATTTATCATTCTAGGGTCATAAGGTTTGACTGCCCCTTACTACCCTATCTCTCTCCTTGCAGGCCAGGGTACCAGTTCTCGGTTCAGGTTTGCACATCTGGCCATTGTGGGGTGTCCATCATAGAGGGATGAAGGTCTGCTCCACTTTCTCCCAGTTCTTCTTGCACTTTCCCCTTTCATTCTTGTCCTATACTATATTTTACCAACACCTATTCTGTTTCTGCTAAGGGACAGATCTCCAGTTCCTTAGTTTTGAATAAGCAATATTTATTTCACATGTGCTGCATTTACCATACATTACAACTGTTCATATCTGTAATTGTGTATTACATATTAATGTATGCTGTTTTATTTTAGTAATAAAGCAAGACAGGGTGTGTGTTATTGTGTATTATACCACAGGTATCTAGTGTCAGCCAATCAGAACACAGGAAAACTGACAGTTATTCTCCCACAAACTACCACCTACATGCCCACAGTAGTTTATTAACCTATAACTGTGCCCACAGTAGTTTATTAATTTGCCCTCAGTAGTTTATTCATCTATAACTCACCCACAGTACACTGAATCTCATTCACAGGACACTGTTAGCCTGTGTAACTAATTTTCAAGCTAGCACAAAGTCTTTAATATCTACATCCTGCCGCTTATTTCTATTCAGTATTAAAACAAAATATCCCACACATCAAATTCAACTCACAGTGCAGGTAATACCTCCTCCATGCATCTGTCACCTCTAGTCCTACGGCAGCAAGTAACAAGCTTGTTTCTGACTAACTGATAATTTTTATGTTGTATTTGTGAAAGTAGTAATATGCGAGACTTATTGCCAGATACAATATTTGAAAGTTGGTCCTGTTCAAAGGCAAGTGCTAAAGCCCTTTTTATTTTCTGTTTCCAAATTGAATCTGTGATTGTGGACATGTGCATTGCCAGCTTTCATAATGCACATGGCCAAAATCATGGATTCGATTTAGAAATGGACAGTAAAAAGGGTTCTAGCACTGGCTTTTAAATGGGGCCAACTTGCAAATATTGTATCAGGCAGTAAGTCTCACATATTACTACTTTCACAAATACAACTCTAAAATGATCAATTAGTGAGAAACAAGCTTCTTACTTCCTCCCGCAGCACTTCACTTCACAGACACACGGAGGACATATTATGTGAGCTGTGAGTTACATTTAATTTCTACTCAAAAATACATTTTCACCACAAATTCTAGAGGCATAATAGTAATAACATTAAGTTTTTTGGAGTATACTCGGAATAAACGGTTTCTATAGGAATTAAACGCCTCGGCGTTTAATCATCCACAGAACCTGGTTATTGCTTCGTATACCCAAAAAAAACTTGATGTTATCACTTAAATAACATCACACCTGGGTTGGTAGAAGCTCACCCTGGAGTGCCTTATTGCAATTATATAATGGCGCATTTGCTAATAAAAAAAGAATAAAGGAACAAAAGTACATTGTTATGTATTTTTATTAGATTTTTATGTGTGTGGAGATTTATGTTTAAAAAAAAAATCCACAATATTTTTCCACCAGTATCTATCAGTAGGCGGAGCTGCTGCCTTACTGATCCTGCTGGTCCAGTTCTGAAGAACCTCTCAGCTAGACTGAAAAGCCATTTGATGTCAGGGCTTCAATTTTAGTCAGATTATTTATGTATTTTTTAATTGTGTCTCACATTCAAGTCTTCGGGCTGTTACAGTGTCTGTCTGTGGTGAAAGGAAAACAAAATGATGATCAGTAATTGGAGGATGGTTTAAACACTGCATGGGCTTATGGCGGTTTTCATGGTTTCTCTTTGTTTTTGCTGTTGGCATGAGCATGGAGGAAACAGAGGGAATGTGCTAAGCCGTGAGGGCTTTGGTACTAAAACATCTTTCTAGCATCTGGAAGAGCTAGTAGCAGAGTGGGTGTGGTGGTTAGGACATAAAGTGATTTAATTTTCTTGGCAGCATTCTCTCCTTGAAGTGAATGGGTTCAGTGAGATGTGGCCCCAGTAGTTATGGTCAACACGGATTACTGAAGCTGCTCAATTCACAGAGAAAATGCAGGCAAGAAAATTAAATTGATTTTATATGTTGAGCTGACCTGTTCAGTGTCACTACTTAAGTGAGAGATGGAGTTGGTGTTTTCTTTTGGGGGGGATTAAACTGATGGTTGAATGGTGGATTCAGAGCAGTGGCATGATTTGTTGTGCAGGGACTGTTGTTGGCTTTCTGGTGGCTTGAAGTGGAAGGGATTTCATCACTGTGTCTGAGGGTCAGCAGCCAATCAGGTTGCTAGAATTTTTCTTGCCATTGTATAATGTATTGTATATTTAATATGTGTGTACCAGTTGTACTTACCCATTTCCACTCACCCCTGGGCACATCAGGAAATGAACCGTTTTAGCTCAGTATGCCTTTCTTGGTGAAACTTTTCAAACAAATAAATGTTATTCCATCCTATCGAAAATTAGAGGGGGGAGTAAAAGCATTTTCAGATGCGTACCAAATGTCATAGACTTTGTTTTAGAAACATTCAATAGAAGTGCATTTATCAATCTACAAATTCTGTACTAATAAAAAATCAGTATGCAAAGTAACATTAACATTAAACCAAGAGCTTCCCCGATTGAACAACACTATATCATTTGAATAATATACTGACTTAGAAACAAATACACAAGAATCAAGATCACACAAAAAAAAAAAGAAAACAAAATAGGCTCCACTACTGAACTCTGCTGAATACCAACTTTAATGGGAACCAAAGGAGTGGATTTATCTTGTAATGTGACATACTGTGATCTATCTGTGAAAAAACTCTGAAACTACAAAAGTACTGAAGATGACAAACCATTATTTCTGAGTTTTTGGAGCCAGCATCCATGGTACACCAAATCAAAGACTTTAGACAAATCCAAGAATAATACACCTACCATGAATATGTTGCCACAAAACAGCATTCCAAACTTCAAAGACAACTCAGTTCCTAATTTAGTGTCTCACAAAGGTACACATTTTGGGCATGTCCACATCACATCTAGCATACCGCCCCTAGGTACCTGCATCGAATACAACAGTTCTGTGAAAAACTTTCACTTTATATATGGTGTATAGTTGAGGATGAGCATAATTCTACATTGAATGTGTTAAGACTCAGCAACCAGAAATAATTTTCTGGTCAAGGTTCAAAAATCCTCCTATTCCTGGGGCATCACATCTAGGCCTGAAGGTCTGAACCATCAAGCTTGCTATGCAACTCCTTTTCCACAGACTGCAATATGGAGACTAGATATAAATAAATCACCTTAATATTAAGTTCTACCAATTGAACCAACTCTGTCAAACTCACCTCTGTGCAATGCAGACATGGGGAAAGCTATTCTAAGCCCTTGATTGGTGTTTGCTAAGTGTTCGCCCCAGGACAAAATTAGTGCCTGGAATCAATGATGGATATAGTGTAACATGCTTGAAGCACAGTACAAATGGTAAACTATGTTCCAATATACAGTACCAGACAAAGGATACAGGCCTAACTAATTTGCTCTTTGCAAACCACAAACCACAACCTACTACTGATCACGTGAGGTATGTCGCCTGTTGGGAACTGTGGGGGTGCCTGGGGCAAACAAGTTGGTAGTGTTTGCAAATGCTTGGAGTGAACAAGTTGGTAGTGCTCACAAAAGGTGATTGCTCATATCCAACAATCTGGCTTATTTGGCCATTTCCACGCAAATGACCCCATAGCGTAGGTAAGAACCTATGGAGTAATGTGTATCATATTATGGCCTCATTAAAGGCTGTAGAGCAGACGGGTACTCCCAGGGCGGGATATTCAAAGCAGTTGCACAATATGCAACAGGGTTGTGCTAGTGCAACTATGAAAATGCGCCAGAAAGTGATATTCCGCTACAGCAACTATGCAGTGTAAGTCACTATGCGCCAATGCGCAATGGTAACACATGCATGGGCAAGTGCAGGGGTTGTAGCCATGAATATCTGGTGCAGTGTGATATTCAACACCTGACAAACAGTGCAAGCTTGAAGCAAATGGGAAATGTGCAGAGAACACTTGAGCCTATAAAAGAAGGAGCAAGCAGGGGAAGGACACTTGCGCCAGAGGGGAGCAGGAGTCAGAGAGACACAGTGGCCAGGCTGAACAGCAGGAGGGGTGCAAGACAGGGACAGAGGCAGTGAGGGAGTGAGATGGAGTGGGGGAGTGGTTGTGTGTGCGCGTGTGTGTGTGTGTGTGTGTGTGTGTGTGTGTGAGTGTGAGTGAGAGGCAGTCAGGGAGGCAACAGCCAGAGTGTGTGCCCATGACACCTGGCACAGAAGGGGAAGCACAGGTGTCCAGACAGGTGGGAGATGGAGGCCACAGGCTGTCAACTGGGAACAAAAGACACAGGTGTGCTCCCAGCACACCCACACATGCAGCAGCACACAGCCAGGGGGACCTAAGGGGCTTGCTGCCTGGGGGGGTCGGGACAGCATGCTAATGAGGGGTGTGAGGAGGCAGGAGGCAGTGTGGCACAGCTGAGGAAAGGCCCATTGGTGGTACGCCCAGAACAGGTGGTACCATGCCCGCACCACCTTCAAACACTACAGTGATACAGAGATTGTGGGCCAGTACCACCTGAACCGGGCAATTCTGAGGCAGCTCTATGAGCTGGGCAATGATGAGATGCAGACAACCAGTAGACAGAACCACGCCCTGACTGTGGAGACAAAAGTCATGGCTGTCATGTGCAAGCTCACCACTGGTACCTTCCAGAGACCAACAGGGGACACCACAGGCATAACCCAGTCAACCGCATCATGGCTTCTCACACAATTCCTCAACACACCACTGCCACATGCTGTGGAATACATCCACTTCCCCAGCACACAGGCAGAGCATACCGCGAACATGCAGGATTTCCACTGGGTGGCACGTATGCCTGGCATGCTAGGGGTCATCGACTGCATCCATGTTGGCATCCGCACACCACCTTGTCTGGAGGGGGTAGCCTGCATCAACAGAAAGGGCTACCCCAGTGTCAACTGCCAGGTGGTGTGTGATGCCAGGGGGTGCATAATCAATGTCTCTGCCAGACACCCTGGAGGAGCACACAATGCCTTCATCTGGCACAGCTCAGCACTGTGCCACAGGTTTGAGAGTGGGGACATCCCCACTGGCCACCTAGTAGGTGAGTATGCTGTGAATACAGGCAGCCTGGCACAACAGGGCATGGTGTGGTGCTCCCAGGGTAGGTGTTCTGCAGGGTGCAGCCAGGAAGGATGGAGGTGTAGCAACACAGTCCACCGTGCTAACCATATATCATTCCACACAGTTGACAGTGTCTACCCACTCCTGCCCTGGCTGCTCACCGCATACTGGCATCTGTCTACCCCAGTGCAGAAGTGATACAATGAGGCACACACCAGCACACGGAACATCATCAAGAGTGCGTTTGGGCTACTGAAGGTATGGTTCCATTACCTGGACAGGTCTGGTGGTGCCCTACAATACAGCCCCTCAAAGGCCTGCAGCCTATTCCTGGCCTGCTGTATACTACACAACATGGCCACTGACTGTGGGATAGCTGTCGAGGTTGAAGAGGGGAACAGCAGTGGGGACAACATGGGGACACCGGGCCATGTGGCAGTGAGCAGCTCCACCAGGCAAAGGGAACCCTGGCTGCACAGGATGGCCCAGCAACACTGGAACATGATTGCAGAGGAGCACTACAGTGCATGCAGGTAGGTGAACATATACCCATGTACGGAATAGCAACTATGGCACAGCACACAGGCATGGTTGGGCAAGCCGAGTGACAGGAGCAGCTGGAGTGGAGCATGGATGCGTGAGGGTCCGGATGCCATGGAAACACACAGCACAGCACACTCCTCCCACACCCCCCGCACACACACACACACACACACACACACACACACACACATGCACACAGGCACCTGCAGGCACGTGCCCAGAGGCTAGCACCAGGCATGTGTCAGATGCTGAGCACCAGTGCACAGTAGCAGCTGGTGCTGTGCTGGCATCATCATGCACATGCCACAATGGCCAGCAGCTGGGTGGGTGTGCAGTGACAACCACAGATGCCAAGTCCGTGTAACGCACATGCACACACCACACCAATGTGCACACAGGGTGACAGCGGACATGGAGGTGGGCGGTTCAAGACCGCTGTGCAATTGCATGGCCTCCACAGACACATGGACGGTCCGTCAAGACTGCCCATCAGACCCTGGCTGTGCAACGACCACAGGGGGTGTCTGTGATGGTCCCCCAGGGGTGTAACTGTGGGAACATGACCGAGTCCTCGCAGGGATCTGCAGGCTCCTGAACATGCCCACCCCAGGAGTGCCCAGAATGCCCATAGCAGATTCCTGCATTGACACCAAGGGGGTCACTCAACACCATGACTGAGGGGTGGAAAATGCACTCCACGGGGTCTGCGGTAGTGGACACGGTGCTAGGCTAGATGTGACCATAGCAGTAAACCAATCCAGGGCTGCAGTCGTGTCCACCCGCATATGATTGTTGTCAGCCAGGAGCTGTGCAAAGTCCCTGTCATGCTGCTCTGCAGCCTGGCGCACCTTGGCATGGAGCGCACACACCCCTGCCATGACCAGCACCTGTTGCTCCACAGATGCCAGCAGCAGATGGGTGTGCTCAGGCAAGCGGTCATCACCCAGGGGTGGCTGGGTGATGTGCCCACCCACGGGTGGCATTCAACTCCACTGCCCAGCCCCTTTCGCAGGTGGGCACGGCACAGCAGGGCCCTCTTGGGGCTGCACACTCACTGGTGCACCATCGGCGGGCACTGTACCTGGCCCCCCAATGTTCCCATCCAACTGCTGCTGCTGTCCAACCGGCCACTATGCACTGAGCAGTGCCTGTGCAGCTGCTTCACCACCACCGTCACCACCATTGGCTGGTGCTGCACCGCTGACACCCACGGTGACACCGGGGGTGGTGTCCAGTGGCCAGACAACCACCACCAGTGCACTGTCTGTGCTGCCGTGGTGAGTGAGCAGTATGGGTGCCTCCCCCTCGATGGCAACCCCGCTAACCAGGATGATGGTCCCATCATCACTGATGTCAGATCCCACCCCGATCTGTGTCTCAGCGTACTGTATGCCATGGCTGGTGTCATGCTGGAACACAGCCAGCACCTCATCTGCAACGAGCATCAGGCCAGGCAGCAGTGTTGGGCTGCATCCGATCTGGTCGCCGGACATCGGTGGAGGTAAATGGACAAGTCCTCCAGATCCAGGCTCACCCACATGGTGGAAACCTCAGCCCCTGCCACTGCATGCAGACACTCTGGTGCTGAAAGGGAATATAGTCGCATTAATGCAGCTGTAACAACAGCTGGCCCCACACCCCCATGGCCCCCTGCCCCAGGCACTGCTGTACCTACCATGAAGTGATGGGCTGCCACCCATCTGGAAGCTGCTGCCACAGCTTCCACTTGCATGCTGTGTGACCCTGAGCAAGTCACTTAACTTCCCTGTGCTCCCATGTTGCTCCTGTAAAAAAAGCTTTCAGCTTAGTGTGCTACTCTTGGTTAAACAACTAAAAAAAAATGGTTATCCAATTGAGCTGCTACAACTTTCTCAATAACTTTCCCCACAAAAGGGAGGTTAGAGATAGGCCTGTAGTTTGCTAGGTTATCCGGGTCTAAAGAAGCTTTCTTCAGGAGGGGTATCACCACCCCCACCCTCAGGGAGCTAGGAAACTTACTTGAGTCCAGAGAGCACTGCACAATCTGAGCTAAGACTGGGCCAATGATGTCACTACAACCCAAAATCAGGGAGGTGGGGCCTGGGCCTAATCTGCACCAGGTGGGATGCATCGCCTGGAAGATCCTCATAATATCCACAAACTCCAACAGATCAAAGGCACTCCAGGAAACTCCGGGCCCTGTGACATAGCACCGATCAACAGCATCACCCATAGAGTGAAGTTCGAGGCATTCCTGCCTGATGTCAGCCACCCTATTTGCAAAGAAGTGAGTGATCTCATCACAATCATTTTGTGAAAAAGCTCGACAGAACTGCTGACAGGCTGGGTTGCACAGTCTGTCAACAGTTCTGAAGAATTGAGCCAGTCGGTTCTGTGTGATAGCTATTTCCCTGGACAGGAATTCTGTCTTCTTATGGGACATTTCTGTTTGATAGTGTTTCTAATGCTCTAACAAAATAAGGTGGTTGGCATCTAAGGCTGTCCCCTGCCAACAGCGCTCCAACCTACGCCCCTGTTTCCGCAACTCCCTTACAGTCCCATCAAACCAAGAGGCCCCAGGACAACATAGAAGGGGGTGAACATGAACAGGAGCAATCAGATCGAGAGCTGAAGAAATGGCCCTATTATAGGCCGTAACTAACCACTCAGGATCTGTGCTAGACTCTTCCAATAACAAGAGGTCAATTACTGCCATCAGATCTTCAGGGACCACATCCCATAAAGTGCGATAACTGACCATCTCCACAGGAGCCGACCTACCCAGGGGGCCAAAAAAATTGAATCCAACAGAGTAATGGTCAGACCAATCGACTGGTTCCATCAAGTCAGAGGCCTCGATCCCCAGGAGGAAGACCAAATCAAGAGAGTGACCACCCTTGTGAGTAGCTGAGGAAACAACCTGTGTGAAGCCCAGAGAAGTCATCAACTGGAGGAAGTGTTGACCAAAAAATGAGGATTCATTGTCGACCCAGGCATTGAAGTCGCCCAGAACCATCAATCTGGGTGACTCCAATGCCATGTCGGTGGCGAAGTCTGCTACTTCCTGCAGGAACAGCTTGTCATCACCTGATGGACGGTAAATGAGAGCTATCCTGCACCCCACACCAACTACCATGGTACACTCAAATGACCTGGCCACCTCGACTGGTACACTAGTTAGGCCCAGTTCAGTCTTGAAACAGACCAACCCCCCCCCCGCGGTCCAATCTCAAGCGATGCAAAACCTAGTACCCAGCGGGAATTGCTGCCTCTAAAATAGGTGCTGCATTCCTATCTAACCAGGTCTCAGTAATGCAGACCAGATCTGCCCTTCCAACAAAGTCTGCAATAAGGCCAGTCTTGTTGCAAACAGATCTGGCATTGCATAACAGCGCCTGAGTTGGACAAGGTTGCCGAGCTGTCCCAACTACTTGCCCTCCCAAAACAGAGATACTCATGGGTATGGGAACCAGGACTGAATCACCACATTCCAGGTACCATTTCACACCAGGGCAGCTACTGGTCCTAACTACCTCTATGGGAGAGCACCACTCATTTGGACCCCACTGTCCTCTACCCCCCTCACCCACCTGTCTCCCTCCCCTGAGAGCAATCCCCAGTGCTCGACAGCACTGATAAATAGAAGCAGGCGGAGGGAGAGGTAAACGGGTGGAGGGTGCTGAGAGCGGAGGCCGAATAGCATAAGACAGGGGGGCAAACAGGCACATTCCAGTAATAAATTATAACAAAATAATGGGAAAGCTCATAGAACACCAAATTCCCAGATCCAAAGCAAAACTACAAACAATTTAAGAAGCCTTTTTTTTCTTTACTGTAACATGCTCTGCTCCGAAGGCAGTGAATGTTATCTTCAGAGCAACCTTGACAACAGAACATAACCACAGAACACAAATATACACTGCAAAATGAGAGAGAGAGAGAGAGAGAGAGAGAGAGAGAGAGCATTACTTTGTTTAGTATGTGTATATTACAGAAATACAGCAAACAGACAATTAAAGAGAAAATATTTAGGACAAGAAACAGATGGTGGGATATTCAAAGGGGTTGCACATGGCACAATAGTGTTGCACCATGCACAACCCACTAATGCACCCCAACGTGATATTCAATAGGGGATGTTATGCTGTGCAAATCCCAATGTGCGGAGTTGCACCAGTAATGTATGTGGCACAAGGTCAGGGGGCGTGTCCATGCATGTTCGGCACATCCAGATATTCAGCTCAGGATGTGCGGTGCATATGCAGGCACACACCCACCCTGCACTGCACCGGGGGGGGGTGGTGCAAAGATCAGCCCATGAAAACTAGGAGCAAGACCTGGCCACCCACAGGTGAGCCACCATATTGCAGGGTGCAGCACGGCAGCCACCAGCTCTGGGTGGCCACCTCCAGAGACAAGGTCCGGGCGTTTTTGCTCCCCCCGCACCCATTCGCTGGCATTATGACACCATACATTCCCTGGTGGTCCAGTGAACCTGCTCCCCTGCCCGATCATGGGCTTATAATAACTAAATGTATCCCTGGTGGTCCAGCAGTACCCCCCCTCCCACCGCCCCCTCAGACCACCACCCACTCCACCCCGGTCAGCTCTGTGGGTGGCAGCTCCCGACCTGCAAGCCGCCCGGCCGCCGGCCGATTGACAGCATACAGTATGGCTGTATGCCCATTGGTCAAACTGCGTGGGCCAATGGGCATGCAGACCATTCACATTTTGGGACTGTGTAGTACAGTACGTACTACTCAGTTCCAAAATGTGAATGGTTTCATTCACATTTCGGAACTGTATAGTACAGTACTATCTGCACACCCATTGGTCCACACAGTGGACCAATGGGCGTACAGCCATACTATACACTGTCAGTTGGCAGGCAGCCAGGCAGCTTGTGGGTGGGGAGCTGCCCACTGCTGACTGATGGGAGCAGGGTGGTGGGTCTGAGAGGGTGGTGGGAAGGGTACCTCTGGGCCACCAGAGACGGTATGTTTTCTGAAGCCCGCGATAGGGCTGGATTCGGTTCACTGGACCACCAGGGATGCATTCATTTATTATAAGCCCATGATCAGCCATGGGAGCGGGTCCACTGGGCCACCAGGGCTTATACATTTGTATTTAAGTCCGCAATCAGGCATGGAAATGGGTCCTTTGATCACCAGGGATTCTATTTATTTATTTACAGAGCCTGTGATCGGGCGTTGAAGCACGTTGCCCACTGAGGGGCAGGGGGCGTCGGTCCCCGACGGCTGAAACCTGGCAGGGCGCAAGTCACCTGGAATCAGTGCACCTGCATGCAAATGAGGCCATAATGACATGCAAATGGTCCCATTTGTGCCTTGCATTCATAATTACCTCATTTGCATGTTCACATCTGAATATCACTCATGCTGCACCTAGCGCAACTGCACTTGCACTGGAGCAGCCCCTGCTCCTCACTTGCCACTTGCACTGGCACAGTGCCACTGCACCATGTGCAATGCGGTTGGCCACGGTGCTATATTCAACGGTGCTGAGCCATGGTGCAGCACTGTTGAATATTGCCCAGGCCATGCCCTGGTGCATCCCAGTTTCACTGCGCCAGGCTTGCGCCCCTGCCTGGCACAGTCTGAATATCCCACCCATAGTATTTTATCCCCATGAAAACCGTTTTTTAGGATAAGACACACAAACTTCCCACATGCCAAGTATTTTCCTTCTGTCCTGATACTCTGGTTCAATCCAGAAGAAGGACTGCAAACCCTTGATGATTTCTTCCAAGGGCTGCAACTATTAACCATTTCAAAGAAGGTTTCCTACCCAGCCCGGTGGCGCTGAGGGTTGAGGTGCTGGATGACACACCTCACTGCGCTGGCGACCCAGGTTTGGGAATGGACTCGGGTCAGTGGGGGTCGGTTGGGGGAGGGAGGATTGAGCATCCCAATGGATGCTCTCCTCCATTGGGGAGGGTTACCAGGGGCGCTACACGCACCTGACGTCCTGAGGGAACTGGTGGGTGCACCGGCTCTTGAGGGGTTGGCAGCTCTGTTCATTGGAGTCTGGTAGGGAGGACACTGTTGGGCACTTGAGAGAGAGATGTGCGTCAACACGTTGCCTCTCTGGACTACATCCTCATGCCAGCATCTCAGGGGGCGGGGCAACAAGGGACACAGAAATACGGAAACAAAACTCTTAGCAGTCCTAGAAGACGGCCACCCTGATCCATTCAGACCACAACCAATTTCTCAGGGACAGACTCTGATGTGCAATGTAGGAGAAAGGAAGGAGAGGCACTCTAGTGGGGTAGATCCTGAGGGAAAATCAGGTGGTCTGAAGTGGTTGGATGGCCCGAAGGAGTGGACACCAGGGTCAGATAGGAGGGATAAAAAGAAAGTAAAAAAAAAAAAAAAAAGGTTTCCTTTGTGGCCATTTCAGTAACCTGCCAAACCAAGTCTTTTCCCAGAGCGCTGGTTTTCAGTTTAACAATAAAATATGTAGCATTACTAGGTAACATAGAAACATAGAACCATAGAGGTCGAAGGCAGATAAGGACCGCAAGGCCCATCCAGTCTGCCCATTTCTTTTTCTACCTAATAAATGTGCCATTGGCCATTGCTCTGTCAGTGGCCTATCTATTCATATTCATCTGTATTACTCCCTTATGCCTATCCCATGCCTGTTTGAAGCCCTGCACTGTATTCATAGCCACCACTTCCTGAGGTAGGCCGTTCCATGCATCCACCACTCTTTCTGTGAAAAAGAATTTCCTCACATTCCCCTTTAATCGGCGTCCCTCTAATCTCATGCTGTGTCCTCTTGTCCAGCTATTTTTATTATATTTAAACATGTTAGACTCTTTCACCTTGTTACAGCCCTTAAGGTGTTTGAATGTTTCGATCATATCACCTCTCTCCCTCCTTTGCTCAAGGATATGCATATTGAGCTCTGTTAATCTGTCCTCATATGTCTTCTTATGCAGTTCCTGCACCATTTTAGTTGCCCTTCTCTGGACTACCGCAATTTGGTTAATGTCCTTGTGAAGGTGTGGCCTCCAGTACTGCATGCAGTACTCCCAGATGGGGCCTAACCAGTGTCTTGTAAAGAGGGATTATTACCTCCCTCTTACGACTTGGGATACCCCTACTAATACAGCCCAACATCCCCCTAGCCTTACCTACTGCTCTAGAGGTCTGCTTAGATGATTTCAGGTCATCGGTGATGATGATTCCCAAGTCTCTTTCTTCCTTTGTGACTGCCAGCAACTCCCCTCCCAGCCTATGGGTGGCTTCAGGGTTTCTCTTCCCTATGTGCATGATCTTGCATTTCTTTGCATTAAATGCCAGTTGCCACTCTTCTGACCATTTTGTTAGTTTATCCAGATCTCTTCTCATTCTGTCCACCCCATCTGGATCATCTACTCTGTTGCAGATCTTGGTGTCATCTGCAAACAGACAAGCCTTACCCCTCTAGTCCATCTGCAATGGCACTAGTGAAGATATTGAAGAGGACTGGCCCCAGGACTGATCCCTGAGGTACCCCACTTGTGACTTGCATCTCTTCTGACTGTATACCATTTACCACCACTCTCTGTTTCTGCCCGTCAACCAGTTTGCCACCCAGTTCACCAACTTCTGACCCACCCTGAGCCTACCCAGCTTATTTATCAATATTCTATGTGGAACACTGTCGAAAGTTTTACTGAAGTCAAGGTAGACGACATCAACTGCTCCCCCTTGGTCCACCACTCTGGTTACCCAGACAATGAAATCTATGAGATTAGTTTGACAGGACCTTCCTTTTGTAAACCCATGCTGTCTTGGATCCTGTGCCCCTATGGATTCCAGGTGTTGCACTATCCTTTCCTTAAGGAGTGCCTCCATAATCTAGCCCACGTCTGAGGTAAGACTGACTGGTCTGTAGTTCCCTGCATCCTCCCTGCTACCACTCTCGTGGAGTGGGATCATATGAGCCCTTCTCCAGTCTTCTGGGACCTCTCCTATGCTCAGAGACTCATTAAAAAGTTCTGCTAGTTCCATTCTTAGCTCCTTAAGTACCCTGGGATGTATGCCATCAGGTCTCATTGCCTTATCCACCCTGAGCTTAGTGAGCTCTTGTAGGACCCTTTCTTTTGTGAAGGGAGTTGTGCTCACCTCCCTCCCTCCTGTGTCCATGGTGCTGAACTGTGGGCCCTGCCCTACTTTCTCTTCAGTAAATGCTGAGCAAAAGTATCTATTTAGGATAGATGCTTTTACAGGATCCTCCTCCTCACATGCCCCCTTTTCTCCTTTGAGCTTAGCAATACCCCCTCTGGACTTTCTCCTTTCACTAATTTGTCTATAGAAAGTCTTGTCATCTTCTTTTACTGTTCATGCTAGTGTTTCCTCAGTTTGGGACTTTGCCTGCCTTACTGCCTTCCCTGCTTCCCTTAGGGCAGTTTGGTATGCCTCCTTATCTTCATCCCACTGTGTTCCCTTATATTTCCTGAATGCCAGCCTTTTGGCTCTGCCCTTTTCTGCTGCTGTATTTGAGAACCAAAGTGGGTTACTTCTTCTTTTGCACTTCCTTTTCTGTCTAACACAAAGGGATGTTGCTTCAAGTATTGCATCCTTAATGCTTGCCCACTTTACCTGTACCCACTCACCTGTATTTCTTTTTGCCAGGGCTAGCTTAACTCTGCTGGTCATCTTATCAAAGTCAGCTCCTCTGAAGTCCCATAGTAATGCCTTGGAATGGGATGATTTAGATGTAGTGGCCAAATTGAACCATACCAAATTAAACAATTGAAATTACAACTTCCTGTTGCTAGCCTTGCTTATAGAGCAGAAAGCAGCTAACTAAAAGAAGCTACATTTTCTTATTAATTTAACACTTATATCTTGGCAGGAGTCAGTGTCTGTTGAGATTAAGCAAACAGATACTTTATTAGAAGTAGAAGGGGTCTTATTAAGGGTTTAAAAAAAGAATGAAAAGAAAGAAAGTCAGTGTGTGTTCTGTGCTGGGAAGGGTTCTGTATCAGTTTACTTTGCTAAGCCAGTAGGAGGAGAGAGAGCTAAATTGGGGGTGTGGCTTAGACACTATAAAAGCAGGTGACTCAAATTACAACTTCCTGATGCTAGCCTTGCTTGAAGATCAGAAAGCAGCTAACTAAAAGAAGCTACATTTTCTTATTAATTTAACACTTATATCTTGGCAGGAGTCAGTGTCTGTTGAGATTAAGCAAACAGATACTTTATTAGAAGTAGAAGGGGTCTTACTTAGGGTTTATAAAAAGGAAAAGGAAGAAAGTCAGTGTGTGTTCTGTGCTGGGAAGGGTTCGGTATCAGTTTACTTTGCTAAACCAGTAGGAGGAGAGAGAGCTAAATTGGGGTGTGGCTTAGACACTATAAAAGCAGGTGACTCAAATTACAACTTCCTGTTGCTAACCTTTTTTCTTACTAATTGCCTCCATCCCACCCACCCTAAGCCAGTTCTACTTTATAGCCACTGGATTTGACTGTCAACAGGAACTTCCTGTTTGGCAGTAGGAAGGAAGGATCATAGAGAAACACTGGTTTTGTCAACCCTAAAGGAAAAAGTTGCTCACTCTCCCCCAGCTGCTGGTGGTCTGACACTGAGCAAGGAAGAAGGAGGCTACTGAAGAATATAGGAAGTTACTGTCCCAGAACAGGAAGGGTGAGAGTTGTAAGGAGAGGAGAGAGTAAGCATACAGAGAAACAGGAGAGGGGACACAAAATAAGACATGATAGGAGTGGTGCAGTGTAATGGCTGTGGGGTGGCAGTGTTCCGGGAGACATTCTGGAGGCTGCGATGCTGCCCTAATTGTAGGCACCTCTATGGTCTGAGGGAGGAGGTGGCCTGTCTCCAGGCTGACCTGGCTAGGATTTGAGAAACCTCCTCCCCCACCCAGGGACCACCAGGGCCAATGACACTACCTCAAAGGTTGCCAAGAAAGAGGAGAGTCTGGACCAGGGTGGGCTCAGGAAGGGAGAGGGTGGTGAAACAGAGTTTCATCCCTCCAGCTGTACCCCTCTACAATTCATTCGCTCTTCTGGTGGATAGTGGTTCCTCTATGGAGGGACCTGCAGTGGAGACCAAGGAGGATGCTGGGAACCTTCACAAAGGAGACCCACAGGAGGGTGGCATGAGACCCCACAGGGGGAGAAAACAACTCCTGGTGGGAGACTCAATCATTATGGGGTAGAAATGGGGAAGGAAGGGGAGAGGGAGGTAAGGTGCCTGTCTGGCACCATGGCTTGGAGGGACAGGAAGCGAATCCTCAGGATCGTGGGAGCAGCTGCACGAGGGAGGGAGCTGGATGTCATTGTCCAAGTAGGGACAAATGACCTGGCTAAGAATGGGATCAGAGCAGTGCAAGAGGAGTTTGTAGAGTTGGGAAGGGGCCTTAGACAAGTAGCACATACGGTAACCTTCTCAGAGGTGCTGCCTGTCTATGGCAAGGGTGATGCTAGGGTACTCCTCACCAGGGTATTCAATGAATGGTTGAAACACTAGTGTGGAGCTCAGGGTTTTGGCTTCTTTGGGGACTGGGGAGCCACCTGGAGGGATGCAGACCTATACTGGTGCAATGGTCTGCATCCGTCCAGGGGGGAACCAGGATCCTAGGTGAGAGGTTTAATTGCTTCATTGGCAAGCATTTAAACTAGCCACGGGGGAGGCACTGAAAAGGAGCAGGGAAATCCCAGCCTTCCACCTACAAACAACAGTAATTAATGTGGTAAACACCAAGGTAGTGAAGTCATTAGGGAGCAGGACAGAAGTAAATGTAAAAAAAGGCAAAGGCAGTAAGCACAGGAATGGGGCTAAAATGGGTAAGGCCATCAAAAAGTGGAGTGTGATGAGTACCAATGCCTGTAGTCTGTGTAACAAGCTCCCTGAACTAGTGGCCTTGATGGAAGAGGGTTGCCTGGATATTGTGACAATCACAGAAACATGGTACACAGAGAACCATGACTGGGATGTCACCTTACCAGGATACACAATCTACAGGAGGGACAGGGAGGGTAAAAGAGGAGGAGGAGTAGCTCTTTATGTAAAGGAAGGAATCAAAACAACAGAATTAAAGAGTAAACAGGGAGCAGATGAGACACTCTGGGTCACCCTGGAGACAGGAAATGGCACCACAATCCAAATGGGGGTTGTATACAGACCCCCATCTCAGGGGAAGGGAATGGACAAGGAAATGATAGAAGGCTTCCTTAGAATGGCAGAAAAAGGGGAGATATTGTTGATGGGGGACCTGAATATGCCAGATATTAACTGGAGCACCTTTGCTACAGGCACATCCAAGAGCAGGGTCATTCTTGGTACCCTACAGGGGGCATGCCTCAGAAAGCTAGCATTGGAACCCACTTGGGAGGGAGCAATCTTAGACCTGGTACTCTCAAATGGGGATGGAGAAAGAATCTCAGATTTAGAAGTGGGTAGCCATCTGGGAACAAGCGACCACCAAACAGTGTGGTTCATGATAAACACAGCCATACAATCAAGCCATACAAAAGCAAGAGTATTGGACTTGGGAGGGCTGACTTTGGGAAAATGAGAGAGTGCCTCAGAAAAGCACTAGCAAACAGGCAAGAAGGAGGGTGGAGGAACAATGGGGAGTAATCAAAACAGCCATCACAGAGGCAACAAGCCTTTGTGTAAAGCAAATCAACAAAACACAATAAAGGAAAAAAATGCTATGGTTCTCAAAAGAGGTGGCAGGGAAGGTTAAGGAGAAAAGGATAGCATTCAGGAAATATAAGGAAACACAGAAGGAGAAGGACAGAGAACTTTATCAGTTAAAGCAGAAAGAGGCTCGGAAGGCAGTCAGAATAACAAAGGCCCAAACTGAGGAAAGGATAGCCAACTCTGTTAAGAAGGGGGATAAGACCTTTTATAGGTACATTAGGGAGTGAAGAAAGACCAAAGGAGGGATACTGAGGCTTAATAAAGGGAAGGGAATGTGGGTAGAGGGTAGCAATGAAAAAGCAGGGATACTGAATGAATATTTTTGCTCAGTATTCACAAAGGAAGAGGAGGGGAAGGTACCTAAACCAAATGAGAGAAACACTCTGAAGATGGGGGTCGATACCAGTCCATTTACAGAAGAAAGGGTTCTGAAAAGAACTAATAAAATTGAAGGTGGACAAAGCAATGGGGCCTGATGGAATTCACCCAAGAATTCTAAAAGAACTAAGGGTAGAACTAATGAGACCACTGACTATTCTCTTTAACAAATCATGGGAGGATGGGGTGGTACCTGAGGACTGGAGGAGGGCGGATGTGATTCCTCTTCACAAAAGTGGGAGCAGGACAGAGGCAGAAAACTACAGACCAGTTAGTTTGAACTCAGTGGTAGGTAAAATGATGGAATCACTTCTGAAGGAAAGAATTGCTGAGTACCTAGAGGACAGTGGGGCACAGGACCCAAGGCAGCATGGATTCACAATGGGAAGGTCATGTCAGACAAATCTAATAAATTTATTTGACTGGGTGACCAAAGTAGTAGACCAGGGAGGGGCTGTGGACATGGCTTACCTAGATTTTAGCAAGGCATTTGATACAGTCCCACACAAAAGATTAATACACAAGTTAGCCAGCCTTGGAGTGGGTCCCAAGGTAGTAGCCTGGATAAAAAATTGGCTAGACAACAGGATGCAAAGGGTAGTCATAAATGGAATCCACAGTGAAGGAAGGAGGGTTACTAGTAGGGTACTGCAGGGTTCAGTACTGGGACCGGTCCTTTTTAATGTCTTTATAAGTGACATTGCAGAGGAACTGGAAGGAAAAGTATGTCTCTTTGCAGATGACACAAAGATCTGCAACAGGGTTGATACGCCAGATGGAGTGGAAAGGATGAGAAGAGACTTGGCAAGTTTGGAGGAATGGTCAAATGTATGGCAGCTCACATTCAATGCAACAAAGTGCAAGGTAATGCACCTGGGAAACAAAAACCCAGGGCAAGAGTACACAATGGGGGGTGAGATACTGACAACAGTAAATATGGAAAGGGACCTGGGGGTAATTATATCAGATGACCTAAAGGTGGGCAAGCAATGTGAGAAGGCAGTAAGGAAGGCTGGGGGGATACTGAGATGCATAGGGAGAGGCATCAATAGTAGAAAACAAGAAGTTGTTATCCCTCTGTACAGACAGTTGGTGAGACCTCATCTGGAGTACTGTGTGCAGTTCTGGAGACCCTATCTCTGCAAAGACATAGACAGAGTGGAGGCTGTCCAGAGGAGGGCAACCAAAATGGTGCAGGGTCTGCACCATTTGACATACAAAGAAAGACTAAAGGAGCTTAATATGTATACCCTTAAGGAAAGGAGGGAGAGAGGGGACATGATAGAAACTTTCAAGTACCTCAAAGGAATCAACAAAGTCCAAGAGTGTGGCATCTTTCAGAAAAAGAGATGTGCAAGAATAAGGGGGCACAATTTGAAGACAGAGGGGGTTCGGCTCAGAGGTAATGTGAGGAAGTATTTTTTTCACAGAGAGGGTTGTAGATGCATGGAACAGCCTCCTTGAGGAAGTCATGGAGTCAAGAACAGTGGGGGAATTCAAGAATGCATGGGACAGACATAAGGCAGTCCTAGTGGGGGGTAGGAGGAAGTAAGCTGTTGGTTAATTAGGATCTGCAGCGTATCTGTTAGGTAGGAAAATGGGCAGACTAGGTGGGCCAAGTGGTCCTTATCTGCCATCAAATTCTATGTTTCTATGTTATACCATGTGATGGTCACTGGCCCCCAGGTGACCTTCTACCTGGAAATCTGTGATCCGTTCCCTGTTAGTCAGTACTAGTTCTAGGATAGCCCTGTCTCTTGTGGGTTGTTGTACCAGTTGATTGAGGCCCTCCCGCTACAGGAAATCCATCATGCATCTAGTTCTGGCAGATGTTCCTGCTGGTATTGATCAATCTGTATCCAGCATGTTGAAGTCTCCCATTATCAGAACCTCCCCTTTAGCTGTCATGTTTTGTATATCTTCTAACAGTAATGTATCTATGTCCTCCCCCTGGTCTGAGGGTCTGTAGACAATCCCAGTTCTTATGGCTGTCCCATTTCCTGTTTCCAGGGTGACCCACAGTTCTTCTGGCTCCTTCTGAGTATTCTGAATTTCTGTAGCTTTGATAATTTCATTGACATACAGGGCCACTCTACCCTCACCCCCTTTTTGCACCTCGGTCTCTTCTGAACAGTGCATAGCCAGGTACTGAAGTCTCCCAAGTGTGTTTACTGGTAAACCACGTCTCACTAATTGCTACTTTGTCCAGTTTAGCCTCTGACATTATTGTCTGCTGGTCTGGGATCTTTTTTCCCAGGCTGTGAGCATTTGAGTACATGATTTTCCATTGGCCAGATTTTGGTGTGTTAGTTGTTGGGTGAGGTTTGGCATTTTCCCTCTGCATCGTATGGGTAGACGTACCTTTTTTCTTATCTGGTGATGCAAATGAACTGCAAACATGCTGAATCCCTGTTTGACCACTAGCTGAGTGGGGAGGGGTGTTCTTCCCATTTGACGTATGGGGTGCTGCACCTCTCTCCCCATTTGCTAGTTTATATATTCTGCAAAGACTTCAAACTTCTGCCCCAATGCACTGACTCCCTCCTTAGTCAGATGCAGTCCATCAAATTTAAATAACTTTCACTCCCAGAACTGTTGCCAGTTCCCTACAAATCAATGTCCTTTTTCCTGGCACCAGCCCTCGAGCCACATGTTTAGCTCCCCTATCTCCACTTCTTTGACCTTCCGTCCATCTGCCCCCCTCTCCCAGACTGGCAGGATCTCAGAGAAGGAGATGTCTGATGAAATGGATGATAGTTTGTCACCCAGCCTGGTCAGATGTTCCTTGGTCTCCACAACTGACTGGCTGGTGAGATCATTAGTCTCTATGTGTACCAGGACGTCAATGTTTTTTCCTGCGTTGTGAACAATTTTAGCATTGCGGTCAGCGTCTCTCCTTGCTGATGTACCTGGGAGACATCCGACCATTACCCCTGGCTGGAGATGGGTATCAACTCCCCGAATCATGGAGTCTCCTATGATCAGAAGTTTTTTGGATTTCGGTTTTGCTTTTTTTGTTTTGGTTCCTGATTTGGGTGAGTTTTGTTGTGCTAGCTCCTGTGCTGCAGTGTCCTGCTCTGCAGTGTCCTCTGCCCCTTTGTTTGATTTCAGAGATAGAGGCAGATACCTGTTTGTAGTGTTTATATGGTTTTTTGAGCTAATATGTTGGAGAACAGAGAGTGATGGTGCACCAAATTTGCCACTCCTAACCACCTGCCAACCTCCTGGACTAACTGCCCTCTGTGGTTGAGGTTCTTCTGCTGGATGCTGGGGAAATGGCAGGTGGTTCTTATAATGTATTTCCTCTTGAATATGAAATTTGAGGCGCGCAATCTTTGCCCATGCTGCCTGGAGCTAAG
The DNA here is from genome assembly GCA_016271365.2 of Neoceratodus forsteri. NCBI lineage: Eukaryota > Metazoa > Chordata > Ceratodontiformes > Ceratodontidae > Neoceratodus > Neoceratodus forsteri. The sequence goes on from CM028133.1 coordinate 997,650,688, forward strand.
CCCTAAGATCTCCAATGGCCCAGCATGTAGGACAGTGTTCTAAATCCTGTAAGATTGTCCTTCTGAAAAGTTTTCTGCAGTACCTGCAGTTAATGATATCCATTCCAGATAAGTTGCTGGGTTTATAACCTGGTCAGAGTAATTAGAAGGAAGAAAATGCAAGCAATGGTTTGATTTTGTGTTTTGTTTTTGTATAACTTGTTATAACAAGTTAAATTACTAATGCCCCTGTAAATTAGCTCAACTTGTGGATGCCCCACTGATCCGCCCTTCATGCTTTGCCACAGGAAATGTCACAACTGTGGTAACCTATAAAAGGAGTGTAGTGTGGGGTAGTCTGAGATGGTGTTGGTGGCTGGGTTCCTCATCTGCCAAAAAAGAAGAACCACAGATGAAAGAACAAGGAGGTAAGAGCAGAAATAATCAGTCAACAACAAATGCAGTAACCCTGTAAGCTTATCCTAATGTTAGATAAAACAGTAAAACCAGTAAAGCACCATCTGTAATAATTTCAGAGAAGATATACCCTGGAAGAAACACTTTGCTACAGAGAAAATAAAGCAGTAACAGAAGATATACCTTACAAAAGACAATTTGAATCAAAAGATTACAACAGTAATCTGTTACCACACACCTGTAGGCACACTTTGTAATAATGCCGAAGAAGGTATACCAGCAACAACAATTTGAATCAGAGAAAAATAAAGCAATGAAATGTTAGCAACCAACAGTAGCAATCCCTGTGAGTACAAAATAAAAATAATAACACACAGTAAATTGGCTTAGCCAAAAGAAGTCTTAATCATTTTCCCCTGCTCTGGTAAGGCTCTCTGCTCTGTTCTATCAAGCAATCTTAGAAGGAAAGAACTCAGGTGAAGCTAGGTGCCTTGGCCAGCAAATCAAGTCTTCTACCTCCAAGATATCAACTAACCTGACCTTTTAACCCTTCTTTCTGTTGGAAATTACTGACAGTTTGCTAGCTCCACCCCCCAGATACACACCTAATCCTCTGGAAGAGCTGTGGGAGGAAAGCAATTAGTTCCTTCAATGTGAGAAGGAGACTGAAACACTTCTGAGACAACAAACCTTTTCAACAAAAAAAGAATAAAATAAAACAGTGTCCTACAGTAATTTTTCTTAGCCCAATGATAAAAAAGTCACAAAAATGTAAGCACCACTGGTAATAATTTCAGAGAAGATATACCCTGTAAGAAATACTTTGCTACAGAAAAAAATAAAGCAGTAACAGAAGATACACCTTGCAAAAGACAATTTGAATCAGAAGATTACAGCAGTAATCTGTTAGCACACACCTGTAGGCACACCTTGTAATAATGCAGAAGAAGGTATACCAGCAACAACAATTTGAATCAGAAAAACATAAAGCAAGGAAATGTTAACAACAAACAGTAGCCATTCCTGTGAGTACAAAATAAAAATAACAACACACAGTAAATCAGCTTAGCCAAAAGAAGTCTTAATCCTTTTCCCTTGCTCTGTTAAGGTTCTCTGCTCTGTCCTTTTTAAGCAATCTTAGAAGGAAAGAGCTCAGGTGAAGCTAGGTGCCTTGGCCAGCAAACCAGTCTTCTACATACTGGGCTGAAATCCAGCTGGTGGAGTTCCCCAGTACCTGGGTTTGGGATCAAATGTTTCAGTCTCAATAGGAGGCAAGGGAACTTGAAATTGATACAACAAAACTTAAAGCTGCACAGATAGTAAACACTGGGGGGATTCTCAAATCAACCCATCTGTAGTCACACCTACTGTGTATGAATCCACAGTGGTTTGTTTTTCTTTTTGCAAATGTTGCTTATCTAATATCATTTAATCAGCCACTGCTTTAGAGGCAGCCCAAACTGTGAAAGCTAGCATCAGCTTTAACAGTGACCTGCCATCTAGCAGCCACAAATTACAAGGGCATTTGCCCTTGTTTGTTTGAGAGACTTTTTCTTGATACATCTCTCCACATATCCCTGAACTTGCCCCCATGGGTCTTCGGAACCCCACATACATTTGATTAAATATGGGGCACATTTACCCTTACCCAGCTTTTAGCCACTCTATAGACTTTTTTCCTGTAAGTTCAAGTCCTCTTGAACACTCAGAGTCTGTTAGACTCTTTTTCCCAGCCCCACAGCTAGGTTATGACCCTTACCTGCGTGGACCCTGTCTAGAGTAAACACTAGGCTTTACCGGATTTACTGAGACCAGAACCAAAACCACTCCATGGCTGGCTCGGCCAATTTGTAAATAAACAAACTAAACCACACTGATGACAGTGAGGTAGTAAAAGTACAAGGTTCATGGTTAGTGGTCCCTGGTAATCCAATAAAACTATCTGACACCCAATGTTGTTTTAAATTAATTGCAATTTATTAATACCCAAATAAGCCCTAACAATTTTGCCTCTAATATGATTCATTCTAAACAGCTGATGACTTTTTTACCACCAGGGCTACAAGTGTATAGAAAAAATGAAGCAAAATTGCTCCTTTTTTTTCTGGGTGTCTCAAGCATTCATGGCAGCCTTCTGGCTAGTCCTTTTGGACACACTAGACATACAGTCTGTCTGATACTTATACAGTGTTTGACAAGAAATGCAAAACAAAGGAAATTTCCCAGTTTTCAGACACTCTAACTATAAAAGGCAAGAGAGTAGGGTCACGAGACAAGGGTTCAAACAGATACATCACTGTTGACTTGGCATTCATCAAAAGGAAAACATCATTTGTCACAAGACATCTTAGAAAAACAGAAAAAACTAATGTCACAAGACAAGGGCATAATAGATATTTACTAATAATTACCAATAATATAAGTTTTAAAATAGATAAACGTAAGATAGGGAGGTGGACCAGACATTAATACTTGCCAACTTGCACGTAATTTCTCTATTTCTGCTACATTCAAGTTAAGTCATGACCTTCTATCTTGCCTAAAAGAACAAAACATGTTTTGTACAAGATTTTTTGCTATTCACAGCAAGTTTAAAATTGATTAAGACATTTTGATCTTAAACAAAACATGTGCCCTTTCACCCATTTCTTGCTGGTACTCTCTGCAATAGCCATTATGCTTTAGGCCACCTTTTTATATTATTTTATAATTATTTTGCATTACTTTAATACTTTTATTAATGATCTTTTATTTGCCCAACATTCTGCTAAAATACAACACCAGGACAGACCTGCCTGCTACCCCCAACACTTGTTCAATCACTGTTTTAAACCATCACTGGAAGCCTAATTGACCCCTACCCCCAACTGCCATTCCAATCACTGTGTTAAACTTTCTGGAGTATTCTAGTTCTCTCCATCCCCAGTTGGTGAACTGATCAATGTGTTAAACTTTCCCTGGTAGTTTAGTGGCTCCACACTCACAGTCACCAGTTTGTTCAATGTTCTAAATTGCTCATGGAAATCTAGTGGACTGCAACCCCAATTGCTAGTATAAGCACCTTATTAAACTTTCTGTGGTAATCTAATGGCTTCATGCCCATTAATTGCTGGTCTGGTTACTGTGTTAAATTTTCCTTGGTAGTCTAGTCTCCCCTCAATCTCCATTCCATTCATAGATTGATCATAGTTTTATTTATTCCCTGATAGTCCCACGGGCTTCACATCCCCTGATCACCAGTAAATTGACCCCATAGCATGGGAAATGCACTACAGTGTCATTTGCATCATTTTATGTTCTTATTATAGATTGTAGAGAAAACAGGATTGCACCTTCACCCACTCCCTCATAATTAGATTAAGCACTGTTAAACTTTCCACTAGTGTAGGGACTCCAACCCCTGATCACCAGTCTGTTTACCATTTTAAGCTGTCTCTGGTGGTCTAGTGGAACCCCATCACCAGTCCAATCACCAACTGTCCTAAAATGGCTGCCAAATGTATAAAGTGATGACATCATTGGAGCAAGAGGCAAAGAGCTACATGGCCCTGTATAGTGCTAACTAGTTCTGTTTTCCCTCTTTGTTTAGAATTGTTTCACCAAAATGATCAAAACTGTGACTTAAGATGTGGATTATTTTGATCCACATGTTAGGCTAAGGCTCTTAGGCTATGAGTTTGTTCTTTTTATTTACTTTAATGTGCAGAAACTGTGCTGTAATCTAACTGACTTTCTCTGTGGTAAACTGCAGTACACAGTCTAGCTCTTCAAAGACCTGGTGATCTAATGGTTATGTGATGTCCCTATGCTTGTGGCAAATGTCTGGTCTGGACCAATGCCAATGATCATGCTTTATTAGTAATCCAAAAAGATGCTTCTCTTATTGTCTTCTTTTTCCTTATGATCCCCTAAAGCTATCCCACCAGCCATCAAACAGTCCGCTAGTCACACGCTGTCCTTAGTACTGCCTCGAGCACATATAAGCTTCCCAGTCCCACAAAGAAAATATCACACTTCAGATTGTAATCTTGTGCCTGAGACAGTAGCACACACCAATACTGATTCACTTCATTGACTGGTACTATTAAGTGATGCCTCCCAAATCATACTCTGGCCCTCTTTCATCAATGTTTCACTTTTGCTCCTGCAATAAACATTGGGTGAATCATCACCATTTTGTACAGTGAAGGCAGTATGTACAGTCCCCCATTTTTTTCTTCCTCATTAACCAACAACTATGTCTTCCTATGCAGCAAAGGAAGAAGAACACTAGAAAACATGCTGGCCATACCCTCATAAGGGCTGGACTTACTATGGATAACAACATTATTATGCAGAGGAGCTGTACTAATGTCTTGACTGAATCATCCTGACCTGCAGCATTGGTCTACCCCCTTACCTGTGAACAGCAGAATCTGGCAGGACAGTCCTCAGCATTTCTCTTGTAGTCCTTGTTCATGCTCTCCTCCATAATGCTAGTTGCCTGGCTCAATATTCTTCTGAATCTTGAATGCAGTGTTCACAGTCTCCTCAATACTGCCTTAACAACCCTTGATCCCACCAAAGGTAATCTCATGTAGTGATCATGGTGCTGGTAGCCCCACATCTCAGATTTCCCAATGATCTGCTGACCTTCTCCCCCAGTCTTCCCCATCACTGAATATAGCTGTACCCTACAGGAATTGTCTACTCAGTCCCCTTCTGGTATTTATTCTTCATTCATGCTCCCCACATCAAAATCTGGTGAGCTCATCATCCTTCCACATCATGAACGTCGTTAGTATAGTTTCCTGTTTTCTTGACATATTTAAAATAAACATGACCTTTCTGGTAAGCTAGGCTGATAGCAGCAGAGCACAAGTGGAAAAATGGGCTTTATTACCCTTATAATATCTAGGCTACCTTTGACAGGTGCATGCATCATTAGGCATGTCATCTAATAGTCCATAATCATAGGCAGCCTAGAACCTATAAGGGTAGGAAAGCCTATTTTTCCCTTGTGCCAAGATACTATGAGCCAGACTTACTGGAAAGATCATGTTTATTATTGAGATGACAAAAAATTGGCCAAACTGGTGGTGCTGAGGGTTGAGGTACTGGACACCACACCTCGCACCATGCTGGTGACCCAGGTTCGGTGACAGATCTGGGTCACTGGGGGTCAGCTGGGTGGGAGAAGGACTTGGTGCCTGATGGCTGCTCTCATTCTCTGGGGAGGGTTGCAGCTAGTCCCACAGCATTACTGCCATCTCCTAGGTGAATATATGTATTGACAGTGCAGTCATGGAAGCAATCAAAAGGGAGGGGCTGACATCAGACGAGTGCCCTGAGCAGAGATGCTTCTCAGTGTGCCTCTGCCTCATTTGCCTTCTTCGAGCACTGACGTCAGCAGGGGGTGGGCACAGAACAAGGAAATACCCTGCCCTGGATATTGGCTATGAACCCTCAGCACCATGTCCAAGGGACCATGAAGAAAGGACATTATTTCCATTCATTCTATTAACTTAAACAGTCTGTACAATTTATAATTTGAAAGAATGTATTTTCAAGGACTGATTGGCAGTACATTAGAGTTGAAAGCTGAAGTCAATGATAACATTGATTTCAAAGATACAGAGCAAAAGATTTGTTTACATTTTAAATGGTACACAGAGTTCAACACATTTGGTTTTGTCAAATCCTTTGTTTGCAAGGACTTCTCTTAATAGTGTAAACATTTGCCTTCTGCATCAGAAGCAGATTAAAACAAAGATAAAAACAAAATTCCTGAATCCATTTTGACCATACTGTTGAAATATAGAAACATAGACTTTGATGGCAGATAAGGACCACTTGACCCACCTAGTGTGCTCAATTCCCTACCTATTTGATAAGCTGCAAATCTTAGTTAATCAGCAGCCTATTTCTTCCTAACCCCCACCAGTATTGCCCTATGTCTGTCCCATGCATTCTTGAATTCCCACATTGTTTTTAACCCCACAACCTCCTCAGGAAGGCTGTTCCATGTGTCCACCAACCTCTCTGTGAAAAAAAACTTCCTCACATTACCCCTAAGCCATCTCCCTCGGTCTTCAAAGTGTGCCCCCTTGTTCTTGCATATCTCTTTTTCTGAAAGATGCTACCTTCTTGGACTTTGTTTATTCCCTTGAGGTTCTTGAAAGTTTCTATCATGTCCCCCCCCCATTTCCTCGAGGGTGTACCCTGCCCAAATATAATATATTGTAGATAGCATAATATCTACTAAAAATGACAGACCCCAACAAATTAGATTCTGCTTTTCACATCTGATTGAAATTTCAGATTTCATATGGTTTATAATTAGGATTTAGAGACCAGACAGCAAGCCAAGAAGTTTAAAACCATGATAGTTCAACATGTATCATTATATTCAGTGATTTTTCTTTCTTGTTCTTGATCCAATTCATAAGTCAGATAATGCAGTTCATCTTTCACTGTGCATTTCCAGAAAGCCTCTGACAGTCCTCACTGATATTGCAGTTGCTGTTGATGACATAAGTCTGTTATTATGGCAAGTGCTATGAGGTCATAGACAACACTACTATGAGGTCATTTGGGGACAAGCTGATGCGTATTATATGCACTTATTGCACAGACAGCTAAAATCTACTAAAAGTGATAAAAGGGAACACTGAACATTTATCTAGTGAATTGTAATAGCTAAAATGTTTTGCTTATGATAGTACATGCTGTAATAAAGGTTTGTTTTTATGGCTGTAGCTAGAGCCTACAGCCATATCACATTAGCTTGAAAAGGGGTTTCCATGGAACACATTTATTTAGTAGTTTTCGGTGTATCCTTCCATAACCCTGTAAATCCGTATGGCAGTTAAAAAAATAATCTCTTCTTCTGTTAAGAATGATGGAGACATAACCCAAAGCTACTTTTCTGTGAGAGCAAATGTGTACACCTTTCAAGCAAATCTAAATATTTTTAAAACTATTTAAGGTGCACAAAAACAACCAAAGTGAAAGCTGTTTAGAGCAAAAATACCTTTCACGTGAGTATATTCATTAATTTGAATTCTTTATATTATGCAAAATATGGTCTTCCAAACAACCTTATTTTTTTTCTCTGAGTGATCACAGTTGGAGTCATGCCAAACAGATGTAAATATCTCAGAATGTACACAAGTTAACAATATACAAGCTACATGAAAGGTGTTCAGAATAAAATGACCTTTCAAATATGGGTAGTCTCTAATCTGAATTCATTAGATTTTTTTAAATATAGCCATCCAAAAGGTGAAAATTGTGAAGAAAAATGAAAATGTGGGTATTCAAATGGCCATACTGTAGTTTAAAAATGATAATTAGTGCAAATTAATGAGTAGGCTCATTTGAAAGCTATTTTTGTCCTGCATGACTTTCAGATCGATGCATTATGAGTAACTCCTGTATTTTGAAAGATATTTACATTTGTTTGGGATGACTGGTACTGAATTTCTGACAGCCTGATTTCTGAAATCACTATGCTACTACAACATATGACTTCTATCTTGTCAAGCCTAATTTAACAGGAGATGCTGAAGTTATGTTAGCAATGTACAGTACATCAATGGAATTCTTTATTTCTTAGTATGAACAAAAAAAAACACTCGAATCAAAATGATCTGCTTATTGAGGGCACATTAGATCTTTTCAGGATAGAATCATGTTAAATCCTTTCAGGAAAAAAGAAGCAGATTAATTTTTAGTAATTATTAGCCAGCAATATCTATGGTACTGTATATGTGAAGCTGTCACTGACCAGATAGGGGTAAGGAGGAAGACACAGAATGCTCATACACATAAAGAAGACTTCACTGAGTGCTAAACTTTTAGAAGCAAATGGTTTGCTACCTTTTAGTCATCTATGTTGTACCATTGATTATTTTCTTTTATTAAGTCCTCTTTGGCAACTTCTACTATTAAAATGCATTAAATGTATAGTTTACTCAATCTTTACCTTGTCATAACTCTTGAATGACTCTTAAATAAACTTTAAGCCATACCCTTTATGGGAGGTCCAGACCTGTGCAAAAAGTCAGGTGTTAAGTTTTTCATATTTTTGACAAATTTCCAAAGTAAAAGTTTAGAGAAATAGAAAACTATGTTCATCTAATCTCCTCTGTATTTTCAACTCAGAATGAAGTCAATATTTGTGCAAAATCAAACCCAAAGTTTATACAGTTTTTTTCATAAAGTAATGTTATTTTGACTGTTATTGAACTATTGATGAACTGAGCAATGAAATATTTAGATAAAACAAATTGAAGACTGCAGGATTGGGAGGTCATTAAAATTGCAAAAGATTAGATTATGAAACCTTAAATGCACTTATTAAGACCATTTTTCCTAGTGTGCTACTATTATGAATTAAAGACATTTAAATGTAGACCTACAATTATACAACCATTGTGCTACTTATTTTTAGGAATAGAGGAATGGTACAAGGCAACCAAAATCATGGTGATCTCACTGCTTCTATGCTTCAGTGTGCGTGGATCAAACCAAAGCAAGCCATAATAAAACTTCTATCTTTTCAAAAAATTATATTTTATTATATTTGATTTAAACTGAAAATACAAAATAGTAATAAGGAAGTAAAACAGTCATGATGAGATTTTAGTGTTCTCCAACCATACATACATTGCAGCTGAGCCATAATAAAGGCTTATATCTTCTACAAAGCATTTCTATTTTATTTTGATATATTTAATATTCTGTATCTAGGTAGAGACTAGAAAAATGTTACCTTGGTGTTTGGAAACAGGGAAATGCAACAAGACATGGAAGGAAGTAAAGAGAGAGTATCAGTTCTGGGGGCTAGTAGCAAGTCAAGGAGCTTGCTTAACTACTCCAGCAAGGGCAACCCACCAACACTATTGACCGCTGGTGGGCACTGGTAGCAGAGGAGGAGCTGGGCAAGTGCTGCAAGCAGTGTAGGAAGAAGGGGAAGCAGATTGCAGGCTGCCTGCCATAGTCCAGTTCTTGTTTTAAATCTCTTGTTGTCCATGAGTGGCTGTAGCAATCGTCTTTGCAGCAGTCCTCCATCTCTAGGAACTAAGGGGACTCAGTTTAGCTATCCTGTTGTTTTCAGGCAGGCTTGAGCTCCATTACAGCAACAGGTCATGACTGCAGCCCCAGACCCACAACTCTGCTACTTGTACAGGACTGACCACTTGAGAGTGAGGGATCCTGGCTGCTTGCAAAGGAAGTGGAAGGGGTAGTAGTTGGCATTCATTTGTGTGTCAGGGCAGATAGGGAGCCTGGTTGAGCTGGGAGGAGTGCCTTTAAGTATAATATTTGCATGTGTCTGAACTGTTGTGGATTGCATGGGCATATGCAGGGGATGCTCAGGGTGTTCAACTCTCCCCCCCAAAAAAAAAAAAATTACTTCAGAAATTTTCAAATTCTTGTATTTTATTTTTGGGTTGCCTCAGGCTGAGCTGCTAAAACACTCAGTGTCTCAGCAGTCTCCATAGTGGCTGGAGCTAGCTGCAACCCAATGTGTATGCACAGGACCATTGATGGCTAGGGGAGATAGAAACATCATTACCAGAGAGAGCGGGAGAAGCCTGACGAGACAGACTAGTGAGCATGCTGCTGTGCTGTGTCATCTGTACAGTGCCGAGCAAGTTGTGGTGTCCCATTCAGTGTCATGGTGGTAGAGTAGGACTATGTGCTGCTCTTCTCTAGTTACACAGTTGAACTGTGGGAGAACTTGAAGTATGTCTACAACAGAAAGAACAGACCCATCTGGGGCTGATCTATCAGTAACATGCAGCGTGTCTTCTTGACTGTCCTGGACACTGTCTGGACTGGTGGTGTGGTCCAAAGAGAAGACAGGAGAGGTTGAGGAAAAATCTGCCCTGGCCTAGTGGTCTGTAGTCCTGTCTTGGGAGGAGAGTGACTGTTAAGGCAAGCCAACAGAAGGAAAATCAGCAGAAAAGTTGTGAGTGGAGAAAAGAATAAAGATTGAATTGGGGAAGGGGACTTCTCTCATTCAGAGAGGTGGTGAGGGGTATTGACACCATCTCCCAGGACGATCCACTCATTACATCTCAAGCCCATCGAGGTTCTGCCCAACTTGAAGCTTATCATGTGGAGTGGGAATAATTGTGGACAGGCAGATGCCTGACTGACATCTTTATCTCTGGCTGTTGCAGAGTGCTCCCATGTGCAAAGGTGGAATGAGGTTAGGTGCACTTTCTATATACAGTACAGAGGTGGGATGGTGGTAGAGGAGAAGTGATGCAAATGTGTGATGGTGTCCCTTATGTGTAGGATTGGGATGGATGGGGAGCAGTGCTCCCCATGTAGGGGCAGTGGAATGAAGGGATGGATTGTTCCCCATGTACAGAGCTGATATTAAGTAGGAGGAAAATTGCCCATGTGTGGAGGTTGAATGGAGGGGGAGGAATGCTCCCTATGTGCAGGTGGTGGGATACAGTGGGAGAAGTGCTCTCCATTTGGGGGAGGTGAAATGTAGTGGTAGAAGAACTGGAGATCAGGGGATGAGTGCTCACAATTTACAGTATGAAAGTGGGATGGAGGTGGAGCAATGATATTTACTATATGTATGGAGATGGAATGAAGGGAAGATTGCTTTACATGTTCAAGTTCAAGTTTATTGGGAAGAGATAAAATCCATTGAACAAGCTCATTTGCAAGGATGTCCCTTGTACAGGTAATGATAAAGACAATACTTGGTGTGAGATACAAAAAGTAAGGACACATAATATAAATTAAAATGAAGCAATTCTCTTTATATTAGTATATACAATATGTACAATGTTGCATTCACAAGGATTGAGACCAAATATGATTAGATAAGATACTATGTCCACCATGTGGAAGAGGGTTGGAGAAGAAGAATTGGTCCACATATACAAAGGAGGCAGGGATGGGGAAGAGTGCTCTCTGTGTGCAAATATGTAATGGAATGGGAGGGGTGCTCCAAATGTGTGAAGGTGAGATGGAGGGGAAATCACTTATGGTCACCATCCTAGACCCCACTTCAGCCTGAGTATGAAATGTTTTGGAATGGGCACAGTTTATGATGGGGAAGATGTGCAATACACATATCTTCTTTGGCTGTTGTAATGTATTGGGTTGATAGGTGGCGGTGCAAGAGGGGGGCACCAGTCACTCAGGAGCACTCACTGTATCCTATTCCCCACCTACCCAACAGAGTGGGAATAGTTGCAGAGGGGCAGATACAAGATCCACATTTTTATATCTCAGTACCTCAGAGTGCTCTTCATGGGTTGAGAACATTAGGTGGGAGAGCCTCTGGCTGTAGCAGAGTGTTCTGCAAGTGTAGAGGTGTGGCATAGGGTGAGGAAGTGCCAGTCACCTAAAACTTACTCCAGCCTTCATGCAGCTCTGGTGGAGCACATACAGATATGAAGGGGCCAATGTGCAACTTGCATCTCTATCCCTGACTGCTGCAGGGTGCTACCCTTGTGTGGAGATGGGATGGGGCATCATTCTCCCAGAGCCATCTACATGGAGCCCACCCCGGTTCTGTCTGGGTTCTCCTTTTGTGCAGTGGTGGAACACATGCACCACGTTTGTTTTACATGGTGTGTGTTTCTCGCGTGCGCACGCTCTCTCTCTCTCTCTCTCTCTCTCTCTCTGTCTGCTTCCTCATGGTGAAAGGAAAACTCTGCAGTACTGTTCTATGTCCTGGTCATGGCAGTCTTGCTGCTACTTTCTCTGCATCTCTATATGTGCTGTCTACTTCCACTGAGCTTCAGAAAGACAAACAGAGTCAGACCAACAGCATGGTGTCGGAAGAGTGAGTGGAAATAAAATGGATGGCAACTGAGTTCATGTGCACGCTGTACTCTGATTCTTTGTTTGGTGGGGGGGGTTGACACTGTTTCTGACTGGAACAGACTGGACTTGCACATATATGCTGCACTGGAAGCTGCTGTCACTGTTGCTGTGCCTCTTTCTCAGGGGTTGGGGGTGAGGGAGTAGATGCTGCTAGGGGACAGGCCACCCATTGCATGAATGTTTGTTCAGGTGCAGATCTGGGAGCCACCAGTCATCATGCTTATGGTCAGTATACTGCACTGCCCCCAATTTCAAACTGCCAAGGTGGTGCTGCAATACCAACAGCCTGTCACCTGGTGCTCACTCCCATTCTGCTTACTCGCCACATCTCAACATGTTACTGTCACAGTTTGGGGGCTCTCTCTCTGCTCTGTCCCTGTCACTGGTGCCACTCACCACTTCTTTCAATCCTGTGCTCTCTTTCGGTGGTCGGCACTGCTGCCTCTCCTTTTCAGTGTCTGTCCCTGCAGCCTGTGTCTCTCTCCCCCTGCTGTCCAAGTTAAGTAACAGCACTGCAGGCAATGTTGCATCATTTCTCAGCACTCTTGCTCCTTGTATTGTATTGTGTGGTGGGGTGAGGTGTATACTAAGGCAGCACGGACACTAGTAGATCCATCAGGTGGGTCAGAGGGTACCATCACAGAGAGCAATGCTCAGGCTGGGTATTGTGGCAGACATGAAGCACTGTAGAGAGAGGAGCTCAGGAACAAGAACATGCACTGTCACTCACACAGAAACACAAACAAGTTCAACACGGACATCTGTCTGGGGAAGGATAAATAATATTTATTTGTTCCTTACTGCTAGGACTGTTTACTGCTTATGTCACAGAGAGTGGGGGATGCAGTGTATGGCTGGGTACCCGGACATCTACAGTATGGATGGAGAGACAAACAGTATCATCAGTAAGGGCATGAATGAAAGGAATAATGCACTCTCATTCAAGCAATTTATTTCTTTCAACTAAAGAATGAATTCCAGCTGTGAAACTGTGATTAGTATCACAGTCCAGTCGCATGCTCATTGGCCTGTCAGGGGTGAGCCCACTGTAGATTACTGTGCATTGGACTCATCCTTGACACACCACTGAAATGTCATTCTGAAACAAGATGCTTCTTGCACACATGAAAGGAAACATAAAAAAATGTAACACATTTAGCTTACTGACTACCCTCATTTGAAAGACATTTTTGTCCTGAACACAAAAATGTAAAATAATTTATGCAATAGGTGTGAGACCAAAAGCCATTGAATAAATCCATTTATTTCCACATATGTGGAATAAATCTAACTAACCTAGATTTATCCCACATATGTGGGATAAATGCAAACTGTCAATCAAAGCTTTTTTGTTCACTTTTTTGACAAACAAATGTGAATAACTTTAAAACGAAAAATGATAGCATAGTACTGTGAGCACGAAAAATGTTCTGGACAAAAATATCTACAAAATGAGTGGTGTTTCATTTATAAATACCTTTTCGTTTTTATAATTAGCAAAAAACAGCAAAAAATCCTATTTTCTTTTCACTTTTCAGACAAACAAATATAAATAACTTTAAAATGAAAAATGATAACATGGTACTGTGAGCACGAAAAATGTTCAGCATAAAAATATCTACAAAATGAGTGGTGTTTCATTCAGAGATACCTTTTAGTTTTTTCATAATTAGCAAAAAACAGCATAAAATTCAATTTTCTTTTCACTTTTTCGACAAACAAATGTGAATCACTTTAAAACTAAAAATGATAGCATGGTACTATGAGCACAAAAAATGTTCAGCATGAAAATATCTACAAAATGAGTGGTGTTTCATTAATAAATACCTTTTATTTTTTTTTTATAATTAGCAAAAAACAGCATACAATTAAATTTTTGTTTCACTTTTTCATCAAACAAATGCGAATAACTTTAAAACAAAAAAGGCAGCATGATACTGTCACCATGACATTTGTTCAGCAAGAAGTTCTCTACAAAATGAGTGGTGTTTCATTTAATAGCAGCCACCCCGCTAGGCGGACATACACCAGGAAAGTTAACCAAAAGTCCCAGAAATTATCATTTAAAAAAAGAAGATAAACAGTCAAAACCAAATGTTCCCGCACTGATAAGCATCCCTATTGCATAAATGAAATATACAATGGTGAGCTGTCAGATAAATGATTTATCTACACTTGTACTGTTTGACCTCGGACACCTCACTCGTGGCTTACGCCACTCGTGAATTTACCCGAGGTCAAACAGCACTTGTGTAGATAAATCATTTATCTGACAGCTCACCATTGTATATCCCTTATGTACTTGGGGTACTGAACTGCAGGAGTGGAGTACACATGGGTGGAGTGGTATTGACAACATTAAGAAAGCACACATTGAAAAAAAAATAAGTTTTTGCCTACAGTTGATTACTGTTTAACAATCTTTTGCATCTATGGCTGCCACTGTACATCTGATGAAGATGTAATAACAACAAAAATGGAAAGGGACCTGGTGGTAACCATATCAGATGACCTAAATGTTAGCAAGCAATGTGAGACAGCAGTAGGGATGGCTGGAGGGATTCTCTGAAGTATAGGAAGAGGCATCGCCAGTAGAAAACAGGAAGTTGTTATCCCTCTGTAAAGACAGTTGGTGAGCCCCCATCTGGAGTACTGCATCCAGTTCTGGAGACCCCATTTCTGCAAGAACATAGACAGGATGGAGGCAGTCCAGAGAAGGGCAACTAAAATGGTGCAGTGTCTGCAACAGAAGCCATATGAGGACAGACTAAAGGAGCTTAATATGTATACCCTTGAGGAAAGGGGGAGAGGGGGGACATGATAGAAATTTTAAATACCTCCAGGGAATCAACAAAGTCCAAGAGAGTAGTACTGTATCTTTCAGAAAAACAGAGGCGCAAGCACAAGGGGACACAATTTGAAGATAGAGGGGCGATGGCTCAGAGGCAATGTGAGGAAGTATTTTTTCACAGAAAGGGTGGTGAACGCATGAAGCAGCCTTCCTGAGGAGATAGTGGGGAAATTCAAGAATACATGGAAGAGATATAAGACAATTCTTATTGGGGGTAGGAAGAAATAAGCTGTTGGTTAACTAGGATCTGCAGTTTATCCAGTAAGTAGGGAAATGGGTTGACTTGGTGGTCCAAGCGGTCCTTCTCTGTCATCAAAGTCTATGTTTCTACATTTCTAAACCCATAAAGACATTCCTTACTTGAAGCAAAAAGGGTTGGGGGAGGGTGGAGGCCATAACTGACTCCTTGTATTTGTGTTAAAGGAGTCAGTTTCCTTACAGTAAAAATAAGGAATCATTTCTAAAATGTGCAGACGAACATAGGGACCTATTTTTTTCCAGAGCATGCCACCACTGGCAGCTACCACTTAAAGACTGCTACTACCCTGCCTAATACAATCAGGGGAAAACCAGAATTAGTCTACTAGCACTGAGATCAATATGGTTAAGGCACATTTGCCAGAAATTAATGCTTAGAAAAGAATGAGAAAGTGACTGTGATGACGAGCAAGTCCCAGACCAGATCTCTAGTTTAATAGACTCCTCCTGAGTCTGATTTGTACAACTGCATGGGCCAAGCTCCATGGATGTTATGCCATCATCAGATTTGTATAACAGCACTATGGAAGCTGTCTGATGTGCTGTCACAGTGCTGTGACACAGTTTCCATTGATTCTGTTTATTATTACTTACGGCTGACTGCAGTGCAGCAAAAGCACTGCATATTCTTTTCCACACTTCTACCACTCCTAACAGCACTCCACAGCCATATCGGCTCTGACCATAGTTTGTTAAAAGAGGTCCTTCTTTTAAATATAAAGCAATCACAACTTCCCAATTACATAATAATCTGCAGGACTGAATTTTAAGTGAGTGAGAGCTATGTTAGCATATTGTTACTACTTAACAGAAAAAGAGGTTGCGGAAGCACATGACTGAATACCTAGACTTTGTTCTTCCACAGTGGAACTGAAGCACATGTGGTCCTCTCCATTCACCACAGTGCTAGATACATAGATACATAGAAATTGTCAGCAGATAAGGATTGATAGACCCATCTAGTGTGCCCGTAAGCTCTAAACTTGTATGCAGTTACTGACCCTAGGTGATCAATAGCTTTTCATTACTCCCTCCTCATCCAATGTTCCCTTGTGCCTGTCCCAGGCATGTTTAAACCCTTCCATCATGCTTGCTGTCACCACCCCTTGTGGCAGACTGTTCCAAGCATCCACCACCCTCTCTGTGTAGAAACACTTCCTCACTTTACCTCTTAATCTACCCCTCTCCAATTTCATATTGTGTTCCCTCATTCTGATACCTTTTCTAAACTGGAAAAGATCCTCCACTTACACATTGTTTATGCACTGAGGTACTTGAAAATGTCTATCATGTCCCCCCTTTTCACCTCTCCTCCAATGAGTACATTTTGAGGACTCTTAATGTCTCCTCATAAGTCTTGTGATGCAAGCCATGCACCATCTTTGTCACCCTTCTCTGGATAGCCTCCACCCTGTCTATGCCCTTACACATGTGTGGTCTCCAGTACTGCATGCAGTACTCCAGGTGATGTCTTACCAATGTTTTATACATTGGTATCAACACCTCCTGTTTCCTGCTAGTAATGCCTCTGCCTATGCACCCCAGTATGCCACTGGCCCTCCCTCCAGCCTTTGAACACTGCTTTAATACCTTAAGGTCATTAGACATGATAACCCCTAGGTCCCTATCCTTTTTGGCAACAGTCAGCACCCCCTCCCATTCTGTAACTTTCACCAGGGTTCCCCCTACCCAAGTGCATGATCTTACATTTTTTTTAATTGAACCTTAGTTGCAACACTTCCAATCATCTTTCAAGGTTCTCCAGGTTCCTCTTCATTTTCTGTCACTTCACTACCAGTCTAGCATTGCTTGTAAAGCGTTTTGGGATACTGTGTATGAAAAGTACTATATAAATGCTGATTCTTCTTCTTCTTCTTCTTCTTCTGCACCACTTCTGGAGTATCCACTCTGTTGCAGATCTTGGTGTCATCTGCAAATAGGCAGAACTTTCCTTCCAGCCCCTCTGCAATGTCACTAATGAAGACATTGAACAGGACTGGTCCCAGTACTGATCCCTGTGGTACTCTGCTGGTCTCCTCTCTCTCTCTTCCTAGATTGGATCCCATTTACCACCACCCCTGTCTTCTATCTGTCAGGCAGTTTCTAACCCAATGTATCACCTTATGCCCCATACCCAGACTACTCATCTTGTTAACTAGCCTTCTGTGTGGGATGGTATCAAAGGCTTTGGTGAAATCTAGGTAGGCAATGTCTATCATCCAGCTCTCATTCACTTCCCTAGTCACCCAATCAAAAAAATCTGTCAGATTTGTTTGACAAGACCTTCATACTGTGAATCTGTGTTGCCTCAGATTTTGGGCACCATTAGATTCTAGGTGTGCCACTACTCTTTCTTTCAGCAGTATCTCCATGATCTTCCCCACCATTGACATGAGGCTGACTGGCCTGTAGTTCCCTGCTTCCTCCCTACTGCCACTTCCTCCAGCCCACTGCAACCATGCATATGTTGAATGACTCTGTGAACAGGGCAACAGAGGTGCTGCTAGTTCCCTTCTCAGCTCCCTTAATATCCCCAGGTGTATGTGGTCTGACCCCATGGCTTTATCCACCTTCAGCTTTGTAAGTTCCTAGAGAACTCTCTCCACTGTAAATGGACTGATGTCCACTCCCCCCGTTACCTTTTCTCCCTAACTGTGGTCCTTGACCCTCTCTCTCCTTACTGAATACTGAATACTGAATACTGAATACTGAATACTGAATACTGAATAGAAGTATTGTTTCAGCATTCACTGGGGGAATGGTGTCAATCTAAGGAATACAGGTTAGTGGGTGACTGGGGAAATACCTGGGACAATAAAGATCTATACACAAGGGACAGTCTGCATTTGAGCAAGGAGGGGAAGGGAGTAATAAAGGAGGAGATATAGAGGTACATAGCAAAGGTGGGTTTAAACTAGGTGGGGGTAGTAAGAAGACAGCTGGTAAGCAGGGATCCCAGAGAGGGGAGCTAGATGAGCTTATCCTCCATGTTAACAGGGTAGGCATCAGGGTAGAGGCATGGGGGGAGAGGAGGAAGGAAAACCAGGGAAAGGTAAGGAAGGAAACAGGGTGGAGTGTGGTCATGCAGAATATGAGGAGCCTTGGTAATAAGTCAGCTGAGTTGCAGGCTCTACTGGCAGTGGGGAAGGTGGACATTGCAGCCATCATGGAATCATGGGCCACCCAGAACCAGGACTGGGATATGAAGATCCCATGGTGTAGAACATTCAGAAAACATAGGACTAAGGGGAACGGGTGTGTGTGGCATTCTACTGCATGTACAGGGAAGGGATCCTGTGTATAAAGGAGGAAGGGGAGGAAGGCAGAACAGATTCCCTATGGATGCAGTTTCAGGACTCAAAAGGTAGGATGCTGAGAATGGGGGTAGTATACAGACCACCAGTATAAGGGGATGACCTGGACAAAGAACAAGCTGAGCAAATCAGAAGGGTCTGTAGGAAGGGGAACACAGTGATGGTTTTGGGGGACTTCAACCTAAATGGGTGGAGTGGAGCATTCCAGCCACAAGTGCAAGTGAGTAGGTCATACTAGAAGCATTTCAGGACAGCTTCCTGGTGCAGTTGGTACATGAACCGTCTAGATTGGAGAGGACGCTGGACCTGGTACTTTCAAATGGAGGAGCTGTAAGAGAACTTGGGGTGGAACACCCTCTGGCTAGAAATGACCACCACTCAGTGTAGTTCACGCTCAATATGGGTAGGGAAACAGTTGGTATGGGGACCAGGGTGATTGACTTTAAAGGGGAAGACTTTAAAAGGATGGGGGAAATTTGGGGTAGGTCTCTGGTAGGAATTCAACCAGACATGGATGCTACTCAAAAATGGAATATTATTAAAAATGAGCTGATGGAGGCCACTGGAACTTGTACAAAGAAAGGGAGCAAGAAGGGAAGGGGAAAGAAGCCCAGTTGGTTGACTCAAGAGTGTATGGAGCAGGTGAGAGCCAAGAGGAAGGCATTTCAGAAACTCAAGACATCGGGTGGAGGGGTTGACATGGATGAGTATACAAAGAAGTCCAGGGAGGTTACCAGATAAGTCAGAGTGGCCAAGTCTTCAAGAGAACTGAGACTGACACAGGGCACTAAGGAAGGAGAAAAGGACTTCTTCAGATGGAAAGAAGGAAGAACAAGAACCAGATTGTGAGGATTAGGAAGAAAGTAGGGTGGGTGGAGAATGGGGTGTATCAGGCAGAGACATTAAATGAATACTTCTGCTCTGTATTTATAAAGAAGAAAGGGGAGCAGATACACCAAGGGAGGGGTTGAGTGGGTAGTGGGAGGGATGGGGTGACTGATGTAGGGGTTACCGAGGACAGGGTTCTGGAAGGGTTAAGGGCACTGAGGGTGAACAAGGCACCAGGACAAGATGGCATTCACCCTGTACTCAAGGAGCTAGCAGAGATTCTGGCAGGACCACTGCCTGACCTGTTCAATATGTCCCTGGACACAGGATGCATACCACAAGACTGGAGGATGGCCCATGTGGTGCCCATTCACAAAAGTGGCCCTAGGGATGAACCAGACAACTACAGACCAGTGAGCCTCACATCAATTGTGGGAAAGCTCATGGAGACAATTATAAAAGAGAGGTTAGTGAGCTTTTTGGAGGACAATGGTCTCCAGGATGGCCAAAAACATGGGTTTGTCTCAGGCAGATCCTGCCAGACAAATCTAATTGAGTATTATGAGTGAGTGACCAGGAAGCTGAACAGGGGCCACACAGTGGATGTCCCGTATTTGGACTTCATCAAGGCCTTTGTTTCTGTGCCACATGGTAGGCTGGGGGAAGCTGGAATACATAGGGATGGTAATAAAGATGACCAGAAGGATTATCAACTGGCTGAATAGAATGCAGCAGAGGGCGGTGGTGGAGGGGTAACCTTCATCATCAAGGGAAGTATCTGCTCTTACTGCTGCTACATGGTCAAGTGACTGATGACATCATAGTTCCCTGCTGATACTAAGTGTCCAGTCCCCCTTTGCAGATTATCTTTGTTGGCTACCAGGAGTCAAAATAGAGCTGCATGAAACCTATTAGCTCTAGCTCTCTATCCACACTCACTATCCTCGCTGTCCCATCGCAAGCTGCCCAATCACTGTCCTTATCCAGGTATTTCACATCCCCTTCCCCCCAGAATTTTAATCTGTGACCCTCTTCACTGCAGATGGCTAGCTGCCACTGTATTACCTCATCTGCCTTCTGTATCCTCTACTACTGCTCCACTTCACCACACTAACACTCCAAAATCACACACACATAGCACTAACCATCCATCTTACCCTGCCGCCCTCTGAATTAACATTAGCAATTTTCATCCTTTCACACCTCCTTCCTCTCATTGGACCAGCCACCCCTCCTACCACCCATAGTCTCCACCCTATGTCCTCCTTCCCCCATCTCTTCCCCTTTCTGCCACAAGCTAGAACTAGCTTCTGCCAAACTCCCCCTCCAGAATGTCTGCCATGTACCCCCATCAATCCCACCAACATGCATCCTCACACTGCATACCACCTGGCTTTCCATGTCCTTGCACTACCCATTCCATCGATAGGTAACAAACCTGTACTCTCCACTATACCGGCTGCTCACACACACAAATTCCTCTATATCACCCTCCTTTGCCATGTCCTTTTCCTCCTACTGCTATCCAGAAATGTCCATCATAACCGGGGCCCCACTTCCCTGACATACCATACAGATGTAAAAACTAGGGGACTATTGTTCACATCCCTAAATATCTGCAGTCTGCAGAAAAAGTTTGACATCCTTCAAGGCTGCCAGCCATTGCACAAATCTGATATCCTGGAGCTGACTGAAACATGACTGTCCCCTGAGGTCGAAGACTCTCATTTGCCCCTAAATGGCTACACCTTTTTTCAGACTGACAGACAAACAGACAGACAGAAAGACAGAACAAGAGGGTTGGGGGTTGTGCCCTATATGTATATGAGTCCCTGCAAGAATCTGCCTTTGAAATTGCCCCACCTGCACATGGGGCACAAATACTCACAGTAAAACTACTACTGGGAAATCCTGGCAAATCATGCTACATCCTGGTTGTTTACATTCCCCCACATAACCAAAAGTTTGCCTTTAGTGCTGTTAACAGCTTCATCTCCCCAAACCCTCTCCAGTAATGAGGTCCTAATCCTGGGTGATTTCAATATCAATTAGTTATCCCCAAATGTTGCCCAGTTCAAAGATTCAGCCGTTGCCCTTGGTTTCGCTCAAGTTGTAGCCTCCCCACAAGACTAAACCACAAAACTGGGACATTTACATTACTTGACTTAATCTATACCAACAGCGCAAAATGAATTGAAATGGTCAAGGTGCTCCCCGACTCTCTAGGTAACCACTCCCCAGTGCTCTGCTGGTGGTCTACTAAACCATCTAGCCCCCCTCCCAAAGTTACTTGCATTCATACACTAAAAAGGTACCTGTTAGCCTTTCTTAAGCAGCACCTCCTTAACTGTGACTGGTCCCCCATTGACACAGCCAGGACCTCTGACAATGTCCTCTCCTAATTCATTGTCATCTTCAATGTGGCCTGTGATCTCGTTGCCCCTATCTCTAAACAAATCATAACAAAATGCAGCACCCCGTGGCTTTCCCAATACCTACTTGACCTAATGCAGCACATGGACTGCCTTTGAAAAAAAGTCCTTGATTCTAGACTTCCATAAGATAGACAGCATTATAGGGAATCCAGGAACAAATGCACCTGAGCCCTGTGGCAGGCCAAATCCACATACTACCAGCAAGCACTCTCATCATCCAAGGGCTTTGGGTAAAAATTCTGGGATAACATCAAAGAACTTAGTGGTAAAGCTGTCTTCTCTAACCCCTCTGAAGTCACTGTCAATGGCATCCAGTCTCAAGACCCACAACATATAGCCAACACTCTAAACAGCACCTTCTCTGATCTAAGTAGTGTGCTCCCTTCTGATTTTTTCAATCCCCCTCCCTCAGACCATCCCCCCAACAACTGCCCGCTTTCCAGTTTCATGTCATATCTGCACATGAAGCAAAATACTATCTTTTAGAGGTTCTGGGTAAATCTCATCAAAGTGGGGATACACCAGATCTTAAACTGCTATGCCTCACACTTGATACAGTTATTGTTCCCTTAACCAAAATCATTAACCTCTCCCTCTGTCTAGGACAGTTTCCTACTCCCTGGAAATGGGCAGTCATTACCCCCATCCCTAAAACCGATGGTTGCTCCTCTTCAAACAACTACTGCCCCATCTCTATCTTCTCTCCTCTCTCCTCTCTCCATAGCCCTAGAAAAAGCAGTGGCTAACCAGCTCTCTGTCTACTTAACTAAATACAATCTCCTGTGTCCTGAATAACAGGGATTTCACAAGGGGCATAGCACCATGATGGCCCTGATGGAATATACTACTTTTATACACAAAGCACTCGACCATGGACACTTAGTTGGATCAGTCTACATTGACCTAACTAAGGAATGAAACATAGTCAATCATGCCCACCTACTCAACTCTCTTTCCTCGATGGGTCTTGCCCCAGAAACTACATTCTGGTTTGAGAGCTACCTAAGTAACAGGTCCCAGCAGATCAAAATTAAATTAACCCTCTTCACCAGCATCCCAGTTCAGTCAGGGGTCCCTCAAGGCTCCATACTTGGCACACTCCTTTTTAGCCTTTTTCTAAAAATCCTTGCTCAGTGCCTGCTCAGGCCACTTAATTCTCTACACCAATGATGCCATCATTTTCTCAAGCCACCCAAAACCCACCTCTTTACAGCAAACTCTTCAAAAGTCCTTTGGTGAAGCAGAATCCTTTTTCACAGAGCACAGGCTAGTACTTAATCTCAAGAAAACCAATTAAGTGGTATTCTCCAATCACCAAAATATGCTCAGGGACCACCCCCTCCTTATTTGCAACTGTCATGGCTCCCCCGAATAGAACAGGTAAACCACTTCAAATATCTGGGCATCACGCTTGACTCTTTGCTCACCTATTATCAGCACATTCACAACCCTGAACTGAACAGGTAAACCACTTCAAATATCTAGGCATAACTCTTGACTCTTTGCTCACCTATTATCACACATTGACAACATAAGTACCTCTGTCAACACCAGAGTTGAGCTACTGTACTGGCTCAAATGTTACCTATCACTTGATGCCCTTCATCTATAGTCCTCAATCCTTTATGTCATTCACTATGGGATAATTTTCTGCAGCTTTGCTGATGATATCACCTTACGTCATATAAAGACCGCCCAGAACAAGGCCTGCCACTTTGTAACAGGCTGCAACAGATGGACCTACATCTGCAATCTATATAATCGCACCAACTGGCTAAACTTTGAAGGCCTGCTTAAAGTATTACACCTGCCTGTTAACTAAGAAAATCCACTGTAGACTGTCCACACCCGGTGTGCACTCTTATATCCAGCACACAGCACAACTAAGAGTATCCAGGAGCTCAGCTAAGAAACCTCACTTAGTTCCTGTTGTAGGACTACCCTAGGTCAAAGAGCTTTTTATCATAGGGCCTCCAATGGCTCAATGGCCTCCCTGTCCATGTCATAGCTGCACCAAAGGTTGGTCTCTTCAAACACTGCCTCAGGGAATTTCTTCTTTTTTTTTTTTATTTTCATCTTTATCCCTCCTTACTGCCTCCGGTGCCCCCTCCTTCCGTCCGCTCATGTCCCCCCGGTACCTACCTTCAGGGATCTGCCCCTAGAGTGCCCAACCTCCTCTCCTCTGCACATCGGGGTCTGTCCTATCGGTGGTCCGGGCGGACTTAGAGGCGGACTTCATCTAAGAGCTGCGGAGGGTATTTCAGTTTTCTCCCTGGCGTCCCGCTCCCCAGGGCGCCTTGCGCTAGAGCGGCGTACATCCCAGTGGTAGCGTGCTTACGACACGCCAGACCCTCATCTTGCCGAGCGCCCCCTCCCGACTCCGCAAAGCGGGCCGCCTCCACCCTTCCCTCTGCGGTGCTTCCACCGGCTATGGAAGTGTAGAAGCCTTGATCTCTTGTGCTTCACCTAGTGAGAGAGCATCCGTTGGGGCGCTCAATCCTCCCTCCCGGCCCGACCCCGGCAGGCCGAGTCCGTTCCGAACCGGGTCACCGGCGTGGTACGAGGTGTGGCGTCTAGCGCCTCAACCCTCAGCGCCACCGGGCCGGCAGGGAATTTCTTCTTGATGGCTCAGCCTGTTATTGTAACTAGTCCCCCTAACCAGGTTCTTTCATTCTCTTTCCTCTCATCTCTGCTGACCAGTTCTTCTTGTCTGACACTCGCTAGCCTCTCCTTTCTCTCCTCTATGAAACAAACATAGCACCTACTGATGATATTGTCATAATACTTCAGTTGTCTTAATGAGTGTTTCTTGTGTGTTGCTGGATGCTGGGTTTGCATCACCCTTAGAACTTTTGCTTTGTGGGACCACGTGATGCAGGATGCCGAGTAGAAGCTCCTCTGCATAGCTCCAACCTCTTAATCACAAATTATTGCTATTTTGCTGGATCTTTTGCCCTAAAAACCAGAAAATTTACAGATTATCACCTTCTTAACATTCTGGGCTCCTGACTGCTTGTTGCCAGAGAGGATGGAGGTGTATATGAAAAAGCCTCCGTAGAAGCATACACCGCCGGTCACTCCCGAGAAGGCCCCGAAGAAATCAAGGGCCTCGAGTGTTGTGGATAAGCCAGAACTTCAAAACCTGATATCACAGCAAGAGCCCCTAACTCTGAGTAGATTTTTGGAAGAATTCAAACCCTTCTGGGAAGAAATGAAAGAGCTTTCAGCTGAAATTAAATCCCTTGCTAAAAAACTCGAGGAGGTCATGATAAAATCTTCACATAATGCAGCCCGTATCTTATCTCTTGAGAAGCAAGTGGAAAAAATTGATGCCGGTCTCATAGCCATGTGGCAAAAGATTTCTAGCCTGGAAGCCAAGTTGGAAGATTTGGACGGCTGCAGTCAAAGAAATAATGTTGTTATCTTAGGCCTTCCAGAAGGAGAAGAAGGCCTGAATATGCTAAGGTTTCTGCAGAAGATGATTGAGAAGATTGCTGGTCCCTCTCCCTTTGGGGCTAACTACATCATCGAAAGGGCGCATAGGTCCTTGCGACCCATGCCATCCCCAGGAGCAATGCCACGTCCCATTATTTGTCATTTTTTTAAATTATCTGGAGCGACAACACTTTCTGGGAAAAGTGAGAGAGTTACAAGAAGTGAAGTGGGAGAATACCAGGCTTAGAACTGCCCAAGATATACCAGGGTCTGTTAGGGCAAAGCACACTGCTTTTCATCTGGTTGTTTCTAAAATTACTGCTGCAGGCCTTCGCTTCAAAACGGGGTATCCAGCTAGATTACAAGTGCTAGTGGACGGTACCTGGCTAACATATGAGAATCCTGAAGCTGCTCTCTTGGGACTGAAAGCTATGCTGCCTGATTTGTTTCAGGACACCTGATCTGTTGGTCGGCTTTATCTCACTCTGTTCTGGAAAGGGGAAGAATTCCTGCATGTTGTTATATCAAAAGAGAATCAAATACAGGGTTTTAAATAATTGATTAGCAGTTTTTTTCTTGGGACAATGCTAACTGTATAGAAAGTATTTATATAGGTTTTCTAGAAGTGTTATGTTTGTTAAACACAGTGAGGCAAGTGCTACGCATTTTCACAATGTTTTGGCACTTTTATGAGCAAAACGCTAATCAATTTTTGGAGTTAAATAAACCCCTGAAATACTAGTTTGGTTTCATGGACTCTTGAACTTTGCAATGGAGGGGACTACCTTCAGTGGAGTCTTGATCTTTTGCATCTTTTATCTCAGTGTTTGGAGTTCTGGAACATTCTTGCATCTCTGAACTTTTTCTCGGGGGGTGGGGGGTGCGTATTGTTTTGGAAGCATTCCTTTTCTACTTACTCAGTTCACATCTTCCGGTTTCTCATTTCTCGGGACACTTGATTGTCTTGCAGGATATGGTCATGTCATGAAAGCCCTCTAGTTCGATGTATTGGTTGTTGGGGCACAGTTCGAGGGAGGGTCCTTTTTGGTCTCAATGCCTTCCAGTTATTATCGCTAGAGGGCGCTGTTGCCCTAATATTCATTGCTCAACCCCTCCTTTACTTATTTTTTTATTTTATTTTTTTCTGGAATTTATCTCTATCAGATACAGAGTGTCATGGGGGCTTAGACATAGATGGAGGTCCACTACTTGGGAGCATTCAGTTTATCAGTGAACATACATTTTGGGGAAAGTTTTTAATTTTATTATTGGCAGCAGTTATGAGAGCATATTCGGTGAAGGTGCTTTACATTGAGTATTCACTGTTTTTTCTCAGGATTTCAGGGTTTCAGGTTTGCTCCCAGGTAGAGGTTGTTCTCTTCTCTATTTTTCATTTTTGCCATTTTTGTTCTGGATTTCAGGAGTCCAGTGCTCACTTTTGAAGTGTTGTTATTGCTTATTGATTCTATAAGAAGGTACACATTCTAAGGTGGGGGTTCTGAGTACATGTGTGGGAGGTTGGAGGGGGAGGAAGGAAAGTGGTATTGTGCTGAATGTTGCTCAGGACGGTTGGGGGAGAGAGGGGAGAGTGATACTGTGTTCAGGGTTGTTATATTATTTCTTAGTTCGAAGGGGATGGAATATTTTGGGGGTTGGGGAGTGGTGGGTGGGAGTAAAGTTAATATTTGAGTGGGTAGGGTATACAGCAGCAAGCAAGGGACCGGGTCATTTATGTCTGATTGTTAGAATTCCTGGATTTCATATGTCTTTGTTCCTTTTCTGGATAAATGGCCAGTAGTATAAACATTGCTACATGGAATGTGAAGGGGATAAGGAAAAGAGTTAAACAATACCAAGTGTTGAAACACTTAAATTTATTATCTTCTCAGATTATACTTTTACAAGAATCTCATTTACTGGAAAGTGAATCTTTGCAACTTAGGAGGCAACAAATTGGGCAGGTTTTTAACACCTCAGAGTCCACTAATAGCTATGGGGTTATGACTCTAATTAATAAAGATATTCCCTTTATTTCCAAACAAGTTTTTAGGGACCCAGATGGCAGATATGTCCTAGTTCAAGGGAGTCTTTGGTCTATGCCTATTTTACTTGGTAGCATTTATGGGCCTAAAGCAGATGAACTGGGCTTTTACATGAAACTTATTTCTATACTCCTTCCCATGCTTCCCATTGGTATAATCATAGGCAGGGATTTCAATCTGATTCTTGATCCTGTAACAGACAGGTCTGATACTGGGTTGAGGGGCTTGACACCTGGACAGAGGGCCCTTAGGGATTTTCTGAATCAGTGCAGACTGTGCGATGTGTGGTGTGTGTTACACCCAAAGGACAGGGAGTATACCTTTAACTCACCGGTGCACAGAACTCAGTCTCGCATTGACTATCTTTTTCTCTCTCAGGCCTTCTTGCCAGGGATATTAGCTACCTCGATCCAGCCAGGTCCAGTATCTGACCACTGTTTGGTAACTTCCAAGCTGGTCTTTCCTAGCATTCCCCATAAAGAGACCCAATGGAAATTAAATGGTCAACTGCTCAAAGACACTAAATACTGTGCCCTAATAAGGGAGCAGATTGACTTCTTTTTCTCCACTAATTTCTCTGAGGATACAACACCTGATAGTTTGTGGGGGGCTTTCAAATCATATATGAGAGGGATCATTATTAGCATAGTCACAAAAAGGAAAAAGGCTCGAGAAGTGGAATTACTAGCTTCATTATCTCTGATTAGGTCTTTGGAAACCAGGTTATCCTCCAATGCCTCTGAAGAAGATATGAGAAAGCTCTCAATAGCTAAAGATAAATATTTAGACTTACGGAGGGAAAAGGCGAAAAGGCAGAATGATTTATTATCTGTACTAAAGCAAATTATACCAATCAGGGGGAAAAGGCGGGTCAACTGCTAGCTTTAAGGTTAAAGTAGCAAGAATCAGCTAGATTTATACCTCCAATTAGGGCCCAGGCAGATGGATCCTTGAAGGTATCCCCTTCTGAGGTTGTGCAGGAGTTTGCCTCTTACTATGAGGATCTATACAGGGATATGGATAACCCTCCTTCCTTAGAAGAGCTTGAGGCCTACTTGAGGGGTTCCTCTTTACCTTCTCTTTTGGAATAGCAGAGGAATTCTCTATCCTCACCAATATCGCTAGAGGAAATTTCTGAGGTCATTGGGGCTTTGCCTTTAGACAAGGTCCCAGGTCCAGACGGGTTTTCTGCTTTATTTTATAAAACTTTTCATGCGCAATTATTGCCAGTTCTTCACCGGTTGTATTGTCACATTCTCTCTGGTGCAAAAATAAATGCACATCTATTTGAGGTCCTGCTTGTACATCTCCCTAAGCCCAATAAGGATCCAGAATTAGTGCAAAGCTACAGACCAATATCCTTATTGAATCAAGATGTTAAAATTCTCTCTAAAATATTGGTTGATAGAATAACACGAATTCTTCCTGACCTGATTAATACATCTCAGGTAGGGTTTATGAAGGGATGGTCATCAACTGACCATCTATATACTCTGTCACATGTAGTCTCGGTGTCCAGGGATGCTGCCTTTCCTGCAGGATTGGACTCCTTGGATGCTGAGAAAATATTCGATCGTGTCAATTTGAATTTCCTGTTTCAGGCCCTTAAAGTATTTGGCTTTCAGGCTAAATTTATAGAGTGGATTCGGGCCCTATATCAAACTCCATCTGCCAGAGTCTCTGCCAATGGGGCATTTTCCAAACCCTTTCCCTTGTTTTCCGGTACTCGGCAGGGCTGCACTCTCTTCCCCCATTATTTAATTTGTACTTAGAGTCCCTTATTCAAAATATTCTCAATAATCCAGAGATAAGTGGTATCCTGACTGGCAATCAGGTGGTGAAGATCATGGCTTACACTGATGATCTCCTTCTTCGTTTATCTCATCTTAAAACTTAAATTCCCACCATGTCGAAGGAAATCACCAAGTTTAGTGCTCTCTTGAATTATAAATTGAATATAACCAAATCTGCCATTTTCCAGCTTAATCATAAGGTCTTTAAAAATGACTTGTCATCTTTTGATTTCGGTTGGTCTCCATGTGTTCTCAAATATCTTGGCATTAAGTTGACACGTAACCACTCCTCCTGGTTTAAGGAAAACCTGGAACCTCTCTCTCAAGTGATAGTTCAGAATCTCAATAGATGGTCCAAACTCCCTCTTTCTCTTTGGGGTAGCACTGATATTATTAAAATGAATGTTTTCCCTTGTTTATTTTATCCCCTCTCGCTTCTTAACTCTTTTACTCCGTTATGATGGTTTCATAAAATGCATAGAACTTTCACAAATTTTATCTGGTCTAATAAACAAGCCAGGTTAGCATACCACAAATTAGCCACTCAAAAATTAGATGGAGGTCTGCGGATCCCCCATCTAGCAATTTATTACTGGGCTAGTCATATTGCAAAATATCTGCAATGGGTTATTCCGGGTCCGGAATATCTAAGACCGAAGTGGCTCAAAATTGAGTTAGACTCTATTCAATCCAAGAACATTGATCCTCGGACATTGTTCTACTTAAAAATAGCCTCCCTTCCTGATACTGTTAGTTGTCCTATTATCCGAACATCCCTCAGAGTTCACATGCAGCTTTGTTCATTTCTCCGGTATTCTCCAGAGAGGGATTTGTCCCAGTCCATTTGGAATTCCCCATCTTTCTTAATAAATAAGAAGATGATATCTCGTAATTGGTTACCCCAGATAGGGAATGGGGTAATTTCTACTTCTCTGGATGACGCAGGGGAATGGCTCTCAGTTACTAGTATAATTTGCAAGTTTGATATTCCCTTAACTTTTTACTTCAGAGTGGTCCAATTGAAACATTTACTCTCTACAATACTTGGTAATGTCCCTCCTCACTCTCCTGCTTTTACTGTTTGTATCAGATCTCTCCCCTTTATTGGGGTCATCAGGTACCATTTCCAAAATATATCGTGCCCTATATCAATGGAGATATGGGAGACCAGAAGGCCCTACTAGGCTCTGGATTTCTCTTTTTCCACATTATACTCCCAACTGGTCAGCTTTATGGAAGTTCTGTCATAAATATGTCTCTCAGGATAGACTCCGCCTTATGCAATTCCATATATTGCATAACATGTATTATACCCCTGTGAAGCTAAAGAAATGGGGCCTTATAAGTTCGGGGGCCTGTACCAGAGGATGTTAAGAAGAAGGTACGCTTCTCCATATCTTTTGGTCATGCCCTAAGATAAAGTCATTATGGATGGTCATACAGAATAACCTAGACCCCATACTGGGACTGCAGGAATATTTCACTCCAGAGGTATGTTTGTTGGGGGATTTATTCTCTATTAAGGGTAACATCAGAAGGTTTCATATCTCCACGATTGCGCTATCAGTTAAGAAAATTGTGCTTAGGCATTGGAGAGATTCATTAAGCCCGTCATATTAGGAATAGGTTAATGAAATATTGGCTAACTTATGTACCGAGAAAGTGATAGCGAGCCTCCACAATAAGTTGCAGTGGTACAAAGATACTTGGGATCCCCTTCACACATTAATTATGGTCAGAGCTGCTAAATGAGTCTGTATATCCAGTGCTTGTTATTTTTTGATACTATATTCCAACCTGCTAATTTTGTAAGTGCCTTGCTGCTGTATGGGGGGGAGGGGGGATGGGGACAGCTCATGTATTACTCTGTGTATAAGTACTGTGTATGATAATTCTCTGTCCCCTGTATTAGTAAAAAGGATACTAATAAAATATGAATTATAAAAAAAAGAACTTTTGCTTTGACACTGTGATCAATGCTATCCTATTTATGTTAACTATATGACATCTATGTCAATTGTTCTATGTCTGTTGACCCTGCATCACTTGCATGTAACTGTAATTACTGCTTCTGTATCTATTGTCCCTGTATCACCTACATGTAACTGTAATAACTGTTCTGTATGTACTGAAGTGGAGCCTTTGCAAAGGAGTTGATGACTCAAAGGTTTGTAATTCTAATTCCATTAAATAAAATAAATTTAAAAAATTTTAAAAAGTGATGAGCGGGGTGCCGAAGGGATTGGTACTGGGACCAGTGCTGTTTGGGCTATATATAGCTGATATCTCACATGGGGTCTGGAGTAAGATCACTCTGTTCGCTAATGATACAAAGAAGGGAGCTGTGGTAGATTACATTGAAGGGGCAGCAGTAGGACCTGACCAAACCACAGGAGTGGTCAGAAAAATGGCAGCTGGGCTTCAACCCCAAGAAGTGCAAGGTACTGCATTTTGGAGCTAGGAACCAGGGTAGGAGATATCAGCTGGAAAGCACCGAAGAGGAAAAGGATCTGGGGGTGCTTTGAATTGGCAGCATGAACCACTTGGCTCAGTGCAGAAAGGCAGCAGCAAAAGCCAACAGGATGCTGGGATGCATAATGAGGGGAATCTCCACCAGAAATAGGGAGGTGATCCTTCCCTTGTGCAGGTCTCTAGCTAGGACATACCTGGAGTGCTGCGTGCAGTACTGGCATCCATTCCTGAAGAAGGACATCAAATTGTTGGAAGGGGTGCAATGTAGGGTGACCAAGATGATCCAGGGATTGGAAGGAAAGTATTACAGTGATAGACTGGGTGAGCTGTAAATGTACTTCCTGGAGGAAAGGAGAGGTAGGGAGGATATGTTTGAAACTTTAAAATACATTAAAGGAATAAATAAGGTGAATACAGAAGAGATTTTTCAGCTTAGAAGCAGGAGGGAAATGAGAGGGTATCAGCTGAGATTGGGGGAAGATTCAAGAGGGAAATCAGGAGACATTTTTTCACTGAATGGGTGGTGGATAGGTGGAATGCTCTGTCCATGGAGGTGGTATCCAGTAGTACAGTGGGTGGCTTTAAGAGGATTAGGGTGGGTGGGGGAAGCTGCGAGTTGAGGGGCTAGCTGCATAATCAAACAGACTCAAAAGACTGTAAGGTTTTCTTCTGCTGGCATGTTTATATTTCTGCTTTGTCTAGATCCCCCTCCTTACACTCTCCCTTCTCACCTTTGAGCCTCACAATCCCCCCACCTCTGGTTTTTCATCTATCACTGATGTAACTAAAGATTGTCTTGTCCCCTTTTTTCATAGTCCATGCAAAACCCTCCACTGTCTGTGCTTTGGCTCTCCTAACAGCGCTTCCTGCTTCCATTAGACATTCTACGTACATCTCCCTGTCCTCCTCCCTTTGAGTTCCTTTTAGTTCCTGAAACTTGCCCTTTTAGCCCTTACTATGTATGGTATGGTATGGTAAAATTTTATTTATACAGTGATACAGCCATTAGGGTTCCGAAAATATCTGTTCACAAGGCTTACCTGTTTACATTATGCAAAATTATTACAACTATACATTTATAACAATACAAGTTACAGAAAAGTACAAAACAATGCATCAAAGTTTTACAAACTCATCAATAACAGGCATATTAGCATTTTTAGATTTACATAAATTTCACCTATTACAACAACAACAACGAAAACTAAGTTCGTGATTCAGGCCATTTTTAAAAACATGATCAGTAGTTGATAGTTCATGTAAAAAAGGAGGAAGACAATTCCAGCTTTTAGTTACTTGATATCGAAGGGTCATTTCACTAAATCGATTTTTTAACTTTGGTATTATTAGATCTCTAGCACCAGTTTTTCTTAAATTTAAACCATGTTTTGGTTTTTGTAATTTGTTTTTTAAGTTATCTAAGGATTGATTTTTAAATATATTATGAACCTGATTTAGCCAGATTCCCCTAGCCCGTAAGTCTAATGGAATCCAACCCAAATCCATATACATAGTGCAATGATGAGTTTTAAAATCACACCTTAACACAAATCTTGCAAGCTTATTATAAAGTGTATCCAAGTTATTTAAATGTTTTCTTGCTGTATGTCTGTAAATATGACTTCCATAGTCAATAACTGGCATTATTAATTGATTGATCATAATCAATCTTGTTTCTCTTGTCATACAATTTGATATTCATCTCATAGCTCCAATCTCAACATGTGTTTCCTTTATTACATTTGTTATATGATATTGGAAAGTAAGACATTGATCTATATGTACCCCAAATATTTATATGTTTCAGTTTGTTCTAAAAACTTACCCTCTTGTGTCTTTATATTTAATTTTGAAATTCCCTATAAGTCCAATGCAAATGACATAACCCTGTGTCTTTTTACTATTAATTAATAAACCCAGAGATGAAAAGTGACCTTGCATGATGCTAAAGTCACTCTGTAAGTTTAGTTCTACTTCACTTGTAGTTTTTCCATCTGCTACTAAAACCGTATCGTCTGCATATAGACGAATTTTTGAATGTCCAATTTTCTTTGGTAAATCATTTAAATAGACTATGAACAGGAGGGGGCCCAGGATAGATCCCTAGGGAACCCCTCCTGTTACATAGTACATTTTTGACTGGTGTCCATTTAGGAAAACAAATTGTGATCTTTTATCAAGGTATGGTATGAACCAATTGCAGGTTTCTTCCTCCACCCCTATATTCATTAATGAGTTTATCAAAATATTATGATTTACTAAATCAAATGCTTTAGATAGGTCCACGTATACCTCACCCACGGACCTCGCTTCGCCAAGAGGGGTTGCTATGAGATTCAAAAAGTCAGTGAGTGTGGTAGCCATGGACCTACGCTGCCTAAAACTATACTGCTGTTGAGTCAATTTATTATATTTTTCCAAGTAGTCCATTAACTGATCATGGACAATTTTTTCAAATAACTTGGATACTGTGGACAGCAAGGCTATTGGACAGTAATTTGAAACATACTTTGGATCCCTTCCCTTATCTATTGTTATCACTTTGGCTAATTTCCAACTAGAGGGAAACTGTCCCTCCCTTAGACTCCAATTAAAAATGTCCCTTAGTATAGGTGACAATTCCATAGCAGCCTATTTTAATAATTTATTATCTATTCTATCTGGGCCACTTGCTTTATTTATTTTTAATCTATTTATATTTTTTAGAACTTCATTGTTTATCACTCTCTTAAACCTGAATTTGGGTTCTTTCTCATGTTGCGGACTCTCACCCTTTACTTCATTCAAGGTATTAGTTGTAGTAATGAGATCTAATTTCAGATTGGGGAGGTTTAAGAAATAATCATTCAAAATTTCTGCAGCTTTATTTATTTCAAACACTTTTCCATTCTGACTCAATTTTATTTCACTTTGTTTACTATTTGGATTCATACAATTTTTTATAACAGACCAATAAGCACCTGGATTTGTTGATTCTTTAATCAGCTGTTTATAATAATGAGCTCTTGATTTCCTGATTTCTTGTATTACTTGATTCCTTAACCTTTTGTATTGTTCCCAAATTTCACGGTTTAATGTTTTATTTGCTTTTTTCCAATAATGATTTCTAATCCTAATCATTTTTTTTATTTTTACAGTTAGCCATGGTAAAGGTTTTTTCCTATGATTTACTTTTTTTATATGGAGCAAATGTATCACAAGCATTAATAAACAATGTTGTAAATTCTAATACAGCCTCATTTAAATATGGGATAAGAAAAATCCTATACCAAGGGAGTCCCTGGAGATACTTTCTAAATGATAAAACTATCAAATTTTGAATAACATCTTTTAGATATTTGTGGTACTGATTTTATGGGAACACAATTTTTAATCGTAGAGAATACATACTTAACTATATTATGGTCTCCTAAATTGGGGGCATATACAATTTTCTATAAGATTGTCAATTCAGGTGAAACAAACATCAAATCCAAAATATTACCTTTACTTAATAAGGAACCTTTCCTTGTAGGTTATCTATAATTTGTATCAGGTTTAAACAGCTCATTGATTTTTCCAACTTTTGACCCCTGGGACAACCCCAAGCTGCATTAAAATCACCAGCCAGAACTACTTGTAGTTGACCCAGGTGTTCCATTAAAACATGTGAAAATTTGTCAAAATGGATAGGGTTTATTTTAGGTGGAGAGTAAACTACTCCAATAACCAATTTTAATTCTTGTATCTCAGTTAACAGGCATTCAATGCCCTCAACTGACCCAGAGAACAAAATTTTGGAGTTACCAATTGAATGATTTATATACACTAAAACTCACCCCCGTGTTCCCCCATCCTTCCTAAAGTGGTAGAAGTACCTTAATTCTATTTCTTTATATTCAATTCCCTTTTTTAACCAGGTTTCCATTAACATTATTATGTCCGGCTCTTCATGTTCTACCCAGAATCTAAAATAGTCCATTTTATTTATCATACTTCGAGCATTATCTAAGACCATTTTAATTACAGGACCTGGGTTCAATTCAATATCTCCACAGAGAGCCAAGCACAATAACAATGCCTGGTTACTTGAACAGATATTCCCTGTTTGGATTATCATGTCCTTAACATGAAGTTCTTCTCCAATGAGGTTGAAAGGGTTTCATCATGAGGTCAGCTTAGCTGTTTGTAACTTGAAATTATTAGAACAATTTACAGGAGCACTTGATCTTTTCGTCAAAACATCAGTTCTCATGATAACAAGTAGCTGAACGACACAGACCAAACCCACTATCAACCCATCATCTTAGACGAAAACATCTTTTTCATTTTACAGCTGTGTCCAAATACAGAGGAAATAATCTATAGATGCCTGTTTATAAAAATAAAAAAACAATCAGAAAATTAAAATTTTTATTTAGGTAACAGCACCTTACATAAGTCAATGTTACCAAAATCTAAACCCAACACTGGAGACTTATTTAAGCATTAAACATCTTATTTAAGGTTACCATATACTGATATATAAGAGTTTATTAAGATATGTTTAGCAATTATGGTAAGCTTAACTAATAATATACTCTCAGGAGTAACTCCTCCATCACTAATTACTATCAGAAATAATGCAAAAAATCAACAATATATTTAGAATAAATACTTTCTCATTTAATACTCTAAACTTCTTCTAAAATCAGTCTGTAGTCTCAGATACTTTAAGCAATAGTTTTTGATCTGTTACCCCCATTTCATAAATTTCCAGATTACCTGCTTTTTAAAATGTTACAAACTTATTCCTGTTTCTCTTCCGAGTGGTGCTCGTGCCACTCACACTCGCACAGTAGCAGCGCAAGCCTTTTATGTTGTTACTGCCCCATCTCCTGCACTGATGAAATTAACAAAAGTCCCACCAAGCACAGCTGATGACACTCTCCAAACCTCAGTAATCAGGCTCTTGCTAGCAGGGCTGCTACAGGAAGGAGATTAGGCACAGAAATACCCTGTCACACATAAGCGCAGAGTTCTTTTAGTCTGGCTGCAGTTTCTGTTGATGTGAGATATAAACACAGCATACCTGTCTTAGGGTTACCACCTGTCCCTATTTTCACAGGACAGTCCTGATTTGGGCAGCTGTGTCCTGCAGAAAAGCATGAAAAATACTAAACGTCCTGACATTATAGTAGAAAAAAATATTTTCTGATTTTCCTCTAAATGTTGCAAAAAACTATAATACCTTAACTAAAATACCTTAAAATAATAAAAAACACAAGAAACTACTAAAAAAATATAACACTTAGTCTTAATTCTGATTATTTAGAGAAAACATGTCTGTTGCATTGGTTGAGATGACATATTGTTCTGTGAATAATCTTATTTCGGTAAGAAATGTCCCACTTTGGGCTTCTTAAAAGGTGATAACCATACTATGTATGCTACCTCTTTAGAGAACCATAGTGGTTTCCTTTTCCTTTTCCCTTTGGCCACTATCCTAAGGCATTGGTTAGCTATCTCCATTATGGCTCCTTTTAGTTTCCCCGACTGTTCCTCCACTCCCTCCATTACCTCTCCCTTCTCCAGGGCTAGTCTTAAATATCTACCAATTTCACTGAAATCTGCTCTCCTGAAATCTAATAGTTTTGCCCTTGTGCGGCTTAGTTGAGTCCCTGTCTCTATGCCAACCCACACCATGTGGTGGTCGCTGGATCCCAGCTGCCCTTCCACCTGGACTCCTTTGACTCTGTTTCCATTGGTCCATACCAGGTCCAGAATAGATTTGTCTCTAGTTGGCTCATGCACAAGCTGTCTGAGTCCAATCTCCTGCAGGGATTCAAGGATGTCTTTGCTTCTAGCTGAAGCAGCTGCCTGGGTGGTGTAATCCACATCTGGCATATTGAAATCTCCAAGTAGCAGGCGTTCACCTTTAGCTGCCATATTGTGAATTTCCTCCATTAGTACTCTATTAACTTCATCCCACTGTGCCACAGGTCTGTAGATCAGCCCAGTACATATTGCTGTGCCATTCCCTGGTTCAAGGGTGACCCACATTGCCTCAGCCTCCCCCTGTCTTCTCTGTACTTCTGTAGCCTCTATGACTTCTCTGATGTACAGGGCTACTGTCCCCTACCTTTTTACCTTCCCTGTCCTTTCTGAGCAGTGTATAGCCCGGTATATTCATGTTCCAGCCATGATTAGCAGAGTACCATGTCTCTTACTGTTATTGCTATTATGTCAAGGTCTGCATCCATCATCAAGGCTTCCAGGCCTGGAACCTTATTTCCCAGACTGCGGGCATTTGTGAGCATGATCTTCCATGTTTTATACCCTGCCCTCCCTCTGTTCTTGTTCCCCCTACTGTGCCTGTTTCCCCACCCCAGTTTTCTTGTTCATGTGCTCCTGTCCCTCCTTTTCACCCTTTACACACTTTGCCTGCCTGCCTGCTCCTTACTATCCACTTCAGTTGTTCCTGTTGTCAACTTGTGTTTTTGCATGTTACCATGGAGGAGTGTTTCTAAGCCACCAGTCCCTCCTGACTCCTCCCCCTTGTCCAGTTTAAATGCTCTCTGCTGAAGCATTCCAACTTCTCACCAAGGAGTGAAGTCACCTTAGTGGAGAGATACAGACCATCCTCCTGCTGTTCTTTTGACTGTCCCCTTCCCACCTGCCATTGACCTATTTTCTTGCCATGCTCTTACTTCAGGTTTACAGACCCTGGTGTGATCCTTGCCTATCACCCAAGTGCATTTGTACTTTAAAGATATGATCTGAAATAACAGTTTCAAGGTGGAGCTGCTGACCTTTCTAAGCTACAGCATCCCCTTCCTGTTTCCATATGTCTGATCAGTCTGCATGTTTTACACTTGTCTGCAATGTAAATGCTAATTAGGCCACCAATGTGAGTTTTGCATATTTTGGATCTTCAGATAGTACCTATCAATGGCACTAAAATGCCAGAAGACTGGAATATTACTCATGAAAGTAATACAGAGCTTCTCAGATTTCACCGATGTTACTACAAAGTTGCTCAGCCACATAATAACAGGATTACTGAATGTGTGTCTGCCCCCCCAACACATTCAATTGTATAACAGATTCAAAACA
The DNA here is from genome assembly GCA_016271365.2 of Neoceratodus forsteri. Lineage (NCBI taxonomy): Eukaryota > Metazoa > Chordata > Ceratodontiformes > Ceratodontidae > Neoceratodus > Neoceratodus forsteri. Next base: position 997,689,430 of record CM028133.1, read on the forward strand.
AAATGCAGTTTTCCCCTATTGGTAGTTTGCCTGACAAACTGTAGGCTGCATTCTCATTTTAATTTCTTTGTGTTACTGTGTGTGTGTGGGGGGGTTCTACATTTTATCTGTGGCTAAAGATCTGAACAATTTTCCTTTGAAGTCTGCTGCTTTTCATAGCAGTACAAGTCGATGTGATGTCATCAAGAATAGTGACAGCTGCTCTTTGATGTGGTAAATTAAGTTAACATGATGCTGGAAGTATGGCAATAACATTATGATTATGCTTGAAGCATAAACATAGTATTTTAATTTTTATACATATTTTTATCCTGCCTTCCTGTGGGGCTGGCAGTGCACCTCTTTGGCCATGGCATCCCCGTACCAGTCATTCCCAGGAAGGTGTCCCACAGGTTTCCCAACCCCCTGTGGCAGGGCCGAGGGCAAGGGGCATCAACTCCCCTTCTCAGAAACCAACACCTAGACTTCAGGGTGCTGGTGCAGGTGCAGCTGGGCCATCATGGAGCCTGCCAGCACCATTTTCCATTTTCTTCTGATCCCCTTGCCATGGTCCTTCACGTACATGTGGAGGCATACACATGCAGCAATCCACAGTACCCTCCCTACTCTAGCCACTCACTATCTGCAGTACCCTTGGCCCTCCACATTGGGGCAGCCCTGCAGTCAGAGTGACTGAGGCCCTTTCCTGGAGTGGAGAGTTGCCATACAGCTGCTCAATCCAACTTGTGCCCTCTCCCCGGCCAACTTCCAGTGACCCAGGCTTGCTCCCTAACATGGGTCACTAGCGCAGCATGAGGTATGGAATCCAGTTCCTCAACTCTCAGCACCACTTTGATATAATATCTTGAGGATGTAAGTGTTGAACTACCATGTAGTCTCCACACTTCCTTCATCATCGCAAAGTTAGCCACATAGTAGCAGCAGGATATTCTTTTTTTTTCATGTGAACAATGTATATTTAGAGTTTCGATATGTCTGTTTATCTGTTGCTAGAATATTACATTGAATATTAATTGTATTCTAAACCCTCATGATTCCAGTTAGGGGCAAATCACACATAGGGACAGCAACTTCCAAAGATTATACAATGATGGTAGCATTTACAGTCACTTGTAACTGTGAGAAAATGACATTATGCATTCATTCTGTTAGCTTAAATAATCTGTACCATTTATAATACAGCAGAACTTGTTCTCAAGGAATGAGTTGCAGAACATTAGAGTTTAAAACTGAAGCCAATGACAACCTCGATTTCAAAGATACAGAGCAAAATATTTTACATTTTAAATGGTACACTGTTTTACATGTTAGGTTGTGACAATTCCTCTGTTTGCAATGACTTCTCAATAGTTTAAACAGTTGCCTGCTGCATCAGATACAGATTATAACAAATATATAAACACAATTCCTGAATCCATTTTGACCACACTGTTGTCCAAGTATATTATAATGTAGATGGCATAATATCTACTAAAAATGACAGAAAAAAACAAATTAGATTCTGATTTTCTCATCTGATTGAAATTTCAGACTTGCATATGGGTTATAATTAAGATTTAAAGACTTGCTGGCATTTACTTCTGGTTTACAGACTCTAGTCTGATCCTTGCCTGTCACCCAAGTTCAATTGCACTTTAAAGTTAAGATTTTAAATAACAGTTTCAAGGTGGGAGCTGCTGACCATTCTAAGTTGGAATGCCCCCTTCCTGTTTCCATATTTCTGATTAGTCTGCATGTTTTACACGTCTGCAATTTGAATGCTGTTTAACCCTTAATGTGAGTTTTACAACTCTTTGATCTACAGAGAGTACCTATCAATGGTATTAAAATGCTAGAAGACTGATGACTATTACTTGTGAAAGTAATACAGTGTTGTTCAGATTTCACTGATGTTACTACAAAGTTATAGCCACATCAAAACAGGATTACTGAATCATGTGTGTATGCCCCCCCCCACCAACACACTCAATTATGTGACAGATTCAAAACATAATACCGTTTCCCTTATAGGTAGTTTGCTTGACAAACTTTAGGCTGCATTCTCATTTTAAGATCTTTTTGTGACTGTTTGGGGGTGTGAGGGTGGGGATGTTCTACAGTTAATCTGTGGTTAAAGAGCTGAACAATTTCACTTTGAATTTGATTGCATATCATAGCAGTACAAGCCCATGTGTTGTCATCATGCATAGTGACAGCCGCTCTTTGATGTGTTAACCCTCACACCTACGCTCCACTTTTGTGGCTCACTTTGCATCGAGTTCTATTAATTCAGGTGTGAAGGGGGTGATCCTGGAAGTTTTGAAATAACATTATTATGATGCTGCAAGCATAGACATTATATATATATATTTTTTTTTACAGCTTTGTATCCCTCCTTCTTGTCGAGCTGGCAGGTGGCTTCAGCCCCTGCCTTGGAAGGGCTCACAGTCTGGCCATGACATCCCCACACCACTCCTTCTCCAGAATGTCCCCCACCTGTTACCACCCCCTCCTCATGGCAGGATCGAGGAAGAGGAGCATCAACCCCCCCCCCCTTGGAAACCAACATCTAGACTCCAGGTGGCTGGTGCGGGTGCAGCCAGGACATCATGGAGCCTACCAGCTCCAATTTCAATTTTTCTTCACATCCTCTTGCCATGGTCATTTGTGCTCATGTGGAGGCATGCACATGCAGTGATCTGCGGCACCGTCCCTATTCTAGCCACTCACTGTCTGCCATTCCCTTGGGCCTCCACCCAGAGGCAGCCCTGCAGCAGGAGTGACTGATACCCTCTCCTGGAGAGGAGAACTGCCATACAGCTGCTGAGTCCAACTCCCGCCCTAACCCCCCAACCAACCCATAGCAACCAAAGCTCACTTCCTATCCCAGGTCGCTGGAGCAGTATGAGGTGTGCCATCCAGCACCTCAACCCTCAGCACCACCAGGCCTGCTTAGACATGATATCTTGAGGATGGAAGTGTTGAAGTACCATGTAATCTCCACACTTCATTCATCATTGCAATGTTATCCACATAATTATTTGTTTATGTGAACAATGTATACTTAAGAGTTTCTATCTGTCTGTCTGTCTATCAATCAATCTATCGTTCTGTCCATCTATCTATCTATCTATCTATCTATCTATCTATCTATCTATCTATCTATCTATCTATCATTAGAATATTACATTGAAAATTAATTTGTCTGTGCCCTGCACTAAGGTATTATAAACCCTCATGGTTCCAGTTAGGGGCAAGTAAAGCACAGGGAGAGCAACTTGTAAAGATCATACAATGATGGTAGCATTTACAGTCACTTGTAACTGTGAGAAAATAACATTATGCATTCATTTTGTTAACTTAAATAATCGGCACCATTTATAATATGGCAGAACGTGTTTTGAAGCAATGATTGGCAGTTACCTTAAAGTTTAATGCAGAAGCCAATGACAATGTCAATTTCAAAGATACAGAGTAAAATACTGTATTTGTTTACATTATAATTTGTATGCAGAGTTTTACACATGTTACATTGTAACAAATCCACTTTGGCAAGGTCTTCTCTTAATAGTTGAAACAGTTGTCTGCTACATCAAGTACAAATTAAAACAAGGATAAAAACAAAATTTCTGAATCTATTTTGACCACTGTGCCCAAGTATTTTGTAATATAGATAGCAAAAAGTCTGCAAAAAATGACAGAAAAAAAATTAGATTATGCTTTTCTCATCTGGTTGAAATTTCATACTCCTTAGGAGTTTTTCTGTGTCTGCACCGGTTTGCACTTTATGCCTGCCATAGCTGTTTTTTGATAGTTATGCTATTAGTAAAGTAAAGCAAATATACTATCTGCTAAGTGTGGTGAGTATTTCTTTTATCCTGTAAAAAGGTGTGCCAAGACTTTTTTGGTTGCTATTTTGCCTGGTCTTAGAGCACCCGTGATTCTCTGAGTCTCTGTCTAATTGCTATGATTTTTAGATCGCCTAACCAAACCAGAACCCCCTTTGTAAGTGCAGCAGTGAACCCAAACCAAATGCAAACCTGCATATTCTGATGTTCAGAACTTAAATTTCATGGTACTGTTGGCAATAGTCTGTTGTCACTTAGTTGTCAGCTGTCTCTTGTCTGTTTTAGAATGCCCACATTAACTCCCAAACACATCTTTCTTTTCTGCCAATATCACAATCATAATTTAAACATTGTCACATTCTAAGAGGAGCCAGACATTAATTAAAGTGTACACAGTTACACCAAACTTTTGGTGTAGCACCCTGCAGAACTTCATTTAAATGCAGTTCACCTCTCAGAGCCTTTGTTGTGCATCTGACAGCTTACTATTCCCTGCTTGTTACAAACCATAAAAAAGCTGCCTGTTGTCTGTTTCATAGTGTCAGCATTAACTCATGACCACATGGCATGTTCCTTATCTGCCAGATGCAATCATGATTTAAATATTGTGACATGTGCTGCTGTTCCTATATTGCAGCCAACAGACAATAAACACTGAAATAATAAATCAACACCCATATAAGAGCAGCTCACATCTCAGAGCCTTTGTTGTTCAGCTGCCAGCTTGTGAACACCTTGTGATCCCCTTCTTGCTACAATTTGTAACCTACGAACCATATAAAACAAGCATTTGTCAATGCCGAATGTTGATTGCGTTGGTCTGTTGAGCTCTCTCAGTGGCCCTCTGTCACTGGCTCAGTCTGTTTGTCCCGGTGCTGCAGGCTGCTCTTTTGTACTGGTCTGCTGCCTGGGTTGGCACCCTGTTCTGCTGAGGAAGAAATCCACAGCTGTCCCAACAGAGCTCCATTGAGGTTACTCACTCCCCCTCTCTCACTCACTTATTCTGTTTCTCCTGCCGCTGCAGGCTGCCCTTTTGTACTGGGCTCCTGCCTGCATTGGTGGCTTTCTCTACCCACAAATAAATCCACAGCTGTCCTGACAGAGCTCCGTTGAGGTCGCTCACTCCCCCATCTCACTCACTCATTCTGATTCTTCTGGCACTGCAGGCTGCCCTTTTGTACTGGGTGCCTGCCTCTTTTGGTGCCTTTTTTCTGCCCACAAAGAAATCTTCAGATCTGCAGCAGTCCCGACAAAGCTCTGTGGAGCTTGTTCACTCCCCTTATCTCACTCGCTCATTCTGTTCTGCCAGTGCTGCAGGCTGCCCTTTTCTACTGGCTCCTGCCTGCATTGCTGCCTTCTTATGCCCACAAAGAAATTTGCAGCAGTTACAATACAGCTCTGTTGAGCTCACTCACTCGCTCATTCTGGTTTTCCTGCCACTGCAGGCTGCCCTTTTGTACTGGACCCCTGCATGCACTGCTGCCTTTTTCTGCCCACAAACAAATCTGCAGCAGTCCCAACAGAGCCTCGTTGAGCTCATTGACTCCCCCTCCCTCACTCACTCATTCTGTGTCTCCTGGTGCTGCAGGCTGCCCTTTTGTACTGGGCTCCGACCTCCATTGGTGGCTTTTTCTGTCCAGAAAGAAATCTGAAGCAGTCCTAACACAGCTCCACTGAGCTTGCTTACTCACCCTCTGTCACTCTCGCATTCCATTTGTGCCAGCGCTGCAAGCTGGCCTTTTGTACTGGGCTCCTGCCAGCATTGCCACATATTCTTCTCACAAAGAAATCTGCAGCAGTTACACTAGAGCTCCACTGAGCTCACTCACTACCGCTCTGTCACTCTCTCATTCTCTTTCTCTTGGTGCCTCAGACTGCATTTTTGTATGGGGCTCCTGGCTGCATTGGCACCTTTGTTTGTCCACAAAGAAATCTGCAGCTGTCCCGACAGTGCTCTGTTGAGGTTGCTTAGTCTCCCTGTCTCATCGCTCATTCTGTTTGTCCTGCCGCTGCAAGCTGCCCTTTTGTATGGGGCTGCTGCCTGCATTGGTGCCTTTTTCTGCCCCCAAAGAAATCCCAGCAGTCCTGATAGAGCTCCATTGAGCTCACTAAGTCCCCTTGTCTCTCTCACTCATACTGTTTCTCCCACTGCTGCAGGCTGTCCTTTTGTACTGTGCCCCTGCCTGTATTGATGCCGTCTACTGCCCCCAAAGAAATCCGCAGCAGTCCTGAGAGTGCTTTGGTGAGTTCACTAACTCCCCTTCCCTCACTCGGGCTCTCGTTCTGTTTCTACCAGTGCTGCAGGCTGCCCTTTTGTACAGGGCTCTTGTGTTGGGTCCTTTGACTGAACACAAAGAAATCCGCACCAGTCCCGACAGAGCTCAGTTGAGCTCAGTCACTCCCCCTCACTCAGTCGAGTTTAATCTGCCCCAAACACTGATTTCCTAGAGTGACCATGCTACTGTCCGTCAGGAGTGCAAAACATATTTTAGCCAGGATGTGAAAATGACAACTGGTGTTCATAGGAGTTATGGAAAAATGCCACAGTTGAAAACGTGGCGTGACAGTGTTATAAATTTGCGAAGTTACAAGGGTGCGTGGAAACAGTTCAACGCATGCTTGCAATACAGCCATGTTATGCAGTTTCATCACCAAATTTTCAACATAGGGATTTTAGGACCTCTGCTCATGAACAGTGCCACTGTCATTTTCTTAATCCATCCCAAACACTGATTTTCCACAGTATCCACGTTATTCTGTGCCAGAACTGTGAAAACACATTTTGTTCTGAATGTGAAAAATGACAGTTGTACTGCTTATAAGAAGGTGTGAAAAAATGGCACTGTTGAAAATCTGGTGTGACAGTATTACAAACCTGCGAAGTTACAAGGGTGCACGGAAAGTGCGCAATGCACACTTGTAACACAGTCAATTGATGGGCTATCATCACCAAATTTTCAACATAGGCATTTTAGGACCTCTGCTCATGAACAGTATCATTGTCATTTTCTTAATCTGTCCTGAACAGTGATTTCCCACAGCAACCGCTCTATTCTGCGCCGGAAGTGCGAAAACACATTTCAGCCAGGATGGGAAAAATGACAGCTGTACTGTTCATAAGCAAGTCTGGGAAAATGGCAATGTTGAAAATCTGGAGTGAAAATATTATAAATTTGCGGCCTTAGAGCATGTGTGCCAACTGCGCAACGCACGCTTGTAACACAGTCATTTTGCGGAGTATCGTCACCACATTTTCAACATAGGCATTTTAGGACCTCTACTCCTCAACAGTGTCACTTTCATTTTCTTAATCTGTCCTGAACACTGATTTCCCACAGTGACCATGCTATTCTGCGACAGAAGTGCGAAAAACACATTTTGACAGCTATACTGCTCACAAGGAGGTGTGACAAAATGTCAGTGTTGAAAATCTGGTGTGAAAATATTGTAAACTCGTGAAGTTATGAGTGTATGTAGCAGTTGCGCAACACACCCTGGCAAAACAGTCATTTTGGATTTTTTCCACCAAATTTGCAACACAGGCTTTTTGAGAGTCCACCTCATGAACACTGGCACTGTTGTTTCATTAATCAGCCCCAAAGGGTGATTCTGCACAGTGATCGCAAAACCACCTTTTAGGGATGATTAACGCCATGACAGTTCAAGAATTCATGAGGAGGGGTCCCAAAAACCTTGTGTTGAAAATTTGGTGAAAAAATTCCCCAAAATGCCCGTGATATGCACTAAAGTTGAAAAAAAACCTATTTTTTGCACTATATAGCTTACCGGCATTTCCTCAATTCGCGGTTGGCTTTGTAGAGTGCAGACGTGTTCCCAGTCCACCGAAGATCATTGCACCAAGCTCTGGAGGTAAGTATGGGGTGAGGGGGGTGTGTGGGGAGGCAGGGTGTGCAGTTGGTGCTTGCAGGTTGCGGGTGGGGGGGGCAGGGCGAGTGCCGAGGAACAGTTTCCTTCTTTTCAGGGTAAAAAACCAAAAGACATCACAGGACCATTTTTCACTTCACAGGGGCATCTGGCACACTTGGGTGTTCTCCCAGCATGGCAGCAGAGGCTTCAGTTTGGGGGCCAGCAGTAGCCAGCAGGGGATTGGGCACCCCTGCCAGCAGGAACAAAATGGGGGGGTTCATTATGCCGATGGGGATTGGGCACCCCATCAGCAGGAACAAAATGCGGGGGTTCACTATGTCGACGGGGATTGGGCACCCCTGTCGGCAGAACAAAGGGGGTTACAGAATGCCGATGAGGTCAGCAAGTAAACCACGGTGGGGGGTTATATTGTTTGTGAACAGGGCAGCAAGCCACGCCATGTTCACAAAACAATATCAGGGGTTTCACATCCCGCCCTGCAATGACAGGTTCGCTCCTCATTGCAGCGGATGGCTGACGCTGCAATGACAAGGCGGCCCCTGATTGCAGCGGCTGATTTTTTAGAAAGTTGTGGCATGCTGGCTGAACTAGTGTCAGCAGCAGCATGTCAGGGCATTAAGAGGGGATGGGGGACAAGCCTTTGTGTGGGGGCATTGGGCACAACAGTGTCAAGCCTCCACAACCTGCTTGTGGAGAAAGCTGAAGTAACATGTTTCTTGCGTATGCGCACAATCAACATAAAAATGTATATCAGTTGATTTAGGGACTGGAGAGGAGAGAGTGATCAGTTCTTTGCTTTGTTAAATGGCAAGTGGGACATTTACTACTTCCAGCAACCACTGGGCTCTAACTGCAACCACATCATGCATGCATGAAGTTTGGAAGCAATTGGGTTCAGTACTTTGATGATGAAATACTTCACCTATATTATGTGGGTACTTACAGACTGATGTTTTCCCTTTTGATTTTTGCATGCAAACCATGCTCCGCACAACAAAAACAGCAGGGCATTTAGGATGAACTGTAAAATCTTTTGAAGAAACTCTAGATTGATATTCCTTGTACCCATGCAGGATGGACTATAAAATCTTTTGAAGTAACTTCTGGGGCTGCATGTATCCATGTAATAAGAAAAAACAGCTGTGTCACCCGGCTGGCTCCTTGTCATGTTGATGCTGTAATTATGGATGGGAATTGGGAAATAATCTAAACAAGAGAGCCTATATTTCTTAAATTACATTTTGTGATTATGTATTCAGATGACAGCCAGTCAAGAAGGCAATTTGAAAAAAAAAATTAATTGCATCCTGGAAGTCAGGCAGTGCAAGTAAGGGGCAGCCAGCCTCATGTATAAACATTGGTGTGGAGTAGAGATGGGCAGAATTCTGCATTTTGCTAGATCAATTTTGCATGTCGCACCAGCAAAATATTTCACAAAATGAGTGAATTTAGTGAAATATTTCACAGAACAACATTTTTGAGTATAATCCATCTCTACCTGAGAGGTGCAACTCACAGTGAAATGTATAAAGCAACACTCCACCCGACCTGATAAGATAATGTACTGTCATACAGTACAATAGTATGTAAGTTTTATTTGATGTTTTATTTGATGAGAGCCACATTTACAGCCCAACTAAAGATTTTAAAGTAACTTAAGACAGTTATAAAACAGCACTGTGAATAATATTGGCAGAAATAGATCACATTCTTCTGCATCTTCTAAGGTTTAGAAAGTTTGTAAGATTTGAAATAAAACTTTGACAACTTTTGTTTAGATAAAATACAGTATTTTACTGATTTTCTGTTTTTTTGTTCTTTTTTATTCATTACTGAGTTCATTAGCACAACAACAGGATCAGTATGTTTCATAGTCAACCTTGCACTGTTCAATCTTCTTCTAAAGTTACAGTCATCTCTTTGTGACATCATAACCATTTCCACAGCACCAAACTCTGATGCCATAAAGGACTGCGACTTCAGCAAAGGACAAAGCAAATTAGGCAAATGAACTATTGAGACAAGAATCTGATTGTCATTCAAATGAGCCTACAGTGATAAAGAACAAAGCCAAGAGAACTGCAGACAACATGCAACATTTCAACAACTGTGTCTTCTGTTGGCAATGTTTTCTCAAAATAATAAACTAACTTTTTATAAAGCACAGCAGGACTGCCCACTTTAAATCAAGACACCCATGGAACTTTGTACTACTCTCCTGAGTTTGACAATGCAAGGAATGATGTTCCTTACTTCACGACTCTCAGCTGTCCTGGGTTTTCGGGAATGTCCATGATTTTGCCTCAGAAATGTTCTCCATTCCTCCTAAATTTGGCATTTCTCTCACCAAAGACTGTGTATCTGAATAATAAATTGAAGCCATACAATAGCGCTCCTTTAAAGTTCCTACTAAGAAAATGCTATTTACACTAACCAGCAGATTGTACACTGCTTCTGAAGCTGTTAGTTCTAGTTTTCAGATGAGCCCCAATTTTGGTCATTTGTCCCTGATTTTTAAGCTTTGTCCCTGATGTGCGAGGCAGACTGTTGCGAGGTATGGTCAGATTTTGAGCAACTGAAGCTTGAAACTATGGAATCTTAGTCACATCAGTTCTGAACTTATCTTCAGTTTTCAACACTACATGCAAACAAGACCCCAGAATCACTGCAGTAATTGTTTTCATAACAGCTGTTTTAGGAACTGCTCACAGGTGACTTTTTTGCATAATTTTATAATTTTAAGACAGGTGTAAGCCTATCAAAGTGACCATCTGCTCCACCGAATGGGTTCTGATTGGAATGCCCCTTCAACTACCCCATGCAAGGATGAGAAGTCTAGTATTGAGTGCTGACCAGTATTCCTTGCACTGCTTTAAAAATGTGTTCACTCAGAAAATAGGAACACCTCCTCCATTGTATTCTTATTTATGCAATAGGTGTGAGACCAAAAGCCATTGAATAAATCCATTTATTTCCACATATGTGGAATAAATCTAACCACCCTAGATTTATCCCACATATGTGGGATAAATGCAAACTGTCAATCAAAGCTTTTTTGTTCACTTCTTTGACAAACAAATGTGAATAACTTTAAAACGAAAAATGATAGCATAGTACTGTGAGCACGAAAAATGTTCTGGACAAAAATATCTACAAAATGAGTGGTGTTTCATTTATAGATACCTTTTAGTTTTTTTTATAATTAGCAAAAAACAGCAAAAAATCCTATTTTCTTTTCACTTTTCAGACAAACAAATACAAATAACTTTAAAATGAAAAATGATAACATGGTACTGTGAGCACGAAAAATGTTCAGCATAAAAATATCTACAAAATGAGTGGTGTTTCATTCAGAGATACCTTTTAGTGTTTTCAAAATTAGCAAAAAACAGCATAAAATTCAGTTTTCTTTTCACTTTTTTGACAAACAAATGTGAATCACTTTAAAACTAAAAACGATAGCATGGTACTATGAGCACAAAAAATGTTCAGCATGAAAATATCTACAACATGAGTGGCATTTCATTAATAAACACCTTTTAGTTTTTTTTTATAATTAGCAAAAACAGCATAAAATTAAATTTTTGTTTCACTTTTCATCAAACAAATGTGAATAACTTTAAAACAAAAAGGTAGCATGATACTGTCACCATGACATTTGTTCAGCAAGAAGTTCTCTACAAAATGAGTGGTGTTTCATTTAATAGCAACCATCCTGGCTAGGACATACACCAGGAAAGTTAACCAAAAGTCCCAGAAAGTCCCAGAAATTACCATTTAAAAAAGAACATAAACAGTCAAAACCAAATGTTCCCACACTGATAAGAAGCATCCCTATTGCATAAATGAAATATACAATGGTGAGCTGTCAGGTCAAATGATTTATCTACACTTGTATATTTGACCTGGACACCTCACTCGTGGCTTACGCCACTCGTGAAGTTCCCCGAGGTCAAACAGCACTTGTGTAGATAAATCATTTATCTGACAGCTCACCATTGTATATCCCATATTTATTGTTTGGTAACTGGATATGGCTCAATAGGAACAAGTATCTGTTTTCAAGGGCTGCATGAGCACTGAGGAGGTTAGGTGACTTGTTCAGGGTGACCCAGTATGCAAGTGAAGGTTAAGTCAAATTGGATCTACTGGATGTACCAAGCTCATTCACAGCTGATTACTCTAACCTCTAGGCTATACTGCCAGATCCAGCTATTTCATTTCTTAGCCATGACTAAAAACATGCAGAAAAATATTACTGTCACATCACTCAGGTGACTCTTTTATCTCTAGTTACTTAGAAGGTTTAATGATAAATCTCTAAAATAAATAGGCTAATGAAACTGAACAAAATCTTCAGTCCTCTTCATGTCAAATGGTAGCTACTAGCTACAGAGAGAATAATACATGGGGAACCATATGTAACAAGGCTATGATTCCTTCATGGGGTTCTGATGAGATCATAAGGACCTCAAGAGCGAAGCTGAGGAGATCCTAATGTTATCAGAACCCCAAGATGGAAACTTAGCAAAGCTGAACATGGTTGACAGAGTGTGATTTTGTGTATGGTTTAAAACATAACATTAAAAAAATGTGTTTTTTTTTTCAACCCAGGAAATCGAGTGTTTATTGTTTTATTATTTAAAAATTAAAAACACAGCCACCCTGCTATTCAGAACCCACACAGGTGAGGAGTAGCCTTATGTTTTCTAAAATGATGAAACAATAAAAAAAACTTTGTGTTGGGCAAATGGATGGGTGCTGTATGTTTGTGTGTGGGGGGAGGGATTAAGGCTGCAGGTGGCACAAGTTTTCAGTCTAATTAAAAAAAGCTGTTGTATCACAGAAGGGCATGCCAGCATTGTATGACCTTTGAACTGTGGTACAAGAACTTTTTAGTTAGATGGGAAATCCATGCACAGCAAGGGATAACCATATATTGTGAATATTTACTTCTGTCTTAAAAAATGACTTAGTATAGTTGATAACTATTGTAATCATTCCTAATGGGGTTGGGAGGGCATGGGTTGATGGCAAAAACAATAAGCAGAAACCAGATCTGTATGTCTGGACTCTAGAAATCATATTTTAATACATCCAGTTACAGTTCAAAATCATAATGTTGTTCTTATGGTGGTTGTTCGTCATTTGTAACATTGCACCCACACCCTAAAATCTTTCACACATTATCTTATACAAATATAAGAGTCTGCTAGGCATCATTTTTCTCCATATCAAAGCTTGCTTTTGTTTAAAACAGACACTTTTGGCCAACATTAAGAAACACTTGGCACAATGAGGAAAGTTTGAGAACTGTTAAGATTTAAATACAATTCTGTTTATATTTCACATATTTTCTATAATTCTTTTTTTTTTTTTTACTGAGAACAGTTACTGAAAACAGGACCTCTGTTCTGAGAAGCGTATCTGCTCTTTCTGTCTGTCTGCACCTAACATCACAATCCCTTACTTACGACATCGTAATTATCCCCCAATGGATTGTGATGTCATGTGTAGACAATCAGCCAGAGCAGATTGTGCAGTGATCCTGCTTTCATGCAAATCTCCTTAGAAATAAAGAAATAAGGGCAAGAATTACAGAAAAAATATAAATATTAGCTAAATTGTGTCTAAACAGCTTTTTCAAGTTCTCCCAATACAGCTGGAAGATTTTTAAACCATTTGAAACAGTGCCCCATCTGCTAGCCATGTGAAAGTACAATACACCTTACCACAACAGTTAAAATTATTATGCCAACAGAATATGAGCTTTATAAACCATTTGATAAGACAAGTTAACCTTTCTTGCTGCCTTTACTATAGAAAAGACACATCCAATCTAGTTCCAAATGACTCTTAATAAACCTTCCTGGTGTACTTATACAGACAACCATCAGTTTCAAATACCTTGTACTGCACCTGAGTAGAAAAGTCTGAATTTAAGTAGGAAATATGCCAATTTGTAAGCACAACATTCAAGATCAGTAAATCAAAGCCAAAAATGAGACTTAAAATGCAAAAGAACTAGAATGCATTGGATCTTCAGTGAAGTGCACTGTCACACTGATATCAAAGATATACAGTACAGTATACAATCCACTTTGATATAATCTATTAAATATAACCGAAAGTCAAACATCTCCTCAAAAAATCATCTGTACATAAAAAGCAGCAATACACATATATTAAACCTATATGGTGTACATTCTTACTAGTGTAATAGCCAGATTTTTCAGGACTCAACTTGACTATTTCTGGGGCTCTCGAGTCCTCTCTGGACATACCTCGAGGGGTCTGGCATAGATTTTTGGAGTACCTGTGGTACTGGAACAGTAAGTGCTGTCGGTGCCTCCATCTGAGGTGGTGATGGGGAATTCCTGAAAATAAATTACAGGTTAGCACCCCCCAAAGAAAATATAGTAGCTGCCCTATTGTACCTTCCCCACATATAGTAACATAGAACACAGAAATATAGAATTTGACAGCAGATAAGGACCGCTTGGCCCACCCAGTCTCCCCATTTCCCTACTTAATGAATAAGCTGCAGATCCTAGTTAACCAATGGCCTACTTCCTCCTACCCCTAACCCCTAGAATTACCTTATGTCTGTCCCATGTATTCTTGAATTCCCCTCACTGTTTTTGACTCTACAACTTCCTCAGGAAGGCCGTTCCATGCCTCCACAACACTCTCCATGAAAAAATACTTCCTCACATTACCTCTGAGCAATCCTCCTTCTATCTTCAAATTGTGCCACCTTGTTCTTGCACCTCTCTTTTTCTGAAAGATGCTACCCTCTTGGACTTTGTTGATTCCCTTGAGGTACTTGAAAGTTTCTAACATGTCCCCCCCTCGTCCCTCCTTTCCTCGAGGGTACACATATTAAGCTCCTTAAGTCTCTCTTCATATGTCTTCTGGTGCAGATCCTGCACCATTTTAGTTGCCCTTCTCTGGACTGCCTCCATCCTGTCTATGTCCTTGCAGAGATTGGGTATCCAGAACTGCACACAGTACTCCAGATGGGGTCTCACCAGTTGTCTGTACAGAGGGATGACAACTTCCTGTTTTCTACTAGTGATGCCTCTTCCTATACATCCCAGTAACCCCCCCCAGCCCTCCTTACTGCCCTGTCACATTGCTCGCCCACCTTTAGGACATCCGATATGACTACCCCCAGGGCCCTTTCCATTTTTGTTGTTGTTAGTATCTCACCCCTCAAAGTGTACTCTTGCCCTGCCATACATTTGACCATTCCTCCAACCTTGCAAGCCTTTCTCATCCTTTCCACGACAGCTTGTGTATCAACCCTGTTGCAGATCTTTGTGTCATTTGCAGAGACATACTTTTCCTTCCAGTCCCTCTGCAGTGTCACTTATAAAGATATTGAAGAGGACCAGTCCTCGAACTGAACCCTGTGGTACCCTACTAGTAACCTTCCTTTCTTCAGAGTGGACCCTGTTTACTATTACCCTCTGTGTTCTGTTCGTCAGCCAATTTTTTACCCAGGCTACCATCTTGGGACCCACTCCCAGGCTGGCTAACTTGCATATTAATCTTTTTTGTGGAACTGTGTCAAATGCCTTGCTAAACTCTAGGTAGGCCATGTCCACAGCTTTTCCCTGATCTACTATTTTGGTCACCCGGTCAAAGAAATCTATTAGCTTCATCTGACATGACCTTCCCACTGTGACACACATCAACAATTCCCACCTTCAGCATTAAGACACTATACCAGAATGTAACCTTAACAATTAACAGTTTTATTTTGGGGGAGGGGGAAAGGAGAAAATTAGCATAACGTTAAGACAGTTGCAGCACTTTTGCCCCACTATTTTCTGCCTCACACCCACAGGTGCACCTGGTTTCTAACTTGACAGCTGCCCAGAGTGTCTATAAGTCCAAGGGTTGGGTACCACACCACTGATGCAGAAGACATGGCGGTATCTTTCCTCAGGGCTCAAATATCTTTAAAGAGATGCAAATTTTAAAATTTTTGCCTGGGCACACTTTTGATATTAGACACAGCCCTGCCCAGGATTTAACTCTTCCATTTTATCTCTGACTTGAAAACTAGCTAGATGAATACTTCCCCAAAGTCGCAGCCCAGGGTACTTACAGTTCTGAAGATTGCTAAAGGGTATTCAGACACTTGACGCCACAATACCATGCTGATATTAGGAGTTGTTAGTGCAAAACATAGCCACTAGAGGAAACAATGATGACATTCAGTCTTTACCTGCCAAGCATCTCCCCTCTTCACCCTTGGGGGGACTTTGTATGTGGTGATCACCTGGCAGGCATCTCGACTCTTTCTTTCACAGGATTCTCTCCTTGTTCGGGTACAACTTCACTCCTTGTCCGAGTACCAGTTCACTACTTGTCTGGGTACAAATTCTCTCCTTGTTCAGGTCCAACTCTCTCCCCACTAGGGAAATCATACTGCAATCCTACTCTCCAAGTTGGCAGAGCACTGTGCATTTTAGGCAGTGACATTTACCATTTCTGATGTCCAACTGTAGATTCAATACCTTTTCTGCACAGCAGAACAGTCCAATCCTTATGGACAAACTTCATAAATGTCACACTTTCCTGGTGATATTGTCGCTGTCATCACACAGTCATCCTAGGTGATACAGTATCGTCACTATCACCACATGGTTATCCTGTGTGATATTGTCACTGGCACCATATGGTCATCCTAGATGATATTGTCACCATCACCACACAGACAAATTTCCACACAGCCTCTCATAGGTGCTGGCCTCCTGTCTGGAACAAAATCCCTCACTGCAGCAACATTCTTCAGCCACAGATTCATTTCTTACTGGCTGTCTCACTAGAGCAAACTTCCTTCTCCCACAGCTGAAGGTTCCAATCTGAGCAGCAGTTCCTAATGGCTCTGCAAGTTTCAAAAAGGCTCTGAGTCACTTGTCCTCTGCTGTGGCCAATGAGACCAAGGAACAAACCCACAAACCTTAAGGGTTATCAAGCACCAAGCACTCTCTTCTGAATCCTGGCTTGGCTCTCACTACCAACAGTAGACCTCTTTTGGCAGATGATAGTCTCTTTTGGTAGCTCTTAAAACCTTTGTTCCTTGAAATTCAGTGCATTCAAAAATCTCATTCATAATATCACCTCTGAATTCTACCATTATTTCTAACCCCCTCCCCCCCGAGCCACCTTACTGTCCTGCACTGTACTTGTCCCTCTTCTGGGATGGTCCATGTGGACACTAGCACTTATTCCCTGGCATCCACTTTTTGTGATCTATTTCACTACCTTTATTTTCTACTTTGTTGTGTTTCCTTGTGTTCTTACAAAGTGAACCTGAAGTGATGCATTTCTGGCCTTGATCTTATGTGTACTGCTGTTATACTATATTTATTCTCCTTGTTATTGTGTATTTTGTTGCTCATGATGTATGTTGTACAAGGGATATCCTTGCAAATGAGTTTGCTCAACAGATACTCATCCCTTCACAATAAACTGAACTGAACTATAGAAACCTTAAACCCTTTGAATTCAGAGTCCCCTCCCCCAGCGCTTTCACCACTGTGGTTGCAGGCACTTCCAGCTCTCTCACAGCTAGATGTTAGTGGGCTCCACAGCTCTCTCACAGTTGAAGGTTTCACAAAGTTCCCTGAGCACTGAGGACAGGTAACAGGCAATTCCCAGGAAGGCCCTTTCTAAGACTTGAAGATAAATCTTTCTGCAAGAGAAAGAGAGCCCACTTCCTCAGAAGGGAGTCATGCTGAACTGACTTAAGTACCAAAAGCTTCTCAGTTTTGGGAGCTCTCTCAACTCCTTATTTTTTTGAAACACTTGTCATTCTGAAAAAAATAATATTAATTACTCTCCTTTGATGTCCTATTGGTCCTCTGAAATGACACCCAGAATTAACCCTCCTTTTTCTCCCCAAAGTCCTTATCTAGTCCCATAATCCTCTTAAACAATCTTTATATTTTGATTGCCTATAACAGGAGATAAAGGAGAGCATCAGGGCTGCTGAACTTCAAGTCCAAAGAAAGTCCCAACTTATACATGTATATATTGTAGCCACACAAGTAAGTTTTACCATTTATTTTACCCACAGATCTGAAGCAGACCCCTTGCCCTCTCACATCATTGCAGTGTCATACATTTTCATTTATTCCCTACACCATCACTGCTGCCAAAAGCTCTGTATCCCTAGGCAGCAGGTGGGACCTCATTAATATTCATGCCTTTTATGAATGTCTCATGCCCAAGCAGTGCTCTTAGGGGCTCTTAAACTAAATATAATTCAGGCTCCTCTGCCACCTCCTTCAAGTGTCCGGGCCCAGATTTACACATTCTGGGGGTCAGGAGCACCAGAGAGGCCTCTGGATTGCCATCACGGCAAGAAAGCCAAATGAGTGAACTGAGTATGTGCAGATTACTGACCAACATGCAAGCAGGGATTCAGCCTGGCAGCTCCTTGGAAGAAGCTGGCCCACACCCTTAAGCCCAACAAAGTTGAGGGGCTTACAACAATATCAAAAAGGTTTGAAATTCCTGCACAAGTTTTGGTTAATAGCTGAATATGGAGTTTAAAGTGATTTTGTGAGCTTTTCCATAGCAAATGGGATTAGTAACCTGTAGTGACTTGTATGAGTTGTGAATCAATCTCCTACCATTCAAACTGCCAAAATGTGCTATTTTCCAATAAATAAATCCTTTTATTTATGTGCTGTGCTTCATTTGCATAACCCATCCCTTTTTTTCTCAGTGCAGCAACCCCCAGGTGTGACATCATGTAAGGGAAACAACGTTTTTAAGCACTGTTTTGATCTGTTGGTCAGTTATGATATTGCAGACATCTACACTACCAACATAGGAGACTACATCTCTCAGGAAAGAAATCTTGTCAGCTAGATACTATATGCATGATTTCTTGTTTTGAATATAAACATATGAAAGTTTTTATTGTTGAAGTCATGACAGAAATATGAGACTGCACCTCTCAGTAAGGGAATTGGAAAATAACTTATTGTACCCACAACGTCTTGCTATGTACATGTGCATATTAGGTGCATCCAGCACCACCAAAATAAGGGACTGCTCCTCTGAATAACTAACATTTACATCAACATTATAATTTACCCACAATTCTTTGGTTTTGTATGTAAAACATTGGCAGTTCCCTTGCATGACATCATTCTACAGGTGTGACTGCAAACAGAAAACTGGAGGACACAGTGCTGATAAAACATAAATAAAATGACTATGACAGATTTTTTTACAAAACAAATTGCATCTTCAACATCTGAAGCATGAGTGACAGTGGCATACTATGTAAAAAAGGCATTTACAAAACCTCACAAAATCACTTTAACCACTGTAAGTACATATATGTGTGATAACAGCACTTATTAGTTATTACATATTTTCTAGTAACCAGGGTCATTAAGTTTTCACATGTAGTTGGCACTGAAAAAAATATGTATGTGGCCCAGTTCTTAAGTAAACATTGACATCTTTTTGTGCATAATTCATATGTCCATATAACCAACAGTAAAAAAATACAATCACATATGCTTAGGCAAAACAACAACACTGATTTATTTTAACATTAATACAACAATTAAAGCTGAACTGACAGATGCAAAGTGAATTAAAAAGAAAGTTGGAGGAATGGTCATAGCAAGTCCATGCCAATGTACACAAAAAGACATGCTGTCAATCAAAATTTGAAAGGACTGATATTCTCTTTTTAGCAAAACAACACAAAATAATTTTTTTTCTTGGTTTTGCAAAATAAAATCAAAAAACAAAAACACATAGCATAGTTTGTACAACACACAAGAATAACAATTAAACCATTTGTATGTTGGTACTTAAAATGGCCGTGGGTAACATGTAAAACATAATCCAGTGAATTTAACTTTCAATATTATATTAAACCTTGCAGAGCCACAGACTTATATATCAGTCTAAAAATCATATACGTTCTAATTCTGTTGGCAGCCTAAGGATTATTGGTTCTGTATGTCAGCCTGATAAGAGATTCACACAATTTACAACAGATTCAGAGGACTTTGAATGGTCCACTCCAGACATGAAAACACACAAATAATAAAGAATACAAGTGGCCCGGCCCGGTGCCACTGAAGGTTCAGGAGCTGGACACCATACCTCGCGCCACACCGGTGGCCCATGTTCGGGAATGGACACGAGCCACTGGGAGTTGGCTGGGAGGAGAAGGGTGGAGCATCTGGAGAACTGCTCTCCTTCTCCTGGGAGGGGAAGGGAGCTGGCCTTGGTATCGCTCGCCCCTTGGGGGAAGCTGGGGGACATGTCACCTCACTGGAACATGGATGGAGCTGGGGCAGACGCTTGCCTTGGCATTAGCTTCATTGCATGCTCCCAGCTCCAAGGGGACTTCATTGAAAAAACTCTGCCAGCCCCTGTGAATGAGCTGAGGCTTGGTGTCTGACCCTCCAGCCACCTTCAGTTCCGCCTCAGCAGTCCCACTTGGGGGGGGGCATATCCCCAGGTGAAGGTACGGGTCACTGAGCCCAGGGTGAGCCAGCTCACAGGGCTGGGGTGCTGGCAGCAAAAAAGCATAGCGTGGAAAAAAAAGAAGGAATACACATAATCAGTGCAATATTGGCCAGCAAGTTTCTGTGACCTTACTATGTTGGCACTAAAACAGCTACATTGCTGAATGGTTTACATTTGCTAGTTCAAGTAGGATTCACTTGTTTTGAGTATCAGACAAAAATAACAACAAATGACGTTATCCTTTCAGAAATCCAGACACTCACAGGATGAGCTTGAGTATCCAGAAATACATATACCCGACATAATTTCACATGGCAAAATTGTATTTTGCCATGCATAATTATGTGCGATAGAGTCCGCACAGGTGAAACACAGTTTTGCTACATGTGTAGCAAGAGAAAGAAGGTGCTGGCCAATCTGCTTCTGTGGTGTGGAGGGCTGGGTTATGAGCAGTATGGCTGCATGGAACAGGGTTCTATTCCAGGTGTGGCATTCATTTTTGTCTCCCCACTGTTCAGCCCCATAATATTTTTTTTTACCAACTCCAAGGTCTGCTCCCCCCTTGGAGTTGGTTATTTAAGTTATGGGGTTGCAGTGGGCAATGACCCCCACACTGACCATAAATCCCTGTCGGAATGTTGAAATTCAGTCTCCTGAACTCGGTCTTATGGAGTTGGGGAAACTGAATTTCGAGATTCCATAGGTAATCCCAAATGATAATAGTTCATAGAAAAAAAATACCTTTGGCTTCATTCTTCTCTGTCTGCTCTTGAAGCTTTCAATATAGTCTGTTGTGCAGTCTTTTTTTTTTGTATTGCTTTTTGTTTTGCATTTTCCCTATCTTTTGAACTCTGCTTATTTAAGCCTGAGTGCACTGTTGTTTTAACTGGAGTATAATTCACGTGGTACAACTGGTTTAAATGTGTTGGGATTTGTATGCCTAGATAATGGACTTCATCTCTGACTCATTTAAAAGGAAAATTGCCTTTCAAATGATCTGTTATTGACCCACTAACAATTAGTATTTCCATTTTGTCAGAGTTTACTTTGAATCCAGGGCTTCTTCAATTTCTGTAATATGTCTAGTATAATTGGGACAGATTGTTGAGGTACTATCTGCATACAGTGTTATCTGGTTATCATACCCATTGACTTTATTGCCTTGAAAAGCTTCTGCTTACCACACTGCTACTGCAGGGTTCTCTTTGCTAAGTGTGAAGAGGAGGAGACAAAGGGCACAACCCTGTCTCCTACCTCTCTCAGTGTTATAGACCTCAAAAAGTGCACCATGGGCTCTGACTCTCCCAACTGGATATGAGTGCACATTTTTAGCCAAGATGTGAAGCTCAGTTGAAAACCCATGTTTGATATTCCCATCTACAAGTATGCCCAATTTAGCCAGTCAAATGCTTTTTCTGCATCCAGGAAAAGTGCAAGTTGTGGGAGGTTACTGGTGGTGTGACAAGAGAGTCTATTTAAGAGGTGCCATTGTTATGTAGATATCTTAGGGATAAATCCTACTTGGTCAGGGTGTACCAGGGTTCCCATTCAAGTTTGAGCCTGTTGTCCATGATTTTAGTAAAGAACTTTGTGCCCTGGTTCAAGAGGGAGATTGGCCAGAAGGCTACACAAGTGTTCCCTTTTCCCAGCTTAGGGTTGACTGTAACCAGTGCTTCCTGCCTTGAAAAGGGGAAGAGGAAATTTATTTAACCAGGAAAGGCAGAACTAAGCTGAAGCTTGTTTCCAGTTGCAACCTGGGAGCACAAGGAAGTTAAGTGACTTGCTCAGGGTCACATAGCATGCAAGTGGAGGCTAATGGGATTCAACCCCAGGTTCTAGTACTACCTGAGTAATTTCCTCCCCTGAGATGGACCTGTCTAATCTAGCACCTATTTCTGGAGGTATTGAGTTCAGGTTGAGGTTCTATAAGCCTCATCTCGGTAGTGGGGAAGATCATGGAAGCACTACTGAAGGAGAGATTGGTGGAACATCTGGTTGTCAATGGACTACAGGACCCAAGGCAGCATGGTTTCACCAGGGGAAGGTCATGTCAGACCAACCTCATTGAATTTTTTGACTGGGTGACTAGGGAGGTGGATCAGGGGAGGGCAGTGGACATGGCCTATCTGGACTTCAGCAAGGCCTTTGACACTGTGCCACATAGAAGACTATTGCACAAACTGGGGAATATGGGTGTGGGCAGGACAGTAGTGCGGTGGGTAGGTAACTGGCTGGGCAGCAGGACACAGAGGGTGGTAGTAAATGGCTGTCACTCCACAGAGGGAAGAGTGACCAGTGGGGTACCACAGGGATCAGTGCTGGGACCGGTACTATTCAATATCTTCATCAGTGACATTGCGCAGGACCTAGAAGGCAGAATTTCACTGTTCGCTGATAACACAAAGCTCTGTAACACAGTAGACACACCAGAGGGTGTAGACAGAATGAGAAGGGACCTGCAGAAACTTGAAGAATGGTCAGGGGTTTGGCAGTTGAAATTCAATGCAAGGAAGTGCAAGATAATGCATATTGGGCACAAAACCCTGGCACAATATATCATTTGGGGGTGAGGATATAGCATGCAACAAGCAGGAAAGGGATCTTGGGTTATCATCTCTGATGACCTCAAGGCAGGAAACAGTGTGACAAGGCAGCAGGTAAAGCAAATAGGATGCTGGGATGCATAGGCAGGGGCATCACCAGCAGGAAAAGGGAGGTCATAATTCCACTATACAAGACACTAGTGAGGCCGCACCTGAGTACACTGTGCAGTTCTGGAGACCTTACCTACGTAAGGACATAGACAGGGTAGAGAAGGTTCAGAGGAGGGCAACAAAGATGGTGCATGGATTGCATCACAAGTCCTATGAGGACAGGTTGAAGGCACTGAACATGTACTCCCTGGAGGAGAGGAGGAGAGAGAGGGATATTATGAGACATACAGTATCTTACAGGGAGGAACAGGGTGCAGGAATGCACTATTTTAAGCGAAAAAGATGTTTCCAGGACTAGAGGGCATGGGATGAAGTTGGAGGGAGGACGATTCAGAGGAAACGTGAGGAAGAATTTCTTCACAGAACGGGTTGTGGACAAGTGGAACACCCTGCCAGAGGAAGTGGTGGGGGCTGAAACAATCACGGGATTTAAGAATGCATGGGATAGACATAAAGGAATTCTGGAGGTCAGGGGTAAGGTGCAACAGACTTCCTGGAAAACATAAACTGAACTTACAAACTTAAATGGGCAGACTAGGTGGGCCATAGGCCCTTATCTGCCGACACTGTCTATGTATCTATGTATCTATGTAAGAATTGTTCAGTGCACTGCTGCACTCTATCTGACCATTTGCGTTCAGCATAGCGGTCCTTAAAGAACTACTTAAAGCACTGGGCTTTTCTACCAGGAGTCCCCCATATCTGTGTTTGTTCTCTATTGTTCTTAATCCCTGGTACTACTCTGTCTGCAGCTATTTTTTTAAATGTATAGTCTAAAATCTTTGCAGGCTTCCTACCCACCTCATAATATCTATGGTTTGCATATCTTAGGTACCCCTCTGCCTTCTCCTGCTGTTTCTTTTAATTTTTGACAAGTTTTGGACAGGGTTACCAATAATTTTTTACATCCTGGATTAGCTTTTTGTTGTCTTTCCAGATCTGATATGGACCATTCCAGTACACTGTAGAACTGATTTTTTTTCACTCTAAAAAAAGTCTTGCTATGTTCGCTGTAGAAAGAGACTCGCTAAATTAATTGAACAGCTAAGTTAGTTATTTATGTCAGACTCATTATATGGCAGTACAGGACAGTGAACTTTAACTGCCTCAAACATGACACATAGCCTCAGACCGCTAAATTAAATTAACTCACTACTTTTGAATTCTAAAGTATCTGAGGTTACTTTGTTTTGTTCATTTTTGGCTTAGACATAACTTACGATTTGACACCAAGGTTGTGCAATCATCATATCCCATACTAGTGCCTCAGTGACTGTGGTGTTCTGGTTAAGGTCATACGCTCCTGTGAGGCACTGACTGCCCAGAGTTTTAAAATTGGGATTATTTAGTAAGGATGTATTAATATCCAAATAGATTTGCTGTCCCCCTTCCCTAACTGTAGTACTACTAAAATAGTGGCATGATCAGATTGTGCAATACTAAATATATTTTAAGCATTAATATGGTGTATATGTTGTTTCTGGGTAAAAATTAAGTCAGTTCTGGAGTAGGCAGAGTGCAGGTGAGAATAAAATTTAAAATCTCTTTCCATTTTTGGCATATGCCTCCATTTAGCTGCATGACTCAGCTCCTCTGTTAGTGCTTTCAGAGTTTTTGCTGCAAAGATATTTCTTGTCAAGTGTCTGGCAGAGTGGTCCTTTGCTGGTGACATGGCACAACTAAAATCTCCACCTCAAATTATCTCCCCTTCACAGCAATTTGAACACCTTACCACAAGCCTCTTTAAAAAACAGGCCTACACAGTCCTGCAGGGTGTACATATTTACTAAGTGAGTTAATTCACCATGAAGTTTGCCAGTCAGTATTGCCAACCTCTCTTCCATGCCAGTTTCTGATGAAATGATTTCAAGTGGACAACTCATTTAATGAATATGACTGTACCTGCTTTTTTCGCTCTCTCAGGTGGGATGCCGCCCCACACCTGCCAACCTATATTCTTCTTAGTTTTAAATGTTCAGCAGGTGATACATTTGTCTTTTGTCTCTTAGATGAAAAGAGACATCACTGTTAAGGCATTTTAATTCACTCAGAATAATAATGCATTTTACTGGCGAGTTCACCCCCTTACATTATAAGAAACTCTGTTTAGCATACCCATGATTAATTTATGGTGGATCGCTGCTGATAACCCTAAGTGCTTTTCTCTCCCTATGATCTGTGATTTTAGAGCACATAAAACCAGTTTGGTTCCACCATGAACTGTAACTTGTACAAGCCATGAGAACAGTCAGGAACCTAACCAAAGTTCAAAAGACAGACTCCACCCTTAATTTACAGAGACATACCTAGAGCTATGGTTATTAGTTGGTATAATTCCTAGATAATTGTACCAACCTGGTACTATGTGGGCAAGCAACAAGTTGCCCAAATAGAAAGTGCAGACAGCCCACCTTTTGCTCCAGATGTCACTTAAAATGGTTATCCCTTCTCCCTAGTGAAGGAGGTGATTTAATTAAAAAATCACAAGTACAGGATCATATGGGTGAAGGAGACCTGTAATATTCAGAACAGTACTATTAGTAAAATATTTTATTCATTAAATGAATGGGATACTAAGTTGAGCAAAGCTCATTCTCAATGAGGTCCCATGCACTCACAAGTTTTAACATTCACCATAATATACAGAAAACTTAAAATACAATATCTACTTTATACACACACTATGGCAGAAAACAATGACTTATCCACTCTCTGTGGCACTCCATTCTGCTCCCTCACCCACAGTAGAGCCACAGCCTTGGATCCCGCTCCCCTACCCCAGCAGCAGAGCCACTTGGTGACACTCACCCCTGCTTCCCTTCCCCCAGAAGCAGAACCACTCAGCAGCATTCCGCAACTCTCTCCCCCTACAGCAGAAGCACTTGATAGTACTCCATCCCAGCATCCCAGAAGCAGAGTCACTCAATGGCATTCCATCCTGCTCCCCCTTCCCCAGCAGCAGAGCCACAGCACTGGATCCTGCTCTCTTACCCCAGCAGCAGACCCACTTTGTGGCATTCCATCCACCCCCCCCAACAGAACCACTTGTTGGCACACTGTCCCACTCCCTCAGCAGCAGAGCCGCTTGGTGGCATTCCATCCTGCTATGATAAAGTTATATTATGTGGAGCACATTAATGGAAATGGTAAAAGGGCAAATGGAAAAATAAATGGTTGAGTCCTTGCAGCAAACAAAGTGGCTGTGGTGGCATGGTGCACAGTTTACATGACAAGAGAATTGGAGTTTATCAGAGGCAGGAAAGGTAGGAAAATACATTGGAGAAATGTCATGCATACAGTTTTTCTAAGAGCCATACATGGTAAAGCAAAAAACATGCACAGCATCAAAATATACAGTCAGAAAAGATAGTAGGCTATGGGGACAGAGACATCATTAACTCGGTTTGTAAAATTTCCCTGTCCACATAAGAATGGATGTCAAGCATAGACTGGGACTGCATACCAAGATGGCTTCATTTCCATAATTTACAAGTCTGCTTGCCCACCAAGAAGGTACACAGAGGTTGAGTAAAGTCGCTTAGCTGTCAAATGCTTTTGCTGCAACTACTAAGGCACCATAATCCACCCTCCCCAAGCTGACCCCCTGACTATTCAGGCTCAGTTGTCAAGTTCAGAACATAAGAAGCTGTGGTCAGAGCCAATGCGGCTGTGAAGTGATGTAATTGATGATAGAAATTATTATTACGGAAATATTTACTTTTACAAAGTCACAGCTGTCTTTGAAGGGTGATAAATGAACAAGGGCACTGTTTTTATAGATACCAATACACTTCAAATTAAGGAAGACTTGCATGTGGGCTTTCAAGATCCCACAGAATGGCAAACTGATAGGTACTAAGAAATGGGGGAAACATGATCAAAGCAACATCTCACAGAATGCTAAATTGATAAGCACCACAGAAATGTTGAATTTCCAGGAAATACATTTTCCTGTGCAATACATCAGTCTCAGTAGATAGATCTGACAGCATGAAATGCCATTTCTCTAGTGTTTATCAGTTTCACATTCTGTGAGATGTTGCTTCAATCACGCTTCCCCCCCTTTTTAAAAAGTTTTAAAAAACAGTTAAAAACATTCCTTTTACCAAGCATTCTTTGGGATTTGATAATCAAGGGTTATTTATGTTTATTCATTATATTTACTGTTTTATACGGCTTGTATTTAAAGTGTTTGAATTATTGTAAAAGCGTCCTGAGCTTGAGAAGGGTGCTTTAAACAAATAAATGTTACTACTACTACTACTACTTTCTGCACTCATCATTCTATGGGATCTTGGAAGCACATATACAACACTTCTTTAGTTTGAGTTGTACAGTATCTATAAAAGCAATGCTCTTGTTCAGTTATTACCCTACACATACTGCAGTGATACAGCAAAAGTACATATTTCCATAATACTAATAATTACCATCATCAGTAACAATTTTACAGCCATATTGCCTCTGACTAGAGTTTATTATAAACAGGTATTGTGAACAGAAAAAGGAGGCATAACTAAAATATAAATCAAATGGGAGTGGGATGTTTATCATTACTGCAGTTATTATGCTACTCATGGAAGTTGGGAGATGATGCCATTTATGTAAATCCTTCTGAAAGTCACTATATATATTTTGTAAATTATGTTTTACTGTCTGTTTCCATGATGAGGTAAATATCAGCCCCAGGTGTTTCAAGGAGTATAGCTTCCAAAGCAAGCTTCCAAAGTAATACAAGGTACCGAATTTATTCCTATAAACATAGAAACATAGAAACATAGAAGTTGACAGCAGATAAGGAACGCAAGGCCCATCCAGTCTGCCCATTTCTTTTTCTACCTTATAAATGTGCCATTGTCCTTTGCTGTCAATGGCCTGTCTATTCATACTCATCTGTATTGCTCCCTTATGCCTGTCCTATGCCTGTTTGAAGCCCTGCACTGTATTCATAGCCACCACTTCCTGAGGTAGGCCATTCCATGCATCCACCACCCTTTCTGTGAAAAAGAACTTCCTCACATTACCCCTTAACTGGCTTGACTCTAATCTCATGCTGCGTCCTCTTGTCCTGTTATTTTTCTTATATTGAAGCATGTTAGACTATTTCACCTTATTAATGCCCTTAAGGTGTTTGAATATTTTGATCATATCATCTCTCTCCCTCCTTTGCTCTAGGGTATACATATTGAGCTCCATTAATCTGTTCTCATATGTCTTCTGATGCAGTCTCTGCACCATTTTGGTTGCCCTTCTCTGGACTGCCTCAATCTGGTTAATGTCCTTGTGAAGGTGTGGCCTCCAGTACTGCATGCAGTATTCCAGATGGGGCCTAACCAGTGTCTTGTAAAGAGGGATTATTACCTCCCTCTTATGACTTGTGATACCCCTACTAACACACCCTAACATCCCCCTAGCCTTATCTACTGCTTTAGAGATCTGCTTGGATGATTTCAGGTCATCTGTGATGATGATGATGCCCAAGTCTCTTTCTTCCTTTGTGACTGCCAGCAACTCCCCTCTCAGCCTATAGGTGGCTTCAGGGTTTCTCTTCACTATGTGCATGATCTTGCACTTCTTTGCATTAAATTCCAGTTGCCACTCTTCCAACCATTTTGCTAGTTTATCCTATTTAAATAATGGAAACAATGCCAGTGGCATATGTGTCATCTTATCCGTGTTTACAAGCAACTCAAAACACTTCCAAAATCCTGCGCCAGTTCCAATAAATAAAGAAAGAAAAAAAATGTGCAATTTTTTTCAGAGCCAGTAAAATGCAAGAATTTATATAGCCAAGCCCCACAAGAAAACCTGGATATCTGTCAAAGCATCTATCTTTCCCATCTTTGGGAATATACATAAAGTAAACAGAATAAGGGTCAGTGGACAACCCTTCTGGTTATTTCTGAGTAAGAAGAAATGGGAAGAATTCAGTTGATTTATGATGATACTCTTCAAAGGGTCTGTGAGCAATAAGAATGTCAATCTGTAAAAGAGAATGAGAAGACTATATACATATATATATATATATATATATATATATATATATATATATATGTGTGTGTGTGTGTGTGTGTGTGTGTTGTGTGTGTACATAGCTGGACCCCACTTCAGGAAGTCAGCAAATAATAATATTATTAAATCTAATATGTTAAGGCCAGGGGGCACATAAATGTGCTAAAGTCTCACATTTGGCAGGGCTGACAGCTATTATGTGGACAGTATTAGACACATTTTCAAAGTTTTGGTTCTGTGGGTCATGTATTCTTCCTCCTAAAATACTTAAACAGCTACTGATGCCTCAAAGAAAACTTAAAAAAAAGCATGATAATTAGGCACAGTTGTGCTTGCATTCAATGTATATTTCATATATTTCTCCTCCACATAATTTATTACTAAGGAAATGTGAATGAATATATGATTATTGTCCCTCAGAGTTTATTTTGAGTTCATCTGCTTCTGTACAGTAGTTTATTCCCTACTCCAAGTCATAATCTCTGTTGAGACATCACAATCTGTGGCTATGGGAGTAACTGTGAGGTCACAAGCAGTGCTCTATGACTTTAGGCAGGGAGAAAGCAGCAGGAATGGATGAACTCTTCAGGAGCAAAGATCTTGTTTTTATACAAATGATCTCAGTAATAAATAATAGGGAGGAGAAAAACAGAACTAATGGGGAATACAAGCTGGACAGTGTCTAAATAATATGTTTCATTAAAGTTCACCTGAATGCGTCACTAGCTCTTTAAAAAGCAGTTTAACACCTGAAAGTCTATTCTGGGAAATCAACTTCATTCTGACTTTTGAATCACTCCCTCCAAACACACCATGAATACCTACATATAGACCTGCCATGATGATCGTGATGACAATGAACCTTCCATTAATGATCCTTGGCTTCCCTTGAAAAACTCAATAGTACAGATTATGCTAGAGCCCAAATTCAGAGCACATTCTATGAGTTTCTACATGGAAATATGTCAGTCAAGGGGTTCAAAAAGTTGCTTTGGTTTTGGAAGTGAAGGCAGAAAAATATATTCAGATACTATGGCGTTTTTGAGACCTTGGAACCAAATTATGAATGAAGGCCTGGAAACATTGTTTCAAACATCTTAAATGTACATAAGGTATAAAGTGATTTATATCTGACTCACATATAGTACAATGTTTCTATGGCATACTCTAGAAAAGCTTCATGATTACTTGTGTAATGATACTAGGAACCTTATTGCAGGAACTAAAGATAGCTTGTAGTTGTTTGTTAGAACTGTGCACTTAAAGAGGAACAATCAGGACTAAGAATGCTACACTTAGCTATGGGGCTGATCCCAGTGTGCACTTTGTTGGGAAAAACATTTTTACTGTTTATTGCAGTATTGTAGATTGTATCATGTTGATTGTGCTGACTCCCAAGCTGCTGACAGTTGATGTAACTAAAAATCCCAGACTCTCCTTCAGCTGATGTCAGAACTGGGCTACAGCAGGGGGAGATTCAATAGCCTGCAGTGCATGTCATAGCATTTTTATGAACTCAGATCTGATGTTCGCCAGTCTCGCTGTCCTCCTGAGGCGAAGTATAGTCCTCAGTGACAGTACTTGGCACTGGGAGGACAGTGGGATGAGCAAACAAAATGTCAGAGCTCATGAAAACTGTAACATGCACTTCAAGCTATTGAAACATATCACTGCTTTAGTCCAGTTCTCATATCAGCTGCAGATGATTCTGGGATTTTGGTTACAGAAAATGTCAGATTGAGAGTCAGTCTGATCAGTATGATAAAATCTACTGTACTGCAGTAAACAGTAAATAAAAATATTTTTGCACACAAACTGTACATTGGGGCCAGTGACACACATGGATATGATGTTTTTAGTGCTGGCTCTTCCCCTTAATGATGCTAGAACTAACTAGAGACCATATAATTCTATGAAAGCATGCAGTAGATACTGGCAAGTGCTCAGCAGTGTTTACTGCTTAGACTTAAGTTGAACCTGCTTTAGTGTGTTTATGTCCTTAATACCAAAATGGTTCCATTGTTACCTATTATGTGTGTAATGATATTCAGAGTAAAGATATGCATTTCATGCTGTAAATACTGTATGAGGACTTGCAGTCACCATTCTTTCAGGATTTGATATTCCTAACTTCATGGCTGCACTATTGACCTCAAGGTGAAAACTCTGCAAATCAGAATAATATACCATTAATTAATGATACATTCAAGAGAAAACCTAATGTTCTACACATGAATATTATGTGTGATACAGCATGAACTACTGTAAGGTTTGATTTGTATGCGCTTGCATTAATGATAATTAGTACTGAATCTTAAAGCAAGCGAGGGCAATCCTTGAGCAATGAACTTTGACACCAGCACACTGTTTTGGAGTGTATTTGTGCTGCTGTTAGAACACATTGCTCTATTTATGACAGTAGGTTACAATCTAGCAATAGTACCCTTATCTGGATTTGTGTTCTAGACTAATGTAAAAGCAAGGGGTCTCCACACCAGCATGTTGATTTTGCAAACTGCAAATCTGGGATTTAACTCATGATGCTGATAGCTGGTAAGTATATACAAATTCATGAACTAGTAAAAAAGAACCAAGTTGGAGTTAGGTGCACTCAGCCCTTGGAATAAATGGATTGTATGCCACTGTTTCCTGGTGGTTAGTCAAAATGCTCGGCTGAGAATCCATTACATTTCAAGTGGCAGAGGGTCTCCATAGAAGAACAATATTGACATGCCTCACAAGGTGAACTGTTTTTGGACCAAGGGCTTTGATAAATGGGTTATTACTGAGTCAGGTCTTCTTCTTGTCCAGGATGTGAACTATAACCACAGCTGCAACAAGGACCACTAAGCCAATGGATATGACTGCCAGTCTCACTTGAGAGCTGAGATTATCTGAAAGAGAAAAAAATTAGTTTTCAAATTCTCTGATTAAAGAAGTACTCTGTAAATAAATCTAGCTCAAAATGTCACTGAAAAACAGTTCCAAGTTTTGACATATTATGAACCAGGAGTGAGAGCCTGATGGTGTGAGAATCCATGTTAAAAATATAGCTGGTGGCCAGCACAGTAACATGGAGAGCTGAGATGTGGGGTACCTCACCTCCTGCCACACAGGTGGTCCAGGTTCATGAATGAATGGGGGTCGCTTGGGGCTGGCTTGGGATGGAGGATACGCATCCCTAGGACTGACCTCCTCACTCAAGGAGGGAGTATACATGCTCTGCTTATCAACTGCCATCAGAATAAATCTATGTGGCAGCATGTTGTGACATAGGGGGAAAGGGCTCCAGCTAGAAGATATGTGGGGCATCTCAATGGAGATGTAGCTCACATAGAGTTTCATTGCACATGGTGGGTACCATTTGGGGAGAAAACAATGATGGAACCACTCTGGCAGAGGTAAGATGATAGCCTGAATGCCCTGCAGGCTCCACACTGGTGACTGGGTACCTTTGGTCATATCCTGTAGCAGAGGACCACCAGTGTTCAGATAAGACCCAAAGAAACTAGGTGATGGGTCTGGACCAGATGAGAGAAGGCCAGCAAACAAGGAGACACATTACTAAAAAGAAACACTGCCTGGTTATGAACCAGCCTGAACTCAGATGACCTACTCACACCAGTGCATGAGTTGGTCATCTCTCACTTTGACTATTGCAACATGCTCTACTTCCTGCTTGTCAGACCTGCTGTCTACAGCTATAAAGAATGCAGCTGCCAGGTGCACTACTGTCACTAGGAGATGCAAGCATATCACTTCTGCTCCCCATTCATTACACTGGAAGTCTTTTAGGTGACAGTTCAACTTTAAAATCTTTCTGTTGACTTATAAGGCCCTTAATGTGCTGGGACCCAAGTACCTTAGGCATCTATAGTAATTGCAACCCACACAGATACCCTTGTTTCAAAATATATGGGTGTGGGGTTATTGACTACTCCAACAATTATGTTTAAAATCTAGTAGGGATAGCGCTTTCTCCATTTTGCCCATTACTTATGGAATACCCTCACCATGGGTATTTGATCTTCCCCCACAGTCCTCTTTCTTTAAAAAGAAACTGAATATTGGGTTACTTATTCAAGCCTTTTTGGGACCCTAATTGAGCTTTGGCTCCCATTTCCTGTTTAAAGTATTTATCTGAAGATTTATTGTGGTAAATTTATGTATTTCATAGATGCATTTGATTGTTATTTTATTAGCATTGTTATTATTATTGCACTGTACTACAACTTTGTCTCTAAAAAGATTATCTCTCTGTCTCTCTATCATTCTATCTATCTATCTATCTATCTATCTATCTATCTATCTAGCTGTCATTTATTTATCTTTGACAATATCATTTTTGATAGGGAAAAAGAAAGATCTATCTTTTCAGTCTAGCCTACAATATGTGGTGTGTAGGTGGTCCTATCATTGGATCATGCAAGTTTGTTGTTTTCTGGATGTTAAGAAAACTAAAAAATCTCAAACTCCCATAGCACTGACTCCTAGGACGTAATGATAAAATTGGACCAAAGGTTGGTGAAATGGCTATTCTGCAGTCATGGCATTCCTCAGTAAAATGGCAAATATTCTACATTTAAAGTTAGCTAGCACTGTGAGATTTTATAATTTTCTAAAATGGCATTTTGTTTTCCAAAAGGAATGTATGACAAATCGGAAGAGAGAGGTAATAATCCCTCTTTACAAGACACACTGGTTAGGCCCCATCTGGAGTACTACGTGCAGTACTGGAGGCCATACCTTCACAAGGACATTAACCAAATTGAGGCAGTCCAGAGAAGGGCAACCAAAATGGTGCCGGGACTGCACCAGAAAACATATAGAGATAGTGTAACTGAACTCAATATGTATACCCTAGAGCAAAGGAGGGAGAGAGGTGATATGTTTGAAACATTCAAACACCTTAACGGTATTAACAAGGTGAAAGAGTCTAATATGTTTCAATATAAGAAAAATAGGAGGACACAAGGATACAGCATGAGATTTGAGGGAGGTCGATTAAGGGATAATGTGAGGAAGTTCTTTTTCACAGAAAGGGTGGTGGATGCATGGAACGGCCTACCTCAGGAAGTGGTGGATGTGACTATAGTGCAGGGCTTCAAACAGGCATGGGATATGCATAAGGGAGCAATACAGATGAGTATGAATAGATAGGCCATTGACAGAGCAAAGGCCAATGGCATATTCATAAGGTAGAAAAAGAAATGGGCAGACTGGATGGGCATTGTGGTCCTTATCTGCTGTCAACTTCTATGTTTCTATGTTTCAGATTACATCAAAGGATGTCAGTGCATGATCTCAGACAGCTATCAGAATGGGTATATCCCTTGAAAAAGCATGGTGAGGCAAAACACACTGGGAGTCTTTGGGTATGCCTGCGTCTTGATACTACTTTGCTTTCTGCAGCAATAATTTCCTTTCATTGAGCTAAATTAAGTTTATTTAATTGAAAAAAAATAATTTGCACAATATGCACCAATAAAGTAATTGTGCACAACAACTAAACAGTTCAAGATAATTATTGGTCTCCTACCTTATGGTGGTAATATGTTTTGCAGCAACTACAATACACCAAAAATGTGCTAATTTGTAGGGTAAATGACACAAATTTGATTTCTGTCATTTCTTTTTTTTTTTTTGTTACATAAATTGTGAGACTTGTGGGTCAAAAATGTACAGGTCCTATACTTAGAAAAGCAAATCCCTGCTTCTTAAGTATGGAAAATTTGGTTTATTTTCTAAAAATGTTTTCCAGTGGACAAAATCCACAAATTCCATATGCTTTTCACCAACTTTTCAAATGGAATAGAAACTGTTGCAGCAATTTGCAAAACCTGTGATTGTAAACCCTGCAGACATCTCCCATCCCTATTTAATAAGTTTAGCAAGAAATTGTCATGAAGACTCATTGATGTAGTTAATGGAAACATAGTGAACAAGGTTAAATTGCCTTAACTATTTCTAATGAGCCTGCAAAGGATTTCTGCAGGTGGAGCTTTGTCTGTGTGCACAGCCCTAACTGACAACTGAGTCAAAATGTAGCCTAGCTGGATAGATGCACACTAGGGGCTAATTTAGGCAGATAGATAGGAGTTCCCTGACGGGAGACTTAAGGCCGGAAGAAAGGAGCAAATGCTATTATAGAATCAGGCAGGAAAGGTTTTCTTTCACTTGGCGCCTCTCCTTTCAGTTGGAAGCATCATCAGAGCTCCAGCACATTAGCTCCAGACAGAACACCAAGGAATGTTCAGTTTTTTTGCTATTAGGGTAAGTTCAAAATTTGTGGCTGTCATTGATCTATTTTCTGCCATGTGGGTAGGTTTCTTTGCTTGAGGTTAAGCATGGTCTCTGTGGTCGATGTTGTAAAATACGGGATCAGAACTGGAATCCAATCTGGGTTGCTGTTGCAGAGTACAACTGGCCTGTAATTTAAAAAGAAAATATCTGTAATAAATACTGGTTGTTGTCTTATAGGCCCTGGACACACTACAAAACTGTTTTTGAAAACTGTTTTTAAAATCAGTTTAGTTAAACCATTTCAGTGCATCTACACTACTCGGTAACCATTTTTGATAACGGTTTAGTGTGGCCACACTGCTAGTGTTAAACCTGTTCTCCTTGTAACTATTTTGTATTAAGTCCAACACACAGAACTGTGCTTGCCTGGACACACTGCAGCTAGAACTGTTTTAGTTAAACCATTAGAACTTAAAACGTTTTTACTCCTGGACAGACCTGTGAGTAAAACCATGCTATCTCCAAAACGTTTTTAAAAATGGTTTTAAGACTAGGTATCTAGCAGGGTTTAAAAACACTTTTGTTAAAATGTTTTAAGGGGCTTGTAGTCTGTCTGCAAACAGTGCTAGGGGGATTTAAACTGTTTTAAGGCACTTAAACCATGTTAAGTTTCCCACTGTGTCCAGGGCCATAGAGAGCCATAGCTAACGCGCATCTGGCTGCTATAGCTCAGGGATGGTGGTATCACAGCTAGAGATGCAGCAAAGTAAAAATCAGCCCGCGAAGTGGCTGTGAACTGGGCACTTCACGTTACTGCTCTGCTTTGTGAAGTTCCCATTTTAAAGCCCCACTTTGCCACTTTGCATTGTGATTATGACTTCATGTTGTTTGGTCCACCTTAATTCGATTTAAGATGGAGTGAGAAGTCTATTGGCAGCCCATATATATCACATGGCTTACACTAGTGTAAGTCAAATGCTTCAACCAATGATAATCAACTGTATGGGAACACAAATGCCTATGGCTGTATTTCCCTGACCTGTACCACACAAAACTACCAGATTTAAAAACTCTTATCAATGAGTACAATGGTGAAGTCAAGACCCGAGAGATACTACAAAACAGGCTTACATGCAATTAACTACAAAAATCTTAGCTTTGTGATTTATGGAGTGATTGTGAATCGTGACCATGAAGATGAAGAATGTGATTTGTCAATGATAATAAACTGTATGGGAAT
This sequence comes from Neoceratodus forsteri, assembly GCA_016271365.2. NCBI lineage: Eukaryota > Metazoa > Chordata > Ceratodontiformes > Ceratodontidae > Neoceratodus > Neoceratodus forsteri. Next base: position 997,725,876 of record CM028133.1, read on the forward strand.
GTGAATGCCTACAGCTGTACTTTCCTAACCTGTACCACACAAAACTACTAGATTTAAAAATTCTTATCAATGAGTACAATGGTGAAGCCAAGACCCGAGAGATACCATCAAAGAAGGCTTACATGCAAGTAACTACAAAAAAAACTTAGCTTTGTGATTTGTGACGTGATCGTGAATCGTGACCATGAAGATGAAGAACACGAAAATGAAGAATGTGATTTTTCAATGATGATAATGATGTACAGGAAAGCTAATGCCTAGGGCTGTACTTCCGTGACCTGTACCACACAAAACTACCAGATTTAAAAACTCTTACCAGTGAGTACAATGGTGAAGCCGAGACCCGAGAGATACCACAAAACAAGCTTACATGCAACTAACTACAAAAAAACTTAGCTTTGTGACTCGTGACATAATCGTGATATGAATTGTGACTGGGGTGGGATGGGGGCAATGCACTTCAGTAACACTCCACTACCAGTGAAGATACCACAAAGCAGTACAAAACAAGCATTTGTCAATGCCAAATGTTGTCTCGCTGGCATTGGCATTGGTAGTGCCAGAGTTAAGAGATGCATAACAGGAATGGCAATGAAGTATTGAAGTGATGTCAACCCCACCCCAACCCTGTAGAGACCGACAGGCATTGGGGTGTGCCTTTGGGTCACCAGTTATAACGCTCATGCCATTGTACCTCACCTTACCCTGTAGACACTGACAAGTGTTGTCTTGTGCCTTGGGTTCTTTGGGTGTTATACTTACCCCATTCCATAAGGAAATACACTGAGGTGGGTGCAGTATAGGACAATGGGGTGAACTTTGTGGCCAAACAGTGGAAGACACACCACGATGCCTGCCACTAGCTGCAGGGTGGGGGTGGGGATGGAATGGCATGAACATTACAGCCGATTATCCCAAATCACACCCTTGACACCTGTCAGTCTCTATAGGGTGGGGTGCTACAGTTGGAAACCCTAACACCATAGGCGTGTGTTGGTATTTTCACTCCAAATTTTCAACATGGGCTTTTTGTGAGCCCACCTCATTAAAAGCAACACAATCAGTTTGTTAGCTGAAAGGTGGTTTTGCACAGCGGCTATGCCATTTGGCGACACAGGGACAAAAACATATTTTGGACAGGATGTGCAAAATGACAACTGCATTGTTCATGAGGAGGTGCAAAAAAATGGCAATGTTGAAAATCTGGAGTGAAAATGTAAAAAATTGGTGAAGTCATGAGCATGCATAGAAACTGCACAACACACGTCCATAACCCAATTATTTTGGGGAATTTGTTAGCCACATTTTTAACATAGGCATTTTAGGACCTCCCCTCATGAACAGTGACACAGTGATTTTGTTAATCTGTCCAAAAAGTTGATTTCCCACAGTGACCACGCCATTGTACGCCACACGTGTGGAAACACGTTTTGGGCAGGATGTGAAAAATGACAGCTGTACTGTTCATAAGGAGGTGTGAAAAAATGCCAGTGTTGAAAATCTGGCATGGAAATATTGCAAATTTGAGAAGTTACAAGTGTGCGTGGAAACTGCACAACACATGCTTGTAACACAGTCATTTTATGGACTTTCAGCACCAAATCTTCAACATAGGTATTTTAGGACCTCTGCTTATGAACAGCATCAGTGTCATTTCCTCAAACTGTCCTAAAAACTGATTTTGCACAGCGACCGCGCTATTCTGCACCGGACATGCAAAAACACATTCCAACCAGGATATGTAAAATGACAGCTGTACTGTTCATCAGGAGGTGTGGAAAAATTCCAATTTTGAAAATCTAGAGTGAAAATATTACAAATTCACAAGTTACGAGCGTATGTGGGAACAATGCAACGCACACTTGTAAAACAGCCATTTTTGGGACTTTTTTCACCAAATTTGCAACACAGAATTTTTGAGATCCCCCCTCATGAACAATGGCACTGCCGTTTCATTACTCAGCCCCAAAAGGAGATTCCACACAGTGACCACGATATCACCTTTTGGGACTGAATAACACCATGACAGTGACTGAATTCATGAGGAGGGATCCCAATAACTGCATGTTGAAAATTTCGTGCAATAATTCCAAAAAATGCCCGAGATATGCCCCAAAGTTGAAAAAGACCTATTTATGCCATTATGCAGCTTACTGGCATTTCTTCAGTTCATGGTTGGCTTTGAAGAGTGCAGACGTGTTCCCGGTCCACCGAAGATCGTCGTGCCAGACTCCGGAGGTAAGTATGGGGTGAGGGGAGTGGGAAGGCAGGGTGCACAGAGGGTGGGTGAGGGTTGCGGGAGGGGCAGGGAGATGGTGAAGGAATGTTTTCTTTTTTCACAGGGTTAAAACAAAAAAAAAAAACATTGTGTGATGGTTTTCATTTTTCAGGGGATTTGGCATGTTGGGGTAGGCTCCCGGCATGCCACATAAGTGTTTTTTTCTGGGGGGAATGCTGTAGCTGATGGGGGATTGGGCACCCCCATCGGCACACAATGAAAGCAGGGGGGGAAGAGCCGAGGGGGACTGGGCACCCTCCTTGGCACATAACAAATGGGGGGGCATTATGTTAACAGGGAGTGAGCTCCCCCATTGGCACATACATTGAGGCAGAGCATGCTGATGGGAGGATTGGGCACCCTTGAAGTTGGCACTATGGCAGGCAGTGTGCAGACATGTTATTTTTTTTTTCTCACCAGGGAAAGCACGTCGGGCGGTCCGCTGCATATGATGAGCTTTGCTTGCATTGCAGAGGACCTTTCCTTAGATGTGCTTGCCACATTATGTATGCATGGTGTGTTGCTGGCATGTATGCATTTTGGGGAATGAGGGACGCACCTACTGATGAGTGCCCTGCATTCGCTCAACAGTGACCGTGCCCCCAAATCTGCTACTACCACAATATGTTGGCTGTGCATGTGCGAGCCAACATAAAAATCATGTAGGTGCAGTGGATAGCAGGTTCACACTGCTGCTATTACTGAGTGGCACAGTAAAATGTGTTTGATTTGATGGATCATGTCGCACACACACTCACACACACACTACAAGAAATGCACAGTCAATTAAAAACTTCATTAATATAACCTAATCTTTTAAACACACTGAAATTATGCACTGCTGCACACAACAATCAGCAAAAAGATGTACAAAATTAATTAAAATATTACTTTGTATACATTAACACAGTTATACAAGAAAAATATAACCAAAACAGAAAGACTGCCTTTTTCTCCCAGTTAATCTACCTACACCACACAGATACACCCCTCCCCCAAAGCACACTTCAAGTGTCTGTCAGTATACAGACTTACTGTTTTAAATTTACATTTAGAATCCACACACAAACAATAAACACTCGATGATATGACCACAGGAGGGTTTCCTACAATTGATGTACTATGTTTGGAGCATAAAAATACATCAAAAAGGCTTTTTTAACAGCTTTTATAGGGTTTGAATCACACAGCTCTAACAGCAAACTGTCTCCTGCTACCACCACACACACACTACACAGAACTGAGGCTGTGCAGAACAATCTAGAGTCCATGTGGCCTGTAATCCCATGAATCCCTGCAAAATTCACCTTGGAGCGCAATAATAAGACAAAGTGATGCAAAGTACACTGTTTTCAGCTCACTGCCTTAAGATTGGCACAGAAGTGGTGGGTAGAATGTGGAGTAAGACAAAGTGCATTGAAATCAATGACTTCCCTATCCTCATAATGACACAAAGTACTCCGCTTCACATTGCAGAGTACTCCGTGGATTCATTGCTACTCTACAAATTGCTTCTTAGAGCGAATTTTGGCCACTTCACCTACCTCTAATCACAGCACTAAATCCTTGGTTTAATGTTTCACTGTTTTTGTTTCACAGCTGCGGAAATAGACTCCTAAGATTTCAGATGTGTTTAGCTATGGATGCCCTTATCTTGGAAGGCCAAGTTTTGCAGTTACTATTTGGTCACCAGAGTCCGATCATCAGGTACGGTGAACCAAGAAAAGCATGTGGCAGTCTGGCTCATTGGATGGGCATAATGAGCATCTGCAGCTTTAGCATTAGGGCTAGGGTCCTTCTGAGGATGGTCAGCATTCAGAAGAATGCTGACTGCCACATTGTGGGCTAGGACATCTATGCTGAATGAGTAAAGGGCACACCTTAAGAAGGTAAAACAAATAGTAAATTCAAAGATTTACAAATGAAACATGAATTTAAATGTTTTTTAAATGTTTAGCCAGGGCTTCTCAGAGGTGAATTGGTGATCAGCAGAGCAATGACTACCATATGGTGGGCCCGGACATCTGTGCTGCTGGGTAGAAGATGCAACAGAAAAATGTACTGTAAATCTTGCTGTTTAAATTTTTGTTTTTTAGCAGAGAACCACTCTTTAACATTACAACCATACTGCTTTCTGCTCCCTGCACATTTTACTAGTAACAGCTTTTATAGTATTCTCAGCTCTAAGGCATGCACCATTTGGGAGCACCAAATCAAAATGTATTACAATCAGTCCACAGGACTGTATGGCAGCTTGTTCAGTACTGGCAGTCAACATATGCTCAAGAACATGGACCACAATGTGGCAGGCTGGGCAGCCCATGTAGCAATGATGTTATTCTGCAGGGATTCTATTCACAAGAAGAATAGTGCTCCTCACAGCATAGATAATGCTTAAGAAGTTACAAATTTTATTAAACCAATACTCTAGCAAAGTTGTAACTCACCACACTTTGAGGAGCCACTGCCTCTTCATCGGCCCTCTGATAAAGCGACAGTGCATCCTCTAAGCATCAGGATTAAAACTTTGCTGGAGTATGGCTTAATAATATTTGTAATTTCTTAAATATTACCTGTGCTGTGTTGAGTGCTGTTCTTCTTGTGAATAACATTTTGGCTGGCCTTAACTGCAGCATACCAGTGGCATTGTCAATATTCAAGTAGCATGCTGTTAGTGTGCTTGTATGAGATTCAGCAAGGAGCTGGAAAAATTAGGCAGGAGCCCTGATCCTTTTCTGATGAAAACCAAACTGTGGGAAAAGTAACTCACATTAATACTTATTTTGGTGTTTTTCACAAAAGTACCTTGGGACTTGCTCATAGGTACAAGCCCTTCTGTGTATTAATTGAGTGGAGAAATTCCTTATGTAGCTGCATCTACATCTGGGAACTATAAACTGACTGCAGAGTAAGCATACAGGATCATAGGCTCCATTACTTTTAGGGTCACTGCTGCATTAAAGGGATAGGATCCAGGTGGACCAAAGTGAGGAGGGGAGAGAGGCCATCCGCATGGGTTGGTGTGTTCCGGGGAGCCATGTGGTTTGGGCATACTCCCTGGACAGCAAAATCTGCCCATAAGTTTTTTCCAGTTTGGGACTTTTAATAGGTTTAGCCATAATAATGTAAAGTCATATTCAGTTATTTTTGGCTTACAGGACTTTATCAATAACACAAGGTGAATAGTGGTAATGAGGATGCAAGACTGGAGGCAGTTATTATGCAATATGTGAAATACTTTGATTTCTTTTTAAAAAGGTGTTCTATTAGTATAAAATGCTTTAAAATGATACTATATACTGTAACAGTACTACTGCTGTAATCAGGAAGCATGTCAGTCAAATTTATGTAAGTACAAACACAGGTGCTTAGCATGTCGCTACCAGCACCTTTTTAGTCAGTGCAAAGGGTGGGGGTCTCCCCCTCTTGGCCCTTTTAAAACTGGCAAAACAGGCCTCCCAACACCAATAAAGGTGGATCAAGTTGAGAGATGGCTAGCTAATTACCCGACTATAGTAGAAATCTAGATTTAGTATTTGCCGTATTGGTCCTTGTAAGAACAGTTCCAGAAGCAAATGATTTGATACCATTTAATGGACCAACATAGATGTAACAACAAGAACAAAGAGCTCTAGCACTGGTTGGTCTGAAAGCTAGAGCACTTTGTTCTTGTTGTTACATCTCTGTTGGTCCATTAAAAGGTATCGAACCATTTGCTTCTGGATCTGAATATGGCAGCAAATTCCACCCTGGCAGATGACTTCATGGAAAGTTTTTGGACTCTCTACAATGGTCCGCACTAAGCATATAAGGCAGAGAACCTGACGTCTGCTAGGGATTGACTGGATGCCATTCGAGCTGATCAAAGAAGTAGTGGCATGTAGGGTTAGTGGGCTTTATACAACACTTCCTCAGCCTCACCTCAGAGTGTTCCCTATTGGACTAGTTCCCAAGAAGGCACCAGGAGAATTCTGGATAATAAATCACTTATCATATCTAAAGGTGCACTCGGTTAATCAGCATATTTGTCTGGCCTACATGTCAGTGTCTTATGCACTATTTGACAGGGCAGTTGAGGTGGTTCAGAGACGGATATAGGTTATGCTGTTTTACTTTTGCCAGTGCACCTTGAAGGACAAGGTAAGCTAGGCATGAAATTTGTGGGTCAATATTATATAGAAAATTGTATGGAAATGGGTTGTGTGAAAGCATGTGCTGTCTTTGAACAATTCAGCACTTTCCCCTGTATTGGGTCACCATGTGCAGGATGGGAAGGTCCGAGGTACAACATTATCTGGATTGCTTCCTGTTTGTAGGGCAGTCATGCATCATCAACTGTGGCCAGCCAGCGGACACCTTCCAGGCAGTGTGTGCCAAACTGGATTCCTTTGGCCCATGAGAAGATGGAAGCTCCATGCACCAGACTACCTTTTCTGGGACTAGAGAGTAACAAAGTGGCCAATTAATTTTGGTTGCCTTGGTAGAAGCTGGTAGCGCTCCGAGTTTACCTCTCCAGGGTGGCTAAGGCCCACAGGATCACCTTGCATTAGTTGTAGCAGCTTCTCAGCCACCTCAGCTTTACTTGCAAAGTCATACCCATGGACATGACATTTCTTCACCAATTGGTGAAGGTTGTCTTTGGTTGTAGTAAGCCCCACAAAAGGATATGAGTGTCAGAATCAATGTAGGTGGATCCTGTGGTATGGCTGGCTTTTCTAAATTGCTTCAGTAGCGTGGCAATCTGGCCAGAACCACCTACCAGCCAGCAGCTGAAGCTCTTTATAGATGCTTCAGGGGTCTAGGGCTTTTAGCTTATTGTCAGATTGAGGGGTGCATAAAGCACTGGCCCCTAAGCATGATAAGCAGAGGGCTTGCTCACACAGATCACTATCCTGGAGATTTTTTTCCCCCATTGTGGTAGCCCTGGTCCTGTGGGGGGAGAGCAGCTTAGGAACAAAAAAGTGACTTTCAGGGCAGAGAATACCAGGGTTACCTACACGATTAATGGTTAGCTGGGATGCAAGGGTCTGTTGGGTAAAATTATGTGGGTCTTTGTCCTGAAATGTTTGTTTCCTGACATAGAGTTTAGAGCTGTGCACTTGCAGGGTGTGGATGACAGTATTGCTGATGCACTTTTAAGTTTACAGTGGTGGAGATTTCCGGAGTTAGCTCCAGAAGCAGAGATGTATCCCAGGGAAGTCTCAGTCTACCTTTGAAAATTGGTGATCCAGAAGCCTGGGAGTAACTCAGGTGCTCTATAGCACCCAGCATATGAGTGGCATACCAACGGTGAGTGCAGAAATGTTTGACCTTGCATCAGGACCAGAGGTGGAGGAATATGTGGGTCATACCAATGGAACAGATATGATCATATCTTCTCCACATGAAATGAGAAGGGTGGTGGAGTACCACCTTGCTGGCATTTTATAGTTTTCCAAGTTCATAGGCCATAAGGATACCATGTGGGCATTTCACCTCTGCAAAATGTTGGAAGGGTGGGCCCATGGGATCCATAAGCAGTCAAATATTAGGGAGCTGATTAGCCCAGCCCTGCTGGCATGAGTTTGGGATGAGCTCCTGAGGGTGTTAGGCTGTTCTCATTACCAACCAAAGCATGTCTCTTTAGAATGATGTTTCTGGTGTTTTTTTGTGGGACCTTCAGGGTATCCAAATTGGTGCAGTTGAGCAAAGTGACCAGTTTGCCAGTGACTTTGGGGGATGATGATGTGGCAGTATCCCCAGAGGAGGTGTTCATCCAGCTGAGCAGAAATAAGACAGACAGGTTGGCCCCTGAGTGTTTCTGCAGCCTGAGATCGCTACCTGGGGTGCAGTGGGACATTCAGGCATGGTTGCAAGACTTTTATTCTGCTCGACAACTAGGAATCACATTTATTCAACATGAAGCTGTGTCTCCTCTGACAGTGTTCTAATTCAATCATGCTTTGGGCAAGGCCAAGAAATAGGGGGTGGACTTGAAGAAGTTCAATATCCATTCCTTTTGCATTGGGACTGCCTCATATGCTAGGGTAGAAGGGCTACAGACAGTCAGATTCAGACCTGTGTTCATTGCAGGTTGTAGGCTTTTGAAACATATGTGAGACCTCATTAGTTTTAATCTCTGATTTATTTATTTTGGGTAGGCGGTGGAATCTAGGCAACCAAGTGTGGATTTGTGGGCATCCAATTATCCTTTGGGCAGCTGTCCGAATGAGGCACTTCCTGGGAGGCAACAACCATTTTATTCTGAAATATACATTAAAGAGGAAAAAACTTTAAATGAAATAAAGGGAAATATAAACTATGGTTCTATTCACTAAGCCCCAGTAGCAGATATGTAGTGTGTAAGTGACATGCATAACAGTATCAGACTGTATACTGCACACATTATGCCAAGTCGGTATTCATGATTAACAGTGAACCCTGCTCAGGGTGGGTAGATATATAACTACATGCCAGACACAGTATGCATGTGCCTGGGAGGCATGGCCATATAGTGGCATGTGTGCAGCACTGTACAGCAGGCACAATGTGCACTACATCACCCAGGTGCATGGACCATGACATGCAACAGTATGTGAGTTGGAGGCCAGCCATAAACTGCAGCCACATAGCTCACAAGGAGCAGCATGGAATGGCCATCGTGCATGGCTCCATGGGCACAGCACCAAGCAGAACCCATGTTGTGGACATCTCATAGCATACAGGATGCAGGGCAACACCTGTAAAGGTACCCATTGATGGACATAGCATACACCGGCACCAGGGAATGTGCAGGTTGGCTGGCACAATATAATGCAATAGACAGACACAAAATATGAAACCTACATATGGCACACAATCCATTAACAAACATCGGGGAGCATCACAGAGGGTGTAGTGGAAACTATGTGACATCAAACAAACAAATAAATGCTTATCAGTCAGGATTCAGATCTGCACATAGTACAAATACAGCATTGGTGAAGGTAGTGGGGGATGTACAGTGGAGTCTGGAAAGGAGAATGTCCATGGGTGCTATATTTATAGATCTTTCTAAAGCTTTTGACACTCAGCACCATGGCATTCTCCTGTCCAGACTCCACGAAATAGGGGTTAGGAAAACAGAATATAATTGGTTTAAAATGTATTTTTTGGATAGAGAACACGTGGTAGAATTGGGTAAATATAGGTCTGTACCACTACATATAAAAACTGGGGTACCACAAGGATCTAATTTAGGTCCGCTGCTCTTCACTATATATATAAATAATTTAAAATTTCTGGACCCTTCAATAAAGTACCATGTTTATGCAGATGATACTGTGATTTATGTAGAGGGGGAAAATATTATTGATATACAAACTAAACTACAAGAAGCTTTCATCATTTGCAGACTTTTTTTAGAGAATGTAAATTATGTCTCAATACAAAAAAAAAACAGTCAATGCTGTTTACTAGTAATGGGAACAAGAAAGATGATTTAAAGATCTACACCCTAGAAGGAGATCAGATACAACAAGTTAATAAATACAAGTATCTTGGAGTTATTGTAGATGAAAATTTGAGTTGGAAATCACATTTGGAGGGTTTATTATTAAATATTGGCAAGAAATTGGGCATGTTATATAAATTAAAATATTTTATGTCCAAGGATACAAGGTGGAGGGTAATGGATACTGTGGTACTCCCAGTACTGGATTAGGGAGATATGCTCCATGCGGGGGCCTCGAGGTTGGAACTAGCCAGACTGGACACAATGTTACACAGGCTAGCTTATTTCATACTCGATGCCCCCAGGAAAACTCACCACTGTGAACTGTATAAATCATTAAACTGGATGAGATTAAAGGACAGGAGAGAGTGGCATCTCCTAACATTTATGTTCAAAGTGCAGAAAGGAAAAGTGCCTTCTTATATTCAGGAATACTTTAGGGTAAGAAAAATAAAAGAAAGCTTAAGGTCTGCTTATGGTTTGGAATACATAATTCCAAAGTATGGTTTAAATATAGGTAGGTCAGCGGTTTGGTATAGGGGACCAATATTGCAGAATTCTGTGCCTGTTTCTATGTGCAATATAAATTGTACTATAAATATGGCACCAATTAAAATATGGTATTATGAGAACTCAGTAGTGCCATTGCATGGCCGTGGGGAACAACAGAGTGTATAAGGAGACATATTTTTGTTGTTCTCTTTTTACTCCAAGTCAACAAAATTTACACATGTGACCTTGTTTTGTAGGATGTATATATGATGTATTGCAATGAGCTCTAAATTTGTGATATGTAGATTTTGTATGTATTGTACTTATTGTAATTTATATGTGTAACACTATATATGTAAAAATAGGACCTCCTTGGAAATGAGCTCCGGCTCAATGGAGCTTGTACCATCTATCCTTTTCATATACATTTTATGAATAAAAATTAATACTACTACCTACATGTGCAAAGAGGTGCCAACAAACAGGTGGGTGTGGCCATTCCTCCTCAGACCCATGCACCTGGACAGAGCTCTGGAATGCAGAGAAGGGCAGCATAATAGAAACCATGGAAGCAATCGCTGCCCCCCTTCAGGACATGGCCACCTACACTGGTGTGTGGACCATGTGGACTCAGGACAGATCTAGTGTAGGATACTGCCACACATGGCGAGTACTATGAAGAACAAGGAGCCACTCCTTGACTGGAACATCTGCCCCACTTGGGGAACACCAATGCATGTCAATGGCATGGGCAAGGCCCAGACCAAAGGGATGGATGCACAGACAGTGCACCCCCTGTGACACAACCAAGCACTTCCTCAAAAAGCACTGACAGGTGCAGTGGGCTGCCAGCAGAGACGTGTATTTCAGGGACCCATGTCACCCCCACCCCACCACAGACCCAGGCAGCAGACACACACCACCACCCAGAATAATGAGGACACCAGTGGAAATATGAAAATACAGCTTTATTGTAGGAACAATACATGAGCCCCACAGGTCACACCCATCCATAAGTGAAACATGGCCCCCCTCAGTCCTCACTGTCCTCAGAATCACCAATGGACCCAGGTGGGGTAGTGGTGGTGTATCCCTGCAGCTCCAAGGTGATGCAACAGAGTGATCCATGATAACCCTGGAAGAGAAGAGAAAGAGTAAGAGAAAGAGAGAGAGGACTGCCATGAGTAATAGGGATACAGTGGGACAATACTGACAACAGCAGGCACACATGCACCACAGTCAACAGCTGTCCATACCGTGGAGGGCTCCTCTTTGACACGTACCTCCCCTACCTCATCCTTGTAATGCACATCATGGTTGACCACCTGCCAGGAAGAAGGGGAGGTAGAGTGAAACCTGCCTCAACTGGGGTTCCACCACCACTGATGCTGCCCCATCCAGCTGCTCATGTTTCTTCAGCACAATGATGTCTGGTCACCCATGGATGTCCTACAGAAACACAAAGGGAGATGAACAGGTCAGCAGCACAGTACACAACAACTGTGACACACTCAGACACCAACAGTAGGAGCATCATACAGGTCATAGCATACAGGGGCACTTGGTGGTGGACAGAAGAGGAATAACATTGCTGTAGGGTGTGCAACATGCAAGAGGTGCACACACCATGGGCATACTGAATGGCCCATACCTGTGGGCCATGGACATGATGGTAGCACACAGTAGGATAAGAACACATCTATTTACCTTCCCTGTCTCCATTGCCACCCATATGCTCCCTCCAGGAGCCATCAGTATACAGTATATGTTATAAGTAGGTGATGGGGAATACCCGCTGTAGCTTTCAGGCATATACCCTAATCCTCCCCTCCACTGGTGCTGAAATGTTCCCGAATGCATGTGCTGCAGTTGCTGCAATTTTGTGGCACAGAATGGCATGCTGGGTGTTGATACCTGCCAACTCGAGTAACCTCAATGGTGTGTTGAGTCACAGGCCACTTAAAAGGGGGCCTGTGGCTGTGGCAGCAGCTGCTCACCATGGTACACAGCATGGTGTACAGTGGGGTTTTGCTGTCTGAACTAGTGGTGCTGCAACTACACGAGGGTCCACAGGATGTGTTCCAGGTTACTGATGAATATTCTCCTGTGAGAGGGTGAATACATAAGGGAAAGGGCTCTGTGGAGATGACACAGGCCCTGAATATTCAAGCCACATGCCACTATAGCTATGCTGCATGATACACAGTACACTGAGTGGTTCCACCTGGACCATGATAAGATCTCTGAGCTCTGCCACATGCTCAGGAGTCAGCTGGAACCCAAGACATGTGGGTCACCTGCCATGTCCATGGAAATGATGGTTATGTGTGCCTTGTCATACTGTGCCTTGTGGTCCTTCAAGAGAGTTACTGGGGTTGTCATGGTGTCAGTCTCCACATTAAAGGCCGTACACCAGGTCACAGTCACCTTATTACATCATGTGAATAACCACATATGGTTCTCCATGTCTGTTGCAGAAATTTATAATAGAGGCATTCCACTCCATGTGTGGCATGTTCAGTGTATTGGGTGCTATAGATTGTATCCATGTGGGATCCTAGCACCTACTGTGGACGAGGAGGCATACCAAAAGAGAAAGGGATTCCACAGCATCAACTGCCAGCTAGTTTTTTGTGGGTTTTTTTTCAGTTGTTTAACCAGGAGTGGTACACTATGCTGAAAGCTTGTTTACAGGCGCGACCTAGGAGGACAGGGAAGTTAAGTGACTTGTTCCAGGTTACACAGTATGCAAGTGGAGGCTGTGGGACTCAAACCCAGGTCTCCAGATTTTCAGCTCAGAGCCTTAAAGGGACATTGTCAACCTGTTTTGCATCATATTATTTCTAGTTAAAACCCCACATTTTATGATTGCTTACTTTCTTCAAAATTCACTGATGTTGCTGTTTGTGTTGTCTGTCTGCTTGATTAGTAGTACCGAAATGCATGCTAATGTATATTTATAAGCAACCTTGTTTTGTTTAAAATCCTGTAACCATTCTTACCGAATACTTCCTGAACATGATAAAAACCTCTGAACAGTGCAGTCACTCATGCTGCAATAGCCTCCTAAACTCCCACTGCATCATGGGTGACTAGACTGTGCTGGGGATGTTCCCAAGTCCAAGAAAGATGCAGTGGGAGCTGATCAAGGAATGTAAACAAACCTGTTTTTGTGTGGTAACACCAGTATGGTGGGCAGTTTGTTTTTCACTTTTTAAAAGAAAAAAATGAATCAGAATCAAACTACCAGCAACATCAGCAGTCTCTACAGAATGTTGGCAATCATAAAATGCATTTTTAAGGCTTCATGGGTGGAGCCGTGCAGACGTTTTGCATGTACAAAAGGACTGACGTAATATTTTCCATCTGTGGAAATGGCAGAAGGTGTAAATAGTCTCCTCGCCTTACCCTCCTCCAAGAAATGCTCTCCACCCTCAAATAAATGCACTTTCATGTTAGTCAATGGTTGCAGGGAACTATTTTCATTCTTAATTGGGAGGTAGGAGAATGAGAACCTGAGTAGTGGGAGGGAACATTATTATTTTGGGGGGTAAGATCCACTTCCACCTCCATCTGAGTGGCTTCAAAAGATCCACCCCCACCTTTTTTTTTGGTTCATGTGGGAGGGGCAAGAGGTGTATCTATCATTGTAGATTGAGAAAGATCCACCTCCACCCAAGCAGCTCCTAAAGATTCAGGTTTCTGCCGCAATCTCTGGTGACTGCTTTGTATGACTGACTGCCACACTGTTCCTCTGGAGTTCTACTTAGTCCCTTAATACAGGTGTGGTAGCTCCTGACTTATTTAGTTTTTCAAAGTTGTTGTTTTAAAAAATCATTAAAACGATGGCTGGTAGCCACCATGAGTACAAGCATCTTGGATCCCAGGCTGCCATTCTGTACAGATAACAAATTTGACCCTGCCTCTAACTCCAATAGTTCTTTTTAAACTCCCTGACTCCCTTCTCAGAAACTCACTTTTCTGCAGTCCATACTCCCAAATCCGAGCACTGCTTCATATCCTGTTTGGAAAACAGACAGGGGCAGAAATAAGGTGTGCTGCTGTACCTTCCTATAGCTTTGAATTACTTGCAGATACACTGAGGAAATAAAACAGCTAACATAAAAATGGATATAATGAGTGAGGTAAATTACTGGACAATACACTGGGGAAATAAAACAAAACAGCTAACTTAAAACATGCATAAAGTGAAGATAGACAGAATTTGACTAGTGCACTTACCCGGTCAAAAAAAGATATGTTGCTGATGAAGCAGCTGTATATGGTTAATATTATACAATGAAAATTGCAGCCAGAATAGAGTTGCTAGTAAACTTTCTTCAGGAGCATATTTGCTCATCTTGACCTCTGTGACCTTCTATTAGGTGAATGTTATGAGTCTGTAAAGTATGCAGCTCCAGGCATGACACACAGATATTTAAGCACTTTATTTTAAAGCCAGCCTTGTGTTAGTGATCCCTTTCGTACATAAATGGAGAAAAAAGTTGATTCTTTCTAAGTTGTGTCTGAAAAATCTGTTTATGGAAGTATATCACCACAGAATGGGTACAAGTGTCATTATTACAAGTGCAAATTAAATGTCATTTAGGAATAGTGAAAATAGTGTTCTGGACTTTTAGAGGAGGTCAATATTTACCTTCCATGTAGGAAGGAGTCAATATTACAATTACCATGTAATCATGTGTTTCTTTTTTTAGCCTGTAATTGCTAAATCCAAAACGCCTCTCTCCTAAAATTCATATGTTCAAGCTTCCCATCTGCAAATTTACATTTTGCAGCCCACTAAATTAAAATATGTGCTGTGTTGGATCTTAGTTGTTAACATATGCTTTGGCAAAATAAGCTGGAAATTTTGTAGCTCCAAACAAGATATGCGGTTATTAAATGTTTTTGTTTTATGGCAGCCTTGTCTTACTGAGCCTCTTAGTGCAGAAATTAAGGAGAAAGTCAATTATTTGCTACTTTTGTGTGAAAAATACATGTATGTAGCTGCATGAACATGTAAGGTCAATGTGTAGCATAATTACAATCACAACATACACCTCTTTAGTAAATAAAAAGTAGTGTAGTGATAAGGGTTAATCACGTTTTTGTAGTTCCTAATCATAAAGTACAAAAGTCTCTCTCCTTAAAATCAAATTTTCAAGGTCTCCTCCTGGCTTCCAGTCACAGAATGACAATCTTTACTGTTTTGGTTATGATGGGAGGGAAATCTTCTTGAAAGAAATAATAAAATCCACCCATGTCTTTATGTGACCTCTCGTGGATGACATTGTTAAATTTTGCCTAGGCCTTACTTTTTTAGTACTTTTCCTTGTATTCATTAAGTGCTTCACTTATATTACTGGTTGTGTTGTTTTTACTGATTTGTTTCTTGCTATCATGCATAGCTACTTTGTTTTTTATGAATGGTGTGTGACCACCAGTTTTGGATCTGATGCACTACTGTGTATTTTCATATGCACTAAGAATGTAGGAAACGCACACACAGGATTACATATGCTAAGCTGCCACGCTCCGCCAAGCATTGCCGGGGCCATAACCCTCAAACACAACCCAAGGAACCTAAGGACCTCAGATAGAATGCTATTAGAAGTCCCTAGGGTAAGGACAAACACTGGCAGAAGATCCTTTTCCTCCCAAGCAGCCTGCCAATGGAACAAGCTCCCTCCCCAGGTCCAGGCCTCCTTCTCACTCATGAACTTCCGCACCAGTCCCATCTGCTGACCTCAAGTGCATGCCACTGTTATGGCACTTAAAGCTTCTAAGGAACTCCCCTCCTCTCCAACTCCCATCTCCTAGCTTAACCTTCCTACTACCTGCCTTATACAGACTGCTCGCCAGAGGCCATGTGTAACCCCTGAATAAACTACATGCAAAGTACTACCAATTGCTTACATGTCATGATGATAACCATGCCTGTATCCATGCCTACATCCACTGCTTTTCTTTTACCATGCCTGTAAGCCATGCCTGTATCCACTGCTTTTCTTTTACCATGCCTGTAACCATGCCTGTATCCACTATTTTTCTTTACTGTAACCACCTCATGATGTAACTCACAATGCCTCAAATGTTCCTTATGTCCTTGTTCATTCTTATAACTTGTATTGTTATCCCGGTTCGCCCCTGAAAAAGGGACCTTTGGGGCTCAGTGGGCCTACCTGGTCACCAAAATTTAATAAATAAATAAATACATAAGCTGCTGTAATGTTTTTGTGTGTATATTGCTTTCTTTGTTTGTGAACCCCACTGTTCATTGTTCATATCAGGAAGAGTATTGCACTTGTATATTTAATAAAATCAAATTTTGTAATGTGAATATATTGTCCCAAGACCTGCAGTTGCAGTAGCAAGTATTTAAGGTTACTTAACTATGGAAATGACCACAAGAAAGTATTGACCTTTAGGAATATATTATACACACACTGCTTCCTGGTGTGGTATTTACACATAAACAAGCAGAAGCAGACGGAGCCACGCAAATAAGCATAAAGATGGTTGCAGTAGAATAAAGCAGATTTTATTTTAATAACACCAAATGTGAGCCAATTCATTGTCTAGAATGTGAATAACAGTTTCCATTACTTATAATTAAAGCTGGTCCCTGCTCTCCAGTGAGGCGGACCTGAAACCCTAATAGTTTTCATTATGATTCTGAACAAGCACAATCTCAGGCTTAAAAGAAATTATAAATAACGATGAACTCTGTGATTGGGACTGCACACTCAGTTTCTTGATGCTGTAGCATGTATTGTGTGTTGCCATTAGGTAAATGTGATTATCTTTTTTGTTTAATGTAATCTGTACTCAAGAAATGCACAGTACATGGAGTGTAGGTGGTGGAGGAGGAGAGCAGCAGCAACCCCACATCTCTCACACACCTACAACAGGATCCCAGCAGTTGCTGCAGCAAGAACCCAACTCAGCATGCTTCCCAACCAGGAGTGTAATAATGGGAGCCAAACAGGCTGAAGGGTCCCCACTGTGCAGCTAGTCTGGGTCTGGGAGCTGCTGTCACTGCTGTGGGAGTGGAAGCTTGATATTTGAACATGCAGTTGTATTGTAGATGGGGATTACCAAAAATGGTTTAGTTAAAAAAAAATAGGAAATAGTAATTTTGAGATAATTGATATGAACCTGCTTTGAACCATCCACAATCTAAATTTGGCTCAGAAGTCTCTGATTAATCATTTAAATGACTTCATCACAAATTTAGAATTTAAATGGTTCTCCTTTTGGTGTAAGAAACATGTTGTAAGTATATACAAGTATAGGCGGAAAGTGTTTTGTTTTTCTTCACTTTAATGTTAAACCCAATTGCTTGCACCTTAATAAAGTTGCATCCTTTAAAAAAATAGCACAGAAGTTGTCTTATATAAAATGAAAAGCTGCACCTCCTGAAATGGTTAGAGCTACTTCCCTAACTGCAGTCTCAGAGCTCTTCTGCATTCCATACTCCCAACACTTACTGTACAGTCACAATTGTCTCCAGATACTTCCTGGGCAACTGTTGTGGTCAAATCAGAGCTCTATTGATTAATACCACTAATGATTAGACTGAGTTTTAACATGATGAATTTGCAGTTGTACTGTAGAACAGCTTGCTGGTAATGCATTTGAAACATACTTTTTTTTCTCAGTATACAAAGTGCAAATCTGCTCGAATCTACTGAAAAAGCCAGAACACAAAGTCTGCTTCTTGAATGCTGACAGCTGTACTTTAGAAAAGCTTGCCAGAACACTCTAGGATTATTTAGGGATTGTACAAATGTGGCTTATTTTCCACTGGGTCTGCTCTTCGGCACCCCCAGTCGTTACACTGCCCCTTCCTGAATATGACCCTATTTTTTTTAATTCCCCTCATGAATGTGAACCTAGTTTTTTTTTAATCTGCACAGTTACAAACTGCAACAAAAACAGGTTTGGGGCAGCAGATAAATGGCTCTCTATTAAGCAGCATTTTCTGCCACACTGTGGTCTGATCGCCGTTTGCTGCAGTTTTTGATGCTAATGTCATTCCTTTTTGTCTACACTACTTTGTGGTTACACTATTTCTTTTTTCTTTACTTGGCAAAATACATAACTGTAGAATGTAGTTCCTGTTGTTGCTGTGGTATACTGTTGGTGACACTGATGACAGAGAGCCATTGTTTCCTGTATCAGAGTTTTCTGTCCATGGGTACTTGATCAGACACTTAATTAACTCCTGTGAGACACCATCTATGTCAAGCAAATCTTTGAAAATGAAACTTTGCTAAATGTCTCGTATATATTGCTTTTAAGCAATATGACTGACACTTTCTTTTACCACTCTCATATTTGGTAACTGCATGATCAGCTGCAATTTGTGAATTTGCTATGCATGTGTTTCTGAGAAAATAGTTTTTTCAGCTTTGTCTATCATGGCACAGCACTATTAAAGACAAATGCCCTTGGCTGATGATATCCTGGGATTTTTTGATTCCATTGAATGTATTTCAATGGGGGTTGAACTTAGATGCATAACTTTTTTATTTAGAAGGGTGCTAGAAAGACAAGTGTCTGACAGGAAGTAGATGTGGAATTAGCACCCCCCACCACCACCACACAAACCAGGAATCACAGACGAGCTTCCTTTTGTCACAACCATGAGCCAGTTTTATTGTTAAAAAAATAGTAACAAGGTTTCAGCAGCTGTGGAGAATGTTTGTAAGCACAGCTGGTCAACAAGGACAACCATGTATATGGTGCCAAATCCCACCATACCCACACCACTAAATAGCTCCTGTCCATGCCAAAATGTGGTTTGTCACATAAATAAGGGTAAAAAATTCAAAGCAGTGGTGTCCCAAGAAACCATGGTTGCAGTGCTGTTTAAATGATAAAACTGGCCAAAAAAACAAGGTCGGGTAATAAATAAAGATATGGATGAGCCCCCTTCCCCAAGTACGAGTGAGTGTGTACCTATGTTACTTATATTCTTCAGTGTGTGTGTGTATGTGTCCCATTGTTGTCTATGTTATAATTACAGCACAGAGGCACAGGCAGATAGTTCTCCTCTCAACAGTTTGCTTAATTAAATAAAATGACTTAAAGAATTTGGAGAATCTTGGATTTTATTGTTTAAAATGCACAACTAAATGATCATCAGCCTGCAATGCCTTATCATTTTCCTGATGAGTTAAAAAGAAGAGTTGACATGTAAAATGGAAAATATGTCCACTTGCAGGCAAACAGGTATGATCAGTATGCACATTATGTTGTATGAATTAACTTAAAAGCTACAGTAGTATGTTGTGTTATTACAAACCAGTGGGCAATCTCCATTTGTCCCGGATTCCCCTCTTTTCCCCCACAAAAGACACAGACCACTGTATGTTGTTATGCTCAGATTGGCAATCAATTTATTATATACCATGATTCCATTTTCCATCTCATTATCCTTTATTATTATATTTCACCATTGCATTTTCTTGCATTCATATATATCCATCTTTGCTCATCCCTCTTTCTTCCTCTCCTCGCTCCCCCAGGTGAAAACCTGGGTGCCTTCTTTTTCTCTTTTCCTATTAGGTAATGGTGAGAACCAAGACCACTTTTTCTCCTTCAGCTTCTCCTTCTTTCCATCCTCTTCCTTTTCTTTCCCCACCCCCTCCCCCATTTTTTCCCTCTCTGACATCCACCTTTGGGAGTCCAATAACCGTTCAACCAGACAAATTCTGTCATCCACCTTTGACAGACCATACACACAGTCCCTTTTTGACTGTCTTCCTCAGTTACACACTGTCCCTTTTTGACTGTCTTCCCCACATGTTCCATAGTTAAAGGGTGGGTGGGACGGATCAAAGCTTCAGCAAAAAGTTGCTGAACTACTCCTGTGCTGTCCATTATGTACCTCCTTTAGCCCTTCCCCTTCCTGTTGCCTGCCTATTGTTCTGTCCCCTTGTTCCTCCCCTTCCCTTCCCCCCTCCTCTCTGAGCACACCATCTTCAGGTAAATGGAAGGGGTGCACCAGGAAAACTTGGTCTGCCACTTAAATAGCAAACTCCATCTTCCCGGATTCCCTCCTTTTCCCCCACAAAGGACACAGACCACTGTATGTTGTTGTGCTCAGATTGGCAATCAATTTATTATATACCATGATTCCATTTTCCATCTCATTATCCTTTATTATTATATTTCACCATTGCATTTTCTTGCATCCATATATATCCATCTCTGCTCATCCCTCTTTCTTCCTCTCCTCGCTCCCCCAGGTGAAAACCCACAGGTGCCTTCTTCTCTTTTCGTGTTAGGTAAGCAATGAGCTGAGACCACTTTTCTCCTTCAGCTTCTCTTCTTTCCATCCTCTTCCTTTTCTTTCCCCTCCTTCCCTCCTTGCCCCCCTTTTTTCCACTAGCCAGTCTGCAGCTTGAGTTGGATGGCTGGCTTCCCCCCCAACTTAGGCTAGGGGACCTCCTCCTCCTTTCTTTTTCTCCTTTTATGTATGGGAGGCAGTATAACGCAGTGGTTTAAGGCTCTGAGCTGCAAATCTGGAGACCTGGGTTTGAATCCCACAGCCCCCACTTGCATAAACTGTGTGACCCTGAGCAAGTCACTTAACTTCCCTGTGCTCCCAGCTTGCACCTGAAAAAAAGCTTTCAGCTTAGTGTGTCTTACCTGGTTAAACAATTGGACAATGTATATTATTATTATTATTTTTTTTATATTGTACCATCTGCATGTCTCCTCCACGACTCTACAAAGCCCATCATTTCTGTATTAAATATATCTATGGCTAGATCTGACAGGTGCACTCCATCTGACCTGTAGAAATCTTCCACCCACTCCTCCACCCCCTGCCATATTACCTCCCCTCCCATTTTCTTTATCAGTGTTCCTACCCTTCTATTCATCTTCCTTCTGGCCCTGTCTAATGCTCAATGGCTGTGTTCCTGTCTCCAGACCCTTCTTGGGATCATATCCAACCAGGCAAGGCATACTCTTAGCCACCACTGTTGAATTTTCTCTAAATCCCTTTTTACCTGCATGTATGTGTCCACCCATGGTTTTCCGCCAATGTCAATGCCCCCTAGATGTAAGATAATTAGGTCCAGAACTGGCCGCCGTGCTTTCATCTCTCTTAGCGTGGGAAGTAGCTGCGCCCATCTCATCTCTCAGATGCCATACCAAACCAACCTACATTGTCTCACATCCTGGTCTAACTGTTTTCCCCCAGGCTTTTTCTCCGCTCTCTTTTCCACCCAATAAATGTTTGAGTGACCACAGATCCACACTTTCTTGATCCTCCCTCTACCTATGGGAATTAAACAAAATATAATACTTAAAACATGCTCTTTGTGCACATTCATATTCCCCTTTTTCTTGGCCTCCCCCCCTTGTGGTCTCGTACCTGAAACAAAACAGATGACATGTTAGTCTCCGTACTGCAATACCCGAACATACCTCTTGTAACTGGCAGACTGCCAGTGCCCTTTTGTCAACATCTTGGTCACTGACTCCCCTGCAGCTGCCTACTGTGATGCAGCCCCTATTCGAAAAGAGTGGGAGGAGTAATTGCCTGGGTCCTCCCCCAAGAATCACATGCCTTTTGTGAGCATGGCTGTGACCTGACAACTGGTGAGTCTCTTGCGGTCCCCATGCACTAATAAACTTCCTGTTCTATGTCCCTGCACTGCGGTGTAAGCCCACAAAGCTTTTACAGGGCACACTGTATCCTCTTCTTGGCATTTAGGGTCACCGTACAACCTTCCCCCCTTGATCTGTCTTTGATTTTCTGATTAGTATGTGTATCTCCTTTGCCCCCTAGCTTATATTTTCCCATGCCAACCCCTTCTTCTTCTTTCTTGCCATGTCCCACTGCCTCACTCACTGTCAGGGCCCCTGCAAACATTACCAGGTAAATTGTGTGAAATAACTGTGCTTCATCTTTTGATCTGCAAATTGCCAGTAGTGCCCCTTTTAATTTTGCCAGCCACTGTTCCCCCTATAGGCTGTCTACTATCTGCAGGTCTTTGCTTCAGTCTTCCCCATCCTTGCATCATTCTCCTGATCAACATTGACTTTGTTGGGTCCCCCCATTTCTTAAGGCTGCAGATTAAGCTAATCCCCACTAAATACACCCCCATTGTGTTGTGAGCTGTTCCTCTCTCCCACTGATCTACTGTGAAGTTCCCTAACTGCTCTTCCGAGATTGGCCCACTTACCTCCATGTGGTGTGTCACCCTGAATGTTTGGAACACCCACCTTGCCCCTTCGTAGGCCCTCAAAGTCCGTGGTGCCCATGAGCTGCGAAACAGCAGTTCTGCTCCCTCTCACCAATGTCCCAGATGTTCGTTGGTACGGGTGTTTTCTGATCCTCTGCTGTTGGTGCTAGCATCCGGAAACAGTCCAGCTGCAGATGGGAAAGGCTGTCAGTTAGGATATTTTATACCCCTTCTATGTGTTTGGCCCTGAATGACATGTTCAGTTTCAGGGCTATAAAACTAATTGTCTCAAAACCTGCATTACTGTTTCTGATCTGGCTCCCCTGTTGTTTAAAACTTCCACCACTGATTTGTTGTCACACCAAAATGTGACCTTCTGGTTAAGCAGTTCTTCTCCCCACACCAGGGTGCAGGCCCATATGGGCATGATTTCCAACAGTGTGATGTCTCTTACTTTCCCATCCTTCACCCAACTTGTAGGCCATGGTTCTGCAAACTATCTTCCCTTCAAATAGCCTTCCATGCCCAAACCCCCTGCTGCATCCATGTAGAGTTCAAGATCTGTGTTATATACCCATTCTTCCTGCCAAAAGGAACAGCCATTATAAGTGTTGAGGAACTCCTCCCAAACCATGAAATCTTCTTTAACTCCCTTTGTTATGTCAACCCAGTGGTGTGGCTTTGTTACTCCCGCTGTGGCCCTCGCTAACCTTTTTGTGAAAGCCCTACCAGGCCCAATTGCTCTGCACGCAATGTTCAGATGTCCCATGACCTGTTGCACCTGTTTTAATTGCACCCTTCTCCTCCCCGTGATCCCCTTAATCAGCTCCTTCAACTTCACCACCTTGTTGTCTGGTAACCTAAAGACTTCATTCCGGGCATCTATTTCTATGCCTAAGAATTCCAAAACCTTACTGGGCCCTTCCGTTTTATCCGGTGACAAAGGAACTCTTAACTCTCTACACAACTCTTGAAAACTGGCCAACATTTTCTCTGTCTCCCTCTTCCCGCTGCCTATTAACAGGAAATCATCTAGGTAGTGTATTACAGCCTTATACCCACTCTGCTCCTGAAATATCCACTGTAGACAGGTGTTAAATGCATCAAATGTTGCGCATGCTATGGAACACCCCATTGGCATTGCTTTGTCGAAATAGTATTGTTCCCCAGTCTTAAAGCCCAATAAGTCCCAATCTTCCCTCCTAACCTGAAGCAATCTGAATGTGGACTCAATGTCTGTTTTGGCCATCCAGGCATCATTGGTCACCCGAATAATCTGTACCGCCTCTTCTAATGTGGCGTAGCTCACTTTACTATGTTCCTCACTTATGAAGTCATTCACTGAATCCCCCTCTGGAAATGACAGGTGGTGAATCACTCTGTATTCCCCCCTCTATTTTTTGGGGACCAGCCCTAAAGGAGATATTCTCATATTCTGCAGGGGCGGTTCAGTGTATGGTCCTTCTACTCTACCTGCCTCCTTTTCCTTCTCAATTTTTTCTCTTAAAATGTCCTCTTTCCCTTTCACTGAATCCAGATTATTTGTCTTTCTTGCTCGCCTCGGGCCTTCGTATTTTAAAGGGAAGCCCGTCTCAAACCCTGACCTAAGAGATTCTACCACCTCCCTATTGGGATATTTTTTAGCCATTTTTTCCACACTTCCATCTTAATTGGTGTTCTCACTGCTTGGAACTGATCACCTGTCTTCTCCTTTTCATTTCCCTTATGCCCCCCTTTTTCGTCCTTTTCTGGTTCCTTATCCTTAATAATTGTGGCTCCCTCTGCCGGTATGCCCTCTACCTCTCCCCCCCTTATTCCAAGCCTACCCCCTATATCCTTGTCCCTCCTGAAAAAACTGTTGGCCTGTGCCTTACCCCCTTGTCCCTTGTGCCCTTTGTGCCCATGTCGTTCTGCATCTATTCGCCGGGTGTGATCCCCCACATTTTGAACAGATATGCTGAAAACACATTGGGACCAAGAGCAGAATGCCCTATTGTAAGCCCAGCAACACTTCTGAGGTGCCCCTCCCATTTTTCCCATCTCCCCTTCCGGTGTGGACTGGTCAGTTACATAATCTGTCCACAGATCCAATTGTTTTGTATCCCATCTTACGTCCCCGTAGGTCGCCATCCTTTGCTGGAAGAATTTGTCATAATATATCCATCCTACCCTACCTTTCGTCTTTGCTCATCTTATTATCAGGGAATACGTGATCAATGATATTCCCAGTTCAGGTTTCTTTTCCAGCGCTATAGCTGAGAATGTAGCAAAACCTACAAACCATCCATCCCACATCTTACCCTTGCTAAATTTGTCCTCCTTTTTCTGGCCCAACAAAACCACTGCTGCCGCCATCTCACTCTTCCTGATGTTCTCCGTTTCCTCATATTTTGCTGCTGCCTTTCGGCTCACTAATGCAAATATGTCCACATACTCACTCTTCCAAATCTTCTCTTTCATGACCAGCGGTACATGTTCCCCTATTCATATTCCCAGGCTTTCTATCTCCCTTGTCCCTTTTCCTACCTTCTCCAACCCTTTTTCATCCCCCTCCGTCATCGCTGCATCTGACCTATTTTCTGTCAGTGCAGCTTCCATTTGACCCAACCCCCTGTCCCGAGCGCTGCAATAATCTGACTTATGTACTTTTTAATGCTTTCTCCTTCCATCCCAGCTACTTTACCTGTGGCCTTGTTGGTTTCCTGCAGCCTGCTGGACTCGGGATACCCTGAATTGTCCGGTTGTACCATTGGTTGTGGTAGGGCTGGTGTGCTTGGGGAATCCGGTCTGGGTTCCGCTGAGGGAACCACCACCTGATCTTGAGGAGGTACTGACGGGATAGGGACAGGGGGCTGCAGCAGTACTGGACTGACCATTCTGGGAAGTACCACTGGTGGAGGCTGCACTCTGGTAGGGCTGCTTGGTCTCCCTGCTGGCCTCTTCCAGTCCCCCCTTTTCCCTTCCCTGCTTTCCGTTTCTCCCCGGATCTCCCCAGCTCCCTTCCTTCCACCATCTGCCACACTCTGTTGGCCTTCTTCATGAGCTCCACTATGGCTTTGTATGCATCTTCTTTAGATGGCTTGCTCTTCCTTGGTTCCATCTCCTTATATTGGTCTGTGGAAACTGTAGAAACACTGCCCAAAACCAAGAAAATTGAAATCATGTTAATCACTTTTTCTGAAATAACCCTGCAGTCTCTCCCCCTTTTTTTTTATATAAACCTTCATATATGCAGGTGTCATTCCGTGTGGCCTTCTAGGCAGCTCATGCTCATTGCAGCCTTCTAGGTCTCCCGCTGTTCTCCCCCGTGTCCCAGAAACTCCAACCCATGTAGGCCTCCACCAGGCCTTGTCTGACCCCACTTCCCCACCCATGCGGCCATCCTGGCCTACTATCCCCATTTTTCTTGAGGGGTGCTAGCCCCCCACATGGCCTTATAAGTCTTGTCATTATCCCCTCTTCAATGTGGTAGCGACTGAGCCGTACGCTATTCCCCCTTTTTTTTGTCACCTTCTCCCCTCTCACTCCTTTTCTGTGGCACTGCTCAGCTGTGCCATCTGTCCTCCTGCCATGTGGTGCCCCACTTCAGCCCTAGACTTATGCCTGCTGTCCGTTTTTTGCCTGATCTCTCTCTACAGGCAACCCCCTATCGTTGCCCCTATGGCGTGGCTCTCCCTGTACCTTCCTTCTGGGAGCTTCCATTGAGTCCACTTACTCTCCTTTTGCCCCCCTTTTCTCTTTGGCCTCACTCCGCAGTGTGTGACATCATGCCATGTGCCACCCGAGCTGACTCCCTGCTTCCCTTCTACTCGTCCTTGTGAAATGCGCCCAATGCCCTTTTGGCATCACAAAACAGCCCGCTGGCACATGAGAACCTTTTTCTGGCCCTACCCCATCCCTCATGCCCCATTTGCTTCACAGGCCTCACCCTGCAGTTTGTGATGTCATGCCATGTGTCCGAATGCGATTGGGAGCCCTATCCCTCTCCTCTGGCTATTGTTATGCATTCGCTTCCCTTTCTGGCCTACAATTCAGCCTGCTGGCTTCCAAGGGCTATATTTGCCCCACCCATGCTTCATTGTGCCCTGTTCATTTTTGGGCCCCCCCCCATGGCGTGTGACGTCACGCCACGTGTTCAACTGTGCTGGCTCCCCATCTGGGCCCCAGCCCCAACCCCCTTGTTTTCTCCTTATGCCAGCGTTGTACTGCCTCTTCTGACCCATTGAGTCCCCTTATCTTTCAATCTCTTTTTAACTCCCCAAATCATGCTTCAGTTTCCTTTTTTGACTCTCTCAAGCCGTCGCTGCCTAAACGCCATCCCACAGCATCTGTTCAGTCCAATACGCCCCAAACCTGGTCCCCCAATCCCGAAAATGAAAGCTTACCAACATTTCAAGATTCGCTACATCCAGGCATCCATTTTTCTGCTAAATTCGTTCTTCCTTTTCATCCCTATCCAGCTAAAACCACGGCTCTGTAGAATGTAGGCAAACTAAAAGCTGTTGCCTAGCGCTTGCTTCTATTGTTGCAAGGCCCTTATCGGATCATGCCTAGGCCACATTGCTGAAGCTCCAAAATCGTGTGCATGACCTGTTCCATCGCCGCTCTCCCCATGACAAACAAACCATTTGGAACAACAGCTCTCTAATTTCTCTACTTTGTTACAAAGAACTCTTACAACCATCTGGGCTTCTGCCCTACTGATTGAAAATTACTGTGAAACACGTGGTGCTTTCACCCTGCTAAAAGGCCATTTCTCAGCCTGCTGCTCAGCCCCAAGGGCAAACTTTATCACATACTGTCTCCAAGTCACTTTTCCTGCATAAATTCATCATACCTTGCCACGTAACATCACTTAGCCAAGTCTCTCTCTTCTTCTAATACAAAAAATTATTACTATTATTTTTTAAAATGGGTTTTCCTACTAATTTTTGGTTCCTGTTTTACGAATCAATGCATCACTAGGTATCCAGTGAGATTAGATATGAGGTTCACATGAGTGGTTCAGCATTTGTTTTTATTTTATTGTATTGTATTTAGTTTTTGTTGACCAGGAAAGGAGGACTATGCAATTCTGATTATTTTCAGCCTCCAGAGAGGTTGAAGGTACAGATGCCAGCTGACATACAGAACCAGATTAAGATGTTGGTGGCATTTTAATGAATGAGGGGAAGGGGATTTGGCCAGGACACCCAAGAAATTCACCCAGTCTTTTCAAGAAGTGCCATGGGATCTTTAATGTCCTTCTTAACAACCATCAGAGCAGGCAGATGAGACCTCGTTAAACATCTCATCCAGAGATATACACATTTGCACAGTGCTATTCCAGGAGGGCAAAGTACACCTGCAGAGTGGCCTGTAGCTCATAAAGTTACCCATTAAAGACCAGAGAGAATCAAGCGGGGGAGTGTGAGAAAAAGTATTGTATTACGGGAACAAATCAGATCGAAGCTGAAAGCTGGATAGAAAAAACAATGTTGTTTGATCTGCAATCTCCAAGGGCATAATAATTCAGTCTGTGAGCTGCAGTCGATCTACACTTAAAAATATTTATTTTCAGTCATAACCTGTTAGGGAGTTTATGTTTGTTGGACTTTTTTTCCACGGTCAAAAAACAATTTATGACTTGGACCGCAGTCCTACAACTTTTATCCGCCATGCCCTCTACTGTTCATCTGATTTACTGGGATTTGGGTGGAACCTTATTTTTTTGTTAAAATCTTTTTCTATATTCTGTCCCTGTATTCTGCACCCCCCCCCATCTGATAAAATTCACAGAGCTGTATTTTTTATGCACAAAAGACTGTAACAAAAGACAGAGTGGGGATGATGTTAACAAATGAAAATAAGAATGTCTGTAGGTGCTCCGGAGCTTCCTGGCCAGATAAATAGAATTGTGTGTCTGCTGCTTATAAAGTCTTACTCTGGCTACAGGAAAAAACTGTATTGTTTATGTATTAGAATGTTTTGCTGGCTCCATTACAGTAACCCACTTAGTACACATACTTTTATGTTTAGAGAGGCAGACAGAATGCTGGCATATTCAATTTGTTCATAGATGTTTACCACTATATCAGCGATCATTTTTGCATCTTTTCATACACTTTCTCTGCACAAATCAAATCATGAAGGCATTTTCATTTGTGTGTGTCTTTCAGTTGCTGCAGAAATAGATCAAGAAAGTGTCTCATCTGCATGACCCTAGTGAAGCATAGTCTGAATGTAACTAATATCACTATTAAATAGGCCAAAATAAGTGTATAATATTTATAGAGTGAACCTCATTTATCTCCAACACACATCTCAGGCAGAATCGGGCACTAGTTATGTGACTTTCCCACTACAGTGCAGATAAATTCTGAACCAGCTGGGTTATATAGCAAAACAAACAAGTGTTTCTGTGTTTTGCTTTTTTTTGTTTGCCTGTTTTGTATGGAAGTATATTACCAAAAAGTTGACAAAATAAATAATAAACACTGAATTATGATGTTGGGTTGGGAAATCTATGTTCAGTTACTGTATCAGAACATTAAGGTGAGTTCCAATGCATAGAAGCATTGCAACTTGGAACTTAGCTTGTCTTGCTCTGCAGTCACATTCCAGATGCTGTGGTTACTTCATTTTTCACTTCTGCCCTCTCTTGGTGCATTATGACTTGCTGTAATCCTTAAAAAACCTTTTGTAATTTTCAAGCTTTCCATCCCCATCTGAATGTATTCTTTGCCTTTCTGCTTTACTGCTGCCCTGTGCCAGCCATTTTAATAAGTTAGTATATAGTCTCTTCAATTTCACTTAAACAGCATTAAAAACAAATCAGAATTATGTAGTGGTGTTGCCCTTAGTAATACTTATACTTCTTCACCACAAGACTTTCAGAAAGACAATGGTTTAGCAGCTGTCTGTAGGGAAATTATTCACTGGATAAATAGCGCTTGAATTCCATTTGCACCTTTTGGAACATCAACATTGTGCATTTTTGGAACATGTATGCTGCACTTTGCTTTCCCCACATTGCAAAGTGCATACTGCCTTTATGACAACTACTGAAAATCTACCCACCTATTTTTAAATTCACAGTTAATTATCAATACAAACATTAAGTTTTACTGAAAAACACAAGGAAGGCAAGGCTTTTGTCTGTCCCCTCAATCAGTATAAGTGTCCCCCGACATTTTATCTGTGGGGACCCTATACATTCACATTGGCACCCTAATGTTTCGCACTATTAGACTTCCCTTTTTGAAATCACTGAAATGAGTTTCTTCATTTTACTATCAGTTCTACTTTTAAAATACCCAGTACCAGTGCACCCATTATCCCATTACAGTTTCACTTGTAGTGAAAGGTGAATATAACTGACTACCAATCCCCACCCTTCCACACACACACACACACACACACACACACGGATTCATATCTGTTAATAATTGGGAGTGAGGACAATGTATTTGGAACTTATGTTATGACTGGACACAAGTAGATATCATATTCTCAGGCAAAAGGGGAGGTCCCTCAGAATAATTATGGGTGGTATGACTATCTTATATACAGTAAATAGAATTTACATTGGAATAAGCATAGAAGTTACTAATAAAGTTATCAGTATAATTTAAAATTGTAAATATAAAATCCATTTGTCTTCAAAAATGATACAAAGGAATTCCCATAACCAGAATAGACTTTCCGATTTCAGCATTTTTTGTTCTTTTATAGTGACTTTTAACTTTTACCATTTACTCTCCAACAGTGTGCAAATTAGGTGCCCAGGCAGAAACAAACTATCCATGGTGAGTGAGTCAGTTGTAGGACTAGGGAGCATTGGTGGACAAATTACCCAGCAGACAGGAAATCAAAATAAAGATAAACTGTCTGAAACTTTGAAACAAAAGTAGTGGGGTCAGGAGACACTGGTGGTTCTGGCAAGCTCAACAAGAGCAACCAACCCATTCAAAAAGGCATGTTAGCAAGGAGAAACTGGGGCTCTGGAGCCTATACTTACACTTGGCTAAGCTAGAATCATTGTTTGTAACATATACTTGCTATTCATGGAGGCACCAATATTGGGCGACTACAACAACTACAGTTCACACATACACACACACACACACAATGCTCACAATAGCAAGGAAAAGGTGTAAAGAGATCTATTTATTTTACAGCAGGAGGTTGGGAATAAATACTTTAAGAGAGTCTTTACTGTTCGTAGGAATACTACAGGCATTTCACACTTGTGTGTCGCAGCAATCAAGCTGTTTTGTTTTAAAGTGCTGGTCATGGCTCAGCTGTCTGTAAGGGGATATTCAAAGAGGCACTTGGCGGTGATCAGTCTCAACAAAAAACATACAAACAAAAACAAAGAGGGGGGACAGGGAATTGTGTGTTCCATATTATATGAGCTGGTATCTGAGTAAACTGATAACAGAACCTTTAGGAGATTGCAAATGGTAATCTTTATTTGTACCAGATGATAAAAAAAGTCCTAAAACATGATAGGATCATTTAATGTGAGCCTTTTAGGATTTATGATAGCAACAAAGCACAACATACTAACATATTAACATATATTTCTTTTGAGCATAGACTCCTGTTTGGGTAATGTTTTCTAACATTTTGCCTCTTGTGAGCTTCTTCTAAAGCATAAAATGACAGTTTAACCCGACGAGAATGAATAATTTTGTGGGAGTTCATACTCACTACTTCAAATGCGAGTTTTCTCACTCACTCAGTGTGCTGACCACGTCACCCCAGTGTAGAAGCCTGCAACTGACAAATTCCTACTCGTAATTTAAAAGCAACTCCTAATTTAAAGGCACAAGACATAAACACTATATAGCGAGCCCTACATATACACTCTGTCCTATAGACAATACCTGACATATCATACATTATTCATTGCTTAATTTCAAACCGTTGCTCTGATGTGGTGCTAAAAAAATATTGACATTTTTACTAGAATCACACATTTACATTTTCCACATGGTGCACATCCCAATGCAGGGGCTCCCATCCAGGAAGTAGGTCATAGCAGGGTTCGTAGGGAACTAACAAGAATATTACCTTGATTTTTTGCTGCCATTGTTTTAATTTTAGTTGCAATGTAAATGTCATTTTAAATACTGTCTTATCAAAATGCAATGCAATACCATCCGTTGTATGTCTGTCACCCTTCCCACTGACATGGAACCTTTGTATAAGAGTTGTTATGTGCTCAAGGATATTGTAATCCGAGAATGAATAAACAGATAAAATAAAAATGAAAGTGCCGGCGAAGGGCACAAAGTTTCATCAGGTATTTACTGGCAGACTGTGGAACACTTGGCTATATGCCCCGTTCTATTTTATTTTGTATTTGTAAGTCAGTAAATGGAATACTTTGCAGTACAAAAATATTTTTGTTGACCTCAAATACAAGATAAAACAGCTGGGAATATAGCCAAATGTGCCACAGTCTGCTAGTAAGTACCTGGTGGCGTTTCTTGCCCTTCACTGGCACTTTATCATTGACTAGTTCATGCTGTTTAAGTATGCTCATTCTTCGTGATGTCACCACAGAAAGGTTGATGTGACATTTTGCACTTGAGATCTAATTTACAATGTGAACAAAGGACACTAAGCCTGCAGATCTATATAAATTACATTGCATATTTCAATCCATTTCATTGACTTCACCAATAGTGTTTTTTAACTCACCATTATCCTGTTAACCCATCTTAGCTCCCCCACCCTGACTTCCAATTGGACACTAAATGGGTGCATTTTATACTCCGTCAAAATCCACATCTTTCTAGTATACACAGCTCAACCAGATGGGATTTAATATTTGATAACTGCCAAAAATGAGATGTGTAGTGGAGATATGCACCAAAGTAAAGTAGTGTACCTGTACCTTATGTGAGGACTTTGCCAACCACGATGCATATGGTGCAAAGCACAGATATTGTAAATGGTGCAGAAAGGAGACTAGAACTCTTGTTGCACTCTAGTGCATCACCAACAGCACCCATGAAGTTTTGTATGTACTACTGATTAGTCAAACCATCTCTCACTGCCTTTTGTAGTGTGGTTCGGGTCTGTGTAAGCACATCTACTTTCCAGTGTTTATTTGTGAGCCACAAGCCCTGTCATAGTGCATGTTGTGCTTTTTTGTCACAGCGCATTTCACCCTATTATTTCATTTCATGAAGCAGTACACTCATGATGGATGTGGTTGCTGAATTTGGTTCTCCATATTGTTAGTCAGTACAACCCCCTCCCCATCACACAGTCTCTCACCTTAATTATATTTGGGTACCCATTTCTGTTGCACAGTGGTGCATCAGTTTAATCTGTATCAGGAAGCTAGCGAAATGTCACCCTTATTACCTTCAGACTTTTAGTCTCCCTTAATCACACCAGGGACTAGAATTGTAAGTAACTTATGTGTTCAGTTGTGGATGTAATAAAACCATTGACCATCAATGATGGTCAACGGTTTTATTATCATCATGTATTACATTCCATGCAAATGCGCCTCACTCAGCTAATGTTTTTCTGTCTTGCAGCTACTTCGTAACTCAGTCTAGAAAAGACCATGGGTTCTGGGTAGGCTTCCCTTCTTTTTTTTTTGACTTAAATGTTTTTATTTCTTATTTATTTTTTTCAAATGCAGTGCTTGGAAATAATGCACATCATACTTCACATTCTACACGGTATCTCTTCCTGTTCTGTGAAGCACAGAGCAGCATCTTTATTAGAAATACACTTGTACTACAATACTTCCATGTACAGTATTCTGCTGTTGCAAAATGCTCAGTTGACGACTGTGGTGACAGGTGATGCAATCATGGTGCCACTATTTTTGAATTACCCTGTGTTCCACAAGGTCAATACCAGCAGATTACCAAAAAGTTATACTTTCTCATATGGTGTACAATGTCTCTGTCATTAATAGCCACAGCTCGCAACACAATTGTGTATGTCTTTCATCATCCTGACCACAGCTGTAGTTTTAGACAGGAGCATAATATTGGTACAGAGTAACATCACTGAAGCAGCCCTTGATGACATTAGGTATACAATTATATGTTTCTGTGCCACTGTATTCTATTGCTTTCTCAGATGACCAGTGCTTTGACACCTGGGCCTGTCAGCTTGGCCTAAAGGTTATAGAAATGAGTACTGCAAGAACTTGAGACTCACAGCAGGCATGTGTGTGAATAGCACAACCTCGATTTGCTGCACTGTGTGACTCACAGAAAATCACGTAACCACCCCGGCACTCCAGAAATCAGGCACTTTAGCCTCATAGCCCATGCTTGTTTAACATATGAATGAATAAAATAAATTCAATGACAGAGGAAGTGAAAGTAGTACATGGATTCCATCCCAAAGTTAAACTGGTAACATGGGAGTATGCCACTAGTAACAAATAGAAGATAGTCAAGAATGGAAACCTTGCTGGCACTATGCCATGGCCAAAAAATTTCCATCTTAATATGCCACAATATCAGGGGATGGCACAGATATAGTAGGCCTAATTTTCAAAGCCCCGGGAGTGACACATGGTGCCTGTACCAAACATAAATGGTGCAAATGGCACCTTGCATCAAATGTTTTCCTTGGAACTCTTGTCAAAGGCAGCCT
This sequence comes from Neoceratodus forsteri, assembly GCA_016271365.2. Taxonomy (NCBI): domain Eukaryota; kingdom Metazoa; phylum Chordata; order Ceratodontiformes; family Ceratodontidae; genus Neoceratodus; species Neoceratodus forsteri. The sequence continues at coordinate 997,759,948 of CM028133.1, forward strand.
GCAACAATCACTGTCTGCCTGCTCCAAACAGGGCTTGTACCACCCATGTACCCACAAATGAGCTACAACATTGTCTAAGTGTGCATGTGGTGCATGCAAGCTGCCACAGCCTGTAAATGGAATTCTCATACATCTCCCAGAGGGAGAATTTCTATGTACCCTTAGACCAGACAGGGCTGTCCTACAGGTACTTAGAAATATCTCCCCTGGGACAACAAACCTATTTGTGGCCATATGTTGATGCCCTGGTACTCCATCAGTACCACCCCAAATTCCCCTAAATGTCAACCACCATACCTGGTGGTATAGTGGACTTTTCCCCTGCCCGATATGCCCATTGGTATGCCAGTTATCCTGGTGGGCTATCTGTCCCCCCACCACAAACTGCCAATAAGTATCCCAGACATCCTGGTGGGCTAGCTGTCCTGCTGCCCCACCGTGGCAAACAGTGCCACAGCACCCCATACTCCAACCTGTACCCCAAGCTGGGACTGGCACAGCCCTTCTCACACCACCTTGGCCAGCTCTGAATGAAATATCACTGTGTGTGTATAATACAGCAGGCACTAACCAATAACAGTGAGTACCTACTGTATTATACATGGACAGTGACAGTTCAGTTGGACCAGCTGAGGTTATGTGAGGAGGTACATTTCAGTCCCAGCTCAGAGTATGGATTAGGGGAGTGCTGGGCACTTGTTGCCAGGATGGGAGGAGAGGGACTACTAGACCACCAGGGTGACTGGGATAATATTTGGCATATTGAGGCAGAGGAGGGACCTATAGACCACCTCTGTCCCCCAAAATGGTCTGGTGGAGAAACTGATGGGGTTAGGAGTAGGCCCTTTGATGGTCAGATGGATTGAAAACTGGCTAGCTGGACGCACTCAGAGAGTAGTGGTCTGTGGGGAGCTCTCGAACCCTAGAGAGGTTGGTAGTGGGGTACCACAGGGCTCGGGTCCTGGGTCAGATCCTGTTTAATGACACATATCGGACATCAGGGAGGGTATAGGTGTGAAATGAGTCTCTTCGTGGATGACTCCAAGATGGGAGCAGTAGTTGAGGGAGAAGAGGAGGGTGGCCTCCAAGGGACCTGACACCCTGGAAAGCTGGGCTCACATGGAAATTAAATTTAATATCACCAAGTGCAAGGTGTTGCATCTTGGTCAGGGAAACCCTAAACACAGGTACACCCTGGGAGGGAGGCGCTGGAGGCCTCAATAGGGAAAAAGACCTAGGGGCATGGTGGATACATGTATGAATAACTCTGAGCAGTGCAGGAGAGCAGCTAGCAAGGCAAACAGGATGTTGGGATGCATCATAAGGGGGATCACCTCTAGGAGCAGGGAAGTGATTCTGCCGCTGTACAATGGACTGGTTAGACCACACCTTGAGTACTGTGTACAGTACTGGAGACCACATTTGAAGAGGGACATACAGCTCCTGGAGAGGGTACAGAGGAGGGTAACAAAGATGATACGAGGGCTAGGGGATTTGACTTATGAGGACAGACTTGAGGAGCTTTGCCTGTTTTCATTGGAGGAGAGGAGAGACAGGGGGGACATGATTGAGGTCTTCAGGTACCTCAAGGGAATAAATAGGGTAAACATGGAGGGGATCTTTAGACTAAAGCAGGGAGGTATCACCAGAGGGCATGGTTTGAAGTTGGAAGGTGGAAGGGTGAGGGGGGAAAAGAGGAGGAGGTTTTTCACCGAGAGGGTGGTGGACCCTTGGAATGCACTGCCTGGTGAGCTGGTTCAGAGATCCACAGTGGAGGGCTTCAAGAGAGGGTGGGACAGACACAGAAAGTGGATGTATCAGATGATGGCCTGTCCCGGGGGGTGGGGATGGATGATAGGGGTTTCTAGAGAACAGGGGATGGGAGGATCTCGGCACCCAACTAAGGATCTAGGTTCGAGCAGACTCGATAGACCGTAAGGCCTAATCTGCTGGCAAATAGTATGTTAGTAGGTCAGCGACAGTTATTCGATCGGGCGTATTGGGGCAGGGGTGGCACATAAGCTACTGAAGGCACTGCTGGACTGGCACACAGCTGGCTTACAGCTTGCAGCAAGCCTTCCTGCTGTGTTGTGTGTTTGGCACCTGGTCTGGCTTGCCATAATCCTCAGGACTTAGCCACTGAGACCCTCCTTTTCAGAGAGTTGGGTGCATGATCCCTGGCACACTGGGCTTTGATATAAACTGCTGTTTGCCACAGCTTGTGCCAGTCCAAGCCTGCTTTGTGAGACAGGACCCATGTCTTTTGCAGAAACATCGTGCAGTGCTGAGGAGGGACAGGAGAGGGAACAAGCATTGAGGGCTAGCTGCTAATGCAATGGATTGCATAAACAATGCTTAAATGAAAGGAGTCATGTATGACGGAGGTACTGTACTATGTGTGCTATTGGTGCTGAGATAAGAGACAGCTCAACATGTCGGTTTGGTTTACAGACCTACAGCTCAGGGAGGAGAGGAGAATATGGATCTCATGCAGCCAATACAAAGCCTGGCAAGCTGCGTGCAGTTTTGCTGGTGGGGGGCTTCAACCATCCATATTTGGAGTGCAGACCTCCAGTAGCAGCAAACTTCAGTACCCTTCATCAGTACTTGGAAAAATGTAGGTTAAAAAATGGATCCAGAAACAAATGATATGATACCTTTTATTGGACCAACATGGATGTTACAAAAAAGAACAAAGTGCTCTAGCTTTCGAACCAACCAGGTCCTTCTTCAGAAACTTTAAAAAGGGTTAAAAAATGGAATATGATATCTGACTCATAACAGTGGTTGGAACTTCAGTACTGAAAGTTATGTAATGTGGTCAGATCTTTTGTTTGGCCCCACAATAGTAGCTTAATTTTGTGATCCTAATTTTATTTGGTAATGCCCTTCTTGTTTCATGGGACACATGATACACCGTATTTCATTTTTTGGTTTCTTTTTTTTATTTTTATATTGTTTTTTTCTCTCCCACTTCATTTTCTCTCCATCATCCTCATCCTTCCCTGCCTCCCCTCCACATTTATTTCTGACTCTAATATTAGCAGTATTGTTTTTTCATTGACATTTCTCAGCATCCCATTAGTGATCCACTCTAGCATGTTGGAGTCTGGTGCTCTCATGAGTAGGAGTTTCTATTTTAGGGCTTTATTTATACAGTTAGTTTTGTTGTGCTATGCCCATCAATATGCTTTCCATTACCCATCTTTTTGCTTCAGTTTTTCTGGCACTGTTGCACCAATGGTGTTGTAACTAAAATGAAGGTACTATTCCTTTTTCTCCAGTCCCCATTTCCTTCCCATTGTATCCTCCCCCCATCCTTTTTTGTTGCTTCGTACACTACCACAACCTGAATACATACCATCTCTTCCCAGTGTAATTTATTTATTTATTTAGCTTTTGTTAACCAGGTAAGTACACTAGACAAGACCTTTGCCTATTTTCAGGTATGACCCGGGAAAGTACAAGGAAATATGACATAGGACAACATGATACACTTTAGTTACACAGAGTCAGGTTAAAGAGAAACATCACATAGTCAGTAAAAAATGGTAACTATATCAATCCACATAACCAGTTTGCCTATATATTATTCTGGTTATTGCATTTGTGCACCAGCACTTAAGATAAACCTCAGCTACTTCAGAAAAAACCTCAGCAATTCTAATGCTTTGCAGCAACTGTTGGTGAGACTGTGCAGTCATTTGGGATCCTTTCTCCTTTTAAACATGTTTCAGGTGGTAGCACTTCAGTATTTTCATTATGTACTGTAAGAGTACATACTGTACTTTCATTTTCCCTTTTATCTTTTTGGGCAGCTAAGCTTTCTGGACATATCATTTTAGCATTTGTCTGCCCCTCCCCCCCCAGCAGAACCACTTGGTGGCAGTCTGTTCTGCTCCATCCTGGCACCCCCAATAGCAGAGCTGCTCCTTGGTACAAGCAACATTTCTTTGTCAATGCTTCTCAGAATGTGGCTATACCCCCAAATAACTTAGAACAGTCTTTAAACAGTGCCACACATGGAGAAAACCACTTTGCTAAAACCTCCTAGCAGAATCATCTTCTGTAGCACTCCCCCCATAGGGATTTGGTTGCTCCCTCCTTCCCCTCCTCCCTGGTGCACATTATCCCATCCCTTATGAACAGTTCTACTCCTCCCCCTCACTATACTTTCTATGTAGTTGTTATCCTGGGATCTCGAGGTCCCAGTCATGGTACTGGGTTGCCCATGTATCTGTCATGGCAGCTACCTGTATGTCTGCCTCCCCTTCTGCCATCAGCACCTGTAGGTCTGCTGTCTTGTTGGCCAGACTCCTGGCATTCAAGGAGACCACTTTCCATCTCAACGCAGGCCTCACATTTACCCTATACACCTTTTGACTCCCTTTCCCCTATATCTGCTATCCCCTCCCCTTGCTCTCTCCCTCCTTTAGGTCCCCTCATGGGGCAGGCCCTGCAGCCCCCCCCTTCCCTGCTGCTGAATGCTGTACCCTCTACTGCCCTCTTTGTCCATTTAAATACAACTTATCAATCGAGTATGTCTTTCAGGACTCTTGAGTCCTCCTTACTCAGATGCCACTTGTCCAATGCATATACAGTAGATCATTGTGTTCTACGTATGCTTATTACCAACTGGTACAGCCTTTTTTCAGAACAGATATATTTATGGCACTGCATTCTGGGACACTAAGATAATTAATTAATTGTCCAAATCAAATCAGACTGTATGTGTACATATTTTTTTTCTGATCTATTCACAACTAAAAGATTTCTGCTCACGATAGAAACTGCTCACCATTTTAACAAATGATGATACTAGCTTGACATGAATTATTCATGGTCTTAGTGTTGGTACTACCATGCAGATAAGATGCAGATAAGATTCAGTATTGAATTCTATGGTGACAGACATTGCAATGTTACTACAGTCTCACACTTCTAAATAGGAATATTGTTATACAGATTAAAGTTCTTGATTAGCACTGTTGCATGTTTGCATTACATTTTTTTATCATATTTGGCTCCTGAGCTATGGGAAACTCTTCATTTTTATCTATGATAAATGTTTGCAAGTAAAAAATAAATATTATCATATTATCGTAGAGGGCAGCAGGCATGGGCAGCACAGTACCACTTGAGAAGGATTGGGTCGTCTGGGGTACATCAAGGCATGCATGTCTAACATGTAATTTGTTTCTTTTTACTAATAAACACACACTGATAATTGAAATTCATTGTACTGCTTCAAAATGTTTGTTTGTACCTGTGGTGCCAAATGGCATACTGGCTGTGCAAAATCACCTTTCTGTTAATAAACTGATAGTGCCACCTTCTGTACCATTATGGAGATTATATGTTTCCCATGATGCTTTGCATTATTGCGGTATGTGCAATTGTGTTTTCTTTAAAATGTGACTGTCCAACCAATGTCATCCGGGATAACACATACCTCAGTGGCAGTTGCTCTGGGGTTCTTTTGTAAACCTATATTGCTTCCTATTCCTTCCATTAAAATGTACACCTCCATATATTTTTCTAATAATGTGTATACCTTCCTTAGAACAGAAACTAAAACAAATCTTATTACTTATAAAGCATTGTCTTGTTTCTCCATACCCCCTTAACAATTCCACACAACTTTATTAACTTCATTATGCAGCCGTGGTGGATCTGACAAGAACTTATTTCAAACTAGGGATATAATAAGACCTAAGGGGGTTGACAGTGTCCCTTTAGACCACTGAGCTATACTGCCTCCTTGGGGGAATGTGCAGAACTGTCTCTATCCCTAGTTTATGATGTGAATGGAATCATCATCAGTGTGTAGTCCATGTACCCTGAGTTGAGCCATGATACCTGCATATTTGATAGATCTAGACTGAGTGGCCACCTTGCGACACATGATCGTGTCAGTGGGTGGCTTCTGGGTGAGTATGGACTTGTAACTTGTAAGGAAGGTCGTGTCAGACAAATCTAATAGATTTCTTTCACTGGGTGACCAAAGCAGTAGACCAAGAAGGGGCTGTGGACATGGCCTACCTAGATTTTAGCAAGGCATTTGATACAGTCCCACACAAAAGATTAATATACAAGTTAGCAAGCCTTGGAGTGGGTCCCAAAGTGGTAGCCTGGATAAAAAATTGGCTGGACAACAGGACGCAAAGGGTAGTAGTAAACGGAGTCCATAGTGAAGAAAGGAGGGTTACTAGCAGGGTACCGCAGGGTTCAGTACTGGGACAGGTCCTTTTTAATGTCTTTATAAGTGACATTGCAGAGGAACTGGAAGGAAAAGTATGTCTCTTTGTAGATGCACAAAGATCTGCAACAGGGTTGATACACAAGATGGAGTGAAAAGGATGAGAAGGGACTTAGCAAGGTTGGAGGAATGAGCAAATGTATGGCAGCTTAGATTCAATGCAAAGAAGTGCAAGGTAATGCACCTGGGAAACAAAAACCCAGGGGAAGATTACACACTGGGGGGGTGAGGTATTGACAACAAAAATGGAAAGAAACCTGGGCGTAATTATATCAGACGACCTAAAGGTGGGCAGACAATGTGAGAAGGCAGTAAGGAGGGCTGGGGAGACACTGGGATGCATAGGGAGAGGCATCAACAGTAGAAAACAGGAAGTTGTTATCCCTCTGTACAGAGAGTTGTGAGACCCCATTTTAGTACTGTGTGCAGTTCTGGATACCCCATCTCTGCAAAGACATAGACAGAGTGGAGGCTGTCCAGAAGATGGCAACCAAAATGGCACAGGATCTGTACCAGAAGACATACAAAGAGAGAGTAAAGGAGCTTAATATGTATACCCTTGAGGAAAGAAGGGAGAGAGGGGGCATGATAGCAACTTTCAAGTATCTCAAGGGAATCAACAAAGTCCAAGAGGGTAGTATCTTTCAGAAAAAGAGATGTGCAAGAACACGGGGGCACAATTTAAAGATGAGGGGGCTCAGAGGTAATGTGAGGAAGTATTTTGTCACGGAGAGGGTTGTGGATGCATGTAACAGCCTTCTTGAGGAGACTGTGGAGCTATGAACAGTGGGGGAATTCAAGAATGCATGGGACAGACATAAGGCAGTCCTAGTGGGGCGTAGGAGGAAGTAGGCTGTTGGTTAACTAGGATCTGCAGCTTATCCATTGGGTAGGAAAATGAGCAGACTAAGTGGGCCAAGCGGTTCTTATCTGCCATCAAGTTCTATGTTTCTATGTAACATATGTTACACAGGGTACCACCAAGCCACATTGACAACAAAGTTGTTGGCATGCTGCACAGCGAAACCTCCGATACCGACTGGGTGAAATTTCATCCATTGGTATCTGCCGAATTTTTTTGCAGATGACTGCACCCCCCACATCCCCTATTACTAATACAATCAACTCTGAATCAGAGCTGATTTTGAATGTTCAAATGTATCGCTGTAATGTGTTTTGCTGTCTGGCTGTCGGTGTTCTGACGTGGTATGGTTACACAGTTGTGTGCACTGCTACAAAACACTAACATGTTCATTCTGCATCCAATGCCTAGGTGACAGCAGATGCCCACTCCAGCCATACCTGCTGATGCTATTCCCTGTGCTGAATGGCAGTGAGGAAGAGATATACAATGAGTCATACAGGAACACCCATGCTGTTGTCAAGAGGACCATTGGGGTGTTGAAGATACAGTTCAGTTGCTTAAACCACACCAGTGGAATGATGATGATATCGGGCCCTGGGAAGGCCTGCAGAGTGATCACCACATGTGCCTTGCCACATAACATGGCCGTGCGCAAATGGTTAACCATGCCCTAACAACAGGGTTATGTCCCACAGGGCGATGAGGAAGGGATGACCCACAGTACTGCTATCCTGAGACTATGGAGACACTGTCTGACTTAGTGGCATGCCATGCACTCGTGATGAGGTCTATGTGTCCTCAGTGCCCATGGGGGGCCTAAGTGTCCCTTCCCGAGTGTGAAGCATGTTACTGACCATGTACGTGGGGAGGTTGGGGGTACACTGTGAGTTGCATCATGAGTCTGCTGTTGTGGGCTGTTAATGAGGAAGATGTGTTGCAGTGACTTACAGGTATTTATGACAGTGGCAATGGTTGGTTCACTGGGTTCATAGGTGTGGCCTCTACCCCAGGGAGCAGGATTAATAGATGTGGCCTCTGCCCTGGGGGGGCAAGGTTCATAGATGTACAATGCAATCCTGGGAGTGGGGCTGGGATGTGTTTGGGGGGATGTGCAGGACTGTGTGCTGGGGCTGTGGCAGGGGACTTTACAGGTGCACTTGTACCACTGCACTATCTGTCGTGCATGTGGATTACATTAAAGCTTCCTGGAAATTTTCACACACATCATGCACAGAAATGTGTGCCTAGATGGCATGGTGTTGATTTCACCTTGCCCCCCCCAGGTAGCCTGTGGTCACCAGATGGCTCTGGGCCTTGCTGTCCTTGTGTGTCTCCCAGGTCCACCAGCATGCAGGTGGCATTGGACCCCTGGGTTGATGTGCTGGCCTCCACCTCCTGTGTTCCTGTTGGGCCGATGGATGCCTCTGTGTCTGCGCTCTGCTCAGGTGTTTCTGCCCTGTGGGGCAGGCAGGTGGCTGCTGGTCCATCACAGTCCTCTTTGACCTGAAATCTGGGGCACTTTCAGGTGCCAGGGGGGTGAAGGCATGTGACTGTGCCTCATGTTCTCTGAGACTGCCTGGAAGTGGCTGGGACAAAACATCCTGACCTGTTGTGGGGACTTCCTAGCTGGCTGAGCTGGTCTCAAATAACAGATGTGCTGCTATCCACTCCAGGATGTCCCCTATTCTTTCATTGGCATGTTGCAAATCAAGCAACCCCATGGGCAGTTCCTTCAGGGCCTTGGTGTTTTCCATGCTGAGATATGTTAATGTGAGGGTCCCATGGACTTTATAAAGAACCAACATAAATAAATTATTGAATGCTTCTGATAATTTCATTTTTACACAAATCCCAACATTTTACCTATTTGCATAGGCTTTTATGGGGGGTTATATTCAGAATGTAAAAATAAACATACATGCAAAACATTCAGTAAATATGTCTACCTAAAAATTCATAAAAGGCACTTTACATAAAACAGTTCATAATGTACTGTACTGGCAATTGCACTCAAATCACTTAAATGTAATGTAACAAAACCTTTAGACTGTTCTTATACTCTCAAAAATGCTACAATTAAGCATCATAAGTATAAAATCATAGTAACATAGTACATTGCCGGCAGATAAGGGCCCCCAGGCCCATCCAGTTTGCCCATTTTACCTTCCTGTATCAGTGGCTGTTGACCCTATGAGGTCATCAGCTTAGCCTCTCCTTCCCACATAAGCCTGCAGATAAGGGAGGTGATGTAGTTATAAGGATAGAGATCACTGCAGAAAGATGTATATGAAATTGTTAGAAGTCAATACAAATTACAGAGTTTTAGACAGGGATCCAACTCAAGAGATTCAATGATGACTGAAAGAGAAATTGGATGAATATGCAGATGGCTCAAGAGTGGGAAGTGGAAAATTAGGATATTAGATTTCTAGGTTGCCCACTTTTTACCGTTTACCAAAAATACATAAAAATTCATTGGAGCAACTGAGTAGTCCTATTGTGTCTGGCAATGAATTGGTTTTTGAGTGTACATCATCCTATATAAATTTTTATTTGTAACCACTGGTGGAGTGAATGGGTACTAATGTAAAGGATTCACAAGATGTAATTAAAAAATTGGATTTAATTTGTTAAATGAGTATAAAGAAGCATTGTTTTCTGGCTACGTGACATAGTGGATTTTTATACATCTATTCCCCTTATATAGGAAGTTGGCAGTATGTGTCAAATGTTAGATACAGTTCTATGTGATAATGGCGAATGCCTAAAGGCAATCGCCGTTATCGCGCAGTCAGACTGCGGAAAACATTTTTGGCACTCTGACACCCCAGTGCACAGGACAACGGCTCTGGAGACATGCAAACCCCTACTAAAGGATTCTCAACTCCAGGGGGTGCACGTTGGGGGGGTTAAAACTTGTAAAATTAAAGGTTTGGGTTGGGTGCAATAAAACCACACCAGCCCAGGACCTGAACCCGATACTTTACCCACCCCAAACACAGCCCAACCCCCAATGCCAGAACACAGTTTGGCAACCCACCACAGTGCCACCCCCTACAGCTCCTCCACCCACTCCCTGCCCACGCTTGCCGTGCTCACCCCCCCATGTGCATACATATAGTGACATCCTGTCACCCATTTTATCCACCCACCATCTGGTCACCCTACCATCCCATCCCCGTTAGGGATTTCATGGGGAATGACTTGCCATTACTGATGGCACCCTTCCCCATGTGCCCACCTCAGGGGATACCGTTAGATACTAGACCTCAAGGATCAAAACCCAAGATGTGTTTGTTACAAGAGTTGAGGAATTTCTTCTAACAAAAAAATGATTTTGAATTTGATGTTTATTTTATGAATAGGCATGAGACACTGCCACGAGCAGTGTCACAGCACCTGCTTATGCCAGTCCATACAATTTTCAATGATATATTCTGAATCCTGATGTGAATCTGCACCGCCAGTATATGATGACCTGTTGTTGATACATTTATGATGTGTTTTTTGTCTGGATTGGATCTGAAAATTGTCTGAAAGAGTTTTATGAATAAGTAAATACTAGGAATTGTAACCTTAAATTCCTGTCAGAACATAGCCAAGAAGAGGTGTCATTCTTGGATTTGTTAATCCAGTTTGATAATGGCAAACTGACTACAAGTTTGTTCAGAAAGCCAATGGATAGAAATTCTATTTTGCATGTATCCAGTTACCATGACCCCAATCTTATTAGGAGAATTCCATATTCTCAGTATACAAGAATCAAAAGAAATTGCAGTGATCAAGTGCATTTTAAGTAACATCTAGAAGAGCTGCACAAGAATTTCAGAGTGCATGACTACCACATGTAAGATCTTGAAAAAGATAAGGCAAGAATTGATAGCATTAGTAGAGAGGCACTTCTAATGCAAGGACATACAGCAGAGGGAGTCTGCAAGCTGATTTATCTATGAAATACAATAGTCAATCTTTATACATTAAGAAAATCATTAACAAGAACGGGTACCTCAGAGTCACGTGATGCCTTAGAACTGAGAGGACATCTTCTCCTGAGCTCCGTGTCATGGTCGCAATTTCAAACAATTATTTGGACAGTGAGCAGCTGTTTTTCTTTCTTTCGTATTGAGCTACTGTGTGTGTAATTGCTATGGAGCACTCAGACACTGGTTCTGCAGAAATGGACTTACTGTACCGATTCGCAATGCTTCATCTGTATCCACTGACACTCCTACTGCACCATCAGTGTGGCATCTACCTCCTCGCAAGCAGCTGACACCTGATTTGCCCATGGGTGATGAGGAGCCAGACAAACGTGATATTATTATCCCTGATATGGCTGGAATAAAGTTGACGCTGACAAAGGTGATGGAAGGCCTCTGGCTTTTAAAACCTACACTTAAGGTCTTCCACCAGTGCCTTGGACATACTGAATCTAGAATCAGTTCTTTGTGGGATGCTCAGGTGAGAAAGGTAAAAGAAATGCAGGAATTAAAAAAAAAGTCATCAAGCTAGATTTGAAAGTAGATGACCATGAAGCTAGAAGTAGGAGGAGGAACAACTTGGTTTTGATTGGTATCCCTGAATTGGCTGAGGGATCCGACATGTCATTTGTGCAATCTCTCCTACAAGAAATGGCTAGACTGCTACCATCTGGGGGCAAATAATCTATTGAATGGGCTCATAGGTCCTTACACCTTCAACTGCCACCAGGCAATAAACCCTGGGTTATCATCTTGTGGTGTTTGGATTTTCAAGAGAAGGTCTGGATTCAACAAAAAATACTGGCTAAAAGACCACTGACATGGAAGGGCAAACAATCCTTCATTTTTAGTGATATTACTCCTATGGTTTAAGAACATCAAGTGGCAAACACTGAATTAAAACAGACTCTGTATTGGGCAGTGGTGAAATTTTATATGCGTTAACCTGGCTGACTTCTTGTTAATACTGCTACTGGGCTGGTGAAATTCAGCTCAGCCGACCATGCCAAACAGGATCTGTTGAAATTGTACCCATGGACACACCTGTTTTCTCACTCCCCTCATCAGAACATGATGTGAAAGGGTATGTGGAGGCATCCTAGCTATTAATGCATTTGTGCACACTTCGGTGAATGCTCGCTTTTTGCAGCAGTTGGAGATATTAACAAGGACTGAAGGCTTTCCCTTTTTTGGGGGGGTCATACTCAGCTCTTTGATATTCAAAACTTTCGCTGGTTATATTTACTTTGGATTACAGCAAGCTTTTGTGGACGTTGGCATTAGTGCTCATGAATGGCCTATCAGAAACTGTTACTTGGTATCCTTATTCTTTGCAGCTACCAATTTGGTTCATTCTTCATTCATGAACTCTTAGACATTTTTTTTTTTGCTACTATGATGGTATGTACTGGATGTTCCCAACATGAACTCTTTCAAACTTGTGGACTGAGCAACATTGGACTCGTATGTCACCAATCTCCTATATGCCCAATTTCTTCTGTGGCTTGCTTGGACTATAACTCATACTTGACTTCATTTTGTGTAACCCAGTAGTGTACTGGGTGACCTTCGAGGGAACACAATCAACTGGTGTGGGAGCTGGGTGAAGAAGCAACTGATGCAAGACTCTGTTCGACCTTAATTTTTGGGACTGGCTTTTATTATTCATTTTAACTGCCTTGCCTTTTTTCTTAGTAGTTGTTTCCATATGTGAAGAGCTGTTATCACTGTTATTAGGTTTTTTATGTTCCAGGAACAGCGTGGGAGCACAGAAGCAACCTCTTAGGGGGTGCCGGGAGTATTCATGCCTATTCATTTTTTTCTTTTTATCCTCTCTCCCTACCCGCTTACCCCTCCCACTTTTTTTCTGTCTTCTTTTCTGCAACTGCTCTTCACTTAGTAGTCTGATTTATGGACTGCGATGGGTCATGGTGGCCAAGGTTGATGTGACAGTTTTGAACCATCATAGTCTGCTGAGGGTCGGATGATTATAAGTCATCAATTGTGGTGTTTTTTTTAACCCCCCTCCAAGATGGAGAGGGAAAAATTGGAGATTTTGCCATGTTTGTTTGGTTTTAGGTTTTTGTGTTTACAAGTCAATACCTTGTTTCTTTTGTTTGTTAGTTGGAGTCGATTAATAAAAAATGTCAAGAGTTCTTTTTATAGATGGAGGTCTCTGTATATTATAGAAGATAGATTCAGTGGTCTATATTGGACATTTAATGGTTCAGCGTGTGCAATAAAGGGCTTGTTGCATACTAGTATCCATAGTTCTGACATTGCACAATGGCAGTTTCCAACTTGACTTGCATATCATGGAATATTAAAGGAGGGAATTCACCTTTAAAATTCATTCAAATTCTAAAACATCTTGCTTCCCTTAAGCTGGATGTAGTTATGTTACAGGAGACGCATTTCTGAAGTCAAAATGCTTTTTTTCTCCATTTGTGGGTGAGTCATACTTTTGGTGCAGATTCTAAATTCCGTACACTTCCAGTTCTTCTCATGGGTGACTGGAATATAACATTAAATGATTCCCTGGCTAGGTCTGGAATGATGAGGAAAGGACTGTCACTGTCCCAAAGAACTTTGCAGAATATGTTGGATGTTTGCGGTTTAACAGATATCTGTAGAGTGCTACATCCCTCGAAGTGAATAGTCATTTTATTCTCCTGTTCACATTACCCACTCATGAATAGATTATGCTTTAGTAAGTTCATGTCTTATTTTAAGTATGAGGTATTGTGATATTCGGGGTACTGTGCTCTTGGATTATGCTCCAATATCCCTTTCTCTCTGCCTATCACCAGTTAATGAGGAGGATAAATGCTGGAAATTAATCATCTTTTAAAAGATGAGTTGTATCTTAATAAGAATAAACCATCTATACAATAATTTTTCCAGTGTAATTCCTCCCCCTCTTTGTCTGTGAAGATAATTTGGAGTTCTTTTAAATGTGTAATTAGTTGTGAATTTATTCATTTGGCCACATCTGGAAAATTGAGACAAGATGCATAATTGCAGGAGCTTCTCAAGTCTATTTGTACCCTAGGGAAAAAAGATATCTCTGGAATTACCTCTACCTGGTACTTTCTCATTTTGGCTTCACCAACACATTCTGCGACTGTATCAAGCTGTTATACACCTCCATCTCAGCATGAATTCTTACCAACTCTACTCTCTCATCCTCCTTTTTATTAGCCACAGGTACCAGGCAAGGGTGCCCTTTATCTCCATCTTTATTCATCCTTGCTATGGAACCCCTGTCTGCTTATCTCCACCATTCCAAAGATATCAAAGGTATTCACATAGGTAATTCTTGTTACACTTCGCTTTCCTATGCTGACAACCTCCTCATTCTATTAGAGAATCTGGATTTATCAGGATCAACACTAATTCAGTCTCTTAAGGAATTTACCTCACTATCTGGTCTAGCTCTAAACTACAATAAATCTGAAACATTGTCTTTGAACAATCTATGTAAATCCTCCATAAATACTACTCTGGGTTTTTGCTGGGCACCTCATGGTACCTCATATCTTGGCATTCAAATTACTCCTAATTTAGACAAGATCTGGGATGCCAACCTCACTCCACTGTTATCTAATATCAAATCCACTTTAGATAGGTGGAAGCTTCTCAATCGTCCTTTTACTAGCAAAATATCCTTTATTAAAATGTCTATCTCACCTAAGATACTATATCTTTTTGCCAACATCCCTCTAATTCTCCGCTCTAACTTCTTAAGCAAATTAGACAAACCAATTGGTAACTATCTATGGGAAGGGAAAATTCCAAGATTCATTCAAATTAAACTTCACACTCACTGGTCAAAAGGTGGCTTTGGACTACCCTGGTTCCAAGCTTACCAATGGGCCTATCATGTAGCCCAAACCATCAAATGGTTTTGCAAACCATCTGCCCAAACTCCTCTATGGGTTAGTATGGAAGCCTCTTTATGTCCTGCTAATGTCCCTACCTCCCACATTTATAATAAACTACCCCACAATCTAAAATCTCACCCCACAATTGCAGCTTTGGTGTTTTACTGGAAATTGATACATAAACACCTGAAATCCAATCCAACCCCCGTTGCATATGCCCCTATTTGGGGTAACAACAATTTTTACCTAGAACATCATCCAATTTTCTCTCGGACTTGGAAAAACAAAGGTGTGCTCCTTCTGGTCGATATAATCAAATCAAAAGACCTAAAACTTAAAACCTTCTCTAATCTTTGTAACCAATGGAATCTCCCAAAAACCGAGTTCTGGAAATATCTTCAACTTCGAACTGCATGCAACATATACTTTCAACATTCATCTACGCAACTTTTATTCGACCACCATGTATCCCACTGGATTAAAACACCATCTCATTTAAGCAGTATTATCTACAAAAATATTAGAGATTCTCTTCCTGACCAATAACTCAAGGATAAAAATAAATGGAGTACGCCATTAAATTACAATATAACAAATAACCAGTGGCAGAAATTCTGGCAATCATGTAACAAAATATTTAAGGACACACACAGTACACTTATACAAGCAAAAATCCTACATTTATGGTACAGGACTCCAGTGGTATTACAACAAATAAGACTAATCAATAACAATAATTGCTGGCATTGTAACGCTCCCAATGGGGACCTTCTCCATATTTTACGGTATTGTCCTCCTATTAAAAACCTGTGGCAAACTGTTCATCACTTCGCAATTAAAGTGATCGGTCAATCTTTTGCAACAGACCCTAAATATTCACTACTAGGCATTCCCAATTTTCATAATAATAAAATAATTTCTCATGCAATAAACAGATGGCTGAACATATTGTTCTTCCAAGTTAAATGGCATATTCTCATGCTCTGGAAATCTGTTACCATTTCCAAATTCTCAGATATACTTAAAAACCTAACTTAGTATGCCTCCTTAGATCGTATGACACATATTTTCTCTGACCGTCTCAATGTATACAATGAATGCTGGCAGGATTACTTTAAATACTTAGAATTCTCAAATAATCCCTAATGTAATGTATGGTAATAACACTTAGACGGTGTCTCTCTTAATTTCTTACTACCTCTTTCTTACTTTTTTTTACTCTTTTTCTTTATCTTCTCTATACATCCTCCACAAGCTGCATAAACCCCCCTTACATTCAGCATCTTTTTTTTCTCTCTATAAGTCATTCAGCACTATAATATCGATATACAAAAAAAATAGCTGTTTTAAACTATTCTCTCTTTCCCACCTTTCTGTTTAATCTAACCTACAGGGCACTTACTGACTGTGTAATTATTAAGCTTGCTTAATACAGTTACACTACATTCCTGAACACAATTTGTATAGACTTTACTTCATTTTTTTTCATCATTGTATTTGATAAGGTGCTGTTGTTTGTACTGTATGACCATGTCAATTTATATATATCGCTGCATGTGAAGATGTTTCTTTTGTATTATATACAATAAAAAGATTAACTGCAAAAAAAGAAAAAAGATATCTTCCTGTTCCCCAGAGCAAGACTGGCTTCAACTAAATCAGGAGTGAGCCAGATATGCGGAGTTAAATTAAGAAAAAGCTGAGTATGCTCTTTTCATGACAAAGCAAATTATGTCATGCATGTGGAAAAGGCCAGTAAGCTCCTAGCAATGAGCTTAAAACAACAGGAAATGTCCCGTTTGATAAAGAGGGTCCATTCTAATTAAGGAAAAGTAGTTGTAACAGCACCCAGAGATATGGCAGTGGAATTTCAGACATTTTTTGAATGCTTATATATATAAAGGATGATGCAACTCATCCTTCAGAACAATCAGTCCTTGACTTTCTTCAGAAAGCTGGGTTATGTGCTGGCCCGGTGGCACAGAGGGCTGAGGCACTGGATGCCACACCTCAAAACACACCGGCTACCCGGGTTCAGGAACAGACTCGGGTCATCAGGGGCTGGCTGGGGAAGGAGAGGATTGAGTGTCTGCTCTCCTCTCCTGGGGTGGGTTGGGATGGAAGCCTAGCTTTTGTAGTGGCCCCCGGTGCAGACCAGGGGTACTACATGAGCAGCACAGAAGGGACAACCAGCAAGCTGGAAAACAACTTCAGCTCCTACTAGATAATGGCCTCCATATCCTTCATGCTCTCAGAACCTCCAGGAGCCTGTCTCTCCACAGCAGTACCCTCAAGCCTGTAAGGATAAAAATAGAGTGCTGGTGTTTCCTGCCCCCCGGTGCCTTCCCCCTCAAAGGAGGGGAACCCACCCAGAGAGGGGTTATTCCAGGATGACTCAGAGGTTGGCTGTGATATGTGGTGAGAGCAGCACTCAGGAACAGGATGGCCGGGAGTGGAGAGATACTAGGAAGGGCCTAAAGGAGAGGTGGAAGCCAAAGCGTAGAAGGAGGTAAAAAGATAACCAAAAAAAAAAATAAAAGCTGGGTTATTTCAGATGAATCCAGACCTATATCCTGCCCTTTCTGCTCCACTTACAGTTTTGGAGGTATAACATGCTGTTGTGTTTCTCACCCCAGATAAAATCCCAGGATCTGATGGGTTCTCCTCCAATTTTTATTTAGCCTTCAAGAAAGAATTAGCTCCATATGTGATGGCTTATTATAATTTCTCTTAGAATATCAGTGCTGTCCCAGAGGATTTCCTAGAGGCCCATATTACACTTATTCCTAAATCAGGTAAGGATCATTCTGATATTAATAACTATCTACCAAGTTCCCTTTTAAATATAGATGCTAAGACACTTTCTAGGATTCTAGCTCATAAATTTGCAGGGATATGGCAACCTTTAATTGGTTGAGAGCAGACAGGATTCACACAGGGTTGTTTAGTTTCTGGCTATTTCAGGAAGTTGTTTCATTTGCTCTAGGAATCCAGGGATTTGGGTATTCCATCAGCATTGGTTTCATTGGATGCTGAGAATGCATTTGATAGAGTTTCTTAGACATATTTTTTCCACACCCTGGCAGTCTTTGGTCTCCCTTCCAGTGTTATTAAATGGGTTCAATTATTGTATTCCTCTACCAAGCTTCATATTCCATGTAATGGGGTTCTGTTTGATGTATTTCCCCTTTATGGGGTTACACATCAAGGTTGTTCCCTTTCTCCCTATTTATTTAATCTATCTTTAGCCCCTTACTCAACATATTCTTCAAAGTAAACAAATTTCTGGTGTCTCAACTGGGCTTTTATCCTTTAAAATTTAAATATACGCAGATGACATTTTGTTTCACCGCACCCATCTCACCACTTTGATTACTTCTGTATTGCAAGCTCTTAACATTTTTAGCTCTATAGCAGGCTATAAGTTGAATTTAGCTAAAACTGTTATCAAGCTCTTGAATTCCAAAACATAAAAACATGAAGAAGCCAGAAAGGGAAGGAAGGAAACATATTCAATCCAGTGCTTTAGAGTAACTGGTAATTGCTATTTTTCTTTTAAACTTAGATTGTGGGCTTGTAGTGACACTATACTTTCTTTGTTGTCTTTACTTATAATTGTTTTTGGGCTGTTGAAAATTTAAAACATAGTGGTGGTGTAATTCTGTGCTGTCTTTAATTGCTGCAAATTTTATCTTGGCTTGTCTGACTGCCCTGTAGTTGGGTGAAGGGTGTTAATTGTCTGGCCTCTGACCTCAGCTACGTGATAACTGGAGGTGGGGCTTAGTCAGAGTTAAAGTAGCAAGCAGAGGTTTATTTTCTCAGAAGAAGCCAGAAGGGGAAGGAAGGAAACATATTCAATCCAGTGCTTTAGAGTAACTGGTAATTGCTATTTTTCTTTTAAACTTAGATTGTGGGCTTGTAGTGACACTATACTTTCTTTGTTGTCTTTACTTATAATTGTTTTTGGGCTGTTGAAAATTTAAAACATAGTGGTGGTGTAATTCTGTGCTGTCTTTAATTGCTGCAAATTTTATCTTGGCTTGTCTGACTGCCCTGTAGTTGGGTGAAGGGTGTTAATTGTCTGGCCTCTGACCTCAGCTACATGATAACTGGAGGTGGGGCTTAGTCAGAGTTAAAGTAGCAAGCAGAGGTTTATTTTCTCAGAAGAAGCCAGAAGGGGAAGGAAGGAAACATATTCAATTCAGTGCTTTAGAGTAACTGGTAATTGCTATTTTTCTTTTAAACTTAGACTGTGGGCTTGTAGTGACACTATACTTTCTTTGTTGTCTTTACTTATAATTGTTTTTGGGCTGTTGAAAATTTAAAACATAGTGGTGGTGTAATTCTGTGCTGTCTTTAATTGCTGCAAATTTTATCTTGGCTTGTCTGACTGCCCTGTAGTTGGGTGAAGGGGGTTAATTGTCTGGCCTCTGATCTCAGCTACATGATAACTGGAGGTGGGGCTTAGTCAGAGTTAAAGTAGCAAGCAGAGGTTTATTTTCTCAGAAGAAGCCAAAGGGGAAGGAAGGAAACATATTCAATTCAGTGCTTTAGAGTAACTGGTAATTGCTATTTTTCTTTTAAACTTAGATTGTGGGCTTGTAGTGACACTATACTTTCTTTGTTGTCTTTACTTATAATTGTTTTTGGGCTGTTGAAAATTTAAAACATAGTGGTGGTGTAATTCTGTGCTGTCTTTAATTGCTGCAAATTGCCCCTCCCACCCCTACCCCAACTCTTAATTATATGCCCTGATAAATCTGATTGACAGCAGCTAAACACAGGGTATAGTAAGGTGTGAAGTAGGAGGGCATAAGGGAAGAAGCCCACCCTCAGCACGACAAGTGTTTTGACTCATTTATTTATTTATTGTTTTTTTTCCTTAAAAAAATTATCTGAGGATCAGTGACAGGATTTTAGTACAGTAAATTAATAAAAAGAGAACTAGGAGAGCTTCAGTAGCAGACAAGTAGTGGAACTGCAGTATAATGTGGGAGTGGTGCAATGCAATGGCTGTGGGCAGCCTATTCAGGCAGACCTTCTGACACTGAGGTGCTGGCCATCTGCATGCATCTCTCTGACTGTGGGATGAGGCAGCCAGACTCAGAGCGGAAGTAAACTGGGTCAGGAGTACCATCACCCCTATTCAGGGACCACCCAGTCCAATGCAGCTGCCTCAAAGGATGCCGAGAACTAGGAGCACTTGGATGACAGTGGGCTCAGGGAGGGTTAGAGCAGTCAGGCAGAGGCCCATCCCAGATCCTATTCCACTCAAGAACTCATATGCCACACTGGCAAATGAGGACAACCAAATAGAGGTACCCAGAGAAGTGGAAGGAAAGGATGTGGAGGTTAGCCAAGGAGGTGACCTCAGCGGGGAAAGCAGTGGACCCCAGAGGAGGAGGAAGTGAATCCTGGTGGGGACTCCATCATAAGAGGGATCCAGCTAGGAACACAGGAGGGGAGGACAGGGAGGTGAGGCACTCTACCAGGTGCCACGGCATGGAGAGATGGAAGGAAGATCCTGGGGATCACTGGGAAGGCAAGACGGAGGGTGAGCTGGATGTCATTATCCACCTAGGTACTAATGACTTGGCAAATGGGGAGCCAAAGGAAGTTCAGGAAGAGTTTAGGAAACTGGGGAGGGTCTCACAAGTAGTTACTTCTGTCACTTTCTAGAAGTACTACCTGTGAGAGGCAAGGAGAGCATAGGAGTGCATGCACCAGGAACTTTAACTCATGGTTGAAGAACTGGTGCTGTGAATATGGGTTTGATTCATTGGTGACTGGGGACCCACCTGGAGGGATGGAGGTTTGTCTGCCTGACGGCCTGCATCCATCCTGGAAGGAATCCAAGATCTCAATGACTAGTTTAAATGCTACATTTGACAAGCATTTAAACTAGCAAAGGGGGTGGCAGGCCAGCAAGGAGGGTACCTACTTGCTCACCCCCACAGCTAGCAGTGGAACCAGTGAACCAGAGAAGTGGCTATTCTGCAAAGCAGTGTGCAAAGATGGAGATTAGTGCCCAAGAGGTGGATAAGCAGAAAAGGGCAAAATTCAGCAGAAGGACAGACAGCAAGGAGAACCAGGATAAATGACAACCAAGGAAGGGGCTGGAGTAGAACAGTGAAGCAGTCTAGGGAGGTCAAATCATGGAAAGCCATGTGCAAGTGCCAGAGCCTTAGCAACAAGATGGAAGATCTGGAGGCTGTCATGGTACAGTCAGACCTGGACATTGTGGCCATCACTGAAACCTGGTGTAATGATAACCATGACTGGGAGATGGCCATACCTGGCTAGAACATATTCAGAAGAGACAGAGCAGGCAGGAAGGGAGGAGGAGGCACTGTATGTGAAAAATGACATAAGGGCCACAGAGATCCAGGAGGAACAAAATGGGGAGAGATACTGTGGGTTAAGCTGGAAAGGAAAATGGGGACAGCTATCTCACAGTTGTGGTCTATAGACCACCAGCCCAGAGGAAGAAACAGATAGGAGTTGATGCTAGCCATCCAAAGGATGGCAGACAAGGGTGAGGTAGTACTGGTTGGAGACTTCAATATTCCAGACGTGGACTGGAGCATCCCAGCCGCAGCATCAACTAGGAGCAGATTTATCCTGGACTCCCTTCAGGGTGCCTTCCCTCAAGCAACTGGTCATGGAACCAACTCGGCAGAAGGCAATACTGGACCTTGTGCTCACAAACAGGGACAGTGGATGGGGGACAGGTTGGGAGCACCTGGGCAACAGTGACCACCAGTCATTGTGGTTTGAAATCACAGAAAGAGCAGAACCAAACCACACAAAAACATGTATCCTGGATTTTAGGGGCAGACTTTGGGAAAATGGAGATACTTGAAAGAGGCATTAAGGGGAATGGGACAGGAATCAGGGGTCGAGGAACAGTGGGCAGTATTTAAAATGGGGATAACAAGAACAACAGAATTATGCATTAAGCAGGTTAGCAAGAGGAAAAGGAAGAGGAGACCATTATGGTTTTCCAAAGAGGTAGCAAAGAAAGTGAAAGCCAAAAAGATTGCATTCAGGCAATACAAAAAGACACAGGCAGAAGGGGATAAGGAGAAGTACCAGGAGAAGCAAAGGGAGGCAGGGAGGTCAGCAAGGGAAGACAAAGCTCAGACAGAAGAACACATTGCAAAATCAGTGGGTAAAGAGGACAAAACCTTTTAAAGGTACATAAGTGAAAAAAGAAAGACAAAGGGAGGGATAGTGAGACTGAAGGGGGAGGATGGTAGCCACGTGGAGGATGACAACAGTAAAGCTGACATATTGAACAGGTATTTCTGCTCAGTCTTTACTGAGGAAGAGGGGGTAATGGGTCTGAAGGGAGTACAAGGGTGAGAATGGTGCAGAAATGGACACAAGTCCCTTTACACAGAAAGGGTCCTGAAGGAACTGGAAGTAATAAGAGTTGATAAAGCAATGGGGCCAGATGGAGTGCACCCCAGGGTCCTTAAAGAACTAAGAGAGGTGGTGGCTGAACCTCTGGCTATTCTGTTTAGCCGATCACTGGAAACAGGGAGGTACCCAAAGACTGGAGGACAGCAGATGTAGTCCCCTATACAAAAGTGGGAACAAAGAGGAAGCAGGAACTACAGACCAGTCAGCCTCACCCCGGAGTGGGGAAGATCATGGAAGCACTACTGAAGGAGAGATTGGTGGAACATCTGGTTGTCAATGGACTACAGGACCCAAGGCAGCATGGTTTCACCAGGGGGAGGTCATGTCAGACCAACCTCATTGAATTTTTTGACTGGGTGACTAGGGACGTGGATCAGGGGAGGGCAGTGACATGGCCTATCTGGACTTCAGCAAGGCCTTTGACACTGTGTCACATAGAAGACTATTATACAAACTGGGGAATATGGGTGTGGGCAGGACAGTAGTGTGGTGGGTAGGTAACTGGCTGGGTGGCAGCACACAGAGGGTGGTGGTAAATGGCTGTCACTCCACAGAGGGAAGAGTGACCAGTGGGGTACCACAGGGACAGTGCGTGGGACCGGTCCTATCTCAACATCTTCATCAGTGACATTGCGCAGGATCTAGAAGGCAGAATTTCACTGTTCGCTGATGACACTAAGCTCTGTAACAGAGTAGACACACCAGAGGGTGTAGACAGAATGAGAAGCAACCTGCAGAAACTTGAAGAATGGTCAGGGTTTGGCAGTTGAAATTCAATGCAAAGAAGTGCAAGATAGCATATGGGGCACAAAACCTGGCACAATATATCAGTTGGGGGTGAGGATATAGCATGCACCACGCAGGAAAGGGATCTTGGGGTTGTCATCTCTGATGACCAAGGTAGGAAAACAGTGTGACAAGGCAGCAGGTAAGCAAATAGGATGCTGGGATGTATAGGCAGGGGCATCACCAGCAGGAAAAGGGAGGTCATAATTCCTATACAAGACACTAGTGAGGCCCCACCTGGAGTACAGTGTACAGTTCTGGAGACCATACCTACGTAAGGACATAGACAGGGTAGAGAAGGTTCAGAGGAGGGCAACAAAGATGGTGCATGGATTGCATCACAAGTCCTATGAAGACAGGTTGAAGGAACTGAACATGTACTCCTGGAGGAGAGGAGGGAGAGAGGATATGATAGAGACATACAAGTATCTTACAGGCGGAACAGGGTGCAGGAAAACACTATTTTAAGCGAAAAAAGATGTTCCAGGGCTAGAGGGCATGGATGAAGTTGGAGGGAGGACAATTCAGAGGAAACATGAGAAAGAATTTCTTCACAGAATGGGTGGTGGACAAGTGGAACACCCTGCCAGAGGAAGTGGTGGGGGCTGAAACAATCACGGGATTTAAGAATGCATGGGATAGACATAAAGGAATTCTAGAGGTCAGGGGTAAGGGGAAACAGACTTCTAGGAAAACAAACTGAACTTACAAGCTCAAATGGGCAGACTGGGTGGGCCATAGGCCCTTATCTGCCGACACTGTCTATGTATGATTTACGAAGAGTTACACAAGTGTTGGAACTCCTCTTAGCTTACATATTTAGATATTAAAATTGCCCCTGACTCCCAGTCTCTTTTTAGTCAGAACCTTACCCCACTGATTTGTGTTATCTCAACTGATTTGGATCAATGGCAATTTAGATGTGTTATGGGGAAGCAGATGCAAGCTAAATGTACCTACTGGGGAAAAAGAGTTTCCAAATCAGTCTACTTTTTTCACTCATCAGCACCTTTGAACTGAATTTTTAAAAATATGAAAATAGACAAATTACTCCTTATTCAGTATACAATTTTACATAATGTTTAGCTCACTCCCCAAAAGTTACACACATCTGGTTTCATTAACTAGTCCCATATGCATGAGATGTAACTCCAATATAGCTTAATCTGGTTCAAGGTCAGTTGGCATTTATCTGTATCCCCCTCCCCTCTGGTTGTGCCTGAAAATAGGCAAAATGTGTCTAGTGCACTTACCTGGTGAACAAAAAGTGATGATGGCTAGTATGCATCCTGCCTGCCATACTTTTCATAAGAAACTGGAGAAGTTTCTTACTCTCCTTATGCTTAGATTAGTGGATTTATACTGCATTGGATTGACATATTAACTCATTAAGTTGGTGTTTTATTTGGCCTTCTGTTGTACTGGGTTTTCTTTTTGTATTTCTTAGCATGTATTCATGGCATGGCTCCTGCATGTTCTCTTTTTCTTTCTTTTAGTGATTTTTCTTTACCTGTTGATTGTTATATATATATATATATATATATATATATATATATATATATATATATCTATATATTTTACAGGAATTGCTCTTTGTCGTTGTATTGTTATATATTCAAAATATTTAATAAAGAAAATTAAGTTTTAAAAAAAGAACTGGTATCTCATAAGTAGGGGATATCCTAATATACACATTTTTCAATAGCAACCTGTAATGGCAGCTGAAAAGTGAAAAACATTAAAGACAGGTTGATGAGATCATAGTATTCTCCTTCACATTAAAAAGGAAAACAGTTGGTTTGGGGGCCACTACAACCAGAGATGTGATCATGTGGCAAATGTTCAGTATGCAATCATACTAGTATAAAGTCATGTTTTAGACATCCACACACTGGCACAGAATGCCCCATTAAACAACATATTGATTATGAGACTCAGAGAGCTCAATTTTCATAGGCTGCTGCAGGGCTTGCATCAAGTCCTGTGTCAAAGCCATTTTTTAGCACAGCAGCATCAAACTCCTTTGTTGCAACTGCGCCCAGTTTTATAATGTCAGGCACAGTTGAGACATTTTACTCACTTTAAAGCAGATTGTGTGAAATATTTGGCAGAAGGCCTGTAAAAAGGGTCCCCTAAATGATACAAGTTAAACTAGGGAAAAGCTGGTCTAACCTGTGGCATTCAGCACTCAGGATTGAAAATTCCAACTGCCAGCCAGGAAAATGCTGCAAACCCTGTATGCCAAGCTAACAATGCACCGGGGGGTGCGGCATTCTTGAGGCTTTGAAAATTGAGCCCAGAGTATGATATACAGTACATACTCCAATTTCCCTGCAATTGACTATAACATTTGGAAAACAAAGCATTAAAGACACATATTCAAAAACATAAAGGAGGCATACATAAACAAGAGGAAAAGTCACATGTTGCACAACATTTCAAAAATGCTGGCCATCTGGGTGCATCCCTGATAGTCTGTGGACTGGAACTAGTGTACCATCACCACATGGTGAAGACAATATTAAAGTTTTGGATAAACCTGCAATGAGGTGGGTTTTTCAATTACAAGTTTTACATTCACGCATAGACATGAACATGAACACAAACTGGTCTGCCCGCTGGTGAAATGTGGGATTTAGGGCTGAGGTGTTGTCTTTTCAACAAATAATTATACAGTGGTATTTACAAAAAAGTTGACCTTTACCACAGTATTTATAACCAACCATTGAAAAAAATGCAGCAGATTAACACTACCGTGGGGGAGAAAAACATGTTATTCAATGCATTTTTTAACCGTGGTAGCAATAAATCTGTGGTATTTTTTTTCACAGTTCATGATAAGTAGCACGGTAATTATCAGCTTTTTTGTAACTACCACTGTATATGTATTCAAAGGTTTTTGGGATATATTATTATAATATTGTGCCATACATGTGTTTAAACTTTTTATGTCAATGGGATATGTCATTGTAATATTGAGCCACTGAGGTATTTACAGTGGGTTCAGTATTGTAATTCTATCCTCTCTTCCACCCGTATCCCACTTTTGCATTTCTTTTCTTTTAAAGGATACCTAACAACATTTTCACAACAGGCTATTCAAAACTCTGCCTCCACAGGTGACTAAAGGAAGGCTGCTGTATTTGTTAATACAAAAACTACATTTATATAATTTACATAACTGTGGTTCCAGAGCATTTGAAAATTGTAAAATCAGCTTTCCAATTAAAAAAAAACTCTTACTCGTTTCCTAAAATGGCCGCCAAATGTGTTATGTGGTGACATAATTGGAGCCAAAAAGTCAGAGAGATATATGGATCTCTATAGTGCTAACTAGTTCTTTTTTCCCTTTCTATAGAATTGTTTCACCCAAATGGTCAAAACCATGTGCATTATTTTGTATAATACACATGTTAGGCTATGGTTCTGTTCATTTTGTTTACTTTAACATGCTGAAATTGTGTTTTAATCCAACCGACTTTCTCTATGGCAAACCACAGTGCAGTACAAATCTTGAATAACCTAGTGGTCTAGTGGTTATGGTGGATCCAGGATGCTACAATGGGGGTGCTGGGGTGGAGTACATGCTTAATATGCACTTTTTAACATTTTTATTAAACCTTTATATTTTCTGCTATTATTCTTTTCTAGTACATTTTTGACAGAACCTACAAATGTAATCTATGGTTTCAATGTAAACATTTGTACACTTAAGAAATCGGACATCTTCAACAAAGTGAAATGCGGCAGCAGCAGCAAGTACATTACTATGTGGGGGGTGGGTTGCAGCCACTCCCTTCACCACCTCCTAGACCCACCACTTTTTTTTGTAGCAAAGTTCTTGTACAGTCCAATGTTAGAGTTCATACTTTCTTCAAAATCAAATAAATGTTCATTTTGTCTTTTTTTCCCATGGGAAATAATAATAATAAGAATAATCAGCATTTATATAGTGGTTTTCATACATATTGTATCCAAAAGTGTTTTACAAGCAATATTAGACTGGTAGTGAAGTGATTGAATGTTTAATGGAAGCCATTTCATACATTAATATCCACACACAGCCTTGGACAATTACATGAACTGGTTTCATGGGAAGGGGAATGTTGGCCAGGACAAAGGGATCAGGTAGTGATCAATGGTGCTGGCAGCCCCACATCTTATTTTGCGCAGTAATCTGCTCATATGTCTCTCCTTCTGTCTTCCCCCTTCCCTGAATATAGCAGTACCTTGCAAGAGTGGCCTTCTCGGTCCCCATCTGGTATTCATTCTTCACTATTTCTCCTCACACCGAAAACTAGTGAGCTCATCACCCTTCTACAGCATGATTGCAAGTAGTACAGTCGCCGTTTTATTTTAACATACCAAATATAAACATATTTTTCCAATAATGCAGGGTGATAGCAGCAGGTAACAAGGGGAATTATGGGCTTTCCTACCCTTAAAAGATCTAGGCTACCTTTGATTAGGCACTGTTTAATGATGGGTGTGTACATCATTAGCATGTTATTTAATAGTGCCTAATCATAGGTGGCTTAGATATTATATGGGTAGGAAAGCCTATTTTTCCACTTGTGCCATGCTGCTATCAGCCTGTCTTACCAGAAGATCATATTTATTATTAATATGTAAAAATAACATAGGAGACTGTACTAACCACATTCATGATGCAGAAGGGTAGTGAACTCACCAGTTTTTGGTGTGGGAAGCAGGTGAGAAAACTGAATGCCAGAGATGGACTGAAGAAGTCATTCCAACAGGGTACAGCTATATTTAGGTTACTTCAAGACATGAAGGAGGACATTGAGCAGATCACTGTGAGATCTGAAATGTGGGGCTGCCAGCATCAAGATCACCACCTGACTGTGAATGAGAGTAGCCAGTGACGAGAAATACTCAGAGCGGCAGGGCTGCACCTAAATTGTTACTTGAATTCAGTGTAGGGAGATTACCCTCAGCTGGGGGGAGGGTGTTGACATTTGTTAGGACAGTATTGAGGGTGTTGTGTATAGCTCATTCAAGATTTGGAAGGGCGGTAGCCAGCCAACTTGCATTGTGGAGTACAGCACTGAAAAATACTGGAGAAGAATTGCTGGTAACTGTCCTGTGGGGTTCTGCAGACCACAGGTAAAGGAGTAGACTGACACTGGAAGTCTGGTGGATTTGCTTAAGGTATTAGTATGCCTCTCCTGCTAATAATATTGTTATCCATTGTAAGTGCAGCCCTTATGAGGGCATGAACAGCAGTTTTTATGGTGGGGCATGATGCTTATTGCTTGGCCCTCCAGGAAGGCCTAGTTGTTGGTTAATGAGGTAGGAAAAGCACATCAGGGGGACTGTACATACTACCTTCACTGTGCAGAAGGGTGGTGATCCACTCAATGTTTACTGTGGGAGCAGAAGTCAAACACTGAGAATGTGGACTGGAGAGTGATTTGGGAGGCATTTTTTAACAGTGCCAGCTGATGATGCATATCGGTATAGGTGTGCACAAATCTTTGAGGTACAAGATTTCAATCTGAGGTGTGATAATTCTCTTCATGAGACCATAAGTACATATGCGGCCCCAGGCAGTACTAAGGACAGGGTATGAATGGTAGGGTGCTCAACAGAAGGCAGGCTAGGTGCAGGGGGTTCATGTGGAAAAAGAAAGCCTTATTTGTGGATTAACATGAGAGCATGAGCTTTGGAACTGAACCAGACTGGTACTTTGCTGTGTGACCCTGAGCAAGTCACTAAACTTCCTTGTGCTCCCAGGCCACACCTGTAAACAAGCTTTCAGCTTAGTGTGTCTCTCCTGGTTACAAAAAAACAAAATTCAGTGCATCACATAACCACTAGATCATCAGGTATTTGAAGTGTTGCACTGTACTGTACTGCAGTTTGCCGAAGAAAAAGTCAGCTGGATTGCAAAACATTTTCCACAAGTTATAGTAAACAAAATGAACAGCATTGTGGCCTAACGTGTATTGATCAAAATAATCCATGAGTTAATACATGGTGTTGGTCATTCTGGTACAACAATTCAAAACAAAGAGGGAAAGAAGAACTTGTATGTGTGTCTCTGTCTCCGATGCTGTCATCATGACTCATCACTTAAAGGAAAACTACATCCAAAACCTGAAAAAATATATGTCGTGCAGAGTGTTTTAACTTGTATGTGAGGTTCTAGTGTTTCCTTCCCTCTGACTGGTATTAGGAGTTTTTCTGAAATTAGCCTGCTAGCTTTGTGCTAGTTTTACGACCCCTGGGGATCTCCATACCTGATAGTGTAATTGTATTTCTGGTTCCCACAGTGCATTTTGTCTCATGTGACTGTGATGTAAGAGAGACCCAACATTCAGCACACACATGCCAAACAAACTAAATATCTTGGAAGCTTTACAAGCTGCACAAAAATTACCAGCAGCAAAGTTTTTCAGGACAGTAAAACCTTTAGGATGAGGGTGGTCATCAAGCTGAATTCTACAGATTTTTAAATATAGCCATCTCTGTTGTTGTGAACTGATTGTAATGCAATGCTTTCTGCTGCATTTATGGGCTCTGCTACCTCACCATTACATGAAACAAGGTGCACTGTAGGACAAAGAAATGCAATAAAACTATTTGATATGGTGATCTCCAGGGGACGTAAAACTACCCTAAAGCTAGCAGGCTAATTTAGGAAAAACTCCTAATACCAGTCAGAGGGAAGGAAACACTAGAACTTCACATACAAATTAAAACACTCTGCACAACATATATTTTTTCAAGTTTTGGGTGTAGTTTTCCTTTAACACACTTGGCAGACATCTTAGGGAGAAACCAAGGCTGTTTTTTTGAAAGTGAAATGCTGATGTTTACATTTTTCAAAAGCTAGGAAACTGCATTCATGTTATTTACATGAATATAGAAGTTTTATCATAAATCTAAACAGCAGCCTTTAGTTTACCTCGCTATGAAGCCAGATTTTGGAGTTTGAAGTTTTAAAAAACTACTTGTTTAGGTACCCTTTAAATTCATACATTTAGTGCCATACAGAGGTGTGGATTCTAATTGAATATTCTGTTTTCTGCTGTTTACTCCTCCCCCTTGCCTTACCCCCATTCCCGTTTCTATATTTCACGCTATATTCCATAAAGCATTTTAGGTAGCTGATGGAGTTTATTAACCTGTGAACAAATATGATTAAGTTTTGTCAGTGATTTTGTATTGTTATGGTTTAAAGTAAAAAACTGTTAAGAAGTTTTTTCTGCAATTGTGTTCCACAGATTCCTGGTTCCAAGGGTATTATTGAGCCTGCAGGAAAGCTCTCTCTATTCTCAGTTCAGCAGCACAGTGTTGTCAGTTGCATGGCAACTAAGGGTGGATGTCAACATGCACGTCATCTGAAATCTGGAGTGCCTGTAGCCTAAAGAGGGGGGGTGTCTATGTTCACATTCTCTCATAATGCCATTCAGTAAGAATACACTTTTATACCGCTCACAACAAATTTTTTGAAAATTTATTAAAGAAACTGCTCTTTATCTTCAGTTTATGAGCTATATGGGATACAAGAGTTTTGATTTATTTTTTAACAGAAATTGACATAGAGGCAAAGATTTAAAAACATAAGGGAAACTGTTAATAGGCAGAAGCTCATGCATTACAGAGGTGTATTAAATATTTGACAGCACCTACCAGGATGTGGTATCCCAGCTGCTGCCAGGCAGTCTCATAGGGAGTAAGGCACAACTGCATTCCCCCACCCTCTGTCACCTGAAAGCACCCCAGATGCTATGACACAGAGGACTGTCACAGACAGGCTGCCATCCACCTGCCCCACAGGGCAGAGACATCTGTGCAGAGTGCAGACACAGAGGCATCCATAGGCCTATGAGGGACACAGGAGGTGGAGTCCAGCACATCAAGCCATGGGTTCAATGCCACTTCATGCCGATGGACCTGGGGAACACACAAGGACAGCAAGACTCAATGACATCTGGTAACTGTTGGCCACTGATGGGGGTAAAGTGCAATCAAAGCCATACCACCTAAGCACATGTTCCTCTGCACAACTGGGGAGGAAATGTCCAGCAAGTTGTAATGCAACATACGCACAGTGGCACAGACACATCTGTAGAATTGCACTGTACACCCATGAGCCCTTCTAGTTTAGGCAATACAGGATGCAAGATATTTACATTGAATAGTTACATTGCCAAGTCATGTATAATATACAGAAATATAATGCATTAAGATAAAAAATAACTTTTCAGAAGAGAAAATGGTGAAAAAAGTATTAAAAAGAGAGTAGACTTATAAGGTGGATATAAAATGATAAAAATGCAGCCTTATGGACCCTGAGAGCCATCTCCAAAAAACTGCCCCAATATATTACAGACTGTCTTCCTATAAAACTAATAGGCAATTACACCCTGAAAAGTTGCAAATCTCTCCTTCTGATGGTTCCCAATGTTAATTCTCTCTTTGGCAGGGCTGCTATAAGCTTTACACTGTCCTCCTTGTGGAATAAATTGCAAAAAAAACTGAAACTGTGGTCACACATCGTCATTTCATCTTTCAAGCTCTTATATTCACATCTCAGAAATGATCAGTGCAATTGTTTCCCATGACCATGAATCGTCATCATGCTAACCTGTACCATTTAACCATGAGCGAATTACTTCTAGTGCTTGTCTCCTCCTTGTCCCTGGTCTGTCATTATGCTTTCATGTAACACCTTGATGCCTCTGTCCTCCCTTTGATACTGGTCTATCTTCCCACTTTCTCCAGCCTTCTTTTCACAACTCTATACTGCACTCATCCACAATCTATGCGCAATCATACTATAAAAGTCCTAACTCCCCTTCCCCTCTCCCCGTAGCCCCCTACCGCCACATCAGTTCTACCGACCTATCCTTGGGACTTCACTACAATGTTTATCCTTCACACATATTACATACCCCACCTGGTACCCCATCTGCGATTAGTTTGTGATTCTGCCTTTTCATTTTCATGGCTAGTAATAGTGACTGCCCTGTAAATGAACTAACTTGTGCTTCTATACAGAGAACATGGTTTATATACAGTTGCATGGTTCAATGGTGGACCTGCCCCTTGTATTTGAATCCTCCTCTGTTATGGCTTGCCTTGTCTTCCTTTTTTCATTTGACTCCCCTGTTACTGCACCATTGTGTTTGTGTATATACACTTATTTACATGTATTTATATGTTTTTATGATGGATGTTACCTGACCCTGTTCTAACCAGGTCCATCTTGTAAAAGAGCTCTGCTCAATGATGTTCGCCTGGATAACTAAAGATTTTGATTGATTGATTGATTGATTTCAGTGGGGGAAGTAGGGGAAGTGGGGAGGTGGGTAGGAAAAGAGTGAGGGGAGGTGCAGTAGGAAAGGGGGAGATGGGACAGGTGCAGAGGTGGATAGATAAGCTTAAATTGGCATTTTAAAGCAGGAAGGGATGGGGAGTGATGGAGGGAAGAGGGAAGTTGGTTCCAGAGATGAGGTAGGTGGTAAGAGAAGGTGGACATCCGGCAGATGAATGTTAATGGGAAAATGGAGAAGAAGCGGGAATGCCAGGATTTAGGAGAATAGGAAATGTTGACCGCACTGGACAGGAGAGAAGAGAGGTACAGAGGGAGAAAGTTGAACCAGAATTTTGCAGTAATTATTAGTAAGTGAATGTGTCATCTGTGGTAAAGGAAGGAGAAATTTAGAGAGGAGAGAAGTGTGCAGTGACGAGTGCATGGTGGGGAGTTTGTGGCAAATCTGCCAAAGGAGTTGAGCAGGTGTTAAGCTTGGAGAGAGAGAGAGAGGAGGCAGAGGCTGAGGTATATATAATGTCCCTATGGTCAAAAATTGGGAGGACAGTCTTGTGAACTAAGTCACAGCAAATGTGTAGGGGGATGGCATGTTTGTTGTGAAAGAGCGCGACTAGTTTGGAGCACAGTTTTGAATGAAGGGAGTCAATATGGACAACGAAGTTAAAGTGTTAACCTAATCAGAGCCCAAGGTATTTGTAAGAGGTAACGGTATTGAGAGTGGAGGTATCTATGGTGGGAATTGAGGGGGTGTTTGGCCAGTTTTGGGGGGAAGGCAAAGATCATAGAGATGTTTTTTAGCATTCACTTTTAGGCTGTTGTCTTGGAACCATGTTAGCATGCATTTGAAATCAGCCTGGAGTGGTTGCTGAACTGAGTCAGTGGTGGGACCAGAAACTTAAGAGTACAGTGTCATCCACAAAGAGATGTCTGTTAAATTGTGAGCATATTGTGGGGAGGTCATTAATAAATTATGAAAAAAGGAATGGGCTGAGGATGGAGCCCTGAGGAACTCTTGACTGGATGAGGAGAGAGGGGCGATGCAGAGTTGCCCATGACAGACTGATGCCAGTCACAGAGGTAAGATTTGAACCAGTGGATGGTGAAGAATGCAAGGCCAGCAGTGTGCAGTTTCCAGAGGAGGAGTGGGTGGGAGATGGAATTGAAGGCCATGGCAGGGTCAATAAATATTGCTGCGTTGGTGGCCTTTGTCCATGCAGTAAGGATTGAGTCTATAACATGGACTAGGGAGGAGATTGTGGAATGTTTTTTCTGGAAACCAGCCAGATCGTCTGAGAAAAAGTTTGTTGATGAGAGGATATCTACAAGTCTAGAGAGAACTAGGGATTCCTGGAGTTTAGCCAGGGAGGGGAGCAGGGAGTAGTTACCTGGAGATGAGGGGTCACCTCCTCTGGGTAACAGAATAATGTTGACCAGTTTCCTTTGTTTTGGGACTGTGTTGGTGAGGAAAGAAAGGCTGATGATGTAGGAAAGTGGGGTGGCTATACGGCAGTTAGAGTGGAGAGACGCCGGAGCTTGGCATGCAGGCCATCTGATCTAGACTTGTGTGGGTTTAGAATTCTGAGGGTGTGAGAAACTTCATGGGAGGTGGTGGAGGAAGGCTAAACCCACTGGAGGGGGGAGGGGAGTAGGGAGGCACAGGACTGTCAGCAAGTGCACAGGACGTGAAGAATTTGTTATAAGAAAAAACAAATGTAGATAAATTGCTTATTTAATCAACAATAATTATTTAGAGGGCCAGTACAACAGACACAGATTGAAGGTAGATCATTAATAAATGCTGGCATGTTATGATATAAAGAGATGAGAACAAAATTATCAAATACATAATTCACAATCTACTGAAATTATTACAGCAGAATATGAAATGTGGGCTTAGTGAAGTCACAGGTTCAAAAATGAAATATCGTGGTATACAGTAGAAACATTTTTTGTACAATGTAAGTACATATACACAAAACCTATTACAAAAAAGTCACTAAATATATAAAATTGTTAAGACTCACAGGATGCAATGTTTTTAAAAAGGAAATGTAATTTGATTCCTTTTCTAGTAACAGCCTGGTTCTATCCTCACCACGTGGAGCAATGTTAACGTGATCCAGACCTATAAACTGAAAATTAGATAGCCTAATTCCACGAAAAAACCCAGTATGGTGTTTTGCGCTGCTGATGTGATAGACTGCATTTGTTCTTGCAAGTGTTTCCACAGTGGATGTAGTGTTTGTACCATGTAAACTTTGGGACAGGTACAAGTTATTGCATACATCACAAAAGCCATAGAGCAATTGATGAATTGTTTGATTTCTATACTTTTTGAATTGTCTGGGGATAGAAGGACATTTCTTTGAATGCAGAATTTACAAGCTATGCATTTGCCACAGCTGTTGTGGTGGTAGCCATGAGGACACATTTGGTTTCAAACCGGGTTTATACATGCTGTTAGTAACAAAATCACTAAGGTTTTAACCCTATGAAATGTGGTTTACTAACTGCCAAGTCTTTATGTACTGGATTGCCTGCTAACACATTCCAATATTTATGCATGATCGAAACCAGTGCTTGAGATAAGTGATTAAATTCCGTTATAAAAGTGATTCTTTCAGCCATGTTCATAGTATTTTTGAGGCTGTAATAAGCTCTTTCTGTCCATGTTTTTTACTTGTTAATACTTTTGATCAAAATGTTTTCCATGTACACCTTTTGCAGAAATCTCTGCATGAGGTCCTGTGCATGTTTCTCAAATAACTGAATTGTTGAACACTTTCTCTGTAAAGGGACAAATTGCCTAGTCAGAATTGCCTGTTCTAAATGGCTACGGTGAGCACTCTGTGCTAAAAGAAGAGTATTGCCATGCGCTATTTTTCTATATTGTTCAGATGCCACTGGTTTTCCTGCCATTGAGCAAAGGTGAAGTCCCAGAAAGGTAATAGAGTTGCAGCTGATATTGTGACTAAACTGCAGATTTAAATTGTTCATACTGAGCAGCTCAACAAATTTTGTCACTGAAACAGCATTGACCACCCATATGATCAGTATATCATCTATATACCTGCCCCAGAAGAGTATATGGGGCAGGTACAGGTTCTGGTCTATGCTAAACACCAAAAACAGGTTGGCATATGAGGGGGGCCATGGTGATCCCCATAGCCATTCCACAAGTTTGAAGGGAAAAATTACTAACGAGAAAGAAACTGGAAGTCAAGATCAATTCAGCAGCAGAAATAAAAAAAAGCACACAAAAAGCAACACATAAATAAAACTTAGTAATCTGGCATTTCAAAGCCTCCTAACCCAAATCCTGCCTTATCAACGTGTATAAAGAGTCCATATCAAAAGATATCCAAAGTACCTATTGAGCCATGCAAACCTGTTCATTTTTTGTAAAAATATGTATGCTATCATGTATATACTGTATGTGTAACCCCCTTGTCATGGGGGCTTACCTGTCTGCCTCTTTGAGGCTCCCATTTTCCCTGGCTTCTTCCCCGTTTTTTCCCCGTAGAGTCCCCATTCCTGGCTATGCCCCAAATGCCCCCCATACTGTTCAGGATTCTCCCTTGGGCACCTGCAAAGTTTTTTTAATAGCGGTGCCCAGGGAGCAGTAGCGTGGAGCCACTAGTTTTGCACCTTCGGTGCATATCAATGTCCATGCATGCAGAAGGCACAATTTCATTCAGCCATTTTGGTTGCTGCTAGAGTTGCTTCTCTTATGGTCCCGGTCTCTTTGTGCAGCAGGGGTGGACCAGGACCATTAGCAAGACTAGATAAGCAATGGTAGGATTTTTTTGTGATCATCAATCGTGCTTGAGGACCAGGGAGCCACCACATAAATATTCATGAGGCGGCATGAATGATCAATATGCTGAGAGCCTGTCTAGTGCTAGGGGCAAGCTAGAATGGTGCTAGAATGGTACTAGTGGCAGGCAAAGGAAAAAGAATAAATTAAAACTTAAGGCAAGGGGTAAAAGAGGAAAATAGCTGCTATACATGTGAGAGGCATTGGGGAAATAAATATGTTTCATTGGGCAGCAGCAAAGAAATAAAGCTGGGACTGGTGTTAATCATTCTGCGATATGTATGAGCTGCCTGGGGACTATCTAAAATGGTAGCAGCAACTGAAAAAGGGGCTAATTCAATATGCTAAAGAGTGCAGTTGCATAGAAGGGCTCAGAGGTGGGTACAATTCTGAGGGGAAATACTTGAATAAAAGTGAATGGTTTGGCTGCAGGAGTGATTTAAATCTGGGACACTGCATAAACTGTGTTAGGACTGTTTTGCCAGAAGCCATGACAGCAGCCATGTGACCCTCTTTCAATCAGTCAAAGGGCCAGAATTAATCAAAGGATCGTGGGGCTTGTAAAAAGGCTCTTGTGGAAAAATACCAGGGACTATTCTGGTGCCATTTTGAACAGCCAATGAGGCATTGAAGGAGCCTCATACCATATATTAATTTTCTTTAAGGACAGTGGCTCCAGCCAATAGGGAGCTGCCAGAAAGCTCCCATAAGGAGAAACCTTTTGGACTCTGAGTCAGTTTGGCAGGAGCCCCTCCACAAGGAGAGGGGCTCCAGCCCCTGGAGAGAGAAAGGGGCTGCAAGGCTGGGAGAGGTCCTATCTGGGGGCTGCCAGAAATCTGTCCCCTGGGGCTGGATGTTTGCTTTCCCCCATCTGGAGAGAAGAGAGGATGATCTTGCAGGCAGCTCTGCAGAGAAAGAGAGCTGCAGGACCCTGTTGCTGCAGAGAGAAGTATTAAAACTAAATGTTAACTGGATAGGAAAAAAGGACTGAGGAAATGGACTGGTTCTTGTGTGAAGAGGATGTGGAGAAAGCCTCTTCTATTCCATCTGCACCTGCTCAGTGAGACATGGGTGAGCTAAGAAGTGAATGAAGAGTGATGTGAAAGTATGGTAAAGGAACAAAGAACTGTCTGACCCTGACATAGACAAAGCATTTAGTGAGATGAGTGGAAGATACAGGTCTGAGACTGTTTGTAGAATGAAAGAATGGCTACTGGAAATTGGATGGGAATCCAGATTCTGAGAAGCTGAAGAGAAAGCCTCTTCTGAGATATTTATGCACCCGCATGGTGAGGAAAGAAACTTTCTTGATGTGTTGCTGAAAGAGTTCTGGAATGGTGTGTGTGAGCCAGAAACAGAATGCAATTGTGTTAAAGTTGAGGGACTGTGAAAGCAGAAGGATGGACAGGTGCCTTTCGGGGTGGGTACCTGTTGTCTGCTCCTAGATACAGCTGAGAAAAGAGATTGTTGTGATGAACCTGCAGTTTAGGCTCTGCAACCCCCCTAGAGTCTGAGATACAGGGAAGAAACAGAGACTGCTGTGGCTACCCCTTGTAGATGGTCATTGCAAGACAGAAAAATGATTTGCAGATTCCATCCTGAACCCAAAGCCAGGTGGGGAACTAGCTAACCTCCATCAAATGGGGTTTGTTGGCTGCAGGGAACCACTGGTTTTATACCCAAGTGCTATGGCACTCTGATCTGAGATGGAGCCTGACCATGGGGCCACTCCTACTTCTGGGACCCTTGTGGCTGGCAGGCCTTGCCATGTGCTCTACAACAGGCTGCAATAAGCTGAAGGGGGCACGTTGCAAGATCTCCAAACAAGTTGGAAGACCCAAGCTGCAGTTTTCCCAGCCTCTTCAAATTCAAGCATTTTGCCCAGTTCTGCATTTGCTGTTTCCACCAACTCCAGGACTTCAGTCGCCTGTGCCACCAAAGGACTGATTCTGCAAAACCGTGAGTAAAAGCAGAAACTGCCCTGCACCTGTGGACTGTATATAATTCAGCCATGCCCACCTGGGCTGGAGGTAGAGCAAAGGGATAGGTTAAAGTAATCCACATATAGCATATTAATAAGATCAACTGGATTTCAACAAGTGCACCAATGCCAGCTGACCAGCTGTACCTCAGGCCTGCAATTAAATGCTGAGTACCCAGGGATAGAATAAAGGGGTTTGTTTTGAAACTGGCACCAGTTGGGGGTCTGTGTATGTTAATACCTGCAGTAGTTAGATATTCAGGTATTATGTAGGCTGCATTACCTGAAGGTGGGTTAAATAATCAAAGAAGGGTGTGATTGCTTGAAAATGCTGAATCTCTAAATGCAAATTCAAATCCTTAAAATGTTTTGCATAACCTCTTTTCCATTTCCCCAGTCCTAACCCTCCCATGTAAATAAAATATGATGTTACTTTTGAGAAGGTCTGACTCAGGAGCCTGATTTTAGTGAGCATCTGTTTAGCTTGTTTAGCTGAAATGAAGAATGCCAACTGCTTGAAATGTGGGGATGTTCGACTGTAGTAAGTCCATGGCTGGGGTAACTGTTCTGGGGAGGTGGGCTGGTATGACGTCCCAGGGGGTTGCACTGTGTAGATCGGACCCACTAAAAATGTACTCTGGGTGGAGGCACCACAATTTCATTTTTTCTTGGAAAGGGACCCCCATGTAATAGCTATGAGGAACTCCAGGCCCCTTAACCCGGTTAGTGGCCACCCGGGCTAGGGTTGTGGCCCTCTCTAGGATGGTGCCAGAGAGGGGCTACATATGTATTTTTTTTATAAAATTTGATGTAAGAAAAAATCTGCAAACACTGAAACTTTTTCTGTAAAGGATCCCTGGGCAGAGATAAGTGGTCTGCCAGGAGGGGTGGTGGTGGTGGTCTGGTCTTTATGCACCTCTGCTAATATATATATATATATATATATATATATTACTGGCTAGAGATGCAGCAAAATAAAATTTCTCCAGCGAAACTGATGCAAAATTGGAACTTTTGCAGGGTGAAATGTTTTGCAAAATTGTGGCAAAATTTCACAATTTCACCAGTCGCCTCCAGCCACAAGTCTGTAAATTGAACCACCCCATACACACACACACACACACACACACACAAGTTGCCCTGCAACCCCCATTTGTTTTATTTTAAAACAAAGAAATTCACCCTCCTTCACTCCCTGGTGTCTAGTGTCCCCCCCAGCCTTCACTGGCCGTAGACAGCAAATAAGCACCCCCTCAAAGTTATCTTGCCACCTCCGTTTGTTTAAAAAAAATTCACCATTCGCATTGAATGGCTGTTTGTGTTTCCCGAGGGGATAGGCTGGTTTCTGGGGCTGTGGGCTGCTTGAATGGCTGCAAGATAAAGGTTAGGGGGATTACATGCTGTGCAGGGAGTGGGAATGATAAAATAGGAAAGGGGAAGGGAGAGAAGTAAAGAGAGAAAGGCGCAAGGGAGCGGAACTAAAGAAAATTAATTTTAACACATTGTTTTTGCTGGTGTTGCACTGGCTCTTCTAAGATCGCTAACTCTAACAAACTGAGAAAAAAATGCAGAGAGAGCGAGGAGTGGAGCTTAGAACATAAAGATTGTTACCAGTTTATTACTTCTGATGAAACTTTGCTTTGATTTCATTACTTTGCCTGCTCTAACAATTAAAATAAAAATACAGAGAGAGCAAGGAGTCAAGATCCAAGAATTAATTGTAACACTCACAGGCATATAAAGCCCCATGAAGCAATAAAGTGAGCATTGATTTTACAATATAGACACACCTCACCATTCAGACTGGATTCATAGTGCGGACAGATGATCTACCCACCCAAGCTGCTTCTTGCTTGTCAATAATTTTTTGAACAGCATCAGGGGAGTCAAAGAACCTGGGTGGACGTTCTGAGCATGTAATCTGTAGTTTTGAAGGATAATGATGGGCAAACTCTCAACCTCATTTAAAGAGAACATTCTTGATTTCACTGTTTTTTTGATGCTTTGACTGGTGCTCCCGGCTATAGTCCTGCACAATGAATACCGTCTGTCCATTCTCCAAGATGATGGGACCTCTCACCTTGGCAGCTCATAGTATTTTGTCCTTGTCAGTATATCACAAATACTTCATTAAAAAGTGACAGGCTCTCTCCCCAGTATCAGCTTTGGACCAACCCTGTGCACTCTCTCCATCTCAAAACCCCTCGTCACCTTTTCAATATGTAATCGCTGAGCAAGCCACCTGTGCACCTCAGTTTCTAGGCTATTTTCTTCAGTTCCCTCCAGTAGTTCAATTACGTGGAGCTTGGAGCAATGTGAGCTGTTCTCCAAGTTATCCATTTTAGCCTGCAGACTGGCGTCTTGAAATTTCAGGGCGCCCTTGTCTTTTACCAGATCTGAGAGAGAATCCATTGGGGCACTGATTCTTTGTTCTGCTTCAAACAGACTGGTCCCATGCGAGTCAAGTGTTTCCAACATGCCCCACACAAATGACTGCAGCTGCAAGATTTCAGCTGTAATTGTTTCAAATCCAGCCTCCATGTCAGTTTGAAGATTTGCTAGCATTGCAGGCATACCAGCAAGAGCTTTTTCCAGTTCCAGCATTATTATCCTGCTCCGTGAGTTGGCTTGCTGCAGGCCTGGCACTGCCCCATGGTCTCGGTGTTGTTCTGCCGTTGGGTCTCTGGAGTAGAAATTAAGTTTTTCCTGCCTTGGTTTTTTTTGGTTCATTGTTCCAGTACTTTTATTCACCATTGATAAAGTTTGCAGAGTTCAATATAGCACTTGAGCATTTTTTTTCCCCACTACAAATGATTGTGCCCAAGTTGCTTTGTTTCAGAGAGCATCCTCCATCTTATCCCTTCTATTTGGTTGTTAATAGCCAAGTAAGTATACCAGACAATTAGATGCCTACTTAAATACTGCAGAGGCAGTATAGTGTGGTGATTAAGGGCACTGTGTTGCAAACCTGGAGACCTAGGTTTGAATCCCATCAGTCCCAGTTTGTATACTGTGTAACCCTGAGCAAGACACTTACAGTGGCGTGAAAAAGTATTGGCCCCCTTCCTGATTTTCTCTATTATTGCATATTTGTCACACTGGATGTTTTCAGGTCTTTAGACAAAATATAATATTAGATAAAGGGAACCTGAGTGAACAAATAACACTTTTTCTTTTTTACTTATTTCATTTATTTAATGAAAAAAGTTAACCAACACCAACTGGCACTGTGTGAAAAAGTAATTGCCCCCTAGTTAAATCAACCCAATTAAAGGGATAATTAGAGTCGGCTGATTGAACACAGCCAGGCTTGATTACAGCCAGCCCTGCTCAATATAAACCTCACTTATTTTGACCCTTACCATCAGAGTCACGTTGCCAGCACAAAGATTCAACAAGCACATTATGCCATGATCAAAGGAAGTTCCTGAAAAGATCAAAAAACAATTTGTTACCTTCTATCAGTCTGGAAAGGGTTACAAAGCTATTTCTAAGGCTCTGGGACTCCATCGAACCACAGTGAGAGCCATAATCTCCAAATGGAGAACACTTGGAACAGTAGTGAATCTTCCCAGGAGTGGACGGCCTGCCAAAATTACTCCAAGGGCACAGCGTAAAATCATCCATGAAGTCTCAAAGGATCCTAAAACAACATCCAAAGAACTGCAGGCTTCTCTTGCCTCAGCTAAGGTCAGTGTTCATGACTCCACAATCAGAAAGAGACTGGGCAAAATGGGCTTCATGTGAGAGTAGCAGGCGAAACCACTGCTAACCAAGAAGAACATAAATGCTCGTCTCTCATTTGCCAGAAGCACCTGGATGATCCACAAGCCTTTTGGGAAAATGTTCTATGGACAGATGAGTCCAAATTGGAACTTTTTGGACGACATGGATCCCATAATGTCTCGCGTAAAGTAAACACAGCATTCCACAGTAAGCACACCATACCAACAGTCAAACATGGTGGTGGTATTGTGATGGTGTGGGGATGCTTTGCTGTCTAAGGACCTGGATGACTTGCCATAATTAAAGGAACCATGAATTCTGCTCTGTACCAGAAAATTCTTAAGGAGAATGTCCAGTCATCCTTCCGTCAGCTGAAGCTGAAGCGTAGTTGGGTCATGCAGCAAGACAATGATCCAAAACACAAAAGCAATTCCACATCAGAATGGCTAAAAAGAAGTAAAATTAAAGTTTTGGAGTGGCCTAGTCAAAGTCCAGACTTAAACCCAATAGAGAGCTTCTGTGGCAGGACGTGAAACGAGCAATTCATGCTCGAAAACCTACCAAATATTACTGAATTAAAGCAGTTCTGTGAGGAAGAGTGGGTTAAAATTCCTCCACAGTGATGTGAAAGACTGATATTGAATTATAGAAAGTGTTTGGTTGCAGTCATTGCAGCTAAATGTGGCGTAACCAGTTATTAAGTGTAAGGGGGCAATTACTTTTCACACAATGCCAGTTGGTGTTAGTTAACTTTTTTCATTAAATAAGTGAAATTAAAAAATAAAACAAGTGTTATTTGTTCACTCAGGTTCCCTTTATCTAATATTACATTTTCTCTAAAGACCTGAAAACATCCAGTATGACAAATATGCAATAATAGAGAAAATCAGGAAGGGGGCAAATACTTTTTCACGCCACTGTAACTTCTTTGTGCTCCCAGGTCAGACCTGAAAACAAGCTCTGGCTTAGTGTGCCTTTCTTGGTTAAACAATTTCCCCTTTCCCTATTTACAGATATAACCAGAAAAAGTATAGAAGGCAAAAACATGGGGCTGTGATAAGTTAAAAAGCAAGTGTGCAGCCTGGAATTAATCATAACTTTCATAAGTAGTTAGCTATCAATTCTTCTGTCTGAAGTATTTTTCTTTC
Organism: Neoceratodus forsteri; assembly: GCA_016271365.2. Taxonomy (NCBI): domain Eukaryota; kingdom Metazoa; phylum Chordata; order Ceratodontiformes; family Ceratodontidae; genus Neoceratodus; species Neoceratodus forsteri. The sequence continues at coordinate 997,803,123 of CM028133.1, forward strand.
CTGTTTTTCTAATTAGACGATTTTTTCACTTGACAGTGCTAGGTGTAATGTGTGGAACAGCACTCAGTCTGGAGACTAACATAGTCAGTTCTTTTCCTCCCTACACATCATCAGCATTGCGACCATGCCGACTGAAACATAGAATCATAGAAACTTTTGGCAGATAAGGCCAGGTCCATGTAGTCTGCCCGAAAGCCCTACACTGAAAGCCCTACACTAGTTTGTGGTCTTTTACCCTAATTGGTTCATGGCTTTTCACCCCTCCTTCCCACCTCTAAGGTTCTCCTATACCTGTCCCAGGGGTGTTTAAAACCCTCTACTGTACTCGCTCCTACCACCTCCTGTGGCAGTTTGTTCCATGTGTCCACTACCCTCTCCATGAAGAAAATCTTCCTCACATTTCCCCTTACCCTGCCATCTTCCAATTTCATATCATGCCCCCTCGTTCTTGTACAACTCTTATATTAGAAGATGTCTCCCCCCCCTGCACCTTGCTTATATCCTTAAGGTTCTTCAATGTTTCTATCATGTCCCCCAGATCCCTTCTCTCCTCCAGCGAGTACATTGTGAGGTCCTTTAGCCTCTCCTCATGTTTTATGGTGCAAGCCTTGTGCCATCTTAGTGACTCTCCTCTGGACTGCCTCCAGCCTGCCAATATCCTTACAAAATTGTGGCCTCCAGAACTGCACACAGTACTCCAGGTGAGGCCTCACTAGCATTTTAGGCAATGGCATCACTATCTCCTGCCTTCTGCTAATGATATCTCTGCCTATGCACCTCAGGATTGCATGGGACCTCCATGCCACCTTGGTACTCTGCCTTGACATCTTTAGGTCATCAGAAATGGTAACCTCCCTTTTTTCCTTTGTGATCGTCAGCAACCCCCCCATCCTATAGCTCAACCCAGGGTTACCTCTCCCCAGGTACATTATTTTGCACTTCTTGGAACTGAACCTCAGTTTCACACCTCAGACCATTTTTCAAGCATTTCCAGTCCCTCTTAATCCTCGCCAACCCATCTGGAATATTCACCCTGTTGCAGATCTTGGTGTCATCTGCAAACAGGCAGATCTTTTCTTTCAGCTCTACTGCAGTGTGGCTAATGAAGACATTAAAAAGGACAGGCCCAAGGGCTGATCCCTGAGGTACCCCACTGGTCAGCTCCCTCTCCTCAGACTGGATCTCATTTACTACCACCCTCTGCATTCTGTCTGTAAGCCAGTTCCTAACCTAGTTTAATACCTTTTGCCCCATTCGCAGACTACCCATGTTGTTAACCAGCCTTTTATGTAGAACAGTGTTGAAGGCTTTGCTGTAATCGAAGCAGGCAACATCTCTCCCCCCCCCCGATTTACTTCCCTTGCCACCCGGTCAAAAAAATTTATCAGATTCATCTGACTCAACCTTACTGCTGTGAATACATGTTGTCTCAAATCCTGGGCACTTCTAGATTCCAAGTGTGCCACCATTCTTTCTTTAAGCAGTGTCTCTATGATCTTACCCACTACTGAGGTGAGGCTGACTAGCCTGTAGTTCCCCGCCTCCTCACTACTACCACTTTTGTGTAGAGGGACTACATTTGCCCTCTTTCTGTCCCTCTGAACCACTCCTGTGTTAAGTGACTCCATGAATAATGGCTGCCAGAGGCACTGCTAGCTCTCTTCACAGCTCCTTTAATATCCTTGGGTGTATGCCATCTGATCCCATTGCTTTGTCAACCTTCAGTTTTGTGAACTCCTCCAGGACTCTCTCCACTGTGAATGGACTTGTGTCTACCCCCTTCCCTTCATGTCTGTTACCGAGCTGTGGTCCCTGACCCTCCCCCTGTTTGTTCAATACTGAATAGAAGTACTTGTTCAGTATTTCAGTGGAAGACTAGGTTTGCTGACAAAGGCATCTAGCTTCAGCTGAGCTCTTTTCTTCTAGGTTTGCTTGTAAGGACAGAGAAGGAACATTATTAGAGCAAGGAAAAAGATTAAGAATTCTTTGGGCTAGGCAGATTTACTACGTTTTACTATTTCCTCTTGTGCTCACAGGGTTTATTACTGTTTTTTTTGCTAAAATTTTACTACTGTATTGTTCTTTGATTCAAATTGCTGTTGCAGGGTATACTTTCTGCTGCATGATTACAGGGTGTGCCTACAAGTTTGTTACTGTTTTGTGTTTACAGATTACTGTTGTAATCTTCTCTGATTCAAATTGTTTTTTTGTAAGGCATATCTTCTGTTACTGCTTTATTTTTCTCTGTAGCAAAGTGGGGTTTTTTTGCAAGGTATATCTTATGTGAAATTATTACAGGTGGTGCTTTACAGGTTTTACAGTTTTAGCTATCATTAGGCTAAGCTTTCAGGGTTACCACATTTGTCATTGGTTTATTGTTTCTGCTCTTACCACCTTGTTTCTTTTATCCATGGTTCTTCTTTTTCAGCAGGGAAAGGGCCTAGCCACCCTCCTGCATCCCCAACCACCCTGTGGTACACTCCTTTTATAGAGTAGCACAGTTGTGACATTTTGTGTAGGAAACCAGGAAGGGGAGGATCAGAGGGGTATCCACACAGTTACCTCACTTACAGGGGCACAAGTAATTTAACTTGTTGAAACAAGTTATACAAAAACAAACAAACAAAACAAAAAATCAAATTTTGCTTTCATTTTCCTCTAACTACTCGGACCAGGTTACAAATCCGGCAACTCAACTGGAATGGATATTATTAATTGCAGGTACTGTGGGACACTTTTCAAAAGGGCAGTTATACAGGATTTAGGATGGTGTCCTACATGCTGGACCCTTGGAGATCTAAGGGCTCATCTCCAGGCAGCATGGGCAGAGACTGCATGCCTCAAATTGCATATTCAGGAGGAAAAATATTTTAAAAACTGCCCACCATTTCCCCAACATCCAACTGAAGCATCTCAACTGCAGAGGGTAGTTGGTCCAAGAGGTTGGCAGGTTGTTAGGAGGGGCAAATCGAGTGCCCCATCACTCAGTGATCTCCAACGTAGCACCTCCACAAACCAAATAAAAACTACAAACATATATCTGCCTCTATCTCTAAATCAAACAAAGGGGCATAGGACACTGCAGAGCAGAACACTACAGCACAGGAGCTAGTGTAAGAAAACTCACCCAAAACAGGGACCAAAACAAAAAAAATCAAAAAGGAAATCCAAAACACTTCTGATCATAGGAGACTCCATGATTTGGGGAGCTGACACCTACCCCCAGTTGGGGGTAGTGGTCAGATATCTTCTAGGTACATCAGTGTGGGAGACACTGACCACATTGCTAAAATCGTGCAGGAAGCAGGAGGAAACATTGACATCCTGGTACACATAGGGACTACCAATCTCACCAGCCGCTGAGTTGTGGAGACCAAGGAACACCTGACCTGGCTGGGAGATAAACTGCCCATATCATCTGACATCTCCTTCTCTGAGATCCTGCCAGTCTGGGAGAGGGGGGGCAGATGGACAGAAAGTCAGAGAAGGGGAGATAGAGGAGCTAAACATGTTCTAAACATATGGCTCAAGGGCTGGTGCCAGGAACAAGGACACAAATTTGTAGGTAACTGGCAGCAGTTTTGGGAGCAAAAGTTCTTTAAATTTGATGGACTGCATCTGACTAAGGATGGAGTCAGTACATTGGGGTAGATGTTTGACGTCTTTGCAGAATATTTAAATTGACAAATGGAGAGAGGGGTGAAGCACCCGATACACTGAATGAGAAGAACACCTCTCCTCCCTCAGCTAGTGATCAAACAGCAGTTCAGCATATTTGTAGTTCATTTGCATCACCAGGCAAGGAAAAAGGTCTGGCTCTGCATCCGACAAGCATGGGAAATGCCAGACCCCGCTGAACAACTAACATACCAAAATCTGGTCAATGGAAAAACATGTACATAAATGCCTGCAGTCTCAGAAACAAGATCACAGACCTGCAGGCAACAGTGACAGAGGCTAAACTGGACATAGTAGCCATTAGTGAGACATAGTTCACCAGTAACCACACTTGGGAGACTTTGGTACCAGCAATGTACTGTTCAGAAGAGACAGAGGTGCAAAAAGGGTAGGGGGGAGGAATGGCCCTTTATGTCAATGAAAATATCAAAGAGGGAGGTAGTAACAACAACAAAAATGGAAAGGGACCTGGGGTAATCATATCAGATGACTTTAAGGTTGGCAAGCAATGTGAGAAGGTGGTAAGGAGGGCTGGGGGGATACTGGGATGTATAGGGAGAGGCATCACCAGCAGAAAACAGGAAGTTGTTATCCCCCTGTACAGACAGTTGGTGAGACCCCATCTGGAGTACTGCATCCAGTTCTGGAGACCTCATCTCCACAAGGATACAGACAGGATGGAGGCAGTTCAGAGAAGGGCAGCTAAAATGGTGCAGGGTCTGCAAGGGAAGCCATACGAGGAGAGACTAAAGGAGCTTAATATGTAGACCCTTCAGGAAAGGAGGGAGAGGGGGAACATGATAGAAACATTTAAGTACCTCACTTTAATCAACAAAGTCCAAGAGGGTAGCATCTTTCAGAAAAAGAGATGTGTAAGAACATGGGAACACAATTTGAAGATAGAGGGGGGACGGCTCAGGGGCAATGTGAGGAAGTATTTTTTCACAGAGAGGGTGGTGGACGCATGGAACAGCCTTCCTGAGGAGGTTGTGGGGTCTAAAACTGTGGGAGTATTCAAGAATGCATGGGACAGACATAAGGCAATTTTTGTCGGGGGTAGGAAGAAATAGGCTTTTGGTTTAATAGGATCTGCAGCTTATCCTCTAGGTAGAGAAATAAGCAGACTAGGTGGGCCAAGCAGTCCTTATCGGCCATCAAAGTTTATGTTATGTTATGTTTATGTTTATGTTATGTTTCTACAGAAATTCAGAATATACATAAGGAGCCAGAAGAACTGTGGATCACCCTGGAAATAGGAAATGGGACAGCCATGCGAACTGGGGTTATTTACAGGCCTCCAGACCAAGAGGAGGACATAGACATATTACTGTTAGAAGATATCAAAAACATGACAGCTAAAGGGGAGGTACTGATAATGGGAGACTTCAACATGCCAGATACAGATTGGTCAATACCAGGAGGAACATCCACCAGAACTAGACACATAGTGGATCCCCTGTGTGGGGGGGGGGGGCTCAAACAACGGTTACAATAACCCACAAGAGACAGGGCTATCCTAGATCTGCAGTACAAGTCACATTAAACTGTTCCACCAATGGGTTGGTTTAGAATTGCTTTTTACAGTTGGCAATGCATTGGTAACTCATATTGCATTATTTTTCAATGCTTAACCAGCTCAAGAGCAATGTTTATAAAATGTTTTTGCAACTCATTTGGAGTGCATCTAATGTCCAGTCACAACGCAATGTAAAACTGCATTTTAACTCTTAAGAAACAGTTTGTGCAGGGCTTTGTGCTGGATCCAGCAACACTTATGCAACTCAATCAGAAATGCTACAACAACTTACTGGAGGAACAGTTTAATGTGACTTGTACTCTCGTACTGACTAACAGGGAAAGGATTACAGATCTCCAGGTAGAAGGTCACCTGGGGCCAGTGACCAGCACTTGGTATGGTTCAATGTGGCCACTAGAACTAAACTATCCCATTCCAAGGCAAAAACATGGGATTTCAGAGGAGCTGACTTTGATAAGATGGCCAACAGAGTTAAGCTAGCCTAGCAAGAAGAAATACAGGTGAGGGTGTACAGGCAACATGGGCAAGCATTAAGGATGCAATACTTGAAGCAACATCCCATTGTGTTAGGGAGAAAAGCAAGAGCAAAAGAAGGAGGAAACCACTTTGGTTCTCAAAAGCAGTAGCAGAAATGGTCAGAGCCAAAGGTCTGGCCTTCAGGAAATATAAGGGAACACAGCAGGATGAAGATAGGGAGGCATATCAAACTTCCCTAAGGGAAGCAGGGAAGACAGTAAGGCAGGCAAAGTCCCAGACCAAGGAAACATCAGCACAAATGGTAAACAAAGGTGACAAGACTTGCTATAGATACATTAGTGAAAAGGAAGAAGTCCAGAGGGGTATTGCTAAGATCAAAGGGGATAAGGGGGAATGTGTAGAGGAGGACCAAGGAAAAGCATCTATCCTAAATAAATACTTCTGGTCAATATTTATGAGGATAAGATACAGCAGGGCCCACAGCTCAGCACCATGGGCACAGGGGGAGGTGTGCACAAATCCCTTCACAAAAGACAGGGTCCTACAAGGGCTTGCTAAGGACCTAATGGCATACATTCCAGGGTACTAAAGGAGCTAAGGGTGGAACTAATAGTGCGATTATTAGAACTGTTAAGTGAGTCTCGGAGCACAGGAGATGACCCAGAAGACTGGAAAAGGGCTCACGTGATCTTGTTCCACAACAGTGGTAGCAGGGAGGAGGCAGGGAACAATAGAACAGCCAGTCTTACCTCAGTAGTGAGCAAGATTATGGAGGTACTTCTTAAGGAAAGGACAGTGCAACACCTGGAATCCATAGGAGCACAGGATCCAAGACAGTATGGGTTTACAACAGGACAGTCCTGACAAACTAATCTCATCAATTTCTTAGACTGGGTAACCAGAGTGGTGGACCAAAGGGGTGCAGTTGATGTTGTCTACCTTGACTTCAGCAAACCTTTTGATACTGTTACACATAGAAGATTGATTAATAAGCTGGGTAGGCTCGGGGTGGTTTAGAAGTTGGTCAACTGGGTGGCAAACTGGTTGGTGGGCAGAAAAAGAGAATGGTGGAAAACGGTGTACAGTCAGAAGAGATGCAAGTCACTAGTGAGGTACCTCAGGGATCAGTCCTGGGGCCAGTCGTCTTCAATATCTTCATTAGTGACATTGCAGATGGACTGGAGGGTAAGGTTTGTCTGTTTGCAGATGACACCAAGATCTGCAACAGAGAAGATGATCCAGATGGGGTGGGCAGAATGAGAAGAGATCTGGATAAACTGGCAAAATGGTCAGAAAAGTGGCAACTGGGATTTAACACAAAGAAGTGCAAGATCATGCACATAAGGAAGAGAAAGCCTGAAGCCACTTGTAGATTGAGAGGGAAGTTACTGGCAATCACAAGGGAAGAAAGAGACTTGAGCATCATCATCACAGATGACCTGAAATCATCCAAGCAGACCACTAAAGCAGTGGGTAAGGCTTGAGGGATGTTGGGGTGCATTAGTAGGGGTATCACATGTCATAAAAGGGTGGAAATAATCCCTCTTTACAAGACACTGGTTAGGCCCCATCTGGAGTACTGTGTGCAGTACTGGAGGCCGCACCTGCACAAGGACAGTAACAAAATGGAGGCAGTCCAAAGAAGGGCAACCAAAATGGTGCAGGGACTGCATCAGAAAACATATGAGGACAGATTAATGGAGCTCAATATGTATACACTAGAGCAAAGAAAGGAGAGAGGTGATATGATTGAAACATTCAAACATCATAACGGCATTAACAAGATGAAAGAGTCTAACATGTTTCAATATAAGAAAAATAGCAGGACAAGAGTACACAGCATGAGATCAGAGGATGGTCGATTAAGGGGTGCTGTGAGAAAATTCTTTTCAAAGAAAGGGTGGTTGATGCATGGAAAAGCCTACTTCAGGAAGTGGTGGATATGACTACAGTGCAGGGCTTCAAACAGGTATGGGGTAGGCATAAGGGAACAATACAGATGAGTATGAATAGATAGGCCATTGACACAGTACAGGCTTATGGCACCTTAATAAGGCAGAAAAAATGGGCAGACTGGATGGGCATTGTGGTCTTTATCTGCTGTCAACTTCTGTGTCTTTATTTCCAGCTTTTCCTTGTCTACCTCTATACAGTCTCCTGTATCCCCTTTGAGCCTCACAATCCCCCGACCTTCCTTCTTTCGCTAATGTACCTATAGAATGTCTTGTCCCCTTTCTTTACCATCTGTGCTAATCTTTCTTTAGTCTGTGCCTTTGCTCTCCTTACAGCCTTTCCTGCCTCCGTTAGATTCCTTAGGTACACCTCCCTGTCTTCCTCCCTTTGAGTCTCGTTACATTTCTTGAACCCCTCCCCCCCTTTTGGCCCTTACCTTGTCTGCCACCTCTCTTAAGAACCAAAGTGTCTTCCTCCTTCTCTTGCTTACCACCCTGATGCATTAGCTCATCATGTCCTCTATGGAAGCCATAGGAGTTCCCACTGCTTCTCAACTCCCCCTCCTATTTTCCTTCTTGCCAATGCCTCTTTGATACAACTCCCCATTTTAGCAAAATCCATCCTCCTAAAATCTAAAACCTTTGCCTTTGTGTAACTAAACTGTGACATCATTGGTAACTAAGTACAGCCACGCTCCTACTGCTTGACTGGTAACTTGTGACACGTTTCTAATCAGGCAACAAGGCCTGCGATGTAACAATGAGTGAGGTCACATGCTGATGATGTAGTGGGAGGACTGAGCTAACGTATGTCTGCTTCCTGGTAAGGCACTGCCTTTCACATCAAATCCAATACTAAGGTAGAAAGCTGTCAAATGAGTTCATAGAAACAGAAAAATACTTCAGAAATAAAAAGTAAGAGACTATTTAAAAAAAATTACTAACATTTTCTGTCTATGATATGTTGGTGCTACTGGCACTTTAGAATGCATTTCAATACATATATAACTTTAATTAATACTTTTATAATTAAGAATATTACTATGTTTTCTTTCATCTGTGAGAGAAGTAACTTGAAACCCAGGATATGCTTAGATGAGCAGCCAGAGGGGGAAGTGGGGCAATTAACATGCAAATAAACTGTGTGTGTATGTATGTTTGTGAGAGACAGTAACTAGATTGCACTTTTTCCCCATTCCTTGCTGCTCTGTCTAATGGTATGAGTCCCTTGTACGAGATGACAGAGACCTACTAAAAACACACTAGAAGTCCAAGGATACTAGATAATTATCAAACAAGCTGGAAAGACCAAGATATGATGAGGATATGTTGTTAAGAGACAATTTTTTGAAACCCTCTTGGATTTAGTACTTAGGCAGGAATTACAAATAAAGACACAATATTATTAAATGAAGATATAACTTTTGCTGAAGGGAAAAGTGAAGCCATGTTGTGAGCTAACTTCTATGGACAGATTGAGCCAGCTATTGTGCAGCGTCAAGCTACAGGGGAGTCCAAGCTCTCCCATACTCTACTGAGGGAACTACATAGAGATTATATATTCCCTGAGTTAAGGAAGTTCCAAGCATCATCCCTCAGTCAGGTTTGCTTATAGAGGCAGTATCATATGTCATAAATTCCAGCAGTCTGGCCTCTTGGAAAGAACTGTCCTAGGATGTATGCCATAAGATTAAACAGAGGAAACTTAGTGATGCAACACAAAGAAATAAGTCATAGGACAACTACTTACAGACATGGCTGCAGAGGCAGGAAACATGCTATGTCAGAACATATGGCACATGCTGCTATTATAGCCTGGAGGATAACCAGTTAAGAATAGTTTCCTAGAAAAGGAAAGCATGAAGTCTCAGAATGGGCAGTAAAGCATCTCTCAGTTACCACTGAGAGTAGTAGGGAGGTGAAAAAAAACTGTTTGAAAGGTATATAACCTGGATTGACTACTGCACTGTTGTTGAGGAGTTATGTGTGTAACTGTAGCCCCCTCCCCCTAAGTCTAAGGGTGTCACAGGTGTTGTAGGGAGGGCACAGCTAACCAATCAGCAAACTCCTTTCAAACAAATAATTATTTCCTGCAACAGCATAGATACAGGAGGAATGAGATGGCCTACCTTGTGACATCTTCAGCCATAAACAGGTCACCTTGGCCTAGGCGCACTGGTTCCATCCCCCTCTATGGTGGATGAACCTCTGGAGAAATTGCCACCTTTGGACACTTCAGTTGCTACGCCCTGGAGGATGGACTGTGGGGGTCGATTCTTGAAACTCTACACCACAGCCCACTGCCACAGTTGAAGCCAGTTTAAAAATAGAATTCATTAAAGGAGAAGTCCACCCAGAATGTGCAAAAACATATGTTATGTAGAGTGTTTTGATATGTATGTTAAGTCCTAGTGTGTCCTTCCCTCTGTCTGCTATTAGGAGTTTTTCCTAAATTAGCCTGCTAGCTGTATGGTAGTTTTACGACCCCTGGGGATCTCCATCACAAACAGGTTTATTGGCTTTCTTTCTCCTATGATGCACCCTGGTTCATGTGACAGTGATGTAGCTATGCCCCTAGATTTAGCAGGGTCTGTCACAGCTCAGCCACAAAGGTAATACTTCTTTCAGAGAAGTCACATTGCTACATTTTGGGTGAGTGTAATCATTATTATTTTTTGATATTAGTACCTTGTCCTGCTATGTTACAACCTATAAGGTGATGTTCAATTTTTGCTACTTAGTACTGGTGCAAAAACTGAAAGTGACTGAGAAGAATAAACAGTGACATGATTCACACACAGTCACACACACACACACACACACACACACACACACACACACACACACACACACACACACACACACACCAGAGCATAGCAGGACAAGGTACTGATATCAAAAAATAATAATGATTATCTATCGCACCTTCTTACAGCACTCCGAGTCTCCACCCATGGGTAATTCCGGCACTTCCTCTCAGGCTGATGCACAAAAGAATTCTTAAGAATAGAAATCTGATCCCTTATCCCTGCTTCCGTCTCCTCTCCTGTCTTTCCCAGACTCCTCAGTTTTCTTTTGTGCATCACTCCAGGCTGGTCACAGATTTTTGGCTCTGTGCCAATTAAGGTAAGACTATTTTTTTCATAACTCCTAATTTCAAGAAAATGATCTGGTAATTTAGAATATTTAAGCTTAGCCAATCGAGGCGTCAGGACAGTTTGTTTAGTCAATTTTAAGCAGTTGGGTTTTTTGCAAAGCATGCCCCTGTGATGCAGATCTGAGCCCAAAGAATTGTTTGACTTTGCTGCCTTTCCCTTCCTCAGTACACCTCGTTCTGCTGAGGAAAGGGCTATCTTACACCTAGCCTCCCCCCGATTTACCTTGTTCAACCGGGGTGCAGAGGCTAGTATGGGCCACTAAACGATAAATATTTAAAGTTGGAAATTCCCCAGGCTCACCTCGCGGTTCACCTCGTTCAACCGTGAGCACGAGTCCACACAAATCAAGCGCCTGCCTAAAATAGCCTGCATACCTGCCCATTGCTCTCACTCTGCTGCAGTGAGGAGGTTTTTTGACTTGTTCTCCTTTCTCAATGCCGGCTGCAGTCCCTACCACATGGCGTTCGGAAGCCCTGTGAGACTCCATGTTCCTTCTCTCCTCCATGCTCTCGCGGGCCCTCATTCTCGTGAGACCACACGGCCCTATCCCCTCTTGTGTGTTACCTAGCCAAGATGGCGGCGCCCTGTACCTTCTCCACCTCCACCAAAATGGTGGCGCGAGGCATCGTTTATTTAAAGGGGCAAGGCAGACCTCAAAGCAGAGGTCAGAAAAAAATTTAAAGGGGCAATGGTTTTTTGTGGCGATTTAAAAGGGAAATGTCCCACTATCTTACAAAGGGTCTCTTTTGAGCAGCTAAAGGTTTTCTGTTGGTTGCAGACAGACAGTCTGTGTTGGAGCCCAGTAACTAACTAGCCCCCTGCTCTTTTCCTTAACTAGCCAAATTTCATAAGCTGATCCATTTTAGGATCCAGGCTTCTAGATCCTACAGGCACCGTATTTAAACAGTCTTTGTTTGTAAAAATAATGTTTTCATTACGATGCTGACCATCCGTTATATCTCCTCCCCTATCACATTGTGTTTTTCAGAGGAGATAACATGTCTTCAAGAAGGATTTGCAGAAAATGCCCCCACATTCTTTTAACCTCCGACCAGGGAGACCTATGTTCCCTATGCATGGTCGACGCAGACCCAGTTATATTCAATCCAAATTCGGGGCCCACAGAGGAAGACATTTTACAGGACAGCGCTTCCACATCTTCTCAGAGTGTGGTAGTCCAGCTGTTCAAAAACTTTGGACAAATGGATGCCTTGAGAGCAGACCAGCGACGGGTCTCCTGAAACCCCTCCACCAAAACATACGTAGCAGACGGAGGAGGAGGAGCCTGAAGAAGACATGGCCGCCCAGCTATGCCCCTTCAACTCCATCCATGAGATCATTAGGGTAGTGTGTGAAACACTATGAATCAACGAACCCGTACAGGAGCCAGAGAATAGACTGGACCCCTTAGTGCGGGACAGGAAACGCTCCACCACCTTCTTTCCCTTTTGCCCAGCCCTGGATAGTATCCTGGCTAGGGAATGGGAGGCTCCAGACCCAATAAAGACAAGGGAAAAAGGGACGTTTGAGAAAAGATATCCACTAGCACAGGAGAAAGAGAAGTCTTGGGCTTCCGCCCCAAAAGTCGACCCCGAGGTCTCTGCCCTGAGCAACAAGATGGTACTCCCTTCCGAATCAGCTTCTGCCTTGAGAGACCCCATGGACAGGAAGGTGGATGATATAGTCCAGAAAGTTCATGACATGCTGACCATGAACATGCGAGCTTCCTTGGCAGCAACTTATTCCTCCAGAGCGGTCCTTCGATGGCTGGAAGCAGTTCACCCAGATATTCCGGAATCGGCGCACATGGATCTACCATGGATTCGCTATCAAAGCCATTAAATGCGTGGCAGATGCACCATTGACACCTTTAAAATGGCATCGAGTTGGCAGCTTCAGTGAACAGAGCCAGGAGGTTAATCTGGTTCAAACTGTGGAACTCGGACCAGGAATCAAAAGCCCGACTAATGAAGCTCCAATTCTCAGGGGACAGGGTTTTCAGACCAGGTATTGAAGAATTCACAATAAAGAAGGGAGAAGATAAGGACAACCAAGGGGGCAGAGCACGCTGCCTTCCTTTCGGAACAACATATTTTGTCCCTATCCTCACAGGGGAAAAAAGGGCCCAGGTACCAAGGACAAGATAGGCGTGCATTCGGGTTCAAGCTGAACTTCTTCAACCAAAAGTCACAATTCTATTCAAGCAGGACAAGTATGCCTTCAATTCAAACAAGGCTACAAACCCAACAGACAGAACAGAGGCTTTCAAAAATGAGAATTCACAGGCCCAGGACAACACAAATGCAGTGGGGGGCAGACTACACCTATTCTCCACAGCCTGGGCCAACAAAGTCAGGGACCAGTGGGTCACAGAAATAGTACAACACGGCTACACCATCGAATTCAACTCTGTACCAAGACACGACAGATTCATTCAATCTCACGTGTCCAAAAAGAAGATAGCACTGACCCAGGTCAGAGCAATACTAAGACAACTGCTCAGCAGCAAAGCCATCAAACCAGTACCCAACCACGAAAGATACTCGGGCATCTACTCAGTATTCTTTCTGGTACCAAAAAAGACAGGGAACCTACGCCCAATACTGGACCTCAAATTTCTGAACAAGTTCATGAAATACCAAAGGTTCAAGATGGAGACCCTAAGGTCCACCATTGCGAGCCATCCATCAGGGAACTCTAATCCATAGACCTGAAGGCATACCTCCACATCCCAATCAGACCATCCCATCAGAAATTCCTCAGGTTCAGCATCCTGGGATACCATTTTCAATACCAATGCCTACCATTCGGTCTGGCATCAGCACCCCGAGTGTTCACCAAGGTCATGGCTCCATTAGCAACCAAACTCCGAATGGAGGGAGTCCATGTAATACCTTACCTGGATGACTGGCTAATTCAGGCAAGAACACAAGAGGAATCCAACTCAGCAACTCGGAGAGCACTGCAACTACTCTCCCAACATGATTGGATAGTCAACAACTTAAAAAGCCATCTGACACCAACCACAACTCTCGAACACTTGGGTGCGGTGTTCAACACAGTTACCGGGACAGTCAAACCCTCAGAGATGCGCAACAACACGTTAGTGACCCAGTGCAGACAAATACTGCACTGCAAATCGACAACCCTATGGCACCTCATGCAGCTGTTGGGTCTCATGGCAGCCTGCATAGACCTACACGACTGGGCCAGAGCCCACATGAGGCAACTGCAGCGCCTACTTCTGAACAAGTGGAACTACACCTACAAAATTACAATCAAAGGTGACCCATACCTACACCAGTACAAAATCCTTGAGATGGTGGACAAATCTAAAACATCTAAACCAGGGAGCGAGCTTAGACAGAACAGCAACCAGGATCATAGAAACAGACACAAGCCTGCAAGGATGGGGTGCTGTACTGGACAGGAAGTCAATCCAAGGAAAGTGGACAGAACCAGAAACCACGTTACCAATCAATATTCTGGAGACCAGAGCAATCCGACTGGCGCTACAACATTTCAGACCTCTAGTAACAGGACAACACGTAAAGGTGCAAACAGACAGCAGGGTAGCAATGTCCTACATAAACAAACAGGGAGGGACAAAAAGCAGAGCCATGGCCAGCAGTCAGAAGCACTCATGCGCTGGGCAGAGAGACACCTCCACAGCATCACAGCAGTCCACCTAGCAGGTGTACAAAACTCAAGAGCAGACTGGCTAAGCAGAAAAACCCTGCAACAGGGAGAATGGCAGCTCAACCCAGCCATATTCCAAAAACTTCAACAGAAATGGGGCCCATTCCAAGTAGATCTCATGGCCTCAGCAATGAACACTCAACTACCAGTATACATATCCAGGTACAAGGACAAACATGCAATGGGGGTAGATGTCCTCTCAACCCCGTGGAGATTCCACATAGCATATGTATTCCCTCCAATACCAATGATACCTGTGATCCTACAGAAGATCATGGACACAGGCACAACAGTGATCCTAATTGCCCCAGACTGGCCACGACGAACATGGTATGCCCTTATCAAAAAGATGCTAATGGACAAGCCCATGAGACTCACCTCATACCAGACTTTGCTCAAGCAGGGACCAATCTGGCACAAGGACCCACGACCTCTGAAACTGATGGCATGGCCACTCAGAGGGTCAGATTGCTAAATCTAGGGGTGTCAGCCAAAGTAGCAGAGACTTTACTGCAGGCCAGAAGACACTCTACCAACAGAACATATAACAGACACTGGGGGGCATTTGTTTATTGGTGTAAAGCTAGACAACTTGAGGCTTCAACATGTAACATTTTACAGGTGTTAGAATTTTTGCAACATGGTCTTGACAAGGGATTAATAGTGGCATCGTTAAGAGTCCAAACAGCCGCATTGGGGCAATTCGGGGGAAATCAGACGGACATCTGTCTGGGGCTCACCCACTGGTGCAGGCCTTCCTAAGAGCAGCCACCAACATCACCTACTCTCCTAGACCCGTTTCTGCCCCTTGGCAGCTCAACCTAGTATTAGATGCCTTAACTAAGGATCCCTTCGAACCCATAATTTCAAATTCCCTAACGTATCTCACCATGAAGACAGTCTTTCTGGTAGCGGTATGTTCAGCTAGGAGAACCAGTAAGATACAGGCTTTGTCCTGCCGAGAACCTTTTCTCACGTTCTTCCCAGATAGAGTGGTATTAAGAACTATACCGTCCTTCATCCCGAAGGTGGCAACGGCTTTTCACATTGGTCAAGAAATTACAGCCCCAGCCATTTGCCCAACTGACCAGGACCCCAACAGGGACAACCTTCTCTACCTAGACCCAGCTAGAGCCCTACGCATCTACTTGGACAGGACAGAACCCTTCCGCCAGTCAGACAGACTGTTCGTCTTTCATCAAGGACAAAAGAAGGGCCGCCCAGCCTCCAGGTCTACGGTCGCCAGATGGCTGCGAGACGCCATCTCCCAAGCCTACAAGGCAAGGGCGGCCGACCCACCTCAAGTTATCAAGGCCCACTCTATGAGAGCAATAGCCATGTCCTGGGCAGAAAGAAGCCTAGTATCAGTAGAGAAATCTGCCAGGTGGCTACCTGGTCATCCCCCATACCTTTACCAAACACTACAGATTGGATACAGGATTGACAAGCAATTCTGAATTTGGCCGAAAAAGTTATCCACACAGCTTCCAGTCAGGTTCTCCTCCTCCCAAGTCTCTTCCAATACTGCTATATATCACCCATGGTGGAGACTCGGAGTGCTGTAAGAAGGTGAGATAGATAATGGAAGTTTACTCACCTGGTAAAGGTGATATAGAACACCTTCTTACAGCACTCCGTAGCCCACCCAATGAGGAGGAACACAAGGTATGACAAAACGAATAACTGCCTGAAAGCATTTCATGGGTACACTCTTTAATGATGATGTTAAAACAGTATACTGATTACTAATTTGTACATTATGCAAAGTAGCATAGACAGTAACAGTTTCATTATTGCACCTTGTGAGCCAACGAAACAATATAGAGTAATGAATGAACACCTTGCACAACTTCACAACGTGTCAGTTTGTCTCATTCTAACAGGTGGTCTCCCTCTGGGAGACCACGGGTCCGTGTTTACTGTTAATTTTTAATTTCAGAAGGTTCTAAAGAGCTCTGGAAGATATCGTACTGAGGAGTCTGGGAAAGACAGGGGAGGAGATGGAAGCAGGGATAAGGGATCAGATTTCGATTCTTAAGAATTCTTTTGTGCATCAGCCTGAGAGGAAGTGCTGGAATTACCCATGGGTGGAGACTCGGAATGCTGTAAGAAGGTGCTCCTATAATCACCTTTACCAGGTGAGTAAACTTCCATTACACTCACCCAAAATCTAGCAGTTTGTCTTCTCTGGAAGAAGTATTTTCTCTGTAGCTGAGTTGTGACAGACCCTGTAACAAGACACTGGCTTACTGCAGGGACAATTAGACATAACACCAAAGGGCACTCTGGGAAACCAGAGGCCATAAAAGAAACCAGAATGGCAACCTCCAAGGGCAATAAAACAGTTAGGGAACATTAGAAAAAACATCTCTCACAGCCAGAGGAAAAGAAAATGCTGGGAACTGGTTAGAACACAGAAAAAAAGACTACTACATATCTTTTTCTGATTTTAACATAACGTTTTCCTTTAAGAGGCATTATTTGGTGAACACAGGATTAAGTACAAATCAGAAGCACATCAGATATCCAAAGCCACGAAACTTTATTCTGGGCCCTAAAAATGTTTAGGCCCAGAGACTTAATCAAGGTTCAAGACTTGGAGCAGTTCCATGGTGCTGAAAGGACAGGCAGCAAACATCAAATGGCAGGTTCAGGTACAGCATCTGTTTTTTGTTTTCTTATTTTGCATACTGGCTCTCATTTCTCATATAGCGTGCAGCAGCAAATGCTCTACTTGCATCTAAGGAAATCAGAACAGCAATGGCTCATTTTCAATTTTTAAGTTTCTTCCACTGAAACCCCTTATACCAGAATACTTGCTTGTAACTTTTATCTCATTTTTTTCTCTCTCTGATGGGGCGTGATTTATTCCTTCCTGTGCTAGCTGAGCCATTAGAAAGACTCGGTGCTCAACAGCCTAAGCCTCTGCAGCTGCTCCCAACACCAGACACTATCCTTTGCACCACCTCTGAGCCAATCAGCCATTAGGGGCAGTCTCCCTTTCCCATCTCCAGCAAGAAAATATAGACAACGGTGGCTCCTTCTCTTATCTTGGTGCTGCAACCCACAAGGTAGCACCAGGCCCTTAAATGGGTCTAAACAACCTACCCTAGACATGGGCACGGTAGGCCCCAGGGCCTGCCCCAGACACAGACACAGCAGGCCACAAAGCAAATCCCTGGCCTGACCCTCCCATCACCCAACTGTTGCCCTCAGGTAGCATGCCATATGGGTAAAGGCATCTCAGAGCTGCCACTTCTAGAATGCCCTGCATCACCACTGCCACCAATGACACGGCCCCACTACCTGAGTATTTCTATCCTTAAAAACTCCAAGGGTCACCCCCATGCTAACCTCTGCAGATGTCCCACCACTACCAGGGGCCCTAGAAACCCACCAAAACCATACGGTCACTGCAACACTTACTAGCCCTCCCAAGAGGAGTACCATCCACCTGATGTTCTGTCACTGCCACTGGCTAAACTGACTAGGCAGAGGGGAACACCCCAACACTGCCCCTACCAAACTGCCAATTCCTGCTCTGCCTCCTGCACGCTCTCTCTCTCTTCCCAGGAAAACCAGGGCTTTTATATCTTTCTTGGGGCCACTCCCTGGTGGCAGCAATCTCAATCATGGCCAATGGGCCTCCTGACTCTTAAACTAAAACGGGAAGGAGGGGCTGAGGACACCCAAAAAATGGCTAGTAGGCCCACCCTGTGAAGAGGGGGCTTACATAACGAAGTGGGAGCAGAATAAATTGGGGATAGGAAGCACTGGTTGAGGAGGGAGGGTGGTGGAGGACAGTACAATATCACATGGGAGTGGAATTGAGGCTAGGCTGGTGATACAGCAAATCCTAGTGTGCAAGGCTAATGTATACCAAATGTTTGTGGCTGCAGTGAGAGCTTCTGAGATTTTACCCACCAGATCCTGAACCCCCATCTGCTCCTTACGTGAATTCTCTACCCCATATTATGTTAGTAAAGAGTGACCAATGCCAGGATGGACCAATGACAACAGAAGAAAAGAGACCAGTTAACCCAGAGCCTTTTTGACTTTGTAGTGTCCCTAGGGACAGAAAAAGAGACCTAAATTTGCCTTGTGGTCAACGTGCAGGGAAACGAAGTGGGAAAAAATATCCCAAGGAGATCAGGGTGACAAACATGGTCCTATAAATAGAGAACCACACTAAGCGAAATTTAGCGAAGGGCCAGGAGGATCTGGGTATTATTTTTGATCATAATAATTGTCTTTGAACTATGATCCCCATGGCAGATCAGGAAGTAGAACTGAAAAATATAGAGAAAAATGTTTCAGTTCATCAGGCACCAGCAGGGACTTTGCTTGAGGTAAAAATGGCTAGGAGACAGGCATTGGAACTGATAACCACCATCCTGCAATTAAAATGCAACTCATATGAAGCTGAAGCAGGTAACTGCCTCATACCTGAAATTGTGGTCTGTGCCACCCTGCAGGCAGGGCAGAGACGATAAAAGAGAAAGTGATAAAAAAAAAAACAAGTATTTGTCAATGCTGAATGTTGTCATGCTGGCATTGGAATTTGCAGTGGCAGAGGTAGAGGCGCACAATAGGAATGGCAGTGAAGTACTGAAGTGATGCCAACCCCACCCCCACTCTGTAGAAAGTGACAGGCATTGGGGTGTGCATTTGGGTTGTCAGCCATCATGCTAATGCCATTGTATCTCACCCTACCCTGTAGACACTGACAAGTGTCGTGGTGTGCTTTGGGGTCTTTGGGCATTATACTTACCCCATTCCATAAGGGAATACACTGACGTGGGTGCAGTATAGGAGCGTGGGGTGAAGTTTGTGGCCGAACAGCACAAGACACACCACGATGCCTGTCAGTGGCTGCAGGGTGGGCATGGGGGGGTGGAATAACATGAGCATTACATTTGATGATCCCAAGTCACAGCCTTGACGCCTGTCAATCTGTACCGGGTGGGGTACTATAGTTGGAAACCCAGTAGTGGTAGTTTCACTCTACATGTTCAACATGGGCTGCTTGTCAGGTCACCTCCTGAAAAGTGGCGCAATCACTTTGTTAGCTGAAAGGTGGTTTTGCACAGAGGCTATGGCATTTGGTGACAGAGGGATGAAAACACAGTTTTGGACACGATGTGGAGAATGACAGCTGTATTGTTCATGAGGAGGCGTACAAATTGGCAACATTGAAAATCTGGAGTGGCAATGTGAAATATTGGTGAAGCAATGATCATGCATACAAACTGCACAGCAGACGTCTGCAACCCAGTTATTTGTGGGAGTTTTTTAGGCACATTTTAGGCACATTTGTCAGTGTCAGTGGCTCAGTAGGTAGTACACTCGCCTCTGAGACCGGGAGATCAGAGGGCTGTGGATTCAGTTCCGACATCTGGCACTTGGGTTAATATCCCAGTACTGACACTGTAGTGCAGCATGAGAGGGGGGTGCTGAACTTCTGAGGTGCCGCCATTCAGATGAGACGTTAAACTGAGGTCCCATCTGCCTGGATTAGTGGTAGTTCAGGTGGATGTTAAAGATCCCATGGCACCTATCGTAAAGAGTAGGGGAATTTTTTATTAAAAAAAAAACATAACATCAAGTACAGGAATATGAAAAAAAACAAATAAACAATAGAAAAGCATATACAGAAACATTTAAAGATTGTGAATATCGCAATGATACAGGTGAGGGAAAAAAAAACAAACAAGCATCATTCATAACCAAAAGCTATCACCCATAATCAATTCAGAAAGGTACTACCAGCCCAATAGGATGCAAACTGTGTAGGAGAGAGATGTTTCAATTCCAATTCTTGTAGGTTCAAAACTGTGGATTCAATACATTTTATAATAGCCAGTGGACAAGTTGGTACCTGTTGTAGAACATATTTAAATCTAGCTTGCCACAGATAACATTTGCATGCAGCAAACAATACCCTCAAGGTGCTGGGGTGGAATGCATTCCATAAACCAGAATAAACACCTAAAATAAGGACTGAATATGTTATCCTACTCAGAAATGCCATTTCCACTTGTTCACTAGGGTATTCCAAAACAAGAGGGCATCTGTGCAGGAAAGGAAAAAATGTTCCATAGTTTCTTCAATGTCAATACAAAGTGGTTTAGGACAATACCTATCTTGTGCCGATTTATGTTTTAAGTTACCATGAACTTGTAGCTTACCATGACAGCATAACCAAGAAACAACCCACATATGAGCTGGGATCCTTTTATCCTTGAGAATATTTAGTGCAAATGTCATGGGGGATGGAAAGCACAGTGGAAGCCGTAATATTGGCATATCAACATTTAGGAAACTAATGTATAACTGTTTCCTAGTTAGGCCTAATATAGATGATTTACTAATTTTCCAGGACCGGAGGGTACGGATACCATCAATAACATAAGAAGGCGTTTGGTATACGGGAAGCTATGGGTGGAAGGTCAATCCAAGCCAACATTAGAGAATCCACAGCTTTAGCCACCCATGAGTCACAAACAGTTAACACATATCTATGGCTTTGAAAAATGTGATTTAGAAAAAAGGAAAGAAAAAAAGACAGAGGGTTTATCATTCCTAAACCACCCTGAGTCGGGGGGTAAATATGTAATTTGTCTTTTAACAGGGTTTAGGCGACTACCCCATAACATTTGAAAAAAAAGGCTAAACAACCTCGTTTCTAGGTGTTTCGGTGGACCATAGATGTGACTCAGAAATAAAAATATCGGGGATAAAAATTTTTTTATCACCATAACCCGTTTTTTTTACTCAGCCTCAATGTCTTCCACAGACATACTTTATTGTCACCTAGGGCCAAGCGTTTTTCCCAGTTATAACTAACATCATCAGGTGTATTAAACCATATTCCCAGGATTTTCTGGGGTGTAGTACAGACCCTGATACCATGTATTACTGTTGTATCAGTAGTAATATGATGTAATGGGATACATACACTTTTCTCGAGATTAAGCTTACCCTCAGATGGTAATGTAAAAGATTGAAAAGTTTGAATAGCTTTATCTCCTGAAGAACGATTTAGACAAAATAAAACCACATCATCTGCATAAGCAGAGATTTTAACAGGTAGTAGACTGGGGTGAGGTGTAATGCCCACAATATCTGAATTCCACTGTATCTGTCTAATTATGGGATCTAGATCAAAAACATATAATAATGGGCTAAAAGGGCAACCCTGACGGAGTCCTACCCTTTGTAATAGAGTTGTGCCTTGAAATCCATTTATCATAGGAAAAAATAGGCTAAGGACAGCATGTGAGAAATCCAAGATATAAACCGGTCAGGAATACCATATAGTGTCAATACGTGTAATAAGAAGTCATGATGTACAGAATCAAAAGCTTTCGATTGATCCAGGACAAAAAGATAACCAGATAACTTATCATGCATTTTTGCTTCAAAAATTTCACGTAATAAAAAAAGATTCATATGAATGGTTCTACTAGGTATAGCACAGGTTTGAGCTGCATCTATCAAATCCGGGGCAACTATTCTTAAACGAGAACAAAGAATTTTAGAAAAAATCTTAAAATCCGTATTTAGGAGATGTAGTGGCCTCCAATTAGTAAGAGAGACTATATCTCCTTTTTTATATAAAAACTTCAGGATGGATAGGCCAAACCCAAATGCATCATCCGCATTATCCAGAACATAATTAAAGACCTGAGTCAAAATTTCTAACAAATTTACTTGGAATGTTTTATAAAATTCATGTGTTAAACCGTCTGGACCTGGAGAAACCTTCAACCGTAAACGGGAAATAGCACTGGCAACTTCTTCCTGAGAAATCCTTCTGATTAGGTCAGGAATTAAATGAGCATGAAGTTGAGGGACTGGGGCCAACAAAAGGTGGGATATATCCTGATGGGAGCTAGGAATGGTGCAGAAATGGGCCCGTAAATAATCAGATGTGACTGATAACATATCAGGGATAGAGGTCATTACAGTACCATGAGCATCCTTTAAACCATGCATAACAGTAGAATGAAGTCTGTCTTTAAAAGTATAAAAAGGATCAGCAGATGGGGAAATAGAAGTGCCTGTTTGCATGATGTAATCTAGTGTTCGAGCACTATTGTACTGATGAGAGAACATGCAGGCCTTAACTCTGGATATTTGTGATGAATAATCAACCGAGGATGTGGTTTGAAGAGACATTAATTTATATAACTGGTTGCGATATGTTAAATATGTGAGATAATCATCCCTGACATTCTTTTTCCCTAAAGCCTAAAAAAAAATGCCCAGATCTTTCTTCGTGTCTTTTCACCATTCCCACATAGAATCGTAACAAACTATAACCAATATTCGTGCTTGAAAGAGAGTGTGTATGTGAGCCTGAACAGATATCGGGGCAAATAAAGAATTATTAAGTTTCCACTGGGAGTGATACGATATAGACACAATAGGGGAACCAATGAAAAAATGACCAATAAGACAGTGATCTGAAATCTCATTAGGAAGTACCGAAACATGGCGTGGGGTACAGTGGCGAGAAATAAAAAAGTAATCTATTCTGGTGTGATATATTGATATATGATATGTATATCCTTCATCAGAATGTAGAGAACGATATGCATCTATCAAACCTGCATCTTTCACCAATGTGGATAAAGCTAGGGAGTCACAATAAACTTTTTTCCCTGATGTAATCCTGCCTACAGTGTCAATAGAACAGTTAAAATCTCCACCCCATAAAATGTGTTTACGTGTACATAAAAATGGCTTGATTAAATCCAACAAAACAATACAGGCTGCTTTGGTTTGTGGACTGTAAACAACTATAACCCGAAAGGATAATGCGTGTTTTGTGAAATCAACAACAAGCGCTCTACCTGGGTGTATATCAATAATGCGGGTGATGGAAAACCGGGGCGAAAAAAAAAGAACAGCTACACCATCCGCCGCATCATCTCCAAATGTCCAAAAAGAGGATCCTTTATACCATCCCCATTTCAATTGTTGTATGTCATGTAAAGTAGAGATATGAGTTTCTTGCAATAATAAATATCCAACTGGAGGGAGTTAGCATAATGAAAAAAACCCATTCTCTTTTTAAAGCCCTTTAGGCTACAGACATTGAGAGAGGCTATACAGATATCCATCAGTATATTTGCCAGGGTCAGCCACTCCCATCAGTCACAGTCATGTTTTTCCGTTTCTTACCACCCTTTTTCATTTTTGTTAGTTTTTTCCTGGCAACATCAGGAGGTTTATTTGCAGGGGTATCTATATCAGATGGAATAGCAGATATATCAGTATCCCCATCAGAATCCTCCCGGTCCCCTTTCAGACAATCAAAGGCGTTGGATAGGGGAATATCAGGAAGTTTAAGAGATTTCCAGGCAGCGGACCTAGTAACCCGTCAGCCTGTTTGAAATCCCTCTTTATCAACAATGGCAGCTGAGGAAGGCAGGGGAAGCACAGTCTCGGTGGGGGTCATTGGAGGCCTTCAATTGGGTAACCTGATCCAGTCATGGTGTAGAAACTTGCGGCCCTAAGGGTGCAGGAGGAACAGGAATAGGTAGATCTGGGGGGGGTATGGAAGGGTCGGAGGCAGTGTTCAGGGATGTAATATGCTCTTGTGCTTTAGCTTATGCTTTCTGAACTAAGGTTTCAGAATTCCAACCCTCAGACCGATTTTTACTAGCCTACGGACATTGGTGATATGCATGCCCTGTTTCATTACATAAATCACATCGGAACACATTCCTGCAAGAAATGCTCGGGTGTCCATATCCCCCACAAAGACTACATTTTAGTAAGTCACATGTACTACTCAAATGTGTTGTAGCACCACATTTATAACAGTCCCTAGGCTGGCCTCCATAGAAACAAACCCCCCTGTCTTTACCGAGAAAGAAACTATTGGGCAGGTGTACAACTTCCGAATTTACTTGAAATAGTTTCACCCGAAACCTCCAGCCACCAGTCCATAGACCATCATCGTCCAGGATAGCTTCAAGAGGAGAAAGGACATTACAGCAATTCTGTAATCAGTGATAAATATCACTGATACTAACTCTTTCATTCCTAAACATAATTGTAACAGTACGTATCGTGGGTTTAGTCAAAGGTAAAACAGAAAAAGGGGTCCAAAAATGGAATTACTTTTCTGTGAGGTATATAAATGCCAGAAACGGTCTAAACCAGCAGAGGTTTTAAAACTAACATCGAAAGTCTCTTCCCCCGAGATATGTATCAGGGCATATATGTCTGAGGCTTGAAAGTGCATCATGCCTTTAAGAAGGGTCCGAGCTACATAATATCTATCAGGAAACTCAGATAGTCCACCTCTATATCGGAGGCAGACTGCATTTCTACGGGGGGCTTGTTCGAGTTTATTTTTAAATAGGTCAGAGAGAATGGGTGTCCGACCAGAGACTTGTTCCATGGGGACTTTGTCCGAGATAGGGACCAACGTTTTAGACGTGCCTCGCCCCGGGTCCTCTAAGGAGGGAGAGGGGTCTGGTTGTGAGTCCAGGATGGCAAGAGAGGGGGAAAAAGTGGGTCCCTGAGATGAAAAAGTAGCAGTGGAAGGAAGAATGGGGGGGGCTGTAGGGGATACATTCAATGAAATAAGAGGTGCCTCACTAACCTCTGCACTCTCTCGGGGTATCTGTACAAGAACCTGATCTTTAGCATCCATAATGTCCCCCCAAGAATGTACAGATTCACTTGAGTTAAGTTTCAGTACATCATTGTCCATAGTGGTAACAGTATCAATAGTTGGTACCTCTTTGGAGCTCATGAACGTGGCAGGCCTGGCGGGGGAGTATAAAACTCCATGTTTAGCCACGTCCCATGTAGGATCCGGAATCCATGTCCCTTGCGTCGATTGAGTCCAACCTGCCTTGGATAAGGCAGCCGTTGTAGTCCAGGTTTTCTCTAAAACTTCTGACTGTTTAGGCAATCCAAAACGCGAACACAACAGGTCTGTAGTGGTGGGGTTCGTAGAGGAGGCGGCCATATGAGGTCCTGGTTCTGGGCACCCTGAAGAAGCAAAAGGATCCAAGTTCAATGGGGAGACTCGTCCAGCACGCGAAACCCCAGTCGCAACGTCTGTCTTCGGGCAAGATCCGGAAGGCACTGGGGGAAGCCGCGGGGTTGCACACTCTGTGCTCAAGGAACTTCTTTCCGCCAAAAACACTGGTGTTTTGAGCTTGGCATCCTGTTTGTCTGTTATACATCATGAAGGTCCAGGAGTGGAGTCCAAAAGTTCTGGTAAGGCTGGTAACGATGGCTGCGTTTCTTGCTGACAAACATCCGTTTTCAAAACCGTAACCTGTGAGACTTTGTCGTCGGGCATCGCTGGTGGGAAAGTCATGAGGAGGTCTGCATTGCAGTCAGTCCTAGTCCCAACTGAATCCTCCATCATGGCGGCAAAGGAAACCCCTCCCTACAAAAAGGGGAATTTCCCCGGTGTCCTGGCCAAATTTCCCTCATTCATTAAAAATACCACCAACAGCTTAATCTGGTTCAAGGTCAGTTGGTATTCAACTGTTTCCCCCTCCCCCAGGTCGTGCCTGAAAATAGGCAGGATTTGTCTAGTGCACTTACCCGGTCAACAAAAGCTAAATAAATAAATAAAATAAATTTTCAACATAGGTATTTTGGGACCTCCCCTCATGAACAGTGGTGCTGTGATTTTGTTAATGTGTCCCAGGAGGTGATTTCCCACAGCGAGCACGCCACAGTTTCAGGAATGCGTTTTGGGCAGGCTGTGAAAAATGGCAGCTGTACTGTTGATAAGGAGGTGTGCACAAATGCCAGTGGTGAAAATCTGGCATGAAAATATTGCAAATGTACGAAGTTACAAGGCTGCGTGGAAACTGTGCAACGCACGCTTGCAGCACAGTCATTTTATGGACTTTCGGCACCAAATTTTCAACACAGGCATTTTAGGACCTCTGCTCATGAACAGTGTCATCATCATTTCCTCAAACTGCCCGGAAAACTGATTTTGCACAGCGACTGTGCGATTCTGCGCCGGATGTGCAAAAACACATTTCACGCAGGATATGTAAAATGAAAGCTGTACTGTTCATAAGGAGATGTGGAAAAATGGCAATTTTGAACATGTGGAGTGAAAATATTACAAATACATGAAGTCACGGCGATAGTGCAAACTGCATAGCCTGCAGCTCGTAAAAACACTCATTTTATGGACTTTATTTCCCAAATTTTCAACATAGACATTTCAGGACCTCTGCTAATGAACAGTGTCACTGTCATTTTCATAATGTGTCTAGAACATCGACTTTCCACAGCGACCACACTATTCTGCGTTGGTACTACGAAAACACATTTTCGTCAGAATGTGAAAAATGACAGTTGTACTCTTCATAAGGAGGTGGAGAACAATGGCAATGTTGAAAATCTGGAGTGGAAATATTATAAATTTGCGAACTTATGAGTGTGCATACAAACTGCGCAACGCACGCTTGTAACACAGTCATGTTATGGAGTATCATCACCAAATTTTCAGCATAGGCAGTTTTGGACCTCTGCTCATGAACAGTGTAACTGTCATTTTCATAATTTGTCCCAAACACTGATTTCCCACATCGACCACGCTATTCTGTGCCGGAAGTGCGAAAGCACATTTCGGGCAGGATGTGAAAAATTTCAGCTGTACGGTTCACAAGAAGGTGTGGGAAAATGCCAATGCTGAACATGTGGCGTGAACATATTGCAAATTCACTAAGTTATGAGCCTGCATAGTAACTGTGCAACGCACACTCGTAAAACAGTAATCTTTTGGATTTTTCCCACCAAATTTGCAACATAGGCTTTTTGAGAGCCCCCCTCATGAACACTGGCACTGTTGTTTTGTTCCTCACTCCCGAAAGGTGATTCCATGCAGTGACTGCGAAATCACCTTTTGGGACTGAATAATGCCATGACAGTGCAAGAATTCATGAGGGGGTCCAAAACCCCATGTAAAAATTGGTGCCAAAATTCAAAAAAATGCCTGAGATATGCATCAAGTTGAAAAACCCTATTTATTCCATTATACAGCTTACCAGCATTTCCTCAGTTTGTGGTCGGCTTTGAAGAGTGCAGATGTGTTCCGGTCCACCAAAGATCATCGCTGGACTCTGGAGGTAAGTATGGGGTGAGGAGGGGTGTGGGGAGGCAGGGTGCGCAGTGGGTGGGTGCGGGTGGTGGGTAGGGAGACTACGAGGGACCGTTTTTGTGTTACAGGGTGAAAAAAAAACATTGCGGGACAGGTTTTTTTTTCCTCAGGGGATTTTACACACTGGGGTGGGCTCCCAGCATGCCACCTAACTGGAAGTGGGGTTGCTGCAGCCGACAGGGGATTGTGCACCCCTGTCAGCACACAAGGAAAGTGGGGGGGCAAGAGCTAAGGGGGATTGGGCACCCCCCCTCGGCATATAAGAAATGGGGGGGGACTGCTTTATGCCGATGGGGATTGGGCTCCCCTGTCGGCACATACTTTGTGGCCACAGTAAGCCAGCAGGGGGATTGGGCACCCCTGAAGTCAGCAGTTCGGTGGCTGCCCGCCATGAATACAGTGTGGCCGAGCACGTAGGAAGGGTCCGCTGTGTCTGATGAGCTCTGCTTGGATTGCAGCGAACCTTTCCTCAGATGTGCTCACCACATTAGTAAGCATGGTGTGGCACTGGCATGCAGGCTGATTGGGGAATGAGAGACGCACCTATTGATGCGTGCCCTGCATTCACCCAGCATTGACCATGCATCCAAATCTCCACTGCCACAAGATGTTGGCTGTGCAAGTGCAGCAACATAACAAGCTGAGTATGCATTTTGTGCCCCAGTGGGGGATGATGCTGCAGAAAATTGGGAACACATATAGCATAAGTATATAGGGACACAATGAATATGCCATGTCTGCTTGGAGAATGATCATATTTAGTAACCCCTTTTTTCTCATATGTCTATACACCTGCTTCAAAAGATGTCAGTGGTGCATGACAAGAAGAATGCAATTTAGCCCAAGCATGAATGGAGGCACCAGAAAAAAAAGTAATGCAGATGGCACCCTCAAGCAGGGAAGTGGGGAACCTTATCCAAGCTCTTCACAATGGTGACTGGCAAAGAAGGTGCAGAGTTTACCCAAGTGGATTCCACTGTCATAGTACTAATAGAACCACCTTCAGAAAGATAGAGGCTTATAGTGAGAGTAGTAAGACACTGACTCTTTCAGAAGGAAAGGGTATAATAAGGATAAACGAGGTGCAACTGACTACTGTAATTGATTTATGTGGCAATTGTAAGAATACCACATGATTTTGTCTGTGGTTCTGTGAGTGTTAAAGCACAGTAAAAACAGAGTAACCTGAAATCCTGATAATGCTTAGATGAACAACTAGAGGGAGAAGGTGTAATTAACATGCAGATCAATGGTGTGTGTGTGTGTGTCTGTGTGTGTGTGTGTGTGTGTGTGTGTGAGACAGAGTAACCAGAATGCACTTTTATGCCATTGGCCAGTTGTCTGCTGTCTAGTTCAATGGTGTGAGTCCTCTGTGAAAGACTAAAGAGTCCATCTAAGAAATCCTAGAAGCCTAAGGACACTTGCTGTTCTAAGACCCTCTTGAAAGAGCCTGCCTGACCCTTAGAAGGGCTATAAGAGGAGAGTTATAACTTTGTCAGTTACTGTAAGTGAAATGTTGTAAAGTGAGACACCCACTGACTGTGTCTCTGTATACTTTTCTACTGTCTGTAATTACACCTCTACTATATGTAATTAATTCCGGGTTGCACCTGAAAAAGGGACTGTCATGGTCCCTGTGGGCTTACCCAGTTACCAAAATTGAATAAATAAATAACTAATGGTTAAGGGCATTGAGCTGCAAACCAGGAGACCTGGGTTTGAATTCCATCAATCCTTACTTGCATACAGTGCGACTCTGAGCAAGCCACTTAACTTCCTTGGGCTCCCAGATCACACCTGGAAACAAGCCTTGGCTTAGTGTGCCTTTCCTGGAAACAATTTCCCCTTCCCCTTCTTCATAGAGAGAGGAGGAGAAGACAAGTGGAATCTGTGCTGCCCGTGTGCACGCATAAACCCAATGGAAAAGAGATAAGTAAGACTGCTAGCACTGCTGCCTGGGTGGAGATGCCCTGGAGGAACCACAGATCAGTATAAGTTTTCTGCTACTGAGACTGAGAGATGGATGGATGTCCACTTTTGTAGCTGGAGACATGTTCAGAGGGTTTGCTAAAGGCAGAGTACTAAAAGAGGACTGACGAACCCCTCACAAAAAGAGTTAAGTGCATTATTTTGTACAAATCTCTCACACTCTCTCCTTTTATTTTTATTTTTCCAATTGTTTAACCAGGTAAGACACACTAATCTGAAAGCGTGTTTACAGGTGCAACCTGGGAGCACAGAGAAGTTAAGTGACTTGCTCAGGGTCACACAGCGTGCAAGTGGGATTCAAACCTAGGTCTCCATATATGCAGCTCAGAGCCATAAACCACTGCGCTACACTGCTTCCCTCCTGTTAGATAGAATGTATTTTTCTGTTATGTAAAGGCATATCTCTGTGCTAACATGTATACATTTGGGGGACAGTTTATTTGGTGGTAGATGCCAAGGTGTAACTGTAATTTGTGAGTTGCCACTGTTGTCAGTAGAGGGAGCTAGTATGTAGTAATCCTGGTGTAACTATTCTCAAAGCTTTTTCCTATTTATTCAGTTAGAGCAAATTTGCAGTGAACAGAGTAGGATGTCTGCTGAGAACTTATGAAGTTTGTAAATAAATATTCAGCTTTGGTCATCCAGCCTGTTTCTTTTTTTTGGGGGGGGGGGTTACAATTTAAAAGTTGTCGATTAGGTCAAGTAGGACTTCTCTGGAAATATTGTAGACCTGAACCGTAGGTTGGGAAACTTTAAACAAAAGCTAAATTTTTTTTTGCTGCATCAGAGGTTTCGTATTTCTCATTTTGTACAAATATGGCTGGCAGGATCTCACACTTGGAACAGTGTCACCGTTCAGTCCTCAAAACCAAAGTTGGGAGGGATACAACAAAATCCTGTCTTATTTCTTCTTTGCAAATGATGCTTCTGAGGAAGATAAGTCAACGGCTATTTTGCTAAGAGGCACTGGTTCACAAACCCATTGTTAAATATGGCATCTACTCAGTCCAGAAAACCTTGAGAAAGAATTTCTGCAGCTGGTAGCATTACTAAATATCCACTTTAACCCACAGCCAAGTGAAATTATGCAGCAATTTAATTAAATTTCACTCATGCTCTCAAATGAAGGGACAAACAGTGTGCAAATATGTGACAGAATTCAGGATACTGTAGAGGGATGTAAAGGTCCATAAGAGGAAGCTGAAGCATGCACTTCCTGGCTAGTGAGTGCTTACTCACAGCAGCCTACTACACCAGGCAAGGGGGAAATGACTGTTCCTAGCTGGAGAACAATAAGAAGGGGGTTGTCTGTTGGTGTGCTCTCTGGCAAAGCACCATCTTGGGATGTGAGCAATGAGGAGATTCAAGGTGGGGTGGAGAGCTAGCAAGATGGCTAGCAAGCAGGACAGTCAAGGAGGCAGTGGGTGGGTCTTTCTTCTGCCTACCAGGTCAAAATGTCATTTGCTTAATAGTGTATGACACAAGCACTAAACAGAAATAGCGCTGTACGTGACAGCGAGAGGGTGCCATACCACGAATGGTTCTATGCACGGTACTGCACTCTCTCACTGTCCCAGGCAGAAGATAAGACCTCTGTTGGGACAGGCTTCTGCCAAGCAGCTGCTCTGGCACAGTGAGATGAGCCACTAGCAGCCAGGGACAGAAGCAGAGTGTTGGACTGGGTTAATTCCCAGTCCAAGATGCATCAATATTTATTTCACCCTTTGTGCTATGTTTGTGTTACCCCAGTTAGTAATCTTAATTGGGGAGGTTTGGGGGCTGCAGTGAGCCAGAGCCTTGCAAAAAATGAATTATGCCGCATGGCATATATTTTATTGTTTTGGCAGCACGATACATGCATGTGGCATAACATCTTGCAGCATTATGACCCCGTGCCTTTCTTCTGATGAGCATCAAATAGGGACTTGAATAGTGAGGAGGAACTGCAAGTGAATCATCTGCAGGATGTAAAATTGGGTCTGGACTGTAAACAGATAAGAAGCAGGGTAGTATAAGCAATGTCAGGAGGGGTAACTAACATGAAGGGGATTTAAACAGTATCCATTTTCACTCAGTGCTGTGTCTGGGCTCTTCAGATAGGCAATCAGGAGGCGTAACAATTACAGTGAGGGATCTGAGTTACAGCTAACACAAACTGTGATTTTCTTTTTCTTTTTCCACAGCACACAAACCTGCATTGTTCTGTTTCTATAGGTAGCAGGTCCTGGTTGTGTGTTCTCTCTCTATCTTGCTAGCTAAGGGAATCGGAGGTCACATGATAGACAGAGGACCATTTGGGAGTTCTGTACCTACTCAAAAAGTACTGTATTGGGGAGGTCTTACTGGAAGGATAAAGGCAGCCACTCACATATCCTACACACATTGATGTCCCAGTGCATGAGAGGACCAGCACAGGAGTAGAACAGGTGTAACACAGGCATCGTAGGTGTCAGCAGAAGGAAGCAGGGGATTCTGACAGTCAACTAAGCTAAGGTTCCTATTCGCTCCTGTTATAATACTCCCTGCAGGGAAGGGTGATGGGTTAAAGATAGTCCAAAACTTGGAATAAGTGCAAACACACTATCTAGGGTAGGAGTACAAAGGGAAGTAAGGAGGCTATAGGGAAACACTAATAGCAACCTATCTAGGGTCAAGTAACAAAGGGTTAGGAGAAGGCAGAAGTGTTGGTACCCGAGTAGGAAAAGGCAGGTAAAGGAAAGGGGTTAAAGGAATGATGAAAACACTTCACACAAAAGGGAACTACTTGTTGAGTGAGAGAGCAGGGAAAACCCTATCTAGGGTAAGGGTACAAAGGAAGTAAAGAAAGCAAAAAGGGGAAGACTAGAAACACACTGTCAGTGGTAAGGGTACAAAAGTATTTCTAGGTAACACAGTGAGAGCTGGAACTGAGAATGCTGGAAGTGTCACAGTGCAGGGTTGTGTGGTGGCAGTTTTCAGAGTAACCTTCTGGAGGCTACTGTGCTGCCCCATCTGCATACATCTCTCTGGGTTGAGGGAGGATGATGCTAAACTCCAGGCTGAGTTGGTTAGGATTCAGGGGGCCTCTTCCTCACCCAGGGGTCACCAAGTCTGCCACCATTACCTCAAAGGATGCCAGGAAGGAGGAATGACTGGACTATTGTGGACACTGGAAGTGTGGGATGGCAGGTCAGAGGCATGTTCCTCCACTGATACCCCTACATAATTCTTACACCACTCTGGCAGGGCAGGACTGCTGGGAGAAGGCACCCATGGTAGTAACCAGGGAGGATGTGGGAGGATTCTGTAGTGGAGACCCCATGGTGGATTGCAGTGCTTCCTAGAGTAGGGGAAAGCAACTTCTGGTGAGGGACTCAACTGTGAATTGAATAGATTTGGGAATAGGAAGGGAGGGGCAGAGGGAGGTAAGCTGCTTATGTGGTGCCAAGGCCCAGAGGGATGGGAAGTGCATCCTTAGGATTGCTTGGGTTGGAGGGTGGGAGGAAGAGCTGGATGTTATTGTCAACCTGGGGACTAATGTTCTGGCTGGGAAAGGAGCTGGAATAGTGAAGGAAGGTTTAGGTAGCTGGACAGTGGTCTTAGTGGAGTCCCCCTGGTGGTTGATTCTGGGGCACTTCAATGCTTGGGTTGATGGCAGGCTCTTGAAATTTGGGAGCTATCTCTTTAGGAGCATTGAGGCCCTGGGCCTCACGCAAAATCAAATATCAGCAATGCACTCGGGTGGTCACACATTGGACTTAGTTTTTTTGGTAGGTCTAAATATTGCTGACTTCAGTGTTGACCGGTGGTTTGGTCATATCATAGCACCATGGGGTTCACATTTAGGGACCCCCTGCAGATGGTCCTGCCCCTGTGGAGATGGTCAGGTGCTGTCTATTAAGAGGAGTTTCCTCTATGGGACAGTTGGTGGTGCTGGACCTAACAAGTGTTGGGGCAGCTTATGTGATTGGGCCGAAGGAAGCATGGCAGCCTATAATGGGGCTGTTATTGCAGTCTTTGACTCAGTTGCACCCATTCATGTCCACCCCTTGTTTACTCACTGGAGACCTCCTCAGTATAATGAGGATCTCCGGAGTTTAAAGACTAAGATCTGGCCTGATGGAGGACAAATTGGCCCTGAGGTTGCATTATGCTGACTATCAGGAGACAATCTTCTTTAAGAGGGTGGCGTTTCTGGTGAGGGAGATTGCTGTGGTGAGGAGCGGACCAACTCAGCTGTTCCACACAGTAGACAGGTTTATACATCCTGTCTGTCTCCATGTTGAACGAGCAGGTTCTAGCACTAGGTGTGAGAAGTTGGCTCTGTTCTTCGCTGACAAGGTGTCCTTTATCAAGGCTGAGGTCGCCTTGAGTATCACTCAAAAGGGATGCAGTATCCAGCCAGAGTTGTGTTTAAAACCCCCCTCATGTCTGGGATGAGTTTGAGCTGGTTGAGGTGGGGAAGATGGTAGGGATAACCTCAACGCTACTACCCACACATTGTGATCTGGACCCAGGTCCGACCTGCCTTTTGGATGAATGTTCGGACCTGATTGAACCTGCGGTTGCTGAGGTTGTCTGGAGTTGCTTAAGGAGTGGGTCTTCCCATTGTCCTTGAAAGAGGCTCTGGTTAGACCCTTTTTAAAGAAGTCCTCTTTGTACCCGGACTGCCTCAGCAACTGCAGGCCAGTCTCAAACCTCCCATTTTTAGGGAAGGTTATAGAGAAGGTGGTGGCTGTTCAGCTTGAGAGACATCTTGCATCTTCTTCTACCTATGAGCCATTCCAGTCTCTGTTCTGGGTGTGTCATAGTATGGAGACTGCCCTGGTAAGGGTGCTTAATGATCTCCTGATGGTGAGGGACAGGAAAGCCCATATCATCTTGTTTTTTCCTGGACTTATGTGTGGCATTTGACACCATGGACCATGAGGTGCTGCTTGACCACCTGTGGGTCTGGTGTGGCCTATCCGGCAACGTCATCAGATGGTTCAGTTCATACCTGACAAGCAGAGTGCAGAGGGTAAAAATGGGACTTGTCTCATCAAACCCAAAGCCTCTGAGTTGTGAGGTTGTGCAGGGGTCAGTCTTGTCGCCCTTACTGTTCATGGTGTATATTCTGCCATTAGGGGACATTATCAAGCAGTTTGGGCTTGGTTTTCACTGCTATGCAGATGATACCCAGCTGTGCCTATCCTGTGCACCTGATGCCCAGGTGTCAGACTCTGTATTTAACAGCTGCCACAAGGAAATCCAATCATGGATCACTCACAGCTGGCTTAGACTTAACCAAGACAAGACTGAGGTACTGGTGGTGGAGTTGGGTCGTCGTGGAGGAGGGGGGATGGAGGGTTGCCCCCCAGTCTAGTGTTGGGAGGGGGGTGATTCCCTTGTCCCTTCTAGACAGGTGAAAGACTTGGGTGTGATCCTAGATGACAGCCTGACAGTTGATGCTCAGGTGTCAGCCATGGTGAAAAGTGGATTTTATCACCTTAGGAACATTGCCTGAATCTGATCCTTGATCCCTCCTGAGGATGTGACCATGCTGGTGGATGCTTTTGTCACTTCTAGGCTGGATTACTTTAATGTCCTGTTCCATGGGTTATCTGGAGGCAATCTCTGCAGGCTGCAGCTGGTGCAGAATGCAGTGGCGATACTTTTGACTGGGGTAAGGAGATGTGAGCATATTATCCTGGTCCTCCATCGATGGCACTGGCTGCCAGTCAGGTGGAGGACTGTCTTCAAGATAGGGATCCATACCTATAAAACCCTGCATGAAAGATGTCCTGTTTATCTGCAAGATCTCCTTGTCCCTTTCAGCCTGGTCCATTCATTCCATTCTACCAAGGAAGGCCTCATTGGGGTTCCCAAGTTTAGGTTGCTGCACTCGAGGGATAGAGCATTTACGAAGGCCATACCTACCCTGTTGAACTCCTTACCTGATTATTTAAAGGGCACTCCCTCGGTAAAAGCTTTTAAAAAGGGATTAAAAACATACCTGTTCCAACTAGCTTTTATTGACTGATTCTGTCATGAATTATAGATGGCTGCCTGTATTTATAATGATTTTATTGTATTTGTGTGTTTTTGTTTTATTTGATTTTAAATAATTGGATTTTGTATAGTTGTCTTTATTGTACAGTGCCCAGAGTCCTAGGAATTGGGCTATTCATAAATAAAATACCTGTCTTTCTATCTATCTATCTATCTGTCTGTCTGTCTGTCTGTCTGTCTGTCTGTCTGTCTGTCTGTCTATCTATCTATCTAGACAGGTAGCACACTCAATAGCTTTCATTGAGGTGCTGTCTGTCTATGACAGAGGGAGGAAAGTGCTCTCCACACCATGAGCTTCAACTCAAGGTTAAAGGAATGGTGTAAACAGGAGGAGTTCAGCTACATTGGGGATTGGGAACCTACCAGAAGGGATACAGTCACATGGTGGGGTGATGGCTTGCATCCATCAGGAAAGGGAACTGCTTTCCTCAGAGGACAGTTTAAATGTTACTTTAATTAACATATAAACTAATTGGGACATGGCAGAAGGAATCATGGAGGCATAAACTGCCCTCCTGATTGAAGCAGAGAGTAGGGAAGACCAAAGGGAAGATGAATCCTCCAGGGTGCAAATTAATAAAACATGCATGGTGGTAGAAATAAAGGGATATGGGAATGAGAGAATTAAAAATAGAAGGGGGAAGGAATGACAGCAACAATTCAAAAAGGGAGTTAGTAAGCAGAGTGGTAACAAAATATGTAAGAATAATTGTGCAAATGATAGAAGACTAGGAAATAAAATTCTGGACCTATAGGCCACCCTGGTAGAGGCTGACCTGGAATTTGTGGCTATTAGCGAGTCACGGTCATGGGTCACTGAAAATGATGACTGGGATATGGCTATACCAGGCTGTACTCAGTTCAGAAATGAGGGGGTGGGGGAGAAAATGAGGGTGTGTAGTGCTTTATGTGAGGGAAGGCATAAAATTGACAGAAACAGGGAATCGGGGGGGTAGGTACTGTGGGCACCCTGGAGATGGACAAAGGAGCCACTATTTACACAGGTGTGATCTTCAGACCTCCAGCACAGGAAAGGATTTAGATAAGGTACCAGGGGAAGCAAATGGCAAGATGGCAGAAAATGCAGAAGTGCTGTTGGTGGGGGACTTCAATCTACTGATAATAGATTGGTACTTCCCAGATGCAGCTTCATCTAGAAGCAGGGACATTTTGAACTCCCTGCAGGGTGCATATTTCAGGCTACTAGTCAAGGAGCCCACTCATGGTGGGGCAGTACTGGACCTGGTACTCACTAACAGGGACTGAGTTACAGATGTCAAGGTGGGAGATCACCTGGGGACCAGTGATCATTATACAGTGAGGTTTAACATAAGGATGGCTGCTGAATCAAACCATACAAGGGTGGGGGTCCTGGACTTCATGAGGGCAGATTTTAAAAAGATGGGTGAATGCCTCAGGGGCCTGGCAGAAGAGAAGACCTGGGTGACATGGAGGAGCAGTGGACATTGCTAAAGGAGGGCACAGTGTAGGAAACGAATGTCAGTGTCAAGCAAGTGAACAAAAGCAAGAAAAAAGGAGACTGTTATAGTTCTTGAAAGAAGTGGCTGAAAAGGTAAAGGCTAAAAGGTAGCATTCAAAAGGTATAAAGAGGCACAGGGGAGGAGGATAGGGAGGTTACAAGGGGTAACAGAGGGAAGCAGTGAAAGCAGTAAAGAGTTCAAAGGTGCAAACTGAGGAGAGAATAGTCCAGAAGGATAATGAAAGGGGATGAGACCTCATTTAAGTGTTCACAGAGGAAGGAGATGGGAGGGGACACAAAAAAGTAACAGTAGCTTTGGAGGCAGGGAGGTGGACACTAGTCCTTTTTTCAAAGGAGAGAGTCCTGACTCACAAATCTAAATGTGGACAAAGCAACTGGGCTAGGCAGGGTACATCCATGGGTACTGAGGGAGATCAGGAAGATACTGGCTAAACCTCTGACTGTTTTATTTAAGAACTCATTGGAAACTGGAGTGGTTCCAGAGAACTAGAAGAGGGCAGATGCAGTCTCACTTCAAAAAGGTGTAGCAGGGAAGAGGGTGGCAACTATAAGCCAGTCAGCCTGACATT
This sequence comes from Neoceratodus forsteri, assembly GCA_016271365.2. NCBI lineage: Eukaryota > Metazoa > Chordata > Ceratodontiformes > Ceratodontidae > Neoceratodus > Neoceratodus forsteri. Next base: position 997,840,875 of record CM028133.1, read on the forward strand.
GGTCATGGAAAGTTGATGGAAACACTGCTGAAGGAAAGTATTGTGTAATATCTTGAATTACAAGTTAAGTTATGGGTTACAAGATCCAAGGCAGCATGGGTGCATGGGGGAGGGGGCCATGTTAAATGAATCAATAGATTTCTTTCACTGGGTGACCAGGAAATTAGATCAGGGTGGGTCAGTGGATGTGGCCTACCTAGATTTCAGTAATGTTATTGACACCATTTCACATATGGGACTCATAAGGAAACTGGGTAGCTTAGGGGTGGATCCAAAGGGGGTAAACTGGGTAAGAAATTAGTTAGTAAATAGGTGACAGAGGGTAGTGGCAAACGGAGTCGACTCCAGAAAAGGGAAGGTGACTAGAGGGGTGTCCCAGTCTTCAGTTCCGGGATCAGTCCTCTTTAATGTATTTATAAGTGGCATTGCATAGGAGCTGGATGGAAAAGTCTGCTTGTGGATGACACCAAAATCTGCAATAGGGTGGGCACCCAGAGGGGTGGAAAGAATAAGCAAAGACCTAACAAAACTGAGGCATTGTCAAGGGTATGGCAGCTGGGTTTCAATGTGGAAAAGTGCAAAATAATGCATTTAGAGCACAGAAACCCAGAGGCAGAGTACAAAATAGGTGAAGAAGTAGTGACAACCACCAAATAGTAAACACATTTCGGATGAGATGTGAAAACTGAGGTCCCATCTGCCTGGATTGGTGGTAGTTCAGGTGGACGTTAAAGATCCCATGGCTCTTATTGAAAAGAGCAGGGGCATTTTTATTATTAGAACAGCAAAACAAAATGGATACAAACAGTGTTAAATCACACAAAATAATAGACAAATCATACAGTAAACAAAAATAAATAAGTATTGCAAACATACACTATCAGAGCAGTGTGAAAATAAACTATGCATAAACACCCCCCTCCCCCCCATTAACGGAGTAGTGGAAATTTCATTAAAAACTTCAAAACAAAAATATACAGGAACACTTGATTGCATGCAAATTCGTATAGGAAATCAAGGAAAAAAAACATAAAGAAGCATAGCAGCAAACAGGAGTATCAAACATAACCAAAACAATATTGCTGGAACCCCCCCCCAACTAAAAGAATAGTGGAAAACTTACATACATATATACATAATTGTGTTACTTCACACTAAATCATAATTCAAAGGAAAAGTAAATGCAAATAAGCATGTCATCATACATTAATACCTCAGCACAAACTAACAATACAAATAACCCCAAAAAACATTAGCCAAAAATTAACTAAAGACCCTCTCCCACTAAAGGAGTAGGAGAATTGTCATACAAAGCTACCCACCCAAATGCCATAGTCATCACAGCCAGTCCACTGAACCCCATCTGGAAAAGTAAAGGGTATGTGGAATTGTTGCATAATCCTGTAATCTAAGATTAGTAAGTGTAGTATGAATCATGGAAAACAACTCTGCAACAGAAAAATGGCTTTGTTGAATGGTCAGGCGACAACGAACAAACCAAATATAACATTTGAAACACACTAAAAATAACCACATAGTCTCTTTATCATGCTTTGTCCATAAATTCGGGAGTATACCAAGACATAAGATTTTTTAAGTCATGGGACAAATGGGAGAAGTAGGCCATTTCAGTCCAAGAAGGTGCCAAAAATCAACAATATATGGACAATGCAAAAATAAATGAGCCATCATCTCAACAATGTTTGTACATGTGTCCCTCGTATAGTACCTATCCGAGATTTGTTTATATTTCAAATTCCCTCTAACATTCAGTTTAGTATGGAAGGAAAGCCATAAAACATCCTACACATAATGATGGATACGAGAGAATGCTAACATTGTACCCATTAGAAGCTGCTGATTTGTGGGATATGAATCAAAAGGGGCCAAGTCCTGAAAATATTTCAGCATAATAAAATTATACAACTCTTTTCTGCTAAATCTAGTAACATGGTCTTTAGTAATACTCCACAACTTCAGCTTGCCAAAACAAACCTTCAATGATGGTGGAAGAGAAACAAGTATGTTTGTCTGGGTAAACGGCAATGTACAGGCCAAGAAACAAATAAGGTACCTAAGGAATCTAAAAGCCACAGTGTCCACTGCTTAGCCATCTGTAGAAGCAGAGTATGAAAATTAGCATACCAAAACATTGTAAAAAGAAAACAATAGGTTAAATCATTTTCAAACCCCTGAAATTTCTTCTCTCGGAACAATAAAGTCCTTCTAATCGGGGTTCAGATGATTTCCCCAAATGCATGAAAAAAACAACTATCATTTGGGTTTCCAGGGACTGCAGGAGACTAAAAACTGTACTAGACTTTGAGCTTTGACAACCGCCACATATTCCAAAGCTTAACTTTAGATTCTGCCTCATCAAGTTAAAGTTTCCAGTTGTAATATGTCAAATCCCCTGTTCCAAAAAAAGAGTCCAAGAATAGGACATTTGTCTCTAATGACCGGGATTCCAATGATAGTGGTTTGGTGCGTATCCTCTATCTTGAGTGGGAGACAATGACATTTTCCATAGTTAATTTTAGCACCCATACAAGACATATAATCCTGAAGAGCAGAATCCAAATGAAATGCAGAAGGAATATCACTAACTATGAAGCAGATATCATCTGCATATGCGCGTTGCATTTCAGTTCTATGCCAGTATTGGAAAATGATACTCCTTGGATGTCCTGTGTGGTATAAACTTTCCATATCAAGGGATCTAGAGTGAACAGGTACAAAAAGCACTTAGAGGATAACCCTGACATACTCCCTGATGAATTCTACATTTCCGTCCCAGCCACCCATTAAAATATACTTGTGCAGTCGCAGTACTATAACAGGTTTTAATCCAATTAACAAACTTCATAGGTACTCCATAGTGGAACAAACAATCCCATAAATAATCATGTCTAATATTATCAAATGCCTTGGCCTTATCAAGACTAAAAAGCAAACCCGTAATCTCACCAGTAACCCCTTTATGCAGGACTTCTCATAACAATATGAGGTTATCTGTACTTTTTCCGGACAGAATGGAACAAGACTGCGCTGGGTGTAATAAATAATCCGGAGTTAGTATCAGCCTAGCATTCAAAATTTTAGTTAAAAACTTAAAATCAGTATTTAGCAGTGTGATTTGTCGTCATTTCCTCAACTCTTCTCTATTCCCTGTTTTGTACATCAAAATAACTAGGCCTTCATTCCTACTATCTGGTAAAACACCAGAAACCAATACTTCATTCAAAACTTCAGTGAACTCGTGTAACAAAATCTTAAACATAGGGGTATATAATCCATAGGGAATTCCATCTACCCCAGGGGCTGTACCAGACTTGATGTGGGCCAACACACGTGAAACTTCCAGGGAAGTAATATGCTGGATAAGCATGTCCACACTAGGGGTAGGAAGTAAGGGCAAAACACAATTAGACAACCAGAGTTGATGCACAGCCAGTATAATGTCAGAGGAGGCAAATAGCTGTTGGATGTGGTTGTCTAGGGCACGTAAAATGTTTCTTTTGGATGTGCATCAAACCCCAGTCTCATCTTTAATCCCAGCCATATACTTTATTTGGCGTTGATGGGCACAAAACTGATATGAGTTCAGAAAGGCCTTATCACCCTGAGACCCAAAAACAGCGTTCCAAATCTAAAGATTTTAACCGATCATAGTGTGTCTTATTCATCAAATTCCATAGTTCAGTTAAAGTAGGTGGAACAGACTGATCACTCCGAGCTGCTTAGAAGTGTAGATCCAAAAATTGTCTCCTATAGCCACTGTATAAGTTAGATTTGTATCTGCCATTAATCTTATCTATAGCCTGGAAGTAATGATGGATATCCTATTTTGTATCCATTCACCACTCCCTATATGTGTCATGGAGACAGAAAACAGATTTTTGGGCCTCAAATAAGGCTACCAAACCATCAATTACCTTGGGGAGGAGTGAAAAAACAATATTCAGTCTCCAATACCCAGGCCTTTGATGCATAGGTTCATGGCTAGCAACCATGGCTTCTAGAATCACATGGTCTGATGGAGCTACTGGCACAGTTTTAGTGGAAATTACTTTTAAAGAGCTAGATAAAAACCAAGAATCTATACGAGTTGCCTTAGTACCCTGAAAAAATGTTTTACTAAAATTACTTGACTTCTCAAAGGCATCCACCAGACCAGTTTGAACCAGTAAATCATTCAAGCAGTTAGCATCACAGAACATTTTGTTGGTCCTATATCTACTACAATTAAAATCACTACCTAAAAATACATGTTTACTCTTAAATAAGTAAGGTTGTAGGGACCTAAAAAGTGTTATTCTAGCCCATTTAGTCTGGGGGGCATATACGTTCAAGAATCGACTTTGCAAACCATTGATGACCATGTCTAGCAGTAAAACCTGACCAGGGACAACATCCACCAGTTGTAACAAAAAGGCCATCGGATTGTTCACAGCAATACCAACCCCACTACAAACATCGTCACCAAAGGACCAGTAGGTGGTCCCCCAACACCATCCTACAGTCACACGGTCCAAATCTTCCCTTGTGTGCAATCTGGTGTCCTGAAAAAATACAATATCCTGTCCACCATGTTCAAACAAGGAATATATCAACCTTCTCTTCCTATCAGATTGTGTACTGTTAACATTCAAAGCAGTAACAGTAAGTTTATAAGAAATCAGTATACAAAAGGTTAAGGGAAGGTAAGAAACAGAATCCTGCATCAATAAGAGAAGAAGACATAGATCCCAAGAACATCAGGGAGCTATTTCTTCTTACTCCACTTCCATGTTCCCAGTTTGTGCTTTTTCTTTTTAACAGTACCTGGTATTACTGAGGCCTGCTCTGAATCTGACATCCCCTCAGGCTGAGAAGACTGTATGGAAGTGGAATCAGATTCAGTGCCCATATCATCTTGCAACACCTGGTATGCATTTTGTATGGGGACCTGCGGAGACACTGGTACAGTGAACCCCACCTGTCGAGATCGAAGACTACTTCATCTATTTGAGACCAGGGTGAAGTCACCCTCTGGTGGCAAGGCCGGGGGCATAGATGCCTTAGAGGCAATTGAGGTCTCTGGCTGGATATACGAACATACAAAATTTGCCAGCAGATAAAGGCCTAGAGGTCTATCAAGTATGCTCAAATGTGCAGCTAGCACCCCTTATTCTGCAGCTGCCCTTCCCTTCCACCCTTCCCCTTCATTAACCCTCCCCCTTGTCCTGTCCCATCCTCGTTTGAAGCAGTCCACTGTTCCCTGCATACCACTTCAGCAGATAATGCATTCCACCCAGCCACCACCCTCTCTGTAAAAAGTGTCTCCTCATCTCCCTCCTGGAACCGTCCTCGCTCCAGTCTCATATCATGGCCCGGTGCCCTCCCTCCTTACTTTGAACAGCCCTCTGTACCCATCTTGTTTATTCCTTTCATGTATTTAAAGGTTTCAATCATGTCACCCCTGTCTCTCCTCTCCTCCAGTGAATACATGTTCAACTCCTTCAACCTCCTCTCCATGATAAGTCCCCAGCCCCTTGATCATCTTTTGTCACTCTGCTGCACCCCTCCAGTAACTTAATGTCCCTCTTCAGATACAGATGCCAGTACTGCACGCAGTACTCCAGGTGTGGTCTAACTAATGACCTATACAGTGGCAGAATCACCTCCTCCCTCCTCGAGGATATACCTCTTGCAATATAACCCAGCATTTTGTTGGTCTTTGCAGCTGCCTTCCTGCATTGTGCCGAGTTGTTCATTGACCCTGTAATGAGCACACCCAGATCCTTCTCCTCCACTGTCTGGGCTAGCTGCACTCCCCCTAGCTGCTAACTCCTCCTTGGGTTCTTCATCCCAAAATGCAGCACCTTGCACTTTTTGGCATTAAAGCCCAGTTGCCAGGTGTCTGACCAGATTTCAAGCTTTGCCAGATCATCCTGCAACCCCTGCGATCCCCTTAGGTCATCCACCACCGCCCCTACCTTGGTATCATCAGCAAACAGACTGATCTTGCTCTTGATGTCCCATGATATGTCTGCAATGAGTATCCCAAACAACACTGGTCCCAACACCGAGCCTTGTGGAACACCGCTCGTCATTGCCCTTGGGTGTGAGAGCTCCCCACCCACCACCACCCTCTGTTGCCTTCCCTGCAGCCAGTTTCCTACCCATCTCACCAGCTTTGCACCCACCCTGTGCCTACTAACTTCCTTCCCAGACTTCCATGTGGCACTGGAGTCAAATGCCTTACTAAGTCCAGATATAGGACATCCACTGCATGGCCCCTGTCCAGTTGCCTAGTAACCCAGTCATAGAACTCGACCAGGTTGGTTTGGCAGGATCTGCCATGTATGAAGCCATGCTGTCTGCTGTCCTGTAGTCCTTTGGCCTCTAGGAGGCCACCAGCCTCTCCTTCAGGATAGTCTCCATTAGCTTACCCACGATGGATGTGAGGCTCACTGGTCTGTAGTTTCCCGGTTCATCCTTGGGGCCACTCTTGTGGAGGGGCACCACATGAGCCCTCCTCCAGTCCTGAGGTACACACCCCGAATGTAGTGAGGCATTAAATAGGTCTGCCAAGGTCCTGCAAGGACCTCTACCAGCTCCTTCAGTACCCTGGGATGGATGCCATCTGGGCCTGGTGCCTTGTCCACCCTCAGTGCCTTCAAACCTCTCGAACTCTGCTCTCCATGATTTCCCATCTGTCACCACTTCTCACCTGCTTCTGCCATTTCTCCCACCTTGGGTGTCCGCCCTCTTCTCTTTAGTAAATACTGAGCAGGAGTATGCATTTAGTGCTTCCCTCTTATCGCACACTGCTTCCACCCAACCCCCCTCCTTCCTAATCCTTACTATGTGGTCCTTACAGCTCCTTTTCTCCCTGATGTACTTAAAGAAGTCCTTCTCCCCCTTCATAATGCCTTGTGCCAGCCTGAGTTCCATAGAAACTTTGGCTCCCCTTACTGCCCTTGTCACCTCCTTTGAGTCTGTCAAGTACTCCTCCCTGTCCTCCCCCCTCCCTGTTTTCTTGTACTTCCTAATGGCAGCTCTTTTCCTCCTTACCTTTTCCATGAACTCCTTGCTTAACCAGATTGGTTTCTTAGCCCTAGCCTTCTTGCTCTGGGCTTTGCAGCAGGTTTTGGTTGCCTCCACTATCCCCAGATTTATGAGCTCCCACCTCTGGTTAGTGTCCATACTAGACTGAATTCTGGCCAGGTACCCTTTTACCACTTCCCCCATCCTCCCAAAGTCGGCCCTCCTGAAGTCAAGCACTATTGTGCCAAATTCCACTCCTTCCTTGCCCATATCCAATGTGAGCCATACTGAGTGGTGGTCACTCCCTGACAGTAGTTCCTCCACTGTAAGTTCTCTCACAAAGTCCCCATTTTCCAGCAGAAGGTCAAGGGTATTCCCTAACCTGGTTGGTTCACTGACCATTTGTAGCAGGAAGCTGTCCTGGAAGGCATCCAGCAGTACCTGCTCCCTTCTGTTCCTGGTTGTTGGGGTGCTCCAGTCCACTCCTGGCATATTGAAGTCCCCCACAATCACCATACTTCCCTTCTTGCAGGTCCTCCTGATCTGTCCCGCTAGTTCCCTGTCTAACTCCTCCGTCTGAGATGGTGGCCTGTACACCACTCCCATTCTAAGAATCCTATTCTTGGAATCCTGGATTTGCATCCAAAGTGACTCGGTACTACCCTCCTCCCCTTCCTCCCTTACACACTTCAGTCCTTCCTTCACATAGTGCCACCCCCCCTTTCTCAATCGCCCTGTCCCTACGAAATAACCTGTACCCTGGTACAGACAGGTCCCAGTCACTGTACTGGGTGGCCCATGTTTCCGTGATGGCTGCAATGTCCACCTCTCCCTCTGCCATGAGAACCTGTAACTCTGCAGTTTTCCTCCCAAGGCTCCTAGCATTAAGGGTAACCACCTTCCACCCTCCCCCATCCTGCCCTCCTTTCCTAGCATCACCAACAGTACTTGCCATTTGTCCTTTGTCACTGTTATGGGGGGTAAGCTCATATGGTTTCCCAACCTGTGGTCTCTGCATATCTCTTCCCCAACTGCCACCCCCAACTCCTAGCTTAAATTCCAAACTTCCTCTATGTACTCCTCCATCCTCTGTTTCAACACTTACTTTCCCTCCTCACTCAAGTGTAGTCTGTCCTTGGCATAGAGACTACTGTCCTCCCAGGTCCCTCCCACCCACCCAACAGCCCATACACAACACCAGGTTCTCAGCCATCCGTTAAATTCCTCTATTCTCAGCTTTCTTGTTTAGCTTGCCTTTGCACCGGAAGTATCTCTGAAAAAGTTACTGATCTTCCTGCCCCCTCACATAATTGTGCTAGTTCCTCAAACCTCCTCTGGACTGTATCTACTGTACATCATGTCCTACATCAGGAGAAATTACAGGCACAGCTACAGGGGGATGGACATCCAGCACAATAACCTGTCTCTCAGTCACCTGCATGTCAACCCAAGTAGGTAGCTGGATCCTCCTGGGGGGGCCTTTGTCTCAATGCAGCCTTGACCTCTGTATTAATATAAAAGTCCTGGATACAGAAATCCCCATTAGTTTTATTTTGCTCAGCCCAGGGACATTCAGCATAAGGGTGGTCTTCTTCACAAAGAGAACACTTCACAGGGTGGTGGCAGTCTGACATGACATGCCCTAATTCTCCACATTGGATGCATTTAATGACATCACAGATTCTGCTAAGATGTCTAGGAGAGCCACATTTATAACAGTGACGGGGCTGACCAGGATAGAAGACACAACCCTTATCCCTAACCAAATAGAAACAACCAGGCAAGTGCTGCAACCCCTCATCCATCTATTAATTTCACCCTTTATCTCCAACCCCATTCCAAAAACCTTCTGTGTCCAAAATAGGTTCAGGGTTCTGCTGTATTTTGCATTTCCTCTCTAGCCAGTAAGTAATGTCTTCCATGTTTACCCCCTCATTCCTAAATAAGACAACGATCACTTTAAATGACTGTTTAGTGAGAGGGATGCCTGAAAATGATACTATGCTGGATTTGTTTTGAGGAGAGCATATTTCATCCAGAATCTATTAAGTAGGTCTGGAGATCAAAAACTAATGTCGAAAGTGTTATCTCCAGGTGTGTGTATCAGAACATAAACCTCACTGGGGAAAAAAAACAGCAGCTGTTTAATCAATAGTTTTCCAACGTAAAATCTATCTGGCATATCATCAGTAGAGCCCAAAAACCGCAATCTTACAGCATTTCTGCATTTTGCCAAAGTAACAGGTTTTTGAAATAAACTCTCAAAAGTAGGTTGGTGGGTAGCTAGCTCAAGGGGTTGTTGCAAATCAACACCAGGGTCAGCATCCCCATCAGTCTTATCCAGGGTGGTGTGAACCTCTACAGGACAGGCAGACACCATGGAGGAAAAAGAAATACTGCCATCAGAAGTCAAAACATCAGGTATATGTACAAGAACATCCTCAGGTGGAGAATGATTTTGGTTGTCTGCAAGGGGGGACTCCCCTGCAGGAACTAATAAAGGCAAAGTAGAATCCAAAGCCTGTTGAGGCAAAATAGTTTCATGCCGACAATCTCCAGCTTGGAGTACATTCCCACCCACCCCAGGTATCCCTGGAATAGGAAGAGCCAGGTCAGTGATCCACTCGCCTGAATCTAATTGAAGCCAGCCCACTTTGAGAAGTGCTTTTTGTGGGGACCAGGAGCCATCTCCTCCAGTCGGGGCCAGTCTAGGGGTCTGGGGCAGGGAACTATGTTCCCGAGATTCAATAGGGAGAGCAGACCTTAAGACTTTTAATCCCGTACCTGATCAGCCTGAGGGAGATTCCGGCTCAGGCCTTTTCCTCTTGCCAACATCTTCAACCGCCTGTAATTGCACCTTGTGAAAAGCAGCCATGGCTTCGTGTAAGTGTCTCCGAGTAAGATCCAAATGTGATTGAAACCCTGTAGACTCATCAAACAGGACACTGTCAACCTCCCAAAGATCTGCACCTGCAGGCAATGCAGGCAAACCGTTCATACGTTCCACCCAAAATGACAGGCCGCCATCCAGCCCTGCACTACCAGTGACTTCCGCACTGTCTATGGCTGCCTGCTGTGAGGGGATAGGTACATTCTGCTTGCCACCAGTAAGGTGCATCCCAGCCGTATTCTGTCCCTTGCACAAGACCTCTTGGAGCCGGGTTGCATCCATCTGGTCTCCTCCACTCTCAAGCTCAATCGGGAAACACTGCACACACTCAGTCAGAGTCACAAACGCCCTCTGCCAAAGAGTAGGGGAATTTCCCCAGTGTCCTGGTCAGATTTCCCTCATTCATTAAAAATACCACCAACAGCTTAATCTGGTTCAAGGTCAATTGGCATTCATCTGTATCCCCCTCCCCCGGGTCGTGCCTGAAAATAGGCAGGATTTGTCTAGTGCACTTACCCAGTCAACAAAAACTAAATAAAAATAACAATAATAAAATCAACAGAAGATTCAATTTTGGGTAATATTAAAAGCAGAAACCCAGAAGTGATTATGCCACTTAATACTAGTTTAGTACGTCCACATCTGGAATACTGTTCCCAATTTTGTGCACCGACTACTATTTGAAGTCTGAAACTAGCTGAAGGTGTACAGCATAGATTTACCAAAAAAGTTAAATCTTTACACCATAAAAGTTATGATAATAAAGAGATTTAAAACTTTTTTCAGTCAAATATCGACAAATAAGGGGAGATTTATGTTTAGTATAAGACTCTAAAAGATGACTATTTAAAAATAACAGTAGGCTTAACTACAGCTTCTAATATTAAACCTACTAGAAGTCATAGTTATAAACTCATTGGTGAGAAATGTGTATCCATTAAACGTAGTCACTTCCATACACAAAGAGTGGTGGGAATGTGGAATGCTTTGCCAGTTGGAGTCATTAATAGTAGCAAAATAACAACATTTAAACAAAGATCGGATGACTTTATGGGGGAAAAATATTTGAATTCCACCGATAATGTATATGGGTGGCGAGTGCAATAAAACGCATTCTGTGCCTACTGTACTCGTAAACTTATGTGAACCTATGAACCTATGAAATCTGGGGGTAACCATATCTGATGACTTAAAGGTGGACAGGCAAGGAAATTGGGAGGGCTAGTGGGATGCTGGTGTGCATAGGGAAGGATATCACCAGCAGAAAGATGGAGGTGGTGTTACCTCTGTATATGTCATTAATGAGACCCCCACCAAGAGTATTGTGTCCAGTTCTATATACTACATCTTCAGATAGACATAGACAGACTGGAAGCTTTACAGAGGAGGGCAACTGAAATGGTGCAGCGACTGCATCTGAAGCTCTACAAGGAGAGACTAAAAGACCTCAATATGTACACCCCAGAAGAAAACAGGAAGGGGGGATATGAAGGAGACTTTTAAACACCTCACAGGATAAAATAAGGTACAGGAGGGGGGTATTTTTCTCAGAAATAAGATGCTCAAGAACAAAGGGACAAGCAGTGAAGCTGGAAGGGAGCAAATTCCGGAGGGATGTAAGAAAGTACTTCATAGAAAGAGGTGGATGCCTGAAACAGTCATCCAGCAGAGGTGATGGAGTGGTAACAGTGGAGGGGTTCAAGAATGCGTGAGATAGGCATAGGGTAATCTTAGTGGAAGGAACGGGTGGGGGGATAGCGAGAGATCAAATGGGGTCTGTGGTGACTCTGCAGTTAGGGAGAAATAGGTACATGGTGGGTCAAGTAGTCTTTATTTGCTGTCAAATGCTGTTTATATACTAATTGTGGTAGTTATCACAAGATTGAAATTATGGAGACACACTCAGATGCTATATGATATACTAGTTTTTGATATTAATGATGACCATGCACTGCGAAGATTATTTTGTAAACCAGATTTACTTTTTGAGACTGCTTTAAAACTTGCACAAGCTACGGAATCTACAACGTAAATAAAAGGTAATTGATTTACAAGCCCAGATTACAGAGCACTTTGGGATGATTAACAGTTCAAGGGACACCCACACGACTGTAAATAGGGTTGCTAAGGCCCTGTCCACACTATACCACTTACAGTCTGTAACGGTTCCAAACCGTTAGAGACTGGAACCGTTACAGTGTGTCCACACTGCTGGCAAACAGTCTCAATAATGGTTTGGAACCGTTACAGCCCGTCCACATTGTGGGTGTCGTGTAACCATTATGGCTGCACCCTAACCCAAAACGCAGTTTGTGCTGCACTGGCGGAATGCTGGAGCTACACGCTCATGCAACCACACTATGGCTGGTAACGTTACAGGGGCACAACCGTTTTCATAACCATTGTTGAAACCACCTCATAAGTGGTTTCAACAACGGTTACGAAAACACCTTCTGTAACGTTACAGGTGTAAACGCAAACCATTGTGGTAATGGTTTGGGCCCTCTGTACCATTACAGAGACATAGTGCGGTCAGGGCCTTAAATGAAATGTGTTTCCTCTGAATGTTGGAGCGAGAAAGGACATTGCTGGGGGTGGGAGGGATGTTGTTTATGGCTTTACTGTTCCCCAATGTTTGGGTTTTGTGTGACACTGTAGTGTTGACTTAGGGCAGCTTGTGTGGGATCAGAGGGATTTCTACCACTGTTCTATGGTTGTGTGTGCCTGGACTAAATACAGTGATGTTATACTGAGATAACATCACTGTCCGAGGCACACACTGATCAATCAGAGCCCAGGATTCTTTCCTTGCCATTGTTTATTTTAAATTTTACACTTGTTATTGCTTTTTTTTTAATCAAGAAGGGTTTTGCAGTACTGCTTATGTACCTGTAGATTGGGAGTGTAAATTCAGAGGCATTGAAATACTGCACATTTTGTTTTTCCCTTGTGGACAGCTGGCTTGTTGTTTACTAGTATTTCTGGTGACTTTTTGCATTAAACTATTTTTGGTACAGTAAAGTATTCACTGGTGGCTGAGGATTTTTCATTGTAAATCCTGCAGTTTAAATGAATTCTGTATTTGACTGCTTATGTACTTGTAGATTGGGAGTTAATCCAGAGGGATTGAAATTCTGCATATTTTTTTTCTCCTTTGTGGACAGCTGGCTTGTTGTTCACTAGTATTTTGGTGACATTTTGCATCAGACTATTTTTGGTACAGTGAAGTATTCACTGGTGGCTGAGGATTTTTCACTTTAAGTTCTGCAGTTTAGGGCAGGTTAGTGGAGTTGTTGTTTATGTGACCCAGACAGTACCTCAGGTGGTTGAAACTGGTTTGCTCTGATTGCCTTCAGAGCACAGACCACCAGGTTGAATAAGGCTGGATCAGGGGATGCTTGCATCATAGGTATTGGGGTCAACTGTTTATTTTTCTCTGATTGAAATTGTTTTTGCAGAGTATATTTTCTGTTAAAGGGACACTATCAACCCTCTTAGGTCTCAAAGTGTCCCTAGTTTAAAAAAAACATTTTATGATTCCCAGCATTCTGTAAAGATTGCTGATGTAGCTGGTAGTTTGAGTCTGACTCCTTTCTTCTTTAAAAAAGTGAAAAATAGACTGCCTACCATTCTGGTGTTACCACACAAACACAGATATGTTTGCATTATTTGATCGGCTCCAGCTGCATCTTTCCTGGACATGGGAACTCATACAACACAGTCTAGCCCCTCATGATGCAATATGAGTTTAGGAGGTTACTGCCCTATGTGTAACTGCACTGTTTGGGTGTGTTTGTAATGCTCAGGAAGCATGCAGTAAGAACAGATCCAGGATTGTAAACAACACAAGGTTGTTTATAAATGTACATTGGCAGACATTTCAGTTCTACTAAACAAGGAGACAGACAAACACACAGCAACATCAATGAATGTTAGAGAAGGTAAGCAATCATAAAATATAGGTTTTTAACTAGAAATAATATGATGAAAAACAGGTTGACAGTGTCCCTTTCAATTGTTGTGCAGGTTGTCTTGCTGAAAGGAAGGAAAGCAATCACTGGGGTGGTGGGTCAGAGCTGTATCTAATTGTTTATGGCGGGCACAAGCTTGGTCCCACCCACCCTAAGGGCATAATTTCCTTTACACCAAGGGTTCTGACATCACACCCCAAAAGGGCAAAGGACATACACCCCTAATATCCTTAAAAGCCCAGCACACTGCATAGGGGTAAACTCATGCGTACCTTCCACCTGGCCTTCTGACTGTATCTAGGTTGGAACCCTTTAAGACCAACCTTAGACTGCATTCGCTGAAACAGAATAGTTGTGACTGCCCCCAGATACCTGACCTTTCTCCTACCTACTCTAACTCCCATCTCCCTCCTCTCACCATCTCTTTCCTCTACTTCTCTGACCCTTACCCTTTTCTCCCCTCACATGCCCCTCTCACCCCTCATCCTCTTGATACTCCTCCTAGGTTTTGACGACCACACCCTGTCTCACACATATCCTTATACTCCCCAACCCTCCTTCTTCCTCCCTCCTCCCCACCTCACCCCACCCCTTCCCTTTCCCCGGTTTCTCCACATACTCCCTACCCCATGTACCACTGCTGAATTCCTCCTTCTCTTGTTTCCTGCCTCATGGAAACACTCCTCCACACTCTAGTGTTGTTTTTCTTCCCTAAACCCACCTCCTACCCCCTCTGCACCTTGTAAGTGGGCCCTAGCACTTAGGACCTCACCGGGATAATGCCTTTCTTGGGCTGCTTTAACTCCACCATCCCGGTGGTCCTCACATCCTCCATTACCACTCCCATGGCTTCCTACCTATATGTCCTGACAAGGTCATTCCATGGCTGTTCATTCGCTGTATGTAAATTTTGAAACCAATGTAAATTCTGATAGGGCTGTGCGAATACCTTTTTTCGAATATTCAGCCGAATATTCGGTATTCGGTTCTGAAATATTCGTTATTCGGTATTCATATTCGGGTGACTGGGAAGGGGTATTTAAAAATAAAAGAGCACCCTCTTCCTGGCCAGCATTAAAAAAATGTTTTTAGCCCTGGTGTCTAGTGGTCCCAATCCACCTCCCTGGCTGATCGCCGGTCTAAAATTAAGAATTCCCCCCTTCCAGACTCTCAGCAATATTCCCAGTCCCCAAATATATAAAAATAAAATAATTCCCTAATTTCCCTGGTGGTCCAGTGGATTCCCCCTCGCCCGATCGTGGGCATAAGTAAATTAAAATATCCCTGGTGGTCTAGGTGAACCACCCCAATCGCCCAATCACGGGCACACATATAGAAATGACCAGCAGTGGTCCAGTGGTACCCCTCCTCACCTGCCCACTGCAGTACCCGCCACCCTGTACCCCCAGTCAGTAGCAGGTGGTGGCATCCCCCACAAGCCCCCCTGCCCGCCGACTGACAATGTACAGTTTAGCTGTATGCCTATTGGTCCACTACACTGTCAGTTGCCAGGCAGCTGGGTGGCTTGCGGGAGGGGTGCTGCCACCTGCCATTGACTGGGGGGTGCAGAGTGGCGGGGTACCACAGTGGGAGGTGGGGAGGGTACCACTGGACCACCAGGGTCATTCTGTATGTGTGTGCCTGTGATCAGATGATTGAGAGGGGTTCCACTAGACCACCAGGGACTTTTTTAATTAATTTACTTATGCCAGTGATCGGGGAAGGGGGAGGTCCACTGGACCACCAGGGATTTTATATTTTACATATGCCCATGATCGGGTGAGGGGGGTCTACTGGACCACCAGGGAAATTATGGAATTATTTTTATTTTTATATATTTATTTTATTTATTTAGTTTTTGTTGACTGGGTAAGTGCACTAGACAAGTCCTGCCTATTTTCAGGCACGACCCGAGAGAGGGGGGATACAGATGAATGCCAACTGACCTTGAACCAGATTAAGCTGTCGGTGGTATTTTTAGTGAATGAGGGAAATTTGGCCAGGATACCGGGGAAATTCCCCTACTCTTTTCGATAAGTGCCATGGGATCTTTAACGTCCACCTGAGCTACCACCAATCCAGGCAGATGGGACCTCGGTTTAACGTCTCATCCGAAAGGCAGCACCTCACAAGTGCAGTACCCCTCTCATGCTGCACTACAGTGTCAGTATTGGGATATTAACCCAAGTGTCAGGTGTGGGAACTGAACCCACAGCCCTCTGATCTCCCAGCCTCAGAGGCGAGTGTGCTACCTACTGGGCCACTGACACTAACTTACTTTGGGGACTGGGAATATTGCTGAGAGTCTGGGGAGGGATTCTTTATTTTGGGCCGGCAATCGACCGGGGGTGGGAACACTAGACACCAGGGCAAAAATATTTATTTATTGCTGGCCAAGAGGGTGGGAAAGACTTTTTTTGTCCTTGCGCACTGCCGAATACCGAACACCAGCCGAATAGTGGACTATTCTGTATTTGGTTCCGAATATTCGAATAGTCCATTATTCGTGGTATTCGGAAATTAATATTTGGTATTCGCACAGCCCTAAATTCTGAATCCTTGCATACTTGTGCTTTTGTGCCATGTAATCTGCTGGAACCTTATAGCATTTGCTTTGTAATTTTTCTTTTATTTTCGCTGTTGTACTTTGTAACCAAATCATGTTTGTTTATTGTACCCTGATATTGTCCTTGTCTCCCTCATGTTATGATGTGGAGCCTTTGTAAATGAGCCGCTGGCTCAAAGGTTGTAAACACGAGATTTAAATAAATAAACAAATACATAAATAAATAAAATACATTATACAATGGCAAGAAAAAATCCTGGACTCTGATTGGTCAGTCTTGGGCTGGACCCCTGACGTTATCCCAGTACAACATTACAGGTTTAGTCTCAGCCTCACTGTGAACCTGTAGATGAGCTATATGATGAGCTAGATATGCTTGACCATTTGCTTGATTGTTTCATCTTCTCTTAAAAAACAAAAATATTTTTCCACACAAAAACATCTTTAAAATGATTTTTTTCTTATGTATAACAATGAGCCATTGTATAATAGCAATAATGCCCTCCAGGGTGTGTGTCGTTTGGGATAATGTCACGCCTCAGTTGTTGGATGCATTCAGCCTGTGGCCTCGTGCCCAACCACCTGATGCGTGACATTATCCCAGCACGTATACACACCTGTCGCATTACGTTTAACCCTCCACACCAACAAAAAGGGAAAACAATTTTAAACTGGAAGGAAGATAGATGTGGAAAGTGGTGTAGTGCACTGGCTGTGGGGGTGGCAGTCTTCCAGGAGACATTCTGCAGGCTGCAGCACTGCCATATTTGCAGGCATCACTTTACTCTGAGGGAGGAGGTGGACAGTCTCCAGGCCAATCTGACAAGGAGTAGGAAAACCTCCTCCACCACCCAGGGACCACCAGGGCCACCACCGCTACATCAGAGGTTGCCAAGAAAGAGGAGTGGTTGGACCCTGGTGGGCTCAGGGAAGGTAAGGGTGCTGGAACAGAGGCATATCCCTCCAGTTGTACCTCTCCACAATTCATATGCCATTCTGTTGGAGCATGGTCCCTCTATGGAGGCACCGGCAAAGGAGACCAAGGAGGATACTGGGCACCTCCACATAGGAGACACACAGAAGGGTAGCATGGGACCCCACAGGGGAAGGAAACAGCATCTGGTGGGAGACTCAGTTGTTAGGGGGTAGAACTGGGGGAGGGAGGGGAGAGGAAGGTAACGTGCCTTCCTGGAGCCATGGCTTGGAGGGACAGGAAGCAAATCCTCAGAATTGAAGGAGCAGCTGCATGGGAGGGGAAGAATAGATTACTCACCATAGTAATCTTGTTTCTTCTAATGAAGTCTTGCTGTATTGTGACTATATGCAATTAGCCCCAGCACTTGAACTGCTCCAGAGAGGAAAGAAGCCAGAGCATAGAACGTTGAGCTCAAACTCAGTTTTCAAACCTCTGTCTCTGGTACTTCTCAGTGTAACCTTCAGATTCTTATGAGCACTATACTATTAAGTATAGAAATTATTTTTTAAAATTTAAGCCAGAAGGCAATATCAATCAATCAATCAATCAATCAAAATCTTTATTTATTCAGGCGAACATCATTGAGCAAAGCTCATTTACAAGATGGACCTGATTGGTCTTAACAATATAAGGTTACAGTTTTACACAAAAAACAAGGTACTGATTGAATACAAATACAAAGATTTATAAATGAAACAGGTATACAAATATTTACATATGTACAAGGCAATGTGACATTGGATCTTGGTTATACTAAAATGAAAGAAACAAACAGTACTGGAGGGATAAAGCTAGGGTGATGGGACTTTGGGGATCATTTTGTACAGAAGTAGGTTGGAAAAAACTAGAAAACAAAAATAGAGGGCAGTGCAAAAAGGGGTAGGGGAAAAGAGGGTTGAGAGAGGACTAGGCCTTATGGAAGCAATTGCATGATTCTGGGAAGAGACTAGTGTACAGCTTTTGAAGGATGTTAATGGAATGAGGGTATCAATTTCAAGGTCTTTTGAAGAGAATTCCAGATAAGTGCTAGGAATAGCTGATTGCAGCCCTTCCATACCGGGTGCAGGTAATAGGAATCTTCAGCATGATGAGTTTATTGATCCTTAGGGCGTAAGGCCTGGATATGATCTGGTTGAAACAATCTGAAATGTAGGATGGGAGTTTGTTTGTCAGAGCATTGTAGATCCAGACAGCAGCATTTTTGTTTCTTCTATGGTGTAGGGATGTCCAACTGACTGCATTGTAGAGAGAGCAATGATGGGTGCTGAAGGAAGATCTGTAATGAATCTAAGAGCTCTATGATACAAGGTGTCCAATTTATTTAAATGGGAGAGGGAACAGTGACCATAAAGGAAGTCAAGCGAATCAATGAGGGATAGGAATGATGCCAGGATTAATCTTTGTTTGGAGTCTCTGGTCAGGTAGTGTTTGATCCTATAAAATAGGCCAAGTCTCTGTCTAAGCTTTTTCAGGAGCTCTTCAATGTGGCTAGTATAGTCAAGTTTATTGTCAATCCAGACTCCAAGATATTTGAATTTGTCCACATATTCCAGATTTTCACCAAGGATGGTAGATCATTGGGGGAGGGTGAATGATGGGACAACAGTGGAAGAGAAGCTCTTGGTGGCAAATAACATAACTTTCGTTTTCTTGGCATTTAATAGTAGCTTCTTTTCTAGTAATTTGTGCTGCAGGAGGGAGAACTCAGATTGTAAAAGTTCACAGGCTTTTGATGGTGAAGGATTACTGCCATATAGGACAGTATCATCTGCAAAGAGGTGAATATTAGATTGTGAGAGATTGGAGTCAATATTGTTGATGTAAATGGCAAAGAGGATGGGGCCCAAGATGGAACCTTGTGGTACACCTCTTAGGAGTGGTTTAGAGGTGGATAGGTCACCTTCATTTTTTACCTGTTGTATTCTTCCGGAGAGATAGCATCTGAACCATTTAAGAGAGAGAGTGAGTCAAGGCCTATGGAATTCAGAGAGAGATTAGTAGTTCATGGTCCACAGTGCAAAGGCTTTGCTTAGATCCAGAAACACAGCACAGATGTTACTCTTTTGTCTAAGTCAGTCTGCCAGTCATTTGTAACTTTTGCTAAGGCAGAGATGGTGCTGTGCATGGATCTAAACCCAGATTGAGCTGGGTTAAGGAGATTATTGGTATCAAGGTAGGCACTTAACTGGATGTTCACTAACTTTTCAAGCATTTTGGACAGTACTGGTAAGATGGATATGGGCCTATAATTGTTGAGGTCCATGAGATCACCTGCCTTAAATAGGGAAACACTTGAGCTGTCTTCCATATTGGGGAATAGAACCAGTGGCTAGGACAAATTGAAAAGGTGAGTTAGGGGGCAGCTAAGCGTGCAATGCTACTTTTTAGAAGTAGGGATCCAGAGAGTCTGCACCTGCGCTTTTAGTTGTATCTAATTGGAATAGTAGGTCCTCTACTTCTTTTAAGATATTGGCTTAAAGGAGAATGTGGAAGCAGCCTTTGTCCTCAGTAGATTGGAAGTTTAATGATGACCTCATTAGATTTGCAGGTGAGGAATCGAAGCTAGGCCAGCTGTAGTGAAATGATTGTTGAAGGCATTCAAGATTTCTTGCTTGTCAGTGATTTCCACACTATTTAGGTGCACTTTGGGTGGTAAGACAGGGGTAGAAACTTGACCTAGGATCCCCTTTATGGTACCCCAGAATCTGGAAGGGTTGTGGTAGGAGGCATCCAATTCATCTGTGTAGAAGGCAGCCTTGGCATTTCTCACTTGTTTTGTGCAGGAGTTCCTGGCTTTTCTGAATTGAAGCCTGTCATTTGGATCCTTGGTCTTTCTTGCCCTTTTCCAGAGTTTATCTCTGGCAAGCAGTGCGGATTTAAGGTCAGCAGAGAACCAGCGACAAGATTTGAGCTTGGTTCTGACACTGTTGAGGTGCATGTATATTGAGGGCACTTATGATAATATCGTTTAAGACCTGTAGAGCTGTCTCTATTGAAGCTGTGAGATAGAATTCTTGCCAACATGTGGTATGGTACAGATCATGAAGATATCCTGTGATATTGAGGTTCTTTTTAGACCTTCTTGGGAGAAATTTTGCAGGGTTGGGTGGCTTGTTTGTTGATCTTATGCCAGCTATGGGACAGTGATCACTTATGTCACTGAATAGCACTCCAGCATGAGAATACAGATGAGGCTTATTAACCAACATAATGTCCAGTAGTGTGCTGTTGAATTTGTTCTTTGGATTAATCCTTGTTGGTTCTTTGATTAATTGAGTGAATCCATAAGTTCACAAAAGGTTACTAGGGTGCAGATGCATTGGCTAGCCAATTTAAATTCAGGTCACCTAAAATAATGGTGTCTTCAGGGCCTAGTTTAAGTATAGATCCCAGGTGGGATAGGAGCTTGAGGCCTGCTGAGGGGGGCCTATAGCAGCCAATCAATTGAAAAGATGACATGTTGGGAAGGGTTATTGTAAGTGATAAACATTCGAATTCCTTCAGCTGTGATGTAATATTGAGGCAGGATGCAGAAATATTTGCTTTAACGTAGATGGCTACCCCACCGCCCCTGGATGGATGGTCAGATCTGAAGAGCTGATAGTTAGGAAGATTTATTTCACTATCATTTGTTGCAGATTTGAGCCATGTTTCAGAGATTACCAGAAAGTCAGGTAAGGTGTGTGCAACCCAGGCCTGTATTAGTGAGAACTTTTTTAGGAGGCTGCAGACGTTGATATGAAGAAAACTTAGGCCTTTTATGGAGGCTAATTCTGCTGGGGAGATAAAGCTTTCTCTGGGTCCAGGATTGATTTCAACAGTGCCAACACAGATCAGCAGAAAGAAAATTAGTTTAATGAGGGCACCAAGTGATAGGAGTAGGGAATAATCAGAGGATTTTCTCTTCTTGCTTGGGATCCAGTGTATAGAGGACGATGATCCTGCTGTATGATTATAAATTTTGTCATAAAGTACCAGCATAATGGACAGGTATAGGGGGTCATTATAGTGCCAATAATGGAGCAGGGGGCTTGTGGAGTACAGAACTGGTTGTGAGCCTTGTTGTGGGATACTCCAAGGATTATAGTGCAGAAGCGGTAGTATATACTTGTGGAATTGAGGGACATCCACTGGGGATAGCAGAGGAGGGCAAGCTTGAGTAGCCGCCCTAATCACAAGGGCGTGGGCTGCTTCAGCTTCAATAGAAGCTTCAATAGAAGCTTGGTCCATAAGACTCAAGTCAAGAACCCCAAAAAGAATCTATGTAGATAGCAACTAAAAGCAATATACATAAAACAAGAACAAAAAAAAACCTCCTGATAAGGAAAGGTGCAAAGGTACCCCTCTAGGGTGCAGCAATGTTCCTGCCAACCTACATCCCAAAACAACTAGGTTCTAAGAAGAGAGGCAGAGAGGGAGGTCAGAATATAGCAAGACTCCATTAGAAGAAACAAGATTACTATGGTGAGTAATTTTTCTTCAAACAACATGAAGTCTTGCTGTATTCTGACTATATCCAGACTGCCAAGCAATACCCCCTTGGAGGAGGGAACTACATAACGTATTTTGGGAACAGACTCTGCAGTATTGGTGTGCCAAACCTAGCAGCACTTCTGGACTGGATGTCAAGAGAATAACGCTTGGTAAATGTATGAACAGTTTTCCAGGTGTCTGCTTTACTTATTTCCACTAAAGAGAAGTCTCTTGCTGCTGCCAGTGAAGCAGCTGTACCTCCGGTGGAGTGAGTCCTCAGGCCGGATGGTGGCTCTTTCCCCAGCTTTGAATAGCAGGATTGGATACAGGAGACAATCCACCTGGCAATAGTTCTTTTAGTGGAAGGTTTACCTCTTCCTAATTCACCATAAGTGAGAAACAATTGTGAACAGTCATTCCTATGGGCCCTAGTATGCTCTATGTAGTAACTTAGGGCCCTTTTTACATCCAGACTGTGTAGTCTTCATTTCCTGGAAGAAGAATGGTCAGTGAAAAATACAGGCAATGACATAGACTGATTCAGATGAAAGTCTGATACCACCTTGGGGAGAAACTTTCTATTTGTCCAAAGGACCACCTTATCTCTATGAAATGAAATGAAACCAGGTTCCACTGATAAGGCATGTAGCTCACTGATTCTCCTGGCAGAAGTAATGGCTACTAGGAACACAGTCTTCCAAGTCAAGTACTTAAGCTCAGTTGAAGATAATGGTTCAAAGGTGGGGGGCTGCATAAGCTGTGCAATACAGATATTCAGGTCCCAAACAGGAGTAGGCTCCCTAAAGGGAGGGTTGATATGAACCAGACCTTTGAACATTTTTTAGAATACTGGATGGGAAGCTAGGGAAGAGCCCTTCCCAGCAGAAAGGAATGCAGAGATAGCTGCCAAATGAATCTTAAGAGTGGTAGACCTTAGGCCCAAGCTATTAAGAGGAACCAAATAATCTACAGCAGTGGCTATGCCAGCTGAATCTGGCTGAATGTCCCTCTGAGAACACCAAAGACAAAATCTCTTCCATTTGGAATTACAGTATAAGTTTTCCTAGTAGATCGTTTTCTACTAACCTTAAGGATGTCCAAGACTGACTGAGGAAGATGCAGACCTGCATATTCTAGCTCCTCTAGAGCCAAGCTTTGAGTCTGAGAGACTGAAGATTGGGGTACAGTATCATCCCCTGAGAGGATTTCAGTAGATTGTACCTTCTGGGGAGACAAATAGGAATTGTCACTGACAGTGACAACAACAGGGGGTACCACAGTTGCCTGGCCCAGTCTGGAGTCACCAGAATCACTGTGCAGGGCTGAGACCTGATCTTTATCAGCACTCTGAGAAACAGAGGAAAAGGAGGAAAAGCATACAGAAACCTGCTTGTCCAATCCAACAGGAGAGCATCCTGAAGAACAGACCCCAAAAGAGGGGGCCTGCAGCAGAACAGGGTAAGCTGGTGATTGTCTGGGGCTGCAAAGAGATCTATTTCTGGAGTGCCCCATCTCTTGAAAATGACCTGAAAAATGTGGGGATTCAGGGACCACTCATGGTGACCCTGAGAAATTCTGCTGAGAGCATTTGCCAACACATTGTCCTTTCCTAGGAGATGCACTGCAATCCAAGAAGCTCGAAGAGTGCAAGCCAACTACCATATTTTCATGGCTTCAGTGCACAAGACTGAGGACCAAGTGCCCCCCTGCTTGTTTATGTACCACATGGTAGTGGTGTTGTCTGTCCTGACCTGCACCACTTTCCCTTGAATTGATTCTGAGAATGTCTGGAGAGCTAGAAGGACAGCTCAAAGTTCCAGAAAATTTATTTGCAGAAGGGACTCCTGATGAGACTATGTTCCCTGAGCAGAGAGCTGATCCAGGTGGCCTCCCCAACCCAGTAGGGAAGCATCCATAGCGAAAATCACTGAAGGGGTCTGACTGAGGAATGGGACACCCTGTCTCAAGTTGTCCTCTTCCAGCCATCACTGGAGAGCCTGGACCGAGTAGAGGATGAAGTTCTGGTCATCCCCCTTCTGCCTCTTCCCCTAAAGAATCCCCTCTGCTGAAAAGAAGAGGAAGCCTGAGCTTGGTAGAAAGGCCTGTGAAAAGGCCTGCCCCTGCCAACCCTAGATTGCTGCCTTTGAGGAGTGGCTTGCTTTTCCTTGGCTGCAACACTCCTGTAGGTGGTCCTATACTCATCCATCTTTTTCATATAAGCCTCTGTTTGTTCCCCAAACAAACAGTTACCAGTAACAGGAAAAATCCACAACCCTAGCCTGGGTATCCTGTGACAGATTGGTACATCTGAGCCAAGCAAACCTCCTCATGGAGATAGATATAGCCATAAATCTGGAATGCACATCATTTGAGTCCACAGCAGCATGAAATTGGACTTTGGATGCCTCTATGCCATCTGCAGCCACCTGCTCCAGCTCCTTAGCTAGCTGGGGAAGGGCATTCCTAGCCACCTCCAGAACCATATCCCACATAGATTTCTGGTACCTGGCTATATGTGCCATATAGGTAGCCTACCTGAGTCCCAAAGAGGATGCCAAGTATTGTCTTTCGACCATAGCATCCACTTTCCTGGAATCCTTATCTGGGGGGGGTGAGATGCCAAAGTAATATTAGCCTTGTTACAGGCTGAAGCTTGCACTACCCAACATGAATGCAATGACTGGTTAAGAATTCTATAGCAGGACCTGACAATGCATACCTCATGTCCATTTTTCTATTCACAGGAGGTTTAGATGTGAGAAATTGCAAAATTGTTTGTGTCTTTTTCCCCAGGGATTTATGCAAAGGGATAGAAACCCTTTTGGAATCTGGGACACCCATCATTTCCAAATAGTCAGGCTCCTCCTGATCCTGCTCAGCTTCTTCCACTGGAAGCTGGAGAGTGTCAGCCACATTCTTGTAAAACAAGAAATGGGAAGGGGACTTATAAAGTCTGGGAGGAGAAACAGAAGGCCTGTCTGGGCAGATGTCAGGCTCTACTAGCTCATCTAGGCCTTCATACTCATCATCATCATCATCATCTTCATCACCTGGATACTTCTCTTCCCCTTCCCAGTCACCCTCATAGAAAGCCTCTGGATCATAATCAGAAGAGGCAACTTCCAACCGAATCGACCATCTATGTGTCGGTGTCGGTTCAGTCAGAACTGGGCAAAGCAATTAGACAATAGTGATCACCTTAGCAATCTCCTCAGCAGTTGGAACACGGGAACCGGGTTCCAAACCGGCTGATTTTTGCTTTCTTTTAGCCAGAACTGATTCTGCAGAATTGGCTCTCTTGTTGCCTGAGGAGGTATCGACCAGGTCAGCGGGCACCTCCTCAGGTTCGATCAGAACCAAACTGGGCTGGCTATCTGGATCAGCGGATGTCTTGGCATGTCTTTCCTTTAGACTTAGGAATTTCCCATCTCCCATAAAACTGTCCAATCTACTTTTAAAAACTGTCATATTGTCGCTATCAACCACTTCTCTAGGAAGCTTATTCCAGATGTTCACAATTCTCTGCATATACCACTGACTTCTTTTTTGTATTTTATTGACTTCCCCCATTAATTTCTGGTTATGTGACCTCATGTTATTGCATTGAACAGGATTTTTTTATTAAACCAATTAACTCAAGGAAAGCAGCATCATTATGGGCTCTAAAAGCCAGACATAGTTCGCCTCTCATTTTTCTATACTCCATTGAGTATAGGTTTAGATGTTTTAATCTGTTATGATATCTTTGATTTTTTACTGGCTTAATTTGTTTTGTTATTCATCTTTGAACTTTTTCCAGATTATTTCTTCCTTGGATTGAATACGGGGCACAGAAAGGCAAACAATATTCCATATGAGGAGGAACTAGAGCTGCGTATAATTGAAGGATAACTTCAGGATCCCTACTATTTATCAATCTTAATATGCACCTGATTATTAGGTTATATTTTCTTGTGGTCATGCTGGCACGGGATCACATTTTAAATTGTTAGATATCCATACACCTAGGTCTTTTTCATTAGTACTTTCTTTTAATAGAATATTATTTAATTTATATTGAAATCTAAGGTTATTTGACCCGAAGTGCATAACCTTGCACTTCTGCTCATTGAATATTAATTTATGTTCTCGTGCCCATGTGGCTAGGTGATGAAGGTTATCTTGAAAAGCTTTTACTAAATTAATATCATGGACAATTCCACCTACTTTATAGTCATCGGCGTTCTTACATGACCAAGTACCTGTAAGAGTTTGCATGGTTGACAATAAGATATTAAACAAAATTGGGCCCCACACTGAGCCCTGGGGTACTCCACTAGTTACTTCTCCCCAAGTAGATTTAAAACCTCTTATAGATACACATTGGGTTCTGTTGTTTAGCCATATCTAATCCACCTGATTATATTTGGGTAGAATTGAAGTTTGGTTAATTCCTGGATCACTATTTTATGTGAAACCGAATCAAGTGCTTTAGAAAAATCAAGAAATACCAACATCAACAGACATACCCTTGTCTAAAGCAGCATTTATAGGCTCAAAAAAACTCATAAGGTTGGTCATGCAGGATCTACCAGGCACAAAACCATGTTGTGTTAGATCATCATGTTCAATATTATTTAGGTGTTCCACAATATGTTTTTGTAGCAACCTTTCAAAAGTTTTACCCAGGACAGATGTTAGACTTATCAGCCTGTAATTCTTAACATCCTGTTTTTTTCCCACCTTTGTGCACTGGGGTTACCAGGGCCTTATTCCATATTTGTATGGTTTCCCCAGATTTTAATGATGCATTGACGAGAATAGACACTGGACCAGCTATTTGATAACCCATCTCTTTCAGAAATGTGGATGTTATGCCATCTGGTCCTGCTGAACTATTATTTTTGATAAATGTTATTGCCTCTATAATATCAGAAGGGCTGAATATTGGTTGATCAGTTTGGAAGGGATGGAGTTCTTTGGAAAGTATCTCTTTTTCTTTGTGAACACTAAGAAAATGTTGATTAAAAGCTGTAGCCATTTCCTCATCAGAGTTTGTTAAGCCCTTTTTGGTTTGTATAGGTCCAGTTATCTTATTATTTTTTTAGGGAACCTATATACAGTAGTTATAGAATTTCTTTTTATTATCTCCAACTGCTGTGGCTATTCTTCTTTCAATATCCCTTTCAGCATTTTTAATTCTTGATTTTCCTTACCTGGTGATGTTTTTGTAAGCTGTTATATTAATATTTGTACTAATTTTTTTTGTCGTTTATATAATTTCTTTTTCTTCCTAATGACTTTTTGTATTTTCCTGGTCCATCAGGTAGGTACCCTATGATTTTTTGTGTATTTGATTCTCTCTGGAACCCAGGTCTCAATACATGCATTTAGTTTGCTGTATAATTTTCCCAAATCTGTTCTGTTTCAAGGTTATTATAACAGCAGAGTCAACAGGGTGTGGTTGGTTGGGGTTTACCTAATACCTGTGTGATGTGTCACGAGGCACAGCCAAGTGACTTAACCACACAAGAAGTGGGTAAATCCCCAATAACTCACACCCTGGAGTGCCTTATTGCAATTGTACAATGGACTCATGTGTAAAATATATGCAAAAATGTGTTTAATTATGTTTCTTATAAATACAATTCCTCAGCCATGGGCAATGCAGGATTTACCCATGGTCATGTGATATGTTTTGACCAATGAGGTTTCAGGATTTTCACACACCATTGTATAATTAATTCTTTGGACCAGTTCCAATTGTCTAAGAATCTTTTTATGTTATGGTAGTCTACCTTGTAAAAGTCCCTGAATTTAGTAATACCTTTTATAGGTTTATTAACTGTTAACTGGATATCTAGTTGGATTACATCATGATCACTGCTGCCCAATGGTGGAAGTATCTTTGGGCCTAAGATACCTAGTTCTGTATTTAAGAAAATTAAATCAGGCATGTTAGCATTCCTAGTGCACTCATGCACCACCTGATCTAGATTTCCTTGAATCATTATTTCAATTAATTTATTTTCCAGGGAACTTATCCCGATTAAACTTTTCCAATTGATAGTTGGGAAATTAAAATCAACCAGAGTATAATATCCCCATCTATGACCCTGCCCTCAATTTCATCAAGGAAGATGTATGTATCCTCAGTTGTCAAGTCTGGGGAGCGATAGCCCAAACCAAAGATTAATTCAGTAGGGATATTAAGGATTTTAACCCAGATTATTTTATTTTGGCTGGCTATGTCATTATGTTGTTCAACTTCAATGGGTTTTAGCTCTTCTTTTATATAAAAGGCCATTCCTCCATCTTTCTTGTGTTTCCTTTCTTTACTAATTAAAGTATAACCAGGAACAGTAACACCCCATTCTTGTTCAGCGAACCAGGTTTCTGTGATTCCACAGACATCGATATTATTGTCATATAATAATAAGCTCACTTCCTCGATTTTATTTTTTAAACTTTGGGCATTTGTTAATAAAAGTTTTAGGTGTTTGGTTTCATCAGTAGTTTTATTAACATACAAGGATTTTTGATTTAATACCGAAGGAACATTTTTTTGTACCCTAATAGTTTTTTTGTACCCTAATAGAGAGGTTACTGAAAGTTCTCTCTTCCCCTTTTTATTTAGTTTAAAGCATTATTAATACTTGTTTTTATATATTTTCCCAGGGCAATGATTCTCTTACCACTCAAATGGAGCCCATCATTGCAGTATAGATGCCCTTTATTTTCAAAGCTTTTCCAGTCTGCAAAGCATAAACTATTCAGTTTCAAGCACCAGCTTCTCATCCAGTTATTAACAATTTTGATTTTGTTATTAATTTCTAATGAGTATCTTGGTACTGGGAGTATCTCTGAAAAAGCAATATCCACTCCTAGGTCAATAGTTTTGTTTGTTAAGTGCCACAGAATCTTGTTTTATTTCATGGATTGAGTCATGTACGATGTTATTTACTCCCACGTGTGCTATGACAAAAGCATTACCCTCTGTCTCATGAAGAATATCTGCAACCATGTGACTAATATCTGCTATTTTTGCTCCTCTAAAACAAGACAGGGTATGATTTACTTTATCCAGATTACAAATAGTCCTGTCCAGGTGTTTTATGATTGAATCACATAGGACATAGATCTGTTTAGAATGGGGCATTACACGGTTGGCATCCTGGTATCTTGGCACATGTTGGTTTTCCTTGTCGTACTACTGGTTGGTGTAATCTCCATTTCATTGTAAGTTTTATTGTTTATTATCTTTTGTTGTGTGTATGGAGATATCTTAAGGGAAATACATGTGGGGGGTAGAACTAATATCCTGTTCTTCATTTGTCATGGCAATAAGTGGTGTGAAGCTATTGTCAATTGGTAACTGATAATATTCTGCCCTTTTCCCTTTTGTAACTGCCTTATTCCATTTAACAGTGCACCATTCATGGGCAATGCTGCCTGTTTCCTCCTCCTCCTCTTCTCTACTGCATTTATTATGATTGGGTTTTGGGATGCTAGGTGTGTTGCAAAACATATTTATTTGTGTTTGTCCATTACCCTCAATGTAATATAACAGTATTTGTATATCCTTGTACTTTACTTGTAATTGTTAGGTTAGAAGTGCCTTTTCTTTCATGAAATCTAGCAGCCATCTGTTGCTGACTATTTTCAAGAAGTATTAATCTATTTTTTCCAATTGTTTAACTAGGTGAGACACACTAAGCTGAAAGCTTGTTTACAGGTGCAACCTGGGAGCACAGGGAAGTTAAGTGACTTGCTCAGGGTCACACAGTATGCAAGTGGGAGCTGTGGGATTCAAACCAAGGTCTCCAGATTTGCAGCTCAGAGCCTTAAATCACTGTGCTATACTGCCTCCCAGTAAATCATGAGCTAAATTGGTTTATTTCTTTCTCTAATTGCTCATTTTGTAAGCATTTGTCACATGTATAATCTGTGTGGAGGGTACTGGTTTTAAGAATGGCATACAAGTTACATATCGTGAATTTTATCCCCACATCCTCTTTGAGTGTCATTATTGCACATAACATGATATGAAGTCACACAGCAGCCTACTCTTGGAGCTTATTATTATGTCAAGATATTCTTAAACACTGTAGCTCTCAAATTGTTTTAGTATGTGAGACTCTGTATGGTCACACACTGTATGTTTCTCTCACCTACTCAGTATACAATGCTGCTTCTCTATTGATATCAGCTAGACATACAATTTTCCCTCTGAGGTCACTCAAAACTCACACAACTCACAAAACACACCAAACGTGCACAGACGTGAGTGTCTTGCATGCGTCTTTGCATGCATCACTGCTGACTCACCCTGCTCGCCGCAGGGCTAGTCGGTATAGCTGCCCTGACTTCCATCTTCTGATGAGTTCCAGCTTCATATGGTGCTGAGGCAGTTTGTTATGCATCTGCCAGCACCTCAGCTGGTAAGTGGTGTTGCTCAGTTATTGCTTTTGTGTATCCTACCACTATCTGTCAGATAGTGCTGGTATCCTACATAGGATCCTACCAGAAAGCCTACCAAAGACATGCAGGATCTAGGGTTAGTTAGCGATATATCCTAGTTAGGATCCAGAGATCCTAGATCAGACCCAGGGATCCTAGGTCAGATAGTTAGGATCCAAGATGGATCTGTTGCTAGGATCTGCAGGATCCACAACATTTGTTGCTAGGATCCACAGGATCCACAAATATTTGAAGGATAGATGCGCTGGATCCTAAAGGATAGGATTCATGGTCCGATAGCACCGCTATTCTACCACAACAACTATCTAGCAAAATGAGTTATGGAATTGCACTGCAAATATTTTTGGAAGTGTCTGCCTTGAAGGTTTTTGTTAGTAGCTGAGCTGAAGCGTACCTTTGAAATGGACGCTAGATAACTGGGATAAAGAGAAAGTTATCTGATGGTGATTTTTGCTGCACTGTGTGTATATTAAGTGATTACAGCTCATGTGTCTTTTTCCAAGCTCCTCCTTGCCAGTTTGTTTTTTCTCAGTTCCTGTGGCTCCCTTATTTCTCTCTCCTTCCCTGGCCGTTTCTGATTCCTACCACCCTTCCACTACTTTGAACTATACTGAGCTCTCTGCTTCCCACCCTGTTTGCCTCTTCTAATTCTAACTTCTAAGTCTCAGAACAACCCCTTCCCTTTAAGCTACTGCTCTTTGAATACACATTTCCTGCCCTTTCTTTCCACCTTCTCAATTCATTCAGTTGGCACCAGTTCCCCGTGTTAACTGACTGACCTTTGTCTTAGGCCCTGCCCTCTGATTTAACTATTAACCTGTATGCTTTTAAATTTACCCAGCATTCATGCTTTGCCTCTTTCTTATCCCCATCCAGATGCAGGACAGATCTTTACTGGGCACACTGCAGAGTTTCTCCTTGGAGGTGGCAGCTCTGGCAGGAAAGCCAGTCCCGGATGCGCCACCTCGATCGCCTGCTGCTCCTTCATCAAACAGCAGGTACAGTTTCAAATCACCTGGGACTCCAAGCAGGATGCTGATTGGCTGTCCTTCTGCTCTGGCCTGCTATTGGCTGCAGCATTTTTACGGCTTTGCCTCTGATTGGACCTTCCTCAATACAGTCTGCAGCACTTAGTTCGCCCAGTGCACTGCTTCTCAGCACTCATAAAGGGTTTTAACAACTACTTCGCTCTCTATATTTTCTCCCACCCACCTGACTTGACCCCATCCTCAGCCTCTATTAATTATGCATATGCCACTCCCTCCACACCCTCCGCTGCTCCTCTTTTGGCCCTGATATACACAGCTCTGACTTAAAGGTGTGATCCTACAATCTTCTTCCCCATTTGCTCTTACCAGCTGGACCATCTATAAGTTACCTCTAGCTACTCAGGCTCACAAAATTGTGTACCATTTACAGCCCCCATTGGAAACTGCCACTTAACCGCCATTACTCCAGCCAACATCATGGTTCTGTTCCTTCCCTGCTATTCTTCCGTACCTTGACTGTAAGCACCCTCGCTACATGCAACATGCCACCCCCTTCTTCCTCATTTACCCTCTTCTTTATTCTACTTTCCACCATCTTAACACCAGCTCCTCAAGCTCTCCACTCTAAAAGCTCAGATTCTCCATCCACCTCTGCTCATCTACCCCTATCTACATTCTTGCTATTACTCCAACCCCTTCTCTAATACTCTGGACTCACTCCCCCAAAAACTTATTCCCAATATCTAGTCACTTTGCTTTCCTTCGCCTCCTAATTATCTACTCACCTAGCCTCCACTCCCCCCAAAAAATACCAGATCTTCACCCGACACAAATGTCCAAAACTCCACTGCCTCATCCTCACACTCCTTTTACTTGCCTCAGGCAATATTCACCCTGACCCCGGTCCCACCACTTTCTCCCCCCGGTAATTATCCTTCCATTTATACACTTTCTTCCAGCACCCCCTCTGTCCTCCCAAAAGAACTAAAGATCCTTGATTTAAATATCTGCAGTATTGTTATTTGTTTATTCTATTTGTACAGCACCCAGAGCCTCTAGCATTGGGTGTCTTTTAAATAAAAACTGCCTTGCCTTGTCTCAAAAATTTACCTTCTATCACCAATGGTAATCTCCCTCACACCAGATATTCTAATGCTAACCAAAACATGGTTAAACCTTAAAATACCTGATCCCTCCATTGTCATCCCAGGTTACTCCATAATCAAACAGGACATGACTGTGAGGGAAGGTGGAGTGGAATTCTATATCCGGTCCTCACTTCAGTTCACTATCATTCTCTCATCCTCCTTACCTTCCACCTATGAAGCACTAGCTGTAATGATTAACTTGCCTTTCTTCTCCCCTGTCATTATTGCCAGTATCTACTGTCACCCTGGTACCAAACCTTTTGATACAATGGACCTCATAACCACTATAACCTACCTTTCTCACAATGGTGAGTTATATATACAGTTTTAGGCAATGTAAACCTTAACTGGATGTCACCAACTATTCCAAGATACAGAATGACATATCTGCCCTAAATCTCATCCAGCTCATCCAGGAACCCACCCAACTAAATCATAAAACCCTCAATCACTCACTGTTAGATTGGGCTCTCACCTCCCACCTCCACTGAGTCATTAAGTCTGGCATCCTCCCAGATACCCTCAGTGATCATCACCCAATATTTATTGTCAGGAAAGTCCATAGACCAAAACCACCACACAGAACCTTGCAGTTCCAGTCCTTCAGCTCTCTAAACCATGACCCTCTCCTCAATGAATTAACCAACTCCGACTGGTCCCCAATTGCCTCTGCCTCTTCCGTTGACCATGCCCTCAGTTACTTCAAGGATAAATTTCTAGCTACCTGGAATGCCTATACTCTGTTCAAATGTTCCAGGGTCTGAGGCAATCCTCTTCCCTGGATCACCCCTGAGTTCATAACCTGTCTCAGGGAGCAGGATAAAGCTTGGAGAAAACACAAGACCTCCCAGCTCCCATCAGACTATGCTAATTATTGCATGCTAAGAAATGCATGCAAAAAAGCTACCAGGTTAGCCAAGTCTGAACATTTCAAATCATCTTTCCAAAATAACATTAATTCCCCTCCAAATTCTGGAAAGTGGTCCATTCTCTATTTTTTTATTTTTTTTTTAGTCTTTGGCAACCGGCTAAGGCCCACTGGGCAAAAGTGCCTCTTTTCAGGGACAACCTGGGATCACTGGGTGGTTAAGTGACTTGCTTAGAGTCACACAGTATACAAGTGGAGGTTGTGAGAATCAAACTCAAGTCTGGTCTGCTGGATGCATCAAGCTCATTCACACCTCATTCCTCTAACCTCTAGGCTATACTGCCAGCCCTAGGCTATTCTCCCCCATACACACACCCCAGCACTTGTGCTTAAAATAAACAACACCTTAGTGTCTGAACCATGTATGGTGGCTCAGGAGTTTAATTCCTATTACACCTCCTGTGCCTCAAACCTCCTAAGGTCCCTTCCCTCCATTCCCTATTCCCCTCTTCCCCCATCCTACCACTAAACCCTTTGCAATGCCAGATCAATCAGAAACAAGACTGCAATTATTGTGGACTTGATTTCTTTGGTCGATCTGGTTAGCATCACAGAGACCCTATAGGTGATGATGCTGGCATGGTTTTAGAGTCTACCATCCTGCCTGGGTATACCATAGTGTACTGCCCCAGAGGGGAATGTAGGGGCGGGGGATTAGCCATCTCTTTCAGATCTAAGCTAGGCTTCATCCTGCATCCAGTGAGAGCACCGGCTTCATTTGAGTGTGTGCTTGTCCATGGGGGTCTAGGCGCATGCTGGTGGATTCTCCTGATTTACCACCATCCTGGGACAGCGGTAGAATTTCTGCAGGAGGTAGCCAACTTCGTCATCGGTGAAACATTGGAGCCCCCAGATGTTTAGTACTGGGGGACGTCAATGTTTGGGCTAAGTCATCTCGGCTCAGTTACAGCTTCCTCCAGATGATGTCATCTCTGGGCCTGATGTAAGTAGTTTCTTCCATGACCCATCATGGCAGCCATACATCAGACCTGGAGTTCATGCTGGGGCTTGAGATAAATAATATCAGGACTAATCGTGTCACTTGGTCTGATCATTGCATGGTGGAGCTCTGGTTCAGGGTTTCCCCGACAGCCCTCCCCCTGCTGAAATGGTTAGCTGCTGTCTTTTGAAAGATTTGACCCATGAGGGTTTCTTGGCAGTGGCTGATCTACATCCAATACGGAGACCCACATGATGTGGGGGAGCAGGCCCAGGCCTAGTCCTGATGGCACCACCTGTGGCCATTATTAATGTGGAAGACAGGCAGGAGATAGAAACAATGATCGAACATGCGATAGGCACAGTGCCTATCTCTGAGAGAAATAAACGGGTCCTTAAAACCCAAATTAGGCAGCTTCTGCATGAGGCTAGCACTCAGGAAGGCATGGTTCACACCGTTCAGCAAATAGCTGACAGTATCGGTTGGATATGTCTGTCCGACAACCTCATCTGTCACTTGGAAAAGGTGCATGCTAAATGTGAAATGCTTAGTCTTGCTGCAGACTACCAGGTCGAGATCCTACGCCAGACAATTGATCCTGGACTATGGGCCAAACTCCTCGATGCCATCTGCCAAGCTGGCAATGCCACCTTTGATGAGGTTGCAGCTGAGCTCATTTCTGCACACAGCCCAGATGTAGTAGGAGTGATGCTTGCACATGCTGTAAAACAGAATGCAAAGGAAAGTCCAATGACTTACCACCAGAGACTCTGGATAGCCTACCGAGCAGGAAAGCATCTAGCACAAGAAGCTGTGGATGTAGATCTTATTGAATATAAGACCTTGTTCCTTAAGAGCATGATCCTTGCAGTAAGAGAAACAGTAGAGCCAACCGCCTATCCCACCACTGAAATGTTTGCCAACATTCTTCAGAAAACTGAGAGAGTTTATCAACTCTATGCCTGTGATCTGTGTTCTGGTTCCAAATAAGTTACTGCCATGGAGCCTACCCCAGTGGCAGTGACGCATTACACGGTGGAAGGGCAGGCCCAACATAAACAGCCCTCCCTGCAGACAACCAACACCCACAGGATGCCCAACAACCACAACAGCAGCAGCAACAGCAACAGCAACAGTGGGGTGAGAACCGGAATTATCACAAGAATAAAAAACACCATAAGAATAACAAGGGTAAATAACAACAAAGACCAGGCCCTTCATATAGGGAGATAGCCAAAGAGAATCGGAAGTTCAGAGAGCTTCTGGGACAAGTGCGCTCTGTAGCAGTTGTTGTTCCCACTCAGGCCCTTGCAGCCACACAACCGGGAACACAGGCCTCAACAGGCCATGGAGATACTGGAAGTACAGGCCCTCAGGCCCTTACAGGGCTGAATCTAGAAGCACCTCCCTATATAGCATCTGTGCAGCATGGTGAAGTGGTTCATAGGAGCCAGGCCCAACCTCTCCATGCCTCCACTAGTACAGATTGACAATTACAGGCCCCAGTCTGTATTGTAAACAAGCTGGTCTTGGATACAAATCTGCACTGAGGCCAAGGTCGGGGGCCACCTAATTACAGTGTTATTGGATAGAGGTGCGGCTGTATCTGCATTACATAATGACCACCCAGGTACATCTCCTTGGTCTACTGGATGAAGGACCAACATGTCAGGAGTAGATGATACTAGGTTACCTGCATACCGTTCTCTACCATTGCCTGTAGAGCTGGGACATCTGAAGGCCTCTCACACCTTCCAATTAATGGTATTGCATGATCATCCTAGTATTATTGGAATTGACTTCCTTGCACCACATGGCTGTGTGGTGGACCTAGCTAATAAGCTATTGATACAGATTCAGGGCCAGTATCATACCATCATGATCCCTGAATCACACGTGGTGGCAATAATATCTGTCAACAATAAAGAGTGTGATGTCATAGCTTTGTTCAAGAACCATGAGCTTTTCCCAAAGCTCTTTCCCATTCTACAAAGGCACACGGAGGCATTTGCCACCAATAAGCATGATTGTGGTAGAATGCACACTGTCATCGAAGTCCCAGGCCCAGCACATGAGAGGCAAAGGCAATATCCTTTCCAACCTGAGGCCTTGTCTTCTCTAAGGGAAACAATAAAATCACTCCTCAAACAAGGTGTCATTAGGACATGTGTTTCCACTGCCAACTCCCCAGTGTGGCCTGTGAAGAAACCCACAGGCACCTGAAGACTTACTATTGACTACAGGAGACTGAACCAGGTCACCCCCAATTGTGCTCCAACTGTTGCATCAGCACCTGACTTGCTATGACTTCTGACTCCTGAACAAAAATGGTTCAGTGCCCTGGATATCTCCAATGGTTTCTGGCCACTGCCATTGGCCCTTAAAAGTCAATATAAGTTTGTCTTCACCTTTGAAGGAAGACAGTACACGTGGAGCTGCTTATCAGAGGTATTCTATAACAGCCCTTCCCTGTTCTATCTGTACATGATGGACACCCTTGAGGGTTTCTCTACCCCCAGTGTCTCTTGCAGTATGTGGATGACCTGCTGTTGGCAACAGCCACACAGGAACAACACTTGGATCTCTTGGATGAACTATTAACTCTCATCCAGAGAGCAGGCCTCAAATGTAATCCAGCAAAAGCACAACTATGTCAGAAAGAGGTACTCTTTCTGGGTCTGAGAATAACTGATCAAGGCTGAAGCCCAACCTTGAAAAAGATACAAGTATTACAAGATTTGCCATTGCCCACCAGTGTGGCCACTCTTAGGAGATTTCTAGGTATGGTTAACTATTACAGAGATTTTATTTGATATTTTGCTCAGAAGGCTGCTCCTCTGTGTGATTTACTTTATTTTTTATTTTTATTTTATTGAAATCTAGGATTACACATACCTTTGAGCAGGAACTGCTAATTTACAAAGGTTCCATGTCGAAGGAATAGGGGTATACATACATACAAAGGTCAACATAGTAATACATAGTTACACAATAAAAAGTAGTAAGAGACTGAGGCTTAGGAAATTTCAGTAATTCAAAATGTGCCAAATGTTAGGTAGCATGACATACCAGCCAAGGCAATCTTAGAAATAAGTGCTACAGGTGAAGGGGTATGCAGGCAGGAAAGCCATTGTTGGAGGGTAGAGGTGAGGAAAGAGCTCTAAAGGGAGGGAGGGGAGGATAAAAGTCAGGAAATGCCTGGGGGGGAGGAAAGGGAGAGAGGGGGGCAAGGGGGTAGGCAGGTAGGAGGGGGCAAGGTGGGGAGAGGTAGCAGTCAAGACTGAAGTGGAGGGCAGTGAGCGGTGGGGCCCCTGATTAGGCGAGGCAGTCACAACGACTAGTTGAAATGAGATGAAGTCGGAGTTGTCTCTTAAAAGGGCCAAGAGCAGCAGCAGTAAGAGTTTCTTTGTTGAGAGTATTGTACCACTGTGGTGCTCTATGGGCAAAGGCCCTCTGGCCCATGGTAGTCCAGCATCTGGGGACAAGGGAGGTTAGTTGTTGTGAACTTCTAGTTCACTGGGTGCTGTGGTGGTCAATAAGGAGCTTTTCAATGCCTGGGGGCATGACCCCGAGGAGGACTTTTTTGGCTAAGAGGCAGGCTTGATACTGTATTCGGCTGATGAGAGGAAGCCATCCTGTCCAAGTGTACAGGTCACAAGTGCGTGTAAGTCGGTCAGCCCCAGTTAGCAGCCTGCATGCTTTGTTGAGTGCAACTGTAATTCTGAGGAGGGCAGAGGCGGAGGCAGAGCCATAAATTGCTAGTCCGTAATCAATGATGGAGGTGACAGAGCTGTTGATAGCCAACCGGAGAGTGTCAGGAGTCATGCAGTGTTTGTGCCTGTAGAGCAAGCCTATACATATGTTGGTGGCTTTGGCAACAGAATCTATGTGCCGGTGGTAGGAGAGTGAGCTGTCCAATGTGACACCTAGGTATTTAAAATCATGAATGTGTTCAAGTAAGGTCCCTGTTTGGTTTAGGATGGTAAGGTCACGGGATTTGTACTTGCTCCTGGCATTGTAGAAGGTCATAACCAGGGCCCCTACTTTTCTGCGGCACAGTGGGACCAAGTTCTGCGGCAAGACTACCATTTGCCGCAGAACTTCTGCGGCGGTGGTTTGTAATTTCTGCGGAAGTTCTGCGGCACTAACAAACTACCACATAACAGTGTCAGCTTGTCATCATGACTTCACTTTCATGGCAGTGGTTATAGTAATCAGGATGGTGGAAAGCACTAGTTCAAAAAATAACAGACTTATAAAAATAATTTTATGCCTAAAAAAGCAAAACAAATGTCTCTCCCTTAAGGTCCTAGCCTGTTGCATAAATGACTTATGCAAGGGGGATCTTATGTGATAAATAAGGTATTTCTATATGCATGCTATCTATCCCACTAATGAGGTTTCCACTGTCTATCACTTATATATTTGTATGTGCTTTCTACACCACTCACATATGCAATCTGTAATATACATGCAAATATGCGTGTGTGTGTGGTGAGAGAGACAGAGATACTGTATGTGTGTATGTGTGTGTGTATATATATATATATATATATATATATATATATATACATACATATATATATGTGTGTGTGTATATATATATATATATATATATATTTTTTTTTTTATTTCCATGAACTTGCATCCTCATTCATACAGGTCTCATTGGGAATGGAATAGAAGAGTTATTGCAAAACTCATTTTTCATGTCAACCTGCTTTCCCTGACACGCTACGTAACACCATCAGGCCATGACATGCATGTTAACCACTTGTGAGATACAGCTCTCTAGCCCAACACAATGTGTCCACCATGTGACAGAAGACTGCACCATACCTTCCCAGGCTCCGAGCAGTGATGTGTTCCACCAGTCCTCGTGCTGCCCAGCCAGCTCCCAGAGCTAATCTCTGAACCTGAGCTGCCGGCACGGAAACACAGCATGCTACCCTCTGGTTCAACAGCTGTCCCTGCACACATTTCTATCAACCAATGACAATATGTAATCAATAACCCTGGCAAAAATACGTACAGTGCAATTATTTATTTAACAGGTCTATTCTTTCAACAGGTCTACACATTATTATATTTCACTTTTCTGGGCATAATTACTTTATTTTTCTTAAAAATTTAGAGAGTTAAATTCATTTTACCAGTTATTCATTTTAGATAGCATCTCTATACCTTAAAGGCACAAATAGGTTTGTACAAAGTGAGGTATGGACTTAACAGGTCTGTGCTATTGACAAGGTTTTGTTTAAGTTGGCCCTAGCGCAACAATGTAAGACTGAAAATTGTATTAGGCTGTAGTGCAGGTTGAGCAAATATCACCATGCATGATGTGCTGTGCCACTGTCTCTGGCAGTGGGAGCTGTGGTAGATAAGTGACTGTTCATTTCTGTTGCAGAATGCAGCCATTTCATTAGCTAACGTATGATGCTATAGCAATGATAACATCACATTCTGAACATATGGGAGGGTTTGGATATAAAAAGAGGGGAAGGGAACCAGATTTTATGTATAAACAGAAATATTAAAAAATCACCAAGAAGAGTAAATTCTGCGGCACCTCAGAAGTTCTTCGGTAGATTGCAAGTTCTGTGCAAAATTCTGTGGCCGCAGAATTCTAGGGGCCTTGGTCATAACCTTTATTTTGCTGTATTTCATGACCAGTTTGTGTGACTTGAACCCTTCTGCGATGCACATGAATTCAAGCTGTAATTGTTTCTCAAGGAGCTCTGCATTTTGGTGGTTGGTGAAGATGACTGCGTCATCAGCGTAGAGCAGTAATTTCTGGTGGCAGACACTGGGAAAGTTGTTGAGGAAGAGGCTGAAGAGTAGTGACCCCAGGATGGACCCCTGTGGGACCCCTGAAAGGACTGGCTTTTCTTCTGAGGTGACACCGGAAATTCTAACCCACTGGACCCTCTCCCCAAGGTAGCTTGAAAACCAGAGCAGCACTTCATTGGAGAGCCCAATGTTTGATAATTGCTTGAGTAGGAGTGGGTGGTTCACAGTATCAAAGGCTTTCATAAGGTCAATGAATACTGCCCCTACACAGTTTCCTTGATCGAGCGTGGAATGGATGAAGCCCGTGAATTCTAATAGTACAGTGGTGGTACTGTGCCCTTTTTGGAAACCATGTTGCTCAGGACACTGGATGTCTTATTTTATCAGGTACTTGACTAGTTGGTCTGAGGCGATGCACTCCAGGGTCTTACACAAAGGAGGGAGGATGGAGATAGGTCTGTAGTTGGAGTGCAGTGATTTGTCTCAACTTTTGTGTACCCGTGTGATGGTTGCCTGTTTCCAGTGAGATAGGAGATGGGACATCCTTAGTGATAGATTGAGGACCTTTGTCAGGGGTTCAAGGACTTCTTCAAGGGCAAGTGCTAACAACTTCAGGTCAAGGGAGTCACCGCTGTAGCCTGCATTGTGAATGGCCTTCCAAATATAGGTTCTGACTTTATGCACTGGGATCTCCTTGAAGTAGAATTGTGGGGCAGGGTGTAGGAGAGGAGTAGCTGCAGGCGAGTTACTACTAGAGGGGGCATCAAAGAAATTAGAAGGGAGAACACTATCCAAGTTGAAGAACGCATTGTTAAAGGTGGTGGTGATTGTGTACAGGTTAGATGTTGGTGTTCCATTTATGTTGAGCATGGTGGGTGGTGACTTAGGGTCCTTGCCTGTAAGGTCCTTCAAATTACTCCAAAAATTTTTTCCATCACCCCAGGAGTTGGACAGAACTTCCTTGAAGTATTTGCTTTTGGCACTCCTAACTGCCCGCGTGCACTACTTTCTGGCAGCTTTATACTTTTGAATATCCCCAGGTTTGGATGTTGCACGGGCACAGTGCCAGAGATGATCCCTATGTTTGAGTAAAGTGATTAGATCGGGGGTTATCCAAGGGTTAGCTCTGCCCCTGACCTTCAGCTTTTTGAGAGGTGCAAAGATATTGCAGGCCACAGTGAAGTGGCTGATGAAAAGGTCTAAGGCTTGGTTTACATCAATGACAGAGTCGATTGGTGTCCAGTCCAGGTGGCTTAGGTGTGTCTTTAATAGCTCAAGGTACCCCTGCTTTAACACTCTGGTGTAGATTATTTAAGGAGGGGGCTTAATGAATTTGTCCAGGTACATGTGACCAGTGAGTGGTCACTGATCCCATCAGGGAGCACTGAGACTTTTGAGATTCATTCAGGATGATTAGTAATTATCCAGTCCAGAAGTGTGTGCGACCCTATCCTATAATTGCATCTGGTGGGGATGGTAACAAGCTGGGTGAGGTTCTGTGACGTGACAGCATCCTTGTAGTTTCTGGCCTCCAGCAGAAAAGGAAATTCCCTGGAACTGGGGCCCTATTCATACACAGGTTGTGATGTCACTAAAACAGGCCTTGGCCTCGGCTTCAGATCTGGTTAACTCCAATCCAGGACTGCCATTCCATCTGGAGTGTGCCACCTCTGACATAGCTATGTCAGCAGTGTTGGCCCAGAAGGTTCATGGTACCCTGAGACTCATTGTATATGCATCACAGCTTTTGACCCAAGTGGAGCAGAAGTACAGCATTTGTGAAAGGAACCTTCTCGCTACTTACTGGGCTGTCAAGCACTTCTTGTATATCATTGGGTGCTCTCCACTGATTATTAACACAAACCACACCACAACTACCTTTCTGTTATCAGACAGAGTGAAGGATGGGTCAGTCTCTAATACTAGGCTGACACACTGGTCACCTCTTCTCCAAGATAGAGACATACAGGTACACCCAACCAAAATGCCATCTATGCTGGCACATGGACTCCTTTTCCAAGGAGAATCACATGATTGTACACTGCAACCACCTGATCTGCCAGATCCAGGTCCTTTTCTCCCTGCCACACTACAAATACTAGAGAAAACCTCACTGTATTGTATTTTTACAAATGGTTCAGCTTCCTACTACCAGGTAGAACAGATTGCAGGGATGGGTATCTTAGTGATTTGCCCTTATGGTAACACTGATAACATTTCTAAGCATTGCAATGTGGCATCATCACAATATGCCGAGATGGCCACGGTGGCTTGTGTCCTCGAGTTCATCCAGCATGGGACCGAGGATACCATCATCTTCACAGACTCTAACTGGGTTTGTTGTTCTCTTACAGAATTCCTTCCTTTCTGGCAGAAGAACTCATTGCTCTCCTCTGATGGCAGCCCAGTTAAACATAAAGAACTGGTAATATAAATACACTCACTGGCACAAAGGTTTGCACACAAACTCTATGTACACAAAGTTAAAGCTCATTCCATTCATGACCCCTGTCATGCCTTAAATGACACAGCAGCCACCCTTGCCAAGGAAGGGGCCCCGGGGGGGGCACCTGGATGATGGACCATACAGAGGCCAGAGTGGCCGTACACATTGCAGCAGTCAGAAAGAAACCTGAAGCCTTTTCCCCCCTGGGACTGGTCAGCAGCCCAACACACTGATTCTGAACTCAAAGAAGTGTGAAATTCCTTGACAAGAGCACCAAAGACAATTTACCTACCCATAACCCCTACCAGAGGCATGAAGGTAAGTTACGCTTATCTCCAGATGACAAGCTCATCTGGTACCAACCAGATGACACCACCACCAAATTGTGAGTGTTCCCTAAACACCTTAGGTCTGAATTTTTGCACCAAGTACATGACACCCTCACTGGTGGACACTAGGGAGTGGACAATACCCTCCAGAGGCTCATGACCACCGCCTGGTGGCCCGGTGTCACCAAAGATGTCAAGCAGTACATAGATAACTGCCTTGTTTGTGCGCAAAACAATCCCAACCCCACCAAACAAAATGCCAGACTACTACCACAAAGACATTCTGGCCCTTGGCATGCCATAGAGATTGATTTTATTGGTCCCCTGACCAATACCAGCAGAAACAACAAGTATGCCCTTGTGGTAACTGATCTTTTCTCTAAGTGGGTCGAAGCATTCCCCACTAAGACATGTACTGCTAAAACTACTGCCAAAATCCTCGTAGAACATATTTTCTCCTGGTGGAGCATGCTAGTTAAGGTAGACTCTGACAAAGGAACCAGTTTTACAGGTGAGTTGATGAAAGAAGCACTTAAACTCCTCAGAGTTCACCAGAAGTTCCA
The DNA here is from genome assembly GCA_016271365.2 of Neoceratodus forsteri. Taxonomy (NCBI): domain Eukaryota; kingdom Metazoa; phylum Chordata; order Ceratodontiformes; family Ceratodontidae; genus Neoceratodus; species Neoceratodus forsteri. The sequence goes on from CM028133.1 coordinate 997,884,376, forward strand.
TATACGTTACCATCCACAATCTTTCAGGTAGAAAGATCCAACAGATGGATTAAGCAAATACTTTCCAAATTCATTGAGGACAATCCCAAGACCTGGGATTCCCTGTTGCCATTACTCCTTATGGCAATTAGGGGCACACCCTCTGCCACCAACCAGTTGACACCCTTTGAGGTAATGACTGGAAGACAAAGGAGATTACCTGAACACCTGTTGTTTGACCTGCACACCCCCACAGCACACAGTGTGTCTGTAGACCAATATCTGGAAAAACTTAGACAAGACCTCATACACACACACACACACTTGTTTGCTGCCAATTGCATGGGCAAGGCCCAGCAACAGTCCAAAATATAGTTCGACAAACACACTCAAGGAATAGATTGGTAAGTTGTAGATCAGGTGATGGTTCTCAGATTTGCACTTCCCACACACTCCTTCTACAATAAGTGGGAAGGCCCCTACCTCACTGTCAACAAGCTCAGTCCAGCAGTCTATCAGGTTAGACTCATGCACAACAATAAACTGACTGACAAATGGTTGCATGCAAACCAACTGAAACTGTATAAAGGAGTATAATTATTTGTCCTCACCCCATTGGGTGGAATTGTACTAACCTACAAATGTTTGATTTTCCTTTTCAGATACATTGACAAGATGGCTATCTTGTTCCATTTTCTCCTCATCTCAGGAGTTATTCCCTGCATCCAAGGCATGGTAAAGCACCTCCTTCCTCACCTTGATCCTCCAATTTCAGCCCCAGAAGGAGTTTCCATCAGTATACCTGACAATTTGATTACTGTCCAGGAAGGTTCTGATGCCTACCTCACTGCCTCGGTTGTTGCTCCTGATAAATCTACCCTACAAATTGAGTGGCAAACCACATCGCAAGGACAAATTCTCCCTATGGCCCAGCTCTCCGAGGGAACTTTCCATGGTTGGCCCAATGCTAAATTATCCCCTAAAAGTTCTTTGTCCTTGCTTCAAACTACTCTTAGACAGTCTGGTTTATACAATATTACTGCTTTAATTGATCCCTCATATTGTAATTCTTTGTCTAAGGACTCTGTCAGGAAATTTTGTGCTGTACACAACATGGCCTCTGCTACCATATATCTATCTGTGTTACCCTCTACTGAAAAAAAGCTTTTGGAATGTCGGAAGCATAACCCTGGTCCTCGTAGAGGTCTCACATCCACTGCACTACCTGGTACACTCATTAATAACCTACAATTTATGCATATAACTGTTTTGTTTAATTTGACTTACTGGAATATGAAAGAATTTGGTATGTGTCATACCACTCACACTTTAGCATTTTATAGGACTTTATTGCTTTATAGTTTAGCAGCTTTTCAGATTCGTACTCAAGACCCTATTGCTGGGGTACACACCACCGAGCATAGAGGCAACTTCAGGAGAAAACCTCATCCTGATGATCAAAGTCATAAACATAATACATGTGAAGTTGACAGTTCTGATGTCACTTGTGCAGCAGGCACTGTCACAGGTCTCTTTGGTACAGCTATGTCTATCTGGAACAAAGCAGACATTGCTGCTATCAAATCTCATTCAGCTCAATTCCAAACTGGTTTGGTGAATGATATTTTACCCCATTATTGGATGGTGTGGATGGCCTTAGTCCAGAAGAAAGATACACTGTTTACAATATGCATGGCATTGCTAAGGCATTTACAGACTCTAAAGCAAAGATTAATGCACTCATTGCACAGAATAACAAAGAAGCAGATAAACAATATATTGTCTGTGAGATTTTATGCTGTCTATGGCTCATACATTATCACTACCATCAACAATCTCTTCCATGATCTCAAATCTGGAAGGATCCCTGATATAATACATGACAGATGTATTTCTAAATGGTGTTGTCCACAATATAAATCCCCTAGCTGTAGTGCTATGTGTATGCAACAAACTTGAACTATTCCTCTTTCCACAGCTAGGAATTTGGGTTTTGTTACCAGATATCCTAATACTGGTCTATGTTTTACCTCTAAGACATGTTCTATCAAAGATACAATGTTTGTTTCTTTTACTGTCTCTACCATGTTTTGATCCCACTACAGCTTTATTTGACAAGCTTGCTTCTGTTCACTCAGTCGGGCACCTCGATGATGACATCTACAGAGAACGCCTAGACTTATCTCCTCTACTGGTCTTCCATCCTTTCCTGGACGCCTGGGTCTCCCTGCACATTGACTGCCGCATTAAGAAGGGCTACATTTACCTGTGTCAGTGTGATGTATTTGATGTTATTAATCCTGTATATGGTTATTCTCCCGACAGTATTGATTGGTCCTTTTCCATGGACAATGACATCAGAACAAATGGCACAGACGTTTTGGACTCAACATTGCTCCAGACAAACTTTACCAGTCTTATCGAGAGGAGGTTCATCGACTGTCAACCAGGATTTCCAAGACCAGCTACACTTGCCCGGTACATTGCAAAAGTGGAGATTGTCTACTGTTAAAATGCAATATAATTCTGATGGCAAGTATTGCGTCCTCACTGACTAAAAGTTACACATATGGAACCCAGACATGTGTTATTGATACCCCAATTCCTCATCAGAAGTCTGTCATTGGACATACAGTTATTACTCCCGTCACCCTCATGGATGCTGACATTATTGATGGTAACCCTGATTATCTGCTCACCCTTTCTGAATATTAACCATATTTTAATGTACACATTGATCCACTGTCACTTACATTAAAATCACTTTTAAAAAGAAAGACACTCACCTCATCCACATCAGCAATACTATAACCAAAGCTAATGAAGCTGTTCTTGCACTTATTAATGATGGTGATATGAACAATGCATTAACTAACACTTGGTTAGAGATTACATTTAAAGGTTTTGTTATTATACAAGCATTTTTAATCTTTTTTCTTGATTATTATGCTTTGCTGCCTGCGGCGCACACTGCATCAACACTGTGAGCAGCTGGAGTTCCTTTACAAAGCTTACGCGTTGGGTTTCAAATGGCCCCTGCTCCCTGTCCATTTCCCTATTTGGCTGTGTTGCTCTGAGAAGCAACAAGGGAAGGAATGTTACATGAGGTCCCTGTACCCTCATTGGCACCCCCAGAGGTACACCATAGACATGCTAGCATTTAGGCATATGTTATGCTAACATATAGGGCTATGGGCTAAGGGCATCTACCGTATAAGAGTAGATGTCAGGATATGTATGCATATTATTGTTATTCACTTTGCTTGCTAATACATATATATTTCTTATGTATTTCTTGCTTACAAGATGTTAGGACACCTGTGTCCTTGTAATGATTATGATATATAAGTCAGCATTGACACCTTTTGGTGATTTGTACTACTACACTGATTTATGTGAGAACTGTACTCTTTTGTTTCACAAAGTGATGACTACTACAAAATTGTATAATGTTATCTTGGACTGTGGAGCTACCTCTAATTTAGCCAATAGGGCTCATCTCTGTAACTAGAAATGTTTCTATCTTATAGTAACCATAGTAATTATCATAGGTATATAATGTGAGACATTACGTCTTCTACCTCAGACACCCCAAGAGACACAGAAACTCCTCGAGGTATAGGGCACGCTTAGCATTGGCTCCCAGTTTGTATTGGTAAGAACTGCTTAGGGCAATTGTAATTATCCTTTTTGGCAGTAATAAACCAGTTTATTACTCTTATGCAACATGTCTGTGATTCCTTCCATTCCCAATATTGCCAAGAACCTGAGAGTGAGGTTTAGACCTCCTGACAAAGGCCTCCTTTAGGGTGCATGATCTGGGTGTTATTTTCAACAGTGGACTGATGTTTGAGCTTCAGGAGTCATCCATTGTCCATACCAGTTTCTATCATCTGAGGAATATCACCAAGATAAAGCCCCTAGTTCTGCCTCTGGACCTCCCCACCTTGGTTCATGCCTTTGTGATGTACAGGCTTGACTACTGTAATGTGCTCAATCTTGGGGTCTCTGGAGATACCCTGCACTGGCTGCATCTGGGACAGAATGCATCAGCTGGGTTGTTGCTGGAACAGTCTCGGTACTGTCACATCACTCCAGTGCTGCGTGAAGTGCACTGGCTTCTCGTCAGGTGGAGGGTCCTCTTCAAGGTGGGCTTGCTCACTTTTAAGGCCCTACATGGCCTGTGCCCTAGTTACCTGAAGGACCTTCCTACACCTGCTGTCTTGGTCTGCTCCCTCCGCTCCCACTCTAGGGACTTCCTTGCGTTTACCAGGATGAAGCTAAAAACAGCAGGCGACAGAGCACTTAGTGTCACTACCCCCATCCTGTGGAATTCATTATCTCCAGCTGTATGGAAGGCCCCTTTTGTTGAGGCATTCAAAGCCTGTCTCAAGGCCTTCTTATATAATCAGGCCTCCCCGGACTTTGTATTATCGTTCCTTCTGCTCCCTGAACTCTGTCTAATCTGGCCCCTGGCTGCAACTTAGTTAGTAAATAGTGCTGATCATAGTATCTATGAATTTTATAATACTGAGTTATAGGGCAGATTATTTGTTTTGTATATTATAGTGATATTTTGTAAAGATAATTTATTGATTGTGTTTGCATGTAATTTTAATATGTTCCACGCTCAGAGCCTCCAGGATGGGCATCTTTTTAAATAAAAATGGCCTTGCCTTGCCTCCCATGCCCACCCTTTTTTCTTCTTCACTCCTGTCTCTCCTGAGGAGACACTAATGGTTCTCCTCTCCATGAACCCTTCCACAGGCTTCTCACTGAATGACCTCGACCCTAAACTCCTATATCTTTCAGCCTCTGCTATTGTCTACCCTCTCTCCCTAATTCTAAATCACTCCTTCAAGTCATCCTCTATTCCCTCACCCTGGAAACATGCAGTGATCCTCCCTCTCCCTAAGGGTGGTGACCCTTCCTCCCCTGCCAACTATTGCCTAATCCCCCTTCTCCCTGCCCTTGCCAAGCTCCAAGCACACCTAGTTCTCTCTCAACTAAATTCTTTTCTTGCTTCCTCTTCCTTCTTCACCCCATTCCTATGTGATTTTTGGAAGAACCACTCCATTACCACCTCCCCTCCTTAGGCTCACTGACACAGTCCTCACCAGGATGAACAATGGCCTCATCCACTTATGGCCAATTAGTCCCCAGACATTTCATCATGATACACTGATAGCAGACAACTGGTCGCAATGCACAATGGATGGTACTGTATTCGTCGCTCATTAACTTTCGTCAACAATGCAATAGTCGCCTAAGAATGGGCAAAAAAACTTCTGTGCAAAAGAAAGGGCAAACTAAGGATTAAATTCAAGGAATGGACAAAATTACTTCTGCGAAAAATGACTGCTTGTGTGCAACTATATGTATTAAGAATGGGCAAACCCACATGTTTTTATTAAAATCGAGGAAATAAGGGTTTTTTTGTGCAAAGTCTTTATTGAAAGCAAGTGTGTAAAATCATCAGGATTAAAATCAAGGGAAAAAGGTTTTTTTTTTTGGTGAAAGTGTTTATTAAAATCATGAGTAAAAGCAAGGGATGTTTGTGGAACAAGGTGTCATGAAACATTAATTTTAATTACTGCCACAATGTCATGTAAATATTTTTTTGGGGTGCGTGGGTATATATCCAGGCAGATGGACTTATACACTTTTTTGAGCCATGCGTATTTGCTGTTTTTCCTTAGAACATCATGTCCAAGCACCATATGGCACCTCTGGAGCAATACTGCATGTTGCTCTTGTCTGAGCTTTCTTGTCAGTTTTGCTCTGATTGGGTGGCTTATGCTGACTGTCCTGGAGATCACATGATGCCAAGCCTAAATGGCATTATTGCTTCATGGTAAGTCATCAAGCACTCTGGAGTATTGATTCCAAAAAGATACAGCAAACCTTGGTTGCCTCCTTTTTTTTCTACTGCGTGTTAGCCTCCCAATGTAAGTGGCTTCGAAATAATCTAACAAGCACTCCAGAGCAACAAAATTAGCATCATCTTGCATTGTCTCAAATTAGTGCTCAGCATGTTCCACTGGCACATATGCCAATGCCAGTAAACAGCGAATCTTGTGTGTGAAGTCAGCATCTTGAATATACCGCTACCGCATTCCTTCTTGTTGAACACGCTGCCACAGAGCCTGACCAAGGTGAAAGTTGCAACCTGACAGTTTGGCAGATGGAAACATCTGTTTCAGTACAGTAATGGATGCCATTTCAAAATCGGTCATTATGATGACAGGGCATGTTTCGCCACCTAGTAATGCCAGTAGGTGTTCAAAGAATCATCGGTACACCGCCTGACTATGATCAGGCAAAAGAGCATACACACACATGGTTTGTTGACACCCTTGACCAGTGCATGCACAGTATACAACTGGTCATCTTGCTGAGGTGCAACGATGAACATGCCATCACAGAACCAGTGCTGGTGGTCTCTGAGCACTTGCAGATCAGACTCGCTGGCAAATATGACCATGTCTTCTTCATGTACCCTTATAAAATCCTTGCCATTAACTGTCTGTGCAAACTGAGAAATGGCTGTATCAGAAGGACCACATAATTACCTCTGTCTGCGCACGTCTCTGTGAAATGTTTCCTGGCTAGGCAGCAAATGTGCATGACTGACATATATGGCTTCTAGTGCTTGCAAAACAACATTGCATGTGCACTCTTAGGAGTCAGCTGCCTTTCACTTCATGTCACTTCGTGCCTTTATGACCAGTGCACAACCGTGTTGCGGAGCCTGGTTATGCTCAGTTGGATCTTTCAATATAGAGTCCCCCTTGGTGTGCAATCGCACCCTGCAAGTACGCAGCTCACATCTCCAGAATACTTTCCCTTCTGACCCATCTTTCTTCTTAGTGTACAGAAAGTTGTCTAGACATAATTTATGCTTTCTTCTTTGTGACTCCACACACTCCATTTTGTTACAGCAGTGAATGCAAGCTCACTGACAGGCTCGCCTTTATAGAGCCATTAATTATCACCTTCACTTTCTGGAGACTGACAAATGGTGTCATCAGATGTGCAACCCTTTACTATATCTGTGGTGGTGCTTGACTCATCTGCTTCGTATAATAATTTCTACTGCATGCGACAGTTTTGGTTGCTGAATTCATGGGAAAATTGGCAGGAATACAATGTATAACTGAAGGATAACTGACAGAGAAGTGGAGGAAGTGGAGGAGCATGCATGGGATACGATGGAGAACTGATTGTGAAGAGAATGAGCAGTGGTCAGGTAAACATTGCAGTTTATGGTTATTCTTTGCTAATACCATAATAGTCAAGCAAGGAAGGTTGGTCATGGTTATGATGTGGCTACGAATTGACTATGACCAACATGAGTGCAGCAATTTAATATCCGCTGTCAGTTGTCTGCTCCGAGTTCACTGCAACAAAATTGCAGGTTACGAGTTGTCCGTGAACCTCCTCATCACCTCTGCTATTTTTGTCAACCTCACTAAGGCCTTCGACACAGTCTCTCATGCCCTGCTTCTTGACTCCTTTATGACTGCTGGCCTGTCTGCTTCTGCTCTTAACTGGTTTAGAGCCTACCTTACAGGCAGAATGCAATCAGTCAAGATTTAGGATGCAATCTCCCCCCCCTTCAAATTCCACTAGAGTCCCTCAGGGCTCTATGTTCAGCCCCATTTTCTTTTCCATCTTCCTAAATGATCTTCCTATAGTCTGCTCCCCCTCCTCTTCTATACATATGTATGCTGATGGTACTGTCTTGTTCACCTCTGGCGAATGTGCTACTGATGTAGAAACACCCTTCAGCATGACTTCTGCCAGGTTCAGCTCTGGTTTGCCTCACATCAGCTATTCCTAAATGCCAAAAAGACAGTCTCCATGACCTTCTGCACTAGACAGAGACTCTCTCTAGGCTCCACTCCTTACCCTCCTTCTGTACCCTTGATAGGACCATCCTTGAGGACACCTCATCTTTCAGATACCTTGGGGTCTGGCTGGACCAACACTTCAGCTTCGCTGGCCACATCAGTGCCATCCTGAAAAAACTGCACCCCAAGCTTGCTGCCTTATTTAGGAACCATAGTTGCTTCTCTTCTACTGTTCAGTGTGAACTTGTCCAGAAGATGATCATCCCAATTTTTGACTACTGTTGTGTAGTCTATGGTGCCACTCCCAAATCTACCCTAACCAGACTGGACTCTTTCTTTAACTCCTTCTGTCGATTTGTCCTTGATGTTCCCACTTGCACTCATCATTGCGACCTATACCATGCTTTGTCCTTTCCCCCACTTGCTAATAGACACCTTGCTCATTGTGCCAAACTCACTTCAAAATTCTGGCTAGGAGAACTTCCTTCCTTCCTTACTTGCTCCCTCTCATCCCCCCCCCTCTCTTTCTGCTCTCTCAGATCTACTGACACTCATACTTTGCTAGTCCCCCATCGAACCACCCTCATTGGTAAATCAGGCTTCACCTATCATTTCCCCAAAACCTGGAACTCCCTTCCCCCCAAATACAGCACTCCTACTCTTCCCACTCCCTAGCCTCTGCTTTACATAACTTTCTCTTTGCTATCTGCTCGTTTCAATCCTTCCTAATTTCCCTTTGTGATTGCTGTACTACCTGCTCCAATCTCCTGCTAATCCTCTCTCCTCCCTCTCAGCCAGCTACCCTACACTCCCGCACTACTTTTCTCTTCCCCCTTATTGCTATCTCAACTTTTCCCTACCACCATTTCCAAGTTGCCTGTGCATGTCTATGCCCCCTGGCAGGGTTCTCAACATCCTGGAGGGGCCTAATACAGGGCAAGCCTCTTCACTCCCCCATCATCCCCTCTATACTCTTAGTCCAATTCTTGTCCTCCCTAATCTACACCCCCAGCCTGCTTCCTCACCCCTCTGCACTTAAATAAATATGCATTAGTTCACTTGGATCCGATCGCTAGCACTTATTGACCTGTCCAGACAGGTCATATATATGTATGTATAATTCTCAGTAATGTATGTATTAATCCACTGTCATGTTAAATGCAAATCTGTAATCCACTCTACAAATGTAAATTGTATGTACATTTGTATGCAAATGAATTGTGTTTCCCACACTGAAGTTATATTGAATGTCAAATTTTCTCATCCTGCCGGCCCCGTGGTGCTGAGGGTTGAGGCGCTGGATACCACACCTCATGCCATGCGGGTGACCCCTGTTCGGGAGTGAGCCTGGATCACCAGGGGTCAGCAAGGAAGGGGGAGGATTGAGCAGCCAGAGGACAGCTCTCCTTCCTCGAGGGGATCCAGGGACTATGCCCGGCACTGCTGTGACCTCTGGTGGGAACGGAGGTACCGCAACACTACAGGGCTCAACTAGAGGGTTGTGGAGCCCTGGCAAGACATTTCCTGGCATCATTGCATGTCTGGGCTGCGCCTGGGGGGGGGCAATGAGGAAAAAACAAGAAAAATCACCACTCCCGGAGATAGGCGACGGCACCACCCTGCAGCCACACTCCATTGGATGGACTCATCCAGCTCCTGGGCTGAGCCCAGCCCAGCCTGAATTTATAGATAAAGCACCCTGGGAGGATAGGGTGGCCCCACCTCGGGAGGGCTCAAAGCAGAGGGGATAGCCGGGCAGGTGCGCTGGTGAGTTTCAGGCCCGGAGGTAGAGCTGGGGTGAGTGGATGCCAGAGAGAGCTCTCCGGGGCTCAGCAGAGACAGAAACAGAGTTGAAAAAAAAATAAAATAAAATAATTTTCTCATCCTTCTGTATCTCCCCCCAGGTTTCACTGGGTGATGAGCAACTTGTAGTTTAGTGTTCCTTCCTGGTGAAACATTTCAATAAATAAATAAGTGAATAAATAAGATTTGACTTCATTGGATACATTATTACTTGCAATGAAACCTGCTTTCAGTGAATGGGGGTGTGGCCACTTAACAATCTCTGCCAAAAGCTATTCTAACAGCTTCTGACCCATGTGTAATCCAGTGACACTTCATCAGAGGAGCTAGGCGCCAATTTCAAATGGTGCAGTCATGCCTGATTGGCTCCTCTGTCACCTGAACTGCCCACAAAATGGCTGATCTCCAAGCCCCGCAGCTCATTCCAGCCTTTTGAGGACCCAGGTAGGTGAGGGAGACCCTTTTCATCGGGGCCTCCCGCAACAAATCTCTTTCCATGATCTACTGCTCCAGGACCCGGCATAGAGGTGCCGGCTTGTTGCTTTCCCCAGGTGGACCTCTCCTGGCCCCTCTGAACTCTGGCAAGACTTTTAAAATAATTTGACTCACTGGATCCGGGGTGTTCAGTGGGAGCTTCTCTCACGCTGCTCACTGGGACTGCATATTTGTTTCGGGGGAACATTTTGGACAAGCTTAGGTATCCATGCCAGTGATATTGTGACAGAGAAGCTAGGCACCAATTTCAAATGCTGTAGTCATGCCTGATTGGCTCCTCTGTCCACCATGATGCCTGGACTGCCCAACACAAGGCTGATTTCTGAGCCCTGTGGCTCACTGCAGCCTTGTGAGGACCCAGAGAGGCGAGGAGACCCTTTTCAGTGGGCACCCCCGCGCAATGAAACTCTTTCTGTGATCTATAGCTCCAGGACCTGGGGTAGAGGCGCCAGCGTGTTGCTTTCACCAGGCAGACCCCCCCAACCCCTTTGAACTCTGGCAGGACTTTTAAAATAATTTGACTCACTGGATCTGGGCTGCATGGTGGGAGTTTCGCTCCCACGGCTCAAAGGGACTGCATATTTGTTTCAGGGGAATCATTTTCCCATCCACCCACCCCATTCTGTCCTCCCACTAAATGCTCTCTAGCCCTTACCACTAGCCCACCTCTGGGGGAACCTATCACATCACTCCTCCAGCTGGATCAGCTGTCTTATTTTCACATAGCTACATGTGCTACCTTTGGGTAATTCCCTCTGATCTCCCTTGCTGTGGTCAAACAGGGTGCTCAGACACCTATCCCTGCTGACTGACTTGCTATATAAATGTCTGGTGTCATAAAGAGCATGTAATGTAATACACTGTCTTATTTGAGCTAGTAAAACAATTTCATTGTCTTAATGAGTTAGTGCTAGTAAAGCAACTTGAGTAAGTAATAGCAACCTATACTCTTTTGAGCTTGAGCTAGCAAAGCAACTAGGGCATGAAACAGCAATTGCCACATAACCTGTTATTAACTATGAGTTACTACTTGAATACTGCCAGTTAGTACCCTACCTTGCTTAAGCTATGACTTTGCTGCTCGCAGAATTTGCCACCTTGTAACCTACCTAACTTTCATTATAAACCACTGGTGCTACACTGTATCCCTTGGGACTTCCCTAGCTCAGAGCCTCCCTGCAAACTGCTGCATATGATGCTGCCCCTCAGTGGTTACTCTGTCCTCCCCGGTCTGGCCAGGAGCATGGCTCAAAACCCTGGACCTCCAGCCACCAAGCCCTCCTTCAGGATCCCCCCCCCCGCCTGGCTATCCACCAAGGGCATACAAATGGTACACTTGAATGTGCAAAGTCTCCTACCACATCTAGCAGAGCTAACAGCTTGGGTTGCTCACTACAACCCTGATAACATGGGGGTCTCAGAAACCTGGCTGAAGCCCCACACCCCAAACCCTGACCGTGCCCTCCTGGGCTACAACTTCTTTAGGCAAGACAGAGCAGGGAACAAACATGGGGGTGTGGTGCTCCTATACTATAAGGTGCATCTAAATGTGTCTATTATAGGGCATACGCCCCAGACATCCCCCACCTGTGAGTTCTTGCATGCTCTCCTCCTGCTAGATAGTACTAGAAAGGTACACCTGGTTTGTGCCTACAAACCCCCTCAGGGAGGAGTGCTAGGGCTCTCCTCCCTCCTTGACAGCCTCAGTGCCAAGGCTGGCACAAATGAATTACTAGTCCTTGGTGACTTTAACCTTAATTGGATGAGCCATAACATCAAACAATATGAGCCCCTGCTGTCTGGTCTCACCCTCGGCCAACTTATCATGGAACCCACAAGGCCCTCCTCCTGTGGGGAAAAAGGATCCCTCATTGACTGGGTGCTGAGCAACAGACCCAATAGAATAGTCTCCTCAGGAATTCTCCCTGATGCCATCTCAGATCACTCTCCCACCTCCATGGGGTATCTCCAATCCCAAAATCCCCAGTAAAGTGATCCAGATGAGGGACTACTCCAAATTTAACATTGATGACTATCATCCTGACCTAAGTTAAACAGACTGGTCTCAGGTCACTGCCACAAGTGAACCCTCAGGAGCCCTTGACAACTCTCTTGCTGTCTTCACTCCCCTGCAAAACAAACGTGCTCCTCTCACTAAAATGAGGGTATGGGGCACTGACACCAAGTGGATCCATGGTGGCCTACTTTCCCTCATGAAGCAAAGGGAGAGAAGCTGGGCAAGATACAAGACCTCCTCACCAGTATTGACTTCCTTGAATACAGGAAGTTGAGAAACGCATGTAAAAGAGCCATCTGCACTGCCAAGAGTGAGTTCTGTCAATCTGCCCTGCTTTCCTCAGCCAGGAACCCAAGGAGTTTCTGGCAGAACATCAAAAACATTGTGGGAAGGTCCACCAGAGCCCAGATCACTGACATGCATATTTGCAGGGTTGGCTGCAACTACCCCCTTACAACTGCCAACACATTCAACTCCATGTTCTCTGACCTGCTGGCTCACCCGTCCCAGTTCCCTGACCCCAAGGCTCAAGGCCCCTCCTTTAGGAGAAACCCTCAAAACCTCCCTTCTACTTAAAGGCCATTTCCATCATGGATACCCAGAAAATCCTTGCTGGTATCTCGCCTCTCATGGGAGCTGAGCATGACAGCCTTGATCCTAAACTGCTCTGTCTGAGGCATCTCTCCTAGCCTGGCCCATCACCCATATCTTCAATGCTTCCCTAATCTCATGACCCATCCCTGATGTATGGAAAGTGGCCAAGATTATCCCTGTTTTCATGCAAGGTGACTCGAAAAATCTCAGGAACTACCGCCCCATAGCGATCCTGTCTGCAATCAGTAAGCTACTGGAGAAGGTGATTGCCTCACAGCTCACCTACTACCTACAGAGTGATGACCTACTCTCTCCAGCACAACATGGCTTCAGGAAAGCGCACAGTACCTCTACTGCCCTATCTGTGTTCATCTCCGAGATCAGATCTGCTATGGATCAAGGCAAACTGACTGGAGCCATCTTCATGGATCTCTTGAAAATGCGACCCCTTAGGAGCCCTTGACAACGTTCTCACTGTCTTTACTCCCCTGCAAAACAAACATGCTCCCCTCACTAAAAGGAGGGTGTGGGGCACTGTCACTAAGTAGCTCCATGGTGGCCTACTTTCCCTCATGAAGCAAAGGGATAAAAGCTGGTGAGATACAAGACTTCCCTCACCAGTATTGACTTCCTCGAATACAGGAAGTTGAGAAACGCATGTAAAAAAGCCATCTGCATTGCCAAGAGTGAGTTCTGTCAATCTATCTTACTTTCCTTAGCCAGGAACCGGAGGAGTATCTGGCAGAACATCAAAAACACAGTGGGAGGGTCTGCCAAAGCCCAGGTCACTGACATGCATATTTGCGGGGGTTAGCTGCAACAACCCCCTTACAATTGCCAATGCATTCAACTCCATATTCTCTGACCTGCCAGCTCTCCCATCCCAGTCCCCTGTCTACAAGGCTCAAGGCCCCTCCCTTTGGGAGAAAACCCCCAGACTTCCCTTCTACTTAAAGTCCGTTTCCATCATGGAGACCCAGAAGATCCTTGCTGGTATTTCACCTCACATGGGAGCTGGGCATGACAGCCTTGAGCCCAAACTGCTCTGTCTGAGATAATCTCTTCTAGCCTGGCCCATCACACATATTTTCAATGCTTCCCTAATCTCAGAAACCATCCCTGATGGATGGAAAGTGGCCAAAGTTGTCCCTGTTTTCAAGCAAGGCAAACCGAAAAATTTCAAGAACTACCACTCCATAGCGATTCTGACTATGATCAGTAAGCCACTCGAGAAGGTGGTTGCTTCACAGCTCACCCACTACCTACAGAGCCATGACCTACTCTCCCCAGCACAACATGGCTTCAGGAAAGGGCATAGCACCTTTACTGCCCTAGCCATGGTCACCTCTGAGATCCGGTCTGCTATGGATCAAGGCAAACTGACCGGAGCCATCTTCATGGATCTCTCAAAAGTCTTTGACAAGGTTGATCACTCGCTCCTCTGCTCCACCCTGTGGTCCCTTGGTCTTCCACCAGTCCATGCCTGGTTCTCTAACTACCTCTCTGGCAGACAACAATACACTAATTTCAGCAAGACCCTCTCCAATCCCTCTCCAGTGGACTGCAGGGTCCCCCATGGAGCCATCCTCAGGCCCATCCTGTTCTCCCTCTTCATAAATGAGCTACCCTTGCCCCCAGCCCATGGGCACTCCACCCTGTGCATGAATGACCTCGTCATCCTGACCAGCGCCTAGGACATTAGTGTCATAAACACCTGGTTAAACTCCAGCTTCAACTACATTCAAACCTGGCTAAAGGGCCACAAGCTTACTATCAACCTTCAAATGACCCAGGTCATGCTCTTTGGCTCCTTGGCCAAGGCAAAAGCCTGTCATGCTTCCTTAAAAATCTCTGGGGATGATAGTTCCCTCTTGCACATTGCAGATACTGTCAAGTTTCTGGAGTAACCTTTAACCCACAACTGGAACTCATATTGCATATTTGCAATGCATGTAAGGCCACAAACTGCAACTGGGCCTGGCATATGGAGCAGAAAGCTGTCTCACCTCAGCTGCATGTCTCGCCCTTGCCAGGGGGGTCCTCCAACCCATGCTCTGCTATGGGCTTGTCTCCTTTGCCCACGTCCCAAAAACCGGTCTGTCAAAATGTGGCACTGCATACAACAATGTATGTCACTTTGCACATTCTGCCACTCGCCTCACGCACCGCTGTGAGCTTTACTCCCAGCTCAAGTGGCTCCCCCCAGAAAAGCATTGCACCTTTGTCCTGAGCAACTTCATCGACAATATTGTCGGAACTGCCACCCCTCCTGCACTCTCTATATCCCTCAAACCTGCAAACCCTTCCTACCACTTAAGATCCAGTGACTCTCAGGCCCTCCTGATTCCAAAAACTCGCACCTAAATGGGTTATCAGGCATTTGCTGCTTATGCGCCCAGATTGTGGAACCCCTTCCCACAGACACTGGCTCCTCCTCCTCCCATCCCTGCTTCAAAGCCTCCCTATGGGGCTTCCTCAAATCTGCCTCCACTTGTCTATGGACTAACAAATCTACCCACGGTGCCTTCAGCCTGATCAACCTGACCAGCTGAATCGAAATAACCCAGCTCGACTGTTAGATGAGTCTTCTGATACTGAATGCACTATATCCACTGGTTTGCTACCTGATGTATTATACATATATGTGATTTTCTTTATCTGTCCCGAACAATGATTTCCCACAGCGACCACACATCTATGCACTGAAAGTGTGAAAACACATTCCGGCCATATTGTGAAAAATGACAGCTGTACTCTTCATAAGGAAGTGTGGAAAAATGCCACTGGTGAAAATCAGGACTGAAAATATTACAAAGTCATGAACTTTCGAGGGTGCGTGGAAACTGCGCAATGCTCACTCGTAACACAGTCATTTTATGGACTTTTGTCACCAAATTTTCAACATAGCCATTTTAAGAGCTCTGCTCATGAACAGTGTCACTGTAATTTTGTTAATGTGTCCCATACATTGATTTTGCACACCGACTGCGCCATTGTGCGCTACATGGGCAGAAACACATTTTGGGCAAGATGTGAAAAATGACAGCTGTACTGCTCATAGGAGGTGTGGTAAACTGGCAGTGTTGAAAATCTGGAGTGAAAATATTGAAAATTCGCGAACGTACAAGTGTGCGTAGAAACTGCGCAATGCACACTCGTAAAACAGTCACTTTTAGGAAATTTTTTTCCTCCAAATTTTCAACATAGGCTTTTTGAGAGCCCACCTTATGAACAGTGGCAGTGTCATTTCATTACTCAGTCCCGAAAGGTGATTTCACGCAGTGACTGTGAAATCGCCCTTTGGGCCTGATTAACACCATGCCAGTGAGAGCACTCATGAGAAGGGGTCCCAAAAACCCCATGTTGAAAATTTGGTGCAAAAATTCCAAAAAATGCCTGAGATATGCAGCAAAGTTGAAAAAACCCTATCAATCCCATTATACAGCTTACCAGCATTTCTTCAGTTCACGGTTGGCTTTGAAGAGTGCAGACATGTTCCCGGTCCACCGAAGATCGTGGCACCGGAGTCTGGAGGTAAGTATGGGGTGGGGGGATGTGGGAAGGCAGGGTGCACAGTGGGTGGGTGCAGGTGGGCTGGGTGAACGCTGAGGAACGCTTTCTTGTTTACAGTTTTTTTTTAACCGGAAGATGACATGGGATGTTTGCCACGCTGGGGTGGGCTCAGTGTGGCAGCTAGAAGGCTGGTTGGGGGCTGGAATCGACAGGGATTGAGCACCCCATCATTATAGGACTGGTGCCACGCTGAGGCGGGCTCCCAGCATGGCAGCTGTAAGTCTGTTTGGGAGGGTCTGGAGCCGACAGGGGATTGGGCACCCCTGTCTCCCATACGGATGTGTTGCCACACTGGGATGGGCACCCAGCATGGCATATGGAACTCTGTTTGGGGGAAGAAGAGCAGCACAGCTGACAGGTGATTGTGCACCCTCGTCGGCTATACAGTGTATGCGTGGGGGTGCGAGCACACAGTATGCATATGCGTGTGTGTAAGAGGGCAGCACGCATGAGCAGGCGATATCTTATCACTGCTCACGGAAGCATAGCTTCCTCTTTCAACTGTATGCCACTGCATTTCAACTGCTGTCATAGACAGCTCCAGCAGTGATTGGAGAACTGCGACCACACCTGCAAACACACTGACTGAATTGGAAGACACTGACACACCTCTGAAAAACTCGGATGATGGCGCTATGTTTCTTGCACATGTCTGCAAGCAAACATAAAAAAGGCATACTTCATATTGTAATAGAGTCTAGTGAATACAACCAGTTGCTGATCTTATTAGGACATTTAAATACATATCTAATGTGAATCAAAGCCACTTCATTATTTCACTCTTAATAAAACTGTCTTAAACCACAACATGCTGTGTGTCTCTCTGTAACAGTCAGATCTACTAAACAAGCATTTGTCAATGCCGAATGTTTGCTTGCTGGTATTAGCATTGGGCATGCAGGACTTAGACAGATGCAGAACAGGAATGGAGGTGAAGTATTGAAGTTCATGCCAACCCCATCTCCATTCTGTAGAGACGGACAGGCATTGGGGTAAGTGTTTGGGTCATCGTCCATGAAGGGCATGCCATGTGTCATTCTGCACCACATAAACAAAAACACAGATCGGGCAGGATGTGAAGAATGACAGCTGTACCATCCACAGGGAGGTGTAAAGAGATGGCAGTGTTGAACAGCTGTATTGGGAATATAAAAAGTGCTCGCACGTCTGAGCATACAGTATGTGGAAACTGCACAACACATGCGCATTACACAGTCATTTTATGGACATTCATCACCAAAGTTTCAAAAAAGGCATTGTAGGACCTCTGCTCATGAATAGTGTCACTGTGATTTTCTTGATGTGTCCTAAACACTGGTTTCCCACAGCAACCATGCTATTCTGCCCCAGAAGTGCAAAAACACATTTTGGCCAGGATGTGAAAAATGACAGCTGTACTATTCATAAGGAGGTGCAGAAAAATGACAATGTTGAAAAGCTGGAGTGAACACATTATAAATATGTGAAGTTATGAGCATGACTGGAAACTGTGCAATGCACGCTTTGTAACACAGTCATTTTCTGGAGTTTGATCACCAAATTTTCAACATAGGCATTTTACGGTCTCTGCTAATGAACAGTGTCACTGTGATTTTCTTTATGTGGCCCCAACACTGATTTCCCATAGCGGCAGCACTGCTCTGCACTGTAGGTGCAAAAATACATTTCATCCAGGATGTGAAAAATGACAGCTGTACTGTTCATAAGGAGGTGCAGAAAAATGGCAATATTGAAGATCTGGACTGAAAATATTGCAAATTCGCAAAGTTACCAGCGTGCGTAGCAACTGCGCAATGCACTCATAAAAAAGTCATTTCTTGGATTTTTTCCACTAAATTTGCAACAAACACTTTTTTATTACAGTTAATACTTTTTATTGGTTTCATCAGTAAGGTACATGCAGTTAAGCTTCAAAGCCATAGTCATTCTTCTGAACAGACTATAAATAGTGAGATATTCTGGACTATGGATATTACACCTCTTATTTAGTATCTTGTGTGAGAGTGGTACAAGCATGGCATAACATCTCAACAATATTACATTATACATAGGTATTTGAGTATATGACTGCTTACAATATTCACCATAGGGTAGTTCTAAAGGAGTGGACCTCTGTAGTCCCTTACTTTATCTTGATCATTTTTCTAATATGTATTGAAAGGGCATAGAACTCTCGTACATCTAAAGTGAGGCATTATCTCAGCAGGAAGATAGCTTGTTCTTAGCTTAACCTAATCAAAAGGAAACAAAACTTTCACAGGTAACATGTATATATTGTTAAAGATAAATATATGCAGGAGGTCTGGTACTACATTTAAACCGAGAATTTAGGGTTTCCAATCGTTTGCTTTAAATTTAGATAATCACCTATTGGGGGGTAACCCCTGGCATTCAGCCTACCCCTGCTCGAGGGGAATGAAAAGCTATACAGGGGTCCCAGCAGTGGTGATATTTGGACAATGTGCTGTTCACTATATGAGATAAGTGGTCTAATTTGGCAATGAGGGCCATTGAATTATATAGGTCAGATACAGAGGGAATCTCTATAGATTTCCAATGGCTTAGAACGAACCATTTAGCCTGAAGGCTAAATATTGATAGTCATCGGGTCTGCAGCTTAAACAGCTTCAAGCCCTGAGGCATCAAACCCAGAATCCAAAGCATAAGGGACAGGCCAACTGTAGCTCCTAGTATTGTTCAACAAGGCCGGAAACTGCTGTCCAAAAAGATGAGAGCTTTGGACAATGCCATAATATATGGGCTAAATCCCCAACCGGGCCATCGCACCTCCAGCATAGGTCCACGTCCACCAGTCACATGCGATAGAGCATATTTAGGGTGCAGTACCAGTGAGAAAGTATTTTATGTTGTATTAGCTGGCTGCGAGCATCCGGGAGATTTTTGTGGGCTTCCCTCCAACATAGTAACCATTGCTCCTCTGGTATAGACTGATTAAGAACCTTTTCCCATCTTGCCTTGGCTGTATTAGACCCAGAGGGGAGCTGTGACCTAAGGGTTGCATAAATGCGACTAACTAATCCCCTCTTGGCCAACAGACAGCTAGTGAGGGGGGATGAGTTGCTCTGTCGTGCCCCATGGCAATGTTTGATGTAAGTTTGCATCACGCTACATAGTTGCAAATATTGCCAAAAGGTTTTGGACCCCAAATGGTATTCAACATCTAATTCTTTAAAAGATTTATTATTTTGTCCACCATCATCCAGAACCTGAGCTACTTTAAAAATCCCTTTGTTTACCCAGTCTACCCAGAGAAATGTTTTCCCCTCCATCATAAGGGCATCATTATGCCATATGGGCATTTCTTCCAATGGATAAGGATTAGCTTTTATTTTCTTCTGGACTGAATGCCATGCCGAGACAGAGGACTATATGGTGGGATGATCCCGCAAAGGCTGGGGTAAAGGGGAATACAGCAGGGTAGCTAGGTTCCTCTGCCAGCCCCTTTCTGATTCCATCTCAACTCACTGTGGATTATTGCCCCATAATGGGAGAAACCAGACCACAGTTTGTGCTGTGAGATATGTTAATTTATACCCTTCTATCCAAGGGAGGTTCCACCCCCCCCAGTGTGCACGTAATTTATTTCTGCTATATTTAGATTTGGCCTTTTCCCACAGGAAGCTGGAAAGCATCTTATCTATAGCTGCCACCCACATTGCTGGAAGAGCCAAAGGGATGTGCAATAAAGTATATAGGAGCTTGGGGGCAATGACCATTTTAATGGCTGATATTTTACAGCTAATGTAAGATATAATTTATGCCACCGATCTAATTCAGTTCTAATATCTTCAATCAGGGGGTTTAAATTTAGCTCCCAGATTTGAGCAATATCTGTCTGTAGTCTGATACCTAAATACACTATCGAGTGAGCGGCCCACTGAAGCCCATACCGATCCACTAAGGACTTGGTGCATCAAATATTTAGTGGTAACACCTCTGTTTCAGAGATATTGATTTTCAGACCTGATAGCATAGCAAATTCTGCCAACAGATTAAGAAGGGGGGAGATGGAAGCTAGGGCATCAACTAGTGGCACAAGCAGGTCATCCGCATATAAAAAGGTAGAGTACACCTTTTCACCAATGCGGATACCTTTAATTTCAGAAGAGAATCTGATGCCGATTGCTAGGGGTTCTAGTGCAAGTATAAAAAGTAAGGGGGAGAGAGGGCATCCCTGCCTAGTTCCCCACACCAGAGAGAAGGGCGCAGACAGTGTGGCATTTGTAAGCACCCATGCCATGGGTTGGTTATGCAGCACAGCAATCCAAGCCCGAAAGTGGGGTCCACATCCCATGACTTCCAGCACCTGCAGCAGAAAATCCCATTCAAGGGAATTAAAGGCCTTCTCGAAATCTATGGCCACTGCCGTGTCGGGAGTGATGCCTGCTTGGGCAAAGATGATAATGTTGATCATAGAGCGGATGTGATCCCTACTGAATCTCTCTGGAACTAATCCCACCTGGGGAGGATGGACCAGGGAGGTAAGTAAGGGACTAAGCTGACTGCCCATAACTTTCGCAAATATTTTGCCGCCGGAATTTATCAGAGAGATTGGCCGATAATTAGAAGGTTTATTTTTTATTTTATTTATTAAGCATCAGTTTACAACCTTTGAGCCAGAATCTCATTTACAAAGTTACCTTGTCACAGAGAAGACAGTACAGTGATAACAACTTAGTACAGAGAAACAGTGTACAGTTTTTTTTTTTTTTTTTTGAGGATACAGGAGGACAAATGAGATCAACAGTTTACCACATACAGGGTTGGTGAAGTTAAATTATTCAGGGAAATAACTACAACATCAGAAAAAACATAGGATATCAATACAGTGTGTTTTAGCGGAGTCAACAGGAAGGGAACAGGAACTAAGGGTAGAGAAGGTAAAGGATTTGAGCAGCCAACAGGGGGCTTTGTCAAAGAGTGAGCAAGATAGCTTAGAAACTGCAACAGCTGCGAGTGGTGAAAAGGTGGTTCCGTAGGGTAGTTTTAAAGCAAGAGATTGTGGGGGTGTCTGAGATACTGGCAGAGAGAGAATTGCACCAAGAAGGGGCACGGTAGTGGAAAGCCTGTTGTCCATGAGAGGTCCTTGCCCTAGGTACCTTCAGCTTGGTTTTACAGGAGGATCGTGTTGAAGCTAGGGAGTTAACACGCTGGATAACGGTTTTGTAGGGTCTTTTCCTTTCTTAGGGAAAATTGTAATGATCGCTTCTCTAAGCTAGCTAGGAAAGGAACCAGAGCTTTTTGCTGAATTAAAAAGGGTAGCCAGTAAAGGGGCAATTTGTGGGGCTGCTATACTATAGAACTCAGGGGGAAAACCATCTCCTCCTGGTGCTTTGCCTACATTTAAGGCCTTCAAAGCTATGGTCACTTCCATAGAGGTGATAGGGGCTTCTAAGACTTTCACCTGCTATGGAAATAGCCGAGGGATAGGAAGTAGGTCGAGGAAATGCTTTATCCTCATAGAGTCCAAAACTCTCGAGGATGTATAGAGCTTCTTATAAAAATTCATCATTATGTGACTTATACCCTCCTGAGTCACTTCTATTGCTCCACCTGGATCTCTGAGGCCAGTAATATAGCTCTCCGCTCTCTGCTTGCATAGTCTGTATGCCAGTATTATCCCCCCTTTCTCACCTCCCACCCAATACCTGTGCTTTGAGTGTAGAATGGCCAGCTCTGCCTTCCTATCCAAAAGGCTATTAATATCCGAGCGAAGGCGAATCATTTCCAAATGATAAGGGGAGGGTCTGGAGTTGAGTGGGGGAGGGGGGGAGTTCTTACAAGTGCCCTCCAATACAGCCAGATGTTGTTCAAGCCTTTTAAGTTGTTGTTCCCTCCACCATCTACGGGCGGCAGCGTAAGCCATAATAACCCCTCTAAGCGTGACTTTCAAAGCTTCCTACAAGCACGCCGGGTCAATCAACTCAGGGGGATTATCCTGCAAAAACAATTTAACTTGTGTGGCCATCCAAACCAGAAAATCTGGATCTCTCAATAAAAGAGGGTCAAGTTTCCAGGTACGAGAGTGTCTAATCTCCGAGCCCCATATTAAAAGCAAGCGGACAGGAGCATGATCCGATATCACTATCGGGTAGATCTGTATGTCAAATTCTATGCTCCACTGAAGTGGGGAGATTAGCCAGTAATCCAAATGGGAATAGGTTTTGTGAAATGGGGAGAAAAAAGTATATTCTTTTTCTTGGGGGTGAAGGATTTTCCAAGCATCTCTTAGCCCCATATCAGCCATGAGCAGTTGCAGTGCCATTCTTGCTTTGGCGTGTCTATCTGGGGTATTGGTATTCCTATCAGCTCTCAGGTCTAAAGGAACAATAAGATCCCCTCCCAGGACCACCAGTGTTTGATCCCCTGGTAAGGAGGAAAGGGAGTGCGCCATAGCATGAAAGCAGTCTGGCATGTCCTCATTAGGGTCATATATGTTAACTACCAACAGGGGCCCATGCTGAGTGATAAAAAGAGCCATAACTCATCTGCCAAAGTTATCCCACTTGGATTTGGCTAATGTCCAGTTAAGAGATTTGTGCACAAGAATAGCGACTCCTCTCTTATGCGTAGAAGCAAAGGAGGATATCACCAGGCCCACCCATGCCCTTCTGAGGCTATCGTTATCTGCTTGCCGGAGTTTAGTCTCCTGGAGTAGAGCAACATCCACTCTCCACCTTTTCAAATGTGCCAAAACCTGCAAACGCTTTATTAGGGTATTAAGCCCCCTCACATTCCAGGTAACAAAATTTATGTCAGCCATAATCTAACTTTCTTATCAAACCAAATCTGATGCTCCAACCACGAAATAGATGAAAGGCAGAGAGGAGGAAGGGCCCCCTTCCAGAATACCATACCTCAACCGATCAGCTGCAATTCCATCCCTGCAATTTGAACATGTGGTCTGATACCTTGCGACAAATAATACAAGAACACTGCATTTAACAAACACAACAACTAAAACTATTTACAACAAGCCTAAATATGGCCAAAAGGAAGCCCCATGGAGTCTGGCCAGCAGCATGTGCTTCAAGGCCACCATGCGCATCCGTGGGGGGTGTGCGATAAAGCGATGCCTTACTTTGCAATTTGAGAGACAGATCACTATCTGTCAGGCATATGGGAGGGATAGGTTCAAATCATAGGGGTCTATCTTGGAGGAGTGTCAGTCGTGTGCCTTGCAGGGCCACCATCTGAGGTACCTTGAAAGTATTCAAGTATAACAAGGAACGAAAAGGAAAAAGAAAAGAAAAAAAAATAAATAAGAGGGGGAAGAGGAGGGGAAAACACTGAGGGGGAGGTGAAGTGTACACATAGAAAGTTAAGCAAAATAAGGACACCTTAAGGGGAGGGGATGGCAAGTTAACACACAGATCTAAGTACCCCCAAGAGCTTGGGTAAGAAAAGAAAACTATCTCTTATCCCAAGTCCTTCATGTAACTGTATCAAAGTATGTCTTTGAAGAGGTTTCATCAGTCTCTGTGCACTCAGAAGACTGATTGTTCCAGCATCTGCCAAGCGAGGAATGGGGCTCATTGGTGGGTTCGTGGGAGATGCTACAATATCCGCTCATGATTTATTCTGTCCAACAGTGGAGGGTTTTCCATTACCTAGCAGCAATGATACATCCCCGTTGGAAACATCTTGTGGATCTGGATTGTCTGTTCGAAGCAATGCATAGGGATTTGGGGTGAAATACGCTCACAGATCTATACCCGGGCTAGCTCCATGCCAGTGCTCAGGTTCAGGTCGGGGGCTCGTTGTAGCTGCCCGCACTCTAAGGTGCTGATGTTTTGGATGCCGGGTTGAAGGATGCCACTTCCGTGATCTTGGAGGCAGGATAGCTTCAAAATTTTGAACCTGCACAGTAGGGGTTGTGTCTGAAGCAGCCTGCAGGGTGCCTTCCAGCTCTGTTGATTCCACCGTTATCTATGAGGCTGAGTACGCTCCTTATGCTCAAAAGTCCTCTGGGTGCTGGGCTCTTAAAAAAGTCCATCAAATTTTCAGGAGAAGCAAACATCAATGGTACTCCGTTACGTATCTCCCTCATGGTGGCTGGGTAGCGCAAGGAAAAAGAATAGCCATGTGCATGAAGAATCTTTCTTGCCAGGCCATACTCTCTCCGAGGGTCTGATTGTTCTTTTGAGTAGTCCTGAAAGACATGCATTCTATGTCCCTGCCATATGATATTGTCAATTCCTCTGGCTGCTTTCGTAATGGCCTCTTTTTGTCTGAAGTCCAAGAATTTAGCAAAAAGCGGCCTAGGTCTTTCACCCGGTTTGGGAGGTGGGGCTAAGGAATGATGAGCTCGCTCTACCTGGGGCCTAAAGTCCTCTGGGAGACCTAACAATGTAGGTAAGATTTTCTGTAAGAAAGAGACTGCATTATTTTTCTCAGCCCCCTCTGGAAAACCGATGAACCTGAGATTGTTTTGCTGGCTCCTGTTTTCGAGGTCATCGACCTTCTCCTGAAGTAAGTGAATCATTTTAGCTTGCTCCTGCATGTTTGCCAATATATCATGTATGGCTGCATCTTGAGATCCCAGTCTCCGCTTGGTATGAAATAAGCGGACTTCGATCCCTTTCAGCGCTTGGGTAGTCGCATTAGCAGCAGTGGTGAGTTGCTCCATCTGTGTCAAAATTTGTGCAAATATCTGTTCCATTCGAGAATTCTCACCCATCACAGTGGCATTGCAGGCCATGCCGAGAGTCGGGCCCAGATCTGTGCCAGGAGAGTGAATGTTAGTTTACTACAGTGAGCCATTTGCAATGATTTTGGCAGATCTCTGAGATATTTCTTTGGCACAGTTCATTCACCCTTCTATAGCATTGCTAAACATGTCTGTATAGATCTCCTGTGCAGGGTTTCATCTGATTGTTTTTCCCCTTAGCTGCAGAGCAGAGAGATTAGGCAGCCATCTTGTCCATGGTTGGTCATGTCCCCACAAGATACACTTTTTGAGAGCCCACCTCATGAACACTGGCACTGTCTTTTCGTTAATCGGTCCTGAAAGGGGATTCCACGCAGTGACCGCGAAATCACCTTTCAGGACAGAATACATAGATACATAGACAGTGTTAGCAGATAAGGGCCTATGGCCCACCCAGTCTGCCCATTTGAGCTTGTAAGTTTAGTTTATGTTTTCCTAGAAGTCTGTTGCCCCTTACCCCTGACCTCCAGAATTCCTTTATGTCTATCCCATGCATTCTTAAATCCTGTGATTGTTTCAGCCCCCACCACTTCCTCTGGCAGGGTGTTCCACTTTGTCCACCACCCATTCTGTGAAGAAATTCTTCCTCACGTTCCTCTGAATCGTCCCTCCTTCAACTTCATCCCATGCCCTCTAGTCCTGGAACATCTTTTCACTTAAAAATAGTGTATTCCTGCACCCTGTTCCTCCTGTAAGATACTTGTATGTCTCTATCATATCCCCTCTCCCTCCTCTGCTCCAGGGAGTACATGTTCAGTTCCTTCAACCTGTCCTCATGGGACTTGTGATGCAATCCATGCACCATCTGTGTTGCCTCCTCTGAACCTTCTCTACCTGTCTATGTCCTTACGTAGGTAGGTCTCCAGAACTGTACACTGTACTCCAGGTGGGGCCTCACTAGTGTCTTGTACAGTGGAATTATGACCTCCCTTTTCCTGCTGGTGATGCCCGGAATAGACGTCATGATAGTGACTGAATTCATGAGGAGGGGTCCCAAAAAGCCCATGTTGAAAATTTGGTGCCAAAATGCCAAAACATGCCTGAGATATGCAAAGAAAGTTGAAAAAACCCTATCTATCCCATTATACAGCCTACCGGCATTTCCACAGTTTGCGGTCAGCTTTGAAGAGTGCAGACGTGTTCCCGGTCCACCGAAGATCATTGCGCCAGACTCTGGAGGTAAAGATGGGGAGGGGGTGTGGGAGGCAGGGTGTGCAGTGGGTGGGTGTGGGCTGTGGGGGAGGGGCCAGGGAGACCATGAGGACCATTTTTGTTTACAGGTTTTAAACAAACAAAAAAAAAATTGTGGGACAGTTTTTCCTTTGCAGGGGCATTGGGCACGCTGGGGTGGGCTCCCAGCTTGCCACCTTGAATATTTTGGGGGGAGGTGTAGCTGTGAGAGTTGGGCTTTATGGGAACAAAAGCGGGGTGCAAGAACCAAGGGGACTGGGCACCCCTTGACTCTCACGCCATTTCTTTGGGGCTGATGCTGACGGGAGGGCTCCCCATCGCAAATCAAACAGGATGGGGAACGTACAGCCGATGGGGAGTGGGCTCCTCCGTCGGCAAGTCAGCACTGGGGATGGATGCTGAAGGGGATTGGGGCCCCCATCGTCAAAAACACACATCTGTGGGGAGAGGCACATGCTGCTGAGGGGGATTGGGCACCCCCTCGGCACTGGGGCCCTTTGATATTGTTTGTGAATACGTTGGCAAGGCGTTGCCATGTTCACAAACAATATTACACTAGCAATGTTCTACCCAGTAATGACGGATCACTCCTTCATTGCAGCGAATCGCTGACGCTGCAATGACAAGGTGGCCTGTGATTGCTGCGGTGAAAACGTTACAACTTGGTGCAACTTCTGGAAGCCAGTGTCATCAGCACACTGTGCCTCCATTGGTGCACCATGGCCAGGCCCCCAAATGCAATGTTTCTGTTGGATGCCACACTGCCGCGCCTCCCCAACCTGCTTCTCTCCTAAGCTGTCACATAATGTTTCTTGCGCATGTGCAAGCAAACAAAAAAAACAACAACTTAGCAGTAGGTACTGTATAACACTTAAAAGAAGCAGCAATCATTTCACAAAAGGCTGAGGATAGTACAAAAGTCAAAAAGAATGTGTTACTTTGTCATTTGCTAGAGTCAGTGAGGTGCTGCCCCCTCCTGGCAGACCACTCTCTTCCACTCCAAATTTGTTAATGTGAAGCATGCCAATACAAACATCCAAAGGGGTTGTGCTTTAAACCTAGAGAAATATATCACAGAAAAAACAACATCAATGATAAGATTAGAAACTAGAAGCCTATTAACCTGACCAAAAGTATTAGTAATAATAACACAGCAAAGGTAACAGACTCAGTGACACAACAGAACAAAAGGGTAAACAGGGAGGAGAAGAAGCACTGTGGGTAAATTTGGAGACAGGCAATGGCACCACAATCCGCACAGGGGTTGTATACAGACCCCCATCTCAGGGGGAGGAAATGGACAAGGAAATGATAGAAAGTATACTTAGAATGGTAAAAAAAGGGGAGATATTGCTGATGGGTGATCTGAATATGCCAGATGTTAACTGGAGTGCAGTTGCAGCAGCCACTTCGAAGAGTGGAGTTATTCTAGATGCCCTACAGGGGGCATACTTTAGACAACTAGTAGTGGAGCCCACTCGAGAGGGAGCAATCTTAGACCTGATTCTCTCAAATGGAGATGGAGAGAGGATCACAGATGTAGAAGTGGGTAGCCATCTGGGAAATAGCGACCATTGAACAGTATGGTTCACAATAAACACAACAATAGAGTCAAGCCATACAAAGGCAAAAGTACTGGACTTTAGGAGGGCTGACTTTGCCAAAATGGGTGCGTGCGTGAAGGAATACACTAGCAAATGGGCAGGAAGGAGGGTGGAAGAACAATGGGGAATAATAAAACTGCCATCACAGAGGTAACGAGCCTTTGTGTGAAGCAAATAAACAAAACAAAACAATGTAAGAAACCACTATGGTTCTCAAAGGAAATGGCAGTGAAGGTTCAAGAGAAAAAGAAAGCATTCAGGAAGTACAAGGAATCGCAGAAGGAGCAGGACAGAGAACTGTATCAGTTAAAGCAAAAGGATGATGGGAAGGCAGTCAGAACAGCAAAGGCCCAAACCGAGGAAAAGATAGCCAACTCCTTTTATAGGTACATCAGGGAGTGAAGGGAGACCAAGGGAGGGATAGTGAGGCTTAATAAAGGGGAGGGAGGGTGGGCAGAGGAGATTGTGAAAAGGCAGAGATACTAAACAAATATTTTGATCAGTATTTACAAATGAAGAGGGAGGTACCTAAAACAAACAGTAGAAACACTCTGGATACAGCAGTTGATACCAGCCCATTTACAGAAGAAAGGGTTCTGAAATAACTCTTAAAACTGAAGGTGGACAAAGCAATGGGGCCTGATGGATTCATCCCAAAATTCTAAAGAACTAAGGGTAGAACTAGTGACACCACTGACTACCCTTTTAATAAATCATGGGAGGATGGGGTGGTACCCGAGGACTGGAGGAGGGAGATGTAATTCCCTTCACAAAAGTGGGAGCAAGGCAGAAGCAGGAAACTACAGACCTGTTAGTTTAACCTCAGTGATAGGGAAAATGATGGAATCACTTCTGAAGGAAATAATTGTCAGTGTCTAGAGACCAGAGGGCACAGGACCCTAGGCAGCATGGATTCAGCAGGGAAGGTCATGCCAGAGCGAATCTGATAGATTTCTTTGACTGGGTGACCAAAGCAGTTGATCAGGGAGGGGCTGTGACATGGCCTACTAGACTTTTAGCAAGGCATTTGACACAGCCCCACACAAAAGATTAATATACAAGTTAGCTAGCCTGGGAGTGGGTCCCAAGATGACAGCCTGAGTAAAGAATTGGCTGGAGAATAGGACAGAGAGTAATAGTAAATTGAGTCCACTCAGAAGAAAGGAGGGTTACTAGTGGGGTACTGCAGGGTTCAGTATTAGACTGGTCCTCTTCAATGTCTTTATAAGCGACATTGCAGAGGGACTGGAAGGAAAGTATGGTCTCTTGCAGATGACACAAAGATCTGCAACAGAGTTGATGCACAGGGTGGGGTGGAAAGGATGAGAAGGGACTTGGCAAGGTTAGAGGAATGGTCAAATGTATGGCAGCTTAGATTCAATGCTAACAAGACAAGGTAATGCACCTGGGAAACAAAACCCAGGGAAGAGTACACAATGGGGGTGAGATACTAACAACAACAAAAATGGAAAGGAACCTGGGGTAGTCATATCAGATGACCTAAAGGTGGGCAAGCAATGTGAGGGGGGGGGGCAAGGAGGGCTGGGGGGATACTGGGATGCATAGGGAGAGGCATCACCAGTAGAAAACAGGAAGTTATTATCCCTCTGTACAGACAGCTGGTGAGACCCCATCTGGAGTACTGTGTGCAGTTCTGGAGACCCAATCTCTGCAAATACAAAGACAGGATGGAGGCTGTCCAGAGGAGGGCAACTAAAATGGTGCAGGGTCTACACTGGAAGACATATGAAGAGAGGTGAAAAGAGCTTAATATGTATAACCTCGAGGAAAGGAGGGAGAGGGGGGACATGATAGAAACGTTCAAGTACCTCAAGGGAATCAACAAAGTCCAAGAGGGTAGCATCTTTCAAAAAAAGAGGTGTGCAAGAACAAGGGGGCACAATTTGAAGATAGAGGGGGGGGTGGCTCAGAGGTAATTTAAGAAAGTATTTTTTCACAGAGAGGGTTGTTGATGCTTGGAACGGCCTTCTGGAGGAGGTTGTGGAGTCAAAATCAGTGGTGGAATTCAAGCACGCATGGGACAGTCATAAGGCCATTCTAGGGGGTGGGGGTAGGAAGAAGTAGGCTGCTGGTTAACTAGGATCTGCAGCTTATCCAGTAGGTAGGGAAATGGGCAGACTGGGTGGGCCAAGCGGTCCTTATCTGTCGTCAAATTCTATTTTTCTATGTTTTAACATACTTGACCTGTTATGACTCCTACTATTGATAAGGGGCATGACTTCTAGTCTACCATTCAGGCCCAGGGGAATATGCCCCTTCAGTTGGAAGGTCCACAGAGCTTCCCTTTCCAGAATTAGGTTTTTTAAAACACATCCCCTTTTCCCCAGCATGACTTTCTCCAAACCACAAAACCAGAAAACAAAATCAAGGGTCTCTTGGTTACTATTTCCTCTCCCACACTAATCCTAACTTGAGGTTTACAGTTCATGCAAGTCAGCATGAAGTACATTTCCTTATCTAGCCATCAGGAAGATGGGACAATTAAAACTGACCTCTTTAGAAAGGGTAATGATTGGAATACAATTCTCCATGCTAAAAGTTGTCACCCCAGCCACCTGATTAAAAATATTCCCAAGTCACAATACATGTGTATTAAAAGAAACTGTAGTGTGGGAGAGGATTATGAAGCAAGAAAAGATGAAATGCATGCTAGATCCCTACTCAGGGGATATGGCTCACACACTTTGGACCAGGCAAAAAGGGAAGTAGAGACTATGGCCAGAAGTGTTATATTGAAACCAAAAGACAGGGACAAAAATAGTAACCAAGAGACCATTAATTTTGTGACCACTTACACAGCACAGTCAGCAAGTGTTAGAAACATTATTACTAAGAACTGTGGAATTATTCATTCTGACCCTATACTTAGAAGTTGCTGTCCAAACACTCCTAGATTTAGTTGCAGAAGGGCACAAAGATGAGGGGATATGCTGATATAGCTACCAACCTAAAGTGGAGGAGAAGACTAAAACCTGGTTAACAGCATTTCCACATGGGACATTTAAATGTAGGCACTCTAAATATTGTGAGGCAATAGAGAAAACTACAGTATTTGAAACAAGTAATACCTCCACGCAGTCCACCATCTATAGTTTCATTAACTGTGACACAGTTAATGTAGTATATTTGGCAAAATGCAATTGTTCCACATTTTATGTAGGTAAAACCACGAGGGCCTTGAAGGTGCAGGTGGGTGAACACATACGTGCTATGGAATGCGATGATTTAAAAAATGCATTAGTCACCCATGTGGCACAAGCCACACAGATAGGAAGGAGCATAGTTTCAAGTTTTTTTAATTTGGATAAAGTCACACTGGGGAAAAGGGAAGGTGATTTTAAAAACCTAATTCTGGAAAGGGAAGCTCTGTGGATCATCCACCTGGGGGGGGGGAACATATTCCCCTGGGCCTGAATGGTAGACTAGAAGTCATGTCTCATCAATAATAGGAGCCGTAACAAGTCAAGTATGGAAAAAAAGTGTCACTGAGTCTGTTACCTTTGCTGTGTTATTATTACTAATACTTTTGGTCAGGTTAATAGGCTTCTAGTTTCTAATCTTATCATTGATGTCGTTTTTTCTGTGATATATTTCTCTAGGTTTAAAGCACAACCACTTTGGATGTTTGTATTGCCATGTTTCACATTAACAAATTTGAAGTGGAAGAGAGTGGTCTGCCAGGAGGGGGCAGCACTTCACTGACTCTAGCAAATAACCAAGTAACACATTCTTTTTGACTTTTGTACTATCCTCAGCCTTTTGTGAAATGATTGCTGCTTCCTTTAATTGTTGTACCTACTGCTATGTCATTTTTATGTTGGCACGCATGCGCAGCCAACATCTTGCGGTAGTGGAGAGTTGGAGGCGTGGTCGCTGTTGGGCAAATGCAGGTGTAACCCCAAGGGGGCGCTATCCTAAGGGCTACCACCCCGGCGTGTCTCAGCAGTGACAGGGTAAGGGGCCCAGATCCGTTGATGGGTGCCTCCACCCAGAGGTCAGGGTCAGAACTATCTAGGTTGACTCAGTCACAGCCCTCTGGGTTGCTGCATCCCCCTCTTCTTCCCACTAATGGCACAAACGAGGTACTCACAATGCTCTCCACCATAACACTCAGCTCACTCCGGGGATCCCTTGGAAAGTAAGGTACAGTTGTCAAACATTCACTGTGCAGTATGTCCTCAGTAAGACACAAACCAGCCTGAATACAGTTGCAAGACAAACAATCTGATTTATTTGAGGTGGAATAACAAGGACCGGGGAAAATCAGGGTGATTGGCTTATCACTATTTCCTATATTTAACTACCTATGGCTCTGTGCACAGGCCTGAACCTATCAGTTATTGTCCATGAGTACCCAAGCCCTAATGGCTAGTCCCTCGTGGCAGCTGGTTGGGGCCCTGACACAAATGAGCATTTACTTTCCTGAGCAGATCAAAATGAGCAGAAAGATCAATTAGTGCAGTCAGCAGTATAACAAAACTGATTCTGTTTTTCTCTGCCACTTGTTTGTAAGATTAACAGAGAGCTACCCTGATCCATTACTCACAACTCCAGCAGATAACCACTCCTTCACCCCTTGCAGGGCTGAGCCTGAGCTTCAAAGGCCTCCTCACACATTTGTATGGGAAACAACAGAGGGGTACATTACCAGGCAGTTGCTCCCAGAACCCGAACGAACTCACAGCAATTGCAGGCATTAGCGGCAACTCCAAACATCCTGACAGACCGAGCACGATTCAGCAGATTCTCCAGTCCTCTTCAGGTGAAGCCTGGTAGGTAGCTGTGTTTAAACATAGCCTCCTCTGACCGCATGCCAGTGGATTTAGTCCAAAGCTGTATAGCTATTGAAAACGGCCGCCTAGGCCTCTCACGTGCTTCCCGCACGATCACTCAATGGCACAGAAGCTCAGAGCTCCCTTCAGCTCCACAGTCACAATGGCTCTGCCCTTCAGGCAGATGGACTCAGCCTTCCCAGTCGTGTGCCACTCGATCCCATAGGTGGGCTGCAAACACCAGGCTATAAGACCTGTCTCCATTGGTGCAAAAAGGCGTCTTGGGGCATACTTCCCCTCCCAGGATTACTAGCGAAGTCCTCATTGGTCAGACAGCTCCACCTAGAGTCCCAATCCTGATTGGTCCAATGTGACAGTTCGAGACCAATATGGAGGAGATAATCACAACAGTCCTGGCTGCAAACAAAAGCAGGTTAGAACAACCACAATATCATTATTGTTCTAAGTTATTTTCCAGCACTGAGTCACATCCTTCAACAGAGCCCCCTCTGCATACTTGGTGATGGCAGAAGGGAGCTATTTCCAGCGGCCCGGGTGGGACTCGAGCAGGACAACACTCAACCCCCCCTTTCCAGAGTAATTACAGCAGCAATTAGGCAGCCCTTAAGAAACAGTACTGGAGGCTTTAAAAGCACTCACAGCACCTGCATTTAGCGGCCTTACACCGAACACCAACCAGGCAGTGGGGATTTAGGCACACTCTGAGAAGACTTTTAAGAACCCCCATTTGTAGGGGGGTTACACCAGGCATGCACCAGTAGGTGCGTCCCTCATTCCCCAATCAGCTTGCATGCCGACACCTCACCACGTGGATGAGCACATCTAAGGAAAGGTCCACTGCAATGCGAGCAAAGTTCATCACACACAGCGGACCTTCCTACATGCTTCCCCTGCATCAAACATGGCAGCACAGTGGCCGCTAAACTTCTGACTTTGGGGGTACCCAATCCCCTGGTCAGCTTACCCTGCCCCTCTTGTATGTGCTGACAGGGAAGCCCACTGCCCGTCGGCATAATGTGTCCCTCCCTCTCCTTATTTGGTTGCCGAGGGAGTGCCCAATCCCCCTCGGCATATGTCCCTACTCCCTATGTACCAATGGGTGTGCCCAATCCCCTGTCAGCTACTGTACCCCCCAAAAAAAGAACTGTAAAAAAAGAAAAACGTCCATGCTGTTGTTTTTTTAACACCTGTAAACAGTAAGCAGTCCCTCGTAGTCTCCCTACCACCTGCACCCACCCACTGCACACCCTACCTCCCCACACCCCCTTTCACCCCATACATACCTCTGGAGTCTGGCGCGACGATCTTCGGTGGCTCAGGAACACATCTGCACTCTTCAAAGCCGACCGTGAACTGAGGAAATGCCGGTAAGCTGTATAATAGAATAAATAGGTCTTTTTTCAACTTTGATGCATATCTCAGGCATTTTTTGGAATTTTTGCACCAAATTTTCAACATGGGGTTTTTGGGACCCCTACTCATGAATTCTTTCACTATTATGATGTTAATCAGTCCCAAAAGGTGATTTCACAGTCACTGCATGGACTCACCTTTTGGGACTGATTATTGCAAGGACAGTGGCAGTGTTCATGAGGTGGGCTCCCAAAAAGGCTATGTTGCAAATCTGGTGGAAGAAATCCAAAAAATGGCTGTTTTACAAGCATGCATTATGCAGTTGCTATGCACACCGTAGCTTTGTGAATTGCAATATTTTCAGGCCAGATTTTCAACATTGTCATTTTTCTACACCTCCTTATGAACAGTGCAGCTGTCATTTTTCACATCCTGGCCGAAATGTGTTTCCGCGTTATGGCGCACAACAGTGTGGTCACTGTGGAAAATCAGTGTTTGGGGCAGATTATGAAAATGACAGTGACACTGTTCATGAGCAGAGGTCCTAAAATGCCAATGTTGAAAATTTGGTGACAATACTGCATAAAACGACTGTGTTACGAGCGCGCATTGTGCAGTTTGAACGCATGCTCATAACGTGCATTTGTAATATTTTCACTCTGGATTTTCACCAATTGCATTCTTCCACACCTCTTGATGAACAGAACAGCTGTCATTTTACATATCCTGCCTGAAATGTGTTTTCACACGTCCGACGCAGAATAGCACGGTCGCTGTGCAAAATCACTTTTTGGGGCAGTTTGAGGAAATGACAGTGACAATGTCCATGAGCAGAGGTGCTAAAATGCCTATGTTGAAAATTTGGTGCCGAAAGTCCATAAAATGACTGTGTTACAAGCTTGCGTTGTGCATTTCCCACACACCCTTGTAACTTCGCAAATTTGCAATATTTACGTGCCACATTTTCAACACTGCCATTTTTTTACACCTCCTTATGAACAGTACAGCTGTCATCTTTCACATCCTGCCTAAAATGTGTTTCTGCACTGCACTACCAAAGCCAATGCCAGCACGACAACATTCGGCATTGACAAATGCTTGTTTGGTAGTTCTGACTGTTTTAGAGAGACACATAGTATGTTTGGTTTAAGACAGTTTTATTAAGAGTGAAATAATGAAGTGGCTCTGATTCACATTAGATATCTATTTAAATGTCCTAATAACATCAGCAACTGGTTGTATTTACTAGACTCTATTACAATATGCAGTAAGCCTTTTTTAATTATTGTATGCATGTAATATTGTAGCAGATGAGTTTCAATAAGTGATGATTTAGAAAGGCATTACGCCTTTAAATTATTGATTGTTTTGCACCATGTGACTAGGCCTTAGTACTATTTCAGCATAGTGGTAAGCACTGACCCTTTAGTCCCTTGAGAAACCTCTGCGTGGTGAAACCAGGTCGGATCTGTACCCTTGCTGGTAATGTGTGTACCTCTGCACTTTTTACTGCACTGCACAGTAAGTCATTTTAGGTTTAAATAAATTTATACACTACACCTGATGCCGCATTTGGAGTTCTTTTTGATTTGCTCTGAAAGCAATACGACACAACAGGGTGTGGGTTGTTGATTGATAAGAGCATGCCCCCAGGTGCGTTGTTAGGCACGAGGTGCTTGCACCGAATGACTACAGCAGCTGAGTAGTGCTCTTATCAATCAACAACCCACACCCTGAAGTGTCTTATCACTCCTATAAAATGGGTAGCAACTATTTCTATAACAAGTGAACAAAACTCTGGACACATTATTAAAGATTTAATAATAGCATGTTATTTTATTTAAATATGGTGAAAAATAGTCTGCAGACTTGGGTAGAAGAGTGGTAAAATTGACTGAACAGCAATTCACTGAAAATGCTAATCAAGTGAGTTGAAGGGATAACAGTGTATTATTTGAGCAGTTTGGGTCTGCCTCTACCCATGTAACTGTTTTCCCACCTTCTGTCTTTGTCTATAAAGTATTACGGTTTTGCCTACTTTCTTCATCCTGTTTTTTACGTTAGCTTGCGCGCATGCGCAAGGAACATTTTGGGAGAGTAGCACACTTTGGAGGTGTGCCTCTCCCTTTCAATCCAGTGCTCTGTTGAGCAGGCGTGGCAGTCCTGCACCAATGGGTGTGGGAGCTCTGTATGACAGCAGTGGTCTTCTGCTTCAAAGAAAACCACTGCTGCCATACCGAGCACCGCTCACGCCCCCTCGTGTGTCACGCCGCCGCTCCCCCATGCGTATCACACCGCCTCCAAAGCTTTGGTGCCACGCTGGAAGTCCACCCCAGCTTGGCAAACATTGTTTGCCAACGGGGGTGCCCAATCCCCCATCAGCTCCATGGCCCCCACCAAGCCATCCTGCTGCCACGCTGGGAGCCCACCCCAGCGTGGCAAACGTCTGCTTTGTTTTGCCGACTAGGGTGCCCAATCCCCCATCGGCTCCTCAGCCCCCTCCCGCGTAGTTTGCCGACGGGGGTGCCCAATCCCCTGTCGGCTCCTCGGCCCCCCCCAGGCATCTTCTGCCATGCTGGGAGCCCACCCCAGTGTGGCAAACGTCCCACGTTGTCGTTTTTTTGTTTACCTGTAAAGAAAAAATGGTCCCGTGGCGCATTTCCCAGTCCCCTGTCCCACAACCCGCACCCACCCACTGTGCACACAGCCTCCCCACACCTCCCCCCTCACCCCATACTTACCTCTGGACTCCAGCGTGACGATCTTCGGTGGACCAGGAACACGTCTGCACTTTTTAAAGGCAACCGTGAACTGAGGAAATGCCGGTAAGCTGTATAATGGGCTAGATAGGGGGGTTTCAACTTTATTGCATATCTCAGGCATTTTTTGGAATTTTTGCACTAAATTTTCAACATCGGGTTTTTGGGACCCCTTCTCATGAATGATGTCACTGTCATGGCATTATTCGGGCCCGAAGGGTGATTTCACAGTCACTGCGCAGTCACTGCACAAAATCACCCTTCAGGCCTGAATAGCGCCTATGACAGTGACATCATTCATGATAAGGGACCCAAAACCCCATGTTGAAAATTTGGTGCAAAAATTCCAAAGTGACTGTTTTATTTATGTGCATTATAGTTCCTACACATGCTCATAGGTTTGCGAATTTTCAATATTTCTACTCCAGATTTTCAACATTGCCATTTTACCACACCTTCTTATGAGTAGTACAGCTGTCATTTTTCACATCTCACCCAAAATGTGTTTCCACCCATGTAGCGCACAATGGCGCAGTTGGTGTGTGAAATCAAATCAATGTATGGGACACATTAAGAAAATCACAGTGACACTGTTCATGAGAAGAGGTCTTAAAATGGCTATGTTGAAAATTTGGTGAAAAAATTCCTAAAAATGACTGTTTTACGAGCGTGCGTTACGCAGTTCCTATGCACGCTAGTACGTTTGCGAATTTTCAATATTTGCACTCCAGATTTTCAACATTGCCATTTTACCACACCTTCTTAGGAGTAGTACAGCTGTCATTTTTCACATCTCACCCAAAATGTGTTTCCGCCCATGTAGCACACAATGGCACAGTCGATGTGCAAACTCAGTGTATGGGACACATTAAGAAAATCACAGTGTCACTGTTCATGAGCAGAGGTCTTAAAAATGTCTGTGTTAAAAATCTGGTGACAAAATTCCTAGAAATGACTGCTTTACGAGTGTGCGTTGCGCAGTTCCTATGCACGCTCATAAGTTTGCGAATTTTCAATATTTTTACTCCAGATTTTCAACATTGCTATTTTACCACACCTCCTCATGAGCAGTACAGCTGTCATTTATCACATCCTGCCCAAAATGTGTTTCAGCCCATGTAGCACACAATGGTGCAGTCGGTGTGCAAACTCAATGTATGGGACACATTAAGAAAATTACAGTGACACTGTTCATGAGCAGAGGTCTTAAAATGGCTGTGTTGAAAATTTGGTGACAAAATTCCTTGAAATGACTGTTTTACGAGTGTTCATTGCGCAGTTCCTATGCACACTCGTAAGTTTGCGAATTTTCAATATTTTCACTCCAGATTTTCAACATTGCCATTTCACCACACCTCCTTATGAGCAGTACAGCTGTCATTTTTCACATCCTGCCCAAAATGTGTTTCCGCCCATGTAGTGCACATGGCTCAGTCGGTGTGCAAAATCAATGTATGGCACACAGTAAGACAATCACAGTGACACTGTTCATTAGCAGAGGTTTTAAAATGCCAATGTTGACAATTTGGTGAAAAAATTCCTAACAATGACTGTTTTACGAGCGTGTATTGCACAGTTCCCACGCACGCTCCTAGGTTTGCGAATTTTCAATATTTCCACTCCAGATTTTCAACATTGCCATTTTACCACACTTCCTTATGAGCAGAACAGCTGTCATTTTTCACATCCTGCCCAAAACGTGTTTCCACCTATGTAGCGCACAATGGGGGGTAACAAAAAGGTCATGCTGACAATTTATTGTGCAAATACCAGCAATCGCACAGGGCATTAGGGTACAGCACCATACATGCCAAACACCACTGCAAATACCTGCAAGCAAACGTTCGGCATTGACAAATGCTGATTTTTCCTGTTTTTCCCCTCATTTAAGACATAGAATGTTTATCATGAAATGTTTACCATGGAATAGATGGATTCAAATGTCTGCTCAGTTCTGCTGATAGACTGCTACTCTCTTAACATACTGTACATATAGACAACAAAGGCCTGCTTTAAAGCCAGTAACTCAATTATTTCACTGTCAGGGCAAGCAGAAGAGATTTCCATGATGAGTAGGTAAAGACAGAAGGGGGGATTTTTCTCTGTTAGTAAAGAAACAGTCATAATGAAAACTATAAACAATACTTAATGTTTCTATTTTGTTTATGTTTGTAAGGAGAGTTTTGTTTGTTTTTTTATTTAAGGTGGTTTTATTTTTAGGGCCCAGTTGAAGGCTTTTACAGTATAAAGGTAGCAGCTATGTTTATGATGGAAGATCATTTGTGGTTGCAGAGGGCTGATGGAAGATAGTTCTGGTTGTAGGAGGACTGATTTGCTCATTGTATAATGTGGTTTAAGACCAGGATGACTGGGTGTATATAGAGATTTAATGTACAGTCAGCTGATGCCTCTTGGCCAATCAAGATTTTTTCTTGCCATTTTATAAGTTATTTTATGGCACAGGGTTGCAGTGAAGTGGCTGCCTTTTTGTTCTAGATATAATGTGTAGACTGAAGCTATCAGATGGTTGGCCACTGGTCCACATATCCATACTCAGATGTATGTATGGTGATGCTGACTGCTACAGGTCATGCATTTCTATGTGTGACACTGTCCAATACAGTTTTGGAATGGTACACATAGAAAAATATGTTGTTGAAGGAATCTACAATTTGGGAGCGGCACAGTCCATCAACCATCCAAATCCAATATTTTCCAGAAATGAGAATGGTAATAGATCAATGGCCAGCATTTCACCTGTTGCTGCATTTATTTCAGACGTTAATTACATGAGGTGGTGGGTATTTTGACTGATGCACTAGCATGCTATGCAGCATAGGCTGAAACTTTCTTGGTGTTGGGCTACCACTCAGTTGGACTTGTCATGATCGCATTTTTGGTGGGATTGTATTTGACTCCTGGGCACTGACATGTATTGTTCTAATGAAAGTAATTCATTTTTGTTGTTTGTTTTTTTTATTGCAATTGAGTTAATGTGGTTTTGTGTCTTTGGGTTAACTGTGCAACCCACCACAGCTTTTGTGCTTACCGCTAAGTAGTTCCAAAGACTCCTCCTTCTCTATATATTCTTCCTCACTGGCCCATCCCCCCAGTGTATTTCCTTCCACTTCTAAATACCAGCACTAATGATGATGATGATGAAGGAGAGGGACACCCTGCACGTGCTGTTTGCTGGTGTCAAGCCCAGTGGAACAGGTGCCTGGACTGTAAGTGTATGTGTTGCCTGACAGTGCATAGGTGGCTGCCCTTTTCTCCCATGCTACCTTGAGCTTGACACAGCTGACAAATAGTGACAGTTTCATCAGCAGATTCAAATATATAGCAATCCCAAACTGGAGATTTGGTATCCCTTGAAATTACATGATGGGACTGAGACACGAAAGGTGAGGGTGTGAAAATGGCTGTTCTAGTAGCCAGTGTATTTTGGATGTTTTGCAAACTTCAACACTGAGTATAATGAGCTCATCAATGGAAGAAAAAATAAGTGTGGTATGGGGGACTTTGGTAATTGGATATAGAGACAGTAGGCAACCTCTGCATCAGCAGTACCACAATTTCTTTTCTTTTCTGACCCCATAGGAGATTCAAATCTTCATCCCCACAGCTGCTGATATGTTCATCCTCCTGAGCTGTATCCTTAACAGCATGACTTTCATCCAGCTGTCTATCCTTCTCATCAT
This sequence comes from Neoceratodus forsteri, assembly GCA_016271365.2. Lineage (NCBI taxonomy): Eukaryota > Metazoa > Chordata > Ceratodontiformes > Ceratodontidae > Neoceratodus > Neoceratodus forsteri. The sequence goes on from CM028133.1 coordinate 997,924,843, forward strand.
CATGAGACACATTTGTAAATGGGCACGGGGTCATAATTTCACATGACATTATGCTGCAAGGCAACATCGCACTGCCAATGCAGTGCGATTTCTGCCATGTGGCATATGTCTTTTTTATGTGGGGGTTATGCCCCCACACACCCCCTTATGGGTGGCTGTGCCCCCCAACCCTCCCACTAAGGATTCTCAACTCTTGGGGGGGGGCGTAATTCAGGGAGCGCACAAATAAATAAAAAAATAAAAGTTTCTGTGACTGGGAATCAAACCCGGTCCCAGATGCAGCACCTGGCTTCCTGCTGCAGAGGTCTTATCTTCTGCCTGGGAAAGCGATAATGGTGCAGTACTGTGTACAGCAGTATACACGGTATTGCACCATTAGCGCTTGCATACTGCGTTATTCTGGGTTTGACATAATGTCATACGCTATTAAGCGTACTACATTATGACCCGGTAGGTTGTAAATGTAGTCAGTTTTGAGTGCTCAGCAGTCACAGATTCCTGCTCTGACTCATGCTCCAGCTCCACACTTTAATTGGGGAATGAGACACTGCCATTAAGATCAGGCTCAGTGCCAGCACCACCAGCAGTCATGGTGACACCAACAACAACCTCCTCCTTGACCATTGTGCTTGAACCAGATTTGTTGCCATCTCTTGTTGTACTGCTCTTCTTGTTCCTGCCTCCATCAGCCCTCACCAGCATATATAACAAAGATGTGGCAGAGAAAAATGTGACTACACTAATGCCACCACCGCTGCGACCAACTACTCCTTTGCTACAAGCTGAAGCCATGGGAGAGGCTACTGCAGGCATATGCTCTTATCTACAACACCCATTTACCCCACAGAACTTCAACACTTCTTTGCTGACTCCCAACACCTCTCATTTTAGCAGGCCATCAATTCCAAGTCACTTTTCTTATATTTTGATTATGCTGATGAGAAATTTGAAGATCAGCTACAGTACAACTAAGTAGCAGCAGACATCTCCCTTTGTACTCATCACCCTATTCTCTTCTGCCACAGCTGCATAATACCCCACTGATGTGGTCTCTTAAAGCCCTCAAACTTATGTCTGTACCTAAAGACTGACTGACTGGTCTAAATACCTATCTCAACCTATAATGGATAACCCTAATATTCTAATAGCCAACCGTCCTATTCCATTTGTTTCCTGTCCCCCACTCTGACACACTTCTTCAGTAACATTTTTCTATAATGGTAAGGTGGGACCTGCTGAATGTATATAGCAACACTTTTCTTTGTCAGTGTACCACCTGTTTAAAACCTTCAACTTTCCAGCACACTTCCTAATTTTTCTGGGTCCGGAATCATCAATTGTTCAACTTATTTCCAAGTTTTAATTGTACTTTCAGCATAATACTCCCAGTAGTTTATCGGGAGTATGTTTTTACTGGCAACAAGCTCTGAATTTGCAGTGGGATCCCAGGGAATGACAAGTGATATGGAAAAGACAAATATATAAAACAGGACAGGTACCACTTCACACAGTCTCATATGTAACATAATATTTACTACACCTCCCCAAAAAAATTGCATAGGATGGATCGAAAACCCTCAGCCGATTGTTCCCCTAGTGGATCCAGAGTGGGTTTCCTCAAACATATTTTATGGGATTATCTTAAGATATTCCCTTTTTTGGTCTAAAATCCAAAATTCTCTCGACCCCAGATTGGGCCTGGACTTTTTTTTTTACCCCACAGTCTTGTCTGGTGGGCAATTTTCCAGTCAAGATTTTCAGTCCCCACAAGGCACATACAGCCCTAATTTTGATGACTGCCAAGCTTATTATTCTCCGTCATTGGAAGAATAATTTTATACCATCTTATTCTAAATAAGGGTGGGTGCCCCAGGACTGGAAGGTGGTGCATGTAGTGCCTATCCACAAGGAGGGATCAAGGGAGGTGGCAGGGAATTACAGGCCCGTCAGCCTAATATTGGTGGTGGGCAAGGTGATGGAGGGCATTGTCAAGAAGAGACTGGGGGGGACCTGGAAAAGTTTGGGTGTCTAGACGATAGACAGCATGGATTCGTTCTGGGGAAATCGTGTCAGACAAACCTTGTGGAGTTCTATGACTGGGTGACGAGTGCCTTGGACCTGGGTAGACCAGTGGACGTCCTCTTTCTTGACTTCAGCAATACATTTGACTCTGTTCCTCACAGAAGACTGTTGGATAATCTTGAAGAAATGGGGGTGGGGAACCAGATTATCAGATGGATAGGAAATTGGCTCCAGAACCGACCCAGAGGGTTGTGGTTGGCAGAATAGTCTCATCCCCAAAAAGGGTGATTAGTCCAGTCCCTCAGGGATTGGTCCATGGGCCACTCCTGTTCAAAGCCTACATCTCTGACATAAGGAAGGGTATCAGGAGTGAGATGAGTCTCTTTGTGGATGACGTAAAACTGGGGGCGGTGGTGGTGGATGGGGAGGAAGGGAGGGTGGCCCTACAGGGGGACCTAGAGGCTCTGGAAAGGTGGTCTAGAAAGCGGAAGCTGAGGTTCAATGCAGGGAAATGCAAGGTACTGCACCTGGGGGCCAGTAACCCAGGGCAAGTGTACACCCTGGGGGGGGAAATGCTACAAGTCTTAATGGCTAAGAGGGGTCTGGGGGTGGTGATGGATGTCAAAATGAACAACTCGGAGACTTGTAGGAGGGCAGCGGCAAAGGCCAACAGGATTGCTTGGATGCATCGCTAGGGGGCTCACCTCCAGAAGGAGGGAAGTGATACTCCCACTGTACAACTGCTTGGTGAGGCCGCACCTCGCGTATTGTGTGCAGTTTTGGAGGCCACATTTAAAGAGGGACACTGAACTCCTGGAGAGGGTCCAAAGGAAAGAAACCAAAATGATTTGGGGCTTGAGGGATAGGACCTATGGGGAAAGGCTCAAAGAGCTAAATATGTACCCATTGGAAGAGAGAAGGGACTGGGGGGACAAGATAGAGGTCTTCAGGTACAGGAAGGGTGTAAATACAGGAGGAGCAGTCAGGGTGCTCCGAATGAAGGAGGGGGGGCAACTAGAGGGCATGGGTGGAAGCTGGAGGGGGGACATTCAGGGGAAAAAGGAGGAGGTGCTACTTCACTGAGAGGGTGGTGGAACCATGGAATGCACTGCCCTGAGGGCTGGTGGAGGCAGAAATGGTGGAAGGGTTCAAGAAGGGGTGGGACAGGTACAGGGGAAGGGTATTGGAAGTAAAAACCAGTGCAGCGAGAATATCTAGGACTGGGAAGGGAGAAGCCAGAGAGGGAGAGAGGGAGAGAGGGGCAGCAAGGTCAGCTCCCAGGGTGGGGGCTGACCAAACGAGCAGACACGAAAGTCCATTACGCCTATTCTGCTGGCATTTTAGTATGTTAGTATGTTAGCATGTAAATAGCAACAGGAAATTTTACAAGCCTTGGCAGTTGAGAAACATATTGCCAAATGCCAAGACAGATTTGAGAACTACAGAGAAATCTGGGAGCCCCTTGAAGCCCTTTTAACTCAGTAGGTGATTTCTTAATCGAATACCCTGCATACTAAGCCCTGCCACTTTTTTTTGCAGTGCGATACCTGTTCTCAATTTTTTGTATTTTTCCCGTGGTGGGTACTCCAGAACTTTCTAGCTGTGCTCCAGGTTTGGGTGGGTTGGGGATGAGTGTGGGGGTGTAGAGGGAGAAGGTTATTGTGAAGGGGTGACCATATTCTCTTTTTCTCTTTCTGTTATATGGGTTGAATTTAGTAATGTGCTGTTTTTGATGATTTGTATTGGATTTTATTTGATTTTGTGATGTATATTTTTAGAAACTTTAATAAAGTATATTGAATTGAAAAAAAAAAAAACAGACAATGCCTCCTTGATGCACTAACAGTGCAGCCTGAAAAAGAAAATACAAATGCATTTACTGAGGTAGAAGTACAGTAGCTTGTAAATCCACACAAACGTAGAATTTATTTTATCATTTTATTTTTTTATATTTTTATCACACATTGAAGACTAACATGACAAGGTTAATTAACAACTAAGTACAACCAAGTGACAACACCAACTCTTTAAGAAATAAATAACTAAAACTGGTAATAGAAAAACACTGACAAAATACTTCACTTAAAAACTCCAATCTGAACTACAGAAATAAAATAAGAAATTATACACTACAGAAAAAAATAATAAAAAATAATATGACAAATCTCTTCAGTCAAAAAGGCTCCAGACCCAGACCTTTCACAGCTGCCTTGTTAGTTGAGTACACTTACCAGCCGTGGGAGCACTGCAGTACTTTACTATAGACAAAAAACAAAAAAAAAATGCTATTATAAACTAAATATTCTGTGAAAACAAACCTAGCAATACAAGTCACATGAGAAGTTGTGAGTGATTTGGAGTCATAAAGATTGGTTTAATGGATTAGAGGGTTATTTTGCTGAGACAAGCAAGACATACTTATCTCCTGCTCTCTCTTCCTAAGACTGCAGTAATCACTGCCTCCTCATGGCTCACAGCTAATTTTAGTACCATGTGACCTCAGGTCCCACAGTAAATTGCAAACTTCACCTGCTGGACCCACTTCACTGACAAAGTTACCTAACTCACAACTTTGCAAATTTGTCCCTGTACTACAAATTTGAACTTCTCCAGATGGATTACCTTTGTGAACAGTGGGGAATTTGGGAGTTTTACCAGTTTAGCACACCACTAATCTGATTACACCTAAAGACTTACTGGGAGATACCACTGGCTGCCATTGTAATCTATAGTATTTCTGGGCTGTTTGAATCTCATAGAAACAGAAACTTAGAAACTGATGGCAGATAAGGACCACTTGGCCCACCTAGTCTGCACATTTTCCCTACCTACTGCAGTACCTCAGATCCTACTTGATCTCCGGCTTTTACCTTCTCTTTCCTATTGCTAGGGTACCCTTGTGCCTTTCCCAAGCATTGTTGAATTCCTCTACCATTTCTGCCTCCACCACCAATGCAGAGAGGCTGTTCCATGCATCTACCACCCTTTCTGTGAAAAAATACTTCTTCATGTTACCCATGAGTCTACCCCCCTCCAGTCTCATATCATGACCCATTGTTCTCAAACCTCTTTTTTTCTGAAAGATGCTACCCTCTTGTAACTTATTTATGCCCTTAAGGTATTTGAAGGTCTCTAGCATATCCCTCCTTTCACTCCTGTATTTTAGGGTGTACATATTGAGGTCCTCTAGTACCTCCTTATATGACTTTTTGGTGCAGACACTGCACGATTGTTGTTGGCCTTCTCTGGACTGCCTTTATACTTTATGTGTTCTTTTAGAGATGCGGCCTCCAGAATTGGACACAGTACTCCAGATGGGGTCTCACCAATGATTTGTACAGTGGTATCACTGCCTCCTTTGTTCTGCTCATGATACCTCTCCCTAAGTGTCCCAGCATCCCACTGGCTCTCCCAACAGGCTTTTCAAAATGACTGATCACCTATAGGTCATCAGATATGATTACCCCCAGGTCCTATTCCTGTCTGGTGGTTATCAGTACCTCACCCCATCATGTACTCCTCCCCTGGGAGTTTGTGCCTCAGATGCAAGATTTTACACTTCTTTTTACATTGAATCTTACCTGCCACACTCTTGACCACTCCTCAAACCTGCTTAGGTCCATCCTCATTCCCCCTCCCCCAGAGTGTCAACCCTGTTACAGATTTTAGTGTCATCTACAAAGAGGCATATCTTCCTGTCTAGCCCTTCTGCAATGTCACTTATAAAGACATTAAAGAGGATTGGTCCAAGCACTAATCCTTGTGGCACTCCACTGGTCACCCTTCTCTCCTTGGAATCAACTCTGTTTACCACCACTCTCAGTGTTCTACCCTTAACCAATGTCTGATCCAGTTTACCACCTGGAGAGCCATTCCCAGGCTGCCCAGCTTGTTTGCAAGCATCTTATGTGGAACAGTATCGAAGGGCTTGCTGAAATCCAGGTAGATTTGTGTGACATGACCTTCTCACTGTGAATCCATGCTGCCTAGGATCCTGTGGTCCACTGGATTCAAGATATACCACAATACTTTCCTTTAGCAGTGATTCCATTAATTTCCCCACCACTGAGGTCAGGCTAACTTGCTTGTATTTGCCAGCTTTCTCCCTGCTCCCACTTTTGTGGAGAAGGACTACATCTGCCCTCCTCCAGTCCTCCAGAACCACTTGCGTTTTCAGTGATTTGCAGAACTGGGCTGTCAGTGGTGCTGCAAGCACCTCTCTAAGTTCCTTTAATATTCTTGGATCTATCTCATCTGGCCCCATTGCCTTGTCCTCTATCAGTTTTGCGAGTTCCTTTAGGACTCTATCCTCCATAAATGGGTGGGTGACCACCTCATTTCCATTGATGCTCCTATTGCTTAAGTGAGGTCCCACACCTTCCCCATCTTCTGTGAATACTGATCAAAAATATTTGTTCAGGATTGCAGCTTTCTCCAGGTCCCACTCCGCACATCACCTTCCTTCCTTCCCCTTTTATCCTAACAATACCACCTCTGGTATTTTTTATTTCACTAATGTGCCTGAAGAATGTCTTGTCCCCTTTCATTACTTCCTGGTTTCGTTTCACTACATTTGCAACTTTGTGCTCTTCACTGCTTTCCCTGCCTCCTTATGTTTTTCTAAATGCATATCCCTGTTCTCCTCCCTCGGTGTTTTCTTGTACCTCCTGAATTCCAACCTTTCTCTCTTACCCTCCTGGCCATTTTCTTTGAAAACCATAGTGTTTTTTGTTTCCTCTTGCTTTTGCTTAACTGAGTCACACAAAGGTATGTTGCCTCCTCTAAGGATCCATTTAGATTTTTCCACTGTTACTCTACCCCCATCCTCACCTCCTGCCAGAGCTTTCCTGAGACATTTCCCCATCTTTGCAAAGTTGACACTTCTGAAGTCCAGGACCCTTGCTTTCATATGGTTTGACTCCACCACTCTTCTCACATTGAACCACAGCATATGGTGGTCACTGGACCCCAGGTGGCTAGCCACCATGACATCTGCAGCTCTGTCCCCATTCGTGAATACTAGATCCAGTATCTCCCTGGGTGCATATTGGCAGTATCTCCCTGTATGCATAATGGCAGTAGTAACTTTTCATCTGCCTCTTCTGGATGGTAAAGTGCTTTGGTAGTCATCTTGTATAAAAGGTGCTATATAATCACAAATTACTTTGTTTCCTTCTTTTTTCAAGTCAAACCATGCTTTCCAAGATAATACATTGTATCCTGGGTAACAGAGTGGGTGGGAAATCTTTAATAATTAGTATGTTTGTGCTGTGCACTGTTTTCTGTGCATATGGTGAGAGGAGGTTGACTTGATGGACCAAGATTACCTTCTGACATTAAATTACTATGCTACTAGAAAGTATTATTGTAAATTATTACCTGGAAATTCACAGATTGTTCCCAGTAAAACAGAGGCTGTTTCAGTGCTGACAGGATTGCTGGCACTGCATGTGAGCAGGATTCCAGAATCTCTACACATTGCAGACACTGTCAATGTGGTTTCTTTTTTTCTCTGCACCATGGAATATGTTATGTTCCCACCGATTTCCCAGATGTAGACTATATCTGTACCATTCTCTGCCGAGCACTGCAAGGTAAAACTGCAGATCCCACTAGAAATGTTTTTTTCCATACGGGTTATCACTGGTTTGGAAATTTTCTCTGTTTAATAAAAGAAGAAAAGTCCGTTACTACTGTGCTTAGTTGAATGATATCTGAATAAAGTAAATACAGGACTTCATTTTGTACCCCACACAGAGCTGGGTTATTAGTAGCATTCAGTAGACTTCTTTGTACTGGGCCTTGCTTTGACCTGGTGTAGTCCAGGGGATATGACAGTGCATGGCCAGAATGGTCTGGAGAAAGAAATGGAAAAGAGGGATGGAGAGGAGGGATCCTTCAGAGCTCTATGAATTCAATTCTGTCCTGGGTTCTGGCTATAACTGACCGGGAGACTTTTCAGGCTCAGGGGTGACAGTATGGGTCCTAAATGTGGGTATAGCATAAGTGTCCCATTTGGTTTGATACCCCAGTATCCAACCTGAACACAAAATATTTAACTGATCTAAATTCAGATCTTGGTCAGGAACAGTTAATAAAGGAACCGAAAAGACTTAAACTGAAACATTGGAAACTTCAACAACCCTTGATTTATTTTTTTTCTAACAGGCCTGAGAAGTACTCTAAAGCTGGGATTTTATCTGATTCACTATCAGACCACCAGTTCATTTTTATGTTGATTGCGCGCATGTGCAAGAAACATATTGCGGCAGCTTACTGCAGAAGCGGGTTGTGGAGGCACGGCACTGTTGTGGCCAGTGCACCCACTGCCTTTTGAGGCTTGGCCCACTTTCCCCAATGTTGTGGCACGCTGCTGCTAACACTAGTTCAGCCAGCATGCCACAACCTTGAAGCATTTCAACCGCTGCAATCAGGGGCCGCCTCGTCATTGCAGCATCAGCCATTTCGCTCCAATGAGGGAGTGACCTGTCATTGCTGGGAGGAACGTTGGTACTGTAATATTGTTTGTGAACATGGCAGCGGCTTGCCACCGAGTTCACAAACAATAAGACTGAGCTCCCAGTGCCGAGGGGGTACCCAATCCCCCTCAGCAGCATGTGCCCCACCCACAACAATGTTTGTTTGCCAACGGGGGCCCCAATCCCCACCGGCTTCAGTCCCCACGCGAGTTCAGGTTGCCGATGGGGAAGCCCACTCCCCATCAACATAATGGTTCCCCACCACCAAAATGTTTGGTTTATGCCGAGGGGGTGCCCAGTCCCCCTCAGTTCTTGTTCCCCTCCAGTACTCCATATGTGCCAACTGGGGTGCCCAATCCCCTGTCAGCTACAACCCCCCAAACATTCAGGTGGCATGCTAGAGCCCACCCAGTATGCCCAATGCCCCTGTAAAGAAAAAACATCCCATAATGTTTTTTTTTTAAACCTGTAAAAAGAAAATGGTCCCTCGCCCCCCGCCCACAACCCGTGTCACCATTGTGCACTTCTGCCTCTCACACCCCTCAACCCATACTTACCTCTGGAGTCTGGTGTGATGATCTTCGGTGGACCAGGAACATGTCTGCACTCTCCAAAGCTGACTGCGAACTGAGGAAATGCCAGTAAGATGTATAATGGCATAAATAGGGCTTTTTCAACTTTTTTGCATATCTCAGACATTCTTTGGAATTTTGGCACCAAATTTTCAACATGGGGTTATTGGGCCCCCTCCTCATGAATTCAGCCACTGTCATGGCGATAATCGGTCCCAAAAGGTGATTTTGCGGTCACTGCGCAGAATCACCTTTCAGGACCAACTAATGAAACAACAGTGCCAGTGTTCATGAGGTGGGCTCTCAAAAAGTCTATGTTGCAAATTTGGAAGGAAAAATCAAAAAAAATGACTGTTTTACAAGCGTGTGTTGCACAGCTGCTACACACTCTCGTAGCTTTGAAAATTCACAATATTTTCACTCCAGATTTTCAACATTGGCATTTTTATACACCTCCTTATGAACAGTACAGCTATCATTTTTCAAATCCTGGCCAAAATGTGTTTTCGCAGTTCTGGCGCAGAATAGCGTGGTCACTGTGGGACATCAGTGTTCAGGATACATTAAGAAAATTAAAGTGACACTGTTCATGAGCAGAGGTACTAAAATGACTATGTTGAAAAATTTGTGATGAAAGTCCATAAAATGAGTGTGTTACGAGCGTGCATTGTGCAGGTGCCATGCATGCTCATAACTTCTCAAATTTGCAATATTTTCACTCCAGATTTTCAACGTTGCCATTTTTCCACACCTTCTTATGAACAGTACAGCTGTCATTTTTCACATCCAGGCCAAAATGTGTTTTTGCACTTTCAGCGCAGAATAGCATGGTCGCTGTGGGAAATCAGTGTTTGAGACATATTAAGAAAATCACGGTGACACTGTTCATGAGCAGAGGTCCTAAAATGCCTATGTTGAAAATTGTGTGATGAACTTGCATAAAATGACTGTGTTATGAGCCCGCAGTTTCCATGCACCCTTGTAACTTTGCAAATTATCAATATTTTCATGCCAGATTTCCAACATTGGCATTTTTCACACCTCCTTATGAACAGTACAGCTGTCATTTTTCACATCCTGACCTAAATGTGTCTTCACGCTGCCAGCGCAGAATAGCACAGTTGCTTTCGAAAATCAGTGTTTGGGACAGATTAGGATCGAGCGAGTGAGAGAAGCGGAGTGACCGAATTCAACTGAGCTCTGTCGGGACTGCTGCAGATTTCTTTGTGGGCAGAAAAAGGTGCCAATGAAGTCAGGAGCCCAGTACAAAAAGGCAGCCTGCAGCTCCGGGAGAAACAGAATGAATGAGTGAGAGAGGGGGAGTGAGCGAGCTAAACTGAGTTGTTTTGGGACTGCTGCGGATTTCTTTGTGGGCAGAAAAAGGCGCCAATGCAAGCAGGACCCCAGTACAAAGGGCAGCCTGCAGCGCCGGGAGAAATAGAACGAAAGAGTGAGAGAGGGAAGAGAGAAAGAGCTCAATGGAGCTCTGCCTGACTTTACAGTTGCCCACCCTCCCACCCATGGTCTTCTGTGGTCCTATATTACAGCAGGGTCTCCGGAGTGGAGACAAAGCAATGATTGGATACTTTAGGATTGCTGTAATAATACAGATTTAGTTGTTCTGTTTCTTTCTCTAACTGGCCTAAGTACTGAGCTATACTGTTATGATTGCTGTAATAATACATATTTATTTGTTCTGTTTATTTCTCTAACTGAGCTGAGTAATACTTGGAGTGCAATAGGATTTCTAACTGTGCTAAGTGAAACTATATGAGAGCCGAGAACAAAAAGAATAGTAGCTGAGGGGTGAAAAATGGACAAGGAGGCTTTAGGATTGCTACAGTAATACAGTGTCTAACGGATGAGATTTGAGACTGAATTACCCCGGTTAGCAAGATGTCAGTAGGGGGACTACTGTGGGGGAGGACAGGAATTTGAGTAAATAGGGGCCTAACAATTGTAGTAGGGTAGAGAACCTGGGGTTAAGAGCCCATAACATAAGATGGGGGCCAAAATGGGGCAGGTGCCACATGTCAATAGGGCAGGCATCTTTGGAAGGGTGGAGGGGTGTACAGGGTGTGGTTCTGCCATGATCCTGGACTGGGCTTGGAGCAAGGGTGCTGGAAGATGGTAAAAGCTGAGGGGGCTGAAAATCAAAAGAGCACTTATGAGGGTACAAAGGGCACTTTTTCTATACTCGATTTTGCCATACAGAAATAAAAAGTGGAGTGGCTACCATCCCTTTTGCCCCACTGGTTCCGGCACCTATGGCTTGGAGGATGGGTGGGGTGTATGGTATGTAGATGACTGGCTAGCTTGAGGGAGGAACTGTGGAGGTTAGGGAGGAGTCTAAGTGGCAGGGCAGATGAGTATTATAGGCATCCTGAGGGGTGAATAGGGGATGGCAAAGGGGGACGGAGGAAGAATAACTAGGGACTGAAACTGACCCCTGTATCAGAGGCAGTAGCAGAAAAGAGAGGACAAGGAAGGGGGGTGCCTGAGGTGAGGGCAGGGGCCTCCTGATGGGGGAGGAAGAGACCACAAGGAGTACCAGGGGAGAGAGCAGATGGCTGCAGGTAGGGAGGGACCAGAGGTGGCATGGAGGGGAACAACTAGAAGGGGGGAACTGATAGGTGGAAGAGATGTAGGACAGGTATCGACTAGGAATAGATTCGAAACTCTGGTATCGGACAGAGAGGGGGAGCAGGAACATACTGAAGGGGGAGGACAAGTGGGGCATGAGAGGGGTGGCAACAGGTAGGAGAAGAGATAGCAAGGATGAAAGGGTAGAAGGAGGCTAGTAAGGAAGGAGGGGTGGTGACTGAAGGAGAGAAGGCTATGGGAAGGGGGAAGGATGGGAGGGGCATCACTATTGGGATAGAAGGGAATGGGGCTCTAAATCGACAACAATGGGGAATCAGGGGATAGGAGAGGGGATGGAAATGAGCAGGGGAGGAGGAGAGGTCGACATGGGAAGTCCAGTAGGAAGTAGGAAGGCTGGGAAAGGGTTCAAGGGGGATGGGAGGAATAAGGCAGAGAGAAGGGGTGAGGAGAAGTAGGGGGTACAGATACAGAAGTCACACAGGGTGCAGTTGGTGGGGGTAAGGGACAGGGAAGAACGAATTCTGGGGAGGTGGAAGGGGCATTAGAGGGAAAGGGGTAAGGGGCAGGGGGTACTCGTCCTGGGGGATTCTATACTGAAATGGGTGAGATGGGGTGGAAAGGGGGAAAGGCACAGCCATATTTGGGTTGAAGCTGTCCCCAGATTGACTGCAGGAGGGGCAGGGCAGGCACTGCTCAAGCATGCAGCAAGGGGGAGGAAGAAACCTCATTTACTGTTGCATGTGGGTATAAACGACTTGGTGGGGGACACTGTGGAAGTAGTGAGGGGGAGGTTTGAGTACTTGGGCAGGCAGTATGAGGGAGTGGGGAAGTTGGTGGCATTCTTGGAGGTACTATCGGCACCATGTGCAAGCATGGGGAGGAAGGGTAGGCTTGAGGAGTTTGAGTGGCTAAGGGATTGGTGCCACACGAAACATTATGGGTTAGTGAGTAACTGGGGTAGGGTTTGGGGGGAATAGTGACTTGTATGCAGTTGCACAGGGAACACTGGAGGAGGAAGGGAAGGGGAGTATTAAAGACAACATTGCTGCTGGGCCACTGGCACTGAGGGTTGAGATGCTGGACGCCACACCTCGCGCCACGCTGGTGACCCGGGTTTGGATGCAAGCCTGGGCCAACAGGGTTGTCAAGGGAGGGATGGGATTGAGCATCCGGAGGACTGCTTTCCTATCCTGGGGCGGGATTCAGGGACCCACCACTCTGTAGCGGCCCCTGGTGATGACCACGGGTGCTACTACAGTGGTGTAGTAAAGGGTGGTGGGTGTGGTGGACGTTGGCATGCTGTGCCTAAGCATCATTGCACGTCCGCACTCCACAAAGGGGAGAAAAGTGAAAAATGGGCTACGGTCAGGCTGCATGAGCTTCTGACCCCTCCTGCTCACCCCGAATGATGCCTCCTCAACTGGATCCTGCTTTGGTGGGTCGACCTAGGAAGCTCCTCACCACCCCAGCATGGGGGTAATCCATGGAGGTAAGTAGGTCGGCCTGATATCGGGGGCAGGGCTGGGGGGGTCGGTCAGGATGACCAAGCCGACTGTAGCCCTGTGAGAAAATACGTAAAAAAAAAAATTTAAAAAAGCCAGGATTAGAGGGGGATATCTTTACTAAGGTGGATTGAAACAAATGGGGGGGGGGCCAAAAGACTGAGGTTGGTAGAAAGGTCCGGACAGGGGCGCCTGATGAGCTCACCACCCTAGATATAGGTAAAGGCGAAGGTGTAATAACCCTGGAAGGGGGCAGGCAGAGTGGTCTGAGTGTAATACAGAAGGCACCACCACCCGGTAGGAATAAGGAGGAGAAAGGGTGCAGACTACCAGGAGGAGGGACACAGGCCAAGGAGGAGAAGAGTGAGGAGAAGGAGGGGTACGGGTGGAAGGTGGTCTGACTAAATAGATAGAGAACTGGTTACGGGGAGGGAGCAGAGGGTAGTGGTGTTGGGGTAGCTCTCAGCACCAACAGCAGTGACAAGCGGGGTGCCGCAGGGCTCAATGCTTGGCCCAATGCTAGTTGGACTCTTTATCTCTGATACAGCACATGGAGTGGGGAGCAGGGTTAGTCTGTTCACACATTATACCAAATCAAAAGCAAATAGTTATAGTGGCAGAGCCCCCTCCACACACACACACACACACACACACACACACATATACACCCCGCCCCCGAAAAGCTGCTTAAAAGCCTGAAGTTCATTCAAATCAATTTCATTTTCTTACGTACTTGGGGTTCAATGCCAACAAATGTAAAATCATGTATCTAGGGCATAGGAACCCCAATGCTGGGAATAGGATGGGGGGAGGTACTGATACTCTCTAGACATGAAAGGGTCCTTGAGGTTATAATGGTTACCCCCCCCCGACAGTGACATTTCACCAGTGAGGTTTCCTACAGAGACTACAGTGCCATGCCGCTGTGGGAGACCAGCTGGAACCTGGTGCTGTCTGTCGGGGGTCCTGCACCCTTCCAATCAGCTCTGACTGGAGTTGAGAATCTTAAGTGGGGTGATGGGAGCACAGCCCCAGAAGAAAACAAAAACAGTGCGAACAGCAGCCGAGCTGACAGAATGCAGTCGACCTGCCGTGTCGCTGATGGGGCATCTAGACAATTTTGTCGGGCTCCCCATCAGGATCCAGGTTATTATATCAGAGGACCTCAAGATGGCTGTACTATGTCACAAGGCTTTGGGCAGGGCAAATTGGATTCAGGGGTGCATAAGGAGTGGCATCTCCAGAAGGAGGAGGAGGGATTTTGTGCTGCCATTCTCTCACTCCATGGTATACCCCCAGCTGCAGTACTGTGTCTAGTTTTAGAGTCCACACTTCAGAAAGGACAAAAGGTGGAGGTTTTACAAAGGAGGGCAACTAAAATGGTTCAGAATTTTCACAGAAATCCCAACAAGGAAAGGCTGAATAATCTCAACATCTACACTCTGGAAGAGAGGAGGGTGAGAGGTGACATGATCAAGACTTACAAAGTACCTCACAGGGGCAAAGAGGGTACAGTTGGGGAGTTTTCTTCAAATGAGGATGAGCACCCAAACCAAGGGACATACAATGAAGCTGGGGGCAGCATTCAGGATAGATGTGAAGAAATATTCCTTTACTGAAAGGGTGGTAGGTGCCTTAAACAGACTGCCAGGAGAAGTGGTGGAACCTAAAATGGTAGGGAGCATGAAGCATGTATGGGATAAACATAGGGTATATTAGAAAAAGGGGAAGGAGGGGGCCAATGGAGATCAATAGGGCTATGGAAGTGGAGTAGGTTCAAGTTCATTGCAGGAAAAATCCATTAAGCAAGCTCATTCACAAGGAGGTCCTGACGGACACAGGCAGAATAAGACATGCAGTAACATATACAGGCAGGAGTTGCAAGTAGGTAGAGAACACTTGGGCAGACTGGATGGGCTGAGTGGTCCTTTTCTGCTGACAAATTCTATGTTTCTGTGGCATCATGTGTTAATTCAGGTGCATTGTTTATGTTTATTTAAAGTTGGCCCAACCATACATCCAGATGTAAGGTACAGTAAATTACCAAATTAGATGCAGCCCACTTACAATACAATAAACACAACCTCAGTGTTTCGAGAAGCCTTCACTCTTCATAAGGCTGCTTAAAGAGCTGGGGTTCTGTTTGCAGTGTTCACACCAGTATGCTGATCTAAAAATTGACACCGCATCTGAATGAGTACTTCATTCTTGCTCACTCCATTTCTTCCCCACTTTGAAACCTGCTTGTCCTGAGCTACTTTTCAGCTGGCAGTGCCTCACCTGTGTTGGAAGATGGCCAATAAGCTGCACTGAAAGATGTCTGACTTCACAGACTCTGAAGGCAGCTGCTCACGGACAGACATAAGGCAGTTCTACTGGGGGGTAGGAGGAAGTAAGCTGTTTAACTAGAATCTGCAGCTTATCCATCAGGTAGGGAAATGGGCAGACTAGGTGGGCTAAGCAGTCCTTATGTGCCACCAAATTCCATGTTTCTCACCCACAGTCTTGAGGAGAAGAAGAAGGCTGCAGCTGTGGCCACTGATGACTGTTGGGATGTGGGGATGGGTGGACTAAAGGGGACAGACATAAGGAGGTACAATCATAACAAAAATTGTTAGACCTTCACCAGCTTTCCAAAATGCTTACCAGTAAAAGAACACTCTATGAAGTTGTTCAAATGTCAACACAATCTGTTGAGCCCTCTGTCTACCATCTGACAACAGGCATCAATCAGCATAAAATTGCCTACAGAAGGCAGTGTGGTCATGTGGTTACTGAAATACTGGAGATTACAGATTTAGAAGAACAAAAGGATATCACACAGAAGCTGGCACAAATGCCTATAGCAGCTGTCTCCTGCTTCTCAGTAATTATATTTATACCCTTGAGGTACTTGAATGTTTCTATCCTATCCCCTCTTTCCCTCCTCTCTTCCACTCAGTACATATTGAGGTAGCTTAATTTCTCCTCATAAGTCTTGTGTTGCAAACTCTGTACCATCTCATTCGCCCTTCTCTGTATCATCTCCAGCTTGTTAATATCCTAATGAAGGTGTGACCTCCAGAACTGCACACAGTACTCCATGTGAAGCCTGACCATGGTTTTATATAATGGCATCACCACCTCCCTCCTTATGCTGGAGTCAGGAGGTCTAAACCTCACTCAGGTTCTTGGCAATACTGGGAATGCAAGTAATCACAGACATGTTGCATTAGAGTAATAAACTTGTTTATTACTACCAAAAAGGATAAAATCAAAGTGGCCCCAAGCAGTTCTTACTAATACGAACTGGGAGCCAGTACTAAGCGTTCCCTATGCCTCGAGGTTTCTTTGTGTCTCTTGGGATCTCCAAGATACAAGACTTAATGTCTCACATTATATACCTATGATAATTACTATGGTTACTGTAAGATAGAAACATTTCTAGTTACAGAGATGAGCCCTATTGGCTAAATTAGAGGAGGCTCCACTGTCCAAGATAACATTATACAATTTTGTAGTAGTCATCAGTTTGTGAAACAAAAGAGTACTTATACAGAGTCTTACATAACTCAGTGTAGTAGTACAAGTCACCAAAAGGTGGCAATGCCGACTTGTATATCATAATTATTCCAAGGACACAGGTGTATAACATCTTATAAGTAAGAAATACACAGAAAATACATAGAAGAATATATATGTATTAGCAAGCAAAGTGTATTACAATAACATGCGTACATATCCTGACATCTACTCTTATACAGTAGATGCCCTTAGCCCTATATGTTAGTACAACATATACCTAAGCACTAGCTGTCTACGGTGTACCTCTGAGGGTATCAATAAGGGTGCAGGGACCTCGTGTAACATTGGTGATATCCCTGCCTATGCACCCCAGCATGTCACTGGCCCTCCCAGCTGCCTTACCACTTTGACATTTTCAGGGCATCTGAAATAACAACCCCCCAGGTCCCTTCTTCTTTGTGACTGTCAGCAACTCCCTCCCCATCCTGTACCTTTCCCAGGGTTTCTATGTCCCAGGTGCATAATTTTGCACTTTTGTGAGTTAAACTTCAATTGCCATTCCTCAGACCACTTCTCAAGCTTCCCCAGGTCCCTCCTCATTTTCTCCACCCCCTCTGGAGTATCCACTGTCTTACAGATCTTGGTGTCATCTGCAAACAGGCAGACATTTCCCTTCAGCCCTTCTGCAATGTCACTAATGAAAACACTGAACAGGACTGGCCCCAGGACCAATCCCTGTGGCACCCCACTGGTCACCCCCTCTCCCCAGACTGCACCCCATTTACCACCACTTTCTGCCTCCTGTCTGTTACCCAGTCTCTAACCCAGTTAACTACCCTTTCCCCCATGCCCAACCTACTCAGCTAGTTTATCACCCTTCTATGTTGGACGGTGTCAAAGCCTTTGCTTACATCAAAGTAAGCACAGTCCACTGCCCCACCCTGATTTACTTCCTTTGTCACTCAGTCAAAGAGATCAACCAGATTTGTCTGACATGACCTCCCTACTGTGAATCCATGTTGCCTATGGTCCTGGGCTCTGATGGCTTCTACATGCCCCACTATCCTTTATTTAACCAATGTCTCCATGATCTTCTCCACTGCTGAAGTGACCAGCCTATTGTCTTTGCAACTGCTGTACTGCTGTGGCCTGTGCCCCTCCCCTCTTCTGTGAATACTGAATAGAAAGACACAATGGATGTCTTGGGGGGGCACATGACAGTTCTCAGGCATGGTATTTTCACTTCCAAACACCTAAACAGCACATATAAGCAATCAACATTCCACACTGACAAATGCTTGTTTGTGCTGGTGAAAGGATTAAATCAAGGGGTCAACCAAACATCAGAAAATTGCATTCCTTTAAAAAATTTTCTTACCATGCTTTCATGTTAGATCTTGAATATGCAGATCTGGAGGGCTTGATGATTATCCCAGATATTAACAAAGCTGTTTATACTTTATTAGAGTTTTCATGGAAATATGCAATAAAGGATCTATGGGATAACGGCGATTACAGAATAGCAATCGCTGTTATGGCGAGGTGCACATTCCAAAAAAATGTTTTCGTCGATGTACTCCCGGGCGCACAGCAGAAGTGCACCGTGGACTTACAATTGAAATGTTAATGTGGGGGGCTATGCCCCCACCCCCCTACTGAAGGATTCTCAACTCCAGGAGGACAAAAGAAGAAAAAACATTTTGGTCCGGGCGCAACAAAAGGTACCTGCACCTGGCCTCGGGACACTGTGCAGTTCAGCCCTGTACCCACCCACCACACCATGGGAGCAGCTTGGCAGCTTGCCATGGCACCACCCCTCACAATCCCTCCCCTCGCTGTGTGTGTGCTCGCACCCCACCCGCATGCATACATGTAGTGTCAGGATGTCACTATATTCAAGCACCCCCTGATCCGGTTGCCCTCCCTCCCTGGTTGATGCGATGAGATGCACCACAATTGAGTCGCAGTTTTGGTAGGTGCCCAATCGTAGTCACCCAAGTAATGGTATACCTGTAATAAACATGCTCCAGCTAAGAAGTGCAATATTAGATTAAACTACTATGTGGTACTCGCCTCACTTAAACAAGGAATGCATGGTAGGAGATCAGGCCTGAAAAAAAGCTAAATTATCTGATTTGCAACATGACTGGGTAGACTATAGGTCTAAAAGGAACTGTTACCTGAAAGAATTATAGTCAGCTGAACACTTTTATATCAGTAAAAAACTGAAAGAAAATAAAACACTAAGGCCCAGATATTCAAAACTTTTCCTTGGGGCTAAAGTAGTACTGCCCGGCAGGCAAACTTAGCCCAGACAAAAGCAAGCTATATTCAAAAGGAATAGCCTGGGGCAAACAGCTTCTGAATATAGCAATGGAATGAGGCCGGGCAAACTGGGCTGGGAGTGCAGGCCAAACTTAGCCTTGTAATAAGACAGCTCTGAACATAGCAACCAGGAAGTGCAGACCACAACAGTAACACAGTGCACAGCGACGTGAAGGTAGGTAGAGGTGACCTATGTGGACAATGTGTGTGCCTGCAAATGTGTGAACCCAGTACAGCTGCAGGGAGCAGCACATGTGAAAGTACAGTGTTCAGAACTGTATAATATTCCCTGAACCATTTGCGCAGCGCTAACGTGTTTACGTGGGTTTAGCACTGAGCTAAGCCATTTGCCCAGTGCAAACACATTTGCCAGGTGCTAAACTTTGCCATATTCAAAAGTGACATGCAAATGAGCCTACTTAGGTAGTTCCTGGGCAAACATTCACATTAGCGTCTCATTATGCCCTGATTTGCATGCAGTTTGCCCAGCGTTACTGCAGGGTCCCACAGTGCCACCTGTAGGTCAGTCTGGCAGTGCATAATGATAGCTGCAGGCTACACGTATATAGTACAGCATAGAACATTGCACCCCAGGGGACAACACAGCATAGGCACAGGTGGTCATGCTGCATGCACCTGTCACACTGTAGGTCATGCTACAGTGCACAGCAGACACTACAGTAGCAAGGGGCCAGTAGTATGAGCGACACAGCATTGCCTATGGTATGTAGGGCAGTGATGACCACTGCACTGTACAGAGTGATAGGCCCAATGTGCAGGTGATTACTGACAGTGGACAGTACTGCTACACTGTTGTGGGATCCACAGATGCTGCACCTCTGGCATGGGATGCTCACAATGACATATACATGGCTGATTGTGTTTGCTGTGGCAGGCACTTCTACGATTGTGTGGTATGTGTCGGAGGGATCACATATGATCCGACAGACACAATGGTGTTGAGGTATTCCCAATACTGGCCCATATGCACTGCATAATTTATCCCAGCCTTGTGGACAAACATGATCTGTGGTGAGGCCTGGCCCCCTGTACACCCTCCCTTCAACTGCCACCATGCCCACAGTGCTGCATGTGTGTGCTGGCATCTGTTGGTCACCACAGATGTATGGTCTGCAGGTGTGTGCTGAATGGCCACACTACCATGGGGGCCCAGGTCACCCCTTACTGCCTGGCATGGCTGCGACTGGTGGCAGCTGTTGGCATCTGTGTGGTGCCATCAGTGGGCAGCATGTGTCCTCCACGTCTGGCTTTTTCTATGTGTCATATTCATATGTTAGGGTTGCACAAAGCCATGCAAAAGTCACGCAAACACCACACAAAGCCACAATGTCACACAAAGCATGATTTCCCAGGGTTAAGACCAGCTTTTCCTGGGCAGTAATTGTACTGCTCAAAGGGTCACACTAAGTTGCGCAAAACAACTTAGTGCAGTGCTAGTTGCTGAATATAGCATTGCGCCTATATTCATGTTCAGTTTTCCCCTTGCATATATTATGGTTTTGCCCAGCACTAATGCAGTTTGCACGTGCTATTTGGCCTTTTGAATATTGCAGACCCGCGCTAATCCCACTCTAAACCAATGCAAACGGTTTGTGCCCAGCGCAAAGTTTTGAATATCTGGGCCTAAATCTCATGATGCTTTGGAAAAGAGTCAAGAGACTAAATGCAACTACTATCACCCCAGTACCAAACTATTTTCCTATAGAAGGGAACAAAATTGGCAAGCTGAATTCTGAAGTTAATGCATTTAAAGAGACACTGTTAATTTTTGAGAAGGCAGTAAGGAGGGCTGGTTGGATACTGGGATGCATAGGGAGAGGCATCACCAGTAGACAACAGAAAGTTGTTGGCCGTCTGTATAGACAGTTGGTAAGACCACATCTGGAGTACTGTGTACAGTTCTGGAGACCCAGTCTCCGCAAATACATAGACAGGGTGGAGGCTGTCCAGAGAAGGGCAAACAAAATGATGCAGGGTCTGCATCAGAAGACATAAGAAGAAAGACTAAAGGAACTAAAGATGTATAGCCTCGAGGAAAGGAGGAAGGGGGGACATGACAGAAACTTTCAAATATCTCAAGGGAATCAACAAAGTCCAAGAGGGTTGCATCTTTCAGAAAAAGAGATGTGCAAAAACAAGGGGGCACAATTTGAAGATAGAGGGGGGACGGCTCTGAGGTAATGTGAGGAAGTATTTCTTCACAGATAGGGTTGTGGATACATGGAACAGCATTCCTGAGGAGGTCATAGAGTCAAAAACAGTGGGGGAATTCAAGAAAGCATGGGACAGACATAAGGCAATTCTAGTGGGGGTAGGAGGAAGTAGGCTGTTGGTTAACTAGGATCTGCAGCTTATCCATTAGGTAGGGAAATGGGCAGACTAGGTGGGCCGGCAGTCCTTATCTGCTGTCAAATTCTATATTTCTATGTTGTATTTCTCAAAAATATAACCTATCATTTTTTCTGCATTTTATGCATGAAATAAAGCCCTGAAATCTGTTTATGATGTTTTTTTTTATTTCCTGAAAGGTGTGTTATTTAGCTCAAAATGTAATAAACTTTGCAAAGATGTCATATTACTATTACCACACCAAGCTGATCAGCATTCCATTGGTTACAGCTGCACACAGGCTGGATTGCTCCTTGTGGAAAGCCCAGACTCATCCATGACTATCTGTCGCATGCAGCTTTGCCCACTGAATGTGTATTCTGGGCTATCTGTCCTGCTGTTTTACTCACAGTGTGCCCTAATTTCATTCATTATTTGGAACAGAGGTAATTGCTCTGTGTGTAGATGAATAACTACTGACGTATGGTGCATGCTAACAGATTTCATGACTAGTTTCTATCATGTATTTCAATTATCTGAAATATGTTACCATTACAAAAGCCTTTTTTTTTGTCACATTACTCTCTATCGGGCATTTATTCAGCCTTCACACTTGAACTCTCAAAGTCTGTCTCTCCATATAGACATGTAACATTGGCATCGTCCATCTGAGGGGCTGCACTACCCTTGCTTTGCAGGCCTAAACAAGGTTGAAGGGCCTGGGTTCTTACTTTACTTTAAAACTGGTTCTTACCAAAGAATAACAAATGTGCAGTGCCTCCTCCCAGAGTATTCTTATGTGGGCTAGAATCATACTTGATGAAACCCTCTGGAATGCTGTACACACCCACATTAGCATAGTGCCACCCCAAACATGACACAATAAAAAATTTCCGACATTTCAGACATTTTGAATTGTTGACTCTCTCTAATAATATGCTCACATGCTGAGGGAACGTAAAAACAACAACAATTTATTTACATAGGGTGAGGGCTAGGAAAGGTAAATTGGAAACAGAGGTCATGCTATTTACAATTGAATATCATTGGTTTAGTTTGAATTAAATAACTATTGTACATTTAGATTTAAGAATTGATTACAGTGGCCACCCACCGACCTCTGATGTATTCGGATTCCTTTCTGCTGCTATCTAAGCTAGCTGCATAAGATGTTTGGATAACACATGCCCAATGTCCACACTGGTACCAGTCCCCAAACTGTATTAGGACCCCACAATCCTAAAACCTTTATCTGGGTACCCAGTACTAGAGTCTTAAAGGTGCAGGCCTGTTATACAGTGCTAGATGTTGCTAGCTGGGTGTTGAGGCAGTAGCCTAGAGGTTAGAGCAACAAGCTGGGTTTGATTCCCTCAGCCTCCACTTGCATTCTGTGTGACTGTTCAAGACACTTAATCAACTTAAAGCTCCTGGGTCGCCCTGAGACAAGGCAGTTGTGCCTAGAAGGTCTTATCAGGTTATCAAAGAATAAACAAATTATGCTTATCTTAAATTTGTTGATACACATCCTGACAGTAGAAGGACAAGCTTTAAAACCTTTTCCAGATTTAGGGAAATCAGACTGTAATTACTGAACTTGGCAACTTTATTTACAAGTCTCTCCAGTTAATATGGATGGCTCCTGTGTACTCGTGGTTCAGTAGTCATCATAGGCAAGTCACAATCAGGCTGAACAAAGTAGGTTTGGATGGTTGCAGCAGGTGGGCACTGATTCTAGAGGCTAGGATGCTGGACAAATGCTTACAGCCAGGCCCTGAATACTGGCAGCAGGATCTTGTAGCTTTTGCAGATGGAAAAAACACCATTAACTTCTTTTGTAGCACCCATCTCTGGTCTGAAATCACCTTTTTGGTCAGACCAGGCTGGGACTGGGGCTGCATGCTTCAAAACCCATATCTAGTCTATGGCCCCAAGGGGAAGTGCACATTGCAGTCCCCTAGGTGGTACACTACCAGTAGGGCTGTGCGAATACCGTTTCCCTAATATTCGGTATTCGGGTCCCAGGTATTTGTTATTCGGTATTCTGGTATATAATTTGCCTTAATGGAGAATTGCCATATAACTCCTTAAAATGGCTTTAGGAGGGGGAGGATGAGAGGTAATAGCACTTTGCCTTGTACACTTGTGCCAGAGGCTGTCTTCTGCCACTGGTGCTTTACAAGGAGCATAAAGAGGTAACAGCACTTTGGCTTGTACACTGGTGCCAGAGGCTGTCTTCTGCTGCTGGTGCTTCAGGAGGAGGATGTAGAGGTCATGGATCTTCGGCTTGTACACACTGGTACCAGACGCTGTCTTATGCTGCTGTTGCTTCAGGAGGAGAATACAGTTGTCATGGCACTTTAGCTTACCCATTTGTGGCAGAGGCTATCTTGTGCTGCTGGTGCTTAAGGAGGAGGATTCAAAGATCACGGTACTTTGCCTCGTACAGTGGTGCCAGAGGCTGTCTTCTGCTGCTGGTGCTTCAGGTGGAGGATGCAGAGGAAAGGAGTTCATCATGGGCATGCAGTTTCCCATAGGATAACACTGGAAGTATAAGACACCATAACTCTGTCAATATTTGTAGTTAAGTAACAATCTATATATGGTCATAAAGGTCACAGCGGCCACTACCAGAATGCCATATGCAAGATCCTTAAATAATTGTTGCCATGAAGGAAAGCAAGCAACAAGTCATAATTAAGCCTATGGAATAACACTGTAACCTCAACAGGCCATAATTCTAGCAATATTTGGAGCTAAGTTACAGTGTAGATATGGTCTGAAATTTCTCAGTGGCCACTACAAGAATACCATATGCCTTAAATAACTGTGGTCTTTAAGAAAAGCAAGCAATAAGACATAATTAAGCCCATAGGATAACACTGTAACTTCAACAGGCCAACATACACATTCACGTCTTACCTTAGGAGCTGAGAGGTACAGCTGTGAGGACGGCACTCTAGCATGACGTCCGTTCGGCCTATGATGTGCTACCCCATAAAGGTCTTTTGATAGGATGCTACCTGTGAGGGAGACATAATGAAATGCAGTGCTTTTCCAAAATGACCTACACACATCCAGGCAGTCTTCCTGTTCTATTTTAGTAAGCCTCCACCCCACAACCCAAAACAGAAAGAAAACAATTAACAGATTAAATACTTTACTTACCTTTGCTGTTCATACCTGATGTGTTACCAAGGGTTCATCACCCTGGTGGTAAAATATCTGTATACCAAAAAAAAAAAAACAGGAGAAAAACATGATTAGAGATATACTTTAATCCAATTTACCCCCCAAAAAAAAACACAAACAGAAATGAAAGTATTAAAAGATTGCATATTTCACTTACTGTTGCTGGTAGTACACAATGTGTTCATCGAAGATGAGAAACATCAGACTTTGGCATTGGCAGTCATTGGTCATCAGTAATATAGTCCAGGTTTCTTCACAATCATTATTGTCATCATCATCATCATCATCAGCAGCAGCAGCATCAACAACTTATTGCAACAAAACAATGGTACAAGCTGGTCATAGTCAGGCAACCGGAATATTTCAGTCATGGAAAATACTGAGACTGCTGATGCCACACTGGTAACCAGAATATTTCTGGCATGTGGAATACTTGAGACTGGTGATGCCACACTGGTAACCGGAATATTTCAGGCATGGGAAATACTGGAGACTGGAGATGCCATACTGGTAACTGGAATATTTGAGGCATGGGAAAAACTTGAGAATGGTGATGCCATACAGGTAACCAGAACATTTCAATATATGTGATGCTCTACTGGTTACTGGAATATTTCAGTCATGTGAGATACTTGAGATCGGTGATTCCACACTGGTAACCAGAATATTTCAGTCATGTGAAATACTTGAGACAAGTGATGCCATACTCGTAACTGGAATATTTCAGTCATGTGAAATACTTGAGACTGGGGATGCCACACTGTTAACTGCTATATTTCAGGCATGGGAAATACTGAGACTGGAGATGCCACACTAACTGCCATATTTTACGCGCACAAAATACTTGAGATTGGTGATGCCACACTTGTAACTGCCATATTTCAGGCATGGGAAACACTGAGACTGGTGATGCCACACTTGTAACTGCCATATTTCAGGCATGGGAAACACTGGGACTGGAGATGACACACTATTAACTGCCATATTTGAGACTGGTGATGCCACACTGGTAACTGGCACCTGGAAAGCTTTTAAAGGGATCGATGGAATATGGGCATGAGCAACACAGGGGATGAGAGAAGTAGCAACACCAGTTGAGGATTTTGCAATAGGAACAACAGTCAATAGGTGGGTGGCAGTTTTAGGCACTGGGAACTACAGGGCATGCTCATTCAAAAGAATATGCCATGACGGTGGAAGTAATATAGAAAACCGGTGCTAGTCACAGATTTGTGTTAGTATGACTTTGAATATGAATGTTAACATGTGCTTATTTTCTAACAGAACAATGATGGTTAACACAGAATGACTTGTGCATGGGTCAATGCCACAACACACAAATGTTGTATCCAGTACAAGATGATTATTAATGCAATTGTTAGTGGCCATATGTGTACCCAAGGTGAGGCAGATTTATTTTTATAAACACAAGTTGTTCCACATGTGCTGGGTCAAGTGAGGATTGGTAATGTTCCACCACATCCCAAGCATTGCTGAACATTCGTTCAGATGGTATGCTGGTAGAGGGGCAACAGATATATTTAAGGGCCAACTGTGCCAAGTGCAAAGATGCTTTCATCCTTTTGATCCAGTACTCCACTGGATTTATGGAGAAGGACTCCAGAGGCTCATTGAAGTAACTGTTCAGCAGATTGGGTGCCAACTGTGTCTGCTGTTCTGTTCTCTTCTGCTTCTCAGCTTGAAGTGATGAGCTGAGTACAGCCCAACAGTCACCCTCCTTCTCAAAGTTTTCCATACTGCTTTCAGTTTGTGATTCTGAGACTGGCTCATTGATAAGGTTACCTGCTGGTCTCATTGACCCAAGGATGCAGAAACTAAGTTCTGAGCACATCTGCTTCTGAAAGTCTGTAACCCTGTGAGTGGGTATTATAAGGTGTAGTACCTCACACTTGAAATGTGGATCCAGCATAGTGGCAAATATGTGCTTTTTATTGGAACGGAGATCAGAAAATCTAACTTCTAGTTCTGTGGTGAGGTTTTCACAAGAGATATCACTGTTCCTGGTGTCTGGTTTGGATCTTTCTCAGCATTTTCACTGAATCTCCTCATGGCATTTTCAGGATCTGTACAGCAGGAATTACCTGATTTAGCAGTGCAGAATCAGAGCTAAGGTCACGAGTGCTCCTTTCAAATGGGGCTAAAACCTTTACCAAACTCTCAATCACAGCCTAGTCCTGATGTCCGAGGACTCCCCCTATATCATTTTCCATGTTCATCTCGTGAAGAGCCCGCTTTTGCTCCAGAAGCCTTTGTAGCACGTAGTAGGTGGAATTCCACTGGGTCTGTACATCCTGGATGAGATGATGCTGTGGCATCTGAAGATGCTCTTGTAGCTGATGCAGACAGTTTGTGGCTTTCACAGAGTGATGGAAGTGGCTGCATATGCTTCTGGCTACTTTGACTGTGTGATCTGCCTCTGCTGTGTTTGCCAAAGCCTTTGTCACCACCAAATGTAGAGTATGAGCAAAGCAGCATATCCCCTCAAAATTGCCATATCTAAGTGCTTTTATCATATTTGTGTCATTGTCTGTGACCATAAACCCTACCTGCAAATTGTTGCCATCAATCCATGAGCTTAACATCTCTTGCAGGAATGACAGTATGTTTACAGCCTGGTGATCCTTTTCCATAACACTGACATTTAGCAAAGCAGACCTGCAGGGAGAGGGGGAAAAGACAGAACCAGCACCAGTACCACCATCACCACCAGTGACTAGCACATCTGCAACACACCAGTGCGCTGTCAGTGACATATATGCATGATTTGAATTCATGCTGGTCCATATGTCAGTTGTGCAGTGGAAAACTCCACCAACAGCCTGTGCTAGTAGTCTGGCAACTTCTTTTCTCAAATCATTGTAAATGTTGGTTACCACAGTACATGAAAATGTGGTCCGTGATTGTATATTATACCTGGGGTGCAAATGCTACAGCAGCCTTCAGAAACCTGTGTTTTCCACAATGAAAAATGGCTGAAGATCCAAAGCCATCATCTCACCAATTAAATTGGTGATCTGCTGTGCTGTTGGGTGTGACGCCTGGTATTTGGTGCGGGCATGGAAGGCTTGCATGATGGGTGTAGTCAAAGCGGTACCACATCGCATTAATTTTGACTTTGAACCCATGGTGGAAGGTGTTACAATAATAGATGATTGAGCAGAAGAAGGCAGAATGGGTGATGCTACTTTATGGGGATGCACTGTAAGTGGTGTAGAGGGAGTTGAGGACACAATGCCTGTCTCAATAATAGAATCACTAACAATACTTTGTGCATCTACTGGACCAGTACCAGAAGAGGGGCTGACAGGCATATGTTGTGGAGGGGAAGAAACAGCTATGGATTGTTGAAGTGCATTGGGATGTTTCATTTGGAGATGGTTCATCATTGATGTTGTTTTGAGATTTGAAAGGTTTTTACCATGATTTATAGTGCAGTCACAAACAGAACATACTGACTTTGTTGGATCATCTTTTACAGCACTAAAGTACAGCCACACCACACTTTTCCCCACACTGACAGTGGAAGTATGGGCCCTAATAGGGCGACCATGGGCATGTTTTGCCCCTTTCCCCTTATCTGACCTGGGTGCAGTGAATGCTGTTGTTCTGCCCCTTTCTTTCTCTGTCACAGATGTAGTTGTAGAACTACTTTGTGTATCAGATTGAGTTGAACCTGAAACAACTGTTTGAAATGACAGGGTGGACTGTTTGTTTTTATAGGAGGAGGAGGAGGGTTAACCTCACTGACCTGCTTGCCAGGATGAGCAGCACTGCATTTTTTGGCAGCTGCACATTTTATTTATTTATTTATTTAGTTTTTGTTGACTGGGTAAGTGCACTAGACATATCCTGCCTATTTTCAGGCATGACCTGGGGAAGGGGGATACAGATGAATGCCAACTGACCTTGAACCAGATTAAGCTGTCAGTGGTATTTTTAGTGAATGAGGGAAATTTAGCCAGGACACCAGGGAAATTCCCCTACTCCACCAGGGGGCTCTTCTTCCTGTGTGCAGGAATGGAGACGCACAGTTAGAAGCCGGACTGAGGAGGAAGTGCTGATGTGGCAGGAGAGATGGCTGACCACAGTTTTGGAACACAACTTTGAGGAGACTATGGAGACAGAGGATATGGATTCAGTCCCTGCATCACAAAGTATGGAGACTTTTATGGATATTTCTGGGTCAGTACAGAAATCTGAGGAGCATGTTAGCCCTACTGAGGGTCTAGAGCATGTACAGCTTCAATCTACAGAAATGGAGAAATTACCTGGGCAACAGGAGACAGTTGCAGAAGTTTTGAACCCTACTGCATTGGATTTGTTGCAGCGTAAAGAGGAGCGGCACCTACAGGCCCGTCGGATACTGCTGGCACAAATGGCTGATGCTTCTACAAAGGATGCATCGATATCACAGGCATTAACAGATACGGAGATGAAAATGACAAAGCTGAATACATCTCAGAACATGCAAAGTATTGCTCCCCCAGACTTGGGATTTGAGTGGCAGGTTAGTGACAATGACTGTATGACTAACTTGGTGAAAATGTCTGTGGGGAACATGTCAGGAATTGCAACCGTAGCTGCGCAACCCAGTCTAAGACAGCCCACAGTAACATCAGATAGCTTACCTGATCTTGATGCACTCGCTGGAGGTGAAAATATTTATTTATTTAGTTTTTGTTGACTGGGTAAGTGCACCAGACATATCCTGCCTATTTTCAGGCATGACCTGGGGAAGGGGGATACAGATGAATGCCAACTGACCTTGAACCAGATTAAGCTGTTGGTGGTATTTTTAGTGAATGAGGGAAATTTGGCCAGGACACCAGGGAAATTCCCCTACTCTTTTCGATAGGTGCCATGGGATCTTTAACATCCACCTGAACTACCACCAATCCAGGCAGATTGTACCTCGGTTTAACATCTCATCTGAAAGACGGCACCTCAGAAGTGCAGCACCCCTCTCATGCTGCACTACAGTGTCAGTACTGGGATATTAACCCAAGTGTCAGATGTGGGAACTGAACCCACAGCCCTCTGATTTCCCAGCCTCAGAGGCAAGTGTGCTACCTACTGAGCCACTGACACTCTTTGCAAGGTACAGAGAAACAAAAAATAGATTTACAGCTTGGTCTTAGTTGGGATGAAGCAGTAACATTAGAAATTGGACAAGATGAAACCTGGTCGGCTGAAAAGGCTTTACTTGCAGTGGGCTGGGAAAGAAACCATACAAATGGGCAATGGGTCTCGAGGACTTCCCCGATAAGAACATTTCAAGATGAGGAGACTAGGCAGGCTGAGGTTCCTGCAGCTACTCATCATAGAGAGACCCCTTCACCTCTGGAACTCCCAGAGGAGTTGTTGTTAACCCAAAATCCTATCTTAAACATACCAGGATCATCGACAACTTTGTTGCCACATAACCCAACACCGAAACCCCTCGCCTGTCACTGGGCCCCAAGCTAGAGTAAATAAAATGTAATATTCTGCTGTTACTTCAAGGACCATCAGTAAACCTAAGGGGTTGCCTCCACGAGGCCCTATGCAGCCAGTTAAATGGCATAATGTGGTTAGACTTCGCTATCTTGGAGGTCTAACAGAAGCCCCAGATAGGTTGTATGTTGCTAGAAAACTACTGAAAGATTCACTGAATTTTTTCGCAAATGAAGTACATGCACTGATTCATGTGTCTGGGGAAACAACATTTGATGTCAGTTTTAAGACACAACAAGGGCTGGAATGATTTTGGCTGAAATACCATAAATTACAAAAGACCCCATTATGGACACCCTTTTCTGTTCTGCCCCTATCTAGGCCCACCCAGAAGACAATAACTGTTTTATTTAGAACTGAGGGAGTCAGTATGAATGACTTGACACACTGGCTTAAAGCACGGTGTACTGTACTGTCGGATCCAGAGGCAATTTTTGATTCTGAACAGTTGTGGACTGGGGGATGGAGGGTGCGAGTCATGCTCAAAATAATAGACACAGGGTTGGCTCATCTCCCCAATAGTTTCTTTTTGGGTAGGGATAGAGGGGTCCTTTTGTATTCTGGGCAGCCCAAAGCACGCTACCACTGTGGGTCAGTAGCACATTTAAGTAGTGCATGTGACCAGATAAAATGTACGGTCTGTGGGGAACTGGGGCATTCGGGTTTTCACTCTGTTGAACAGGAAAGATGTAACCTATGTGACGCACTTGGCCATAACTTTCAATCTTGCCAATGGGCTGTGTACAATGTGCCTGAGTTGGCTGATGGCACGGAACAAAGGCTATATATAACCCTAGCCCAAAAAAAGAGAATCTTTGCCCAGAAGGATCAAGGGGAAGGGGGTGAAGAGAAGGATTTGGCTGAACAGAGAAGGGAGGAGAGGGCTATCCCCGACACACTGGTACTAAATATTCCAATGACTTCAAATCAGACTCCACAGTTTGATAATTCCAGGGATTTCCTCCCCCTCCCTGTGTCTCAATCAGTAAAACGACGGACAATGGAGTTAAGAGTTTAATTGAAGAAACTCCACAGATAGGAGCCCCTGACAGTGCGAAGGAGCCTCAAACCATAGTGTTGTCTTCTCATGAGTTAAGGTTAGCAAAGAAGCCTGGAATGGAAATAATGGGGCCACTCCCTCCACCTCAACAAACAGGATCACAGTTTACTACTCTTAGGGTGACCTGTAGCAGAAAATTGCTAGACTCACAGCCATGTCCAGTGGCAGTCCCCCTCTTGAACAGATACAAGCTATTACAGTCCATGGGGGAGTCTTCAGATGATTCAGATTCCTCATCTGTGCAGTCTTCTGTACTGGACCAAACTACTGATATGGAGGCACCAGTGGAAAAAACTGGAGCTCAGAAAAGAAAAGCCAAAACTAATCATGCGGAGTCTGCTACTCGTAAGGGTAGAATAAAGTTATAATGGCATTGTTTTCTTTATCTATTCTCTTCCTGAATGCTGATCCCAGGACATGTTTTTCATACTATTAATGTAAATAGTATCAAGAACCCAACTAAAAGAGATTTAGTTTTTTCTTATTGTTGTCTGCTGCCGGTATTATTTTTTTACAAGATGTTAGATTTCACATGTTGCCTGAAGTAATGCAAGCCACTAGGACATGGTACCCAGGTCCATCTTTTTGGTCAATAGGACAGGAGGTAGCTTTAGGGGTGGGAATTTTGTTCCACAGTATGAAAATGGTATTAGTTAAATTACATGATGTAATTCCGGGATGGGTTCTTATTCTAGATATTAAATTTCAGCAGGTTTCTTATAGATTAATTAATTATTATGCTCCACAAATGAAAGCGCCTCGGGTTGAGACGTTAAAAATTATCCAGCCTTTTTTACATACTTCGCAGTTTGTTATTTTTGGTGGTGACTTTAATTGCAGCTTATCTCTTAAAGACAAAACACATACTTCTAAAACAGTTAAAATATATTCTGATTCCCTTTTTGTCCTCCATGATAAAGACAGCTAAACTCATTGACTCTATTCATCATATATGAGCAACACACAACGACTTTTTACAAAGGAAACTTAGCCACTAGAATTGATTTTTTGTTTATATCTTATCAATTATGCATTAAGAGGGTTGAAGTGCAGATAGCAGAATTCTCCGATCATCGGAGGTTGTCTGTTGAAATTGGAGATGTTAGTAATGTTCAGAAAGGACTGAGTACCTGGAAAATGAATACATCCATATTAGTGGATATGAGTTGTAAACTTATTTTGACTGAATTTGTAGTGGCTAGAAAATCAGTGTTTATTTTATATGAAGATGCAGTACAGTGGTGGCTAGATACCAAAAGGGACCTGGGTTTTTTCTTGAAACAATATAGTAAAACTGTATGCATGACCAAATATAGAGAATACTTAGCGATTCGGACTCACCTACAGAGATTATTTACATTGTCTATTTCCACTAAACACAATTACACCCTACAGATTCAAATTTTTAAGGAGAAAATGCAACAGTTCCATATGGAAAAATCCCAATTTATTCGATACCAACAACAGTTTGGTACCACAGGTTCGACTGACTCAGTATGCTCTTTTGAAGCATGTCATTCCCGTATTAGTCATAAAGAAATGTTGTCCTTATATGATAATCAGGGTCAAATAGTACAAACTAAGGATGAGATAATGGCGGTAGTTACTGCCTATACTGGGGAAATGTTTAGTCCAATCGCTTTTGATACTGCACGGACTGCTGGGGTGTTATCCCACATTGATTTTCCTGGCATTTCTTTACAGGACAGTGCAAATCTGGTTACAGATGTACATCTAGCAGAAGTGGTGGAGGGTATTCGGACTCTGAAAGTGAATATGGCCCCAGGCCCAGACAGTTTGCCATCTGAGTTATATAAGTTTTTAGTTCCATACTGGGGGGAAGAACTGACCAAAGTTTATAACTGTCTGTTAAAAAGTCCATCTTTGCCGTTACATTTAAACATGGGCTCTCTGATATATCTCTTTAAGAAAGGGGATAAAAGAGTCATAACAAATTGGAGACCAATATGTTTATTAAATACTGATTTTAAAATACCATCTAAAATATTGGCAAAACGTTTGCTGTCGGTAGCCACAGAGGTAATTTCGGCCAGTCAGACTTCATCCATTCCTGGATGATGTATTCAAGATAATCTGGTGTTGATAAGACAAATTTTTGAGAGGGGTCATTCCAATTTTTTAAATGGGTATGTCCTATCCTTAGATCAAAAACAGGTCTTTGACACTGTTCAACATGATTTTTTATGGCTTGTTTTGGCTAAATTTCAAATTCCATAAGGTTTTATACAGTGGCTTAAACTGCTCTATAGAACTGCAACAGTTTTTCCACTGGTTAATGGATGGCGTGGCCCACTGGTTGGAATTAAGAGAGGGGTAAGACAAGGGTGCCCCCTAAGCCCCATTTTATATGTCTTTTTTCGGATCCTTTGTTGCGTATGTTACAGTAGTCCCAAGCCCTTTCCAATATTGTTGCATCCTCTACATTACAAGTAAGCCCAGTTCTGGCTTATGCAGATGACATTTGTTTATTGGTACAAGATAAAGACTCCATACTGGAGGCCTTGCACTTATGCTCCACGTTTGGATCAGTGTCAGGAGCATGTCTTAACCTACACAAATGTGTAGGACAGAAGTTAGGACAGGTTAGCCCCACCTCGGTAAATATTGGGGGTATTAAATTTCGAACAGGTCCAATTAAGATTTTGGGAATCCATTTTGTAATGGAACGTCCAGACCTTTTTAATTGGGAGGAGAAACTAGAGATAGCACAACGAAAAGTAAATGGCTGGAATAGAAGGAAAATGGGGAAAAAGAAGAGAGTTTATTTACTGTAGTTAAAACTTACTTGGTTCCAGTGTTTTTGTTTATAAGTTATATTTTTCCAGCACCAAAAACGTTAGAAACAAGATTACTGAGTATTTTTTCCCAGGCTGTATGGGGAAGTCGGCTCAACCCCATTCAGCGAAATAAGTTGTATTTACCCATTAATCAGGGGGGATTAAACATGATTCATCCTTTATTTTTTAATAGTATTTTTTTTATGGCTAATTTATGCCCCATTCTAGTCTTTATGGGTAAGGGATGGGAACCTTGGGTTTATGAGACAATTCAGATGTGGTTTCGGCTGTGGGAAGGGGGAACTTTGAGGGTGGTAAAACAGTTACAAACAGTCCCTATATATTGGAGAGAGACATTTACCAGACTTAGACAATGGAAGGTGACAACCCTGGGGATTATCTCTGGGCAGAGTAAACATGTGTATGTGGAGCTACTGGGTACAGTCTGCCAGGTACCAGTAGTGTTTGGCCACTGCCCAGAGGATAAGAGAATGAGGACTCTTCAGTTTTTACGAAATCCTAGGATCCCCCCTCATATGTGGGATCTGCACTGGCTCAGCTGCCATGGCAAACTCAATGTCAAGGGGAACCAGAAGCACAAACAGCTTTATGACAGATATTGCAGTTGACTGGACTGTATTACTCAGGTTGAAACCGTAGAACACCTTTTTTTCCAATATTCTTTCATTACAGGATTTTGGGATCGTGTGGCTAACACATGGCAGACGCCAACCTTTGCTGTCATATCCCTGGATAACCTAATGTATGGTGAGGTATATGGAACCTGGCAAGCATGGGATGGTGAGACATTAGAAATAATATTTACTGTGTGTAAGTGGCAAATATGGACAGCCCGATGTTTGTTTAATTTACAGCAAAAGCAGATTACACACCTGGAAATTTTGGGGAAAATAACTAAAGATCTAAAAAGGATTTGTATGACTGAAAGACAATCAATGCAGGAAACTACCTGGTTAGCCAAATGGCGAGGCCTACCTTGGATCACGGACTCAGATGCCCCTATTACTTAAAGGACAATTATAGCTGATAGATACCAGCTGGACTTTTTTTCTTTGTTGTTATTTTCTTTTTTTATGCAGTCAACTGATGGATAGTTTCTTTTTTTTTCTTTCTCCTGCATTAAGGTTGTACTAGCTGTGTTTTGTGATTTATACATAAATCTGTGTTAAGGTGCGACAAATTTTTCTTTTTAGGTATGCTTTTGAAGGTTCCATTAGCATGAAGGCAGTCAGAACAGCAAAGGCCCAAACCGAGGAAAAGATAGCCAACTCAGTTAAGAAGGGGGATAAAACCTTTTATAGGTACATCAGGAGCAAAGGAAGACCAAGGGAGGATAGTGAGGCTTAATAAAGGGAGGGAGGGTGGGCAGAGGGAGACTGTGAAAAGGCAGAGATACTAAACAAATATTTGTGCTCAGTATTTATAAATGAAGAGGGTGAGGTACATAAAACAAACAGTAGTAACACTCTGGATACAGAAGTTGATACCAGCCCATTTACAGAAGAAAGGGTTCTGAAAGAACTCTTAAAACTGAAGGTGGACAAAGCAATGGGGCCTGATGGGATTCATCCCAGAATTCTAAAAGAGCTAAGGGTAGAACTAGTGACACCACTGACTACCCTTTTTAACAAATCATGGGAGGATGGGGTGGTACCTGAGGACTGGAGGAGGGCAGATGTGATTCCTTCACAAAAGTGGGAGCAAGGCAGAAGCAGGAAACTACAGACCTGTTAGTTTAACCTCAGTGATAGGGAAAATGATGGAATCACTTGAAGGAAAGAACTGTCGAGTATCTAGAGGCCAGAGGGGCACAGGACCGTAGGCAGCATGGATTCACAGCGGAAGGTCATGCCAGATGAATCTGATAGATTTCTTTGACTGGGTGACCAAAGTAGTAGATCAGGGAGGGGCTGTGACATGGCCTACCTAGACTTTAGCAAGGCATTTGACACAGTCCCACACAAAAATTAATATACAAGTAGCCAGCCTGGGAGTGGGTCCCAAGATGATAGCCTGGGTAAAGAATTGGCTGGAGAATAGGACACAGAGAGTAATAGTAAATGGAGTCCACCAGAAGAAAGGAGGGTTACTAGTGGGTACCGTGAGGGTTTAGTATTAGATCGTCCTCTCAATGTCTTTATAAGCGATATTGCAGAAGGACTGAAGGAAAAGTATGTCTCTTTGCAGATGACACTAAGATCTGCAACCGAGTTGATGCACAGGGTGGGGTGGAAAGGATGAAAAGGACTTGGCAAGGTTAGAGGAATGGTCAAATGTATGGCAGCTTAGATTCAATGCTAAGAAGTGCAAGGTAATGCACCTGGGAAACAAAAACCAGGGAAGAGTACACAATGGGGGTGAGATACTAACAACAACAAAAATGGAAAGAGACCTGGGGAGTCATATCAGATGACCTAAAGGTGGGCAAGCAATGTGAGAGGGCAGCAAGGAGGGCTGGGGGATACTGGGATGCATAGGGAGAGGCATCACCAGTAGAAACAGGAAGTTATTATCCTCTGTACAGACAACTGGTGAGACCCCATCTGACTACTGTGTGCAGTTCTGGAGACCCAATCTCCAAAGACATAGACAGGATGGAAGCTGTCCAGAGGAGGGCAACTAAAATGGTGCAGGGTCTGCACTGGAAGACATATGAAGAGAGACTTAAGGAGCTTAATATGTATAGCCTCGAGGAAAGGAGGGAGGGGGGGACATGACAGAAACTTTCAAGTACCTCAAGGGAATCAATAAAGTCCAAGAGGGTAGCATCTTTCAAAAAAAGAGGTGTGCAAGAACAAGAGGGCACAATTTGAAGATAGAGGGGTGGCTCAGAGGTAATTTAAGGAAGTATTTTTTCACAGAGGGTTGTGGATGCATGGAATGGCCTTCTGGAGGAGGTTGTGAGTCAAAATCAGTAGTGGAATTCAAGCATGCATGGGATAGTCATAAGGCAATTCTGGGGGTTGGGGGTAGGAAGAAGTAGGCTGCTGGTTAACTAGGATCTGCAGCTTATCCAGTAGGTAGGGAAATGGGCAGACTGGGTGGGCCAAGCGGTCCTTATCTGCCATCAAATTCTATGTTTCTATGTTTCTATGAGTGATATTCATTTATTGTTTCCTTTAAGGTTATTCCTTTCCTTTTTCTTCATGATTTTCTTTTTGGGGATATATGGATTTGACGTATATATATATATATATATATATATATATATATATATATATATATGTGTTTATGTTTGTTTGTATTTAGTTTCTGTTTCTAATAAAAATTTCCCCTACTCTTTTCGATAAGTGCCGTGGAATCTTTAACATCTGCCTAAACTACCTATTAACCCAAGTGCCAGATGTGGGAACTGAACCCACAGCACTCTGATCTCCTGGCCTCAGTGGTGAGTGTGCTACCTACAGAGCCACTGACACTCATGCTTCTGACATTCATGCTTCTCACACAGATATGCTGCATATTCAGCCTCATCGCCAAATTCGCTTAGGTGGGTATCACTGTCAGATGATGTACTTAGCAAGTCTTGTGGCTCTGGTAAATATTCAGAACCAGATGAATGCTCTTCTTTGGAATCCTCCACATCAGCAAAAGGAAATGTGGTGAGAGGAAACTTACGAGGCTGAGCAACAGTATGTTTTAGCAACACAATTGGTGCGGTCATTGTAACAGTCTCATGGTCAGTACTAGTCACGGTACCTATGTTCATGGTCACAGTTGGCAAGGTAGTAGCACTGTTGACAGTAGTCCTGGTGCCAGTATTACAATCCTAATACAGTTGAAGAAACTGGCATCATATTACAGCTAGTTGTAATACTGGCAGCAGTAGTCATGGTGACAGCAGAACATGCAGGACTACTAATGGAGGCAAAGGTTGTGGTGACAGTGGCTGAGCAAGGAGCACAAATAACAGTGCACACTGTTATGGCAGTGGTGGTGTCAACAGTACACAAAGGATTTGCTTTGGTTGCTGAAATCATGGCACTGGTGGTGATGGTGGGAAGGGGCACACTGATAGGCAGTGCTGCCTCTGTGGGGGCGGTTGTGTGAATAGCACTACCACTGGTAGTGGGGGGGTTCCTGTTCTTGTATGACTGGAGATGTCAGCTGTAAAGCCCTCCTACTTTTATAAAATGATTATGCTGTAAATGCAGTACTAGTAGTAGTAGTGGCAGCAGTTGTAGTTATAGTAGTACTAGTACTGACACCAGAACCTGAATGCTTATCAGAGGAGAAAACTATTTTAGAGTGGCGAATACGAACATACCTTCTCTCACCCTGTTCCTCACCACTTATGACTGGTGATGAAGAAGACTTGTTTGGGCTGGACCATGCACATTTACGGGATTGATGAGACATGGTCCGTAACTTACTGTGTATATTATTTGTGGTTAGTGCTTTTGTTTATGTTTGTGCTTCTTGCAGAAAACAGCAATACCAACACCAGTCATGTAGCAGCTAATAAAGACAGGCTGATATTAGAGAGAGATGGAGTCAGCAAACAACTTCTTACTTCTACAGTGTCAGTTGTACAGTCATACAGTACAGCAATTCAAGCTTTGAATGTGCACCAAACAACTTACAACACACAGAACCCAGTGAGTCACGCTTGACACATTCAGAAATACTAAAGCAGTTCACAGAAAATTTGTGTACACACTCACAGCAGTGCAAACACAGTTTGCGAAGACACACAAAAAGGAAAAAAAACTCTCATGCACAGGAGGCCACTCAGGTGCAGTGAGCTGTGGAGGGAGGAGTTACCTGTGATACCTTCCTTACTCAGTTGTACAGTGAACTGAGCCAAGAACCAGACCACAGTCAGCAACAATTCAAGGGGCCAAGCCTGACCCAATGAGAAAAAAATGCACTGCTTTATAAATCACAAAAACAAATGCATGCAGACAACTGTGCATGCACTTGCAGGACACAGATTACAAGAACAACAGTACAACACACACACGGATGATGTATGTGCCATGGTAAGCTGCAATGCAGACAAGAGGGAGTCAGATGACTTTCACACCTCCCTTATGCGGGGAACTGAGTCCGAACTCGATTATAGCAAAATACCAATTTGCTTCACAAAAGAAATAGAAAATACCACAGGGGCTGGTGTGGATTTGGAACAAAAAGCTAAGCAAGTACAGCAGTGGGGATTGGGCAGTCAGCAAAAGCTTGAGCCACTCACTGTTACTGAGCCCAGTAACAGTTACTCACTACATGCAAAAGCCAAGCTGGACTTTGTTGGCAAAAAAAATCCTGATAAGAACTAATTGGTTCTTAAGCAAAAATCAAACCACATGGCTTCAGCTGAGCTGTGAAACTGTAAGCAGTGGGGAAGGGGAGTCAGCATGCAGCACACACACACAGATTCACTCACACACAGTATCTCCTTTTCCGATGAAAAACAAAACTGCAGTCACAAGGTGATTATATGTCAAAACTGGATCACACACAAAATGTTTTTTAAACAGCTATAAAAGTCACAAGTAGTAAACTAAACAGAGCTAACTGTCTCAGAAATGACTGTCTCCTCTCATCTACTCACTCAGAGTGAGGACATCACATGATGTTCCTGGTTGTGAGCTCCAAAAACAGCCTCTGATTGGCCAGTGAAGCTCTGTGAGATTTTGAAATCTCGCCCACCGAATAGTACGTCCCGAATAGCGGCCGAATAATGAACTATTCGGGAGGTCCATATGAATATTCAGCAAGCCTACTATTCATGGTATTCGGGAAATACTATTCAGACCATTCAAAGCCCTAACTACCAGGCTGTCTCCCAAGCTGATCCGAAATGAATGTGTTGCATCCAGCATATTTATACATTTGCTCGCAGTCGCTTCAACCTTAGGCCATCATGGCCACCATGGTCCTTTCAAACTTTTAGACACAGACTCTCACCAGGTGGGTGCCCCAAATGCTTACAGTCCATGCAAGATAACTTAGAAGCTTAGCTGCATCTGTTACACATACCAGACAGACCTTCAGGCTTGGTTTTCTACCAATTGAGACAACTAGAACTAGATGGAACTTGAGGCATGGCTCACCACCCTTTAGCAGATGTTACATGTTGGCAAAGCTGACACTGTAGACTTTTTCAAACTCAGAACACTTTTTTGTTAGCAAACTGATCTCTGTAGCTCTCTCAGGCTGACAACACAATTCTGAAAATCCTTTGTAGCTTTGCTAGTGTTAGCAGCTTCAACTTGGAGATTTAAGACTTTCACTGGCATCCCAGACACTGTTAAGTAAGTTCTGATCGGTTAGGAATCCTCCCTTCCAGTCCTGTAGCACTTTACATGGTCACATTTGGCACGTACGAATACTGGACTCTTTCTTGGTCACTGTTCGACAGAGGTCCACCTTCTTTTCAGTGTTGGTTAATGCAGGGTGCAGACAGACAGTTTCAGCTTTAACTTGAATGGGCCTTTCTGCCCCACACAGATGTCTAGTCTTTCAAAGGTGTACCACAGTGTACTTCAAAAATGTAATAGTTGCAAACAGGCATTTACTTGCTTAGACAGATCTTGGCACTTTTCTTGTCTGGAAGTTACAGAATCTTCAGCGCTTTCATTGCAAAGGCAGAATCATTTCTTGCAGCTCTCTCACAACTGGAGACAGATGCTGGCTTCTTTCTCACATTTTTGTAATGTGGGAAGGAACTGCTAGCCCAGGAGGACATTTTCTTGCAACCCCCAGATCAATGACTCTTGTTACTGGCATCCACTTGTTCCTCTCTGCCAGAGATAGAAGCTCCCCTCTCTCTATGGAGAGGCTTACATGGAACTGAGCTAGGCCCCATTTTGTTTAGCTGTGGGACTGAGCCCCCCTTCCTGTGGAGGGGCACCCACTCAAACACTAGCTCAGCCTGGAAAACATTGAGTTTTATGGAGTCCTGATGGGGCTCCCAACTGGCTGCTTCCACTTATGTATCCTAGTACAATTGTATGAATTCCCTTAACAGTCTACAAAATGAATATTCATTAGCCTCACTCAATGCTCAATAGGCTCCCCATTTTGACACCTGAAACAGATCCCTGCTTTTCCCCCACAAGCACTTGACAAAGTCTCATATGTCTCTTGCACTGGCTAAACAATCCTTGCTTGAAATACTGGTTCTCCAATTGGCTGTTACTACGCAAACATGGCTGCTAGAAATTATATTCCCCATGTAGTTTACCACAACCCCAAGAATAAAGTTCTGGTGTAGCCAGGTTGATTATTTAATTTCATTTATTGCCCCACTGTTCAGTAGTCACTACTGTGTCCTCTTAAATGCTGCCATGTTTAAGCATTTTCATGCAGTCCTTTGCTTGTTGCTGTGACCAAAATATTATGCCCCTAAGCAGCAGAAAGGCAGCTCAGTAGAGTCCCATTAACTGTCTGAAACAGCCATTGCATATATATTTTATTTACATACCCCCATTAATAAATAGCCCCTGATGTGTCCTAACCAGCAACTACATGTATTTAAGTTTATTTGCAGTGCTTGCCCATCACTAGCACTAATATTTATGGAGCCTTTATGCCAGGACAAGTACTTGTGAATATTAATACTGCCCTCATTAATATTCCTGAGCTTTTTTTGCTTTAGCACTCATAGCACTCTTTATTTACTATTTACGTTGGCTCCATTGTGTTGTCAGAAGTCTCCATCCCCCCCCCGCCCACAGCCATTATTTAATTTAGGTACTAGGACCACTCAAGGGGCAACTGAACTTCATCACAAACTGTGGCAGACATTGGAAGCACTTTTCTGTGTGCAAGTCGCCCACCCACCAGTAGTCTGAAAACAGGCAGCATCTCCACAGAAGCTCGGATTGCCCAAGGAGGGCAAAACAAAGGCTGTTTGGGGATTTTGGGGAACCTTTTTGATATGTGGCAGTGGTGGTGAGCACAGGGACAATCAAGGAGGACACCAGCAGGTGTCGGAGGCAGATAAGGAGGCGTACCATGAAAGGGAGCAACAGGAGACAAAGTGGGCAATAAGGCAAGCCCCCATTGGGGTGGTGTCACAGGCACCCTATAAAAAACATCACTCTAATGCTTTAAAATAACCAGAATGAAGTCATATTTACTGAAGATTAAAATTTTCACATACTATGATTCAATCATGTTTTATACACTGATGTTTTGATTTTTTTGAGAACAACAATTTCAATCTGCACTGCCAGGATAGTACTTTTTTTGTTGTTGTATACTGTATACAGCTGCATAGCATATCCTCATGTCTAGACTGCTTGGATGCAAGTATCACCTACTACCCATTCATAGGCTAAGAAGTTGTGGATTGGCTGACTGCTGGTATTTACTCACAGCTGACTAGGGATGTTTAGATATGCAAACATAAAAATGAAATATGTCTTTTGTTTCTGGTTTTACTCTTTTCTTTTATTGAAACTGATACATTTAAATTGACTTCCTGACATGTTTGCCACAACTGCATATGAGGATTAATGTAAATATCATTGTCCTTCGTGATCTCCTACTAACAGCGTAACAGCAGTCTCAACATCTCAACATTACCTCCCTAAAACATTATACAGTATATATATATTTATATATATATATAACATACCTTAAATGAATACATTATTCTGATACTGCTGCTGACTAAAGTGCAGGTTGACAGAGTAGGCATCAAACTGACAGTGGTTGTGCATGATTGTAGATGTGCATGCATGAGACATGCATCAGTGGTGTCCATGAGCACATAAGCTTGCCAAAAATTATGTTACGCTATATGCAGCTTCTGCCTGTTTTGAAACCCCGGACTGAAGAAATGGTGATGTAAACAAAAAACAGGCAGAAGAGTGAATTTCAGTGTCTTCATTGTAAAACTGATAAAAATAGACAGCCACCATGATTTTGAAATAAACTGTTACTGTAAACAA
This sequence comes from Neoceratodus forsteri, assembly GCA_016271365.2. Classification (NCBI taxonomy): domain Eukaryota; kingdom Metazoa; phylum Chordata; order Ceratodontiformes; family Ceratodontidae; genus Neoceratodus; species Neoceratodus forsteri. The sequence goes on from CM028133.1 coordinate 997,967,682, forward strand.
CATGATGCACATATACTATGACCCATTATTAAGTTGACAGTAGCCCTTTAATGATTCAATGTTTGTGGAATAGCAGTGAGGAAATATCAGATATATATGCTTGTGTAACTTTGTGGTACTTTTTGTGGCTTTACTCTATTCCCACCCTTGCATAGTAGTAGGTAGGTAATAATCTGTAGGGAATAGAGGGCCTAGGAGCAAGGGTGAGAGAGCTCCAGAGAAGGAAGAGGAGGGGATGGTGGTAGATAAAAAATGTTCCCTAAGCAAGGAAGATGTGTCAACAGAGGGCTTATATAGAGGTTCTGGGAGGAGCTATTCCTCACTTTGAACCTTGGACAAGCTCTCCCATTCAATGTTTGTGGAATAGCAATGAGGAAATATGAGATATATATGCTTGTGTAACTCTGTGATACTTTTTGTGGCTTTATGCTATTCCCACCCTTGCCTATTAGAAGGTAGGTAGACAGTAATATGTAGGGAATAGAGAGCCCAAAAAGAAACCTTTTCCAACTGATGGAGAGTATTACCTCCTGGCACTCAGGAGAGGGACAAAAAACCCAGGTGGAGGAAACCTCTGAAGACCCATGGCTGGAGGTCTGCCCATCCTTATGGGCATACTAAATGGAGAAGGATCTAGGTTTTAGTAACCATAACTAATTCAAGGTTGGTGAATTTTTTTGAGAGATGATAATCCATCTTTGATCCATGGATGATTCCAATTGCATGAAGATCCTGTGGTTGAAGAGGAGGTACATTCTGAATGAGTAATGGCATGAGTATGAAGTGAATCCAAGTGAATGAGGACAAAACAAAAGTCCAAGTATCCAAGATGATGAATGATGCTTGTCCAACTGAATTATAATAGGCAGAGGGATCATGAGTGGATTGATAAGATACTAAGCTGGAAATAGTGGGACTGTTAATGGTAGAAGAAGTAATTACTGAATATTCCAACTTCTGAGAGGCTTGAATGTAAGGGCATGGTCTGGAGGCTTGGAATTCTGTATTGAACTAGGAGTTGCTAAGGAAACATCCATAGAGTATGATTGTAGAAGAGTCGTTGAGTGCCATGGAGATGATGATTCATTCTTGATCTGAGGCTGATGTAGACTGAATAATGATCCTGACGATGAAGGGTACATCTTTCCACAGGGATGGTAAAATCCTATGTGTAAAGCAAATCCTAATTAAAGAGGGGCTAAAGTAGACCAAAATTCTGAGGTGATACAGGATGGATTTCTGAGGAATTGTATGGAAGTTATGAGGTGGGAGAGCAAGATTAGATTGATATGAGACTAGACGATATGCTGGGATAGTTATGATGCTTATTAAAGTTAAGAGTGACTGGTCCAATTCATATAAGGTTCGATGTTTGAGGTAGTCTGAAGGTAAAGAATTGCTTAGAGAGTGGAAGTCACTAGGTAAGCATCCCAGATTAAAATGTGTAAAGGAATTTGTGTGCCCGATACGAGTAATACCATTAGTGATTGGTAAAGTCCAAAAGATAATTTGCATAGGCATCCAGATAGTAAACTGGTGTACATGAGAAATGATTGGAATGCAGTATAAGGAAGTGATGGATTCTTTGGTCATGATGTTTATGACTTTATGCTTAATCTTTTGCTGGTACTCTGCCTGAAGTACATGTGGGTATTCCTGTGGTATGGTCATATAGAAGATGCACTGACGTGGCATGGGTGGTGAAGTTGACGAGTAAACCTGATGCTGAAGTACAAGAGAAATGCTTAAGGCAGATGAGGAAAACTCTGTAGGCTGGAATGGTAATGATATCAATAAATGCAGGGTGCTATAGGATTTAGTGTTACAGCAGATAAATACCGATTGGGAAGCAGGGCTGAGTTGATGAATTTGACTTGGCTGTTATGGATGCCAGATAGGATTCAGGAGAGTCAGTTCTCAGTGATGGTCTTTACTGTAGAGATTAACAAAGGTACTTAGAGAAGAAGAGGCTGAATGGGCAGCTGGAAGAGCGATTAACATGGTGGAAAGTACAAGGAGAACAGGTGCAGATAATAGTATAAGGAATAATGGCATCTGAGAGTGAAATCTAAGGTGTGGATGGCATGGAATCGAGAATCAGCTTGGTGATGGAGATCCCACAATGAATATTCTGGATGATATCTATGTGAATCCTAAAATTAGCAATGGCTGTTGACAAGTAGAAGTCTAGTAAAGTGGTCATCAGAGTCAGTGTTGAACAAAGAGGCAGCAGAAGGTAAATCAATGAAATTCATAGTTGAATGGATTATCTTGTGAATCCCCGATATCTGTAGAGGTGATGCCAATAATGAAGTCTGAATAGAACAGAGGATTTAAGTCTTTTCCGTGTATGAGGATGGCTGATGAGAAGAGGCATCTGAGGAATTATGGTGATTAGATGGACAGGAATCAGAGGGTTTATCCAAGGTGAACAGCAGTGAAGTGCAGGAAAGTTGAAGCAAGGCATTGGATGATGCTCCACAGAAGGCCAAAAAGCCATGCAAAGCACCATGAGCAACGGAAGTTCTACATCTGACAAAGGCTGGAAGCAACCAGAGAAATGATGGAAAATGCTGGTGTGATGAAGGATGGGGTTCCATATCTGCAAAGAAAACAAGTGTGTACAGCAGCTGAACAGGGAATGTGAAGCAAGGAAGTCATGAGGCAGCTGACTTGAAGAGAGAGAGGGATTGAACAAGCCAGGAGGATTCATATGATGAGGGTGGTCATGAGGTCCTGGTTCCATAGTCAAAGTCACAGGTAGAGCTGAGAGGTGGAAAAGTGAAGGAGTGAAAGTGCACCAGTCCTGAAGAGAAGCAGTGACCTGCAGTAGGGAAAGAAGCAGATAGTGGACATGGCATTGTGAGCTATGGCCATGGACCAGGCAAGATAGACTCTGCATTGCTTGAATGGTGAGGCTGGAAGAACAACTGCAGTGGGGAGAAGTGGAGACCACCCAGGAAGATATCCAAGTCCAGGTACTGTAGGTCATGGCATTGGGCAATAGGTGAAGAAACACATGTGAAGTAGCAGAATGAAAGAACATGGTCCAGATGAGTAATTTGAGGCAAAATGATCCAGGCTGGATTCACTAGGGAATGTGAATGATGAGGTAACATGCTTGGAGAAGTCCTGATCTAGAAGAAAATTAGCAATCCACATCAGTGTAGACGTAAATGAAGAAGACAGTCTATTGAAGTCAGGCTCCCTGCCAAGGAAGTCATCAAGGTAGCAGATGAGATAAGGTGGAGGAGCAAGATGAGCACAGTCCTGTTCCCGAAGGGGTGCGGCAGCCAGGTATCAGGCTGAGAACATAGCGAATGAAGCAGTAGACTGGAGACCCAAGCAACTGTCATGGACTGTAAATGAATGGTGGTGACCGGAAGCAGCAAAGTCAATAAGGGTACACAGAGAGTGAAAGTTCCATTCCTGAAGGGAAACAGCAACAGGCATAATGAGAGAAGGCATGGTATGAGTCTGTAGAAGGGAGAGATGGCTCCTATCCCTAGTAGTCATGTCGAGCTAACCTGCACTCTGTGCTGCTAAGCAGAGTTAGGGATGAAGGATGTCAAGTTGGCAACTAGAAGGTAGTTTTGTTCCCGAAGAGAAGCAGCAACAGGTACAAGATGGAGAATGTGTTATAATTTGCTGATTTAGACATGACTCACATCCCTGGTAGGCAGGGTGAGCTAACCTTCACTTAATGTTATCCAGCAGAATTAGGGATGGAGAATGTCGAAGTAGTAGTGGGATGAAGTTCCGTTCCTGAAGGGAAACAGCAACTGGTATGCTTAGAGAAGGTATGATAACGGTTCATAGCTGGGAGACATAAGTCCCATCCCTGGTAGTCAGGGTCAGCTAACCCGCAGTCAATGCTGCCAAGCAGAGTTAGGGATGGAGGATGCCAAGTTGATAAGTAGAAGGCAGTTCTGTTCCCGAAAGGAAGCAGCAACTTGGCATGAGGTAGTAACTGGTATGAGGTAGAGAAGGTACAATAACTGTCTGTAGATGGTAGACACGGCTCACATTTGTGGTAGTTGGCAATAGATAGGAGACAAAATAGGTATGGTATAACATGGTTGAATGCAGAGATGGCTTGGTATAGGCTGTCCAATGCACAACACTGCTACAGTGAGAGTACAGAAGTGAAGGAGCAAAGGTAAAAGAAATAGTAGCCGAAATAATAGGTAGAGAGGTAAATGGATGGAATGCAACATAGTGTAACGAGTTTTGGTGTCAAAAGGAGAAAGGAATAATAGGAGCTCAGTATTAATGAAAGGAGAAGGTGAACTAGGCCAGGTATACAACAGGAGTGGTGATAAATAGTAGCGAATTTGGAGCATATTTCCATGCTTGGGAAATGCATTGCTGCATAATGGAGCAGGTCAGAATGATAATTATTTTGAGGTAACCATTGAGAATACATAATAGAATAGGATAGTGCCAGCAGGAAGCACACGAGCCGGGTAGCTATGAGGGCGCAAGTCACTGAGTGAGGTGCAGCAGGTGCTATAAGAAAGACAACCATCCTTGCGGTGATGCCACCCCCCTCCCCCAAGAAACAAGTACGTGAGAATGATAAGGGTATTCAACAGGTATGGCCGAAGTGAGATGAAATACTACTAAGAAAAGGAAGGAGGTATTTTGTAAACCCTAGAAACCTGGAGCACCACATATGGATATGCATGGTATGGATAGATAGATTCCAATGAGCAGCCTGGAAACCTGCTGGCACCGGCATTTGCAGCGAGTGGTGGAGGCTTAGTGATAGAAATCAACAGAATAAGGGAAAGTTTTAGCCAGGAAAACCCTCTGAGCTGGGAAGGTGCTTGTAATATAGCTGAGCACTGTACAGAAATATGCCACAAATAGCAATGTAACAGTTCACCTTGTAGCAGAACAATATTGCAGAAAGCAGACAACCCAAAAGAACCTTTAGCGAGACTTGTAGATTAATTCAATGTTTGTCTGTGTGCCTCTCCATAGTACATGCATGCAATGTAAACCCTTAAACTTAGTGCAAACCATCATGGATATGAATATCCTTGTGTGGTGCATTGACACAGACTGTTACAGTATCCCACTTTAACCAGCATTAAAAACCACAGTAATAAATAACATCTTATCCACAGCAGAATTTATATCTCAGAAAATGCTTGATTAAATAAGAAGGTCTTAGCTTTTTTAAACCCCTTCACAGTCAGGCTATTTCATATCTGGCAAGGTAGAGAATTCCACAGGGTAGGAGCCATAAAGGCAAACATTCTTCCACCAGATGTTTTTAAGGTTACCCTGGGAATCTCTAGTAATCCCTTTGCCAGAGGATCGGAGGGAACAGGAGGGACAGTAAGAAGTCAGGAGTTCTTTCTGGTAGTGGGTTCCCAAGTAGAGACACTAGCCCTGGTGTGTTCTCCTACGGGATTGTAGGATGGGATTCCCTTGCTCATTGGAACCGATGCCCATATATTTGGAAGACTAGCACAGTTGTGTCTAGAGAAACAAGGGAAACAGACTGGGCAGGCACCGAGAATTCCAGCCTTGATAAAGAGAGCCTATGATTTACAAAAACAGACTACCAAAGTGGACAGAGATGAGCCAATGGGGATAGTGTAGAAGAAAGATCCCGATTCTCTGGTACTACCTCCCAATGCTCAGTACACCATTCAAGCAGAGGTTCGCATCAGAAAGGATGTAAAAAATAAAATACTGATGCTAGGTGCTCCTGGGAAGGAGAAGTTGCCCAAGGATTTATTGGTTAAACCCAGTATCCTACCTGCCCGTGCCCATACCTATGCATGGCAAGTGATGATCCAAGTCCGGAATGTGTCTGATTGAGAAATTTGAGTGAACTGGGGGTGTACACTGTGCAGACACTGCAGTACTGCCCAGCAACAAATATTCCAGTGAGAAGGGGGAGGTGACCCCAGACTTATTCGACTGTGGTGAATCCCCATTGCCTGCTGAATGGAAGACTCGAGTCAGTAGGAAACTTGCCCAGAGGGAACAAGTGTTTTCCCTTAAAGAGTGGGATGTGTGGTGCATCCATGGTGCTGAGCATACTATCAGGCTTTATGATGACAGAACTTTTAGAGCAGTCTTGCCACCTTGCCCCAGCTGATATAGATAATGTTTGGTGGCACCTTCAGGAAATGCTAGCTGCTGGCATTATTCAAGAGGCAAGAAGCCTCTATGCATCTCCCATCATAGTCGTGCACAAGAATAATGGGTCAGTGAGAATGTGTGTAGACTATCGGACCCTAAACCGATGGACTGTACCAGACCAATACACCATGCTCCGCATACAGGATGCCCTGGATTGCCTGAATGGGAGTCAGTGGTTTTCAGTACTTGCTCTATGAAGCGAATATTTTTAAATCCTGATGGCTCCTAAGGACCATGAGAAAACAGTCTTCATTTGTCCCTTGGGGTTCTACAAATTTCTGAGGATGCCTCAGGGGATTTTGCATGCCCCAGCTACCTTCCAGAAGTTGATAGAGTGTGCAGTAGGGGACATAAATCTACTAGAATGCCTAGTATACTTGGATGATGTCATTGTCTTTGGACATACCCTCAAAGAGCATGAGACAAGATTATTCAATGTTCTTGACCACCTGGAAGAATTCGGCCTCAAACTGTCTATTGACAAGTGTCAATTTTTCCAAACATCTGTAAAATATCTGGGACACATAGTGTCAGCTCAGCTGAGGGGATACAGACCGACCCCAGAAAAGTAGAGTCCCTGACCACCTGGTCCCAGCCAACTAACTTAAAAGAACTGCAGCATTTCTTGGGGTTCTGTGGCTATTACTGGCAGTTCATTAAAGTCTATCCAAAACTAATCCAGCCACTTCTTAATCTCACTCAAGGTTATCCTCCTACTAACTGCAGGTATAAGAAGGGATCCCTCAAGGAAGAAGAAAATATGTATTTCCAAACAGGTGAGCCATTTGGAGCCCGTTGGACTGCTGAATGCAAGGTGGCATTCTTTGAGATCATCTATCAGTTTATTCATGCCCCAGTACTTGCCTATGGTGACCCTACCAAGCCATATGTCCTGCATACGGATGACAGCCTGAAGGGGCTTGGGGCCATGTTGTATCAAGACTATGAAGATGGACTGAGACCTGTGGCCTTCGCCAGTCAAAGCTTGACACCAGCTGAGCAAAATTATCATGTTCACAAGTTGGAGTATCTCGCTCCAAATTGGGTCATAGTCGACCAATTTCAAGAGTGCATCTATGGGGCCAAAATGCTGGTAAGAACTGATAGCAACCCTCTAACATATGTGCAGACCTCAGCAAAGTTGGACACCACTGACCACCAGTGGCTTTCTGCTCTGTCAACTTATGATTACGCTGCTGACTACCGCCCTGGACTGAACCATATTGATACTGATGCTCTCTCACAGTGGCCAAGCCCCCAAGACAACTGGCTGAGGCTGTCCGAACACTCTATTAAAACACTGTGACAAAAAGTTTGACAAAGATGAGCAGCCATCTGTAGATACAGTGGACTGTCTGGTGGACTGTTTGGGGCCCTCTGATAGTTGCATACCTGCAGGGCAGCCTATTGTCATTTTTCTCCATTGGACAGCAGTGCCCTGCCCCAGTTGGATAATGACAGTATTCAATGGACTCAATCCCAAGATCCCATGATCCAGCTCACACTTGATGCCCCACATGCTGGGAAAGATGTGTCTAAATTACATTCTGCCCACTTATGAATTGCATTATTATTCAAAGAAGGCCCTGGATTAAAGTTGCAGAACCAGTTATGATATTGAGAGGCAGTAGATCATCGAGGTCAGTTAGATAAGCACCAATTGTTGCTACCCACGGTTTTCAAGCAATTGGTACTAAGGTCCCTGCATGACCACATGGGTCACCTTGGTATTGACTGGACCCTCGACTTGGTGAGGTCTAGATTTTACTGGCCAAAAAAGGGGCTGATGTTGAAAACTATGTTAAAACCTGCAGTAGGTGCCTTCAGAGAAAAGCTTTGCCTCAGAAAGCCACTCCTTTCATTAACATTTCAACCAGTGCCCTCATGGAACTGGTTTGCAAAGAGTTCTTTTGCCTGGAGCCTGATCAACAGAAAATTGTCAATGTACTGGTAGTAACCGGTCACTTTACCCGATATGTCCAAGCGTTTCCAACTAAGGATCAGAAGGCCTCTACGGTGGTCAAGGTGCTAGTAGAAAAGTTCTTTGTCCATTATGGTGCACCCCAATGTATCCATTCTGATCAAGGAAGGGACTTTGAAAGCAGATTGATTAAGGAGATGTCATCCCTGTGGGGGGTGCAAAAGTCTAGAACCACTCCTTGTCACTCACAGGGGGACCCCTAGCCTGAAAGCTTTAACAGGACTCTCCTGGATATACTGGGCACTATCCATCCCAAAGACAAGTCCAAATGGAGCCAACAGATTAGCACCTTGATACATGCTTACAATTGCACCAAAAGTGATGCGACTGGGTTCTCTCCGTATTGCCTCATGTTTGGGAGAGAAGCCAGGTTGCCAGTAGGTGTCTGCTTTGGAGTCTACCTGGATGGGGTCAGAGCTGAGAACTATTTACAATCTGTGCAGAAACTGAATGCTCAATTGAACCATGCATACTGACTGTCTCAAACAATGGCTGCCAAATGAAACCTTGCTAACAAAGAGAGATGTGATCGATGGGTGAAGGCCCAAGAGTTGTGCCCGGGGATAGAGTGCTATTATGTAACTTAGTATTGCATGGCAAGCACAAAATTGCTGATAGGTGTCACTACCTTCCATATGTCATAGTCAATAAGTTGGTTGATTTACCTGTGTACAAAGTGCGCCCTGAGAATGACTCTAAAGCTGTCAAGAATATGCACAGAAACCACCTATTGCCTATTGGGCAAGTGATCATTGACACTGAACCATCAGATAGTGCTCCTCCTGGGCCAGTGACTTGTGCTGCAGCTAAAAAGAGACAGTGTCAACCTGCCCCCATTGTTCCAGATCTAAGGCTTTCCTGTCAGAAGGTCCAAAATGATAGTGACTGTCAGTCCACCTCTGATGATAGTGAGTGTGACAATGATTATTACCCTTCTGATGAACTGAGTCAACTGTTTCGAGGTAACCCTATGTATAATTGTGGGGATGAAGCTGGGCCTTCAAGACTGCATAACTCCCAGCTTCTTCCATACAGCCAATGCTCCCTGAAAGTGAAGTGGAGTATTGCATCAGACATGGCAGAATCTTTGTGTCTTGTGGAACTTTTTGAATCACCCGAGGAGGAATCTGATGTGCTAAATCTCCCTAGTGACATGCCAGAACTTGAAGAACAATATGAAAGTGTTGACAGCACCTCCTCTGTGCCACAAAGTCTCATTGTGCCAGAGTCTCCTCAGAATGAACAACCTAGGCCCTCTTCAGAAGATAATGAGCAAAGTATTGTGGAGACAGAGTCTACAGAGCAAGGAGTTGACAGTGCCCCTAACCTGGACATTTCAATAAGTGCAGAGGAATCCCTCACTACAGGAGAAGAAACCAATGCCAGTGTTGACCACCCAGAACCTGTGTCTGCTCCATCCAGAAAATCTGGATGAGCTGTCAAGGCAGTGCTGCGCTTTAGCTATGACTCCAATGGGAAGCCTGTGGATTTGCCTCTCAATGTTGTTCACAAGGGAGTTTACACTTCCAAGAGCTCACTACCCAAAACTGAGCCTGTCTGCCACTTCTAAGTTAATTGTTCTCCCCTCAGAACAATGGTACACCTGTCCCATTACCCCTAAGTTAGCAGATGGGGATGGGCCCCCATCTATGTTATTCAAAGTGCAAGAAGCTATTACACGGAAAGTATAGTAATGTTACTGTGTAGTTCATAGTAAATTCAGTATTGAATGTATGAAAAATACAAAGCTATTGTCATTATGAATATAGCATATAAATAGAGGACACTGAATAAGTATAGTAATGTGATAAGTTTTATGTTTTACTGATGCCTCAGTCATTGTTCTATTCTGTAGTAATGTCATGTATTTAACATATAGTATATTGTCTTCTTCCATGCTATTATGGTATAAACTTAACACGGACACCAAGTTCTTTCCAGGCAGTGGAGGGTGTAACCCCCCTACAAGTGATGGTTCCCAAAAGTCTTCTTTCTGCTTATCTAAATGCCCACTGCCAGGCTGGTGTTCAGTGTCCTAGCAATTTAAAAGTGTTTGAATGTGAGTGTCCTGTTAGCCTCCATGTCTGTCTCTTTGAAAAAGGCCTATTTTGTGGTGTAAAATTAATCTGGGAAGGGGCCGAGTAGTTTCAAGCTCGAGTCCCACCCAGGCTGCAGTGTTATCGCTCTAGTCTGTCATAACTATTTGTGCAGAGGGAGCCCTATTAGGATCTGTGACTGTTTGCTGTTTATTTGTTTTAATAATGATAATATTGTAATTTGTCTAACCTGCCTTCTTTTACAACATGGACATTTCTATATTGCACCACCATTTTGGTTCTGGGCTGCCTATTGGGACCAATCAGTACCTTTGGGGACCCTAAAATGGTGTCTGTCCCCAAGGGTCTTGTGGGACTAAATTTCTGTAGGAATTGTAGTTTTTAGACTTTTGTGCCTAAATGGACCTGGAGGGGGAGCTCTAGCTGTGACAGACAGATGGATCAACCAACTGAATCTTTCAGACAAGAAAGGAAGTCCCAGTGCTGCCTGCAGCAGAAGTCAGTCTGAACTTGGAGTTGAAAGAGTGAACAGCTCAAGTGATTCGAACAGCTGCCCCTGCGTAGTGGTGCATGAAACTGGTGGGGGGCTGTGCTTGGCTTGCCTGCTTCATTTTTCCTGGTAGGGAATCATTCGGTTTGAACTGAAATTGGACTATTTCCGAATATGTTTTGTGATGAGATCTACTGAATAGTGACTGTTTATTTGCCTGAAGAAGATTGAAGATTTGCCTTGGTGCGATCGGCCTGTCGGGACTTGGAACCACCACAGAGAATATGGTTTGTGCAGAGACACTGTGAATTGCAACAGGACTACCATCCGAACTGTGGTATTTCTCTATCTTTACTATAAGTGTGCTGAATGGTATTAGTGCGCAACATCATGAACAGGAATGACACCACAGTGAATCGTGTGGGCCGTGCTTCTTCTGGCAAACCAGCAAGTCATCCTGCAGTCTCCATTTTGTCCATCCTGTGTCTTGTACTGGGTAACGTGAGTAAACACCAGGGTAGCTCCCTGCAACAGCAGCTCAATCAAAGTGTGTCATCTGACTTAATTATTTTGCTTGATTATCATGAACTGAGCCATCTGGCTCCAGATTACAAATTGTGGGTTACTGTGCATGCCTATTTCTTTCCACCTATAGGGCCCCAACCAGCTGCAGTGCCGGTCTACCCTGTGCAATGCATCAGGCTAGCCTATCTCACCAACTGGGTACCCAGAGTGTGTGTCACTGTGTTGAGGGACTCTAAAATGCATGTCTTGTAGCCTGATTGAATCAGTACTTTAACAAATCAACCTGAATACGCCTCTTCCTTGTTCATTCCCCCTTAATAAATGAGATCTGACTCTTTTTGCACTTAAACTGGTTGTGGTGTACCTCTGTGTAGATAACACTGTGATACTGTTGATTGCCGTGTTTAACCTTATTTTACAAGAGGTCCCCAGGGCTGAGCCTGCTGATCCAGCCTTGGTGGTAAGTGTAACAAGTGCGAGGTTAAAGTTGTTGTCTGGGGTAAATTGCAATCATGTGTTCTGTGAATCATTTAAGCTACTAAAGGGTAAAGAGGGGGCTAACAGTACCCCGGAGGACTGTACCCAGGTTAGCTACGCTACCACCAACCCTGTCCTCCAGGTGGAGGCACTTGTTTTCAGAACCCAGGCCTCTCAACCTGCATTTGGTCCAGTAAACAGGGGTAGTAGCCCTTGGGGTAACGCCACCTAGGGTTTACATATATATCAATCATCAGTATGTCTGATCTGGAGTACCACAGGGCTCCATACTGGGTCCACTTCTCTTTAGCATCTTTCTTAACAATCTTCCTCGCTCCTGTCACCAGCAGATCCTCTGCTATGCAGATGACATGGTCATATACACTCACAACACTGACCTCGAACCACTGTAACACCAACTTCAACTCAGCTTTGAGGAAGAAGAGGACTGCTTCAGGTAACACAAGCTGATTCTGAACTATACGAACACTTAAGTCATGTTGTTCAGCGGTGTTCACAGCAAAAACAAATCCAGTTCCCTAACCATCAAGAACTCCTCTGGCGTCCTGCTTGAACACAATTCAACATTTCAAGTATCTAGGGGTAACTGTGGATAGCTCGCTATCATATGCCCAGCCTGTTGAGAATGTTGCCAGTTCTGCCTTTATCAAGATAGGGTTACTCCACACACATAAACACAATCTAATGCTTGAAGCCCTAAGAATAGCTATCTATAGCTCCATAGTATCCATTGTTGACTATGATCTGGTTATCTATGGCTCAGCTTCCACCACTACCCTAAGCAGAATATCAGTGGCACTCAATAAAGCATGCCGACTTCTTACTCGAGCAGCACACCTTTCCCATACATGTGAACTGTATGAACAAACAGGTTGGCTTCAGCTAAATGGGAGTATTCACCATCAAACTTGCTTGCTACCTAATAAGGCACTTCTTGGCTTCCTGCCTTCTGGTGTTACAAACTTTCTCAACCCCTTTTGCAGCTCCCAGCACATAAGTAGCTCAGCCAACCAACTCTTTTCTGTCCCAGGATGCTGGACTACACAAGAGCAATGATCGTTTGCATATAGAGTACCACTATGGTTTAAAGCGCTGCCCAGTTATATCTCTTCCTTACCAAAATTGGGACCATTGGGACCATTTAAAGGTACTCTTCATCAGCATCTTACAACTAACAGTTCCTATTACTGTTTCAATTGACATGGCACTACCTCAGCAGTATTGACACTTTCTTGTGCACCTACTTCTTCCTCTTTCTCTGTGAATGACCACTTTCACCCTAACCGCTCTGCCCTATTTGCTGCCTCCATCCCCAATCCTTCTTTCACCTCACCCCCTTCACCCTCCACCTTCTTTCCACTGTTTATCTTCAGTTACCTGAACTTTTGTTCACCCAAATCTACCTATACCTATTTTGACAAAGCACCTTGGGCTGCCTCCTTTTATTAGGTTATTTTTGATTTTTTACCAATTCATAGTTTTAATTTTAGTTGCAATGTCAATGTCATATTGTCATTTTAAATACTTTCTTGTCAAAATGTTACGTAATACCATTCATTGTATGTCTGTCACCCTTCTCTCTGATGTGGAACCTTTGTGAAAGAGCTGTTGTGTTCTCAAAGGTATTGTAATCCTAGAATGAATGAATAAATAAATAAATCTACAGAGAAGCAATCCTAAGGTGTCACACTAAACAAATAAAACTAGAGCATACAAAAAAACAGAGGAGAGGTTTACACCCACAGACCCAGCTCCCAGAGTTATACTAATTTACACGTTAGGTACTGGGGTTTATTTCTGGCCATACTGTTTATTCTGTTGCAGGCACAGGAACATTGGGGGGTGGATGTGGGTAGGGCAGTTGTGTATGTTAAGTATGTTACAGATGTTTACATAAGGGAAGGAATCAAAGCAACAGAACAATAGGGAAAACAGGGAGGAGAAGAAGCACTGTGGATAAATTTGGAGACCGGCAATGGCATCACGATCCACACAGGGGTTGTACACAGACCCCCATCCCGGGGGGAGGAAATGGACAAGGAAATGATAGAAAGTATACTTAGTATGGCAGAAAAAGGGGAGATATTGCTGATGGGCAATCTGAATATATCAGATGTTAACTGGAGTGCAGTTGCAGCAGCCACTTCGAAGAGTGGGGTTATTCTAGATGCCCTACAGGGGGCATGCCTTAGACAACTAGTATTGGAGCCCACTCGAGAGGGAGCAATCTTAGACCTGGTTCTCTCAAATGGAGATGAAGAGAGGATCACAGATGCAGAAGTGGGTAGCCATCTGGGAACTAGCGACCATCGAACAGTATGGTTCACAATAAACACAGCAATAGAGCCAAGCCATACAAAGGCAAAGATACTAGACTTTAGGAGGGCTGACTTTGCCAAAATGGGTGAGTGCCTAAGGAATGCACTAGCAAATGGGCAGGAAGGAGGGGTGGAAGAACAATGGGGAATAATAAAAACTGCCATCACAGAGGTAACAAGCCTTTGCGTGAAGCAAATAAACAAAATTAAACGATGTAAGAAACCACTATGGTTCTCAAAGGAAGTGGCAGTGAAGGTTCAAGAGAAAAAGAAAGCTTTCAGGAAGTACAAGGAATCACAGAAGGAGCAGGACAGAGAACTGTATCAGTTAAAACAAAGGAAGCTGGGAAGGCAGTCAGAACAGCAAAGGCCCAAACGAGGAAAAGCTAGCCAACTCAGTTAAGAAGGGGGATAAAACCTTTTATAGGTACATCAGGAGCAAAAGAAGACCAAGGAGGGATAGTGAGGCTTAATAAAGGGGGCGGGGGCAGAGGGTGACTGTGAAAAGGCAGAGATACTAAACAAATATTTTTGATCAGTATTTACAAAGGAAGAGGGAGGTACCTAAAACAAACAGTAGAAACACTCTGGAAACAGAAGTTGATATCAGCCCATTTACAGAAGAAAGGGTTCTGAAAGAACTCTTAAAACTGAAAGTGGACAAAGCAATGGGGCCTGATGGGATTCATCCCAGAATTCTAAAAGAACTAAGGGTAGAATTAGTGACACCACTGACTACCCTGTTTAACAAATCATGGGAGGATTTGGTGGTACTCGAGGACTGGAGGAGGGCAGATGTGATTCTCCTTCACAAAAGAGGGAGCAAGGCAGAAGCAGGAAACTACAGACCTGTTAGTTTAACCTCAGTGGTAGGGAAAATGATGGAATCACTTCTGAAGGAAAGAATTGTTGAGTATCTAGAGGCCAGAGGGGCACAGGACCCAAGGCAGCATGGATTCACAGCAGGAAGGTCATGCCAGACAAATCTGATAGATTTCTTTGACTGGGTGACCAAAGTAGTAGATCAGGGAGGGCTGTGGACATGGCCTACCTAGACTTTAGCAAGGCATTTGACACAGTCCCACACAAAAGATTAATATACAAGTTAGCTACCCTGGGAGTGGATCCCAAGATGACAGCCTGGGTAAAAAATTGGCTGGCGAATAGGACAAAGAGAGTAATAGTAAATGGAGTCCACTCTGAAGAAAGGGGTTTACTAGTGGGGTACCGCAGGGTTCAGTATTAGGACCGGTCCTCTTCAATGTCTTTATAAGCAACATTGCAGAGGGACTGGAAGGAAAAGTATGTCTCTTTGTAGATAACACAAAGATCTGCAACAGAGATGATGCACAAGGTGGGGTGGAAAGGATGAAAAGGGACTTGGCAAGGTTAGAGGAATGGTCAAATGTATGGCAGCTTAGATTCAATGCTAAGAAGTGCAAGGTAATGCACCTCGGAAACAAAACCCAGGGAAGAGTACACATTGGGGGTGAGATTCTAACAACAACAAAAATGGAAAGAGACCTGGGGTAGTCTATCAATTGACCTAAAGGTGGGCAAGCAATGTGAGAGGGCAGCAAGGAGGGCTGGGGGGATACTGGGATGCATAGAGGCATCACCAGTAGAAAACAGGAAGTTATTATCCCTCTGTACAGACAGCTGGTCAGACCCCATCTGGAGTACTGTGTGCAGTTCTGGAGACCCAATCTCCGCAAAGACATAGACAGGATGGAAGCTGTCCAGAGGAGGGCAACTAAAATGGTGCAGGATCTGCACCTGAAGACATATGAAGAGAGACTTAAGGAGCTTAATATGTATAGCCTCCAGGAAAGGAGGGAGAGGAGGGATATGATAGAAACTTTCAAGTACCTCAAGGGAATCAACAAAGTCCAAGAGGGTAGCATCTTTCAAAAGAGGTGTGCAAGAACAAGGGCACAATTTGAAGATAGAGGGGGGTGGCTCAGAGGTAATTTAAAGAGTATTTTTCACAGAGAGGGTTGTGGATGCATGGAGCAGCCTTCGGAGGAGGTTGTGGAGTCGAAATCAGTGGTGGAATTCAAGCATGCATGGGATAGTCATAAGGCAATTCTGGGGAGTGGGGGCAGGAAGAAGTAGGCTGCTGGTTAACTAGGATCTGCAGCTTATCCAGTAGGTAGGGAAATGGGCAGACTGGGTGGGCCAAGCGATCCTTATCTGCCGTCAAATTCTATGTTTCTATGTTTCTATGTTACTATTCCTGCTCTTATTCTTAGAGTGGAGATTGGGGAAATAGTATGGGGGGAGGGTCTACAAAGGGCCACTCTGTCAGAAAGCTGTTTTTCCTTTATTATAGTGTTTTGGGCTCCTTAGAAGGGACCGTTAAGCTAGTTGCTTGCAGAATTAGGGATGGGGCTGTGTTATATTTACATTTTGGTGTATATTCTTGTCCCACCAATGTGGTCCATGAGTTTCTACATGTCCTAGTTACAGGTTTGGGACTACAGATGGTTGAGGGGGAGAGGGTGGGTTTGCACCACTAAGATTTTTATTTATATTTTTATCAGATTATTGGACAAACTGTCCTGGGGTTGTTATAAGTTATAAACAGCTATTCATACCGACTCTTTTTGCAAAGGCTTAGCGCTGAAAATATGTTCCTGAAATGTAAAGAATGCCCAATCTCCCACCAAAAGAGTCAAAATACTACTACACTTACACAAACTAAATATAGATATAGCCTTCCTTCAGGAAATGCACTTGCCCCCTTCCCAGATACTTCAGTTTCAGAGATCCTTGGTAGGGCAAGCTTTGGGTAGGGGTCCAGACTCCCACAGAGGAGGAGTGGCCTTACTTATAGCCTGAAAAATTCCTTTCAGGCTTTTAGATCTGTTCACTGATCCACAATATAGATATATTATGATAAAGGCCTTACTTGGCTACTCCAAAATTGTGCTAGGATCAGTATATGGGCCAACCACCAAAGGACCCCAATTCCTAATGTCTATTATGACACAGCTAGCCTCTTGGGCCACATTACCGGTCTTGATTGGAGGGTACTGGAACTTAATGTATTGTAATTCCTTGGACAGAACCAGATTAGGAAGCTGCTCCCTATCACCAGCCCAGATCACTCTTTGTGAGTTAACGGATTATATAGGTCTTATAAATCCTCTATCCCACTAATAGAGAGTATTCTTTCCACTCCATACTCCACAATTCTTTCTCCAGACTCTATTTTTTTTTGTTTGGGATTGGGCACCTTCCGGCTGTGTTATCTTGTAACTATCTTGCTAAAGTCATTTTTGACCACCATCCAGTACTACTACATTGGCAGCTTGGTCCTCCAACTAGTAGAGACAAGGTCTGGTGATTCAATGCACAGCTGTTAATATCTGATAAGCTCATCTCACATCTCCATACTTTTATGTCTACTTTTCTAATCGAGAACGTTCCTTCGGTAGCCAAAACTGATCTCCTATGGGGATCACTTAAGTGCTCCATGTGTGGGCAGATAATCCAGTTGGCCTCTATTCGAAAGAAGATTGCCACCTAGACTACAACTGATCTTCTATAATGAATAAGGCAATTCGAATTGTCTCTCCCCCCCATACCACTTTGGATGAACTAAACCAATTGGAAATTCTCTGGTACCAGTATAATACCCTTTTGGGAGACAAAACAGAACATCACATATTAAGATCCAAGATCCATTATTTTGATCAGGGAGACAAAGACGGTAAACTGTTAGCACTGCACCTCCGAGCCCAAGCTACTGACAGAATTGTGTCCTCCCTTCGTGTGTCGAATGGTAATATAGTCACCTCTCCATTAAATATACAGTAGTATCTTACTTTAAAGACTATTATCAAAAACTGCATTCCCATCCTTCCAGTTCTTTCGATCTGGACCATTTTATATGGAATGTTCAACTCCCACAGTTACAGCCACATCATATCTCTTACTTGCAAACTCCCCTTATGACTGCAGAAATCATACATGCTATCGAGCAACTATTGTCAGATAAGGCACCTAGCCGTGATGGCTATTCCACTGAATTTTATAAAGTTTTCAAGGTACAACTAGCACCCATACTACTAGACATGTACAACTACATCTATAACCATGGCCTACCAGACCTCTCCTTAAATGAAGCTATGATAGTAGTCCTCCTGAAGCCGGGTAAGGATCCTCTCTCTGTGTCCAACTACCGACCCATCTCTTTAATAAATGTAGAACTTAAAATTCTTGCTAAAATACTGGCTAACCACCTTAATAAAGTTTGGCATGGCCTCATAAGCCCAGAACAAGTTGGCTTTGTAAATGGTAGGCTCTTCTCAGACCTCCTCCATAAGCTAACCCACTTAATTTCTGCATCTGGGGACTCTGACATCCCAGCAGTGCTGGCATCCCTAGATGCAGGAAAGGCATCTGACAGGGTTTCATGGGCTTACCTCTTCCACTTATTGCCCAAATATAGATTCCCTCTCCAATTCTTCCAATGGATCAAGGTCCTATACTCATATCCCAGGGCCCACATATTCTGTAATGGAATATTGTCAAATCCCTTTACCATTCAGCAAGTTACTAGACAAGACTGTCTGTTATCTCCATTTCTGTTTAATTTGTATCTAGAACCTCTGATCTGTCTTGTTAATGTTCTCCCCTCAAATCTTGGTGATCACCATTGGCTCAGTTCAATATAAATTATCAGTTTATGCGGATGATATCCTCCTTCGTATTACACATCTCTCCACCTCTCTTAAAGCCACTATTGATATTATTGAGGAATTAGGCAAAATTTCTAACTATAAGCTGAATCTCACCAAAATGGAAGTTTTACCTCTTAATGTTTTCACATTTCATGCAGATATCCGACACCTAGATCTAATGTGGGTAAAGGATAAAATGAAATACTTGGGCATTTATCTCTCTCGGTCTGGTAGCAAAATGAAACAATATAATCTGGACGGGGTGTTCACCCACATTAAAGTGGATCTGAATTAATAAGCCCTACTTCCCCTCACACTAGGGGGGAGAATTAGCGTGGTAAAAATATCCTTCTGCGGCTACTGTACCCACTTCAAATGTATAATTTTTCACTTCTAAGAACTTGGTTTACACAGATATACAGGGTTATCACTAACTATATTTGGCAGGATAAATCTCCTAGGAGAGCACTTTCCATATTGCAATGTGCTAAAACATGAGGAGGTCTCCAGTTACCTAATTTTTTTCTATATTATCTCTCCATAAATTGTCTGTGATCAGGCAATGGCTAAATCCAACCGCTGTAATAAACTTGTACTGTAGATGTATTGTCTGTTATGGTTACAGATAGAAAGATTTCTATGCAGATCACATAACATTGACTTACGCTCTGTGATCTATGTTCCTCTCAAGAATATCCCCAAACAGCTCTGAAACTCCCCCATCATGGCCACGCTCCGTTCACACTCCCAAATGTGTAACATCACCAATACCTCTCTTGTACATGATGTCTCCCAACCTTTTTTACATAATCCTAATTTCAAAATTGGAGGAAGGACATTAAATTCCACCTTTTGGCCTGCTGCAGGGGCCCTTACTGTACGTGATTTACTGAGCAACCACAAACTCCTGTCCTTCACAGCTTGCCAGCATAAATTAGTTCTTCCCTCTTCATCCTGCTTCAAATGTATCCAGCTTTCTCACATGCTTCTTTGCCACTTTGGGCTAGGCCCATGGGATCAATACCAGACAGGCCCCCTCCTCTCCGTTATTCCTTACTCACCCTCATCTCATATTATTTCATTCTTCTACCACCACCTATGTGACTTTCTAGCAGACAAGGAGGGCCAACCATGTTACAGATGGGATTATATTTTACCTTCCACAGTGACTACCACTTGGCCCTGGAACAAGATATGGTCCCAACTGTACAAGGATAATAGATGGGGCAAATATTGGTTGTTGCAATTCTATATAGTACATGACCTATACTAAACTCTGGCCAAACTCCATTGTATAGGAAAACTTTCCGCTGACATTTGTTCCCATTGCGGGGAACAACCTGGCACCTTACTTCATATCCTATGGAACTGTAGCAAGGTCTCTCCACTATGGTCAGCCATCAAAAATAAATTAGACCCCCTCCTAGGCCTCTCCGATGCATTTACACTGGAGATATGCCTATTGGGGACTATGGTGATTCATTACTAGGCAATCAGTGTAAATATATGGCCTTGCTCTCCCTATGTGCCAAGAAAGTGGTAGTACATCACTGGCTAGATCAGAATATTCCCTCAATAACTGAATGATTAAATGAGATACTATTTGTACTACAGGCAGAAAATCTCTTGGCTAATCTTTCAAAAAAAAAAAGTACTACCAGAAGGTATGGTCTCCCTTACACACCTTGCTTACTCTGTAAGGTCTTACATATGCTGCTCACATAGACCTACAGGATATGTGCCCATCAAGGTTATCATGGATTTGTTGTTCACATCTCTTTTCCTTTTTCTTTAGTGATGCAATGTGAGGGGAGGGAGGGGGAGTGGGGTGGTGGGTTGTTTTTCCCTTTTATGTTTTTTCTCTAAAGTTGTTTCTTACTAAGTTTTGTAACAGTAATAGAAAATAAGGAGCCTCATATCTTGTTCCTTCATGTATGAGCCCTTGCATTCTGGCTCCTGCTAATGTGGATTGTTGTTCCTCTTGATGTATTAATGGATGAATAAATAAAACATACCAAAGTAAAAAAAAAAAAGTGTTCATTCTCAAGCCCACCAGAGGGAGAAAAAGTATGGGGGGGGGGGGGCTCAGTATTAATGCCATTAAAGAAGGGTCATGAAATGCTGAGATAATGATTAACTTTACTTTAACTGTATATTGCTATCTTTGATGCAAAAATTGAGTTATAGAGGTGTTCATCAACAGTTTCTAGACTGAATCCCACTATGGGCTTCTGGTGTTAGTAACTGATGCTTCAAGTCATAGGGCCTGTGTCTGCTGCAAGACCCTGGTGTGTTGAACATATAAAGCAGGGGCTCGTGGCATTCATTTGGTGCTGATCTAGATTTTTGTCCCTGTGCACCAAATGCTGCAAGTTAATCCAACTCCCCCCGTTCTAACTTGTGCCATTTGGGAGACCCTTTTTAAGGGGCTTGCACCAAATATTTGGTGCAAGCTGCTGTATAATTTGAAAACTGTAATAGCTGCACCCAAAGTACTAAAAATGGGTACAGTTGCATTAAAGAAGTTTGGCGACGCTGCACTAAACCTCGGGTTGATGCAGGATTTGATGCAAGTCATGCATCAACCTTTGAAAATTGGGCACATAGTCAGTAACATGTAGTGATGAATATCCCATGTCTACTTTCTTTAAATAATACCATATGAAGAAAAAGAGTTGACTGTATACCATCTATTTAGTGCTCATATCAAAGGCTGGTGAACACACCCATAAATAAAAGTGATCATTGTTTATTATAACTGCAAGCTTGTGTGCCTGTTTATATGGTACTTGCCTAATGTAGTGAGAAATGAGTTGATAGTGGTATAAGATACTCTGAAGACTGAAAGATGAACAGAGAACTGTTGTTTAATGAACTCTAAAGATAGTGCTGAGATAGCCAGAATCAATCAGGTGTTACTATAGGTGGGAAAATCATCATTCCTTCATTCTGTAGCAGGACATTGAACAGAGTGGAACACTTTTCTTCTTCACAGGTATTTCTGATGCTAGATGATCCATTTTGCATGGTTCTTTGGGGAAGAGAGAGGTTGGGTACTAGGAGGTGGTAGGGTGTGGGTGTTGGCTAATATGTCTTGGGGACAGGGATGAGGCAGTGGTGGAGGGTGGTGCTCTATGATATTCATGGGTGCTGGAAGGGTTATTATTTACTGACTACTGATTTAAAATAGAAGAACTTCACTGGCAGTCTGGGAGGGAGGAGAAAAGTGCATGGTAGGGGGTGATGGGATGGGTATATGGATTTCTAGATAGCCAGGGAGTGGATGAGAAGAACATTAAGTCACAGGGATTTGTGGTGGTTGTTCAATTGAAAAGCCCTTTTTAAAGAAAAAAAAATGTATAGTTCTGTGTGGTAATGCACTAGTTCTCCAAATAAAAACTGTGTATAGTAGAATCCCACAGTTACAAACCCCAAACTTAAGAACTGATCGGTCAACTGAACACCCACCCGACCCCCTGCCGGCAGCCAATAACACTTGTTGTTGTATTAAAGAAAACAGTGCCCCACTCCCATTCGCTCCCATTCCAGACAGTGTTTGCTATGTCTGTGCACTGCAAAAAGCCAAACTGCAGTCCCACTCGCATACCAGCAGTCATTCAGGACACCCATCAACCAGCTCACCCCAGTAGTCTGACTTGGATTCAGACTCGATCCTCCATGAAACTATTCTTTAACTAATTAATTTAAAGCTCCCACTTGTCTACCATTCAAACCGCAGTCCCTCTCGCATACCAGCAGTCATTCAGGACACCCACTGACCAGCTCACCCCAGTAGTGTGACTTGGATTCGGACTCACTCCTCCACGAAACCATTCTTTAACTATTTAATTTAAAGCTCCCGCTTGTCTATCATTCAAAGTGCAGTCCCTCTCGCATATCAGCAGTACTCAGACTCAGACTAGGACTACTCCAGAAAACCATTCTTGAATTTATTTATTAAAAGCAGTCTGGTCAGATGCAGCACATCTTAACTAAGAGCACTCCTGCTCTCACACACTCTCACTGCAACTGCCACTGCTCATTCCTTGCTCCAACAGCCACTGCCCCCCAGTACTTGCACCTATTTCAGATTTAACGAACTTTTCAGAGTTATGAACACCCTCCAGTCCCGTGGTGTCCGTAACTCCGGGGTCCTACTGTATAGTGGTGCTTTACTGGTGAAGTGCCAGTGTACAGTATGTGTACAGTATGTAGTCTTCACAGGACAAAATCTGGCACTTCACAAAGTTGGCAATTACTGTACAGGAAATTCAGCTTCAAGTTAAATGAATTTGGGGGAATGTTTTTGAATGATTTTGCACAGCAAATTTCCCTGTCATTGTTCATTTCTAGTTTAGGAACACATAGAAACAGTCACTTTGTGTGGAGTCACTGTGTCCTATTTGGAGAGGGGAAAATTGTTTAACCAGCGAAGAAACACTAAGTTGAAACTGTTTTCCAGGTGTGATCTGGGACCAGAAGTAAGTTAAATGACTTGCTCAGGATCAAACAGTACACAAATTAGATCTGTGAGATTCAAACCCAGGAATTCAGGTTTGCAGCTCACAGCCCTAAAACACAGTGCTATATACTGCCTCCAAAACGAATATTAGCAACCATGAACCCAGAGCTGTCGGTGCAATGGACAGATCCATGAAGTCCCTAAATGTACCAATAGTGCATGTCTGACCCAACCATTGAGGGAAGGGTTGCAATTTGTTCTATATATTGTAGGTGTTCAACTTCTAAGACAGTTTTCCCACTTCTAATATTAGAAACATAGAAACATAGAACATGCAAGCAAAGATTTTGTTGGCAGGAAAAGATCTATAGGCCCATTAAATCTGCACATTGTCCCTGTCTATTCTGAGTCACTGACCTTAGCTGGTCATTGGTGTCACTCCCTGCCCCTGTTTCTTGACTGAATATACCCCTGTGCCTATCTCACACATGCTTGAAGCTCCCCACAGTTTGTGCACTCACTAACTCCTCTGGCAGGTTGTTCATGATCCATCAACCTTTCTGCAAGAAAGAATTTCTGCACAACTCTCCTAAACCTCCCACCAGCTTCTTTGTGCATCTCCTTATACTAGTGCCTTGCTATTTCTAAAATACACATTCCACTTGCACATTGTTCACTCCTGTGAGGTACATGTAAGTTGTGACAATATCTACTCTTACTCTCCTCTCTTCTAGGGAGTACATGTTTGAGTTCCTGAAGCTTTTCCTTATATGGCTTCTCATGCAACCCCCCACATCATTCTGGTTGCCCTCCTTTGTGGTGCTTTCAGCCTCTCAGTGTCCCTGCAGAGGGGTAGGCTCCAGAACTAGACACAGTATTGCAAGTGGGGCCTCACCATTGAGTGATGCAACACCAGCACCACCTCTCTTCTCCAGCTAGACATCCTTCTCTCAATGCACCCCAGAATCCTGCTAGCCTTTTCCACTGTTTTGTCACACTGCCCAGCTGCCTTGAGGTCATCAGATGTGATGAACCACAGGTCTCTTTCTTGTTTGCTTCAACATATACACAGACCCTGGGTTCTGCAACCCTAAGTGCATAACCTTGCAAGTTTTGGCATTGAAATCCAGCTGACACCCTCCTAAACCATTTCTGTAGTTTCCTTAGATCCCTTTTGTATTCTGGCATCCCCTTCCTTGTTGTCAATCCTTTTGCAGATTTTTGTATCATCAGTAAAGAGACACACCTTTCCCTCAAGCTCTTCCACAATGTTGCTTATGAAGACACTGAAGAGCATCAGTCTCAGCACCAAGCCCTGTGGCACCCCACTAGTTACTCTATTTCCTGACTGGTTACCATTTACCACCATCCTTTGCCTCCTGTCTCTTAAACAGTTTAACACTCACTTGTCACTTTCTCCCCCACATGAAAGCAACTTATTTTTCTAACAAGACTCTTGTGTGTCACATTGTTGAAACCCTTAATGAAGCCCAAATAGGTCATGTGCAATGCTCTCCCTTGATCCACCTCCCTAGTAACCTAGTGAAAGTTATCTGTGAGTATTAGTTTGGCATTACCTCTCATCTGCAAAACCAGAGATAGCAGAATTTGAAATAAAAGCCAAGGTAATGTTTAAAAAGTTTGAAAGCTGAAATTACAGCCCAGAGTCAATAATTAAAGCATATCTGAGAGCAAGGAAACTCAGCCTGACATGAGTTCTTAAATGCAAGAAATACTGATTGTGAAAACGTACAAATGGACCAATATATTGGACCCATGTCTGTTACTGAATTTAATGATAGTAAAACAATAAACACATTTTGAACAAAAACACATATAAATATATATATGAAGCACATGGAGTATGCAGAGAGAATGGACCTTTAATAAAATGAGAACCCTGGTGAGCTACAAATGATTCACATCAGTAACTGCAAAATTTGTACCACACAGTTAAACACAGTGCAAGCAAAACTGCATGGTAAAGGATTGCTTCAGGGAAAAGTAGCAAATCAAACAACCACACAAACCCCTGACATGACAATGAAATGCAGCATAATTAAATTTTGCCAGTGAAATTTAACATTTCACAGGGTGAAATTTTACACTTTGCTGTGCAAAATATTTTGCAGAGTGAAGATTTTGGACATCGCACATCTCACAATGCAGCACACAACATAGAATTACATTTTAATGTGGAGCAGGTGAAAACACCATGCCCCCCTCACCTACCAGAACTTAATTATACCTAATCCAGGTCACACATAATCCACACTGGTACACTATTCCAGGTGTCACTCAAATGTGCCCTGCACTATTTCTGCTCTTGCTGTTCTTTTTGCACTTTTATTACCATACTGTTATTGCTGCATGGTCTTTACCGGCTACTGCTATGAATGGCCAACAGCATATGGGATAGATTAGTCCACATCCTCTATGGAAAGTATAAAAGTCAAATTACATGGTTAGAACTACAACCAAAAGGAAATTATCAATGTGGTAACTGCCCAAACCCCAGCAACACAGTGAACATCCCTAGTTAAAAGCATCCAAAGTCTGGCAAGAAGTATGACAAGTGATTTATTACAAATAGTACTGAAGGAGTCATTTATTGATTGAGCTGCCCTTGTGTGATGAGTTATGTTGATCAGACAAAAGACCCCTTAAAACAAGGATCAGGGAACATAATACTGCAATTAGGACTAAAAGCAGAAAAGAGAAATGGGCAGGCACTTTAAGGATGCAGGTCATGGTTTTGCTACAGACTTAAAACTTGTGACCATTGAAAAGGTTACTGTTCCACTGAGAGGTGGGGACTTGAGAAAAGTATTGCTGCAATGGGAGTGTTATTGGATTAATGAGCTTCAGATGACTAGACTCAATGAAATGAATGATGACATGGCTTTGGCATGTATTCTCTGAATTCTATTACCAGAAATTCTATTTTTTCCTTAGGTATACAGTGAAGATCAGTGTTGATGCAATCGCCCATATGGATCTCTTCCCTTCCATGTACTAACCATACTTTTGTATTTTTGAGTGGCAGTTCATTTTATTAGGGTTTTTGGTTTCTACTTTGATTGGTTTTATGGGGGTTAACAGTTATACTAGGTATGTGGTTGCATTTATATATGGTTCAGTACAGCTTTGCACTTAAAACAATGTAATTGTGCACTGCTTATTTATTGTGTGCACCTTTTATAATGAGGAAACATTTGTTATATCCAGTGCTGCCATGTACTGTTTTTTCTGTAGTATGTTATGTGTACCAAGTGCCATTTGGTACGTTATTGGTCATACTATTATTTATTGTGAAGTAGTGGGAACAATATAATAAAATAAGAGAGGTCCCTTTCATAAGAAGTTCTAGCAAGAGCCAACATGGCTGCAGAATATTGGCACTGTGGACCATAAGAAATGTGTAAACTCACATTTTTTCACTAACCACTGAGCCACATAATTGCACTTTCTAATTGTTGTGAACACACACTTTAACTAATACGTATAGAGTATGCATATATATTCCAGTATGACAAAGCAGTGCACTGTCTACATACATTTTTTTCACATAAAAAAAAAGAAATTGAGGGAATATTGTCTTCTTTTAAGGCTCCAAGGACAACAAAGGGTGGGGGTTGCCTTTAGACACTTAATTTAAATCAGTAATGACATGCATAAGGCTAAAACTTATCTAGATAGTGGAGGAATGCAGACTAGCAATTTTTGCACTAACTACTGAGCCAACCTAAATGCACTTTCTAATTGTTGTGCTACATACACACACACACCGACTAATACATATACACTTATCTATACCAGTATGATAGCAGTGCACTGTTTACACAATTTTGCACAGATTAAAGACATTTAGGGACCGTTTTCTTCTTTTCAGGCTCTGAGGGACATTGGAGGGTGAGGGATTGCCACTAGACAACTCATTTAAATTAAGAGATGCAGCAAAATGTTATTTCACTGGTGAAATTATGGTGAAATTGCCAATTTTGCCTAGTGAAGCATTTTGTGAAATTATGGTCTTCCGGCAAAATTTAGCTGGTGAAATTTCATCTTGAAATTCTCCTGCACATCTGAGGTAAAATTAGGTGAAACTTGGCATTTCGCTCTACTGGTGGTCACATGGTTGGGTCTAAATAGGCAGTAAGTGGGTGAGTGGTTCATTTTCTGTGCCATGCATCTTGAGGAAGGAAGCAAGCAGCATTTGTACTCCCTGTGACTGCAGAGTGCACTTTTATACCTAAATTGCTTAATCTGTGCTATTTTTTTCTAACTTGTTCTTATTTTTGTCTTCATCATAGTTCATATTTTAGTATGCAGTGATTGTGTGTGTGTGTGTGTGTGTGTGTGTGTGATCCCCCCCCCCAGTTCTCTTTGAGTCTCTATCTCTGTTTCTTTTTGTTTGTTTGTTTATTTGAATTGGTGGTGTTTGTAGATTGTGGACATAATGGAGAAGGGTGAAGAAAGTCACGCACCTGTATGTGCGTTTCAGCTAACCATCACCAACGAAATGCCACAGCAGGAGGCTTTTGCTCCAGCAACAGCACCGAGCAGCAAACTGTGCACCCTTACCAGCAGCAGTTGGATGCAGTGCCCCCTCACCAGCACCAGGAGGATACTGTTCCTCCACTCAGGCAGCAGGAGACCATGGCCCCTCCCAAACAGCTGGAGGTATCAGTGCCTGGGGCATTATCTGCAGCACCCCTCATGGCTCCTTCATCTCTGAAGTTCTCCTGTCTGGGATTTTTTCTACTTAATATCGGTTGGTAACCCAGTGGTGACCTGCAATCTATGCGTGCAGGAAGTGCATCGAGGAAAATGTGGATCCCACTTTGAGACAACCGGCCAGCATAGCCACATGGTCCAACACCACCTGCCACAATGGTACCTCAAATTGTGGGAGGTGGCAGCTTCATCAAATGCAGCTGTGGGGAGCAGTGTGGGTGTAAGCACTGAAGAAGCTGAGCAGGAGGGAGGCATGGCTGGACCAGTTAAACATTCTCACCACACTCGCCAAACCAGAAAACAGCAGCAGTCAGTAACATCAAGACCTCACCAGGATCCTCCCTGTCCAAAGCCAGCACCCCACCTTGCCAGCAGTGCCAGTGACACATGCAGACTTATATGCTATCCTGTCTGAAGTCCAGCATATCCAATAAGAGGTAAATAATTTCAGACAGAAATTTAGTGATGCCTGGGGGGAGATTTCTAAGCTACAGTGTGATGTTGACAAAATCATGTGCATCCTGTCAGAACTCCATAGTGGCCCCACTGGTACTTAATGTGGCAGCACAAATTAATTTGTCTTTTTTGTTTTCATTTTTCTATCATCCCTTCTGCTGTTTGTAGATTCCTCCATAAAAAGTGAAAAAAAAGCTATTCTATCCTCTTTAATCTACATTCAGTCCTTAAGTCCTCTTGTTTCTTTATTTTGTATGTAAAATAAATTTATTGACCATTGCAGTTGTTTGTTTCTGTCTTATGCTCCCTATGGAATTCATTCCCTTTTATTGTTCTCTTTCTGTTAGTTTTCTCTGCTCATTGTTGTTTTACCCTTGTCCTCCTGATCCTGTCTATCATTTGTTAAGCATATTCTGTACCATGTCTGTGTATCCTTCCCCTAAGAAACACCTTATGCCCTTATTATTTGTGATGTGTGTCACATCTAAGAGCTGGTTACACCTACAAGATTCCTTTTAGCAACATAATGATGTGAAATGTAGTTGCATTTCCTATTTACTGAGTTCGCAAATGAAATGCGGGCTCCTGCTGAAGGCTGTTGGCCATCTTGGCCTTGTCTACAGACTAGTTCCTATTTTTTTGTAATTCAAATACTTGCATGAGTTGCTTCAAGTCAGAGTTTGATGTGATGACCACAGCATATGTCCATAAGATGCTCGTTCTTTGTTTGATTCTCTAGTGTGGCAAGTAAACAAAGTAGAAAGTGTATCCATATAACCAAGTTAAAAATGCCTGCTCCCCCAAGGCACCAGCATTCCTTATATTATCATGAAGTATGGTGCCTTGGGAGAGTGAGAATTTTTTTTCTTAGTTACATGGGAGCATTTTTTACATTGTTTGCATGCCACACTGTAAAAAAGAAAGAGCGCTTTATGGATATGTGCTCGTGGTGATTGCTTCTTCCTTTGAGTACAAAGCAACTCACACAAGGTATTTGAATTAAAACAACTACAGACTCTATGCATACTGCAGGGTCCTAATGGCCCACAGCCTTCAATTGGTGCAGGCTTTTCCTTTGCAAACTCCATATATGGGGAATGCAACTGAAGTGTGGGTCAGTGCTATATTTTGTTAAAGGTATGTTGAAGTCAGCACCTGCTCTTTAACATGTTTCCTCCTCCTATCCACAAATATCAAATATTGTGCCTATTAAAAAACTTTCACAATGCTGTGTGTTGTGTGCAACATTAAGAGGGTATACTGTAACACATCTGGTGCCAGCACTGACAACATGCTCCAGAAGGCCAGACTTCCGGAAATGTTTCCCAGAAAAATTTACAGTACATTCAAACAGAAATCAGGTGCCACACATGCAGTTGCATGGTTCACATCCACCATCAGGAAACAAATCTGCTGTTTCCTACACCGTTTCTAATGAGAGAAGATAGGTAGAAGTACTGAGACTGCCTTGGTCGAGTTCACAAACACGGTCCTGGACGGTATGGATAAAGGTTGTTTGACTGGGGCCGTGTTCATGGACTTGACCAAGGCATTTGACTTGGTAAAGCATCAATTACTAATTTCTAGATTGGGGTCTTTGGGAGCAGGACAGTCCTTACTAGCCTGGATTGATGTTTATTTAAAGGATCGGTCACAAAGGGTTAAGTTTGGAGGTGTTATGTCTAAATCTGCAACGGTCAAGTGTGGGGTTCCTCAGGGTTCCATGCTAGGACCACTTTTGTTTCCATTATATTTTGATCAGCAAGTGATAGTAATCAATAATGCTTTTCTTACTCTTTATGCAGATTATGCAGTAATATACATGCAAGGCTCTTCTGTTAATGATTTAAGTGATTCTTTAACAAAGGAAATGTGAATTTTCAATCATCCTTTATTTCTAGTAGAATGGTCTTAAATAAAGTAAAAACAAAAGTGATGATCTTTGGAACTAGGGCAAGATTAAGGACTGTAGGTCATTGCCTGCAGGCTAAATCCCTTGATAAATCATTGTTTGAGCAAGTGGATACATTTCAGTACCTTGGGGTCCTATTAGATCCTAACTTGAGTTATGAACCTCATTTTTTGAGGGTAACTTCCAGAATTCACCGTAAAATGGCCCCCTTGTATAGAATGTGTTTGCTTCTTATTAGGGAATCTAGGTTAGTTATTTCTAACCATTGTTTGACTCCTATTGTAAATTATGCTGCCATTATAACTGATACTGCGTCTGCCACAATAATTTCTAAAAAATCTATCCTATTACAACTGATTGCTAAATTTGCACCACATCATCCTAAATCATACCATTATTGTGATATCTTGAAAGGGATAGGTTGGCTTCCTGTTCCGTTAAACTTCCATTTTTGTATAGCCAGATTTATACATAGAATTATTAGTTCTGGAGTCCCACAAAAGCTTTGCAATTTGTTGAGGCATTATGATGAGGGTTACTTTTCCAGACACAGGGCAGATGGTTTGGTTTTTAAAATACCTTTTGTGAGATCTAATTGTGGAGAGAGGGCATTTGCTTATCTTGCTCCATTCATCTGGAATGAAATGCCATGTGATATAAGACAGTTGTATTCTGTTAAAATATTTACAAATCAACTAAGGATGTTTTTTGTATCACAATTTAATTGTAATTGTTTTATATGAGTACCCATCTTCTTTGTAACCAATACATTTATAGTCTGATATATTATGTACTGCATATTTCTACTTGTCTTTTTGTATGTATGTTTTGTTATGTGGGTTGCACCTGTAAAAGGAACTTAGTTTTCAAGTGTGCTTACCCGTTAAGCAAATAAACAATAACAACAACATTTTTAGGCCTCACTGTGGTGGTGCCACTGCCTAACATGCCTCACAAGTCCAGAAATGTTTCCCAAATATTTTACAGAAAGTTCAGACTTAAATCTGGGAGAATTGGAGGCTACCATGATGGAGGAGAACCTAGACATTGTTGCAGTGAGTGAGACTTGGTGGAACGAGTACCACGCCTGGAGGAATGTGATCCCAGGGTATTGTTTGTTTAGGAAGGATTGGGAGGGGAAGAGGGAGGGAGGGGTGGCATTATATGTCAGGGAAGGGATTGGGGCCATGGAAGGGCAGGATGAGGGGTGGGAAACAGAGATAATGTGGGTCACCCTAAACAGAGGAGGGGGGAAAACCTACATGTTGGAGTAGTCTATAGGCCTCCTACGCAGGGGAGGAAGGGGATTGACACTTTGCAGAATCAGTAGTGAGGATGGCATGGAAAGGGGAAATTGTGCTAGTTGGGGATTTAAACTTTCTGGACATCAACTGGGAGGCCCAGACAGCAATCTCCGCAAGGAGCAGTGGCATCTTAGAGGCTTTTCAGGGCATATTCCTGCAGCAAAGGGTCAGTGAGCCCACTAGGGTGTAAACCTGTTGGATGTGGTCCTCACAAGTGGGGACAGTGTGAAGGAAGTGGAGGTGGGGGAAGAGCTTGGCACCAGTGACCACAGGGCTGTCAGGTTCAGGGTGAGAATAGGCAGGGAAAGGGTTAGTATGAGAACCAAGGTAATGGACTTCAGGAAGGCTGACTTTCATGGAATGAGGAAGGTAGTTAAGGAAGAAATTTTGAGGATAGGGAATGTGGAGGAGGTGGAGGAATTATGGGCAGCCATCAAGAGAGGGGTATTTAAAGCCATGGACTCATGTATAAGAAGAGTAAAAAAGAATAAAAGACAGGAAAGATCTCTATGGTTCACTAGAGAGGTGGTGTTAGGGGTTAGGGAGAGGACTAGAGCATTCAAGATGTACAGAAGGACACAAAAGGATGAGGACAGGGAAAAAAGAAAGGAGGCAGGGCCAAAGATAAGGAGGGCTAAGGAGGCCACTGAGAGGATAGTGAAGCAGGCAAGGAGGGGGGGACAAAACATTCTTTAGGTACATTGGAGAAAGAAGGAGGGCACAGCATGGGATTGGAAGGATAACGGTGAAAGTAGAAGAATACTGGAAGGGGATTTCGAAAATGCAGAGGCATTAAATAGCTATTTTGCCTCAATCTCCCCGGTGGAAAGAGAGGGCAGTGGACCAGGATGGGGTGGGGAGGGTGACAGTCGCAGGCAGGTGGGGTTGGCATAATTCACAGCTGAAGGAGTAAGGGAAGAGCTGGGTAGACTTAGGGTGGACAAGGCAATGGGGCCTGATGGAATACACCCAAGGGTTCTCAAGGAGGTGAAGGATGAACTGGCACCACATCTGGTGAGGCTGTTTAACTTGTCCTTAGTCACAGGGGTGGTGCCAATGGACTGGAAGAGGGCAGAGGCAGTCACACTACATGGGGGGTGGAAGGGTGAGATCAAAAACTACTGTCCCATTAGTTTTACCTTGGTGGTGGGGAAGGTAATGGAAATACTACTTAAGATCAGGTTGGTAGAATATTTGAAGATGAATGGCATGCAGGATGACAGGCATCACGGCTTCACCAAGGGAAGATCCTGTCAGACTAACCTGATGGAGTTCTTCAATGGGGGTAACACAGATAGTGGACCAGGGAGGAGCAGTGGACGTGGCCTGTCTGGATTTCAATAAGGCCTTCAACACTGTTCCACATGGTAGAATGGTGCACAAGCTGGACAAACTAGGGGTAGACCACAGGATCACCAGGTGGGTGGAAAACTGGTTGAAGGAAAGGAGTCAGACGGTGGTGGTAAATGGGACACATTCCAGGGAATGGGAGGTGACCAGTGGGGTGCCACTGGGGTTAGTGCTAGGGCCAATACTCTTTAACATCTATGTTAGTGACCTAGCGGAGGGTCTGGAGGGATAGGTGTGCCTGTTCACAGATGATACAAAGGTCTGCAATAGAGTGGATTCACCTAGTGAGGTGCAAGCCATGGAGGGGACCTGGAGAGGTGGTCCGACACCTGGAATTTGAAGTTTAATGCACAAAAGTGCTCACTGATGCACCTGGGGAGGAGGAATAGGAGGGAAACTTACTCCCTTGGGGCGTGGTGATTAATGAGAAGGAAACAGAAAGGGACCTGGGGATTATGGTATCGCATGACCTCAAGGTGGGTAGCCAGTGTAGCAGGGCAGTGGGAAAGGCAAATGGAATGTTGGCCTGCATTGTGAGGGGTTTTAATAGTAGGAAGTGAGAGGTGCTAATGCCATTATACAGAACCATGGTCAGGCCGCATCTGGAGTATGGGGTGCAGTTCTGGAGGCCTCACCTATGAGGAGATGTTGAATTGATAGAGAGGGTACAGAGAAAGGCAACCAAAATGGTATGAGGGATACAGAATGTACCCTATGAGAGAAGATTGAGAAGGCTGAATTTGTACCCTCTGGAGACTGGGGGGGCATGATTGAGACCTTTAAGTACCTGAAGGGAATAAATAAGGTGGAGGATGATAGCTTGTTCAAATTGAAGAAGGGAGTGAACTTGAGGGAACATAGACTCAAACTGGAAGGTGGGCAATACAGAGGTAATGTCAGGGGACAGTTTTTCATCGAGAGGGTGGTGGAGGCCTGGAACAAGCTGATGGAATAGGTAGTGGCAGCTGAAATGGTGGAGGGGTTGAAGAGTGATTGGGATAGGTTTAAGGGGTTGGGAAAAGTGGGTGAAAGCATAACAGAAGGGGGAGGTAGTGTGTTGGGCAGACTAGATGGGCCATGGGACCTTTCCCTGCCATCACATTTCTGTGTATCTGTGTATATATCAGGTGTCGGACATGCTGTTATATTTTGCATGCCTTTCACCTGGACTAATACATGTTGTCTGACCCACTGTTTACCAGTGGTTTAAGGCCTAATCATGGTGTTGCCACTGCCTAACATGGCCCAAAAGTTCAGAAATGTTTTCCAAAAAATGTTACAGTACATTCAGACAGAAATCAGATGTCACACATGCAGTTACATGGTTCCACCATCAGAACACAAATCTACTGTTTTCTGTACCATTTCAAATGGTTTTCAGGCCTAACCGTAGTGGTACCACTGCCTAACATGCCACCACATATAATAGAGTCAGGTAGTAAACACCAGTGGTGTAACTGGGAGGGAAGGGTTAATATGGCAAGCAAATTAAATAGAAAAACAGGAATGCTGCAATGCAGAGGCTAGATCACAATTTTAATTTCTGTGAACAATTCTACAATACAGTGCCCCTGCATATGGACAAATCAAGTAGTCAATGTCTACGAATAAAAAAACAAAGCACAAAAGTAAAAGTGATTAAGTAAAGGCAAACAGGAACAGAACTACTCAGAATGAGTAACTGTTCAGATAAAGTTACCCAAAAAAGGGTCAATATGTAAGAAAAATATAACAAATAAGTAGCACACCAACAAAAATATTAAGACTTAAAAGAAATTACTGAAACTCACTCACAACTTGTGAGAAATCTGTCAAATATTAGGAACTAGCCTGCTCTGCTTTCAAATGCACACACACACACACACACACAGCAATGGTCAAATGGTCAGCCCTCCTCCACTCAACTTCCTCACAGGCTCAGACACAGAGAAAACTGAAAATTCCATCTCAGTTTAACTACGTATTATCCAAAGATACCAAAACAAAAAAAAAAAGGTTCACTAGCAGTACTAAGAACTAAGAGCAAATAACTCAAAAATCACAAATAAAGAGTTTTTTTGGAGGGGTTATTGGGCGAGTTGCACCACACTGAACTGCTTTCTGATTCAACAGACAATATACTATGCAGGAAACAGCATCCAATGATATTTCAGCTATCTACCCACAATGTGCTGCAGTTTCACTGGCAAAATTGAAAAGCATGGGAAAGGATAATGGTGAATTTTTGCCTTATGCAAAAGTGAAATTGGGTGAAATTAGACTAAATTTCACATTACACAAAAGTGAAATCAAAGAAGAAATGACATTTTGCCTAGGCAAAAAATTATTTTTAATGCTAGAATCACAAAATATTTTGCTAGGTGAAATTTTCCAATTTCGCTCATCTCTATTTAAATTAGCAATGACATACATAAGGCTGAAACTGATCTAGAAAGTGGGGGAATATAGACTAGGGGTGGGATATTCAGACTGCACCAGGCAGGGGCGCAACCCTGGGTGCAGCGCAACTTGGCTGAGCCAGGGCATGGACCAGGCCATATTCAACGATGCTGTGCCATGGCTCAGCACCATTGAATATGGCACTGAGGGCACATGGACTGCACCAGTTCAAGTGGCAGAAGGGGAGCAGGGGACTGTGCCAGCACAAGTGCAGTTGCACTAGGTGCAGCAACGGCAATATTCAGCTGTGAGCATGCAAATAAGGCCATTATGCATGCAAAGCGCAAATGGGGCAATTTGCATGTCATTATGGCCCCATTTGCATGTGGTGTGCCGATCCCTGGTGACATGTGCCTGGTGCCCTGCCAGGCTGCAGCCGTCGGGCACCAATGCCCTGCCGCCCCTCAGCAGGCATATGTATAATATATCCCTGTTGGTCCAGTGGACTGCGTCCCAATGCCTGATTGTGGGCATAAGTTATTTAACTCCCTGGTGGTCCAGTGGACTGCTCCTCATCGCCCAATCATGGGCATATATGATCTAACTCCCTGGTGGTCCAGTGGACTGCTCCTCATCGCCCAATCATGGGCATATATGATCTAACTCCCTGGTGTCCAGTGGACCGCTTTCAAATGCCCGACCACAGGCTTCGGCAAAGTATTTCTCTGGTAGTCCAGTGAACCCCCCCAGCGCCAATCGAGGGCATTCGTATAGAATAACCCTGGTAGTCCAGTGGTCCCTCCTCCCCACCCACCCACTGAGGCCCCTGCCACCCAGCAATCCCCCATCAGCAGCAGGCGGCAGCACCCAACCCGCATGCCACCCAGCTGCCTGCTGACTGCTGACAGCATACAGTGAGGTCTGTACACCTATCGGTCCACTGTGTGGGCCAATGGGCATGCAGATCATACTGTACTACACTGGCCCGAATTGTGAATGAATGCATTCATTTACATTCCAGGCCTGTGTAGTACAGTACAGACTGCTCGCCCATTGGCCCATGCAGTGGATCAATAGGTGTACAGGCCCTACCGTGCGCTGTCAGTCAGCAGGCAGCCGAGTGGCATGTGGGCAGGGTTCTGCCACTTGCCACTGACTGGAGGGTTGCTGTGTGGCGGGAGGCCTCAGTGGATGGTTGGGGAGAGGGTTCCACTGGACTACCAAGGAGATACTTCACTAAAGTCCATGATCAGACATTGGAAAGTGGTCCGCTGGAGCACCAGGGATTTAAGTAACATATGCCCATGATCGGGCAATGGGGAGCAGTCCACTGAACCACCAGGGAGTTATGTAATGTATGCCTGTGATCAGGAATTTTACAATGGTCCACTAGACCACCAGGGTGTGTGATCACATATGCCTGTGATTGGCTTGTGGAAAGCGGGCCATTGGATCACCGGGGATTAAATTGACATATGCCCATGTTCAGGCATTGGAAATTGGTCCACTGGACCACCAGGGAGTTAGATCAAATATGCCTGTGATCAGGCGATGGGAAACAGTCCACTGGACCACCAGCGATGTATTTCACTTATGCCTGCGAATGGGCAAGGGGGTGCACAACACTCCCTCAGCAGGGGGGCATGTGGACTGATTGCTGGGTGGTCGGATGGCCACCCACAACAGGCAGCTGCTGTGTAGCACCTTGCAATATGTAAGCTCGCCTGTGGGTGGCCAGGACTTGTTCTTGGATTCACCAGGCACAACTTTGCACCCCCCTGAGTGGCACAAGGTGGAGTTGTGCCAGCTTATGCGCAGCACATCCCGGGCTGAATATCGAGATGTACCGCATATGCATGGGCACACCCCCTGCAATTGTGCCACATACATTACCAATGTGCCCTGGTACATCGGGAGTTGCGCAGTGCAACTTGCCCCTTTGAATATCACACCGGGGTGCATTGGTGGGTTGCACATGGTGCAACCCTGTTGCTCCATGCGCAACTCTTTTGAATATCCCACCCTAGCAATTTTTGCAGTAACTACTGAGCCATCTAACTGCACTTTCTAACTGTTGTGATACATATACACTGACTAATACATACAGTATACACATATATGCATTTATATTCCAGTATTGCATAACTGTGCACTATCTACACACACAGAGCATTGCTCCCCCCCCCCCAACACACACATGCATTCCTTATATGGCATTTATTTATACATCTAACCCTAACTTCTAATGCATTTAGAATAAGCTCAGTGTTTTGCACTAAATTATTGTACTAATCTACAGCCACACACATGTAAACTCTGACACACATGCACTGCTTCATATTCTGAATTGTGCACTGCTAACATGTAGCATTATAGCCATTTGCAAGCTGACTAGGAAAAGGTTAAAGTACCAGGAAGGGTTAACAGAGTGGTGTATACATATATATATATATATATATACACACACACACACACACACACACATTAACTCTTGTAGATATTCCTCCTAAACTGATAACAAAACACTTCTGTTAGTACTCTGAGTGCATCCACTGACTGTAATTTGAGCTGGTATGAGTATGCTCCATGTAGAAGAGATTTATAAATTAATCAGTTTCAGCCAACATTGTGTGGCACAGGGAGATACCAAAGCTAAACCGCTCTAGAGGAGTAATTCTAAGAAAACATCCAAGTTTATGAAGTCTGTTAGGAATCTGGAGGGCACCACTTCACTACTGTGATAACAACACATCTGCAGGACTCTGCCCACTGTAGCTGTATTAATTATTGCTTCCCACATGACCACATTGCATCTCACATACTGGCTAGTAACCAATGAGTACTGGTATGATCAGCCTCATCTGAGCATAAAAGAGGTCCACTCGGTATGTGAATGTAGCTCTAACAAAGCCGAGTAGTCAGTGATACATAAGCTTGTCAAGTACATACATTGCCCACTCATACCCTTTCCTTCATCTCCTGGTCTATAGTCTAGCTTGGACCAAATAATCAAAGAAAAAGAGGCATTTTGAGTGGCTATTAGCTACAAAAGAAGTGAAGCAGCTATGATTCAAACACCATAGAAATTTAGAGTTGGTTTTCATGTTTAGTCAGATAAGATGTTGTGAAGTCTTGGTAACGTTCTGATGGAAACTTAATCTTCTATGCTTGAGGCAACTGTTTGAAGCATATTAATGTTTACAAAACTATTTGCTCATGCAAGTTTGTTGCCTTAAGGAATGCCAGTACAACTAGTATATTTACACCTCTTTTCTTGAATTTGTTATCCTCATACTGGGCATACTATACAGATTAGTTGTAGATTCCATGTGGAAAGTTATAAACTGTAATCATTAATATATTTTGCTTTATTAATACAGTGTGCTGTCAGTGGGATGGGGAAACAATGGTGTAGTATAGGGACTAGGGTAGGTAAGACTAATGGGATGGTAAGGCCTACAAAGTTTAACCTGTCAATGAAACACACAGTATGGTGGACATAGAGAAAACACCCTCTCTATGGTAGGGGGAGGAACAGAGTATAGGAAGTCAGTTATCCTAAGTCACCAAGGGATTAAAAAACTGAGTTAAAGGAATACACTATCTAAGGTAAGGGATCAAACACAGACTCACAGAAGCATAGAAACATAGAACATGACAGCAGATAAGGACTGTTTGTCCCACCCTTCTGTCAATTGTTCCCTTTCTTCATTCTTCAAAGTGTAAAGGTAAAGGGAAGCACAAGAAGAATGTTAGTGATAAGGGAAGCTTTAAGGCAAGGGAAAGACAGGGAACTAAAATATCAGAAGGATAAAAAAAAAAAAGAATCAGCCATGGCAGTGATACAGTGTAATGGGTGTGGGGCCACAATCTTCAGACATTTTCTGGAGACTGAGGTGTTGCCCCCATAGCCAGGCTCCTCTTTGGGCTGAGAGAAGATGTCTGTGGCCTCTGGTCCCAAACTGGCACAAGTAAGGGTACTATCTGCCTTACCCAGGAGCCACCTAGTTTGCCATCTCTGTCTCAAAGGAGGCCATCAAGATGCCCATCTGTCTGCATCTTAGTGGGCTCGGGGGGGGGGTGTTAGAGGGAGGAAAAAGGGAGGAGGTACTTCAGCTGACAGAAAGTAGAAGGAACAAAGAAAGAAAGACAATGTAACAGAGGAGGGCAGTACCAGAGTAACGGAGGCAGCAAGGAAGGAAGCAGGAAGGGGAGGCAGGTTAGCGGGAGAGAGGGATGAAGAGACTGGAGAGCCATATGTGCCAATGCAACAAGTCTGGGAAACAAAATTCCTGATCTTGAGGCAATCATTGTGGAGGCAGATTTGGATTTGGTGGTAATAATAGAATGATAGCTCATGGATAACCATAGCTGGGTAGTGGCCATCTCAGGCTACACCATATTCCAGAAGAACAGGTCATGGAGGAAACAGAGAGGGTTGTTTTATATATGAAGGACGGTATAAGAGCCATTAAAATACAGGAGAATCAGGGGGATAGTGAAGGGCTGAAGGTAATGTGGGTCAGCCTAGAGAAGGGGTCAGGGGCTGTAAATTACATGGGGGTGGTGTACAAGCCCCTACCACAGGGGCAGGATTAAGAAGAGCAACTGTGGGAAGCCATTAGCAGAAGAGCCAGCAAGGGGGTAATTTTTATTATTTGGAGCTTTAATTTGCTGTATGTAGATTGAGGCAATCTGGCTTCAGTGATCTTCTTTATTGCCTTTCCTTGTGTTGCCAGACATACAACCCTGTCTTACTCATGCTAATATTAACTAAAGTTTCTTAAAGGGAATTGTCCACCTAAAATAGGGACCCATCTTAGTATGGGGAAGGGCCCAATTAGCATTTCCACAACTAGTTTTTTTTTTTATTTACACTGTTCTATTTAGATTTAATCTTCTTGATCCTGCTGTCCTTCCCGCCAGCATTCTGAAAACAGGCACCCCTAGCGGGGCATCAATAACCTCCCGTGGCTATCACAGGAATGGTGAATAAGCCAGGGTGCAACTGTGGGACTGTGCATAGGGATCCTGTATAACTGGAGCTAATTATATATCCAGTCTGCACTGTACATGTTTTATGGATATAGCAAGAGCAGGTATAGACTGGCAGTCAACTACCAATCAACACCTGTCTTCGGTATAGCACCAAGACTTGTTCAATGCAATCAGGAGCTATTAATAGCTCAGATTATACAGGACCCCTATGCAGACTCCCACGGCTGCACCCCCTGCTCATACATCATTCTTGTTACAGTCACAGGAGATTGTGCTTGCACAACTAGGGGCATTTGTTTTCAAAATACTGGCAAGAGGGATAAATAACTAAACTTAGTGTAAGTAAAAATCAATAGCTTGCAAAAATGCTAATCGTGCCCTTCCTCACACTGAGGTGGGTCCTGATTTCAGGTGGATGTTTCCATTTAATTAAACATACATGTAGTAAAAATCTCCTCAAAATTATTTTTTAAAAGGTCTAAAGAAAGGGCTATAACAATAACAAACATTTATATACATTCAGAATTGTTAAAACTGATTAATATACATTATCACAGTTACTGACATCTCTTACATACAAAGATTGTTGCAAACAAGAAAATTATAAACAATATTGTCACATCCAATGAATATACAGTAGATGCCGTGTTCACTGTACATTGTTTGATGTACAGTGATCTGGAACTCATGAGGGTCGGAGAATCCAATAAATGGTACATAGTGTTAACCAGAACCAGATAGAAATACAACAAGCATTTGTCAATGCCGAATGTTGCTTGCTTCTATGTGCTGTTTAGGAATTTGGAAGTCATTGGAGTGAAAATATTGAAAATTCGCAAACTTAACGAGCATGTGTAGGAACTGCGCAATGCACGCTCGTAAAACAGTCATTTTTAGGAATTTTTATACCAAATTTTAAAAATAGCCATTTTAAGACTGCTGCTCATGAACAGTGACACTGTGATTTTATTAATGTGTCCCGTACATCGAGTTTGCACACCGACTGCGCCATTGTGCGCTGCATGGGCGGAAACATGTTTTGAGCAAGATGTGAAAAATGACAGCTGCACTGCTCATAAGGAGGTGTGTTAAAATGGCAATGTTGAAAATCTGGAGTGAAAATATTGAAAATTCGCAAACTTATGAGCGTGTGTAGGAACTGCACAACGCACACTCGTAAAACAGTCATTTTTAGGAATTTTTCACCAAATTTTCAACACAACCATTTAAGACCTCTGCTCATGAACAGTATCACTGTGATTTTCTTAATGTGTCCCATACATTGATTTTGCACACCGACTGCGCCATAGTGTGCTACATGGGAGGAAACACGTTTTGGGCAGGATGTGAAAAATTAAAGCTGTACTGCTCATAAGGAGGTGTGGTAAAATGGCAGTGTTGAAAATCTGGAGTGAAAATATTGAAAATGTGCGAACTTACGAGTGTGCATAGGAACTGCACAACGCACGCTCGTAAAACAGTCATTTTTTGAAATTTTTCCACCAAATTTATAAAATAGGCTTTTTGAGAGCCCACCTTATGAACATTGGCAGTGTCATTTAGTTAATCATTCCAGAAAGGTGATTTGGTGCAGTGGCTACGAAATCACCCTTCGAGCCCAAGTAACGCCATGACAGTGACATCATTCATGAGAAGGGGTCCCAAAAACCCCATGTTGAAAATTTGGTGCAAAAATTACAAATAAATGCCTGAGATATGCAATAAAGTTGAAAAAAACCTATCTATTCCATTATACAGCTTACCGGCATTTCCTCCAGATTGCGATTCGACTTTGAAGGATGCAAGCGTGTTCTGGTCTACCGAAGATAAGTGGGTGCCGAGATCCGGAGGTAAGTATGGGATGAGGCGGGGTGTGGGAGGCAGAGTCGCAGGTGGGTGGGTGCGGGTTGTAGGGGGCAGGGAGAAGCGCTGAGGGACAGTTTTTATTTCCAGGTTTGTTTTTTTTTAATGGCGACACGTGACGTTTGCCACTCTGGGGTGGGCTCCCAGCATGGCACAAGGACACCTGGTAGGGGAGGCGTGAAGCCAACGGGGATATGGGCACCCCCGTTGGCTATAACCTACTGCCATGCTGGGGTGGGCTCCTCAGCGTGGTACCTGAATGCTTGGGGAGACACTGGAGCCGACAGGGGATTGGGCACCCCGGTCAGACATCATTTTGCCACACTGGGGTGGGCTCCCAGCATGGCACCTGGATGCTTTGGGGCATGGAGCCAATGGGGGATTGGACACCCCCGTTGGCCGTACAGTGTGGGGAAGGGGGAAGGTGCATGAGCACGCAGTGTGCGTCCGTGCGCGCGCATGTGTGGGGGGAGGAGAGCTCTGCTCACTCAAGTGGAGCTCTCCCTTTCAACTGTATGCCACTGCATTTTCAGCTAGACATAGACAGCTGCAGCAGTGATTGGGGAACTGGGGCCGCGCCTGCAAACACACTGACTGCATTGGAAGACGGGCTGACACACCTCCGAAAACTCGGATGATGGCACTATGTTTCTTGCACATGCGTGCAAGCAACATAAAAAGGAAAAGAACATGCAATGGGACTGAGTACTGTTTCAACTGCAATTCCTTCATCCATGATTTATAATCTTGTTCCACCCCTTCTGTGCCACCTGCCTCTGTTCTTCAGGGGCTGCACTGCTGTCTTTCTGTATGACACATGCATAGCATTTTCATGTGAAGAAGCAAGCTCCCTATGCAGGGGTCACTTTGATTGCTGAATGCAGCCCTGCTCTTCCTGGGCTAGGTCATGTTGCCTTGGGCAGTGCTCTTCTTCTTTGAGTCACATTAGTAACCCTCTATACAGGATAGGAGGATACTGTACAAAAAGAGTATGCCAAGATAAGGTTCCATATCATAACAGCGACTGCCGAAAAGTGATCGCCGTTATGGTGAAGTCAGAGCACCTATAATCAATTTCAGCACTCTGAATCCCCAGTGCACAGCAAAACAGGACCAGGGACTTGCATTTTAACATTTTATGTGTGGGTCTGTGCCCCCTGCACTCCCACACTGGGGGTTTAGCCCCCAACCCCCCCTCTTAAGGATTCTCAACTCCAGGCGGGTGCATGTCGGGGGGGTGCAAAATGTTAAAAAATAAATTTTGGTAAGGGGCAACAGAAATGTACCTGTGCCCAGATCCAGCACCCTGACCACCCAAGCCGCAAACCCACCCACCTTGCCACGGGGCCAGCTTGACAGCCCACCACTGCACCACCCTTCAAAACTCCTTCCACCACTTGCTGAGTGTGCATCCCCCCCACCACGCGTGCATACATGTAGCAACTTCTTGTCACTATATACACCAATCCACCCCATCTGGTCACCCTACCTTGTTGGTAGCTCCCATGACATGCACTACGA
This sequence comes from Neoceratodus forsteri, assembly GCA_016271365.2. Lineage (NCBI taxonomy): Eukaryota > Metazoa > Chordata > Ceratodontiformes > Ceratodontidae > Neoceratodus > Neoceratodus forsteri. Next base: position 998,011,383 of record CM028133.1, read on the forward strand.
TTGAGTCACCATTTTACGATTTGCTCAGTCGCATTCATGCATGTCACAGGATATCCAACATAAATAGTGCAGGATGTAAAAATAAAAATTTAGCTGGCAGATGTTAGCACCAATTTGTGTATCATACTATATAAATTAAAAAAATAAAATGAACAGTTTTAACCCCCACCCACTAGCTAACTTGTCACATCCCTTCTTTAAGTTTGGGGAGCCTCACCTTTAAACCTCACAGTGGAAACCATGGATTGGGTGTAACTCTTTGCAAGGACGTTAAATATACATTGAAACAGTAAAACATAGGAACATACTGTAGCTTTTGATGGCAGATAAGGACCACTTGGCCCACCCAGTCTGCCCATTTCCCTACCTATTGGATAAGCTGCAGATCCTAATTAACCAGCACCCTACTTGCTCCTACCCCCACTAGAATTGCCTTATGTGTGTCCCATGCATTCTTTAATTCCCCCACTGTCTTTGACACCAGGACCCCCTCATGAAGGTCATTCCATGCATTCACCACCCTCTCCATGAAAAAATAATTCCACATGTTGCCTCTGAGTCATTCCCTCTCTGTCATCAAACTGTGCTCTCTTGTTCTTGCACATCTCTTTTTCTGAATGGGTGTCAGCAAGCCTTAGTTGGTAGCACATCTGCCTCTGGACCAGAAGGTCATGGGTTCTCGTCCCACTCCGGGATTGGACTTGCACCTAAAAATCACTGGCATCTGATTGCAGTATTGGGGGGTGCTGTACTGCTGGGGTGTGCCGTCCTTCAGATGAGACGTTCAAATCATCTCTATTTATAAAGCGCCTTTCAAAACCAAGGAGCTGTACAATAAATTCATATAAATACATAAGTTAAAATGATCATAAATTAACAGCCATAACTAGGATATGCTAAACTAAATAAATATATCTTCAACTCATTTTTGAATTTCTCGATGGCTGGATATTCTCTCAACCAATGAGGTAGAGAATTCCACAGGGTTGGTGCTGAAAAAGCAAAAGCACAAGATCCTGATGTTTTTAATCGAACCCTGGCAATCTCCAGCAATCCCTCATTGGCAGAGTTGAGAGGACGGAGGGGGCAATAGGGCACCAGGAGATCCTTCAGGTAGCTGGGTCCCTGATTATGTAGGGCTTTAAAGGTTAGTAAACCAACCTTATAGGTAATCCGCCAGCTAACAGGCAGCCAGGGCAGTTCGTAGAGCACAAGCGTACTATGGCTGGATCTAGAGATCCCAGTCAAAAGCCTTGCCGCCATGTTCTGCACCAGCTGCAGTCAACAGATATCAACACCAGATAGCCCTAGGTAAAGGGAGTTACAGTAGTCAAGATGGGTAGTGATAAAGGCATGGACCAACATTGGCAGATCACCTGGTGGGACCAGGTATTTGACCCGGGCGATATTCCTCAGATGAAAAAAAAAGGATTTGACCACGGCTGACACCTGAGATTTTAAGGTCAAGCCGTCATCAAAAATAACGCTCAGATTTCATACCCGATCAGAGGTAGTGAGCGACATACCACCGAGCAGTAGGCCCGGTGGTTGGCCAGCCCCCAAACCCGTCACCGGGCGACCCGGGTCCACTACCAACACCTCAGTCTTATCAGGATTCAGTCTCAGCCAGCTAAAACTCATCCATAATCTGATCTCAGTAAGGCAGTTATCTAGCATGGAGAGAGCACCATCTTGCCCAGGCGGAAAGGACAGATACAGCTGAATATCATCTGCATAGCAGTGAAAACCCAAACTGTATCACCTGATGATATCCCCTAAAGGCAGCATATACACTGCAAACAACATGGGCGCAAAAATGGAACCCTGCGGTACCCCACAGGGCAGTGAGTGAGCACCAGAGGAATAAATTCCAGTGGTAACCCTCTGAAACCTGTCTGTGAGGTAAGATTGAAACCATTTGAGGACTGTTCCAGACAGTCCACAATAAATCCGCAGGTGCTCCAACAGCACACCATGGTCTACAGTGTCAAATGCTGTAGAGAGATCGAGAAGGACCAGAATGGTACTTGCCTTTCAATCTCTAGCCATTAGGAGGACATTTAACACCCGGACAAGAGCAGTCTCCATGCTATGCTTCTTCCTAAAACCAGATTGGAGAGAATCATAGACATTGTGAGTTGTAAGATGATCATCCAATTGTAACGCAACCGTCTTCTCAATAACCTTCCCAACAAAAGGAAGGTTAGAGACAGACCAGTAGTTAGCTAGACAGTCTGGATCCAAGGAGGGTTTTTTTAGGAGTGGTCGAACTACCGCCTCCTTAAGGGGATCAGGAAAGACCCTCCTCTCCAAGGATTTCCAGACAATGTCAAAGTTAAACCGAGGTCCCTTCTGCCCATCCTGGTGTTGTCCTGGTTGGTGTACAGGTGGAAGTAAAAGAACCCAGGACACTCTTCACAAAGAGCAGGGAACATTCCCGGAGTCCTGGCCAACATTCCCCTTCCCATAAAACCAGTTCATGCAATTATCCAGGCTGTGTGTGGGGGATGATGTGTGCTATGGCCGCCACCACACATTCAATCACTTCACTACCAGTCTAGCATTGCTTGTTAAGTGCTTTGGGATACTGTGTATGAAAAGCGCTATATAAATGCTGATTCTTCTTCTGAATGATGCTACTCTCTTGGACTTTGCTGATTCCCTTGAGGTACTAGAAAGTTTCTATCATGCCCCCCCTCCTTTCCTTGAAGGTATATATTTTATGCTCCCTTAGGCTATCTTCGTATGGCTTCTGGTGCATACCCTGTACCATTTTAGTTACCTTCCTCTGGATTGCCTCCATCATGTCTATATCCTTGTGGTGATGGAGTCTCCAGAACTGCAGACAGTACTCCAGATGGGGTCTCACCCACTGTCTGTACAGAGGGATAACGACTTCTTGTTTTATACCGGTGATGCCTCTCCCTATGCATCCCAATATTCCCCAGCCCTCCTTATTGCCTTCTCATATTGCTTGCCTACCTTTAGGTCATCTCATATGACTACCCCCAGGTCCCTTTCCATTTTTGTTGCTGTTAATACACTCTCCCCCCAATTGTGTACTCTTCCCCTAGGTTTTTGTTTCCCAGGTGCATTACTTTGCACTTCATTGCACAGAATCTAAGCTGCCTGTATGTTTGGAAGCATCTTGCAGTAGTTAAGCGCCCACTATGATGCCCTGATTTGGAAAGTCTTTCTAAGAGTAAAATCAAAGCTCATCAGATCCAGTCTACAATTTATTTTTTTATTTGTCTTAATGTTTTACCAGAAAAAACATACTGAGCAGTGACATGTTTATTTCCAGATGCATCCTGGGGGGAGATGTAAAGGGTGTAAAATTAAATTACAAAAGTACAGTAAATTACAAGTAAAGATGTATAGATAAATGCATACAGTAACCAAAAACTATGAGACTGATACACAGGAAATATAATCCAAAAACCAGGATGGGGTTTATTAGGAGAACATTAATATTGCTCAAGAGAATGAAAGAGAATGGTTAAGCAAGAAATTTTATTTATTTATTTCAAAAGTTTTGCCTGGAAAGACATATTGAGCTGTTAGCCACTTACTCCAGATCCATCCCGGGGAAAGGGGAAGTGGAGATAGTTCAAGTTGAAAAAAACAGTTGTAGCAATTATATTACAAAAATAATAGTCATATACAGCCATACTTTAAATGAAAGGAGCATAATCATAATTAATTAAGGCAAATTGGTACTCCTTTCTGACCTCCACTCTGCTGATTGGGCCACTGACCAGTCAGCAACTGAAGCCAACACTACCCTCACACACTTCCACTCCATCCTAACCCTGAACTTGGACCATCACACTCCTCTATGCACTTCTTGGGTAAGGAGTCACCATCACCTTTGGATTACACCTGATCTCCTCACCCTTTGCAAGGCTTGAGACAAGGCCTGGTCCCTTTTCAATGTTTTTGGCTCCACCTCTAGTCTCCAAGACTATCGCTCCATTATCTGCAACATGGATACGCCAGATGGAATGGAAAGGATGAGAAGGGACTTGGCAAGGTTGGAAGAATGGTCAAATGTATGGCAGCTCAGACTCAATGCAAAGAAGTGCAAGGTAATGCACCTGGGAAACAAAAACCCAGGAGAAAGTACACAATGGGGGGTGAGATACTGACAACATTAAAAATGGAAAGGGCCATGGGGGTAATTATATCAGATGACCTAAAGGTGGGCAAGCAATGTGAGAAGGCAGTAAGGAAGGCTGGGGGGTTACTGGGATGCATAGGGAGGGGCATCAATAGTAGAAAACAAGAAGTTGGTATCCCTCTGTACAGACAGTTGGTGAGACCTCATTTGGAGTACTGTGTGCAGTTCTGGAGATCCCATCTCAGCAAAGACATAGACAGAGTGGAGGCTGTCCAGAGGAGGGCAACCAAAATGGTGCAGGGTCTACACCAGAAAACATACGAAGAAAGACTAAAGGAGCTTAATATGTATACCCTTGAGGAAAGGAGGAAGAGAGGGGACATGATAGAAACTTTCAAGTACCTCAAGGGAATCAACAAAGTCCAAGAGGGTGGCATCTTTCAGAAAAAAAGATGTGCAAGAACAAGGGGGCACAATTTGAAGATAGAGAGGGAACGGCTCAGAGGTAATGTGAGGAAGTATTTTTTCACAGAGTGGGTTGTGGATGCATGGAACAGCCTCCCTGAGGAGGTCGTGGGGTCAAGAAGAGTGGGGAATTCAAGAATGCATGGGACAGACATAAGGCAGTCCTGGGGGTAGGAAGAAGTAAGTTGTTGGTTAACTAGGATCTGCAGCTTATCTGTTAGGTAGGAAAATGGGCAGATTAGGTGGGCCAAGTGGTCCTTATCTGCCGTGAAATTCTATGTTTCTATTAGGAATAAGTGCACCAAGGTGATTTCCACACCAGATCCAACTACTTCAAGTCCCACTTCTTCATTAATTCCAGCCCATCCTCCTTCTGGTTGGCCATCAACTCCCTCCTAAACCCTCCCCTCATGCTGCCTGCTAGGCCCTCAAGAAAAATGAGTCACTAATCTCAGACTCTATTACAGTGGCATCCATTTTCAACAATTACTTAACATCCTGCATGCTTTCCAATTTGCCATCCACCCATTACTCCCCTTTACTCTCTGTAGGCTTTGACTTCCCTCCTATCTGCAACTTGGATAACTATCGTGCTCTTTCTTAAATGTAAACAAATCGAGACTCTGACGGACTCCACCCCCATTCCTGTGCCTCTCTGCCCCAGCTATCACCATCCCCCTTACTCATATTTTCAACCTTTCCTTAATCACCAGCACTCTCCTGTCCTTGTGAAACTTGCAAGAGCAAGTCCCCTCTACATGGGGTAGTAATCCTACCCTTCCAAACAACTGCTGCCCTATCTCCCTCCTTCCTTCACTCACCAAACTCCAGGAATCCCTTATCCTTTCCAGACTGTCAAATTTTCTATCCTCAAGCCGGCCCGCTGGGCGGTTTGAATTTCCGCTTATGACGCCGGGCACTGAAATTGGAACGGACTCGGGCTGCTGGAGGGCTGGCTGGGGAAAAGTGATCTAGCGCCCCACTGCTCTCCTGATCCGGGGGAGGTGGGTGAGTCGCCGTGCACTGGGGACTCCTGGTGGAGACCGGGAAAACCCCAAGCACTCGGGACCTGACGTCAGTTGGGGCCGGGACGGACGCTGGCATCATTGCACGCTCCCGCCCCCCTTAAAGGGGTAAAAACACTGCCTACCTCCGACGCCTCTATGATGCCCATCCCTCGGGCTGCAATGGGCTCCTCCATAACTAAAAAGCATGGCTCCCAGCCTATTATGACGTCCGTGGCACCCTAAAAGGGCCAAGGGTGCCATGGCCCTGCCTTGGGGGGCAAGCCAGGGGGTACTGGGAGCACGGCTCATGAGGGAGGAATGCCGCAGCAGGGGGGGATCCGTGACTGGGGCGGAAACCTGGTGCGGAGGAGGTACACAAAAAAAAAAAAAATGTTCTATCCTCCTCTAACTTCCTGTCTGCCTATCAGTCAAGTTTCCACAGGAACCACTCCACTACCTCCCCCATCCTCTGTGTTTCCAGCTCCATTCTCTCTGCCATGAACTATGGGCACATTACCGCTGTGATTTTTATAGACCTTAATAAGGCCTTTGACTCCATCTCTCACCCTCTCATCCTTCAGAAACTCAACAAAGCTGGTTTGTCCTCCTCCACTGTAAAGTGGTTTAGTTCATACCTCTCTGGTAGGAGACAGCCTGTCTCAGTGGGAAACTTAATCCCCCCCCCCATCCTTTCTGGAGTTCCCTAAGAGTCTATTCCCAGGCCACTTCTTTTTTCAACATTTATAAATGACCATCCAAATGCATGTTTGCACAGTAACACTCACCTGTATCCAGATGACACTATCCTCTACACCACAGTACCTACCTCAACTCTGTCTACCCCACCCTCCAATCTGACTTCACCTGCATCCTCCACTGGTTCTAGGACAACATCTTAAAATACAGCCTCAAGAAAACAGTCTGCATGGTTTTAGGGACCCCCGAAAATTTGGCTAAGCTACCCTTCCACCCCTCCTTCTCCACTTTGGATGGATCCACCCTTGATTCTGTATCTTTGTATAAATACCTGAGCATTTGGCTTGATCAGCACCTTGACTTCTCCATCCACCTCAACTCTATATGCACAAAACTTTGCCCCAAACTCAGAGTGTTTTTTGAAACAAAGAATCCATCCCCCATCCACTTCGTTATGTCCTACTATCCAAGACAATTTCCCCCTGTTCAACTATGGTGATATTATCTATACATCATCCCCCACCACCACCACACTCTCAGGGTTTAACAAGGGGTAGGTCATGCCAAACTACTCTCATAGATTTCTTTGACTGAGCGACTTGTGTGTGTGATAGATAGAGACATGGTGGGTATCAAAAAGGTAAAGGGTGGTGGTAAATAGTAGCCACTCAGGTAATGGAAGAGTGACTAGAAGGGTGCTAGAGGATTTGGTACTTGGGCTTATCCTCTTCAATGTCTTCATAAGAGACATTGCAGAGGAGCTTGAGAGTAAGGTGTGTCTCTTTGTGGATGATACACCAATCTGCAACTGGGTTGACACTCAAGAACAGGAGGAGAGAATACAAAGGAATCTGAGGAAACTAGAGTAATGGTCAAGGAACTGGCATCTGGGTTTCAATGACAGCAAGGGTTAGGTTATGCACTTAGGGCTGCAGAACCCAGGGGCTGTGTATAAGATGGTGGAGTGAAGCATACAGTCAGCCAGCAAGAAAGAGCCATAGGGGTAAGAATATCTGATTATCTGAAGGTAGATGGCTATGTGACAAAGCAGCGGGAAAGGCTAGCAGGATGCTGGGGTACATTGGGAGAGGTATTTCTAGCAGGAGGTGGGAAGTGGTGCTGTTATCCTATCACTCACTGGTGATGTCCCATCTGGAGTATTGTGTCAAGTTCTGGAGGCTACAACTCCACAAGGACATTGAAAAGGTGGGGGCAGAAGAGGGGGCAAACAAAATGGTTTGGGGTTTGCTTGAGAAGCTATACAAGAAAAGGCTGCAGGAACTCTACATGTACTCCCTGGAAGAGAGCAGAGAGGAAAGCAAGTTGAGAGGGTACATAATTGAAACCTATCAGTACCTCATAGGAGTGAATAAGGTGAAAGGAAATGGTCTATTGCAGAGAATGGAAGGCAGAAGAACAAGGGGATATGCAGTGAAACTAAGAAGGGATAGTTTAAGAGAGATGTGTGGTAATACTTCTTCGCAGAAAGAGTGATGGATAACTAGAACAGCCAGTCAGAGAAGGTGGGAGGGCAAAGACTGTAGGGAGCTTCAGGCATGTGTGGGATAGGCACAAGGGCATGTTAGGTAGAGGACTGGGCAAGCAAGTGACAGCTATAACCAACTAGGTTAGTGATGACAGAATAGGCAGGGACAAGGGGCAGACTGGATGAACTTAAAGGTCCTCTGCTGCTGACAAAATGTGTGCTTCTATGCCTCTATTAAGGGTCACTTTCCCATGCAATATCGAATATTACATCCCCAAGAAGATAATAAAAGAAAAATTAAGGTGTTTCTAGTGCCCATTTTTGCCATAAACAGTGTAAAAATGTATTATGCAATGGCAAGAAAGAATCCTGGCTTCTGATTGGTCAGTTGGCCACCACAGCAGGGATGTTATCCTGGCATAACATCCCTACTGATCCACTTGATGATTATGATGCTCATTTTTATCTTCTCTTAAGAAACAAAATTATTTTTAAACACCTAAAACATTCTTTAAAATTATTTTTCTCTGTATAAAACAATGAGCCATTGTATAATAGGGTTAATGCCCTTCAGGGTGAGTGTTATGCTAGGATAACATCCCTTCTCTGGTGTTGGACGCCCTCAGCCAGTGGCATTGGTCCCAACCACCTGAGGCAGGATGTTATCCCAGCATAACACCCACCCTGCTGGGCATTATTCTTATTATCTGACTCTATGGCATAAATAGACCAGTGGGTGTTGCACACATACATGCTAATATATCATGAATTATCAAAGTTCTTGAAATCACAATCTGTAAGCAAACAAAATGTTAAAATTAAAACCCTTAAAGAAATAACATAGTCTCCATGATATTTTTTATTTATTGAAACATTTCACCAGGAAAGGCTCACTCAGCAGGAATTGCTAATTTCCAGGTGGGTCCTAGGGAAGAAGGGAATGGGAGCCTCAGACATACAAATGACAAACATAACTTCCAAGTAGTACATATTACAGCATTTACATACAGTACAATAAGAGATTAGCAGTCAAAGTGCTTACATATTAATATTTAAATGCAGATATAGCCAACTGCCTGAAGAAACACAAACACAGATAGAGTCTGGAGATAAACTTGTAGGTGAAACAATTCTTTAGCAAGGAAGCAAAGTGGGTGTAGATTAATAGCATTTGTAAGTAGGAGAAAAAAAGTTGTGAAAAAGTGAAGAGATTACAAGAGGAGATGAGACATGTCAAATGTGAGGGGAGAGGGAGTTCCACAGGGAAAGTAATAAGAGAAAACAACCTGTCCAACTGTGGTTGATCTACTGTACATTGGACTGTCAGGACCCATGTGTCATGGGATCTGAGTGAGTGGGGGGAGAAAGAGAGGAAGAGCTGTATGAGGGAAGAAAGTCAACCAGAATTTGGATAGAATTTTAGCACAGTGGGAAAGATGCCTGTCTTCCAGAGAGGGAAAAGAGAGATAATGTTAAAGATATCAGTGGTGAGTGCGGGGGATCTAGGGCAAAGTGGCTGAAGGAGTGGAAGAGGGTGCCCAATCTGGTTAAGGAAGTCTTGGGAGTGACACCATAGACTACATCACTATAGTGGAAGATAGGGAGTATCATTTTCTGGAAAAGTTCATGCCTTGCCAGTAGTGGTATGCAACTCCAGTTCTGGTACAGGGCACCTAACCTGGGGTGCAGTTTTTTCAGGATGGCAATTGCATGTCCAGAGAAGTTGAGGTGTTGGTCAAGTTAAAACCCCAAGGTATCTAAAGGAGGAGGTGCTGCCAATGTTGTCATGTCTAGGGTATGGAACGAAGACAGGGATGATAGACGGAGAGATTCTCTGTCTTGTGTGGAAGGTCATGGAGACAGTCTTCTTGGCATTTAGAAAGAATTGATTTGAGCTTAGCCAATGTTAAACCTTTTCAAAGTCAAGCTGAAGTCTGGTGTTGTCTGCATACATATGGATGGAGGTGGAGGAGCAGTCTGAGGGAATGTCATTTAGGAAAACTGAGACTAGGAGAGGGCCAAGCACTGAGCCCTAGGGGACTCCAATGTTGATATGGAGAGGAGGGGATATAGAGTCAGCAATCCAAACTGACTGTGTTCTGCCTACAAGATCGGCCCTGAACCAGTCTGTGGTGATATCAGATAGTCCAGCTGAAGAGAGTGTATTTGGGAGGAGGGGGTGGGAGACTGTGTCGAATGTCTTAGCCAGATCAACAAAGATTGCAGGTGTGATTTGCCCATGATCCATCCCAGTGAGGATGGAGTCAGTGAGCCTAAACAGAGAAGTTGTGGTGGAGTAATACTTCTGGAACCCAGATTAAAAAGGGGTGAAGGAGTTTGAATGTGTGTGGTAAGCTGAGAGTTGTGAAAGTACCATACGCTCCTGGAGCTTAACAAGGATAGTGACAAGCGATATGGGTCATTCATTTCCTAGAGTGGAGGGGTTGCCACCTTTTGGGAGTAGTAGAATGGTAGCATGCTTCCAGATGGTTTGGAGAGGTTTAGTAAGGAAGACAGGGGGAAGGAGATAGCAGGGGCAGGTAGGAGCTATCTATGGCTCCAGCTTATATATCTTGCTTCATCATTCTCCTGGTCAAGAAATCAAGTGTTTAGGCAATTCTCATCATACTGAAAACATTACAATGTTATTTACTTGCACTGTGAAGTTATACAGCTTTGTTCAGTTATAAAACTTTTGTGTAGGCCATCCCGGTGGTGCTGAGGGTTGAGGTGATGGGCACCACACCTCGCGCCATGCTGGTGACCCAGGTTCAGGGACGAGCCCCCCGGGATGCCGGGGCTGGCAGGGAGAGAGTGGATAGAGTGTCTGGAGGACTGTTCTCCTCTCTTGGGGGGGGGTCCAGGGTTTGCCTGACATCGCAGTGGCCTCCAGTGGAGACTGGAGGCACTACACTGCTCCAGGGCACACTTAGAGGGCACGCAAAGCCGCAACAGATGTCCCTGGCATCATTGCACGTTCAGGCTCTGCACAGGGGAGACGAGAGGAGAGGGAGGGCATAACCTCAAGAAAGAAAATCCCCATCTCTGGAGATAGGCAATGGCACCACCTCCCACAGTCACACTCCACTAGCTGGACTCTCTCTGATCTTGGACCAAGCCCAGCCCTGCCTGAATTGTAGATAGAGTACCCTGGGTGGATAGAGCGGCCCTACCTTGGGGGGCTCAGAGCCAGGGGGATAGCCGGGCTGGTGCCAGGAAGTGGAAGGGATTTCAGGCTTGGAGATAGAACTGGGGATCAGTGGATGCCTGAGAGAGTTCCCTGGCTGACGGTGCCATAAAAAGAGTTAAAAAAAAATAATTTGTGTAAGTGTGCTGCTCCTGCAAGAAAGAACAAATATATAAACAATAACAGTAGTATATAGTGTCATCCCCCCAGGAAGTGTCTTCCAACCTAGAGTATTATAGTGGCATGGTGACTGAAAAAAAATACTTAATTACAGTATTTTAGTTCAGATGTTTAAGGCCATTCACAGAAAGAAGAAACTGTAATTGCTAAAGTGCTTTTACAGCTGGAATCAATTTTTTTGGAATATTATTTTTATGAGTTGCATATCACTTAAAATACTAGAAATAAAAGACAGCACTGTTTGACACAGCCCCACCTCCACTGAGGAAGTTCTAGGGGTTTTACACCTATTTTTGTTTATTGTTCTGGGGATGACAATAAAATAAAAGCACTTAGTCACAGATTATTTTCTGTAAGTCTGTTTTTGCGATTCAATAGATTACCAGTTTAGGACTGAAGTTAGTGCTATTTTTTTGTGTTCATGCTGAGTTCCCTGGATATTCCTGGACCAGAGGTGTTGCAACCAAACAGACCCCCTCCTGCCCTGTCAGTTCTTTGTTCCCACATCCTGTTTTACTGCTTTCTACCATTCATTAAACCTTGGCTGTAGTTCCCCCTCCGTGTACTCCCATTTCTATTTCTAGTTTGCTCCTCTTGTCTGTGGCATTTTTATTAGGGTACCAGAAAGAGGATTTTTTTCTAGGATTTTCTACAACCCCTGTGAGACAAATGGTGAACTAGTAGCTAATGATAGACTGAAAAAAGCAGTCATAGCAGTAGTATTGTACTACGACCCTTACTAATTTGATTGCTTCTCTTACTCCCTCCTTACCTACCTTACCTGCTATCTCCCCCTTTGTATTCCATTTTTTTGTTTCTTTCTTATTTCTCCTGCCTACATACTTGACCACATGCTGAACTGGCTCTACACTATACTCTCCACTGTTTTCCCCACTGTTGTCCTGTAACAGATGGTCCTATTACATAAGGCCTTGTTCACTATCTGTGTTCTTGTCTACCTTGTGCAGAGACTCCTGCAGAACTGCAGCCTACCAGAAGACACCACCCAGATGCCAGTGCTGTACACCTACTCCATGGCACTAACACATATGGATTGTCACATGTGGGAATGCTTAAACATACAGGGAATTTTTGTTAACTAGGTGTGCACACAAGGCAATTAAATGTCTATTTTCAGGTGCAACCCAGGATGTTACAACCAAATTACAGACAGTAGAAATACATTGTGTTACAAAAATGCAATGGAAAGAGAGAACAAAATATGAAACAGCAAAGTTTCTATAAAGGAAATACTGTACATTATTCACAATGCATTCAGTATGATACATTGCAGCACAGGAACACTTACAGGAAAGAGGAAGTAAGTAATTTTAAACAAAAACATCATGGAAATGGGAACAGAAGAAGCAGTATGCATAAACACAGTGGTTACATCAATAGTGAAAATTATGATATGAAATGAGTGCGAAGTATGGATCTTGTTCAGGTACCAGGAGAAGTATGTCAAGCCAATGAGACGTTTAAAACACTTTAAATGGAAAGCATGTTAATGGAAGGCTAGGAAAGATTTTCCGCTAATCGAACCCATACCTCCCCAGAGAATTTCTTCCTTCCTTTTGACTTCCCTTAACGTCAGTCCCACACAAATAGTCTGATAATTAGGCAGTTTATGCAGAAAACTAAAGACAATAAGCAACACACCCTCCCTCTTTTCTTAATGCAGTTCAGCTTGCTGTCTGTTCTTTCTGTAGTCTGGCCAAACTGGAGGAAAAGTCATGTGGCTTTAAAGATCTCATGACACATTTGAGAAAGCTTTGAAAAAATGTAATATTGAGGCATGAATTTAGCTTGGATAACATTTTATTCTGTAATTTCCAACATTATTTCCTTATTACTAAGGATATTTGCATGAAAACAGTATCTCTGCCCTTTCAGTGCTTACTTCTTCCTACACCAGACATTATAATTCTCTTTATGATATCATGATCTGTTGCTTCGGAGATACTGTATATATGAGGTCAGAAACAGGGGATTGAGATGTCATGTATATTTACTTATTTATTTATTGAATTTTGTTGACCGGGTAGGCCCACTGGGCCCCGGAGGTCCCTTTTTCAGGGGCGACCCGGGGGTGTAAAAAATAACATACAGGTAAACAGAACAGTAAAAGCAGGTAAGCAGAGCTGTAAAAATAACATACAGGTAAACAGACAGTACAAGTAGGTAAGCAGAGCTGTAAACTTGCGTAAATACCAAATTGTTTAACAGTGATAACTCACATAAGAGCAAATTCCATACTGTATAACTGTGAAAGACTTAATGGCATTTACAATCTACGGAAGGTGGAGAGGAGGAGGGGCCGTGGCATAAGGTCAGTTCCTTGTGCATTGTAAGTGCTCCTGGCGAGCAGGTGTGCTTTGAGCTTGGACCAGAAGCAGGGGCTCAGCCCTGCCTCCGTGCCTCCAGTGGGAGTTTGTTCCAGTGGGAAGGTGCAGTAAAAGCAAGGACCTGGACCCAGCTTTAGTCTTTGTTTTGGGGACCACAAGGAGGTTTGTCCTAGAAACAGAGACTCCTCAGGTTGGTTTTGACACTAACTAGTCCTTTGAGACTAGGGGGAGGTAAGGGCCCCAGAAGCTTAAAAGCGAGACATAGTGTGGGGTAGATGAGGTGGGCTTCCAATGACGGCCAGCTGAGCTTGGATTGAGCCTCGCAGTGGTGTGTCCTAGGGTGTGATAATGTCGCAGATCGGACAATCTTATTGTATAAGGTCTGGAGCCTGCCAAGTTCCATGTGTAGGGAAACAGCCAGAGCTGATACGGTCTAGGGGATAGGTATCTTGTTTTCATGCAACTGTTTTCAGTAATAATGAAAATGGGCAATTAATTACTGAAAATATATGCAGTAATAATGAAAATGGGATAGAGCTAAACATAAATCTTACTTTTCTTCAAAGTTTTCCTTACCGCATGTCCCGCATCCTGGGTCTGTGTGGTGGCTGCTTGTGTTTGTCTGTGTCTGTAGCTTAGTTTTTGTGGATTTACATGGTTTTCGGCTTGTAGTAACTATACCATTCTTGTTCACTACATCCGTGAAAGTCTTTTGGGCAGGATTTCTGCAATACATCATCACCAGGTATCTGAATTTTCATTTTAAAATCAACGTTTGGAAGCTATCGCAAGCAAAACTTAGTGAAACAACTAAGTCAGAAAAAATCAGTAACTTTGGGTCCTGCTCAAATCCACATTTTTCATCTGTCCTGCTCCATGTTTTGTGTGTGGGCTTTTCAGCAACCTCTTTGAATGACAAAGAAGCATACAGACAAAAGGATTTCACATCCTACGTATGTGCAGGCACAGTTAATCACCTTCAGGAATGCTAACACATTCTGTGACTCTGGACCTCAGCTGTGGATCATTTCTTTTGGTTTTTGACTTAACCACCAGATATCACTCAGTTGACAAATATATGGCTAGCAGACCTTACTACACTATTGCTGCACAACAGGAATTTTCTTCACTCTAAACTACGGACCTCGGTCCGCCTTCTTTTCACAACCTCAACACTGCAGGTGGCAGAGCATACCTGCCACCATATTTGCCTGGATCTCTACCTCATCCTCAATTCAAGTGAAAAAAAAAAAAGAAAAATACCCCTGCTACAGAAGGCGCACCAAACACTCAATCAGACTTCAAAGACTGTACCTTTATAGCCTAGCCCTCTTGCTACTGATGCTATCTGGAAACATTCACTCAAACACTGGACCTAAGGAGGTAACCCTAATAAATGGACCCCCCCAAACAGAGTTCCACTACGCTGGCCACTATCAACATCTGTAGTCTCCTCAACAAAATTGACATCCTCAATGTCTTGGTGACCATAAACAACCCAGATGTACTCTCCATCGTTGAAACCTGACTGTCACCCAAAGTGCTGGATGCAGCAGTTGCATTGCCAGCGTATACGATCTATCGACTGGATAGATCCTGTAAGCATGGTAGGGGCTGCTCAATATACTTAAAAAATAGTATTAGAGGGCTGGCATTACTGCAGGTGGACCTCAGATGTCCTGCACAGGCACTAGCTGTACAACTGCTCCTGCGTGCACACAATAAAACCCTCACTGTATTCTCTGTCTATATACTGCCTAAGGACACAACCCCCGGCCTACACAGTATTCTGGACCATCTTTGGGAGGAAAAGCACCTTGCCAAGACAGTAATAATGGGGGACTTTAATATAAACTGGCTGTCATCAGCAAATGGAGCTATAAAGGACTTCTTAGCATTCCTACACCTTACTCAACTCGTCAGCTCACCCACCAGAATAAACTATAAAACAGGTACTAGCACCACCATTGACTGGATCTTATCAAGTCATCCTGATTGCATCTCTAATGTAAGAGTTCATCCTGACTCCATCAGTGACCACTCCCCTATCATGTGTAGCTGGTCAAATAAATTCCACTCCCCCCACCCCTAACCATCTACAACTGAATGTTAAAATGTGGGCATCTAGATCTACTAAAGCGTCAACTCCAATCCCATGACTGGTCCCTCCTGGACTCTGTCAGTGACATCAATGTTGCCTTGATCACTTCATCAAGGTTTTCAATATGGCCTGCGACACCCATGCTCCATTTAGAAAGATGACGGTCCGTGGAACTATTAAGTCCTGGATCTCACCAGAACTCATTACCAAAATGAAACAACGTGACCATCTCTGGCTCATTGCCACATCAACAGGGAGGCAGCATGACTCTCAGGCATACAAAGTGGCCAGAAATGCCTGTACAAGGGCGATTCATAATGCAAAACAAAACCACCATAAAGAGCTTCTGTCAAACTCCTGGGGCAACAGCAGGAAATTCTGGGCAAACATAAAAGACGTCACGGGCAAAGTACAGAAGGTCTCTCCAACTATGTTAAATCTTGAAGGCAATCCCATTACCAACCCTCTCTCAATTGCAAATACTTTTAATACTGCCTTCACTAATCTGTCAGAGGTCCTCCCTAAAGACTTCTTTGAAGATGCTCCCCTATCAGCTGCCCCATGCTCGGATGCAGAGAAGCCTGATCATTCTCTGTATTGGGGAAAACCAGACATAGTGGGGACTTGTTGGACCTCAGACTTATGGCACTTACCCTAGAAGAGGTTCTCCTGCCTATAACTAAAACACTCAACCTATCCCTCACTCTGTCCCAGTTCCCAGAAGTCTGGAAATCCACACTCATCACGCCAGTGCACAAATCAGGTGATCGCACAAAACCTAGCAACTACAGGCTAATATCCATCCTCCCTCCACTGTCAAACATTCTGGAATGCATAGTAACCAACCAGCTTGTGGACTATCTTGATAAGTACTCCTTACAATGCACACAGCAGCACGGCTTTAGGAAAAAGCATAGCATGACTACAGCTCTGCTAGAATTCACTTGCCTCATCCAACAGTCCGTCGACAATAGCAGTCTGGTAGGTGCGGTGTTCATAGACCTTACTAAGGCCTTTGACACCATGAATCACAAACTCCTCCTTGACCAACTCGCAAAGACTGGTCTCTCACCTAATGCTTTAAAATGGTTCGGCAGCTACCTTGCCAACAGGTCGCAGAGGGTGAAGATTTCAAATTCTATCTCGGAACTGCGCTCTGTCAGATCAGGCATACCCCAAGGGTCCATCCTGGAACCCCTTCTGTTTAGTACCTTCCTAAACAACCTACCAAAGGCCTGTCATTTAAGACCCTCCTTTACTCAGATGACACTGTCATCTTTGCAAGTCACCTGGATCCCACCGTGCTTGAAGACAACCTACAACATGGGTTCCTTGAAGTTGAAAAATGGCTCCAATCCCACAAGCTAGTTCTAAACTACAAAAAAAAAAAAACTGTTCTTATCCTCCCACCATAAACACAAGTCACATGCCCTCACAGTTAAAAATAACCAAGGAGCCCCCATTGAACAAATCCAGCACTTCAGATACCTTGGAGTAACCCTGGACTGCCACCTTACCTACGAGCAACACATTGATATTGTTGCTAAAAATATAAATGCTAAACTAGGACTGCTCTACAGACACAGACGAAGTCTAACCCCAGAAGCACTTAAACTTGCAATCCACAGCTCGGTACTATCTGTTATTGTTTACGGCTTTTGTTATATATAGAGCTGCCACAGCTACATCTCTCAAAAGACTAAATACTGTCCTAAACAAAGCCGGTAGACTTATCACTGATGCCGGCTACCTTACCCATACTTGTGATCTATTCGCCCTAACCAAGTGGCTCAAACTACATGACTACATCAAGTACCACTCATGTATACCTGCCAAGCAAGTGTTGTTTGGAGCCCTGCCAATGGGCATCACCAATCTTCTATTAAAGCCTCAAAAGTCGTGTCACACCCGGTCCTCTGTCTCTGAACCCTTTCAAGTTCCTAGGGTTCAGGCCACCCAATGCCAGTGATCCTTCCTCTACAGAGCTCCTAACTGGATGAATGGCCTCAACTTACCCAGTTCAAGCATCTCCTGCATCTGCACATCTTGAAGGAAAGTGAGTGTACCTGCTTTAATTAGGCATGCAACTTGCTCTTCATCTGGCAACTTGCATTCCCCAGCCTCCTCGACAAGGCCCCTGGCTGCATCCTTCCTCCCCTGCTCAATCGCCTCTCTCTCACCCCCCCACCTGTCATGTCCTGACCCTCTTACTCTGCCCCACTAACTTGCCCACTATGACTCCTGACTTACTCTTTTCCACACCTTTCTTCCTCCCTTCCCCTCATCCCTCCCTCCCTGACACCTCACCATCCCTCCCTCCTGTCTTCTTCTCCTTCTGTGCGTGCCCCTTTCCTACCCATTCCTACCCCTTCCTGCCTCGCTCAACATGCTTGACAGTGCCACCCAACTGCATCCCCCCCCTCGTTATCTGTCCTGCTGCTACTCTCCATCCCCTGACTCACCCTTCCCGATTTCCAAATGGGATTACCGCCCATGATTTTCACCTATGAACTCCTAAAACGCCAACTATGTATCTAATTGCAATCACCTATGTTTACTATGTATTGTGCTGTTCTGCTGTTCACTGTGTTTGATATTATCTGTGCATGTTATTTAGCTTTATACTCTGTCTGTTTTGTAACCTCCTCCCCATTATTGATATGGAACCTTTGTAAATGAGCTTCAGTGTGCTCAAAGGTATTTTTTAATCCTAGATTGAAATAAATAAAAAATAAAATAAAAATAAAAAAAATGATGCTGTCAGGGATTCTGTAAAGGGTCAACATTGACCTGTCTGATACATTATATGTGCTAAGGTAGATGGAGAGAAGGGTGGCAAATTATTGAAGGAGGACTTGACAAGATGCGAGGAGTGGTCGCACACCTGGCAGCTTGGGTTCAATGCCAAAAAGTGCACGGTAATGCATTTCAGAGACAAAAACTCAGGATACAGCTACTGGGTGAATGGTATCAAACTGTCCACATCCAATGAGGAGAAGGATCTGGGGGTGATGGTTAGCAGGGAATTAAACCACTCGGCCCAGTGTAGGAAGGCAGCGGCTAAGGCTAACAGGATGCTAGGGTATATAGCAAGGGGGATTACATCCAGATATAGCAAAGTCATTTTGCCCCTGTAAAGGTTCCTGGTGAGGCTGCACTTGGAGTACAGCATGCAGTTCTGGTGCCCGTACTTGAAAAGGGATCAAACTACTGGAGGCAGTGCAGCAAAAAGCAACAAAGATTATCCAGGGGTTGGGGGATAGAACTTATGAGGAAAGACTAGAAGAGCTCAACATGTATACCCTGGAGGAGAGAAGAGAGAGAGGGGACATGATTGAGACCTTCAAGTACCTAAAGGGGATGAACAGAGTAGGCTTCCAGTGTGGGTTCACACTCCAGAACAGAAGAGATACCAGAGGGCACTCCCTGAAGTTAAAGGGGGCAGATTCAGGAGGGAAAGGAGGAGGCACTACTTCACTGAAAGAGTGGTAACAGGGTGGAATGCACTGCCTGATCAACTCATATCAGTGCAGACTGTAGGGTGCTTCAAGAGGGGGTGGGACAAATTCAAGGGAAAGTACATACCGGGGGCAGTTGGGGAGGAAGAGTTAATGGGGGCAGCTGCAGTCTAATGAACTGAAGTGAAGCACACTTGCACAGACTAGACAGACCATATGGCCTGTATCTGCTGGCAATTTCATATGTTCGTATAAGAGCTTGTAGCTATCATGCAAGCCTGTGCTTTTAGACTGTATACTTGGTCCCTCAATGAGAATGTCCCAGCCACAGTTTATCAAGTTCCAAGCCAATGCATTGAAGGCATCGGCACAGAGTCAGCACTGATATGGTTAATTCACCATCAAGCACAACTGTTTGAATGGCAGTCGAGTATGACATAGAAAGTGAATGACGGCGTCATTGTCTGGTGTCAGCGTGGCTCAGTTGGTAGCACATCCGCCTCTGGACCAGAAGGTCGTGGGTTCTCATCCCACACCGGGATTGGACTTGCACCTAAAAATCGCTGGCATCTGAGTGCAGTATTGGGGGGTGCTGTACTGCTGGGGTGTGCCGTCCTTCGGATGAGACGTTAAACCGAGGTCCCTTCTACCCATCCTGGTGTTATCCTGGTGGGTGTCCAGGTAGAAGTAAAAGAACCCAGGGCACTCTTCGCAAAGAGTAGGGAACATTCCCGGTGTCCTGGCCAACATTCCCCTTCCCATAAACCGGTTCATGCAATTATCCAGTCTGTGTGTGGGTGATGATGTGCGATATGGCCGCCACCACACATTCAGTCACTTCACTACCAGTCTAGCATTGCTTGTAAAGCACTTTGTATGTATGAAAAGTGCTATATAAATACTGATTCTTCTTCTTCTTCTTCCCTGGATGGGGATGTGAGAAGCCATTCATCAAGATACAATGACATTCTGTGCCATGGTTAGATATTCCCTGAAACTGTTGTGGTAGCTCTAGAGAAATTCCCTGCCTGCCTTCAGTGCTATAATATGACACCTTAGAGTATTTCTGAGGAACATTCTGGAACTATCTAGAAATATCTGACCACATTAACTGCTGCGACTGTAAAGGAAGATGTAAAAACCTTACCACCAGAGAGACAAGGACACTAATGATAAGCACATGGTGCATTCCTGTGGTGCTGAAGATTAGGCAAATGGGAAGACATGAAATGGCACTGTTGGCCCTACAGCATAAAGATAGTTTTCAATGATAGTGGCAAATCTTCTTATGAATTTAAGAATCCTTTATATATATATATATATTAATTATGGTAGCACGGTAGTGCTACCATAGTTAGGGTTGAGTAGCAGTTTTAAGGTTAAAGGGTGAAATTTTGCACCATAATAACTTTGCCACTGTTTAACAGATTTGCCTGAACTTTGGCAGGTGCAGTTGGGCATGGTAGATCTGCCAAATTTTGTACCGGTCGGATATACGGCTATGGAGTTATTAAGTGACAACCGACTGCGCAATTAGAGGTTTTTTGTGAATTCTTTGCTCTCACCTACAGGTGGCACAGTTTGTGCAACCAGTGCAAAAACTTCAGGTAACATGCAGCCAGTGTCCTCAATGTGACTTTTGAAATTTTCGTGAAAAAATATTAAATGGTTCAAAAGTTATTCAAAAAACAAGTTCCCATTATAATCAATGGGAAAAGTTAACAAAAAGTTCAAAAGTGTCGCAAATGCACTATTTAGTGTCGTAAACGGCCCTAATAGTGTCACAAATCCACCATTTTGTTTTCAGTTACTGATCAGAAAAATGCTTGCCATTTAAAATTGGGACCCTCTAGGGACACAGTGTTTTCTGTGTTCACCTAGTTGGACCCCGAGGATGCTAGCCATGTCTTTATTTTGGGGTTAAGCACCCTAGAAATATGTTTTTCAAATTTCTGGAAACAGTAGTGTCACAAAGTAGTGTTGCATGTTCTGCACGTTCGACACTTTGGCAAATTTTTGTGAAAGCTTTCGCAAATTGCGAAACTACTTTTCCAGACCATAGGCAAGATGACAGGAATTCTTTGCCACCCTGCTGCAAAAGAGCAGTTTGGTCTTTTGGGCTGGAATTTGGAGGTAAAGCAGCCAACATATCACAGATGTGCCTTTTGGTGGCTTGGTGAAAAAATATTGCAGGGATGCCATGTTATGGTACTTCAAAGTTGGCATTTTTTTCCATAGACTAACATGGTGGCGTGCACCACACCTTTTGGGGATCGTGTCTCGAAAACGGTGCGAGGTACGGAATTTTCGTTGTGATGATGCATAGCCCATGGGCTATGCATCCAGCAAAAATGTATCCAGGAAAATCATGAATCATGTGAATTTTTTTTTCAACATTGTACGGTTACTGAGATATAAGCAATTTAGTATTCCAACAGCTCATTTTCTACTCTGAGGCCCATTATTATGCATACATTCTTGGTACACACTGTGTTTCTCTATGCAGCTGTTGGCCAAAACCAGGGTGTGCTCTTCCATTACTATTACAGTTACCATTACCACTTGTGTTTCCGTACTCATTTATGTTACCATTCCCCGTGTACTCCACCGTGTGCGTTACTCTTTGCGTTCTTGTTTACATACGCACTTGCTTTCGTGTTTCCATTTCTGTTTACTTTGCCATTATTTCTGCTGTTAACATTACCATTTGCGCTTCCAATTGCTGTACTGTGACCGCGCACATCACAGTTTGCGTTTCCATATGCGCTTGCATTTCCTTTTGTGTTTCTGTTTCCTTTGACATTATTGTTGCTGTTACCATTACCATTTGCATTTACAATTGTGGTAACGTGACTGTGCGCATTACAGTTTGTGTTTCCATCTATGCTTGTGTTCCCACTTCTGTTTCTGTTTCCTTTGCTGTTA
Organism: Neoceratodus forsteri; assembly: GCA_016271365.2. Taxonomy (NCBI): domain Eukaryota; kingdom Metazoa; phylum Chordata; order Ceratodontiformes; family Ceratodontidae; genus Neoceratodus; species Neoceratodus forsteri. Next base: position 998,033,356 of record CM028133.1, read on the forward strand.
TTGTTCATGTTAACTTTACCAGTTGCATTTAGAATTGCGGTACCGTGCCTGTGCGCGTTACAGTTTGTGTTTCCATATGCGCTTGCATTCGCATTTCCATTTCTGTTTCCTTTGGTGTTATTGTTGCTGTTACTGTTAACATTTGCATTTACAATTGCGCTAATGTGACCGTGTGCATTACGGTTTGTGTTTCCGTACATGTTTCCATTCCTGTTTCCATTTCTGTTTTCGTTGGCGTAATTCTTCATGTTAACTTTACCATTTGCATTTACAGTTGCGGTACCGTGCCCATGCGCATTACAGTTTGCGTTTACATGCACATTTGCATTCGCGTTTCTGTTCCCTTTGGTGTTCTTTTTGCAGTAACACTTAACATTTGCATTTAAAATACTGGTGCTGTCACTGTGCGTATTAACAGAAGCGTTTTCATATGCGCTTGTGTGTCCATTTGTGTCACTGTTCGCTTTGGTGTCACTTTGCTCTTGCGTTTCTATTAACGTTTACTTTACCATTTACATTTGCGTTACCATGTGCGTAACTGTTGGTGCTTGCATTTGTGTTGCTGTTCCTGTTACTATGTGACAAGACATCATGGGCCACGCGCTCCCACCACCACATTTCTATCACTTTTTATTGTCCTCATTCTCATGAAGAAGGGAAATTAGAGGCAAAAACGGTTGAAAGCCCCGCTTGCAACCCCAGCCCGCCCCAACCAGCAGCCGGGGTGTGCATTGAGGTCATCGGTCCTAACTCTCCACCATTCTCCTATACCTCATCTTGTTTACACATATGATGGGGTGAGAGTTAGGGTCAATGACCCCAATGCACACCCCGATGCCGGTTGGGGGGATGGACTGGGGGGTTGCGAGGGGGGCTTTCACCCCTAACACTGCATTTCCTCACTTTTGTCACTGTGGAACGACCCTAACTGATGCATTAAACTGTTTTTTTTTGCCTCTAATATATATATATATATATATATATATATATATACACATATATATTTCAAACAACATGAAGTCTTGCTGTATTCTGACAATATGCAGTTAGCCCCAGCACTTGAACTGTTCCAGAGATGAAAAAGTTAACTCTATGCTAAGAGCATAGAACTTTGAGCTCATGCTCAGTTCAAACTTCTGTCTGCTACACTTTCAAATGTAACCATCAGATACTTTACTCCGCCTAACTGAACAGTCTCTCCGGAGTTTCTCCTGTTGCTTTCAGTTTGCATTAGTGAAATTTGTTGGTTTAATCCTAAAATGTTATACTTTTTCCTCAGTTCAGATCCCTGTCTGTGTTACAGTAAGTAGTAGAGGTAGTGGACTGTATTAAATTCTGTGGAAATTTTAAATTTTAAAATTCTTACGGTCGGTTCAGCTGAACCGATCACTCTTTTGATTCTGTGGTGATTCCAATGCTTATCGGTTCCAAAAAAAATGTGTTTAATGTTTTTTTCCAATACCCGTGACAGGGTTAGGAACCGATAAGTTTGTCTTACCTGGTCTGAAGCCATGTAAAGGGTAATTTTTCTGTTTTAATGTGGCCATGTCTGAGAAACTCAAAAGCAAAACCGTGCCCACTGGGTTTCAGCACTGTAGTGTGTGTGGGGATGCCTTTGTTAAGGCTGATATCCACACCATCTGCGTTTATTGTCTGGGGTTTGACCACCTTGATTCAGACTGCCAAACATGCAAAATTTTCCCTAAGGCCACCCTAGAGAAAAGGTTGGGCAGGCTTAGGTAGAAAGAGGCCGAGAAGTCCACTGACCCAGATGGCTAGCTCAGTTTGGTTCCAACTGAACCTGAGGGAGTGCCTTCTGACCAGGGCCAGACTTCCTCAGGCAAGAGAAGAGCCGACCCTCAGGGGTCAGTTCCTGCAAAAAGGAAAAAGAAGGAAAAGTTGGCAGGTTCAGATTCAGATCCCCACCATCCAACCGACGCGGAAATTGCCAGGGCGATTAGTATTGTGGAATCACTCCAATCGGTACCGACCGATCTGGCACCTTTCGGTTGGTGCTCTGTTCGGTCAGTTCCCCCGGTTTCTGATTATTCTTTGGAAGAATATTATGAGCCGGAATGGAAGGGGGAAGAAGAGTTTGATAATGATGAGAATGTGGATGGTGGAGAAGGTCTGGATGAGCCATTTGAACCGGACATCTCCCCAGACAGACCTTCAGGAGTTTCCCCTCCCAGGCTTCCTGAGTCCCCTTCCCACTTTATGTTTTACAGGAAAGTGGCTGATACCCTCCAGCTTCCTGTGGATGAAGCTGTTTAGGAGCAGGAGGAGCCTGATTTTGTAGAAATGATGGACATCCCAGAGTCCAAGAGACTGTCTATTCCCTTACACAAATATTTTGGGAAACAGACTCACAAGCTTCTAAAAACTCCAAATTCATTGCCTCCAGTGGCCAAATGAATGGACAGGAGGTATGTGTCAGGCTCAGCTATGGTGTTCCTGTACCAGTATTGCAGCCAAGTTGGGGTAGTCTAGGCTGCAACATGTGACAAGGCTAGCATACCCTGGGCTTCACACCCCTCAGATAAGGACTCCAGGCAGATAGATGCCACGGCTAAGAAGCAGTACCTGGCATCTTCTCTGGGACTCAGACAGGCTAACTACATGGCCTATGCTGCTAGATACCAAAAGTCCAGGTGGGAGTCTGTTTTGGATCTGGCTAAGCAGACATCCCCCCAGCCAGCCAAGGAGCTGGAGAAGGTGGCTGCTGATGGGATAGAGGCATCTAAGGTTCAGTTTCATGCTGCTGTGGACTCCAGTGATGTTTCATCATGAGTCATGGCTATATCTGTGGCTCTTTGGAGGATGGCTTGGCTCAGATGTACTAGCCTCTTGCAGGATACCCAGGCTAAGGCCATGGATTTCCCCTGTTGAAGGTGATTCTCTGTTTGGTGAGCAGACAGAGAACTACATGAAAAAGATGGATGAGTACAGGACCACCTATAGGAGTGCACAAGCCAAGGAAAGGCAGTCAACTCCTCAGAAGCAGCAGGCCAGGTGCAGGGGCAGACCTTTTCACAGGCCTTTCTACCAGGCACAGGCCTCCTCTCCTTTTTCCCCAGAGGGGGTTCTTTAGAGGGAGAGGCAGGAGGGGGATGAGCAGGGCTGCATCCACCTCTCAGCCTAAGGCTCCTGCCAAGCAGACATCCTGAGGTGTCAGCCCAGGTCAACTCGCCAATCCCTGTAGGAGGCAGGCTGGCTTACTAATTCCAGGCCTAGAAGTCTGTTACCTCAGACAAGTGGGTCCTGGAGGTATTAAGCCAGGGACTTGACCTCAGTTTCAAAAAATTCCCAAAGCTGAAGGTCAGGTCTTTTCCACCTACAAACATCTCTGAAACCATTGCCCTAGAGGCAGAGGTGTCCTCTCTGTTGGCTCTCAAAGCCATAGAGAGTTCCTGCATCTCTCAGGGGCAAGGGTCTATAATCCAGATACGTTCTTACCCCAACAAAGACAGGGGAGTGGTGGCCCATCCTAGACCTAAGATACTTAAGCATCTACTAAAGCCAAAGTTCAAAATGGTGACTATGGGAATAATTCTTCCCTCTCAAAGGCAAGGGGATTGGTTAGCTCACCTGGACATCAAGGATGCCTACTTTCACATTTCCATCAGGTGCTCACACAGAAAGTACTTCAGATTCGAACTGCCCTCAGGCCATTATCAATTCATGGCAATGCTTTTTAGACTAACATCAGCACCAAGGGTCTTTACAAAATGCCTAGCAGTAGTAGTGGCCTTTTTAAGGAGGCAGATCATCTCTATTTTCCTATATCTTGACAACTGGCTCATTGTGGGGCAGTCTTCAGACCAAGTCAAGTCAAATCTGCAAGTGATCCAGCAAGTGCTCATGTCCCTGGGATTCCTCCTCAATCTTCCAAAGTAAGTTCTCGAACCAGTGCAGCTCCTCACCTTCATAGGGGTGGAGTTGGACACCATCCAGGCAAAGGCTTGTCTTCCCTTGTCAAGGGTAAGGGCCCTTACAAACCTAGCTTTCTCATTTCATCTCATGGTTTCTTGCCCAGCAAGACATTTTCTCCAACTACTGGGTCACATGGCAGCTGCCACTGCAGTGGTTCCAGGGGCCAGGTTTCAGATGAGGGACATCCAGTTTCACTTGAGTGCTTTTTGGTCCCAGAAAAAAGACCCACTCACTAAACTGATTCCAGTGACTCAGACCTTGATCCATGCTCTTTAATAGTGGTTGGATCAAGACAACCTCAGACAAGGAGCCCCATTCATCTCTCAGACTCATTCTGTGGTTCTGACCACAGATGCTTCTCTCCTGAGATGGGGGGTTCATTTGGGAGCCATCACAGCACAAGCAGTGTGGTCTCCTCAGGAGTCTCTCCTCCATATCAAGCTTCTAGAACTCAGGGCAGTATATCTAGCCTTACAGGCTTTCGTGTATTCAGTACAAAACAAGGTGGTTCAGGTGAGGACAGACAACTCCTCCACCATGTGGTACATCAACAAGCAGGGAGGCACTCAGTTGATGGCCTTGTGCATGAAAGCCATGAATGTCTGGTCTCCGGCCTATTCTCTACAGACATCCCTGGTAGCAATCCACCTTCCAGGGAAGGACAATGTGTTAGCAGATGCTTTGAACAGGATTTCTCTAGGCCATCATGAATGGTCCCTGGATCCTTTAGTTGTAAAGGTGATATTTCTAAGATGGGGCACTCCTCAGATAGACCTCTTTGCAGCCCCAGACAATCACCAACTTCCTCTCTTTTGTTGCAGACCCCCAGTATTGGGCTCAGTCCCCCTGGATGCTCTACTGTTGGATTGGTCAGGGAAATTTTTGTATGCCTTTCCCCCCTTTCCTCTATTGTTCAGAGTTCTGGTCAAGATAAGGTCACAGTCTTGCAAAGTGATCCTGATTGCTCCAGACTGGACCAGGCAGTCTTGGTATCCTCTCTTGCTGTCTCTGGCAGTCCATCTTCCATTGGCTCTCCCAAAAAAAACACAATCTGTTAACTTCCTCTCAGGGGAGAATTTGGTATCCCAATCTTCAGTCTCTCAATCTCCAAGCTTGGCTCTTGAAGAGCTAGAATATGCAAATATGAATCTGTCTTAGGGGGTTCTGGACATACTCAAGGCTTCTCGTAAACCTGCCACTAGAAAAACCTACAACTCCAAATGGAAAAGGTTTGGTATTTGGTGTTCTAGTAAACAGATATCACCACACTCTGCTGACGTGTCTGCAGTTCTGGATTACTGTATATGGTTCATCTCAATAGCTTAGGCCTCAGACCAGCTACCCTCAAGGTGCATCTATCTGCTGTTTCTGCATTTTTATCAGTGGGGAAGACTTCTTCTCTAGCTTCTCACCCTGTGTTGTGTAAATATTTTAAGGGGCTATTTCATACTAATGCTCCTTTTAAGGATCCTACTCCTGTTTAGGATCTTAATGTTTGCATTGCTCAGCTCATGCAGCCACCCTTTGAGCCCTTGGCCTCAGCAGAACTTAAGTACTTGACTTGGAAAACTGTTCCTGGTAGATATTACATCTGCCAGGCATATCAGTGAATTACAAGCTCTCTCAGTAGAGCTTAATTTTATTTATTTCCGTAGAGATAAGGTGGTCCTAAGAACCAACAGGAGGTTCTTACCCAAAGTGGTTTCAGATTTTCATCTGAACCAGTATATGTCCCTTCCTGTGTTTTTCACTGATCATTCTTCTTCAGGAGAGAGAAGATTACACAGTTTGGATGTTAAGAGGGCACTTAGCTACTACATTGAGTGTACTAAGGCACTTAGGTTTGATTGTCCTCAGTTGTTTCTCAGTTATGGTGAAGTGGGAAAGGGTAAACCTGCTACTAAGAGGACTATTGCCAGATGGATTGTCTCTTGTATACAATTCTACTATGAAAAGCTAGGCAAAGTACCTCCCTCAGGCCTGAGGGCTCATTCAACTAGAGGTACAGCTGCTTCTCTGGCTGTGGCCAGAGATATATCCCTCTTAGAGATCTGTAAAGCAGCCAACTGGAAAGCAGTTCATGCTTTTACCAAGCTTTACTCTCTGGACATCCAGGCTAGGAGTGATGCTAGGTTTGATACTGTAGTGCTGCAGAGCCTATTTCCTAAGTAGGTTTTGTACCCTCCTCCTTTGAGGTACTGCTTGGTAGTCTGCATATTGTCAGAATACAGCAAGGCTTCATGTTGTTCGAAAAAAAAATTACTCACCTTAGTAATTGTGTTTCTTCTAATGGAGTCTTGCTGTATTCTGACCTCATCCCCACCTCTCCTCTCAGAACCTGGTTTTGGGAAGTGGGCTGGTAGCTACAGAGCTGCACCCCAGAGTTACATTGGCTCCCTCTCCTTTTGGGAGGAGTTATGCACAGTGGCTCTTTTGTTTGTTATTTATAAAGTTATGCTAAGTTCACTACCTGATTTTTTTGTTTTGGGATTCTAGACTTGAGTCTTTGGGATTCCAAAACTTTTGGTTGCCCTTATGGCTAGTGTTTTTTTTACAATTTCCACATTATAAGTGTACTTAGTCTTGGCTCATAAGAATCTGATGGTTATACTTGAAAGTGCAGCAGACAGAGGTTTGAACTGAGCATGAGCTCAACATTCTACGCTCTTAGCATAGAGTTAACTCTTTCATCTCTGGAGCAGTTCAAGTGCTGGGGCTAATTGGATATTGTCAGAATACAGCAAGACTCCATTAGAAGAAACACAATTACTAAGGTGAGTAATTTTTTCATTTAGGGCACATATTCAGTCATCTTGTAGAATGGGGAAGCAGGGACTGAAGAGTATTGCTGGGGGGCAGTGGTGGGTGCTGGGAGCTCAAAGGAGGTTAGAGAGATTGGGATGGTATGGAATGAAATAGGAGGCATCCTGGGGTTAAATGGGACCATGAGACCTGTTGCTAGCCTTGCTTGTAGAGCAGAAAGCAGCTAACTAAAAGAAGCTACATTTTCTTATTAATTTAACACTTATATCTCAGCAGGAGTCAGTGTCTGTTGAGATTAAGTAGACAGATACTCTATTTGAAGTGGAAGGGGTCTTATTTAGGGAGAAAGAAAGAAAGAAAGAAAGAAAGAAAGAAAGAAAGAAAGAAAGAAAGAAAGAAAGAAAGAAAGAAAGAAAGAAAGAAAGAAAGAAAGAAAGAAAGAAAGAAAGTAAGTGTGTGTTCTGTGCTGGGAAGGGTACTGTATCAGCTGACTTTGCTAAACCAGTAGGAGGAGAGACAGCTTAATTGGGGTGTGGCTTAGACACTATAAAAGCAGGTGACTCAAATTACAACTTCCTGTTGCTAGCCTTTTTTCTTACTAATTGCCCTCCATCCCACCCTAAGCCAGTTCTACTTTTATAGCCACTGGATTTGACTGTCAACAGGAACTTCCTGTTTGGCAGTAGGAAGGGAAGGATCATAGAGAAACATTGGTTTTGTCAACCCAAAAGGAAAAAAGTAGCTCACTCTCCTCCCCCCCCATAGCTGCCGGTGGTCTGACATTGAGCAAGGAAGAAGGAGGCTACTGAGGAAGATAGGAAATTGCTGTCCCAGAACAGGGAGGGTGGGAGTTGTAAGGAGAGGAAAGAGTAAGCATACAGAGAAACAGGAGAGGGGACACAAAATAAGACATGATAGGAGTGGTGCAGTGCAATGGCTGTGGGGCAGCAGTGTTCAGGGAGACATTCTGGAGGCTGTGATGCTGTCCTATTTTCAAGCACCTCTCTGGTCTGAGAGAGGAGGTTGCCCATCTCCAGGCTGTCCTGGCTAGGATTCGTGAAACCTCCTCCCCCACCTAGGGACCACCAGGGCCAATGCCACTACCTCAGAGGTTGCCAAGAAAGAGGAGATGCTGGACCAGGGTGGGCTCAGGGAGGGAGAGGGTAGTGGAACAGAGTTGCATCCCTCCAGCTGTACCTGTCCACAATACATTCGCTCTTCTGGTGGATAGTGGTTCCTCTATGGAGGCACCTGCAGTGGAAACCAAGAGGATGCTGGGAACTGTCACAAAGGAGACCCACAGGAGGGTGGCATGGGACCCCACAGGGGAAGGAAACAATTCTTGGTGGGGGACTCAATCATTAGGGGGGTAGAAATGGGGAGGAAGGGGAGAGGGAGGTAAGGTGCCTTCCTGGCACCACAACTTGGAGGGACAGGAAGTGAATCCTCAGGATCATGGGAGAAGCTGCATGAGGGAGGGAGCTGGATGTCATTGTCCACCTAGGGACAAATGACCTAGCTAGGAATGGGATCAGAGCAGTGTGAAAGGAGTTTGTAGAGTTGGGGTGGGGCCTTAGACAAGTAGCGCATATGGTAATCTTCTCAGAGGTGCTGCCTGTCTATGGCAAAGGTGATGCTAGGGCACTCGTCACCAGGGAATTCAATGAGTGGTTGAAAAACTGGTGTGGAGCTCAGGGTTTTGGCTTCATCGGGGATTAGGGAGCCACCTGGAGGGATGCAGACCTATACTGGTGTGATGGTCTGCATCTGTCCAGGGGGGAACCAGGATCCTAGCTGAGAGGTTTAAATGCTTCACTGGCAAGCATTTAAACTAGCCAAGGACGGAGGCACTGAAAAGGAGCAGGGAAATCCCAGCATCCCCCCACAAAACATGGTAATTAATTAGTTAGGTAAACACCAAGGTAGAGAAGTTATTAGGGAGCAGGACAGAGATAAATGTAAAAAAAGACAAATTCAGTAAGGACAGGAATGGGGCTAAAAGGGGTAAGGCTATCAAAAAGTGGAGGGTGATGAGTACCAATGCCTGTAGTCTGTGTAACAAGCTCCCTGAACTAGTAGCCTTGATGGAAGAGGGTTGCCTGGTTATTGTGGCAGTCACAGAAACATGGTATACACAGAGACCCATGACTGGGATGTCAACATACCAGGATACACAATCTACAGGAGGGACAGGGAGGGTAAAAGAGGAGGATGAGTAGCTCTCTATGTAAAGGAAGAGATCAAAGCAACAGAACTAAAGAGTAAACAGGGAGCAGATGAGGCACTCTGGGTCATCCTGGAGACAGGAAATGGCAACACAATCCGCATGGGGGCTGTATACAGACCCCCATCTCAGGGGGAGGGTATGGACAAGGAAATGATAGAAGGCTTCCTTAGAATGGCAGAAAAAGGGGAGATATTGTTGATGGAGGACCTGAATATGGCAGATATTAAGTGGAGCACCTTTGCTGCAGCCACATCCAAGAGCAGGGTCATTCTTGCTACCCTACAGGGGCATGCCTCAGACAGCTAGTATTGGAACTCACTCAGGAGGGAGCAATCTTAGACCTGGGACTCTCAAATGGGGACAGAGAAAGAATCTCAGATTTAGAATGGGTAGCCATCTGGGAACAAGCGACCACCAAACAGTGTGGTTCATGATAAATACAGCCATACAATCAAGCCATTCAAAAGCAAGAGTATTGGACTTTAGGAGGGCTGGCTTTGGGATAATGAGAGAGTGCCTCAGAAAAACACTAGGAAATAGGCAAGAAGGTGGGGTGGAGGAACAATGGGAAGTAATTAAAACAGCCATCACAGAGGCAACAAGCCTTTGTGTAAAGCAAATCAATAAAACACAACAAAGGAAAAAAACACTATGGTTCTCAGAAGAGGTAGCAGGGAAGGTTAAGGAGAAAAGGAAAGCATTCAGAAATATAAGGAAACACAGGAGGACCAGGACAGAGAACTTTATCAGTTAAAGCAGAAAGAGGCTGGGAAGGCAGTCAGAATAGCAAAGGCCCAAACCGAGGAAAGGATAGCCAATTCCATTAAGAAGGGGGATAACACTTTTTATAGGTACATTAGGGAATGAAGAAAGACCAAAGGAGGGATACTGAGGCTTAATAAAGGGGAGGGAATGTGGGTTGAGGGTGACAGTGAAAAAGCAGGGATACTGAACGAATATTTCTGCTCAGTATTCACAAAGGAAGAGGAAGAGGATGGGGAGGTACCTAAACCAAACAAGAGAAGCACTCTAAAGATGGGGGTCATGATACCAGTCCATTTACAGAAGAAAGGGTTCTGAAAGAACTAGTAAAATTGAAGGTGGACAAAGCAATAGGGCCTGATGGGATTCACCCAAGAATTCTAAAAGAACTAAGGGTAGAACAAGTGACACAGCTGACTACTGTCTTTAACAAATCGTGGGAGGATGGGGTGATACCTGAGGACTGGAGGAGGGCAGATGTGATTCCTCTTCACAAAAGTGGGAGCAGGACAGAGGCAGAAAACTACAGACCAGTTAGTTTGAACTCAGTGGTAGGGAAAATGATGGAATCACTTCTGAAGGAAAGAATTGTGAGGACCTAGAGGCCAGTGGGGCACAGGACCCAAGGCAGCATGGATTCACGATGGGAAGGTCGTGTCAGACAAATCTAATACATTTCTTTCACTGGGTGATTAAAGTAGTAGACCAGGGAGAGGCTGTGTACTTGATCTACCTAGATTTTAGCAAGGCTTTGATATAGTCCCGCACAAAAGATTAATACACAAGTTAGCCAGCCTTGGAGTGGGTCCCAAGGTGGTAGCCTGGATAAAAAATTGGCTAGACAACAGGATGCAAAGGGTAGTAGTAAATGGAGTACACAGTGAAGAAAGGAAGGTTACTAATGGGGTACCACAGGGTTCAGTACTGGGACTGGTCCTTTTTAATGTCTTTATAAGTGACATTGCAGAGGAACTGGTAGGAAAAGTATGTCTCTTTGCAGACGACACAAAGATCTGCAATAGGGTTGATACACAAGATGGAGTGGAAAGGATGAGAAGGGACTTGGCAAGGTTGGAGGAATGGTCAAATGTATGACAGCTCAGATTCAATGCAAAGAAGTGCAAGGTAATGCACATGGGAAACAAAAACCCAGGGGAAGAGTACATAATGAGGGGTGAGATACTGACAATAGTAAAAATGGAAACGGACCTGGGGGTAATTATATCAGATGACTTAAAGGTGGGCAAGCAATGTGAGAAGGCAGTAAGGAAGGCTGGGGGGATACAGGGATGCATAGGAAGAGGCATCAATAGTAGAAAACAGGAACTTGTTATCCCTCTGTACAGACAGTTGGTGAGACCCCATCTGGAGTACTGTGTGCAGTTCTGGAGACCCCATCTCTGCAAATACATAGACAGAATGGAGGCTGTCCAGAGGAAGACAACCAAAATGGTGCAGGGTCTGCACCAGAAGACATACGAAGAAAGACTAAAGGAGCTTAATATGAATGCCCTTGAGGAAAGAAGGGAGAGAGGGGACATGATAGAAACTTTCAAGTACCTCAAGGGAATCAACAAAGTCCAAGAGGGTAGCATCTTTCAGAAAAAGAGATGTGCAAGAACAAGGGGGCACAATTTGAAGACACAGATCCTCTTCAGGCAGTGTTTTGCAATGCCTGGTCGATGAGGAACAAGACTGCAATTATGTCAAATTTGATTTCCTCAGGCAACCTGGCATGCATCATGGCGACCTGGCTGGGTGATGATGCAGGGCTGTTGTTAGAGGCATCAGTCTTGGCTGGGTACTCTGTGGTGCACAGTCCAAGTAAGGATCACAGGGGTGAGGTGTAGCCATCTGTTTTACATATAACTTGAGCTTCTCGGTGCATCTGGTGGTTTCTGCCAGGTCATTTGAACGTGTGGCAGTGAGTAGGGGTTCAAGTGCAGGTTGCAGAATTCTTCTTATTTACTGCCCCGTGGGGTCAGGAGGGGAATTCTTGCAGGTGGTGGAGGACTTCATCATTGACAGGGTGCTGGAGTCATCCAGATGGCTTATTTTGGATGACTTCAATGCCTGGATTGATGATGAATTCTAGTAATTTGGAACTCGCCCCAATCCTCCAGTTAATAACATCACTGGGCCTAGAGCAGGCAGTTAGCTCTGCTACCCACCACCACAGCCACACCTTGATCCTGGTACTCTCACAGGGTCTCTGAGTCACAGCCCTGGAGATTGATTGTGCCATCTGGTCTGATTATTGCACCATGAAGTTCTCGTTCAGGGCACCCCCTAATGGTCCTTCTCCTGTTGAGATGATCAGCTACTGCCATTTAAGGTGTTTGACCCCAAAGGGACCGATAGCATTGGCTGATGTTTCCATTGTCAGTGCTGTTAGTGTGATTGGCTTGGGTGAATCGGCTGTAGCCTATAATCGAGCTGTATCTGACATACTCAATACCATTACTCTGGTCAGTATATGACCTATGTCCACTTGCCCGAGACCCCATGGTTTGATGGGGCTTTCTGGGAGATGAAGACCATGGGTCAGAGATTGTAGCATTTTTATCAGAGGACCAAGCTAAAGGAGGACACACTGGCTTTGAGAAATCACTGCTGTGACTATCAAAGGGCAATCAACCATAAGAAGGCAGAATTCCTGTCCAGAGAGATTGCTGCAGGGAAAAATAGACAAGTTCATCTCTTTCGGATTGTAGACATACTTCTCCATCCTCTCTGTCTAAAGTCGATAAAAGCATTTTCAGCAACACATTGCAAAAAGTTTGCTCTATTTTCTCTGACAGGGTGTCCTCTGTTTGGGCCAGGGTCTTGCCAGTGGGTCTGGACCAGGCCCACAGGGTAGGGTCTGGATGGAATAGGAGCACACCTATTGCTTGGGCAGAGTTTCGACCAGTGGAGGTGGCTGAGGTCTCTGAAGTGATTGCTAAGCTGTGGCCCACTTGCAAACTGGACCTGGGCATGACACGTCTCCTAGTGGGATGTGTCTAAGTTATGGATGGGCGAACGCTTCAAATTCTGCTTTTGCAGAACTTCTGCAAAATTTGGGAAATTTTGTGGAAATTCCAGAACTTTCACCATTGTCAAAACTAGGAATTTCTGCGGATTTTCACTGGTTTCCTCAGATTTGTTTGTGAACTGTGGAAAAATGCTTATAAACTACAGAATTTATTATATACAAAGTTTAATGAACTGTCATTGAATGAGTGCATGCTTGTCATTCCCTGACAATTCAGTGGGCCACCAGTAGTGGAGGAGGGAGAAGGGCTGCGCTGGTGCTCCGCTTGGGGCAGGGTGGGGGGAGTGGGGTGGTAGATGAACTGTCGGGGTGGGGACATCCACTGGACACCAGGGAATTGTGATTACTTTTTTATGAGGGATTGGGGATGGGGAGTTCCCTAGACACCAGGGAATACCGGAAATAGAGAGGGACGAGTTGATGGACTGACTTCTGTTTTTTTGTGGATTAAGGGAATCCAGGATAGGAAGGGGAGGTCCGCTAGACACCAGAGAAATAAAATATTTTTGGGTCCATGATCAGTGGGTCAAGGGCCACTAGATACCAGTGAGGGATTGGGGTTTTTGTTTCTTCTTTACTGGAACCACAGGCCATGATCCCCATCCTGTAGGCTAGGAACCACTAGATACCAGGAATTGGGATTTTTTTACTTAGGACCCACGATTGGTGGGTGGGGTGGCCACTAGACACCAGAAGGGTCCAAGAGAGGGATTGGAGTTTATTTATTTATTTATTTACTGGGATCCCTGCTCAGTGGGGGGGTGGATTAATGAATTAAACTGCTGTTAAAAAAGCCTCAGAACTGGTCACTGGAAGTGATCCCTTTTGTAGATTTTTTCCCCCAGTTAAATAAATTAACCCACAGTCTGTATATTTATTCCACAGGAATTTCTGCGAAAGTTGCAGAAATGTTTTCCGAACTTTCATGGAAGCGAAATTCACAATTTTGCAGAAACTCCACCAGTGGAATAAATATACAGACTGTGGGTTAATTTATTTAACTTATTTTAAATTTTTTTTTTTTTTTGTTGCGCACCCTTAGTCGAGGTCATTGGTCCAGTCTTCACTGGGATAGTTGAGTGCCCACTTTCAGAGGGTATCTTCCCCAATGCCATGAAGGAGGTGCTGGAGAAGCCACTTCTGAAAAAAACACACCTCTCAACCCGAACTTCCTAGGGAATAATAGACCAATCTCCAACCTACAATTTCTAGGAAAAGTTGCTGAGGAAACAGTGGCTCTGCAGCTTGAGGAATACCTAGATGCTTATGACATCTACGAGCAATTCCAGTCTGGGTTCAGGGTGAGGCACAGCACCAAGACAGCACTGGTCCTTTTACATAATGACCTACTCATGGCTAGGGATCAAGAGGAACTGTCAATTCTCATTCTCCTTGATCTGTTATCTGCATTTGATACTATGGACCACATTGTGTTGCTAGTTCACCTTAGAGAGTGGTGAAGACTCACCGGTGTTGTCATCAGCTGGTTTGAGTCCTTTCTCACAAGTAGAAGGCAAAGGGTGGTGATGGGGAATTTTCCTCTTTCCCCCTGCCTATTACCTGTGGAATCCCTCAGGGCTTGATCCTGTCACCGATGCAGTTCTCAGTATATATGCTGCCCCTGGGAAGCATCATCCGACAATACAGTCTGAGTTTTCACTGCCATGTAGATGATACTCAACTGTATATGTCCTTTGTACTAGGGACAAGTGGCGCTGTCAAAGTGCTGAATAAATGCCTAACTGAGATCCATGACTGGATGAACTCTTAACTGGTTGAGACTAGACTCCGGCAAGACATAGGTACTAGTAAATGAGCCTGACTGAGGTCGGAGTGAGGGCATCTCTGGGATGACAACAGGCTTAGTTCTGGGGTCAATACAATTGATGGCGTCCTGTAGGGCGTGATCTTCAATGACAGGCTAACATTCGAGGCTCAGGTGTCAGCTGTCCTCAAAAGTAGTTTCCACTTTCCAAGGAACATAGCTTGGATTAAGCCCCTAATCCTGCCTGGAGACCTGCCATCACTGTTGCACACTTTTGTAACATCAAGGCTCAACTACTGTAATGCTCTATATCTCGGGGTCAGTGGAGGGATCCTTCACAGGCTTCAGCTAGTGCAGAATGCAGCGGCCAGGTTGCTGACAGGATTACACAGATTCTGTCATGTGACCTCAGTCCTGTGTCGTCTGCACTGGCTGCCGGTTAGGTGGCGGGTGCTCATCCAGGTGAGCTTGCTCTCCTATAAGGCCCTATATGGACTGGTCCCTGGCTACCTGACAGACCTCATTACTCCAGTCATCCTGATGTGCTCCCTCTGTTCTTCCACCCAGGGTCTCCTTGTGATTCTGATGACTGGGCTGAAAACCTGGGATGATCGCTCATTCTGGATGGCCGGCCCAGTCCTCTGGAGTTTGCTTCCAAGATCTCACAGGGAGCCCATATGGTGGAGGCATTCGGAAGGGGCCTAAAGATTCGCTTATTCAGGTTAGCATATCTTGCAAACATATTTTAATGCTGGATGTTTGAGTTTACTGAATGTTGTAATTTTACTGTATATTTTACTTTGATGTTTTTGAGTTTTATGTATGGCACGCAGAGCCTTTGAGACTGGGTACTTTCAAAATAAATGCCTACTTATGCTTACTTACTAAAAACATTTTATAGTCATTAAATTCATTTTGACCCCTGATGCCCAGGATTGGGACCTGTTGGATGTAAAATCCCTAACTGCATTCCAGAATAGACACAGGTTATATTGCTTGTTTGTTCAAAGGCATATGTACTTCTGTTAGTAGGACAGCCAAATGCACTGGAGGATAATGCCAGGAAGGAGAAGGATGCACTGGAGGTGCTGACAGCAATTCTAATTCATAAAACAATAAGATTATTTCCAGTACCCACTTGTTGGTAGTGATCTCCCTTCACTTTGCCAGAAAAATTGAAATCTGGACACTCCCACCAGTATCCCTTTCTGAAGATGGACACGGACAGAAATAAGGGAGTCAGAAAGTGCCAGAGACACTAGTCAGATGGCAGCACACCCACCTTTTGGTGCTTAGGAATGGGCAATGAGGGGCAAGGAAGGGGGTGGTGGAGTATGCCGTGGCTTGCTGCATGGGAACCATGGCAATGTGGGGTAGATGGCAGTGAAAGGTACTGCCGCTACATTCATGTTTGGGTTGAGGGTTCAGGGCCTTTAGAGAGCTAAGAGTAATTTTTGAAGACTGAAGCTACCTTTGGGTCCTTTACACATAATGTCTGGCAATAAAAGAGGGAATTAAGTGTGAACTGTTAAACATCTATAGAAAAACTAGCTATATGAAACCATGAGTAGCAATGCAGACACATGCCAGAGATGGCAGAAAGGAAAGAAGCATCAGAGGAATAATAAGTGAACCTTACAAATTGTTTCCTAGCGTTAGAGATGTTGTGAAATTAAATTCTGCCTGTAAAATGGTCAAGAAATTGGAAAATTCGCTGAACAAAATGTTTCGTGGAATTGCAGCGAAAAGGTGAAATTTCACTGCAATTTTTCACCCTGCCATTCCCTATGGATAACTTCCCTGGTGTTTAGTGGCCGCCCCCCCCCCATGCCCCCTGCCACTCACCAGAGCAACATATTATTCTGCCTGGTGTCTAGTGGTTTCCCCCAGCCAATCACTGGCCATAATTGAATAATGCCCCCCCCCCAAGTTACCCATGCCCATTCATTTCTGTTTCTTAAAAAAAAAGAAAGAAAGAAAATCCACACTCTCTCAATATATCATTAAAAAGGACATGAGAAGGCCATGGTAACTAGGGGGCTTTATTCAATTGCGGCTGGTAATTGGGCAGGGGGGCCTGCAGAGTACTTACAAATTTCAACTGCGGGTGGCTAAATTTCACCCGTGAGTGTGAAATTTTGCTGGTTTGCAGGCACAATTTTGCTCATTCTGAGGGTGAAATTTAACATTTCACCCTGCTAAATATTTTACGTAATGAATGAATGATGTGAAATATTTCACTGGGTGAAATTTTTCAATTTCACACAACTCTGCCTGGCATCCAGTCCATCAGTGACAGTCTGCTGGACCTCACTTCTAGTGGACTTTTCTTGCTGCTGGTGGCACGGTATCATTATGCCATAAACAAAAACAGCACAGCAATGTACCACACTGTCAATACAGCAGATACATTGCCAGTGCACACCAATAAAGGCGAATACAAACATCACCAAAATGCATACAGAAAGTCTTTATTTTTTGTAGGGGATTCCATGCCCCCATTTATATAACCAACTCTGGGGGGAGTACAACACAGGGATGGGGAGAAACCCAGGCAGGGGGAATAATGCAGTCACACAAACTGTTTAAAAAAAACATAAAACACCAGTGGTCAGGGATTGGGAATTGAGCCCCAGTCCACAGATGCTCCACTTTCCTCTACTGCCGGAAGTTCATTCCTCTGAGCTACTGCAGCTGATCTACGAACCACCTCCCAAGCAGAGATCTTATCCTCTGCATCACTCCCTAGCAGCCATGAGCAATGGGGTATAAAACCACACTTGCAACATATTTTCCATGTGGTGTTTTGTACTACCGATTTGTGTCTGGTGCACGATTTTGACTATGCTCTATTGTATATGGCATAATGATCCTGTACAGCTGCTGGTCAACCACAGATGCCAGATATTCCCATAGGCTATTTTGACATTTCGTTTCATTTCATTTGTTTGTTTTATTTCTATTTGGATATAAACAGGGATGAACTCAATTAAACCAAGGCACATCTATTTTTATTTTATTTATTTATTTCAGATTGGGATTAATACCTTTGAGTCAGAGACTCGTTTGCAGACATTCCAAGTCATGCACATACAATGGACAGTCAACAAATAGGTTACAAAATAGAATAGGTTACAAAGGTTTGAGTACATAGAAAGTTTGCATTTCGGGTTCAGTGGGGTGTGTGTATATATATATATATATATATATACATATATATATACTTATATATATATATATATATATATATAGACAACACCTACATATAAGTATACAGTGAAGCCCACCAAGATGAAGCACAGCACTGCAGAATTTTGCAGTAGAGTTACTGCAGCAAACAATGTAATTTCAATGAGAGTTAATCCCTTTTGTTGTGCAGTAAACCTGTCATACTGTGTTTCATCCTGGTGGGCTTCACTGTACATACACATACATAAACACATATAGGAAGACAGTGTGCAGGAAGGCCAGGATAGGATTAAAACTGAGTACAAGATCAAGGAACTGTATCCTGAAACATAGGCAGACTGTATGATTAAGCAGACAACAGAGTAAGTGCAAGGTAAAAAATGCAGATAATGACCCACATAATTGACCAGTAATGAGGCAGCCAGAGATGGCTTTGTGAGGGTGTGACATAGAAGCAGCAAGAGAAGGCTTTGTCAGGGTGTGACATCAGGGAAGGAGGGAGAGTGGGCAGCAGAGTTGTTTGGTGGGCAGATGGTGATGGGGAAAGAGGGTGTCTAGAAAGTGTGTTGTTGTGGGGAGGCAGGAGGGAGGGCTAGGTGGAGTAGGCTGTAGAAGTTGGATGAGTGGGGGGTGGAGGTGGGGGGATGAGGGGTTTAGGGGATGCAGAAGAGGGAATGGTTTTAATTTTTTTATTTATTTAGTTTTTGTTGACCAGGTAAGTGCACTAGACTAATCCTGCCTATTTTCAGGTACGACCAGGGGAAGGGGGATACAGATGAATGCCAACTGTCCTTGAACCAGATTAAGCTGTTGGTGGTATTTTTTAGTGACGGTGGTGGGCGGTTGTGACAGGGGGGCAGGGAATTGATTTCTTTAGTACCCAGAGGGGTGGTATGAAAAGGCTGGGAAGTACTGATTAGTGGAAACATTTGCAGTCTTTCTCAAGGGCTAAGTGTGCTTAGAGACCTGATTTGAACTGGCTAATCTTATCACACTCTAGCAGATCCTTGGATAGTTCATTAGGCCACTTTGGTCAGTGGAATGAGAGGGATCTCTAGGCTTGTGCTGTTCATTTAAGTGGCACCACCAAACCACCCTTGATTGCATTCCTAGTCCTAACTGTTGGTTGAATGGTTTTGAAAGGGCAGGAGGTTGAGTTAGGTGTAAGTCCTAGCAATGACTTCTTTGCCAGCGGGCATGTTTGGTAAAGAATCCTATGATGGAGAGGGAACCACCCTGTCTCACAATAGACAGTGAAAGTATGCATCTGGAGATCAGCTACCAGAACTAGGCATCATTATTTACTGAGTAGGGTTTTTACCCTTTTGAGGGCAATATCGGTCCCAGTTCCATAGATAACAAGGTCGTAGTCTATGGTGGATAAGACCGAGCAGCTTGTTACCAGCTTCAGGGCTTCCAGGGTCATGGAATGCTGGTTCCAGTAGAAACATAGAAACATAGAAACATAGAAGTTGACGGCAGATAAGGACCGCAAGGCCCATCCAGTCTGCCCATTTCTTTTTCTACCTTATAAATGTGCCATCGGCCTTTGCTATGTCAGTGACCTATCTATTCATAGTCATTTGTATTGCTCCCTTATGCCTATCCCATGCCTGTTTGAAGCCCTGCACTGTATTCATAGCCACTACTTCTTGTGGTAAGCCATTCCATGCATCTACCACCCTTTCTGTGAAAAGAATTTCCTCACATTCCCCTTAATCGGCCTCCTCTAATCTCATGCTGTGTCCTCTTGTCCTGCTATTTTCTTATATTTAAACATGTTAGACTCTTTCACCTTGTTTATGCCCTTAAGGTGTTTAAATGTCTCGATCATATCACCTCTCTCCCTCCTTTGCTCAAGGGTATACATATTGAGCTCCGTTAATCTGTCCTCATATGTCTTCTGATGCAGTCCCTGCACCATTTTGGTTGCCCTTCTCTGGACTGCCTCAATTTGGTTAATGTCCTTGTGAAGGTGTGGCCTCCAATACTGCACGCAGTACTCCAGATGGGGCCTAACCAATGTCTTGTACAGAGGGATTATTACCTCCCTCTTACGACTTGTGATACCCCTACTAATACACCCTAACACCCCCCTAGCCTTACCTACTGCTTTAGAGGTCTGCTTGGATGATTTCAGATCATCAGTGATGATGATGCCCAAGTCTCTTTCTTCCTTTGTGACTGCTAGCAACTCCCCTCCCAGCCTATAAGTGGCTTCAGGGTTTCTCTTCCCTATGTGCATGATTTTGCACTTCTTTGCATTAAATCCCAGTTGCCACTCTTCTGACCATTCTGCTAGTTTATCCAGATCTCTTCTCATTCTGCCCACCCCATCTGGATCATCTACTCTGTTGCAGATCTTGGTGTCATCTGCAAACAGACAAGCCTTACCCTCTAGTCCATCTGCTAGGTCACTAATGAAGATGTTGAATAGGACTGCCCCAGGACTGATCCTGAGGTACCCCACTTGTGACTTGCATCTCTTCTGACTGTATACCATTTACCACCACTCTCTGTTTTCTGCCAGTCAACCAGTTTGCCACCCAGTTACCAACTTCTGACCCACCCGAGCCTACCTAGCTTATTTATCAATCTTCTATGTGGAACAGTGTCAAAAGCTTTGCTGAAGTCAAGGTAGGCGACATCAACTGCTCCCCTTGGTCCACCACTCTGGTTACCCAGTCAAAGAAATCTATGAGATTAGTTTGACAGGACCTTCCTTTGTAAACCCATGCTGTCTTGGATCCTGTGCCCCTATGGATTCCAGGTGTTGCACTATCCTTTCCTTAAGGAGTGCTTCCATAATCTTGCCCACTACTGAGGTAAGACTGACGGTCTGTAGTTCCCGCCTCCTCCGTGCTACCACTCTTGTGGAGTGGGATCACATGAGCCCTTCTCCAGTCTTCTGGGACCTCTCCTGTGCTCAGAGACTCACTAAACAATTCTGCTAATGGCTCTGCTAGTTCCTCCTTTAGCTCCTTAAGTACCCTGGGATGTATGCCATCAGGTCCCATTGCCTTATCCACCCTGAGCTTAGCAAGCTCTTGTAGGACCCTTTCTTTTGTGAAGGGAGTAGTGCTCACCTCCCTCCCTCTGTGTCCATGATGCTGAGCTGTGGGCCCTGCCCTACCTTCTCTTCAGTGAATACTGAGCAAAAGTATCTATTTAGGATAGATGCTTTTACAGGTCCTCCTCCTCACATGCTCCCTTTTCTCCATTAAGCTTAGCAATACCCCTCTGGACTTTCTCCTTTCACTAATGTATCTATAGAAAGTCTTGTCACCTTCTTTACTGTTTGTGCTAGTGTTTCCTCAGTTTGGGACTTTGCCTGCCTTACTGCCTTACCTGCTTCCCTTAGGGGCAGTTTGGTATGCCCCTATCTTCATCCCGCTGTGTTCCCTTGTATTTTCTGAAGGCCAGCCTTTTGGCTCTGACCTTTTCTGCTACTGTATTTGAGAACCAAAGTGGTTTCCTTCTTCTTTGCACTTCCTTTTCTGTCTAACACAATGGGATGTTGCTTCAAGTATTGTATCCTTAATGCTTGCCCACTTTGCCTGTACCTCCTCACCTGTGTTTCTTTTTGCCAGGGCTAGCTTAACTCTGTTGGCCATCTTATCAAAGTCAGCTCCTCTGAAGTCCCATATTTTTGCCTTGGAATGGGATGATTTAGATGTAGTAGCCAAATTGAACCATACCATGTGATGGTCATCAAGCTTAGCGTTGGCTGTCTTAACAACGTGATTGACATGGGTTCCAAATGACAGGGTGTCATCTTGATGATCCTCAAGATATCTGAAGGTGTAGACTTGTTCCAATATGTTACCTCTGAGACCCTGGACCTGCAGAAGTTGAACTTCTTCTTATTCTTTTGAGCAGAAAATAGCATGCACTTTGTTTTTTGTAGTTGAGCAAAGGTTTGTTATTTGAGAACCATTTTTCAGGTTTGTGGGAGCTGTCCTGCAGTTCAGCAGATATCAGTGACAGAATTTTGCCTTTAACAGGGATAATCACATCATCCACATTTAGCACTGTGTGCATAGGGCATTCAGAAGGTAAAGGGTCGATAAAGAGACTGAAGAGGAGTGACCCAAGAATTGACCCTTGTGGGACACTTAGGCTCACTTTCCTTGGTAGCTAGAGTCTCCCATTGATTTTGACACATTGTGACATGCAGGAAAGGTAGCTGTCAAACCATTTCGTCATGTCCCTGGATAGTCCTAGGCTGAGGAGGTTTTAGAGTAGGAGTGTATGGTTGACAGTATCAACTGCCTTTGTGCGGTAAATAAAGACTGACCTCACAGTCAGACATCAAAGGTACCATAGATTTGGGAAGTATAATCAACCAACATGAAGAGAGTAGAGTGATCCCTTCTGAACCCAAGCTGCTGGATATAGAGTAGGTTGTACTTAGATAGGTGTTCAGTAAGCTGGTCTGAGACAACTAGATCAAGGGCTTTAGATAACGGGGGTAGAGGTGGTCCTGTAGCTGGACAGGTTTGTGGTATCCCCATTTTTAAAGACTGGGGTGACCAGTGCCTCCTTCCATTTGTCACGGAAAACATCGGACCTTAGGGAGGCATTGATCACCTTTAACAGTGGTTCTACTACTTCACTGAGTACCAGCTCTATCATCTGCATATGAATGAGGTTGCTACCAATTCATTTCTTCCCAAGAACTCATTTGACATATTTTAGAGTTTCATGTTTACAGAGCTGCTTAAAGTAGAATGGGGAGATGCCTCTTGTTGCTGAAGAATGAGATAGTGAGTTGGGTGGCAAGTTAGGAGACGGGAGCAATAGATAATCCCTGGGTAGTACCATACTAAAATCAGTGAAAGCCGGGTTAAAAGCATTGGCTAAGTCTCCAGTCTTCTGGTATGTCTCAGTTGTGGTGATAAATAGTTCAGCTCTAGATGTTTTTCCTGTGAGAGATTTTACTGAGTATCAGAACTCTCTTCCCCGGCTCCAGCTCCTCTTCGGGAGGTTGTTGTAGTAGGAGGCCTTAGCTAGTTGAATGACCTGGGAGCATTTGTTCCTGGCAGTTTTGTTGGTCATGATGTCAGGATGTTTTCCTGTTGCTTTGTACCTGTGCAACAGGTTGTCCCTATGGTGCATATACATGGAAACACAGAAGTTGACTGGCAGATAAGGACCGCAAGGCCCATCCAGTCTGCCCATTTCTTTTTCTACCTTATAAATGTACCATTGGCCTTTGCTCTGTCAAAGGCCTATCTATTCATACTCATCTGTAGTGCTCCCTTATGCCTATCCCATGCCTGTTTGAAGCCCTGCACTGTATTCATATCCACCACTTCCTGAGGTAGGCCGTTCCATGTATCCACCACCCTTTCTGTTTAAAAGAACTTCTTCACATTACCCCTTAATCAGCCTCCCTCTAATCTCATGCTGTGTCCTCTTGTCCTGCTATTTTTCTTATATTGAAACATGTTAGACTCTTTCACCTTGTTAATGCCCTTAAGGTATTTGAATGTTTCGATCATATCACCTCTTTCCCACCTTTGCTCTAGAGTATACATATTGAGCTCCATTAATCTGTCCTCATATGTTTTCTGATGCAGTCCCTGCAACATTTTATTTGCCCTTCTCTGGACTGCCTTAATTTGGTTAAATAAGTGATCCAGTGAGCCAAGGGTTGGTAGACCTTCTTACCTTTTTTGTTTTGGGGGCAAATATGTTGCACACCTAGTTAAATATTGCAAGGAAGTAGTTTAGAGCTTGGTAGCCTTCAGATGCCCTGTCAAGCAGTGACCAGTCCACTAGCATGAAATATTGCCTAAAGGTGTTAAGCTGACCAATTCTCGGTGATCTATTTCTTGTGACCTGAGGAGCATTTCTTGTGAACTTATTTGACCAGGTGCACATTACAGGGGAGTGATCACTAAGGCTGTTTGGTAGCACTGTAACCTCAGAGATGTGCTCAGGGCAGGAAGTCAGGAGCCAGTCAATTAGTGTACTTACACCTGTTTTATAGTTAACTCTGGTGTGTTGAGTGACTAGCAGAGAAAGGTAGATGCTTGAAATCTGATCATGGACTGTGGTTGCATCCTTGGACTGCCTGTTGACGTTGAAGTCTCAAGCAATCAAGTGTTCCTATTTTTGCTTATGCTACTCTAGGTAGGTTATTACTTGCTGGACACCAGTAGTGTGAGTGCCAGGGGGTATGTAAACAGTGGAGAGCAGTGGCACTTTGTTATGTTACCGAGGGTAAGCTTGAGGCTTAGGATTTGCGCTTCCTTCATGAGTAGACTTGAGGGCAGTATTTGACTTCTGATTTCACGCTAGATGTAAATCAGACAGCCACCCCCGTATTTGGTAATTCTATCTTGTCAGAACACATTATAGCCATCTAGAGTAATAGTAGTGTCTCTGAGCTTCGGGGAGAGCCAGGTGTCTGTGAATGCTA
The DNA here is from genome assembly GCA_016271365.2 of Neoceratodus forsteri. NCBI lineage: Eukaryota > Metazoa > Chordata > Ceratodontiformes > Ceratodontidae > Neoceratodus > Neoceratodus forsteri. The sequence continues at coordinate 998,057,456 of CM028133.1, forward strand.
TAACATCAGGTTTGAGCACTTCCACCCATGCTTGAAATTGCAATAATTTGGGAAGGAGACTCAGAATGTTTAAGGATACTATTTTAAGTTTCCCCATTCTCACAGAGGGATTTGCTTTGGGTGGGCCTGGATTGGGGTTCACATTACCAGAAATTAACAGCAGTAGTAGGATCAGTTTTCTTAGGATGTATGCCCAGTGAAACCATCCTTTTTGCAGTATATTTTGTCCTGTAGTGCTTGTGGCCACTGGTAGTGGCTGCAGGGGTATTGCCATGTAATAGGGCAGCTGCTGGGATATAAGGTAAATGGGGTGGTAAGTAGGACTGGGGTGCTGGTATGAAGAGTGAATTTGAGCATGAGTCAGCCCTTGGGTGATATGTAATGGCTTCAGATAAGGTGGGTCAGTACTGGGGTCAGTGTTGTTTCTTTTAACCTCTCCTATGAGGTATAGAATATAGAGGAGGAGATATCACTTCATTGAGAGTTAGTTAGCAGTCACCCAGTTGGCTGTGGTAGCAGCAGTGACACCCTGTGGAGTGAATCTATTAGCAGCAGGCAGGAGGTCACCTATAGGGAGATGTGGGTGGGGCCAAGCTCTTAGGAGAGAGCATTTAATAGAGGTCAAGACCAGGGAAGGCAGGTAGTAAGAAAATCAGACTTAGAAATAATTCAGAGAGGCTAACACAGAGTTCAAAGGAGTGCTGTGAGTGCCACTATTTTGAAAAAAACAGTGAAGTCTAAGGCAGTCAATCAGGTAACAGTTTAGCCATAGGAGAGCCAATAGAAATCACAGCTTTCAGACTGAGAAGCTCCCAGTAGAGACTGTACCTTCTGTCTGATCCAGTGGCAGCTTGCTGGTGTGGAGTCTAGCGGCCAGCTCATGGATAAGTGCAGTGGCTACAGGAAGGCTCCTGGAAGCCCCGCTCAGGGCTTTTCAACTTCTGTCTGATCCAGTGGGCATCTTGCTGGTGTGGCATCCAGCAGCCAGCCCGTGTAGAAGGGCATCGGCCACAAGATTGCTCCTATAAGCCCACTCAGGGTTTTTATAATGACATTTTTTGTTATGAAATAGCAAGAATATTAAAATCCAATAAATAATTTCACAGTAAAGAATTAATATAAATTAATGCCACAAAAGATACAAACAATTGTAGAAAATGAAAAGAAAATCATTACAAATAATAAAGGCCCCCAAAAATTTAAAAAGTCTCACAAATCAGAGGTTCTTTCAATCCATGGCTTTATTCTACCTCAGTTAATCTTGCCAGATGCTTGTCTCAGAGTAGGTGGAATACTATTGCTAGCCATTGGCCCATGATAGAAGAATGACATTCTACCTATTTCCAAATTACATTTGGGGACCACTAATTCCAATCCTGTTGCCATTCTTAAAGAGGTATTTTTCTGTCTGCGAACAATATCAGTTGAGATATACTCAAGGAGTTGCCTCTGAATGCCTTTATATGTAAATGACGGGATTTGACTATTCATGCAGTCACTCAGCCTCTGCCATCCCAGATTGGCATACAGTTGACTGTAGTGAGTCATACAAGGAGACATATAAAGCATGCAAGCCTCTTGTAACAGACATCAAGTCTCACCAGCTCTCTCCGGCCCATACCTATATATTGTACATGATATCCCCATAATCAAGAACTGAAAGGACCATTGTATTTACTACCCATATTCTAGTCTCCTGAGACATACACAGTTTTACCCTGTAAAGGGCCCCTACCTGTTTACAAACACTGTTCAGCTGCTTCCCTACTGTGTATGAACATCCCATCTCCAGTTACATGCCCAGATATTTATATGAATAAACTTGTTGCATCCCAGTGCCATCTTCTTTTTAACATTCAAAACCAGTTCTTCAATGTTATTTTTATTTAAATTAAATAAAATAGATTTAGGGGTTTCAGGGTTAAGAACTAATTTGTCATTTTTGAAGCAAAATGTGTATTTCATCAGAAGTATTATGGAGTCTATTTTGGATTTTTTCTATAGAAATATCAGGTGAATATATGGGGGGGGGGTTGTTTAACCAGGAGAGACACACTAAGCTGAAGCTTGTTTCCAGGTGCAACCTGGGAGCATAAGAAAGTTAGGTGACTTGCTCAGGGTCACACAGTGTACAAGTGGGGGCTGTGGGATTCAAACCCAGGTCTACATTTTTGCAGCTCAGAGCCTTAAACCACTGTACTATACTGCCTCCTGTATAAATGTATCATTCACATGCTCTTGGAGGCAGTATAGCGCAGTGGGGGTAAGGCTCTGAGCTGCAGATCTGGAGACCTAGGTTTGAATCCCATAGGTGCATACTGTGTGATCCTGAGCAAGTCACTCAACTTCCTCATGCTCCCAGTTCGCATCTGGAAACAAGCGTCGGCTTAGTGTGCAACTCATGGTTAAACAATGTTCCCTTAACCCCCTGTACTGGCGGAGGAGCTGGAGGAGAGCCTGGTGGCAGATGTTGGGAGACACTGCAGACTGGGCAGGGGAAGGGTGGTGGTGTTGGGGGACTTAAACATGCCAGAAACAGACGACTATGATATCCTCAGTGGCCAGGGAACAGAGGTTGCTGGATGTCTTTCAAGACGCGTTCCTAACTCAGCAGGTGGGGTAACTGACCAGGGAGGTGCGGGTACTGGATGTGGTCCTGGCCGACAGTGACCTGACTGGGGGCCTGGAGGTAAGGGACCCATTGGCGGGGAGTGACCATGCCATGGTCTGGTTCTGCCTGGACCTAGGAGGGGTAGAAGGCTGCACAAAGACGGAGGTAACTGACTTCAGGGGGGCGGATTTAAAGGAAATGGGAAGGCTCCTTAAGGAGCATTTGGATGGGATTAGGTCAGACATGGATGCTGATAGTAGGTGGGAAATTATCAGGAGAGGAGTGCAGGATGCTACCAGCACCTGTATGAGAGTAAGACGAAAATGTGGTAGGGCCCGAAAACCCTGCTGGTGGACCAGGGAGGTCCAGAAGGAGGTGCGGGGAAAGAAGGCAGCCTATAGGCAATTCAAGTGCTCAGGGAGTGAAAGGGATCAAGGGGAGTATGAGCTGATGGCTAGAAGGGCCACTAGGGTGGTGAGGGTGGCTAAGGCAAGGAAGGAGCAGAACCTGGCCAGGGAAATTAGGAGAGGGAACAAGGGGTTCTTTAGATACATTGGGGAAAAACAAAGGGTGAAGGGGCAGATTAGCAGGATTAAAACAGGAGAGAGATGGGCACAAGACCCGGGGGAGCAGGCTGAGGTACTAAATGAGTACTTCACCTCAGTTTTCACCAAGGAAAATGGGGGTGCTGCATCATACATGGGAGGAGACAGTGATACTGAGGAAGGGGGGACCCTTACCAATCGGCGGGTCTGAGGAGAGGGGGAGGCATCACTGGCAGGAGTGGGGAAGGCTAAGCAAGGAGAAGAGGTAGCAGAAGTGGAAATCACAGCAGAGAGAGTGAGGGAAGCCCTCAGGTCCCTTAAGATGGAGAAAGCACCGGGGCTGGATAAATTACATCCCAGAGTACTGAAGAAACTTGCAGATGTCCTGGCAAAACCCCTGGTGAAGCTTTTCACCATCTCTCTGAGGACAGGGTGGGTGCCCCAGGACTGGAAGGTGGCGCATATAGTGCCTATCCACAAGGGGGGATCAAGGGAGGTGGCAGGGAACTACAGGCCTGTCAGCCTGACATCGGTGGTGGACAAGGTGATGGAGGGCAATTTCAAGGAGAGGCTAGGGGGGGACTTGGAATAGTCAGGGTGCCTGGACGATAGACAGCATGGATTCATCCAAGGGAAATCATGTCAGACAAACATTGTGGAGTTTTTTGACTGGGTGACGAGTGCCTTGGACCTGGGTAGACCAGTGGACGTCCTCTTTCTAGAGTTCAGCAAGGCATTTGACTCTGTTCCTCATGTGGTCCTGTTGGATAAGCTGTGAGAAATGGGGGTGGTGAACCAGATGATCAGATGGATAGGCAATTGGCTCCAGGATCAGACCCAGAGGGTCGTAGTTGGTGGGATAGTCTCATCCCCAAGGAGGGTCATTAGTGGAGTCCCACAGGGATCAGTCCTTGGGCCCCTCCTGTTCAACGCCTACGCTCTGACATAAGGACAGGTATCAGGAGTGAGATGAGTCTCTTTGCTGATGACTCAAAACTGGGGTGGTGGTGGATGGGGAGGAGGGGAGGGTGGCCCTACAGGGGGACCTGGAATCTCTGGAAAGATGGTCTAGAAAGTGGAAGCTGAGGTTCAGTGCAGGGAAATGCAAGGTACTGCACCTGGGGGCCAGCAACCCAGGGCAAGTGTACACCCTGGGGGGGGCAAATGCTACAAGTCTCGATGGCTGAGAGGGACCTGGGGGTGGTGTTGGATGTCAAGATGAACAACTCAGAGGCTTGTAGAAGGGCAGCAGCCAAGGCCAGCAGGATGCTGGGATGCATCGCTAGGGGGATCACCTCCAGAAAGAGGGAAGTGATACTCCCTCTGTATAACTGCTTGGTGAGACCGCACCTTGAGTACTGCATGCAGTTTTGGAGGCCACACTTAAAGAGGGACATTAAACTCCTGAGAGGGTCCAGAGGAAGGCAACCAAAATGATTTGGGGCTTGGGGAACAGGACCTATGAGGAGAGGCTTGAAGAGCTAAATATGTACACATTGGAAGAGAGAAGGGACCGGGGGGACATGATAGAGGTCTTCAGGTACATGAAGGTGGTAAATAGGGAAGGAACAGTCAGGGTGCTTCAAAGGAAGGAGGAGGGGGCTACTAGAAGGCATGGCTGGAAGCTGGAGGGGGGGAGATTCAGGGGAGAAAGGACGAGGTGCTACTTCACTGAGAGGGTGGTGGAGCCATGGAATGTGCTGCCTAGGGGGCTGGTGGAGGCAGAGAGGGTGGAGGGGTTCAGGAGGAGGTGGGACAGCTACAGGGGAAGTGTTCTGGAAGCAAAATCCAATGCTGCATGAATATCCGGAACAGGGAAGGGAGAAGCCAGAGAAGGCGAGGGGGGGCAGCAAGGTCAGCTCCCAGGGTGGGGGCTGACCAAACGAGCAGACGCGAAAGACCGTTAGGCCTATTCTCCTGGCGTTTTAGTATGTTAGTATGTTAGTAAGTGGTGTAGAATCAAAGGGATCAGTGAAACTCAAGTTATTCATATATACAGTACATATATATATATATATATATATATATATATATATATATATACAGTCCACGCCACTTATACCACCCTTGCTTTAGATGGGCAGTCGGTTTATGCAGGCAAATTTCATTTTTCATTTGCCAGTTACATAGGATCTAGCATTGAACCTGTTGCTCATAACGTTCCATGCCCACCTTCTATTTCGGGCAGATTAGCTGCTAGTTAATGTCAGTTCACACTTTGGCATGCAGTTTGCGTAACTTGTCAAAGTGTGAACTGACAATAATTAGCTGCTAATCTGCCCAAAATAGAAAAGGAATAGAATTCTATAAGCAGTCATGGTTACGGTGACTGGATTGGAGCTCAGCCACTCTCCCTGATGACTGTCTGCACTGCTGTTATGCTCACGCTCAATGGATACAATTGCAGGAAATGGCATTTAAAAGTTGCAGGCATTTTTTTTATAAGCCGTGTACATGCTACCAAACAAAACAACAAACACTCTTTATAACTACTCTGTCTAGTACACTACTGTACCTCCTGCAATGTTCTGGTTCTCCCTCCTCACAGCAGAAACTACAGTGGTCTCAGGCAGATATAACCACACTGCAAAAAATAAAAATAAAAAAAAATGCCAGTGCAACCGCTGAAGTAAGAAATCTGGAGAAGTTTAGGGCAGGAACGCATTCCATCAGAGAAAACCACCTTTAGCCTACAATCCTGTACACATTCCATCAGAGGGAACCTTCTTTAGCCTGCAATCCTGTACTGTACTACTGTACATGTTGAAGCTCCGTGACCACCAGCACATAATTTTACATAAGAAATGTCCCCTTTGGTTACGGCACCCACTTGTTATAATGGGCAAAATCTGTTTACACAGATATGCCCGTTATAAGTGGCTTATGCTGTATTTAATAGGGTTGGACCCAGGATTGAGCCCTGAGGAACTCCAGTAATAATGGGTGCAAGGTTGGATGAGTAGTCACCAGTGGAGACTGTTTCCTTCCATGAAAGAAAGATTTAAACCACTTACTTAGTAGAACCTCCAGCCATATCCATCAAGGCCAGGCTGGACATGGGAACACCGTGGTGCAAAGTGTCAAATGCCTTTGATAAATCCACAAAGATAGCTCCCATTCAGTCATATAAGTCTGGTATTTTGCAATACATTGCCTCAATGATGCTGAGGCACAAGTATGCTTACCCATAACATCAAGTCTCTTAGATTCTTTGTCAGGAGGCAGGGCACTCATGTGATAAGGTGCTTTAGACTAGTCATGAGCAGCCACAAAGACTACTGAGTCAGTGTCAAACTGTGTTGTGTAAAAGACCCTTGCTGTAGGATCAATATCACAATTCATCACTGATTGTGGAAACATACAGTTGACTTTAGGGTTCAAACCACTAGCTCCTAAGACTGATGTCACTGGAGCACGTGAACTGGGTAGAAGCAAATAATAATGCAGTGACCATTGAAAGCACTGTAAGCAATAGCTTTCTGAATAATTTAGACAGTGGCCAAAACTACCTGGGTGTCAGTGACACCCATGAACAGGGTTGAGGACAGGAAAGTGCACAAAAATGGTAGGCTGCATACTCTCATTAGTGGGAGAACCAGAGCCAGACCCCAGCATGACAGCACCCAATCTTACTGCTACCACTTTGGATTTAGACTTATCATGCAAGATACCTGTGTGGAGACTGGAAATGAGAGGGAGAAGCTGGTGCTTTATTCATGGAGTGTTTGGAATGGTGCCGATCAGATATTGATGATTTAGCTGATTTATCATTACATTTTGACAACTGCAGAGGCAATAGTATGGATCTGTGTTAAAACAATAAACCAGCCATCAAAGAAGATCCCAGGGACTGAGTAAGTGAAGCTGGAGTGGGGATCAGTGTTGGACAAGGAATACTCTCTATGCTTTGGAGAAAAGTCTTTAGAACCTTTGAATGTTGGTGCCATTCTTCCTTTCAAGCAAGAGCCCCTGGCAGGAAACACAAATAGTGTCAGCATTTTCTTATAAATCTTCATGGTGCAATGACGGAGCCATAAGTACGGCCCCTTTGGCTGCAGTAAACCAAAATAGAAGAAGATGAGAAAATCCATGAGGAAACAACATTTAACTGAGGAGCAGTTGGCACCTGGAGAAAAAACTAAGGAGTGGAGGGTTGTTTTATGTTTTATGGGCAGTGTTGACATATGGCATTGTGAGTGGCCCCAAATAGCAATAGTCTGACAGTTTACAGCTCCAAAATTGTGGTTCTGTGAGGCAGATGTCCTCTAAGAGATTAAGTGTTTTCACAGCATTACCACACAAGTAAAATAGCATACATATGCCGATGTTCATGAAACATTTTGCATTTTACATTTTTTTTCTAGGTACTTGAGAAGTTTATTTTATATTCAGATAAGATAGGTAAAGATAGAAATCAGTGATAATTCAGACAGTATCTTAGCAGTCGGCATGATGAAATAATTAAACAAAATTCCATTTCAGAGTTGTGTGTGGTACTTCTTTTACATAATAAACTTCATATTTACAGCTGACCTTTACTGGAAAGGGTAAGTAGATGATAAGAGAAAGAAAACCAAGTTATCATTTAAAATACTGCATGACGTGTAGGGGGAGAAACAAGGAATGACAACCCCCCCCTTCCCACCTGTGTACCAGCCATGGCTTAGCTTTATGGAAGAAGCCTCATGATCCATAATCCATAGTACCACTGTTGCTAACTGGTCCTGCACTGTGGTAGCTGTCCCTGTAAACCTGAGGCTAAGCATTCCATGGTATAGATGAAGCTAACAGTGGCCTAGCACTGTGTAATGGTCTGGAGAGTTTGAGAGAGCCAGAGGTGGACAATACATTTTGTAGCCATCTGTATGAAAGGCAAGAGTAAACTGGGGGGGGGACACATTCTGCAATTTTGCAGGGGAATAGGAACCTGCACTTCCACTGACCACTTCTTGGAATTGGGGGAGGCTATGCTATTCAAAAGTGCAGCCATCTCTTTATATATGTTTTAAGTGCCTTCACTGTTCTACCTGATGGGCTCCTACAAAAATACTTAACAGTTAATGGGAGGGGGAGGGAAGCCATTTACAGCAAGAGCCTGGGCTGTAAGATATGATCAGAGTTGAGGCACTGAAAATGATCCCCCAATCTCAAACAATAAGTGGAATGCAGGTCCTGCAATTTTTGAATACTTTGCTCAGTTAAAAACTGAAATATATGTACATTACCTTTATTTTACCATACTTTTGAAAAAACACACTGTTAATATTGTTTCAATTGTTTTTATTTTACTTTTGTTGTTGTGCACCAGTCTTATAGAGGAGTTTTGGACCAGAAATGAGTAAAACCACAAGAAAGAAATTTCATGGGAAGCAAAAAATAAAACTAAATAAAACTTAGATGCAGTTTCCATGCAATGTGAGGACTTACCATAAACACGGAGATTGAATTCAAGTGTTGAATTTGGTCCATTATCTGTAAACAGAAGGACTCTGTATTTTCCATTGTCTTCTAACTTGAGCTGGTGGATGTGTAATGAAAAATTGTTGCTGATAAACTGTAGTCTGTTTTTGAAATGTTTAGATTGAATTACAAAAGTGGGTCCACTTGGAGAGAACTTTGCAATAGTTAAAATAACATGGCTAACCAACTGCCATTGGATCTGTAAGGTTTTTGCAGTTCGTGGCGCAGTTATGGCAGGTAAGATGACTGTCTCTCCCACTGTTTGGTTGAATACCAAAGTAGGGCTGGCATTATGGCTGAAGCTGTTAGAATTCGAAGAACCCATTTACATGGATCTGGAAAACAAAAATACCACTGAGGAACCAAAATGTAAAATGCAGAAAAACAACTGTTATTGAATTTGATGCAACAGAGGGAGGAAGAAAGATGTCCAGAGCTACATTGAGATGGAACAAAATCCAATAGTTTAAAAAAAAAAAAAAAAGCAATATCTAAATAACAGTATGGGATGGAATGTTCAGAAAGTGCCAGAAAAGAATTCTGCAGAATTTCAGAAAATTCTACTAAATTCCATTGATAGAGAAAAACTACACCGCTTTGCATCTGCAAACGAGTCCGGCTCATTGGTGTTTTTCCCAGTTATCAAATTTTAAATAAATAAAACTGACATTTCACATGCATTTTTTTGTGGATTACTAAATCACACTTTTTGGAAGGCTTTGCCTGAGGTTTGATGGGGGAGGGGCATAGCTCCTCCCCAGTCTTCTACTTACATGTCCAACTTCCACTCCCTCTGCTTAGAGCAAGTCAGATTAGCTGTCATTCCTGTGGAGATTAGGGGTGCCACTACACACCAGGGACAATGCAAATTAATTATGGAGATGGGGATGCAAGAGTGTTGGGGGGTGCCACTAGACACCAGGAAAAAAAGATTTATAATGTGAAAAGAAATATTTAAATGGCATTTTTGTATTTTGTAACAGTTAAGTGGATAGTCTAAGCTGGGGGCCCTGATAAGCAAGCTACATGTATTGATCGCTCTCCAGCATCTAATTTTTTGGCTTCTCAAATTTGTACTTTCAGGGAAAAAGAGAAAACAAGATGACAGCAAATAAAAAATGTGTTTCTCCTCACAATAAAAAAGGATGATGTCATTATGAAACAAACATTATTTTTGTTTCATACAGCTATCTCGTGGTGCTTACTGAGCATGCACAGGATCACATTTTTTAAAATTTCACAGTGAGATAACTTTGAAAGGGATTAATATTTTAATAAATTAATTTTTTAATTTTAATATATTAATATTTCCTCTTCGACCCATATTGGTGGACATTCATTGGATTTGGTGTTCCTACTGGGGATGGAGATATCTAATTTGGTGGTGGAACCAGTCGGATGGCCTGATCATCACTACATTGGGTTCAGTTTTGAGACCACCCCTAGTAGGCCGGCCCCTATGGAGATGGTCTGGTACTGCCCTTTGAGGGGTGTTTCCTCAGATAACCTGATGGCAGTGCTGGACCTATTGCGCTTACCGAGAGATTGCATGAATCCAGGAGACTTGGTACTCGCCTATAATAAGGCAGTGGCAGGGGCCATGGATTCCATTGCTCCTGTTCGTGTTCATCCCCTCACTCTTTGCTCTAGGTCTCCTTGGTTTAAGGAGATTCTGAGGGAGCTGAGGAGAGTTGGACGAAGGTTAGAGAGATGCTGGTGGAGGTCGGAGCTGGATTGTGACAAACTTAGTTTGAAGGACCTCTACGTGGTCTATCAATCGGCAGTCTCTCGTAATAAGGCAGAATTCCTGTCCAGAGAGATTGAGGCTGCAAAGAATAGACCAACTCAGCTTTTCCGGACTGTGGACAGATTGTGAAATCCAATTTGTCTTCAGCCCAGAAGAGCCTTTTCTCATGAATGGTGTGAGGAGTTTGCTCAATTCTTTTCAGATAAGGTTGCCCCAATCAGGTCTGATATCCGTTTGACCCTTTCTAATGGGAGTTGTGATGGTTGGCAGGAGATGTCAGACACCCAGTTTGTGCAGTCTGTCTTCAGCCTTCCCACAATCAATGACATTGCAATGATCATCCAATCATTGCATCTGACCTACTGTGGTTTGGATCTGGGCCCCACATGTCTCCTAGTGGGCTGTGTGGATAAAATTGGTCCAGTCCTTGCTGAGATAGTATGGAGGTCTTTGGAGAGGGGGATTTTTCCAAATCCTCTGAAGGAGGCTGTGGTTCAGCCCCTTCTTAAGAAGTCCTCCTTGGACCCAGATTGTCTGGCTAACTACAGACCTGTCTCTAACTTGCCCTTTGTGGGTAAAGTTATTGAGAAGGTGGTCGCCTCGCAGCTGGATGATCATTTGACCCACCACAATGTCTATGATTCTCTCCAGTCCAGATTTAGGAAAAGACATAGTACTGAGACAGCTCTTGTCAGGGTACTAAATGACCTCCTAATAGCGAGAGATTGAAGGACTTGTTCTATTTTGGTCCTTCTCGATCTCTCTGCAGCATTTGACACTGTGGACCATGATGAGCTGTTGGAGCACTTGCAGTTTATCTGTGGGCTGTCTGGTACAGTCCTCAGTTGGTTTCAATCTTTCCTTGAGGGCAGGACTCAGAGAGTGGTGTCTGGGATTTTTTTCTCGGCATCATTCCCCCTATCCTGTGGGGTGCCGCATGGCTCCATTTTGGCACCCATGTTGTTTGCGGTGTACATGCTGCCATTAGGAGCGATTATTAGGTGGTATGGTCCGGGTTTTCACTGCTATGCAGATGATACTGAGCTGTACATGTCCTTTGTGCCTGGCCAAGATGCTGCCTTTTCAGTCTTTGACAAATGTCTGGCCAAAATCCAGGACTGGATGAATGTGAGTTGGCTGTGGTTGAACCCAGAAAAAACTGAGGTGTTGGTTATGGACCAGGGTCACCCGGAGGTGGGTTTGTTGGCTGGATCTCCCTTGGGTTTATGGCTTAGTGGTGTCCAGCTAACTACCTCAGTCTAGGTGCGGAACCTGGTCATTGGGTTTGATGACTGTTTATCACTTAAATCTCAGGTGTTGGCAGTTGTCAAAACCTTCTTTTACCATCTGAGGAACATTGCCTGGGTGAAGCACCTGGTTCCTCCTGATGATCTTCCTACTTTGGTCCATGCTGTCGTTACCTCCCGCCTTGACTACTGCGATGCCCTTTATCTTGGGCTAACGGAGGTTGAGATTTGCCGCTTGCAGCTAGTGCAGAATGCGGCAGCCAGGCTATTGACTGGTTCTTCTAGGTCCAGTCATAGTACACCTGTGCTCCGCAGACTGCACTGGCTGCCAATTTCCTGGCAAATCACCTTCAAGTTTGGTTTGCTGACCTATAGGCCCTACACGATCAGGGACCTGGCTACCTGAAAGATCTTTTTTGTCCATACTGTCCCTCCCGCTCTCTCCGATCCACTGATGAGGGATTCCTAGAGATTCCCAGGGTTTGCTTAAAAACTTCAGCAGCCAGATCTTTTAGCTTTATGGCCCCAACCCTGTGGAATTCTCTACCTTGTCAGGTGCGAGATTACCCGACTGTCCAAAGCTTTAAGGAGGCTTTAAAAATGCATTTTTTTTTAGCCTAGCATATAATGAGTTTTGAATGCTGTTGTCAAGTCTATTTTAATATTGTTTTAATTATTTATTGTTTTATCATGCAATGTACAGGCACCTTGTTTTTGGAAAGGTGCCTTTTACAAATAAAGATCGATCGATTGATTGATTGATTAATAATATTTTTTCAAAAAAAAGGAAAAGGCACATGTTTCGGCCAGCCCCTTTCTATCCTGAACATGTTAAACCAAAATTAAAAACCGTGCCGGGTAAGATAATGGAAACCATCTTAAAAGAAAGGATAGAAGATGAATTAAACAGCAAAACCCATAATAATAAAACACAGCATTGGTTAATGAAAATCAGATCCCATTTAACAAATACTTTGGTGTTTTATGATATGAATAGCAATGAGTTATGTAATAAACAACCAGTGGATGTGGAATACTTGGATTTCAAGAAAGTTTTCAACAAGTTACCACATGGTACAATAGCACAAAAGCTAACAAACCTTGGCATTAATAACAAAGTGATCAGATGGGTCAATGAATGGTTGATGATAAGGACATAAAGGGTTACGATTAGATGCCATGTATCAGACAACCGATCCAGTGACCAGTGGGGGTCAATGAATGGTTGATGGGAAGGACATAAAGGGTTACGATTAGAGGCCATGTATCAGACAACAGATCCAGTGACCAGTGGGGGTCAATGAATGGTTGATGGGAAGGACATAAAGGGTTACGATTAGAGGCCATGTATCAGACAACAGATCCAGTGACCAGTGGGGGTCAATTAATGGTTGATGGGAAGGACATAAAGGGTTACGATTAGAGGCCATGTATCAGACAACGGATCCAGTGACCAGTGGGGGTCAATGAATGGTTGATGGGAAGGACATAAAGGGTTACAATTAGAGGCCATGTATCAGACAACGGATCCAGTGACCAGTGGGGGTCAATGAATGGTTGATGGGAAGGACATAAAGGGTTATGATTAGAGGCCATGTATCAGACAACGGATCCAGTGACCAGTGGGGGTCAATGAATGGTTGATGGGAAGGACATAAAGGGTTACATTAGAGGCCATGTATCAGACAATGGATCCAGTGACCAGTGGGGGTCAATGAATGGTTGATGGGAAGGACATAAAGGGTTACGATTAGAGGCCATGTATCAGACAACGGATCCAGTGATCAGTGGGGGTCAATGAATGGTTGATGGGAAGGACATAAAGGGTTACGATTAGAGGCCATGTATCAGACAACAGATCCAGTGACCAGTGGGGGTCAATGAATGGTTGATGGGAAGGACATAAAGGGTTACAATTAGAGGCCATGTATCAGACAACGGATCCAGTGACCAGTGGGGGTCAATGAATGGTTGATGGGAAGGACATAAAGGGTTACAATTAGAGGCCATGTATCAGACAACGGATCCAGTGACCAGTGGGGAGCCACAGGAGTCAGTGCTTGGCCCAGTGCTAGTTTCATTATTCAGTTCAGATATGAATACAGGTATTAAGAACTGGATTACAAATCTCACTGATGACTTGAAGTTGGGAGCAGAGGTGGCAAATGCTAAACAGGTGGACAAACAGAGACAGGATTTAAAATGTATGGAAAAATGGGAATCAAGAAATTGCATGATATTCAACAGATACATGTGTGGTGATGCACCTTGGGGCCAAAAACCCACAAAGTACCTATACACTGTGTGGCATGCTGTTAAACGTCATAGAGAATGAAAGAAATTTTGACATTTTAATTAACAAAGTCCTAAGTTTTAGTGCACATTGCAACAAAGTAATAAAAAAATCCCATAACATCATGGGATGTATTAAGAAGGTATTCACAACAAGGAGTAGATCATGTATAGTTCCCCTCTATAGAACCTTTGGTTGATCCCGCCTAGGACTATCGTACTCCCTTATGGAGCCCGTACTTGAAAAGAAATATAAACAACCTCCAGAAGGTGCAGCAGAGAATGACAACGATTGTACGTGGCATAGGGGAAGAGCCATATGAGTCTATATTATGCAAACTTGAATTGTATCCATTAGAGTTATGGGCCCAGATATTCAAAAGAGTTGCGCCAGCGCGAGTCCGAAAATGGACCATTCTGCGATATTCAGAGGGAGGCAGTTGCCCCCCCCAAATCACGCTAAGCAACAGTGCAATGATAATGAATGTATGTCCAACTGAAGGGGGAGGAACCTTGCATAAATGGCGCAGTGTGATATTCAACAACATGCGCCATGAGCAATAGAGGAGCAAGCGGAAGTTGCACCATAGCGGAAATGAGCCAAAATAAAAAGGAGCAAGGGAGAGGTGCAAGAACGCTTCAGGGAAGGCATATGAGGCTGAACTCTAGCCAGAGAAACTGGGCAGGAGGGGCACATGGGGCAGGCCAGGGAAAGGGCACCTGGAACTCACAGGCTCAGGGGAAGGTGTGGGGAGCCACAGTGCAGGAGGGGGAAGTATTTGCCACACAGCAGTGAGGCCAGCACAGTCAGATGTTCCCGATGCAGGGGAAGTAGCAGCCAGGACAGCGGGGAGAACACAGAAACAGCTGCCAGGGGGATGAATACAAGCCAGGGACATGGGCATTGCCACCATCCAGATGGAGGCAGTAATGAGGGGGGTGAGAAGGTGGGCAGCAGGGGGGAGCGGCCGTGGAAAGGCCCATCAGTGGTATGCCCCCAAAAGGCAATACCAAGCCCACATCAGCTTCAAGCTGTATAGTGATACAGAGATTGTTGGCCGGTACTGCCTGAATCAGGCAATTCTGAGGCAGCTCTGTGAGCTGTGCAGTGATGTGATGCAGGCACCCACAGGATGGAGTGATGCTCTGTCAGTGGAGATGAAAGTGACGGCTTGCACGTGCTTGCTTGCCACTGGTACCTTCTAGAGACCAACCTGGGGACAACACAGGCATGACCCAGTGGGCCGCATCACGCCACCTCACCCAATTCCTCAGCACACTGCTGCCACATGCTTCAGAGTACATCCATTTCCCCAGCACACTGGTGGAGCACACAGCAAACATACAGGAGTTCCACAGGGTAGCACGTGTGCCTGGCATGCTAGGGGCAATAGACTGCACCCATGTGGCCATCTGCACACCACCTGGCCCCGAGGGGGCCGCATATATAAATCGCAAGGGCTATGCTAGCATCAACTGCCAGGTGGTGTGCAATGCCAGGGGGTGCATAATCAATGTCTGTGCCACGCACCCTGGTGGAGCACAAGATGCCTTCATCTCACACCAGTTGGCACTGTGCCACACATTTGAGAGTGGGGATATGCCCACTGGCCACCTAGTGGGTGAGTATGCAAACCACATGGACAATCATAGGGCCTGGGGGGGCATGGTCAGAGGTGACATGGGTAGTGGCCTACATGGCCTGAGGCAGGGTGATGCTGATCACCAAACTAACCTCTACCCTCTACACACAGGTGACAGTGGATACCCACTCCATCCCTGGCTGCTTATACCCTATCAGCGGCCCAAGACCCCATCGCATCAATGCTACAATGAGGCACATGCCACCACACGTAATGTCATCAAGCTGGTATTCGAAATGCTGAAGGCACATATCTGTTGCCTGGACACCTCCGTCGGTGCCCTACAGTACAGCCCCTCAAAGGCCTGTGGGCTATTCCTGGCCTGTTTCATCCTGCACAACATGGACTATGAATGTGGAATAGCCATACAGGTCAAAGAGGGGGACAGCGATGGGGACGATGAGGATGCCAGTGAAAATGATGATGGGCAGCCTCCCTTGGGCGACGGGACCCCCGACTGCTCCAGCTGGCACAGCTGCACTGGGACACCATCATGGAGGAGCACTTCAGCCAACCCAGGTAAGTCATGAGGTCATGTGCAACCACCAGTGGCTACGGCACAACCCACAAACATATATGGACACACACCAGGGGTGCATGCCATTAAGGGAAATGGCTGGGCATGGAACCACACACACCACCAGGGATGGGTGAGGTCTAACATGGCATGTGGACAGACTCACATACACACAATGTACCAGACATGCCAAAAGGGTAGGAGGCACACCGACCCAGAATGCCACACCTAGCCACACACAAGTCCACAGACCACCACACCCACTGCCTGTCTTTGTGCATGTGTCAGATGCTGAGCACCATTGCACATTGGTGTAAAGTGCAATGCAGGCATCATCATGGACACGCAACTGTGGACAGCAGCTGGGAGGGTGTGCAGATGGAGTGTGTGTCTGCTTGCAGGGCCGGGTACCAACCCGTGCATTGCCCGCTGAATGACACAATGCACACAGGGCATCATCAGACAGTAGCCACGTTGGGAGACTGGTCAGTCACATGCCACAGTGCCCCAGCTGCCATGGATGCTTGGGTGGCCCTGCCGAGACCTGCCAGCACTGACAGGCTGACCACTGGCCTCATGGGGTGGCACCGATGGTCACCCAGGGGTTCCACTGCATGAGCGCGACCATGCTCGTGCAGGGGTCTGCAGCACACTGAACATGCTTGTGCCAGGCATGCTCGGGATGCCTACAGCTGAACCCGGTGTCGACAAGGATGGTGTTGCATGATGCTGGGAACTGGGGGTGGACAGTGCACTACGTGGTGTCTGCAACGCATGGGCAAATAACTGTGTGCCCATTGTGCCCATGACAGCAGTGAATGCCTGTGTCTGCCTGTCAATGGCAGCAGTCACATCCTCCTGCAACCGGTCCATCCCTGCCAGCATCAGAGCGGTGTCCCTGCTGTGACGCTCTTCTGCCCGCTTCAAAGCCACACGCAGTGCATCCACCGACATCGCAAGCCACATCTGCTGGTTGACTGATGCTTGCAGTATGCGGGTGTGCTCATCCAAGAGGTCATCTGCTTGATCAGCATCCTGTCCCTCAGGGTGTGCATGGCCCTGATGCTCAGCACCCCTTGAGGGTGAGCACTGCACACCAGGACCAGGTCTGAGCATGTCCACAGGCGGTGCACTGACACTGCCCCCTGACACTGTACCCCCCAAGCACATTGGCCAACTACTGATGCTGTCCCTCTGGCTGCCACTCCCCAGGGCTTACTGATGCCACCACAGTGGCCTCAACAGTCCCACTGTCCTGTACACACACCAGTGCTGCCACACTGGTGCTGACAGGCACAGGCTTTGACTGTGATGACACTCAAGCCTCCACAGTGGCACCACCCACAGCCATGGCTGCAATGTTACCTGCTCTGTGGCCATCCTGTGGCACACATGTGTGACTGCCCATGACGTTAGTGACATCATCATCGGTGATGGACCCGGCACCAGCCCAAGTCACAGCATGCTGGCATCCATGGACACTGGCATGCTGGGACATGGGCAGGGCCTCCTCCGCACCTGTTCCAACAACATCAGTCTGGACAGCCAGATGGGCCCACTGTTGCATTGAGCCACTTATACCTGTGGAGGTGGATGGGCCTTCCTCCATCTCCATCTGACTGGCCTCAGCGGAGAGGCCCACCACCACTGCCCCATGCAGATGCTCAGAATCTGTAAAGGAAAACAAAGTGGCGTTACTGCATGTGACCTACCCTGCCCCCCCAATAGACAGACCATGACCTACCATGCTGTGATGAGCTACCATCTGTCTGGAAGCCACCACCTGGAACACCCTCAATGGCACAATACTGCATGTTGATAGCAACCCTCTTCTCCTGTGGGGTCAGGCATAGCACCTCCAGCTGTCCCCCACCTGTCATAGATCGTGCTGCCCTGATAGCAGCCACCTTCTCCTTAATCCTCCTCCTGTCTGTGCCCATCTTCTTTTTGCTCTCCTGCATGGAGTGCTGGTGGCTGCCATGCAGGTTCACAGCACATGCCACCTCCTCCCATGCAGCAGCAAGGCCCTGTGGTGTTCCCCTGCCGTCCGCTGAGAAGCGGTTCCTGGTCCAGGTAGGCCTCAAACAGGGCATCCATCTCGGCCTTGGTGAAATTTGGCCTCCTCCTCCTCCCACAACTCTGTTCCTCTTCTCCCACAACTCGCTCAGTCATGATTTAGCCTGTGAGAATGAATGTTGTTACCTGTGACTGTGCAGTCCCATGCATGTCCCAAAATCCACAGTCCACACTCCCAACCAGCATGTAACTCACCAATAGACTGCAGTACTGACTATGGCCAATGCAGCCAATGTCGCACTTTTAAAGTGCAACCCATGCAGGTGAGGAGCAACTTTAAGTGGATGCAAATTGCAGTGCTGCACATTTGAATGGTTGATTAGCTGATTTGCATATGACGGCTGAATATTGTGCTTTTGCGCTTTGCACAATTGTGTTGAACGTGCTGACACAAGGGTGCAGTTCTGTGACATGCGCAGTACACACCTAACTGCGCATGCCTGGGTTGATGACGCAGGTGGCTGCCGCATTGCTGACATGCTGTGTGCAGGAGGCAATGCAGGGCATGGCCACCATTGTGCCAGTGGCACTACAGCGATGTTCACCTATATGGTGCTGTGGCACTGGGGCATCGAAGGTGCAGTGGGGCAACAGAGTGGTAGGCCGCTACTGGAGGTAGCACACAGGCACCCAATCACGCTACATGCATTGAGTTCCATTCGTGCTGTGCCTGTCCATGTCCCAGAGACCCTTGACCCTGTGCCCAATCTTTGCCCCCTAGGCGTCATGCATCAGGCATAGGTGCACCACTATCATGCTGTTCGGTGACAGCATGATAGGGAATGGCAGTGCTGTACCGTGCAGCATCTGCGTGTGGTGGAACTGCGCTGCAGAGCACCATTTTGACCCTACCGAGCAAGAGAGATGGCGTGGAGAAGAGCTGCCCAGTGGAGTCAGAATGAAATGGCAAACCTGGTTGCCATTGTTGAGCCACTTTTTGGCCCACTATTTGGGGAGGCACCCCTGGACAGGTCCAGGAGCCAGGTGTGGCAGAAGGTGGCCGATGCCCTGGAGGAGGCCACAGGAATGGGGTGGACGATGGAGCAGTGCCACCACAGGTATGGGGACCTGAGGCGGAGGGACCCGGACTTGCTTGCCAGCCTGTGGGCACATGCCAGATGGGGGCACGGTGCCATGGCCAAGTAGGTGTAACGTCCATACACTTTTATCTTCCATATGGATATCACGGTTGCATGTCTCCAGAACATGGGGGCATCCGTGTTGGCTGTGGTGGTGTTATCAGGGTGTGGGGTGGGTGGGTCTGGCTGTGGGATTGCACACACGGGGGGCAGGGGGACTTTGCCACCAGATTGTACTGATGTTCCTCTCTCCATGTTTGCACCAAAGACCCAGAAGAGAGCCGGCTGGTGAGGGAGCAGAGGCGCCAGCTGGAGGACCGGAACAACAGGAGGGGAGAAGTCAACAGCAGCAGAGGAACCAGCCTGATGATGGTGAATGCCTTACCTCCATGATTACTATTGAATGCTGTGTAACAGGGTGGGCAGCAGGGCATGCCCACCATCCATTGACACCACTGCCATGCACGCAACTTGTTACAGTCAGCACTGTCCAGTGGCACTGCATGTCTGGGAGTACGTCAATGGTGGTCCATGTGTGCACCAGGTACATGGCTGTGCCACTACCTTCGCACCACATAGCCATGTCACTAAACAGCCATGATGGTGCTGTGCAGGACTTGGCCGGTGGGTGTGCAGCTGTCCACATTGCTGTGTGTGCCTGGGTGGACAGATCTTGTGGACACGATCACTGTGGGTGGTCACACACCATCACAGAGGCATGTCCCATGGCCGTATGCCATGCACAGTGGGTGGGCTGTATGGGGCTGTTCATTCACACCTATTGACTCTGCTTCCTTGTCCTAGGTGTCTGGCAGCTGTGCATGATACAGGAGGTGTTGCAGGAAATTCTTACTGTGGCCAGGGCATCATTGGACATCCTGCAGAGGATTGAGTAGCTGGGGGTCAGACAGTGGCATGGAAGGAGGAGCAGCCAGAGCGGGGAGTGGGGCTCCCACTGATCATCAAACTGCCACTGATTTCCCCTACCCACCTGGACCCACCATCACACCCCTCCTTTCCTGTACCATTTGTTCACCCCTGCCCCTTACCCCCCACCTTGTTTGTGGCCCTCCCTCCACACATTTGTAAATAATTGTATATAGTTTTGTTGGATGTTTTTGAATACAGTTCTTTTGATATGACTACTGTGGTGGTCTCTGATTTGCAGTGTGCTATAGGTGCTCAGCTGCAGTGGTGTGCATGGTGTCAGGGGTGGTGCAGTCATGGGTATGTGTGTGTGTGTCCATGGGGAAGTGACTATGGTGTGGGAGTAGCTATCAGTCACTGTCTGTGGTGTGTATGTTGTTCCCTGTGCACTGGATGACTGTGTGCAGTGGTCTATGATGCATGCTCTGTGTCCATGGTGCACCTGTCAGCCCATCCATGGCCTGTGCAGCTGACACCCTTGCATGTCTGTGACCTGCATGGTCTGCTGGCATGTCAGTGGTGGCTGTCCATGCAGGGCAGCCACTGTACCCGTCACAATGCTGGGTTTCCTCCTGTCACTGGTGTGGTGCATGTCTGCTTTGGGTGACACTGTGGCCTCTGCTGTTGTTGTCCCACCTCCATTCTGTGGCTTATGTGTTTTGCAGGGGATGTGCACCACTGTCTGTGATTTGTGCTCCAGGCAAATGCTGGTGGTGTACAGGTCCACAGTGCCTGCGCAGGGTGGCTGGCACTCCTGTGCCATGGAGGACTGCTGGCCGTGTGTACACAGTTTCTATGGCCCTAGCTGGAGACTTAATTGCCCCGCTACTGAGTCCCTGTGTTGGTGTGCCCTTGGGTATGGGTGGGTGTTTGTCCATGCACTGTGTTGCATCCAGTGTGATGCATGCTTCCATGCACCACTGTGGGTGTCTGCGCTGGCTGTTGTGGCCAGTGCTGGGTCAGGGTGTGTCCTTGGGAGGGTGTGCAGGGTGCTGTACCACTGGTGGTAGGGTCTGGGGCATGCCCTGTCATGTGTGGGGTACCTCGTGTGCTGACACATGGTCAGTCTCTCAGCTGTACCTTGGGGGGGCTGTGCATGGGGGCACTGTGTATGCCGTCATCGCATCGCTGTGTGCTGCCACCCACTGATGGGTGCTCTTGGTGGGGCTGCCTTGCATGGTTCTGTGGTACACAGGGTTGCATTGTCACAGTGGGGGTGGTGGCATGCATGGGGTATCCTGCACTGGTGGATGCTGCTCCTGGGCAGGGTGTCTGGGGGTCACGGTGCAGGGTGTGCTCTGCACTGGGGGGATGTGTGGCACAGGGTGGTCGGCCCTCCTTGTGTGCCAGTCACAGCTTGCTAAGGGGTGTGATGGGGCACCATGGCCCAGCTGTGGGTTGTTTGCTTGTCTCCATGTGCCAGTGGTTATTCCAGCCCTGCCCCAGTTGTGCAGTGCATGGGGTGTGGGGGGATGATATCTGTTCTGCTGTGTGTGTTCCTCTGCCCATCTGTGGCATGGGTGGTGGGCCCCTGCATCCATGGTTGTGCTGTTGCATTGCTGCCCTGCTACTGGGGGCATCCCTGGTTGTGCTATGGTGTATCTGGACTGCTCAGCTGAACATCCCTTGTTGCACTATGGTGCATCAGATATGCTCAGCTCCCCCTCCCTAGTTGCACTATGGCACAGGTGGTGTGATATTCAGTCGTCGGCTGTAGGCGTATCTTGGCCAGTGCAGTTTTGCATATCGCATCTCTTGAGCATGGGCACAATGGACTTGCACTTGCTCCTGCTGTTTTGTACTTTTTAGGCGCAGTTTGAATATCTGGGCTCAGGTGTACAAGAGGAGATTTAGTGTAAATGTACAAAATCACAAGAGACATATGGATGATGGATAGGCTGGGTCTACAGTTTAGCAATAAAAATGCTGATTTGAGAAGCCTTGTAAAACAGATCAAGTTAACTTTCCCAAGAAGGAATGCAGGAAGACATTTCTATACACATTGGATTACACCCTTATGAAATGGTTTGCATAGGAAAGTGCTGGATACTGATTCATTTCTCACCTGTAAAAAACAGGTTGGATAAGCATTTAATATCTACATATGGTTCAGAATTGCCTCGCTAAATGTGGGAAACAGATAAACTTGACAATAGCGTTATGCCTGTCTTAAAAACCAAGTATTGAACCAAGTCTTGGTGGCAGCCACATTCAGATTGTAACCCATTTAAACGAATGGGGAAAAAGTGTAAAAAAAAATTATTTTTGCACTATCCAAAACTCAAACTCTGCCCATACATCTGGAACAAAACTTGGCACAAGACTGTGCATGCAGCATTTCAAGCAAATATGTTGAATAGTTGCAAATTTATTAAAGTGAAAAAAATTGGGGTTTATCATAGACCTGCCAGTACAACCCTAAATATTGGTGTGCAACCATGCCCTATAGTATATAATATAATATAATATAATATATATATATATATATATATATATATATATATATATATATATATATATATATATATATATATATATATATATTATAGTGGCACGGTAGTGCCACTATAGTTAGGGTTAAGTACCCCATTTAAGGTTAAAGTGTGAAATTTGGCAGCTTAATAACTTTACCACTGTAAGACGGATTTACCTGAAAATTTGCATGCACGGAGCAGTACCATAGATCTCTGGATATTTCAAGTTTTTTAATGGTCAGATATACGGTTGCAGAGTTACTTAACGCTGCAAAATGTGGTATTTATGCTTTTTTGTGCATTCTTTGCTCGTGCCTACAGGTCACACGGTCTGCACAACCAGTCCATAACTTTCAGGGAACATGCGGCCGGGGTCATACTAACATACTAAAATGCCAGCAGAATAGGCCTAACGGTCTTTCGAGTCTGCTCGATTGGTCAGACCCCACCCTCGGTGCTGACCCTGGCTGCCCCCCTCGTCTTCTCTGGCTTCTCCCTTCCCGGTTCCGGATATTCTTGCTGCATTGGATTTTGCTTCCAGAACCCTTCCCCTGTACCTGTCCCAGCCCCTCTTGAACCCCTCCACCGTCTCTGCCTCCACCAGCCCCCTAGGCAGTGCATTCCATGGCTCCACCACCCTCTCAGTGAAGTAGCACCTCCTCCTTTCTCCCTGAATCTTCCCCCTCCAGCTTCCACCCATGCCCTCTAGTGGCCCCTCCTCCTTCCTTTGAAGCACCCCTGACTGTTCCTCCCCTATTTATCCTCTTCATGTACTTAAAGACCTCTATCATGTCCCCCCGGTCCCTTCTCTCTTCCAATGTGTACATATTTAGCTCTTTGAGCCTCTCCTCATAGGTCCTGTCCCCCAAGCCCCAAATCATTTTGGTTGCCCTCCTCTGGACCCTCTCCAGGAGTTTAATGTCCCTCTTTAAGTGTGTAAGTGTGGCCTCCAAAACTGCACGCAGTACTCAAGGTGTGGCCTCACCAAGCAGTTATACAGAGGGAGCATCACTTCCCTCCTTCTGGAGGTGATCCCCCTAGCGATGCATCCCAGCATCCTGTTGGCCTTGGCTGCTGCCCTCCTACAAGTCTCTGAGTTGTTCATTTTGACATCCACCACCCCCAGGTCCCTCTCAGCCATCGAGACTTGTAGCATTTCCCCCCCCCAGGGTGTACATTTGGCCAGGGTTTCTGGCCCCCAGGTGGAGTACCTTGCATTTCCCTGCATTGAACCTCAGCTTCCACTTTCTAGACCATCTTTCCAGATCCTCCAGGTCCCCCTGTAGGGTCACCCTCCCCTCCTCCCCATCCACCACCGCCCCCAGTTTTGAGTCATCTGCAAAGAGACTCATCTCACTCCTGATTCCTGTCCTTATGTCAGAGACATAGGCGTTGAACAGGAGGTGACCAAGGACTGATCCCTGTGGGACCCCACTAATGACCCTCTTTGGGGATGAGACTATCCCGCCAACTACGACCCTCTGGGTCCGGTCATGGAGCCAATTGCCTATCCATCTGATCATCTGATTCCCCACCCCCCATTTCTCCCAGCTTATCCAACAGGCCCATGTGAGGAACAGAGTCAAATGCCTTGCTGAAGTCTAGAAAGAGGACGTCCACTGGTCTACCAAGATCCAAGGCACTCGTCACCCAGTCATAGAACTTCACAAGGTTTGTCTGACACGATTTCCCCGAGATGAATCCATGCTGTCTATCATCCAGGCACCCTGACTTTTCCAGGTCCCACCCTAGCCTCTCCTTGACAATGCCCTCCATCACCTTGCCCACCACCGATGTCAGGCTGACAGGCCTGTAGTTCTCTGCCACCTCCCTTGGTCCCCCCTTGTGGATAGGCACTATATGTGCCACCTTCCAGTCCTGGGGCACCCACCCTGTCCTCAGAGAGATGGTGAAAAGCTCCGCTAGGGGTTTCGCCAGGAGATCTGCAAGTTCCTTCAGCACTCTGGGATGTAATTTATCCGGCCCCGGTGCTTTCTCCATCTTAAGGGGGCTGAGGGCTTCCCTCACTCTCTCTGCTGTGATTTCCCCAATGTGCCTTTCAAAGATTTCATAAAAAATATTAAACGGTTCAAATGTTATTCAAAAAATAAGTTTCCCATTATTGTCAATGGGAAAAGTTAACAAAAAGTTCGACAGAGTCACAAATGCAGTTTTTAGTGTCACAAATGACCACAGTAGTGTTGCAAATCTGCCATTTTGCTTTCAGATGGCGGTCATAGAAATGCTTGCCATTTAAAATTGGGACCCTCTAGAGACACAATTCTTTTTGTGTTCTCCTAGTCGAGCCCTGAGGATGCTAGGCATGTCTTTTGGGGGGGCTTACACACCCCAGAAATATGTTTTTAAAATTTTTGTAAACTGTAGTGTCACAAAGTAGTGTCACACATTCGACACTTTCGTGATTTTATTTACGAAAGTGTCGCAAGTTACAACACTATTTTGCAATACTATGTTGAAAATAATAGGAATTCTTTGTCACCCTGCTGCAAAAGAATGGTTTGTTTTTCTGGGCTGAAATTTAGAGGTAAGAAAGACAACATCCCACAGATGTGCCTTGTGGTGGTTTTGTGACAAAATATTACAGGACTGCAAAGTTACGGCACTCTGAAGTTGACTATTTTTCCCATTGGCTAACATTGCAGCATCCACTGTGCCTTTCAGGGTCCGTATCTTGGAAACGCTTCGAGATGTGGACTTTTCGTCAGAAAAATGCTTAACTCCCTGATAGGGGTCTAAGTGCAAAACTAGCCAGAAAAGTCATAAATAATATGCATTTTTTTATCTATGTCATATGGTTTCTGAGATATAAGCAATTTAGTATTCCAAGTGTTCATTTTCTGCTCCTAGGCCCATTATTATGGATGCATTCTTTGTAGTCACTGTGATTCTGAATGCAGCTTTGTTGAAAAAAAAGGGTGTGCATTTTCGTTACTGTTCCAGTTAACGTTTCCACTTGCGTTTCCGTTACCATTTGTGTTTCCGTTCCCATTTGCGTCACTGTGCACATTACGCTTTGTGTTTGTGTTTGCGCTTGTGTTTGCATTACTCTTAACATTTGCATTTCATTACTGTTTTTGTTTGCATTTCCATTTTCATCACTGTGTGCATTACCATTTGCATTTGTGCATGCACTTCTGTTTGTGTTTGTGTTTCTTTTGGCATCATCGTTGGTGTTACTGTAAGCGTTTGCATTTCCTATTGCATTACTATGACCACATGCATTATCATTAGAGTTTGCATATGCGTGTGCATTAGCATTTCAGTTTGCTTTTCTGTTTCCATTGGCGTGATCGTTGGTGTAACCGTAAGCGTTTGCATTTCCAATTGCATTACTGTGAAAGAGTGCATTACCATTTGCATTTGCGTACATGGTTGCATTTGTGTTTCCAATTTTTGTTACTGTTCTCTTTGGCATCATTGTTGGTGTTACTGAAACTTTGAGAGTGTTGAGTGGATGTCCTGGAGATGATACCAGCTGTACACAAGTTAGGACACTGAGTAGTTGCATATCCTCAGCCAGGCAATGCCCCACCCCTCAGACCAGGTACTGGATCCTGAGTGCCGAGCCACATCCCAAATAAAGCCATGGATATCATCAGCATGCCCCTCTGATACCAGCTGCACACAAGTAAGGACGCTAAGGAGTTGCACAGCCTCTGCCAAGCAATGCCCCACCCCTCAGACCAGGTGCTGGATCCTGAGTGCAGAGGCACAACCCAACTAAATCCATAGACATCATTAGTATACCTCTCTGATACCAACTGCACACAAGTTAGGACACTGAGGAGTTGCACGGCCTCAGCCAGACAATGCCCCTTCCCTCCAGACCAGCTACTGGATACTCATTACATAGCCATAGCCCAAATAAAGTCATGGACATCATTGGTATACCTCTCTGATACCAGCTGCACACAAGTTAGGACACTGAGGAGTTGCATGGCCTAATCCAGGCAATGCCCCCCTCCCACAGACCAGGTACTGGATCCTGAGTGCAGAGGCACATCCCAACTGAAGTCATGGTCATCATTAGTGTACCTTTCTGATACCACCAGCACACAAGTTAGGAGACTGAGGAGTTGCATGGCATCAGCCAGGCAATGCCCCCAACCCCCCAGACCAGGTACTGGATCCGGAGTGCAGAGCCACAGCCCAACTAAAGCCATGGACATCATCGGATTACCTCTCTGATACCAGCTACACACCAGTTAGAACACTGAGGAGCTGCACGGCCTCAGCCAGGCAATGTTCTTCCCCCCACAGACCAGGTACTGGATCCAAAGTGCAGAGACACATCCCAGCTGAAGCCATGGTCATCATCAGTATGCCTGCAATGTTCTGTCAATTAATAATATTACATATTTAGAGTGGTGTATACATCACCGGACACTTCAGTATATATTGATTTAATTATTGCTAATATTCTCTATTACTTAATAATTTTCATGTCTTTCTTCTTCTGTTACTTTCTCGATACCTGTGTACTACTCTATGTTTTGCACATAATACTATACTGAGGTCTCTTCAGTCAAATTGAAAAAAACAGTATTCAGCACAAAGATTGTAATAGTAAAGAACAACATGACAGTGACTGTACTGTAAGACAGATACTATGTTAAGAGTATGCACAGTGATAGATCTATTGCAAATCTTTTGTATCACAAATTTTTTAACATGTTCATTGACAAGTGGTTATTGTGCTGTGTACAACTCTTGAACATTGAGGTTCTACAGACATAGGGCGTTATTCACGTTTACTCGTTGCTCAATTTTAAAACTGTGCAATCACTGATACTGCTACCAACTGTCACTGTGCAGCATTCTCATGACTGGTATACATACTTTGCTGAGTAGTAAATTTCTTCTATACTTACAATGTTGTAGGCATTCCCCAGCTTCAGGCTTCCCAGCTGTTTCCCACATTTCATGGGTAAGCTAGTACCATCAGGTATCATTCTCTGGTACCTCCTCTCTTTTATTCAGTGTGTAGAAATGCTAGTGCAGCAGTATCCACTTCCTCTTGCACATCTCATTTGTCTTGTTCTTTATTTGTGTAAAGTACTACTGCCGGGTAGTGAAGAACAAATTTGATTGGTACAAAAGATGTAGTTTCGGATTTCCCAGGTGTGTCTGTCAGGATGGTTGCATGAAGGAACTGATTTCAGCTATGCGACACCACTTGAAGGCAAAATCAACCAAGAGGGTATATGAGTCACCCAGAGACAAGAATGAGGTGTACATCAATGACTACAACACCACTCTTCTTCTAATGTGGCAAGCAAACATAGATGTTCAGTTTGTGGCTGACAACTCATTGGCGCTGGTTTGGTACGTCACTTTGTAGCTCACCAAACATAAACAGACTAGCTTGCAAGATCTTTGGGAAGATATTGCCAGTTCAAGCAAGTCACTGACATCTCAGTTGTGGTCACTTGGATTGAAACCCTATCACACAGAGAATGTGATGCGTAAGAGGCCGGCGATCGTTTGATTAGTACACATTTGTATGGCAAATCTATTCTGTGTGATTTCTCAGTGTTAATTGCAAAAAGAAGCACAAACATGTACTTATTCCTCATGCTGAGATTGAGGAACTGGCTCTCAACAGACCCTCTTCAAAATGTATATTGAAGAATAACTTGATTGACACGTACTACCCCCATAGACACGGTGACATGAATGCTGTGTGTCTATTTGAGGTGGCTAAATGCTACGATTGCAAGACAGATGTCTCACCTGATTGCACACATGACATTTACAAGGTCAGAGGAGTGGATGGCTGTCTCGTAAAGAGATCTAAGCCTTGGCTCATTGATCATTGCAAATTACATCTAGGCACACTTGAGATCAGACAGCATAACTACTTTGTTCTGCTATTCTAATTTAAACTCTGGGGGAATGACTCTGAATTGAAAGGTGACTGTGATACATTTGAGGAACAATTCAATCACAGTTAAGACACATTCAAAACTGAATACTCTGACACATATATACAGAGACTGTATGCTGAGAAGGAACAGCTTGAAAAGACACAGAAACAACTTGAAGAGGACACTCCTGTTAGTTCACAGGACAACCTTGATCTGAAAGGAGAAGGTATACTTGGAGTACCTCTGCCTCTGAATGCCCCAGAAGTACTCATGTCAGAAATGGAGAGTGCTATGGAACATAGCACACACTGCACTGTTGATCCAACAGAATTGAGAGACAGACTCAATGAGCAACAATGTGTGGTGCACTCTGCAGTTACTGATGCTGTTCGGCATGGGATACTACATGGACAGAAGAAATGTGACTGTCATGACCTCAAGCCACTACTAATATTTGTTAGTGACTCAGCAGGTACAGGTAACAGCTTCCTTATAGAGGTCATTACAGCTGAAATATGGAAACTGACTGGCTCATCAATGTCTGTTGCTGTTAGTGCTCACACTGGACTGGCTGCATACAGCATTGGTGGAGTTACGCTACACCGTCTCTTGATGTTGCCAGTGGAGCATGGCAAAGCAGGAGAGTATCGTAAGCTGTCATTTGA
Source organism: Neoceratodus forsteri (assembly GCA_016271365.2). Classification (NCBI taxonomy): domain Eukaryota; kingdom Metazoa; phylum Chordata; order Ceratodontiformes; family Ceratodontidae; genus Neoceratodus; species Neoceratodus forsteri. The sequence continues at coordinate 998,086,627 of CM028133.1, forward strand.
GGTTGCATCTCAGCTTCGTTCTATGTTTACTAAAATGAAGTTACTAATCATTAATGAGATTAGCATGGTCTCTAATTTTATGTTTGCCTGTATTCACCTGCGTCTACTGGAGATTTTGGGCACTGACCATGGAGATGCATTTGGTGGTAAAAGCATTGTTGTATTTGGAGACCTTTTACAACTTGTACCAGTTAATGTGGAACATGTCTTTGTAGCTCTGACTGTCAAACAGGCTAAGAATACTCTAGACTGCATTGGAGGTTGTAACCTGTGGGAGTTATTTACCTATGTCGAGTTGTGTGAGAACATGTGGCAGAGTGATGATCTGGCTTACAAGGCACTGTTGGATCAAGCTCATACAGGTTCTTTGTCACCACAACAACTTTCAATGTTATATGGTTGAAGAATCACAATGGATGCTACATCCACTCAAACAGCATGCAATGTTTATAGTGATGTGTACTCCAAGGGCACATGGATTGTGTGTTTTTTTATGCCATGACTTAAGATGTGCTGAATTCAACAGTGTTATGTTGCAGAGAGAAAATCAAGAAATTGTCTCACCGCATGCTGTTGATACAGTTGATGGTGTAATTCTAAGTTGGAAGCTGGTAGCAAAGATGACTGAATGATTGTCTGAACTGAAGTTGGATGTTTCACGTACAGCTGGCCTGGAAACTGTTCTTACAGTTTTTAAGAATGCGCATGTCATGCTATGGTGTAATCTTGATGTTGAGCATGGCATGCTAAATGGTGCCATGGGTTACATCATCGACTTTGTATACAATGTTCAGAAGATGTTTATTGAGACACATGTCGACTTTGACAACATGTAACAGTCTGTGCAGATTGATTGTACCTTTGTTAAGTTACAGGTATTTAAGGATATCTATGTCAACAGGAAACAGTTTACAATATGTGTTGCATATGCCATTTCCATTCACAAGTCACAGGGCTTGAGTTTGGATTCAACGATGGTGGACATAGGCACAGACATTTTCAAGGATGGCATGAGCTATGTCGTGCTTTCACGCATCCGCAGTCTTTCTGGGTTGCACGTCATCATACTTGCACCACAGAAGATACGCGCTGATAAATGATGTATTGTAGAGTACAACAGATTACGTACTCTGCATCAGCCACAGATGTCTCTCATTCTACTACCTACGCATGTGGTTGTCTCACATGCCACAGTCACAGCTTCAGCTGGCAACAAGAGAAAATGAGCTGCTACTACTAAATCAGCTGTGCACGCTAACAACAAGGTCAGTATGGCAGATACAGATGCAAAATCACCAGTTTCTAGTAAGTCACTTAGTATGGCTTTTGTCCTAGTGTTTGATAACAGTACTAGAGTAAACTGCTATGCTAATTTAGCTATGCAAGCATTTCTCCACGTCACACTTTGTGCAAGCAATATCAGCTTCAAAAGACACTCCCTTATCAAAGGCAATGAAGGAAGTTGTGAATGTGACTTTTGATCATTTACACAATGTACAGTCACTGACACCTCTATGACAGGTCTTAGGTACATATGATGGGTGCAGTACATTTGCTGCTAACATGCAGCAGGACACCACCGAGTTTATGATGGCCATCATAAACACTTTGCATGAAGAGGGGATTCCAATGCAACAGTACTACACTGTTTCATATGTTACCAGATATGTATGTCTGTCATGGTCATTCAGAGCAAGAAAACACTGAAGATATGGTTTGGGTTTCTTTGTTTGTGCCTCACTCTCAAAGTGTCAAGTTACGACAGCTGTTCGCAAATGCAGAAAGTGGTCACCTACGTGTTAGGTATGGAGGGACATGTACTCAGTCTATTTGTCTTAGGACTTCATCTCAGTATCTTATGCTTTATTGCATAGCTTTGACTCTAACGGGCTCAGAGTTGACATACCTATCACAGATTTCACAATTGGTAGAATTGTATTTAACAAAGCAGTGTTTGACACTCAGGCTGTGGTCTCCCACCATGCCCAGTCTGTACATTCGGGACATTACATTTCTTTGTTGAGGTACAGAACTGGGTGGGTTGAATGCAACAACTCCACAAGCACTTTTTAGCATAGGCTACTGCGGCACTTAAAAAATGCATATGTGCTGATACTGAAGAACTATTACAATCTTCATATATCAGAAGAATAGTCACACAACATGTGACATAACTTGCTGTCCATTTTGTTACAGTGTGACTTCTGCTACAGAAATACTATTCTTTCTTATGCAAATCTGTGTCCAATATTACACTAACAGTACATTGCATGGTTTACATGCATATGTTTACTCAATCTGACTTCTAAGATAGTTGCATTAATCAGTGACACAGTGAAAATAGTTGCAGTGGTCTTCAATCAATGCTAACTGTCTTTACAGTCATTAGAGAAACCACACTTAGATGTCTAAGAAAAACTTTGAGGTGGCTAACCAGATATGACTATCTGGTCCTCCTGTTCTGTCATTGTCTTTTCTTCTGACTAACTCGTATGCAGCCATAACAAGTAGTACCTGGCAGACTTACCAACTGTGTACCTCTACTTAGGTACAATACTTGTCCATATGCATGGAAAACAAATGTGTTTTGCATCTCTTTGAAAATGCATGTACTGCGTCATGATATTATTTGGATCTTTCATGAGTAATAGATATCCTGCATTTGTTTGTGCCACTTCTGTGCTTAACACAGTTGCACACTGTTTTCTATCTAATCTGCTGACCTGTTCTTAAGAGTATCATACTCTGACACAGGCATCACTCTGTAACATGTTGAGTATTACCAGGTGTGGCTTGTCTTTTTTGTCCCTTTGCAACTTGACTTAATACATTCATATTGTAATGCAACAGTGTATTACTATGTCTGTTTTCTTTTCATACATCTCTGTTGTATATATGTATATTTGTTTATTTTTTTTAACCTTATGTTTATCCACCTACTGCACCATCCATCCACTCATTAAGAGCTCCTCAAGTTGCCTTCCCGATGTCCCGTGATGCTCCCAGGCATCTGCTCCTAGAGTGTCCATTCACTCAGAGACTCTCAGGTAGCCCGGTATACCCCTCGGCTGGGGCAATAAAAGGGAACCCCAAGCCTTCCCCCAACAATGGTAGAGTGATCGGTACACATCGGAGTCTGCCCCAGTGATCACCTGTGACATGGTCTAGCTTTGGAAGAATCATCACCTAGAAGTGATGGACTCTATTTTCTCCTGTTCCTGTGAACCCCTGCCCCTGCAGTCACCAGCACACTGGGAGAGCCAATGAGGAGGCATGCGTCAGGATGTAATACCTCCCTGGGCTTTCAGCTGGTGCTACCCCTCCCTTTCTGTGAATCCTGATCTGCATCGTCAATCCTGGGTTCACCCAGGAGGTGGCAACAGAGCAGCGGGACAGACCTGTAACCTGCCCCAGAAAGGGAAAGCCTCCGTTGGGCACTCAATCCCTCTCTTCCCCTGCTGACCCTACAGTGGCCCAAGTCTGTCACCTAACCCAGGTCACTGGCATGGAGTGAGGTGTGGTGTCCAGCGCCTCAACTCTTAGTGCCACCGAGCTGGCATGTATATATGATTATTAATAGATTATTTAGCTAAAGTCAGTACTGTTAGCATTTCAGCTGTTGTCTTTAATGCTATTTAACTAAATGTATTAAAGAATGCTAAATATTTTGCTGTTTTACACTATTTTATTGACAGGTATTTCAACCTATTCTTAAGATATTACTTAATATTACGTAGTTATTTAGTACAACTTTTCTAATTTGTGGTGAGTTTCATATAGATATCATTAACAGTAATAAAAAGTGTTGTGGTAAATCTTTGTTTATTAACAAGAGGTGCCATTTTCTCAATAATGTATTGTTAGTTTTATATTCGTAGTATTGTGTGCAGGCATTACTTATTATTAACTTAAAGTTTTTAGTGATGTAGATACTTCATTAATTCACTATGAATGTTGATTACAGCTTTGATGATATTTAATGAGGTATATAGTACCTGTTAGCATATGCCATTTAATTTTGGTTTGTGTAAGAAGTAAATTAAATATATGTATACAATTGTACGCTATTGTAAATCAGACACTTGCACTGATAACAACTGGTTTTTATGTTCCTGATAATATTTCTCGATCACCTCAATTGGGGGGCCGTGTGGGAATTTTCCAAATGCATCCATATATCTGTATGTCTTTACATGTATATATGTGTGTGTGTGTGTGTATGTGTGTGTGTATATATATATATATATATATATATATATATATCTGTATCTGTCCACATAAATATATTAAAATTAAATGTATCTAAGTAGCATTAATAAGTATATTTTTTTAGATACCAGAATGTGTTTCTGCTGCTATTATTTAAACAGTTGGCATCGGTTTTTTCGCCCACCCCAGGAACATTCACACTGTCAGTCACACAATGATAATAACATCATCAATGTTTGATACATGATAAGCAGTGTACAGAGACTATTGTGGCAGCTGTGTTCATGTGGTCTGTGCTATTGTCACAACTTCCTCATCAAGTAGCTGTCATACTGCTTTACATGTGTTTTAAACTTTGATGCAATACTTTATGTTTTTATGTATTGTATTGTGAGACTGATTTTGTGTGCCAATTTGACTTTTAATTTGGCCTTTTTAATTAACTATTATCTAACTGTGTTGTGTCTTTTATTATATATAATGTTACAGTACTGATATCTATACTGCACTTGGTATATTACTACATACAAAGATAGTACAAGAGGTAAATCTGTCTATTTTTTTCTACTTAACAGATTACATGTACTATTGATCTATGTGTTGCACATATTACTCTTCTATGCCATTTATACATAAGTTCATTTCTATGTCTCACGTATAGCACATGAACTATTGACGCATAAATAAAATAAAACAAGTACATATTACGATAAAGCTATCTATAACTTACTCAGAGCATGATGCACAAAGGGACCCACACTCTCACCAGCATATACAATGTAGTATTCAGATTATGCTTTCTCAAAAAGACAGGAAATTCATTACAAAAAAACTCCATTTAATGCATCAGTTAGGGTTGTTCCACAGCTACAAAAGTGAGGAAATTTGGTGTTAGGGTTGAAAACCTTAACTCCACATTCCACCCCACCCCCCACCCCAGCTACACACATACACACATGCAAGTGGGGGGCAGGACCAAGGCAACACAACCAATCACAGACAACCAGCAGCAGGTGACAGACATTACATACAACTGTCTAAATGTACTACAAGACATATCCATTATCATGGTCCACCAGCTGTAGCATTTGTGCAGCCATGGGTGTACACAGCGTTCTGGGCATCTGCACAGGGTGACATGCCAGAACAGGAGTAGTCTACACACAATACCTATGATATACATCATTTGGTTATGCTGGGATAATATCATGAGGCATTAACATGGAGGGAAGCATGGATAAAAAGATGCATAATATATTGTGGTCATAGGCACAGAAATGACAGCATGGTACCCTTTGAGTAACATGCAGCATCCAGTGTACCTATGTTCAAACCAAGATGGGCATGGTTACATTATTTATTTATTTATTTAAATATCAGTTTAACAACCTTTGAGCCAGGGGCTCATTTACAAAGGTATCTCATCACATAGAGGACACAGACAGTGGCACAGGAGACAACAGATAATACAGGTTCAAGGAAGTGTCATTCAAGGTACAGTTGGTTCCAATACATATGAAAAATAAATAGACTAAATTAGGGTTAGTGGGGAGAGATGTAAAGGAGATTGGGGGGTAAGAGGGGAGTGGAGCTGGGAAGCAGAAGGAAGGGAGAGGGCCAAGGAGGAAGAGTGGGTAGGGGAGGTGGTGAGTAGGAAAGGGGGAAGTGCGGCTCGGTGAGCATTGTCGGAGGGGAGGGTTTTTTTTTGTTTGTTTTTTTGTGTTTTTTTTTTTGGTTTTGTTATTTAGCAGCAGTGGCATCTGTGTGAGAGGAGCAGGTGATTTCTGAGGCTGCGTTTAAAGCAAGCGAACGAGGGGGATTCGGAGATAGCAGCAGGGAGGGAGTTAAACCAAGAGGGTGCTCTGTAAGGGAATGCCCTTTGACCTTGCGAGGTCCTGGCTCTTGGAATGATCAGTGTTGTTTTGGATGAGCTGCGGGTGTTCACAGTAGGATTAGCTCGGTGTATTGAGTCAGATAAGCCAGAGGAGGATAGGCCATGGAGGGCTTTATAGGTGAGTTGGCATGTTTGAAACATGAGCCGCTCATCCAGGCTGAGTAGGGTAGCCAAGGAGTACAGCAGACAGGTGTGGGTAAGTCTAGGTGCACCGGTTATAAGTCTGCAGGCTTTGTTAAGTGTAAGGCAAACACACATTAAGACACATATATAGTATAAATAACGAATTCTGGCCACAAATCTATGCACACATGCACTGCTTAATAGTTTTATGACAGCTCTGTAGTTTTCTATTCAATATAATATGCAGAAGCAATAATCAGTTATTATAGTGCCACATGCAGAAGCAATACCACAGAACTAACAGTGGTTTGAATGCAGCATGATGTTTTCAGCCTAGGATAACAGTAATTTTTCTTGGAAATATCTGAAATGATTTGTATGATAATGTCAACCATAGCCCATGATGATACGGAACACATTCTGTCGTATGGTACCACCTAGCTGCCCAAGTGTACAGGATTAGATGACAGTGCAGCACTACGCTGTATATAATAGTGTTCTGATACATTATTTGCTACTGTTAGCATAACATTAGGAACCATTTACACACATGAAAGGTCAGTGTAAATGCTGCCTGATATTATCCTTTAATAGGTGCAAAAGTGGTAACATGGTGTCTTTGTCTGCCACTGCTGCCAGAAAATGTAGGAATTTGTATAGAAACAGAAACATGCATTTGCACTGAGAGACTGTCAGCAAGACAAAGAGAGTGAAGTGGTACCATGGAATCCTTTGGGTGACACAGCCCTATATACAGCTGAGCAGCTTCAGATAATAGTGGAGAAGGCTTCTGCAGATAAAACTGTACTGATCCATTTCTTTCTTATGCCATGGTAATATCAGGAGGCATTTGGTTACATAAAACTGTTTTACAATGATCTGTGATACTACACATTCATAAAAACAAACATGTGAGCATGGGGCCCTCTGAACAGCATGCTAGCAGTGACATATCAATTAGTAGAGCAACACACTTACCTGTTTCAAATAAGAAGCTTACCAGAATTTAGGTATTGTGTAGTATGACCATGTGACTTTTTGGGTCTGACAATCCCACACAGATCTGCAACTGTACAATGTAAGATAATGGTGCAGCAGTTCTGTGCACAGAAGTGTGTACTGATACATCATTGTCTTATTCCAGGCTAACATCAGGAGACATTAACTGTCAACAAAGGTCTGTAAAACTACTGCTTGACAGTGGCATGTTGTTAGAGTGATGCATTAGTGACACACTGTCATTCAGAAGAGATAAGAAATGTATTGGATATAAAAACATGTTTAATCTGCTTCACCAACAACTGATGGCCAATATGCATGTATACCACCAAGTCACTCAGATGGCAGGAGAACTTTTCAGTTGGTGGACCATGATGATTGATGTGTCTTGTAGTATGGTTAGACACTTGTTTGTTATTTCTGTCACCTGCTGCTGGTTGTCTGTGATTGGTTGTGTTTCCTTGGTCCTCTCCCCTTACTTGCATGTGCGGCGTGTGTGTGTGTATGTGTAGCTGGAGGTGGGGTTGGGGAATGTGGAGTTAGGGTTTTCAACCCTAACACTGAATTGCCTCGCTTTTGTCACTGAGGAACAACCCTAACTGATGCATTAAATGGAGTTTTTGGTCATGACTATCTATATATATATATATATTATATATATATATATATATAATAGATATACCACTCTGAGGAATTAATAAATTAGCAGCTCTGATATCCACTTGCTGGTGTGCGTTGTACACACCAGACTGCAAGGCCGAGTGCATCACCGCCCAGGCGTATAGAGTATCATAGCGTGACCGCACACCTCAGAGTGGTATATCTATCTTATAAAATGTCAAAATTGTTTTGGAGGGGGGTAAAAGTGCTGGTGTGCGGTTGCGCTGGATTACACACAGTCATGTGATGGTGTTTGTCCAGTGCTGTTGCTGCTGAGGACCATGATTGTCTCAAGCATTTTATAAATATATATATATATATATATATATATATATATATATATAGATATAGATATAGATATATATATATACATACACACACTTTGCAAAAACTTTGTTAATGCATCAGTTAGGGTCAATTCCACAGTGACAAAAGCAGGGAAATTAGGCATTAAGGTTTCCAACCCTATTGCCCCAATTCCAGGATTCCCACCTTAAAACACCTTCCCCACCTCCCCACCCTCCAGACACCAACAGGCATTGAGGTGTGCCATGGGGTCATAAGGCCCTCACATTCATGCCATTCCAATTGTCGACATGCTTACACGCTACAGTATAGGACAATGGGGTGAGAGTTAGGCCTAATGACCTCATGGTACACCCTGATGCCTGTTGATATGTGGAGGGTGTGGGGATGGGGGTGCAGTGGTAGGGTTGGGAATCCTGGGAGGGGGCATTAGGGTTGGAAACCCTAATGCTTCATCTCCTTGCTTTTGTCGCTGTGGTATCCACCCTAACTGATATATTAACAACATTTTTCACAAAGAATTTCCCTTTTTTTCAGATAGTATAATTGTATCCTCATTTTACTGTGGGAGTGCAATGTCTTTGGACCCTGTGCTTCCATCCCATGATCCAGATAGTACAACAGTGTCCATATGTCATGGTAGAAATGCAGGGTCCTTTGGATCATGCTGTCCCATCCCTCCATCTAGAGGGGGAGTGCAGGGTCCTTCCATCGAGACAATACAACTGTATCCATATGTCATGGTGGGAGTGCAGGGTCCAACAGTATCCATATATTAAGCATATATTAAGCATGGGTACCCTCTCCCCCTTCAAAACCTCACTGAAACACTTTCTCTCTGAAATCAAATCCTGAGTGTAAGCTTGGGTCCTGTTCCAGTTGCCCCTCATAGGATTTCCACCACTCCCCTGTCTCTCTGCATAACCCTGCTGATTGGCCCAATCCACCACTTTCTGCCTGCCATCCCAGGCCCCCCATCACCTATGTGGCACTTATCTGGATCTCTACTTCCCCTCTTGTCTGCCACTCCTCCCTGTAGTACACACACACCCTCCTTCATCTCTCTTCTACTCTTCCCCTCTCACTACCTCCTGTTTCCTTCCCCTCTGTCCTTAGCCTGGACTCCTCCTTTCTCCTTTCCTCCTCTTTTGACAAATCCTACTCCTTTAGACAGCTCATGCAAAAGATCTTGCTATCCATCAGTTATAAAGGATGGGTCTAATGTAGAATGCCTATCTAGGTTTAAGAACATTGTTAACCATACTTGTTTTTATTGAATTGTCTACCTTGCAGGATGTACAAAGCTTGTGCCAGCACCTGGAAATTCCATGCTGTCCTTCTGTAATTGTCAGGTTTTTTTTATATATATTTCTGTACTGTAACCTGCTTATGTGGAACCTTTGAAAAAGAGCACCATGCTCAAAGGTCTTTTCTGAAAACACAAATAAATAAAAATAAATAAAAGAAAAGAAAAAATATTTAATGGTCGGAGTGCAGTGTCCAAATCCCATCCCTCTATTGAGATAGTACAACGGTAACCATATGTCATGTTGGGAGTGCATGGTCCACCATCCTTCCATCAAGATAGTAGCACAGTATTCATATGTTACAGTGGGAGCCATGGTCCTTCAGACCCTGTGTTCCCATTCCTCCATCCAGATAGTACAACAGTGTGGAAAATGGAAAACACTGGCAAAGATACAAGTGTGTGTAGAAATTGCACAATGTATGCTCAACACATGTTCCTTTTTTGGAATCTTTTTGCCCAATCTTCAACATTGGCATTATGGGATCTCCCCTCATGAACAGTGCAACTGTAAATTTTTTAATAAATCCCAAAAGCTGATTTTGCATGTAACCACTCCATTCTGTGCCAGTGGTGCGAAATCACATCCTGGATAGGATATGCAAAATGACAGCAGTTTTGTTCATAAGGTGGTGTAAACAAATTGCAATGCTGAAAATCTTAAGTTAAAAAAATATGAAAACTGGCAAAGTTTCGAGTGTGCATAGATGTGCACAACACACACCCATAATGCAGTCATTTGGGTATTTTTCACCAAATTTTCAACATGGGCTTTATGGGTCCTCCCATCATGAACAGTGGCACTGTTATTTTGTTAATCCATCCAAAAAGTTGATTTTGCACAGAAACTGCACCATTCTGTGCCTCAGGTGCAAAAACACATTTTGGGCATGGTATGAAAAATGACAGCTGTACTCTTCATAAGGAGGTGTTAAAATTAGCAATGGTGAAAATCTGGAATGAAAATATAAAAAAAAAACTGGTGAAGTTATGAGTGTGTGCAGAAACTGCACAATGCATTCTTGTAACACAGTCATTTTGGGGAATGTTTTCACCAGAATTGTAACATGGGCTTTTTGGGATCCCATCTCATGAGCAGTGGCACTGTCATTTCATGAATCATTCCCAAAAGATGACTCCATTCAGTGACCGCAAAACCAGCATTTGGGACCAAGAAACAAAATGAAAGTGACAGTGTTCATGAGAAGGGGTCAAAAGGACCCCATGTTGGCCAAGATATCAATCTAAATTGAACCCCCCAGAATCTAAAATCTGCAGCTTATCCAATAGGTAGGGAAATGGGCAGACTGGGTGGCCAAGTGGTCCTTATCTGCCGTTAAAGTCTATGTTTCTAGTCCCATTACACAGCACTTACCCAATTCCTCATTTTTTACAGTTCAGCTTTGAAGAGTGCAGACATGTCCTAGTCCAGAGAAGATCACAGTTCCCAACCTCAGGAGGGTAAGTATGGTAAGAGGATAAAGGAAGGTGGGTATGCAGAGAGAGGGCGAGGATTGAGGAGGAGATCAGGGAGATGATGATGAACATTTTTCTTCATTACAGGTAAAAAAAATCATAAAACAGACTTTGAGGGACTTTTTTTTCATTTGCAGGAAGAAAACACTTAAATGACAGCTTGGGCACAATGGGGTGGGCTCCCAGTGTGCCACTTGAGTTGGGGGATATACATGATGCCAACAGGGGGATTGGGCACCCCCTTGGCAATGAAAAATGGGGGAGACATCCAACACTGGGAGTGGGCATCCTGATGTTAGAAATGAAAAGTCATAGGAGCACACTGAGGTTGGCTCCCAATATGCCAGAATAGTGGGGTGGGGATATAGTAGTAACATTCACACAATGCTGACATAGAAATTGGGCACCCCATGTTGGAAAGCATTGTGCGGCACATTACAGTACTTCAGAGCAGGATAAGGCATTGAAATTATTGAAATTTTCAATGCAGGATTCTGCATAGAAGAAAAGACCCCAGGGGATGGTGTTCTTCTTTTTACAAGATTTTATAAAAAAATAATACATTTAAGCACACTGGGATGGGCTCTCAGTATGCCCACCACACACTATGTATTGTGCACACAAAGCAGGTCTTCTATGACTCTGCAGCTGGCTACACAAGTTCCAGCTTTGACCGCAGAAGTCAAGAAAATACCACAGTTCTCACACACAGAATGGACTCCAAACCATTCTCTGTATATGATGGCACCTGATAAAAAAACTTCTTTGGGTCCAGCTTAAAACACACACAAAAAATCAGGAAACACCTAAAGAGGTTATCTTTAGCTGTTTTCTGATGTTGTTTGTGGTTAAAACCTTCAGTGCATTAACATCCTCACTAAGCAGCAAAACAAAATGGTGGCCGTATCAAAGCTCAATTGATTGCGGGACTGCAAACTGTGCAAAAAAAACCCAGCATTCTTTATAAAAAGAAGCTGGTATTTTTGCACAATACTCCTATTGTTTGAAAATAAGTTGCCATTTTTCACACAATACTCCTAGTTTGTGAAAAATATTTATTTTGTGCCTGACATATAAATTTTTCCATTGAAAAAATGGGAAAATTAAAAATTTAATAACTTTTGGATGGATTAATATTTGTTCACTAAACCTTCAAAGGGCATATCTGTGACCCGAAGGCATTATATGCTAAAAATTTCAGATCACAACACAAAGACATTCCTGAGATACAGTATGCCCCCTGCACGGCGACAACAACACAGTGAACTACACTCCTGTTGGCAAAATCGACCATTTGAAAAACAGGACAGTGAGTCTGCAAGGAATCATGCTGACCATGATTTGCAGTCGACATGATTCTTGTCACTGTAATGCTGGTCGGCATTAGAGATATTGAACCGGCGTGGTAGAGCCCTGAGATACAGATGACCAACAACTTATATCTCAGAAGCCACTTAATGGATTCCCATGAAAATTGGCACGTCAAGAGCCCTATCCATAAGGATTATGCTTGCCACATTTCATTCAAATCCATTTAAAGACTCCGAGTTATTGAGGCTCAAAGTTTAGACTTTAATATAGAAGTGGTGTTTTACTTTAACTGTACTGGAGCAAACGCACCAGTCTATCTATCTATCTATCTATCTATCTATCTATCTATCTATCTATCTATCTGTCTGTCTGTCTGTCTGTCTGTCTGTCTGTCTGTCTGTCTGTCTGTCTATCTATCTATCTATCTATCTATCTATCTATATTAGAGGCAAAAAAATCAATTTACTGCATTAGTTAGGGTTGTTCTACAGCTACAAAGCAGAGAATTCAATTGTTAGGGTTAAAGCCCCCACCCCCGCCCACACCCCCCAACTGGCATCAGGGTGCACATTGTGGTTGCTGGCCCTAACTCTCACCCCATCAGATGTGTGAAGAAGCAGAGGTATAGGAGAATGGGGTGACAGTTAGGACCGACAATCCCAATGCGCACCCCAATGCTGGTTGGGGGTATGGGTAGGGGGGTTCAAGGGGCGCTTTTAATACTAACACTGAATTTCATCACTTTTGTCACTGTGGAACAACCCTAACTAATGCATCAAATGGAGTTTTTTGCCTCTAATTTCCCTTCTTTTTGAGAATGATAATGAGAAATAGTGAATGTAATGCAGCAGCAGGCACGCGGGGCCCAGGTGCCCTCAAACACAAATGGCAATGTGCACAGTGATGCAAAGCAAAACACAAAGATAAACAGTACTGTAGACACAAATAGTAAAAATAATGCAAACACAAGCGCAAATGAAAACGCAAAGGGTAACACACATGGTGCTGTAGCCAGAACAGTAAGGGTAGAAAGCAGTGCAACCGTACAGAAGTGGTAAGATTAACAGTAATGTAAGCACACAGGCTGGTTTTCCCCAAAAGCTGCATAGAGAAAGACGGTGAGTAGAAAGAATATATGCATAATAATGGGTCTCGGAACAGAAAATGAGTTGGAATACTAAATTGCTTATACCTCAGGAACCGTATGACGTGGAAAAAAAAATTAAAAGTCATATGATTTATGACTTTCCTGGCTAGTTTTGCACTTACCACCTTTTAGGGTGCTAAGTATTTTTCTGATGAAAAGTCCGTATCTCGCACCGATTCCGAGATACGGGCCCTGAAAGGCGCGGCGAACGCCGTAATGTTATCCTATGGGAAAAAGTGTCAACTTTGGAGTGCCGTACCTTTGCCACCCTGTAATACTGTTTCACTGAAACACTGCAAGGCACATCTGTGAGATGTTGGCTGCCTTCCCTCTAAATTTCAGCCAATAGACCAAACTGTTCTTTTGCAGTAGGGTGGCAAATAATTGCTGTCATTTTCCCATGGCCTGGAAAAGTACTGTTGAACTTTGCGAAAGCTTACGCAAATTCATGCGACAGTGTCACAAATGCGAAACTACTTTGCGAAAGCACTTTTTCCAGAAATTTGAAAAACATATTTCTGGGGTGTTTTACTGCAAAATAAAAACATGCACAGCATCCTCAGGGTCCGACTAGGTGAATACAAAAATAATTTGGTTGCTAGATGGTCCCAAATTTAAATGCCAAGCATTTTTCTGATGACCAACTGAAAACAAAATGGCAGATTTGTGACAGTAAAAGGGCCATTTGCAAAAGTAAAAACTGCATTTGCGAAAGCATTGAACTTTTTGTGAACTTTTCCCATTGACTTATAATGGGAAATTGTTTTCTGAATAACTTTTGAACCGTTTAATATTTTTTCATGAAATCTTCAAAAGGCACATCGGGGACCCAGGCCGCATGTCCCCTGAAGATTTTGGACCAGTGGCACAAATAATTCTAAAAAAGCATAAACACGTGCGCAGATCATGCTTACTAACTCTGCAGCCATATATCCGAACAGTACGAAAGTTGGCAGATCCCAATATGTATGGTTCTTCATCATGTATGCCAAATTTCAGGCAAATCCGTTGAACAGTTGCAAAGTTATTAAGGTGGAAAATTTTAGATTTAACATGTAAATGGCTCCTCAACCTAACTATGGTAGCACTACGTGCTGCCATAATATATATATATATATACACATATATTATGGCAACCGCGGTAGTGCTACCATAAGGTTGATAACACTGAGTTAATGGTCAAATTTTGCACCTTAATAACTTTGACACTGTTAAACGGATTTGTCTGAAATTTGGAAAGTGTGATCAAGAACCATATGTCTTGGGATCTGTCAACTTTCGTACTGGTTGGATATATGGCTGCTAAGGTATTAAGTGTGATCTGTGCACACATTTATGGTTTCTGGTAAATTCTTTGCTCGCACCTACAGGTCACACGGTTTGGGCAACCAGGCCATAAACTTCAGGGAACATGTGTTCAGGGTTCCAAATGTCCCTTTCAAAGATTTCGTGAAAAAATATTAAACGGTTCAAAAGTTATTCAAAAAACAATTTCCCATTATAAGTCAATGGGAAAAGTTAACAAAAAGTTGGACAGTGTCACAAATGCACTTTTTAGTGTCGCAATGGCCCTAGTAGTGTTACAAATCAACCATTTTGTTTCCAGTTAGTGATCAGAAAAATGCTTGCCATTTAAATTTAGGACCCTCTAGCAACACAATTCTTTTTGTGTTCACCTAGTCAGGCCCCGAGGATGCTAACCATGTCTTTATTTTGGGGTGAAACACCCTAGAAATATGTTTTTCAAATTTCTGGAAAAAGTAGTGTTACAAAGTAGTGTCACACTCACAATACTTTTTCAAATGCTTGCGAAAGCTTTCGCAAATCACGACACTACTTTTTCAGACTATGGCCAAAATGATAGCAGTTCTTTGCCACCCTGCTGCAAAAGAACGGTTTGGTCTTTTGAGCTGAAATTTGGATGGAACTCAGCCAACATCTCACAGATGTGCCTTTTCATGGTTTGATGAAAAAATATTGCATGGCTGCAAAGTTATGATACTCTGAATTTGGCATTTTCCCCATAGACTAACATGGTGGCATACATTGCTCCTTCCAGGGCTCGTATCTCAAAAACAATGTGAGATACAGATTTTTGTTCTTGTCTAGTCCACCTGAAACGTTGGCAAGTTCCCAACCTCAGAGTCACTTATACTGCCCAAGGGCAGTACTGTGTTGTTACGAATTATCACACATTTTCTTACAGTCTATGCACTTGCAATATTGATAAAACTAACTTTTGTTTCACTCCACAGCAAAAGACAGTTATTGTTCACACTGTTATGCCTGTTCCTTTCCCTGAACTTGACGTTATAGATACTAATCCCCAATATTGGCTTGCCTTGTCTCAATATTTGCCTATTTTTAACGTGCAAATTGGTCCCTTGACAATCACTTTAAGATCTCTTTTAGCTAGAAAAGATGATCATTTAATTTACATTAGTAACAAAGTATCTAAAGCAAATAATATTCTCAGTGATCTCATTCATGATAGTGATTTAAGCTTAGCTGTAGGCAGTTACTGGGTTGAACTATCTTTTAAGATTTTTGTTATTATTCAAGCCTTTTTTATGGTTTTTCTGATTTTACATCTTTGCTGCCTGCGATATACCCTCAAATAACATCGTGAACAACGCAAGTTCCTTTACGAGGCTCACGCGTCAGGCTTGTAAATGACTTTTTAGCTTCATCCATACATACCAACTTGAAATTAATGCCCCTTCTGAGGCATCAACAGGGGAATGTTATCCATTGACCACTACCCCTGATTAGGGCCCTATGTCACAGACTATAATATTTAGGGCAAAGGCACTTATCATATAAGCATAAGTGTCAGGATCTGGGTTCTACTGTTCTATCAGCATTGCTGCTGTTAATTACAATGCTGCTGTATTCTTGCTATATAATCATAATACTTTATGCATACTGATGAGTCCTGGTAGGACGAAACACATGTCTATGTCTTCTGTTGGCACCCTTTGCAAACTGTGTGAGAGGCATTTTGGCACCATGCATTTCTGCTTAAAGTTGAAACAACATAATATTCTGTGGTGATTTGCATATGTAGCCCATGATGCTTTGCATTGTGGGGGCATGTGTGATTTTGTATTTCTTTAAAACTTGGCTTCCAGGCCAAATGCCCTTTGGGCTAACCATTGCCTCAGTGCTTGCACACAGAGGTTCTTTGTCTTTTAATTTGTTTTTTGTTTTAATTGGGTTCACCACAACATAACCCAGATAGACCATCTTATGGCAGCTGGCTCATTCCACTGGGGTGTTAAACAGATGAGGCATACTGATGAGTCCTGGTAGGATGAAACATGTGTCTATGTCTTCTGTTGGCACCCTTTGCAAATTGTGTGAGAGGCCTTTTGGCACCATGCATTTCTGCTTAAAGTTGAAACAGCATAATATTCTGTGGTGATTTGCATATGCAGCCCATGATGCTTTGCATTGTGAGGCATGTGTTATTTTGTATTTCTATGTATTACAATGCCTTATATTCAATTTTCATGCTTATGTTACCAAAATTTCAATGATTATTGTGTTTTACTGAAAATCATTATATACTTATGCACTGAGAAAAAACTGCTGTTTAAATACTTGTATAATTACAAGCATTAGTTGTGCAATGCTGCCATCTTTAGGTTTAGTGCAAAGTAATTACTTGGTAAGGGTCATCATGACCTGATTGCATACAAAGACGGTCTATTTCCACTTAACAGTGTTTTAGCTACTTTGGTGCATATTCCCAGGCTAGTACACATTACATCATATATCTTTAGCCAGTCATATGTGTTTGTTCTGTCTCTTTTACAGGTTTCTATAGCAATAATCAGAGGTATAAAAATGACTGTATTAGCTTAGACTCCTTAGAGAGAAGAAAGCTGATTCTACCAAGGTGAGCAATAAGAAAGGCTGGTATTGTTAGTGGTAATTATTTTTATTTTTATCACTGCATGGTTGGAAGTCTGTTTTAAATACCAGAAATAAATCATTATCAGACTCTGGAAACCATGTGTTTGTTGTTTCTCTACTTTGTCAATCCTGACAAGAACTGCAATAAGGTAAGATTCATTACCCAAAATTACTATGGGCCATGAAATAGCAAAAACCTAGCCAGGAAAATCATGATTTTTTGTAAAATTTAATTTTTTTTTCTATGTCGTGCGTTTGCTTAGATATTAGCAATTCAGTACTTCCAATGCTCGTTTTAAGCTTTGATGCCCATTACAATGCATACATTCTTTGTTCACACTGTGTTTCTCTATGAACCTGTTCAGCAACAACAGGGAATGTGCCTCCATTACTGTTACAGTTACTGTTTCCACTTGTGTTTATGTCCCCGTTTGCGTTACCGCTCCTGTGCACGTACCACTGTGTGCATTACCCTCGCGTTGTCATTTGGCGCTTGTGTTTTGGTTACTGTTACCCTTTGCACTTCCACTACTGTTTCTGTTTGCATCACCGTGCGCATTGCCATTTGCGTTTCTGGCAGCCCTTTCATTTGCAATTCTGTTTTTCTTTCATTTTGCATCTTCCTTGCTGTTACTGTTACCATTTGCATTTGCAATTGTGTTACTGTGCCCTTGTGCATTACAGTTTTCTTTTCCATATGTGTTTGTGTTTCCTTTTGCGTTTCTGTTTGCTTTGCTGTTATTGTTGCTGTTACCATTACCATTTCCATTTACAGTTGCGGTACTGTGCCCATGTGCATTTCGGTTTGCATTTCTGTACACGCTTCTCTTCCCATTTCTGTTTCCTTTGGCGTTATTCTTCATGTTAACTTTGCCATTTGCATTTACAATTGTGGTACTGTGCCTGTGCACATTATGGTTTGCGTTTACATGTGCACTTGCATTTCCATTTCTGTTCCCTTTCACGTTCTTTTTGTTGTGACACTTAACATTTCCATTTAAAATACCACTGCCATCACTTTTTGTGTTGTCAGTTGCATTTTCGTATGCTCTTCAATGTCTGTTTGCTTCACTGTGCACTTCGACATCACTTTGTGCTTGCGTTTCTATTAATGTTTCCTTTACCATTTATATTTGCGTTACCATGTGTGCCACTGTTGGTGCTTCTGTTTGTGTTGGTGTTCCTGTTACTATGTCACAAGACATCACATGGCGGGGCCCCCACACTCCCGCTGCTGCATTACATTCACTATTTCTCATCATCACTCTCAAAGAGGAAATTAGAGGCAAAAATCTTCTGTTTAATGCATATTTAGGTTGTTCCACAGTGACAAAAGCTAGAAATTTAGCTTAGGTTTAAGCCCCCATAGACCCCTCAGCCCAGCCTCCCAGCGGCATCGGGGGCTAATTGAGTCATGGTCCTAACTTCTCCCCCATTCTCCTATTCCTCAGCTTCTTTACACATGTGATGGGGTGAGAGTTAGTGCCGATGACCCCAATGTGCACCCCGATGCCAGTTGGGGGGATGGTCTGGAGGGGTCCAAAGGGGGCTTTCAACCCTAACAGTGAATTTCCTCACTTTTGTTAATATGGAACAACCCTAACTGATGCATTAAATGGAATATTTTGCCTCTATATATATATATATATATATTGCAAAACTCTGATGACCCCAATGCGCACCCCGATGCCGGTTGGGGAGGGGTGAGCTGGAGGGGTCCAAGGGGGTCTTCAATCTTAACCTTGAATTTCCATGCTTTTGTCACTGTGGAAAAAACCCTAACTGATGCATTAACTGAGTTTTTTGCAATGAATTTCCCTTCTTTTTGAAACAGTGTAATATAAGTAGTCAATGTTATGGAGCCATACAGCAGCTGTATAAGGCAAGGAACACTTGGAACAGTAATTTGGCAATATCTCGGGAACCATAGCAAGTAGAAAAAAATGTCAAGTGTTGTAATAATGACAGTAACTAGATCTCACAACATAAGTCAAACTAATCCATATCGCACATTGTTTCTGAGATACGGGCTATGAAATGAACTGAGAAGGCACCCTTCAAACCCTTGGAATACATTTTTGTCAATATCTATGTAACTGTAGCAAGAAGGAAAAAAATTCAACTTCAGGTGCCATCTATTGTTTCCAAACTTGTTTCAGCAGCTTGGTTTTCCATGAACCAAACTGCCCATAGTGAAAACTCTGTATCTAGCTTCATTTTCAAAATATGGATGCCGAAAAGCATAATGGATGCTGCAGTGTTATCCTATGGAAAATTGCTCAACTTTGGAATGCTGTAACTTTGTGGCCCTTGAATGTATTTTGACACCAAACCACCAAAAGGTACATCTATGGGACTAGGGCTTGCTACTCTACAAATTGCAGCTCAAAGGACCCAGATGTTTGGTTGCAGAAGGGTGCCAAAGATTTGCAGTTATTTTGACTTACTTCCACAAAATAATTTCTCAAATCATGAAAGTTTAGCAAAAAACAAATCACAACACTTTTGCATTTGCGAAAGTATTTTGCAAAAGTATTTTTCAAAAAAATTTAAAAATGCATTTCTTCGGGGTTTTACCCTGACAAAAAAAGATATGTCTAGCATCCTCAGGACCCAACTAGGGAAACAGAACAATCAGTGTGTTTACCTAGAGAGTCCCAATTTTAAATGCCAGGCATTATTCTATGTCTCTAACCGAAAACAAGATAGCCAAATAACAAAAATAAAAGGGCCACTTGTGAAAGTAAAAATGGCCATTTGTGAAACTTTCATGATTTTTGCTAACTTTTCCCATTGGCTATAATGGGAAATTTGTTTTTTGAATAATTTAATATGTTTTCACCAAAGCTTTGAAAGGCACATTGGTGATCAAGACTGCATCTTCCCTGAAAATGTTGGACAAAATGGACAAAACAGACAAAGTGTGCGGGCTGTGGGTGAGAGCAAAGAAATGCACAAAAAGTCTGGGTTTTTTTGCATTTTTTGGCATCCTGTGGCTCTGCAACTGTACATTCAACTGTAACAAAGCTTGCCAGATCCAGAGGTCTATTAAACCAGACCACACATGCAAACTTTCAGGCAAATCAGCTGTACAGTGGCAAAGGTATTAAGGTGCAAAATTTGAGGTTTAACATTAAAGTGCCTACTCGAACCTAACTACAGTGGCTAAAAACTCCATTTAATACATTAGTTAGGGTTGTTACACAGTAACAAAAGTGAGAAAATTCAATGTTAGGGTTAAAACCCTAACTCCACATTCCCCCAAGCACCACACACACACACACACATATGCAAGTAGTGGGGGAGGACCACAGCAACACAGACAATCACAGACAACCAACAGCAAGTAACAGAAATAACATACAACTGACTAAACATACTACAAAACACATCCATCATCATGGTCTACCAACTGTAGGACTTCTGCTGATATCTGGGTACACACCCATGCTGGAGATTTTCATAGATAAAGATACCAGAATAGGAGTACTTTCCAGACAATACCTAAGATATTGTTGTTTTCAATATCTGAAACCATCTCTATAATAATGTCAAGCATGTGCCATGATGATATTAAACAGTTACTGTCACTCAGCTGCCCAAGTGTACAGGATAAGATTGCAATGCAGCAGCACTCTGTTTATAATTGTGTTATGATACAGAATTTACTAATGTCACTAAAGCATGAACAACCATTAACACACATGAAAGACCAGTGAAAGTTCAGTACCATATTATGCATTCATAGCTAGAAAAGTAGTAGCATGGACTCTTTTCCACCCCCCTTATACCACCAATGTAGGAACTTGTATAGAAACAGAGACATGTGTTTGAACCGAGAAACGGTTACCAAGGCAAAGAGAGTGAAACGGTATCATGGAACACCTTGGGTCACACAGTCTCATACAGCTGTACTGCTGTACAAGTTCAGAGAACTGTGCAGAAGATGTCATAACTTCAGAATGCCATAACTTTTCAGTCCTGCAATATTTTGTTGCAAAACCACCAAAAGGCACATCTGTGTGATCTTGGTTTTCTTGTCTCCAAATTTCAGCCCAAAAGACCAAAACGTCACAAATCACGACACTTTCACAATTTAAATCATTAAAGTGTCGCATATGCGACATTACTTTGCAACACTATTTTTTACAAAAAACAAAAAAGACATGGCTAGCATCCTCAGGGCTTGACTAGGTGAACACAACAAGAAGTGTGTCCCTACAGGGTCCCAAATTTAAATGCCAAGCATTTCTGTGTCCACCAACTGAAAATAAGATGGCTCATCTGCAACAATACAAAGGTCATTGCAACACTAAAAACTTCATTAGCAACACGTTCGCATATTTAACTTTTCCCATAGACTATAATGGGATTTATTTTTCCTTTTAATAACTTTTGAACCGTTTAACATTTTTTTCATGAAATCTTTGAAAGGCATATTGGGGAGCCCGGCTGCTTGTTCCCCGAAGCTTTCTGACTGACCACACAAAATTTGTGGGCTGTAGGTGTGAGTAAAGAAAAGCGCAAAAAGATGTAATTTCTAAATTTTTTGGCATTCTGTAGCTCTGCAACCATTTATCTGATCATAACGCAACTTGGCAAGTCCACAGATCTAAGGTACCAGACTGTGCATTCCAAATTTCAGCTAAATCTGTCATACAGGAGCAAAGTTATTAAGCTACCACATTTCAGATCTAACCATTAGGGTGCTCAACCCTAATTATAGTGGCACTGCCATGCCACTATAATATACATATACATATATATATATATAAATATATATATATATATATTATAGTGGCACGGTAGTGCCTCTAAAGTTAGGGTTGAAGAGCCATTTCTATGTTAAACCCCAAAACTTTGCACCTTAATAACTTTGCAACTGTTTGACAGATTTGCCTGAAATTTGGAATACTTGATTAAGAACCATAGTCCTTGGGATCTACCAAGTTTTGTACCAGTCAGATATACAGCTGTGGAGTTATTAAGCATGATCTGAGCGCACGCGTTTATGCTTTTCTGGAATTCTACGGTCATGCCTACAGGTCGTACAGTTTGCACGACCGGCCCGAAATCTTCAGGGAACATGCGGCCAGGGTCTCCAATGTGCCTTTTGAAGATTTTGTGAAAAAATATTAAACAGTTCAAAAGTTATTCAAAAAACAATTTCCCATTATAAGTCAATGGGAAAAGTTAACAAAAAGTTCGACAGTGTCACAAATGCACTTTTTACTTTCGCAAATGGCCCTGTTAGTGTCGCAAATCTGCCATCTTGTTTTCAGTTAGTCATCAGAAAAATGCTTGGCATTTAAAATTGAGATCCTCTAGCAACCTAATTCTTTTTGTATTCACCTAGTCGGGCCCTGAGGATGCTAGCCATGTCTTTATTTTGGGGTAAAACACCCCAGATATATGTTTTTCAAATTTCTGGAAAAAGTACTTTCACAAAGTAGTGTCGCAATCACGAAAAGTGTCGCAATGTAAGTGGCGACACTTTCGCAAATTTCACACTACTTTGCGACAGTATGCCCCAATAACAGTAATTCTTTTGGCACTCTGCTGCAAAAGAACGGTTGGAGTTTGGGCTGAAATTTGAGGAAAGCAGATGACATCTCACAGATGTGCCTTTCAGTGTTGTATTGAAAAAGTATTACATGGCGGCAAAGTTACGGTACTCCAAAGTTGACAGTTTTTCCCATAGGATAACATTACAGCGCCCGACGCATTACAGGAATCCTTTGGCACTCTGCTGCAAAATAACGGTTTAGTCTTTTTTCCTGAAATTTGGAGGGAAGACAGCCAATAGCCCACAGATGTGCCTTTCAGTGGTTTGGTGAAAAAATATTACAGGGAGGCAAAGTTATGACACTCCGAACTTCTCTTTTTATCCCATAGGATAACATTACGGCGTTCGCCGCACCTTTCAGGGTCCGTATCTCGGAAACAGTGCAAGATACAAACTTTTTGTCGGAAAAATACTTAGCCCCCAATTAGCCAGGACAGTGTAAATCATACAACTTTTAAATTTTTTTTCAACGTCGTACGGTTCCTGAGGTATAACGTATTTAGTATTCCAAGTTCTCATTTTCTGCTCCGATACTCATTATTATGCATACATTATTTGTACTCACTGTCTTTCTCTATGCAGGTTTTGGGGAAAACCAGCCTGTGCGCTTACATTACTGTTACTGTTGCCCTTTCCGCTCGCGGTTCCGTACCCGTTTCACTTACCGTTAAGGTCTGTGCCACCATGTACGTTATCCTTTGCATTTTCATTTGCGCTTGCGTTTCTGTTATTTTTTGCCATTTGTGTCTACAGTACTGTTTCTCTTTCTGTTTCACTTTGCGTCACCATGCCCATTAACATTTCCATTTTCAGGCACCATGTTATTATGTGACAACACATCACATGGCAGACCGTTCCCGTCTACGCCACCATGTGCATTACCCTTTCTGTTCTCATTCATGCTTGTGTTACATGTGCACCACTGTTAGCACTTCTGTTTGCATTGCTGTTCTTATTACTATGCCACAAGACATCATGTGGTGGGAGCGCACTGCATTACATTCAGTATTTCTCATTATCATTCTCAAAAAGAAGGGAAATTAGAGGCAAAAAACTCCATTTAATGCATGCATTAGGGTTGTTTCACAGCAACAAAAGTGAGGAAATTCGGTGTTAGTGTTGAAAACCCCCCTTGGACCCCCCCGCCACCCCCCCAACCAGCACTGGGGTGCGCATTGGGATTGTGGGTCCTAACTCTCACCCCATTCTCCTATACTTCTGCTGCTTTACACATGTCATGGGGTGAGAGTTAGGGCTGGCGGTCAATGCGCACTCAATGCGGTTGGGGGGTGGTGAGGGGGTCAAGGGGTTTCAGCTGATGACTGAATTTCCTCACTTTTTGTCGCTAGGAACAACCTAACTATCGAATGGAGTTTACCTCTAATATATATATATATATATATATATATACAGTATATATATATATATATATATATAGTCATGGCAAAAACTCAGTTTAAAGCATCAGTTAGGTTGTTCCACAGTGACAAAACTGAGGAAATTCAGTGTTAGGGTTGAAACACCCTAACTGCGCATTTCCCCCAAACCCCACCACCACACACACACACACACACACACATATACTTGCAAGTAGGGGAAGGACCAAGGCAACACAACCAATCACACAGAACCAGCAGCAGGTGACAGATCTAACATACAACTGTCAAAACCACAATAATACACACCCATACTACCATCGGACTGTGGAATGGGGTTGTCACTGATGCATCAAAGTTTTTTGCCATGAATATCTATCTATCTATCTATACAGATAGATATTCATGGCAAAAAACTCAGTTTAATGCATCAGTTAGGGTTGTTCTACAGTGACAAAAGCAAGGAAATTCTGGATTAGGGTTGAAAACCCTAACTGTGCATTCCCCACCACCCCCACCACCACCCCACATACATACATTTAAGTTTTGGAAGGACCAAGGCAACACAACCAATCACATACAACCAGCAGGAGGTGTACATCTGTGGTACTATAGCAAGTAGGTAATAGAAACATAGAAACATAGACTTTGATGGCAGATAAGGACCTCTAGGCCCATCTAGTCTGCCCATTTCCCTACCTACAGGATAGGCCGCAGATCCTAGTTAACCAACAGCCTATTTCTTCCTACCCCCCACAAGAATTGCCTTATGTCTGTCCCATGCATACTTGAATTCTCCCACAGTTTTAGACCCCACAACCTCCTCAGGAAGGCTGTACCATGCATCCACTACCCTCTCTGTGAAATAATACTTCCTCACATTGCCCCTGAATTGCCCTCCTTCTATCTTTAAATTGTGTCCCCTTGTTCTTGCAAGTCTCTTTTTCTGAAAGATGCTACCCTCTTGGACTTTGTTGATTCCACTGAGGTACTTAAAAGTTTCTATCATGCCCCCTCCTTCTTTTCTCAAAGGTATACATGTTAAGCTCCTTAAGTCTCTCCTCATACGGCTTCTCTTGCAGACCCTGCACCATTTTAGTTGCCCTCCTCTGGACTGCCTCTATCCTGTCTATGTCCTTGCAGAGATGGGGTCTCCAGAACTGGACACAGTACTCCAGATGGGGTCTCACCAACTGTCTGTACAGAGGGATAACAACTTCCTGTTTTCTGCTGATGATGCCTCTCCCTATACATCCCAGTATACCCCCAGCCCTCCCTACTGCCTTTTCACATTGCTTGCTAACCTTAAGGTCATCTGATATGATTACCCCCAGGTCCCTTTCCTTTTTTGTTGTTGTTACTACCTCCCCACCCTTTGTGTATTCTTCCCCTGGGTTCTTGTTTCCTAGATGCATTATTTTGCATTTCTTTGCATTGAATCCTAGCTGCCATACTTCTGACCATTCCTCCAATCTTGCCAAGTCCCTTTTCATCCTTTCCATGCCTCCTTGTGTATCAGCCCTGTTGCAGATCTTTGTGTCATCTGCTAAAAGGCATACTTTTCCTTCCAGTCCCTCTGCAATGTCACTGATGAAGACATTAAAAAGGACTGGACCCAATACTGAACCCTGCGGTACCCCACTAGTAACCCCTCTTTCTTCAGAGTGGACTCCATTTACAATTACCTTCAGTGTCCTGTTGTCCAGCCAATGTTTTACCAGGCTACCACCCTGGGTCCCACTCCCAGGCTGGTTAATTTGACTATTAATCTTTGTGTGGGACTGTGTCAAATGCCTTGCTAAAGGTCTAGGTAGGCCATGTCCACAGCCCTCCCTGGTCTACTACTTTGGTCACCCAGTCAAAGAAATCTATTAGATTTATCTGACATGACCTTCCCGCTGAACCCATGCTGCCTTGGGTCTTGTGCTCCACTGGCCTCTAGGTACTCAACTATTCTTTCCTTCAGAAGTGACTCCATCACTTTCCCTACCACAGAGGTCAGACTGACGGGTCTGTAGTTTTCTGCCTCTGTCTTGGTCCCACTTTTGTGAAGGGGAATCACATCCGCCTTCCTCCAGTCCTCGGGTACCACACCATCCTCTCATGATTTATTAAAAAGAGTAGCCAGTGGTTTCACTAGTTCCTCCCTTAATTCTTTTAGAATTCTGGGGTGAATTCCATCAGGACCCATTGCTTTGTCCACCTTCAGTTTTAGGAGTTCTTGCAGAACCCTTTCTTCTGTGAAAGGACTAGGATCGTTCCCCTATAAAGAGTGCTCCTGTTAATTGGATGAGGCACTTCTCCCTCCTCTTTTGTGAATACTGAGCAGAAATATTCGTTCAGTATTCCTGCTTTTTCACTGTCCCCCTCTGCCCACCCACCGTTCATTCTATTCAGCCTCACTATCCCTCCGTTTGTC
The DNA here is from genome assembly GCA_016271365.2 of Neoceratodus forsteri. Taxonomy (NCBI): domain Eukaryota; kingdom Metazoa; phylum Chordata; order Ceratodontiformes; family Ceratodontidae; genus Neoceratodus; species Neoceratodus forsteri. The sequence goes on from CM028133.1 coordinate 998,113,337, forward strand.
TTTCTACGCTCGCTGATGTACCTACAAAAGGTTTTATCCCCCTTCTTAACTGAGTTGGCTATCTTTTCCTCAGTTTGGGCCTTTGCTATTCTGACTTCCCTCCCTGCTTCCTTCTGTCTTAACTGGTACAGATCTCTGTCCTGCTCCTTCTGTGTTTCCTTATACTTCCAGAATGCTATCTTCATCTTCCTGACTTTCACAGCCACCTCTCTTGAGAACCATAGTGGCTTTTTTTTTCATTTTGATTTGTTTATTTGCTTCACACAAAGGCTTGTTGCCTCTGTGATGGCAGTTTTGATAATTCCCCATTGTTGCTCCACACATCCTTCTAGCCAGTTTGCTAGTGTTTTTCTGAGGCACTCTCCCATCTTGCCAAAGTCAGCCCTCCTAAAGTCCAGTACCCTCACTTTTGTATGGCTTGACTCTGTAGCTGAGTTTAACGTGAACCACACTGTTTGATGGTCACTTGTCCCCAGATGGCAACCCACTTCTAGATCTGAGATCCTCTCACTGCCCCCGTTTGAAAGTATGAGGTCTAAGATTGCCCCTCATGAGTGGGTTCCAAAACTAGTTGTCTAATGCCTGCCACCTGTAGGGCATCAAGAATGGCCCTGTTTTGGATGTCGCTGCAGCAAATGTGCTCCAGTTAACATCTGGCATATTCAGGTCTCCCATCAACAGTATCTCCTTTCTCTGCCATTCTAAGAATGCCTTCTATCATATCCTTGTCCATTCCTTCCCCTGACATGGGGTCTGTACACAACCCTGTGCAGATTGTGGTGCCCTTTCCAGTCTCCAAGGTGACCCCAGTGCCTCCTCTCCTCCCTCCCTGTTTACTCTTTTGTTCAGTTGCTTTTATCCCTTCCTTTACATAGAGAGCTACTCCTCCCCCTCTTCTCCCCTGCCTGTCTGTCCTGTAGGTTATGTACCCTGCTATGTTAACATCCCAGTCATGGTTCTCTGTGTACCATGTTTCTGTGACTGCTACGATACCCAGGCATCCCTCTTCCATTAAGGCCATCAGCTCAGGGAGTTTGTTTCCCAGTCTATGGGCATTGGAACTTATTACCCTCCATTTCCTGATGGCCTTACTCCCTTTTGCCCCATCCCTGTCCTTCTTGCCTTTGTCACTTTCTCCATTTACCCCTGCCCTTCTCCCTATCAACACCTCTATGTTGGTGTTTGCTGCACTTACTACCGTGATTATTTGGGGGGGCTAGGATTTTCCTGCTCCTTTCAGTGCCTCCCCTTGGCTAGTTTAAAGCTTGCCAATGAAGCATTTAAACCTATCACCTAGGATCCTGGTTCCCCTCCCAGACAGATGCAGCCCATCATGCCAGTATAGGCTTGCATCACTCCAGGTGGACCTCCAGTCCCCAATGAAGCCAAATCCCTGAGCTCCACACCAGTTTTTCAACCATTGATTGAATCCCATGGTGCAGAACACCCTAGCCTCTCCTATGCCATAGATGGGTAGCACCTCCGAGAAGGTTACCATGCATGCTACTTGACTAAGGCCCCTCCCCAATTCCACAAACTCTTCCTGCACTTCTCTAATCCCTTTCTTGGCCAGTCATTTGTCCCTAGGTGGACAATGACATCCAGCTCCCTCCCCTGTGCAGTTGCTCTGGCAATCCTGAGGATTCACTCCCTAGAAAGGGATTAGAGAAGTGCAGGAAGAGTTTATGGAATTGGGGAGGGGCCTTAGTCAAGTGGCACGCACGGTAACCTTCTCGGAGGTGCTACCCATCTATGCCATAGGAGAGGCTAGAGTGTTCCGTACCATGGGATTCAATCAGTGGTTGAAAAACTGGTGTGGAGCTCAGGGATTTGGCTTCATTGGGGACTGGGGTCTACTTGGAGTGATGCAAGCCTATACTGGCATGATGGGCTGCATCTGTCCGGGAGGGGAACCAGGATCCTAGGTGATAGGTTTAAATGCTTCATTGGCAAGCCAAACCAGCTGCTGGGGAGGCACTGAAAGGAGCAGGAAAACTAGCCCCCAAACAATCACGGTAGTATGTGGCAAACACCAACCTGGAGGTGTCGATAGGAGAAGGGCAGGGGTAAATGGAGAAAGTGACAAAGGCAAGAAGGACAGGGAGGGCAAAAGGGGTAAGGCCATCAGGAAATGGAGGGTAATGAGTACCAATGCTTAGTCTGGGCAACAAGCTCCTGAGCTGGTGGCCTTAATGAAGAGGGATGCCTGGATATCATAGCAGTCACAGAAACATGGTACACAGAGAACTATGACTGGGATGTTAACATACCAGGGTACATTACCTACAGGAGAGAGACAGGTAGGGAGAAGAGGGGAGGAGTAGCTCTATGTAAAGGAAGGATAAAAGAAACTGAACAAAGAGTAAACAGGGAGGAGAGAGGCACTGTGGGTCACCTTGGAGACTGGAAAGGCACCACAATCAGCACAGGGTTGTGTACAGACCCCATTTCAGGGGAAGGAATGGACAAAGATATGATAGAAGGCATTCTTAGAATGGCAGAGAAAGGGAGATATTAAGGATGGAGACCTGAATATGCCAAATGTTAACTGGAGCACATTTGCTGCAGCGACATCCAAGAGCAGGGCCATTCTTGACCCCTACAGGTGGCAGGCATTAGACAGCTAGTTTCGGAACCCACTCATGAGGGAGCAATCTTAGACCTCGTACCTCAAACGGAGGCACTGAGAGGATCTCAGATCTAGAAGTGGTTGCCATCTGGGGACAAGTGATCAAAACAGTGTGGTTCACGTTAACTCAGCTACAGAGTCAAGCCATACAAAAGTGAGGGTACTGGACTTTAGGAGGGCTGACTTTTGGCAAGATGGGAGAGTGCCTCAGAAAAGCACTAGCAAACAGGCTAGAAGGAGGTGTGGAGCAACAATGGGAATTATCAAAACTGCCATCACAGAGGCAACAAGCCTTTGTGTGAAGCAAATAAACAAATCAAATGAAAGAAAAGCCACTATGGTTCTCAAGAGAGGTGGCTGTGAAAGTCAAGAAGAAAAAGATTGCATTCCAGAAGTATAAGGAAACACAGAAGGAGCAGGACAGAGAGCTGTACCAGTTAAGGCAGAAAGAAGCAGGGAGGGAAGTCAGAATAGCAAAGGTCCAAACTGAGGAAAAGATAGCCAACTCAGTTAAGAAGGGCGATAAAACTTTTTATAGGTACATCAGAAAGCATAGAAAGACAAAGGGAGGGATAGTGAGGCTGAATAGAATAAACGGTGGGTGGGCAGAGGGGGACAGTGAAAAAGCAGGAATACTGAATGAATATTTCTGCTCAGTATTCACAAAAGAGGAGAGGGAAGTGCCTAATCCAATTAACAGAAGCACTCTTGATAGGGGGGTCGATCCCAGTCCTTTCACAGAAGAAAAGGTTCTGCAAGAACTCCTAAAACTGAAGGTGGACAAAGCAATGGGTCCTGATGGAATTCACCCCAGAATTCTAAAAGAATTAAGGAAGGAACTAGTGAAACCACTGGCTACTCTGTTTAATAAATCATGGGAGGATGGTGTGGTACCCGAGGACTGGAGAAAGGCGGATGTGATTCCCCTTCACAAAAGTGGGACCAAGACAGAGGCAGGAAACTACAGACCTGTCAGTCTGACCTCTGTGGTAGGGAAAGTGATGGAGTCACTTGAAGGAAAGAATAGTTGAGTACCTAGAGGTCAGTGGAGCACAGGATCCAAGGCAGCATGGGTTCACAGCGGGAAGGTCATGTCAAATGAATCTAATAGATTTCTTTGACTGGGTGACCAAAGTAGTAGACCAGGGAGGGGCTGTGGACATGGCCTACCGAGACTTTAGCAAGGCATTTGACACAGTCCCACACAAAAGATTATTAGTCAAATTAACCGGCCTGGGAGTGGGTCCCAGGGTGGTAGCCTGGGAAAACTTTGGCTGGACAACAGGACACAGAAGGTAATTGTAAATGGAGTCCACTTGAAGAAAGGGCGTTACTAGTGGGTACCGTAGAGGGTTCAGTATTGGGTCCAGTCCTTTTTAATGTCTTCATCAGTGACATTGCAGAGGGACTGGAAGGAAAAGTATGCCTTTTTGCAGATGACACAAAGATCTGCAACAGGGTTGATACACAAGGAGGCGTGGAAAGGATGAAAAGGGACTTGGCAAGGTTGGAGGAATGGTCAGATGTATGGCAGCTAGGATTCAATGCAAAAAAGTGCAAAATAATGCACCTGGGAAACAAGAACCCAGGAGAAGAATACACAATGGGTGGGGAGGTAGTAACAACAACAAAACAGGAAAGGGACCTGGGGGTAATCATATCAGATGACCTTAAGGTTAGCAAGCAATGTGAGAAGGCAGGGAGGGCCAGGGGTATACTGGGATGTATAGGAGAGGCATCAGCAGCAGAAAACAGGAAGTTGTTATCCTCTGTACAGACAGTTGGTGAAACCCCATCTGGAATACTGTGTCCAGTTCTGGAGACCCCATCTCTGCAAGGACATAGACAGGATAGAGGCAGTCCAGAGGAGGGCAACTAAAATGGTGCAGGGTCTGCAAGAGAAGCCGTGATGAGAAGAGATTAAAGGAGCTTAATATGTATACCCTGAGGAAAGAAGGGAGGGGGGACATGATAGAAACTTTCAAGTACCTCAAGGAATCAACAAAGTCCAAGAGGGTAGCATCTTTCAGAAAAAGAGACTTGCAAGAACAAGGGGACACAATTTAAAGATAGAAGGAGGGCGGTTCAGGGGCAATGTGAGGAAGTATTATTTCACAGAGAGGGTAGTGGATGCATGGAACAGCCTTCCTGAGGAAGTTGTGGAGTCTAAAACTGTGGGAGAATTCAAGAATGCATGGGACAGACATAAGGCAATTCTTGTGGGGGGCAGGAAGATATAGGCTGTTGGTTAAATAGGATCTGCGGCCTATCCTGTAGGTAGGGAAATGGGCAGACTAGATGGGCCTAGCGGTCCTTATCTGCCATCAAATCTATGTTTCTATGCTCCAGATCCTGAGGATCTACTTCCTGTCCCTCCAAGCCATGGCGCCAGGCAGGCACCTTACCTCCCTCTCCCCTTCCTCCCCCAGTTCTACCTTCCTAACAATGGAGTCCCCCACCAGGAGTTGTTTCCTTCCCCTGTGGAGTCCCCTGCCACCCTCTTGTGGGTCTCCTTTGTAGAGGTACCCAGCATCCTCCTTGGTCTCCACTGTGGGTGCCTCCACAGAGGAACCACACTTTGCCAGAATGGCATAGGAATTGTGGAGCGGTACAACTGGAGGGATGTGCCTCTGTTCCACCACCCTCACCATCCCTGAGCCCACTATGGTCCAACCGCTCCTCTTTCTTGGCAACCTCTGAGGCAACGGCAGTGGCACTGGTGGTCCCTGGATGGAAGAGGAGATCCCACAAATCCTGGCCAACTCAGCCTGGAGATGAGCAACCTCCTCCCTCAGCCCAGAGAGGTGCCTGCAGATGGGACAACACCGCATCCTCCAGAACATCTCCCGGAAGAGTGCTGCTCCACAGCCACTGCACTGCACCACTCCAATCATGTCTTATTTCTGGCCCCTTAACTGTTTGCAATCCTTACTCTTTCCTCTGTTTTTTTCTCTCTCTCCTTACTTTCTGCCTGTGTGCCCTTTAAGCTCCTGATTGTCCTGTTCTGAGACAAGAATATCCTATATTTCTCAGTAGGTAAGAAATCTTATTTCAACTGGCAGTAGTGAAAAATGCTGTACCTCACTTTATTTTCGACATATGGGTGGTGAAAGGCATCATGGGTGTCGCAATGTCAGTATATGGCAAATTATACAATTCTGGAACAGTGTAACTTTGTCATGCTTAAGTATTTTAGCACCAAAGCAGAAAAAGGAACATATGTTGGACCAGGGCTTGCCACCCTGCAAATTTCAGGCTAAAGGAGCTAACCGTTTCCTTGCAGGAAGATTGCAAAGATGTGCAGTCATCAGGACCATACTTTTGCAAAATAGTTTCGCAAACATGAAAGCGTAGGAAACAGAAGATATGAAAGTGTCGCATTTGCAAAAGTATATCAAATAGTGTCGCAAACGGAAGACACAAGAGTGTCGCATTTGCAAAAGCATGCAAAACAGTGTCATAAAATACTGTCACTAACATGAAAGTGTCACAAATGCATATCAGAAGACTGTCACATTTGTGAAAGTGATTTTCGAAAGTTTTTCAGGAAATGTGCAAAATCCTGTTTTGGATCTTGTGAACCGCAAAATACCATATGTATAGTCTGTGTTATGTATTGGTGGCACCGTGTGGCCCAAGATGCCCAGTTATGCATAGTGATATGTGTATGTGTGGTGGTGGTGGGGGTGGGGGGAATACGGAGTTAAGATTTTCAGCCCTAACGCTGAATTTCCTCACTTTTGTTGCTATAGAACAACCCTAACTGATGCATTAAACTAATTTTTTTGCCATGAATTTCCCTTCTTTTTGAGAATGTGCATTATAAATAGAGCACTGCGCTGCCACCATGTGATTTTTTTTCACATAGTAATAGTAACACAAACACAAGCGCAAAAGGTAACGCACATGGTGACACAAATGTAAACGATAATGCAAACGGTAAGAGAAACACAAGCGCAAACATTAATGAAATCAGAAATGGAAATGTAAAAGGCAATGAAAATGCTAACAGCAACAGAAATGCAAACATTAATGAAAACAATAACGCAAACACTAACGCCAACGGAAACACAAAAGCAAGTGGTAACGAAAATGCAAACAGTAGCAGAAATGGAGACAGAAATGCAAATGGTAATGGCAATGCAGAAGGAAACAGTAATGCAACTGACAATAAAAATGCTACCGAAAATGTAAATGCTAAGGACAACAGAAATGCAAATGCAAATGGTGACAAACACACAAACAGTAAGGGTAACGCAATTGGAAATGCAAATGGTTATGGCATCACCAATGATTGTTGCCAAATGGAATACTAACACAAACAGAAATGCAAATGCAAGCATGTACACAAACACAAATGGCAATATGCACAGTCAAGGTAATGCAATTGGAAACGCAAATGCTTATGGTAAGACCAATGATTATGCCAAAGAAAACACAAACGGAAATGCAAACACAAGCTCCTATTCAAACGCAAATGACAATACACATGGTGATGCAAAAGGAAACGTAAACAAAAACAGTAATGGAAATGCAAATGGTAACAGTAATGCAAATGCAAGTGCAAATGCAAAGGGTAACGCACATGGTAATGTATATGGAAATGCTAAAGCAAATGGTTAAGGAGGCTCAAGCGAAAACGATAACTGTAACAGCAATGCAAAGGCACACACTTTCTGTCTCAAAAAGGTGCACTCAGAAGCACAGTGAATACAAAGAATATATTAATAATAATGGCCCTCGGAGCAGAAAATCAACACTTGGAATACTATATTGCTTATATTTCAGGAACCATACGATGTAGTAAAAAAAATTATAATCTCATATTATTTATGACTTTCCTGGCTAGTTTTGCACTTAGCCCCATAGTGGGGGGCCAAGCATTTTTCTGTTGAAAAGCCAGTTTCTTGAAGCATTTTCGAGATACGAGCCCGGAAAGGCATGGTGGATGCCATAATGTTAGCCTATGGAAAAAAATTGTCAACATCAGAGTTCTGAAACTTTGCAGCCCTCTAATATTTTCTCACCAAACCACCAAAAGGCACATCTGTGGCATCTTGGCTTCTTCCCTCCAAATTTCAGCACAAAAGAGCAAACGTTTCTTTTGCAGCAGGGTGGCAAAGATTTGCTATTCTTTTGGCAAAAGTGTCACAAAGTAGTGTCATGATTTGCAACACTTTCGCAAAACAAATCATGAAAGTGTCACAAGTGCAACACTACTTTGTGACACTACTGTTTCCAAAAATTTGAAAAACATATTTCTGGGGTGTTTAACCCCCAAAAAAAGACATGGCTAACATCCTCAGGGCTGGACTAGGTGAACACAAAAAGAATTATGTCCCTAGAGGGTCCCAAATTTAAATGCCAAGCATTTCTGTGATCACCAACTGAAAACAAGATGGCTGACTCACAACACTACAGGGGTCATTTGCAACACTAAAAATTGCATTTGCGACACTGTCAAACTTTTTGTTAACTTTTCCCATTGACAATAATGGGAAATATGGTTTCTGAATAACGTTTGAACCGTTTAATATTTTTTCATGAAATCTTGGAAAGGCACATCCAGGAACCCAGCTGCATGTTCACTGAAGGTTTCAGACTGGTCACACACACCATGCGACCTGTAGGTGCGAGAAAGCATATGCAAAAATGTGTAATTACCACATTTTAGGGTGCTACGTATCACCGCAACCATACATCCAACCATTACAAAGCTTGGCAGATCCAGAAGCCTGTGGTACTGCTCTGTGCATACCAAATTTCTGGCAAATCTGTCATATGGTGGCAAAGTTATTAAGTGGCCAAATTTTACACCTTAACCTTAAATGGGGTACTCAACCTAATTATAGTGGCACTATCGTGCCACTATTTTATATATATATATATATATATATATATATATATATATATATATATATATATATATAGGATACATGATGTGCAGGAGTGGAATATGAAAATATTTTCACTCCTGCAAAGTTAAATATACAGTGTTCACAATTCTGGAGTGAAAATATTTTCCATGTTCCATGATTTGCACATCATGTGTTCTATTTATACCATGGGGAGAGATCAATTTTAGTGAGAGAAGTATGTTTATTGTTGTGAGGTTCATGTCTCTTTAAATGATGTTGGTGCTGTGGTAGTGTGTGTGAGAGATTTTATGAATGGGTTGTTGAAATGAGTTGAAATGAGTTGTGATTTGTTGATGTGTGTGTGTGTGTGTGTGTGTGTGTGTGTGTGTTGATTGGGTGTGCTGTAGTTTGGTGATTGGTTGGCTGGGGGGGTTCTTTTGTGTGGCAGTGAGAAACATGGTGGTGATTTCCCTTGGCAGGTCTGTGCCTTTATTTTTGGATCTTTAACATTTATTTACAAGTTTTAGGCTTCATGTGTTTGTATGCTTGGTGCACATTTTACATTTGTTGTGCTGCTCGCTGTTTTATTTTTATAGTAACATTTCGTTCAGTAGTTTCGGTACTCTGTGACAGTTACACGTTTGTTTTTTACTGCTGGAACAAGTGTGTGAAATTAAAGCAACTGGTTGTTACATAGTTTAATAATTGTAAGTTAAAAGTAATGCAAACAATCATGTTGTAAGTCTGGAGATGTAAGTTATATGACTGTTGCTGTTCACCGCTGTCGTGTGTTTCAATCCGAGTCGGAATGCGATGATATTACTGTTTGGTTTATGTTTTAAAGCTTAGTTTGTTGATCTGTGGCATGATTGTAACATTCTTTTGTGAATTTGGAAGGTTCATGTTTGGAATGTGCTGTTTCTTTTTTTGTTTCACAGGTCTATATGTGAGAATGCAAGCTTCACTGATCCAATGCGGTCAGCTTTTCAAATGCAGCACGAGATCTCTGCTGGTTGCTACATTTTGAAGCACTACTGCAGGTGACTGTGATTATGTATGTTAATTGTGTTGATCTGAGTATTGGGACTGTGCAGAAGTAAGCAAATTACAGGGGTGTTTCTCAGTGTTTTCACATGCAGGTGGCTGTCGTCAGCAGAGTAGGTATAAATGGTATTTATTTTAACTCTGCTGACTTCAGGAGGATTTATTCCACTGCAGTGAAAATAACATAATTTATTTCACTGGAATTGATCTCACTCCCATGGTTTAAGTATAAATATATTAGCATATAAAATCAGACATCTATTTGAGTTAAAGTAAAGTCAGAATGAATTTAGGAGGTTTAAATGTTGCCCCTATCTATTGTATAATCATGTTGAGAAGCAACAGTGAACAAGAATGGGGCAACATTTAGGCCTCACAACCCCAATGACACACCCTGTCTTCTGTCAATCTTGGGATGATTGGTGTGTCCATGAGAGGGGGAGGGGCAACCCTAAAGATTTTTCATTTCCTGACTTTTTGTGTTTTAACCCTAAATGATGCATTAATGCAGTTTTTTGTATTGAATTTCCTTATTTTTTTGAGAAAGAATAGAAATTGGGGGGGGGGTGGCTTGACCGCCAAGGGAACGGCAGCATAATTCTTGGGCTCCTTCCTCTCTGAGAATAACCCATGGTGGGTCTGTTTAATCCCGGGATGTGAACTTTATTGTTGCTAAATACTAGCTAGGGAGACTGCTCTGAATCAACCGGTATGACTTTCTCCGATGATACTGTATTGCAAAGTAGCTATTTTTCACCAGTTACCCGCGAGTTGTGACGATCAGCTAGGCCATAGGAATTGCAGGCCTAATCCACAAGACTCTTGGTGTATTTGCCCCACTCAACCTACAGATGGAGTCTACATCAACATTCCTCCCAGCTCAACTGACCCCAAATAAGGTGCGACTGATGTTTCTTTGCCTATAATCTCTCCAGTTCAAGGTACGAGTGTGCATTTGCCATCGGTGGCTGAATCGCTAACGTATATCACCCGTATGCTGGAGACGGTTTTGCTACGAGTTGATACCATTAATATTACACTAACAAATACCACTGCAGATGTACATTTGATACAGGATTGTTTAAATGTAGCAGAACAAAAGGTAGAAACTCTGGAAATGCTGCAAGTCAAACTAGTACAGAGAGTACGAATGCAAGATCTACAGTTGGAAACATTGCTTACCAGAGTGAAAGATCAGGAGAATAGGGGGAGATGCAACAACTTCCAAATTGTTGGAGTTCCTGAGGGCTCTGAGGGATCATCCATGGAAAAGTTTCTTAATGAGACACTCCCTAAGATGCTAGGTGAGTGCTGGAGAGGCCCAGTTGAAATTGAAAGAGCCCATCGAATCATTGGCAGGAAGGACAAACAGCAACTAGCTCCAAGGCCAATAGTGGCATATTTCTTGAGATATTCTACAAAGGAACATATTCTAAGTGCTGCTCGAGATCTGTGTGAAATTTGGTGGCAAGGAGTGCTGATTTCTATATATAGAGACTTCGCACAGAAGACAGTGAACAAACGCAGAGCTTATGGCCCTATTAAGAAAATACAGTCAGCTCACAATTTCCAGTACAGATTTAAGGGTCTAACCAGACTGTTGGTCTCTAAAGAAGGGTGAGAATTGCTAGCAGACACTCCTGAGGAGATTGAAAGATGGGCTTCTAAGTTTTGGCCTAACCTACCCCTTCAAACTTCACCCCCCCAGAAGGCTATGGGACCCCTCTGATACCAGAACTAGGAACCGATATCACCAGCCATGGAATCCAGAGGGTAGTTGTGCTATGGGACCAGGTCCTTGGTTTGACAAATCCCCCAGAGAAAGGCCCCCCTTTATGAGTCTTATGCCTGCACTTACAACAGCTGTTAGTCTGGGTCAGCCTTTTCTCCCTCCCAGGAACACCATTTTAACCCCAAGACAGTGACTATGATCTAGAAGTGGCCAACAACTATCCCCGAGCAGCAGAAAACAGCTCCACCAGTGAAGATGCCTAGAGACGAGCCCTTGGAGTCCTTTTCAAATTGCCCTGTGAATATAACAGAGCTCTCTTCGTCTAGTCATGGAAACCATATGGACTGGGCTGATATCCCAGAATCTTCTCTTTTGGAAGCGGTGGACATTTCCAGTCAGCTTAAACCAGGCATTAAATCATATGCAGCAGCGGTAGCTTCTGAGGAAGTTCCTGTTTTCAGTGGTAGCTCCCAGCAAGCAATGACCCGGGATGGAGAATCCCCTGGCTGAATTTTCAACTGTACTGACTGCAGTTTGCAATACCTTACTGTATAATGTTCTCACTTGCTTTGTTTAATGATAGTATAGAGATACAGCATAGTTTTTTTCCCTGTGGCTGCTGAAACTCCCTGAGGCATGTTGCTCTGACGAAGAAGGGTCTTCTCCCCCCCCATCATGAATGATCCCTTCCCCCCCAACACCACCACCTTCTAAGTCTGGTAACTGGGAAGTATAAGCACTGTTGTAGCTGCTGAATCTTTATAGTTTGATGTTTAGATTAGCAATGAACCTGCACCATACTGGCAAATTTTATAGAGGGCTTGGCCCTTATCTTTTCGATTACTTTTCCCTACTACCCCTTGTCCTTTTCCTTTTTTTCTTTTTAAGTCCCCCCCCTCCACTCTCCATATCTGGTTTATACCCATCCTCCCGGGATTACACCTTCCCTTGGAAATTATTCCTCAGATGAGGATGGATAAGTCCAGTTTAGGTTGTGACTTTCCTCGATAACCCCTGAGCACAGATGCAAGCAGAGCCGAGGATTTGTTTATCCTCTTTCCCTGAAACGTCTGTAGCAGTTAGTGTTCAATCGCTTTTTGGAATTGTTTCAATAGCATTGCATACCTGAGCCTGATTAGCGCAAGCTTTCTGTGTTCATTAGTATCTAGTTTTAGCTGGTGTTAGATATAACTGTTAGCATGTACACTTCCTGCGGTTGTCATTGACAATTAATATATACTGTCTTGGGTTTCAGTGTGCAGTATCCTCTAGATAATTGATAACAGGTCACAGTACGTCTCTTAGGCAGTATCTCTCAAACAGGGTATTAGAGGTCTATCTCTCCTGAACAAATTGGAGGAAGCGCATAGGTTTTTGACATATTCATAACCATGCCCCCAGCTGTTGTACAGGGTCTGCATCTAGTGTCATGGAACGTAAAGGGCCTTTATCACACTATAAAAAGAACTAAGGTGCTTCAGCATCTGCATTCCATGCACACAGACATAGCTCTTTTGCAGGAGACACATCTCCGTAATAAATCTATTCCTTGGCTCAAGAAATCATGGGTTGGCACTATAGCATCTTCTATCTCAAGGGGAGTAGCTATTTTAATTTAGAGATCAAGTACTTGGGTAATAGAGGAATCCCGTTCTGATTAGCAGGGGAAGTGGGTAATAGTCAAACTAAAATCTGGCATGGACAAATTGATAGTATGCAATCTTTATGCCCCAAATGTGGACCAAGTGGAATTTTTCCAAATTTAAGCCAAACTATTGCAGGGCTAGTACAGTCCGACTGCAATATTCACTTGATAATAGGGGGAAATATTAACCTAGTGACAGACATATTTTTGGATAAATCCCGTCTGACGCCACAAACCCACATGAAGGCACATGCTGCTTTGCAAGAAATGATAGCAGAGTGGGGTTTAGTGGACGTCTGGAGGCGTGATCACCCCTAGTGCTGAGACTACACATACTATTCCCTTCCCCACGTGATGTCAATAGTCATATTGACTATTGTTTAGGTAACCAGCCAGCTTCGAGTGCCATCTCGAATAGTGACATAGGCAATATAATTATATCAGACCATGCACCTGTGTCGCTTACTTATTCTTCTCCTAAAGGTCAAAACACTGGTACAAGATGGAGATGTAACCCCCTATTAGTTAAAGATCCTGAATTTCAACAAGAGATGCAGAAAGTGAGTCAGGAATATTTTACTTTTAACACGATTGGAGAAGTCTCAGCTAGTACGATCTGGGAAGCATTTAAAGCCATACTAAGAGGCCATATTACTGCTTTTGCTGCGAACCAGAATAAAACCCCCCAAAAAAGAGGTGGAGTTGCTATAATCAGAACCCACTGCCCTAGAGGGCCATTTTAAAGTTTCCCAGACCACTGCTACTAGAGACTCCTCACCGATGAGGCATATTGTAGGGCTTAAATATCGTATAAATTCACTCTTACATCATAAGGCAGAATGGACTTTGCTTAGGGCTAAACATCAATGCTGGGAAGGAGGGGATAAAGCTCCTTGCTTACCAATTGTGGAAGCAGCAAGCATCTTCAAAGAAACAGGCCCTCCGGACTTCCACAGGCTCCATGGCTAGCGATCTGTAGGGCATTAATGAGACCATGAAAAATTACTATCAGACCACATATCAATCTAAATCCATAGATACGCAGGAACAGCTTTCACCTAAACTGTGTCAGTTTTGTTAAGGTTTCACAATACCCTCATTATCTCAGGAGCAAGTTGACCTATTAGACTGCCCTATCTCACAGGCTGAGCTGCGACAGACCTTATTTCGTATGGCTAAAGGGAAAGCTCCACGGCCAGATGGAATGACCATCGAGCGCTATCAAGCCTTGGATCAGGAAACTGTGACCCCCTTGTTACTCGTTCTACAATGTGCCCACTCTTCAGGCTATGTCCCCACCACAATGAATAAGGCTTTGATTACCGTAATACCTAAAAAATCTGATGACCCTCTGAACTGTTCCAATTTTCACCCTATGTAATTACTGCCAGTGGACCCAAAGATCCTAGCTAAAATATTGGCTACCAGATTGCAGAATATCCTTGACTCTATTATCCACCCATCCCAAGTTGGTTTAATGCCTGGAAAGGTAGGCTTAGACAATACCAGGTTGCTACTGAATTTGAAGTGGCTGGCAAGTAGAGCTAAAACCCCTATGGCTGCCCTAGCCATTGATTTTGCAAAGGCTTTTGATTCTGTAGAGTGGAACTCTCTCCATGAGATTCTTCACATATATGGATTTGGGCCCCAATTCTGTTTATGGGTCTTGATCCTTTATAATTCCCCAAAGGCTAGGATTCTTACTAACGCCACTATTTCTTCCTCCTTTCCATTATATAGGGGTACCCGCTATGGCTATCCCCTATCCTCTCTTCTCTTTTTAATTGCCCTGGACCCCCTATTCCACGCTTTTGACACTACAGTGGGGCTTACAGGTATATGGGCATACGGCAAATCCTATACGGTGGCAGCTTATGCAGATGATCTGCTACTTATCCTATCTCATCCCAAAGATTCACTACCAATAGCCCCCTTAGTCCTTAAAAGCTTTGTGGCATTATCAGGCCTACAGGCTAATCAAGGGAAGACTGTCTTGGCCCCACTGAATTCACTCTGCCTACTGGAATGTCTCAATGGCACAGAACTTAAGTGGCCTCTGCAAGGCTTTTCCTATTTGGGGATCTATATACCTTCTAATTGGGCAAATTTTGAATCAACTAACTTTTCCCCTTTTTTAAAACAATTAAGTGTAGAAATGGACCGCTGGCCAAAATTGCACTTATCTCTGATGGGCACAGTGGCTTCGGTATGAATGATCTTGCTCCCTAGGGTCTTATACTTATTCAATAATCTTTCAATACGAATCTATCCCAAACTTTTTGCTTCCCTTGGGAAGATGGTATCCACTTTAATATGGGAAAAGAAGGCACGTAGATGGGGGAAAAACAAACTTAGGGCACACTGGACTACAGGAAGCCTTGAGGCCCCTTGGTTTTAGAACTACCACCTAGCAAGTACAGCTGCCCAAATCACAAAGTGGTTCATACCATCCAACACCTCTTGTCCAGTGTGGGTTGGTCTTGAAACATATATGGCAGCTTCAACCCTACTTAGATCCTTGCTGAGCTCTAGTGGCTCCACAGGCAAGGACCTTTCTTCAGTTACTTGTCACTCCCGGTATCCTTGGCGTTGCATTATGACTCTCTCCCACACCCCCAAGGATGCATGGGCCCCACCTCTGGCTTATGCAGGATTATGGCACAACACCTTTATTACATTGGAGGGACAACCTCTTAATTGGCCTTCCTGGAAGTGTAAGGGCATCTGCTATGTGATGGACCTTATGATGCCCGGCTCGAATACACTATTATCCTCTCCTCAGTTAAAGAATAAATTCAATCTTCCAAACACCGATTTTTGGTGGCATCTCCAAATACGTAGCCTTTTATATGCCCTCTCTGCTTGAACATGGCCAGATAATAAATGGAAGTGGCTTACCACTTTACATAAGGAAACTTCCTTACATGGTCGTATAGGTAAATTCTATGCTATAGGTAGAGACTCTCAGTCTGACCCCACAGAACATTGAAGAATCCGATGGGAGGCTGAGATGGGTGTAGCTATATCTGGAACTACTTGGGCTGGTTGTCTTCAAAATGTGCATAAGTTGTATAAAAATTCTTAAAGTCAGTTGATACAGCTAAAAATTTTGTTTCACTGGTACAGAACTCCAGCCGTTCTGTGTTCTGAAGGAATATTGTCACATTCCAACTGCTGGAGATGCCAACAACCCAGAGCCCACCTTTTTCACATACTGTGGGAATGTCCACAACTCTCTGCTTTCTGGGCTGCAATTAGACAAGATTACTGTCTGGTCTTGGGTACAAGGAATCTTCAGCTAGACTCTAAACTATTGTTGAGGAATATGTTTAACCTTACTATGTTGCCAAAGGCCCTCTGAGAGTGGGTCATGTTGGCCCTATTAGAGGCAAAGTGGCTCCTTTTAATGCATTGGAAGCAAGCTAACAGTCCAAGCATAGGATTATGGCATTCAGCTTTAGCTAAATTAGCACTGCTGGAAAGGTTGACCTATGCTCACCGAGGCCAACTGGATTATTTCTATAAAAAGTGGGATTCTTATTTTAACTCACCACTGTGTAAAACCCTTCCCCCTTTGTGTAACCCTCCTCCCTCTGGTTCTAAGATAGACCTGTTTACATACCCCAGTTACCCTATTAATAAATGAGGAGCTACAATTAGGAAGGATAGGCTATATATATATATATATATATATATATATATATATATATCTATTAATGTATATATTCTGACTATATGTGTTTAGCCTCTTGTAACATACTGTGTGTTGTAAGCCTATGGCTCTTGAGGAATTTTCTACATGTATGAGAGAAATGAATATGGAAGTGTGATGTAAAACTTGAAAATCTTAATAAAATCTTCTATGATAAAAAAGAATAGAAAATGAAGAACTTGCAGAAGTTGGTGGGAGTGCGGGCGCTTCGGGCCCTGCTCTCCCACCAACTTATAAACATTTCTCTACCATCAACACCCTCCAAATGTCAATGTAAAAGACCAAACTGTGTCCAAGATATAACATGTTAAAGTTTGAGATTTTCATTCATCAGAGTTGCAGAATTCCACACCTGTTGACATTTTACAGAGACAACTACTGAAAAGCACATCCATGACACTAAGGCTAGGTACCTTATCAGTTTCAAGGCACCACCACAATGCAAAACACTGTCCACAAAATGTAAATTGTGTCACCCAATATCTCCACAAAAAATATTTTCTATGACACATAAACACTGTATTTCACATGTACAGGACATGCCATCAACACCCTCTAAATTTCAAGTAAAAAGACCAAACCGTGTCTGAGATATTTAAACTTAAAGATTTTGAATGTTGACCTATATATTCCTTTATAAAATCTGCCCATCTTGTCCCTCCCTCGCGGTCAAAGATGGCGATCAAAGAATCTCATGATCAAAGAATTTGCAGGCTCGCAATCAAAGAATTTGCAGGCTCATGATAAAAGAATAAAAAACAGTGAAATGTGACTTTTAGGCAGAACTACATGAAACCACCGCCATGCCTCAACAGAGCAAGGCCCCCCTGAGCAAAACCCACCCTCATATGTGTTCCTAGGCCCCCCTGAGCTGAGAAAATTGTATTTTAACCTCACGATGCAAGATTGCAGTCAAAGAATCTCACGATCAAAGAATTTGCAAGCTCACAATCAAAGATCGTTAGCGAGTAGCAATCAAAGAATTGAAAACATTATAACTCTAGTTTTTGAACATTTAAGGTGAAATCAAAGGCATGGGTTGATAGATCGAAGCCTCCTGAGTAAAATTCATGCATGTTTTACTTCAGGAGTGACCCCTGAGCTGAGATATTTGATTTTCTTCTGACGGAATTTAAAACACAAGATGGCAGACCTCGGGATCAAAAAATTCTTGGAGACAAAGATTCTTTGACTGTGAAGCTGCAAATTCATTGACCACCAGGTGGGATGAGATGACCCAAACCCCATTCTTTGTTCACAAAACAACCATATAAATGTTCCCATTGACTTATAATGGGAGTTTAAAAGTGCCATAACTTTTGAATGCCTGGGGCCAACAAGCATGTAAAGAACAAACTGTTCCACGAAAAGTATACCCAGTGGAAGAGAGGCAGGACACTGTTTATAGACAGAGTGAGAATAGTGGATGGAGAGGGACATGAAATCTCCCACTGTGTGAATTATGTGCACCCAGACGGAGTAATAATTGAAGCTCCTGACCCCCGGTACTATTGGCCTCAGTGCAAGGACCTCTCAGTAAATAAGCCCGTGCCTACAAAATGGAGTGCCGAGCAGTGGTAGTCAATACTGCCACACCAGACTGTGAAGTGCCTTATTGATCCACCAATATGGACATCCAGGACTCAGGTGCCCCACATTCATCAGTCTACAGTGTACCGGCCTTTCTAGCATCCATCGACTGACCCACCAGATGACTTCAGATCCAGAGAGAACACCAGCCCAGCTGTATCCTGTTCATTGCCTGGTAATCGGATGATGTCGGACCAGCTGTTTTCTTTTTGTTCCTGTTCTAAGGTTCCACCTCCAGAGATGATATCAGCCCAGCTGTTCCCAGATGTGCCCTCCTGTGCCCTCCTGTGCCCTCCTGTGGTTTCTGGAAGATGTCCTCCCAGCTGTATCGGAAGAAATGCTGCCAGGGACAGTCTTCGTCAGAGGTACAGGTTGGTGCTGAATTTCGTACTACATGTGGCTGGTAAGTCTGAACTTTTCTATCTTTATGACATTGCAGTACACACCCTAAACTAACAGACTTCAAAATGTGTGAACTGCCCTCAAAGACTCTCCTTTTCAGGACTTTGGCCTGTTAGAACTGTGCTTCACTGGGCTCCGGCCCAGGAGAGACTCTTTATTGGACTAGCCTTCGGGCATTGTGGTCACTAGTTGGGACTTTTAGGGCGCTCCATCTCCCCAAATGTGTATTGTAAATAATGTTGTTGATTTCTACTGTAAATTCTGTTTTCTACCTTTTTTTTCTAAAAAAAAAAAAAAATGTTTGGGATTCTGCAGTGTTTTGATGGTAGGGGTTTAGGTAGACTGTGTATACAGATTAGGAGTGTGTTTTGTCTTTCTTTTTCTTACAGGTATTCCTGGGAAGACAAGAAGGGAAGAAAAGAAGAGGAGGAGGGGCTCATTGGAGTTCCTCATCAGTGCTTTAGTGTGTGTAGAAATTTAAAGTACTGTGTTGTTATGGTTGTTATTGCTGTATTAACCCTTTCCTTCCACAGGTGTGGTTGTGGGGTTAGGGAGAAGGCAGTAATGTGGTATCTTAATGGTGTGTGGCTGCAGGTTACCCAAGGTCGGGGAGGTCCCTGGGTTGTTTTTTTTGTTTTGGGGTATTAGGTTAAAGGCAGATAGGTTTTCCCTAGAGGGTTAGGGGGGATAGACAGGATGTGGTCCTGAGTGGCCATTGGGACCGCAGTGCTGATCTATCAGGGCTATGCTCTGGGTAGTTCTACCAGAGCCACTAGGTGTCCATGGTAAGTGGATAGTGTAGAGGCTGACATGTCAGCTACAGGCCTCTAGGCCCTTAGTGTTGCCTGCCTGTGCTGGCACATGGTAGGAGGGGGCCTGAGCACCCCCCCTCCACAGGTAGCACATAGGGTTGGATGGCCTAAGGCCAGGTAAATAATGACTGTAGACAGTCATTTTCCTGGCCAAGGGTGAGTGTAACCCCCTTGTTACTCGAGGTTACTAGAATCCCAGTAAGACTTAGTGGTAGGCAGGGAAGGCAGCTTGTGAAACTCCAGTTCAATGGGTTTCACACTGTCTCACTCTGTTCTCAGTCTCAGCTGAGACTGAGGGATGACCACCAATAGAACTTTCACAGCTGCATAAGCCACATTGGAATCTGCAGCAAAGGGAGTTAGATAGAACGTTGGGAGTTTTCAAAGGGAGTCTGCAGTTTGGCTTGAGTGAGTGAAGTTGTACTCAAGTGGTGGAGACTGCTGTTCAGGTGTCAGTGCCCCCTCCCTCCGGGGGGGGATGTAAAGATTCCCAGCAGATTCCTGGGGCAATCCCCTTAATCCTGCTAAGTGGAGGAAAAGCTGCCTGTTTAGTCCAGGATTTATTTTGGAAGATGGAAGATTTGTGAGTCACCTGTGGGGCACCAGCAACTTAAGGGTGAGTGTCTGCTCTGGCTAAAAGGGCATATGTTTTCTTCACCCTGGGACTTGTGTGAAAATCTAGGGATTGAACTACATATTGGGAAGCCTAGAGAAATGGGCCAAGAAGTAGAAGTAGTGTCAAATCCCAGAGTTTTGAGAGATGCAAATAATATGTAGAGGAGATGTGACAGACATCTACCCTTAATCTACATTTAGAAGTTCAGCAAAGGAATGGTTCAGTTTTCCAGAGAAATGGCCGGGTATGGGCTATGGGAGCTGGAGGTGGGTGGCCCTTCCATCTTTAGTGACCAGGTCCACCTCTACGGATTTCTTCTGTGGTTTCTCCTTTGCCTCAGGCACTTGGCCAGTGATGGGGGAAGTACCCAGACTTGGGATTGTAAGGAAAATTCTTTCTAAGAGTTGCAGACTCTAGTGTGGTGTGGGGAACCAAGACATGATACAGTAATTGGTTCATTCGTCCAATGGACCACAGATCAAGTGGCTGGCAGGGGAGCCAGGCCAGTGAGGAAAACCCAAGTGTGTACAAGTCGGGCTGTGTACCCAAAGCTGCATGCAAGTCAGGGCTGTGTGCCTGGTGGGTTCAGAGCTTGAGGGCTGGAAATGGTGATAAAGTGTTCTGTAGTCTCTAATCTGCATTACCAGGAAATGTAGCCCCATGGGGGTCCATCTATGCATTGTTTGTTCAGCTAGTATGTGAATAAAAGCCACACTGAAGAATCCCATTCCTGGTTCTAGACATTACAGTTATTGCTTCCTATGTTTGGATTTACTTGGGTGCCCCTGTGCAGAGTAGCCAAACCTAGGTCCCCCTGTGCCGAGTAACCTCATCCTCCCTGAACCCAGTCCCCACCAGGTACTGCTGTCAGCTTCAACAGCATGCCACCTGTCATTTTGGCAAAAAGGCAGGGGTGAGGGCTACACCAGAATTCTAAAAGAACTAAGGATAGAACTAGTGACACCACTGACTACCCTCTTTAACAAATCATGGGAGGATGGGGTGGTACCCGAGGAATGGAGGAGGGCAGATGTGATTTCCCTTCACAAAAGTGGGAACAAGGCAGAAGCAGGAAACTACAGACCTGCTAGTTTAACCTCAGTGATAGGGAAAATGATGGAATCACTTCTGAAGGAAAGAATTGTCGAGTATCTAGAGGCCAGAGGGGCACAGGACCCAAGGCAGCATGGATTCACAGTGGGAAGGTCATGCCAGACGAATCTGATAGATTTCTTTGACTGGGTGACCAAAGTAGTAGATCAGGGAGGACCTATGGACATGGCCTACCTAGACTTTAGCAAGGCATTTGACACAGTCCCACACAAAAGATTAATATACAAGTTAGCCAGCCTGGAAGTGGGTCCCAAGATGACAGCCTGGGTAAAGAATTGGCTGGAGAATAGGACACAGAGAGTAATAGTAAATGGAGTCCACTCTGAAGAAAGGGGGGTTACTAGTGGGTACCGCAGGGTTCAGTATTAGGACCGGTCCTCTTCAACGTCTTAATAAGTGACATTGCAGAGGGACTGGAAGGAAAAGTATGTCTCTTTGCAGATGACACAAAGATATGCAACAGAGTTAATGCACAAGGTGGGGTGGAAAGGATGAGAAGGGACTTGGCAAAGTTAGAGGAATGGTCAAATGTATGGCAGCTTAGATTCAATGCTAAGAAGTGCAAGGTAATGCACCTGGGAAACAAAAACCCAAGGGAAGAATACACAATGGGGGGTGAGATGCTAACAACAACAAAAATGGAAAGGGCCCTGGGGGTAGTTATATCAGATGACCTAAAGGTGGGCAAGCAATGTGAGAGGGCAGCAAGGAGGGCTGGGGGGATACTGGGATGCATAGGGAGAGGCATCACCAGTAGAAAACAGGAAGTTATTATCTCTCTGTACAGATAGCTGGCGAGACCCCATTTGGAGTACTGCGTGCAGTTCTGGAGACCCAATCTCCACAAAGACATAGACAGGATGGAAGCTGTCCAGAGGAGGGCAACTAAAACGGTGCAGGGTCTGCACCGGAAGACATATGAAGAGAGACTTAAGGAGCTTAACATGTGTAGCCTCGAGGAAAGGAGGGAGAGGGGGGACATGATAGAAACTTTCAAGTACCTCAAGGGAATCAACAAAGTCCAAGAGGGTAGCATCTTTCAAAAAAAGAGGTGTGCAAGAACAAGGGGGCACAATTTGAAGATAGAGGGGGCGGCTCAGAGGTAATTTAAGGAAGTATTTTTTCACAGAGAGGGTTGTGGATGCATAGAACAGCCTTCCGGAGGGGGTTGTGGAGTCAAAAACAGTGGTGGAATTCAAGCATGCAAGGGACAGTCATAAGGCAATTCTAGGGGGCTGGGGTAGGAAGAAGTAGGCTGCTGGTTAACTAGGATCTGCAGCTTATTCAGTAGGTAGGGAAATGGGCAGACTGGGTGGGCCAAGCAGTCCTTACTTGCCATCAAATTCTGTTTCTATGTTTCATATTGCTACTGTTTTTGACTTTACAGTTTGTAACAATGACATTATAAATTACAAGCAGCCATAAATATAGAAGTACTGCATATTGTTATTTATTTTTTCAGCTAAACCAGTGTTTCCGGAGGGACTGTGGAAACTCTCCTTTTCTAATGCCCGCGTCATTATATTTTGCAAAACATTTTATTCCAGGGACAAATCTTGAAATGTTGGGGGTGGGGTCGATGCATGGGGGGGAGAGATGGCTGCTGTATCTTCTATGATCGACACATTATGTTGCCCATGTACTTAAAGAAATGGCATCCCTGTCTCAGTCTCTCTTTTGTATTCTTAAATTGTACTCCTGTGAAACAAGATCAACTTGCACTGCCTAAAGTGTGCAACACTGTTAAGATGAAGATACACCAGACTTTTCCGCATTACCCTGGTTATTGTATCTGATGTGCACTCACCACTGGATATTCCTTGGCTCTTTTCATGCAGATTTAATTTAGTTACAATAGTTTACAGCCAACCCTAGACACGTATCCCTCCATACAGCAACTAACTCATACAACTGCAGAAACAACAGAAAAGTAAGAAGAAATTATTCCAGATAAGCAATGGAGGTGGATACTGTTGCTTGAGTCTGCTCACTATTATGCAGAGGACCCCATGCTAGCTAGCAAAAATTCGTAATTATGATTTGAATATGTATGACGTACAGAGACAATAAACATTAAGGGGCCCATTTATTTACATTGGCATGCCCAACTGAGATATTATTGTTTAAGGGTTCGTTCTAGAACTTGGTGACAGAACCACAGGGAAATCATGGAACTTGCTAAAGGTCACAGTGGCATTTTTTTACCTACTGTCATATCTTATGTAACCCCCCACTGGTCATCAATATTTTGTAGTCTCCTGCTCTGAATTCTTTGTACCCACTGGTGCTGCCTAGCACAGACCAACTTTTGTTTAGTTCCTACCCATGCCCTGATCATCTTACCTCACAGGCAAGTTTCTGAGTGGGCAGGCAGCATACTCTCAGTCTTCTGATATTACTCCAGCAATGGCACCCCTCCTCCCCTCCCCTCCCTTTCTAGGGGTATCAAGATGGAACAGTTCGTGGAAGGAGGGAAGGGCACCAGCTCCTGACAAGGCAGTGACAAAGTCATTTAGCAGGGTAATAAAATGCAGTATCTTAGATGTGAAGATGGGATTCTCTGGTGACAGCGTGAGCTCTGTCTGGGTGCTGAATGATGTTATCTCTTTCTCTTCTCTCTCAGGTGGAGGGCACTTGGTGTAGTCTTTTCTTTCTCTATGAAGTAAACTTGTTAGAACAACAACAGGTAAGACAGTTCATTGTAGGATGAGACTCAAAGATTAGCTCCGGGCAGAAAATTGGGTGCAATCAGGCACATTTTATTTTATAAAAATCCCAAAGGCTCAAGCCACACACATTAAAGCTGCACGGAGCAGGGAGCAACAAGGTCATAAATGACTTCAGCACATTTACTATGGCAATCAGCCGTGACACATCACACTTGGGGGATGTGGGTCCTGAACCTGGATTCTGCACACATTCACTTTTCTGTGAACCAATTGGACACTTCTCAATTCACTTCTCATCAGTGTCAGTGGCTCAGTAGGTAGCACACTTGCCTCTGAGGCCAGGAGATCAGTGGGCTGTGGGTTCAAGTCCCACAACTGGCACTTGAATTACTATCCCAGTACTGACACTGTAGTGCAGCATGAGAGGGATGCTGCACTTCTGAGGTGCCGTCTTTCGGATGAGACGTTAAACCAAGGTCCCATCTGCCTGGACTGGTGGTAGTTCAGGTGGATGTTAAAGATCCCATGGCACTTCTCATAAAGAGTAAGGGAATTTTTTATTGGATACATACATAACATCAGGTTTGTACTGTATATGAAAAGTAAAAAAATCACCAAATGAAAGAATTTCAAAATGAAATGACATCCATCATGTAAAAATAAAATTAAGGCAAAATACACTATATCATATAAAGAAGAGGAAGAAACATTCATGTAACATTCATCAAATAGGAATACCCTCCCAATATTGTACATACTGAGCATGTGATAAATACTGTAATTCTTTTCTTTTAAGAGTATGAAGTGTTGTCTCTATGCATTGTATTATATCCCAGGGACTCATTCTGATCTGTTGAAACACAAATTTGCATCTAGCCTGCCACATGTAATATTTACAAACTGCAAAGATAACTCTTAATGTGCTTGGGTGGTATGAACTCCAGTAATTGGGAAAAATCCCTAGAACGAGAACTGAATAAGTAATTCTACTTAAAAAAGTCCATTTCCATTTGTTTGCTAAAGTCTTCCATAATAATTGGGCATCTGGACAGGCAAGCAAAAATGCTCCATGGTTTCTTCTATATGTATACAGGATGGTTTAGGGCAATACCTATCTTGCGTAGATTTATGCTTCAAATTCCCCCGTACTTGTAATTTCCCATGACAGCTCAGCCAGGAAATGTCCCACATATGTGCCGGTATTCTGTTATCTTTAAGAACATTAAGTGCATGTGCTGTTTGTAGTGGACTACAGAGGGGAAATTCTAGTATTGGTTCATTTATATGTAATAGATACATATATAATTGATTCCTGGTTAAGTTTATAACAGAACATTTATACACTTTCCAGGATCTAAGGAATCTAATGCAATCGACCATATAATATGGAGCAGAAGAGATACGCGAAATAATAGGTGGTTGGTCTGTCCATGCTGCCATGACAGGTTCTATTGTGTTTGATACCCAGATATCATTTATTATTTTTGCATTGGTATAACTTTTTATTATATTGTGTAAAAAAAATGAAAGGAAAAAAAGCAAAGGGTTTATCATCCCTAACCCTCCTCGGGTTATAGGGAAATATGTAATTTGTCTTTTAATTGATTCAAACGACTCCCCCACAACATTTGAAAAAAAAGGCTTAAGAGTCTAGTTTCCATAGTTTTAGGTGGACAATGTATATGACTGAGAAACAAAAAAATCGGAAGCAAAAACTTTTTTATTATCGATACTCTCTTTTTTTTTACTTAATTTCCACGTTTTCCATACACGCACCTTATTTTCCCCTAAAGTTAGTTGTTTATCCCAGTTATAGTTAGGATCACATGTTGTATTAAACCAAATCCCTAATATTTTCTGAGGGACGGTACTTGTTTTGATGCCATTTAAACATTCTATGTTCTCATCCCTATGACGTAACGGGATGCAAACACATTTCTCTAGGTTCAAAGAACTTCCTGATATTGGTGTAAAAGACTGAAATATTTGTATGGCTAATTTACTAGAAAGGGAATCAGAGACTAATATCACCACATCATCTGCATATGCTGATATTTTAATAGGTTCTACATTTGGGTGTGGGGATATTCCTATAATGCGAACATCTTCTTGGATGTTACGGATGATGGGGTCCAGAGCAAACACATATAATAGGGGACTCAGAGGACAGCCTTGTCTAAGTCCAATCTTTTGTAATAAGGTCGGCCCACAAAAAACATTTATTATTGGGAAAAAACATGCTAATGACAGTAGATATGAGATCCATGATATAAATTTTTCAGGGATACCATATAATGACAATATATGTAATAAAAATCCGTGCTATACTGAATCAAAAGCTTTAGTTTGGTCTAAAGCAAAAATATAACCAGGTATCTCTTTACGCTGTCGTAAATCAAAAATGTCCCGTAATAAGTGTAAATTTGAATATATGGATCTACCTGGAATTGCACATGTTTGGGCCGTATCAATTAAGTCTGGTGCCATCATTCGTAACCTAGAGCATAAGATCTTGGAAAGGATTTTGTAATCCGTATTTAGTAAATGTAACGGTCTCCAATTTGTCAACAGAGTTTTTTCCCCTTTTTTGTAGATAAATTTTAATGCAGATATACCAATATCCACTGAGACATCCAATGAATCTAGTAGATAATTGTATACCTGAGTTAGCATTTCTAACAAATGATCTTGAAACGTTTTATAAAATTCATGCGTCAACCCATCAGGTCCAGGGGATACCTTCAATTTCAATTCCGAGATAGCAGCAGCAACTTCTTCTTGTGAGATTCTATCAATCAAAATGGGAGAAAAATGTTATGGCATTTTAGTATACTGAAACTTAGGATATATAGGTGTATTGATGAGAAGGTTGGGTGCGGAACAAAACTGTTTTTGTAGATAGTCCGACATGATTTCTGTCATTTCTGGAATGGATCTAAGCACTGTGCCTTGATCATTTTGCAAACCAGTCATGACTGTAGATTGAAGTCTGCTTTTGAAAGCAAAAAAAGGTCTTCATTTGGGGAAATCACAGTTCCTGTTTTCATAATGTAGTTTAAGGATTTAGCTCTATCATATTGGTATTCCAGAATATTCTGTTTTAGTTTAGAAATTTGGGCTGAATAGTCTATTGATGATGTAGACTGAAGCGACACTAACTTATATAATTGATTTCGGTGCATTAAATAGTTTAAGTAGTTATCCCTAGATAATCTTTTTCCTATAGTTATAAAAAAATGTAGTCAATTCTTGTTTCGTATCTTTCCACCACTCCCATAAGGAGTCATAACAAACCATAATCGATACTTTAGCCTGAAAAATACTTTGTAAGTGAGATTGCACCGATATAGAGAGAAACAAAGAATTGTTCAGTTTCAAAAAAGTTTTGTGCACAATGGGAACCGTAAATGAATCTATAGTGAATCGACAAGACAGAAGACAATGGTCTGATATTTCAATGGGGCACACAATAACTGAAACAGGAACTAGACTGTAGGAGACAAAAAAATAATCTATTCTGGTACAATAAACTGATCTAAAATATGTATAACCTGTATCCGAGTGTAGTTTACGGTAAGCATCAACTAGATTTGCCTCCTTTATTATTTTGGCTAATGCTATAGAGTCACAATATACTTTTTTCCCTGGTGTCGCCTTTTGTCTAATATCAATGGAAATTTTGAAATCTCCTCCCCAACAAATGTGTTTACTGGTACATAAAAAAGGCTTAACTAAGTTCAGTAAAGTTATCCGAGCTGTTTTAAGTTGTGGTCCATAGGTGACTATCAATCTAAGTGGGAAAGTATATTTAATAATATCTAGCATAAAAACTCGCCCTGGAAGTATATCAAGTATTTGTATCACTGTAAATTGTGTGGAATAAAACAAAATAGCTACCCCATCTGCCAAGTCTGTTCCGAAAGTCCAATAAGGGCCCTTTATACCATGCATTTTTTATTTGTTTGACATCATGTAAACTAGAGAAGTGAGTTTCTTGTATCAACAAAATGTCCAAGCTGAGGGAATTTGCATACTGTAAAAAGCCTAGTTGTTTTTTATAACTTCGGAGACTACAGACATTTAAAGACGCTATACGTAGATCCATGATTGGGTATGGCCTTTACCCGCTACCATCAGTTATTGATATGTTTTTCCTTTTTTTTCCCTCCCTTTTTTGTTTTCGTCAATTTTTTCCTCGTGACATCAGGAGGTTTAGGAGCAGGGGTATCAATATCAGAAGGTAATGGGGATGCATCTGAATCACCATCTGTGGCCTCTCTATCTCCTTTTAGACAGTCAAAACTATTCGATATAGGGGTGTCAGGCAGTATAGAGGATTTTCGGGTAGTGGCTCTGGTAATGCGTTTGGCTATTTGAAATCCTTCATTGTCTACAGCAGGTATAGGAGTCATAGTAAGTGGCTCTGGGGAGGGGTTAGAGACATGATTTGTATGAGTAACCTCATCTTGGGTTTGCAAAATTGTTTGTGAGGGATGTTCTAAAGGAGTAGTCATAGTAGGCCTTTGTTCTTGGACTTTGTCCTGCGCCTTTTGTACCAAGGAATCTGAGTCCCAACTTTGTGACCTATTTTTGCTTGCCCAGGGGCACTGGTGGTAGGCGTGGCCAGCTTCATTACACAGATTGCATTTAAATACATTTGTGCATGACATGCTAGGATGTCCGTAACCTCCGCATAAACCACATTTGAGCAAGTCACATGTGCTACTTAAATGTGTGGTGGCAATTGCATTTATAGCATGCTCGTGGTTGGCCTCCGTAGAAACAAACACCCCTATCTTTTCCTAGGAAAAAGCTATTTGGCAAATGTACAACTTCTGAGTTGTTTTGAAAAAGTTTTACCTTAAATCTCCAACCCCCAGTCCACAATCCTTCTTCATCTAAAATAGCTTCAGGAAGTGATAAAACATTACAGTGATTCTGCAGCCAGTGATATATATCACTTATTCTCACTCCTTCATTTCTAAACATTATTGTAACTGTTCTGTATTTAGGTTTAGATAAGGGTATTACTGAAAAAGGAGTCCAGACAGGGTCATTTTTTTGGAGGGTGTATAGGTGCCAAAAACGGTCCAGACTAGTAGATGTTTTGAAACTTACGTCAAAAGTTTCTTCGCCTGATATATGTATTAAAGCATAAATATCAGATGCAGAAAAATGCAGTTTACCTTTTAAGAGAGTTCTAGCAACATAATATCTATCAGGGAACTCCGCAAGCCCACCTCTGTATCTAAGGCGAACAGCATTCCTACGGTGGGCTGGCTTTAATTTATTTTTAAACAAATCAGACAAAATAGGAGGGCGACCTGGAGTCTGTAATGCATGAGATCCATCTAGGGCATTAGAGGTGTTTGGATCAGAAACATCTTGCAATGTAACATTATTTAATGGTATGTTCATATTGGGCATCTGTTTTAGGACATTTTTAGGTGCAAAAATGATACGGGGGGTCCTCTAAAGAGATAAGTAGAGCATTATCTTTTGAAACCTGCCTGTTATCTGTTTCAACTGTATCCATCAAATCTCCCCAAGATATTCTATCTTCAGTGTCACCATAAGAAACATTAATATTGTCTTTTTGCACATGTGGTACCTCGGTGGAGCTCATCTCAGTTGCAGGCCTGTTCATGAAATCAGGGAAGATAAGTTTATCTCACTTCCTATTCGGGTCTGGGATCCATTTTCCATCCTCAGAAAGCATCCATCCTGCTCTCTGAAGCATTGCTGTTGCTGTCCAGGAACCGCTTTGCTGTGTCGTCTCCTCATTCTTTAAATCGGATGGGACTTCTGGTTTTACTGAGGTGGATAGCATGCTGTCGGCATCTGTCACAGGGGCTCCTGTTCGCTCTTCATTTATAAGAAATACCTCAGAATTCATTTTTACAGGGCTCATTGTGGAGCGCTGTGTTGCATGCTCGATTGTAAGGGGTCCGGAAGAGACTGGGGGAATAAACGGCGTTACTCCTGCTGCAGCCCAAGACTTTTGTTCCGGAGAGCGAGTCGAGGCACTTACTGTCGGGGCATCTTCCATTTGCAAAGCGTTTGCATTGCCCAGAATAAGCAAATCCAAATTGGAATACCTAGCAATCGAAGAGTTATTCTCTGAAAGCTTTTTTATAGGGTCTCTCCGTGTCTCTGGAATCGTTGTGCTCTGTGGCTCCGTTGCAAACGTTATAAGCGGCTCTTCTTTCCAGGTATGCACTTCTCTATGTGAGTCTGCCATGATGCTGGCCTGGTAGAAATGGAAACTCCACCCCACAGAGTAGGGGAATTTCCCCAGTGTCCTGGCCAAATTTCCCTCATTCACTGAAAATACCACCAACAGCTTAATCTGGTTCAAAGTCAGTCGGCATTCATCTGTATCCCCCTCCACCGGGTCGTGTCTGAAAATAGGCAGGATTTGCCTAGTGCACTTACCTGGTCAACAAAAACTAAATAAAAAAATTTAGTCAGCATTCTTGGGCAAACTCTCTCCTAAAAGTCTTTTTCCTTTTCCCCACCAGTGAGAGTGGGGCAAACGATCACTTCAGGGCACATAAATTTCCTCAGGGCACTTTGATGTTACTTATCTGGAAAAAGTCCAGCATCCTATCGGATTTCATCCTGCCAGTCCCAAGAGGGGTTTGCACAGAGTAGGAGCCACCTTTCCATGGGTACAACTCTTTCTTCACAGCATCTCCAAACAACGAACAGGTGGGCATGGGCCTAAGGCTTTGGTCCAGTTCACGACTCTGGACCCTGTGGTACTACATCTCTGCCACACCACAAGTCACTCCTGCCATGGCAGCCACTCCAGCATTCCAGTAACTTCATGGAGCTGGATGGGCTCCACCAACATAGAAACATAGAATTTGATGGCAGATAAGGACTGCTTGGCCCACCCAGTCTGCCCATTTCCCTACTTAATGAATAAGCTGCAGATCCTAGTTAACCAGTGGCATACTTCTTTCTACCCCCACCCCCTAGAATTGCCTTATGACTGTCCCATGCATGCTTGAATTCAACCACTGTTTTTGACTCCACAACCTCCTCCGGAAGGCCATTCCATTCATCCACAACCCTCTCTGTGAAAAAATACTTCCTTACATTACCTCTGAGCCACCCCCCATCTTCAAATTGTGCCCCCTTGTTCTTGCACACCTTTTTTGAAAGATGCTACCCTCTTGGACTTTGTTGATTCCATTGAGGTACTTGAAAGTTTCTATCATGTCCTGCCTCTCCCTTCTTCCTCGAGGCTGTAGATATTAAGCTCCTTTAGTCTCTCTTCATATGTCTTCTGGTGCAGACCCTGCACCATTTTAGTTGCTCTCCTCTGGACAGCTTCCATCTTGTCTATGTCCTTGCAGAGATTGGGTCTCCAGAACAGCACACAGTACTTCAGATGGGGTCTCACCAGCTGTCTGTAAAGAGGGATAACAACGTCCTGTTTTCTACTAGCGATGCCTCTCCCTATGCATCCCAGTATCACCCCAGCCCTCCTTGCTGCCCTCTCACATTGCTTACCCACCTTTAAGTCATCTGATATGACTACCCCCAAATCCCTTTCCATTTTTGTTGTTGTTAGTATCTCACCCCCCATTGTGTACTCTTCCCCTGGGTTTTTGTTTCCCAGGTGCATTACCTTGCACTTCTTAGCATTGAATCTAAACTGCCATACATTTGACCATTCCTCTAACCTTGCCAAGTCCCTTCTCATCCTTTCCACCCCACCTTGTGCACTAACTCTGTTGCAGATCTTTGTGTCATCTGCAAAGAGACATACTTTTCCTTCCAGTCCCTCTGCAATAGCAAGCTATAAAGACATTGAAGAGAACCGGTCCTTGGGTACCCGACTAGTAACCCCTTTCTTCAGAGTGGACTCCATTTACTATTACCCTCTGTGTCCTATTCTCTAGCCAATTCTTTTCCAGGCTATCATCTTAGACCCACTTCCAGGCTGGCTAACTTGTATATTAATCTTTGTGTGGGACTGAGTCAAATGCCTTACTAAAGTCTAGGTAGGCCATGTCCACAGCCCTCCCTGATCTACTACTTTGGTCACCCAGTCAAAGAAATCTATTAGATTCATCTGCATGGACCTTCCCGCTGTGAATCCATGTTGCCTTGGGTCCTGTGCCCCTCTGGCCTCTAGGTACTTGACAATTCTTTCCTTCAGAAGTGATTCCATCATTTTCCCTATCACTGAGGTTAAACTAACAGGTCTGTAGTTTCCTGCTTCTGCCCTGCTCCCACTTTTGTGAAGGGGAATCACATCTGCCCTCCTCCAGTCCTCAGGTACCACCCCATCCTCCCATGATTTGTTAAAGAGTGTAGTCAGTGGTGTCCCTAGTTATACCCTTAGTTCTTTTAGAATTCTGGGATGAGTCCCATCAGGCCCCATTGCTTTGTCCACATTCAGTTTTAAGAGTTCTTTCAGAACCCTTTCTTCTGTAAATGGGCTGGTATCAACTTCTGTATCCAGAGTGTTTCTATTGTTTGTTTTAGGTACCTCCCCCCTCTTCATTTGTAAATACTGAGCAAAAATATTTGTTTAGTATCTCTGCCTTTTCACTGTGACCCTCTGCCCACCCCCCCTTTATTAAGCCTCACTATCCCTCCCTTAGTCTTCCTTCGCTCCCTGATGTACCTAAAAAAGGTTTTATCCCCCTTCTTAACTGAGTTGGCTATCTTTTCCTCGGTTCAGGCCTTTGCTGTTCTGACTGCCTTCCCAGCTTCCTTTTGCTTTAACTGATGCAATTCTCTGTTCTGCTCCATCTGTGATTCCTTGTACTTTCTGAATGCTTTCTTTTGCTCTTGAACCTTCACTGCTTCCTCCTTTGAGAACCATAGTGGTTTCTTACATCGTTTTGTTTTGTTTATTTGCTTCACACAAAGGCTTGTAACCTCTGTGATGGCAGTTTTTATTATTCCTGTTGTTCTTCCACCCCTCCTTCCTGCCCATTTGCTAATGCATTCCTTAGGCACTCACCCCTTTTGGCAAAGTCAGCCCTCCTGAAGTCCAGTACTTTTGCCTTTGTATGGCTTGACTTTATTGCTGTGTTTATTGTGAACCATACTGTTCGATGGTTGCTAGTTCCCAGATGGCTACTCACTTCTACATCTGTGATCTCTCTCCATCTCCATTTGAGAGAACCAGATCTAAGATTGCTCCCTCTTGAGTGGGCTCCAATACTAGTTGTCTAGGCATACCCCTGTAGGGCATCTAGAATAACCCCACTCTTAGAAGTGGCTGCTGCAACTGCACTCCAGTTAACATCTGTCATATTCAGATCACCCATCAGCAATATCTCCCCTTTATCTGCCATTCTAGGTATACTTTCTATCATTTCCTTGTCCATTTCCTCCCCCTGAGAGGGGGGTCTGTTTACAACCCCTGTGCGGGTTGTGGTACCATTGCCTGCCTCCAAATTGACCCACAGTACTTCTTCTCCTCCCTGTTTACCCTTTTGTTCTGTTGCTTTGATTCCTTCCCTTATGAAGAGAGCTACTCTTTCTCCTCTTTTACCCTCCCTGTCCCTCCTGTAGATAGTGTAACCTGGTATGTTTACATCCCAGTCATGGTTCAGTGTATACCATGTTTCTGTGACTGCCACGATATCCAAATGTTCCTCCTCCATCAAGGCCACTAATTCAGGAAGCTTGTTACCCAAACTACGGGCATTGGTACTCATTGCTTTCCATTTTTTGATGGCTTTACCTTCTGTAGCAGCATCCCTCACTGACCTTTCTACCTTGGTCTTTTTCTCATTTAGTACCCTGTTTTGTAGGGGGAGGCTGGGATTTTCCTGCTGTTTATCAGTGCCTCCCCCTTTGACTAGTTTAAAAGCTTGCCAATGAAGCATTTAAATCGATTGCCCAAAAGACTTGTTCCCTTTCTGGACAGATGCAGACCATCCTGCCAGTATAGGCTGGTGTCCCTCCAGGTGGAAACCCAGTCCCCAATGAAGCCAAACCCCTGTACTCCACACCATTTTTTTAACCAATAGTTAAACTGCACGGTGCAAAGTACCCTCACCTCACCCATGCCACTGACAGGCAGCACCTCTGAGAAGGATACTGTGTGTGCTGCTTGTCTTAGACCCCTCCCCAACTCTACAAAGTCCTTCTGCACTGCTCTAATCTCATGATGAGCCAAGTCATTTGTCCCTAGGTGGACAATGGTGTCCAGCTCAGACTCCCGTGCAACTGTTCTCATGATCCTAAGGATGCACTTCCTGTCCCTCCAAGCCATGGCACCAGGCAGGCACTTACTTCAGTTTTCCCTGTTCCCCCCAGTTCTATCCCCCTAATATTTGAGTCCCCCACCAGGAGCTGCTTCCTTTCCCTGTTGTGCCCTCTGCCTCCTTCCTGAGGTCCTCCCCTGTGACAATTATCTGCAACCTCCTTAGTCTCCTCTGCAGGTGCATCCATAGGGGAACTATGCTCTCCCAGAAAGGTGTATTAATTGTGGAGTGGAACAACTGACTGAGTGTGCCTCTGTTCCACCACCCTTACTCTCCCTGAGCCCACTGTGGTCCAACTGCTGTGCTTTCTTCACAACCTCTGAGGTAGTGGTGGTGGTTCTGGTGCTGCCTGGATGGGGGAGGTTCCCTTACTACTGTCCAGTGTGGCCTGAAGATGGGCAACTTCCTCCCTCAGGGCAGATAGTTGTCTGCAAACAGTGCAGCATCTCAGCCTCCAGAAAGTCTCCCGGACGACTGCTGCCTCACAGCCATTACATTGCACTACTCCCCACATGTCTGTCTACCTTGTTTATTTTGTGTGTGTGTGTGTGTGTGTGTGTGTGTGTGTGTGTGTGTGTGTGTGTGTGAGATTGGTTTGTTATATAGAAATATATGTATTATATAATGTGTCTCTCCTTCTGGCTGCTGCTCCTCAGTTGTCCATTCTTCCCAACGGAGGGTGTGGGTGTCCATCTACACATTTGGGAAACCAGGAGGTGATCTCCCCACCCCGGCCCCATGTATCCCCAGCCCTGATGGGTGCCCGATCCCCAACTGGCCAGCATGCAGGGCTCTGCACTCCTCACCTTCCCCCTGACTCTCAACTCACTGACTCTTCAAAGAAAACCTCTCCTTCATGCCGATTGGTGCTTATTTTTCCAGTGTGTGATGCCCAGGCTCTGCCCCCTGCTAGACCTGGCATCACTTAAATCCTCCATAATGCCAACAGGCATTACTAGTTACCCCCCAATTTGGCATAGAGGTTGCACTTCCACCCCTACAGAAATTATTCATCTCTTGGGGAAACTCTCTGGCACTGCCTAACCAGGCCGTTGGGCCTAGTGGGATAATGCACACTCTCCCACAGGCCACCCCAACAAGGTTTCCCCAGTTATGTGACCTTAAAGCAGCCTCCTAAATTCTAGGTGGGAAACCCCACCTAAGTACAACAACTATGTCACCACATGGGAGCATGGCTACCCAGAATGAGTTCCCTAAGACAAAGCACTGGTACTTTCATGACCATCGTCCCACTCTACTCATCCCTCAATGGAACCAAATCTTACACCTTTACTGAACAGGACACAAACTATTCCAGAGGGAACATATTTGGTGCATTCAATAACAACAACATTAAACATTTC
Source organism: Neoceratodus forsteri (assembly GCA_016271365.2). NCBI lineage: Eukaryota > Metazoa > Chordata > Ceratodontiformes > Ceratodontidae > Neoceratodus > Neoceratodus forsteri. The sequence continues at coordinate 998,148,764 of CM028133.1, forward strand.
TATTTTAACCAAATCACATTTTCTTTTCTTTCTATCTAAGAACTCCATCAGGGTGGAATACAGTGTTACTTTACCTTTAGACTTAGGCTGCAGAACTGCTTCTCCCTCAGAACTACTTGCTGCCAGTATCTCTATCTAAATGCTTATCCCGACTAACACTACAGTAATTTTTAAGTGCTGAAAGACAAAACTATATCATCTAAACTGGCTATCACTACATACTAGGCTACTTAATGTAAATAGGAATGGAATAGGAAATGGAATAGGATACAAAAATCGTTGAGACTTAGCTCCCCTGTCAGTCTTGCTTTGTTTAAGACCATCTATGACAAAACATTTGTTGAAATCTGTAATTGCTTCTATCGCTCCTAGCAGCCTGACTGTTGCTCTTCTCCTCATCCATTCTAGTCCTTGCTGTTTTTCTGAGTCCTCCTCAGCCACTATTACCCCCTCCCTTGCCCCACTCACTCTTAGCACCCTCTGCACCTCTCTTATACACCACCCTCCTCCTGTCACATAGTCCTAAGCCCTAGACACCATCATGTGCACCTCCATAACTTAGGGACTTCCATACAGGCCAGTAACATGTTCCTGATAGACAGGAATATGAATGATTTTCTTTTTCCCCCATGGTTTCTATATGACAACCATCCTGCTCCTGTGGGTATTGTATATATCATGTTACTGTTGTGTTATGTATATCTTACTTGTACATGGAATGTATATATACTGCTCCTATCATTATTGTAAACATCTTGTTCCTTTTGTATTATGTACATTTATCTGTACCTATACATTTGTCCCTGCCAACAGCAGGTCCACCTTGTAAATGAGTTTGCTCAATGGTGATCGCCTGGATAAATAAAGATTTGATTGATTGATTGATTGAATGATTGAAATTTCATTTTCAGGCATAGAATAGAACAATTTTCTATGTGCTCTAAATTAAAGTCCAAACAAGTCCATAAGGTGGCAGTCTCTTTAAATTTGAGACCATGTACCTAGTTCTACTTTTTTTTCTTATTAGAACACATTTAGCATAACATTTCCTACCTAACATTTCTATTTAACTACTATTACCCTATCTATAACTACACTATGTAAATCCTAAGGCACGCATTTCTTTCAAAAATGCAATTCTCCTTTAACATTTTTTCAAAAGATTAAATATGGCAATATCACTTGAGCTACAGTTCTTGTTATTTTAAGCATATAAAAGCAACAAAGAACAGTCTCACCCAGCTAGTCTCTTGGTGGCAACAAGAGTGGCAGCATTCCATGGCCGGGCCAGGAGGCACTGAGTATTCTAGATTCTTTTCTTGGACACCGCTTTGGAGTCCTTTCGGAGAGCCTCTGGAGCATAGTAGAAATAAAGGTTTAGCTTGGTGCATTCAACCCCATGGCAATCATCATGGCTAACCACGTAGTACTTCACCCTGTTCCCAATCTTGTCTTGGACCAAGGCAAAAGTTTTGAAAAGGGTCACACCTTCCCAGATAGATAAAGTGCACATGGATCTTGCAGTGGTCACTACCTTCTGGCAATATGAGAAGAGTCAGAAGGATCGACTATGTTTCTTAAATGCACTTTTTCCATAGCTCCATGAAACACCCAGTCAGATCTGAGAATTTTAATAATGTCAAACATCCACTCACTACCATAGGGGTAGTTCTCCCCTGGCAACCCCATCCTCAGATACCTCCTCACTGAGCATTCAGCCTGACTCTATACTGGTACTGAGCACACACTGGACTGTGGAGCAAGTTCTTTGGGTATCCAAGTGCCATCTCAGTATTTTAAATAGGTCAAGACTAGGGAATGCTTAGAGCCCATGTCTATGAGCTGATGCCTGCATTTGTCAGGGATCATGAGGCAGTCTCAGACACTCCCATCATAGGAAGAGCTTAGGATTGGGGAATGTCTCTTTTGACAACCAAGTCTTTCAACCCTCATTGGGCTGGGAATAGACAGGCACCATCTCTTGATGGTCAGCTTCATCCCCCGAATCTGAACCTGGTACCTCCATCACAGCTTCCACAATAACACACAGTTCCTCTTTCTCCTTAGAATTTTTCTGCTCCGTGAGGAGTGGGATTGGTTTCTCAGTCACTTTAGCCTCCTCCACCTTTTGTTTTGGTGGTGCTGGTACTTTGGCCATGATGCTGGGTGCCACAGCCAAGGGAGGTCTCAGCTGACCAGGTTTGTCCAGAGGCTGTGGCAATACCCTACTCCCACTGACGCCACAAAAAATACATTTCTTACCCGAGCTGTTTCTCTCCACCATGTTACATAGCCAACTCAATTAGGACTCTGTCACTCCCTCTGTTTGCCCACCAGCCCCTGAAGCAAACACCATCTCGAAGATACCTTGTCTTTTCCTGCTTGCTCCCCACCACTACCATGAAATTTTGTATATCAGTTTTTTTTTCCCTTTTTCTGCAGTTGTAAAATGCTCCGGAAAGACTCTGTGGATCAGTGGACTTCTTTAAGCATGAGTTATGAGGCAGAATAACAGTCTCTCACATGGGCCCACTTTTTATAGGCTTGCATCTCATTAGTCCAATCCATCAATCCAAATGCATTAGGCCCCATTTAATTAGGCAATTAATCACATGTACTGACATGAGGATCCAGCACCATTTTACTTGGTATTATTACTTACTTGGTATGAAAGATCAGAATAAGGCCAGAGCCCATAGAGACTGTTCCCCACACTATGTGGGACGTTATTTATCTATTATCCCTCAACCAAACATCTAATTTATTTTTAAAGACAGTGGAACTAGTTGCCTCTACCAATTCTTGTGGCAAGGTGTTCCATTCAATGGATGCTCTTATTGGAAAAAAGTTTCCCCTTTTGTTGGTTTTATAAGTTTTTACTTCAAGCTGTTTATTATGCAGTCTCGGAACATGTCTCTTTTTGGAGAGTGTTAGACCACATTTTTCCATTAGATCTGGTGAATTTATTAAATTAAAAACCATAAGCATATCACCTCTTAATCTTTTAGTTTGAAGAAAGAAGAGACCAGTAGCTTTTAATCTGTTCTGATAATCCAAGTTTGTTAATCTTGGAATCATTCTAGTTACTCTCCTTTGAACCTGTTCAAGAATTGCTATGTCTTTTTTTTGGTTTGGATTCCAGAAAGGGAGCCATAGTCTAGATACGGTCTAATGTATGCCCTATACAATGGAATAAGGGCACTGTTCTAGTGCGATAATAAAAGTGCTTCATTTGCCCTAAAAGTCTGTTGGTCATGCAAGCAGTTCTAACACAGTGATCATTTGATGTAAGGTTATTATTAACATATATCCCTAAATCTTTTTCACAGTTTGATGAGTGAAGTGGTAGTCCGTGTATATGATACATCGTTTTTGGATTATTTACACTGAAATGCACTACTAAACATTTGTCTTGATTAAACTGCAAATGATTTTCATTTGCTCAAAGTGTTAATTTTTCCAAATCCTTCTTTAATGCAGAAATATTTTCTTGATTATTAACCTTGCCCCCAATTTAGTATTGTCTACAAATTTAACCATGAAATTATTTGGCCATGTTTGTGAATCACTGATAAAGAGGTTAAACACTGTTGGTCCCAAGACCGACCCCTGTGGTACATCACTTGTCACACTACCTGAATCAGACAAGATATCATTAATTCTGACTCTCTGAGAATGATTTGTCAACCAGTTTAAAGTACAGTTGACAATATCAGTTGACAAAACTAGATTGTGCATTTTAGTAATGAGTTTTTCATGTGAGACTTTATCGAAAGCTCTACTAAAGTCCAAAAGAATTACATCAGTAGGGATATCCACATCTAGTAGAGTACTTAAATTATTGTAAAAAGATATCAGACTGGTGGTGCAGGAATACTTGGGAGTAAACCCATGCTGATTTGAATCATAAATTCCTATTTTTTTACAATACTGATCTATTAGAGACTTCATTACTCGTTCCATTAATTTACCAGCCACTGAGGTCAGGCTAATTGGATGATAATTTTGCACAGAACCTCTAGTGCCTTTTTTAAATATGGGAGTAACTATTGCTGAATGCCAATCATTTGTAAGGATTTACTGGATTTACTGGATACACTGGACAAAAGAAGGCCTTCTCGGCCCATCGAGATTGTCCCCCACAAAAGTAGGCCAATTACCTTCATGTGTTTGTCAACCATACATCTAAGTTTTTTTTATGGAAAATTTATTGGCAAAGGTATAAAAATATTTATAGGGGTTTCAATCAGAAACCATGGATGAATACCGTCTAGGCCCGGACTAGTATTTTTTTTTAGTTTTTTGATAGCCTCTATAACGTCAGTTGGATAGAACCTATGATAATCTACGTGGTGAACTTTAAATGTACTAATAGGTGATTTTTGAGAGAAGACAGAACAAAAGTACTTATTAAAGAGATTCAAGGTTTCTATATCAGATAGAGAAGAGTCATTGTTTATAATGGGACGAATGGTTCTTGATACACCTTTTTTACTATATATATAGGAGAAAAGAGATTTGTGACAGTCTTTTGTGTGAGCTAGTTTAAATTCTAGCTTATGTTTTGGCAATTTAATAGAATTTTTTAAATTTTTCACAGATAGTCTGTATTTATGTAATAGAGTCGTTTTAAATGGAACAGAACTATTCTTAAGTTTCCTAAAAAGTTTAATCTGATTTTTAATTGTCTTGTTGAACCAAGGGGGAATTTTTCCTTTATTATTAAATTTCCTCTTAGATGGAATAAATATGTTTCTAAATAATGTACAATGTTTTTAAAAAAGTCCCAAGTTTGTTGCATTATACAATTAAGAAGATTAGATTCCCAGTTTATGTTTTGTAAGTATTCATTGATTTTAGAAAAATTTGCTTTGTTATAATTTTTAATATAGTATAACTTCCTTTGTGTAGTTTTAAACTGTTGAATTTCAAAAAGAATAGATGAATGATCACTGGTCCCAAGTGGATCCCAAATTTGTAAATTGCTAATGTGTTGCTCTATGTTAGTAAATAATAGATCCAAAACATTAGGACCTCGAGTGGGTTCAATAACAAGTTGTTGTAATCCAGTACTAACTACCACATCTATTAGTTCTTTCTCAGCATAGAACTGTCCTGAGAATGAGTCCCAGTTAATATGAGGGAGGTTAAAGTCACCAAATATTACAGTATCTTGAGATTCTGAAAAATGTATAATTTCTTTAAACATATCAGTTGTGTAATCTGAATTTGCAGATGGAGGTTGATAGATGTTACCAATAGTTATATAGTACTGCTCCTTCAATAAGATTTTAACCCATATACTTTCCAAAGGAAAGGGAGAACACACTTCAAAAGAAGGAATATAATTTTGTACGTACATACAAACTCCACCGCCTTGCCTATCTAATCTGTTTTTATGATATAGCTTATAACCTGGAATTTCTCTGGACCAAATTGAGGATGCGTCCAACCAAGTTCAATTACTCCCACCACACCTATATTTAAAGTTTTACATTTGGCCTTGAGTTCTGCTAATTTGAGTTGGTTTAAAGATCTTGCATTCAAAGCTAGGAATTTACATTTAGTTGTAATAGTATTTTGGTAAGTATTCAGAGACTTGGGAATATACCCATTCGTCCCCATTGTTTTTAGTTTAAACAATTATTTATGATTTTAGTGATACTTTTCCCCATAAGTATACTACCCCTACGACTGAGATGTAAACTGCCCCAGCAAAACAAGGAAGAATGATCTGAAAATGATTCCCAGTGGGTAATACAAGATATATCCTGCTTAAAACACCACTTTCTCAACCATTCATTTGGGGCTTTGTTTTTCTGTGTCATGGTAGATGTTGCTCTTGGGACAGGTAGAATTTCAGATATACATACACAGCATCCCCTACCAAGTAACAGGTTACGTAACACCACATAGTCCTGTTGTAACTGATTAAATGGGGTGTTGTTTATTCATTAACACCGGCATGTATGACAACCAGTGGATTTTCCCCCGCATTTTGTAAAATTTTAGGTATCATGGAGGTAATGTCAGATACCCTGGCCTCACGGAAGCTAGAACAAGTGCAGTTGCTCTTGTCATTATTGCATACCACCCTATCAATGTGCTTAATGATTGAATCTCCCAGGACTAACACTTGTTTTGAGACAGTAGGGGTACAAGAATCAAAAACAGGTGATTGTTTAACACACTCTGGAATGATTAACTTAATAGGTATTGATTTGGTAGCTTGAGACTTACTAGGACAAGTATTCATGGGCATTAACTCCCGATTGAAAAATGTTTTCAAACCATTATTATCAACAGAGGGTGATGCACAGGATAAATCATGTAGCACTTTTTGTCTCCTTACGACTCACTTCAGGATTCAGGCAACAGCTCAAAACTTCTACTCAGTGCCTTGGCCTATTCCAACATTCCATCATATCAGAACTTATTCTCCAGGCTGACAGGTAAGTGTTGAGCACCCCAATCAAATCCAGGATAAAAGTCCCCATTTTTGTAAATCCCTGCTGGTCTTCAATATTTTATAATCTTCTGCTCTAAGTTCATTGCACCCACTGGTGCTGCTTAGCACAAACCAACTTTTGTTCAGCTCCTGTTCAAGCCCGAATTGTCTCACTTCATAGGCAAGTCTCTGAATAGACAGGCAGCTCACGCCCAGTCTTCTAAAATTACACCAACAATAGCACCCCTCCTCCCCTTCCTGTCTAGGGGTATCATGTGGAACAGTTTGTGGAAAAGGGGCAGAAGGGCACCAGTTCCTGACAAGGCAGTGACAAAGTCATTTTGCAGGGTAATAAACACAGTACCTTAGATGTGAAGATGAGATTCTGTGGTGACAGCGTGAGTTCCATCTGGGTGCTGAATGATGTTATCTCTTTCTCTTCACTCTCAGCTGAAGGGTACTTGGTACAATTTTTTTTTCTCTATGAAGAAAACTTGTTAGAACAACAACAGGTAAAACAGTTCATTGTAGGCTGAGACTCAAAGATTTGGTCCGGGCACGAGATTGGGTGCAATCAGGCTCATTTTATTTTATAAAAATCCTAAAGGCTCAAGTCACACATTCTACAGCTCCACAGAGCAGGAAGCAACAAGGCCAGAAATTTCTTCAGTGCATTTACCACAGCAAGCAGCTGAGGCACACCACACTTGGGGGACATGGGTCCCAAACCTGGATCCTGCACATGTTTACTTTTCTGTGAACCAAATGGGTTCTTCTCACTTTAGTCAGCCTTCTTGGGCAAACTGTCTCCTAACAGTCCTTGTCCTCACCAGTGAGAGTGGGGAAAATAATCTCTTCAGAGCACATAAATCTTCTCGGGACACTTTGATATTACATATCTCAGAACAGTCCAACCTCCTACAGCCTTCCACCCTGCCAATCCCTGAGAGGGATTTGCACATTGCAGGAGCCACCTTCTCAAGGGCACAACTCTCTCTCTCTCTGCAGCACCTCCAAACAATGGACGGGTGGACATGGGCTTATGGCTTGTGTCCAGTTTGCAACTCTTGACCCTTCAGTACTGCATCTCTGCCACTACGTGGGTTGTGCCTGCCATGGCAGTCACCCCAGCACTCCAGTTACTTCACAGAGTCAGACAGGCTCCACCAAACTGTCTCTGTCCTTCTGGATGCTGCTCCTCAGTTGTCTTCTCTCTCTGCTGAAGGGTGTGGGGGTCCATCTACACTTTTGGGAAACTGGGGGGGGCAATCTCCCCACCCCGGCACTGGGCCTCCCACTCCTGACTGGTGCACAATCCATGAGGCCTACTGCCTCATGCCAGTATCCCATGAGGTGGGTACATGGGGAAGGGCACCATCCGTAATGGCAACTCTTTCCCGGCACAATCCCTCATGGCGATGGGAGGGTAGGGTGACCAGATAAGGGGGAGGGCAACTGGGCAACAGGATGTGGCTATATGTATGCACACAGGGGGGCAAGCATGGCAAGCATGGTCTGGGAGGGGTGGAGGGCTGTAGGGGTAGTGCTGCAATGGATCGGTGAGCTGCATCATGGCATTGAGGGTTCGCTACTGGTTGGGGTGGGTGGTGCAGGTTTGGGCCGGGTGCAAATGCGATTTTATTGCTCCCAGCCCGATCCTTTATTTTTTAATGCTTTCACCCCCTAGTGATGCACCCCCTGAGTTGAGAATCCTCTAGTTGGAGGTGTGGCGGCTGAAAGGCGGTGCAACCCTGCAGAAAGCATTAAAAAAATGTCCTGGTGCCATTGTCCTGGGTGCTGAGGTTGTCAGAGTGCTGAAAATGTTTTCGGCACTCTGACTGTCCAAAAACGGTGATCGCCTTAGGCATTCACCATTATCACATAGAACCCCTCATGCTTCATAACGCACCCAGGGTGCTGATTAATCCCCAATAACCACACATCATGTTGTGTTAATTGTTGATTACTTAATACTGTATAGAGAAAGATCTTGAAATGCAGGAGGGGGGGTTGATGTATGGTGGAGGAGGGTCCGCTGTATTTTCCATGACAGACACATTATGTTGCTCATGTCCTTAAACAAATTGCATACTTGTCTCAGTCTCTCTTCTGAATTCTTAAATTACATTCTGGTTAAACAAGATTAACTTGCAGTGCTTAAAATGGGCAATACTGTTAAGACGAAGATACACCAGACTTTTCAGAATTTCCCTGGTTAATGTACTGTATCTGTCATGCACTGACCACTGGATATTCTTTGGATCTTTTCATGCAGATTACATCTAGTTATAATAGTTTACACCCTACCCTAGACATGTATCCCTACATATGCAACTAACTTGTACAACTGCAGAAACAACAAAAGAGTTAGACAACAGTATTCAAATAAGCAATGGTGGCGGTTACTGTTGCTCGAGTCTGCTCGCTGTTGTGCAGAGGACCCTTAACTATCTAGCATCAACTTATAAAGATCATTTGAATATGTATGGCATACAGAAACAATAAATGTCAAGGGACCAGTTAATTTACATTGGAATGCCCAATTGAGATCCTGTTTTGTTGGGGTTCCTTCTAGAACTTCATGACAGAACCATATGGAAGTCAGGGAACTTTCTAAAGGTCACAGTGTCATTTTTGTAACCTAATGTCATATCTTAAAGTGTTGTTTTGAAATTGTAATCCACATTTCTACTACTTTCATCTTCACTCTTCAGAGAAATGACAAGAACAACTAAAAATAGTCATAACTAAAGAAGTACTGTATGTATATTAGTCATTTCTCTCAACTAACAGTGTTTCAGGAAGTACTGTAAGCACTCTTCTCTTCTTACCCCTGCATCCATATATTTTTACAACATTGTAATCCAGCAGAGGTTCTAGAAATGCCATGGAAAAGGAGGAGTGATTGATGTATGTGGTGCTCTGGGGGGTGGATGGGTTGATATAGTGTATTTACCATGACCCACACATTATTATCTAAAGGGCATTTCCATCTGAGCCTCTCTCCTGCATGCTGAACAAATTGACTATAGCATTATTGCCATTAGTAAACTGACCTGGAAAATGTTAATGTAACAGGAAAGGGTTAACAGATAGCCACACAGGCACACACGCACATGCACACACACACACACACACACACACACTGTTGATCATGTCTCAAGAAAGGAGCAAGAGATGTTTTAATTTGTTTAATCATATGTGCAATACAGTAACAATAAATGACAAGGAAACAGATTAATTACTCTGGATAGCCTAATTTAGATCTTATGTTATTGGGGTTCCTTCTAGAATTTGGTGACATAAGCACAGGATTGTCAGCAGACTCATTTCTCTATACACAGAGCACCAGATAGTGGTGTTAGTCCTCCAATGACTGTTGTATCATGTTCTCTAAACTGAAATAGAAAGAATTATGATAATCCCCCAGTCCTTAATGCCAGCTTGGAAGGCTGATGGCATGGTGGGGGGGGGGATTGGGGAATCATCATAAAGCATGGTGGCCATGGCAGTGGTCTAATAGCCACAACAGCAGATTCCTTTATCATGCAGTGCTCAGCAACTCCACTGGCCCTCTGCAATGCTAAGCTCTGTCAGTGGGTCTGATGAAATGTTTTCATACCTTGTGGTAACCCTGCCTTGGCCACATGTGTTGAGCCATGGTCATGGTGGGACTGGGTGTGGAGTCCCAGTGCAGGTCATGTTATGGGTGCAGCACTGTGCTCTGTGGATGTAGAGAATGAACTCTGTAGCATGCACAGGCCCTCCATGCATTCTGAGGGGATTTGAGAACCTTGATAGACTGTGCTCTCAGAAAGCAATTTTAGAAATTCTTAAGACAGGTGCAACTACCAATTTTAAGATGAGCTTATTATATATCAAAATAAGTATTCCAGTGCATTTGAATTCTATTTTTGCATATAATTTGAAACATCTGTGCATTTATGGAAGCTTGTGAGAAAAAAGTGATGCATGGGTCCCTTTTATTGATGCAAGTGGCACATGAAATACAACAATTTGGGCCACTTCTGTCAATAAGATGCACTACCATGTAGGTGGCTAAAATCTGTCAAAGGTATTAGGGATGCACCCAGATCAGACTGTAATGCAAATCCCTGAAGCACATTTGAAAATCCTACCAGAAGTCTACAACTGTATATTTTTTTCCTGCAATTTCTAGTGGTCTTTGACTTGAAGTCCTGCAGTTTTGTTGTTTTTTAAAGCAGAGTCTAAGCCCCCAAACTGTGTGAAACTTCTGAAGGAAAGAATTGTTGAGTGCCTAGAGGCCAGTGGGGCACAGGACCCAAGGCAGCATGGATTTACAGCGAGAAGGTCATGTCAGATGACTCTAATCGATTTCTTTGACTGGGTAACCAAAGTAGTAGACCAGGAAGGGGCTGTGGACATGGTCTACCTAGACTTTAGCAAGGCATTTGACATAGTCCCACACAAAAGATTAATAAACAAGTTAGCAAGCCCAGGAGTGGGTCCCAGGGTGGTAGTCTGGGTAAAACATTGGCTGAACAACAGGACACAGCAGGTAATAGTAAACGGAGTCCACTCTGAAGAAAGGGGAGTTACTAGTGCGGTGCCACAGAGTTCAGTACTGGGTCCAGTCCTTTTTAATATCTTTATAAGTGACATTGTAGAGGGAAAGGAAGGAAAAGTATGCCTCTTTGCAGATGACACAAAGCTCTGCAACGGGGTTGATACACAAGGGGGGTGGAAAGGATGAGAAGAGACTTGGCAAGCTTAACGGAATAGTCAGGAGTATGGCAGCTTGGATTCAATGCAAAGAAGTGCAAAGTAATGCACCTGGGAAACAAAACCCCTGGGGAAGAGTACACAATGGGGGAGAGGTAGTAACAACAGCAAAAATGGAAAGGAACCTGGGGCCAGTCATGTCAGATGACCTTAAGGTAAGTAAGCAATGTGAGAAGACAGCAAGGAGGGCTGGGGGAATACTGGGATATACAGGGAGAGACATCACCAGTAGAAAATAGGAAGTTGTTATCCCTTTGTACAGACAGTTGGTGAGACCCCATCTTTAGTACTGCATCCAGTTCTGGAGACCCCATTTCCGCAAGAACATAGACAGGATGGGGAGAGTCCAGATAAGGACAACTAAAATGATTCAGTGGCTGCAACAGAAGCCATATGAGGAGAAATTAAGAGAACTTAATATATACACCCTTGAGGAAAGGAGGGAGAGGGGGGACATGATAGAAACATTTAAGTACCTCAAGGGAATCAACAAAATCCAAGAGGGCAGCATCTTTCAGAAAAAGAGATGTGTAAGAACAAGGGAACATAATTTGAAGATGGGAGGGGGATTGCTCAGGGGCAATGTGAGGAAGTATTTTTGCACAGAAAGGGTGGTGGACTAATGGAATGGCCTTCCTGTAGAGGTCATAGGGTCAAAAGCAGTGGGGGAATTCAAGAATGCATGGGACAGATATAATGCAATTTTTGTGGGGGGTAGGAAGAACTAGGCTGTTGGTTAACTAGGATCTGCATCTTATTCAGTAGGTAGGAAAATTAGCAGACTAGGTGGGCCAAGCGGTCCTGATCTGTCGTCAAAGTCTATGTTTCTATGAAACAATAATATAACAAAAAATCATAAGGGAGTGGAGAGGAGAGCAGAGGAGATAGCTGGTCTCAAGAGTAGAGTTAAGAGAAGTGAGACAGCAGCAGTTTAAGAGAATACTGGGAGGGTGACAGTCCAATGGAGAGAGGGAGGGAGGGAGGAAGGAAGTTCCAGATGTCATATCTTCTAAATACAAAGCCATATCTACCCATGCTGATCACCAGCTGCAATGATAGCACAAGCTGAATTGCTTTTCCAAGAGACTCAAAATACTGTGGTTTTGCTGGCTACTGTTTAAGACTTACAAATATGAGACAATGTTACAGTACATTTCAGTAGATGAGAGAGAAAACTAGACTACCTAGGCTGCCCTCCCTCCTGTTATCCTCAACAGGCTTATCCCTTGATCCCTTTTGAGGCAATTGTCCAGATTACTGTAGTTTTAAACACTTTTATAAATCATGGCATCATGCTTAGCCAATCAATATTGTTTATTTCTAAATATTCTAGGTCATCTGACTGTATAACCATATGATGTTATTTATATAGAGATCACACAGAAAACTAGAGTGAGAACCCTAGAAATTATGTGTGTTGACTGTTAGCATCTTACATTAGGGCTATGAATGGGAATTTCCATAAGATGCTTCTGAGTGAGGGAGGGGAAAAATGTTTCTATAAGAACCCCCATTCATTGTCCTAACAGAAGATGGCTGCCTGTCCAGATATCAGGGCCAATAGAAAAGTCATATGTCTAGCACTCTAGTGTTCAACAAGCTCTTCTTGGGTGTCTCATGCAAATAGTTCTAAAATTCTGACATTATGAATTCATTTGTCACACTCATTTTTCTTACAAACTGTCACTTTCTACAGTACATACTTGCTTACTCCCTATCATTCTGATGGCAGTCCGCTGAGCTGATTAACAGAAGATCTGGTCTGGTCACCATCTAGGACCTGTAAGCATCCCTGTATTTTTATAGGTGAGTGTCTGTGTATGGGGAAGTGCTGAGTTGATGGACCAGGCTGCGATGTATATATGTTTTGAGGATTGTTTGGGTGAGGAGTACCACTGAATTACTAGGTATGCCAAAGAGTACATACGCCAGTGTAAATAAGGTATTAGTCAAGTGGGGGTACCACTAAATTAGAGGTATGCCTAACAACATATATACCAGTGTAATTGGTGATCAGGTAGGAGGCAGACAACTGCAACTACACTACCAGATATGCCAAAAGGCATATATTCCAGTGTAATCTGGGATCAGATGGGAGGACCACCAAACTACGAGGTATGTCAAAAATCATGAATATTACTATAGTAAGGCATGGGACAGGAGAGGGTAACTAGACTACCAGGTATGCCTAAGGGCACATAAGGCAGTGCAACTGGGGATTAGGTAGGAAGACGCAGGTGCCACCATCACCTCTGCTATTGAGGAGGGGCACATTAGTAAGAGTTGGATTTTATACACATTAATTAGCAGTGTCTCATTGGCTAGTTAGTGCTGACAGAACCCTCAGAATATACCACTGCACCTTGTATACATGAGGGCACTCTCATTTGCATGAGTGAGGTGCATACACATTATCCACTGTGTACAACATGCCCCTACCTTGTTTGGACATGCTTAGTCCAGTTAGCACACTGCCATGTTTGTTAGAGCCATACTAAACTTCTGAATATGTGGGACTCTGATTAAGATCTCTGCTGAATTCATTTGCAGCAGAAATGTGTCTATATGAACCACAGTACTTGCATGTGTGGCTAGGTGACAGTGTTTATTTTTTACTGAGTCATAAATGCAAACACTTTTTGCGAGGAAGAACTGTGATTGTGTTTCTGTTGATTCAAAAGTGAGAGACATGGCCACTACTGCAGATGTGAGTAAAAAAGTATTTTATGGACACTCTTGTGCTTCTTTTTCTTGAAATCTGAGTTAAAACTTTTTATTAGTTGGTCTAGTGGCAGGTTGAGGCACCCAACACTAAGCTGACACCCTGGTTTCAGGAATGGATCAGCATCAATCGGGGCCAGCAGGGGGAAGAGGATCGAGTGTCCTTAGATGGCTCTCCCTCTTGGAGGAGGGGACAATATGTACTGATTCTTGGCTGCCAGTTAGCAGAGGTTATAAGACACAACAATAGTCACTTAATTCAATAGCAAGGTGCAGGGGTTGAGGAAGTGGTGGTGTTTGCTCTGTGGGGGCCCCAAGCAAAGCTCTGTTCCAAGGTCCCTACCAATGTTGCCAGCTGGGGCAGGGGGGAGTCCTACATGAATTTGAAACACTTCCAAGTTGTAGAAGTAGACCATTCTGTTCAACAGACACATCACATGGATGGAACTGCTTTGCTGCTGTGCTCACTAAAGCAACAAGCTGCACCCAGTCACTTAAGGGAATGGAGCCCAAGTCTGTGCTTTGTAACTCTCAATGATAATCTGGGTTAAAAAAGCCTCTCCAATCCACATCCCTCTCATCCCCATCCTCAAGTTTGGCTTTCTTACCTGCGTGGCCTGTCCACTGGCTCTGCTGTGGTCTTTGATGCAGTACTGGTAGTCACTCTGAGGTCCCTGCTGCTGGCCATCAGTGGTGGTAGTATTAAGCAACAAGTTCTCTTTATCCCTGTTGTGTGTTATTTGGCAAAGAGCTCAGCCTGTGTTAGTAAGTGTTGCTGCCCACACATTCCTAGCCTACCCTTTTTCTTTGTGTCTCAGTGATGTGTCCTGCTATTGTCTCTGCTCTCTGCTCTTTGAGTGCAGGTGAATCCATGGCATTGGAGTGGAAATGCACAGAAACACCCATTGGTGTACTCTCTCAGGCACTACGGGTGCCCAGAGACCAGGGGAGCATCTCTAAATGTCTGCCACTTCAAAGAGAAGTAAAGCAACAAGCTGCCAACATGCCCAAAGTGACCCTCCCAATGTGAGTAAATGAGTCACTACAGAAGGGGGCACCCTCACTGCCAGAGAGCCACATGCAATTGCATGGGTTGCGTGTGCCTAATGCCTCCACTGTGTTGAGGTGTTTGGCACCTTTAATCTGTAAATACATGCCATTACAAGTGTGCTGGCCCTTGATAGGGAGCAATAGGGGAAAAAACACATCTGCCAGACAGGATCATTCTAGTGTCATAAAGGCTCCTCACCTCCTACCAGGCATACTCTCACCCACTGTGGTATGTTAGTAGGAACAACACAGGAAAGAACTAGACACACCCAGAGTATAATTTTAAGTTAGTTTAACAAAGTGCCAAATTCAGGTGCAGAGTACAGTATATTCACAGCCAAGCTGCAAATGACACCACTCATGGATCAGCATGATTGCAAAGCTCCCCATGAGTAATTGATGTCACTTGATTTCTTCCTCAGGTGGCAAGTAAGTAAACTGGAAATGTCTTGGGTCTGATATGTGATGATTTTATTTCCTACAGTATTTCATATGGCTACAGATCTAGAACTGATTAGTCTGGGATGGTGGGTGATGGTTTCTGACCCTATTCACTGCCAGAAGGAGATTAAGGCAGGAAGAACAGAAGGATAAATGAATAACGAAAACAAATTTCAATTTCTTTGCCCAAAGTGAGGTGTGAATCTTTAATTCCAACAGAAAAATACAAACCTGCCAGCAAAAAAAAACAGGTCTCATGGTCTATCATCTATCAAATCTCCTTGAATGTGTAGCTAGCACCCTTATATTGCAGCTGCCCCCCTCCCCCTCACAGTTACCCCCCTCTCATTCTGTCCCAGCCCCTTTAAAAATTGCTCACCATCTTATAGAATGCCACTTTCTCGGGTATGAAAGCAATAAATGCATTGCTTATCATTCTGGCTTTCCAAATAATGACTAGGAAATTACCTCTGTGGTTTTCTTAAATATTCTTACTTTTGTTTCTTGGTAAATTCTTGATTTTCTTTTTTTTCTCTCATAAAAAATGCTATAGAAAAATATGAGGGTACTTAATGCAAATTTCCTTCCTAAAACACAGTTTTAAAATAGATTAGCTGACTGAGTTTTCGTAAAGAGCAGCAGACGCCTTCAGGAGAATATTACAAAAACATAATATAGTGTATGTTAGATCATTGTATTCACTTAAAATCTAAATTTTCCTAGTCTTGTTGTATCATCGATGCAATGTCACAATGTTGTTGTGCCATCGTGAGTATGTCACATCGATGGTACATCAGCTCTGATCAAGTTTGCGCATGTGCAAGTCGCGGTTCATATTCATCGATAAAATGGCCATGGCAGTTAAGAGAAGGCACTGGAGGAAGTCCTAATTTAACAGTAAGTCTTATTTTGTTCAAATCTTAGCCAGCACACAGCAGACCCCAATTATTTAATTTCAAATGTGGACCTGGAATGAGAGGAGTGTTGTCATGGACAAAGGCTGGGCAAGGGGTTCCCGACATCATGGCGTGACCGTGAAAGAATCCACAAGTTTTTTGTTTTTTTTTACTTTTGCTCATACACTATAAAAGACAGTGGATGGGCAACAGTAAGCAACAACACTGTTTTCACTTCTCAAGGTTTCATGACAACCAAAAACCTCTCGAGCTTCGCTCTCGAGGTTTACATTGTTGTCATGACAATCTCGAAGTGAACAACAGTGTTGTTGTTCACTGTTGCCCATCTTCTATCTTCTATATTTAGACACAGTCCAGCTTGTATTTCACATTAGTTCTGTATTTCTCCTTCCCATTATTTATTTCTGAGGTCATCTGCGTGAAAACAGGAACTTTGCTCCTGAAGAGTTTATCTATTCCTGTTGCTGTCTCCCTACCTGAGGTCATAATGCACTGCTTGTGACATCACAGTTACTCCCATCAGAACAGACTGTGAAGTCACAACAGAGGATTATGACTTGAAGTAGGGAGTCAGCTACAGAGGAAGAGGAACTCTGAAGGATAAAGATCATGTATTCACGCAAATGTTCTTAGTAATAAATACTTGGGAGAAGGAAACTTTAGAATACATGTGGAGTGGAACTGCTATGTACCTACTTACTGTGTTTTTTAAAGTTTTTAAAGGCATCATTAGCTCTTTAAAATGTATTATACAGATCAGTGTGAAGTTAATTGTACTAAAGGAGCTGCTTTTGCTTTGTTTGATCTATTAAAAAATTAACAGTTGAGTTAGAATAACAATATTTGTATAACATGAGCAAGCATAAGACATATTATATCCCTACCCTTCATTTTTTTCTTTGTGAACCTTCAGCATGAAATGTCCTTCATAAAATGACTTTCATTTTCTGAGAGTGAATAACAGTTGCTTTTATTTTTTTCTAAATAATGTGCTATAAAATCACCTTATAAACAACCTAATAAAGTGGTAGGAAGACAAAAAGGAGACTTAAAAGGGGGAAATGGCATTCTACAAGCTAAGAGAAAGAATGTAATCTAAAATGGAATAAAAGTAAAATGGTTCAACATTTTAACCATAATATGTACTGCTATGCAGGCCCGGTGGTGCTGAGAGTTGAGGCGCTGGACACCACACCTTGCGCTATGCCGGCGACCCAAGTTTGGGAACAATCTCAGGACATCGGGGGTCGGCAAGGCAGGGAAGAGATTGAGTATCCTGAGGACTGCTCTCTCTTCCTGGAGTGGGCTCTAGGGGATCCATTGCACAGGGGCAACCTCTGGTGAGAACCGGGGGGATGCAGAGTTGCATCATTAAGCAATGCGAGGGGAGATGCTGCAGTGGCCATCGGCATTCGTGCCACTGACGCCATTGCATGTCTGAGCATTGGGGGAAACAAAAAATGGAACCCCCCCTCCAGAGGATAGGCAAAGGCACTGCCGCTGGCTCCATGCTCCCAACGCTGGGCTCCTCACTCTCCCAAGCCTCACACTCTGACTTCAAGGCTCACTATACTATTAGATAGAATGCCCTGAGAGGATAGGGCAGCCCTTCCCTGTGGGGGCTTAGATCCAGGGGTGTAGCCTAGTCGGAGTGAGGGAGTAAGGTGCGGATGCCATAGCAGGGAGGTAGTGAGCGAGGTGGGTAGATGCTGCAGAGAGTTCCTCTGGAAGGGGTGAAGAAATAATGTATAAAAAAAATATTGTACTGCTGCTATGTGAGCAGACTATCTGACTTATGTTGTTCTCAATGGAAGAAAGAAGAATGAAAAGGAATATTATAATTGTCCAATGGATGAAAAACAAAAACTTTAGATAAGAAAATAACTCTTAAATACATCACAAGAGAGAACTACTGGATGGAAAAGGACAGTTATGGAAGATAATTTAGGAAGAATATTCAAAAATGCTATTTTACAGAAATCTTGGTGTGGCATTACCTGAGAATGGAACAACATATTCTAGAGATATGCATGTACTTTATCATTAGCAAAACTTGAGCATTACTACCAGAAATGGTTCAACCCCTTAAAAAGCTATGGTTCATATTCCTTAGGTGATAATAAACTATCTCAGTCTATGATTTTTATCAAGTAGCTGTTTCATGCTTTAAAATCAGACTTACCGACAGTGCTGCCCAGTGGATGGTGACTGGATCATTGAGTGATAAATGACTGTTATGAGGAACAGTAAAGCTGGGAAAGAGAAACAGTACCCTCTTCATTCTGTATGTCAAAATTATTTCCAAGAAGTCATGTTTGTGGTTTTCTGAAAGAGGAACTTCATGCATTTTACTCACAGTAATCTTCCTTTCTCAGAGTATTTTGAAAGAATTCAGTTCTGTAAGCTGTTCAGTAGCTCTATGTTAGGCTACATAACATGCCATATTGAGTTAAGAAATATAACAAGACCCCTCATCTCTGCTGCTATTATGGCTCATGTGGTGATGAGGAGGGGCAGACAACAGCCTCATGGGTGAATCCCTTGGTGTTAGATGGTTAAGTCTCACTGGGAGCCATCCCTCCCCCCAGTAATGTTCATTTCCCAGGACTGGCACTAAAACCCCACATGTAGAGGTGGAGCCTGTATTATTGTGCAATAAATGTCCCTGTAGAATGCAACTACTTTTCTTGTCCATCCTCAATCTGTGCCAGTAAAAAGGAAAGAGGATCACTTACCTTTCTTCTGCTTGGCGGTCCATGTGCAGTAGGACTGAGAAGAGGGCATGGTTGCCACCATGCCTGGCTTGCCAGCATGGCATGGGCACCATGCGAAGGGTGCCTCTTTGGTCTTCTTCCTCAACTAGGACAAGCTTAAACTGCACTTGGTGCTCTCTTTCAGCTGTAAGCACACCAGTGATGCTTCTAGATATGGCTCTGCAGCTGAGCCACCTTGTTATCCTCTTTATCTTCTTCATGGCCATTTTTACCCAAGGGGTAAAACAGGCCTGCCATTTGTTTAGCAAAAAATAGATTTGAAATGTGTACCACACACAACACATTTCAGTCTCTAGGAAGGCAACATGAGGTAGATCTTAAAACATTGTAGTTAAATTGTGAGCTGCATGCATTCACTTTGTCTTTTGCACAGCACAGTTTCTTTGCATTCTCACTGAACACAGTTTGATTTTCAGTTTGTCATAGCAGGTTACTTTGCAGGAATAACACTGTACCTTAGTAAATAACTGACACAGAGGAGACAAGACTTTAATCTGCTTTCAAAACTCCAAATATGTAATTACAAATGTGGTGCAATGCTTTAGGTAGTGGGAAACACTGCTGACACAGCTGCCAATTATGAGTCCAGACCAGAACAGCAATAATTACAGTTACTGTACATGTCCCACTCCACTTGGTTGCAGGTTTGAATCTGATTAGCAGCTTAGATAATTGTATATATAGACACTTTAACTTTCTCTCCAACCCATAACAAGTAGCTTTTTTTCCTGTGACACATCTCCCCTTTCAATTATGTTAACATGCAGGGAATTATGATTATTTAAGTGGTGACCAAGCTTGTAGATGGGTGGGGAAAGAAAGGATTAGGTTGTTCTTGGCCTAGTAGAACCTGGGAAAAAGTGATGCTGCCTGGAACAAGGAGAGATATACTATCCTGGATACACAATCACACAAAATGTGAGGTAGTTTGCAGGCTGCCTCAATGGTCTTCCCTGAGCCTGCATAAGTGTGTGGTATACTCAGTTACTGAAGGAGAGGGGGTTTCCCTGAGTAAGATAGTCAGGGTACAGCTGCAGCTGATTCGGCGGATTGGCTGCAGCTGCACAGGCAGGAGAGCTTTATAAACAGGAAGGAAAAGCCAACAGGCAGTTGCTGCAGGGGTAGAGGGCTGACAAGCTGCCTGGATGTGTTCCAGATCAGGAGTCCCTTAAGCAACCCTCAGGAGATTGGTCTCCTGAATTAAGCCAAAAAGAAAAGTTTATTTTCATTGTGAGTTTTCCGTTTTACTGTTTGTGTTCTTCCAGAAGGTCTAGCCTTCTGGAAAAGGGGATTTCTAGTTAGGGCTGGGGATTGTTTAGACAGCACTCCCACCTGGAGCTAGGCCTCTTTATTTCTGTTTTTGTTTCATTTTCCCCAGTGGGGCTTAAAAAGAAAAGGGCAGAAGCCCAAACCTTTGTATTACCAGCCATATTAAGGAAATAAAAATATACCTGGTTAGTTTGATGTTAACAAACTGGTCTTCCTGAGACTCCTTAACCACCTCAAAGCTGAACCTGAATCCCATGGCGAGGTTGTGCCTTTTCATACGTGGTGTTAGCAGTGGGATCCAGGTCGACGTAGAATTTGGCTGGAATCCGAACCACCCAGGAGCAAAGGAGGCCAGGCAAGGAGGACGTAGTGAAAGCCTTGATCCAGGCTACGGCAGCCCAGCAGGAAGCTACCTGGGCTCAACAAGAGATGAACCAGATGTTGCTCACACAGATGGCCCAGAACCATGCTGTCCTCCAGGAAATGGTAAAGCGTCTCATCGAGATCACGCCAGGAGAAGGTCACCCAGCAGGGCCTACCCCAGAGGGTTAACGAACTATACGAACTTCCCACTTTCTGCAGAAAATAACAATGGCTGATGACATTGAAGCATATTTGCTCACCTTTGAAAGGACAGCTACTGATGAGTTATGGCCTCAGGTTTGGTGCAACCCTCCCAAATTAATTTCCAGAAATGTACCGGGATTACCTGTGTCCATGGCACAGTGTTTTATTACCCCACTTTGCTAGTTACCATGGAAGCATAGGGGGAGGAGAGGCAGGTCACAGTAGGTGTCCTCCCTCGATTGGCACATCCTGCCCTGGTGGGTCGAGATTTCCCAGGGTTTGAGACATTACTCCATGGGGGGGAACCTGGGAGGCCAGGACCCTGGTAACCGAGGCTATGTTGCTAGGAATCCCCGAGGGGTCAGAGGACTCACCTGATTATTTCTATTATGGGCATTGGGACCCCAGGTTGTATGGGGAGGCAGGAAAGTCCTAGAAATCATGAAAGGAATGCAGGGAGTGTAAGAAGTTAGGGCCCAAGATACTGGCTCTCAATGGCAGGTCCATGCTGGTGGGAGGTAGAACCCTGCTCCCAGAAGGACAACAGGGTGAGCGGTCTGGTGTCCAAGGGGAGAGTTGTAGGGAGGAAGTGGAGGACCCAGAAGTGGAGACAGAATCAAATCCCCTTGAATTGAGTACTCTCGGGATAGGCTCCAGGAACTTTGGTCGGACCAAATAGACGAACCTCTCTTTCAGAATATCCAGTCAGAGGTTGTGGAGATTAACGGGGTGCCAGTAGATGGCAAAGCCAAGGGACCCGGACCATATTTCACATTAAATAATGACCTCCTACACAGAGTGATACCAGATGAAGAGGATGATGTGGAACAGTTGCTGGTCCCCCGCCAGCCCAGGAAGGCGGTACTGGATTTGGCACAAGCTCACCTTCTCGGAGGACAACTTGGGGTCAAAAAAACACTGCGCCGCATACTCCGAAGATTCTACTGGCCTGGAATTTATGCCGAGGCAAGGAGGTATTGCGCTTTGTGCCCAGAATGCCAGTTGATGTCCCCACGGCCAAAGTTAAGAGCCCCATTGGTGCCCTTGCCAATCATCGATGAACCTATCGTGAGGATTGCGATGGATCTAGTAGGCCCCCTAGACAGGTCAGCTGGGGGCCACCAACACATCCTAGTCATCATAGACTATTCTTCAAGATATCCTGAAGTGATCCAGCTCTGTAACACGGCCTCAAAAATGATTGCCCGAGAACTCATTCAAGTTTTCGCGAGGGTCGGATTCCCAAAGGAGATACTGATGGACCAGGGTACTCCCTTTGTCTCACGTTTAATGAAGGAGCTTTGCAGACTCCTCCAGATCCGAGCCCTGAGGACTTCAGTGTACCACCCCCAGACAGATGGTCTGGTCGAATGATTTAATCAGACTTTGAAGGGGATGTTACGGAAAGTCGTGAGCCAAGATGGAAAGGACTGGGACTTACTCCTTCTCTACTTTATGCTAACTGTCTGAGAGGTCCCACAAGCATCCACCAGATTCTTCCCGTTCGAGTTGTTATATGCCCGCCGGCCCAGGGGTATCCTTGATATACTAAAGGAGGATTGGGAAGAGCAACCACCACAAGGAGCCAGTGTGATTGGGTATAACTCCCAAATACAGAAAAGGTTGGCGTGGGTCACTCCTATTGTCTGGGAACACTAAGAAAAGGCCCAAGAGACCCAACAGACTTATTATGACCATCAGGCGAGGATCTGGAAGTTCCAGCTGGGGGATCGGGTGATGGTCCTGGTTCCCACAGCAGAAAGCAAACTGCTCGTCAGGTGGCAGGGTCTGTACGAGGTTGTGGAAGCTGTTGGCGATGTGAACTATAAAGTAAGCCAACCTGATCACAGGAAGAAGTTCCAAATATACCATATTAACCTCCTGAAAGTGTGGCAAGACCAGGAGGCCTGCTGTGTCTCGTTGACTGTAACACCGGCAGAAGGTAAAACAGAGGGGCAAGTCCATATCTCACCTGAGCTATCTCCTACACAGTACAAAGAAGCAGTGGAAATGGTTCAGTGAATTGGGGATGCGTTCTCCGAACGACCTGGTCAGATGGTTGCAGCCTACCATAACATTCTGACAGCTCCGGGCATAGGGACAAGGGAAAGACCCGACCGTATCCCAGAGGCCAAGAGGAAAGAAATCCGAGCTGAAATCAAGAGAGAATGTTGAAGCTCAACGTCATAGAAGAGTCCCATAGTGAATGGTCAAGCCCCATCGTCCTCATGCCAAAACCGGATAACACTTGGAGGTTTTGTAATGATTTCAGAAAACGAAACGAGGTATCGCAGTTTGATGCATACCCCCTACCTAGGGTCGACGAACTGATCGACCAGTTGGGGAAGGCCTAGGATCCTGGTTTCCCTCCTGGATAGATGCAGACCATTATGCCTGTATAGGCCTGCATCCCTCCAGGTGGAGCCCCAGTCCCCAGTGAAGCCAAATCCCTGAGCTGTGCACCAGCTTTTCAATCAGTCATTGAATCCCATGGTGCAGAGAACACTAGCCTCATCCATGCCATAGACAGGTAGCACTTCTGAGAAAGTTACCATGTGTGATACTTGTCTCAGGCCCCCTCCCCAACTTCACAAACTCCTGTTGCACTGCTCTGATCCCATTCTCAGCCAGGTCATTCATCCCTAGTTGGATAATGACATCCAGCTCCCTCCCCCTTGCCTCTGCTCCCATGATCCTGAGTATTTGTTTCCTGTCCCTCCAAGCCTTGGCACCGGGCAGGCATCTTACCTCCCTTCTCCCCCAGTTGTACCCTCCTAAAAATTGAGTTCCCCACCAGGAGTTGTTTCCTTCCCCTGTGAGGTCCTGGACCACCCTACTGTGGGTCTCTATTGTGGAAGCTCCCAGCAACCTCCTTGGTCTCCACTGCAGGTGCCTCCATAGAGGAACCATGCTCCACCAGAGTGGTGAATGACTTGTGGAGAGGCACAATTGGAAGGATGAGCCTCTGTTCCACC
The DNA here is from genome assembly GCA_016271365.2 of Neoceratodus forsteri. Lineage (NCBI taxonomy): Eukaryota > Metazoa > Chordata > Ceratodontiformes > Ceratodontidae > Neoceratodus > Neoceratodus forsteri. The sequence goes on from CM028133.1 coordinate 998,172,690, forward strand.
ACCTTCACCCTCCCTGAGCCCACCGTGGTCCAACCACTCCTCTTTCTTGGCAACTTCTGAGGTAGTGGCAGTGGCCTGGGTGGTCCCTGAGTGGGGGAGTAGGATTCCCAAATCCTTGCCAGGTCAGCATGGAGACGAACAACCTCCTCCCTCAGTCCAAAGAGGTGCCTGCAAATAGGGCAGCAAAGCAATCTCCAGAATGTCTCCCAGAAGACTGCTGCTCCAACATAGAAACATAGAAACGTAGAATTTGATGGCAGATAAGGACCGCTAGGCCCATCTAGTCTGCCCATTTTCCTACCTACAGGATAGGCCGCAGATCCTAGTTAACCAACAGCCTATTTCTTCCTACCCCCCCCACAAGAATTGCCTTATGTCTGTCCCATGCATTCTTGAATTCTCGCACAGTTTTAGACCCCACAACCTCCTCAGGAAGGCTGTTCCATGCATCCACTACCCTCTCTGTGAAATAATACTTCCTCACATTGCCCCTGAACCGCCCTCCTTCTATCTTTAAATTGTGTCCCCTTGTTCTTGCAAGTCTTTTTCTAAAAGATGCTACCCTCTTGGACTTGTTGATTCCACTGAGGTACTTAAAGTTTCTATCATGTCCCCCTCTCCCTTCTTTCCTCAAGGGTATACATATTAAGCTCCTTTAGTCTCTCCTCATACGGCTTCTCTTGCAGACCCTGCACCATTTTAGCTGCCCTCCTCTGACTACCTCTATCCTGTCTATGTCCTTGCAGAGATGGGGTCTCCAGAACTGGACACAGTACTCCAAATGGGGTCTCACCAACTGTCTGTACAGAGGGATAACAACTCCTGTTTTCTGCTGATGATGCCTTTCCCTATACATCCCAGTATACCCCAGCCCTCCTACTGCCTTCTCACATTGCTTGCTAACCTTAAGGTCATCTGATATGATTACCCCCAGGTCCCTTTCCTTTTTTGTTGTTGTTACTACCTCCCACCATTGTGTATTCTTCCCCTGGGTTCTTGTTTCCCAGGTGCATTATTTTGCACTTCTTTGCATTGAATCCTAGCTGCCATACTTCTGACCATTCCACCAACCTTGCCAAGTCCCTTTTCATCCTTTCCACGCCTCCTTGTGTATCAACCTGTTGCAGATCTTTGGGTCATCTGCAAAGGCATACTTTCCTTCTAGTCCCTCTGCAATGTCACTGATGAAGACATTAAAAGGACTGGACCCAATACTGAACCTCATGGTACCCCACTAGTAACCCCTTTCTTCAGAGTGGACTCCATTTACAATTACCTTCTGTGTCCTGTTGTCAAGCCAATGTTTTACCCAGGCTACCACCCTGGGACCCACTCCAAGGCTGGTTAATTTGACTATTAATCTTTTGTGTGGGACTGTGTCAAATGCCTTGCTTAAGTCTAGGTAGGCCATGTCCACAGCCCCTCCCTGGTCTACTACTTTGGTCACCCAGTCAAAGAAATCTATTAGATTCGTCTGACATGACCTTCCCGCTGTGAACCCATGCTGCCTTGGGGCCTGTGCTCCACTGGCCTCTAGGTACTCAACTATTCTTTCCTTCAGAAGTGACTCCATCACTTTCCCTACCACAGAGGTCAGACTGACAGGTCTGTAGTTTCCTGCCTCTGTCTTGGTCCCACTTTTGTGAAGGGGAATCACATCCGCCTTCCTCCAGTCCTCGGGTACCACACCATCCTCCCATGATTTATTAAAAAGAGTAGCCAGTGGTTTCACTAGTTCCTCCCTTAATACTTTTAGAATTCTGGGGTGAATTCCATCAGGACCCATTGCTTTGTCCACCTTCAGTTTTAGGAGTTCTTGCAGAACCCTTTCTTCTGTGAAAGGACTGGGATCGACCCCCCTATCAAGAGTGCTTCTGTTAATTGGATTAGGCACTTCCCCCTCCTCTTTTGTGAATACTGAGCAGAAATATTCATTCAGTATTCCTGCTTTTTCACTGTCCCCCTCTGCCCACCCACTGTTCATTCTATTCAGCCCCACTATCCCTCCCTTTGTCTTTCTACGCTCGCTGATGTACCTATAAAAGGTTTTATCCCCCTTCTTAACTGAGTTGGCTATCTTTTCCTCAGTTTGGGCCTTTGCTATTCTGACTTCCCTCCCTGCTTCCTTCTGCCTTAACTGGTACAGCTCTCTGTCCTGCTCCTTCTGTGTTTCCTTATACTTCCAGAATGCTATCTTTTCTTCCTGACTTTCACAGCCACCTCTTTGAGAACCATAGTGGCTTTTCTTTCGTTTGATTTGTTTATTTGCTTCACACAAAGGCTTGTTGCCTCTGTGATGGCAGTTTTGATAATTCCCCATTGTTACTGCACACCTCCTTCTAGACTGTTTGCTAGTGCTTTTCTGAGGCACTCTCCCATCTTGCCAAAGTCAGCCCTCCTAAAGTCCAGTACCCTCACTTTTGTATGGCTTGACTCTGTAGCTGAGTTTAATGTGAACCACACTGTTTGATGGTCACTTGTCCCCAGATGGCAACTCACTTCTAGATCTGAGATCCTCTCACTGCCCCCGTTTGACAGTACGAGGTCTAAGATTGCTCCCTCACGAGTGGGTTCCGAAACTAGCTAATGCCTGCCACCTGTAGGACATCAAGAATGGCCCTGCTCTTGGATGTGGCTGAAGCAAATGTGCTCCAGTTAACATCTGGCATATTCAGGTCTCCCATCAACAGTATCTCCCCCTTTCTCTGCCATTCTAAGAATATCTTCTATCATATCCTTGTCCATTCCTTCCCCCTGACATGGGGGTCTGTACACAACCCCTGTGCAGATTATGGTGCCCTTTCCAGTCTCCAAGGTGACCCACAGTGCCTCCTCTCCTCACAGTTTACTCTTTTGTTCAGTTGCTTTTATCCCTTCCTTTACATAGAGAGCTACTCCTCCCCCTCTTCTCCCCTGCTGCTCCACAGCCAGTGCATTGCACCACTCCCCACATGTCTGTGTCCCTTCCAGTTACAGATTTTTGTTGTTGTTGTTTTTTGTTCTTGTTTTAGTGTGTGCAAGCTTGTGAGTGTCTCTACCCCCTATTCAATGTGATGTGTTTTTAAGGATATGAGCAGGTGCATGTTGTTAGCAGTTTTGGGGAAGTGATGTCAGAACCCCTGCTATAAAGGAAGTTATGTGCTTGGGGCGGCGGGTGAGGTGAGAGGAAGAGTAGGTGGGAGTAAACCTATGCAGTCCAGAAACAATCACCTACAACTCTTACCCTCCACCCCGGGGACTGCCTTCCTTCCTTCATTTCAGACACCTATTTCAAAAAGGCTAAGTAACAGGTCTAGTCACAACTGACTGCAAATATCTCCCAGCTACAGTTCCTCCTTGGCAAATTAAAGTTAAAACTAAGAAAAGTCCATCCCAAAAACAGAATCAATACTAGTTACTTACACAGGTCCAAAAAGTAATAATTCAGTTCAGTGTAGTCTAGAAAATAATCTCCTTGATTCAAGGAAGCTGTGGCTGCTTTCTTGCTCTCTCTGTCTCAGTCTCAGTCTCAGAAAAATTTCAAGAACACATCTGTTGCATAATTTTTATTTTTTATAATTGCTGGTGACCCCCTTTTTTGTGTTTTTATTTGAACTGCAACAAAGAAAAGCTGTAACTGTAGATTCAAATGCGTTTATTTAAACAGAACAGTTTTAGTTACTGTGAAACAGATCAAACTTAAAATAAGAAAGAACAATTTATTTATTCAATAAAATTAGATTATTAATGTTAAAACTTTGTGCACATACCAATTTGTCTGTCCAGTTTCATTGTGTGATCCAGTGCATTGAGAAAATCTGTGAACACATTTTTTCACATAATTATAAACTTTTGAAGCTAATCTACATATGTTAAGAAGCTACTGTCTTTTTGATTGAAAGTCCATTTCTGGGTGTTCATGGTATTTCTTCTTCTTCATGGTGCCATTTTAGGGTCAGGTAACAGTTTCCAGTGGTTGTCTGCGATTTGAAAAATAGTTAGGGAGTGTCTGAAAATTCCTTTCTTAGCATTTTCTTTGCAGAACTACTAATACTTGAAAAATTATTATTTGATTAAACTCAATACTATTAGTACATTTATGTGGTCATGGATCCGGCTAACCTGAATGTGGTCATCAATCTGAGTCTATGTCAGACAGTACAGAGGGACATCTTCTTTTAGTAGTAGAGTGGTAGTGGTTGATGTTTATGGACAGTCCCTGGTTGATGACACAGTTGGGCCCAAACAATGTTTGTAGGCTGCGAGTTTCAATTTCAGAGAAGACTGTTGATGAATTTACAGTTCTTGCAATGGGATGGTTTCATGGAGAACTTGCTGAGGTCTGGGCTTCATTCAAGGCTTTAGAGGTACTTGGTATTGAAGAGTTATCTTGCACCTGATTGAAAATGGTGGAGATGTGTGTCTCAAATTTGCTCAGCCTGTCAACCCTCTACTCCCAAAGTGCCAACCTCTGAGCATATGATTTGTGTACAGTAAACAGACAAGGTAATCCTCTTGTTTGTTTTGTGGGTTCAAGTCACCTTAGACTCAAGCTGTGGAAGGATTCAAACTGATAACCTCTTGTTAGCACACCTAATTATCAGGCTCAGATAATTCTGTCTTGGGGGGGCAGATATCTTTGCCTATGGGCACCCAACCAGGTCTTTGAAATGAACTCTTAGAACTCTATGCAAGACTTTAGAGAACTCTATCCATTTCCAAGTTTGGTACATAATAAGCTCATACACAGTGTTACTATAACCTTTAAAAGCTCCACTTAAAACAAAAAGAAATATCAAGGCACTCCATGCAGTTTAGTTTGTAAAAAAATATCTTTACTTTAAAAATATCAAAACAGAACAATAATTACTGAACAAATACATATCCCAACACATACAGCCTTAAACAAACAGGTAAATAAGTACAGTTCCTACAATTTATAACTTCAGACTAATCTTGTCTAATGCTTACTTTCTTTCAGTGCTTTGATGGTCTCTCTTCTCTCAGTCAGTAAATATTGTCTTGTGTGTCTCTGTCAAGGTTCTCAGCAATTAAACCCAGTTCTGAACCAGCCTTCTCTGTGATGTCATTAAACTCCACCTTAGAGTATTAAAAGTTATATTTTAAAGCACAGCATGTCCCAACAGGATTAAACAAAATAAGTGACATACTCAATGTCCTCTCCTCAGGTTAACTGGTCAGAAGTTGTTTATGCTCTGCTATACATACATCTCAAAAGTTTCTTTGATCTAAGTCACTGTATTCAAAGCAGAAGGGTATTTCCCTCTTTAATCTCATCTGGGCCTTGGAATCTACACCTCAAAGGTCTCTCTGATGTAATTCAAGGGTCCCCAAGGAAATGTATATTGGACCTTCCAAATTTGTCTGGGTCCTCCCTGGCTCAGACATCAAACCTCTTCAATGTCCATTCTGGCCTCTCTCTGACACCCCTCCCCAAAAGGCCTTCCTGGCAACTATGCAAGTCAAAGGATCTCCCTGAGGGCATTATGAATGGCTAATCTTATTTCCTGGGATGAAAGCAAATTAACAAGGTAATTGCACCCCAAATCTCTGCAGTTTAAAATACCTCATGTCCTTTGAACTTATCTCTGGGGGGTTTTGGTGTGTCAGTTCCAGTAAGACAGAAGTTTCCCCCCCAACTGACCTTCCTATCCCTCTTCAGAGTAACCCTCTGTGGATATGTGGTTATTTGCTAGTGGGGAAATTTCTATCCTCTTTTTATCAGTCTCCTCCTCTGGAGACACAGGCTGGAGAACCAGCCTCTCAGTAACTTCCCCAATGGCTTCTGGGGGGCTCAGGAAACTACAATTTTCCCTGGCTACAGGTAACTACACATGCCACCCCCTGCTGGAGATTGTTAACCAGGATCAAATCCACTGCTAATGTGTTAGCTACAGCCAACTGTTGCACAGTTCCACCTGTTTCACCCCAGTCCAGAAGAACACTGGCCAGGGGCAATGTTTTCTCTACACCCGCAAAGTCCTGTACAGTCACATATTTATTGGGTATAAGCTGACCAGGCTGTACCAGATCCCTTTTACCAATGTCAGGGATGCCGCTGTGTCCCTTAACCCCTGCGTCTGTACACCATTTACCATGACTGGGTGCATGTGTTCCCTTATGTTCTCTGGTATGCTTCCAGGGACACACAAACAACCCACTTCATTTCTGGTACTACTTTGCGTATTATTGCTTGCCCTTCTTGGACACTGTCTGGCAATGTGCCCAGTTTCTTTACATAACCAACAAACATTCCTTACAGTAGTAGCCACAGACACTGCAAGTTATTTCCTGAAATTTATGGGCTATTTGCAGAAATAGCTGATGCTTTTTGCATTTAAACAGTAGGAGCAGCAGAGAGAAACTCTTCAGAAATTTCACAAAATATCTGGAAATAGCTTGCAATGTCTGAGGCTACCACTCTACTTCAGAGAAATCTTTTCTTTAAAACCAGGGTCTAGCTGGTTTTGGTGGAGGCAGTGAGGGTTTTAGGTGCCCTGAAGGCATGCTTTCCCTTTCTGCGCTGCCACACTTGCCTCATTCACTCTCAGATCAGGTCTGCTCTTGGCATAGCAGTCCGAGAGTTCAGCAGCCTCTTGCACTGTTTTTGGATCTCAGTCCTCTAGGCAGGTTTTTAACTCTGCTGGGCATGCCCAATAAAACTGTTCTAATAAAATCACATTTTCCATTTTATCAACAGTGTTTGCCTCAATTCCTTCCCACCAACGTTTTAAAAACTGATGTTTTGTGGCTAGCTCCTCATAGTTCATATCAGGGCTCCTCCTAAGCTTACGGAATTTAGCTCTGTATGATTCCGCAGTTTTAATTCAAACTTTTTTAGTAGTGCAGCTTTTAACTTGCTGTAATGATCACTGTCTTTGTTGTCCATTTGACCCAATGCATCCTGAGCTTTTCCAGTAAGTAGCAAGGATATCTGGAAGCTCCAGGACTCTCTAGGAATTTTAGCCTGAATACAAACTTTTTCAAAAGAATTTAAAAAGGCATCCATGTCCTCCCCATTCTTAAACTTAGCTATTAATTTAGAGTTCAATTTGTAACCCAGTCCTGCAATCCTAGTTAAACCCAAGCCACTTACCTGCCCTGGTGCCGCTGGTTGGAGTCGTAGCTTCTCCAGTTTGTGTTGCCACTTTTGCTCCTCTCTCCTCTCCTCTGCAGCTCTGGGTTCTCACTTCTCCTCTGCATCTGTCTATCACTCACACTCCTCACAGTCTGCCTCTCTCTGTCGTCGCTCTGCTTCCAGTTCCATCCTGCACAACTCAATTTGTAGTTTGAATACCTCTGGATTCAGGATACTTGTGACCTTCCCCCCTGCTGTGGCCCTTCAATGACAGTGGCCCTGCTGTCCACTTCATCAGCTGGGACCCCTTTACTGGACACCAGTTCTGGCACACTTGATGTCTGATCCCTTCCAGTCACAGTTGGTGACTCGCTGTCCTGGGTAACTGCTACCATCAGGGCTTCTATGAGGTTCTGCTCACTGGCTTTCACCCCAAATGGGACTCCCCTGTCCCCGCACAACTGCTTTAAGAAATCTACAGTGTGCTTGCTGTAGTCGGAAGCCATTTTCTTCTTCTCTCACTACTAATACTATAACGACTGGCACTTCAGGAAAAAAATAAAATGGGTGGGAACTTAACTGTAAGTCAAGAGATATAATTCTGTTTCCTTTTTAAATAAAACACTGCCTTTCTTTTTTTTTCAAGGGAGCTAAATGGTTTCAATCTTACACTCTGAACAATGAAGCTTATACCAGCAAACTTTTATGCCACCACAGCCAACCAATCTGTCAGAAACTCGCTCAACCAGTCAACCCTCTATTCCCAAAGTGCCAACCTCTGAGCGTATGATTTGTGTACAGTGAACAGACAAGGTAACCCTCTTGTCTGTTTTGTGGGTTCAAGTCACCTTAGTCTCAAGCTGTGGAAGGATTCAAACTGATAACCTCTTGTTAGCATACCCAATTATCAGACTCAGATAATTCTGTTTTTGGGGGGGTGGGCAGATACCTTTGCCTATGGGCACCCAACCAGGTCTTTCAAATGAACTCTTAGAATTCTATGCAAGACTTTAGAGAACTCTATCCATTTCCCAGTTTGGCACATAATAAGTTCATACACAGTGTTATTATAACCTTTAAAAGCTCCACTTAAAATAAAAAGAAATGCCAAGGCACTCCATGCAGTTTAGTTTGTAAAAAAAATATCTTTACTTTAAAAATATCAAAACAGAACTATAATTACAGAACAAATATATATCCCAACACATACAGCCTTAAAACAAACAGGTAAATAAGTACAGTTCCTACAATTTATAACTTCAGACTAATCTTGTCTAATGCTTACTTTCTTTCAGTGCTTTGGGGGTCTCTCTTCTCTCAGTCAGTAAATATTGTCTTATGTGTCTCTGTCAAGGTTCTCAGCAATTAAACCCAGTTCTGAACCAGCCTTCTCTGTGATGTCATTAAACTCCACCTTAGAGTATTAAAAGTTATTTTTTAAAGCACAGTATGTCCCCACAGGATTAAACAAAATAAGTGGCATACTCAATTTCCTCTCTCAGGCTAACTGGTCAAAACTGGTTTGTGCCCTGCTATACATAACATCTCAAAAGTTTCTTTGATCTAAGTCACTGTATTCAAAGCAGAAGGGTATTTCCCTCTTTAATTTCATCTGGGCCTTGGAATCTACACCTCAAAGGTCTCTCTGATGTAATTCAAGGGTTCCCCAGGAAATGTATATTGGACATTCCAAATTCATCTGGGTCCTCCCTGGCTCAGACATCAACCTCTTCAAAGTCCATTCTGGCCTCTCTCCGACACCCCTCCCCACAAGTCCTGCTTGGCAACTATGCAAGTCAAAGGATCTCCCTGAGGGCATTATGAATGGCGAATCTTATTTCCTGGGATGAAAACAAATTGACAAGGTAATTGCACCCCAGATCTCTGCAGTTTAAAATACCTCCTGTCCTTTGAAATTATCCCTGGAGGGTTTTAATGTGTCAGTTCCAGTAAGACAGAAGTTTTCCTCCAACTGACCTTCCCATCACATATTTTATATGTAATAAAAAAATGAATACAGCACTCGAGCACTCAGAGCTGGCTGTCAACTCACAATGTGCAGTTGCTTTTCACTCAATACTGAGTAATTATTTATGCTTTACATGTTTTTGTGTCCTGATCTGCTGGACCGCCATTGGTGCTATATTGGCATGTATGAATTGCTGAATTGCCATTTTGTTTGAACTATGATTTGTTATATGTTTTTCTTGTGCAATGCCAGCCAATTACTTCATTCTGGACATCATTTCTCTAAGCTTATTCTTTCCAATTTTCATATTTCTATACCACAAAGATTGCCCTGGTTTGAAATTTATATTTGGTGTGAGACAGAATGGGCTTTCATCTGTGAGAGTGCTCTGGGGCCTATTTGCTTTGTATATGTTGTATGCCAGTGATGTGTTTTGATCTGGTATTGATGTGTTTCCATAGAGCCTGGCACAATCTGGTCTAACATCACAGATGTTTTCCCCTGTTCAAGTCTTTGTTTGCCATTCTCTGTACTGTATGCAGTGGCAGACTTCTGAATCTTTACCATCCATGATGTTACCCCAGCTTAAATCATATTGCTCCTTTGTTTGGAGTACAAAATGCAGTCCGATTTGAAAAAACAAACTTTAGCAAGCCAATTGGAGTTTTCATGGAAATGGTTTCTGTGGTATAGAGAAGGTTGATGTCTTCGATACTGAGGGCCTGTGCTTTGAGGGGCCTGTTGCCCTTACCTATTTTTTAAAGATATCTTTGTTTTGCCCTTAGTATTTTCTTTGTCTCTTGAAATTGTGTTTCATCACTTTGAAAGATTGAGACAGGGTATTTTAAGGAGTGCAGATGCCTATCATTGCTTGCTAAGATACCTCTTATAGCACTGGGCTCAAACTCCGAACTGTCACTTTTTTAACACAAAATGTGAACTCTGCTAACAAAGTGTCAAGCTATTTTGGAAGGATTTCAGCCAGGTTTCTTATTTTGGTCTTTTTTGACTGAGGAACTGATTCAATAATTTGAGACCGCTACCTGTTTCTCGAGCGGCGTTTACATTTTCTTTCTGAGCTATTAACTGCTGCCTATCCTCTTCAGCTGCTGAGAAGAAATGACTTGCCATTTCTTTTTCAGATGACTACTGGTGCTGCTTGAAACAGAATGAAGAATGGTGCCCAACTTGATGGGTTGCTGTTTACCGACAGACAACAATTGTAAGTATTGAAAAAGGCTTCTTGAGACAGTGCTTGTGGCGGATGCGTACACAGCTGTGTGAGAGAGTTTGACTCAGAACACCATAATAACCTGGCAGCCCAGTTCTTATGGAATTTGAAAGTGTATCTGAAGACAAGCATAAAAGAGGGTCACCAGTAATTATATATGTACAGTATACATATATATATTTTTTGTAATGGGGTGCCACTAAGGACTACTAGGGGCTAGGCACTGGTTTGCTGCCTGCTGGCATGCACTTGCTGCTTACTAGCCTGATGACACTGCTACAGACACACACACACAGACACACTGCTTCTTGACTCAGGAGAAAGAGGAGTCCAGTGTCACCAATTTCCATCACACTGCACCATGTTAAATAGTTCCTGGTTTTCTGAGACTCCCCCACACTCCCTTTAATGTCCCCATGCCAAGCTGAGCATAGGTGCTGTTAAAGATGTATTTATTTATTTAAAATTTGGTAACTGGGAAAGGCATAGTGAGCCAGTGCTCATTTCCAGGTGCAACCTGGGGGAATGAGTGGGGAGGAGGGATAACAAACATTTTACATTAAATTTTAAGCACAATACAAACATTCTTTTTACAAAAAAGTTACAAACATGATGAAAACAAGCAGATGAAGGGGCTAGCTATTATTTGTGATGCCAATGTGGTATCTTCATGCTGCATTCACTGGTGGGAGCAAATATATTATCAGTGGCTTGGGATAACTGTTTATAGAACAGCTAGCTATAACAGTGCTCATGCATCTGTAGGTTCAATCTTAAGGCAACAAAACAAGAACATCACTGTGTCATGTATGAAAAACTGAAGTGGCTATCACTGGAAAATAGAGATAAGCTATCTGTGGGTAATATGGTCTGTAATTTGCTTAAAACACAATGAGCCAATTTTTCATATGATGAAATTTCAAAACAGTGCTGACAGACTATGGTGATAAATTGCCCTAACAGCAACTCATCCTCTTTTCAAAATATTATGGGTCAAAAAATGTTCACCTAATTGCAACTAAGGTATGGAACAACATGTCACTTGGCATTAGAGATCCCAGACCCATATACTATAGAATCATAGATTCACAGAATATGACAGCAGATAAAGACCAAGGGTCATTCCAGTCTGCCCATTTTGGGCCCGATATTCAAATGTGTACCTTGCAACAGTGCAAGTGGGTGCACAGTGCAACTGAGGTGCACTGGAGCAACTAAAGGATATACTCAAAAGAGATGAGCTATGGCGCATCACTACTGAATATACTGAGTAATGCTCACTGCGCATCCCCGGGACAGAGCTGAATACCAAGAATGGGAATTGTGCCAACTCATCAGAGATAAACTGTGCACAAATTACTGATATTCAGCCATTAATATGCAAATGAGGCCATAATACATGCGAGGCACAAATGGGGCCATTTGCATGTCATTATGGCTCCATTTGCATGAGTGGTGCAGGGCTGGCAGGTGAAATGCATCTGGTGCCCTGCACACCATGTACAGCTGGCAGTATAGGTCCAGATGTTCCCCACCCCTCCATCCTGTGGCACCCATTGCCCATAGTGGTGTGCCACCAAAATCCCTGGTGGCTCAGTGCTACACCCTCACCTCCCATAGCACCGACCAATGTATTGTACTATAGTTAGTATCCAAGGTGGTATAGTGGTATCCCCCTCCTCGCTTGACTCTCCAATTGCCATAACATGCCATGGTTAATATCCCTGGTGGTCCGGTTGTTCCCCCACCCTGCCTGTACCTTCGATCACTGGTGAAGTGTCAAAGGATATGTCCCTGGTGTTCCAGTGGTAATCCTCACCCACCACCCACACAGTACCCACAGCCCACCCAGCACCCCCCCCGGTCAGTGGCAGGCAGCATACCCACCAGCATACCAACATGGCTGCCTGATGAATGACAGCTGACAGTAGGTGCTGCAAGCTCATTGGTCCACTCTGTGGACCAATGGGCTTGCAGTGCATATTGTATTAATCCACAACTTTGTTAATGAAGTCAGCTGTTGAACAACCTCACTGGGGGTTTCATCAGCTCTAGCGACATATGTTTGAGCACCCTTGAAAACAGCAGCAGGCTACAGTACTTTTGTCAGTCTTCAGTCCTGCCAACACCTTCCAGATTCTATCAGCAGTGAATTGAATTTGTCCCATATTCTGAATGCCTCTGCCTGTTGCTTTGATTCTACTGTCTGGTATGGGTCTGTCTGCTTCCCCTGTAAATTACTACAGTAAGCAGAAGTAGTTATTTAGAATTGAGATCTTCTGCTCATCCTCCTCTATCTCCTTCTTATCCTTTGACAACTTCATAATTCCTCCCTTTGCCTTCAATTTTTCTCTGATGTAATTAAAGAAAGTTGTTTCTCCATCTTTCACCCCATCCACAATATGCAGCTTGGGGCAGACTTGGCATCTCTGACCACCTTGTTTCCCTTCATCAATGTGTGCTGATAAAGCTCCCAAGATTCTTCCCTTGGTTGCACTCATAATTGCTGAAAGCCCCTTTCTTTCTCATTAGTGACTCGTTTACCTCCAGAAAGCAGCATTAGGGCTTTTTCTGCTTGTTACACTTCATGATAATTTTCACGTAAGGCTTGTTTGCCTCAAAAACTGGCTCCTTAATAGCTTCCCATTGTTTCTCTACACTTCCCACTGTAGCTCCTCCTTGTAGCTTTATTCTAACTATATCTCTCATTCTTTCAAAATCTGTTCTTTTCAAGTACAGGACAAAGTTATGGAAGGAAGTGTGCTGGTATACAGTGCCAGTTCGAAACCACAGGGTGTTGTGATAACTGACCCAAGTGCATTTCCAATTGTCAAAGGGCTAATCCTTTCCATACTGATGAAGATCGTATCCAAGATGGCTTACTGCATTATGGGTTCTTTTGCCAGCTGGACTAACAGGCAGCCTTGCAAATTCTCAAGTAGGGCCTGATTCCTGACACTGCAAATGGCAGGGGTCACCCAGTCCATGTGTGGCATGTTGAGATCCTCCGTCACCACCACATCCCATTTAGCTATATCATAAACCCATTCTTCCCCTCATTCCCTATCAGCATTCTCACCCTGCTTTGGATGCCATTCTCTCATGCACTTACCAAATAGAGTTATTAGGTATACCCAGAAAGAATAAATCCCAGAACTGCTCCTCCTAATCGATTCTTCTTTCATGGTATTAATGTTATCTTTCATATAAAGGGCCACCCCTCCTCCTGTTCATAGCTCCCTGTCTTTTCTGAACAGAGTGTACCATAGGATTGCCCGGACCCAATCATTGTTTTCTGATGCCAAGGTTTCTAAGATGGCCACCATATCTAGTTTGGCATCATCTACCAGTGCCTATTGGTCACTATCATTATGTAGCCACTATAAGGAGCCCTGGCTCCATAAGAAGGTATAATAGACCACAAATGGTTAACATACAGTCTCTTAGGTTTGGACCAGCTAGTTGGTCCCAGAACTACAGGGGCAGGAGCCAACTCGATGAAGCTGGAGAACTAGAACTAGTTGGAATCAGTCTGAGGCAGGTGTATTCCAGGCATGCAGTATCTGCAGCCTTCTGCTGAATCTCTTTTCCAGTGACTTGATCCACTGCAAACTCAACAATCATGGTTACTGACACTTGCTGAGGACCCCGATAGGGGACCACCATCTTCATGAAGGAGAATCCAGAGAGTGAGAGCTACTTTAAAGAATGACATTAGAGACCATCTAAAGAAATTGATACTGTATTGCATAGGTGAACATTATGCTTTCTAACAATTTATTTTTTAATACTAGGAATTAACACCTTTGAGCTAAAAGCTTATTTACAAAGGTTCCACTTCAGAGAAAAATAAACTTACCAAAACCTAAATACAGTGTGCAAACAACAAAAGTATTAGTAACATACATTGTATGGGGTTACATACTCAGAGAGTACGGTATATAACTATATGAGGAACAGTGAACATACAATAAACTTTACCTGATTTGTGGAGTGGAAAAGTAAAGTTTTGAATAAGGGAGCAGAGGGAGGGTGTGTGGGAAGTAATAGGTTGAGAATTTGTAGTGCTGGGAGAGGCTGGGGGGAGGGGCAGAAAAGCAGCTGTAGCAAGCCCTGTAATGGGAAAGGGCAGGGGAGGGTGAGGGGGAGACAGGAGTAAATGAATGGCAGGAGGGAGATTACGTGCTATAGCCCACAGTCACACTTAGAGTTGTTGGACATCAGGTGAGCCTTCAGGTTTGATTTAAATTGGCCAATTTTTGTACTGGACAGGAGGTCTGTGCTGAGGGTGTTCAGCCACTTTGGGGCCCTATATTCGAAGGATCGTTGACCTTGGGAGGTTCAATGGAAGGGTATTTTGAGTCTGACTATTCACACTTCTAGTATTCCTGACGCTGTTGTTAGGGTGGAGGAGGCCAAGCACCCCTGGGGTACTGAGGCCCAGAGTGGCCTTCTTAGGAGACAAACTTGGTACTGGATCCTATTTTCCAAGTTGATCCATCTAGTACGGGAGTAAAGCTTGCATGTATGCATCAGGCAATGGGCTCTTAGAATCAGTCTACAGGAATTGTTAAGGGCTACCTTGATTCAGTGTAGATATGAATCGGTAGCTGCCCCATAGCCCACCAGTCTATAGTCTATAATCGATATGACAGAGCTGGTCACTGCCAGTCTAAGGGCTTTGTCAGTTCAACAATGTTTATGTTTGTACAACAGGCCAATCCTGGAGTTAACAGCCTTTGCAACCAAATGAATGTGTTGCAAATAGGAGAGGGCGCATTTGAAGGTTACCCCAAGGAATCTGAATGAAAATGTATACAGTGTCTAAGTGGATATGTACCTTTAATCCGTGTTCCCCCTCCCCCGGGTCACACCTGGAAACAAGCCTCAGCTCCATGTGCCTTTCCTGGTCACCAATGTTTTAAATAAAATAAAATAAATAAATAAATATCCAATATTTCATTTTAGTTGTCATGAATTTGAAGATGATAGAATTTGTGTCTGTTTTGAGGTGTGGCAAATAGCATGGTCTTTGTCATCTTGTAGTTTAGAAGAAGCTTGAGGTTTAGGAACCATGACTCCACAACTGAGAAGTGATTCTGCATTTGTTTTTCAAGTGCAGCAGGGTTGGCCTGACTTGAATACAGAACTGCAACCTCAGCATACAAGAGGACATGGCCTGGGCAGGCCATAGGGAGATTATTGAGAAATAAACTGAAAAGTAGGGGGCCCAAGACTGAGCCTTGGGGTACCCCTGTTGTGACATGGCAGTGATCAGAGTGGGTGTCTATGATTTTTCCTTGTTGTGCACATAAAGGAAAGTAGCTCAGGAACCACCTCATTGATTCTGGAAGAGACCAGTGAGGGACAATTGATGTAGAAGTTGCTCATGGCTGACTGTATCAAAGACCTTTGTTTGGATGATATAAGTATCAGTGTCAGTGGCTCAGTGGGTAGCACACTCGCCTCTGATGCTGGAAGATCAGAGGGCTGTGGGTTCAGTTCCCACATCTGGCACTTGGGTTAATATCCCAGTACTGACACTGTAGTGCAGCATGAGAGGGGTGCTGTACTTCAGAGGTGCCGTCTTTCGGATGAGACATTAAACTGAGGTCCCATCTGCCAGGACTGGTGGTAGTTCAGGTAGATGTTAAAGATCCCATGGCACTTATCGAAAAGAGTAGGGGAATTTCCCCGGTGTCCTGGCCAAATTTCCCTCATTCACTAAAAATACAACCAACAGCTTAAACTGGTTCAAGGTCAGTTGGCATTCATCTGTATCCCCTTCCCCTGGGTCGTGCCTAAAAATAGGCAGGAATTGTCTAGTGCACTTACCCAGTCAACAAAAACTAAATAAAATAAAAAAGTAGCCCCAACATATGCCAGTAGTCTAAGGCATCATGGATGGAACTAGTGAGCTCAACCAGGGCAGTGGTAGTGCTGTGCTGTTTTCTGAAACCTTGCTGTTCCTTACATTAGAGCTGTTACTTGTCAAGTTAGTCCACAAGCTGAACACAGACAGTCTTTTTGAGTGTATTGGGGGTGAGTATAGAGATAGGCTGATAGTTAGAGTAGTTGGTTCAGTCACCACTTATGAATACGGGAGTGACCATGACCTTTTTCCAGATCTTGGGGAATTTAGCTGTAATGAGTGATAGATTCAGGATGTGCGAAAGAGGATGGGTAACCTCATCCAGGGTGAGAGATATTAATTTTAGGTCAAGGGAGTCACCACTGGACCTTGATTTCCTGATTGCTTTCATGAGGTATTTTTTGGCCTTAGATATGGAGACAGTTTAAGATAGAAAGGGGAAGGTGTATGCAAGTGAGAGTTGCCTTTGCTCATCTGGCTACGGCCACTATGGTGGTTAAGGAAGTCAGAGGAAGCACCCCACTAAGGTCAGTGAAATCCTTATTGAAGGTGTTGTCAATCCCATTGGTGTCCTGGGTCAGTTTCCCATTACCACTGAGCATTGAGGGGGGAGTTTTGCTAGGTTTTCCAGTTAAGGTTTTGATATTTTCCCAAACATTTCAGTTATCTCCTCATGAATTGTTTAATTCCTGCTTAAAGTACTGGCTCTTATTTTATTTATTTGTTTTTGTTTACCAGGTGAGCGCACTAGACAGCTAAGTGCCTATTTTCAGGCGCGACTCGGGAGGGTTACAATGGAACAATACATGAACATCAGGCATACAGGCACAAACAGGGTTAACATACATTAGGTTCAGGCAACATGATAAATCATATGAATAGGGTACATAGATTAAGGCACTTAAGAGACAGTCGAATAACGTACAATAGTTGAGGTACATAGATCACATTTGACCAATCACAATGAGTGAAAATCAACTGTGAGGTAGCATGGATAACTACGTAAGTAGGCATCCAGCCAAGTACAGGAAAAATAGGCGACGGTAGACTCCCAACAGTCTTGAAGAATACCAAGGTACATGGCAGCAGGATAAGACAGAACAGGGGGTAAGAGGAGAATCAGGTAGATTACTATCCAGGACCAGTCACTACAGGGTAATAGAGCACCTGGCAGGGTACAACAGGAGACACAGGTGAGTCCAGCAGGGCAAAGTGCTGGTTTTAGCCACGGACAGGCCACCCAGAGATAGGTAGGTTACAAGAGAAGCAATTCAGGCACAGACACACGTGGCGGCTGATTTTAGGAAGCCCCATAGGGAGGCTCTGAAGTGGGAATGTAATGGGGAGGTGGGAGTGCAGGCTGGCAGGGAGGTCCACAGCTTCGGTGCGAAGGCAGGGAAGGCCTGGTCATCCATACGAGTGCGGGTTTTAGGAACCAGGAGGACCTGAGAGTCACTGAATCTTAGGTGTTAGGGGGGAGTGGCAGGAGTGAGGGACAGGGCAAGTGCAGAAGGAGTGGCAGTACAGATTATGTTGTCTAAGAAGTTGCCAAAGGTGAAGGTGCAGTGGGACTCCGGGTGGGAGCTACTTCAGCCGAGAGTAAAGATCATATTGATGAGTGAGGTGGGGAGCAGTGAGAGCAAAGTGGCATACATTGTTATACACTGTGTCCCATTCTGAGAGACTGGATTTTGGGACTTGTGCAAAGGTTACAGGACCATAACAGGGCGTGGGTAGGAGGACCCCCCTGGCTAGGGCCAGTCGAGCTGCTTGGGTGAGGCAAGCTTTTGCTCTGTAGGCCAGGCCCAACTTGCAATTAGTAGTTTTGCAGGTGTTACAGATGTGCAGGGTGAGATCCAGCTGAGGGTCAAGAGTAACCCCCCAGTTACTTAACCACTTCAATAACAGGCAGTGGGGATCCATCAGCTCCTAGGATTGTTGGAGGAGCCGGGCAGGCTTTTAACTTGGCAGAGGAGCCAAAGAGCATGACCTGAGTCTTCCTGAGGTTAATGGAAAGCTTGTGGTCCTCGAGCCAGAACAGGACCAGGTTAGCTCATTCACACCACAAGAGCTCTTTGAGACTTCCACCACTTGTGCCCTGTATACTCTTAGCACTGCATCCTGGGCCTTTCTAAGCAAAATCAAGCCATAATCAGCATGCCACAAACAAATGTGACTACCTCTTGAACCATAAGTGCTACACACAATATAGGAGTGGCACAGTTGTTCAGCACAACGTTACCTTTCCAATGGTGCTATGCAATCAGTTGTATTCAATTTAGTTTTTATTTTATACTAGCTGAAATACCAAACAACTGATTTTTTTCTGATTTTTTTCAAGGTGCTTAGGTGACACATGAGAGACAAATGTCAGCCATGCACACCATACCTTAAACAAATACAAATAACTCCTAAAGTATATGTGGTAGACACAGAGTATCAGTGGCAAAATTGTTCATAGCAAAATTACCTTTCTAACGGTGCTATGCATTCAATTCTAAGCAATTCGGTTTGTTTAATAGTTGGGTAAAAACTGCTGACTTCCCCAGACGTTTCTAGGCCTGAGTGAAAGTCAGTTGAGTACATCTACAGACATTATTGTCCTGAGTGGCTATGCTTTCAGATGCCGCCTACAGACGTCTCTAGGCCTGAATGAGTCAGAGGTTAACCAGGTATTTATGGTCTTTTGATCCCAAGACCTTGCCAGGATGACGAGGTCATCTGCGTACAGGGTGGAAATCCCATAGGCAGAGGTCGACGGTAACTCATTTATAAAGAGGGAAAACAAGATGGGCCCGAGGATGGAGCCCTGGGGGACACCACAAGTCACTGGAGTGGGGTCCGAGAGGGCCTTGCTAAAGTTTGTATACTGCTGCCAATCCGAAGGTAGTTTGTGAACCAGGCGAGGGCGGGGAGCCCAAGCTCAAGGGTGGATCGCAGGAGCGAATGGCCGACTCGGTCAAAGGCTTCAGAGAGGTCTACAAAGATGACTCCAGTAAGTTTGCCTTGGTCAGTGGCAAGCCGGATAGCAGAGGTAACCACTGCAAGGGCAGTGGAAATGTTGTGCCTTTTCTTGAACCCATGTTGGGCTGGAGAGAGGAGCTTGTAGCTCTGGAGGTAGTGGGTGAGCTGGAAGGCTACCAACTTTTCTAGTAGCTTGCTGATAATAGACAGGATCACAATGGGATGATAATTGTTTATATTTTTTGGGTCCCCCTGTTTGAGGACCGGGATGACCTTGGCCACCTTCCAAACATCCAGAATGGAGCCAGAGATTAGGGAAACATTGAAGATGTGGGAGATAGGCCAAGCAAGTAGGGAATCCCTCAAGCAGAGCAGTTTGGTCTCGACACCGTCATGCCCAGCTCCCATGTGAGGAGAGAGACCCGAGAGGAGCCTCTGGGTCTCCTGGACAGTAACTACTTTTAGGTATAAGGGAGGATGGCTGGGGGTCACACTGGTGGGGGGGCAGTGTCCGTGGGGACAGGGAGTTGGGAAGGAGGAGCAGAGGGTTGAGAGGTCAGGACAGTCAGCTCAGAGAATTGACAGTTGAAAGCATTGGCGGTAGTAAGTGGGTTATTGCAACTCGCCCCTTCAATGAGGAGGTCAGAGACCTGGGTTCTAGCAGACCCACCAACTAGGCTTTTTATGTTTTGCCAGAAACTCTTCAGATTTCTGGCTGTGGAAAGTAAGGCAGACTGGCATAAATTGCTCTTGGCTGAGTGGATGGCTCTTTTATAAGAGTTTTTCAGCCGACGATATTCAAGGTGGTCGGCGCTGGAGTTGGAGGACTTGAATCGAGCCCAGCACTTGTCTCTTTGCTTCATTAGAGATAGGAGGCCCCCATGGAGCCACTTGGTGACCGTGCCCCTCACCCTTCTCTTGTTGAGTGGGGCATGTTTAATTTGCAGGGGCCCAAAGGCAGCGAGGAAGTTGTCAAGGGCCACTGAGGGATCATTTCAGGGAGTGACCCGGGACCAGTCCACTAGACACAGGTCAGCAAGATAGTTGTCAATGTCAAAATAGGAATAGTCCCACATCTACATCACTTTGCTGGGTATTTTAGGAGAGGAGAGGAGAGGTCCATACGCAATAGGTAGGGGAGTGGTCCGAGATAGCATCGGGGAGGTTTTCTGAGGAAACTATGTTGCCAGATCTGTTACACAGAACCTAGTCAATGAGGGATCCCTTCACTCCATGAGAGGAAGGCCTCGTAGGCTCAGCAATGAGCTGGCTGAGGGCGAGACCAGATAGAAGAGTCTGATAAGGCTTGGCATTTCCCCCTACTCAATTCAGGTTGAGGTCACCCAGGACAAGCAACTCATTTGGGCCAAATTTGTCTCTGAGACAGTCAAGTAGGGAGGAGGGCCCAAGTGTACCTCCCTTAGGAGGGTTGTAGGCACAAACCAGGTAAACCTTTTTGGTGTTACCTAGGAGAAGGAGGGTGTGCAAAAACTATCAGGCAGAGGGAGGGAGTGGAGGGTGTCTGATGACAGACACGTTTAGGTGCTCTTGTAGTAGAGTAGCACACCACCTCCCCACCTGTTACCATCCCGGTCACGCCTGAGTAGGTTGTATCCTGGGAGGGCACACATAGAGTCTGAGATGTGAGGCTTCAGCTAGGATTCTGTAATCCCCAGTAAATTGGATTTGTAGAGGTCCACCCAGGTGGTTA
Organism: Neoceratodus forsteri; assembly: GCA_016271365.2. Lineage (NCBI taxonomy): Eukaryota > Metazoa > Chordata > Ceratodontiformes > Ceratodontidae > Neoceratodus > Neoceratodus forsteri. Next base: position 998,193,515 of record CM028133.1, read on the forward strand.
ACTCAGAAAGGCTGGGTAAGAGACTGCACACGTTCATGTGTGCCATTTTTATGCCTTTGGCAGATTGCCAGGTCACGAGCAAGGGAGGGGTGGCCCAAGGAATTGGGGAGAGGGCGGAGCCCCTGACTGGACCAGGGTGAGCCGAGCATCCACTGTGGGGCTGCATCCAGAAAAGCCAGTAGCTACAGTTAACCATCCCTGGGGGAGCTGTACTGTTTTGTGAGGCCGAAGGTTAAGTGACAGTGCAGGCCACGGCTAGGTCCACAGTGACAGGGTAATCCACTTACAATAGGGCAGGGGAGGTAGAAAGGCAAAATTGGCAGGGATATACACCTGACAAGGTAGAGAGGTTAGATGGCACCCAGGAAGCTAGACAAGCAGTGTAGTACAGCAGTCTAGGTAGCTATCCCAAGACTGCGCAATGCTGTGTTTTAGCCTGAGACAGCAAGAGCTACAATGGTGTTCATGCACAAAAAACAGTAATGGGTTACAATACCTTAAATCGCACAGGTGGTACTACAAAATACAAAGTTGTCAGAGGGCTAGTATACAAAATAGCATCAGGCCAACAAAACAAGCAGAAATTGCAGCCTCTTTAGGACAGGAATTTGATTTGGTATAACAGCTGTACAAAGGGAAGTTAGGTTACAAATTATTGGGGTACTAGACGGCAGGAGAAAAGTGTCGTACAGAGGTACCAGACTGCAGGAGACAATTTTTGTATAGGGTACAGCAGAGTTCTGAGTAAGCAACAATTTTAGGCTGCACATGGAGTAGGTGCATGTGTTACGAGCATTTCTATAGTTTTGAACATTAATACTGGATCCAGTGCTTTGGGCCTTACATGATAAGTTATCCCTTGTTTTCATAACTTAGAGAAGGGAGCAAGTGATCCAAGACTTGATGGTTCCCTTCACTTTCTACTTTTTGTACTGGGCATAGATGTTACTAGATGCATTGAAAGTACTCACAAAGTGCTCAAGCTCTATATCAACATAGTTGGAACTGTAGATGGCCAACCAGTCTTGTAGTCTAAGGGTGTATAAGGGGTCAAGTTTCCCAACCCTTAGTACCCTGGATGTGATTGTTTTAGGTAGCATTTTGGGAGCCGTGTTTGTCCATGTACAGAGGATGGGGGAGTGGTCACTTATACTGTCTGGGAGTACTATAGTCCTAGTAATCCTATTGGGGTGATTACTAATTAACCAGTCAAGTAGAGTGCTGATTCCAGTGTGGTAATTTGTGTGGGTGGGGGAGTCTACTAGCTTGGTCATACCGATAGAAGAGATGGTATCTTTGTAAGGTGTCACCTCAGGGGCCAACCAGTTTACATTAAAGTCCCTGAGCACCAGGACCTCAAAGTCCTTGCAGAGTCTGGAGCAGTAGTCAAGGGTAGTTTTAAGGCCCAGTGACTGCTCTTTAGGTGGGATGTAAATGGTGACTAGCAAAAGGCTTTTCCTCGAGATACTACTTGCACCTGGACTGGCAGTAATTGGAGTTACCACTGGTGATAGGATGAAGTAGTGCATGACCCTAGAGGGTCTCACTGATATAGATGAAGGGGCAGTATAATGCAGTAGTTTAAGGCTGTGAGCTGCAAATCTGTAGACCGGGTTTGAATCCCACAGCCCCCACTTGCATACTGTGTGACCCTGAGCAAGTCACTTAACCTCTCTGTGCTCTCAGGTCATACCAGTAAACAAGCTTTCAGCTTAGTGTGCCACTCCTGGTTAAACAATTGGATAACAAAGATGATACAGTCTCCACCCCAGCTCTATCCTGCCTAAAGGAGGTGTACCCATCCACTTGAATGGCCAGATCAGGAACCCTAGGGGCTAACCAGGTTTTGATGATTGATAAGCCGTCAGGTTTATGGTGTGCTATCCAGACCTGGAGGGAGTCATGCTTAGCCAAGAGGCTACAGATGTTCATTGAGGCAATGGTTAGGCCTCCTTCCTTTTTTAGCAGTGTAGATGGATTAGGCCTAGGTCTAGGTTTTGATGGATATTACCAGATAGCATCAGAAGTAACCAAGCTAGTCTTACAGCTTACCATTTTAAAAGTTCAGAGGCCTGCATACTGGTGTAGGTGCTTCCTCTGGTTTTTACAGATTTGTTAACAAGTAGAAGCAAGTTTGGCAGTGCTGGTGGGACAGGGTAAGCAATGTCCAGTATTAGTTTCAGTTCACTTATTTAATGTATGTTCCCAAAGGGAGCAGAAGTCGTTGAACCTGGAAGATGCATGGTATCCCACAGAAAGGGTGTAGGGAGACAGTGGGGTATTTACATGCTGAAAAGAGGGCAGGATGAGTGGTGAGGGATATTCTTGTTATTAGAAAGAGTGTGATTTCCATGGGATGATTTCCCATGATGTAGAATATCTGGAGCTTCTCGAGAGCAATGTGCAGGAGCACACTTAATGCAGAGAGTAGGGAAGTTAGGTTGCTCGATATACAGAGGGGAGAGAGATTCATGAAGGGTGAGAGTGGAGGGGTACATGTGCATGCTGCTGAGATTTGGCCCGGATTAGGGTCTAAGACTATATAGATCACAAAAGTTCCGGTGGAAGTGAGGCTGCAAGAATAGCGCAGTGGTAAGATGTCTGCATTTACTGTAGAAGGTAGCGGTTTGAATCTGACCTCAGCAGAAATAATTGATTGAGATAAACAACAGAGATTCTGGAGGGTTGCAGTAAGTGGCAGAGGTAGAAAACTGAAGAGTTAGATTGACAATCGAGAGGAAAACACAAGGAGAGAGGAGATAAATAGGGATCTCACTAGCAATTCCTAAAAGCCAAATTGTATAACCTGCTAATGACAATTTGGGTACATAGAAAACTTTCAGGTAGCTCACATGATCACATTTGGTCACATGATCAGTCACGTGACCTATGCTGCATGACCTATGCCTCCCATTAAATGTAGGGATGGGGTGGGCAGGGCAGTCAACGTGTAGCATAAACAGGCCAACACAGTTAGCTGAGCGTTTGTCTCAGGTGAAAAGGCAGGCCTTTCAAAGAATGTATTATTAAACTATATATGTCTTATATCCGACCTTACACAGACTATGCTGTCTCCTTCTCACTCCATACCTTGAACAAGACAAAAATATGGTGGAGAGTTTACAGAGGAGGGTAACGAAACTAATGCCAGAAATAAGGGGTTTACCATATCAAGAAAGGGTGACATTCCTAGGGCTATATGACTTGCAAAAGAGAAGAGATAGAGAGGATTTATTATTATTTAACATTTTAAATGATGAGGATCTTAAGAATGTCTGTAACCTACAATTCTCACAAAAAAAAAACATGGATTACATTGCAACAACAGGCAACTTCAAATCCTGAGGGCCTTTACAAATAAAAGAAAATATTATTTTATTCTTAGGTCAGCTGAACTAAGGAACACCTTATCTCCACATGCAGTATAGTGGAGCTGTCATCATGTAAGCAATTTAAAACTGAGTTAGATAAACTCCTCCTAGGGAACATTTTGTAGATTCCCCCCACTGTTGTAGGGAAAGTGGTCTCGATGGGCCTAGTGCCTACTTCCACTTTTTTAAACCAAGTAATACCGTGCAATACCTTACTGCTTGCTAGGCTCTGGGGCTCTGGGGATGGCCGTGCACTGTTGTGTATGCTTTGTGAGGAGCTGTGAATGAAGAAACCTTGCTGCTTGTTAGGCTCCAGGGACAGAATGAACCAGTGACTGATTTAGGTACCCAGTGATGCCCCATCTCTGGACTAAGCAGGTGAGGGGAAAGGTATAACCTTGTGAGTTCATTTGGTCAGGAACCCTCTACCTACAGGATCAGGGTGGGAGGCAGCACCTGTGGCAACACTGGAGCACCAGAAGGTATCTGACTCTCTGTGCCCTTCTAAATTACATGGGTAACCCATGGAGATCTCCAGAAGTGGGGGCAAAGCCTAGAAGAGCGTGTATGTATGCCTTGTACTATTCTGCCTATGGGGTCAGTGCTTGGATGAGGTTGGGAGGTGGCACAATAATGCTAATTGACACAAGTTTATTTTCTCTCAAATTAGTGCTTCAGCAAAGATAGCTACAATCATTTGGCAGTGAAATTTCAAGTTTTACAGTATTATTCACAGAGTTCTCATCCAGTCTAGGGAAGGACTGGCTAGAACAGAATACCTTAGAAACTAAAATAGCATTGCTGAATAAATTGTTATTCACAGAGGTCTCATGAAGACTAGAAACAGCCTGGTTGGGATAGAGATTAATGCTGCAATGTGTTTAAACAACAAAGAGAGAGCAATTATAGTTGTTCCTCACTGGGTTGCTTGCAGAACCTGCCTCATTCCCTGACTATTTGAGACCAGAAATTAGACTACATATTGTATGAACTGTGAAGTGTACCTCCTCAAAGAGTCTTATGAGTCTTTAAGTGATTTGTACTGGGTAAAGCTGTACTAGTTGAAAGAAAGCAGCTTGGAGAGGTGGTCTGGGATTTGGCAACTTGGCTTCAATACAAAGAACTGCATGATTATGCACATTGGAGCCAAGAAACCTAAACACTGAGTACAGCTGGGGGAGGGGTCCAGGTAGCTGCATCTGAGGAGGAGAAAGACCTGGGGTGCTAATCACTAGTGACCTGAAGTACTTCATATAATGTAGGAAAGTGGCAACAATGGCAAATAAAATGCTGGGCTGCATTGCCAGGGGGGTCAGCAGTAGGTGGGAGGAGATGGTACTGCCCTTGTACAGGTCACTGGTGAGGCCACATCTGGAGTATAGCATGCAGTACTGACTGATGGAGACTGTTCAGAGTTGGGTTACACAGAAACACAGAATGTGGTAGCAGATAAAGATCGCTTGGCCTACCCAGTGTGCCCATTTTTCCCTACCTACATGATTACCCCAGACTGTACTTGATCTACAGCTCTTTTCTCCTCCCCCTTCATTTCCATTATGATTCCCTTGTGCCTATCCCAAGCATTCTTTTACCACACCACTGTTTTCACCCCCGTCACTTCTGCTAGAAGGCTGTTCCAGGAATACACCACTCTTTCTGCAAAGAAGTACTTCCTTTCCTCATATCTCTTATGAATCTATCCCACCCAGCCTCATGGCATATCCCCTTGTTCTTGAGCACCTTTTCATGTGAAAAATACTTTTCTCCTGTATCTTATTTACCCTTGAAAAGTATTTATAGGTTTGTGTCATATCTCCCTCCCTCCCTCTGCTCTCCCAGGATATACATAATGAGGTCCTTTAGTCTCTCTTCATAGGGCTTTTGATGCAGACCCTTTACCATTTTAGTTGCCCTCCTCTTGATCACCTCCACACTGTTAATGTCCTTCCAGAGATGTAGTCTCCAGAACTGGACACAGTATTCTAGATGGGGTGCTACCATCAACCTGCTGTACATAGAGGCAACACCATCTCCCTTATTGTGTTGATTATATCCCTCCCTAAGCATTGCAGAATGACACTAGCCCTTCCAACTGCCTTGTTGCAGTGCCTGGCCACCATTAGGTCATCTGATATGATTTCCCAGAGATCTCTTTCTTACTTGGTAGTCATCAATGCCACTCCATCCTGTTTGTACTCTGCCACAGGACATGTGTACCCTAAGTATATAACGTTGCATTTTTTCACATCAAAACTCAGCTGCTATGCCAGTGACCACTCTTTTTGTTTTCTAAGGTCTCTGCTCATCTTTTCCAACTCCACTGGAGTGTCTGCCCTATTGCAGATTTTGGTGTCATCCACAAAGAAACAGGCTTTCCCTTCCAGCTCATCTGCAATGTCACTTATAAAGACATTAAAGCAGACTGGTCCCAGCACTGATCCCTGAGGTACATCATTGGTCAACCTTCCTTCTTTGGAGTGAACTCTATTAACCACACCCTCTGCCACCTAACACCTTACCAATTCCTTATCCTTCTTGCCACCTTTGGACCCACTCCTAAGCAGCCCAGCTTGCTTACAAGTTTTCTATGTGGAATAGTGAAAGCCTTACTGGAATCTAGGTAGGACATGTCACCACTCCACCCTCATCTAAATTCTTTGTCAACCAGTCAAAGAAATCAACTAGATTCATTTGACAATACCTCCAATGTATGGTCCTTTGGACCATGCATTCCCATCTGTCCATCAAGAAAGTACAATTTTGTACCTTCTTTCTGTTATATAAACATCATTCGTTATTAAGAAATATCAGTAACAGTCACATCAATAAAAAATTGGAAGAAGTTAGCTGAAAAAAACAGGATTTTTACAGGTGTTTAAATTAGGGAAAAAAGTATAACTCATTAGATTCAAACCCAGAATGTTTCAAACAGCAGGTCTGTGTGCTACCCACCACCCCACTGTAGCACTGTTGTTGATTTCTGTTTCTCTATGTATTAGTATCTGTCATTGTGGAAGCAGAGAAATGTTAAAAATGAACAGAATGGTTTTGAAAGCAGACCAGACGATTTGCGTAAGGAACACCACAACTTTGGAAAACTTGTGAAAATTAAAGAAAATGGTGAAAAAGCATCTTCTTTTTGCAAAAATAACACAAACATGTTTGAACACTCTCCTTTGCTTATGAAAACGGAACACTTCCATTTTTATGGACAGTACTTGATAACATGGGAAATTTGAAGAAAATGGTAGAAAAAGCACCTTTTTTTTTTGGCGAAAACAATACAAAGATGTTCAAAAACACTCCCTGGCTTATGAAAATGGGATGCTTCCATTTCCACAAACAATAGTTCATAACATGTGAAAATTGGAGAAATGGTTGAAAAAATAACCTTTTTTTTTTTCAAAAAAAACCACAAAAATATTCAATAATGCTCCCCTGCTTTTGAAAATGGAACGCTTCCATTTCCACAAACAGTACTTCATTTTTCAGAAAAGAATGCCCCATTTGCAAAAAAAGTGCCTCATTTTCAAACAAAATGCATTGTTTTCACACAAAAATGTCCAATTTACAAACAGCAATGCCCCATTTCATAAACAAACATCCAATTTTTGAACAAAAATGCTCCATTTTTGCAACACTTGTCACATTCATTTTCTAACAAAAATTGTCCATTTTCACAAGAAATGCCTAATTTCTGAACAAAAATGACCAATGTTTGAATGAAAATGACCAATTTAAAAAAAAAATTGAAAAAATAAATTTTCATGCTGAACATGTAACTTTTCCACAAGAAAATAATGGGAAATTAAACATTTCATAAATTTTGAACAGATTAATATTTTTTCACCAAACATTAAAAAGGTACAGTACATCTGTGATCCAAATTTTTCCTACCCTGAAAACATCAGCCCACAACATAAAGCCATTTCTGAGATCCAGAATGACAAAAAAAGTCGCAAAATCCTGATTTTTTTGTTTTTCCAACACTTTTTAGCTCAGAAACCTCTCAACAGATTTCCACCATATTTGGCAAGTCAAGGGACCTACCCCTAGAGATCATGCATGCCAAATGTCATGCAAGTCTGTTGAACAGCTCCAAAGTTATTAACCATCAATGTTTAAGCTTTAACATAGAAGTGCACTTTCACCCTAACTGTAACTATTCTGATGTGACCATGCCAGTATAATCTATCTAAATAGCTATATTTATATGTACTGTATGTGTGTATGTGTGATGGGCAGGAGTGGCTATAGAAAATATTGTCACTCCTGCAGAGTGACAATGTACAGTTAACTCAGCAGGAATGAGAATATTTCCATATATCCCACACTCATCACATCATATGTACAATTTATATGATGGGGGTGAGAGCTTTAGGAACATTTTTTCTGTTTCTGTGTGTTTTCTGCTCATTCTGTGTGAGGTATGAGAGTGGGTCTTTGTGTCAGTCCTAAATGGACTGAGAGTCTGAAACATAAAAGGACACAGGTAAATGTGTTTTGCAAAGCTAACTGAGTAAGTTGTAGTTTTCAGTGAGAAGGATAAAATGTTGCAGTTAGCACTGAGAAAGAGAAACTGCTGTGTGAAGGAGTTTCATTTAGAATTCAGATTGTTTTGTAGCTGTGATCAGCACAATAATGGGCTAGGAGTGTTAGAAACACATTGGGACACAGGTGAGAGTATTTTGCAAAGCCGATTGACTAAGCTGTAGCTTCAGTAAGAAAGAAAAACTGTTTTCTGAAGCAGTTTCATTTAGAATGCAAGCTGCAGTGAAGATATTTTCATTTTGGTGACATCAGCAGAGTGTGGATAAATAGCATTTATTCTCATTCTACTGATGTTTTCAGAATTTATCCTCAAAGAAGTGGAAATAATATAGGACATTCTAATGAGAAAGCTCTCATCCCTATATGTATATATATATATATATATATATATATATATATATATATATTTTTTAGCGACATTGCGGAAGGACTGGAAGGAAAAGTATGTCTCTTTGCAGATGACACTAAGATCTGCAACAGAGTTGATGCACAGGTGGGGTGGAAAGGATGAGAAGGGACTTGGCAAGGTTAGAGGAATGGTCAAATGATGGCAGCTTAGATTCAATGCTAAGAAGTGCAAGGTAATGCACCTGGGAAACAAAAACCCAGGGGAAGAGTACACAATGGGGGTGAGATATAACAACAACAAAAATGGAAAGGGACCTGGGGGTAGTCATATCAGATGACCTAAAGGTGGGCAAGCAATGTGAGAGGGCAGCAAGGAGGGCTGGGGGGATACTGGGATGCATAGGGAGAGGCATCACCAGTAGAAAACAGAAAGTTATTATCCTCTGTACAGACAGCTGGTGAGACCCCATCTGGAGTACTGCATGCAGTTCTGGAGACTCAATCTCCAAGAAGCCATAGACAGGATGGAAGCTGTCCAGAGGAGGGCAACTAAAATGGTGCAGGGTCTGCACCGAAGACATATAAAGAGAGACTTAAGGAGCTTAATATGTATTGCCTCGAGGAAAGGAGGGTGGGGGGACATGATAGAAACTTTAAAGTACCTCAAGGGAATCAACAAAGTCCAAGAGGGTAGCATCTTTCAAAAAAAGAGGTGTGCAAGAACAAGAGGGCACAATTTGAAGATAGAGGGGGGGCAGTTCAGAGGTAATTTAAGGCAGTATTTTTTCACAGAGAGAGTTGTGGATGCATGGAACGGCCTTCCGGAAGAGGTTGTGGAGTCAAAATCAGTGGTGGAATTCAAGCATGCATGGGACAGTCATAAGGCAATTCTGGGGGTTGGGGGTAAGAAGAAGTAGGCTGCTGGTTAACTAGGATCTGTAGCTTATCCAGTAGGTAGGGAAATGGGCAGACTGGGTGGGCCAAGCGGTCCTTATCTGCCGTCACATTCTATGTTATGTTTCTATATATATATTTTGTTTTCAAATCTTGGCTAGCACCAGTGAGCTGATGCTCATTGATTGGTTCCACATCAGTTAACAAGTACTGTACAGAGTGATATGTAAACATTCAAATTCAGAGTGGTTCAGTAGCAAATATACAAACGCATGTCACAGTACAACAATACAGATAAAGTTCAAGGTTACACTATACTGAGGCACTGTAAAATGTATGCACACATCAAGGAGAGACAAAAATCAGTACAGTAGACAGAGGGAGGAGAAGGGGGAGAAGATGGGGAGGTAATGGTAAGAGGAAGGGGTGGGTGGGACTAGGAGGTGGAGGGGTTGGGGTAGGGAAGAGATTTGGGGGGGTGTGGCAGCACCACTGGAGAGGACTTGGGGCTGGCAGTATAGCCTAGAGGTTAGAGGAATGAGGTGTAAAAGAGCTTGATACATCCAGCAGACCAGACCTGAATTTGATTCTCACAACCTCCACTTGCATACTGTGTGACTCTGAGCAAGTCACTTAACTGCCCAGTGCTCCCAGGTCATCCCTGAAATCAGGCACTTTTGTCTAGTAGGCCTTATCCGGTTACCAAAGACTAAAATAAAAAAAAACAATAAAAAACATAGAGAAACACAGGTTCAGTCATTTATTGTTGCTTGCAGTACTCCCTGTCATGGTTACAATGACACTTACATTTTTTTTTCTGGCTGTTATGGTTCCAGAGAAATTGACAAATTACTGTTACAAGGGTTCCTTGCCCTATAGAGCTGCTGTGTGGCTCTGTAGCTATGTGTAAGTGGGAGCACAGGGTCCAGAGTGCCCGTGCTTCCACAGATGCATATTGGTATGCAGAAATGGGCAGCTTGATAAGAGTGCGGGGCCCCACCAACACTCTATTTACTAGTTATATTACACTTTTTCAAAAAGTAAGGAAATTCATGGCAAAAAATGTGTTTACTGCATCAAGAGTTTAAAGTTAACAAGTGGAAATAAACATTAGCTGCTGAGACTCTAACTCCACACGCACCCGCACCCCCATCCTCCACAGATTGACAGATGCCAGGGTGTGCCATAGGCTCATGAGGCCTACCTCTCACCCCATTCTCCTTTACTGTGGCATGTCAACCTGCTCACACATGGAATGAGGTGAGAGCTGGGCTACATGACCCCATGGCACACCCCAGAATCTGTCAGTCTGTTGAGGATGGGGTTGCGGGTGTGTGTTGGGGTTAGGGTCTCAACCCTAATGGTTTATTTCCTTACTTTTGTTGCTTTCACCCTAACTGATGCATTAAATGCAGTTCTTTGCCATGAAGATGTGTGTGTGTGTGTATATATATATATATTTATATATCATGGTAGCACTGTAGTGCTACCATAGTTAGGGTTGAGGAGCCCTTTTAAGGTTAAAGGGTCAAACTTTGCACCTTAATAAGTTTGGCAGCATTTAATGCATTTTCATGAAATGTGGAATGCATGCTCAAAAGCCATACTCCTTGGGATCAGCCAAGTTTTGTGCCAGTTGGATGTATGGCTGCGGAGTTAATAAGCATGATCTGCACACACGTTTACGCTACTTGGTGAATTCTTTGCTCATACCTACAGGTTGCATGTTTTGCGTGTGCAGTCCAAAATCTTCAAGGAATGTGCAGTCAGGGTCCCTAATTTGCCTTTTGAAAATTTTGTGAAAAAATATTGAATGGTTCAAAAGTTATTCAAAAAACAGGTTCCCATTATAAGTCAATGAAAAAAGTTACCAAAAAGATTGACACTTTCGCAAATGCACTTTTTACTGTCGCAAATGCCCCTACTGCTTTCACAAATTCCCCATTTTGTTTTCAACTTAGTGATCAGAAAAATGCTTGGCATTTAAAATTGGAACCATCTAGGGACACAATTTTTTTTTTTGTGTTCACCTAGTCGGAACCTGGGGATGCTAGCCATGTCTTTATTTTGGGGTTAAATACCCCAGAAATATGTTTTTCAAATTTCTGGAAAAAGTTCTTTCACAAAGTACTTTTGCATGCACAACAATTTTGCAAATCTTTGTGAAAGCTTTCACATATCACAAAAGTACTTTGCAACACTATGGCCAAAATGACAGGAGTTCTTTGCCACCTTGCTGCAAAAGAACGGTTAGGTCTTTTGGCCCAAAATTTGGAAAGAACACAGCCAACATGTTACAGATGTGCCTTTTTGTGGTTTGGTGAAAAAATATTGTACCGCTTCAATGTTACAGTACTCCGAAGTTGATGCTTTTCCCATAGACTAATATGGTGGAGTATGCCACGCCTTTCGGGCTCATATCTCAAAAACGATGCAAGATACAGATTTTTGTTGGGGTTACATAGCCAGAGGCTATGTAAAAAAATGGTAGCGAGGAAAATAATGATTTTTGTGACATTTTAATTTTTCTTCTACGTCGTGCGGTTGCTGAGATATTAGCAATTAAGTGCTTCCAATGCTGCTTTTTAGCTTCCATTGCCATTACAATGCATACATTATTTGTACACACTCTGTTTCTTTATGCAGTTGTGCAGCGAAAACAAGGAATGCACTTCTTTTAATGTTACAGTTACTGTTTCCACTTGCTTTTATGTACACGTTGGTGTTTCTGTTCCCGTCTGCGCCACCACGTCCGTTACCCTTTGCATTCTCGTTTGCGCTTGCGTTACTTTTACCATTTGCATTTCCCCTACTGTTTGTGTTTGCATTTCAATTTGCATCCCCATGTGCATTGCCATTTGCGTTTATGACAGCCCTTTCATTTGTTTTACTGTTTCTCTTTCGTTTTGAGTCTTCATTGCTGTTACTGTTACCATTTGCATTTGCTACTGCTTTACTGTGCCTGTGTACATTACAGTTTGTGTTTCTAGATGCACTTGCATTTCCTTTTGTGTTTCTGTTTCCTTTGCTGCTGTTGTTGCTGTTACCATTACCATTCGCCTTTACAATTGCGGTACCGTGCCCCTGTGCGCTCCCGCCGCTGCATTACTTTCACTATTTCTCATCATCATTCTCAAAAAGAAGGGAAATTATAGGCAAAAACCTCCATTTAATGCATCAGTTAGGGTTGTTCCACAGCAACAAAAGTGAGGAAATTTGGTGTTTGGGTTGAAACCCCCCTTGGACCCCTCCAGTCTACCCCCCCAACCTGCATCGGGGTGCACGTTGCAGTCGTTGGTCCTAACTCTCACCCCATTCTCCTACTCCTCAGCTTCTTTACACGTGATGGGGTGAGAGTTAGGGCTCATGACCCCCAATGCACTCCTCCTGATGCCAGTTGGGGGGTGAGCTGGAGGGGTCCAAGGGGGGTTTCAACCCTAACACCGAATTTCCTCACTTTTGTTGCAGTGGAACAACCCTAACTGATGCATTAAACTGAGTTTTTTGTCTCTAATATATATATATATCCACATATACATACACACACACAATGGGTGGGAGATTTTAGAGTGTCATAAATGGAGATATCTTTAGTGGAGTGTAAAAAATGATGATGCCATCAGAACTATGATGATAAATGCCATTTATCCATGCTGTGCTGATGTTGCCACTCACTTACTGCAACCTGCATTCTAAATGAAACTGCTTTAGTTTTTCTTTCTCACTGAGACCTGCAAGTTACTCAATTAGCATTGCAAAGTGCACCCACCTGTGTGCTGTAGTATTTCTGAGACTCCCAGCCCATTAATGTGCTGAGATCAGCTTCACTACAGCCTACATTCTAAATGAAACTGCTTCAGTTTCTCTTTCTCACTGAAGCCTGCAACTTGCTCAATTACTCTTGCAAAGAAAACTCACTTATATGCTGCAGGGTTTCAGAGACACCCCAGCCCATGAATGTGGTAATATCAGCATCACTACAGCCTGCACTCTAAATGAAACTGCTTCAGTTTCTCTTTTTCACTGAGGCCTGCAAGTTACTCAGTTACCTTTGCAAAGGAAACTCACCTGTGCCATGGTGTTTCTAAGACTCCCAACCCATTCAGAAAACTCACACCACACACAGAAAGAGCAGAAAGCACACAGAAAAAATATTTCAAAAGCTCCCTCTCCATTGTATAAATCACACACATGATGTGCAGAGCATGTGCTATACAAAATATTCTCACTCCTGCAGAATGAGCTCTGGATATTCTCATTCATGCCTTCAGCATTTGTGAGTATCCAGTGCTCACTCTGCAGGAGTGAGAATATTTTCCATATCACACTCCTGCCCATTATGTATTCTGTGTGTGTGTGTGTGTGGGGGGTGTGTGTCTATATATCTATATATATATATATGTATGTTATACTTGCACAGCACAGTAGGGTAGGCTGGGCAGTTAACTATTAAACCTCAAATGTTGTACTTTAATAACTTTACAATGGTTCTACAAATTTGCATGATATTTGCTATGCATCATGGCTAGGAGATACCCTCTTGATATGCCAACTTTCATGTGAATCCCTTTTGTGGTTGCTGAGAAACAGAGTGGTGAAAAACACAAAATATGAATAGAATGTTAAAATTTCTTTCAACAGCCCTTAATCAGAAATAGCTTTTGATTGTGGTCTAAAATTTTCTGGGTTGAAAGCCTTTGCTCCACAGATGTGCCTTTTCAAAATTTGGTGAACAAATATTAATTTGTTCAAAAGTTATTTAAGTTTTAATTGCCCATTATTTCCTATGGGAAACAATAGATGTGTCATATGAAAGCAATCTTGTTTTCAGAGTGAGGTAGCTTGTTTTCACAGGCAGGGTACTTAGTGATGCAGGGAGCCTAAGGGGAAATTAAAAATTAAATAACTTTTGAAGGGATTAAGATTTTTTTCACCAAACCTTCAAAAGGCATATCTGTTGAGCAAAGGCTTTCAACCCTGAAAATATCAGACCACAGCCAAAAGCTGTTTCTGAGAAACAGCTTTTAAAAGGACTCCCCACAGCTTAAAAAAAAGAAAATGGTCATTCATGATGGGACACTAGGAAGCCCTCTCCCAGTGTCCCGATAGATTACCCCACCACCAACACCACCACTGTGGGATACTAGGGAGCCCACTCCAAGTGTCCTGATAGATTTATTACTCCTCAACACCACCATTATTGTGGGACACTGGGGAGCCCACTCCCAGTGTCCTCAAATCATTTACCTGATGGCTTGTTAAAAAAAAAAATAGTCCCACATCCTGGGACACTGGGGAGCCCATTCCCAGTGTTCCCATACATGTATCACCCTCTTCTAGTGTGGGACACTGAGGAGCCCACTTCCAGTGTCCCCATACAAGTGTGCCTCCCTTGTAGTGTGGGACATTGGAATGACACTCCCAGTGTTCCCAAAGATTTCTTGTTTTCTCTGTGTAAATAAGAAAGCCATCCCCCGATGTAGTATTTTTTCCTGAAAAAAAGGAAATGGTCCCATGTCATCCCTGCTGTCCCTTCCCCATCCCTACCCTCCCACTGAGCACCCATCACCCCACCCTGTACCTACTTCTGGAGGTCATCTGCTGTCATCTTCTGTAGACTGGGACATGTCTGCACTCTTCAAAGCTGAACCGTGAGCTGAGGAATCAAAGTAAATGCCGTATAGTGGCTGTCAATGGTGTTTTCAACTTATGTACATATCTCAGTCATTTTATTGAATTTTTCCACCAAATTTTCAACATGGGCTTCTTGGGCCCCACCTCATGAACACTGTCAATGTATTTTGATTAATCAGGCCCTGAAAGTGATTTTGTGGTCATTGCACAAAATCACCCTTCTGGGCTGATTAATGAAATGTCAGTGCTCCTGTTCATGAGGTGGAGTCTGCAAAAGCCCATGTTAAAAATGTTGTGAAACAATTCCTAAATGTGGTGTAGGCATGCTTACTGAAATTTCTCAACACACATGCTTAACGTTGGTAATTTTTTATATTTTCAATCCAGATTTTCAACATTGCTATTTTTTCACACCACCTCATGAACAGTACAGCTATCATTCTTCACATCCTGCCCAAATTGTGTGTGTTCACACCTGTGGTGCAGAATGGTGTGGTTGCTGTGCAAAATCATCTTTCCAGAACAATCAACACAATGACAGTGGCAGTGTTCATAAGGTGGGGTCCCAAAAAGGTAATGTTGAACATTTGGTGAAAGATTCCAAAAAATGGCCGAGTTATGCTCAGTCATTGAAAACTTTTTATGCATGTCCATAACTTTGGTAATTTTTTAATATTTTCACTGCAAATTTTCAATATAGCCATTTTATTACACCATCTCATAAACAGTACAGCTGTCATTTTTCACATCCTGCCAAAATGTGTTTTTGCACCTGTGGTGTGGAATGGCGATTAATCACAGATTTGAAAATTTCCACCTGTGTGGTTTCTGTGGTGGAGTGATAAGAACACTATGTTCAAAATCTGGGGTGTAAATATGAAAACATGGCAAAAGTTATTCCCATTTGTTGCAGTTTTGGTACACATACTCATAATCCTTGACTTGTGCCATCCAGAAGAGAGAGCAACAGAGAGAGAGAGAGAGATTGGGGAGGGGTCCCATGAGACATTTAACAGTCCTAGAAATCCCAAATAAAAACTTATTTTTTCCTGGCTTCAGTGTTGCTGTGGGTAGAGGGCAAGGGAATGCTGGCAAAATAAATATTTGACTTATGACATCCGAGGAGAGACAGAGAGAGAGAGAGAGAGAATGAGAGAGAGAATGAGAGAGAGAGAGAATGAGAGAGAGAATGAGAGAGAGAGAGAGAGAGAGAATGAGACAGAGAATGAGAGAGAGACAGAGAGAGAGAGAGAGAGAGAGAGAGAGAGTTGATGGGGGGGAACTAGAGAAATGTAACAGCCCCAGAAATCCCTCCCCCAATTGTTTTTCTTGTTTTCATCGTGGCTGTGTGTACAGGCCAAGGGCAGGCTGGCAAAATACATTTTTGACTTGTGTCATTCAGAGGACAGAGAGAGAGAAGGAGAGTGAGACTGAGAGAGAGAGAGAGAGAGAGAGGGAGGGAGAGGTGGTGTGGGTGGGAGGGGACCAGAAATTTACCAGTCCCAGAAATCTCAAATAAATATTTTTTTCCTGGCTTCAGTGTGGCTGTGGGTACAGGGCATGAGCAGGCTGGCAAAATAAATATTTTACTTGTGCCATCAAGGGGGGAGAGGAGAGAGAGAGAGATTTTGTGGGGGCTCACAAGAAATTTTACAGACCCAGGAATTCCAAATAACAGTTTCTTTTTTCCTGGCTTCAGGGTGGTTGTGGGTACAGGGCAAGGGCAGGCTGTCAAAATATATCTTTATCTTGTGCCATCCACAGGAGAAAGAGACACAGATTGCTGGGTGGGGGGCATGAGAACTGTAACAGTCCTAGAAATCACAAATAAAAATGTATTTACTTTCCTGGCTTCAATGTAGTATTAGTAATAAAATACTGTATTCATACAGGTCATATGAATTAGGATTGTCTCAATTGAGCTATTGCTAATTTACAGTGAGGTCCTATGTGGCTGTGTGTACAGAGCAAAGGCAGGCTGGTAAAATAAATCTTTGACTTCTGCCATCCAGTCATAATCACTTCTTAACCCCCGAGGTATGGAACAATTGCATATTATGCTACTTTCTCTATCTCTACCAGAACACTCATGTCACAGACCCTAGGTGGATATGCTACCATTACAGGCCAGCAATGAAGGGGCTAGTAGTTAATGATTGCTTTCTTATTTAGCAGTCTTACATTCATTTTTATACAAATAATCCATTAAATTATTTGCTTTGGGCCTCTGTCTCAAATGTGACTGACTTTGGACACTTTTTTGCATTTTTTTCACATTTTTTGAAATATTTGTCAATAAATCAGAACTTCACCATGTTCTAGTTCTTATTTAATAGAGCTCAGAACTTCACCATGTTCTCCCGCCCCTGATAAGGATACAAATAAAGTATCTGAAAAACGAAGGAAATTCATTGCAAAAAACTTCATTAATGCATCATTATGGTTGAAGTGTAGGGAAATTAGATCTTAGGGTTCCCAGTCCTAAGACCCCACTCCCACTGTGCATGTAGGAACAGGCATGAGGGGAGCTTAATGTTCCCAACCCTTACACCCCACCCCCTCCATTGGCTTCCAACCGTAATACCCCACCCCCACTCTGCATGCAGGAACAGGTGTGATAGGTATGCCTTGGCATTTCAAACCCTAATACTCACCCCATTCCAAAAGTAAGCAAGCTAATAAAAGAACAGGGTGAGTATTGGGGTTAGAAACACCAAGGCACATACGTCACCAAAAGTGATAAATCCACCCATATACCCAAAGTGGTATATTGCTATTATACAATGGTCCCTTTTTTGAGATTTAAAAAAAATGACATAAAAGTAGCATCTTTGGTGTGCTTTTGGTTTTTATCTTTTGGTATTTGTTACTCCGTCAGAAAGAAAAATAGTACCTGGATACTGTAGTGTCCTTGATTGCTATGGTTGTTGCCATGGTTGCAGACTTCCTGTCATGTAGCTTAATGCAGCACTTTTATTTATTTTATTTTTTTTATGAAAGAGAGGGCTATAATTCATTGGGGAGTAATTTATTCTTTTTGTACTGAATTAGACTGGTACTGAGAAGTAGCTGTTACTGTGTAGGGTGCTGTGAGCTGCCGAGCTATAATGGGTTGCTGTCGGAAAGCACCCAGGTTTAATTCTGTGATCTTGAGATGGACTTGGGGTGGGGGTATTTATGTTTTGCCTTTTTTTTCCTTTTTATTTAATGCTGGGATTCAAAGCTCAAGAACAGGCTTGCAGATTTAAGAGAATGTATCAGAGCAGGGGTAGACTAGAGACTGAACAACAGGTGAGTGGAGAAGGCTGCAAGAGGGAGATCTTGGGAAGCAGCAAGGGAGTTGACAACCATTTGAAGTGGAAGCTACTTTAAAAAAAATCAGTAGGAGGGGATAGGCAAGTGCTGTGTGAGGATTTCTTTCTTTTTCTTCAAGTTGTTTGGGCAGGGCTGACTGCCATTGTTAGCAGGGATGCAATCTAGTGTTTTCTTCAGAGACAACTTACAATCCTTCGCCGTCTTTGCCACTCTTGGGCTGGTGATGACCAGAGTGATCTGAGGAATAGTTCTTTATAAGGCAGATTGGTGGCTGCCACCTTTTTGTGTTGGTACACTGAAGGATTTATAACACTAGAAAGGTGCTAGCCAGCCAATAAGAAAGCAGCATTTACAAGTCTTGACTTGGCCATTGAATAATTATGATGTTGTACTATGTTTTACAGTGATAATTACTCCCATGCTTCTTTGTCATAACAATGTTCTCCCCGTCTAACTCCTCCTACACCCTCCATAACTCTAACCTTCGCACTCTAACTCTCCCAACTAGGCAGACCTTGGCTGGTCAAGCTCCTTTCTCCTTCAGCCTTCCCAAACTCTTGAATTTCCTCCCTATCCCTATCCACTCTGCCACCTCCTTCCACTCCTTCTCCACTCTTCTACATAAATACTCTGCACCCTCTTGTAACTGCTCCTGACTCCACTCCCCCCTGTATCTGCCCATGAGTACTCTCCCTCCTTCCTCTGCTCTACCTATACTTCTTCTCCCCTCCCTCCTGTTTCTCATTTTCAGATCTCTCTCCCCTTCCCCCTCCTTACCTCCTCCCACACCATCCCTCTGCCTCTTCCTTCACCACTTCCTCTACCTTAACCCATGCACCCTGGTCTCCTCCTGAAACTCTGCCTCTCCTTCTTCTGCTCTACCTTCTCTTTTCTCCTCCTGTCTAACTCTTCTCTCCTTGATGGATGTCTCTTTTGGCTGCTATGTCCTCCCTTGGTTCTGCTGTCCCCAGTTCTTGAAGGCTTCTGATATTTACTGCTGTTGCTTCATTTCTGTAAAATATTCTTTTGTAAATGCTCAGTACATTTCAATGTATAGTATTGATATTTAATTTATTGTATAATGTATGTATTTTTTTTATACTCTAAATATTTTATACTCTGAATGCACATGTATATATGATCTTCTACCCTGTCTGCCAGAACACGTCTGGAAATGAGTTGTTTACAGCTCAGTATGTCTCTCCTGGTAAAACTTTTGAAATAAATAAATAACATTGAACACTATCTGCTGTGATAAGAGTAAATAGGCTGTTCAACCCAACTGACACACACTTGATGAAGAACAAAGTAGCATATCTACATTACACCATCTACTTTCAAAGTGTACAGCTTTCCCAGTGATATACGCACTTTACCTATATGTCACACTAGTAGTATTTGTGTATTCACAGCTACTTAATGATGACTTTGAACCACATCACTTCATAGAAACAGTACTTAATCATCAGTACTGAATCATCACTATGATCATCATCTTACTGACACCTCATAATATGAACCAATGTAATGTATCCTTACCTCTATATCTTAGGTAGTGTTTACTCTTAAGTTGAACAATACCTCTCCCCCCCACACACCTCCGTGGGCCTCTTGGTAGGTCTCTAGGGAGCACTTTGGTGCATTGTCCATAATGGCCTTCCCCCATGGTGGCTAGTATACCCTCCAACACACTGGCATGACAGCAGATCTCATACACCTGATGCACCATGATGATGGATCTCTTTTGTGTTATCTTCAAAGAGTTCTCTGTTGTTTGTCATACCTAATGATGGCTGTGTCTTGTTGCTTGTGTTGTCTTGATCCTTCTGCTGCACATTTGGGGGACTCAGTTCTTAGGAGGGGTAGAACTGGGGGAGGAAGTGGAAAGGGAGGTAAGGTGCCTGCCCGGCATCATGACTTGGAGGGATGGGAAATGAATCCTTAGGATCGTGGGAGCAGCTACAAAGAGGAGTGAGCTGGATGTCGTTATTCACCTAGGGACAAATGACCTGGCTGGGAATGGGATCAGAGCAGTGCAACAGGAGTTTGTGAAGTTGGGGAGGGGCCTTAGACAAGTAGCACACATGGTAACTTTTTCAAAAGTGTTGCCTGTCTATGGCATGGATGAGGCTAGGGTACTCCACACCATGGGATCAATGACTGGTTTAAAAACTGGTGCAGAGCTCAAGGATTTGGCTTCATTGGGGACTGGGGCTTCACTTAGAGGGATGCAGGCCTATACAGGTGAGATGGTCTGCATCTATCCAGGAAGGGAACCAGTATCCTAGGTGAAAGGTTTAAATGCTTTATTGGCAAGCATTTAAACTAGCCAAGGGGGGAGGCACTGAAAAGGAGAAGGGAAATCCTAGCCCCCCCCAAAAATCATGCTATTTAGTGAGGTAAATACCAAGATAGAGCAGTCAATAGGGATAAGAGCAGGGGTAAATAGAGAAAAAGACAAAGGCAGTAAGGACAGAGATGGGGCAAAAACAAATAAAGCCATAACAAAATGCTGGCAGACTGGGCCCTGCCACCCAGCTTCCAGACGGACCTGTTAAGGACCACACTAGTCATTACCACAGCCCCCTCCCGGCTGTTTACATATCCCAACTGCTGGTTGACAAACTCAGTAAAAGTGAAATATGTTACAGGGCTATCCGCCTAATGACCAACAGACCAAGGAAAATTAGGTTCCTACCCCTAACTTCCTTACTCCATCTACTGTTCTTAACACTGTTACTAGCGGGACATTCAACCTAACCCTGGCCTAGTGTAAATAATATATCGCCCTCCTCTCTTGACCTGGCCTGGCGGCGCCAGAGGCCTAAGGTTGCCCACATGAATATATGCAGTCTTCGGTCCAAAATTCATGAAGTACAAGTGTGGTTAGCCCTCTATAACCCGAATGTGCTTGCAATCTCTGAGACCTGGTTGAAACCTCAGGTCCTCAACCATGAAATTGCGGCCCAGGGATATCTCTGCTACCGTCAGGACAGGACCCAGAAAAAGAGAGGCGGGGTACTCATCTATGTGAGGGATACCCTGACTTCCTCCCGTCTCTGCCTGCAGGTAAATGTGCTTGGTACTGAATCCATTTTCATATGGATCACCCTTGGCGGTACCAAACACCTAAACATTGGAATTCATATACTGTCCCCGAAGGATGCTCTCAGCTCCCTTGAGGCACTCACTAAAAACCTAATGGTGGAGTGTAAATGAACTTTTGATCCTTGGTGACTTCAACTTGAACTGAGCCAAAGAAAGCAGGTCCTCGTTTAGTAGCCTGCTGCATGAGGCAAACCTCACCCAGATCATATCACTTCCCACCAGACTGAACCATAAAACGGGAAGCCACTCTACCATTGACTGGGCATTGGTATCCAACCCAAAAAATGTCCACTCGGCCGGCACCATGGCTGATGCACTCAGTGACCACTTGCCCATATTCTGTGTCTGGAAAAATAGGGCTGAAAACGTCCCACCTAGAATGCTCACCACAAGAGACTACTCAAAGTTTTCTCCGGTTCAGTACAATATCCTCCTGGGCAACCAAGATTGGAATCCCCCTAAGATGTCTCCCTGCCTTGGAGGAGGTGGTCGACTTTTTCAACGGAGCTATCTTGAGGGTAGCAGACCTACTTGCCCCAAATAAGACCTATTGGGTCAAAGGCCACTGTTACAAGTGGATTACCCCATCCTTAAAAGCCCTAATGAAAAGCCGAGACAAAGCCTGGAATAAGTTTAAGGGCTCCTCACTCCTGGTGGACTGGGTCACTTACAGAGCACTCAGGAACCAATGTAAACAGGCCATCAAGAAAGCAAAAAAGGCATACCTTAACCACCTCCAGAAAATAAACCTAGGAAATCCTAGAACGTTCTGGTCCAATATAAATGAACTGTTAAAGGGGAACAAAAAAAGACTGGCACATGCCCTATCAAGGCTAATGGGCAGATATTGCACGATGATGCACTAATTGCTGAAGCCTTCAACAACTTCTTCACAAACCCGGACAAGCAGAACGCTGGGTCCGTGGTGCCCAACTACCAGTCTGCTCCTCTGGATCCCTCAATCCATAACCGCCCACTCTTCCACCTGAGGCTGGCAAAGATAAATGAGGTCTCAGCTATCCTAAAAACCCTGAAAACACGAGGTTCTGGAGGCCCAGATGGGATTAAAGAAGGTGCCCCGGCACTTGCCAGACCACTCACCTGGCTCATCAACAGGTCCTTACATGAAGGGTATGTCCCTGGGCAGTGGAAACAGGCGCATGTGGTCCTGATACATAAGGGAGGGCCTGGGGAACCTATGCAGAACTATAGGCCTATCTCACTGTTGTGTATCCTGGCAAAAATACAGGAGAAACTAGCATATACCCAACTTAGGGGAATACCTTGAGACACACATGGTGATGTCCCCGACACAACATGGCTTTAGAGCCAAACATGGGACTGATACAGCCTTAACAAAATTCTCTACTGATGTACTTAGAGAATTAGACTCTGGATCCAACATAGGGGCGGTCTTTGTGGACCTCTCCAAGGCCTTTGACCTTGTGGATCATAGACTTCTACTCCATAAACTCCTCCACATAGGCCTGGATACCCATACCCTTAAATGGGTGGAAGCTACCTGTCAGGTCGCACCCAAAGGTCAGGTGGCAAGATAAACTTTCAAAACCACTATCCCTAAAGGAGGGCATCCCACAAGGGTCAATACTAGGGCCTTAATGTTCTCACTATTTATTAATGAAATGCACAACCACTGTGGGAACAGCAAGATAATCCAATATGCGGATGATGCTGTTATTTATAAAGCCTCTGACAACCTGAACGACCTTGGACCATCCCTCCAACAAGATATCCGTGTTATGGAGGAATGGCTAACTATGAACAAAATGGTCCTGAATACCAATAAGACTAAGACCATGTTGTTTGGCCCAAAAACCCTCGGACTAGATAGATCACAATCACTCCAAATTATGTCCCTGGAGGGCAACAAACTGGAAGTAGTCTCCTCAACAAAGTACCTTGGCCTTACCCTTGACCAAGGTCTCACTTTCAAGCAACACGTAGACCAAGTTACCAAAGTAATCCATACCAAACTTGGATTACTGTATCGGCTTAAGGAACAGCTGACCCCCAAAGCTAGGACTGCAATAGCTACTAGTGTCTTACTCCCCACACTAACGTATGCTGCCCCGGTCCTGCAGAGAGTCTCTAAACTGGAATACGGTAGACTACAGACTCTGTACCATAAGGTAGTCCACTTTGCCTCCTCATCCCACTCAAGGAGCCACCACTGTGAGGCCCTAGCGAGGCTCAACTGGCCATCCTTTGAAGCTCGGCTCAAGTACCCTGTACTCTGTCTGGCAAAAAAACTAATCAGCCCGATGTCCCCCCCAAGCCTTGATGGACTCCTCACAGACAAACGAAGTGTGCGGAACCTCAGGTCCTCTGATCAGAAGCTACTAGAGGTCCCTAAGGTCAGGACCAAGGCTGGTTGTAAATCCTTCACACATGCTGCCCCCTCCCTTTGGAACAATCTTCCTTTGGAGGTGCGGGAAACCCCATCGGTACCGAGCTTCTGCACTAGATGCAAGGCCTACCTGCTGTCAATGAATAACTGCCTATGTTACGGTATCCAACTCTAAAATAATGATCTGCGTCAGCTTTCTCTACCATACTTAAGCTCTACCCAGTGCACAGTCTGCACTTACCCCATTTCATGCTCATAGAAAAATTATCCTATGTATCTTGGAGGAATGTTTCCTAGCTCTTGAACTCTCTGTACTTTCTCATCAATTGTATGCATCGCTGTAGCAAAGCAAATCCACAAAAGGATAAGCAGCTAGACACTTATGACATTTTGACCCATAAATATGAAAGCTATACCTCATGGATTAGAAAGCTGTTTGCTTATTGTAAACCTCAGCCTGTATATTGCTGTACATTGCTGTAAATTGCTCCATTGTCCTTTATGTCATGTACTGTCGCTTCCCGGGTCGCCCCTGAAAAAGGGACCTCCGGGGCCCAGTGGGCCTACCCGGTCACCAAAATTCAATAAATAAATAATAAATAAATAAAATAGAGGGTAATGAGTACCAATGCCCATAGTCTAGGTAAAAAGCTCCCCAAAAGGGTAGCCTTGATGGAAGAGGGATGCCTGGATATCATGGCAGTCACAGAAACATGGTACACAGAGAACCATGTCTAGGATGTCAACATACCAAGGTACACAAGCTACAGGAGGGAAAGGGAGGGAAGAAGAAGAGGAGGAGTGGCTCTCTATGTAAGGGAAAGAGTCAAAGCAGCATAACTAAAGGGTAAACAGGGAGGAGAGGAGGCACTGTGTGTCATCCTGGAGATTGGAAATAGCTCCACAATCTGCACAGGGGTTGAATACAGACTCCTGTCTCATGGGGAGGAAATGGACAAGGAAATGAAAGAAGGCATCCTTGGGATGGCAGAGAAAGGGAAGATATTGCTGATAAGGGCCCTGAATATGCCAGATGTTAACTGGAGTACCTTTGCTGCAACCACATCCAAGAGCAGGGCCATTCTTGATGCCTCAGACAGCTAGTTTTAGAACCCACTTGGGATGGAGCAATTTTTTTTTATTTAGCTTTTGTTGATTGGGTAAGTGCACTAGACAAATCCTGCCTATTTTCAGGCATGACCCGGGGGAGGAGGATACAGATGAATGCCAGCTGACCTTAAACCAGATTAAGCTGTTTGTGGTACTTCTAGTGAATGAAGGAAATCTGGCCAGGACATCAGGGAAATTCCCCTACTCTTTTCGGTAAGTGCCATGGGATCTTTAACATCCACCTGAACTACCACTAATCCAGGCAGATGGGACCTCGGTTTAACATCTCATCCAAAACATGGCACCTTAGAAGTGCAGCACCCCTCTCATGCTGCACTACAGTGTCAGTACTGGGATATTAACCCAAGTTCCAGATGTGTGAACTGAACCCACAGTCCTCTGATCTCCCAGCCTCAGAGGCAAGTGTGCTACCTACTGAGCCACTAACACTGATATCTTAGACCTGGTACTCTCAAATGGGGATAGAGATAGGACCTCTGATGTTGAAGTGGATAGCCATCTGGGAACGAGCTACCACCAAACAGGTTCACAATAATCTTGGCTGTAGAGTCAAGCCACACAAAAGTGAAAGTACTGTACTTCAGGAGGGCTGATTTTGTCAAAATGGGAGTGTGCATCAAAAAAAGCACTAGCAAACAGACAAGAAGGTGGGGTGGAGCAATAATGGGGAGACATCAAAACTGCCATCACAGAGACAACAAGCCTTTGTGTGAAGCAAATAAACAAATCAAAATGAAAGAAAAAAACACTATGGTTCTCAAAAGAAGTGGCAGAAAAGGTAAGGGAAAAAAGATAACATTCATGAAGTATAAGGAAACACAGAAGGAGCAGGACAGAGAACTGTACTAGTTAAAGCAGAAGGAAGCGGGGAAGGCAGTCAGAATAGCGAAGGCCCAAACTGAGGAAAAGATGGCCAACTCGGTTAAGAAGGGGGATAAAACCTTTTATAGGTACATTAGGGAGCAAAGATAGATGAAGGCAGGGATACTGAGGCTGAATAAAGAGGAAGGTGGTTGGGAACAGAGCAACAGTAAAAAAGCAGGGATACTGAATGAATATTTCTGCTCAGTATTCACAGTGGAAAAGCAGGGGGAGATACCTAATCCAGTCAATAGAAGCACTCTGGATAGGGGGTTGATATTAGTCCTTTCACAGAAGAAAGGGTTCTGAAAGAACTCTTAAAATTGAAGGTTGATAAAGCAATGGGGCCTGATGGAATTCACCCTGGAATTCTAAAAGAACTAAGGGAAGAACTAGTAGTACCATTGACTACCCATTTTTATAAATCATGGGAGTATGGTGTGGTACCTGAGGACTGGAGAAGGATGGATGTGATTCTCCTTCACAGAAGTGGGAGCAAGACAGAGGCAGGAAACTACAGACCTGTCAGTTTGACCTCAATGGTAGGGAAAATGATGGAATCCCTTCTGAAGGAAAGAACTGTTGAGTACCTAGAGGCCAGTGGGGTACAGGACCCAAGGCAGCATGGATTCACAGCAGGAAGGTCATGTCAAACAAATCTAATTGATTTCTTTGACAGGGTGACCAAGGTACTGGACCAGGAAGGGGCTATGGACATGGTCTACCTAGTCTTTAGCAAGGCATTTGACACAGTCCCGCACAAAAGATTAACAAACAAATTAGCCAGTCTGGGCAGTCCCAGGGTGGTAGCATGAGTAAAACACTGGCTGGATAACAGGACACAGCAGGTAGTAGTAAATGGAGTCCACAGTGAAGAAAGCATGGTTACTAATGGGGTACCACAGTGTTCAGTACTGGGGCTGGTCCTTTTTAATGTTTTTATAAGTGACATTACATAGGGACTGGAAGGGAAAGTGTGTCTCTTTGCAGATGACACAAAGATCTGCAACAGGGTTGATATGCAGTGTGGGGTGGAAAGGATGAAAAGGGACTTGGCAAGGTTAGAGGAATGGTCAAATGTATGGCAGCTTAGTTTTAACACAAAGAAGTGCAAAGTAATGCACTTGGGAAACAAAAACCCAGGGCAAGAGTACACAATGGGGAGTGAGATACTGACAACAACAAAAATGGAAAGGGACCAGGGAGTAGTCATATCAGATGACCTAAAGGTGGGCAAGCAATGTGAGAAGGCAGTAAGGAGAGCAGGGGGGATACTGGGATGCATAGGGAGAGGCATCACCAGTAGAAAACAAGAAGTTGTTGGCCCTCTGTACAGACAGTTGGTAAGACCATATCTGGAGTACTGTGTACAGTTCTGGAGACCCCATCTCAATAAAGACATAGAATGGGTGGAGGCTGTCCAGAGGAGGGCAACCAGAATGGTGCAGGGTCTGCACCAGAAGACATATGAAGAAAGGCTAAATGAGCTTAAGATGTATTGCCTCAAGGAAAGTAGGGAGAGGGAGGACATGATAGAAACTTTAAAATACCTCAAGGGAATCAACAAAGTCCAAGAGGGTAGCATATTTCAGAAAAAGAGATGTGCAAGAACAAGGGGGCACAATTTGAAGATGGGGAGATGTCTCAGAGGTAATGTGAGGAAGTATTTCTTCACAGAGAGTGTTGTAGATGCATGGAACAACCTTCCTGAGGAGGTCTTAGAGTCCAAAACAGTGGGGGAATTCAAGAATGCATGGGATAGGCATAAGGCAATTCTAGTGGGGGTAAGAGGAACTAGGCTGTTGGTTAACTAGGATCTGCAGCTTATCCATTAGGTAGGGACATGGGAAGACTAGTTGGGCCAAGCGGTCCTTATCTGCTGTCAAATTCTATGTTTCTATGTTTCTCTTTGAGTGTGGTGGTGATGGTGTTTGGTGTTGGGGTAGGGAATGTGGAGTTAGGGTTTAAAACCCATATGTTGCATTTCACAGCTTTTGACATTTTAATATCAACACTAACTGATGCATTAATGTATTTTTTTTAAATGAATTTACTTACTTTTTGAGATATCGTAATTGTAGCCTTATTTGGATGTGGAAGTGCTGGACCTTTCAGGCCCTGTGCTTCCATTCCTCCATAGATGTATATATGTGTGAAGCTGTAAATGGCCCCTGCACTTCCACGCATAGGAAAACAGTGACCATAATGCCAGCATAGACATCTTATTACCCTATGCCATGCACCAGGTATTGAGCATTTTCAAATCCCTGCCAAAACCTAATTCTGCAATGCCATTGCATGTGACACATGCAAAAAGACATTTTGGCTAGGATTTGAAAAATGACAGATGTGACATACATTTGGTGGGGTAACAAGTCCACTGTATATTGAAATTTGGGCTCAAAATATTTAAAATTTTCAAAGTTATGAGCATGCATAGTAAAATTGCAATGAATGACCATAACTCTGCCATTTTTACATATTTGACTACAAATTTTCAACATAGCTTTCTTATGGCTGCACTGCATGAACGAGATCAGGAAACATTTTCAAATCCCACTCGAAAGGTGAATTCTCCAATTGAATGTGAAATCACCTTTCGGCAGGAGTTGCATACTGGCAGTCATATTGTTCATGAAGTGGGGTCTCCTAAAGGCCATGTTTAATATTTGTGGTTAAAGTGTCAAAAATTGTCCAAGTTATGCATACAGTTGAAACCCCCATTGAAATACACTGAACCCCATTTACCTTAGGTTTTAATTATTGCAGTTGCCAGTTACAGCAGCAAGAAATGTCTTCAACTGGAGAGTAGATCTCAAAACTGGGACCTTTTCAGGTGAGTGTGTGTGTGTGTGTGAGGTTGGGGGTACAGTGGAATGGTGGGTTCTGAGTGGGAGGTAGAAGTGTGGTGGGGTTGTTGATCAGCTAGGGACTCCAATGACCTTCTCTTGCTTGGTTACTATAAGTAACACCCATCTAATATACAGCCCCTGGGTTTCCCTGCACCAAGTGCATAACTTTGCTCCTTTTGGCATTGATACCCAGCTGCAACCCCCAAGACCATTCCTCTAGTTTCCCAAGCTCCATTTGCATTCTATTGAGCACTTCCAGGGTGTACACCCTGTTGCAGATTTTTGTGTCATCTGCAAAGACACACACCTTCTTCTCCAGTTCCTCAGCAATGTCAGTTATAAAGACATTGATAAGAACAGCACCCAATACCAATCACTGTGACACTCCACTGGCCACTCCCCCAGCCCCCTGACTGCATTCCAGTTGCCACCACCCTCTGTCTCATACTCTTTAATCTATTTGATACCCAGCTGGCCACCTTCATCCCAACCCTCAGGTTGCTAAGTTTCTTTAATTACCCTCCTGTGTGACACAGTGCCAAAGGTATTACCGAACTCCAAATAGACAACATCCACTACCTTACCCTTATCCACTTTCCTAATCACCCAGTCAATGCATTCTATGAGATTTGTTTGATATGACCACCCCCATGTGAAACCATGGTGCTAGTGATCATGCAACCCATTTGCCTCCATACTACATCAGCATATCCTTCAGTATGATCTCTATATATTTACCGACCACTGATCTGAGAGTGACTGGCTTGTAATTGCTAGATTTCTCCCTGCTGCTGCCTTTGTGCAGAGGGACCACACTGGCCCTCTTAGAGTCCTATGGAACCACTCCCCATCAAAAATGAGATGCTGAATAGTGTTGCCAGTGGGTGACTAGCACCGTTCTCAGTTCTTTTTTAACCATTTGGTGAATCCCATCTGGTCTCTTTTTCATCCTACCCTTGCTTACTTCCTTCAGATAGTGAGCTGATGCCTTAGTTATTCCCTCCTTGATTGTTGTCATTGTACTTCTACTCTTCCCCAACCCGGCCAGCACCCCTTTAAGCTACTTATGAGGCAATCATCAATTTTCTTAAAATGTGCCCTACTGAAATGAGGACCCTTGTCTTAATGGGGATTTTCTCTTGGCAGATTTGTATGCTGAATCAAACCATATAGTGATTATTTATACCCATATGGCTACCCAGTGTGACATCTGCAGTGCTGTCACATTGATAATTCCCTAATCCAGCACTGCCCCATTTGCAGTGGGTTCAATAACCATCTGCCTGATAAACTCCCTCTGATGGGAGTCAATGGGAGTCGATGTCAGCCCTGCTTCTTGATGAAGCTGTGGTCATAATCATGCAGGCTACCTATGGCAGATTACATTCTCCCATAATCAATACCTCGTCTTTACTTACCAAGCTGCCAGTGTTCTCCCCAGAACCTTGTGTAACTCCTTCCTGTGTTGTTGATCTGTACACTAACCCCACACAGATTAAAGTGCTGTCATCTGTTTCTATCCTGATCCACAGAACCTCCAGACTTCCTTTTACACTGGTGTCCCTGAATCTCTGCATTCTTTATGCTTTTCCACGCATATAAAACAACCCCCTCTCCTAGCCTTCCCTGTTCTTGCCTTCCTTAACGTGGTGTATCCTGAAATGGTGAAATACAAGCTGTGAATTCTGTCATGCCCACCAGATCCAGGTCTGCCTCCTAAATGATTGCCCTAAAGTCAGGAATTTTATTTTCTTGGCTCCTTGCATTGGCACACATACTGTAGCTATTCATTTATTTTGTCCTTCCTCCCACTACACTGCCCTTCCGTTCCTGATTCCATCCTTTGCCCTTCTCTTGTCCCTGGTACTTTCCCTCCTTTTCTGTCCTCCTTCTGCATACCTTCCTTAGCTCAAGTCTCAGCTTTATATCCATCTCCTGATCCTCAGGACTTTTTCCTTGCCCTTGTCTCTATGCTTCTCTATCCTTGGGGAATTTATTTTTCCTGGGTGCTGTCTGCTGCTCCATTTTCTGGGTGGGGGATGGCATTCACTATCTCCCTCATTTTTATTGATTCCCCCATTGGCTAGTTTAAACACCCATTATAATATAATTTAAACTTTCCACTCTGGAATGCTATTCCACTCCTAGATGGAGGATGTTTGTCTTGTACAGGCCTTTTCCCCACCTGCTAGGACAACAGCCGCCAATGTAGGTAAAACTGACTTCTCTCACCATGCCTTCAACCAGTTGTTGAAAGTGGTGTAGTGTTCACTAGCCTCCAACAAGCCATATACCAGAAGCCCCTCCATTAAGACTACCAAATGAGCTTCTCGTTTCAGGCCCCTCTCCTTCCCCCTAAACCTTAATTGTACCACCTTGCCTGGTTGTTTGTCCCCAGATGGACAGTGAAATCCAGTTTTCTCTCCTACCCTGCCAGGATTTGCTTGTCTCTATCCCTCCATGCTGATAGACTAGCTAGGCACATCACTTCCCTCCTCCCTTCCTGCCCTGCTGCCAAACCTTCCCTGCATTATCTACCATTTCTAAAAGATAACATGCATTCCGTCACACAAGAATCCATATACTCACTATAGCACAGTATATCCACCCTACTACCAGCTATCAAATGGCTAAATTTTAAAATAGCAATACAGACTTCACCACCTATCCATATACTCACACACAGCCAAATGCCGACATTATCACCTGCACCACTATTCACCACCACATCCACCTACAAACTCTTGGCTATCAACAAAATGCTGAGGACACACATACACACACACACACACACAGTAACAGGAGCAGCCACATAGTCACAGTAAACCCAGTAAGTGTAGGTAATATGTACGTATTCTCTTACCTAAGTACTGGAGAGACAGAAGTAAGACTTTGAAGAAACAACATCTGTCAGACTTATTAAAAAATATTGGAAAGGGGTCACAAAGGATCCCTAGTTCTTAGGAAGCAAATAGAAAGGATAGGATAGGCTCAATGTAGAGTAATACTTATCTGATGGGAAGGAGTCAGCACCCGGTCAGACCTATTAAAATAAAGAGAAAAATAAAGGTTTATATTGAGAAAATAGAGTAACGGGGACTGAGGCAGAGTGGAGAGATACAAAAGGAGTATATGACTGCATACGAGTAAAGAAAAGGGAGATTTAGAAAAAAGTATCAGATAGAACAAAGCAGGAAAACAAAAATACAGAGAAAGGAAATAAAGCAATACAAAGATCAGAGCTGGCCTGCCGATACAGTGGTAGCACAACTGCCCATGATGCCAATGATCTGTCTTCAGGAGTGAGCCAGGACAGTCTAAGAACCAGCCCAGGAGAGGAAGACAGGACGCTTTCCTCATCCAGGGAGGAAATGAGTCATGCCCCACTGCTCTACCACCTCCTGGGAACACACAGGAAGCACAGCAGGGGAGCCACAAGTGATAGGCAAGGGCACTGGACCACATCCATAGGTTGGCTGCAGCAGGCCTTGCCAGCAACCAATCCCAATGTGCACTTCTGCTGGGGGGCATGGAAACAGCATGCAATGGCTAGGCAAATGAAACCCCTGCAGCAGCCCACTTCTGCATCAGGTCCCAAATGCAGCAGTCCTGGATTAGATCCACACTTTTGCCTCCCCCCGGGGCAAGAGGATTGAGTGAAATGCCAAAAGCTGATGATGTACCTAGCACCTGGGGTTAAGCCTGGGGGGAAGTACAGGACTGTGTTGCATGTGCGTGTAAGGATCACAGTAGCTGCAGTAGGGTCTCTGTAGGGAGGGTAGCTTGCTTTTGAGGAAGCAGAAGAAGATCCTAGTCCATAGAAAGAGGAGCACAAAGAATATTTAAGGGGGGGAAGAAAGGAGACACATATTGCTGGTTGGTGGGGGGAGGGCAAGCTTGGCAAAACTCATTTATGACCCTAGATGGCCTAATGACCGGTAATTAAAAGTTGCAACCCAGGTGGGCTATTGGTGACTCTTTTGGGTTAGTTGCCTCAAAATAAATTTAGCACAGGTGGTCCAGGGTGCAAGAGCTGTTCCACATGGGGCCAGAATAATATCCCTGATAGCCAATGTACTAAAATAATGATTTCCCTGGGATCTAGTGGGGGTCCCTGGGCCCGATATTGCTCTAGCAGACAGAGATTTGGTGCGTGAGAAGAGGACACAATGTGCTGAAGCTGCTGCCGCTGTTAGAGCAAGCGACTGCCTGAATGTGAAATGCCAGACTGCGTTTTCTACTCCCAGCCCATCTGGAGATTAGCCTGTGGTCTGCTCCATGCAGATGTGAGTGGAACCTGCCGGCAGATGGAAATGGCAAGGGTAGAAGCATGTAAATAACATGCTTTTTTGGTTCCCTCTATAGTTCTGTCCATACCCTTACCAAATGTGACACAATGGCAACACCCTGGCATCACAATGGCAACACAGTGGTGAGCTACAAAATGTGCAATGGTACTACCCAGTGGTACCATGGTTGTACTATGGTAGTTTACATATTGATTATTTTTGTTGATATGGTAGGACAGTGGTACAATGGTATCACATTGGAATTGAAACAAAGCACTGTGATACCATGAAAACCTTACTGGTAGTACAGTAGTAATCACAGTGGTATTGCAATGGCAAATGAGTGGTATTACAGTGGTATTCTGAAGAACTTTTTGTAAGGGTAGTAATTCAGTATTCTGCCTCCTAGTACCATCCCCAAATTGAACCTTTAAATTCTGCTTGATATAGAGTGCTGCTTCTCCCAGGGCTGAATTTAAACTGCCATGTGCCCTATGCACGTATTACCAAAGCCCACCCCCGACCCCCACCTAAATATTATATATTTACCTTCCAGTTGCTCCAGTTCAACTCTCTTGGCTATCTTGTCCCTCAATCTAAGCTGACTGAGACTGAACTGAGGATAAGAGGACCAGTCATTAATGTCTACGACTCCTGTAATCGATGCATCTGTGATACAACAAGCAGAAAAGGGTCTATTCTCCATATCTGCATGCCTTAAAACAGGCATGGGTACATTTTCAAATGCCATACCATGCCAAGCTCAAGGCATTTTATCCAGATGCTGAAGTGCTGTACCACACACTCAGCAAAGCAAATAAGGACACTGAATGTGGAAATATACCAGTTCCACAACTGCCTGACCCCCCTCAGAGAACACAGACGGCAAGTTGGGGCTGTGGCAACTATCCATCCCTACCTTTCCCTACCTGAGATGACCTTTTGGATCAACAGGTCTCAGCAATAGATCAATAACTTACCCGGTTACCAAAGACTAAAATAAAATAAAATAAAAAATAACTTGCACAACATTCAAAAATGACTATGGCTACTATCAAGGACCTATTACAGCACTTTGATCACACAGGAAGATGACTCAAGTCAGTCTGAAGTTGTGGATGAGTATTAACTGCTGAATTTTACTTACATTTAATTTCCCTAGGCTGCACCTATACAACCAGTACCTACCACCCCAGCAACACAGCCAGTCCCCTGTACCTACATGGCTAGTGTATTTCATTGTTACAAGCATCCAGTTCTCAAGAAAAACACCACCACCTCCTCACCACAGCAGCAACACAACCAGCCCATGCATCAGTGAAGCCTGTACCCACCACCACAATAACACAGACATTCCAAAGCACCAACAGGTAGGGTGCCCTCCCCTATCCAAGTAGCCAGTTGCCACTCCACATGGCCAGCTCCGAAAAATGAACACAGCCAGCTCCCCATAAACAGCATCCTCATTTGTGCAGCCAGTACCCTCCACCACAACGCAGTCAGTCTGCTGCACCAACACGGCCAGTTAGTCCCCCTTTATCTAAGTGTCTAGATCCCACCATACCCGGGAAGATCCCTCAGAATGAACACAGACAGCTTTCCAGTTCCCACCCCTGTAGCAACATAAACAGACCCTGTACCAACACGGCCAATACCCCCAATCCACCAGCATGAATGGCCAGTCCCTCCACCCCACTCAAGCTAATCTGGCCAGCATCTACATCCCACCCAAGTGCACAAGACTCGGATCCCCATCCCACCCAAGCAAACCTGACCAGCACACCACCACACCAACATGGCCAGTTGGCTCCCCTAACTTAACACACAGACAGTCCCCTTACCCCACCAGCAAAGCCAACTGCACACCATCTTGGACCAACAAACAACTCCACCACCCCCACAAAAAACAAGCATTTGTCAATGCCGAATGTTGATTGCGTTGGTCCATTGAGCTTGCTCACTGCCCCTCTGTGACTCGCTCATTCTGTTTCTCCTGGTGCTGCAGGCTGCAGTTTTGTACTGGGCTCCAGCCTGCATTGGCACCCTTTTCTGTCCACAAAGAAATCCGCGGCTGTCCTGACAGAGTCCTGTTGAGGTGGCTCACTTCCCCTCTCTCATTCTGTTTCTCCTGGTGCTGCAGGCTGCCCTTTTGTACTGGGCTCCTTCCTCTGTTGGTGCCTTTTTCTGCCCACAAAGAAATCTGCAGCAGTGCCAATAGAGCTCTATTGAGCTCGCTCAGTCCCCCTCTGTCACTTGCTCGTTACATTTCTGCCAGGGTTGCAGACTGCTCTTTTGTACTGGACTCCTGCCTGCATTGCCAACCTTCATCTGCCCACAAAGAAATCTGCAGCACTCACGATAGAGCTCTGTTGAGCTTGCTCACTCCCCCTCTCTCACTTGCTCATTCTGTTTCTCCCGGTGCTGCAGGCTGCGTTTTTGTACTGGGCCCCCACGTGCATTGCTGCCTTTTTCTGCCCACAAAAAATCTGCAGCAGTCGCAAAAGAGCTCAGTTGAGCTCACTAACCCCCCACTCCTCGTTCTGTGTCTCCCGCTGTAGCAGGCTGCCCTTTTGTACTGGGCTCCTGTCTGCATCGGCAGCTTTTTCTGCCAACAAAGAAATCTTCAGCAGTCCTGACACAGCTCCACTGAGCTCGCTCACTCCCCCTCTCTTACTCACTCATTCCGTTTCTGCTAGCACTGCTGGCTGATCTTTTGTACTGGGCTCCTGCCTGCATTGGTGGCTTTTTCTGCCCATAAAGTAATCTGCAGCAGTCCTGACACAGCTCTGTTGAGGTTGCTCACTCCCCCTCTCTCACTCGCTCATTCCGGTTCTGCCGGTGCTGCCGGCTGGCCTTTTGTGCTGGGCTCCTGCCTGCGTTGCCTCCTTTTTCTGCCCACAAAGAAATCCACAGCAGCCACGATAGAGATCCATCCGTTGCTCACTCCCCCTGTCTCACTTGCTCATTCTGTTTCTCCTGGGTCTGCAGGCTGCCCTTTGGACTGGGCTTCTGCCTCTGTTTTTGCCTTTTTCTGCCCACAAAGAAATCTGCAGCAGTCCTGACAGAGCTCCGTTGAGCTCACTCACTCCCCGTCTCTCACTCGCTCGTTCCATTTCTGCTGGCGCCACAGGCTGCCCTTTTGTACTGGGCTCCTGCCAGCATTGCCACCTTCTCCTACCCACAAAGAAATCTGCAGCAGTCATGATAGAGCTCTGTTGAGCTCGCTCACGCCCCCCTCTCACTCGCTCATTCTGTTTTTCCTGGGGCTGCAGGCTGCACTTTGGTACTGGGCCCCTGCATACATTGCAGTCTTTATCTGCCCACAAAGAAATCTGCAGCAGTCCCAAAAGAGCTCCACTGAGCTCACTCACTCCCCTTCCCTCACTCACTCATTCTATGTCTCCCGCTGCTGCAGGCTGCCCTTTTGTACTGGGCTTCTGCCTGCGTTGGTGGCTTTTTCTGCCCACAAAGAAATCCGCAGCAGTCACACTAGAGCTCCACTGAGGTTGCTCACTCCCCCTGTCTCACTTGCTCATTCTGTTTCTCCTGGGGCTGCAGGCTGCCCTTTGGACTGGGCTTCTCCCTCTGTTTTCACCTTTTTCTGCCCACAAAGAAATCTGCAGCAGTCCTGACAGAGCTCCGTTTAGCTCACTCACTTCCCCTCTCTCACTTGCTCATTCAGTTTCTCCCACTGCTGCAGCTCCCTTTTGTACTGGGCCAGTGTGTGCATTGCTGCCTTTTTCTTGCCACAAAGAAATCTGCAGTATTCCCAGCAGAGCTCCGTTGAGCTCACGCACTCCCCCCCCTCACTGGTTCGCTCATTCTGTGTCTCCCGCTGCTGCAGGCTGCCCTTTTGTACTGGGCTCCTGCCTGCATTGGTGTCTTTTCCTGCCCACAAACAAATCTGCAGCAGTCCTGACACAGGTCCGTTGAGCTTGCTTACTCCCCCTCTCTCACTCGCTCGTTCTGTTTCTGCCTGTGATGCAGACTGGCCTTTTGTTCTAGGCTCCTGCCTACGTAGTGGCCTTTTTTTGGCCACAAAGAAATCCACAGCAGTCATGATAGAGGTCCACTGAGCTCGCTCACTCCCCCTCTCTCACTCGCTCATTCTGTTTTTCCTGGCACTGCAGGCTGCACTTCTGTACAGGGCTCCTGCCTGCGTTGGCACCTTTTTCTGCCCACAAAGAAACCTGCAGCTGTCCCAACAGAGCTCCGTTGAGGTCACTCACTCCCCCTCTCTCACTCACTCATTATGTTTCTCCTGGCACTGCAGGTTGCCCTTTGGACTGGGCTCCTGCCTCTGTTGGTGCCTTTTTCTGCCCACAGAGAAATCTGCAGCAGTCCTGACACAGCTCTGTTGAGCTCGCTCACCCCCCCCACTCATTAATTCCGTTTCTGCCGGCGCTGCAGGCTGCCCTTTTGAACTGGGTGCCTGCATTACCACCTTCTCCTGCCCACAAAGAAATCTGCAGCAATCATGATAGAGCTCTGTTGAGCTCACTCACTCCCCCTCTCTCACTGGCTCGTTCTGTTTCCCCCACCACTGCAGGCTGCACATTTGTATTGGGCCCCACGTGCATTGCTGCCTTTTTCTGCCCACAAAGAAACCTGCAGCAGTCCCAACAGTGCTCCGTTGAGGTCACTCACTCCCCCCTCCCTCACTCTCTCGTTCTGTGTCTCCCGCTGCTGCAGGCTGCCCTTTTGTACTGGGCTCCTGCCTGCATTGATGGCTTTTTCTGCCAACAAAGAAATCTGCAGCAGTCCTGAAACAGCTCCGTTGACCTCGCTCACTCCCCCTCTCTCACTCGCTCGTTCCATTTCTGCTGGCGCTGCAGGCTGGCCTTTTGTGCTGGGCTCCTGCCTGCTTTGCCACCTTTTTCTGCCCACAAAGAAATCCGCAGCAGTCATGATAGAGCTCCTATGAGCTTGCTCACTCCCCCTCTCTCACTTGCTCATTGTGTTTCTCCTAGTGCTGCAGGCTGCCCTTTTGTACTGGGCTCTTGCCTGAGTTGCCACCTTCTTCTGCTCACAAAGAAATGTACAGCAGTCACAATACAGCTCCGTTGAGCTTCCTCACTCCCCCTCTCTCCCTCCTCATTCTGTTTCTCCCTCTGCAGCAGGCTGCCCTTTTAAACTGGGCCCCTGCATGCATTGCTGCCTTTTCCTGCCCACATGGAATTCCACAGCTATCCTGACACAGCTCCCCTGAGCTTGTTCAGCCCCCCTTTCTCACTCATTCATTCCGATTCTGCTGCCGATGCAGGCTGGCCATTTATACTGGGCTCCTGCCTGCATTGCCACCTTCTTCTGCCCACAAAGAAATCTGCAGCACTCCCAACAGAGCTCCTTTGATCTTATTCACTCCCCATCCCTCACTCACTCGTTCTGTGTCTCCCAGCGCTGCAGGTGCCCTTTTGTACTGGGCTCCTGTCTGCGTTGGTGCCTTTTCCTGCCCACAAGGGAATCTGCAGCAGTCCCTACAGAGCTCACTTGAGCTCGGTCACTCCCCCCTCTCTTACTCGCTCGATCCTAATCTGTCCCAAACACTGATTTCTGACAGAGATTGTGGTATTCTGAGCCAGAAACGTGAAAACACATTTCGACCATGATGTAAAAAATGACAGCTGTACTTTTCATAAGGAGGTGTGAAAAATGCCAGTGTTGAAGATGTGGCGTGAAAATATTACTAATTTGCAAAGTTACAAGGGTGCATGGAAACTGCACAATGCACGCTTCTAACACAGTCATTTTATGGAGCTTCATCACAAAATTTTCAACATTGGCAGTTTAGGACCTCTGCTCATGAACAGTGTCAGTGTGATTTTCATAATGTGTCCCGAACACTGATTTCCCACAGCGACCGCTCTGATTATGCATGGAAAAGCAAAAACACATTTTGGCCAGGATGTGAAAAATGAAAGCTGTACTGTTCCTAAAGAGGTGTGGAAGAGTAAGGTTGAAAATATGGAGTGAAAATATTATAAAGTTGCGAAGTACGAGCGTGCATGGAAACTGAGCCATGCACGCTCGTAGCACACTCATTTTAAGGACTTTCATCACCAAATTTTCAACATAGACATTTTAGGACTTCTGCTACTGAACAGTGCCACTGTCATTTTCATAATGTGTCCCGAACATGGATTTCCCACAGCGACCGTGCTATTCTGTGCCGGAACTGTGAAAACACATTTTAGCCAGGATGTGAAAAATGACAGTGGTACTGTTCACAAGGAGGTGTGGAAAAGTGCCAATGTTGAAAATCTGGAGTGACAATATTACAAATTTGCGAACTTACAAGAGTGCGTGCAAACTGTGCAACGCACGCTCATAACACAGTCATTTTATAGAGTATTGTCACCAAATTTTCAACATAGGTAGTTTAGGACCTCTGCTCATGAACAGTGTCAGTGTGATTTTCATAATTGTCCCGAACACTGATTTCCCACAGCGACCGCACAATTGTGTGCCAGAAGAGCGAAAACACATTTTGACCAGGATGTGAAAAATGACAGCTGTACTGTTCACAAGTTCAAGTTTATTGCAGAAAAGACTCCATTGAGCAAGCTCACAAGGAGGTGTGGAAAAATGCCAGTGTTGAAAATCTGACATGACGATATTGCAGATTCATGAAGTTAAGAGCGTGCGTAGCAGCTGTGCAACGCGTGCTCGTAAAACAGTCATTTTGGAATTTTTTCACCATTTGCAACATAGACTTTTTTAGAGCCTACTTCATGAACACTGGCACTGTTGTTTTGTTAATTGGTCCCGAAAGGTGATTCCGAGCAGTGACCACACAATCACCTTCCGGGGACGATTAACGCCATGACAGTGAAAAAACTCATGAAGAGGGGTACCAAAAACTCCATATTGAAAATTTGGTGCCAAAATTCCCAAAAATGCCTGAGATATGCATCAAAGTTGAAAAAACCCTATTTAGTCCATTATACAGTTTACTGGCATTTCCTCAGTTCGCAGTCGGCTTTGAAGAGTGCAGACATGTTCCCGGTCCACCGAAGATCATCGTGCTGGACTCTGGAGGTAAGTATGGGGTGAGGGGGTGTGTGGGGAGGCAGAGTGTGCAGTGGGTGGGTGCGGGTTGTGGGAGGAGGGGGCAGGGAGACCGCCGAGGGACTGTGTCCTTCTTTACAGGTTGAACAAAAAAAAAACATTGTGGGAAGGTTTCTTTTTACAGGGGCTATTGGCATGCTGGGGTGGGCTCCCCATGCCAGCACTGTTGTTTGAGGGGGGCAGCTCTAGGCCGATGGGGATTGGGCACTGGCCGTCGGCACAAAAGGGGGGTGCAAGAGCCGAGAAGGACTGGGAACCCCCTCAGCACTGCTACACTGGGTGTTTTGGGGGTGATTCCGGTGAGGAGTGGGTTTCTCCGTCAGCAAAATAAATGTTCTACTGGGGCACTAAAGCCAATGGAGATTGGGTCCCCGTCAGCACACAAACACTCTTGGGGGGTACATGCTGCCAAGGGGGATTGGGCACCCCCCCAGCACTGGGGTTCAGGAATATTGTTTGTGAACAAGGAGGCAAGCCACCGCCATGTTCACAAACAATATTACAGTACTAACATTCCGCCCTGCAATGACAGGTCACTCCCTCATTGCAGCGAATAGCTGACGCTGCAATGATGAGGCGGACCTTGATTGCAGTGGCTATTTTCTTAGAAGTTGGTGGCATGCTGGCTGAACTAGTGTCAGCAGCAGCGTGCCACGGCAATGGGGAAAGTGGGCCAAGCATTAAAAGGCTGTGGGGGCACTGGCTACAGCAGTGCTGCGCCTCCACAACCTGCTTGTGGAGCAAGCTGCCGCAATATGTTTCTTGCGCATGCACGCAATCAACATAAAAATCAGGCATAAACCAATGAAAATGTAGATGTATGTATACTGTCAAAGTACTATATGTACATTATGCCATCCATGTATTTTTCTTCATGAGCACCATCCATATATGTAGGCCTTTCTCTTTTTTGACGTTCAGTTTAACTGCCATCACTGATGCCACCCTATCTCTGTTTCCATATATATATATATATATATATATATATACACACACACACACACACACATATATACAGGGACTTTCAACACATTTGTTTAATAAAGAACATAACAAAATACTGCAAATACTTCCAGCAGCAACCAGACCCCCAAACCCCTGACTGCATAGAGAAGGTGGTGCTTTGAGTGCATTTTGCTCATTTTAGATTTTTAGCTTACTAGAAAGAAATTATTGTGCACACATACTGGTGTTCCACACAACCCCACCCCTACCCCACATTCAAGAGGATTGAAAAGGTGGTTTGATTTTTTTTTAATTAAATAAATGAGCTCCAAATACCAGCATTTCCTTTCTTGCCACCTTTACACAACTTGTATCATTTTCACTAACATGCACTATATATTGTTGGTGACAAATAGCAGCATTTAGGAGTAAATCTCAGCTTGCACAGAGAAGGTGGCACTATGAGTGCATTTGGCTTACTAAAAATAAATCACTGGGCACCGATACTGATTTCTACAACTCAGCCCCACCCCTCATCCCCTGAGTGGATACTTCTGCTTCTTGTACAAACACTGGTGTAACTTCTGTTTCTTCTATACTGAACCTTCAGCACCCAGCAAACCATGGAGGTAGAGAAGTCTTTTTTAAAGCAGGCAGTCACCCACAGCCTACTTACTGGCTAGCCTTAGCTTATCGCGTCTAAGCTGATACATGGCTGCTCCCTGCCCTCTCCCCAACACCCTCCCACCCTTTGCTGGCTTTCTTTATATAAGTTCAGGCTATCATGTGTCCTGGGAGGGAAACGTGTTATCTTCTTCTATCTGCCTAATTTCTCAACTGCAGGTTATTTTGTTTTTCCAGTAGATGTTGCCATTACACCAATTTGTCTAGCACACATCCTACTGAATTCAGCTTCAGTCTCCTGTGATGACTATCTTCCTGCTTCCTATTGCCAGTATCCTGCTTCCTTAGAACTCTGGCTGCCCTCCCTGCCCTGATCTTGAGTCTGCTCTGTTGATCTATCCCTCTCCTAACCTTTTCCACCCCCTGACCGTCTTCACTCTCTCCGTTTTTCCTTTACTCTAGTTACTCTTTAATTGTTGCTAACAGCCCTTGTTCGGACTCTCCTGCTAAGATGACAAGATTTGCTATGTGGCACCTTGCTTCCACGTTTATTGCCCTACTTGCCCTCAACTCCCTATCCCTTTTTATTGGGCCCCCCTCCCTCCTGTCTGAGATACTGCCCTGTAACTTCATATACTCTAACATGATTGCTGAATGTTCCTCCATGCCTATTCCTCCAGTGTACCTCAGCAACAAACTCCCTGGGTCACTACTAAGAAACATTGTACAGGGTATACAAGAAACTTATCTCCCCCGTGAAAGTCTCTTGTGCCTTTGCACTTACTTTTTTATGGGTCATCATGTTATCCCTTATCCTAGACAGGGACATTGAAACCAACCCTGGCCCTTTGGTCACTCTTAGCCAAACTCACCCCCTGTGCTACCCATCTCCTGCCCCAGGCTTTGGGCCTGACTTTTGCACACCTTAATATCTGCAGTCTCCTAGCCAGTCTCCCTGAGCTAGATGCCTGGGTTCAGGTTAATAACCCAGATATCCTCATTCTATCTGAAACCTGTTTGAAACCAACTGTCTTGGGCCCTAACTGTGCCCTATCAGACTATAACACGTACTGGGCCAACCGACCTTCCCCCAAAAGGGGTGGTGGCTTGGCACTGTATTGTAAGTCTCACCTGAATGTCTCCCTGCTGCCTACCCCCTACCCCCATCGCTGCTTATTTACTAAATTTCAGTCTTCAGTCCCCTGATTAACATGGTTTCAGGGCTGGACACAGCACCACTACCGCCCCTCACCCTATTCACCAGCGAGGTTAAGTCCAAAATGGACAAAGGCCTACTTACTGGTGCTGTGTTTCTTGACCTCACCAAAGCTTGTGACTTGGTTAATCACCCACTACTCCTGTACAAACTGCATTCACTTGGTGCCTCTGGATCCATCTTATCCTGGTTCAGTAGCTACCTCACTAACCAATCCCAATCCATCTCCTTCTGTAAGGTTCTTTCATCTCCGGCTCCCATCTACTGCGGCATCCCACAAGGGTCCATTCTGGGACCTT
The DNA here is from genome assembly GCA_016271365.2 of Neoceratodus forsteri. NCBI lineage: Eukaryota > Metazoa > Chordata > Ceratodontiformes > Ceratodontidae > Neoceratodus > Neoceratodus forsteri. The sequence continues at coordinate 998,236,389 of CM028133.1, forward strand.
AAGCTCTTCTCCATCTTTATTAATGATAGTCCTACTTCCTTTCCTCACTGTCTCTCCATCATGTATGCTGATGACCTGGTGCTCTACACTGCCGCTCGTTCCGTCACTGACCTTAATGTTCACCTTTTATCAGCATTCCAACAAATTCAGTTCTGGATCTCCTCTAACGCCCTAATCCTCAGTTTAGCAAAGACCCAGGCCATGCTCTTAGGGTCCTCTAGAAAAGTCCATGCCAAGTCCCCTAAGCTTCGTGTGCTTTGCTATGATGTGTCAGTAGTCATGTCTACTGACTCCAAATACCTTGGAGTGACACTGGATGCTGTACTTGATTTCTCCTCTCACATAAACGAGGTCTGCAGATCTGTTAACATTAAGCTAGGTGCCACCTACCACATGCATCACTCCCTAACCCCTGCTGCCAGGATTTCTGTGGCTAGAGGTGTCCTGATCCCTAGTCTACAGTATGCCCTCCCTACCCTTTCCCATGCCAATGCTGGTATTCTTCATAAATGGGACACCACATGCAGCAACATCGGTAGATTTGCCCTATCAGCCCCTCACCTTACTCACCATTGCCTTCTGTACTCCACCCTGCATTGACCATTCCCAAAATCCTTGCGTTCCTTCCCTCTGGGTTGTTTCATCAACTCCATGACAAGAGTCCCCCCACCCTGACTGTCTTGGGGTTATGCTTTCCCCTGTGCTTCACTTCCACACTCTGAGGTCTTCAAACTTTCCTCTATTCTCAGTCCTGCACTGCTCAACCAAAATGGGGAAGCAAGCATTCTCCCATTTTGCCCCCGAATTCTAGAACGCCCTGCATGCCAGCTTAAAGCGCTCCTTATCTCACTCCTCCTTCAAAACTGCACTTTTCTCTTACATTCATGCACTTGATTCCTGTGACAGTGCCTAACCTCCCTTGGACCTCTGTTCCTGTTTCTTCCTGCCTAGCCTTACTTGGCTTTCCTAACTTCAAGTATATTACCTGGTTTGTCACCCATGTTTATCATCCCAACTACTTGCATGTGTAATTCCCTGACTCTCCCTGCGGGGGTAACTATTGTAAGCATTTTATGACTGTTTTTGTATTCGACCTGTGATTGCTTGTACGCCTTTATTCTCCCGGAACTACTGTAAGCATTTAAGGACGGTTTTGTATTTGAACTGTGTCTGTTTGTATGCCTGTATCTTGTACTCTTCCAGGTCATGCTTGAAAATAGGCAGGGTTGTTGCCTAATGCACTTAACCAGTCACCAAAAGCTAATAAATAAATAAATTATGCTCGCTCTCTACCGAGCTGCAGCTGCCACCACTGTGTTAAATTACTGTTATTGGCAAGAATGAAGTGACAGTGACACTACAGTCAGTCTCAGACTCACATTTACAAATCTGGTCATTGACAGATGACCTGGCTGGTACTCTTCTGCTGGCTGCTCCATGTCTGTGGTCTTGATCGAACTCTGGCTCCAGTCCTGGTTCAAAAAGTGATCATTCAGCTGCACTTGATGGCTCTGGGCTCCAGCAGGGAGAAAAATCAAGCAATCGCTGATGCTGTGGGCCAACTGTTGAGTCTTCCTGATAGGTCTGTGTGAATACCGAATATTAATTTCCGAATACCACGAATAATGGACTATCTGAATATTCGGAACCAAATACCGAATAGTCCACTATTCGGCTGGTATTCGGCATTCAGCTGTGCACAAGGACAAAAAAGTGTTTCCCACCCTCCTGGCCAGCAATAAATAAATATTTTTGCCCTAGTGTCTAGTGGTCCCACCCCCAGTCGATCGTTGGTCCAAAATAAAGAATCCCCCCCAGACTCTCAGCAATAGTCCCAGTCCCCAAATATATAAAAATGAAAATAATTCCCTAATTTCCCCTGGTGGTCCAGTGGACCTCCCCCCCCTCGCCCTATCGTGGGCATACATAAATATAAAATCCTTGGTGGTCCAGTGGACCTTCCTTCCCCTTACCCAATCGCGGGCATATGTAAAATATAAAATCCTTGGTGGTCCAGTGGACCTCCCCCTCCTCACCCAATCATGGGCATATGTAAAATATAAAATCCCTGGTGGTCCAGTGGACCCTTCCCCCTCACCTGATCGTGGGCATAAGTAAATTAAAAAATCCCCGGTGGTCCAGTGGACCCCCCCTCACCCGATCGCAGGCATACACATACGGAATGACCATGGTGGTCCAGTGGACCTCCCCCCCGCCCGATCGCAGGCATATGTAAAATATAAAATCCCTGGTGGTCCAGTGGACCTCCCTTCACCCGATCGCGAGCATATGTAAAATATAAAATCCCTGGTTGTCCAGTGACCTCCCCTTACCCGATCGCGGGCATAAGTAAATTAAAAAATCCCTGGTGGTCTAGTGGAACCCCCAATCACCCATTTGTGGGCACACACATCACAGAATGACCCTGGTGTTACAGTGGTACCCCTCCCACTCGCCCACTGTGGTACCCAGCCACCCTGCACCCCCAGTCAGCGGTAAGTAGAGTGTGTAAGGGATCCCAATTTTGCATGTATTTCTGTTGCCTATTATAAAGACCAGCAATGGCTTTCTCCATTCTGAGATTGAATTGGCTAGAATTTTGTGAAGCCATTCCTGATAAGATGGGCAACTATCATCCTTCCCATGCTTGTGAACCACCTTTTTAACCGACATAGCTATCATGCAAATATGGTAATATGGAATCTCTGGGTGTTAACATCAGTAGGATAAGGGGTCCAATTTGACCCTAATAGTGTTCCACAAGGGGATTACCTTGGGACATTGCCAAAAAATATGGAGAAGTGTCCCTGTGTCCCAGAACTTAAGTCCGATTCCAGGAGACCCCACTTAGCAAGCTTTGGGGGGTATAATAAAGATTATGTAAGATATGGTATTGCATGAGCCGCAATCTGTCCAGTGACACAAATTTTTTGCAGTTCCACCATAGTACGGGCCAGTTGAAAGTATGTTGGGGGAAAAGTGAGGAACAATATTTTGTGGGACTGTAGGAGCCCTCAAATCGCCATTGAAAAAGGATTCGGTATACTTTCGAAATTACCTTGGGAATTCTGAACAATGGAATAAGCTTCGATAAGAAGGAAAATATGGGGGGATGGGGGAAGATTACCCAATGTTTTAAAAAGAAGGTGTTTAAGTTGAAGAACCTTAAAGTAACTGGATACTGGGATCTTAAATTTAAAGATCATTCTGGATGAAGAGAGCCATATCCCATCGTCCCCAAGGAAAGTAGATAAGACCCCCTCTCCCAGTTGAGGCAACCATTTAGGAGGAATTCTCTGCTTATTTATTAAAAAAGAAGGTGAATTCCATATGGATTGAGAGAGGTCCAAATGGGGTTTATAATACAGAAAGGAACAAAGTTGAGCGTGTATTCTTAGTGATGTTACTAGGACTGGACATTTACGAAAGTCCTGTAAGGAGGAAATCTTGGCATAAAGCAAGTTTGGGGGGTCAATACCTGTGGACTGAATGAAGTCTAATTCAATTTCAAGTGAAGTCGGCCTCAAGCTACAGGGCCAAGATGCAACCATTTAAAGTACTTCGCTAAGTGGCTAGCCCAGTAGTATATACCCAGGTGAGGTATACGGATACCACCATTAAATTTCTGAGCTGCCAGTTTATGGTACGCTAAATGGGGATGCTTGTTAGACCAGATTAAAATTAGTGAATAATCTATGTATTTTCTGAAACCAGGACACTGGAACAAATGAGTTAAGATGCGATAAAGGATAAAAGAGACGGGGAAATACATTCATTTTAATTAAACTAATTCGGCCCCATAAGGAAATAGGGAGCTTTGTCCATCTATCAAGATCTTGAATAATAATCTGGGTCAGAGCTTCCAAATTCTTTTTGAACCACAAGGACGGGTTGCGTAAAAGTGTTATGCCAAGATATTTAAGGGAGCCTGGTGACCAAGATAAACCTAGAGAAAGAATATTATGTTTAAATACCTTGTGATTGAGAGGGAAGATAGAAGATTTGTTGGGGTTTCATTTATAATTTGAGAGGTTACTAAACTTGGTGACTGTAGCAAGCATAGCAGGGACAGACGAGTCAGGATGGAACAAATGAAGAAGAATATCATCTGCATAAGCAGTAACTTTAACTATGGTATTACATATCAGTATACCTTGGATTTCCGGGTTTATTAAAAGATTACGAATGAGTGGTTCTAAATAGACGTTGACTAATAAGGGGGAAGGGGACAACTCTGCCTTGTTCCAGAGTATAGAAGAAAAGGCTCTGAGAAAGCACTGTTCACTGAAATCCTGACAGAAGGAGCTTGATAAAGGGCATGGATCCAATGAATAAATGTGGAAGGAAAATCAAAAGCACGGACAGTATGAAAGAGAAAGTTCCAGTTCACGCAGTCAAATGTCTTCTCGTTGTCCAGGGACACCAAGACAGCTGGATAGGATGCATCCCTGGACTTCAAGAAGATGTGGGAAAGAATTCAAAGGTGGGCCGATGAAGACCTTCCTTTCATGAACCCTACTTGTGGCATTCCAACCAAATCAGGGAGAACCAGGGTAAGTCTGTCAGCCAGGATCTTCGAGAGGATCTTAATATCCTGATTTAAAAAGGATATAGGCATGTAACTCTGCACCTTCTCTAGATCTTTATCAGATTTAGGGAGAAGAATGATTAGAGCTTCAAACAAGTGGGGATCTGAAGCTGCCCAAGATAAAATGTGTTGGAATAACCTGTGAAGGGCCGGGGCTATTTGATCCCAAAATGTTTTGGAAAATAGTGATGAAAAGCCATCCGGTCCTGGTACCTTATCAGAGGGAAGAGCCTGTGTCACTTCAGTAATTTCAACTATCAAAATAGGGGAGGAAAGAAGCAGCTTATGAACTTCTGACAAGGAGGGAAGACAGGACTCACGGAGATATAAGTTCTAGGTTCTCCAGAGAAGGGGGATTGTCCATGTTACTATATAGCTGCTGATAGTAATGTGCAAACTCCTGTACAATCTCAGAGGGGGATGATCTCAGGGAACCATCTATGTGAGGAGGAATGAACCTAGCAGATTCCTGTTGCTTAATCCTTAAAGCTAACAGGTACCCAGTTTTTTCACCTTGATCAGTATAAACAGCCTTAGTGCGAATAATGGCCAACTCTGCTTTGTCCCTCAGTAAATCCAAGTACCTGTCTTTAAGAGTAAGTAATTTCTGCCTAGCTTCATCCGGAGTTTGAGGGGATAGTTTAGCCTCCAGGATGCGGATTTGTGATAGGGAGAGAAGGTCTGCTTCACGGGCCTTTTTTCCACTTGTTAGCTAAACTAATCAAACTCCCCTGCATGTAAGCCTTAAAGGCACTCCGTGTGACATCTGGTGTGGTGTCCTCTGTGGGATTTATGGTGAAGAAAAAGTCTATCTGTTCTTTAATCTGCTTGAAGGTGGGTAAATCTTTAAGCAATTGGTCGTATAGCTTCCAACGACTCTCTTTTTTAGGGAGGGAAAGTAAAGCTAAACGACACATCACCAGAGAGTGATCAGATGAAGGACCAGGTTGAATTGAGGATGACGTCACCCCTGGAAGGAGAGACTGAGATATTAATAAGTAATCTATATGAGACTGGGACCCACAGACTGGGGAAACAGAGGTGTATTCCCTACTATTGGGGGTGCAAAACTCTCCAAACATCACATAGGCCACACTGATCCAATAAATCCCTAACTGCCCTCTGCCCAGGTGAGAGCCCCTTTAATGAGGATCCCAATCTATCAAGAAAAGGGTCAAACGCCAAGTTAAAATCCCTGCCCATTACTATTAGGATAGAAAGCAAAGGTAGGAGAAGAGTTATTAGTTTCATGAAGAAGCTAGGGTTGTCCGCATTGGGGCCGTATATACTACAAAGTAAAAGTGGCATAGAAAAAATTATACCATGTACCACTACATATCTACCACCAGGCTCCCTAAAAACCTGTTTGGGGGTAAAGGGACTATTATTGATAATTATCATGACCCCACAACTGTTGGTGGATCCTTGGGCAGCAAAAACTTGCCCAATCTGCTGCCTCCGTAGTTGTAAAGCTTCCGTTTCTAATAAATGGGACTCCTGTAAAAAGGTAATCTGAGATCGTTAAAGGTTCAAATGTTTAAGTATTTGGTATTGTTTGGTTTCTTCCTGATCCATTTCACATTCCAAGTAGTGAAATTAACATCATTAGCCCTCACGTATTATAAAAAGAAAATGGGCATAGAACATAAGGGTGGTGATGAAACACAGTAAATAAACCAGAATCACTGAGTGCTGTTGTACAACCCCGCTTCCCCCCCCCTCCCAACCTTTAACCAACCAAACTTACTAGTAATCTCCCTTACCCTCTTTCCCAGCCCCCATCAGTTTCCTATCCAGCAAAACATTCTGCAACTTCTCTTATCTCCACTACCCTCCAACCTCCTTGATAACAAACTCCCTGTTGTACAAAGATTACCCATTATTATTGAGATACCAATAAACACAGCATAACTGATTCCCTCTCTCACAAAACAGCCTGAAACCCTGAAAATAAGTCCACCGGCAGTAAAACAAAGGAAATCCCTTAGTATCTTATACTGTACTACCCTCATGTGGACAAAAGGAAGAACTGAACAAGTAAGAAATCGTTTATTTACAACAATGAGGCTGCATTGAAAGCCCCTCTAATGCAATCTCCTCAGCTGTCTGTAGCAGGGAAAAATGGGTTACCATTCACCCAAAACAAAACAGAGTACAGTATCAGGTAAAACAAAACATAACAATTAAAGAGAAAGTCAGAACCCCAAGGGGAAGGGCGACCCCCTGTCAAACGAATCTACGGATTACAATACAATCTGTTTAAATTTAACAACCTCAGAGAGAAAATACTCTGCAGAGTATTAAGTTCAAAAACGTGATGGTCCTCTGAGCCCAATCACCCATTGTAGTCTGCAGTGTTTCGGGACCATGGACAAACTGGATCTTTTAACCCAGGGCCACTTACTTGCTTCGTATTGAGCTTGCCTTGGCTTCCAGACCTTTCTGGAGTTCCGAAACAAATCCAATAGATCTGCCTTGAGACCTGAACTAGCTGCTTCCACCTCTTCAAAGGCTAACCAGGTCCCCGAAACCAAGACTTGCAACTTTGAAGGATAAATCATTCGGAACCGGAGACCGGCTGCAATTACCTTGGATACCAGTGGATGAAAGGCTTGATGACACTGCCGGATCATAAGAGGGGGGTCCTGGGTCACTCGGAAATTCTTTCCCTCCCACTGAAGGCCCAGAACATCATGAATTTTGGATAAAAAATGTTGCCTTTCCAGGTAGTTCAGGAATCGTGCAATCAACAGTCTAGGAGGTGCACCAGGTCGGGAAGTAAGTCTCAGGGCTCTATACGCCCTTTCAATGATGTATTTAGAGCTGTATGAGGAAGGGCCAGCCACCTTTTCAATCAGCCTCTGGACAAATAAAACAGCATTGGGTCCCTCTTCCAACTCTGGGAGCCCAATGATAACAACGTTATTCCGCCAGCTGCGCCCCTCTAAATCTTCAATCTTCTGCTCCATTTTAGTAAGTTTCTGGTGCTGTCCGACGGCTTCCGATTCGGTTTTGTCCACTCACTTCTCCAAAGAGATCATCCTGGCCTCGTTGTCTGTTACTCTTCTCTCTGTGTCTTCCATGGCTACTGACAAGGCCTTGATTTCAGTGGCCATACCACATAATTCGTCCTGAAACTGTCGAAATTCAGCAAGGAAGTTGGCAAGCGTAAGTGGCTCTTGCTCTGTTTTGGCAGTGGAGTGTGCTATTGTAGTTGAAGCACCATGAGCTCTCTGCTTCTTCAGGGCCTTCTCAGGCATTATTGGAGGTGTGTGTGCCGAGGCCCTGATTTCTTCATTTCTACCTCCATACTGGTCAGAAAACTCCTGACTTGCTAAGTTACAGGTAAGAAGGGGTAGAGAGTCAATAAACAAACCTGATTACTGAGAAAAGGGGGACTTTTAACATAGTTTAATGCTAGGAGGGACGGAGCTCAGGAGAAAGAGTCTTCTAGGTGGGTTGCATCATGTGGAACTCTACCAGGGATTTTTTTTATTTACTTATGCTTGCGATCAGGTGAAGGGGGTCCACTGAACTACCAGGGATTTTATATTTTACATATGCCCGTGATTGGGCAAGGGGGGAGGTCTACTGGACCACCAGGAATTTTATATTTTACATATGCCCGCAATCAGGCGAGGGGGAGGAGGTCCACTGGACCACCAGGGATTTTATATTTTACATATGCCTGCGATCAGGAGGGGGGCAGGTCAACTGGACCACCACAGAAATTAGGGAATTATTTTTATTTTTATATATTTGGGGACTGTGAATATTGCTGAGAGTCTGGGAGGGGGAGATTCTTTATTTCAGACTGGCGATCAGCCAGGGGTTGGGACCACTAGACACCAGGGCTAAAAACATTTATTTCATGCTGGCCAGGAGGGGGGTGCTCTCTTATTTTTAAATACCCCCTCCCAGGCACCGAATACGAATACCAAATAATGAATATTTCAGAACTGAAGATATAATATTCGGCTGACTATTCGGAAAAATATATTCACATAGCCCTACTTCCTGATTCCTGAGAGGCAAACCAATGGAGGTTATGATGCCAAAACACCCAGATACTGCTGGGCGCATGCCTGCAAGGGTGTACAGTTAGTGAACGATTTATATAAACTTGTGACTCAGTGACTATGTGTGATCTGCCCCCAGCCCCAGCCATGCTCTGTCCAGCCAGGCAACAAAAAACAAAACAAAACAAAAATGTAACAATTAAAGGAGATTGATGCCACTGATGGGCCCCCACAACACACGGTGCACAGGCATAGTTTGTGTTATTGTAAATCTGGCCAAATCCTTTGCTTCTGAATATATGTGTTTTCGGATTTGCTACAAAAGACTGAAACTTGAAATACCGAGTGCCAGGCTCCTAAGACTGAGTCCCTGAAACTTGGAATCTTGACAATCGATAATTGCCCATGACAGAGTTTTTTTCCATATTTTGAGGGGAAACCGCTTGCACCTCCCTACTTACTATAAGAAACTCCACTGCGGGCAAACACCAAATGTCAGGATTTTGAGTTCTGAGCACTCAGTCTTGGGATCCTGACACTCGGTATTTCAAGTTTCAGTCTTTCGTAGTGATGCTATTTTTTTCTTACAGTACCTTTTCCCAAATGATTAGATGACCAGCTGCTCCAGAGCAAATGCACTGATGCTGATCCAGTCTTCTATAGGCTCCACACTCCAAACAGTACTCAGCTGCTCAATACTCTGCAGGTAAAGTAATGTTTCAGTCCTCCAAGCCAAGTATAATGCTTAAGAATAGACAGTAGTACCCCCAATTATATTGATCCCACCCAGAGCCCCATACAAAAAAGATCCCCTTTGTGCTTTACTGTTGGGCATGTTTTTGGTGCCAGTGAGAAGGGAACATTTAAAATCCATAAATTATTCTATTGGACAGCACTTCAGAGGGTCAGGTTCCCTCCCTGATGTAACTGCAGGAAGGAGGAATATCTCATAAGCCCCCCCACAGCACTTCAAATTGGTCCCTCCCTGCATGTGATGTAACTGCAAGAAGTAATGCCCAAACTAGCTAACCTCCCCCCACCACTACCAAGTACTTGTTAATTGCCTGTGTGGCTGTGGGACAGTGGAAGGAGTTCAGCCTGTCCTTATCTGAAAGTTCTATTCTCAAGCAAACCCACAATGGGCCAGGGTTGGGCAAATACTTGGTGTACCCAAGTACAGTATGTCAGCATGTTACATACTTTTCTGCCCCCCTCCCCCCAAGTGTTTCAGCTGTTACCTTATATGGTACATTGGGGGTTATGTTTTTATATATAATAGGGGTGTTTGAGCCTGGGGGGGGGCAATAATCTAATATGTAAACAGACAGCAGCAGAGTAATTAATGGGGAACACTCCTAGCAGTCAGAGTTCATTTGTGATCCACTTCCCCTACATGACAAGCGGGTTTCACTAGGCAAGTTGGATCAGGCAGGCTCTCACACTACAGCTGCAGCTGGAGGATGTTGCAATATTTTGTAAAAAAACAAATAATCCTCCTGTGTGCTCCCCCGCCCCCACCTTGCAGGCATACTTCTCCACCTTTCTTCACCAAAATGTGTGACACAATGTGTGACAAATGAGCAAAATGTGCAACATATCATCTAATACAGCACTGCAAGCTCAGAGCACTATAATTATCAGTGCACTAATGTTCATAATGTTTTTTGATAACTGTGCATAGTAGATTATTATGAATTTCTGCTTTAAAGTCTCAGTGAGGAATGTGGAATACCACCTTCCCCATAACGGACAAAGGGTTTCTGAGGGTAAGATGAGTGACATACCTCATAATGTGCGACAGTTGAGAGGTATGCTTGCAGCAGCAGACAGTAGTGACACACCACTGACACTCCTGTAGATGTTCCCCCCAACTTCAATGTACAATACAATGGCTGGGGTGGAATGGGAATTGTCAAGCAGGTTTGATCATGGACTGACTGATCAGGTTGGTTATGCATCTTCGAGTCTGGTCAACCTTAAGCATTCTGGGGCCCTAAGCTAAACCCCTCTGTGGGGCCCAGTCATTTCTTGTAGCACCCCTCGCCCCTATCCTTTGCACCTCTCTTCCCTCTGCAGTTCTGTATCATATCATATTAAGACAGGTATGATGGAATAATATGATTCATTGTCTTAAACATAAAGAGGAAACAATTACAAAACACACACATTTAAAGAAACAATTGCAAAACACACACACACACATGCACACAAGCACACACACATATATTCCATGCCCCCCACAAACTTATTTTTTTCCCCCAATAACCAGTCCACATGGCAAACAGAACCATGTGGCCATCAGAGTATTTTTTTGCTTGTTAACACGGTGTGTTCATCCATCATTAATGACTTTAACTAGCATGTCCAGTGGCTTAACTGAAGACTTGCAGGACCAAAGCACTTTGAGTCTACTGCTGTTCTTATGTAGTTTAGAATAATGTATATATTTTTTCCTTTTTAACAGGAAATGTGACCCCCGGTAAGGTATATTTAGCTAAAATTAAGAAAAACAGGGTGGGGTCAGAGTCCTCCATATAAACACATAATTCGCATGAGCCTGATCTGTACTTACAGTGCTTGTGCTTCTGGGCCCTTTATCCTCCAGTTATGCCCCATTCACTAATACATTTAATAACAGGGGGTAGGAGAAATAACAGAAGTGATTGGTACATGGTGATCACATGACCATTCATTAATTCTAGAGGGCAGGGGTAAGAGGAAACAGACTTCTAGGAAAACAAACTGAACTTACAAGCTCAAATGGGCAGACTAGGTGGGCCATAGGCCCTTATCTGCCGACACTGTCTATGTATCTATGTATCTATGTATCTAATTCCCCATACATGCACAGCAAGTTGTGAAGCAATCCCTTAGTACAGGTCAGTGAGTAGTGCGACTCTCATTTTTCTGCTGGAAATCCAGTGTGTGGGGCAGCCATTGCTACACTCGCTAATTGAGCAATCGCCCTGTAGCAATCAGTTTTGTTAAGTTATGTTATAAGTCTCCTTCCCCATTTTATCTGCAATTTTTCCAGCAACACAACATTATGTTTCCCTCAGCACTCTGTCTCTGCCCCCCCACCCTGTGGACCTTAGGGAATCAAGCACACAGTGTCATGTTGCTGTTATTTTTTCCTAAGTGCTCTGTGTCTCCCCACCCACTCACCCACCCCATGGATCTCCTGGAACCTCTTGTTTGTGTAATTTACAAGGTCCACCAAAACTGCATGTGTCCCCATTCCCTGGCCCCCACCCCGAAAGAGAGCGACCAGTGCGCAGCAGTGAATAGTCGGAGAAAGAGAGAGACACGTATACACACACACACACACACACACTGCCAGTAAGATTGGGATGGGTAGATTAGCATTCTGGCAGTGTCTTGTCTTTACATGTGTGTGTGTGTCTCTCTCTTCACTTCTGTGTCTGAATGTGCTTCTGTTATGCAGTGACAGAGTGAACCATGTGGGTGTTTGCTGGCTCCCCAAGCACATGATAGGCTGTGCAAGTTAGAGAGAGGGAGAGAGAGAGAGAGAGAGAGAGAGAGAGAGAACTGGCAGCTCCACTGACATAGCCGATGCTGCAGTTCACTCAATAGCCACAGGTAACAGAAATGTGACAATGCAATTACAGAAGTGAGAAGAAATGTGATGGTGTCCTCATAGGTCAGTGTCTCTCTCTCTCGCTTCACTTCCATGTCTGAGAGTTGTTGTGGTACAGAGTAAACCATGTGGTGGTTACTGGAACCCCCAATGGCTGACAGCTGTGAAGAGAGAGAGAGAGAGAGAGAGAGAATCAACACCTACACTGACATTGTTGAGGCTGCAGGTAAGAGCGACAGAGCAATACACAGACCCAGAAACTAACTGCACTGTTCTCTAGCTCTCTCTCTCTCTCTCATGTTCCTCTACATACCATAGCACTTCAGTGGGAGAGCAACACACAGTCTTTTGCTTTGCTTTTAACCCACTGCTGAGAATGGGGTGAGCAGCCCGCTCCACTGTGAAATAGTTGATGGACCAGGGTTGTCACTGGCATTCAGCTGCTCCATCCTGATGGATGGTTTTGGCAGTTATGGCAGCTCTGGTTATGTTTCCTGATGCAACAATTTTTATTTATTTTTTCCCATGTTATGTTTGTGCCTGGTGTCATTTAACAGTCAGGAAGTGGAAAGAGGCATTACAAAAGGTGACAGCGATTATTAGTTGCTGCCCCCTTCCCCCAGTGAGTGAGCAGTGAGCAGGATTCAGAAAGATATTGTGACCCCCTACTGCAGCAGAGTGAGACAGAGGGAGATGGAGAGAAAGGTGCCGGTACACAGTAATCAGAATTGCATGGGGATGTTACCCTGAGAGGCTGTGTGTGGGAAAGCACAAGCCATGGTGCTGACAAGAAAAGGAACTGTGCTGATTGCAGCAAGGCATTGTCTTCCTTGATGTCCGTGGGGACAGTAGGACAGCAGACTGAAAACGTGACATGTTTAGGTGCACGTTACTGAGTGACAGTCTGAATCAGTGTTACATTGTGGGTGAAAGCGGCAGCACACATGGAGAGAGAGAAGAGAGAGAGTAACAGTGTGAGAGAGAGAGAAACAAAGAGAGAGAGCCATGGGGATAAAGTTAAAGCACTGCAGTGACATGTATCAGTTGTTGGGACTATGTCGGAACACTATTTGACAGTACTAAAGTCATAGGCACAGTTATGTGATGAAGCACAAATGGCAGAAATGCGGTAATAATATATTTCTACCATTTGTCTGTAACATAAGTGTGGTATGCATTATTTCTTGAGGGCTACTTTCTCAGGTGAAAGAATACAGTACCATTTCATGATTTTAAACATCGCTTCCTTATTTCTTTGTAACCTCCCGGGTTGCACCTGAAAATAGGCAACTATTTTTATCTTGACTGCTTACATGGTTAACAAAAGTTAAATAAATAAATAAAAGCACTTCTCTTGATTATAAATCCCCTTGTTAAACACCCCATGTTATAAGCACAATAACCCACTCCAGGGTGTGTGGTTATTGGGGATAATTAACACCCCTGGTGCTGTAAGGACACTCGGCTTGCGGCCTCATGCCTCACAATACACCTAGGGTGTTGATTAATCCCCTATCGTGGGTTATTTCTTACATAGTTCCTCTTACTACAACAACCAAGTTACATAACATACCAAAATTAAAGAGGGGTCATCTCATCCCCACCCTGAACAAAATACACCACTATGGAAACCATACTTGTCAAGTGGATGTGTGCTGAAAACTAAAGAATGTGCCCCCTCAATCAACTCACTGACCTGCAGTGCTAGAAGAAATGTAGATGTTCCATCTAGCTCCACAGGATCCCAGCCTATGAATGGGTTTAAAATAACTCTTTTGTTGTACAACAGAGAGGCGTGATAAGGCACCTTTATACAAAGGACAGGATGCCACCGATTGAGTATCTGAGTGCCTCATCATGTCTCCCGTATTTACAAGTTAACAAAATAGCAAAGGATAGGATGCCACTGACTGTACCCCTGTGATGGGGAGGGGCATAATCAGAGTCAAGAGTGCACAGCAATTACTGTGATGACTGTGTCACCACTGTGAAGGGAAGGGGACCTTCTATGCCCAGTTTTGGAGCATTGAGCATCATTCTAACTTTACAGGTAGCTGGGGTCACCACCTAGCAGGGTTCCTGGGCAGTCATATGGTTGGCAATATGGTAAGGACGGCTCGACGAAAATAGTTTAGTGCAGCATGGTTAAATATAATAATGGTTAAATGGTAATCACTAGTGTACATCTACACATAATATTAATAATAAGAAATAAATATAATACTTTTTTATAGAAAAACACATGAAAGAGAGAAGCGATCACCTGTCACCACTGACAGTCGCAATCACCGGACAGAGGGTGTGGCTGCTATTTCATTCAGTTGTGATGACTTGACTGTCTGAGTCCAAGATGCAGAAGTACCGTAAACAAAGATGAGTGAAAAGGCAGTCAGTGCAAGTAACAATAATTTGGTTATTTTATTGAATACATGATTATATCATTATCGAGTGGGTCCAGTCCGCAGCAATCTACACCTCGGAATACGTCTTGAAGGGACAGGCAGGCTTTGTGATTGTGTACAGGAACACACAAAGTTCATTGGGTGGCATAATGATATTTTACTGAAGCTAACTGCAACCACTATTCTATGTAGCACTGTATGGTGTGGCAGTGGGTGCATTTGTTTTGTCACTGTCTGACTCCTGAGTGACAACTTTAAGTGACAGACAACTAAGAACACATAGCATTGTGTGGTACTATGGCAGATGCACATGTTAGTTACTGTCTGACTCCAGAGTACAACTTAAGGGACAACTGACAAAATCCATTTTGGAAATTAGAGCTAATAACAGAAGGTACTCTCCATCATATGTGTAGAACCCTTCCCTGCCCCACCCCTTGTCCCTGAAAGACAATGGCATTTTATAGCTGGTACCTGCTCAGATATGGAGGAAGAGGTAGTACAGAGATGGGATTGATCCATTCCATGGTCCACACACAAGTCTGACTTTAGTAACCAAATTGCCGCCTACAAAACTATATTGTAATTTGGGCTTATTGCCCCCAATCAGGAAACAGTTCAGTGCTCTGGTTACAAGTCTGTCTGATTCCAACTGCCGACTCCAAATGAGTTTAGGGAAATGTGGAAGAAAACTGAAATACAAGCAGTAGGTATTTTTATTTATAATTTATTATATCACCTTGGGTCAACATCATTGTATGAAGAACTACTCAAGCCAAACAAATACAAATCAGTTCAGTTTTGTGTGTGTGTGTTATAAAATTAACACTTGTCACTGCCCCCCTCAAGCCTGCCCTGCAGTTCATTGCTGTAGAGTGTCCTGGCAGCAGTGACGGCAGTGGCGATGGTCTGTTTTTTTGTTGTTACATCGGGGAGGTGTGAGATAGAAACAGAAACAGAGAAATTGTCAGCAGATGACTGCCTGGCCCATCTAGTCTGCCCATAAGCCCTTGTACTGGATTACTGCTTTTGACCTACCCACTGCTATATCCCTGTGGTTCCCCTATGACTGTCCCAAGCATGCTTAAATCCATCCACAGTGCTCACTCCCACCCCCTCCTGAGGCAGACCATTCCATGCATTCACCACCCTATCTGTGAAGAAGAATTTCCTCACATTCCTTCTTAACCTCCAACCTTCCAATTTCATGTCATGCCCCCTCATTCTTGTGCTCTTCCTATATTGGAAAATGTCTCCCCCCTGCACCTTGTTTATAACCTTGAGGTACTTTAATGTTTCTATCATGTCCCCTCTTTCCCTCCTCTCTTCCAGTGAGTACATATTGAGGTCCCTTAATCTTTCCTCATAAGTCTTGTTTTGCAAGCCCTGTACTATCTTAGTCGCCCTTCTCTGGTCCATCTCCAGCCTGTTAGTATCCTTACAAAGCTGTGGCCCCCAGAACAGCGCACCGTACTCCATTTGAGGCCTGACCATGACTTTACATAATGGCATCATTATCTCCCTCCTTCTGCTGGTGATGCCCCTGCCTGTGCACCCCAGTATGCTGCTGGCCCTCCAAGCTGCCTTAGCACTCTGCTTTGACATTTTCAGGTCATCTGAAATAATAACCCCCAGGTCCCTTTCCTACTTTGTGATTGTCCGCACCCCTCCCCCCATCCTTTAGCTTTCCCCAGGGTTTCTGTGTCCAAGGTGCATAATTTTGCACCTTTTTTTAATTAAACTTCAGTTGCCAGTCCTTAGACCATTTTTCAAGCTTTCCCAGATTCCTCCTCAATTTCTCTACCCCCCTCTGGGGTATCCACTCTGCTACAGATCTTGGTGTCATCTGCCAAGAGGCAGATCTTTCCCTCCAGCCCTTCTGCAATGTCACTAATGAAGACATTCAACTGGACTAACCCCAGGACCTATCCCTGAGGCACCCTACTGGTCACCACTCTCTCCCTCGACTGCACGCCATTTATCACCACCTTCTGCCTCCTGTCTGTTAGCCAGTTTCTAACCCAGTTTACTACTCTGTTCCCCCATGCCCATCCTAACCAGCAACAAAGTACAGGATGCCACACTGATTGAGTGTTCAGTTAAGTGCATCATCTAGTCATCATTCATTCTCACAAAAAGAGCAGATGCACAGTGGCAAAACAGTACTGCACTGTGATAAAGGGGGATGTACATGTTGTCCCTCTGTCAGAGACAGGAAAGGGGAATTCTATGATGCTCAGTTATAGACTTGGAGCATCACTAACATAGACTGCTTTTATAAAAGTTCGCAAGGAAGCACACCAGGAAAGTGTGATGCTCGTAGCAAGGTAATCTAACAAGAATCAAACAGAGAACGAGTCTCAGATTAGCTTGTCTATGACAAGGAAACTGTCTGTGTACATTATACCTGATGATTTGCAAAGTGAACTGAAGTGAAATAGTCACAGCTGTGCTCCACGCTTAACTGAGCTCTTCCACTTTTTATTCTAAATTGTTAATACCTTGCTTAACTCCTGATACCTCTGTTAGAATACAGCTAACACTGCAACCAGCAGCAGGAGTTCAGCTGCGGCTGCAGAAGTCAAGAAAATCTGATAGAGAACACCGGGGAAGGCTCCTCTTGCTAAGCTGGGCACTTGGGAATTTGGGTGCCCATACAAAGTATTTCTGGTCCTAATTTTCAAAAGCAAATATTACAATCTAGCTTAACAGGGCCTGTGTAGCTAGGTTCTGGTGTTTAATTTGTAAATTGACAACATTTTTATATATTTTCCAGACTGTTCAGTTGCTGGAAAAAAAACAAGATGGCAGCTCATGAAAGATTTTTTTCTTCACAAAAAAGGATTTTTCTCACGAAAAAAGGAATGGATCTCATAAGAATGAATCCTTTTTCATAACATCAAATCCTTTTTTTGAACTTTTTACCTTTATCCTAAAAAAGTGGACTTCAGATAGGAAATAATGGGAACTTAAAAACTGAATAACTTAGCAACAGGTTAATACTTTTGCACCAAACACACACTGGCAGTTCTCTTACCCAAGTTCTTTCTACCATAATACAATCACACCAAAATTCCATACTGTCTGGGTGCAAGGCAATGAGGAGAAACTACAAAAAGTGGCACGTTTTTATTTTTTTTGCACTATCTGGATCTCAGAATCCACACATTCAACTGTAACAATTCTTGCCATGTCTTCTTCACCACAGTCCCCCACTGGATAGTGCATACCAAATTGTGTGCAAATCCATTGATTGGTTGCAAAGTTATTAAGGTACAATACCTCTATTTTACAGTATACAGTTGTAACAGTGAAGGTTTCACAGTGATGCTGTTATAGCAACACCGACCCATCAACACCTGCAGTGTTGACCAGGTTGCAGGAGCAATGACAGAGTCCTTGACTCCAGTGTTTGGCAGCACTCCCACAACATTCTCCCCCCAGAGTTGGAATCAATAAGGCAGGGGGTAAAGCCCCCAGCATGTACGCCCAACAGTTGTCGGTGTATTTTCAGGTCTGGGGTCTGGCTCAGTGGTGTCAGGGATGTCAGTGACTGTGTGACGCTGTAGGGAGGTTGCTGACATCCCAGTTGCTGCAGCATAGTGGAACTCTATTTTCATATATATATATATATATATATATATATATATATATGATGGAGCAGAGATATGGAAAATCTCACTCCTGCAGAGTGAGATATCCATATCTCACAATGCAGGAGTTATATTATTTTCCATATCTCACTGCTGCCCATCATGTATTCGATTTATGCACTAGGGTAGGTGTGCAGGTTTATGGTTATTAAGTTGAGAGACTGCCGAAATTGATAGTAAAGGACGGTGTTATTTTGTTCCTCTGTGTACCTGCACTGTTATTAGGCTCTGTTGTGAATGAGTACTGTTTTTTTTTTTTATGAATGGAACTGGTTTGTGTGATGTGATTGGCTGATGTTATGTTGTTGTGGATTTTAATTGGTTGTGCTTGTGGAAAAAATCAGTAGGATAGGTGCTTAATTCTCTAATGTGATTGGTTGTTTGGCATGACACTTATTATCAACAGTGTTTTGATAGGTTGTGGATGTGTAGTGGGCGTAGCATTGTGGTTACAAATTGTTCCGGGATGGTTGTGTGTTCTATAGTGTTAGTTTTATTTTTTGGAGCATTTATATTTATTTACATTTATTTCTTTGTGCTTCGTGAGACTTTATATTTATTTATCTTGTGCTTTAGCAACTTTATCGCATTTAATGGAATGGGCTTCATGGATTACTGCCTCCAATTGTTCGAATGTCTGCTGAGTCTCCAGTATTTTTTCTTCAGTTGCTATCACAGTCAGAGGCAATTCACTTTGTTTTTTTCCAGGGATGTTTGTCTTCATCATAACCTACAGAAAACAAAATAGTAAGTTATATGTTCCTTTCTCTTGAGTACTGAAATATGAGAAACGTCTGTATAGCAATACTTACTCTGGTACACATTGAACGTTATATTTTTAGCAGTGGTGGTGGTATTGCTAAAACAAGCTGACATGAGTTTATCCACTGTGAGTGATTTCTGCTGCTGTGTGGAAATATCCTTCTGTTTGGAAGTGCTTGCTTCGGTTTCACAGTCTACCAACTTTTCATTAAATACAATGAGTTTCTGAGTCTGTAATTCCATTTTACATTCTGCTGATGTACATGGCTGTGGCTCTGATTCTGAACTTTATAGTTTTGAGATTTCTTTTTGTTTTTCTTCATTCATTTTTGAGTAGTCATTATTAATTGACTGAATTTGTTTGTGTCCTGATATTTGAATAATGTCTGTAGGGGGTACATTGTGGTCAATCAGTTTTTGTAACAGGTGTTTGTGAATTGAATGATTTGTTAAATGTCTGTCAGTTTCTACGCCAGCACTTTGAATCATGGATTTTAATATGGTACCAATTGTATTCATGCCAAGTGCTTGATTTTTAAACCATGCATTGCCATCAGATGAGTTATATTGATAGTTGATGGCTAAAAAAAAAGGATCACTGTCGTAATTTAACTTACAAGGTCTTTTATCAGCATAAAACATAAAGTTTGCTACAGGACATTTTTTTTGGTTAGCAATCGGGAATGCACGGGGTTTCAGCACTCAGGTATCTTTTGCATCAGTCCCACTCCTCATTTTAGTTTGTCTTTCTTTGTGAAATTCAATGAACTTATCTCCTTTATAATCAGTGCATAACTTAATATCACCCCACTTTAAATTTCTACATTCAGTGTTCCCCTGAATCCCAAAAAACATATTAACATTTAACCACATTGTATTTAATAGAGATTATGGTGTTCTTGGACCTAATAGGTCTTTTTCATACAGTTCATCTATAAGGCCATCTGTTAATTCATCTGCAGCAAAGGGTTTATTGCCCCTTCCTTGTTCTTTTAATTTGTTTTGTTTTGACAAAAGCACTTCCCTGCACTTTGCAAATGTTGTTGATGTTGATAAAGATGCTGGATACTGATGTTTCTTTAAATATCACTCGAAACTTTGGAATTTTGCTGTCAGGGTTAGTGGTTCATAAGCAGTACCATCTTTTCTGGAGATGTGAATAAAGTAATTGCATGACACTGTATTTTATTGAGCTGGACACAAGGTTTCAATCAATGTTGGCATGTGTAATTGCTTTTTCATAAACTGGTGCAAATTATTAATGTCTGAGTCGGTTTTTCTTTTAGTATTCTCATTTTTTGTTGAGTCTATGTAATCATCAATGAATTTACTGTCTAGTTCATATTTTTTTGTTCAGTACCTTTTAGTTCCTCTGTATTTATAGTTGTGTTTGCCTTTTGAAAACCAATAGGATCTACAAGCGGCTCCTCGTCTAGCTCGAATTGTGAGCAACTTTCCATAATTTCTTGTTCATCACCTACAGTTATAACAGCTTTCCCTGTATTTAACATAGTTGTTTAATAATAGTTTCTTCTGCTGTACAGTTATGTTTTGAATGTGTACTGCCGTAGGTTCATGGTATAATGTTGTGTTTTGCAGCTCAGCTTCTATCATTTACTGACCGTGCACTTACTGTGTTTTTTAACTACGATTTCATTGTGAACAGCTGTACAATTGGTAGCATGAGTATGTGGAGGATTTGTAAGGACAAATGATAGCTTTTTACAGGTGCATGTAATGGTTGTTAAAGCTCTCTATAAGATACTGCCTGCACTTGTTTTTTTACTGAGGCTTCAGTGAGAATATCAGTTTGTGACGTAGCAACTGTGTATGTAAATCTAAATAATCTCACAGTTGCTATGTCACTAACATTTATCTCACAGCAGTGAGATTATGCGTTTTTATTTAAAACATTTATCAACCACTCCATTGTGTGTGTGTGTATATATATATATATATATATATATATATAAGTGAAGCCCACCAGGATGACGCGTAGTGCTGCAGAATTCTGCAGTAGAGTTACTGCAGCAAACAATGCAATTTCAATGGGAGTTAAACCCTTTTCTCATGCAGTAAACCTGTGACACTACACTTGATCCTGGTGGACTTCATTGCAGTATACTGGCACGGTAGCACTTATATAGTTAGGGTGATATTTATGGTGTTCCCCCCAGCAGTGTGCCCTTTTGTTCTATTGCTTTGCAGACAGTGGGGTGCCCAATCCCCGTGTCAGCAATAGACCTCCCCCCACAATAAGAGACACTGGGTAGCCCGCTCCCAGTGTCCAAAACTGTGTCCATTACAGCATTCCTGTTGGACTCTGGGTAGCCCACTCCCAGAGTCCACAAATGATACAGTAAGCTGAAAAAAAGAAAACAGTCCTGCAACATCTTTTTTATCCTAAAAAAAAAAGAAAACAGTCCCTCGTTGTCTCACCTTATCCCGCTCCCCAACCCCACCCTTCCTCTGCACAATCACCTCCCTGCACCCCCTTTACCCCATATTTACCTCCAGAGGTTGGTAGCTGCACTCTTCTGTGGACTGGTACATGTATGCACTCTTCAAAGCCAAACTGCAAACTGAAGGAATCAAGGTAAGCGCTGTATAAGGGCTGTCAATGGGGTTTTCAACTTATGTTGATATCGCAGCCATTTTAAGGAATTTTGACCCCACATTTTCAATGTGGGAATCTTGGGACCCCACCTCATTAACACTGACAGTCACCTCATTACTCAGTCCCAAAATATGACATCACAGTCACTGTGTGGAATCACTTTTCAGGACCGAGTACTGAAATGACCGTTTCAGTGTTCATAAGGGGAGGTCCCAAAAAGCCCATGTTGAAAATTTGGTGCATAAAATGAAAAAAAATCTGTGTTATGAGTGGGCATTGCAAAGTTTTTACACATGCTCATAATGTCACCAATTTTTTTGCAACCTCCTTCCCCTGGTTGACCTCTCCTTTGGATCTCTCAAGGTCCCCTGGCTGCTCAGTCTCTCTCACAACAGCCACTTACCTCACATGGTGGCAGCCCGGGAAACCCCGTGTATCCCTTTGCTAGATGGATCCCCCTCCTGCAAGAGGGAAGGCAACAATAGGGGTATCCATCACACTATTTCTTTGGCCTGGGTGCCACTGAGGTAGGGCTGACTGTTGAGGCCTGATGGCAGTGGGGAGTCAGATTGACCATCATCCATCCAACCAGGGGAGTGGCATGCCACAGACATCAGAGTGTACACCGACGTCAACCACTCCCCCAGCCACTCTAGCTCAGGTGTCCATGCTATGCTCCCACCCTCAGCCACGAGCCAGCAGGTGCCAAGCTACATCCCTGTCCTCCCCCCAGAGAAGGTGAGCCATTCTGAGATGCTCCTTTCCTTCTGCCCTGGCCAGCCCTCCAGTGATTTGAGTCAGTTCCCAAACCTGGGTCGCCGGCGTCACAGGCAGAAATCCAACCACTGCATCGATGGGCCAGTTTCACCAATGTTTAATATTTTCACTCCAGATTTTCAACATTGCCATTTTTCCACACCTCCTCATGAACAGTACAGTTGTCATTTTTCACTTCCTGCCCAAACATGTTTTCACACCTGTGGCATAGAATGTCAGAGTTGCTGCGCAAAACTAACTTTCAAGATGAATTAACAAAATCACAGTACCTGTGTCTATGAGGTGGGGTCCCCAAAAGACCATGTGGAAAATATGGTGTGAAAAGTCCTTAAAATTAGCTAGTTACATGCCTCCGTTGAATTTATTCTATGCATGTGCATAACTTTGGTACTTTTCAATATTTTGCCACCAAATTTTCAACATAGCCATGCTATCACACCACCTCATGAACAGTACAGCTGTCATTTTTCACTTCCTGGCCAAAATATTTTTTGAACCTCTAAAACAGAATGGTGTTGCACTTGCTCATAATTACCTTTTGCCTTGCATTTCACAATTTCTCTATAGCACAGTACATGAGGTGGGGTAATAAGATGGCTATGCTGACAATTGGGTCCCTGCTGTTTTACACATGGCAGTGCAGGGCCCAGAGTGCCATACTCTTCCACACCAGCATACATATGTGCATCTACAGAAGAATTGGAGCCCAGTGTCCAAAGGACCCTGCGCTCCCACAGTAAACTAAGGATAATATTATACTATCTCAAAAAGAAGGGAAATCCATTGCAAAAAACTTCATTAATGCATCAGTTAGGGTGACTATTATAGCAAAAAAAGCAGGGAATGAAGCGTTAGTGTTTCCAACTCTAATGCCCCACCCTCAAATTGCAGACACCGACAGACATGGAGGGAGTGCCTTGGGGTCATGGATGTTAATGCTCACCCCATTGAATAAGTAAATCAGATCAGATGGGTACAATATTTGAGAATGGGGTGAGTGTTAGGATCCATGACACCAAGGTACTCCACCAATGCTTGTCGTTGTCTATAGGTTGGGGATGGGATATTAGGGTTGGAAACCTTAACATCTCATTTCCCCGCTTTTGTTGCTATTGTATTCACCCTAACTGATGCATTAACAAAGTTTTTTTGCAAAAAAAAAAAAAAAATATATATATATATTCATGGCAAAAAGCTCTGTTTATTGCATCAGTTCCACAGTGACAAAAGCAAGGCAATTTAATGTTAGGGTTTCCACCCCACCTTACCCCCTTACCAACAGGTATCAGGGTGTGTGTTGGGGTCATCGGCCCTAACTCTCACCCCATCCCATGTGTAAACAAGTTGAGGTGGTGTAATATAGGAGAATGGGGTGAGTGTTAGGACCGATGACCCCAATACACACCCCGATGCCTGTTGGTGGGGGGGTGGGGGGAGCAAGGGGGTGGAAACCCAAACATCAAATTTCCTCACTTTTGTCATTGTGGAACAACCCTAACTGATGCATTAAATGGATTTTTTTGCCATGAATTTCCCTTCTTTTTGAGAATGTGCAGTATAAATAGTGAAGTAACGGCAACGCAAATGCAAGTGCAAACAGTAACACACATGGTGACGCTAACGTAAACGATAATGAAAAAGAAATGAAAATGGTTAAGGCAATGGCACTGCAGAAGGACACAGTAATGCAATCGACAATGGAAACGCAACCAAAAATACAAATGCTAAGGGCATCAGAAACGCAAATGATAAAGCTGGTTCATTGGCGCAGCAGCTGGATTTCCACTTGTGACGCTGGTGACTGGGTTCGAGAATAGACTCGGGTCATCGGAGAGCCAGCCGGGGGAGAAGGTTGGAGCATCTGTAGACAGCTTGCCTTCTCCATGGGGGAGGGCGGGGATGTGAGCCGGGCACCTGCTGGCCCCTGGTGGAGGCTGGGAGCATGGCAGAGTGTCAGGGCTCAAATGTCTGGGGGAGTGATGGACATCAGCGCTCGCCATGACATCAGCTACGTCACTGTCTGAGGGAGAAAATTGGAAAACTGGCTCCCTGGCTAGCCAGATGATGGCTCTCTGGTCTCCTCACTGCCATCACGGCCCCAAGATCTTCTGCCCCAGCAGCACCTGGAGCCAATGCCGCAGTGCACTGGATGACCCCCACTGGTGCCTTCCCTCTCGGAGGAGGGGGACCCACTCGGGGAAGGGTTACACTGGGCTACCTCCAGGGGGCTGCAATCTGGGGCAGAGGTAGGTCATGGGGATGGTGGACAGACGGGGTAAGGACCTTGGCTGGGAGGAGCAGAGGAGGAGTATAAAAAAAAAGAAATGCAAACGGTGATGAAGACACAAACAGTAATGGTAACATAATTGTAAATGCAAACAGTTACACCAACAGCAACAATGATGCCAAAGTGAACAGTAATGCAAACGGAAACACAAGCATGTACAGAAATGCAAATGGTAATGCGCATGGTCAGGGTACCGCAATTGGAAATGCAAATGCTAATGGTAACAGCAACGATGATGGCAAAGGAAACAGAAACACAAACACGAACGCAAACAGAAGCGCATACTCAAAATCAAGTGGTAATGCACACGGTGATGCAAAATGAAATGCAAACAGAAACAATAATGGAAATGGAAAAGGTAACAGTAACACAAACGCAAGCGCAAATGAAAAAGCAAAGGGTAATGCACACGGTGACGTACATGGGAACGCTAACACAAATGGTTATGGAAACGCAAGTGGAAAACTGTAACTGTAACAGTAACAAAAGTGCACACCCTTTTTTTCCCCAAAAGCTGCATAGAGAAACAGTGAATACAAAGAATATACACATAATAATGAGCCTCGGAGCAGAAAATGAGCAGTTGGAATACTAAATTGCTTATATATCAGGAACCGTACAACGTAGAAAAAAAATTCATATAATTTATTACTTTCCTGGCTAGTTTTCTACATACCTGTAGCCCCCAAGTGGGGGGTGCTAAGCATTTTTTAGACGAAAAGTCCATATCTCGAAGTGTTTCCCTGACACGGGCCCCAAAAGGCATGGCGGACGCCATAATGTTAGTCTATGGGAAAAATCATCACCAAATCACCAAAAGGCACATCTGTGGGATGTTGGTTTTCTTCCCTCCAAATTTCAGCTGAAAAAAACAAACCATTCTTTTTCAGCAGGGTGGAAAATAATTCCTGTTATTTTGGGCATAGTGTCACAAAGTAGTGTCATAAATCATGACACTTTCGCAAAAAAAAAATCATGAAAGTGTCTCAGGTGTGACACTACTTTGCGACACTACAGTTAACAAAAATTTGAAAAACATTTTTCAGGGGTTTAACCCCCCAAAAAATACATGTCTTTTATCATCAGGGCTAGACTAGGTGAACCGAAAAAGAATTGTGTCCCTAGAGGGTCCCAAATTTAAATGGCAAGCATTTCTGTGACCAGTAACTGAAAAGAAAATGGCTGACTCATGACACTACAGGGGCAATTTGTGACACTAAAAACTGCATTTACGACACTGTCGAACTTTTTGTTAACTTTTCCTATTGACTATAATGGGAAACTTGTTTTCTGAATAACATTTGAACCATTTAATATTTTTTCACGAAATCTTTGAAAGGCACATCGGGGATCCTGGCTACATGTTCCCCGAAGGTTTTGGACTAGTCGCACAAACCATGCAACCTGTAGGTACGAGCAAAGAATGCACAAAAAAGCGTAAATGTGACAAGGAATGGCGCTTTATAGCTCCACAACCATATATCTGACCATTACGAAACTTTGCAGATCCCGAGATCTGTGGTGCCGCTCTGTGCCTGCCAAATTTCACACAAATCCATCATACAGTGGCAAAGATATTAAGCTGCAAAATTTCACACTGTTACCTTAAATGGGGTACTCAACCTTAACTGTAGTGGCACTACCGTGCCACTATAATATATGTGTGTGTGTGTGTATATATATATATATGATACATGATGGGAATGAGTGTGAGATGGAAAATATTTTCACTCTTCTAGAGTGACCTCTGAATACTCACAAGTGGCAAAGCCACGAGTGAGGTTTCAGAGGTCACTGTACAGGACTAAACATATTTCCCATATCACACGAGTGCACATCATGTATCCTATTTATACAAGAGGGGCCTCATTGTTGCAAAATGTACAATTTGCACAACTTGCGAAGGTCTAGTGTGGGTCTAGTGCGGCTTGCGAGGGTTTAGCGAGGCTGGTGCAGGTTTAGAGTGGGTTTAGTGTGAGTGTAACAAACAGCATTTATTTTAACTCTGCTGATGTCATCAGGATTTATTTCACTGTGGTGAAAATAACTTGTTTTATCTCATTGGAAAATGTCTCACCCCATTGTATAAATATAAATATATTTATATATACATATATATATATATATATATATATATATATATACATACATATCTATATATATATATATATATATATATATATATATATATATATATATATATATAATACGGTGCAGTAGCACCAGTGTAGTTATGGGTTCAGTGCAAACTTCTATGTTAAAGCCACATTTTTTAACCTTAATAACTTTGGAACCTTTCAATGGATTTGCTGATATTTGGCATGTATAATTTCTAGGGGTAGGTCTCTTGACAACTCAAATTTCCTTTGAATCCATTGTGTGTTTTTTGAGATATAGAGTGTTAAAAAATGATAAATTTACTTGATTTTGCCATTTTTCTCTACAGCTGTTTCTCTGAAATAGCTTTAGGTTGTGGCCTGAAATTTTCATGGTAGAAAGCCTTTGTCTCACAGATGTGTCTTTTGAAGGCTTGGTGAAAAAATATGTAGCTGTTCAAGTGTTATTAAATGTTTAATTTTCACAATATTTTCTATTGGAAAAGATACATGTTCCACATGAAAATACTGTTTTTTTCCACAGTAAGTACTGCATTTTTCATTGGTTCATAGTTTCGTAAGTATTTATGAGCTAGGCGGCAGTTATGCCTTTTATGAGCTCACCACCAAATCACTGGTGGGAATAACATTTTTTGCTTCCCATGTATGAGTCCAACCTGTTTTTAAAAGTGTCCATCATTGTGCTCTCAATGACACCTTTTGGGAGTTCATTCCATGCTGCTACCACTCTTTGGGTAAACCAATGAGGTTTTTTTTTGTTTGTTTGGGGTTCTCATGAGAGCTAGTGTTAACATTAGAGGATTTTTTATAAAACCAATAGTTGCAAATATTGAATCATCATTTAGAGCTCTATATACTATGCATCAGTCTCCCCTTAATCTTTTATAATGCATTGAGTAAAGATTCAGTTTCATCAACCTAGTGCCATAATCAAAGTTCTGCACTGTTAGGATTTTTCTAGTTACTTTATGCTGGATGTTTTCAATTAGTTTATTACTTCTGATAAGCAGATGGTTGCATTCTGCAGAGCAGTATTCAAAGTGAGGCCTGATCAGGCTAGAAAAAAGAGGGACTATCACACTCTCATGCCTACTCTTAATATTTCTTAGGATACATCCTAGTATCTGATTACCCTTTGTAATGGCATTTCTGATCTGTGAGTCAAACGAGAAGTCAATTTAAGCAGTTACCTCTAAGTCTTTTTCATTATCACTGTCTGTAAGTCCATGTTGTTCAATTTTTAAGGATAACAGGGGTTATTTTTGCCCAGATGCATCACCTTGCACTTCTGAACATTGAAATACAACTCATTTTGGATAGATCAGGTCTTGAGATAAGAAAGATTGTTTTGAATCTGAACTGCCGATGCCCTGTTTGTCACACTACCTCCCAGTTTGCAGTTGTCTACATACTTGGCCATCCAGCAATATTTATTTAGGGGAAGCATAGAAGTGATCAAAATGTTGAAGAGAACTGGTCCCAAAACAGAGCCCTAGGGAACACCACTGGTAACAGAACCCTATGAGGACAAGTGTCCTTTTAACGAAACTCTTTGTGTACGGTCAGACAGCCAAGATGTAATCCAATTTATTATATGAGGTTGCAGCTCTGTTGTTTCTAATAGTCTGATAAGGACTTTATGAGACACAGAATTGAATGTAGGGTCACATACAGCCTAGTTTGTTTTCACAGAGCTGTGTTGTGTTTGCAGGAGCTACTGTTATTTTGTATGTAAGGTCACATAGAGCCTACTTTGTTTTCATAGAGCTCTGTTGTGCCTACCATATTGTTTTCCCATTAGTGAGAAATAAAATATTAAGAAAAAATGTAAAAATGAATGCAATGCAAAAGCAAAACATCAGAATATAGCTAAACAGAACCTGTTAGCTACATTACGATGTTTTTTTTTATTGTGGCTAGAAACACATTTCCTGGGAACCTGAAATCTCAAGTGGCAAGCTTAGCTAGAGGACTGCTTCTCCTGTGTTCTCTGTATGGAACATTGAGATTTTCTTGACTTCTGCAGTCGCAGCTAGAACTCGTACTGCCAGCTCCAGAGTCAGCTTTCAGTCACGCCTTTTTCCTGGTGCCTAGTGACATTCCTCGTCTGCTGATCAATGTCCCCTATCACTGTTATGTAGTGGCACCCTCTCCTCATATATTTCCCTGGTGTCTAGTGGCACTCCCCACCCTCCCATTACTCACTCTTTCTTTCTTTCTTTCTTTCTTTCTTTCTTTCTTTCTTTCTTTCTTTCTTTCTTTCTTTCTTTCTCTTTCTTATATTCTGACACTGGGATGCCCGCTCCCACTGTCAGATGCCCCTCTCCAGCAGTCCCTTCTCTTACTTTATTCGGACAATGGGGAGCCCAATCCCTGTGCTGTGAGTAGAACCCACCCATCCCTAGCAGTGTGGGACACTGGAAGCCCACTCCTAGTGTTCAAAAATACTTATTTGTTTTTATCTGTAAAAAAAAAAACGTCCCCTGACATCTTTCTTTCTTGTTTAGCTTGAAAAAAAGAAAATGGTCCCTCACCATCCCCACCTTCTTCCTCCCTCCCTACCCCATTCCAACCCTCCCACTGAGTACCTACCACCCCACACCCTCTTACCTTATACTTACCTAAAATGGATATTTCATGTTCGAAAATTTATATGCAAAAATAGGTATAGCTTATTTTCGCACATATCACATTTTTAAAGATGAAATATACACTGAAATGATTCAATCATCCTTGATTGTAAATGGATATTCCATACTTTGAAAATTTGGTATGTACAAAAGTAAGTATTTTCACACATACCACATTTTCAAAAGTGAAATATCCACTTGCAATCAAGGATGATTGAGTTTTTTCCATACTAAGGGAAAAAAAAACTCCATGTTCCTCTGTGGTACAGAGGACAAGGCACAAGAATGGGATACCCAATGGTCTTGGGTTCAAAGCCATTCTCTTCGTATTTTTCCCCCACCTACAATGAAGGGGGTAAAATGAAGGAGGAGTGGAGGAGTGGCTTCCAGCCCAGGACCCTTTGGTTTGTGGTCCATGCCTTGTCTTCTACAGCACAGTCCCCCCTTATTGATATAATCTTCCAAGACACCGATGAAATTTACTGACATTGGGGGGCCCAATCCCTGTGTTGGCTTTAGAAGCCCCTCCCAGCAGTGTGGGACATAGAGGAGCCCACTCCCAGTTCCCCAAGACATGTACCCCCCCCAGCAGTGTGGGACACTGGAAAGCCTACTCCTAGTATCCCAAAATGTATTTTATTATTAAAACCTGTGAAAAGTAAACAGTCCCTGACGTCTTTTTTATTTTTAAACCTGAAAAAAAGAAAATGATCCCTCATTACCACAGCCACCCCTTCCCCCATACTGACCCTCACACTGAGCACCCACCTCCCCACACCCTCCCCTTACCTTATACTTAACTCTGTAGGTCATTCGCTGTCATCTTCTGTATACCAGGACACATCTGCAGTTTTCAAACCCAAACCACAAACTGAGGAATCAAGGTAAATGCTGTATAATGTATTTCACTGGCATTTTCAACTTATGTTTATATCTTTGGCAGTTTTAGGTATTTTTTCACCAAATTTTCAACATGGGTTCTTGGGCTCCCCGCCTCATGAACACTGTCACTGTTGTTTCATTTATCAGGCCCAGAAGGTGATTTCACAGTCATGGTGTGAAATCCTCTTTTGGGACCAAGTAAGGAAATGACAGTGCTTGTGTTCATGTATCGGGGTCCCAAAAAGCCAATGTTGAAAATCTGGTGAAAACAGTTCTTAAAAATACATAGATACATAGATGTTGTTACCAGATAAGGGATTTGTAGCCCATCCAGCCTGCCCTATCCCTCTTCCTAATGCTTAAGGTATCCTAGATACTACAATTCCCCCCCTTCACCCTAGCTTGATAATTTCCATGCGCCTATCCCACGCAATCTTGAATCCCTGATTCATGGCCACCCCACTACTTGAGCAAGCTCATTTACAAGGTGGACCTGCATCACACTAGGTCAGGTAGCAATGCATTTATGTACAGACAATTATACAATCAGAAAATGTATACTTTGGTGCAGGGGTTCTGCAACACACAGGTAAATAGCAATGCATTTATGTACAGACAGGAGGACAGTAAGCGTAGGTATACATAGGGGTAAAACAGTAACATAACAGAGTAAACAGTAGTAGGTGCAGGTTTAGCTACATATTCATGGTCTAGTATTCCTGAAAAAATTATATCATATTCAGGGAAAAGAGGTGAGGGATTGAAAAAGGAGATGCATGAAGAGAAGAAAAGAACTTAGCAATTTAAAAAAAAACTCATGTACAGGGTAACAGTCATCAAGGGCTAGAGGAGACTGGGAAGAGCTGGTACTGGGGTGTTATGCTACCAGCAGAGCAGGTTTAGCAGCCCGTGGGCATGTAGTAGTGGCAGGTGTGGCATGTAATAGTGGCAGGTGAGGAGGGGGGAACTATGGACATAGGGTTCGAAGTTACATAGGGTTAGATTTGTGTAATAGTACAGAATGGAAGTACAAGGGAATGCTAAATGTAGGTGGATATGGGTGAATGAGTCGATGGAAGCAATTGCAGACTTCTGAGAAGGTTTTTGCATACAGGGTCTTGAACACAGCTAGGCGAACAGGAAACCTCAGTTTCAAAGATTTCTGAAGCTTGTTCCAGAGCGATGGTAGAGCGAAGTCTATGGCAGCTCTCCTGAAGCACATACAGGCCCTGAGCACTTGCAGGGAGATCAGGGAGCAGCTTCTTAGAGCGTAATTTCCAGTCGCAGTAAGAGTCAGACAATCAGCAATATACTGAGGGAGTTTGTCAGTAATGGCTCTGTATGTCCGGAGAGCTGCATTCTTATTACACCTATATTGTAGGGAGGTCCATCCCACAGCCACATATAATGAGAAGTGGTGAGTGGAGAAAGGGAGTCCAGTAATGAAACACAGGGCTCTGTGATATAATATGTCCAGTTTTCCAAGATATGAGGCAGCGCAATGGCTATAAATGAAGTCTGCATAGTCAGTTAAGGAGATAAATGTGGACTGGACTAATTGTCTCTTAGCTTCTGTGGTTAGTAGGTGGTTTATCCTGAAAAAAAGACTAAGTTTTTGCCTCATTTTTTTCATCAAGTCCTCCAAGTGGTCAGCGAAGGAGAGTTTGTGGTCTAGCCAGACCCCCAGGTATTCGAATTTCGTTACATATTCCAAATTTTCTCCAAGTAACGTAGAGATGGGTGGGGGGAATACCTCCGGCTGCTGGGTATGCCAAATAATTAACAGGTGAGAATAACATTGCTTTTGTTTTCTTGGTGTTAAGTAGCAGTTTTTTGCTAAGGAGCTGGTGTTGAAGTAAGTTGAAGTCGGCTTGTAGGTCGGCATAGGCAGATTCAGGTGTTGTACGGCTTAGGTAAAGCACTGTATCGTCTTCAAAAAGGTGGATACTTGCATCCTTGATGCCTACATCTATACTGTTGATGTAGATAGCAAATAGAAGTTGCCCCAGGATGGAGCCCTGAGGGACACCTCTTTGTAATGGTTTGGGGGCAGAGAGCTCACCTTCAGCCTGGACCTGCTGAAGTCTGTCCGTCAGGTAGTTGTGAAACCAACTCAGTGAAGTGGAGTCTAGGCCTATCGATTTTAGTGTAGAAAGAAGCAGGCTGTAGTTGACTGTGCTGATGGCCTTACTTAGGTCAACAAATACAGCACAGACAAACTTTTGTTCTGTAGGTCACACTGCCAGTCATTTGTCACCTTGGCCAGAGCCATAATCGTACTATGTTTGGTTCTGAAGCCAGACTGTGTAGGGTTTAAAAGTTTTGTATTGTCAATATAAGATCTCAATTGAGCAGTCACAATTTTTTTCCAAGAGTTTCGACAGGATGGGGAGGAGAGAGATGGGCCTATAGTTATTTAGGTTGCAGGGGTCCCCAGATTTAAATTGCGGGATGACATGTGCAGTTTTCCATAGGTTAGGAAGAGTCCCTTGCAAAAGGGACAGGTTAAATAGATGGGTAATTGGAATGGCCAGGACATGATAGGCAATCTTTAGGTAGTAGGGATCGGAGGTGTCCACGCCGGCACTTTTCCTAGTGTCCAACTGGAGGAGCAGATCTTTGACTTCTTCTAAGGAGGCATGGGAGAAAGAAAATACTGCATTTGTGGGACTAGGTACAGGAGGTTGTATGGTAATCTGGAAAAGCAGGCTGCATGCAGGCGAGCTGTCAAATGCTAGCCCCACAGTGGCAAAGTAGTTGTTAAAGGCTTGTAATATCTCTTTTCATTGATAGTGACGTTGTCCGAAATGATTTTAAATGGAAGCATGTTTTGTGATGTATGCCCAGACAGTTCTTTTAATGTAGACCAAAATTTGGTAGGGCATTTTGAGGCAGAATCTAGTTCAGATCAATAGAAATTGGACTTGGGCTCTCTGGTCAGCTTAGTGCAGAGGTTTCTGGCTGTTCTGAAAAGACACCAGTCTTCGGTTCGGTGGGATTTACGAGCTGTTTTCCAGAGTTTGTCCCTATTTAATAGAGCAGCCTTGAAGTCTCTGGTGAACCAACAACACTTTATGCATGTTTTGACCAGTGGCGCATGGAAGTTAAGGGTACTTGTTATAATTTCATGGAAGATGGAATATGCTGTTTCCACTGTTTTAGCTAGGTAGAAGCTCTAGCAAAGCAGGGAACCTTTTAGGTCATTAATATATGCACACGGGTTG
Source organism: Neoceratodus forsteri (assembly GCA_016271365.2). Taxonomy (NCBI): domain Eukaryota; kingdom Metazoa; phylum Chordata; order Ceratodontiformes; family Ceratodontidae; genus Neoceratodus; species Neoceratodus forsteri. Next base: position 998,269,945 of record CM028133.1, read on the forward strand.
AAGTTCCGTTTGGACATTTTTGTTGAGAACTTGCTTGTAGATGTCATTTTAGAGTCAGCGATAAAGCAATGGTCACTAACTTTGGCTGAGAAAATTCCAGCATGGGAGAAGAAATAGGGTTTGCTTACTAGGAGGACATCCAATAGGGTGCTTTTCATGGGGTTTTTCTTGTTAATATGGGTTGGCTCATCAATAAGAAGTGTAAGCCCATGGGAATCACAGAAGGATTTGAGGGGAAGTGAGGCATTGGACAGCCAGTCATAGTTAAGGTCCCCAAGTATAATTGTTTCCAAGGTGCTAGTACCCAGGATAGATGAGAGGTGGGACAGGAGCTGCGACTCTGAAGATGGGAGTCTGTAGCAACCTATGATATGGAGAGCCAATGATGGGGATATATCAGTTTTCATGGAGAGACATTCAAATCCATTTGCAATTGAGGTGGAATCAGGGGTAGCAACCGTAAATGTGTCCTTAACATAAATGGCAACCCCACCACCTCTAGTCTGTCTATTGCCTCTGAATAACAGATAGTTGGAAATATTGACCTCTCTATCAGGTGTAAATGGTCTCAGCCATGATTCCGAGACCACGAGTACGTATGGTTCCATGTGGACAGTCCATGCCTGTATTGAAGTAAGTTATTTTAAGAGACTACACACATTAGCATGCATAAAGTGGATTCCTTTAAGCTTTTTCATTTCTGAGGGTGAGGAAAGAGCTTTTGTTGGACCAGGGTTAAGTTCAACATTGCCTGAGCATAGCAATAGGAGGATCACAAGTTTCCTCAGGACAAGAGATAGTTTGGTTATCCTGGCCCCTCTTCAGCTAGTTGAGGCATTGGCGTAGGAATGCCTGGGCCTATGTTTTATGCTGTGCTGCCCTAATGACACATAGACTAAGACCCTTGCCATAAAGCACCAATGGGTGTAGGTATTCAAGGGAAAACATAACATTTCTTGTGTAGGCATCAGGGTGCTGGTGATACTCTGAGAAGGATACTCAGTTAGGTGTGGGTGTTGGAAGTTAGGTGCACAGCACGAGTTATATAAGGACTCGATTAGTAAGCAGTTGTGTGATGGGGATATGGTTCCTCCCAGGAGTGGGGTCTGCCTGGAGTGTATCCCCCCAAGGGTAGCATACATAAGGAGGTGAGGAGATAGAGCCATAGCACAAATTCCAATTTTTTTAATAAATTGGATCAGTGGGAAAGTGTATAGGCACGTAGGTTGGACGAGTACATTCCGAGTAATGCTAACCAGAGCAGCAAAGGTAGGTGAAGGAGGAAACTGGCCTAACGTTCGGTGGCTAGAGCCAAGCTACACAAGTTTACGGTCTTGGTAAAGTGTCACAAATGGAACACACTACAGTGTCGCATTTGCAAAAGCATGCAAAATAGTGTCGCAAAATACTGTCGCAATCACAAAAGTGTCACAATTGCATTGCATGACACTGTCGCATTTGTGAAAGTGATTTTTGAAGATACTTCAGGGAATGTTGAAAATCCTGTTTTGGATCTTGTACACCCCAAAATACCATATGTGTAGTCCTTGTTATGTTTTGGTGGCAGCATGTGGCCCAAGATGACCAGTTGTCCATAATGATATGTGTTTTGTGGTGCATGGAACGTCTGGATCAGAGTTAACAGTGACTACCCCATGCCACAGCCGAATGGAACCATAGGTGTGAGGTTTCATGGTTTAGATAGCTGTACGTTATTTCTGTTGCTTGCTGCTGGTTATGTATGATTGGTTGTGTTGCCTTGGTCCTTCCCCTACGTGTGTGTGTGTGTGTGTGTGTGTGCGGTGGTGGTGGGGAATGCACAGTTAGGGTTTCAACCTTAACACCAAATTTCCTTGCTTTTGTCACTGTGGAACAACCCTAACTGATGCATTAAATGGAGTTTTTTGCCATGAATATATACACACAATAGGGGTGAGCTGATATGTGGTGTGATAAAATTATGTATTTCTCACCCCAGTGGAATAAACAGGCAGATGACATATGCACTATATGTATAAATGTAAGACCTTACATTTATAAACATAGTAGCTACATCATCAACCGATTTATACACACAGTGCATATGTTACAGTCCCTCCCTCCCAGCCGGCACTTCTTCTCACAATCTCCTCGGTAGTTCAGCCTTCTATGCTCCAGTCATAGCCACCCCCAGCACCACAAACACATTTTATCTCTAGCACTTTCATGGACAACACAAGCATATTCTGAATAATTTCCATGCAAAGACATGCACCAGCTGCTAAGTACTGTTCACAATAAATATCTCAATGTAAAGCCCCCCCCCACTGCAGTACATGACACTGCCTTCCGTCTGTAACACCACTATGACATTTGTTCCTCTGTTTTTTCATTCCCCCAAAGTAGCAGCCGCTCTTCTCAGGTTGTTCAAAAATAAATCCATCTCACAATCCCTAGCGATTTCCGTATGCACTGCTGCATACCCGCTACACGTTACAGTCGTGTAACCGTCGGCAATCAGGAAAACCATACGCATATCTCCCAGACATAAAAAGAACTGCCGATGGTACACAACAAACCCCCAAAAGATGTTCTTTTTCATACCAGCATCAAAAACTCGAACTATAACATGTATCCACTGGCAATCTCTCATTCGGAAAGCGAAGAGTGGTACCGCCATATTTTACAAACGATAAACCCCGCCCATATACACACTAACAGGCAATTGAAAGCATCACTCTCACTGCCTGACATGCCTTCCTTACCAATGGTGCTGTAATTCCCATTCCACACACACACAAGGATACTGAGACACAAACTAATCCCACAAGGACAGACATAAAACCGACAGTTCAAAACAAAATAACCTAACTGCAGCACAATACAAACAGCACATAACATGGGCCTATTGTATAAATCGCACACATGATGTGCAGATCATGGAATATGTCAAATATTCTCACACCTGCATCATGAGATATGGATATCCCTCTCATGCCGTCGGCATTCGTGAGATATCCATGCCTAACTCTGCAGGATTGAGAACATTTTCCATATTCCACTCCTGCCCAATATGTATCACCTATTTATACAATAGGGATGAGCTGATATGTGGTGTGATAAAATTATGTATTTCTCACACCAGTGGAATAAACGGGCTGATGACGTATGCACTATATATATAAATGTAAGACCTTACATTTATACACATAGTAGCTACATCATCAACCGATTTGTACACACAGTGCATATGTCACAGTCCCTCCCTGCCTCCCTCCCTCCCAGCCGGTAGTTCTTCCCACAATCTCCTCTGAAGTTCAGCCTTCTATGCTCCAGTCATAGCCACCCCCAGCACCACAAACACATTTTATCTCTAGCACTTTCATGGACAACACAAGCACATTCTGAATAATTACCATGCAACGACATGCCCCAGCTACTAAGTACTGTTCCCAATAAATATCTCAATTTAAAGCCCCCCCACAGCAGTACATGACACTGCCTTCCATCTGTAACATATTATAAAACTTGTACCTCTCTTTTTCCATTCCCCCATAGTAACAGCTGCTCTTCTCAGGTTGTTCAGAACAAATCCATCTCACAATCCCCAGCGATTTCCGTATGCACTGCTGCACACCCACTACACGTTACAGCTGCGTAACCATTGGCAATCAGGAAAACCATACACATATCTCCCAGAAATAAAAAGAACTGCTGATGGTACACAACAAACCCCCCAAAAATGTTCTTTTTCTTACCAGAGTCAAATACTCAAACTATAACATGTATCCACTGGCAATCTCTCATTCGGAAAGCGAAGAGCGGTACCGCCATATTTTACAAACGATAAACCCCGCCTATATACACACTAACAGCCAATCAAAAGCATCACTCTCACTGACTGACATGCCTTCCTTACCAACGGTGCTGTAATTCCACACACACACACACACACACACACACAGACACACACACAAGGATACTGAAACACAAACTAATCCCACAAGGACAGACATAAAACTGACAGTTCAAAACAAAATAACCTAACTGCAGCACAATGCAAACAGCACATAACATGACCCTATTGTATAAATCACACACATGATGTGCTGATCGTTGAATATGGCAAATATTCTCACTCCTGCATCGTGAGGTATGGATATCCTACTCGTACCTTTGGCACTCATGAGATATCTATGCCTCACTCTGCAGGATTGAGAATATTTTCCATATTCCACTCCTGCCCATCATGTATCCCCTATATATATATATATATATATATATATATAGGGATACATGATGGTGACGAATATGGAAAATATTTGAGATGAGTGCAGAGTGATTCAGATATCACGAGTGCCAAAGGCACTCGTGATATTATTGCAGTTCACTCTGCACGAATGTAAATGTTTGCCATATTCCACAAGTTGCACATCTTGTGAGCGATTTATACAATAGGGCTAGTACCCTTTAGGAACATTTTTTTCTGTATTCTCTCCCTGTTTACTTTATTTTGGTAATTGGGTAAGTTTTTAGGGGGGACCAGGGAGCACTGGGCAGTTAAAGGATTTGTTCAGAGTCACACAGTATTGGAATGGATGTTGTGAGAATCAAACACTGGTCTGTGCTGCTGGATGTAGAAAGTTTGTTTATTGCTTGTTGCTCTAAACTATGGGCTATACTGACAGCACTGTTTGTGTGTGATCTGAGTGTGTGTAAGTGTTTCTGAATGGGCTGAGACTGTTAGACACTATGAGAAACAGGTGCATGTGATTTGCAATGATAATTGAGTTACCTGCAGCTAGGAGTGAGAAACAGACTTTTTATTCAGTAAGTTGCAGGTTTCACTGAGACAGAGAAACTGTTGCAGTCAGCACTCAGAAAGAGAAACTGGTTTATGAAGGAGGCTGGTTTGAAGATTAGAGCAGCACAGCAGTGTGCTAGGATTGTCAGAATAACTATGGGACGCAAGTGATTGTGTTTTCCAATGCTACTTGAGTTAGTTGCAGGATTCGGTGAGATAGAGAAACTGTGAAGCTATTAAATGCAGGCTGCAGTGTAGACAGTCTCACTCTGGTGACTTCACCATTGTGAGTATATTTTCTGGTGATGTAGACACTGTGGGTTTATCAGGAAATAAACCCACAGTGTCTGTGTCATTACAGAGTTATTCCACTGCAGTGAGAATACGTGTTTTTATTGTCAATGTTACATGCTCACCCCATTGTAGAAACATATATATATATATATGTATATATGTATATGTATACACATAATGAACACACAAATTGCACATACCCCAATAATGCAAAGCATCATGGGAATCATATGCAAATGTTCATGAATTAATTTGGACAGGTGCAACTTTAAGCAGAATTGCATGGTGCTGGAAAGCCTCACAATACAATCAACAAAGGCTGAGAACAGCAGACACAAACACGAGTTTCATCCACATTTTGACTCATCAGTGTGCCACATCTGTACCTCAGCCAAGGGAGAGATAGCCAGCCACCCTATAATGGATCTTATTGGTTTGTGTCATGGGCAGCCCAAAGTAGAGAAAGAGAGAAGAGAACAGCAAAAGAACACCAGAGCAAATGCACTGGAGCAAGGGTTATCCTGGAGGATATTGACCACACAGCCAAATTGTAATAAAAACACAAATTGCACATACCCCAATAATGCAAAGCATCATGGGAATCATATGCAAATGCCCATTAATTAATTTGGACTGGCTAAATGGTAAGTAGAATTGTATGATGCTGGAAGACCTCACAATACAATCAGCAAAGGCTGAGAACAGCAGACACAGACATGTGTTGTGTCCCCACCTCTTTCAGACCAATCTCCGTTTCACTGTATCTGGGGCCCTAGCATGCCAGTATGAATGCCAAGTCCAATCAGGGTTACCTACTGGCTGCTCTTACCACTCCTCTAACTGGCATTCACCTCCTACAACTTCCCCTCCTCTCTCTCTCTCTCTCTTTATTCCTTGACAATGCCTGTCTTTGGCAGCCCTACCCCCGTGGATTAATAATATGAATAAATGCATCCTGGGCCCCAAGAAATAACATGACTATCGAGTTTCTCAACTTTACCTCTCCTTCCTGCCACTTCTCCAATTTCCAAATAACTTGTTCTTCCCACATTTTCAACTTTATAACCACATGTATAGTATTATTATGCCATCCTTATTGTGTCTTCATCCCATGTTTAACCTGAACCGGTCATATTTGTTGTGTAATGTTGTATTGAACATGTACCATGTCCTGACATGGAACCTTTAAAAAAGAGCATTTTACTTAAAGGTCTTTTCTGAAAAATAAATAAAGTAAAGTAAAGTCCCGATTTGGACTCATCAGTGTGCCATATCTGTACCTCAGCCTGGGAAGAGATAGCCAGTCACCCTATAGGGGATTGTTATATACAGTATAGATGTATATATATACACACACAATAGGGGTGAGCTGATATCCCCTCTGATAAAAACATTTATGCTCACCCCAGTGAAAAAAATCCTGCTGGCATAGGCACTGTAATAATATTTGACATTTATACTCACAGTGCCTACATTAGCAGGTGAGATTATTACAGTGCTTGTGTAGCAAAACATGCTTTCCAATGTTCCTGGCTGACAGAAGTACTTGCACTGCTGAAAAATTACAAAAATAGCAAATTAGAAGCACATGTAAAACGGAAAACTAGTAATAAAATCCACAAACATCTTTTCCTAACATACAAATCCCTGACTGTACACATTGAGATGGACCACTCTACAAACCTCCAAGGAAAAGAAAACAAATAATATTGAAAAGATGCCTAAAGCAAACGCTAACATGTTGGCATTTAAAATGGCACTGTAACTTGCTACAACCACCACCCAGGAAGTTAATATGACTCATTGAGTCACACAAGGAGTCTGATTACTCCAACAGATTAACACTACATCCAGAAATACCAGAAACAGAGAAAACAATACAACTGCCAAAACCATACCTGACAGCAGAAATGACTCCAGTGAACAGAAACTGGTGGTAACATGAACACCGAAGTAAGAAGTGGAATGCTCCAGCCTCACTCTATATTTTGCAATAATAAAATAAATAATTCTCAGAATATAAAATGAATTTCTCGTTTGTAAAGCAAAAAGTATTCTGTGTGTCACATGCTCCTCAATAATTCCATCCTGTTATAGCCCCATCCACAAAGCATACACAACCAATCCAAACTCACGTTCAGGAAAACTGCCCAATCACACAGTTACAACAACCAACACTACATGACATGCACAGCAACCAACCACAAGATGCAAACGCATCCCATTCACAGCATAAACCAATAAAAATGCTCCTATTCACCCAATCCACCAATACAAACCAACGCCAGCAAGGCATTCATAAAAACAAAACTAGCATGACCCACAAAGTCGAATTACATCTTCAGACAAAAAATTATACCAGAAAACAAATAAAGAAAATGCATAAACACCACCAAACCATGATAAAAAAAAAACCTCTTGTGTAAATTGCACACATGATGGGTGATAGGATACTACATGAAATATTTGCATTCGTGCAGAGTGACCTTGGGTAATATCACTCTTGGCTCCACTATGCTCTGACACACATGATATTACTCATGGTCACTCATCACTCATGCAAATATTTCATGTATCACACTGTCACCCATCATGTATCCCAGCAGTTTAATTTTAAACCTCAAATGTTGCACTTTAATAACTCTGCAACCATTCAATAGATGTGCACAAAATTTGGTATGTGCTGTCCCATGGGGTAGACATTTTGATGTACTAAACTATGTTTTGATCAGATTTGCCGTTTTTCATGCTGTGCATAGTGAAAAAAGTATAAAAAACTATTTTTTTGTCTGTTTTTAAAGTTTTTCCCCATCATGCTGCAGTCACACTGTTTGGCATTTTGGTCTGACATTTTCAGGGTGGAAAGAGCTTGGCCCAAAGAACAAGTCAGTGTTGGTGTGATGAAAAAATATTAATCTGTTCAAAATATAATCGTTTTTGAAATTTCATATTCTAGGCATGCTCAGTTCAGTCTTTTGGATAGCTGTACAGGTTCAAAGAGGGATCTGGCCTCACAAAAAAGGATTTTGACAGCTCACAAAGAGGGATTTATAAAATCTCTCTTCGTGAGCCATCATTTGGTTTTCATTTTTCCTGAAAAACAAAACATTATCACTTGCACCAGATATGTCTTCTGAAGATATCCAAGCATGAAGTTTGCTCATGTGGAACTCCTCTACAAAACTATCACTTTGGTTCACTTTACTTTTGCCCTGTAATGTTTATTTTTGAATTTTAAAATCTCTTTTTGAGAGTTGTTTCCGATCACTTTTCTCAAGCTGTCAAAATTCCATTTTGTGAACTGTCAAAATCTCTCTTTGTGAGGGAATGACCAGATAGCCCAATCTCATGAAAAGGGATTGGCTCATGAAGAGGGATTTTGACAGCATGTGAAAAGGGATTCATTTTTTATATTCAATTTCGTGAGCTGTCAAGATCCTTCTTATTTATTCACAGAGAGGGTGGTAGATCCATAGAGCAGCCTACAACCAGAGGTGGTGGAAGCAAATACAATATGAGGATTCATAAGTGCATGGGATAAGCATAAAGGCACCCTGCTGTACAGCAGAGTGGGGAAAAGGCAGTCCAGACAAGAGAAGTGATTGCCAAACCAAGTAGGGAAATGAGCAGACTAGGTGGGCTGTATGGTCCTTGTCTGCTGACAGATTCTGTGTTTCTATGTTTCTGTTAGTGAGCTGTCATTATCCCTGTTCATAAGAAATCCTTTTTCATGAGCTATCAAAATCCCTTTCTGTGAGGGGATGACCAAATGGTCCAATCTCGCGAAAAGGAATTGGCTCGTGAAGAGGGATTTTGACTGCTCACGAAAAGGGGTTCATTTTTCTAACCCCCATATGTGAGCTGTCAAAATCCCTCTTTGTGAGCTGTCAGAATCCCTCTTTCTGAGAAATACCTTTTGTAAACTGTCAAAATCCCTTTTCATGAGGGAATGACCAGCTGGCCCTGCCTCACTGAAAGGTACATGCTCGCAAAAAGGGATTCTGACAGCTTGTGAAAAGTGATTTTTAAAGGTTACTGTTTCTTTGCAACTTCATTGCAAAGAAATGGTTTGGAATTAATGGCTGAAATTTGCAGGGTAGAAAGGGCTTGCAACACAGATGTGATATTTGCTGGTTTGGTGATACAATTTACGTTGCTTCCTTAGTTATAACATTTTGAAGTGTATACATTGCCCATGCCTTTTTGAAGGACCATCAGTTCATTTTTATGTTTGCCCAGATGGCAAAGGAGGCCATACCAAAAATGGCTGGGACTGTTTCTGTAGTAGGCAGCCATCTTAATAAATCCAAGGCACTCTTAAAATGTTTATTAGGTGATAGAGGTATTGTCTTAATACTGTATGTCACTGCATGTCCTAGAAGAAAAACAGAAATACTGCACAAAGGGAGTAAGTGAAATTGCTTACTTTACTAGAAGTACAAAACGTTGCATACATAGCACAAAGCTCCATTACTTCAAGATGTCCTGCACCTTCCTCTGAAATATATGCTTGAGGAACCGAACCTCATACTACTCTTGAATACTCGACTTAAAATTGCATGACATCCTTACATTTATAAAAGTCACACAACCATGTAAAGTGCACTGTTTAAATTAATAAACATAAAACATTCCCAAGCCCCAGAATATCTGTGCAGAGCTAAATGATCACAACATCAAGATTGTTGTAAATAAATAAATAACTAAATTAACTCTGTTGAGTGGTCTGCACTAAACTTAAAAATAGTTTTCTGGGGAATTATTGTGGTTATAGTACTAAACAAAAAGACGTATATGTTTACCACCACCATAAAGTTATTCAGAAACTTTTTTTTTCTATTTAAAAACACTATGCAAAAAGGGAAGCATAAGGAAATGCATTTGAAAAAAGTGGTGGAGGGGGATCTGTGAAAAGAAAAATACCTAAAGAAGAACAGATATTGCAAAAACTAATTAGGTGCAAAAACTTGCCTAGATGAAGTGAGGTTCCTTTTTTTCTGAATACATTTGAATAAAGACCTGTTAATGCAGTAAACAATAAACTGCAATATTCAATAACATGGATCACAAGACTATTACAGTCCAGAAAACATGATCCATAATAAGCGTCCCAGGGAAACTGTTCAGCAGTTTCATGCTGAGTTAGGCTTTACCTGAGTACCAATTATTTCAAGATAAAACAGATGCCTTGTTTTGGATTTTGTATGTATTATGAAACAAGGCAAAATCATTAGTACAATTTACAAAAACACTGCGAAATCTAGATTTTCATTCATGTCTTTTGATCTTAGAGATTTCTTCTTAGAAATCCACTTGGATTTATTCTGCAACAACTGCACTCTGTCACATCCTCTGGGCAGGGCTGGGACATCTTGCAAAATATCACATTTTAGACATTCCAGATTTATAATGTTGATTTCCTTAAAGTGGGACCCTACTCCTGATGAATTCATCCTTCCTTTCTTTATGTCCTGATTTGTTCCTGTACCTTGTCACACAGTGGTCTTAGTGACTGTCTTATCTGCATACAGTTTGAGACAAATACAAACCAGAACATAAACAGCAAACATTGTAGAGCAATGTAGGAACTCTTAAAGAGGGCAAATTATTTCCCAACCATGACTGATGACTAACAACAAATATCAGGGTGCTAATTAAATATCATCATCTTATTTTACCACTTAGTAAGTGTTCTTAAACATTACCTGTAACATATATAACAAACCAAATGTATGTAGTTAACATTTTAAGTGCATAATGCATCACACCAACATATACCAATAATATAAACACAAATACAGAGTACTTCATAAAAAGATCCCTGTTGTGGACCAATTAAAAACATAACACCTAACATTGCAGAAAAACATTAATATCCATAATGAATATATTTTAACAGGAGAGAAATAGGAAGGGGGGAGGGCAATGGGAGGAACAGGAAATATGATTTCCTAGAAATTCATGAATATCTACACATATTACCACTATCTCAACAAATTCATAGAATCACAAGAACACTTAATTATTAACAAGAGCTTGGTGGAAGAAGTCATCATATTTACACAAATTGTCAAACCCAGAAACTATTGCCTGACCCGGGGAGTCAAGGGACTTTCAGTATATAATGAAAAGTGAGCACCCTGGAGTGCACCATTATCATGAAACCTTTTTCTGACGTGCTAATTTTCCCATTCCACATGGCTTTTTTCCAGGATTTCATACAAGCAGGTGATACATGTCCCTGCTGGATTTCCTTTTAAGATCTCATAAGTCTCCCGATTATCCAGGAGCCAATTATCTTCCTCTATTTCAAAAAACTATTTCATCCATAGCTTTTAGTTTTCCTCTGGCTACCCTGTCATCCACTTCAAGGTTGTTTTTCCTCAACTTTCAGTCATATTTCATCTGGCTATATACATCATCTCACACATTTTTTTCTGATATGTGAAAATAATTGGGTTTTAGGCTCCTGGACAAAACCAAGATTTGTGATAAAATTCTGGGGCCAGATTTTCAGCCATCCTGGAACAATGTCCCGCTCTGCAGTGACCAGTGTGGAAACAAATCTCCACACCAGTGGAAGTTCCCATATTCAGCCCAGGATCTACATGGGTGGCAGGTACAGCTGTGGAGGGTGTTACACCTGGTCCAAACAGGTGTGACATCTTGGCCAGCTGCACCAAAATATGGCCACAAACAGCTGTAAATCATGGAGCCAGAAGTAAAATGGCTCCTTCTTAGAAAATGTGGCACATGCAGGAAAAACTGTGGCTCAGCAAGTAAAGACCCACTTGTGACAGTTTTTTTTTCCCTCCCACCAGCGTCATTTTCTGGTGCTTTGAAAATCTGGCTCCTGATCTGTTCACCATTACAATTGGAGCAGTAATAGCTCCTTCAAGTGACTCATATGTTGCAGCAACATTTATAAGCTCAGTATCGATCTCAACATCAGGAAACATACCCAAAGAATCATTCACATATATTATGTTCAATTATAGATTAAGGAAATCATTATTGACATTAAAGTTGGAACTAATGTTACCTGGTGAAATGTCACCATGTGTTAGCTCCCCCAGCTCTGTTCCAGTGGTTTTATTTAACAGATAGTTTTAATTTCCCACATTAGTGGGCCACTGCTGGGGTATTCAAATTCTCATGTGTCAATCAGACTCTACTTGTAACAGGTCCTTTTCAAAAGAAAGTCTACGTTCCTGGATGGCATTCCCTGGTGTCACATTATTGCCATTAATAGCTTCAGTTAAAAAGCTAAGATCCTCCATTATTATATCAGATGTCATTTCTGCTTCTCACAAATGACCCATATTGTCTTTATGATACAAGAATTTTAAATTTGTTTTATGAAATGCTTAGAATAATTCAATCTGAACTGTAAAATAATTACCAGTGTGGGTACAAAATATAAACCTGTTTTGAGGACTCATTTTTGTGCTACTGGGTTAATTATTTTCATTGTTTTTGGGCCTGTCTCATCAATTTTCTGATTGGTCTTTCCAGTACTCTTCCTTGTTCACTTAACTCAGTGTTTTTTTTGAGGGGGGGGGTTACTTCTTTTTGGCTATTTTGAATTGCCGTAATCTCAATGCATTCTGCTAAAATACTTTTCTCGAGTTTGGACCATATATTTCTGTGATAGAACCATTTGAGCTCACAAATGTCTCTCTCAAGCTGCAGAATCTACTACTAAAGCTATTTTATTTTTACCTTGTCTATACCAACCTCTGTTTTTTTTTATTTGTTTTTTTTTTATTTTATTCATTTGTTAACTGGGTAAGAACACTGGACCATAGTCCCTTTTTCAGTTCCAACCAGGGAAAACAACAACAAACAAGACAATACATTACAAACACAATCTGTACAAAAAATTATTTCACAAAACATTTACATACAGATCTGAGCAATAAATATTGTTAATTTTTTTCCTTAAAACTTGAAATAAAGAAAGCCTGAAAAATTGCTGTGGGTAAGGCATTCCAATAAAAAGGACTGGCTATAAAAATTAAAAAAACATGTGACCCAATCTTAAGTTTAGATATGACAGTATCAAGAACAATACCTTTGGAACAAAAGCTTGGAAGAACAGTGCAACACTTAATTAAATCATGTAATGGAAACAAGGTCTTGAAAACAATACATTTAAAAATTACACAACCAAAGAAATACTTAATTCTGGAATCAGGAGACAACCAGCTCAATTGTTGATATAAGTCACAGTGGTGTGACCAAGCTGGTACAGATAAAAGAAACCAACAAATATTATTATATGAAACACTTAAAGAATGTAGTTCTTTAGTTCCCAATTTAAAATATAAACTAGAGACATAGTCAAAATGTGGTAATAACATACTCACTGCAATAGATTTATGAACCTCAAATGAGAAATGAGATCTAAATTTGAATAATAAACCCAGTTTTCGATTACTGGTTCTGATAACTGAATGTATTAGTAAATAAAAATCAACTCTGTGTCAGGTAAACCCCCCAAATACTTGAATTGATAAACTTGCTCAATCAAACTACCCTGTAAATCTTATGAAGATAAATTGGGGTTATCTCTAAGAGTGGGAGGCATGCCAGACACCATTGATTTAGCTTTTTATGAATTAAGTGTTAAAGAATTATTTGAAAACCAATGGTAAACATCCAAAAAATCTCTTTCCAAGGCTTCTGTTAATCAAGCTAAAGACTTTGAAAAAACACGATCCAGTCATCCACATAAAGAATAGATTCACAATGATTACAAACTGGGGAAGCTGATTAACAAAAACAGAAAAGAGTAAAGGGCCCAAAATGGACCTTTGGGGAACACCACATTGAATCTGAGCAATATTTGAAGCAACTGACCCAATTTTAACAAACTGGTTCAATCAGATAAATAATTCCCAATGCAGGAAGTAGACACCTCAGAAAACCCCAAATCAATCAACTTAGAACAGACAAGATCATGCTCTATCAAGTCGAATGCCTTGGTCAGGTCCACAAACACCACCTCAGTTATCAAACCTTTCTCAAAACCCCTAAGGATGGTTTCTGTGAACCTAATCAAGTATCCCCAGTTACATGATATTTACAGAACCCATGTTGTTAGTGTGATTCTGTCTGGCTGAACATGACCCACTCTACTGCCTATCCTTGCTTCTTTCTCTGCTTAATTAATGTGTTGTTCTTGCCTGATTGAAAAGAACGGGCCACCAAGGTCTTTAGTTAGACCCTGGGAACCTCTGGCAGTTCCCCAACAGAGGAACAGAGTGAGCAGAGGTGGCAGTAGGGATGGAGGAGATATTGAAGTAATCTGGTCCCTGTCCATATAGGACTTTATGGCTCAGTAACCCGACCTTGAAGGTGATCTGCCAGTGCAGAGGCAGCCAGTCCAGATCAAGGAACACAGGAGTAACATGGCTAGATCTTGATAAACCAGTCAACAGCCTGGAAGTCATGTCCTGCATGAGCTCCAATCGGTGTATATCAATCCCCAGTAGCCCCAGGCATAGGGCATTGCAGTAATCAAGGTGCAAGGTCAGAAAAGCATGGACTTAAGTTGGCATATCACCAGGTGGGACCAAAAGCATGATCAAAGTGATATTTCTCACATGATAAAAAGAGGTTTTAACAACAGCAGACAACTACGGTTTTAGTGTCAGGCTGCTGTCAAACAAAACACCCAGATTTCTCACCTGGTCAGAGGTAAGCAGCTGGTCACCCCCCCAAGCAAAACCCCAGAAGGTCAACCTGCTGACAACCCCACACCTTGGTGACCTTTGTTCACCACAAGCACCTCAGTTCTGCTGGAGTTCAACCTCAGCCAGTTGACACTTATCCAACCCTGGATCTCAGAGAAGCTGCTGTTAAAGACCGAGACCACACCACCCTATTCGGACACAAAGGACATGTAGAGCTGAGTGTCATCTGCATAGCAGTGAAAGCTCAGCCCATACTACTTTATAATATCTCCAAATAGTAGCATGTACACTGCAAACAACATGGGGTACAGCACGGAGCCCTGTGATACCCCACATGACAGGGGGAGGGGACAAGGAATAAATTCCTGACAACACTCTCTGAGTCCTGCTAGTGAGGAATGATTGAAACCATCTGAGGACAGAACCAGACAATCCACAGAGAATCTGAAGGTGTTCCATCAGTAGCCCATGGTCAACAGTATCATTCCTCTTCTCCAGATGATTCACAGTACCTCTGCCTCCCTCTGTAATTCCTGTATATCCATTGCTTTTTATGCTTTTCCTCACATTAACTACCATACCCCCTTCCTTTCCTTCCCACTTGGTCCATCCTGAACAGAATATAGCCTGGTATGGCCATGTCCCAGTTATGGTTTTTAATTCATCATGGCTCGTTAATGGCCACAATGTCCTCATTGGCTGCTGCTTTGATGGCTTCTAGGACCAGAATCATTTCCTAGACAGCTATGAAAATGATCAGGAGCCTGCAGGGTTGGATGTACAAGGAGAGGTTGGAGGCCCTGAACATGTACTCCAGAGAGGAGAGGAGAGGAGAGAGAGAGAGGTCAAGACCTTCAAGAATTTGAAATGAAAAAAATAGGGTGAGCTAAGAAGTTCTATTCAAGCTCAGTGGGAATTAAAACATAAGGGGACACTGTCTCAAGTTGATGGGCAACAGTTTAGAAGAGAGGCTAGGAGGCTTTTCATGGAGGGTGGTGTGGGCTGGAATGGCCTTCCTGAGGAGGTGGTTTTGATGAACATGGTGGCAGTTTCTAGAGGGAATAGGTGGAGCTGACAGTAGTAGCCACAGATACTGCTAGCTATTTCCAGATATTTCTTGAAATTTCTGAAGAGTTTCTCTCTGTTGCCCCTACTGTGGAAATGCAGAAAGTAAGAAATATTTCTGGAAATATCACAGAAATTTCAGAAATAGCTGACAGTGTGTGTAGCTGCTACTATGAGGTAAAAATAAAAGTGAAGTGGGAGATGGACAGAGGGGAAGGGCTAGTTTTGGAAGAGGCAGGGTCAGTAGCCAGGGATGCCTTCCCCAAGCAACTGGTTATGGAACCAACTCAGTAGAAGGCAATATTGGATCTTGTGCTTACAAACAGGGATAGTGTGATGGGGGTAACAGTGGGGGAGCACCTGGGGAACAGTGACCACCAGTCATTGTGGTTTGAAATCACAGAAAGAGCAGAACCAAACCACACAAAAACACATATCCTGGATTTTAGGGGGGCAGACTTTGGGAAAATGGGGAGATACTTGAAAGAGGTATTAAGGGAATGGGGCAGGAATCAGGGGTTGAGGAACAGTGGGCAGTATTTAAAATGGGGATTATAAGGGCAACAGAATTATGCATTAAGCAGGTTAGCAAGAGGAAAAGGAAGAGGAGACCATTATGGTTTTCCAAAGAGGTAGCAAAGAAAGTGAAAGCCAAAAAGATTGCATTCAGGCAATACAAAAAGGCACAGGCAGAAGGGGATAGGAGAAGTACCAGGAGAAGCAAAGGGAGGCAGGAGGTCAGTAAGGGAAGCCAAAGCTCAGACAGAAGAACACATTGCAAAATCAGTGGTTAGAGGGGACAAAACCTTTTACAGGTACATAAGTGAAAAAAGAAAGGCAAAGGGAGGGATAGTGAGACTGAAGGGGGAGGATGGGGGCCGTGTGGAGGATGACAACTGTAAAGCTGACATATTGAACAGGTATTTCTGTTCAGTCTTTACTGAGGAAGAGGAGGCTAATGGGTCTGAAGGGAGTACAAGGGGTGAGAATGGTGCAGAAATGGACACAAGTCCCTTTACACGAGAAAGGGTCCTGAAGGAACTGGAAGTAATAAGAGTTGATAGAGCAATGGAGCTAGATGGGGTGCACCCCAGGGTCCTTAAAGAACTAAGAGAGGTAGTGGCTGAACCTCTGGCTATCCTGTTTAGCCAATCACTGGAAACAGGGGAGGTACCCAAAGACTGGAGGATAGCAGATGTAGTCCACTGATACAAAAGTGGGAACAAAGAGGAAGTGGGGAACTACAGACCAGTCAGCCTCACCTCGGTAGTGGGGAAGATCATGGAAGCACTACTGAAGGAGAGATTGGTGGAACATCTGGTTGTCAATGGACTACAGGACCCAAGGCAGCATGGTTTCACCAGGGGAGATCATGTCAGACCAACCTGGTTGAATTTTTTGACTGGGTGACTAGGGAGATGGATCAGTGGAGGGCAGTGGACATGGCCTATCTCGACTTCAACAAGGCCTTTGACACTGTGCCACATAGAAGACTATTACACAAACTGGGGAATATGGCTGTGGGCAGGACAGTAGTGTGGTGGGTAGGTAACTGGCTGGGTGGCAGGACACAGAGGGTGGTGGTAAATGGCTGTCACACCACAGAGGGAAGAGTGACCAGTGAGGTACCACAGGGATCGGTGCTGGGACCGGTCCTATTCAACATCTTCATCAGTGACATTGTGCAAGACCTAGAAGACAGAATTTCACTGTTCGCTGATGACACAAAGCTCTGTAACAGAGTAGACACACCAAAGGGTGTAGACAAAATGAGAAGGGACCTGCAGAAACTTGAAGAATGGTCAGGGATTTGGCAGTTGGAATTCAATGCAAAGAAGTGCAAGATATTGCATATGGGGCACAAAAACCCTAACATAATATATCAGTTGGAGGGTGAGGATATAGCATGCACCAAGCAGGAAAGGGATCTTGGGGATATCATCTCTGATGACCTCAAGGTAGGGAAACAGTGTGACAAGGCAACAGGTAAAGCAAATACGATGCTGGGATGCATAGGCAGGGGCATCACCAGCAGGAAAAGAGAGGTCATAATTCCACTATACAAGACACTAGTGAGGCCCCACCTGGAGTACAGTGTACAGTTCTGGAGACCTTACCTACGTAAGGACATAGACAGGGTAGAGAAGGTTCAGAAGAGGGCAACAAAGATGGTGCATGGATTGCATCACAAGTCCTATGAGGACAGGTTCAAGGAACTGAACATGTACTCCCTGGAGTAGAGGAGGGAGAGAGGGGATATGATGGAGACATACAAGTATCTTCCAGGGAGGAACAGGGTGCAGGAATACACTATTTTTAAGCGAAAAAGATGTTCCAGGACTAGAGGGCATAGGATGAAGTTGGAGGGAGGACGATTCAGAGGAAACATGAGGAAGAATTTCTTCACAGAACAGGTGGTGGACAAATGGAACACCCTGCCAGAGGAAGTGGTGGGGGCTGAAACAATCAGGGGATTTAAAAATGCATGGGATAGACATAAAGGAATTCTGGAGGTCAGGGGTAAGGGGCAACAGACTTCTAGGAAAACATAAACTGAACTTACAAGCTCAAATGGGCAGACTAGGTGGGCCATAGGCCCTTATCTGCTGACACTGTCTATGTATCTATGTATCTATGCCAAGGGCCCTGCAATTTTCACAGACTTTTTAATACAACAGCAGTTTCATACAATGGTGTAAGGAGCTAAGAAAGACAGTAATCCCATAATTGCTTCATTCCATCTCCCCATAATAGAAGGTGTGTTTCCCCCACTGATATGAGTTGAGCCTGTATTTGAATTGTTGCTTACTTTCACTAATTATAATACTAAGAGGGAGCTTGTTCCAGGGGTTGACAACTCTCTTCATGTAATAGGCCTTTCTGTTACTTGTATGGAATTTTTGTGGCCTAAGTTGTAAGAGATGACCTCTAGTACATTGGTTGTCATTTTTAAACTCAAAATCCAGCTCATGTAACAGGTATTTGCCTTGCATTATATCGTAGAATAACAGCAAGTCTCCTCGCGGTGTTCTTGTCTCGAGTAACATTAAACCTAGTTCTATTAATCATTCCAGATAGGCTAAATACTTCATGTTGTGTATAAGGTTTGATATTTTCCTTTGAACTTTCTCAGGTTTGTCTAGTGCCCCTTTGTTTATTGGTCCCCAAACCAGGCTACCATAGTCTAGTAAGGGTCTGATGTAATTCCTATACATAGGCAATACAGGGAACTGAGGGAAGGAGGGCACAGGAATCTGACAAAGGTTAGTACCACAATAGTGGCTGTCTGACAAAGTGCACATTTAAAAGCTACTTAGGACAAATTGATTCTACACCTACCACAAGTGCAATTGTGTAGGAGAAGGAGTGGCAATACTGATTTCCACTTATTGTAGGGATCTGTAATGGCATATAACTCTGACATACAGGGGCAGCATGAACACTGTGAACAACATAGGGGATAGCACTGAACCCTGAGGGCTGGCATCACCTACTGAGGTTAAGTCCAGGATTTGGCTGGAGACCCAGGCAGTCTTAAACACTGCCTGCTCTGAGACAAGAACACTAATGGCAGTTAAAAATAAATGCATGACCTGAGGGTGATGGTGAAGCGGATGCTCGCTGCCACCAGCAGGGCACTCTGAGGCATGGGAGGGGGCTTGCCATGCATGGACAGCCAGCTGACCCCCCCTGGAGCAACTCATTACAGAGACACTCACTGATGTCGCTGTCTACAGTGAGGTAGACAGGGTGGACACCATGGCAGGTAGGGCCATCAAACGTGCATGTGGCCATGCAATTCCAGCCAACACTGTGGCCACATTAACCCTCTTGTAATGTACCCACAGTCAGCACATGCCCTGCCCAGAGAGGTGTGATGTCCACCAGGGAACAACCCACTATCACAGTGACATCGGCAACCCCAGTGACAGGACACACCTCAGCAGAGCACAAAGGTACATATGCAAACCCCAAGGGTGTTATGTGGTAGGCAATGTCCCTACCAACTCAGTAACATACCATTTTCCCCCTTCCCCCAACAGGTGCAGAGCCAGAGACAGAGCCCATGGCTGAGATAGGGAGTGAGAAGGACAGCACCCTCGCCCAACAAGAGAAGGACACCACGATGGAGAGTGACACACCTGCGAGGACAGACACGCAGCATACATGGGATGTATGTGCAATGGACTTGCACAGACAAGGCCCTTGCATGGGTGCAGACCCCTACAAAGGCAGAGGTGCCATCAGTGGTACAGGTTGACATGGGATGAACATGGTGCCGCTCACTGAAATGGTGATGAGTGCCCATCTGACCGTAACAGGCTATACAGAGCAGCTCGGGCACACACATACATCAAGGGACAGTACCGGCAACTGCAGCAGCTTGAGTTTGACCACCTAGACACACAGCACTGGAACACTGCTGCTGTGGTAGCCTAGATGGAGGTGAACAAAGATTTGTATATGGCCCTCCTGTGGTGCACCATTGCACTCAAGGGCATCCACGAGCTCATGTGTAGCCCACCGGCCACAGACATTCTGGGGCACCACACTTGGGTGGCTACCACTGACATGGAAACACAGTGGTCACCACCAGCAGCATGTTCGATGCAGTGGCCAGAGGAGGACAGGCACTCCTTGCCATACACAGTGCCTGAGATGCCATGCCATGGTGATGGCAGGGGTTTGCAGACACAGCACACACTGCCAACACCCAGGGACAGTGATGGCAGAGGCATGTCAGTGGGTGTCATGTGGCAGCAGGAGGCAGATGGTGCCAACAGTGAAGGCACAGGCCCTGACAGAGTCACAGGTGGACAAAGGGGCAGGACTGGACAATGCACCCAACCACTGGAACATAGATTCAGAAGTAGAACATCGGCTCATCTCATGGACTGGCCTGACACATAGGAGATAGGGTAGCAATGTTCCACCATGCACAGCTGCACGTCACACCTGAAGTGGGCATACACACACATCATGCCATGACCACAGCACAGCCAAAGCAGGGTGATAGGTGTAGGACACTAGCACATGCACACATGTGAAGTGCACGTGCATGGAACATCCCCAGCACCCACCCTTAAAGAGATGGACTCAGGGACATCATTCATCATTATGCACCACCACGCCACCGCCCACACGCACTGCCCCAACATGCATATGCAGGGCTACTGTGCCATGCACCCTGCTGAATGAGGGCATGGCACAGTGGCATGCCAAGGCTGCAGGTCATGGTGGGGACACTACATCTTGGCCTCTTGCACTGTGTGGTATTAGCAGTGGGACATGCCCTCCACAAGTGCCTGCCAGGCCACACAGCCACCCACTATCCCTGGCACCCAGACATGCATGGTGTTGGCATCACCATCACCCTGGGGGGGCATTGGGTGGCACTGGAAGCATTGGCACATTTGTGTATATTGCAGTGTTGTGCAGCATGGCACACACCATGAACACCCTGCATACCTTGGCGGGGCTCATCATGAAGCTCCTGCTGGTATGGTCCAGGCACTAGAACTGCATCTTCAACTGACCAGTTGTCTTCTCTATGACAGCCCTCATACATTTGTGTGCCGAGTTGTATGCCACCTCAGCTGGGGTTGCAGGGGTATGCAATGTTGTCATCAGGTTAGTTTGCAATGGATATCCATTGTCACCTACAGGTGTGTGGAAAAATGTGTCAGTGACATAGTGAATATGGGAGTGTGTCAATAAGTACCCAGTACAGTGTGTGCTACTCACCATGCAACTACCCATCAAGTCGTCCAGTATGAGGCAGTGCACCCATGCCAGACCCATCCAGGATATAGATGTTGTGCATTTAGCCCTGGTACTTGGCACATATGTCCGTGATGATGCCCCTGGCATCACATATGACCTTACAGTTAATGCTGTTGTAGCCCTTGCAGTTCCTATAAGCCTCCTCATGTGCCACTGGTGTAAGGATGGCAATGTGTGTTCTATTGATGGCACCGCACACATTAGGCATGCCATGCATTGCATAGAATGCCTCTTTGGTCACCCATACCTCTGCTGGTGTAGTGGGAAATATGATGTGCTCCCTCAGATGCTGAAGGAGGGCATTCGTTACCTGTGCAACTGCTCTGGACACTGAGGACTGGCACACACCAACTGTGTCACATGCTGGAACAACCCCCGTGGCATATTAGCCCAGGGTGCATAGCATATCGGTCTCCATGGCTATGGTGTGTGACTACCATGTCCATGGTTCAACAGCTCCATGGATGCTGTCACACAGCTGGGAGATGGTGGCCCATGGTAGACAGAACCGCTCAATGTAGTAGGTGTCACACAGTGCTGATGCATCGATGCATGTGTGGAACACACACGGTTGCAGCTGCATTGCTGTCTCTGCTCTGCAAGCTCAGCAATGAGGTGTACATACATTAGTATGCCTGGACACATAATGATGCACTCACCATGCTTCCTGTGCAACAGTGCACTGCCGTCAGTGTTCTCCTATGTACTGCCACTTTGTGGCTATTACACCTTTAAGGGGCATGGCCGTGTGGCAGTATGACACACCTGGACATGCAACAGTGCTGTGTGCCGTGGCTTGTAGCACATGCACTGTTCAGCATGGTGGGCATTATGGTGGAGTTGAGGGCAATGTTTACATGCCATCCCTTCCATGTGGTGGAGTCCAAGTATATGAACAACTGGGGGTACAGGGACCTGTGGGCCATCAGGGCCTTTGAACGGGTAAGTGTACTGTGCAGTGTCCATTGTGCAGTGGGCAAGGTGGGGTGCTCACATGTGTACATGGCATGTGTCAGGCTAATGAGTGTCTTATAACACCCACAGGACCAGCGTGGGATGCCCAATCGAATGGAGCTGACCCTACAGGGGTAGCCCGACAGTGGCAAGCTCTATGTCTCTTCCAGGGCAGCCTGCAAGATGTGGTTCCAGCATTGGCTTCCAGGATACATGATTCTGAAAGGGGCAGGGGATGATCTCTTCTACAAGGATGGCACATACGGGGCATGGGAAGTCTACGTCCCAGCACTGGTGAGTACCCTGGACCTTGAGGGTGCGTGTTGTACAGCATGTGTGTAGGTGTATGATCACTATCCCTTTCTCATTCAGTGCTACAGGAGACCAGTGAGATGAATGACGCTGCACTTTAATGGCAGACACCCACTAGCATTGAATGTCCAGGAGGAGGTGGAGGATGATGGGGACAGTGAGGCATCCATGCCAACATGGCCCTGACCAGTGACCGGCTCACAGGAGGGGGCAACAGCAGCTGGCAGCAGGGCCATGTAGTGTTGGACTGGGCATGTTGATGGAGTTCTGGAGTGTGTGTTGGCCATGGCCATGCTGAATGGGGCCAGAAATGCATTGGGGTACCATTCTGGACACCACTGGGCTGCTGTTACCTTCATTCATGGGGTGGGCAGTGCAGATGGGCTACACATGGGACATGGTGCGGTATAGGGGAGGATGCCTGTGTGTTAGCAAGATGGGATGTGTTTTTCTGGGGCGTGGGGTGGGTTTGTTGGGGACAGGGTGTGTTTCTGTGGGGCTGGGGGTCATGTTTGCAGGGCTCCAAGGTGTTGTAGGCAGGAGGGATGTGCTGGGTGCACTGGGAGCTATTCTTTGAGGGGTGGTGGGGTTTAGTTATTGCTGTCCTTTGTTTACATTACTGTTCATAATTAAATCTGATGTGTTTAACCATATGTGTGTTCACTATCTTGGGGGGGAGGGGGGCTGCATATTCAATGCCAGGCAGGGCCTGGCCTGTTGGGAATGATGTTCAAGCATGTGCCCATGTGTGGCCATTCACTGGACTGTCCCACACAGGAGCAGGTCTGCAGCCATGGTGGTGGTCCATGTGCATGTCTCACTGTCGTGACATGCTGCTGGCCATGGCCGTCATGTGTGGTGGTGGTTTGTGTCCCAGCAACATGGCACGTGTGGCTGCCTCGTGTACTCCACTATGCAGCACGCCTGGTAGGCAGTGTTGCTGTGCAGCTGCCTTGTCACCAGGGCACATGTCAGCACACATGATGTACTTAGGCGTGACGCCGATGCATGTGTGGGTCGATGCGTGCTGCTACCTGAATGCCTGTGATGAAATTCTTTGTGTGGTATGTGCACAACTATGTTACCTTTTACATGGTGTAACTGCGTTCTGTCATAAGTGGCATTTTGCATATGTTTTGCATTTGCCTACGCACCACGTTACGCGGCCATGCCCAAGTGTAGCAGTGCCTCGGAGTGTTGGCATTTTCTTCTGCACTACTGCTGCGCACATGCTACATGCCCTTCATGCATGCTGCATTCCAATGGTTTAATCATTGAAGTGACGTAGCACTTACACATCAGCACTACATGCAGTGGGTATCTTCCATGATCATGCATAGTGCCCATTGCTAGTGTTTGGTGGCCTATAACATAATCCGTATATGAATGGTTTACTGTTATTACCTTCTGTTTTAATTCATATACACTCAACATGTTGTCCATTTGTTATATTTTGTCTGAAATATTTGAGGATTTTATTTTATCATGTATAAAGTCTGCCACACAACCGCCTTTCTTTCTACTTCTATCTTGTCTGTATATTTGATAGGCTGGGACTGATGTTCCCCAGCTGTCTTCGGTATTCTACCACGTTTCGGCAAGAAAAGCCATTTTGATGTTACCATTTGGCAGCATTATTGATTCTAGATCCTCTTTTTTGTTTCTTAGTGTCCTGACATTACTTACTGTAAATAACATTATGTACCTGGTTTATTAGTGGACTTAACAGTTTTTGTCCCTAGCTGTACTGTATTTTTCCACACAGGGTACTAACCTTCCCCCCTCCATTGTTAGTTTAAATGCTTATTTGATAAATTGTGGTTAATAAACCTAATGGACCTATTCTGCCAGCTTTGTTCATGAGCTGGAAGGATAAAAAGGATCCTTATTTGAGTTCATTACTGTTTGGCCTTTCAATATAGTGCTGTCAAAACAGCACATGGATTACCACACTGCAGAAAGCACTAAATGCAGTACAGCGACAGGGGGTTTACAGCGATTGGGAATAACCGCTACCCCTGTCACAGTATGGTGAAATTAGGAAGTGTCAAGCAGTCTGCCGGTGGTGTGCCTTGTTGAGCTGCTGCTGTGGTGGAGTGGCTAGGACACTAGCACCTGGCAGCATAAGGGACCTGGAGCCACAGTTCGATTCACCCCAGGTTCTGTACTGTTGCAGCTTAATTAAAAAAAAAAAGAACAGAATTTGTGTGCCTACAGTGTTTTGCTCCACCCCTGAAGTCCACCCTCCTTGGAGTTAGTTATATTAATTTTTGGGGGTGTGGGGGCAGAGCTCCCCACAAAAAACAAAACGTCCCATTGAATTCAGTAGGCTGTGCGAGGTGCTTTTATTGTTAGTGTTTTCACCAACATTGTTTCAGTTTGCATGGTTTTGACTGCGGCATTATTTGGCCTCACAATTTCCTTTGCAGCATTATTACCCTGTGCATTCAGTTTCTGTGTGCAGCTATTGATGCTACTAACTGCCTTGCATTGCAGCCTTGAACTGGCCTGAAGAGAATCTAAACTCACTGAGGTCACTTCAGAGCTGGGAGATAAAGTACAGTAAGTGGTATGTGTGGGTCCACTGTTTGAAAATAAACTTGTATAATCTAAAGCCCCTAAAACTGGGAGGCTTGTATATTAAGACTTATTAACATAGAATTTTATGGCAGATATCAATCTCTTGGCCCATCTAGTCTGCCCATTTTGTTCTGCCAATAGTATTATCCGAGATACTACTTGATAACCTGCCCGTTTATCCTCCACCCATCCCTTTCCCTAAGGATATCTTATATCTGTTGAATGCATTCTTGATCCCCACCACTGTTTTTCCCTATCATCTCCACTGGAAGACTGTTTCAGGAATCCACCACTCTTTCTGTGAAGAAGTATG
Source organism: Neoceratodus forsteri (assembly GCA_016271365.2). Classification (NCBI taxonomy): domain Eukaryota; kingdom Metazoa; phylum Chordata; order Ceratodontiformes; family Ceratodontidae; genus Neoceratodus; species Neoceratodus forsteri. The sequence goes on from CM028133.1 coordinate 998,295,728, forward strand.
TCCTGGCATCTCTCCTGAATATACACCCCTCCAGCTTCTTATTATGCTCCCTTGTCCTCGAGCTCCTTTTTTTCAGAAAGATACTTCCCCTGTACTCCATCTATGCCCCATGAAGTATTTAAAGGTCTATCTTATCCTCCCCTTTCAGTGTGTACATATTTAGGTCCTTAGGTTTCTTCTTGTAGGGTTTCTGATGCAGCTCCTGCTCCATTAGTGTTTCCCTCCTTTGGGCCACCTCCACTCTGTCTATGTCTTTTATGAGATGTGTTCTCCAGAACTGGAAACAGTTCTCTAGGGGGGGTCTTACTAGCAATCTATAAAGAGGCAATATCAACTCTCTCTTTCTGCTGTTGATACCCCTCCTTATGCACCCCAGTATTCCACAAGCCCTCCCAACTAACTTGTTGACTGGGATTTGAGGTGCCTCTTTCAGTTGGAGCACAAAAATGGTCACCAGGGTAGAAACATAGAAACACAGAATTTGACGGCAGATAAGGACCGATTGGCTCACCTAGTCTGCCCATTTTCCTACCTAACAGATAAGCTGCAGATCCTAGTTAACCAACAGCTTACTTCTTCCTACCCCCACTAGGACTGCCTTATGTCTGTCCCATGCATTCTTGAATTCCCCCACTGTACTTGATTCCACAACCTCCTCAAGGAGGCTGTTCCATGCATCCACAACCCTCTCTGTGAAAAAATACTTCCTGATATTGCCTCTGAGCCGTCCTCTTCTATCTTCAAATTGTGCCCCCTTGTTCTTGCACATCTCTTTTTCTGAAACATACTACCATCTTGGACATTGTTGATTCCCTTGAGGTACTTGAAAGTTTCTATCATGTCCCCTCTCTCCCTTCTTTCCTCAAGGGTATACATATTACACTCCTTTAGTCTTTCTTCATATGTCTTCTGGTGCAGACCCTGCACCATTTTGGTTGCCCTCCTCTGGACAGTCTCCACTCTGTCTATGTCTTTAGGAGATGGGGTCTCCAGAACTGCACACAGTACTCCAGATGGGGACTCACCAACTGTCTGTACAGAGGGATAGCAACTTCTTGTTTTCTACTATTGATGCCTCTCCCTATGCATCCCTGTATCCCCCCAGCCTTCCTTACTGCCTTCTCACATTGCTTGCCCACCTTTAGGTCATCTGATATAATTACCCCCCGGTCCCTTTCCAGTTTTACTGTTGTCAGTATCTCACCCCCAATTGTGTACTCTTCCCCTGGGTTTTTGTTTCCCAGGGTAATGAAATGAAAGCTTACTGCAATTCAAACTGCATGGTGCAGTATTTTAAAATGACACCTGTGAACTGCTACAATTCATGCCTCTCAAATGTATAACTTGTGCTTGCAGTGGAGTAACTGGATGAATTGATCAGATGACCCATTTCTGTGAAGAGAAGAAGTACAGTACTTCCTCGCATCTCTTCTGAATTTAGCCCCCCTCCAGCATCATAACATGCCCCCTTTTCTTGAGCACCTTTTTTCTGATAAATACTTCCCTCATTTGCCTTATTTACCCTCATAAAGTATTTAAAGGTTTCTATCATATTCCCCCTCCCTCCTCTCTTCAAGGGTGTACATACAATGTCCTTTAGTCTCTCCTCATAGGACGTTTGATGCAGACCTTGCACCATTTTATTTGTCCTCCTCCGGATCATTTCCACTCTATGTCCTTCTGGAGATGTGATTTCCAGGACTGGGCACAGTACTCTAGGTGGGTTCTTAACAGCACCCTATATAGAGGCAGTACCATCTGCCTCTTTTTGCTGGTGATACACCTCATGATGCACCCCAACATTCCACTAGCCTTCCTGACTGCCTTGTTGCTCTGCCTGGTTGACCTTTGGTCATCCAGTGTGATTACCCCAGGTATCTATCCTGCTTGGTGGTCATCAATAACACAAAGGAATCTATTGCTTCTTTCTAGGAGGTAATATTATAGCATTTCTGAACACTTTAAAATGGCAGCCAAACAAAAGGAGGACACTGTAAAAGTGTCTAAGCACCTACTACAATGGTTGGCAGAGTGGTAGGCTCCCCAACACAACTATCGTTAACTCACCAACCCTCCTGTGTTGCACCAAGGTCTGATTGATTCATAAATCGGGGACTGAGTGTGGAAATTATTTCTGTATGTAGGGCACACAGGACTGGCAAGGGCCAGATGTAAAAACCTCAGTAGCCAAACTTGCTCACAAATGATGTCCTCCATCAAGTAAAACCTCCTATGCTAATTTAGAGTTGAAGAATGGCTTGGGACAGTGGAACGAGGGACTGCTGGCCCTGTCTGGGATAGAGCAAAAAACTCTGAAGCAGCATCCCCCTCCTGAAGGGACTTGCTAATCTGAAGGTGGACAGAGCAATGGATCCAGATGGGGTGCATCCAATGTTATTGAGGGAGCTTATGGAAATATTACTTGCACCTCTGACAGTTCTGTTTAACAGCTCATTGGAAACAGTAGTTCCAGAGGACTGGAGGAAGGCAGATACAGTCTCACTACACAAAAGTGGTAGCAGGGTAGAGGCTGGCAATTATAGACCAGTCAGCTTTACATCAGTGGTAGGAAAGTGAACAGAATCACTAATGCAGTAAAGGATTGTGGAATATTTTGAATCCAGTAGATTACAAGACCCAAGAGAGCATGATTTCACAGGATGGAGGTCAGGTGAAATGAATCTGATAGGATTTTTTTGACTGGCTGAGCTAGGAACTAGATCAGTGTGAAGCAGTGGATGTAGCCTACCTAGATTTCTGTAAGGTATTTGACACTGTTCAACATAGTAGACTAGTAAACAAGCTGGGTAGAGATGGGCAAATTTTTTCTTCTGCCAATGGACTTCTGGTGAAATGCTGATTTCGCCTCTGCAAGATTTTATGGAATTTCCGTGAAGATTTTGCAAAGTTTCCCCAAAACTGTGATTTCGGTTATGTCCAACTAAACTAAAAAGTATGTTTTCAAATTGCACAACATTTGACATGTTTGCAATCCCAGAGCCCATACAAAGATGTGTCAAGTTTCAGAGCTCTATCTTTAAAAACAACTGAGTTATAGTCCTGCAAACTTTCAGAAATTTTAAAATTACAGTTATTAACTGTGAATTAAAAATGTTTGTGCAAATCGCACCAAATTTAGTACATTGACATTACCCATGCCAATACATATGTATGCTAAGTTTTGGATCACTAGCTTAATGCTAACGGAGGTATAAGCATCCAAATGTTCAGACCTTTTAAAAGTTACATTTTGCATTACATAAACTGCTGAATTTTAAGACCCTATAAGTTTAAAGTTAGAGAATAGAATATCACCAATGTTGTTAACTTCATTGACCCTAAATATTAGGCTTTAAGGTAACCACCATGATCCAGCATCAGAAGATCATAATGCCATGCTTATGACACAGGAGGCAGGTCATAGCTAAACCTTACAATCTCTATTTTGCAGTTTCTAAGAATTTTCTAAGAAAGTATGCATCTACAGTAAGTTTTCAATTATGTAGCTCCAAAGGTGGCAAAGTTCTAAGCACAGAAATACTTTCAGAAATTTTCACATGAATAATAAATTGCTAGACTTTGAGCCCCTATTACTTCCCCATTCTTCATTCAAATGTCATGAAACTCGGCAATCATTTAGGGTGGCCTGTCTCAGACAAAATGCATGCCAAATTTCAGACACCTAACTTTAACAGGGACTGAGTTATGGACAATTAAAGAATTTTGGAAAATTCAGAAAATGTTTGTGACATTTCATGAAAATTCCTTGATTTCAGAATTTGATAATTTTCCCCACCTCTAAAGCTGGGTAGATTAGACATGGGTCCAAAGGTGATAAACTAGCTATGAAATTGGTTCGAGGACAGGCAACAGAGTGTGGTTGTAAACAGAGTTCACTCCAAAGAAGGTAGGATGACCAGTGGGGTGCTTCAGGGATCTGTGCTGGGTCCAGTCCTCTTTAATATCTTTATAAGTGTCATTGCAGAGGAGTTGGAAGGGAAGGTCTGCCTCTTTGTGGATGACACCAAAATTTGTAGTAGGATGCACACTTTGGGGGGGGGGTGGAAATGATAGGCAGAGACCTAAGAAAATGAGAGGAGGGGTCAAGGATATGGTAGCTATGTTTCAGTGCAAAAAAGTGCAAAATAATCTACTTAGGGTACAGAAACCCAGGGGCAGAGTACAAAATGGGTGGAGTCATATTGATGACCACCAAGCAGGAAAGAGTTCTAGGGTTAATCATATCAGATGACCTAAAGGTGTCCAGTCAGCATGAAAAGAAAGTGGGCGAGGGGGCAAGTGAATGCTGGGGTTCATAGGGAGGAATATCATCAGCACAAAAAGGCAGGTAGTGTTGCCTATGTTTTGATCACTGGTAATGCCCATCCTGAGATTATTGTGTCCAGTGCTGGAGACTACATCTTTAGAAAGACATGGGGCCCAATTCTCAAAACCCTGCATCTAACACAAGGTACTTGCACCAAACAGATATGGTGCAAGGTGCAACTTGCATCCAGGGCTGCCTCCATGCATATCACAAAGGTGGCCTCGTCGACCACAGGCCACCTGCCCCAAACAGGTCCTGCGCAACCCTTGCGCCTGTGCAATGGGTTGCGACAAGGTGCAAGGGTGCCCTGCGCGAGAAGCAAGCAGCCACAGCCCAAAGGAGCGATTCACAGACAGTGCCCATAGAAGCAGAAACTAAGTCCCTGTAGACCAGCTTGGACTGGTGTAAGGGGACTTAAAAACTGCTGCCCTGTGTGTGCTGCTGGGTGTATAGTGGCACAGGTACCTGCACCCCAATCCCTGATGTGCCCCGCAACAGCAGTCATGGTGTGAACCCCTCACCAGACCCCCAATGACGCCATCAGTGGCATACAGTGCACTCCTCCATTGGTGGTCCAGTGCCCTCTAACCCCCAACACCTGCCAGTAGTGACCCCCTCACCTCTCAGCTCTGGGATGAGTCACGGACTGGCGATGCCCTCCACATACCTCAACAGCCCCAACTGGACTGCATGTGCAGCAGTCTGTCCCATGTGCACTATGCCCTCCATGCAGAACAGGTCCCATAGATATGGGGCACACTGGGTTGCAGAGCCGCAAAGGGCCTGCTGCAAACCCTGTCCATGCATCACACATTCACCACAAGGGCAGGGTTGCCGCAAGCATGGGGACTTAGGTGCCTGTACCCCTCCTGTATGTGAATCGGGTGCAGGGTCTCTGGTGCACAGGGCAATGGCACAAGCTGCTGTTTGCCGCAGCTTGCACTGGACTTAGGCCTCTTTGAGAATCAGGCCCATAAAATGGAGGTGGGATAGAGAAGGGCAACTAAAATGGTGCAAGGTCTACATCAAAAACCCTACGAAGAGAGGACAAAGGACGTCAGTATGTACACCTTGGAACAAAGCATGGAGAGATGAGATATAATACAGACTTTAAAACACCTCATGGAGATAAACAAGGTGTAGGACGGGGGATATTTTTCAGAAGAAAAGGTGCTCAAGAACATGTGGATATGGTATGAAACTGGAGGGATGTAGATCCAGTAGAAATATGAGGAAGTACTTCTTCACAGAAAGAGTGACACATTCCTGAAACAGCCTTCAGGTGAAGATGGTAAGGGTGAAAACAGTGGTGGGGTTCAAGAATGCATGGGATAAGCACAAGGGAATCACAGCAGAAAGGAAGGGAGATGGGAGAAAGAGCTATAGGTCAGGCATGGTCTCTCAGTAATAGTGTAGGTAGAGAGAAATGGGCAGACTAGATGAGCCATGTAGTCTTTATCTGCTGTCAAATTCTATTTTTCTATGTCATCTGGGACTGAGATAGGGCATGAGAAAAAAGAACCAGAACTGTACGGGGCAGCCATCCTATTGATATAAGGGAACTAGAAGTATGGCACCTAGCACAGAAATGGTATCTGAACCTGAATGACCAGACCAGAGCCAGCAGCCTAAGTTCATCTGTTAAAGAGGGTCAGTAGGCCTCCCAGGTGTTTATCCTCCCTGCCAGATCCCCCACTGTATCACTACATGCAGTTAATGACCCCTGATAATTTGAATCACCACCCCCTCCAAAGTCTGGCAAAGTACCTGAATTTTAACCCAAACAACAGAGCTCTCACCAGTAAAAAAACCTACAGTCAGACCATAAGCCACTGCTTTATCAGTAGTTAAGGATCCTACTCCAAAGGTGCATGGATTGTCCCTGACTGAACAGACTTTAAAGATGGTACCACCTCCTATGGGGCCCTCTAGTCAGCCTGGGGGAGCTGAGACTGTTGCTGAAAATAAGTCCGTAAAGCAACCAAAGCTGAGCCTGACACTGATGCCCTGGTCATGCTCACCAATGGATGTATCATGAGTCAATCAGAGGAAAGGGAGCTGGCCCAGTGATGGGAATATCTAGCAGGTGAGTTGCTGCCTCCAGGAAATACTCCTTGGGGGCTTTAAAAAATTCTTTAGTGGTACCAGGTGGAGAGAAAGATATGGAGATGGTTAAAACTTGACTGTCCCACATATACATATCCCTATTTACCAGCATATAGAATGGAAAAGAGAGGAATTGCTCTTTGAATTCTGCACTCAAAAAAAAACTATGCAAAGTATAGCCTCGCTAAAGTAAGTGATCAGAGGTACCTGGGTGATACATAGAGCCTGGCCACTTCAAGGGTACCTAACATGTACCAAGCCCTCAAGCTGGCCCACCATTATGCCCTGTACATGAAGTAGATGGCAGATGTATAAAAGGTATGCAGAAGAAGTCAGAAACTCATATGGGACATTCTACACCAAGCCAGACCTAAAGTACTACTTTTAAAGTACCCAAGGTGCAGTTCATCTATGTGCTGTCTTGTGTGCAATCTGGAGGATGCCTATGCTCTCAAGCTGTCATATTTCAGCACCCCCCTTTTTCCTGATTTTTTTTAAATGTTATTAAAATAAGTTTTCCAGTTCCAGCTTTTAAATCAACTAAAACATCACAGTATGTCCATTTTGTCAAGTATTGAATGGAGACAAAATACAAATGTTTTTACATAACTAAATAGAGAAATTTCTCAATCAAAAGTTGCTGCAACACTCTCAAGTTCAAGTTATTTGCAACATTTATTGGTTCCTACCACATTCTCAATGTCTAGTTAATTGCAACAATCACATGTTTTTGCAACATTTTCAATTTCCATATAAAGGAGTGGCCACCTTGAGTGATCAAAGTTACAGCTGGAAGGATATGCCCACCTGCCCATCAATTGACAGTGCCCTTGCTATGGCTGGTGTGCCAGAGACTGCTGGGAGGACAGAGTGATGTGGGTACAGCATGCACATCTGATGGTGAAGTAGACCGTTTGTGTTCTAGTAACTGTTGAGTGCAAAGACTGGTTGTTCCTCCTTGGGGCTCTTGCATTTTTTCAGTCTGAACACTGATGCCAAGGAATGTACAGTAACTGTTTTGTTTAGAGTAACAGAAAAAGAAAGATAAACACATATTACTGTATATGTGGAAAATTATCCCTTGATGAACCATTAGGGCCTCCTTTCCCCATTCACATTTTTAAAAAACAAACATAACTGGAGAATACAGTTAATAGAATCTGCTCATGTCATGTTGCCAACAAAGTAATAATTGTCAGTTTCCACAAGCTGCGAGTTTTTCAGTTCTTGCTGTTACCCTTGTCTGAGCTCGTAACAGATGTTGTACAGCCTAAGATGAATGCTACCTCAGGTAAAGGTACATGCTTGAAAATAGTACAGTAAGATGGTACACTGTGTTTCATGTGGGTTACAGGTATTAGGAAGTGACACCATTAGCTAGGAGACCTTTAGGTGGTGGTTCATAGGGTTTATTTATGTTGCCTTATTTGTTAGAACTGATATGTCATATCAGGTTACTTGGTCATAGTGCTCCGAGCGTCCAGGAGGGTGGGGCTTTTAGATGAGCCCCAGAGGTGTGGACCCCAGGGCTGAGGGGAATCCTGTTGCTTTTCTATTATGAGTATTCTATGCATTACAACCATTGTGCCAGCCAGGAGTCTCAATGTGGCCTGGTGGACAAGGAAGGTGCAACCCTTGTTTACTGGAGCCCCAAAGTGGAGTCTGTTTCTTGATGCCCATAGTGCTCGTCAAGGGCATCAAAAATCAACAAGGGTATGTGTAGCCTCTAAAAGGAGCCCTGGCTTCTGCTGAAGGTCTATGAGACCTCTCAGAGTTAACCTCTGCTCACTTGGAGGGCTGGGCCCACTAGTATCTCCCAGAAATCTAGGGGGAGGAGCCAGCAGACTGCAGCTGGAAAGCAAGAACTAGCTGGAGTTGGTCTGAGGGAGCTGTTTCCCAGGCATGCAATGCCTGCATCCGATCTCTTCTAAACCTCTGTTTCAGTGAGTTGATCAACTAGAAACTCAGACAACTGTGGCAGCTGCCACTTGCTGAGAGCCCCAAAAGGGTGGAACCCTCCCCCCAACAACTGCATGAAGGAGAAGCCAGAGAGGGAGTGCTGCTCTAAAGAAATTTGAGAACACCTAAAGATTTGGATGCTGAATCTTTATTGCAGACCTGAACTTCATACTCCTCTAACAAGTAAGTGATGTGGGCAGCCAGCAGTGCCCCTTCCCTGCACCACTCAGGTGGCTTTGATAATGGAGGCTGATCTGGACATTGTAGCTATTACTGAAATGTGGTATACTGGAAATCATGACTGGGATGTAGCTGTGTACCATATTATACTCTGTCTAGAAGAGATGGGAGAGGGGTAAAAATGGAGGGCGGTGGCTCTTTACATCAGGGTCGGTATTAGGGTGATTGAGGTACAGGGAATGCATGAGAGAATGGAAATACTTTGGGTCACCCTTGAGATGGGCAACTGCACTGCCATTCACACGGATGTGATATGCAGACCTCCAGCACAGGGCGAGGAGGTGGACAAGGATCTAGTGGAATCCATCCACACAATGACAGCTAAAGAGGAGGTGCTGCTGTTAGATGATTTCAATCTGTCAGATGTGGATTGGAGCATCCCAGCTGCTGCCTCAGCCAGGAGCAGGGACATTCTGGACTCTGTACAAGGGGAAGGCCTCAGGCAGCTAGTGCTAGAGCCCACCAGGGAGGATGAAATTTTGGACCTGGTACTCACCAGTGGGGACAGGATTGATGAAATCATGGTGGCCAAACACCTGGGATCTAGTGATCACAGCACAATGTGGATTAGCATGAGTAGTGTGGCAGAGTCAAACCACACAAATATCTAAAAGGCATAAATAGGGCACCAGAGGGTAGCACCTTTTAGAAAAGGAGATGTCCAGGAACAAGGGGGCATTATATGAGGTTGGAAGGGGGTAGACAAAGGGGTAGCATGAGGAGGTATTTCTTCACAGAAAGGGTGAAGGATGCATGGAATAGACTCACAGCAGAGGTGGTGGTAGCAAATACAGTGGTGGGATTCAAGCATGCATGGGACAGGCATAGGGGAACCCTAGCAATAGGAACAAAGAGGTAAAGCCAGAGATCAATTATGATCCACAGCTTCTAAGCTAGGAAGGGAAGATGGGAAGACTAGATGGGCCTAGATGTACTTAGTTGCTGTCAAGTTCTATGTTTTTATGTTTCTAAGAGTTAATTTGGCTAGCAACTATCTCCCCACAGGGTCAGATCTTGAGAAAGGTAAGGCAGCACTTGTGTCAGCCTCAAAATGAGGGGTATCTGCCTCTCTTGGGATGGTAACCAATGGAGAACCTCAGACGTGGAGATTGAGCCCTGGAGAGTATATAATTAGGCCTTGGGCTTCCTGTCTATGGTGGTCAGTACTGGGAGACAGTGGGAGGAGTACCTGTGGTAACTTTGGACCCCAGGAAGTGCCTGTCTACATAAAACATGTAAATTGTGGGTCAGATTCCCCAGATTCAGCCTTACTTCTGTGTAAGGTTATTTATGCAGCATCAGCAGATTTAAGGGCCTAGATGTTACTTCCCTTAAGCCCCCTTCTGGGAAGGTAGTGGGTCAATTATGTACCAGGACTAGGGGATGGTTGGATGGTCGAATTCTTCAGGCAGCTTCAGGGAGCCAAATGCCTCTTACTGTGCCTGAAGTCTGACAGGAAAAGGAATGATCCAAACTGTAAAAAAGTAAAAGTTGGCCCTGTTTGAAGACCCTCTGTGAGTCCAAATCAGTACCCTAAAAGCTAGAAGAGGGTCACTGCATCCATTATTAGTCACAGAACTCTTACCTAGACTAGGAAAAGTCTGATTGGGACAGAGCAAGTATTCTTGCAATGTGTCTAAACAGCAAAGAAAGAGCAATCATAGTGGTACTCCAATGGATTGCTTGCAACCCCTGCCTCAGTTCTGGACTGTTTGAGAATGGGAATTATACAATGGCAAGAAATGTTCCTCCACTCTGATTGGTCAGCGTGTATCTGAGACAGTGATGTTATCTCAGTATAACATCACTGTATCAAGTCCAGACACACACATGACCATCTTACATTAAACATATCACTTTCCACAGTGCCCTCGCAAGCTCCAGTCATCCCATAGAGCCCCCTCTTCCCCCCAAGACTGCAACTGTCCACAAAAAAATGCCACAAAGTCAAGCCAAACCGCAAATCTTTTTTTTTTTGTTTCAGTCTACCATGGTACGAGTCTAACTGAGTTCACAGAAGCAGCTCCATACAGTGTGGGCTTGAGAGTGTCCAGTCTGTCACAGTTCACCGCACCACTCCAAGCAGACTGTACCCTTGGCTTACTGGCATGCCAGACAAGCACCTCATACCCCCCCAACCCCTACCCCATTCTCAGAGTTGTCAATGGACCTCAAGTCAGCCTTAAAAAATGCCACCAAACTCCAGTTTATGTTTTACTTAAATTGCCATTACCAGCCACATCTCACACATGGCTCACAGCACAACAATGACTATGTGCAAGGGCATAGCACTCCCCCGCTCTGCTCTGAAAGGTTTTCCAGGATCGGATTTCCTGATATCCTGGCAACAAGAAACTAAGCACAACGTTAAACAATCCGCCATAAACTAATTTAAATTTAAAATATGTCTGTCTCATTGCTAGTACAGTGATTCACCTGGCATACTTGTGAAGACAAGGGAACAGATGAAACATGCTGTCACACTCCACTGGAACAATTACATACACAGTTTCACTTAGCGAAAACATAGAAATGCAACTTACAGTTGTTTCTGAAGTTTTTGACCCTCAGGGCTGCCAGTTTTTGTCACAGTGTTTGTGATGCTTTTGGGGGGTGAGATGAGGAATAGAAACACAGACAGGCAAGCATGGACTCTCAGACATTTGCAGACTAACCAAAAATATAGCACCACCTAGAGGACAGAATAAAAAGAAATTTCTTTTTTTATAAATGTACTTTCACAATCAAAAAAACAATTTGAAACCTACTAATTTTTTTTTTTACTTTTTTAATTCAAATATAAATTAGCTATTGTGTAATAGCAATAATGCACTCCAGGGTGCGTGTCGTGCTGGGATAACATCACTTCTCAGATGTTGACCGCACTCGGCCTGAGGCCTCGTGCTTTAACCACCCGAGGAGTGCCATTATCCCAGCACGACACACACCTTGTCATGCATTACACTGCCTAATTAGAGTCCATATGAACTGTAAAGTGTATCTCACCAATGGAACTTGTGAGTCATTAAACATCAACTGCAGATTTGTTATAAACATATAATAACTGTTCAGCATTTTTTTCTATGGGCTGACCAAGTTCATATTTGTCATTATAACCCATGGGTTATAATGATGAGCATGGGACAAGTCACTGAAAACACAGCTGCTCCCTCATTGGGGGTAATGCTCCATTTTTGTGGGTGGGCTAAACTGTCACACAAACATGGTGGCTGTGTCTCCTGCTTATCGAGAAGCCACCACAATGTCTTTGTAGTTTGATTTAATTATACTAAATATCAGTATCTGGTTGATCCTGCCATCTATATGTTTTTTAAACTCTATCCAGTTGATCCCGCTCTTTGTCCTACAGGGAAATGGGGCTGTGGCTTCACATACAGCAGCAGTGCGATATATCTGTAAGTAAACAGCCGGAAAGTGACACTGGTCTGAAACTGCATGCAAATAAAAAAATAAATAAATAAAATGTCAAAAAAAAGTACAAAAAATAAATAAATCAAAGAGGGACAGGAAGACATACAATATGTGTGTGTGTGTGTGTGTGTGTGTGTGTGTGTGTGCATGCGTGTGTGCGTCAGTGTGAATGAAACAAGGGGACACTAGAGAAACACTAGAAATAATTGCTAATCAGCAATTATAAAAAATAAAAGATGGGGAACTGTGTCTTAAACATGAATTTAATGGTTGCCCTCAGTGCAGAATGTTTAAATAAGCCTCTCTAGCTTCATCCTTGGGGTTTATGTAGCACCTCACACCTTGGGCAACCATTAAATTCTCAATAAGCACACTTCCCCATCCATTCTTATATATATTATAAACTTTACTTTTACCCCTAACAAAAGGATAACCAGTTTTTTTTATTACATATAAAATGAAGAAACTACCATTTGTCATGCACAGATACTATTTTAATGCTCTACTAATTGATGGCTTCACAACAAAGCCTTCAGATATTTATATGATTGCATAACAGAGCTATGTGACATATTGCTATTACTTAATAGCAAGGGGACTCTGAAGACACGTGACCGGATATGTAGATTGTGTCCTTCATCAATGGAGCTGAAGCACATTCGGTCCTCTCCATTCACCACAGTGCTTATCCCCCCTCCCGCCTCTAGATGCACTATTTTCCTGCTCCACACCCACCTATGGTTCATTTCTAGGTTCACAGCTTGGCAGCACTGCCACCCTGTAATGTTTTCCTTATGTTTAGTGGCACCCCTCACCAGCTGATCACCATTTCTCTATTGCCATAATGTTTTCCTGGTGTCAAGTGGCACCCCCCACCCTCCGATAGTCATCTCTGTATTGCCATACTGTTTCTCTGGTGTCTAGTGGCACCCCACCCCTCCAATTGCCATGCCCACAGTAATTTTTGAAAATGTGACTTAAAATAAAGACAAACATCCCTCAATTTTTTTTAATCCTGTAAAAAACAAAGGGTCCCTCACTTATCTGACCCATTCCACCGCAACCATCCACTCAGTAGTCACCACCCCACACTCCCCAAGACCCCCATTCACATGAACATGTCCCACAGTGAAAATCCACTGTACAACTGAAGACACTTCTTTCTATTGGAACCAATGACAGAAATATGAGAAACTAAGGTAAGTACGGTTCAATGTATTTCAATGGGTTTTGAACTCTGAGGCATAACGGTGTCATTTCTGTATATTTTCACCCCACATTTTCAACATGGCCTTTTGGGGGCCCCACCTCCATAAACAATGGTGGTGGAATTATGCAAATCAGGCCTAAAAGGTGATTTCACTGTCAATTGGCAAAATCACCTTTTGGGTGGAATTTGAAAATTCTCACCACCATTGTTCATGAAGTGGAGTCATAAGAAAGCTATACTGAAAACCCTGGGTCAAAATATGCAAAACTATGTAAAAATGACAAAGTTACAAGTGTACATTGAAATGTTTCAATGCTCACTTGTAACTGTGGTAATTTTAAATATTTTGACCTCAAATTTTCAACATAGCTATTTCTCACACCACCTCAAGAACATGACAGCTGTCATTTTTCAGATCCTGGCCAAAATGTGTTTTCACACTTGTGGCACAGAAACATTTTGGTGGTGCACAATCACATTTCGGTGGGATTTGAACACACTCACCTATGAGGTTCATTGGGTGGGGTAATAAGAAGACTATTACAGCCATCATTTTGAAGCTGCATTGACCATGACCAGAGTTTGTTTGACAGACTAGTGGAACCCTGGGTGAGTGATGATGTCATTCAGGCAACAATGATGTAATTTTCCTCAAGGTCATAGAAGCTCAATACACACAAACACACACACACACACACACACACACACACACTGCTATACATCAAACTGTAAAATAGCAAAATGTCATGTTTACTTTCAATTGTCTGAGGACCTTTGCCTATTGAATTTTACCAATACAGCATTATGGGAAGTAGTTACTTTTCACAGATTATTCAATAATTTCTAGGGGACAATACTTTGTATGAAATTAAGGGCAAGCTGTGGGACATCATTCAGGGCTGAAAGAGATAAAAAAAGTATATATTAAGCGCCTTTCAGATTGCTGTTTTTTTGGAGGGAGGGAGTGAGGGATGGAGAGAGGTAGGGCATACTACTGACCACAAATTGTTGGTGATCTGCTTAGGGAAATTGCCAGACATTTACTCATGGTTATTTACTGAAATAATTCAATTATTAAAGGCCACCATCAGAAAACTGGAAGTAAAGATTGATTTTTTTAATGTCATCATCTTAGGTATGTATTGGGCTACCAGGATATTGAGATAAATTATGCCATTGTTGCTCATATAGCGTCAACAGTCACCCAAGATTCTTCCAGTCAGAAAATGTCTGAGAGATTTTCTGTGAAAACATTAAGTAAGACAGCAAGTAATATTGCATCTTGACCAAAGAAATGACAGTTCGTGCATTTTACCTGCAGTCTATATGGTCTGGTTGTTCTCAGTGTTGAGCAAATAAAATATGTTAAAAGCAGTTTAGAAACATTGCAATTGATCTTGAAGTGCTTTGGAAAGTGAAAAACTGTACTAATTGAAAGAAAGCATGCTTATCGACCATCATTTACTCATGAGCTAGAATAATAAAAATGGATCACTTATTGAGTTTTATTACCATTTAGACATTCTGTTCTTGTGCAGAGTTAAGGCTGCTACGAATCCCCTTGTGTTGTGGCCCCCCCACTGGCCTGAAAAGCACCCTAGCTGTTCGAAGTCACCTCAGACCTGGGAGGTCAGATTGATGGTATTTGTTGGTCTGCTCCAAGAAATGAACTTGAATCATCTAAAACCACTGGACCTGGGGCTACACTTATTTCCCAGATTCCTGGTTTTAGATAAACCACCCTCCAACTACTGTTTCTTTCATTTCTCTGACCTTTTCTGGCTTACCAGCCCTCTCTTAAGGTCGAGAGTGTCATCCCTCTGAAACCCCCACCAGATGCTGGATGGGCCAATGATGATGTTCCTGATGCTGCCTTCTCCTATGCCCTGCCAGCAGGGAAGCCTTGGCTGGAAAATCTGTGCTGTTTTCAGGATGTAACAAAGCACCAGCTTCAAATCCATCCTTCTCAGTTTAAATGCACTCCCTAAGCTGGACTGTAGTTTCTGATCAAGAGTGCTGATCCCCCACCGCATCAGGGGGAGTTTGTTCATTTTGAATAGGCCTCTACCCCAGAAGTTACCTCGGTCACCTATCAGCTGATGACCTTCCTCAGAACAACAAACTTTAAACCACTTATAAAACTCCAGAATCACCTCTGCTCTTTCGGGTCTGCCCCACACCCCAGACAGGGAGGACCTCTGAAAAGGCCAAAAAGGAGGTGACAGTCTAAACTTGGCTCCTAGCTTCCAAAGGTTGTTCTTCTCATCCTCCAGTGGCTCATTTTGCAGATCATTGGTACCTAGATGTACTGTACTAGCCCCCAGCCTCTCCACTTATATCCACTGCAATCATCCTAATTTTCTCATCCAGGGAGACAGATGCCACAGGTAGGTATTTGGCATACCCGGTCAGAATAACGCTACCAGAATAGCGCACGTAAACAGAGTGATAGTCTGAATAGCATTGCCATGAACAGAGAGAGGGGATTGACAGCACTTGTAGTAAGTGCTCCCCAGGTTATGGTCCATGGTGCTGCCACAGTGCAAGGGCAGCAGAATTCAGGAGGCTAGCTGAGCTGCTCCTGTGGTGTGGTGGGCTGAGGCAGGCAGCAGCTCAACCTGGTGGTTGAGTTAGGATATTGTAGTCTGGGGGAGGTGTGGGAGGGCACAGCCAACTGCATTGGGGGGGTTAGGGTGGTGGAATCCCCCTGTAAAACGTAAAGTGGCAGCATTTTGACCAGCGCAGTTCTTGACCATGCTGTTTTCAGTGGCGCTATTCTCACCTAGTGCTGGTATTTGGTGATCCCTTCTTTCAATACCTTTTCCACTCCCCTTAGCACAGAATCCCCAACACTGATGATGTCTTTCTCTGACTTCTTAACCATCCTGACGGCTGGAGACTTTCTAACCTTGTTTCCAGATGGCGATTCTTTGCTGGATGATCTCTCTAACCTAGCTGGCTCTGCCCCGCCCCCCGGAAGTCAGATACCTGCTCCTTTAACAGGGGTGCCAATCAATTCACAGTTGAAGCTAAAGGCACCAGTGTTATTCCATTGCTACCAGCTTTGTCGCCCTTCTCACTACCCACCAAATTCCAACCTTAGGGCCTACAAGCCTTTTGTGGAGAGGACCTACTGGCAGTTGTGGTGGATGCCTGCTCAAGTGAAGCCACAGCAGGACTACCTCATCCTGTGCTGCAACCAACTGGACCTGGAGCTCCACCACCTTCATACAGATTGGTTAAAGATTCAGTCCCAGAGTTTACCCAGGAAAATAGTGCATGACAATCCATGCAGCTAGCTATGTCATATCTACATCTGTCCTCCATGCTTCCTCCTCTGGCTTGTCTAAATGAGACTATGCTATCACTATTTGGCTGTTACTCTGTTTGAACCCCTATCCATTGCTGTGCCTTAGGTGGAGATTTAACAATGTAAGCCTACTAAAAACAGTCAACAATAGGTCCTCCTGTGACATTACCCGAGATAGGGAGCATGATGTAGGGCTGCTAGTACATGTGTTTAACACCAGGCTCTCTAGTGATCATACCCCAGAAAGGGATTTGCTATGATACATAGATACATACATAGATACATAGACAGTGTCGGCAGATAAGGGCCTATGGCCCACCTAGTCTGCCCATTTGAGCTTGTAAGTTCAGTTTGTTTTCCTAGAAGTCTATTTCCCCTTACCCCTGACCTCTAGAATTCCTTTATGTCTATCCCATGCATTCTTAAATCCCGTGATTGTTTCAGCCCCCACCACTTCCTCTGGCAGGGTGTTCCACTTGTCCACCACCCGTTCTGTGAAGAAATTCTTTCTCATGTTTCCTCTGAATCGTCCTCCCTCCAACTTCATCCCATGCCCTCTAGTCCTGAAACATCTTTCGCTTAAAATAGTGTTTTCCTGCACCTGTTCCTCCCTGTAAGATACTTGTATGTCTCTATCATATCCCTCTCCCTCCTCTCCTCCAGGAGTACATGTTCAGCTCCTTCAACCTGTCTTCATAGGACTTGTGATGCAACCCATGCACCATCTTTGTTGCCCTCCTCTGAACCTTCTCTACCCTGTCTATGTCCTTACGTAGGTATGGTCTCCAGAACTGTACACTGTACTCCAGGTGGGGCCTCACTAGTGTCTTGTATAGCGGAATTATGACCTCCCTTTTCCTGCTGGTGATGCCCCTGCCTATACATCCCAGCATCCTATTTGCTTTACCTGATGCCTTGTCACACTGTTTCCCTACCTTGAGGTCATCAGAGATGACAACCCCAAGATCCTTTCCTGCTTGGTGCATGCTATATCCTCACCCCAACTGATATATTGTGCCAGGGTTTTTGTGCCCCATATGCATTATCTTGCACTTCTTTGCATTGAATTTCAACTGCCAAACCCTTGACCATTCTTCAAGTTTCTGCAGGTCCTTCTCATTCTGTCTACACCCTCTGGTGTGTCTACTCTGTTACAGAGCTTTGTGTCATCAGCGAACAGTGAAATTCTGCCTTCTATATCCTGTGCAATGTCACTGATGAAGATGTTGAATAGGACCGGTCCCAGCACTGATCCTGTGGTACCCCACTGGTCACTCTTCCCTCTGTGGAGTGACAGCCATTTACCACCACCCTCTGTGTCCTGCCACCCAGCCAGTTACCTACCCACCACACTACTGTCCTGCCCACACCATATTCCCCAGTTTGTGTAATAGTCTTCTATGTGGCACAGTGTCAAGGCCTTGCTGAAGTCAGATAGGCCATGTCCACTGCCCTCCCTGATCCACCTCCTAGTCACCCAGTCAAAAATTCAATGAGGTTGGTCTGACATGACCTCCCCTGGTGAAACCATGCTGCCTTGGGTCCTGTAGTCCATTGACAACCAGATGTTCCACCAATCTCTCCTTCAGTAGTGCTTCCATGATCTTTCCCACTACTGAGGTGAGGCTGACTGGTCTGTAGTTCCCTGCTTCCTCTTTGTTCCCACTTTTGTATAAGGGACTACATCTGCTGTCCTCCAGTCTTTGGGTACCTCCCTGTTTCCAGTGATTGGCTGAACAGGATAGCCAGAGGTTCAGCCACCACCTCTCTTAGTTCTTTAAGGACCCTGGGGTGCACCCCATCTGGCCCCATTGCTTTATCAGCTCTTGTCTTCCAGTTCCTTCAGGACCCTTTCTCGTGTAAAGGGACTTGTGTCCATTCTGCACCATTCTCACCCTTGTACTCCCTTCAGACCCATTACCCCCTCTTCCTTAGTAAAGACTGAGCAGAAATACCTGTTCAATATGTCAGCTTTACTGTTTCATACTCCATGGCTCCCATCCTCCCCTTCAGTCTCACTATCCTCCTTTGTCCTTCTTTTTCCTTATGTACCTGTAAAGGTTTTGTCCCTTTAACCACTGATTTTGCAATGTGTTCTTCTGTCTGAGCTTTGGCTTCCCTACTGACTTCCCTGCCTCCTTTGTTTCTCCTGGTACTTCTCCTATCCCTTCTGCCTGTGTCTTTTTGTATTGCCTGAATGCAATCTTTTGGCTTTCACTTTCTTTGCTACCTCTTTGGAAAACCATAATGGTCTCCTCTTTCTTTCCTCTTGCTAACCTGCTTAATGCATAATTCTGTTGTTCTTATAATCCCCATTTTAAATACGCCCACTGTTCCTCAATCCCTGATTCCTGTCCCATTCCCTTAATGCCTCTTTCAAGCATCTCCCATTTTCCCAAAGTCTGCCCCCTAAAATCCAGGATCACGTGTTTTGTGTGGTTTGGTTCTGCTCTTTCTGTGATTTCAAACCACAATGACTGGTGGTCACTGTTACCCAGGTGCTCCCCACTGTTACCCCCATCACACTGTCCCTGTTTGTGAGCACAAGGTCCAGTATTGCCTTCTGCCGAGTTGGTTCCATGACCAGTTGCTTGAGAAGGCACCTGAAGGAGTCCAGGATAAATCTGCTCCTAGTTGATGCTGCTGCTGGGATGCTCCAGTCCACGTCTGGTATATTGAAGTCTCAACCAGTACTACCTCACCCTTGTCTGCCATCCTTTGGATGGCTAGCATCAACTCCCTATCTGTTTCTTCCTCCTGGGCTGGTGGTCTATAGACCACACCTGTCTGGATGACTGGCCCCATTTTCCTTTCCAAGCTAACCACAGTATCTCTCCCCATTTTGTTCCTCCTGGATCTGTGTGGCCCTTATGTCATTTTCACATACAGTGCCACTCCTCCTCCCTTCCTGCCTGCTCTGTCTCTTCTGAATATGTTGTAGCCAGGTATGGCCATCTCCCAGTCATGGTTATCATTACACCAGGTTTCAGTGATGGCCACAATGTCCAGGTCTGACTGTACCATGACAGCCTCCAGATCTTCCATCTTGTTGCTAAGGCTCCTGGCATTTACACATGGCTTTCCATGAGTTGACCTCCTAGACTGCTTCACTGTTCTACTCAGCCCCTTCCTTGGTTGTCATTTATCCCTGGTTCTCCTTGTCTGCCCTTCTGCTGAATTTGCCCTTTTCTGCTTATCCACCTTTTGGACACTAATCTCCATCTTTTGCACACTGCTTTGCAGAGATAGCCTCCTCTGGTTCACTGGTTCCATTACTAGCTGTGGGGGTGAGCAAGTAGGTATCATCCTTGCTGGCCTGCCACCCCCCTTTGCTAGTTTAAATGCTTGTCAATGTAGCATTTAAACTTATCATTGAGTGCTTGGATTCCCCTCCAGGATGGATGCAGGCCGTCAGGCTTGAACAAACCTCCATCCCTCCAGATGGGTCCCCAGTCACCAATGAATCCAAACCCTTCCTCACAGCACCAGTTCTTCAACCATGAGTTAAAGTTCCTGGTGCATGCACTCCTATGCTCTCCTTGCCTCTCACAGGTAGTACTTCTGAAAGTGACAGAAGTAGCTACTTGCTTGAGACCCTTCCCCAGTTTCCTAAACTCTTCCTGAACTTCCTTTGGCTCCCCATTTGCCAAGTCATTAGTACCTAGGTGGATAATGACATCCAGCTCACCCTCCTGTCTTGCCTTCCCAGTGATCCCCAGTATCTTCCTTCCATCCCTCCATGCCGTGGCACCTGGTAGGCACCTCACCTATGGAAGCCTAATAGCACACAGAATAAATACTAGTCCACCCTTGCAACTACACCCCAGATAGGGATTATGTCAGAGGCCTGCTAGTGCACATATTTGACAATAGAGCCTCATGTGACCATACACCAGACTAGATGGAACTGTATAAGCTAGGGTTAGACTTACCAGAGATGCACTTGCAGTAACCATTGGGCCTTCCCTTAAAGAATAACAAGTATGATGCGTACATGCACAATGCATGCCACATGCTTAATTTTGCAATGTTTGTATGTGGTTAGCATATACAAAGTGAACCTAAGCAAACCAGATCTAAAAAGCACATCAAGTTCACATGCTGCAAGGTTGTCATGCATGCAGCAGCTAAGCTGGTGTGAACATCATCTAAAAATCACATCAGTTTCATAGCTTGCACACTTACATACTAACATACTAAAATGCCAGCAGAATAGGCCTAATGGTCTGTCGTGTCTGCTCGTTTGGTCAGCCCCCACCATGGGTGCTGACCTTGCTGTCCCCTTCGCCTTCTCTGGCTTTTCCCTTCCCAGTTCCGGATATTCTTGCTGCATTGGATTTTGCTTCCTGAACCCTTCCCTGTACCTGTCCCACCCCTCTGAACCTCTCCACTGTCTCTGCCTCCACCAGCCCCCTAGGTAGTGCATTCCATGGCTCCACCACCCTCTCAGTGAAGTAGCACCTCCTCCTTTCTCCCCTGAAACTTCCCCCCTCCAGCTTCCACCCATGCCCTCTAGTGGCCCCTTCCTCCTTCCTTCGAAGCATCCTGACTGTTCCTCCCCTATTTACCCTCTTCATGTACCTGAAGACCTCTATCATGTACCCCCAGTCCCTTCTCTCTTCCAATGTGTACATATTTAGCTCTTCGAGCCTCTCCTCATAGGTCCTGTCCCCCAAGCCCCAAATCATTTTGGTTGCCCTCCTCTGGACCCTCTCCAGGAGGTTAATGTCCCTCTTTAAGTGTGGCCTCCAAAACTGCACGCAGTACTCCAGGTGCGGCCTCACCAAGCAGTTATACAGAGGGAGTATCACTTCCCTCCTTCTGGAGGTGATCCCCCTTGCGATGCAGCCCAGCATCCTGCTGGCCTTGGCTGCTGCCCTCCTACAAGTCTCAGAGTTGTTCATCTTGACATCCACCACCACCCCCAGGTCCCTCTCAGCCATTGAGACTTGTAGTATTTCCCCCCCAGGGTGTACACTTGGCCTGGGTTTCTGGCCCCCAGGTGGAGTACCTTGCATTTCCCTGCATTGAACCTCAGCATCCACTTTCTAGACTATCTTTCCAGAGCCTCCAGGTCCCCCTGCAGGGCACCCTCCCCTCCTCCCCATCCACCACCACCCCCCAGTTTGAGTCATCTGCAAAGAGACTCATCTCACTCCTGATTCCTGTCCTTATGTCAGATACTTAGGCGTTGAACAGAAGGGGCCCAAGGACTGATCCCTGTGGGACCCCACTAATGACCCTCCTTGGGGATGAGACTATCCTACCAACTATGACCCTCTGGGTCTGGTCCTGGAGCCAATTGCCTAACCATATGATCATCTGGTTTCCCACCCCCATTTCTCCTAGCTTATCCAACAGGCCCACGTGAGGAACAGAGTCAAATGCCTTGCTGAAGTCTAGAAAGAGGACATCCACTGGTCTACCCAGGTCCAAGGCACTTGTCACCCAGTCATAGAACTCCACCAAGTTTGTCTGACACAATTTCCCCAGGATGAATCCATGCTGTCTATCGTCCAGGCACCCTGACTTATCCAGGTCCCCCCCTAGCCTCTCCTTGACAATGCCCTCCATCACCTTGCCCACCACCGATGTCAGACTGACAGACCTGTAGTTCCCTGCCAGCTCCCTTGATCCCCCCTTGTGGATAGGCACTACATGCGCCACCTTCCAGTCTTGGGGCACCACCCTGTCCTCAGAGAGATGGTGAAAAGCTCTGCCAGGGGTTTAGCCAGGACATCTGCAAGTTCCTTCAGCACTCTAGGATGTAATTTATCCGGCCCGGTGCTTTCTCCGTCTTAAGGGGCTGAGGCTTCCTCTCTCTCTGCTGTGATTTCCACTTCTGGTACCTCTTCTCCCTGTAGCGCTCCCCTCACCTGCCAGTGATGCCCCCCTCCCCAGACCTGCCGATCGGTAAGGGTCCCCCCCTCCTCATTATCTCTGTCTCCTCCCATGTATGATGCAGCACCCCATTTTCCCTGGTGAAAACTGAGGTGAAGTACTCATTTAGTACCTCAGCCTGCTCCCCCGGGTCTTGTGCCCATCTCTCACCTGATTTAATCCTGCTAATCTGCCCCTTCACCCTTCATCTTTCCCCAATGTATATAAAGAACCCCTTTTTCCCTCTCTTAATTTCCCTGGCCAGGTTCTGCTCCTTCCTTGCCTTAGCCGCCCTCACCACTCTAGTGGCCCTTCTAGCCATCAGCTCGTACTCCCCTCGATCCCTTTCACTCCTTGAGCACTTGAATTTCTTATAGGCTGCTTTCTTTCCCCACATCACCTCCTGGACCTCTCTGGTCCACCAACAGGGTTTTTGGGCCCTACCGCATTTTCGTCTTACTCTTGCACAGGTGCTGGTAGCATCCTGCACCCCTCTCCTGATGATTTCCCACCTACTATCAGCGTCCATGTCTGACCCAATCCCATCCAAATGCTCCTTAAGGATCCTTCCCATTTCCTTAAAATCCGCCCCCCCTGAAGTTGGTTACTTCCGTCTTTGTGCAGCCTTCTACCCTTCCTAGGTCCAGGCAGAACCAGACCGTGGCGTGGTCACTTGACATGCATGCAATAGCTAAGCTGGCACAAATTTCATCAAAGAAATACAACAATTTCTAATTCTCATACTGGTAGAACTGCTGGGTGCCATAAGACGACACAGCCTATAGTGAAGGACACCTGCTGTAAGGGATTCAACCTCAAGATGCAAAATTCAAGGAGAGTGAGTGGGCATGTCATTAAGTCACAAGACAATGTTCAGCTCTGGTTTGCTAACCATCACCTTTTTCTCAACACCGAGAAGCCTGTTTCCGTTACCTTTGGCACTAGGCGGAGATTCTCTAGGCTTTCCTTTCTATCCACTTTCCACACTCTTGATGATACTTTGCTGGAGGACAAATCCTTCTTCAGGTACTTAGGTGTCTGTTTGGACTAACAACTAAACTTCTCTGGACATATTGATGCCATCCAGAAAAAAACTGCACCCCAAGCTTGGTGCCCGGTTCAGGAACCGTAGTTGCATCCCTCCTACGGTTGGGTGTGAACTTGTTCAGAAGATGATACTACCCATTTCTGACAACTGTGACATAGTCTATGGTGCTGTTCCTAAGTCCTCCCTGGTCAGATCCTCTTCAATTCCTTCTGCTGCTTTGCCCTGGATGCCCCCTTCCCCTACCCACCACTGGGATTTTTATTGTGCCCTATCCTTCACCTCTCTTACAAATAGGTGACTCTCCCACTATGCTAAATTCAACTCCAAGCACTGGTTGGGTGAGCTCCCTTCCTACCTCACCTCCTCCTTTATAACAACCCCCCCATCCTCCCATTTCCTTAGATCAACCGACTCCTACACCCTGGTAGTCCCCCACAGATCCACCCTAATCACCCAATCCAGTTATTCTCACCACCTCCCAAACATTTGGAATCTCTCCCCCCTCAAATCTAGCACTCATCCTTAGCCTACTCCATCAGCTCTGCCCTCAATAATTACCTTGCACCTGGCTCCTCCTGCCATGTCCCTCTCTAATTCCCTCCTCTAAACCCTGGATAAATCCTACCCCTCTGTCATCCCCTTCATTTTACCCTGTACGCCCACACTCCAAACATTTCCAGCTCTCCTCCCCTTCCCCCAAATTGCTCCCCCTTACTGGCCTCCCTTGATCTCTCACAGAATGTAAGGGACCCCGAATGCTCCCCATGGGTCCATGCTTCCTGATGGACTATTGATTAGGCCCCATACCCTCCAAAGATGCAAATTCTCTCTCCTTCAAGGGTTCAATTCTCACTCTCTCCATCTCCTGTCACTCTCTTAATCCCTACCTACTGACCTTTTCCAACCTCTTGACAGGATACCTTGCATCCTGAATGGTCTTCTCTTAGGTTAGGCCATATTCCCCCTCCTAGCATTTAAGCCACACCTCCACCTTCTCTTTCTCCTAACTCTTTAAATCCTTACAGCCTTATCCCCCTTTCTGTCTAGCCCCCTTGCAGGGTTCCCCACACCCTGAAAGGGTCTCTCTGGGACACTGCCTATCCCCTTCTCTCTGGTCCCCCCAATCCCCTTGCAGGGTTCCTCACATACTGAAGGGGTCTCCAGGAACATGATTCTTCCCCTCTCCCCACCACACCATTTCTTCTTCTTTTCCCTCTTTTCTTTCACATAAGCATTTGTTTACTTATTAACCCAGAACTCATTACTGTTCACTCTTTCTACATTTTATGAGCAACACTGTTTTAACACTGTTTGTAACACCTGCCTTACAACTGTATGTTAATGTTGATCTTGTAACTTGAATGTAACATGAACACAACTCTTCCCCCTCCTCCGACTCATCCTTCCTCCCTTTTTTTCACATAAGCATTTGTTTACTTATTAATCCAGCACTTATTATTTCCCACTCTTTCTACCTATTATGGGCAACACTGTTGTAACACAGCTTGTAAAACCTGCCTTACAACTGTATGTTAATGGTGATTTTGTAACTTGAATATTTAATGTCTCATTCCTAGTGTGCCCCTTACCCCCAAGTCATACCTGGAGACAAGCATCTTGTCACTCAGTGTGCCTTCCTGGTGAAGCATTTCAATAAATAAAAAAGTCCTAGGGCAAGATTCGGGGAATGATAGTGGCCAGTATGAATGTGTTCACAGAGCCTGATTGCATATAAAAACTGATGATTAACAGCTTCTCAAAGGCATGGCTGATATGATTCAGACTCACTGACTGAGAGATAGTCCCTGACAAAAAAAAGCCCAATATTTAGGAGGCACAACTGTGTGCTTCCCCCAGCCGCCAAACTCCCCCAACTCCATTTGCTGCTCCCCCAGTGCCTTAATGTCATGGGTAGAGCAGCAGTATTATGGGTGACCAGCAGGAGCAGATGAAGCAAGGACATGGTGTGGCTTCATGTGACTTGGGGAAGGAGTTGTGTAAGCTGGGTTCAGTTGCAATAAATGCTCTTACATGAATCCTGCCTCTTAGGCATTTTACTGAATGGAGTGTGCACCTTGCTCATTTGGTGGTTGAGCCTCATGGATAAATCAATAGTCTGCTGCTTTCCCATGAAATTGCACATGGGAGGTAGCAGCCAGTGGACACTGGGGTGGGGGACTCAAATGTACAATTCTGAGGATGGGGTCATGCAAGTTTGCAACAATTTTTTTTTTTAAATGGGGGGGGAGGGCACCAACAGCACGCCAGCAGTCACTTTCTCCATATGGGCTGCGTGTAACAATTGCCCACTGGCACTTTCATTTTGAGCATGGTCACACTACAGTATAGGAAGGGCTGCTGAAGCAGCCACAGCTTGTCCTCCTCTTCTACCATTCCTTCCCTGCCCAACACAATATCGAAGCCCAGGGAGCCCCCAACTAGAGCCCAGGGAAGGGTTCTAATTTTGTTTAAAAAAATTGGCTACTAGCCACACACTTCACATTTTGCTGTAGTGTGGTTTTAGCTACTGGCAGCTCTGTTGTTTTCCTGCTCCCAAATGGAAGCTTTAACTAGCTGCAAGTGTGACTCTCTCCTTGGCTGCTCATTGTACCCTCCCAAGCCCTACAGGGCATTTACCAAAATTGTCCGTGGAGCAGCTTTTCAGGAAGGTGAAAGAGGCACTCCTACCATTTCTACCTCCTCCTACTGCTGAGCTTCCATCTCCCCCTCGTCCATCCATATGGAGCAAGCTGCAACCTGAGCTCCATACGAGTTAGGAATAGCAAGTGCCTCAGGCACGTCCACTTTTAGCATGGTTGAGATATTGGATGGCTGTAGAAGCAGTCCCAGCCTGCACTCCTTATTTACTCTCCTCACTGCTTTACAGCACAAACTCTGGGTCCAGGGAGACGTGCTGGACTCCAGAGAGGGGTTCTACATTTGTTTGCCACTGGCCACAAGGGAAGTAGCCCACCTGGGCTGCCATTTCTAGGCAGCAGGCCCACAGGACATCCTTAGCCCACAGGTCCACCAATGCAAAGTTTATATGAGTGACAATGGGCCATTAGCCTAAAAGAGATTCCACTAGCCCCCTATGCTACCATTCTAAAACACTTGACACCTGGCTACCCAGAACACTAAAGGGTTTTAGCTGAGTCCCTCCCCAAAAAACACTTACTCTACTCTTTCCTATCTTTTCTATCTTTTTATTATTTTATTTCCTTCGTCTATTTTTCCATTTTCCTATTTTAACCCAGCTATAACCTTTAATTTACATTTCTCTTTTCCTTCTGTGCTGCCCTATACGTCTTGTATCTCTCAGCTCTCTGCTTCTGCTCTCGCTACTGTATTTTCTCCATATTAATCTAATTTTCTGTACAGGTCTGACAGGACACCAACTCCTTCCTTCTCCATCAGATAAGTATCATTCTATGTATTCTAGCATTACGCTGCATCCCACATCATTTTGCGGACGCTCGCAAAGAAAGACCCTGACCGCCCACTACCACTTTCATCACCCATGGAATTCGTGACTGCACCCAGACTTAAACTAATGCTAGTCAATATATTGAGCCTCACAAAAAAATTTGATCAGTTACAAGTATGGGCTGCACATACTAAGCCAGATTTTATTATTATTACCGAATCTTGGCTTAAAAAGACCAACACTGATCAACATGTCACCTTCTTAGGCTACAATCTGCATAGGGTGGATAGGGAAGCCGGGGGGCAGGGACTGAGTGGCTATCTACATCAAAACTAAGTATACAGTCAGTGATATCTACTGTAAATCAAAACTGAAGGAATATGAAATTGTATCCCTCAAGTTGCACCTTCTGTCTACTGAATGTATCACTGTTTTTGGTAGCTATCAGCCCCCAGCTGGCGGCACTGATATCCTTAACATTCTTAAATCCCTAACCATCTCCACTAACTCTGAAATCATAATTCTTGGGGACTTTAATATGGACTGGCTTACTCCTAAATCGTGCAGTCTGAAATCCTATGATGAAGCTGGCCTTGCTCAACTAGTTAGTGAACCAACTAGAATCAATATTTAAAATATCAATAACAGTTCACTCCTTGATGTTATACTAACTACGCATCCCCACAAAATTCTACATTCTGCAGTTTTCCACAATGCCATGAGTGATTGCGGGGTTGCAGTTTGCTCAAGATCACAAATAAAAGTTTGCCAGCAGCCCAAACTTATAACAAAGTGGTCCTATCGCATGTTTAATGTATCAAATTACTTGTCTGATTTAGGCAAAGTAAGATGGCAAGACCTTTACCTTGCCAAAACAACTGAAGCGGCTGTCACTATGCTGAATGACGACCTTACTGCCTTGGCCAACAAGCATGCCCCCCTGATTAAAGTCAGGATGCAAAAAAACATCCAACCCTTGGTTCACACCAGATCTTAAGGCCGCATTCCTATACCGCTATAAGCACTAGTAGAAGGCTAGAAGCTCCAAATGCCCAGTTGATTGGCAAGCATTTAGAGCAGCCAGAAATGCCTGTGTTAAATGCATTAGTTCAAGTAAAGCAGACTACTGGGTCTCCACCCTTGAGCAGACAATAGGGAATTCCCCAAAAATTTGGAGGGCACTCAAGTCTATTGAAGGTCAGTCAGCTGCCCCCTCCATTCCACCGGAGATCTTCAGCAATGGTAGGATTGTGGAAAGCAGTTGTCAAATCCTCAAAGAAATTAACACCTATTTTGTTACTGCTGGCCTAGCTTTCAACTCTTCTCCATATGCAGGCTGTGTTAACAACCAAGACTATAATAACATCACTTCCCAAACCTTGACTCATCCATTCCAGTTGCTCCCGCTTAGCTACAAAGAAGTCGAAGATTCGCTCTTTAACTTAGATACCGGAAAAAGTACAGGGGGCGATGGCCTAGAACCATTTTTCTTAAAATCAGGTTATCTCCACATCACTGCCCCCATTCTCCACATATTCAATCTCTCTATTTCCAATGCTGCAGTTCTCTCTTGCTGGAAATCTGCCCACATCCTCCCTTATTTAAATCAGTGGACCCAGGCAACCTAAATAATTATAGGCCCATCTCAATTTTGCCCATCCTATCCAAAGGCAACAAAAAATGTATCTATTCCCAACTAAAGCATCACATCGAAACAATAACAATTCTCAACCCAGTGCAATCTGGCTTCCGGCCTAACCATAGCACAGTCACTGCATTGGCTAAAGTCACCAATGATTGGGTTTCTGCCATAGATTCAAAGAAAGTTACTGCTGCAGTATTCTTAGATCTGAACAAGGCGTTCAACACAGTCAACCACAACTTGTTAGTCAGAAGCTTTATTAAAATAGGTGCTACTCCTCTAGCTGCCTAGTGGTTCAACAGCTACCTATCTGGAAGGACCCAAAAAGTCAAAGTTGGTGGCCTTTTCTCAGCCCCCCCCTCTCAATTGCCAGGGGAGTCCCACAAGGCTCCATATTAGGTCCTGTCCTTTTCTCCCTTTACATCAATAACCTTGACACACATACAGTATATCCAAGTCCAATCTGCATTTCTTTGCAGATAACACAGTACTGTACACATCAGGCCCATCACTGGCTGAAGTGAGGGATGTACTGCAAGCTTACTTTGCCCAGCTAGAAATTGATCTAATTAATGCCAAACTCCTTCTCAATGCCAAGAAAACCAAGGCCGTAATCTTTGCTCGTAATACCTCTGCTGACCTTCCCAAACACTTTGTTGTCACCTCTTTAGGAGAACCCTTAGGAGTCACCTCCAAATTCAAATATCTTGATATTTAGCTAGATAACAAGTTCTCCTTCAACAATCATCTCGACGGCCTGGCAAGGAGACAAAAATCTAGGTTAGGTTTCTTCTTCTGTAATAAGTTTCTCTTTCCGCTTGAGACCAGAATTAGGTTGGTCCAGGCCACTTTCCTGCTGTTACTCAATTATGGAAATCTAATCTATACTTCTGCTACGGTCTCAGGTCTAAACAAATTAGATGCCCTCTATCATCATGCTTTACGGTTCATTATAAACTTACCCTATCGAACCCATCACTGCGATTTGGATGCAGCCATTGGCTGGACTTCACTTTCCATTAAACGCATGCTTCATGCTGGTATCTGGACTCTTAAGACACTCCTGAACAAGCTCCTGAGCTATCTAACAACCCTCATCTGCATTTCCCACAGTGCCTACACTCTTAGTAAAAATGACTTCCTCCTCCTTGATGTACCAAGAACTCGCACTTCCTTTGGCAAATGGGCCATATCAAGTGGTCTCCCAACCATCTGGAACCAGCTCTAATTCACAATAAAGCTTCCCGGCACTTTCCCTGTTAACCTCTTTAAAAGGCTGGCTGCATCCAAATAAAAGATACTTGAAGCTGCTTCTAAACCTCATCTCTGTCAACATCCTGCACTGCATCTCTTCAATTACCTGGAAGTAGTCCCTGTCCAGTAGGATTCCACCTAACATTTGCCCCTGACCATTAATCTATAATGCCAGGATGACTTTACTATAAGTTGTACTCAGCCGTTCTCTTTAATGTCCTTTCTCCCCCCCTTGTCTACCATGTAATACCCCCCTACTCTCACCTAACCCCTTCCTGCCACCGCTTAACCCTAACCTACCTGCCCTAACCCACCCCAGCTGCCCCATCCTTTCCCTACTTTTCTTTCGCTCTTCATATCTATTCCCCTCTCTAACAACATCTATTTTCACTTACTTCCCTTAATCTTTTCGCCCTCTAGCCCCTCTTTAGTCTCCCATAACTTAATCTCTTATACTACATGGCTATAAGTTTTTTTTTCCAACCCCACTTCCTTCCTACCTCCTAAGCTATCCTACTTACTTTGGTATCTACTATTTAAGCACTATGTACCGTATTTCCTGTACTTGTAGCTTATTACTGAGATATTGTCGATTATGTAACTTTTATTTGTCTGTTATACGTCTAAGGACCTCCTTGTTAATGAGCTTGCTCAATGGAGTTTTCCTTTAATAAACTTGAACTTGAACTATGCTTATTGTCCTTTCCATCCTATTTAATCAGTAAGAACTGTGGATCCTATGTGACCCCCTGTTCTACATTTTATTTTACAGGTCCTGTGGACATCATCTCTTAAAGACTCCTGCCTCTGGCTCCCTAGTACTCAGGTAAGAGACTCCCAACTTATCCCTATATTTGGTGGGTTGTGTGTAGCAGTGTGGCCGCACCCATTACAGATCGTGTGTGTATGCAGGGGGGGCAGAAGGGGCTGGCTATACATAGAAACATAGTCTTTGACTGCAAATAAGGACCGCTTGACCCACCCAGTCTGCTCATTTCCCTAACCAATTGGATAAGCTGCAGATCTTAGTTAACCAACAGCCTACTTCCTCCTACCCCCCCACTATAATTGCCTTATGTCTGTTCGATGCATTCTTGAATTCCCGCACTGTTTTTGACCCCACGACCTCCTCAGGAAAGCTGTTTCATGCATCCACCACCCCCTCTGTGAAAAAATACTTCCTCATGTTACCCTTGAGCCACCACCCCCCCTCTATCTTCAAACTGTGCCCCTTGTTCTTGCACATCTCTTTTTCTAAAAGATGCTACCCTCTCGGACTTCGTGGATTCTCTTGAGGTACTTGAAAGTTTCCAACATATCCCCCCTCCCCCTTCTTTCCTTGAGGGTATACATATTAAGCTTCTTTAGTCTCTCTTTGTATGGTTTCTGGTGCAGACACTGCACCATTTTAGTTGCCCTCCTCTGGACTGCCTCCATCCTGTCTATGGCCTTGCAGAGATGGGATATCCAGAACTGCAAACAGTACTCCAGATGAGGTCTCTCCAACTGTCTGTACAGAAGGATGACAACTTCCAGTATTCTACTGGTGATGCCTCTACCAATGCATCCCAGTATCCCCCAGCCCTCCTTACTGCCTTCTCACATTGCTTGCCTACATTTAGGTCATCTGATATGACTGTCCCCAGGACCCTTTCCATTTTTGTTGTTGTTAGTATTCCCCCCCCCCATTGTGTACTCTTCCCCTGGGGTTTTGTTTCCCAGGTGCATTACTTTGCAGTGAATCTAAGCTGCATTTCTTTTGATCATTCCTCCAGCCTTGCCAAGTCTCTTCCCATCCTTTCCACCCCACCTTGTGTATCAGCCCTGTTGCAGATCTATGTGTCATCTGCAACTCTTGTGTTTGAAGACCCTTAAAGTCTGTTTGCATGAAAGCATTCAAAACTAATGAGAGATAATAATAGTACAGGTCAGTCAGAAGTAATTAAGTACAGTAGTTCTGTGGATCAGTATGTGTATGGGGGCGGTTGGGAAGAACCACGTGTGTTTCCGATGTGTGCTATGGTTCAGCTGTGCAGTTAAGATGGGGGGGAGCACAAAAACTAAAAAATATGTCAGTGGCATAAGTATGTCATATGCATACAGATGTGTACTGAGGTACAATTAAGCATACCAAATCTATGCAGGCAGTATAACATGTGGGTTAAGGTCACTGAGCCGAGAACCTGGAGACCTGGGTTTAAATCTCATCAGCTCCAACTTGTATACTGTGATCCTAAACAGGGGAGGGGACAGGGGGGACAACTATACCAGGCCCAGTGGCTCGAGGGGCCCAAATGGGGGCCCATAGGGGGACCTGTAACAGGGATTGTGAGGCTAAGGGGGGGGGGAGCAGTCCTAAAGGTCTGTCCTGGGCCCAGGAATTTCTATTGGCAACTTTGATCCTAAGAAAGTCACTTAACTTCCTTTTGCTGCCTGGTCACATCTGGAAACAAGCTCCAGCTTAGTGTGCCTTTCCTGGTTAAACAATTTTCCCATTTACATTTGCAATTACAAGTGGCCACTTGCTTGTTGCATGCATGTCACACACATGCAGTCGGTTCCAGCTTAACATAAAAAACATGACTGCAGCATGCATGCCACATAGGTAGTATTATGTGGGCAGCATACAAAAATGTTACATAATTATTTCTGGATGGGTTACCTTCAGAGGCCCCTGCAGAACTGGGGACTACATGCGGATGCTCCTACGGATGCCATCTTCTCCCTTCTGTGGTCCTCCAGCTCCTGTGGGTCTCATGCTCCTGTGGTCACCTGTAATTGGTTCAGGTTCAGAAGCCCCTCCCATTTAGCTGCATCACGTACAATGTGGAAGGGGGGAGGAGGAGCTTTCGTTGTATCTATCCATCTGCTCTCCCTAATACACTGCTTCTGAAAGAAGACCCAAAATGGATCTGGAAAAAATCCTGACAACTGCTTTTCCAGTTTACAGGTCCCTCCCCTTTAGTGACCTAAGCTGCAAAGTGGAAGGGGGGAAGTGGAGCCCTTGCTAGCTCTAACCCTGTGCTCTCTCTAATGCGCTGCCTCTGAAGCAGAATCAAAAAGCATCCTTTTAAGCCTGGGTTTAAAATACTCTATAAACAACACTTGAATGATGGGACAGGATATCACTGTTTCAAAAAAGGTTAATTTCATTCTGTATGTAATCCTCATGTTAGAGTAATCCAATCTATGAACAACAATTGTATGCTATTGCAGGAGGATTTTGCATGATACTTAACTTATGCTGTAAATAAGTCCGAGTAGCCCATAATTAAATTTTATTTCAGTGTATGTTTATCTATATTGCAATGCTGTTTTAACTGTGCATACTGTACTTTTGCATATTGTGTTTTTTTTTTGTTCTGGTCATGCCTGTAAAAGGGTCATGAAGCCCAGTGTATTATACCAAGTTGCCAAACATTAAATAATAAAATAAATAGTAAATCTGTGGTCATTGAATGTGAACCTTGGTGTAACCATATCTGATGATCTCAAGGTGGCAGGACAGTGTGACAAGGCAGAAGGCAAAGCTAGGGGGATGCTGTTGGTGCATAGGAAGGGGGATTTCTAACAGGAGTAGGGAGGTGGTGTTACCACTGACTGTTATGCTCACTAGTGAGACCCCACCAAGAGTTCAATGTCCAGTTCTGGTGACTGCACCTGCCCAAGGACATTGACAGGATAGAAGTCATCCAGAGGAGGGCTACCAAAATGGTGTGGGGATGCACAAGAACCATACAAGGAGAGACTGCAAGAGATCAACATGTACTGTACTCCCCAGCGAAGAGGAGAGCAACAGACAGTGAGATTGAGATCTGTAAGTACCTTATGGGGGTGAAAAGGTATAGAAGGGGAGTTACTTTCTTTAGAGAAGGGGCACCAAAGCACAGGAGTATGCATTTAAGCTGGAGGGTAGGGGTTAAGAGAGATGTGAAGGAATACTTCTTCACAGAAAGGAAGGTAGACACTAGAAACAGCCTGCCTGAAGAGGTTAAGACAGTGAGAAGCTTCAGTTATGTGTTGGATAAACATATGTGCATAATAAAGAGAGGAAAAGGAGGAGAGAGGGACACCAGTGACCACATAGCATCCATGGTGTAGTAATAGGTAGGGGAAAATAAAGCTGACTAGATGGGCCTACCTTTCCTTTTCTGCCTAACAAATTCTCCATTTCTATGATTACATGCATATGAAAACACCTGACAAACTGCAATGAAAAAAACTGAACTGAACTACACATGCATGGCTGTCAGTTTTTACATCTTTCATAACTTTTGTATTAAAGTCAGTTTTGTTGGCAATGGCCTTTGGTAGCTGTTAAGAGGCATAAACATGCAGTTCAGCTCATCACCTGCATCCGTTAAAACCAGAGTCGAGGAAGCCATCAGTAGCTGTAGTGTTGTCTGGTGCCGAACTTGTACCACTGAGCAAGAATCTCTGATTTAACCTCTTACAACTGCATTACTCAAACCAATCTCCTTTGCTGAAAGCAATAGCAGATACAAGGGCATGATGCGGGACTAGATCTTAGCCATCTTAGGAAAAAAAAGCTAAATCAAGTTGTCAAATGAGCAGATCGTACAGATATGAGGTCTGAATATGTGGTATGGGTCAAAGAAAACTAATTGAGACCTACTCAATCGCAATGAAAAGACAGAGGGCCCAAATCAGCGTCACAATTTTTTTTTGTAATAAAAAATGGGACAAAATGTACATCCCACTGTGTCAATATAGAAAAAACTGCTGTACTGAAACATGGAAACACAGAAGCTGTCAACAGAAAAAGATCTCCTTGCCCACCTAGTCTGACCTAAGGTTCTACCTACTGTGATACTATTGACCCTAATTGATCTCCGACTTTACTCCCCCACCCCAGCCCTGTTACTAAGGTGTGTCTATCCCATGCATGTTTTT
Source organism: Neoceratodus forsteri (assembly GCA_016271365.2). Taxonomy (NCBI): domain Eukaryota; kingdom Metazoa; phylum Chordata; order Ceratodontiformes; family Ceratodontidae; genus Neoceratodus; species Neoceratodus forsteri. Next base: position 998,330,477 of record CM028133.1, read on the forward strand.
AACCTGTTTCTGTTTTAGTACTTACCACCTCCGCTGGGACGCTGTTCCGATGTCCATCACCCTTTCCGTTAAAAAGTATTTCATCATATCCCCTCTATGTCTCCCCCCTTCCAGTTTCATATTTAGTTAGTTAGTTATCTCTGACTTTGTTTATCAGGTAAGTCTACAGATCCAATGGACTGTTTTCAGGCATGACCTGGGCCAATGAGGTAACTAGTGATGAACAATACATTAAACAAGAGGTACATACAGAAAACTTGCAGTAGCAGTAGCAGTAGCAAAATAATAATAGTGCAGGTAAATAAATTAGTCTGACGGTAAGGACAGGAAATTCAAATAACATTTGCAACTAGCAATATAAAATCCATTGAAACAGGAACAACAATTACCCCTACCCCCTTAAGTTTATAAGTACACCAGATCCTAATGAAATTGAGAGGAAATGCAGGTCAGAGGAGGAGGATCTCAAGACATAGCATATGGGACAGAGCAAAAGGGGGTGGCAGAGTTTACCTAGGCAGACAAATGCAGGTCAGGTGTCACAGGAGAGGAGACAAGATTTGAGGTTATGCTTAAAGGAGTGATGCATGCTAGAGGATCTTAGGGCTCCAGGAAGACCATTCCAGAATGCAGGGGCAGCTACGGATAAGGCATTCCCACCCATCTTCGTCAAGGTTCTGGGGGTATCAAGGGGAGGGACAATCGAGGGCTGAAGGCACCTCAGCATGGGTTGGTGCTTGCAGATGATGAAGAGAGGAGGAGTAGAGCCACATCTTATGATAGAATCAACCAAGCATCCCAGGGTAAAGTCGAATCGAACAGGCAAGGATAGCCAGCTAGACAGTGGTAGAGGTCACAGTGATAAGTGAAATAGGGGACAGACTGCACAAAGTGGCAAGCACTGTTGTAGATAGAGATGACAGTCTGGAGCACAGGACAATAGAGGCCTTGGAGTAAATTAGGAAACTGTAATCCAACATAGGAAGAAGGTTACCTCTGGTGATGGCTGAGCAGGCCTCACAGGTTAGGTGGGGTTTGATGCAATAGGCAGCACCAAGTTTCTGATTGATCCTACAGAAAATGAGGATAATATGGTTGGTGAAGGAGAGAGAGGGGTCCAAGGTAACCCCTAAGTATTTGTAGTTAGTGGCGATTTCAAGGTCAGAGCCATCAGGGGATTGAACTGAACTGAATTTGAATTAAATTGAATTGAATTTATTGATGCGAAAAAAAACCTTTGAGCATAGTTCTCTTTTTTAAAGGTCCCACATTAGAAAATCACAAGATAGAACATTAAGTTAGGGGTTACATAAAGAGGAATAACACAAATCACAAGTCAATGTAAATTGGTGTAGCATATCATACGTACAAATTTGAAAACAGTTGTAGATACTCAGAATACAAAGGTCCCACATGACATGCATCTATTGTACAATAAGAGTAAGAGGCAACCATAAGAACTGGGGAACACTTGGGATTTTGTCTAGGTGTGCAGCCAGGAGGTATGGCATTGTCTAGGCAGTGATTAAGGGGGAGGTAGAGAGTGAGGATAGGATCAAGGAACACTACAGGCCACAGAGGGATAGCAGAAAGGTAATGAGAGGGCAAGAAAGTGTGGGGTGGAGACTTACTATTAAAAATGGCGGCGGAATGTGAGCTGCCTGTGTGAGCTGCTGCAAATTGCATTTGAATTGAGCTCTGTAGGTGCTAAGTTTTAGTTATTTTCTGTATTTTAGTTTTGGTTTTGCCTTTATTTGTTTTGCTATTGGTTTTATTTGAGGCTAAGTGTTAAACCTCTAAGACGTGGAGCTACAGATGGAACGATGATTTGGACTGCGGTTCAGTGGATTGAAATGCTGAACTGCTAACACGTAGAAATTGCTAACACATTGAAACCACTGAAACCACTGCTAACACACTGAAGGTTGAATGGGATTTGGACAGTGGGAATTCTGGGCAGTCTGCGCTCATCCTTTTGTTTTGCAGATAAGGTGTTTTCTTTGCAGTACTTTGGCAGCACAGGGATTATGGGAGGTTCGTTCTCCCTCTGAAGGATAGTATTTTTCCGGTCGATAGCACTGGTGTTGGGACTGCCCGATAAACTGGTGAATGGGTGAATTATCGATTTTGCGAGAGTGGTTTTACAGTGTTACCTACACCCTTTTTTGTGTCGAGTTTGTGAGGAGCTCTAAAGGAGAACTGTGTAGTGATTCGTGTAGGGGATTTATGGGAATATTTGGACTTTCCGGAGCTGGATTGTTTTTGAAAAGACTGGTTGTAAGAAGCATCTTGCCATAAGGAACGTTGGCTGTGAAAAAGCTGCTGGTGTGGTGAGAGTGCATCCAGCGGATGCTTGTGGGTTCCCTAATATAGAACAGTAGCTGATGAGGTGTGTCAGGGGGGTCTCCTCTAATGTCTTTGGGACAGGGTGGGGAGCTGGTCTCCCACGGCCAGATGGGAGCTACTCAGTGGCGCTGAGAGGAGCCTGGGGGTGTGCTGGTTGCTCTTAAACTTCAGGTAGGTCATGCCGTGGGGCCTGTCCTTCTTGGGGGTACAATTGTGGGCCATGGGGAGCTGGCTTCCAGGACCTAAAATTGTCTCTTTGGGAGGGGGAGCCCACTCTGGTCCCTGTTTAACACACCTCTTGCATGCTGTGTTATTGGGGATTGCCTATATTTTTCTAGACTATCAAAACTGCCAAGACTATCAGACAATTATGGCTCTGGAAAACATCCATTCCTGAGATATTATTGTTGTACTCACTGATAAATCAGTTCTGGTGAGAGCAGAACTAAGGACTGAGCAATCTAATCTGGACATCTGTAGAGACTGTTTTATGTTTATTTGTTATATACTCTTCTTTGATTCTGGTGAGAGCAGAATCAAGGAGTGAGCAATTTATCATCGGATAGATTTAGAGTTTTGATATTATGTTTTTTCTTTTTTCTTTTGTTATTTAATATTTTGTTTTAGGTTTTCTTTGTTGTTTTGCTATTTAATTCCTATGGTCTGGTGAGAGCAGAGCTAGGTTTAATAAAGCATCGGTATTGCTCAGGGGAGGTGAGAGCTTTCCTGGGCTATTTAAGTTAATTTTTTTTTTTTTTTATTAATAGAGTTTTGATTGTTCATTTTTTCTAAAAGTTTGTTTGAATTAGATTTATGATTTTTTAAGAGCTCTGTAGTAATTAAGTACCTGTCTAAGTCCGTGTAGATGTGCTGATTGTCTGCCTCCACAGTTGTGCTCTACTCACCCTCTGCTCTTCATGCCCTCCATCCTTTCTTCTCTCCTCCTCTGGAATTTGGTGTTTACCAGTGCTGTAGAGTGCTTGGTATAGCACGGAGGAGGGGGAGGAGGATGGAGGGGGTGGCGAACAGTGGAGGTTGAGTGAGCAGGGTCATCTAATCGGGGTCGTGGGATTCAAGAGACACCCTGGGGCAAAATGGAAATCAGGACGTGGTCCACCATGTCTTGTTCCCATACCTAAGGGCATGACCGAATTGATCCGGCAGGTGTTTCGGGAGGCACGAGGCATTCGTCCAACTCGGGCGGTGTTATGCAATGCCAGGTCGGTCAAAAACAAGACAGCAATTATTGCTGATCTTATGCAACTGGTTTTGCATTTCTGAGACCTGGCTGGATGAGGATTATGGCCCCATTTTGGAGACTTTAGTTCCGGCAGGGTACTTGGTAATACACCATCCGAGATTGGACCGCGGGATGAGGGGTGGAGGTCTGTTTCAAGACCAAATTCAACCTCACTAGTGTATCGGTTGGGGAGACTGAGTCATTTGAGTGTGCCATTGTAACGGGTGTAGGTTGTCTGATTGTTCTCATCTATCGTCTACCCAGTGATGAGAAGCGTTTCCTTCAGGAAGTGGCGGACTTCACCATCGACATGGCATTGGAGTCACCAAGACTGATGGTTCTTGGTGACTTCAATGCCTGGGTCAATGATGAAATCTCGCAATTTGGACAACACTTCCTCCAGTTGATGTCTTCTCTGGGCCTGACACAGGTGGTTACCTCCGCTACTCATAGACACGGCCACTCCCTTGACTTAGTCTTCCTCCTAGGGATTGAAGCTTCTGATTTGGAGGTGGATCCAGTCAGGTGGTCCGATCTCTGCACTGTGGGGTTTAGTTTTTATACCTCCCTGGTTGGCCTACCCCTACGGAGATGGTCATGTACCGCCCTTTACGAGATGTAAGTTCTCAGAGCCTAGTGACGGTTCTTGACCTATCGTCCTCCTCATTTTCCAGCAATGATCCTGAGACTCTTGTGATGGCATATAACTTGGCCGTCTCAACAGCTTTGGATTCTATTGCCTCTGTCTGCATTCAGCCTCTCTCCCTTAGCCCTTGATCTCCCTGGTTTGGTGGGACTTTGAGGGAGCTGCGAAGACTAGGTCAAAGGTTGCAGCGTTGCTGGCGGAAGTCCACCCTTGATGCCGACTGCCTTAGATTGTTGGAACATTATCAAGTCTGCCAATCTGCAATCTCCCATAAGAAGGCAGAATTCCTGTCCAGGGAGATTGCAGTTGCTCAGAATCGACCAGCTCAGCTATTCCGTACTGTGGACAGACTGTGCAACCCAGCCTGTCTTCAAGTGCAGAGAGTTTTTTCACAATTAGAGTGCGATGAAATTGCTCGATTCTTTGCAAATAAGGTGGCCAACATCAGGGTGGGACTCCAGCCAGCACACTCTATGGGAACTGCCATTGATCACTGTGAGGTCACTACACCTCCATGGTCTTGGAGTACCTTTGGCCATCTGGAGTTCATAGATGTCATGCGGATCATCCAGAGTGTGTGCCCCACATGCTGTAGATTGGATCCTGGACCTACTTCCCTAATTTTGGGATGTACTGAGGTTATCAGTCTAGTTCTGGCATGGATTGTCCGGTGCTCCTTGGAGTATGGAGAGTTTTCTAGCTCTCTGAAAGAGGCGGTGGTGACACCTCTTTTGAAGAAAGCTTCCTTGGACCCAGATTGCCATGCCAATTACAGACCTGTCTCTAACCTTCCTTTTATAGGGAGGGTTATTGAGAAAGTTGTGGCTGCACAACTGGAAGACCATTTGACCATCCGTGACCTCTATGAACCACTCCAGTCTGGTTTTCGTAAGAGACATAGTACTGAAACAGTGCTGGTTTGGTTGCTCAATGATCTCCTGATGACTAGAGATTGGAAGAACCATTCCATCTTGATCCTTTCAGATCTCTCTTCAGCTTTTGACACTGTGGACCATGAGGTGTTGTTGGGTCATCTGAGGTTAATCTGTGGACTGTCAGGAACAGTCCTCAGGTGGTTTTCATCTTTCCTCATGGGTAGAACTCAGAGAGTGGTGTCTGGGGTTTATTCCTCGGGCCCTACTTCTCAGTCATGTGGAGTCCCTCAGGGTTCGGTCCTTTCACCCATGTTGTTCGCAGTGAATCTGCTGCCCCTCGGAGACATTGTAAGAAGGTATGGGCTTTGGTTTCACTACTATGCTGTTCATACCCAGCTCTACCTATCTTTTGCACCCAACCAGAATGGAGCTGTATCGGTCTTTAACGACTGTCTGAAAGAAATCCAAGACTGGATGGATTCCAGCTGGCTAAAGTTAAACAAAACTGAGGTGTTGGTTGTGGATCCAGGTCATTGGATAGGGGGGTTGGGGGAGGGTGTGCCCTCGGGAATTGTTCTGGGTGGCGCCTCATTCCTGACCTCTGAATGGGTGCGTAACCTGATGGTAGTTTTTGATGAAGGGTTAACCTTGCATTCGCAGGTGTCAGTGGTCATTAAGACTTCCTTTTACCATCTCAGGAATATCACCAGGATTAGGCACCTTGTTCCACCCGATGACCTTCTGACATTGCTCCATGCCTTTGTTTCCTCTTGCTTAGATTACTGCAACTCCCTTTACCTAGGGCTTTCTGGCATAGAAATCTGCCACTTGCAGCTGGTGCAGAGCGCTGCAGCCTGGCTTTTGATGGGGTCTTTTCGATCTTGTCATATTTCACCGGTGCTGCGCGAGCTGCACTGGCTGCCAGTTCAGTGATGGATCACCTATAAAGTCGGCTTGCTGACTTCTAAAGCCCTATGCAGACTAGGCCTGGACTACCTGAAAGAGCTCCTGATTCCCTACCAGCTCGGTCGATCACTCCGCTCATTCAGCGAGGGGTTGCTAGAGGTTCCAAGGGTATGTTTAAAATCTTCAGGCGCAAAAGCTTTTGAGTTCGCTGCACCTACCCTGTAAAATTCTCTACCCCATCGTATTCGGGAGTGCACAACTGTGGAGTCATTCAAGCAGGCTTTAAAGACTTATCTGTGGCTTCAGGCTTTTAACAATTGAGTTTGCTGTTTATTTTATAATATGTGCATGATTTTATTATTATCAGTGTTTTAAAATGTGAGACACCTCGGCTTTGTGTAAGGTGCCATATAAATACATTTTATTATTATTATTATTAATATGGGGGAACCAAGGGGACTGTCATGTTGAGGGGGAGAAGACTCACTGTGGGGGACTGAAGTAGGGATGGGGATGGGGAAGTAAGGCTACAATCAGAGATAAGTGTCACTAGGAGGTTGTTGGGCTGGAAGCAGATGGGAGGGGGCCAGTACCAGGTAGAATGTATGATAAGAGAGGACTTAGACTTCAGAGTCCTGGCAAGGAATTGCTTAGACCCAACAAGCATGGCTTTGGTCATCTAGGCATTTACTAACATAGACAAAAGTCATCAGCATGAAGGAGGGATTTGTTGGAAAGACTGTAGGGGGGGGAGTTTATGAATATTGTGAAGAGCAAGGGGCCCAAGATAAAGCCCTGTGGTACCTCAGTAGAGATTGACAGGGCAGGAGACATCGTGGAGCCTATGCACACAGACTGATAGCGGTCAGAAAGGTAGCTCTAAAACCAAATGGTAGTCTCAGTGGAACAGCCGATGTATTGCAGTTTGGAGAGAAGGATAGAATGGTTAACCAGGTCGAAGGCTTTAGAAATATCCACAAAAACCACCCCAGTAGCACCACTGGTCCATGTTGGAGAGGATATGGTCAGCAAATAGTGCCAAAGCAGTGGTAGTGTTATGGTGTTTGTGGAAGCCATGCTGCCTGCTACACAAGATGTTGTATTTAGTAAGGTAATCAGACAGCTGGTGATACACTACCTTTTCGAGTAGCTGGCTAAGGTGGGGGAGAATAGATATGGGCTGGTAGTTATCCAATGAAAGGTGATCACCAGCTTTGAGGGTAGGGACCACTTTAGCAGATTTCCAGAGGGAAGACATGATGGAGGTGGACAGCACAAGATTGAAAATGAAAGTAAGAGGCTTAGCAATCACTGATGAGAGAAGTTTAAGGAAAACAGGGAAAAGGCCATCAAAGCCAGGGCTACCCTGGTTAAGTAGACTCCTTACTAGTTTGTAGGTATGGCTGGTTGATATAGTCATGAAACAAAATGGGGTGAGGGGTAGAGGTTGGTATTGGGGCAGGGGAGGGTTTGGGGGAGGTGGGAGGCAACTAGCTGGAGGAATGACTGGTAGGAAGTTTAATTAGGAGGGCAGACAAATCTGAGAATGTGTGATTGAAAGCTGAGGCCACCTCAGTAGGGTTAGTAAGAGTGCCAGTAGGAGAGTCAGGGTGGATATTAGGGCTTTTAGTAGAAGGAGAGAGAGAAAGCAGCTGATGGAGTCCCAGAATTTCTTAGGGTTTCCAAGGTTTATTCTTGTAGATTGGTAAAGTAGTTCTGTTTCAGTGTTCGGGACAGATGCTTACTTCTATTAGGAAGATGCAGGTATTCATTCCTCAAGAGAGGGTGGGAGTCAGTTTATAGGCAGACCATGAGACTCTCATGAGGGAGAGTAGATCTCTAGTGTGATCCACCAAGTTCATCTGCCACAAACTCTCCGGGTGGTAATGGGGAAGTGGTGATACTGGATATCTAGGAGAATATTAGTGAAGTGGGCGGCAGCCAGGGTTACATCAGAGAGAGCATACAGTTCTTGCCAGTTTATGGCAATGACATCCTCTAGAAGAAAGGAAGTTTCAAGGAGGTAAAAGTTGTGGAATGATAGATGTTGGGGGGGTTGGAATGCTTTCGAGAACCAGAGAGCAAAGGTGGGGGAGTGATCACTCAATGAATCAGATAATATTCCAAGTACTATTGGTGATGTTAGTAAAGGAGGGCAGGATGGGAGGTGGGGGGGGAGGGTGGAAGGTGGTTACCCTTAATGCTAGGAGCCTTGGGAGGAAAACTGCAGAGTTACAGGTGCTCATGGCAGAGGGAGAGGTGGACATTGCAGCCATCACAGAAACATGTGCCACCCAATACAATGACAGGGACTTGTCTGTACCAGGGTATAGGTTATTTCGTAGGGACAGGGTGATTGGGAAAGGAAGCGGTGTGGCACTATATATGAAGGAAGGACTGAAGTGTGTAAGGGAGGAAGGGGAGGAGGTTAGTACAGAGTCACTTTGGATAGAAATCCAGGATTCCAAGAATAGGATTCTTAGAATGGGAGTGGTGTACAGGCCACCATCTCAGACGGAGGAGTTAGACAGGGAACTAGCAGGACAGATCAGGAGGACCTGCGAGAAGGGTAGTGTGGTGATTGTGGGGGACTTCAACAAGCCAGGAGTGGACTGGAGTACCCCAACAATCAGGAACAGAAGGGAGCAGGTACTGCTGGATGCCTTCCAGGACAGCTTCCTGCTGCAAATGATCAGTGAACCAACCAGGTTAGGGAATACCCTTGACCTTGTGCTGGCAAATGAGGACTTTGTGAGAGAACTTACAGTGGAGGAACTGCTGTCAGGGAGTGACCACCCCTCAGTATGGCTCACATTGGATATGGACAAGAAAGGAGCAGAATCTGGCACAAGAGTACTGGACTTCAGGAGGGCTGACTTTGGGAGGATGGGGGAAGTGGTAAAAGGGTACCTGGTCAGAATTCAATCTAGTATGGACACTAACCAGAGGTGGGAGCTCATAAAGCTGGGGATAGTGGAGGCAACCAAAACCTGCTGCAAGGCCCAGAGCAAGAAGACTATGGCTAAGAAACTGAGCTGGTTGAGCAAGGAGGTCATGGAAAAGGTAAGGAGGAAAAGAGCTGCCTTTAGGAAGTACAAGAAAACAGGGAGAGGGGGAGGACAGGGAGGAGTACTTGACAGAATCGAAGGAGGTGACAAGGGTAGTAAGGGGAACCAAAGCATCTATGGAACTCAGGCTGGCACAAGGCATTAGGAAGGAGGAGAAGGACTTCTTTAGGTACATCAGGGAGAAAAGGAGCTGTAAGAATCACATAGTAAGGATTAGGAAGGAGGGGGGTTGGGTGGAAGCAGGGTGCGATAAGGCAGAAGCACTAAATGAGTACTTCTGCTCAGTATTTACTAAAGAGTAGGGGAGTGATACCCAAGGGGAGAGAAATGGCAGAAACGGGGGGGGGAATGGGTGACATATGGGGAAATCATGGAGGGCAGAGTTTGGGAGGGTTTGAAGGCACTGAGGATGGACAAGGCGCCAGGCCCAGATGGCATCCACCTCAGGGTACTGAAGGAGCTGGCAGAGGTCCTTGCAGGACCTTTGGCAGACCGATTTAATGCCTACTACATTCGGGGCATGTACCTCAGGACTGGAGGATGGCTCATGTGGTGCCCCTCCACAAGAGTGGCCCCAAGGATGAACCAGAAAACTACAGACCAGTGAGCCTCACATCCATCGTGGGTAAGCTAATGGAGACTATCCTGAAGGAGAGGCTGGTGGCCCTCCTAGAGGCCAAAGGACTACAGGACAGCAGACAGCATGGCTTCATACGGGGCAGATCCTGCCACAGCAACCTGGTGGAGTTCTATGACTGGCTAACTAGGCAACTGGACAGGGGCCACGCAGTGGATGTACTGTATCTGGACTTCAGTAAGGCATTTGACTTGATGCCACATTGAAGGCTGGGAAGTAAGTTAGTAGGCACAGGGGTGGGTGCAAAGCTGTTGAGATGGGTAGGAAACTGGCTTCAGGGAAGGCAACAGAGGGTGGTGGTGGGTGGGGAGCTCTCACACCCAAGGGTAGTGATGAGCGGTGTTCCACTGGGCTTGGTGTTGGGACCAGTGTTGTTTGGGATATTCATTGCAAATATATCATTGGACATCAAGAGCAAGATCAGTCTGTTTGCTGATGATACCAAGGTAGGGGTGGTGGTGGATGACCTAGGGGGATGGCAGGGGTTGCAGAATGATCTGGCAAAGCTTGAAACCTGGTCAGACACCTGGCAACTGGGGTTTAATGCCAAAAAGTGCAAGGTGCTGCAGTTTGGGATGAAGAATCCAAGGAGGAGTTACCAGCTGGGGGAAGTTCAGCTAGCTCAGACAGAGGAGGAGAAGGATCTGGGGGTGCTCATTACAGGGTCAATGAACAACTCGACACAATGTAGGAAGGCAGCTGCAAAGGCCAACAAAATGCTGGGTTGTATTGCAAGGGGTATATCCTCGAGGAGGGAGTAGGTGATTATTAGTTTGACTGCACCTGGAGTATAGCATGCAGTACTGGGGCCCATATCTGAAGAGGGACATTAAGTTACTGGAGGGGGTTCAGCGCAGGGTGACAAAGATGATCAAGGGGCTGGGGGACTTATCATATGAGAGGAGGCTGAGGGAGTTGAGCATGTACTCACTGGAGGAGAGGAGGGAGAGGGGGGACATGATTGAAACCTTTAAGTACATGAAAGGAATAAACAAGACAGGTTCAGAGGGGCTGTCCAAAGTAAGGGAGGGGAGGGACACCAGGGGCCATGATGTGAGACTGGAGGGAGGAAGGTTCAGGAGGGAAATGAGGAGACACTTTTTTACAGAGAGGGTGGTGGCTGGGTGGAATGCGTTACCTGCAGAAGTGGTATCCAGTAGAACAGTGGGCTGCTTCAAAAGGGTATGGGACAGAACAAGGGGGGTTAATGAAGGGGAAGGGTGGAAAGGAGGAGAAGCTGCAGAATAAGGGGTGCTGGCTGCACATTCGAGCAGACTTGATAGACCTGTAGGCCTTTATCTGCTGGCAAATTTTGTATGTTCATATAATATGCCAACTTGGATAATCTGGTCACCACTGTTGGTGATTGCCCAGTCAATTAGGGAGTGGGTAGGTGTGCGAGGGTTCAGCCCATAAAGGAACATTAAGGATGCTGCTGGGGTGGTACCTGGAGTCACTCCCAGGGTGGAATGGCTGGAGCACCTGCCTCTGGCGGCATCTGGGACCTGGGGCTATGGTTTGATTTGCTGCCACTGTAATGCATTTTTTATTTTGCAGTGCAAAAATCTTTCCCTGCTCCAACTTTTCCAATTTCCCTAATGTCCATGACCCCCCGGATTTGATTATTATAAGTCCAGGGAGCAAGGGGGTGGCAAAGCCCCCTACAAAAAGAAAGACAGCTGCTGTGTTTACAATGGTGTGCCCTCATGGAATTTTATATTTTGACTGCATAGCACACTTTAATATGAACTTCAAAACTCTAGTTTATTTAAAAACTAAATTAATTTCTCTTGGATCTCCTACCCATGCTTTTCCCCTCTCCCTCCAATCCCACCCTTAAACTATGTACGCTTGTCTTTACATGGTCTGCACTTCCCCTTACCTCCCCCTCTTATACACTTCCCTATCCTACCTCTCCTCTCTAGCCTCTCGCACCCACTATTTATTATATACTTTTACATGAGAGTCCAACAGTTATCAATTCCAGGTACCGTTTCTAATGCCATTTCTGTTACTGTTATCATTAACTAAATTGTATTCCTCCTGTCATGTATTTATCAATGTATAATTTTAGTTATACTGTTGCTTTTTGTCATTTTATTTTATAGTTATATTCCTGTGTCTGTATGTTACCATCCCTCCATTGACGTGGAACCTTTGTAAATGAGAGCCTGCGCTCAAAGGTGTTAATCTGAGATCAAAATAAATAAAATAAATAAACATGATACGTGCAGCAAATATTCTAGTGAGCCATACACTGTCCACCAGTCTATGTGTTGTGACAGGACTTCTAGGCATAAGATCGACTCTCAGAATTCTTTGATTTTAATACTAACTGAACTGGTTTTCTTGTGTGCATTGTTATGATGTTATTATGTCTTATATATACATACTATGAGAGTTGGATATGGAATTACATGTGGTTGTATGTATGTATATGTTATTTTAAACCAATTTGAACTCACTACACTGATTGATGATATACTTTTAATTGGGTCTGTTGTTGATGAAATGTGTTCTTGCCGGCCCGGTGGCACTGAGGGTTGAGGTGCTGGATGCCACACCTCGTGCCACGCCGGTGACCCTGGTTCAGGAACGAGCCCAGGTCATTGGGGGTCAGCAGGGATGAGGAAGGATCAAGCATCCCATGGAATGCTCGCCTTCCCCGGGGAGGGGGATTCCACTTGCCACTGCACTGGTGACCTCTAGCGGAGGCTGGCAGTACCACAGTGCATGACAACAGAATGCATGTTTGGAAGCTGTGGTGGACATCTTTTGGGGGTGCACAGGATCATGCATCAGCTGAGCTGGACATCATTGCATCATTGCACGTCCGAGCTTTGGGGAGAAAACAAGTAAAAATCTCCCTATTGGCGGGTGAAATGATGGCGACTATCAGTAGCCCAAGGCCACATGTCCAATGTCAGTCATCCCTTTGCACATCCCTTGGGGATCCCAGGGCCTCTCATTGGGGGTCTGGAGAGTCTGGGGGTCCTGAACCAGATGTAGAATGCGGAGGAAGGTTCAGATGGGCAGTAGAGCTGTGGAGCTGAGCATGGAAACCAGAGAGATGCCCTGAAGGTAGGGTGCAAAAATAGTCCAAAAAAATAAAAAAGATGCGTGTTCTTATTATATACCACATGTCTTTTGAAAAAAGAACTTGCATCCGAAACATGTCAAGGCACATGGTATATGGTTTGTCCTGTAGCAGGACCATAATAAAATATTGGCACCTATGGAGATACTGTAAGCAGCTTCTTATTTCAAGTGGTGGTGAGTGTGGGACTGTCTTTATGAATGTGGAATGCTTCCTTTCTTCCTGTACCTCAGTCTAGTGCAGCGTCATCACTCCGACTTTGAATAGATAGATAGATAAAGCTTAATGAGAACATGATGCAGAATTTAATTTACAGGTAAAACCAAAAAAAAGAGAAATGTTTTGTTTGGTTACATAGGGCCCGGGCTCAAAACCACACAAACCAAAACAGTGTGACAGACAATGCTGCAGGCAAAATGCCATCTTCCCAAATAAGGTCAGTAAAAATCCCAACCATAACCAAATGCACTCACACCATAGAAATGAATGGAATCAAACACAAACTGTTTGCTCCACCAATCATAACACATGATATGGGGGGCTTCACCCCATGAACTCCCAACTTATTTCAATCAACTCTGAGGTGGTGTTCACCTCAAGGATGGAAGAAACTCAGGAGGGAGGAAATGTCTTAAAAAAAAAAGACAGCTCCGATACTAGCAGACAGGGAACTGAACCCTGATCCCAAGTACATTCCAGGTGCTAGTGCCTTAGACACTCTACCACCAAAGTGGTTCGACCAAGCACCACACCTGCAGCTGGTTCAGCACTCCTCCATATCAGCACACAGCAATAGGGGTAGCAGTAGTTCCCAAATGCTGTAATACCCCTGTCATTCTACATGGTTTAGCACTTTCTGCAGCATGGTTTTAGCTGCATTGTTCTGGTAGTGACATATTGACCTGGTACCATTAGATAGAGTTTAGAAAAAGACTCAGAGGATAGATTTTTGTTCATACTGCTTTTGTGAAGCGCTATCCTACACATCATTATTTCTTATTTTACTGTTATTGATAATAATAAAATGCTACTTGCAAATTAAATAACTTCTGGTTTACCTATGCTTCCTGACCTATGCCCCTATAATAAGTCTTACTACAGTTGTAGGTAAACTAATGGGAAACCTTCTGAAGGAAAGACTGGTAGAGTAACTCAAACCAAGTGGGTTGCAAGATCACAGGTAGCACTGATTCACAGGGGAAAGGTCATGCCAAACAAATCTGTCTGATTTCTTTTGTTCAGGGAAATAGATCATGGGATGGCAGTAGAGATGCACTATCTGGACCTTAGCAAGGCCTTCAACACTGTGTCACACAGGAGACTCAAAATTATTTTGAACATCTGACGGATGTTAACTGGAGTGCATTTACTGCAGCCACATCAAAGAGTAGGGTCATTCTAGATGCCCTGCAGGGGGCATACCTTAGACAACTAGTATTGGAACCCACTCAGGAGGGAGCAATCATAGACCTGGTACTCTCAAATGGAGATGAAGACAGGATCACAGATGTAGAAGTAGGTAGCAATCAGGGAACAAGTGACCATCGAACAGTATGGTTCATGATAAACACAGCAGTAGAGTCAAGTCACACAAAGGCAAAGGTCCTGTACTTTAGGAGGCCTGACTTTGCTAAAATGGGTGAGCACCTAAGGAATGCACTAACTAATGGGCAGGAAGGAGGGGTGGAAGAACAATGGGGAGTAATCAAAACTGCCATCACTAAGGCAACAAACATTTGTGTGAAGCAAATAAACAAAACTAAACAATGTAAAAAACCACTATGGTTCTCAAAGGAGGTGGCAGGGAAGGTTAGGGAGAAAAAAGACAGCATTCAGGAAGTACAAGGAATCACAGAAGGAGCAGGACAGAGAACTGTATCAGTTAAAGCAGAAGGAAGCAGGGAAGGCAGTCAGAACAGCAAAGTCCCAAACCGAGGAAAAGATAGCCAACTCATTTAAGAAGGGGAATAAAACCTTTTATAAGTACATCAGGGAGTGAAGGAAGGGATAGTGATGCTTAATAAAGGGAAGGGGGTGGGCAGAGGGTGACTGTGAAAAGGCAGATCTACTAAACAAATATTTTTGCTCAATATTCACAAGTGAAGAAGGGGAGGTACCTAAACCAAACAACAGAAACACTTTGAATAGGGGGGTTGATACCAGTCCATTCACAGAAGAAAGAGTTCTGAAACAACTCTTAAAACTGAAGGTGAATAAAGCAATGGGGCCTGATGGTATTCATCCCAGAATTCTAGAAGAACTAAGGGTAGAACTAGTGACACCACTGACTACTCTCTTTAACAAATCATGGGAGGGTGGGGTGGTGCCTGAGGACTGGAGGAGGGCAGATGTGATTCCACTTCACAAAAGTGGAAGCAGGGCAGAGGCAGGAAACTACAGAACTGTTAGTTTGACCTCAGCGACAGGGAAAATGATGGAATCACTTCTGAAAGAGAGAACTGTTGAGTACCTAGAGGTCAGAGGGGCACAGGACCCAAGGCAGCATGGATTCACAGCAGGAAGGTCATGTCAGATGAATCTAAAAGATTTCTTTGACTGGGTGACCAAAGTAGTAGATTAGGTAGGGGCTGTGGACATTGCCTACCTAGACTTTAGCAAGGCATTTGACACAGTCCCACATAAAAGATTAATATACAAGTTATTCAGCCTGGGAGTGGGTCCCAAGATGGTAGCCTGGGTAAAATAATTGGCTGGAGAACAGGACACAGAGGGTAATAGTAAACAGAGTCCACTCTGAAGAAAGGGGGCTTACTAGTGGAGTACTGCAGGGTTCAGTTCTAGGACTGGTCCTCTTCAATGTCTTTATAAGTGACATTGCAGAGGGACTGAAAGGAAAAGTATGTCTCTGCAGATGACACAAAGATCTGCAACAGAGTTGATAAACAAGGTGGGGTGGAAAGGCTGAGAAGGGACTTGGCAATATTGGAGGAATGGTCAAATGTATGGCAGCTTAGATTCAATGCTGAGAAGTGCAAAGTAATGTACTTGGGAAACAAAAACCCAAGGGAAGTGTACATTATGGGGGGGTGAGATATTAACAACAATAAAAATGGAAAGGGACCTGGGGATAGTCATATCAGATGACCTAAAGGTGGGCAAGCAATGTTATAGGGCAATAAGAAGGGCTGGGGGGATACTGGGATGTATAGGAAGAGGCATCACCAGTAGAAAACAGGAAGTTGTATCCCTCTGTATAGACAGCTGGTGAAACCCCATCTGGAGTACTGTGTGCAGTTCTGGAGACCAAATCTCCATAAGGACATAGACAGGATGGAGACAGTCCAGAGGAAGGCAAGTAAAACAGTGCAGGGTCTGCACCAGAAGACATATGAAGAGAGACTTAAGGAGCTTAATATGTATACCCTCGAGGAAAGGAGGGAGCAGGGGGGACATGATAGAAACTTTCAAGTATCTCAAGAAAATCAACAAAGTCCAAGAGGGTAGCAGCTTTCAGAAAAAGAGATGTGCAAGAACAAGTGGGCACAATTTGAAGATACAAGGGGGGACAGCTCAAAGGTAATGTGATGAAGTAATTTTTGATGGAGAGGGTTGGGGATGCATGGAACGGTCTTCCTAAGGAGGTTGTGGAGTCAAAAACAGTGGGTGAATTCAAGAATGCATGGGACAGACATAAGGCAGTTCTAGGGGTTTGAGGTAGGAGGAAGTAGGCTGTTGGGTAACTAGGATCTGAAGCTTATCTATTAGGTAGGGAAATGGGCAGACTGGGTGGGCCAAGTGGTCCTTATCTGCTGTCAAATTCTGTGTTTCTATGTAACAGCCTAGGGGTGGGATCTAAAGTGGTACATTGGGTGACAAACTAGTTAACAGATAGGAGATAGTGAATGGTGGTTAATGGCACTCACGCTAATGATGGGGAAGTGACAACTGGGGTACCACAAAGTTTTGCACTGGGACTAGTTCTCTTCAGTGTTTTCATGTGACTGATTTGATACCATTTATTGAACCAACACAGACGTAACAAAAAGAATAAAGTGCTTTAGCTTTTGAACCAACCCAGTCCTTCCTCAGAAGCTAATGACTGCTATTTAGAAAATCCCATACATTTAACACCCAGATCATGCAGAAAAAAAACCCTGAAAAAAGTTCCATTGGTTTAAAACACTCATTTAAAAAACAACACAAGTCTCATCTGAGAAGCTGAGAATACCAGTTCTGCTTCAGCTGGTAACAAAAGTTCTAAGCACATCTGACCTTTACCCTTTTTCAGCTGAAACTGAACTGGTATTCTCAGCTTCTTGGATAAGTCTTGTATTGTTTTTTAAATGAGTATTTTAAACCAATGGGAATGTTTTCTGTTTTTTTTTCTTCTGCATGATCTGGGTGTTAAAAGTATGGGATTTTCTAAATAACTGTCATTACGCTTCCCAGGAAGGACTGGGTTGGTTAAAAAACTAAAGCACTTTGTTCTTTTTGTTACATCTATGTTGGTCCAATAAAAGGCATCAAATCATTTGCTTTTGGATCTGTTCTTACAAGGACCATTATGGCAAAAACTAAATCTGTATGTCAGTATGGAAGATATCAGAATTTGCCATAAGATATGGCAGTTACATAACATTAAGAAGAAACTGGCACAGCTAGACAGTGACATCTATTTTTTAACCCAGTGCTAGAGGAACAACATAATCCCTAAAGGTCTTACTATTTGGAATCCATTAAAATGCACGGATAATTCTATGTATGCTGAACAACTCTGTTATAAGACCTCTGAGAAACTGAGAAATTATGCAGTCCATACGTCATATGTGAAGAAAGTGTATTTGAACAAACAATTTGCTGAAATTGTTACCACACCAGGGAGGATGTCTGGTGAACCTATTCCAGACATCTTTCAAGAGATACACATTAACAACCAAAGGACCTTAAGAAAAGCCATGCTTATCAAAAACAGGAAATTAGATGCCCTTCAACATACCATACTTCCTAACAACCTTGAAGAACATAATAGTGTGATTGAACAACAACACCACGCAGATGGGCATATTTCAGTTGTTAATTTGTCCAACCACACGGACTACTGGTGAATTAAATGTACTTTCAAAGGGCCTCACTTTCTGCCCAACAAAACCACTAGACTAAGTACAGTTTTGTGGTGAACTAGAGGAATACTTCCATAGATTGAGACTTAAAGAATTCTTTCAATGCAAGGAAAAAAATCATAGGAAATGAAGACATCACAATCAGCAACAATTTAATGAATAAGAAAAAGAAATCTGAATTTGTCCCTTCCCCAAGTGGGAGTAACAAAAAACTAGACAATTACATTCATTGTTTCTGCCAGCGAGTTAGTGGTCAGATCCTTACTAGGCAAAAACAGGTCCATTACAACCTCTCACTATTGAAATATGGGGCTATACAAACACTGAAATCAAACCACAGCATTGTCATCAAAAAAGCTGATAAAGGCTCTGCAGTGGTGATATTAAACCGAGATGACTATATTAATGAAGCCAACAAACAGCTATCTGACCATGCCTACTACAGAGAACTGGAAAGTGGCCCCACTACAACCTACAAAAAATAACTAAAGGACCTAATTGGATCTTTTCCAAACCATGTTAAAAAAAGACTAACTAACCTCATCCCTGCTGAACCCAAGCCAGGGACATTCTACATGCTGCCTAAAATACATAAACCTGGCAATCCAGGGACACTCATAGTCTCTGATAATGGTACCCTGATGGAGGAACCTACTCGTGAGGGAGCAATCTTAGACCTCATACTCTCAAATGGGGACAGTGAGAGGATCTCAGATCTAGAAGTGGGTAGCCATTTGGGAACAAGTGACTACCAAACAGTGTGGTTCATGTTAAACTCAGCTACAGAGTCAAGCCATACAAAAGTGAGGTGTTCTGGACTTCAGGAGGAGTGACTTTGGCAAGATGGGAGAGTGCCTTAGAAAAGCACTAATAAACTGACTAGAAGGAGGGGTGGAGCAACAATGGAGAAACATCAAAACTGCCATCACAGAGGCAACAAGCCTTTATGTGAAGCAAATAAACAAATCAAAATGAAAGAAAAAGCCACTATGGTTCTCAAAAGAGGTGGCGGTGAAGGTTAGGGAGAAAAATATCGCATTTAGGAAGTATAAGGAAACACAGAAGGAGCAGGACAGAGAACTGTACCAGTTAAGGCAGAAGGAAGCGGGAGGTAGTCAGAATAGCAAAGGCCTAAACTGAGGAAAAGATAGCAAACTCAGTTAAGAAGGGGATAAAACCTTTTATAGGTATATCAGGAGCATAGAAAGAGAAAGGGAGGATAGTGAGGCTGAATAGAATGGATGGTGAGTGGGCAGAGAGGATAGTAAAAAGCAGAGATACTGAACAAATACTTTGTTCAGTATTCACAAAAGGAGATGGGGAGGTGCCTAATCCACTTAACATAAGCATCTGGATAGGGGTTGACCCAGTCCTTTCACAGAAGAAAGGGTTCTGAAATAACTCTTAAAACTGAAGGTGGACAAAGCAATGGGGCCAGATGGAATTCACCCCAGAATTCTAAAAGAATTAAGGAGAGAACTAGTGACACCACTGACTACTCTTTTAACAACTCATGGGAGGATGGTGTGGTCCCTGAGGACTGGAGGAAGACAGATGTGATTCCCCTTCACAAAAGTGGGAGCAAGATAGAGGCAGAAAACTATAGACCTGTCAGTTTGACCTCTGTGGTAGGGGAAGTGATGGAATCTCTTCTGAAGGAAAGAATTGTTGAGTACATAGAGGCCAGTGGGGCACAGGACCCAAGGCAGCATGGGTTCACAGCAGGAAGGTCATGTCAGACGAATCTAATTGATTTCTTTGACTGGGTGACCAAAGTAGTAGACCAGGGAGGGGCTATGGACATGGCCTACCTAGACTATAGCAAGGCATTTGACACAGTCCCTCACAAAAGATTAATAGTGAAATTAACCAGCCTGGGAGTGGGTCCCAGGGTGGTAGCCTGGGTAAAACATTGGCTGGACAACAGGACACAGAAGGTAATTGTAAGTGGAGTACACTCTGAAGAAAGAGGGGTTACTAGTGGGGTACCGCAGGGTTCAGTACTGGGTCCAGTCCTTTTTAATGTCTTTATAAGTGACATTGCAGAGGGTCTAGAAGGAAAAGTATGCCCCTTTGCAGATGACACAAAGATCTGCAACAGGGTTGATACACAAGGAGGCGTGGAAAGGATGAGAAGGGACTTGGCAAGGTTGGAGGAATGGTCAGAATTATGGCAGCTTGGATTCAATGCAAAGATAATGCAATATAATGCACCTGGGAAACAAAAACCCAGTGGAAGATTACACAATGGGGGGAGAGGTAGTAGCAACAACAAAAATGGAAAGGGACCTGGGGGTGATCATATCAGATGACCTTAAGCTTGGCAAGTAATGTGAGAAAGCAGTAGGGAGGGCTGGGGAGATACTGGAATGTATAGTGAGAGGCCTCACCAGCAGAAAAAAGGAAGTTGTTATCCCCCTGTTCAGACAGTTGGTGAGACTCCATCTGGAGTACCGCATCCAGTTCTAGAGACCCCATTTCCACAAGGACATGGATAGGATTGAGGCAGTTCAGAGCAGGGCAACTAAAATGGTGCAGGGTCTGCAAGAGAAGCCATATGAGGAGAAACTAAAGGGGCTTAATATGTAGACCCTTGAAGAAAGGAGGGAGAGGGAAGACATGATAGAAATGTTTAAGTACCTCAGTGGAATCAACAAAGTCCAAGAGGGTAGCATCTTTCAGAAAAAGAGATGTGCAAGAACAAGGGCACACAATTTGAAGATAGAAGGAGGATGGCTCAGGGGCAATGTGAGGAAGTATTTTTTCACAGAGAGGGTGGTGGGCATGCAGAACAGCCTTCCTGAGGAGGCTGTGGGGTTTAAAACTGTGGAAGAATTCAAGAATGCATGGGACAGACATAAGGCAATTTTTTTTGTGGGGTTTAGGAAGAAATAGACTGTTTGTTAAATAGGATCTGCAGCTTATCCTCTAGGTAGGGAAATGGGCAGACTAGGTGGGCCAAGCGGTCCTTATCTGCCATCAAAGTCTATGTTTCTATGTTTCTATGGAGGGGATTTCAGGGTTTGTAGAAATCATTTTGAAACCGTTGGTTATGGAAAGAAACAGTTACATCCAGGACACTACACACTTCCTGTGTAAACTTTCTGATTATAAAGACTTACCACCCGATACCATTTTAGCCATGCTGGATGTAACATCACTCTACACTAATATTCCAGACATGGATGGCATTTTAGCCTGCCATAAATACAAACTGGAGAAAGGACTGGACCAGAACATCAACCCTTAAGTGGCGGGTAATCTTATTGAATTCATTCTGACACATAATAACTTCAGGTTCAATGGTAAATACTATGTTCTAACTATGGGAACTGCAATGGGCACCAGGATGGTGCCACATTATGCTAATCTCTTTATAGCAGATTTGGAGGAGGACTTTTTAAGGCACTGTGCACACAAACCATTCGCTTATTTCCACTACATTGATGATTTATTTATAATTTGGATGGAGGGTATTGACACACTTAAGGATTTTCATCAGGAATTTAATAACTTTCACCCAACCATAAAGTTTTCCTTGGAATATTCTGCCACAAATGTTAATTTTCTGGACACCACTGTCACCGTTAAGGATGGCACTTTACATACTTGTATTTACAGGAAGCCAACAGACAGACAGAGATACTTACACAAAAATAGTAATAACACAAGCCACACTAAGAAATCTGTTGTGCACAGTCATGCACTTCAGTATCAGCGTATCTGTTCAAGTGAGAAAGACAGAGATACACATTTGGCTATGTTGAAAAACACCTTTATTGAGCAGGGACCCTCTTCCAGAGAAATTGACAGGACAATAGAACATGCAGCACAAGTACCAAGGCAACAACTACTTCAGTATAACGAAGGGACAGCTACCAAAAGAATAACCTTAGCAGTCACATGTCATCCTGACCTTGAACTTCTGCACAAGATTATTAAGGACCTCCACCCAATATTTAGTGAGGATGAGACCCTTAATTGTATTTTTAAGGAACTACCACTACTATCTTTTAAACAACCACTAAACTTAGCCAAACTAATTATTAGGAGTAAACTTTCACCAGAACAGAATACCATGATACTTAATGGTACATGACCCTGTAATCAATTCAGATGCAAGACTTGTGAGCTCATTTCCACTTCAGACTGCGTGGTTACATCACAAAACAGACAATTCAGGGTACAGGGGAAATACACATATGCATTGTGGCATGTTGTTTATTTCATTCAATGAAAGAGAAGTCCACAAACAGGCTATGTTGGAGAGACAAGTCAACTACTCTGCACTAGAATGAACTAGCACAGACATAATATTAATCTCAAGGATGACTGAAAAAAAAGTGGGCAACACTTTTCTTGGCCAGGCCACTCAAACTCAGATATGTCAGTAATGGTCTTAAAAGGAAATCTCAAAAGTACACAACAGAGACAAGCTTTTCAGATCAAACTTATTTTACTTCTCAATATGGTAAATGATGGCATGAACACAGATTTGGGATTTATGGCACATTATAGGACTTAAACATACACAGCCTTTTTCTTCAAAAGATCCTTGTGTGGGGAGGGAGGTTGTGAGTGTGGTGGGTGTGGGAGCTGCCGTTACATTGAGGTGGGCTTATATTCAGGTACATGACATAATGGTGTTGCAGTGTGTTAAGACTCTTAGTTCACACCCATAATGAATATTATTTCCTTGAAAAGCTTTCTTCCCCAGTAGTGGGGGTAGGGTTAATTCCATTCGGTCTTATTCAGAGTCCTTGCTTGTTACTATTCATACAGCAGTTGTTTTATATATGGTCACACTTTTGTACTCTGAACATATTGTAGTGCATGGGGGTCTTGGACAGATTAAATTACATTGGGCTAATATTGTAGTGATTGGTGGAAATGAAGGTATGTTAGGACTCGTGTCTCACATACATATAGTGTACATTCACTTCTAAATAGTTATCAAGGGGGAAGGTGGATTTTTTTTGCATTTCTGAACTCTGCACATATGTTTTCTAGTTGGAGGTTCAGGACAAGTTTAATTCCTTTGGATAACTTTTGAATTGATTGATGTGAATGATGGTGCATTTGGACATGTGTGTGTGTGTGTGTGTGTGTGTGTGTGTGTGTCTGTGTGTGTGTGTGTGTGTGTGTGTGTCTTCTCACAACTAGTTATCTCCCCTCCTCAGGGGGAATTGAATCCCTATGATTTCTTATTCAGATTCCTTAGACATTTTTAGTACATCAAGTTGAAATCTATACACATCAGTTTGGATGGTCTTAGTTTCTTGCTGGTCTTTGACAAGCAGCTTTTTCTTTGGCTCTTATACTGTCAATTTATATTATCATGCATAAACTCCTTTTACAACATCAAATGACTTAGCTTTATGGAGCATAATAACCAGTTTGAGAGTATAGTTGGATAATGTTTCCAACTATTGCTCACATTAGGTAAACTTTACTTTAAACCCTTTGTATGCCATGTATATTTATTTTTTGTAGTTCTATTTTCTGTGGCTTATTTTTAACTTACAGTTATGACTATCCGAGTGGAGTTTGTTTTTCATGAACTGCACTCATAATTGAGCTTTACAGATCTAAGTGCCAGATGTCCTTATCTTACTCTGAAGGTATCTCTAAGTCACTCTAATTTATGTGCAATGCACCGCTCACATGACACTAGACTAAGCACATCTGACCTTTAACCTTTTTCAGCTGAAGCTGAACTGGTATTCTTAGCTTCTAGGATGAGTCTTGTGCTGTTTTTTAAATGTGTATTTTAAACCAATGGGAATTTTTTCTGGGTTTTTTTCTGCATGATCTTGGTGTTAGAAGTACGGGATTTTTAAAATAACTGTCATTACGCTTCTGAGAAAGGACTGGGTTGGTCCGAAAGCTAAAGCACTTTGTTCTTTCTGTTACATGTATGTTGGTCCAATAAAAGGTATCAAATCATTTGCTTCTGGATCTGTTCTTACAATGACCAATACAGCAAAGACTAAATCTGCATGTTTTTATGTGGACATTGCAGAAGATTTGGAAGGAAATGTATGCCTTTTTACATATGATACCAAAATCTTCAAATGGGTAGGCACTCAGGTGGGGGTGGAGAGAATGAGCAGGGATCTTGAGAAACTCAAGGAGTGGTCAAACACATGACAGTTGGGATTATATGCCACAAAGTGTAAAACCATGCAGCTAGGTCATAGGAACCCAAACGGTTAGTATAGGATGGTGGGTAGGCACTGACAGGTACTAGACAGGAGCGGGACCTTGGTGTTATCATATCTGAGGACCTCAAGGTGACAGAGCAGTGTAACAAGGCCATGAGTAGGGCTAACAGGATACTGAGAAGCATATAAAGGGATATCTCCAGCAAGAGAGGGAGGTGATGGTACCTCTGTATTGCTCACTGGTGAGACCCTACCCAGAGTACTGTGCCCAATTTTGGAGACCACAATCAGAAAGGGCATAGAAAGGGTGGAGGCAGTCCTGATGAGGGCAACTAAGATGGTGCAGGATTTGCACAAGAAGCCATATGAGGAAAACCTTAAGGATCTCAATATGTACACTCTTGGAGAGAGAGGGGTGGAGAAGACATGATAGAGACCTACAAGCAACTCACATGGGTGAACAGGGTGGCGGGGGTTGTCACTTTCAAATGAGAAAGAGCACCAGGATCAGGGAGTATACAATGAAGCTGGGGGGTCAAGTGAGATGAGAGGAACTTTTTCTTCACTGAAAGGGTAGTAGATGCCTGAAACAGAATGCCACTAGAAATGGTGGAGTCTAAAACAGTGGGGGGCTTCAAGCATGTATGGGATAGGTATGGGTGTATTAGATAAGAGGTAGGGACATTAAGGTCACTGGAGACCAGACAGGGTTCCTGGAGACAAATTAATCATGAAACATCTGGGCCAACTGGGTGGGACAAGTGGTCCATTTTCTTCCAAAAAATTCTGTTTCTATGCTGTGTGCTTCTACATTTATATTAATAAAGGAAATAAGAATGATTTTTTTTCTTCATGACCGAGTAGTCTCCAGAGGGAAGTGCTCCTAGATTGCTGGGCAAATTGAAAACAAAATAGCTGAATAATGTAAAATACATGTGATATTCAAAAATGTATAACCAAGTAGTACTGGTGTAAGCTACGAGCAGTCCTTAGTAAAATCTCTATTCTAGTATGCAAAATATAAAAAGGAAATGCTACCACAAACTCTTTTGAAGGTCATTTCCTCTTCTAGCCATCTAATATGTGTCCAAATGCAAGATCCAAGCAAAAACTGATCTACAGCATTTTCAAATTTGAATCAGATACTCTGTGACTATAGTAACATCTTGTGAGGATATATTGTAAAATTCATTTGGACTTCATTTAGAAATTTGTAAAACTTGTGATCACTTAAACTGTCTGAAATTGTGTTTAGACAGGAAACCTTCTTTATGTGTTGTATTGATAACATCTCTTCTATTTCAAGGTAAGATTCTTCCTTTTTATCATTTTAGGATGCTACAGCTATGTTAACAGTGGGAACTGAGTGCGACAGCTCCCCACATTAATGATGTTTCATTAGACAAGGACTAAAGTCATTTTTTTAAATCTTCTCATGATTGTCTTGCAGTAAATAACACACTTAAAATGATTAAAATGTTTTCTATGCTGAAAAAAGCAACACAAATGAGTCAATCAATATACGAAAAGATATCACCTTTTATCAATACACAGTAGTGGGAACCTTTCCAGTCCATGAGTGTTCTGACTCCGAGAAGTTTTCAACCTTAAGATAATCATTTGGTTAACTTCATAAATTATCTCTATTGCCCAATTATTTAAATCAGTCCATAGCTAGATACTCCTCTTTTGCACTCACGAGCACACTTCCAGTGGGATAAAGCTATTTCTTTCTTGATACACATTCTTTATGTTTATTCTATAACTTCTTAACATTAATTGGACACTTTGTTTGTTGGCTTAGCCAGCAATAAGAATATGACAAGGTGTGGGTTATGGCATGATAAGAGCATGCCCTAGGTGCGTTATGAGGCTCGGGGTGCTTCTGCCGAGTGCCTTTAGCACCTTGGAAGTGCTCTTTATCAGGCCATAACCCACACCTCAGAGTGTCTTATTGCACTTATAAAATGCCCTCCCCATTGAACCTCCTAGTAAAAATAAATAAATAAATAAATAAAGGAAGTGTGCTAAAAACTGTTAGAAATGCGGAACATAGAAAAATAGTCAGTCTGCACTGCATACCATATACAGTAATATTATGCTACCACTGCAGGGTGTTGCTGTGTCTTTCTGTTGGCTAGTCTTTCTGTTCCCCAGCACTGTAACAGTTGTCTCCCCACCCGTTTCATTGTATTTTACGTTAGCAAATTTTTTTGCTTTTTTAGCAGGTCTAGGCATTAGCCAGCTTAAGTGTGAGGCACCATGTCAGGGTGCACTCTGTAGAGCACTATCCTGTGTGTTGTATGTCTTTTTTGTTCAACTGTATCCCTCTCTGAATACTTTTTGTAATCTTTATTTTTTTTCTTTTCTTACAGTTTTTATCTGCAGCTAGTGAGGACTTCACTACGAGCGAGCATGTGTGTTACTGGCCACCGTACACGTCCATTTCTACTTTGTGGTTTCTAAACTGAAACCTGTGTTTTGCTGCCATTACAGGGGGTGATACAGATTCCAATTTTTAGTTAAATGTGGTCACATGGATAGGGATGGCTTCTTAGGAGGGCAGAAAGATGTCCGGGAGGGTGTCAGGATGAAGGCTGGTTATGCTGGAAACGAACATGGAGTTTGTGGGAAAACGTACTTGTTCGCATGCTCGTTCGTGAACAGGGTTTGTTGTATTTCTGGGACATACCTTTGTGACGGCAGGCTGGCACCAAAGAAAAATGAGTGAGAGGAATTATTGTGTAGGAAGACGGATGTTGGATCTTTTGTAGCATGATTTCTATTTTTTATGTTGGTGACAATGCAGAACTCTTTCAGTATAGTGCTTCAAGCAGTTGTTCCATGGTACGGTATGTGATGAGCTCCAGTGATGAGATGCAGTGGGAGATGGATGCCGCGGGATTGATTTCTCACTGTGCTGGGGCTGTGGTTACCAGAAGTAGTGCATGTTGAAACAATATGTGCTGATAAGGACACGGCTGGAGAGGGCTTTCAACCAATCAGCATTTGAGATTTTATTTGCCCATTTTATAAGGTTAATTAAGTAATTTAATTCACTTGCAGGGGAAGTTGTGGATTCACATAGAATTGTAACATGCTGTATGTATTCCTTTCATTCCGTAAAGGACAGCATGTTCCAAATCTGAGTTTTGTGTGTTTATTTATCTGTTTACAATATTTTTCCACGATAGGAGCACTGAACCAGAACTCATTATCTGTTGCAACTTAGTGGTAGTTGTGGTGGGGGTGTTAACTGTGGGAAAAAAGACAGATACTAGAGTAATGAAACTCGCATCAGCACATTGGAATGAATAAAGCACAAAAGTACTGTGATACAGAAACAACAAAAATGCTATTTGTATAAATCATAAGAGTAACAACATCTAGAGGCACAAGGGAGAGAAGAGAAACACATAAGAAATACTGGGGCCTTGGATGGTGGGGAGCACAAAGTACATAACATAGGCAGCACTAGGTCAGTAATAGTTAGTCAGTAAGCAGTAGGGGGTGGATATGCAGCAGTTCTAATGGTGAAACAAAAAAGGAAAGAAGGAGTCTGAGAAAGGGTGCAGGTAAAGATAAGGTATGTTGCAGATACAGGATGGGTTGAAATGATCAATGAGGAGGACTTTGAGTGAGATTGACAGATAAAGGAGAAAACTGAGAGGAACAGGCAATTGCTGAGCTATGGGAGATGAGAAGCAAAGACAGAGAGCTAGCAGATGCATGCTTACAGGAATGGTTCCTGTCTGCATTTATGCATACTCTTTGGTGTAGCACGTATATATTCTTAAAAAAGCAATCATGGAAAGATCTGTGTAATAAATAGGCCAGTGGTATCCAGTGATGATAGTGATTGTAAATGAGCAACTGTCAAAACAGCGACTCATTTACTGTGCTGTCCTTTTGGGCTACAGTAGCATCGGAATGTGACAGCAATAGTAGGGATGAGAGAGTGAGGGCATCCACAAGGGGGTGTATAGGAAGGAGAAGGTGAGCGATTGGGAAGAGGGTTTGTGTGGGGTAATGTACCATGCTGTCACTGAGTTAGTCATGTGGTGTGGTGGTGAGGGTGGCTAGCTTTGGTGCAACAGGGGCAGCGAACAGGGGACAAGTTTACTGCTGCCGCAATTTTAATTTTGTTTTCAAACTGTCTCCTCCTCCTCCCTGACATGCACCCCCACTGGAGCTGAATATATTTAGTCAGGGGGTTGCAGCAGGTGAAGCCCTGGTGAGGGAGGGAGGCACAGCCCCCCCAGCATAAACACTATTTTAACTTTTCGGATGTGTTGTCGTCCACTAGTGAACATCGCTGATTTGCATTTGGTGATGTACCCTCACCGTAACAGTAATCGCTGTTGTGCAGTCACAGCTATGACATGGAACCTATGTCAGGTATACTGTAACATGTTTTATTTGAGTTTTGTTCACCATTACTGACTCATGGATTTCTATGTCCTCTCAGTTTAATATTGTCAAAAATACATTTTCTATTAGGTTTGAGTCTCATTAATTACAGGATGAGGGAGGGTGTGCCACTGGACATCAGAGATTCACTGACTTGGGGCAGGATCGGGGATGGTGTTTCCACTGGACACCAGGGATTGATCAGCACTGACTTTGAAGGCACAGGCAATTACTTGTTGGGTTAGCAGTATAACCTAGGGATTAGAGTAACAAGCTGCGAATAAGCTTGGTATGTCCAGCAGATCAGGACTTGTTTTCCACAGTTTCTACTTGCATAATGAACAAATCATTTAACCTCCTCAGTGCTCCCAGCATCCCCAAGAAAATAGGCACTTGTGCCTAGTGGGCCTTACCTGATTACTAAAAGGATTAAACAAAATAATTTACCAATGCTTCAGAAAATGTGCTGTTAATACAAATGCTGCTTCAAGCAGTTGTACAAACTAAGAGGAACATCCCACCATATCACAAAGATTCAGGTGACATTTTACCCAGATGTTGCATTTCCCTACCTCTATGGCTTTGTTCATCATCTCAGATTCCTAAATGTATTTTTTTTTTGCAATTAATCTCCATTGTTTTTAAAAGGCACTAGGTCAAGACCTCAAACACAACAGCACAGTCAAAAATTATGAACACAAAATGGCACTGTCAATGACAGCACAGAAACATAGAAACATAGAATTTGATGGCAGATAAGGACCTCTTCACCCACCTAGTCTGATCATTTTCCTACCTAACAGATAAGCTGCAGATCCTAGTTAACCAACAGCTTACTTCCTCCTACCCCCCCACTAGGACTGCCTTATGTCTGTCCCATGCATTCTTGAATTCCCCCACTGTTCTTGACTCCACGACCTCCTCAGGGAGGCTGTTCCATGCATCCACAACCCTCTCTGTGAAAAATACTTCCTCACATTACCTCTGGAGCCGTCCCCTCTATCTTCAAATTGTGCCCCTTGTTCTTGCACATCTCTTTTCTGAAAGATGCTACCTCTTGGACTTTGTTGATTCCCTTGAGGTACCTGAAAGTTTCTATCATGTCCCTCTCCCTTCTTTCCTCAAGGGTATACATATTAAGCTCCTTTAGTCTTTCTTCAGATGTCTTCTGGTGCAGACCCTGCACCATTTTGGTGCCCTCCTCTGGACAGCCTCCACTCTGTCTATGTCTTTGCAGAGATGGGGTCTCCAGAACTGCACACAGTACTCCAGATGGAGTCTCACCAACTGTCTGTACAGAGGGATAACAACTTCCTGTTTTCTACTATTGATGCCTCTTCCTATGCATCCCAGTATCCCCCAGCCTTCCTTACTGCCTTCTCACATTGCTTGCCCACCTTTAGGTCATCTGATATAATTACCCCCAGGTCCCTTTCCATTTTTACTGTTGTCAGTATCTCACCCCCCATTGTGTACTCTTCCCCTGGGTTTTTGTTTCCCATGTGCATTACCTTGTACTTCTTTGCATTGAATCTGAGCTGCTATTTATTTGACCATTCTTCCAACCTTGCCAAGTCCCTTCTCATCCTTTCCACTCCATCTTGTGTAACCCGACCAAAACGGTGACCACAACAGCAAGCCAATGGTAGCGGTTCACAAACACATCGACCGCTACCATGGCTAACAAAAAACGTAATTAATATAATCAGCTCCATGGCAGGGGTTGGAACTCGAGGACAGGGAGACACTTGGGGGGTGGGTTCCATCAGTGCAGGGAAACACTTACAAAAAATAAAACTTGGGAGGGGGGAAATGAAAAGCATAACAAATGGGAGGCCAGGAGCAAACCCTGGTCTCCAGCACTCCACTGCCCTTGCTGCTTATACCATAGCCCTCTGTGCTATGATAGCACTCTCCACTATGGGAGCAGCTCAGAGATACACCATGCTGTTAGTTACCTGTCTACCTTCTCCCCTCTGATGACAGCTACAGGGGCAGTGATAACTGACTTTTGATACGCTGTCTTTGTTGCTGTTTTAGATTTTTGTGTTTTGACAGTGTGGTTCTGAATGCTCTATTATGGTTTCTCTGTTTACACCCTGTGTGTTTTTAAAATGGATAGTAAATAACAAATGCTCATTAACAACAACACCATGATCCTTCCCCAAATAAATCAACACTGGTATCCAGTGCTACGCCCACTCTCAGACCAATCAAGGCGGCCACTCCCGCCCCACAGCCATTACAGCTCATCCACTCTCCATGTACAGCTAATTACTATCTGAATCACAGCAAAAATTTACAAATTACAGTGCCTCACAGAGCAGGAATTTCATAGACTGTGGCTTGCAGTACAAACCACTATATCTGAAATACTTGTTGACAGCATGTCTGCACTTTATGTACAGCTGCTATCTCCTATCTCTTGTGACTGGGGTTATCACCACATTTTTTATCTATCTATCTAGAGGGGTTTTCATTATACTATAGTTGATGCTACATTATTGTGCTTGGTTTTCAGTTTTAACAGTTGTGATCATGTTACCTTGTTGTGTATTATTGTGTTACCCATAATGCCATATTGCCCGAGTTTTATTGTACAGTATTTTATCAGGTCATGCCAGAAAATAGGCATCTATATGCCTATTACAGTTACCTGTTAAAATAGAAAAAATGAATACATGCTATAAATTAAGGTTTGTAATTCAGATGGTGGCCAGCAGCAGAGGTAAGTATAGAGGCTGTGCTGTCAGTAGGAGGGGCAAAACAGAGCCACCGAGGATAGGCTCCTGGTGGCAACTTTTTATTTCAGGGGACTGCAAGACACTAGATGGCAACTGGGGATGGAATCCTAGTAGTCACCTTTTTTTCTTGTGAAGTGGCATCAGGACACTAAAGGGCCACCAGAGATGGACTCCTAATGGCCCCTTTTTTCCTCAAGGAGTTATCAGGGCTGTAATGGTCCAGTGTCGATTGGGTCCCTTTTGCTGCTTTTGATTGGGAGAGTCTACAGGTGTGTCACTGAGGGTAGGCTTCAAGTGTCATAAAAAAATGTTTACCAGCACTGGGGATGGGCTACCACTGCAGATTTTTTAAGATACTGTAAACTTGCATCCGTGATAGCAAGGATGGGCTCCTGGTGCCACACTGAAGCACTGGGTCAGGGGGTGATGGTGCACCTGACCATATCCTTTGAGTTTTATGCACCTGTAATTACTGAGTTTGATTACAAATATGTGAAAACATCTTATGAAACACAGAATAAACTGTACTATACATGTGCACCCAGCGCCATTTTATGTTGTTTATAACGTTCATATTTTTTTACTCTCAAAACACCTAAAGCACCACTTTTGCAGCAGGATCTAATGAACTTGAAAGGATCAGGTTTCATATAAATAAATGCAGTGTGATCTAGTGGGCAGACCATCAGCTTTAGAACCACAAGATTGCATGTTTAAATTCTTCTAGAGCAAAATACTCACTGTGTCACCCAGAGTAAACCACTTGACCTCTCAATCCTCCAGCCCCCCATCTGCAAAAATGGGTAGAAACAGGAACCCACTAGACATTAGATGTTGCAGCTTACCTGTGTTATCCTGTATAAATAAATTGTAAAATGTAGTCATTCCATTGGTGCACAGTAGAGCTTCCACTCGTGATGCCAGCAATCCGGATTCAGGAATGAATCTGGATTATCAGGAGCCATACAAAGATTAAGTGTGTCAAAGGATACTTTCCTCCTCTGGGGAGGGAGTGCAGTCATGGCCTGATGCAATACTGTACTGCCATCTGGGTGACCACAGGTGGCAGTGCACTCAGAGTGACGTAGGGCACAGGGGGATACCAGTGGTGTCACACACCATGCCCTACATGTGAGCTTGCTTTCCACCCCAAAATTGGCATCCTGGGGGAAGAAAAACCTGGAGGAAAAATACTAGACAGAGCAACAATGAGAGGTCCAACCCCTCACAGACTCTACACTGGTCATCCCTCCAGGAACTTGATTTGTTCTCCAGCAGGTAAGCGAGGGCATGCCAGACCTGCCATGGGGGGGGGGGAGATATGAAGAAAAAAATGGAGGTCAAACTAAGTCCCTGAGAAGTCTAGTGATGGGATTCAGGGCATCAAACTATGATAGCAGGTTGTACAGGAGAAACATAAACAAATCTCAGTTGTTTTTCCATTACTGGAGAACAAATGGGGCAGGACTATTCATCATATTTATATTTAACATGTGTTTACTGGGTAAAAACCCAGAATATGCACAATACATATAAACATTCATAAACAAGTATAATCAATACAATAAATTAAACAACAAGAACAATTCAATCATAATGTGTGCATACAGATTATTTAAAATGTTTTTGTAAAGCTGACTTGAACACTTTCTCCAATTGTATATTTTATGTACTATCTGGAAGAGCCTTCCAACATTTAATAGCTTTGTAGAAATAGGATCGCTCATCCAACGCATTCCTATAAAAATGGGTATACATTGTTTTTCTAGAGCAGATCTGGTGACTCAATTGCCTGAATCATAAATTACAAAATTCATAAATTTAAATGCTGTTGAGTTAAAAAGTAAGTTTTTAAAACAAAGCAAAGTAAGATGTGTACCTCTTGTTTCAAAAGAAAACCAGTTTAGAGAGATGTACAGAATGCAATGATGTGTAGTTTTTGGTCCAGACAGGGCAAAACAACATACTGTATAATATTTCAACAAAAGATATCATTGTCTTAGTAGCTGTAATGTAAATTGTAATTCCATAATCTAATAATGACATTAACAAAAATTGAGCTAAGAGTTTTCTTGAATGTTCAGTTAGACAATATCATTTACAATAAAGTTGACCCAATCGTAAATGAGCAGATTTAATCATTCCATTAATATGCTTCTCAAATGATAACATTCCATCAATAATGTACCACAGATATTTAAAACTTTTGACAAAATCAATCTCTGTTCCCCCTGTGTGGATCAGGAGGAGAGGGGACCTGGGCCAGAAGTTTCTGTTGACCACAGGATTTCATGTGCTTAGTTTTTGTTACATTCAAAACTAATCCATTATCAAAAAAAATACAAATATGGGCCTTAACAAAATCCAATTGCAGTTGACAGCTAACATCAAATAAAGAAGAACACTGCCTATACATAGAAAACAATGGCTATGCAACTGTGTGTTATGGCTTTTTTTACACACCCGAGGTGTGTAATGACTCTTAAACCTCAAGAGTGAAGTTCAAGAGGTTTATGAGGTCATCACACACTGAGGGTGTGTAAAAAAAAGCTATAACACCACAGTTGATAGCCATTATTTTTTTACAATTAGTGGTGCAGGTTTTTATTTCCTTCATCACTTGATTGTTGTCAGCTGCCATTGACACAGGCACACACACACACACACACACACACACTATCTCTCTCTCTCTCTCTTTGATTCTCCAGTAGAGATATTCTTTTCTTTTTCTTTTTTTGGTTACACTGTGGAACTATGACACAAACAAGGAGAGTATACAAGTAGTATAAGTTCATATATCTCGTCAAATGTTAAATTTCAGCAAATCAGCACATGCCACGTCATTTGACAGGTGGGCGTGGCCTAAAATAGACCAATCAGACTCTTCTCTTGTTAAACTGGAAGTCCCTCCCTAAAATACGCTAGCCCCACCCACTTCTGGTGGAAGTGATGCAACCTCGTTCCCGTGTCCCGCCCCTTGAGCAGGCAATGACATGCGTTCGAACCCATGTCCTGCCCCTTGTGCAGGAAATTACATGCATTTGAACCTGTGTCCCACCCTTTGCACAGGAAATGGCCCACACTGAAACCCTGGAAGTGACATAACATCACCATTTTGTAGGCGTCTTACGCCTCTCGTTCTCATACACTCCTTGAACCCCTGCCACCCACCATTTTGTAAGTGTCCTGTGCCCCTCCTTCTTGTACACTCCTTGAACTTCTGCCACCCACCATTTTGTAAGCATCGTATGCCCCTCCTTCTTGTACACTCCTCGAACCCCTGCCATGCCATCCTGGCTGGAACCTGAGTCCCACCATGCTAGCTTGAACTCCTGTCCCCATCCTTTCTCCTGCACCCCCGCCATCCTGGCTCAAACCCCTGTCCCTCTTCACCACTGTGCCCCCACCCACCCCAAAAATCAGTTAGGGTTTATGTAGTGTTATGTGACCCCTGTAGGCTTGGGGGGTATAACTGCATGGGCATGTGTGTGTTTTTTTGTTAGGATATTTTCAGAAAGAAGTATCTAGGAGGCAACCTGATCATGCAGAGGTTTCACAGATCTGTCTGGAGAACCCCCAAGGAAATTCATCTGCCTGTGTGAGTACCCCTTTTTCTGTTTTTTATAACAATATACAAAATAACTTAACATGCATCTGTAGGACTTTGTCAAGCTTACATCAAAAGGATATCTTTATGTATATGCATGTAACATTTATAAGCTGAAACGGGGGACCTCTGTGTAAATAAGATGGCTCAGCAGTTTTCTCTGGATAGCATTGCAACATGCTGGCTGTGTGTGTGTGTGTGTGTGTGTGTGTGTGATTCTATAGCAATCACAAAACTAATTAT
Organism: Neoceratodus forsteri; assembly: GCA_016271365.2. Classification (NCBI taxonomy): domain Eukaryota; kingdom Metazoa; phylum Chordata; order Ceratodontiformes; family Ceratodontidae; genus Neoceratodus; species Neoceratodus forsteri. The sequence continues at coordinate 998,365,541 of CM028133.1, forward strand.
TTATACTCCATTATGAATTAAAAGAATAAAATATATCAAAAAAAAGGAATACACATACCTATAGTTCACCCCTCAGCTCTGTGTAGTATCAAGGGGAAGACTGAATGAAATGTGAGTGATATTTATAATGTTTTAAAAAAGGGGGTGGAGGCTACAACAGATGTGCCTCTGACACGTTACCATGTATAGTATGATGGGGTGTGGTGATGGTTTTACCAAGGGGCAGTCCATCTTGCAAAGCATTATATAAACCCTGCATTTGAAGCCAGAAGGCATAGCTTTTTGAGAGATTCTGTTTTATACACTTGGAGCAGATTATCAAAAACATCAAGCAAGAAGATGGCACAGCACAGTGCTTCTCAATTCAACCTCCCAGCAACAGGCCAGACTGGCACACTACCGAATGAAAAGTCTGGAGATGAAAAACCAAGCAAGAAGATGGCACAGCACAGCGCTTCTCAAGTCAACCTCCCTGCAACAGGCCAGATTGTCACACTACTTAATGAAATGTCTGGAGATGAAAAGCCAAGCAAGAAGATGGCTATCAGGGCCCCACAACCCAAGCCAACGTATGTGTACTACATGAGGTGTGAAAAAGAATGTCCCACGAAAGTCTTGTTGAGTGGAAGAGTGTCTGACATAAAAAATAAACTCGCTGAACAGTTTGGTGAATCAGAAAATCCTAAATCTGACTGTCTTTCTGAAGAGATACCACTGCAAGACCTTGAAGAGTTGCTGGGGTCTAAATCTGATGCAGAAAAAGAAGTTACTATGAAACCCAAAACAGAGAGTGACAAGAAGGGGGAGCCAGAGAAGGTGGTCAGCGAGACACTGCCAAAAAAAGCATCAGAGAAAGTTGTGAAAGAGAAATCAAAGACACAGCCAAGAGGTGCCTCTGACCAAGAGGGGGATGATGATGATAATGCGGCCACAAGCAGTCAAGCCCAGGCTAAGAAAGAGAAAGATAAGAAAAATGATGAAGAAGAAGAAGAAGAAAAGAGTTGCCTTGATGAGGTAAATGCATTTTAACATTTAAAAAAAATGTGAATGGTGACATGCGTACATGGTGTAACTGAGGGAGTTGAGTTAGCAGTAGAACTAAATCTTACCTACAATGAGTCAGAGGACCAATGCTGTTTTCTGTTTTTACTTTAATAGACTGAAGGATTTGCGATGGAGCGGCAGTCATATTCGGACAGCATGGATTCGCGACTTTCCACAAATCTACTGCTTGACTGTCTTTGCTGTGTGAAAGATACAAATGTGGCTGTTAATAAGATGTGTGAGAACCAGTATGTTAGAAATACATAGAGCGATAGAATGTTTCAAAATGCCACAGAACAGGCTGTGATCACTACCCAACCCTCTTCTTCTTCTACTGAGATTAGACAGGGGACCTCATGTGAAAAACCAGGCCTCAGTAGTAAACCCCCCAAAACTGACCACGATATGTATTGTAAGTACGTTATGTATCATACCATCTGTGGCGTAATTGCCTCAGTGATACAGAGGGTGATACATTGTGAATTGGTCGATTCCTGTCCTGGATGTGAGATAGATGATCTGAGTCAGAAAAGCCATTCATGTATCCTTGATGACTTAATGTCTAAAGAAGCATGCAGAAATGTTTCTGAAGTCATACATATAAGGCGGCTCTGGCCCGAGATCTTGGCAGTTGCTATGAAGCATCAGGGGTTAAATATGATCAATTGTACCCTGGAAACTATAAGTCACGTTTTAAATGATGTGAGAAAATCCGATGACCCCATGTGGTTAGTTATGCAAATGTTACAGCAGACAGACAGTGAAATTAAAAAAGATGCCTGCCATCTGGTCAGCAAAGGCTCCTTTAAAAAATTTCTAAAAAGAAATTCAGGAACCTTGGTTATATTGTAAAAAATTATCCCACCCGCCCCACCCCAAATTACTACATGTAAACATTTCAGTACCAAAGCGTATCATATTTTATTTTTACAGATAATAATGCGGGATGCAAGTACAGAGAGAATCCAAAGGCTTATGTATCTGATCCTAAGCCATTACTGCCATCCATCACTGTTTGGTTCACCTCAATATGACATTTGCCTTTGTGAGATACATGCAGCCTCTGAACTGATGATGTGTGCCCTTCCAGAAGTATGGGAGGATACAGATAAATATATAAATGAATCGGTGTTGCCACTTGTAGACAATGTTAAAGTGTTTGCCGATATATTTGTGGAAGATGATGAATGTCTTTGTGGACTTTATATCATGATCGTCATAGTCACGTGTGTGTGTACTACAGCAAAAAAACCTTGTGATATTGTACATGTTGTTAACCTGGCTTCTCTGCTTGCTGAAATGATCCACTGGTCAAAAAAAGGGCCCTTTAAAAAATTATATAAGGACATTTAGGAACCCTGTTTATGTTGTTAAAAAACATTTACCCCCCAAAACTGTTACTTGTTACCATTTTAATATTGTTCATATTGTTATCCTGTCTTTTTCCACTTGCTAAACCACCCCACGCAGTGAGAGGTCACTAACACATAGTGTTGTATGTTTTTTTCCAGAGTATACAACGATGGGAAACACCCTGTCAGTGCATCCAGAGGCTTATTTACCAAATAGTCAGACACAGAGCTAAACAACCTATATGCATTAGTATATGTATTATAAAGCATATAAAGTAAACCTTCGAATACTGTTATGCCTTTTGAATGTAGCAGCTATATGCATTAGTTTATGTATTATAAAGTATATAAAGTAAATCTTCAAATACTGTTATGACGTGTGTATTTATAAATAAAATATAATCGTGCATTGCACTTTGTGGTTGTCATAGTGTTTATAAAAGAATAGAAAGAGCACATGCTTTATTTTACTGGTGACAAGAGTTTTGCTAGCTAAGTTATGTATCGGGGGTTGATGAAAGAAGATGAATGATCACCTGTTCCAGAATATATATTTTAATGCAAAAAAAGTGGGTAGTTTCACAGGGGTGGCTCAGCTGTATAAGGCTGCAAAAAAACTTGATAAAGATGTCACCAGGAAAGGTGTTGCAGAATGGCTTGCAAAGCAGGACCCCTATTCATTATACAAAGCAGCAGGGTCCGATTTAAGAGAAATCCTGTCATTGTTTCTGACATAGACAGACAATGGCAAGCTGATTTAATGGATATGAGTCAATATGCAAAGTACAATAATGGGTTTAAGTACATACTGATGTGCATCGATGTGCTGTCCAAGTATGCCTGGGTAGTGACTTTAAAAGACAAATCAGGCAAGGCAGTGACACAAGCCTTTAAAACTATTTTTAAAAGTGGACGCACACCTCAGAAGTTGCAGACTGATCAGGGTAAAGAGTTTCTAAATGCTTCCTTAAAGAACCTATTCAAACAAAATAAAATACACCATTTTGTGATGAATAATGAAGTTAAGGCCAGCATTGTAGAAAGATTTAATAGGACACTGAAGTCACGCATGTGGCATTACTTTACAGCCCAGAATACTTGGAAATATACAGATGTGTTGTCAGACCTGGTGCACAGCTATAACCATACGTATCACAGAAGCATTAAACACAGACCCGTGGATGTTAACCCTTCCAATGCCCTGGGTGTATGGAAGATCCTGTACGGTAATTCTGTTCTTGGCAAAAAACAAAAGGGTACCCTTCAGAAAGATGATCATGTGAGACTATCTAAGCTAAAAGGGGTGTTTGAAAAGGGATATGAACAGATGTACACAGATGAGATATTTATTGTGATGGAGGTCTTAAAAACACAGAGCCCCACCTGTAAGCTAAAAGACTATTGGGGGAAGACATTAAAGGTACTTTTTATGCTGAAGAGTTGCACAAAATTGAACCTGATGAGGACGGTGTGTACAGGGGCAGAAAATCCTGGCAGAGAAAAAGCATGGCAGAAAAACTTGGTATCTGGTAAAGTGGAGAGGGTGGCCTGATAAATTTAATAGCTGGGTTGAGGCAACACGGGTTCAGGACATTAGAAGCAGATAAGGCTTAAAATGCTCAAAAATGGATTTTATATTACATTGCCTAGCAGCGCCTTGCACAACATTTTCCCCAACAATACTATATCCACTTTTACAGTAAAGTTACCACAAACACTTGAACTACCTGGTGAATGGGAAGTGGGCTTAGCAGAAATTCAGTACCCTCATACCTGGGACAAAGTGCCTGCACAGAAAAACAGGTTCAGTATGCTCTATCAACCTCTAAGCATAGCCCACAGTAAAACACCACCAACTGGACCCTTTACTGAGTCAGCAGCATTTAAAATTACATTGGGCTATTATCCTAACATGGCTGGTGTTATTACTCAAATTTATAAAAGCATATTTGAAGTAAATAAACTGCCAGTGGTTTTGGAACAACAAGCTGTTGGGAGAGAAATAAGCATTGACAGTGACATCAAATGCATTTTGTTTATGCACGGGCAGTTTATGCACGGGCAGTTACAGTACCTTTTGGGTTTTAGCAGACTCGAGGTAGGTGTAGGAAAGAATCTAACAAAGAACCCTACAGATATTAATGGGGGTTTTTACACATTATATATCTACACTGACGTTATCATGCATGAAATAGTGGGTGACAGTCTAATGCCTTTGCTGAGATGTGTACCCATCAGGGGCCAAGACAATGAGATAGTGACCGTGACCTAAAATAAACCCCATTATGAAACAGTCAGTAAACATCAGATCGATACAGTCACTATTGAAATGAAGAATGATCAAAATAAACCTGTACCATTTTGATTTGGAAAGGTGATCGTGAAGTTGCATTTTCGCCCCCAGACAGTGCTCTAAAATTTAAACAAAGATGGTGATCGTTCAACATTATGGGGACCCTGCCTTGTACAGAAGCTATTACAAGGCACAGGCAGGATAAGGTCTGCCTGGCTTTCATGGACTTCCTACTATGTATGGTTCTGGTATAGGAGGGATATTTCATAGTTTGTTCAAAAAAGCAGTTCCATTTTTAAGAAGGGGGTTTGAAATTGCAAAACCACGTCTACAGACAGCTGCTAAAAATATTGCAAAGGATGTTGTGGGGCATGTGACTAGTGCTGTCACTCAAAAGATGTCAGGGGGTGATAAGCCTACTCAGGGTGGCTCAGGGTTGATTGCATTCAAGAGAGGTAAAAAGAGAAAGTGCAGAGTATACCCTTTGCTTCTCATCTGCCCTCCTGGCTACTTTAAAAAAGGTGTTTCAAAATGCAAAACTTCACATAAAAGAAAATGTTCAAAGGCAAAAGGATCTTCAAGGGGTCATAAAAAAAGCAGAGACCTGTTCTAAAAAACATGGCTTTCATGCACTGTGGTTCTGAAGAATGCACAAAATCAGAACTTGACTTGTTTGCCATTTCTCCCACACAGACAAGCATTGAAAAAAGCGTTTATGTAGAGATACCCCCTCTGGCTGCCCTTTCAGAAAACTCACCGATTGAATTTTATATAGCAGGGAATGGTGAAGACTATTTGGATCTAAACAACATGCTTCTTTACCTGGTTTGCAAAATCACTGAAGCGGATGGTGGTGATATACCTGCAGTGGCCAAAGTGGGTCTTATAAACTACCCAGTGGCCACCATTTTCAGTCAGCTGGATGTGACTGTCAGTGATTGGCTCATCAGTCAGAGCAATAACTGTTACCCCTACAGGGCTGTCATAGAATCTGTGCTGAACTTCAGGGAAGAGACCCTTTCTACCCAATTTACCGCAGGGTTATTTTACAAAGACACCCCGGGAAACATGAAATCACAGACAGAGATGGTGACAATGTAGGTTTTAATAAAAGAAGCTCCTTCACACATCTCAGTAGAGGGGTAGAACTGCTGGGACACTTGCACACAGACTTGTTTTTTCAAGAGAAACTGATGCTGAATGGCGTGGATATTAAAATTAAACTGACAAGTAACAGGGACAGCTTTTGCCTGATGAGTGGAGATGCTGAGCCTTATAAGCTAAAAGTCATGGCCACCTCTCTGTTTGTCAAAAGGGTTAAAGTGACCCCCGGAGTTCGCCTGGGACACTCAGAAGCCCTGCTGACCTCCAACGCTAAATACCCTATAGACAGAGTGGGTATGAAAGTGTTCAGCCTCCCTGCAAGCAGCAGGGTCTGCAACCAAGATAATTTGTTTTTGGGACAGTTACCAAAAATGATGGTCATGGGATTTGTTGACAATGATGCTTTTAGCAGTTCCTACACTAAAACCCCTTTAATTTTAAGCATTATAACATTAATTTTGTGGCTCTGTATCTGGACGGTGAACAAATCCCCACTAAACCTCTGCAGCCCGATTTTAGAAATGGGAATGCTGTGAGAGAATATTTTAATCTAGTACTAGCGGTGAGGAAATCTATGAAAGATCGTCCGCTAGTTGTTAAACGTCAGGAATTTACCCAATGGTAGACCCTGTTTGCCTTTGATCTCACTCCGGACCAAGAATGTGCTGATCATTATTCTTTAATTAAAACTGAGAACCTCAGAGCTGAGATCAGATTTGCAGAAGCCCTTCCACAAACAGTTAATCTCATTATCTATGCTGTTTTTGATAATGTCATTGAAATAAACCAGAGAAGAAATGTCATTTTTGATTATATGTGATAAACCATAAAAACGAACACAAAGCAGCTGGAAAAAATTGTAACCAATGACTCCCACATCCGTGACTGCTTTCTGAGCATGTTTCCGTGTGATCTACTACCCAAGGAGAGACTGAGAAGCCTTCCTGCAGCACTAGTCATCAATACTGACCCCTATGACCTCCCTGGACAGCACTGGTTAGCTGTATACATTTCAGAAAATGGGACTGGGGAGTTCTTTGACAGCTACAGTTTTCATCCTGACAATCATGCACAAACGATTGTTTTTTTTTTAAACAGAAATGCAAAAAACATTTTGTACCAAAACACACAGTTGCAAGATACCTTTTCTACCAGCTGTGGATTTCACTGCATCTTTTTCTTACACCACAGATGCAAAGGACTTTCTTGTGATCAAATTTTAAAAATGTACTCTAATGATTTGCTGAAAAATGATGCCATGGTAACTAGTTTTGTACGTCACCTTTTCAGACATCTAAACATGTCAGGGCACGTATCAGTGATGTGGCAACATGTTCAGACTTGTTTGTCTTGTAATGAATTTAAAATATGCAACTGCTTGTAATTTTATTCAAAACCAGTCACTTATAAAATCATATATAAATGCTCATAATTGTGTGTCTCTGTGTTTATTGTGTTTAAACTTGGGGGGGCACCTGTGTTTAAACTTGGGGGGCACCTGTGTTTAAAATGTTTAGATATGCAATGCCTTCAATAATGACAAAAATATACAAAATATAAAGGTATTTATTGTAAATAAAAAGCGCCAATAAAATACTACATACATCAGTGGTAACATCTTGGATAAGATATGCAATGTCTTCAATAATGACAAAAATATATAAAATATAAAGGTATTTATTGTAAAAAAAAATGCCAATAAAATACAACATACATCAGTGGTAACATTGTGGATAAGATATAATAAACAGAAGCATCTTCTGTTAAAAAATGCACACTATATACTGTATACCATAGCACTGAGGTAGAATTATGATAAGCACCTCTTTCTAAAAACATGTTAACATATTTAACTATGAGGTAGGCAACATGCATCAATATAAACACTTTTTTGTAAAAACAGGATTATATATTCAATACGAGGTAAATGGCTAACATAGGTTGTACACAGCAGTCACTGAGGTAGGATTACATATTTAATATGAGGTAAATGTTTAACATAGGCTGCACACAACAGTCACTGAGGTATCTAACATTCATACATAGAGATTGCATTTAAGTTTTACATAGTGAGCCACGTAGGTTTCTTAAAAGACTTTTGTCTTTTGGGAGTCACTGACCATTGGTTAACAGGAGATGGCTGTGGCTGTTTTGCACCAGCTGCCGATTTCAGCCTTTCCACATAGCTCCTGTTTGCTGAGTGAGCAAACACTGAGGTGGGTATGTTAGACTCAGCCATTGCTTTGACAAAAACATCCCAGTCCTTTGGCTTTCTGTGGTCAGGGATTGTGTGAGTGGCTGTAGCCGCTCTTACCAAATCGGCCATGTGAGACCCAGAAACAACAGTACCTTTATACATTAATTCCCCCTTATCACTCCAAAACACAATATCCTTGTTCTTTGCCATATGCTTTAACAAAAGTTCAGCATTGGTTTTAGACCGATGAGAAACACTACTTAAAATGTCTTTTTCCATAGTACTAGGTACAAAAGCTGTCTCTGCCGTGTCCGCAGGGGGGTCACACATTGATTCATTTTCAGGCATGAGTAAGGTCAAACTGGTTTCAGCTTTTTCTCCTTGTCTTACCAAAGTCAGATAGTGCTGTAACACAGCAGAGTACATTTTGGCTTTGTCATAGTCTGAAAAATCAGTCCGGGACAGTATAGCTGTCATGTCAGTGTCCAAACTGTTAGTTGCAACTTTTCTCATATCCTGATCAGGGTAATTAGTTTTAATGTGATCCATCTGTTGCTGAGGTACCAAATATGTTTTCTAAGTAAAATCCATTATCTGTTAGCCAGCAGGCCGGTGATCAAAGGGATGGCAATTCCTAGCAGTGTTCCTATAAAACCACATGTCTGATTAACTATTTTCTTTTTCCTTTTTAAGGTTATTTGTTTATCACTTAAAGTTTTAATGACTCTCCTTTTTTTTTCAGCAAACCTAACTTTTTTGCTGACAGTGGAATATTTCCTTTGAGAGTGTTTAAGGCTATCTCAGCTATAGCTGATATCAGATCATCAGAGGCTGAACATAAAATAGATTTTCTTAAGCTTGGAGGGCTGAACATAAAATAGATTTTCTTAAGCTTAGAGGCCCTTTTACTAGTAACTTTAAAACAGACAGATTTCTCTGCAGTCTTTTAGACATAATGACAATACAGTATCAAATATTTTTAGAAGCAGAATGTGCTTTTTTCATGACATATGCCACAGGCCAGTCATGGGGAAACATCCCACTATGCAGTCTATATTTGTCTGGTGTATTGGATCTTAAATCAACCAGTAAATAGCTATGAGGCTTTCTTGTGGCATCTTCAAAAGCTTCTAAGAAAAATTTTGTCTGACCAGGATATATCTGCCTAGCCACAGTTATGATCTGCAGCTTGTCTCTGGGGTTTTTAAACAAAATCATGTATTTGGCATTTAGTGTGATGGTCCTACTTTTTTTTACCTTGACAGAACACATTCTGGACAATTAAAAATATTGTCAACTGTTTATGATGACTGTACTTGGTAAACCCATACTCCACTTCACTATTTTGACAGACAGAGTCCATCAAATCATCTATAACAACAAAATTTACCTTTCCAGGGGGTAAGAGATCATTGTCAGCTAGTGACATTGGTAGCCCCTCCACAAATTTAATCTGAGGGAACTTTAACAGCAACTCATTATACAAAGGTTGCCAACAGCTGTAGAACCAGACAATATTTTCAGGCTTGTGTGATAAAGTGGCATCAGCATGTTCCAACAACTGTTTTATAAAGAAGCTCTTCCCACTATTAGAGGGGGCCAGTCAACAGACAAGTAAAGGGATGCTGCAACCTGATATCCATTTTTCACAATCAGTATCCGTAAGGAAGTGTTTTAAAATTATGTTGTAAAACTCGCTTGTCATAAACTACTCTCTGGGTCTTGGACAGAGTTTTTGTTTCAAGGGACCACTGCTTTTTATTCCTAAAAATGCTGGGTAGACTCACGCTAATTTCTTTAGAGATCTGTGATCCCATATAGTCAAAGACCAGGTCCTTCAAACTTTCCAAATTAATGTGTTTACTGCTGGCTATATTAAGGGTAAACCCTTTCACTTTAAGAACAACCTCTCCACTGGACAGCCTGTAGCCGTAAGTTTTTGGGCCTGTGGAAATGAACTCTGTAATGTGTTCATCTGCAGGAACTTCACTGGTCAGCTCCCCCTAAATAATCACCCAGAGGTGGGGCCCAGTGACCCGGTCTGGACACAAAAATGACAGAGTCTGTGTTGTGGTAAAGACACCTGTCCTGTAACCTTTCTAGCAGGTTGTAGAGTTCCACTCTGGCATATGCTGTTGTAAAACTAGCTATAAATATGTTGATATTATTGGAATTTGGGTAATGATCGCTGGTATATTTCCAGCTTAAACTAGCTGTTTCATCATCGATGAAAAAGCATGAAGCGACATCGTAATAGGTGTGAAAACATACTGAAACAGTTTCTCTGGGTCTGTTACTATGCTCGTGGTCAGCAAATTAGGTCTCTGCTCAAATTTGCCCCAAGGAGAATTTAAAAACAGTTTGGATATCTGTCTCCTTGCGGGGTTAACAGCTATGGCTGCAGGTTTGAAATGTACATTTTCCCTTTCAAAATACTGTTGTATGTACCTGACTTTATCTGTTTCATTTTTTACCCATGAAGGGAAACCAGACGCCTCTTGCTTGCCTTTAAGATGCAGCTTGATGTAGTCTGCAAAAAGCTCTGTGCATGACTCTTTAAAAAGCCAAACTTCATAAATGTTAATGATTTTGTAGCCTTTTTCCAGTGCCAGGTTTAGTTCTACAGTGCAGTAGGTACCTGTGAGTGACCTTTGCTCATCATCATGTGCTCATGATGTTGTTTGAAGTCTATTTTCAGCTCATGCACGACATAATGTAAACACAAGTTTTTTACCAATCCTGGATGGCAGCACTGGAAAGAAAAGGCCTCTAGGGGGTAAGACTTTTACTTTTGCTAAACCAAAGTACTGAGTGAGGTCATCAAAATTGTCATAAATGATGTCAGGATGACCGACTGGATACTGTTTAGTTTTGTTAACAAAAGGATAGAGGCTGGTAAAATCATAATAGTGTATTTTCTCATCAGGCTGCATCTTATAGTACAGGCAAATGGCATTTGTTCTCCTTCCAAACAGTGACTGCCTAGGTTTGAGTGGCTGTGGTAGCTGCCTGTCCCTCAAGAAATTATTCAAACCCTGATCTGTAGTCAGCATTGCTTTCTATTCATGTTCCCACAATACTCTAATGGCAAAACCCTTGCTTTTTAGAAAATTAAATTTGTGCATGGTCCTATTGAATAACAGCCCAAAACTAGTCCCTGTCATGTGGTTTCTATCTTTCTCACAGTAACAGACGTTGCAGCCATGAAAAAAACAACCATTAAATTCAAATGTTGTGGGTATTCCATTTATGACAGAATAGCCATCCAAAGTGTACAGACCCACCTTAAATTCACCACCCCTTAGCGCGCTGAATAGAAATGTTTCTTTCTCAGATATGTACATAAGCCACTGAATAGCAGGTGTGGAGTATCTCTTTAATTGTCTGTGGTAGTCATCTGGGAGGAGAACAGCAACAGTGCATTCTTTCAAAAATAAAAATCTGTACATGGCCATGCAGACTGAGACTATCGTGACATACTGGAAGGGGTCTAAGGATACTGTTTCATACTCCACTGTGTCACCATCTGACTGTTTTAAAACACTTTTGGCTGTCATGTTCATCACTTCTTTCCTAAATTTGACACAGGCTTTTCGAAGAATTTCAACATCTAACTGACAATAGTAGTGAAGCTCTCTTTTCAAATCGAATTCTCTATGTCAGTTAGCTAGGTACCATTGCAAAAAGTCTTGCTTTTCTGCAGGCAGCATATATTCAGAACCATAAAACTGAGCATCGGGCAGGGGGCCTACATAATTTTCATTAGCTTTGGTGTTAAAAAAATGGGGTAAGTAACCTTTAGCAGTCTCATTCTCAAATCCAAGGGCTGCAGGGATTTTTGCTAGTTTAAAAGGAAGAAAACAATGTCTGTCGATAAATCTGATGTGTAGGGATGTTACTGTGACACAGAGTAATTTTCCTCCTTGTGTGAGCAATTTAATATCAATTCTTTCCTTGACTAGCTGGCTAACGATAAAATAACTGTCATAGCCTTTGGCATTGTATGCTATAAATGTGTAGTGTCTAAATGGTGCATCAATAAAATGTCCTACAAAATCTTTTATACAATCTTCCCCTTTGAATTCCCAGGACCTCTCCCCATCTAATTGCTTAGCATACACAAAATTTGGTATGTGCACCCCCGTTTCTTGTGTGGCTTCAAAATCAAACACTATATATTTTTCAGAGATTTTTACATCTGTGAGTGGTGACATGTAACACAGATGCTTGTCTGCTGTCATGAAAGAACCACATCTGTTACACTGAATCAATTTACATGTATGAGATCCCTTGTAAAAGACAAAACATTGTTCACACAGTTTCATGGATTTACAAGACCCTGTACTCCCATCAGCTCTAGCTAAAGACCTACAAATCTTTTTACATTTGGGGCAGGATGCTGTGTCAGTTTCCTGTTCAAGACAATTGAGGTCAAAGCAATCTTTGCACTGTTGTGCACAGATATGATTTCCCTTATGGCTATAGGCTACATCACAATATTCGCAGAAGTACCGTGGGCCGAAGAATATTTTACATTTGTTATACCATAGAAATGGCCATCATGCAATAATACAAACAGTGTTTTAGGAAGTCTTTCTGGACCTGTTGAAAATGTTTGCCAGTTTCCTTCATTATGATATAAAATCTTAATTTTGACTCCTAAAAAACATTCAAACTGAGACACATCACTAAAAGTGACAGGGGTTTGGTCTGACAAACCTAGCTCAGCGTGCAATATTTTAGCCTTATTCAACAACTGACTGTCACTCATATGTGGATTTAACAGTGCGAGAATGGAGCCACCAAAACACAAACTATTATCTCTGTTATTTAAATCAATCAAGTATTGTCTCTTTTTTTGTAAAATCCTGCTATACAAGATGGAGCTCAGTGTCCGTCTCCCCCCACCCCGAACCCTGGTGGTTCCTGATAGTAGTTACCATGAAATGTATAGTGTCATCAGTAATGATTTATGTATTGCTCTGTAGCATATCAGCTATCTGATCTAAGAAGGTGGCAACATATAACTCATTAGGGCACGTTTTCCTTGAGAACAAGGGTTGATTTAGAGAAGCAGCATTTAATCTTACCTGTATGAAGTCACCAGGCAGTGTTTGTCTCATCACACGTGGTAACTACTATCAGGATGTCATCGCTCTGGTTGAGACTTGGCTGTCGAAATCCTCCCCTGACTCCCTAGTCTCCCTTCCTGGTTTCACCCTCTTCCGGTCTGACCGTGTTGGGAGACGGGACGGCGGCTGCGCTATTTATGTCAAGGAATCTCTCCCCGTACTAGCTCTGCCTGCTCCCATCCTTGACTCCAGGGCCCAGGCGCTTACGCTGAAACTAACCCCTGACCCTTTAAAGGGACCCCTTTATCTGACTACTGCATACGTGCCCCCCAGGGACCAAACGCAGGCCATTGCCTCTCTTACAGAATACCTTTCCTCACTAGCTCCTTCCTCTGATCAAATTCTGGTGGGTGACTTAAATGTCAACTGGCTCAGCCCCTCCTCCTCCTCTACCCGAGACTCCTTTTCTGCAATAGACCTAACACAACTAGTTACCCACCCTACCAGGACTAACCCCAAGAGAGGCTCCAGTACCCTGCTTGATGTGGTACTCACCAACCGCCCTAATCAGATCCCCAATGTACAAGTCCTCCCAGACTCTCTCAGTGATCACTCCCCCATTCTATTCCACTGGTCATCCTCAGTCCCCAAACCCATAGCACAGTCCACATGCTGGTGGCATCTAATACCTGGTGGACTGATAAAACTTAAGGAACTTCTGTCCCAAATTGACTGGTCTCTTATACAGGCAGCTCCTGACATCAACACAGCTCTCTGCTTCTTTACCCAAACTTTTAATAATGCCTGTGATATCTTTGCCTCAATGTTGACCCGCAGTTCTAAAAGGCAGAATGCCCCCTGGGTAACCCCAGCTTTGATCCACCAACTCAAACATAGGGACAACCTATGGCACCATGCCATTGAGACTGGCCAGCCCACTGACAGGCAGTTATATGCTGCCAACTGAAACAAGTGCACTCGGGCCATCAGAAAGGCCAAGTCTGAGCACTATCGGTCCTCACTCACTGCCTCATGGGGGAACCCCAGAACCTTCTGGGATAACATTAAACAGTTAAATGGGAGTGCACACTCCACCCACCAGATCAACATTAATGGCGTGATCTCCTCAGACCCAGCCCTCATAGCCAACCACCTCAACACCTCATTCACTGACCTTAGCCTATCCTCCCTACAAATTTTTTGACCTCCTCCCCCAGCACCTGCTGTAATCTTCTCGCCCTTATTTTCTCCTTCACCGTGTTTCTGCCCAAGAACTTAGGCGCACCTTGTCACTGCCCTCAAGAGTAATAGTACAGGCAGTGACACCCTGGATCCATGTATCCTACGGCTGGTCTTAGACACAGTCCTTACCCCGATCACGTGCCTCATCAACCACTCTCTTTGCCTGGGGAAGGTCCCAACTGCCTGGAAAGTTGCCACTGTCACCCCTATCTTTAAAGGTGATGATAGGACTGTGGCTGGAAACTATCGACCAATCTCCATTCTCTCTCCTCTCCAAGGCCTTGGAAAAGTGGTGGCCTCTCAAATCTCTGACTACCTCTCCACCTACAATGTCCTATGTCCTGAGCAGCATGGCTTCTGAGTGGGCCAGAGTACCAACACAGCCCTCCTAGAGTTCTCCAACTTTCTCCACTCCTCCTTAGACACTGGTTCTCTGGCTGGTGCAGTCTTCATTGACCTCTCTAAAGCTTTTGACACTGTCTCCCACTCCCTCCTTCTTGATGCCCTTAGTCTCTCTGTTTTTGCTGCTGGGCCTATCTCCTGGTGCAGCAGTTATCTGTCTGACCGCTCACAGCATGTAAAATTTAATGGGACCTACTCAGACATCTGTCCCATCTTTTCTTGGGTTCCCTAGGGCTCCATTCTGGGCCCCTTACTATTCTCCCTTTACCTTAACACCCTTCCACACTCTTGCTCGGGGAACATTCTATTGTACGCTGATGATGCAATCATCTTTACCTCAAGTCGTAACCCTATTGCCCTCCAGGACTCGCTGCAGAAGTCCTTCGCTGAAGCCGAGGGCTGGTTTAAGGAACATAGATTGGTGATAGATCTTAAAAAACCAAAAACCATGTTCTTCACTCATCCTCAAAACAAGTCCTGCAACTTCAAACTCCTCATTCACTCTGGGTCCTCTTTCCCACTCGAACAAGTTTGCTCCTATAGATACCTAGGGATCCATTTTGACCCCTCCCTCCTTCCATGGACACATCGCTGCCCTAGCCACTGCCACTAATATCCGATTGGGCATCTTACATTGGTATAAGCACTGCCTCCCCACAGAGGTTCTTCGACTTGCGGTCACCTCCTCTATCCTGTCCCTAGTGGACTATGGACTGCCGGTGTATAGTGCTGCTGATCAGACCACACTCCATAAAATTTGCACTACTCTGAATAAGGACTGCAGGTTAATTACTGGGGCACCTAGGCTAACACACACCTGTCTACTGTATGCTAAAGCGCTGGTACTTGATCTTGATGAGCGCCTCAAATATCTGACCTGCACACTTACAAAAAAGACCCTCCTTGGGCTATCCCCGCCAGGATTGACCACCACCACCATACGCCGCTCTGTCCCACTAGTTCATACTCGGACCTCTGGGAAAACCTCTCTTGTTATCCCTAGAGCTAGGACCTCTCATGGCCAAAGAGCCTTCAGCTTTAGGGCCCCCTCCTGGTTCAACACACTGCCCCCCTCCATCTCCGAAGCTCCAACTATATCGTGCTTCAAAACTTCCTTAGGTAACCACCTTATTAACACCCGAAGCTGTAATTGCCACTAGTCAAAGCCATACTCAATACTTATGACAAAGCTTACTACTAAGCTGCTAAGGACAACATAACTCTGGTATTGTTTGCATCAATCCTACCTGTACCAGCTTGTTTGTATCTATGTCTTAAGTTACTGTTATACTGTGTTGTACTGTTATACTGTGTATTTTCGTTTGTCTTACTGTGACAAGGTATCTTTGTAAATGAGCCTATGGCTCAAAGGTTTTCCAAACTGCTGTTTAAGTAAATAAATAAATAAATAACAATTTTTGTATAGCCTGATGCATTGCAGCAATGGCCTCTGTAAAAGATTTTATTTTATCAAGATTTATAAACTTATATCATTGATGAAATTCTGTAGCATTAAATTTTTTTAAAACACTTTCATATTGCTGCACAGATTCTAAAAATACTGTAGGGGGTGACCTGTTTGCCAGTTCATCATCATCTTGCATATGTGCTGCAGCCTGGTTTTCTAATTCAGACTGCTGAACATTAGCAACATGCTGTAACAACCTACGTTGTAATATTTTCATGGCACACTTTACTCTTCTTATCAAATTTTCTCAGATTGTTTTATTTTTTACCCAGATTTTTCTTTTTTGACCCCATTTGTTATTTTTTTCATTTAGTTAGTGCTGCCAGCCTTTGTACTCAGCTTGTGAGAGCTTCTGCGCTTTCACTTTGTAATTTTATTTTTGCATTTGGCCACTGTTTCCTCCATGCCCCTGTACTTTTCATACATGTGGGCAGCATTTGCCATCATTTTCAGCTCTGTGCATCAGAACTTGGATGCACACAAAACAAATACACTGCTCAATAAAGTACCTGTACTTTTACAAAACTCAGATTTAAACATCTGACGATCATAATCCTCACTAGATAATCTGCTCTCAATTACCAAGTCATTAAACAAACTATCAATTGTTTTAAGAATATAGGCTTTCCCAACATTGAGCATGTCAATGTCCCTTTCTTGAAACCTTTGGTTCAATAACTCTTTGTCAGAAACTCTTGTGCCGCTGCTCATAGACGGCTGTACGGCATCATTCAAACAAGGTCTATTTTGTTCATTACTCACACCAGCAGAAACTCTTGAGCTGCTGCTCGTAGATGGCTGTACCTCATTCACATTCAAACAAGGTCTATGTTGTTCATGACTCACACCAGCAGAAACTCTTGAGTGCCTTTGAAAAGCATTACATTCATGTAATGCTCTCTTTCTCCCTCTCTCTCTCCTGCAGGGGGTCACTGTGCTGCTGTTTAAAAACAGAAAATACACCCCGTCACTACTTTCAGTATTTCAACTTTTATAATATAAGACAAAATTTAAACTCTAAAAACTTACAGCATTTTTAACCCCCCATCTCCCGTTTTCAGCATTATACTGTAAAACAAATTTCAAACCTGAAACCTGCAGCATTTTTCCTTAACCCCCCCCCAAACCTGCGTCATATACTATTCCTAATTAAAAATAAAAAATACACACCTTCTGTAGTGGTAAACTGTGCATTAGTCAGCTCTTCAATCATTTGGAAAAGGGTATCATTTCCAACCCATGGCTTCATTGTTGCTTGTTAAATGTTTTTAAAAATTCTTTTAGCTCAAGATGTATTTTGGGTGGCAAAATTTAAACTCTAAAAACTTACAGCATTTTTAGCATTATGCTGTAAAACAAATTTCAAATCTGAAACCTGCAGTATTTTTCCTTAACTCCCAAAAAAACTGCAGTATCTACTATTCCTAGTTAAAATAAAAAATACACACCTTCTGTAGTGGTAAACTGCATTATTTATCTCTTCAGTCATTCGGATGAGGGCATCATTTACAACCCATGACTCCATTGTTGCTTGTTAAATGTTTTTAAAAATTCTTTTAGCTCAAGAAGTATTTTGGGTGGTCTGGGTCTGTTTTTCTTGTCTTTAGCTTCCAGTATCTTGAAACCCTTATATAAAATGACTCAAACCCACCCTAGTATGTAGCTAGTAGTGAAAAAATGTCTGAACATCTGGTACTGTCCATCAAACCCCAACCCCTTCTCCATGGGGAAATATACAAGTCCTAGGTTACTCAATGTAGGCATTTGTTTTTCACTTCCTGTGATAGCTGGAAGGCATTAGAGAAATGCCTTTCTGCTACAAACTTTGGTCACAGTCTAATTAAAAGGTATGCAGACTGATTCTTTGAGTACAAATAAGCTTATGGCTTAGTTAGCTTTTAAAATGTGTAATGAAAATCTTGTCTTTTTTAAACAGCTGTGTCCTTTAAATTAGTAATTCAATAAAACAGCTTGCATACCACTAATCAGAAGATAAAACTTATTTTGTTAAAAAGTATAGCATGAGAATCACCTGTTTTTTTTCTCTTTTACACAGCAGGGGTCTAGAAAAGATTAATGTCTTTCTGCTAAAATTTTGGTCACAGTCTAATTAAAACAGATGTTTTTTATCAGTCTTAAAACACAAAGGGGCACAGTTTATAACAGCAGTTGAGTGTCAGCTTAAGTTATGTTTTTAAAAGTCAAAATGGAAATTCTGTCTTTTTTCTAAAACAGATGCAACCTTTAAATCAGTAATTTAGTGTAATGTAGCACACACACACACACAAAGTGTGTATTCTTTTGCACCGACTCTAAGCAAAACTGTAGATACATTTTAAGAAGACTGTGTGCTTTGAAATTATTCTGAAAGAGAAACATTATCATTTTACATTCTGTCTTTTCTTTGTAACATATTATTTATTTTCCTATTTAGTTAAGCTTAAGATTAATACCTTTGAGCCCTGAGCTCTTTTACAAAGGTTCCAAGTCAGATAAATTACAGAAACAAACAGGTAATAGTTAAAAACATACTACATGAGTTTTTAATTTTTGATAATGTAACTTTAGACATTTATTGTGTAACAAAAGCATAAAGCTACATTTTTACAGATCCCTGTAAATACAGGGAGCCTGTAATCCAAAAATCTTGAGACACACGTGTTTCCAAAGAGAATCAATAGTCCTTTGTAGCCATGGCTGTGTAAATGAACAACAGATGTTTTGTCTTGTCTTAACAGACAAAGACACCCACCACACAGCCAACAGGACCATGGGCTCCAAAAAGCCCATCTATATTTTAAACATACATGAAAGACATTGCTTTTCCTACGTGCCTAATGAGGGACACACACACACACACACACGCACACACACACACACTCTCACAGCCAGCATGTTGCAATGCTATCCAGAGAAAACTGCTGAACCATCTTATTTACACAGAGGTCCCCCATTTTAGCTTATAAATGTTACATGCATATACATAAAGGTATCATTTTGATGTAAGTTTGACACAGTCCTACAGATGCATGTTAAATTATTTTGTATATTGTTATAAAAAACAGAAAAAGGGGTACTCACACAGGCAGATGAATTTCCCTCGGGAGAGGTCTCCACACAGATCTGTGAAACCTCTGCATGATCAGGTTGCCTTTTAGATACTTCTTTATGAAAATATCTTAATAAAAAACACACACATGCCCCTGCAGTTATACTCCCCAAGCCTACAGGGGTCACATAACACTACATAAACCCTAACTGATTTTTGGGGTGGGTGGGGGCACGGTGGTGAAGAGGGACAGGGGTTCAAGCCAGGATGGTGGGGGTGAAGGAGAAAGGAGGGGGACAGGAGTTCAAGCTAGCATGGTGGGACTCGGGTTCCAGCCAGGATGGCGTGGCAGGGGTTTGAGGAGTCTACGAGAAGGAGGGGCATAGGATGCTTACAAAATAGTGGGTGGCAAGGGTTCAAGGAGTGTATGAGAAGGAGGGGTGCAGGACGCTTACAAAATGGTGGGTGGCAGGGGTTCGAGGAGTGTACGAGAATGAGGGGCGTAAGACGCTTACAAAATGGTGGTGTTATGTCACTTCCAGGGTTTCAGTGTGGGCCATTTCCTGCACAAAGGGTGGGACATGGGTTTGAATGCATGTCATTTCCTGCTCAAGGGGTGGGACATGGGCATGAGGTTGTGTCACTTCTGCCAGAAGTGGGTGGGGCTAGAGCATTTTAGGGAGGGACTTCCGGTTTAACAAGGGGCGAGTCTGATTGGTCCATTTTAGGCCACACCCACCTGTCAAATGACTTGGCACACGCTGATTGGCTGAAATTTAACATTTGACGAGATATATGAACTTATACTACTTATACAGTCACAGTTCCCAATCATATTACTGCTTCCCTCTGACTGTCTCCTAAAGCTGTGTCCAAAGCGTGTGGACAGCAGGATCAACCAGATAGATTTTTTTTATCTAGTAAAGGCACTATTAACCGGCTGAATACAGAAACATATTAAGAAATTACCTGTGTTTGGAATGTGAGGCAAAGATCAGTTTGGGCCTCCATAACAGGAGAATGGGTCTATCCTTTTCGTTGAGAAATTCGGCCTGCTCAGACACCATGTAACATCCAATGAGGTGGTGCACTACACATGAGTGACACTAATTGGCATAATAACCCATTCTATGGGTTATTACAGCTCTTGAAAAATGGCTCCAGTCTGTGTAATAAAGGGGGTCACCAGTAATTATAAAACAATATCATCTGCATACTAACTCAAAGAAGGGTTAGACAAAAATAAATGTAAATCATTTAAGAAAAGACTAAAAAATATAGGACCCAGAATAGAGCTCGGTGTCACAGAAAAATGGCAGTTTTTGCAAAAATGATGTACACTGGAATCACATATGACAATGTTCAGTGCAAGTGGAATAAAGTAACTGATCTCATTCAATAAAGTGCAATGTAGAAACTGTTCATCCAAGTATAAAGTGCAACGTGGCTCTACACTTGATAGTAGAGATGCAGCAAATTTAAATTCCACCAGGAAGTGCTTTCAATGAAGTGGGCACTTTGTGTTATTTAACCGCTACGGGGAGTGACCCATATGAAAGGATCATTTCACCTTGTGATTATTACTTCGTGTTGTCATTCCACCTTAATGCCTCATCCTGCCTTAACGTGAATTAAGGCAAAGTGACAACAAATATTGGCAGCCCCACACACACACAGTCACCAGAATTAATGTGCATCCCAAAAGTGCTACTATCTTGTGTCCAGAAAACTCCTCAGTGCTGATGAAGTGAAATGAAAGCACAACAAGAAATGCAAATGCAAAGTTTCCCAGATTAAATGGCCTACTCAGTCATGCACACTGTGATCACACACAGTCACCAGAATGAATGTGCATCCCCAAAATCCTACTGTCTTATGTCCAGACTATTCCCCAGTGCTGACAAAATGCTACTGTCCCATGTCCAGAAAATTCCCCAGTGCTGACGAAGTGAAATGAGAGTGTAACAAGAACTGCAAAGTCTCCCAGAATTAATGGCGTGATCAGTCATGCGTGCGGTAGTCACACACAGTCACCAGAATTAACGTGCATCCCCAAAATGCTACTGTCTTGTGTCCAGAAAATTCCCCAGTGCTGACAAAGTGAAATGAGAGTGTAACAAGAAATGCAAAGTTTCTCAGAATTAATGGTGCACTGCAAATGCACAGACAGATTAAGACTGTGCTGCGCACTCAAGAGATGCATACAAAAAGGCACACACCTAACCAGTGCTCCCAACAAGTCACAAATCCATATTTGGAAAGGAATACCTTTTGCTGGTTGGGGAATTAGTGCACGGCAGTAACAATCCACTACCAGTAAAGATACCACAAAGCAGTACAAAAAATTCATGCAGGTGCAGTGGATAGCAGGTTCACACTGCTGCAATTACTCTGTGGCACAATAAAAGGTGTCTGATTTAATGGCACACATTGCACACACACACTACAAGTAATACGTAGCAAATTGAAAACCTTTAGTAATATAATCAAATGTTTTAAACAAACAAATTATACACTGCTGCACCACACCAATCAGCAAAAAATGTCAGGAATTACTGAAAATATTACTGTGCATACATTAACACAGTTATACAAGAAAAATATAACCAAAACAGAAAGACTGCCTTTTTCTCCCAGTTAATCTACTGACACCACAAATACGCCCCTCCCCCAAAGCACACTTCACAGTACACAGACTGACTGTTCTAAATTAACATTCAAAATCCACAAACAAACATTAAACATTTGATGATATGAGCACAGAAGGGTTTCCTACAATCGATGTACTAAATTTTAAGCAACAAAAAGACTCAAAAAGGCATTTTTAACAGCTTTTAGAGGTTTTGAATTACAGAGCTCTGACAGCACATTGTCTACAGCTACCACTACACACACACTACCCAGGCCAGAACGGAGGCTGTGCAGAACAATCTAGAGCCCATGTGACTTGCAATCCCATGAATCACTGCAGAATTTCATTTGGAACTCAATTACAAGGTGAAGTGAGGCGAAAAATTGGTGGAGAAATGGTTTGGGGAAGGCGGAATAACACAAAGTCATTGGTTTCAATGAACTTTGCATTCCTCATTATGATGCGAAGTACTTCACTTCACATTGCGGAGTACTCTGTGGATTCCACGTTACTCCGTTAATCACTTTGTGGAGTGAATTGGGGCCACTTCTTCCACCACTACTTACAGTACTATAATTCACATGCTGTACAGGAAGGAATGTGAATGCCTATGACTGTACTTCCCCCATGAGCTAAGCCTGTACCATAAAGTTCCCCAATTTAAAATTCTTATTAATGAGTACAGTGGTGGTGATTGGGTGAAGCCTGGAGAGATACTACAAAACAGGCTTACAATACATGCAAGTAACTAGTAAAAAAAAATTATTTTGTGTTTTGTGACATAATTGTGAATCATGATTTGTGACTGCATTTGTGACCATGATGATGAGGAATGTGATTCAGTGTGAGACAACCTATGTGAAACTGTCTGGGAATTTGAATGCCTACAGCTGTATTTCCCAAATGAGCTGTAGCACAAAGCTCCCACATTGAAAAACTCTTATTAATGAGTACAGTTGTGGGGTTGTGAAGCCTGGAGACATACTACAAAACAGGATTACAATATAGTCAAGTAACTAATAAAAAAATTAATTGGGGCGGCTACGGGGCAGTGTACTGCAGTAACAGCTACTCTAGTACTAGTACCAGTAAAGATACCACAAAGAAGTTCAAAAATCATGCAGCTGCAGTAGATAGCAGGTTCAAATTGCTGCATTTATTATGTGGCACAATAAAAGGTGCCTGATTTGATGACACGTGTCACACACAGACTCACACACACACACTAAGTAATGCATAGCAAATTGAAAACTTCAGTAATATAGCCATGTATTTTAACCAAACAAAAACTATGCACTGCTGCACCACAACAATCAACAAAAAAATGTCAAGAACTATTGAAAATCTTACTGTGTGTATATTAACACAGTTATACAAGAAAAATATCACCGAGACAGAAAGAATTGTCTTTTTCTCCAAGTTAATCTGCCTACACCACAGATACACTCCCCCAAAGCACACTTCAAGTGTCTGTCAGTACACAGACAGAATGCTGTACATCAACATTCAAAATCTACACACAATCATTAAACGCTCGATAATATGAGCACAAGAGGGTTTCCTACAATCGATGAACTAAAGTTTGAGCAAAACAAATTACTCAAAAAGGCTTTTTTAACAGCTTTTAGAAGGTTTGAATTGCAGAGAGCTCTCACAGCAGACTGTGTCCTAGAGCTTTCTATACATACTACCCCGAACTGAGACTGTGCAGAACAATCTAGAGCCCATGTGACCTGAAATCCCATGAATCACTGCTAAATTCACCTTTGGAGCTTAAAACAAGGTGAAGTGAGGTGAAGTACATTGTTCTCAATGTACTTCACCTTAAGATTTGTGTAGTAGTGGCTTGTGGAAGGTGGAGTAAAGCAAAGTCATTGCTGTCAATGGACTTTGTGTTGCCTATAATGACGCAAAGTGCTCTGCTCCGTATTGCAGAGCACTTCACAAATTTGCCTTACCTTTGCAAATCGCTTTGTGAAGTGAATTGAGGCCACTTTGCCCACCACTACTTGATAGGCATAGAGACAAGCAAAAAAAAAATGATGACAAAAAGACAAAACTTTTTCAGTGATGAAGTGTATCCATCTTGGAAAATAGCTCAGGAAAACCAGACCATGGTACTATTAAAACAACCCAGCAAACAAAATAAAATGTATTTATTTAAATTTTGGTAACCGGGTGGGCCCACTAAGACCTTGATAGTCCCTTTTTCAGGGGCAACCCAGGATTAGTTACATGACTTAGAAGGGAATGAAAAAGCAAAGCATTGATATGTATAATATAGCAAGACTTACATAGAGTATAGGAACAAAGAAGGGAGGGAGAGAATGGTCAGAAAAAAATGGCTAAAAGTGCAGAGGTGTGTGATTGTCTATGCATACAAGAAACAGGATCATGCTGTGTCAAAGGAAAAAAGTCCAACCATTTAAAAGAAAACTGATAATGGTGTCCTGTATTTTTATTGTGCTTATGTCATTGTCTGATTTCTTTAATAAGTTTATATAGCTGAATTATATTTTACTATTACCCTCTTTTTGCATGCATAGCCAATGAAGTTTCAGTCTTTTGTTTTGCTTTCCATGTTACTCTCTTACGTTGTTTTTGTAGGCTTTTAAACTTAGTCCATGGTTCTTGTGTTTTATGATTTAAGTACTGTCTATATAATGAAAGAACTGGGAGGGGACAGGATCAGTTGTGTTCTAGGACAGTAGCTGCTGCTGTTGTTTTCACAGGGTTCTTGTGGATTTTACTTGGTAGGTTAGTTCTTTTCTTTCTTACTTCTAAGGACCTAGCAGGGTATTGTTTTGGGTGCTGCTTGATGTTTGTAAACTGATTTGGTGTGTGTAAGTTGGGCTTATTTTGTGGATGTTTCACTGTGTAACAGGCTGCGCTGGTAGAGGCCTATTTCTTCTGATTTAAAACCTATTTGGTGGGATTTGCTTGAGCCTGGTTCTTTGGCTGCTGGGCTTGGAGGGGAGACACAGGGCTGATACACTCTCTCTCGAGTCAGGTGTCTGCCCATCTGCCCTCTCCCCCACCCCTCCCTCCC
Organism: Neoceratodus forsteri; assembly: GCA_016271365.2. Lineage (NCBI taxonomy): Eukaryota > Metazoa > Chordata > Ceratodontiformes > Ceratodontidae > Neoceratodus > Neoceratodus forsteri. Next base: position 998,390,445 of record CM028133.1, read on the forward strand.
CAGAAGTCTGCTAATTTATAGGGAACACCTGCTCTGCAATTGAGGAAAAGGCTGCAGGTGCAGCTCATGTAGTTCTAACCACTGGGGTAGGATTTAAAGGCTGGGAGAGGAGCTTTGGGAGTTGTTAATTTCCTTATAAGTTTAATGTGTTGTACTGCACCTAGTAACAGGGTTACTGGGTACAGTGGGACTGTCTTTAAGATTAGTGGGTGACCTGATTAGGCAGTAGGGGTATCTTGGACTAGGGGGGAACCTGGTGGCTCACCCAAGGAAACCTATTTGGAAGGGGATGGAACCACACATCATTAGGGCCAGCATCTTTGGGAGGGTGGTGGGGTGCACAGGGTGTGGAGCAGCAATGATACTGGACTGGGCTTGGAAGTTCGGTGGTTGCCCAGTGTGCTACCAGCTAGCACAGTTTAGGGAGGAGGTTGCAGGGATTAGGAGAAAGCTGGGGGAAGGGGGGTGGTATGGTTGAGGAAGGGGGGGGAATCTCCCACAGGGTTGCACCAAGCACTGGGGGTGGGGGCATAGGGAAAGGAGGCAGGAGAATACCTAGGGTCACATAGGGAACCTGGCAGAGGGGTCCAAAAGGACACTACCAAGGAAGCAGGCAGGTAACTGGGGCCCCTACAAGGGGGATGGAGGGACAACATTCTCAGGGAAGTAGGCAGATGGCCAGGGCTGGACAGAAGGAAGCAAGGCGGGGAGGTGGATCAGACCTTACAATCAGTAACCGCTTCAATTCTCTTCTTCTGCTCAAGAATGAGGGGGGTGATGTAGCCACGACAGGGGTGGTTAGAGATGGAAAGGGAGTGGGAGTGGGAGGCAGGAGGCAGGGGCCAGATTGTAGGAAGAACAGGGGGGGACCTGGAATGCAGGAGAATGGGGGGAGCAGTGAATCAGAGCAGGAGGGGCAAGGGAAGAGGGAGGAAAGCGCAAGGAGAAGGACCAGTTGGTAGGCAAGGTAAAGGAGAAGGACCAGAAGTACAAGGAGGATTCAGTAAAGGGATCTGAGGGTTTAGGCCAGGGGAGCATGACTAGCAAGGAGGAACTAAATGGAGACAGGAAGGAAGGGAGGATGAGCCAGGCTAGTTTAGCAGATGGGGGAGAAGGACCAGTTGCGAGCAGTGAGGGGGGAATTAGCAAGGAACAGAAGGATACTCAGGAGGAGGAGAGGCATAGGACTGGAGGGAAGGGGGTGGCCATGGTAAATAAGGAGGGGTGGCATGTGGCACCCAGATAGGGAGGAACACGGATCCAGCTGGGTGGAGGGCCTGTAGAAAGGATGAGGGACATGGAAGGGGAATGGAGGAAAAGGAGTGGTCAGAGTGCTCCTGGGGGGATTCTATGATCAGGGTATCAAATGGGATAGAGGAGAAGCCTGGGCAGTTAGAACAAGATGCTTCCTGACTAACGGTGCACAGGGCTAAGCACGAGGTATATCAGCTGGCAAAGGATTGTGGGGTTCCCCAGACATACTGGTCCACCTGGGTACAAATGACATTGAGGGAAATAGCGAGCCAGAGATACAGGCAAGATTCAGGAGCTCACAGGGTCTGTCATGACATAGGATGCACAGTTTCTTCTCAGAAATCTGCAGTGCCAAGGGCGTAGGGGAAACACAAAAGGAAAATTAGGAGATAAACCAGTGGCTCAGGGAGTGGTGTGAGGCCAGAGGATATGGGTTGATGGGCGATTGGGGAGACCTGGGAGGATAAGGAGCTGCATGCTAGAGATAGACTACATCTCAATTTGGAGGGAGGGAATCCTAAGTTGAAAATAGAGGGGTTCACTGGTAAAGTGGGGTTTAAACTTGTGAAGGGGTGGGATGGGAGAAAGGCTGTCAAGGGGTGCCGGATAAGGAGGGTCCTCTCCACCCCCCTGGGGACCAGGAGGATTGCAGGAAAAGGCTAACTGGCAGTGCAGACCAGGGAAACAGAATCCCCATGGGAACATGAGCAGGGAAATGGAACTAGGGGAAAGGTGGAAGGTAGTCCTGATAAATGCCAGAGCTTAAGTAATAAATGCCTGAGCTCCAGGCGATGCTAACTGAGGAGCAGTGGATGTGGCAGTGGTCACCGAGACTTGGGCCACTGCAAGACATGACTGGGACCTGAACCTGGAGGATACACTATGTTCAGGAAGGACGGGGGAAGGGGAGGAGGGTAGCAATGATGGTCAAAAACTGCATTGGCATAGGGGAGTGGGAGGTGGGAGGGAACCGTGGAGGCGATTTGGGTCACCTTGATAACAAGGGGGGGCAAGAGAGTAAAAATAGGAGTGGTGTATAGACCCCCTGCCTGGTGGAGGAGCTGGAGGACAGTCTGGTGGCAGATGTTAGGAGACACTGCAGACTGGGCAGAGGAACGGTGGTGGTGTTGGGGGACTTAAACATGCAAGGAACAGACTGGGAGACTATGATATCCTCTGTGACCAGGGAACAGAGGTTGTTGGATGTCTTTCAAGATGCGCTCCTAACTCAGCAGGTGAGGAACTGACCAGGAGGCACTGGTACTGGATGTGGTCCTGGCAGACAGTGACCAGATTGGGGCCTGGAGGTAAGGGACCCATTGGCGGGGAGTGACCATGCCACGGTCTGGTTCTGCCTGACCTAGGAGGGTAGAAGGCTGGACAAAGATGGAAGTAACCGACTAGGGGCGGATTTTAAGGAAATGGGAAGGATCCTTATGAGCATTTGGATGGGATTGGTCAGACATGGACGCTGATAGTAGGTGGGAAATCATCAGGAGAGGGTGCAGGATGCTACCAGCACCTGTGCAAGAGTAAGACGAAATGCGGTAGGGCCCAAAACTGTCGGGTGGACCAGGGAAGTCCAGGAGGTGGTGGGAAAGAAAGCAGCCTATAAGCAACTAAGTGCTCAAGGAGTGAAAGGGATCGAGGAGAGGAGGCTGATGGCTAGAAGGCCACTAGGAGTGGTGAAGGCGGCTAAGGGCAAGGAAGGAGCAGAAACTGGCCAGGAAATTGGAGAGGCAACAAGGGTTCTTAGATACATTGGGGAAAACAAAGGGTGAAGGGCAGATTAGCAGGATTAAATCAGGGAGAGATGGGCACAAGACCGGGAGCAGGCTGAGGTACTAAATGAGTACTTCACCTCAGTTTCACCAGGAAAATTGGGGTGCTGCATCATACATGGGAGGAGACAGAGATACTGAGGAGGGGGACCCTTACCGACCGGCAGGTCTGGGGAGAGGGGAGGCATCACTGGCAGGTGGGGAGGGCTACAGGGAGAAGGGGTACCGGAGTGGGAAATCACAGCAGAGAGAGTGAGGGAAGCCCCAGCTCCCTTAAGACGGAGAAAGCACTGGGGCCAGATAAATTACATCCCAGAGTGCTGAAGGAACTTGCAGATGTCCTGGCAAAACCCCTGGCAGAGCTTTTCACCATCTCTCTGAGGACAGGGTGGTGCCCAAGACTGGAAGGTGGTGCATATAGTGCCCTATCACAAGGGGAATCAAGGGAGGTGGCAGGGAACTACAGGCCTGTCAGCCTGACATCGGGTGGTGGGCAAGGTGATGGAGGCATTGTCAAGGAGAGTATAGGGGGACCTGATAGTCAGGGTGCCTGGACGATCAGACAGCATGGATTCATCCCGGGAAATCATGTCAGACAAACCTGGTGGAGTTCTATGACTGGGTGACAAGTGCCTTGGACCTGGGTAGACCAGTGGATGTCCTCTTTCTAGACTTCAGCAAGGCATTTGACTCTGTTCCTCATGTGGGCCTGTTGGATAAGCTGGGAGAAATGGGGTGGGAACCAGATGATCAGATGGATAGGCAATTGGCTCCAGGACCGGACCCAGAGGGTCGTAAGTTGGTGGGATAGTCTCATCCCCAGGAGGGTCATTAGTGGAGTCCCACAGGGACTGGTCCTTGGCCCCTTCTGTTCAATGCCCACGATCTGACATAAGGACAGGAATCAGGAGTGATGAGTCTCTTTGCAGATGACTCAAACTGGGGGTGGTGGATGGGGAGGAGGGAGTGTGGCCCTCAGGGGGACCTGGAGGCTGTGGAAAGATGGTCTAGAAAGTGGAAGCTGAGGTTCAATGCAGGGAAATGCAAGGTACTCCACCTGGGGGCCAGAATCCCAGGCCAAGTGTACACCCTGGGGGGGAAATGCTACAAGTCTTGATGACTGAGAGGAACCTGGGGGTGGTGGTGGATGTCAAGATGAATAACTCTGAGACTTGTAGGAGGACAGCAGCCAAGGCCAACAGGATGCTGGGATGCATCGCTAGGGGGCTCAACTCCAGAAGGAGGGAAGTGATAGTCCCTCTGTATAACTGCTTGGTGAGGCCGCACCTTGAGTACTGCATGCAGTTTTGGAGGCCACACTTAACGCTGGGACATTAACTCCTGGAGAGGGTCCAGAGGAGGGCAACCAAAATGATTTGGGGCTTGGGGGACAGGACCTATGAGGAGAGGCTCGAAGAGCTAAATATGTACACATTGGAAGAGAGAAAGGACCGGGGGGACATGATAGAGGTTTTTAGGTACATGAAGAGGGTAAATAGGGGAGGAACAGTCAGGGTGCTTCGAAGGAAGGAGGAAGGGGCCACTAGAGGGCATGGGTGGAAGCTGGAGGGGGGAATTTTCAGGGGAGTAAGGAGGAGGTGCTACTTCACTGAGAGGGTGGTGGAGCCATGGAATGCACTGCCTAGGGGGCTGGTGGAGGCAGAGACAGTGGAGGGGTTCAAGAGGGGGTGGGACAGGTACAGGGGAAGGGTTCTGGAAGCAAAATCCAATGCAGCAAGAATATCCGGAACTGGGAAGGGAGAAGCCAGAGAAGGCGAGGGGTACAGCAAGGTCAGCACCCAGGTTGGGGGCTGACCAAACGAGCAGATACGAAAGACCGTTAGGCCTATTCTGCTGGCATTTTAGTATGTTAGTATATAATTTATCCTTTTTGTTTAGTAATTTCTTAATTCTGTGGATAAGCCATTTTAGTTTTGAATCCTTTTGAGTTACATTCTTTGAGTTTAGGAGTGAATTTGTCACAAGCATCCAGCACTGTATGCTTTAAAGCTAGCCACATTTCATTTTCTGATTTGTCTTTCAATCATTCTACCCATTTGATTTTTCCTCATTTGCTGTATTTTTATGGGTATATCATAAACAGGGCAATCATGATTGGGTGATAACAAAATGGGTGACTCAATCACAGCACCTCTGTAAATGGCTTCCTGGCAGGTGAGCAAACGAATACTGGATTCGGCGAGGTACGTAACAGGATGTATGTGCACATGTGCATGCGGGGGAAGGTATGGGGACATGGTGTAGGTTTGGCTTGGCATGGTGGGATGGGTGTGCTTATGGGAGGTGTAGGGTACAGGGTTCAGGTCCGGGTTCTGTCCGGGTTGGAATTTTTGCCGCAGGACAGCTAATGTTTTTTCACAGTTTCACCCCCAACATGCACCCCTGGGGTTGAGAATCTAATATTAAGCAGAAAGCATATAGGTTTCTGGGCACCTTTCTTTCCTCGCTGTGAGTGTGCATCATTAAAATTCATTTTCAGTGACCTACACTCACAGTAATGGTGATCACTATTCTGTGATCGCCGTTATCACATATAACCACTTTTATGTTATCTGCTGTATTGTTCTGATAGATTTTAGTGATCCCACTATTGATTTTATGTGTTGTGCATAATACAAAAAATAATGCTATGGTCACTTATTCCTTCAGGGGTGCTGGATGTGCAGGAATCTGCAAGTGAAGTAGCAGTTGACATGACAGGGTCTAAAATATTCCCTCTCCTAGTTTTGTAGTGGCAAACTGACATATGTCCAGTTGTTCTATATTATTTATGAAATGTTTCCTCTGTGATGTAGCAGCTGTTTTCAGAGTCCAGTCAGTATCACCTAGACTGAAATCTCACAACACAATTGTTTCTCCACTGGCACAAGCTGTTTCTATTTCGTTCAGTAAGGATTCTGAATACTCCATTATGACATCTGGAAGTCCATAACAGATTCTAACAATAAAGCTTTTTGTATAATTATTTTTACCCAGATTGACTCAGTACTGATTTTATTATCATGTTGTATTTCATTTGATATATCTAACGCATTTATGTCATTTTTTAAATACAAAGCTACTCCTCCCCCTTTTCTTCCCTATCAAGCCAGGTGATATAGTTTGTAACCATCCATCAGTCTTCTCCACATAGTATCCTTGTTCCTTTATGTTTCAGTTATAGTGGTAAATAAATGCGTGTTATTTCATATGGGCTAGTGCTTTCAGATCATCCATCTTATTTACAACGCTTCTGGCATTTTATTAGTGCGCCTTCCCACATTCTGATGCTCTTACTTTTGGTTATCTCATTTCTATGGCCACAAGTGCAGAAGTGTGCAATATTTAATGGGCTTCTTAGTGTCTTGTTTCCCCTTAGATATCAGTTTAAAGACAGTGATATTAAAATTTTATTAATAAATCTCTCCGAGGGTCTGAGTGCCCAAATTATTTAGATGTGGTCTGTCAGGTGAAAATAAGTGATATTTTTGGAAAAGGTCTGCCAGGTGTTTATTAATTTAATATTTGACTTTTTGCAACAGTTTGCCATTCTTATATTGATTCTTTGTATTGTTTTGTTCTTTTTAATATGTGCTTTGGATAGTGGTAGGATCCCTGATGTTCAGGCTTTATATCATTTTCTCATATTATGCAGTTCAGTACATATATCCTGTTCATGTTTATGGCCCATGTAATTTGTCCCAACATGAGGAATTACTACTGCTGAGGGTTCCAAGCCTTTAGCAAGTTTATTAATTCTAGGTCTATTATCTTTTATTATTGCTCCAGGTAGGCATGTCACGATGGTATTTTCTTTGTCAGTCTTTGGGATGTAATTATCTGTGTATCTTATCATGGGGTCTCCCACTATCAGTTTTTGTTGTGGTCTTTGTCTGGGGTTATCTAGATTAGTTGTTCTCTGTCTTGGTGATGAGCACTGCTACAGTTGTGCTATTTATCAGTGGTTCATACCTACTTGTTGACAGTATACCCTTATTTGATGTTTCGTAGCTTAACGTTTTCTTTCTATGCTTGTGGCCTCTAGGTTTCACTATGCACCAGCTGTTATATGTGATGTCTAAATCCTCATCAGAGCAAGAATTCTCATTCTGGTATTCTCTGCTTCTTTTTTGGTTCCCCTTTTTTTATTTGTAATCAGTGGATTCACTGCTTCCTGAACAAAGTTATATTTGATTTATTTTTAGTGCATTTTTAAGTTCCTCCTTTATAGTTTCAATTAGAAGCATGACATTTTCCATATTCACGCATTTCTGATATATGTATGTGTCACTTTGCTCTTCAGTTAGTACTGAGATGTGTGCATTACATTTCTGACATTTTATGATGAAGTCCTCTTTGTAGAACAAGTCAAAAAAATCATCAGTAGGGTCCATTTTCTGTATGTAGTACAGGAATTCACATACAGTACTAGGGAGTGTTCCTATTTATATGGGGACCTATATGCTAATAAGTGCCACAACATTAAACACAAAAATGTGTTAAATCACACCCTTGAGATGTTTTTCAAAATGGAGCTCCTACCTTCTCAACAGTCCTTTATTTTCCCAGAATGCTTTTGGCAGCCCGCAAACTCTAAACAGTTAGATTGACAAGTTTTTTTTTTTCAGTTAACTTCCTCTTGATTGTCTCCACTCTATCTATGCCCTTTTTGAGATGTGTCCTCCAGAACTGGCCACAATACTCTAGGTGGGGTTCCTCCAGCATTCGATATTGTGGTAATACCACCTCTGTCTTCCTGCTGGTGATAACTCTACCTATGCATACAGACATCCCACTGGCCCTACACACTGCTTTTTTACACTTCCCTGCCTCTTTGAGGCAATCAGATATGATAACCCAAGGCACCTTTCCTACTTAGTGACTATCAGTATCCCATCCACATACTATGCTCAGCTCCTGTGTTCCAATGCCCTAGGTACATTATTTTGTACTTTTTGGCATTGAACCCTAGCTGGCATGAACTTTACCATCGATTGAATTTCCCAAAGTTCCTATACATTCTCTCCATCCCCTCTTGAGTATCCACCCTAGTAAATATTTTGGTGTCACCTGCATAAAGGCATGCCTTCCCTTCCAGTTCTTCTGGAATGTCACTTATGAAGTCGTTGAAGAGGACTGGTCCTATAACTGAGTCCTTTGGCACCCAACTGATCACTTTCCCTTCATTAGAGTGAGTACTGATAACCACAACACTTTGTCACCTATCCATTAACCAGTTTCATACCTAATTAACCACTTTGGATCCTACCCATGGGCTGCTCAATTTTTTATCCATCTCCTGTGTGGCACAGTATCAAAGATCTTAATAAAGTCAAAGTAGGCAGCATCCACTGCTCTCCCCTGATTACTTTCCCTGGTCACCCAGTCAAAGAACTCGTTCGGATTCATCTGTCATGAAACACCCCCCCCACCTGTTAATCCATGTTGCCTTTGGTCTTGTAGTGCACTGGATTTAAGATACTCTTCTAACCTTTCCTTTAACAGGGTTTTCATTAATTTTCCCAGCACTAATGTGAAACTGACCAGCCTATACTTGCTAGCGTCCTCCCTGCTGCCACTCTTATGGAGAAGGACTTTGCCTGCTCTTCTTCAGTCCTCTGGAACCATGCCTGTTTCCAATGAACTATTCAATAGGGCCTTCAGGGTTGCAGAAATCACCTCCCTAGCTTTGTTGCTTTACTACCCTTGGATATAGCCTGTCCTGTCTTATAGCCTTGTCCACATTCAGAGCTGCAAGACCTTTCTGTACTATTTTCTCAGAAAATGGACTTATGTCCACCCCCCAACCCACATTGTTACTGCTTCTCAATGGTGGTCTGCCCCCCACTTTGAAGACTGAAACATAGAAATATAGAAGATTGCCGGCAGAAAAGGACTACTAGGCCCATCCAGCCTGCCTATTTTCCATACCTGCATAGCTGATGTTGACTGTGTGTGGTCTGAGTAGAAGTACCTGTTCTGGAAGTCTTCTTTTTCTTGATCCTCTTCTGCTCAGTCTCCCTCTGTCATTCTTATCCTCCTTATCCCTCCCCTTACTTTCCTCTTCTCGCTCATGTACCTGAAGAAAGTCTTATCCCTTTAGATACCTCTTTGACTAGCCTTTCCTCTGTTCGCTGCTTGCACCTTTGCTCCCCTTACTGCCTTACCTGCTTCTCTTTGTTTTACTTGCACACCTCCCTGTCTACCTCTCTCTGCATTTCTTAGTTCCTCTGAATGCCACCCTTTCTTCCTTCACCCCTGTGGCCACTTCCTTAGTGTACTAGAACAGTATGTTTTTCCTTTTATTTTTACTCACTTCTTTCACAAAGAGGCTGGTTGCATTAATTATGCCCTCCCTAATTTTCCTCCATTGTTCTACTACCTCTCACTGGCTATCCTCCCCTACTAGGGAGTTTCTCAGGTAGTCTCCAATGCCTTTAAAATCTGCCCTCCTAAGGATTAGGACCCTTGTCCTCCTGTGGTTTGCCTCTGCTCCCATCTTAATGTTAAACTACCCTGTATAGTAATCATTGGTACCTAGGGACAGCACACTGTGCCGGCTATAATGCTGTCTCTATTTGTAAGCACCAGGTCCAGCACTGCCCTGTCCCCAGTGGGTTTGCTGACTAGCTGCCTGAGAAATGCTTCCTGTAGGGAGTCAAGGATGACTTTGCTTCATCTCAAAGCTACAGCTAGAAGGCTCCAGTCAACATCTGGAAGACTGATGTCCCCAACCAGCATTAGTTCCCCCTTATTTGCCATCTTGTTTCTGATTCCCACTAGTGTTGTATCCATCTTCTCTGTGCTGGAGGTCTGTAGATATAGTAGCCCTAGTTGCTATCACCAGGATGACCCACAGCACCTCCAGCTCTTCCTTTTCCTCCGGGATCCCCTGTATTTCTATCACCTTGATTATCTCCCTCACATATAGACAACTCCTTCTGCCCTTCCTATCTCTCCTGAACAGAGAGTAGCCTGGTATTGCCTTGTCCCAGTCATGACTATCAGTGTACCGCAGTTTAGTTATTGCAACCAAATCCAGGCTAGACTCCTCCATAGTAGCCTTCAGGTCCAGAATTTTATTTCATAGACTTCTTGTGCTGGCACACATGGCTTTCATATTTTGCTCCCTCTCTGCCTGCAAACCCTCTTCCCCCTTCTACCTGTACTGTTCCCTTAAGCTCCCCCTTGACCTGCTTTTCCCTTGTTACTCTCTCTCTCTGTGTCTTGTCAGTTTTATTGCTCTTTCCTTGGATTCTTGATTTATAGCCCTGTCCTCTGTAATGTCATCATCCATTTTTTTTTCTTGTGCCCCTGCCCTGGTGGCGTTTCATCCCCTCAGGCCCTTCCTTGTTGCTTCATCATGTGGGAGAGACAATTTTTACCTACCTTAGTGATACAGCCTTCTCCTCAGCTAGTTTAAATGCTTCTCCAAGTAGCATTTAAACCTCCCACTATGGACTGTGGTCCCCATCTGGAAGGATGCAAGCTGTTACCCTTTTAGAGGCTCATATCCTCCAAGAGCAGCCACCATTCCCTAGGTAGCCAAAGCCTTCCCCCCTGCACCATGCCTTTTAACCAGTTGTTGAAAGTCCTAGTGGAAAGTATCTTATGTAAGCAATTATACCCCAACAGGGTGGGCAGTATTTGGCTATACCAGACCACCCAAGGGCATAATGAGGCCCGCCACCACAGACAGAGGGCCCTATAGCCCCTAGAAGTTCTGGTATAGCACAATATTGCCTACCCTTGAGGGTATTAGTGCACTTAGAAAATGGGCACTGTAAAAAAAATAAGATCTATTATAAAATTTTAATTAAAAAAAATTAAACTAAATTTTGTAATAAAATAATGCCACCACCTGTGTGTTTTTTTTCTTTGTTTTAGTTAGGGACTTTTGTCCAATTTGAAATTCTGTGGTTTAAAAAAAAAACAGTCCCTCCTCAGTAGCTTTATAATGAAAAACAGTCCTTCCTCAACAGTATTTTTCTGTTTATTTAGCTGTTCTCTGTCTGCCTTTGTCTGTTTTAGCTGAGCTTCTGACATTATAGTTTTTGTCCTGGCTCATTTAGATATCAAAAATGTGGCAGTTTGAATGTTTTATAGTTGGTAAATCAATTTACACTGGTCACACTTTCATTCACCCCCCCCCCACTAGTAAAGGAAATAAACACAGCTGTTGTTTTAAGTTAAGGGAAAAGATCATTCATTTGTGACATAGTCATATCATTATATGCTACAGGAGAATGAGTTGCTCCCTTGATTTGGTAAAAAATAACTTTGATTGAAATCACCCATAGCTAGCTCTGGTACTGCTATGGTGTGTGATAGGAGCGGTAGTTTCTTTGTTCTTTGTACTGCAGACGGTTGTCTATCTGTGGTATGAAAAACGAAGAAAGCACTGCTGCTTATTCACAGTTATGCTACCGTTAACGCTCTCTCTGCTGCTAAACTTACTGTGAGATTTTGTAACCTTGATTTGCTTTGGCTGCATGTGCGTGTGCTGAAAGTTTTCTTACAAAAAATGCACCAGTGATAGTCATGTAAGGTGAACAGCGCGAGATCAGAAGACAGTTTAAGGCTCCATTAGTGAGGCAGCCAATCTGCGTTAAGCGGTGTTACCTAGCTGGGTGAGCTCCTATTGTAACACTGATGGGATCAAGAGAATTGGTCTGAAGAGAGGTGGCATGTTTTCCTCGATTGGAGTCCCCAGAGAAATAGATGCGCTTCTGGCTTTCAGCAGCTACTACGATGGCCAGTCGTTGGGGCAGTGGGGATGGGAGTAGCTCTCTCATGTTGGAGCACTTTACTTTGCCTAGAAAATATGTCTTTTTGTTTGTGAGTGTGACAGTGTCAGTCCCTACCACTGATGTGTGGACTCATCTTTTCCTTTTCTGTATGGTTGCAACCTCTGTGTTACACTCTTCTAAGGCTATCCCTTTCTTTCCTCCGTGTGGAGGCAGGCCACCTTCATACTACCCCTTACCTTCTTCCATAAATATTTCTCTTCCTTCTTTGGGGTCCTTTAAAAATCAAAGACAACCTATATGTGTGAGTCACACATGTGTTTAGGGCCTAGTTTGTATACAGACCTGATAAACAGTAGGTTAAGACAGAATAAACTGCATAGAAACATAAAGCTGCAAGAGTATGCAAGTAGCATTCCCTTTCCCCTTTCTTTTTCTGTATCCTATGCTGCATTGTTTCTTTGTTACATGAATAATGTTGGGTTAATAAAGACAAAGGAAGTGCCTTGCTGTAAGCTGAACTGTGCATTAATTTCAAGTAAAATGCCTATTTTAATGCTGCTTCCTTAGAGCTTTATTCATGTTGTCCTTATCTCCTCCCTGAAATAGAAATAGGAGAGGGAGAGAGAGAGAGTCATGCACCTGTAAATTGTAGGAACAGGTCTTTTGGACCCTGAGTATGGAATCCAGGTTAGATTCCTTTAGTTAGTGCTGCTGTGATTCTGCACGACTGTTTGCACGATCACAAAGTCTTTGCAATCGTGTGCATGTCCTTGTAATGCTAGTGCTAGTAAAACACTTTTCTTGTTTTCCTTTCTGGAAATTCCCCTGTGTAGGAGAAACTCCTGGCACAAGGAAGCACTGTTATTTACAGTTTTGCTGCTTGGTGGGTGGCTTAAGCAGAGCTCCTCGAGTTCCTTGGTAGAAAGTAAAAGTGTCAGCCATCGGCTTGCAATTTCAGCCAACTGCTTGACAAGTCTTCTGGGTCTTGCTGCTTTTCAGCTCTGCAACCCAGTACAGCCTTTTAGAAAAGCCTTATAGTTCCTTTTCTTTCTGCTATTTAGTCTAGCTCAGTTTGGGGCTCTCAAGACAGGAAATAAATAATAACATGCCATATCCTGAGTTCTTCTGGTGAAAACTATATGCAGCAGGAACATGTGATAGATAAATTCAGACCCCCTAAATAAAACAAAACCTCCAATGCAATCTACCTTTTAGCCTGCAGGAATCTCTTTTTGTCTAATTTCTTTCATACATTATACACATCATAAAGATCCAATAGTAGCCTAAAAGATATATATGTATGAGGCTTGCATGTATTGTGGTCTATTAGTGGAGAAATGTGTTACCTTTTAGTTAGGAGCTTGGAGCACTCCAGTTTCAGTAGTGCCCCACCCACTTGTTCTGCAGCTGTTTTCTTGCAAAGACAGCAGTTTTGAAAGCACTTAAAAGGGTACACTTATATCAGAGGCAGACCTTAATTGGTTTCAGAAAGCATTACCCTATCTGTTTATCTGTGCAGCTGGAGTTGGGTTCTTTTTCTAGCATGCTAGGTCTGTCCTCTGGGACTCCTAGCAGCATAATGAGCACTCCTATAGGGAAGTAGCGGCCCCTTGTGGCCCTATTTTATAATAAGCTGCTGTCAATCATTTTCAGGAACACTTTCAATTCACAGCAAAAGCTTTTAGACTGGTTATTTATTTAACTTTGTGGTTCCATTAGCTTGTGTTTTAATTGCATTATGCGTTCTGCTATCTATTGTCTATTTTGTTTAAGGATTTAAAGAAATGTTATAGTTGAAGTTGTGGCAGGTCACCTGACTCAGGTGGGTGGATATAAATAGCACTACCTGCCCAGGTAACAGATCAGATAAGGTCAGTGCTTTCTGATCAGCAGTAAGAGAAGTTCTGTTGCAGAGAATGATTTACTTTTGCTGTTTATACTGAAGTAGTTTCTTTTATATATTGTTTATTTGTATTTTATGGATGAGAGAGAACCAGCTAGAGAGTCAGTCTGGTACTGAGTGTCTGTGAAGGAAGACCTCAGAAAGACAGTGGGTGCTATCTGAGGGAAGGCATGCCATTGCTGGGCAGCATATTGGCCATTCCAAGGCACTTGTCTTTTAGGAACCTGATGAAAAGTGCATGAACTAATACTTGATTTTTTTTTATTTCTGTATAAAACATCATTTTATATGAAGAAGTAAAATGATAAGTGCCAGTACGGCGCTTTTTATGCACTAGCACTTCGAGTCTGCCTAGTTATTGTATCCTGGTATCCGAGCCCCATTCACAGTGAGTCATGCTATTTTGCCTGATTGCTGATGATTACACAAGATTGGGGGGTGGGGGGTCTGGCCCAAATCACTTACTGAGTAATCTCAGTTAGTGAAAGGAAAAAAATGGTGAGTCTGCTATGTCAAAATCATAGAATTTTATGGTGAAAATTGCCAGTGCCCATTGATACTGGTAATAAGGTTGGCATGGACTGGCACTTTCAATACCTTGGCTGTGTTGTCTAATAGATGCCCACCTTGGCAGAGTTATCAGCCAATATAAGCCCAGAGATTTCTTAGCTGATTTTCTAACCTCTCCTCAGTCATACACATGTAACACCTCGGTGAATGCCACCATGCATGATACTTGTTTAAGGCCTCTCTCCAGATCCATGAAATTACTTTGTACTATTCTAACACCATCCCTTGCCAGGTCATGGCCTTGAATCCATTTATGGTTTTTGCATCCACTACATCTGCCGGTGGGCTGTTCTATGGCTCTGCCACTCTCTTTGTAAAGTAAAACATTCTTATATCTCTCCTAAATCCCCCCCCCCAGTTTATATTCATGCCCCCCTGTTTTCAACCTGACATTCCTGCTAAATATTTCCTTGCAGCTTACCTTGTTTACTCCTTTTAGTAATGTGAAGGTCTCTTGTCTTGTTGTCCCTCTCCCATCTGGCCTCCAGTGAGTACTGTTTAGTGCTCTGAACTGATCCTCACATGATCTGCCCTGTTGACTGAATCATTCTGTTACTCTTTGCTGCACCATCTCTAGCATGTCTCTGTCTTGCCTTGGATGAGGACTCCAAAACTGGGTTCAGTATTCTAAATGAGGTCTCACCAGTGATCTATAGAGAGAGGCAGTATTACCTCAATCCTCCTGCTATCAAAACCCCTTTGAATACACCACAACATTCTAGTTACCTTGCTGTGGACCTTGTTGCATTAGCTTACTTATTTTAGTGAGTCGCTTATGATGACCCTCACATCTCTCTCTCCTCTGAAGTAGTAGATTGCTTAACCGCTTCCATCCAGAATTCCTTCCTGGGGTTCTTGCTCATTATGTGCATCGCCTTCCACTGTATGGCACTGAATTTCAACAACCAGCCCTTGGACCACCTTTCTAACATTTGAAGGTCCTCCTACAACTTTGTTACTCCCCGTCTCATTGTCAACCCTGCCACATAGTTTAATGTTAACTACAAAGAGACACATCTTGCCCTGTATTCCTTCTTGTATGTTGATGATGAACATATTGTAAAGGCTGGTCTCAGGACTGACCCCTGTGGTACCCCACTCATGGCATCCCTTTCATGTGATTGGACTCCATTTACCACTGCCCTCTGTTGCCTACCCTTAACCAACTTCCTCCTATCCAACTAGGTCCTTTTCTACTCCCAGATTCTCTAATTTTTTCAAAGATCTTCTGTGTGACACTAACACAAATGCCTTACTAATGTCAAAATACAGTAATTCTGCAGCCTGTCCTTTATCCATTGCCCTTCATAACCAGTCTAAGAATCAACTTGAGCTGAAATGACTTCTTGCTATCTTGGAGCCCAATTCTCTACAATAAATTTGAATTTATATATATATACACACACACACAGTATTAATTTCAGAAAACTTTGCTAATGCTCTAGTTAGGGTTAAACAGACAATAGTAGAGAAATACGGTGTTAGAGTTTGCAACAATAACACCCTACCCCCACACTGCAGGCAGCTGCAGGAAAAAACATTACACTTTGACGTCTCCTGCATCTTTGCAAATCAGGCCTGGCATGGACCTTGGGGTTGTCAACCTTAACACTCAACCAATTCTCATATTCTGTATACTTCTCAGCTTATTTACTGATGGAATGGAGTGAGCATTAGGGTTGACAATAAGGCTGTGCATAGGCCGAATAGTATTTTCCGAATACCACAAATAGTAGGCTTCCCGAATATTCAGATGCATTTTCTGAATAGTTCACTATTCGGTCACTATTCGGGAACTACTATTCGGTGAGATTTCCAAGTATTGCACAGCTTTGTTGGCCAATCAGAAACTGTTTCTTGAGCTCAAAGGCAAGCACATTATGTGACTTCCTAATTCTGAGCTGGAAGGAGACAGGAGATTGTGGTTTCTGAAGCTGCACATATGACAGCCATTAGCACCTGTATACAGTATGTGTTAAATGTGGTATCATTAGGAGGCATACTTTGAAAACTAGAGCAAAAAATCACTGAAATGTGAAATGCTGTGAAAGTCCACAGAATTGGAATGGTAATTCCATGGATATTCTTCCAGCAGAATGTTATATTACACACTACTCTGCACTAGTCCTTTCTCAGAGTAGAGAGTCCTGAAAGGACTTACTAATCTGAAAGTGGAATATCTTTAATGCAGTGTGTTACAAGACCCATTGTGGGATGGATTAATTGGGGGAGATCATGTCAAATGGTTCTGATAGATTTCTTTGACTGGGTAACCAAGGAGTTAGATCACTATGGAGCGCCAGATGCAGCCTGCCTAGATTTCAGCAAGGCTTTCAATATAGTACCACACACAAGACTAGTAAGAATCTGGGTAGCTAAGGAGAGGGTCCAAATATAGTACAATGGGTAAGAAATTGGTTAGGGGATAGGCAACTGATGGTGGTGATAAACATAGTTCACTCAAATGAAGAGGGGGTGACCAGGGGTGCCTCAGGGATCAGTGTTGGGACGGGCATTCTGAAATGTTTCTAAAAATGACCCTGCAAAGATTGTGAAAGGGAAGGTCTGTCTTTTTGCTGATGACATCAAAATCTGCAACAGGGTGGACACTGCAGGGGGGTGGAATGGATAACCAGAGACCCAAGAAAACTCAAGGAGTGTTCATGGGTATGGTAGCTGAGTTTCAATGGGAAAAAGTGCAAAATCATGCACTGGGGGCACAGAAACCCATGGTGGAGTACAAAATAGGTGGAGTGGTATTGACCACCAAGCAGGAAAGAGATCACGGGGTAATTGTATCAGATGACGTAAAGGTGGACAAGCAGTGTGACAAGGCAGTTGGGAGGGCTAGTGGGATTCTGGGGTGCATAGAGAGGGGTTTCACCAGCAGAAGGAGGGAGGTGGAGTTGCCTCTGTATTGATAGGTGGTAAGACTCTACCTAGAATACAGTGTCCAGTTCTGGAGATCACATCTTCAGATGGACACAGACAGTGGAGATGGTCCAGAGGAGGGCAACTAAAATGGTGCAGGGTCTGCATCAAAAACTCTACAAGGAGAGACTAAAGTACCACAGTATGTACATCCTGGAGAAGAGGAGGAATGGGAATATGGTACAGACCTATAAATACTTCTCAACTTCTATACTTCATGAGGTTAAACACGCTACAAGAGGGAAGCATTTTTCAGAAAAAAAGGAGCTCATGGACAAGGGGACATGCTATGAATCTTTAGAGGGATAGATTCAGTAGAGATGTGAAGAATTACTTCCTCACAAAAAGGGTGGTGGATTCTTGAAACACCTTTCCAGTGGATGTGGTAGGGGCAAAAACAGTGGTGGGGTTCCAGACTTCATGGGATAGGCATAAAGGAATCTTAGTGTAAATGAAAGGATAGAGGGACTAAGACCTGCAGATCAAGTAGGGTCTGTAGCAATATGTTAGGTAGGGAAAAATGGGCAGATTACGTGAACCAAGCAGTTCTTATCTGTCATCAAATTCCATGTTTCTATCCAGTACCCCACTATCTTCCAACAATCAGTCTTCACCATTGATTCCCACTCATGGGTTTGGGGCCTGTGGCACTAGGACCCTACAGGAGCAAAGCTTTTGCCAAGGATTCAGCCACAGCTACTGATTAGGAACAAGGGGAAGATCAGGCAGAGGCACTCAATGAGTATTTCTGCTCGATGTTCACAAAAGAAAGGGATGGCCCAATACCGCAGTGGAAATTGAGCAAGGGTGGGGGGGGCAGAGATAACAGATGAGGTCATCCAAGAGGATAGAGTTCTGAAGGGCCTTAAAGCCTTGCAGGTGGACAAGGTACAAGGACCAGATGGTGCACACCCAAGGGTCCTGAAGGAACTGGCAGAGTTGTTGGCAGGCCTTCTGACTGACCTGTTCAACACCTCCTTGGAGACAGGGAATGTACCCAGGGACTGGGGATGGTTCACATGGTGCCCCTTCACAAGAGTGGACCCAAGGACAACCTGGTAACTACAGACCAGTGAGCTTGACTTCCATAGTGGGGAAGTTAATGGAGACCAATCTGAAGGAGAGGTTGATAACAGGACAGGATAGGAAGATGGCAGTCATGCTGGACCAGCCTTCAGTACCTTGAAATGCTTTGTTGTATTTGTTTTGTTAAATGATCTTATTTTATTTTATTCATTTGTTTACATAGCTGTTTACGTGATTTTTTTTTTTGTCGGTCGGTGCTCACGGCCGTGTATTATATGTGCGGTTTCTTGCTGTTGCCTGCTGTTTTGTTAAATGATCTTATTTTATTTTATTCATTTGCTTACGTAGTTGTTTACATGATTTTTTTTTTTATTGGTCGGTACTCACTGCCATGTATTGTATGTGTGGCTTCTTGCTGTTGCCTACCCCGGCATTCCCTTAGGTGGAACAAGTTGGTCTCGCGGGGGGGCGGGGCTTCATTTAGTTTCAGGATAGTTTGCCATTCTGTGCTTCGACTGGTATTCACACCGCACTGCTGGCTGTTTGCTGCTGCTGCCCGGCGTTCACCCTCGTGAGTGGAATGTGTTGTGCTGTGGGGAGCTATTTCAGCAAAATTGAGGAATCCCTTTTTTACTGATATCGGCTGCTACTTCCTGCTTGTCATTTACTGCTATCTCCTGTTTTAATGCCTTTTGGTGCAGGGGAGTGAGCTGCTTGGCAGGAGGTCACAGTGACTGATTTCTACTTTCTTGAATGGCTCCTGGATTTCACTTGAAGTGGATCTGGGGACTCTTCGTCATTGCTGTGTGCTGCTGGATTTTACATCTGGGATATAGGGCTGAAGATTGGTGGTCTTCTTTTGGTAAAGAAGCGAGTTACCTCAAGGAGAGTGCTGCAAGACTTTATGAACTTTGATTGGGAAAGACATCTAATGGTCTGAAGCATCGTGAGTGTGGGACCTGATTCATTGATCAGTGTTCCACTTTTTCTGGGATTTTCATTTTATTGCTGTGTGTAAATGTTAATATTACTCGGAGAAGCAGACCCTTAGCAGTGACCTTGGTAGTGGGAGGTGCCCCCCCCTCTTGGTTTATGCCTGGGTGATTGTGAGTTGTGCAGTTTGGGCCAAGCAGGAGCTATTCCCATTTTCTCCCAAAGGAGTTGGAGGTTATTGGGGGGCCCCTAAGCTGCTCTGGAGTAGGCCTGTTAGTCCGGCCTCGGGTGAGCTGTAGCTGTGGGTCTCATTAGCATAGCAGAGCCTGATTAGGCATTGGAGAGGTGTGTGGGGGTGGGAGCCCCGAATTCCTGTGGTTTGGCCTGTGGTTATCTTGGCCTTATCTGACACTGCTTCCATCTTTGGACTTGCACTGAGTTTACATACTGTTTGAGTTACTGTAATGTCATTTGATTTCCACTGGATACTTGTAACATCTGATGCAGCAAAGTGTGAGTGGTGAGAGGGCCTCACTCTCCTTTTTTCTCCAGATTCTGTTCAAGACTATCTGTCGTTGGCAGTGAGAGTGCCCTGAATTTCAAATTGACTACTTACATTTGTTTTTTCATTAAATGCTTTTTCTTACTGGTAGTGAGAGGACCTTTAGGATAAAACCAGTTTTGAAGTGTAGTTTGTTAGAGGGCATCTAGCAGTAGAGGGTGGGAGACAGTGTTAAAGGCCTGAGAGAGGTCAATGAAGACCGCTCCAGCTAGGGAGTCAGTGTCCAGAGAGGAGTGCAGGAAGTTGGAGAACTCCATTAACACTGTGCCAGTGCTGTGACCAGCATGGAAGCCATGCTGCTCTGGACACAGGATGTTATGCTTAGCCAGGTATTCAATGATTTGATTGGCCACCAATTTTTCTAGGGCTTTGGAGAGGGAAGGAAGAATGGAGATTGGTCAGTAATTGCTAGGGAAGGACCTATCACCCCCTTTATTTATAGGGGTGACTATACTAACAGACTAAAATGCCAGCAGAATAGGCCTAATGGTCTTTTGTGTCTGCTCATTTGGTCAGCCCCCACCCTGGAAGCTGACCTTGCTGCCCCATTCTTCTCTGGTTTATGCCTTCCCAGTCCCAGATATTCTTGCTGCACTGGTTTTTGATTCCAGAACCCTTCCCCTGTACCTGTCCCACCCCCTCTTGAACCCATCAATCATTTCTGCCTCCACCATCCCCCTGGGTAGCGCATTCCATGGCTCCACCACCCTCTCAGTGAAGTAGCACCTCCTCCTTTCTCCCCTGAATATCCACCCCCTCCAGCTTCCAGCCATGGCATCTAGTTGTCCCCCCCTTCCTTAGGATTACCCTGACTGCTTCTTCCCTATTTACCCCCTTCATGTACCTGAAGACCTCTATAATGTCCCCCCAGTCCCTTCTCTCTTCCAATGTGTACATATTTAGCTCTTCGAGCCTTTCCCCATAGGTCCTATTCCCCAAGCCCCAAATCATTTTGATTGCTCTCCTCTTTACCCTCTCCAGGAGTTCAATGTCCCTCTTTAAATGTGGCCTCCAAAACTGCACACAGTACTCGAGTTGTGGCCTCACCAAGCAGTTATACAGTGGGAGTATCACTTCCCTCCTTCTGGAGTTGAGCCCCCTAGCGATGCATCCAAGCATCCTGTTGGCCTTTGCTGCTGCCCTCCTACAAGTCTCTGAGTTGTTCATCTTGACATCCACCACCACCCACAGGTCCCTCTTAGACATCGAGACTTGTAGTATTCCCCCCCTCAGGGTGTACACTTGGCCCAGGTTTCTGGCTCCCAGGTGCAGTACCTTGCATTTTCCTGCATTGAACCTCAGCTTCCGCTTTCTAGACCACCTTTCCAGAGCCTCCAGATCCCCCTGTAGGGCCACCCTCCCCTCCTCCCCAACCACCACCGCCTCCAGTTTTGAATTATCTGCAAAGAGACTCATCTCATTCCTGATACCCTTCCTTATGTCAGAGATGCAGGCGTTGAACAGGAGGGGCCCAAGGACTGATCCCTGAGGGACTCCACTAATGACCCTCCTTGGGGATGAGACTATTCCTCCAACCACAATGCTCTGGGTCTGGTTCAGGATCCGATTTCCTATCCATCTGATCATCTGGTTCCCCACCTCCATTTCTCCCAGATTATCCAACAGGCCCCCATGAGGAACAGAGTCAAATGCCTTACTGAAGTCAAGAAAGAGGATGTCCACTCATCTACCCAGGTCCAAGGCACTCATCACCCAGTCATAGAACTCCACAAGGTTTGTCTGACGTGATTTCCCAGGGACAAATCCATGCTGTCTATCGTCCAGGCACCCCAACTTTTCTAGGTCCCCCCCATGTCTCTCCTTGGCGATGCCCTCCATCCATTGCCACACGATGTCAGGCTGACGGGCCTGTAGTTCCCTCACCTCCCTTGATCCCCCTTGTGGATAGGCACTATATGCGCCATCTTCCAGTCCTGGGGCACCCACCCTGTCCTCAGAGAGATGCTGAACAGCTCCTCCAGGGGTTTTGCCAGGACATCCGCCAGTTCCTTCAGCATTCTGGGATGTAATTTGTCCGGCCCTGGTGCTTTCTCCATCTTAAGGGACCCGAGGGCTTCCCTAACTCTCCGCCGTGATTTCCACCTCTGCTACCTCGTCCTCCTGCTTTGCCTTCTCCCCACCTGCCAGTGATGCCCCCCCCACCCCAGACCACCAGCGGTAAATGTCCCCCCCTCCTCAGTTTCACCATCTCCCCCCATGTATGATGCAGCTCCCCCATTTTCCTTGGTGAACACTGAGGCGAAGTACTCATTTAGTACCTCAGCTTGCTCCTCCGGTTCTTGTGCCCATCCCTCCCCTGTTTTAATCCTGCTAATCTGCCCCTTCACCCTTCATTTTTCTCCAATGTATCCAAAGAACCCCTTGTTCCCTCTCCTGATTTCCCTGGCTAGGTTCTGCTCCTTCCTTGCCTTAGCCACCCTCACCATCCTAGTGGCCCTTCTGGCCATCAACTCGTACTCCCCTCCATCCCTTTCACTCCTTGAGCACTTGAATTGCCTATAGACCGTCTTCGTTCCCTTCACCACCTTCTGAACCTCCCTGGTCTACCAGCAGGGTTTTCGGACCCTACTGCATTTTTGTCTTACTCTTGCACAGGTGCTGGTAGCATCCTGCACAGCCCTCCTGATGATTTCCCACCTATTGTCAGTGTCCATGTCTGGTCCAATCCCATCCAAGTGCTCCTTAAGGATCCTTCCCATTTCCTTGAAATCCGCTGCCTTAAGTCAGTTACCTCCGTCTTTGTGCAGCCTTCTACCCCTCCTAGGTTCAGGCAGAACCAGACCGTGGCATGGCCGCTCCCCGCCAATGGGTCTCTTACTTCCAGGCCCCCAATCTGGTCACTGTCTACAGGACCACATCCAGTATCCACTCCTCCCTGGTCCAGTTCACCCACCTGCTGAGTTAGAATCGTCCTGAAGGCATCCACAACCTCTGTTCCCTGGCCACGAGGATGTCTGGTCTCCCAGTCTGTTCCTGGCATGTCATGAAGCTCCCCAACACCACCACCCTTCCCTTCCCAATCTGCAGTTCCTCCAACATCTGCCACCAGACCTCTCCTTCAGCTCCTCCACCAAGCGAGGGGTCTATACACCACTCACATTTTTACTCTCTCTTGTCCCCCCTTGTTATCAAGGTGACCCAAATCACCTCCACAGTTCCCTCCACCTCCTCCACTTCTCCTATGACAATGCAGTTTTTGACTAATATTGCTACCTCTCCTCCCCTTTCCTCCCCCCTGTCCTTCCTGAACATGGTGTAACCTTCCAGGTTCAGGTCCCAGTCGTGCCCTGTGGCGGCCCAAGTCTTAGTGACCACTGCCACATCCACCTCTCCCTCAGTTAGCATTGCCTGGAGCTCAAGCATTTTATTACCCAAGCTTCTGGCATTTAGCAGGTCTTCCTTCCACCCTTTCCCTATACTTCCATTTCCCCTGCTCATGTTCCTGTGGGGATTCTGTCTTCCCTTGGTCCACACCTTACCAGTCGGCCTTTTCCTGAATTCCTTCAGCTCCCCGGGGGGTGGAGACAGAGTCCCTCCTTTATCGGACCCTGCCTCGACAGCCTTTTCTCCCATCTCTCCCCCTTCGCAAGTTTAAACCCCACCTTTCACCAATGAACCCCTTTATTTTCAACTTAAGTATTTCCTTCCCTTCCAAATTGAGATGGAGCCTATCTCTAGCATACAGCCCCTTATCCTCCCAGGTTTCCCCCCAGTCCCCCATCAACCCATACCCTCTGGCCCCACACCACTTCCTGAGCCACTGGTTTATCACCCTAATCTTCCTCTTGTGTTCCCCACTAGTCCTTGGCACCGGCAGGATTTCTGAGAAGGAAATTATGCATCCTATATCATGACAGACCCTGGCAAGCTCCCTGAACCTTGTCTGTATCTCTAGCAGACTATGGCAGTTTTCCAAGCAGAGGGAAATTTCCCCAGACAGAGGGACCGGTTAAGTAGGCTGGTGAGGGGGACAAGGACTTCATTTAGGACCATCCAGAGTATTTTGGGGTCCAGTGAGTCATTGCTAGGACTGTTACATTCTAGCACCTTAAGTAGGAGAGGTCTAGCTTCCAAGCAGAAACCTTGCACAGGTGGAACCAGGGGCACACTGGAGGACTGGGAGCTGTAGGTCAGGCAGTGGGTTAGAGAAGTTACTAGGGAGGAAAGAGCTAAGGTCTGTAAAGGGGAGTTAAGGTAGCTGGCAATGCACGCCAGGTCAGTGGAGGCAGAGCTGTCAATGGTGAGCTGGGATGGGGGGGATAGCAGGATTTCCCACTTAGCTCTTTGATATTGTCCCAGAAGGTCCAGGCACATCCCCAGGAGGAGGTGAGGGTGGCCTGGTAGTGGTCTGCCTTGGCTTTGCGAATCGCCCATGTGCACCTGTTACATGCGGCATTGTAGGCCTGTCTATCAGCAGCCTGGCTTGTTTCAGTGACTAGGTGCCAGAGGTTATCCCTATTTCTGAGCATTTGGAGTAGGACAGGGGAAATCCAAGGTGCATTTTGTTTTTTGGAGTGAGTTTTGGTAAGGGGTGCAAAGAGATCACAGGCCATGTTAAAGGCTTGTGAGAAGAGGGCAAGGCCGGCATCAACGTCAGGTGCAAGCTGGATTGGGGACCAATCAATCTGAGTGAGGAACTGCTTGGGTTTAGTCAGCCCGCCTGGGCAGAGGCGCCTGTGGAGTGTGGTTTGGGTTATGGGCTTGGGGGTGGTGGTGGTGGTAGCCCAGAGGAATAGGATCGGGGAGTGGTCACTTAAGGAGTCAGGGAGGACCTGAATGTCCTGGATTTTTTGAGGGTGGTTGGTGATAATGATGTCCAGGAGGGTGTGTGTTCCTCTCGTTGGGTTAATTCTAGTGGATTGGGAGATGAGTTGTGTTAGGTCTTGGGCAGCGAAGGTGTCCCTAATTGGGGAAATGGAGGGACTGAGCCAGTTCACGTTAAGGTCCCCCACTAAGATTTGTTCAGCCTTGAGTGAAAGTGTGGCGAGGTAATCCATGATGGCTATCAATGCTGGGTTCTGTTTCCTTGGGGGACACATAGGCGATGGTGAGAAAGAGCGAGCCCCTGTAGGGGTCAGGGGTTATTTTGAGTGTAAGGATCTGGGCACCATTCACAAGCTGGGGGGTGGGGCAGCTAGGAGGCAGGTGCTGGGGACCAGGGTATGTGGCCAGCATGGGTGGGGTCGGGCTATGCCAGAGAGAGGCAGAGGTGCTGGCCCATATAGGCTGGGGTTGAGGTCTGGTTTGTAGGTGGCGGGCACTAGTATGTTAATGAGGAGGAGACATTTGAGGAGGAGGTGAACAGACATGGTGGCTGAGGGGCAGTGGGGCAGAATGGTATAAGTATCTAGGCTGCTCTTCAGAAAGTGTGGATACCACTTTGGAGTAGTGGTAGTGTCATGGACTTTGGTGCACAGAGTGCAAGGTTCAGGACCCCAGAGGGGCAGATGGTCTGGGGCCTGGGTGGGATGGGGTTATTGGTGCTAGGGGGAGTTAGAGAGTGCTGGGTAAGAGGCAGATTAGAGGGTGGAAATAGCAACTCCTAGTGGTCACTGAGGGTTAGTGAGGGGGTGGTGGGGTCTGCAGATTGTGCAGGGGTGCTCAGTGTGTAGAGACTGACTAAGGGTTGGGCACAGAGTGAGATGTGGGCAGTGCAGGATGATAGTAAGGTAGAGGAGTAGTGGAAGCTCATAGAGGGGCTACTAGGAAGTAGGAGGAAGAGGAGTTCAGACAGAGAGACAGAGGAGACAGGCAGAAGGTCCCTCTAGTGGCAAGCAGGTATAATCTGCAAATGGAAAAGTGGGGACTTAGTATCTCAACAGGCAGGAAGTGATGTCATAAGAAGGTGCCTATATATTAAAGGTCAAGCTTGGGTGTGAGGGTGGTGTAGTCGACACGCACAGTGTGTCGACGGGCTAACCCCCCTCACAAAGTTGCTGCTGGAGGCATTCAATTACCTCTTCAGGCACTCGTTTCTGTCCTGCTCCAGGAGGGAGCTGTCTGTGTGCGGCCAGGCATTCTGGGTGTGCTTTTGATGGGCAAGAAGTTGGGACAGCTCTGGAGCCCTGTCCAACTTGAGCGATGTTGTGTGATGCCAGATCTATTAGAAACAAGTCTGCTATTATTGCTGACTTTGTTGAAACAGTTGATCTGGCTTGCATCACTGAGACCTGGCTGGTTCATAATGCCGGTCCCATTTTGGAGGCAGCAGTTCCAGCCGGGTACTCGGTGATTCACCACCCAAGATTGGATCGTGGGGGGGGGGTTGCAGTCTGTTTCAAGACCAGATTGGGGCTCATGAGTGTACTAGTTGAGGAAGCTGAATCCTTCGAGTGTACTGTAGTAGCCGGTGTGGGTTGCAGGATAGCCCTCATCTACTGTCCACCAGGGGACGAGGGATGATTCCTGCAGGAAGTGGCAGACTTCATCGCCGACATGGTATTGGAGTCACCCAGATTGATAGTTCTGGGTGACTTCAATGCTTGGGTCGATGATGAAGTCTCAGTTTTTGGTCAGCACTTCCTCCAGCTTATGATATCACTGGGCTTCACACAGATTGTTTCTTTGGCTACTCTTAATCACGGTCACTCCTTGGATTTGGTCTTTCTCCTGGGGAATGAGGCCTCTGATTTGGTGGTGGAACCAGTCAGTTGGTCTGATCACTACACTATGGGCTTAAATTTTTCTGCTCCTCTTCATAGGTCTGCCCCTGTGGAGATGGTTCGATACCGCACTTTGCGGGATGTGTGCCCTGAAGACCTTATGGCGGTATTGAACCTCTCAGAGTTTCTGGTTGCTAACAATAGTCCAGAGTCATTGCTTCTGGCTTATAATCAGGCCATTTCCTCAGCTCTCAACTTACTTGCTCCTGTCTGTGTTCGTCCCCTCTCTCTCCACCCTCGGGCCCCATGGTTTGATGGGTCCTTGAGGGAGTTGCAACATGTGGGATGATGGTTAGAGTGTCACTGGTGGAAATCTGCCTTAGAAGCCAACCGCCTTAGTTTGGAGGGACATTATCAGCTCTACCAATCAGAGATCTACTGTAAAAAGGCAGAATTCCTGTCCAGGGAGATCGCTGTTGCTCAGAATCGACCGGCCCAGCTTTTCAGAACTGTGGACAGGTTGTGCAACCCAGACTGTCTCCAGCTCCAGTGAGCCTTTTCACAAGAGAAGTATGATGAGATCGCCCAATTCTTTGCGAATAAGGTGGCTGACATGAGATCAGAGATCCCACAGACACACTCTATAGAGGATGCTGTTGGTCAGCACTCGGTCACCCTGGGCTTCCTGGAGTTCCTTTTACCACCTGAAGTTCGAGGATATTATGCAGATTGTCCAGGGGATGCACCCAATGTGCTGTAGCTTAGATCCAGGTCCAACCTCCCTGATTTTGGGGTGTGTTGAGATTATGGGCCTATTTCTGGCTCAAATAATCTGGTGCTCCTTAGAATTGGGTGAGTTTCCTCGCTCCTTGAAGGAAGCAGTGGTTACTCCCCTTCTGAAGAAAGCTTCCTTAAACCCAGATGTTTTCACCAACTACAGACCTATCTTTAACCTTCCCTTTATAGGGAAGGTTATTGAGAAGGCAGTGGCAATCCAGCTGGAGGATCACTTGACCATCCATAATATCTATGAACTTCTCCAGTCTGGTTTTTGTAAGAGGCATAGTACTGAGACTGCTCTGGTTTGGGTGCACAATGATCTCCTGATGGTGAGAGATCAGAGACACCATTCTGTCTTGGTTCTCCTTGATCTTTTTTCAGCTTTTGACACTGTAGACCATGGGGTTTTGCTTGAACACCTGAGGACCATCTGCGGGCTGGCTAGTACAGTGCTCAGATGGTTTTCTTCTTTTTTATCTGGGAGAACACAGAGAGTTGTGTTGGGGATTTTTTCCTCTGACCCTGTCTCTCTGCAGTGTGGGGTTCCCCAGGGCTCGACCCTCTCCCTCATGTTGTTTGCAGTGTATATGCTGCCCCTCAGAGACATTGTAAGATGGTATGGGCTGAGGTTTTACTGCTATGCTGATGATACCCAGCTCTACCTGTCTTTTGTGCCCGACCAGGATAGTGCTCTCTCAGTATTTAATAACTGCCTTGCTGAAATCCATGACTGGATGAATTTGAACTGGTTAAAGTTGAACACTGGTAAAACCGAGGTTATGGTGGTGGACCCAGGTCACAGGATAGAGGGGTTGAGATTTGATCTGCCTTCTGGTTTATTCCTGGGAAGAGATCAGCTCCTTACCTCCAAACGAGTGCGTAACCTGGGAATTGTACTTGATGACGGGCTGACCCTTTGTCATCAGGTGTCAGCAGACATTAAGTCTGCATTTTACCATCTTGGGAATATTGCCAGGGTGAAGCACTTTGTTCCATCCTGTGACTTACCTGTGTTGGTCCACGTCTTCGTGACCCCTCGCCTTGACTACTGCAACTCCCTTTACTTGGGGCTTCCTTGGGTTGATACCTGCCACTTGCAGCTAGTGCAGAATGTTGCTGCCAGGTTGCTGACAGGAGCATCGAGAAGGTTGCACATTACCCCTGTCCTGCACTATCTGCACTGGCTGCCCATACAGTGGCAGATCACCTTTTAAGTAGGTCTTTTGACCTTCAAAGCCCTGCATGGACATGGCTCTGACTACTTGAAAGAGCTTCTGATTCTCTATATCCCTGTACGACAGCTCCATTCAGCTGATGAGGGGTTGCTAGAGGTTCCGAGGGTTGTTTTAAAATCGTCTGGGGCTCGGGCTTTTATGTTTGTTGCCCCAACCCTCTGGAATTCTCTGCCCTGTCAGCTTCGGGAATGCATGACTGTGGAGATTTTCAAGTGCGAACTTAAGACCCATCTTTGGACTCGAGCTTACATGACTTGAGAGGGCTGTTACTTTGATTTTATACATGTCTGTTGTTTTATATTGTTAATATTTCAGATTGTAGTTATCTGATTTTATACATGGTTTGTTTTATGCTCATTTTGTACAGTGCCATGGCATTTGAAAGGCGCTTAATAAATGAAGTTGTATTATTTATTTATTATTATAACCTTTCTCAATAACAATGGGCTACAGGATGAGAGACGGCATGGGTTTGTAACAGGAAGATCTTGCCAAACTAACTTGATCGACTTCTTCGACTGGGTCACTAGGGTGGTTGTCGAAGGTCATGTTGTGGATGTACTGTATCTGGACTTCAGCAAGGCTTTCGACTCTGTGCCGCACGGATGTTAATGAGGAAGCTGAGGGACATGGGGGTGGGGGAAAAACTGGTGGAATGGGTTGAGAGCTGGCTGTAGAGCAGACAATAGAGCTTAGTTGTAAGGGGGGGAGACATCCAAGTCACGGCCAGTAACGAGTGGAGTACAGCAGGGTTCAGTGCTGGGCCTTGTTTTGTTCAATGTCTTCATTGCTGACATTGCAGAGGGGATCAAGAGTAAGATCTGCCTGTTCATGGACGATACTAAGATCTGTGCAAAAGTGGACAATAGGGGAAAGAGGCAGGCACTCAGAGAGGATATAGCTAAACATGAACACTGGTCTAAGGAGTGGCAATTGGTTTTTAATGCTAAGAAGTGCAAGGTCATGTACCTTGGAGCCAGAAATCCCAGGAACAGCTACTGGCTGGGGGAGTGCAGGTAATAACTTCAGAGGTGAAAAGGGACCTGGGGTAATAGTCACAGGGGACATGAAGGTATCAGCACAGTGTAGGAGGGTGGCAACAAGGGAAAATAGGATGCTGGGGTACATTGCCTGAGGGAGCACCTCTCAAAAGGGGGAGGTCCTCCTGCCATTGTATAGGTCACTGGTGAGGCCACACTTGGAGTACTGTGTACAGTACCAGTGCCCTTACCTCAAAAAGGATATAAGACTACTGGAGAGGGTGCAGCATAGGGCTACAAAAATGATCATTTGACTAGGGGAGTTGCCACACGAGGAAAGGCTGAAGGAGCTCAACATGTACTTTCTGGAAGACAGAAGGGTAAGAGGGGATATGATAGAGACCTTCAAGTACTTGAAAGGCTTAAACAAAGTCAAGGAGGGAGGATTGTTCCACTTAAAAGGGGGAGGGTTACTAGGGGGCACAGTCTGAAATTGGAAGGGGGAAGGTTTAGGAGGGAGATGAGGAGGTACTACTTCAAAGAGAGAGTGATGGCAGGTTGGAATGCACTGCCAGAGGAGTTAATCACTCAGAGGAGAGTGGATAGCTTTAAGCAGGGTTGTGACAGAGTCAAGGGCAGGGTTAGTACAAACAAAAACAGAAAAGGAGGAAGGACTGGGAAAGAGGAGGAAGGGAGGGGTTTGGGTCAGGGTGGGGCAGCTGTAGTGATATGAAACTAAGAGCTGCACAATCGGGCAGACTTGACAAGACCTGTGGGCCTTTTTCTGCCAGCAATTTTGTATGTTCGTATTGCAATGCCTGTGCATGCCTACATGGTCCCATATGCCAGACAATAACCACTGCGAGTCTCTGACTAATCTCAGTTCTGTTCCTGCTTCCACTGAGTGCACACCATGGGAGCACAGTACCTCAGTTACACTCACCCCTGCTTTCATTACAATGTCACCACTGATTTTCTAACCTTTGCTGTGGCATTTTTGTTTGTTATTTTTCCATGATGCAGAAGTTTGACAAGAAAGGGGAAAAACTGTTGAAAGAAGTGTGACAGCCACCCACAATGTGTTGTTGCACCTTGGAAAAATCCATTGCTGTGCCAGACTGGCATTAGTCCTTTGTGGTCTGCCTTGCCCCAGAGTATGATAAGAATGCATGCTATGTCTGCTTCTCCATGAACTGCCACATGTCAGAGAACTACATATTGAAATGGGGTCATCTGATCCTCAACTTTGGAGACAAGCTTTGCACACATGTCTAAGGTCAGACCTTTAGGCTTTTCCCCTGGGCCTCTTCCTGGGATATCTGTGCCCCCTTCTGACACTGCTCTTGCACAAATCTTAGTTCAGGAACAGAACGGAGGCATCAACCCTCCCCTCACCAGTGGGCAGATGGTCGCGTGGGCCAGGCTGCTAAAGCCCTCCCTCCAGCTTCACACAGATCCCCGCAGGTACAGATGCTGGTAAAATAGCCATGAACGCCACACTACCTCGGTCACAAGCTTGCATTTTTGTCAGCATATGTGTGGAGATAGTCTCTCACTCAACAACTCTGTGCAGTGGCCGTAGGTTGTAACCTGCAACCTGAGTTTACTTTAATTCACTTTAATTTGAAAATGTGCCTACTGCACTGCATGCCTAAGAGATTTGTTTTGAAGTTGTTTAACTGGTGCCATTTTCCCCACTTGACTTAAGCTGAATCAGCAGATTGTCTTAGAGGGACTCAGACAGGGCAAGTGCATCACAAAAACTGTAAAAGTGAGACTCAGGCAGTATAATATAGACAGGGCTTTTACATTTAATTAATTGTAACTCTCATCCCAAATTACTCCGATTCTCTAACCCTGTAGGCTGTAACCAGCAACCTGAGGTTATTTTAACTCACTTTAATTTGAAAGTCTGCCTTTGGTACTGCATGCCAAAGGGCTTTAATTGGAAGTTGATTTTTGCTGGCGCCATCTTCCCTACTGTAATCCGATTTAAGCTGAAACAGCAGGGTGCCTTAGAGGGACTCAGACAGGGAAAGTGCATCACAAAATCTGTAGTTTTGAGACTCAGGCTTAATAATTTAAAGATAGGGATCTCATATTTAATTAATTGTAACTCTCAGCCCAAATTGCTTTGATTCTTTACCTTCCCCTTTCTATACACCCCCTCCCCTTAAGGTTAACAAAAGCCTTACCTGCTATAAATGAGCCTCTCTCCTCTTTTCCCCACAGAACTTGGTTCGGGAATGGAACGGAGGCACCAACCCCCCCCCTCCCCCCACCAGCAGGCAGATGGTCACGAGGGCCAGGCTGCTGAAGCCCTCCCTCCAGCTTCGCACAGATCCCCGCAGCTACGGATGCTGGTAGAATCGCCATGAATGCCGCACTACCTCGGCCACAAGCTGCTGCTGCACTACAGAGCAGAGGAGCCCTGCTAATGCTGCGTGTCAGCTCCCCACCAGCCCCACCACCACCACTGGTCAGCTCTCCCTTATATAGGGCTGAGGGTGACTGCTGAACCAGTCAGCTCACTTCTCCACTTGCAACTTATAGTCTTTAGCCACTTGAGGCAGCACTTCACTGCTTATCCATTTATTGTCCCCACTTGTACTTTGCATACCTTTTTTTTTTTATATCTTCGACCAACTTTATTACTGTGCCACCACAGGCTCCTGCCTCTCTGCTTCTCTAACCCCTGTCATCTCTAATTGTCCCCAGTCCACTATTTCCTGCTCAAAAATGCTCATATTAATCTGCACAACAGTCATCCTCCTCCTCTGGGGTCTGCCTAATTCCTCGACTGTGGTTCAAACGTCTGGCACCCCCTCTACAAAACATCGGCTCCCACTCACTCTCTCATTCACCATAGTTCACTTGACCCCCCCCCCAATTCAACTACCAACATTCTCTTTCCTCCACCACCCACCATGTCAAATCACCTTCCTCTCCTTCCCTACTCTCATCTCACTGTCCATTCCTTGTTCACACAACACATCTATCATGAAGCCTCATACTATTACCAGAAAACAGCGGCTGTTGGCCCTACTCAGAATATTTGCTCTGCTGCTCCATATTTCAGGCATGTGCATCCCAATCCAGGTCCCTTCTCGCACAATTCTAGCACCTCACACCTCGGACTAAGAATGGCTGCAATGAATATCTGCAGCCTGCCCAAGAAGATGGTGCCTCTACAATGCTGGATGTTGCAGCATCAACCAGATTTTCTAGCCCTAACAGAAACCTGGCTGTCAATGAAGATGCCAGACACCTTTGTTGCACTCCCAGGCGTCACCCTTTATATAGCCGACAGAATCAGGAAACAGGGAGGGGGTGTGCATTTTACATCTGACACTCACTGTTATGCCAAAACCAGCCAGCTCCCTCCCTGGATCACGGGGCACAAGCCCTCACAGTAATACTCACATCAGACCCCTCCAGGGCCCCTGTAACTGTTACCATGGCTTACATCCGGCCAAGAAACCAAGCCACAGCCTTTCAATCCCTGGCCAACTATATCGCCAGCTTCCCTCCCAAAACTAAGCATATTATATTAGGGGATTTTAATGTGAACTGGCTGTCGAGCTCAGCCACCCCTATCAAGACACCCTAGCTGCCCTAGACCTAGCCCAGTTGGTCAACCAGCCAACCGGTATGAATCCCAGAAATGGATATAGCACTCTGATCGACCTGCTAATCACCAATCGTCCAAACAAAATCTCAGTCCTGGTTGTCCTTACAGACTCCTTAAGTGATCACTTCCCTATCTTCTTCACCAGGTCATGTCAGTGGCAGATACCACAACCTAGCAATTTTACCCGGTGCCGCTTTTTACCTGGAGGCCTCACTAAACTAAGGAAACACCTAGCCCAGTGTGACTGGTCCCCTATCAATAATGCCCCCTCCATAGATGAAGCCCTGTATTATTTCACATGCATGTTCAACAGTACGTGTGATAGATTTGCCCCTCTCTCAAAGGTCCAATCCAAAAAAAGTAATGCCCCATGGGTCTCACCAACCCTGCTTCAGCAAATAAAGAACTGTGATGATCTCAGGCATAAAGCAGTTGCCTCTGGGGTACCAGCAGACAGGCTCACCTACAAGGTGGCCCGCAATAGGTGCACCTGGGCCATAAGGTTGGCCAAATCAGACTACTATAAAACTACCCTTGCATCCTCCTGGGGGAATGCTAGGTTGTTCTGGGACAACCTAAAAGAACTGAATGGTAAAGCCAGGATGCCACCCCCTTCCCAGTTATCAGCAATGGCACTACCTCAGATCCACTTACCATCGCCAATTGCCTAAATGCTGCATTCTTAGATTTCAGTGCAATCCTTCCAAACAACTTCTTTGATTCCACCCCATGACCCCTGAGCCTAACAATGCCTACTCTCTCTCCTCCACCTCAGGGTCATTACAATGAGTGAAGCTCGGCCGCACTTTGCAAAAGCCCTCAGGGGTTCAAACTACTGCAAAGATGCCTTTGATATGAAAATCCTTAACTTGGTACTAGACTCTGTACTCTCCCCACTGACTGATCTCCTTAACCTCTCTGACTAGGGCAGTTTCCAACCGACTGGAAGATGGCTACCATCACGCCAATACTGAAGAGTGATGACCCCACCTCACCCAATAATTACAGGCTCATCTCCATTCTTCCACCCCTTTCAAAAACTTTGGAAAAAATCATTGCCACCCAGCTCACCAACTACCTGCTTATGCACAACGACTACGCAGACAACAACACAGCTTTAGAGCAGGGCATAGCACAACAACTGCCCTCACAGAGTTCTCTAACTCACTGAACAATGCCCTAGATAAGAAACACCTAGCAGGAGCTGTGTTTATAGACCTGTTGAAAGCGTTCAATACAGTCTTTCACACCTTGCTCCTAAACACTCTCCACCTCACCGGGCTGTCCCCTGGGCCCATCTCATGGTTTAAAAGTTACCTCTCAGATAGGTCCCAAAGTGTGAAGATAAACAACACTCTCTCGACTACTCTGCCTGTCTGCTCTGGAGTCACCCCGGGATCCATTCTCGGTCCTTTATTATTCAGCATCTTCCTGAACACCCTGCCATTAGCCTGCCCAAATAATCTCCTGCTCTATGCTGATGACGCGGTATTGTTTGCTTCCCACCCAGATCCCACAATGCTACAGTCCTCCCTACAACTTGCCTTCAACCACATTGAAAACTGGTTTACTGACCACAGACTGGTGGTCAATGTAAAAAAGACAAAGTCAATGCTCTTTGCCCACCAGCAGAGCAAGATCTGTGATGCCCAACTAAAAATCTTTTCCAAAGCCCTCCTCCTTCTGGAACAGGTCTATACCTACAAATACCTTGGCCTTACATTTGATCCCAACTTCTCCTTCCACCCACACATCAGTAACCGTTCTTCAGCCATAAATATTTGCACAGGACTACTGTATCATCATAGAGATTGCCTACTGCCAGAGGCACCTAACCTTGTTGTCACCTCCTTAGTTCTCGCTCTAGTTGATTGTGGACTAACTGTATATGTGGCAGCTGACCACACGGCTCTAAATAAAATACACCTAGCCATCAACAAAGCCTGCTAACTCCTCACCTGTGTTGACAGGTGTACTCACAGCTGCGCCCTGTATGCCCTAACTAATATCCTCACTTCAGACGAAAGAGTTCATTATCAAACAAGTCTCCTCACCAAAAAAATTCAGCTAGAGCTAGCCCCCCTTGGAGTCTCTGCCTCCATCCACTCTGCCCATTTCTCAGCAAATACCCACTCGGCAAATAAACTGATATGGGCTATTACCAGGGTCGTGACCTCACTGGCCCAAAGGTCCTTCTCCTACAGAGTCACACTATGGTACAATGAACTCCCCCTGCTGTTACCTCTGTCATCAAACTAGGCCCTTTCAAAATTGACCTCAAAAACCACATACTCTCCACCCACCACTGTCAGTGATCTGACTAAGCTTGGTTGCTGCACAGCATCTCCAATACCTGGCAATCGGGCACTGGCCAGTCCTGCCCAATCCTGTTGCCGAATTAGAGCTGAGATGCAGATGCCAGCAGGTGCACATAAACCATCAGTATCACCCTTACTACATGGAGCAAGCTTGGGCCATAGTGCTCTGTATTCCACTATTGTCTGTGCTCAACAAAAAAGTTAGACTGTGTTATAACAAAGTCGGTATCTCGACTGCTTGCGATATGGCACACACAAGCCCCATAGCCGGGCCTGTATTGCAACTAAAATGCTCAGACCTCCCTCCTTATCGACTTGTACTGTCTGCTGTCATGTACAAACTCCTTAGATGGACTTGCACAGCTAGCCAAATGTAAAGGCTTCACCCCCTTCTTTGTATGTATTGGTCATGTACTGTGTCTCTTTTGACCACTTTTGCATTATTTTGTACTGCATGCATACTGATGTATTGTACTCCGATGAGGAGCCTTTGTAAATGAGTCTTTGACTCAAAGG
This sequence comes from Neoceratodus forsteri, assembly GCA_016271365.2. Taxonomy (NCBI): domain Eukaryota; kingdom Metazoa; phylum Chordata; order Ceratodontiformes; family Ceratodontidae; genus Neoceratodus; species Neoceratodus forsteri. The sequence goes on from CM028133.1 coordinate 998,426,238, forward strand.
TTGTAAATCCGATTGACTCAATAAATAAATAAATAAATACATTAGGAGAGGGACTGGCACCCGGGCTGTTGGCCATGCTGTTGCTGAGTCAGAGGTTGTCACCATGTATGGCATCACTACTGACACCAAGGATGGCAATGCCACCAGCCACAGTGAAAGATGCAGCAATGGACATGTTGTCAGTCCTGGTCTTGCTCTGAGCAAGGTGCCAGTGTCATCCCTGGAGTGGTCCATGTCTCTGGTGTTGTTCACAACACTGGAGTGGGTGATGACCCTATGGAGGACAAAGAAGTTGACACAAAGCATAGTATTGAGGGTGTTGCTGACCCCTGTGACAGAAATGACCTTGTCTTTGAGACTTGTGCTAACCCTGAGCCAGTGCCAGAGATGGCACTGACTTGGAGCTGGATGGCAGCCTGAAGTTGGAGTTCTCTCTCTCTCTCTCTCTCTCTCTGATGTCACTGGATGACACTGCTACTAGTCAGGAACATGGTCACCCTGGAAGACCTGCACGTCTCTGTTCTCCTCACCTGGATGTCCCCCCATGGGCACTGATCAGGTTGCTCCTTAGACATAGGAGGGCACCCTCTGGGTAAGTCTGCTAGACCCACCCCATGGCCAAGGCCTCCTTCACAGTTTCACATCCCAGTCTCATTTCCTTGAGAGGTTATCTTTGTTCATTGGCCTAGAGGGGCTGCTATCATGGGACCAGCACAGGAAATTTGTTGGTACCATAGACAATTGGCACAGGGAGTCTGATAGGGCCAAGTTCAGGCCCTACTTCCATAGTAGCAGTTCCTGGAATAAGCACCTCATCTCCATTGACTTCCCTCTTAAAGGACAATGAGTCTTCTATCTACCTTACTCCTGTCACTGAGTATGCCCATTACCAGCAATTCTTGGTATATACTGTATGCTCCAGATACTCAACTTGAACGCTTTCATATGCCACAATATACCAGCCCTGCCACTGGGACCCCTGCAGTTTCCAATATCAACTCAGTTGTCATTCCTCCATAGCCTACAGCCTTAAAAGAGGCATCCTGGGTGATGTAGAGGCATCCCTCCTCCAGTCCATCCATCCCCAGTGACCTTCTCATGACATATTGCCATCCTACAGGGTCAACAGTTGAGGTTCTTAACCCCTACTCAGGCTTGAAGTACTTCAAACTCCACTGGGGCCTTGGCATCTCACATTGGACCAACATTTAAAGGCAGATTCCACTCAGAAGGATGCCCTATGCAGGAAGGCCTTTTTCCCCAGAGTACACACTAATGTGCATTTCTGCACACCAGGAACACATAGTAACTTACAATTCTCTCCTATGATTGCAACTAAGTCAACTCTTAGCTACACTACTACAGAGCTAGTCAGCCAGACAAGCCATTGACCTTTCTGGTTGGGGCATGGACATAACTTGGTACCATTCAAGAGCATCTTATGATGTCAACAAGGAGGCCTCCAGGCTATCAGGAACTGCATTGTGAATCAGCCGGAAGACATAGCTTTGCCTGTCCTGACTTGGTTAAGGTGCTTACCTACTATTTCTAGTGGGTTCACTTCTTCTGCTGTAGAGTCAATTGCAAACTGCCATGGTACCCTCCTGCTCCTTTGCCACAGGAGCTCCCCCTGGCCATGACCAATCTCATATCTCACCATACCTGTAAGGAGTCCCTGCTTTTATGTTTCTCTCCCACAAACAGGGTTGAAGGTATCTGTTATCCCCAGGGTGAGTCAGTTCCTCCCTCAGAAGAAGAGAAAGCTTGGTACGCAAACCAATAAATGTGAATCAGTGGTGAAGGCTGATTCTTGGAAGATGAGACAGTTATGTACTTACCGTAACTGTTGAACTTCCAGAATATCTTCACCATTGATTACACCACCAACCCAGCATCCACTGCTCTAGCAGAACCAGGCCCTCATGGCAGCTCACCCTGACAGTGCTGGCCAGCACCACTTAGTGCCAGTGTATCTCCTCAGTTGCACTTCTTATGGAGTGATTTAAAAAAAAGAAAAACTAAAACCTGGGGCAAGGGTCTTTTTCATGCCCCTCATACCAACCTCAAAACTTAACAAAAAGAGGAAAGCAGCTCCCTTCCTCTCATTTCTTTGCTGTCGTCCTTCTCCCTGCCCAGGGTATACCCCCTTCTAGAGGTATATCTTTATTACTTCCTAAATGCAAATTTTACTTCTGGGCACTGTCCAGTGTAACTCCATCTGACTTATGTACTGGCAGAGGTAGTGTGCCATGTACTAGATTGGCTCAAGTACACTAGCTCTTACCCAGGGTATATCCCTGTGGTTTGAGGTTGCAGGAGAAGCAGGTCAGTTTATCTGTTTGTTTTTCTTCTGATTGTGTCAGACAATCATTTGGTTGGTATGGAAGACTAGGTTTGCTGGTAAAGCAGGAGAGTTTATGTGATTTTTTTCTTCTGATTATGTCAGACAATCATTTGGTTGGTATGGAAGACTAGGTTTGATGGCAAAGGCACCTAGCTTCACCTGAGCTCTTTCTTTCTAGATTGCTTGAAAGGACAGAGCAAATAACCTTACCAGCGCAAGGAAAAGGATTAAGGCTTCTTTGGGCTAGGCAGATTTATTGTGTGTTATTTTCTTTTATACTCACAGGGATTGCTACTGTTTGTTGCTACCATTTTATTGCTTTATTTTTCTCTGATTCAAATTGTTGTTGCTGGGTATACCTTCTGCTGCATTATTACAGGGTGTGCCAACAGGTGTGTGCTTACAGATTACTGCTGTAATCTTCTAATTCAGATTGTCTTTTGCAAGATATATCGTCTGTTACTGTTTTATTTTTCTCTGTAGCAAAGTGTTTCTTACAGAGTATATCTTCTGTGAAATTATTAGAGGTGGTGCTTTACAGGTTTTACAGTTTTATCTATCATTATGATAAGCTTTCAGGGCTACTGCATTTGTTGCTGGCTGAGTGTTTCTGTTCTTACCTCCTTGTTTCTTTCATTTATGGTTTTTTTTCGGCAGGGGAAGGGCCCAGCAACCCACCCCCATCCACTACCACCCCACACTACACTCCTTTTATAGGGTAGCACAGTCATGACATTTCCTGTAGCAAAGCAGGAAGGGGCAGATCAGAGGAGTATACACACAATGACCTCATTTATGGGGGCATAAGTAATTTAACTTGCTATAACAAGTTATACACATGCAAACAAACAAAACGCAAAATCAAACTTTTGCTTTCATTTTCCTCTTTCTAATTATTCTGACCATGTTATAAACCCAGCAACTTATCTAGAATGGATATTATTAACTGCAGGTACTGTGGGACACTTTTCAGAAGGGCAGTTTTACATGATTTAGGACACTGCCCTACATGCTTAGCCATTGGAGATCTAAGGGCTCAGCTCCAGGCAGCATGAGTAGAAATTGCACACCTCAAATCACATATTCAGGAGGAAATATATTATAAGAATCACCTGCCATTTCCCCAATGTCCAACAGAAGCACCTCAACTTCAGAGGGTAATTGGTCTAGGAGGTTGGCAGGTGGTTAGGAGGGGCAAATCGGGTGCCCCATCACTCGGTGCTCACCAACATATCACCTCCACAAACCATATAAAAACTACAAACAGGTATCTGCCTCTATCTCTGAAATCAAACAAAGGGGCAGAGGACACTGCAGAGCAGAACAATGTAGCACAGGAGCTAGCACAAAAAAACATGCCCAAAACAGGCACCAAAACAAAAAAGCAAAACGGAAATCCAAAAAACTTTTGATCATAGGAGACTCCATGATTCGGGAATTGATATCTATCTCCAGCCAGGGTTAATGGTCAGATGTGTCCCCGGTACATCAGCGTGGAGAGACACTGACCACATTGCTAAAATTGTTCAGGAAGCAGGGAAAAACATTGATGTCCTGGTACATATACAGACTAATGATCTCGCCAGCCGGTCAGTTGTGGAGACCAAGGAACACCTGACCAGGCTGGGTGACAAACTATCATCCATTTCATCTGGCATCTCCTTCTCTGAGATCCTGCCAGTCCGGAAGAGGGGGGCAGATGGATGGAAGGTCAGAGAAGGGGAGATAGGTGAGCTAAACATGTGGCTGAAGGGCTGGTGCCAGGAAAAAGGACACAAATTTGTAGGGAACTGGCAACAATTTTGGGAGTGAAAGTTCTTTAAATTTGATGGACTGCATCTGACTAAGGAGGGAGTCAGTGCCTTGGGGCAGAAGTTTGATGTCTTTGCAGAATATTTTAACTAACAAAAGGGGAGAGGGGTGCAGCACCCCATATGTCGAATGGGAAGAACACCCCTCCACCCTCAGCTAGTGGTCAAACAGGAGTTCAGCATGTTTGCAGTTCATTTGCATCACCAGGTAAGGAAAAAGGTCCAACTCCCCATACAACACACAGGGGAAATGCCAAAACTCTTTCAACAACTAACACTCTGAAATCTGGCCAATGGAAAATCATGTACACAAATGCTCGCAGTCTGAGAAACAAGATCCCAGACCTGCATGCAATAATGACAGAGGCTAAACTGGACATAGTAGCAATTAGTGAGACGTGGTTTACCAGAAACCACACTTAGGAGACTTCAGTAGCTGGCTATGTACTGTTCAGAAGAGACCGAGTTGTAAAGGGGGGGGTGGAGTGGCCCTGTATGTCAATGAAAATATCAAAGCTACAGAAATTCAGAATACACACAAGGAGCCAGAAGATCTGTGGGTCACCCTGTAAACAGGAAATGGGACAGCCATAAGAACTGGGGTTGTCTACAGGCCCCCAGACCAGTGGGAGGACATAGACACATTACTGCTAGAAGATATACAAAACATGACAGCTAAAGGGGAGGTTCTGATAATTGGAGACTTCAACATGCCAGATACAGATTGGTCAATGCCAGCAGGAACATCTGCCAGAACTAGACGCATAGTGGATTCCCTGCAGGGGAAGGGCCTCAAACAACTGGTACAACAACCCACAAGTGACAGGTCTATCCTAGATCTAGTACTGACTAATGTAATAGGGACAGGATCACAGATCTCCAGGTAGAAGGTCACCTGGGGCCCAGTGACCATCACATGGTATGGTTCAATTTGTCCACTAGAACTAAATCATCCCATTCCAAGTAAAAATATGGGACTTCAGAGGAGCTGACTTTGATAAGATGGCCAACAGAGTTAAGCTAGCCCTGGCAAAAAGAAATACAGGTGAGGAGGTACAGGCAAAGTGGGCAAGCATTAAGGATGCAATACTTGAAGCAACATCCCACTGTGTTAGAGAGAAAAGGAAGTGCAAAAGAAGAAGAAAACCACTTTGGTTCTCAAAAACAGTAGCAGAAAAGGTCAGAGCCAAAAGGCTGGCCTTCAGGAAATATAAGGGAACTCAGCAGGATGAAGATACCAAACTTCCCTAAGGGAAGCAGGAAAGGCAGCAAGTCAGACAAAGGCCCAAACCGAGGAAACACTAGCACAAACAATAAAAGAAGGTGACAAGACTTTCTATAGCTACATTAGTGAAAGGAGACAGTCCAGAGGGGGTATTGCTAAGATCAAAGGGGATAAGGGGGCATGTGAGGAGGAGGACCATGTAAAAGCATCTATCCTAAACAGATGCTTCTGCTCAGTATTTACTGAAGAGAAGGTAGGGCGAGGCCCACAGTTCAGCACCATGGACACAAGGGAAGGGAGGTGTGCACTAGTTCCTTCGCAAAAGAAAGGGTCCTACAAGAGCTCGATAAGCTCAGGGTGGACAAGGCAATGGGACCTGATGGCATACATCCCAGGGTACCAAAGAAGCTAAGGGTGGAACTAGCAGAGCGATTATCAGAACTGTTTAGTGAGTCTCTGAGCACAGGAGAGGTCCCAGAAGACTGGAGAAGGGCTCATGTGATCCCGCTTCACAAAAGTGGCAGCAGGGAGGAGGCAGAGAACTACAGACTAGTCAGTCTTACCTCAGTAGTGTGCAAGATTATTGAGGCATTCCTTAAGGAAAGGATAGTTCAACACCTTAAATCCATAGGAGCGCAGGATCCAAGACAGCATGGGTTTACAATAGGAAGGTCCTGTCAAACTAATCTCATAGATTTCTTTGACTGGGTAACCAGAGTGGTGGACCAAGGGGGAGCAGCTGATGTTGCCTGCCTTGACATCAGCAAAGCGTCTGATACTGTTCCACATAGAAGATTGATTAATAAGCTGGGTAGGCTCGGGGTGGGTCAGAAGTTGGTCAGCTGGGTGGCAAACTGGTTGACGGGCAGAAAACAGAGAGTGGTGGTAAACGGTATACAGTCAGAAGAGATGTAAGTCAGAAGTGGGGTACCTCAGGGATCAGTCAAGGGGCCAGTCCTCGTCAATATCTTAATCAGAGACATTTGAGATGGACTGGTGGGTAAGGTTTGTCTGTTTGCAGATGACACCAAGATCTGCAACAGATTAGATGATCCAGATAGAGTGGGCAGAATGAGAAGAGATCTGGATAAACTGGTAAAATGGCCAGAAGAGTGGCAACTGGGGTTTAATGCAAAGGAGTGAAAGATCATGCACACAGGGAAGAAAAAACCCTGAAGCCACCTATAGGCTGGGAAGGGAGTTGCTTGCAGTCACAAGGGGAAAAAAAAAAGACTTCGGCATCATCATCACAGATGACCTGAAATCATCCGAGCAGACCACTAAAGCAGTAGGTAAGGCTAGATGGATGCTGGGGTGTATTAGTAGGGGTATCACAAGTCGGATGAGGGAGGTAATAATCCCTCTTTACAAGACACCGGTTAGGCCCCATCTGGAGTACTGCATGCAGTACTGGAGGCCACACCTTCACAAGGACATTAACCAAATTGAGCAGTCCAGAGAAGAGCAACCAAAATAGTGCAGGGACTGAATCAGAAAACATATGAGGACAGATTAATGGAGCTCAATATGTATACCCTAGAGCAAAGGAGGGAGAGAGGTGATATGATCGAAACATTCAAACACCTTAAGGGTATTAACAAGGTGAAAGAGTCTAACATGTTTCAATGTAAGAAAAATAGCAGGACAAGAGAACATAGCATGAGATTAGAGGGAGGCTGATTAAGGGGTAATGTGAGTAAGTTATTTTTCACAGAAAGTGTGGCAGATGCATGGAATGGCCTACCTCAGGAAGTGTTGGATATGAATACAGTGCAGGGCTTCAAACAGGCATGGGATAGGCATAAGGGAGCAATATAGATGAGCATGAATAGATAGGCCATTGACAGAGCAAAGGCCTATGGCACATTCATAAGGCAGAAAAATAAATCGGCAGACTGGATGGGCCTTGTGGTCCTTATCTCCCATCGACTTCTATGTTTCTATGTTTCCATGCCTTTTTTTCTGTCTTAATTGCAGCTTATCTATTAGTCAGTACTCTTAGAGGTAACTAGGGAGATGAACACACTGCAACTCCTTTGGCCTGTTCAGTCCTACAACTCCACATCCACCTGAGATCCCTTTTTGATTCCATGATGGGAAACAGAGGAACATATTTTAACCAACTAACTAGTTATTCTTTTATCTGGTAGCACAGGTTTGTTGTTTTTTTCCCCCAAGAGTCTATGTGATTTATTCCTTTTTGGCAAATTATGCCATCTAAGTTGCAAGGGGGTCACAATTCTGGGCATCCCTCTTTTGCCTTTTCTTCCAGAGCCACATGCTTCAGGGCTGTGACCTTTAAGATCACTATTCATCTTCTGTCTGGTTGGTGGTGTGAGAATCTGGTTGCATACCCAACTACCCCCTTTCTGACAAATTGTGTGCCCTGTTCTTCTATCCAAACTTTGGTAGTAAGTTTTATTTTGCTGTTTATTCATATCCACATGTCCTTTCCCTACCCCTTTGGGCTAGAAAACTCCTAGCCCTCTCTTACTTTTCCTCACTTTGGTTCTCTCATGGCAAATAGAACTGAGATTAGTGAGGGAGCCAGCAATGGTTATTCGCTGGCATGAGTCCCCATGCAGGGGTGCACAGGTCCCATCCTCAGTAGCCATAGCTGGTTCTCTGTCAAAAGCTTCTCTCACATGCAGTGCTAGTGCCTCTGGCACAGATCCATAAGTGTTCATCAATAGTGATGATATTCTGGAAGATCAACAGCTATGGTAAGTATGAAACTTTCATTTTCATAGTGCAGCCTTGGGTTCCTTTTCCCAAAGTACATTACTTTACATTTTTTAGCATTAAAGCTCAGCCACCAGATCTTTAACTAGCTTTCCAATCTGCCAAGATCCTCCCTCAGACCCCTTCTCCCTTCCTCCATGACTATCTTTGCACAGATCTTTGTGTCACCTACGATGAGGCAGATCTTACTCTTGCTACCTTCACTTATGTCAAAGGAATGCATTAATTTTATTTTTCATTTTGTTCAAATGATTTAGTGTCAAGGAATACAACAACAAATAGAATCAGAGACATGGTACACAAGAGTTGTAACAGAGATTTAGATAGTATAGATTCCAGGATGTCAAATAAACAGTGGTCTGTGCATGCCTTAGTCCAATAGTGGGCTGGTGCAGCATCAATATATATAATCATTTAAATACAGAATTTACAATAAGGAGATGAAACTACTACATTTACAATAATGTGCTGAATACAAATGAAAGGCTTTTGATAGGGGGAAATCATATCATTTAAAGCAATTATAAGTCTTAGCAGGGGAAGAGTATAGAGGCTAACTTAGCCCTAAAGAGATTATTTCAGGAATAGCTTTTTAGAGTAACAGGTAGGTCATTCCACTGAATAGGGAATCAAAAGGAGAAACAGGATTAGCCTACTGTGGTTTTCCTTCTTGGGAGCAGAAGGGTTTGTTGTTCGACTCCCCAGGTGAAGTGACTGTTGTCTATTACAGTGCAGAGGAACTGAAGAGGACTGGTCCTAATACCAACCCCTGAGATCTTGTTACTATCTTGTTACTTCCTTTACCTTTGAAAAACTCCCAATTAATTACCACCATTTGTGTCCTGCCTCTCAACCAGCTCACCACCTAATCTGCAATTTCTTCCACTACAACAAGGTCCCTAATTTTTTTGACCAGCCATCTCTGAGGGACTGAGTTAATGGCATTGCTGAGTCTATGTATACTATTTAATCTGCCTGCCCCATGCCTACTGCTGTGATTACCCACTTAAAATACTCAACCAGTTTTGTCTGGCAAGACCTTCTTCTCATGAACCCATGCTTTCTTCAGCCCCGGAGCTCATTCCCTTCTAGGAAGTAAACCAGATCATCCTTCACTAAAGACATCATAATCTTCCCCTCTGTAGACATCAAACTGACTGGCCTATAATTTTCTGGTTCATCTCCATTTCCACCCTTCTATAGTGGAACCCCATCTACCATTCTCTAGTCCCTATGGACTGCCCCTGTGGCTAGTAAGCATTTGAAAATGCTGTGAGTTGCCCTGCTACACCCCTACTACCTGTCGTAGGTATAAACCATCATGTCTTATCTGCTTTCAACCCTGTTAGCTTTTGCAACACATTTTTATCTGGTACAAGGACTATTCCTATAGAGGCCCTTCTCACTTCATTCAAGACCCAACAGTGTGGTAATGGTCCATCTTTCTTAGTAAATACTGAACAAAAATAATTGCTCAGTATCTCTGCCTTCCCTTGTCCTCCTCCTCCCTCCCCCCCATGGTCTTAAGTCAGAGACTTGAACAAGACCTGAGAAAACTAGAAGAGTGGTCAAAGGTACAGTGAAGCCAACCAGGATGAAAAGCAGTGTCAAAGGTTTACTGCATGACAAAAGGGATTAACTCCCATTGAAATTGTATTGTTTGCTGCAGTAACTCTACTGCAGAATTCTGCAGTGCTGCGCTTCAGCCTCGTGGCTTCACTGTATGGCAGTTTGTCTTCAGTGTGAAAAAGTGCAAAATAACACACTTTGGCACAGAAGCCAAGGGGTGGAGTAAAAAATGTGTGGTGTGGCATTGACAACTAACAAGCAGGAAAGGGACCTGGGATAATTATATTAGATCACCAAAATGTTGCCAGGCACTGTAACAAGGCACTGGGAAGGGCCAACCAAATGTTGGGGTGCATAAAGAGGGTATCACCAGCAGAAAGACAGAGGTGGTGTTGCCTCCATATAGATTTGTAGTAAGAACCCACCTTGAGTACTGTGTCTAGTTCGGGAGATCACATCTCCAGAAGGACATAGATAGAGTTGAGGTGGTCCAAAGGAAAACAATTAAAATGGTGCAGGTTTTGTATCAAAAGACCTACAAGGAGAGACTAAAGTATCTCAATTTGTACACAATAAAAGCAAGTGGGGTGGGGGATAATACAACAGAGACCTTGAAATACCTCACATGGTAAATAAGGTACAGGAGGGAAGTATTTTTCAGAAGAAAATTAACTCAAGAACAAGAAGATATGCTATGCAGCTGAAAAGAGGGATAGAGTCAGGAGAGATGTGAAGAACTACCTCTTCACAGAAAGAGTGGCGGATTCATGGAACAGCCTTCCAATAGAGGTGGTGGGGATGAAAAACTGGTGGAGTTCAAAAATACTTTGGATTGGTACAAGGGAATCATAGTAGAGAGAAAGGGGGAACAGTCTTTTTATTTTAGTCTTTGGTAACTGGTTAATATTGGTGGGTGAAGTGGGCTCAGTCCGCTCCATGAAGTGATTCAAGGCAAGGTGGATTCAGCAGGTGCTCCAATGCAAAACCAGAGTGACTGCTTCTATAATGAGAACACTGAAGTGCATTGAAAACAGCTACTTGGCGTTACTCCCTCCACTGGTCACTTCTCTTTCAATTTTAAGACTAAGTACATTGGTGGTAGTTCACATCGCCTTGTTTTGAGCTCAAAGGAGGATTTTGCAGTGATTCATGGGAGTTCAGGTCACATGGGCTCTATATTGATCTGCACAGCTTCAGTTCGAGGTAGTATGAGTAGGAAGGAGTAGGAGACAGTGTGCTCTGATAGCTATCTGTAGGAATCTTTTAAAAGCTGTTCAAAAAGCATTTTTGCTTTATTTGGGGGGGATCCAACTGTAGTTCATCGATTGTAGGAAACCCTCCTGTGCTCACATCATCGAGCGTTTTTGTTTGTGTGTGGATTTTGAATGTAAATTTACAACATTGAGTGTGTGTGGTGAAAGACAGTGAAGTTTGCTGTGTGGGGGGGGCGTATCTGTGTGTAGGTAGATTTAAGTTGGAGAACTAGTGATTTCTTTGAGTTTTGGCAATATTTGTGTTATATAACTGACTGTGTTACTGTACACATAGTAAAATTGTCAGTGATAGTACACATTTTCTTGCTGCTTGTTGTGTGAATGTGGTGCAGCATTTCATAAGGTCAGGTTGTTTAAATTAAAAATTTACATTACATGGCACTAAGTACACTGAATTTTTGCATTTGCATCACATTCCTCATTCAGCATTGTACACAAAGTGTTCTGTGTTGTGTGTGCAGTGTTGCGTGCATCAAATATAATACATCTTTTAAAATTTCTGACACAGATCAGTGTAAGTGCAACTAAGCTCAGCAGTGTAAACCTGCTATCCACTGCAGCTGCCTGATTTTGTACTGCGATCGTATTCTCTGTTCTTAGTGTTGCTGCGTGTAGTGCTGTAAAAATCAGCACTGTCTGTATTCAGTGCCCCCCCCCACGTTGAAAAGATATTTTTTACCAGACTGGATTGTTTTTGTGACCCCATCCGCACCACTGGTTACTGAAGTTGTTTTAATTCCATGAGTGTCACAACACAGTAGTCCTCTTATCTGTTGCTGAAGCCACAGTTGTTTATTTTGCTTCACATTCAGCTAGCGATAGTAGCAAGTAGTGACCCTCCAGTCAGAAAGTGAATGTATCAAAATCTGAATTTGGTAATAATATTGTGGTTGATCCCCCAAAACACCTGCAAAGAGATGAGCAAGTAAAGCTGGTTCTGGCCATGGCAATGTTGGCAGTAAGAGGGTCTGTGGGCGTGGTAGTAGTACGAGGACGGAGAAGTGCATTGGTGATGTGAGGAAAGGTATTTCTCCTGCAATGTTTTTTACAGCCAAATCACTAGCTTCACTGATAGTTGGAGGAGATGATGTTTTCCCAGCCGGTGGTGTTAGTGTTACTGGTGTTAGTGGTGGTGGTGGAGGTAGTATTAGCATTGTTGCGTCAAGTTCTAATTCCGACCAGTGTACCATATCCAAACATATTGAGTGTGAAGCAGTGCAAGTGAGTGACAGCGTAGATGATGTCATACTTCCCAGTAACATCCCATTAACTGAACCTGATTCTGATGATCATGTCAACGATAGCATACAATGTGATATTCCATCCACCGTGGCACTTAACGGCACTCATTTTCCATGCAACAGTGATTCACAGTGTGGTGAAAAAATATTACGTGATGGTGGTGTAGATGCTGATGATGAATGTGATGATGCTGCTGCTGATGATGTTGCTGTTGTTGCAACATGCAGTCCACATGTTAGCATCCGAGCAGAAGATGTGGATGTGTGTGACAGTGACGTTGATGAATATGATGATGATTTAATTGACCCCAGTTGGGAACCAGAGAAAAAGAAATTAAAAGTGGCTGTGTCTGAAATTTCTGAATCTGTTTGCAGGAATCCCCCTCCCTCCCCCTCCCCATAAAAACTTGTGATGTACCGGTTTTAGTGGATGATGATGATGATGATGATGACCCAATACTCAATATGATAGGTAGTCGTGGTGGTCAGTTGCAGTCCAGGTGTGCAGTGCCAGAAACATCACGTGCCCCCCCTCCACTTCAGTGCTTAAAATAACAGACTTAAATAAGCCACATCATCATGGACATGTTAAAAGCAGAGCATCACAGTCCCTTGTTTGGGATTTTTTTTGTTCAAGATGCAAATGATGATTCAGTTGCAATCTGCCAGGTTTTCCATGTGCATGTGAGTCGACGTAAAAAGGGGAGCCATACTGGGACAGGAGGACAGCATACGCATCTTAAGAATAGGCACTTGGCTCTGTGGACCCAGCACAAGCTGGCAGCTAATACCAGACTTGGGCGTTCACCCGTATCATCAGCGGCAACCATAGCCAGCATGTTATCCCCTTCCATGACTGTTAAGCCCAGTAGGAAATTAAATGTGTGCAGTAGTGTGGCAATAAGAGCAGAGGATTACTACAGGCATGATGACGATGAGGTGGAGGGCTATAATGACTTTGAAATGTTGTCCAGTGCTGGTGAGAGTAGCAGTTTTTGTGGTGGTGGTGGTGAATGCAGTATGTCTAGTGCAAGTGGTACACCAACCCCGGTTGGCAAATCCGGAAAACTAACATAATTTCTGGGTTTGTCATCATCACCTTGTGCAACCGTCTTCATCAAATGTCCACACTCCACCCCCTGCCAATGCCATTCATCACAGAGCACAACCATTTGTGACCAACACACACCCTGTAAAACATTTAAGTCAGCCCATGTTACAAAGTGTTTTTGCGCATAAGCTGAAGTACCCCCCCAATCATACAGTGTCACATGAACTTAGTGCTGCTGTAGCGGAAATGCTGGCAATCAATCTTTTGCCCTTCTCCTTTGTGGAGAATTCTGGGTTCCGGCGGTTTGCTGCCTGTGCCTGTCCAAAATGGAAAGTCCCATCCAGGACATACTTTTCTACCCGTGCTGTTCCTGAGTTGTTCCGCACTGTCTCAGACTCAGTAAAGCATGCCTTTCAACATTCCTCCTCTCCATTCATCCATTTAAGTATGGATATGTGGACAAGTGGCAAAACAGCAGGGAGTTCATATCTGTGTATAACTGCACACTGGGCGCAGGTGCCGGGGGGTTGTTTGTGATGCTGGTAGTGTGAATAATCAGTGCAGGAAGTTGGATCGTCACGGTAGCAATCTTCCTGGAATTAGCCAGCAAGCAACAATTGCTATGTGCAGTGTGACCTGTTCACACACTTGTGAGAACATGTTGGACATGGTACTGACTGAAATTGATAAATGGCTAAACCCCCTGTCCCTGCAAGCTGGGTTCATAGCAAGTGACAATGGGTCAAATGTGGTGAAATGCATCACAAATGGTGTTTTTTTCCGTGTTCCATGCATGGCCCACTGTTTAAATCTTGTGGTTCAGGAGTTTTTGCAGCACCCTGACATAAAGGAAATGCTGACCATTGCACGACGGATCTGCTCTCAGTTTTCAAGATCTGGAAAGGCCTGTGACCAACTGCGGCAGTTGCAAATACAAAACAGCCTGCCTTAGCACCACTTGAAGCTGGAAGTTGTCACCCAATGGAAGTCCATGTTATACATGGCAGAGAGGTTGTGTGAACAATACAAAGCCATCACAGAATATCTTGTTATGCACACTAGCCATGACAGTTCTGAGGCCTCCATGTCTATGACGACTGAAGAGTGGTGCCTTATGGACTCTGTAATAACAATTTTGCGGCCTTTTGAACATGTCACACAGGCAGTGAGTGGTGAGTCTGCCTCCATTAGTCAATCAATTCCACTGCTGCAGGTGCTGAGGTAGACATTGGCGAATGTACAGCATAGCCTTGATGTTGCCGGAGACGGTGGTAGCAGTATGTTGCTGCAACACATGCTGACAGTATTCGACCAGAATCGTCACATTGTGAGCATTCAGCATAGTGACAACTTTGCCATGGCAACAATGCTGGACCCACGATACAAGCGTGGAATTGCATCAGTACTGGAGGGGAGGGCCTGAACAGGTAAAAAATATCAGTGGTCAACTGGTTCACTTGGTTCATGGGGCATAGAAGTCACGTGCCAAGGTTTGCAAACCTCAGCAGCATAATCCAGCTGAGGGTGTAGCTGGAGGACCAGCAAGCATATCATGCAAGGGTAAGGGGACTGTAGTTCCTGGTGGTCTGTCATCCAAAGTGGTTGGTGTCAACCCGCTTTGGGAGGCTTTGTCCCAAGTGGGTATTTGTGACATCAATGATTCCCGGGGAACAGGCTGATGCATTAACAATAGGACTTAGTGCGGCACAGAGAATGGTTGAGTCATATTTGTCTGAAAACAGGCATCTGACAATAAGTGAAGATCCTCTTTTGTTCTGGAGTGGAAAGGTCAGTGAATGGCCAGAGCTGACTGCAGTGGCACTGAAGTACCTCACATGCCCACCCTCCAGTGTAAGTGTTGAGAGGGTATTCAGCTCAGCAGGTGCAATAGTCAGGGATCGTTGGACAAACCTGTCTCCTGCAAATGTTAGTTTGCTAACATTCATTAAAATGAATGAAAGGCACACATCAGCAGAGACTGCAGCCTTGGTATTCATACCCCGGCCTAGTCATGGTGGTCTTGCTGATGTGGAAATGGAGCATCCTGGTGGCACTGGCAGTGGCTGCCTGAAACGGCCCACCACTGATGTAGATGATGACACGATGGAGAAAGAATTTCCCAGTGGTCAGACTTCAGACATCGATGACTGTGAGGGCAGTTTTCTTTATGAGGATGATGATGTAGTTAATGTTGGCAGGTTTTAACTGCAGTATTTAAAAGGCGGTGTGCCGGCCCCACCCCCAGACCACCACCACCGGGACTGATGTTATCCAAGTCTGCTGCCACCATGAGTCTGTCTGCCCCCCATGGACCACCACAACCACTGGGACTGATGTTATCCAAGTCTGCTGCCAGCATGAGTCTGTCTGCCCACCCCGGACAGCTACCACTGGGACTGATGTCCAAGTCTGCTGCCACCATGAGTCTGTCTGCCCACCCCAGACAACCACCACTGGGACTGATGTTATCCAAGTCTGCTGCTACCATGAGTCTGTCTGCCCCCCATGGACCACTGCCACCACCGGGACCGATGTTTTCCAAGTCTTCTGCCACCATAAGTCTGTCTGCCCACCCCGGACCACCACCACCGGGACTGATCCAAAAAAGTTCATCAACATGATCAGGCACACCCTTCCCCGACCTGAGCTTAGGCACACATGCAACACGCAGAAGTCGTTTCATTCCATGACCATGACCATCATTAAGAACCAGACTCCAGAAGAATGCTGATGAAATCTGTGAAGAAATAAAAAATAACAAACCATTACAGATAAAACTGCACATCTGACCCCCCAAAAAACAAGAAATACTTACCTTCATGTGCTTGAGAGTTATCCAGTTCCATTTAAGTGCAAAAAATTCTCATTGAGCACTGGACGGTGCACAGCAACATTTCGGAGACGGAGTCACCTGTGTGTGATGCAGAACAATAGCATGAATACATGTCCATGTCAAGTTCAACCCCCCTCATCATCACCTACAAAATACACAACCATATATATATATATATATACTCACCAAGGCTACTATTACTGTACATCCAAAGCGCATCTTTCAATCCAGTTGAGAGGATCACTTTTCACTTCTCTGCACACAAGGAGGATGCATTCTGGGCCTGCAGAAAAAATCTGGGGACTCTGTGCCACTGCTGTGCGCATGACTGAGTGCGGCATAAATTCTGGGGGACTTTGTATGTGCTGAAACAGTCTCATTTCACTGTGTTACCACTTGTCAATTTTCTGGACACATGGAGGATGCATTCTGGAACTGCAGAAAAAATCTGGGGACTCTGTGCCACTATTGTGCACTTGACTGAGTGCGCCATAAATTTTGGGGGACTTTATATGTGCTGAAACAGTCTCATTTCACTGTGTTACCACTTGTCAATTTTCTGGACACATGGAGGATGCATTCTGGGACTGCAGAACAAATCTGGGGACTCTGTGCCACTATTGTGCACATGACTGAGTGCGCCATAAATTCTGGGGGACTTTGTATGTGCTGAAACAGTCTCATTTCACTATGTTACCACTTGTCAATTTTCTGGACACATGGAGGATGCATTCTGGAACTGCAGAAAAAAATCTGGGGACTCTGTGCCACTGTTGTGCACATGACTGAGTGTGCTAAAAATTCTGGGGGACTTTGTATGTGCTGAAACAGTCTCATTTCACTGTGTTACCACTTGTCAATTTTCTGGACACAAGACAGATGCCTTTTGCAGATGCAGAAAAATGAGGCAACAAAACAACGCACGTACACAAAACACACAGACACTTAACAGAAGGAAGGGGCCCCAGAATACAAAGTGTAACGCATACTGAAGACAACAAAAAAAGGGCATACTTACATACAAGGGTCAGGGATGGTGGAGGAATACATTTTATGGCACAGCAAGGAAGGTGGGGGGGCGATCATAGCGTGAGGAAACTAAACTAATGTGGGATCAAATGGTGATCCAGCAGCAGTTCCAGCATGGACATAATTTGAAGCTGTTGTTCCTCTATGTCATCCAGCCGCTGCTCCACAGCACTCATCCTCTCGCTGTTCTCCTCAACAGCACTCCAGAGAACTGCCAAGTCAGACAATGTTACATGCACTTCTCTGGTGTCCACTTCTTTGACAGACTGACCTGATGGTGGTGGTGGTGGTGGGGGTGCTGGTGGAGCAACAGGTGCTGCTGTGGCCCTCCTCTTCTTAGGGAAGCCGCGCCCGCTATGCACAGTGGCACCCTCTGCCACGGAACGGCCAGCAGGTGCAGACATGGTCCGTTCTGTGGCAGCATGCCACTCCAACTTGTGGTGATTAAGCATATGGGTATGGTGGCCCCCTGTCCCCAGTCCCCAGGTGACTCCCCTGAGGGCCACGGCGCACCTCCACTGCACATAGGTGACACTTAACCACACTGCTGTCCCCCACCCCGACACAGTCAAAAAACTGCCAAACGATGGCGGTGCGGGGAGGACCAGGCACAGGCAGGGGAGGGTGAGATGAACTGGCAGTAGGCTGCTCACACTGCTCTACAGTTCTGATGCTGGGATCCACACCTGGGCCTGGGGGAACATGCACATCCTGCTCCAAAGGACCTTGTGCTGGACTTGGTGGTGGTGGAGGTGACTGAACTGCCTCAGAGTCAGGGAAGCGGTGCTGGTCCTGCTTCTGAGGGTTGGACACTCAAGTTTAGAGCGAGTCCAATAGATTGGTTGCCCATGCCCCATGCATGCGCACAGTACGACGACGAGTACTACCACACTCTCCCAGAGCTGCCCCTGCCCCTGACATTCCCATACCCTGCTCCATCTCACGACACAAGCACAACACACACACAGTCACACACACAAACAACTAAGTAGGTAAGAAAAACAAAATTTGCAGAAAGAACAAATTAAGTAAAAAACAGTACAGAACAGACAAAAAAAATGTAGCTTTTAAAAAAGCTGTTGGTTTAAGTATTACATTTTAACTTTCTCTGCAATCAAAAAAAAACACTGCTCTCACTAGTACACACACACACACTCCTCTCTCTCAGTCTGCACAGAAGAAAGTGAAACTGTCTGTGTGACTCACTTCCTTCCTGCCTGGCTAAAGAGCATGTGACTTACAGTACTGTAAGCCACGTGATCTGTGGGAGGGGGGGTTGCCAAGTCTGAAACACCAAGTGGATCACTTAGAATCACAATGAGGAACGCAAATTCCATTAAAAGCAATGACTTCGCCTTACTTCACTTTCTTATTATGCCAACATGAAGTGGTAATGACAAGGCGAAGTGAGCACTTTGCATTGCCAACTCTGCGTAGCGGAGTGGCAATGCGAAGTGCCCACTTCACGTGCACTTCACCAGCAAATTTTAAATTCATTGCATCTCTAGTCTGGGGTGGCTGCTGGAGCAATGCAACAAAGAATTTCAGTCCATCTCCTTTACAAAAAATTTTGACAGCCCATATTGATCCTCTGTCCTAATCCACAGCTCTTAACTTACACTGACTTGTTTCACACTGATACTTGCAGTATTATTTCTATTCTCCAAGTCCTCCTCTTCCTCTACACCCCTCTCTAATTTCTGCCATGAACTCCCTTCTGTCAGTCCTAGTACTATCTTTTTCTTTCCCCTTCTCGCACCCGTCTTTACCATTCTCCACAACAAACCCCCATCTTTACACACACACACCCCTCTAAGTGTGTCCCCTCCCATATCAGCCATTACTCCCTCCCTCATCCGCCTCCCCAAAATTAACTCCTACACTGCCACGCACCCCACCACTACCCTCTCCCATCACCCCACTGTTGGCCATTCTCCTCCCTCACCTAGTCCTCATTGCTTCCTGTTCTCTCAACCTCAAAGGCCTCTAACGCCTACCCCCCTCTCCAAAACTCACCTTTCTCCTCCCCACCCCAAAACAGAAGTCTCCAAAACTTAAGCACTACCTTCTCCTCCATTTCTTTCTCTTTATCCTCTCTGCCAACATCTACCCCAACCCTAGGCCCCTCTTTCAGTCTCTCCCTGATCTTCCAAAAGGCCTTAAAATCTGTCATTCCAATGCCAGAGGCCTACTTACTAAGATTGATTCCATCCAAGCCTGGGTCACCCAACACTCCCCTGACCTCTTATGTGTTACTGAAATCTATATTTTGTCACAAATACCTGACTCTTAACTATCCATTCTTAATCATTGAATATTTCAGCAAGACAGTGGAAAACATGGAGGTGGTGTGGCAAACTATGCTCGGTTCATTTATACCTTGTCATCCATCCTTCAATGAGTCCAATCCTTCCTCCCATGAGTGTCTGAAAGTAAACCCATCACTGAGCAATTCAAATCCCTAAACCTAACTCAGCTAATCCTGGAGCCTACCCATCTAAACCCCGCCACACAGAACCACTCCCTCCTGGACTGGATTCTTTCAACCCATCCTCACCAGATAGGTGCAGCTGCCACTCTCCCTGACATCTTCAGCAATCACCATGTGACTTAATGCATCTGCAAACTTCACCTCCCCTGCTCACCCCCATTCTACAGATGTGCTTGCTCCCTCAGATGCTTTGTCCCTGAAGACCTCCTTCATGATCTCCACTCTTTTGATTGGTCCCTACTGGACTCAATTCCTGACATAGACACTACTCTGTCTATTTTTACTTACTTGCTTCTAGGCATCTGGAAACAACATGCCCCATATTGGAGGTGAGGAGTTAAACATTACCATCAACCATGGATTTCTGCAGACACCATACACTTATGCACTGTAGGTCTCATGGCCACCTATGGGCCCATCTCAAAGCTGCTAATGCCAATTCCTGCCTATAGCTCTATATGGGCCCTGAGAAATGCCTGTACCAGAACTATAAGGTCTGCCAGAGATTCATACTTCTGCTCCCAGCTTCACATAAACTATAACTCATTTGCCAACTTCTGGCACACAATACATTCTTTCCTAGCCCCCTCACTCAACAATCCACCCCCACAATTGTCATTGATGGCATGCCAGTCTCTGACCCAGCCTATATAGCATCTATACTTTGCTCCTTTTTCATAGCCTGTACACTTCACTCAAACCTCTCCCTCCTTCCACCTTTCTGCTCCACAAATGGATACACTCCCCCCTCAGTCTCCTGCCATGAAGTCTGCAATGCTGTCTTAGCTCTCAACACCAATAAGTCTAACCCAGACAACCTTGACCCTTCCCTTCTTTGCACCTCTGTATCTTCCATCTCTCTCCCACTTACACATCTAGTGAATGATTCTTTCTCCCTTGGCATGATTCCCCTGGTGTGGAAAACTGCAAAATGTATTTACCTTCCACAAGTGTGGGGATGCATGCATGCACACCAGATAACTATTGCCCCATATCCCTTCATTCTTCCCTGGCTAAATTTCAGGAATCCATAGTCCTCTCTCAACTCACTGATTTAATCAACTCCCCTAACTTTCTCTCTCCTTTCCAATCAGGATTTTGAGCTAATCACTTGACTGTCACCCCTCTCTCTTGTGTCACTAACTCTGTCCTTTCTGGTATGGACAAAGGACACCTAATGGCTGCCAAGACCTTTATTTCGGTCCCCCACCCCTCTTGCTAAAAAAACCTTAGCTCTGCTGGACTCTCCACCCAAGCAGTAAATTGTTTTCAATCTTACCTCTCCTGCCACTTTCAGCATGTCTGAGTAGGCAGCACCCTTTCTCCTCCCCCTAACATCCATGCTGGAGTCCCCTAAGGCTTAGTTCTGGGGCTAATACTCGTTTCTATATTTCTAAATGATCTTCCATCAGTTTGCTACACTTCAAATATGCAAATGTGTGCTGATGATACAATTCAGTATGTTTCAAGCCCTTCCACTCCTGATATTGAATTTCAGCTCCAAGCCAATTTTCATTCAGTTCTACAGTGGTTTCAAGCCAACCACCTCAAAGTTAATATATAAAAAAAAAAAAAAACTGTTTCAATGACTTGGTTCCCCTCACACACTAACTGACATCTCCTCACCACCCAAATTCTCTACCTTGGATGGGGCCCAACTTGAAGACATCCCTTACTATAAATGTAGTACTTGGGTGTCTGGCTTGATCGCTATCTGGATTACTCCAAACACATCGAGCACATCCACTCAACGCTCCACCCCAGTCGAGGTACTCAATATTGCAACAAAGATGCCTTTCCTCAGAATGCTCGCCTCGCTCATTCTCCTCACAAAAAGTGTCCTACCCACCTTCGATTATGCTGAAATTATCTACTGCACTGCCCCAGCATTTGCTCCAACTAGGCTCAACTCCCTCTACAATGCCTTCTGTTGGTTTGTTTTAAAGATCTATTCCTGCACCCGCCACTGCACTCTGTACTCCTCCCTCTCCCTTTCCCCCTCACTCTCCATCTGCTCCCACTCCTCACTTCACTGTCATGGCAAGCTGCATTCCTCTCTCTTCATCTCCAAATTCTAGTTAGGTTCTCTGCCCCCCCTACATCTCCTTTTTCCTCTCCCCTGTGGCTGAGCTTTCTTATCCCCTCTGGTCCAGGCATTTCCACACTTTCTCCCTTCCTCACCCTGTGTCTTGTGCCAGCTCTACTGCTTTCACCTTTAGGTTCCCCTCATTGTGGAATTATCTTCCTCTCCCTATTCATCTCTCCTCCTCCTCCTCCTCCTCACCTGCCCTCAAAAGAGCCCTCACTGCACACTCTCTTTTCACTAGCATCTGCTCATGCTAGTTCCTCATCTACCACTTCCACCTTTCCTCCAAGTATTCCCTTTTTCTCCCTGGCTAACTAGCATAACACATTTGCTGCTGTTTTGCTTGGTATGCCAATGTAATTTCATTATTTTTGTAGCTAACAGTTATGTACCTGTAAAAAAATAAATAAATAACTATGTCTTTGTGTAAATACTTCCATTCTCCCCATCCCTTGGGTCACACCTGGAAACGAACCTCAGCTCAGTGTACCTCTACCAGTCACCAACTTTAAATAAACACATAAAATATTTAAAACTATTGACACAGTCTATCTCTGATCCCTCCTGCACAAAATAGGAGGGGACCTAGGCCAGAAGTTTCTGTTGAGTACCAAATTTCATGTACTTAGTTTTTGTTACATTCAGAACTAATCCGTTATCCCAAAGCCAAATCTGTGCCTTATCAAAATCCTGTTGCAGTTCACATCTAACATCAAATAAAAAAAAAACCCTGCCTATACAAAACTGTATAGTCTGCATAATAACTCAAAGAAGGGTTGAACAAAAATAAATGTAAATCACTTAAGAAAACATTAAAAAGTACAGGACCCAAAATAGACACCCCATGAAAGATATCTACTTTAACCAGTGGGGAAGTGATACCATCTAAGGCAATTTGTTGAAACATATCCATCAGATAATTTTTAAACCAAGCAACAGAGGACAAAGAAACCCCATGTCCCTGAAGCTTTGAGGGCATAATTAGGCTAAAAGGTTAAGACAGGATGGAATAAATGATAGACACTGAAATACACCTAAACAAAATGGAAACAATTAGTTTAAGAATAAGTTGTAACACTGAAAAAGCAATTATAACTTAATGTACAATTATTGTATCTGATTTCTGTTTGTATTGCCCATGAGAATGAAATATAGTTTAAAAACTAGCAGGTTCCACTATTTTTACCCATCTAACATTTACACTGATCAACTGAATCTTACTGAAATTAATAGATTTAAATATCCAGATTTAAGAGGCACACATGTCAGTTTTCAAATAGTTGAGCGACAGTGTAAGGCTGAAAATTGGGATTTGATATTAATTGGCCATTTAGCCCTAGCGATAGTGGCACAAGGTCCTGTTTCCGTTTACTATTGTTACATAGAAACATTGACAATGTTGGCAGAAAAAGACCATCGGTCCATTCAGTTTGTCCAGTTTTACTGTACTCTACCCTATGGCCTATTGTGTAGATGAAGATTTAGCTCTCACCTCCTCTCATCACAATCTGACTTACTGCTACCCCCCAAGTAACTATTAAGCCCTTTACTGTGTCCCAGCCATGCTTAGAAACATAACAACTGTCAGTAGAAATGAATCACTCAGCCTCCCCAGTCTGCTCAGATGGTCCTTGTCTAGTCTTTCCCCAGAGATGCCAGCTGGTCTCTGGCAACCATCCTTCCTCCCTGCCTATTTACCAATATTCCCATATGTGTATCCAATGCATGATTGAAGCCACCTACTGTTTTTTTTTCATCCACTATTTCAACTGGCAATCTGTTCTAGGCATCCACCACCATTTCAGTGAAGTAGTACTTCTTATCATCCCTCTTAAATTTACCCCCTTTCAGCTTCTTGGCAAGTCAATGGTCCTGGTGATTCTCCTCATTTGAAAAACACTCCCTGCTTCTACCCTTTCCATCTCCATGAGGTACTTGTAGGTCTCTATTATATCATCTCTTGCTCTCCTTGTCTAATGTGAACATGTTGGGATCGTTAAGTCTCTCCTTGTAGAGTTTTGATGCAAACCTGCACCTTTACTATGGATTCATACTATGGACGTTTTGGAACTGAAAGAGAAGTTTGTCCATGAGTAGCTCCTAACAACTAATGTAATATTGTAGGTTGTTTTCATTGAGGATATATCTGCCTAATCTTGTTTTGAATTCATTTTGTGTCTTAATTATTATTGTTTTTATTATATGTTAACTACCCTGTGTGTAAAATAATATTTGCAATTCAAGGTTTTAAAATGGTGTACTGTTAATTGAAGTGGGTGTCCTCCAGTGTTGATATGATTTTGTTTGTATTGCAAGTTCAAATCAGTAAAGAGTTCAATATCATGAATTATTTTGTTTATTAATAATAAATCTCCTATCGTCCTCCTTGTTTCAAATGACATTATGTTCTTGTAGTCTTTCATTGTAAGTCATATACTTTAAAGTAATTATGCTTTTCTGTTGCTCCTCATTGCGCACACTCTATTGGTTTTAGTTTGGATTATTAATATGGGTTCCAAAATTTGCTTGCTTAGTCTAGATGTGGCATAACATATACAGTACAATACTGTAGATAAAAGAGCAAACACTGGAGACTCCACCCCTCCACTCCTGCTACTGAATCTAGCATCTGTGTCTGATCAAGTGAGTAATTGCATAATCAACAGGAACATCCCAGAATGAAAAAGCATTTGTCAATGCCGAATGTTTGCTTGCTGGCATTGGCATTGGTAGTGTAGAAGTTACAGAGCTGCATAATAGAAATGGCAGTGAAGTATTGAACTGAAGCCAACCCCACCACCACCCTGCAGAGAGTGACAGGCATTGGGGTGTGCCTTTGGGTCATCAGGCATATCGGCCACGCCATTTCACCACACCCTACCCTGCAGACACTGACAAGTGTCACGGTGTGCCAGGGTTCTTTGGCCCTTATGCGCACCCCATTCCATCAGGAAATATGGTGAGATGGGTGCGGTATAAGAGAATAGGGTGAACTATGGGGCCGAAGAATCCAAGGCATACCTCGATGCCTCTCACTGGCTGCAGGGTGTGGAATGGTATGAGCATTACAGGCAAGAATCCCAAGTCACACCCCTGATGCCTGTCATTCTCTACAGGGTGGGGCATTATGGTTATTTTCACTCCAAATTTTCAACATGTTTTTTTTGTGACCCCCATCTCATGAACAGTGGCGATATCAGTTTGTTAGCTGAAAGCTGCTTATGCACAGCGACTACGGCATTTAGCACCCCAGGTGCAAATTACATTCCAAACAGGATGTGAAAAATGACAGCTGTACTGTTCATGGGGAGGTGTAAAAAATGGCAATGTTGCAAATCTGCAGTAAAAATATTAAAAAAAACTGGTGAAGTCAAGAGCGTGCATAGAAACTGCACAACGCACACCCGTAATGTAATTAGTTTGGGGATTTTTTTACAGCAGATTGTCAACACAGGCATTTTGGGACCTCCGATCATGAACAGTGTCACTGTGATTTTCTTTATCTGTCCCGAACAATTATTTCCCACAGCTACCACGCACCTCTGCGCTGAAAGTGTGAAAACACATTTCGGTCATGTTGTGAAAAATGACAGCTCTACTGTTTATAAGGAAGTGTGGAAAAATGCCACTGGTGAAAATCTGGACTGAAAATATTACAAAGTCATGAACTTACGAGGGTGCGTGGAAACTGCGCAATGCTCACTCGTAACCGTGAGGGCAGGGGACTGCCGCCCTCCCCAGCACACAGACGCCTGAAGGTCGCGAGGGAAAAAGTAACCCTCCCCACAAGCCAACCGCAAGGGGTGGGAAAGGAACCCCCCCCAAACTCTGCATAATTTACCCGCGTAGCAAGATAGGGTCCATGAGGGCAGGGGACTGCCGCCTTCCCCAGCACACAGACACCTGAAGGTCGTGAGGGAAAAAGTAACCCTCCCCACAAGCCAACCGCAAGGGGTAGGAAAGGACCCCCCTCCCGAACTCTGCATAATTTACCCACGTAGCAAGGTCATTTTTGCCGCATTTCATCCTTCCTGGACCTGCTCGGTATTCCGAGGTGTGGAGGCACTCAGGTGGACGGCAGACATGTGGAGACTGTTTTTCTTCTGCTGTTTTTAACCTCAAACACTGACTCTTAGTATCAAATTGACCTGCCTCCTTAAGAAGGTGGCCTGCTTCCTCACTGTGCATGCTTGCTGCATTGTAACCCAGTGTGAACAGCCTGTATATTCCTAGGATTCTTACTCTGTTATTCTAGTATTTGTCAGCATTGTAGGTCATTTCTGTCTAATTCTGCTCGTACGCTCAAGCTGTTTGTTTCTGCTCATACGCTCAAGCTGTTTTTACCTCTAGCACATGCACGCTTCTCCCTGCTCCCTGCTCCGGCCTGCATGCATCGGTAGCCATTTTGCCTACGGTATTTGCCCACCGCCTCCTGGCTGGCTCACACCAGCACGGGCTAAATCCAAAATCTCAAACTTTCTATCTGTCTACACTATCGCGAGTGCAAAAAGTGATCGATACCGAATGCTAAGTGTTGTTAACCAATCAATGTTACACTGTGCCCTGTATATAAGTCTTACCTTGTCCTTTTTCCACACAGATAGGGTCCGTGAGGGCAGGGGACTGCCGCCCTCCCCAGCACACAGACGCCTGAAGGTCGCGAGGGAAAAAGTAACCCTCCCCACAAGCCAACATGAGAAGTGGAAGAACCCCCGAACTCTGCATAATTTACCCAGCGTAGCTAGGTAATTTTGCCGCATTTCATCCTTCTTGGACCTGCTCGGTATTCCGAGGGTGTGGAGCACTCAGGTCTAGCACCCCTTGACACTGTTGTGGCTCCTCACCGCCCCCACCACCACCCTTGGTCAACTCTCCAACTTATAGAAGCTGTGTGGTCACGTGGCGCTGGCGCCATAACCTATCAGCCCACTTTCAGGTCTGCAGGTTATCTGATCCTACCAGCAGTGGCCGCTATATATTTTTTCCTTGTTTCTTGCTTCTCAGACAGATACTGTAGTTAGAGAAGCGAGAGAGAAGAAAGAAAGAAAAAAAAAGATGCTCCTGTTCACTGTGGCCTTCTTAACTATGGCTGCTAAACGTGTCGCTCCCACAAACCACGCAGCCCCACAATGACCCACCTCCTAAATTTATGCTCCCCTTGACCCCCAAACCCCCGATTTACCCCAAAGAGAACTCTGTGCTTACATCTCAGTCAGCCTGGGACATATGCCCCGCCATCTGCCCACCATCTTTGCTCCAGGGCTAGTTACCCTAAGCAGACTAGCTAAGGCTTCCTTCTTCACCTCCCACGGAGCCCATATCCTAAATACAAATCAAAAAATAGATGGACTAACATGCTCCAATACCTTGCCTTAATGCTTTTACTAGCAGGCGATGTTGAAACTAACCCTGGTCCTCAGACCAATCCTGCCCATCTAAAACTACCGAAGGGGCTTAGCCTAATTCATCTAAACATTCGCAGTCTATTAAATAAAGTCCCGTAGCTCCAAGTCACAACCCATACACTCAAACCTGACATCTGCATTGTGTCTGAAACTTGGCTAAAACCCCAGCACAAAGACTCAGAAGTATCCTTGCCCGGCTACTCAGTCCTACGACATGACAGATCAGGCAAAAAGAAAGGAGGGGGCATTGCCCTGTTTATCTCCAATGCACTAAAATACACCCCAATCCAGGTCCCATGTCCCTCCCCTCTTATCGAATCCAGGATGATTAAACTCGTACTGCTGCACACCACCCCCATGTACGTGGCAGGGATATACTGTGCCCCTTCTACCCCAGCTGATACCATCACAGACCTCCTTGCAAATTACAAAAGCCTGGCAGGCAATGGTGAGCTCTACATCCTCGGCGATTTTAACTACAATTGGTTAGACAAAGGATGCGCAAAACTCTGCAGTAGGGTTAAAGCCCTAAACCTCTCACAACAGATTGTGGAACCCACCCGCCTGAACACCAAATCTCAAAACCACTCTCTCCTGGATTGGGCTCTTACAACACACCTCACAGGGTCTCTAAAGCTGGCTTACTACCAGATTCGATGAGCGACCACCACCCTATCTACGTAATCAGAAAGGTGCACAGACCCTACAACAGCCTCCCACCCAGGGTAATCAGCTCGAGGTCGTACAAGTCCCTCTGCCTCCCCAATCTGCTAGATGATCTCTCCTCAGTTGACTGGTCTTTTATCAAGCTAGCACCCACCTTAGATAAAGTGTTTGACATGCTCAGACAAACATTTCTTGAGGTGTGGGACTACCACGCCCCTTTGAGAAACAAAAGGGTAAGGGTATCCCATTTCCCCTGGGTCTCAGCAGCTATAATCTCCAGATGCCGTGCCAGGGACCAGGCTTGGAAAATGCATAGGTCAACAGGCTCTGAGGCTTCTTGGCAACAGTACAGGACCCTCCGTGACAATTGCACCAAAGCCATTAGACAGGCCAAAAAGAATTTCTTCCATGAGGCCCTCTCATCAAATCTCAAACACCCTCCAACTCTGAAATCAATTAAAATGCTGCTCACCCCCTACACAGTCACCTACCCTTCCTCACCATCCAGGGCAGATGCATATCCAGACCAAGTGCAGTTGCCTCAATCTTTTATCACTTTTTACCAGCCGTGCCGAATCGTTACTGCCAAATACAGTAAGCCTATCACCGAGCCAGTTCCCCAGCATACTGCCTGCATCCCCCTCATCCTCCAATTTCTCATTCAAACCGTGCTCCTCGCGTGAAGTGCTAGCTGCCCTACACTCCCTAAACCCCAGCAAAGGAAAATGCCCACTCGGTCTGGGCATAAAACTCCTATACCTTTCTGCCCTGCCTTCGCAGCTCCTTGCTGATCTT
Source organism: Neoceratodus forsteri (assembly GCA_016271365.2). Classification (NCBI taxonomy): domain Eukaryota; kingdom Metazoa; phylum Chordata; order Ceratodontiformes; family Ceratodontidae; genus Neoceratodus; species Neoceratodus forsteri. The sequence goes on from CM028133.1 coordinate 998,454,800, forward strand.
CTAAACCGCTCCTTCTCCTCTGCAGAAATTCCAACATCCTGGAAGGGGCCATAGTTATACCACTGCAGAGGAGGGCAACCCAGCTGAGCCAGGAACTGCCGCCCCATCTCTCTCCTCCCCCCCCGGCCAAGCTGCAGGAAAAAATAGCCCTTGCTCAACTCACGCAATTCCTCGATAACTCCTCCTTCTTCACCCCCTTTCAGTCTGGTTTTCAGAAATCTCACTCCACCACAACTGTGCTCCTCAGACTCACCAATGACATCGCCTCAGCTATGGACAAAGGACACATCACATCGGCCATATTCATTGACCTTGCCAAAGCTTTCAATACCGTTTCTCACACTAAGCTTATAGCAAAACTTCAAGTTGCTGGCCTATCCGATCTATCCTCTAGGTGGTTTCAAGATTACCTCTCTGGGAGGATGCAATCAGTCAAAATTGGCACCCAAATATCCCCCTCGCTCCCAGTCACCATGGGGGTCCCCCAGGGCTCCGTCCTGGGTCCCCTTCTCTTTTCCATATTCCTAAATGACCTCCCTCTATCATGCCCTAACTCTGCAATTCAAATGTACGCAGACGACACTGTACTGTATGCCTCTGGCCCCTCAAATGAATCTCTAATCTCTACCCTCCAGCAGGATTTCAACGCTGTCCAAACCTGGCTTCTCGCCAACCAACTAGTCCTCAATACAAAGAAAACCATATCCCTAACTTTCGGCACTCAGCCTAGAATCTCCAGGCTACCAGCTCTACCCACCTTTCATACACTTGACGGAACCACCCTTGATTCCTGCACCTCCTTTAGGTATCTGGGGGTATGGCTGGATCGACACCTTGACTTCTCCGTACATGTAGACTCCCTCCAGAAAAAACTCCATCCGAAACTTGGTGCCCTGTACCGTAACAAAGGGTGTCTAACCACCCCAGTCAGGAGAGAGCTAGTCTACAAAATGATACTCCCAATCTTCGACTATGGCGACGTTGTCTATGGTGCAGCCTCTCAAACTACCCTAGCCAACCTGGACCCCTTTTCCACTCCTTCTGCCATTTTATCCTAGAATGTCCCCCTACCACCCATCACTGCCACCTATATGCTGCCCTAGGTCTCCCCTCGCTTCAATCTAGGCGACAGCTCCATGGCGCTAAACTAGTAGCTAAACACTTGTCAAACTCCCTCCCCACCTATCTCAGTTCCGCTCTATCAACCCACCCCTCCCCGGCCTATTCTTTGCGGGGCTCTGACTTGAATCTATTACAAGTCCCTTTCATGCGCACCTCTAAGGGCCAATCGGCCTTCAAATACAGACTGCCCACGCTCTGGAATAATCTCCCAGCAGCAATCAGGCAGTCTACCACCACACAAAGGTCATTGTCCAATCTTCTTCACGCCCACTTCTCAGTCTCCTGTAACTGCAACCTGCAGGTCAGACCCACTAAACTTAAGCACCCTAGGGTGACGCAACAAGTGCCCCAAGCATAAAAATTTCCTACTCTTGGATGCCCACACCCCTCTGTCCTCGCTCCCCATGGTCTCTGCTTAAGTTAAGTATATGGACTCAGACCCCTATAGTATTATGCATCTGGTCTTAAACTTGTAACTAATAAGTATGCACAAGTCCTGCCTGTAACATCCCATGGACCTGTTGCCTTACCCTTTCTCGCCTGATTGTACCTGTAGTATGTAATTAGCCTGTTGTTTCCAGATACTTGCTTTTTCTCTGCCTCTGTTCTTCATCACTGACTACGTACCAAATGTATTTAGTGTTCATTATGTTTTGTAACCTCAGGTCACATCTGGAAACGATCAAGATGTATGTATTTCTATGCCTCTGTTTCCTCATCAACACTGCCTATGTACCAATTGTTTCTCATGCACTTTATTGTGTTGTAACCCCAGGTCGCATCTGGAAACGAGCGGATGTATGCTCAGTATGCTTATCTGGTAAATCTTGTTAATAAATAAATAAATAAACACAGTCATTTTATGGACTTTTGTCACCAAATTTTCAACATAGCAATTTTAAGACCTCTGCTCATTAATAGTGTAACTGTGATTTTCTTAATCTGTCACAAACATTGCTTTCGCACACCGACTGCACCATTGTGCGCTACATGTGCAGAAACACATTTGGGGTGACATGTGAAAAATTGCAGCTGTACTGTTCATAAGGAAGTGTAATAAAATGGCAATGTGGAAAATCTGGAGTGAAAATATAGAAAAGTCGCAAACTTATGAACTTGCGTAGGAACTGCGCTACGCACACTTGTAAAACAGTCATTTTTAGGAATTTTTTCACCAAATTTTCAACATAGCCATTTTAAGACCTCTGCTCATGAACAGTGTCACTGTGATTTTCTTAATGTGTCCCATACATTGATTTACGCACCAAGTCGCCATTGTACTACATGAAGGGGAAACCACGTTTTGGCAAGATGTGAAAATGACAGCTGTACTGCTCATAGAAAGTGTAATAAAATGGCAATGTTGAAAATCTGAGTGAAAATATTGAAATTCGTAAACTTACGACGTGCGTGAACTGCATAATGCGCTTTTCGTGAAACAGTCATTTTTAGAATTTTTTCACCAAATTTTCAACATAGCCATTTAAGACCTCTGCTCATTAACAGTGTCACTGTGATTTTGTTAATTTGTCCCATACATTGATTTCACACACCAACTAAGCCATTGTGCTCTACATGGTGGAAACACGCTTTGGGCAAGATGTGAAAAAGACAGCTGTACTGCTCATAGGAGGTGTGGTAAATGGCAATGTTGAAAATCTGGAGTGAAAATATTGAAAATTCGCGAACTTATGAGCGTGCATAGGAACTGCGCAACACACGCTCGTAAAATAGTCATTTTAAGGAATTTTTCAACCAAATTTTCAACATAGGCTTTTTGAGAGCCCACCTTATGAACAGTGGCAGTGTCATTTTGTTACTCAGTCTGAAAAGGTGGTTTCACGCAGTGACAGTGAAATCACACTTTGAGCCTGATTAACGCCATGACAGTGACAGCATTCATGAGAAGGGGTCCCAAAAGACCCATGTTGAAAATTAGGTGCAAAAATTCCAAAAAATGCCTGAGATATGCAGCAAAGTTGAAAAAAAAACATCTATCCCATTATACAGCTTACCGGCATTTCCTCAGTTCGCGGTTGGCTTTGAAGAGTGCAGACTTGTTCCCGGTCCACCGAAGATTGTTGTGCCAGAGTCTGGAGGTAAGTATGGGGTGGGGGTGTGTGGGAGGCGGGTGTGCAGTGGTGGCGTGCATGGGGGCAGAGACAGCGAGGGACCATTTTTCAGTTTCAGGTTATTTTTTTTTTTTAAATGACGACGCGGGACATTTGCCTTGCTGTGGTGGGCTCCCAGTGTGGCACAAGGACGGCTGGTGGGGGGGCATGGAGCTGACAGGGGATTGGGCACCCCAGTCGGTGATAGCTCTGTTGTCACACTGGGGTTGGCTCCCAGCGTGGCACCCTGTACTCTCGGGGGGGAACCAGTGGAGCCGACGGGGGATTGGGCACCCCGTTGGCTATACGATGTGTAGCCATGCTGGGGTGGGCACCCAGCGTAGCATATGGAACTCTGTTTTCGGGCGCAGTACAGTCGACGGGGAGATGGGCACCCCGCCGGCTACATAGTGGGCGCGTAGCGGCACGAAAGGCGCGGGTGTGTGTGTAGGTGTGTGTGTGTGGGGGCGGCGCGCGGGCAGGTGATATCTTATCTCTGCTCACTGAAGCGTAGCTCCCCCTTTCAACTGTACTCCACTGCATTTTGGACTGCTGTCATAGACAGCTCCAGCAGGTATTGGAGAACTGCGGCCATGCCTGCAAACACACTGACTAAATTGGAAGAGGGTTGCCACACCTCCGAAAACTTGGATGATGGCACTATGTTTCTTGCACATGCATGCAAGCAAACATAAAAAGCAGCACTCAGAAGAAGTTCACATTTGTGTAATTGAAAAAAACTGGCCAGGCAGGCTCCTTTTTACTAAAATCAGACAGCAGCAAAAAGTCATACATCTATTTTAGAAATCTAGCTTTTGCAAAAAGCAAGTTTGTAGTGTATTAAACTTGGTACAGCAGCATCTGTCACTTGAAATTCAAACAAGATAATGAATCTTCACAAAATAACCAATGTCCCAGAAAAATGGCAGTTTTTCAAAAAATATGCATGCAGGAACCACATAAGCAGGGCCACTGGAAAATTGCAGAAAAGTTACTCAGAATTGTGGAGATTTTTTTTCAGAAATTGTGGGGAAATTGCAGGAGTTCTACTATAGAACCTGAGTGCTTCACAATAAATCTTTTACTGCTTTCTGCAGCATGTATTAGTCACCGTAAACTGCTAAATAAATACACTGCCAGTTGAATGTGTTTTAAACATAAAGAAAAGCTTATGTTCCTAAAATTAATACTGATAATTGTGTTGTCTATCTTCCAAAATTTTAAAAAAGCTGCTTTGTTCAGTGTTAAATAGATTTAGTTTAGTGAACCGCAGCAAATCAATATTAAATAAATCCAGAATAAACACATTTTTCTGTTTTTAGATGTAGACTAATGAAGCCTAATCAATAGCCATTTACAGTGCTCAATCAACTATTCACCCACTTTAGTGCAAGAAAAAATAAGTGGATAAAGTAGCGAATAATTGAGTTATAGTAAAATGTTGTTAAAGTGTTTAATGTTCATAATGTGCACTGTAGGTGCCGTACACTCTTTCTCAAATCACATATTAAAACATTAAATCTGGGGGTTACTGGGGCTGGCAGTATAGCCTAGAGATTAGAGTAACAAACTGTGAATGAGCTGGATACATCCTTCAGACCTGGGTTTGATTCCCATAACCTCCACTTGCATACTGTGTGACTCTGAGCAAGTCACTTAACCTCTCCAGTGCTTCTGCATTGGCCCTGGAAACAGTCACTTGTGCCTAGTGTGTCTTGCTTGGTTACCCAAAAATATGAAAAATATACCAAGATATTTTGACTGCATCACATGGTAGTCAGGGTATCTCTTAATTTACTTTTCTTTTACTCTAGCTGCAAGGATTTTGTTTAGTTAAAGATAAATGTTCATATATATTTTATGTGGTTTATAAGCTTGTTTGCAGACTTTAGTCAGGTTTTTATTGTAGTCTTTGCATGTGAGCTTCTAGGTGGTAGATTTATTTATCTAGCTATGTCTTTGGTTACTGGGTAGGGCACTGATCCAAAGGACCATTTTCAGGCATGACCCAGGCCACAGGATGGCATGGAAGAGCCTCATTTTACTAAGAGTGAGATCATTGTTACCAACTAGTTTTTTCAAGTTTATAATTAGTAGGGCCATCCAAAATCCTTAGCTGTTGGAATCAAAACTAGTCTTGAATGAAAGTATGCTCACAAGTTAAAAACAGCCCTACCACTTACAAAATGGTTTCATAGCACCCCATTTAGGTGAATGGGATAAGTCCTATCTTTTTTCCCCATCTTTTGTTTCATTCTCTGTGGCAACAAAAAGTTTTCTGATAGACTGCTTCAACACAAACCAAATGTTAAGTGTTTAAGTGTGGCCAGTGGATACAGAAACCAAACAAGACAAGATTTCAAAAGAAAGCATTGTCTTGCACTGTATTGTTTTGCACAAACCAAAGTCTACAAGCAAAATTGTCAATATATTTGAGAGTATTTTATTAAAAATGTTATTATTTGGCTAGCCCTGTGGTGTAGAGGGCTGAGGCATGGACACATTATCTCTCACCACGCTGATGACCCGTGTTTGAGACCAAGTGCGGGCCATCGGTGGTCAGCATGGGGGGGAAGGGTGTGAAGCAGGACTGTGGTGGAGATGGTACAAGGTTCAAATCCTGAGGGGGGAAGCAATAGGAGGAGCAACTGAGTGGGAAAGAGGGAGTGTGAGCCAGAGAGCAGGCCAAAAAGCAGTGCAGGAAAGGTTGCAGAGGGCAGAACAAGTGGTTGAGGGTAGGGGACAGTAGCAACTCCTAGTGGTCAGAGAGGGGAATAGAAATAGCAGACAAACAGTAGGGGGAAGGCAGAGAGGAAGAGAATAGAGGGAAATGAGTGTAGAGTGGAAGGAGAGTGCCAGCAAGTGCTGGGAAGTGTAGACAATGCTACCATCTAGTGGTGGCTGGTGATAACCTGCAGATGGAAATATGGGCAGGTCATGTGATCAGAGGTGGTCCTTAAATTAAGTGACACCCCTGGGAGGGGATGTGGCTGGGGTGGGCGGGCAGTTGGCATGTAGCATTGATGGGCTAACTTTCCTCAGCAAGCAGGCTGTGAGGGGAAGGCTGCTGACGTTACCTCTTGGGTGCTGTCAGTCTGCTCGGCCCCCGGGTGCTAGCATGTGCAGGTGGCATACAGTTGTGCTGGGGATGGGGGTCCTGAGGGGCTTGAAATAGTGCAGAGAAATAAAGTAATTAATTAATATGCAGCAGGAGGGTCTTCCAGACAAGTTCACGGTTGGAACACCTAGTGCTCATTGCAGCTAGCTGAACTGACACAGCAAAGGTGGGCTAGACATGGGGGAAAACTGGAGTTCAGAGAGAAATGCCAGAGACACCATGACCACATGGTGGGCTTCAGACTGAGTCACTCAGCAGAGTCACATAAGACACAAATCCCATCTATGAGCAGACAGATCGAGACATAATCCTGTAACACAGGCTTACACAGAGCTGTACTCAGAACAAATACTGGAGTGTAAATCTAATCTGACTACCTAGTGCAACAAATAGCAGTACAGACAGCCTGACCCTAATGGGAGCAAGGCAGAATCCCAGAAATTGTAGCACATTAAAAGTGATGGTAAATAGGTAGCTACAGGCAGTTCAGTAAGCTGTAAAAAAACAGTTCCAAAACAACTGGTGCAGGAATTAAAGTCTCTTCAGGCCACTCTGATAAACGAGCAAGTTGCTGAGGTAGTGCAGCTGGTCAGAGTCAATCAGCACTGTTTGGCAACCACAAAATGCTTTAAGAATAATAATTAAACACCCTTCAGCAAGTAAGCTGTGAGGGGAAGGCTGCTGATGTTACCTCTTGGGTACCATCGGCCCACTCTGTCCCCGAATGCTGGTGTGTGCAGGCAGCTTACAGTTACATTTACAATTACAATTACATATAATTATAGAAATGTTTTCTATTGTTAGAAGTGATGTGAGTTATAATTATTTTCAGCTGCCACAATTTAGTCAGGCTGGGTTTGATAGAAGGAGACATCATCTGTGTTACCCATTGGGAAGAATTTCATGGTAGAAAGGAGTTATTTAGTATGGATGGATTGCAACTGAGTAGATGTGGCAATGCCCTCTTGGGAAAACAGTTTTTGTCAACTATAAATAACTGTTTAAACTAAATAATGATGGGGGGAGGGGATGAAGGTAAAGCCATCATTTCCAAAAATAACCAGATAAACTATCAACAGATTTATTACGGGTTCTAAGTTTCAGTGCTAGATGTCTCTCACAAAAATTAGATGAACTTCAACTTAGTGTCCTGCAAAATAACACTGATATTGTATCTACAAGTGAAACATGGGGTGATGATAAAGCATCTTGGGAAGCCATTACACCAGGCTTTATATCATATAAATTAAATAGACAAAATAAGAAGGGAGGTGGTGTAACTTTTTTTGTTAAGAACACACTGAATTTGGTGGATATAACAAGTACCATCAAAACTCATGGCACACCAACTGAAACTATCTGGGTTAAACTCTTCCTGGCACAAAATGACTTTATCATACTTGGGACATGCTATCATCCCCCCAAAATTCACCTATTGAGACATTAGATGCAATACTATCTGAAATAGAGCTGGCCAGGGAACTAGGGAACATTGTTATTATAGGCGATTTCAACCTTGGTGAAATAATTAGCAGAACCTTACTGCTACAATTAGCAAAGGCAAAAAAACTTTTGTCCATCTGTTCTGAGCTTAATCTCAAACAACATGTTTTGGTACCAACTAGGGGAAATAACATCTTAGACCTCATTTATAATGACGAAATGCCCATTAAGGATGTGAAAATTATTGATCCCATCACCAGTAGTGATCACAATTCCATTCTGTTCACTATTCAAAAATTCTATATATATATATATAGTCTGAATCATACTAATATCTATTTATATGATACAGCGGATCTTGCTTCTGTAAAAAATGCTCTTAATACGATTAATTGGAATTCTATTCTTTCTAAGTTAACTCAGAACAATGCTGGCTAACTTTTAAAACCATCATTTATGAAACATAGAAAAATAGAAGTTGACGGCAGATAAGGACCGCAAGGCCCATCCAGTCTGCCCATTTCTTTTTCTACCTTATGAATGTGCCATCAACCTTTGCACTGTCAATGGCCTATCTAGCCATACTCATCTGTATTGCTCCTTTATGCCTCTCCCATGCCTGTTTGAAGCCCTGCACTGTATTCATATGTACCACTTCCTTAGGTAGGCTGTTCCATGCATCCACCACCCTTTCTGTGAAAAAGAACTTCCTCACATTGCCCCTTAATCGGCCTCCCTCTAATCTCATGATGTGTCCTCTTGTCCTGCTATTTTTCTTATATTGAAGCATGTTAGACTCTTTCACCTTGTCAATGCCCTTAAGATGTTTGAATGTTTCAGTCGTATCACCTCTCTCCTCTTTGCTCCAGGGTATACATATTGAGCTCCATTAATCTGTCCTCATATGTTTTCTTATGCAGTCCCTGCACCATTTTGGTTGCCCTTCTCTGGACTGCCTCAATTTGTTTAATGTCCTTGTGAAGGTGTGGCCTCCAGTACTGCATGCAGTACTCCAGATGGGGCTTAACCAGTGTCTTGTAAAGAGGGATTATTACCTCCCTCTTATGACTTGTGATACCCTTGCTATACACCCCAACATCCCTTTAGCCTTACCTACTGCTTTAGTGGTCTGCTTGGATGATTTCAGGTCATCTGTGATAATGATGCCCAAGTCTCTTTCTTCCCTTGTGACTGCTAGCAACTCCCCTCGCAGCCTATAGGTGGTTTCAGGGTTTCTCTTCCCTATGTGCATGATCTTGCACTTCTTTGTGTTAAACCCCAGTTGGCACTCTTCTGACCATTTAGCCAGTTTATCCAGATCTCTTCTCATTCTGCCCACCCCATCTGGATCATCTACTTTGTTGCAGATCTTGATGTCATTTGCAAACAGACAAACCTTACCCTCCAGTCCATCTGCAATGTCACTGATGAAGATATTGAAAAGGACTGGCCCCAGAACTGATCCCTGAGGTTCCCCACTTGTGACTTGCATCTCTGATGACTGTGTACCATTTACTACCACTCTCTGTTTTCTGCCCGTCAACCAGTTTGCCACCCAGTTGACCAAATTCTGACCCACCCCAAGCCTACCCAGCTTATTAATCAATCTTCTATGTGAAACAGTATTGAAAGCTTTGCTGAAGTCAAGGTAGGCAGCATCAACTGCTCCCCCTTGGTCCTTCACTCTGGTTACCCAGTCAAAGAAATCTATAAGATTAGTTTGACAGCACCTTCCTGTTGTAAACCCATGCTGTCTTGGATCCTGTGCTCCTATGGATTCCAGGTGTTGCACTATCCTTTCCTTGAGGAGTGCCTCCATAATCTTGCCCACAACTGAGGTAAGACTGACTGGTCTGTTGTTCCCTGCCTCCTCCCTGCTTTCACTCTTGTGGAGCAGGATCACATGAGCCCTTCTACAGTCTTCTGGGACCTCTCCTGTACTCAGAGACTCACTAAACAGTTCTGATAATGGCTCTGCTAGTTCCACCCTTAGCTCCTTTAATACCCTGGCATGTATGCCATCAGGTCCCATTGCCTTGTCCACCCTGAGCTTATCTCAGTTAAGAGACGTATTTATTCCTTCCAAACTCAGAATCCCTAGTCATAAATGGACACCTAAATGGATGAACCATTCTATTAAAAGATTCATAAGAATTAAAAATAAAAATATACAACACTTATCTAAAAACAGGACAAAAAGCAACTGAGAATCTTACAAAAAATCCAGATTAATTGTAAATCTTTCATTAAAAAGGTTAAATCAAGATGGGAGTAACATCTAGCTACTAGCGCTAAAAAGAATAATGGTAAAAAAATGCTATTCCTATATTAATTCATTAAAAAAAACAGTATGTCAGGCTGGTCCCATCTTACATAATAATAAACTACTTCATGATCCTAAATCTATGGCTGATCTATTCAACAAAGAATTTTGCAATATGTTCAAAAACACAAATTATAATTTACCCCAAATTGTAGACAATAAGGAGGCTGTTATAATATGTTTTCAAGAAGAGACACTAATAAAAAAGATGCTCTCATTTAAGGACAAATATTGTTCTGGTCCTGATAATCTGGCAGGGCATCTCTTATTCTTATTAACCAAAGATATTGCCTTTCCATTAAAAGCAATGTTTGAAAAATTCCTTGCAGAAAATTATGTCCCAGATGACTGGAAAAAGGCTAACGTCTTACTGTACCAATACATAAGAAAGGACCAAAAAACAACTGGGAGAACTACTGCCCTATAAGTCTAACCTCGTCTGTTTGCACGCTTTTAGAGAGCCTTATAAAAAATATTATTACTCCTATATTAAATCACCACAATCCAGGGCACCATGGCTTTAAAAGCGGTTGAAGCTGTCTCACTAACCTGTTATGTTTTTATGAGCATATCATCTCCATTCTTGACTATGAAACACCTTGTGACATTATTTTCATTGGCTGCAGCAAGGCAGTTGATGTCATGCCTCATTGGGCCCTTATCAAAAAACTTCAGAAACTCAAAAGAAAGAGTTTTATTATCAACTGGATTAGTAATTGGCTCCAGGATTGAACCCAAAATGTTGTCATTAATGGCTCATCTTCTAATATGGGTTGGGTATATAGTGGGGTGCCACAGGGCTCAGTTTTGGGACCTTGCATTTTTCAGGCATGTATTGCCGACATAACCAATGATTGTTACTCCATTACCACCAAATATGCAGATGATCTTAAAATAGGGGGCCCATGCATTAATTTGGCACAAGCCATCACCATCCCAAATTATTTGGATATCATTTCATCATGGGTAAAAAAATTGTTGGGAATTCACTCAAAAAGGTTCAAAGATGTTTTACAAAACATGTTTCAGGACTAAAGACATTAACATACAATAATAGACTGAAAACATTAAACTTTATCAGCCCAATTCTAGAAAGAGTATGCCACAGTGCAACACAGTTGCAGCAATGGAAATGTTGCAACTCACAAATACATCAAGCAGTTGCAACATGCATGATTCTAGAAAGTGACATGTGCCATAACGTTAGTAAATACGCCAAATGCGACTTATGGTGCAGTTGCGACAAACTCGCAGGTATGCCAATGCGCAAATGAACACACGCCAAGAAAAGACAAGAGAAACGCCAATGCAGGATTCTAGAAGCTGCTGTGCCACAAGTTACACCAAGTCCTGATGGCTCAACACACACAGCTGGGAGCAGGTGTAACTTACACAGTATATAAAGGAGCACTGCCAGGCAGGCTGGAGAGACAGTTGCACAGCACTGTGAAAGCAAGGAGAGAGACAATGGAAGGACCAGCAGCAATGCTAGGAGTGCTACTACAGGACCAGTGGGACAGGCACAGGTGGCAACAGAATGTCCAGAACCAGTGGAACAGGCAGCAAACAGGATGGCACTGACCTGCCAGATGCCATGCATCATGAGTATACAGGCCAAGGAAGACATACCAGGACCTGACACAGGAACAGTGCTTTGCACATTACCAACTGCCCCAGGCCATCATTGAGGGGATATGCGACAACCTCTGTGCAGACCTGTGGAGTGCCACCTGCAGGGGGTGGTTGGTCCCTGTGGAGTTGAAGGTTACAGCAGCACTATGCTTCCTGGCAAAAGGGACATTCCAGACCTCAACAGGTGACACTGTTGGAATATCACAGCCGGCCATGTCCAGATGCCTACACCAGGTCCTGAATGCAATGGTGGACCACATGGATCAGTACATCACCTCCCCCCATGAAGCACAACAGCAGCAGGCAGTGATGCAGGGCTTCTACACCATTGCCCAGTTCCCACGTGTAATGGGTGCAATAGACTGCACCCATGTTGCCATACGGGCACCATCAGTCAATGGGATGTGTATGTCAACTGAAAGGGGCATTACTGCATGAATATGCAGGTAGTGTGTGACAGTCAGTGCTGCATAATGGATGTGGTTGCCCAGTACCCTGGTTCCATGCATGATGCCTACATCCTGCGCAATAGTGGCCTATACAAAGCCTACCAGAGTGCCAGCTCATGGGAGGATGGCTACTAGATAATGTAACACAGCACACAGCACTGCAAACCTGAACACCTGCACACCATGCACTCACAGGTAACACAGACCACATAGACTGATGCTGTTCCATTTACCAACAGGGGACAGTGGGTATCCACAGCTGCCATGGGTGATGACACCAATGCACCACACATGTACAGCAGCACAGACAAGATACAATGAGGTGCACAGCCAGTCCAGGTGCAACATCGAGTGCACCTTTGGTGTCCTGAAGGCACGTTTCAGGTGCTTTGATAGATTGCAAGGGGCCCTGCAGTACAGTCCAGAGACAACCTGCAAGATCTTCTTTGAGTGCTGCATACTGCTCAAAATCGCAGTGTAAAACCATGTGCCACCACCAGACCAGCTGGAGGAAGAGGTTGAGGATGACCAAGATGGGCCTGGCATGGCACACAGACATGACAGACACCACCATACAGATGCAGTGCTGGCACAGGCAGGCCAACGTGCTCAACATAACCTGATAACCGCCACGATACCACTGTGACAGCCACAAAATGCTAAATGGAAATGTCCAACAAACCATCCCATGGGCATGCCACTTGGCGCAGCACACTGAATGATGGCAACAGTGACCGTGGAATGTGGCCACATTGGGCGGCACACACAGCCATGGACATGGTACAGTGTGATGCACCGAGAGATAGTATGGAGCATTGGTACAAGACCACCACAACAGGTAAGAGGCAAAAGGTACAGCACAGTCTGCTGGTGGGGGGGGGAGAATAACCATGCATTGGGCACTACAGAACCTCACCTGGCGCCACACGACATGGCACACAGTGGTGTAGGGTAATGCATAGAGGTAGGCTGCACACTGTGTGGCTAACACACCTGTAAGACCTACTGACATACAGCACATCCAGTAGACACTGACACACACAAACTGGGCAGAAACAGTGCCATGCAGAGATTCATGCATGCCGCAAACTGCAGCACACCATGTGAGACAGGACAGATCGAAATGGGCAGCAATGCAGTTGCCAATGGCATGTGTGGCACAGGAAGCAAAGGGTGCACAGAGGCCACAGACACATTGCTGGGACAATGGCACCACCAGGCACAATGCACCTGCCATGGCCACTGATACATGTAAACAGTGCAACCACAACAGGGACACAGCACCGGGTGGCACAGACCTGTGGACTTATGGTGGTGAGACACACCAATACCTGTGCCAGTGGTGCCATCCACAGGGAACAGTGGATCCCCTGGGTGGAAGGGTGCTGTACAGGCACAGGGCCACCACACAGCTGGGATATCCAATGTGTGGTGGCTTGGGTGCCAGACCATGCACGGTGAGCTGCAGCACACAGGACACCATGCAGACATGGACAATGGTGAGTACCATGGGTCATGAGCTGCACAGCTGGCATACAGACCAGATGCACAGTGAGGATACACCAGAGACAGCAGGCACTGCCACAGATGAGTCCCCATGTGTACAGTGACACATGCCCACATGACCATGCACAACTGAGACAGACACGCAGACCCAGTGATGTAGTAAAACAGTTCAATGTACAGAATGGAACTACAGGGACACAACAAAACAAGAAATAGGCAAAGGATCTGAACAACAGGAAGCGGCACAATGACACAACACAACAATGTGACAACACCCCAAGTAGTAACCCACAACAATCCCAAATGCCCACCCGCACCCACAAACTACGAAACACAGGTCCCCACAACAACTAAACATTCCCACCCATTTAGATTTTCAAAAACATATTTACAATCCCACCCATATATAAACCATCACACCCATATGTACAATCCCACCCGTATACCACATCCACCCATATATACAATACTGCCCACATACACATTCCCACCCCCAAAAACACAGTGCGTCATCACAGCACCTATGTCCTGCATAACTCATCCAAAAGGGTGTCCATGGAGCCATGCAGCTGTCTAACATGCTCCAAGATAGCCAACACCAGGGTCATTAGGCACTCTCAATCCAGAGCACCCCCACATCGGAACATCCCCAGGCCCCCCAGAAATTACGTCCACATCCTCCTCCTGCTGCTGCTCCTGGATGATGTCCAGCAGCTGTGGCCCAGGGTCCCCCAACACCAATGCAGCAATGCACTGCATGGTGCCTATAGGTGGTGCATCCTCTGATGACTGTCCTGCAGTATCCATCACCACAGTCCCTGTAGGTGGTGCAGCCATGGCCAGGTCCATCTCCCCTGTAATGTCTTCCACTGTGTCCGGACCAGCATTTGGCTGTGGAATAGGCTCCTGGCACCCGACGTCTGTCAGGTCCTGCACATCCACCTCCTATGCAACATCGACCATGACCTCCACAAGCTCCTTCACTGAGGAGCAGAATGAGGTTGGTAGAAGGACCTGAGCTCTCCACTGCCTGGGCTGCTGCACCGGCAGTACTCCTTAGCATCCAATGCCTTTAGCTCTGCCATGCCCCACTGCAGTACCCTCTGCCACTGTGTCAGTCAGCTATGACCACCTGTTGTTATGCAAAGGATGTGGTCAGTGCGGGGGCCTGGCCATGTGGCACACACACACACAGGACACATACGGTTGCAGCATGTGACACCTTGTTGCTGACCGCCAAGTCCATGACACTTGGGGACCACTGCATGCACTTACCAAACCTCCAGTGTAGCACCTCTTGCCTGAGGCTGCTGACACGGCTATGCTGGACATCCTGGGATGCACCTGATGAACCTGCTGGGATGTAAGGAATGGTGAGATGTGTGCAGCTCAACACGCCATGGCCCACATTCCAGCACTGTACCATCAGATATACAGCCGTAGGCATACAAACCTGCACCTGTGTCCTATCCATACCCTCATCTTGGCATCCCAGCACTGTGCCATGCTAATCATGTGCTGCAGGATGCCCGGATCAATCTGCGTCAGATCCTTCCAGTGGTGTGTCAGCTGGTGGACTGTCTGGTGTATGCCACTACTTTCAGCCATCTGTGCACAGATGGCATGCCACGCATGCTCCCGCTCTGCGGCAGTGCGCCTCCTGCACCCAGATGGCAGCAGTGTCCTGTCCCACTGCTGCATGCAGTTCACCAGCATGGTGGTCTCCATTGGTATGAAGTTGGGTGCCCGCCCACTGAGACTGAGTGATGATCCAGAGGACTTGTCTGGTGAATGTTGTGATACCTGCATGGGGGGAAGGAATAGCACATGGGTCACTACACAGTGCCACTGCGGATGCATTGATGTCCCTAACCCACCTGGTGCAACACCTGCCTGTGTCCATGGTGCATGGTAACAGGCCAGGCCACAGGTCATGCAAATGCAGTCCCCCACCACCGGAGGTGCTCCACCCACCAACGACATGCACTCCAGGAAACGTGGACTGGATGTGTGGTGCCATGCACGTAAACAGGTTTGTACTGCCACATACAGTGCCAGCAATGTACTGCCAGTCCACCACCCCCCTGCAAAGGCATGATGCAGCCTGACCCTGTAGAGTGTGGGTGTGGTTGGAGAGCACTGCGTGCAGCCCTGCCACAGGTCTGCAGCACTACCACTGTATGGCGCAGCATGCAGCTTGACTTAGCATGTGCCCAGGGTGCAGTGTCATGGCCCTGACACTTTGA
Source organism: Neoceratodus forsteri (assembly GCA_016271365.2). NCBI lineage: Eukaryota > Metazoa > Chordata > Ceratodontiformes > Ceratodontidae > Neoceratodus > Neoceratodus forsteri. The sequence continues at coordinate 998,470,750 of CM028133.1, forward strand.
CATATGACAGACACCTACCTGGACAGTGCACTGTGTAGACAGGCTTGGGATGTGCTACTGGCTTTGGTGGCACACCTGGATGGGGAATGTGCAGGTCATCATTAGCTACTGGTACAGACAGTGACAACAGCTGCTGCAGTGGTGTGGCAGTGTCCCTCTACCTGGTCCCGTGCGGTGGTGATGTATCCTACACAGGGGGCAGTGAACAGCAATTTTAGGTACACAGTGTAGTACATGCATTGGAACAGTGTATGCTGTGCATTGGCTAATACTCACTTATGGCCTGGGTGTGTCCACTGTGGTGCTACAGTGGGAATAGACATGGGTTAGTACACTGCTGACAATGTGACTGTGGCCTGCTGCCTGTGGGTGCGGCATATCTCCCATCTGTCACCTACCCACAGGAATGTCCCTGAATATGCCTCAGGAGTGTCCCCATGCCACCCTGATGTGGAATACCCATCACTGAGAGGTGAGGACGGGATCCTGCCTGTAATATCAGCAGGTGGGTTAGCAGTCATACTGCCACTGTGGACATGACAAGCATACTGCGAAAGATGTGGTACACAGCCTGTGGAACACATCCAGACATGCCGGCAGCTGTGCTCCTGTGTGTGTGAAGCTGGCAATGTTCTGTTTCAGGCCTGTATTGTAATGTCTGTTGGGGCTATGGTTACCACCTGTCCTGATCATCACAGAACAGTCCTGATATGGTCAGCTGTGTCCTGCAAACAAACATGTACAGTACTACATGTCCTGTCTGTCTAGTAGAAACAACATAGTCTAACATTCCACCAAGTGTTGCAGAAATCCATAACACCTTAGCTAAATTACCTTACAATTGTCAGACACAATTGCAGCAGCTCAGGAAGTACAATACAAAGCCTTAATCCTAACTATATGGAGATAACAATTCTGTTGCATTGGTCGAGGTTATGTACTGTCCTGTCAGTAATCATGTTTCAGTAGGATATGTACCACCATGGGCCTCTGAAAGGAAGGTAACCCCAGTTGGGCCTGTCCTGTGAAGGAGGGGGTGACAGTTGTGGCCTGCTGTGTCCCAGTACTTACCAGTTTGCAGTCTGGTGCACTCCTGCTCCACCTGTCCGGTGGCACTGCTGTTCCTCTGCACTGCTTTCAGTGCTCCAGCTTGTAACCCGCAACACGGTGCTGTGGCCTAGCTACACCACATGGCTGGCAGACACACGTGGCACATGTAAACACTGTATGTGTATCACAGTTCACATGTGCGCAGTTGCGGCCTGTGGCATGCATGCTGCATCTGTGAACTGCAGTTGCGGTCTGCACTACGGATGTGCGCACCTGTGAATTGCAGTTGTGGCCTACAGATGGAGCCGTGTAGGGTGTGCAGCCCTCCTGGGCTGCAATGTTATGCAATTGCATGCTGGGCATCACGCAATTGCACCCTACATGTATGCATGTATGTATGCATGCATGCATTGTTGGAATGCATTGTTAATGCTGCTATCCAACATATGTCCACTCACAGATGTGGTAATGCGTGACACCACGCTGATGTGTAGTGCACTGCTGACCAGAACAATGCACAGGGGTACCCTGTTGTGTCAGCTGCAGGGCTGCATCTCCTGCAGACGTACTGGGGGGTGGTGGATGTGGCACCATAAGTGGCACAGTGATGTTGGATTAGTGACAGCGAGGACCATTGCTTGTGTAACTGCAACACATGGGTGCACAGCTATTGTCGATGGCAAGGGTGGGTTGCATGCCTTTTCTTATGTTATGTTGCAATGTACATTCCTGTCATGCTGTACAATCCTGTCTGTGTCTGTGTGACTAATGTTGCTACAATGTACAATGCTGTTGGACAACATACACCATGGCCCTGTGTGCAGTTACTGTGATTGTACAGTACCTGTGTGATGTGTGTGTGCCACTCTGTGTGTGGACAATGGCGGTGCAATTCTGTCCGCCCCATGGTGTCATTTGATGTGTGTTGTTGCAGGCACATGGCACAGCTGTGTGGCATGCACAGTGCCCAGCGCTGTCACAACACAGAGGCCATGCACATGTCGGGTAGGACACCAGTGTCAGCAGTGCACAGCAGTGTGCTATGTTCCCAGACCCCCACGCTCAGCATGGCCATCAGCTGTGCTGGCTGTGGCCCTTCTGGCACCACACCACCCTGGGGCACCTCTGGCCCTGGCGGTGGCACCAGCGGCACATGGTCCTGGGGAACCAGGCCGCAGACATGTACTGAAGCTGTGCCATCCGGTGCTGCTCACCTGCTGTAGTATCAGTGTACACACGACCTAGTGGTCATGGCTGGTGTGTGGCACCTGGTGGCATCTACAGCCAAGTCATGTGCCACTGTCCTCTGCATGCCATCTTACATGCATGTATGGTCTGGTGCTGGACACACGTTCCCCAGTGCATCTGCCCAGTACCGTTCCACTTGTTGCATGTGTAGTGTGTGTGTGGGGGGGTATGCAGGTCCAGGACATCTGCAGTACCATGGCCATCATGTGGCAGTCCTGTGGGCCATGCAGACCTGCACTGTTGTCTGCTGTCACTGGTGTGAGTGCCCTGCGACCTATGTCAGGCATGCACAGCATCTGCTCTTGTGTCTCTGTGTATACATGTGTGCAGTGCCTTTCCATCCGGTGGGCGTGTGGTATGCAGTCATTTCACTGGGTCATGCCCATGCCAGTGACCACCCATGCACACCACAGGCTGCTGCCATGGCCAGTGGTGCATGCTGCATGTGCCAGCACAGGTCCAATTGGCATGTTGCCTGCCTGGGCCACCTGTATGTGCAGACCTCTGCCTTTGTCACCTCTGCTGACAGCAGACATTGTGTTACCACCCGCCATGGCCCACGTATGCCACTGTCTGTGCCATCCTGGTGTACATTTGTACCCCAAGCACCAGTCCCAATTGCCAACATCTGGCCTCCGAACACCTGCGCCCTCTGCATGCTGTGGAAACACCGCACTTCAGCTGGGAACTGCTGTTCCATTGATGTGTTGCCCCATGATATGCAATTCCTACCATCTGCCAAATAGTGCTTGCCCATCCAGGGCTGTGACCACCACTGCTGGCCTTCACGGGGTACCTGAAGAACTACACATGACTACACTGTGTACTGGTAAGGACTTTATTGACAGTGTGCACATTCAACTTTGGATGCACTAGACACAGTGCCATCATGTGTACCCCAACACACGTGCTCACACAGTCACCCATACACGCATTCACCCATCCACACACCCACACCCTTGTGTAGTGCACAGTGTCCACCCCAGATTATGGTACTTCCCAGACATGCCATTGCCCCCACCCCACCATTGCTACACTACCACCCGACCACCATCTGCACCACGCTGCTGGGCATCCTACTGCCATCTACCATGGCTACACCGTGGTCGCACAGATGTCTCAGGTGACAGGTGTTGGGATGTGGATGGACCCACCATGCTGGTGGGATGTGCAGTGCCCTGCTGGACCTCCCCTGGTGTGGTGCCCTGTGGGCCCATGTGTGTCCCTACAGTGGATCTGCTGTGCCTCTGCCCTCTCAAGCCAACATGCCTCGTTTCCATGTGTGGTGTCGTCTGTGCTGTCGCTACACTGTGTGTACCCCCATCCTGTGTGGACCTTCTGGGCAACTGTATATCCTGTGGTGCAGTGGACACTGTATGCATACCTTCCTGTGTGGCCACTTTACCCATCACAGTGGTGGGGGGCACGTCCATTTGTGTGGCTGTGGTATGTGCCTGTGGTGCCATTCCAATGTCGGGGGTTGCACTAACGTGTAGCACAGTGGGTGCACCATAGTGATTGCCTGGGGCTGTGTCTGTGTGAGCCATGCACAGCTGCCCCTGTGATTCGGGCTGCATGGTAGCATCAGGTGGTGCTGCCACTGCCTGGGTCAGGGTGTTGCACTGGTACCAGTGGCTGTATCTCTGTATATGCATGTGCAGTGGCAGGGGGTGCCACATGCTGGGCCATGTACTGTAGCTGTTGCAAAGGTTGCATTGCACACACTATGGCCTGCATGGCTGTGGCCATGGCTGTGTAGTGGCTCTGTTGCTATGCCAGTATGTGGTCCATGGCTGTTGTGCATCGGTCCATGAATTCTGCCTGGCATTCAGCACAGAGCTGTATGCCCTGAATTGCATCCCCCATGCTGCCCATGCATACAGTGATCTCCCTAGAACATGCCTGCAGACTACTGGTAATGCTGGACAGGTGCATCTCAAAGCTGTGGTGTAGGTCATGAATGGCCTGCCTGATGTTACCCCGCTCCTGCCTCACATCCCCTTGCCCAGACAGCACCGACTAGCAGTATTCCCCTATGTAGGCCAGTGGGGACAGCTGATCCTGCAATTCCCAGACAACCTCATCCAGGTGATCCTTCAGCCCACAGGTACTCAGGGGGTCATGGACCCTATTATTGTCCCCTGTGTTGCTGGTTGCACAGGCCCAGACACCTGCTGACTGTCTCTGGTCATCCCCTGCGTCTTTGCTGGTGTGGTGTCCCTGCTGATGTCCTCAGTGGTCCCCAGCTGCTGGCTTTGACAGCCTGCTCTATTCTCCACACTGCTGTCCAGTTCCTTGCCCATGGGACTGTCACTGTCCTCGATCCATTCTGACTCCACTACGGGGCCTGGTTTGTTGGCCACTAGTGTGCTGTTGTCTGGGCTACTGCCACATGTTGGTGTGCTGCTTTCTTCACCCATTGCTGTGCCAGTGTCCTGAGCTGTGCCTGCGTCTTCCTGGCCATGTTGCTGCTGCTGCTCACGGCATCCAGCTCCACTTGGCCAACTGTCACCAGCGGCTACAGCAGCTGTTGGATAGGCAACGTGTCAGTGTGTGTACACAGGGTTGTACGCCACTCTAATACCTGCTTAGTGTTTCCCTCATAGGTGTGCTAGAACACTGTGGAATTGCATAGCACTTGCTTCACTTTGTTTACCAAACATACCACTTACATAACACCTCTGTGGATACATCCTTCACAGTTAGTATTGTCCCAAGACTATAGCTGCTCATCATTTCATTACCACCCTGGTATATCAATCCCAGCACTCATACTTCTGCCCTGTTATTCTCCCAGCTACACAGTGCAACTGTGCCCTGACACAGCCCTGTGACCAACTGTGCTGCAGGGGTCAACCAACCCTATGGGTCCATGTGTTAGCCCTACCATTTGTGCACATGCCCTTATGCCCTCACCCCCCTCAGTGGGCACTATGTCATTACCCCATGGCTCCCTCATGTGCAACAGGACACATACCTTGGCACAGCCCCCCACCAGCAGTACACACGTGTCATATCACTAGCCCCCATGTGCAGCAGGACATACCTTGCACAGCCCCCCACCAGCAGTACAAAATGCATATCCCTAGGCCCTCCATGTGCAGCAAGACACATACCTTGCACAGCCTCCCCATCAGCAGTACACGTGCATATCCCTAGCCCCTCATGTGCAGCAGAACATATACCTTTGCATAGCCCCCACCAGCAATAAACAGTGCATATCCCTAGGCCCCATGTGCAGTAGCAGGACACATACCTTTGCACAGCCACCTCCCACCAACAGTACACAGTGCATATCCCTAGGCCCCCTCCAGGTGCAGCAGGACACATACCTTGCACAGCCTCCCCCACCAGCAGTACACCATGCATATCCCTTAGCACCCTATGTGCAGTAGAACATATACCTTGCATAGCCCTCCCACCAGCAATAAACAGTGCATATCCCTTAGGCCTCCCCAGTGCAGCAGGACAACATGTTTGCACAGTCCCCAACCAGGAGTACACAGTGCATATCCCTGGCTCCCATGTGTAGCAGGACACATACCTTTACACAGCCCCCACCAGAAGTACACAGTGAATATCCAGGGCCCCCTGACACAGTATGGAACTCTAGGCCTACCCTGCAGCCAGCAGTGGGCCTGTGGCATTGCATAGGCACACCACCCCCTGCAGATTCAGCCTACTTGTTCTTACCCCATTCCCCCACCATTGATGGTGGTTTCAGTGCTGTTGACATGCATTGCTACCTGTTGTCCCTACCTGTGCCTCTTTGCTGTCAGTAGGTGTCCAGATCTGTGTCACCGCTGATGCTATGCTGGCTCAGGTGTGTGGCTATCCTCCTCTCCAGCCTGGTGAGTGTCTGCTGCTGGGTGGGTCTGCCCCCTATGCCCTGTGCACTGTGTCTGTTCTGTGCCAGCTTGCACTTCACAAGGCACTTCAGGTCACTGTATTTCTTTTGGATGTCACACACTGTTCTCCTTTGTGCTGCTATGGCATTGACCTTACTTGTGACCCTGTCACATGCTTTCCTCCTTTTCTCCCTCTTCTTTGTCTTCCCTCCATGGCTCATGAGGAGTGCATGATGTTTGTCTATCTCCTCCACCAGTATCTGGACTTAATCATTGCTGAAATTCCATTTGCACCTCTGCCTCTGTGTTGCAGCTTCTGCCATCTCTTTTGCATTCTCCAGTGATGTATCTTCTGCCTGTGTTGTGTTTTATGCACTTTTATATCTCGTATGTTGCAGGTCGCGACATGTGCATTTTGATTAGCGTAAGTCTCATAATGTTCTAGAATCAGGCGTATGAAGCATGTTGCAATTGGTTTGGCCTATTTTGTGCATTTGCATTATTTGCGTCTGGTGTATCTGCCCTTCTAGAAACAGGCCCTATGTCCTTATCCACCCATCATCTAAGAGGTGACCTATTGCTTTTCTTTGACATTGTATAGGATCCTTACCTCATGACTGAATTAGGATTGGAGTTTAAAGACTGTGCCCATGATATCAGAGGTCACCCATTACAACTAATAAGAAAACCATTTAAACATATTAGCTGTTAATACTTTTTTACACTTAGAACTGAGGATCCTTGGGATAGATTACCACTAGATGTTGTTACTAGTGAGACTAAGAGTATCTTTAAAAATAGACTAGATAAATTAGTCAGTACAGGTTATGACCTACCCTATTACGATTTGGCTTAGTATAAGACCATTATGGACTCCGGACTCCTTGCTCTTTCATAAACCTTAGTATGAACCGTCATATATATTTTTTGTATGTGTAATGGCTGGGACAATGAGAGTACCTTGAACCCATTTTTTCTAAGGGGGGAGAACCATAATAAGGACAGATCTTGCCATATAGATTGTGGGCCTTTCTGTAATCCAAGCAGGTTCTTATAAATGAAAATACTATGAAAAAATACTATAGGGTTAATCATCCAGATTGTAATCATTATATGTTAAGTTTCTTTTAACAGGGTTAAGCCTGGTTCCCCAGAGTCCTTGAAAGAATATATTAAAAACATGAGCTTTCTTATTAAAGGATATAGGAAAATGTTTGCAATATGAAGAAACTGGGGGATACAAAATGTTATTATCAGATATACTCTTTTTTCTTATAGTTTTATATTTCCAGAGCTGAACAACTTTTTGTCCTTTTTGTATTGCTAGTTCCCAGTTAAGTTTTGCATCATCCTGTGACCCACAACTAACCCCTGACATTGTTATTGGGTCCGTGCTGATGGATATACAGTATTTGCAGTGGAGGTAATAGGCAGATTTTATTTATCTGGGTTTAATTATAGGACCTGACTTTTCTCATAACGTAATTTAGCTGCAGAAATCATCTCATATTCTGTAATGATCTCTGAAATTTTAGTACAGAATTTTCATGATTTATACAGAGACATATATTGTCTGCATATGCACAAATGTTTCAAGTACTGAATTTAGAAGGTAACATCATACCTGGAATACTTGGGTTCTCTTCAGTCTTTCTGATAAAAGGGTCTATAGTAAAAAGGTAAAGCAAGGGGCTTTTATTACGGATATGGAAATCCTGTCCCAGGTGATCATTTGAGCATAAGGATTATGATAGAGTGTGTGTAGCCAAGATATGAATTTATCTGATATATGATAAGTCCTAAGAATTTCAAACAGATAGGTGTGGCTAACCCTATTGAATGCTTTCTCTTGGTCCAGGGATAATAACAAAACAGAGATCTGACTAGTATTACCTAAATCTATTAATTCTCTGAGGAACTGTATGTTCTGAAAGATAGCTCTCTCTGGCACTGTGCAGGTCTGAACAGGAGAGATCAAATCACTTGCAGCTAAAGTCAGTCTTTCGATTAATATGCTAGACAGTATTTTATAATCAACATACAGTAGGTTATAGGCTTCCAATTTTTCAACTCCAATCAGCTGCCTTTTAAAAAAAGCAAAATCATAAGTGCTTTAGTGAACTCAGCTGGAATTTTAGGAGAATGTAGAATGGCATTATATAGTAATGCTAATACTGGACTAAGTAAGTCTTTGAAAGTTTTACAAAATTCAAACATAAGTCCGTCTATGCCCGGGGCTGTATTTAACTTTAGAGCATTAATGGCAGTAGCAACCTCTGCTTTATTGATGTCTAATTGCATAGTATGAGATACATCAGGAGAAAGAGGGGGAGGAGGAATCTCCAAATTCTCACAAAAAGACTTATTCCGTAATACCTGTACTGGAACACTGAACATATTTTGAAGGTAATTTTGAGATCTATGTCTTATTTTTTCCTGATTCACATAGATTTGATTATCTGTAGGGTCCAACAAGTAATCAATATGAGTCATTTGAATTCTATCAGTACATCCTTTAGAGATATCTAGAATTGGTTTTTTCCCTTGGGTTCTGAATTGTGCTTCCAATTTAAGTATGAGAGATCTGTCATATTGGAATTTGCACATTTCCTCTTTACTTTGTTATTCTGTCCCCTAGATTTAGTTTTGTTTTATGTGCAAAAGATATCAGGGACTGTAATTTCTGTCTCAATTGTAAGTATTGATGTTATTTTGTTTTCTGTTTCCATGTAGATTGTTTAATAAAAAATGTTTTAAAATCATGTTTTTTGTCTATTCATCATTCTAATAGTGAAGTATACACATTGATGATGGACACCCTGGCTTGTAATAAATTTGTCCCATCTTTTACTATTTTTGGTTCTGCTAAGAGGGCATTATTAAGCTTCCAACGAGATGTATAGGAGGGAGTATTTTCAGGAATTAGGGTACAGAGACAAGTAATTGCAAGGTGATCCGAAGTTTCAAAGGGAATGGTGCCTGTATTCTGTACAGCTAAGTGATTGGATAAAATAGATAATCTATATGGGTTGTAAGGGTTCCTTTAAAAAAATGTTTTTATATTTTTGTTTTTAGCACTGTTAAATGCTTCTAGTAATTTTGCATTGGTGATAATATTTTTTAGATAAGCCATGTCACTAAACATTTTCTGGATTTTGCACCCTCTATCAGCCGGAGATAACCCACATTTGAAATCCCCACCTAATATTACATATCTGTTGGTGTGCAGAAAAGGTTTAATTTTCCTAAAAATCTCTGCCTTAAGTGAAATGCTATGAGGGCATAAATGTCAGTCTAGTAATAGATAAACCACTCTGAGGTGTGTGGTCATGCTCTGATATACGCATGCATTGGTGTGCATCAACCGCCCAAGGTGTGCGTATATCAGAGAGCAACTGCACACCTCAGAGTGGTTTATCTATCTTATAAAATGTCAAAATTGCTTTTTAGGGGGAAAAATGCAGGTGTGCAATTCACTCTGATATATGCATGGTCACCTGATGGTGTTTGTCCAATGCTGTTGCTTTAATTGACCATTTATGTATCACCCATTTTATAAGTTTATTTACACCATTAAGTATGTGACATGTAGTAACAGGGCTCTGCCGGGCTCAATGTTGGTTATTTGTGAAACCTGAAACTGGGTGTCTCTGAGAAGAATAGCTACTCTGTCACAAATATCCTCCCCTTGAGACCAATAAGAAATTCCCTCTGACCATAATTGTTTAATCTGAGATACTTCATATGTAGTTTTTAGGTGGGTGTCTTGCAGAAAAATCATTGCGTTTGGCAAATCTTTTAAAATGCTAAAGGTGGTGACATGCTTCCTAAAATATTTAATACTATTAACATTTATGGTCAGAGGGGAAACCACGGAGGTCATTTAGAATACTCAAGGTCACCTGCTGGGTTTCACCTTAACTTTTGGTTTATTGCTTGCCCTTTTAGCTTTTGAAGATTCAGCTTCTAAGTCTACTGTACAGTCCATGGCCCCAGAGGTGACAGAGAAAGTATCAGAGTCTTCTTCCTCCTCTTCAGTATCCCCCCATTGCTTCCATTTAGATAGGATATTGTACCTATTCCTGGTGAGAATTTGTTCCTCAGGGAGTCTGTTCAGTTTTTTTCTTTGGCTGTCCTTTCTTACCAGAACCTACTGACTCAAGTAGTGTGTCAGCGAACAAGGAAGGAGGGGGCGTTATGTCAGAGGCACATGGGTTAGAGATGTTAGGGACCTCAAGGTCTTCATATAAGAGCAGGGGGACCCAGGAGAGCAAACAGTTGTGTTGGGACTTGGTCAATGTTGGTCATTTTCCTGTTGAGCATGTGAGTATTGGGGGATGTTTAGGCTTAGATATATTCCTAGAATTTCTGGCTTGTTGAACTTTTACTTGTTGTTCGGTTATTAAGGACTCTTGGTCCATCATGGCCCTGTCCAGTCTTTTTTGAGCAGTCCATGGGCATTGTGGTGTAAGAATGCCCTTGGTCCTCACACAGATTGCATCAAAAAGGATTGTGACAGCTGGCCCTAGTGATATGCCCATATTCATGGCAGAGATTACACTTAGGTTTGTCACAAGTGGAGCTGAGACGTATTCTTGTTCCATGTTTGTGGCAAGTTCTAGGTTGTCCTTGGTAAAAACATAGGTCCTTACCCCTACCAATGTAAAACCTGCTGGGCAGATGATGAATGCCTGTGTCTGTGTGTTCAAGTTTAACTTTGATCCTCCAACTACCTGTCCAAACCAAATCATTGTCCAAGATTGGCATGGGCCTTTGAAGAATATCACACTTTTTATTTCAGCCAATATTGGATGTCTTCAATATTGACTCCTTCTTTCATAAACAGAAGTGTAATAGTCTTGATTGTAGGTTTAGTTAAAGGTACAGGAAAAAAATCTTTCCATTCAGATGTGTTTTTAACCAGATCAAACCTTTGCCAAAATTTGTCTAACATTTGTGTAGTCCAAAAACTAATATCATAAGTGTTCTCTCCTTTCACATGGATAAATGCACAATTTTCATGGGCAGTAATATTCATAGTTAGTTGCAACAACTCATGTATTACAAATTTTCTATCTTGGAAGAGCTTGTTCATTACAGTATACTTAAAGCAGGCAGCATTTCTTTGCTGTGCAGGCTCCCCCACTTGCTTACATAAAGCAGCCATTTGAAAGGTTCCAGAAAGCTGTGAATCAGACCTGTTCATTAAGGCCACAGTTTCTGGTGTGGCAGGGAGCTCTATTGTTAATGCTAAGAGAGTTTGTGTCAGAACAAGGCTCGCCAGCATTTGTGTGAGCTCCTGTACTCTGGATGGTATTTTGCAAAACAGGCTGTATTTTCAGGAGAAGTTGAAGCATTTTGCCCCTCAGTACTTATGGGTTCCTTGGAGGCGTTATTTACCTGCTCCACTGTTTATCTTGCACCACCTGTAGTGAGGTAGGATTCTCCAGCTGTAGAACTGTCAAAAGCATCAGCTGGGGAGATGACTGTGCTTCCAGATTTGAGTGAACAGAGGCTTGAGAGATAATGTCTTATGCCAAGACTGGACCAGAGGATGACCATCCTGCTCCTATGGGATTTGGAACACAACTAGCTGCACTTAATGCTGAGGTGGGATTTCATTCTGTTGTAAAGAGTGTTCCCCGGAGGTATTCAGATGATCGACCATCATGGAGATGAAGTGAGGCAGGTAATGCAGGTCTGATAGTTTCTTTACTTGCAGATGGTGCTGAGTTTGAGAGGCTATCACCCTTTGTAGAAAAAAGAGCTGCAGTTGCTTCAGTCAAAGTTGAGGGTAATGCTGGAACAGTAGGTGTGGGCTCAGTGATGTTTCCTTGGGGGTGGCGGAGCTTCTTCCTTCAGCAGCTTAAGGTGTCAAATGGCATTTTTAACAGTAGTTCAGTATGGGCTACAGACTCACCAGTCTCAATCCATGTAGCAGGGCAGGTATCCACTGCAGACAAAGCTGGAAAGTCCAAAGCAGGTACAGTAGACACTGCTAAGGTTTGCTTCTATACGTCAGCATCCATTAAGAATTCCATAAAATCATTAATTTCAACTGTAGGGTCCTCAGAGTTTCCAGGAGACGCTATTGTAGCATCAGGAGATAATACACTGAGAAGAGGCTCCCCTGCAACTTCCTCCCTGCTGCCAACAGCAGCCAAGTATGCCATCTTAGCCGACAAGGGTTCCCCCTACTGAAGAGTATGGGAATTTAGTTTTTATTGAAATCATACAATAGAAATATTTCACACAATTCAAAAAAAAAGAAAAGAAAAAAGAACCTTGAAATTATACATTATATATACATATAAGTAAATTAAAGAAAAATTACATAAAGAGATCTGTTTATATTTACACAGTTTTCCCATAAAAAATACTAAATCCTGTTTCTTTTAAGTTGTAAATCAAATCTGAGAAAATATATCTGACTTATGCTTTTCTGTACCCTGGATGGAAATAAATAAAGAAAATTTTATTCAAGTAACAGGGGCATCTGAATTTGTGATCCAGGATAGGTTTCTCCAAGACTACAGAAAATAACTGTGGGTTTTGCTTTTTACATCTGACAGATAGATAAATCTTTTTTTTTTCAATTTAGTCTTTTTTTGTTCCTGCTGTCAGCCACTGATCATCTGCTGGTAATGGTGCATCTTGACTTCCACCTTTAATGTTCCGTGCTCTTCCCCTGAGACCCCTGACTTGCCCCTCAGATGGTGGGGCCATGGCATTGGCCCTGATGCCTCGAAACTAGTGACTGACTGTGGGAGCAGCAGGAGAGGCTAATTGAAGCCAGATGCTGGCTTCACAGAGGTGGCCGACAGTGGGATTTTTTTTTCTTCCCCACTTTTGCATGAGGGCGGGGATGTGCAATGACATTCTGTATCCACCCCGCCCCCGAGAACTGTAACATGTCAGTAGCTGTGGTACCCCCAGCCTCCACCAGCAGGCTGGCAAGCATTGGATGGGGTCCCAAGCCTCCCCCCCAAGAGAAGGAAAGCAATCCTTGGGATGCTCCATCCTTATCCCCCGGCCAGCCCTCCAGTGACCCAAGTCCATTCCTGAACCCGGGTCACCGGCATCACATGCAGAAATCCAACCGTTGCACCAACAGGTCAGCCAGATAGATAAATCTTAATTCTGAGGTAATTTTTTGTAAGATTTCTGTATGAGGGATGTCTTTCTGCTCTAGAGTACACAGGCATCTGGATTTCCAAATAAACCATTTAACAGTAAAAATAACATTCAAAGTACTTTTATCCCAATTTCTCCAGGACTTGTCAAAGTACCCATATAAAACAATGGCAAGTATTTACCTTCTCAAAACATTTGACCTTCCACTGTCTGGCTACCAATTTCCAAAACTCAGAGATATAACTGCAAGTGTAAAATAAATGATCATTGTCTCCTGTTGTTGTTGTCATGAAGGTCTGGAGTATAGACGTTCCTGCATCTGCTAATATTTCTAGTTTACTTTAATGTTGAGCTTACCATGATAACAAAGCCAATGCACATCATGCATTATCTCTGGTATTCTTGAGTTATTTAATAACTCTAGTAAGAAAGGAAGGGAGGAGATCTACACGGCATGCTGGGAAGGCTACTGGTTCAGTAAAGTGGTTTTGTATTATGTGTTTATAAAGTATTTTTTCTTATCACAGTAGTAACCATTCCTCCAGAAATTTGCCAGCTTTTAAGTTTAATAAAAACTTCCCTAAGATATGAGGGAGCTAGCTGGGAGTGTTTATCTATACAAAGGGAGTTGCTGCTCCACTGCATGAACCAGGTTTCACAGGATAAGCAATATAAGGTATGCAGGCTTTCCTGGGTTGCAAAAGTAGTGTTCTTAAATTTATTACAATATATGTACTATAAAAAAAAACACTAGGGGATTTTTCATGTGTAAGCCCCCTTGTTTTACTGGAAGATAAAGCATATTGCATTTTAAGGGTCTCATCCTACTGCCCCAGATTGTCTGGAAGAATATACTGTAGATTGTGGTTTCCAGGGGTTTGGGAGGGATAAGTAGCTTCCAAATAAGAAAACAGGTAACAGGAAAGTTTTGATTAAATGTATTCTTTTGGATTTACTCCTATTCCATCAATTCCATTTACAAAGCCTACACCACATAGCCACAGTCACTCCAGAAATAAATGGCTGGTATGGTCCCATGATACACATAAAAAGAAGAGTAAGGCAAGGGAGCCCCCTCAGCCCCTTACTCTGAATATTTAGTATTGACCCCTTACTCATATCCCTAAATTCATCTCCATAAATTAGACATACAGTATACTGCCCAGGTTATATCATATACAATCCCACATACTGCAACAACCTATGCTGATGATATAACCCTCATAAACAAGGACATAGCGTCAGTAGTACAGGCAATGAATATATGTAGTGAGATTAGTAAAATATCAGGAGGATCATTAAATCTACAAAAATGCATATGTAGATAACTTGGGAAACCTGACAACCCCCTAGTGGGTTGTCAGGGAATCCCTTTCCAGTCAGGGAATCTTGGATTACTAAACTGGGAACCTAAAACAGAACAGGGTCACAGGATGGTACAAATCAAGGTAATAAATCTATTGGGGATACCGTAGTGATGTAAAATATCCCATAGATACTAGTGATTAACTGTGTCAAAAGCCTGTTTTTGATCAAAGGAGAGGATAAAAACCTTCAGTACCTATCCTGCTATCATGTTCTATAATTTCCCTTAAGCGATTAAGCTGGTCTACCATTTTTCTCTGGTATTGAACATGATTGTGTAGGCAAAATCAGGTGGATGGCTGCTTGTGATAGCCTGTTGTTAAGGATTTTAGTGAGTATTTTAAAATCAGTGTTTAATAAGTTTATGGGCCTCCATTTGATATTACATTTTTTGTCCCCTTTTTCAAATAAATAAATCAGCATGCCTTCCAACATGTGTGGTTGGATGGAGTTAGTTTGTAGCATGTGGTTAAAAGCAGATGTTAATTCCTTTGAAATTTCCTTACCTATAATTTTATATAGTACTGGTGTTAGCCCGTCCATACCAGGGGCTTTATTACTTTTTAATGATTTAATAGCAGTTTCTACTTCGAGATAGGAAATGTCCATTGTTAGATTGTACAGAATGTGAGTAGGACATGTTGGTGGCAGAAAGGAAAGTAAAATTTCGAAAAGATTGTCCACTTCAGTCTGAGTTTTGCTGAATAGTTTTTCAGTGTGTTGTGTCACTATTTGTATTAAATTATGTCTGTCTGAATAAACCGTACCATCCTGGTCAGTTAAATGTGTCATAGATTTATTTTTGATTCAGTTTTTACAATGTAAGAAAAGAATAACTTCTGCTTACCCAGAGTGTAAAATGATTGCTGTTTCTTTAAGCTTTCCTGCTGTCTTAAGTGGAACGTTTACATTTCATGTTTAATTAACTGAATCTGATTAGTAAAGTTAAGGTTAGTGATTCTAGCGAGAGATTTACATTTTTGCACTTGTTGCCTGTTTCAGAGGTACTGCACATAGTCATTATTTTTGCACGATTTACTTATTGACTATAACAGTAGTCTTAGGTCTTGTTTTGTGTCCTCCCACCAGGTGGCAGGATTGTCATACATTTCTGTTATAGATTTTTTTTTGTAGTCATAAAATACAGTATGCTTTGAAGAACTTCTGGTTTAGATAATAGGAGTTTAAGTTCAATGATCCAGGGCCTTGTTTGAGGGTTGGTGAGGGGCCCAGCTGTAATTTGAGAAGTTTGTGGTCTGAAAATTCAACTCTTCTACTGGCATGGAAGAAATATGTAGCGATGGTGATATAAAGAAAAAATCAATTCTAGTAGCTAGTGTTCCTTTTTGAAAAGTGGGTTTAGGTATGTTATTACAAGACATGGAGACTGGAGAGCACGGGAATTTTTATTTGAAAAAGGACTACATAACAAGCATCAAACAGAATATATACATACCAAAATAATAACAGATACCATCCTAATGAAACAGAAAAAGTACAAACGGAGTTACATACAAACGTAAATACAAAAGCAAAAGAAGGGTATATCACCCTGGGTCCCATTTCTCACAACTGACCCATAGCAATTTGAATTTTTCTTTAGAGCACGAACTAGTATCCGAGTGTTTAAGTTTACATACAGAAGTATGAATGTTATACACTAATTCAGCATAAGAAACAAAACGATATTGTGTTAACCACTCACACCTTGATTGCCGGAAAAATATTTGATAATAGCAAAAATAATGTACATAGTATCAAAATGATATCCTCCCCATCCATTGGAGGACGTACCAAGCATAATATCCACATATGAAAGGGTTTTAAACAAAGGCTCATTCCATCTCACAGCTATAAAATCCCAAAATTGATAGGCATAGGGATATTCTTTAAATAAATGTTCCTAAGTTTCCAACACTTGTATGCAAGAGGTTCTTAAACAATACCATTCTGCAAGTGGCTTATGTTTATTATTGCTTCTAACCCCTAATCTACCATAATTACTTAACCGCACTATGTCCCATGCATATACTGGGAGTCTTTTGTTACCTAAAATAAGTAAGGTGTTATTGAGCAAAGAATCGGGGCAGTTGGGAAATAATAGTGACTCCTTTTCTGCCAGCAATATAGCTTTATAGATGGATTTCCTATTCTGAGTGAGAAATAGGTCTGGAGTTAATTTCCATTTTACTAACTGTTTAATAATATCCACCCCTCCTGAAGACATAGAATCTACATTCCGTAAAAATCTGATTTTATTTGGAGACCAGAATGGAAGGCTAGGAATCAAACATTCTGCCACCAAAGGCTTCCTGGAAGTATTACTTGGCTTCAAGTCCTGCCCAGTATTGCATTTAATAAAAATACTAGAAATAAAGACTACAGGGTGAACCACGTTAATCCCACCTTCAGCAATTGGACTATAGGTGAACTTCCTTTTTATGGGGTTCAATCTGCTCCCCCTGAAAGCTTGAAAAAACACTAAAAAGGGAAGTCACTACTGCTTGGGGAAGGGGAAACACATAATTAACATACAAGAATACTGGGACAAGAAGCGAGTGAATCAAAGTAACCCTCTTTTTTTTTTTAGATTTGCTGGACTCTCCATCCTGAGACTAATCAATTGGCTTTCCCCAGGCAAATGTCCCTATTTCTTTCAGCAGCATCACCCTTCCCAAATTCTACCCTTAATATTTTCACAGGGGACAAAGAAATAGAGAACCCTACAAACAGCCCTGTGTCTGGTACTGTTAAATTCCCTAAGATGGTACCTATACTTTATTATAATTAATTTGTGCCCCTGATATCATTCCATAAAAATCTAGTGTATGCGTCAGTGCACTTTCAGAAGTATCTGTGTGTAAAAGTAAACCAAATCATCAACATACGCCAATATTTTTATATGTTCATGCTGAGGAGAGGGTTGAATGGTCCTTATGTCATGTTGAGAAGAAACATACCATATAAGGACATCTTTGACAAATACATACAATAGGGGGCTCAGGAGACACCTTCCCCTGACTCCCTGCCTCACCCTAATCTTTCTACCCCTCCATCTATTTATATTTGGGATCAAGGTAGCATTATCATACAAAGTGGTGACCCAGGCTATGAATTTCTCTGTGATCCCATCAGCCTGAAGGACTGAGAAAAGAAATACATGGGCAATTCTATCAAAAGCCTTTTCTTGGTCCAGGCTGAGGACAAACCCCTGAATATTTCCTTTAGTTCTTCTATTAAAGATTTCCCTTAAAATAATCAAATTATCATGCTGGCAACGACCAGGAACAGCACAGGTTTGAGCAGGATGACTCACCCTCTCTGCTACCGTACTTAATCTATTCAAAAGTATTTTACTTAAAATTTTGAGTTCAGTGTTTAGGAGGCTCAAAGGTCTCCAATTCTCTAACACCATCTTGTCTCCTTTTTTTAAATAATAAAATTAATATAGCCTCATTCATAGAGGGGGCAAGAATGTTGTGGGATAACATGTGATTATACAAAATAACTGATACTGGGGCCAAGAAGTCCATGAAAGTTTTATAAATACTCGCTCCTAACCCATCTGACCCTGGGTCTGCATCTTTCCTCAAAAGTGAAATAACCCGATGGACTTCATCTAATGTAATATCAGCTTCCAGCAAATGTCTATCAACCTGAAGTACTGGGGAAGATTCAGTCTAGAAAGGAAAGCAGTATCAGTGTTGCCCACGGGGACTGCCCCAAAAGAGAATTCTAAGTGTTGCTCAACAAGACACAACATATTTAGTGGTACAGTGCATAAAAGACCAGCAGGGTCTTTTAATCCCCAAATTATCCTATGTTCAGTCCTACAGCAACATTCTTTAAAAGGGTTGAGAGAACCTTTTTTTTAACTGTGCGCTGAAACTCAATTCTTGATCCAGGGACTTAGCTCTATTATATTGATTTTCCTTCATTTGGATTTTAATATAAGTTTTATCTGAGGGCTAACGTCCTGTTTCTGAGTTTTTGAAAAGGAAATAAGGGACTGTAACTGCCTTCGTAACTGAAAGTAAGTTATGTATTCTGAATTTGAAATGACAGAAGATCTAGCTTGAAAAAATTGTTTCCAAGCAAGTTTTGTGTCCTCCCACCATGTGACCAAATCAGTATAACAAACTATAACTGACAGGTGTGCTCCCCAGTTCCTAACCCAGGCTTTTTTGTTTTACGGTTTTCTAGTAAAGACTCATTAAAATGCTAAGCATTCTTTTTGCATCTGGGTGAGTTACCTCAGTTAAACTGTACAGATACAGATTGATGATCTGAAAATTCCCAGGCCTTGGTAGAAACCCTATCTAAGTTAACTACCTGTGAAAGGAATAAAAAGTTGATACGTGTGGATAGAGAACCTTTGAAAAAGATATGTCCCCCCCCCCCATTCAGTAAATGATTCTATAGGCATCCGAAAGACCTGTATCAGAAATTATGTTCCTCAAAGCGATTGAATCACAGAACATCTTATTGGTTCTAAGCCCTCTATCAGCCTGTTCCAACCCACAATTAAAATCTCCAGCCCAAATGATGATTCTAGAAGTAAACAGAAATGGCAGTACAGATTTAAATAGGGAGACCTTCTGGGCCCTAGTCTGGGGTGCATAAATTGTAATAAGTCAAAATCTTTCCTGACAGTAATTGAAGTCAAGCATTAGTGCCCTGCCAGGAGAAATATCTAGTAGCCTAGAAACCACCATCCCTGTTTTAGAAAAAAGAATGCCCACCCCATCGCAACTTTCCTTACCTATTGACCAAAAATCTGGACCCAGAGGACAGCTGTTAGAGGCTTGCCTTAGTTCATAATGAGATTTGAATCTGGTGTCCTGAAGGCTCCGAATATCACTATGGTATAGTTGCAAGGAATGAAATACCCCAGTTCTTTTCTTGTTTTTTTTTTTTAATACTATTAACGTTAATAGTAGAAATAGTTAAGGATACCATAAGAACAAAAAGGGGAGGGGTAGGCCTTTAGACAAAAAAAGAAACCAAGGAGGTTCTTAATCGCCATACTCAGGGAGTTTTTGAATTCTTTCATTGCCTAGTTTGCTTAGCAATAGAGTCTTCCCCTCCTCCATGTCATCAGTTGTAGTAGAGGTAACGGGGGTGGGGTCTGAATCTTCCTCCTCTGAGTCTTCCCAAGATTTATCCACAGGTAAAGGCATGCCTATTCCCAGCTGTTTTTGTAAGAGAGACTTTCCCGTTACTCTTGTTTTCCTCTTTTCCATCAGGGCTACCCATTTTAGAACTTGCACGAGACCTGGTTCTGTTCTTAGAGGATATTGTAATAAATGGGGCATCTACTGGGGGAGGAGGGGTGGAGGTATGTCTCCTTGCATCTCTATAGCTAAGACAGGGGCCTGATTGAGGACTGTATCCTGAGTATCCGAGACAGGGGTCATGTGGATTACTGGCTCAGAAGGGAGGGCAGCTGGAAGGGGCACAGTAATATCAGGAACTGGACCTTGTCCTAGGTTGGGGATCAAGGATTCATTTGAGGGGGGCACCACCTTCTTCCTGCTGAGCAGCTTTCCTTGCTTTGGCTTCTTGAGCTTGACTGATAATGCCTTCATGTGAGGGACAGTACTCTCTATTGTGGAAGGCCCACGGACATCTCCCATAGGCATGGCCAGTTTTCTCACAAAGATTGCAGCGAAACAGATTTAAACAGTTTGCAGCTACATGGCCATACTCAAAACAGTGACTACTACTAACAGAATTGCAGGCCAAACTCACATGAGTGCATGCGCCACATTTGAAACAGGCCTTGGGTTGGCTTATATAAAACAGTGAACCCCTGTCTTTACCTATCAACAGAAAGTTAGGTAAATGTACTGGCACATGATTTGAGGAAATCAACTTAATCTTGATTTTCCATCCCCATTCCAAATCTAATCACTGTCTAGAATGGGGGAGGGTCTATCCAAGACTTCACACTGCTGCCTAAGCCAAAATAAAACATCCTCAATATTGACACCCTCATTTTTGAACATGACAGTTATAACCTTAACTGCAGGCTTTGTCAGTGGAATAGCCATAAAGGGCAACCACAGTGGAGTATGTTTTAGTTTATGATACTGGGCCCAGAATCTGTCTAGATTAGAGATAGCTTTAAAACGTATATCTAAATTTCCATTACCAATATGAATTAAAGTGAAAATTTCAGAGGAGAAAAACCTTAAAGAGCCTTTTAATAAAGTTTTTGCAATATAAAGTCTGCATGGGGGCTCCTCTAACTCTCCTTTATAGAGAGAGCCTGACTGCATTTTGTCTGGTGGCCAGCTCCCCTGTAGAGTGGAATAAGTCAGCAAGTTTGAACATTGGAGCTAGCCAGGCTTTCTGTTCAGGGTATTTCAGTATAGAATTATTGGGGCCCATAAACATAGGAGTACTGGTTGAGGGTGCACCCTGTAGAATAGTCTGAGAGTCATTCTGAGGGGGGGAGGTATGCCCCTCTGGGTGTGGGACAGAAACAACAGGAAGATCAGCATTAATAGGTTGAGTAATATCAGGAGAAGGATTAAGCACTGTAATGTTCTTTATCATATTGTATTTGTCCACATAAGGGTCTGGGACCCAATTACCTTCAGGCATGTGCAGCGATCCCACACCTTCCAAAGCATGCTCCAGAGACCAGTAAGGCTGAGGATACACCGAAATCTTCTTCCTTGGTTTTTGTTCCAAAAAAGAAAATACTTTTTCGGTCGATGGAGAGGTGTAACAAGGTGTCTGAGTCACAGATCCAACATCCTCATGATCCTTGGGCTGTATTGCAGTTTTGTGTTGTAGCAAGCCAGGGCCCAATCTATGATGAGTGGCTGCTGTGGAAAATTGCATCTGGGGGAGTATGCTTGTCTCTAGGCACCCGGAGGGAGCTCTGGATTCACTGCCAGCTGCATTCTGGTGACACGCACTCCCCTCTGAAGTGGAAGGTATCTACATAGACTGAGCATGAGTCATTGTTTTGTCTGTCAGCAAACTAGGCTGGTCTTTCAGCTGACTGTCAATTTCAGCCAGAGCGGCTGTCAAGGGCCGCATAGAACTTTGTTGAGCAGTGCAAGGCATAGTCAAAACATCAGAAGGTTTTCAGAGATAGAATTTAACTTTTCGGCAGGTGAAGAACTTAATTCAACATTACCAACAGTGAGTCCTTGATCTGTAGCAGGGTCTTCACTTGGTATCACAACGCCAGAAAGTTCCGCACTCTTATTATCCAACTCACAGGCTCCAAATTCTTGCTCCAACATAGCTTGCTCGATGGCCTTTAAGCTGGGCAGGACAGGGAAGGAGGCCTGCTCCCCTTCCTCCAGGATGTCCATCCTCTCGTCTGTCTCCCTCAGAGTGGCCATCCCAGGACTGTGGAACAGAGGTTCCCCCTACTGACGAGTAGGGGAATTTCCCTGGTGTCCTGGCCAAATTTCCCCCATTCACTAAAAATATCACACACAGCATAATCTGGTTCAGTTTCAGTTGGTTACCATCTGTATCCCCCCAGTCGCCCCTAAAAAAGGGACTTCTAGTTTCAGTGATACTAATAGCATGACATTATGACATATTGTCGCAACATTATATGTGCTCAAAGCCAGTCATTTTATTTTATTTTTTATTTATATATTTATTAATTTATCGTGTGGGAAATTTCATGGACATTTGTTATCTGCATATAACTCAGGAACTTTTGGAGCTAGAACTCCAAAATTAGGTACATGTATAAATGTAATAATACCCAATACACCTACAAAATGTTATAACAGTTCAATGAATGCCTTCACTTTATACTAAAATAAATAACATTTTGATTTTGTAAAGATGTTTGGCTACTTATAGCATAGCCCCCTTTAAAGCTTGAGGCTTAAAACTTGTGCACATACCAGTGATGCATAGTTCTCGAAATCCAGAAAATGAGGACAAATTTGGATAATACATTTTAAAAACAGATGGAAATAAACTGAAAATGTAATTTTCATTACTTGTTTGGCCATTCATAAATCAGTCACCTATTAATGTGGGACTGTGAAATTGGAACACTTATGTAAGCAGTTATGACATGTATACCTGCAAACTTTAGTATCATTTGGAAACATGCTTTGAAAACTAAAACAAAATAACTGAAAATTAAAATTTGGCTTAATTCCATGGAATTTTTAAAATTGATTAGTTTGGCTAGTAGCTTGACAGAAGACACCAGGAGAAAGGACTGCTGTGTGACTGGACTTCTCTACTTCTCTACTGGGACTAAAGAAGTAGAACTCTTGTACTTGGAACTTTAATTTAGGGTAAAAAAAAGTGTGTGTTTGCCTGAGTTAACTGAACTGAATGGTTATTTGAACAGTTATCTAGGTGTAAATCTCAGGTGACTGAAAGGACTTGATAGCTGTGAGGTTTCAATTATCTGTAGGAAGATCTAGTAAGTAGGGGGAGTGGCTTAGCTAGAAGAAAGCTACATTTAAAGACTGCCTTAGAAAGATTTTGCTAGTAGCTTGGCAGACGACACCAGGAGAAAGGACTGCTGTGTGACTAGACTTCTCTACTGGGACTATATTGCCCTCCTTCCTTCCCCTCCACCTTCCCACCCAAATCTAGTTCTACTTTTATAGGCACAGAATTTGACTGACAACAGGAACTTCCTGTTTGGGAGCAGGAAGTGAGTGATCACTAAGCCACCAAAGGCCCACCATCCTAGAAGGACAAGAGTAGTTCTCTGGCCCCCTCTAGCTGCTGGAGGTCTGCCTCTGAGCAAGTAAGGGGTCTACTGAGAAATATAGGATATTCTTGTCTCAGAACAGGACAATCAGGAGCTTAAAGGGCACACAGGCAGAAAGTAAGGAGAGAGAGAAAAAAAATAGAGGAAAGAGTAAGGATTGCAAACAGTTAAGGGGCCAGAAATAAGACATGATGGGAGTGGTGCAGTGCAGTGGCTGTGAAGCAGCAGTCTTCTGGGAGAAGTTCTGGAGGATGCGGTGTTGTCCCATCTGCAGACACCTCTCTGGGCTGAGGGAGGAGGTTGCTCATCTCCAGGCTGAGTTGGCCAGGATTTGTGGGACCTCCTCTTCCATCCAGGGACCACCAGTGCCACTGCCGTGGCCTCAGAGGTTGCCAAGAAAGAGGAGCGGTTGGACCACAGTGGGCTCAGGGAGGGAAAGGGTGGTGGAACAGAGGCGCATCCCTCCAGCTGTGCCTCTCCACAATTCCTATGCTATTCTGGCAAAGTGTGGTTCCTCTATGGAGGCACCCACAGTGGAGACCAAGAAGGATGCTGGGAACCTCCACAAAGGAGACCCACAGGAGGGTGGCAGGGGACCCCGCAGGGGAAGGAAACAATTTCTGGTGTGGGACTATAATGTTAGGAAGGTAGAACTGGGGGAGGAAGGGGAGAGGGAGGTAAGGTGCCTGCCTGGTGCCATGGCTTGGAGGGACAGGGAGCGAATCCTCAGGATTGCCGGAACACAGCAGAGGGAGCTGGATGTCATTGTCCACCTAGGGACAAATGACCTGGCTAAGAAAGGGATTTGAGAAGTGCAGGAAGAGTTTGTGGAATTGGGAAGGGGCCTTAGACAAGTAGCATGCATGGTAACCTTCTGGAGGTGCTGCCCATCTATGGGCGTAGGAGGGCTAGGGTGTTCCACACCATGGATTCAATTAGTGGTTGAAAAACTGGTGTGGAGCTAAGGGATTGGCTTCATTGGGGACTGGGGTCCACCTGGAGTGATGCAAGCCTATACTGGCATGATGGGTTGCATCTGTCCAGGAGGGAACCAGGATCCTAGGTGATAGGTTTAAATGCTTCATTGGCAAGCATTTAAACTAGCTAAAGGGAGGAGCACTGGAAAGGAGCAGGAAATCCCTAGCCCCCAAAAATCATGGTAGTAAGTGCCGTGACACCAACATAGAGGTGTCGATAGGGAGAAGGGCAGAGGTAAATGGAGAAAGTGACAAAGGCAAGAAAGACAGGGATGGGGCAAAAAGGAATAAGGCCATTAGGAAATGGAGGGTAATGAGTACCAATGCCCATAGTCTGGGCAACAAGCTCCCTGAGCTGGTGGCCTTGATGGAAGAGGATGCCTGGATATCGTAGCAGTCACAGAAACATGGTACACAGAGAACCATGACTGGGATGTTAACATACCAGGGTACATAACCTACAGGAGAGACAGGGAGGGGAGAAGAGGGGAAGGAGTAGCTCTCTATGTAAAGGAAGGGATAAAAGCAACTGAACAAAAGAGTAAACAGGGAGGAGAGGAGGCACTGTGGGTCACCTTGGAGACTGGAAAGGGCACCACAATCCGCACAGGGGTTGTGCACAGACCCACATGTCAGGGGGAGGGAATGGACAAGGATATGATAGAAGGCATTCTTAGAATGGCAGAGAAAGGGGAGATAATGTTAATGGGAGACCTGAATATGCCAGATGTTAACTGGAGCACATTTGCTGCAGCCACATCCAAGAGCAGGGCCATTCTTGATGTCCTACAGGTGGCAGGCCTCAGACAGCTAGTTTCATAACCCACTCATGAGGGAGCAATCTTAGACCTCATACTCTCAAACAGTGAGAGGATCTCAGATCTAGAAGTGGGTTGCCATCTGGGAACAAGTGACCATCAAACAGTGTGGTTCATGTTAAACTCAGCTACAGAGTCAAGCCATACAAAAGTGAGGATACTGGACTTCAGGAGGGCTGACTTTGGCAAGATGGGAGAGTGCCTCAGAAAAGCACTAGCAAACAGGCTAGAAGGAGGTGTGGAGCAACAATGGGGAATCATCAAAACTGCCATCACAGAGGCAACAAGCCTTTGTGTGAAGCAAATAAACAAATCAAAATGAAACAAAAAGCCACTATGGTTCTCAAAAGAGGTGGCTGTGAAAGTCAGGAAGAAAAAGATAGCATTCCGGAAGTATTAGGAAACACAGAAAGAGCGGGACAGAGAGCTGTACCAGTTAAGGCAGAAGGAAGCAGGGAGGGAAGTCAGAATAGCGAAGGCCCAAACTGAGGAAAAGATAGCCAACTCAGGTAAGAAGGGAGATAAAACCTTTTATAGGTACATCAGCGAGCGTAGAAAGACAAAGGGAGGGATAGTGAAGCTGAATAGAATGAACGGTGGGTGGGCAGAGGGGGACAGTGAAAAAGCAGGGATACTGAATGAATATTTCTGCTCAGTATTCACAAAGAAGGGGAAGTGCCTAATCTAATTAACAGAAGCACTCTCTTGACAGGGGGTCGATCCCAGTCCTTTCACAGAAGAAAGAGTTCTGCAAGAACTCCTAAAACTGAAAGGTGGACAAAGCAATGGGGCCTGATGGAATTCACCCCAGAATTCTAAAAGAATTAAGGGGGAACTAGTGAAACCACTGGCATCTCTTTTTAATAAATCATGGGAGGATGTTGTGGTACCCAAGGACTGGAGGAAGGTGGATGTGATTCCCCTTCACAAAAGTGAGACCAAGACAGAGGCAGGAAACTACAGACCTGTCAGTCTGATCTGTGTGGTAGGGAAAGAGATGGAGTCACTTCTGAAGGAAAGAATAGTTGAGTACCTAGAGGCCAGTGAGGCACAGTACCCAAGGCAGCATGGATTCACAGTGGGAAAGTCATGTCAGATGAATCTAATAGATTTCTTTGACTGGGTGACCAAAGTAGTAGACCAGGGAGGGGCTGTGGACATGGCCTACCTAGACTTTAGCAAGGCATTTGACACAGTCCCTCACAAAAGATTAATAGTCAAATTAATCAGCCTGGGAGTGGGTCCCAGGGTGGTAGCCTGGGTAAACATTGGCTGGACAACAGGACACAGAAGGTAATTGTAAATGGAGTCCACTCTGAAGAAAGAGGGGTTACTAGTGGGTACCGAGGGTTCAATATGGGTCCAGTCCTTTTAATGTCTTCATCCAGTGACATTGCAGAGGGACTGGAAGGAAAAGTATGCCTTTGCAGATGACACAAAGATCTGCAACAGGGTTGATACACAAGGAGGCTTGGAAAGGATGAGAAGGGACTTGGCCAGGTTGGAGGAATAGTCAAGTATGGCAGCTAGGATTCAATGCAAAGAAGTGCAAAATAATGCACCTGGGAAACAAGAACCCAGGGGAAGAATACACAATGGGGAGGTAGTAACAACAACAAAAAGAAAAGGGACCTGGGGGTAATCATATGAGATGACCTTAAGGTTAGCAAGCAATGTGAGAAGGCAGTAGGGAGGGCTGGGGTATACTGGGATGCATAGGGAGGCATCAGCAGCAGAAAACAGGAAGTTGTTATCCTCCTCAGACAGTTGACGAGACCCCATCTGGAGTACTGTGTCCAGTTCTGGAGACCCCATCTCCGCAAGGACATAGACAGGATAGAGGCAGTCCAGAGGAGGGCAACTAAAATGGTGCAGGGTCTGCAAGAGAAGCCATATGAGAAGAGACTAATGGAGCTTAATATGTATACCCTTGAGGAAAGAAGGGAGGGGGGGATATGATAGAAACTTTTAAGTACCTCAGTGGCATCAACAAAGTCCAAGAGGGTAGCATCTTTCAGAAAAAGAGATGTGCAAGAACAAGAGGACACAATTTAAAGGTAGAGGGGGCAGTTCAGGGGCAATGTGGGGAAGTATTATTTCACAGAGATGGTAGTGAATGCATGGAACAGCCTTCCTGAGGAGGTTATGGGGTCTAAAACTGTGGGAGAATTCAACAATGCATGGGACAGACATAAGGCAATTCTTGTAGGGGGTAGGAAGAAATAGGCTGTTGGTTAACTAGGATCTGCGGCCTATCCTGTAGGTAGGGAAATGGGCAGACTAGATGGGCCAAGCGGTCCTTATCTGCCATCAAAGTCTATGTTTCTATGGTCATAACTCAGCTGTTTATTGAGCTAGAGGTGTGAACTTTGTCATGATTTCATGCTGATAGACATTCTAATGGTGTTCCAAATGACATTACATTAGGACATATCATCTCAAAACTATAAGTGCTCAAGGTCTGTCATTAAGTTTAATGTGGGAAATTTCATGAAAACTTTTATCTGCAGAAGTATTTATTCAGTATTTCGATGAGTGGTACATAGCTCAGTGCTTATGGTATATAAGAGCTGGTTTAGGCATGGTTAGCACTTAGGTACATTTGGTATGTCAGTCAGTGATTATGGTATATATAACTTGATGAGAATTGATAGATTAGAACTGTGAGTTGGATGAGATATGGTTGCTGTTAGAGCTTATCTTTTGGCCTTTGTTTGTATCCCACCTTTGGCAGATGCTAGATAATTGTAGGATTGAAGGCCAGCACAAGGTGAGATAAGAGTGCTGGAGCTGAGGAGGAGGTAGGGGAGGATAGAGGGTGAGTACAGCTCGCTAAGCAGAGGCTTTTGTAGGGAATGGGGGAGGAGCCTTCCAATTCAATGAGTGGTACATAGCTCAGTGCTTGTGGTATGTAAGAGCTGGTTTAAAAATGGTTAGTGCTTAAGTATGTTTGAGCTGGATTGGTACGTCATTCAGTGCTTGTGGTACATAGGAACTTGATGAGAACTGATTGATGCTTTGAACTGTGAGTTTAGGTACATTTGGTATGTCAGTCAGTGCTTATGGTATATATAACTTGATGAGAATTGATTGATGATTAGAACTGTAAGCTGGATGAGATATGGTTGCTGTTAGAGCTTATCTTTTGACCTTTCTCTATATCTCACCTTTGGCAGATGCTAGGTAAGTGTAGGATTGAAGGCTCAAAGACAATGTAATTATCAATGTGATTACCTCCTCCAACTCTGGAGAGTGTGACCAGTAGCGTGCAGGGGAGGAAACCCCCTCTTAGGTGGAAACTTCTTGAGACCCATGGCTACTGACCTGCCAATCCTTTGGGCATACTAAAGGAGAGTAATCCTAAGAAAAGCAATTATTACTAAGTTGTCTTCTAACTAAATCCAGAGTGTCTGTCAAAAGTAATATCCTGGGGTGGATTGCAGGCAGGTACTCCTGGAGGATGAGGTCCTGGTGATGAAGAGTCCACCAAGAAGAGAATTGTTTAAGAGGTTATTGAATCCAGTCTGAATATCCATAGGTGTAGAGGCGAGGAGTTGTGAACAGTCAGGCAGCTCGGCTAGAGGCTGGTCACTGAATCATGTCTTGGAAGGGAGAGAAGTAGAACTGGCTGATGGTCAGTACTGGAATGCAATGAAAAAATAAGTCCATAGTTGATGATGTAATGAATTATGGTGAGCAAGCAGCTAGACCCTCCTGTGGGGCAGAGTAGGAGAATGGCGGCACACATGTTCTCCAACATGCACAGTTCCAGTACAGAAGGTACCAGGCCCCCTTGCAAGGGGATGCAGGAATGCGGTGTGCTGTGGGGTGAAGTAGAAACCTCCAGACCCCCTTGTAGGATGAAGAAGGAACTGCACAGGAGAAGCAAATAGGCCCCAATTGAGGGGTGAGAAAGGCGGCGCGAGCCAGACTTTAAGGGTGTGAAGCAAGGATGGAGGACCCCACATTGTCCACCTTAGCTGAGTTCCGTAGAAATGGTGAGACCCATATGGGTCAGTGGGGGGAGATGGAATGCACATGAGCAGCAGCCAAGCCCAATGCTGGCAAAGCCAGACATGGTGGAACCCCACTTGGTCCACTAGTGATAGGTTACAGTATGAAAGTGAGACCCCCATGTAGGTTTGCCAAGGTGAAATGGAATACATTGAGCAAGCACTAGGTCCTCCCTTGGTGGGGCAAAGCAGCAATTAGAAAGATATCAGGTTGATGCTGAAATATAGGTCGGTGGTAGGTCATCGTGGTGGAGAACAATATGATGATGAATGTCTTTTGATGCTGTTAAGGGAAGCAGAGGTAGGATCAGCTAGTGTTTTGCTAGATGGGGAGCAGAGCTAGGTACAGTCTGGTGAGAAGGTAAGACAAGTGTCTACGCCCAGTAATGTATAGGAAGATGAAGGCTGTAGTTCCTTGTTAGATTTCCAAGTCCTATCATTCAAATCAATGATGAGCAAGAAGTCAACACTGAAGATCAAGTTCCGGCAGATGGAGATCCAGCAGAGAGAGAGGACTGCAAGGGGAGAAGGTTATTCCGTGATTGAGGGAGCTGTGAAAGAATTGACAGTAAAGCTCTCATGAACAGTCAGCATGTTGGAGATAGCTGCCAAAAGAATTATATTCGAGGACATAGAAATCTTGGAGGGTGAAATCGGCTGTAGTGATGCCAGCAGGAAGCAGTGATGAGGTAGGAACCTATGTGAATGGGAGGCTTGCTGGAAGTAGGAATCGAGTGTAATAGTTGGTTACAATCGAGTAACTCTCAGAAGGGAGAATTGTTCAAAGAGTTCAAGGATTGAGGAATACTCCACGGAGAGCAGCAGTGCAGATACTACATTGGAACTGGACCAGAATGGAATGGATTGCAGTAGAAGAAGGTATGAACAATGAAGTAGTTTGGCCAGATGGGCAAACTGGAGCATGAATCCCTAGAGTTACAGAGTAAGCAAGTGTGAATGCTCGAGCGATCGAGTAAGTATCAGGTGGTCAACATAAAGAAAACAAGACCCCACAGGGGACTGCTTTGTGAAGATGGAAAGCTGTTTGAGCAAGGATAATGCCCTGAGGCTCGATGGTTTCAGTTGGCGAGACCCCAAGTGGTTCACCATCACTATAAGAAGACATGCTGAAGACACTGGAGGTGAACCCCCACGTAAGTCTGTCTACAGTGACTGAGTACGTTTGAACCAAGAAGAAGGGCCCCATCCACGGAGCATGTATGTTTGGCATGGGAGACCCTACATGATCCGCCATTGCCATAGTTTTGGGTTTTCTGAGTAAAGGATGGCGGGACCCCCCCCATGGTCTGCCATAGCAGCAATGGCACATGGTCCAGTTGAATGGAATGCCAAGAGTCCATGGATAGCCAGGCAGAAGTTGAAATCCTCATAAGGTGCAGTGAGGAGGTGCAGAATGTCAACAAACAGGTGAAGTCGAGGTTGCAACAATGTGGTGAAGCAAGGTTCCTTGATCGGAACACCAGAGGGACCCCATGAGGTTGGAGAGAACAGCCGGTAAGGTGATATAGTAGCTGGCTCAGCCCACACGTGGATGAGCAGGAGTGGCAGAACCACCATGTAGGTCTGCCTGCAGAGGAGTAGAGTGAGTGAATTGGGCTAAGTCTCCATGTAGGCTAGCCGAACCACAGGACCTCCATGTAGGTCAGCCTGAGGAGGAGCAGAGTGAGTGAGCTGGGTTAGGCCATCACTTAAGCTAACTGGATCAGCGGGATCTCCATGTAGGTCCACCAAAAGCATTAGAGTGAAGGAGTCAATCCAGCCCTGCTTGGGCTGGTTGGACTGGCAGAGTCAAGATGACAGTGTAGCAGCCTGTATCTAGGCCAAGTGGAGAAAGGATACTACAAGAGAGAGCACTACGAGGCTGCAAGGAAGTGGTCGGTAAACACCGCTAAGGTATAAATGTCCTGAAAAATCAGGGTTAAGGTCCTTTCAAGTAGAGGGATAAATCCTGGGCACTCCCCTGAGTAGTGAGCTGTGAAAAGTAAGGTAGTACAGGGTATGTAGGCACAGGGCCTAAAAGGACAGCAGCACAAAGATGAATAATGGAGAACAACCATTTGTAGTATGCACCATGATGCTTGACACACTATAGACATCGCTGAGTGTCAGATCAAGTCATCAAGCATGGGCAATAGAACAATCAAATACTGTGGTTCTTAGTAGTAATGCAATATCTAGTAGAAGTGATAGAGCCTTGTAATGAATTGTAAACCTGTCCGTGTTCACATAGAGAAAGAAAGGCGAGTACATGGAGGGAAGGATTCCCTTTTTAGTCCCAGAAGGGAGCAACAGACTGAGGCATAGACTAGGGAAAGAACTGCAGAAATTCAAAAAAGTATAGCAGCAGGATGGGTTAGGTGAGTGTCAATATGCTAGTGTCCTAGTAGGAAGACAAAAGTGCCAGTTTAATTGTTTGAAAACCAAGGGCTTAAATCTGACACCGGAGGTCCAGGCTGCAGATAGTGTGCTTGCATCCCATAAGTATCTTCCAGCTTGTTCAGACAGTGCAGAATGGTAAGCAATAGTGCATGAACAAGAACCTTCCCAGAGGAATGAATAGGTCCAGGAAGCCTCATGCGGCAAGCTGCAAGAAGAGGAGCGGTGCTCTGTAACATTGTGCAATTGTTTGAAACTTGAATTGATTTACTGGCTCCTTCAGATGCTGTTGATGAATGGACAGTCCAGGCTAAATTAAGAATTTCTACAATGAGTGCCTGAGAGTACAGGTCAAGGCCATGATTGAGGCAGCAGTCCGGAGGAGCTAGAATGAGTGGGCGCAGAGCAGTAACACCCAGGAGGCAGTGAACACCAACAGTAGCTGGGAAGCAGCGGTACAGCCAGGTACAACAATGACTGGTGGATGAAGCCAGAGCAATGGCAGCATGCTGCAAGTTGGATTACGAGTGGACCTGTCAGAGCAGTGAGATATCGAATGCAGGTACTGAGGTGCAGCTGCCAAGAAGAAGTAGGAAGAAGCCCAAAAGAGAAAAAACACTGGAGGCACACGGAGCAAGGTATGTGAGCAAGGGAAGGCCCAGAAGGGGAGGAGGGGCAAGCATGGCAAAGTCAGAGGCATAAAAAGGGCAGAGCAGCACAAGAAAAAATGCAACAGGAGAAAGGAGAGGAGGGGTTGGGGGAGCCCGACCAGCTGCATCGGTGAGGAGTGAGTCCAACTTGCTAAGCAGAGGAAATGGAAGCTGAAGGCTTTTGTAGGGAATGGGGGAGGAGTTCTGTAGTTTCAGGCTAGGCCAATTTGTCATCACAGTGATCGGAGGAGCAGAACAGAACCCATGATAGTTCAGCAGCTGCCAACTGACCCCTGGCAGGCCCGCTCTGGTGTCAGGGGCCCTGGGCATTTGCCCGTGTTGCCCGGGTGCTGATGCCGGCCCTGATCCTCCCCACTTCTGTGGACCAGCAGCACCTTTAAAAATGTCACAGAGCTTGCTACCTTCCCAAGGTGCTCTTCCAACACTCTGAAGTCCTCTTGCGGCTGCTCCAAACTTGCCTAGTCCTTGGATAGGTAATTTGTCCCCAGGTATAAAATCCAGGTATATGATGTCCATCACTGGCCCTTTTCCACTGCCTTAGTGACCTAATCAAAGAACTTGATCAGGTTCATTTGCCATAAAACATTTCTTTGGGGATAAGAACAATCAATTTGTCCTGCTGGCTGCTGCAAAAAACGTTAAGGTGGAATCCTAAACAGCAGTCAGACATGTTCATTGAACTTTTGCAAACTTTCATACTCTGTAAAGACACAAATGACTAGAAATTGTTGTGTCAAACAAGGAAATGTTTATATGAAGAGCAGAACAAAGCAAAACAGGAACTATAACACCAACAACAACATCATACAACAACAAGAACAAAGTATTTAACTATTTACAAATTTTAGTCATGCACAGTAAGTTTTAGTCAGAGTTGAGGTAGCAAGAGAGTTTTGTTTTCTCAGAAGAAGCCAGAAGGGGAAGGAAACATATTCAATTCAGTGCTTTACCGTAACTGGTAATTGCTATTTTTCTTTTAAACTTAGATTGTGGGCATTTAGTGACACTAAGTTCTTTGCTGTCTTTACTTAGAATTATTTTTGGGCTGTTGAAAATTTAAAACATAGTGGTGGTGTATTTCTTTGCTGTCTTTAATTGCTGCAGATTTAGTCTTGGCATGTCTGACTTGCCCTGTAGTTTGGGTGAGGGGTGTTAAGTGTCTGGCCTCTGACCTCAGCTACATGATAACTGGAGGTGGGGCTTAGTCAGAGTTGAGGTAGCAAGTGAGTTTTGTTTTCTCAGAAGAAGCCAGAAGGGGAAGGAAACATATTCAATTCAGTGCTTTACAGTAACTGGTAATTGCTATTTTTCTTTTAAACTTAGATTATGGGCTTTTAGTGACACTGTAAGTTCTTTGCTGTCTTTACTTAGAATAGTCTTTGGGCTGTTGAAAATTTAAAATGTAGTGGTGATGTATTTTTTTGCTGTCTTTAATTGCTGCAAATTTTCGCCCCCCTCCCTCCCTTCCCCAACTCTTAATTATATGCCCTGTAAAATCTGATTGACAGGAGCTAAACACAGGGGATAGTAAGGGGTGTGGAGTAGGAGAGGCATAAGGAGGAAGAAGCCCACCCTCAGCAAGACAAGTGTTTTGACACATTTATTTATTTATTGGTTTATTTTCTTTTTTAAAAAAGAAAAGTATCTGAGGATCAGTGGTAGGATTTTTAGGACAGTAAATTAATAAAAAGGGAACTAGGAGAGCTTCAGTAACAGACAAGTAGTGGAATAGCAGTATAATTGCAGTATAATGTGGGGAGTGGTGCAATGCAGTGGCTGTGGGGCAGCCATATTCAGGCAGACCTTCTGGACATGAGGTGCTGCCCTATCTGCATGCAGCTCTCTGGACTGAGGGGTGAGGTAGCCAGACTCAGAGCAGAAGTAAACTGGGTCAGGAGTACCATCAACCCTATCCAGAGACCACCCAGTCCAATGCAACTGCCTCAAAGGATGCCGAGAACGAGGAGCACTTGGATGACAGTGAGCTCAGAAAGGGTTAGAGCGGTCAGGCAGAGGCACATCCCAGATCCTATTCCACTCAAGAACTCATATGCCACACTGGCAAATGGGGACAACCAAATAGAGGTACCCAGAGAAGTGGATGGAAAGGATGTGGAGGTTAGTCAAGAAGGTGACCTCAGCAGGGAGAGCAGTGGACCCCAGAGGAGGAGGAAGCGAATCCTGGTGGGAGACTCCATTATAAGAGGGATCCAGCTAGGAACACAGGAGGGGGAGGACAGGGAGGTGAGGAGCCTACCAGGTGCCAAGGGATGGAAGGAAGATCCTGGGGATCACTGGGAAGGCAAGACGGGAGGGTGAGCTGGATGTCATTATCCACCTAGGTACTAATGACCTGGCAACTGGAGAGCCAAAGAAAGTTCAAGAAGAGTTTAGGAAATTAGGGAGGGGTCTCAAGCAAGTAGCTACTTCTGTCACTTTCTCAGAAGTACTACCTGCGAGAGGCAAGGGAGAGAATAGGGATGCATGCACCAGGAACTTTAACTCATGGTTGAAGAACTGGTGCTGTGAGGAAGGGTTTGGTTTCACTGGTGACTGGGGACCCACATGGAGGGATGGAGGTTTGTTCCAGCCTGATGGCCTGCATCCATCCTGGAGGGGAATCCAATCACTCAATGATAAATTTAAATGCTACATTGACAAGCATTTAAACTAGCAAAAGGGGGTGGCAGGCCATCGAGGAGGGTACCTACTTGCTCACTCCCCCCCCACAGCTAGCAGTGGAACCAGTGAACTGGAGGAGTGGCTATCTATACAAAGCAGTGTGCAAAAGATGGAGATTAGTGCCCAAGAGGTGGATAGGTAGAAAAGGGGCAAAATTCAGCAGAAGGGCAGACAGCAAGGAGAACCAGGGATAAAGGACAACCAAGGACGGGGCTGGAGTAGAACAGCGAAACAGTCTAGGGAGGTCAAATCATGGAAAGTCATG
Source organism: Neoceratodus forsteri (assembly GCA_016271365.2). Lineage (NCBI taxonomy): Eukaryota > Metazoa > Chordata > Ceratodontiformes > Ceratodontidae > Neoceratodus > Neoceratodus forsteri. Next base: position 998,505,937 of record CM028133.1, read on the forward strand.
TGTTCCAATGCCAGGAGCCTTAGCAACAAGATGGAAGATCTGGAGGCTGTCATGGTGCAGTCAGACCTGGACATTGTGGCCATCACTAAAACCTGGTATAATGATAACCATGATTGGGAGATGGCCATACCTGGCTACAACATATTCAGAAGAAACAGGGCAGGTAGGAAGGGAGGAGGAGTGGCACTGTATGTGAAAGATGACATAAGGGCCACAGAGATCCAGGAAGAACAAAATGGGGGAGAGATACTGTGTGTTAAGCTGGAAAGGAAAAAGGGGCAAGCCATCTGCACAGGTGTGGTCTATAGACCACCAGCCCAGGAGAAAGAAACAGATACGGAGCTGATGCTAGCCATCCACAGGATGGCAGACAAGGGTGAAGTAGTACTGGTCGGAGACTTCAATATTCCAGATGTGGACTGGAGCATCCCAGCAGCAGCATCAACTAGGAGCAGATTTATCCTGGACTCCCTTCAGGGTGCCTTCCTCAAGCAACTGGTCATGGAACCAACTCAGCAGAAGGCAATACTGGACCTTGTGCTCACAAACAGGGACAGTGTGATGGGGGTAACAGTGGGGGAGCACCTGGGGAACAGTTACCACCAGTCATTGTGGTTTGAAATCACAAAAAGAGCAGAACCAAACCACACAAAAACATGTATCCTGGATTTTTGGGGGGCAGACTTTTGGGAAATGGGGAGATACTTGAAAGAGGCATTAAGGGGAATGGGGCAGGAATCAGCGGTTGAGGAACAGTGGGCAGTATTTAAAATGGGATTACAAGAGCAACAGAATTATGCATTAAGCAGGTTAGCAAGAGGAAAAGGAAGAGGAGACCATTATGGTTTTCCAAAGAGGTAGCAAAGAAAGTGAAAGCCAAAAGATTGCATTCAGGCAATACAAAAAGACACAGGCAGAAGGGGATAGGGAGAAGTACCAGGAGAAGTAAAGGAGGCAGGAGGTCAGTAGGGAGCCAAAGCTCAGACAGACGAGCACATTGAGAAATGAGTGGGTAGAGGGACATAAGTGAAAAAAGAAAGGCAAAGGAGGGATAGTGAGACTGAAGGGGAGGATGGGGTCACATGGAGGATGACAACAGTAAAGCTGACATATTGAACAGGTATTTCTGCTCAGTCTTTACTGAGGAAGAGGAGGGTAATGGGTCTGAAGGGAGTACAAGGGGTGAGAATGGTGCAGAAATGGACACAAGTCCCTTTACACGAGAAAGGGTTCTGAAGGAACTGGAAGTAATAAAGAGTTGATAAAGCAATGGGTTCAGATGGGGTGTACCCCAGGGTCCTTAAAGAACTAAGAGAGGTGGTGGCTGAACCTCTGACTATCCTGTTTAGCCAATCACTGGAAACAGGGGAGGTACCCAAAGACTGGAGGACAGCAGATGTAGTCCCCTTATACAAAAGTGGGAACAAAGAGGAAGCGGGGAACTACAGACCAGTTAGCCTCACCTTGGTAGTGGGGAAGATCATGGAAGCACTACTGAAGGAGAGATTGGTGGAATATCTGGTTGTCAATGGACTACAGGACCCAAGGCATGGTTTCACCAGGGGAGGTCGTGTCAGACCAACCTCATTGAATTTTTTGACTGGGTGACTAGGGAGGTGGATCAGGGGAGGGCAGTGGACATGGCCTATCTGGACTTCAGCAAGGCCTTTGACACTGTACCACATAGAAGACTATCACACAAACTGGGGAATATGGGTGTGGGCAGAACAGTAGTGTGGTGGGTAGGTAACTGGCTGGGTGACAGGACACAGAGAGTAGTGGTAAATGGCTGTCACTCCACAGAGGGAAGAGTGACCAGTGGGGTACCACAGGGATTAGTGCTGGGACTGGTCCTATTCAACATCTTCATCAGTCACATTGCGCAGGACCTAGAAGGCAGAATTTCACTGTTCGCTGATGACACACTGCTCTGTAACAGAGTAGACACACCAGAGGGTGTAGACAGAATGAGAAGGGACCTGCAGAAACTTGAAGAATGGTCAGGGTTTGGCAGTTGAAATTCAATGCAAAGAAGTGCAACATAATGCATATGGGGCACAAAAACCGTGGCACAATATATCAGTTGGGGGGGGGGGGGTGAGAATATAGCATGCACCAAGCAGGAAAGGGATCTTGGGGTTATCATCTCTGATGACCTCAAGGTAGGGAAACAGTGTGACAAGGCAGCAGGTAAAGCAAATAGGATGCTGGGATGCATAGGCAGGGGCATCACCATCAGGAAAAGGGAGGTCACAATTCCACTGTACAAGATACTAGTGAGGTCCCACCTGGAGTACAGTGTACAGTTCTGGAGACCTTACCTACGTAAGGACATAGACAGGGTAGAGAAGGTTCAGAGAAGGGCAACAAAGATGGTACATAGATTGCATCACAAGGCCTATGAGGACAGGTTGAAGGAACTGAATATGTACTTCCTGGAGGAGAGGAGGGAGAGAGGGTATATGATAGAGACATACAAGTATCTTACAGGAAGGAACAGGGTGCAGGAATACACTATTTTTAAGCGAAAAAGATGTTCCAGGACTAGGGGGCATGGGATGAAGTTGGAGGGAGGACGACTCAGAGGAAACGTGAGGAAGAATTTCTTCACAGAACGGGTGGTGCACAAGTGGAACACCCTGCCAGAGGAAGTGGTGGGGGCTGAAACAGTCACGGGATTTAAGAATGCACGGGATAGACATAAAGGAATTCTGGAGTTCAGTGGTAAGGGGCAACAGACTTCTAGGAAAACATAAACTAAACTTACAAGCTCAAATTGGCAGACTTGGTGGGCCATAGGCCCTTTTCTGCCGACACTGTCTATGTATCTATGTAAGTGCAGAGGACCACCTGGCACTCATCACTGCTGGCCAGCCACAGGCCTAGGCTTTGACAACCTCCGTCTTTGACAAAGCCCATGTGTTTTTCTGCAGCACAACAGGCACAGCTGGTTAGCCTCCACTCCAGCAAGGGTGGTCTGAATTGCTGCCACCTTTCTTTTGATGTGCTTAATGTCCATGCACTTAGCATGGATGACCTTCAGGGTGGGTGGGGGTGCCTTGCTTGAGGCAGCTGATGGTGCAACTGATGGCACGGGCCTGGTCTTTTTCCTTCTCTACTCCTGGCCGCTGCTACTTTTCCCTCACTTCCAGCTTTTCAAGTTTCCTCAGTATTTTCTTGACACAGTTTGTTAACTGTGTACTGCTGCTCTTCTTTGATGTCTCTCTCTCTCTCTCTCTCTTTCTCTCTGGGCCTGGCACCTGCACTGGCTATGTGTCAGCATTGTCTGTTGTACAGAAAGAAATATGCAGTTTGAAAAGCTGGAACTGTGCAAGTGTCACATTAATGAAATCATCAGAAATAGTAGTACAGTGCTCTGTCTGAGTATTGCAACCTCACTGTTCACTGACTGTTGGGTGATAGTTACCAGCCTCAGCCCTTGCCATGACTACTCTCATTGGTCCCTGCTGTACATGTTGGACCACCCCAAACAACATCTCACTAAGTATGGGAAGTATGAAGCACATCAGTATGTGAAACCTGAGGCTTAAGCAATGTTTCTTCATCACCAACATGTTCTGCTAAGCTGCATGTCTCCTGATCAGTGTCTCAACCACTGTCTCTCTCTAAGTTGTACCATCCATTGAAAGGACCCTACCCACATTGACATTCATGTGCCTTGTGTTTTATCCCCCCTCTACCTAACAAGTTCACAACATTGTACCAACTTGTTTATAGCTTTCTGGAATATGAATTTATAATTGTCTGTCAGATGCATGCTGGTGATGTCACCCACATTAAGCATGATAAACCCTCCTTTCCATCCTGGGGTGACTACATGTGTAGTGAACCATCCCGAGCCTCAAACAATATGCATGGTTGACTAGACCCATTACTCATTTAGGATACTATACAGTGTCTGCTGCTACATATACTGTACAGCGTATAGCTATCTGTCCTCTACAAGTCCTCATAAGTGGACATTGCAGAGAATGTTGTTATTAGGATGACTTGTGGTGGTGTTTGTCAGAGGTTGTGTCATGTATTTGCAATAGGAAATAAAACAGCAGTTGGCACTAGTCACGGACTGCTTCAAGTGAAAATGAACAGTGCATTATTGATATAGTACAAGAGTCTGACAAACATTGCTCACGTGGATGAATTTATCAACAAGTAACAAGTTGCTTGTTATGTGAACCATTTACCACAATTCCTGACTGACATTGCAGAAAAGGAAATGGTAGGGGGGTTACAAGTGATTATTATCAGCAGTTCAGCTGTGATGAATGTGCATGATACATCCAGTGCACTGGCTGTGGTTTCATTTGCTCTCTGACGGCTTCCATTTCCACACTGTTTGGCACACCTGGAGCAGCATACTCAACCTCCATGTGCTGCCCCAGGTGACACAGATGTGATTAGCCTACTGCAGTAGTGCAAAATGGTACTTTTACTTACCTGGTTACTAACATCCAGATACGGAATGGTGCAAACATGATTTCCTGTCACAATGAAAGTCATTTTGTCTAACCTCACCTAGTGATGGTAACTCTACCCTCTCACCCAGACTGCAGCTTCTGCTGACTAGTTCCATGTATCTACCTGACAGACTGTGATGGCCCTTCTATGTCATTGTTACAGTTTGACCACTGTGCCATAACTCTGCAAGCCATGATCAACCCACACCCACCCTCAACCCAGTAGCCATTCACTGTTCAGCATTCTGCAGATGACACCATACACTCCATGGGGGGAATAATGAGACACAATACTGCCAACAGTGCCTAGTGCAGTGCTGCACTTTAGTGACAGGGGCACAGTCATCACATGTAATGATTCAGCAATATTCCAACAAATTTTTTGGGGTGGTCATGATTATGCTACTTCTTAAAGTGGTACAGCCTTGACCATGGAAGTAGTGGCCCACTCTTCCAGCAACCATGGAACCACAGGTGCATAACCTGCACCAGACAGAAAAGGCACCACCGATTTCAACATCTGTCATCTGGTATATTATAATGAGTTACAACTTATAAGCATTGTATAGACAATGAGCTGACCACCCAGTGCTGTTCCCTGCATGGTCATGATAACATTGAGCTGGCTCCACACACTCATACTGCAACAGGAATGCTCCCCCCATGCCACAACCACCCTGCTGTATGGATTGCAATGGAGGTGTGTTACTAATGACTTGTGTCATGGTTTACACAGTGCCCCTTTGGGAATGTGTGTGGTTAGCACCAGGACAGTTGAAGGGGTGGGGTGCCCAGCTGTTCCTTGGCAGCACTTCAACTTCATAACACAGCAGATACAAACTTGTTATAATGGTGTCTTTTGACTATGGTACAGGGATGAAGATAAGGTTCATGTGGTTTGATGAGGGTGCAACACCAAAAATGGCACTCTTTCTATTCACCTTTTCATCACTACATTCATCTTGCTAACAATACAAACAGCTTACCAGACACTGGCTCCCCACTGCATGTACACTGTCATGCTACTGGAGGGTTGGTGATTGGATCACTAACAACAGTAGGGAAACTTTTTCCACTTTCTTCAGCACCTGTTGAAAATGGATAGGAATAGTTCAAATCAGCGGCAGTGACAATGACAGGATCCCTCTACGCTCTAAAACTATTCTATGTTATGGCACTTTTACTATAAATGAAAATGTGTGAAACCATTTATATAATGCTGCACCGACTTAAACTGAATGGGCTTAGATTGTACTGTATTGTATTGTACCCTCGCTCAAATTGTATGACACCAATCTCTGTAACACTTGTCCTACACCATTCTTTTTATGTTGCTTGCACGCATGTGCAAGAAACATAGTGCCATCATTGGAGATTTCGGAGGTGTGTCACCTCCTCCTCCAGTTCAGTCAGTGAGCTGGCAGGCGCGGCCCCTGTAAGCCAATGCATTTTGGAGCTGTCTATGACACGCTCCAAAATGCAGTGGCATACAGTTGAAAGGGGGAGCTACGCTTCAGTGAGCAGAGATAAGAAGCGTAGCTCCCCTCCCGACACGCAGGCGTGCGTGCCCCCGCATGTACTGTGTAGCCGACGGGGTGCCCAATCCCCCGCTGGCTGAGCTGCGCTCTCCCCGTTGTAGGTGCCACGCTGGGAGCCACTGGCGTGGCAATCAGTCCATAGGCCGAAGGGGTGCCCAATCCCCGTCGGCTGAAGCGCCTCAACGTCTTCTTGTGCCACGCTGGGAGCCCACCCCCAGCGCGGGCAAACGGTCCCACGACATCTTTTTTTTTATTTAACCTGAAAACTAAACGGTCCCGTGGAGCGCCTCGACCCCTCCCATAACCCGCACCACCCACTGCGCACCCAGCCTCCCACACCCCCTCACGCCATACTTACCTCTGCACCGGCGAGATGATCTTGATGGACGGGAACACGTCTGCACTCTTCAGAAGCCGATGAACTGAGGAAATGCCGGTAAGCTGTATAACCCTAGACTGAGGGGTTTCAACTGTTGCATATCTCAGGCATTTTGGGAATTTTTGCACAAATTTTCAACATGGGGTTTTGGGACCCCTTCTCATGAATGATGTCACTGTCATGGTGTTATTTCAGGTCTGAAGGGTGATTTCGCACAGTGACTGCGCAGTGACTGTGAAATCACCCTTTGGGCCTGAATAGCGCCATGACAGTGACATCATTCATGAAGGGTCTAAAACCCCATGTTGAAAATTCGGTGCAAAATTCCAAAAATGACTGTTTTGAGCATGCATTGCGCGAGTTCCTCACGCAGGCTCGTAAGTTCACGAAATTTCAATATTTTCACTCCAGATTTTCAACATTGCCATTTTACCACACCTTCTTATGAGTAGTACAGCTGTGATTTTCACATCTCACCCAAAAGTGTGTTTCCGCCTTGCCGTAGCTTAGAATGGCTTAGTCGGTAAAAGCAAATCAATGTACAGGACAAAATTAAAAAATCACAGTGACACTGTTTATGAGCAGAGGTCTTAAAATGGCTATGTTGAAAATTTGGTGAAAAAATTCCTAAAATGACTGTTTTCACGAGTGTGTGTTGCGCGAGTTCCTACATGGCTCATAAGTTCGCAAATTTTCAATATTTTCACTCCAGATTTTCAACATTGTCATTTACCACACCTCCTTATGAGCAGTACAGCTGTCATTTTCACATCCTGCCCAAAATGTGTTTCGCCCATGTAGCGCACAATGGCGCAGTCGGTGTGCAAACTCAATGTATGGGACACATTAACAAAATCACAGTGACACTGTTCATGAGCAGAGGTCTTAAAATGCTATGTTGAAAATTTGGTGAAAAAATTCCTAAAAATGACTGTTTTATGAGCGTGGGTTGCGCAGTTCCTAAGCACGCTCGTAAGTTCGCAAATTTTCAATATTTGCACTCCAATGACTTCCAAATACCTAAACAGCACATAGAAGCAAGCAACATTCGGCATTGACAAATGCTTGTTACTCTTGTTTTGTTGTTCCCCTGAAACGAAATTGGTTGAAAATAGGTACTGCCTAAACGGTTTTACGTGAAATAAAAATGAAATGAAGCTATTTCAATTTTGGAATTTGGAACACATAACATTAAAGCAGCAGTGAACAAACACATTCTATCCTATGGTGAAGGCCAAGTGCCATACTACTTAACCACTGAACACCACAGATGATACCATCAAGAAACTTCAGGAGGCTACAAAAGTTAGGGTTCCACTTCCAACAAAGAACAGAGCACATCTACTATTCAGATAAGAAAGGAGTGCTGCTGTGAACATCCATGGAGGGTCTCAGGGACATGACTGTTCATGTTCAGGGTGAAAAATTGGACAGATAGACACAGTACTGCACACATATGCAGTGGATGAAAGCATTGTACCCTCCTGCAAAGAGGGCTGCCATAACACAGGATGTAAGAGGCGGTGGGCATTTCGTCACAATGCACACTCCCACTAGACAATCTGTATGAGGGTGTAGATGGTAGAAGGCATGCTTCCACCAAGTCACTTTGGCAATTTAATTGTCAAAATCCTAAACAGCAACAGGCGAAATTTCACCTGTCAGGAAATGACTGTTTTTTTTTGGGGGGGGGGGAGCTGTGTCCCCTGTGCCCCATGATTCTAGAAGAACCAACTCTGAGTTGGAGTTGATTTAAAGGGGGTAAAACACTGGTGAAATGGTGAAATTCATACGGTAGGACCATTACAGCAACAATCTCAAATTGTTGCTGTAATAGTCTTCACTGTACAAATTTCACTGTTTCGTCAGTGTACGGTAGGGATGACACACATGGCAACTCAGAGATAGTCACAAATTAATAAAGTTGCCATACATATGATTACAATGCAGATGCAACAAATGTTAACAATATCGAGGTTGAACAATAACACAGCAACCAATTGCAAAGCAGTTCAAAATGAATGCCATATCTTCTCTGGTCATGCACCTGTTCCTGGGGATACATGTATGGCACATGGCAGTGCTGCAGAAGGCCCATGCTACTGGATGACACTGTTGCAGACATAGTCCACCATGATGTTTCACACACACACACACCATCATGTCCATCGTAGAAAGGGCTGTAGTTAGGTCAGGTGCTGTACAGCCATCATGCGTGCCATCACAGACAGGTACTGTAAAATGCATTTCTTGCTTTTAACATTTTGTTGACAGTATTTAAATGGAATTCCTAAAAACAGGATGACAGCATACATTATATGAAGTATATGAGCATAAAAGAAAAGTTAATTTCTATAAATTATTTATGACAATCCGAGATGGAATAAATTTATGATAAGGGCAGGGCTTAGCCCCACAGAACTCTGCAGTAAGCCCTGGTAGCTCAAGCTTATGTATCATGTTCAGCCTGAGGGCACTGAGGGTTGACACACTGGATGACACACCTCACACAACATCAGTGAATTAGGTTTGGAAGCAAGCTTGGGTTGCTGGGGGTCAGCAAGGGAGGGAGAAGATTGAGCATCCAATGAACTGCTCTCCCCTGCCAAGAAGGAAGGGAGGGCTGGATGGCCATCCTGTGCCTTGGCTACCTCCTGGTGCAGATCAGTTGGGAGCTTTGGGAGTTTGGGAAGCACAAAACCAAAACATGGTGACATGGTGCATGTGCATCCCTCCATACATGTGTGCTCACGGCTGTGAGGTGGATGGACAAGAAAAGTGGAAAAAGATGGGGTCTGTAGGCTCCATGACCCTGCTTGCCAACCAGCTTCATGCTTTGCTGCTGGACCACCAGAGCAGGAAAAGGATTGGAATACTGCGTGGGTGGAGGATGTCCTTCTGCTTCCCTGCCATGCTAAGAGGGAAATCTGGGCAGGTACTAGGGCGCTCAGTGATGTCGGGTTACGTTGGACAGACATAGGTGGCAGGGAAAGGGAGTTAATGTCTGTGGACACCAAGGGAGGCTAAACAGAATATGAAAAAAAGTTCCTTCCTCACTGCTATTCAGTCTTGCATTATAATGGGAGAAGTGTAGTTGTACCTTTATGGGCTGATCAACCTAGTTCTCACTCACAAGGATCACAAAGTCTAATTCCAATACTGACTGGTAAGAATAACTTTGAAGGATCAACTTATTATACTCACTGGTGATGCTGTCCTCCACACACATCCTTTTGGGCTTGTTAGATCCCATGGACGCTGGCTCCTCCTGATTTTTCTTCCACTTCTGGCCCTGCTCAATGATGGTCACTGCTCTGCCTAGAGCCCCAGCACTTTAGAGTCCCTCCTCTGGAGGTTGTCCCATTTGTGTTTAATTTGCCTGACAGTCCAAGACATGATTCCCCCTCCCTGTGTGCATCAAGGGTGGCCTTAAGGGAGGCCCACAATTTTTCTTTCTGCTTTACATAACATGGGTGGTGACCTCTTTGACCGACACCACTACCTCCTTATGAGAGAATGGGAGTGCCAACTTTTTCCATGTGCTAGCAGAGGAGGTGGTTGCCTACTGCTCAGGATTGTGCTGCACAGGAGGTGGCACCACTCCATGGCCCTCTGGCTGCTGAACCACCACCTGTTGCTGGCCCTGCACCTGCGGACACCACTGGTCTAAACCATGCAGCTGCTCTGAATCAGATTCCTCCTCCTGCCTCATGCCAAACTCCTGCTGATCTGGCTGCCATTCTTAATAATATTGTTGAAAAAACAAAACTTAAAGAAAAAAAAATCTCACCACGACTAATTATTAAAAAAGTACACCTAAAAAAAAAACTTTGGGACTTTACAATATCTATAGTTCTCATTCTCTCTCTCTCTCTCTCTCTACTCTAGCCCATCTCTCTCAATCTCTTATAGAACAGGAAGAACAAGCTATACTGATTTCTGCCTAGCGAGACACAGATTTTTTACTATACACTTTGCAGAAAGTTCCGCGGCTCACATTGGGATACTGTTTATAAATTGTGAAATTACATTACCACCAATAGCTGAACATTTGTAAACCGGAAACATGAAACATGTGTTAAACATCACCATGAGTGTGGGATTCTGGGTAACATTATTATGCTAGTACTTTACTTACTATAAAATGTTTAACAATCTGTAATGTGTGAAGTCAGTATTCTGCCATAGTAAGTGTGGCAGCAGATTAAATACATAGTTAATCCAAAAATTATTCCACTTTTCCACATGAATTTGATAATCTGGACTGCAGAACCTTTTTTATGCAATTCAGTATAAAAATACTCATCTCACAAAAAAATGTGGCGGAAGTCTGCAAATGTTGCACAAATCATTTCTGAACTTTCGCACAGGTGGAATTCTGACTTTCATGGAAATTCCATCAGCGGAAGGTTTTTTTTGTGCAAACCTCCATTCAGGAATTGAAAATTCAAAAGGTTGAAAAAAATGTGTATGCTTAACGGAAATATTTGTTGTAATAGCTGTGATAAAAAGGGGATACTGTATGTGCAAACAGCTGTAATTGTTATAAACAAATGTTAAATGAAAAATAAGAGAAGGTTTTGGAAACCTGTTTGAAAAAAACAGGTTCCTCCTTACAGAGGGTCATATGTAAGAGGGTTGAGATAAGATCCTGTTCCATTTGTTATGTAGAGAGTTAACAGCAAATATCTATTTTTTCTCCTTTCCTATGCTGCCACTTATCTGATTCCCGCCTGTTTGATTGCAAAATCAAATTTTCCTTATGGCACCTTAGTAGTGACCACTCCAGTGGTCCCACAATTTGCCCATTATCTCCCTTCCTTCACTTGGTATTTCTGTTCATTCTTTCTCTCCCCTTGCTTCTCTGTGGTTAAAAAAAATATATATGTGAATATGTATGTGAAACTATCATCCCCTATTGTGGCAGGTCCACAGTATATGGAACAAATGGGCATCTGGTTGTTGACATCTCCAACATTTGGAGTGGGACAGAACTCCCGCTGAACGTAGGACAGCTGGAGTTCTGTACCATCGCAGAAGAATTTTAAGCTGTAAAAATTAGTTCTTGGAGTCTCTGTATCCTTTATGTGAGTCCTTAAGACAATGAGACCAAGAGATGGTGGAGATAGCCATACCCATGTCAATTTCCCATTTAGCCCTGCAATGCTCAGTGAGGTCAGCTTGAGCGTCTCGACAAATGACATAAAAGTTGCCTATGCGACCTCAGGAGGAGGGGGGATTTGTGTAAGGAGGCAAGCCACTTCTATTTGCTGTCTGATGTATACTGAGATGAGAAATCATTGATGATGCTATGTATTTGGAGGAACCGCCAAAAGTCAGTATTGGGGAGATGGAATTTCTGTTTTAGCTGATTAAAAGACAGCATAGTGTCTGAATAAGGTAGCATTAGATCTTGCACATAATGGATTCCTTTGGCTTCCCAGGCAGGTCATTTAATGGGGTCGGCCTCCCCAAGTTGTTCTGCCATAGTTCAGCATATTTCAAATGGGATGCCAAGCATCTTTGGGGGTGTGCAGTAGGGTCATACTACGATGCCATGCATAAAAAGATTCACATATAATTGGGGAGAGTCCCTTATCAGACAGACCACCCGGTCCTAACAGGGACCTGAGTGGAGTAGGGGTCATCATGCTGGTTTCAAGACTGACCCACAGCAGGGAACATGTGCCCAGAGGTGTAAACCATTTTGTGGCCTGGGCAGCCATGCTGTCCAAGTGGTAGCCATGGAACCAGGGGACACCCAGACCTCCCCTGGACCAATGTGCTCATAACTTATGTTTCCCCCACCTATGCGCCCTTCCTTCTCACAAAAAGGAGGCTACTAATTTCTCAAGGAAGGGGAATAGTTTGGGAGCAAGATGCATTGGGAGATTGTTGAACAAATATGTGACTCTGGGGAGGAGGAGCATGAGTAAGGTGGCCACTTTGCCAGGTAGTGATAAATGTAGCTTATACCAGTGCTCCACTTCCATGTTTAGTTGCTTTAAAAGAGGGCAAAGTTGGAGGATTCAAGGTCTGCCCAACTGGTAGAGATATAAATCCCAAAATAGGTGAAATCTTGGGCCATCCAACTCAGTTCTGTGCCCCAAAGACACTCCTGTGTAGAGAGTAAATTAAGGGGGCCTAGAGTGGTTTTCTGCTGATTAACCTGTAGACCAGAGAGGAAGGCAAAGTCTCAAAGGACTGAAAGCACTATCTGGAGGGACTGTTGAGGGTGAGACAGGGTAAGTAGAAGGTCATCAGCATATGCCACCACTACATATGAGTTACCATGGGCAAGAATGCCCAAGAGACCATCAGCACTTGCCAATGCCCTAACCAGCGGGTCCAGGGTGACCAAAAAAAGGAGAGGAGACAGAGGGCACCCTTGAGGAGTACCTCTATAAAGTGGAAAAGAGGGGAAGATGTCTGAGTTCATTAAGACTCAAGCCAGGAAACTGAGGCCTGAAGCCATACAGAAGGAGGACTTCATGTAAATAGTTCCATTTGATAGACTAGAACGCTTCAGCGAAGTCAATGGCTAAAGCAGCCATAGGATCTTGGACCTAGTCAATAACCATTTCAGGTTGAGTAGTAACCTGGTGTTATCAGAGCCCACCTTTCCTGTCATGAACCCCACCTGAGAGGGGTGTATTAAGGAGGTAAGGACATTATGCATTCTAGTGGCTAAGCTCTTGGCCTGGATCTTAGTGTCCACAGATAGTAAGGAGATGGGGTGGAAATTAGCGTAATTGAGGGAGGTCATTGGATTTCTTGGGTAGGAGAGTAATGAGGGCTTCCTTCCTCATGGTGGGGAGGGAGCCTGAGGGTTCGGTGTTGTTCCCCATGTTGTTCACAGTGTACGTGCTACCCCTCGGAGACATTGTAAGAAGGTATGGGCTAAGGTTTCACTGCTATGCTGATGATACCCAGCTCTACCTATCTTTTGCACCCAACCAGGATAGAGCTCTCTCAGTATTTAACAAATGCCTCACTAAAATCCAGTGCTGGATGAATTCAAGTTGGCTGAGGTTGAACTTGGAGAAGACTGAGGTGATGGTTGTGAACCTGGGTCACTGGATAGAGGGAACAGGAGTTGGTTTACCCTCAGGATTTTTTCTGGGAGGTGTCCAGCTCCCTACCTCTGAATGGGTGTGGAACCTGGGGGTGATTTTTGACAATGAGCTGACACTATGATCACAGGTATCAGCAGTTGTCAAATAATCCATTTACCATCTGAGGAACATCTCCAGGATTAAGTACTTTGTTCCATCCAGTGATCTGCCTACATTGGTCCACGTCTTTGTGACCTTGAGTCTTTTTTTTTTTGAAATTTAAAGTTTTATTGTTTTATCTTGATACAATAACACAATACATCATTGTACATTACATAAGTAACACAGTCCAGATAAACAAAACCCTTAATTACCCCTCCTCCAGCAGCACCCCTTCCCCTAAGGAGTGTGCCACTAATATTACAGGATCTATGGAAGGAATTATCAACAAAATTAGTTAGGGGAACAGTAATGACACCGGGGTCTAATGCATATACAAGGCATAAAGCCTACCCCATCTTTTGTCAAAAAGATGAAGCTTACTTCCTGAAACTGCAATTAAACATTCAGTTAATAGATAAGTCGTGATCTCTTTCACCCATTCATTATGTGAGATGGTCAGCTGATCTTGCCAGTGTTTAAGCACCAGTTTTTTAACCACCATGGAGACCAAAGCCACAAGGTACCTGTGCTCTTTGACTCCTATATCCTTATAGATACCAATAACACAAATTTCCACTGTAAACAGTTCTGCAAGACCCAAAAGAGGATCTAGGTTACTTTGAAGTTTATGCCATAATGGTGCTACCCTCCATTTTGCCACATCTAGAACAATTGGGGCTAGAGAGGTGTCTGATCTGGTATAATTTAACCGGGGTATAGTACATGTTATTAAGTAAGTGATATTGGGTAAATTGAAGTTTATCCTGAGTAGTGTAAAGGTTGAGATCTTTCCAGATTTGTGTCCAAATAAATTGTGTTTCTGGGAGTAGAGAGGTCCATACTTTAGAGCCTGGGAGAGGGTCTGGATGCTTGACATTTAAGAGACTTGCATACAGCTGGGATATACCATGGGGTTTATTGGACAGGTTCCACATCTGCACTAGGATGTTGCCTAGCTTAAAAGTTGAAGTGTAGTACCAAAGTGGCGTGCTATTAGGTGTCTCAGCTGGAAGACTTTGAAGCTACATGAACCAGGAATTTCATATTTCTCAAGAATATCCATAGAAGAAAGAAGGGAATCCTGTAAATACAAGTCAGCTACTTTAGCATCTTATAATTGTGGTAGCAGCCCCGAGATAGGCATCTGCCTCCTATTTTAATATTTGGATTAAGAATAAGGGGTTGGGCCAGAGCCTGGGAAGGAATTATTCTGAGGGAAGTACAGCACTGATGGAAGACCTTAAATGAGATTCCGATTGCTGAACGATAGAGTTCTTGTGGGAGAGCTCTGAATTCAGTAAAGAATATGGATGATGCTTCTACGTTGTGTGAGCTTAATATTTGGTTTTCTATCTGAAGCCAAAGGGGCATGTACCTCTCCCCCCCTTGGGGCTAACCGCCTGCCAAACCTTGACATATGAATGGCACAATAGTAGAGGAGAAAGTTGGGTAGATGTAAACCACCAAATTCTTTAGGAAGACTTAACTTTTGGAAAAAGCGTCTGGGATGCTTGTTTATCCAGATGAAGTTAGAAATAATGGACTGTAAGCAATGAAAAAAAGACACAGGTAGCCATATGTTTAGCATGTTTAGGGGGTAAAATATCCTGGGGAGTATATTCATTTTAATAATATTTATTCCAACCCATAGGGATAGTGGAAGTGATTCCCACCTACGGAGATCTTGTTGGATGGTACTCACCAGGTCCTCTAGATTAAGTTTCCGTACCCTTGAGACTTCTGATGCAAAAAATATACCTAGATATTTAATGGAGTGTGGAGACCATTTCATTCCAAACTGTCCAAAGTGAGAGCTATGAGTTAAATGATTTAAGGGAAATATTTCAGTTTTAGATTGATTAAGTTTATAGTTGGAGAACATACTAAATTGTTGTATTACTTGTAACATGCTTTCTAAAGAGGATGCTGGAGAATCTATATACAAGAGAAAATAGTCTGTGTAAACAGATAGGGTTAGAGTGTGATTAAGAATGGGGATGCCTTCATTTGGGGCATTGATTTGGTGCTACGAAGAAGAGGTTCTAAGTAAAGGTTAAAGAGATAAGGGGAAAGTGGGCAGCCTTGCCTAGTACCTTGAAAAAGAAGAAAGCAGGAGGAGAAAACCCTGTTACAGTAAATCCTAGCTGAGGGTGAAGAGTATAATGATTGAAGCCAGATAACAAATGGGGGGGGGACCCATTTTCTGCAGAGTCATCCAGAGAAATGTCAGATCCACTCTGTCAAATGCCTTTTCAGCATCTAACAAGACTAAAGCCATGGGAGATTGGGATGACTGAACAACCTGAAAAATGTGGCTCAGTTTCCTGAGATGATCCGCAGAAGAACGGCCGGGTACAAAACTGACCTGCTCCGGGCTCAATAGACTGGTCCAGATTGCTCTAATATGCCAGGAGAGTAATTTTGTTAATATTTTGATATCATAATTCATAAAAGAGATCGGCCGGGAGCTAGAGGGCTCTAAATATGATTTTTCGGGTTTAAGAAGTAAAAGTATTGTGGCTTCTAGCAGTGATGGGTCAAGAGAGTCTGCAGACAGCATGTAATTATATAATCTGAGTAACAGGGGTGCTAAATCCTTAGAGAACATTTTATAAAAGTTGTAGGGAAATCTGTCCGGTCCAAGGGCTTTATCTTAGACTAAATCCTTAATTGAGGCCTCTACGTCTGATAAAGTTAAGGGAGACATTAGGGAGGATTGTTGTTATACCGACAGGGAAGGGAGTTCCAAAGAGTCTAAGTAGGCTTCAGTGTCTTGAGAGGATGGTTTAGTGGGACGTTTACCATATGAAGAGCGATAGAAATCTTCAAAAACCCCAGATATTTCCCTTGGAGCAGTTTTAATAGTACCGTCAGGAGCTACAACTGAAGGAATCAGTCTAGAACTCTCCAGTTTGTGCAGTCTTAAGGCTAAAAGCCACCCAGCTTTCTCCCCCAGTCTACATATGTAGACTTAGTCTTTAGAATAGCATATTCAGCCTTTTCCTGAAGTAATTCAGAATACTTATTCCTAAGGGACACTAAGGCAGCAAGTAAGTCCGACATGGTGGACATGGAAATATTTCAACCATCCTAATTTGGCCCAGAAGGGATCTGGCTTCCTCCTCTCTGCATTTTTTCCTGTACGATGCAATCTTAATGAATTCCCCCCTAAGATAACACTTGAGAGCACCCCACAACACATCTTCCCTTTGGACTGATCCTCTGTTATTATCTATAAAGGACTGAATTAGGGAGCTTATCATTGTGACTATAGTTTTGTCTTTAAGAATTTGGGTATTTAATTTCCAAATTGTATCTTGCTGGCTAATGGGATCTAAAGTTAATAACGCCCATGCAATGGAATGATCTAATAGAAACATAGACTTTGATGGCAGATAAGGACCGCTTGGCCCATCTAGTCTGCCCATTTCCCTACCTACCTACAGGATAGGCCGCAGATCCTAGTTAACTGACAGCCTATTTCTTCCTACCCCCCCACAAGAATTGCCTTTTGTCTGTCCCATGCATTCTTGAATTCTCCCTCAGTTTTAGACCCCTCAACCTCCTCAGGAAGGCTGTTCCATGCATCACTACCATCTCGTGAAATAATACTTCCTCACATTGCCCCTGAACTGCCCCCCTCTATCTTTAAATTGTGTCCCCTTGTTCTTGCACGTCTATTTTTCTGAAAGATGCTACCCTCTTGGACTTTGTTGATTCCACTGAGGTACTTAAAAGTTTCTATCATGTCCCCCCTCTCCCTACTTTCCTCAAGGCTATACATATTAAGCTCCTTTAGTCTCTCCTCATACGGCTTCTCTTGCAGACCCTGCACCACTTTAGTTGCCCTCCTCTGGACTGCCTCTATCCTGTCTATGTCCTTGCAGAGATGGGGTCTCCAGAACTGGACACAGTATTCCAGATGGGGTCTCACCAACTGTCTGTACAGAGGGATAACAACTTCCTGTTTTCTGCTGCTGATGCCTCTCCCTATGCATCCCAGTATACCCCCAGCCCTCCCTACTGCCTTCTCACATTGCTTGCTAACCTTAAGGTCATCTGATATGATTACCCCAGGTCCCTTTCATTTTTTGTTGTTGTTACTACCTCCCCCAATTGTGTATTCTTTCCCTGGGTTCTTGTTTCCCAGGTGCATTATTCTGCACTTCTTTGCATTTAATCCTAGCTGCCATACTTCTGACCATTCCTCCAACCTTGCCAAGTCCCTTCTCATCCTTTCCACGACTCCTTGTGTATCAACCCTGTTGTAGATCTTTGTGTCATCTGCAAAGAGGCATACTTTTCCTTCTAGTCCCTCTGCAATGTCACTTATGAAGACATTAAAAAGGACTGGACCCAATACTGAACCCTGCGGTACCCCACTAGTAACCCCTCTTTCTTCAGAGTGGACTCCATTTACAATTACCTTCTGTGTCCTGTTGTCCAGCCAATGTTTTACCCAGGCTACCACCCTGGGACCCACTCCCAGGCTGGTTAATTTGACTATTAATCTTTTGTGTGGGACTGTGTCAAATGTCTTGCTAAAGTTTAGGTAGGCCATGTCCACAGCCCCTCCCTGGTCTACTACTTTGGTCACCCAGTCAAAGAAATCTATTAGATTTGTCTGACACGACCTTCCCACTGTGAACCCCATGCTGCCTTGGGTCCTGTGCCCTGCTGGCCTCTAGGTACTCAACTATTCTTTCCTTCAGAGTGACTCCATCCCTTTCCCTACCACAGAGGTCAGCACCAACCCAGGTCTGTAGTTTCCTGCCTCTGTCTTGGTACCACTTTTGTGAAGGGGAATCACATCCGCCTTCCTCCAGTCCTCGGGTACCACACCATCCTCCCATGATTTATTAAAAAGAGTTGCCAGTGGTTTCACTAGTTCCCCCTTAATTCTTTTAGAATTCTGTGGTGAACTCCATCAGGCCCCATTGCTTTGTCCACTTTCAATTTTAGGAGTTCTTGCAGAACCCTTTCTTCTATGAAAGGACTGGGATCGACCCCCCTATCAAGACTGCTTCTGTTAATTGGATTAGGCACTTCCCCCTCCTCTTTTGTGAATACTGAGCAGAAATATTCGTTCAGTATCCCTGCTTTTCACTGTCCCCTCTGCCCACCACGTTCATTCTATTCAGCCTCACTATCCCTGCCTTTGTCTTTCTCGCTCGCTGATGTACCTATAAAGGTTTTAACCCCTTCTTAACCGAGTTGGCTATCTTTTCCTCAGTTTGGACCTTTGCTATTCTGACTTCCCTCCTGCTTCCTTCTGCCTTAACTGGTACAGCTCTCTGTCCTGCTCCTTCTGTGTTTCCTTATACTTCCGGAATGCTATCTTTTTCTTCCTGACTTTCACAGCCACCTCTTTTGAGAACCATAGTGGCTTTTTCTTTCATTTTGATTTGTTTATTTGCTTCACACAAAGGCTTGTTGCCTCTGTGATGGCAGTTTTGATGATTTCCCATTGTTGCTCCACACCTCCTTCTAGCCTGTTTGCTAGTGCATAGGTTCCAAGCTCCCTTGACATAACCCTTATAAGAGAGGGCGACTGAGGAGAAAATAATCTAATCTAGACCATGTTTGGTGGACTGTCGAGAAAAAAGAGAAGAGTTTCCAGTTAGGGTTGAGAGTACACCACGGGGTCGCAGAGTCCAAGTAAATCTATGAACTCATGCAAAGCCCTTTGGGATGGGGAGGGAGGTTTTAAAGCCATGTACGATCTGTCCAAGTCTTGAGTAGGGAGGATGTTCCAATCCCCTCCCAGAATCATGGAAATAGGTAACAAGGGTATAATCTTATTAACTAGTTCCATAAGAAATATCGGATCACCTCCTACTGGACCATATACAGAACCCTGGAGAACTTCTTTACTCATCAGTATACCTTTAACCAGAATAAATCTACCATTCAGATCCTCAATATATGTTTCTGGCTGAAATTATATATTGTGCTTAATTAAAATAGCTACACCTCTACTTGCAGGTGAGTCACCTGCTAAGAAGACTTGTGCTATCCCTTGTCGTCTTAGCCTCATGGCTTCAGTCACCAACATGTGCATTTCTTGTACAAAAATTATTCCAGCATTTAACAAGTTACAGTGTTTCAGAATCTGAATTCTTTACACAGGATCTCTGATTCCCCTAATGTTCCACGTTATAACTTTAATAGCAACATTCGCCATTTATATTACACATAACATAAAGTCTATCTATTAGAACCATCCACCTTGTAAAAGCTTTTTGGCACACTCCTTCCCATTCCCTACCCTTAGAAATATCCAGTCTTCCCCACGAAACAGCATGTGTATTTTGACCCTCTCGTCCCTCAATGGCCTTCTCCCCATGTGCCCACATTACTTCCTCCAGCCTTAGGAGTCGATACATATCAAAATCATCCTAGTCACATAACAGGCCAGGTCCGCCTCCACCCCCCACCCCAACAACTATGTACAGAGGACCTTAGTACTTGTCCATAAACCCAGAAATGTCCATGATTCCTTTCCTCAACAACTCCCAACTGCTCCTCTAGTAACAACAATTCTAAATCTGAGAACCAGTAGTCTGAGTGTAACTTAAAACTACTCCTGAGGCATATCCAGTAGACTAAAACCCAAAAAAGAAAAATCTTGTGGAGCATTAGGGAGCTGTCCCCCCCCCCACCTAGAATGTTATGCAGCTCCCTCAGGTTTGCTTGGCCTCGAACCCCCACCTTCTCCCCGCCCCTGCCTAAGTTATCATCCTTAGTCTATTAAAAAAAAGAATGGCTAGGATCACTACAGAATTTAACAACCAACTATCCCTTTTGGCAAATGTGATCATGTCCTGATCGGTTGTCTTCTTAAATCTACGAGCTATTATGGGGGTTTCTTGATGGCTAAATATGCAAGGAAAGTAGCACTGTACTCCATACATTATATTATCCTAGGAGTTTCAAACTTGGGCCATCTTAAAATAATAATACAACCCCCTTTCTCCTTCACCTGCCTGAAAAAAACAAACCATGTGTAACGAATATTCTACCCCACATTAACAGATCGACAGATATAGTCAGCCTGACCAAACTGTAAACATCAGCCAAATAAAAGAAATTAGGGTTAATTACTGTGCTTTCTGATCAGAAGTCCATTTAAGCCATGGCTGCATGATAGGCCCTGGAATTATAGGGGAAGAGGTAAAGTCCCGGACAGAGTTTTGGTCCGTTTCCAAATCGGACCTCTGAAACCTGTCTCCAGAAGGAAAAGTTCCTCTGCATTACATGAGGCAAAGTATCACGTGGTAGTCCCCAGTGATCATATCGGAGCACTACAAACCTAAAAAATACTGGAAAACCTAGGCCTATCCTTACTTTGCCAAAAGAACTCTAATCAAGTACCACCTGTAAAAACTTTAACTATTAAAAGTTAGCATTCTAACTTCAGTAATAGGAGGAAAACCTCCAGTAAAGTATGCAATGTAATGATTCAGTGTTCAGCCATTTTTAAACAGGTCCAGAAGCTTGCTTGTCAGGTCACTTGCCGCTTGTAAGGGCAAATCATAGGAGACCCAGTTGCCCGATACGGAGACTTGTAATTTAGCCAGGTAGTTCATCCTGAAGGGTATGACAGCTGCTATTAGTTTACTGACTATAGGGTGGAAAGCTGTACGTTTTTGTCATAGTTCAAAGGGCAGAGCTTGTGTTATTCTGATCTTGGATCCCTCCCAGGTGATTGCTTGTATTTCTTTGACTTTTGCTAGTATATGTTGATTCTCGATGTAACTCAGGAACTTTAGGATTATTGCGAGGTGGAGCACCAGGCTAAGGTCTAGGTCTCAGTGACCTGTGGGCTCTTTCGATGTAGTAGTTAGCATTAAGTGGAGAGGGGCCCAAGGTCTTCAGCATGAATATTTGAATAAACGCCGCAGTGGTGGGGCCTTCCTCCGATTCTAGTAGGCCTATGATTAAGATATTGTTGCGATGGCTTCTCCCTTCTAAATCCTCCATTTTAAGTTAAAGCTTTTGAACATGCTGTCGGAGGTGAATTAGCTCTGGGTTCCCCTTATTTCTCCATTTCTCCAACGAAGTCAACCTGGCTTCCTCATCACCAATCCTCTTATTCAGCTCTGTCATGTCTCCTCTAATGGATTTAATTTCGGTAGAGATCTCCAGGAGGGTTTCTCTAAATGGGAGCAATTCCTGTAAGAAATGGTCTTCTGTGAGAGGAGTCAGTTGGATTAGTGCTGTGCCACTCTTGCCCGATGAGTTGCACTGGGCCTTTGGCTTCTTAGGCAGTTTCTGTGGTGAGGGAGGAGGTGTGTGTTTCAGCTTGGCCTGCCTCATATCTATATCCATCGCAAAGGAAAGAACTCCAGTAATGATGCAATCTTTGATTATTTTAAGTGCTGTAGGCAGATGCGTCTTCCTGGTCCAGGTATTAAAGGCTAAAGAAGTTAAATTTGGGTTTAAAAGGCAGTAAAGGCAGGTTAAGGGTGGGAACTCTGAGTTTCAGCTGCTCTCAGATCACCTGCATCACGTGACTCCATGACCTCACATCTTGATTATTGCAACCCCCTTTATCTAGGGCTTCCCGGGGTCGATATCCGCCACTTGCAGCTCATGCAGAATGCTGCAGCCCAGTTATTGATGGGTACTTCTCGTACCTGTCATATTTCTCTGGTTCTGCATGATCTGCATTGGCTGCCAGTACAGTGGCGGGTCACTTTTAAAGGTGGTCTTCTGACTTACAAAGCTTAACACGGACTGGGCCCAAACTACTTGAAAGGGCTTCTGGTACCTTACTGCCCTAAGTGATCACTCCGCTCGGCAGATGAGGGGTTGCTAGAGATTCTGAGGGTTTCTTTAAAATCTTTGGGGGCCCGCGCTTTTATGTATGCTGCCCCTGCCCTCTGGAATACTCTACCCCATCTGCTTCAGCAGTGTGTGTCCGTGGAGGAATTTAAAAAAGCTTTATAGACCTATTTATTGTCAAAGGTGTGTTCTTGATCATGATATGTTACTGTATTTTATGAACTCAGCAGTTTTAGATTTATGATATTTCTCTTTTTATGTGTAATTGTTGTAAGTCACCTTGGTTTTAAGAAAGGCACGGTATAAATAAAGATTTATCATTATTTATTTATTATTATTGAGCATCCGGCAGTGCTAGCAACAGCAGCTGGGAAATTTCTTGTTCCAATGCTTGGTATAATTCGACAGTCATCCCATCAGGTTCTGGTGCTTTCCCCTTGGCCATCTGAGACAGAGCCTGTTGTATCTCAGGGACAGTGATTGGTGCATCTAGCAGGGTAACTTGTTCAGGTGACAAAGCTGGTATGGTGAAATGCTGGCAGAACTGATTTAGGCCTTAAGACAACTGGGTTGGTGACTGGGAGGATTGGAATTTGTACAGGGATTGGTAGAAAAGCCTCATAGTCCCATTGTTACCCACAGGATCAGTGGTAATCGAGCCTGAGTTCATGCAGAGGGCATGAATTTTAGAGGGAGGCCTGTTGCTTATGCAACTGGTAAGCGAGAAGCTTGCTGCCTTTATCTCCCATCCCAGTAAGTGTGCTTCGATCCAAGCAAAAGCCATTCTGCTTTACGATGTAACAGAACATTAATTTGGTATTTGAGGCCTACTATTCTGCGGGTCAGAGATGCATCTCTGGCAGCAGCAGGGGAGGCCTTAAAGTGCATCTCTAGCCCAGTAAGTTCTGATTGTAACATGTCCAGAGATTTTTTCTGGGCTTTATTCCCATGTGCTGCAAAAGCGATAATATGGCCGTTAAGATTAGCTTTAAAAGCCTCCAGTACTGTGCTTGCAGGAACACCACAAGCCGAGTTAAGAGTGAAGTAATCCTGATTGGCTTTCAGCATAGTTCATTTAAATTCTGGATCTTTGACTAATATGGGGTTACATCTCCATCTCGTACCGGTGGGCCGATGCCCCAGGGGGGGTATAGGTAATCAACACAGGTGGGTGGTCTGAGATGATGATGCTACCTATGGAGTTGTTTGAGATTCCTCCTAAAGCTGTGTTGTTGGCCAGCCAATAGTCAGTGCAGCTGTGTACCTTATGGGAAGCAGAGAACTAGGAATAGTCTTATCCAGAAGGATTGTCATACCTCCAGACATCTATCAGGTCCCTCTCTTTCTGCAGGTCTTGTAGGGTAGCATGGGTCCTACGGTGCTTCTTGGGGATGGGGTTAGTCTTATCTAAGAATACATTGGATACTAAATTAAAGTCCCCTCCCAGCAGCAGGGGAGTAGTAGTGTTAGACTGTTCTAAAATGGAAATGGCTTGGCTCAAGCTGGGGAAAAAAGTTTGCCTGATTGGTGTTGGGAGCATACAAATTGCCCAGAATCAGTTTCCCAGTGCAGGAGGCCAGTTTAACTAGAACCCACCAACCTTGGGAGTCGGACCGAGACTCTTCAACTACTCACGTACTGGACCGGTGGATAAGGATAGCAACCTCTTTGGATTTGGAAGTGGCGGAACTGGCATGGACAGCACCTACCCAGGATTTTTGAAGCCAGGGAAGGGATCTACTAAGGAGGTGCATTTCTTGTAAAAGGGCTACGTCTGTGTGGAGGGAACAGAGGTACTGAATGACCTTAGTACGTTTTATGGGATGGTTGAGACCTTTAACTTTCTACGATACCAGATGTAGACCTTGAACCTTGGAGGCAGCCATAGTAACACACAGGTAGGAAATAACAAGGTACTTACCCACCTAGCGGTAAAGCGATTAGGGAAACCCAGGAATTATATCTCAGGGGTTGCAAACCTGTTTCTTGACAACAGTAGGACATGGCTGAGTACCAGGGTGGTATAACTGCACTGCTTTAAAGGAAATGTTTAAGAGGTGTACCAGGACACTGTCTAATCACAAGGTAAAAACAGTAAGAGGGAATGCACCAAATCTGTAAAGACGGGAAAGAGAATTTGTGAACAATAATACTAACAGTATTAAACACAACACTGTTATTGTAGTCCCATCTAAATCACAGTACTTGACTAGGCAAGGACAATGCAACAATTCCAACAAGCTTTCATACAGTAACAGCGAAGGAGGTTTTAGCAAAAGAAGGAACAAAGGAAAGAAGTACCCTCAGCTACACAAGCTTCAGCACTCAAGGGCAGGAGAGGAGGAAGACAACCAAGAGAAAACTCGCTTCTCCTCATCCGGTAACCAATCCTCGGATATGTAACATAACCCAGGTGGGGGGAGAGAGAGAGCGGGGGGAGGAGTGGGGAGGAAAGGCCAGGAAGAGAGAGAAGGGGGGGAAATTGGGTGACCACCCCACTTGAACACTATAAGGGCCAGTTTGCCTGCGACCATAACATTGCTTAGTATAATGTCCTGTGGTTGCAATGTGATAATGGGAGCCAGGCAACATGTTAACGCCAGAGCCAAATAATATAGCCCAGTAGTTCCCGGGGAGCAATGAGGGGTGGCATAGGATTAATCGCCCACCACAGAATAAATTGGTGCAGTGGCAAGCGAAAGCCCATAGGGTGGGAGATCAGCCTGCTTGACTTGTAGAGGTTCTGGCATATATGGCCCTTTAAGAGAGGTGCAGCCTTACAGCACAAAATAAACATAGTGCATACAGGATGATTAAGTAGTAAAAGCAAGTGCAAAAACATATTTCAAAGTTCAGCAAACAGAATCCGCGCTGCGCCTTGGGAGCATCTTGGGATTGTGCTGAGAGTCCAAGGGAGCCACTATAGGGTCTGAAGGTGTTGTTTGGACAGCAACAGCACACATTTTTTCCCCAGATTTAAGCTTTCCAGAAAGATCCACTGCCTCAACCAGAGAGGAGTCTGGTATGCCAGCCCAGTCCATAGAGAGTTTGTTGTCTATAGGTGAGAGATGGGGGCATGGAGAGTGGCAGTCTATTGAGATTGAGGAGGGATCATCTCTCGGCATCTTTGCGGGAGGTGCTTCCCCTGGTTGTTCTGATAAAAGCTGTTGGCCACTTCACAATCACTGCCACTGGCTGGAGGTAGCCCTTCTAGATTTAGAAGGAAGGAATATTTGTTCAGAGGGAGTAACAGGGCTAGATGTAGCCAGGGGCATTGTGCAAGGTGGATTCCTTGTTCTGAGGGAATCATTAAGAGAGGATCCTGGTCCAGCTGCAAAATGGTCCTCAGGAGGCTGTCAGCCAGAATCAGAGTTCCTAGTAGTTGTAGGTGAAACTGATGGGTCCCATAGCTTTCTGGGAGATGTAGGCTGAAGGGGCAGGTTAGGCTAAAGCTTGACAATCCAACGCTCCACTTCAGTAGGACTATCTGCAAGTATCTTTCTCCCCTCCTTGGATACTAATAGTTTGGTGAATCCTCTGAATCTATAATGAAAGTTGTGAGCAGAAAGAAATTTTTTCAGGGGTCCATAAGCGCGGCGTTTGACAGCTTTTTAACATAGAAACACAGAATTTGACGGCAGATAAGGACCGCTTGGCCCACCTAGACTGACCATTTTCTTGTGCAAAGTCTCTATAGATAGAAATTGTTGCCCTTGCCATCTGATTTCCCCCAGGTCATGGGCTACCCACAGTATGAGGTCTTTAGTTGAGTATCTGAGTAGATATGCCACTATAGGCCTCAGGGACTGCACCATTCTGTCTCTCCTTGTGGTGATGTGGTGGGCTCTTTCAACCTCCACTGGATCCCTCCAGCACTCCCCTAACATCATAGGGAGCATTTCATTAAGGAACCTCTCTATAGATATACCTTCAGAGCCCTCTGGGCTGCCAATAATTCAGAGGTTATTATGGCATCCTATATTTTCTTGATCCTCCACCATGCCTAGTAAAACCTCAAGTTTCTCATCTTGCATCAGCACGTTTTGTTTAACTTTCATTTGTTGCTGCTTTAGGGTTTTCTCTCGCTGCTCTGCCACATTAAGGCAATCTTGTAACTGCCGCACATCGGCGGTGGTGCCCGTGAGGGTAGAATTTATGTTGTCCACCCACGACAACAAGGCCTCAAACATATGGGTGATGTAATTTAATGAGTCCCCCACTGATGTAGTTTGTGGCGCTGCAGACAACAAGGATGGTAAAATGGTTGGGGGTCCTCCCGATGCCATTGTGGTCTAAGAAGGGCTGTAGTATCTGAGGCATGGGGAGACCCAGGAAGGGCACAATAGGAATAAGAGCTGAGTGGGTATCCAGGATAATAGAGCTGCAGCCTCCATGGCCTACCTGATTGAGCGACTCGTGAGTACCAGCGCCTGTAGAAGCACCAATGCACCATGGAACCGCAAAAAAGTCATATCGGATGGTTGGGGACACAGCCTCCAAACCGAGTTCTCTGCTGTGACTGGTTCTTAAACAACCTCCTCATCCTAAATACAAAGAAAACTAAATCCATGCCTTTTTATACCAGATGTAAAACCCCTAGCCCTAGTTGTTACCTCTGCTTGAGGAGCCACAAATGAGCTTTCAAGTACCTGGGGATAATACTTGACTTAGGCTGAACCAACTTGGCTCATGTGGATGCCCTAACTAAAGCAGCCACCTCCAAACTTGGCCTGCTCTATAGGCACAGAAATACCTTCCTCCTTGAAATTAAGCAACAACTTGTCAGATGCTACATCCTTTGTCTTATAGGCTATGGCCTTGTGATCTTTGGTGCTGCATGTGACAGCGTGCTCAACAGGGTCAGAGGCCTGATGAATAGGGTGCATTCACAGGAATAACACCAACACAAGGAATATGCCTTCAAAGATTTAATCCAGTATTAGATAACACTGTAAAGTAAACAGCCCCAGAACTTTGACTGTAAAGGTCTTCTTCAGGGGGCGTGTCACAATCAGAGAGATTACCCCTTTTATATACATCACAAAGCACATGTTAAATTTGTAGGTTTTTTAAATTTTTTGATGAGTCACACAAACAGCTCTCTATTTGTGACATCAAATAATGATTCAAAAAAATAAATAAATGAAATTAAAAGTAAACAGAAAATATATACATAACATATATTTTAAGTCAATTGTGATGTTAATGGTACAGGTAATAAGATAACAAAGGTCTCACCAAAGAACTTAAACCACTGAACCCTAGTGAAGTTAGTATAGTTTCTAATATATTAATATTTAGGAAAAATAGTAACTTTCATATTTTATATATAATATTTTATCCACTGTAGGGCCAATGTGGTCAGTACCAAATCTTACAATGTTGTTAGAAAATCAAAGACAATATTGATACTGCATGATGCATTAAATTACCATATATTTTTAAGTTTAAAGTTTTTTTAAACAAAGTGAGATATGAAGGTGATCCCATTTCATAAATATGGCATACTTTCTCTCCTCCCTCCCTCCCTCACTTTTACCTTTCTCTTCCTTTCCACTTAAACTCTCCCTCTTCTATTCATACATTCCAGGACACACTCTGAAAAGAAATAAGAGAAAAGAAAAGGCAAATTATTTGAGAGGGTAGTTAATGTGAGAACCAAGAATGCATGTTTAAAAAAAAGCTTGGAAAACATCTATGGAACCCCACAGAACTCAAATAAGGTTGAAAGCTATATCTCACTGGGACTTCACAAACTTAGGGGGCATTATAGTGCAGTGGTTCAAGGCTCTGAGCTGCAAACCTGGAGGTTAAGTGGAAAGGAAGGGAAAGGGAAAAGTGAGGGGGGAAGAGGGATAGTATGCCATTGGTTTGAAATGGGAAAATTATGAGATCAAGCTAAACTCTTTAAACAATGATGTATGTAATTATTTGAATTATATAACCTTTCTTTATATAGGAAGAGTGCGTACCACACACCTCACCTTCATATCTCACTTTGTTTAAAAAAAAAAAAAACTTAAAACTTAAAAACATTTTGTTAGTTAATGTTTTAAAAAAAAACTTTAAACTTAAAAAGATTTGGTAATTTAATGCACCATGCCTTATCAATATTGTCTTTGATTTTCTAATAACATTGTGAGATTTGGTACAGACCCCATTGGACCTACATTGGATAAAATGTTACATTTAAAATATAAAAGTTACTATTTTTCTCAAAATATTAATATATTAGAAACTATATTCACTTGACTAGGGTAGAGTTGTTTAAGTTCTTTGGTGAAACGTGTTATCACATTATCTGCACCATTAACATCACAATTTATTTAAAATACATGTTATGTACATTGTCGCTGTTTACTTTTATTTCATTCATTTATATTTTTGTTTTGTTTTATCGTTATTTGATGTCACTAAAAGACAGTTGTTTGTGTGATTCATCAAAAAACATAAGAAAAATCTCAAAATTTAACATGTGATGTGTATAAAAGGGGTAACATAGAAACATAGCATTTGATGGCAGATAAGGACCACTTGGCCAACCCAGTCTGCCCATTTCCCTACCTAATGGATAAGCTGCAGATCCTAGTTAACCAGCAGCCTACTTCTTTCTACTCCCAACTCCAAGAATTGCCTTATGGCTGTCCCATGCATGCTTAAATTCAATCACTGTTTTTGACTCCACAACCTCCTCTGGAAGGCTGCATCCACAACCCTCTCTGTGAAAAAATACTTCCTTACATTACCTCTGAACCGCCCCCCATCTTCAAATTGTGCCCCCTTGTTCTTGCACATCTCTTTTTTTGAAAGATGCTACCCTCTTGGACTTTGTCGATTCCCTTGAGGTACTTGAACGTTTCTATCATGTCCCCCCTCTCCCTCCTTTCCTCGAGGCTATACATATTAAGCTCCTTTAGTCTCTCTTCATATGTCTTCCGGTGCAGACTCTGCACCATTTTAGTTGCCCTCCTCTGGACAGCTTCCATCTTGTCTATGTCCTTGCGGAGATTGGGTCTCCAGAACTGCACACAGTACTCCAGATGGGGTCTCACCAGCTGTCTGTACAGAGGGATAACAACTTCCTGTTTTCTACTGGTGATGCCTCTCCCTATGCATCGTAGTATTCCCCCAGCCCTCCTTACTGCCCTCTCACATTGCTTGCCAACCTTTAAGTCATCTGATATGACTACCCCCAGGTCCCTTTCCATTTTGTTGTTGTTAGTATCTCACCCCCCATTGTGTACTCTTCCCCTGGGTTTTGTTTCCCAGGTACATTACCTTGCACTTCTTAGCATTAAATCTAAGCTGACATACATTTGACCATTCCTCTAACCTTGCCAAGTCCTTCTCATCCTTTCCACCCCACCTTGTGCATCAACTCTGTTGCAGATCTTTGTGTCATCTGCAAAGAGACATACTTTTCCTTCCAGTTCCTCTGCAATGTCGCTTACAAAGACATTGAAGAGGACCGGTCCTAATACTGAACCCTGCGGCACCCTACTAGTAACACCCCCTTTCTTCAGAGTGGACTCCATTTACTATTACCCTCTGTGTCCTATTCTCCAGTCAATTCTTTACCCAGGTTATCATCTTGGGACCCACTCCCAGGCTGGATAACTTGTATATTAATCTTTTGTGTGGGACTGAGTCAAATGCCTTGCTAAAGTCTAGGTATGCCATGTCCACAGCCCCTCCCTGATCTACTACTTTGGTCACCCAGTCAAAGAAATCTATTAGATTCATCTGGCATGACCTACCTGCTGTGAATCCATGCTGCCTTGGGTCCTGTGTCCCTCTGGCCTCTAAGTACTTGACAATTCTTTCCTTCAGAAGTGATTCCATCATTTTCCCTATAACTGAGGTTAAACTAACTGGTCTGTAGTTTCCTGCTTCTGCCCTGCTCCCACTTTTGTGAAGGGGAATCACTTCGGTCCTCCTCCAGTCCTCAGCTACCACCACATCCTCCCATGATTCGTTTAAGAGGGTAGTCAGTGATGTCACTAGTTCTACCCTTAGTTCTTTTAGAATTCTGGGATGAATCCCATCAGGCCCCATTTCTTTGTCCATCTTCAGTTTTAAGAGTTCTTTCAGAACTCTTTCTTCTGTAAATGGGCTGGTATCAACTTCTGTATCCAGAGTGTTTCTATTGTTTGTTTTAGGTACCTCCCCCTCTTCATTTGTAAATACTGAGCAAAAATATTTGTTTAATATCTCTGCCTTTTCACAGTCACCCTCTGCCCATCCCCCCTCCCCTTTATTAAGCCTCACTATCCCTCCCTTAGTCTTCCTTCATTCCCTGATGTACCTAAAAAAGGTTTTATCCCCCTTCTTAATTTAGTTGGCTATCTTTTCCTCAGTTCAGGCCTTTGCTGTTCTGACTGCCTTCCCAGCTTCCTTTTGCTTTAACTGATACAATTCTCTGTCCTGCTCCTTCTGTGATTCCTTGTACTTTCTGAATGCTTTCTTTTTCTCTTGAACCTTCACTGCCACCTCCTTTGAGAACCATAGTGGTTTCTTACATCATTTTGTTTTGTTTATTTGCTTCACACAAAGGCTTGTTACCTCTGTGATGGCAGTTTTTATTATTCCCCATTGTTCTTCCACCCCTCCTTCCTGCCCATTTGCTAATACATTCCTTAGGCACTCACCCATTTTGGCAAAGTCAACCCTCCTGAAGTCCAGTACTTTTGCCTTTGTATGGCTTGACTCTATTGCTGTGTTTATTGTGAACCATACTGTTTGATGGTCGCTAGCTCCCAGATGGCTAGCCACTTCTACATCTGTGATCCTCTCTCCATCTCCATTTGAGAGGACCAGGTCTAAGATTGCTCCCTCTCAAGTGGGTTCCAATACTAGTTGTCTAAGGCATGCCCCCTGTAGGGCATCTAGAATAACCCCACTCTTAGAAGTGGCTGCTGCAACTGCACTCCAGTTAACATCTGGCATATTCAGATCACCCATCAGCAATATTTCCCCTTTATCTGCCATTCTAAGTATACTTTCTATCATTTCCTTGTCCATTTCCTCCCCCTGAGAGGTGGGTCCGTATACAACCCCTGTGTGGATTGTGGTGCCATTGCCTGCATCCAAATTGACCCACAGTGCTTCTTCTCCTCC
The DNA here is from genome assembly GCA_016271365.2 of Neoceratodus forsteri. Classification (NCBI taxonomy): domain Eukaryota; kingdom Metazoa; phylum Chordata; order Ceratodontiformes; family Ceratodontidae; genus Neoceratodus; species Neoceratodus forsteri. The sequence continues at coordinate 998,537,453 of CM028133.1, forward strand.
CTGTTTACCCTTTTGTTCTGTTGCTTTGATTCCTTCTCTTATGTAGAGAGCTACTCCTCCTCCTCTTTTACCCTCTCTGTCCCTCCTGAAGAGAGTGTATCCTGGTATGTTTATGTCCCAGTCATGGTTCTGTGTGTACCATGTTTCTGTGACTGATAAGATATCCAGATGTTCCTCCTCCATCAAGACCACTAATTCAGGAATCTTGTTACCCAGACTACGGGCATTGGTACTCACTGCTCTCCATTTTTTGATGGCTTTACCTTCTGTAGCAGCATCCCTCACTGGCCTTTATACCTTGGTCTTTTTCTCATTTAGTACCCTGTTTTGCAGGGGAAGGCTGGGATTTTCCTGCTGCTTATCAGTGCCTCCCTCCTTGACTAGTTTAAAAGCTTGCCAATGAAGCATTTAAACTGATTGCCCAGAAGACTTGTTCCCTTCCTGGACAGATACAGACCATACTGCCAGTATAGGCTGGTGTCCCTCCAGGTGGAACCCCAGTCCCAAATGAAGCCAAACCCCTGTGTTCCACACCATTTTTTCAACCATTCGTTAAACTGCATGGTGCAAAGTACCCTCGCCTCACCCATGCCACTGACAGGCAGCACATCTGAGAAGGATACTGTGTCCGCTACTTGTCTTAAGCCCCTCCCCAACTCTACAAAGTCCTTCTGCACTGCTCTAATCTCATGATGAGCCAAGTCATTTGTCCCTAGGTGGACAATTATGTCCAGCTCAGACTCCCGTGCAACTGTTCTCGTGATCCTAAGGATACGCTTCCTGTCCCTCCAAGCCATGGCACCAGGCAGGCACCTTACTTCAGTTTTCCCTGCTCCCCCCAGTTCTATCCCCCTAATAATTGAGTCCCCCACCAGGAGCTGCTTCCTTTCCCTGTGGTGCCCTCTGTCTCCTTCCTGAGGGCCTCCCTTGTGACAGTTGTCTGCACCCTCCTTAGTCTCCTCTGCGGGTGCATCCATAGGGGAACTATGCTCCCCCAGAATGGTGTATGGATTGTGGAGTCGAACAACTGACTGGGTGTGCCTCTGTTCCACCACCCTTACCCTCCCTGAGCCCACTGTGGTCCAACTGCTGTGCTTTCTTCGCAACCTCTGAGGTAGTGGTGGTGGCTCTGGTGCTCCCTGGATGGGAGAGGTTCCCTTGCTACTGTCCAGTGTGGACTGAAGATGGGCAACTTCCTCCCTCAGAGCAGATAGTTGTCTGCAAACAGGGCAGCATCTCAGACTCCAGAAAGACTCCCGGAAGACTGCTGCCCCACAGCCATTACATTGTACTACTCCCCACATAACTGTCTACCTTGTTTAGTTTTTGTGTGTGTGTGTGTGTGTGTGTGTGTATGATTGGTGTGTTATATAGAAATATATGTATTTATATAATGTGTATGCTTATATTGTCAGTGCAGTGTGCTAGAGAGGATATGACAATGATATGCACCTTGCCTTCTTGAGGAAATGATGTCAGAACCCCAGTACAAATGAACTATTTCCAGGGGTGGGTGGGGTGAGGGTGGGAAGGGTTTGGGCCTAAACTGTGCCCTCATGAAACAATCAGCTAAAAACTCTGACCTATCGCTGCGATGAGTGTCTTCCTGTCAGCAAGAAGCCATACACGACAATTTGACATAGAAAATACCCTGCTAATCAAACAGAGAAAAATCCAAACATCCAAGTCAGACACAAGTAAACCTCCCCAGCCCCAAAACAGCCTGGTGACTTGTGCTCTGAAAACAGTCAGCCCCAAAACACTTCAGCTGTGCAGAAGGCAGACACAGAAAACAGTATTCAGCCTCTGTGGGTTTAAATTCTTCCTGCACTGAAAATCTTAACAATTGTAACAAAAGTAAAGCAAGTTCCACCTCCGTCTGTTAATTGAAAGACTGCCTTTTCTGATAATTCTAAGTTCCTTATTTCACCCTTCAGTTAGAAGTATCCTCCACCTGAAGAATATTAACATTCCTAAGGAATCTGCTTCAAACCAAAGACAATTGTAAATTGTAAGGTTCATCTCCCTCTGTTGTGAGCACAACTCGCTTTCTTGCAAATCTTGATTGTGACATGCCCCTTGAGGAACACCTTTGTGGTTGAAGCACTGGGGCTCCTTACATCATTCTCTAATACTGGATTAAATCTTTGAAAGCATATTCCTTGACTTGGTGTTGTTCCTGTGAGTACAACCTCTCTACTCTTTACCTAATTTTGACTTGCTTCCTAAGGTTGCACCAACAGACCTCTGTCTTTGATTGTGCACCTTGATGGGAGACCTGAATATGCCAGATGTTAACTTGAGCACATTTGCTGCAGCCACATCCAAAAGCAGAGCCATTCTTGATGTCCTACAGGTGGTAGGCCTCAGACAGCTAGTTCCGGAACCCACTCGTGAGGGACCAATCTTAGACCTCATACTCTCAAATGGGAGAAGTGAGAGGATCTCAGATCTAGAAGTGGGTTGCCATCTAGGAACAAGTGACCATCAAAGAGTGTGGTTCATGTTAAACTCAGCTACAGAGTCAAGCCATACAAAAGTGAGGGTACTGGACTTTAGGAGGGCTGACTTTGGCAAGATGGGAGAGTGCCTCAGAAAAGCACTAGCAAACAGGCTAGAAGGAGATGTGGAGCAACAATGGGAAATCATCAAAACTGCCATCACAGAGGCAACAAGCCTTTGTGTGAAGCAAATAAACAAATCAAAATGAAAGAAAAAGCCACTATGGTTCTCAAAAGAGGTGGCTGTGAAAGTCAGGAAGAAAAATATAGCATTCCGGAAGTATAAGGAAACACAGAAGGAGCAGAACAGACAGTTGTACCAGTTAAGGCAGAAGGAAGCAGGGAGGGAAGTCAGAATAGTAAAGGCCCAAACTGAGGAAAAGATAGCCAACTCGGTTAAGAAGGGGGATAAAATCTTTTATAGGTATATCAGTGAGCGTAGAAAGACAAAGGGAGGGATAGTGAGGCTGAATAGAATGAACGGTGGGTGGGCAGAGGGGGACAGTGAAAAAGCAGGGATACTGAACGAATAATTCTGCTCAGTATTCACAAAAGAGGAGGGGGAAGTGCCTAATATAATTAACAGAAGCACTCTTGACAGGGGGGTCGATCCCAGTCCTTTCATAGAAGAAAGGGTTCTGCAAGAACTCCTGAAACTGAAGGTGGACAAAGCAATGGGGCCTGATGGAATTCACCCCAGAATTCTAAAATAATTAAGAGGGGAACTAGAGAAACCACTGGCTACTCTTTTTAATAAAGCATGGGAGGATGGTGTGGTACCTGAGGACTGGAGGAAGGTGGATGTGATTCCCCTTCACAAATGTGGGACCAAGATAGAGGCAGGAAACTACAGACCTGTCAGTCTGACCTCTGTGGCAGTGAAAGTGATGGAGTCACTTCTGAAGGAAAGAATAGTTGAGTACCTAGAGGCCAGTGGGGCACAGGACCCAAAGCAGCATGGGTTCACAGTGGGAAGGTCATGTCAGATGAATCTAATAGATTTCTTTGACTGGGTGACCAAAGTAGTAGACCAGGGAGGGGCTGTGGACATGGCCTACCTAGACTTTAGCAAGGCATTTGACTCAGTCCCACACAAAAGATTAATAGTCAAATTAACCAGCCTGGGAGTGGGTCCCAGGGTGGTAGCCTGGGTAAAATATTGGCTGGAAACAGGACAGAGAAGGTAATTGTATATGGAGTCCACTCTGAAGAAAGAGAGGTTACTAGTGGGGTACTGCAGGGTTCATTATTAGGTCCAGTCCTTTTTAATGTCTTCATAAGTGACACTGCAGAGCAACTGGAAGGAAAAGTATGCCTCTTTGCAGATGATACAAAAACCTGCAACAGGGTTGATACAAAAGGAGGCGTGGAAAGGATGAGAAGGGACTTGGCAAGGTTGGAGGAATGGCCAAAACTATGGCAGCTAGGATTCAATGCAAAGAAGTGCAAAATAATGCACCTGGGAAACAAGAACCCAGGGGAAGAACACACAATGGGGGGGAGGTAGTAACAACAACAAAAAATGAAAGGGACCTGGGGGTAATCATATCAGATGACCTTAAGGTTAGCAAGCAATGTGAAAAGGCAGTAGGGAGGGCTGGGGGTATACTGGGATGCATTGGGAGAGGCATCAGCAGCAGAAAACAGGAAGTTGTTATCCCTCTGTACAGACAGTTGGAGATAACCCATCTGGAGTACTGTGTCCAGTTCTGGAGACCACATCTCCGCAAGGACATAGACAGGATAGAGGCAGTCCAGAGGAGGGCAACTAAAATGGTGTAGGGTCTGCAAGAGAAGCCGTATGAGGAGAGACTAAAGGAGCTTAATATGCATACCCTCGAGGAAAGAAGTGAGAGAGAGAGGACATAATAGAAACTTTTAAGTACCTCAGTGGAATCAACAGAGTCCAAGAGGGTAGCATCTTTCAGAAAAAGAGACATGCAAGAACAAGGGGACACAATTTAAAGAGAGAGGGGGGCAGTTCAGGGGCAATGTGAGGAATTATTATTTCACAGAGAGGGTAGTGTATGCATGGAACAGCCTTCCTGAGGAGGTTTCGGGGTCTAAAACTGTGGGAGAATTCAAGAATACATGGGACAGACATAAGGCAATTCTTGTGGGGGGTAGGAAGAAATAGGCTGTTGGTTAACTAGGATCTGCGGCCTATCCTGTAGGTAGGTAGGGAAATGGGCAGAATAGATGGGCCAAGCAGTCCTTATCTGCCGTCAAAGTCTATGTTTCTATGTATGTTTCGTTGTTGGGTTTGACGAATAGGGCCTGCCGCTATGCACTCAACCTAAAATGGGACTCCCATAACTATGTATAACAACCTAGTTTGACTTAACCTCAATTCCTGACTGTACTCTAGTACCCTTGTCACTTGTGAAAAAGCCTTGCTTGGACTACTGTCCCCAGGGGTCCTGTCCCTGCTGAGTCCGATGGCCTCTAGGTGCCCAACCAAAGGTGTAATACATAGCTCCATGGTGCTCACAAGCAGGAAAACCTCTCTGGGTCAGGCCTGCTACTCTTTTAGTTTCCCTAAACTGCGGAACTCCCTTACCCTATCACTCAAAGTCACAGTCTCTCTGACATACTTCAAGTCCCTGCTGTTAGCATCTCTTGCCACACCTAACCCATGTGGCTGTTATTGCTGACCAGTCTACTACATCCTTGAATGTCCCCTGACCCCATGCTTTCTTCTCCCTCCACTTGTGCTCTGTTGTTGCCCACTTGTATCATGCACTCCTGTATTAATCATAATTCATTATAGCTCATCTCAATGTATCTGTGATATTTCCTATTGTATTATGTACTTTGTACTTCTGTCAGCCTCATCTGTGCATATGTATTATACTTTATTGATACTAAGCTATTGTATATGACTCTAGACCCTTTCAAAATAGGCCCTGCATATTTTATTTATTTATTTATTGGAATCTCGGATGTACTATAGTACCCTTGTCACTTGTGAAAAAGACTTGCTTGGACTACTGTCCCCAGGGGTCCTATCCGTGCTGAATCTGATGGCCTCTAGGTACCCAACTAGAGGTGAAATACATAACTCCATGGTGCTCACATGCACAAAAACATCTCTGGGTCAGGCCTGCTACTCTTTTAGTTTCTCTAAACTGTGTCCAATAAATAACTAAATAAATGAATAAAATAAATATAATTATATTGCTGAAATAAAGATATCTACTTGGGTTTCTTAGAAAAGTTAGCAATTTGGAACACAGAAACATTGCCTTTGATGGCAGATAAGGACTGCTTGGCCCACCTAGTCTGCCCATTTCCCTACCTACTGGGATAAGCTGCAGATCCTACTTAACCATCAGCCTATTTTTTCCTACCCCCCACAAGAATTGCATTATGTCTGTTCAATGCATTCTTGAATTCTCCCACAGTTTTAGACCCCACAACTTCCTTAGGAAGGTGGTTCCATGTGTCCACCACCCTCTCTGTGAAAAAAATCCCTCCTCACATTGCCCCTGAGCTGTCCCCCCTCTTTCTTCAAATTGTGTCCCCTTGTTCTTGCACGTCTCTTTTTCTGAAAGATGCTACCCTCTTGGACTTTGTTGATTCCACTAAGGTACTTAAAAGTTTCTATCCTGTTCCCCCTCTCCCTCTTTTCCTCAAGGGTATACGTATTAATCTCCTTTAGTCTCTCCTCATATGGCTTCTCTTGCAGACCCTGCACCATTTTAGTTGCCCTCCTTTGGACTGCCTCCTTACTATCTATGTCCTTGCGGAGATGGAGTCTCCAGAACTGGGCACAGTACTCCAGATGGGGTCTCACCAACTGTCTGTACAGAGGAATAACAACTTCATGTTTTCTGCTGGTGATGCCTCTCTGTGTACATCCCAGTATCCCCCAGTTCTCCCTACTTCCTTCTCACATCGCTTGCCAACCTTAAGGTCATCTGATATGATTACCCCCAGGTCCCTTTCAATTTTTGTGGTTGTTACTACCCCCCCCCCCATTGTGTACTCTTCCACTGGGTTCTTGTTTCCCAGGTGCATTATTTTGCACTTCTTTGCATTGAATTCAAGCTGCCATACTTCTGACCTTTCCTCCAAACTTGCCAAGTCCCTTCTCATCCTTTTCACGCCCCTTGTGTATCAACGCTGTTGCAGATCTTTGTGTAATCCAAAGAGGCATACTTTTCCTTCCACTTCCTCTGCAATGACACTTAGAAAGACATTAAAAAGGACTGGACCAAGTACTGGATCCTGCAGTACCCCACTAGTAACCCCCTTTCTTCAGTGTGGACTCCATTTACTGTTACCTTTTGTGTCCTGTTGTGCAACCTATGCTTTACCCAGGCTACTACGCTGGGACCCACTCATAGGCTGGCTAATTCGTTTATTAATCTTTTGTGTGGGACTGTGTCAAATGCCTTGCAAACGTCTAGGTAGACCATGTCCACAGCCCCTCCCTGGTCTACTACTTTGTCACCCAGTCAAAGAAATCAATTAGATTCATCTGACATGACCTTCCCTCTGTGAATCCGTGCTGCCTTGGGTCCTGTGCCCCACTGGCCTCTAGGTACTCAACAGTTCTTTCCTTCAGAAGTGAGTCCATCATTTTCCCTACCATAGAGGTCAAACTGACAGGTCTGTAGTTTCCTGCCTCTGTCTTGCTCCCACATTTGTGAAGGAGAATCACATACACCCTCCTCCAGTCCTCAGGTACCACACCATCCTCCCATGATTTGTTAAAAAGCTTAGTCAGTTGAGTCATTAGTTCTCCCCTTAATTCTTTGAGAATTCTGGGGTGAATCCCATCAGGCCCCATTGCTTTGTCCACCTTCAGTATTAGGAGTTCTTTCAGAACCCTTTCTTCTGTGAAAGGATTGGGATTGACCCTCCTATCCAGAGTGCTTCTGTTAATTGGATTAGGTGCCTCCCCCTCCTCCTCTTTTGTGAATACTGAGAAGTATTCATTCAGTATCCCTGCTTTTTCACTGTTTCTCTCAGCCCACCCACTGTCCATTCTATTCAGCCTCACTATACCTCACTTTGTCTTTCTATTCTCCCTAATGTACCTATAAAATGTTTTATCCCCATTCTTAATTGAATTTGCTATCTTTTCCTCAGTTCAAACCTTTGCTATTCTAACTGCCTTTTCTGCTTCCTTCTGCCTTAACTGGTACACTTATCTGTCCTGCTCCTTCTGTGTTTCTTTATACTTCCAAAATGCTATCTTCTTCTCCCTAACCTTCCCCATCACCTTTTTTGAGAACCATAGTGGCTGTTTTTTTTTTTCATTTTGATTTGTTTATTTGCTTCTGTTGCCTCTGAGATGGCAGTTTTGATGTTTCCGCATTGTCGCTCCACCCCTCCTTCTTGCCTGTTGGCTAGTGTTTTTCTAATGAACTGTCCCATTTTGCCAAAGTTTATCGTGAACCACACTGTTTGGTGGTCACTTGTTCCGAGATGGCTACCCACTTCTAGATCTGAGATCCTCTCACTGTCCCCATTTGAGAGTACAAGGTCTAAGATTGCTCCCTCCCGAGTGGGTTCCAACACTAGCTGTCTGAGGCATTCCCCCTGTAGGGCATCGAGAATGGCCCTGTTCTTTGATGTGGTTGCAGCAAATGTGCTCCAGTTAACACCTGGCATATTCAGGTCCCCCATCAACAGTATCTCCCCTTTCTCTGCCATCATAAGGATGCCATCTATCATATACTTGTCCATTCTCTCCCCCAGAGATGGGGGTCTGTATACAACCCCTATGCAGATTGTGGTGCCATTTTCAGTCTCTAAGGTAACCCACAGTGCCTCCTCTCCTCCCTGATTACTCTTTTGTTCCATTGCTTTTATTCTTCCCTTACACAGAGAGCTACTTCTCTCTCTCTTCTACCCTCCCTGTCCCTCCTGTAGGTTGTGTACCCTAGTATGTTAACATCCAAGTCATGGTTCTCTGTGTACCATATTTCTGTGACTGCCAAGATATCCAGGCATCCCTCTTCCATCAAGACCACCAGTTCAGGGAGCTTGTTGCCCAGACTATGGGCATTGGTACTCATTACCCTCCATTTCTTGATGGCCTTACCCCTTTTTGCCCCATACCTGTCTTAATTGCCTTTATTGTTTTCTTCATTTACCCCTCCCCTTCTCCCTCTCGATGTCTCTATCTTGGTGTTTACCTCACTAATTACTTTGCATTTTTTGGGGGGGAGCTAGGATTTCCCTGCTCCTTTCCAGTGCCTCCCCCACTGGCTAGTTTAAATGCTTGCCAGTGAAGCATTTAAATCTATCACCTAGGATCCTGTTTCCCCTCCTGGACAGATGCAGACCATTGTGCCAGTATAGGCCTGCATCACTCCAGGCGGACCCTCAGTCCCTAGTAAAGCCAGCACCCTAGCCTCACCCATGCCATAGATAGGCAGCACCTCCAAGAAGGTTACCGTGCATGCAATTTGTCTCAGGCCCTTCCCCAACTCCAAAAACTCTTCCTGCACTGCTCTGATCCCTTTCCCAGCATGGTAATTTGTCCCGTAGGTGGACAATGACATCCAGCTCCCTCTCCCATGAAGCTGCTCCTGCCATCCTGAGGATTCGCTCCCTGTCCCTCCAAGTCATGGTGCCAGGCAGGTATCATACCTCCCTCTTCCCTTCCTCCCCCAGTTCTACCCTCCTAACAATGGAGTCCCCCACCAGGAGTTGTTTGCTTCCCCTGTGAGGTCCCATGCCACCCTCCTGTGGTCTTCTTTGTGGAGGTTCCCAGCATCCTCCTTGGTCTCCACTGCAGGTGCCTCCATAGAGGAACCACACTTTGCCAGAATGCCATATGAATTGTGGAGAGGTACAACTGTAGGAGTGCACCTCTGCTCCACCACCCTCACCCTCTCTGAGCCCATTGTGGTCCAACCACTTCTCTTTCTTGGCAACCTCTGAGGCAACAGCGGTGGCACTGGTGGTCACTGGGTGGTAGTGGAGGCCCACCAAATCCTGGCCAACTCAGCCTGGAGATGAGCAACCACCTCCCTCAGCCCATAGAGATGCCTGCAGATGGGGCAACACCACATCCTATAGAACGTCTCCTGGAAGACTGCTGCTCCACAGCCATTGCACTGCACCACTCTCATTATGTCTTATTTCTGGCCCCTTAACTGTTGTTTTGAATACTTACTCTTTTCTCTGTTTATTTATTTTATTTTTTTCTCTCCCTACTTACTTACTGCCTCCATGCCCTTTAAGCTCCCAGTCTTTGTGTTCTGAGACAAGAAGTTCCTATATTTCTTAGCAGTCTCCTTACTTGCTCAGAGTCAGACCTCCAGCAGCTATGGGGGAAAGGAGAGCTACTCTTGTCCTTCTAGGATGGTGAGTCTTTTGTGGCTCTGTGATCATTCCCTTCCTGCTCCCAAACAGGAAGTTCCTGTTGTCAGTCAAATCCAGTGCCTATAAAAATAGAACTAGCTAAGGGTGGGGGAGGTGGAAGGAAGGGAAGGAGGGCAATATAGTCCCAGTAGAGAAGTATGGCTCTAATAGCAGCTCCTTCCTGCTGCTGTTCTCTGCCAGAAGTTATCTAGGTCAGTTTTTAAATCCAAAACACCTGGCTTCCTTCTAGCTAAGACACTCCCCCTACTTTACAGCTCCTTCTACACCTAGAAAATTGCACAGATAACAATTCTCTTCAGCCAACTCAGAAAAACACCTAGATAACTGCAAAGATAATAATTCACTTCAGCCAACCCAGATAAACACACTAACTGTTTTTTTTTGTTTTGTTTTTACTCTAAATTATAGGTCCCAGTAGTAGAGTTCTAGTTCTTTAGTCCCAGTAGAGAAGTATAATTAAAACAGCAGCTCCTGCTTCACAGGAGGTTGACCCTGAAAAACAATTTGACCTCCACAAGCCTGTTGATAGGGTTATCAGCAAGAAGCCAGCGCTGGACAGAATGTATCAAGTGATGGTAGCTGCCCAGAGGTCTAGATATGCTCTTCAGGCTAGTCACAGGAAGGGAAATGACCACATTTTGTTACATTTTGCAAAGGCAGGAGACAGAGCTTAATGAGAATAGGATGCAGACAATTGCTAGGGAAACACTTCCTATGAAAACAGGGCAATGTTTTATTTGGTTTGATAGAGAAAGACAGATTATAGAGAGGAATTCAGAAGAAGGATTTTTGTTTGTAGTACTTTTGTGAAAAGCTATACTGTACATCCTTATTTTTTATTTTATTGTTTATTGATAATAATAATAAAGCATTACTTGGAAATGTCATAACTTATACAGGTTTGCCTATGCTTTCTGACCTATGCCCCATGACAAGTCTTACTTCAGTGGTCGGGGAATTAATGGAAACCCTTCTGAATAAAAGACTGGCAGAGTATATTGAATAAGTGGGTTGCAAGACCAAAGGCATAACTGATTCACAAGGGAATGATCATGCCAAACAAATCTGGTAGATTTATTTGACCGGGTATCCATGAAAATAGTTTATGAAAGAGCAGTAGAGATGCTTTATCTAGACTTTGGCAAGGCCTTCAATACTGTCACACAGGAGACTGATAAAGACACTGAGCAGCCTATAAGTGGGATCCAAAGTGGTAAATTGGATTAGGAACTAGGTAATGGACATGACAGAGTGGGTGGTGGATAATGACACTCACTCTAATGATGGCAGAGTGACCAGTGAGGTACCAGAGGGTTTGGTACTGGAATCATTTCTCTTCAGTGTTTTCTTGGGGGGGGGGCATTGCAGAAGAATTGGAAGGAAAGGTATACCTTTTTACAGATGACACCAAAATCTGAAAAAGGGTATACACTCTGGTGGCAGTGGACAGAATAAGTAGGAATCATGGGAAACTTGAGGAGTGCTCAAAAACATGACAGTTTGTATTCAATGCCAAAATGTCCAAAACCATGCACCTACTGTAGGACATAAGAACCCAAGAGCTCAGTATAGGATGGTGGGTGGGAATTGACAGTCATTAGACAGGAAAGGGACCTTGGTGATATTATATACAGTGAAGCCCACCAGAATCAAGTGCAGTGTCACAGTTTCCCTGCATGACTAAAGGGTTAACTCCCATTGAAACTGCATTGTTCCCTGCAGGAACTCTACTGCAGAACTTTTCAGAACTGGGCTTGAACCTGGTGAGCTTCACTGTATGAGGATCTCAAGGTCACAGGGCAGTGTGTCAAGGGCATGAGTAAGACTAATGGGATACTGTGGTACATAGGGAGGGATATCTCCAGCAAGAGATGGGAGGTGGTGATGCCTCTGTATTGCTCACTGGTGAGACTCTGTCTGGACTACTGTCACCAGTTTTGGAGACCACACCTTAGGAAGTACATAGACAGGGTGGAGACAATCCAGAGGAGGACAGCTAAAATGGTGCAGGGTTTGTACAAGATACCATATGAGGAGAAACAGAAGGATCTGAACATGTACATCCTAGAAAAGAAGAGAGAGAGAGAGAGAGAGAGAGAGAGATGTGACATGATGGAAACCTACAAGGACTTCACATGGGTGAACAGGGTGCAGGGGGAAGACCCTTTCTATTCAGAAAGAGCACCACAACCAGGGGACATGCAATGAAGCTAGGGGGCAGGGTTCAAGTGAAATTTGAGGAACTTTTTCTTCACTGAAAGGGTGGTAGATGCCTGAAACAGATTGTCATTGGAAGTAACGGAAGCTAAAACAGTGGGAGTCTTCAAGCATGTGGGGGTTAGGTATGAGTATATTAGAAAAGTGGTAGGGACATGACGGTCACTGGAGGCCAGATAGGGTCTACAGAGGCAAGATAGTCAGGGGACATCAGGGCCAACCAGGTGGATGAAGGGATCCTTTTCTTCCAGCCAATCCAATGTTTCTCTGTTCTATGTTTCTATTAACCAAGGAAATGAAAATGTTCTTTTTTTTTCTTCATGACTGAGTAGTCTCTGAAGCGAAGTACTCCTAGATTGCAGGGCAAATTTAAACCAAAACAGCTGAAGAATGTAAGATACATGTGACATTCAAAAATTTAAAAGCAAGTAGTACTAATGTAAGCTAAGAGCAGCCCTTAGTAAAATTTCTATTCTAGTATGGACACTATAAAAACGGAAATGTTACCACAAACTGTTTTGATGGTCATTTCCTCTTTCAGCCACTTGATATGAGTTAAAATGCAAGACCCAACCAACAAATGACCTATTTTCAAATTAGAATTTGATACTCTGTGACTATAGTACAAATATTGTGAATGAATATTGCAAAATTACTTTGGACCTTTTCATTTAGAAGTTTGTAAAATTTGTGATGATTTAAACTGACAGAAATTGTGTTTAGACATGAAATCTTGTTTACATTTTGAACTGATAGCATTTCTTCTATTTCAAGGTAAGATTCTTACTTTTTATAATTATAGGATGTTATGGCTATTTTCATAATGGTATTTGAGAGCTGCAGGGCCTCACTTTAGAACTGCTTCATTTGACAGGGACCAAACTCTGTTTTCTTTATGTTAAAAACGTTTTTTTCATGCTGAAAAAACTAAAATGTGTCAATCAATATATTTATTTAGTTTCTGTTGACTGAGTAAGTGCACTAGAGACATCCTGCCTATTTTCAGGCATGACCCAGGTGAGGGGGATACAGATGAATGCCAACTGACCTTGAACCAGATTAAGCTGTTGGTGGTATTTTTAGCAAATGAGTGAAATTTGGCCAGGACACCAGGGAAATTCCCCTACTCTTTTTGATAAGTGCCATGGGATCTTTAACATTCACCTGAACTACCACCAATCCAGGCAGATGGGACCTTGGTTTAACATCTCATCCGAAAGACAGCACCTCAGAAGTGCATCACCCCTCTCATGCTGCACTACAGTGTCAATACTGGGATATTAACCCAAGAACCAGATGTGGGAACTCAACCCACAGCCCTCTGATCTCCTGGCCTCAGAGGCGAGTGTGCTACCTACTGAGCCACTGATACAGATATGATGCTAAGATACCACCTTTTCTCAATATAGAGTAGTGTGGAACCTTTCCTATACACAAATGCTTCATCTCTGAAAAATGAGTATTTTTTACCTTAAATCCAAGATTTGGTTAACTTGATAAACTCATTCTGTAGTCCAGCTATTTAAATCCATCTGTAGCTGGGCACTCCTCTTTGCACTGTTGAGCACACTCCCAGTGGGATAAAGCTGTTTAATTCATGTTGCACATCCTAATGTTTATTATATAATGTCTTAAGATAAATTATATACCTTGTTTGTTCATTTAACTAAATTAGGCAATTTAATTAATTAGCAGGGGAGGTTGTGGATTCACTTATAAATATAACATGCCGCTCATATTCCTTTCATTCTATAATGGACTGCAGGTTCCAAACCTGAGTTATATGTTAGTATTTATTTATGTAAAATGTTTTTCCATGATAGGCACACAGCATCAAAGCTCATTTTCTGTTGCAACTTGGTGGTGGGGGTGTTGCTGTGATAAAAACAGACAGTAAGATACTAGAGCAATGAAACTGGCAGAAACACATTGAAACGACTAACACAAAAGAACAGTGATATTAAAGGAATAATGCCTGATAGGGTGGGTGTTATGCTGGGATAACATCCCACCGGTGGTTGGGGCCGAGGCCACAAGCCGAGGGCTTCCAACACCCGAGAAGGGATGCTATCCCAGCATAACACCCACCCTGGAGGGCATTATACCTATTATACAATGGCTCATTGTTTTATACAGAAAAAAATAATTTTAAAGAATGTTTTTCTCTGTTTAAATTTTTTTTTAAGAGAAGATGCGAACAATCATCAAGTGGAAAAAGGAAAAATGGATGGCAGCATTATCTAGTTGATCAGCAGGGATGTTGTGTCAGGATAACATTCCTGCTCTGATGGCCAACTGACCAATCAGAAGCCAGGATTCTTTCTTGCAATTGTATTACAAAAGAAATAAAAATATATTGTACGTATTAATCATAAGAGTAACAGAGTTTAGGGGAGCAAGGGAGAGGAAAGAAACAGATAAGAAATGTTTGGGCCTTGGATGGTGGGGGGCACAAAGTACACAACATAGGTAGCAATAAGTCAGTAGCAACAAGTCAGTCAACAGTAGGGGGTGGAAATGCAGCAGCTTTAGTGGGGAAAAGAAAGAAAAATGGGTCTGGGAATGGGTGAGGGTAAAGATATGTTAAGTTGCAGACACAGAAGGGGATAAAATGATCAGTAAGGAGGATTTTGCGTGAGATGGACAGGTAAAGGGGTAAACAGAGAGGGGCAGGTGATTGATGAGCTGCAGGAGATGAGAACAAAAGACAGACAGTTAGCAGATGCATGCTTGCAGGGATGGCTCCTGTTTGCATTTATGTGTACTCTTTGTTGTAGCATGCTTATATTATTACTGATGCAATCATGGAAATATCAGTGTACTAAATTCTGTTGGTCAGGTATACTGTAACATGTGTTATTTGAGTTTTGTTTACCATTATTGACTTATGGATTTCTATGTTCTCTCAGTATAATATTGTCAAGAAATACATTCTCCATTAGGTTTGACTGTTATCAGCTACAGGATGAGGGAGGGTGTGCTACTGGACATCAAGGATTCATTGACTTTGGGCAGCATCTGGGATGGGGTTGCCACTAGACACCGGGAATTGATGAGCACTGTCTTTGAAGACACAGACAGATACTCACTGCGCTAGCAGTATAGCTTAGAGGTTAGAGTAATGAGCTCTGAATGAGCTTGGTATATCTGCAGACTGGGTCCTGATTCCCACAACCACCACTTGCATACTGAGCAAGTCATTTAACCTCCCCAGTGCTACCAAGATCCTCCTGAAAACAGGCACTTGTGCCTAGTAGGCCAAACCTGATTGCTAAAAGAATAACCAAAAAATACTCATTTACCAATTCTTTGAGACAAGGTGATGTTAGTGCAATACTGCTTGAAACAATTGTACAAACAATGAGGAACACCACATCACAAAGATACAGGCAACATTTTATCCTTATGTTGCATTTTGCTACTTCTGTGGCTTTATTCATCATCTCAGATTCCTAAATGTAGTTTTTGTAATTAATGCCCATTGTTTGTAAAAATAGATACTTAATAACAAATGCTTATTAACAATTGCACCATGACCCTTACCCAAATAAAGCAGCCCTGGTGTCCTGTGCCACACCCACTCTCAATCCAGTCCAGGCAGTCTCTGGTATCCAGTGGTTACTTTCCTATCTCACCGTTCCCTTAGACAAGTAAGCTCCTAACATCCTGTGCCATCCTCTCGCCATGCTCAAGGTCAGTCAGTCACCGATGTTTGTGTATTTATTTATTTACTTATGTATGTATGTTTTAGGTGACCAGGTGATGTTCATTTGTACTCTCATGCCTCACCCTAGAGTGCCCCCTCCCAAACAAAAAGACAGCCCAGCTCATCCACTCACCATTTATAGCTGATTACTAGCTGAATCACAGCAACAATTCACACATTTCACTTCCACTATGGAGCAGGAATTTCATAGACTGTGGCTTGCGGTACAAACCACTATAGAACTACTTGCTGAGAGCATGTCTGCACTTTATGTACTGCTGGTATCCCTTATCTCTTGTGACTGAGGTTGTCACCACAATTTTTATTTATTTATCGAGAGTGGTTTTCATTATACTACAGTTGATGCTATGTTATTGTGCTTTGTTTTCTGTTGTAGTTGACAATTTTAAAATCTGTGATCACCTTACTGTGTCTTGTAGTATTGTGCCACCATTGAATTGAGCCAGTAGACCCACCCCCCAAGCTATCAGAGAGGTATTTGAGGTGGGGACACAAGGAGGGATTAGGAGGGGGGAAACCAGGATGGGGGGAGAAAGACAAAAGTTGGAGGATGGTCTCGCTGAATGCAAGAAGCTTAGGTAACAAATCAGCCAAACTACAGGCTCTCTTGGCTGTGGGGAGGTTGGACATTGTGGCCATCACAGAGACATGGGCTACCCAGAACCAGGACTGGGATATTATGATCCCAGGGTACAGAACATTCAGAAAGGACAGGACTTGGTGGAAGGGGGGCATGGCACTCTACAAGAGGGAGAGGATAATTTGTATGAGAGAGGAGGGGATGGAGGGAAGGACAGAGGCTGTATGGATGCAGTTTCAAGACTCTAAAAGAAAGACACTGAGGGTGAGGGTAGTGTACAGGCCACCAGCTCAGGGGGGATGACCAGGATAGGGAGTTGGCCAAGCAGATTAGAAAAGTCTGTTGCAAGGGGGACACCATAGTGGTGGGGAACTTCAACCTCCCTAGGGTCGGCTGGAATACCCCAACCGCCACGTGTGCAAAGGGGCAGAGATTACTAGATGCATTTCAGAACTGCTACCTGGTGCAATTGGTCCACAAGCTGACTAGGGAGGGTAGGACTCTGGACCTGGTATTAACAAATGTGGAGGATGTAAGGGATCTGAGAGTGGAGGACCCCCTGGCTGGGCCTCACCATCGTATGGTGTTGTCCACATTCAATATGGGAAGGGTAACAGGAGGAACAGGTACCAGGATGATCAATTTTAAGGGAGCGGACTTTTAAATGATGGGGGAAATTTTGGTTGAGCATCTGGTGGGAATTCAGACATGCATGAGTATCAGCAAAAAATGGAATATTAATAAGAAAGGGCTATCAGAGGCTACTGATACCTGCACCAGGACATGGAGCAAGAAGGGGGAGAGCAACTAAGCCAAGCTGGCTGACTTGGGAGGTAAGGGAAGGGGTGTGGGCCAAGAGAAAAGCATTCCGAAGGCTTAGGAAATCAGGAGGGCAAGGGGACAAAGATGAGTAAATGAAGAAGTCCAGGGAGGTTACCAGGCTAGTCAGAGTGGCCAAGGCTTCTAGACAGCTGAGACTGGCACAGGGAATCAAGGATGGGGAAAAGGACTTCTTCAGATACATTGGCGAGAGGAGAAGAAACAAAGACCAGAGTGTGAGGATTAAGAAAGACTGGGGGTGGGTAGAGAGGGGAGAGGACCATGCAGAGGCACTGAATGAGTAATTCTGCTCTGTGTTCATGAAGGAAAGAGGGGGCAGATATCCCATGGGAAGGATGGAGTGGGCAGGTGGTGTGGGGTGACTGATATTAGCATTACAGAGGACAGGGTGCTGGAGGGAATAAGGGCACTGAGAGTGGACAAGGTGCAGGGGCTGGATGGCATTGACCCTAGGGTACTTAGGAAGTTAGCAGAGATCCTGGAGGTGCCACTGGCAGACCTGTTCAGTATATCACTGGACACAGGATGCGTGCCACAGGACTGGGTGATGGCCCATGTGGTGCCCATTCATAAAAGAGGCCCGAAGGATGATCCAGGCAACTGAAGATTGGTGAGTCTCACTTCAATCATGGGGAAACTCATGTGTTAATCCTAAAAGAGAGGCTGGTGACCATTCTGAAAGACAATGGGCTCCAAGATGGCCATCAGCATGGTTTTGTATTGGGCAGATCCTGACAGACGAACCTAGTCAAGTACTAAGACTGGGTTACCAGGGAACTGGACAGGGGCCATGCAGTAGATGTCCTATTTGGACTTCAGCAAGGCCTTTGACTCAGTGCCACATGGGAGGCTGGAGTGAAAGCTGGAATACATTGGGGTGGGGACAAAAATGGTCAACTTTATCACATGCTGGCTGATTGATAGGCAACAAAGGTTGTTGGTGGTGGGGGAACTCTCATCACCAAGGGATGTTATGAGCAGGGTGCCCCAGGGTTCAGTACTTGGACCAGTGCTGTTTGGGATATTCATAGCCAATATCTCAAATAGGATCCAGAGTAGGATCAGTCTGTTTGCAGATAATACTAAGATCGGTGCTGTAGTAGATGACACAGAGGGTTGCAGGAGGCAGCAGGAAGACCTGACTAAACTACAGGAATGGTCAGAGACATGGCAGTGGGGTTCAATGCCAAGAAGTGCAAAATACTGCACTTCGGAGCAAGGTACCAGGGGAGGAAGTATCAGTTGGGAGGGGTACAGTTGGAAAGCACTGTTGAGGAAAAGGATCTAGGGCTACTAATAACGGGGAATATGAACCACTCAGATCAGTTCAGGGAGGTGGCTGCAAAGGTAGAAAAGATGCTGGGGTGCATGTCCAGGGGAATCTCCTCCAGGCACAGAGAAGTGATCCTACCCCTGTACAGGTCACTGGTCAGGCAACACCTGGAATACTGCATGCAGTACTGGCATCCATTCCTGAAAAGGGACATCAGATTTCTAGAGGAGGTGCAGCATAGGGTAATGGAGATGATCCAGGGACTTGAGGGAAAATCCTAAAAGGAAAGGCTGGGTGAGCTGCAATTATATTCACTGGAAGAGAGACGGGACAGGGGGATATGATCAAAACCTTTAAAGGACTCATTAACATGTACTGATCAATCACCCCCCCCCCCCCAAATGTACAGCATCATAGGTCAGGGACTTAAGGGACTTATCTGTCTAATGCTGTCATCCATTTTCATGTAAAAGAGTGAAAATCGAGTCACTAATGAAGAAAAGTTCCTCTGAAATGTAATCAAACCCGCTGCTCCAGTTTAAACTCCCTGCCACAGTAGCTCCATAAGATGGTGGCTACATCAGTATGCAGTGACATCATCATAGTAACACAGCCCCGAAGCAGTGATGCAGGCTAAATGGGGGCTTAAGAATAATATATAAAATAACCTTAATGAAACACTTCCCCTACAAATCCGTTACCTATGCAGGTGTAACCACCAATTTCACACCTGCACAGATAAAGGATTTGTAGGGGAAGTGCTTCAATAAGGTTATTTCATACATTATTCTTAAGCCTCCATTCAGTCTGCATTATCACTTCGGGGCTGTGCCACTATTATGATGTCATCATGTAGTGACGTATCCACCATCTTATGGAGCTACTGTGGCGGGGAGCTTAAACTGGAGTCACGTTTGTTTACATTTCGAAGGAACTTTTCTTCATTAGTGACTCTGGATTTTCACACTATTACATGAAAGCGGATAACAGCATTATGTAGATATGACCTACGATCCTATGTTTTTTGGGGGGAATTGAGCAATCCCTATTTATGAATCCTCTAAGTACGTTCAAAGCTGGACCATGGACTGAAGACACAGGTATGCAGTTCAATGTATTTCAATAATGTTTTGAACTTTGTGCCATAACTTGGGCATTTTTACATATTTTTGGCCCAGATTTTCAACATGCCTTCTTTGGGACATCTCCTCATGAACAGTATCATTGTCGTTAATGAGGTGTAAAACATTAAAAATAAAAAAGTTATGAGTCAGTATTGATTTTTGCGAATGCAGGCTTGTACGTTCATTAATATTCAATATTTTTACCCCAAATTTTCAGCACAGCCATTTCTTTGCAGCACCACATGAATGTAACAGCTATCATTTTTCAACTCCTGCCCAAAATGTGTTTTTGCATCCTGAAAATTGATTTTGCAGTCCCTGGACCGGATATTCAGACTGCGCCAGGCTGTGGCGCAAGCCTAGGCGCAGCGCAACCTGGCCTCGCAGGGGCATTGACAGGGTGATATTCAATGGAGCTGCGACATGGCACAGCATCATTAAATATTGCACCCTGGCCACCCGCAGTGCGCATGGCGCAGTGGCACTGCACCAGTGCAAGTGTCCAGAGTGGAGCAGGGGGATGCGCTAGTGCAAGTTCTGTTGAGCTAAGCGCAACAACTGTGATATTCAAAAGTGCACATGCAAATGGGGCCATAATGTATGCAATGTGCAAATGGGTCCATTTGCATGTGATTATGGCTCCATTTGCATGCAGGTGCGCCAATCCCCGGCGACTTGCACCTGGCGCCCTGTCAGGCAGCAGCCGTCGGGAACCAATGCCCCTTGCACAGTGTGGCAATGCACCCCTCTGCCCGATTGTGGGCATATGTAGATTTAAATAATCATCCAATATCCCTGGTGGTCCAGTGGACCGCCGCAGCCTGATCGCAGGCTTCAGTATGAAAATAATATGTCCATTATCCCTAGTGGTCCAGCGGTTCCCCCTCCCACCCACCCATTTAGCCCCACAGCCCCGCCTCCCCGGTCAGCGTGGACGGCAGCACCCCACCCACTTGCCGCCCCACTGCAAGCCGACTGACACCATACAGTAGGGCTGTACACCCATTGGTCCACAGCATGAGCCAATGGGCGTGTAGCCCATACTGTACTACACAGTCCAGATCTGTGAATGGATCCATTTGCAACACATTTATGAACCTGTTACATTTTGCAAATGTATGCTTGTAACTTTAGTAATTTACAATATTTTTACCCCAAATTCCTCAGCTGCAGGCCAGCCCAGTGGCGCTGAGGGTTAAGGTACTGGATGCCACTGTCATTGAAGGCACAGGTCAGGAAGCATAGAAAAACCAGGAGCAGTTGCAGAATTCACAAAAAATTATTTATTTACACTAGCAGTATCATAAAATAAACTTGTTCAGTATAACTATTTACAAAGTCAAAATAAAATAACATTTTATTTCAGTCTCTGTGTCCCTTGTTCTCCTAATCTTTCTTGCAATTGCAGCTTAGCTCTTTTATAAGTCTTTTCGACCCCCATTCTTGACAAACATCCTGTTCTTGTCAGTGTTCTGTTCTTGTAAGTTTCAAGAGCTGCTAGAACACAGTGTGCTTTTTGTTGAGACCCCTTTTGCAAAAGGCTGGAGGCTTTGTACTCAAGTAACCTATGAAGTTCCTGAAAGCTGTTTTTCAGTCATCTCAAATTATAATTATATACATTTCAACAGTAATTCTATATATTTTCCAAATACAAGGGATCCCAATATCAGTTTCATTTCCATACAATGATTTGCACATATTTCTATATTAGATATGCAAGGGAGGAAAAATAGACATCAAGGAAAAATAGAGAGACAGTGACAATTGTGATTGTTGGGATGATCAAATCTGAAGTCTCACAGGAAAATTTTGTTGCACAACCAGACAGAGAAGAGAAAGGAAAGGAAAGGAAAGATCCTTGCATTTAAACACTTTCTCCATAACAAAATGGTACAGGGTCCTATCCTGCCCTGTCATAGCCGCACCTCATGCCATGCCAGCAACTCAAGTTTGGGAACGATCCCGGGCCACTGGGGGTCAGCAGGGCACACAGAGGATTGAGCATCCAGAGGACTGGTCTCCTCTTTCAGGGGAGGGAGGATATGCCATCCTGCTTGTTGCTTACCTTATAGCAATAGCTAGAGGGAAATTTGAGTTCAGAGGCACATTGCTGACTTATGCCATTGTGGGAGAGAAATATGGAGGAAAACAGAGCTGGAAGACTCTGTGATGGCCACACCAGCACCCGTTCCAGCTCCGTGACATCTGGATATTTGTCCGAGTGTGGGAGAGTGTTGGCGCCCCTTTGCCTCCACCCTGTCATGGGGGGGGTGAAACCCATGTGGCATTGAAGGGGATGTTGGATGGGAAAACGGTGGGGCCAGAGACCAAGTCCCTTCTGAGGGAGGGGCTGGAGCCACCTGCCAGGCTTCCAGGAGGATAAAAAATAAATAAATAAATTCTTCAGCTGCAGCCCTATTGGCTCTGGCCAGTGTTTGTTTCTCATGAGATGGCATCAGAACACTACGAGCCACTGTAGATGAACTCCTGATGGCCACCTTTTTCCCCAAGGGGTCACAGGGGTTATAATAGTCCATGGGCAATTGGCTCCCTTTTTGTTGGTTTTGACTGTAGGAGTTTACAGGCGTGTCACTGAGGGTAGGCTTCAGGTGTCATAAAATAAGTTTCCCAGCAGTGGGGATGGGCTACCACTGCAGATTTTTTAAGATACTGTAAACTTGTACCCATGTTGGCAGGGATGCTCTCCTGGTGCCACACTGAAGAGCTGGGTGAGGGGGTGACAGTGCATCTGACCACATCATATGTGTTTTATGCACCTGTAATTACTGAGTTTGATTAAAAACATGTGAAAACATCTTATGAAAAATTAAAAAAACTGTACTACGCATATGCACCTAGCACTATTTTTTGTTGTTTATAACTTTTTTATTTTCTATTTTTTTTTTTACTCTGAAAACACCAAAAGCACCACCTTTGTAGCAGGATCTAACAAACCTTAAAGTATCAGGTTTTAAATAAATAGATGCAGTGTGATCTAGTGGTCAGAATATTAGCTTCAGAACCAGAAGATTGCTGGATCAAATTCTGCTAAACAAAATACTTGCTGTCTGACCCTGAGTAAACCACTTAAAATCTCAGTCCTCCAGTCCACCTGCTGCAAAAATAGGTAGAAACAGGACCCCACTGGAAATGAGATGTTTTAACACACCTGTGTTATCCAAGGTAAATAAACTGTAAAATGTAGCCAGCCCATTGGTGCAGCAGTAGAGCTTCCACTCACGATGCCAGAAGCCTGGGTTCAGGAATGAGCTTGGGTCATCAGGCACCAACCAAGGGGAGAGAGATTGATTATAAGTCTAATTAAGTATTCATGAGCCTAACAAGGCTCCTGATTGGCTCTGGGATTAGTCATTGATATCTTAGAAATGACCAATCCAGCAGTCAACTGATGCTGTTCGACATGCATGGCCTGAGCCACTCTACTTTAAAGTTGAATTGCGGTAGAAATAAATAGGGAAAAAGAAAGTTGTTATTGTGATTAGACTTATAGCTAGAAAAACAACCTTGTATCCAGTCATTTCCTTGGATTAACAACTGGCTTGAGGGAGGTGGCCCTCGGCTGCACCTTGGGTCACCCATCCCCCACCCAGTAGTTAATCCTTCAGAAATGACCAGTTTCTTGATTGTTATTGCTTAAGTGTGTCAGAGGGTGCTCTTCCATTCTGGAGAGGGAGTGCAGTCATGGCCTGGTGCAATACTGCCATCTGGGTGACCACACATGGCAGTGCACTTGGAATGATGTATTGCACAGAGAGACACCATTGGTGACACAAACCATGCCCTTCATATGAGTTTGCTTTTCACCTCAAAACTGTCATCCTGGGGAATAAAACATAGAGGGGAAATGCTAGACAGAGCAACAACTAGGTTCAACCCCTCACAGTCCTTACATGGGCCATCCCTCCATGAACCTGATATGTTCTCCAGCATGTAAGTGAGGGCCTGCCAAACCAGCCATGGGGGGGGGGCAATGGAGAAGAAAAATGAAGGTCATACTAAGGGTCTGAGAAGTCTGGTGATGGGGTTTAGGGTGTCAAACTATGCTAATAGGCTTGTACAGAAGAAGCATAAACAAATTAAAAAAAAGAAAGAAAGAAATTGGAAAATAAAGAAAATCTCAGTTGTTTTTCCATTACTTGAAATCACATGGGGCAGGCTTAATTATCATATTTTTACTTAAAATTTGCTTACTGAATGAAAACCCAATGACTTGAACACCTATTTTCATGGATGACCCAGATCATTCTTAATACATATAAACATTCATAAACAAGTCTAATTATGACAATAAATTAGCAATAACAATAACAAACAATTCAACCATAACGCCTGCATACAGATTGATTAAGACATTTTTGTAAGACTGACTTAAACACTTTTTCTAGCTGTATATTTTGCATACTATTTGGAAGACCATTGCAATATTTAATAGCTGTGTACAAATAGGATCTCAGGTCCAAAGCAATCCTATAAAAATGGGTTTACATTGTTTTCCCATAGCAGATCTGGTGATTCGATTACCTGAATCATACATTAAAACATTCATAAATGTAAATGCTGTTGAGTTAGAGAGTAACTTTTTAAAATTTAACAAAATAAAATATGTAAAGAAATACAACATCACACATACCCCCATAAGGCAAAGCATCAAGGGATGTATATGCAAATCACCATGAAATGTTAGGCTGGTTCAGCTTTAAGCAATAATGAGAAACATAGAAACATAGAATTTGATGACAGATAAGGACCACTTGGCCCACCCAGTCTGCCCATTTCCCTACCTAATGGATAAGCTGTAGATCCTAGTTAACCAACAGCCTACTTTTTCCTACCCCCACCTCCTAGAATTGCCTTATGACTGTCCCATGCATTCTTGAAATCTACCAGTTTTTGACTCCACAACCTCCTCAGGAAGGTTGTTCCATGCATCCACAACCCTCTCTGTGAAAAAATACTTCCTCACGTTACCTCTGAGCCATCCCCCCTCAATCTTCAAATTCTTTTTCTGAAAGATGCTACCCTCTTGGACTTTGTTGATTCCCTTGAGGTAGTTGAAAGTTTCTATCATGTCTCCTCTCCTCCTTTCCTCAAGGCTATACATATTAAGCTCCTAAGTCTCTCTTCATATGTCTTCTGGTGCAGACACTGCACCATCTTAGTTGCCCTCCTCTGGACTGCCTCCATCCTGTCTATGTCTTTGCAGAGATTGGATCTCCAGAACCACACGCAGTACTCCAGATGGGGTCTCACCAGTTGTCTGTACAGAGGGATAATAACTTCCTGTTTTGTACTTGTGATGCCTCTCCCTATGCATCCCAGTATCCCCCAGCCCTCCTTACTGCCCTCTCACATTGCTTGCCCACCTTTAGGTCATCAGATATAACTACCCCCAGGTTCCTTTCCATTTTTGTTGTTGTTAGTATCTCATCCCCCCATTGTGTACTCTTCACCTGGAGTTTTGTTTCCCAGGTGCATTACTTTGTACTTCTTAGCATTGAATCTAAGCTGACATACATTTGACCATTCCTCCAACCTTGCCGAGTCCCTTCTCATCTTTTCCACCCCACCTTGTGTATCAACTCTGTTGCAGATCTTTGTGTCATCTGCAAAGAGACATACTTTTCCTTCCAGTCCCTCTGCAATGTCCCTTATAAAGACGTTAAAGAGGACCAGTCCTAGTACTGAACCCTGCAGTACCCCACTAGTAACCCCCCTTTCTTCAGAGTGGACTCTGTTTAGTATTACCCTCTGTGTCCTGTTCTCCATCCACTTCTTTACCCAGGCTACCAACTTGGGACCCACTCCCAGGCTGGACAACTTGTATATTAATCGTTTGTGTGGGACTGTGTCAAATGCCTTGCTTAGTCTAGGTAGGCCATGTCCACAGCCCCTCCTTGATCTAATACTTTGGTCACTCAGTCAAAGAAATCTATTAGATTCATCTGACATGCTCTTCCCACTGTGAATCCATGCTGCCTTGGGTCCTGTGCCCCTCAGGCCTCTAGGTACTCAACAATTCTTTCCCTCAGAAGTGATTCCATCATGTTCCCAATCACTGAGGTTAAACTAACAGGTCTGTAGTTTCCTGCTTCTGCCCTGCTCCCACTTTTGTGAAGTGGAATAACATCTGCCCTAATCCAGTCTTCAGGTACCACCCCATCCTCCCATGATTTGTTAAAGAGGGTAGTCAGTGGTGTCACTAGTTCTACCCTTAGTTTTTTTAGAATTCTGGGATGAATCCCACCAGGCCCCATTACTTTGTCCACCTTCAGTTTTAAGAGTTATTTCAGAGCCCTTTCTTCTGTGAATGGGCTGGTATCAACCCCCATATTTATAGTGTTTCTATTGTTTGGTTTAGGTACTTCCCCCTCTTCATTTGTGAATACTGAGCAAAAATATTTGTTTAATATCTCTGCCTTTTCACAGTCACCCTCTGTCCACCGCCTCTCCATTATTAAGCCTCACTATCCCTCCCTTGGTCTTCCTTTGCTCCCTGATGTACCTATAAAAAGTTTGATCCCCCTTCTTAACTGAGTTAGCTGCCTTTTCCTCAGTTTGGGCCTTTGCTGTTCTGACTGCCTTCCCTGCTTCCTTTTGCTTTAATTGATGTAATTCTCTGTCCTGCACCTTCTGGGATTCCTTGTACTCCCTGAATGCTTTCTTTTTCTCCCAAGTTGCCAAAGGGCCTCTCACACAAATTATATTTCTCTCACCCTCTGTCTCCTCTCTAGGCCACCCTTCCCATGGCGCAGCTTACTTTCCCTCCCTTGAATCAGAGCTCCAGGATGCTGCCATCTCGGAATCGAAGGCGACACTTCCCCACAGAGCAGCTTACCTTCTCTCACTTGAATTGGAGCTCCAGTATGCTGCCTGCTCTGAATCAAAAGGTAACAGAGACTACAGGTGTTTCTTTAAGCTGAGACTGATTTCAAAACTAGGGCCCTTTTTCCTCCACTCAGAACTGTCTGCTTCAAACTGAGACTGGCATCACATTCTGAACTATCGAGCTAGCAGGGGAACAAGTGGAGCAACAGCTCTTTACTTTTAATTGTTGCTGGGACTGAAGTTCTGAATTTTAAACTAATTTTTAAACTTTTCAGTGCTGCCCGATTCACACTGCTACTAGGCTCAATTAGTGAGGGCTTAGCTAGCACTAACTAGATCGGCCTTTCCTGCAGCCGCCTCGCGTCTGCTCCCCACCCTCCCCCACCACACCCACTATTTTCTGGCAGTAGATTTATAGGGTTGATCGTCATGTGACTGTCTTCTCTCTTTCCCATCTGCAGCTTATAACAAGACACCTATGGAGTGTGTCTGTTTTGTGTTTAGCACTGAAGTATCTGTTTCAGCTGAAGGCTTTTATCAATGGTTACATACAAGGTAGCTAGGGACCTAGCAAGAATTTTATTTTATTTTTTTTAAATGCCACATTTCATCACAAGTGGGTAGTTGCATTGTGGCTTCTGGAAATTAAAAAAAACAAACTAAAGAAAATAAAAAGTAGTACCATGGTGTCAAAAAATTAAAAAAAAAAAAAGAACACACTGCCTTATGGCTACTACATTGTTATCCCCATTAATCCTATGTGATGTGACCAGCTGTCCCCTTGTCAAAGATTGTTCACCATGTAATAATTACTCCCTTGAAGGCTATAGGGTAACCCTCCTGGGGGGCTTAGTCATTGCTCCTAAAGCACCCCACCACAGGTTTAGCTTGCCTTAGTTGTAAGGGAACTCACATACTAGGCACTCATCTGATTGCCCCACCAGCCACAGCACTGGGCATGCCAGGTGGTAACAGGTTATATCTATTACTCTGTGGCCTCCTGCTCCTAAGATGAGGGGATGTGGACAGTAACCCTGGCCCCCCCAACACTCTTTCTCACAATGGCCCTTTACACTAGTGGTGGGCGAAGTGATTTGCAGAGTAACACGGAATCCGCTAAGTGCTCCACAACACGAAGTGGAGTACTTTGCATTATAATGGGGAAGGCGAAGTCCGTTGGAAACAATGACTTTGCGTTATTCCGCCTTCCCCAAACCACTTCTCCACCAATTTTAAGGTGAAATACATTGAAATCAATGTACTTCACCTTGTTCTTGAGCTTCAAAGATGAATTTTGCAGTGCTTTATGGGGTTGCAGGTCACATAGACTTTGATTGGTCTGCACAGACTCAGTTCTGTGTAGTGTGTGTGTAGTGGAAGATGGAGACAGTTTCCTCTCAGAGATCTGTGATTCATATCCTCTAAAAGCTTTTAAAAAAGTATTTTTGAGGCTTCTTTTTTGCTCACAGTTTACTACATCGAGTATAGGAAACCCTCCTGTGCTCATATTATCGAGTGTTTATTGTTTGTGTGTGGATTTTGAATGTTAATTTAGAACAGTCAGTCTGCGTACTGTGAAGTGTGCTTTGGGAGAGGTGCATATCTGTGGTGTAGGTAGATTAACTGGGAGAAAAAGGCAGTCTTTCTGTTTTGGTTATATTTTTCTTGTATAACTGTGTTAATGTATGCACAGTAATATTTTCAGTAATCCTTGACATTTTTTTTCTGATTGTTGTGGTGCAGCAGTGCATAATTTCAGTTTGTTTAAAACATTTGGTTATATTACTAAAGGTTTTCAATTTGCTATGCATTACTTGTAGTGAGTGTGTGTGCGATGTGTGCCATTAAATCAGACACCTTTTACTGTGCCACACAGTAACTGTGGCAGTGTGAACCTGCTATCCACTGCACCTGCATGAATTTTTTATACTGCTTTGTGATGTCTTTACTGGTAGTGGACTGTTACTGCTGTGCACTACCCCCCCAAACCAGCAAAAGGTATTATTTTCTAGATTTGGATTTGTGACTTATGAGCACTGGTCAGGTGTTGTTGTGCCTTTGCGTCTGCATCTCTTGAGTGCGCAGCATAATCTTAATCTGTCTGTGCGTTTGTAGTACACCATTAATTTTGGGAGACTTTGCATTTCTTGTTACACTCTCTTTTCACTTCGTCAGCACTGTGGAATTTTCTGTACATAAGACAGCAGCATTTTTGAGATGCACATTAATTCTGGTGACTGTCTATGACCACTGCACACATGATGGAGTGCACCATTAATTCTGGGAGATTTTGCATTTTTTGTTACCCTCTCATTTCACTTCGTCGGCACTGGGTAATTTTCTGGACACAAGACAGTAGCATTTTGGGTATGCAAATTAATTCTGGTGGCTGTGTGTGACCACTGTGCACATGACTGAGTATGCCATTAATTCTGGGAGACTTCACATTTCTTGTTATGCTCTCATTTCACTTCGTCAGCACTGGGGAATTTTTTTGGACACAAGACAGAAACATTTTGGGGATGCACCTTAATTCTGGTGACTGTGTGTGACTACCGCATGCATGACGTCTGAGTGTGCTATTAATTTTGGGAGACTTTGCATTTCTTGTGCTCTCAATACACTTCGTCAGCACTGGGGAGTTTTCTGGACACAAAACATGAGCATTTTGGGGATGCACATTAATTTTGGTGTCTGTGTGTGTGAAGGGCTGCCAAATATTGTTGTCACTTTACTTTACTTCGCGTTAAGGCAGAATGACAACACAAAGTAATAATTACTAGGTGAAGTGTGCCTTTTGCATTGACCACTCCGGGTAGTGAAGTGACAACGCGAAGTGCCCACTTCACGGACACTTCGCCGGCGGAATTTAAATTCACTGCATCTCTACTTTACACATGGCCTCAGAATAGCCCATATTAATGCCAAAAGCATTATATCAAAGATCCATAAACTGGAAACCTGGGTGCTGCTACACAAACCTGATGTTCTTGGTATCAGAGAATCGTGGCTGAAACCTGCATGCCCTGACACTCTGTGCCACATACAGGACTATAATATGTTTAGAAATCACATACTAGGCCCTAAGAGAGGTGGTGGAGTCTTGATCTACCTGAAGGATTACATAACCAGGTCCATCACTGCCTCTAGCTTGGCCCAAGAGGGAACCCTAAAATGGCTGCTAATGGAAATTACCATTGGAGCAGCACTCAAATTATATCTTGACTGTGTATATAACCCTCCTCTGCATGGGATTGATGGACTAAGAAAAATTATTACAGAAGTTGCCGGTGTCTCACCAGCAAGGGACACCATTATCCTAGGCAATTTCAATCTAAATTGGCTAAACAACAAACAACACAGTTATGCTGAACTGCTCAAAGAAACAAGTCTTACACAGATCACTGAATCACCCATGCGGCATAACTCCAGAACAGGCAATTACACAGTACTCGATTGGATCCTGACAAACAACACAGTTAGGGTCAGTACAGCGGGAGTCTTGTCAGACTCCATCAGTGATCACTCCCCCACTTTCTGCACCTGGTCATGCCGAAGACACAAGCCCCCCTCTAAGATCACCTCTTTAATGAACTTCACTAAGGTAGACATGGACACACTGAATAGTGACCTGGGAGGCATAGACTGGCCCATCTTCTTCTCACTGAAGGATGTGGACACGGCACTTACATTCTTCACTGCCACCTTAACCTCGGTACAAGACAAACACTGCCCTATGACTACTCAGCGCATAAGGGGAGGGAACATAAAATTGGTCACCAGGGAGCTAGTTGCCTTGATGAAAGAGCGGGACAAGGTATGGGTTTCTCACAGGGTCTTACCCACCCCAGGAAACTGGACTGTGTACAGGCAACTGCACAACCGCTGCAAGTGTGACATCAAATTCCTAAAAGCCTCATATTTCAAGGCTCAACAGTCTCAGGCCCTTAGTGATCCCTCTAGGTTCTGGGTGGCAGTGAACTTTGTCCTTAATCCAACCAAACAACAAGGAACTATCTCCCTTGAGAGCAATGCTGGCCTACAAATGGATCTTGAAATAGTGGCTAACCTCCTGAACAGCATTTTCTCAAACCTAGACTCCTACTTAACCCAGCTTCCCACTGTGTCTCAGAGCTCTGTTCAGTAGGGTAATACTACTGTCACTCCATCATTCTATTTTAAAGTAATACCTCCAAAAGTCTCTACCCAACACTGGCAATGTGGGGAGTGAAGGGATCACACCACAACTCCTCAAGCTAGTGTCAGCAGCTGTAGCAAAACCCACTGTCACACATAATCAACAATTCCCTGATCGCCTCCCTGGTGCCAGCACTCTGAAAATAAGCCATAATAGTCCCCATATTCAAGGCTGGTGATCTGCACCTTCCTGACAACTACAGACCTGCATCTATTCTGTCCCACGTGGGTAAAATACTTGAAAGGATGGTCCTCCACCAGTTATCGGAGCACATTGATAAAAACAGCCTGCTATCCACTGACCAACATGGGTTCCATAGAGGCTTCAGTGCCACCACTGCACTCACCAAATTCACAGATCACGTGCTCAGAAAAGCAAACAAAGGGAATCTCTTGGGGGCTATATTTGTTGACCTATCAAATGATATGGTTGACCATGCAATGTTACTAAACACCCTTCTTCCCTGGGCTTCACCAACAATGTCACAAACTGGGTACATAGCTACCTAGCCAGCAGGACCCAGCTGGTGAAATTAGGCTGTATCCAATGAACCACACTCCAAGTGCAGACTGGTGTTCCACAGGGTTCCATACTAGGTCCCTTACTGTTCTCTCTTTTTGTTAATGCCTTACTCACTGAATCCTTAAACTGTAACAGAATAATGCATGTGGATGACCTCATTCTCTTCAAAAGTGGAAACAGCCTCCCTGGGTTAAACCTCAACCCAAATGCAGCCTTTTCGGCAACAGTACTCTGGTTCACACAGCAAAGGCTTCTCATAAATACCAAGAAAACAAAGTGTATGCTGTTCAGCTCTAAGCCTAGGCTAGCAAAGTGCACCCTTGACAACACCAAAGCCCTCAACATACTAAACCCTGATAGATCAACGCTCAAGCTGGTAAGGGACTTCAACTACCTGGGGGTGTCACTTGACCCAGCCCTTACATTTGAATACCACATCAGCTCAGCAATAAAGAGGGTAAACCAGCGTATAGGAATGTGTTACAAAATTGGGCACCTCCTATCCCCTGAGGATAGTCTAGCAATTGGGAAGGTTCACCTCCTCCCCATACTCAAATACTGCTTCCAGTAATAGTCCTTCCATCCCTTTCTCTGCGCAATCACTTGGATACAACATACAACAACATATGCAGATTTTTCACCCAAGCCCCATACCATACTCACCACTGTCACCTCTATCAATCTCTGGGATGGCTCCCCGTCCAAGTGGAGAGACCTCATGCTCGGATTATTAATATCTAAAATCTTGCAAGGAGAAGTAAGATCACCTTTGGTGGGGCTGATAATGCTAAAAAGTAACAGAAATGAACTGAGGTCCACTGGTTGCCGACTTTTGGAATACCCAAGGAGAAACACTGAGCTGGGAAGGACAGCCTTTTCCTATGTAGCACCCAAGCCATGGAACTCCCTCTCAAAGGAACTGCAGTCTCCGGTTGCACCTCACACATTCAAATGAAACCTCCAGGTACTTATGTTTGGCAGATGCATAGGCACATGCCACACTAAGTGATGGTCAGACCTGTTGACTCCCAGTTATGGTATAAGGCTAGCCCAGTAAACACAGATGCACTTATTACCATAAGCTAGATTCTTATTAAGTCAAATTGTCCTGGAAACAGCTGATCATCTGATGGTCGTATGTCTGCTACACTGTTACTATTTGTCATCACCTGTACTGCAATGTTTCTTTCTCCTCTACACTGTACCTGTAAAATATCTGTGACTTGTAGTTGTTGTGCCATCTAAGTGGCCTGGGTCATGCCTGAAAATGGTCCCTGGGATCTGTGCACCTACCCGGTTAACAAATAAATAAATAAATAAAGGTTGCAAACAACAGGTACAGACATGTATTTCATCCTACCAAGGACTCATCAGTGTGCCATGTCTGTATTACATCCCAGGGGAAATGAACCAGCCCATAGCTGGTGTTACAGGTTTGGGTCACGTTGAGCCCCCTGCCCCCTTAAAAAAAAACAAGAAAAAAAAGCTGAAAGACAAAGAACCTCAGTGCAAAAGCACTGAGGCAGGAATTACCCAAAGGGCATTTAAAGAAACACAAAAGTACACATACCTCCATAATGCAAAGCAGGATGGGATGTATTTGCAAATCACTGTGAAATTTTAGGTTGGCTCAGCTTTAAGTAAGAATGCATGGTGCCAAAGGTCCTCTCACCCATCCCAAACCCAGGTAAAGGCCTGTCCAATCCAGCAGCACTACTACTACTGCACAGCAAGCTAACAGCAACCATTGAGCAGTGCTTCAACATAGTACATGCCCATCCTCCCACCCAGAGGTGTGCTCTCTTTTATAAAGAGTTAGTGCATCTAAAAACAATCAGCCACTTTCCCACCCCTCTTTCTTAACTTGTATTGGTCTGCCCTCCCAATCGATCCCCCCCCTACCAAATGGTTTCTTTCAAGCTCTACACTACATGGATTCTCCTCTAACTGCCCTAGAAGTGTGCCCCTACTTAGCAGGATTGCAAAACAGTTTTCTGCTTGGGTAGTCCTCTCCAATCTGTAAGACCATATCTCACCTTTCAACAAGCAATTATTATTGTGTTCTGAAAATGTTGACAGCCCATATTGATCCTGTGTCCTAATCCACAGCTCTTAACTTACACTGACTTGTTTCACACTGATACTGGCAGTATTATTTCTATTCTCCAATTCCTTCTCTCCCACTACACCCCTATCTAATTTCTGCCATGAACTCCCTTCTGTCAGTCCTATTCCTGTCTTTTTCTTCCCCCTTCTCACACCTGTCTTTTCCATTCTCTGCAACAAACCCCCATCTTTAAACACATACACACACCCCTCTAAGTGTGTCCCCTCCCGTATAAGCCATTACCCCCTCCCTCATCCACCTCTCCCAAATGAACTCCTACCCTGCCTCGCACCCCACCACCACCCTCTCCCATCACCCCACTATTGGCCATTCTCCTCACTCACCTAGTCCTCATTGCTTCCTGTTCTCTCAGCCTTGAAGGCCTCTATCGCCTATCCTCCCCTCTCCAAAACTCACCTTTCTCCTCCCCTACCCCAAAACAGAAGTCTCCAAAACTTAAGCACTACTTCCTCCTCCTCCATTTCTTTCTCTTTATCCTCTCTGCCGACATCCACCCCAACCCTAGGCCCCTCTCTCAGTCTCTCCTTGATCTTCCAAAAGGCCTTAAAATCTGTCATTTCAATGTCAGAGGCCTTCTCCCTAAGATTGATTCCATCCAAGTCTGGGTCACCCAACACTCCCCTGACCTCTTATGTGTTACTGAAATCTGGCTCTTGTCACAAATACCTGACTCTCAACTATCCATCCTTAATCATTGAATATTTCAGCAAGACAGTGTAAAACATGGAGGTGGTGTGGCAATCTATGCTCGGTCCAATTGTACCTTGTCATCCATCCTCCAATGTGTCCAATCCTTCCTCCCATGAGTGTCTGAAAGTAAACCCATCACTGAGCAATTCAAATCCCTAAACCTAACACAGCTAATCCTGGAGCCTACCCATCCAAACCCCGCCTCACAGGACCACTCCATCTTTGACTGGATTCTTTCAACCCATCGTCACCAGATAGTTGCTGCTGCCACTCTCCCTGACATCTTCAGCCATCACCTTGTGACTAAATGCATCTGCAAACTTCACCTCCCCTGCTCACCCCCATTCTACAGATGTGCTTGCTCCCCCAGATCCTTTGTCCCTGAAGACCTCCTTCATGATCTCCACTCTATCGAGTGGTCCCTACTGGACTCAACTCCTGACATAGACACCACTCTGTCTATTTTTACTTACTTGCTTCTAGGCATCTGGAAACAACATGCCCCATATTGGAGGTGCAGAGTTAAACATTACCATCAACCTTGGATTTCTGCAGACACCATACACTTATGTACTGTAGGCCTCATGGCCACCTACGGGCCCATCTCAAAGCTGCTAATGCCAATTCCTGCCTATATCTCTATATGGGCCCAGAGAAACACCTGAACCAGAACTATAAGGTCTGCCAGAGATTCATACTTCTGCTCCCAGCTTCACATAAACTATAACTCATTTGCCAACTTCTGGCACACAATACATTCTTTCCTAGCCCCCCCACTCAACAATCCACCCCCACACTTGTCATTGAGGGGATGCCAGTCTCTGACCCAGCCTATGTAGCATCTAAACTTTACTCCTTTTTCATAACCTGTACACTTCCCTCCAACCTCTCCCTCCTTCCACCTTCCTGCTCCACAAATGGATACGCTTCCCCCTCGGTCTCCTGCCATGAAGTCTGCTATGCTCTTCTAGCTCTCAACACCAATAAGTCTAACCCAGACAACCTTGACCCTTCCCTCATTTGCATCTCTGTACCTGCCATCTCTCTCCCACTTACACATCTAGTGAATGACTCTTTCTCCCTTGGCATGATTCCCCGGTGTGGAAAACTGCAAAATGTATTTACCTTCCTCAAGTGTGGGGATGCACGCACACCAGATAACTATCACCTCATACCCCTTCTCTCTTCCCTGGCTAAATTTCGGGAATCTGTAGTCCTCTCTCAACTCACTGATTTAATCAACTCCCCAAAGTTTATCTCCCCTTTCCAATCAGGATTTTGAGCTAATCACTTGACTGTCACCCCTCTCTGTTGTGTCACTAACTCTGTTCTTTCTGGTATGTACAAAGGTCACCTAACAGCTGCCAAGGCCTTTATTTCGGTCTCCCAGCCCTCTTGCTAAAAAAAACTTAGCTCTGCTGGACTCTCCACCCAAGCAGTAAATTGTTTTTAATCTTACCTCTCCGGCTGCTTTCAGCATGTCTGAATAGGCAGTGCCCTTTTCCCTCCCCCTAACATCCATGCTGGAGTCCCCCAAGGTTCAGTCCTGGGGCTGATACTCTTTTCTATATTTCTAAATGATCTTCCATCAGCTTGCTTCACTTCAAACATACAAATGTACGCTGATGATACAATTCAGTATGTTTCAAGCCCTTCCACTCCTGATATTGAATTTTATCTCCAAGGCAATTTTCATTCAGTTCTACAGTGGTTTCAAGCCAACCACCTCAAAGTTAATATAAAAAAAAACTGTTTCAATGACTTTTGGTTCACCTCACAAACTAACTGACCTCTCCTCACCACCCAAATTCTCTACCTTGGATGGGGCCCAACTTGAAGACATCCCATACTATAAATGTAGTTCTTGGGTGTCTGGCTTGATCACTATCTGGATTACTCCAAACACATTGAGCACATTCATTCAAAGCTCCACCCCAGTCATGGTACTCAATATTGCAACAAAGATGCCTTTCCTCAGAATGTTTGCCTTGCTCACTCTCCTCACAAAAAGTATCCTACCCACCTTCGATTATGCTGACATTATTTACTGCACTGCCCCAGCATTTGCTCCAACTAGGCTCAACTCCCTCTACAATGCCTTCTGTTGGTTTGTTTTAAAGATCTATTCCTGCACCCGCCACTGCACTCTGTACTCCTCCCTCTCCCTTTCCCCCTCACTCTCCATCTGCTCCCGCTCCTCACTTCACTGTCATGGCAAGTTGCATTCCTCTCTCTTCATCTCCAAATTCTAGTTAGGTTCTCTGCCCCCCTAGATCTTCTTTCTCCTCTCCTCTGTGGCTGAGCTTTCTTATCCCTTCTGGTCCAGGCATTTCCAACTTTCTCCCTTCCTCACCCTGTGTCTTTTGCCAGCTCTGCTGCTTTCACCTTTAGGTTCCCCTCATAGTGGAATTATCTTCCTCTCCCCATTCATCTTTCCTCCTCCTCCTCCTCACCTGCCCTCAAAAGAGCCCTCACTGCACACTCTCTTTTCACTAGCATCTGCTCATGCTAGTTCCTCGTCTACCACTTCTACCTTTCCTCCAAGTATTCCCTTTTTCTCCCTGGCTAACTAGCATAACACATTTGCTCCTGTTTTACTTGGTATGCCAATGTAATTTCATTATTTTTGTAAATAACAGTTATGTACCTGTAAAAAATTAAATAAATAACTATGTCTTTGTGTAAATACTTTCCTTCTCCCCATCCCTTGGGTCACACCTGGAAACGAGCCTCAGCTTAGTGTAGCTCTACCAGTCATCAACTTTAAATAAATAAACACATAAAATATTTAAAACTATTGACACATTCTATCTCTGATCCCTCTTGTCCAAAATAGGAGGGGACCTAGGCCAGAAGTTTCTGTAGAGTACCAAATTTCATGTACTTAGTTTTTATTATATTCAGAACTAATCCATTATCCCAAAGCCAAATCTGTGCCTTAACAAAATCCTGTTGCAGTTGACATCTAACATCAAATAAAAAAAAACCCTGCCTATACAAAACTGTATAATCTGCATAATAACTCAAAGAAGGGTTGGACAAAAATAAATTGAAATCACTTAAGAAAACATTAAAAAGTACAGGACCCAAAATAGACATCGCATGGAAGATGATATATACTTTAACCAGTGGGGAAGAGATGCCATCTAAGGCAATTTGTTGAAACAGATCCATCAGATAATTTTTAAACCAAGCAACAGAGGACAAAGAAACCCCATGTCCCTGAAGTTTTGAGGGCATAATTAGGCTAAAAGGTTAAGACAGGATGGAATAAATGATAGACACTGAAATACACCTAAACAAAATGGAAACAATTAGTTTAAGTTGTAGCATTGAAAAAGCAACTATAACTTAATTTACAATTATTTTATCTGATTTCTGTTTGTATTGCCAATGAGAATGAAATATAAATAGTTTAAAAACTAGCAGGTTCCAATATTTTGACCCATCTAACATTTACACTGATTAACTGAATTTTACCGAAATTAATAGATTTAAATATCCTGATTTAAGAGGCACACATGCCAGTTTTCAGATTGTTGAGCTACAGTGTAAGGCTGAAAACTGGGATTTGACATTAATTACCCATTTAGCCCTAGCGATAGTGGCACAAGGTCCTGTTTCCATTTACTATTGTTACATAGAAACATTGACAATGTTGGCAGAAAAAGACCATCGTTCCATTCAGTTTGTCCAGTTTTACTGTACTCTACCCTGTGACCAATTGTGTAGATGAAGATTTAGCTCTCACCTCCTCTCATCACTCTCTGACTTACTACTACCCCCAAGTAACTATTAAGCCCTTTACTGTGCCCCAGCCATGCTTAGAAACACAACAACTGTAAGTAGAAATGAATCACTTGGCCTCCCCAGTCTGCTTAGATGGTCCTTGTCTAGTCTTTCTCCAGAGATGCCAGTGGTCTCTGGCAACCTTCCTTCCTTCCTCCCTGCCTATTTACCAATATTCCCATATGTGTATCCAATGCATGCTTGAAGCCACCTACTATTTATGTCTCCGCTATTTCCACTGGCAATCTGTTCCAGGCATCCACCACCATTTTAGTGAAGTAGTGCTTCTTATCATCCCTCTTAAATTTACCCCCTTTCAGCTTTTTGACATGCCAATGGTCCTGGTGCTTCTCCTCATTTGAAAAACACTTCCAGCTTCTACCCTTTTCACCCCCATGAGGTGCTTGTAGGTCTCTATTATGTCATCTCTTGCTCTCCTTGTCTAATGTGAACATGTTGAGATCATTCAGTCTCTCCTCATAGGGTTTTGATGCAAACCTGCACCTTGTTATTTTACTATGGATTCATACTATGGACGTTTTGGAACTGAAAGAGAAGTTTGTCCATGAGTAGCTCCTAACAACTAAGTAATATTGTATATTGTTTCCGTTGAGGATAAATCTGCCTAATCTTGTTTTGAATTTGTATTGCGTTTTAATTATTATTGTTTTTATTATATGTTAACTACCTTGTGTGTAAAATAATATTTGCAATTCAAGGTTTTAAAATGGAGTGCTGTTAATTGAAGTGGGTGTCCTCCAGTCTTGATATGATTTTGTTTGTATTGCAAGTTAAGATCAGTAAAGAGTTCAATATCATGAATTATTTTGTTTATTAATAACAAATCTCCTATCGTCCTGCTTGTATCAAATGACATTATGTTCTTGTAGTCTTTTATTGTAAGTCATATACATTAAAGTAATTATGCTTTTTCGTTGCTCCTCGTTGCACTCACTCTATTGGTTTTATTTTGGATTGTTAATATGGGTTCCAAAATGTGCTTGCTTAGTCTAGATGTGGCATAACATATACAATACTGTAGACAAAAGAGCAAACACTGGAGACGCCACCCCTCTACTCCTGCTACTGAATCTAGCACCTGTGTCTGATCAAGTGAGTAATTACAGAATCAACAGGAACATCTCAGAATGAAAAAGCAGCACTCAGAAGTTCACATTTGTATAATTGAAAAAAAAACGGTCAGGCAGGCTCCTTTTTACTAAAATCAGATAGCAGAAAAAAGTCATACATCTATTTTAGAAATCCAGCTTTTGCAAAAAGCAAGTTTGTAATATATTAAACTTGGTACAGCAGCATCTGCCACTTGAAATTCAAACAACATAATGAATCTTCACAAAATATCCAATGTCCCAGAAAAATGGCAATTTTTCAAAAAATATGCATGCAGGGATCACGTAAGTAGGGCCACTGGAAAAATTGTAGAAAAGTTATCAAGAATCGTGGAGATTTTTTCAGAAATTGTGAGGAAATTGCAGGAGTTCTACTAGAGAACCTGAGTGCTTCACAATAAATCTTTTACTGCTTTCTGCAACATGTATTAGTCACCATAAACTGCTAAATAAATACACTGCCAGTTGAATGTGTTTTAAACATAAAGAAAAGCTTATGTTCCTAAAATTAATACTGATAATTGTGTTGTCTATCTTCCAAAATTAAAAAAAATATCTGCTTTGTTCAGTGTTAAATAGATTCTGTTTAGTGAACCACAGCAAATCAATATTAAATAAATCCAGAATAAACACGTTTTTCTGTTTTTAGATGTAGACTAATGAAGCCTAATCAACAGCCATTTACAGTGCTCGGTCAACTATTCACCCACTTTAGTGCACGAAAAAATAAGTGGATAAAGTAGCGAATAAATGAGTTTTAGTAAAATGTTGTTAAAGTGTTTAATGTTCAGAATGTGCACTGTAGGTGCCATACACTCTTTCTGAAATCACATATTAAAACATTAAATCTGGGGGTTACTGGGGCTGGCAGTATAGCCTAGAGATTAGAGTAACAAACTGTGAATGAGCTGGATACATCCTTCAGACCTGGGTTTGATTCCCATAACCTCCACTTGCATACTGTGTGACTCTGAGCAAGTCACTTAACCTCCCCCGTGCTTCTGCGTTGCCCCTGAAAACAGTCACTTGTGCCTAGTGTGTCTTACTTGGTTACCCAACATATGAAGAAAATAAAAATATGTTTTGACTGGTTCACACAGTAGTCAGGGTATCTCTTAATTTACTTTTCTTTTACTGTGGCTGCAAGGATTTTGTTTAGTTAAAGATGCATGTTCATATACATTTTATGTGTTTTATAAGCTTGTTTTCAGACTTTAGTCAGGTTTTTATTGTAGTCTTTGCATGTGAGCAGTTAGGTGGTAGATTTATTTATCTAGCTATGTCTTTGGTTACTGGGTAAGGGCACTGATCCAAAGGACCATTTTCAGGCATGACCCAGGCCACAGGATGGCATGGAAGAGCCTCATTTTACTAAGAGTGAGATCATTGTTACCAACTAGTTTTTTCAAGTTTATAATTAGTAGGGCCATCCAAAATCCTTAGCTGTTGGAATCAAAACTAGTCTTGAATGAAAGTATGCTCACAAGTTAAAAACAGCCCTACCACTTACAAAATGGTTTCATAGCACCCCATTTAGGTCAATGGGGTAAGTTGCACCTTTTTTCCCTATCTTTTGTTTCAGTCTCTGTGGCAACAAAAAGTTTTCTGATAGACTACTTCAACATAAACCAGATATTAAGTGTTTAAGTGTGGCCAGTGGATACTGAAACCAAACAAGACAATAATTCAAAAGAAAGCAATGTCTTGCACTGTATTGTTTTGCACAAACCGAAGTCTACAAGCAAAATTGTCAATATATTTGAGAGTATTTTATTAAAAATGTTATTACTTGGCCAGCCCTGTGGTGTAGAGGGTTGAGGCATGGACACTTTACCTCTCACCATGCTGATGACCCATGTTCAGGACCAAGTGTGGGCCATCAGTGGTCAGCATGGGGGGAAGGGTGTGAAGCAGGACTGTGGTGGAAAGGGTACAATTTCAAATCCTGGGGAAGCAACAGGAGGAGAAAATGAGTGGGAAGGAGGGAGTGTGAGCCAGAGAGCAGGCCAAAAAGCAGGGCAGGAAAGGTTGCAGAGGGCAGGATCAGTGGTGGAGGGATGGGGACAGTAGCAACTCATAGTGGTCAGAGAGGGGAACAGAAATAGGAGACAAACAGTAGGGGGAAGGCAGGGAGGAAGAGAATAGAGGGAAATGAGTGTAGAGTGGAAGGAGAGTGCCAG
This sequence comes from Neoceratodus forsteri, assembly GCA_016271365.2. NCBI lineage: Eukaryota > Metazoa > Chordata > Ceratodontiformes > Ceratodontidae > Neoceratodus > Neoceratodus forsteri. The sequence continues at coordinate 998,578,542 of CM028133.1, forward strand.
CAAGTGCTGGGAAGTGTAGATGATGCTGCTATCTAGTGGTGGCTGGTGATAACCTACAGATGGAGATATGAACACTTAGAGAAAATCTGAGCAGGTCATGTGATTAGAGGTGGTTCTTAAATTAAGGGACACCCCTGGGTGGGGGTGTGGCTGGGGTGGGCAGGGCAGTTGACATATAGCATTGACAGGCTAACTCCCCTCGGCAAGCAGGCTATGAGGGGAAGGCTGCTGATGTTACCTCTTGGGTGCTGTCAGTTTTCTCTGCCCCTGGGTGCTGGCATGTGCAGGTGGCATACAGTTGTGCTGGGGATGGGGGTCCTGAGGGGCCTGAAATAGTGCAGAGAAACAAAAGAATTAATTAATATGCAGCAGGAGGGTCTCCCAGACAAGTCCACGGTCGGAACACCTAGTGCGCATGTGCAGCTAGCTGAGCTGACACAGCAGGGGTGGGCTGGACATGGGGGAAAACTGGAGCAAAGAAAGAAATGCCAGAGACACCATGACCACATGGTGGGCCTCAGACTGAGTCACTCAGTAGAGTCACGTAAGACACAAATCCCATCTATGAGCAGACAGATTCAGACATAATCCCGTAACACAGGCTTACACAGAGCTGTACTCAGAACAAATACTGGAGTGTAAATCTAATCTGACTACCTAGTGCAACAAACAGCAGTACAGACAGCCTGACCCTAATGAGAGCAAGGCAGAAACCCAGAAATTGTAGCACATTAAAAGTGATGGTAAATAGGTAGCTACAGGCAGTTCAGTAAGCTGTAAAAACAAGTCCAAAACATCTGGTGCAGGAGTTAAAGTCTCTTCAGGCCACTCTGATAAACGAGCAAGTTGCTGAGGTAGTGCAGCTGGTCAGAGTCAATCAGCACTGTTCGGCAGTCACAAAATGCTTTAAGAATAATAATTAAACACACTTCAGCAAGTAGGCTGTGAGGGGAAGGTTGCTGATGTTACCTCTTGGGTACCATCGGCCCACTCTGTCCCCGAATGCTGGTGTGTGCAGGCAGCTTACAGTTACATTTACAATTACGTATAATTACAGAAATGTTTTCTATTGTTAGAAGTGATGTGAGTTGTAGTTATTTTCAGCTGCCACAATTTAGTCAGGCTGGGTTTGATAGAAGGAGACATCATCTGTGTTACCCATTGGGAAGAATTTCATGGTAGAAAGGAGTTATTTAGTATGGATGGATTGCAACTGAGTAGATATGGCAATGCCCTCTGGGAAAACAGTTTTTGTCAACTATAAATAACTGTTTAAACTAAATAATGATGGGGAGGGATGAAGGTAAAGCCATCATTTCCAAAAATAACCAGATAAAATATCAACAGATTTATTACGGGTTCTAAGTTTCAGTGCTAGATGTCTCTCACAAAAATTAGATGAACTTCAGCTTAGTGTCCTGCAAAATAACACTGATATTGTATCTATAAGTGAAACATGGGGTGATGATAAAGCATCTTGGGAAGCCATTACATCAGGCTTTATATCATATAAATTAAATAGACAAAATAGGAAGGGAGGTGGTGTAACTTAATTTGTTAAGAACACACTGAATTTGGTGGATATAACAAGTACCATCAAAACTCATGGCACACCAACTGAAACTATCTGGGTTAAACTCTTCCTGGCACAAAATGACTTTATCATACTTGGGACCTGTTATCATCCCCCCAATTCACCAATTGAGACATTAGATGCAATACTATCTGAACTAGAGCAGGCCAGTGAACTAGGGAACATTGTTATTATAGACGATTTCAACTTTGGTGAAATTAATTGGCAGAACCTTACTGCTACAATTAGCAAAGGCAAAAAAACTTTTGTCCATCTGTTCTGAGCTTAATCTCAAACAACATGTTTTGGTCCCAACTAGGGGAAATAACATCTTAGACCTCGTCATTTATACTGACGAAATGCCCATTAAGGATGTGAAAATTATTGATCCCATCGCCAGTAGTGATCACAATTCCATTCTGGTCACTATTCAAAAATTCTATATATATAGTCCGACTCAAACTAATATCTATTTATATGATACAGCGGATCTTGCTTCTGTAAAAAATGCTCTTAATATGGTTAATTGGAATTCTATTCTTCCTAAATTAAACTCAGAACAATGCTGGCTAACTTTTAAAACCATTATTTATGAAACATAGAAACATAGAAGTTGACGGCAGATAAGGACTACAAGGCCCAATCAGTCTGCCCATTTCTTTTTCTACCTTATGAATGTGCCATCAACCTTTGCTCTGTCAATGGCCTATCTTTTCATACTCATCTGTATTGCTCCCTTATGCCTATCCCATGCCTGTTTGAAGCCCTGCACTGCATTCATATCCACCACTTCCTGAGATAAGCTGTTCCATGCATCCACCACCCTTTCTGTGAAAAAGAACTTCCTCACATTACTCCTTAATCGGCCTCCCTCTAATCTCATGTTGTGTACTCTTGTCCTGTTATTTTTCTTATATTGAAGCATGTTAGAGTATTTCACCTTGTCAATGCCCTTAAGATGTTTGAATGTTTCAATCATATCACCTCTCTTCCTCTTTTGCTCAAGGGTATACATATTGAGCTCCATTAATCTGTCCTCATATGTTTTCTTATGCAGTCCCTGCACCATTTTGGTTGCCCTTCTCTGGACTGCCTCAATTTGTTTAATGTCCTTGTGAAGGTGTGGCCTCCAGTACTGCATGCAGTACTCCAGATGGGCTTAACTAGTGTCTTGTAAAGAGGGATTATTACCTCCTCTATGACTTGTGATACCCTTGCTATACACCCCAACATCCCTTTAGCCTTACCTACTGCTTTAGTGGTCTGCTTGGATGATTTCAGGTCATCTGTGATGATGATGCCCAAGTCTCTTTCTTCCCTTGTGACTGCTAGCAACTCCCCTCCCAGACTATAGGTGGTTTCAGGGTTTCTCTTCCCTATGTGCATGATCTTGCACTTCATTGCGTTAAACCCCAGTTGGCACTCTTCTGACCATTTAGCCAGTTTAGCCAGATCTCTTATCATTCTGCACACCCCATCTGGATGATCTACTTGGTTGCAGATCTTGGTGTCATTTGCAAACAGACAAACCTTACCCTCCAGTCCATCTGCAATGTCACTGATGAAGATATTGAAGAGGACTGGCCCGCCCCAGAACTGATCCCAGTGGTTCCCCACTTGTGATTTTCATCTCTTCTGACTTTATACCATTTACCACCACTCTCTGTTTTCTGCCCGTCAACCAGTTTGCCACCCAGTTGACCAACTTCTGACCAACCCCAAGCCTACCCAGCTTATTAATCAATCTTCTATGTGAAACAGTATTGAACGCTTTGCTGAAGTCAAGGTAGGCAGCATCAACTGATTCCCCTTGGTCCACCTCTCTGGTTACCCAGTCAAAGAAATCTATGAGATTAGTTTGACAGCACCTTCCTGTTGTAAACCCATGCTGTCTTGGATCCTGTGCTCCTATGGATTCCATTTGTTGCACTATCCTTTCCTTGAGGAGTTCCTCCATAATCTTGCCCACAACTGAGGTAAGACTGACTGGTCTGTTGTTCCCTGCCTCCTCCCTGCTATCACTCTTGTGAAGCAGGATCACTTGAGCCCTTCTCCAGTCTTCTGGGACCTCTCCTGTACTCAGAGACTCACTAAACAGTACTGATAATGGCTCTGCTAGTTCCACCCTTAGCTCCTTTAGTACCCTGGGATGTATGCCATCAGGTCCCATTGCCTTGTCCACCCTGAGCTCACCTCAGTTAAGAGACATATTTATTCCTTCCAAACACAAAATCCCTAGGCATAAATGGTCACCTAAATGGATGAACCATTCTATTAAAAGATTAATAAGAATTAAAAATAAAAAAACACAATACTTATCTAAAAACAGGACAAAAAGCAACTGGGAATCTTACAAAAAAATCCAGAATAAATGAAAATCCTCCATTAGAAAGGTTAAATCAAGATGGGAGTATCATCAAGCTAGTAGTGCTAAAAAGAATAATAGTAAAAAATGTTATTCATATATTAATTCATTAAAAAAAAAAACATTATGTCAGGTTGGTCCCATCTTACATAATAATAAACTACTTCATGATCCTAAATTTATGGCCGATCTATTCAACAAAGAATTTTGCAATATGTTCAAAAACACAAATTATAATTTACCCCAAATTGTAGACAACAATGAGGCTGTTATAATATGTTTTCAAGAAGAGACACTAATAAAAAAGATGCTCTCATTTAAGGACAAATATTGTTCTGGTCCCGATAATCTGGCAGGGCATCTCTTATTCTTATTAACAAAAGATATTGCCTTTCCATTAAAAGTAATGTTTGAAATATTCCTTGCAGAAAATTATGTCTCAGACAACTGGAAAAAGGCTAACGTATTACTGTACCAATACATAAGATAGGACCAAAAAACAACTGAGAAAACTAGTGCCCTATATGTCTAACCTTGTCTGTGTGCTAGCTTTTAGAGAGCCTTATAAAATATATTGTTACTCCTATATTAAATCACCACAATCCAGGGCACCATGGCTTTAAAAGCAGTTGAAGCTGTCTCACTAACCTGTTATGTTTTTATGAGCATATCATCTCCTTTCTTGACCATAAAACACCTTGTGACATTATTTTCATTGACTGTAGCAAGGCAGTTGATGTCATGCCTCATTGGGCCCTTATCAAAAAACTTCAAAAACTCAAAATAAATAGTTTTATTATCTACTGGATTAGTAATTGGCTCCAGGATTGAACCCAGAATGTTGTCATTAATGGCTCATCATCTAATGTTGGTAGGGTGTATAGTGGGGTGCCACAGGGCTCAGTTTTGGGACCTTGCATTTTTCAGGCATTTATTGCCAACATAACCAATGATTGTTACTCCATTACCACCAAATATGCAGATGATGTGAAAATAGGGGATCCATGCATTAATTTAACACAAGCCATCACCATCCCAAATTATGGATATAATTTCATCATGGGTAAAAAAATTGTTGGGAAGTCACTCAAAAAGGTTCAAAGATGTGTTACAAAACATGTTTCAGAACTAAAAAATTTAACATACAATAATAGACTGAAAACATTAAACCTTATGGGCCCAATTCTAGAAAGAATACGCCACAGTGCAACACAGTTGCACCAGTCGAAATGTTGCAACTCGCAACTACGTCAAGCAGTTGCGACATGCATGATTCTAGAAAGTGACATGTACCATAACGTTAGTAAATATGCCAAAAGCGACTTATGGCGCAGTTGCAACAAACTCGGAGGTATGCCAATGCACAAATGAACACACGCCAAGAAAAGACAAGAGAAACGCCAATGTGTGATTCTAGAAGCTGTTGTGCCACAAGTTATACCAAGTCTTGATGGCGTAACATACACTAGGTGGGAGCAGGTGTAACTTACACAGTATATAGAGGAGCACTGCCAGGCAGGCTGGAGAGACAGCTGTACAGCACTGTGCGAGAGAGGAGAGAGACAGTGGAAGGACCAGCAGCAATGCTAGGAATGCTACTACTGGACCGGTGGGACAGGCACATGAGGTGACAGAATGCCCAGAACCAGTGGAACAGGCAGCAACCAGGATGGCACAGACCTGCCAGATGCCATGCATCACGTGTATACAGGCCAAGGAAGACATACCAGGACTTGACACAGGAACAGTGCATTGCACATTACCAACTGCCCCAGGCCATCATTGAAGGGATATGCGATGACCTCTGTGCAAACCTGTGGAGTGCCACCCGCAGGGGGTGGCTGGTCCCTGTGGAGGTGAAGGTTACAGCAGCACTATGGTTCCTGGCAACAGCGACATTCCAGACCCCAACAGGTGACACTGTTGGAATATCACAGCTGGCCATGTCCAGATGCCTACACCAGGTCCTGAATGCAATGGTGGCCCACATGGATCAGTACATCACCTTACCCCATAAAGCACGACAGCAGTAGGCAGTGATGCAGGGATTCTACATTGTTGCCAAGTTTCCAAGTGTAATGGGTGCATTAGATGCCACCCATGTTGCCATACGGGCACCATCAGTCAATGGGATGTGTATGTCAACTGAAAGGGGCACCACTCCATGAATATGCAGGTAGTGTATGACAGTCAGTGTTGCATACTGGATGTGGTTGCCCAGTACCCTGGTTCCATGCATGATGCCTACATCCCGTGCAACAGTGGCCTATACAAAGCCTACCAGAGGTGCCAGCTCCTGGGAGGATGGCTACTAGGTAATGTAACACAGCACACAGCACCGCAGACCTGAACACCTGCACACCATGCACACACAGGTAACACAGACCTCATAGACTGATGCTGTTCCATTTATCCAACAGGGGACAGTGGGTATCCACAGCTGCCATGGGTGATGACACCACTGCACTACACATGCACAGCAGCACAGACAAGATACAATGAGGTGCACAGCCAGACCAGGTGCATCATTGAGTGCACTTTGCTGTCCTGAAGGCACATTTCAGGTGCATTGATAGACTGTCAGGGGCCCTACAGTACAGTCCAGAGACAACCTGCAAGATCTTCCTTGTGTGCTGCATATTGCACAACATCGCAGTGTAAAACCATGTGCCACCACCAGACCAGCTGGAGGAAGAGGTTGAGGATGATCAAGATGGGATTGGCATGGCACAAACATGACAGACACCACCATACAGATGCAGTGGCTGGTACAGGCAGGCAACAATGTGCTCAACATAACCTGATAACCGCCACGATACCACTGTGACAGCCACAAATCGCTAAGCGGAAATGTCCAACATACCATCCCATGGGCATGCCACTTGGTGCAGCACACTGGACGATGGCAGCAGTGCTCGTGGAATGTGACCACGTTGGGCGGCACACACACAGCCATGGACATGGTACAGTGTGATGCACCGAGAGATATTATGGAGCATTAGTACAAGTCAGGGAGGCAGTATAGCACAGTGGTTTAAGGCTCTGAGCTGCAAACCTGGAGACCTGGGTTTGAATCCCACAGCCCCCAACTTGCATACTGTGTGATCCTGAGCAAGTCACTTAACTTCTCTGTGCTCCCAGGTTGCACCTGTAAACAAGCTTTCAGCTTAGTGTGTCTCACCTGGTTAAACAAAAAAGTAAAAAAAAAAAAAAAAGACCACCACAACAGGTAAGAGGCGGAAGGTATAGCACAGTCTGCTGGTGGGGGGGAGGAGAATAGCCATGCATTGGGCACTACAGAACCTCAACTGGCACCACACTACATGGCACACAGAAGTGTAGGGTAATGGATAGAGGTAGGCTGCACACTGTGTGGCTAACACACCTGTGAGGCCTACACAGATACGGCACATCTAGTACACACCAACACACACAAACTGGGCAGAAACAGTGTCATGTAGTGGGCCATGCATGCAGCAAACTGCAACACACCATGTGAGACAGGACAGATTGAAATGGGCAGCAATGCAGTTGCCAATGGCATGTGTGGCACAGGGGACAAAGGGTGCACAGAGGCCACAGACACATTGCTGGGACAATGGCACCACCAGGCACAATGCTCCTGCCATGGCCACTGATACATGTAAACAGTGCAACCACAACAGGGACACAGCACCGGGTGGCACAGACCTGTGGACTTATGGTGGTGAGACACACCAATACCTGTGCCAGTGGTGCCATCCACAGGGAACAGTGGATCCCCTGGGTGGAAGGGTGCCTTACAGGCACAGGGCCACCACACAGCCAGGATATACAATGTGTGGTGGCATGGGTGCCACACCATTCACGGTGAGCTGCATCACACAGGACACCACACAGATGTGGACAATGGTGAGTATCATGGGCCGTGAGCTGCACAGCCAGCACACAGACCAGATGCACAGTGAGGATATACCTGGGACAGCAGACACTGCCACAGGTGAGTCCCCACGTGCACAATGACACATGCCCACATGACCATGCACACCTGAGACAGACACACAGACCCAGTGATGTAGTAAAACAGTTTAATGTACAGAATGGAACTACAGGGAAACAACAAAACAAGAAATGGGGAAAGGATATGAACAACAGGAAGTGGCACAACGACACAGCACAACAATGTGACTACACCCCAAGCAGTAACCCACAACAATCCCAAACGCCCATCCGCACCCACAAACTACGAAACACAGGTCCCCACAACAACTAAACATTCCCACCCATTTAGATTTTCACAAATATATTTACAATCCCACCCATATATAAACCACCACACCCATATGTACAATCCCACCCATATACCACATCCACCCATATATACAATACTGCCCACATACACATTCCCACCCCCCGAAAACACAGTGCGTCATCACAGCACCTATATCCTGTGTAACTCATCCAAAAGGGTGTCCATGGAGCCATGCAGGTGTCTAACATTCTCCAAGATGGCCGACACCAGGGTCACTAGGCACTCTCAGTCCAGACCCCCCCGCATGGGGACATCCCCAGGCCCCCGGCAATGATGTCCACATCCTCCCCCGCTGTTGCTCCTGGATGATGTCCAGCAGCTGTGGCTCAGCATCCCCCGACACCGGTGCAGCAATGCACTGCATGGTGCCTGTAGGTGGTGCATCCCCTGATGGCTGTCCTGCAGCATCCACCACCACGGTACCTGTTGGTGGTGCAGTCATGGCCAGCTCTATCTCCTCTGTAATGTCTTCCACTGTGTCCGGACCAACATCTGGCTGTGGAATAGGCTCCTGTTGCCCGACGTCTGTCGGGTCCTGCACATCCATCTCCTGTGCAACATCGACCATGACCTCCACTGGCTCCTTCGCTGAGGAGGAGGGGAGGAGGATGGTAGAAGGACTTGGGCTCTCCACTGCCTGCGCTGCCTGCGCTGCCTGCACTGGTGCTATTCCTCAGCATCCGATGCCTTTAGCTCTGCCATGCCTCACAGCAGTGCCCTCTGCCACTGTGTCAGTCAGCTATGACCACCTGTTGTTATGCAAAGGATGTGGTCAGTGCGGGGCCTGGCCATGTGGCACACACACAGAGGACACATACGGTTGCAGCATGTGACATCTTGTTGCTGACTGCCATGGCCATGACACATGGGGACCACTGCATGCACTTACCAAACCTCCAGTGTAGCACCTCTTGCCTGAGGCTGCTGACGCAGCTATGCTGGACACCCTGGGATGCACCTGATGAACCTGCTGGGATGTAGGGAATGGTGAGATGTGTGGAGCTCAACATGCCATGGCCCACGTGCCAGCACTGTACCATCAGATATACAGCCGTAGGCATACAAACCTGCACCTGTGTCCTGTCTAGACCTCATCTTGGTGTCCCAGTACCGTGCCATGCTAATCATGTGCTGCAGGATGCCCGGATCCCTCTGTGTCAGATTCTGCCAGCGGTGTGTCAGTTGGTAGACTGTCTGGTGTATGCCACTACTTTCAGCCATCTGTGTGCAGATGGCATACCACGCATGTTCCCGCTCTGCAGCAGTGTGTCTCCTTCATCCAGATAGCAGCAACGTCCTGCCCCACTGCCACATGCAGTTCACCAGCATGGCGGTCTCCATTGCTGTGAAGTTGGGTGCCCACCCACTGAGACTGAGTGATGATCCGGAGGACAAGTCCGGTGAGTGTTGTGATACCTGCCTGGGGGGAAGGAATAGCACATGGGTCACTACACAATGCCACTGAGGATGCTTTGATGTTCCCTACCCACTGGGTGCAACACCTGCCTGCGTCCATGGTGCATGGTAATGGGCCAGGGCCACAGGTCACGCAAATGCAGTCCCCCACCATCGGAGGTGCTCCACCCACTGATGACATGCACTCCAGGAAACGTGGACTGGATGCGTGGTGCCATGCACATAAACAGGCTTGTACTGCCACATACTGTGCCAGCATTGTACTGCCAGTCCACCATCCCTCTGAAAAGGCATGATGCAGCCTGACCCTGTAGATTGTGGGTGTGGTTGGAGAGCACTGCATGCAGCCCTGCCACAGGTCTGCAGTACCACCATTGTATGGCACAGCATGCAGCTCGACCTAGCATGTGCCCAGGGTGCAGTGCCATGGCCCTGACACTTTGATATATGACAGACACCTACCTGGACAGTGCACTGTGTAGACAGGTGTGGGCAGCACTACTGGCTTTGGTGGCACACCTGGATGGAGAATGTGCAGGCCATCATTAGCTACTGGTACAGACAGTGACAACAGCAGCTGCAATGGTATGGCAGTGTCCCCCTACCTGGTCCCATGCGGCGGTGATGTATCCTACACAGGGGGCAGTGAACAGCAATCCTAGGTACACAGTGTAGTACATGCATTGGAACAGTGAATGCTGTGCATTGGCTAATACTCACCTTTGGCCTGGGTGTGTCGACTGTGGTGCTACAGTGGGAATGGACATGGATTAGTACACTGTTGACAATGTGACTGCGGCCTGCTGCCTGTGGGTGCTGCATATCTCCCATCTGTCACCTACCCACAGAAATATCCCTCAATATGCCCCAAGACTGTCCCCATGCCACCCTGATGTGGCATACCCATCACTGAGAGGTGAGGATGGGACCCTGCCTGTAATGTCAGCAGGTAGGGCAGCAGTCATGATGCCATTGTGGACATGACAAGCATACTGCGAAGGATGTGATACACAGCCAGTGGAACACATCCAGACATGCCGGCAGCTGTGTTCCTGTGTGTGTGAAGCTGGCAATGTTCTGTGCCAGGCATGTATTGTAATGTCTGTTGGGGCTATGGTTACCACCTGTCCTGATCATCACAGGACAGTCCTGATATGGTCAGCTGTGTCCTGCAAACAAACATGTACAATACTACATGTCCTGTCTGTCTAGTAGAAACAACATAGTCTAACATTCCACCAGGTGTTGCAGAAATCCATAACACCTTAGCTAAATTACCTTACAATTGTCAGACACAATTTTAGCAGCTCAGGAAGTACAATACAAAGCCTTAATCCTAACTATATGGAGATAATAAGTGTTGCATTGGTCGAGGTTATATAATGTCCTGTTAGTAATCATGTTTCAGTAGGATATGTACCACCATGGGCCTCTGAAAGGAAGGTAACCCTGGTTGGGCATGTCTTGTGATGGGGCGGTGAGAGTTATGAACTGCTGTGTCCCAGTACTTACCAGTTTGCAGTCTGGTGAACTCCTGCTCCACTGGTCCTGTGGCACTGCTGCCCCTCTGCACTGCATTCAGCTCTCCAGCTTGTAACCCGCAACACGGTGCTGTGGCCAAGCTACACCACATGGCTAGCTGACACACGTGGCACAAGTAAATGCCATATGTGTATCACAGTTCGCATGTGTGCAGTTGCGGCCTGTGGCATGCATGCTGCATCTGTGAACTGCAGATATGGTCTGCACTATGGATGTGCGCACCTGTGAATTGCATTTATAGCCTGCAGATATGGAGGCATGCAGGGTGTGCAGCCTTCCAGGGCTGCAATGTTATGCAATTGCATGCTGAGCATCACACAATTGCACCCTACATGTATGCATGCAGTGTTAGAATGCATTGTTCATGCTGCTATCCGACATATGTCCACTCACAGACATGGAATACGTGACACCACGCTGATGTGTAGTGCACTGCTGGCCAGAACAATGCACAGAGGTACCCCGTTGTGTCATCTGCAGAGCTGTATTGCCTGCAGGGGTATTGGGGGGTAGTGGATGTGTCAATGTGATATGGGATTAGTGACAGCAAGGACCATTGCTTGTGTGACTGTGCAACACATGGGTGCACAGCTATTGTCGATGGCAAAGGTGGGTTGCATGCCTGTACATATGTTATGTCGCAATGTTCATTCCTGTCATGCTGTACATTGCTGTCTGTGTCTGTGTGACTAATGTTGCTACAATCTACCATGCTGTTGGACAATGTACACCATGGCCCTGTGTGCCGTTACTGTGATTGTACCTGTGTGATGTGTGTGTGCCACTTCTGTGTGGACAATGGCGGTGCAATCCTGTCCACCCCATGGTGTCATTCGATGTGTGTTGTTGCAGGCACATGGCATGGCTTTGTGGCATGCACAGTGCCCAGCACTGTCACAACACAGGGGCCATGCACATGTGGTGCATGACACCAGTGTCGGCAGTGCACAGCAGTGTGCTATGTTCCCAGACCCCCACACTCAGCACGGCCATCAGCTGTGCTGTCTGTGGTCCAGTCCAGCACCACACCACCTTGGGGCACCTCTGGCCCTAGCGGTGGCACCAGTGGCACATGGGCCTGGGGAACCAGGCCACAGACATGTACTGGAGCTGTGCCATCTGATGCTGCTCACCTGCTGTGGTATCACTGTACACAAAACCTAGTGGCCCATGGCTGGTGTGTGGCACCTGGTGGCATCTACATCCATGTCATGTGCCACTGTCCTCTGCAAGCCCTCTGACATGCATGTATGGTCTGGTGCTGGATACATGTTCCCCAAGACATCTGTCCGGTACTGTTCCTCTTGTTGCATGTGCAGTGTGTGTGCGGGGGGGGGTATGCAGGTCCAGGACATCTGCAGTACCATGGCCATCATGTGGCAGTCCTCTGAGCCATGTAGACCTGCACTGTTGTCCACCATCACTGGTTTGAGTGCCCTGTGACCTACATCAGGCATGCACAGCATCTGCTGTTGTGTCTGTGTGCATACGTGTGTGCAGTGCCTTTCCATCCGGTGGATGTGGTATGCAGTCATTGCACTGGGCCATGCTCCTGCCGGTGACCACCCACGCACACCACAGGCTGCTGCCATGGCCAGTGGTGCATGCGGTATGTGCCAGCACAAGTTTAATTGGCACGTTGTCTGCCTAGGCCACCTGTATGTGCAGGCCTCTGCCTTTGTAACCTCTGCTGACAGCAGACATTGTGTCACGACCCACCGTGGCCCATGTATGCCACTGTCTGTGCCATCCTGGTGTACATTTGTACCCCAAGCACCAGTACCAATTGCCAACATCTGGCCTCTGAACACCTGTACCCTCTGCATGCTGTGGAAACACCACACTTCTGCTGGGAACTGCTGTCCCATTGATGTGTTGCTCCATGATATGCAATTCCTACCACCTGCCAAACAGTGCTTGCCCATCCAGGGCTGTGACCACCACTGCTGGCCTTCACAGGGTAGCTGAAGAACAACACATGACTACACTGTGTACTGGTAAGGACTTTATTGACAGTGTGCACATTCAGCTTTGGATGCACTAGACACAGTGCCATCATGTGTACCCCAACACACGTGCTCACACACTCACCCATACACGCATTCACACGTCCACACACCCACACCCCTGTGTAGTGCACAGTGTCCACCCCAGATTATGGTACTTCCCAGACATGCCATTGCCTCCACCCCACCATTGCTACACTACCCACCCGACCACCATCTGCACCACGCTGCTGGGCATCCTACTGCCATCTACCATGGCTACACCGTGGTCACACAGATGTCTCAGGTGACGGGTGTTGGGATGTGGATGGACCCACCGTGCTGGTGGGATGTTCAGTGCCCTCCTGGACCTCCCCTGGTGTTGTACCCTGTGGGCCCGTGTGTGTCCCCACAGTGGTTCTGCTGTGCCTTTGCCCTCTCATGTCAACATGCCTCATTGCCACATGCGGTGTCTGCTGTGCTGTCGCTACACTGTTTGTACCCCCATCCTGTGTGGACCTTCTGGGCAACTGTGTATCCTGTGGTGCAGCGGACACTGTATGCATACCTTCCTGTGTGGGCACTTTACCCATCACAGTGGTGGTAGGCATGTCCGTTTTTGTGGCTGTGGTATGTGCCTGTGGTGCCGTTCCAATGTCGGGGGTTGCACTAACATGCAGCGCAGTGGGTGCTCTATGGTGATGGCCTGGGCCTGTGTCTGTGTGAGCCATGCACAGCTGCCCCTGTGACTCGGGCTGCATGGTAGCATCAGGTGGTGCTGCCACCGCCTGGGTCATGGGAGAGGGAGGGTGTTGCACTGGTATCGGTGGCTGTGTCTGTGTGCATGCATGTGCAGTGGCAGGGTGTGCCACATGCTGGGCCATGTACTGTAGCTGTTGCAAAGGCTGCATTGCACACACTATGGCCTGCATGGCTGTGGCCATGGCTGTGTAGTGGCTCTGTTACTGTGCCAGTATGTGGTCCATGGCTGTTGTGCATCGGTCCATGGATTCCTCCTGGCATTCAGCACAGAGCCGTATGCCCTGGATTGCATCCCTCATGCTGCCCATGCATACAGTGATCTCCCTAGCACATGCCTGCAGACTACTGGTAATGCTGGACAGGTGTGTCTCAAGACTGTGGTGTTGGTGATGCATGGTCTGCCTGATGTTACCCAGCTCCTGCCTCACATCCCCCTGCCCAGACAGCACAGACTAGCAGTATTCCCCTATGTAGGCCAGTGTGGACAGCTGGTCCTGCAATTCCCAGACAATCTTATCCAGCTGCTTCTTCAGTCTACGGTTACTCAGGGAGGTCATGGTCCCTATTATTGTCCCCTGTGTTGCTGGTTGCACAGGCCCTGACAGTTGCTGACTGTCTCCGGTCATCTGCTCCGTCTCTACCAATGTTGTGTCCCTGCTGGTATCCTCAGTGGTCTCCTGCTGCTGGCTTTGACAGCCTGCTGCATTCTCCACACTGCTGTCCACTTCCTTACCCATGGGACTGTCACTGTCCTTGATCCCTTCTGGCTCCACCACAGGGCCTGGTGTGTTGCCCACTGGTGTGCTGTTGTCTGGGCTACTGCCACTTGTTGGTGTGCTGCTTCCTTCACCCGTTGCTGTGCCAGTGTCCTGAGCTGTGCCTGCACCTTTCTGGCCATGCTGCTGCTGCTCACGGCATCCAGCTCCACTTGGCCCACTGTCACCAACGGCTACAGCACCTGTTGGATGGGCAACGTGTCAGTGTGTGTACACAGGGTTGTATGTCACTCTAATACCTGCTTAGTGTTTCCCTCATAGGTGTGCTAGGACATTGTGGAATTGCATAGCACTTGCTTCACTTTGTTTGCCAAACATATCACTTGTATAACACCTCTGTGGAGACATCCTTCACAGTTAGTATTGTCCCAAGACTTTAGCTGCTCAACATTTCATTACCACCCTGGTACATCAATCCCAGCACTCATACTTCTGCCCTGTTATTCTCGCAGCTACACAGTGCAACCGTGTCCTGACTCAGCCCTGTGACCCATTGTGCTGCAGGGGTCAACCCACCCTATGGGTGCATGTGTTAGCCCTACCATTTGTGCACATGCCCTTACACCCTCACCCCCCCTCAGTGGGCGCTATGTCATTACCCCATGGCCACCCCATGTGCACCAGGACACATACCTTTGCACAGCCCCCACCAGCAGTACACAGTGCATATCACTAGCCCCTCATGTGCAGCAGAACATATACCTTTGCATAGTACCCCCACCAGCAATAAACAGTGCATATCCCTTAGGCCCCCATGTGCAGCAGGACACATACCTTTGCACAGCCCCCCGACCAGAAGTACACAGTGAATATCCCTAGGCCCCCCTTGACACAGTATGGTACTCTAGGCCTACCCTGCAGCCAGCAGTGGGCCTGTGGCATTGCATAGGCACACCACCTCCTGCAGCCTCAGCCTACATGTTCTTACCCCATTCCCCCACCATTGATGGTGGTTGCAGTGCTGTTGACATACATTGCTACCTGTTGTCCCTACCTGTGCCTGTTTGCTGTTTGTAGGTGTCCAGGTCTGTGTCACCGCTGATGCTGTGCTGGATTAGGTGTGTGGCTATCCTCCACTCTAGCCTGGTGACTGTCTGCTGCTGAGTGGGTCTGCCCCCTGTGCCCTGTGCGCTGCATCTGTTCTGTGCCAGCTTGCGCTTCACAAGGCACTTCAGGTCACTGTATTTCTTTTGGATGTCACGCACTGTTCTCCTTTGTGTTGCTACGGCATTGACCTTGCTTGTGACCCTGTCACATACCTTCCTCCTTTTCTCCCTCTTCTTTGTCTCCCCTCCATGGCTCATGAGAAGTGCATGGTGTTTGTCTATCTCCTCCACCAGTATCTGGACTTCATCATGGCTGAAATTCCTTTTGCACCTCTGTCTCTGTGTTGTAGCTTCTGCCATCTCTTTTGCATTCTCCAGTGATGTATCTTCCTCCTGTGTTGTGTGTTATGCCCTTTTATATCTAATATGTTGCGGGTCACGACATGCGCATTTTGACTAGCGTAAGTCTCATAATGTTCTAGAATCAGGCATATGAAGCTTGTCGAAATTGTTTTGACGTATTTTGTGCATTTGCATTATTTGTGTCTGGCATATCTGCCCTTCTAGAAACAGGTCCTATGTCCTTATCCATCCATCATCTAAGAGGTGACCTATTGCTTTTTTTTGACATTGTGTAGGATCCTTACCTCATGACTGAATTAGGACTGGAGTTTAAAGACTGTGCCCATGATATCAAAGGTCACCCATTACAACTAATAAAAAAAACATTTAAACATACTAGCTGTCAATACTTTTTTACATTAGAACTGAGGGTCGTTGGAATAGATTACCACTAGATATTGTTACTAGTGAGACTAAGAGTATCTTTAAAAACAGACTAGATAAATTAGTCAATACAGGTTATGACCTACCTTATTACCATTTGGTTTAGTATAAGAGCATTATGGACTCCGGCCTCCTTGTTCTTTCATGAACCTTAGTATGAACCGTCATATGTATTTTTAGTATGTGTAATGGCTGGGACAGTGAGAGTACCTTGACCCCATTTTTCTAAGAGGGGAGAACCATAATAAGGACAGATCTTGCAATACAGATTATGGGCCTTTCCGTAATCCCAATAGGTTCTTATAAATGAAAATACTATGAAAAAAAAATATAGGATTAACCATCCAGATTGTAATCATTATATGTTAAATTTCTTTTTAAGCCTGGTTCCCCAGAGTCCTTGAAAGAATATATTAAAAACCTAAGCTTTCATATTAAAGGATATAGGAAAATGTTTGCAATATGAAGAAACTGGGGGATAAAAAAATGTTTTTATCAGATAGACTCTTTTTTTTCTTATAGTTTTATATTTCCAGAGCTGAACAACTTTTTGTCCCTTTTGTATTGCTAGTTCCCAGTTAAGTTTTGCATCATCCTGAGACCCAAAACTAACCCCTGACATTGTTATTGGGTCTGTGCTGATGGATATATTTGCAATGGAGGTAACAGGCAGATTTTATTTATCTAGGTTTAATTGTAGGACCTGACTTTTCCCATAACGTAATTCAGCTGCAGAAATCATCTCATATTCTGTAATGATCTCTGAAATTTTAGCTCAGCATTTTCATGATTTACACAGAGACATATATTGTCTGCATATGCACAAATGTTTCAAGTACTGAATTTAGAAGGTGACATAATACCTGGAATACTTGGGTTCTGTTCAGTCTTTCTGATAAAAGGGTCTATGGCAAAAAGGTAAAGCAAGAGGCTTTTATTACGGATATGGAAATCCTGTCCCAGGTGATCATTTGAGCAATAGGATTATGAAAGAGTATGTGTAGCCAAGATATAAATTTATCTGATATATGACAAATCCTAAGAATTTCAAACAGATAGGTGTGGCTAACCCTATTGAATGCTTTCTCTTGGTCCAGGGATAATTAAAAAACAGGGATCTGACTAGTATTACCTAAATCTATTAATTCTCTGAGGGACTGTATGTTCTGAAAGATAACTTTCTCTGGCACTGTGCAGGTCTGAGCAGGAAAGATCAAATCACTTTCAGCTAATGTCAGTCTTTTGATTAATATGCTAGACAGTATTTTAAAATCAACATCCAGTAGGCTTATAGGCTTCCAATTTTTCAACTCCAATGAGCTGCCTTTTTCAAAAAAGCAAAATCATAAGTGCTTTAGTGAACTCAGATGGAATTTTAGGAGAATGTAGAACGGCATTATATAGTAATGCTAATACTGGACTAAGTATGTCTTTGAAAGTTTTACAAAATTCAAACATAAGTCCTTCTATGCCCGGGCTGTATTTAACTTTAGAGCATTAATGGCAGTAGCAACCTCTGCTTTATTGATGTCTAATTGCATAGTATGAGATACATCAGAGAAAGAGGGAGGAGGAATTCCAAATTCTCACAAAAGACTTATTCCGTAATACCTGTACTGGAACACTGAACATATTTTGAAGGTAATTTTGAGATCTATGTCTTGTTTTTTCCTGATTAACGTAGATTTGATTATCTGTAGGGTCCAACAAGTAATCAATATGAGTCATTTGAATTCTATCAGTACATCCTTTAAAGATATCTAGAATTGGTTTTCTCCCTTGGGTTCTGAATTGTGCTTCCAATTTAAGACTGAGAGATCTGTCATATTGGAATTTGTACATTTCCTCTTTACTTTGTTATTCTAGCCCCCAGATTTTATTTTGTTTTATGTGCAAAAGATATCAGGGACTGTGATTTCTGTCTCAATTGTAAGTAGTGATATTATTTTGTTTTCTGTTTCCATGTAGATTGTTTAATAAAAAATATTTTAAAATCATGTTTTGTGTCTATTCATCATTCTAATAGTGAAGTATACACATTTATGACAGACACCCTGGCTTGTAATAAATGTGTCCCATCTTTTATTATTTTTGGTTCTGCTAAGAGGGCATTATTAAGCTTCCAATGAGATGTGTAGGAGGGAGTATTTTCAGGAATTAGGGTACAGAGACAAGTAATTGCAAGGTGATCTGAAGTTTCAAAGGGAATGGTGCTTGCTTTCGGTACAGCTAAGTGATTGGGTAAAATAAATAATCTATATGGGTTGTAAAGGTTCCTTTAAAAAATGTTTTTATATTTTTGTTTTTAGCACTGTTAAATGCTTCTAGTAATTTTGCATTGGTGATAATATTTTTTAGACAAGCCATGTCACTAAACATTTTCTGGATTTTGCACCCTCTATCAGCAGGAGATAACCCACATTTGAAATCCCCACATAATATTACATATCTGTTGGTGTGCAGAAAAGGTTTAATATTCCTAAAAATCTCTACCTTAAGTGAAATGCTATGAGGGGCATAAATGTCAGTCTAGGTAATAGATAAACCACTCTGACGTGTGTGGTCACGCTCTGATATATGCAAGCATTGGTGTGTGTCAACCACACAAGGTGTGGGTATATCTCAGAGTGCAACTGCACACCTCAGAGTGGCTTATTTATCTTGTAAAATGTCAAAATAGTCTTTTAGGGGGAATAATGCAGGTGTGCGGTTGCACTCTGATATATGCACGGTCACAAGACAGTGTTTGTCCAGTGCTGTTGCTTTAATTGACAATTTATGTATCACCCATTTTATTAGTTTATTTATACCATACAGTATGAGACATGTAGTAACAGGGCTCTGCCCGGGTCAATGTTGGTTATTCGTGAAATCTGAAATTGAGGGTCTCTGAGAAGAATAGCTACCCCATCACAAATATCCTCCCCTTGAGACCAATAAGAAATTCCCTCTGACCATAACTGTTTAATCTGAGATACTTCATATGTAGTTTTTAGGTGGGTGTCTTGCAGAAAAATCATTGTGTTTGGTAAATCTTTTAAAAAGCTAAAGGTGGTGACACGCTTCCTAAAATATTTAATACTATTAACATTTATGGTCAGAGGGGAAACCATGGAGGTCATTCAGAATACTCAAGGTCACCTGCTGGGTTTCACCTTAACTTTTGATTTATTGCGTGCCCTTTCAGCTTTTGAAGATTCAGCTTCTAAGTCTACTGTACTGTCCATGGACCCAGAGGTGACAGAGAAGGCATCAGAGTCTTCTTCCTCCTCTTCAGTATCCCCCCATTGCTTCCATTTAGATTGGATATTGTACCTATTCCTGGTGAAAATTTGTTCCTCAGGGAGTCTGTTCAGTTTTTTTCTTTGGCTGTCCTTTCTTACCAGAACCCACCGACTCAAATGATGTGTCAGCGAGCAAGGAAGGAGGGGGTGTTATGTCAGAGGCACATGGGTTAGAGATGTTAGGGACCTCAGGGTCATCATATAAGAGCAGGGGGATCCAGGAGAGCAAACAGTTGTGTTGGGACTAGGTCAATGTTGGTCATTTTCCTCTTGAGCATGTGAGGTATTGGGGGGAGTTCAGGCTTAGATATATTCCTAGAATTTCTGGCTTGTTGAATTTTTACTTGTTGTTCTGTTATTAAGGACTCTTGGTCCATCATGGCCCTGTCCAGTCTTTTTTGAGCAGTCCATGGGCATTGTGGTGTAAGAATGCCCTTGGTCCTCACACAGATTGCATCAAAAAGGATTGTGACAGCTGGCCCTAGTGATATGCCCATATTCAAGGCAGAGATTACACCTAGGTTTATCACAAGTGGAGCTGAGGCGTGTTCTTGTTCCATGTTTGTGGCAAGTTCTAGGTTGTCCTTGGTAAAAACATAGGCCCTTACCCCTACCAATGTAAAAACTGCTGGACAGATGATGAATGCCTGTGTCTGTGTGTTCAAGTTTAACTTTGATCCTCCAACTAACCGTCCAAACCAAATCATCGTCCAAGATTGGCGTGGGCCTTTGAAGAATATCACACTTTTATTTCAGCCAATATTGGATGTCTTCAATACTGACTCCTTCTTTCCTAAACGGAAGTGTAATAGTCTTGATTGTAGGTTTAGTTAAAGGTACAGGAAAAATATTTCCATTCAGGAGTGTTTTTAACCAGATCAAACCTTTGAAAATATTTTTCTAACATTTGTGTAGTCCTAAAACTAATATCATAAGTGTTCTCTCCTTTCACATGAATAAATGCAAAATGTTCATGGGCAGTAATATTCATAGTTGGTTGCAACAACTCATGTATTACAAATTTTCTATCTTGGAAGAGCTTGTTTGTTACAGTATACTTAAAGCAGGCAGCCTTTCTCTGCTGTGCAGGCTCTCCCACTCACTTAAATAAAGCAGCCATTTGAAAGGTTCCAGAAGGCTGTAAATCAGACCTGCTCATTAAGGTCACAGTTGCTGGTGTGGCAGGGAGCTCTGTTGTTAATGCTAAGAGAGTTTGTGTCAGAACAAGGCCCGCCAGCATTTGTGCACGCTCCTGTACTCTGGATGGTATTTTGCAAAACAGGATGCATTTCAGGAAAAGTTGAAGCATTTTGCCCCTCAGTACTTATGGGTTCCTTGGAGGTGTTATTCACCTGGTCCACAGTTTATCTTGCACTGCCTGTAGCGAGGGGAGGATCCTCCAGCTGTAGAATCAGCTGGGGAGATGACAGTTTGTGCTGCCAAATTTGAGTGAACAGAGGCTTGAGAGATAATGTCTTATGCCAAGACTGGACCAGAGGATGACCAGCCTGCTCCTATGGGATTTGGAACACAACTAGCTGCACTCAATGCTGAGGTGGGATTTCATTCTGTAAAGAGTGTTCCCCGGAGGTATTCAGATGATCGACCATCATGGAGATGAAGTGAGGCAGGTAATGCAGGTCCAGTAGTTTCTTTACTTGTAGATGGTGCTGAGTTTGAAAGGCTATCATACTTTGTAGAAAAAAGAGCTGCAGTTGCTTCAGTCAGAGTTGAGGATAATGCTGGAACAGTAGGTGTGGGCTTAGTGACGTTTCTTTGAGGTGGCGGAGCTTCTTCCTTCAGCAGCTTAAGGTGTCAAATGGCATTTTTAACAGTAGTTCTGTATGGGCTACAGACTCACCAGTCTAAATCCATGTAGCAGGGCAGGTATCCACTGCAGACAAAGCTGTAAAGTCCAAAGCAGGTACAGTAGACACTGCTAAGGTTTGCTTCTATACGTCAGCATCCATTAAGAATTCCATAAAATCATTCATTTCAACATTAGGGTCCTCAGAGTTTCCAGGAGAAGCTATTGTAGCATCAGGAGATAATACACTGAGAAGAAGCTCCCCTGCAACTTCTTCTCTGCCGCCAACAGCAACCAAGTACGCCATCTTGGCCGACAAGGGTTCCCCCTACTGGAGAGTATGGGAATTTAGTTTTTATTGAAATCATAAAATAGAAATATTTCACACAATTCAAAAAAAAAAAAAGAAAAAAGAACCTTGAAATTAAACATTATATATACACATAAGTAAATTAAAGAAAAATTACTTAGAGAGGTCTGTTTATATTTGCACAGTTTTCTCATAAAAAAAAATACTAAATCCTGTTTCTTTAAAGTTATAAATCAAATCTGAGAAAATATCTCTGACTTATGCCTTTCTGTACCCTGGATGGAAATAAAGAAAGAGAATTTTATTAAAGTAAGAGGGACTTCTGAATTTGTGATAAAGGATAGGTTTCTCCAAGACTACAGAAAATAACTGTGGGTTTTGCTTTTTACATCTGACAGATATCAAGTCTTTATTTAACCAGGCTTTCATCGTTGAGCAGAAGCTCATTTGCAAGATGGACCTGGGCGGAGCATGAACAATTGTATATACAGGTCAACACAGGTATTTACAAGGCAATACAGATAATACTCTTTACAGAGAGGAAGTAAAAGAAGTTCATATGTACATAGAATTATACAGATATTGTACAGATTACACGGTATTTACATACATAGAAGTGTCTATAGGAAGATAAAGCAGGTTATCTAAGGTTGCAGGAGGAAGTCCAGAAGAAAATAAAAATATACACCAGGTAGAGGTGAAGGTGGGGAGGGAAGGGAGGGAGGTAGGGGGAGAAAGACTAGGAGAGCACGGTGCACCGAAAGGAGTTGGTAAAACGGGATGTAGAGAAGGTGGATGGAGAAAAGGAGTATGTGTGAGTCCCAGGATTGAATGCTATAAAGTACGGGGCATGATAGGATGTCACAACCCAGGGTAGTGAGCTCCTATCTGAGGTTGGGAAAGGAAGAATAAGGGGATGGATGGGCCTAGTGTTGATAAGACAGGGAGATAAAAGAAAGAGAGAACAATTAGGCTGGTGAGGAGCAAGCTGGGGGGTCAGTACTAAAAATTGGGTCTAGGTGTGGCTATATACCAGTGCAGACACCGGTAGTGGGTCTGAGTGGGTGAAGCAGTTACATACTTCTCTGATTGTATGGAAATAAAGCATATTGAAGGCATTATACTGATTAGAGTGCTTAATTTGAGGTTTTTTTGTAGATCGTTCCATAAGGTAGGTAACACGAAGCTTATGGCTGCCCAGCCAAAGTGGGATTTTGCTTTGGGTACTTTAAGTGTAATAGCTGAGTAACTTCTTAACGCGTATTTCCCAATTATACTCAGGGGAAGACAGCAGGAGATATAGTAAGGCAGCTTATTAGAGATGGCTCTATAGGTCCAGAGAGCAGCGTTTCTGTGGCACCTGAACTTTACTGATGTCCACCCCACTGCCGCATATAAGGTGCAGTGATGCGTGTGGAAGAGGAGTCCCATTATAAACCTCAGTGCTCGATGGTAGAGTGTGTCCAGTTTAGCCTTGTAAGAGTTGGGGCATTGGCTGTAGAGGAAGTCAGCGTAATCAACCAATGATAAGAAAATGGATCGGACCAGTTGTTTCTTGGCATCTCTGGTGAGAAATTGGTTGATTCTAAAAAACAATCCAAGCCTTTGCCGAAGTCATTTTAGTAAGTCCTTGATATGTTCAATGAAGGAGATTCTTTGGTCTATCCAAACTCCCAGATACTTGAATTTTGTAACAAGTTCTAGTTTTTCACCTAGAACTGTGGTAATTTGGGGAACTGTCCCACTGGACACAGGGTTAGCTGTACGGATAAAAGGGGAGAGGACCATCACTTTAGTTATTTTGACATTAAGGAGTAGCTTTTTTTGGAGGAGTTGGCTTTGCAAAAGGTTGAATTCTGACTGTAGGTCATTGCAGGCAGCTTCAGGTGTTGGGCGACTCACGTAGAGAACTGCATCATCTGCAGACAGATGGATGTTGGCTTCTTTTATACAGTAGTCGATGTTATTAATGTAGATTGCAAAAAGTAAGGGCCCTAATATAGAACCTTGAGGTACCCCTCTTTGCAGAGCTTTTAAGGGGAACAGGCCTCCTTCGGCTTTAACTTGTTGAAGGTGCCCTGTAAGATAGTCAGTAAACCAACGCAGAGAGGAGGGGTCCACACCTATGGTTTGAAGGGAGGAGAGGAGCAGACTATGGTCGACAGTGACAAAAGCCTTGCTTAGATCAAGGAAAACAGCACAAATAAAGTTTTTGCTCTCAAGATTACGCTGCCAGTCGTTAGTAACTTTGGCGAGGGCTGAGTTAGTGCTATGTTTAGCTCTGAATCCGGAATGCATAAGTTTAGCAGTTCCCTAGACTCAAGGTGAGCCCTCAGCTGTGCATTTACAATTTTCTCTAGGAGCTTGGACAGGACTGGAAGGAGGGAAATTGGCCTTTAGTTATTGAGATCACCAGGGTCACCTGATTTGAACAGTGGTATGACATGTGCTGTCTTCCATATAAGTGGTAAGGTGCCCTGAGACAGGGATAAGTTAAAAAGGTGGGTGGCGGGTATCGCTAGTACGTGGTAGGCAATCTTTAGGAAGTAAGGATCAAGGGTGTCGGCCCCAGCACTTTTTCTAGTATCCAACTGAAGCAAGAGGTCCTCTACCTCTTTCAGTGGGGCAGGTTGAAGCGAGAAAGGCGGCGAAAGTATTGGAGTTTCAGGCAGTTGGCTGGCAGTCTGGGAGCGAAGTATGTTTGCAGGGGTTATCAAATGCCATGCCTGCAGTAGCAAAGTGGTTATTGAAATGCCAAGTATATTCATTTTTTCGGTTATAGTCAAGTTGCCAGAGGTAATCTTGGTCGAGAGTGAATTTCTTGGGGAAGTGTGGCCTAGCAGATCATTGATTGTGTCGCAGAGCTTGATTGGGCTCTTTGTGGCAGAGTTGAGTTCGGATTTGAAGAAGGTGGCCTTCGATTCTCTGATTGTTTTGGTACATAAATTTCGTAAGATAGATAAATCTTATTTTTTTTTAATTTAGTATTTTTTGTTCCTGCTGTCAGCCATTGATCATCTGCTGGTAATGATGCATCTTGACTTCCACCTCTAATGTTCTGTGCTCTGCTCCTGAGACCCCTGACTTGCCCCTCAGATGGCGGGGCCATGGCACTGGCCCTGATGCCTCAAAACTAGTGACTCACTGGGGGAGCAGCAGGAGAGGCTAATTGAAGCCAGATGCTAGCTTCACAGAGGTGGCCGACAGCAGGATTTTTTTTCCCCACTTTTGCGTGAGAGCGGGGACATGCAATGACATCCTGTATCCACCCTGCCCCTGATAACTGTAACATGTCAGTAGCTGTGGTACCCCCAGCCTCCACCAACAGGCTGGCAAGCATTGGATGGGGTCACTAGTCTCCCCCACAAGAGAAGGAGAGCAGTCCTTGGGATGCTCCATCCTTCTCCCCCCGGCCAGCCCTCCAGCGACCCAAGTCCATTCCTGAACCCGGGTCACTGGCATCGCATGCGGAAATCCCACCGTTGCACCAACAGGTTGGCCAGATAGATAAATCTTAATTCTAAGGTAATTTTTTGTAAGAGTTCTGTATGAGGGATGACTTTCTACTCTTGAGTATACAGGCATCTGGAGTTCCAAATAAACCACTTGTTAACAGTAAAAATAACATTCACAGTACTTTTATCTCAATTTCTCCAGGACTTGTCAAAGTGCCCATATAAAACAATGGCAGTATTAACCTTCTCAAAACATTTGGCCTTCCACTGTCTGGCTATCAATTTCCAAAACTCAGAGATATAACTGCAAGTGTAAAATAAATTATCTATTGTCTCCTGCTGTTGTTGGCATGACGGTCTAGAGTATAGACATTCCTGCATCTGCTAATATTTCTAGTTTACTTTAATGTTGAGCTTACCATGACAACAAAGCCAATGCACATCATGCATTATCTCTGGTATTCTTGAGTTATTTAATAACTCTAGTAAGAAAGGAAGGGAGGAGATCTACAGGGCATGCTGGGAAGGCTACTGGTTCAGTAAAGTGGTTATGTATTACTGTATGTGTTTATAAAGCAGTTTTCTTATCACAGTAGTAACCATTCCTCCAGAAATTTGCCAGCTTTTAAGTTTAACAAAAACTTCTCTAAGATATGAGGGAGCTAGCTGGGAGTGTTTATCTATACAAAGGGAGTTGCTGCTCCACTGTGTGAACCAGGTTTCACAGGATAAACAATATAAGGGTATCCAGGCTTTCCTGGGTTACAAAAGTAGTGTTCTTAAATTTGTTACAATATATGCACTATAAAAAAACACTAGGGGATTTTTCATGTGTAAGCCACCTTGTTTTACTGGAAGATAAAGCATATTGCATTTTAAGGGTCTCAACCTACTTCCCCAGACTGTCTGGAAGAATATACTGTAGATTGTGGTTTCCAGGGGTTTGGAAGGGCTAAGTAGCTTACAAATAAGAAAACAGCTAACAGGAAAGTTTTGATTAAATGTATTCTTTTGGATTTACTCATATTCCATCAATTCCAGTTACAAAGCCTATACCACATAGTCACAGTCACTCCAGAAATAAATGGCTGGTATGGACCCATGATACACATAAAAAGAAGAGTCAGGCAAGGCTTCCCCCTCAGCCTCTTACTCTGTATATTTAATATTGACCCCTTACTCAGCTCCCTAAATTCATCTCCACAAATTAGACATACAGTATACTGCACAGGTTATATCATATACAGTCCCACATACTGCAACAACCTATGCTGATGATATAACCCTCATAAACAAGGATATAGCATCAGTAGTACAGGCCATGAATATATGTAGTGAGATTAGTAAAATATCAGGAGGATCATTAAATCTAGAAAAATGCATATGCAGATTACTTGGGAAACCTGACAACCCCCTAGTGCAAATTGCAAATATTAAAATTCCAGAAGATCCCATCACTATTCTGGGAATCTATTTCCAGTCAGGGAATCTTGGATTACTAAACTGGGAACCTAAAACAGAACAGGGTCGCAGGATGGTACAAATCAAGGTAATAAATCTATTGGGGATACCGTAGTCATGTAAAATATCCCATAGATACTAGTGATTAACTGTGTCAAAAGCCTGTTTTTGATCAAAGGAGAGGATAAAACCTTCAGTACCTATCCTGCTATCATGTTCTGTAATTTCCCTTAAGCGATTAAGCTGGTCTACTATTTTTCTCTCTGGTATTGAACAAGATTGTGTAGGTGAAATCGGGTGGATGGCTGCTTGTAATAGCCTGTTGTTAAGGATTTTAGTTAGTATTTTAAAATCAGTGTTTAATAAGTTTATGGGCCTCCATTTGATATTACATTTTTGTCCCCTTTTTCAAATAAATAAATCAGCATGCCTTCCAACATGTGTGGTTGAATGGAGTTAGTTTGTAGCATATGGTTAAAAGCAGATGTTAATTCCTTTGAAATTTCCTTACCTATAATTTTATATAGTACTGGTGTTAGCCCGTCCATACCAGGGGCTTTAATACTTTTTAATGATTTAATAGCAGTTTCTACTTCGAGATAGGAGATGTCCATTGTTAGATTGTACAGAATGTGAGTAGGACATGTTGGTGGCAGAAAGGAAAGTAAAATTTCAAAAAGATTGTCCACTTCAGTCTGAGTTTTGCTGAATAGTTTTTCAGTGTGTTGTGTCACTGTTCATATTAAATTATGTCTGTCTGAATAAACTGTACCATCCTGGTCAGTTAAATGTATCATGGATTTATTTTTGATTCAGTTTTTACAATGTAAGAAAGGGCAAATAACTTCTGCTTCCCCTGAGTGTAAAAGGATTGCTGTTTCTTTAAGCTTTCCTGCTGTCTTAAGTGGAACGTTTACATTTCATGTTTAATTAACTGAATCTGATTAGTAAAGTTATGGTTAGTGATTCTAGCGAGAGATTTACATTTTTGCACTTGTTGCCTGTTTCAGAGGTACTGCACATAGTCATTATTTTTGCATGATTTACTTACTGACTATAACAGTAGTCTTAGGTCTTGTTCTGTGTCCTCCAACCAGGTGGCAGGATTGTCATACATTTCTGTTATAGATTTTTTTTTTGTAGTCATAAAATACCGTATGATTTGAAGAACTTCCGGTTTAGATAATAGGAGTTAAAGTTCAATGATCCAGGGCCTTGTTTGAGGGTTGGTGAGGGACCTAGTTATAATATGAGAAGTTTGTGGTCTGAAAACTCAACCTTTTCTACTGGCATGGAAGAAATATGTAGCGAAGGTGATATAAAGAGAATATCAATTCTAGTAGCTAGTGTTCCTTTTTGAAAAGTGGGTTTAGGTATGTTATTAGTATTACAAGACATGGAGACTGGAGAGTAGGGGAATTTTTATTTGAAAAAGGACTACATAACAGGCATCAAACAGAATATATACATACGAAAATAATAACAGATACCATCCTAATGAAACAGAAAAAGTACAAAGGGAGTTACATACAAACATAAATACAAAAGCAAAAGAAGAGTATTTCATCCTGGGTCCCATTTCTCACAAATGACCCACAGCAATTTGAATTTTTCTTTACAGCACAAACTAGCCTCCGAGTGTTTAAGTTTACATACAGAAGTATAAATGTTATACACTAATTCAGCATAAGAAACAAAATGTTATTGTGTTAACCACACGCATTTTGATTGCCACAAAAATATTTGATAATAGCAAAAATAATGTACATAGTATCAAAATGATATCCTCCCCATCCATTGGAGGACGTACCAAACATAATATCCACATATGATAAGGTTTTAAACAAAGGCTCATTCCATCTCATAGCTATAAAATCCCAAAATTGATAGGCATAGGGATATTATTTAAATAAATGTTCCTGAGTTTCTAAAACTTGTATGTAGGAGGTTCTTAAACAATACAGTTCTGCAAGAGGCTTATGTTTATTATTGCTTCTAACCCCTAATCTACCATAACTACTTAACCACACTATGTCCCATGCATATACTGGGAGTCTTTTATTACCTAAAATAAGTAAAGTGTTATTGAACAAAGAATCAGGGCAGTTGGGAAATAATAGTGACTCCTTTTCTGCCAGCAATATAGCTTTATAGTTGTATTTCCTATTCTGAGTGAGAAATAGGTCTGGAGTTAATTTCCATCTTACTGTTTAATAATATCCACCTCTCCAGAAGACATAGAATCTACATTCCATAAATATCTGGTTTTATTTGGAGGCCAGAATGGAAGGCTAGGAATCAAACATTCTGCCACCAAAGGCTTCCAGGATGTATTACCTGGCTTCAAGTCCTGCCCAATATTGTATTCAATAAAAATACTAGAAATAAAGGCAACAGGGTGAAACATGTTAATCCCACCTTCAGCAATTGGACTATAGGTGAACTCTCTTTTTATGGGGTTCAATCTGCTCCCCAGAAAGCTTGAAAAACAAACACTAAAAAGGGAAAGCACTACTGCTTGGGGAAGGGGGAACACATAATTAACATACAAGAATACTGGGATAATAAACGAGTGAATCAAAGTAACCCTCATTTTTTTTTAGATTTGCTGGACTCTCCATTCTCAGACTAATCAATTGGCTCTCCCCAGGCAAATGTCCCTATTTCTTTCAGCAGCATCACCCTTCCCAAATTCTACCCCTAATATTTTCACAGGGGACAAAGAAATAGAGAACCCAGTAGTCCTGTGTCTGGTATTGTTAAATTCCCTAAGATGGTACCTATACTTTTGTATAATTAATTCATGCCCCTGATATCATTCCATAAAAATCTAGTGTATGCGTCAGTGCAATTTCAGAAGTATCTGTTTGTAAAAGTAAAACCAAATCATCGGCATACACCAATATTTTTATAGGTTAATGCTGAGGAGAGGGTTGAATGCCCCTTATGTCCTGTTGAGAAGAAACATACCACATAAGGACATCTATGACAAATCCATATAATAGGGGGCTCAGGGAACACCCTTGCCTGACTCCCTGCCTCACCCTAATCTTCCTACCCTTCCATCTATTTATATTTGGGATCAAGGCAGCATAAGCATACAAAGTGGTGACCCAGGCTATGAATTTCTCTGGGATCCCATAAGCCTGAAGGACAGAGAAAAGAAATACATGGGCAATTCTATCAAAAGCCTTTTCTTGGCCCAGGCTGAGGACAAACCCCTGAATATTTCCTTTAGTTCCTCTATTAAAGAGTTCCCTTAAAATAATCAAATTATCATGCTGGCACCAACCAGGAACAGCACAAGTTTGAGCAGGATGATTCACCCTCTCTGCTACCTTAATTAATCTATTCAAAAGTATTTTACTTAAATTTTTGAGATCAGTGTTTAGGAGGCTCAAAGGTCTCCAATTCTCTAACACCAACTTGTCTCCTTTTTTAAATACTAAAATTAATATAGCCTCATTCATAGAGGGGCAAGAGTGTTGTGGGATAACATGTGGTTATATAAAATAACTAACACTGGGGCCAAGAAGTCCATGAAAGTTTTATAAATACCCACCCCTAAACCATCTGACCCTGGGGCTGCATCTTTCCTCAAAAGAGAAATAACCTGACGGACTTCATCTAATGTAATATCAGCTTCCAGCAAAAGTCTATCAAACTGAAGTACTTGGGGAAGATTCAGTCTAGAAAGGAAAGCAGTATCAGTGCTGCCCACGGGGTCTGCCCCAAAAGATAATTCTAAGTGTTGCTCAACAAGACACATCATATTTAGTGGTACAGTGCATAAAAGACCAGCAGGGTCTTTTAATCCCCAAATTATCCTATGTTCAGTCCTACAGCAACATTCTTTAAAAGGGTCGAGAGAACCTTTTTTTAACTGTGCGCTGAAATGCAATTCTTGATCCAGGGGCTTAGTTCTATTATACTGATGTTCCTTCATTTGGATTTTAATAAGTTATATCTGAGGGCTAACTTCATGTTTCTGAGTTTCTGAAAAGTAAATAAGGGACTGTAACTGCCCTCGTAACTGCAAGTAAATTATGTATTCTGAATTTGAAATGACAGGAGATCTAGCGTGAAAAAATTGTTTCCAAGCAAGTTTTGTGTCCTCCCACCATGTGACCAAATCAGTATAACAAGCTAAAACTGACAGGCATGCTCCCCAGTTCCTAACCCAGGCTTTTTTTGTTTTAGGGTTTTCTAGTAAAGACTCATTAAAACACTAAGCATTATTCTTACTTCTGGGTGAGTTACCTCAGTTAAACTGTACAGATACAGATTCATGATCTGAAAATTTCCAGGCCATGGTAGAAACCCTATCTAAGTTAACTACCTGTGAAAGGAATAAAAAGTTAATACATGTGAATAGAGAACCTTTGAAAAAGGTATGCCCCCCCCCATTGGATAAATGAGTCTATAGGCATCCGAAAGACCTGTATCAGAAATTATGTTCCTCAAAGCGATTGAATCACAGAACATCTCATTGGTTCTAAGCCCTCTATCAGCCTGTTCCAACCTACAATTAAAATCTCCATCCTAAATGATGATTCTAGAAGTAAACAGATATGGCACTACAGATTTAAATAGGGAGACCTTCTGGGCCCTAGTCTGGGGTGCATAAATTGCAATAAGTCAAAATCTTTCCTGACAGTAATTGAAGTCAAGAATTAGTGCCCTGCCAGGAAAAATATCTAGTAGCCTAGAAACCACCATCCCTGTTTTAGAAAAAAGAATGCCCACCCCATCGCAACTTTCCTCACCTATTGACCAAAAAGCTGGATCTAGAGGCCAGCTGTTAGAGGCTTGCCTTAGTTCATAATGAGATCTGAATATGGTGTCCTGAAGGCTCCAAATATCACTATAGTATAGTTGCAAGGAATGAAACACCCCAGTTCATTTCTTGTTTTTGTTTTTTTAATGCTATTACCGTTAATAGTAGAAATAGTTAAGGATGCCATAAGAACAAAAAGGGAAGGGGTAGGCCTTTAGACAAAAAAAGAAACCAAGGAGGTCCTTAATCGCCATACTCAGGGAGTTTTTGAATTCTTTCACTGCCTAGTTTGCTTAGCAATAGAGTCTCCCCCTCTTCCATGTCATCAGTTGTAGTAGAGGCAACGGGGTGGTGGGGTCTGAATCTTCCTCCTCTGAGTCTTCCCAAGATTTATCCACAGGTAAAGGGGCATGCCTATTCCCAGCTGTTTTTGTAAGAGAGACTTTCCCGTTACTCTTGTTTTCCTCTTTTCCATCAGGGCTACCCATTTTAGAACTTGCACGAGACCTGGTTCTGTTCTTAGAGGATATTGTAATAAATGGGGCATCTACTGGGGGAGGAGGGGTGGAGGCATGTCTCCCTGCATCTCTGTAGCTAAGACAGGGGCCTGATTGAGGACTGTATCCTGCGCATCCAAGACAGGGGTCATGTGGATTACTGTCTCAGAAGGGAGGGCAGCTGGAAGGGGCACAGTAATATAAGGAACTGGACCTTCTCCTAGGTTGGGGATCAAGGATTCATTTGGGGGGGCACCACCATCTTCCTGCTGAGCATCTTTCCTTGCTTGGGCTTGTTGAGCTTGACTGATGATGCCTTCATGTTAGGGACAGTCCTCTCTATTGTGGAAGGCCCACGGACATCTCCCATAGGCAAGGCCAGTTTTCTCACAAAGATTGCAGTGAAACAGATTTAAACAGTTTGCAGTTACATGGCCATTCTCAAAACAGTGACTACACCTAACAGAATTACAGGCCAAACTCATGTGGGTGCGTGCGCCACACTTGAAACAGGACTTCGGTTGGCTTATGTAAAACAGTGAACCACTGTCTTTGCCTAAAAACAAAAAGTTAGGTAAATGTACTGGCCCATGATTTGAGGAAAACAACTTAATATTGAATTTCCATCCCCAATTCCAAATCTGCTCACTGTCTAGAATGGGGGAGGGTCTATCCAAGATTTCACACTGCTGCCTAAGCCAAAATAAAACATCCTCAATATTCACACCCTCATTTTTGAGCATGACAGTTATAACCTTAACTGCAGGCTTTGTCAGTGGAATAACCATAAAGGGCAACCACAGTGGAGTATGTTTTAGTTTATGATACTGGGCCCAGAATCTGTTTAGGTTAGAGATAGCTTTAAAAAGTATATCTAAATTCCCATTATCAATATGAATTAAAGTGAAAATTTCAGAGGAGAAAAACCTTAAAGAGTCTTTTAATAAAGTTTTTGCAATATGGAGTCTACATGGAGGCTCCTCTAACTCTCCTTTATAGAGGAGCCTGACTGCATTTTGTCTGGTGGCCAGCTCCCCTGTAGAGTGGAATAAGTCAGCACGTTTGAACATTGGAGCTAGCCAGG
Organism: Neoceratodus forsteri; assembly: GCA_016271365.2. Classification (NCBI taxonomy): domain Eukaryota; kingdom Metazoa; phylum Chordata; order Ceratodontiformes; family Ceratodontidae; genus Neoceratodus; species Neoceratodus forsteri. The sequence goes on from CM028133.1 coordinate 998,611,759, forward strand.
CTTTCTGTTCATGGTATTTCAGTATAGAATTGTTGGTGCCCATGAAACATAGGAGTACTGGTTGAGGGTGCACCCTGTAGAATAGTCTGAGAGTCATTCTGAGGGAGAGAGGTATGCCCCTCTGGTTGTGGGACAGCAATAACAGGAAGATCAGCATTAATAGGTTGAGTACTATCAGGAGGAGGATTAAGCACTGTAAGGTTCTTTATCGTATTGTATTTGTCCACATAAGGGTCCGGGACCCAATTACCTTCAGGCGTGTGCAGCCATCCTACACCTTCCAAAGCACGCTCCAGAGACCAGTCGGGCTGAGGATACACCAAAATCTTCTTCCTCGGTTTGTGTTCCGAAAAAGAAAATACTTTTTCAGTCAATGGAGAGGTGAAGCAAGGTGTCTGAGTCACAGATCCAACATCCGCATGATCCTTGGGCTGTATTGCAGTTTTGTGTTGTAGCAAGCTAGGACCCAATCTATGATGAGTGGCTGCTATGGAAAATTGCATCTGGGGGAGTATGCTTGTCTCTAGGCACTGGAGGGAGCTTTGGATTCACTGCCAGCTGCGTTCTGATGACAAGCACTCCCCTCTGAAGTGTAAGGTGCCTACATAGACTGAGCATGAGTCATTGTTTTGTCTGTCAGCAAACTAGGCCAGTCTTTCAGCTGACTGTCAATTTCAGCCAGAGCAGCTGTCAAGGGCCACATAGAACTTTATTGAGCAGTGCAAGGCATAGTCAAAACATCAGAAGCTTTTGCAGGGATAGAATTTAACTTTTCAGCAGGTAAAGAACTTAATTCAACATTACCAACAGTGAGTCCTTGATCTGTAGCAGGGTCTTCGTTTGGTATCACAACCCTGGAAAGTTCCGCACTCACATTATCCGACTCGCAGGCTCCAAATTCTTGCTCCAACATATCTTGCTCAACGGCCTCTAAACTGGTCAGGACAGGGAAGGAGGCCTGCTTCCCTTCCTCCAGGACGTCCATCCTCTCATCTGTCTCTCTCAGTGTGGCTATCCCAGGACTGTGGGACAGAGGTTCCCCCTACTGACAAGTAGGGGAATTTCCCTGGTGTCCTGGCCAAATTTCCCCCATTCATAAAAATATCACAAACAGCTTAATCTGGTTCGGTTTCTGTTGGTTACCATCTGTATCCCCCAGTTGCCCCTGAAAAAGGGACTTCTAGTTTCAGTGAGCCTACCCGATCAACAAAATTCAATAAATAAAATAAATAAATGGCATGACATTATGACATATTGTTGCAACATTATATGTGCTCAAAGCCTGTCATTTTATTTTTTTATTTTTTTATATATTTATTAATTTATTGTGTGGGGAATTTCATGGACATTTGTTATCTGCAGATATAACTCAGGAACTTTTGGAGCTAGAGCTCTGAAACTAGGTACATGTATAAATGTAGTAATACCCAATATACCTGCAAAATGTTATAAAATTTCAATGAATGCCTTCACTGTATACTAAAATAAATAACATTTTGATTTTGTAAAGATGTTTGGCTACCTATAGCATAGCCCCTTTAAAGCTTGAGGCTTAAAACTTGTCTACATACCAGTGATGCATAGTTCTCTAAATCCTGAAAATGAGGACACATTTGGATAATACATTTTAAAAACAGATGGAAATAAACTGAAAATGTAATTTTCATTACTTGTTTGGCCATCCATAAATCACACACCTATTAATGTAGGACTCTGAAAATTGGAACACTTATGAAAGCTGCTATGACATGAATACCTGCAAACTTTAGTATCATTTGGAAACATGCTTTGAAAACTAAAACAAAATAACTGAAATTTAAAATTTGGCTTAATTCCATTTGGTGCATGTATGACAGTCATTAATACCTGTATACAGTATGTGCTAAATGTGGTATCATTAGGAGGCATACTTTGAAAATTAGACCAAAATGACTGAAATGTGAAATGCGGGGAAAGTCCACAGAATTGGAGTGGTAATTCCATGGGCATTCTTCCAGCAGAATTTTATATTACACACTGCTCTACTATAGTCCTTTCTCAGAGTAGAGAGTCCTGAAAGGGCTCACTAATCTGAAAGTGAACAATGCAACGCAGCTAGTCAGAGTGTGTCCAAGGGCATTGAGGGAGCTCATGGAGGTACTGGGTGCACCTCTGATAGTCCTATTTAACAGTTCAGTGGAAACAGGAGTGATTCTGGAGGACTGGAGGATAGCAGATGTAGTCCAACTTCACAAAAGTGGTAGCAGGGAGGAGGCTGTCAATTACAGGACAGTCACCCAGACATCGGTGGTAGAAAAGTTTATGGAATCACTGCTGAAGGAAAGGATTGTGGAATATCTCTAATTCAGTGTGTTACAAGACCCAGTATAGGATGGATTCACTGGGGGGAGATCATGTCAAATGGTTCTGATTGATTTCTTTGACTGGGTAACCAAGAAGTTAGATCACTATGGAGCGCCGGTTGCAGCCTGCCTAGATTTCAGCAAGGCTTTCAGTACAGTACCACACACAAGACTAGTAAGAATCTGGGTAGCTTAGGAGAGTGTCCAAAGATGGTACGCTGGGTAAGGAATTGGTTAGGGGACAGGCAACTGATGGTGGTGATAAACATAGTTCACTCAAATGAAGAGAGGGTGACCAGGGGTGCCTCAGGGATCAGTGCTGAGACAGGTGTTCTGATTTGTTTCTATAAGTGACCCTGCAAAGAGTTTGAAAGGAAAGGTCTACCTCTTTGCAGATGGCATCAAAATTTGCAACAGGGTGGACACTGCAGGGGGGGTGAAATGTATAACCAGAGAAAACTCAAGGAGTGATCAAGGGTATGGTAGCTGAGTTTCAATGAGAAAAAGTGCAAAATCATGCACTGAGGGCACAAAAACCCATGGTGGAGTACAAAATAGGTGGAGTGGTATTGACCACAAAGCAGGAAAGCGACCAGGGGGCAATCTTATCAGATGACCTAAAGGTGGCCAAGCAGTGTGACAAGGCAGTTGGGAGGGCTAGTGGGATTCTCAAGTGCATAGAGAGGGGTTTCACCAGCAGAAGGAGGGAGGTGGAGTTGCCCCTGTATAGATAGGTGGTAAGACTCTACCTAGAATACTGTGTCCAGTTCTGGAGACCACATCTCCAGATGAACACAGACAATGGAGGTGGTCCAGAGGATGGCAACTAAAATGGTGCAGGGTCTGCATCAAAAACTCTACAAAGAGAGACAACAGTACCACAGTATGTACATCCTGGAGGAGAGGAGAAATGGGAATATGGTAGAGACCTATAAGTACTTCATGGGGTTAAACACGCTACAGGAGGGAAGTATTTTTCAGAAAAAAAGGAGCTCATGAACAAGGGGACATGCTATGAATCATCTGGAGAGGGATAGATTCAGTAGAGATGTGAAGAATTACTTCCTCACTAAAAGGGTGGCAGATTTTTGGAACACCCTTCCATTGGATGTGGTAGGGGCAAAAGCAGTGGTGGGGTTCAAGACTTCATGGGATAGACATAAGGGAATCTTAGTGTAAATGAAAGGATAGAGGGACAAAGACCTACAGATCAAGTAGGGTCTGTGGCAATACGTTAGGTAGGGAAAAATGGGCAGATTGCTTGAACCAAGTGGTTCTTATCTGCCATCAAATTCTATATTTCTATGTTTCTATCCAGCACCCCACTATCTTCCAAGAATCAATCTTCACCATTGATTCCTACTGATGGGTCTGGGGCCTGTGGCACTAGGACGCCACAAGAGCAAAACATTTGCCAAGGATTCAGCCACAGCTACTGATTAGGAACAAGGGGAAGATCAGGCAGAGGCACTCAATGAGTATTTCTGCTCGATGTTCACAAAAGAAAGGGATGGCCCAATACCGCAGTGGAAATTGAGCAAGGGTGGGGGGGGCAGAGATAACAGATGAGGTCATCCAAGAGGATAGAGTTCTGAAGGGCCTTAAAGCCTTGCAGGTGGACAAGGTACAAGGACCAGATGGTGCACACCCAAGGGTTCTGAAGGAACTGGCAGAGTTGTTGGCAGGTCTTCTGACTGACTTGTTCAGCACCTCCTTGGAGATGGGGAATGTACCCACTGACTGGAAGATGGCTCACGTGATGCCCCTTCACAAGAGTGGACCCAAGGACCAACCGGATAACTACAGACCGGTGAGCTTGACTTCCATAGTGGGAAAGTTGATGGAGAACATTCTAAAGGAGAGGTTGATAACCTTTCTCAATAGCAATGGGCTGCAGGATGAGAGACAGCATGGGTTTGTAACAGGAAGATCTTGCCAAAGTAACCTGATTAACTTCTTTGACTGGGTCACTAGGGAAGTTGACGAAGGCCATGCTGTGGATGTCCTGTATCTGGACTTCAGCAAGGCTTTTGACTATGTGCCACACAGGAGATTAATGAGCAAGCTGAAGGACATGGGGTTGGGGGAAAAACTGGTGGGATGGGTTGAGAATTGGCTGCAGGGCAAACAACAGAGCTTAGTTGTAAGAGAGGAGACATCCAAGCCATGGCCAGTAATGAGTGGAGTACAGCAGGGTTCAGTGCTGGGCATTGTTTTGTTCAATGTCTTCACTGCTGACATTGCAGAGGGGATCAAGAGTAAGATCTTTCTGCTCATGGTTGACACTAAGATATGTGCAAAAGTGGACAACGAGGGAGAGAGAGAGGCAGGCACTCAGAGAGAATCTAGCTAAACATGAACACTGGTCTAAGGAGTGGCAGTTGGGGTTTAATGCTAAGAAGTGCAAGGTCATGCACCTTGGAGCCAGAATTCCCAGGAGCAGCTACTGGCTGGGGGGAGTGCAGGTAATGGCTTCAGAGGAGGAAAGGGACCTGGAGTTAATAATCACAGGGGACATGAAGGTATTATCACAGTGTAGAAGGATGGCAGCAAGGGCAAATAGGATGCTTGGGTACATTGCCTGAGGGATCATCTCTCAAAAGGGGAAGGTCATCCTACCATTGTATAAATCACTGGTGAGGCCACACTTGGAGTACTGTGTACAGTACTGGTGCCCTTACCTCAAAAAGGATGTGAGATTACTGGAGGGGGTGCAGCGTAGGGTTACAAAAATGATCTTGGGACTAGGGGAGTTGCCATACGAGGAAAGATTGAAGGAGCTCAACATGTACTTGCTGGAAGACAGAAGGGTAAGAGGGGACATGATAGAGTCCTTCAAGTACTTGAAAGGCATAAACAAAGTCAGGGAGGGAGGACTATTCCACTTAAAGGGGGGGAGGGTCACTAGGGGCACAGTCTGAAATTGGAAGGGGGAAGGTTTAGGAGGGAGATGAGGAGGCACTACTTCACAGAGAGAGTGGTGGTGGGTTGGAATTCACTGCCAGATGAGTTAATCGCTCAAAGGAGAGTGGATAGCTCTAAGCAGGGTTGAGACAGAGTCAAGGGCAGGGTTAGTACAGACAAAAACACAAAAGGGGGAAGGACCGGGAAAGGGAGGAAGGGAGGGGTTGGGGTGGGGGGCCACTGTAGTGATCTGAAACTAGAGCTGCATAATTGGGCAGACATGATAGACCTGTGGGCCTTTTTCTGCTGGCAATTTCGTATGTTCACATTACGATGCCTGTACATGCTTACATGGTCCCATATGCCACCCAATAACCACTGCCAAGTCTCTGACTAATCTCAGTTCTGTTCTTGCTGCCACTGAGTGCACACCATGGGAGAACAGTACCTCAGTTACACTTATCCCTGCTTTCATTACAATGTCACCACTGTTTTTCTAACCTTTGCTGTGGCATTTTTGTTTATTTTTTTATGATGCAGAGGTCTGACAAGAAAGGCGATAAACTGTTGAAAGAAGTCTGACAGCCACCCACAATGTGTTGTTGCCCTGGGAGAAATCCATTGCTGCTGCCAGACTGGCATTAGTCCTGTGTGGTCTGCCTTGGACCAGAGTATGATAAGAATGCATGCTATGTCTGTTTCTCGATGAACTGCCACACGTTAGAGAACTGCATATTGAAATGGGGTCATCTGATCCTCAACTTTGGAGGCAAGCATTGCTCACATGTCCAAGGTGAGATATTTAGGCTTTTCTCCTTGGTCTCTCCCTGGGATGTCTGGGCCCCCTTCTGACACTGTTCTTGCAATTAGGAGAGGGACTGGCACCAGGGCTGTTGGCCGTGCTGTTGCTGAGTCAGAGGTTGTCACTATCTATGGCTTCACTACTGACACCAAGGAAGGCAATGCTGCCACAAGTTACAGAGAAAGATGCAGCAATGGACATGTTGTAAGTCCTGGTCTTGCTCTGGGCAAGGTGCCAGTGTCATCCCTGGAGTGGTCCATGTCTCTGGTGTTGTTCACAACACTGGAGTGGGTGATGACTCTATGGAGGGCAACAAAGTTGACACAAAGCATAGTATCGAGGGTGTTGCTGACCCCTGTGACAGAGATGACCTTGTCTTTGAGACTTTTGCTAACCTGAACCAGTGCCAGAGATGGCACTGACTTGGAGCTGGATGGCAGCCTGAAGTTGGAGTTCTTTCTCTCTCTTTCTCTCTGTGATGTCACTGGATGACACTGCTACTGGTGAGGAGCATGGTCACCCTAGGAGACCTTCACCTCTCTGCTCTCTTCACCTGGATGTTCCCCCATGGGCACAGATCAGGTTGCTCCTTAGACATAGGAGGACACTCTATTGGGTAAGTCTGCTAGGCCCACCCCATGGCCAAGGCCACCTTCACAGTTTCACAGCCCAGCCTCATCATTTCCTTGAGAGGCTACCTTTGTTCATTGGCCTAGAGGAGCTGCTATCATGGGATCAGCACAGGAAATTTGTCAGTACTGTAGACGATTGGCACAGGGAGTCTGATAGGGTCAGGATCAGGCCCTTCTTCCATAGTACCATTCCCTGGAGTAAGCATCTCATCTCCATTGACTTCCTTCTTAGAGGACAATGTGTCTTCTATATACCTTCCTCTAGTCACTGAGTATGTCCATTACCAGCAATTCGTGATGTGTACTGTATGCTTCAGATACTCAGCTTGAATGCTTTTACATGCCACAATCTACCAGCCCTACCATTGAGACCCCTGCAGTTTCCAATATCAACTCAGTTGTCATTCCTCCATAGCCTACAGCCTTAAAAGAGGCATCCTCAGTGATGTGAAGGCATCCCTCCTCCAGTCCAACCATCCCCAGTGACCTTCTCATGCTGTATTGCCCTCCTACAGGGTCCACAGGTTCTTAACTCCTACTCAGGTTTGAAGTACTTCAAACTCCACTGGGGCCTTGGCACCTCACATTGGACCAACCTTTAAAAACAGATTCCACTCAGAAGGATGCCCTATGCAGGAAGGCCTTTTTCCCCAGAGTACACACTAATGTGCATTTCTGAACTCCAGGCACGTTTAGCAACTTACAATTCTCTCCTATGGTTGCAACTAAGTCAACTCTTAGCTACACTGCCACAGAGCTAGTCAGTCAGACAGGCCATTGACCTTTCTGGTAGGGACATGGACATAACTTGGTACCAGTCAAGAGCATCTTATGAAGTCAACAAGGAGGCCTCCAGGCTATCAGGAACTGCACTGTGAATCAGGTGGAAGGCATAGCTTTGCCTGTCCTGACCTGGCATAAGGTGCTTATCTACTATTTCTAGTGGGTTCACTTTTTCTGCTGTAGAGTCAATTGGGAACTGTCATGGTACCCTCCTACTCCTTTGCCACAGGAGCCCCCACCTGGCCCTGACAAATCTCATATCTCACCAAACCTGTAAGAAGCCCCTGCTCTCAGGTTTTCTCTCCCACAAAGAGGGCTGAGGGTATCTGTTACCCCCAGGGTGAGTCAGTTCCTCCCTCAGAAGTAGAGAAAGCTTGGTACTCAAACCAATACATGGGAATCAGTGGTGAAGGCTGATTCTTGGAAGATATGACAGTTACGTAGTTACCGTAACTGTTGATCTTCCAGAATATCTTCACCATTGATTATACCACCCACCCACCATCCACTGCTCTAGCAGAACCAGGCCCTCATGGCAGCTCACCCTGACAGTGCTGGCCAGCACCACTTAGTGCCAGTGTATCTCCTCAGTTGCGCTTCTTATGGAGTGATTTAAAAAAAAAGAAAAACTAAAACCTGGATCAAGGGCCTTTTTCAGGCCCCTTATACCAACCCCAAAACTTAACAAAAAGAGGATACCAGCTCATTTCCTCTCATTTATTTGTTGTCATCCTTCTCAGGGCAGGGTATATCCCCTTCTAGAGGTAAATCCATATTACTTCCTAAATGCAAATTTTATTTCTGGGCACTATCCAGTGTAACTCCATCTGCCTGATACACTGGCAGAGGCAGTGGGCCATGTTCTGGATTGAATCAAGTACACTAGCTCTTACCCAGGGTATATCCCTGTGGTTTGAGGTTGCAGGAGAAGCAGGTCAGTTTATCTGATTTTTTTCTTCTTCTGATTATGTCAGGCAACCATTTGGTTGGTATGCCTCTTTTTCTGCCTTAATGGCAGCTTATCTATTAGTCACTACTCTTAGAGGTAACTAAGGAGATGAACACACTGCAACTCCTTTGGGCTGTCCAGTTCTACAACTCCATATCCACCTGAGATCCGCTTTTGCTTCCCTGAGGGGAAACAGAAGGAACATATTTTAACTGACTAACTAGTCATTCCTCTATCTGGTAGCACGGGGTTGTTGGTTTTCCCCAAGAGTGTATGTGATTCATTCCTTTTTGGCAAATTATGCCATCTAAGTTGCAAGTGGGTCCCAATTCAGGGCATCCCTCTCTTGCCTTTTCTTCCAGAACCACATGCTTCAGGGCTGCAGCTTCATCTTCCTTCTTCTTAGTGGTGTGAGAATCTGGTTGCATACCCAACTACCCCCTTTCTGACACATTGCGTGCCTTGTTCTCTAACCAAAGCTTGGAAGTAAGTTTTATTTGGCTGCTTACTCATATTCATATGTCCTTTCCCTACCCCTTTTGAGTAGAAAACTCCTAGCCCTCTCTTACTTTTCCCCAGTTTGGTTCTCTCCTGGCAAATAGAACTGAGGTTAGTGAGGGAGCCAGGAATGGTTATTCCCTTGCATGAGGCCCCATGCAGGGGTGCACAGGCCCCATCCTCAGTAACCATAGCTGGCACTCTGGCAAAAGCTTCTCTCACATGCAGTGCAAATGCATCTGGCACAGATCCATAAGTGTTGATCAATAGTGATGATATTCTGGAAGATCAACAGCTATGGTAAGTACAAAACTTTCATTTTCATAGTGCAGCCTTGGGTTCCTTTTCCCAAAGTGCATTACTTTACATTTCTTAGCATTGAAGCTCAGCCACCAGACCTTTAACCAGCTTTCCAATCTGCCAAGGTCCTCCCTCAGACCCCTTCTCCCTTCTTCCATGACTATCTCGGTGTCACCTACGAAGAGGCAGATCTTACCCTTAATACCTTCACTTATGTCAAAGGAATGTATTCATTTTATTTTTCATTTTTTTCAAATGATTTAGTGTCGAGGAATACAACAACAAATAGAATCAGAGACATGGCACATAAGAGTTGTAACAGATATTTAGATAGTATAGATTCCAGGATGGCAAATAAACAGTTGTCTGTGCACGCCTTAGTCCAATAGCGGGATGGTGCAGCATCAATATATATATATATATAATCATTTAAATACAGAATTTACAATAAGGAGGTGAAACTACTCCATTTACAATAATGTGCTGAACACAAATGAAAGGCTTTAGTTAGGGGGGAAAACATATAATTTAAAGCAATTATAAGTCTCAGCAGGGGAGAGTAAAGAGAAGAGAGTAACATAGTCCTAAAGAGATTAGTTCAGGAGTAGCTTTTTAGGGTGATAGGTAGGTCATTCCACTAAATAGGGAATCGAAAGGAGAAACAGGATTGGCCTAGTGTGGTTTTCCCTCTTGAGAGAAGAAGGGATCATTGTTCAACTCCCCAGATGGAGTAATTGTTGTCTATTACAGAGCAGAAGAACTGAAGAGGACTGGTCCTAATACCAACCCCTGAGAAAACTCTCTTGTTACTTCCTTGACTGCTGAAAACTCCCCATTAATTACCACTGTTTGTGTCCTGCCTCTCAACCAGCTCACCACCTAATTTGCAATTTTTCTCACCACACCAAGGTCCCCAATCTTTTTGACTAGCCATCTGTGGGGGACTGAGTTAATGGCATTACTGAAGTCTATGTATACTATTTCTGCTGCCTGCCCCATGCCTACTGCTGTGATTACCCACTTAAAATACTCAACCAGTTTTGTCTGGCAAGACCATCTCCTTGTGTATCTATGCTTTCCGGGGTCCTGCAGCTCATTCCCTTCTAGGAAGTAAACCAGATCCTCCTTCACTAAAGACACCATAATCTTCCCCTCTATAGACATTCAGCTGACTGGCCTATTGTTTCCTGGTTCATCTCCATTCCCACTCTTCTGTAGTGGAACCACATCTACCATCCTCCAGTCCCAATGAACCACCCCTGTGGCTAGAAAGCATTTGAAAATGCTGTGAGTTGCCCTGCTATACCCCTACTACCTGCCAAAGCACCCTCAGGTGTAAACCATTAGGTCTTATCTGCTTTCAACCCTCTTAGCTTTTGCAACACATCATTATCTGGTACATGGCCTATTCCCCTAGAGCCCCTTCTCACTTCATTCCCAACCCAATATTGTGGTAGTGGTCCATCCTTCTCCTTAGTAAATACTGAGCAAAAATAATTGTTCCGTATCTCTGCCTTCCCTTGTCCCCCTCCCCCTCCCCATGGTCTTACGACTTGAGCAAAGACCTGAAAAAACTAGAGGAGTGGTCAAAGGTACAGTGAAACCAGTCAGGATGAAGCACAGTGTTACAGATTTATTGCATGACAAAAGGGATTAACTCCGACTGAAACTACATTGTTTGCTACAGTAACTATACTACAGAATTCTGCAGTGCTGCGCTTCATCCTGGTGGGCTTTACTGTATGTCAGTTTGTATTCAATGTGACAAAGTGCAAAATATACACTTAGGCACAGAAGCCAAGGGGTGGAGTAAAAAATGGGTGGTGTGGTATTGACAACTAACAAGCAGGAAAGTGACCTGGGGTAATCATATTAGATCACCAAAATGTTGCCAGGCACTGTGACAAGGCATTGGGAAGGGCCAACTGAATGCTGGTGTGCTTAAGAAGGGTATCACCAGCAGAAAGAGAGAGGCAGTGTTGCCTCTGTATAGATTTGTAGTAAGACCCCACCTTGAGTACTGTGTCCAGTTCTGGAGATCACATCTCCAGAAGGACATAGATAGAGTTGAGGTGGTCCAAAGGAGAGCAATTAAAATAGTGCAGGTTCTGCATCAAAAGACCTACAAGGAGAGACTAAAGTATCTCAATTTGTACACCATGGAAGCAAGTGTGTGTGTGGGGGGGGGAGGTGATACAATAGAGACCTTGAAATACCAGGAAATGAACTCAAGAACAAGAGGATATGCTATGAAGTTGGAGAGAGGTAGATTCAGGAGAGATGTGAGGAACTACTTCTTCACAGAAAGACTGTCGGATTCCTTAAATAGCCTTCCATTGGAGGTGGTGGGGATGAAAAAGTGGTGGAGTTCAAAAATACTTTGGATTGGTACAAGCTAATCATAGTGGAAAGAAAGGGGGGAACAGTCTTCTTATTGTAATCTTTGGTAACTGGTTAAGGCCCAAGTGCCTGTTTTCTGGGAGTACTGAGCAGTTCAGTGATTTGCTTAGAGTCACACAGTATGTAACTAGAGGTTATGAGAATCAAACCCAGGTCTAGTCTGCTGGATGTACCAAGCTCATTCACAGCTTGTTACTCCAACCTCTAGGCTATACTGCCAGCCCTCTGTGAGTCTACGGTAATAATTGAGGTATGGAAAAACAGGCAGAATGGGTGGGCCAACTGGTCCTTATCTGCCATTGGATTCTATGTATCTAAGTCTCACTTCACCCCCTTCGACCTTAAACTTCTCCTGGGTGTACCCAGGGAATGCCTTTTCTCATTTCTTCACCTCCACTGCTAATCAAAGTTCCATCTCTTCTCTGGCCACTCTCAGCTTCCTGGTGGTTACTGTTGTTGCTTCCAGATACTTTACCATGTGTTCCTACTTTTGACTTCCCTTATACTTTGAAAATGCCCTCCTTTTGGCCTTACTGCCGGTGTTACATTGTCTGTGAACCACATTTGCCCTTGGTCCTTTTTCTTTACCATTTTTTGTTTATATCTGTGTTTGGTGGGTGGGAGGCATAGTTCTTTTTTTTTGAAGAGGCTGAGTAGGCCCTTATGTGCCTTCTTTGGAACTTTTTATTTAAGCAAGTGTTGGGGGAATTTAAGTTTGTATAATAACATAAATAAGTGTACACCCCAAGTGCTGTCTTTTTTTTTACTGACTGAGGATTAGAATTCATATCATGATCAATCATATATTAAAAGTTGTCACATAGACTACTCTTACAAGTTGTAAAAGTTGCCTCCCTTACATTCTTAGGGTATCAGAACCTTTTACTTTGGGTTCAAAGTTCTCCTACTGTAAGAATGCTGGTGAGACCAGTCTGATAACTGTAATAGTGGTAGCCACAGCAGGATTAGTATACAAATAGAACTCGTAATCAAGTAGTCAGGTCCAAATTAGAACACAACACTGGAGCCACGTCAGTGGAGCAATTTCAGATCATGACTCATAAAATGACTTATGAGATTTCACAGTGAGATTTTAACTGCAGATCACAACCCTTGTTATGACGAACATGATTTAACGGTGAGCTTTCATTTCCTACAGTGTCACAGCAACAAGAAATACTTCTTGGGTTGGTATTGATTCACGGTGGTGTAAAACAATGTGAGCTGCATGGTTTGATATCTCACACTATCTCATTAAAGCTCATCACCTGCAAAGCTTTGTGCTGCTACAACTGAATGTGAATTTGTGCTCACAAATCTCATGTATTAATAAACCTCTACTATTCTGGTTGTAGAGACCTTTGTGACCTCCTCATTGAAGAGCGCTAAACTGAAGCAGTTAGCATTGAGATGTATGAACTGACAAACAGACAACATAAACATATATTTATTATTTATATATAAATAAAAATAATATCCACACAAAAAACAATGAATGGCATAAAGCCAAATGCAGGGCATCAGGGGCAGGGCCAATAATGGGTAACCACTGCTGTTTATTTGAAAAACACAAATGACTACATTCCACACAGCATGAAAATGATCAGTACAATATCACCCCTAAATGAACCATACAATATTACAGTACAATACTGAACATATGAAATAGCTAGCAATAACCCAGCACAGCCCTAACAATGAAGGGCTGGCTTCCCTTATTGTTCTAACTCCCATCATTAAGCCCCATGAGTCCTGTCCCCCGTAAAGAAAAAAAATGTTGATGTAAAAAGGTCAGTGGCCAAAATAGATGAAAATTACAGAATGCACTGCCATACAATATATTGTATATAGGAAATAATGCATGGGCACCCATACACAACAAGGCTATATTCCCATTAAGGGGGTCTAACAACATCACTGGGAGCCTGAGAGTAAAGCTCAGGAGGTCCCTGATATCATCAGAACCCTGAGATCTCAGGATTTGTAGAAACCATTTTAAAACCGCTGGTTATAGAAATGGACAGTTACATCCAGGACACCACACACCTCTTCTGTAAACTTTCTGGTTATAAGGACTTACCACCTAACACCAATTTAGCAAAGATGGATGTAACATCCCTCTACACTAATATTCCACACAAAGATGGCATTTCAGTCTGCCTTAAGTACCTATATGAGAAAATATTAGACCAAAATATCAACCCTGAAATGGTTGGGAAACTTACTGAATTCATTCTGAAACATACCTACTTCAACTTCAATGGTAAACATTATGTTCAAGCAATGGGAACAGCAATGGGCACCAGGATGGCTCCACAGTATGCTAATTTATTTATGGCAATTCTAGAGAAGGACTTTTCAAGGCACCGTCCCCACAAACCACTTGCTTATTTCTGTTACATTAATGATTTGTTTATAATTTGGACAGAGGGCACTGACTCACAAAGGCCCTGTACACATCAGGCTAGTTAAAACGTTTTAAGGTGCTTAAAATGTTTTAACTATCGCAAACATGACACCTGTCTGCACTTAAGCACGGTTTCAAAGCGTGTTGAAACCGTGCTTAAACCCTGCTGCGAGCTAGTCTCAAGTCCGTTTTTAAAAACGGTTTGAAGGAGGAAAGCGTGTTACCTTGTAGTGTGGACGGGTGTGCGATTTTTCCCTCAATTACAGTGCCAACATAACCGTGTTACAATCGCGGCGGATTACCGGGTTTAAATACGTTACTTGCTGCTGATGCAGACTGGAGTTTACCGTGTTACAACCTCGTTCAAACTCGGTGAACAATAATGTGGATGGGCTGCTGTGGTGAGTTTGAAAATGTTTTGAACCCGTTATTTAAAATGGTACAAATCTTTAGTTGTAATGTGTACAGGGCCTTAAGGATTTTCATCAGGAACTTAACAAACTCCACCCTATCATAAAGTTTACCCTAGAATATTCTGCCACCAGTGTTAATGTTTTGGACACCACTGTCACCATCAAGGATGGAACTTTACATACATTTATTTACAAGAAGCCAATAGACAGACAGAGATACTTACACAAAAACAGTAATCACCCGAGCCACACAAAAAAGTTTGTCATGTACAGTCGAGCACTTTGGTATCACTGTATCTGTTTAAATGAGGAAGACAGAAATACACATTTGGCTATGCTGAAAAACACCTTTATGGAGCAGGGACACTCTTCCAGAGAAATAGACAGAGCAGTAGAACATGCAACACAGGTGCCTAGAGAACAACTACTTCAGTATAAGTATAGGACCACTACAAACAGAATACCCTTAATAGTCACTTGTCATCCTAACCTTGAACTTCTATGTAAAATTATCAAGGACCTCCACCCTACATTTAGTGAGGATGAGACCCTGCATTGTATTTTTCAAGAGCTACCACTGCTGTCTTTTAAACAACCACCTAATTTAGCCAACCTGATTGTTAGAAGTAGACTTGCACCAGAAGAGGGTACCATGATACTAAATGGTATATGACCCTGTAATCAACAGAGGTGTAGAACTTGTGAGTTCATTTCCACTTCAGATTGTGTGGTTCCATAACAAAACAGACTACTCAGGGTACAGGAGAATTATGCCTGTACATTACGTAATGTTGTTTATTTCATTCAGTGCAAGAAATGTCCACAAACAGGGTATTTTGGAGTGACAAGTCAAGCTCTCCACACTAGAATGAATGCACACAGACATACCTTTAGTATGAAGATGACAGACAAACCAGTGGGGTAACACTTCCCTCAGAATGACCACTCAATCTCAGATATGTCAGTAATGGTCTTAAAAGGTTCTTTAAAAAATACACAACAGAGACTGACTTTTGAGATTAAGTTTATTTTACTTTTCAATATGGCAGCAGATGGCATGAATATTGATTTGGGTTTCATGACACATCACACTACTTAAACTTACTCAGACTCTTACTTCATAGGATGGACATTTAACAGGACTTCAGTGTATTGTTGTTTTGTTTTTATTTTCATGGAGTCCTTTTTAACTAGTTATCAGTACGTTGGTTTCTCACCAAATATACATGTGTTTGTTTGGGGAGGGGTTGGGGGAGGTCAGATGGTCTTGGGTGAGTATGTATGCAGGGGGAGTTTAGTGTGTGGGGGGGTCATTTTGTGTGGGTTTTTTGAGGTGTTGGAGGATGGTGTTTATTGTGGTGAAGGGGCTGTGTGGGGTTGGGGATGTGCATACATATTTAGGTAGGCTTATATTCAGGTACATGTCATAATTATGCTACAGGGTGTTAGGACTCTTGTCTCACATACTTAGTGAATATATACTTCTTTTCTAGTCATCTTTTCCTGGTTGGGGGGTGTTTAATTCCATTGGGGTTTTATACAGATTCCTATAACAGTGTCTGTTCATATACTTAATTGATTATATACTGACTCATTATTGAACTTTGAACATCTTAAGATGCATGAACTCATTTTCTAGGTGGTCCTTGAGAGATTTTTGTTTATTTGGCAATAATACTGACAATTGATATTATCTTGTAGAAGATATTGTTATAGCACTGTAGGTTTTAATGTTTATGGAGTGTGTTAACTGGTTGAGTGTATAGTTTAGAAAATATTTCCAGATAAGTTTAATTCTGTATGAATGTTTCAAATAGCTGTTCATACGAAGTACATTTTTCTTATTCCCATCTTATTTCTATACATACACTTGTGTTGTACAGTTTTTATCATACAATACTATCAAGTTTTAACATGGACATTTGTGGTATTAATTTTAAAGGTATTGCTTTTCATTTTGAATGTATTCTAATAACACACTCATTCATTAATACTTTCAGTTAGAGGCCATGTCTGCTTGAGTGTTCATCTTACCTAATGGATGTCCTTGAAAAGATTCTCAGTAATAGCAAGCTAATGGAATGCTATTTATTCCATTTAAAATTGTGATTTTTAGAAGTAGCTACTTTAAACCAATGAAAATGTTTCCTTATTTTTTTTTTTTATGTATGATCTGGGTGTTAATGGAATTTGACTCTCTCAACAATTGTCATAAGTCTCTGAGGAAGGACTTGGTTAGTCCTAAAGCTTAAACATTGTTTTCTTTTTGTAACATCTATGTTGGTTCAGTAAAAGGTATCAAACCATATGCTTCCAGATCTGTTTTTACAAGGACCAATAAGGCAATTAATCTATTTCTGTATGTCAGCCCTGCGATGGAAACATGATTGAGTTGTGCATGGTTGTCCATATGTTAGTTTGCATATAGTAGTGGTGTGCAGAACCTCTATAGGGAGACATGAGCTATTCAGAACTTGATTGTCTAATTGTCCCTTCATCCCCAGCTGAAACAATGTGCTTCGGTCTAAAATACATACATAATAACATACATACTAAGTTGCCAGCAGAGTAGACCTAAAGGTCTATCGAGTCTGCTCAAAAATCAGTAACCAATCAGGACACCATTGCTGCCCTCCCTGCCTCCACTGAAAATCCTCCTGATCCCATCCCCCAACAGAGGAGCACCTCCAGATCTGGCATTTCTCAGTTTTACCTTCCCCCTGTATTTGTCCCAGCCCCTCTTGAATCCCTCCACTGTATCCATCACCACCAACTCTGCAGGCAGTGCATTCCCTGGGTCCACCACCCCTCCTCAGTAAAGTAGCATTTCCTAGTCTTCCCTTGAGCCTGCCACCAACCAGCCTCATGGAATTCCCCCTGGTGGCCCCCTCCTCCCTCATCTGGAACACCCTATTAGGACTGACCCTGTTCACCCCCTTTAGATATTTAAAGACCTCAATCATATTCCCTCTGTCCCTCCTCTCCTCCAGGGAGTACAAGTTTAGCTCCTCAAGTCTCTCCTCATAGGATCTCTCCCCCAGGCCCTGCATCATCCTGGTTGCTCTCCTTGGACCCTCTCCAGAAGTGTGATGTTCTTTTTTAAGTATGGGAGCCAAAACAACATGCAGTACTCTAGATGTGGTCTAACCAGGCAGTTATATAGAGGGGGAAGTACCTCACATCTCTTCGAGGTTATCCTCCTGGCAGTTCACCCAAGCATTTTATTCGCTGTAGCCGCAGCCCCCTACATAGCTCAGAGTTATTCATTTTGGCATCCACTACCACCCCAAGATCCCCTCCCCAAAACCTGCAGTTTCTCCCCACCCAAAAAATACTCATGATTCAGGTTTCTAAGCCCCAAGTGGAGAATTCTACACTTCTTGGCATTGAACCTCAATTTCCTAGTGCTTGACCACCTCTCCAGAGTCTCCAGGTTCCCCTGTAGGGCTCTTCTACCCTTCTCCCCATCCACCACTGCCCCCAGCTTTGAGTCATCTGCAAAGAGGCTCTTCTTACTCCTGATACCATTTCTGATGTCAGAGATGTAAGTATTAAACAGGAGTGGGCTCAACTCTGACCCTTGCAGGACCCCGCTAATAACCCTCCTTGGAGATGATACCTCCCCCCGACCACCACACTTGCAACAGCCCAGTTAGACACTTCCCTATCTACCTCACTATCCCTTTCCCTACCCTCAGTTCCCCTAGCTTATCCAGCAACCCTGGGTGTGGCACTGATGTCTACAAAGAGGACATCAACTAGCCTTCTCTGGTCCAGCGCCTTTGTCACCTATCATAGAACACCACAAGGTTAGTCTGATAAGATCTGCCTTGAACAAATCCATGTTGATGATCATCCAGATGGCCCCATGTCTCCAGGAACTCCTCCAGTTTCTCTTTCAAGATGGTCTCCATCATCTTGCCCACCACCGACATCAGACATACAGGCCTATAGTTATCTGGCTCCTTCCGTGAGCCACTTTTCCGGATAGGCACAACATGCACTATCCTCCAATCATTTTTTCTCAGCTTCTCAGCCCAGCCCCCACCTACCATAAATACCAAGGCACCAAGCATAGAATCAGGACACAGGCAGGCATACTTTCATGTTTCCACTTCCATCATTACTCCCCTGTCACATGCTGTGAAGGACATGCTGGCTGCCTTTTGCCTGATGCCCAGCTGCATGGTGAAGGTCATGCTGGAAGCCTCCTGCCTGCCAGACAGTCATATGATGACAGCTGGTGAGTGGGCACTCACCAACTATGCTAGCCATTCCCTTGCTTGTTGATGTTGCTGCTCTGTCTCTGGATCTATGCATGGTGTGGTTGAAGTACACCACTGAGCATGCATGAGCTTTTTGTATATACTGTGTAACAACCAATCTTTTAATCATTTTCATTTGCAAGTGCAGCAGTAGGACAGACTCAAAGCTGGGTAGGCACAGAGAGTCACTTACTGGGAGGGAAATCTGCTCACTACCTCACCAGGTAAATTAATTTGGAGGTGTGGGGAAAGGAGTGAATATGGGGGTGGTAGACTGCATGTAATGTGGTCAGGCTGGTGCCATGTGTGTGGGGTGAAGCTGAAGCTGAAAATGGCAAATATTAACATAATAGCAGAAAAAAATGATTTTTTTTTTGCAAAGCAGGCACAAAGAGTAAATGAACGGGTTTAGTTTATTTGTTTGTTAGTTTGTTTTTCTACCACACTGCCACATATAACCTGTAAAGTTTGGTGGGCAAAGGCAAACTTGACAGGCATTCTCAGCACCAAAAAAGAAGAGTAATTACTGGATTATAAATATAAAAGGAAAAAAAAGAAAAGCAATCATGTCAAGGGGCAAAGGGAAACACTTAAAACAAACACTGGTCAGAGCCAATAGGGCTGCCTAAAGATGATAGATGGGGTTACAAAGCTGAGCATAACACCTGGAAAAAAGTAAGTAATGCCAAGAGAACTGTGTATCCTCTTGCAGCTAAATAATAAAATATCACAATGCTTAGTCCTAAGCCCAACTCTGGTATGGACAAACTAGTTTGCATGTATTGTGTCTTACTATGGTGCCCAGGCTATGGCACTAAGGTGTCACTGAACCCCATTGCCTCTGACCCATGATGCATAGGTGACTGGTGATGATGCAGCACTGGTCAACAAGGTGTAAGGCAGGCACTCTCCTGGATGAGATGCCATCTGATACCTCTAGATTCAGAAGGGTGGCCAGGCTCTTACTTACCATTTTTGTTGCACCTCAATGAGACTTTGCTTCTCATCTGGTCTATCCTGGTTTAATGGAAGGTGAAAAATGGATGAACTCTAGACCCCACTGAAACTGAGATATTGCATCTCAGCTGGCCTAGCCTGGGTAAATACACCATAAGATTGTGTAAGAGCAGAACCCTACTGAAAATGAAATGTAGCATCTCTGCTGTGCTATCCTGGATAAATACAGTGCATAAATGTATAAAATCAGGAGTTCAGTGAGATATTGTCTGTATGCATTGAAGGCCTGGGTAAATATATTTTAAAATTGGGTAAAATCAGGACCCCACTGAAAATGGTATCCAACTTCTCCGCTGTGCTATCCTGGCAAGATAAAATGTAAATATTATAAAAGGCAAGATCCCAGTGGAAATATATAGTGGATCCAAATTGACCTACCTATCACCTTAAGAGAGCCACCCTGAGAGGTGGAGATTGTGCTGGTTACAGTACCAGCACTGCCTTAATTGAATTCTCCAACTTCCTACACTCCTCCTTGGATACCAGCTCCCTAGCTGGTGCAGTGTCCATCGACCTCTCAAAGGCTTTCTACACCGTCTCCCATCCTCTTCTGCTGAATGCTCTCTGCCACACTGGTCTCTCGGCTGGCACCCTAGCATGGTTCACAAGCTATCTAGCCGCTCGATCACAGTGTGTTAAAATCAATGGGATACTCTCTGATACCCATCCCATTCACTCTGGGGTCCCCCAAGGCTCCATCCTGGGCCCCCTTCTCTTCTAACTCTATCTGAACACCCTGCCCAGTGCATGCCCTGGCAAAATTCTCCTGTATGCAGATGACGCTGTCCTTTTTGCCACCCACCGCAATCCCATCTCCCTTCAGGACACCCTACAGCAGTCTTTCAATAATGCTGAAGCTTGGTTTAAGGCGCAGACTTGTCATCAATCTTAAAAAACAAAGCTATGCTCTTTTCCCACCCCCAAAACAAAGCTAGCAACCACCGACTCTATATCCTTCCTAGTACCAAACAGCCACTGGAACAAGTCTGCTCCTACAAATACCTTGGGGTTACATTTGACTCAGCCCTCACATTTCAAAACCACATTGATGCCCTAACATCAGCCACTAACACACGGCTTGGCATCCTCTTCCGCCATAGAACCTGCCTTCTCCCAAATGCGCTCTGGCTCGCTGTTATGTCCTCCGTTTTGTCCCTTGTAGACTATGGTCTACCAGTCTATGGTGCTGCCGACTTGACTGCACTCAAAAATATTCACGTAACCCTGAATAAAGCCTGCAGATTGATTACTGGTGTCCCCAGGCTCACACACACCTGTCAGCTGTATGACGAGGCTAAACTCCTTACCCTGGATGAACGGCTCCGATATCAAACCTGCCTCCTCACAAAAAAAAAACCCTACTCGGGCTCCCCCCCCGGGGTAATGGCATCCATCCACCAGATCCCACCCACTATTGCAACACGGTCATCCAACAAGACCACTCTAATGGTCCCCAGATCAAGAACCAGCCATGGCCAGACTCCCTGCCCCCATCACCAATGCCACCACCATCTCCAAGTTCAAAAGCACCCTTCGAAACCAGCTCTTCAACACTGGCAGCTGCTCCTGTCTCTGAAAGTAGCCTCCACCTCGACTTCTCAAGACAATGCCCACCGGGCGGCTCTCCACCTAGCCATCCCCATCACCGCTTCCCGGTACACCGTACCTATGTCTAGCCTGGCCAGTGCCAGCTGTTTCATTGTATACCTATTAGATTGCTCAATGTTTGATACCAACTTGTGTAACACCTGTTCTCAATTACATGTACCCTGTAACCTAAATATATTTTGTCTGACCTCAGTGTGATGTGGCGCCTCTGTTGAACGCCTATTATTTTGCAAACCTATGCTATGTAACCTAAAACTCTATGTATGTCTTTAATGTGATGAGATACCTTTGAAAACGAGCTTCTGGCTCAAAGTTTGTAAACCAATTTCACAAATAAATAAAAAAAAAATGTATTAGCAAGCAAAATGTATTACAACAATATGCATTCATATCCTGACATCTACTCTTGTACGGTAGATGCCCTTAGCCATATATGTTAGTATAACATATACCTAAGTACTAGCTGTCTACGGCGTACCCCAAGGTACCAATTAGGGTGCAGGGACCTCGTGTAACATTCTCCCCCTTTGTTGCCTCCAAGGGCAAATACAAGTAGATGTCTCGGAAAAGGACAGGAGCAGTGGTTGTTTACAAACTCAACGCGCAAGCTTTGTAAAGGAACTCGAGCTGCTCACAGTGTTGGCACAGTGTGCATCGTAGGCAGCAGAGCATAATAATCAAAATGAAAATTAAAAATGCTTGTATAATAACAAAACTTTTAAAAGTAATTTTTAACTCGGTGTTAGTTAATGCGTTATTCATATCTCCATCATTGTTCAAGGTGAGAACAGCTTCATTGGCTTTGGTCATATTATTGCTGATGTGGATGAGGTGTGTGTCTTTCCTGTCTAAAAGTGATTTTAATGTAAGTGTGAGTGGGTCTATGTGTACATTAAAGTATGGCAAATATTCTGACAGTGTGAGCAAATAATCGAGGTTACCATCAATAATGCCTTCATCAAGAAGGGGGACATGAGTTATAACAATATGTCCAATCACAGTCTTGTGGTGGGGAACAAAACAAAAAATTGGGGATAATCAATAGCACATGTAACAGATCCATATGTGTAAGACTTGTAATTCGTGATCATGCAGTACTCGCCATCGGAGTTATACTGTGAGTGCACAGTAGGCAGTTCCCACTTTTGCAACTGGACAGGGCAGGTGTAGGTCGTCTTTGAAATCCATGTTGACAGGCGATGAACCTCCTCACGATAGGATTGGTAGAGCTTATCCGGAGCCAGAGTCGAGTCAAAGGAGTCGGTGCCATTCGTAGTGATGTCATCATCCATAGTGAAAGTCCAATCAATGCTGTCTGGAGAGTAACCACAAACAGGTTGAATAACATCAAACACATCACATTGGCACAAGTAAATATATTGCTTTTTTGCACAGCAGTCTGTGTGCGGAGCCACCCAGGCATCCAGGAAAGAATGGTAAACCAGTAAAGGTGGTAGATCCAGGTGTTCTCTGTAGATGTCTTCATCCAAATGCCCAATCAAATGTACCCTTGCAAGCTTGTCGAACAAAGCTGTAGTGTGATCAAAGTGTGGTAAGGAGACAGTAAAGGAAACAAACATGGTATCTGTTACGGAACACTTCCTAGCAGTGAAACAAGAACCAGTATTAGGGTGTTTAGTCACAAACCCCAGATTCCTAGCTGTAGAAAGAGGAATGGTTAAAGTCTGTTGCATACACATGGAAAAACAGCTAATGGTTTTACTTTTGTTTTTTGAAATTCAACTTCTTTATTGAATTATTTAGTAACAGCACAAGCATGGAGTACAAACATTGTTACAAGCTATAATGAGACAAAGTAACATACACACAGCATAACAACAGAGTCGTTAAAAATGAAGTGTGTCTGAATATTCGCAACCAAAACAACATACCAAACCCACCCTTAACCTGCTCCCTGCCCTCCCCACCCACCCCTGGAGGGTGCCACATCGAAAAGCCAGAAGTAGGAGAAGTGAGATGGCGAGAAGTATTCTGGTGTTAAAAGTGACTCAAGAGAGTCAGAATGGATTAAGGTTGTCAGGAGGATGCCAGTACGTGAGCTTTAATGCAGATATAAGGATATAGTCTGCTTCCACTTCTGGTTGAAGGAGGCCATACATCCGGGAACTAGCTATTAGCCTTTCAGTTTTGAAACAAAGAGATTTCTTTTAGCCATTCAGAGTATGAGATGGCTAGTTGGTCCATCCAATGTTTGAAAATCAGCCTTTTAACTGCAATGGAAATCAGAGCCATATGGAACCTGCGTTCCTTGACTCCAATATCCGAAAGCATCCCTAGTATACATATTTCACTGTAAATAGCTCCCCCACACCCAGGAGGGGGTCTAAGTTAGTTTGGATTGTATTCCATAGGGGGGCCACCTTATCACAGTACCAGAAAATATGTAGTAGGTTCCCCTCAACTACTCCACACCGTGTACAGTTAGTTGATGTCAGCCTGCCAGATTTGGCTAGCTTGATCGGAGTATAGGATAAGTTACTAAGGATGTGAAACTGAATTAACCTGTTCCTGTCCTGGGTAAGGTATCTGTGTGTGTCCCTCCAAATCCGATTCCAGGGCAGGGGGGTATCAGATAAGAGGGATGCCCAGAGCTTGGAACCGGTAAGGACAGCAGGATATTTGGTATCTAGTAGATAAGAATAAATCCTGGCTATTCCATGGGGTTTGCTTGCACAATCCTGAATTTGACCCAAAGAGGGACCTGTTTGGGATGGTATAAGTACCGTCCCAAACAAATTGACTAAAAGGTGTCTTAACTGAAATACCTTGAATATGTGTTTCTGGAGGATATTCAATTTGGATAACATTCCAGTGGAGGAAAGGAGAGAGCCCTGAGAGTATAGATTTTCCACTGGTAAATCATGCACTTGTGGAAGCCAGTCAGATGTCAGTGGGGAGCCACCTATTTTGATATTGGGATTTAAAGTGAGGGGGTGTGCCATATCCTTTGTGTGTGGTATGTTTAAGAAGCTCCAGCATTGAGCTAAGATTTTAATAGACAGGCCTGTAACTGACCCTCGTATAATCTCGGGCAGTGTAGAAAAGGTGTGGTAGAAAATTTGGGGGGGACGAAGATTATGTTTTGTCCAAAAGACTGAGTTCAAGCTGCAACCACACAGGCTGAGATGGGTTGGGTTGAACGTTTAACCAGAGTCCTACTTTGAAAAGATGGCTGGCCCAATAATATAACATAAAATTAGGAAGGCGAATGCCTCCTCTGTCCCTAGGTAAATTAAGCTTTAAGAAGGCCCGTCTAGGATGCTAACCTTTCCAAATGAAATTGGAGAGGGCAGAGTGAATCTGTTGAAAGTAAGATCATACGTTTAATAAATTTAAGGGTTAAAAAATGCGGGGTAGGATATTCATTTTAATGATACTAATGTGGCCACATAAAGATATCAGCAGGCTGTCCCATCTACCAAGATCTTTCTGAACTCTCATCAGTAGCTTGTCTAGGTTAAGTTTCTTGATAACCTCTGGGTCATGGGCAAGATGTATGCCTAGGTACTTGAGTGAGGTTGGGGACCACTTCATGCCAAACTGAGCAAAGTTAGCTTGAGATGTGAAGGAGTTTAGCAGAAAAATAAGAGACTTATTTAAACTTAATCTGTAGTTAGATACTTGTCCAAACTGATCAATAATTTGTACTGCCTGTGATAAAGAAGTTTCTGGGTTGGTCAAGTGTAGGAAGATATAGTCTGCAAAGACTGAAAGAGTCAGGGATTTCTGGGAGATAACACAGCCTGTGACCTGGGGTGAGGTTTTGATACTAAGTATAAAGGGTTCTAAATACAGGTTGAATAAGTAAGGGGAGAGAGGACAGCCCTGCCGAGTGCTGGAATACAGGGGGAATCGAGATGAAAATACACCATTGCAATAGATTTGAGCGGAGGGTGATTTATAAATTGTTCTAATCCACTGGATGAAGGAATCGAGGAAGCCCATTCTCCCAAGAGCGGACCACAAAAAATCCCAGTTAACCCTGTTGAAGGCTTTTTCTGCATCTAGTGCAATTAGAGCCATGGGAACCTGGGAGTCCTATGCGGCCTGGAAGATATGGGAGAGGGTTCTCGGGTGATCTGCTGCAGATCTGCCCTGAATGAACCCCACTTGTTCGGGACTCAGCAGTTGCTGCCAAACCTGCTTAATTCTGAGACAGAAGATTTTAGTTAGGATTTTGATATCGTAGTTTAATAATGAGATTGGGTGATAGCTAGCAGGTTCTGACAGAGGTTTGTCTGGCTTTGGAATTAGGATTATTGTGGCCTCTAACAGAGAGGGGTCAAGGGAGTCTGAGGAGAACATATACTCATATAATTTTAGGAGGAGAGGAGAGATCTCCTTGCAGAAGGCTTTATAGAAATTAGGAGGGAAGCCATTGGGGCCTGGAGATTTATCCAGAGTTAGCCCATTTATTGCTTCCTAAATCTCGGCTAGAGTAATGGGAGAAGACAGTGATTCAATTTGATGTGCCTGTAGGGAGGGGAGACTAACACCATCTAAGAAATGTTCTATGTTGGGGAGGGATGGTTGAGAGGTACCTCTACCATATATTTCCCTGTAAAAGGACTCAAAAATGTGTGCGATATCTCTTGGTGAGGTTTTGGTGGAACCATCAGGGGATTTCAGTGCGGGAATTAATCTTGAATTTTCTGTCTCCCTCAGTCTGAGGGCTAACAGTCTGTCTGGTTTCTCTCCTTGGTCTAGGCAATGAGATTTAGACTTAAGTATAGTATATTCTGTTTTTTTCCTTAATTAAGTCTTCGTATTCATTTCTGAGCTTACATAAGGTTACCAAATCAGTTTGAGAGCAAGAGAGAGAGAAAAATCATTTTCAGCTATCCTGATTTGGTTGGACAGTGAAAAGGTTCTAGCCTCTCTAAGCTTTTTCCTTCTAGAAGCCAATTTTATAAACTCGCCCCTGATAAAACATTTTAGTGCACACCAAATTAAGTCCTCTATAGTGACAGAACCCTGATTGTGTTCTAAAAAGGACTGGATTAAAGATTTAATGTGGGATATTGTACACTCTTCTTTCAGAAGTGGTGTGTTTAACTTCCATGAGGTGTCCCTTTGCCCATGTGGTCCAAGGGATACCTTAACCCATGCCAGAGAATGGTCAGAAATGACTATAGGCTCTATACCTGTTTGTAGAATGCCTTCTAGGAGGGTGGTTCTAATTAGAATATAGTCGATTCTCGACCATGTTTGGTGTACTTGAGAGTAGAAAGAAAAGATACGGCCAGAAGGGTTAAGCAGGCGCCAGGGGTCACATAATCCTAGTAGATTCATGAAATCCCTGAGGGCAATCTGGGAAGTGGAAGGAGGTCTTAGAGGTTTGTAAGTTTTATCAAACTCTTGATCTGGGGCAATATTCCAATCGCCTCCCAGTATAAATAAGGAGGGAAAAAACACACTCAGTCTATCAGCTAAGTGCATAAGAAATTTGGGGTCACCTCCAACCGGGCCATAGATTGCCCCTAGTACCACACTGACATTATTAAGCAGGCCCTTAACCAGGACAAATCTGCCTTCTTGGTCTATAGAGCTATCTTCAATCACAAATGTAATATATCGCTTTATCAGTATAGCCACCCCCTTGCTAGCCGATAACCCCCCGGATACAAAAACCTGGGAAAACCCTAAACGTCATAACCTACTGGATTCTGACACCAATAAATAAGTTTCCTGCAAGAAAAGGATGTCAATAGCAAAGAGCAGTTGTGGAGTACCTGTTGCCTTTTAGTGGCATCTCTGATGCCTCTGACATTCCAGGTAGCGATTTTAATAGGCCTCATAGCCATATAGCTTGATAGAGTGGTTAAGAGAGAAAGAATTCGATAGTACTTCCACCAAGTACCAGTGTTGGTGGCACCCTCCAGGTCCCCCCCCCCGCCTCCCCCATGAGCGAACATAAATTTAGCATAATTCTTTGGCTCCGTGGAGATCTGGACATGAGCCTATGGTAGAAATTATGGATAAAAATGACAAGTGGGTACTACACCTAGATGAGAAAATAGCTTGTGGTCCCCCCACCTTCCCCCAATCCATAACACCCCAAACCCTCCCAGCCCTCCTTAAACTATATACAAAAGGTCCCCATAGAGTTAAGAAGTTCAATATTGAGAAACTAAGTAAACCTGGCAGGGGCCATCCCCAAAGGGTAATAGGTCCAAGGATAAACAATAGTAAAACAAGCTGAGGTGGAGAGAGCTGGTCCAGTTCAAAGAAACAGGGAGTCATACCTCTAAACAATCATTGACATCCAGGTCCCCTGGGTACTGCAACCCTCACCCCCACTTACTAGACTGTGAGGCAGGACTCCCAGTGCTTGCTTTATCGCTGAGCCCCCCACCCACCAGACCTAGGTAAAATAAAGGCAAGGCTATACAATATGCCCTATTAACAAAGCATCTACCATTACAACTGTAACAGGCATGGAAAATATGAGGACCATACCAGGAGCTGCAGAAAAAGGAAAACAGTAGATGCCCCGATGGTCCACTTCGCACTAAGGGTAAATAATGATGCAGGGCTCACGGGAAGTCGACTTATAGCCGGCGCTCCAGCTAATTGCAAGCCTAAAATTAAGGATTTGTACAGCCCTTTTACACGGGGTTAAGCAGGCCCCAAGATATGGGAAGTAACCAGGGGAGACAGATCAGAAGGGACCAAGGGGTCCATCTCCTACAAGGGCCGATAGAAACAGCAGGCAGAAACTTGGTTCCACCGCCTCCCCCCTCCTCCATCAGGAGATTGCAGTGAGGTCCTTAACACCTACTGATGCCTATTAGGCCACATTCTGGACCACAGCCATGGCCCTGAAAAACCGAGACAGACAAGGAGAGGACCGGTTAAACCTTGCAGGTAGTAAACTCTAGCATCAATTCAAACACAGGAGAAACTAGTGGTCAAATCAAACAATTTAGATTTCAGCTAGTTTTGAAGAGGCTCGGTAGCTTGAGGGTAAGGTCCGTTGTGGCTTGCTCCGGATTCTCATAGGAGTGCCAGACACCT
Organism: Neoceratodus forsteri; assembly: GCA_016271365.2. Classification (NCBI taxonomy): domain Eukaryota; kingdom Metazoa; phylum Chordata; order Ceratodontiformes; family Ceratodontidae; genus Neoceratodus; species Neoceratodus forsteri. The sequence goes on from CM028133.1 coordinate 998,640,117, forward strand.
TCCAAGGCCACCTGCAGTTTGGCTGGGTAACTCATCCGAAAACGGATTCTAGCAGCGATAAGCTTGTTCATGATCGGGTGGAAGGCAGCTCTTTTCTGGTGCAGTTTCAAAGGGTAAGTCCTGTGCTAGCCTCAGCTTCGAGCTACCCCAGAGAATTGACTGCAACTCCTTAGCTTTGGAGAGGACGTGTTGTTTCTCCAGATATCTGAGAAATCTCACTATAATGGGTCGAGGAGGAGCATTAGGTGGTGGCTTCGGTTTTAAAGAACGGTGAGCTCTCTCAATGTGGTACAGTGGGTTAAAACGGGAGGGACCCACAACCTTATTGAGGAATTTCTGGATGAAGATAATGGAGGTGTCCGTACCCTCTTCCGACTCAGGCAGGCCCAGAATTAATATGTTGTTTCTCCTGCTTCTTCCTTCAAGGTCTTCCATTTTAAGTTGTAGCTTATTAATCTGTTGTCTGAGTCGGGTAATCTCTGGGTCAGTTTTCCCCTTCCAGATTTCCAGTGAAGCTGTTCTTGCCTCTGTGTCACCTACTCTTAAGGTAAGTGAGCTAAGATCGCTTCTGATGGTGTTCAGCTCTGAGGAAATCTCTTGTAGCGTTTCACGAAAGGGTATCAGCTCTTGAAGAAATCGCTCCTCCGTTAATGCATTTACAGTGGAACCTGGAGTATTCTGCTTGATAGCATACCCCGAACCTTGAGTTTTGGATTTTTTAGCCGATTTCTCCGGGGTAGCAGGGTGTGCTTAGCGCCGGCCTGCTTCATCTCCGACTCCATACTTGTAAAAGCCCAAACTTGAGAGCTGCGGGGCCAAAATAGATCGCTACCGCATTCCAGGCAGGTAGAATAACCCAGTGGTATGCTCAAATTGCTACCTCAGTTGCTAGAGAGGCAAATAAAATAAGATTTTGCCGGTCGGTGGGCAGGAGCTCTGGATTAGGCTGCTACTAGGTGCGCTGCATCACGTGACTCCCCCAGCTAGTGGTTTTACATCGTGGACAATACCATTTGGAGATGCGTCTGTCATGTATAATGTCAGGTATTCTTCCAGAGTCTAGATCATGGAAGAGGTTATTGATGGTAGTGATAATGTATGAGCCATAAGCAGAGCAAAGTATCTCTCTAGCAATGTATTGTTTATCTGCTTCTTTGTTGTTCTGTTGTATGAGTGCGTTAATCATATCTTTAGAATCAGTGAATACCTTAGCAATGTTGTGCATGTTGTATACAGTGTATCTTTCTTCTTGACTAAGGCCATCCACACCATGCAATAATGGGGGTAGTATGTTGTTGACCAAACCAATGGAGAATTTGACAGAATGACGTTTGATTGCAGCAATGTCTGCTTTATTCCAGATAGACATAGCTGTACCAAAAAGACCTGTGACAGTACCTGTTGCACCTGTGACATCAGAACTGTCAACTTGATGTGTTTTACGTTTATGAGTGAGATTATCAGGAGAGGGCGTCCTCCTGAATTTACCTCTATGTTCAGTAGAATGGACCCCGGCAATAGGGTCTTGCGTACGAATCTGAAATGCAGCTAAACTATCAAGCAATAATGTACTATAAAATGCTGATGCATTAGTATTGTGACACATACCAAACTCTTTCATATTCCAGTAAGTAAGATTAAACAAAACAGGTATATGCATAAACTGTAAGTTATTAATCAGAGAACCTGGGAGGGCAGTGGCTGTTAGACCACTACGGGGACCAGAGGTGTGCTTTGGACATTCCAAAAGCTGCTTGTCAGTGAGTGGTAACACAGAGAGGTACATGGCTGCAGAAGCCATGTGGTGTATTGCACAAAAGTTTTGAGCAGAATCTCTGGACAAAGAATTACAGTATGATCGATCAATTAAGGCTGTTATGTTGTACAAACCAGAATGTCTTAATGCAGTTTGTAACAAGAACAATGAACCATTTGGTGATCATTTAGCATTGGGCCAACCTTGGAAAGTTTCTTTGGAGAGTTTGGCCACAGGGAGAATTTTTCCTTGTGAAGTGGTTTGCCACTCAATTTGAAGGGTAGATTTATCAGGAGCAACAACCGAGGTAGTGAGGCAAGCATTGGAACCTTCCTGGACAGTGATGACACTATCTGGTATTTTGATAGATATTCCCTCTGGACGAGGTGCTGGAGGACTGAGGTGTTGAAGGAGGTCCGGTACCGTGCATTGGATGCAAGGGATAACTCCTGAGAGGAGGAGATAATGGAACAAGATAGCCATCTTGTCAGTGTATCTGAAAAGGAAGATCAAAGATTAGTATGTTAGTACTATTCTGCCCAATGGGGTGAGGAAAAGTAATTTAAGCTCCTTTATACAGTTTCAGCTGGTTTGCATGTAACCATTTGCCAGTCAACTTGTCGTTATGGAGGAGTCTAACTTGATAGACTGCCGGACTGAGCTTGTTGACAATGGGGTATGGACCTACCCACTTGTTGGAGAAGGAGTGGGTGGGATGTGCAAATCGAAGTACCATTACCTGATCTCCAACTTGCCAATCCACTTCTTGTGCATGTTTGTCAAACTGTATTTTGGATTGTTGCTGGGCCTTGCCCATGCAGTTGGCAGCATACAAGTGTGTGTGTGTATGAGGTCTTTTCTGAGTTTTTCCACATATTGGTCCACAGACACACGGTCTGCAGTGGGGGTATGCAGGTCAAACAACAGGTGTTCAGGTAATCTCATCTGTCTACCAGTCATCAACTCAAAGGGTGTGAGCTGGGTGGTGGCTGAGGGTGTACCCCTGATTGCCATAAGGAGTAATAGCAATAGGGAATCCCAAGTTTTGGGATTGTCCTCAATGAATTTGCAAAGCATTTGCTTAATCCACCTGTTGGCCCTCTCTACTTGACCTGAGGATTGAGGGTGGTAAGGTATGTGGAACTTCTGTTGAACTCCAAGGAGTTCAAGAGATTCTTTCATCAACTCACCTGTAAAACTGATTCCTTTGTCAGAGTCCACCTTGAGGGGTAGACTCCACTTGGAGAAAATCTGTTCCACCAGGATTTTGGCAGTAGTTTTCACTGTACATGTCTTAGTGGGGAAAGCTTCTACCCACTTAGAGAAGAGGTCAAGTACTACAAGGTCATACTTATTATTTCTGCTGGTGTTGGTCAGAGGATCAATGAAATCAATCTGTATGGCATGCCAAGGGCTAGAATGTCATTGTGGTAAGAGTTTGGCATTTCGTTTGATAGGAATGGGGTTGTTTTGCGCACAAACGAGACAGTTGTCTATGTATTGTTTAACATCTTTGGTGATACCAGGTTACCAGGCGGTGGTCTTGAGTCATTGGAGGGTATTTTCGGCTCTCTGGTGTCCACCAGTAGGGGTGTCATGTACTTGGTGCAAGAATTCAGACCTTAAATGTCTGGGGACCACCCACAACTTAGTGGTGGAGTCATCTGGTTGGAACCAAATGAGCTTGTCATCTGGTGACAAGCGTAACTTACCTTCATGCCTCCGACAGGGGTTGTGTGTGGGAAGTTTCTCCTCAGTACCTTTGTCAAGGAATCTGAACACCTCTTTAAGTTCAGTATCAAGATGCTGTGCTAAGGAGAGGTCCAAGGGAGAGAAAGGTTCAGGTTTTTTCCTGAGTGCTGCAATATGTACAGCTGCATTAGCCTCTGGATGGTCCATCATCCAGATGTCCCCCCTTGGGCCCCTTCCTTAGCAAGAGTGTCTGCTGTGTCATTGAAGGCATGATAGGGGTCATGGAGAAAGAGTGGGCTTTGACTCTGTGTACACAGAGTTTGTGTGCAAATTTTTGTGCCAGTGAATGTATGTATATTACCAATTTCTTGTACTTCACTGGGCTGCCATCAGAGGAGAGGAAGGAGTTCTTCTGCCAGAAGGGAAGAAATTCTGTAAGAGAACAACAAACCCAGTTAGAGTCTATAAAGGTGATGGTATCCTCAGTTCCATGCTGGATGAACTCAAGGGCACAGGCCACCGCTGTCATCTCTGCATATTGTGATGACGCTACACTACAGCACTTAGATATTTTGACAGTGTTCCCATAAGGGTAGATCACTAGAATACCCATCCCTATAATTTGTTCTCCCTGATAGTAGGATGCTGAACCATCAGTAAAGATACAACACAAAGAAGTGTTGTCAAGTATTTGTGGTGTGGCAGGGAGGAAAGGACCTGGATCCAGACGATCAGGTGACTGTAGTGTACAGTCATGGGGTTCTCCCTGGAAAAGTAGGCCATTAGCTAACATAGATGGAACTTTAGTTGGTTGTACCTGTATGTCTCTATCCTGGAGAAGAAGTGACCAGTGTGTGTCAGTCTGGTGTTAGAGACTGACCCATCCTTCACTCTATCTAAGAGCAGAAAGGTAGTTGGGGTTTGGTTAGTGTTGATGATCAGTGGTGAGTACCCAATGATATACTAGAAGTGCTTGACAGCCCAGTAGGTGGCCAGGAGGTTCCTTTCACAAAGGCCTTACTTCTGTTCCACTGGGGTCAAGAGCTGTGAGGCATATGCAATTGGTCTCAAGGTGCCATGCACCTTCTGAGCCAGCACTGCTAACATGGCATTGTTAGAGGTGGCACATTCCAGATGGAATGGTAGTGCTGGATTGGGTTTGACCAGAGCTGGGGTGGAGGCCAAGGCCTGCTTCAGTGATGTCACAGCCTAGGTGTGTATAGGGCCTCAAGTCCATGGTACATCCTTTTGGAGTAACTCATACAGAGGAGCAACTTTCTGAGCAAAATCACAAATAAAATCTTCGAATAGTTCACCATATCTAGAAACCTTCAAAGAGTTGCCACACTGGTAGGTAATGGCAAGTCTTGCAATCCCTGTACCTTCCTCCAGGTATGGCTTCGACCTTGGTCAGTTATTTTTAGACCCTGAAAGAGTACTTCTTTCTGACACAACTGTGCTTTTGCTGGGTTGCATTTCAGGCCTGCTCTCTGAATGAGAGTTAGTAATTCATCCAAGAGATCCAAATGTTGTTCCTGTGTGGCTGTTGCCAGCAACAGGTCATCCACATATTGTAAGAGACATTAGGGAGTAGAGAACCTGTCGAGGGCATCCATCATGTGGAGATGGAACTGGGATGGACTGTTATGGAAACCTTGTGGCAAGCAAGTCCACGTGTACTGTCTTCCTTCAAATGTGAAGGCAAACTTATATTGACTGTTAAGGGCCAATGGCAATGATCAAAACCATTGGAGATTTCCAGGGTGCTGAACCATTTCAAATCAGGGGTCAGAAGTCATAGCACATCTGGTGCTGATGCCACAGTAGGGGAGTAACTGGGGGTGACCTGATTCAGTTTCCTGTAGTCAATAGTAAGTCTCTAGGCACCTGTGGGTTTCTTCATGGGTCACGCTGGGGAGCTGGCAGTTGAAACACAAGTTCTGATTACTCCTTGCTTGAGGAGTGACTTGATCATTTCTCTGAGGGAAGGCAAGGCCTCAGTTGGGAAAGGATATTGCCTTTGCCTCTCATGTGCTGGGCCTGGCACTTCAATGATGGTGTGCATTCTACCACAGTCATGCTTGTTGGTTGCAAATGCTTCCAAATGTCATTGCAAAATAGGGAGGGGCTTTGGGAAAAGTTCATGATTCTTGAACAAATCTATGATGTCATAGTCTTTGTCATTGGCAGATATCCTTGCCACAATGTGTGAATCAGGAATCAAAATGGTATGATATTGACCCTGAATCTGTATCAGTGGTATGTTAGCTAGATCCACCATACAGCCATGTGGTGCAAGGAAGTCAATCCCTATGATACTAGGATGATCATGCAGTACCATTAGTTGGAAAGTGTGTGAGACCTTTAGATGTCCTATCTCTACCGGTAAGGGTAGAGAATGGTATGTGGGTAACTTAGTACCATCGACTCCTGACATGTTGGTCCTCCATCCGGTGGACCAAGGGGATGTGTCTGAGTGTTCATCATGTAGCACAGATACAGCTGCACCTGTATCCAACAAAACTACTAGTAGGTGGCCCCCGATCTCGGCCTCAGTGCAGGGCCTTCCATTTGTATCCAAGACTAGCTTGTTTACAATCCAGACTGGGGCCTGTAATTGTCAATCCGTACTGCTGGAAGCATGTAGAGGTTGGGCCTGGCTCATGTGAACTGCTTCACCATGTTGCACTGATGCTATATAGGGAGCTTCTGGGTTCAGGCCTGAATGGGCCTGAGGGCCTGTACTGCCGGTGTCCCCCTGGCCAGTCTGGGCCTGGGTTGTTGGTTGTACTGCCGCAAGGGCCTGTGCGGGAACAACATCCATCACAGAGTGTACTTGTCCCAGGAGCTCTCAGAATTTCTGATTCTCTTCAGCTATCTCACTATATGTAGGGCCTGTTCGTTGTTGTTGTGGTTTGCCTCTACCCTTATGCTTCCTGTTCTTATGCTAATTCCGGTTCCCACCCCATTGTTGTTGTTGTGGTTGTTGTTGATAGGCCTGTTGGGGGTGTTGATTATCAGCTGGAGGGGCTTGCTGACATTGGGCCTGTTGGCATTGGGCCTGCCCTTCCACTGTGTAGTGCGTCATGGCCTCCAGAACGGACTCCAAGGCAGCTATCTTTTTGGAACCGGAGCCCAGATCATGGATATAGAGTTGATACACTTTCTCGGTTTTTCCGAAGGATGTCGGCAAACCTATCCGTATTGGGGTAGGTGGTTGGATCTACCTTTTCTCTTACTGCAAGAATCATGTTCCTAAGGAACAGGGTCTTATACTCACTAAGATCTACATCCGCAGATTCTTGTGCCAAATGCTTTCCTACTCGGTAGGCCATCCAGAGTCTCTGGTGGTAAGTCGCTGGACTTTCTTTTGCATTCTGCTTCACAGGGTATGCAAGCATCACTTCTACTACACCTGGGCTGTGAGCAGAAATGAGCTCAGCTGCAACCTCATTAAAGGTAGCGTTCCCATCCTGGCGAACAGCATCAGAGAGTTTGGCCTACAAACCAGGATTGATGGTCTGGTGTAGTATTTGGACCTGATATTCTGCAGCGAGGCTAAGCATCTCGCATTTAGAATGCACCTTTTACAAGTGACAGCTACTGTTGTCGGACGGATTCATCTGACCAATGTCTTCAGCAATTTGCTGAACAGAGTAGGCCATTTGTAGGGGATTAGTGGGTCGATCAGGCAAAGGTAGGTTGTCTCGAGCACCGTCCCGGGCAGCCCGAGCTGCAGCTTCAGCTGCAGTGTGGACAGTCCCTTCCTGAGTGCCAGCCTCTTGCAGAAGCTGCCTAATCTGGGTTTTAATAACCCATTTACTCCTCTCAGGAAGAGGTACATTGCCTATCGCAGTTTCAATCATGGTCTCTATCTCCTGCCTGTCTTCCACATTAATAATGGCTACCAGAGGTGCTGTCAGGACCAGGCTTGGGCCTGCTTCCTCCCATTGTGGCATGGGGAGTTGGGAGTGGGGACCCGCCATGCTGTGGATGGCTGGGTGTGCTCTCTGGGCCATAGGAGGGGCGTGACTGGGCGTTGTATTGTGAAATATCATCATCAGATAACTCCCTTTCTGATGATGAATGAAAGGCAGGGGCTACGCCTCCCATTGTCTTACCATGTCTAGCCAGATCCTCTCGCTGATGGTGCAGTGTCGCCATCTTAGTTTTACATTCATCGTGATTCACACTTTCAACATCCATATCAACCTCATCTTGCTTTTGCTTTTGCAACTCTCTGTACGCAGCGCTCAATTCGCGTTTGTCCCTGTAAGCCACTTCTGAGTCATTACGTACCTGGTTTATCTCATCCTGCAGCTCACCCATTTTGTCACTCAACTTAGCATTTGCAACACTCAGCAAATCATTCACTTGCACTGCCTGACTCTTATCCTGTCTCAAACTTTCACACTCCTGTTTCAACATACAGTACATAGTTCCTGTTCTCCACCTTGAGCTGAATGATGCAATAGTGAATCCTTTTCATTTCACAGAGTTTGGAGTTCAGACTCCAAGTTCTGCTGCAGTCTACTACACTCTGTTTCTTGCAAACCCATCTGTTGCTTAAGAGATGAAATCTGCAGATCATGGGTTCGAAACCTCGCTTTGGAGACTTCCAAAGCAGCATAAAGAGCCGCGACCATCAACCCTTTAGCATGACGCTTATTGGCTGATTGTCTCGCCTCTTTATACTGGGTTGAAATCCCCAGTATAAGGTTTTCGGATTGACCTGCGTCCTGCGTGAAGTCAGCCCATCCTCCATGGGAGGCAAGGAAGTTTGAGACATCAAGTCTCAGTTCTGCGCAGATATTTGATACGGTGGCCATTGTGTGGGAGGGAACGAAAATTCAAACTGTGAAAAAGGCACCGTGGTGCGTATCGATCCACAGCATGAGCACTTTATACAAGCCGGGCTACTCTATTAGTTGTAGGCTTGCAATTCAAAACTGCTATGGAGTGGGTTGAGACGGCATCGACCACACCGGAAAAGTCAGCCAGACTTTGCAAGTTACTGCAAACTGATTTTAAAATGGGAGAGGTGATATGGGAATGTACACCTACTGTCCCCATGAGAAAGGGAAAAGTTTCAGCAACAAGTGAAAACTTACAAACACCTAATACCGCCTGCATACGGTCGCCAATTTGTTGGGCGGTCTAAACCTCACCTTCAGATTCTTGATGATATTGGGAATGCAAGTAATCACACACATGTTGCATTAGAGTAATAAACAAGTTTATTACTACCAAAGGGATAAGTCACAGTTGCCCTAAGCAGTTTTTACCAATATGAACTGGGAGCCAGTGCTAAGCATTCCCTACACCTCAAGGTTTCACTGTGTCTCTTGGGTCAGGTCTCTGAGGTGTAAGGCTTGTGCATTACATTATATACCTATGATAATTACTATGGTTACCAAAAGATAGAAACATTTCTAGTTACAGAGATGAGCCCTATTGGTTAAATTAGAGGTGGCTCCACGGTCCAAGATAACATTATACAATTCTGTAAAGTCATCAGTTTGAGAACAAAAGAGTTCTTACACAGAGTCTTACATAACTCAGTGTAGTAGTACAAATCACCAAAAGGTGGCAATGCCATCTTACATATTATAATTATTCCAAGGACACAGGTGCCTTGGCATCTTACAAGCAAGAAATACACAGAAAATACATAGCCGAACATATGTATTAGCAAGCAAAGTGAATTACAACAATATGCATTTATATCCTGACATCTACTCTTGTACGGTAGATGCCCTTAGCCCTATATGTTAATATAACATATACCTAAGTGCTAGCTGTCTATGGCATACCCCTAAGGGTACCAATTAGGGTGCAGGGACCTCATGTAACAGTGGTAAACTGGCCATGCTGGCAGTGGAAGGGACCAATCATATGTGTGGGGAGCTGACCAGGTTGGTGGGGGAAGGCCAATGCACTGAGGGGTGCAGCTGCCAGACATTGGGACCTGACCATGTTGGTGCCTTAAACTGGTGGTGAAAGGTTTTTTTGGCTTACAAAATGTTACCAAAGCATGCCATACTTGGCTGCACTTTGGGAAGTATGTTTATATAATTTTTTTTTCTGTGTGTGTGTGTGAGCGTGCGCGCATGTGTGCAACAGGTTCAAAGGCTGCAAGATGGCTGGAGTGTCAAGGGACCCTTGTGATCTTAAGTGACTCCACATATTGTATTGCATTGAACTGGGTATGGGGAGACAAGTGTGTGTGTGTGTGTGTGTATGTGGTGCACAGGATCTGACTGTTTAGGAAAGTTGGCTACGAGGAAAGAGGGTGGAGCGGACTGTGCACGGATTTGTGGAGCAGGCTGTATGTTTCTTGGTGGAGGATGATGGCTACTGTAAGAAAAGCCAGGTGTATTTGTGTAGAACTGGCCATTTTGACAGTGGAAGGGACTGAGCATATGTGTGTGGAGCAGACCATGATGATGGAGGCACTCATGTCACAGGAGCTGTCCATTGCATTTTGGGGTGAGGGTGCCAGACATGGGGACCTGCACCTTGGGAAGTATGTTTATTTATATATATATATAGAGAGAGAAAGAGAGAGTATGGCAGCACGGTAGTGCTACCATAGTTAGGGTTGAGTACCCCATATAAGGTTAAATGGTGAGAATGTGCACCTTAATAACTTTGCCACTGTTCAACAGATTTGCCTGTAATTTGGTAGACACTGGGCATAACCATAGATCTTAGAATCTGCTGACTTTCATACCGGTCAGATGTGTGGCTGTGGAGTTATTAAGTGACATTCCAGGGCGCATTATTTGCTCGTGCCTACTGGTCATGTGGTTTGTGCGACCGGTCCAAAAACTTCAGGGAACATGCGGCCAGGACTCCGATGTGCCTTTTGAAGATTTCGTGAAAAAATATTAAACAGTTCAAAAGTTATTCAAAAAACTAAGTTTCCCATTATAGTCAAAGGGAAAAGTTAAAAAGTTCGACAGTGTTGCAAATGCAGTTTTTAGTGTTGCAAATGATCGATCACAGAAACGCTTGGCATTTAAAATTGGGATGATCTAGGGACACAATTTTTTTGTGTTTCCCTAGTCGAGCCCTGAGTATGCTAGGCATGTCTTTTTTGGGGGGTTAAACAACCCAGAAATATGTTTTTGAAATTTTGGGGAACAGTAGTGTCGCAAAGTAGTGTCGAATCTGTGACACTTTCGTAATTTTTTTTTTGAAAGTGGCACAAATCACGACACTACTTTGCAACACTATAGCCAAAATGACAGGAGTTGTTTGCCACTCTGCTGTAAAAGAACGGCTTGGTCTTTTGGGCTGAAATTTGGAGAGAAGAAAGCCAACATCCCACAGATGTGCCTTGAGGTGGTTTGGTGGCAAAATATTACAGGGTTGCAATGTTACAGTACTCTGAAGTTGATGCTTTTTCCCATAGACTAACGTTGCGGCATCACCCGTGTCTTTCGTGGCCCGTATCTCAGAAACGGTGTGAGATACGGACTTTTTGTGGGGAAAATGTTTAGCCCCCCATTAGCGGGCTAAGTGAAAAACTAGCTAGGAAAGTCGTAAATAATATGCAATTTTAATTTTTTTTCAATGTCATATGGTTCCTGAGAAATAAGCAATTTAGTATTCCAACAGCTCATTTTCTGGTTCGAGGCACATTATTATGCATAAATTCTTTGTAGTCACTATGTTTCTCTATGAAGCTGTTGGGGAAAACCAGGGTGTGCGCTCCTGTTACTGTTACAGTTAGTGTTCCCACTTGCATTTCCGTACCCATTTGCGTTACTGTTCCCATGTACGCTACCATTTGCGTTTTTGTGAGTGCTTGCGTTTGTGTTACTGTTAGCATTTGCATTTCCACTGCTGTTTATGTTTGCATTTCTATTTGTGTCACTGAGTGCATTTTCATTTGCGTTTGCGACTGCTGTTCTGTTTGCGTTTCCATTTGCATTACCGTGTCCATGCACGATACAGTTTGCGTTTGCGTACGTGCTTGCATTTCTGTTTCCTTTGCCATTATTGTTGCTGTTGACATTACCATTTGTGTTTCAGATAGTGGTACCATGGCCATGTGCATAACAATTTGCGTTTCTGTTTCCTTTGGTGTTATTGTTGTTGTTACCGTTACCATTTGCATTTACAATTGCGGTAGCATGACTGTGCATGTTACGGTTTGTGTTTCCATATGCGCTTGCATTTGCATTTCTGTTTCTATTTCCTATGCCATTATTGTTGCTGCTACTGTTACCATTTGCATTTCGGATTGCAGTACCGTGGCCGTGTGCATAATGGTTTGCATTTTCATATGTGCTTATGTTTGCGTTTCCATTTCTGATTCCTTTGGCATTATTGTTGCTGTTACCATTACCATTTGTGTTTACAATTGTGGTACCGTGACTGTGGGCATTACAGTTTGCGTTTCTATACGCACTTGGGTTCATGTTTTCATTTCTGTTTCCTTTGGTGTTATTTTTGCTGTTACTGTTACCATTTGCATTTAGAATTGCAGTACCGTGACTGTGTGTGTTACGGTTTGTGTTTCCGTATGTGGTTGCATTTGCATTTCTATTTCTTTTGGCATCACTTTGCACTTGCATTTCTATTACCATTTGCTTTACCATTTATGTTTGCGTCACCATGTGTGTAACCATTAGCATTTGCGTTTGCATTGCAGTTGCCATTACTATGTCACAAAATCATCATAGGGAGGAGGGACCCAGGCCCCAAGCGCCTCCCACCACCACCACATTCCATTCACTATTTATAGTCCTCATTCTCAAAAAGAAGGGTTATGGATATAAAAGGTACAGCTCCATGACTGCAGTAACACACTAGTTGGGACAGTTAGGAGTGGCATGGTGTCAGCTAGGCAAGGCCCCCCCACCCCCACACAGGCCAGGTAGTGCATCCTGATTGGAGAGTCACAGGAAAGAAAGTCAATAGACATCAACGGTGCACCTTTATGGTTTCAGGGGCACACAACTTAGGACAGTTAGGAGTTGCATGGTGTCAGCCAGGCAATGACCTTCCCCAGATCTGGTACTGCATCCTGAGTGGAGACCCACAGGAAAAAAAAGGTTATGGATATAAATGGTACAGCTCCATGATTGTAGTAAAACACTAGTTGGGACAATTAGGAGTTGTATGGTGTCAGCTAGGCAATGCAGCCCCTCCTAGGCCAGGTAGTGCATCCTGAGTGGATAGTCACAGGAAAAGAAAGTACATAGACATCAATGGTGCACCTTTGTGGTTGCAGGGGCACACAAGATAGGACAGTTAGGAGTTGCGCGGCATCAGTCAGGCAATGCCCTTCCCCAGATTTGGTACTGCATCCTGAGTGGAGACCCACAGGAAAAGAAAGGTTATGGTTATAAATGGTACAGCTCCATGATTGCAGTAACACACTAGTTGGGACAGTTAGGAGTTGCACGGTGTCAGCTAGGCAATGCCCCCCGAAGGCCAGGTAGTGCATCCTGAATGGAGAGTGACAGGAAAAGAAAGTCCATAGACATCAATGATGCACTTTCATGGTTGTATTGACACACAAGTTAGGACAGTTAGGAGTTGCATGTCACCAGCAGGCAATGCCCCCAACCCCCCAGAGCAGGTACTGCATCCTCAGTGGAGACTCACAGGAAGACAAAGGTTATGGATGAAAACAGTACAGCTCCATGATTGCAGTAACACACTAGTAGGGACAGTTAGAAGTTGTACGGTGTCAGCTAGGCAATCCCCCCAGGCAAGGTAGTGCATCCTGAGTGGAGAGTCACAGGAAAAGAAAGTCTATCGACATCAATGGTGCATCATTGTGGTTGCAGGAGCACACAAGTTGGGACAGTTTGGAGTTGCATGGCATCAGCCAGGCAATGCCCCCCCAGATCAGGTACTGCATCCTGAGTGGAGACCCACAGGAAAAGAAAGGTTATGGATATAAACAGTACAGCTCCATGATTGCAGTAACATACTAGTTGGGACAGTTAGGAGTTGTACGGTGTCAGCTAGGCAATGTCCCCCAGGCCAGGTAGTGCATCCTGAGTGGAGAGTGACAGGAAAAGAAAGTCCATAGACATCAATGGTGCACCTTCATGTTTGCAGGGGCATACAAATTAGGACAGTTAGGAGTTGCATGTCGCCAGCAGGCAATGCCCCCCCACCCCCCAGAGCAGGTACTGCATCCTCAGTGGAGACTCACAGGAAAGCAAAGGTTATGGATGAAAACAGTACAGGTCCATGATTGCAGTAACACACTAGTAGGGAAAGTTAGAAGTTGTATGGTGTCAGCTAGGTAATACTCCACCCCAGGCCAGGTAGTACATTGTGAGTGGAGAGTCACAGAAAAAGAAAGCCCATAGACATCAATGGTGCACCTTTGTGGTTGCAGGGGCACACAACTTAGGACAGTTAGGAGTTGCACAGCGTCAGCCAGGCAATCCCACCCCCCAGATCAGGTACTGTATCCTGAGTGGAGACCCACAGGAAAAGAAAGGTTATGGGTATAAACAGTACAGCTCCATGATTGCAGTAACACAGTAGTTGGGACAGTTAGGAGCTGTATGGTTGTCAAGTAAGCAATGCCCCCCTCCCTGCCTCCCAGGTCAGGTAGTGCATCCTGAGTGGAGAGTCACAGGAAAAGAAAGTCCATAGACATCAACAGTGCACCTTTGTGGTTGCAGGGGTACACCATTTAGGACAGTTAGGAGTTGCACAGCATCAGCCAGGCAATGCCCCCCCCAGATCAGGTACTGCATCGTGAGTGGAGACCCACAGGAAAAGAAAGGTTATGGATATAAATGGTACAGCTCCATGATAGTAGTAACACACTAGATGGGACAGTTATTTATTTATTTATTTAGTTTTTGTTGACCGGGTAAGTGCACTAGACAAATCCTGCCTATTTCTTAGTTGTACAGTGTCAGCTAGGCAATGCCCTCCCAGGGCAGGTAGTCCATCCTGAGTGGCGAGTCACAGGAAAAGAAAGTCCATAAATATTAATGGTGCACCTCTGTGGTTGCAGGGACACACAAATAAGGACAGTTAGGAGTTGCATGGTGTCAGCCATGTAATGCCCCCCACACACACACAGCATGTACTGTATCCTGAGTGGAGATCCACAGGAAACAAAGGCTATGGACATTAATGGTATACATCCCTGTTTGCAGGAGCACACAAGTTAGGACAGTTAGGAGTTGCATGGTGTCAGCCAGGCAATACCCCCTCCTCCAGATCAGACATTGCATCCTGAGTGGAGACCCATGGTAAAAATGAGGCCATGAAGATCAACAGTACACCACTTTGATTACAGGAACACACTGTTGATGTCTATGGACTTTCTTTTCCTGTGACTCTCCACTCAGGATGCACTACCTGGCCTGCAGGGGGCATTGCCTGGCTGACACCATACAAGAAGACTTTTTTATGAAGCAAAGCTTTTCCTGAGTTTCTATGATTTTATTTATATTTATTCTATTCATTGAATTTGTATGTATTTGTGCAGTGCCTTGATATTTTGAAAGGCGCTATATTAAATAGCATTATTATTGTTATTATTATTAAGTTAGGGGTTGCAAGGTGTTAGCACCCTGAGTGGAGACCCATTGTTAAGCTGAGGTCATGGATGTGAATAGCACACCTTCCTGACTGCAGGAACACAAAAGTTAGTACAGTTAGAAGTTGCACAGCGTCAGCCAGGCAATGCTCCCCCCCCCCAGACCAGGTACTGTACCCCGAGTCGAGACCCATTGTGAAAGTCAGGCATGGTAAAAAATGGTGTTTCTGGTTTTCTATAGCATGCGAACAAGTTAGGATGCCTATAGTTGTACAGAATAGTCATGCATTAAAAACTGTAGAAGAAATACACTTTTTTGTAAGAAAATATTTATAAAAGTTACTTGTAAAAAATGATTGTATGAAAGTATTGGAAATAAACATTTTGTATAATGATTAGAACATAATTTAAAAGAATACATATATTCTGTAAAAAATATTCATTTTAAAATTTTGATTTTGACTAAAGACTTTTTAGAAAAATATAAAAAATAATTTAGTTAACATAATTTAGAAAAAAATATACATTTGTTCTGTTAAAAGAAATATTCATTATAAAGTCTTGATTTTTAAAATTATATGGCTTTTTTAGTCTTATTTTAAATTAAAATTATTATAAAACTATATTATTTAGTATTTTGAAAATAACAGAAAACATTTCTTTGAGTTTAATAGTTCTGAGGGACGTGTGCTGCTTCTTCAGGCAGCTCAGGCAGGAAGCTGGATGCATGTGGAGGCGCATAGGGAGTGGAAGCTGTTGCACCATGGGGGAGACACCGGGAAAGCTGTGGAGGCCGTCCATCAGTGGTCAGGGAGACTGGATGACATATTAGCAGGTGAAGCAGTGCTGGTGTGTGCACTGCTACCTGCTGCTGTGTCCACAGGCTTGAGCACAAGGCTGACTGTTGCCTGCTGGGCTTTATGGAGGGACAGTATTTGATCCTGTCCTTCTTGCAGGCCTACCGTTTCTTTTTGCAGACAGTCAACCTTGTGATCGAGTCTGCGAACACAGCAGCAGTGTGCAGTGCACCATTTCATTCGTAGCAGATCTGTAAAGAGGAAAAAAAAATCTATTAACATGTTACAGTGATAGCTGTACTTCACTGGTTCTGTTTGATCTCATTAGATGTGGTTTCTGGGGTCCGTATCTTCACAATGGTTTTAGATACGTATTTTTTGTTAAGATACACACAACTTATGATAATGAGGAGTTGTGTGTCCTCAGTCAGGCAATGACCCCTTCCCCTCTCCTCCACCTGTGGCCAGGTAGTGCATCTTGACTATACAGTAACAGATATATTGGGACAATGGAGATGAATGGTACACCCCCTTGATTGCAAGAGGAAAAAAGTTAGGAGTTGGAAGGCCTGAGTCATGTAATGCATGCTCACTCCCACCCCGCAACCACAAGATAAGGTACTGCATCCTGAGTGGATATCGACAGGAAAGCTGAGGTCATGTACATTAATGGTACACGTCTCTGATTGTCATTGCATACAAATTAGTATAGTTAGGAGTTGTATGGCCTGTGGTAGGCAAGGCCCCTCGACCCTTCCCCCTGCCATCTCCTACATAGCAGGTATTGCATCTTGAGTGGAAAGCCACAAAAAAAAAAAAAAGGCTATGGACATCAACTGCGCAGCTCGCTGATTGCAGGAACAGAGAAGTTAGGAGACTTAGGACCTGTATGATGTCAGGCAGGCAATGCCCCCCCCCGAGCAGGTACTGCATGCTGAGTGGAGAAGCAGAGCAGAACTGAGGTTATGGACATCAACAGCACAAAAGTTAGGACACCTAGGAGTTGTACGGTGTCTAACAGGCAATGCCCCCTTCCCCAGACCAGGTACTGAATGCTGAGTAGCGAGTCACAGAAAAAGAAAGCCCATGAACATCAATGGTACATGTCTGTGGTTGCAGTAAGACACAAGTTAGGATACTTTGGAGTTACATGGTGTCAGGCAGGCAAGGCTACCTCCCCCTGCACTTGGCCAGGTACTACCTCCTGAGTGAAGATTCATAAGAAAACATCTATGGTACACCTCGCTAATTGCAGCTGTACACAAGTTAGGTAAGTTAGTAGTTGCACAGGCTCAGACAGGCAATGCCCTCATGCCATCCCCAACCAGGTAGTGAATGCTGAGTAAAGAGTCACAGGCATAGGAAGGCCATGGACATCAGTGTTAGATGTCCATGGTTTCAGGAACACACAAGTTAGGACATTTTGGAGTTGGATGGCGTCAGCCATGCAATGCCCCCCCAGATAATGTGCTACTTCCTGAGTGGAGAACCACACTTAAAGTGACCCATGGATATCAATGGTATCCGTACGTGATTGTAGGTTTATATACCTTAGGACAGTTAGGAGTTGCAAGGATTGATCTAGGCAATACTCTCCCCCTCCCCCAGACCAGGTACTGCATTCTGAGTGGAAAGGCACAGGAAAACAAAGCCCATGGATATCAATGGTATGCCTCCCTGGTTGCAGGAACAGATAAGCTAGAAATTTTCATAGTTGCATGTCATCAGCCATGCTGGTTACCCCCCGACAGTGACATTTCACCAGTGAGGTCCCCCACAGTGACTGCAGTGCCAAGCCACTGTGGGAGACCCGCTGGAACCTGGCGCTGTCTGTCAGGGGTCTTGCCCCCCAAATCAGCTCTGACTGGAGTTGAGAATCCTTAAGTGGGGGTGGTGTGGGTGGGCACAGCCCTCCGCGTGTGGGGTTTGGGGGGCTTTGCCCCTGATGAAAACAAGTAAATACAGATCGAACAGGTAGCCAACTGCAGAACACGGTCGACCTGCCAGTGTCGCTGACAGGGCATTTGACAAACTTTTTGTCGGACTCCTGTCATGGATCCCAGCCACGCAATACCTCCCAACCCAACAGACCAGGTATTGCATGCTGAGTGGACAGCCACAGCTAAACTAAAACCATGTACATCAATGGTATACTTCTCTGATTGCAAGTGTACACAAGTTTGGATAGTTAGGAGTTGTATGGACTCAGCCAGGAAATGTACCCCCCAGACAGGTACTGCGTCCTGAGAGGAGAGGCACAGCAACACAAGGGGCATGGAAATAAATGGTACAGCTCCTCGATTGGAGTTAGACACAAGTTAGGCCACTGAGGAGTTGCATGGACTCAGCGAGGCAATGCCTCCTCCTCACTGCAGACCAGATACTGTACCCTGAGACATAAATCACAGCAAAAGTAAAGCTATGCACATCAACTGTACACCTTTATAACTGAGTAAACATTGACTAGGATATAACATGTGCTAATAGTCTGTTTACAGTTAATGACAACTGTTTGACTTTCTGTTACAACACTTACATTCAGCTCTGGTGCCAGGCTCCTGCTTCACGTGCTTTTGTGGTGTGGCAACAACCTCCCATACCACTAGAAAATATACATAAACAGATTGTTTAATAGGGATCATCTCAATACGTCCATGGTAAACAATGCTGTTATTGTCTTATATATCTGTTCATGCTATGATTTTGGCATGACACAATGCACTACAGTTAATCGTGTGCCTGCTGACAACTTATAGTTGTCAGATTTAATCAATGGTTAAACAAATAATATATTACATCCTTAGTACATAAACACTGCTGAAATAGAAGCATGAACATTAATTACATACGTCTCTGATAAGAGATGTGTACAAGATAGGAGAATGAGTTGTAGTGCTGTTTGAGACAGGCAATGTAATCAGATCCATCCTGATATTGTGTTATAAGATGAGTATACAGCGATAATACAAGTACAGTGATAGACATGTATGGCATACAGTATTCATTACAGCTGTATAGAAGTCAGAACACTGATTAGTTACACATGCTGAGCTAGACAATAATGTTTCACTACTTTTTATACAACTGCACAGTATCTACTGTTTGCTGAGCGGATAGCCACAGTCCAACAAAAGCCCTTAATATTGTGAGTATGTATGCATGGTGCCAGATTCACTCAAGTTAAGGCACTGAGGACTTGTACAGATAAAGCCAGCTGATGACACACAGGAAAAGTGAGGTCATGTACATCAATGGTACGCCACTGTGATATGAGGTGTTCACAGTTTAATATAGTTATCAGTCACATGGGCTTAGCAGGGTTATCTAGTCAAGTTAGAACACTAAGTAGTTGGATATTCTGTGGTAGGCAATGCCCTCAAAAGTAAACTGGTACTGTATCCTGATTGTAGTGCCACAACAAAAGTACTGTCATGGACATCAATGGTACAGACATTTGCACAGTTAGGAGTTCCCTGGTGTCACCTAGGGTATGAACCACTCACCACTGGACAGGTGTTGTGTCTTGAGTGGAGATCCACAAGAAAACTATTGACATGGACATTACCAATACACCTTGCTGATTGCAGATCTACATAAGTTTGCACAATTAAGAGTTATATGGGATCAGCAAGGGTGTGTCCAGAGGGGGACAGTGAAAAAGCAGGAATACTGAATGAATATTTCTGCTCAGTATTCACAAAAGAGGAGGGGAAGTGCCTAATCCAATTAACAGAAGCACTCTTGATAGGGGGATCGATCCCAGTCCCTTCACAGAAGAAAGGGTTCTGCAAGAACTCCTAAAACTGAAGGTGGACAAAGCAATGGGTCCTGATGGAATTCACCCCAGAATTCTAAGAATTAAGGAAGGAACTAGTGAAATCACTGGCTACTCTTTTAATAAATCATGGGAGGATGGTGTGGTACCCGAGGACTGGAGGAAGGCGGATGTGATTCCCCTTCACAAAAGTGGGACCAAGACAGAGGCAGGAAACTACAGACCTGTCAGTCTGACCTCTGTGGTAGGGAAAGTGATGGAGTCACTTCTGAAGGAAAGAATAGTTGAGTACCTAGAGGTCAGTGGAGCACAGGATCCAAGGCAGCATGGGTTCACAGCGGGAAGGTCATGTCAGACGAATCTAATAGATTTCTTTGACTGGGTGACCAAAGTAGTAGACCAGGGAGGGTCTGTGGACATGGCCTACCTAGACTTTAGCAAGGCATTTGACACAGTCCCACACAAAAGATTATTAGTCAAATTAACCAGCCTGGGAGTGGGTCCCAGGGTGGTAGCCTGGGTAAAACATTGGCTGGACAACAGGACACAGAAGGTAATTGTAAATGGAGTCCACTCTTAAGAAAAGGCAGTTACCAGTGGGGTACCGCAGGGTTCAGTATTGGTCCAGTCATTTTTTAATGTCTTCATCAGTGACATTGCAGAGGGACTGGAAGGAAAAGTATGCCTTTTTTGCAGATGACACAAAGATCTGCAATGGGGTTGATACACAAGGAGGCGTGGAAAGGATGAAAAGGGACTTGGCAAGGTTGGAGGAATGGTCAGACGTATGGCAGCATGGATTCAATGCAAAAAAGTGCAAAATAATGCACCTGGGAAACAAGAACCCAGGGGAAGAATACACAATTGGTGAGGAGGTAGTAACAACAACAAAACAGGAAAGGGACCTGGGGGTAATCATATCAGATGACCTTAAGGTTAGCAAGCAATGTGAGAAGGCAATAGGGAGGGCTGGGGGTATACTGGGATGTATAAGGAGAGGCATCAGCAGCAGAAAACAGGAAGTTGTTATCCCCCTGTACAGACAGTTGGTGAGACCCCATCTGGAATACTGTGTCCAGTTCTGGAGACCCCATCTCTGCAAGGACATAGACAGGATAGAGGCAGTCCAGAGGAGGGCAACTAAAACGTGCAGGGTCTGCAAGAGAAGCCGTATGAGGAGAGACTAAAGGAGCTTAATATGTATACCCTTGAGGAAAGAAGGGAGAGGGGGGACATGATAGAAACTTTCAAGTACCTCAAGGAATCAACAAAGTCCAAGAGGGTAGCATCTTTCAGAAAAGAAACTTGCAAGAACAAGGGACACAATTTAAAGATAGAAGGAGGGCGTTTAGGGGCAATGTGAGGAAGTATTATTTCACAGAGAGGGTAGTGGATGCATGGAACAGCCTTCCTGAGGAAGTTGTGGGGTCTAAAACTGTGGGAGAATTCAAGAATGCATGGGACAGACATAAGGCAATTCTTGTGGGGGGCAGGAAGATATAGGCTGTTGGTTAACTAGGATCTGCGGCCTATCCTGTAGGTAGGGAAATGGGCAGACTAGATGGGCCTAGCGGTCCTTATCTGCCATCAAAGTCTATGTTTCTATGTTTCTATGCTCTCTCGCAAGGAGGTTCTGGCTTATGAGTGTAGAGTCAGAGTGAAACTATAGCCTTACACAGCAATGTTACAGAAGCTGAGTGCTTGCAGAGTATCAAGCATGCGATGCACACCAAGTACTGAGAGCAGCTATTCAAATAATTTTCACTAGGATTTTCTTATCTTCTGACTCGACAATGATAACACTGTCCGAGTCAGACTGTTCGGCCTCCACAGCCTCCGCTTGCACTGGTACTACCTCTGCATGTGGTGGGGAGTACCTCTGGTGTCCTGTGAATGAAAGATAATAATGATATTTATTGAGCATGGTATGTGTGTCTTCAGTACAGATTTGTTTTGACAATGTTAGTATTGTCTGCTACTGAAGATGCCCCCAGATGAGGTACTGTATCCTGATTAGAGACCCACAGCAAAAGTGAGGCCATGGACATCAACAGTACATGTCTGTGATTGGAGGTGTATACAAGTTAGGACAGTTATACACCAAGTACTGCACCCTGATTGTAGAATCATTGTAAAACTGAGGCCATGGAAATCAAAGGTACACCAGCCTGGTTGCAGGAACAGACCAGTTTGGACAGTTAGGACTTTCATGCTGTGAGCCAGGCAATGACCTCCACCCCCCCCCACCAGACCAGGTACTGCAGTGTGAGTGGAAACTAATTGTTAAACTGAGGTCATGGACATCAAAGGTATACCAACGTGGTTGCAGGAACAGACAAATTAGGACAGTTTGGAGTTGCATGGTGTGATCCATGCAATGGTACCCCCTTCCCTGAGACAGGCCATGTACTGCATTCTGAGTGTAGACAACAGGCAAATGAAGGCTGTGGGCATCAATGGTACACCACCCTGATTGCAAGAACACACTAGTAAGGACAGTTAGGAGTTGCAAGGCAACAGTCAGGCAATGCCCCTCCCCCCCAGATCAGGTACTGCATCCTGAGTGGATATCCACAGGAAAGAAAAGGTTATGGACATAAACAGTACACCTCCATTATTGCAGTAACAGACAAGTTGGGACAGTTAGGAGTTGCATGGTGTCAGCTCCAAACCCCCCCTCAGAGAAGAGGTAGTGAATCCTGAGTGGAGTGCCACAGGAAAAGGAAGCCCTTGGACATCAGTGGACCACCACCGTGATTGCAGGAACACACAAGTTGGGACAGTTTGAAGTTGTCTGTCCTCGGCGAGGGGATGCCCCCCCCCAAGAACAGGTACTCCATCTTGAGTGGAGACCCACAGGAAAAGAAAGGTCATGGATATAAATGGTACAGCTCCATGATTGCAATAACACACTAGCTGGGACAGTTAGGAGTTGCAATGTGTCAGCTAGGCAAGCCCCCCTCCCACTCCCCCAGGCCAGGTAGTGCATCCTGAGTGAAGAGTCACAGGAAAAGAAAGTCCATAGACATCAACGCTGCACTTACATGGTTGTAGGGACCCACAAGTTAGGACAGTTAGGAGTTGTACGGTGTCAGCCAGGCAATGCCCCCCAGATCAGGTACTGCATCGTGAGTGGAGACCCACAGGAAAAGAAAGGTTATGGATATAAATGGTACAACTCCATGATTGCAGTAACACACTAGTTGGAACAATTAGGAGTTGTACAGTGTCAGCTAGGCAATGCCCTTCTCCCAGGCCAGGTACTGCATTCTGAGTGGAGAGTCACAGTAAAAGAAAGTCCATAGACATCAGTGGTGCACCTTTGTGGTTGCAGCGGCACACAAGTTAGGACAGTTGGGAGTTGCATAGTGTCAGCCAGGCAATGCCCCACCCCCCAGATCAGGTACTGCATCCTGAGTGCAGATCCATTGTAAAGCTGAGGCCATGGACATCAACAGAATATCACCCTGATTTCAGGGAGACACAAGTTAGGACACTTAGGAGTTCATGGTGTCAGCCAGGCAATGACCCCCCCCCCAGAGCAGGTACTGCAGCCTGTGTGCAGACCCATTGTAAAAGTGAGGTCATGGATATCAGAGGTGCACTAGCCTGGTGCAGGAGCAGACAAGTTAAGACAGTTGGGAGTCTCATGGTGTCAGCCATTCAATTCCCCCCAGACCAGGTACTGCACCCTGAGTGGAGACTAATTGTAAAACTAAGGCATGTACATCAAAGGTATACCAGCCTGGTTGGAGGAACAGACAAGTTAGGATAGTTTGGAGTTGCATGGTGTCAGCCATGCACTCCGCCCCCCCCCACACATGCACACATACAGGCCATGTACTGTATTTTTTGTGTAGATGCATAGGGAAATGAAGGCTATGGACATCAATGATACTCCACCCTGACTGCAGGAACACACAAGTTAGGAGAGTTAGGAGTTGCAAAGCATCAGCCGGGCAATGCCCCCCCCAATCAGGTGCTGTATCCTGAGTACAAACCCATTGTAAACCTGAGGTCATGGAACATCACCATGATTGCAGTTACACAGAAATTAACATTTTTTTTACACTCTGTATTACAACATACCATAGCATTAAGGCAATAATGCCCTTCAAGCTGTGTGGTGCAGTGGGATAAGGTGATGCCTCAGGTAGTGGATGTACTTAGCCTGTGGTCTTGTAACTGACTACCTGAGGTGTGATGTTATCCAGCACAACAGTCACCTTGTTAGTGATTCCTTTTTAAGTATATGTTATGCTGAGTAACAAATGGTTTCTTTACTCACGATGTTGTAGGCGCTCCCCTGCAGCAGGCTTACCAGCAGCCTCCAACATCTCATATGTGAGGTAGTACCAGCCAGCATCATTGCCCGGCATCTTCCCTCGGTTCTTCAGGATGTAGAACCACTGGCGCAACAGCTTCCATTTCCTCTTGCACATCTGTGCATTCTAGTTTTTTTACCTTTAAAGAAATGTGGAGGTAACTGTTGATGTGCCTCTACATTGCATCCATCTTCCTGTTTGTGCCCAGCATGAGCAGTTTGGCATTGCTCCTGGCCTGAGCTGCCTCAAGCAGGCAGCACACCTCCCTCAGGCTCCAGAGTCTCATTATTCGTGTTTTTCTTGAAGCTGCAATAAATAGAGAGACAGACAACAGTGTGTTACTGTGATATATTGTAACGTGTGTGTGCTTGTGCTCTGTTCAGCTTTTTGACTACATGTGCAGGCAGCATCATTATTATGATTCTACACTTATTATAAGAAGTAATGCCATATGGCAACACTAATTGTTAGATTATATGAGATGAACAACACAGTAATGCCTCTGTGATATCATGTTTGAACTGTGCCTTATAAACATACTGAAACCACATAGCTAGATATTTATACATCTTGTTAACAGAAGCTGTATGTATGTCACAATTCTCAACATGTTCATGCACCTAAGTTTGTGCAGTAGTGTGAAAGTGAGATAGCATGTGTTTATGTTGTGTGTGTTATGTATGCAGCTTTTCTATTTTTTGACCAAGATTTGTGGCTCTTGAAAGAGCCTTTTTTTTAAAATGATATCTGTTTTAACAGTCTGATATTTTAGAGGACTGTGAGGATTCCATCTCGAAGGCCTTCCAGGAAAAGGCAATTTCCAGCATGTGAGAAGTGCACACCATCTGGTAGGTATAGCCAATCATTACAATATTTAATTTCAGGGTGACATATGGTGTGCATCCAGACATGTGCAGATATCCAGATATTTGTATATTGACCTTTCTCCATGCTCTATTAAGCAGGTACATGTGCTGTTCTGCTTGCCAGACCCTACGCTCTGTAATATTAGAAAAAAATGTTCTTACAGGCAGGTAATATACCCATAATAGAAGCAAGGTCCAATTTTGCTTCTGATACAAAATCTACCCATCATTTGGTGCCCAAATCATTGCCTCCAAGATGAATCAGCAGTATGTCTGGTCGGGCTTGAGTCCTCAGAAGTCTGAGCATTGTTGACATGAGATGGTCCCACCTCATGCCTCCCCTGCCAAACCACTTAACAGAGCAATTTCAAAGCTGCAGGTCTTTGCCAAAATCACTCCTCTGAGCATATTCTGAAGCTCGCCTTACTATACTGCTGCCGACAACCCACACAGTCCTTTTGCTGTTTTCTGCCATTCAGAGTTTTAAAGCTGAGAAGTGGACAGAAAGCTACCCAAAAAATCAGTGTTTCTCCTGCAGTGTCTAGTCACAACTGAATATGAAAGTGAAATTTCCCTCTCTCCTTCAACATTGCTTTGGTGGGCTGTCCCAAAACAAAGTGATTTTTAAAGTAATTGGATAATGCTTTCTCATGGCTAACCAATACAGTAGATGCACTGACTATGAATGCACTGAATGGCTGCAGCTCCTGTTAACCAGAAATGTTGGAAGATTTCTAGGTGGGAAAATATTACATTTTAATAGGCTACTTCAAACAATCACAACTACAGAAAGGTGTGGTTGCCTCTTGTGTTATGATATGCATGCTGCTTGCTTTCTGCCTCCATTTGCAGCTCTATCTGTGCTAGTAAGTACTGGTTGACACTCTGGCTTTAAACACTAATAACTTCTTTTTACAGCATAACAGATTATTTACATTGTCATAGTCATATAGAGCAGTAAAAACAATTTTTAGTACTATTTTTGTGCTGCTAACAGTTTCAATAATGCTAGAAAATTTGTTTAGAAAATGTGATGTACTTACACAGTGTAAAGCAGGGTCTCTTGCCTTTTCTTAAGATGGCTACTGTGTCCTTCTTCTCCACTCTTCAGCACTTGTGACTGATTGCCTGACATGGCCTGATCAGTCTTACGTTCCATTGGTGTCAGCGTCTGTCACTCAAATAAGAAGCAGTGTCTGACTGGCTTAGCCTTGAAGAGGGTGTTTTAAATGTGATTATTTGACACTTCCGTGCTCATGACACTATTATTCGACACTTTTGTGCTGACAACACTTATGCGACACTACATTCGACAGTGTCGTGCTGACAACACCAATTTTTGTGACACTTTCATGCTCACAACAGCATATTTTGCAACACTGTCATACATTCAACACTACTTTTGAAAATGTTTTAAAATAAAGTATTTTTGAACAAAAAATAGTGTGGATGTTTTTAATTGTGATAATACTTTGTGACATTTAGATATTTTTTGTCATGTTATAACTGGATTTCTGTTCTGCAACACTTGAAAACATTGTATATTGGTTTTACTGGTGACCAGCTGTGAGAAGGATTAAGTGTGGAATGTTTTGTAAACAGTACTATTTATTCTTGTAACATGAGATATGAACAGTGTGCATGTGACTATGTAATATTAGGACAACAAAGTCAGTTCACCACTAAATATTTGTTTTTCTCTATTTCTTATATGTAACATTGTTCCACACTACTGTGAATTTCCAGAGAAAAGAGGTGCACTCTAAACAGGGACATAGTTCTATGCAGAGATGAAGCAGGTATCATAGCAGCTCACTGTTGCTTAAGAGTGGTCCGAAAACCACAGATGGTACTTCATGATGTAAACTGATTCAGCATTCTGCTCAAGGAGTGACTTCACAGGTTGCACACTCCGCAGAAAAAGTACTTGCTCAACTGCAGGGAAAAAATGTGTAGCCAAGCAACAGTTGCAGAAATCTTTGAGATGGAACACTAATGTTGCAAAGGCAAGCATAAAGAAGCGAACTAAGCAGCGGCGTAAAGCCATGGCTGCTGATGGTCATCTGAGGTAGCAAAAGTATTTTTGATCACTAGCTTCTAAAGCTAAGATTGATAGACTTATTGCTGCTGTGATGAGACGTGAGTGCAAAAAACTAAAGAGTCATCTCTCATTGATGAAATTTCATCTCAATGTCTGTACATTTGTTAATAGAGCAGTATTTGTTCTTCAACACTTGTGGCATAAGATGTCACATGTACTTGAGCAGTTCAGAAAAGTTGTATATGAGATTAAGATGAGGCTGCAATGGTATCCTGTCTTGAACCAACACAATTTCTATGATGTTTTCACAGGTCACTGGCTGCACTCACAGCACTCAGAGGCATACTTCTGGGAGGAGTCATATTACTCACAGAAAAAGGACAGCAACTTCTGCATTGATGAGTCCGGTAAACTGTGCAATGTGATAAGTGTGTGTGATGACACTACAATGGAGTCAGATGATGAGTGTGAGGCAACTGCTCAGCCTCGTAAGCATCACTATCTCTCATGAACGTGTGATGCGACTTGCAACTGAAGGCAATCATCATTTGACAAAGTTGAGCACTTTATCAACCTGTTTGTGATTACTGATCAAAAAAACAGACATAAACTGTTTGAGAGTATAGGCCTTTGTGAGTTCCGTCCACATACTGGACTTATGGGTCACTCGCTTGCATGTCTAGATAGTGGTGTTTGCCATGGTGCATTTCACCACATGCGGATGCTGGGAGTTCATCAATCAGGCATGTAAAACTTTGTGTACAGGGTGTTCAAGGTGTGATGAGTTGTTGCGCAGTATAATCGTCTGAATGAGTTACTGCAGTCTGGTGATATGCATGGTGCCATGACATTTCTGAAACAGCTGCGATGTGTCAGCAATGTCACAGATACTGTGATTGATCAGTCATCAATTGGTGATGGAAAGTCTGTCTCTGTCTTAGAAACTGATATTCTCAAGCAGTTTGGGAAATCGATTGCCAAAGTTGAGTTGTCAAAGACAGAGAAATTTGACTGTGTATGTGTGTCATATGATCAGCTTTGTTACGAAAAACAAACAGTCACAGTGAACCTGGAAACCTTCTCACTGTACAATGACTTGCAGTTTCAACTGTTAGCATTTCTGCTGTTAAAGTGTGACTTTCAGTTAGATCCAATCATTGTGATGTGCCAGTACTGTTTCTACAAGGTGAAGGCTAATATTCTGCCACCAAGGTCACTGTTGAACAATATGGAGGCGTGTGTTATACTGCCTAAGATTGCCACATTGAATATGTTTGAACAGATTCTTATTCAGACTATGAAACCATTTCAAACTATTCTATGTCTGAATAAAAAGACATGGAACATTCCACAAAAAGAACTCATTAGATCTCTTAAGGGTTCCGTTATGTATCTTCCACTTCCTCTGCAGGAAAATGTGGAGGTGATCTCCATTGAGAACACTTTGGTGAGTCTTGTCAATGGTGTTCCAACAAAGTCAAAGGTCATTTGGCAGGATGTTATCAATATGGAGAAGGTGAAGCTTGCTCTTACTTATTTGAAGAGCAACAAGCCCTTTTATGCAGACCTTGATATTGATCGCATGACTAGTATGTCTGTTGAACATGATGTGTTGGAAACCACAAAACCAATGATTGAGAAGGTCAATGTGGAGACAAATCATAATGTGCATGAACAGTACACAATTCACCCACTGCATGGCAGAGATCCAGCAGGGGACAACATTGATCTCTATCAAATGAAACAGGTGGAAGGTGAGCCTATCAGCATTTGGGATGCAACATTGGAAGCACGCTGTTTTCCAGATTTATTCCCACAAGGGTCAGGTGGATGCATAGATGAAAGAGAAATGAGTGTGCAAGGTGCTGAGTACTGAACTAGCCATGTGCTCAGTAAGGATGGCAAATTCAGATGCAACCTACAGTACCTGTTTCATCTCCTGTGGGAGAGTGAGCTTAGCATACTGTCTGCATCTATTGCACATACTATTCAGCTAACAACTCCACTTGATGGAATCACTGCCACGCAGTTTATGCAGAAATTAAAGCAGGATGAAAATGTGCATGTGAATTTGTCTTCCATTCTGTCAAGTCTACGTGTCACCTAAGAATACTGGTATCGCAGACACACAGAGGTGATGACTATGCTGTGAGAGTATGGTTCAGCCACATTGTCTGTCACACTCAGCTGTACCGAGTATGCCTGGGATGAGGTATTTGAACTCTTGAAGTGGGAAAATTGTGATGTAGAGGGCATTTCATCAATGACTCTCAGAGAAATGTGCCCACTTGACCCAGTGTCTGTGACTAGGCATTTTCACAAGCGGTTCCATGATATTCTGACTTTCATTTTGTCAAAGAACAATCCACCTCTTGGTATTGTGGAGCATTACTTCTGGAGGACAAAATATCAGGCATGAGGTGCTACTCATATTCATATGTTACTGTGGATCAAGGATGCCCCACACATAGGTGAACATGAAGCAGCACAAGTGCTAGCATTCATTAAGCAATACATCACTTGCTGCATTCCAGACAAGTAAGACAGTCCTACACTGTGGAAGTTAGTTCAGAAGTTTCAACACCATATTTGTGCAAAATACTGCTGCCAGGTAGTGAAGAACAAATCTGTTTGGTACACAAGATGTCATTTCGGATTTCCCAGGCATGTCTGTCAGGATGGTTACATGAGCTAACTGTTTTCAGCTATGTGACACCACTTGAAGGTAAAATCAACCAAGAGGGTATATGAGTTACCCAGAGATGAGAATGAGGTGTACATCAATGACTACAACCTCACTCTTCTTCTAATGTGGCAAGCAAACATAGATGTTCAGTTTGTGGCTGACAACTCGGCTCTGGTGCGTTACGTCACTTCTTACATCACCAAACATGAACAGACTAGCTTGCAAGATCTTTGGGAAGATATTGCCAGTTCAAGCAAGTCACTGACATCTCAGTTGTGGTCACTGGGATTAAAGACCCTATCACACAGAGAATGTGGTGCTTATGAGGCTGGTAATCGCTTGATTGGTACACATTTGTATGCCAAATCTGATGTTGTGCACTTTCTCGGTGTAAACTACAAAAAGAAGCGAAAATGTGTACTTATTCCTCACACTGAGATTGAGAAACTGGCTCTCAAGAGACCCTCTTCAAGACATATCTTGAAGAATAATCTCATTGACATGTACTACCCCCATAGACATGAAGACATGGCTCGAAAGTGTTTATTTGAGATGACTAAGTGTTATGACTACAAGATGGATGTCTCACCTGATTGCACATGTGACATTTACAAGGTCAAAGGAGTGGACAGCTGTCTCTTTAAGAGACATAAGCCTTGGCTCAATGACCACTATACATTACATCTAGGCACATCTGAGTGCAGAGAACATTGCTACGTTGCTCTCTTATTCTTATTTAAACCTTGGAGGAATGAGTCTGAATTAAGAGGTGACTGTGATACATTCGAGGAAGAATTCAATCACAGTTATGAGACATTCAAAACTGAATACTCAGGCGCATATATACAGAGACTAGATGATGAGAAGAAGCAGCTTGATAAGGCACAGAAACAACCTGAGGAGGATACTCCTGTTAGTTCACAGGATAATCTTGATCCGGAAGGAGAAGGTATCCTTGGAGAACCTCTGCCTCTGAATGCCCCAGAAGTACTCATGTCAGAAGTTAAGAGAGCTTGGCACATGCTGCAGTGTTGACCCAGCAGAAATGAGAGACAGACTCAATAAGCAGCAATGTGTGGTGCACTCTGAAGTTACTGATGCTGTCTGGCATGGGATACTACATGAACAAAATAAATGTGACTGTCTTGAATACAAGCCACTGCTGATGTTTGTTAGTTGCTCAGCAGGTACTGGAAAGAGCTTCCTTATAGAGGCCATTACGGCTGAAATATGGAAGGTGACAGGCTCATCAATGTCTGTTACTGTTAGTTTCCCACTGGACTGGCTGCATACAACATTGGTGGAGTTACGTTACACTGTCTCTTCATGTTGCTAATGGAGCATGGCAAAGCAGGAGAGTATCTTAAGCTGTCATTTGAGGTTGCACCTCAGCTTTGTCCTGTGTTTACTAAGATGAAGTCACTCATAATTGATGCGATTAGCATGGTCTCTAATTTGATGCTTGCCTGTATACACCTATGTCTACAGGAGATTTTGGGGACTGACTATGGAGCTGCATTTGGTGGTAAAAGCATTGTTGTATTTGGAGACCTTTTACAGCTTTCACCAGTTAATGCGGAACAGTCTTTGCAGCTCTGATTGTCAATCAGGCTAAGAATACACTAGGCTGCATTGGAGGTTTTAACCTGTGGGAGTTATTTACCTATGTTGAGCTGTGTCAGAACATGTGACAGAGTGGTGATCTGGCTTATAAAGCACCGTTGGATCAAGCTCGTACAGGTTCTTTGTCATCAGAATGTGTTTCAATGTTACATGGTTAACAAATCAGAATGGATACTACATCCACAGAAACAGCGTGTGATGTTTTCAGTGATGTGTACTCCAGGGGCACACGCATTGTGTGTCTTATGCCATGACTTTAAAAATGTGCTGAGTTCAACAGTGTTACGTTGCAGAGAGAGAATCAAGAAATTCTCATACTACATGCTGTTGATACAGTTGATGGTGTCATTCTAAGTTGGAAGCTGGTAGTGAAGATGACTGAATGACTCTCTGAACTGAAGTAGGATGTTTCATGCACAACTGGCCTGGAAGCTGTTCTTACAGTTTGTAAGAATGCGATGTCATGCTACGGTGTAATCTTGTTGTTAAGCATGGCATGGTAAATGGTACTATGGGTCACATCATAGACTTTGTTTACAATGTTCAGAAGATGTTTATTGAGACACTTGTCCACTTTGACAACATGGAACAGCCTGTGTAGATTGATCATACCTGTGTTAAGTTCCAGGTGTTTAAGGATATCTATGTTAACAGGAAACAGTTCCCAATATGTGTTGCATATGCTGTTTCAATTCACAACTCTCAGGGCTTGAGTTTAGATTCAGCAATGGTCGACATAGGGACAGACATTTTCAAAGATGGCATGAGCTACGTCGCACTTTCATGCATCCGTAGTCTTTCTGGGTTGCACATCATAACACTCGCACCTCAGAAGATAGGCGCTGACAAGCAATGTATTGTCAAGTACAACATATTACGTACTCTATATCAGCCACAGATGTCTTTAATGCCACTACGTACGTATATGGTTGTCTCACATCCCACAGTCACAGCTTCACCTGGCAACAAAAGAAAATGAGCTTCTACAACTGATTCAACTGTGCAGAGTACTAAGAAGGTCAGAATGTCAAATGCAGATGCAGAACCAGCTGTTGCTCAGAAGTCATTTGGTATGGCTGTTGTCCCAGTGTTTGATAACAGTAGTAGAGTAAACTGTTATGCTAATTCAGCTATGCAAGTCTTTCTCCACATGCCACACTTTGTGAAGACAAAATCAGCTTCACAAGACACTCCCTTATCAAAGGCATTGAAGGAAGTTGTCAATGTGGCTTCTCATCAGTCTAACAATGTGCAGTCACTGACACCTCTACAGCAGGTGTTAGGTACAAATGATGGATGCAGTACATTTGCTGCTTACATGCAGCAAGACGCCAGTGAATTTATGATGGCCATCATAAACAGCTTGAATGAAGAGGGGATTCCAAAGCGTCAGTACATCACTATGTCATATGTAACAAGATATGTATGTGTGTTATGTGGTCATTCAGAGTCAGAAACCACTGAAGACATGCTTTGGGTTTCTCTGTTTGTGCCTCAGACTCAAAGTGTCAAGTTTTGACAGCTGTTTACCAATGCTGAAAGTGGTCACTTGTGTGTGAGGTGTGGAGGTATATGTACTCAGTCCATATGTCTCAGGACTTCATTACAATATCTTATGCTTGTATTGCATAGATCTGACTCTAATGGGCTCAGAGTTGACACACCTATCACAGATTTCACAGCTGGTAGAACTGTGTTTAACCAAGCAGTGTTTGACACTTATGCTGTGATCTACCACTATGGCCAGTCTGTACATTCTGGACATTACACTTATTTGTTGAGGTACATAACTGGCTGGGTTGAATGCAATGACTCAACAAGCACTTTCAAACAGAGACTACCATGACACTTAAAAAATGCATACGTGCCGATATTGAAGAATTACTACAATCTTCATGTGTCAGAGGAATAGTCACACAGCATGTGACATACCTTGATGTCCATTTTGTAACAGAGTGAGTTCTGGAAGATTAACATTTAGTTTCATGCAAATTTTCTTTCATGATTACACTGGTAACATATCACATGGTGTACATGCATATGTTTACTCAATGTGACTTATAAGATTGTTATGTTTATCAGTGACACAGTGAAAATAGTTGCAATGGTCTTCAATCAGTGCCAGATGTCTTCACAGCCACTAGAGAAACCACACTTACATGTCTAAGAAAGACTTTGAAATGTCAAAAGAGATATTCCTATCTGGTTTCCTCTTCTGTCATTGTCTTTTCTTATGAGTATGTCGTATGCAGACATAACAAGTACTAGTTGACACACTTGCCAACTGTGTGCCTCTA
Organism: Neoceratodus forsteri; assembly: GCA_016271365.2. NCBI lineage: Eukaryota > Metazoa > Chordata > Ceratodontiformes > Ceratodontidae > Neoceratodus > Neoceratodus forsteri. The sequence continues at coordinate 998,673,508 of CM028133.1, forward strand.
CTAAGACACAATACTTGTCCCTGTGCATAAACAAAACTGTGTAACATATGTCTTTTTAAAGACTTCGGATCATGACATTATTTGGATCTTTTATGAGTATAAGTAAATAATCTTTTATGGTGTTTGTACCAGTTCTGTGTCAGCAGTATTGAACTCTGTTTTTTTACATTATCTGCTGACGTGTACTTAAGAGTACAATACTCGAAATACACATCAGTCTGTGACATGTTAAATATCATTAGGTGTGGTTTGTGTTCCTTTTTTGTCCATTTGCTTCTTCAATCAATACCACCATATTGTATGCAACAGAGCAGTACTATCTCTGTTTTATTGCTGTACATCTGTGTTGTACATATGAATATATGATTATTAATACATTATTTGAAAACAGTTAGTACTGTTAGGTTTTAAGTAGGTGTTTAATTGCTATGTGAAGTGAATTTATTACACAATTTTTAATATTTAACTGTTTTACAGTATTTGATTCACAAGCATTTAAAGGTATTGTTAATATATTTATTAGTATAACATAGATATTTAGTTGCGCTTCTCTAGTTTGTAGTAATTTCATATAGGCATCCTTAATAGTAAAGTAGAGTGTTGTAATAGATATTTGTTTATTATCAAGAGGTTACATTTTCTGATTAAGAGATTATTTAAGGTTACATTCATAGCATTCTCTGAAACAATTATTTTTGTAAGTACAAGATATTAGTGATGCTGATACTTCATTAGTTTATTATTAATGCTGATTATAGCTTTGATCATTTTCACTGATGTATATAGTACCGGTTACCATATGCTATTTGATTTTGTTTTGTGTGGTAAGCTAATTAAATGTATGTATAGAATGGTACACTATTGTACATCAGACGCTTTCACTGATAACAACTGAATTTTTATGTTCCTGATAATATTTCTTGATCGCTTCTATTGAGGGGTCGGGTGGGAATTTTTCAAATGCACCCATATAGCTATATGTATTTACATGTATATGCATATGTGTGTGTGTGTATATATATATATATATATATGCATATATATATATATATATATATATATATATATATATATATATATATATATATATATATATATATATTCGTGCTACCATAGTTAGGGTTGAGGAGCCATTTCATGTTAAACCTCAAAACTTTGCACCTTAATAACTTTGCAACCGTTTGACAGATTTGGCTGAAATTTGGAATACATGATCAAGAACCATAGGCCTTTGGCATATGCCAAGTTTTGTACCAGTTGATACACAGCTGTGGAGTTATTAAGCATGATTTGTGCTACATTGCCACGCTTTTCTGGAATTCTATAGTCGACGTACAGGTCGCACAGTTTGTGCGACTGGTCGAAATATTCAGGAATGTGTGGCTGGGGTCCCCAATGTGTCTTTTGAAGATTTGGTGAAAAATATTAAACAGTTCAAAAGTTATTCAAAAAACAATTTCCCATTATAAGTCAATGGGAAAAGTTAACAAAAATTCAACACTTGTCAATGATATTTTTCCTTTTCGCAAATGGGCCTGTTATCAGTAAATCGCCATTTTTGTTTTCAGTTGGTGATCAGAAAAAATTCTTGGTATTTAAATTTGGACCCTTTAGCAACCTAATTCTTTTTGTATTCACCTAGTGGACCCTGAGGATGCTAGCCACGTCTTTATTTGGGGTAAAACACCCCAGAAATATGTTTTTCAAATTTCTGGAAAAAGTGTTTCACAAAGTACTTTCATGCTCATAAAGTGTCACAAATCTTGTGAAAGCTTTGTAAATTACGACAGTAGTTTTCTAGTCTATGGAAATGACAGCAATCTTTGACACTGCACTGCAAAAGAATGGTTGGGAGTTTTGGGCTGAAATTTGGAGGAAACACAGCAGACATCTCACAAATGTGCCTTTCAGTATTGTATTGAAAATATATTACATGGCAGCAAAGTTACGGCACTCCAAATTTGACGGTTTTTCCCATAGGATAACATTGCGGCACCCGACGCATTACAGGAATCTTTGGCACCCTGCTGCAAAATAACAGTTTGGTCTTTTTTCCTGAAATTTGGAGGGAAGACAGCCAACAGCCCACAGATGTGCCTTTCAGTGGTTTGGTGAAAAAATATTACAGGGAGACAAAGTTATGGCACTCTGAACATCTCTTTTTTTCCCATAGGATAATACGATGTTGCTCGGCTGTTTTTAGGCCCAGATCTCGAAATGGTGCGAGATACGGACTTTTCGTCAGAAAACACTTAACCCCCTAATGGGGACTAAGTATGAAACTAGCCAGGACAGTCATAAATCATACGACTTTTAAATTTTTTTTCTACGTCGTACGGTTCCTGAGATATAACCTATTTAGTATTCCAAGTCCTCATTTTCCGCTCCGATACCCATTATTATGCATACATTCTTTGTACTCACTGTCTTTCTCTATTTAGCTTTTGGGGAAAGCCAGTCTGTGCGCTTACATTACTGTTACCGTTGCCCTTTCCGCTTGCGGTTCCGTGCCCGTTTCACTTACCATTGACGTCACGCCACTATGTGTGTTATCCTTGCATTTTCATTTGCGCTTGCATTTCTGTTATTTTTGCCACTTGTGTCTACAGTACTGTTTCTCTTTCTGTTTCCACTTTGTGTCACCATGCCCATTGACATTTCCATTTGCAGGCACCATGTTACTATGTGACAAGACATCACGTGGCAGACAGTTCCCATCTACATCACCATGTCGTTACCTACTCTTCTGCTGTCATTCAAGCTATGTCACCATATGCGCTACTGTTAGGCTTCTGTTTATGCTTGCTGTTCACTATGCCACAAGACATCATGTGGCAGCGTGGGGCCCTCCCGCCACTGCATTACATTCACCATTTCTTGTTATCATTCTCAAAAAGAAGGGAAATTAGAGGCAAAAAACTCCATTTAATGCATTAGTTAGGGTTGTTCCACAGCGACAAAAGTGAGGAAATTTGCTGCTAGGGTTGAAAACCCTAACTCTGAATTCACTCCCCCCAGCACCACACACACACACACACACACACACACACAGACACACACACACACACACACATATGCAAGTATGGGGGAGAACCAAGTCAACACAACCAATGATAGACATCCAGCAGCAGGTGACAGAAATAACAAACAATTGTCTAAATGTACTACGAGACATCCCCACCCACCTGACCAGGTACTGCATGCTCAGTGGAGATCAACAGCAAAACTGAGGCCATGTACACCAAACGTACACATCCTTGATTGCAGCTGCACACAACGTACCACACTTAGTAGTTGCATGGCCTTACCTAATGATGCCCCACACCAGACCACACCACATGTGGTGGGCCACCTGAGCAATAGAGTTGAGCAAAACCAAGGAGTTGTACAGGTATAATATCTCTGATTATAACAAGGTTTGAGAAATGCAGCTTTCTAATTGACTGTAAACATTGTAACAGCCTTATGTTTAGTTTTATTAAGATACATGTAGAGCCTAACCATATAATGAACATGGTTAATGTTGTTTAAAAAAACAGTTTTATTATGATAGCAATAAGCCACTCCCAGGTATTATGTTAATGGTCAATTTATCACTGTTTAGTGACATGTGGCACTCGGCTACTCATTCAACATTAAACCCCTACAGGGTGATTAACAGACCATTTAACATAACTGTTGGTCATGCCTTATTGCTTAATTGTCTTTATGAGTAGATAGTCTCCTCTGCTAGGCACTGCAGCAGCTTTGCAACACAGTATCCCACCCAGTTACACCATACACTGTCTAGTTACTGGAGAATGGCTGTGAATATGAACTCATGAAGATGAACAGTGTAACTTGATCATTACAGTCATTGAAACCTTAGTGTGATTATAACTGACAAGAGTCAGTGATAGAGAATAACCCCTTCTGTCCTAGTACACTTACCCCATTGTGAGTTAAATCAATACTAAAAGACATTCTGTTTATATCTACACTATACCTACTTGATTCCTGTTGTACCACAATTAACATAGTTATCACTTTGATAGCATCAGTGACAGAAGTGTGCAAACTCCAAACACTAGGCATACAGCCTGAGTATGAAACAACTGTTAAAAAATTACACTGTGTCCATAAGTGGCATAGATCACTCATTGCAACAGTAGTAAATGTATCACTATTTGAATAAGTTAGTCATCACAGATACAATGAGATTGTCTTTCTCAGGTACAACATACTCAGTAAGTGCCTACAGGAAAATCTATCCTATAGACATCTCTGATACAGGTACATCATTGTTGGCTCAGTAGTGCTATGACATTTAGAAGTTGCTTGGCCTGATCCATGCAATTACACTGTTTCTTACAAAGAATACTTACTGCATCTTTAGTATTGAAACACACTGAAGGTCTATGTATGTACAGTACTTCAGCAGTACACATTCATCAGTAAGAATGCATCTGATGCTGGCAGTACGAATTTCACAGCGTTGAACAGGCAATGCTTTTCCATACGTTTACATCAGCCTCTCTATCTTGAGTAAACCGTTGCAGGAAATGTACTACTATGTAAATCATAACTAAATGTAACACTACATTTTATCTTGGAGCATGCTAGTGTCTTGAAGTTAATTTATGTACTTTTCTTAATTAATGTATACTCACTCAGTGTTAAAACCTTCTAGAACTGTCATCATGCACCTTCAGCATTATATTGACTAACGGCACAGTACCAGTTGTGGTGTGGTGTGGGCATCGATAAGGTAAGGCCATGCAACTACTAAGTGTGGTACTGCGTGCAGCTGGCAATCAGGGATGTGACGTTTGGTGTACATGGCCTCAGTTTTGCTGTTGATCTCCACTGAGCATGCAGTGCCTGGTCAGGTGGGTGGGGATGTCTCGTTGTACATTTAGACAATTGTTTGTTATTTCTGTCACCTGCTGCTGGATGTCTGTCATTGGTTGTGTTGACTTGGTCCTCCCCCATACTTGCATGTGCATGTGTGTGTGTGTCTGTGTGTGTGTGGTGCTGGTGGGGGGGTGAATTCGGAGTTAGGGTTTTCAACTCTAACAGCGAATTTCCTCACTTTTGTCACTGTGGAACAACCCTAACTAATGCATTAAATGGAGTTTTTTGCCTCTAATATATATATATATATATATATATATACACACACACATATGCCTACACACAAATATATAACAATTAAATGTTTTAAAATAACTTTCATATGTTTCTTTTTTTAGAGAGCATTATGTGTTTGTGCTGCTTTTATTTTAACAGTTGACATCTGTTTTTGCCCACCCAAGGAACATTCACACTATCAGTCACACAATGACAATAACATCATCACTGTTTGATGCATGTAAGCAGTGTGCAGAGAGTACTGTGGTAGCTTTGTTCATGTGTTGTGTGCTACTGTCACATCTTACTCATGAAGTATCTGTCATACTGTTTTACATGTATCTTAAACTTTGGTGCAATACTTTTTTATGATTGTTTTGAGAGACTAATTTTGTGCACCAATTGGAATTTTAATTCAGCCTTTTTTTACAACTTTTAATTGGGCAATAAATCTTTTTTAAGCCTTATCTACCTGTGTTGTGTCTTTTATTATATATTAAGTTACAATGATAATATGTATATCGGTGTTGGTATATTGGTGCATAGAAACAAAGTGCAAGACGTTTCAACTGTGCAGATTTTCTGCTTATCACAGTACATGTGCTATTGGTCCATGTGGCGTACATATTAATCTGCTATTCCATTAATTTATCTTTTCATTTTCATGTGAAAAGTGCAGTACATGACCAATTGCTGCATGAATAATATAAGACAAGTACATATTCTGACAAAGATATCTATATCTTGGCGAGTCTGTGGTGCAAAAAGGAGGCACATTCTGAGCAACATATACAATATAGTATGACATAATGATTTCTTAAAAAAGACAAGAAATTCATGGCAGAAAAACTCTGTTTAATGCTTCAGTTAAGGTTGTTGTACAGCAACAAAAGCGAGGAAATTCGGTGTTAATGTTGAAAATTCAAATCCCACATCCTCCCACACCCCCCCAGCTCCACACACACACACACACATATATGCACAAACACACACACACGCACACACACACACACACACACACACACACACACACATATACAAGTAGGGGGCAGGACTAAGGCAACAAGACCAATCACAGACAACCAGCAGCAGGTAACAGAAATATATACAACTGTCTAAACATACTACAATATTCACATCCATCATCTGGTCCAACAACTATAGCATTTGAGCAGCCATGGGTGTATAGAGTGTTCTGCACATCTTCACAGGGTCACATGTTAGAACAATAGTACTACCCAGAATTCCTATCATATAGATTGTTTGGTAATGCTGTAATAATATCAGAAGGTAACAACATATGAACAAAGCATGTATAACGTAGTCGTTGTCTAATGTGTAAATAGGCAGAAAAAAATCAAAGTATGGGACCCTTTCAGTTGCACGTACTGTTCAATGTACCCTTGTTCAAATCAAGATGGGCTGGTCACACTGACACACATGTTGCATGAATAATGATTTCTTCACAATGTCTTACGTGCTGTTCTTAATAGTTGTATGTCAGTTTGTTATTAGTGATTAAACATAGTATGCAGAATGAATACTTTTTATTTATCCACGGCACCACAAACAGAACTACCTGTACAGTACTATACACACTGTATGATGTTCCTACCCTATGATAATTGTATATTATTGTAAATATGTGAAATGTTTGTAATTAGTAATTATGGGACATGATGATATTTAACAGTTTGGAGCTACAGTTCCATATGCCTTTTCAGCTCTTAGCATTACATTGCATTGAAGCAGCACAGTTTGTTATTGTATTCGGATATTACTTGCTAATGTTATAATATTAGAGCATTTACATATGAAAGTCTTGGTAAATGGTGTCTAATATTATCCATTCATAGCAGAGGTAACATGCTGTGTTTCACTGTCACTGTCACTACATAGGATGTGTATATTAACAGAAACATCCGTTTGCATTTTCAAAGTTATATAAGGCAAACAGAGTGAACTGGATTATGGAATAGTTTGGGTGACAGTCCCCAAGCTGTTGAAGGTTCAAATAATAGTGAGAATGATTTACTAGATAATACTGTAGGATCAAATTTTTCTTATGGTTTGCTAAGATTAGTGGGTACTTAGACATATGAAACTATTACAGTGATTGTGCTGTATGCACACGGGTGAAGACAAACATGAACAACTTTGAATATGATTCAGGAGCTTACTGGAGGAACACACTTTGTTGCTTTAACAAACTTTCCACAACTCAGCTATTGTGTATAAAGTACTGTGACTGTGAGTTATTGGGTCTGACAGTCCACAGGTCTTCAATTTTACAATGTAAGATGATGGTAGCTGCACAGAATAGTGTACAGACACATTACTGTCTTATTGGGGTAACATCAGGAGGTATTAATAGTCAACCGTTGTGTAAGACCACCAGATATTGCGTCACAGTGATTATTATCACACACTGTTATTCAGAAGACATAATAAATCTATTAGATATTAAAAATGTATCATGTGATACAGCAACAACTGATGGTCAGTATATGTATATGACAAAGTCAGCTGATGTGAACTTCTACGCTTGTTGCCCATGATGATGTATGTCTTCTGGCATTTAGACAGTTAAGTTATTTCTGTCACCTGCTTCTGGCTGTCTGTACGGGTCTGTTGCCGTGGTCCTGCCCCCTACTTGCATATGTGTGTGTGTGTGTGTGTGTGAGCTAGTGGGGAATGTGGAGTTAGGTTTTTCAAACCTAACACTGAAGTTCCTCTCCTTTGTCATGTGAAACAACCTAACTGATGTATTAAATGGGTTTTTTTGCTTGAATATATATATATATATATATATATATATATATATATATATATATTTGATTACACGGCAGCATCATTATTATGATTCTACACTTATTATAAGAAGTAATGCCATATGGCAACACTAATTGTTAGATTATATGAGATGAACAACAGTAATGCCTCTGTGATATCATGTTTGAATGTGCCTATGTTCATACTGAAACCATAGCTAGATATTTATACATCTTGTTAACAGAAGCTGTATGTATGTCACACTCAACATGTTCATGCACCTGTTTGTGCAGTAGTGTGAAAGTGATAGCATGTTTATGTTGTGTGTGTTGTACAGCTTTTCATTTTTTGACCACATTTGTGGCTCTTGAAAGAGCCTTTTTAAATGATATCTGTTTTAATAGTCTGATATTTTAGGACTGTGAGGATTCCATCTCAAGGCCTTCCAGGAAAAGGCACGGCATGTGAGAAGTGCACACCATCTGGTAGGTATAGCCAATCATTACAATATTTAATTTCAGGGTACATATGGTGTGCATGTGCAGATATCCAGATATTTGTATATTGACCTTCTCCATGCTCTATTAAGCAGGCATGTTGTTTGTTTGCCAGACCCTGTTTGTAATATTAGAAAAAATGTTCTACAGGCAGGTAATATACCGATAATAGAAGCAAGGTCCAATTTGCTTGATACAAAATCACTCATCATTTGTGCCCAAATCATTGCCCAAGATGAATCAGTATGTCTGGTCGGCTTGAGTCCTAGTTTGAGTATTGTTGACATGTATGGTCCCACCTCATGCCTTCCCCGCCAAACCACTTAACAGAGCAATTTCAAAGCTGCAGGTCTTGCCAAAATCACTCCCTCTGAGCATATTCTGAAGCTCGCCTTACTATACTGCTGCTACAACCCTGACAGTCCTTTTGGTGTTTTCGCCATTCAGAGTTTTAAGCTGAGAAGGACAGAAAGCTACCCAAAAATCAGTGTTTCTCCTGCAGTGTCTAGTCACAACTGAATATGAAAGTGAAATTCTCTCCTTCAACATTGCTTTGTGCTGTCCCAAACAAAGTGATTTTTTGTAATTGATATGCTTTCTCATGGCTAACCACTCAGTAGATGTACTGACTATGAATGCACTGAATGGTTGCAGCCCTGTTAACCAGAAATGTGAAGATTTGTGGGAATATTATATTTTAATAGGTTACTTCAAACAATGCCAACTGCAGAAAGGTGTGGCGTTTTGTGTTATGATATGCATGCTGCTTGCTTTCTGCCTCCATTTGCAGCTTCCATCTGTGCTAGTGTGCTGGTGATACTGTTTTAAACACTAATTCTTTTTACAGCATAATGATTATTACATTGTCATAGTTGTAGAGCAGTAAAACAATTTTAGTACTTTTGTGCCAATAGTTCAATAATGCTAGAAAATTTGTTTAGAAAATGATACTTGTTGTGTAAAGCAGGGTCTCTTGCCTTTTCTTAGATGGCTACTGTGTCCTTCTTCTCCACTCTTTCAGCACTTGTGACTGATTTCTGCCTGACATGGCCTGATCAGTCTTACGTTCGTATTGGTGCTCTTTCTCAGCGCTTGTCACTCAAATAAGAAGCAGTGTCTGACTGGCTTAGCCTTGAAGAGGGTTTTTAATGTGATTATTTGACACTTCCGTGTTCATGACACTATTAAACCCTTTTGTGCTGACAACACTTATGCGACACTACTATCGACAGTGTCAGTGTTCTGGCCTACCAATTTTTGTGACACTTTCATGCTCACAACAGCATATTTTCGCAACACTCTGTCATGTATATCTAACACTTTTACTTTTGAAAATGTTTTAAATTAAAGTATTTTTGAACAAAAATAGTGTGGATGTTTTTAATTGTTATAATACTTTGTGACATTTAGATATTTTTTTGTCATGTACTTTGGATTTCTGTTCTGCAACACTTGAAACATTGTATATTGGTTTTACTTGGTGACCAGCTGTGAGAAGTGATTGTGAAATGTTTGAAACAGTACTATTTATTCTTGTAACTGAGATATGAACAGTGTGCATGTGACTTGTGTATTATATTCGGACAAGTCAGTTCATCACTAAATGTTGTTTTTCTCTATTTCTTATATATGGCTTCAATTGTTCACTACTGTGAATTTGAGAAAAGGTGCACTTCTAAACAGGGACATAGTTCTTGCAGAGATAGCAGGTATCATAGCAGCTCACTGTTGCTTAAGAGTGGTCCGAACCACAGATGGTATTTTCTGATGTAACTGATTCAGCATTCTGCTCAGGAGTTGACTTCACAGTTGCACACATCCGGCAGAAAAAGTACTTGCTCAACTGCAGGGAAAATGTGCAGCCAAGCAACAGCTGCAGAAATCTTTGAGATGGAACACTAATGTTGCAAAGGCAAGCATAAAGAAGCGATCAAGTAGTGGTGAAAGCCATGGCTGCTGATGGTCATCTGAGGTAGCTAAAGTATTTTTGATCACTAGCTTCTAAAGCTAAGATTGATAGACTTATTGCCGCTGTGATGGGACGTGATTGCAAAAACTAAAGGTCATCTCTCATTGATGAAATTTCATCTCAATGTTCTTTGTACGTTTGTTTACTAGAGCAGACAATTCTTCAACACTTGTGGTATGGGGTGAGCGTCACTGTACTTGAGCAGTTCAGAAAAGTTGTATGTAAGTTAAGATGAGGCTGCAATGGTATCCTGTCTTGAACCAACACAATTTCTATGATGTTTTCACAGGTCATCATTGCACTCACAGCACTCAGAGGCATACTTGGAGGAGCCGTAATACTCACAGAAAAGGACAGCAACTTGCATTGATGAGTCCGTAACTGTGCAATGTGATAAGTGTGTGTGATGACTACAATGGAGTCAGATGATGGTGTGTGAGGCACACCGTCAGTACCGTAAGCATCACTATCTCTCATGAACGTGTGATGCGACTGCAACTTGGCCAATCATCATTTGACAAAGTTGAGCTGCTTTATCAACCTGTTTGTGATTACTGATCAAAAAATGACATAAATCTGTTTGAGAGTATAGGCCTTTGTGAGTTCGTCATACTGGACTTATGGGTCCCCGCTGCATGTCTAGATAGTGGTGTTTGCCATGGTGCATTTCACCTATGCGGATGCTGGAGTTCATCAATCAGGCATGTAAAACTTTGTGTACAGGGTGTTCAAGGTGTGATGAGTTGTTGCCTGATATAATAAGTCTGGGCGGATTGCTGCAGTCTGGTGATATGCATGGTGCCGCGGCATTTCTGAAACCAGCTGCGATGTGTCAGCAATGTCCCAGATACTGTGATTGATCAATTATCAATTGGTGATGGAAAGTCTGTCTCTGTCTTAGAAACTGATATTCTCAAGCAGTTTGGGAAATCGATTTCAAAGTTGAGTTGTCAAAGACAGAGAAATTTGACTGTGTATGTGTCTTATAGGATCAGCTTTGTTATTTCAAAACAAACAGTCACAGTGAACCTGGAAACCTTCTCACTGTACAATGACTTGCAGTTTCAACTGTTAGCATTTGTCTGTTAAATGTGACTTTCAGTTAGATCCAATCATTGTGATGTGCAGTACTGTTTCTACAAGGTGAGAGCTATTCTGCCACCAAGGTCGCTGTTGAACAATATAGGCGTGTGTTATACTGCCTAGATTGCCACATTGAATATGTTTGAACAGATTCTTATTCAGACTATGAAACCATTTCAAACTATTCTATGTCTGAATAAGTTACAGTGGAACATTCCACAAAAGAACTCATTGTTGATCTCTTAAGGGTTCCGTTATGTATCTTCCACTTCCTCTGTAGGAAATGTGGAGGATCTCGATTGAGAACACTTTGGTGAGTCTTGTCAATGGTGTTCCAACAAAGTCAAAGGTCATTTGGCAGGATGTTATCAATATGGAGAAGGTGAAGCTTGCTCTACTTATTTGAAGAGCAACAAGCCTTTTATGCAGACCTTGATATTGATCGCTCTGACTAGTATGTCTTGTGAACATGATGTGTGGAAACCACAAAACCAATGATTGAGAAGGTCAATGTGGAGACAAATCATAATGTGCATGAACAGTACACACTTCACCTGCATGGCAGAGATCCAGCAGGGGACAACATTGATCTCTATCAAATGAAACAGGTGGAAGGTGAGCCTATCAGCATTTGGGATGCAACATTGGAAGCACGCTGTTTTCCAGATTTATTCCACAAGGTCAGGTGGATGCATAGATAGAAAAGAAGAAATAAGGTGTGCAATGTTCTGAGTACTGAACAGCCATGTGCTCCTAGTAAGGATGGCAAATTCAGATGCAAACCTACAGTACTCTGTTTTATCTCCTGTGGGAGAGTGAGCTTAGCATACTGTCTGCATCTATTGCACATACTATTCAGCTAACAACCCACTTGATGGAATCACTGCCACCAGTTTATGCAGAAATTAAAGCAGGATGAAAATGTGCATGTGAATTTGTCTTCCATTCTGTCAAGTCTACGTGTCACCTAAGAATACTGGTATCGCAGACACACAGAGGTGATGACTATGCTGTGAGTATGGTTCAGCCATTATCGTCTGTCACACTCAGCTGTACCCGAGTATGCCTGGGATGAGGTATTTGAACCTTATGTGGAAAATTGTGATGTAGGGGCATTTCTCAATGACTCTCAGAGAAATGTGCCCACTTGACCCAGTGTCTGTGACTAGGATTTTACTAAGCGTGTTCCATGATATTCTGACTTTCATTTTGTCAAAGAACTAATCCACCTCTTGGTATTGTGGAGCATTACTTCTGGAGGACAAAATATCAGGCATGAGGTGCTACTCATATTCATATGTTGCTGTGGATCAAGGATGCCCCACATAGGTGAATATGAAGCAGCAGAAGTGCTAGCATTCATTAAGCAATACATCACTTGCTGCATTCCAGATAGTAAGACAGTCCTACACTGTGGAAGTTGATGTTCAGTTTTCAACACCATATTTGTGCAAAATACTGCTGCCAGGTAGTGAAGAACAAATCTGTTGGTACCTGAATGTCATTCCAGTTTCCCAGGCATGTCTGTCAGGATGGTTACATGAGCTTCTTTGTTTTCAGCTATGTGACACCACTTGAAGGTAAAATCAACCAAGAGGGTATATGGAGTTACCCAGAGATGAGAATGAGTGTACATCAATGACTACAACCTCACTCTTCTTCTAATGTGGCAAGCAAACATAGATGTTCAGTTTGTGGTTGATAACTGCTCTGGTGCGTTACGTCACTTACATCACCAAACATGAACAGACTATCTTGCAAGATCTTTGGAAGATATTGCCAGTTCAAGCAAGTCATGACATCTCAGTTGTGGTCACTGGGATTAAAGACCCTATCACACAGAGAATGTGGTTGCTTATGAGGCTGGTAATCGCTGATTGGTACACATTTGTATGCCAAATCTGATGTTGTGCACTTTCTCGGTGTAAACTACAAAAAGAAGCGAAAATGTGTACTTATTCCTCACACTGAGATTGAGAAACTGGCTCTCAGAGACCCTCTTCAAGACATATCTTGAAGAATAATCTCGTTGACATGTACTACCCCACTAGACATGAAGACATGGCTCGAATGTGTTGTATTTGAGATGACTAAGGTTATGACTACAAGATGGATGTCTCACCTGATTGCACTTGTGACATTTACAAGGTCAAAGAGTGGACAGCTGTCTCTTTATGAGACATAAGCCTTGGCTCAGTTGACCACTATACATTACATCTAGGCACATCTGAGTGCAGAGAACATTGCTACGTTGTTTCTTATTCTTATTTAAACCTTGGAGGAATGAGTCTGAATTAAGAGGTGACTGTGATACATTCGAGGAAGAATTCAATCACAGTTATGAGACATTCAAAACTGAATACTCAGGCGCATATATACAGAGACTAGATGATGAGAAGAAGCAGCTTGATAAGGCACAGAAACAACCTGAGGAGGATACTCCTGTTAGTTCACAGGATAATCTTGATCCGGAAGGAGAAGGGATCCTTGAGAACCTCTGCCTCTGAATGCCCCAGAAGTATCTGCGTCGAAGTTAAGAGAGCTTGGCCATGCTGCAGTGTTGACCCAGCAGAAATGAGAGACAGACTCAATAAGCAACGTATGTGTGGTGCCTCTGAAGTTACTGATGCTGTCTGGCTGGATACTATATAACAAAATAAATGACTGTCTTGAATACAAGCCACTGCTGATGTTTGTTGTTGCTCAGCAGGTACTCGGAAGAGCTTCCTATAGAGCTATTACGGCTGAAATATGGAGACAGTCTCATCAATGTCTGTTACCGTTAGTTTCACTGGACTGGCCGCATACAACATTGGTGGGAGTTACGTTACACTGTCTCTTCATGTTGCTAATGGAGCATGGCAAAGCAGAGATATCTATGCTGTCATTTGAGTGTTTGCACCTCAGCTTTGTCCTGTGTTTACTAAGATGAAGTCACTCATAGTTGATGCGATTAGCATGGTCTCTAATTTGATGCTTGCCTGTATACACCTATGTCTACAGGAGATTTTGGGGACTGACTCTGGAGCTGCATTTGGTGGTAAAGCATTGTATTTGGAGACCTTTACAGCTTTCACCAGTTAATCACGTGAACTGTCTTTGCAGCTCTGATTGTCAATCAGGCTAAGAATACACTAGGCTGCATTGGAGGTTTTAACCTGTGGAGTTATTTACCCATATGTTGAGCTGTGTCAGAACATGTGACAGAGTGGTGATCTGGCTTATAAAGCACTGTTGGATCAAGCTCGTACAGGTTCTTTTGTCATCAGAATGTGTTTCAATGTTACATGGTTAACAAATCCAGAATGGATACTACGTCCACAGAAACAGCGTTATTGATGTTTTCAGTGATGTGCTCCAGGGCACTGCGATTGATGGTGTCTTTATGCCATGACTTTAAAATGTGCTGAGTTCAACAGTGTTATTTGCAGAGAGAGAATCAAGAAATTCTCATACTAATGCTGTTGATACAGTTGATGGTGTCATTCTAAGTTGGAAGTTGGTAGTGAAGATGACTGAATGACTCTCTGAACTGAAGTAGGATGTTTCATGCACAACTGGCTTTGGAAGCTGTTCTTACAGTTTGTAAGAATGCTGTGTCATGCTACGGTGTAATCTTGTTGTTAAGCATGGCATGGTAAATGGTACTATGGGTCACATCATAAGACTTTGTTTACAATGTTCAGAAGATGTTTATTGAGACACTTGTCCACTTTGACAACATGGAACAGCCTGTGTAGATTGATCATACCTGTGTTAAGTTCCAGGTGTTTAAGGATATCTATGTTAACAGGAAACAGTTCCCAATATGTGTTGCATATGCTGTTTTCAATTCACAACTCTCAGGGCTTGAGTTTAGATTCAGCAATGGCCGACATAGGACAGACATTTTCAAGATGGCATGAGCTACGCCGCACTTTCATGCATCCGTAGAGTCTTTCTGGGTTGCACATCATAACACTCGCACCTCAGAAGATAGGCGGCTGACAACAATGTATTGTCAAGTACAACATATTACGTACTCTATATCAGCCACAGATGTCTTTAATGCCACTACGTACGTATATGGTTGTCTCACATCCCACAGTCACAGCTTCACCTGGCAACAAAAGAAAATGAGCTACTACAACTGATTCAACTGTGCAGAGTACTAAGAAGGTCAGAATGTCAAATGCAGATGCAGAACCAGCTGTTGCTCAGAAGTCATTTGGTATGGCTGTTGTCCCAGTGTTTGATAACAGTAGTAGAGTAAACTGTTATGCTAATTCAGCTATGCAAGTCTTTCTCCACATGCCACACTTTGTGAAGACAAAATCAGCTTCACAAGTCACTTTATCAAAGGCATTGAAGGAAGTTGTCAATGTGGCTTCTCATCAGTCTAACAATGTGCAGTCACTGACACCTCTACAGCAGGTGTTAGGTACAAATGATGGATGCAGTACATTTGCTGCTTACATGCAGCAAGACGCCAGTGAATTTATGATGGCCATCATAAACAGCTTGAATGAAGAGGGGATTCCAAAGCGTCAGTACATCACTATGTCATATGTAACAAGATATGTATGTGTGTTATGTGGTCATTCAGAGTCAGAAACCACTGAAGACATGCTTTGGGTTTCTCTGTTTGTGCCTCAGACTCAAAGTGTCTTGTTCTTGACAGCTGTTTACCAATGCTGAAAGTGGTCATCTTGTGTGAGGTGTGGAGGTATATGTACTCAGTCCATATGTCTCAGGACTTCATTACAATATCTTATGCTTGTATTGCATAGATCTGACTCTAATGGGCTCAGAGTTGACACACCATCACAGATTTCACAGTTGGTAGAACTGTGTTTAACCAAGCAGTGTTTGACACTTATGCTGTGATCTCACCACTATGGCCAGTCTGTACATTCTGGACATTACACTTATTTGTTGAGGTACATAACTGGCTGGGTTGAATGCAATGACTCAACAAGCACTTTCAAACAGAGACTACCATGACACTTAAAAAATGCATACGTGCCGATATTGAAGAATTACTACAATCTTCATGTGTCAGAGGAATAGTCACACAGCATGTGACATACCTTGATGTCCATTTTGTAACAGAGTGAGTTCTGGAAGATTAACATTTAGTTTCATGCAAATTTTCTTTCATGATTACACTGGTAACATATCACATGGTGTACATGCATATGTTTACTCAATGTGACTTATAAGATTGTTATGTTTATCAGTGACACAGTGAAAATAGTTGCAATGGTCTTCAATCAGTGCCAGATGTCTTACAGCTGACTAGAGAAACCACACTTACATGTCTAAGAAAAGACTTTGAAATGTCAAAAGAGATATTCCTATCTGGTTTCCTCTTCTGTCATTGTCTTTCTCTTATGAGTATGTCGTATGCAGACATAATAAGTACTAGTTGACACACTTGCCAACTGTGTGCCCTCTACTAAGACACAATACTTGTCCCTGTGCATAAACAAAACTGTGTAACATATGTCTTTTAAAGACTTGATCATGACATTATTTGGATCTTTTATGAGTATAAGTAAATAATCTTTTATGGTGTTTGTACCAGTTCTGTGTCAGCAGTATTGAACTCTGTTTTTTTACATTATCTGCTGACGTGTACTTAAGAGTACAATACTCTGAAATACACATCAGTCTGTGACATGTTAAATATCATTAGGTGTGGCTTGTGTTCCTTTTTTTTGTCCATTTGCTTCTTCAATCAATACCACCATATTGTGTCGCAACAGAGCAGTACTATCTCTGTTTTATTGCTGTACATCTGTGTTGTACATATGAATATATGATTATTAATACATTATTTGAAAACAGTTAGTACTGTTAGGTTTTAAGTAGGTGTGTTAATTGCTATGTAAGTGAATTTATTACACAATTTTTAATATTTAACTGTTTTACAGTATTTGATTCACAAGCATTTAAAGGTATTGTTAATATATTTATTAGTATAACATAGATATTTAGTTGCGCTTCTCTAGTTTGTAGTAATTTCATATAGGCATCCTTAATAGTAAAGTAGAGTGTTGTAATAGATATTTGTTTATTATCAAGAGGTTACATTTTCTGATTAAGAGATTATTTATGTTACATTCTAGCATTCTCTGAAACAATTATTTTTGTAAGTACACGATATTAGTGATGCTGATACTTCATTAGTTTATTATTAATGCTGATTATAGCTTTGATCATTTTCACTGATGTATATAGTACCGGTTACCATATGCTATTTGATTTTGTTTTGTGTGGTAAGCTAATTAAATGTATGTATAGAATGGTACACTATTGTACATCAGACGCTTTCACTGATAACAACTGAATTTTTATGTTCCTGATAATATTTCTTGATCGCTTCTATTGAGGGGTCGGGTGGAATTTTCAAATGCACCCATATAGCTATATGTTTTACATGTATATGCATATGTGTGTGTATATATATATATATATATATATATATATATATATATATATATATATATATATATATATATATATATATATTCGTTCTACCATAGTTAGGGTTGAGGAGCCATTTCTTGTTAAACCCAAAACTTTGCACCTTAATAACTTTGCAACCGTTTGACAGATTTGGCTGAAATTTGGAATACATGATCAAGAACCATAGGCCTTGGCATATGCCAAGTTTTGTACCAGTTGGATACACAGCTGTGGAGTTATTAAGCATGATTTGCGCACACGTTTACGCTTTTTCTGGAATTCTATAGTCGCACGTACAGGTCGCACAGTTTGTGCGACTGGCCCGAAATATTCAGGGAATGTGTGGCTGGGGTCCCCAATGTGTCTTTTGAAGATTTGGTGAAAAAATATTAAACAGTTCAAAAGTTATTCAAAAAACAATTTCCCATTATAAGTCAATGGGAAAAGTTAACAAAAAGTTCAACACTTTCGCAAATGCATTTTTCCTTTCGCAAATGGGCCTGTTACTTTCGCAAATCGGCCATTTTGTTTTCAGTTGGTGATCAGAAAAATTCTTGGTATTTAAATTTGGGACCCTTTAGCAACCTAATTCTTTTTGTATTCACCTAGTCGGACCCTGAGGATGCTAGCCACGTCTTTATTTGGGGGTAAAACACCCCAGAAATATGTTTTTCAAATTTCTGGAAAAAGTGCTCTCACAAAGTACTTTCATGCTCATGAAAGTGTCACAAATCTTTGTGAAAGCTTTTGTAAATTGCGACAGTAGTTTTCTAGTCTATGGGAAAATGACAGCAATTCTTTGACACTGCACTGCAAAAGAATGGTTGGGAGTTTTGGGCTGAAATTTGGAGGAAACACAGCAGACATCTCACAAATGTGCCTTTCAGTATTGTATTGAAAATATATTACATGGCAGCAAAGTTACGGCACTCCAAATTTGACGGTTTTTCCCATAGGATAACATTGCGGCACCCGACGAATTACAGGAATCTGGCACCCTCTGCAAAATAACAGTTTGGTCTTTTTTCCTGAAATTTGGAGGGAAGACAGCCAACAGCCCACAGATGTGCCTTTCAGTGGTTTGGTGAAAAAATATTACAGGGAGACAAAGTTATGGCACTCTGAACATCTCTTTTTTTCCCATAGGATAACATTACGGCGTTCGCCGTGCCTTTTAGGGCCCGTATCTCGGAAATGGTGCGAGATACGGACTTTTCGTCAGAAAAACACTTAACCCCCTAATGGGGACTAAGTATGAAACTAGCCAGGACAGTCATAAATCATACGACTTTTAAATTTTTTTTCTACGTCGTACGGTTCCTGAGATATAACCTATTTAGTATTCCAAGTCCTCATTTTCCGCTCCGATACCCATTATTATGCATACATTCTTTGTACTCACTGTCTTTCTCTATTTAGCTTTTGGGGAAAGCCAGTCTGTGCACTTACATTACTGTTACCGTTGCCCTTTCCGCTTGCGGTTCCGTGCCCGTTTCACTTACCATTGACGTCTACGCCACTATGTGCGTTATCCTTTGCATTTTCATTTGCGCTTGCATTTCTGTTATTTTTTGCCACTTGTGTCTACAGTACTGTTTCTCTTTCTGTTTCACTTTGTGTCACCATGCCCATTGACATTTCCATTTGCAGGCACCATGTTACTATGTGACAAGACATCACGTGGCAGACAGTTCCCATCTACATCACCATGTGCGTTACCCTTTCTGCTGTCATTCGCGCTTGCGTCACCATGTGCGCTACTGTTAGGCTTCTGTTTGCGTTGCTGTTCCTGTTACTATGCCACAAGACATCATGTGGCAGGAGCGTGGGGCCCTCCCGCCACTGCATTACATTCACCATTTCTTGTTATCATTCTC
This sequence comes from Neoceratodus forsteri, assembly GCA_016271365.2. Classification (NCBI taxonomy): domain Eukaryota; kingdom Metazoa; phylum Chordata; order Ceratodontiformes; family Ceratodontidae; genus Neoceratodus; species Neoceratodus forsteri. The sequence continues at coordinate 998,693,265 of CM028133.1, forward strand.
AAAAAGAAGGGAAATTAGAGGCAAAAAACTCCATTTAATGCATTAGTTAGGGTTGTTCCACAGCGACAAAAGTGAGGAATTTGCTGCTAGGGTTGAAAACCCTAACTCTGAATTCACTCCCCAGCACACACACACACACACACACACACACACACACACACACACACACACACACACATATGCAAGTATGGGGAGAACCAAGTCAACACAACCAATGATAGACATCCAGCAGCAGGTGACAGAAATAACAAACAATTGTCTAAATGTACTACGAGACATCCCACCCACCTGACCAGGTACTGCATGCTCAGTGGAGATCAACAGCAAAACTGAGGCCATGTACACCAAACGTAACATCCTTGATTGCAGCTGCACACAACGTACCACACTTAGTAGTTGCATGGCTTTACCTAATGATGCCTCCACCAGACCACACCACATGGTGGGCCACCTGAGCAATAGAGTTGAGCAAAACCAAGGAGTTGTACAGGTATATATAATATCTCTGATTATAACAAGGGTTTGAGAAATGCAGCTTTCTAATTGACTGTAAACATTGTAACAGCCTTATGTTTAGTTTTTATTAAGATACATGTAGAGCCTAACCATATAATGAACATGGTTTAATGTTGTTTAAAAAAACAGTTTTATTATGATAGCAATAAGCCGCTCCCAGGTATTATGTTAATGGTCAATTTATCACTGTCTAGTGACATGTGGCACTCGGCTACGCCTCATTCAACATTAAACCCCTACAGGGTGATTAACAGACCATTTAACATAACTGTTGGTCATGCCTTATTGCTTAATTGTCTTTATGAGTAGATAGTCTCCCTCTGCTAGGCACTGCAGCAGCTTTGCAACACAGTATCCCACCCAGTTACACCATACACTGTCTAGTTACTGGAGAATGGCTGTGAATATGAACTCATGAAGATGAACAGTGTAACTTGATCATTACAGTCATTGAAACCTTAGTGTGATTATAACTGACAAGAGTCAGTGATGAGAATAACCCTTCTGTCCTAGTACACTTACCCCATTGTGAGTTAAATCAATACTAAAAGACATTCTGTTTATATTCTACACTATACCTACTTGATTCCTGTTGTACCACAATTAACATAGTTATCACTTTGATAGCATCAGTGACAGAAGTGTGGCAAACCCAAACACTAGGCATACAGCCTGAGTATGAAACAACTGTTAAAAAAATTACACTGTGTCCATAAGTGGCATAGATCACTCATTGCAACAGTAGTAAATGTATCACTATTTGAATAAGTTAGTCATCACAGATACAATGAGATTGTCTTTCTCAGGTACAACATACTCAGTAAGTGCCTACAGGAAAATCTATCCTATAGACATCTCTGATACAGGTACATCATTGTTGGCTCAGTAGTGCTATGACATTTGAAGTTGTTGGCCCGATCCATGCAATTACACTGTTTCTTACAAAGAATACTTACTGCATCTTTAGTATTGAAACACACTGAAGGTCTATGTATGTACAGTACTTCAGCAGTACACATTCATCAGTAAGAATGCATCTGATGCTGGCAGTATGAATTTCACAGCGTTGAACAGGCAATGCTTTTCCATACGTTTACATCAGCCTCTCTATCTTGAGTAAACCGTTGCAGGAAATGTACTACTATGTAAATCACATACTAAATGTAACACTACTTTTATCTTGAGCATGCTAGTGTCTTGAAGTTAATTTATGTACTTTTCTTAATTAATGTATACTCACTAGTGTTAAAACTTTCTAGAACTGTCATCATGCACCTTCAGCATTTATATTGACTAACGCACAGTACCAGTTGTGGTGTGGTGTGGGCATCGGTAGGTAAGGCCATGCAACTACTAAGTGTGGTACGCGTGCAGCTGCAATCAGGGATGTACGCTTGGTGTACATGGCCTCAGTTTTGCTGTTGATCTCCACTGAGCATGCAGTACCTGGTCAGGTGGGTGGGGATGTCTCGTAGTACATTTAGACAATTGTTTGTTATTTCTGTCACCTGCTGCTGGATGTCTGTCATTGGTTGTGTTGACTTGGTCCTCCCCCATACTTGCATATGTGTGTGTGTGTGTGTGTGTGTGTGTGTGGTGCTGGTGGGGGTGAATTCGGAGTTAGGGTTTTCAACTCTAACAGCGAATTTCCTCACTTTTGTCACTGTGGAACAACCCTAACTAATGCATTAAATGGAGTTTTTTGCCTCTATATAATATATATATATATATATATATATATATACACACACACATATGCCTACACACAAATATATAACAATTAAATGTTTTAAAATAACTTTCATATGTTTCTTTTTTTAGAGAGCATTATGTGTTTGTGCTGCTTTTATTTTAACAGTTGACATCTGTTTTTTGCCCACCCCAGGAACATTCACACTATCAGTCACACAATGACAATAACATCATCACTGTTTGATGCATGTAAGCAGTGTGCAGAGAGTACTGTGGTAGCTTTGTTCATGTGTTGTGTGCTACTGTCACATCTTACTCATGAAGTATCTGTCATACTGTTTTACATGTATCTTAAACTTTGGTGCAATACTTTTTTATGATTGTTTTGAGAGACTAATTTTGTGCACCAATTGGAATTTTAATTCAGCCTTTTTACAACTTTTATTGGGCAATAAATCTTTTTAAGCCTTATCTACCTGTAGTGTGTCTTTTATTATATATTAAGTTACAATGATAATATGTATATCGGTGTTGGTATATTGGCATAGAAACAAAGTGCAAGACGTTTCAACTGTGCAGATTTTCTGTTTATCACAGTACATGTGCTATTGGTCCATGTAGGCGATATATTAATCTGCTATTCCATTAATTTATCTTTCATTTTCATGTGAAAAGTGCAGTACATGACCAATTGCTGCATGAATAATATAAGACAAGTACATATTCTGACAAAGATATCTATATCTTGTCGAGTCTGTGGTGCAAAAAGGAGGCACATTCTGAGCAACATATACAATATAGTATGACATAATGATTTCTTAAAAAAGACAAGAAATTCATGGCAGAAAAACTCTGTTTAATGCTTCAGTTAAGGTTGTTGTACAGCAACAAAAGCGAGGAAATTCGGTGTTAATGTTGAAAATCCAAACTCCACATCCCCTCCCCACCCCCCAGCTCCACACACACACACACACATATATGCACAAACACACACACGCACACACACACACACACACACACACACACACACACATATGCAAGTAGGGGGCAGGACCAAGGCAACAAGACCAATCACAGACAACCAGCAGCAGGTAACAGAAATAACATACAACTGTCTAAACATACTACAAGACACATCCATCATCATGGGCCAACAACTATAGCATTTGAGCAGCCATGGGTGTATAGAGTGTTCTGCACATCTTCACAGGGTCACATGTTAGAACAATAGTACTATACACAGAATTCCTATCATATAGATTGTTTGGTAATGCTGTAATAATATCAGAAGGTAACAACATAGAACAAAGCATGTATAACATGAGTCGTTGTCTAATGTGTAAATAGGCAGAAAAAAAAAATCAAAGTATGGGACCCTTTCAGTTGCACGTACTGTTCAATGTACCCTTGTTCAAATCAAGATGGGCTTGGTCACACTGACACACACATGTTGCATGAATAATGATTTCTGGTCACAAATGTATTAATACATGCAGTTCTCAATAGTTGTATGTCAGTTCTGTTATTAGCGATTAAACATAGCATGCAGAATGAATACTTTTTTATTTATCTGCCACATGCAGAACCACAAACAGAACTACCTGTAACAGTACTATACACACTGCATGATGTTCCTACCCTATGATAATTGTATATTACTGTAAATATGTGAAATGCTTTGTATAATTATGTGAACCATGGGACATGATGATATTTAACAGTTTGTGAGCTACAGTTCCACATGCCTTTTCAGCTCTTTAGCATTACATTACACTGAAGCAGCACAGTTTGTTATTGTATTCGGATACATTACTTGCTAATGTTAGAGTAACATTAGGAGGCATTTACACACATGAAAGGCTTGTGCAAATGGTGTCTAATATTATCCATTCATAGGTACAGAGGTGGTAACATGCTGTGTTTCACTGTCACTGTCACTACATAGGTAGGAATGTGTATATTAACAGAAACATCCGTTTGCATTTTCAAAGTTACAGCAAGGCAAACAGAGTGAACTGGTACCATGGAATAGTTTGGGTGACACAGTCCCGTGTACAGCTGTGAAGGTTCAAATAATAGTGGAGAATGACTTACTAGATAATACTGTAGTGATCAAATTTTTTCTTATGGCTTGCTAAGATTAGTGGGTACTTAGACACATGAAACTATTACAGTGATCTGTGCTACTACACACTGGTGAAGACAAACATGTGAACAACGGTCCTTTGAATATGATTCTAGGAGCATTATATCAAATACTGGAGGAACACACTTTGCTGCTTTAAATGACAAACTTTCCACAACTCAGCTATTGTGTATAAAGTACTGTGACTATGTGAGTTATCGGGTCTGACAGTTCCACACAGGTCTTCAATTTTACAATGTAAGATGATGGTACAGCTGTACAGTGCAGAGAATAGTGTACAGACACATTACTGTCTTATTGGGGGGTAACATCAGGAGGCATTAACAGTCAACCAAGTTGTGTAAGACCACTGCCAGATATTGGCATGTCACTACAGTGATGATTATCACCACACTGTTATTCAGAAGACATAATAAATCTATTAGATATTAAAAAAATGTATCATGTGATACAGCAACAACTGATGGTCAGTATGCATGTATACGACAAAGTCAGCTGGATGGCTGCAGAACTTCTACGCTTGCTGGCCCATGATGATGTATGTGTCTTCTAGCACATTTAGACAGTTGTAAGTTATTTCTGTCACCTGCTTCTGGTTGTCTGTGACTGGTCATGTTGCCGTGGTCCTGCCCCCTACTTGCATATGTGTGTGTGTGTGTGTGTGTGTGTGGAGCTAGGGGTTGGGGGGAATGTGGAGTTAGGTTTTTCAAACCTAACACTGAAGTTCCTCTCCTTTGTCACTGTGAAACAACCCTAACTGATGCATTAAATGGTTTTTGCCGCTTGAATTTATATATATATATATATATATATATATATATATATATATATATATATATATATATATATATATATACACTATGACTAAAATACATTAATGCGTCATATAGAGTTAAACCACAAAAATCAGGAAATGAAAATCTTTAAGGGTTGCCCTCCCCGGACCCGCCAATCATCCCAAGATTGACAGATGATGAGGTGTGTCATTGGGGTTGTGAGGCCTAAATGTCACCCCATTCCATGTGTAATGATATTGACAAGGGACAGTGAAAAAGAATGTGGTGACATTTAGGCCTCACAACCCAATGACACACCATGTCATCTGTCAATGTTGGGATGAGTGGCGGGTCCGGGGGGAGGTGCAACCCTAAAGATTTTTCGTTTCCTGACTTTTTGTGGTTTGACCCTAAATGATGCATTAACGCAGCTTTTGCATAGAATTTCCTTACTTTTTGAGAAAGAATAGAAAACTAAGAAGTTGTGGAAGTTGGTGGGAGCATGGGACCTTTGGGCTCTGTGCTCCCATCAACTTGTATATGTGTCTCTACCATCAACACCCTCCAAATTTCAATGTAAAAGACCAAACCGTGTCCAAGATATAACATTTGAAAGTTTGAGATTTTCATTTGTTGGAGTTGCAGAATTCTGGACCTGTTGACATTTTATAGACACAATGACTGAAAAGTACATCCATAACACTAAGGCTGGGTACCCTATCAATTTCAAGGCACCACCACAATGCAAAACGCTGTCCACAAAACGTAAATTGAGTCATGCAATATCTCCACAAAATATATATTCTCCGTCATGTAAACATTGTAATTCATATGTACAGGACATGCCGTCAACACCCTCCAAATTTCAAGTAAGAAGACCAAACCATTTTTTAGATATTTAAAATTAAAGATTGTGAAAATTGGTCTATCTATTCCATTATAAAATCTGGCCATCTTGTCCCTCCCTCACGATCAAAGATGGCGACCAAAGAATCTCACAATCAAAGAATTTGCAGGCTCATGATCAAAGAATTTGCAGGCTCAAGATTGAAGAATAAAAAATGGTGGAACTTGAGTTTTAGGTAGAATTACACGAAACCACCACCATGCCTCAATAGAATGAAGCCCCCTAAGCAAAACCCACCCTCATTTGTGTTCCTAGGCCACCCCTGAGCTGAGAAAATTGTATTTTTACCTTGCAATACAAGATCGTATCAAAGAATTTGCTCATGATCAAAGAATTTGCAGGCTTATGATCAAAGAATAAAAAATGGTGAAACTTGAGTTTTAGGTAGAATTACATGAAACCACCACCATGCCTCAATAGAATGAAGCCCCCTAAGCAAAACCCACCCTCATTTGTGTTCTTAGGCCACCCCTGAGCTGAGAAAATTGTATTTTTACCTTGCAATACAAGATCGCGATCAAAGAATTTGCAGGCTTGTGATCAAAGAATTTGCAGGCTCATGATCAAAGAATAAAAAATGGTGAAACTTGAGTTTTAGGTAGAATTACATGAAACCACCACCATACCTCAACAGAATGAAGCGCCTGAGCAAAACCCACCCTCATTTGTGTTCCTAGGCCACCCCTGAGCTGAGAAAATTGTATTTTTACCTATCGATTCAAGATCGCGATCAAAGAATTTTGCGATCAAAGAATTTGCAGGCTCGCGAACAAAGATCGTTAGCGAGTCGCGATCAAAGAATTTAAAATGTTATAACTCTATTTTTTGACCATTTTAAGTGAAACCAAAGGCATGGGTCGATAGATTGAAGCCCCCTGAGAAAAAAACATGTAGGTTTTACTTCAGAAGTGACCCCTGAACCGAGATTTTTAATTTTTTCTGATGGAATTTAAAAAACAAGATGGCAGACCTCACGATCAAAGAATTCTCGGGGACAAAGATTCTTTGACTGCAAGGCTGAAAATTCTTTGACCGCCAGGCTGGATGAGATGGCCCAAACCCCATTCTTTGTTTGCAAAACAACCATATAAATGTTCCCATTGACATATAATGGGAGCTTAAAAGTGGCATAACTTTTGAATGCCTTAATATTTTTTCATCAAATGAAAAGTGGCATGCTCTGCCAGCCAAGCTCTTTCTGATGAGCCATGTAACAGAGCAACATACCACATGATGGCCGCACAGGACCACAGACAAAATCCCCCAAACTGCCTCCAAAACTGGATAATTTTGCATTTTTCACGTTTTCGTGCACAAAGACCATAAGTCCGAAAGAAATGAAATTTGGCATATCAAGAGATCTACCATGATCCACTGTGCATAACAAATTTCAGGCAAGTCTATTGAATGGATCTAAAGTTATTAGCAAGCAAAAGTTTGACTTTAACATAGAAGTGCCTTCATAACCCTAAATATAGTGGCACGATCGTGCCATTATTTTATATATATATATATATATATATACAGTATATTCATGGCAAAAAATTCTGTTTAACGCATCAGTTAGGGTTGTTCCACAGCGACAAAAGAGAGGAAATTCGGTGTTGGGGTTGAAAACCCTAGCTGCACATTCCCCCCCCACCACCACACACACACGCACACACACACACACACACATATATATGCAAGAAACATAGAAACATAGAAGTTGAAGGCAGATAAGGACCGCAAGGCCCATCCAGTCTGCCCATTTCTTTTTCTACCTTATAAATGTGCCATCGGCCTTTGCTCTGTCAATGGCCTATCATCATCAATACTGTTGCCTTTCGCTTTTGCATTTGCATCACTGTTACCATTACCATTTGTGTTTTCTATACCATTTCTATTACCATTTGTGTTTCCATTTCCATTTGTGTTATCATAACAGTTAGAGCTTGCATTTGCATTCATGTTTCTTTTGGTGTTACACTTAACCATTACTATTTGCGTTTCACTCACCGTTGTCATTACTGTTAACATTAGCGTTACTGTTATGGTTATTATGCAGACATGGGCAGCATGGTGGGAGTGTGGGGCCCAAAGCGCCCTGCGCTCCCACCACTACATACCATTCGCTATTTATAGTGCACATTCTCAAAAAGAAGGTAAATTCATGACAAAAAAACGATACAGAAACATAGAAGTAGATGGAAGATAAGGACTGCAAGGCCCATTCAGTCTGCCCATTTCTTTTTCTACCTTATAAATCTGAAATTGACCTTTTGCTCTGTCAATAGCTTATTTATTCATACTCATCTGTATTGCTACCTTGTGCCTATCCCATGCCTGTTTGAAGCCCTGCACTGTATTCATATCCACCACTTCCTGAGGTAGGTCATTCGATGCGTCCACCACCTTTTCTATGAAAAAGAACTTCCTCACATTACCCTTTAATTGGCCTCCTCTAATCTCATGTTGTGTCCTCTTGTCCTGCTATTTTTCTAATATTGAAACATGTTAGACTCTCTCACCTTGTTAATGCCCTTAAGGTGTTTGAATGTTTCTATCATATCACCTCTCTCCCTCCTTTGCTCTAGGGTATACATACTGAGCTCCGTTAATCTATCCTCAAGTTTTCTGATGCAGTCCCTGCACCATTTTGCTTACCCTTCTCTGGACTGCCTCAATTTGGTTAATGTCCTTGTGAAGGTGTGGCCTCCACTACTGCATGCAGTACTCCAGATGGGGCCTAACCAGTGTCATGTAAAGAGGGATTATTACCTCTCTCTTCTGACTTGTGATACCCCTACTAATACACCCTAACATCCCCCTAACCTTACCTACTGCTTTAGTGGTCTGCTTGGATGATTTCAGGTCATTGGTGATGATGATATCCAATTCTCTTTCTTCCCTTGTGACTGCCAGCAACTCCCCTCCCAGCCTATAGGTGGCTTCAGGGTTTCTCTTCCCTATGTGTATGATCTTGCACTTCTTTGCATTAAACACCAGTTGCCACTCTTCTGATCATTTTGCTAGTGTATCCAGATCTCTTCTCATTCTGCCCACCCCATCTGGATCATCTAATCTATTGCAGATCTTGGTGTCATCTGCAAACAGACAAATCTTACCCTCCAGTCCATCTGGAATGTCACTGATGAAGATATTGAAGAGGACTGGCCCCAAGACTGACCCCTGAGGTACCCCACTTGTGACTTGCATCTCTTCTGACTGTATACCGTTTACCACCACTCTCTGTTTTCTGCCAGTCAACCAGTTTGCCACCCAGTTGACCAACTTCTGACCCACCCTGAGCCTACCCAGCTTATTAATCAATCTTCTGTGTGGAACAGTATTGAAAGCTTTGCTGAAATCAAGGTAGGCAACATCAACTGCTCCCCCTTGGTCCACCACTCTGGTTACCCAGTCAAAGAAATCTATGAGATTAGTTTGACAGGACCTTCCTGTTGTAAACCCATGCTGTTTTGGATCCTGTGCTCCTATGGATTCCAGGTGTTGCACTATTCTTTCCTTGAGGAGTGCCTCCATAATCTTGCCCACTACTGAGGTAAGACTGACTGGTCTGCAGTTCCCTTCCTCTTTTCTGCTACCACTTTTGTGGAGTGGGATCACATGAGCCCTTCTCCAGTCTTCTGGGACCTCTCCTGTGATCAGAGACTCACTAAACTGTTCTGATAATGGCTCTGTTTGTTCCACTCTTAGCTCCTTTATTACCCTGGGATGTATGCCATCAAGTCCCATTTCCTTGTCCATCCTTAGCTTAGCGAGCTCTTGTAGGACTCTTTCTTTTGTGAAGGGACTTGTGCAAACCTCTCCCCCCCCCCCGTGTCCATGGTGCTAAGCTGTGGGCCCTGCCAAATCTTCTCCTCAGTAAATACAGAGCAGAAGTATCTATTTATGATAGATGCTTTCCCTTTGTCCTCCTCCACACTCTCTCCCTTATCCCCTTTGATCTTAGCACTATCCCCTCTGAACTTTCTCCTTTCACTAATGTATCTATAGACAGTCTTGTCCCCTTCTTTTACTGTCCATGCTAGTGTTTCCTCAGTTTGGGCCTTTGCCTGCCTTACTGCCTTCCCTGCTTCCTTTAAGGAAGTTTGGTATGCCTCCGTATATTAGTCCTGCTACATTCCCTTATATTTTCTGAAGCCAGCCTTTTTTCTGTAACATTTTCTGCTCTTGTTTTTGAGAACCAAAGCGTTTCCTCCTTTTTTTGCTCTTGCTTTTCTCTCTAATATAATGGGATGTTGCTTCAAGTATTGCATTCTTAATGCTTGCCCACTTTGCCTGTACTCTCTCACCTGTATTTCTTCTTGCCAGGGCTAGCTTAATTCTGTTGGCCATCTTATCAAAGTCAGTTTATCTGAAGTCCCATATTTTTGCACTGGACTGGGATGGTTTAGCTCTAGTGGCCAAACTGAACCATACCACATGATGGTCACTGACACCCAGATGACCTTCTACCAGGAGATCTGTGGTCCTTTCCCCATTAGTCAGTACTAGATCTAGGATAGCCCCGTCTCTTGTGGGTTTTTGTGACAGTTGTTTGAGGCCCTCCCCCTGCAGGGAATCCACTATGTGTCTAGTTCTGGTGGATGTTTCTGCTGACATTGACCAATCTGTATCTGGCATGTTGCAGTCTCCCATTATCAGAACCTCCCCTTTAGTTGTCATGTTTTGTATATCTTCTAACAGTAGTGAGTCTATGTCCTTCCCCTGGTCTGGAGGCCTGCAGACAACCCAAGTTCATATGGCTGTCCCATTTCCTGTTTCCAGGGTGACCCACAGTTCTTCTGACTCCTTATGTGTATTCTGAATTTCTGTAGCTTTGATATTTTCATTGACATAAAGGGCAAGTCCACCCCCCCCCTTTTTTCCCCTCGGTCTCTTTTGAACAGTACATAGCCAGGTACTGAAGTCTCCCAAGTGTGGTTACTGGGGAACCATGTCTCGTTAATGGCTACTATGTCCAGTTTAGCCTCTGTCATTGTTTCCTGCAGGTCTGGGATCTTGTTTCCTAGACTGCAGGCATTTGTGTACATGATTTTCCATTGGCCAAATTTCAGTGTGTTTGTTGTTGGGTGAGGTCTGGGGTTTCCCCTGCACTTTGTTTGGGGGGGCCGGACCATTTTCCTTACCTGATGAACATGAACTATAAACATGCTGAACTCTTGTTTGATCACTAGCTGAGTGGGAGGGGTGTTCTTCCCGTTCAATGAATCGGGTGCTGTACTTCTCTCCCCATTTGCTAGTTTAAATATTCTGCCAAGTCATCAACCTTCTGTCCCAATGCACTGACTCCCTCCTTAGTCAGATGCAATCCATCGAATTTAAAGAACTTTCACTCCCAAAACTTTTGCCAGTTACCTAAACATTTGTGTCCTTTTTCCTGGCACAAGCCCTTGAGCCACATGTTTAGCTCCCCTACCTCCCCTTCTTTGGCCTTCCATCCAACTGCTGCCCTCTTGTAGACCAGCAGGATCTCAGAGAAGGAGATGCCAGATGAAATGGATGACAGTTTGTCTCCCAGCCTGGTCAGGTATTGCTTGGTTTCCACAACTGACTGGCTGGAGAGATTGTTAGTTCCTTTGCATACCAGGACATTGATGTTTTCTCCTGCTTCCTGCATGATTTTAGCACTGCACTCAGTGTTTCTCCACACAGATGTACCTGGGAGACATCTGACCATTACTCTCTGCTGGAGGTAGGTATCAACTGCCCGAGTCATGGAATCTCCTATGGTCAGAAGTGTTTTGGACTTCCTTTTTGCCTTTTTTTATTCCCTGTTTTGGGCGAGTTTTGTTGCACTAGTTCCTGTGCTTCAGTGTCTTGCTCTGCAGTGTCCTTTGCCCCTTTGTTTGATTTTGGAGATAGTGGTAGATATCTGTTTGTAGTTTTTATATGGTTTGTGGAGGTGATACATTGGAAAGCACTGAGTGATGGGACACCCAATTTGCCCCTCCTAACTGCCTGCCAAACTCCCGGACAAACTACCCTCTGTGGTCGAGGTGCTTCCTTTGGATGTTGGGGAAATGGTGAGCAGTTCTTATAATATATTTCCTCCTGAATATGCGATTTGAGGCATGCGGTCTCTGCCCATGCTGCCAGGAGCTGAACCCTTAGATCTCCAATGATCCAGCATGTAGGACAGCATCCTAAATCCTGTATAACTGCCCTTTTGAAAAGTGTCTCAGAGTACCTGCAGTTAATAATATCCATTCCAGATGAGTTACCATGTTTATAACCTGGTCTGAGTAATTAGAAGGAGGAAAATGAAAGCAAACATTTGATTTTTTGTTTTGTTTGTTGTTTTCCTATAACTAGTTACAACGAGTTAAACTACTTGTGCCCCTGTAAGTGAAGTCATTATGTGGATACCCCTCTTATCCTCCTCTTCCTGCTTTGCTACAGGAAATGTCATGACTGTGCTACTCTTTAAAAGGAGTGTAGCATGGAGTGGGTGGGGATTGGTCTGGGTGGTGGGCCCTTCCCCTACCAAACAAGAAAAACCAAAAGAAACAAGGAGGTAAGAGTAGAAACAATCAACCAACAATAAATGTAGTAGCTCTGAAAGCTTAGCCTGATAATAGAAAAAAAAACTGTAAAACCTATAAAGCACCACCTGTAATAATTTCACAGATGATATACCCTGCAAAAACACTTCGCTACAGAGAAACATAAAGCAATAACTGAAGATATACCTTGCAAAAAAACTATTTGAATCAGAGAAGATTGCAGCACTAATCTGTAAGCACAAAACAGTAACAACCCTGTAGGCACACCCTGTATTAATGCAGCAGAAAGTATACCCTGCAACAGCAGTTTGAATCAGAGAACAATAAAGCAGTAAAATGTTAGCAAAACACAGTAACAAACCCTATGAATACAAAAGAAAATAGTAACACATAGTAAATCTGCCTAGCCAAAAGAAGCCTTAATCTTTTTCCTTGCTCTGATAATGTTCCTTGCTCTGTCCTTACAAGCAAACCGGGAAAAAAAGAGCTCAAGTGAAGCTAGGTGCCTTTGCCAGCAAACCTAGTCTTCCATTGTGGCACAGTTGATAAAAGTCAAATTACAATATGAAGGTGTGAAACAAATGTGTTGTATTTGACTAGTGCATGCCCAGTGTTTGTATTAGACTGCAGCTGCCATTTGGGATAGGTTGCAGGAAGTAATCAACAGCACACAATAAGAGGATCAGAACGGGTGCCTTGTATAAGATGAGCTAAAAAGAGCTTAAACGGAATAACATGATTTTCAATGGAGCCAAGCAGCATCAGTCATTCCACTGTTTCAGTGATTGCGGTCGAGGCAAAGTTTGAAGCAGGAGATCACAGGGTCTCTGGGGAATTTTCAATCCTCTGGCTAAAAAGATTTGTTTCATTGGATGTGCTGTGCTTGTGAGAAGCATGCTGAAAGTGTTGCAATGGGATTGAAGTTTGGTCCATGCAGGGCCACCCTTTTGCAGTCTAGGGCACCTTTAGCTATCAGACAGCCTATGGGCTCAAGTCTAGGAGGCGACTGCAGAATGGAGGAGCAATTGTATGGAGAGGGTATCTGATGGTATGTGACATCAGAATGGCGTATTTCTACTGACACAGAATTTAGCACCACACTTTATGATGAAATGTGAATAAAAAGCACAAATATACAATATAGGCAAAGGGCACCATTTCCCATAGAGTGAAGTTCATATCTTATGAAATCCATGATGTACAAGTAAAACTACACTGTAATGATATCTATTACTCTGATGCTTTTCATCTTAAATGGACTAGGTGTGCCATGTATACTACAGAAATTAACTTTCATGAAATAGTTGACTAACCAGTGAGCCACAAATATGGAGTAAATCCATGATTTGAGTGCAAGGCATAATTTTATAATCCTTGTGTAGGTCATGCTGCTGTTTTCAGTCTACACAGGCATATATGTGAAAGATTCAATGGCCTACGCAGCCAGTAAGTGTTATGCTTGTGCAACTGTGTTACTTAGGTTTTGGCCATTCACACTGTCTATTCTGGAGGAATTACCACCCTGTAGGGGTATCAAAGGCAAGGAACTCTCTAGAGGGTTCCACCCCTAGAGGTGCTATGGGACACTTCCCTTGGCTAAAGGTACCTTAGGAAGGATCCCCAGGAGAGGGGCGCTGCCACTTGAGGACAAGGGGAGGATGACGGGGCAAAGAAAGTGTGCTTCAGAATGAGGCTGAGGGAAACTGCTTATATATCTCAGGATGTGAGAGTGGTTGGTTGCTTGTCTATTGAACCATAGGTGGAGTCTTCCAATTCAATGGCCTAAGCATCCAGTAAGTGTTATGCTTGTGCAACTGTGTTACTTAGGTTTAGCCATTCACATTCTCTATTCTGGAGAAATTACCACCATATAGGGGTACCAAAAGGCAAGAAGCCCTCTATGACACTTCCCTTGGCTAAAGGTACCTTTGGAAGGATCCCCAAAAAGGAAGTAGTATGAAGCTTATAAGCAATCAGAAGTTATGAGACATGGTAATAGATAGGCATAAGGCAGCTTGATACCATAATGGGATAGCAGGGTAGCAATGGCATAAGTTTGATGGGTTGCAAAAGGGACTGAGGGAACTTCCTAAGGAGAGAGGGAATGGCAGTAGGGACACCGTCCCTCTCCATCCAACAGCGGATCCTGCCTACGGAACTAGAGAACACTATGCTCACAGTCATGACCTGAGACATGGAGAAGAGAAAAAAAAAAACCTTTGAGGAAGAAATTTCTTGGGGATCCAAGGCCTAGGTCGCCTTCCCTCCAGGCTTGAGATATTTTATTTAGTGATGGCTCTGCTGCTGCAATTTGGAAACTCAATTAAAGGGAAGTGGAGAATATTCCAATTTGGAGGAAAGCTCTTGCTCTATCCTTCTAACAGGAATGCCGTGGAGGGTTGCAAGTCGCTGCACTCTGCAACCAATGACCCCCAAGGTGGGAGAAGGAGAGCAATAACCACCGATGCACTCATCCAGTCCACTCACCCTAAACACAAACCAGGTGAACCAGAGGCAATTATAGGGAGAATAGCTTGAAGGGTGCCTGCACGCTCAGGTAGGTAAATGGGACTGCCTGCAAGGTACCCCACTTCTTCACAACTGAGTCTTAACTTCTACAACTTGGGGTGCCATCAGAATGGTTGTCGACTGAAGGGCCACATGGAGTGAGGACATTCCCAGCTATAGGCTAGGTGAGAAAGACCCCACTCCAAGCTTCACTTGCCCAAGCTGTGGATCCTATGTGCAGAATGAGACCATCGGCTACAGGAAGCCCTGCACCAGAATGGTATGGCTGGTTTGCCCCAGGGACTGATGAGGAGCTGAATGAGCATTGAGTGCTGAAACATTTCAGAGGGCAGATGGCAGGGAGCAGTGAGTAATGATGACATAATCAGGCATCGATCTGGATGTAGTTCAGTAAGGCAGGCTAGTTATTCAGGAAAGCATAACAATAATCGGACCTGCGTGTAGATAAGTAAGCAATAGGAATAGTCAGACTGACACATAGGTCTGCAAAACATAGTAGCAATGATGGGACATGAACGTAAATGGGGACAGAAGTATGATAGTGGGGCAAGCCAGCCAAGCTTCAAAAGCCAAATTAAGGTGACAAATACTCTGAGGATTTTCAGTGGTGAAGGCAGAATTTAGAACAGAAATAATTAGCCACATGAGGCCATGAATCCCTAAACACTTCCTAGTCCCCTCCATAGGAAAAAAAAGAAAGTGATGGAAGGGTTGAGAACCACATGCAGATATTAAAGCTAGTTAACAGAATCAGCAGTAGCTTTAGCTGACCTCAGAGTAGAACAACAGTGTACAAACAGGGAATAGCATCAGCTACGAGTGGCTGTATTCTATAAGCATGGAATGAGAGAAGCACAATGCTGTGAAAACAGCTATAACCACAGGGGAAGTAGACTGTGCAGGGAAAACATGAATGAACTGCATAGCAAGGTTCTGAGGGAGCTTGAATCAGGTGAAAACAATTAGGCTTAATAGCATGGGGAGCAATTAGGCCTGTAGCAAGGGAAGCAGCTTGAGTTGCATAAAAACACAAGTACTGGTTACGATAGCAATGGGAGTAAGTAAAAGCAGTAGCTGCAAAAAAGCCAAATGGTAGGAGCAAGCAAATGGTAGGAGCTGAGAAACTGAATCCCCCCAAAAAGAAAACAAAAACAGAAGAAACAGGGAATGAATAAAAGGAAGCACACAGCCAGAGGTAATATACAAACCAGAAGCAGAGGAACAAAACGCAGAGTCCAGCAGAAGAAGCAGCAAGGTGGGGGGGGGTCAGGGCAGGTCCCAGCCAGCTGCAGAGAGCAAATGGACAGAGCCTCCAGCAAGCAAAGAAAAAGTGTTTCAGAAGGAAGCTGAAGGGAACTATTTACATAGTTCAGGAAGTGGGAGTGGCTGGCTACTTGTCCATCAAACCATAGGCGGAGCCTTCCAATTGTTGCCATTCAACTTGTAATCCTGGTGAAGCCTTGTTTGCCTATCATACAAAAATAATTGAATACCACTACCTATGATACTTTGTGCATGGCATGGTGCTACAGAGCATATGCATGCATGTAGATGAGAGAAAAAAATCCACACCGTTTCACATCAATTATCCTTCTGTTTCCTTTTTAAGGATTATTCCTAGAACTCTTCTTGTACACTGCCTTACCTATATGGTACTACTGAATTTAACAAATAAAAGACCTTTAAGACAAGGAGACGTGTTTCTAAGCTACAGATGTTGTGATGAATAATTACTTTGAAGAATGATCTCTTTTTCCTGATATATTTACAGACTTGGACATTTCTAGTGCACAAAATGTATCCAACGGCATCTTAGGGAAGTCTTCCTACCTACCTGTAGAATTAGAAGCAAACAGAGATGTTCTTGAACTACACTGGAGATCTGGACCAAAAGCACATGAGCTTGAATTAGCCTCTGTTATTAAGGAGAAGACAAAGATCAATTATGTAAAGAAGTTTATCGATCGATTACTGATTCACAAAAATGGCACATTACAGATTAACCAGTTAGAAAAAGGCGACAGTGGGATATACACAGTGAACATAATATTCAGTGACTGGACACAAGGAACCAAAACATTCATCCTTACTGTTTCAGGTCAGTATTACATTGTAATGTATTTTAAGTGTCATTAGACATGTTTCAAATTAAATGTGACACATGATTGCAGACAAATAACCATGTTACAGGAAAATATTGCTCCATTTTTAAGAAATATAAAGGCAGGTTGTTACACATTTGTGGTAGCGATATAACTGAATCCTCTACAATTACAAAGGAGGGCATGATTGGTACTCCATTGCAAATTCACTTAATTTTAGCTTGTCTTTCTTTGTAGCTGAAAAGCAACATGAATTCCTCAAGTGGCTGTAGTGACACTTCAAAATCCATGGGGGCAGTGGCTAGCTGCTGACAAGATGGCAGGCTAATTCATCACTAGAGATCTTGGATCTGGTGAATCACTCTTCATCTGCACAACACAGGAGGCATCACCTCCATTTTCTGTAATGATATGATAGCACTCTCATTTCAGGGTCATTTGAGCCCTTGATAAACTTTCTGCATGCGGTGTTGCATCAGTAAAACTCAATTTCTTACCTTTGACCTACTCTGCAATGGGACCAATGAAAGTGAAAGTGCACCTGGCACAGCCTAGTTTGTCTGTCTGATCCTCTTCACCTCCATTCTACTTGGTGACATGGCAGAAGCAGCAGCGGCCACTCGACTCTTATCCCAAATGATGGTCCTGCTCCAACATATCTTGCAATACACAACAAGCTGATTTGAAACAGGTGGTAAAAAGGAATACCGACTTCCAAAATATGGGTCAGTAAGTAAATGTCACAGAGAAGCATTTGTATCAGATTGAATGCATGGAGGATGAATTGCAAGCCAGACTTTGAAAGCGGGATCACTCCACTGAGTTCCTGATCTTGAAAATCAGTGATTTAGAGAATAGATCTAGGAGGAACATCCTTCATCTTGGGCATCTACTGGAGGGGGCTGAAAGTACAAACTTGATTTTCTTTCTGCAACATATGATTCCTGCTGTCCTTAATCTCCCTAACTGCCCATCTCTTAAAATAGAGTGGGCACATAGATCTCTGCGCCGCCCCCCCACCCAAGCCCAGGGCCCAGCTCCAACCTATTTTGTTAAAGTTCCTCTGCTACCCCATTTAGGATAATATCTGCATGCTGGGCCAGGAATGAGGGCTGCTCTGATAGGAAGGCCATCAACTCTCCTTCTTTCAGGACTTTTTGATGAAGCTTTCCTAGTACAGGAGGGCCTGCAGTGTGGAGAAATGGAAGCTTCTTCACTTGGGTGGCAAAACTGCTCTACATTATCCTGCACACCCTAGAATCACTGTTAATGGAGAAACATGCAAGTTTGAATTGCCAGAGGCAGTTGACGAACTTATCTCTCAACAATAGCCATATTATGCCTTTCCTTCTACCCCCTTTGAGCATCATCCTCACTCCCTGCAGCAGCTCCTATGGTCATGGATCCACCTTTGGAGGATAATTCTGCCAGTGCTTCTTCTCTTCCTCCTCCTCCTCCTGAGGATGACTTCCAATGGACTTAGCAGAGACAGGGCTGAGGACCAAAATGGCAGAAGGCAGAGGCCTGATGGAAAGGAAAGAAAGACAAAATACTCTATAACAGCCACAACAGCAGCTTTCCCTCATTTGAGACTTTCAGCAGTCTGGTGGTTGAAGTCTACATTCCAACACATAACTATATTAACCCACTTAGCCCCTCTAAGGCATCAGTGCAACCAGTGGCTGCTACTTCTCTGCAGAGTCAGCCAATATCTCAGCTTCCCTCATTACCACTGGAGTTATCTGTGCCTACTGATACCCGTTCCTGGACAGATAGGTCCGCCCCTCCTCCAGCTCTCCCCCAGCCTTACCTGGTAGTACTGTACCTGTTCTACCACCTAAGCCAAAAATGTAGAGGAACTTCACTGAATGTCCTGGCTGAAATGACTGTTCTGAGTTTTTCTGTTTCCATGGTTTGCTGGCAAAGTGGCCCCAACTTTGGACTGGACAGTGTTCCTTGACCATCTGGACCATTCTCCTGGATATGACTGGGGGCTGAAGGACTTTGCTGATTTATCACTTCTGCTGGGTGTTTGGTATTCTTCTTGGGGGTAAGTGCTGCTCTCACTAATGGTCCAGATTGTGGACTTGGCTGCCCCTATAGAGGTGGATGGACCTCATTACCAAGGGGCAGGGAATACAAACCTTGTGCTTGTTTTTTCTAACTATGCCCCCCTCACCCAGTTGTGTATCCTTTCTTCTGGTTTACTTTAACTATACCTTTTTTACTGCAGTTCTCAACATTTGAATGGCCATGTGGGCAGACCTTTAGCAAAGCTCTAATGTAGCTGAATATGTTCCTGCTTGCTGTGTACATTGTGTTCCTGGTCTGTTTTAGGTTATGGATAGATGAACAAATTGTTATTTTTGGGAGACATGTACAGTAATATGCCAGTTCTGCTGTCACCTGGGATGGGAGATTCACCCTGTGGCTGAATTGCCCCTCCCATTAGCCTCTCTCCACTGATTGTGCCTGGGGTTGACTCACTTGTAGCATGTGATTCCTCTTACCTTGGTGCATCCATGAACTGGTTGGCAGATTTGGACAGCAGTGATACTCAACACCTGATTTAGTGGTGGGTGGGGCTGACCTGGCATCTGTGCACTTGGATGGTATTCCCCCTTAACCTGGGACCTCCCCTCATTTGGGCACAAGTCAGGAGAGTGGGGACCCCCCATCTTGATTCATGCTGGTCCTCCCCTCTTGCTTTGAATCTGTAATGTCCCCACTCCCAGAAGTCAACCACAAGAGGTGGTTGTAATTTGACTTGTCAGTGTTTCACTTCCCATGCTTATCAGTCAAAGCCAACATATGAAGGTGAGCACAAGATTGTGGGTATTGTCTCTCTTCCCTATGGTTATGCACTTGGAAGCATTCATTACCATAGCCTCCCTGGCACCCTGACCCTTCTTTTGATGGGGGGCTGCTGCTGGCTCCCCATGGCGCTGCTGTCTTGGCCACATCTTGCCACATTTGGAGTGTCACCCTTCTTCCTTTTCCCTGGCTCACTACTAATCTCTTTCTCACTGGTTGACATTTTTCAGTGATTCCCTGGGTCTGCCAGTCCTTTGACCAAGTTCCTTTTAAGGTGTTATTGCTCTGTTTGGTCTTTGTGTTGTCTGCAGGCATTGGACCCGCCCTACTCCACCCTCCCAGAGGGAGTAAAGCCTTCTGATGTTTCTGCCTGTGTGGATAGGGTGTGGGTATGATTTCCAATGGTTTTCCTGGGTTTTACCATGGACCATTTCAGCCTTCTGCATTTCATATGTCTACTTTATTATGTGTTCTACAATTGCTGTTAATATTGTTACTGTGCTCATTCTGTTAGGTTTACTGTCCATAGTAATATTGATGGTTCTGGCTCTTAGGATTCCAGACATTCCCTGGACATTAGAATGCCCCCCCAACCTCTCTCCCCTCCAGAATGCGGAGGTCTGTCTTTCCATTTCTTACCATCTACTCCTCCCAGTCTGGTGCCATTATGGTCTCTATGACTTGTGTTTCTTGGACTGTGAGAGGGCTCAGCTCTCTGATCAAGTGGAAAAGAATGCTCACTAGGCTGAAAGGAATAAAGGCAAAGGTGGCATTACTGCAATAGACCAAGCCTTCCCCTGCTTAGGAGGTTAAAGTTTCACTGAGAATGGGTCGGGACGGAGGTACGCAGTTGTGCCCCCACATCCAAAGCCAGGGGGCCCAATTCTAGAAAGGAAATTATTCCAGACGCAAGTAACGCACTTACGGAACTTACGCAACAGCAACTGCGACATACGATATACAGCCTTTTCTAGAACCTGTGAGAATACACCAAACACAACTTCTCAAGTTACGACATGCAAGATACACCATATAAAAGGGTGTAACACACAGCTGTGGCCCAACATAAACCAGCAGATATGCCACAGCCATGGCAGAAGCCGCAGCTGAGAGACAGAGGAGAAAGAAGAACTTCAGCCATGAGGTGGTGAACACACTGGTGGAGCATATAGACAGGCACCATGCACTTCTCATGAGTCACAGAGGGGTTGGCAAGAGAAGGGGAAAAAGGAAGAGGGCATGGGACAGGGTGGCACAAAGAGTCAATGCCATCGCTGCACAGTGCAGGGCTGTCTGGGATGCACAGAAAAAGTACAATGACTTCAAGCATCTAGTGAAGCGCAAGGTGGCACAAAACAGGTGCAGTGCACAGGGCACAGGGGGGTGGATCCACCCAGCAGGAGCCACTCAGCAGCATTGAGAGGAGGATAGAGGCACACCTCAGCCAGCATAGCATCGCTGAAGTAACACAGCTGGACACCTTCCGACGGCACACAGTCATAGGTAGGGACAAACAACAGCAATGTATGTGACAGGCCAGACATGGCAACAGCACTGCAGCCAAGAGCAAAGGTGGGGTGGGTGGGGTGACAATGTGTTGGCAGATGTAGTGGTGGGGTGTCATGCCACAGGAATGCCACATGGCCACAGCTGGCCACAGAGTGGGCCAAGGGAACCAGACAATGACCAGGGACAGGCCAGGGACAGGCATGTGTGCAGCTGACATGTGCAGCAGTACAAAGGAATGACCCATGCCCTTCTGTGGAGGGGCAGACACGTGCACATGAAACCAGTGGGAGGGGGGCTGTGCACAGGCATGGACTGGTCCACACTGAGAGATGCTGTGACATGCACTGTGTACTGTTGGGGGGGCACGCTGAGGCATGGGCTGGGCTGCACTGGGTGATGCTGCAACATGCACTGTGTACTGTTGGAGGGCATGCTGAGGTATGGGCTGGGCTGCACTGGGTGATGCTGCAACATGCACTGTGTACTGTTGGGGGGGCGTGCTGAGGTATGGGCTGGGCTGCACTGGGTGATGCTGTGACATGCACTGTGTAGTGTTGGGTGGCATGCTGAGGTAGGGGCTGGGCTGCACTAGGTGATACTGTGACATGCACTGTGTAGTGTTGGGGGCATACTGAGGCATGGGCTGGGCTGCACTGGGCGATGCTATGACATGCACTATGTACTGTTGGGGGGGGGTGTGCTGAGGTAGGGGCTGGGCTGCACTGGGTGATGCTGTGACATGCACTGTGTACTGTTGGGGGGGCGTGCACAGGTAAGGGCCGGGCTGCAGAGAGAGGGGCACGGGTTACTGGACCAGTGCTCACAGATTGTGGCTGAGTGCTGCAGGTGATGTACATGGATGGCAGGGGCAACATAGTCACCCAGTGGTGCTGGCCCTGGAAGTGCTGTGGTGCTTCATGGGCGTGGCCGTGCATGGTGTCACTGTGCAGTGGGGAGTTGTATGGGGCAGCCATGTGACAGCTGGGGATGGTTCACCAGAATGGATGGCACAGCAAGGGCAGCGATGTTGGGGGGGCCATGCCATCAGTGCAGGACGCATGTACAGTGGTGGCATACACCAGGTGGGACAGCACAGATGTGTGGGGGGTGCAATGCCATAGCACAATGCTGAAGCAGACCTGTGAGGGCAAAACTGATCAGGTAGGTGGGGCACACCGTGATACGGAAGCACACTAACAAGGTTTCCATCCAAAAGGTGCTATGGCAGCTGGCACAGGTGGCCCCAGTGGAGCCAGAAGTCAGAAGCAACAGCAGCAGGGCCAGGATGGTGCCGGCACAGCCCAGGCCACTGGCATGGTGTCAGATGACAGCGGCAGCCCTACGTCTGCTGGAGGCAGCCCTAATGCCAGTACACCTGTATCTGGAGCACTGGAGCCCATGTCGGAGCTGGAGGCGAGTGGTGATGGAGACAGCCCCATGGCTGAGGAGGCAATGTACAGCAGTGAGGGGGATGCAGCAGGACCACCATGGGAGCAGCAGGGGACCACAGAGGACACCACCAGCAGTGCCACTACTCCTGTGGAGGCAGTGTAGATGCCTGTGGCTGTGCAGGAGGCATCGAAGCAAGATCAGCCAGCAGCAGAGGACATGGCCTTAGGGTCGCTGAGCTCACTGAGCACCTGTGGACTGGAGGACCAGTTGGACAAGGCCATCCGTGAGCTGCAGGAACAGCTATCCCCACCAGCCTATATTGGGGACTACTGCCAGTCGGTGCTGTCCAGCCAGGGGGATGTCAGGCAGCAGCTGGGGAACATACAGCAGGGCATGCAGGAGCACCACACCTGCATGGAGCTGCAGCTGTCCAGCATTGCCAGCTGTGTGCAGGCATTCACCAGGGACTCATTAGCATGCATGGCTGGCCTGGGGGATGCCATACAGGGCATCTGGCACTGTGCTGAACGCCAGGTGGTCATCATGGACCACCTCAGCACAGGCCTGCAGAACATGCTGGCACACCAGCAGCACCAGCATATGGCCATGGCCACGGCTATGCAGGCCATAGCATATGCACTGCAGCCGCTGCACCACCTGCAATACCTGGCCCAGCAGATAGCACCCCCAGCCACTGCTCATTCCAGCACCAAGATACAGCCACCAGAGCCAGTTGCACCTCCACCTCCGGCCCAGGCATCAGTTGCACCCCTCCCGCCAGCCATGCTGCTGGTGCTGCAAGACAAGCCAGTCACCGTCCACACTGACCCAGGCACAGGACAGCACTATGGTGCAACCACAGTGATGCACACAGGCATGCCGGCAACACAGGTGCTGGCCAGGCTGAGTCCCACACACAGTCCCACTGGAACAGGGTCAGGCACAGAGCACACACAGGGGGGCGGGTACACCGAGGAGGGTGCTCCTCAGGCTGCACAGGGCCTGAGGCAATCAACACGTGATGGGGGAACACACCGTGCAACCCCAGCACAGCCGCTGCCACAAGTGGCACAGAGGCAGATAGGCTTGCATGGGCGGAGGCACTGCAGGACACCTGTGGTGGCACATACAGGCCCACAGGGTGTGATGCCAGGGGTGGGCCGCCAGGGCATCGCACAGCCTGTCAGACCGGCAGGATCCCCCACAGCCCAGCACCTGGCAATGGAGGGGTCGGTGCAAGGATGACGTGCATGTGGCAGATGGCTGTGACATGCCCAGGCATCCTGTGCAGTTGGGGGTTGGTGGGTGGGGCTGCAATGGGGTGATAGGGCCATATGCATGACAGTGGGCACATGTATATGGGGGCAATGTGTGATCATAAGGGTGTGTGTGTGTGCGTATGTGTGAGTGTGGGGGCATGCATGATGGGTAGGACTGGGGAGCACTGTTGTGTATAATGCACCATGTTAATAAACCTTTGCACCTCATCCCTACGCTGTGTTGTCCATTTGTCTTCAGTGCAATGGTAGAGCTCTACAGGATACATGCTGGGTAGGGTGCAAACCCCAATTGCAACAATGCCCTGCTTGAGCCACTGTCGGTGTGCAGCTACCTGCCACTGGCCACCCCAGGCTGCATGCGCACACACACACACACACACACAGCCCTGCTGGCACTGGGGCTACACATGCAAGTATACCCATACCCCATACCCGTTCTGCAACTGTGTTGCATCTGCAGGGAGCACACACAAGTGCACGACATCAGGCAGGCTGCAACACCGCACCGCAGTTGCCAAGCTGCACATCGCAATCACATGTCACAATTGCCACTACGCATGCCACAATTGAACATTTGCAATGTGCAATATGTGATGCACATGCTACATGCATGTGCGGCATGTGCGGTTGTGAGTAGCTAGGCCCAGGCACAGTGTACTGGTACAGAGGCTGCAGAGCTGAGTGCAGGACTGAGAAGGAACACTACAGTGCCAACCTGACAAGGACAGGGACTGATATACTGCAGACTGGTGAGTACTGGGCCACAGAAGCCCCCCCCCCATACATACCCCTACTCCATCTGTCACTGTCCTGAGGGACTGGGACAGGTATGGACCCTCCCAGTGGTGGACACTCAGGAGGTCTGACATGTTTTGTGCAATGGCTGTGTACAGTATCCAGGGACTGTGCTGTGGCATGGTTCCCAGGGTAATGGGGGCATGGTACATACACACACCATTGTGTGGCAGTCTATATACTGGATGTGCCAGATGTGTGGTTGGTAACATGTTACCTGAGTGGTACATCATTCACCCAAGCAGGTAGGCCAAGTATTACTGCCCCCATGCCTGCAGTGGTCACAGTCATCCTATGGATGTGTCCACACCTGGATGGCACTGATGGAGCCCCTCTACACGTGGGGACTATGAAGGACAGTGGCCCTCAGGGTGGGAGTCACTGCCCCTTGCATTGGGAAACATGGTCAGACCACAGAGGCCACCATGGTGTAGAGTCGTACACTGTGTAGTATGGTGTTAGGTGTGTTGTGCACATGGTATCCAGGCAGCGGCTTGCAGGCACTGTACAGTGGCTGTGTGGGCAGCACACTGCCCATGAGGGGATGCTGTGGGCCAGGGCACTGGGCTGGGGCATGTGGTGGTAAGGCCCCCATGCAGAGGAATGCCTGAGGGGAATGCCCCCATACCCCTGAGCCTCACAGCAGTACAACCCATGGCACAGGCCAGCATACCTGCTTTCAATGGGCCCAGGCCACACCCCTCAATAGCCCCTGCAGTACAGGGCTGTGCCTACTGCAGTCGCGGCTATCCAAGCGGTCCCTCATGTGGTTCACACAGCTGCCATGGCAGGATGGGGTTGGGACCCACACCGCCATGCAGGCTATGGGTGTGGCCATGTAGTCCATTTCTCAGCACTGCTGGGCACACCTTGTGGCATAGTGTATGCAGGCCCTGGTACAGATGACATTGGTCAGGTGGCTGGGACCCTGGTGTAGGCCGCCATGTCCCTGGGATGTGCTGTGGGAGGGTGAGGGGTATGGGTCTGTCTGTGTGGCATGCCCCCACTGTGGGCAGTGCACAGTCCACCAGGGTATGCCCCTTACAGTGGGCGCTCAGGGAGGGTTGTACCAGCACAGGTCAGTATTGTGTTTGCTGTAGGCACAACTGACTGTCATGGTGTGTGGCGTGCAGACATACCGTCACGCCTTGGGTGTTTGGGCATGGGCCACAGGCAGGGTGCGTCGACCACCGGAGGAGGGGTGGTGACCAGCACTACACACGCCCTGGTGGGCATTGCTGCTGCACTATGATGGCATGTCATACTACAGGTCACATAGGCATGTCACGGACCTTTCTGTAGGTGTGGTACACTAGTCCTGTGTCATAGGCGTAGTTGCACAGACTGTGTGCCTGCTGGCCCACCATGGATGCACAGTGCAGCTGGGATCAGTCACAGAATGCTGTGCTGGGTTGCCAACACAGTGCTTGTACCGTACCACCCAGGCAGTGCCACGCTGCTGTCATGCCTTTCTGCACTCTGGGACCTGCACTGGCACTATCGTGCTGAAGGACCGCACTACACCACTGTGGTGCACGAGCTCCTTTGGCCTGCCCCAGCTGAGTGCACTGCTGCCGGCATGGCTGGTGAGGGGTCTTCACCCAGCCAGAGCTGCCATAGAATGGTGTACTATCTGGTGGGTGGGCCATGGTCAGGGGTGCAGCCAGGCATGTAGACATGTGCATGGGTCTGAGGTGGTTGGCCCTGTTGGCATCAGCTGTCCTACACTGTTCACCATGACCATGCCCCACTTCTACCTTTCCCCGAGCGTGATACAGCACCTATCACACTGTGTGCTGGCAGCTCCACATGGGGTACACCTGCACACATCACTGCCTAGGGGGCAAGCCCACTGTCCTGCCATGTGCAGGTCCATTCCATTGCTCAGGTATGCAGTGCATATGGAGGCAGTGTACCCATCTACTGTTGATGTGTGCATTCCACTGTTGATACAGTGCTGCCTGTGGGCCAGGACCACCCGACATGGCACAGGGTGCCACTGTGCTGTCGGCTGTGGATGATACCTAGTATTGAGGCCCAGTCGTGTGGTCTGCACATGCTGCTGGCTGCGGCTCCCCCCCCCGCATGGCTACCCACGGTTGTACTGCTGTTCACACGTCCTCACACCGTGGCCCAGGTGCTGTTTAACCACCGGCCCAAGGGGTGTGGGGTTAGTGGCAGTGACCAATGACCTTAATGCCTGCCCCAGGGTGGATTGGTATCTGGGGGCATGTGGCACTGGTGTGTGCCTTGGCCATTAGGTGCAAACCATCAACCGAGTGCCTCCCCACCCCAATCCAGTAGTTCACGGGGGTGTCCATGGGCCATGGCCGCACATGCCCATGCCCAAGGATGTACCTGGCACGGTGTGACATGGGCACCGCTAGGATGGCGCACGTACCCACACTGCACCCCTGACATGTGCACTCCACACAGCTGGGGCCATGGCCCTGTCACACTGTCACTGTGCCGCTGCAACAGGGATGTTTGTCTGTGTGGTGGGGGTGTATCACTCCAGTGGTGGGCTGCCCCACATGTTGGTCTGTGCGCTGTATCCATTC
Source organism: Neoceratodus forsteri (assembly GCA_016271365.2). Lineage (NCBI taxonomy): Eukaryota > Metazoa > Chordata > Ceratodontiformes > Ceratodontidae > Neoceratodus > Neoceratodus forsteri. The sequence continues at coordinate 998,720,796 of CM028133.1, forward strand.
CTGCTGCTACGTCCTTCCATGTAGTGCCTTCCATGCCTGTGTGCGGCACATGGTGGCTCATGTCCCGGCTGTCCCATGCATCACAGGTTGGGGGCCTCCACACGTCACTTCAGACTGTGCGGGGGGGCCAAAACAGGACATGGCCAGTGCCGGACACACAGGTGCATGTCTGCATGCCCAGCTGGCTGTGTACCACTGTCCCTGTACCACACCCTCCATGTCATGCCTGTCGGGTACGCAATGGCTGCCTGTCTGCATTGCCACCCTGCTGTCATTGCAGGCATGCACCTGGCCACATCCATCCTGTGCAGGGTTGGTCATGGCAGGGTGCCCTGGGGGCCATCTAGGGCCATGTGTGGGGACATGCCTGTGAGATGAGGACTGTGGGGAGGTTGCAGCACCCATAGGCACTGGTCACTGTGGCATGTATGGCTGTGTACTAACCCATGTCCATTCCCTCCATAGCTCCACAGCGGACACATATGGGTCTTCGGTGAGTATATGCCATTTCTCAACATGCACAATTCCAATGCCTGTACAGCCCTGTGTACCTGACATTGTTGTTATCTGTCCCCTGTGTAGGATTCAGCTCCATCGCACAGGCCCAGGTAGGTTCACGCTGCCACACCACAGCTGCTCTGGCGGTCCCCGTCTGTGCCACAGGCTTATGTTGCCCTGCTCTTTTTCCATCCAGGTGTGCCTCGCGATCCAACTGCACCACCCACTCCAATCACCACGGTGCACAGTCCAGGTAGGTATCTGTCATCCTTCATGCCCATGCCCACGGTTGGCTTTGGGACTGCCCCATAGGCACCTGGGGGTCGTGGCCGCATGCTGCTCTGCATGGGGGTGGTGGTGTGCATGTGTGGGAGGGCTGCGTGCAGTGCTCCACATCCACACCATGCAGGGTCTGGCTGCGACATGCCTGTGCAGGGGACAGGTGCCGTGTTAGTGCACTGTGGTCACTGTGTGCCTGGCCCCTGCATGGCACTGCTCGGCCTTTCCATTCCTTATGTTGTGCCTGTCATTGGTGTGGGTGCACCTCCTGAAGTGGTGGCCCACAGTTGCTGTCCTGTGGCCCGGCCCTGACCCATGTCCCATGGTCAGTGTCCAGTGTTGAACATGGTGGGTGGGGGTGGCCAGCACATGCACGGTGACACTGTGTAGTGATGTGTGTGCCATTTGTTCTCCTGTTACAGGTGCCACGCAGGTGACCATTATGTCCTCAGGGTCATCCCTCAGCCTCATCAGGCATGCCCCAAACTTCACCCCCTTTGAGATGGTGCTGCTGATCAACTGCATTCAGCAATGGGGTAGGATGCTGCTGCCACCTGGGTGCCGGAGGAGCAGTGCCGTGGAGCAGGAGTGGCCATGGACTGCCATCGGTGCATGCATGGCGGAGATGACAGGAACATGCCGGACCATCTGCCAGCTGACACACTGCTGGCAGGACATGTCATGGAGGGAGGCTGGGATCCTGCAGAGGATGCTCAGCATGGCACGGTGCAGAGACACGGACATGCAGTCTATGCAGGTCCCCAGTGTTGGTAAGTATGCCTACAGCTGTTCATCCATTGCAGCAGTGCTGGTGTAGTGGCCATGGTTCATGGTACCTCACACACACTCACCTGTCCCTTCACCCCACAGTTTCCACTGGCACGACCCACAGTATGCAGCAGAGCCACATCGGCAGCCTCAGGCAGGAGGCGCTTCACTGGAGGTCAGATAAGTACATACTTTGGTCCCCTTGTGCCTTGGCCATGGCAGTCGGCAACATTGTGGCATGTGCTGCACCTTCACATTGATTGCCTATGTGTGTGTGCCCCCCTGTCTGGGTCTGGCACTGACCGCATCCTTTACATCCCTACAGGTGTCCATAGCAGACTGCCACAGTGGCAGATGGCCCTGCTGAGGGCTATGGCTGAAGTGAAGGCCCGCAATGCAGCGGAGTACCTGCTGCGCACCCAGCGCAGGCAACGGAGGGCCAGGGTACTGCCACCGACCTCATCCTCCTCCTCCTCCACCTCCTCTGCAGTGGTGGCATCCATTGGGAACCTTGCCACAGTTGACACACAGCCGGATCAGGGGGACCCCACTGATCTTGGGCAACAGGGGCCAGGACAGCCACAGACACCCAGCCTGGCTGCAGAGTATGCAGTTGCAGCTGACGGGGACTGCTGATGAGGACTTTGCAGCAAGGGCAGGTGAGGATGCCCCGCCGCCTTACACTGTGCCATGCACTGCTGGCCCTATAACAGGGAACACTGGACCACAGCAGGAGGCAGACATGACAGGGATGCAGCAGGGGGAGGCATTTCCTGTTGCAGCTGAGGGACCTGGTTCTGATCCTGTACAGGGTGGAGGCCTGGACCGGGAGTGCCTTGTGCTGCCGGTGTCAGCCATTTTGCAAGACATTGGGCACCTCCATGGGTCGGTGGGTGCACTCCTCAATGAATTACCGCAGACCTAGATCCCATGGGGCTGCAACAGCCGGACATGGGTGGGCTTGTATATAGGGGTGGATGGTATTGGTGGGAGGGACTGTACATATGGGTGTTGTGGGTTGTCATTGGGTAGGTGGGGCTGCTTATTCATGTTGTTTTTGTGGGTGGGATTGTGTTTTGGTTGTTGGGCCTGTGTTGGGTTGTTTGTGGGTGTGGGTTGGTGTGCAGGGTTGTTGTCGGTGGCTGTTTGGGTTTACTGTTTTATTACTGTATGTTGCTGTTGCCTGTTATTCATCCCCATCCCCCTTCCATTGTTACCCTGTATCTCTGTACCCGTTGTTTATATGAAACCTTTTGCCATACACACTGTGTCACTATGTCTTTCCAGGTGTGCATGGCTGTGTGTGTGTGTGTGTGTGTGTGTGTGTGTGTGTCTGACGCCATACATATGGGTGCACACTGGTGGTGGTGCCTGCTGTCCCCAGTGTTCCCTCCCTTTGCATCAGGTTTGTCAGGAGGTCTAAACTTCACTGTCTGGTTCTTGGCAATATTGGGAATGTAAGAAATCACAGACACATTACGTAAGAGTAATAAACTTGTTTATTACTACCAAAGGATAAATCACAGTTGCCCTAAGCAGTTCTTACCAATACGAACCGGGAACCAATGCTAAGCGTTCTGTATACCTCGAGGTTTCTTCGTGTCTCTTGGGGTCTCCGAGGTATAAGACTCAGTGTCTCACATTATATACCTTTAATAATTTCTATGGTTACTGCAAGATATAAACATTTCTAGTTACAGAAATGAGCCCTATTGGCTAAATTAGTGGTGGCTCCATGGTCCAAGATGGCATTATACAATTTTGTAGTAATCATCAGTTTGTAAAACAAAAGAATACAGTTCTTACACTAATCAGTGTAATGGTACAAATCACCGAAAGGTGGCAGTGCCGACTTACATATCATAATCACTACAAGGACACAGATGTCCTAACATCTTATAAGCAAGAAATACATAGAAAATATATATGTATTAGAAAGCAAAGTGCACAGTATAACAATAACATGCATACATATCTACTCTTATATGGTAGATGCCCTATGCCCTATATGTTAATAAAACATATGCCTAGACGCTAGCTGTCTATGCTGTACCTCTGGGGGTATCAATAAGGTTGTAGAAACCTTGTGTAACAGGTTGGTGTGCTGTTTGTGCTGCTCACAGCCCAGGCCACTGTCCCCAGGCCACTTCTGCGTGGTGTCCTGTGTGCTGTGGGTCACCCTGCATGCTATGGTGTCCATGCCACCTCACACTGTACCTCCCAACTGTGTGGTGGCACAGTGCCTGTGCTGCACCCTTCTACCTCTGGGTACCATTGCTCCCTGCAGGTGGCACCACTGGCACGGACGTTGGTGTGTCTCACCACCATTTGTCCACTGGTCTGTGCCACCCGGTGCTGTGTCCCTGTCATGGTTACACTGTTTACATGTATCAGTGGCCATGGCAGGGAAGTTGTGCCTGGTGGCGCCATCATCCCAGCATTGTGCCTGTGGCCTCTGTGCACCCTTTGTACCCTGTGCCAACACTGCCCCTGTGTGCCGTCTTACTCAGACACTCTCTATCTTATCTCCCATGGTGTGTTGCTGTGTGTCCAGCCTGTCTGCCCATGCTTCTTTATATGCTGTGTAAGTTACACCTGCTCTCACCTGATGTAGGTTACACCGGCTGGTCTTGATGTAAGTTGTGGCACTGCTGCTTCTAGAATCTTGCCCTGGCATTTCTCTTCTGTTTTCTTGGTGTATGTTCAGTTGTGCATTGGAGTACCTGCGGGTATGTTGAAACTGTGGCGTAAGTCACAATTGGAGTACTGCGTTGCATCAATGTGCATCTTGCAATGTAGAATTGCGTTTGGCGCATTTGCTGGACATATTTGCGACTTGCGCCATTCCTGTTGGTGCATCTACATTTCGCTTTGGCATATGCTTTCTAGAATCAGGCCCAGGGTGTCTATCCTGGTTCTTAAATCTCTCATTGGATCATTGAGCTTATTGACCAGGGCGCTGATGGTAGATGGGTCATGGCCAAATTCTGTATCCGGCAAGCTCCCCTGCTGCTTGTGAATATTTATGACTGTAAACAAGATGATCCCAACCTTTTCTGTGCTCTTAATGAGGCCTTACTGTCCCATTCTGGCCTCAACACCCCTATCCTCCTGGGAGGGGAGTTTATTCACCCTTGAGGTGAGCTGGGACAGGAACTTGGGGAAGCTCAAACCCCATGTTGGGGACCTTGCTGCAGTAGTTGAGCTGATGACCATCCATGCCCTCCAGGATATCTGAAGGTTGCAACACCTCACCTCTCTGATTTTTTGTTTTCATCACTAGTTCATAATACCTTTGGTAGGTTAAATTTCTTGCTTATGTCCCCCACAGAGACCCAGGTGGTGCCCTCCTCTACTATTGTGTCTTTGTACCTGTCTGACCATGTGCTGGTAGTACTCACAGTTGCCTGGGGCCCCCCACTCTGCCTCCCAGACTCTGGACACTCTTCTCCTTTGGGACAAGGATTTGTATGTTTCTATGTTATACTGGAATATATATATGCCAATATATGTATATGTAGATGTATATATATTTGTCAGAGTGTGTGTATCACAACAATTAGAAAGCACAGTTAGGTGATTCAGTGGTTAGTGCAAAAATTGCTAATCTACATTTACAAGCAATCTAGATCATTTTCAAGTCTTATGCATGTTATTGCTGATTTAAATGAGGTGTCTAGTAGCAGCCCCCCACCCTCACCCCCCAATCTCCCTCAGAGCCTGTAAAGAAGAACACTGTCCCTTGATGATTTTTTTTAATCTGTAAAAAAAGGTCCATCACTGATGCAAACCCGCACCATCAACCTGACTTCCCACTGAGCACCCACCTCCCCACATCCCCCGGACCCCTCACACACCCTCACTTTCTTGAACAGATCCCAATGTGAAGATCCACTGTCCCAGGGAAGATACATCTTGTTGCTGGAACTGGACACTGCAATATGAGAAATAATTTAAGTGCCATTGAAAACCCATTGAAATACATTCAACTGCACTTACCTCATTTCTCATTTAGCAGTCCCCAGTTCCAGCAGCAAGACATGTCTTTGATGGGAGAGTGGATGTTCACATTGGGACCTGTTCAGGTGAGTGAGGGTGTGTGGCAGAGTATGGGGATGTGGGGTTGTGGGTGCTCAGTGGGAGATCGTGCTGGGGGGTGGGAGTCACATTACCACCTAGTCTGCCCAATTTATCACTGTCTAGTGTGAGGCTCCATGCCCAAACTGAACTCTGGAGCCCCCCCCCCTTGCCTCCAGGATTCCCTTGTGTGTATCCCACTCCTTCTTAAAACCTTTGACCATCTTAGCCCCAACCATCCCCTCTGGTAGGCTATCCCAGGCATCTACCACCCTCTCCATGAAAAATATTTTCTCACATTTCCCCTGAGACTTTCCTCCTCTAACTTCTTTTTGTGTCCCCTTGACTGAAAGCATCTCTTACTTTGGAAGATGCTTCCTTCCTGTACTCTGTTTACACCGATGATGTATTTGTGTGTCTTAATCATGTCCCAATCTCCCTCCTTTCCTCCAGGGAATACATATTTATCTCCTTTAGTCTATCCCACAGGCTCTGCAATATTTTACTTGCCCTCAGCTGCACCGCCTCCACTCTGTCTATGTTCTTTCTCACAAATCCACAGTCGGGAGCGCAAAAAGCGATCAGCACCAAATAAATGTAATATATAAGTGAAGACTATATTATACGTTTTTAAGTTGCAAAAAACACACATTTATTCTAGTCTTCTCATACAAATAATAACATCTGGTGCAAAAAACAGAGTGCTGTAACAGACAAAACACCCCTAGCACCTCGACTCCCACGAGTCTTCAGAGGGGGTCTTTCTCAGATGGGCCTCAAGAACTGGATACAGTATTCCAGGTGCAGTCTCATGAGTGTCTTATACAGGGGCAAATTTGACCTCCCTCTTTCTACTCATGATACTCCTCCCTATGCATTCAAGCATCTGGATCACCTTCCAGGCACCTTATTGCACTGCCTACTTTCTCTTAGGTCCTCCAAGATGACAACTCCCAGGTCCCTTTCCTGCTTTGTGACTGTCACTACCTCCACACTTAGTTCATACTTTATCCCTGGATTCTTCTGCCCTTTGTGCATGATCCTGCACTTCTTTGCATTGAATCCTAGCTGCCATTCTTCAGACTGTTTCATCAGTTTTCTAAGGATTTCCCTAATTATTTCAACACCCCCTAGAGTCTCCATCCTATTTCATACCTGTGTATCATCCGTGAAGAGGCATACCTTACCCTCCAGTCCCTCTGCAATGTTCCCAAAAAAGATATTGAAGAGGACCAGCCCCAACACCGACACCTGTGGCACCCTGCTCATCAAGTCTCACTCTCAAGAGTACTCCCTGTTTACCACAAGCCTCTGACTCCTGCCATTCAACCAGTTCTCCACCCACAAAACTATTTTAGGATCCACCCCTAGAATGTGCAGTTTTTTAATCACCCTTCTATTGGGTTAAGTGTCAAAGGCCTTTCTGAAGTCCAGATAGACCACATCCACCTCACCTTCCTGGTCCACTACCTTAGTTACCCAGCCATGTTGTAGATTAGTACAATGAGTTAGTGCAAAATGCAGTGCTTATCCTAAATACAGTTAAAGTTAGGGTTAGATGTATAAGTAAATAAATGCCATATAAGGCAGTGTATGTGCATTAGTGTGTGCGTGTGTGTGTGTGTGTATAGCAATGCTTTGTGTGTGTTGACAGTGCACTGCTATGTTATACTGGAATAGATATATTTGTGTGTGTGTGTGTGTGTGTATGTATTTGTCGGTGTGTGTGTATACAAATTAGAAAATGCAGTTAGTTGGCACAGCGGTTAGTGCAAAAATTGCTAGTCTACATTCCCCCACTGTATAGATCAGTTTCAGCCTTATGTATGACATTGTTGATTTAAATGAGTTGTCTAGTGGCAACCCCCCACCCTCGGATGTCTCTCTAAGCCTGAAAAGAAGAAATCAGCCCTCAATGTTTGTTTTTCTTAATCTGTTAAACTGTGTATAGACAGTGTACTGATATGTTACACTGGAATATATATATGCATATATATATATATATATATATATATATATATATATATATACAGTATATATGTGTGTATATATATATATATATATATATATTAGTGTGTGTGTATCACAACAATTAGAAAGCACAGTTTGTGGCTCAGTGGTTAGTGCAAAAATTGCTAGTTTACATATTTCTCACTGCCCAGAATACCATCATTTTGCAGCTATATAGGCTCATGCAAGAGTTTGTTTTGTTAGTCTCCATTGCTCTAGTGATAGGGGCATGCCTCCCTCTTCTACTGTACAACATAATCATGTATTGCCTTATATTGTTCATACAGGTTGTGGACATGTGCAGGTAAGAATTTCACTGGGGTCCTACTATCTTCAGTTTTAGCTGATGTTGTGATGGTTATTATTGATTTATTTATTTTGCATTTGGTAACTAGGTTGACTCTTTAGCAGAAACCTGTTCATTTGCAAGGATCCAGGAAACAGTACACGCATAGTAAATATACATGAATAAAATATACAGTAACATGCATTTGTCAATGCTAACTGTTCACTGCTTGCATTGCTGTTGCACCAGGTCTTGCTTGCATACATTTTTATTATATATTTACACAGGATAAACCAGAATAGATGCAATATAAGATTTTCAGTGATGTTCTTTTACAAATTTTTAGTTTGTATTTATGCGAGATAGGCAAGCTGAAAGGCAATATCTAATTTTCAGTGGGCTCCTACATTTTCAACAGTTTTTTTATGACCTGACTTTATGATCAAGACAAGTGGAACTTTTTCAAATGTCATCCAAAATGTGATTTTGCAGTGCTACTGCAAAAACTAGTTTTGGAGGGAATTTGGAAAAATTACTTCCTGTTTGAAGGTGGGAGGCTGAATGGGTCGTGGACTCATTGAACAACCTCCCTAGGGAGGTCATTGGTGTGCAAACAGTGAGGGAATTAAACAAATGCTTTGGATAGACACAAGTGAACACTAACTATAGGGAAAAAAACAGACAAGGGATATGGAGTTATTAGTGTAATGGGCAGACTAGATGGGCCAGGTGGTCATCTACATATAAACATAGAAACATAGACTTTGACGGCAGATAAGGACCGATAGGCCCATCTAGTCTGCCCATTTCACTACCTACAGGATAGGCCGCAGATCCTAGTTAACCAACAGCCTATATCTTTCTAGACCCCACAACTTCCTTAGGAAGGCTGTTCTATGCATCCACTACCCTCTCTGTGAAATAATACTTCCTCACATTGCCCCTGAACCGCCCTCCTTCTATCTTTAAATTGTGTCCCCTTGTTCTTGCAAGTCTCTTTTTCTGAAAGATGCTACCCTCTTGGACTTTGTTGATTCCCTTGAGGTACTTGAAAGTTTCTATCATGACCCCTTCTCCTTCTTTCCTCAAGGGTATACATATTAAGCTCTTTAGTCTCTCCTCATACGGCTTCTCTTGCAGACCCTGCACCATTTTAGTTGCCCTCCTCTGGACTGCCTCTATCCTGTCTATGTCCTTGCGGAGATGGGGTCTCCAGAACTGGACACAGTATTCCAGATGGGGTCTCACCAACTGTCTGTACAAAGGGATAACAACTTCCTGTTTTCTGCTGCTGATGCCTCTCCCTATACATCCCAGTATACCCCCGGCCCTCCCTACTGCCTTCTCACATTGCTTGCTAACCTTAAGGTCATCTGATATGATTACCCCCAGGTCCCTTTCCTGTTTTGTTGTTCTTACTACCTCCCACCCATTGTGTATTCTTCCCTGGGTTCTTGTTTCCAGTGCATTATTTTGCACTTTTGCATTGAATCCTAGCTGCCATACGTCTGACCATTCCTCCAACCTTGCCAAGTCCCTTTTCATCCTTTCCACACCTCCCTGTGTATCAACCCTGTTGCAGATCTTTGTGTCATCTGCAAAAAGGCATACTTTTCCTTCCAGTCCCTCTGCAATGTCACTGATGAAGACATTAAAAAGGACTGGACCCAATAATGAACCCTGCGATACCCCACTAGTAACCGCCCTTTCTTCAGAGTGGACTCCATTTACAATTACCTTCTGTGTCCTGTTGTCCAGCCAATGTTTTACCCAGGCTACCACCCTGGGACCCACTCTCAGGCTGGTTAATTTGACTATCAATCTTTTGTGTGGGACTGGGTCAAATGCCTTGCTAAAGTCTAGGTAGGCCATGTCCACAGCCCCTCCCTGGTCTACTACTTTGGTCACCCAGTCAAAGAAATCTATTAGACTCGTCTGACATTACCTTCCCGCTGTGAACCCATGCTGCCTTGGATCCTGTGCTCCACTGACCTCTAGGTACTCAACTATTCTTTCCTTCAGACATCTGCCGACATAATCTATGTATGTATCTATGTTCGGGAGGGGTAACACAGGGGATTTGTTGAACATTACAGGTCAGCATCTGCAAAAATAATGCTATGAGTAAATGTTGGAACAATTCAGTGTTTCTTCATAACTTAGTTGTTGTTTTCACATTTTGACCTCAAAGTTTCAGCATAGTCTTTTTATTACCACTCGTTCTAAACATGGCAGGTGTCATTTATAAAACAGTGGCTGAAATGTCATTTTGCACCACAAGTGTGAAAACAAATTTTGGACAGGATCTCAAGAATCATGGCTGTCACATTCATGAGGTGGTGTGAAAAAATGGCTATGTTCAAAATTTGGGGTCAAAATATTTAAAATCACCAAAGTTACAAGTGTGCATTGAAAAAGTTCACTGTATGCTCATACCTTTGTTATTTTTTACTGCGTTTACCACAAATTTTCCACATAGCCTTCTTATTGTCCCATATTGCCTTCTCAGGACCCCACCTCATGAAAAAGGTGGAGAACCTGTACAAATCCTGCCCAAAAGTTGATATTGTACCACAAGTGCAAAAACACATTTTGGACAGGGTTTCAAAATGAAAGATGCAACATTCATGAGGTGCTGTGAAAAATGACTATGTTGAAATGTTGTGGTAAAAATGTTGCAAATGACCAAAGTAAAGAGTTTGCATTGAAAAATTTCAACATACGCTCATAAATGTATTGTTATTAAATATTTGTTACCCAAACTTTCAACATAGCCTTCTTATAGCCACACTTTATCAACAAGGGTGGAGAACATTTTGAAATCCTGCCTGAATGTTGATTTTGCACAGTAACCACAAAATTCAACTTTGGGACAGATTTGCATAATTTCACCGCCATGGTTCATGAGGTGAGGTCTCAAAATGGCCATGTTCAAAATCTGGGTAAAATATTCAAAAATGACAGAGTTATGAGGGCAAGTTCAAAACCCATTGACATACATTGAACAATATACCTGATTTCCTTGTTTCTAGTACAGAACAGAAGAGTGAAGCTGCTGGTCTAAACAAGATTACAGTGTTAGACCCCCAGTAACTAAGTAAGGGGTATGGTGTGACGGGTGGTGGGTGCTGAGCGGGAGGGTAATGGTGGCAGCAGCAACAGACATCTATGGACAGTCTTCTTTTTTATAAGGTGCATAAAAGCAAAAAATGTCTCTGAGGAATGATTTCCTTCATTTCAGATACTGAAATTGGAAATTTGGCACATCAGTGTCAGTGAAATGTTTGACAGCACTGGGGGTGGGCTCCCTGGTGTTGCATAGTGAAAATGGACAGGGTGGAGGTAGTAGCTGGCACAAGGGATTTGGCACCCTGGTGTCAGAAAAAGAATGGGTGCTGAGTGACTGGATTAGGTGGGGGGAGGAAAACAGTGGGGTGCAGGGTATTAGCTAGTGCTGAGGATGGGGCATCCAGGTGCTGGAAAATTAAAAAAGAAGGGGTGGGAGTGATTGAGGGATGAGTTTCTTATGTTTGGTGGTACTGGGTGTTGGATCCCTAGTGGTGTCACACACTGAAAACCCACAGGATGGGGGGTAGTAGCCAGCACCGGTGATTGGGCACCATGGTGTTGGATGATAAAGAAGGAAGGGGTGGGAGGGTATAACTGCTAGTTTTCTTTATTTTAGGTTATGTTGGAGTGGAGAAGCCACAACAGGCTGATTAGCTCTGCTTGCTGGGTGGTGTTATGCTGATCAAAGAAAAGATATACCTTATGATTGGGTGGGCTATTTCCATTGAAATACATTAAGTTTCAGCCTAGCAAGATATGAACCATGTTATGATCAGCCTGGCTGATAACTGGTATGACACTGATGAGCCCCTTGCAGACTGCTCTACGTTGGACTGACAGTGATACAGCTCTCAAAACTCACTATCATAACAAAACGTTCACTTTGCATGCAAGCACAAGGGTGCACATAAAAATGGATTCAAAATAATAGGCTGCAAGTGTTGTTCTAATAGATGTTAAAGTAATAACACTGGTGGGTTGAATTAAGCTACTGTTTTAACAAAAGTTAAAAATTCAATTGGGAGTTGCATGGCAACAATAATAAAGGTAAACATTTTATCTAGAGATTTTATCTAGAGTATTCTTCTTTCTTTTTCCTTTTTGTCTTTTTTATTTTGTAAAACTCGTTTAAAATGTGGCAAGTTTTAATCAAATTGTCTGTATTCTCCATGTATAGCAATTCCTCAACATCCTTTTCATGATGACAAAAGTTAAAAATCCTACAATATGAAGTTCCTGCAATCAGCTAAGCAGGGAATACAAGACAGTTCTTATGTTCCCAGTGAAGCCACAGTACCATTATCAGCTACCAAAAAAAAACAACAAAAAAAAAACTGTAAGATAATAACTAAGAAGTTTTATTTATTTTTTTATTTCAGGTACCTCAAGGGAATCAACAAAGTCCAGGAGGGTAGTATATTTCAGAAAAAGAGATGTGCAAGAACAAGGGGGCACAATTTGAAGATAGAGGGAGGATGGCTCAAGGGCAATGTGAAGAAGTATTTTTTTCACAGAGAGGGTGGTGGACACATGGAACAGCCTTCCTGAGGAGGTCATGGGGTCAAAAACTGTGGTGGAATTCAAGAATGCATGGGACAAACATAAGACAATTCTGGTGGGGGGCAGGAAGAAGTAGGCTGCTGGTTAACTAGGATCTGCAGCTTATCCAATAGGTAGGGAAATGGGTAGACTGGGTGGGCCAAGCAGTCCTTATCTAACTTAAAAGTCTGTGTTTCTATGTTTCTGTTTAAAAAACTAGTAATCAGGAAAGACATCCTGGGATAAAGTTCATTTCGAAATGTAACCCTGGTGGAAGGATGCAAAGGAGAGTTAAGGCAAAGGTGCCTCTTAAAAAAAAAAATAGCTAAAGCAAATTCATCAACTGAAAATACAGTAATGCAGATGAGTAAACAAATACGATGCTGAACACAGAACAAGTAGAGTTATTGAAAAAATATTGAGCACTGACACATTAAGTGCTGAAATAATAAAATACAAAAGTGCAGGGCTTTAGTGCAGCTTGTACGAAGTACTGCAAATGCTAAAGTACATGATGTAGTAAAATACTGAGGCCCAGATATTCAGAAATGCACCAAAGCCCAGTGCAAGTCCAGCACAGTGCAAATCTGATGCACCATGGTGCAACAGGAGCCATATTCAGAGATTGTGCATGCCACACTGCGCCAGCACAACCCAGTTGAATATGGCATGGTTGCCCAATGGAGCAAACAGAGTTGCGCTATGGCGCAGAGATGCTCCAGTATAACTGTGGGAGCAGAGCAGCAGAGCAACAGAGGGACGTACAGCACAGAGAACAGACCCAGGGACAGAGCAAGGCACACACAGGCACCCAGACACATGATCCCAGAACACAACAGTGGCACAGATAGCAGGCAACAGGAGGTGCCAATGACCAATGGAGGGCCACCAAGGGAGCCCCTCTGCAGGACACTGGACATGTCCCCCTCCCAAACCATAGCAGGCCACACAAAGGACCATGCAGTCAAGCACACACATGCCACACAGGCACACAGAAAACCCACAAAGTTGGCACTGAATGTGCCGGGTGGCAGGTAGCATGGCAGATCACATGGGACAGGCTTCACAACGCCAAGCAGGGGCCCCAACACAGCATGCAGACAGTACCTGACCAATGACCATAGCTGTGTGCCACCACCACACACACAAAACTGCCACACACCCCTGACAGCTGCCTCATGGGCACCCCAAGGCACAGCCACCGACCCAGGGGATGGACACCACCACAGTGGGACACACCACAGCACACAGCAGTGAACCATGGAAGCACAGCATGCACCCCTTCACAAGCACACCACATGGACAGTCATTGGGCCACTGCAGCATGGCTCCTCACACCACCTGTAAAGCAGACACAGGCAGGTAAGTCAGAAAAATATATTGTGAAGCAAACTATTTACATAAAACTAGGGGCTGGGAAAGGGTAGGTACAGCGAGGGAAGGGGACATGGAACAGGGATTGTACAGTGGGATGGGGACTGTAGGGGAAGGTACATCAAGGGGAAACAGGGGGAAAACAGGGGCAAAACTAATGGTGGCCCCATATGGCCACCCCGGCAAGCCAGCACTCCCTCCTGTCGGCCTGCAGCATCCTCTGGATCAGCACCACCACCTCCAAGGTTGAAGAAGCCACAAGCAGTGTCTGGTGCAACAGTCAGCTTAGCATCACCCTTGGAGGTTGTCACTGCTGAATACCTATAAAAAGTGACAGGACAGGTGATCAGTGAAATGGCCCAAGGAACCATGTGCACCCATAGTGCGCAATGGGCCACAGGAACACACACCCCTGGAGGGCCCATAATGGCCACCCACAGGGGGGTGGGCCAACACCAGCCAGCAATGTGGCACACCATGACATTGCAGAGAGGTGGTCCCTGTGGCACAATGGTCACACAACTGCACAATGACAGTCGCATGGCACAGTGCACCAGCAGTGCCACAGCAACAACAGTGCCATCCGGGTGCATGCCCACCCCACCAACAGCCAGCACACATGTCCAATGGATGTGCCACAGTGGCATGCACCATGCATGGTGCGACACACACAGCTGCCACAGCACATGGCACAGGCAGCCATGCCGGCACCCACTCCCCCTGCCACCCCCCCGGACAGTACAAAGGACCATGACAGTGTCTACCTGCCCCCTGCAGCCCTGCTGGTGCTGGTCCAGTGCTCTCATGGTGCACTGCTCCCTGCTGTGCTGCTGCAGCCCTAACCTGCCACTGGTCCTCAGGTCCTGGGAATGGAAGGAAGACAGGTGCACATCAGTAACCAACCACAGCAGCTACCCTTCCAACCCCTGTGCACAGAGCAAGCCCCTGCCCGACATGCCCCACATGCCTGCATGGCCACATCACAACACAAGCAGGATCATGAAATTCCACTCCATGATGTGCAAAATGCCATGTACCCCTGTGCAGGGCATGCCAGGCAGCCAAGCCAACACCACAGTACAGCACCAGGGCAGACATGCAACATGGGATGACTTACCTGGCTGTGGCACAGCTCCTCACCTAGCGAGTGCCTGCAGTCTCCTCAACCTATCCAGGTCCTGTCGCATGAGGTCCCCATAGTGGTGGTGGCATTACTCACCTGTTCTGGGCATCCCCCTTCCCGTGCTCCAGGCTGTCAGCTATCTCTTGCCACACAGTGCCCCTGGCCCGCTGCAGAGGCACCTGCTCAAAGAACTGGGGGGGCATGGGGCTCCACACAGGCCACAAGGTTGGCCAACTCCACCTGAAATGTATTCTGTTTCTTCCCTGCACCATAGTCACTATATCACATTCAGTGGCAAAAATGATGGGAGGAGGTGCATGTGTCCACAACATGTGCCTGATGGACAATGCACGGGAGCAAGCGCAGTGCCCATCCATTGTGCAGTGCCGAGGAGGCACAGAATGGGCATGACTATGCAGTGTTAAAGGGTCAGAGGTCTGACCTAGGGGTCAGGGGTCACCTGCCTTTGCACACGTGCACAATAGGGCACAGCACCCCATGTGCGACCATGCACGTAGCTGGCCATGCACAACATGCATGATGCCACTGCATCATGCTGTTCGTGCATGGTATGTGATTGACACCATGACAACATGATGTCCATGTGCACTGCAGGCCTGCGCACTGCGAATGCTTGTGCATTGTTAAACCACGACTTGTTCTGGTGCAATCTCATTGTACATGGTGCACTATCTCGATAAGCAGACACCATATGTAAATGAGCTCATCAGCCAATGCATGGTGCAGTGGGTGCATTATCATGTCATTACTGTTGTGCATAACCTCATTTGCATGTATTGTGCCTTATAAGCACCACGGCACAGCACAGGCCATGGACCGGTATTGCAACCTTGATAGGTAAGTTGTGCATGCCGCTGCAGCTACTGGGAGCAGAGAGCACTGCAGTGTGAGACGGACCAGGGATATGTTGCCACTGACACACTGTGCTGTCCATGTCCACAGGCAGCAACATGTTAGCACATGAGGAGTTCAAGGAGTGGAGGCCTGCATGGAAGCACAGGCCCAACTTCACAAAGGCCAAGACAGATGCCCTGTTTGAGACCTACTTGGACAGGGAGCCCCTATTGAGTGGTGCCACGGCACACCACAGGCCAGGGCTGGTGCATGGGTGGAGGTGGCAACCTATGTGAACCAGCATGACAGTCACCAGCAGTCGACGCAGGAATGCCAAAAGAAGGTGGGTACAGACAAGCGGCAGATTAAGGAGAAGATAGCAGCCATCCAGGCATCCTGTACTGTCACCGGAGGAGGGCCTGTAGATGCACCCACACTAACACTGCAGGAGGAGTTGGTGGCAGCCACCATGCACTACACCATGGTGGAGGGCATGCCTGGAGGAGGATTCCAGATGAGTGGCAGCCTATCACTACATGGTATGCATGACAGACATGCACAGCTGTTGGCATGGAGGGTGCGTACATGGGCATGCTGGTGTGCATGTGGCCGGCATGCATGCCATGTGCATGTGTGCGCACCTTGTGCATGCCATGCTGTAGGACACATGCAGCGCCTGTGTACAGGGGGCACATGTGGGCACTGCATCACTGTCACACTATTTATCTCTTGCAGCACCAGTACACCTCCGTGCAGATGATGGGGCAGCGGCAGCAACAGTGGATGCAGGTACCGCCCCGGAGGACCAGCCATCCACATCCACTGACATCCGCATGCCTGGCAGGCTGCAGTTCAACACCACGGTGCAGGCGGATGTCCTGGACCTAGGGTCAGATAAGGTCCTGGATGTGATTCTGCAGGATGCCAGCCTTGGGATCCTGTGTGTGAGACACAAATCAGGCAGGGTACGACTCCGATGAGGACTACTTTCAGCTCCTGGACAGCATGGGTGACATTGTGGGTGTGTCGCTCCTGCTGGCATCTGACATAGGCACCACACCCAGCACTCTGCCACCGGCGGAACTGCTGCTTGCCACCACTGTGGGTGCAGTGGTGTGTGCTGCACTGGTTGTGCACTGCAGTGGTGGTGGTGTGGCCGTGCAGGTGCAGGACAGTGTCCAGTGGCCAGATAGGTGATGGCTGCAGGCTGCGGCTGCCACCGAGCAGCTGGACACAGGGTCCCCCACCGGTCCGCCTCCCATGCCCATTCCCCCTGCAGACCCCACTGTGCAGTGTCCACTGGAGAGGGGGGGCTGTGCAGCATGGCCAGTCACCACAAGAAGATTGTCATCCACTCAGGAGCCCCAGGACACTGACCTTCTGGCTGAGCACACCCAGCTGCTGCAGGTGTCCATTCAGAAACAGGTGCTGCTAACCTCTGGGGTGCATGCACTGCATGCAGAGGTGTGCCAGTTGGCTGAGCAGCAGGAAAGGGCACTGTGCAGATCCTGGCGGGGTTGCAATGCATGTAGGAGGCCATAACTGCATCCTTGGATCACATTGTCAGTGCGATCATGGATGGCATTGCATTGCTGACTGCCACAGGGTATGGCTGTGCACAGGTAACCCCCCCACAGTGCACTGTCCACCCCACAGACCCAGCATCAGGTGATCCTAGCACAGTCGATACCAGGCTCTGATGTAGGCATCCCAGGCATGCCCAGGACTGGCCTGTTTGGGTGCCTCCACACCCCCATGAGGACACTGTCATGGTCCTGCAGTTCTATCCCTCAGGGGGCTGTTGGAAACCCCCCCCGGTTGATGCACCACCTGTGGCTTTTGATTGGCCCTGGCACAGCTGCCTCCATGACTGTGGTGGCCATGGTACCATGCAGCAGCCCTGATCCGTGGGCTGCCCTGACCGCAGTCTGCAGCTGCTGCCCTGTACACACATGGGTGGTGAGTGTGTGCCCACCAATGGTGTCACGCCTTTGTGTTGTGCTGCATGCTGCCTGTGTGTGTATGTGTCTGTCTGGCCACTGGACCATGTGGCATGAGCATGATGAGGGCAGTCTAGCACTGGTTGCACCTGTGCATTGGTGCAATGCATCTGATCCATGCCACATACCAACACCTGGGTGGGTGAGGGTGTCTGTGTGTGTGTTGCTGTGTGTGGTTATGTGCCACTGACTCCCCTACCTGTGCATCACACCTCTGTGTGTGCATGCCCATTGCCACGCAATGTCCCTGCATATGTGCTGTACCTGTTTGTGTGGCCCATGCTTGTGTACCGCACCACCTACCTCTGTGCACCATAGTACTCCTGTGTGATGGTGTCCCAGTGGTGTCATGCTTGCTGGAGCAGCCGGGGGTCCCTTCGCCCAGGAAGAGGCTGTCCACCACCCTCCGGCCCATGGCCTCCATCGTCCCCACTACTGTCACCCTCATCAGCCTCGACAGCTATCCCATGGTTAATAGCCATGTTGTGCAGTCTGCAGCAGGCCAGAAATAGGCCACAGGCTTTTGAGGGACTGTACTGTAGGGCACAGCCTGATCTGTCTAGACAATGAAACTGTGCATGCCTAAGACACGCTTGATGATGTTGCAAGTGCTGGTGTGTGCCTCGTTGTACTGTTCCTCTGCTTGGGACGATGAGCGCCGGTATGGGGTGAGCAGCCAAGGCCTCTGGTGGGTATGCACTGTCACCTGTGTGGAGGTTGACATGATTAGCTCTCTTCTATTCTATTCTGTGCTGTGCCCCTTGCTTGTCTCTGGTCCCCATTCCAACATGCACACCCTGCCCACCCCCATCCCCAGGTCTACTCTGCCCATCACCCCTTGCCCGTGCCTTACTCACCCACTAGGTGGCCCATGGGAATGTCCCCACATTCAAACCTGTGGCGCAGTACAGAACTTTGCCAGATGAATGTGTCATGTGCATTCCCAGGGTGTGTGGTGCAGACATTGGTGATGTGCTCCATGGCATCGCACACCACCTGCCAGTTGACACTCAGGCTCCCCTTCCTGTTGATGTATGCAATGCCCTTGGGACCAGGTGGCATGTGAATGCCCATGTGGGTTCAGTCAATGGTCCCAATCATGTCAGTCATGTATGCCACCCTGAGGAAGTCCTGCATGGTTGCTGTATGCTCTGCCTGTGTGCTGGGGAAATGGATATATTCTGAAGCACGTGGCAGCAGTGCATTGAGGAACTGTGTGAGCAGGCAGGACATGGCCAACTGGGTTATGCCTGTGGTGTCCCCTGTTGGTCTTTGGAAGCTGCCAGTGGTGATCAAGCACATGACAGCGGTCACATTCATCTCCATGGACATGGCATGGCCCGTCTGGTGGGTTCCTGCATCTCCTCACTGCACAGCTTGCAGATCTGCCTCAGAATGGCCCTGTTCAGGTGGTACCGGCCCATGATCTCCGTGTTACTGTAGTTCTCAAAGGTGATGTGGGCACTGTACCACCTGCGTTGGGCATACCATCGATGGGCCATTCCTCAGCCATGTCACTGTTCCTCCTGCACCCTCACACCCCTCATTATAGCCTCCATCATGAAGGGTGCACTGTCCATGGCCCTTGCTGTCCACTGTCCCCCTGGGTGATTGGCTGCTGGCTGTGTGGCACCTTGGCACATGGTATGGGTTTGTATGTGTGTCTATCTCTCTCTCTCTACCTCTCTCGCCTTCTCCTAGGCCACCTCTCTGTCCCTGTCCCTGTGTGTGTGGCCTTTGTCTGTCTGTCTGTGTCTCTGTCTGTCTCTATCTGTCTCTCTCTCTCACTCTCAACCCTGGTGCATGTGTTGTCTGTGTGTTTGCACCCTGTATTTATAGGAACAAGTCTGCTCGGAGCAACTTTGTTTTGCTCCATACTTGCAGCATGGTTTCATAGTTGAATATGCCACTGCACTGGATATTCATGGTAACGCCCCCTGCACTTGCATCTGCTTTCATTATAGTTGCGCATTGGTGCAATGGATTTTGTGCTGCACACTGGCTCCCGCTGAATATGGCTCCTTGGCGCAATTCCGCACTTGTGCTGGCATAACTGCTCTGAATATCTGGGCCTGAGAGCATTGCATGTACTTAAATACTTAAGGTTGAACATTCTAAACTATAAAATATAAGGCATGGTTTACCCAAAGTATTACATGAGCATAACAGTGGTAATGAACTGGGTACAAGTCGAGGGAAAAGGGCAGAAAAGTAAAGTAAAAGCTAGGCTTTGGAATACAGCAAAAAAACTTTAGAAACTAGGATAAGAGTGAGAGAAGTCGAACATTTTCAACTTCAGTTTGGCTTCATGTTAGGGCCCATATATTCATTTAAGCTTCAAGAATTTGTTGAAGCACTTTGACTCTGAATGCAGTAATTGGCATGGGGCAAAACAGACAACAGATAGAAACAGAGAGGTAAAAAAAGCCTTGCAGTCAGCAGTGAATACTAATTACTATAGCTCACTTGTGCAGGGTGTTGTAGGTATGCATCTGTTGAGGATTACCATTTGTTGTGTTGTGACAAAATCTGTGAAACCCACTAAAACAGCCACAACCCAGTTTGGGCTATAGTATTAGATAATACTTATTGCTGATTAGAGATCTGTGAAGTTGGTGAACTTCCACTTGTGACTCCGGTGACCTGGGTTCGGGAGTGGACTCGGGTCGCTGGAGGGCCTGCCAGAGGAGAAGACGAAAGCGTCCCACGGCTGCTCGCCTTCTCCGGGGGGAAGAGGGAGGCCAAGGCCCACAGTTTGCCTGACCCTGAGTGGAGGCTTGGGGCATGGTAAGTCCTATTAGCAGGAGAGGCCAGCTGAGACGCATGGTGGATGTTGGTGCATAGCACCTTGGCATCAAGGATGCACATCACAGGAGGAGAAAAGAGAAGGAAAACACCAGTATTGGTCCCCTAGGTGATGGAGACCCAGAAGAGACCCTAATTGCTTGCACCTGCCTGACATCCCCAGTGGATCCAACACCAACAAGATTTTCAGGGTGATGCCACCTCACACCGTACCCACCTGGGCAGTACAACCACAGCTCAATGGGGAACTGCTGGGGCAGAATCGGGGAGGTTGTGGAGCAGGAAGAGACTGCGATCTGTGTCTCCTGAGAGAGTGGGGACAGGTACTGGAGGAAGGAGGTACAATCAGAAATTTAAAAACAAAAAAAGAAATTGGTGAACTTAACTTAGTGAAGTACTTCATGAAGTTCCCTGCTTTCACTTTGCTTGTGGGGGACTTGGCAAAGTGACCCCCTTTGCCTAAGAAAGGCTGTACATAGTAGCATTTTTCTGATAAACATGGTGATGAAGTGCCATAATGCATAGTCTTAGGCAAGCATGCACTGTTCCCACTCCACCACACCACCTAGACCTTTTTCAATGAAGTACCTTCACCTCGCCACTCTAGCACCCATCTTCCTCTTCCCCTCCTTACAGTCCTGGCAACATATTCTATGATAAAACAAATTTGACTTCTCTAAGCCAGTTCCTCCCTCCTTCCCCCACCCATGCCTTATCTCCTAAATACACGCAACCTACTTCATCCACCATGTGCTTGCCCTACAGTGTCAATAAAATGATCACAAAACCCCCACCCAACACCACCCACCATCATCCAATGTCCCTCCTCTCCAGCCCCAGTTTTATTTATGTATTTATTTATTTTATGTATGTTTACAGTCATTTATGCATAATGCATCTATAATATGTAATCTTAAATGTACTTTTCCCATTATTTTGCTGCAATCTAATATGATAAAACATTTTAAGGGAAAGCACCCTACACACGGCAACACAATACAAATACTAGTCTATTTCAGCTGGAGGCTGTATATAGAAATGAAAAAAATCTCAATCAATTTTACTTTAGCGTTGTAGCAACAACTTTCTTAAATTAAGTCCATTATAGCTTGCAATTAGCCCCCCAAAACCAAAAACCCAGAAACACACAAAACATATTGCTTTACTGTATCCCAAATCAATATAAACAAGCATTTGACATTGACGCACGTTCACTTGCAGGTATTTTCAGTAGTGTTTGGTACTGGTACTGGCATTGACAAATGCTTGTGTATGATATGCTTGATCATCGGGAGGAGGGAGGAGGGGAGGGTGGCCCTACAGGGGGACCTCGAGGCTCTGGAAAAATTGTCTAGAAAGTGGAAGCTGAGGTTCAATGCAGGGAAATGCAAGGTACTCCACCTGGGGGCCAAAAACCTGGGCCAAGTGTACACCCTGGGGGAGGCGGGGAACGCTACAAGTCTCGATGGCTGAGAAGGACCTGAGGGTGGTGGTGGATGTCAAGATGAATAACTCTGAGACTTGTAGCAGGGCAGCAGCCAAGGCCAACAGGATGCTGGGATGCATCACTAGGGGGATCACCTCCAGAAGGAGGGAAGTGATACTCCCTCTGTATAACTGCTTGGTGAGGCTGCACCTTGAGTACTGCATGCAGTTTTGGAGGCCACACTTAAAGAGGGACATTAAACTCCTGGAGAGGGTCCAGAGGAGGGCAACCAAAATGATTTGGGTTTGGGGGACAAGACCTATGAGGAGAGGCTCGAAGAGCTAAATATGTACACATTGGAAGAGAGAAGGGACCGGGGGACATGATAGAGGTCTTCAGGTACATGAAGAGGGTAAATAGGGGAGGAACAGTCAGAGTGCTTTGAAGGAAGGAGGAGGGGGCCACTAGAGGGCATGGGTGAAAGCTGAAGGGGGGGAAGATTCTAGGGTGAAAGGAGGAGGTGCTACTTCACTGAGAGGGTGGTGGAGCCATGGAATGCAGTGCCTAGGGGGCTGGTGGAGGCAGAGACGGTGGAGGGGTTCAAGATGGGATGGGACAGGTACAGGGGAAGGGTTCTGGAAGCAAAATCCAATGCAGCAAGAATATCTGGAACTGGGAAGGGAGAAGCCAGAGAAAGAAAGGGGGTCAGCAAGGTCAGCACCCAGGGTGGAGGCTGACAAAACGAGCAGACACAAAAGACTGTTAGGCCTATTCTGCTGGCATTTTAGTATGTTAGTATACTAAGCAGATGTTTGGTGACAGCCATATGAGGTGGGCAGCAGGAACCTCCAATAAGTAAAGATGCAGCATGGCTAATGTAGAAGATGTAGGGGGAGGGGTGTTGAGAGGAGCAAAGGCATTACTATAGCACTCTGGCCAGAATGTTCACTTCACCTGTGACTTTGAAAGCTACGGCCTTTGCACCAATGTAGTGATGATGATCTGCTCATGCATCAACATACTGCCTGGGGCTCAGTATCATACTGCTTGTGGGTAGCAGTAGCTGAGGCCTGGTAGCCTGGTGCTCCTCTGGGAGCCTCAGTGGTGTTAGTACCATGCCATGTGTACTGATCTGTGTGGTTTCGGGGGCACAGACCTGAGATCTCAGAGCCCCATAATATTGTGCAGATTGTACTGGATTTTAGATCTCAGGCTCCTAATGCTTGTACTGATATGTGTAATTGTGTTGGGGGGAACGGAGCGAGACGTCTGGGGGCTTAATTAAAACCCCATAATATAAGGCTGCTTCTACTGCACATTTCAAACTGGTTAGTGCTAGTCAAAAGTAAACTGTCAGATCCTTGCATGTTTCAGTGGGGGGTGAGGGATAGCTGTGTGATCATAAAGTATTTTAATGCCCTGTTCAGGTATTCACTATCATTACAGCTGTGTGATATATATATATATATATATATATATATATATATATATATATATATATATTAGAGGCAAACAACTCCGTTTAATGCATTAGTTAGGTTGTTCCACAGCGACAAAAGTGAGGAATTAGCTGTTAGGGTTTGAAAACCCCTGACCCCTCACCACCCTGATGTCTGCGCCTATCATGTGCGTTATCCTTTATGCTTTTCATTTGCGCTATGCTTTCCGCTATTTTTGCCATTTTCTGTCTACAGTACTGTTTATCTTTCTGTTTCACTTTACATCACCATGCCCATTGACATTTCTGTTTGCAGGCACCATGTTACTATGTGACAACACATCACATGGCAGACCATTCCGGCTTACGCCACCATGTTTACCCTTTCTGTTCTCATTCATGCTTGTGTTACCATGTGCACCACTGTTAACATTTCTGTTTGCGTTGCTGTCCCTGTTAGTATGCACAAGACATCATGTGGTGGGCGCTGGGCCCAAAGGGCCTCGCGTTCCCTGCCACCGATCATGTGGTGGGAGTGCGGGCCCAGAGGGCACCAGGCCCCGCTGCTGCATTACATCTACTATTTCTTGTTATCATTCTCAAAAGAAGGGAAATTAGAGGCAAAAACTCAGTTTAATGCATTAGTTAGAGTTGTTCCACAGCAACAAAAGTGAGGAAATTCGCTGTTAGGGTTGAAAAACCCTTGCACCCCACCCACCCCTCAACCGGCATTGGGGTGTGCATTGGGATCATGAGTCCTAACTCACCCCATTCTCCTATACTTCTGCTGCTTTACACAGGTCATGGGGTGAGAGTTAGGCTGATGATCCCAATGCACACCCCAATGCTACTACGCAGGCCATCCTTATGCTTTCATTTTGCGCTATGCTTTGTTACTTTTTTGCCATTTGTGTGTACCGCACTGTTTCTCTTCTGTTTCACTTTAAGGCTCACCATGCCCATTGACATTTCATTTACAGGCACCATGTTACTATGTGACCAGACATCACGGGCACACCGCTCCCGCTCACGCCACCGCAGGCGTTATCCTTTCTGTTATCATTCGGCTTGTGTTACCATATGTGTGCCACTGTTAGCATTTCTGTTTGCATTGCTGCTCCTGTTACTATGCCACAAGACATCATGTGGCGGGCGGCGCAGGGCCCTCTTACATTCACTATTTCTCAATATCATTCTCAAAAAGAAGGGAAATTAGAGGCAAAAAACTCCGTTTAATGCATTAGTTAGGGTTGTTCCACAGCGACAAAAGTGAGGAAATTCGCTGTTAGGGTTGAAAACCCTAACTCCGAATTCACCCCCCCCAGCACCACACACACAGACACACACACATTCAAGTATGGGGGAGGACCAAGTCAACACAACCAATGACAGACATCCAGCAGCAGGTGACAGAAATAACAAACAATTGTCTAAATGTACTACGAGACATCCCCACCCACCTGACCAGGTACTGCATGCTCAGTGGAGATCAGCAGCAAAACTGAGGCCATGTACACCAAACATACACATCCCTGATTGCAGCTGCACACAATGTACCACACTTAGTAGTTGCATGGCCTTACCTACCGATGCCCCACACCACACCACAACTGGTACTGTGCCGTTATTCAATATAAATGCTGAAGGTGCATGATGACAGTTGTAGAAAGGTTTTAACACTACTGAGTATATATTAATTAAGAGAAGCACATAAATTAATTACAAGACACTAGCATGCTCAAGATAAAAGTAGTGATACATTTAGTAGGTGATTTACATAGTAGTACATTTACTGCAATGGTTTACTCAACATAGAGAGGCTGATGTAAACGTATGGAAAAGCATTGCCTGTTCAACGCTGTGAATTTGGTACTGCCAGTATCACATGCATTCTTACTGATGAAGGTGTACTGCTGATGTACATACATAGACCTTCAGTGTGTTTCAATATTAAAGATGCAGTAAGTATTCTTTGTAAGAAAGATTGTGATTGCATGGATCAGGCCAAGCAACTGCTAAATATCATAGCACTACTGAGCCAACAATGATGTACCTGTATCGGACATGTATATAGGATAGATTTTCCTGTAGGCACTTACTGAGTATGTTGTACCTGATAGAGACAATCTCATTGCATCTGTGATGACTAACTTATTCAAATAGTAATACATTTGCTATTGTTGCAATGAGTGATCTATGCCACTTATGGACACAGTGTGATTTTTTAACAGTTGTTTCATACTCAGGCTGTATGCCTACTGTTTGGGTTTGCCACACTTCTGTCACTGATGCTATCAAAGTGATAACTATGTTAATTCTGCACAACAGGAATCAAGTAGGTATGGTGTAGATATAAACAGAATGTCTTTTAGTATTGATTTAACTCATAATGGGGTAAATGTACTAGGACAGCAGGGTTATCCTCTATCACTGAGTCTGTCAGTTATAATCACACTAGGGTTTCAATGACTGTAATGATCAAGTTACACTGTTCATCTTCATGAGTTCATATTCACAGCCATTCTCCAGCAACTAGACAGTGTATGGTGTAACTGGGTGGGACACTGTGTTGCAAAGCTGCTGCAGTGCCTAGCAGAGGAGAGTATCTATCATAAAGACAATTAAGCAATAAGGCATGACCAACAGTTATGTTAAATGGTCTGCTAATCACCCTGTAGGGGTTTTATGTTGAATGAGGTATATCCGAAAGCCGTATGTCGCTAGACAGTGATAAACTGACCATTAACATAATACCTGGGAGTGGCTTATTGCTATCATAATAAAACTGTTTTTTAAACAACATTAAACCATGATCATCATATGGTTAGGCTCTAGATGTATGTTAATAAAAACTAAACATAAGGCTGTTACAATGTTTACAGTCAATTAGAAAGCTGCATTTCTCAAACCCTTGTTATAATCAGAGATATTATACCTGTACAACTCCTTGGTTTTGCTTAACTCTATTGCTCAGGTGGCTCACCACAAGTGGTGTGGTGTGGTGTGGGGCATCGATAGGTAAGGCCATGCAACTACTAAGTGTGGTACGTTGTGTGCAGCTGCAATCAGGGATGTGTACGTTTGGTGTACATGGCCTCAGTTTTGCTGTTGATCTCCACTGAGCATGCAGTACCTGGTCAGGTGGGTGGGGATGTCTCGTAGTACATTTAGACAATTGTTTGTTATTTCTGTCACCTGCTGCTGGATGTCTGTCATTGGTTGTGTTGACTTGGTCCTCCCCCATACTTGAATGTGTGTGTGTGTCTGTGTGTGTGTGGTGCTGGGGGGGGGTGAATTCGGAGTTAGGGTTTTCAACCCTAACAGCGAATTTCCTCACTTTTGTTGCTGTGGAACAACCCTAACTAATGCATTAAATGGAGTTTTTTGCCTCTAATATATATATATATATATATATATATGTCATATGAGCAGTGATTGTATTTGGTGAATAAGTGTAGTCATAGGAAGCAACTTATGTTTTTCCCGGTTGAGGTTGTGGGCTAATCTTTACAACCAGGCTGGGCACACTGCTAACAGAAGAGGAAGCTGGAAATGTTAAGAGTGCCTTAGCTCCACAGAACACCGCCCCCCCCCCCATACACACATCCTTCTGAAGTCAGCACCTATGAATTCAGTTAGTTTTGCAATTTGTTGTATGATTCTAACCTGAAGCACAGGTCATGCCACATGCATTAAGACTGCTATAACTAACTTGTGGCTTCATAACTTTTAACACAAGGAAATAAGATTTAATGATGGAAACAGGCTGTTTTGGCCATTGAACACACCTCTGCATCTCAGAAGCCATAAATTTTTTTCAGATTCGCCACTCTCATGCAATTAGGTTAGTTAAAAACGAATTTGGTGATCTTGCACAATTATCCTGTTTGACAGACTATTCCAACTCCCCACCACCCATCTCTCTAGGTAAAAAATACTTATTTGTTCTTGTTATTGAGCCCATCACCCAGTGTTAAAGCAAACATCACCCCCACCCACATCATATGGCACTGTGGTGCACATGCTGGCTGCTGCAAACAACCAACAAACATTGGAGAGCTCAACACTAAATGCTGGTAGGTGAAATAAAGTAAACCATCCCTCATAGTCTTTTTTTTTTCTTTTAAACCTGTAAAACAAAAGTCATTGACATTTTCTGTCCCCACCACCCTCCAGCCCCTATCCTCTACTCGACCCACTTCTCAGCACCCACTCCTGCACTCCTCACTTTTTTAATGTTAAACATTGTATTGAACATTTCAAAATTATACAAACTACAAACCTTACAGTACATACATGATGCCATTGCAGGTGTAATGTTAACCAAATTCATAAAACATACATACTTCTCTAACAAGATCAATGATACCAAGAACAAACACAAGGGAGAGCTACAGTATAATAAAGTATGCAACTTTCCGAATTAGTGTGTAACCCACCCCCCACACACACACTTTACACAGCTAGCTAACCCTGGCACCCTTGACTGGGCACAAACGTCTATGGAAATTGGTACCATCCCCAGCTTTGGGAATGTATACCAGGCTCATTACTTCTAGATGTTAGAAAAAAGGAATGGGGATTTACAAAAGCAATACATTTGCCCAAAACCCAGGTCCTGAGGAGAGAACTTTTTGCTTGGGCTATGCTAGATCTATATTTCTGGAGGGGTGCTCAGTAACTCCACACACAAGAAGCAAAAACATAAATGTCCAAACCAGAGTTGGGGTTCTAGAGTGTTATTTTATTCCAAAAGATGTTCTCTAAAGCAAGGATGGACCTCCAAGGTTTACACATCGTGGCACAAGGCATTTGCTGAACAACAAAATGATTGCATCTTACAGAAACTCTACGTATTCCCATATTTCATAGGACATTAAATTCTCTTCAGTTGCAATGGCTGCAACTGAACACACATTTCTTCTAGTGGCACTGGCCACAACTGAGCACACACATTTCCCATATGGTATAGGACTTCAGAACTTCTGCAAGTGGCAACTGGCCACAACTGAACCATGTATTCAAGTGGCCCTGGCCACAAGTAAGCACACAGGGGCTCATTACTAGCACAACCCACTCCAGGGGGGTAAATGTCTCTTCAGAGATTGGACACCATGTCCTGAATAGCCAGATGCCATTTTGGAACCTGTAGTGCTGAACTGGTTACTCCAGATGGGGGCTGACCACCATTCTCTTCCACATCGATACCCAGCCATTCTTTTAGAGTTACACCTTGAAACTTCTTGAAAATCACTTAAGAAAATGCATCTTTGAATGGACTTAAACTTCCCACATTATGAAACACTACTCTGGGAGTGTAGAAAATTAAAGTACTGAACAATGTGCATTAGACTGCCTCTGGACCCCACAATTGTCAGCCAACTATAAACTGAGAAAAGTCTCAAACTTAGAACAGAACTGGTGACCTTTCCCTATTAGTCAGAGAAACACCAAAGTACAGGTACAGGACACGACACATTAAATTATTCCACCGATGAGTTGGTTTAGCATTGTTTTTTACAGTTTGCAATGATTCGGGAACTCACATTGCATTGTTTTTTCAATGCTTAAGCAGCTCAATAGCAATGTTTGAAAAAATGTTTTTGCAACTCATTTGCACTGCATCTGCAGTCCAGTCAAAATGCGATGCAAAATTGCATTTTAACTCTTAAGAAACAGTTTGTGCAGAGCTTTGTGCTGGATCCAGCAACACTTATGCAACTCAGTAAGAAATGCTAACACAACTCATTGGAGGAACAGTTTAATGTGACATGTACTGTACTTTCTTCAGGAAGCATAAAGTCATATCTACTCACAGTTAGAACAGTACAGGCAGCTTCAAATTGTCCTCGATCAAATAGGGGATTGTCCCTAGGATCCATTCTCTAGCATTCCTTTTCATCCCTCTGGGGATGAAAATCTGGAGATCCTGCTGTAGACAATGGTTTCCACCACTTCTCTTGGCAGTCTGGTGACTTTCAGGACTAGGGTGAGAAAGAGTCTCTCTTCTCAGAGCCCACATCAGCTCTCGCTCCTCACACTTCTAAGACAGACTCTCCCTCTACCAACTGCTACTAACAGACTAACCCAAGATTCTAAAACTCTCACTCACAGCCAGCTGCTGTGGCTTATGCTGCTGCAAGTGTTCTAAATGACCTCATCTCTCTCATCTCAGCTGAGACCAAGTAAACAAGAGAGTTAGTGGGTGAAAAACCCATTTAACTAGTTATTCACCAGCTGCCTTCTCTACCTAGCACTGACACTGATGGGATTCTAGTAACCCCAGGGGACTGGTTGTTTACAAGTGAACAACAGTTTTCTTTAAATTCAACATTCACTCTTCCTCATGGCTATTTTTCAGGGGGAAAGAACTCGGGGCCTTTCAACTGTTTTAACTGGCAGTTGAAGGATTATGGCCTACTTGCAGGTACCAAAAATGTGTCCTGAAACTATTGTGTTTTGCCCATAGCCAAATATAAAAGCCTTTCCATGTAAGCTAATTGCCACATGGATTATAACCACTCATTAAAAGTTGGCATTTCTGTGGTTCCCCAGCAATTATGAAGAAGCCATTCGCTATAATGATGACTGCAGCAATTCTTTTAACAGAGTGTTCAGCTTTCAGAATATGT
This sequence comes from Neoceratodus forsteri, assembly GCA_016271365.2. NCBI lineage: Eukaryota > Metazoa > Chordata > Ceratodontiformes > Ceratodontidae > Neoceratodus > Neoceratodus forsteri. The sequence goes on from CM028133.1 coordinate 998,750,975, forward strand.
GTAAGGAGTTATACCTATGAACACTAGATAGGCATGAATAGGTGTTGACAATGGGAAAAGCTGGCAACAGTAGTTCACGATCGAACCCCAGAACTGGGCAATGAGAGGGCATGACCACAGAGTATGAGAGAGGGAACCCTCCTACTGGTTACATTGCCAGTAGAGATCTGAGTGGAGAATCCCCATCATCTTTAGCTTTTGGGGTTTCCCATCCATGGATGCAGCACTTTTAGTTGGACCAATACGGCTCTCATGTCACTGCAACGTAAGTGGGCTGTGTTCCAGGCAATGTGCAACTGGTGGTCCAAGGTTGGTGTGCAGATCTTCTGCCCGGCACTGAGTCTGAGACTTTGCTGTGGGTTGAGGCCTCTTATCTTTAGCAAACTAAGATAGTCCCTGCCACTCCCTTGAATAGTTTGAGTCAGGTCTTTAAGGGGTGTTCTGCAGACCCATTCAAGTGTTTCTTTAGCACTGGTCAAAAAAGAGATCTGAGTTGGAGGTAGAACCAAACATTTTGTTTGGGAAAATTGTACAAGGAGATAAGGTAAGAGTAACTGTGGAGGTGGAGTGAGCCAATGGGAAACAGGTCTTAGTCAGTGCTGATACCCTTTATTCTCCAATGTGCTTCAGCTGATAGTCGGTGGTCAATACAAAACATATTGTTGTCTCTTAAGGAGGCATGTAATATGGCCGGTACAGGGAGATGTAGCCAAGAAGAGATTTGCCTCCAATATTTGAAGAAAATTGATATTGTGGGTTGTTTAGATGTTGTTTTGTCTTTTGTAGAGTATAAAGTCTCCATAGGGTTCGTCTCTGAATATATGAACTCTTCCATGGAAATCCATAATAGCAAGAAGTTAGATGATGATTTGATTGTCTGAGTTTGGATACAAGCTTTATGGTACAGTACTCCATTAAATTTGGGAGCCATCAGTGCCCCCATAGACCAAAGCTGTCACAGTTTAGGTCTGCTAAAATAGGGTATCTCTGCATCCCATAGAACACTGCCAGCAAGAGAGTCAATTTTTGAGAATCAAGTGCTGGAGATCTCTATTGGCAGGATGTCCAGATTTTGGAATACTTTTGCTGTGGCTACCATTTTAATGGCAACTATATTGCCTGTGTGGATCATGTTTAATAGCCTGTAATGGATGAAATTGTGCTGTATGATGTCTTGGAGGGGAATGAAATTAGCTTTACATAGGTCAAAGATATGAGGAATTATTCTGATGCCCAAGTAGGTAATCTCTGCCTCTCACCAGAACCACAGTGTCCCCTCTACTGAGTGGCAGGTGCATTTGTTGTTTAATAGGAATACTACCAAATTGCCAGTGTTAACACACAAGTTTGATATGTCTGAGAAAGGGCAAGGAGCATTTGGAGAAGAGTGATGGAATGGTGGACACCTGCAAAAAGAATAAGGATGTCATCTGCATAGAGCAAGGCCCTGTGATTCTCTGGTCCTACCTAAATATCTTGTAGGTCTGGGTGTTCATGAATGGCAATAGCTGAATGCTCTATTACCAATATAAAAATGAGTGTCAAAAGGGGGCAGCCATATCTAATGCTTCTTTAGCATGGAATGGCATCTGAAAGGGTGCTATTTGTCAGCACCCAGGCTGTGAAGGTATGATAATGGGTACATACTGCCCCTAGAAAATCAGGACCAAAGCCCATCACCTCCAGAACTCCAAAGATAACACCATTCGACAGAGCTGAAGGCCTTCTCAAAATCTTATGTCAGAGCTGCAGCTGAGGTGGGAAGGGATTGAGCAGAATGATGCAGGCTGCAGAAGGATAAAAGGTGATCTGTGCCCAGATGATGTTTGATAAAGGCAGGTTGGCTAGGGTGTTTGAGACAGTGCAGGATATATATTAGCATATCCTCTAGTACTTTGGCCATGATCTTTGAATTGGCAATTATCAAGGAGATGGGATATTAACTTCCTGTCAGAGATGTCTCTTTCCCTCTTTGGGGGAGACATTTTATCACAGATTTGCTAAGGAATGGTGGGATGTAAGGTCTTCTTTGGACAGGCATAATAGGAAGGGAAAAATATCTCTTTAGCAGCTCAATAAAGATCCATTGGGAGACCATCTCCAACAGATGATTTTTGCTTGTTCAGGAACTGAATCGTAGAGTGGATCTCCACAAGTGTCACAGGGGCTTTAAGAACAGCAGTTTAGTCTGTAGTTAGAGCTAGCAGCCTTAGGGATTGCAACAAAAAAAGCCTGATACTGTCTTGGGAGGGAGAGATATTGGATGAGCATAGGTTAGCATGGAAATCACACATGACTCTGTTGATGTCCTTTGAGTCAACTACAGCTGCCAAGAACTATCCCATAGACCTGTGATATATCGGTTGGTCTGCATCTTTCACAGCCTATAAGATAAAATCTTTCTTGATCTTGCACTCACCATCCAGTCTCTGTGCTGGGTTCTAAAGAGGGCTAATTCTGCCTTCCTGGTGTAAAAGATGTGGAGATGAGCCTGAAGGTGGATTTCTGGGGAGGGGTCTGCCTCTGCATTTTGAGTTGCTTCTGTAGTTCTGCTGCTTCGGCTGCCCTTTTCATTTTTACATAGAAACACAGAAGTTGTTGGCAGAAAAGGACCCCTTGGCCCACCTTGTCTTCCCTTGAGTTCCTTACCTACTCTGTTACCACAGACCCTACTCAATCTCTGGATTTACCCCCCCCCAGCCCTTTTACTAAGGTCTAAGGTCCCCTTGTGTCTATCCCATGCATGTTTGAATCTTGATACTCTTTGCTACCCACCATGTCCACCAGGAGTCTGTTCCAGACATCCAACACCCTTTCTGTGAAGAAGTACTTCCTCAAATTCCCTCTGAGTCTCCCCCTTTTCAACTTCATATCATGCTCCCTAGTCATTGTGCACCTCTTTCTATGAAAAAGTCACCTTCCTGTACCTTGTTAATACCCCTGAGGTATTTGAATGTCTTTATCATGTCTCCTCTTTCCCTCATGTCCTCTAGAAAGTACATATTTAGTTCCCTTGGTCTTTCCTCGTAGAGCTTTTGATGCAGGCCACGCACCATGTTGGTTTTCCTCCTCTGTACCGCCTCCACATGTTCTACATCTTTCCTGAGATGGGGCCCTCAGAGCTGGATGCAGTACTCCAAGTGGGCCCTCACCATCGACCTATACAAGGGTAACACCACCTTCCTCTTCCTGCTGGTGATACCAGTCCCTATGCACTCAAGCATTCTACTGGCATTTCCCACTGCCTTATCACATTGCTTTGCTACCTTCAGGTCATCGGATATGATGACCTCCAGGTCCCTTTTCTGTTTTGTTGATGTCTCCACCCCCCATTTAGAAGAAAAAAGAAAAAGACAGGAGAAGGAGACCAAGGGTCCATCAAGTCTGTCCAGTGAGTTACGGGACCTGTAGCAGTCACGAGTCCTAGCCCCCCCTGCTGAGTTTAATACTCTTTCTAGCTCCAACAGTATCTAAGGTAGCCTTTGCTGTATCCCACCCATGATTGAATGATGCCACATATCTAGCTCCTACCTACTCAGCAAGCAACCTTTTCCATGGTTCTACCACCCTTTATGAGAAATAATGTTTCCTTAACTCCCTCTTGAAGTGACCTCCTCCCAGTTTCCATTCATGTCACCTTGTGTTTGAGTCCGATATCCTGTTGAAGAGTTCTGGGTAGGGCATCTTGTTTATTCCTCTAATGAATCTGAATGTTTCAATCATATCCCCCCCCACTTCCTCCTAGTTTTTGGCAAGTACAGTACATGTCTAGTGCCTTCAAGTGTTCCATATATGAGAGATATTGAAGCCAATGCACTGTCTTGGTCACCCTTCTCTGTATAGCCTCTAGTCTATCCCTGTCCTTCTTTAAGTGACGACTCCAGAACTGGACACAGTATTTCAGGTGAGGCCTTACCAGAGACCTGTAGAGTGAGACAATCACCTCCTTGTTCCCACTATCAAAGCCTCTCCCTATACATCTCAACATTTTGTTGACTTGCCATAAGCTCTGCTGCATTTGCTGAATTGCTTAAGGGTGTCTGAGATGATGACTCCTAGGTCCCTTTTTTCGTATGATTTGCAGAGCTGGACTCCATTAAGCCAGTATTCTGTCATAGGGTTACCCTTACCCTGGTGCATCACCTTGCATTTCTTCACACTGAACTTCAGCTGCCAGACCTTGTACCATCATTCAAGCCTCTGCAGGTCCTTGTGAAGGTCCCTAGCCACCTCTGTGCTGCCCACCCTACCGCCAAGCTTAGTGTTATCCATGAAGGTAGCAAGCTTACCATGGATGCCTTTGCCGATGTCACTGATGAATATGTATTAAATAGGACCAGGCCTAAGACTGAGCCATGGGGTACACCACTAGTAACCTCTCCCTCTCCCGACCTCACCCCATTAATTATCACTCTCTGTTTTCTTCTCTTTAGACAACTACCTACCCAGCTAACTATACTCTGGTCCATGCCTAGATCCTCCAACTTTTTCAACAGGTGCCTGTGCAGCACAGAATCAAAGGCCTTGCTGAAGTTGAAGTATAGGAGGTCCACTGTGTGGCCCTTGACCAATTTCTTAGCCACCCAGTCAAGAATTTAATTAGGTTTGTCTGCCATGACCTGCCTGTTATGAACCCATGCTGTCTGCCATGCTGAAGACTACACATCTCTCAGTACTCTACTAAGTCCTGCTTAATTAAGGTTTCCATATGTTTCCCAAGTATTGAAGCTTGGCTAACTGGTCTGCAGTTGCCAGCCTCCTCCCTGCTACCTCCCTTTTGGAGAAGCACCACATCTGCTCTTCTGAAGTCTCTGGACATAACCCCTGGCCATAGCAAACAATTGTACAAGTAAGCCAAGGAGTTTGCCAATTCTATCGCAAGCTCTTTCAGCAACCTCGGATGCAGTCCATCCAGCACTGGTGCTTTATCCACACTTAGCTGAACTAATACCTCCCTGATTCTGTTGGCAGTAAAAGTCAGCGACTCCATTGGTTGGATCCTCAAATTGGCTGCTTTAATGTCACTTTCAGGCATTGGCCCATCATGCTACTTCATAAGCACTGAACAGAAGAAGTTGTTCAGAATGACAGCCTTTGACTAATCCTCCTCAACTAATGTGTTACCATCTAATAGACAAACTATCCTTCCCCCATTTTTCCTCTTTTCCTGTATAGAACAGAAACATTTGCTGTTCCCTTCTTTGATCACTGTCACAGTCCATAGTTCAGCTGTTTCCTTCACTAGCCTCACTGCCCTTTTAGCTTCTTTGATCTCATAATTGAAATCATCCCAATTATTGTCACTCCTGTCCTTCCTATAATTGCAAAATGTTACCCTTTTGGTCCTGATTGCATTTTTGATTTGATCCATGAACACTATGGGACTTTTATGCTTATTCCTTTTTGTCAGTGTCCTAACACAACATTTTATAGCCACTAATATGGTTAGTTTGATTTGTATCCAGATATATTCCACCTCCATAGTTTCCTGGGTCTTAGACAGCCTGTCCATGACCAATCTTCTAAATTTCTCGAAGCTGGCTCCTCTGAAGCTCAAGACTTCTGGCCTGGCCTATCTTATATCTCCAAGGGACAGTTCAAGCCAGAGTTGTGGTTGCTGTTTGCCAGTGGTTCCCCGACCTCTACAGCATCATCTGTCTCTGAGCTAGACAGAACCACATCCAGGATGGAGTCCTGCCAAGTTGGAGTGTTAAGCAGATGGGTGAGTAGGTAGTCTTGGATGTCTTCCACTACTTTCTGACTTTTTGAGGTCCTTGCAAGAGGGATATTCCAGTCCAGATCTGGCATGTTTAGATCTCCGACCTCCACTGTATCCCCTTTCTGCGTGACATCTCTGGTCTCCTCTAAAAGCTGCTTGTCCTTGTCCACTGCCTGACCTAGGAGCCTGCATACTACCACAGTATAGACAATTGGTACATTATCCTTGGGTTCCTGTGTCCCATGTGCATAATTTTGCACTTTCTGGAATTGAAGCTAAGTTACCATACCCTTAGCCATTCTTCTATTTTTTTCATGTCCTCCCTCATTTTATCTACCACCCCCAGGTGTCTCCACTCTGTTGCAGATTTTTATGTCATCTGAGAACAGGCATACTTTCCCTTCCAGTTCATCTGCAATGTCACTAATGAAGACATTGAAGAGGACCATTCCAGAAATTCCCCCTGTGATACCCCCCTGGTTACCTTGCCTTCTGCCAAGTGAACGATATTTACCACCACCCTCTGTCTTCCATTACACAGCCAATTTTGTTCACATCTTACTTCCTTTGGACCCACTTCTAGTCTTCCCAGCTCATTTACCAGTATTCTTTGCAGCACAGTGTCGAAGGCCTTATTGAACTCTAGGTAGGCCACATCCACTTCCCAACCCTGATCCACTTCCCTTGTCTTCCCGTCAAATAAATCAGCCAAGCTAGTCTGGCAAGCTCCACCCCCCCCATGATCCTATGCTGCTTTGTGGCCTGCAATCAGTTTGTCACAAGGTACAGTATTCCACAATCCTTTCTTTAAGTAGTGTTTCTATAACGTTCCCCACCACCAAAGTCAGGCTTAAAGGTCTATAGTTTCCTGGTTTATCACTAGTCCCACTTTTGTGATGTGGGACCACATCTGCCTTCCTTCAGTCCCCTGGAACTTCCCTGTACCATATCTAGTGATAGGTTGAATAAGGTCATCATGGGTGCAGTGAGCTCCTTTCTAAGTTCCCTCAGTATCCTGGGATGAACCCTGTCCAGACCCATTGCCTTATTTACCTTAAGTCGCTCCAGATCCTACAGTACTCTGTCCTCCTTCTTCTATTAGAGACATGCCCAATGATGTGCCCTCACAGGTAGGCCTTTAAAGCTTCCCAGAGAGAGACATGGGGCACTACATCAGTATCATTATGTGTTAGATATGCATTTATGTATTTGTTTCAAAAGCTTCACCAGGAAAGACATACTGAGCTCATTTCCAGATGTATCCTGGGGGGAAGTGTAGATATTCCTGTGCTTCCACCCTAACCCATGGTAAACACTTGTCATCTAAGAAAAGTAACAGGTCTAATTACCAGGATGAGGTTTTGACAATAAGTGGCCCACAAAACAGTCATGGCTACTAGGGCGTGATTAGAGATCATGATAAGAGAAATTTTGAGACCAAGAGTGGATTGTATAAGGTGTGAAGAGGAGAGCAAGAAGTGCAATTAATTGAAGGACTAGTGGACCTGACAATGATATGTATAATCTGTTACAGCAAGGTTAAAGAGTTTCTGACAATCAGTGAGGGAAGACTCTTGTATGATCTGCTTAAATGTTTCAAGGGCTTTCAGATGGGGTTCTGCAAGGGTAAAGGACTGGTCAATGGCCAGCTCCAAGATGAGGTTAAAATCCTCCATATTCTGGTCTGCATCAACATCCAGAAAGACCTGTGCCCACTGAAGGATAATCTGTGGGAGTCCTCATTTGGACTTTTTTGGGTTTTGTAGCTGCAGGTGGAGTGTTGCTGGTGGCTTGAGTGAGAGCAATGAGCCTGCTATGAGTGAATTAAACAAAAGAACTATAATTATTTTGTGAGATCCGATCTGACTCTCCAGACCCCCGACCCCCTCTCACTCTGCTCCTACTCCACGCACACACCCTCACTCACCAGAACATGTCCCATGACATAGATCCAGTATCTGATTGAAGACATGTCTTGCTGCTGGAACTGGTGGCTGGGTATGAGAAAATAAGGTAAGTCCAGTCTAATGTATTTCAGTGGGATTTGAACTTTTATCCATAACTTTGTAATTTTTTGTTAATATTTGCACACCAAATTTTCATCTTGGCTTTTCGGGACTGTACCTCATGAACAAGGGCGGTTTAATTTTTCAAATCTGTCCCAAAAAGTGATATTCTGGACACTGTGTGGTGTCACCTTTCAGGCTGTAATTGAAAATTGTCACCTACTCTGTTTAAGAGGTGGGTCATAAGAAGGCTATATTGAAACTTTGTGTTAAAAATATTAAAAAAACAATTTTATGAGTGAACAATGATAATTTTCTACATTTTGTCATAACTGGTAATTTTCAATAATTTGACCCCATATTTTCAACACAGTCATTTTTTCACACCACCTCATAAACATGACAGCGGAATGACATTTGGCAGGGATTTGAAAACTTTTGCCTACCTGGTTCATGAGAGGGCCATAAGAAGGCTATGTTGATAGTTTGGTGTAAAAATATGCCAAATGATCAAGTTGTGAATGAAGGCTGAAATATTTAAATGTTCAATTATAATTTCGTTGAGTTTCAGTATTTTGTCTCAAACTTTCAACACAGCCATTTTTCACATCATCTGATAAATGTGACAGGTGTCATTTTTATAAATCATGGATGAGTTTTCGCACTTGTGATGCAAAATGATGTTTTGGCCATTGTACTATAAATGCTACATGCCATGTTTATAAGGGAAGTCTCTTGACTCCCCCCTTCAGGTCACCTTCTCCCTTTTTACAGTATATGTGATGGCACTTAGGTGCCCACCACTGGTACTAATGAAGCTCACCCTGACACTTTGTGCCCAATCTGCAGTGCCGGCTTGCTGCCTCGTGAAATAAAGAAAACTGTCCCTCATTCATCTTTTTTTTTTTTTTATTATTCTGCAAAAACCAAAAATGATCCATCAGCAGTGTATCCCTCCAGACCCCACCCATCCCTGTCCAACTTCCACACTAAGCACCCACTCCCCCTCACTTACCGGAACATGTCCCATGACATAGATTGACTATCTGATTGAAGACATGTCTTGCTGCTGGAACTGGCAACTGTGATATGAGAACACAAGTTAAGTCCAGTTTAATGTATTTAACTGGGTTTGAACTTATATTCTCAACTTTGTCATTTTTTTAATATTTTCTCACCAAAGTTTCAACATGGCCATTTTGGGACCCCACCTCATAGAATCTGGTACTATTTAAAAACAAAACTGAAGTAAAAAGAGTGAGTGGAATAGAGGCAAAGGCAAAGCAATGCAAAAAAACAAACCAGCACCCCCAAGAAAGAGCTTGCAGTCAAAACAGCAAGGTTCACCAGCCATAGGGAGAACAGCAGTCTGGGGGGAGGGTGTTGAGTTGACGGGGGCAGATAAAATATTCCAACTCTGGGACCATATGCAACTCAGGGAGAGGGACAAAGTCAAGAGGGGGCAGATAAAATATTCCTACTCTGGGACCACACACAACTCATGGAGGGGTACAGAAAATCTATTCCAAATTCGGGGGGGGGTGGAAGGCAAGGCAGGGGCATGACTGATGGCAAAAAAAAAAAATCAGAATGCTATGAACTGAGACTCAAACCTGAGTCACCTGCATATGTCAACACCATTCATAGCTTATTAATACAACCTCTAAGCCACAGTGCCAGGACTATAAAACAGCACACACTCACAAACTTGCAGTGCTGGGCTCCACTGCTGAATACTACCTATATCACTTAAACAACCATGCACTGTAATTATCCTTTCGTCTATATTACAATAGCTCTTTTTCACAGGCTCTCATTCACTCTCTCTTATTCATCCACTCTTTTGACAGGTTACCATATGTTTCATAGGTGTTATATGATCGAAGTGAGGCAGATGCCCATAACAGCTCACCATAGTCTCAAGGAAAATATCCTAATTAATTATTCCTTATGCAATACTTGTCCAATTTTGTTTTAAACTCTTTCATACTTCTACATCCTACTATATCAAGTGAGAGAGTATGCAACATTGTCACTAGTCTTTGCTTGAACCAGGTAGCTATCTTCTTGGTATGTATCGCCTCCAAGCTGTAAAGTATGAGACCTAGTCTTATGGTATTGATTTTTGAATTATATCCCTAAACAGTCCCTTAGGTCATGGTTTTCAAAAGCACCATACACCAGACATAAGTATCCATGCATTCTTTTATACTTCAGAGGATACAAGCCCAATATGTCCAACCTTTCCATGTATCTTACATTTTTAAATGCTGATACCATCTTATTAGCTCTGTGCTGACCCCCTCCATGATTTTTATTTCCACCTTTGTACTTGGAGACCAGAACTGCACAGAATATTCTAGATGTGGTCTAACCAGGGAAGTGTACTATGGAACTATTACTCTCCTGTCCCTACAATATTTTGTATGTGTCCTCTGTTGCTACTCAGAATACTGTTGGCCCTCTTTGCCATCAAATGACAAAGTTTTTTGAACCTTAAGTCATATGAGACTAATATTCCAAAGTAATTTTCATCTTCTATTTCTCTTAATGTGTTCCCTTTTAATGTATACTTATCCTTGCTGTTATTTCTACTTAAGTTCATTACCGCACATTTTTCTATAAAAAAGTCTAATTTATTTTTCAGGGCCCATTGCTCCAAATTTGTTAATTCCACTTGCAGTTTTTCAATTTCTGTGTGATTACGCACAACTAATCCTAATGCTAAGTAGATCTGCACTGCCCTGACCTGAACAAGGGCTCCATATGACCCACAGGAATAGCACTGCCCAAACTGAAATAGCACCAAGTCCGAAGAGGGTCACATTCAGCCTGAGTATGCAAGAGATCTCACAGGACATGCAAGGTACTAAGGGCCACCTGCATACACATTATGTGTTCATTTGTATGGGTGTAACAGCCCCTTAGTTCCCCTCTCAATGTCGAAATCACTCCCTTGGGGTCCACTGGTTCCCTACCCCCAGTCATCCAGTTGTATTACATGTAATTTGCCCTGGTGGTCAAGTGGTTCCCCACACCAGCCCCATCACCTAGAAGATATGATTGTTAAATTTCCTGGTGGTCTAGTGGTTCCACCCCCTGATTCAGCCAGTAGATATGTATTTCAGAAGTCCCTGATGGTAAGAGGCCATTCCAATCATCCAGTTGTATTACACCTAATTTGCCTTGGTGGGCCAGTGGTTCCATCTACACCCTGATCACCTGGTAGATAAGTATTTTAAAAGTACCATATGTGATTGCAATCCATGAATGTCAGACAGTGGCTGACTTGAGGAGGTAAGAGGAGGATTGAGCTGGCTGGCTTTCACGGGACCAGCACTAAGGGTGAAGGGCTGCTGGGCAGAGGTTTACAGTGAGTGGGTGGGGCTGCATGTACGGTTGAGGGGTGAGGAGACCCACTAGACAACCAGGGACTTTCAAAATACATAAATGCTAGGCAGTCAGGGGGAACCACTGGACCACCAGGGGATGTTACATGTAATACAACTGGGCAATTGGCTGGGTTGAAGGATCACTATGCCACCATCGATTATTAAGAAACATGGCAACAGGTGATCAGGGTGGGGGGCATCTTGGCACATGGGTGGGTAGCTACAGTATGGCTGGCCTACCTGCAGGGATATGGTGGTGGGGGTTTAGTACCCAGTTAAGTTGTGTTTTTTGATGGTGGTAACACCACTCAGGGGAATGTTTACCACTGCAGTGGACCTGTGAATATGTCACTGTGCTAGTATGCATGAGGATATTCCCTCCTTTGCATAGGCCAGTAATATAGTACGCACCTTTGCACAGCCAGGATTGGGGGATGTTCCAGGGACTTCTGAATATGGCCCCGCCACATGCACTAGTACAAACTTGAGTTATCACCATTACTTACCACATTCATGCCAGCACTAACGTTTGAAAATGAGGGTCCCCAGTGTTATTTTTTAAGATTTCTTGCGAATGTTTTAATGACTACTTATTAATAAATGTTACATTATGTGCAGCTTACAATAAACTTTGAATAATGTTTTTAATAGTTATCAAAAAAAATGATATAATGGAGTCTTTTAATTAGTATTTATTCATCCCTCAGCATAGCATCCCAGTCTTGCTACCATCTAGTTATGTCTCATTGCCTAGACCCCAGAGAACTGCTTACCTGCCCCATGGGGTAAGTCTCTCACAGCAGGGCCAGCAAGGAATGGGGGAGGGAAGCTACCACCCAAAGTCTGAATCAAGTGGAAGTGGGGCTTCTGGGTGGGCAGTGCAGGGCACAAATTTGCTGGCCTTATCTTGCATGTGGTGGGGAGGATGTCCTGATGTTGTTCCTCCCTGAGTCACTGGACTGTGATCACATGGCTAGGCATGCAATGGGCATGCCCACTGCAAGGTCACCTGCCTCTCCCATCACTTAGCTTGTGCCATCTGGACACCTCAAGGTAGTGCTCAGCCATTGAGTATTGAACTGTAACACGCCTGGAAGAGGACGATGTAGGGGAGTATTCCTCCCCTGGCTGGACCCTAGGGACTCAAGCTTATTCCCAAACCATGATCAATGACCTCATGTGTGGTAATCCTACCATTATGCCAATGAATCAGCATGTAATGGAAGGTCTAAAATTGTTATTGTACTTAAGGAGCTTTACACATATGCACTATTGTGCTGCAAAGTGGTTGCAGCTACCACGTTGCCTCACATTTCTACCTTGTACCCCCTTTATAGTATACACAAAGGGTATGCAAGCATTTCCATGTCCTAGCACACAGGTCTCTCCACCAACATAGGGAAAGGATTAGGCATGATATAATGAGGATGTTGGTATGCATAGAGGTGCTGCTGTGCTATGCATAGCAGCTCACTGGCACCTTCCCACACCCCCTGGACACAAGGTACAGTGACTCAAGAGAAGAACTGCTGAAAATAGTTTGAGATGGAGACACAGTCTTATGAGCCAGAATGCTTGTTCCAATAGAGGGACAAGTTCATCAGTGCATATCAACACTGAAAATGGAAATACTTTTGGCCAGAGCAAGGGGGATCCCAGAAACATACTGTAATAGGCTACACTGCTACATCACTCTCCTTCTGGTCCCAAGGCACAGTGATCCAGGAGGAGAAAGGCTGCCACAATAGGGCTGTCTGTGGCCCTCTGACCCACCAAGGGTGACTACCAAAGTCTTAATGAGCCACTGAATCAGCTTTTAATGTAAGGGTTGGGGTAGGATGTTGGTGTTAGTATGGAATGTCTAGGCACTGGCCATGACATGGCACCTTGCACCTTTTGCCATCCCATGGGCGGACCGCTACAGCCATTGTAGCCAAGTATAATAGTGGTCGCACAGCCAATGTGTGACCACTAACATCTGAATATGTAATTTGCACACAGTATGTTTATGCAGTGATGATGTTGCAGGGGACAACCCACCCCCTGTAGACACTGACACCTCTTTTTGTATTGCAGTTTTGGTGAGTGACAGAGTAGGGAGCCCTTTGCACCCACATTACCACTACTCACCACTTTGACTGTGTATGGTTCCCCTGATTTCTTATAATTATTGATCTGTGTTTTAAGGGAGACTTCAGACAGAAATGTGGCTCTGCTATTGACAACAGGTTTTGCTTTAATTTTTCCACCATATCATATTATTCAGATTAGCTACTATGCACTAATGTGGGCGGGGTATGCTTCAAAGGCACATAACTAACCCATGTCCTGAGACTGTCCTGCATGAATATTATGTCTATCAGGCATAATGTGTATATATGTTAATACCAGCCTGTACTTTGTATAAAATGCGTTGTGTTCATAAAGCATAACGTTCCTGCTAGCTAACCTCAGGATGCTGATACTTTTACTCTGTACCATACTGCCTGTAAGGTTTTGAGGCTGTTGTATATAATATTTATATTTGATATTGCCTTGCCAGTGCTTTGTATGATATGTTTCTGTACCTTGTTCTGCATATTTAACAGCAACCTTGCTTCTGTACTTTGTATAACTTATTTCTATTCTTGTACTGCTTTGTTCTCTACCCCTCCTGGGTCGGCCCTGAAAAAGGGACTGCAATTGTTTCAGTGGACTTACCCGGTCACCAAAATTCAAATAAATAAATAAATAAAATGTAATCTGCACCCATAAACTGGCAAGAAAGGCAGGGCATTCAAAACTGCTGGCCAGCATAGGGCATCTGTCTGTGACCCCACCCCCTTATGCTCAGATATATATGTGTGTGTGTGGGGGGGGGTGCAAATCGGCAAAGCAGGTCGGCGTCTAATTGGATGCCTGTCATGGATAATGAGTGGATCCCCTGCTCTGCACGGAGCAATGGAATGTGGGGAGCTGCAGATCCTGGTATGATATTAAAGGTGGATTGTCCGAATGCCTGCCCCAAAGGCCTCTCTACCTCACCAGACAGCTGGGGCAGCATGGCTGAGGTGGATTACTGTCCTGCTGTGGCAGGAAGGTGCTCCGTGTGGGGGTGTACAGCAGTTACAGCGGGATATTTTCTCTTGTGGCATATGTTCCCCTCATCCAGCACTCCGTGCCTCAATGAATGGCGTGGAGTGCGGGTACACCCTAGAGCCACTGTCCTGAACCATCCATGCATGTAACTTTGTGTTCAAAGCCCTACATGGACTGGGCCCAGACTACCTGAAAGAGTTCCTGGTTCCCTACTGCCCCAGATGATCACTCTGCTCAGCCAGTGAAGGGTTGCTAGAGATTCCAAGGGTATGTTTAAAATCTTTGGGGGTGAGAGCTTTTGAGTCTGTAGCCCCTTCCCTTTGGAATTCTGTACCCCGTCAGATTTGGGAGTGCACAACTGTGGAGGGATTTAAGCAATCATTAAAAACATATTTATGTCATCAAGCTTTTAACAACTGAGCCTCCTGTTTTAGTCTATGGATATTCTTATGATTTTATTGAAGTTTGTTATGTTTTATATTGTCATTGTTGTTTTAAAATGTGAGGTGCCTTGGCTTCAGATAAGGCACCACACAAATACATTTTATTATTATTATTAACAGCCAGGGATCAAGTGAGGAAGGGGAGCATGCCCCTTTCATGCATGCTGCAGGTGTTCTTGGGACCCCTGATGCATGGCTCTTGAAGTTAGTGTTGCCCGTGTACAGCAGATATGTGGAGCGTAGTATGTGTGTAGACCCCATTGTGCATTATAGACCATAATTTCTTTTTAATTTACTATATATTATTTCCACTTGACACCCAGGCTGCCTTGTCAGCCTCTCTCTCCCCCCAGCCCTGTCACCCGGCTGTCCCTGGGATTTACCTTCCAGCCTTACTGTGCCCCATAGTTTGCCACCTGTGGTGGAGCCCTCCAGGTTCCCCAAGCCTGGGAGAAGTTTAGCTCAAATGTTGGTCAGCAGCCCACTGAGCAGCTAGAGAACCTGTGAGAAGAAGAGGTTTCATTGGCCAGGCTATGAGATTTTTTTCAGCTTTGTTGTTTCTTCCCCCAGGGTGCTTCATGAGCTAGGCCTGCAGTGGATGTTGGCACACAAGCATGATGATGTCCCCAATCAGGAGGTGCCCACCAGCCATTGTGGCTCCACTTGCACTACCATCTGTGGTCATTAGAGCTGTGAAAAACCAAAAACCTGCAGGTGGAATTTCTGCCAAAGACAGTATTTTACTTTGGTTTTATTTCAGAATACACTTTGACAACTTTTGTAGAAATTCTGACTGAATTATAGGTTAATGTATTAAATTATGGAAAGAAATTCTGTAGAAAAGCTGACCCGCTGACGTAGCAGTTGTGCAATTGCTCACGATGCTGTGACCCGGGATCGGAAGCGGACTTGAAAAGCAGGAGGGCCGGCTGTGGAAGAGGAGGATGAGAGTTAAGGGCCAGCTCTTCTCTTGCAGATTGGCCCCTACTGGTATGCTGGGGGAAGGATCACTTGAGCCTACCATGGTCTGCAAGGAGGGATGGTCAGGCGTCAATATCAGCTTGCGGGTGCGTGGGTTGAAATCTTGGCATCATTGCATGCCACATTCCTCCTGGGGGAAACTACATGTAAGAAAAAAATTCCCATGTGCCTTAGGACCTCCTGGCCTGGCTACTGGTCCCATGCATTCACATAGTACAGTCACCGTGGATATTACTGTTCTTCGGGATGGCACCACCATAAGGGGTAAACAGGTATGGTTGGTTGTCCTGTAGCATTACGGTGTTCAGGAACTGGGGCTGGCTGGAGGTGAAGCATCTGCTGGGGAGCTAAACCATAAATTCAAAAATAAAAAATAAAAAATAAATTCTGCAGAATCCTGTAGAATTCTTTCTGCAGTTAAATACACTAATCCACAATCCATACATTTATTTTGCAGTTAAGTGAGTCACTGAACTACAGAATGAATATATGACTTGTGGATTAATGTATTAAATTGTTGAAAGAAATTCTGCAGAACTGATCACTGAGCTGCGGAATTATTACATATATTGCACATTAATGTATTAAACTGCATAATGGAATTCCTCAGAACAGTCATTCAGTAGTTCATGTGTATTATATTATTCCACACTTCAGCCTGAGAATGTCTGAAAACGGTGTAAAAATTCAACAGACACCTGCAAAAGATTCAGATTTTGTCAAAGTCAGAATATTGGAACATTTAGTGAAATTTACATGAGTTTGGAATTCACAGTTTTTGCCCAGCTCTACTGGTCATCCAGGTAGAAGTACTGCAGTGAAGCACACAAACCTCCCTCCCGAGGAGGAGGAGGAGGAGGAGGAGGAGGAGAGCGAGAGCGAGAGCATCCTCTTTGACACTCGATCCTCCTCCCCTAGCCTGCTCCCAATGTATTAAGGCTGGTTCCAAACCTGGGTCGCCAGTGTTACCAGCGGTAGTGCTACTACTGCACTGATAAGTCAACCCCTCTAGGCCATTTAATTTACTATTAGCAAAATATCTTGATTGGGTTGGCTTTCAAGTGTTGATGGTGTGGGATAACCAAACAAATATACTTTTAATAATTTGTAAGTATAGTACACGGGTTGTTTAGAATTCACTGAACGGAACTTGATTCATGAGATTTAAGTCTTTATTTTTTCATTTGGAAGTTTGGTATTCAAGGTCAAAAATCTGAATTCCAAAAACTTTATTAGGACGCAGAGTCAGAATTGGTTTCCACATCTGAATACTGCCTTCATCGTTTTAAAGCCTTCTCTACTCAGTAGAGACACCAAGGAGCCATTATGGGCCAGAAAACAAGCCCTCCTCCAGACCCACCCTAAACTCCCTTATTTTACCTTATGTATCACTGCTGCTGACTGGGGTCAAACTCATCATGTGGTGCTGCTGTGCTGTCTCTGTCTTTCTTTGTAAAGAAAGGGTAGGATAATGCTAGATCGATGAGGCAGGCATAGAAGGCCTAGTAGCTTCATCTTCCCCTTCAGTCCACAAAAACAGAAATGAATGATGAATCCCTCCCAAGCAAGTTGTAGTGCCAAGCTCTCCCCAACAACCTGGCCCATCAAACACTAGTTCATGTGTGACCCCTCCCCTGTGTCCGATACATGAAGAAAATATCCCCAAAAGGTGGCTAAATAATTTCTTGGACAGTCAGCCATAGTCATTACCCAACAGTGCATGCAGTGTGGTGGTCCAGTTCTGTCTTCAACTCCTCCTACATCCAGCAGCTCCATTCTCCATCTCTATAAGAGATGGCTGGGTAGGTGGCTGACTGAATGAATGTCTTAGGTAGCCACCACCAGACACCTTACTCAAAAAAAGTTTGGTAGTGTCTTCAACCTAGAAGTTCCTTTTAGTCAGCCACCTACCCCAGCAGTCACTCAAGGAGATGAACAACGGGGCTGCTGGGTGTAAGGGGAGTTGAGAACCAGATTGGATCACCATGTACACTATTGGACTGTGGCTAACTGTCTCAAAAATGGAAATTCAGCACTGGGAAATGTTGCCCTATTGGATTTGGGGCAGGGGCACCCACAGATGGTTCCACCACATCACTTTGACAATGAAATTGTTGAACTCCCCTACACTGACGAGCAAAACTTCTATCGTTGAATTTCACCCATTGGAAAATCACTGCTTTATTTTGGGGGGGATGTAACCCCCCAGGTGGAACTAATTAGAAAGGGGATGAAACACCACCGAAAACAGCACTGGTGTACAGTGGGACCATTACAGCAACCATCTCAAAGCTGTTGCTGTAATGGTTTTCACTGCAAGTGTTTTAATGTTTCACCAGTATACCCCCATAGACTAGGGTTTGGGGACAAGGTTGCAGGGGAGAGCTTCATGCCACAGCTCACTCCAAAGGGGATCATTGTTTATTTCTGATTTTGTGGGCTGAAAGGGGGAGATGGATCTGCCAGATTGTCACTGCCTGCCTCATCCATCATTTCTGATCCAGACCTGCCTACACAGAAAGAGACAGTACGGCAGTACTACACTTGGAGTGGGATCCCAGCCAACAGCAGTGACATGTAAGGGAAGGCATATCTGGTTTATGAAGAGGGGAGGGCTTTTTTCCTGGCCCACTACAGGCTCCTTGGCAATTTAGTTGGGTGGTGTAGAGGTTTTTCTGCATTGGAATTAGAGTCAGATGCAGAATCAGAGCTTTCAATTCTGTCTCTGCTATGAATCAGAGTCAGAATAGAAGTTCTGATTGTCTGTCATATGCATGACAGAACGTAATCAGCAGTTTCTGAGCAATCCTAGTGAGTACCTTCATTCTAATACTTGGTGGGAGGTCTTCTCAGTTACCCAGTGGTATGCAAAAGTACCAGTGACCCAGGATCATTAAAAGACTCAGGCATTCAGAATTGGTGTTACCAGCTGGTGTGGGAGGAGCTATACCATCATCAGAGTGGTTAGACCAGCTTCACTATCGGAACTGTTTCAGCCTATTATCCCTTGGTGTGAACTGAGATCATCAGTCAAGTCTCTCCTGAAAGTTCCCCCCTGCCACACCTCTAAGGGTTTAGGTGTGTTCGGACATGCTGCCCCACAAATGTGGAACTTACTACCACTCGACCTAAGACATGCTTCCTCACACTACATTTTTAAGCGAAGACTACTGAACCACCTAACGTCTATGGACCAATGTGCCTGTTATGATCCTACCTGAGCCTGTCCTTCATGCCCACTTTCCCCCCACTTTGTTTAGACCTCCCCCCATCTATCATCGCTTCCTTATCCCATGTATATGCTGAATGTCTATATCTCCCCTGTCTGCCTTATATGTCAGTCAGACTACTTGCACTTTTTATGTCGATGCTAAAAAATATAAGGCCCAACTATTTTATGCCTCTCCAATGCCTATGTGTATGACAAATGCCTCTCATCACCATACTGTTTTGCCTGTTTTCAACTTGCTATTTGCACAATCTGTGATGTAAGTTTTTTTGTATTGGGTACTGGTACACCCTAAGTATCTTAGCCTCATTCTGTTCCCCCTCCTCCCCCCCTACACCGACTAAGCCCAGACCTATTACCCAGCTTTCAGTTCCATGAGAACGGGCCTCTTCCACACCCTTGTCTGCTAAAGCCGCCTCTTGCCGTATTTTCACCTCAGACACCGCATCCTTTCACCCGCTCTCACTGGTGAACGGTTCCATGAGCCCGGACGCAGGTCCTAGCAACTGCCGCAATTGCCGTAATTTTCCCTCCTGCACCCCGGTATCCTCGGCTCCTATAACTGAATTAAGACTCAGTGGTTAGGACTTTATCCTTGTGGCCATTTAAACCCCCTAAATCCGTTCGGTCCTCACCTGGCTTAACCTATTAAATGGCAACCTGATTCTGTTTTGGCCCTCTCCTTCCAATTGACTTCACTATACCTAGTACTGTGTCTATCCTGCTGCCTTGCTATGGAATCTGCTCTTTAGTTACTATGTGGCTTCCTAAGCTGCCTGTCTGCCTCAACCCCCCATCTCCGACTTCTTCGCTGGCTCCCGACCCGTGAACGAAACCATGAGGCCGGGTACTCTTCGCACGCTCAGGCCACCAAAACTGTCTTGCTGTCCATGCCCCTGCATCCTGAAACACCCTCTAGCCGGCTTACGGTTTTACGAGCCCCTCACAGCCCCCTGCCTCTAGCCAGCTCACAGTTCCACGAGCTAGGTTGCAGCCACCTGCCTTTTCTGCTAAAGCTGTAATCGCTCGTTGTCACCTAACTGTAGCTCAACTCTCACAGTAGCTCTACTCCCACGCAAGGTCACAGAACCAGCGGCCTGGACACCTTTTCCACTACCTTCCACTATTGCCGTAAGCCTATACTGTCTTTTACCCTGTTCCCCCACCTCCCAATGCATTTCAAGCCGTGATTCGGTTCCATGAGCCCAGCTGCAGGCTCTAGCCTCCCGCCGCTAACGCCGTAACTTTTCTCATCCCACCCGACAGAAGCCTGCCCCCTCGCCTACCCTTTAGAACCATAAGCCCGGACACTTTTCCCGCTAACAGTCGCTGATGCAGTAGGTTCCATCCTTTGCCCCCACCGGCTCAGCTAGCTGGTAAGGTTACCCTGACCCCGGTCTCAAGCCCCGCCACCTCCCGCTGAACTTAGCTGTGCACTTACCCTATCTATCCTTGATCCTCTCCCTTATCATGTCCCCCCCTTTTTTCTCTCCTCTACTCTGAAGTCTATCCCAGCACCAGTACCCGCTGTTCTCTCCTGCCTACTTGTACAATGTCTAATTACTTCAATGTACCTTATCATGTAACTGTCTTATTTGCACTGTACTATTGTATTGTACCTGTACCTCCCGGGTCATGCCTGAAAATAGTCACTTGCTGGCTAGTGCACCTACCCGATTAACAAAAACTAAATAAAATAATGATAGGGTGCCCTTATGGTGCCATTTAGCCTAGGCTGTTTTTCAGCCTTTGGCAGTTTCAGTTGGAGTTGGTTGGAGTATCAATAATCCAAGTGCCCTTACCTAGCAGATGAGCTCCAGGGCAGAGGAAAGGTGCAGGCTAATCCTCCCTAGGCACTGGTGCCAGGTGAGGGAGTGAGAGGGCACTGCCAGTGGTGTGATGGGGTTTGAGGGGTTGCTACTTGGCATGAGTAAGCACTCAACAGTAATGACTGAGAGGCTGGTAGCAAGTCTTGGGCTGGGGTAAAGGATGCATCCTGAGGTATGTCCCCACCTTGAAGTACATGTGCTCATCACTTTCAGACCTGAAAGTGGCATGTGGTCCTGAACACCTTGCTGGCTGAAGTGAGGGTATCTGATTGTCACCTAATAAGATTTTAGAGGTTGCAAGGGAGGAGCCTTTGTCACCCAAGACAGAACCTGATCTCCCAGGAATCAAGAGAGAAGAGCAGGTATATTTCCCATATCTTGAGAGTTTAGGAGGATCAATGGGAGTATGTGGAAACCTCAGGGGGGTGTCCCCTCTACAGACACTTACTGACGATTTCCGTGTCTATAGTGGTTTCCCTCAAGATCATTTTGAAACATCCTCTTGGTGGGGTGACCCCGGAGGTGTGCTGAAGCTGAAACCATCAAGCACCCCCACAGATCAGTGGAACAAGTACTGTAGAAATCAGCAAGAGTAAGGTAGGAGAAGCAGGTCCATAAAGAGAAGAGAGAAGAGAGAATAGTGAGGTAAGTGATGCCCATGGCCTGCAGCTCCAGAAAGCAAAACTGAAGTGTGGATCATAGGGTTCACCTGGCAGTGCACCGAAGTGTGGTGAGATTGATGTCTAGTGAGCCAGGTTGGTGTATACTAGTGAATAAGAGCTAGGCAGTTTGGTGAGGGAAGTTACAACCACAACCCCCTCCTCTGACAAACAGAAAGCTTGTTCTTTTTTTTTTATTAGGGTGTCTTGTCATCATACCACAATACAAGCAAAGTGAAGTGCTCATAATTTAAATTATCACCCTGATTAAGACATGCAGTGTGTGCCTGAAGGGAGACTGAGTTAGGAAGTTGTGAAATAGTATAGTGGGATAGGGAACATTGGGCACATGTGCATGTGCAGTACAGAGAAGCAGTCCATAGGCACCTTGCCATGTAAAAGGAAAAGCACAGAGACTAGTAGATGGCATAGTGAAAGTGAAAACTGCTGGGAGAGTGACAGGGTTAACATGCACTGCAGCAGAACGCTGTACATGGCTGGTGTGCAGTTTGTCCTAGACATTTGGTGTCAAGATAGTGCATCATGAAAACCTGTAAAGCCTTTATAGTGGAGACAGTTACCTGCATTCCAGTCCTTAACATGTCATATATCTATTATATGCTTTTTTCAGTGTGTTTGTTAAACACTGGTGTTGCTGCACACTTTTGTTTGTCTACCTCATTGCTGTTTTTTTGGTGGTTTAATCTTAGCAAAGGACATTTTAATTTCATCAGCTTATAGTGATCCTTTTCTGTAAACATTGTTCACAGACAACGTATGCAGTGGAAGGGGTAAGTGCCTATTTTTTTTTTTTTTTCACTTTTCTTATCAAAGTTAAAGTGCAGCTTCATAACGTAAACAAGCCCCACTCCACACACTATCATGAGCATTTGGGGCCCTGTGCACTATTATGCCTGGAACATACCAGTATGGGTGCATACCTAGCTATGCAATTGCATACCACGCAGTTGCCCCTATGTGATGCATGACGCCAGTATGCATGACCTGCAGCAAGCCTCTTGCATGACCTCATAGATCTATGCAAGGAACAAGGATGTCTAAGGGAACATGGGCCATAGCAGGGACTTCAAATTGGAAGCACTGACTGGGTCCCACAGTGGATCCCTTCCTCCATGGGAGGAGTGGATCATAGGACATTGTAGCTTGCATATAGATTGCAATGTTCCCAAAAGCCCATTTCAGAAGTCAGAGTCCTCACAGCATGCAACTACCTTGAATCCTCTGTGGCATGGAGAAGGGCAGGGGTCTATGGTTGTTGGCTGCCATGTTACCCTGCGGCAACCAGTCAGAAGGTGCACATCTGTTACAGCAGCCCTGTTGCTGACATAACAAAGAGCCCCCTGAGAATACCATGGCAGAGCATACCAGGCATCATGCATGCCACACTGCACCGGCCTTCCATAGGCACACCTATGTACTTCTCTTGGCTGGACCAACCACACGATTGTGCTGGATTCCTCATGGATAGCCCTGGGCAGTGGTGTGAATAGGGTTTGTGCCACTTGTGCATTCCCATCAGACACTCAGTATGTACATATCCCAGCCCTAGGTGCATTGCGCTTGGATTCCTTTTGTGCATAGGGCCCATAGAATGCACTCACTTGTATGGAAATCTCCACTGCAAGCTAATTTGCAAGGACAGCAGAGCAGATCTGCATGCAAGTGAGCAGTGGAGCTGCCCAGCATGTGTGAGAATAACAAGGGATTTGTTAGTTTGGTGGTGGCTTTAATTAATGACAAAATATTAATTAAAATCTATAAAAATATCATAAAAATCCCCTATTCAGTAAATACACCATGGTGTCCATGCAAAGTAGGGAAACCTCTTACATACTGGGTGCATTGGTATATTTAGAGGATTTTGGAAGCACTAGTGCTCCACTTCAAAAACCCTACACTTCAATGGGCACAGTGGTGTATGACCTTGGCCCTACCTAGCAGTAGTAGAGCCATGCAATGGCAAGAACCTCCCCTTGGCCTGATCCCTGGTGTAAAGGTAAAATTCACCCAGGTAGTCTACTGGCACTCCCTCTCCCATAATACCTCATGTTATAATAGAACAGATCCTAGTAGTCTTGTGGTAAGCCCTTTCCACCCAACCCATGATATTATAATCACACAGACCCTGGTAGTCCAATGGTACCTCACTTCTGCCTCGATCCTAATGTAAAATTCATCTAATCCTTGTAGTCTAGTGACCCTCTTTCCCAGATCTTGATGTAAAATAAATCAAACCATTGTAGTGTAGTGTTATCTAGTGTTATATCCTCTCTCACCTCAATTCCCCTATATAACATATCCTCCCCACACCTTTGTCCAGTCCCGCAGAACCCACAACCTCTTCTACCCCATCTGGTACATTGCCAACTAGAATACACCTATCCTGTTTGGTGAGCAGAACTGTAGATGGTGACTGGCACAGACCTTATGTTCTCCATTTTGGCCAGTCTCTGTCTGAATGATAGGGACTGAGAACACAGGTATGGTAGTGTCTCTACAGTATGCGCATGTTCTGTCCTTCAGATTATTGACAGCTGAGGTGGTTAGAAAAGGGTTGGTTCTAGTTACCATCTGTCCTCATCTGCAAATGAGGATAAGTATATTCAGCTGGGTCAGACACCAGACTGGGGGTAGGGGCTGGTAGGTGTTGAGTGTGTGGGGCAGCGAAGGTGCATCCTGTTACATCAGGGTCTGGATGAGATGAAAATACCACTAGATTACAAAGGTTGGATTCATCTTACATTGGGTTTGAAGTGAGAGTGGGGTACCACTAAACCACCGGGATTTGCAGTATTATAACATCTGGGATTTGGCAAAAGCAGGATACCATTAGACTACCAAGACTGGTTTATTATAACATCAGGGATCAAGCATATGAGGATGCCACTAGATTTCCAATGATTCAATGGTTAGGGTATAGAAATAAATTAAGGGTGGAAGCAAAAGGTGATGCTTTGCACAATGCCTCCATGCATTTTTGCATGTAGGAATTGCACACAGTTGCTAATTTGTTTACTTACTTTTATTTGTTTGATTACCAGGAGAGAGCATTGGACCAAGGGTCCTTTTTCAGGCCCTTCCAGAGCAGAAACTGCAATAACAATTCATCCACATATATGTAGATATCTGCTGTTGAGCATGCAGCAGGTACAGCATTCAGAAAAATGTAGAAAATAATTGGTCCAAGCACCAAACCTTGAGGGACACCAGTGCTGATGGGAAGGGGGGGGTGGAGTCACTAACCCTGACTGATTTGGACCTACCCATGAGGTAGTAATTAAACCAGTTAGTGGCAAATTCTGAGAGACCAGCCACTGCAAGCTTATTGAGAAGAAGAGAGTGTGCAGCAGTGTCAAAAGCTTTGACCAAGTCAACAAAGATGCTAGAGGTTATATGGCCTTGATCCATGCCAGAGAGAATGGAGTCAGTGAGCTGAAGCAGGGAGATCATAGTGGAGTGTGCTTTGTAGAAACCAGACTGGAAATGGGTGAAGAAGGAGGATTCAAAGAAAAAGGAAAGCCAGAACAAGGTGCTCTTGTAATTTTGCAGGGATTGGGAGAAGGGAAATAAGGCAGTAGCTACCTGAGTTTGAAGAGTCACCTCCCTTTGGGGGTATCCAGTGATGATAGCGTATATAAATGAGTGACTATAAAAACAGCTGCTCATTCATAGAACTATCATCATCAGCTACCCTGCCAGAGTAGTGATGGTTTAGTGACAAAAGTGACTGGAAGGGGATGGATAGGAAGGTGTAGGGGAGGAATAGGAGGGAGGGTTTAGGTAGAGAGGCGAACCTGCAGCAAATGAGCCAGCCATGTGGTGTGGTGGTGAGGGTGGCTGGTTAGGATGCAGTAGGTAGTTGGTTCAGGAGTTGCCTAAGGGTGATTGTTTTGCCACTGCTTGCAGCTTTCTATTTTTTTTCCACCACTGTCTTTTGCTCCCTCCTTGACATGCAGCCCCCTGGAGTTAAGAATCCTTAGTCGGGGGGGGGGACGGGTGGCGAAGCCCCTGGTGAGGGGTGTCGCTTCCCCTTAAAAGCACTTTCATTTGCCGGCAGTCAGGTTGCTGGGAATTGTATATCACTGAAATGATTTTCAATTATATACATTCTCTATGATAGTGATCGCTGTATTGTGATCGCTACCATCACATGAAACCCCCTTTGGGAGGCGGACAACTGTGGCAAGCTTCCAGGTGTCAGGGACAGAAGCAAGTGTAGATAGTGTGGCATGTGTTTTGTGGACCTCTAGTTTCTGATAATGCTTTTTTTAGCAATCATTAATGTATATACTCTATTTGAATGCCTGGGTGACTTTTTATCATCATTGTTGTATATGCATACCTTAGGAATGTAATTGTTTTGCATATCTAACAGTTTGTTCTGATGCATACACAAACATGCACCACCATTTTGATCCCAAAGTGCCTTTCCCAGTACCAAGTATCTAATGCCTCCCTTGTCTGAATTCTATGTTTGCTTTATTGTAGTTATACCTGCATATGTGCCTAATTTCATTAGCCTTCTTGATATTTATTGAGACAAACTATCTTTGTTTTGTCCCTGTTTGCCAATCATTCTTAAACTGTACAATTCATAATCAGTCTATCACTATTACATGGAAAAAGCTACAGTAAATGTTCTCCTTTAGTTGTGTATATGACATATAAGGTGAGAGCACAATCCCTAACTGCTGCTAGAATTTAGTTTCCTAGAACTGAACCAGGTACATCATTTTTCCTGTCAATATTTAGTATTTTAAAAATCTTGCAGGAAAACTACTTTATGATTTCCAAAAGTCTGGATAACTTCTGATGTGCATAGCTCATCTACCATTTGCCCTGTACCCAGATATTTGTAACAAACAGTTTTATGTGATAATGGCGACTCTGAAAGATTGCCTATCATGTAAAGCAGCCATGAAACAGCACATGGTCAAAACAGTGGCCAATATTGCAGCGTACAATACTTACAATCCGCACACATAAAACATTTTTTTTAGGCAGGGAGCTGTGCCCCCCTGCACCCCCCACACCCCCTGAACTAAAATAACTCCAAGGGGGTGGAGACCATGGGACAAGTGATTGTTGTTTAGTTTTGTTTTTTAAATTCCAGCCTTAGCCAGACCTGCACCTGGGTCCGCTGGCAGAGCGACCAATAGCATATTCCACTATGCTATGCGGCCAGCGAAGCAGGAACCCAGTACACAGGATCCTATATCCTGTACGAGCGAGGATAGCTCCCTGCTATCCTCATTCTACAGGATATAATGACGTTTTTCAGCACTCGCTCCTGGTGAGAGTGGTATTATTGAGTCTCTCAAATTGTAGCGCTCAACAATACACGCTCTACATGGGAGCTACATTAACAAACTCCTGTGGTTATAACTGATCCTGTCAACATTTTGGCAAATTAATCCTTTCTAATTTTATATTGTCTGAAATGTCCATGACAAAAAGTGTATAGTTATTTACATAAAGTGCCACAAGCCCTCCATTCCATTTTTTTCTTCCATCCTAGAGTCTAAAACTGTCAATTTCTTTGCCACATAAATGTTCATTCTGCCACATTTCCATTAATGTTGTAATATCTTACCCTCCTGACTGCATTAGTGTTTCTACTTCTGCCATTTTATCAGTGTTCAAGATGCTAGCTTCAATTAGTAACCCATGCCATCTGTTTTTTTTCTTTCCAGAGGCAATATAGCATAGTGTTAAGGGCACTAAGCTGTAAACCTTAAAACCTTGCTTTGAATCCCATGGGTTCCTCCTTGCATACTGTGTGACCCTGACCAGGTCACTTAACTTCCTTGTGCTCCCAAATTGCACCTGGAAACAAGCTTTGACTTAGTATATCCCTCCTGGTTAAATAATTTTCTCTTTTCTCCTATTTTTATCTTCATTATATTTGTCCCCCTCAATTACAAGTTTTTTCACTTGTGATAACTCAGTCAGAAGT
The DNA here is from genome assembly GCA_016271365.2 of Neoceratodus forsteri. Classification (NCBI taxonomy): domain Eukaryota; kingdom Metazoa; phylum Chordata; order Ceratodontiformes; family Ceratodontidae; genus Neoceratodus; species Neoceratodus forsteri. Next base: position 998,778,288 of record CM028133.1, read on the forward strand.
GATCTATCTCCCCTTACCCATCAGTCAGTTTAAAGTCTTTATAATTGTTTTATCTTTGCTTCTTTTCTATTTAATGTAACACATATTTTGCATAATGTTGCCTTTAGCCCAAAAGGTGTCCCAGTTTCTCTAGAAGATTGAACATAAAAAAATAGAAACATAAAATCTGATGGCAGATAAAGACTGCTTGGCTCACCTAGTCTGCCATTTCCCTACCCAGTGGATAAGCTGCAGATCTTAATCAACAGCCTATTTCTTCCCACCCCCACCAGATTTGCCTTATGTCTGTCCCATGCATTCTTGCATTCCCCCACTGTTTTTGACTCCATTACCTCCTCAGGAAAGATGTTCCATGTATTCACAACCCTCTCCATGAAAAAATAATTCCTCACATTACCTCTGAGCCATCCCTCCTCTATCTTCAAATTGTGTCCTCTTGTTCTTGCACATCTCTTTTTCTGAAAGATGCTACCCTCTTGGATTATGTTAATTCCCTTGAGATAATTCAACATTTCTATCATATCGCCCTTCCCTCTTCTTCTCAAGGGTATACATATTAAGCTCTTTTAATCTCGCTTCATATGTATTCTGGTGTAGACCCTGCACCATTTTAGTTGTCCTCCTCTGGACAGCCTCTATCCTGTCTATGTCCTTGAAGAGATGGAGTCTCCAGAACTGCACACAATACTCTAGATGGGGTGTCACCAACTGTCTATACAAAGGAATAACAACTTCCTCATTTCTACTGGTGATGCCTCTCCCTATGCATCCCAGTTTCCTGCCAGCCCTCCTTACTGCCTTCTCACATTGCTTGCCCACCTTAAGGTCATCTGATATGTTTACCCCAAGGTCCCTTTCCGTTGTTGTTGTTGTTAGTATCTCACACCCCACTGTGTACTCCTCCACAGGGTTTTTGTTTCCCTGGTGCTTTACTTTGCACTTCTTTGCATTGAATCTAAGCTGCCATACATTTGACTACTCCTCCAACCTTGCCAAGTTCTTTCACATCCTTTCCACCTCACCTTCTGTAGTGACCCTGTTGCAGATCTTTGTGTTGTCTGCAAAGAGACATACTTATCCTTCCAGTCCATCTACAATGTCACTTATAAAGACATTAAAGAGGACCAGTCCCAGTACTGAACCCTGTGTACCCTGCTATTAACCCCCCTTCTTCAGAGTGGACACTGTTTACTATTACCCTCTGCTTCCCGTTTTCCAGCCATTTTTTTTACCAAGGCTACCACCTTGGGTCCCACTCCAAGGCTGGCTAACTTGTATATGAATATTTTGTGTGGGACTGAGTCAAATGCCTTGCTACAGTCTAAGTAGGCAATATCCACAACCCTTCTCTGGTCTACTATGTTGGTCACCCAGTCAAAAAAATTAGATTTGCCTGACATGACCTTCCTGCTGTGAGTCCATGCTAACTTGGGTCCTGAGCCCCACTGGCCTCTAGGAACTAACAATTCTTTCCTTCAGAAGTGATTCCATCATTTTCCCTACCACTGAGGTCAAACTAACAGGTCTATTGTCTCCTGCCTCTATCTTGCTCCCACTTTTGTGAAGGGGAATCACATCCACCTTTCTCCAGTCCTCAGGTACCACACCATCCTTTCATGATTTGTTAAAAGGGGTAGTCTGTGGTGTCATGTGTTCTACCCTTAGTTATTTTAGAATTCTTGGGTGAATCCCATCAGGCCCGATTGCTTTGTCCACCTTCAGTTTTAAGAGTTCTTTTGAACCCTTTCTTCTGTGAATGGACTGGTATTAACCTCCCTGCTTCTATTCTTTGATTTAGGTACCTCCCCCTCCTCCTCTTCTTCTGTGAATACTGAGCAGGAGTATTCATTCAGCATCCCTGCTTTTTCACTGTCACCCTCTGCCAGCCTCTCTTCCCTTTATTAATCTGCACTATCCCTCCCTTGGTCTTTCTTTGCTCCCTAATGTACCTATAAAATGTTTTATCCCCCTTCTTAACTGAATTGGCTATTTTTTCATCAGGTTGGGCCTTTGCTATTCTGACTGCCTTCCCTGCTTCCTTCTGCTTTTACTGGTACAGTTGTCTGTCCTGCTTCTTCTGTGTTTCCTTATACTTCCAGAATTCTTCTTTTTTTCCTTAACCACCCCTGCCACCTCTTTTGAGAGCCATAGTGTTTTCTTCCTTTGTTTTGTTTTGTTGATTTGCTTCATATGAAGGCTTGTTGCCTCTGTGGCAGCTGTTTTGATTTTCCCTATTGTTCCTCCACCTCTCCTTCTTGCCCATTTGCTAGTGCTTTTCTGAGGCACTCTACCATTTTCCCAAAGTCAGTCTTCCTAAAATCCAATACTCTTGCTTTTGTATGGCTTGACTCTACAGCTGTGTTATTGTGAACCACACTGTTTGTTGGTTGCTTGTCCCCAGATGGCTACCCACTTCTAAATCCGAGATCCTTTCTCCATCCCTGTTTGACAGTACCAGGTCTAAGATTACTCCCTCCTGAGTGGGTTCCAACACTAGCTGTCTGAGGCATACCTCCTGTAGGGCATCAAGAATAACCCTGCTCTTGGATGTTGCTGCAGCAAACATGCTCCAGTTAACATCTGCCATATTCAGGTCCACCATTAACAATAGTCCCCCTTTCTCTGCCATTAAAAGGATGCCTTCTATCATTTCCTTGTCCATTGCCTCTCCCTGAGATGGGGGTATCTATACAACCCCCTTGCTGATTACGGTGCCATTTCCTGTCTCCAGGGTGACCCACAGTGCCTCCTCTACTCACTATTTAACCTTTAGTTCCATTACTTTGATCCCTTCCCTTACATAGTGAGCTACTCCTTCTCCTCTTTTACCCTCCCTGTCCCTTCTGTAGCTTATGCACCCTGGTATGTTGACATCCCTATCATAGTTCTCTGTGTACCATGTTTCTGTGACTGCCACAATGTCCAGGTGTCCCTCTTCCTTCAAGGCCACTAGTTCAGGGAGCTTGTTACACAGACTATGGGCATTGGTACCAATCACCCTCAATTTTTTGATGGCCTTATCCCTTTTAGACCCATCCCTGTCCTTACTGCCTTTTTCTGCGTGTACTCCTGTCCTCTTCCCTACTGACTTCTCTCGCTTGGTGTCGACCTCTCTAACTACTGTGTTTTGTTGGGGGATGTTAGGTTTCCCCTCCTTCTTTCCAGTGTGTCCCCCCTTGGCTAGTTTAAATGCTTGGTAATGAAGCATTTAAACCTACAACCTAGGATCCTGGTTCCCCTCACAGACAGATGAAGACCATCGTGCCAATATAGGCCTGTATCCCTCCAGGTGGACCCCCAGTCCCCAGTGAAGCCTAAACCCTTAGTTCCCCACCAAATTTTCAACCATTCATTGAATCCCATGGTGAGGATTACCCTAGTATCACCCTTGCATAGACAGGCAGAACCTCTGAGACATTTACTGTACGTGCTACTTGTCTAAGGCCCTCCCCAACTTTCAAGCTCCTCTTGCACTGCTCTGAACCCATTGCCAGCCAGATCATTTGTCCCTAGGAGGACAATGACAACCAGTTCTCTCCCCTGTGCAGCTGCTCCCACAATTCTGAGGATTCGCTTCTTGTCCCTTGAAGCCATGGCACCAGCCAGGCACCTTACCTCCCTTTCCCTTTCCTCTCCCAGTTCTACCCCCTAACAATTGAGCCCCCCACCAGGAGTTATTTCCTTCCCCTGTGGGGTCCCATGCTTCCCTCCTGTGGGTCTCCTTTGTGGAGGTTCCCAGCATTCTCCTTGGTCTCCACTGCAGGTCCTCCATTGAGGAATCACTCTCCACCAGAACAGCATATGAATTGTGGAGAGGTACAACTGCAGGAATGTGCGTCTGTTCCACCACCTTCTCCTTCCCTGAGCCTACCTTGATCCAACCATTCCTCTTTCTTAGCAACCTCTGAGGTAGGGGTGGTGGCCCTGGTATTCCCTGGGTGGGAAAGGAGGTCTCCCAAATCCTGGCCAACTCAGCCTGGAGATGAGCAGCCTCCTCCCTCAGCCCAGAGATGTGCCTGCAGATGGGACAACACTGCATCCACCAGAACGTCTCTTGGAAGACTGCTGCTCCACAGCCACTGCATTGCACCACTCCTATTACATCTTATTCATGGCCTCTTAACTGTTGTTTTGTATAGTTCCTCTTTCCTCTCTCTGTTTATTTATTTATGCTTTTTTTATTTTTATATAAATGTTTTTTTCTCTCTCCCTACTTTTGTATTGCATTTGTGCCCTTAAAACTCATAATCTTCCTGTTGTGTGACAGGAAGTTCCTATTTTTCTCCATTATCTCCTTCTTACTTGCTCAGAGTCAGACCTCTTGTAGCTGGGGGGGGGAGGGATTCAGAGCTATTCTTTCCTTCTAGGATGGTGAGTTTTTTGTGCCTCTGTGATCACTCCTTCCTGCTCCCAAACAGGAAGTTCCTGTTGTCAGTCAAATCCTGTGCCTATAAAAGTAGAACTAGCTATGGGTGGGGGGGAGGTGGAGGGCTGGGAAGAAGGGCTATATAGTCCCAGTAGAGTAGTATAGTTCTCACAGCACCTCCTCCCTCTTGCTGTTCTCTGCAAGAAGCTATCTAGGTCCATTTTTAAATCCAAACCACCTGGCTTCCTTCTGCTTAAGCCACTCCCCCTAATTTACAGTTTCCTTCTTCACCTGATTAACTGCTAACTGCAGAGATAACAATTCACTTCACCAAACTCAGACAGACACACCAATTCCTTTGTTTGTTTGTTTGTGTTTACCCTATATTGAAAGTTCTAGTAGAAGAGTTCTAGTTCTTTAGCCCCAGGAGTGTAGTATAGTTCTCACAGCACCTCCTCCCTGTTGTTGTTCTCACATTGAATTGTATTTATTTGCCTAGTGTCTAAGCCATTTTTTCATTAATTTAATGGTGCCCTGTCTATCCCTAAATGCCATTAGAAATAGCGAGATTGTTGAAAAAAAATGACTTCATTATTTTACTAGCAGTTTTCTTTCCAAGTTCATCACCTCAGATTTATTGTCATCATCTAGCTTTTTGCTGAAACAATTTGTCCCCAGAGGTATATCTATGAAATATTTTTCTCCAGCCTGTGAGAGAATATTCAAGTCAGTCAAGTCATGTGAGTTTATCTGTTTGGCAAAAGCTATTGCAAAACAAATATAACATTTGATTTACAATCTCAATAGAGTGCACACCATATACATAAAATCAGTCACATTAAAGGTGCCTAATGCAATATAGATCTGTCGTCTTCAGATTTTTAGTAGCCAATCCTTAATGCTATCTGTGGTTGACCTTAACAGGACAAATGTAAATAAAGATAGAAACTTAAATAAATCTGCTGACCAGCTGAACCCCATAATACTTAAAATATATAAATTGATAATTTGATTATAGAATTAAATCCAGCCAGAGATAAATCTCCTTATTCAGTTATGTTCTGGAATTAGGTTAGCTTAAAATTCTGTCTCTGGCTGTCTCTGGAGTTGACACAGGGGTAATCACAGATAGTTACATACTTCTTCCTGTTCCTCTTGCAAAATTTGAAAAGAATAAAACCATCAAAAGAATTAATGCAAGATTACTAAACTGGTGCTTTTCTAATTGTTTATCTTTATTGACCATTGGATGCATTTCAGTAACAGTTTATCCGGATATGCCAGAGATGGTTTGCATTTAAATAAACAGAGAGCAATTAGGCTCTGCCAGAATTTTCAATCTCAGGTCCCTTTGATCAGTTTAAACTAATAGGGTTGGGGGAAATGAATATATCTGACTCTCTATTAACAGATCAGGAAAATAGCAAACATACATCTAATCATGATTTAAAATTTCTACTGCTTAATGCACGAAACTTAGATAATAAAATGGATGAATTAAGAATTAGGATAAGCAGCAATAAGGCTGATATAATATGCATCACTGAAACTTGGTGGCCAAATAAGCTGACTTGGGATATATGCATTCCAGGTTACACTTTATTTCATTTAAGCAGGTTAAACCAAAAGGGTGGCAGTGTCGCTTTCTTTACTTCTTCTACTCTGTTAATACACAATGGCCCAGATATTCAAAGGGTTGTGCATGGCGCAACAGTGTTTTCCATCGCAGCCACTAGTCGCCCGGTCGAATATTCAAAGAGAAAAGTCGCTGCACAAATCCCGATGCACCGGAGTGCATCAGTAATGTATGCAGGCACAGGTGGGGGGTCGTGCTTATGCATAACCTGCACAGCCTGCTATTCAGCCCAGAATGTGCAGAGCCATGCATGCACAACCCCTACTTGCGCCAGCACAAAGTTAAGCCCCCCAAAAAAAAGGAACAACTGATGGTCACCCACAGGTGAGCTGCTGCATTGCAAGGCACAACATAGCAGCTGCCACCTGTGGGTGGCCACCTGAGTTCTGGCTGCACCCGGTGGCACCCCCCCATGTCCGATCATGGGCATTTGTAAAAATAAAGAAAGCTGTCCAATACCCCTAGTGGTCTAGTGGACGCTATTTGCCCGATCGCAGGCATCTGTAAAAAAATAATAATCCATCCTATATCCCTGGTGGTCCAGTGGACCACTATCCACCCAATTGCAGACATTTGTGTCAAAGAAAGATCCCCTCCCAATATCCCTGATGGTCCAGTGGACCAGCTATCTGCTTGATTGAGGGCATTTGGTTCAAAGAAAGATCTATCCCAATATTTCTGGTGGTCCAGTGGACCAGCTATCTGCCCAATCATGGGCATTTGGTTCAAAGAAAGATCCCTTCCCAATATCCCTGGTGGTCCAGTGGACCAGCTATCTGCCCGATCGCAGGCATTTGGTTCAAAGAAAGATCCCCTCCCAATATCTCTGGTGGTCCAGTGGACCAGCTATCTGTCCAATTGTGGGCATTTGTAAAAAAACAATGAATTCCAATATCCCTGGTGGACTAGTGGTCCCCCCACCCTCCCACTTAGTCCACCTCCCGCTCCTCTCTCAGTCAGCCAGTGGGCAGCGCACCCACCCACCTGCCACCTCCTGTTGACTGACACCTCAGTAGGGGCTGCATGCCCATTGCTTCACAGCATGAGACAATGGGTGTGCAGCCCTCTACTTACTACCATTCAGATATGTGAATGAATTCATTCACATATCTGGAATGTGTGAGTAGGGGCTGCATGCCCATTGGCTCACGCTGTGAACCAATGGGCATGCAGCCCTACTGAGGTGTCAGTCAGTGGGTGGCGGGGCAGCAGGTGGGTGGGGTGCTGCCACCTGCCAGCAGACCGTGGGGAGTGGGCCAGTGGGGCTCAGTGGGAGGGTGTGAAGGACCACTAGTCCACCAGGGATATTGTAATTCATTGTTTTTTATAAATGCCCATGATTGGGCAGATAGCTGGTCCACTGGACCACCAGAGATATTGAACTTCTTTGTTTATACAGATGCCCTTGGTCGGGTGGATAGCAGTCCACTGGACCACCAGTGATATAGGACAGATTAGTATTTTTTTTCAGATGCCCATGATTGGGCAGATGGCAGTCCACTGGACCACCAGGAATATTGGAAGTAATCTTTTATTTTACACAAATGCCCGTGACTGGGCTATAGGGAGCGTCGGTCACTGACGGCTGCTGCCTGGCAGGGCGCCAGGCACAAGTCATCGGGGATTGGTGCACCTGCATGCAAATAGGATGAAAATGTAGCCATAATGACATGCAAATGGCCCCATGTGTGCCTTGCATAAATTATGTCCCCATTTGCATGTCACCTTTTGAATATCGCAGGTGCTGTGAATGGTGCAATGGCACTTGTGCCAGTGCATCTCCATGCTCCACTCTGGCCACTTGCACTGGTGCAGTGCCACTGTGCCATGCACACTGGGGGTGGCCAGGGTGTGATATTCAAAGCTGCTGAGCCATGGCACAGCTCTGTTGAATACCGCCCAGGTCACACCCCTGTACAGTCAAGTTGAGCTGCACCCAAGCTTGCACCACAGGCTGGAACAGTTTGAATATCTGGGCCAGTATATCTAACAAAATTAAACTAGAGTCTAGCTCAACTGAGACTGTATGGTTAAACATAAAACTTCAAGATAATAAAAATCTTGTTTTGGGCCTGTGCTATAGACCTCCAAATTCCAAATCAGATTTATTACAAGAATTATGTCTGAAATAGCGGCTACTGCTGATTTAGGAAATATCATATTTATGGGCAATTTGAACCTGGGAGATATAAACTGGGCAACCAATTATGCAAAGTCCAATATAGCAAAAGAATTTCTACATACAGTATATGTAATGAACTGAATCTAACTCAACATGTAACATTTCCTACCCGAGGCTCTAGTATTCTAGATATTGTTCTGTGTAGTGAAACAATCAACATTACACAATGTACTGAAACAGCACCACTGAGCAATAGTGACCACTGTTCTGTAAGTTTTGTACTTCACAAGTCTTACAAAAAAATCAATTAATATCACAGAAGTGTTTGCATTCCACAAGACAAACCATCAAACCCATAATGAACACCTGTCAATCATTGACTGTTCTGTTCATTTAGATTCAGACAATATAGAAGACATATGGAAATCCTTCACTTCTATTATCATGGATGCTGCATTCAAATTTATTCCAAGAATAAAGAAAAATAAACCTCAAATTTACTCAAAATGGCTTAACATTAGATTACAGAAACTAATAAAAAATTAACATTATAAGAAATATAGTAAGAATAATTGTGAAAGAACACAAAAATCATTTAAACAAATTCAAAACAAATGTATGAAGGAAATTAGAAAGGCCAAATTAAACATGGAAAGATCTTTGGCTATACACGCAAAAAAAAAGAGGACTGTAAAATGTTATTTAACTATATCAATTCTATGAAAAAAACAAGAATGTAAGGTGGGTCCAATTATTTCTAATGATACAGTTCTCTAAGACCCAAAGTATATGGCAGAATACTTAAATGCTTACTTTTGCAAATCCTTTACTACAGGTAATAACATAGTTAATCATTTAGTCCCAGATAACCAAAACATTAATGAAATTGATATTCCATTAGATACTATTAAAAATAAACTAAATGAAATAAAGAAAGGTTCCTCTGCAGGTCCAGATGGCATTTCTGGCAATTTAATTTTGGTAATGAAAGATCATCTGTCTGTTCCTCTCAAAATTCTTTATGATAAATGTCTAAATACAAGAGTACTACCAAATGAATGGAAGCACATCAATGTGATTGCACTATTTAAAAAAGATGCTAAGAGCTCCCTTGATAATTATTGACCCATTAGCTTAACATCTATATTTTGTAAAATACTGGAAAGGATTATTGAAGATGAATTGAGCTCGTATCAGGCTTAGATCAATCACAGCATGGTTTCACAAAGGGGAGATCCTGCATAACAAACCTGGCTAGTTTCTATAATTTCATCAGTGAAAATATTGTCAAGGTCATCTCATGTGATGTTATCCTGATAGATTTTAAAAAAGCATTTGATTCTGCTCCTTACTGTGCACTAATTTATAAATTACAGCTCTTTAACATCAACTGAGTATACGTTATATGGATAACAAATTGGCTATCTGACAGGAAACAATGAGTGATAATAGATGGTCACACATCAACCTGGCAAAGGGTCAAAAACGATGTTCCGCAAGGATCTGTTTTAGCCCCTTTAATATTCCAGATCTTTATATCTGACTTAACAAACAACATTCACAGTAAAATTACAAAATATGCAGATGATTGCAGTCTAGCCAATGTTTACATTAATTCTGATGACCACAAACCTATTCAAGACGATCTATACAAACTGGAAGCTTGGTCTTTGAAACGGAATCTCCATTTCAACACATCCAAATGCAGTGTCATTCATTTTAGTAAAACTAATAAAAAAATACTATCTTTATAAAAACTTATTAATCAATAAATCCTGTGAAAAAGATCTGGGGATTACTGTTGATTCAGGTCTTAACTTTGATGACCACATTACTAACATTATTGGTAAAGCTAACAAAATATGGTAGGAAATTCATCATAATATTTCATCAAAAAGCCCAGACATTCTGTTGCCACTGTATAAACCTTATGCAAGACCAATCTTTGATATTGTATCACAACTCTGGTGCCCATTCAGAAGGAAAGATATTCTTAGAGTTGGGAGAATACAAAGAAGAATCATAAAATCCTTAGTATTAAATAAATCACTCACCTATGAGGAAAGACTATCTAAATTTGGTATGTTTTCACCGGAGAAATGGAGACTTAGAGGTGATATCCTATTTGTATGGGATATTATCCATGATCAAAATCTTTCAACAGAATGTGGCCTAGATTTCAAACAGATACACATAAACACTAGAGGCTAACCATTGCAACTTACAAGAAATAAATGCAACTCTAAGAAAATAGCATATTATTTCTCTCAAAGAGTTGTTAGACCCTGGAACATGCTACATTTGAAGATCATTATTAGTGAAAATAAGATCACTTTTAAAAACAGACTAGATGGCTATATGAGATCAGAAAATCAAATGAAATACTATGGCCCAGATATTTAAACTGCGCCCAAAAAGTGTGCAACAGCAGGAGCTAGCGCAAGTCCATTGCGTCCATGTGCAAGAAGCGCAATATTCAAAAAATGCACAGGCCAAGATGCGCCTACAGCCAACGACTGAACATCGCACCACCTGTGCCATAGCGCAACTAGGGAGGTGAAGCTGAGCATATCTGAAGTGCCATAGCGTAACAAGGGATGTTCAGCTGAGCAGTCCAGATGCACCATAGCGCAACCAGGGATGTCCCCAGCAGCAGGGCAGCAATGCAACAGCACAACCAGGGATGCAGGAGCCCACCACCCATGCCACAGATGGGCAGAGGAACACACAGCAGAGCAGACATCATCCCCCCCACACCCCATGCACTGCACAACCGGGGGAGAGCTGGAATAACCACTGGCCCATGGATACCAGCAACCAACCCACAGCTGGGCAATGGTGCCCCATCACACCCTCTGGCAAGCTGTGACCAGCACACAAGGATGGCCAACCACTCCATCTCACTATTCTACCAGTGCAGAGCACACCCTGCATCATGATCCCCATACACTTTGCCCAGGAGTAGCACCCAACAGTGCAGGACAACCCCATGCATGCCACCACCCCTACTGTGACAATGCAACCCTGTGCACCATGAAGCCATGCAAGGCAGCCCTGCCATGGGCACCCTGCAGTGGGCAGCAACAGACAGTGATGCAACAGATGCATACACAGTGCTGTCCTGCATGTCCCCCCTAGGTACAGCTGAGAGACTGACCATGTGTCAGCACACGAGGTACCCTACATGCGACAGGGCATGCCCAAGACCCCACCTCCAGTGGTACAGCACCCGGCACACCCTCCCATGGACACATCCCGTCCCAGCACTGGCAACAACAGCCAGCACAGACAAGCACAGTGTAGCATGCAGGCATGCACCACACAGGATGCAACACAGTGCATGGACAGACACCCACCCATACCCAAGGGTACAGCAACACAGGGACACAGTAGCAGGTCAACCAAGCCACTGGCTTGTGGCCACGGCTGATGTGTACACACGGCCACCTCCCCTACATTGCACAGGTGTGCCAGCCACCCTGAGCAGGCACCATGAAGCTGTTTGCCACCAGCATGCTGCCGGAACACAAGTGACAGACACTGGAGCACATCCCCTGCAACAGACACAAGTGACAGCATGAATGGGGGACAACAACAGTGGAGGCCACAGTGCCATCAGAGGTAGGCGTTCACCATACTGGTGATGGCGGTCAACCTGGCATTGTGCCAGGTACAGTTGTTATCCAGCATGAATAGCCACCACTGACATGCCAGCAGACTGTGCATATCACAGACATACAAGGGTGTCAGCTGCACAGGCCATGGATGGTCTGACAGGGGTGCCATGCACACAGTGCAGGCCCTGTGGACCGCTGCACACAGGCATGCAGTGCACAGAGTACAACACACAAACCATAGATAGTGACTGATCCCCCTGTCCACACCATAGGTGGTTCACCTCTGCACACACACACACACACACACACACACACACACACCCATGTGTGCACCACCCCTGATGCCATGCACACCACTGCAGCTGAGCACCTGTAGCCAGCTGCAAATCAGAGATCACCACAGTTGTTAGAACAAAATGTATATATTACAACTATGTACAATAAAACCATATACAAAACTATATACAATAGTGGGGGAAGGGCCACATAACTGGTGGAGGCGGGTAAGGGGCAAGGGTGAACATATGGGAGAGGGAAGAAGTGGTGTGAGGGTGGGTCAAGGGGGGAAGGTGGTAGTTGGGGCATGGGGACATCAATGACCACCCCGGTCCTCTTCCCTCTGGAGCCGATGGGATCTCCACCTCCTCCTCCCCCTCACCCAGTGGTGGTGGATGTGCCTGAGGAGCTCCAAAGTCTCCCTCCCAAAATGTAGCAGCTCCCGGATATCCCGCTGGATCTGCTAGAGAGTCCGGCCACCTAGGATGATGGAGCAGAGTCAATAGGTGTGACTGTTCATCCCGCTGCAGCCCACCATTGTGCATGGCATATAGCCATGTGACATGCCCCTGTGATGGTGTGCAACCACCCACAGTGACCATGTCCACAAGACCTGCCCACCCAGGCAGCCACAGCCATGTGGACCACTGCAAACTCCTACCGCCCATGTCCTGCACAGCACCACCATGGCCGTACAGCGACTTGGCTATGCGGTGTGAAGGCAGTGCCACAGCCATGTGCCCAGTGCACACATGGACCACAATTGACACACTCCCAGACATGCAGTGCCACTGGACACTGATGACTGTAATAAGTTGCGTGCATGGTAGTAGTGTTACTGGATGGTGGCCATGCCCAACTGCCCGCCCAGTTATACAGCATGCAGTAGTAATCACGGATGTAAGGCATTCACCATCAGCTGGCTGGTGCACATGCTGTGGACCACCTTCATCCCTCCTCTCCCTCTCCTCCAACATGCGGCACCTTCCCTCGTGGTTGCGCCTCCATTGTTCTGGCCCTAAGGTGCAAACATGGAGAGAGGAAACATCAGTACAATCCGGTAACACTGTCCCCCCACCCCCATGTGTGTGTTTTATCCCACACAGCCAGACCCACCAACCCCACACCCAGATACCACCACCATGGCCATCACCTGACAGCCCCCATATGCCAGACACATGCAATCATGATACCCGCATGGACAATAAAAGTGTATGGATGTTGCACCTACCTGGCCGTGGCACTGTGCCCCTCCTGGCATGTGCCTGCAGGGGGGCAAGCAGGTCCAGGACCCTGCACCTCAGGTCCCCATAATGGTGGTGGCACTACTCTGCCATCCGCCCCATACCGGTGGCCTTCTCCAGGACATCGGCCACCTCCTGCCATATGTCACTCCTGGCCCTGTCCAGGGGTGCCTCCCCAAACAAAGCCCCAACATGTGGCTTGACAATGGCCACAAGGTTTGCCAGCTCGATCTGGTAATACTGCACAGCACACCTCCACGTCATCTCTGCTGCTCAGTTCAATCAAAATGGCACTCTGCAGCATGATCCTGCCATGTGCAGATGCTGCGTGGTACAGTGCTGCCATTCCTTATCGTGCTGTCACCAAACAGCATGATAGTGTGTACCCATGCCTTATGCATGGCACCTAGGGGGCAAAGGTCAGGCACAGGGTCAAGGGTCTCTGGCACACAGACAGCCACAGTGCAATTGGAACCCAATGCATGTAGCACAATTGGGTGCCTGTGTGCCACCTCCTGCAGTGGCCTTCCGCGCTGTTGCCCCAGTGTGCCTACAATGCCCCAGTGCCACAGCGCCATATAGGTGAACAGTGCGGTAGCACCACTGGCACTATGGTGGCCATGCCCTGCATTGCTTCCCATGCACAGCACATCAGCAGCACGGCAGGCACCTGCATCATCAACCCAGGCATGCGCAGTAAGGTGTGTACTGTGCATGTCACAGAACTGCGCCTTTGGCTTATCATGTTCAACACAATTGCATGAAGCACAACAGCGCGATATTCAGCCAGCATATGCAAATCAGCTAATCAGACATTCAATGGTGCAGTCACTGCATTTGCATCCACTTAATGATGTGCCTCTCCTCATTTGCATGGGTTGCGCTATAAAAGTGTGATATTGGGCTGCACTGGCCATAGTCAGTTACTGCAGTCTATTGTGGTGAGTTGCATGCTGTTTGGGAGTGTGGACTGTGGTGTTTGGGAAATGTATGGGACTGCATAGTCACAGGTAACACCTGTCATTCTCACAGGATGAATCATGACTGAGCGTGTGGTGGAGGAAGAGGAACAGATTCGTGGGAGGAAGAGGAGGATGAATTTCACTAAGGCTGAGACAGATGCCCTGTCTGAGGCCTACCTAGACCAGGAGTCGCTTCTCAGCGGACGCCAGGGAACACCACAGGCCCATGCTGCTGCATGGGAGGAGGTGGCACGTTCTGTAAACCTGCATGGCAGCCACCAGTGCTCGTGCAGGAGTGCAAAAAGAAGATGGTCACAGACAGGCAGAGGATTAAAGAAAAGGTGGCTGCCATCAGGGCAGTATGGTCTGCGACTGGTGGGGGACAGCTGGAGGTGCTATGCCTGACCCCCCAGGAGGAGCGGGGTGCTGGCAGCATGCAGCGTTGCGCCATTGAGGGTGTTCCAGGTGGTGGATTCCAGACAGGTGGTAGCTCATCACTGCATGGTAGGTCATGGTCTGTCTATTGGGAGGGCAGCTTAGGTCACATGCAGTAACGTGACTTTTTTCCCTTACAGCTCATGAGCGTCTGCATGGGTCAGTGGTGGTGGGCTTTTCCACTAAGGCCAGTCACATGGAGATGGAGGAGGGCCCATCCACCTCCACAGGAATACGTGGGTCAGGGCGACAGTGGGCCCACCTGGACATCTGGACTGATGTTGATGGAGCAGGTGTGGAGGAGGCCCTGCCCATGTCCAGCGTGCCAGCATCCATGGATGCCAGCATGCAGAGACTCAGGCTGTTGCCGGATCCATCACCGATGATGATGGAGCTAACGTCATGGGCAGTGATACATGTGTGCCATAGGATGGCCACACAGCAGGTTACATCATGGCCATGGCTGTGGGTGGTGCCACCGTGGAGGCCTGCATGTCATCATAGTCCTAGCCTGTGTCTGTCAGCACTGGTGGGGCAGCACTGGTGTGTGTACAGGACAGTGGCACTTTTGTGGCCACTGCAGTGGCACCATTGAGCCCTGGGGAGCAGCAATCGGAGGGGCAGCATCAGCAGTCGGCCAATGGCCATGGGGGTATAGTGTCAGGGGTCGGTGTCAGTGCACCACCTGTGGACATGCCCAGGCCTGGCCCTGGTGTGCAATGCCCACCCACAAGGGGTGATGAGCATCAGGGCTGTGAACACCCTGAGGGACAGCATGCTGATCAGGCAGATGACCTCTTGGATGAGCACACCCACATAATGCAAGCATCAGTCAATCAGCAGATGCGGCTTGTGATGGAAGTGGATGCACTGAGTGCAGCTCTGCACCAGACAGAGGAGCGTCGCAGCCGAGACACTGCTCTGCTCCTGGCAGGGATGGACCGGTTGTGGGAGTATGTGACCGCTGCCATTGACAGGCAGACACAGGCATTCACTGCTGCCATGGCCACAATGGGCACACAGTTATTTGCCCATGCATCGCAGACACCATGCAGTGCAATGTCCACACCCCATTCCAGGCATCATGCAACACCATCCTTGTCGACAACGGGTTCAGCTGTGGGCATCCTGAGCACGCCTGGCGCAGGCATGTTCAGTGTGCTGCAGACCCCTACATGAGCACGATCACGTTCATGCAGAGGAAGCCCTGGGGGACCGTTGGTGCCACCCATGAGGCCAGTGGTCAGCCTGTCACTGCTGGTGGGTCTCATCAGGGACACCCACGCATCCATGGTGGCTGTGGCACTGCAGTGCATGACTGACCTGTCTCCCACCATGGCTACTGTCTGATGCTGCCCTGTGTGCATTGTGTCATTCAGCTGGCAATGCACGGGCGGGTACTCAGCCCTGCATGCACACACACACACAGTCCATCAGCACACCCTCCCAGCTGCTGTCCGCAGTTGCGTGTGCATGATGATGCCTGCATTGCACTGTACATCACTGTGCAATGGTGCCCTGTGTCTGACATACACACAATGAAAGGCAGTGGGCGTGGTGACCTGTGGACATGTGTGTGGCTAGGGGTGGTGGTCTGGGTTGGTGTGCCTCCTAACCTTTGTGCATGTCTGGTAAGTTGTGTGTGTGTGTGTGTGTGTGTGTGTGTGTGTGTGTCTGACCGCGTGCCATGTTAGACCTCGCCCATCCCTGGTGGTGTATGCGGTTCCATGCCTGGCCACTTCCCTTGATGGCATGCACCCCTGGTGTGTGTCCATGCATGTTTCTGGGTTCTGCCTTTGCCACGGGTGGTTGCACATGGCCCCATGACTTACCTGGGTTGGCTGAAGTGCTCCTCCATGATGGTGTCCTGGTGCAACTGTGCCAGCCGGAGCAGTCGGGGGTCCCATCGCCCAAGGGAGGGCTGCCCATCACCATTGTCACCGGTGTCCTCATCGTCCCCATCGCTGTCCCCCTCTTCAACCTGTATGACTAACACACATTCGTTGGCTATGTTGTGCAGGATGCAATAGGCCAGGAATAGCCTGCAGGCCTTTGAGGGGCTGTACTGTAGGGCACCGCCGGAGGTGTCCAGGCAACGGAAATGTGCCTTCAGCATATCGAACACCAGCTCAATGACATTACATGTGGTGGCATGTGCCTCATTGTAGCGTTGCTGCAATGGCATTGTGGGCCACTATTATGGTGTGAGCAGCCAGGGACGGAGTGAGTATCCACTGTCACCTGTGTATACAGGGTAGAGGTTAGCTTGGTGATCAACATCGCCCTGCCCCGGGCCATGTAGACCACTACCCATGTCACCTCAGACCATATCCCTCCCAAGCTCTATGTTTGTCCATGTGGTTTGCATACTCACCCACTAAGTGGCCAGTGGGGATGTCCCCACTCTCGAATCTGTGGCACAGTGCTGACTGGTGCCAGATGAAGGCATTGTGTGCTCCCCCAGGGTGCATGGCACAGACATTGATTATGCGCTCCCTGGCATCGCACACCACCTGGCAATTGATGCTAGCATAGCCCTTCCTATTAATATATGCACCCCCCTCAGGGCCAGGTGGTGTGCGGATGGCCACATGGGTGCAGTCTATTGCCCCTAGCACACCAGGCATACGTGCTACCCTGTGGAACTCCTGTATGTTTGCTGTGCGCTCTGCTGGTGTGCTGGGGAAATGGATGTACTCCATAGCATGTGGCAGCAGTGCGCTGAGGAATTGGGTGAGGTGGCATGATGCGGCCAACTGGGTTATGCCTGTGGTGTCCTCTATTGGTCTCTGGAAGGTACCCATGGTGAGCAAGCACATGCAAGCTGTCATTTTAGTCTCCATTGACAGAGCATGGCTCCGTCGTATGGGTGCCTGCATCACATCACTGCACAGCTCACAGAGCTGCCTCAGAACTGCCCAATTCAGGCGGTACCAGCCCACGATCTCAGTATCGCTGTACAGCTTGAAGCTAGTGCGGGCTCAGTACTGCCTGTTGAGGGCATGCCACCGATGGGCACTTCCACAGCTGTGCCCCCCTGCTGCTCACCTTCTCACTCCCCTCATTACTGCCTCCATCTGGATGGTGACACTGGCCATGTCCCTGACTTGTGTTCACCGCCCCGGCAGCTGTTTCTGTGTTCTCCCAGCTGTCCTGGATTCTACTTCCCCTGCACCGGGAACACTTTCCTGTGGTGGCCTCTGTGCTGTGTGGCACTTCCCCCTTCTGCACTGGCTGTGGCTCTCCACACCTTCCCTGTGCCTCGCTGTTCAGGGTGCCTTTTCCCTGGCCTGCCCTGTGTGTCCCTCCTGCCCAGTTTGAGTTGCTAGAGTTTAGCCTCATGTGCCTTCCCTGTAGCATTCTTGCACCTCTCCCTTGTTCCTTTTTATTTTGGCTCATTTCCACTATCGCGCAACTTCCGCTTGCTCCCCTGTTGTGCATGGCTCACGTTGTTGAATATCCCAGTGCGCCATTTATGCATGGTTCCTCCCCCTTCAGTTGCGCATACATTCGTTATCATTGCGCTCTTGCTTAGCGTGATTTGGGGGGGCGCATCTGCCTCCCACTGAATATCACAGAATGGCGCATTTTCAGACTTACGCTGGCGCAACCCTATTGTACATGATGCAACCCTTTTGAATATCTGGGCCTATATGTAAACTATGAAGCTTTATTGGGCTTTATAGACTTTTGCTTCTATCAGATCTTAGTATGATTCTTAGTAACACACAACTCATTGATGTTTTGTTATCACAGAACATAGTATGTAAAAACAGTGTTCAAGTCATTGTCCATTCATAAAGAACAGTCCATATTGAGAGTTGAAAAGGCAGATAACAGTGGCATATGGGATGGTGATGTACTTCATTGATTGAAGAATCTAACAACAGTGCCCTTAAAGAGGAACCAGTCCATAAGGTTTGAGTTGGTAACCACAAAGCAGTGTCATTACACTGGAAATGTCATTCGTCGAAAGTTTGTAACCCATGGGGCATACATGGCACATGGGGCTGTGCAGACATGCACCAGCATGGTAAGAAAGGTATTGTTCATGTAGCTGGCTGCTGGTTGGCAGAATTGGCAAAGGCTTGGCAAAGGTTGCATGAGAAAGTCCACACAGGCATAGCTTTTTGTAAAAATAGCACATTTGCACAAATAATGAGAGTTCATAAAGAACACAATTCATGAAAGAGCAACCAAGATCAAAGTCCGTATAAGAATAAGCAGTTAGTACGAGGTGCCAGCCAAGTTAGGAAAACCAGCTGTGAAGAAAAGTTGCATGTGTTGTTTGAGGATCTTACCAGTACCTCTCTGTGAAAACCTAAAAACTTGTAAAACTTTGTTAAAAACTTAGTTTTAAAACACATATATTGTACAGTTGTTGTGAAAGGGAAAGGAAAATGGTTGATTATTAGCAATGACTTTGCTTATGGTGCGACATAGACATGTGATGGCATCAGCCATGCATTCAGAGGTGTAGGTCAATGTCCAATAATTAGAATATACTACTTATTCAGCTGTGAAGACACCCTGTGAACAAGTCTTAGAAGAGGTTGTAACAGTAGGGAAACAAAAAAAAAATAGTTTCTATACTTATGTGTTGTTGTTTTGCCTAGATTATGCCTATCTCATGAAATGAAAGTGCAGTGTTATGCTTGTTATATGCACTTTGAACCTTAATTTTATGGCAGTATACCATTTAAGCCATGTAACATGGGGGTATACAATAGCATCTGTTTTGTTTATGGGATTTGAAAAGGTCTCTTTTGTTAGGTCTGTTGTCCATGGTGAAATACTCCTTGGTAGTCAGTAGTGTGGTGCTCTGATACTGGGTCTTGAGCATATATCAGTTCTATTGCAAAGGGGTCTGGTAACATGACACTATGAAATCTTGAAGTGTTTCTATTGAAGCAGAATTTACATTCTGCCATATTATGTGTGTATTTGTACATTATTTACAAGGGTTCGTGAGAGTGATGAAGCAATCAGACCACTAGTTGGTCTGGGTTTATGCTTGGAACATTGTGTAGGCTTCTTCTCTGTTGGGGTAAAAACAATTGGAAATATGGCAGTGCTAGGAATAGAATGGGGTGTACAATACTATGTAGTAGTAGTCTATGGAAATAGAGCATAATTTTTGGGTTTATGAATACAGTACAGGTGTAGAAACCTGAGTGTTGTGCTTGGGCCTGGAATATAGATATGATGCCAGTGGGTGACCTTCTGGTGTAGGGCCAACCTTGGAGTGTGCCATCAGCTAGGTAGGCCTTAGGGATTTGTCATCAACTGCTAGCAGTCTGCCATTTAGTCTGTACGTGAGATTGGTTATGGACCACCTCTATAGTGTCCAGGTGTACATGGTTATCGTGGTGTAATGAATCTGGATGGGACAGTAATGCAGATCCCTTTTGTTTGGGAGGATGAATGGTGGCATCTAACCCATAAGAAAGAAATAATCATTCATGAGAGTGTTGTTGGGACATTTTATCTTGTGAAAACAACTGATTTGTTGTGTAAGTGATTGGTACCTGGTACCCACTCATGTGAGTCCGACAGATGTCACCCAGACAGGCCATATACCCCAAAACATCCATGGATGTGGAGCAGTTTACTGAGCTTATACTTGATAAGCCACAATAATATGTGAGAACATAACAGCTTAAGACACAAACATTGTCGCAATGAAACAATAAGCATGTTGCTGACAATACATTTTAAACATTGATCACATTTAAAATGAAGTTGGTCATCAGAGTCCAGGAATGACTGTTGAAATTATATTGTCTTTTAGAGGAGCTAAAAGGACAAAAAGGATATGTGAAAGAATATGGCAATGTACACAGTTCCCCCCCTCCAGGTCAGCTGATTACTAGTTGAATGCCAAGACTCTTGCACCTGGCTGGTGCTGGTTGTTGGCATAAAACCACTTGCAAATAGATTGTTGATAGTTGTGCTAAAATGTACTGGAAAGGCAGAGAGGCTGAGCTGGTTTATAATGTTGGAGAACATTATGTTTTTTTTTCTTAACTTGTAACCAACAAATGGGTTATTAGCAAACACACAATTTTCTTTTTGTTTGTTCTTAATAGAGGGACAGTGGCTTTATGTCCCTCATATCTGGATCTGTTAGTTGTAGCTTAGTCAGGTCCAGAAGGACTTTGATTTATTTGCAACCACAGTAGGCATTGCACTGTAAGGTGGCATGGTTCAGTGCCCCCTTGAGCTCTTTGTACAGTTCAGGAGGCTAGGCTTACAGTATATCATGGTCAATGAAAATGTCATAGACATGATGAATCACACTAAGAAAGGTAACAGCTGCAGCAGTATACGTACCCATGACTGATGCACCATAAAAACCTTCTATCAATGAGTACAGCCTCCATTAAACAGTACCTATACGGCTGACACCATTCCTAGACTGTTAACTATGTCATTAACAGTTCCAACAATTATTTGTCCATTACGGGCACACCAGTTGTTAAAGTAGGTGTTAATGTAAACAATCAGTTACTTGGGGTGGGCATATATACAATTCATGCCTCCCTCTTCCTGAGCTCCTTCCTTTGTGAAAGAGGCAGCATGGATATAATAGGATAATGTATGACCAATGCTGGAGCACACGTCCCACCATACAACAGTAAATATTATCAAATTGACTAGTAACAGGTGTTTGCATAAATGTTAGAGAAGGCTTTATTCCCAACTTAGGTGAGAATATTTATCCACAAAAATACTGGCAAACATTCCTTGCCAATCAGTCATTGCCTGGAAGGTTGCATGTTGAATAAATACAGATGGGTTTGACCCAACTTGTAGAAAAAAATAATAAGGGCAACACAGTATCCTACTATGATTCAAACTATAATAACATTATAATGAATTGTGCCACTGGTTAAAATACACTTATAGAAACATAGAAACATAGAATTTGATGGCAGATAAGGACCGCTTGGCCCACCTAGTCTGCCCATTTCCCTACCTACTGGATAAGCTGCAGATCCTAGTTAACCAGCAGCCTACTTCTTCTTACCCCAACCCCCCAGAATTGCCTTATGACTGTCCCATGCATGCTTGAATTCCGCCACTGATTTTGACTGCACAACCTCCTCCGGAGGGCCGTTCCATGCATCCACAACCCTCTCTATGAAAAAATACTTCCTTAAATTACCTCTGAGCCACTCCCCCCCCATCTTCAGATTGTGACCTCTTGTTCTTGCACACCTCTTTTTTTGAAAGATGCTACCCTCTTGGACTTTGTTGATTCCCTTGAGGTACTTGAAAGTTTCTATCATGCCCCCCTCTCCCTCCTTTCCTTGAGGCTATACATATTAAGCTCCTTAAGTCTCTCTTCATATGTCTTCCGGTGCAGACCCTGCACCATTTTAGTTGCCCTCCTCTGGACAGCTTCCATCCTGTCTATGTCTTTGCGGAGATTGGGTCTCCAGAACTGCACACAGTACTCAGATGAGGTCTCACCAGCTGTCTGTACAGAGGGATAATAACTTCCTGTTTTCTACTGGTGATGCCTCTCCCTATGCATCCCAGTAACCCCCCAGCCCTCCTTGCTGCCCTCTCACATTGCTTGCCCACCTTTAGGTCATCTGATATGACTACCTCCAGGTCCCTTTCCATTTTTGTTGTTGTTAGTATCTCGCCTCCCATTGTGTACTCTTCCCCTGGGTTTTTGTTTCCCAGGTGCATTACCTTGCACTTCTTAGCATTGAATCTAAGTTGCCATACATTTGACCATTCCTCTAACCTTGCCAAGTCCCTTCTCATCCTTTCCACCCCACCTGTGCATCAACTCTGTTGCAGATCTTAGTGTCATCTGCAAAGAGACATACTTTCCTTCCAGTCCTTCCTCAATGTCGCTTATAAAGATTGAAGATGACTGGTCCTAATACTGAACCTCGCGGTACCCACTAGTAACCCTCCTTTCTTCTGAGTGGACTCCATTTACTATTACTCTCTGTGCCCATTCTCCAGCCAATTTTTACCCAGGCTATCATCTTGGGACCCACTCCCAGGCTGGCTAACTTGTATATTAATCTTTGTGTGGGACTGTGTCAAATGCCTTGCTAAAGTCTAGGTAGACCATGTCCACAGCCCCTCCCTGATCTACTACTTTGGTCACCCAGTCAAAGAAATCTATCAGATTTGCCTGGCATGACCTTCCGCTGTGAATCCATGCTGCCTAGGGTCCTGTGCCCTCTGGCCTCTAGATACTCAACAATTCTTTCCTAGAAGTGATTCCATCATTTTCCCTATCACTGAGGTTAAACTAACAGGTCTGTAGTTTCCTGCTTCTGCCTTGCTCCCACTTTTGTGAAGGGAATCACATCTGCCCTCCTCCAGTCCTCGGGTACCACCCATCATCCCATGATTTGTTAAAAGGGTAGTCAGTGGTGTCACTAGTTCTACCCTTAGCTCTTTTAGAATCCTGGGATGAATCCCATCAGACCCCATTGCTTTGTCCACCTTCAGTTTTAAGAGTTCTTTCAGAACCCTTTCTTCTGTAAATGGCTGGTATCAACTTCTGTATCCAGAGTGTTACTACAGTTTGTTTTATGTACCTCCCTCTTCATTTGTAAATACTGAGCAAAATATTCGTTTAGTATCTCTGCCTTTTCACAGTCTCCCTCTGCCCACCCTCCTTCCCTTTATTAAGCCTCACTATCCCTCCTTGGTCTTCCTTTGCTCCTGATGTACCTATAAAGGTTTATCCCCTTCTTAACTGAGTTGGCTATCTTTTCCTCAGTTTGGGCCTTTGCTGTTCTGACTGCCTTCCCAGCCCCTTTGCTTTAACTGATACAGTTCTCTGTCCTGCTCCTTCTGTGATTCCTTGTACTTCCTGACTGCTTTCTTTTCTCTTGAACCTTCACTGCCACTTCCTTTGAGAACCATAGTGGTTTCTTACATCATCTTGTTTTGTTTATTGCTTCACACAAGGCTCGTTACCTCTGTGATGGCAGTTTTATTATTCCCATTGTTCTTCCACCCTTCCTCCTGCTCATTGCTAGTGTATTCCTTAGGCACTCACCCATTTGGCAAAATCAGCCCTCCTAAAGCCCAGTACTTTTGTCTTTGTGTGCTGACTCTATTGCTGTGTTTATTGTGAACCATACTGTTTGAAGGTCGCTAGTTCCCAGATGGCTACCCACTTCTACATCTGTGATCCTCTCTCCATCTCCATTTGAGAGAATCAAGTCTAATATTGCTCCCTCTCAAGTGGGCTCCAGTACTAGTTGTCTAAAGCATGCCCCCTGTAGGGCATCTAGAATAACTGCACGCTTCAAAGTGGCAGCTGCAACTGCACTCCAGTTAACATCTGGCATATTCAGATCACCCATCAGCAATATTTCCCCTTTTTCTGCCATTCTAATTATACTTTCTATCATTTCCCTGTCCATTTCCTCCCCCTGAGAGAGAGGTCTGTGCTCTAACCCTGTGCGTGTTTTGGTGCCATTGTCTGTCTCCAAATTTACCCACAGTGCTTCTTCTCCTCCCTGTTTACCCTTTTGTTCTGTTGCTTTTATTCCTTCCCTTATGTAAAGAACTCCTCCTCCTCTTTTACCCTCCCTGTCCCTCCTGTAGACAGTGTATCCTGGTATGTTTATGTCCCAGTCATGGTTTTGTGTGTACCATGTTTCTGTGACTGCCATGATATCCAGATGTTCCTCCTCCATCAAGGCCACTAATTCAGGAAGCTTGTTACCCAGACTACAGGCATTGGTACTCATTGCTCTCCATTTTTTATACATTACCATTGGTTACTTGTGAAGGAGTGTGTCATCCCTAGAAGAAAGAAAAGAAAAAACACAGCCCACAAAGCAGAACTTCTCTTTCCTTACAGCATTCTCCTTGTGGAAGGCTAGCATTGGTTTTCAAATGCTGATACTGATATTAACTTTACTAAAGACATATGCATTTGACCAGCTTTGGGGGTAGGTTATTTTATTGTAGCTATCATTACATTCTGATGGATCCCTGAAAATGAAATTTATTTAGACTTGAAGTCAGATAATTATGCATCTCTAATGCTCTGAATTAGACATTAGAACCATGTCATTAACACACACATCATTCTGATAACACAAATTATAATACTGGTATTTTGCATGTACAAAATTGTTAAAAGGGTGTTAAATTAGGCCTGTAACATAAATGGTAAAATCTCCCAAAACAGATACATTACTTCTTGTGGCAGTGTAAATTGTGTAACTAGCCTGTTAAAGTAAATGGCTTATTACAAATGTTGGGAATAATCAGGTCCCATCCCCAATCGCTGTGCAATACATTAGGCTAAGTGATACAGGACAAGGACAATGAAGCCATGAGAACTTCCATAAAGGAAGGCATACGTAGGAATGGGTGGGTTTGTAGATGGCAAGCAGCTCTATGGCTGCAAGCCCAGGTGGAAAAAAAATTGCAGTCCCAACATCACAAACAGATGAGGATGACTGGAAAAAAAGTAACTTTTAACAAAAGTACTTTTGATGTGCACACCCTATTAAAGTTATATTTGGATAAGAAATACTGATTTAAATAGGGAGGTACATCAGTTGTAAGCTGGAGAAGTAGGTACAGCTCAAAAGCACATAGGTACAGCTCAAAAGCACAAGGAGATCAAGTGACTTGCCAAACATCGCACACTGTGCAAACAATGGGTCCTGGGACCGAACCCAGCTGTAGCTGCAGTGGCTTTGGACAGCACACTGAATGAGAGGTCTTACAGATACAAGAATATTGTGTAGCTGCCAGCTAAGGCAGCAAAAACAAAATTGATGAACCATCACAATTTCCATAACAGCAAATGGAGAGGCCATATTTGAAAATAGGAAAAAAAACATAGAAAACCTTTGCAAGCTTTTGTGTCATGCGTATATATATAATTATTTTTTCAACAAACTATGATTAACATGAATAAAGACTATGAACACTAGTCCACTATACTTCAACCTTAAACCAACCACTTACCTGAAAGATAGAAACTCTGCAGACAATGTGCCAACACTGCAGAACAGAATATGTCCATGGTGACAAGCCAAAGGTGTCAGCCCTTTTATGAGAAGATCTTCCTCATTACAAACAACATAAAAAAAAAACTAGTGTAGTTTCAGAAACCACAGTTAGACACTCTGATGACTGGTAACAGTGACAGACTTAGCATATGCTTAATTAGGTACAGTGTTTGCCAGCTACAAATATTGCCACACATCAAAATTTCAGGATGGCACATTCAAAAACATATTCTGCAACCCTATGTCACTGATGAAGGCAAACTTGAACAAGCAAAAAAAGATTCTACTAATTAAAAAAAAAATAGCTCAAGTGAACAAAGTCAAGTGACACAATCAGTATAAAAGTCAAACTTAACTTTCGCATCCCAGCCAACACTAATTACTGTCTTAAAAACAGTTTTAAAATCAAACACACCATTAAACCTTAACATTCATTACAGAATACACTAACGTTTCTGCTGTTTTGAACATTCTCCAAATAGTCATTACCTGAACTGCATGGAACAGCATGACCTTGACTATGCTGTTTTCAGTTAAGCAGAGAGGAAACTATGCATTTAGGGACCACAAAATATGGTGAAGCACCATTACATGTAATGTTTTTCCTAAAGTGAGTAGCAAGGAATAGTTGTACAGACAAAAGTGACAGATCTTCCTCATTACAAACAACATAAAAAAACTAGTATAGCCAAGAGGTTAGAGGAATGAGGTGTGAACGAGCTTGGTACATTCAGCAGAGCAGACCTGAGTTTGATTCTCACAGCCTCCACTTGCATACTGTGTGACTATGAGTGAGTCAGTTAATCGCCCAGTGCTCCCAGGTTGCCCATGGAAACAGGTACATGTGCCTAGTGGGCCTTACCCAGTTACCAAAGACTAAAATAAATACAATAAAAAATAGATTAATTGAGATTGCAATGAAAGGTTGACAAACCAACAGACATAATTAAAGTGTAGTCACCACAAATCCTAAGCACAAGAACAGGGTCATCACCCTGCCAGACAATCTTCCCATTTAAAAAAAAATACCTCCAGGATCAGAACAGACAAATGTTTGGTCTGTGAATCACATTAGTGAAGAGGACTCTTCATAGAAGAATATAATAAACATATTAGATGGTTTAGCCTCTGACTGATCAGTAGCCATTAACCCTATTAGGCTTGAAAGCCTCCAAAGCAGCCCTCTTGTGGACTGCATTGTAGTTGACTGTGTCAGTACAATATACTGCATACAAATCAACCCAGTTGGATCCAAAATAACCTTAGATAACTATATTTTTAAAGCACATCCCTCTTTCCCTGTGCAGTGAGATAAGCTGAGATGTCTTAGCTGAACTATGTGCATATTTTAGGCAAGTCAATAATCAGGGAACTCTTTAACCATTTGTGGCTCAGCAGCTGTGTTTTGAACCACAGTAGCTGAAGACACACAGATGGCTCTGATGTATGAGGGTGCCTGTAAAATAACCCCACAACCTATGAGCAAGCAACCCAGCTTCACAGAGTCCCAAAGCTGCCTAAGGGTCAACCAGATGCAGAGCATCAGTCTGCCTGTACAGATATTCAAAGCTGCCTAACACCCACTCAGTAGGGGAATGACAGCAGGCTGTACAATGGAGTCCCTAGTGCCAGTGCTCTAGAAAATGGAGAACTGTAGTCCATGATTTAAACCAGAGTCCCAAGCTGTAGCTTGCAGCTACTTGTAAGAAAAAAAAAATCCTGTAACTCAGTACCCAATACGAAATAAGTGCACCTTGGTTAGCCAAAAAGCAACATTTCCCTCATTCATCATTGTTGCAGTAAGTCTAGATTACCATCAGATTATTGTATATTAGATTGGCTATCCAAACAATATACCACAAGCAGTATGTAATAAAGAGCAGTTTTATTACAAATACTCATGTCAGACATAAGACAAAGAAATCATAAGGGAGCCAATTTCTCACCATTCCTCGAGTATGATCTCTTTCTCTCTGAGAATCTGGTGTGAATAAAACTATATATGACTGATAAGAGTGCAGTTACAGATATGATAAACATACAATATTAGATAAGGCATGTAAATAAGGTGGCTCCCTTGGGCAATTGCGTAGGAAATAAGGAAGAATCTCTGACAAAGGAAAATCATAGTCAGCAACAAAGTAAGTGTTATCAGTTCCTATTTCCAGACAGTCAGTCTGGAAATGCTTGCAACATAATCACAAAAGCTGACAACATGTCACAATAGTGTAAAACTTCAGAATATGAGTGATTATGATTATAGCAGAATATATGTGGAAACTAGAAACAGTATATATGGCAATAACATATCATATAGGCAAATCATTATGATACTGTGGTAAAGCATTAGTAATTATAGGTGTATAATGTTATGGTTACATGTGGGTCAGTTGGTGGTATATAAACCAGGAATAGCAGACTTCAGTTTTGGAATTATTTTACCTATATGTATATATAGTTTCTGACACTATAATAACATTTCTGCAGGTATCTATAAATTATGCAGCAAAGACCTTAACCTAGAGAAGAAAAGCAGGATATGGATTCTAATTATTGCCCTTATCTTGCACATCCCATCAATTAGGACATTACGCTGGACATTAGTACATGCTTTAAAATACAGTAAGTAAACAGTAAACAAAAGTAACAAAACAAGAAACAAAGAAATACAAATTACATGGTGGCTGTATTCAACATAACAGAACCCCATCAATACAAATAATAAAAACACCTTTGTTAAATGTTCTCATTTTGTAAGTTTATAATCTGAACTCAAGTTTCATTACTACAAATGCTTAACTGGAGCTTAGTGCCACCATATGATCCAGAATAATTCTTAATAAAAGTAGCAGCAAAAGCATACAACCCAAAGACTCTAGTCAGTACCATTATGGTTAGCCCACTTTAACTTTGTTCTACCGACAATCCCTCATTAAACAAACTGCGCATCCATTTTATATATTGAGGTTCCAATGTAGCTGATTCAATTTGGTCTTCTGCAGAGTTTAACAGGCCATATTTTTCCCTCTTATATGAAAATAAAGCTACAGTGGTTTTTAGTGCTACATACATATTTGCCTTACTTCCTTAATTGCGCTGAATATAAAACTACATCCACAAACAAGGAAAATAGAACAAAATCTTCTAGGGAAAATTACCCCACAAATAGCTAAAACAGGTCACCAGGCCAGCGTCTTTGTGAATTTTATAAGATCATAAATTCAAACAGCTTTATCAAGCTTAACTCCATTCTTTGGTTCCATGTCAGAATATTGACAACAATGTTGTTGACATCCCCAACAGCGACAGGAACAATGCTGACTGTCAGCATCATTCCTGTCAGGAACAAAGTGTTTATTTGGGGGGAGGACTTTGCCCACCCATACACCCCCAGCAAGGGAGCTATGCCCCCTGCATCCCTAATCTCTGAATAACCAACTCCAAGTCAGAGTTGGTTTGGGGTGGGGGCAACTCAGTGGGAGACAGAGTACCAGTGAGATTAGTCGCTATGATGGTCTTCACTGTAAAGAAGTCTATGTGCTGGAGGTACACCCGATTCTACTAATTTAGGAGTCAGAGGAGTTTAAAGCATCAGCATGTCCTTTTATTAGTGATTCACTGTTTCTCGTTTTGACTCCTATTTCGTTGGGAGGCTCTGGTACAGTTTTATTAAACGGAGCATTTTACCAACTGAAGTACCAGGCATGCAACATAGTTAGAAGTTTAGGCTCCAAAATAGCTTCTGCCTCACAACTTTCAAACTTTAAAAACAGACATAATTATTCAAGGCTGTAAATAAAGTAAGTGCAGTGGTAGAAAAAAAAAAGAGTACATTTTAAGGGGGTTACACCTAGCTCAGCAACGACTTATTGC
This sequence comes from Neoceratodus forsteri, assembly GCA_016271365.2. Classification (NCBI taxonomy): domain Eukaryota; kingdom Metazoa; phylum Chordata; order Ceratodontiformes; family Ceratodontidae; genus Neoceratodus; species Neoceratodus forsteri. Next base: position 998,807,840 of record CM028133.1, read on the forward strand.
CAGTAGGGCAACCTTAACAGTAGTCTTCACTGTAAAGAAGTCTATGTGCTGGAGGTACACCTGATTCTACTAATTTAGGAGTCAGAGGAGTTTAAAGCATCAGCATGTCCTTTTATTAGTGATTCACTGTTACTCGTTTTGACTCCTATTTCGTTGGGAGGCTCTGGTACAGTTTTATTAAATTGAGCGTTTTACCAACTGAAGTACCAGGCATGCAACATAGTTAGAAGTTTAGGCTCCAAAATAGCTTCCACCCCACAACTTTCAAACTTTAAAAACAGACATAATTATTCAAGGCTGTAAATAAAGTAAGTGCAGTGGTAGAAAAAAAAAGAGTACATTTTAAGGGGGGGGGGTTACACCCAGCTCAGCAACAACTTATTGCCAGTAGGGCAACCTTAAGAGAAAGCTGCTAAAGCTGCAAAAACTGCAAAAGAAACGCCAGCCCAGCTCCTTTCTCCTGCTTCTGGAGTCCATAGTATCAGTGGGAAATTTTTCCAAATCCAGCATTCTAAAGTTCATGTTTCTTGCTGTTTCCCCAAAAATCTCCAGAAATTGCCTCCATTGATTTTCTCTGGTCTGACATCCTCCCAACTTATTTTTATCGTACCTGATCAACTGAAGAAAGAAGGAAAAATAAAACTCCACTGAGTGCAGTAAATTTATATATTTAGTATGATATTAGAACCCCTAGCCCGAGGCAAACGTCCATTACAGAAATATAGGTGTGTTGTGTACATGCAAAATGCATGCCACATGCTTAATTGTGCAATGTTTGCATGCAGCTCATATACATAACATGAATCTTAGTAAACCAGGTCTAAATAGCTAATCAGGTTCACATGCTGCAAACTTGACATGTGCACAGCAGGTAAGCTGATGTGAATGTCTTCTAAAAATCACATTATTAGGTTCACGTGTTGCATGCTGGCATGAGTACAGCAGTTAAGCTGATGTGAACATAATTTAAAAATCACATCAGGTTCACCTGCTGCACATTTGCCATGTGTGCAGCAGCTAAGCTGGTACAAATCTCATCTAAAATAAAAAACGTTTCTATTTGCTATCCCCTTACAGAAATATAGGTTTGCTGTGTGCATGCAGAATGAATGCCACATGCTTACGTGTGCAACGTTTGCATGTGGTTCACGTACACAAAGAGAACCTGTTCAAACCAGATTTAAAATGCAAGTCAGGTTCACATGCTGCAAGCGTGACATGTGCACAGCAGGTAAGCTGGTGCGAACATCTTTGAAAAATTACATTAAGTTTGCATGTTGCATGCTTAACATGAATACAGCAGTTAAGCTGGTGTGAATATCATTTAAACATCACATCAAATTCACATGCTGCATGCTTGTGATGTGTGCAACAGCTAAACTGGTGCAAATCTCATCTAAACAAACACATCAGCTTATATTTCTTATACTACTGTTAGCAATTAGTCATTAAAATACATTTTTATTTCAATTCCAGTAAAAATTAGGTAAATTTCTGATCCTTTTGCAAGTTGTTTAATAGCTTTTAAGTTTTGTCATTAAATTGCCATTAATTTGCAAAGTATTGCTTGCTTACTGCATGAAATGCCTACGATATAGCCAGTCAACATGCTCCATTCCAAATGTACAAAGAGGGGCCTCGGCGTTGTGAAGCCTGGCCTTTTTGTTTTGGACTATGCATATCCCTTATGCATATTTAGTGCTACAAATGTGTTTCTCCATGACTGTTTTATCTTGCTTACTGTCCCTTTGTCATTCTGTATTGAGCATATGCACTGTGGCCATGCTCAGCACTCTTTGTGCTGAGTAGAGTCTTGGAAGCATGCACAATACCTCATATTTTATCACTGAAATGAGGGACATGGACACTCAAAATGAGGGACAATGAGGGACACTAACCCACATGATGATCAGGATACATCATGAAACATGGAGATACCATACCTCAGAACACAGTTGAAACCACTGCATTAGCACCTGAGAAAAAATTCTACCATTAAACAGTGGTGCCATTTAGGTAGGGCAGAGGCAGTTGCGCCCCCCCATATCTGTGCCTAGATTGTTCTTATGGTGTTGCAGTAATAATGGCATTACATTTTGATTTAATCTTTTGCACAATAAGTGCCCACCTGGCCTGTGTGTGTTCACTCTGCAGGTACTCTCCAGACTCAACTGCATCTGTATTGTGTTGTCCACTCTCTCCACTTATTAGTGATGGCACAATTACATGTGATGTGGATGAGCTCCAGTCAAGAAAGAGTGCATGACTCTTGCAAGTGTGACACTGTCTTTCCTGCCACAGAGTAGACAGCAACTAAAATGGTGCAGGGTCTGCATCAGAAACCGTATGAAGAGCGAACAAGAGAGCTTAATAAGTATTCACTTGAGGAAAGACGGAACGGGGGCACATGATAGAAACTTTCAAATACCTCAAGGGAAACAACAAAGTCCAGGAAGGTAGCCTCTTTCAGAAAAAGAGATGTGCAAGAACAAGGTGGCACAGTTCAAAGATAGAGGAGGACAGCTCAGGGACAGTGTGAGGAAATATTTTTTCGTGGAGAGAGTGGTGGATGCATGGAACTGCCATCCTGAGGAAGTTGTGGGGTCAAAAACAGTGGGGCAATTCAAGAATGCATGGGACAGATATAAGGCAATTAAAATGAGGAGGGCAGGTGGAAGTAGGCTGTTGGTAAACTTGAATGTTCAGCTTATCCAATAGGTAGGAAAATGGACAGACTGGGTGGGCCAAGCAGTCCTTATCTGCCATCAAAATCTATGTTTCTATGTAGACTGCACACTACAGCTTGGAAGAGTCAGTGAGCACTGAACTCTCAATAGCAGTGTTGTGGCAGCATATTTTTGTTGGTCTACTCTTAATGAGTCTCCTGCTCCCCTGGTGGCTGAAGGGGCAGAGGGTGAGCTAGAAATGAACTAAGACTAGGCTACCTACTTACTCTACTAGGCTCTCCATGCAAAAAAAAAAAAAAACAGCACAGACCTTCACAGAAGCAAGCTAGGCTTAGCAGCAGTAGTGACAGCAGTGTGAATGGCCTTCATAGGCTTTGATCAGTGCAGGGCTGCAGCAGTCACAGCAGCAACCAAGCAAGAAGCAAGCAATCCCGGTTGGGTTGGTTTGATTAGTGAGTTGACTTGGTCATGGACCACACTGGGAACCTGTGATGGTCAGTTCTACATCCAGCTTCTGGCAGAAGAAGAGAGAGGAAGCAGATTGAAAACTGGGCTGGTGGCACACTGTGCCAGGCTGCAGGTTCTGGCCACGTGGCTGTGTAAGTAAAAGTAAATACTTGTTTTACAGGGGAATTGGGGAAGGCGGAAGGACAGAAATATTGATGTGTTTTTTCATGTTTCTTCACCTTTGGGTGGCTTCATGACCCATAAAGGATGGGTATTGAATGGAATGGAGTCAGGGAGAAAAATCAGGACACAGCTCCTTTTTTGGGGGCAGAACTTCAGCCTGGAACAAAATTGGTTAGTGACTGGGTGACCAAATCTGATGCATTGCTCTGGGGTATATACAGATGACTCTTATACATTTAAAATTTTCCTGCTTTGCATATCACTTTTCAGTCAAAGAAAAATAAGTTGAACCTTTTAAAGATGTTACAGACATTCTAGAGCTGTCCCTTGCATACACAGACAATTGAGCTGTATGGTGTGCACAGATTATTGGAGTCCCACTATAGCCAGGCTTATGCCCCCTTCCCTCTGAAGCTAACCTCCACATCCCCACACTTAGGCACATTATGGCAAAGGGCAAAGGAAACTGCAAGGGTGTGCACAATTGAAATGCCTGGGGGTATTTTTTTATTACTATTTTATACATTACTGATGGAGAGTTGGAGATTAATTATGGCCACTACGTGACAAACAAGGGCCTTGTTAGTAGAACAGTGGCCTTCATTATTCGCCAACCTACCATCATAACATATAAAATGGTAGCAAAAAATAATTCCATTCATTTCAAGGAAGTACACCACAGAACTCTGACCTATGGACATCATCTCTTAAAGATGCCTGCCTCTCGCTCCCTAGTACTCAAGTAAGAGACTTTTTACTTGTATCTATACTTGGTGGGTTGTCTGTAGCAGCATGACCATACCCACTACAGTGTATGCATGGTGGGGTGGGGGAGACTGGCCGTGTAGGTGTGTGTGTGCCAAGTTATTGCTACTTTTGTGTTTTGCACCTTAAAGACTGTTTGCTTTGAAGCATTCAAAACTATGTAGAGAAAATAGTAGGAGTACAGGCCTGACAGACGTAATTAAGTGGTTTTGTGGGTAAATTTATTTATTGGGGGTGGGAAAAACCACATGTGTTTCCATTGGCATGTGTGCTACAGTTCAACTGTGAAACTGAGTTGAGTAAGAGAAGAAAAAGAAAACTGAAAAGCTTAACTGTGGTTACAAGCATGCCACATGCATGCAGATGTAGTTAGATACGGTTTGTATTAAAGTGTAAGCAAGGCATATGTGCAAACAGTGACTTAGTGGTTAAAGGCACTGAACTAAAAGCAAGGAGACTTAGAAGCATGAAGATCTAGGTTTGAATCTCATCAGCCCCCACTTGTATATGATGTGATCCTGAATGAGTCACTTAACTTTTACGTGTACAGTTATCAGTGACCACTTGCTTTTTGCATGCATGCCAGATGCCTGCAGTCTTTCCCAATTTAACATAAAAATCATGGTTTCCACACTTGCTTGCTGCACTCATGCCATATGCATGCAATCAGTTCCAGTTTACCATTTAAATCATACCTGCAGCACGCATATCACTTGGGTAGTTTTGTGCATACAGCATGAAAACATCTGATATAATTATTTCTGTAAGGGGTGTCATACATTTTTTATGATAAAGACTGGTGTTTCTGCATGCATAGTGCACTTGCATTCTCTGGATCCATGCTTCTGGTCTCAATAATTCAAAATCGGAGGTTGCCATAATTTCCCTCAAATGGCCCTCTCAAAGTTCAAAGCTTAACTCACAGGTAGCTTAGTGGTTATCTTGGAGCACACATACTGATATTTAAACAGCCAGAAAACAAAACAACAGCAAAAATATATATTATCTGACACACTGCTCTTGTGGCACAGGCAACAGAGCTGAGTAATCCTGATGTGACCGCTAGGTGGCACTGTCCCTAATGTTACCCCATGCCTACTTTCCTGGACAATAGGCTAAGAGGTTTGAGTTAATTTAGCATACAACAATTCTAAAACAATGTGCAGTACCTCCACTCAGAGCGTGCTTTTCATGGGCTTGCTCTTACCAGGTATAACCCCCTGAGATGTTATACCACCCACAAGTACCATTTGCCTTCCCCAGACATGACCCAATAGATATTTCCCCACAATTTATCATTTCACATTTTATGAGTCTCTGTAATAATATGCTCACACACAAAAAAATGATGATTTTAAAAACAGTAACAACAGATTTGTTTAGGGAACATAGAAATTAGGAATGGGGAAATGGAATAGAGGTTATGCTGATTGGCTCTTTACATATGTACACAGGTCTGATTAACTTTTGCTGGTGAAATCCTCCAGCTGGGTGGCTACTATAGTAATAGAAAGGCAGTCACATTCTCAATTTGCCAAGCACATTCTCAGTTCGACATTGATACCCAGCCCTGGCTATCTAAAAGCTGACTAGTTAAAATCAGATGGTACATTAACAATTATTTTCTCCACACTGGTACCAGTCCTAGAAGAGAATGAAACCCCACAATCTAATACTACCCACTGGGTACCCAGATACCAAAGTCCTGGAGGTTGCAGGCCTGGAGGAAGTTGCAGCTGGACGAGTTAGCCAGCTTTTGATTCGAAGGGAGGGGGCAAACTTGGAGAAATGCATTACTACAATGGCTGTAGATCCTAAACAAGATGAAGGCAGGCATTGCCCTGCATTTTGCAGAAGTAAGAGGCTTGGCCCTGCTGGTCACAGACAGGCAGGGATTGCCCTGCATTTCACAGACACCGAATATTCCAGGAGAAGCAACTTGGCTAGATCTTGGATTTCACATCCTGAACATTCAGACCAATGCAAACTGAAGTCACAGACGGTCTAGTTAGATAGCAATACTTTTATCAAGCATTCTTACTCACCAGTCAAAGTCACATCCAGTACATTTAAAAACCAAAGAAGGCATCTTTAATATAAGTGAAGTCTCATCCAATACATTCAGATATTAAACACTTTTGTCAAGCATTCTTATTCGCAGACAAAATCTGGCAAAGTCAGAAATAGGTTATTTCCAGGCATAATCTCAGACACAATGAGCTCTAGGGCCTACTGTCCCATGAAGCGACAACATGACTTTGGCTGGCAACTCCAAGAGGGCAGAAACTAACCCATAGGGCACAGACAAATATCAGCACATTTATATGATTAACTGCACAACATCTTAATGCACCTGCAATGGGCCATTTGGGCAGCAGGCAAAATGCAGCTAAGCAATTTCCAAACAACACAGTCTCTTGGGGACCTGGCAGCCTCTACTGATAGCTCTTAAGGTTTCTTTACTATTCAGCAGATAAATATCTAGAAGGATGGGCTTGAGGCCCCAAAGATCACTAGTAGAACATCTCCCTTGCACCGGGGGGGTACAAAAGTACTTATGCAGGTCCTCCATTGGTGGTATCCACAACAGACGGCGTCCTGGTGTCTTCGGTCATCTAACATAACTGAGGATGGCTGTCACCTGGTCTTCAATCCACATCTTTCCCCGACATGGGAGGGAAGATTAGCACCTGGAGGCTATTTCTGTCTACCTCCAGACTAGCAGAAGCACAACTGAAATTACTTTAACTAAAATAACAAACACCGCCTCCAGGCTGGAGGGGCTTAACTAGAATGCCCAGGCCCGGAAGCATGGCAGGGAACTGACCCCCATGCCTATGGGGGCTCCTAGCTGACTAGAATCTGCTCTCAAAGCATGAAATGTTCGATGAGAGCCTAAATACAAAAAACGGATTATCACTCCATGTGCAGAATTCAGTTCAAAGTCTTCTTCTATTCTGTACCCCTACATTTCACTCTGTGTGAGCTTGCTCACAGGGTTTTTTCTATAACAAAACATTTATAAATTCATGTCAGCATGATGCATTCTATTTGAAAAATTTGATTTTTTTTAAACACCTTGCCATTGTAATACATTCTGTTTTACCACTTGAACTGGCTGATATTTCTTTCTTTTTTTTCTATTCAGTGCCTTACATAATCTGGTTACTGTGCTGCCTAAAAAATACAAGAAGGTTTTTTCTTGTTGTTATGCAGCTTACATTGTTTTACATATCTAAACCATCAAGCACCAGTGAAAAAGCACTCATTTATGTGACTTCTGCTATAAGCCTGTTACCACAATATATCTGGGCACATACCTTGCACACAGCAAAAACATATTTCCTTGCTTTCTCTTTATTTTCTAATCCTTTAAGGATCTCATTTTAATTTGGCCTGAAATATACAGATCCTCAATTAGTTACTTTTCAGAACTTTTATTTTTGGAATATACTTTCCAAACTTTTGTAACTTTTGTTCCACAATGTAAATTAGATAAATACCTTCTGTAACCTTTAAATTTGCACACCTTTAATTTTGGCATTTTTCTGGTAATTTCTCCACTTGTTGCACTAATGGTGCCTGAATGCCAGCACTATGCCTCAGTGTGTGCTGATATGAGCCCTTCCCTCTCAAGCCTTCCTATAGACATGCTGGGTGATGTTTCACCATGTGTAAATCTCATGTTGCGAGATTTGTTTGATAAACAACAATACACTCTGCCCTGAGGGCAGCAGGTTGCCACAGGAAGGCTCTTACAATGTTTTTTGTACGTGGTGCTTGGTCTCATATTGTTCCAGCATGCTGCTGTCACAGATCACAGGCTGAACACTTCTCTCTATCTCCTATATACTTATTATTGTACATTCTTATAAAAAAAAAATGTGTATTATTCATATATTATTTTCTTTGATGTCATACGATTCTTTTTATATATTAATTACAAAACAACTTAGGGACTAAAATCTAGAATGGATAGGATGCATATGGGGGAGAAGGAATGGGGTTTGGGGGAAAGGACCAAAAGCCATCTCAGCACTTTATTCAGTACATATGTAATCATTTTAAATAATTTGAAATATGTTCTTAGTATTTAACACTTCGTTTCAAGGTAATGTGGTGGCATTGACCTGTGTCCAACACCACATATAAATTATGTTGCATCATCTCATATTACATTTATTTAATTTATATTGCTCTGATTGCTATTTTTATATTGCAAACCCCTGTTGTTGGACCTATACACAGGCCTGCCAATTGGCCTCAATATTCATTCCTATATGTTGGTCCAATGTTCTAAGATAAAAGATCCATTTCATTTCTATTTTTTCAAGCTATTTCTTATAGTTACCTCCCTTGGCTGTGGGTTCCACCCTTTCTAGGCCCCAAAATTGAAGGGAAGCTCCTGTGTGTCCTTTCTGATTGAAATGTAATGCCACTGGTGATTGTTCATCTTTATGCCTGATATCTCTTTTGTGTTCCAATATTCATGTCTTTAGGGCTCGTTTTGTTTGTCCCATGTATAAACGATCACATGGACACTGGATGATATGTGCTCTCCTCTGTCTCGATCTGAAGAAATGTTGGCAGACATTCTCTCTTATAGGGCTCTTTTCCAAACTCCTGATTGGCTGTTAAGGTGGGGTGTTAAGCATCCTAATGGCTGGAGGACCTATTAATTACTTGCGGCACAGTTGGTCTGGTGAATTGGCACTTAAAATGATGTCCATGTTAGTCCCCATTAGCACCTGGTGTTTACCCATGAGGTGTTGAAGATGTTCCACAAGTCCTGGCTTTGTTTCCCCTAGCTTTCCAATTGGCTGTGGGTTCCAGCAATGGCTGCTTAAACCACTGTCTCTTTAGCAGAATAGATACAGTCCAGAATAAAGTTCTGGTACAGCCAGGAAGAAATAAATATTTGCCCCAATGCCCCACAGTAATTTATCCCTGATGGTATTCTTGCTGTCACTGCACAGATGAAGGGTGTGTCTCTGCTGGTTCTGTTGTCACTACTGCATATATTTAAGCTCCCCTGCAGCAGCAGACAGGCTGATACATTGAGTCCCAAATGTTCTGGTTCAGCTAGGGATAAAGCACTTATTGTAATTTAAATACTCCCCCACATGCACAGTAAATTTCACTCGCATGCAGCAGCAGTTATATTAAAAATTAAAAATATTTTTCTTTCCTTTTTGGCCATAGCCAATAACAGCTGCCCTGGGGGCAGCCAGACACAGTTATGAATTATTCAGCTGACCGGGGCCCAGCTCATGAATACTTAAATGAACCCTGGACAAACGCCTTAAATTTTAATTCTAGCGGCCCCCCCCCCCACAGGCTACCCATGATCACCAGGTCCCAGTTAGGTGGGAGGGATCCTGGGACTGCTGGCACAGTCCCCAAGGTGACCACAAAACAGCGAGGTCAGAGGTCAAGGATCAAAGGCACTTTTCACTCCAGTGCTCTTCCCTCTGCCCTTGGGGCAGCACTATTACAGCGGGAGATTGAAAGTGGAATTTGGAGCCCCAAGGGGCTTGATTTTAATTCGGGCTGCAGTCTGGGGCATCAGAGGAGCAAAACAACACCTGGGGGCACAGAAAAATGCTGGGTGAATTGGGAGAAGCCCATGAGAAACAGCAGAAAGGACAGAGAATGGCAGAGCTAAGGTAAGCCCGATCAAGCATTTTAGGAACCTCCACTGGCAGAAGGGCTACACTAAGAAACCACTGGGAGAGTGAGGCTTCAGGAATCAGGCAGCCATTTAAACTAATATACTGCAAGTTCGTGGCCAAGTCCAACTGCTACTCATTTTCGATACTTGGCACTCAGCCGAATAAAAACTTAATGTAAAAGAATGCAATGTGCTAAAATAACAAGAGTTTTCCCAGTTAAAAATTTATAAAATGCTGCAGTAGATGCTGACCTGCAAGAGCTTGCAACCATTTTCTGACTCTGCCCCCCACACATATTGTCAGTTCTTTCTATGATATCAGCTACTGTATTTTTGCTTCTGGGAAGCAACTTATCATTGTATGTTCCTTCTGAAGGTTCCATCCCATCTGGAGTACTGTGTACAGTTCTGGAGACCCATCTTCACATGGACATAGATAGGATGGAGGCTGTCCAGAGGAGGGCAACTAAAATGGTGTGGGGTCTGTACCAGAAGACATATGAAAAGAGATTAAAGGAGCTTAATATGTATACCTTTTAGGAGAGGAGGGAGACGGGGGATATGATAGAAACTTTCATGTACCTCAAGGGAATCAACAAAGTCTAAGAGGGTAGCATCTTTCAGAAAAAAAATGTGCAAGAACAAGAGGACTCAATTTGAAGACAGAAGGGGAACAGTTCAGAGGTAATGTGAGGAAGTATTTTTTCATGGATAGGGTTGTGGATACATGGAACAGCCTTCCTGAGGAGGTAGTGGAGTTAAAAACAGTGGGGCAATTCAAGAATGCATGGTACAGACATAAGACAATTCTAGTGGGAGTAGGAGAAAATAGGCTGTTGGTTCACTAAGATCTGCAGCTTATCCATTAGGTAGGGAAATGGGCAGAACAGGTGGGCCAAGCGGTCCTTATCTGCCATCAAATTCTATGTTTCTATGACTGAGTCCTCAACCACAAGAATGTTTCTTATCTGTCTGTGTCTCCTCTAGAGTCCTTGTTTCTTGATTAATACTTACTCCTTCAGTCATTATGTTTTCATTAGTACTTCCAGGGTTAAGTGCTTCAAATCGATAAGTAAGAGCCAAAGTATTTCAGGGTGGTTGAAAAGCCCTTCTCAAATTTATGTATATTTTTGGAGTTAACTGTTTAGTCCTCACCCTCACTCACAGGGTCCTCATCTCTAGCTTACTTCATCCTGGCCTAGCATTAGCATTAAATCCCGTCCATTTATAGAGCTTGCATAATTTTCCTACCTGTGGCATACTGTCTTGTGTTTCTGTAACTGCTCTGTCAGTCACTTCATTATAAGTATTATCAACCAAATCCTCAAGGGATCTGATATCCATCAGACTTGTAAGCTTATAGTGTAAGCAGGTCAATTCTTCCTCCAGTGTACCAGTATATAAACAACTAGGGCACATAAAATCACCGCGGTGCGATTCTTCCATTATTGTATCAATTATTTTGAATGTGGAGCATGCTGCAGCCATGTTTGCATCTGCAAAGTTAAAATCTCTTATTTATTGTTGACAACTTAATAATGGGCTAGTCCCTCATTTATTTGGATACACTATGATATGCCTAAATTTGCTCAGCATACATATTATATTTGACCAAAATCCACAGTCCTGAATGGATCGTATGCCTGACAGTAAAATTTCAAGCATTATGACCACAACTAAGTGCAAAATGCAGGAAGACTTTTCCTCCCACTCTCCCATAACTAAACTAACTCTGAGGGGGAGATGACCCTGGAGTAAAACAATAAGAATTATGGGGGTGTGTTCCTTAAAAGGATGTGACCCGGGCCCGAATCTGAGGAAGCGTGTTGGCAGACCTGCTGGTGGTTTTGCCTAAATACCACCGGAGCAGCTCGGCCAACTCCCCCAAACAACTGTCACTTAACGTGCACCAGCAGGGATAAGGTAGCAACCCATCAAATCCGCTACCTTACCCCATAAAAATCTGTTTGATATTTCATTGATGGGATGCTCACTATCGGGAAACTACCAGTTGGGCAATAGTGCTCAGACAGGTGTGTGTTGAGATAGTGAGCACAGGAATTCATAAGGGTACCATTTATTCTGACTGATTGCTATTGCTGAATACTTAAAATATGATAAATGTTGATTAAATTACCAACAGTGACATTGCAAAGTTATGGTTGTAACCACACAATTTGCTTTGCAATTACCTAAATTCTAAAGACACAATGGGCTCAATTCTCAAAGGTTGGTGCAAGCTGCACCAGTGGCAACTTGTACTGATTGTTGGTGCACCAGAGACCCTGCACCTGATTCTGTATTGAGTAGGGTCACAGCTGCAAAGTCCCACAGCTTTTGCCAACTTTAGCCATGCACCAAACAGAAGGCACATTTGGAAGGTTTGCCGTAAGCTGTGGGGTTTCTATGAAGCATTGTGTTATCCATGTCATTGGCTAGTGGCCCTGCCTCCCCATACCCAGTCCCATGCACAGTATGTCAAACTGGCAGCAGTGTGATGAAGCAAGCCTCTTGAACATGCACAAATTCATCTTCTTACTCTTACAAACAAATCCTAACCTCACCCCCACCTAATATGCTATATTCAATTATCATATAAAATGAGTTTTTAAGAACAGTTTAACTGGGGAGAAACACTAGGTGGCAAGAAAGCAATTTTCTTGCTATCTTTGTAAAGTATTCAAAATATCACTGTTTTGAAATCTATAGTACAGTAAAGTGACACTGCCCTCCCCCTTGCAACACACATTCATGCATACACTTTCACAGTCAGAATAATTTTTATCAAAGCATGGCTGAAAATGGAACCTTGTCCCAGCCTGCTTCCTGGTAAAGATAATAAATAAAATAAACTGAAACAAATGTTGGGATCTTCCATTTCTTATTTACATGTCTTAACACATACACTGTTTTTGGTAACTCATTGTGGTTTTAAATCAATCTCCAGTTCCTAAATGCTAAACAACAGAAGAAAATTGTTTGTCTCCTACTCAGATACTTCATTCTGAACCTAATTCTGTTATAATAAAAGTAGCTCTCCTGTCATTCCATGTAACCTTGGACATCTTCTGTATTCCAAGTCCTTTGTCCCATCAACCCCCTACAACCCCTTCTCCCCCTCCCATTGCCCTGGTGATCTGTGTTCTCCTTCCCTCCCTATCCCTGATTTCCCTCATTAAGTATTCATAAATCTGTTCCTGGTGATCTAGTGGACCCTTCACTCTATCAATGATTTGTCCATATAATGTAGAACACATCATTCTCTGGTGGTCTAGTGGACCCCCAGCCCAGCAGGCAGTACGACACAACCCTGCCCCCCTGACCTATCCCCAAGCCAGTGAACAGCACATCCCTCCACTCTTCAACTCAGCCAGCTGCCAACTGAACTGTGAAGGAAAACATACCGTATACAGTATGTACTCAATGACTGACAGTTGAGTCATCAATCAGTGAGTGTGTACAGTATACAGTGACATGACAGCTTAGTTGATGGCCAACCGTGGCAGATAGCAGAGGGCTGTGGCAATTGCTGGCTGTGGAATGGGATGTGGGGCAGGGTGGTGGGGCACTGTCTTCTGTGCAGGGGGGTCTACTAGACCACCAGGGAATGATATATGCTACATTAAATGAGCAGATTAGGGATAAGGAGGGGGGTCTGCTAGACTACCAAGGATAAATTTATGAATACATAATAGGAGAGATCGGTGATAGGGAGGGTGCTTCACAAGACCATCAGGGACAGATTCATGAATATTTAATAAGGGAGATTGGGAAAAGGGATCAGGGTCTGCTAGACCACCAGGGACAGGTATGTTTTAGCATGGTCAGGTCAGGGATAGGAAGTGGGGTCTGTAGCATATGTTTCCTCCCGCCATGGGAGTGCTCTGTTGGGGGGACACAAGGATCTCAACCCTCCAAGAGGTCACACTTCTATGTATCCTTAGACCAGCCCTGGCTGGTATAATTGTACTTAGAAATTTGTTCTCTGGGAGAATTTTGAGAATCCCAAATTAAGGGATATGGCATCCTGCACCTGCTGCAAGCCCCCTAGTGCCATGCCACAGCTCATTTTGTGCTGCAAGGGTGACGCAAGCCCCCTTAGGCACACACATCCTTCATTTGATGCAGGATGCTTTTGAGAATTGCCCTAGCACATCCTTTGGCCACGTTAACTTCAGCTATTCCTTGTGGCACAAGCACTTGCACCATTCCAGGGATCTTTGAGACTCGAGCCCCATGTCTTCTGGAAATTGTTCAACAATTCTATATATTTCGGTTTCTGTCTCTACCAAGACCTTTCAATTCGTATCCCACATAGATGCTATAAACACACTTAAAGAGCAGCTGACACCATTAGGACAACTTTAACAAAACAGAATATTTAGATACAGTTCAGCTTGTATTTCACATTAGTTATATATTCCTCCTCCCCATTATTTATTACTGAGGCCATCTGCATGAAAATGGGATCTTTGCTCCTGAAGAGGTCATCCATTCCTATTGATTTCTCACTAGCTAAGGTCATAATGCTCTATTTGTGGCATCACAATTACTCCCATGGCAACAGATTGTGATGTCACAACAGAGGACTATGACATGAAGTAGGGAGTAAGCTAACGAGGCAGATGAACTTAAAGGGATATAGAGTGTGTTCCCATGCAAATTCTTCAGCAATGAGTAACGGGGAGGAGAAATCTATTGAATTTAAATAGAATGCAAGCTAAACTGTACCTAAATATTATGTTTTTCAAAGTTTTCTTTGATGCGTAAGCTGTTTTTTAACTCTACCCTAAGCTTCGCACATCACACCATAACAAACCCTACCTTCAACACTCAATTTGCCTTAAGGTTCTTCTTAAGATGATCTTGCAAGTGATTTACTACATGTATGTGGTTTACAGTGCATCCAAAATTCCATCCTGATCAGACTAGACCTTCTTTTCACCTTCTGCCATTTTACATTTAACCCCCTGCTTCTGACACATCTGTTCCCTCTACCTTAGCCTCATTCTTCTGTCTTTTGAATTTCAGTGTGTCCTCCTCTGTTCCTCCATTCTTGCAAAATACTATATTCCCTTACAGAAATAATTATATAAATGCTTTTATGCTGCAAACATAAAACTACCCAAGTGATATGCGTGCTGCATGTATGATTTAAATCTTAAATTGGAACTGACTGCATGCATATGTCATGCATGCAGCAAGCAAGTGTAGAAACCATGATTTTTATGTTAAACTGTGAAAGACTGCATGCATGTGGCATGCATGCAAAGAAGTAAGTGGGTGGTCACTGATAACTGCACACATAAAAGTTAAGTGACTTGCTCAGGATCACATCATATAAAAGTGGGGTTGATGATATTCAAACCCAGGTCTTCATGCCTCTAAATCTCCTGGTTTGCAGTTCAGTACTTTTAACCACTAAGCCATACTGTCTGCAAACATATTGCTTGCTTGTACTTCAATACAAATTGTATCTGAATACATCTGCATGCATGCGGCATGCTTGTAGCCACCGTTATGCTTTTGAGTTTTCTTCTCTATCTCATCTCCTTTTCACATTTGAACTGTAGCACACATATCAATGGAAACACATGTTTTCCTACCACCAATACACAAACTTACCCAGAAAACCATTTAATTACTTCTGTCTGGCCTGTACTCCTACTATTTTCTTGCCATAGTTTTGAATGCTTTAAAGCAAACAGACTTTAAGGTGCAAACACAGAAGTAGCAATAACTCAACACATACACCCACATGGCCAGTCTTCCCATGCACATACACTGTAGAGGGTACATCCATGATACTACAGACAACCCACCAATTATAGATATAAGTAAACAGTCTCTTACTTGATTTCTTCGGAGTCAGAGGAAGGAGTCTTTAAGAGAGATGATTTCCATGGGCCGGAGAGCTGGGGCATACCCCCTTGAAATGAATGGGGTTATTTCCTATAACTATTCTATACATTGTGATGGTGAGTTGGAGAATAATGAAGGCCACTGTTCTACTAACAAGGCCCTTGTTAGTCGAGAGGTGGCCTTAATTAAACTCAAACTCTCCATCAATAATCTATTCCCTATTTTTCTCCCTGATTCCATTCAATACCCATCCCCTATGGGTCATGAAGCCACCCAAAGGTGAAGAAATGTGAAAAACACATAATTAGTTTAATCCTTCCTCCTTCTCCAATCCCCCTGTAAAAAAATCCTTTACTTTTACTTACCTAGTCATACTGCCAGAAACTGCAGCCTGGCATAGTGTGCCACCAGCCCAGTTTTCAGTTTGCTCTCCTTCTCTACTTCACCATAAGCTGGATGCTAGAACTGATCATCAGAGGTCCCCAACATAGTCCATGACCATATCACCTCACCATCTTATCCCTTCCAACCTGGGTTGCTTGATTCTTGCTTGGTTGCTGTTGTGGCTGCTGCCTCACTGCACTGATCAAGGCCCATGAAGGCCACCCACACCACTGTCACCACTGCTGCTAAGCCTAGTTTGCTGCCATGGTGGTCTGTGCTGGGTTTTTTTTTGCAAGGCAAGCCTAGTAGAGTAAGTAGGTAGCCTGGTCTTGAGGTAACTTCTAGCTCACCGTCTGCCCCTTCAGCAACCAGGGGAGACAGAGACTCAGTAAGAGTAGGACAACAAACATATGCTGCCACAAAACTGCTATTGAGAATTCTGTACTCACTGACTCCTCCAGGCTGTAGTGTGCAGTCTGTCTACTCTGTGGTGGGAAGGACAGTGTCACACTTGTAAGTCTTATGTGCTGTTTCTTGGCTGGAGTTCATCCACATCACATGTGATTATGCCATCACTAATACAGTAGGTGGAGAGAGTGGACAACTCAATACAGACACACTCAAGTCTGGAGAGTACCTGCAGCATGAGCACACACAGGCCAGGTGGGCACTATTGTGCAAAATATTAAATCCAAATTTTAAGCCAGTATTGCCACACCATAAGAACAACCTAGGTACAAATATGGGGGGAGCACATGCCCCTTCTTCCCTACCTAAATGGCATCCCTGCTTAATGGTAGAAATTCATTTTCAGGTGCTAATGCAGTGGTTTCCACTGTGTTCTGAGGTACAGTATCACCATGTTTTGTGATGTGTCCTGATCATCATGTGGTTCACATAGGTCCATTTTGTGTATGCGAACCACATGCAAACATTGCACAGTTAAGTATGTGGCATGATTTCTGCATGTACACAGCAAACCTATATTTCAGTAAGGGTTGCTACATTATTTTTTTTCCTATCAGCCTGCTCTTGTTTCCTACTATTTTCTTCTATCTTATTCTCTAAGCTTCTCTGATACCTACTCTTTCTTCAGCTCTCACTACCTAACTTCAGTGCATTAGTCCACCTTTTCTGTCCATCTACCAAATCTCTCTAACAACCTGCCTCTCCCTGTATCATTGCTCCTCAATCCAATCTCTCAAACTCCATCTAAAAACTAATTTTGCTCCTTTTGTTCTTACAAAAGTATTCCTTTCTGGTTGCACTCATTGGCATAAGATCCTGAAGCACTTGGGTTATTGCACCAATTATATTCTGCGACATAGTGTATGCATGCTGAAATGTTATCATTTCCTTAATTTGTATTTTATGGATTTTACTTTTTATCCCTTGAACTGCACTTGGATGCAAGCCTTGTTTCAGTGTACACTGCCCAATCACCACATGATAAGTTAACAAATAAACTATGCCTCATCATCACCAAGATTCATGAATATATTTCTTTTCATAGAGCTATTTGCCTGCCTGCCACCACCTATTCTTTGCATTTGAACCCTGGCTTGGGATCTCCCAGCCCCTTCTGCTGCTCCTCCTGCCACTGATCCATCAGGGATCTCCATGGTGCAGGACCTGAGAGTCCTCTGAGGGCCATCAAATATGGCAACAGGGGGACATGTTTTTTCTAGTTTTCCTCCTCCCTGACTCCCCAAGTGCTTGGTGACATGGCTATGCATGCACATGGAGGTGCACATGCATGCCAGGACCAGTGACCACATTCCACCACCCCAGTCTAGTGCCACCCCCCCATTTGCTCAGTACTTCCATAGATCCTCCACTGAGCTCTGGCAGCCAAGAGCAAGAAAGTCTTGCCTCCCTTTCCAGTGGAGGACAGTTGCCAAGTGGCCACTTAGTCCTTTCCCAGCACTCCCACACAGCCAACCCCTGGTGACCTGAGCCTGTTCCCAAACCTGGGTCACCGGTGCAGGACAGGTAAAGTGCTGAAGGAGTCTCAGTCCTCTGCATCACCGGGCTGGCTAAATTTATGAATTTTTGAACACTAATAGTATATTATGTTTGTTTTTCAGCATTTTATTGTATCCATGACTAGTGATTAATGTATACTTGCATCACATTTACACGTTTTAAAGTTGTTAAGAAACACATGGACATTAATTTGGATTGTAAAACTCTTTTCATGTTAAGGGGTAACCTTCCTCCATCAGATTGTAATTGAATATCTTTTGAGTGTCTAGATGCACACTTATTTCCAACCCTCATGCACCTGCCAAATGACTGGACCAGCACCAAAAGTCTGACCTCAGTGTTGCCAGCAGATGACCATTGTGTGTGCAGTTCTGATCACTGCATTACAGACAGAACATAAAAGAGCAAGTACAGCATAGAGATACAAAGATATTTAGGGGGCTGGAAAACATTTAGTACAAAGAAAGGCTGTAACAGCTGGATTTATTCTTTTTAGAGAAAGGAGATTGATAGGCGCTACAACTGAGGTATTTAAAATCATGAAACAGCACACGAGTACTGACCTGAACAAATGGTTCTGCAGAATTATCTATAACACAATCAAGTGGCACAAGCTCCAGTGTTGGGAGAAAACAATCAGGAGGGATATACTTAAATTAAGCAATAATGTATGACAGGGTGTGGGTTGCACTGGGATAACCTCACACCTGGATGGTTGGGCACGAGGCCACAGGCCGAATGCATCCAATGTCCCAGAAGTAAGGTTATCCCAGCACAACCCAGACCGTGGAGTGCATTATTTCTATTATACAATGGCTTGTTGTTATACAGAATAGAAAATAATTTTAAAGATGTTTTAGTTAGTGTGAAAAAAAATATTGTTTTCTTAAGAAGATGCAAACAATCATCATGTGGCAAACAATCAAGTGGTTCACAGTGCTGAGACTAGACCCGTGAGGTTGTGTTGGGATAACCTCACTGTGCCAGGGGCACACTGACCAATCAGAATCCAGGAAATGTTCTTGTCATTCTATAATACTATTTCACCCAGAGATTTACAAGTTTATGTGTAGATTACCAAAAGAGGTGATAAATGGAAATACAAATTTAAAGTTCCAAGACTGGACCTTGATGAAAAAGACATATCAGGTTATTTCTGTTAGGATAACAGAGAAAGGTGATCTATATAGGCGATGCCATTTTAATTCATGTCACTAACATATAGTAGGTATCTATGTAATTTATGTATTTGTTTTGTAATGCATGCATTTATTTATGTAATTAATTAATAAACCTGTATTCACCTGGATGTGTACAATGAGCCAAAGTTTATTTTTAGATGTGTCTAGGGAGATGAGCAAGATAGAAACTACAGAATACATAAAACTGGTTGCAAAATATCTGTGTATCTACTTGTAGTAACAGTGCAATAAAAATTCATCCTAATATGCCCCGATCACAACATAATCTCACCAGCACCCACCACAGGAGTAACAAAATTAGCTCCATTACTCATCTTACTCACTGTGAAGTTCTCCCCATTCCAAGTAAATATAAAATCACATGCTTAAGTCCAGCCTACTGTGTAGTGCCACAACCACCCACCCAATCCCATTTACAGTATGTAAAAATACACCTGTGTGTTCCACGCTCTGTGGAACCCTACCCACTCCCTACTCAATAAGCCCAACAGAGACCTAGCAATGTATCTCTGAGTTCTGATTTTTAATCTTGCCCGCCCTTTGATTTTTCCATGGATGTCGTGGAATTTACTATGTAAACTGGGCTTGAATATCAATGAGCATTTAAACATACTGGCTCAGTTCTCAAAGGGGACTTAGATCAGCAGAAGCTGCAGCAAATGGCAGTATGCATTGAAGTCTGGTATGCCAGGGACTCTACACCAGAATCTGATACAAGAGGGGTCACTGCACCTAAGTCCTCACACTTTTTTTTTATAATTCAAATTTTATTAAAGTTTCCATTACAGAGGATGAATCATGGTGGAGTACATCATAAACCCCAAAGGGCAAACACAAAATACAAAATGATTTGCTCTCCCCAACCCCCCTACCTGCCCAACCCAATACCCACCCCGAACAACCCAGCGTATCAGTACTCTTTTAGCACAACATCAGAGAATATAACCTGGTAGTACTTAGGCCTGTAGTGCATAAAGAGTTTACAATGGGCCCCAGATCTTGTCAAACTTTTCCAATTTGTTGTATAGACTGGCAATGGTCCTCTCTGTTCTGAGGTTTGCCAATAATTCCTGAAGCCATTCAACATAAGATGGTACCTCCGTGTCCTTCCAATGCCTCAACACCACCATTTTAACAGATATCAACATCAATGCTATGTGATACCTCCTGTTCACCACCGAAATAGAGGAGAAATCTCCAAGAAGACATATTTCGGGGGTGAACAATTCTGAAAGCCCCAAAAGAGGATCAGCACTCTGATTAATCATGGTCCAAAGTGGGGTGATTTTAGGACAACTCCAAAAAATATGAAGGTGGTCACCTTCTTGAGACTGGCATCTTGTGCAAAGGGGGGGAAGACTTCAGACCCAGTCTGGCAAGCCTCTGCAGAGAATAATAAATATTATGCAAAATTTTGAATTGTGTTAATCTAAGTCTGTCCTGCTTAAGGAACTTATGACAACTTTGCCACAAGAGAGACCAAACCATATCTCTACCCTGAAAGAGAGAGGCCCAAAAGGAGATAGGAGCATAATTATCAGGGTAAGCCTGGGTAAATAGAGCAATATATATTGTACATACAGCATGAAGTGAAGCCACCAACTCTGTAAGGGTAGCCTGAAAACTGGTACTGGGAGCAGGATGGGGGATCGGACCCATTACTTTAACCAGTAAATGGCGAAATTGAAAAATCTTTAAAATTGCTGTGTGAGGTAACATAAACTTTTGCATAATGTCAGCAGAAGATCACTATTGACTATCGGATAATATAAAGTCATCTAGATGGCAGTTTCTTATCTGAGGGATCCAACTAGGTGAGAGAAGCTTACCGTCCAGTGAAAAATTAGGGTTGCCTATAACAGGTTGAGATAAATCCTTGAGATTTTTATACTTCAGAAAAGCACACAATTGAGTATGAACCCTGATTGAGACAGCTATAGGGGAGCTACATAGAGATTCAGGTAAAGAATTAACCTTGGTGTATAGCAACGCAGCTGAAGAAAGACCATGTTTTCTAATGGCAGCAGACTCTATGGCTAACCAAGTTGGGATATAAGTGGCGGCCAGGGATTGTTGATCCACGGTCAGCCATCTGAAATACTTATTGGCCTGACTGGCCCAGCAATAGACCCCAATATGGGGAAGTCTTAACCCTCCTTTAGCCTTCAGAGCCGCTAACTTATGGAAAGCCATCTTAGCCTTCTTGTCACCCCATATAAAGGAAGAGGTCATGCTATGCACTTTTTTAATCCAGGCCAGGGGGAGCCATATGTTTAGTATGTTAAGGGGGTAGAATAAATGAGGAAATATTTTCATTTTAATTAGGTTAATTCTGCCCCAGAGAGAGAGGGGGAGTAAAGTCCACTGACGTGAGGTTTAGATCTATTTTTTGTACTCGTGCATCAATATTGAGTTGTCTGAGCCATGCTGTGTTCCAAGTGAGATGGAGCCCCAGATATTTAATGTAATCAGATATCCAAGTGAGCCCAAACTCAATAATGTCCTGTTTATGTACCCTGTGGTTAAGAGGAAAAACCACAGTCTTACCTACATTGAGTTTATAATTCGAGACCTTACTGAAGTCATCTATTAACTTCAGAATAGATGTGAGTGGATGGGTTACCTGCAGCAGAAGATCATCTGCATAGGCTGCCACTTTAACCACCTGCTGTCCGAGAGAGATACCCGAGATGCCCTGGGTGCCAGATAGTCTCCTGATAAAAGGCTCTTGGTAGATATTAAAGAGAAGGGGGGATAAGGGACACCCCTGTCTGGTCCCTACATGTAATTTGAAGGGGGTGGAGATAACCCCATTACATGAAATTCTAGCAGAAGGAAACTTGTATAGAGAGCTAACCCAATTCGGGAATTTCATAGGAAAACCAAAAATTTCCATCGTAGCAAACAGGTAATCCCAATGGACTCTGTCGAACGCCTTCTCAGCATCCAACAAAATCAGGACCATTGGATGTGGAGCATTCTTGGATGCCGAGAAGACGTGAGACAGGGCCCTCAGATGATCCACAGATGATCTACCTTTCATAAAGCCAACCTGATCTGCCACAATTAAAAAGGGAAGAACTGCCTCCAAACGGTCGGCTAATAGTCTTGCCAGGATTTTAATAACATGGTTAAGAAGGGAGATCAGCCTGTAACTGGAAACCAGATTGGATGGCCTATCCGGCTTAAGCAACAAAACGATCAGCACCTCAAAAGGGAAGGTTCATATACTTGACCGGAGAGAATAGCCTGAAAAAGTGGCAACAAAATGGGAATCACTTGCTTAGAGAAAACTTTGTAAAAGTTGGAGGTCCTAAGTCCTCACACTTGTGGCAACCTCTGCCATGCAACAAACACAAAGTGCATGGGACAGTTTGCATCAAGCTCCTGTGAAAAAGGAAACGGTCCCCCGATCCCCAGGTCAAATACATAAGACACCAATCCTGGTGGCCTAGTGGTCCCCAACCCAGTGTCCATTGTCACCCATAAATACAATATAAAGAGCCCATCCTGGTGGTCTAAGGGCCCCTCTCTCTGATCCCCAATGCTGGCCATAAAAACAGTGTATCAAAAGAAAACTCATCATGGTGATCTAGTGGCCCCTTCCCCTATTCTTGATGTCACCCATAATTACAAAAAAGAAACCATCATGGTGGTCTTATGGCCTCTCAACCCAATCCCCATTGTCACCCCAAATAACAATATATGAAAACAAAAACCCTTTCTAGTAGTCTAGTGGACTCCCGCCCCCTACCTTAACAGGTAGTGCCCACCACCCTGTTCCCCATCCTAAAATGCAGCCACTAATGACACAGGCCACCTTTCACCTCTGCAGCTGACAACTGGACTACACCGTCTGTGAACACTTACTGTATAGTGAACACACTCATGAATCATAAATGCTTACACTATACAGTAGGTACTCACTGACATTTTAGTCTGGTGGCCAGCCATGAAGGTAGAAAGTGGTCTGTTCTAGTCATCAGCTGTGTTTGGGATGGGAAGTGGGGTGTGGGAACTACCTTCTGGGGTGGGGGTCCCCTAGGCCACCAGGAAGGGTTTTGTTTTTAAACATTATTATGGGTGACAGTGGTAGTCATGTTGGAGGGGCCACTAGACCACACTGCAGATCAGGGTGGGGTGGGATCACAGCACATTGCTAACAGGTTAACTCTCCCAGGGGAGAATTTGCTTAGTACCCTTCTGGTCTAAGGGTACTTATAATTTCTCTTTCTGGGAGCATTCAGAGAATTCCATTTTTAGGGATGTGGGAGCCTGCATAAGCTGCATGCCCCCTTGGACCATGTTGCAGCCCATTTCTGGGCGCACAGGTGGTGCAAGCCCCATTTGGGGTAGACAGCCTGAGGCTGATGTAGGCTGTCATTGAGAATTGCTCCCATTGCATTGTTTGGCACAAGGGGCACTTTGCACAATTCTTTTTGGCACATGCCCCTTGCACTGTGCTGGGGGCTTTGAGCCCACTGTATTCACATGTGTTTCCAAGTAACTCAGAATTAATGTACATTTATGAGGTTTTCCTTGGATTCTGTGACTAAAATCTGTAAATCTAGTAGTTCATGTTCATGATAGCATGGAAAGATGCACTTTTCCATGGAATTCCATGCTATTTTTGTTCTGCTATGCTTTCTTAGCTGTTTCCCATGGAGAATATGATACAAACCATGAAAATTCCATCATCATTTCCAAGGAAACCATGGAAATGTGTAAAAGTACAACATGAGTCCTAAGATTTTTTCATGGTATATTCCATGGAAGCCATGGGAGATTTTGGGAAATCTTTAAAAATCTAGGGACAGGCTATGTGATGGTCTATGCAGGATGCTTTGATTATAAATGGCAGTATAGTACATGCCAAAATTATATTTGTAATGTTTATAGCACATTTATTTTTGCTAATTTTTGTTATACACAAGCACATTAGGGAAGCAGTATTGCTCAGTGATTTAAGGTTCTGAGTTGCAAATCTGGAGACATGGGTTTGAATTCCACAGCCCTCACTTGTATACTGTGTGACCCTGAGCAAGGCACTTAACTTCCTTGTGCTCCCAGGTTGCACCTCTAAACAAGCTTTCCGCTTAGTATGCTACTCTTGGTTAAACAACTGGGGAAAATACTCCTGGTTAAAGAACTGGGAAAAAAAAAATTCCTTGGCAGTCTAGCAGAATGATCACCCCACAGTATGCATATAGTATGTTCATTCCCTGTCACTCAGATGGCAACTAGCAGACGTGATGAGTAGAAGGGCTGTGCCTGTCAATGCCTCAGGACATTACAGAGGCTTCTTTTGCTCCTTCAAGGAGTGAGTCAGGGGCAAACAGGGGCTGGACATTAGTGTCATCATGCCCTACAGCACAGCAGCATGAGCTCCCCAAAAGTCAAGTCTTCAGTCCCCACAAAAGTCATTTTTTTTAGGTTGTCTGTTTTTTTTTTTTGCCTAAAAAATGAATGATCCTTTTTTTATGTTGGCTTGCCGTGCTTGTGCACAAGTCAACATCTTGGGATAATGCAGATCTGGAGGTGCGGCCGCTGTTGGGCAAATGCAGGGCATGCATCAGTAGGTGCGTCCCTCATTCCCAATAAGCCTCCATGCCCACGCCACACCATGCTTGCTAATGTGGTGAACACATCTAAGGAAAGGTCTGCTGCAATCTGAGCAAAGCTCATCAGACGCAGTGGACCCTTCCTGCATGCTGCCACATTAGCAGCATGGTGGGTGGCCACCCAATGGCCGACTTCGGAGGTGCCCAATCCCCCAACCAGCTATCTGTGGCAGCAGAAATTTGCAGATGGGGAGCCCACTCCCCATCAGCATACAGCAGCCCCCCCACTTCCTATATGCTGAGGGGGTGCCAATCCCCTTGGTTCTTGTCTCCCTAGTTTCATTGTGAGCCAACGGGGATCCCACCTGCCGGCATAAATCAGCCTCCACATTTCTTATATGCCAAGGGGATCCCAGTCCGGCTCTTGTCTCCCCAACTGTCATTGTGTGCTGATGGGGGTGCCCAATCCCCGTCGGCATAAATTCACCCCCCATTGTCTGCCGATGAGGGTGCCCAATCCCCCATCAGCTCCAGCCCCCCGAAGCAGCTTTCCCGATGCCACTCTGGGAGCCCTCCCCAGCATGGCAAATGTCCCGTGTCATTCTCCTAAAAAAAGTCTCGGAAAGAAAAAATGATCCCTTGCAGTCTCAGTGGCCCCTCCCCACCCGCACCCACCCACTCGTGCCCTGCCTCCCCACACCCCCCTCACCCCATACTTACCTATGGACTCTGGTGCGACAATCTTTGGTGGACCAGGAACACGTCTGCACTCTTCAAAGCCGACCGCTAGCTGAGGAAATGCTGGTAAGCTGTATAAAGGAATGAATAGGGTTTTTTCAACTTTGCTGCATATCTCGGGCATTTATTGGAATTTTGGCACCAAATTTTCAGCGTGGGGTTTTTGGGGCCCCTCCTCATGAATTCTATCACTGTCATGGCATTAATCAGCCTCAAAAGGTGATTTCACAGTAACTGCGCAAAATCACCTTTTGGAACCCATTAACCAAATGACAGTGCCAGTGTTCATGAGGTGGCCTCTCAAAAAGCCTATGTTCCAAATTTGGTGGACAAAATCCAACAAATGCCTGTTTTACAAGCGTGCGTTGTGGAGTTGCTATGCAGGCTCGTAACTTCACGCATTCGCAATATATTTAGTGCTGGATTTCCAGCATTGTCATTTTTGTACACCTCCTTGTGAACAGTACAGCTGTCATTTTCCATATCCTGCCCAAAATGTGTTTCCGCACTTCCAGCTCACAATAGCGCAGTCGTAGTGGGAAATCAGTGTTTGGGCCAGATTATGAAAATGACAGTGACACAGTTCGTGAGCAGAGGTCTTAAAATACCTATGTTGAAAATTTGGTGATGAAACTCCATAAAATGACTGTGTTACAAGTGTGCATTGGCTGATTGCACGGACGCTTGCACCATCGTGCATTTGTGATATTTTCGCTCTGGATTTTCACCATTGCCATTTTTCCACACCTCTTGATGAACAGCACAGCCATCATTTCACATATCCTGCCCAAAATGTGTTTTTGCACTTCCGGCACAGAATAGCTTGGTCGCTGTGCAAAATCACTTCTGGGAACACTTTGAGGAAATAACAGTGACACTGTACATGAGCAGAGGTGCTAAGATGCTTATGCTGAAAATTTGGTGCTGAATGCCCATAAAATGGCAGTGTTCCAAGCGTGCATTGCATATTTCCCATGTACCCTTGTAACTTCACAAATTTGCTATATTTATATGACACATTTTCAACACTGGCATTTTTTAACACCTCCTTATGAACTGTACAGCTGTCATTTTTCACATCCTACCCAAACTGTGTTTTTGCACATCTGGTGCACAATAGCTTGGTCACTGAGGGAAATGAACTTTTGGGACAGATTAACAAAATTGCAGTGCCACTGTTTATGAGCAGAGGTCCCAAAATGCCTATACTGAAAATTTGGTAAAAAATCCCCAAAATAATTGCATTACAGGCGTGCGTTGCCCAGTTTCTATGCACGCTTATGACTTCACCAATTTTTCATATTTTCACTCCAGATTTTCAAAATTGCCATTTTTTTGTACCTCCTCATGAAAAGTACAGCTGTCATTTTTCACATCCTGTGCAAAATGATTTTTCGCACCTGTGGCACCAAATGGCACAGTCGCTGTGCAAAAATCAGATTTTGGCTAACGAACTGATAGTGCCACTGTTCATGAAGTAGGGTCACAAAAAGTCCATGTTGAAATATTGGAGTGAAAATGCCTCAGGCATTAGGGTTTACAACTGTAATGCCATGCCCTGTATAGACTGACAGGTGTCAGGGGTGTGACTTGGGATTGTCAGGTGTAATGCTCACGCCATTCCACCCCCCACCCTGCAGCCAGTGACAATCATCAAGATGTGTCTTGGACACTTGGGCTCCAAAATTCATTCCTTTGTCCTATACTGCACCTATCTCAGTGTATTTCCTTATGGAATGGGGTGAGCATAAAACTCGAAGACCCCAATGCACACTGCGACACTTGTCTTGTTTGGATAGGGAGGACTTAGGGACCGCACTATAGATGATGTTGCAGTAGTCAAAGGAGGCAAGAATCATCTTCTGGATTAGCTCACAGCATACAGTTAGAGGGAGGTTTTGGTGGTTTCTGTACAGAGCTCCTAGCATGGGGCACAGTTTTTTTTTATAGTAGCATCAATGTGAACACTAAAGGATAGATGACGGTCAAGCCAGACCCCAAGGTAACGGAATGAGGGGACATCCTCGAGCACTTGCCCATCTAAGACTTGCAGTCCAGAGGAGGGCAACTAAAATGGTGCAGGATCTGCATCAGAAACCATATGAAAAGAGACTGAGAGGGCTTAATATGTATACCCTTGATGAAAGGAGGAACCGGGGGACATGATAGAAACTTTCAAGAACCTCAAGGGAATCAACAACATCCAGGAGGGTAGCATCTTTCATAAAAAGAGATGTGTAAGAACAAGGGGGCACAATTTAAAGATAGAGGGGGGACAGCTCAGGGGTAATGTGAGGATATTTTTTTTTCATAGAGAGAGAGTGGTGGATGCATGGAACCACCTTTCTGGGGAGGTTGTTGGGTCTAAAACAGTGGGGAATTCAAACATGTATGGGACAGACATTAGACAATTGTAGTGGGGGATGGCAGGAAGTAGGCTGTTGGTTAACTAGAATCTGCAGCTTATACAGTAGGTAGGGAAAAGGGCAGACTGGGTGGGCCAAGTGATCCTTATCTGCCGTCAAAGTCTATGTTTCTATATTAGGGTTCGGAAGGTAAGGAGGGAGGGGAGTCTGGACAGGCATTGTAAAGACCGAAGTTTTTTATAATTGCCCCATAAATATGTGGGAAATTCAACTTGCTTTAATGATAAGAATGTGATATTAGAATATGATTATTTATGGTTGTGTACCAAAATATGAATAATGATTAATTAAACTGCCTTTACTGATGCAAAAAATAACATTACTGATTGCAAAACCCTCTTTACTTATATCAGTAAAAGGTTCACTGCTACCTGCCAGGATGAAGTGTAATATTACAGTTTCATTAAGAGATGTCTTGCAAAATGCTGATGACATGTTATCAGTCCTTTAATGTTAGTAAGTTTTTATATTGTCAACTGTTAATAAATTGTTTTACCCTTATTGCAGATGAGCCTGTTTCCAGTGTAACTATTGAAATAAAAAGAAAGCTAGAAGATTTTTCCACAGTAACTTGCAATATTTCTCTGGAATGCTCAGCACAAAATGGTACAGAGGTCACCTACACATGGTTTAAAGGAGAAAGTCCTGTTCTTAATAACTCCAGACACCACTTGTTCAGAGAAAACCTTCTAGAAGTCCTGCTACAGCCTGAAGATGCTGATGTCCACTACACCTGCACAGTTCATAATTCAGTCAGTAATGACTCAACATCTGTGATGCCATGGAACAAATGCAATACTGGACACATTGGTAAGACCAGCATAATAAAGGTAAAGCAATGGCAGTGTGTGTGTTTCTGTGGAAACAGTGGCGGAGCCTTGAAACAGGTTTCTGGTGGTGCTTGTTGGGCAAGGACCATAGATGGGTTCAGACCTGTGTGGAACAGGACTAGGGGATTCATAAACACATTTGGAGGAAAGGCAAGGGGAAGGAAGTGGAGGGGAGGAAGAGGTGAACAAACCACCATGGCACTAGGCTAGGGACTAAGGTAATAACAACTATTGACAGACTAGATGGGCCATCTACCTCCTTCTACCATCAGATCTTGTGTTTTCATGTTTCTATGTTTCTGTTTGGTACCTAAATTAGAACTGATTTTAAATTTATATGTTATTCTAAGAGTGATATACTGCAAACAATAATTAAGATCCTGTAGATTAACTCTGCAATTTTGTTTCTTCATGTCATTAATTACCTACTATTTCTTACTTTGTATTTAAGACCTTAAGGCAGGAATGTCTCAAAGATGTACATGATTCTCAGAGAGGTCCCTTAAATTAAACTTTAATGTGCCTGTGCAATGGTATACCATGTAGGTGGCTTACTGCAAGTGGGCACCTACCAAGACGGCGACCCACTTGGGGTGACTGCCCCAATGGTGAGGGTGTAGGGAGGGTGACTGGATGGGGAGGGTCTGTGACATGGCGATGGGATATTGTGCATGTATACGTGGGGAAGGGTGGGAGTGAGCACACCAAGTAAGCGGTGGAAGGTTTGTGAGGGGTGGTGCCATGGGTTGCTCTTAAGCTGGCATCATGATGTGGTGGGGTGGGTGCTGGCCTGGGGTGGTTGGAATATGGGGTTCGGGACCAGGCACCAGTGCTTTCTATTGCACCTGGACCAAGACAGGGTTTTACATTTTTTTTTACAGTGAATGCCTCCTGACATTCACCCCCTCTGGAGTTGAGAATCTTAATTTAGGAGGCATGGGGGGCACAGCACCCTCATTAAGGCATAAACTACAAGTTTTTGTGCCACTTTTACTGGCACTGGAGTTGCACATTGTCGAAATTGAATTTCGGTGATTATTACTCGCGATAAGGATGGTCGCCATTCGGCAATCGCCCTTATCACATGGACCCTGGTTTTGTGCTTGAGTAACATAGATGCTCTTTTTCTGTTTGCCTCTTTATCTGTGGGATATACCACCCTGTAGGGATATGAAGGCAAGGAACCCTAGGAGAGGATTCCACCCCTTGAGGTGCTGTGGGAGTGATTCCCTTGGCTAAAGGTACTTTAGAAAGAAGACCACAGGAGAGAGAGGTGTGCCACTGGAGGAGGAATGGTGGATGAAGGGGAAAGGGAAAAATACTGGTGTGTGGAGTGAGGAGAATAGCTCTTAAATAGGCTGAATGGAGGTGTGGCCAGTTGCACTGCCCCATTGAACTACAGGATGTAGCCTTCCAATTCAGTGTGCCTGTGCAACTAGTTTTGTGTTTGTGTAATATAGATAATGTTTGTCTGTTCAGCTTTCTCTATCTCTCTCCATGGGATATACCACCCTGTATGGGTATGAAGGGAAGGAACTCTGGGGGGGGTCCACCCCTTGAGGTGCTGGGGGAGTGGTTCCCTTGGCTAAAGATACTTGGGAAAAAGACCGAAAAAAGTGTCGAGCAAAGCATATAAGGTAGTGAAAACATATTGGAATCAAAGACCTGTACGTAGGTTGGTTGGTAGTATGGGTTCAGTTGGTAGCAGGGTTAGTTGGTCATATTGTTTGAGTAGAGTAGGCAGGAAACAACAGTTGAATAGTGACCTGCTCAGAGGTCTGACTGTACGGCATGGAGGCCTGGCTTCCTAAGGAGAGAGAGAGAGAACAGCCAAAGGTGGAGAAGGGAAAATTATGGGGCAGACACCCAACTCCATCCAACAGCAGAAAACTAACTACTGTATGTGATCGGTATGCACCTGGGACAGCAACACTATTTCAGCAAAAATGTCGATGTCAACAACATCAACATTTTCACTGTAATTGACCACCTGAGACCCTGGCATTCTCCCTCTCCCAGTCCTGCACCCCCTCCCTAATCAAACTCTGACTTGGAATTAGAATCCTAGAGATCAAGAGATGCAGGGGGCAGTGACTCCCACATGGGAGGGGTTGAGACAAAAGCCCCTGATGAAAAAATGGCTGGGTCTCATGTCAGATTTATGAATAACTTGTTGTGGTCAACCTAAATCCATCACTGTGATGGCAGTTGACAACTTAATTGTCGAACCTGCATCATAGAGCCATGTGATTTAGGGACTACAACTACACCTATATAGTATTATGACCAGTGGCATGGAAGAGAGGTAAAACCCCCTTGAGGAGGAAAGCTCTGGGGATCCAAGGCCTAGGTCACCTTCCCTCCAGGCTTTGGGACAGTTTTGTTTAGTGACAACTCTGCTACTGCAATTAAGTAGACTAATCCAGGGGAATTGCAATTTTGGGAAACACTATTGCTCTATCCCTCTAATGGGAATGCCATGGAGGGTTGCGGGCAAACTCTGCAACACCGGGGCATCTTGGTGCCAACCTCAAAGGTGGGAGGAGGAGAGTATTGACTGCCAAGGCACTCAACCAGCCTAACAATCTAAGAACAAACCAGATGATCTAGAGGTGGTTGTAGGGAGAATAGCTTTAAAGGATGCCTCTGAACCCACTCAAGCATCTAAAGGGGTCCTTCCATTGACAGCCCCATCCCCTCACCACTGAAGTCTTCAGTGCTACATTAAGATATGCCATTGGTATGGTTGGAGACTGAAGGGCCACCTGGATCAAGGACATTCCCAACTATGGGCCAGGTGAGAAGGACCCTGCTCCAAACATCGCATGTGTAAGATGCAGACTTCAGGGATCAGAGAGAGACCTTCAGCCACAGGGCTAGCCCTGAGTCCTGGAAGAAATGGATATGGTTGGCATGTCTCCAAAATGTGGAGGAGTGAGTTAAAATGAGAATGGGACCCACACATGGGTAATGATGGATGATAGCAGACATGGGGAGACCTGAACATAGGTCAGACTGAGCACTGTAGATCGTCTTATGGATCTTGACTGGATAAGGACTTGCAGGAAGAGACCTGTACATAGCTCAGGCTGAGTAACATGGACCCTCTCTTGGATCTAGATAAGGCAAATAGCATTTGTCAGGCACAGCAATGCATGCTGACCAAGTCCATAAGGAAGCCATATTCGGAGTGAACTGAATTGTATGGTATAAGTAGAGAATGGTGAGGCCAGGCAAAGCCAAGGACCAATGATTGGAGAGGAGAAAGCTGTGAAGCCAGTTAGGTAGGAGGAGGCTGCAAAGCCAGTACGGTAGGAGGTGTGGTTTGAAGTAGGTAAACATAATATGCTGCCAGACTTGGAGGGGGATAAGTATTGCTAGTAGTGCAAGGGACAGGAAGGATGGGATGACTGTGTAAACCACATGCATAATATTAGAGATGGGGTGGTAGAAAGCTGGGTAGAGCCACATGCCCTTAGGTAGAGAGTTGCCTGGAATCACTGGTTACTTAATGCCATAAAAGCTATACAGAGCAGCAGGAGGAGGCTGGGCAAGACAGGGGCTTATACAGTACATGACAAATAAGAAGCCTTTCCCACTGCCCAGGGCCCTGTGATTCCTCAGTCCCCTTCCATAGGAAAAACAAAGAAGCCATGATTGTAGTGCCATGACACCAATCATCCAATGAAATAAATTAAATATGTGCCTGCCATGAAAGCAGGATCATCAGAAACAGACTGCTGTGGGTTTGGTAAAAGTGGGAGTAGCAATAAAGGAGCAATAAATGAGCCTAAATAACACAAACATAGAAGTGAGGAGTGATGCAGTGGGGTAGGACACTGCTGGAGCAGGCAGGGGAATGAGACAGAGTGATAGCTGCTTAGGGGAGCCAGTACTAAAGGCAGGTGCAAACAATTAAGGTGAGAAGCACAGGGACTACAGCATGGAAACAGCAATTCAAACTGAGAGCACACAGGCACCTAGTACATAGAAAAAGAGAGAAAGAGAGATTGCTGAAATATGATAAATGAACTGAGAGCTTGATTAGCAATGCAGCTAAATATAACACTGCAAACAGAGGGGCACTAGCATACCTGAAAAGCCCAAAAAGCAAATGAAGCAAACAGGACCATAGGAGCAGTAGGGAGATCAAACCACTGAGACATAAGCACAGACAGCAGCCATAGACAAAATATGGACTGAGAAGCAGAAGGCAAAGAAAAAATTACTGACCCAGGAGCAGAAGAACAAACCACATAGGGAGTCTAGCACAGCCAGCAGATTCCAACAGGAAGGGTGGAGAAAAACACAGTGAGGAGGGATGCAGAACTCAGTGAAAGAGTGGGCTTAGAGAGAGGACTGCAGAGCCTCCAGCTGCAAGGAAAAATGCTTAGTGTGTGGGTGAGGAGAGCAGCCTTTAAATAGGCTGAATGGGGATGTGGCCAATTGTACCACCCCATTGAACTACAGGCTGTAACCTTCAAAAAAAATTGTTTCCATGTTGACATAAATGGCATATGACCATCATCATTGAGGTAGAATTCATTCATTCATTCATTCATTCATTCTATCTATCTATCTATCTATCTATCTATCTATCTATCTATCTATCTATCTACAGGTATCTATCTATCTATCTATCTATCTATCTGTCTGTCTGTTTCTTTCTCTCTCTCTCTCTCTCTCTCTATCTCAATAATCTGCCTCTATATTTATCTATTGCCAAAAACAATGTTAATGCACTGTTAGGGTTCCAAAGACACAAAAGGTGGAAAATGTGGCATTACGGTTTTATTAGCCTTAATACCTACCCTTCCCACTGCCCCCATCCTCATGCCAATCTTTCCAATGCCTTTGATACAATAAATCATAAACTTCTGTCAAAAGACTTGAGTTTCTTGGGTCAACATTCAAACTTCTGTTGGTGGCTAGAGAGGTATTTACTTGATGATGCCAACTGGTTTCATTTAATGGTATACATTCCGATGTTGTACCTGTGAATAGTGGTGTACCCTACAGCTCTGTCCTGGGCCCACAACTCTCTAAATTATTCATCAGTAACTTAAAATTTGCTCAGAAAAAATTTGGTTTTACTACTTTACACTGCTAATACAATAACTTACAGTTGTAAGTCAAACATTGACTGCCCTAGGTGGCACAGTACCAGGCTATGTCTGGGGGGGACCGCCCAGGAAGAGTAGGAGCATCATAGTGATCATCAGCAACAACCATGATGGCTAAACACTGCAGTTTACCTCTGTTGTGAACGTCCAACCTCCCGGGAATGTGACACTCTATGTGGTATGAACTTTAGTCCTTAACTGCAAATTGCAGAAGACGAGAGACAAAGGAAATATGCTAAAATATTGAGAGCATTTAGAATTATGACACCCAAAAAGGAAGGGAAAAATATGCCAGGTCATTCTAAAAAACAAACCTGCAAAACTGGTATGGCTACATGCAAAACAAACAGTCTTTTGAGTGGTCAGAATCCAGGGAAAAGAGGCAAAACTCTCACTCGCTGAAAGAAGCAAACACAACAGCAAAATGTTTTCCACTTTTTTTCCTCACAAAGAAAAGAAGCTCTAATGGAAGCGGAGCCTGAAATACTGGGAGAAAACTTACCAGTGGAAAAGGCAGTCCAACTGGAAAACCACAACAAAAGTGCCAAAACTCCTGTAGAACCCCTCAGCCAAACAGACACAATACCTACGGAAGAGAGGGCCCACCTTACGATACAACCTGAAGAGGATGGGATCCCTGAAGCTTTCTCCAAGGTACAAATGGAAATGCCACAAAGACATACTTTGCCTAGAAACTCACTCGAACGACCACATTGCTCAAAAGACTCTGGGACATACATACAAACAAAATATAGAAGTCCCTCCCAAGAAGTAAGCAATATACCTAGTACTGCAAACTCATATCATGCTGTGAATATTAAGCATGTTAATGATAACACTAACCAAAACACCTGATCGCAGAAATGCCAGCACTTGAATACAAGAAAAACGCATGACAAAGCTGTAGGTACAATTAACACAGATACTGAAGAACCACCATTATTGGCTACTAAGCTATTTAATCAAATTG
Source organism: Neoceratodus forsteri (assembly GCA_016271365.2). Classification (NCBI taxonomy): domain Eukaryota; kingdom Metazoa; phylum Chordata; order Ceratodontiformes; family Ceratodontidae; genus Neoceratodus; species Neoceratodus forsteri. The sequence continues at coordinate 998,842,675 of CM028133.1, forward strand.
AGCTTATGGACTAAAAACTAGGGAAAATGTTGACACTGCAGGAACAAGTGCAGGACTGCTTAAAACAAACACAGACACTAATCAAAGAAACTACAGAGATAAAAGAGGAGATGGAGAATATAAAACAATCACTATCATTACTTCAAGATGAATATTTACCCGTAGCAGCACAATTTAAAAAGTTGGACGATTCTAATGCATACTTGAAAAGTAAAATAATTGATTTTGAATATCAAGCTCGCAAAAAGAATATAAGGATTCTAAATGTGCTGTAATCATGGGACAGTTCAAAATGCATACAGGAGACATTTAAACAGGTAGCAGCAGCATATTTAGATACGGGCCTGACAGAAATAAATATGGAAATTGACAGAATACATAGAGGTTTGAGAAGCAAACCAACAGATTCTGCACCACCACATTTTATTATTTTGAAATTTATGCTTACCCAGGACAAGGAGACTCCAATGAGTGCAGTGTACAAGAAAAAACAAATCCATTTACAGGACACTACAAACTCTTTTTTTAATGAATTGCCTGCTGAAATCATTCAGAACCATAAGAAGTTTGACTGACTGAGAAATTAACTGTGGTCTAATGAGATCAAAACGTCAATGCTTTTTCCAGCAAAGCTAAATATAATGCTAAATAATGAAAGCCTGATATATGAAATGCCAGAAAAAGCTTTACATGAATTGAAACATAAACTACCAATCACATTTACGTGAAAGGTTTGTAACAAGCTGTAGTTGTAATAATATTAGAAGCAGTGCTAAGCTTGCATTATTCAGATAGTGACTCACTCAGGGGGAAAAGGAGGATAATCAGTGATGGATTTCAAGATGGTAGGGCTTGCCTCTGAAAGAAATCTACATTTTCACCCATGTTCTGACTGTTTTAATTATTTTTGGTATGCGCTGTGGTGAAAGCAAGAGAGGGGTGGGGTGGGAGGGAATTATATAAGATGGCTGTTTATGTTGCATGTGCCATGTATACTACTAAAATGTACTTTGGAAAATATACTATTGAAGGATCAAATGATTAAGAGATTACATTTCCTTGACAATTTATACATAAATAATGTGTGATCAAAACAAGATTAGGATTGTTTCACTTAATGTTAATAGGATAAACTCCCCCATGTGAAGATTGAGAATATGACCTATCTTAAAAAAGCACAATCACGCATACTTTGTTTGCAAGAAATGCATCTTACAGACACAAAAATACTTAAATTAAAAAGTAAAGGATTTGATCAAATGTATTTTTGCACAGGGACCAACAAAAGTTGTGGTGTAGCAATCTTAATTAAGAAATCCCTTTCTGTGTTGGTTATCAATCAGTTTAAAGATAGAGCGGGAAGGATTATAATAACATAACTAAAGATGAGTAATTTTACTTTAATTATAAGTTCTGTTTATGCACCCTTCACTAACCATGACCAATGTTTAGCTAAAATTATTGAAGGATTGTAATTAATGAAAGGAGACAAAATTATACTAGCTGGAGACTACAGTGTTCTACTTCATCCTCTAAGTGACAAGAATACAAAACCAACCATCTTAAACTTTCAAATATCTAAGAAACTGAATACATTTTTTATGTAAAGAGCAATTAATAGATAGTTGGAGCCATATTAACCCCAAACAAAAGAATTTATGCATTATGATAAGAAATTACAAGTATTTTCCAGAATTGACTATATTCATATCTCTAAGAACCCAGGGGAAAACATTATATTTACTAGTATAGACTCCTTCTTTATATCAGATCACACTAGAGTTACCCTAGAAATGTTTATAAATCTGCATAGGAAAACATGTCCCCAATGGTACTTTAACAAATTTTTGAAGGACCCAGTTTTTATTACCCTAATTAGACAGATGATATCTGAATACTGTTTTTATAACCATTCAGGTCAAACTAAGATAACTTCTTTTTTGGATGTTTTTAAAGCTATAATAAAATCTACTATTATTCCATATAAAAAAAAAATAAAAAACAAAGAAAAATTATACAAAAGTAGATAGAAGACTAAAAGAATTAGATACATTAATACTGAAAGACTCTGATAAGTATAAGCAGGAATGGGATGAGTATAAACTTAAAAAATATGAATTAATACTCCAAGAAAACAAAAGATTGGCCTTCACTTTAAAATCAACAAAATATTATAATACTGACAAGTCAGGTAAGTTATTGGCATCCTTATTGAAGAAAGAAAAAAATGAAAAACACTATTTCTAAATTAAAGGAAAGAGATAGTAATTATAACAACAAGGATGAAGATAATTCCCAGATATTTAAGGATTATTATGAAAACATATATAAAAATGAGCTTAATCCAAATAATGAAAGCTTGACAAAATTTTTTAACAAAGCTAGATTAAATACAGACACAATTCAATTTACTCAATTTGAAGATAAAGAGATTATACTGTATATGCAATAAAATCCTTACCTAGGAATAAAACACCAGGACAGGATGGTTTGACAAATGAATTTGATCAAGTTTTCAGTATAGACTTAGTACCATGGTTGAAAAGAACGGTGGAGGAATTGCTGGACCCTGAAAATAATATTTGTTTATCCATGCAGATAGCCAAACTCATTCTTATACATAAAGAAGGTAAGCCAGATGACCAACCAGAAGATTTTAGACCAATCACAATCTTAAACTCGGATTATAAATTAATAGCCAAACTGATAAATAATAAAATGCAAACCAATTTAACCCACCTCATTCATCTGAATTGATATGGATTTATTAAAGGACGTACTATTCCTCAGGCAACCAGAAAAATTAAAACCTTGATTTATTTTATAAATAACAACCCTTTCTTTAAGAATTATATATTTTCTGCTATAGCTTTAGATGCTAGCAAAGCATTTGATTTATAAATAGAAAATACATGTTTTACGCACTAGAAAATGGAAAATCCCACAGGAACTAATTATACAATTATATAAAAATACTTTGGTCAAATTCCAAATCAACAAATATTTGACTGATGAATATAAGATGCCTAATGGAGTTTGGCAGGGCTGCCCAATGTCACCAACCCAATTTTTATTAGCGTTGGAACCCTTTCTTCAGATTATTGGGAATAATAATAATATTATGGGAATTGAATTAAACAATGAACAAATAAAATTAAGTGTCTTTGCTGATGACATTTTAATGATTTAAAAAATATAGATATACTGTATCATTAAATGAATTCCTTAAGGAAGTTAATTTTTGTTCTTCTATATCAGGTTATCAGATAAATAAAAATAAGTCAGTAATAATGAAAATGACTAAAAAATAGTTTGACTTGAGTAATTATGAAAAAGATTTCAGTATTCAAAAATCATTCCAATATCTGGTTATTCAATTATACCCTGATCAACAACAGAATAGTAAAGTAAACTTCAATAAAGTAAAACAAAAAATTAAAAGCCTGCTATAAAATTGGTCTTGACTATCATTATCTTTGTGGGGACGAATCAACATGATAAAAATGATAGCTATCCTACAATATATATTTGTTCTACAAAATATAATAGGTTCACCTTCTGAAACTTGGTTTCAAGATCTTATATGGGTTATGATCAAATTCTTATGGAGGGGAGGTAAACCCAGAAATGTATGGAACATACTCATTTTACCAAGGAGGGGGTTTGAGTTGTCCAGATCCCAGGACATTTATGAAAGCTCATATTCTATCGATGGTTATCAGTGGAGCTTTTTTACAGATAGAGATACTGAACTACTTTTAAGTTAAATATATAAAGAAAAAAAGCAACCACCACATAATCTTTTTTGGATATTAATATCTTGAAACTGAATAATAATATTTTTTATTCTTGGTTGTTATTAGTTAAAAAAAGAAATTCAGAATCCAAATTATATACTAATATATGGCCTAACCCAAAAATATGGAAAAAGAATCAGAATTTCAATTTAAAACCATTTCAAAATAAAAATGTGAACATTTGGAAAGCGATATTATGGGGAAGTGATTTCCCAAGTTATCAACAGTTACTCCAGAAATTGAAACTAACTACATGGAACAAACTATTGCATTATACACTTCAGAAATTGTTTTTGAAACTTAAGCACATTTTTAAAAATAATCTCAATCTACACGGGGAAATTTGACTCTAAGAATCATTAATAAAAAAAGGTACAGATAAACTATTAGCTAGATTGCATAACATCCTGTTATCTAAAAACAAAACCACAAAAAATAAAATAGATAAAAAATGAAACATGGAAAACAAAAATATATTATCTCCCACACAGTGGGAACAACACCATATACAGGGAAATAAGATATACAAATCAGCCAAGAACAAAACCATACAAAGGAAAATATTAGATTAGTCTTATATAACACCTATTTTGATAACTAAAATTAACTCAGATTGTAGCGATTTATGCTGGCATTGATGTAAAGAGAGAGGCTCATTGATACATTCTCTAAGGGATTGTCACTGTATAGAAAAATGGTGGGAAGCTATGAGGAAGACTACACAAAAAATGATGTGAACTTATATAACTTTAAAACCTGAAATCTTTCTTTTTAACTTAACTTAAAATATTTTCAAAGTCAAACGTCAATCTGTAATTTTTGCCCTAGCACCAATGGCATTAAAAAGACAAATGTTAATCAATCAATCAATCAATCATTCTTTATTTGTATAAGGCACCTTTCTTGAACCAATGCACCTGTACAGGTTACATAAAACAACAAATAATTAAAACAACATTAAAATAATCAACAATCATTAAAAGCTTTACTAAAAGGTAGGTTTTCAAGGCTCCTTTAAAGCTTTGGACAGTCGGGCAGTTTCGCACCTGACGAGGTAGAGAATTCCACAGGGTCGGGGCCATGAAACTAAAAGATCTTGCCCCTGAAGTTTTTAAGTGAACCTTGGGAATCTCTAGCAATCCCTCATCAGTGGATCGGAGAGAGCAGGGGGGACAATAGGGACAAAGGAGCTCTTTCAGGTAAGCAGGTCCCTGATCGTGTAGGGCCTTATAGGTCAGCAAACCGACCTTGAAGGGGATTCACCAGCAAACTGGCAGCCAGCACAGTCTGCGGAGCACAGGCGTTATATGACTGGACCTAGAAGAACCAGTCAACAGCCTGGCTGCCACATTCTGCACTAGCTGCAAGCGGCGAAGTTCAACCCCCGGTAGCCCCAAGTAAAGGGCATTGAAGTAGTCCAGGTGGGAGGTAATGAAGGCATGGACCAAGGTTGGAAGATCCTCTGGAGGAACCAGGTGCTTCACCCAGGTGATGTTCCTCAGATGGTAAAAAGAGGTTTTGACAACCGCTGACACCTGAGATTTAAAAGTCAGACAGTCATCAAATACAATGCCTAGGTTCCGCACCCGGTCTGAGGTAGTCAGCTGGACACCCCCAAGCCATAAGCCCGAGGGTGATCCAGCTAACAAACCTGCCTCCCAGTGACCCTGGTCCACAACCAACATCTCAGTTTTTTCAGGGTTCAACCGCAGCCAACTCACATTCATCCAGTCTTAGATTTCAGCAAGACAGTTGTTAAAGACCAAAATGGCAGCATCCTGGCTGAGCACAAAGGACATGTACAGCTGGGTAGCATCTGCATTGCAATGAAAACCCAAGCTGTACCACCTAATGATCACTCCTTATGGTAGCATATACACTGCAAACAACATGGGTGCCAAAATGGAACCTTGCGGTACCCAGCAGTATAGGGAGACTGATGTCGAGGAAAAAATTCCAGACACCACCCTCCGAGTCCTACCCTTGAGGTAGGATCGAAACCACCTGAGGACTGTATCAGACAGTCCACAGATAGATCATAAATGATCCAGTAGCACACCATGGTCCACAGTGTCAAATGCTGCAGAGAGATCAAGAAGGACCAAGATGGAACAAGTCCTTCGATGTCTCGCTATTAGGAGGTCATTTAGTACCCGAATAAGTGCTGTCTCGGTACTATGCCTTTTCCTAAATCCAAACTGGAGAGAATCATAGACATTGTTGTTGGTCAGATGATCATCCAACTGTGATGCAACTACCTTCTAATAACTTTACCCACAAACGGTAAGTTAGAGACAGGCCTGTAATTTGCCAGACAGTCCGGGTCCAAGGAGGACTTCTTAAGAAGGGGCTTAACTACAGCCTCCTTAAGAGGATCTGGAAAATTCCCCCTCTCCAAGGACCTCCAGACTATCTCAGCAAGGACTGGGCTGATTTTATCCACACAATCCACTAAGAGACATGTGGGGCCTGGGTCCAAATTACAGTTGGTCAGATGCAGTGATTGGATGACCATCACAATGTCATTGATTTTGGGGATGCTGAAGTCAGACCACACAAACTGGGTGTCCGACATCTCCTGCCAACATCACAACTCCCATTTGAGAGGGTCAAGTGGATGTCCGATCTGATTTTGGCAACCTTATCTGCAAAGAACAGAGCAAACTCCTCACACCGTTCTTGAGAAAAGGCTCTTCCGGGCTGAAGACAGATTGGATTGCACAATCTGTCCACTGTTCAGAAGAGCTGTGCTGGTCTATTCTGTGCAGCTGCAATCTCTCTGGACAGGAATTCTTCCTTCTTATGAGTGATTGCGGATTGATAGACCACATAGTGGTCCATCAAACTAAGTTTGTCACCATCCAGACCTGACCTCCGCCAGCACCTCTCCAACCTTCGTCCAACTCTCCTCAGCTCCCTCAAAGTCTCATCAAACCAAGGAGACCTGGGGTGAAGAGTGAGAGGATGAACATGAACAGTAGCAATGGAATCCAGGGCCCCTGCCACCACCTTATTATACGCAAGTATCAGCTCTCCTGGATCCATGCAATCTCTCGGTAAGCCCGACAGGTCCTGCACTGCCATCAGGTCATCTGGGGAAACACCCCTTAATGGGCGGTACCGGACCATTTCCATAGGGGCTGACCTACTAGGGGTAGCCTCAAAACTGAACCCAATGGAGTGATGGTCTGACCATCCGACCGGTTTCACCACCAAGTCGGATATCTCCATCCCCAGAAGGAACACAAAATCCAATGAATGACCACCAATATGGGTCGAGGAGGAAATAACCTGTGTGAAGCCCACTGAAATTATTAACTGGAGGAAGTCTTGAACAAAATGCAAGAGTTCATCATTGACCAAGGCATTGAAGTCCCCCAGAACCATCCATCTGGGGGACCCCAATGTCAGGTCTACAATGAAGTCTGCGACTTCCCGCAGAAAAACATTCTCATCACCTGGTGGATGGTATATGAGAAGTATCCTGTGCCCCACACCCTCGCCTAAGATACATTCAAAGGATTTGGTAGTTCCCACTGGCACCTTCACTAGGCCCAGTTCTGTTCTAAAGCAGATAGCTACACCCCCGCCCCTACGATCCACCCTCTGGTGGTGTATCACCGAGTATCCGGCCGGAACTACTGCCGCCAGTACTGGTCCATCATTTTCATCAAGCCAGGTCTCAGTGATGCACGCCAGGTCAGATGACCCAACAAAATCAGCTATAATAGCCATCTTGTTTTTAATAGACCTGGCGTTGCACAACACTGCCCGAGTAGGATGAGCCTCTGAGGATGACCATGCTACCTGCTGACTATAATCAGAACTCTTGGGTATAGGCACCAGACGGGGAGGTCCCCGTTCCTGGGCCCATTTCGCACCAGGGCGTCTCCTTGTCCCCACTGTCCCAATCTGCTCACTCCTTTCCATTCCCCTTCCAGACCCAGTCCCCATCTTCCTCCTCCTCCCCTCAATCCCCAAAGCCCTACATCATCTATAGACCTCCGTTGGTAAGAGGGGACAAGAAAAGGGATGAAGATCCCTGAGCCTGGAGGGGAAATAATACCCAACTGTCCTAGTGTTGTCCCAGCACATAATTATCACACCAAATAAACAATCCAAAGAATTAACCCACCTCTAAAACTTAAGTAAATACAAAGCTCTATAATGAAAGTAAAATACAATTTACCCAAACCTCAGACAATTAATTTTAAAGACTCTTACCCCCCCAAACCCAAACAAAAGAATAAAACAAATACAGAACATTAACTAAATTTCCCTTCCCCACCCTATCCTCTCATCACTGGGGAAACACTATACCTTACAATCAATAATTAAATTAATTTAATTTAATTAAATTCCCTCCCCACCCAGTCCTCTCACCACTGGGGAGAGAGGAAAGTAATACCAATATCAAACAAAAAATCTAATAAACAAAATAACTAAATGACTAAATAACTGGATATAGAGTCCTCTCACCACCCAAATATCCAGATAAAGTAAAATATTATAAATCAATTCCTTTAAACCAGATAAAGTATCTATAACTTAAAAATAAAAGATTAAAGTCTGAAGTCAAATGTCAACCAGAATTTCACCAAGTTCTAGGCTGGCCAGTAACCAGTTCACCCCTCTCACAGGTGAAAACCAGATCAATACTGCAGACCGCTCTCAGAATAAGTCAAATATTTGTCTCTCCAAATAATGGTTCAGGTTTCAAAATGAGATAAAAGTCTCATCTTCAAATAAATAAGAGCAGTCTGAATTAAAGTTCACTGCAAACCCACAGAGCAGGGAGGATCCAAAAATCAAACATCCAACTAAATTTAATAACTCATAGTTAAAACCAACTGGAATGGAGTGGAGAAATCAGTCCAGGATATCCAGAGGAGCAATACATTTCCTTCACACAGTCAGGAGACAGAGGATCAAGTTCTTCATGCAACCTGCTAAATTATAGCAGATATTGCCTTCCAACACCAAATATTCCACAAGTTCTGTGCACCTGGCTTCTCTCACCCAGCCACAGGGAGATCCCCACCCCTAACCCAGTCCCTCTCCCCAGATCTGTTCACTGCCCCAGCTGCCCACCAACTGCCCAGGGGCAAACGTTGAAGAGTCGAAAGTACAGCCGCCCTACAGCAGTGACACCACGGCTCACCACTGGCTTGATATCAGGGCTAGGGAAGGATCTCCCCCAATTCACCAGGAACAGCAAAACACTCCAGACTCCTGGCCGCTCATAGAAGTCTCATCCGTATTGTCCAATTGCGGCAAAGAAAACAAGGCTCACCAAACCACTCGCTACTTCCTCGCAGCACTGCAGGCAATCCTAATTGAAACACGCTGTTCCTTAATCAGCAGACCACTTCTTCACTCCGGGCTCCACTCATTCCACTCTGCCCCAACTCCTAGTGCAGTTCCTGGTCAGATCCCAACAACCACAATCCTAAAACGTGATCCTCGAACGCGATTTCAAATCAAGAAAATAAAACTAACAAGTTTATCAAACAAACAAATAAATGAATTAAAATGATAACGAACAAAATAACAGTAGAATAAACTTAAAACAGAACTCTGAACTCATGCTCTGAAGGCTAGCCCAGTGTGACCACCATCTTGCTTCACATTTACATGTTAAAACATTGAAAAGACAAAAATCTCCCCACTTTCGAATTCCATAGCTGGTAGCACATATTTTGGGAAACTGTATTGATCAAAAAATGTATTTATGAGATAGATGAAACAGCAGACGATATCTTGGGATCTCAATGGAAATCAATAGAAGAAAACTTACCCCACCTGGTTCAAACAAGAAATATTTGAAACCCATGTTGTTCTTTTCTTTTTTTATATATCCTTCAATGAAGTTACAGTAAGAGGAATATTTAATTATGTTTGATTTATGTCTTCGGCTCCCCCTCCCTGATGGTGGTTGTGAGGGCTAGAAGAAGGAGCCCTCCCAAGAGCTTCCCTGCTGACATTTGAACCCCTTCACTGAACAAAGTTACTCTGCTTCTCCCTGAGGGTGGTCATGAGGGCTAGAAGGAGGAGCCCTCCCAGAGCTTCCTCACTGATGTTTGAACCCCTCCACTGAAAAAAGTTACTTGGCTCCCCCCCCCGAGAGTGGTTATAAGGGCTAGAAGAAGCAGCCCTCCCCAGAGCTTCCCCAACAATATTCAAACCCCTGCACTGAACAAAGTTACTTGGCTCCCCCCGAGGGTGGTCATGAGAGCTACAAGAAGGAGCTCTCCCCAGAGCTTCCACGCTGATGTTCAAACCCCTCCACCGAACAAAGGTACGCTAGTGGCCGAGACGCAATCCTTACACGGACAGGAGTGCAGGACTGTTTTGGCACCATTTCTTAATTCAAAAACTTGGACTGTGTGTAGTGGTGGGTGAAGTGGCCAAAATTCGCTCAGTGAAGGGATTCACGGAGTAACACAGAATCCGGGAAGTAATCCACAGTGCAAAGAGGAGTACTTCGCATCATAATGAGGAACGTGAAGTCCATTAAAACCAATGACTTCACATTACTCCACCCTTCCCAAACCACTTCTCAACCAATTTTAAGGCAAAGTACATTGATATCAATGTACTTCACATCACTTCACCTTGTAAGTGAGCTCCAAGGTGGATTTTGCAGTGGTTCATGGGACTGCAGGTCACATGGGCTCTATATTGTTCTGCACAGCCTCGGTTCTGTGTAGTGTGTGTGTGTAGTAATAGCTGGAGACAGTTTGCTCTCAGAGCTCTGTGATCCAGAACCTCTAAAAGCTGTTAAAAAAGCCTTTTAGGGTAATTTTCTTTACTCAAAATTTAGTACATCGATTGTAGGAAACCCTCCTGAACTCATATCATCGACTGTTTATTTTTTGTGTGTGGATTTTGAATGTTAATTTAGAACATTCAGTCTGTGTACTGACAGACAGTTGAAGTGTGCTTTGGGGGAGGGATGTATCTGTGGTGTAGGTAGGTTAGCTGAGAGAAAAGCAGTCTTTCTGTTTTGGTTATATTTTTCTTGTTTTATTTATTTATTTATTAGTACAGTCGGATTTGCAACCTTTGAGTCAGAGACTCATTTACAAAGGCACCTCTTCACAATGAGGACAAAACAATAATGCAATGTTCTAAATACAGACAGTGATACATAAAATACATAGGTTCCAGTGATGAAAGCATTATTACAGTGATACAGAACATATGTATAGTCAATTTATATAGGTAACATGCAATAGAAATGGGAGATATAAGCCCCATGCAGTGCAATTACAATGATGGTAGAGAAAGACAATAATTTCAGGCAGGAGCTCTAAGGGAGAAGAGGGGGGCAGTCCAGAGGACTTTGTCGAGGTTGGATTGTGCTAGTTGGCATGAGTCTTCAGAGGCCTGAAGGAGAGGGTGCCGGGGTTTAGTTAGTTACATTTACAGAAATGCATGTTGAAAAGGTGGTTGTGAAGAGCGATTTTAAAGGGACCAATTTTGAGAATGTTGGTGACGTTAACTGGGAGGGAGTTGAACCAGGCAGGAGCCCTATAGCAGAAGGATCGCTGAGCTAGGGAGGTCCTGGGCACCAGTAGGGTAGCCTTATCCTTGCTATGGGTGGCCACAGTTGGGGTGGCAAGTTGAAGGGATGCAGTCACTCCTGGTGGGGAGCCTGAGAAGAATTTTCTTGGATAGTAGGCAGGTTTAGTAGTAGTCTTTCTTCTTGGTTAAGGAGGTTTGCAGTGGCATAGAGTAGGCAGGTATGGTTGAGTCTGGGTGCCCCGGTCAGGAGCCTGCAGGTCATGTTTATAGAGAATTGGATTTTACTGACAGCAGTGTTAACAGCTGCACCGTATATAGGCAGGCCATAATCCACTAGGGACAGGACAGAGGATGTGATGGTCAGTCTGAGCACATGGAGGCGGAGGGAGGGAGGCAGTCCTTGTGCCGGTACAGAAGGCCTAGCCAAGAATTGATGGCTGCTGAGAGGGCATTTATGTGGTAGGGGGAAGGTGAGAGCAGAGTCAAAGGTAACCCTAGGTAATTATAGGTGGACACTTGCTCTAAGGGCTGCTGTGTGCTGAGGAGGATTAGGAGGGGTGTATTTCTGGATTTGTTTTGGTGGTGGGTGAAAAGCATTGACTTGGTCTTTTTTAGGTTAATAAGAAGTCTATGATGCTCGAACCATTTTTCAGTTTGGTTAAAGGTGAGCTGAAGGGAGTCCTGGAGTGAGGCAGGTTTATGGTGAGAGGCAAAGAGAACAGCATCATCTTCATATAGAAGAATTTAGCCAGAGCAGGAACTGGGCAAGGTGTTGTGGTAGAGACTGAAAAGTAGGGGCCACAAGATAGAGCCCTGGGAGACCCCGGAGCAAACAGGTTAGGTGCAGGATAAGGTTCCATTAATTTTTATGCACTGAGAGTGAGCTGAGAGGTAGCTGGAGCACCTGGAAAGAGGACCAGTGGAGAAACTGAGTTGGTGGAGGGAGTTAAGCAGGAGGGGATGGTAGACAGTGTCAAAGGCATTGGAAAGGTCTATGAACACAGCACCAGCAAGCTTGCCAGAGTCTAAGGAGGAGTGCAGATAGTTGGAGAATTCAACTAGGGCTGTGGTAGTGCTGTGTCCTGAGCAGAAACTGTGCTGCTCAGGGCACAGAATGGCATATTTGGTCAGGTACTCAGTGAGCTGAGTGGCCACCACTTTTTCGATGGCTTTGGAGAGAGGGAGAGTATGGATATTGCCCTATCATTGTTTGGGGAGGATCTATCACCACTTTTGTGTTTGGGTGTGATGATAGCCATTTTCCAGACACTGGGAAACTGACCTAGACAGAGGGATCGATTCAGTAAGTTAGTCAGTGGGACAAGAACAACATCAAGAACTAGGCACAGGATTCTGGTGTCCAGAGTGTCGTTGCTGGGGCTTTTACTGCCCAGGGCTTTTTGCAGGTATGGTCTGGCCTCTTGGGTATAAATCTTGTGGAAGTGGAAGTGAGGGCATTGTAGGACAGGTGGTTGAGATTCTGGCATGGGGTTTAAGAAACTGCTTGAGAGGATAGAGCTTAGATCAGTGAAGGTGGTGTTAAGGCAGTTAGCTATGTTGAGGGGTCCATTGTAATAGAGCCTTAAATAGATTGCTGGGATGGGGAGGGGAATGTGTTTTCCCATTGAGCTCTTTTATGTTATCCCAGAAGGTCCGGGCTGAGCCCCATGATGAAGTGAGGGTGGCCTGGTAGTGATCCACTTTGGCCTTGTGGATAGCCCATGTGCACTGGTTGCATGCAGCATTGTAGGCTTGCCTACCTGACACTTTGCCTGACTCTGCATCAATGTGCCAGAGGTTATCCCTCATCCCGAGTCTTTTAAGCAGGTATGGGGTGACCCATGGTGGAGTCTGTTTTTTTGAATGGTGCCTGGTGAGCGGGGCATAGAGATCACATGCTTTGTTGAAAGCCTGTGTAAAGAGGTCGAGTGTGACGTCAATGTTTGGGGCATGGTTGATGGGGGACCAGTCAATTTGTGCCAGATAGCACCTGAGTTTTTTAAGGCCACTGGAGTGGAGATACCTACGAAGAGTGGATTGGATGACTGGTTTGGGGGTGGTGGAGGACCAGAGGAAGAGGATAGGTGAGTGGTCACTTAAGGGGTCTGAAAGGATTGTAATATCCCGGATGTTTGGGGGGGGCGGTTGGAGACTATGACGTCCAGGAAGGTGTTGGTTCTTCTGGAGGAGTTGAGTCTTGTGGCTGGGTGACTAGTTGGGTCATGTCAAGGGCAGCAAATGAATCCTTTGCTTGTGAAGCTGAGGTCCTCTAATAAGACTTGGTCAGCTTTGTGTGGGAGAGTTGAGAGATACTCGGTGAGTGACAGGCTAGTCAGATTTTGGTTCCTAGGAAGCGCATAGAAGACCGTGATGTTGAGTGGGCCCCTGGTGGGAGCAGGGATGATTTTAAGGGTGAGGACCCATGCTCCGTTGAGCTTGGGAGCAGGGAGCGCATGACCAATAATGGAGTCACATAAGTATACAGCACATCTGCCCCCTCATTTGCTTAATCGATCTTCCTGATACAGGGTATACCCAGGGAGTGAGATGAAGGAATCAGGGGTGGATTTGGAGAGTCACATCTCCACTAGTGTAATAATATTGGGTTGGTGTTGGATGACCCAACATTGGAGTGCAGCAGATTTTTTTAGCAAGCTGCAGATGTTCAGGGAGGCAAAGCAGATTCCTAAAGATAAAGTCCTGGATGGGGAAGTGGGAGTAGGACCTGGATTGGGGTGGACATTTCCAGAGAGTAGCAGTAATAGAGTGATAATTCTAACCAATGAGTAGTGGTAGGAGGCTTTTTTTACTGGTCTATGGGCTGAGAGTCCAACCTCAGGGGTCCAAGGAATGGGTAGGGTGCGAAGGGTAGGAATAGCAGTAAAGAGGTGGGTCCAAGGGAGTCCCAGATAGGCAGAGAAGCTAGGCAAGTGGCTAGGAGGTGGGTGCCAGGGCCCCGGGTTTGTGTCCAGTGTGGGTGGAGAACGAGACCAAATTAAAGTCGAGGGGTGTGGTACTGTGAGTGCTGGGAGTGTGGTCTGGTTGGAGAAAGGCCAGTACCAGGACAGCTGAGATGACCAGGCATGGCGTTGGTGTATTCGCACCCATGGTCCCTCTTGCTCATGGAGCAAAAGAGAAGTATAAGGGTCTAGGCTATGCTTACAATTGTGTGATTGCCACAGTGGTGTAGTGGTAGGGTTGCAGACTTTGGTGCACAGGGTACAAAGTTCAAATACCCTGGGGGGCAGATGTCCATAAGGCCTGGGAGAGAGAGTAAACCAGGCAGTTGGGAGGCTGGATTGTACTGGGTCAGGCTCAGAATGGAGGAGTGAAATAGTGACTCCTAGTGGCTGCAAGAGGAATAGAAGGAGGTCAGGGGGTGAGCAACAGTGGGGTGGAAAGGTTTGAATGGGAGCAAGTGGGATGGGATAGGGTAGTGAATAGGCTTAATGGGAGAGAGGGCAGTGAAGTAGCTGATGTTGGTAGAAAAGCATTAGAGAGTATAGTGGATAGGGAGGCTGTGCCCAGAGTACCCTCTGGTGGCAGATGAGTATAACCAGCTAATAGAGAAGTGGTTTGGCTGTGGCTGGGTATGTCACCACAGGCAGTGTAAGAGTTGAAAGGGTATATAGTCAGATTAGGGTGAGGTCCTTAACAATAGGGCAGGTTACAGAAGTAATCAAGAGGAGTTAACTGGAGTGAGTTGTATAAATTTGTTAATGTAAACACAGTAATATTTTCAGTATTTCTTGACCTTTTTTGCTGATTGTTGTGGTGCAGTAGTGTATAATTTCAGTTTATTTAAAAGATTTGGCTATATTATCAAAGTTTTAAATTTGCAACACATTACTTGTAGTGTGTGTGTGATGCATGCCATCAAATCAGACACCTTTTATTGTGCCACAGAGAAACTGCAGCAGTGTGAACTTGCTATCCACCACACCTGCATGATTTTTTGTACTGCGTTGTGGTATCTTTACTGGTAGTGGACTGTTAGTGCATGCTACCGCCCCCCCCTGCCAGCAACTAGCAAAAAGTATTCTTTTCCAGATTTGGATTTGTGACTTGTGAGCACAGGTTAGGTGTTGTGCCTTTGCGTCTTTATCTCTTGATTGAACAGCACAATCTTAATCTGTCTGTGTGTTTGCATCTCCTTAGGGCCCAATCTCCATCTGTAACTTAAGGCACAGTTGTTTATTTGGTTTCCCTTCAGAGTACTGGTGTACAATTATAGTGTGTTAAACTGCATGTGTGCAGTCAGTGTACTTTCCTGTGTGTGCAGACACTGACCAGCTTCTTACAAACTTATATGTGATGGCTTGTTGCAATATTTATGGTATAAAGAATAAAGATAAGAATATATAACATGTATTTTATTTGTACCATTAGCAGCTGCGGACGAAATTATATAATATGTTTTCAGAGGTCTTGGGCCAGTGTGCACCTCATTCACAATGCACCCATGACTTTAAGGGGATAATAGCACAAATAAATCCTGCTTTTCAACAAACCGTACCCAACAAACATGACATATTGGTCAGGCACACAAAATATTTATGAATACATGCCACAAAAAAAAAACATTCAATGATACTGCAACCTTATTGATGGCAAAGCAAGGCACACACAAATGACCACTGTACTTTGAAGCTTAAGCCTATATTAGGCACACTATTGAAGGCCTAACCGGCAAAACGCAAGGCTCATTACTATGTGTCTTGTTTTGTCATAAATACAGTTGCAGTAGCAGTGACACTTTTTTAGTGGTTTCTATTCACGTGGAGTTATGGCTTTCTGGTTTTGTTTATTTATTTATTTATTAAATTTTGGTGACCGGGTAGACCCACTGAGCCCCGAAGGTCCCTTTTTCAGGGGTGACCCGGAGTAGTCAACATAAAATTTGAAAAAAACATGTTATGCAAAGCACTTGATTTGCATGTAAGGTCCTACTGTGTACTTCCCTCTGTCTGCTATTAAGAATTTTTACTAAATTAACCTGCTACCTTTATGGTAGTTTTGTAAGCCCTATGGATCTTCATGTAAAATCGGTTGATTGCCTTCATCGCTCTGACATTGCACCCTGTGTCATGTGACAGTGATGTAGCATAGCCCATAGATTTATCATATGCACAACAGCAGAGCTGTGTAACTGTTCTTAAGCAGTGACACCAGATGGCAACTGTTAATGCACCTCAGGCCTAGGTGAGTGGGATTTCTGCATGAAAACTGCTAGTCAGTAACTCAGCTCTTCTGTTGTGAACTGTGCATTTGTTAAATCAATGGACTATGCTACATTACTATCACATGACACAGGGTGCATTGTTGAGGCAATAAAGTTATTTAATATGATGACACAATTTACTAATTTAGTAAAAACTCCTAATAGCAGACAGAGGGAAGGACACACTAGGGGAGGGACGTTACATGCACATCAAAACGCTCTACATAATATATGCTTATTCAAATTTGGGTTAGACTACTCCTTTAAGTTGAAATAATGATGGCAGGTACAAACCATTTTAACTTAAAACAAAGAAAACCAAAACGGCACACACACACACATACACACACACACACACACACACTTAACAGAAGGAAGGGGACAGGATACAAAGTGTCACGCGTACAGAAGACAAGAAAAAAGTGCATAACTAGATACAGGGGTGGTGGGGGAATACATTTTTATGACACAGCAGGAAGGGTGGGGGGCACATGGTGGGAGGAAAAAAAACTAGTGCGTGATCCCATGGTGATCTAGTAGCAGTTGGAGCATCGACACAATCTGCAATTGATGGCCCTCTATCCATTCCAACTGATTGCTCAACAGCACTCACCCTCTCATTCATTGCATCTACAGCACTCCAGAGAACTGCGACGTCTGCCTGACTTACAGGCAGTTCTCTGGGGTCTGCAGGTGCTGCAGCTGCTGGTGGTGGTGGTGGGGATTGTGCTGGTGTAGTAACTGGTGCTGCCATGACCCTCCTCTTCTTAGGGTCATGCACAGCCACACCCTCTGACACAGAAGGGCCAGCAGGTGCAGGCCTGGCCTGTTCTGTGGCAGCCTGCCACTCTACCTGGTGGTGGTTGATCATGTAGGTACACTGGCACCCAGTCCCCAGGTGAGTCCCCAGGGGCCACAGCTCACCTCCACCCTACAAATGTGGCACCTGACCAGGCTGCTGGCCCCCTCAACACATTCAAAAAAACTTCCAAACCAGGGAGGTACGGGGAGGACCAGGCACAGGCAGTGGGTAGCCTGAGGCACTAGCAGCTTGGTCATGGTGCTGAGGGTGGCTCCACACTTAGGGCTGGGGTCACAGGTGAATCCTGCTGAGGATGATGCTGGTTGTGGTGCCACTGCCTGAGGAGGTGGTGGTCCTGCTTCTGGGGGGGGGCATGCAAGATTTTTGTCTGGTCCAACATGAACCAGGCATGCCCCCCACATGTGCACACTCCTCCCTTGCCACAGTGGTGTCCCGGAACTGCCCCTGCCCTAGACATTCCCTGAACCTGTTCCATTTCTGCTTGACCCACTCAATTTAGTTGACTGCCCTCCTTCGGTCCAAACAATGACACAAAACAGTCACACGCAAGACACAGGCACACACACAGACAAACAACAACTTAGTTTAGTTTAGTTTATTGTTCTAGGAATTACTACCTTTGAGCCAGAGGCTCTTTTACAAAGGTTCCACGTCAATTAGGTACAGTACAAAAGGTTACATAGATAACACAACAATTTGTGTTGTGTCAAGAGCAAGAAAACATATACAAATACATATCAAATCACTTGTGCAAAGGACATGAGATATCAATAATCACATTATTATTACAAGAAAGAGGTCATGCCAGATTAGGAGAAACAAATAGGGAAAAGTCCAGAACAGAGAGGTTAAGTGAAAGGTGTGGGGCAGACAATAGCAGGAGAAAAGGTTTCCAAACATGTCTTTGTCAAATAACGGAACAGGGTGGGTAGTGAGAAAATAGGAGGTTTAATTAGGGCAGTCACAGGAGCTGGAGGTGGCAAGGTGAGAGAAAAGCCTTGATTTGAAAATACCTAGAGAGGTGGAGGCAGTAATATGAGTGCTGAGGGCATTTAGCCAGCTGGTGGCACGATAGGCAAATGATCTTTGTCCCTGAGAAGTCCGGCATCGGGGGACTTGGAGAGGCTGGTGTTCTGATCTTCTGGTAAAATGGGTGCTAGTGCTCGGGCATAACAGGTCTTGGATACAGGGTGGAGTGAGGCCCAGAGTGGATTTTTTCGCCATCAGGCAGGTAAGGTACTTTATCCGGTTTGAGAGTTGCAACCAACCTGAGTCAGCATAGAGTTCACATGTGTGGAGCGCGATGTGCACCAGTGAGCAGCCGACAGGCCTTATTTAGGGATGTTGTAATGCAACTAAGTGCTGTAGTAGTGGCAGATCTGTATAACTAAGCCATAGTCAATGACTGAGATGATAGAAGATTGGATGGCAATCCTCAGTGCAGAATGGGTAAGAAGCTGTCGGTTCCGATACAGAATCCCAATTCGCTGATTAATAGTTTTTGCTGTACTATCAATGTGAGTTGCAAAGGTTAGGCCTTGATCAAAGTTGATTCCAAGATATTTGAAAATTGGCACTTGTTCAAGGGTATTTCCCAGGTATGTATTAATGGTGAGTGGGACTTGCCGTTTCTTGTTTTGCGGGTTAGAGAAGAGCATAAGAGCAACTTATAAAAGTAAGAGAAAAAGAAATTCGCAGGAACAAATTAAGTAAAAAAAGAGTTTACACAACACACAAACAACTGTAGCTTTTAAAGAAAAAGTTGAGTCTCTCTCTCTCTTTCTCTTTCTCTCTGAATCTCCTAACTGCTCTGACAATCTCACTGCCTCCTCTCTCTCCCTCTGCACAGGAGAAAGTGAAAGTGTCTCCTTGCATAGAAACATAGAAACAGAATTTGACGGCAGATAAGGACCGCTTGGCACACCCAGTCTGCCCATTTCCCTACCTAATGGATGAGCTGCAGATCCTAGTTAACCAGCAGCCTACTTCTTCCTACCCCAACCCCCTAGAATTGCCTTATGACTGTCCCACGCATGCTTGAATTCCGCCATTGTTTTTGACTCCACAACCTATGAAACACTTCTCTCATGCCTGGCTAAAGCATGTGACTTACAGTACTGTAAGTCGTGTGATGTATAGGGGGCTGCCAATATTGTTGTCACTTTGTCTTTCTTTGTGTTAAGGCAGAATGACAACACAAAGTAATAATCACAAGGTGAAGTGAACTTTCATATTGGTCACTTTGCATACCAGAATGACAAAGTGAAGTGGCCACTTCGCGGGCACTTCGCTGGCAAAATTTAAATTCACTGCATCTCTAACTGTGTGGCTTGTGAGCCCTAGTTTAAATGTCACCACACATCTACTGATAGATTTTGCCAATATTTACCAGTTTTCATCAGTTTCAGTAGGGTACTTGAATTTATTTAAAATTGAAAAGCCTGTCTGCAACTGTTTCAGCTTGGAACTTTAAGTTTTCAATTGTTATTGCTCAGCCTGTGTTGGCCAATAAAGCTAGGAACGACTAATCCTGTATCATTTTAGAAATTCAGTAAAATATAATTCTGCATGAGATCCTGCAACCAACCTGGGACAAATATAGATGTATTTATACACTTATTTAGTTCTGCTTGTTCTACTAAGACAAGCTAGGTACTTCTAAATTAATTCAAAAAAACTGCCTGGGATCTATGTACCAGTGCATGTAATCATGTTCTCAGTTTATACCAGGCAGCTAGTCCTCAGTGCAGGTTTTGCCCCCCCGCCCCATTCTTGTCCAGCCCTTCCTCCATTGCCTGTTTTAATCCTGTTTCTATTTTTACACAGTTACTCGGCTCCCCCCCAAGGGTGGTTGTGAGGACTAGAAGAAGGGGCCCTCCTCAGAACTTCCCTGCCGATGTTCAAACCCCTCCACCGAACAAAGGTATGCTAGTGGCAGAGACGCAATCCTTACATGGATGGGAGTGCAGGACCCTGCCAATGCTGCTCATCTGCTTCTCCACCACCCCAGAGTTATATAGCATCCATCACATGATGGTGCAAACCTATCCGCCTTGTTTTCCATTTGCAGATTATCTGCTCCTACCACTAGTGGCTGCTACAATTCAACTTGTTATAACCTGTACAAAACTGTGCCACCATGCTGCCTTCCAAACTCTTAATCTTCATACTTGCCCCTTTAGTATCTCTCCCCCATCTTTGTATCATGAATTGTGGGCATGTTTGCCATCATATAGTACCCTGTCTGCCACTGAGCCTCCATCTGCCACCTCCCCAGCAGACCTGCTACATGTGGCACATTTACACTACAGTGTTGCTGGCTAAGCCATTCTTCCACCATCCTTCCATGCAGGTCTGTTAGCCCTAAAATTTCCCACACAGGTACCCTCAACGCTCATAAATCAGGCACCTGAGTCACTACGTAGGAGTCCTTGGACCCGGTCCTTCATCAAACTGATGCTAAACCTACTAATCCTCCAATCTGGCAATGTGGAGCTAAACTCAGGACCATCCCCCATCCCATGCCATCTCCCATGCCCCTCTATCAAACTCTCTAAGGGCCTAAAACTGGTGCACCTAAATGTCTGCAGCCTGCTACACAAACTACCCCTCCTGTAACCACTTGCTCTTTCCCTATGTCCTGACATTATGATTGTCTCCAAGTTCTGGCTAAAACCCTACATCAAATACACTGAAATCACCATATCTGGCTACACCATCATTCGTCATGATCACTCCTGCTGTAAACGTGGAGGCGGAATAGTCATGTATGTTATCTTCACTTCATCCCCCAAGTCTCATTACCCATGACTGCACTGTCCATCAATACAATAATGCTGAAACTAGCCCTCCCCACAGTATACCCTTATACTTATCAGGATCCTACTGTGCACCTGACACTGCCATGTCAGACATAATGGAACACATAACCAACCTTAGGTCCCTAGCATCTGGGGGAGAACTCTATACCCTCAGGGACTTCAACTGGAACTGGCTCACCAATGTCAACTCCAAATTGTGCAGCCAAGTGACCGCCGTTAACCTGTCCCAGTTGATCACTGAGCCCACACACCTGAACCACAAATCTCAAAATCACTCTCTCATTGATTGGGCCCTTACCTCCCACCCCTAACGCGCAGTAGCCTCTGGCCTCTTACCGGACTCAGTAAGTGATCATCATATGATCTACGAGATGAGAAAAGTCTTCAGGCCTAAGGCACCCCCTCCAAAAACACTTTTGACCAGGTTCTATAAATTTCTCCACCTCGCCTCACTTCTACATGACCTAGCAAATACAGACTGGTCTGATATCCCTCAGGCAACCTCCATTGACTCCGCCCTGAATTATTTCAAGTCCAGGTTCCTTGCTGTCTGGGACTACCATGCTCCACCCAGACGGGCACAAGTGAGGGGTGCTCATCTGCCCTGGATCACAGCTGACATCTTGGTCCACCTCAGAGTTAGAGAGCAGGCATGGAAATCCTACAAAGTCTCCGGCCTTACCACGGACCCCTCACAGTATCCTGTTACACGTAATGCCTGCACAATGATATTCTGGCAGGCAAAAGCAAATTATTTCAATATCACCTTCATCACAAACCTTAACCATCCAGCCAAATTCTGGAGGGCGGTCAAATCACTTTTTTCACCACCATCTCAACCCCCAACCCCTGCTCTAAACATAGAAGGATCCACTGAAACTGACCCTTTCATAGTGGTCTCAGAGTTCAACTCCTTTTTCACAAGCTGCCCTGCATCCCTACTGTCTTCCCACACTGCAGCACAAACCTCCCTCACACCCTCTCCCTGCCCCAGCTCAAACCCCCTCCACAAGCCTCCTCTTTCTCCTTACGCCAGGTCACCCCTTAAGAAGTATTAAAGGCTCTGCTCACCTTAAACCTGTCCAAAGGTAAATGCCTCACTGGCCTCGACTCGACAATGCTTTACCTATCTGCTACTGCCATCGCATCCCACTGGTAGCACTCTTCAACCTGTCTTTCTCTCTGACCTCCATCCTATCTGAGTGGAAGCATGCCATGGTCATCCCCCTCCTGAAAGGTGGTGACCCATCCATCTCCAGAAACTATCACCATATATCCTTCCTTCCAATACTGGCTAAGCTTCAAGAACTCCTGGTCCTCTCATAACTCTCCTCCTATCTTGACTCCTCATCCTTTTTCACACCTTACCAGTCTGGTTTTAGGAAAACCCACTCTACCGCCATCTCCCTGCTAAGGCTCACCAATTCCATCCATACTGGTATGGATCAAGACCTCGTCACCTCAGCAATCTTTATCGATCTGGCAAAGGAGTTCAACACTGTTTTCCACCCACTCCTCCTGTCCAAGCTGCAACTCGATGGCCTCTCTGACAGAGCTGCCAACTGGTTCCACTCCTACCTAGCTGGTAGAGCCCAATAGGTCCATATTGGAAACACCATCTCTGGTCCCCTTCCTGTTTCTACTGGCATACTGGCATGCCACAAGGCTACATCCTTGGTCCACTCTTGTTTTCCATCTTCCTAAATGACCTGCCTTCTGCTTGCCATTACATATCCATTCACATGTATGTGGACAACACAGTGCTGTATCCTTCTGGCCCTTCAACCTCTGATGTGGCAACCAGACTGCAGCAGGACTTCAACAATGTTCAGCTCTGGTTTTCCTCAAATCAACTATCCCTTAATGCCAAAAAAATAGTCTTCATGACCTTCAGCACTAGGCAGAGACTCTTGCAACTCCCCACCACCCCCAAATTCCATACCACGGATGGGACATCCCTGGAGGACTGTAACTCCTTTAGATATCTCGGGGTCTGCCTTGACCAGCACCTTGATTTTTCTGTACACATTGATGCCATCTACAAAAAGCTCCACCCTAGGTTGGGTGCTCTATACAGAAATCATGGCTGCATCCCACTGCCAGCATGCTGTACCATGGTTCAGAAAATGATCCTCCCTATATTTGACTACAGGGATGTAGTCTACAGTGTTGCACCCAAGTCCACCGTAGCCAAACTGGACATGCTCTTCAACTCCTTCTGTCACTTCTCTCTAGACTGTCTACCCTTAACGCATCATTGTACCCTTTACCAGATGGTGGGTTTCACCTCCCTCCAGGATTGTAGGCTGTCCCACTGTACTTACTAGGATTACTAGGATGTAAAGGACAAAAGGGAGCAATTTGTTCATTTGTATTGTCCCCCGCACAGTGGGCATCATCAAACCATTTTTCTCTCTGTTTAATACTGTTGTCTAATAGATATTTAAACCTGTTAATCCCATCAACTTCCACTATTGCTTGCGAAAGTCTGTTCCAGGTCTTTACACTTCTAATAGTAAAGAAGTTTTCTCTTTTCTTGGTATTTACTTGGGGTATAACCAATTTTTTATCATGTGATCTAAAGGTTGCTCTGATTTTTACTGACCTCCAGTCCACATTGTGTCATTAGGTCTGATGACTGCAATATTTTATATAAAAATAATAAATCTACTCTCTGTCTTCTTTGTTCAAGAGAATGCAACCCAGTTTTTTTAAGTCTATGATCATAAGGTAATCTTTCTAGGTGATGGATTAATTTGGTGACTGTGCATTGTACCCCTTCAATCATTTTAATATATTTCTTATGATAAGGAGACCAGAAGGGTGACCCATAGTCTAGTAATGGCCTAACAAAGGCCCTATACTAAGGAATAATACACTGTTCTGTCTTACAAATAAAAGTTCTTTTAATTCTTTTGATGAGACCTCTTGCCTTAATAGACACCTGGCGACAATGTTCTGAAAATGTTAAGGAATTATTTATTATGACCCCTAAGTCTCATTCTGGTGTAGCCATGCGTAAAATCTAATTTCCTAAGATATATTTATATTTTTGTTTTCTCAATCCAAAATGTAGAACTACACATTTCTCAACATTGAACTGCATTCCATTAAATACTGCCCATTCCATGAGTTGGTTTAAGTCATTTGCTAAAGTTAGATGTTTGTTAAACGTATCGATATCACCTCCCAATTTTAAGTCATCAGCAAATTTTACCAATTTATTACTGATATTCTGTTGGATATCACTAATATAAATTCTAAAGAGGACAGGGCCCAATGCTGACCCCTGTGGGACCCCACTAGTGACCACCTTACTGTAAAATAGCATGTTATTAAGTTGGACTGTCTGGAATCGTTCATGCAACCAGTCATTTACCAACCTTATTAGAGAACTACTGAAACCCTTTTTTTTTAATTCAAAGTTTATTGATACATTTTCCACAATAAAAGGCAGTTACAATGAAAGTGATATTGAAATACAGACACAATGTAAAGGGGGTAACTGCCTAACCCACCCTTCCCTCCCCTTACTGTAGTAACCAAACCTAGTGTCCCTTAAATGCCAAGCTCTTTACCTAAGATCCTATGTGGCTGTGTAACCTAAGACATACTTAGACCTGAGCCAGAGAAATTAGAGAGTGAAGGGGATCCCAAATTTTGGTATATGCTGCCAATCTATTGTGAAGACTGACAATCGCTTTTTCTGTGCGTAGATTGGACAGAATTTTGTTTACCCATTCTTGGACAGATGGTGAGGACTTATCTTTCCAGTGATGTAAAATAAGCTTCTTAGCTGATAAGGCAATCATGGAAATATGAAACTTTCTAACTTTAATTCTAATAGAAGACAGGTCCCCCTAAAAGGCAAATATCAGGAGTAAAATATTCCTGAAGGCCCAGCAGAGGGTCCAGGGAAGTCTTAATTGAGTCCCATAAGAGAGAGACTTTAGGGCAAGACCAGAACATGTGAAGAAGTGTTTCTTCTTCCTGTAGACATTTATTACATATATTGGAGTTCAAATAACCCCATTTCTGTAATTTAACCGGAGTGTAATACAAGTTATGTAAAATATGATATTGCATGAGACACAGTCTGTCTTGAGAAATATATTTATGACAGGATTTCCACAGGGATTGCCAATCCAAATGGTGCTGAGGGAGGATATTGTTCCAGAATCTTGTAGGTCCAAAGGAACCCCCGTATTTCTTGTGAAACAAAACCTGATATAATTTAGATATTACACCTGGAGATCCGGTGAGTGAAGAAACCTCAGGTATCAGGGCTGTGATGGTCTGGGAGGGGGGGATATTACCAAAATTGATTACAAGTAAGTTTCTTAAACTGTATAACTTTGAAGTGAGAGGAAGCTGGAATATGACATTTCCTGATAATAACTCCCACTGACAACCATTGCCCATCTTCGTCCATGAGGGAAAGAAGTTTCCCATCCCCCAATTGGGACAACCATTGACAGGGAATCTGTTTCTTATTAATAGTGAAAGATGGGGAATTCCAGATAGACTGGGCCAAGTTCCAGTGGGGAGTATATTGCAAAAATGAACACAGTTGTGAATAAACCTTTAAAAAGGTAAATATTGTGGGGCACTCCTTGGTCATATGTACCTGAGGGATTTTAAGAAAGAACAAAGTAAGGGGGTCCAGATTCTTAGACTTGATTACATCCAATTCAATTCTAAGCCAAGCCGGTTGCTCTTTTTCTGGGCTGGGAGATACCCATCTCAGATATTTTGCAAGATGACTGGTCCAATAATATATAGCCAGATGGGGAATCTGTAAACCCCACTCCAGTTTTGGAGCTGCCAACTTGTAATAAGCCAACCGAGGGTATCTATCGGCCCAAATAAATCTAGTGAATATGCCATGCATCTTTTTAAACCAGAGTAGAGGGATAAAAGTATTGAGAAGAGATAAAGGGTAAAAAATTCTAGGAAATATATTCATCTTAATTATGTTGATCCGGCCCCATAATGAAGTGGGAAGTTTGGACCACCTCTCAAGATCGTGAATTATCAACTGTGAGAAGGGAATCCAGATTTTCCCTAAACCATGTTAGGGGGTTATGAGATAGCTTAATGCCCAAATATTTAAATGACCTGGGAGTCCAGCATAAACCTAAGGGACTAATATCATTTTTGAATACCTTATGGTTTAATGGGAAAAATAAGGATTTGCTAGCATTCAATTTGTAATTGGACAGGTCACTAAATCTTGCTATTTCACTCAACAAAGCTGGGACAGAAGATACTGGGTGAGATAAATGTATCAGCAAGTCATCTGCATATGCAGTGACTTTGATTTCATGACGCCCAACCCTAATGCCTTGTATGGAAACGTTATTGAGAATATTTGGAATGAGAGGTTCCAGATCTAAATTAAATAACAGATGAGATAAGGGACATCCCTGTCTAGTCCCTGAATGGAGTGAAAAGGGCTTGGAGAAGGCACCATTCCCAGAGATTCTTGCTGTAGGAGTTTTATAAAGTGTGGCAATCCAGGATATAAATAGAGGAGGAAATTGAAAAGCTTCCAGAACTCGAAACAAAAAATTCCAATTCACTCAATCAAATGCCTTCTAGGTGTCCAGAGAGACCAGTCCTGCAGGGAACTCGGCGTCCCTGGTAGCCGAGAAGACATGAGATAGGGTATGCAAGTGGTCAGAAGATGAACGACCTTTCATAAATCCTACCTGGTTTGTACCTATTAACTCAGGGAGAACTACCATTAACCTATTAGCTAATATCTTTGAGAGAATTTTAATATGCTGATTTACAAGGGAAATAGGCCTGTAACTCTGAACAAGCTCAGGATCTTTATCTGGTTTGGGGAGAAGAACAATCAAGGCCTCAAAAAGGTGAGGATCAGCCTCCGCCTCAGTTAAAATATGTTGAAATAAACGATGAAGTAATGGTAATAAGAGATCCTGAAAAACTTTGTAAAATAGGGAGGAGAATCCATCAGGGCCTGGGACTTTGTCTGCCGGTAATTCGCTAATAACCTCAGCTATTTCTTCCTGTGATATAGGAGTAACCAGAAAACCCTTTTATCGATCTGAGAGGGAGGGCAAATGGGAATCCTTCAGATAGCTATCCGTACTCCCAGGGCAAGGAGGATGCTCCATGTCACTGTACAAACTTGCATAGTATAGGGCGAATTCTTGCACTATTTCAGGGGGAGATACTTTTAGGGACCCATCAGCCATTGCCCTGATTGGAAGGATAAATCTCATTGATTCTTGTTGCTTAATATGCAATGCCAGTAGGCGCCCCACCTTTTGTCCCTGGTCAGTGTAACTAGCTCTTGTACAAATAATAGCTAATTCCACTTTTTCCCCAAAGTAACTCTAAATACTGTATCTATCTTTCAACACTAGAAGTTTCCTCTTGTCATCGTCAGGAGCATTAATCAAAAAAAATTATTTTCAAGTGACCTAATTTGAGACAGTAAAGATATTCATTCCTTCTCCTGTGCCCTTTTCCTGCCCACCGCCATACTAATAAGAATCCCTCTCATTAAGGCCTTAAAGGCCCCCCCACAAAATATCTGGCTTTGCACTATATAAAGGGTTGGATGAAAAATGGATTCAGTTTGCTTCCTTATAAGCTTGCAGTATTTGACATCTTAGAGAAGTTGTTCATTAAGTTTCCATCTGGGAATGGTCAGAGATAGAGCCAGGTTGAATCAAGGAAGTCTTAACCCCAGGTAGTAGAACCTGAGAAATAAATATGTAATCAATGCTGGACTGTGAGCCGTGCGCCACTGACCTGAAAGTAAACTCCCTAGAATCAGGGTGCAAGACACGCCAGACATCGCAGAGCCCGCATTGGTCCAATAGGTCTTTAAAAGCCTTCTGCCCTGGAGTGACCACTCCTGGACCTCTATCTGACCTGTCCAGATTAGAATCTACTACTTGATTAAAGTCACCCCCCAAAATAATCCTGATGGGAAGCATTGGAAGAATAACAGATATAAGTCTCATAAAGAACCCTGGGTCATCTATGTTAGGGCCAAAAATACTACCTTGTAAAAGTGGAACAGACCAGGAGTGCCTTTAACAAGGATAAACCTTCCTTTGGGGTCTTTAATGACCTGTGTAGAAATGAAGGGAATACCCCTGTTAATCATAAGCATGACCCCACAACTGTTAGTAGATCCCTGGGCATTATACACCAGACTCACCTGTTGTCTCCTTAACTGTGAAGCTTCAGTTTCTAATAAATGAGTTTCCTGTAGGAAAGTTATCTGAGAACGTAATAAACTTAAATGTTTAAGAGCCTGATATTGTTTGTGTTTTTTCCTGATCCCCTTAACATTCCAAGTCACAAAAGTCACTTCTTTGGCCATCTAATAATGGTAGTTAGACTTGATGTACTCAGCCCAGCACTCGGGATACATAATACCTGCAACCCTACTCCCATGGTTACTGCAGTAAAACCCTCCCTCCTCCCCAACCCCCTACATTTAACTCCTTCCCATCCTCCCAACCTCCCCCCTACCCCCAACAATACCCCAGATACCACACCCCCCACCCAACCCTCTACAATGCCACAAGTAACGTTCAGCACAGTACCGGGTCTTTTCCTCCATCTCCCGCCTCCCTATAATGCACCTCTGCTAATGGCAACAAATCCTGCATTCCACTGTAATTATTTGAAAAAACAAACAATGTTGATTACCTCCAAAAATGAGGGAACGGCCTTGGGCTTTCAATACCACCACACCTAGATGTTAGCATGATAGTGACTTGGTAAATGAGGTATACAACGAGAACCATGCATATCCCAGGTAACCTTGGAAACCAGAGTGAAACTGAGAATAAGAATTGAGATCAGCCTTGCCTCGTGGGACAGCTATGCAGGAACTAGAACCAGATCGGGATCCTAATGAAGGGGAATAACCATTTCCATAGACTGAGAGCAAAGATCGGGAGAAACCTTGTAACCATGACTCAGGGGAAGAAAACAGAAAAAAAGAGTCTTCTCAGAGGTTACCAACCTCAGATTGCAAAAAATCTCCTTAGGAAAATTTGTTGCCCAGCACTCGGGTCTAACAAAAAGATTAAGGGAGAGGCCCCTCGAATTAAGAGCTGCACTGCTATGAATTACAAATGCATAGTGCACCCTCTAGTGGCCATATCCTGATCCTAACATTGTGAAAATGAGCTGCAGAGAAAGCCCAAGACCGCTCTGATTTCTGATCCAAGTAAAATAAACATTAATCTTAGCCACAGTGAGACAAATTCCACCTTCTATTGTATGTACAATACTGAAACATGAAACTCTGTTCCCCAGGTAAACATACCCCGAGACCCCAAGTATATTTTGCCCTTAACCGGCATAGACCCTCTGAGATTAGGGCCCAAGAGACTGCTAACAGGCATGTCCTGCACTGATCCCCCCCAGTCCAAGCAAGACAACAGGAATTTCCAATCCAACTCGCTCTGAACATCTCCTCAAAGAAGTAGAAACCAAAAGTTCTGCTCCACAGCTCCAAGCAGCTCTTCATCCCGCAAACAAGGCTTCTCAGGGCTCTCAAAACAGATCTGGTAGCATAGATTTAAGGCTCATCAGGGCAACTGCAGGATCATCATAATTAAACCAGGATCCATTTATGAAAACTTGTAACCTGGCCGGGGTATCCCATCCTGAATTTCAGGCCTGCCACAATAATCTTGGACACAATGGGATGGAACACTTTCCACTTCAGATGAACCAAACCAGGAAAATCTTGTGAGATTCTGTTTCGTGTTCTCCCAGCAAACTTCTTGTAAAGCTCTCACTTTCTGCAGAAAATGCTGTTTCTCTAGGAAATTCAAAAAACGACAGATGACAGGATGGGGGTGGGGGCCAACGGAGAAGGCTTAAGTCGCAGAGACCTGAGAGCTCACTCTATAATATATACTGGGCTGAAGTGAGAGGGGCCAGCAACCCGCTCCACCAACTTCTGTGCAAATGCCACAACCTGTTGGCCCTGTTCTCCCTCTGGTAGCCCAAGTATCACCACATTGTTTCTGCGGCTATGGCCCTCTAAATCTTCAAGCTTGGCCTCGAGACGAGATAACTTCTGATGCATAGACACCAATTTAGGATCGAGATTCTCTAGCTTTTTCTCCATCAAGACTATTCAAGCTGTGTTATCAGAGACAGTTAATGAAACTTCATCCAGTTTTCTAGAGAGAGTTTTCAGGTCAATCGCCATTTCTTTAATTTCTTCACAAGAGGGCTTAAACTCTTCTAGGAACCTATTGAGTGTTAAAGGTTCTTGCACTCTGACTTGGCTCAGAGGATCAGGCCTCTCTTGCCCACCCGAGGCCCGGGATTTCTTGGAGGCCTTTTCGGGAGTAGCAGGGGGAGTTTGCTTCTGTGGGGCTTTCTTCATGTAAGCCTCCATCCGCCAATCTAGCACTCAAACCAGATTACCAAAGTATTCAGATAGTACTAAATCTCCAAAGCAGAGGAAATGGAGAGATTTAAACTTCCAAAAAGACAATTTAATGATCAGGAGGCAGGAGCTTCTTGAAGGAGCTTCTACTCAGCACCCTGCATCACGTGATCTCCTACTGAAACCCAATTTATGTAGTTTACCAACTAATTTTGCATGAGGAACTTTATCAAAGGCTTTTGAAAAGTCTAACAAAATAACATCAGATGCACATCTCCTATCCAAACTACCACTTATACTTTCATAAAATGACAGCAAATTTGCTGCACATGACCTCCCCTTTTGGAATCCATGTTGCATATTATCTTTAATGTTAAGTACGATTATTTCTTTGTTCCAAAAGATTTTAATTAATTGTTCCATGATTTTACAAGGGATGGATGTTAAACTAATTGGTCTAAAGTTTTCCAAATTTGTTTTGGACCCTTTTTTTATATATTGGAGTCACTATTGACATTTTACAGACCAGTGACACAATTCCACTGTCGAGTGACTTATTAAATATTATTGTCAATGGAATACCAAGTACATGTGCTCCCGATAAAAGTAGCTTGGGATAGATATTATCCGGACCTAATGAAGTAGTAATATTAAGATTCTGTAGTTCCAGTCTCACATCAGCTTCTGTAAAACAATAATTATTTCTTATTTCACCAGTGAGGGCAATTGGTTAATTTAAGTTGGGACTAAAGACAGAGGCAAAATAATGATTAAAACAGTTTGCTATTTCAACCAGATCAGTAATACTATTGCCATTTACTGTTGCTCTATCCAAGATATTGGAAGGTGACTTTTTGGTATTAAGATATGAGTATAACATTTTGATATCTTTACTATGGGCTATTTT
This sequence comes from Neoceratodus forsteri, assembly GCA_016271365.2. Classification (NCBI taxonomy): domain Eukaryota; kingdom Metazoa; phylum Chordata; order Ceratodontiformes; family Ceratodontidae; genus Neoceratodus; species Neoceratodus forsteri. Next base: position 998,874,174 of record CM028133.1, read on the forward strand.
AAATTCCATGTTGTATCTTGCTCTTCTAGTCATTTTTTTCAGTTCTTTCTGTTTAGTAATATATTTAACCTTATTTGCATGGGAAGGATGCTTTTTAAATTTCCTATAAGCTTTTAATTTAGTTTTAAGTACTTTCCTAATATCCTTCGACATCCAATTAGGTATCTTACCCACTTTATTATATTTATTAGTTAATGGTACAAACTTATCTACAGCTCAATTTATAGTTTCTTTTAAATATTTCCATGCTTCTTCAGTTCCTAAATCAGTTAAGATATTTCTCCAGTCTATATTACTAAGATAGATAATAACCAAAGCCAGGTTGGTCTCATTATATTTTCTTATTTTGGTTTTAACTTTTCCAGAAATTAAAACTAAATAGCCCAGGGAAAAAGTAATCATATTATGATCACTGTTCCCTAAAGGTGAAATGATCATAACATTACTAATACTATGACCAATATTAGTTAAGATTATGTCCAGTCTATTGGGTCCTCTAGTGGGCTACATAACTAGCTGCTCACAATTACAGCTAATAATGGTATCTAAAAAAAGGGTTTCAATTTCAGTTTTAGCTCTTAGATAATTCCAATCAATACCTGGAAAATTAAAGTCTCCTGTTATTATAACATTTCCCTGAGCTGATACTGCATCAATTTCCGAACAAAGAGCAGTAGTATCACTATAATCACAGTTTGAAGGCCTGTAACAATTTCCAAAATAATTGGAGAATGACCTTGTGGTTCTAATTTAACCCAAATAGTTTCAAGACTACTAATTGTTTGTTGTGGCTGCTGAATTCGATGTGATGGGAGTCTATCTGAGACATAAATACTCCTCCTGCAATTCTCCCCTTTCTATCTGTATTATATAACCTAAATCCTACAATGTCTTTTATCCAAACTGAGGTATCATCCCACCAAGTTTCAGTTATGGCTACCACATGCAAATCAAGATGTTTTATTAATATTTCCAGTTCACTCTTCTTGACAACATTAAAACTCTTAGCATTAATTAATATAAAGTTATAATCACCAAACTTATATTTTGAGGGGATTTTATCAATATTTATGTCTATACCTAAACCTTGTGATATCAACCTTCCCCCCACAATATGTCTAGTTTAAAGAAGTTTTAGTATGTTGCACAGTTTTCTTCCCCAACAGGTTACTTCCACTTTTATTAAGATGTAGGCAGTCCCAGCAATATAAGTTGTAATGACAATCAAAATTTTCCCAATGGGTTAGGCAATTGAATCCACTAGTCAAGCACCATGCTCTGAGCCAATTATTCACTGCCTTGATCTTTTTAGGTAGTTAAAATGAGGCTCAATGAATAGGAAATATCTCAGAAAAGGTAATTTCACAACCTTTATCTACAAGACATTTGCCCAGTGTTTCAAAATCTTTTTTAATACCCTCTATATCATCCCAATTTATGTTGTTTGAACCTATGTGTATAAATACTAATCATCTGGTTCCAGCATTCTTTAGGATTATATCAATCATATTTATCAGATCAGATATTTTTGACCCCCCCCCCATAACTGGAACATGTCCTATTAGCCTTATCAGAATTGCAAACTAGCCTATCTATATATTTAATTGAAGAGTCTCCTAATTCAAAGATCTGATGATGAGTATCAGAATCACCTGGTCTATAAATTTGGTTTTCAACCTCCATTGATTTGTCTACGATATCTATGCTATTACTGGGTGGTTTATTACAAATTTCCCCATCTTTTGCACAATTTAATGAAGAAGGACCTGGATGGTTTTTATCTCTTGATATCACTCCAGGCATTTTTATATTTATACCATGCTCAAACTCATTATGGGGGCTATTCACAATATTTTCACCAGGGGAGTCATTTGTTGCACATTTATGCTAGGTTAGATTTAATTCAGTGTCTACATGAGTTTCAGTCAAACCTACTAGTGGGGTATCATTACTCAAACATGAAAATGTGTTACCTGTAGGTAACACAAATTCCATAGCCCTATGTCCTCTTATTGATTTCCTATGGCTTTCAACTAGTGTCCAGTCATTCAGACTGTTATCACAGTGATCTGATTCCTCATTTCTATGCTTCTTACCATATTTTACTATAGCATTAGTTAGAACATCATTTATTTTAATGGGTTGGTCATAAGAGTCTGTTTGGGTGCATATACTGTTAGTGGTCAACTTTGGTATTGAATGAACATTTGTATTCTTTAAAGAACATACTTCAGTTTGTACCATTTTATTTTCATTCCTTAGTTCACATAATTCTGTTTGTATGGTTATGCTGTGAACAGTTAGCTGAAGATTGACCTAAACTTCCTTACTTTTTAACAAGCAATGATCAGTCTGTATCCCAATATCAGCTTGTCCTATCTGGACTGTCCTTATACCAACATTGTCTGTTTTAGCCAGTATAATTTTAATATATTTTATTTCTTTTTCTGCTTTGGTTATATTGTGACATTTTATACAACAAAATCCATCGTTTAAAATATGAATCACAGCCAAGTTCTGGACCCAGTGCCTGCCCTCCAACCTTGTTTCCTTACTAACCACCTCTACACTTCCAGCTTATGCACTAAGGAAAAATGATGCCAGGTTCCTATCCATCCCACATATGTCCACCACCACAGGCCAGGCAGCCTTTGAATACCACATGCCTAATCTATGGAATTTCCTCCCCATGGCCATTTGGGACGTCTCCTCCAATAAACAACTAAATTCACTACTTAAAGCTCATTTCTCCTCCACCTGTACATGCGACTAACTATCCTGCCCACCCCTCCTAGACAGGGCACTTACATCCCACCCACACTGCGTCATCAGTTCAGGCCTCCTCCCTGATTCCATCAGTGACCGCCATCTAATCTACTTGGTCCACAAGATCCACAGAGTTAAATCCCCTTCCAAATTTATATTCCAACGGTCATACAAATCCCCCAACTTCTCCCCCCTCCTGGGTGATTTAGCCCACTCTAATTGGGTCCCAAGCTCTACCTGCTCTAACATGGATGTGGCCCTCACACACTTTTGGAACACCTTCCTTGACGACTAGGACAAACACACACCACAGCACTGGGCTAGAGTCCAGGGGTCTCACCTACCCTGGCTCTCCCCTGAGCTGATAGCTTGCCAACAAGCCCATGGCAAAGCCTGGCAAAACTACAAATCCACGCTTCTCCCAGGCAACTATATCACCTACTGCATGCTCTGCAACAAGTGCACAAAGGCCATCTGCTTAGCTAAGGCAGATTATTTCAACAACACCCTAAATGCAAACCTTGGGGGTCCTTCTAAATTCTGGAAAGTCATTAACTCCCTCTTCACCCCCCAAACAACAAGCCCCCCTCCTCTCCTCATCTCCAAAGGGACTCTCCTCTCTGACCCCCTGAAGGTAGCCTCAGTTTAATTCCTATTTTACTAGCTGTGCCCAGGCCTTCCTAGATTTCCTTCCTCCAGCAACCACACCCACTCTCCAGACATCTATCCATCTTGCAACTAGTAAGAGTCCTTTTTCCTTCAAACACATCTCCCCTGCCGAAACCCTAGATGCCCTTCACTCCCTGAACCCCTTCAAAGGCAAATCCCTTGATGGTCTGGATAACAAACTCCTCTTCCTATCTTCCCCCACCATTGCTTCTCCCCTCACGGCCCTACTAAATCTCCCTTTCTCCACTGAGTCACTCCCCTCCAAATGGAAGCATGCCACTGGCATACCCCTCCCTAAAGATGGTGATCCTTCCTTCACAACTAACTACCATCCCATCTCCCTCCTCCCCACCCTCGCCAAACTTCAGGAACAACTAGTGCTTTGCCAACTCTCCCACTTTCTCTCTGAATCTAACTTCTTCACTCCTTTTCAGTCAGGTTTCCGAAAACACCATTCCACCACCTCCTACCTACTAAAGCTCACGGACTCCATCCTCACTGGCATGGATAAAAGACTAATCACTGCCTGCTATCTTCATTGACCTAGCAAAAGCCTTCTACACGGTATCCCACCCTCTCCTCCTATCCTACCTATCTGGGGCTGGGTTAGCAGTGTCTGCCACTAACTGGTTCAGTGCCAACCTTCTAAATAGAACCCAATCCACTAAAATAGTTGACCATACCTCCCCCCATCACCACCAGCATTCCCCAAGGCTCAGTTTTTGACCCCATCCTTTTCTCCATCCTTCTATATGATCTGCTTAACTCTTGCTCCACTACCGCAATTCATATGTACGCAGACAACATGGTCCTCTTTACTTCCAGCCGGACCCACAAAGAAGTCTCCTCCAAACTTCAAACTGATTTCAACAAAATCCAACGCTGATTCAATACCAACTAGCTCTCCCTAAACGCCAAGAAAACCGTCTCTATGACTTTCAGCACTAGACAGCATCTATCCAAACTCACCTCCCCCTGATCTTCTTTTTATCCTAAATAAGTCCATCCTCGATTAAGTGCCCTCCTTCAGGTATCTAGGGGTTTGGCTCGATCGCCACCTCTCCTTTTCCACACACGTGGATGCCTTCATTTAAAAGATGTGCCCAAAACTTGGTGCCCTCTATTGAAACTGCTCTAGTCTCCCACTACCGTTTTGATGGGAATTAGTCCAGAAAATGATTCTACCCCCCTTCGACTACTGCAATGTCATTTACAGCTCCGCTGCCAAGACCACCCTAACCAGACTTGACCCCCTCTTTAATGCTTTCTGCCTCTTCACCCTCAATGCGCCCCCCCGCTCACATAACTGCAAGCTCTACTGCTCACTGGCCCTGCCATCCCTGAGCAACCGGCATCTTGGCAGAAGACACCAGGAGAAAGGACTGCTGTGTGACTGGACTCCTCTGCTGGGACTAAAGTAGAAGAACTTTTGTACTTGGACCTTTAATTTAGGGTAAAAAAAACTAACATACAAAACAAAAAAAAAGTGTGTGTCTGTCTGTCTGGGTTAACTGAACTGAATGGGTATCTGAACAGTTATAGGTGTAAATATCAGGTGATTGAAAGGACTTAACTGCTGTGAGGTTTAAATTACTGGTAGAAAGATCTAGTAAGTAGGGGGAGTGGCTTAGCTAGAAGGAAGCTACATTTAAAGACTGCCTTAGAAAGATTCTGCTAATATCTTGGCAGAAGACACCAGGAGAAAGGACTGCTGTGTGACTGGACTTCTCTGCTGGGACTATATTGCCCTCCTTCCCTCCCCCTCCACCCCCGCACACAAAGCTAGCTCTATTTTTATAGGCACAGGATTTGACTGACAACAGGAACTTCCTGTTTGGGAGCAGGAAGTGAGTGATCACAGAACCACCAAAGACCCACCATCCTAGAAGGGCAGGAGAAGCTCTCCGGCCCCCTCTAGCTGCTGGAGGTCTGCCTCTGAGCAAGTAAGTTGTCCACTGAGAAATATAGGATATTCTTGTCTCAGAACAGGACAATCAGATGCTTTAAGGGCACACAGGCAGAAAGTAAGGAGAGATAGAGAGAAAAAAACAGAGGAAAGAGTAAGGATTGAAAACAGTTAAGGGGCCAGAAATAAGACATGATTGGAGTGGTGCAGTGCAGTGGCTGTGGAGCAGCAGTCTTCCGGGGAGACATTCTGGATGATGCGTTGTTGTCCCATCTGCAGGCACCTCTCTGGGCTGAGGGAGGAGGTTGCTCATCTCCAGGCTGAGTTGACCAGGATTTGTGGGACCTCCTCTTCCATCCAGGGACCACCAGTGCCACTGCCGTTGCCTCAGAGGTTGCCAAGAAAGAGGAGCGGTTGGACCACAGTGGGCTCAGGGAGGGTGAGGGTGGTGGAACAGAGGCACATCCCTCCAGTTGTACCTCTCCACAATTCCTATGCCATTCTGGCAAAGTGTCCTTTATGGAGGCACCTGCAGTGGAGACCAAGGAGGATGCTGGGAACCTCAACAAAGGAGACCGACAGGAGGGTGGCAGGGGACCCTGCAGGGGAAGGAAACAACTCCTGGTGGGGGACTCCATTGTTAGGAAGGTAGAACTGGGGGAGGAAGGGGAGAGGGAGGTAAGGTGCCTGCCTGGTGCCATGGCTTGGAGGGACAGGGAGGAATCCTCAGGATTGCCGGAGCAGCTGCACAGGGAGGGAGCTGGATGTCATTGTCCACCTAGGGACAAATGACCTGGCTAAGAAAGGGATTAGAAGTGCAGGAAGAGTTTGTGGAATTGGGGAGGGGCCTAGTCAGTAGCACGTACAGTAACCTTCTCGGAGGTGCTGCCCATCTATGGCATAGGAGAGGCTAGGGTGTTCCACACCATGGGATTCAATCAGTAGTTGAAAAACTGGTGTGAGCTCAGGATTTGGCTTCATTGGGGACTGGGGTCCACCTGGAGTGATGCAAGCCTATACTGGCATGATGGGCTGCATCTGTCCGGGGAACCAGGATCCTAGGTGATAGGTTTAAATGCTTCATTGGCAAGCTTTTAAACTAGCCAAGGGAGGCACTGAAAGGAGCAGGAAATCCTAGCCCCCAAATAATCACGGTAGTAAGTGCGGCAAACACCAACATAGAGGTGTCAATAGGGAGAAGGGCAGGGGTAAATGGAGAAAGTGACAAAGGCAAGAAGGACAGGGATGGGGCAAAGGAGTAAGGCCATCAGGAAATGGAGGGTAATGAGTACCAATGCCGTAGTCTGGGCAACAAGCTCCCTGAGCTGGTGGCCTTGATGGAAGAGGGATGCCTGGATATCGTAGCAGTCACAGAAACATGGTATACAGAGAACCATGACTGGGATGTTAACATACCAGGGTACATAACCTACAGGAGAGACAGGCAGGGGAGACGAGGGGGAGGAGTAGATCTCTATGTAAAGGAAGGGATAAAAGCAACTGAACAAAAGAGTAAAGAGGGAGGAGAGGAGGCACTGTGGGTCACCTTGGAGACTGGAAGGGCACCACAATCCGCACAGGGTTGTGTACAGACCCCATGTCAGGGGAGAGGAATGGACAAGGATATGATAGAAGGCATTCTTAGAATGGCAGAGAAAGGGAGATACTATTGATGGGAGACCTGAATATGCCAGATGTTAACTGGAGCAACATTGCTGCAGCCACATCCAAGAGCAGGGCCATTCTTGATGCCCTACAGGTGGCAGGCATTAGACAGCTAGTTTCAGAACCCACTCATGAGGGAGCGATCTTAGACCTCGTACTCTCAAACGGGGGCAGTGAGAGGATCTCAGATCTAGAAGTGGGTTGCCATCTGGGGACAAGTGACCATCAAACACTGTGGTTCACGTTAAACTCAGCTACAGAGTCAAGCCATACAAAAGTGAGGGTACTGGACTTTAGGAGAGCTGGCTTTGGCAAGATGGGAGAGTGCCTCAGAAAAGCACTAGCAAACAGGCTAGAAGGAGGTGTGGAGCAACAATGGAGAATCATCAAAACTGCCATCACAGAGGCAACAAGCCTTTGTGTGAAGCAAATAAACAAATCAAAATGAAAGAAAAAGCCACTATGGTTCTCAAAAGAGGTGGCTGTGAAAGTCAGGAAGAAAAAGATAGCATTCCAGAAGTATAAGGAAACACAGAAGGAGCAGGACAGAGAGCTGTACCAGTTAAGGCAGAAGGAAGCAGGGAGGGAAGTCAGAATAGCAAAGGCCCAAACTGAGGAAAAGATAGCCAACTCAGTTAAGAAGGGGGATAAAACCTTTTATAGGTACATCAGCGAGCGTAGAAAGACAAAGGGAGGGATAGTGAGGCTGAATAGAATGAACGGTGGGTGGGCAGAGGGGGACAGTGAAAAAGCAGGGATACTGAATGAATATTTCTGCTCAGTATTCACAAAAGAGGAGGGGGAAGTGCCTAATCCAATTAACAGAAGCACTCTTGATAGGGGGGTCTATCCCAGTCCTTTCACAGAAGAAAGGGTTCTGCAAGAACTCCTAAAACTGAAGGTGGACAAAGCAATGGGTTCTGATGGAATTCACCCCAGAATTCTAAAAGAATTAAGGGAGGAACTAGTGAAACCACTGGCTACTCTTTTTAATAAATCGTGGGAGGATGGTGTAGTACCCGAGGACTGGAGGAAGGCGGATGTGATTCCCCTTCACAAAAGTGGGACCAAGACAGAGGCAGGAAACTACAGACCTGTCAGTCTGACCTCTGTGGTAGGGAAAGTGATGGAGTCACTTCTGAAGGAAAGAATAGTTGAGTACCTAGAGGCCAGTGGAGCACAGGACCCAAGGCAGCATGGGTTCACAGCGGAAGGTCATGTCAGACGAATCTAATAGGATTTCTTTGACTGCGTGACCAAAGTAGTAGACCAGGGAGGGCTGTGGACATGGCCTACCTAGACTTTAGCAAGGCATTTGACACAGTCCCACACAAAATATTAATAGTCAAATTAACCAGCCTGGGAGTGGGTCCCAGGGTGGTAGCCTAGATAAAACATTGGCTGCACAACAGGACACAGTAGGTAATTGTAAATGGAGTCACTCTGAAGAAAGAGGTTACTAGTGGAGTACAGCAGGGGTTCAGTATTGGGTCCAGTCCTTTTAGTGTCTTCATCAGTGACATTGCAGAGGGACTGGAAGGAAAAGTATGCCTTTTGCAGATGACACAAAGATCTGCAACAGGTTAATACACAAGGAGGCGTGGAAAGGATGAAAAGGACTTAAAAGTTGGGGAATGGTCAGAAGTATGGCAGCTAGGATTCAATGCAAAGAAGTGCAAAATAATGCACCTGGGAAACAAGAACCCAGAGGAAAATACACAATGGGTGGGGAGGTAGCAACAACAACAAAAAGGAAAGGGACCTGGGGTAATCATATCAGATGACCTTAAGGTTAGCAAACAATGAGAAGGCAGTAGGGAGAGCTGGGGGTATACTGGGATGTATAGGGAGAGGCATCAGCAGCAGAAAACAGGAAGTTGTTATCCCTCTGTACAGACAGTTGGTGAGACCCCATCTGAAGTACTGTGTCCAGTTCTGGAGACCCCATCTCTGCAAGAACGTTGACAGGATAGAGGTAGTCCAGAGGAGGGCAACTAAAATGGTGCAGGGTCTGCAAAAGAAGCCGTATGAGGAGAGACTAAAGGATCTTAGTATGTATTCCCTTGAGGAAAGAAGGGAGAGGGGAGACATGATAGAAACGTTTAAGTTCCTCAGTGGAATCAACAAAGTCCAAGAGGGTAGCATCTTTCCAGAAAAGAGACTTGCAAGAACAAGGGGACACAATTTAAAAGATAGAAGGAGGCGGTTCAGGGCAATGTGAGAGTATTATTTCTGAGAGGAGTAGTGGATGCATGGAACAGCCTTCCTGAGGAGGTTATGGGGTCTAAAACTGTGGGAGAATTCAAGAATGCATGGGACAGACATAAGGCAATTCTTGGTGGGGGTAGAAAAGAAATAGGCTGTTGGTTAACTAGGATCTACGGCCTATCCTGTAGGTAGGGAAATGGGCAGACTAGATGGGCCAAGCAGTCCTTATCTGCCACCAAAGTCTATGTTTCTATGTAACCGGCGCCTAATTCATAGTGCCAAATTCGCTTCCAACTTCTGGCTCGGCTCCCTCCCTTCCTACCTCCCATCCTCCCTATCTTCCCCTCCCACCCCACCCACTCCATCAGGTCTTCTGATGCTAGGCTATTGGTCATCCCTCACTGTAGGACTACCGCTGGCCAATCAGCCTTCTATTACCTCTTCCCTAAACTCTGGAACGGCCTGCCTGTTCAGATCCGCCATTCATCATCCAAACACTTCCTATCCTCTGCCCTCACTAACTTCCTTGCACCAAATTGCAACTGTCTCTGACCCCCCAATAGCTTCTCTTCTACCATCCCCCCTTAATGCCTGACCAATGGCTCGGCCTTTGCCTAATTGTCTGGCTTATAAGCTGCTCTATGCACTTACACTCACTCCCACTCTCTTATTTCCTCCTAATCTCTCCCTTCCCTCCCCCCTCCTTCCTAAGTAACCCACGCTCTTCAGCCTCAAGCACTGCTACTGCTCCCCTCCCCTCCCCATCCCACCCTTATCACCCCCATCTTCTTCCTCCAACTCCTACTGTCAACTTGGTGCATCTCATTTCAGCTCAAGTCCTGTTACTGGCACTCAAGTATTGTTACTGGCACTTACATAATCATGCATTAACCCTGAAGTGTTCCCATGATCTGTATTCCCTGTCCTTGATGTTCAATTACTGTACTGTTTCAAATATTGTAAAAAAGTGCTAATGTAATCCCACCCAACTATGTACATTATCTGTATTGCGCTATTCAATATTCAATGTTTGTATGCAGGCCTGCATCCATTTGTAACCCTTCCCCCCAGGTCACACAGTGACATGAGCATCTTTTTGTTCAATGTGCCTTTCCTGGTGAAACATTTTCAATAAATAAATAAATAAAGGCCAGACCCTCCAAGTTGTTGGAATAAGCACAGTCCTGCAGCATTATGATGTATGTGGGTATATTTACATAGTGTCTACAACTACCCAACTCTAATCCTCCAACTGCTACACTGTATTATGTCCTCTGTGCCTGGTACTTCTATACTGTATGTACTTTCTTGCATTATGTACTCCATTACTGTGTTCTGGTCCTCACTACTAAATGTTGTACTTATAATGTCCTTGCAGTCTGTCCTACCCCAGGATGCATCTGGAATTGAGCAGTATTCTTCTTAGTATGCTTTCCTTGTAAAACTTTAAAATAAATTAATTACTGACTATGCAGGACGGTATATATTGGAGGGGAGGGATGGGGAGGGTAAGGGAGGTTATAACCATAAAGACTTGTATTCAGCAATAGATATGTTACGATACTAATGATGAATTGAATGGTTTTACTAGTATTTCTTTTTTTCTTTCATTGATATGTATGACATAGAAACTAATGTTATTAAGACTGTTTCAGATCTTGTCAAGATTATAATAAAAAAGATTTGTTAAAAAAAAGTTGGAAGTCAAACATTTTAGACCTGCAAACAAACCTGCAATTGCCATTTAATGAGGTTCTAACATTCTTTTCATCATAACTTACTTATGCTGAATGAAGGCAAACTCAGGTTATGCTGTTCAGTACCTCTTATCACTTAAACTCTTGAGGCAGGATTCACAAAGAAGATGAGCTCAGTGCTTCTCAGCTGCCCCGGTGCAGGGGAGATGCACTGAGTGCATATTGGGTGATTCACAGAGGAGGTGCAGGGAGATTCACCCAGCACATCCTGTCTGTGAATAGCACTGCTGGTGTGCCCAGCCCAGGATGTCCCGGAGCATCCCATGCTGCACCAGCGCAACCCCCTTGTCAGGCTGTGAACCCACTGGGGCAGGGCATCTCAGGATGCCCTGTACCCAAAAACATGATTCACAGCCAGAGGCATGCAAATGAGTCCATTAGGCATGCATGGTGCAATGGGGCCATTAGCATGCCATTATAGCCCCATCTGCATTGCGTCTGCAGGGATGCCCCAACAGAATGCACCACCTGTAGCCACCTCCCCTCCCTAGCCTGACCCCAGCCCGAGACATGCTGCTCCTGGTGGTTGTAAATGAACTGATGCACCCCCCAGCCCCTGTACAATGCCACTCTCAGTGGCAGTAAATGAAATGGTAACCCCCCCATCCCCCATGCAATGCTGCTCTCAGGGGCGGTGAATGTAAGATGAACCCACCCAAGCCCCTATACGATGCCGCTCCTGGCGGCAGTAAATGACATGTTGACCCACCAGCCCCTGTATGATGCCATTCCCAGCATCAGTGAATGAAAGATGAACCCCCCTCCCAGCCCCAAGCCCTTGGTAAAGCTGCCATCCATGGCAGTCAGCTGGTGCAGACATCCCCCTCCCAAGTACTCCCAACCCACCCCTCTCCCCAATCCCAGCAGGGTCCTACTGTTGGCGGACAGCTCATCCCACCCGCATACCGCCACAGCTGCCCACTGACAGAGCTGTCTGAGAATGACAGCAATCGTACAGTTCAGTAAGGTACTGGCCCCTGTTCCATAGCTGATTCTAGTGGGTGAGGTAACTGGCTGTATAAAATTTGCAGCTGTAAAGACATCCTTGTAGTTGCTTGCACTGGGGTAAGCCAGCTGACATTAAAGTCCTCTAGCAATATAACTTCTGAGTTAAGCTTCAGACTACTGATGCAGGTAAGGAATTAGTTCAGGCTTGTAGTCAGTTTGGGTGGGATATATACAGAGGCTATCATCAGAGCTTTGTTATGTGCCGCAAGAATGACTTTAATAGTAAGGACTTGAAGCTCGTCACTATTAATGGGCAAGGTCAGGGCGTGCCCTGTTGGAAAATCTTTTAGATAAAGGGCACAGCCACCTCCTTTTTTGGACAGTCGATCCTTCTGAAAGATAGTATACCCAGGTATTGCCGCAGCAGTGTCAGGGATAATTGGAGACAACCAAGTTTCAACTACAGATAGTACATCTGGGCTGTGCTGTGCTGTCCAGACAGTGAGGGCATCTCATTTTTTGGTAAGGTTGCTGATGTTGATGCTAGCTAGCGAGAGGGACCCTGTTCTAGGAAACTTTTTTCTAGATGGCCTTTTGCCTCAAGAGCTGGCCAATTGAAGTTAGGGAAGTTAAAATCACCCATTAAGATGTAATCATTACAAGTATCCATATTTTCTAGTTCATCCATAAATATTCTATTTTCCTTGACACCTAGACTGGGAGTGTGGTATCCTAGGCTTAATGTTAGAACTCATCTTGAGGTATGGATTTTTGATCATATGGTCTCACTTTTAGTATCCTCTTGCCTTATTTGATAACTTCCATACTTTTCTGCTATATATAGTGCTATGCCTCCACCTTTTTTATTTTCACAATTTTTGTAGATCTTTGTGTATCCAGGTTCATCATTGCACCAGTCGTTGTCAGTAAACCGTGTTTCAGTAACTCCACAAATTTCAAGTTTTTTCAAAGATAAAGTGTATATTAGTTCATCCATTTTGTTCTTTAAGCTCCTTGCATTAATTAGCAGGATCCTAAATTCACTAGTTTGTCTCTGGTACTTTGATGTTGGAGCTTACAATGCATCCAAATAGGACTTTTTAGGCTGTGCTTAGTATGCGTCTTTACTAAATTATGTGGTAATACCTTATTTGTTATGGATTGTGACTCAATTAGACATGGGATTAAAGATTCACTGCCCCCCATATCCTAGTTTAAATTTTAGAAATATAGAAGTTTATGTGATGTCCTAAGTGGGCTCTTCCTTGTTTACTTGAGGGAAGTCCATCTCTGCAGAAGAGGTCATTTTTGTTATCAAATTCTTCCCAGTGTGTGATACACTCAATCTCTTGCTTGAGACACCATATTCTTAACCAATTATTGATGTGTTTGATTTTGCATGTTTGCTGCATGGTAGCTCTGGACATAGGTAGTACTTCTGAAAGAGCTATCTCGCAACCTTGTTCCACCTTCGGTCACGTGGTGCAGAGCGACTAGAGACAGTGTTTTGTCAGAGCTCCCAGCCATCACCCTCTTCAAATCGCTTTTCTTTCCTACCAAAGTCTGCTGACAGACAGTTAAATTGCACCCAGAAGTTAGCCAAAGCTTCTACAACTACGGTGTGGTTTGAATCCGGCGGCAAATAAAATCGGAATGCAATGGAATCAGAAATGAGGTCTGCGGCCATTAAGCATACTCCGCCAACCACTCCGGAAAAATCCTCAAAAAAAAACAAGCACCAGAGCTCGGGGTGTGCCTCTAAACCAAACCTGCCCAGTGCTACAACGATCCCTCTCATGGAAGACCGCTTCCTTCAAGAATTGTTACCATTCAAGGAAACCTTGGAAGATATTTCAACAGAATTAAAATCGTTAAGACTAGACCTTAGCACTCTATACACTAGAATGGGAGACTCGGAAGCAAGGACCACCTCTCTAGAGAAATGGAGAGAGAGGACGGACCCAGAAATTGTTCAACTTCGACAGCAGAGTAACAAACTCCAGCTTAAAACAGAGGATCTGGAAGGCAGGAGCCGGAGGAACAATCTACTGATTATAGGCCTCCCTGAAGCTGAAGAAGGCTCCGATACAATCCTTTTCCTTCAGAAATTCTTGGTCAAAATAGTCGGCATGTCCTCTTTCAACCCACAATACCAGATTAAACGTGCTCACCGCTCACTCAGGCTGAAACCCGCACCCGGAGCTCCACCAAGGCCTATCATGGCTAAGTTTTTGAGCTACCTGGAGAGACAACACATTTTGGTCAAGGCACGAGAGCTGCAAGCAATTCTATGGAATGGGGCCAAGTTGAGAATAACACAAGATCTTCCCTATGAGATCTGGCAGAAACGTGCAGCTTTCCATCCCACGGTTAATAAATTGATCGCTGCCAGCATCCATTTTAGAATGCTATACCCCGCCAAGCTACAAGTATTTACGGAGGGGTCATGGCATTCATATGAGTCTCCTGATTAAGCTGCCTCAGACCTATCACATAAGTTGCCAAACCTATTTAAACTGGGATGAAAAGTTTCTGAGGGGTTAAAATGTCAAATACTTGGTTATAACTATGCTTTTGTTCTTGTACCTGTGGGCTAGTGTCCCTTTTCTTTTCCTTTCCTTCCTTTTCTTGTCTCGATGTTCCTGTAGGTGGGATAGGGAGGTGGGCTAGAGAGGCCTGTTAGAGCCTGGCTTCAGGTAGTAAACACGTGGTGAGTTCTCTCGGGGTGGGGGGGTAGGAACTTTTTATTCTGCTGATGTTGGTGCAGGTTGATAATTCGGGCGGACCTCTCGGGTCTCTCAGTTTGGAGCAGTCCTCCAGTCTCTTCCCCTTCCCCTCGCATCAGGCTGCAGATTTCACAGCGAGGAGAACATCTCATTTAAATATCACAGGCAAGAGATAGTGCCCTAAGGAATCAAGGCTTCTAAAGGGTAAGAGAAAATTTCTTGATTTTAAGATGGGGGGGGGATATTTTGGCAGGTGGAGGAGGGACTAATATTGTACAGGAGTTATTCGACGCTGGTTTTGGCAGGTCTGCTGTTTAGGCTAGAGGTCAAAATCAGTCCAGGCTGAGGTCTGGATTCCCCTATTCGTAACTTCGGGCATGGCACCCACACCAGAGACCGCCAGAGGTAACTGGTGTTATTATATTAACACCCCCTTTCCTTTCTGATACGTTAATGCCTGATCCAAGACTTTGGTTCTTTTAAAAGGTACTGGTTTGGTGTTAGACAATGCTTTAAGGCTCTGGTTCAAGTTAGAGGAGTGATGAATGGAATGATTCACACTTCAGGGGTTGAATTAGAATAGTGTGGCAAAATAGAGGTTAGCTGATACCACTGGGTTCCCCCCCCTTTTTTTTTTCCTAGGACTCCACATAAATATAAATAAAGTGGTAACCTTTCTTGTAGAAGACTCTGGAGATGAAACATATGCCCCTGAGAGGCTTAATCTATTTACCCTATAAAGGGAAGATATAGGTTATCATACGGCTCAGGAAATTCAATACCCTTACGGATGGTAGACTCCAGTGGACTTACTCGAATTTGCAACCCCTAGATAGGGTAGTAGGGGGCATCACGGGGTTTGGAGGGGCAATGGGGGGGCTCTGAGGGGGAGCTGTCTTGAGGAGGGCTGTATTGCACACCAGAGAGAAGGGCGAATGGCACCTTTCTTGGGAGGTATGGTTGTCAGAGGGTGCTCAGTGGCTATCAGTTATTAGGGTCAGCACCGAACCGGGGTATACCCTTCTGGTTTTGGTATTTTTGGATAAAGTCTGCCTCCCAGTGGATTGTTGTCTATGGGTCTCGGTCCCCTGACCTAAGGTCTAGAGTTCCCATTTTCCTAATGAGATCAGTTAGTAGGACCTTTGTATATAGTTGGTGGGATATAAGGTGGGAGGGGACTATGGAGTATAACCCTTTTTCATTCTGTTTGGTCTGTTAAGGGCAGGTGTCTTCAGATCGAAGGGTTTTTTATTCTGGTAAATGTTTTGGGACATGGGGGGAGACGGGAGGGTCATAATTATGGAACTACTCAAACACGGTGGGGGGTAGGGGAGATGTGCCTTCTGGGTGAATTTATTTTTTCTTTGCTGGGTAATGTCTCTCTGTTTCACATAATAATAAATGAGTATGATGGCGGTTAAAATTGCAACGTGGAACGTCAGAGGTGCCAGAGATCAGACTAAAAGACACTAGGTTCTCAAAAACTGTACCGTTATGAATATAGATATTCTCCTGATGCAGGAAACCCACCTTATGCCATCAGAAGTCAATGGGCGACGTCGGCAGGGTTATTCCAAAGTCTTCGCTTCTTATGGTACATCTTCCAGCAGAGGGGTAGCTATATTAATTAAAAGGCACATTTAATTTCTGGCAGAAGAGTGCTTAGTGGACCAAGAAGGTAGATTTATCATCGTTAAAGGCACCCTCAATAATACTAGGGTGGTACTAGGAGCAATTTATGGTCTGGTAGGAGGTGACCCAGATTTTCTTATGAGTTTGGCCGATAAATTGAGTGGGTTCTTGCCCTCTGTGTTAATACTCAGGGAAGACTGGAATATTGCCCCATCTCAGGACCTAGACAAATCCTACAGACCTTTAAAACCCCTGTCTCCTTCACAACTTGCTTTGAGGGACTTTATGTACTTATTAGATCTATGAGACCCTTAGCGTATATTAAAACCCTAGCGACAACTTTTTTCTTTTTATTCCCAAGTCCATCGGTCGTGGTCTAGAATTGATTTTATCTTAGTTAGCAACACACTCTTACCTGGTATCATACAGTCAGGAATAGAACCAATTGTGATCTCGGACCATTCTGTTGTATGGACCTTGATATCCCCTGACCCACATGTACAAAGAGACTCCATTTGGAAACTAAACACACAACTTTTAAAAGAAGAGCATATAGTTTCTCATATTAAATCGCTAATAGCCTCTTTCATAGATACTAATTTGGAGTCAATCACTAGGGAATACTTGATCTGGTGTTCCTTTAAATGTCTTATAAGGGGGGAATTTATTAAGTTAGCGTCGAGGAGGAAAAGACAGAGGGAGACTAAGATCATGTCACTATCGAATCAAATTAGACTAGCAGAGAACAAATTATCCTCCACATCTTCCCAAACAGACTAGGAAACCTTGTTGAAGCTCAGGAATGATTACTCTGACCTGTTAAGAGATAAGGCAGAATATGCCATCCTTAAAACCAAAGCTCGATACTTTGAACAAGGAAGAAAAAACCGGGTAGGATGTTAGCCCTCGACCTGAGGGAAATGGAAGGATTAAGATGGATCCCTTCCTTAACCTCTCCTGATGGTTCTCTCAAGACTTCTCCTCGGGATTTCTCCCAGGTCTTCGAGTCTTATTACCGAAATCTCTATAATGTCGATACCTCCCGTTCCTCCCTTTCTCGTATCAAACAATTTTTTGATGGCCTTCCTCTCCCTTCCCTGAAACCCCAGCAGGGGGAGTTCTTGATCTCTCCCATTACACTGGCTGATGTGGAGGAAGCAATCTGAGGACTAACTCTGGATAAATCTCCGGGACCTGATGGTTTCCCTTCCAACTTTTTACAAAGTTTTTTGCAAAGAGATTGCCCCCCTTCTCCTGAAACTCTTTGACTACATGCTCGCCTCTGACCCCCTCGACCCCTCTTTGCTGGAAGCCACCATTGTCCTGATTCTGAAACCAGATAAGTCTCAGACAGACCCAGCAACTTATCGCCCAATCTCATTATTAAATTACAATATTAAGATTTTAACAAAAATTCTGTCCCTTAGAATCAAACAGATATGGTCCAATTTGTTAAGTCCCGAACAAGTGGGTTTTATTCAAGGTAGATCTCCTGCCGATCATCTGCGTACCCTATCGCATATTTTCCAAGCTGCCCAGGACTCCCAAGCTCCCATGGTTTTGGTTTCACTAGACGCTGAGAAGGCCTTTGATAGGGTTCATTGGGACTTTCTCTGGTTCACCCTTGGGAGAATGGGTTTTCCAGACACTTTTATACAACAGATCAAGACCGTTTACAAGCCCCTATGGCAAGAATTTATTGCAATGGGGTCTTTTCCTTTCAATTCCCCTTATTCACTGGGACTCGGCAGGGGTGTCCCCATCACCTTTTCTGTTTAACCTATACCTAGAACTTCTTTTATTTGAGTATCAAGAACTCACCCCAAATTATAGGATGCCCAATCCATCAGCAATCTCTGACATTATCAGCTTATGCTGATGACATTCTATTACATTTGGCTAATCCCGAGCTCTCTTTAACACATGCATTACATATTATAGATCGGTTTGGTTAGGTGGCCAGTTATAAACTGAATTTATCTAAATCAGTCATATTCCCTTTAAATGGCAGTATGCTCCACGCCAGTTTTACCTGGTTTGGGATGAAATGGGCCTCTTCCTCCTTTAAATATTTAGGAATTCATCTCACCAAAGATCCAGAAGACTACAGGAAACTCAATCTGGATGACTTAATATCCAAGATACAGCTTGATCTCCAAAGATGGGCCGTCCTCCCTTTGTCCCTCTGGGGTCGTATTAATATTATTAAAATGAATGTACTACCGTGGGTATTTTATCCACTAAATTTACTGAATATATGTCTCCCCCTATCCTACTTTCAGAAGCTTCACACTACTATCTCCAGATTCATTTGGAAAGGTAAACAACCCAGGAAGGCATTTCTCAAACTTAACCTGCCCAGGGAGAAAGGGGGTCTCCGTCTCCCCAATTTTATGTTATATTACTGGGAAAACCATATTTCCAAAATTGGGAGGTGGCATGAGGTCAGGACTGATGAATACCTTCCAGTTTGGCTAAAGTTGGAGAGAGGGATGATGGATAAATACAGGTTCCAGGCACCCAGAGTTTTTTATTACTCTTTTGCTGCACTACCCTCTTGTATACAAAGTAATGCTATCGGGACCTCTATCAAGGTGCTGACTCAATGCTGGAATTATTTCAATATCTCACCAAAAAAAGATATGGCCCAACCCCTCACCTTGAATCCAAACATTAAGATTGGAGGTTCCCCTCTCTCTCTGGATTGGCTCCCACAATTACGGGAGTGCTGTGTGGAGAATTTGTTCTCCCAAGACTCCCTTCTTTCCTCGGTAGATATAATGATTAAGTTCAATATCCCTCAGAAACTCATTTTTAAAGTGTTTCAGCTGAGACATCTTATTGTCTCCAAATCTGGTTCCTCAGTTATCCCATCCCAAGTCAGGCCATTCCTAGACCAGATACAAGAACATGCCAATAAATCCCATGGGGTTTCCAAGATACATTCCTTTCTATTGGGTATTAAATATCCCAACTCCCTCATTGGCTCCAAAATTTGGTCCTCTCTTCTGCCAAAATCCCCTTTTGTGTGGGCGCGGATTTGGGTAGACATGTATAGGTATCTTACCCAAGATAGGCATAGACTCGTTCAATATCATATATTGAACAACTTGTACTATTCTCCGGTTAAGTTGGCCAAGCTGGGAAGATTACCTTCGAATACCTGCACAAGGTATGGCACAGCTGAAGGGAACCTGGTTCACATCTTCTGGCACTGTGACAAAGTGGCTCCATTATGGCAATCAATTCAATCTAACCTAGATCCCCTTTTGGGACTAAGAGATTTATTAACTATAGAGGTTTGTATTTTAGGGATGTATTCCGACATTCAAGTTTTAGAGCGTAGGTTTCACATTGCTCTAATCTCTATAACAGTTAAAAGTCTGATTCTCAGACACTGGATGGACCAACTGCCCATTAAATATGCAGAGTGGATCAAAGAAATATCTCTTTGCTTCAGGACTGAAAAGCTAATAGCTAGTTCTAGGAACTCTCTGAATTTGTTTGACCAGAAATGTGGCAAATTGTATGCTTTATATTTGAATTAATTCATGTATGTGTATATTTCTGGTCGGGTGGGTTAGTACTACCACACATTGATACTGACCATTCTATATTGATTATTTTCTGAAAGTCCTGTATGTTATTTGCCAATCTCCCAGAAGGTGCATCATGGGTGGAGGGGAAGGGGGATACAGGAGTGTGGGGATCGGTGGGGGAGGTTCTTTCTCTTTTCCAAGAACAATGTACTCTACATTCGGGAATCCTATTTATATTTTTGCTTTTACCGGTGATGTCCATCAATGGTCTATGTTCTTGACGTTGTTACTGTTGTTTAAATAAAATTGAATAAAGATCTTGAATTAAAAAACACCTTGTTCCACCTTCCTGTTTGTGACAGCCACAAATTCCTGTTTAATTTGGTGATCATTTTGGTGCATTATATTATTGTATAATCACAAGCCCCCACCCCCCCCATTTTTAAGTATTTATTTGGGCATCCTGGAGATGTCTGAGATTTTAGCACCTTTAAAACATGTCATGGTCCTATTATTTTTGTCACTATCACAAATAGCTCAGTCTAAATGTTTAACAATAGAATCTACTAATATAAAGATTTGTTTGGTTGAAGCATAATTGTTATCATTTGTTTCCATAGTGTTCTCCATTTTTATTTGTATATTTTGAGATATATTGACAGCCCTGTGATCTATATTGCTGAGTACAGGGTCTAGCATATCTAGTTGTTCCTGAGAAGCTGTGGGTACTGCTTCATTGACCTCCACTCTGTTAACAAGTGGGTCAAAGTGATTATAGACCGGTATGGGGAATTGATTTGTTTGTAAGCGAGGAACAGGAAGAAGATCCTTATTACTTATAGTATTGTCTGGTATTGTGGTATTATATGTTTAGATTTATTTACATTTATTTCTGATCTCTCTTTTAATCTACTTTCCTTTCCTTTTGGCTCAGCTCTAAGTCTATGAGCCTGCTGTTAAACATGTTAATTTCCACCACCATGTTTGCATTTTGTAAGCATTTCTGACATCTAAACATAGTAACAGGATTGATATCTGTAGTGATAGAATACCGGCAGCAACTATCACCCTTGTCCCCTATCCATCCATCAGTTATAATAATGTCCATCATGTTAGTTCTTATGTTTTATCACAGTAATATTGTTTACTGCAGATTGTACACATTGAGTCCTAATTATATGCAGTTATTAACTCAATTATAATTTACTATTAAGCAATAGTACTCCAATAGTTCTCCCTGAAAGGAGTTATGAGGGCCTCACCGAGAATCAGTTGTTGAAATATCCTTCTTGTGTTCCTGATACACTGCACATGCCAAACACACTAAACACATGACAGACATGCATGTCTTTGCATATGTCTTCTCAAGTGGCACACATCCTGCTCACGGCAGGGTTTATTTTAATAGGAGAGATACCCCAGGAGTAACCTAGGGTGTCACAGTATTGCACACATAGTAAAAATAAGTTTAAAAATCTCCCGTTTCCAAATTTATGGATGTAGACCACTCATACATGGTCCTGGCAATCCATAAATGTTGCAATTTGTGCCCAATGTTTAAAAATGAACAGTCATGCTTGAGCTGCAGTTCACTATAGTTGGGGGCTCAAACTACAGTTCACTCTGCCTACTTCCAAGTCAGAAATAGGGCTCCAATAGTGCAGACAATCACATACAAACAACAGATCTTAATGATTTGACAATAAAAATCTCAGCATTATCCTTGTCCCCTTGCTGGTATGGCCTCCAGAATTGGACACCATATTTCAGTACCATGGTTTCTATAGTGGCAGGATCACTTCCCTCCTCCTGCTTGTGAATTCCCTCCCAATGCATGCTAGCATTCTGCATGCCTTTCCTGCAGCTCTGTCACATTGAATCCAGACTTTCAGGTTGTCTGAAATAGTGATCCCCAGGTCCCTTTCCTGTTCCATTACCTCCAGCTCCTACCCACCATGCCGGTATGTCACCTTTGGATTATTTTGCCCTATGTGCATAATTGTGCACTTTTTTATATTGAACTGCAGCTGCCATCTTTCTTACCACTCCTCCAATCTTACCAAATCCTTCCTCATATCCTCCACACCCACCTTCTGCTGTATCAACCCTATTGCTGCATATCTTCATGTCATCAGTAACCACACACACTCTTTTCCTTGGAGACCCTCCATGATGTCCCCAATGTACATGTTATAGAGTATGGGTCCCACACAGACTGCTGGGGAACACCGCTTGACACCCTTTGTTCCTTTGGGTGCACCCCATTCACCACAACCCTCTGCGTCCTGCCCTCCAACCAGTGTTCTAACCAGCTTGTGAGCTTGCTCCCCTCTCCTAAGCTATCTACCTTGCCTATCAGCCTCCTGCGGGGGTTGGTGTCAAATGCCTTCTTAAAGTCCAGATAGGCCACATCCACTGCCCCCTCCACTTGGTCCCACATCTCCACTTGTCAAAGAATTCAATCAGGTTTGTCTGGCAAGACCTGCCACCTGTCAATCCATGTTGATTATCATTTAGGAGGCCCTCCCACTCAAGATATTGGATCAGCCTTTCCTTAATAAGTGTCTCCATTAGTTTTCTGACCACAGAGGTTCAGCTCCTGGGCAGTAGTTTCAAAGCTCCTCCCATCCTCCTCCCTTATGTAGGGGTACTTCCTCAGTCCTCTTCCAGTTTTCAAGAACCCTTCGCTTGTGTAGTGACAGATTAAATAACCTTATGAGTGGTGTTGCTAATTCCTGTATTAATTCTTTGAGTACCCTTTGGGTGAATCCCATCCAGACATATTGCCTTATCCATCCATAGCTTTTCTAATTGTTCCAGTACCCTAGCCTCCATAAAGGGACTTGATTCCATCTCACTACCCATTCTTCCCCTACTTTCCAACTTCGGCCCCTTCCCTTCCTCACTGTGAAGGCCGATGTGAAGTATCTGTTCAGGACCTTGGCTTTTTCTATATCTCCTTCCACCATCGCCCCCCCCCCTTGAGCTTCACAATCACTCACTTCCCCTTCCTTCTGTCACTCACATATCTGAAAAACCTCTTGTACCCCCTTTTTGCTTCTCTTGCTGTATGCCCTCTGCTTCAGCCTTTTCCCATCTTATCACTTTCCCCACGTCCCCCAGTTTTTCCTTATGCATCCCTATCAGCCTCCTTTCTGCAAAGCTTTCTGTACCTTAAACACCTTCCTGTTCTCCCTAACTGCACTCCTCACTTCATTTACGAACCAAAGTGGCTTCCTCTTGCTCCTTTTCTTGCTAACCATCCTAACTCACACTTCTGTCTTGTTCAGTATTCCTCTCTTTATTTCCCCCCAGATTTCCTCCACATCTTCCAAGTCTTCCTTCCCCTCTAGTTCCTCTGAACCATTGCCCTCATCCTCCTAAAGTCTGCCTTTCTAAAGTCTAACACTCTAGTGTTGGATCTGCTCTTATCATGGCCATTTCTGATTCTAAAGTTTACTGTCTGATTGTCACTGTCGCCCAAATGTTCCCCAGCCTCCACCCCCTCGACATTGTCACCATTTGTCATAATCAGGTCAAATATGACACTCTCTTTAGTTGATTCCCTAACCAGTTGGCTGAAGAAAACTTCTTGCAAGGCTTCCAGAAACTCCCTACTTTTTTCTGTTGATGCTGCCGGGATGTCTCATGCCATGTCTGGTAGATTTAGGTCTCCCAGCACCACGATTTCCCCTTTGTTGGCCATCTACTGTATCTCCCTTGCTGCCTGCCTGTCTATTTCCTCCCCCCCAACTTCACAGCCTTCACCCCCCTATTTTTCTTAAAGTCACCCAGATGGTCTCTGCTGGTCCATCCCTTCCCCAGCACATCATCGCCCTAATCCCAACTTTTACATAAAGGGCAACCCCCTCTTTCTCCTATCCTGTCCCACCTGTACAGTACATATCCAGGTGCTTCCACATACCAGCTGTGGTTTTTAGTCCACCGGGTCTCTGTCACTGCAATTAAGTCCAAGTGATTCTCCTCCACCACCAACAATAGCTCTCCCATCTTATTACCTAGACTCCTGGTGTTTGTTAGCAAGCCCTTCCTCCAGCCCTGTTTCTATCCTTTCCACCCTCTTTTGGCTTCTCTCACCCGCAACTGTGGAAAAGAGTGAGTCAGGTCAGATCCTCCTGCCATCCCCTACTGGGCTACACCTAGCTTTGCCTTCCCCTCTCCTCATTTAGAGTCATTCCTAGTATTTTACCTGTGTATCCCTGCAGTTTCCATATCAAAATTCTACCCCCCTTGTCATTTATATGCAACCTGTCCCTCAAATACAAATGCTGGTCCACCCATGTGTCCCCCTACCTCCTATACATTCGTAGCTCTCCCTCCTACACCACCGCATTGGCCAGTGGTAGTTGCTGTACCTTATTTCCATTTGATCAAATGCTCCTTTAAATCATAGATACATAGATACGTAAACACTGTCAGCAGGTAAGGGCCTATGCCCCACCCATTCTGCTCATTTGAGCTTGGAAGTTCATTTTATGTTTTCCTAGAAGTCTGTTTCCCCTTACCCCTGACCTTTAGAATTCCCTTATGTCTATCCCATACATTCTTAAATTTCATGAGTGTTTCAGCCCCCACCACATCTTCTGACATGGTGTTCAACTTGTCCACCACCAATCAATATTGGAATCAATATTCCATCTTGCAAAATCTAAATAAAATTTCCTCTTGGTTATTTTCCTACAGTCTCATTATCCCTGTATTCATCACACTGCATTTCATTTCAATGATCAGTTAAAACCTCACCTCATTTCTTCATTTTTGCCAGCTACACTCCGTGGGTTTTATGATGTCCTATTTTAAACAATTCTAGCCTGTAATACATATGAATGCAGCCCTTCTGTAATTTAAACAGTTTTCCCTCCATTAAAAAAAAAACAAAGTTTGCAAGCAATTTACTGCTGTTGTGGATGATAAGTATTTACTCTGCTTCCTGAAAAAGTGTGTAGGTTCCAGCCAACTCCTTGTGAGCACAGGCTTGGCAGCCATTTGACATTCTCTGATTTTATATAATGGTGGGCATGATGTCATGGATGATGTCAGCACTGTCTCTGCCCTACAGTTTTGCTGCTAATGCCTGTAAACCACAGAGAGTAGGAAGAGATCAGTTTTACAGGCAGTAACATAGAAACAACATAGAAACATAGACTTTGACGGCAGATGAGGACCATATGGCCCACCTAGTCTTCCCGATTCCTACCTATCTGATAAGCTGCACTTTCCAGTTACCCAACAACCTACTTCCTCCTACCCCTCACTAAAATTGTCTTATGTCTGCCCCATGCATTCTTAAATTCCCCAGCTGTTTTTGACCCCATAACCTCCCCAGGAAGGTGGTTTCATGTGTCCACCACCCTCTCTGTGAAAAGGTATTTCCTCACATTGCTCCTAAGCTGCCCCTCTCTATCTTTAGATTATGATCCCTTGTTTCTGTACATCTCTTTTTCATAAAGATGCTCCCCTCTTGGACTTTGTTGATCCCCTTGAGGTACTTGGAAGTTTCTATAATGTCCCACCCTCTCTCTTTTCCTCAAGGGCAGGGTTCGACCTTAACATTGTTTTACTAGCCCTGAACCTAGTGCAAATTGACCAGAGCTAGTGCAGCTAACCCTCTACTTGTCCGTCTTGACTAGTGCAGATTTTTCATGGCTGTTAATGAAGTTGAAAAAGTCCCTACTTTAGCAGGCTGTAGTCCTTTTGCTAATTTCCCTCAGTGTTCCAGGTGGCCTGGTGTGATTAGCTGCTCATTAAGAGCTGCAATTATCTGGCAGTTCAAGAGGGAGATCCAACAAAAGACTCAATGTGAGTCGTTATCCCTCAGTTGTTAGGACATTTAACTAGTGTGAATGCTGTGATCAAGGGTAGAGTGGTTAAGTCACTCTCTAGCTTCTAGATTGCTGAAGCTGTCTTTGATTTATCCCACAATATTAAGACCAGTGTGCCTCATTTCCCAACCTTTTAAGTGCCTGTATCCAACACTGCAGTGACAGAACGCTATCATGTATACACTGCCTGCCCAGCCAGGTGATCTGTCCACTACATACTTTCTCTGGACACCACTGCAGACTAGGCTCTGAAGTGGCCATCCACAGACCCATAGCTGCCATTACTAACTGGTATAGGGGTTCACAGCTCCTCTTCATGGATCACACCAGTCAATGCCATTAATGCAGTACCACCCAGCATGTCATTTCATCCTAAAAACAATGCTTTGGAGCATGTATGATACAAAGCAAAACCATAGTAAAATATATAATTTGAACGGTTTAAAAAAAAGGTATTCCTGGTGTGCATAGATCATCCTATATAGAAAGAGAGGAAGTGCATTATCATGCCTGTATACTGCTCCCCTTTGACTGGTGAAAAGACAATTATGAAAAATCTGTTTTTGTTAGGGCAGAGCATGTTAAATCAATAATTTTGTGCCTGATATATATAAACACATATGTCAAAGTTTCTTACATCCCAAGCTCCCTGTGTTTGTTTAACTCTCTCCCCCAAAATCCTAGAACTTTTCCTGGCTTGCTTCGCAGTGTAAGAAAACTTCCAGAATGCAGTTCTGGTTAATCACAGGGTGGGGGATGAGCGTGTCTTTCTCTGCCTGATTCTGTACATTGCCCTGCAGGTCAGGGTGGGACTATGCTGATGTGCATGATGACGTTGGCTATTGTGTGTGCAGAGCTAGAACTGACTGATTGAACATTTGCTATTATGGTATTCTCTGGTTTGGTGAGGAGGGCATGAAGAAAGAGGAAGCAAGGGGCACATGATAAAAAACAAGGGGGGTACACGCTCTGCCTGTGATTGAACTGCAGTCTTTTTTTTTTTTGCTAGGGCAGGACGCAATGTGGGAGCAGGATAAATATGCAATAAAAAGATTATTTCTTGGCTTGCATTTTTCCCGTATAATCAATCAAAATTTACCATTATTATTGTGGGCTAGTGCAACCATCTGCAGGCTAGAGCAATTTTTAATCAACTTGTCCAGCTGGCTAGTGCAAAAAAAAGTTAAGGTCGACCCCTGCTCAAGGGTATAGATATTAAGCTCCATTAGTTTCTCTTCATATGGCTTATGTTGCAGACCCTGCACCATTTTACAAGAAAACAGGGAGGAGGGAGGACAGAGAGGAGTACTTGACAGAATCGAAGGAGGTGACAAGGGCAGTAAGGGGAGCCAAAGCATCTACGGAACTCAGGCTGGCACAAGGCATTAAGAAGGGGGAGAAGGACTTCTTTAAGTACATCAGGGAGAAAAGGAGCTGTAAGAACCACATAGTAAGGATTAGGAAGGAGGGTTGGGTGGAAATAAGGTGCGATAAGGCGGAAGCACTAAATGGTACTTCTGCTCCAGTATTTACTAAAGAGAAGAGGGGGTGACACCAAGATGGGTGAAATGGCAGACTAGGGGAAGTGGTGACAGATAGGGAAATCATGGAGGGCAGAGTTCGAGAGGGTTTGAAGGCACTGAGGGTGGACAAGGCACCAGGCCCAGATGGCATCCACCCCAGGGTACTGAAGGAGCTGGCAGAGGTCCTTGCAGGACCTTTGGCAGACCTATTTAATGTCTCACTATATTCGGGCTGTGTACCTCAGGACTGGAGGATGGCTCATGTGGTGCCCCTCCACAAGAGTGGCCCCAAGGATGAACCGGGAAACTACAGACCAGTGAGCCTCACATCCATCGTGGGTAAGCTAATGGAGACTATCCTGAAGGAGAGGCTGGTGGCCCTCTTAGAGGCCAAGGACTACAGGACAGCAGACAGCATGGCTTCATCGTGGCCGATCCTGCCAAACCAACCTGGTCGGGTTCTATGACTGGGTAACTAGGTAACTGGACAGGGACATGCAGTGGATGTCCTGTATCTGGACTTCAGTAAGGCATTCGACTCAGTGCCACATGGAAGGCTGGGAAGGAAGTTAGTAGGCACAGGGGCAGGTGCAATGCTGGTGAGATGGGTAGGAAACTGGCTGCAGGGAAGGCAACAGAGGGTGGTGGTGGGTGGGGAGCTCTCACACCCAAGGGCAGTGACGAGCGGTGTCCCACAGGGCTCGGTGTTGGGACCAGTGTTGTTTGGGATATTCATTGCAGACATATCATGGGACATCAAGAGCAAGATCAGTCTGTTTGCTGATGATACCAAGGTTGGCACGGTGGTGGATGACCTAGGGGGATGGCAGGGGTTGCAGGATGATCTGGCAAAGCTTGAAACCTGGTCAGACACCTGGCAACTGGGCTTTAATGCCAAAAGTGCAAGGTGATGCATTTTGGGATGAAGAACCCAAGGAGGACTTACCAGCTAGGGGGGTGCAGCTAGCCAGACAGAGGAGGAGAAGGATCTGGGTGTGCTCATCACAGGGTCAATGAACAACTCGGCACAGTGTAGGAAGGCAGCTGCAAGGCCAACAAAATGCTGGGTTGTATTGCAGGGGTATATCCTCAAGGATGGAGGAGGTGATTCTGCCACTGTATAGGTCATTAGTTAGGCTACACCCTGGAGTACTGCGTGCAGTTCTGGCGTCCGTGATCTGAAGAGGGACATTAAGTTACTGGAGGAGGCAGCGCAGGGTGACAAAGATGATCAAGGGTCTGGGGACTTATCATATGAGAGGAGGTTGAAGGAGTTGAACATGTACTCACTGGAGGAGAGGAGAGGAGAGACAGGGGACATGATTGAAACCTTTAAATACATGAAAGGAATAAACAAGACAGGTACAGAGGGCTGTTCAAAGTAAGGGAGGGAGGGCCACCAGGGCCATGATATGAGACTGGGTGAGGAAGGTTCCAGGAGGGAGATGAGGAGACACTTTTACAGAGAGGGTGGTGGCTGGGTGGAATCCGTTACCTGCAGAAGTGGTATGCAGTAGAACAGTGGACTGCTTCAAACGAGGATGGGACAGGACAAGGGGGAGGGTTAATGAAGGGAAAGGGTGGAAGGGAGGGGCAGCTGCAGAATAAGGGGTGCTAGCTGCACATTCGAGCAGACTTGATAGACCTCTAGGCCTTTATCTGCTGGCAAATTTCGTATGTTCGTATGTTCGTATTTTAGTTGCCCTCCTCTGGACTGCCTCCATCCTGTCTATGTTCCTGAAGAGATGGGGTCTCCAGAAATGTATGCAGTACTCCAGATGGGGTCTCAGCAACTGGCTGTACAGAGGAATAACAACTTCCCAATTTCTACTGTTGATGCCTCTTCATATACATCTGAGTATCCCCCTAGACCTCCTTATTGCATTCTAACATTGCTTCCCTACCTTAAGGTCATCTGATATGACTGCCCCCAGGTCCCTTTCCATTTGTGTTGTTGTTAGTACCTCCCCCAACATTGTGTACTCCTCCCTTGGGTTTTTGCTTTCCAGGTGCATTACTTTGCACTTTTTTGCATTGAATCTAAGCTGCCATATTTTTGACCACTCCTACAATCCTGACAAGTCCCTTCCCATCCTTTGTACCCTTCTTGTGTATCAACCCTGTTGCAAATGTTTGTGTCATCTACTAATAGGCATACTTTTCCTTCCAGTCCATCTGCAATGTCACCTATAAAGACATTAAAGAGGACCAGTCCAAATACTGAACCCTGTGGTACCCCACTAGTGACCCCCCATTCAGAGTGTACTCCATTTAGTATTATCCTCTGGGTCCTGTTGTCCAGCCAGTTTGTTACCCAGGCTACCACCCTGGGATCCACCACAAGGCTGGATAACTTGTTTGTTATTCTTTTGTGTGGAACTGTGTCAAATGCCTTGCTAAAGTCTAGGTAGGCCACATCCACAGTCACTCCCTGGTCTATAACTTTGGTTATCCAATCAAATAACTCTATTAGATTCATCTGACAAGACCTTCCTGCTGTGAATCCATGCTGCTTTGGGTCCTGTGCCCTGCTGGACTCTAGGTACCCAACAATTCTTTCTTTCAGAAGTGATCCCATCATTTTCCTAACACTGAGGTCAAGCTAACAGGTCTGTAGTTTCCTGCCTCTGCCTTGCTCCTACATTTGTGAAGAGGAATCACACTTGCCCTTCTTCAGTCCTCTGGTACCACACCATCCTCCCATGATTTGTTAAAAAGGGTAGACAATGGTGTAATTTGTTCTCCCCTTAGTTATTTTAGAATTCTGGGGTGAATCCTGTCAGGCCCCATTGCTGAGTCCACTTTGAGTTTTAGGAGTTCCTTTATTACCCTTTCTTCTATGAATGGACTGGTATCGACCCCCCTTCCCAGAGTGCTTTTATTGCTTGGTTTGGGTACCTCCCTCTCTTCTTCTTGTGTGAATACTGAGCAAAATTATTCATTCAGTATCTCTGCCTTTTCACAGACACACTCTGCCAACCCTACTCCGCATTTGTAAGCCTCACTATCCATCCCTTGGTCTTCATTCACTCCCTGATGTGCCTATAAAAGGTTTTATCCCCCTTCTTAACTGAGTTGGCTATCTTTTCCTCAGTTTGGGCCTTCACTATTCTGACTGACTTCCTTGCTTCCTTCTGCTTTAATTGATACAATTCTCTGTCTTGCTGATTCTGTGATTACATAGAAACATAGAATTTGATGGCAGATAAGAAAAGCTTGGCCCACCCAGTCTGCCCATTTCCCTACCTAATGGATAAGCTGCAGATCCTAGTTAACCAGCAGCCTACTTCTTTCTACCCCATCTCCTAGAATTGCCTTATGACTGTCCCATGCATGCTTGACTTGAACCACTGTTTTTGACTCCACCACCTCCTCCAGAAGGCCTTTCCGTGCATCCACAACCCTCTCTGTGGGAAAATACTTCCTTACATTACCTCAGAGCCCCCCCCATCTTCAAATTGTGCCCCCTTGTTCTTACACACCTCTTTTTTTGAAAGATGCTACCCTCTTGGACTTTGCTGATTCCCTTGAGGTACTTGAAAGTTTCTATCATGTCCCCCCTTTCCTTGAGGCTATACATATTAAGCTCCTTTAGTCTCTCTTCATATGTCTTCTGGTGCAGACCCTGCACCATATTAATTACCCTCCTCGGGACAGCTTCCATCTTGTTCTATGTCTTTGCAGAGATTGGGTCTCCGAACTGCACAGTAGTGCTCCAGATGGGGTCTCATCAGCTGTCTATACAGAGGATAACAACTTCCTGTTTTCTACTGGTGATGCCTCTCCCTATGCATCCCAGTATCCCCCAGCCCCTCCTACTGCCCTCTCTCACATTGCTTGTCCACCTTAAGTCATCTGATATGACTACCCCCAGGTCCCTTTCCATTTTTGTTGTTGTTAGTATCTCACCCCCCCCATTGTGTACCCTTCCCCTGGGTTTTTTGTTTCCCAGGTGCATTACCTTACACTTCTTAGCATTGAATCTAAGCTGCCAAACATTTGGCCATTCCTCTAACCTTGCCAAGTCCCTTGTCATCCTTTCTACCCCACCTTGTGTATCAACTCTGTTGCAGATCTTTGTGTCATCTGCAAAGAGACATACTTTTCCTTCCAGTCCCTCTGCAATGTCACTTATAAAGACACTGAAGAAGACCAGTCCTAATACTGAACCCTGCGGTACCCCACTAGTAGCCCCACTTTCTACAGGTGGACTCCATTTACTATTACCCTCTGTGTCCTATTCTCCAGCCAATTCTTTACCTAGGCTATCATCTTGGGACTCAGTCCCAGGCTGGCTAACTTGTATATTAATCTTTTGTGTGGGACTGAGTCAAATGTCTTGCTAAAATCTAGGTAAGCCATGTCCACAGCCCCTCCCTGATCTACTACTTTGGTCACCCAGTCAAAGAAATCTATTAGATTCATCTGGCATGACCTTCCCACTGTGAATCCATGCTGTCTTGGGTCCTATGCCCCTCTGGCCTCTAGGTACTCAACAATTATTTCCTTCAGAAGTGATTCCATTATTTTTCCTATCACTGAGGTTAAACTAACAGGTCTGTAGTTTCCTGCTTCTGCCCTGCTCCCACTTTTGTGAAGGGGAATCACATCTGCCCTCCTCCAGTCCTCAGGTACCACCCCATCCTCCCATGATTTGTTAAAGAGGGTGGTCAGTGGTGTCACTAATTCTACCCTTAGTTCTTTTAGAATCCTGGGATGAATCCCATCAGGCTCCATTGCTTTGTCCACCTTGAGTTTTAAGAGTTCTTTCAGAACCCTTTCTTCTGTAAATGGGCTGGTATCAACTTCTGTATCCACAGTGTTTCTATTGTTTGTTTTAGGTACCTCACCCTCTTTGTTTGTAAATACTGAGCAAAAATATTTATTTAGTATCTCTGCCTTTTCACCGTCACCCTCTGCCCACCCCCTCCCCTTTATTAAGCCTCACTATCCCTCCCTTATTCTTCCTTCGCTCCCTGATGTACCTAAAAAAAGGTTTTATCCCCCTTCTTAACTGAGTTGGCTATCTTTTCCTCGATTCAGGCCTTTGCTGTTCTGACTGCCTTCCCAGCTTCCTTTTGCTTTAACTGATACAAGTCCCTTTCCTGCTTCTTCTGTGATTTCTTGTACTTTCTGAATGCTTTCTTTTTCTCTTGAACCTTCACTGCCACCTCCTTTGAAACATAGATTTTGATTTTGACTGCAGATAAGGACCGCTTGGCCACCTAGTCTGCCCATTTCCCTACCTAATGGATAAGCTGCAGATCCTAGTTAACGAGCAGCCTACTTCTTCCTACCCCAACCCCCTAGAATTGCCTTATGACTGTCCCTTGCATGCTTGAATTTCACCACTGTTTTTGACTCCACAACCTCCTCTAGAAGGCTGTTCCATGCATCCACAACCCCTCTGTGAAAAATACTCTTAAATTACCCTGAGCTGCCCTCCTTCTATCTTCAAATTGTGCCCCTTGTTCTTGCACACCTCTTTTTGAAAGATGCTACCTCTTGGACTTTGTTGATTCCTTGAGGTACTTGAACGTTTCTATCATGTCCCCCCTCTCCCTCCTTTCCTCGAGGCTATACATATTAAGCTCCTTAAGTCTCTCTTCATATGTCTTCCGGTGCAGACCCTGCACCATTTTAGTTGCCCTCCTCTTGACAGCCTCCATCCTGTCTATGTCTTTGTGGAGATTGGGTCTCCAGAACTGCACACAGTACTCCAGATGGGGTCTCACCAGCTGTCTGTACAGAGGGATAATAACTTCCTGTTTTCTACTGGTGATGCCTCTCCCTATGCATCCCAGTATCCCCCAGCCCTCCTTGCTGCCCTCTCACATTGCTTGCCCACCTTTAAGTCATCTGATATGACTACCCCAGGTCCCTTCCATTTTTGTTGTTGTTAGTATCTCACCCCCATTGTGTACTCTTCCCTGGGTTTTGTTTCCCAGGTGCATTACCTTGCACTTCTTAGCATTGAATCTAAGCTGCCATACATTTGACCATTCCTCTAACCTTGCCAAGTCCCTTCTCATCCTTTCCACACTACCTTGTATCAACTCTGTTGCAGATCTTTGTGTCATCTGCAAAGAGACATACTTTTCTTTCCAGTCCCTCTGCAATGTCGTTAGTGTTTATTTGCTTTACACAAAGGCTTGTTACCTCTGTGATGGCAGTTTTTATTATTCCCCATTGTTCTTCCACCCCTCCTTCCTGCCCATTTGCTAGTGCATTCCTTAGGCACTCACCCCATTTTGGCAAAGTCAGCCCTCCTGAAGTCCAGTACTTTTGCCTTTGTATGGCTTGACTCTATTGCTCTGTTTATTGTGAACCATACTGTTTGATGGTCGCTAGGTCCCAGATGGCTACCCACTTCTACATCTGTGATCCTCTCTCCATCTCCATTTGAGAGAACCAGGTCTAAGATTGCTCCCTCTCGAGTGGGTTCCAATACTAGTTGTCTAAGGCATGCCCCCGTAGGGCATCTAGAATAACCCCACTCTTAGAAGTGGCTGCTGCAACTGCACTCCTGTTAACATCTGGCATATTCAGATCACCCATCAGCAATATCTCCCCTTTATCCATCATTCTAAGTATACTTTCTTTCATTTCCTTGTCCATTTTCTCCCCCTGAGAAGGGGGTCTGTCTACAACCTCTGTGTGGATTGTGGTGTCATTGCCTGCCTCCAAATTGACCCACAGTGCTTCTTCTCCTCCTTGTTTATCCTTTTGTTCTGTTGCTTTGATTCCTTCCCTTGTGTAGAGATCCACTCATCTTCCTCTTTTACCTTCCCTGTTCCTCCTGTAGATAGTGTATTCCTTGTACTTCCTGAATGATATCTCTTTCTCCCTAATCTTTTCTGCCACCTCCTTTGAAAACCATATTGTTTTTTTTACTTTGTTTTTTTTATTTGCTTCAGGCTTGTTGCCTTTGTGATGGCAGTTTTGGTTACTCCCCATTGTTCTTCAACCTCTTCTTCCTGCCCATTTGCTAGTGCATTCCATAGGCACTCACCCATTTTGGCAAAGTCAGCCCTCCAAATATTCAGAACCCTTGCCTTTGTATGGCTTGTCTCTACTGCTGTGTTTACTGTGAACCATACTGTTCGGTGCCGGCTAGTTTCCAGATGGCTACCCATTTCTAAATCTGTGATCCTCTCTTCATCTCCATTTGGGAGTACCAGGTCTAAGATTGCTCCCTCCCAAGTGGGTTCCAATACTAGTTGTCTAAGGCATGCTCCTTGCAGGGCATCGAGAATGACCCCGCTCTTGGATGTGGCTGCAGCAAATGCGCTTTAGTTAACATCTGGGTATATTCAGGTCCCCCATCAACAATATCTCCCTTTTTCTGCCATTCTAAGGATACCTTCTACCATTTCCTTATCCCTTTCCTCCCCCTGAGATGGGGGTCTTTATACAACCCCCAGTGCAGATTGTGGTGCCATTGCCTGTGTCCCAGTTGAGCTACAGTGCCTCCTCTCTTCCCCGTTTACCCTTTAGTTCTGTTGCTTTGATTCCTTCCCTTATGTAGAGAGCTACTCCTCCTCTTTTACTGCCCCATCCCTTCTATAGATCATGTACCCTGGTATGTTTACATCCCAGTCATGGTTCGATGTGTACCATGTTTCTGTGACTGCCACAATATCCAGATGTTCCTTTTCCATCAAGGCCACTAGTTCTGGAAGCTTGTTACCCAGACAACGGGCATTGGTACTCATTACTCTCCACTTTTGATGACTTTTAATCCTGTAGCCCCATCCCTGCCCATACTACCTTTGCCTTCTCCATTTTCCCCCTGTCCTGCTTCCAATTGATCTTTCTACCTAGGTGTTAACCTCACTAACTACACTGTTTTATGGTGGGAGGCTTGGAATTTCCTGCTTCATATCTCTGCCTCCCCCAAAGGCTAGTTTAAATGCTTGCCAATGAAGCCTTTGAACTGATCACCCAAGAGACCGATTCCCTTCCCAGACAGATGCAGCCCATCATGCCAGTATAGGTGGATATCCGTCCAGGTGGAACCCAGTCCCCAATGAAGCCAAAGCCCTGTTCTCTGCACCAGTTTTTAACCATTTATTGAACTGTATGGTGCAGAATACTCTTGCCTCACCCATGCCATAGACAGGCAGCACCCCAGAGAAGGACACTGTGTGTGCTACTTGTCTAAGGCCACTCCCCAACTTCACAAACTCCTCCTGCACTGTTCTAATCCCCTGCCCAGCCAAATCATTTGTCCCTAGGTGGACAATGATGTCTAGCTCCATCTCCTGTGCAGCTGCTCTTGTGATCCTGAGGATTTGATTCTGTCCCTCAAAGCCATGGTACTAGGCATTGCTTGGAGGGACACTTTTACATCTGTGTGATTGCTGCTTGTGTTTTGTCTGTGTCTGTGGCTTAGTTTTTGTCTATTTAAATGGTTTTCTGCTTGGAGTAACTGCACCATTCTTGCTGTCTACATCCGTGAAAGTTTCCTACAAAACATCATGACCAGGTATCTGCATTTTCATTTTTTAAGCAACTTTTTGGAATCTATCCCAAGCAAAACATAAGTCAATCAACCAAGTCTGACAAACTCTGTGACTCTGGATCCTTCTTGAATCCATATTTTCATCTGACCTTCTCCTAAAGGAAGTGTTTGTGGGCTTTTCAACAACCTCTTTGAATGACAAAGGAAGCATACAAAGAAAAGGATTTCACATCCTGCATATGCGCAGGCATAGTTCATCACCTTCATCACCTTCAAGAATTTTAACACATTCTGTGACTCTGGACCTCAGCAGTTGAGAATTTCTTTTGGCTTTTGACTTAACCATCAGGTATCATCATTTTCAATTGAAATCAAATTTTAATGTACTCGTCTCTAAGGGCTAACTATCCAATAACCAAAGTGGACCTTCATAAAATTTCTGATACTGCTGCTACTACTTCTGTCAGGAAATGTACACCCTAACCCTGGTCCTCCCATATGAGTTAGTGCCAAAGAACAAGTCAAGACTGGGACACTCTCCTTGGCAAGTATCAACATCTGAAGCCTTCTCAATAAATTTGACTTCCTCACAGCCTGGACAGCACATCACAACCCTGATATTTTGTCCATAATTGAGACATGGCTTTCCCCAAAGATCCCAGACTCAGCAATATCGATCCCAATGTATACAGTCTTTAGACAAGACAGTCTGTCCAAGAGAGGCAAAGGCTGTGCCCTTTACCTAAAAGAATCTCTTAAGGGTCATGTTTTCAGTGTGCCTCACTCTGAGAATGACATCCAGATCCTTGCCATGAAAATACTGCTTAGAGCACAAAACAAAAACCTGACAGTGGCATCAATCTGTATCCCTCCCCAAGCTGACCAACCAAGGCCTAAACCCCATACTAGACTTCATACACTCATTTAATCAAAACACAGAAACAATCCTGCTTGGTGACTTTAATGTGAACTGGTTCTCCCCCCAGTGTGAACAAATATAAGGATGCACTGACTGCTGCTAACTTCTCACAAATGGTCCAATCACCCACAAGGGGGAACTACAGAACAGGTGCTACCACCCTTCTGGACTGGGTTCTCATGAACTGCCTGGATCACATCATGAAAAGAGTAGTTCTCTATGACAGTTTAAGTGACCACTCCCCAATCCTTTGCTCCTGGTCAAACAAATACACTAAGCCTCCTCCCAAAACTATTAACAGCAGGAGACTTATTCCTGGTCATCTTGGGTCTCTAAAAACCCTCCTATGACACCATGTTTTGTCTCTGATAGACACAGCCTCCAACACTCACACTACTCTTAAATATTGTATCTGCAGCGCCTGTAATGTCCCTGCCCCATTCAAAAAATGCAAAATTAAAAGCATCAACAGCCCTTGGATTAACTCTGATCTTCTGGAACATTTGAGGTCCCCAGATCATCTTTGGCATCTGGCCAACTTGACTGGCACCCAGGCTGATACTCAGGCTTACAAAGCAGCAAGAAATGCCTGTACTAAAGCAATTCAAAACAAAAAGGCAAGATACTACAGCAGCTCACTCGCTAACTCATGGAAAGACTGGAAGAAATTTTGGGTGAATCTTTCCGAAGTTAAAGGGCATATCCCAAAAGTACCACCCTCTATGCTCAATGTAAATGGCTGCCTCACTCTGGACCAGGTCACCATGGCTAATGCTTTTAATGCAGCATTCACTGATCTTAGTCATGTGCTTCCTCCAACCTTCTTTCCCCCCCACTGGACTCTCCAGGCTTGGACAAAGCAAGAATAACACAGGGTCATCCACCGTTCTACTTTAAAACTATCTTGGAGGCCCTAGCCAAAAAACAACTGCTCAAAGTGCTTGGGAGGTCCAGATTCAATGGAGACTCCCTAGACCTGAAACTCCTTGCCCTCACCATTGACGAAGTCCTGAACCAGCTCACCAAAGTCCTCAACTAATCCCTAATGCTTTCTCAGTTCCCCCAAATATGGAAATCTGCTGTTGTGATGCCAGTTCACAAAAGTGGGGATAAGACCCTAACCTCTAACTACAGACCCATCTCCATTCTTCCCCTTCTCTCAAAGCACTGGAGAGAATAGTTGCTAATCAACTTAACACAATACATTGCTAACCACAACCTCCAATGTCAGAAGCAGCATGGTTTTCAGAAATGACATAGTACCACCACAGCTCTCCTTGAATTCACCACTTACATCCATAATGCTCTGGATCAGGGACATTTAGTCAGCTCCACCTTCATCGATTAGACAAAGGCATTCGACACTGTCAACCACTCCCTACTATTTGAACAATTATCTTGCCTTGACCTCTCAGATGACACCACATGTTGGTTCCAAAGCTACCTTAGCGACTGAACCCAACAGTTCAGAGTTGTTGAGTCCCTCTCACCCTCCCATCCAATTTGCTCTGGAGTTCTGCAAGGGTCCATCTTGGGTCCCTTGCTTTTCAGTATTTCTCTGAACAATATCCCTGCATCATGCCCTAATAGACTCCTGTTATATGCAGATGATGCAGTTATTTTCATCTTCCACTCTGACCTCCTCCCTCCTACAACTGTAACTACAAACAAGCTTTACACAAGTGGAGACATGGTTTAAATCTCAAAAACTCATACTAAATCACAAAGAAACTAAAACAATGATGTTTCATGGCATCCATAACAAACATAAAAACAAATGTCTATCTATCACAAACAGTGAAGAGACGTTGCTCAAACATGTTCAGCTGCTTAAATACCTGGGGGTTACCCTCAACAGCATCTTGTCTTACTCTGAACACATTGAGAGCATTGCCAAGATCATGAACACCAGCATAGGACTTCTCTTTAGACATACGAGCTGCCTCACCAATGAAGCCCTAAGTATTGCCATTCAGAGCTCTGTTATATCAATATTCAACTTTGGGCTTGTGATCTATGGCTCTGCCACTGACACTGCACTTTGATAAATAGCCAATGCCCTTAAAAAGGCATGTCATCTACTGACCTGTGCTCCATGCCTCTCACATACCTGTGACATCTACAAGCAAGCAAACTGGCTCCAACTCCCCAGCAGACTAAAGTACCAGAGCTGTATACTAGCAAAAAAGATTACCTTAAATCTTCTACCCTCAAGGGTTCAGTCATTACTGGCCCCCAGCTGCAGCACCCGCCTAACCAGGAGTTCAGTATAGCTTACTTTTTATGTTCCATGCTGCCGCACTACCCAAGGACAACTCTCCTTTATATACAGAACCTCATCCTGGTACAACTCGTTTCCACCTGCTGTTACCAATGACACTACCCTGGGCACTTTCAAGTGCTACCTGCAACAGCACCTTGTCACAATGGCCTCATGTGAATGTTTCTCCTAACTAAACTTACTCTCCTTCCCTCTAATTTCCCCCCTCTAAATCCCTCCCACCTTTACCCCCATTTTCTCCTCTCTTCTCCCTTTTTATTTCCCCACTTTTATCTACATTCTCTCCCCATAGCTTCCTCTACATGTATCTACCATCTCTCCTAGCAGCTTCTAATTTAATCTAGTGAACCATATTATAACTGTTTTTTTATTGTACATATGTTCTTGAATAATATACACAAATTACTGTAACTTAATATAGATACTATGAATCATTGCACATATTACAGTAATTCCATATGAAAGCTTTATGTACCCAACAAAGACTATGGCTGTGTGAAACTACTGTACTTATTATTGTCCTCAATATGTTCTGTATTGTTTCTCCAACGTGTAACCTATGTAAATGAGCCATGGCTCAAAGGTGTCTTCTGAAATAATAATAAACTAATAAATAAACTAAACATTACTTTACTTTCCCCTTCCCCCTGAGTTCTATCACCCTAATAATTGAGTCCACCACAAGGAGCTGCTTCACCCCTGTGGTGTCCTGTGCCACCTTCCTGTGGGCATCCCTTGTGATGGCTGCCAGCAACCTCCTCGGTATCCCCTGTGGGTGCCTCCATAGGGGAACTATTCTCCACCAGAATGATGTATGGATAGTAGAGTGGTACAACTGAAGGGATATGCTTCTGTTCTACCACCCTCACCTTCCCTGAGCTCACCGTGACCCAACTGATGCTCTTTCTTGGCAATCTCTGAGACAGTGGTGGTGGCCCTTGTGTTTTCTGAGTGGGGGAGATCCCCCTACTTCTGCCCAGTTTGGCCTGGAGATGGTCAACCTCCTCCTTCAGAGTAGATGGTTGCCTGCAAATAGGGCAGCATTTCAGTCTCCAGAAAGTCTCCCAGAAGACTGCTGACCCACAGCAAGTGCATTGCACTACTCCCCACATGTCTGTCTTTTTTCCTGTTTCTCCTGTGTTAAGCTTTTTTTTTTGTCTTTTCTTTTGTTGTTGTGTATAATTAGTGAGTGTGCGCCTACCTTCAATGCAGTGTGCTGTGCTGGTAAGGATATGAGTTGTATGCACCTTGCCTTCTTGAGGAAATGTCAGACCCCCTGGTAGTTTATGAAATGACACCTGAGGGGTGGGATGAGGGGAAGGGTAGGTCCGGGCCTAAACCATGCTCACAGGAACAAACAGCTACAGGCTCTGATCCACAACTAGGATGAGTGCTGACCTTCCTTTCAGCAAGACAACCTGCACAACAATCAGAGAAACACAGTTTCCTGCACCTGAGGCTGTGTGGATTTAACTACACAAACTACAGGCTTTGCTGTGACAACCCCTCAGCCACCAGTAAATTATTTAAAAATAGTTTAACTGTCCAAAATCCTAGTAGACAATCCAGCTACCCACAAGGGAAAACCAAAATGCAGTATTTCGATCCTTCTGAAGTTACTCACAAGATAAGCAGAGTTTGTCAAGTTGCAGCTTTCCTTGTGGATGCTTTTTCAGTATGGGAATACAAGTAAAATAATGTCTTTTGAGCATCCATAAAGCAACAAGAAATGTCAAGTAAAGGGATGCCCACAGCAAGGTGGCACAGGACATCACAAGTGGAGGAAGCAGCTCCTGGTGGGGGACTCAGTTATTAGGGGAAAAGAACTGTGGGGGGCAAGGGAAAGTGAAGTAAGGTACCTGCCTGGTGCCATGGCTTAGAGGGACAGGAAGTGAATCCTCAGGATCAAAAAGCAGCTGCATGGAAGACAGAGCTAGACATCATTATCCATCTAGAGACAAATCACTTGGCTGGGCAGGGGATTAGAGCAGTGCAGAAGGAGTTTGTGGAGTTGGGAAGGGGCCTTAGAGAAGTAGAACACACAGTATCCTCCTCGGGGATGCTGCCTATCTATGGCATGGGTCAGTCAAGGGTACTCTGCACCACACAATTCAATGAATGGTTGAAAAACTGGTGCAGAGAACAGGGCTTTGGCTTCATTGAGGACTGGGGTTCCACCTGGAGGGATACCCACCTATACTGGCATATTGGGTTGTATCTGTCTGGGAAGAAGACCAGTCTCCTGGGTGATTGGTTCAAAAGTTTAATTGGCAAGCTTTTAAACTAGCCAAGGGAGGGAGGCACAGATATTAAGCAGAAAATTCCAAACCTCTCACCACAAAACAGAGTAGTTAGTGAGGGCCCTGATGGGATTCACCTCAGAATTCTAAAATAACTAAGGGGAGAACTAGTGACACCATTGACTACCTTTTTTAACCAATCATGGGAGGATGGTGTGGTACCAGAGGACTGAATGAGGGCAGATGTGATTCCTCTTCACAAATGTGGGAGCAAGGCAGAGGCAGGAAACTACAGCCATGTTAGCTTGACCTCAGTGGTATGAAAAATGATGGAATCAGTTCTGAAAGAAAGAATTCTTGGGTACCTAGAGGCCAGTGGGACACAGGACCCAAGGCAGCATGGATTCACAGCAGAAAGGTCTTGTCAGAAAAATTTAATAGAGTTCTTTGAATGGGTAAACAAAGTAATAGACCACGGAGGGGCTGTGGATATGGCCTATCTAGACTTTAGCAAGGCATTTGACACAGTTCCACACAAATGATTAGTAAACAAGTTAGCCAGCCTGGAGGTAGGTTTCTGGGTGGTAGCCTGGGTAACAAGCCAGCTGGCCAACAGCACCCAGAGGGTAATAGTAATTAGAAAATGGGCTTGAAAAATAAAGCATCCCAATTGCCTGAAAGCCATGGTCAGGCATGCATTTATTTTTCAATAGATGCCCACCAAATAAAAAGTCCAAGCTCAAACTTAACTTATGCCCACAAAAATAGTCTCCTGCCTAGCCTGCTTCCTCATTGGCTGAAACAGTGAGCACACATTTTCAAACTGCAGCCATTTTTTTTTACCTTAGCAAGTGACAGAGACCTAATGAGCCCACCACATGCTAAGTCAAAGACAGACAAACACAGACACCTGGCAAACTGTTGTTTTATTTAGCAACACCACATTGTATGTCAGGTAGGTTCCTGACTACTCGCTCCTGCTGAAAGCTGACACCTACATTGCGATCTCCTGTAGCTCCGCCCCCACCCAAGTGTCCGACCCAGTCCACTGGCAGGTTGGCAAACTGTTTTTTTCTTTATGTTTTATTTAGCAAAACCACATGTTATGCCAGCTAAGTTCCTGAGTACATGTTCCTGCTTACAGCCGCCTGCTACATCTCTGCTCTCCTCCAGGTCTATCCTCCCACCCCCAATCAGCATCCGTAATGTGAAATCTTACACCCTCGTTCAGGTTGTGCTGCCTTATTTCATATGCTCACACATAGCTCTGCTAAATATCAGTACCTGCTGTCACCCAGTCCAAAAATCAGCGCAATAACAGAGAACTCATAAATCTACTTTTAGCAGGCTTACTTTTCTACTCACAAAACCATTATTCGCAGCTGATCGTCACCACTTTGAGCATATCCTGATTGGTGCTGATTCACTCCTTGCCCTTGGCAATATCATGCTGGTACAAAGGACCCAGTAAATAAATAAAAAAAAATACCCAGGAAGCGTAAACCTCAGCAGTAATTTAAAATAATGAACAAAGAAATGTAGCGGTCTGCAGCTCCTTCCCGTTACATTGTGCTACACTTCCGGGTGTCATGTCTTCTGAGGACCCACGAGGTATGGGCTGCATCTCCCCTAGCACAGAAATCCAGGCAGCAAACACAAATATGTACATAAAAAAATACACAAATAAAACAAACAATAAAACAAAGTGTTGCAAGTGTTTGTGTGTTGGGGTAACCATGACAACCAACTACAAAACCATCAACTATAGAAGCTCAAGTAGGACAAAAGTCCCTAGGTTAAAAAGGAAAAAATAAACACTGAAGTGTAAGCGGAGGAACTATTTTCTTTTAAAAAACAAATGAAATACTGATGAGATTTACCATTTTTACATATAAATGTGTTTTTTTTAACATTAAAAGAAAGTTGTCCATGTTCTAAATGATTAGTAAACAAGTTAGCCAGCGTGGAGGTAGGTTTCTGGGTGGTAGCCTGGGTAACAAGCCAGCTGGACAACAGGACTCAGAGGGTAATAGTAAATAGCGTACACTCTGAACAAAGGGGTGTCACTAGTAGCGTACCTCAGGGTTCAATATTGGGATGGGTCCTCTTTAATGTAGTTTTAGGTGACATTGCAGAGGGCCTGGAAGGAAAAGTATGCCTCTTTGCAGATGACACAAAGATTTGCGACAGGGTTGATACACAAGAAGGAGTACAAAAGATGAGAAGGGATTTGGCAAGATTGGAGGAATGGTGAAAAATATGGCAGCTTAGATTCAATGCAAAAATGTGTAAACAAATGCACCTGGGAAACAAAAACTCAGGGGAATAGTACATAATGGGGGTGGTGGGTAATAACAGCAATATAAATGGAAAGGGACCTGAGGTAGTCACATCAGATGACCTTAAGGTAGGTAAGCAATGTGAGAAAGCAATAAGGAGGGCTAGGGGGATAGTCTGAAGTATTGGGAGAGGCATCACCAGTGGAAAACAGGAAGAAGTTATCCTTCTGTACAGACAGTTGGTGAGAACCCATCTGGAGTACTGCATACAGTTCTGGAGACCCCATCTCTGCAGGGACATAGACAGGATGCAGGCAGTCCAGAGAAGGACAGCTAAAATGTTGCAGGCTCTGCAATATAAGCCATCTGAACAGAGACTAAAGGAGCTTAATATCTATACCCTTGAGGAAAGGAGAGGAGAGCGAGGTGAGACATGATAGAAACTTTCAAGTACCTCAAGGGAATCAACAAAGTCCAAGAGGGAAGCATTTTTATGAAAAAGAGATATATAAGAACAAGGGGTCATAATATGAAGATAGAGGGGGGACGGTTCGGGGCAATGTGAAGAAATACTTTTTCACAAAGAGGGTGTTGGACACATGGAACTGCCTTACTGGGGAAGTTGTGGGGTGAAAAACAGTGCAGGAATTCAAGAATGCATGGGACAGACATAAGGCAATTTTAATGAGTTATAGGAGGAAGTAGGTTGCTGGGTAACTGGAAACTTCAGCTTATCAGATAGGTAAGAATGGGGCACATTAGATGGGCCGAGTGGTCCTTATCTGCCGTCAAACTCTATGTTTCTATGTTGACAGTGGTCCCAATAAAAGTTGTTGAGACTGGGTACTAGGTACAGTACATAGTGTGCAGTACGTACCAATTAGAGATAGGTTAAGTAGGCGAAATTCACTTCACAGAGTAATCCATGAAATTCCACTCATTTCGAAGAACGAAATGTGAAATTTCTATAGGCGGAGTGGCAAATTTTTGTCTGGTTTAATGGTGAAATGTTGCCTTCCGCTGTGAAATTTCACCTTTTGCAGTGAAATTCCACATTCTGTGGTGATATTCTGCCTTCTGTGGTGAAATTTCACCCACAGAAGATAAAATTTCACCCTTGGAAGGTGGAATTTTACCCACGGCAGGTGAAATTTCACCTCGGAAGGTGAAATTCAGACTTAGGAGGAAAAATTTCACGAATTGCTCCAGCAGGCAAATTAGGTCACTTCGCCAGCACTTCACTGGCGGAATTTAAATTTGCTGCATCCCTAGTACCAATTCATCTTTGATAGTGTAGCTTTTCTTTGAAGTGAGCATGGGAGACTTTTTGAAATGGGGATTAACTACTGTATGTTCCCTGCTTGTAAAATGTGCCAATTTCCCATCACTATTTTCCTGACTCCCCCATATAAGTGACTGTACAGTACAAAATACTATTCTGTCACAGATGTCCTATTTTGGTTTAACTTGTAGAAGTCAATTTCTGAACAACTAAGCAATGTCCTCAGCCTTGCTCTGCACCATTGAGCTCTCATATCCCCTAGCTACAAACCTAGTCGTCATCT
Source organism: Neoceratodus forsteri (assembly GCA_016271365.2). Classification (NCBI taxonomy): domain Eukaryota; kingdom Metazoa; phylum Chordata; order Ceratodontiformes; family Ceratodontidae; genus Neoceratodus; species Neoceratodus forsteri. Next base: position 998,919,104 of record CM028133.1, read on the forward strand.
CCCCTGCTACCCTTTTAAAGTCCCCATCCTTCCTGCAGCTGCATCTTGCTCTTATAATCTGTGCCTTTGGAATGCTCTTTTTTAGTTTAGGGTGATGATAACTACTGTAGTGTACTGTGGTGTTCCTTCATGTCTCTTTTTGAAAAGTGTAGTTTCAAGTCCCTTGTCACCCTTGTTAATAAGTAAGTATAAACCTGGAATTTTCTTACTGTCTGCTGACATAGTGAACAGTAAATTAGATTTCTACTTTTTAATATTCTGTCCAAATATATCCTACTACTTTTCCAAATCATTAGTATGTCATCTATAAAACATTTCCAAGACATAGAATATTTTGGAAAAATGGATTCACATTTGGTTCTGTTATGAATGTCTGCTCAAAATCCCACATAAGGGAATGTTGTTTAACCAGGAGTAGCATACTAAGTCAAAGCTTGTTTCCAGATGCAACCTTGGAGCACAAGGAAGTTAAGTGATTTGTTCAGGACCACACAGTATGCACCTAGATTGCTGTGGGATTCAAACCCAGGTTTCTAGGTCAGCAGCTCAGAGTCTTAACCAACTGTGCTATACCAGGGACACTGGTTTACTGTGATTGCGAAAGGGCAAATTCCGTTTTGCACATAGTAAATACCGGTATTGCCACCGGTGTCTGCCAAACCAAAATCCGTTTTTACCGGTGTTTTGTTTTGTGCACTTTATTTAACAATTGTTAACTGTGTTAACATGCATTTTAGCAATTTTTACCTCCACTATTAATACATCAATCCATCCTTGTACCAATTAAAGTTATTGTAGGTACAAGATGTGATGGCAGCAACAGCAGCACTATGGCCCACATCCTTCAGGTTCAGTAGTAGCAACAACACTATGGCCCCCCACCCTCCGGGTGTGACAGAAGCAGCAGCACTGCAGTCTCCCATCCTGCAGGTGTGACAGCAACAGTACTACGTTCAACATCCCTCAGGTGTGATGGCAGTGAATCAGCACTACGGTCCCCTTCCATCAGGGGTGATGGTGGTAGCACCACCAATACTTCCAGCTCCCTCCAACACAGTGAATACAGTCAGCCCTGGAAAACAAACAAACACTGCAAGTATGCCACCACACCTAAATAAATCCTGGCTGAATGTACCATTATTTTGTACTGTGTGTCAATGCTACATTATGGAAAGGAGAATAGGGCATTGCCAATGCTGGCTCTGTATGCCTTTTCATGTCACCAAGTACTTAAATAAAAAGAGACAAGCTAAATTAAATAAAATTTGGTTTATAAATGTGCAGAAAGTGGTGCAAAAAGTAGAAACAGTCCAAAATCATATACATTAAAATGTGCAAAATTTATAATCAGCACAAAATTAAATACGATAAGGATAAACCAAATACTGTAAGAAATAACATTTAAAATGTATATAAAAATAGAAAAAGTGCAGAAACAGTGGAGAAAACTAACATTTTGGACTAAAATCCACAAACATTAAAATGTGCAAAATGTGAAACAAAGTAAACTGTGCAAAAGAATCAGTTAATCTAAAGCCCTTACAATTTAATTGAACATTTTGTTAACTAACAAAAACAGCTAAGCAGTGGCAACCAATACATAAAGTACCCTATTTATTGAACATTAACATTGAAAACAGTTGCAAATTGTCCACCCGCAGGTTTCTCCTTTGATCCGTATGGATCTGACCATATACAGAAAATGACCTTTCAACATCAGCACTGGACACTGGGACCCAAATTGCCTGCTGGGCAGCTCTAGCCAGCACTGGTAGCTGAGGCTCCACAGACTTCCAGTACTGACCCAGATCAAAGTCCAACTTTCCTGGCAAGTCACTGAGGTCTTGTCTTATGTAGAGATCCCAATCCTTTTTCAAAGCTGCCGTATTGTGAAGTCCAAACATTGGAATGTCCTCTGCATATTGATTGTAGTCCTTGTTCAGTTTAGGCAGATTGAATGGGTCTAGTATGCACATGCCTTGAAAACTGTAGCGTATGATTTGACCCATATGCTTGCCGAGTTTGTTTAGCGCCACACTGAAAGCTTTTTGAAATACCAAAACTTGATCCTGCTTGGCCAAGCCTCTAAGCTGATGAAGCTGCTCATCAGTTTTCTCTCCAAAGCCATCAGTCTTTAACACACCAGCCTCAAATCTGTTCTTGATTGCCATTAGTGCATCATAGATAGACACAGCCAGTGGTTTATCTTTCAATTGCAGCATGTGTATTGTCTCTATTATGTCCATACTATTTTCTGCAATAAATGTAGTCTGAATTTGAAGCTCTCCCATCCATTCGGTAAATAAGTTGCACAGCGATTTCAATGAATTCGCATCACTCTGGTCTTCCTGCAAGAAATCTCGGTAAATATTGCAAGTGGGTGGCATGGTATTTCACAGCCTCAAACCATGTGTTCCAGCGTGTCAGTACTGGGACAGGAGGTAAAGTGTTATTCTTTACCCCCAACTCTGTGAGGAATGCCAGGTACTCCCTTTTTTCGTTTTGGGGACTGCTGGAACACATATTTAATCTGCACGACCAGTTTGTTCACTAACTCAAAATGGTCGATCCATGTGTCACCTACAAGTGACAGGACATGTGCCCAGCAACCGACATGGATGACATGGTCCCCAATAACTCCCTGTAATGCATCATTGAAACATTTAATCATGTATCTGGCATTGTCAGTGACAAAACCCACAACTTGTTCCATCTCCACCTCATATCTCTGCAGAGTTTTTAAAACGGCTTGCGCAACAGTTGAATGGTTCATCAGCACTAACTCCATGGTATTTGCAATGTAAGATTTACCACCATCGATAACAAAAACAATGTTCAGTACACACCGAGCATCTGAATCTGTGGATTCATCACACATTACTGTGATGCTCTTTCCTTTCACTTGTTGGCGAATTGACTCCTCCATCTCATTCTGCAGTTTTGGCAGGTAGTTCTGACAGAGAGTGTCTGCCTTTGGAAGTGCACCTATGCTCTTAATATACTTTCCCATCCAGTCTCTGAGGCAGGGTTGATCAAGTTTCTCAATTGGAATATTGGCCCCACACCAAGCCTTCAATGTGTCGAGAACTGTTTCTTCCCTTGAAGCAGCAGCAGAAGTGGTGGCGTTGAAACTCGTTTGTAATGTTACCTGTCTGTTCTCACTTTTCTCTTTCTGGCACGTGTTTTTTAAATGCTTTTTGCTGTTGCAGTGGTCTACAACGGTATCCTTCCGGATGTGGTCCACTGGATGGGCACAAAACCGGCAGAACATTTTCCCTCCATCTTCATACATTCCCATTGCCTTGAACTGTAGTGCACGGTCTTTCACAGTAATGCTGGAGATTTTGGCCATCTTTCATGGTGGTGGTGTTGCCATCTTGATGGTGTAGTGATGCGATATTTCCAAAGAACTAAAAGTGACAAAGCAGCAGATCACTAACACCACTTTCACAGATTGACCTACAAAAAAACCAAAAAAACACGTAAGGAATAGTTCTGCAACACCAACAAAGCATTCACAATTTTAGCATGGAAGACCCACTAGTGGGCAAAAAGAAAGCAAACTGTACCTTTTACGGTGGTCTTGAATACACTTGCAGCAGATCACGTCCAACAGCCCTTCAAGGCCTGAAATCATAATTGAAATCTTTACATGTGGCCCACAGAAAAATGTACACATAACTGTTAAAAAGATCATCATCCACATCCTCATCCTCATCAATGCATTCTCCAATCAGAGCTTGCCACCAACACCCACACATACTTACTTGAAGAGTGGCGCAAAGGAATAAGCATGACTGCATGAGGTGCTGGTAGCAGTGTTGGCAGGTGGTTCAACATCAGCATGAATTTGCAGCAGTGCACAGGCATGGTGTTTATGAAGACTTCACAGACTCCCAGCAAGATGGAAACAGCAGTCTTGATGATTCTTCAGGCGAGACAGCAGCAGGTGCAGCCCTCACCCCTCAGGCGTGACGGCAGCAGGTGCAGCCCCCACCCCTCAGGTGTGACGGCAGCAGGTGCAGCCCCCCCCCTCAGGCATGATGGCAGCAGGTGTAGCCCCACCCCTCAGGCGTGACGGCAGCAGGTGCAGCCCCCACCCCTCAGGCATGACGGCAGCAGGTGCAGCCCCCACCCCTCAGGCGTGACGGCAGCAGGTGCAGCCCCCATCCCCTCAGGCATGACGGCAGCAGGTGCAGCCCCCACCCCTCAGGCGAGATGGCAGCAGGTGCAGCCCCCACCCCTCAGGCATGATGGCAGCAGGTGCAGTCCCCACCCATCAGGCATGACGGCAGCAGAGGCAGAATGATGGTACTCACCCAATGCCATGTACCAAAGCTTGACACAGCTCAGACATGAATTAAGCCAAACCACCAGACTCCAAGGTGGACTCAGTCGGTTCAGTCCCTAACATCTAGCTGCCTTGATTGGTTTATTATATATAAACAAAGTGCATCCAATTAAAACAAATCCAAAACTGATTAATGAGGATTGAGGATGCTAATGGAGAGATCAACAATCTGTACCAGACAATAAACTAACCAGAATTGCACCCACAGTAAATTGGGCACTTTCTAACTTGTCCTCATGAAAATGGAGCCTCTTAGATTTCGTGTCGGAGCTCAAACTCAGGAAAGGTGTTCCACCAGCAGAGGTACAGCTGCCCATAACCACTGTGTAGTTCATGGCTTCATCTCCCCTATCCCTCCCTGCAGTCAACAGAAATAAATTGATCTTTGCACCCAATCACCAGTTTGAGTGATCACTCAGGTGCAAAGATTATAGTGCCTGTGGGGGACCAGAGAGGTGAAGCCCCAATCCGTACAGTGGTCAGGCTTCACCTCTGCTGGTAGTTCACCTTTAAGAACTTATCAATTCTCTGTAGTTCCCCAACACTTCCAAAAATATTCCATTAGACATTCCTGCAAAAGTCCAACTTAAGTGGCAAGATTATTACATGCAGTTATACAGTTTATCAACTTGTCTTTGTTTACCCCCTAGGTAATCCGATGCCTACATCCTCCACAATTGATCAAGGAAACCAAGGAGGAAAATCTGCAGTCGACAGTTTTGAAGGGCACAGATTAGACATGGAATGGTTTATTAAATTATTTAGTTTGATGTGGCTTAATAAAGTTATTTTGTCCAACTGTGTCTATTATTCTACATACACACACACACACACACACACACACAGCGGCTGCGCGTGCACAGACACACACAGGCATGCACAGACACACACACATGCACAGATATGCATAGACATGCATGAACATTCACAGACACAGACATGCATAGGCACACACACACACGCACACACACACACACACACACACACACACACAGATGACACATTTTATACACATTTTATACTGTATTTCTTTCATGGAGAGTACAACCAACAAAATATAAAACACCAGAACATGGTTCTGCGCCAGTATGCCTGTTCACCCCTCCCTCCCAGGCCAGAACCATCTTTCCCAGCATGTGACCAGTCCGCCCAGCCCATCCGCCTGCCGACCATCAAACCACCAACCACCAGAGCATGGCACGGACCCGGCAGCCTGGCATGCATGCTGGAAAAAAATGGTTCTGCGCCAGTATGCCTGTTCACCCTTCCCTCCCAGGCCAGAACCATTTTTCCCCGGCATGTGACCAGTCCGCCCAGCCCGTCCGCCTGCCGACCATCAAGCCACCAACCACCAGAGTGTGGCACGGACCCGGCAGCCTGGCATGCATGCTGGAAAAAAATGGTTCTGCGCCAGTGTGCCTTTTCAGCCCTCCCTCCCAGGCCAGAACCATTTTTCCCCGGCATGTGACCAGTCCGCCCAGCCCGTCCGCCTGCCGACCATCAAACCACCAACCACCAGAGTGTGGCACAGACCCGGCAGCCTGGCATGCATGCTGGAAAAAAATGGTTCTGCGCCAGTATGCCTGTTCACCCCTCCCTCCCAGGCCAGAACCATTTTTCCCAGCATGTGACCAGTCCACCCAGCCCGTCTGCCTGCCGACCATCAAACCACCAACCACCAGAGCATGGCACAGACCTGGCAGCCTGGCATGCATGCTGGAAAAAATGGTTCTGCACCAGTATGCCTGTTCACCCTCCTCCCAGGCCAGAACCATTTTTCCCAGCATGTGACCAGTCCGCCCAGCCTGTCCGCCTGCCGACCATCAAACCACCAACCACCAGAGCATAGCATGGACCCAGCAGCCTGGCATGCATGCTGGAAAAAAATGGTTCTGTGCCAGTATGCCTGTTCACCCCTCCCTCCCAGGCCAGAACCATTTTTCCCAGCATGTGACCAGTCCACCCAGCCTGTCCGCCTGCCGACCATCAAACCACCAACCACCAGAGCATGGCACAGACCCAGCAGCCTGGCATGCATGCTGGAAAAAAAATGGTTCTGCGCCAGTATGCCTGCTCACCTCTCCCTCCCAGGCCAGAACCATTTTTACCAGCATGTGACCAGTCCGCCCAGCAGATCAATCTACTGGCATTACTTTTGGTACACAATGATCATCATCATCATCATCAAAAGTTTATTGTATGGCATAATAAGCCATTACAATATTCTAAAAAGTAAAACTAGAACACAAATACATATGTTGCATACAGCAGCACAGTTAGAGCTTCAATATTAGATACATGAAATTACCTTTGTGTTGCAGGCTTATATCAAAATGCACTCACTGTGTCTCCACTCCATTCACCTCCTGTGTCACTCCTATATTATACTGCTCCTGATAATTCCTTGTCAAAATAACTAGTTCTCAACCAACTAAAATTAGTGAATCTAAGAGCTAAGAGACACAGCACAGAGGTTTTTATTTGCATTGACTGTGTTACTGTCGCTTTAATGGACGTTCAGGTTACATCCAGGTTGGCACCCCGTGTGTAGTTCAATTCAGGCAGTTCAGGTTAGCCATAGATTAGCCTAGATTCACTAATTTTAGTAGATTGAGCAGCTATTTTGAAGACCTCCTGTCCCATCCCACTCCTCAATCCTCCTCCTAACACACCAGTGTTCCGTCCTGTCCTCCTGTCCCACTGTGACTGTCCCCATCCCCACAGTGCCCACCTCCTATCCCGGAGACCCCAGTGTGTGTGCCCCCCATCCCTGAACACAAGAAAGCGCTGTCTGCACTGCAGTGGGCACTAGTACTCACAGACAGTCAGTCACAACAACACCGATGGTCCTTCTTGGTGGAAATAGGCGCCTCAGCTGCTCGTTCCCAATCCTCACCGAGACTTCATTCGTTCATCGGGCGGGTGGATCAGTGGCTTTCCCAGAGACTTGCTGGATGATCGGTGGTAGATGGAAGGGTCAGCGCCGTCAGCGGGGCTAGTAGGGCTACTACGGGTGTGTTCCTCCTACATGTCTAGTAGGGCACAGTCACCACAGTGGCACACAGTGTACAAATAGTCTCCGTATTTATTTTATCTATTTTTTTTCTTGTCTCACTAATTTATGTGCTATTAGCAGGACTGTGTGCTACTAGTGCTATTTTTCAGTTAGAGACAAAGTGGGGACTCTAGTAACGGCTTTCACTATTGAGTAATAATGCCGTTTGGTTGATGTCTCCGATTTTACCTGAGTTCTGAACTGCATCGCCGATCTAATTCTGCAGCATGAAACAGTTTTGAATGGTTTGTAGCTTAAACACCTTCCAGGCATAATTAATGAACTAGATGGCTCGCATCCAGGATTGCCATCTTCCGTGCTTTGTCATTAAACATCTCCGTTGAGCCATCAATGTCATTGAGGAGCCAGCTAACAATGGATTTATGGTACTGAACTTTAAGATTGTGTATCATATCCTAATCCATTGGCTGGATCAGGGCAGTGCAGTTTGGTGGGAGGAAAATAAGACTGACCTGAGACAAGTTTATTGTTTTGTGTGTAAGGCAGTTATCAACTACCATGGCAATTTTACATCTATGGACCCTCATCTTCTTGTTAAACAATATTGCACTGGTAGAGCCTGAATGTTAATCTCTTAAAACAACAGGGTTTTCTTGACTTCCGGATGACAAGCAGTGGAAGTTTTTTTGTTTCTAGTGCTGTTGGAACACACCATTATTGAAATTCTGTCTTTGGCTTTTTTGAATCCTGCTGGTGTTTGTGTATGAAATAATAGGGTGCTCTCAGGGGTGACCCTAAAAAACAAGGCATTATCATCCCCATTAAAAATGTCAGCAGGTGCATAGTCCTACAGCAGGGCAGGCAACACAGTTCTGATCACTCCTCAGCCACTGTTGTATCATTCTCTGCATGCTGTCCTTGTATTCTTCTTAGCTAATGTTAATTCCTTCTTTCCACCCTGAGAGCCAGCCTGCAGTTGCCTCAAGCTGAACACCAAGGAATTGTGAAAGGCTGCGGGCTTTCTTCATCTGAAGGTTACTAGAAAGTGACACACCATGGTCCCGAGAGACAGTTAACCATCTGAATAAAGCCTCCTCAACCTGTAGGTCCTTACCAACTCTTTCGTGCTTTCTCTTAGTGTTGCCACTTGTGCTACACTCCTGCAAGATCTGCTCTTCATTCCAAAGGAATCATCCAACACTGGATATATCATCTCCAAATTCAGCTGCAAGCTCTTTCCTTGATACACTGGGCAGAGCAGCCTTCTCTATCAGCTCTGCTTTCTGAGCCAGCAAAAGCATACTTTGTTTACTTTTTCCATTATTATCATCAAGAGAGCTATACTGAATCGAGCTGCTCAACTGACACTGGAAATCTGAGACAAAGCTATAAAGCTCAACTATTTAACCAATAATCACAACTGCAATCGAGGCATTAACACCTACTGTAATTAGGTAATGGGAAGCAGCAATATATACACCTTTCATGACAAAATGAAAGGCATACAACCAAAAACACACAGGCATACAAACAAAAATGTTAACATTAGAGACACAGGAAAAGAATCAGGACCAGGTCAAAATGGGCATACAACAGAAAAAGGCATATATCTGAATGGCATAAAAGTGGAATGGACTGTATAAAAAAATTAGTATAATAAGCCAGCTCATCAGAGCAATGGTAGCAGTACTGCTTGAGATTGCAGCAACCCGTCTTCAGAAGTAAGCTTAGGGTGTTGCATTGCCAGCCAGGGAGAGGATGACTGAGCATCCAGGGGACTGCTATCCCTCTCTGAAGGGAGGGTTTGCAGAGCCTGGGGTATACCAGAATCCTAGCCGCAGCTGGGGGAAAGGCATATGGGACTGCCTGGAAAGGCAGGAGGGGCAGGGCAGGCACCAACATGCAGTGCATGGGAGTGCACAGTGTGCATCATGGCATCACTACATCACATCACTCATTGAGTAAAAACAGAGGAAACACCTATCAGTGGCAGGTTGGTGTTCTGATACCTGCAAGCCCTGCACCTGACTAGCTTGGCTTGCCAGTCCGCAATACTAGATCCAGTTCTTGATGATGATTAATGGACCCCCTTGACCCAGCCAGGGAGCTGCCATGTAAGTACCAATGGATGTCAGGGTGATGGTACTGGAGTGGCTGGAGCAGAGTGGGGCTGTCTGGTAGGGAGGGGAAAAACAGAGCATAAAAAAATTAGTTTAAACAGAATCACTTTGTCTGCTGTGGTTCTTGTTCATAGTCATTTTATAGTTGTGATATAATTTATTGTTTACTGTTGCTTATGTTATATTTATATGGTTTTCTTTTGTTTAATTATCATTGTTATTTATACTTTTTTCATTATGTATACATTTTGATAATAGAAACATTTATTTTTCTCATGCTAGCCTTTTTCTTGAAGCCATTGTAAATGAGTGCAAGCTCAGCTTGTTTCTACTGTACAGTCATTTCTTGCTTTTAAAATAAAAATCCTGAAATCTTGAATCAAAGGCCAAGCTACAGGTTTGGGGCAGTGCAAGTGTAATCTTGTCAGTGTGACCAAAAATTTATTTCTGGGGTTGACCAAAGTTCTTTTCAAATAACTTTCAAGTAAAGAAAAAAATACTCCCATGGCAGCCTGGTGGCTTAGCAGGGTAGCAGGTTAATATAGCACTGCAATAACTGTGTGGTATAAACTGCACTTTAGAAAGCTCAAAAACAATGACAGTGACAGGGGTAGAATAGCGTTAGTAAATTATCACTACCCCGTTGCTGTCAATAGAGAGGAGGAAGGACTGAAGTAGCTTCAGGAGAGGTGTGAGATTCAGCTGCTCCCATGGTTGCATGGTTAAGGCACTAGCCCCTGCAGCAATAAGGACCAGGGTTTGATTCTCTGTCTTCCAATATGGGACATTTATTTAATCAAATTTAACCACCTACCAAGTTTCTCCCCATCCCTGAGGTCCAAACCCCCTCAGAGTTGATTATATTAATTTCAGGCAATGTAGGGGCAACACTTTCTACTTTGGGGGGGCTGTGGGGGGTGTACACCCCTCGCACAAAAAAAAAAATATATGGTTGGGACCATATACAAGCCATAATATAACAAAAAAAATGTTTTTTCACAGAGGTAAATATCACTGAGGAAAATATAGGTCCATAGATGGAGGACTTATCTGGCTGAATACAACTTTCTATTTTAAGACCCTCCTTTTTATTAGGTGGTTTTAACCACTGATTAACATTCAGCTGAGCTGCCACTGTTTCAAACTGCATTCAGCATCCTTCATATCTTTAAAACTGAGGTTTTCTACTGTGGCCTCAGAAACCATTTTAAGAAATAGCTAGCCCAGCCTTTGACATATCTGCAAAAAAATCCATTCATAATACTTTTGCCAAGACATAGTAAGCAATAATAAACTCAGAGTGTTAGCTCTGATTAATAATAACTTTAATATACTGAGTCTTTTTCCTAATTTTCCTGCCTTTCCTCCCTTTTGACATGAAAGTGTATTTCACAACTCACTTCCAGTTCAAACTTTGAATGAATTCTATCAATAGGTATAAACATTTACATGCTCATAATAAAAGTACAGTACACAGTAAGAGGAATAAGTGTATTCTTTTTACATTAACTTCAAAGCTGAAAGTAAAGAAATAGAATCAAGTATACAAAAATATAATATTGAACATAGCAGGCTAATAATGCTTTATACAAGAGTACATATGCCTGTTTCACCTTCGCCATCTGTTGTTCTTTGAGCATACATTTAATTTTTTTTTATATTAAAACATTATCAAAGACAAAAGTTCATAAAAAACTTTCAGAAAATGAGTCCTTGTCTCGGGCATCAATCTTGGATCCTTGCAGTGATCATGAGGTAACTGGCTCATGACCCTCTTCTGTATCTTCATCTGTTATATGAAACTATTGAGATTTGTATGCATAGTATGGCTTCATTTGATTGATATGCACCCAGTTAAGTACAGCTTTAAAAGCCCTCTTCTTTTTAATCTCAGTCTGTTGTACAGGAGACACTTTGACTTTAATGACATAAAGTATGTTTCTAGTCTGTATAAATTTCTTATGTGTGACCGTATTTCTGCTGCAGTTAAAATAAAATACCTTATCTCCAAATTAAATTCCATGGGAGTTGCTTTTCTTTCATAACAGGCCTTAGAACCATTCATGCTTCTCTGTGCATTACTTTATGCAATCCAAAAACATCTTAAACGTGCTTTTAGATGGGTTACATATTCAAGTGCTGTAGTAACATCAGCTTTCATTGCTTGTTGTATACAAGAGGTGAAGAGGTAGTACCATCAGTAGCAGATCTAGAGGGGTTTAAAGGGTGCAGGTGCACCCCTCCATTGTAACTTACTTGCTTGCTACAGCTGCATTTCACTGCTAGAGAAGTCTAATATATTGATTATAAGAAAATCTACAATATTTTCAGTCAAACATTTAATGAAAAAGATAATATGAAGGATTAAAAAAATGTCAAAAAATTGCATATCAAGTACGTACACCACCACAGAACTCCCCATTGTAAAATCCTGGATCCACCACTGCGTACCGTCTGTCTACCAGTCATCAATTCAAAAAGTAATATTCATATAAATTTACCATGTGTTGCCCTTACTGCATTTAAACAAGTGGACATTTTAGATTCCAATCCTTTCCAGAAGTACTAACATACTTCTTCAGAATGCTCATTTTTGTTTGAGTTGTACATTCAGCTTGTCCTGAGGATTCTGGATTGTACCATGTGTAGTGCTTTTCATACACCTAAGATTTTTCACATGTTTTCTATTACCTTTGCAATAAAATGGGAACCTGTATCTGATTCTGCTCTCAGTGGTAAGTCCCAGTGACTAAATACATGGTTTACTAACAGCACAGCTGTTGTTTTGGCTGTATACAGTAATTTGAAGCTGGTATGCATTTAATCCACTATGTAAACAGGCAGGTAGCAGTGATAATGTACTTACTGCTTCTTGATGACCTTACAACTTGGCCTATCCAATCGGTCTGAATTTCTGTCAGTGCCTAGTAATGCCTTTTACCTGTAAGGGTATCCTGTGCCTCAGTGAAGGTAGCTGGAATTCACAACAGGTGATACATTCCTTGATGTAATCTGTTATGTCTTTGTTCATGTATGGCCAGTAGGCCACCTGTTTAATGTTTCTGCTGTTTTCTGGCTTTCCCGATGTGCTCCAGATGGTTCATGGCCATATTGCACCATGACCTCTCTGTAGCCTAGAAGGTCACCACCCACTTATGTTCCTGTGGTGTTTTGCCAGGTATTACCAGTAGACATTTCTCCAACTGGAAGTTATCCTTCTTACTTTGCAGGAGGTTCAATTTATGGTCAGTATGTAGGTCACTATCTGGTGTCTTATTTTATTGGGGTTGTCAAGGTATTGGTACAATTTACAGATTTTGTATTGGTTTTGCATTTTAATCAATTCTACATCTGTTTTTTGCTATGCAGTTGTACTTCTTGGTTAGTTTTGCCTTTCTTTCCTGTTGTTGGGTAACCACTTCTACTCTAGTTACAGCACAATTCACATTAAGATGTCCTACCAATGAGCTGGTTTTGCATTGTTTCTAAGTTGGAAATGGATTGGCAACTCTCATTGTGTTGTTTTTCAAACCTTAACCTTTGCAAAAGCAGCTTTTATCAAATGTATTTGTACCTCCACTGGAATGCATATGGAATTCTGTCATAAGGCAATGTAAAACTGAGTTACAACTTTAAGGCAACTGTTTTTGCAAGGTTTTGTTCTGTATCCAGCAACTGTCATGCAACCGATTGAGAAATGCCAAAGCAACTAATTAGTGAGACAGTTTAATATAGATACATAGATACATAGACAGTGTCGGCAGATAAGGGCCTATGGCCCACCTAGTCTGCCCATTTGAGCTTGTAAGTTCAGTTTGTTTTCCTAGAAGTCTGTTTCCCCTTACCCCTGCCCTCTAGAATTCCTTTATGTCTATCCCATGCATTCTTAAATCCCGTGATTGTTTCAGCCCCCACCACTTCCTCTGGCAGGGTGTTCCACTTGTCCACCACCGTTCTGTGAAGAAATTCTCTCATGTTTCCTCTGAATCGTCCTCCCTCCAACTTCATCCCATGCCCTCTAGTCCTGAAACATCTTTTTCACTTAAAAATAGTGTTTTCCTGCACCCTGTTCCTCCCTGTAAGATACTTGTATGTCTCTATCATATCCCCTCTCTCCCTCCTCTCCTCCAGGGAGTACATGTTCAGTTCCTTCAACCTGTCTTCATAGGACTTGTGATGCAACCCATGCACCATCTTTGTTGCCCTCCTCTGAACCTGAATATGACGTCTGCTGTAGTGTAATGAGAGTAATGTCCCAAGGTCTCCTTTCAGTGCACCTTCTTTTGCTAGACTGTCTGCTACATTATCCCCCTGTCTGTCTGGTCTGAAAATTCTGCATTGACCCTTTGCATTTTTCAAGTAAACAGTCAATCCATGTTCCTGAACTAACTGATCAGCAGTCAGTATTAACTACTGTATGCAAATGTTATACTTTTACTTCTTGAGTTTCCTGTAGTATTGACTTTGCACAATGGTAGGTACGTAAGAAAGCTGGGCTCAGCATAATAAGTCTCTGTACAGATCACAAAGTGACATACATTGTTCTTCATTGCACTGTGTACGGCTGTTCCTATTGCTGCCAGTTTTGCATGTTGGTTAGATTTGCGGCCATGTGTGTACTTGAAGGGACAACCAGGAATATCCTCATGCCACACTACTAAATCTGAGTGTAACTCTGGATTCTTGTGAAATGCACTGCCACCCAGGTACAATTACATACAATGTGATGTCTATGGGCCTTTAATGCTGATTCCAAGCCACGAAATGGTTCAGGTTCTTACACTGAATGCTCCTAAACAATACAAAACTGAAAGACAGTGTAGGCCATGACGTGTCAGAGTTCAATCCACAGTTTTGCTTTACACGCATTTCTAGTTCATAGTTTCTGGTTCCCAAGAAACACAACAGGTTAATAAAAGGTTTTAACAACAATCATTTCACCACAGATGTAGTTTCTAAAATGTTGTGCTGCCCAAGCAGGAGAGAAGAGTAATTTTATATAATCTGAGAATTTATTTTCCCCATATCTCTGTGTTTTACTAGCATAGACTATGACATGGTTATTTGAAACATGTTACTGACACAACACTGCACTGATACTTTGGTTTGTGCACCCTGTAGCAAGGCAGAAGTTGTATCTTTAAGTGCATGAATAGCTTCTTTTTGCTTTTCTCCCCATAACCATGGTTTAGCTTTACTCAGGACCCTTGTGAGTGGGTGAGCAATCTCAGTTTCTTCTAAGCAGGTTAGACAAAAACAACACTGATGGCACTTACAACGACATGAACTCCTTGACAACAACTACATCACTGACACTGTTCCCTGATGACAGCAACCACGAAAACCCCTACCACGACTGAAATACACAACATATTTCATGAGGGGAGTTCTGCCCCCCACACCTCCAATAGTAATATACCAAATTACACGGTACACATACCATGGAGTACCAGTAAGCAGACAAGGGTGATGCTTCAGTGATCTTAATTAGTGTGATACATAAACAGCCAGCAGGATAATACAGTACTATTCCCTCCCCACCACAACAACCACCTAGTGCAATGCTTACATTTCAGAATCAGCTACTATACATAGCGTCCCTAACATGGTCATTACACCTGCAGCTTTATGTTCAAGGCAATACCCATCAAATAGTCCTTCAATATCTGTACCTCATACTGTTCAACTATGTCCATGAGTCTCTCACAACTTTCCTGATACTCACACACCATGAGAGATTCAGCAGCCCTTCCTACTGCCTTTTCAACTTAGCAGCAGTCAATGTAAAACACCTGCAGCAGCAGCATGTACAGTCACCATACAACACCTGCCGACACAGCACAGCTTGATGTTAAACACCTTCCACCATACAATACACTTCAGTAACAGGCACTTCGCTTCCATAGTTTCACTCTCCTTGCTTGACCATTGGGGCTTCGCTGTAACAATGGCATACCAGCAATCTCAGCATTATTCTGGATAAACTGGCATGAGTAGTTTCCGTTCCCTAGGAACCTACGTAACTACTTAGATTTTTGGGTTGCCCAATTGTTTCAGTTGCTTGTATTTGGCTGTGCAGAGTATGTAGACCATCAGGACCAACCTCATAACCTAAGTAATTTACTTTATTCTTGAACCATTGTGCTTTGACTAGAGACAGTTTAGTGCCAGCATTTGTTTGCTGATAACATCCTTGACATCCTCCAGGTGTTCCTCAAAATGTGTTATTCCTAATGAGTATGTCTTCCACATATTCAAAATTTCCATGGCTTTCAGTGTCAGCCATGTCCTTGTGCAGAAAGATGTTGGAATCTGCAGGAGAATTCAAGCACCCAAATGGACATCTGCTCCATGTGCACTGTCTCTTACCAGACCACCAAGAGAGCTGTGAGGAGGCTGCATTAGCTGCTATAGCTGAGAGGTGGCAGCTCACATCACAGATGATTCTGGTGGCCGTATTGGTGGCAGGAGCAGGAGGTGGTGCTCTGTGCCATGGAGAGGAAGGTTGGAGGCCATATCAGTGGCATCAGCGGGGATCATCAGCCACATCAGTGGCATCAGCAGGGATCATTGGCCACATTGGTGGCAGGGAAGAGGTGGCTGCTTGGTGGGGAGCCAATCAGAGGCCAGGGCATGGATTTTGAACTCAGCGGCTGGGCTTAAAAGCTAGGAGACCAGCCACTGCCTGCAGAACAGACCCCCAAGACAGCTGTGATTTTCTCCTTCTCTCCCACCCCATACCACATCCATTATAAAATGGTCTTACTAGGTTCCACCCATCAGAGGCTGTCACCTATCAGGAGAAGCCAGGGGCAGAGCAGTTCTGATCAAGGGGAGTGGCTGCTGAAGAAGAAGTAATTCACTGGAGCTCAGAGGGGACTGGAATTTCCTCATAAGACTTTACTGATATAAAAGTTCAGCTGGTAGCTTGTTTGAGGGTTTAGTAATTGAATGCAAATTGTTAAGATTGTTTACCTGGGGTGAAGGTTTGGGTTACAGCTGTTTTGGGTTGTTCAGATAAAGGTCTCTGCGGAAAAGGGCTTAGTCGGGGTAGTTTTGAGTTTGAATGGTTGGGTTTACAGCCTGTATTTGAGTTGACTGGATAAAGGCACCTGGAGAAAGGGAATTAGTCCAGAGGGGGTTTGGGTTACAAGTAAATGACTGCTTGTATCGAATAATCTTAGTAGGTGAAACAGAATCATACTTGGGAGCATGTCACTAACGTGGCACAGGGGAGGGGAGAGGGAATGAACAAGGGGGTGGATTGGGGAAAGTGGTGGAAGGGGCAGAACAAAGGGACGCACCAGGGGGAGAGACAAGGGCAGTAAAGGGGAAGGGAGGATGGTGGAGGGGAGGAGGTAGGGGACACAGAGTAGGGAGAATAATGGGGTATAATAACTGTGGGGCAGCCATATTCATGAGTACTCTGTGGAAGTTAGAGGAGTGCCCAGTTTGTCAAATGCTAGTGAGGTTGGATGCTGAACTGTCATGCTAAGAAGGGAAATATCTTGGCTAAAAAAAGAATTGGAAAAGAGAGCCACAGTAGGTTGCTGGGTAGAGGGTAGGGGACAGGACTTCAGAAGAGATAAGAGGTGGGGAGAGCAAGGGACCTGTAGGGGAGGGGACAGGATAGGAAATGGGACACAACAAGCACAGGGGCTAACAGAAATGATAATGAGCATAGATACATAATGGGCTCAAACAAATATTGGTCCTTAACAGAGATCATGGAACAGGAGGAAGAAGATGGTAGGGGAACTAAAAGTAACAGGGAGCTGGATCACGAAGGGCAGACTGAACCACAGGTAAGGGCAGCTCTCACAAATGGGGTACATGATAAGAGCAGCTAGGGTGGCACATGAAGAAAGAAAAAAATCATGGAGGGACAAGGAATGGCTGGTGAGGGCAGAAAAGGGAATGGGTCAGGTGCAGGTGAGTATGTCATAGGGGTGGGGGTCAACAGAAAGGGGGACACAGTGCAGGCAACCAGGTAGAGGATGGGTTACAAGGAGGGGGGATGGGCGTTGTCACTGATGAGGGATGGAGGAGCCAGGGGGAGGAGGCAAGACAAGAAATCATCCTGGAGGACAGGAGAAGAGACAGATAGTAGATGCAGGAGTGGAGATAGGGGTGACTGGTGGAGGGGTATACAAAATGCCTGAAAAAGCCAAGAAAAATCTGCAGAGACACCCGTGGAGTTAGTGAATGAAACATCAGTGATAGGATATGAGGACTCCATTATAAAGACAATCCACTGGTTAAGGAAAGGAGTGGCTTTTAAGGGGAAATCAGTTTTTGTGATCCAGGGATGATGGCGAGTTGGGCGCTTCCAAGAATTAGGGATTTCATTAGGCTAATAGGGGGAATACCTCATCTGATCTTACACATTGGAACAAACAACCTCGCTGGGGAGGAGGTGGAAGAGAAGCAGAAGAGATTCATGGAGCTAGCAAGAGGGTGCAAGGAGATGGTCAATACCATAGGTTTTACAGTAGTTCTGCCAGTGCACTGTGCCAGCATTGCTAGACACTTGAGAATCAAGGACTTTAACCTCTGGCTGAGGCAATGTTACAGGAGGGAATACTATGAATGCTTAGGAGGTTGGGAGGACATATGGGGGGATAGGAGCCTGCATGCTAGGGATGGGCTCCATCAGGGCCGGTTCTAGGACTTTGGGGGCCTCCAGCAAACTCTATGACTGGGGCTCCACAGACGGGGCGGGGCCCCCCCAGTAATCATTCTACAATCAAAAGCATATAGTTAAGGAAACAGAGCTCTCCCTGCTCTATTACCTCTGTCCCACTCTGCTGCATTAAACATCTGCATTGTCCATATAATCCAATATGCTTCCTTATTGTAAATTGTTGAGGGATTCTTAGTCTCATCATCCAGCTGAATTATGATTAAGCCTGACCACTACGGCAAAGTGACCACCTCCATCGGTCAGGAACAAATATTATGGTATAAAATTGGAGGATTTCTTAGTCTCATCATTCAGCTGAATTATGATTAAGCCTGACCACTACGGCAAAGTGACCACCTCCATCGGTCAGGAAAAAAATTTCATCTTGCCTTTAAGACCTGATGTCCTCCTGCTTTCAGTCTTGTGGGGTAAACCACATTCCAGCTTTATTATTAGAAAGTATACTTAGAATGGCAGAAAAAGGGGAGATATTGCTGATGGGTGATCTGAATATGCCAGATGTCAGCAGCCATTTCTAAGGTGGGGTTATTCTAGATGCCCTACAGGGAGCATGCCTTAGACATCTAGTATTGGAGCCCACTCGAGAGGAGCAATCTTAGACCTGGTTCTCTCAAATGGAGATGAACAGATGATCACAGATGTAGAAGTGGGTAGCCATCTGGGAACTAGCGACCATCCGAACAGTATGGTTCTAATAAACACAGCAATAGAGTCAAGCCATACAAACGCAAAAGTACTGGACTTCAGGACTGACTGACGCTAAACTGGGCAAGTGCCTAAGAAATACACTAGCAAATGGGTAGGAAGGAGAGGTGGAAGAACAATGGGGAATAATAAAACTGCCATCACAGAGAATAATGCAGTACCCTTTGGCTTTAACAGGAGTCAGTAGCAGCCATCTCATCTCCCATTCCCAACTATCCTTACCTTAATTGCAGGCATATCAGTAATACACTGACAGCATCAAACAATTGAAACAAACATACATACCTAAGAAGAAAACTTGGTCTCTGACTCTGGGCAACAGTAGTACAGACACTGGATTTGTGGTCTTCTGGCCAGCTGATGCTGCTGCTTGCTGAAGCGTAACAGTTATTTCTTAAAAGAAATAAATGATTTACAGAGACAACACAGCAGTCAGTGCACAGCAAGCAGTACTGAGCACACTAGCACTGAGGGCTGTATCAGCGGTGGCGAGGGATAAGCAGGCCAGCAGCAGTACTCAAGATCAGAATGGAACCCGGGTTACCAGTTGAGTGGCTGTGGCTTAAGATGCATGCAGAATTGCAGATAGCAGTGGTCTTCTCTGTGTGACTGAGTTGTCTCTCACGGCGCGTTCTCTCTCTTTCTCTCCCAGTCCCCGAGTCCGATTCTCTCTCTCTCTTCTTCGCCCTCCAAGTTCAGTTGCGAATCGATAGCGACGCCAAGCGACTTACCCAGCGAGATTCTCCTTCTCTGACTCAACGCCGACTGGAACTAGTCCTGGTTGAATAGGACCCAAGAGCCAAAGGGATCATCTTTATGAGCGCCACGGACCTGAGTGGGAACCAAATCTTTCAGGTCCGAGGGGGAGGAGGTGCAAAAAATAGCAAGGGACTGAGTGACTGAGTGGAGCCCTGTGATTGGCTCCAACTGCTCCTCCACGTCACCATGATGTGCAGCATATAGGGGGAACGTGTGGAAACATGCTGCAGTTTTTACAGTCTGAGACAGGCTCTCTGTCACATCACTGTGTGGCCAGGACAATCAGCATGGAGGGCAGGAGCCGCATGTACAACAAATGGGCAGGATATATTTTTTTTTCCCCAATGGGCGAGCAGCTGAGATCGGCGGGGCCCCCGAACTTCTTCATGACAGTCAATAAAGGCGAGGAACAAACCAATTACCGTCTACCGGGCAACTATATGATGCTGGCGCTGCCTTTTTTTTCCGCTTTAGCAAGTTGAGGGTGATGAAGGCCGGAAGGGTAAGAAGTTAAGAAGGCCAGGGTTAGCAGTCATCAGGCTGAGGTGTACTCGTTCAATGTTACTTCCTTGCCCCAGAATATTTTGTAAGCGCAGCAGCAGGGATTGCAATTGTATTGTTTGTCTACTGGCCTTGTTGTTGTTGGATGCGCGGGGTCAGCGGGTGGGTCAGTGCTATAAGCGGGGCTCGCTGGCCGCTGGGCTCGCGGGTGCCTAACGCCGGCCCTGGGCTCCATATAAATGATGAGGGGGGCTAGACTGTTGAGGGGAAACTGCAGGGGTAAATAGATACTATACTGGGGAGTGCTTTAAACTAGGAGAGTAGGACTACAAAGCTAAGGGTAGTCCAGGAAAAATGGATGGTGGAACTTACCCAACTCGCACTTCCCCACAGCTGGGGACAGGAGACACTGATGGGAGGAGAACAGAGGAAAACAGGGCTGGTGGAAGGGATTTCTAGCAAAAGCCAGGAGTCTAGGGAATAAGATGGAAGACCTGCAGACAATGGTGGCATCAGATGTCCTAGACCTCATTGCAGTAACGGAGACTTGGTAGACAGACAACCACAGCTGGGAGGTGAAAATACCAGGATGTGGACTTTACAGGTGGGACAGCACCAAAAAAGGGGGGGGGAGCGGAGGCCCTGTATGTGAGGGAGGGAATTCAAGTGTCAGTGAGCATTGGTGGGCAAGAATCAGAGGAGGCCCTATGAGTCATCTTAAGCAAAGAGGGTGAGGAGGTAGTATGGTAGGGGGTGGTCTACAGACCACCAAATCAAGGGGAAGAAGTGGATAGAGAGATGGTTAAGAAGATACAGGGGATGGCCAGCAAAGTGTTGGGCAATCTAAATCTTCCAGACATGGAAGGGAAAGTCTTGACAGCATCCACAGAAAGGAGTAGGGAACTGTTGGAAGCCATGCAGAAAGCATTCATGCACCAGCTGGTTGCAGAACCAACTAGGAGGGAAAGTCATACTAGACCTGGTTATGATGAATGGGGACAGCGTTGAGGTGGTGGAGGTTGGGGAATGCTTTGGTGACAGTGATCATAGGATGGTAAGATTTAGACTTAGAATGGGGCCGGTAAAGAGCAGATCCACTACTAAGGTGCTAGACTTTAGAAAGACAGATTTTAGGAGAATGAGAGAGATAGTGTAAAAGTTACTAGAAGGGAAGGAAAACTTGGATGACGTAGAGGCGCTGTGGGGGAAATTAAAAGAGGAATACTGAAGGTGACAGAGCTATGCATTAGGATGGCTAGTAAGAATAAAAGGATGAAGAAACCACTTTGGTTCTCAACAGCTGAGAAAAGCAGTTAGAGTGAAAAGGAGGCCATTCAAGGCATATAAGGCCTCTCAGAGAGAGACAGACAGGGAGGGTTGTAAGGAGAAGCTGAGGGAAGTAGGAAAAATAATTAGAAGGGAGAATGCAGAAATGGAAGAAAACATAGCAAGGGGGGATAAGATGTTTTTCAGATATGTGAGTGATAGAAAAAAGGGGAAGCTGGGGATTATGAAGCTTAAGTGGGAAGGGGAGCACTGGTAGAGGGGGATGTGGAGAAGGCAAATATTCTAAATAACTACTCCACATCAGTTTTCATGGTAGAGGAGAGGAAAGGGCTGGAGCTGTATAGTAGTGGAAGGGAATGCAGAGAAGTGGACTTAAGTCCCTTCGTGGAGGATAACATATTGGAAGAACTTGGAAGGCTGTGGACGGATACAGCAATGGTCCTAGATAGGATTCATCCAACGGTGCTATAGGAGTTAAAACATGAGTTAGTGGGGACCCTCAAGAGGTTATTTAATCTGTCACTGGACAAAGGGAGGGTCCCTGGGGACTGCAAAAGGGCCAGTGTGGTGCCATTACATAAAGGGGGAAGCAGGCAGGAGGTGGGAAACTATCACCCTGTTAGCCTTACCTCAGTTGTAGAGAAGCTAATGGAGATGACTATGTTCATGAAAGTGGTGTACTGAGGCAGTAATAAATTTCAACTGGATGGGAAAAAATCATATTAGCTGGAGTTTTTATATTGTTTTGTGGGTGATCCTGTGTAGGGATAGAAAAGATAAAATAAAATTCCTAGCACAAGCACAGTTTTTTAAAATTTAGTACAATACCCTAAACACTGATGTTTTTCTTGTGTTGAAGTGTGACATGGAAGAGCATGTCAGCTTTGCCATTGTTGCACATCTATTTAAACACTTATTTGCTAATAAAATTACTTCTGAAATTAAACTGCGGTCTTGTGTCTTTATTCCTTTTCTTTATGGGCTTGGTAATTTGCATTAACTTTGAAATGAGGGGTACAAAAAACATTGTGGCATTCATACATTTCCGTGTCCATTTCAGCAGGCGACATAGTTTTAAAATATACAGCACAGAGTGGTCTTTTTTCATTTATTTAAAAATCCCTTCCCATTCATCCTGGCTCACTCCATTGAATTTGATGCTTTGGGCATCTGTGAGTCCAGCCCCCGTGTTGCTACCAGCAACCTTCGACCCAGACAGACTGTGGCATCTGTTTTCCAAACGTACATGTGCCACTGTCTGGAGCTGGGAACTCACTTTCGGTACTTGCAGGAATCACAGAGACTGATGTATTATAGGCATGTGGCTATTTTTTTTTTTCAAATCAAAGTTTATTGCTTTTAGAATACAGAGAACCGATCCAGTATAAACAATTTGTGTAATACATTGCATCAGAAACAGAACAATCGTATATACACTGGAACAGTCCCCTCCCTCACTTGACCTTAAACCCCCCCCCACCCCCAATATACCCCTCCTCCCAATTCAGCACAGTCTACATCAATCAACACAGTCTGCAGACTCTACCCCTAACATCATAACCTTATATATTAGATGTTGAACAACGTGTGAAGAGGCTCCCATATCTTTTTGTATCTATCCATTCTATTGTTTAGACTAGCCACTATTTTTTCTGTTCTGAGGTTGGCAAGTAGCTCTTTCAACCATTCGGAGTATGAGATATCAACACTGTCTTTCCAATGGCGGAGAATAACCTTCTTAACAGATAGGGAAATCAAAGCTATATGATATCGCCTGACAGTTACTGGAATCATGGCATAATCACCTAAAAGGCAAACCTCGGGGTTAAAAATATCCAACAACCCTAACAAGGGGTCTGTCTTCCATTGGATAGCCTCCCAAAGCGTAGAGGCCTTGGGACAGGTCCAAAATATATGATACATAGAGCCCTCTGCCTGCTGGCAATGAGAACAGGTGGGTGAACCAGTAAGTCTATATTTATATAATTTGTGGGTAATTATTAAAAAATATATGTGAAGAGACACCAAGCTTCTTTGTGTCTTTGTACATATGATACAGTCTGCAGTGGTGTCTCTGTACATATGCCACAGTATGTATTGGTGTCTGTACATATGCCACTAATTTTTGTGTATCACTCAGAATTGCAGCAAAGAGGGTCCAGTTTGCGTATGTTTGAGCTAAGACGCAATATATGTTTGTGTGCTACTCTGGGTCTGACAAAGCACACCTGAGCAGTACTTATTTACAGGGAAAAAATTATGTATCTGATTTTAAAGTGGATTAATTCTCTACCCTCTGTGCTGCAAATGTTGAATTTTTGGATGTTACTTGCCAGCATGGTGTCCGAGCATAGATGAGCAAGCACATCTGGTCAAATGAACTTAAAAGCACAGCCTGAAAATTCTGGTTCTTTTGACCAGGTGTGTTGCTCAGAGACATGTGGCCATTTGGGCACATGCAACTTGACTTGTTGTTGGGGGGGTCTGATTGTACTGCTTGCCCTTGTTTTGCTGGAAATGCTGATTTTTGAATGTTCCATGCCAGCATCATGATCAACCATCAATGGGTATGCACACCTGGAGGACCAAACAAACCAAAAACATCTAGGAAAATCTGTCCCTTTCTCCAGGTGTGTTTGCTCAGAGATGCTCAGCCATCTTCTGTACCATGAAGCCTTGGCATGTGGGGTGGGGGGATTAGCTGCACTGTTTGCCCTTGTTTTATTGTAGAAATGTGGTTTTTGATGTTATTTGCCAGCATCATGACCAACCGTCGATGGGCATGCACACCTGGGGGACCAAACAAAACAAAGAAAAATCTAGGAAATTCTGGCCCTTTCTCCAATGTTTTGGATGTTACTTGCCAGCATGATGTCTGACCATGACTTACACAAATGTTGTTTTGTTTTGGATGTTACTTGTCAGCATGATGTCAGACCATGACCGGACATGCACACCTGGGGGATCAAACCAAAAATAAAAAAATCTAGGAAACTCTGCCCCTTTCTCCAGGTGTGTTTGCTCAGAGATGCTCAGCCATCTAGTGTACCATGCGGACTTGGCTTGTGTGGTGAGGGGGATGAATAGAACTGCTTGCCCTTGTTTTATTGCGCAATGTATTGGATGTTACTTGCCAGCATGATGTCTTACCATGGCTGAGCAAGCACACCTGGGCAAATTAATTTAAATGCACAACCAGCAAATTCTGGTTGTTTGTTAAGATGTGTTTGCTTAGAGACACTCTGTCATCTTGGGCACCATGTAGCCACGGCTTGTTGGGGGAGTGCTGGATGGAACTGCTTGCCCTTGTTTTATTGCAGAAATGTTGTTTTGGATGTTATTTGTCAGCATGATGTCTGATCATGACTGGACATGCATATGTGGGGGACCAAACCAAAAATTAAAAAATCTAGGAAAATCTGGCCCTTTCTCCTGGTGTGTTTGCTCACAGATACTCGGCCATCTTGTGTACCACGCGGCCTTGGCTTGTGGGGTATGGGCATGGATAAATTGCACTGTGTGCCTCTGTTTTGTTTTTTTTAATATTTATTTTCCTGTTTCTTGCCAGCATGATGTCCAACTGTGGCTAGGCAAGCACACCTGGGCAAATTAATTTAAATGCACAGCCTGCAAATTCTGGTTCTTTCTCCAGGTATGTTTGCTCAGTGACGCTCAGCCATCTTGGGCACAATGCGGCCTTGGCTTGTTGGGGGGGCTAGATTGTACTGCTTGCCCTTGTTTCATTGTAGAAATGTTGCTTTAGATGTTACTTGCCATTATGATGTCTGACCATGGCTGGGCATGCACATCTGGGGAACCCAAAAAAAAAACAAATATAGGAAAATCTGTCCTTTTCTCCAGGTGTGTTTGCTCAGAGATGCCTGGCCATCTTGTGTACCATGCAGCCTTGGCTTGTGGGGTGGGGGATGAATTGCACTGCTTGACCTTGTTTGTTTGCAGAAATGTTGCTTTAGATGCTGCTTGCCAGTATGATGTTAGACAGTGGCTGGGCATGCACACCTAGGACACACAAAAAAAAAAATCTAGGAAAATCTGGCCCTTTTTCCAGGTATCATAGTATCATAGTATGATAGTAAAAGTCAGCAGAATAGGCCACATGGTCTATCATGTCTGCTTGGAAGCTAGCCCCCTACTGGGAGCTCGGTCCTCCATCCCCCAGCCCCAGAGGTGACACTCCCTGGCCTCAGCTTCCCCCTGTACCTCTCCCAACCCTTCTTGAATCCTTCCACTATGGTCTCTTCCACCAGACTCCAGGGCAGTGTGTTCCATGGTTCCACCACCCTCTCTGGGAAGAAGTGTCTCCTTCACTCTCCCCTGTACTTCCCCCCTTCCAGCTTCCACTCGTGCCCCCTGGTAGTTCCCCCCCTTCTTAAGCCTTAACACTTCCCTGACTCCGTGCTTATTTATCCCCTTTACATACTTGAAAGTCTCTATCATGTCCCCTCTGTCCCTCCTCTCCTCCAACGTGTACAGATTGAGTTCTTCCAGTCTCTCTTCATAGGTCCTACCCTCCATACCCTGAATCATCCTGGTCGCCCTCCTCTGGACCCTCTCCAGCAGTGCTAAGTCCCACTTAAGATGGGGTCTCCAGGACAGCACAGAGTATTCAAGATGCAGCCTAACCAGGGCATTATACAGAGGGAGGATCACCTCCCTCCTCCTGGAGGTTATCCCCCTGGTTATGCAGTCCAGTATCCTGTTTGCTTTTGCTGCAGCTCTTTTTGACAATTTTCTGTGTTATTCATTTTGCTGTCCACCACTATCCCTAAGTCCCTCTAGCCCGATGTGACTTGCAGTGTGGTCCCCCCCAGGGTGTATGCATGCCCCAGGTTTCTGACCCCCAGATGCAGCACCCTACATTTCCCTGCATTGAACTTGAACCTCCACTTCCTTGACCATCCCCCAGGTGTGTTTGCCCAGAGACGCTCAACCATCTTGTGTACCATGCGGCCTTCAAAAGCTTACCACCTTTCAAGAAGCCCAAAGTGGGACATTTCTTGCTGAGTCATGATTTTTTGCAGGTCAGTATGTAACCTTGACCAATGCAACAGACTTTTTTTCTCTATGTAATCAAAATTAAGGCTAAGTATTGTAGTTTCTTGGTTGCTTCTATAGTTTCTTATCATTTTAAGATATTTTAGTTAAGGTATTATAGTTTTCTGCTACATTAAGTGGAACGTTAGAAAAAATTTTGCTACTAAAAAGTCAGGACATGTAGTATTTTTCATGTTTTTTTGCAGGACATAGCTGCCCAAATCAGGACAGTCCTGTGAAAATCAGGACAGGTGGTAACCCTAGCCTTTTCTTGTGGGGTGGGGGATGAATTGCACTGCTTGCCCTTGTTTTATTGCAGAAATGTGGTTTTGCATGTTACTTGCCAGCATCATGACCGACTATCGATGGGCATGCACACTTGGGGGACCAAACAAAACAAAAAAAACTAGGAAAATCTCGCCCTTTCTCAGGTGTGTTTGCTCAGAGATGCTTGGCCATCTTGTGTACCATGCAGCCTTGGCTTTTGCGGTGGGAAGGATGAATGGCAGTGCTTGCCATTGTTGTATTACACAAATGTTGTTTTGGATGTTACTTGTCAGCATGATGTCAGACCATGACTGGACATGCACACCTGGGGGACCAAACCAAAAATAAAAAAATCTAGTAAAATCTGCCCCTTTCTCCAGGTGTGTTTGCTCAGAGATGCTCAGCCATCTAGTGTACCATGCAGACTTGGCTTGTGTGGTGAGGGGGATGAATAGAACTGCTTGCCCTTGTTTTATTGCACAATGTTTTTGCTGTTACTTGCCAGCATGATGTCTTACCATGGCTGAGCAAGCACACCTGGGCAAATTAATTTAAATGCACAGCCAGCAAATTCTGGTTGTTTGTCAAGGTGTGTTTGCTCAGAGACACTCTGTCATCTTGGGCACCATGTGGCCACGGCTTGTTGGGGGAGTGCTGGATGGTACTGCTTGCTCTTGTTTATTGCAGAAATGTTGTTTTGGATGTTATTTGTCAGCATGATGTCCGATCATGACTGGACATGCACATGTGGGGGACCAAACCAAAAATTAAAAAATCTAGGAAAATCTGGCCCTTTCTCCCGGTGTGTTTGCTCACAGATACTCGGCCATCTTGTGTACCACGCGGCCTTGGCTTGTGGGGTATGGGCATGGATAAATTGCACTGTGTGCCTCTGTTTTGTTGTTTTAATATTTATTTTCATGTTTCTTGCCAGCATGATGTCCAACTGTGGCTAGGCAAGCACACATGGGCAAATTAATTTAAATGCACAGCCTGCAAACTCTGGTTCTTTCTCCAGGTGTGTTTGCTCAGTGACGCTCAGCCATCTTGGGCACAATGCGGCCTTGGCTTGTTGGGGGGGGCTAGATTGTACTGCTTGCCCTTGTTTCATTGTAGAAATGTTGTTTTAGATGTTACTTGCCATTATGATGTCTGACCATGGCTGGGCATGCACATCTGGGAGACCAAAAAAAAAAAAATATAAGAAAATCTGTCCTTTTCTCCAGGTGTGTTTGCTCAGAGATGCTTAGCCATCTTGCGTACCATGCAGCCTTGGCTTGTGGGGTGGGGGGATGAATTGCACTGCTTGACCTTGTTTGTTTGCAGAAATGTTGCTTTAGATGTTACTTGCCAGTATGATTTTAGACAGTGGCTGGGCATGCACACCTGGGGGACACAAAAAAAAAATCTAGGAAAATCTGACCCTTTTTCCAGGTATCATAGTATCATAGTATGATAGTAAAAGTCAGCAGAATAGGCCACATTGTCTATCGTGTCTGCTTGGAAGCTACCCCTCTACTGGGAGCTCGGTCCTCCATTCCCCAGCCCCAGAGGTGATACTCCCTGGCCTCAGCTTCCCCCTGTACCTCTCCCAACCCTTCTTGAATCCTTCCACTATGGTCTCTTCCACCAGATTCCTGGGCAGTGTGTTCCATGGTTCCACCACCCTCTCTGTGAAGAAGTGTCTCCTGCACTCTCCCCTGTACTTCCCCCCTTCCAGCTTCCACTCGTGCCCCCTGGTAGTTTCCCCCTTCTTAAGCCTTAACACTTCCCTGACTCCGTGCTTATTTATTCCCTTTACATACTTGAAAGTCTCTATCATGTCCCCTGTGTTCCTTCTCTCCTCCAGTGTGTACAGATTGAGTTCTTCCAGTCTCTCTTCATAGGTCCTACCTTCCATGCCCTGAATCATCCTGGTTGCCCTCCTCTGGACCCTCTCCAGCAGTGCTATGTCCCACTTAAGATGGGGTCTCCAGGACTGCACAAAGTATTCAAGATGCAGCCTAACCAGGGCATTATACAGAGGCAGGATCACCTCCATCCTCCTGGAGGTGATCCCCCTGGTTATGCAGCCCAGTATCCTGTTTGCTTTTGCTGCAGCTCTTTGCCGATTTTCTGTGTTATTCATTTTGCTGTCCACCACTTTCCCTAAGTCCCTCTCGCCCGATGTGACTTGCAGTGTAGTCCCCCCCAGGGTGTATGCATGTCCCAGTTTCAGACCCCCAGATGCAATACCCTACATTTCCCTGCATTGAACCTGAACATCCACTTCCTTGACCAACCTCCAGGTGTGTTTGCCCAGAGATGCTCAGCCATCTTGTGTACCATGCGGCCTTGGAAAGGTTACCACCTTCAAGAAGCCCAAAGTGGGACATTTCTTACTAAATCATGACTTTTTAGGACAGTATGTAACCTTGACCAATGCAACAGACTTGTTTTCTATATAAGCAGAATTAAGGCTAAGTATTGTAGTTTCTTGGTTGCTTCTATAGTTTCTTATCATTTTAAGATATTTTAGTTAAGGTATTATAGTTTTCTGCTACATTAAGTGGAAAGTTACAAAAAAGTTTGCTACTAAAAAGTCAGGACATGTAGTATTTTTCATGTTTTTTTGCAGGACATAGCTGCCCAAATCAGGACAGTCCTGTGAAAATCAGGACAGGTGGTAACCCTAGCCTTTTCTTGTGGGGTGGGGGATGAATTGCACTGCTTGCCCTTGTTTTATTGCAGAAATGTGGTTTTGCATGTTACTTGCCAGCATCATGACCGACTGCCGATGGGCATGCACACTTGGGAGACCAAACAAAACAAAAAAAACTAGGAAAATCTCGCCCTTTCTCAGGTGTGTTTGCTCAGAGATGCTCAGCCATCTTGTGTACCATGCAGCCTTGGCTATTGGGGTGGGAAGGATGAATGGTAGTGCTTGCCCTTGTTGTATTACACAAATGTTGCTTTGGATGTTGCTTGCCAGCATGATGTCAGACCATGACTGGACATGCACACCTGGGGGACCAAACCAAAAATAAAAAAATCTAGGAAAATCTGGCCCTTTCTCCAGGTGTGTTTGCTCAGAGATGCTCAGCCATCTAGTGTACCACGCCGACTTGGCTTGTGGGGTGAGGGGGATGAATAGAACTGCTTGCCCTTATTTTATTGCACAATGTTTTGGATGTTACTTGCCAGCATGATGTCTGACCATGGCTGGGCAAGCACAAATGTGCAAATTAATTTAAACATATGGCCTGCGAATTCTGGTTCTTTGTCCAGGTGTGTTTGCTAAAAGATGCTCGGCCATCTTGGGCACCATGCGGCCACGGCTTGTTGGGGGTTGCTGGATTGTACTGCTTGCCCTTGTTTTATTGCAGAAATGTGGTTTTGGATGTTACTTGCCAGCATGATGTCTGACCATGACTGGGCATGCACACTTGGGGGACCAAACCAAAAATAAAAAAATCTAGGAAAATCTGCCCCTTTCTCCAGGTGTGTTTGCTCACAGACACTCGGCCATCTTGTGTACCACGTGGCCTTGGCTTGTGGGGTATGGGCGTGGATAAATTGCACTGTTTGCCTCTGTTTTGTTGTTTTAATTATTATTTTAATGTTTTTTGCCAGCATGATGTCCAACAGTGGCTAAGCAAGCACACCTGGGCAAATTAATTTAAATGCACAGCCTGCAAATTCTGGTTCTTTCTCCAGGTGTGTTTGCTCAGAGACGCTTGGCCATCTTGGGCACAATGCTGCCTTGGCTTGTTGGGGGGGCTGGATTGTACTGCTTGCCCTTGTTTCATTGTAGAAATGTTGTTTTAGATGTTACTTGCCATTATGATATCCGACCATGTCTGGGCATGCACATCTGGGGGACCAAAAAAAAAACAAATATAGGAAAATCTGTCCTTTTCTCCCAGTGTGTTTGCTCAGAGATGCCTGGCCATCTTGTGCACTATGCAGCCTTGGCTTGTGGGGTGGGGGGATGAATTGCACTGCTTGCCCTTGTTTGTTTGCAGAAATGTTGCTTTAGATGTCACTTGCCAGTATGATGTTAGACATTGACTGGGCATGCATACCTGGGGGACACAAAAAAAAAAATCTAGGAAAATCTGACCCTTTTTCCAGGTATCATAGTATCATAGTATGATAGTAAAAGTCAGCAGAATAGGCCACATGGTCTATCGAGTCTGCTCGGAAGCTAGCCCCCTACTGGGAGCTCGGTCCTCCACCCCCCCAGCCCCAGGGGTGACACTCCCTGGCCTCAACTCCCCCTGTACCTCTCCCAACCCTTCTTGAATCCTTCCACTATGGTCTCTTCCACCAGACTCCAGGGCAGTGTGTTTCATGGTTCCACCACCCTCTCTGTGAAGAAGTGTCTCCTGCGCTCTCCCCTGTACTTCCCCCCTTCCAGCTTCCATTCGTGCCCCCTGGTAGTTCCCCCCTTCTTAAACCTTAACACTTCCCTGACTCCATGCTTATTTGTCCCTTTTGTATACTGGAAAGTCTCTATCGTGTCCCTTCTGTTCTTCCTCTCCTCCAGTGTGTACAGATTGAGTTCTTCCAGTCACTCTTCATAGGTCCTACCCTCCATGCCCTGAATCATCCTGGTTGCCCTCCTCTGGACCCTCTTCAGCTGTGCTATGTCCCACTTAAGATGGGGTCTCCAGGACTGCACAAAGTATTCAAGATGCAGCCTAACCAGGGCATTATACAGAGGGAGGATCACCTCCCTCCTCCTGGAGGTGATCCCCCTGGTTATGCAGCCCAGTATCCTGTTTGCTTTTGCTGCAGCTCTTTGGCAATTTTCTGTGTTATTCATTTTGCTGTCCACCACTATCCCTAAGTCCCTCTCACCCGATGTGACTTGCAGTGTGGTCCCCTGTATGCATGTCCCAGGCTTCTGACCCCTAGATGCAGCACCCTACATTTCCCTGCATTGAACCTGAACCTCCACTTCCTTGACCCCCCCCAGGTGTGTTTGCCCAGAGATGCTCAGCCATCTTGTGTACCATGTGGCCTTGGAAAGGTTACCACCTTTCAAGAAGCCCAAAGTGGGACATTTCTTACTGAATCATGATTTTTTGCAGGACAGTATGTAACCTTGACCAATGCAACAGACTTGTTTTCTCTATATAATCAGAATTAAGGCTAAGTATTATAGTTTCTTGGTTGCTTCTATAGTTTCTTATCATTTTAAGATATTTTAGTTAAGATATTATAGTTTTCTGCTACATTAAGTGGAAAGTTAGAAACAATTTTGCTACTAAAAAGTCAGGACATGTAGTAATTTTCATGTTTTTTTTTTGCAGGACATAGCTGCCCAAATCAGGACAGTCCTGTGAAAATCAGGACAGGTGGTAACCCTAGCCTTGGCTTGTGGGGTGGGGGATGAATTACACAGTTTGCCCTTGTTTTATTGCAGAAATGTTGTTTTGGATGTTACTTGTCAACATGATGTCAGACCATGACTGGACATGAACACCTGGGGGACCAATCCAAAATTAAAAAAATCTAGGAAAATCTGGCCCTTTCTCCAGGTGTGTTTGCTCAGAAATGCTCGGCTATCTTGTGTACCATGTGGCCTTGGCTTGTGAGGTGAGGAGGATGAATAGAACTGCTTGCCTTTGTTTTATTTCACAGTGTTTTGGATGTTACTTGCCAGCATGATGTCTGACCGTGGCTGGGCAATCAGAAATGGGCAAATTAATTTAAACACACAGCCTGCGAATTCTGGTTCTTTGTCCAGGTGTGTTTGCTAAAAGACTTTCGGCCATCTTGTGCACCATGCGGCCACTGCTTGTTGAGGGGGGCTGGATTGTACTGCTTACCCTTGTTTTATTGCAGAAACGTGGTTTTGGATGTTACTTGCCAGCATGATGTCCGACCATGACTGGACATGCACACCTGGGGGACCAAACCAAAAATAAAAAAATCTAGGATAATCTGGCCCTTTCTCTAGGTGTGTTTGCTCAGTGACGCTCGGCCATCTTGTGCACCATGCGGCCTTTGCTTGTGAGGTGGCGGTGGATAAATTGCATTGCTTGCCTCTGTTTTGTTGTTTAAATGTTTATTTTCATGTTTCTTGCCAGCATGATGTACAGCCGTGGCTGGTAAGTACACCTGGGCAAATGAATTTAAATGCACAGCCTGCAAATTCTGGTTCTTTGTCCAGGTGTGTTTTCTCAGAGACGCTCGGCCATCTTTGGCAGCATGCTGCCTTTGTCTTGGGGGGCACAGGATTGTACTGTTTGCCTTGTTTTATTGCAGAAATGTTGTTTTGGGTGTTACTTGCCAATATGATGTCAGACCATGGCTGGGTATGCACACCTGGGGGACCAAACAAAACAAAAAATAATCCAGGAAAATCTGTCCCTTTTCTCCAGGTGTGTTTGCTCAGAGATGCTTGGCCATCTTGTGTACCATGCGGCCTTGGCATGTGGGGTGGGGGGATAAATTGCACTGCTTGCCCTTGTTTGTTTGCATAAATTTTATTTTAGATGTTACTTGCTGGTATGATGACCAGCCATGGCTGGGTATGCAGACGTGGGTGACCAAAGAAAAAAAAATTGAGGAAAATCTGTCCCTTTCTCCAGGTGTGTTTGCCCAGAGATTCTCGGCCATCTTGTGTACCATGCAGCCCTTGTCTTGTGGGTGGGGATGATGATCTACACTGCTTGCCCTTTTTTTTATTTCAGAAATGTGGTTTTGGATGTTACTTGCCAGCAAGATGTTCGACCGTAGCTGGGCATGCACACCTGGGGGCCGAAACCAAAAAAAAAAAAACCTAGGAAAATCCGGCCCTTTCTCTCGTTGCGTTTGCTCAGAGATGCTCAGCCATCTTGTGCACCATGCAGCCTTGACTTGTGTGGTGGAGGGTGGATGAATTGCACTGCTTGCATCTGTTTTGTTTAAATGTTTATTTTCGTGTTACTTGCCAGCATTATGTCTGACCATGGCTGGGCAAGCACAACCGAGCAAATTAATTTAAAAGCACAGCCTGAAAATTCTGTTTCTTTGTCAACCTGTGTTTGCTCAAAGACACTCGGCCATCTTGGACACCATGCAGCCTTGGCTGAGGGGGACCGTACTGCTTGCCGTGGTTGTTTTGTTGAAAAAATTTTTATTTTGAATGTTATCAGCCAGCATGATGTCCCACCATCGATGGCCAAGTATACCTGGGCAAATGCAGCAGCTTAGTTTTGTGTTAAATTAAAAAGTAAAAAAAAATATGGGGTTGCCACTCTTTGTCCCGGTGTGTTTGGTCATACACACTTGGCCATCTTGTGCACCATGCAGCCTTGCCTTGTGTGTGAGGGAGGGATGAATTGTACTGTTTGCCTCTTGTTTTCTTGTAGAAATGTTTGTTTTGAAATGTTGCTTGCCAGCATTATGTCTGACTGTAGCTGGGCACGCACACCAAGACAAAAAAAAACCCTGAAAGATTGTGCCCCACCAATGTTTATCCAGGTGCGTTTCTTCAGAGACACTTGGCCATTTTGTGCACCATGTGATCTCTGTTCTGTTTCCTTCAGTTTGTCACACTCTGTACTATGTGAAACCTTTTCGGCACAGTCCACCATATTGTGTAGCACGGGCAGCCTCCCAGGTACACTGTATCCAGTAGAATGTGCAGCTCCATCAGTATGCTGCCTTACCTCTTTTCTTCAGTTCATCATCCTGTGTACTATGTGAGACCTTTTTGATGCAGTCCATTGTATTGTGTAGCATGTGCAGCCTCCCAGGTACACCTTATCCAGTGGAATATGCAGTTCTGTCAGTATGCCACCTTGCCTCTTTTCTTCAGTTCATCATCCTATGTACCATGTGAGACCTTTTCAGTGCGGTCCATCCTATTTTGTAGCATGTGCAGCCTCCCAGGTACACTGTAACCAGTGGAATGCATAGCTTTGTCAGTACACCATCTTGCCTCTTCAGCTTGTCCTACTGTATGTGAACCCTTTTTCAGCAACCTTTTTATTTGCTGCAGTATTGCTCAGTGCACATGGAATACTCATGTTCTGCTGTTTCCTCTGATCTGAAAATTGATTGTCTTCAACTTTCTTTTATTTTAAGCCATGAACAACCAAAGGAGATGGCCATGTTTGTCTACAAACACACTGCTTAGGGCTGCAGTAATTTCAAGCCCTTTCTGCATAAAAGAAAGATCACAACTTTATAGAGAGAAGATGAAGAATGACACCAGTCTTTATGAAAAATATAAACTGAAATCCATTTCCCATGCAAAGGCCTATAGGAAGAACATAATTGAAGAGTAGTGTGCTATCCATCGAGAGAAAGAGAAGGAGCGGCTTAGGCAGTACCGACTGAAGCGTAAGGAAAAGAAGGCCTTGGAAAGTGTTCAGTCACCAGAGCCAGCCAAAAGAACCACCAGAGCTGAATAAGAGAAAAAGAATCAAGTGTTTGAAAAATGGAGGCAGCAGAGAAAAGAGCAGTGTGTGGCAATGATGGCACAAAAAAGACAACGGATAAATGAGAGAAGGCATGTAAAGTACAATGCAAGACATGCAGTAGAAATTGTTGAGAATGCTATCACCACCAGCACCCCCACAGCAACACCAGCAACGATGCTACAGCAAAGCTGCAACCCTGTCACAACTGATCCCCATTCAGCAAATGCCAACAGGAAAGCAGTGCAAAGGGCACATGGAGGGTTACCATGATCACCATCCCGCTTTGCTGCCACAGTCGCCCACCTTATTCATTCTGCATCACCAGCCAAGAAGCCAGCATTGGCAAAATAGAACCTCACTTGCCGTACAAACCTACAGGAGAAATTGGTGGAAGTGATGAAGGAGAAACTGAGCACTCTGAAATGCACCAACAAAACAGAGGGAAGACAATTAAGCAAAGAATTAGTAAGTTTGTTGTCAACTCTGAAAAAATATTGTTTGCTACAAACTGCAAGCAATACCATGGGCATCAGTTGGAACAGGATGATGACCATATCAAGGGGCATTGAAAAAGTCACTCACAAATCTGCATTGCCTGGTGAAACTGTCCAGCAAGTGAGGGACTTCTATGAAGGGGTAACCACACCACTGCCTCACAAGAAAGCCTTCTCCAAATGAACAGGCAAAACAAAGTCATTCCTGGCAAAACCCCTATCTGTGCTGCATGGAACATCTGGAAGTATCAACTGGAAGAAGTAAGTTTAATACTTTGTGGCCCCAACACATAAAATGTGCAAGGGAACAGAAGCTAGGGCAGTACCTCTGCAAATACTATGCCAATGTAAAATTAAAGCTTTATTCATTGAACTGTGCTGCCGATACACATCATGCACTGGACTATCGAGTGCCAACTATTTATTAAATGGTGGCAATTATTATGTGCAGAAGGGTACCAGGACAAAAATTTTACAGAAAAGAATGTGTTGAAAAAACTTGTGGCAATTGTAGCACCAGTTTGCTTGAGGACAGATTTGTGGACCTTCTGAAATGGCATGGACAGGATACAGTGAGGTGGCAGCAAGTGACACTTAACAATGGGCAAACTAAGTCCCATAAAGTACTGAAAACAAAGAAAACAGGACTTTCTAATTTTGTAGGAATCATGAAGGAAGACTTCACATTTCTGGGTAGTCACCTGCACATGGCATCATGGCAGCAACACCAATTCTTACTTTTGTCCAAAAATATGCCTGAGGGATGAGTCCTAATGGTTTTGGACTTCGCTGAAAATTATGTCTTCAAATATCAAGACAAAGTGCAATCACGTCACTGTCTTCATGAGCAGGCCACTGTACACCCAGTGGTTTCCTACTACTGGTGCAAACATTGAGAGAACACTGTCAGGGAATCCTTGGTTTTCATTTCCAGTGACTTGAAGCATGACCACAATGCCATGCGTCATTTCATCAAACTGGCAAACACTCACCTTCAAACAGTTCGGGCCATAACCATCCCTAAGGAGGTGCAGTTCATAGATGGCTGCGGTGGCCAATATAAATCTAAGTCTGCCTTCTATGACATTTTGCAAGTGCACACAAAATATGGCTTCCCCATTGAATGTGCCTTTTTTGGATCCTGCCATGGAAAAGGCCCCTCTGATGGTAAGAGTGGGGTTGTCAAATCAATGGCAACTAAGGCAGTGACATCAAGGCTAGCAGTCATATCCTTGGTGAAAGAACTCTTTAAGTACTGCAAAAAACCCTAACAATGCAGCCTATTGATGACGGATGCAAACATTCCTTAAGAACATTCTTTTGGGTGGCTGATGATGAGATACAGAGACCAGAATGACCCATTCTTAAAACTGTACAGGGGACTTGCAAAATACAGAGTGTCAGGTCAGTCACCAATGGTATTGTTGTAGTCTGGGATTGCAGCTGTTTCTGCACCGCTTGCAGGATTAATGAAAGAGTGTGTGAAAATGCCAGCCATGTGGATCCATGGATGGAAAAGATGCTGAGGGAATCCCCTGGTGTTAATAGAAAGTGAGACAACAACGTGGTGCCATCAACTACAACTGTACAATTTGATAGCACCCATGCCACAGAACAACTTCCTGTCAACATGCCAGAAAATAACATGGATGCAAATGTACAGAACAACGTACTTTCTGACAGTGTCCCTATCAGCACAGAGCCCACCCCCATACCTGTCAATATTGTAAATAACATGGATGCCAATGACAGAACATGCTGGAAAATGTACTTTCTGACAGTGCCCTGTCAGCACAGAGCCCACCTCCATGCCAGTCAACATTGCTCAATCGGCCACAGGCTCCACCTGCACTCAAACTGGAAGGGGGTAGCTTTAGGGGTGATGTCAGGGTAAGTTCTTTACTGAGAGGATTTTGGGGCCATGGAACAGTCTGCCAGAATGAGTGGTAGGGGTGGATTCAGTGGACAAATTTAAAAAAGCTTGGGATACCTACATGGGCCTAAGCAACAGTGGGCAGGCAGGCAGGGAATGGAAGGGGGAAGCCTTCCTAGAGGGGGGAATTAGGGCAAACTGGATGCACCATGGGGTCCCTATCTGATGATAAATTTCTATGTTTCTACGTTTCTTAAATGTGAAATCCAAGTTATGTTGGTCTGCTGCTCTTTGGAATCCACTGTAATAGTCTGTAATCCATTTGTATCATCTAGTGCAGTAAAATAATTATTTCCTGTTGGTTTCAATAAATGTCAAATGGGTGCATTATAAACACAATTGATGATGGCCCGGTGGCACTGAAGGTTGAGACGCTAGATGCCACACCGGCAACCCAGGTTTGGAGATGGACTCAGGGAGCCAGGGGTCGGCAGGGGAGGGGCAGGATTGAGCATCTGGGGGACAGCTCTCCTCTCCCTGGGAGGGATCCTGGAGCTGCTCGGTGTCCTCATGACCCCCGATGGAGATCAGGGGTATTGCAGGATCACCAGCCAGAACGCTGGGGCAGGAGTGCAGCAGATGTCAGCGAGGTAGCCGTGCATGGACGTCATTGCATCTCGCACTCCTGGGGAAAACCTACACATAGAAAATCCCCAACCTCGGGGATAGGCAACAGCACCTCCACCCACTCAGCCACACTCCTCCACCAGTTGCCCTCTTCTCCTGGGCTGAGCCTAGCCTGGCCTGAATTCAAGATAGAGCACCCTGGGTGGATAGGGCAGCCCTACCGCGGAGGGCTCAGAGCTGGGGGATAGCTGGGCTTGTGCCAGAAGATGGAGGTAGAGCTGTGGGAACTGGAGGATGCCTGAGAGAGTTCCTTGCAGGTCGGTGCTAAAATAGACAATACAAAAAAGAAAGAAAGAAAGAAAGAAAGAAAGAAAGAAAGAAAGAAAGAAAGAAAGAAAGAAAGAAAGAAAGACAATTGACTTTTCCTGTAATGCCACACTCCTTTAATGTATCCAGCATCTCAGGTATGCATTCATGAGATGCTAGTGGCATTGTGTACTGACATGCATAAACCGGGCCTGTGGTTGTGTCAGTTGGTATCTTAGTAACACAGAGGTCTGCTATGCCACAGACATAGGCATCTTGTGGGCACATTTTATCAACACCATAGAAATTTCAAGTATATGTTCCTTTTCTGTCTCAGTTTCAGCTTTGTTCAGTTTGCTCCTTACACTTAAGGTAAGATAAATTTTCTTTTATGTCTACCCGATGTTCAGTTGTATCAGAGGCATTTTATTTTTGGTCATTAATACCTTATTGATTATATCCCCTGCCTCAGCAGTTGTAGGCAGCACAAGATCATTATTTTTGACATTGCATGCATGCTGTTCTTCTCTATCAAATGGCCAGATTACACTTCATTTAGATTATCGTGCACTAGTGCATATATCCGTTTAAGTGTACTTAGAAAAGAAACATTGTCTATAATTTGGAAAATATCTGTACACTCCAGTAAAAGGAATGTGAGGTGGGTAACCCAAAATATCACAGATTAGCCCTGGACACTCATAATTAAGGCAAGAATTATTTTAGACAAATGTACACATATATAGACATTGTTGATCTTAATAAACAGGTCTGGTGCTGCAAAGTTCAAAGATGTAAGTGTTTGCATGGTTATTTACACTGACAGCTTTTTAGCCAGCCCAAACATTCCAAACTGTCTGCATCCAAATTAACTCTGAAAGTAACACAAAACAATGTACATCTTCCAAAGATATGTCAGTGGGAATAATTTACAAAGTGTTGCATAATTAGCCATATATGAGGAAATCTAAAAATACATGGGCCTAGATATTCAGAACTGCATCCAGCAATGGCGCAAGTGGTGTAGCAGCACAACAGTGGTGTGCTGAGGAAACGCAGGGAGATATTCAAAAGAGATGAGCAGTGGTGCATCCCCCCTGAATATATCAGGAAATGCACACTGCACAACTATGATGGTCTGGTGCATTATTGCACCAGGGTGCATCTCTGGGGTTGCATTGGTGCAACTCAGTTGTGCCAGGTGCAACCCCTTTGAATATCTGGCCCATAGTCTTTATAAAAAGCATGATTTTCACATGCAGAAACCATAAAGAAATAAAAGGAGCACACTGCCATTTTTTCACCTTTTGTTTGATACAAATCAGAGCACCACTACTATAACATGTTCTACTTATACAAACCGTATTTTATTGTATATATAGTACATGCATACAGAAGTTCAGCAACATATAACGTTCAATGATTCTCAGTTAAATAATACTTTTCCCTTGGTTCTTTCCTACAACATTTCTGAGTAGAAATGACATTTTGCTTGCATTTCAGGTAGGGTTTCATGGTCACATGATGATAGATAGTGATAAAACATTACTATCTCTAAAAGGTCAGAGTCTGCCTGTAAAAGCATTCATGGTTTACATTTCCTTAAAGGTTACAGATGGATATTATATTTAAAGTAGTTTAGTGCAAAAATAACAAAAATAGCCTGGCACAGGAGTGGAAATTACCCCTGGCAGCGAAATAGATAAAGAATCATTGTTTGGTAGAATAGGGGATGGATGAAAGGAAAGGTAACTGTACGACTGATGTGATAACCACAGTGGTAGCCAGGGGCACCTTGAGAGGCTAGGTTTTAAGCTTTCCATTTATTGTTTCCATCGCTGAATATCTCCAATTAATAAAAATGATTTAGTATTCAAACCATATAGAATACCCCATTATTTGAGGTATGAAGGAATTTTCATTACTCACACAGCCCTTCTAAACCCCTTAAATTCATAGTTTTCTTTAATATTCTACAGCACGGTGAGTCCAAATTAAGGAATACATGTATGCTGATGATAGGATTCACTATCACAATTGCTTTTCTCTTACTTTGTGGCATCCAAAAACTGGCTAAATAAAAAACATCTCATCCTTTACTCCAAAATGGCAAAGACTATTGTATTTGGTAACCACTAACACAGCCAAAAGCTGAATATCTCATTAATTATCCACACCTAGGTTACCTTGCTCATGTGCTGGTGTCATTATTCCAATTCCTGGGGCGTGAATTTTGGACCCCAACTTTCCCACATACTGTACTTCCTAAAGGCTGCTGACTGAGTTGCTCTAATTTAGTTACTCTGTACCATTATTCCTTATTTTTAGTCACCATTACACTTAATTATGTGCAACATTATTTTCTAATTTCTAATTTAATTTTCAGGTGATGGTTGGCCCACTTCATATTGTACTCAAAAACAGATTCTGTATCCTGTGGTTCTGGGAATTCTTCTAATAGCTGTTGTTGCAGTGCATTTTCTGGACAAGAAGAAGAGTCTTTAGAAGGTGATTCCTGATTTCATTGGACTACAAATGTGTGCCCACATTCATTTCTTTCTTTATCTTTTTCTGAAACTGTGCAAACTATGATTCCTTCTATGATCATAGTTCTTAAGCAGCATTCTACAGCTTTTATGTGTCATCATTTTGCAGATAATAAATATACACTGTTACTTAAAAACACAGACAGTAACAACAGTGGGTCCCAGGGCAGTAGCCTGGGTAAAACATTGGCTGGACAACAGGACACAGAAGGTAATTGTAAATGGAATCCACTCTGAAGCAAGAGGGGTTACTAGTGGGGTACCGCAGGGTTCTGTACTGGGTTCAGTCCTTTTTAATGTCTTTATAAGTGACATTGCAGAGGGACTAGAAGGAAAAGTTTGCCTCTTTGCAGATGACACAAAGATCTACAACAGGGTTGATACACAAAGAGGCATGGTAAGGATGAGAAGGGACTTGGCAAGGTTGGAGGAATGGTCAGAAGTATGGCAGCTTGGATTCAGTGCAAAGAAATGCAAAATAATGCACCTGGGAAACAAAACCCAGGGGAAGATTACGCAATGGGGGGGGTAGTAACAACAAAAAAAATGGAAAGGGACCTGGGGGTAATCATATCAGATGATCTTAAGGTTAGCAAGCAATGTGAGAAGGCAGTAGGGAAGGCTGGGGGGATATTGGTATGTATAAGGAGAGGCATCGCCAGCAGAAAACAGGAAGTTGTTATCCCTCTGTACAGACAGTTGGTGAGACCCCCATCTGGAGTACTGCATCCAGTTCTGGAGACCCCATCTCTGCAAGGACATAGATTGGATGAAGGCAGTCCAGAGGAGGGCAACTAATATG
Organism: Neoceratodus forsteri; assembly: GCA_016271365.2. Taxonomy (NCBI): domain Eukaryota; kingdom Metazoa; phylum Chordata; order Ceratodontiformes; family Ceratodontidae; genus Neoceratodus; species Neoceratodus forsteri. The sequence continues at coordinate 998,960,916 of CM028133.1, forward strand.
GTGCAGGGTCTGCAAGAGAAGCCATATGAGGAGAGAATAAAGGAGCTTAATATATATACCCATGAGGAAAGGAGGGAGAGGGGGACATGATAGAAACTTTTAAGTACCTCAGTGGAATCAACAAATGTCCAACAGGGTAACATCTTTCAGAAAAAGAGATGTGCAAGAACAAGGGAACACAATTTGAAGATGGGGGGGGCGACTCAGGGGCAATGTGTGGAAGTATTTTTTCACAAAGAGGGTGGTGGACGCATGGAACAGCCTTCCTGAGGAGTTAGTTGGGTCTAAAACTGTGGGAGAATTCAAGAATGCATGGGACAGACATAAGGAAATTCTTGTGGTGGGTAGGAAGAAATAGGCTGTTGGTTAACTAGGATCTGCAGCTTATCCTGTAGGTAGGGAAATGGGCAGACTAGATGGGCCAAGCGGTCCCTATCTGCCATCAAAGTCTATGTTTCTATGTAACAGAAAAAGACTTGAGTTTCATCCAGTCTGCTCAGAACATCTACCTGTTACCCTTACGTCTTACTGCCAAACAGGGTTACAAGAGCTGAACCAGTCAAGTATCCCTCTAGGTAACCCTCCTCCACCACTGGTATGACCATCCCTTTCCAACTCTTCAATATCATGAAGCTCCTGTATTTGTCCCACCTGACCATGAAACCAATTACAGTACCCCTCAACCATTTCTTTTGACAGCCTATCCCACTGATTCACCACCCTTTTAGTGAAGAAGAATGTTCTTATCTCCTTAAAAAAACTCTCCCTGACCAGTCTCAACACATGCCCTCTCATCACTGCACTCTTCTTCCTAGTGAACAGGTCCTTACAGACAACCTTGTGTATTCCCCTCAAGAATTTGTACAATTAAATCACACATCCCTCTTTGCTTCTAGTGAATACATGTTGAGATCTGCCAAGTGTTCGTCAAACATATTTTTTTATTTTATTTGAAATATCGGATTTACAACCTTTGAGCCAGAGGCTCATTTACAAAGGTACCTCGTCACATGTAAGACAGGAACTTATACAGACAGGGTATAATAACAATTACATCAAGCATGTGTTACAGACATTTGTCACAGACATTATTTACAGTATTTGGATGTAGATATTTACATCATCACAGCAGAAAGACATTATTAGCTTGAGAATGCATCTTGCCCACCTGCTGCTGAATCCTTTTAGTGACACTACTTTATATCTTTCCCAGCTGGTCAATATCCTTCTTGAGGTGGGGGTTCCAGAAATTAGCTCAATACTCCAGATGAGGCCTCACAAGTGGCCTGTGCATGAGCAGCATCACCTCCTTCCTACTATTGTGAAATCTTCCACCTAAGTATCCCAACATTTTGTTCATTTTTTCATATGCTTTGCTGTATTGTACTGAGGCTTTGAAACCATCACTGACGATGACACCAAGATGTCTTGCTTCTGCTGCCTGTGATATCCCTACCCTCCATCTAGTATTCATAGGCAGGTTTGTTGTTCCAGTGTGCATCACTTTGCACTTCTTTACCTTAAACCTTAATTACCATAATTCTGGCCATTTTTCTAGGTTTACAAGGTATCTTTTCTTTTCCTTTAAACAAAAAGATCAGCCACACATAGACCATCAACTACAAGAATTTCAGCGATTCATTTAATGACAAATCCATCATTCACTGTTGCTGATGTTTTGCCTGTTAGATTTCTTCAGGGGATGGTGGATCCTTATGAAGTATCACATTTTAAGAAAACTGAAATCAAAATTCAAATAATTAGCAGCACTTAAATATAAAAATATATAATTTGTCAGCAGATAAGGACTGCATGGCTTACCAAGTCTTCTCATCCCCCCCCCCAACAGTATCACCATAGACTCAACTTATTCTCCAGTCCCCCCCCCCCACCATTCCTTTCCACTAAGATTCCCTTATGCAGAGGATCACGTGATGAGCAGATCGGGGAAGGACAATCTGAACGGAGCTCCAGGGCCCTATTGAACCAGTCGTAATATAAAGCTATATTTGACCCCTGAGTGGTGGTGGAAATAGGGGGACTAACCTGTTAGAGTCTCTTTTAACCCCTGGAGAAACTTCTTGGTTTGAATCCCGACTTTTTATTCGCTGCAGCGTAGAGGCTTGCGGGGCCGGCTGCAATACCCGAGATGGAGTACGAAACTCCCGAGAGCCTGGATACACGAGCGCTGGCAATGAAGCGCCCGAAACCTCCATCACCTGTGCTGAAGGACCAAGGGCCTAGCTCAGAGAGTACAGGAGGAGGACAGACATCACCTGAAGACATTGTAGAAATTAAAACCTTACTTCAGGGGCTTGTTGCTGACTTTTCTGCAGTAAAACCAACACTGCAGGCTCTGGCCCAAAGAATTGGGGATGTGGAGGCACATATGGCGTCTCAGGAGCGCAAATCTATGTCTCAGGAGCAGGATTTGGTGGCCCTTCGAAAGCAAGTAAGAAAATTAGAGGATCGAGTCGAGGACCAGGAATCTTGCAGTCGGAGGAACAATTTAATCCTGGTGGGTCTCCCACAGCGATCAGAAGGAGCAGATTGCATTACATTTATCCAGGATCTATTAATGAAGCTTTTAGGCCCAACACCATATGGGGACTCATACAACTTGGAGAGAGCTCATCGCAGTCTCAGAGAAGTACCTCCACCAGGGTCCAGACCAAGAGTCATTATTATGCGGTTTCTAAACTTTAAGGAGAAGTCACACGTCTTAAACAAAGCCAGAGCACCTAAAAATCTTCAGTGGAATGGTGCATCCTTGTTGGTATTCCAGGATCAAACCCCGGTGATCCAGGAGAAACAGAAGGAATATGTGGAAATAAAGAAAAAGCTTTATTTGGCTGGAGTGAAGTTTAGAATCCAGCACCCTGCCACTTTGGTCGTGAAATTACAGTCTGGATATCGGAGGTACCTAACGTCGAAGGAGGCGGCAGAGGGACTGAGATTGGAGCTCCCGGACTTGTTCAAATAGATGACCTGAAAATGGTTCACAAGGGAAGGTTTTGACCAAAAATGGTTCTTTATAAGGATCTGGATATAATAATGAAAACTGGATAACAAGGAAGAACTGACCCAAATATTCATAAGAGAGGGGGAAGAGGGGAAAAGAATGGAAGAAGAAGAGGAGAAGAAGAGTAAAAGGAAGAGAAGAGGAGAGACAAGAAGGAAAAGGAGTGGAAGAAAGAAAATATTTCCCTTCCCCCCCTTTTTTTCCCCCCTCTGCTTTCTTGCAGCACCTCCTTCCAAGGGTCTGGGGAGGGGTGTTAAGGCTGCTTTGTTTTGTATTTCTCCTTTATTAATTCTAATCTGAGCCAGAAGTATATGAGGGGACTAATTATTCTTAGTTGGACCTGAGGAATCTTTAAAGATGGCTCAGTTGGATTGTAATCTATCTCAGAGGTAAACATAGGTTTATAGCATGTACTTGATTTTAATTCGAGATCTAAAGGGATTAGATTTTAATTTTACGACTCCAGCGTGACAAGAATATGTGATTCCATGGGGGAGGGGTGCTTTATTTATCTTTAACCATGTTGGGCCATTGGTATTTGCTTTAGCCCAAGATACTATTATTATCCTTCTTTATCTTTGTATATTATGGTAGGGGATACTTAAAGCTATGAGTGTAGACTAAGGGGGTGATTGGGGGGATGGGCTCACATTTAAGGGAATTAAGAAGATATAAAGGTGATAGTAAGGTTTTGGAGGGTCTGGCGTCTTGCTCAGCAGATGGCTCATCTACGTATCTATCTGAGCTAGGAGGACGATCCAAGGATTTCGGATTGACTGGGGGGGATTATTGGGAGTGGGAAAAGAGAGAGTCCACGGTCTATATATATGCTAAGGCAGATTTTGTTGGTGCGGGAAGCAGGGGTGTAATCAAAATTGCATGATCAATATCAAAATTATTACTTGGAATGTTAAAGTCCTCTGAGGGAGGAGGAAAAGAATGGTGATATTAAAACATATCGGTCAACTGGGAGCCCAGATTGTCACTCTGCAGGAGATCCATCTTCTTAAGGAGGAACTGGGTCTCCTAAAGAAATTGTGGGTAGGACAGGTTTTTGGAGATGGAAATGCCAAAGCTTCCGGGGGTAGCCATTTTGATTGGGAGAGATTGTCCGTTTACAGTCTTACAAATTAAAACTAGAGAAGACTACAGAGGGATCTATATTACGGGTACTATCATGGGTAAAGTACTATCGATTGCCTCTATATATGCTCCTACACCGCCCAACCCTGACTTTTTTGCTTCGGTAGAAGTGGATATAGCCCTTCTTTCATCTCATCCTCTAATCTTAGCAGGAGACTGGAACCTTTGCCTTAACAATAGGGTGGACAAAAGGCCCCCTTCAAAAATGGCCGCCTTCTATAGCACAGGCAGCCATGGCCAAACTTCTTGAGGTAGCGGCGTTGGTTGACCCAATTATGGTTTGCAACAAAGGGGGCCACACTATGACTTTTTATTCTGGGGCACACAAAACTCACTCAAGAATAAATTTTTTTTTTGGTTAATAAAGAAGCAATTCAGGGAGCAAGGGAGCTGATTACCCATACTAGAATATTATCCGACCACTCTCCAGTCCAGTTAACCTGGATGATGGAAACTCTCCCAATGAAACCATACATATGGAGGTTTGATGATTCTTTACTATTGGATGAAAATATGTTAGCTAGATTAGAACAGGCATTGGTGGAAACCATTCAGACCCAACTCCCCACACTTTCAGACAACAGATTAAGGTGGCCCACCTGTAAAGTCTTATATTCTGGTATGGCTCAGAGGTTTACAGCTAGGAGAAATAGTATGAGAAGGGCGAGGGAAGAGTTTATTCTGGGTGCTATTAACTCACTGGCTCCCCCTGGAGGGCACTTCAGAGGGGCTAGATCTAGAGCTTAGGGAACTTAGAGATGAGATGGCAAGCATTCTCTATGGTAGGTTAGATCAGTGGTCGGAAAAGATTCATGCAAACTATCTAATGCAGGGGGATGCCCCGGGTAGGCTTCTTGCTAATAGAATAAAAGAATGGGAGGCAGCTAGTGTAATTTCGTTGATAAGCTTCCAGGGAGAAATGATAACAGAGCCCCAGAAAATGGCTGATGCCTTTGTGGTTTATTTCACAGGGATTTATCAAGGGGGTGTCTTGGTTAAGGAGGGGGATATTATGGGGTTCCTGGAAAATATACCTCTTCCGAGGTTGGATCAAGAACAAGCTCAGTGGTTAGCCGCCCCTATTTTGGAATCGGAAATATTAGAGGTGATCAACTCACTTCTGAATGGTAAAACACTGGGATCTGATGGTCTAATAGCTCAATTCTACAAATCTCACGCTCTAGCTATATTGCCTCTATTGAAAGAATTATTTTTAAACGTTATGCAGGATGGGGTCCCACAACCGCAGCTATATCAGGCTTATATCACACTTATCCTAAAGCTGGACAAACCCAAAGAATTCCATGAGAGTTATAGACCTATTGCCCTGATGAATCAGGACTTGAAATTGCTGATAAAGATATTGGCCAATAGAATTTTGAAAATTGCCCCTAGGCTAATTAGCCAAGAACAAGTAGGGTTTATGCCAGGTACAGGAGCTCATGATGCACTTCGGAAACTTCACCATATATTACATAAGGCCTCTACTTTGAAGAAGCCAGAAGGTGAAGGAAGGAAACATATTCAATTCAGTGCTTCAGAGTAACTGGTAACTGGTATTTTCCTTTTAAACTTAGATTGCAGGCTTGTAGTGACACTATACTTTCTTTCTGTGTTGTCTTTACTTATAATTGTTTTTGGGCTGTTGAAAATTTAAAAAATAGTGGTGGTGTAATTCTGTGCTGTCTTTAATTGCTGCAAATTTTATCTTGGCTTGTCTGACTGTCCTGTAGCTGGGTGAAGGGTGTTAATTGTCTGGCCTCTGACCTCAGCTTACGTGATAACTGAAGGTGGGGCTTAGTCACAGTTAAAGCAGCAAACAAAAGTTCATCTTCTCAGAAGAAGCCAGAAGGTGAAGGAAGGAAACATATTCAATTCAGTGCTTCAGAGTAACTGGTAACTGGTATTTTCTTTAAACTTAGATTGCAGGCTTGTAGTGACACTATACTTTCTTTCTGTGTTGTCTTTACTTATAATTGTTTTTGGGCTGTTGAAAATTTAAAAATAGTGGTGGTGTAATTCTGTGCTGTCTTTAATTGTTGCAATTGCTCCCCCCTCCTCTTCCCCAACTCTTAATTATATGCCCTGATAAATCTGATTGACAGGAGCTAAACACAGGGTATAGTAAGAGGTGTGAAGTAGGAGGGGATAAGGGGAAGAAGACCACCCTCAGCACAAGTGTTTTGACTCATTTATTTATTTATTGGTTTCTTTTCCTTAAAAAATATATATCTGAGGATCAGTTACAGGATTTTTAATACTGTAAATAAATAAAAAGAGAACTAAGAGAGCTTCTAGTAGCAGATAAGTAGTGGAATTGCAGCATAATGTGGGAGGAGTGTGAATGTAGGCTGTGGGGCAGCTATATTCAGGCAGACCTTCTGGATTGAGGTGCTGCCCTATCTGCACATCTCTCCTCGGGACTGAGGGATGAGAGTAGCCAGACTCAGAGCGGAAGTAAACTGGGTCAGAGTACCATCACCCCTGTCCAGGAACCACCCAGTCCAATGCAGCTGCCTCAAAGGATGCCGAGAACGAGGAGCACTGATGACAGTGGCTCAGGAGGGTTAGAGCAGTGTGTGGAGAGGCACATCCCAGATCCTATTCCTTCCTTAAGAACTCATATGCCACACTGGCAAATGAGACAACCAAATAGAGGTACCCAGGGGTGTGAAGGAAAGGATGTGGAGGTTAGGCAAGGAGGTGACCTGTGGGGGAAAGCAGTGGACCCCAGAGGAGGAGGAAGCTAATCCTGGTGGGGGGACTCCATCATAAGAGGGATCCAGCTAGGACACAGGAGGGGGAGGACAGGGAGGTGAGGTGCTCACCAGGTGCCACGGCATGGAGGATGGAAGTAGATACTGGGGATCACTGGAAGGCAAGACAGGAGGGTGAGCTGGATGTCATTATCCACCTAGGTACTAATGACTTGGCAAATGGGGAGCTAAAGGAAGTTCAGGAAGAGTTTAGGAACTGTGAGGGGTCTCATAAGTAGCTACTCTGTCACTTCTCAGAAGTACTACCTGTGAGAGGCAAGGGAGAGCATAGGAGTGCATGCACCAGGAACTTTAACTCATGGTTGAAGAACTGGTGCTGTGAGGAAGGGTTTGATTCATTGGTGACTGGGGACCCATCTGGAGGATGGAGGTTTGTTCTGCCTGACGGCCTGCATCCATCCTGAGGGAATCCAAGCACTCAATGATAAGTTTTCTAAATGCTACATTGACAAGCATTTAAACCAGTAGAGGGGGGTGGCAGGCCAGCAAGGATGGTACCACTTGCTCACCCCCACAGCTGAGTAATGGAACCAGTGAACCAGAGGAGTGGCTATCTCTGCAAAGCAGCGGCAAAAGTTGGAGACTAGTGTCCAAAAGGTGATAAGCAGAAAAGGGCAAAATTCTGCAGAAGGGCAGACAGCAAGGAGAACCAGGGATAAATGACAACCAAGGAAGGGCTGGAGAGAACAGTGAAGCAGTCTAGGGAGGTCAATCATGGAAAGCTGTATGTAAATGCCAGGAGCCTTAGCAACAAGATGGAAGATCTGGAGGCTGTCATGGTACAGTCAGACTCTGGACATTGTGGCCAATACTGAAACCTGTGTAATGATAACCATGACTGGGAGATGGCCATACCTGGCTACAACATATTCAGAAGAGACAGAGTAGGCAGGAAGGAGGAGGAGTGGCACTGTATGTGAAAATGATATAAGGGCCACATGATCCAGGAGGAACAAAATGGGGAGAGATACTGTGGGTTGTTGGAAAGGAAAATGGGGCCAGCTATTCTCGCACAGTAGGTGTGTGGTCTATAGACCACCAGCCCAGGAGGAAGAAACAGATAGGAGTTGATGCTAGCTATCCAAAGGATGGCTGACAAGGGTGAGGTAGTACTGGTTGGAGACTTTCAGTTACCAGATGTGGACTGAGCATCCCAGCAGCATCAACTAGGAGCAGATTTATTCTGGACTCCCTTCAGGGTGCCTTCCTCAAGCAACTGGTCATGGAACCAATCTCGCAGAAGGCAATACTGGACCTTGTGCTCACAAACAGGGACAGTGTGATGGGGTACAGTGGGGAGCACCTGGTAACAGTGACTCACTCAGTCATTGTGGGTTTGAAATCACAGAAAGAGCAGAACCAAACCACACAAAAACACATATCCTGGATTTTAGGGGGCAGACTTTGGGAAAATGGGGAGATGCTTGAAAGAGGTATTATGGGGAATGGGATGAATTAGGATTGAGGAACAGTGGCAGTATTTAAAATGGGGGATTATAAGAACAACAGAATTATGCATTACAGGTTAGCAAGAGGAAAGAAAGAGGAGACCATTATGGTTTTCCAAAGAGGTAGTAAAGAAAGTGAAAGCCAAAAGACTGCATTCAGGCAATACAAAAGACACAGGCAGAAGGGGATAGGGAGAAGTACCAGGAGAAATAGGAGGCAGGGAAGCTGGGGTAAGGGAAGCCAAAGTTTTATTAGAAGAACACATTGGTAAAATCAGTGGTTAAAGGACAAACCTTTACAGGTACATAAGAAAAAGAAGGACAAAGGGAGGTAGTTAGACTGAAGGGGAGGATGGGAGAGCGTGGAGGATGACAACAGTAAGCTGACATATTGAACAGGTATTTCTGCTCAGTCTCTTTACTAAGGAAGAGGGGTAATGGGTCTGAAGGGAGTACAAGGGTGAGAATGGTGCAGAATGGACACAAGTCCCTTTACACGAGAAAGGGTCCTAATGAACTGGAAGGCTAAGAGCGATGCTAATGGGGCCAGATGGGCACCCTAGGTCCTTAAAGAACTAAGAGAGGTGGTGCTGAACCTGGCTATCCTGTTCAGCTTTCAATCACTGGAAACAGGGAGGTACCAAAGACTGGGGATAGCAGATGTAGTCCCCTTATACAAAAGTGGGAACAAAGAGGAAGCAGGGAACTACAGACCAGTCAGCCTCACCTCGGTAGTGGGAAAGATCATGGGAAGCACTACTGAAGGAGAGATTGGTGAAACATCTGGCTGTCAATGGACTACAGGACCTTAAGGCAGCATGGTTTCACCAGGGGAGGTCATGTCAGACCAACCTCATTGAATTTTTTGACTGGGTGACTAGGGAGGTGGATCAGGGAGGGCAGTGGACATGGCCTATCTGGACTTCAGCAAGGCCTTTGACACTGTGCCACATAGAAGACTATTACACAAACTGGGGAATATGGGTGTGGGCAGGACAGTAGTGTGGGTGGGTAGGTAACTGGCTGGGTGCAGGACACAGAGGGTGGTGGTAAATGTCTGTCCACAGAGGGAAGAGTGACCAGTGGGGTACCACAGGGATCAGTGCTGGGACGGTCCTATTCAACATCTTCATCAGTGACATTGCACACGTATATAGAAGGCAGAATTTCACTGTTACGCTGATGACACAAAGCTCTGTAACAGAGTAGAGACACACCAGAGGGTGTAGACAGAATGAGAAGGGACCTGCAGAAACTTGAAGAATGGTCCAAGGTTTGCTGTTGAAATTCAATGCAAAGAAGTGCAAGATAATGCATATGGGGCACAAAACCCTGGCACAATATATCAGTTGGGGGTGAGGAATAGCATGCACCAAGCAGGAAAGGGATCTTGGGGTTGTCATCTCTGATGACCTCAAGGTAGGGAAACAGTGTGACAAGGCATCAGGTAAAGCAAATAGGATGCTGGGATGAGGCAGGGGCATCACCAGCAGGAAAAGGGAGGTCATAATTCAGCTTATACAAGACACTAGTGAGGCCCCACCTGGAGTACAGTGTACAGTTCTGGAGACCATACCTACGTAAGGACATAGACAGGGTAGAGAAGGTTCAGAGGAGGCAACAAAGATGGTGCATGGGTTGCATCACAAATCCTATGAAGACAGGTTGAAGGAACTGAACATGTACCCTGGAGGAGAGGAGGAGAGAGAGGATATGATAGAGACATACAATTATCTCACAGGAGGAACAGGGTGCAGGAAAACACTATTTTTCATGCGAAAAAGATGTTTCAGGACTAGAGGCATGGGATGAAGTTGGAGGAGGACGATCTAGAGGAAACATGAGAAAGAATTTCTTCACTGAACGGTGGTGGATAAGTGGAACACCCTGCCAGAGGAAGTGGTGGGGGCTGAAACAATCACGGATTTAAGAATGCATGGGATAGACATAAAGGAATTCTAGAGGTCAGGGGTAAGGGGAATAGACTTCTAGGAAAACAAACTGAACTTACAAGCTCAAATGGGCAGACTAGGTGGGCCATAGGCCCTTATCTGCCGACACTGTCTATGTATCTATGTATCTATGTACTTCTAAGTTACCTATGGCGTTAATTGCACTAGACTCTGAGAAGGCCTTCGATAGGGTTTCTCATGATTTTCTGTTCACAACCATGAGATGTATGGGTTTCCCGGAGGACCTTCTTAGAGGCATTAAAAATGTATATGCTGCTCCTACGGCCAGGGTTCTATGTAATGGCTATCTGTCGAAAGAAATTTGTCTAGATAATGGGACTAGGCAGGGATGCCCCCTATCGCCAATTCTGTTTAATATTTACTTGGAGCCTTTACTAAGGGTGATTCAGATGGACTCGGTGATACAGGGGATTGTTATTGGAGGGAAGGAAATTAAAATTTCTGTCTTTGCAGATGACATCTTGCTACACCTTCTGGAACCGGCAAAGAGTTTCAAGCAGGCCCTAGAAATAGTTGAGAGATTCTCTAGGGTGTCGAATTACAAGTTAAATTTGAGTAAGACACAGGTTTTCCCTCTTACTATATACACTTATAAAGCGGATTTCGAACCTCTCCAATTGAAGTGGTCCCCAAGAAAGATCAAGTATCTCAGCATTTGGATTACAACTAATGAGGACGAAGGCCTTGAAGTAAATCTAGGGGAGATACTATCAGTAATCAAAACAGATATGATTAGATAGAATAAACTCCCTCTAAACTGGACAGCGAGACTAAGTTTGATTAAAATGAATCTTTTACCTAGACTTTTATATCCAATACATTTATCCCCATATAACATTCCAAAATGTTGGTTTATTAAAATACAAAAGCTAATCTCTAACTTTTTATGGAATGCTAAACCCCCTAGGAGAAAGTATAATATCTTACGGCTACCCTATAACATGGGAGGTCTCAAAATTCCGGACTTACACTTATATTATGTAGTTGGACAATTAGGAATAATGGGTCGATGGTATAGACCGGTGGAGGAGGGGGGATATATCCCAACCTGGCTTCAGGTTGAGAAGCAAATTCTCACAGATCTGGGCATTTCCCCAGAAGCATTATTGTTTTTTAATCCAGCAGATCTATCAGATGGGGGAAAACAGACCCCAATTTATAAAGCATTGTTGGCCTGGTGGACTCTTTTGTCCCAGATCAAAGGAAAGCCCAAAAAGGCTCTAGGGAACAGCCTATTTTGGGTAACCCAAATATGCTTATTGGGGGCAGAAAATTAAAAGGCAATGGGCTACTCACCTGCTCAATTTAAAGTGGGCGGACTTTATAAAAGGTAATAAGGTGGTCCTTCCAGACCAGTGCAAGAATATAAATTTCTTTAAGAAAATACAAGTTACTAATTTGATGCAAAAAATGGAGAGGGGGAGGGGTGGACCACAGGATACCCCATTTACTTGGGATGTCCTTAAAGAGGTCAATTATTCAAAAAAAACCCTGTCCAAGATGTATAAGCTATTATTAGATTTCTTAAGTGGAGATTCCTTTGTAAAGATGTCATATTGGGATAAGCAAAAGGACATTATCCCCCAGGGGCCTGATTGGAAAGAAGTATGGAGGGGTAGTAGGTATATTCCTATTCCTAAATACAAGATCATGCAATTTTTTGTAGCTTCTAATATATATTATACCCCTGCTAAGCTATGTGCTGGGGGCCTCAGACAGACAGACCTATGTTTTAGGTGTGGTGCAAACCCAGGGGATCTATTCCATGTCATGTGGCACTGTTCCAAAATCTATCCTATTTGGGAGCAAATTAAACATAATATGGACCCAGTGGTGAACTATAAGGACTTTATTGTTCCAAAGATTTGTGTTTTAGGGGACATGTCAGATATTCCTAGTACACTTGTTAAAGGCCACATTTCTTTAATGTCCTCCTTGGTTAAAGCATTTGTCTTGAGGCACTGGAAAAGTGATCTGATCTATACATATGACCAGTGGGTGGGAGATCTGCTGAAAACGTTGAGTAGGCTTAGAAGGCAAATGCTTCGAAATGGACGAAAGGGAACTTATGATAAGAGATGGAGGACCCTGGAGGAGGTATATACCATACAGTCTAAAATCTCCAAGACGCGGGCCTGTCTGAGGGTACGTAATTAAAGATATGTGGATAGGAAGTAGATACCATAATAGTAGTGGGCTTACTTAACTATTACTAGCTTTTTGAGGTATATATACCTTGACGGAATATTATTCGGATTCGCTAGTGGGAGCCACAGACTCTGCCAAGTGTTTGTGGGTGGTGGGGACTCTCTCTTTTCCCTAGGGACACAGCTGCAGGGTATTACCCTAAGGGCTATCGCCTGTGAAACACGATTCTATAGGCATGAAGGGACATTTAGGGATATGGATTCTGAAACATATATGTACCTCTTTTGGTAGAGGTTGTTCTATATACTGTAATGCGAATATAGGTATGAAGAGTGTGGTTGAGGGTTATGCAATGCAGCTGTGTATGTATACAGTTAATGGTTGTACATAGTAGCCACACTCAGTTTTGGGGTGTGGGCTCGGGGATAACCTGGGTATATGTGTATGTTTGTCCAATGACCATTGGAAGAAAATAATAAAGAAGATATATAAAAAAAAAAGATTCCCTTACACCCGTTTCATGCATTCTTGAACCTCACCACTGTTTTCACCCCACCACCTCAGCAGGCAGGCAGTTCCAGGAATCCACCTCTCTTTCTGTGAGAAAGTACTTCCTCACATCTCTCCTGAATCTACCCCCTCCAACTTCATAGCATGTCCCCTTGTTCTTGTGCAACTTTGTTCTGAAAAATAATTTCCTCCTTGCCTTATTTACCCCCACTAGGAATTTAAAGGTCTCTATAATTTCCCCCTCTCCCTCCTTTCTTGCAGGGTATACAGATTGATTTCCTTTAGTCTCTCCTCATAGAGTGTTTGATGCTGACCACACACCATTTTAGTTGTCCTCCTCTGGACTGTATCCACTTTGTCTATATTCTCCAGAGATGTGGCCTCCAGAACTGTACACAAAATTCTAAGTGAGGACTTACCAGCGATCTTTAAAGAGGCAGCACCACCACCATCCCTTCTGCTAGTAATACCTCTCCTCATGCACCTTAGCATTCCACCAGCCCTCCCAACTGCTTTGTTGCACTGACTGATCACCTATAGGTCATCAGAGATTATTACCCTAGGTCTCTCTCCTGCTTTGTGGTCATCAATAACATACTTGCATTTTTTACTCTGCCCCCAGATTTCTATGCCCCAAGTGTATTATTTTGCACTTTTTCACACCAAAGCCAAGCTACATACCCTTGACCTCTCCTTGAGTTTTTTCAGGTCTGTACTCATCCTTTCCACCCCCCCACCCATTGAGTATTTACCCTATTGCAGATTTTGGTGTCATCTTCAAAGAGGCAGATCTTCCCCAGTAGGTCATCTGCCATGTCACCTATAAAGACATTAAAGAGGACTGGTCCAAGCACTGGTCCCTGTGGCACCATACTGGTCACCATTCCCTCCTCTGAGTGAACTCTGTTTACCACCATCCTCTGTCTCCTACCCGTAACCAATTTCATACCCAGTTTACCATCTTATGACCATTCATAAGCTATCCCACTTGTTGAATAGTCTTCTATTAGGAACAGTATTGAATGCCTTACTCAAATCTAGGTAGGCCACATCCACCACTCCACACTGATTTAATTCCATGGTTACTCCATCAAAGAAATGTATCCGTTTCATTTGACATGACCTCCCACCCATGAATCCATGATGTCTCAGATCTTGTAATCCATTAGACTCAAAATGCTCCACTATTATTTCCATTAGCTATGCTTTCATTAACTTTCCCTCCACAGGTGCTAGGCTGACTGCTCTGTAATTGCTAGCCTCCTCCCTGCTTTTGTGAAGTGGGACTACATCTGCCCTCCTCCAGTCCTCTGGAACCACTCATGTTTCAAGTGAGCTGTTAGTTAAGACTGTTAGAGGTGCAGCCAGTACCTCTCTGTGCTCCATCAGTACCCTAGGATGTACCGTGTTTGGTCCCACTACTTTGTCCATTTTCAGATTAACATGTCCCTTTAGGACTCTCTCTCCTGAAAATAAGAATAGTCTCAATTCCTCCCTCCCTCCCTTCAGCACCAAGTCACTATTCTGTGGCCCTTCCCTTTCTCTTTCCACTGTGATCAGTGAACTAAAGTATTTCTTCAGGATGTCTACCTTTTCCTGGTCCCCCTCAGCACTGTCCCTTTTCAACCTTGCAATTTCTCACCTGGTTTTCCTCTTTTCAGTTACATACCTAAAATGTATCTTGTCCCCTTTCATTACCACTTGGACTGTTCTCTCTTCAGTTTGTACCTTTGCATTCCTTACTGCTTTGTCTGCTTCTCTCTGTTTCTTCTGATACACCTCCCTCTCTTACTCCCTCTGCATTTCTTTATTTCTTCTGAATGCTATCCTTTTTGCATTTACCTTTTCATCCATCTCTTGAGAACCATAGTAGTTTCTTTTTTTTTCTTACTTTTAATCACTTGTTTGAGACAGAGGTTTGTTGCCTTCACTATGCCCCCTTTTAGCTGCACCCACTGTTTCTTCTCCCCACCCAGCTCATCTCCGCTCAACCAGGTCACCCCTCAGGCATTAATTCATCTTTATAAAATTTGTTCTCCTAAAGTTCAGAATCTTTGGCCTTTTGTGGTTTGATTCCACAGCTATCCTTTCATTGAACCACCCTGTACTTGATCACTTGTTCCTAGGTGGCCTCCCACCTTGATGTCTGCAACACTGTCCCTGTTAGTGAGTACTAGATCCAGTATTGCCCCATCATGAGTGGTTTTGGTGACTAGCTGCCTGAAGAATACCCCTTCAAAGAATCCAGGATGTCCATGCTTTTAGCTGGTGTTGCAGCTGGGAATCTCCAATCTGCATCAAGCAGACTGAAGTCTTCCAGTAGCAGCACATCCCCCTTTTCTGCCATCTTACCAGTGGCTTCCACTAGTATCTTATCTAATTCCTCCCTGTTAGTGGTGGGCAAAGTGTCTAAAATTCGCTAGACATAGTATTTCAAGAAGAACCCAAATTTCACTTACTACTCTGCAAAGTGAAGCAAATAACTACACATCTCAAAGTAATGCAAAGTTCCCATTGTTCTCTATGGACTTTGCATTACTTCACCTTGTTTTCTATTGACTTTGTCTTTTTTCACATTGATTTTGTGCTCTTTAAGGCAAATTTTGCAGTGACTCATGGGATATAAGGTCACCTGGGCTGTATATTGTCTTGCACAGCCTCTGTTCATCATATTATGTGTGTAATGGAAAGCTGGAGACAGTTTGATCTCAGAGCTCTGAGATTCAAATCCCTTAAAAACCTTTAAAAATGCCTTTTTGCCACATAATTTTGTGGCAAACTTTAGTAGTTTGATTGTAGTAAACCCTGATGTGGTTATATCATTGAGCATTTATTGATCTTTTGTGAATATTGAATGTTAATTTAGTTGATTCAGTCTATGTACTGAGAGACACTGTAGAAGTGTGCTTCGAGGGAGGGGCTGATCTGTGGTGTAGAAGGGAGAGTAGTGAGAAAGGCACTTTTTCTAGCCATTGTTGGCTATTATTTTATTTTTTTTGTTTTCAGTTAGATACAGTACAGCTTCACTGAATTGTTTATAAATATGTTCTGTTTGCCAGGCAGTTTTTCAGTCTTTTTACATGACTGTCTGTGTTGTACTGTACTGAACAGTTAAAGTTTCTGTGCCTGTCCTTTAATCTGTGTGTGTGCTGTCAACTGATATGCATTTCACTGTGGCACTGCAATAGCAGTACTCTGAATTCCTAAGCCTGTCTGCAATTTATTTCCCTGCTTCTGTATAGAAACATAGAAACATAGAATTTGACTGCAGATTAGGACCGCTTGGCCCACCCAGTCTGCCCATTTCCCTACCTAATGGATAGGCAGCAGATCCTAGTTAACCAGCAGCCTACTTCTTTCTACCCCAACCCCCTAGAATTGCCTTATGACTGTCCCATGCATGCTTGAATTCAACCACTGTTTTGACTCCACAACCTCCTCCAGAAGGCCATTCCATGCATCCACAACCCTCTCTGTGAAAAATCTTCCTTACATTACCTCTGAGCTGTCCCCATCTTCAAATTGTGCCCCCTTGTTCTTGCACACCTCTTTTTTTGAAAGATGCTACCCTCTTGGACTTTGTTGATTCCTTTGAGGTACTTGAAAGTTTCTATCATGCCCCCCCTCTCCCTCCTTTCCTCGAGGCTATACATATTAAGCTCCTTTAGTCTCTCTTCATATGTCTTCTGGTGCAGACCCTGAACCATTTTAGTTGCCCTTTTCTGGACAGCTTCCATCTTCTCTATGTCCTTGCAGAGATTAGGTCTCCAGAACTGCACACAGTACTCCAGATGGGGTCTCACCAGCTGTCTGTACAGAGGGATAACAACTTCCTGTTTTCTACTGGTTATGCCTCTCCCTATGCATCCTAGTATCCCCCCAGCCCTCCTTACTGCCCTCTCACATTGCTTGCCCACCTTTAAGTCATCTGATATGACTGCCTCCAGGTCCCTTTCCATTTTTGTTGTTGTTAGTATCTCACCCCCCATTGTGTACTCTTCCCCTGAGTTTTTGTTTCCCAGGTGCATTACCTTGCACTTCTTAGCATTGAATCTAAGCTGCCATACATTTGACCATTCCTCTAACCTTGCCAATTCCCTTCTCATCCTTTCCACCCCACCTTGTGCATGAACTCTGTTGCAGATATAGCAGATATAGCTAGGTACTGTGTCTCCCCCTCCCCATCAAAACAAGGTATTGTTTTTTGACTGTCAGCTTAAGGATTCAAGGATAGGTATTGTGTTGTGCCTATGTGGCTGCATTAAGTGTTTTGATTCTCAGCCAAACCAAAACTGCTGAAATATCAAGTTGTTGTTAATTGTCTTTCTTATCCGAAAAAAATGCCCATGAAGGGATGGTTAGACAAAACAGTTTCTGGCTGTGGTGCTGCTGCCAAGAAGACTATTAGCAGTGGAAGTTACTGTGAAGGTGAGTTAGGTTCATCAGAGGCTACCAGTGGTAACAGTGTTAAGAGTGACTGTGGTAGTATGTAGCAGAGGGGAAAGGTAGCAGTTGGTGCAAGTAAAGGGATTTGTCTGACCATGTTTTTCACAGCAAAATCAGTCACTTTAGTGCTGGTTGGAGATGGTGTTGGCCTGCTTTTAGTAAAGTTAGTGAGGGCATGGCTGATAACCACATGAGTACTGATTTAAGTTCAACCCTGTTAAACTTATCATGTGGAAAAATGTTGACTCCCCAGACTTGAGTGCAGTTGATGTCCCACTACCTGCATTACATGAACATGATTCTGATCATGATGACTCACTGTATCATGTTTCCACTGATGTTCAGGAAAGGCTATCCAAACATTCAGATGTTGACAAAAAAAGTGTGGCTGATAATATCGAGGCTGCTGTTGAACTTGGAATATCTCCACAGAAGGACAGCCTCCAAAGTGAATTACTGGATGTTGATTATGATGATGATGCTATTGACTTCATTTGGGAACCGGAAAAAAAAGTGAAGGTGGCTGTTTGTAAACAGTCTGAGTCAATTGCTACCTCCTCAAAATTCTGCTGTGGCTGTGTCTGTTGATAATGACCCTGAATTAGTAGTCATTGATTGCGATGTTCAGTCAAATTCCAATTGTACACAGCAGCAGAAATCATGCATTACACCCTCCATTTCATTGCCACCAAAAGTGCAGTTACATATGAAGTAACAGCACCTGCAGTAAAATATGAAGAGTAGGGCAACCAAATCCCTAATTTGGGATTTTTTTTGTACAAGATGGCAACGATGAAACAGTGGCAATCTGCCAGCTTTTCCAAGAGCGTATTTATTTATTTGTTTATTGAAATATTTCACCAGGAAGGTTACACTGAGCAAGAAGCTCATCTCATGGTACATTCTGGGGTAAGGGGAGTGCGACAATGAGTAATATAACATGATACATGCATGTGAAGCGTGGTAAAAAGGGTAGTCATTTGGGCATTGGGGGCCAGCATATTCATCTGAAGAGCAGACATAAGGCAATGTAGACACAGCACTAGTGGAGAGCTAATGCCGTAGTTGGACATTCACCCCCTGCCACCTTAGTGAACATGGTATCCCCTTCCATCAGTGTAAGTAGCCATGCTGGTAAAAGTGGGGAAATGTCACCAGAGGATTACTACAGGCACGAGGAGGAGGAGGATTTAGAATGCTCAAGCAGTGGACACAGTAGCAGTGGTGGTCCATGCATTAATTCTATTACATTAACCACTGTGTTTAAAACAAGGAAAATAACTGCATGTATTGACTTGTCATCTGTGCACCCACCATCACACATCCAAGGTACCCCGTCCATGTCAATTAGTAGAGTAGAGCCATTTGGCAAGCCACGTATAAAGCAACAAATAATGCAGCCCACATTGCACAGATTTTTTGCGTGCAACACTACATTCCTACTGAATCATGCAGATGCACATGAACTCAATGCTGCCAATGCAGAAATGATGGTAATTGACCTTTTGCCATTTTCCATTGTGGAGAATGTGGGCTTCTGGTGCTTTGTGGCATGTGCATGTCCTAAACTGAAGGTCCTGTCCCAGACAGACTTTTCCACCACTGCTGTTCCTGAGTTATATTGGATGGTAACAAAGTCTGTAAGACATGCCATTCAACATTCTGCATCACCATACATTCACTTAAGCATGGATATATGGTCAAATGCCAAAATGGCAGGGAGTTCCTATCTGTGTATTACTGCACATTGGGTGCAGCTACCTGGGGTTGTCAGTAATGGTAGGATTGGAAAGCAGTGTAATAAGTTAGACTGTGGTGGTGGTAGCAACCTTCATGGCATTAGAAAGCATGCCATGCTTGCAATGTGTAGTGTAGCAGAGTTTCATACAGGTGAACACGTGCTACACTTGCTACTGACAGAAATTGATGAGTGGCTGCATCCCCTGTCCCTAAAATCTGGCTTCACAGCTAGTGACAATGGATCAAAAGTTGTGAAATGTATCAGCAATGGTGGTTTCGTACAGGTGCCCTGTATGGCCCACTGTTTAAATCTGGTGGTACAGGAGTTTCTGCAGTACCCTGAAATAAAACAAATGCTGACTGTTTCATGTTGCATCCGTGCCCACCTTGCACTTCGAACACTGACTTCCTACCTATTTAACTGCCTCCCTGAATCATGTGACCTGCAGACCTACAGAGACAGCCAGGCATGTGATCAGTGGCCTGTTTTTTTCAATGACTTCACCTTATCAAACTGTAACCCGAAGTGAACTCAAAGTGGGCTACGTGAAGTAAGGCGAAGTGAGGTGAAGTTCAAGTTTTTAATGGACAATTTGAGTATTGCTACATGAATTTGAAGTGGGCCACTTTAGGCTCACTTCAACTGTGAATTAAAACTGCACTGCATCATTACCCTCTGGGCTGCAGATGTGTAGATCACACCAATGTGAATAGTGGCTCTGGTCCCCTTCTGCAGCGTGACCCACATTACCTCTGCCCCAGTATTCCTTGTATCTCTGTTGCTTTTAAGCATTCCTTCACATAAAGAACCACACTCCCTCCTTTTCTTCCCACCCTGTCATTCGTGATGAGAGATAGTCTCATACAGCCATGGTTTTCAGTGCAGTATGACTAAGTGAAGGCCACAGTATCCATGTCAACCTCTGCCATGATGGCCTGTAGGTCTAGAATCTTACTTTCTGAATCTAAGGTTCTAACATTTGCACACATGGCCTTCCAGTTTTCTTTACCACTCTGATTATCTCTCTTTATTCCTTTTTGCCCTCCCTCCCCCCATTTTTAATTGTTCTGTTTCCATTCCTCTTCATTTCTACCACCCTGATCCCTTTAACAACATGCACTCTAAGGTGCTTCTCTCCCCTTAGGTTCTCCCACTTCCTGATTTAGCCATGGGGGGCAGTTACTGTCTACCTGATTTCTTCCACCACCACCCCTTGACTATTTTAAATGTTCATCAAAGTAACTTTGAAACTGTCCACTGAGGACTGCAATTCCCTTCTCAGATGGATGCAGACCATTATTCTTGTAAAGGCCCTTTCCCCCCAGGTTGGACCCATGTCCACAGTATAGGTGAATCCCTCCTTTCTGCACTATTCCTTCAACCATGAGTTGAAACTCCTTGTGTAGAAATGGCTCTCCTCCCACCCATCACAGACAGGTAGCACCTCTGCAAAACCCAGTGAATGTGCTACATGCCTAAAATTTCTCCCCAGCTCCCTGAACTCCCTCTGCACTATCCCAGCTCTGTACCTAGCCAGATCATTAGTTCTGAGGTGGAGAATGACATACAGCTCTGCTTCCCTTCATGCTGCCATTGTGATCCTCAGGATCCACTTCCCATTCCTCCTGGCTATGTTACTAGATAGGCACCTAATCTCCTTCTCTCCCTATTTCCTATTCCTATATATATCCTCCTCACAACTGAGCCCCCCACCAGAAGCTGTTTCCTCTTGGTTGCTGTATCACACTTGCTGGGTCTCCACTATGAAGGACACTCACATCCTCCCCAGTCCTTATCATGGTTCCTCCTTCAAGTAGTCCAACCCCACCAGAGTGGTATAGGGATTACATATTAGTGCCAGTTGAGGAATGTGCCTCTGAACCCTCACCCCCACACTTCCAGAGCTCATCATAGTCCAGCTGCTCCTTCTCCTAGACACTGTCTGAGGTAATGGTGTCAGACTTGGTATCCCATAGTGGGGAAAAAGGTTGCTTGTACTGTATCCTAGTCAGCTCAGCCTGGAGTCTAGCAACCTCCTCCCTCAACCCAGAGATGTGCATGTGTAAAGAACTGTTGTAGTATTTGTCAAAATTCATACCAGAGTTCTGTTCAATAAGAAACTAGAAGAAAGGTTCAATCACATCTGTATGAAAATGTTATCAAAGGTAACACCAGTTATATATCCATTAATATACAAAAATATTCATAATTGGTGAAAACATATTCAAATGACAACACATAACTCAGCGAATACCTCAAGGAAGTATCCTCATCCCACATTCTTACAAGACCAAATGTAAATTCTATTAGCATCAAAATCCCTAATGTCTCCATTTTATCACCTCAAAGTGCAAGGTATGCAGATGCATATATTTTTTAAACATTTCATACGTGCTTATAATATGCAAACAATTCATAACACACAATGTACTCCACATTTCCCTAAGACTGGCATGGCAGTGTGTGATGCTAGAAATTGTCATTATATTTACACCGACATTAAAAAAAATTGTAATGCAGTAAAGCTCATCACTGAAATTAAAGGTATCCAGAATCAGTAAGAGTCTCATATAGGTTTAAAAGGAACTTTCTGTTAGAGAATTCCCATCACCAAGTTTATTCCAAATCAAAAATCTCAAATTGTGAGTTAAAATGTATGACACCTTGTGAGTGCTTTAAATCCTACATAAAGTCTACTTTGGTGCCAGTTTTTTAGTATGTATTTATGCAATATATGTATATATGCAGTGTCAGTGGCTCAGTAGGCAGCACACTCGCCTCTGAGGCCTGGAGATCAGAGGGCTGTGGGTTCAGTTCCCACATCTGGCACTTGGGTTAATATTCCAGTACTGACACTGTAGTGCATCATGAGAGGGGTGTTGCACTTCTGAGGTGCCATCTTTTGGATGAGAGGTTAAACAGAGGTCCCATCTGCCTGGATTGGTGGTAGTTTAAGTGGATGTTAAAGATCCCATGGCACTAATCGAAAAGAGTAGGGGAATTTTTTATTAAAGAGGGGGACTTCATAACACAGCAATACATATGAAAACAAGCAAAAAATACAGAAAATTTCAACAAATGAACAAAGCAAAAAGAGAAAAAATGAAGCTTATAAATTCAATACCAATGAGTACAATTAAGCTATAAATGTACAACTTTTTCTTTTTCAAAATGCAAGAAATCCATTTGTACAATATCATGTAAAGACTGCCGAATATTAGCCAATAATTCAACATGCGAGACCCATTTTTGATGAAGAACCCCCAAACATCTGATTTGCCACAAATGATAGCGAATAACAACAAAAACTAGATATAGGTTCTCTGTATTATATTTTGCACCTAAAGCATGATTCCCACCACACATAATATCAGAGTAAGACAGTTTTAAAAACTCAGGTTCCCTCCAAACAACGCTTAAAGAAGCCCAAAACTGTACTACAAAAACACATTCAAAAAATAAATGACACTGAGTTTCCACCATCTGTGAACAAGAAGGACGGGGACAATATCTATCTTCTAATTTTTTTATGTTTATGATTGACTTCACACTAAGCCTACCAAAATTCCCTAACCATAAACAATCCCACATTCTGGAAGGGATATGAGGATTCCTTAAATGATGCAACACTACCTTCTGTTCTACAGAAGAACAAAAGGGAAAGACTATCACAGTAGAATTAGCATTGGACAAAACAGTGTGATAAACTGCCTTTCTATTCAAAATCAAAAGATTCTGTGATCTAATTGTCCATTTAATGGCCATCTTAAAACAGTCAATGCCATAATTCGATACAGGGGTCTATTTACCCAATAACCTAGTCCTACCCTGTTCCCAATACTGTACATTTGGTGTGATCCAAGCCAAAACCAGTGAGCGTCATATCTGAAAACCCGGTTGCAAAGCTAAACCAAAGTTATAACTGAGAAAAATACTAAAATAAAAAGCAACTGGATTAATCATATCAACACCCCCTTCCATAATGGATTTATAAGTAATAAAACATTTAATTGGGTTTAACCAGGATCTCCAAAAAACCTGAAAAAAAAATATTAAATAATCTAGTAAACAATGGTTGTGGAAGTGGAAAGACATAGCTAAAATACAAAAAAATTGGTAAAAGTAAAGTTTTAATCAAAAGCACCCTCTTTTTCTTACTGATTAATCGATTACACCAACCCTGTACTAAAAGTTCTGCCTGCCCTAAATGTATCAACCAATTAGAAGAAGCCACATCCCAACCCCCAAAGCAGACCCCAAGAACCAATAAAGGCTCAGATTGAATCTGTATCCCCCCCAAAAAAGAGAAGGCGGAAGAGGGGTAGTACCTAAAGGAATACCAACACTCTTATCCCAATTTATCCGGGAAAGTGAAATAGCTGCATATGTCCTCAAAATATTACAAAGGACCTCTTCCTTTATGTCAGACCCCAACGTGAGCACCATATCATCTGCAAAGGATATAGTTTTAACAAAAAAAACAGTTTGGGGAACCAATATACACTGAATATCAGGAGAACAGTGTGAAAAACGAATCAATATATCCAGACAAAAAATATATAACAGAGGGCTCAGAGGACAACCCTGTCAAACCCCTCTCCATATCGTCACCGAGTGACCATACCACCCATTCATATTAGGACATAAGGAAATATTGTCATAAAGTGCCGTAATCCAAGAAACAAAACTTGCTGGAAAACCAAATGCACTCAAAACTGCAAACAAAAATTGATGCGAAATGCGATCAAAAGCCTTTTCTTGATCCACTCCCACCACCCACCTCGTGACCTGACTGGAATCAGCCTGCCAAAACAATTCTCATAGTACAATAAGGTTATCCTTAATCTGACGGCCCGGATCCGCACATGTCTGTTCAATACTAATCAAATAATCAGAAATTTTATTTAACCTGTTTAACAAAATTTTTGCCACAATTTTCCTGTCAGTATTAAGGAGGCTCAAAGGCCTCCAATGATCAACATTATTCTGTGCACCCTTTTTATGAATTAATACCAACATTGCTTCCTGCATGGAAGCAGAAAAAGTGGATGACTGTAACATATGGTTAAAAAGAACCTCCAAAACTGGAGACAAATCTTCAAGAAAATGCTTATAAAAAGCTGCCCTTAACCCATCCATACCTGGAGCTGCATTAGAATTCAAGTGTTTAACCACCTGAATTACTTTCTCAGCAGTAACATCATGAGTCAACATGGAAACATCCTCCGACCATACCTGGGGTAATAATATGGGGCCAGATATTCAAACTGCGCCATTGTGTGGCTCAAGCCCCTGTGCCGCCCAAAAAAGTTGTGGCAGGGGTGTGGCCAGGGTGATATTCAATGGAGCTGTGCTATTGTACAACTTCTATGAATATCGCCCCCTGGCCACACCCACTGTGCATGATGCAGTGGAACTGCGCCACCGCAAGTGGTCAGAGTGGAGCATTGAGATGCGGTGGTGCAAGTTCCATTGCACCATGTGCAGCACCTGCGATATTCAAAGGGTGACATGCAAATGGGGCCATAATTTATGCAAGGCACAGGGGGGCCATTTGCATCTAATTACGGTCCCATTTGCATGCCATTAGCATGCAGGTGCACTGATCCCCGACGACTTGCACCTGGCGCCCCGCCAGGCAGCAGCTGTCAGGGACCTACGCCCCCTGCAGCCTGATCATGGGCAGAACAGTATTCCATCCCCCAGCAGCCCGAGCGGCATAATGTAAATTCCCTTCAGTAGCCCGATGGTAGGCATAATGTAAATCTCCCACCCAACTAGCCCGATCACGGGCATAATGTAAATCTTCCCCACCCCCTACTAGGCCAATCGTGGGCATATTGTAAGGTCCCCCACCCCTGACTAGCCTGATCATGGGCATATTGTAAAGGTCCCCCTGGGTGGTCCAATGCCAGGCATAATATAAAGGGTCCCCAACCTCCCGAGTAGCCCAATCTCAGGCATCCTCACCCCCCACTCCAGAATCTCTGGGTGATCTAATGGCCTCAGCCCTCCCACCCTTGCAGGCCCCCACGCCCTCCCCCACCAGCCGGTGGGTGGCAGCACCACCACCTGCTGCCCCACGGCCCGCTGACTGACAGCTCGGTGGGGCTGCCGTCCGATGGTTCAGAGCATGAGCCAATGGGCATGCAGCCCATAGTCAGTACAGGCAGTCCAGATATGTGAATGAATTAATTCATTCATATATCTGAACTGCCTTGTATAGTATGCTGCACGCCCATTGGCTCATGCTCTGAACCAATGGACGGCAGCCCTACCAAGCTGTCAGTCAGTGGGTGGCGGGTGGCAGGCGGTGGGGTGCTGCCACCAGCTGGCTGATGGGGAGCGGGTGGTGGGGCTCCATGGGGGAGGGGTGGGGGGCTACTAGATCACCAGAGATTCTGGACATGGGGGTGAGGATGCTGCCTGCATCGGGCTACTCGGGAGGTGGGGGGACTTCTTTATATTATGCCCATGATCAGACTACTGGGGACCTTTACAATATGCCCATGATTGGGCCACTTGGGGAGCTTTACATTATGCCCAAGATCGGGCTGCTGGGGGAAGAATTACATTATGCCTGCGATCGGGCTACTGGGGCACTTCAGCCCATGATCGGGGCATGGGGGGTGCCACCAGGTGCGGTGGGAACAAGTGGAGGACCACCCACAGGTGGCAGCTGCTGTGTCGTGCCCTGCAATGTGGCAGCTCACCTGTGGGTGGCCCTCGACTTGATCCTTTTTTTTTGGCGTAAAGTTGTGCAGGCGCAGGTAGGAGTTGCACCTGCATAACTCTGCATGGCCCGGCTGAATATCGGGCTGTGCAGTTTATGCATGGGTACGCCTACCTGTGCTTCAGACATATTACTGATGCGCCCAGTGCATCAGGATTTATGCAGGTGTACTTTTTCCCTTTTAAATATCACACTGAAGATTAGTAGTTGTGCATGGCCCAACACTGTTGTGCCATGCGCAACCCTTTTGAATATCTAGGCCATGGTGTGTAAAACCTGCTCCAAATCTCCACTAACCTCCTGATTTGCAAACATAGCAGTAAACCTATCCTCAATAACAGATAAAATCCCTTCCGGAGAAGTGACACTCTGCCCAGGGGAAGAAAGCAATTCTGAAATAAACCTATGCTTAACTCTATCTTGATAATTCTTAAAGGGATCAATAGAAGAGGACTGAACCTGCGTACCAAATCTTGTTTCTTGCTCCAATAATTTGGCCCTGGTTTACTGAAGGGACATCATCTTATTTTTACTGTCTGAATCTGGGAACCATAATCTTGGCTAGTAGTGGCAGATAATAAAATCAAATGCTGTAAATGGTGACATAACTTTAAATAGTCCAAATAATCAGACCGACACCTAGAAGAAGCCAAGGATTGAAACAAAACCCTCCAGTCTTGTTTAGTATCCTCCTACCAAGTAGAAATATCAGAATAACAATCACTAACAGAAAGTCTAGCCATCCAATTATGCTGCCAGGCCTTCTGTATTTTAGGATTTTGCAACAAAACATTATTCAACCACCACTTGTCTTTTTTACATCTAGGAGTATCTTTCCAAGAAATCTCGGAATATAACAAAACATGATCAGAAAATGCCACTACCCTAATAGCAGAGTCTAAAACCTGAAGAATGTGGGAAACAAAGATTAAATCAATCCTGGTTTTCAAGGTACCTTTAAAGAAAGTATAACCACCAATAGGATGCAGTTTCCAACAGGAATCCTGTAAACCAGCAGAAGTCAGAATTGTATTCAATGTATTAGTGTCACAAAACAATTTAGAAGTCTGCAACCCCCTATCAGTTTGTTGCAAACCACAATTAAAATCTCCCAACCAGATAACTAAGTGTGAAGTATATAAATATTGGTGGTCTCTTCAAATTAAGAAACTCTAGTTATTTTAGTTTGTGGGGCATAAATAGCAATAAGACAAAATCTGTCCTTATGAGAAGTAAAATCCAATAATGAAGCGTGCCTGGGGTGTATATCAACTAACCACGTAACCTGAAAATCAGGATTGGTAAAAAGTATTCCAACACCATCCCAAGCATCAAGTCCAATAGACCAGAAAGAAGCTCCTAGAGGCCAAGCTTGAGATGCAGCCTGTAATTCACTATGAGTTTTAAGTCTGGTATCTAATAAACAAAGGACATCACAAGAAACTGATTGAAGAGTAAACATAGTACTAGCCAACTTCCGCCCCCCTTAATACTATTAACATTAATAGTGGCAACTGAAAGACAGGACATAGGAAAAGGGAGAAAAAGAAAAAAACACCTAAAAGACACCATTCATGTCATCCTAGCTTTTCGACACTGCTGGGTATGTTTTGCAATGGAATCTACACTCCCTTTTTCTTCAGTATCAGTAGTAGATAAGAGAGAGGAGGTATCAGTACCATCTTCATCAGATTCTCTCTCCACTAATACTGCAAATTTATTACCCTGTGCCCAGGCCTCAGAAGGTTCTTCCTTGTCCTGTCCCTCTAAGGACTTCAGAGGTCTCACCTTTCTCCCAAACCTGGTCTGTTTTGTTGATACAGGCCTAAACCCAGAATCATCAAACTTGGAGGTGAGGGGGAGGCATGTCAGGAAGCACATCAAGGTCCAAGGAAGGAATAGGAGCAGCTATTACCCCCTCCGACTCAACCTGTACATCCATAGTCACCGTATCAACCAAAGGTGTAGGGGAAACTGCAGGGCCCACCTGAGAAACATCAGCTGGTAACTCTAAAACTCCCGGATCTGGAACATGAGAAACAGAAGCATGACTAAGGTCTGCAATCTTTTTAGCGTGCAAATGTTGGGCTTGGTCAATAATGCCTTCATGGGAAGGGCAATCGTCCCTGTTATGTGAAGCCCAAGGACATTTGCCATAAGCGTGTCCAGTATTCTCACAAAGATTGCAACGAAAAAGATTCAAACATTTAGTGGACCCATGCCCAAACTCCAAACAATGATTACATTTTATAGTGTCACAGGCAGAGCTAAGATGAGTCCAAGACCCACACTTAAAACAGGACTGAGGGTTGACCTATATAAAAAATAGCACCCCTATCCATACCTAAATAAAAAGAACTAAGGAGATGCACAGTACCAGAGTTCGTGACAAACAACTTAACCCGGAACCTCCAACCCCCATCCCAGATTTGTTCACTATCCAAAGTAGGGAAGGGGGTATCCAGAACCTCACAATGTTGCAGAAGCCAAAATAAAATATCCTCAATGTTAACCCCTTCATTTTTAAACATAACAGTAATAACTCAAACAGTAGGTTTGGTGAGGGGTATTACTTGAAAGGGGGACCAAAGGGGAGTGTTTCTACAAACAGTATACCTAGCCCAAAATCTATCCAAACTAGAAACATTTTTAAAGCTAATATCAAAATTGGAATTACCAATACTAATCAGGGCAAAAATCTCTGCAGAAAAAAAATTCATAGAACCCTTCAACAAGGCCTGAACAATATAAACACAGTCAGGTGCCTCCTTCAGACCCCCTTTATACAAAAAACAAAGAGCATTGCAGCTTGGCACAGGTTCCTTCCTATGCTGAAACAAATCTGAAAGCTTAAAAGGTGCTCTAGGACAGTCCTCAGAAAGCTGTGCAATAACTGCTGGTGGAGGGCCTACCCTTATAGCATCCCCTACTACCCTATTCTCTGAGGCCTCAGTGGCCTGTAAAGAAACCGTCACATCCTTCGGTTGTTTCAATACATTTCCCATATCAACAGTGTCAGGCACATTTTTAGAAGTTATAATTGTAGGGGGTATAACAGAATCAGTCACAATAGCACAATCCAAGTCCTTACCCAGGGGCAAAATGATGGAGCTCATGCCTTCAACGTTGGTGGCCACAGGAGCTGTAGTCTTTTGTAACATCCTGAGATAGGACTGGTCCTGAGAGTCCGGGGACCAGGTTCCGTTTTCCAAAAGTTCCTACCCCACATCCCACAATGCCCGTTGCAGAGACCAGGACGTACCACCAGGAACAACTGTTGAAGGCAAGGCAGTGGAAGGAGCCCTCAGTACCTGCTTGTCCAAAGCAGGAATAGAGGCAGAAGTCTTGCTCCAGCCTGGTGTGTTCTGGTTCTGGGGGAAGGCAAACTCCGCTGGAAGAAGAGCGGAACTGGCAGTGCACAGAGGTGCAACCTTAGAAGGGCACACAGAAACTGACAGCATAGAGGAAGGTTCCACAGTAACGATAGCTGCAGCAGCAAGGTCCATGGGCTGTAGGCACTCGGGTGAGGTAGGAAACCCAATTTTACTGCCAGCCCGTGGAATCAATGAAACAGCAGAAGATTCAGAAGACAAAAGAGGCACTGAGTTCGAGCGGAGAGAAGCAGGATTCAAAACGGCAGTATTTACAGCAGCAGCCATTAAAGGTACAGCATCAGTAGAAATAGTAGGCAACACAGCAGAGGTAGAATTAACCGCAGGGAGCTCCTCTAATGCACGATCCAATCTCCTTAATTCCAGTAAAAGTTTAGACTTTTTACTAGACAATGCTACTTCAGACTTTTTACTAGACAATGCTAGTCTAGCATTGCAAACCTCCGATTTTACAGCAGGGCACTCAAGCTGTTCAAAAGACACAGACTCTGTTTCAGCTGCAGAATCTCGGAATCACTAAAAACTGGTGATTCATAATCTGCAACAGCAATCTCCACTTCAGAAGCCTCTGGAAAAATGGGAACAGGGGACGAGGTCAAGACCCCTGCACCAGCAACATCCATCTCCTCTGAAAGCTCAGAAACACTGGCCATCTCTCCTCAGACGGCCAGGGATCCCCCTACTGATAGCAATGCAATAGGGGAATTTCCCCGGTGTCCTGGCCAAATTTCCCTCATTCACTAAAAAAAAATAATACCGCCAACAGCTTAATCTGGTTCAAGGTCAATTGCCATTCATCTGTATCCCCCTCCCCCAGGTCGTGCCTGAAAATAGGCAGGATTTGTCTAGTGCACTTACCTGGTCAACAAAAATTAAATAAATAAAATAAATATGTGTAAATTTCTGGTATTTTTTAACTTATTTAAAATGTTCACATGCACTGTAATTCATTAACATGTAGATTACTTATTTTTTATGATCTATGAGTAGAGAGGAGTAACTAGATAATGTTAACTCTGAGGAAGACCTGTGACATCAGGGCAAAAAATCAGTTCCTTCCATTCATCATTGATTGCCAGGTGTTGTTTCAGTATGGCTAGTACTGTAAAGATGTTTTAATGCATTTTGTGCACTCCACTTATGTGTGTCTGATAACCAGTCCATCAGAAATGTATATATATCACTTATTTGTTTTCAATAAAAAGTTATTTATAATTCTTAAGTGAGCTGCTGGTATTGCTTTTATACAGTGTACTTTGTTTCACGTAAGCCATCGAGGGAGGCGGGTGCACTGGACCTGTTTCTCTGTTTCCTAGTACTTTCCAGCTTACACCACCATTTCTCTTGTGGGGCAGCTATTTTTGGTCTTTTAATGCTTTTAATATGCAAACAATTTACAACAGCTATGCATTCAATATTTTCCCAAGACTGACATGCTGACAGAGGCTGATACTAGTAACTGTCATTTTATTTACACCAAATATTTTAACTTTTAGTAGTGAAGATCTCTGCTTTAGTTAAAGGTATCTTGAATTAGTAACAGTCCCATACAGCATTAAAATGACTCTTCTTCTTAAAACAAATCATGTTAAGAAGTTTATTCCAAATCAAAAAACTAAATTTGCAAGTTAAAAAGCATAACACTAAGTGAATGTTTCAAATCCTATCTAAAACCTTCTTCTGATTTATTTCATATGGCTATTCTTTGTTATATGTAATGCTCTCTGCAGATGAAAAGGCACATGTGAAAAATAGCATTACAGTCTTTTAGCAACAACAATTTGAATGTTACTTTGTTCAAATAATGTAATAATTTCAGAGGGTAACTCATCAAAACTGAGGCAAGCTTCTTACAGATCTTCCTTCCCTCTTGGCTTTCTCTAGCATTTTGAGCTGTTACACTGGTATCTTTAAATATTAAAAATGGAAAAAAAACAGAAAAAGCACACTCAAAGAATGCATAACACAAAAGATTACTGCTGCATAGATGTTTTAATGTGTCAAATACAAAGTTAGTATACACTGACGTTTAATACCATAGTACTTTTTCAAAGTGTAAGTGGGTGCCACCTAGGTTTCAGCATTTATAGTGACCACTTAAAGGTGCAGCACCACCAAAGAAACATAGTTCAAGAAAACATAAGTGCATAAAGGACATACGATAGCAGGCTTTCATTTTTTCCCATAGGGAAACCAGGTTGTAACTTTGTCATTGTAACCAGTGGGTTATAATGACAAACATGCTCCCTGTGGGTTCCCTAGTTCCGAGCATGTGCAGTCACCACTCATCTGCTTTCATTGGCCACCAGTCCCCAGTGATAGAAAGATTGCTGCTATCCCGAGTTAGTGGTAAGTTTATTTTTTTTTAAAAAGCAAATAAAGAAAGTAAACAAATAACTGGGCTAAAAAACTGAAAACTCGAGAACGTACAAAAACACACACACAAGTACATTTTTTTTTCACAAGCCATGGAATGCATTAAAATCCAACTGGTTTGTAGCTTCATAGGGAAATCATTATTTTATATAATTACTATGGCAAAAAAATGATCCACAGCAATTATATAAAATAAAGCATGGGTTGGTGTGCAAAACTCAGATTTTACTTGCACCCCTCAATGTGAGATGCCTTAACAAACACCTCAAGCTTCATTCTTGGGGTTCATGTGGCATCCCATACCTCAGAGTGTGTGTAAAATCCTCATTATAACCACCTACCCATCCATTATTCTCTATAAAATTTACATCAATCTCTGTTACTAGTATAAACACATTTTCAGCAAATCTTTTCCAAACAGTTCATGCAATCAGCATAGGATGTGAATGTATTCAGTGGATTCTGGAAGATAGAAACACAAAATATTGTTAATATATTTGAAAGCTGACTACAGGCCCACAACTTGAACAGAAAGCATTATCAGAAAGGCAGCAGTTCAGCCCTGTCATTTAGACCTGGAAAAACTGTGACTTGGAGTTTAAAAATCCAAAAATTCTATCCTTGCCAAGAGTACATCCATATCCCCACCTCTTTTTCCAAAAACAACATTTTCTATAACCATGAAGGAATGTTTGCGGACCATGGAGTCCACTACTTCCATAATGTGACAAGATAGTATGTATTCCCTATTGCCACTTTTGACTGTCTTAATATGGTCCCCTACTCTATCACTCAGTTTTCTCATAGTGCAACCCACAAAGAATGCCCCAGATTGGCATGTAGCAAGGCAAACTACATGTGTAGTGTCACCATTGATAATCTTCTGACTGGACATTAACTTGCCATTAGCTGGATTTACAATGGATTTACAAAGGTGTCTCCTCCTTAACAACTCCACAGTACTAACAATGGTCTTATTTGTGGCAACTCTTGTTTTCTGATGATATGGTTGCAAGTTGTGTGTCAATCTATCTCCAAGGTTAGTGGTCATACTATATTTGATCCTTAGAGAATGCACTACCCATGGGTACAGCCTTCCTCCATTTGTAGGACATTCTAAGCTGCTTAATGACCCTCTCAAACTTGCTAGATTGAACATTGAAAGTTGTCACAAAATTAAAGATAGTCTACTGTTCTACAGACGGCACTTTAGGCTGCAAAAGATCATTCTTCTCCATGTTAAATGCTCTATCTCTGGCCCTCCCAATATCTCCCACACTGTAACCTCACTGGTAACTTTCTCCTCCATGGCATCAGCATTACTGTTGTGCCATTCTGTTGTGCTGCAGTTCCTACGAACACATCAGAACTCTCTTGTTGGGATATTTCTGATGATATAGCAGGGGTGACATGAGCTAACTAGTAAAATGCCCAAATTGGGAGTAAGGGTTTTGATAGCACTGCAGCACTCCCAGGCTCAATAATCATCACTCTGAATAACTTACATGTCTATTTTAATAAAATGTAACACATTTAATAAACAACTTAACATCAGCTATAACATAAAAAAGCTGACAAAGGGGGCTCTTGGTCCTTTTGTAACCCATTCCCCATTGTGGAGAAAAAAGACAATCAATTAATCAGTCAATCAATAAATAAACGTAAGTGTTTCTATTTAGAGATTGTTGGTCCACGAGATCTGAATCTGAAAAGTCAACATGTATCATCAGATGTACTTAATGCCTCACCTGAGGTGCTTTCTACTCAGGACAGTGATACAAACCAATAACAAACCAAACATTTATGAGGCAAATCACATTTAATACCACCGGGTATTGGAGCTGTGGCTTTATGTTAAAGCACATGAGAGGGATTTAGCAAAGACTGACAATAATCAGTTCATGCCCTCTTATGTTTATGTGAGTAGCACTGAGTTTAAAGCACTGAAAGAATTGGAGTT
The DNA here is from genome assembly GCA_016271365.2 of Neoceratodus forsteri. NCBI lineage: Eukaryota > Metazoa > Chordata > Ceratodontiformes > Ceratodontidae > Neoceratodus > Neoceratodus forsteri. The sequence continues at coordinate 998,994,585 of CM028133.1, forward strand.
CAATTATGCCATTACAATTAAACAAGCTGATGGGGGGGAGTAGTTTGGTGGTGAAGGACATGAACAATTACAACAGAAAGGTCATCAGACAGTCACAAACTGATAAGTTCTATAGCTCTGTGTCCTGCGACCAGAGACTGTCCTTCAAAAAAGCCATTGATTCTTTCTTGCAGTAATCTTATTCAAATTGCATCATTAATTTGAACATACTGTCTTTCCTTACAATTACTCACCCCATTAGGCCCACCATTTATACATCCCCTAAAGGGCATAAAACCCTCAAATCAGCTCATGGTAGGCCTACAGTATAATAGTGGTTATCAGTTCTGTTACAGAACCACTCTCTCAGTTTGAGTTTTGGTGCATAAAACCATTTGCACAAAGAATTAGATCCTACGTCAAAGAGTCCATTGAGATACTTGGTGTTTTGGGAGGATATCCACATTGAAGAAGACCAACTATTGTTCACCCTAGATGTAGAATCGCTCTACACTAGTATTCCCCATGAAGGGGGGGGGCAGTAAACAGACCTAAAACATTGTTTGGATACTAGGGAAGTTGAAAGCCACCACAGCCCCTACTGATTTTCTTGTGGAACTTGCTATGTTTGTGCTTCAAAGGAATAACTCCTCATTTTAGGGAGAATAATTTGTGCAGATCAACATGTGCCATAAGCTACATTAACCTGTACAAGGGGCTCTGGGAGTAGGATGCAGTGTACAATTCCAGAAAAAAATAACTACATTTTTTTTTGCCACAGATTTCTCTATGGCTATGCTACATTGATGATATTTTATGATATAATGGTGGTTCTGAGGATTTTGTTTTGGAGGACTACAATGAGAATTTGCAGTTTCCCTCAGTTACAACAAAAGCACTAGGTTGTTCCTGGATTTTAAATTAATCAGCAATACTGATCAAGGTGTATACATGGACTTGGTTTGGAAGTCCACTGATAGGAACACCCTTTTATTGGCTAGCTTGTGTCACCACTACCATACCATCCCATCATAAATTTTCCAACAAACCAGTTCCTATAATTTACAGGAACTTCAGCACACTAGAAAGGTACAATAGTAATGTTGATGCCATGGAGGAGAGGTTTAAATAGATTACGTAGAATATAATGGCAGATAAGGACCACTTGGCCCGCCTAGTCTGCCCATTTTCCCTACCTACTGCAACACCACAGACTCTACTTTATCCCCTGCTTTAATACCCCTTCTTTACCACTAACGTTCCCTTATGCCAGTTCCATGTACTCTTGAATCTATTACAGATGTTGCCCCCACCACATTCTCAGGGAGGTTGTTCCAATCATTCACCACTCTTTCAGTGAAGAAATGCTTCCTTTCACCTCCCCTGAGAATACCCTTCTCCAGCTTCATACCATGACCTCTTGTTCTTGAGCATTGTTTTCTCTAAAAAGATCACCATCTTGAACCTTATTTATTTCTGTGAAGTATTTGAAAGTCTTGGTCATATCCCCCCCCCTTTTCTTGAGAGTGTACACATTGAGGTCCTTCATTTTTCTCTCATAGGGCTTTTGATGCAGATCCTGCACCATTTTAGTTGCTCTCCTCTGGACCACCTCTACTCTTTCTATATCCTTTTAGAGATGTGGTCTCCAGAACTGGACACAGTACTCCAGGTGTGGTCTCACCAGTGATTTATACAGAGATATCACTACCTCCCTCTTTCTGATGGTGATACCCCTTCCTATGCACCCTAACATCCCGCTGGCTCTACCAACTGCTTTGTCATATTGTTTGGCCACCTTTAGGTCCTCAGATATGATTACCAGCAAGTTTCTTTCCTGTTTAGTGGTCACCAGTATCACTCCCGATATTTTGTACTCCACACCTGGATTTCTGCACCCCAAGTGCATGATTTTGCACTTCTTCACTTTAAAACTAAGTTGCCATACTCTTGATCACTCTTCAAGCTTTCTTAGATCTCTATTCATTTTTTCATCCCCCCCAGACTGTTTACCCAATTGTAGATCTTAGTGTCATCTGCAAAAAGGCAAACCTTCCATTCTAGCCCCTCTGCAATGTTGCTAAAATATATATTAAAAAGGACTGGTCACAGTAATGATCTTTGTGGCACCCTGCTGTCACCCTCCCTTTCTCAGAGTGCATTCTGCTCACCCCCATATTCTGTCACCTATTCCACAATCAATTTCTTACCTAGTCTACCACTTGTGTGCCCACTCCTAGGCTTCTCAACTTATTTACGAGTCTCCAGTGTCGAACACAGTCAAAGACCTTAATGAAATGTAGATAGGCCATGTCCACCATTCCACCCTGATCTACAACCCTTGTCACCTGATCAAAATATCCATTAGATTTGTTTGACATAACCTCCCCTACTGAAAGCATGCTGCATCAGGTCTTGTAAGCCACTGGTGTCATGATATTCCACAATCCTTTCTTTCAGTAGTGATTCCATTAATTTCTCCAGCACTGAAGTCAGGCTTACTAGCCTGTAATTGCCAGCTTCCTCCCTCCTACCACTTTTGTGAAGTGGGACTACATCTGCCCTCCTTCAGTCTTCTGGGACCATGCCTGTTTCCAGTGAGTGTTTGAACAGGACTGTCAGAGGTGCAGCCAGCACCTCTCTGAGCTGCCTTAATATCCTTGGATGTACAGTATGCTGTCTGGCTCCACTGCCTTGCCCACCATCAGATTTGCAAGATCCTTCAAGACTCTTTCCTCTGTAAATGAACTAGTGTCTACCTCCCTACCTTTGATGCCCTTGGCAATTATAGTATCTGTAATCCCTTATCTTCTCTTTGTGAACACTGAACAAAAGGAATTGTTCACAATGTCTGCTTTTCCTTTTTTTCTTTCCACACATTGCCCCCTTCCATCATTAGCCTTACAATCCCTCCCCTGATCTTTCTCCTTTCACTTACATACCTGAAAAAAAACTTGTCCCCTTTCATACTGCCTGTGCTATTTTCTCCTCTGTTTGTGCCTTTGCGTACCTCCTGATTGCTTTTCCTGCCTCCCTTTGCTTCTCCTTATTTACCTCCCTATCATCATCCCTCTGTGTCTCCTTATACCTACTGAATGCTAACTTTTTTGCCCTTACCTTCCCAGCCACCTCTCTTGAGAACCGTAGTTGTTTCCTTTTCCTCTTACTTTTGATTACCTGCCTGACACAGAGGTTTGTTGTTTACTAGTGAAGTTAAAATATGGGAGACATTAGGAGGGCCAGATATAGTGCACTTAACGTGGAGAAGTGTGCTTTTTTGTAGCCTAAGGTGTCCTGTGCAGAAAAGGAGAATATCTTGAATTTTGTGGCAACTTTCAATATTCAATCTAGCAAGGTTGAGAGGATCATTAAGTAGCACTGGATCATCTTAGAAATGGAGGAAAGGTTGCACCCATGGGTAGCATTACTGCCAAAGATGGTATATATTAGGACTATTAACCTTGGAGTTCGAGTGATACACAGCTTGCAATCATATCAGCAGAAAACCACATGGTTACCACCATCCCCCAATGGGTACCACAAATAGGGCTGTTGTAAGTATTGTGAAGCTGTTAAGGAAGGATACACCTTTTTTAAACTCAGCTTATAGCAAGTTAATGTCCAGTCAGAAGTTTATCTATTGCAATACTAGACATGAGGTTTCCTTTGCTACATGCCAATGTTGGGTATTCTAAGTGGGTAGCTCTAAGAGAAACCTGAAGGTCAGAATAGGGGACCATATTAGGGAGGACAATAGTGGCAAAAGGAAGGACATACTGGCTTGTCACATTATGGAAGCAGTGGACCCACAGTTCACAAACTTTGCTTCATGGGTAAAGAAAAGGTTATGCTGGGAAAAAGAGGTAGGGATTTGGATTTACTATTGGCTAGGAGAGACAATTTTTGAATTTGTAAATTTAGATTTATAAACTCTGCATCACAGTTTTTTTCAGGATTTGGTGGCAAAACTGTACTATTGCCTTTCTTGCAATGATTTCTGTTCAAGTCATGAGCCTGTAATAATTTTTTAAATGTATTAACACTATCTTATGTTTTTAACATACAGAATCCAATGGATACATTCACATTGTATGATGATTGCATAAATTGCTTGGAAAATATTTAATGAAAATGTATTTATACTAGGAATTGAAAAAAAAATAATGTGAATTTTTTGTTCTTTATGCACTTATTTTTATTTGGACTATGTTTCACTGGTGGTGTTGCACATTTAAGGGATCACTCTAAATACAGAAACATGGGTGGCACTCACTTGTGCTTTCAAAAAGTACTGCGGAATGAAACATCAGAGTGTACTCTCTTGGTATTTTGGCACATTAAAACTTCTATGCAGCAGTAATGTTTTGTGCTGTGTGTCCTTTGGGTGTTTTTTTGGCATTCACAGTACTAACTGCTTGAACCACATGTCTCAAGTCGGCATCCCTTTTTGTTGTCTCTGTCTTTAAATATTACCAAGCTGGGGTGACATCAGTCATGAGGTCAGAATCCAGCATGTTATGCCATTCTAATCACATCATCATGCTGCCACCCCGGTTATATGTTTGTGTTGCTGCTTAGCAACAGAGTATCAGCACACATGATACCACTATCTAGGAACAAAATTAACAGGAAGAGAATGCACCTGCTACTCGCCCAATCAAGCCTGGTTAATTGTTATGTAAGTGTGCATGTCAGATATGGAAGAAGGACAGCTGCTGTTATTTCCCTTAAAGTGATTGTCCTAAAGGGAAATACAGCATAGGTGACACATAGAACCTGTATAATGTAATTACTAACTGAGGTCATAAAAATGATGAATGCAAGGAAAGGTTGGGGGAGCAATGGCTGAGGGGTAGGATTTTGCAGAAGAGTAGCCTTGGATGACAGGGGTGGGAGGACAAAGTAGTGGACATGGGTAATTCATTAACAGCCAATGCACAACTAATATGAGGAGAGAGGGAGAGAAATCCAACAGGGACTTATTATGTGCGGCCAAGGGTCTGGACAAGCCCATGTGAGCCTGAGATAAAGCATAACCTAGGAACAAATACATTTTAAATTAAAAGTAATGATCCAGACACTTACTATGTCTGGTTTCCAATCCATTTTAATTTAGGCACCAGTCTCAAAAATACCGTAATCACCAGTATTACCTGTATGCATTCCAGTTTTCATCCCCATTTATTCCAATTATTTTAATGAGATTCTCCATGGTGAATATCAAAATCAGTTCCCTCTTTTCAAGAATCTTGTTGTAGTCCCCTCATCTTGATGGTAGTGGAACAAGATCTATACCACAAAAATGCAGAGATGCAGGGCTGTGTCGTGCTGCTGTAAAGCGATTGGCAACTGAAGACTTCTCTTGGTTGTTTCAGATGCTGCTCTTATTTCTTCAATTCATTTTTTAGAGATCTGGTGGCCTTACCAATATAAATCTTCAAACAAAGACATATTTCTAGATATACAACATATTGTAGCTACCTTCACAGGTAATAGCCTTTTTTTATCAGATATTTATTCTCCATCCTTGAATGTTTGAAACTGTCCTTTTTGCTTGTCTAGCGACAGTGGCATCATCTCCAACATGGAGACATGCCAGGTCTCGAGGGTGCCAGAGCAAGTTGACCACTAGTTGATAAATTAGTACTATGATCTGTGTGCACAATCCTAGCTCAGATTGTTTTAACTTTCTTAGATGCAATCACGGTTACATCTTTAATCTCTGGTATATCCATATATCTTAGAATGTACCAGTTTTTGTTTATGATGCCCTTAAAACCTTTTATCAAGTTTGAATATTAGAGAACACATATCATCCTCTGATTTTCAAATGAATGGCTTTCTTTATCACTGTAGAAGTTCTGATCTGTCTCTGTCCCAGGCTCTTTCTATGGCATTGTGTGCTGTTCCATATCTGTAGCCTCTTTGTCGGAATCTTTCTCCCGTCTCCTCTATCTCATGTTGCAGTGCATCCCAATCACTGCAGTTCCTGACTACTCCTTATTATTGGGGAATCATCTATACTTTCTATTAGACTGGGGGATGAAAACTAGTAGCATGGAGGAAGGTATTACAATATCTACTCTTCTTATCTAGTCTTGTTGCAAACTTGTTCTGAGATTTGTATATGACAGTGTCCAGAAAGAGTATTTCATGATCATAAAATTCTGGGGTAAACTGCAAATAGCCAATAAAAAGTTCTATGAACTTAGGAAAATAAAGTAATTGTTCCACTGTGCTATACCATAAAATCAGAATGTCACTAATACATCTTTGTACAATTTTATGTTTCTGAGAAAGGGAATGTACAGTGGACATAGTATGTACTAATTTTCAAATCCTGCATAATAAGGTTTCCATACTTTGGATCCATTGTGCTCCCTACAGCTGTACTCCTGTTTGAGGGATAGAATACCCCTTTCTATCTTAAGGAATTCTCAAAGCAAAACCAGCCATAGTAGTTCCATTTGAGGCTTTCTAGGTTGACTTTAAGTCAAAAGTTTATTGGAAGCTAGCCAAACCCTCTTCATGGGGATGCTTGTGTATAGATCATGGACATCCACTATCACCTATAGTGCACCCTCCATATCAGTTGTTCTATTATTAAGTACCTCTCTGGTGTTAATAATATCCCTGGTGTCCCAGGCATAACAAATTATTATATAGTACAGCTCAGTTTGTTTGAGAATTTCTTTTATTCAAAGGGGCATTCTATTTTCAAAAGAGAGATAAAGTCATTGGGTGCACCATGGCTCCAATGTATGTAAACCTCATTGTGCAGTCATTTGAAAAGCAGTACATACTGTTTCCACTGTAAATCCCATTTTTAGGCAAACAATATTATGAGGATGTTTTATGGGCAATGTGCTGATTTTATGAGAGCACGGTCAAAAAATTATTAGATTTTTGCAAATTCTTAAAGAGTTTGACTGGGTATTTGTGATTTGCGCTAGAATATGATTATCAGGAAATGCCCTTTCTGGACGTTGCCATGCACAAATCCCAGAATAAACTGGCAACAAGACTATTTAGGAAGAAGACTGTAACAACTTAAGCTGCACTTCCAGCTTCCCTCCCCCAGTCTAATAGAAAACATACCCTATTCCCAAAATGATAATAATGGTCAGGAACTGCAGTATACTGTATGGTGGAACGTCATTCTCCACCAAAATCAATCATTTTCAAAACCTTGTAGTCACACACTAGTGACGTTCGCAGTACAACAGAATAATGTTTTCTACTGTACTGCAAATGTCACACTGTGTCCTCGCGCAGCATTTGACAGTTAGGGCTCAATCCATAGACAGGACACACGGCGAAAGCAGCAATATCGGGGGTAGTATTAATGGTTAGTGTGAAAACGTTCACAATGTAAATTCTTTTTTCCTTCTAGTAACTGTTTTTTTTTTCCCAAAAAACGACGCTCCACCATACACTATAGAGTGCATGGGGAAAGTTGACAACAGGGCATCTTTCACCTCGTTGGCACTATGACAACGGATTACCTCTCGAGCTGCGCTCTCGAGGTAATCTGTCGTCATAGTGCCAACTCGGTGAAAGAATAGCCCTGTTGCCAACCGTTCCCCATGCACTATCCTATATATTGGAGATACATGGCAAAATGATGTGGAAGGGATGGAAGAGAGATTCTGATAGAGAGGTTACAGTTATGCAACAGTAGAAATGCCATAGAAAGATCAGAGAACAGAGACAGATCAAAATTACTACAGGGAAAGAGGAACACATGTTAGTCTGAAAAATCGTAGGGTGGTATGTCTTCTCCAGTATTTAATCTTGACAAACAACATCTGGGGCATCATAAACAAAAATTGTGACATTCCCAGATATATGTTTGTATCAAGGTTCAGAAAAGTACTGTACCTATGATCACATCCAAAAAGTGAAAGCAATCCTAGACAGGACTGTGCACACTGATCATAGTTTTCTTACACCAAATAGGGGCCAACTGACTCTGCAGCCCTTGAGATCTGGCATGTCTCCATGTGGTAGATGCTGCCACTGTGGCAACTCTAGCAGAAAGAACAATTTTGAGCTTGAAGCAGCCCTCAGTCAAAGGAAGATTGGAACACTCTGCACTATACCTGGAGCATTTACTGGCAGTGGAACCTGACCTTGGAGCAGACAGCCTGGCACAGTGATTTCAGGGGTGAATGAGTCAACAGCATCCTTACTTACAGTCGGCTCTCCAGGGAACAGCAGCTGCGACACAGGAACAAATGGAGTTTGGGTGCCAATTTTGAATCGAGGACCGCAGTGCCTGATTGGACTCCACACTTGCAGTGACGCACCTCCTCAGGCCATTTAAAAAAGCCTGAACTGAGCCCCATGGCTCAAAATCCTGGACTGTGTTGCTGAATCCAGTCTGGGGTGGTGAGGGAGACCTCACTGCAAGTGGGCCCCCCCATCCTTAAACTGCAACCAGCGTGTTGGGGTAGAGGTGCTGACTGTCTGAAGCAGGGCTGGGTGGACCTCCCCACAAGCAGTAGAGATTCTTCCCCTGCAGTAGAGCAGGGGACATTGAAGAATTGGACTTTTACTGTACATGGGGCATTTACTGGTGGTGGAATCTGACCTCGGAGCAGACAGCCTGGCACAATGATTGCAGGGGTGAACAAGTTGGCAGCATCCTTGCTTACAGTCAGTTCTCCAGGGAACAGTGGCTGTGACACAGGAACAAACAGAGTTTTGGGCACCAATTTTGAATCCAGGCCCACAGCACCTGATTGGACTCCACTCTTGCAGTGACAGTCCTCTTCAGGCCATTTAAAAAAGCCTGAACTAAGCCTCACAGCTCACAATCCTGGTCTGTGCCACTGAATCCAGTCTGGGGTGGTGAGGGAGACCTCACTGCAAGTGGGCCCCCATCCGTAAACTGCAACCAGCGTGTTGAGTAGAGGTGCCAACTCTCTGAAGCTGGGCCGGGCAGACCTCCCCCACAAGCAGTAGAGTTTCTTCCCCTGAAGTAGAGCAGGGGACATTGAAGAATTGGACTTTTACTGTATCTGGGGCATTTTTTCCTGCCCACCTGCCCTGTTCCCTTGTCCCCTTAAATGCTGGGCTACGACGCCCATATGTATTGCTGGACCAATCACCCAATATTTAGGCTTGCAACATTTTGCCTCCATGTACCTGCATCTCTATAGTATATGAAAGGTCTCTCAAGTGCCCTGACAACACTACTCGAAGTGAGCATAAACTTTAACAATTCTTTCCTCCTCTGAATGTGTTAAATCCTATATACTGTGTTAAACCTATTTAAACTGTATACCGACAGGGGCAATACTGCTGACACAAGTCAGTTACTGCATTCTTGGCTTGGGAATGTTAATGCTAAAGCTGAAAAAAATGTAGAGGGTTTGTGTGCTACAAGAACGCATGATTACTGCACTGTCCTCTAGACCTTGCATGTCTATTGCTAATTTACCCTTTTAACCTTAAGACATAGATCCTGCTTAGGGCAGAAGTAGCAAAAGTTTATTCCCCCTGTGTTTTGTCATGACTCTGCTCAGGAGGAAATAACTACAGTCTCTGCTGAAATCTTAACCAAGGGACAGGGATAGCATTGACTGTAAGAGCAAGTTAACAAGGGGGAACCAATTTCTGCAATACCCTATCCCAACTGGACAGGGTTCTACCTTACTACAGCTAACTCTACAGAGAGTAAATAAGTATGTCCCACAGAAGTGGGTTTCAGACCATGCACCCTCGAGGTAGACAGTAACCCACGCACTTCTCTCCCCAATGGGGGGTACTCCTGTCGATAGTCTATGCTTTGTCCCTTCTCTGGGTGGACATGCTCATAGGCTTAGGTGATCCAGAAATTAGGGGACATCTGCACAATGACATCCCTCAACTTCTATAATGGAATGCCCCACTGCAGCATACTTGCCCTTTCCACAGCTCACAAACTCATAAGAAAGGGGATGTGCTATAATATTTTCCACTCTTCGAGCAGGATGCGCCGAAGTAACCTAGTCCCATTGACCAGCCTTAAATTACTTTGCCTGCTAGCAGCACTACTATTCCTGGCAGGTGATATTCAACCCAACCCTGGCCCTAACACTACCAATATCTAAATTACATCCCCAAAGGACCTTCACCGGGAATCCACAAAGGGGCTGAAGATAGCGTATATGAACATATGCAGCCTCAGATCAAAAATGCAAGAGGTACAAGCCTGGCTTGTCCTCTACAAGCCTGATATCCTTGCCATCTCAGACATGTGGCTTAAGGCTCACATCCTCAATCATGAGATACTGGCCCAGGGATATAGTACCTACCGTAAAGACAGGGTGACCAAAAGAGGGGGCGGTGTGCTCATCTATGCTAAGGAAGCCCTGATCATGTTGCACCTAAGCCTTCAGCAAAGCACCTGCCCTGATGGAGAATCTATATTCATCCGTGTTACCCTAGGGCACTCTAAACAGCTCACAATAGGCTGCGTCTACAACCCTCCCAAGTCAGCGCTCTAATCCCTTGAGACCATAACAAAAATCATGACCCATGACATCTCTTCAGAGCTCCGTATTCTGAGAGACTTCAACCTAAACTGGCCCCAGGACCCAAACAACACCTTAATGGCACTGACCCAAGAGGCAAATCTGGTACAGGTCATCTCGGAACCAACTAGATTTAATTGCAAAATGGGGAACCACACAACCCTCGATTGGGCTCTGGTGTCCAACCCCACCAACATCCAGAAAGCTGGCACAATGGCAGACACCTTGAGTGACCTCTCCCCCACATTCTGCATCTGGAAGAATGGAGCATCCAAGGCCCAACCTAGAATACTTACCGCTCATGACTACACAAACTTCTCTGAAGTGCAATTCAGAGACTACCTACGCAGCCTGGACTGGAGCCAATCAAGCTCCTCCCCACCCTGGCTGTTGCCCTGGAATTCTTCCAGAAATCATTATGTACTGCAGTGAACCTCTTTGCCTCTCTGAAAAAACAGAGAACAAAAGGTAATTGCTACAAGTGGATCTCTCCATCCCTAAAAACCCTCATGATCAGTCGGGACAAGGTCTGGAAGAAGTTCAAGCTCTCCTCTCTTCCAGCAGACCTTGAATCATACAAAGCCTTAAGAAACAAAAGCAGGAGAGCCATCAAACTTGCAAAAAGGGAATATGTCACACACCTACAAAAAAACAACTTAGGCAACCCTAAGCTATTCTGGTATCACGTCAACAACCTGATCAGGGGCAACAATAAGACTGAACCTGGCCCCATTAAGGGCAATGGTCAGCTAGTTAGCGACCCCCCTTAAATAGCCACCACCCTTAACAATCACTTCACAAACCTCAAGGCCTAAAAGTCTGGCCTGTCCTCTCTGATCACCGCTCCTAACGTAGGTGAGCTCACACGCCTAGACTTACCCTCTTTCCATCTAAGACTGGTAAAGAGAAAAGAGATCCAAACCCTCCTAAGGGCCCTGAAAGTCAAAGGCTCAGGAGGACCAGATAGGATAAACCCTCGACTACTTAAGGCTGGAGCCTCAGCCCTCTCCAGACCCTTGACCTGGCTCTTTAATAGATCCGTACTGGAAGGAATTGTTCCTGACCAGTGGAAACAGGCCAATGTGGTCCCTATCCAAAAGGGTGGCTTCAGGGAAAATGTAAGCAATTACAGGCCTATCTCCTTGCTCTGTATACTCGCAAAGCTACAAGAAAGGTTAGTCTACGGCCAACTCTGTGACTACCTGGAGTCTCATCAGCTTCTAGCCCATTCCCAGCATGGTTTTAGAAGTAACCATGGGACTGATACAGCCCTAATGAACTTCTTGAATGATGTACTCAGAGCAATTGATAAAGGGATACCCACAGAAGCCATCTTTATAGACCTGTCCAAGGCATTCGACCTTGTTGACCACGAACTCCAGCTACAAAAGCTGGATAAAATTGGGTTAGACCCCCTTTCCCTCAAGTGGTTTGGGAGTTACCTATCTGGCCGTACACAGAGAGTCATCTGGAAGGGTGTCACATCAGGTCCTCTACCCCTAAAAGAGAGAGCACCGCAGGGCTCAATTCTCAGCCCCCTCCTTTTCTTCCTGTTTACTAATGACCTAAATCTTCACTGTGGGGGTAACTTGGTTGTTCAATACACGGATGACACCGTCATCTACCGATTCTTGGGCGACATGGCAGCTCTTGGTCCTCTCCTCCAAGCTGATCTCACATCACTTGAGGCCTGGCTGAGAGCAAATAGAATGGTCCTAGATGCAGGCAAAACTAAGGCGATGCTATTTGGGCACAGATCCCTTGGTCATGACAGGTCTAAGTTCTTGCACCTCACCGCACTCTCTGGAAGTGGTATTAAGATATTACCCTCCTTTAAATACTTAGGACTAACACTGGACCAATGTCTTACCTTCAAGAAGCACGTGGATCTGGTTACCAAGACCATACACCATTAACTTGGTACCCTGTATGGACTTAAGGACCAGCTTTCCCTGAGGCCAGGACCTCAATCGCCACAAGTGTTCAGCTCCCCACCCTGACCTATACTGCACTGATTATACAGGGCATGGCCAAGCAAGAGGTCTCCAGGATGCAAATATTGTACAACAAGGTAGCCCGGTTTGCTGCCCAGGACCACTCATGAAGTCACCATTGTGACACACTAGCCCAGCTATGGTGGCCCTTACTGACCACACGTCTACAGTACCACCCGCTTTGCCTAGTGTTCAAGCTACTCAGGCAGTCCATTCCACCCGGCATAATAGGAACTATAGCAATCAAACATAACCCCCAGAGCCTACGGACATCAGGGCGAACACTGCTGGAAGTTCCCAGAGTCAGGACGAATGCTGGTGACAGGTCTTTCTCATATTCAGCCCCCTACCTGTGGAACAAACTTCCACCTTCAGTGCAGGAAGCCTCCTCACTGATGAACTTCTGTACCAAACTCAAGGCCCATATGACTGATGGAAGCATTTGTCATGATTCATGAGAGTCCCTCCCCTTCTTACCTTAATCCACCTGAGGTGACCCCTTCCATGTACCCCATGCATTTGTTTGCTTTTGTCATCGTCCTACTTATTGCTTTCCTCTGACTGCATATTGATAACCACGATTGTCTCCTAGCCTATTAGTAAGAACTGTATCATGTTGATAACCATGACTGTAACCTGCATGCAAACCTGAAACTTTCTGTAACCCAAGTCTTTCTCTGTCTAACAACATGTATTGTTAACCCCAGTCGCCCCTGAAAAAGGGACCTTTGGGGCTCAGCTGGCCTACCCGGTCACCAAAATCTAATAAATAAATAAAAATAACTAAAAAAAAAAAACCTAGCCTTCAAACTAAGAAGTGACAAGGCCCCCCAAGTCTCAAAGACCTTCTATTGCCTATACTGGTTAGGCATCCATGGAGAACCTCTAAGAAATCTCTCCTTGAGACTTTCAGAGTTAGGACACAAGCTGTGAAAAGATCCTTTGCCAGGTCGATCCCAGCCATTTGTAACACTCTACAGCAACTTACAAGAAAGCTCATCAATAGAGACTTTCAATAAAGGCCTAAAGATTCATCTGGTAGAAAGAAGCTTCTGCAATTGGTACCGCTGAAAGGCCCCTTGCCACAAACAGAAAGCAAGTCCCCAAATCATACCCCTCTTAGGTAGTCACCAGGAAAAACCCTAACATTCCCCCAGAGGCACTAAAACTGAGCTGATCCCAACCAGCTTGGAGAAAATAACAATTTATCTCACCCTGTGAAAGTATATATTAAATGGTTACATATGAACATACGAACATACAAACCTGCCAGCAGATAAAGGCCATACAGTATATCGAGTCTGTTCGAATGTGCAGCTAGCAGCCCCTATACTGCAGCTGCCTTCCTCTCCCTCCCCTTCCCCTCCAGTGACCGTCCCCCTTACCCTGTCCCATCCCATTTTGAATCAGCCCACCATATTACAGGATACCACTTCCTCTGGTAATGCGTTCCAACCTGCCACCACCCTCTTCATGAAGAAGTGTCTCCTCATTTCCTTCCTATACCTACCCCCTCCAATCTCAGACTGTGCCCATGGGTGTTCCTCCCCTTTCTTTTCTTGGAAAAGCCCTCCAGTGTCCATCCTATTTATCCCCTTCATGTATTTAAAGGTCTCAATCATGTCCCTTCTGTCCCTCCTCTCCTCCAAGGAGTATATGTTCAGCTCCTTCAGCCTACTCTCATGGGGCAATTCCTCTAACCCATTGATCATTTTGTTGTGCTGTGCTGCACAGCCTCCAGTAGCCTAATGTCCTTCCTCAGCTATGGCCACCAGAACTGCACACAGTATTCCAGGTGTGGTCTAACCAGTGACCTGTACAGTGGCAGAATCACCTCCCCACTCCTGGATAAAGATGTGAGAAAGTAGAAAATTTTGTTCCACTAAATATTTCATGAAATTTGTGCATTTTGTGAATGTGAAATGCAAGATTCTGCAGGAAAAATGTGAAATTTTGCCAATGAAATGGCAAGGTGGCCCTTCTACCCTCCCCACTCAAGTGAAGCCTGTTGCTGGCATAGAGAGCCATGCCCTCCCATTTGTTTTCCCACCCCTCCACAAGCCCATACCCTTTAGATGGGCACCAATCCCTTAGCCAAGCATTAAATTCCTCAATCCTCAGCTTTCTTGCCATGCTTGCCTGGGGTACGGAAAGGCCCCTTGAGAAGGTTACTGATCCCCCCCCACCTTTTCTCAAGTCTGACCCAGCTACATAAATGGATTGCCCCACCCTCTCTTCTGTCACGCCTGGTATGACCTTCACCCATATTTTACTATGTCTCTCCCCCTTACTCTCACATCTGATCCCCTTCAGAATTGAATCCCCCAGAACTAGAATCCCACCCTTGTTTTCCTGTACTGCCAGCCCTGGTTCTATGTGACAACGGCGATCGCAGAATAGCGATTACTGTTTGCGTGAGTACATCACCAAAAATGAATTTCGATGGTGCACACTCATGGTGAATGGCAAGAGGGCACCTGAGATCTATGGTTTTTTTTTTAATGCCCCCAGCACCCCCCCAATAAAGTATTCTCAAGTCCAGAGGGGTGCATGTCAGGGGGGTGAAATACTTGCAAAATAAAAAGCCACCTGTCAGCAAAAAACAAACTGTGCTGCGCCAGACCCAAACCCTGCACGCTGCACCTCCCAACCGACCACCCTCCCCACCACACTAGCAGACCAGCTCGGCAGCTGCCCACAACACCCCCCATATACTTTCCTTCCCTTCCTCTCTCCCCATCCGTGTGCCTGTGCATATGTGCGCATAGCTTCCTGTTGCCCTGCCTCGCCCACCCAGGTATCAAGTCACTGCCCTGCCAGCTATCGAGTCCCTTGAGAAAGAGTCAATCAGCGGCAATTCACTCCAGTTGTACCCCCTCATCCCTTCCACCGCTCCCTCAGACCCACACACCAGCAAGTATCCCTGCAGTCTTGCAAGCTCCTTCCCATTTTGTGTCCCGCTGGTCAAGAAAAATGAAGAGCCACACTCCCTGGACAGTCCAGTAATTAAACGTTTTTTTAGCTACTGACCCGACAGTAAAATTATGAAATACAAAAGAAATTACACTTCCCTCATGGTGTTATGTCCTCACCCTTTGCCCCAATCTTCCCTGTGTACTCTCTACACCTCCAATCTGATGGTTCCCGTCCTCAACCGCTACCTTCGAGCTGCTCCGGTGCTGCTCCCCTCACCCCCTTCCCGCTCCCATTGCTCCACTCAGTCTGCCTGCAAGGGTGTGGACCTCAGAATTTATAGGCTCCTCTCCTTTTGTTTGACTTTGTGAACTCTTCTTCACGGATCGGTTCTTCCTCTCTGAGTCCCGAGAGAGAGAGAGTGAGAGAGTTAATCAGACACAATTTGCTCTGGCTGCACCCCCCCAGCCCTTCCAGTACTCCCACACCAGCAAGCATCCCAGCAAGGGCCTCAGTCCTGCAAGACCCTTCCCATTTTGTGTCCCATTGGTCAAGGAAAATGAAGAGCAACACCTCCTGAACAGTCAGTTAATGAAATATTTTTTAGCTACTGACCCGACAGTAAAATGATAAAAAACAAAAGACATTACACTTCCCTCAGAGCATTAAGTCCTTGGCCTTTGCACCGATCTTCCCTGTGAACTCACTGCACCTCCTGACCAATGGTTCCAAGTCCTCAACCGCTACCCCTCGCACTGCTCTGGTGCTATTCCCCTCACCCCCTTCCCTCTCTCTTTGCTCCACTTGGTTAGAATAGAATGTACTGTATAGAAGATTATTTTCACTGTTTGTTTATTTTCGCTATATTAGCTATTGGTGAAAATCAGTGACAATAAATGGATAGTGAAAAATAATGGACAGCTGATTGTTAGTAGTACTGTATTGAACAGTAAGCCATATGCACTAATTCTATCAGATGCTAATGTGCAAAGAAGGCTGATTTGAGCTAAATATAACGGATGCTAATTCAACCTGCTATATAGTATGTGTGCCACAAAGAGTCACTGTAACTAATCCTAAACATTGTATAATTTTCCTGCTTCTATGCATTGTGTATTGTATGCCACCTGTCTCTGATCATTTTTATGTAATTAATCCAGGGTTGCCCCTGAAAAGGGGCCTCCCAAGGCCCATAGGGCTTACCCGGTCAACGAAATTTAATTAAATAAATAGATAATTACACCCAGGTCCCATTCTTCCTCTGACCAGGTTACCTGCACACTACCCAACCAGTTTTTTGTCCCTGTTTTTTTCACTCCAAAGTGCATAACTTTATACTTTTTAGCATTGAACCCCAATTGCCAAATGTCAGACTACTTCCCACGTCTAGACAGGTTTCCTCTGAGCTCCTGTCTCCCCTTCTCTGTGTCCACTCTCCCTCATAGCTTTGAACAGGCAGATCCTTCCCTTAATCCCATCTACGATGACACTAATGAATCTGTTAAACAACACTAGAACAAGCACAGAGTCCTATGGGACCCACTGGTCACAGGCCAGACTTCTTAGAATGACCCTCTGACTACCACATTTTGGCTTTGTCCTGCAGCCAACTTCTGCCCCACAAGCAAACTTGGTTCCCACCCCAAGTCTTTTAGCTTCCTGTGCAGTCTTCTGTGAGGTATAGAGTTGAAGGCCTTGCTGAAGTCTAGATTCAGGATATAACCACTTAGCCCTTGATCACAATCCTGGTGACCCAGTCAAAGAAGTCAATTATGTTAGTCTGGCAGGACCTTCCTGACACCAGCCTATGCTGCTTCAAGTCCTGGAGCCCATTAGCTTCCAGAAAGCTCACTGATCTCTTCCTTGGGATGATCTCCATGAGTGTGCCCATCATTGAGGTCAGACTAACTTCCCTGGCTCATACTTCAGCACACCTTAATGGTAAGGCACCACATGTGCAGTTCTTCAAATCCAGGGCATAATCCATGACTCCAGACAGGTGTTAAACAGGTCTGTCAGGGCTTGGCAGAGCTTCCACCAGTTCCTTTGGGACCATTGGGTGCATGCTATTTGGCCCTGGGGATTAATCCACCTTAAGGTCGCTTAGGACCGCAAGTACTGCATCAGCTTGAATGACACCATCTGTGACATCTCCCCTGCTGGTCCTCACCCACCTTATTCTCTTTTGACACTGATCTGTCTTCATCTCTATGGAAAACTGAACAGAAGTGCTTGTTAAGTACCTCCACTTTCTCTTCTCTACCCTCTGCCAAACCACCCTACTTTTTTTATCTATCTAATCCTTTTTGTCCCTTTTCACCCTTATATACTGGAGACAGGTCTTCTCCTCTGTGTTTACTTCCTGTGCTAGCTACACTTCCCTTCGAGCCTTTGTACCGTAACCACTATGGTCGTCTTCCTTGTTTTAGCAGAGTAATCCACCCTATCCTTCTCACTCTCAGTATGTTTGTACTTCCAAAAGGCTGCCTTCTTGTCACCTACAGCTTTTGCCACCTCCTTGCTAAACCAGCTGGGCTTTTTGCCATTAGTTTTCTTACTTTTGATTTTGGCACATTCACTAGTGGCCTCTCAGTCCTTCCTTTATTATTGCTCATTTCTGTTCCACATCCATCTCCCATCTGTTCTCAGCAAGGTGTCCTACTAGGATTCCTCCCATCCTACCAAAGTCAGCCCTTTTAAAATGCAAGACCCTTGTCCTGGTCTTGACCATCCACCTGCCCATGTCTATGTAGAGCCACACTGTGTGGTAGTCACTACCCTCAAGTGGCTCTGCCACTTTCACATCCTGACATGCTCACAGTTGGACATTACCAGATCTAGTATAGCCCTCCCCCAGTGGGTTCCATGACACCTTCGGCCAGGAAACCTCAATAGAATGCATCTAGTAGTACTTGCTCCTGAGTGCAGGAGGTAGCCAGGATCTTTAAGTTCACCACAAGTAGATTGAAATCCCTCATTATGACTACCTCCCCTTACTGTCCATTTCCATGATTTAAGACCCTAGTATCCTGTTCAATTCCTCTTTCTTGGAAGGTGGCCTGTAAACCACCCTATCCTTAATTTCCTCCCCTAGTTGATTGTACCTATGTCCTCAATGCTTCAGTTTTACCCTCCACCTCTTCCCCTTTGGTACAAGTTATCACTTCTTTCATGTACAGAGCCACCCCCCTGGAAGACTAGGTTCCACTAGGTGGAAGACTAGGTTTGCTGGCAAAGGCACCTAGCTTCACCTGAGCTCTTTTCTTCTAGGTTTGCTTGTAAGGACAGAGCAAGGAACAACATTATCAGAGCAATGAAAAAGATTAAGGCTTCTTTTGGCTAGGCAGATTTACTGTGTGTTACTATTTTCTTTTGTGCTCACAGGTTTTGTTACTGTTTTTTTCTTATATTTACTTTATTGTTCTCTGATTCAAATTGCTGTTGCAGATCATAATTTCCACTACATTATTGCAGGGTGTGCCAACAGGTTTGTTGCTGTTTTGTGCTTACAAATTACTGCTGAAATCTTCTCTGACTCAAATTGTTTTTTGCAAGGTATATCTTCCATTACTGCGTTATTTTGCTCTGTAGCAAAGTGTTTTTTGCAGGGTATATCTTCTGTGAAATTGTTACAGGAAGTGCTTACAGGTTTTACAGTTTTATCTATCATTAGGCTAAGCTTTCAGGGCTACTGCATTTGTTGTTTGTTGATTGTTTCTGCTCTTACCTCATTGTTTCTTTCATCTGTGGTTCTTTTCTGCAGGGGAAGGACCCAACCACCAACCCCATCCCCAACCACCCCATGCTACACTCCTTTTATAATGTAGCACAGTCATGTCATTTCCTGTAGCAAAGCTGAAAGGGGAGGATCAGAGGGGTATTCACATAGTGACCTCACTTACAGAGGCACAATTAATTTAACTTGTTATAAAAAGTTATACAAAAACAAACAAAACAAACAAAAAAAAATATTAAAAAATATATATTTGCTTTCATTTTCCTTCTAATTACTTGGACCAGGTTATAAACTCAGCAACTCAACTGGAATGGATATTATTAACTGCAGTAACTGTGGGACACTTTTCAAAAGGGCAGTTATACAGGATTTAGGATGCTGTCCTACATGCTGGACCATCTGTGATCAAAGGGATCAGCTCTGAGCAGCATGGGCACAGATTGCCCTCCTCAAATCAAATATTCAGGAGGAAATATATTACAAGAACCACCCACCATTTCACCAACATCCAATTGAAGCATCTCGACCACAGAGGGTAGTTGGTCTGGGAGGTTGGCAGGTGGTTAGGAGGGGCAAATTGGGTGCCCCATCACTCAATGCTCACCAACTTATCACCTCCATAAACCATATAAAAACTATAAACCGGTATCTGTCTCTATCTCCGAAATCAAACAAAGGGGAAGAGGATACTGCAGAACAGGAGTTAGCAGTACAAAACTCACCCAAAACAGGGACTAACCCAAAAAAGCAAAAAGAAAATCCAAAACACTTCTGATCATAAGAGACTCCATGATTTGGGGAGTTGATACCTACCTCCTTCCGGGGTAATGGTCAGATGTCTCCCAGGTACATCAGCATGGAGAGACACTGACTGTAGTTCTAAAATCATGCAAGAAGCAGGAGAAAACATCAATGTCCTAGTGCACATAGGGACTAACAATCTCACCAGCCGGTCAATTGTGGAGACCAAGGAACACTTGACCAAGCTAGGAGACAAACTGTCATCCATTTTTTCCAGCATCTCCTTCTCTGAGATCCTCTGGTCAGGGGGGGAGGCAGACAGACTGAAGGTCTGAGAAGGGGAGATAGGGGAGCTAAACATGTAGCTTAAGGGCTGGTGCCAGGCAAAAGGACACAAATTTGTTGATAAATGGCAACAGTTTTGGGAGTGAACATTCTTTAAATTCGATAGACTGCATCTGACTAAGGAGGGAGTCATTGTATTGAAGAAGACATTTGATGTCTTTGCAGAATATTTAAACTAGCAAATGGGGAGGGGGTGAAGCACCCGATACATTGAGTGGAAAAACCACCCCCTCCCCTCAGCTAGTGATCAATCAGGAGTTCAGCATGTTTGTAGTTCATTTGCATCACCAGGTAAGGAAAAACATCCAGCTCCCCATACAATGTGCAGGGGAACCGCTGGACCTCACCCAACAGCTAATGTACTGAAATCTGGCCAGTGGAAAATCATGTACACAAATGCCTGCAGTCTGGGAAACAAGACCCCAGACCTGGAGACAACAATAACAGAGGCTAAACTGTTCACAGTAGCCATTAACGAGACATGGCTCACCAGTAACCACATTTGGGAGACTTCAGTACCTGGCTATGTACTGTTCAGAAGAGACCGAGGTGCAAAAGGGGGGAGTGGCCCTTTATTTCAATGAAAATATCAAAGCTACAGAAATTCAGAATACACATAAGAAGCCAGAAGAACTGCGGGTCACCCTGGAAACAGGAAATGGGACAGCCATACGAACTGGGGATGTCTACAGGCCTCCAGACCGGGGGAGGACATAGACACATTACTGTTAGAAGATATACAAAACATGACAGCTAAAGGGGAGGTTCTGATAATGGGAGACTTCTACATGCAAGATACAGATTGGTCAATACCAGAAGGAACACCCACCAGAACTATACACACAGTGGATTCCCTGCAGGGGGAGGGCCTCAAACAACTAGTACAACAATCCACAAGAGACATGGCTATCCTAAATCTAGTACTGACTAACAAGGAAAGGATCACAGATCTCCAGGTAGAAGGTCACCGGGGGGGCCAGTGACTATCACATGGTATGGCTCAATTTGGCCACTAGAACTAAATCATCCCATTCCAAGGCAAAAATATGGGACTTCAGAGGAGTTGACTTTGATAAGATGGCCAACAGAGTTAAGCTAGCCCTGTCAAGATGAAATACAGATGAGGGGGTGCAGGCAAAGTGGGCAAGCATTAAGGATGCAATACTTGAAGCAACATCCCATTGTGTTAGGGAGAAAAGCAAGAGCAAAAAAAGGAGGAAACCACTTTGGCTCTCAAAAACAGTAGCAGAAAAGATTAGAGCCAAAAGGTTGGCTTTCAGGAACTATAAGGGAACGCAGCAGGACAAAGATTGGGAGGCATACCAAACTTTCCTAAGGGAAGCAGGGAAGGCAATAAGGCAGGCAAAGGCCCAAATCAAGGAAACACTAACATGAACAGTAAAAGAAGGGGACAAGACTTTCTATAGATACATTAGTGAAAGGAAAAAGTCCAGAGGGGGTATTACAAAGATCAAAGGGGATAAGAGGGAGTGTGTAGAGGAGGACCAAGGAAAAGCATATATCCTAAATAGATACTTCTGCTCAGTATTTACTGATGAGAAGGTAGGGCAGGGCCCATATCTCAGCATCATGGGCACATGGGGGCGGGAGGCGTGTACAAGTCCTTTCACAAAAGAAAGGGTCCTACAAGATCTTTCTAAGCTCAGGGTGGACAAGGTTATAGGACCTAATGGCATACATCCCAGGGTACTAAAGGATCTATGAGTGGAACTAGCAGAGCCATTATCAGAACTGTTTAGTGAATCTCTGAGCACAGAAGAGGTCCCAGAAGACTGGAGAAGGGCTCATGGGATCCTGCTCCACAAAACTGGCAGCAGGGAGAAGGCAGGGAACTATAGACCAGTCAGTCTTACCTCAGTAATGGGCATGATTATGGAGACACTCCTTAAGGAAAGGATAGTGCAACAACTGGAATCCTTAGGAGCACAGGATCCATGACAACATGGGTTTACAACAGGATGATCCTGTCAAACCAGTCTCATCTATTTCTTTGACTGGGTCACCAGAGTGGTGGACCAAGGGGGTGCAGTTGATGTTGCCTACCTTGACTTCTGCAGAGCTTTCAATACTGTTCCACATAGAAGATTGATTGTCTTTCAGATGAGACATTAAACCGAGATCCCATCTGACTGGATTGGTGGTAGTTCAAGTGGATGTTAAAGATCCCATGGCATTTATCAAAAAGAGTAGGGGAAAGTTTTATTGAAACACAAAATTGTACAACAGTAAACATAAAAAAAACAAGACATGTAACCATACTGTACAACAGGAAGCAAAATGAAATAAAAAACAACAAAACGGCATGTCAAATAGGTACCAGAAATACAATCAATGCAAAACAAAGAAAGTAAAAGAAGAACATTACTTGTAAATTCATGTAATAGCAGCATCAGAATCTGTGATCCATGGGAAATCTGTCCAGAGTTCCAGTATCACATCCCTGTGTAAGGAAGTACATTCAGGATCATAAATTTTCCATAAATCCATCACTATTTTACGTTCTAGTTCAAGAAAAGTACAGTCCTTTTGCTGCAAAGTAAACAAACAATGTGTCATCCAAATATTCCACTTAATAACCACATAAATAAGATTCAGAGTATCCCTATGCCAGGTACGCCATTGCATTGAAAAATCACCATACATAAGGTTAGAATAAGTGACTGTCTGAAACAAAGGAACAGCCCACGTCCAAACCAAAAAGGACCACCAAGCCTGGATAAAAGAACAGTCAAAAAATAAATGGTGAATTGTTTCTTGCACTGCAATACATAAAGTTGTAGAACATAAATGTTCTTGTAACTGCTTATGTTTATGATTAGCCTTAATATTAATACGTTTGTGACATGATAGCCAATGAAAATCCCACATATGAGCTAGCATTCTCTTACATCTTAAAATGGGCCCAAGGGAAGAAAGATGCTGAATGGGGCATTTTTCAAAAGGCTGCTGTACACCACAGATGGTCAGGAATCAATTTTTATATAAAGTTTTATGGGAAGAGATCAACACCATCTGAGTGGTTATTTTCCATTGCTTCAGACGTAAAAAACATACGCTTCACATAAGTTGGTATACCTACAGATTGTCTAAGCACTGTCAAAGAATTACTTTCCCATTGGTGGAACCACACACTGCAAGAATTGTACAACCAGGGTTCCCAGTCCTTCTGGGTATTGATCAGTAAGGGCCTCAAATTAGCAGTAAAAAAAATACTCGTAAAAAATAACAAGGGATTTACCATGTGTATACCACCTTCAATGATAGGTAGATATGTAACATTTCGTTTGATATGGTTTAGTCTGCTCCCCCAAAAGGCCTGAAAGAACAGTCTTAAAACATGGGTTTCCAAGTTTTTCGGAATGGGGAATACATAACTCAAATATAGAAAGATCGGGATTAAATATGATTTGATCAAATATACACGTTTCTTTTTCCCCATCTGCCCCCTATTCCAATGTGCTGCTTTAATGTTGCCTTGTAATAATTTTACCTCCCAGTTCAAAAAATTAGAGTCAGGAACTCCAAATAGGATACCCAAAATTCTAATTGGACCCATAATCAAAGTTAAGGGGCCAATAGGTCCTAATGGGATCTAAGGAAGGCCCGACCTCACACCCACACTTTTGTCAAAATTTAAGACCTCACCCAAAAGTTTCCCAAAGTCAGCACACACATCAAGGGAGAGGGTGACAGAACCCTCATCAGCCACCAAAAAGCACATGTCATCCGCATATGCAATTGCCTTATAATTAACGGTCTCAGTTTTTTCTCATAGACAAAAGCGTGTGTTAAATACCGTAACACCTGAGTAGGTGTTACAGCATTCATGCTCTCCCTCTGCATAGCAAAGTGCTCAAGACAAGTAAACAAACAGAGCGCAAGCTTCCAACTGTCCCTTTTACCTCAAACATTACTGACGAGAAAAACACTTACTTGTCATTGTTACCTCCATCACGTATTCAGTCGCCTAAAACATACACATATAACATTTTATTCTCTCGAGCCTACCTTATGCAGTTCACACTTTTGCCATGATCCTTAACTCTCTCTCTTTCAACCCTAACCTTTCCTCTGCAGGTCAAAGGACTACATCACTGCAAAACAGCCGTTGAAACAGAAACTTTACCGAAGAATCTCCACACTCATGGACTTCTAACTGTTGTTTCCACTTTATTTGATAAACATTTTAAATAATTAAAGTTAATGTTCAAGCACAATTCTGTTTTCCTTACAGAAATAAAAACATTCATCTGCAAAGTAAGCCTCCACGTCTTTTTTTGCAAACTCAAGTCTCACCATAGAAAAAATGGAGCCCTTCAATTACATAAAATAAAATATGGGGTGCAGTGTGTTAAACTTGAATTTAACACACACCCTCGTTGTTGGATGGCATTCATAAACACCTCGGGCTTTGCCCTCGGGGTTTATGTGCCATCCAACAACTCAGGTGTGTGTTAAATTCTTGTAACACACTGCACACCATACTTTATCCTATATATATTGCACTACATGTGTTGGACTGGCAATAGCTCTAATCTGAGGGTGAGAATTCAAATGTCTAAGTAAAACATCAAGAAAAAAGATTTATAAAAGTGGTCTTAAAGGACAGCCTTGATGGTCTCCTCTCCTAATCAGTATCATAGGGCCCACACAGCCATTCACTACTGGGACCACAATAGCTGTCCTATATAATGCACGGAACCACTACATCATGCCCATGGGCACATGCAAAGAGTGAAAGGCCTCCCACAGAAAATCATGCCTTACTGAATCAAAAGCCACTTTTTGATCCACTGAAACAACAAAACCCAAAACAACATTAGCATGACCATGAGAAAACAATTCCATGAGCAATATTAAATGATCAGAGATTTATCTATTGGGAATCGAACATGATTGTGCCGGATGTATTACCACTTCAGCAAACAGCAACAATCTCTTTGTCAGAATTTTCATCAACAATTTAAAGTCTGTATTTAACATACACAGTGGTTGCCAATTCTTAAGTAAACAAGCATTTCCCTTCTTTTTGTATACATATATTAGGGTTTCCTTAGAAAATTCCACAGGAATCATTTCTGTGAAAAAAAGGGAATTAAAAACAGAAGTAAGTTCAGGCACCAGGTGATCCCCTAGAATCTTATATAAGGCATTTGGAAGACCATCTGGACACAGAGTCTTATTCATTTGCAAGGAACTAATGGATAAATTAAGTTCCTGTTCAGTAATAAGGGTACATGCCTGGTCCAAACAGGCCTGTGAAGGGACCAGAATATCCAGACCAGGAAAAATAGAAACAGGATCACCATTTGTATCAGGAAGGGGAGAAAAAATGGCCAATGAATGTTACGTCATAGGCCTGCAAATATTTGACTGAGCAGGCAACCCTCAGTATCTGCCAGACAGGACATAGATTTCTGGGCTATCATATGAGAATTATTTTCAAAAGGACAAATCACAAATTGCTTAACCTGTACACCAAATTTATGCTGATGGTATAATTGACGAGACTGTCTAGATTGATAGTTTAACATGTCAGCCTGAACAAGGTGCAATTGTTGAGAAAGGTCTTGCCCTGTCGTATAAGCAAGGCCACTGATTTTCGGTGATTAAAACAATTAAATTCCGTTTTCAAGATTTAAGATTCCGGAATTTCACCGGTGATTGTTACTCTAATTTCCTGATTTTACCGGGATTCTGTTATCATTCTTTTAGTATGTGCATAAATAATTAGAATTAAAGAAGGCTTAATATACAGAGCATTAAATAAAGCAAACTGAAAATAATACAGGAAGGAATTAAAAGAAAAACAGACTTTTTTATAGATTTACTGATCTGATAGAAAATGCCAGATTCCATGAAATCTTCATTTTTACCGGTTTTCAGGCAGCCCTAATTCCGGAATTTTACCGGATTTTCTGGTAAAAACCGAAAAACAGTGGCCTTTCGTATAAGCTATCATCATTAGAGACTGCAAATGCACCCCCTGCTGTAGATAATGAAGATATTCCTGATCACTTTTCTTACGACTATAAAGGTTCAAAAAATTCACCAAATGTCATTTCGTATCTATCCACCACTGAATAGGGTCCTCATAACAAATAAAGACAGATTGTCGTGCCTGAAGAAAATATAACAGAGACTGCAAAAACTCTGGATTTTGTAGCAGGAAAGTGTTAAACTTCCAAATCCCAGGTCCTTTATGTAAAGGCAAATCCAACCCCACTCCAACAGAAAGCAATTTGTGATCTGAGAATGCCACATGTTGCACAGTGGCAGAAAAAATAGGAAGGGTCTTGGACAAAAAAACAAAATCAATCCTTGTTGCCAATCTTCCTTTTTGAAATGTAGGAGTATGTTGTTTTGTAAAGGTCAAATATGCATCACAAAGATGAGCAATTTGAACCAACTTCACCAATTCATGGGAATCACAAAATCATTTCTGTGTTTTTGTAAAAGCACTACTGTCACAAAGGCTTAAACCACAATTAAAGTCCCCAGAAAAAATAATTTGGAGGGAAGTGTGTAAATAAGGGCGAACCAAGGTGAACAATTCTATACGGGATGTCTTCGTCTGGGGAGCATATAAATTAATGACCCTATAAGAACAGGGCCCAACTATTTTATTTATTTATTCTTTATTTATTTTATTTATTTATTCAATCTTGGATTACAATACCTTTGAGCGGGAGACCGCTCTTTTACAAAGGTTCCACTTCGTAAAGGGTGGGTATACATACATTGTGGGTTTAGGAGTATCTAGCTAGGTGAGTAAACATAGACAAAAATACATTGTAAATAGGAAACAGAGATGGTTTAACACTAGGATAATTCAGGTAACAGTAGCAACCTAGGTAGCATTGTCAGGTAAAAGACAGTAAGCAGCTATCCAGAAAGGAGAGTAGGGGCACTGAGTGGGGGGGGGCATGATGACTATTTGGGGGAGGTGGGAGAGGAGAGTCCTGGGTATTGTAGGGCAAAAATGGGGACAATTCAGGGTAGAAGGAGAAAGTAGAAGTGGCGAGGAGATGGTAATAACCTGAAAGATGAATAAGACAAAAGTGTGTGTGTGTGTGGAGTAATTAGAAAGTACAGTCACAGGAGCTTTTCTTCAGTAGGTGTTGTCTTAGCTTGGTCTTACTAGAACTAGAACTACAAAATCCAAAGCAAGCACTCTACCAGGAGATATAGTATATCATGAAGTTTAAGCAAACAAAAAACAGGTACATTTATCAAAATTCCCAATCCTGTGCACATGTCCTGGCCAGTAGACCAAAATGATGGGCCCAGCAACCAGTCCTTTTGTCCTTAGCATATTTCATGAGTCGTGTGAAACCTAGTATCTTGTAACATAAAAATTCCCATAGACAATAGATGTAAAAAGGAAAAAAACAATTGTCTTTTAGTCAGATGTTTAACGCTATTCACATTGATAGTGTGAAACACAAAATGATTCATTAGAGAAAGAAATTCAGAAAATACATCTCAAAAAGCACAATCAAGATTTTTTTTCCTTTTACCTGTTTCCCTTTTAATTTCACACTGGTCTTTCGCTTCTGAGACAAACCCGTACCAATCTGCAATTTAGAGTCAGTGGTACCTTCAGGGTGTGAAGAAGTGAAGGAAGAAGAGTCAGACTCCCCTTCAGCATCATCAGAAATCTCTTGTAAAAGCTCATATTGGTTAGACACCAGTATGGGAGAGGATTTCAAGGCCTTGGGGGTGGGGGCACTGCCTAAGGATGACTTCTAGTCGACCTCCTATGAGTAGTGAAGGCAGGTCCCCTTAGAGGTGGCATGTTTCTGAGACTCTGAGATGTATCTGGAATGACAACATTCAAAAGTTCAGACTCAGGGATAAGCACTACCTGGACAGAAGGAGCCTCCATAGGAGGAACCACAGGAGGTGGTGTAACATCTACCTCAACACATACAGGCACCACAGGCTCAGGCTGAGGTACTATAGGCTGTACAACCTTGGGCCTGGTTTGCAGCCAGGCCTTCTGTGCCTGTGTTATAATAAAATGCTGATCCACCCCTGCTTCATGATACTCCTGGTTATGGGCAGCCCATTGACAGTTTTGGAAGGTGTGCCCGACCTCTTCACAGAGGTTACACTCACATTCGTTCAAACAATGAACCCCAACATAACCAAGTTCCCCACAGACATTACATTTGATTTTATCACACACACTGCTGAGATGGGAGAGATCCCCGCGCCTATAGCAGGCCTTCGGTTGACCAGGATAAAGCAGGACCCCTCTATCACAACCTATAAAAAAAGAATTAGTCAGGTGCACAGTAGTTGATTCAGCAGTATTCAACAAAACTCTGACCTTCCACCCCCACCAGTCCAAATATTCTCAGTGTCCAAAATAGCATCAGGCTGCCCCCAACTGTGCAGCATTGCTTCAACCAGTAAAGTACATCGGTCATGTCAACACCTTCATTTCGAAATAAGATAGCTATAGTCTTATAAGCAGGTTTTGTCAAGGGAATGGCCATGAATGGGGTCCATAAGGCAGTGGTTTTCAAGGCCTGATACTTGGCCAGAAATGTTCCAGTCCAGGAGATGTCTGAAAACTATTATCAAAAGTAGATCCACCCGATATGTGAATCAGTGCATAAATTTAATGGGAAAAAGATTTTATGGAAACTTTCAAAAGCTGACGTGCCACATAGATTCAATCAGGGGGATCAGGGAGACCACCCACATAGGACAAGCAGATAGCATTATGCCGTTTGGCAGCCAAAACAGGAAATTTAAATAAAGAGGAAAAGGTACAACCCTGGCCATCCCTGTTAAGGGTGTTGCAACTTCGGCCCCAAGGCGTTGTCTCTGGTGACTGAGCAGATGTAGAAGCCTGAGTTAAAGAAGACTTAAAAAGCTGAAGAACCAGGTTCTGGGTCAGTACAAGTTCCGTAGGTAACAAAAAGGGGTCAGTAGCATTCGTAGCTCTACTAGGTGTATGCAGTAGCTCCGGGAAATCCTCAAGGCAAGGAGACCTGATCAAAGAAGGTCCTGAAATCCATTGTCCATCAGCCATCTCCTGCACCCAGCCCGCTCCCTTCAAAGCATTTTCCACAGTCCATGTGGGTAAATCCGAAGAGACAGTAACATTTTTAATAATCAGCAAAGGAGATGGTAAATCGCCATCAGTAGTTAGAGGTTTACTCACGGTTGTCAGCATAGAAGCAGTAGCTGCAATTCTGGTCTGCTCCCGACAGTGGACCCCAGCACTAGGCAAGTCCTCCTCCACTTCCAGATGCTGAAAACAACCAGCCGCTTTGACAGCTTTACTTGGACTGCCAGAATGCAGCTTCCAAAGTTCTCACTGCAGTTTCATTTTTGTGTCTGCAAATCAACCTGCCTCCAGAGCTAAAGATTTTTGTAGCTCACTCTCATTGGGTGCATCATGTTCACTGGCAGAAGAGTGAGAATCCTCCTCGGCTCTGGAGGCATTCTCAAACATCTCAGAATCCTCATCTTGTGATATCTCCAAGGGTTCAGATACAGTGTCCTGCTGCTGCTGGGCCAAATTAGTAACCTCTTCTTGCATCTCAACAATTTTCTTAGTTTCACCAGTGGTCTCAGACAGTACTAAGGTGGGAGCCGAGACCAAGTCAACCACCTCCATAGCTCCTCCACAACAAACACAGTAGTGGCCGCCATCTTGGTCATAGGTTCCCCTACTGGAGAGTAGGGGAATTTCCCCAGTGTCCCAGCCAAATTTCCCTCATTCATTAAAAATACCACCAACAGCTTAATCTGGTTCACAGTCAGTTGGCATTCATCTGTATCCCCCTTCCCTGGGTCATGCCTGAAAATAGGCATGATTTGTCTAGTGCACTTACCCGGTCAACAAAAACTAAATAAATAAAATAAAATAATAAGCTGAGTAGGCTCGGGGTGGGACAGAGGTTGGTCAACTGGGTGACAAACTGGTTGGCGGGCAGAAAATAGACAATGGTGATAAATGGGATACAGTCAGAAGAGATGCAAGTCACAAGTGGGGTATCTCAGGGATCAGTCCTGGGGCCAGTCCTCTTCAATATCTTCATCAGTGACATTGTAGATGGACTGGAGGGTAAGGTTTGTCTGTTTGCTGATGATACCAAGATCTGGTGCAGAGTGGATGATCCAGATGGGGTGGGCAGAATGAGAAGAGAGCTGGATAAACTGGCAAAATTGTTGGAAGAGTGGCAACTGGGGTTTAACACAAAGAAGTGCAACATCATGTAAATTTTTATTTATTTATTTAGATTCGGATTAAATACCTTTGAACCAGAGGCTTGTTTACAAAGCTTCCAAGTCAGTTCAACAGATTACAGAGACAAGGTACAAAGTCATGAACATTATACAGAAATGGTTACAAAATACAACAGTATGATTAGTTACTAAGGTGCAAGCAGAAAGTGCTAGGGATAGCAATGACTACACTGTGTAAATGTGGAATTACTCTTAAGCAGTCTTGGGGTCGGACTTTACAGTAGAGATTGTTGCTGCCAAGGAGGCATTGTCAAGTAGGCGGTGAGGAGGAAAGTATAGGTGGGGGGAGAAGGGGGAGAGGCAAGATAGTGGGAGGAGCTGAGAATGTGAGAATCCCAATGGTGGCAGGTTATTGGTAACAACTGCAGACATCCTCAGGTGCAAGAAGACTGCGGAATCCAGACTTGAACTGACTAATTTTGCTAACACCAATGAGTTGCATAGGGATTACATAGAGAAGAGAAAGCCTGAAGTTACCTATAGGTTGGGAGGGGAGTTGCTGACAATCACAAGGGAAGAAAGAGACTCGGGCATCATCATCACAGATGACCTGAAATCATCCAAGCAGACCACTAAGCAGTAGGCAAGGCTAGAGGGATGTTGGGGTGTAAAATAGGTGTATCACAAGTCGGCAGAGGGAGATAATAATCCCTCTTTACAATACACTGGTTAGGCCCCATCTGGAGTACTGAGTGCAGTACTGGAGGCCACACCTGAACAAGGTCATTAACAACATGGAGACAGTCCAGAGAAGGGCAATCAAAATGGTACAGGGACTGCATCAGAAAACATATGAGGACAGACTAACAGAGCTCAATACGTATACCCTAGAGCAAAGGAAAGAGAGAGTTGATATGATCGAAACATTCAAACATCTTAAGGGCATTAACAAGATGAAAGAGTCTACCATGTTTCAATATAAGAAAAAGAGCAGGACAAGAGGACACAGCATGAGATTAGAGGGAGGCCGATTAAGGGGTAACGTGAGGAAGTTATTTTTCACAGAAAGGGTGGTGGATGCATGGAACGACCTACCTCAGGAAGTGGTGGATATGAATACAGTGCAGGGCTTCAAACAGGCATGGGATAGGCATAAGGGAGCAACACAGATGAATATGAATAGATAGGCCATTGACAGAGTAAAGGCCTATAGCACATTCATAAGGTAGAAAAATGGGCAGACAGGATGGGCCTTGCGGTCCTTATCTGCCATCAGCTTCTATGTTTCTATGTTTCCTATACTCTGATCCATTCTATACAGTTTATACCCAGGAACTGCAAGGTCCCAATTGTGATTCTGTGTGGTCATATCTCTGTGATGGCAGCTATGTACACCTCTCCATCTGCCATCAATGACTACAATTCTGCCATCTTGTTTCCTAGGCTTCTGGTGTTCAAATACACCACCCTCCATTGTGTCTCAGGACCTCCTACACTCCTGGACTGCCCACCACCTCCTACCTCCACCCTTCTCATCTAGCTCCTCCCCATGTTGTCATGATTGGGGGGAAGGCCTAATAGCGTTCCTCTTTCAGATGAATAAGGGTGCTCTGCACTCTGCTGCCTACTCCATCACTTTAAATTAAGGTTGTTCCCCATGAATTCCTCCAGCTTGCCCTTCTGGACCCTTGTGCCCTTCCAGCCCACATGCAACATGTCCAGTGCATAGAAGTAAGCAATAAGAGACAATGGGGTGTGCATGGAACAGATATTACCACATGCCCAGGGGTGTAGTGATGCCTTCAGGCCCTGGAAGAACCTGAATTTACTGTAAAATAGTCCTTCTGCCTACTACAAAAATAATGGCTGAGGGCATTTGTCCTTTCTTGGCATCCATACTTGTAGTTTAGTCACACACACACACACACACACACACACACACACACACACACACACACACACACACACAGTTATATGACTACGTTCACATAGAGAGACATACTGCTTAGCACCACATTTTTACTATTTATTACACATTTTGAAGTACAATGCTCTACAGTTGGGGGTAGGAAGGTTGAGAGGTATTCCCTCCCTCCCAGCAATCAGCTCAAACCTACTGTGCACTTAAAAAGACGTCCCATGTTTGTCTGAGCTATAAAAAGATGTTTTCTGGGTCGAAGACTGTGTCAGCCTGTCAGCTGTGATCGTCTGTGCTTTAGCCCATCTCCTAACCATGGCACGTCACCTACCAAGCAATGTATTTTTAAAGTCATCGCACTTCTCATAGCTAGTAAACACTTGTGGGCTGTGCTTGATCAACAAACTGAGCTATCAGAGATCCAACTCTTCCTGCCATTGCTCCTGGCATACATTCTACCCTCCTACCGCTTACCCTTGACTCTGTCGCTCCCCATCTCATCCCCTTCACAACTGAATCATCAAAGATTTACCACTCTCTACCCTCCATCCTGGGCCCACACACCTCTCTGTTCATTCTGCTGCCCACTTCCACTTGCCTCTCTTTTCCCCTCCGGTCCCTCCTGTCCCTCTTGTATTCCTCTCCAGACCCCCACCTTGGCTATCCCCTTCCCCATACCCTCCCCCCAAGCCTTTCTCCACCTGACACATGCTTGTCTTACCTTTTTGCTCATTTCCAGCCTGCCATCTAACCTTCCTTTATGCTCCCGCCCATGTATGCCCCCTTATTCTCCCTTGTCGACCACACCCTCCCCTGCTCCATATGCCTTCCCCTTCTCACCTGAACTCACTTTCTCCCACCCCTCCTCCCTACTTTCCCTGATGCCTCCCCCATATTGCTGCCATGCCTACCTATCCCACTGTCACTCCCCATTCCACCAGGTTCCCCCTCCTCCTCCTTGTCCAGTGGGAGGAATCTGTTCTGACCTTTCAACTCTGGAGATGCTTCCACTGCCCTCCCCGGCTTACCTTTTCCCCTTACTGCTACTCAGCACCCTTCCCTGGGCCCTATCTCACTGGAGGAGAGGGATCTTAGGACCTGCCTATGCACTTGTTCCTTTTTAGACCCATCTTGTCACTCATCCCCCTCTTGTGTCCATTCCTGCTCCTATCCTTTACCAACCTCCAAAACCTGCAGCCCCTCTGCCCCTCCCTTTATAACCATATGAATCATTTCTCTACCAGTACACCAGTTTACTACCTCTGCTGCCACACCCTCCACCCTCAGCTGACTAAACTTCCTGCAGATAAGGCATCCTCCCATCTCCCATCTCCCTGAGTGCTCCCAGAAACACAGCTACTCCACATACCCTGCACCCCATCCCTTCCTTCCCAACTGATCTCATGCATAATTAAATTGAATAAATTATTTAGCATAAAACATAAAACAAAAGATCAGTATGTAACTGAGACAACCGCACCCAGACAAGAAAAATAAACATAGACAGTAAACATCATCAACTGAACACAAACTGGCCAAGAAACTACAATTAGAGCTTTTTATGTACTAAAGAAATGAAAACAACATTTTTTTTTCTTTTGCAAAAGATATATGTTCCCTTTTAAATTTAGTGTTGCTTAGTGGAGCGTGCTGTGGGTGATGGTGCTTTGCAGTTTCCCATGTCTCTGTATGTTTTCACCTAAGATGCTACATTAAAAGCAAGCATTTGTCAATGCCGAATGTTGTCTTGCTGCCATTGGCAGTGCAGGAGTTAGAGAGATGCAGCATAGGAGTGGCAGTCAAGTATTGAACTGATGCCAACCCACCCCCACCCTGCAGAGAGTGAGAGGCATTAGGGTGTCCCTGTGGGTGTTTGTTAGTGCAGTGCGGGAAAACATGCTGGGCAGGATGTGAAAAATGACAGCTGCACAGTTCATAAGGAGGTGTAATTAAATGCCAGTTGGAAAATGTGGCATACAAATATCACCGGAATGTTGGAGTTGCAAGGGTGTGTGGAAATATGCACGGCACGCTTGCAGCACTGCCAGTTTGTGGGCGTCCGGCACCAAATATTCAACATAGGCATTTTAGCACCTTTGCTCATGTACAGTGTCACTGTCATTTCCTCAAAGTGTCCCAAGAAGTGATTTTGCACAGCAATCATGCTATTCTGCGCCGGAAGTGCGGAAACACATTTTGGGCAGGATATGTGAAGTGACAGCTGTATTGTTCATCAAGAGGTGTGTAAAAATGGCAATGGTGAAAATCCAGAGTGAAAATATCACAAATGCACAATGGTATGAGCATGCATGCTATCTGCCAACGCACGCTCGTAACACAGTCATTTTATGGAGTATCAGCTCCAAATTTTCAACATAGGCATTCTAGGAGTTCTGCTCATGAACTGTGTCACTGTCATTTTCATAATCTGGCCCAAACACTGATTTCCCACAGCGACTGCGCAATTGTGTGCCGGAAGTGCGGAAACACATTTTGAGCAGGATGTGGAAAATTACAGCTGTATTGTTCACAAGGAGGTGCACAAAAATGCCAATGCTGAAAATACGGCATTAAAATATTGCGAATGCACGAAGTTACGAGCCTGTGTAGCAACTGCTCAATGCACGCTCATAAAACAGGCATTTGTTGGATTTTTTCCACAAAATTTGGAACATAGGCTTTTTGAGAGGCCACCTCATGAACACTGGCACTGTCATTTCGTTAATGGGTCCGGAAAGGTGATTTAGCGCAGTGACTGCGAAATCACCTTCCAAAGCTGATTAACGCGATGACAGTGACAGAATTCATGAGGAGGTGCCCCAAAAACCCCATGTTGAAAATTTGGTGCCAAAATTCCAAGAAATGCCTGAGATATGCAGCAAAGTTAAAAAAAACCCATTCATTGCATTATACAGCTTACCGGCATTTCCTCAGTTTGCGGTCGGCTTTGAAGAGTGCAGACGTGTTCCCGGTCCACTGAAGATCGTCGCGCCGGAGTCGGAGGTAAGTATGGGATGGGGGTGAGGAGACAGGGTGCACAGTGGGTGGGTGTGGGTGGGGAGGGGCATCTAGACTACGAGGATGGTTTCGTTTCCAGGTGAAAAAAGAAGGAAAACCATTGGGACAGTTTCGCATTGCAGGGCATTTGGCATACTGGGGTGGGCTCCCAGCATGCCGCCCTAAGTAGGTTTTGTGGGGGTGGGTGTCAGTAGCCGATGAGTTGGGCACCCTCTGTCACCACAACACAGGGGGTAATGCGGAGGGATTGGGCACCCGCCAGCAAGCGAAGAAAGAGGGCGCGGGCGAGGGGATTGGGCACCCCTCAGCATTCAACAGATAGGGGTGATGCTGACAGGGTGGACTCCCCATCGGTGGGCAAAGAAAGCTGGGGCGTGAGCCGAGGGATTGGGCATCCCCTCGGCATTCCACATTTGGGGGGAATGCCGTCAGGGTAGGCTCCCCGTTGGCACCCACAAACATGGGGGTTGCCAACAGGGGATTAGGCACCCCGATGTCGGGAAAGGTGAGGAGGCCATCCACTCACCGACCATGGCCATAATGGCGGTGAGCACGTCAAGCAAAGGACCGCTGCGTATGACGAGCTTTGCTTGGATTGCAGTGGACCTTTGCTTTGATGTGCTCGCCCCATTATGTATGCATGGTTTGGCGGTGGCATGCAGGCTGATTGGGGAATGAGGGACGCACCTACTGATGCGTGCCGCATTCGATCAAACCAGCATACCAAGACCGCATTGTCGAAGATGTTGCTTGCTCATGACGCCGCAAGCCAACATAATGATGTTATATAGCCTCAATACTGTCTGCCTTAATTCAGATTTTGATGTGATTTGTATATAAACAACACACATTCTACATACTGACTTGAGTGGCTGGTGCTTCAAAGCTCAAGGCAGAAATGCAGTGCCCACTTTTGGACATATCTTGCATCACTGCAAATGTCACAAAGCATTAATGGTCTAGTTTCAAACATTTTGGCACCTTTGCAACAGATTTTGCACCTTACAGCACACAAAAAGACGTCATCTTTTGATGCATGCATTCTTTGCACTGTGCAACATTCGGAAATTATTTTCATGGAGCTAGACCACCTTTATTGTGGTCTAACAGTCATTTCACAAGTAGAGCAAAATTTGTCTCAACATATGCTGCACATTTCTAAAAATAAATCACAATATATTTTAGTGCCATAGCAGCACAGATTTAGACAGGTGTATGGAATGTATATTCCCTTATTCAAGTTCTTGAGTGACATTACCAATGTTATGGACAGTTGAATGTACACAGAGTAATGTTCCTGGACCTGACCAAAGCATTTGAACTAGTTGTTCATAATCTATTTCTGCAAAGGGTCTATGTTATTGGAGTAACCCCTATTGCACTAAAGTAGCTTGCCAGTTACCTGTACTGTTGATGGCAACGAGTAAAAATTTCAAACAATGTCTCAGACACTGCAACTGTAAATATTGGAGTACTGCAGGGTTCTATATTGGGACCTATACAATTGTCTGTTTATTTACAATGCTTATATCAATATACTGCTATGCTAGTAGTTGTAGCACCTCATCATATGCTGATGAATGAATCCTGTATGCTAAATATAAGCATCAGAATGATATAAATGTAAGCTTAAATGATTTTAAAAACATTCATGATTGCCAAAAAACAGTAAAAGAATGTTCATCAAAAAGAAAACCAAGGCCATGTCATGTGGTTTAAAACAAAAGCTTACCAATGATAATAGTACCCTGAAAACATTTAACCAGGATGGTTTTCACTTTGCAGTTGTTTCCAACTTTATATACCCAGGGTATCATGCTGGACTCTTCAATTTACTTTGAAGCCCAAATATCTCATGTCAACCAGTCTAAAAACTATAACCTTTGTTACAGATGCAGCAAATTTTT
This sequence comes from Neoceratodus forsteri, assembly GCA_016271365.2. Taxonomy (NCBI): domain Eukaryota; kingdom Metazoa; phylum Chordata; order Ceratodontiformes; family Ceratodontidae; genus Neoceratodus; species Neoceratodus forsteri. Next base: position 999,031,886 of record CM028133.1, read on the forward strand.
ACTTCTCCTGTGTGCTCGGTATAGACTTGGACCTTTGTGCTATGAATTGCTAGGTGAAGTTTAAAGACTTCAGCCCAACTTTGTGCTGTGAAGTTTTTCTTTTACTTATACTGTAGGAAAACTACACCCTCATATCTTGCAAATGTTGTTTCCATATCAGCAGGCAACTCTTCTCGTGCAGCTGTTAGGGATACGTGTGATTGCTTTAGTTTATTTTCACTGTTCATAATAGTCCCTGTAATTATCCTGGGGAGGGGGTCTCAAGTCCCTGATTGTTGAACTCTCTTTATCCTTGAGAGCTGCCTCAGCATATGAGAACATGATGTGTCAGCATCCATTAGACTCAACAGTATACTTGTCTGCTTAATTAGATTTCAATGACACAAGTTGCAGCAAGGTGTGAAATACCACATTTACCTTCAGTTAGCCTTGCAAACTGTCTGAGTCTTAATGCAGGGCTTTTTTCCTTTAAATTGCTTCCAATTTGTGTGTTTCCAGGGAGTTTTTTTAAGGATATTGGTATTTTCGGCATGGAGCTACATGTTATAAATGGTTGCTGTGACATCATGTCCTCATATGCTAATGCAGCTCTCAGGGACAATGGGATTTCAAAAACCATAAAATGGAGACCCACCCCAGGATCGTTACAGGGGACTAGCATGAGCAGTGAAAACAAACTAAAGCAAACACATATATCACAGCAGCTACAGGAAGAGTTGGCTGTTGACATGGAAGCAAAATTTACAAGATATGAGGGCATAGTTTTCCATTAAAAAAGCCTTTCTGAACTGCATAAGCCATCCCTACAAATCTCCCTCTCACTAGTCATCCAGAGCATTAGAAATGAAGTACCACCACTCCAGAACCCTCTAGGACCCACCTCTCTTCCCCCACAATCAGGGAAACTTTACTATAATAAAAAAAGATATGTGAAGAGCAGACATCATTCCTTCTACCTCCCATGTCAGAACATATAAAATGCACTCCACCTACTTCCCCTTTGACTGACTCATGAGTCATGAAGCACAGCATATCCCCATCCTACCTTAGCCTCCAGTTTCAAGCCTACCTCCTCACCCCTGCCACAAATGTAAAAGATAAGCAGCTACTCTAAGACCTAGTAAAATAAGAAAACTATCCATCACTGGAGTGACACAAGGTGCCTCTTCACTTAGTGTCCTGAAGTAGAATGAATGATGATGCACTCACCTACAGTAACACTGGAGTGGACACTTGTCGGCCAATCAGGCATTACAACTCTTTATTCATTCATTCTATGCAGCACACTGATGGCTAAGCCCAGTCGCTTAACTACAGGACAGTGTTCCATATTTACAGGCTTTTTTAAACAGTATCATACTTTGTGGGTTTGGGGGCAGGAAGGTAGTTGCGTGCTAGAGGGTATATAGGGCGTGGGTCTGACTCATGTATTAGGAAGATATTGGTGGGGTGCTGAAGTGGGTGGTTAATTTATACAGTTTTGGCACTGGTGAGGGGAAAGGATTTTATTATCCTGCCCATAATTAGACATTTTGCTTTGAACTTTGAGGGTACTGAGGAGGGTGATAGAAGGTGGTTCGGTAAGGAACAAGATTTGTTAAAGTCTCATAGTTTGAGGTGAGTTGGAGGCATGCACACAGTGGGTAGGGGTGGCTTACATATGAAGGGGCAGAAAAAGAACTTCAACATGTTAAATTTGATGAAGTCAATGTAACTTTGCCCCACTACATGTAATGCAAAGTTCTTGACTTCATTCCAACTTTAACTGAACAGAAAATCTTTGCTGCATCTTTGCTTCTGGAGTGGAGTGGGGCCAGAAACTGAGCATCCAATCAAATGCCCATCTTGATGCTTGAGTGGGTATCCTGCACCTTGTAGAGAAAGGGGTTATGAATTATAGCAGTACTCTGTAAGAGAAGTCAAATGTGACAATTTGCCTCTTCAGTTCAGGTTCAACACTTTGTCAAAAGACACTTTGTGTCCTTGATATTGGGATTTGGCAGGCTAGCAAAAAAGGTACTGTAAGTGTCAACCCATAACCACCCATCACTTACCCTTTGAGGTAGCTGGACAAGTATTAACTGCTGTGACAGTATACCACTTGATTATGTACTGTGTAGATACTGTTGAGCTGTTTAACAAATATAGATATAATTCTCTATTCATTGGGAATCTGAGGAATAGATTTGCCATGCTTCTGAGCACCATACATTAGCAGCCTACTTTGATATAATTCATCTGGTGCTCTTCTTTAGTGTTGTGCAAATACTGTACCCTTGTAAATGGGAAGCAGTATATATGGCTTCACATATTTGAAATATTGATATAGTTCTGAGAGATGCAGTGTTCATAAAGAATGACATTTTCTTAAATGACATCTTCTAATTCAAAAATGTTCTTATATTCTTACATTCTTAATACCTGAAAATGTTAGACATGCTGAAAATTGTTGCAGAGTCTTTCTTTCAAGAGATATTTGCAGGTCAGGTATAACACACATACAACATTTTTAGCATTTAACTGTACTTTGCCTTAGAGTCACAAGTAGAAAACCACACATTTTGCACATATCTTTTTAAAACAATCATAGAGAGATGTATGGGTGTGATATAAATTTGCAATAGAAATTAATATTACAATATTACATTTGAAAAGGTGCATATATGTATAGTGTACTTATTTAAATTATAGTCACAGTCATTATCAAGTTATGTTTAACACTGTATTTGTAACTCTGCTCAAAAGTTTATTTAAGTATACTTCCTTTTATACATTCTGTTGCTGAGGTCTTAGCTTTATAAACCACAACAAGGGTAGACCATGGTTACTTCGTCTGGCCTCTTATACAAGGTATTGTATACCACATTCTAAGAAATAAGATACAGAACATACATAGTCATAACATAGACAGGAAGTAGGAAACAATGATTACATACTAAAGACACAAACCACAACTCTAAATGTTATTGAATTATTTCTTTTAAAACATTTCACATCTCCATACTAAATGAATCTTGTCAAAATGGTCAGTAGCATATTGTTTTCTTTTCATGTTTTAAATATTTAAAACCAAAAATCAGTATTTCCCACACTTGGAAAATTCAAACAAAACCAATACTGTACATATATCATAGCATTTTGCTAGATAAGGAAGTAACAGCTGTTTGTGACTGCCTGGCAATAGGATTTAATACAACAGGGGGGAGGAAATATTGGAGTCAGTAAAAACCTTTATTCTCACTAACATGAAATAGAACAAACTTGACATGTTATTTTTTTTTACAACTAAGTATGCTTTATTTTGTTTTTAAAACCATATAAAAATCCAACATCAACCAACAACTAACAAAACACTACATCTCAAGAACAGAAACAATCAAATCAAATACCCCCACCCCCTCACCCAATACATTTCCCTCCTCCTCATCCTTCCCCCTCCCCACTCCCTTCTCCTCCCATCCCAGAGCACCTACAGTGGCGTGAAAAAGTATTTGCCCCCTTCCTGATTTTCTCTGTTATTGCATATTTGTCACACTGGATGTTTTCAGGTCTTTAGACAAAATATAATATTAGATAAAGGGAACCTGAGTGGACAAATAACACTTTTTTTTACTTATTTCATTTATTTAATGAAAAAGTTAACCAACACCAACTGGCACTGTGTGAAAAGTAATTGCCCCCTAGTTAAATCAACCCAATTAAAGGGATAATTAGAGTCAGCTGATTGAACACAGCCAGGCTTGATTACAGCCAGCCCTGCTCAATATAAACCTCACTTATTTTGGCCCTTACCATCAGAGTCACATTGCCAGCACAAAGATTCAACGAGCACATTATGCCATGATCAAAGGAAGTTCCTGAAAGATCAGAAAAACATTTTGTTGCCCTCTATCAGTCTGGAAAGGGTTACAAAGCTATTTCTAAGGCTCTGGGACTCCATCAGACCACAGTGAGAGCCATAATCTCAAATGGAGAACACTTGGAACAGTAGTGAACCTTCCCAGGAGTGGGCGGCCTGCCAAAAATTACTCCAAGGCGCAGTGTAAAATCATCCAAGAAGTCTCAAAGGATCCTAAAACAACATCCAAAGAACTGCAGGCTTCTGTTGCCTCAGCTAAGGTCAGTGTTCATGACTCCACAATCAGAAAGAGACTGGGCAAAAATGGACTTCATGTGAGAGTAGCAAGGCGAAACCACTCAACCAAGAAGAACATAAATGCTCGTCTCTCATTTGCCAAGAAGCACCTGGATGATCCACAAGCCTTTTGGGAAAATGTTCTATGGACAGATGAGTCAAAGTGGAACTTTTGGACAACATGGATCCCATAATGTCTCGCGTAAAAGCAACACAGCATTCCACAATAAGAACATCATACCAACAGTCAAACATGGTGGTGGTAGTGTGATGGTGTGGGATGCTTGCTGCCTAAGGACCTGGATGACTTGCCATTATTAAAGGAACCATGAATTCTGCTCTGTACCAGAAAATTCTTAAGGAGAATGTCCAGTCATCCTTCCGTCAGCTGAAGCTGAAGCGTAGTTGGGTCATGCAGCAAGACAATGATCCAAAACACTAAAGCAAGTCCACATCAGAATGGTGAAAAGAAGTAAAATTAAAGTTTTGGAGTGGCCTAGTCAAAGTCAGACTTAAACCCAATAGAGATGCTGTGGCAGGACCTGAAACGAGCAGTTCATGCTCGAAAACCTACCAAATGTTACTGAATTAAAGCAGTTCTCGAGGAAAGTGGGTTAAAATTCCTCCACAGCAATGTGAAAGACTGATATTGAATTATAGGAAGTGTTTGGTTGCAGTCATTGCAGCTAAATGTGGCGTAACCAGTTATTAAGTGTAAGGGGGCAATTACTTTTTCACACAGTGCCAATTGGTGTTGGTTAACTTTTTTTCATTAAATAAGTGAAATAAAAAAAAAAACAAGTGTTATTTGTTCACTCAGGTTCCCTTTATCTAATATTACATTTTGTCTAAAGACCTGAAAACATCCAGTGTGACAAATATGCAATAATAGAGAAAATCAGGAAGGGGGCAAATACTTTTTCACACCACTGTACTTGTTAACTGGGCATCATCTGTATTCTACTGCTTCAGACCCCAGTAACCTCATGGAATCCCACAGGGGTATCTTGGCAGGGATGCCTTCATCCAGGGGCCTCTTGACTTCCACATACCCTCCTTACCAATTATTGTGGAGACGACCAATGGAGGAGTTTAGATCCCCGATCTAAAAGCTAGATAACACACTGATTCTCCTCCCCCCCTTCTATAAGGGCCACCACAAGACTTCCATAAGTGTGTACAAAGGTTCCCAAGTCTTGAAAAAATTTGCCTCCCTGTGGGATAGCCTCACAGTTTGATGTTCTAAGGCCAGGGCCTGCATAAGCTCTGTGTGCCATTCCACATATGAAGGCATAGATTAATCCTGCCAATGTAGGAGTATGATCACCTTCACAGTGATTGATATTAAGGACATATGCGCTCTCCACCACTTGATGAGGAAGGGGGGAGTCCCCAAAAAGACATATCTCTTGGGTAAAAACCTCCTCCTGGCTCAGCAGGTCCAGGGATGAGCAACTCTTCATCCAAAAGGGAAGAATCTTGGGCCCATCCCCGAGTATGTGCTTCAAATCCCCCTCTACCATACCACACCTATGACACATCATGGACAAACCTGGTCCCAGTCCATCTAGTTTAAGAGGTGTAAAATAGAGGTAATGAAGAATTCTAAACTGGGTCCATCTAAATTTGTCCCATTTAATATATACATATAGATTACGCCAGATTGTGTGCCACTGGTAAGGACTGTGAGATAAGTTTAATTTCTGCTGCCAGTAGAACCCAATCCCATCAAGGAATTAGGATCCACAGACTGCAAATGAAAATATAATCCAGATACCACATGGGGTTGCAATGTAATGGATGTAAGAGTATCCAGCAAGTCATGCTGGGTGTCCAGCCACGTAGTCATCCCCAAAAAAGGCCTTCAAAGCCCCCCACCAACTGTAAATACTTAAAACTATGGAATATGGGAAATGTGAAAGCCTCTTGAATCTCCTCTTATGACAATAATCAGCCATCTCTGATCAAGGACTGAACCAGGACTCCTGCTACCTGCTGGCAAAAGGATACCAGGATCGGATGGCCCTCAATACGGAAATGCGGGTTGCACAAGGCGGGTTGGGAAAGGGCTTCTGTCCAGTCCAACTTCAGATATTGCTGTAACTGTACACAGGTCTTCAAGGTCCATATAAAAGGAGAGTATTTAAGTGCAGTGGGCAGGCTGGAGGGTTTAATAAAGGGTAAACTGATCAACTGTAGGCCCACTTTCCCACACAATTTAGCCTCTATCAGAAGCCAAGCTGGGCAGGCTGCACTCGATAACACTCCTGCTGTCTGTCTTCCCCAGTGTAGCCATTTCAAAGTGTGAAGGGCTAAATAATAAAGAAAAGTGTTGGGGAGTTGAAGTCCCCCTCTTTCTCTCAACTGTGTTAATTTAAAATAGGTACAATGGATCACTCGCCCTCTCCACAGGAACTGATTCAGAATCCTCTGTGATTGATAAAACCTGGACTTCTGTAGATAAACTCCATCATTCCCAGGGGGTACATAAGCTGCGGAGAATATTTATTTTAACAATGTTAGCCTGTCCCTATAGGGAGAGAGGGATTGATTCCCATCATTGAATATCCTGTCTGATAGTCCAAATTAGGGGCAAAAGATTCAGCTTCCCCAGCTCCACAAGATGGTGAGAAACCCAGATCCCCAAATATACCAGCTTTTTTGGCATCCAAGACAAATCTAGATCCTGTATCTCCCACCTATTCAGCTGGCCATTCAGCGGCATAACTAGTGTGTTCTCCACATTCAATTTATAGCCTGCTATTGTGGCAAACCTGTCTACCTTAGCCAATGCAGCCAGAATTGAGGTCCTCCAAATGCAGCAGCAAGTCATCAGCATACGCCAAGATCGAATACCCCACTTTCATGAGGGCAATGCTCCATATGGTGGGGTTATGAGTTAAGTTATACAGGAGGGGTTCTAAATACAAATAAGAGAGAGGAGAGCGGGCAAACTTGCCATGTTCCCTTCTGGAGTTGGAAAGGGGCCAAGGTGACACCATCGCAATGTATTTATGCAGAGGAATTACTGTATAGCACTTTAATCCATTTATTAAAGTTGGGGGCAGACTGAATCTCTCCAAGACAGTAAACAAAAAAGGCCAAGACACATGATCAAAAGTCTTCCCTGTGTCTAGGGAAACAAGGGCCACTTGGGTCCTGCTCTCCCCAGATGCAGAGATCAGATGTTCAGTAGAAGCTTCCTCAAGTGGTCAGATGAGAGCTAACCTGACAAAAATCCCACTTGGGCCCAAGAAATCAGGTCCACCCAGACCGCCTTCAGTCTGTTCAACAATATTTTGGCCAGGAGCTTAGTGTCCAGATTTTAGAGGGACACTGGGTGGTAGCTCGAAGGAAGATGCTCATCCTTTCCCTCCATAAGAATTAAAGAGATCCAGGCCCTAGTAAATGAATGGTCCTCTAACCCCTCTGGCAACAGATAATGAAATAAATGGGTCAAAAAGGGAGCAAGTTCTGCCCTAAAAGTTGAGCAAAATTCATTACCAAATTTGTCCGGTCCTGGAGTCTTGTTTACAGGGAGCTGGGCTATGGCCTCCTGTACCACTATGAGGCGTATAGGGCCACCAACAAAACTTGTTGTTCCTTAGTAAGCTGTGGCAAAGGCATAGCCTCCAGATGCTTTGAAATCCTGTCAGAGAGATCTGGATCACTTGGTCCATCCTCCTATAGATGGCTATAAAACTCTCAAAAGGCCTCTACAATAGTCCGGACTTGAGTAATGGGGTCCTCTGTTGGGTGTGGCCTGAGCCTGGGAACCACTCTCAATGCCTCAAAGTGTCTAAGCCTCCAGGCTAACAGTCACCCTTGCTCTTTCCCCTGACTCCAGATATCTATTTTTTGTGTGAAGCAAAGTAAGGTCTGCCTTTTCTGCTACTAGGTCATAGTATTGCATCCAGAGGAAATCTAATTGCCTCCGGTGTTCCAAAGAAGTGGATGAAAGCCACCCCTCCAATTGTCAAATTTCAGATAAAAGGCAGTCCTCCTCTCTCGCCCGCTGCTTCTTCCTAATAGTGGCCAGATGGACACATTCCCCCTGAACCCCACACTTCAGTGCCCCCTAGAAAATATCTAACCATAGTACTGTACCCTCATTCTCCTCCATGAATGTAACAAGAACATCTTGTAACTTCTGCCTGATGGGTGGATCTTTTAGGAGCTGGGGATTAAGTCGCCAAATCCCATCATGCTCTTCAGCGAGTTTACAACTAAGTGATAACAAAACCAGAGCATGATCAGAGATAACTAGGGGTAAAATATCACAAATCACCAGACCCAGGAGGAGAGCCTTACTAATTAGAAAAAAGTTTATACGGGACAAAGTTCCACGTGAAGGAGAATAGCAGGTATAGTGTCTGGCTGAAGGATTCAGAGCTCTCCAGGGATCAATCAGCTCACTCTGATTTATTAGCTCCCTGAGGCCCCTCTGCGCTGGGGACAGTCCCCTCCATAGGGACCCAGATCTATCCAGCTCAGTTTGAAAGACCAAATTCCAGTCCCCTCCCAATATGAGTGGTGAAAGTGGGAAGGAGGCATACTGTGTCCCCAATGCAGAGAAGAACCCAGGGGAATCAGAGGTAGGACCACATATGGAGCTGATAATTACATCGGAGATCCCCAGTTGAGCCTGAATGAAAATGTACCACCCCTCCATATACCAGCACTCCTGGATAAGCTGAAAAGGCAGACCTCTCACAATTAATATGACCACCCCACCCTTCTTCGTACTTGATCCTGCCCCAAAGACCCATCCCACCCAACTCTGCATAAATAATGCCATATCCTCCTGCAGCAAGTGAGACTCCTGAATTAAAGACACATTGGCTTGTGATGTATGCAGATGCCACAGAATTATTTGCCATTTCTGTTTAGATTGTGACCCATGAAATAAATTTATATAACACCCTACTCATCTGTCAGAACCTATCTGAGTAAGACACAGGCCCCTAGGGAAAACATAAGCATAAAAGCCCAGTGCCCCCCCCCCCACACTTGTCAGGTGCCTATTATGGAAATGCTCCTGTCCTATGCAAAACGTGACCTGTTCACAGTGGAATAAATTACAAATACAATGCTAGTGAACATGTCACACCTGAAATATGCTCACTGTGCTTTCATCACCCCACATATCTTGGGACTACTTCTGAAGTCCAAGAGATAAATAACAACACACCTGTGCACATTTTTGACATTGAAGCAGAAGTCTGCAACTCCTCATGCAGTATACAGTCACAGCGATGACGAATGCTAAGATAGACTGCACAGACAAACCTAGAAAAGAAATTAAAAGAAAAATTATATTACACACCGAACAAACAATGGAGAATAACAACAAAATGCAGAGTTGTAAAATAAAGACTATAAACAAATTACAAAGAGTCAGAATCATCGAATCATAGAATCTTGTTGGCAGAAAAAGACCCAGAGGCCCATCTAGTCTGTCCTTCCCATCCCTCTAATTACACCACCCTTTTCCTATGGCCCCTTTCCCTTCCCCACACAGCCCCTTATGTCAGTCCCATGCCGTCTTAAACTCCATCACTATTCTGGCCCCTACTACAGCCTCTGGAAGTCTGTTCCATGCCTCCACCACCCTCTCTGTGAAGAACTTTCCTCTCACATCGCCCCTAAATCACCCCACCCCCACTGTAGATTCAAACTATGCCCCCTAGTTACTGCACCATCCTTCCTATGGAATCGACTCCCTGTTGTTACCTTGTTGATCCCCCTTGACATATTTGAATGTTTCAATCATGTCTCCTCTTTCCCTTCTAGATTCCAAGGAGTACAGCCCCAGTTCCCTGCATCTCTTATAGAACAATTTCCCTGCATACCCTACACCATATTAGTTGCCCTCCTCTGAACCCCATCCAACCTGTCTTTGTTCTTACTCAGATGTGGCCCACAGAACTGGACTCCATACTCCAGGTGCGGCCTTTCCATGGCTTTGTATGGGGGCATCAGTACCTCCCTTTGCCTGCCAGTGATGCCCCTGCCAAAACACACCATCATCCCATTTGCTTTTCCCACTGCCCTGCTGCATTGGTTGCCCTCCTTGAGGTTACTAGATACTATTACTCCTAAATCTTTCTCCTGCTCTGTAACCCTAATGTCCTCCCCCTCCTAGTGTGCATCTTGCTTTCAGATTGTTGTGCCCCAGGTGCATCACTGAACACTTTTTGACATCGAACTTTAGCTGCCAAATCTCTGCCCATCCTGCTAAAGTCCTCAAGTCCTGTCTCATGTCCTCCACCCCCCTGCTGAGTCTACCCGACTGCAGATCTTTGTGTCATCTTCAAAAAGGCCCACTTCTCCTCTCAGTCCTTCCACTATGTCCTTAATGTAGATGTTGAAAAGGGGAGTACCCAGTACTGAGCCCTGGGGTACCCCACTCATTACCCACCCTGTCCCCGAGTAAGCTCTGTTTACCACCACTCTCTGGCTTCTACCTGCCAACCAGTTTTCTACCCACCTGGTTATTTTATCACCCACCCCTGTGCTTTCCAACTTGTTCACTAGCCTTCCGTGGGGAACGGTGTTGAAAGCCTTGCTGAAATCCAGGTAGGCCATGTCCATGTTGATTACCTGTGTCACCCAGTCAAAGAATTCAGTTAGGTTTGTCTGGCATTACTTCCCATTCATAAATCCATGCTGTCTGTCATTTAGGAACCCATTGTCCTATAAGTATTCTATCACTGTCTCCTTCATGGGTGCCTCCATGACCTTCCCCACCACTGAGAAGAGGATGACGGGGCAGTAATTGTCTTTCAACTCCTTGCTTTCCCCCCTTATGCAATGGCACCCTATTTGCCCTCCTCCAGTCCTCCAGAACCCTTCCTGAATCCAGTAACAGGTTGAACAGCCTTGTCAATGAGGCTGCCAGCTCTTTCCACAACTCCCGGATCACCCTAGGGTGCAGACCATCCAGCCCCATGGCCCTATCCACCCACAACATGCCTAGTTCCTTCCTAACCCTCTCAACACCAAACTGACTTGGGTCAATCCCTCTTTTCACCCCTCCCCCTGAACTCTGGTTCCCTGCCCTCCCCCTCCATCAAGAAAACGAGCAAAAGCACTTGTTTAGTTCTTCTGCTTTTTTACTGTCCTCTCCAATTTGAGTCCCACCCTCTCCACTCAGCCTTGCAATCACCTGCTTAGCCCTCTTTCTGTCCCCCACATATCTAAAAAACATTTTTCGCTACTGTTGGCACGTTTTGCTATTTTCTCCTCAGTCTCTGCCTTGGCCCTCATTATTTCCTTCCCTGCTAGTCTCCTCCTCTCCCTATAGGCTTCCCTCTCCTCTTCTTTCTGCATTCTCTTATATTTCCTGCACACCCTCCTCCTGTCCCTTACCACCCTTGCTACCTCCCTTGTGAACCAGAGTGGTCTTCTGATTCTTGTGACCTTCCTTACCTGCCTTATGCACAAGTCCATTGTTTTCTGCACCCATTTCTTTATAAAGCCCCGTAGTTCCTCCATGTCATCTATACCTTCCATACCTATAATTTCCTCCCTCACTAGCTATCTCATCCTGTCAAAGTCTGCTCTCTTGAAGTCCAAAACTGTTGTCGTTGTGCGTCTTACCTACCTCCCTGCTCTAACCCCAAACCTAACCATCTTGTGGTCACTGTTTCCCAGTGCCTCTCCCACCTCCACCTCCTCCACACTCTCCCCATTTGTTTGGACCACATCCAGGAGGTTGTTGCCCCTTGTTGGGCCCTTATCCAATTGCTGCAGGAATGCTCCCTACAGCATCTCCAGAAATCCCCTGCTCCTTGCTGAAGTGGCCTCCAGGATGCACCAGTCCATGTCCGGGAGATTTAGGTCCTCCACCAGCAGTGTTTCTCCTTTGAGAGCCATCTTTTCTATTGCTTGTGCCTTTTCCCTGTCCTCTTCCTCCCCCTGTGATGGTAGTCTCTATACCACCCCTAGCCTTAGGGATTCCCAGGTCCCTTTGTTCAGCATGACCCATAGGTGTTCAGTCACCCCTACCCCCTCTTGCCCGTCCATAGCCCTATCATCATCTCTAATATATAGATCGCCCCTTCCCCCTTTCCAATCCTCCCTATCCTTCCTAAACAGTCTATACCCAAGGATTGTTGTCTCCCTTCTGCGATATTCCATCCACCACGTCTCAGTGACTGCAACTAAGTCTAGTCCCTCATCCTGTATGATGGCGTCTAAGTCCACCATCTTATTTGCTAGGCTTCTAGCATTTGCCACCAGTCCTCTCTACCAAAGACCCCCGGCCCCCCTACCCAGAGGCATGTCTGAACCCAATATGTTACCCTTATCCTGGGGGGGGGGCTAAAGCCTCCTGTTTCTTTCGCTTTCTGGAGTGGCATTAATCCTACCCCACCCTTGCTTGGTTTAAATTATATGTCTTTTCTATGTACTTCCACAATCTACACTTCAGTACAGATGCACCTTCCCTGTTTAGGTGCAGTCTGTCTGGGGTGAAGATGCTCAACCTCCAACATGGCTCCCCACCCCCCTACTAGTCCATACCCCATTTGTCCACACCATCTGACTAACCACTCATTAAACTTTTTGACTATTAGCTTCCTGTCTGTGCTAGCTCTTGGCACTGATAACACCTCTGAAAAGGCTATGGATAGGAAGCACAGGCTGATGCATAACTGTGCAAGAGCATTAAATCTTGCCTGCACTTCCATCAGACTGCTTCCTGCCAAGTCATTCATCCCCAGGTGGAAAAGCAAGCATGATTTTTGTTCCTGTTGCTGACCCTATGAGGGGATATGGTGTATCACATCCAATGCTGTCATACCCGGCAAGCATTCCACCCAGACTGCACTATTTTTCCCCCCACTTGATACCTTTAATGACAGAGTCCCCTATAACCAGGTCTTTACCCCCATCTGCTCCTGACTGGTCTGCATTACAGACCCTCTTCTCTGAGTTACTGGTCTCATTTTTACTTCCTGACCCCCCTCATCCACCCTACTTGTCTCTTTTTCATGTTCCCTGTCCCCAATTTCCTTGGTTGAAACATAGAAACATAGAATTTGATGGCAGATAAGGACCACTTGGCCCACCTAGTCTGCCCATTTCCCTACCAAATGGATAAGCTGCAGATCCTAGTTAACCATCAGCATACTTCCTCTTACCCTCCACTAGAATTGCCTTATGTCTGTCCCATGCATTCTTGAATTTCCCCACTGTTTTTGACTCTACGACCTCCTCAGGAAGGCTGTTCTATGTATCCACAACCCTCTCTGTGAAGAAATACTTCCTCATATTACCTCTGAGCCATCCCCCTCTACCTTCAAATTGTGCCCCTTTGTTTTTGCACATCTCTTTTTCTGAAGCTGCTCCTCCCTCTCTCACCCTATTGATTGGTGTTTTCTTTGCTCTCACACCTACCTCTCCCCCTTTAATCATTTTCTCCCCTTTCTTCCCCTTTTCTATCACCTCCCTGTCATCAGATGCCTTTGATGGGCACGTTGTCTCATTGGTCTCTGTTATGGTATGTTCCCCAAGGTCAGTGCCACCTTGAGTCTTCTGCATTCCTCCATGCTCCCGCTCTCTCTTCCCTCTTTTCTCTCCTTCTTACTTAGCTCCTTTCCCTACCCCTCAGCTCCTCCTTGGTCACCTTATCTTTCACCCTTCATTCCTCTCCCTTCCCCTCCTGTGTTCTTCGCTATTTTAGCATCCTTGCCTACCACACTATCTCTAGTCTCCTCCTTGCCAATACCAGTTTTGGTACCATTACACCTTTCTCCCTCCTCTTTGTCATCCAAGGCCTCCCTCAGGCCACTACCTGCCGTGCCTCTTGCTTTTTCCAGGGCCCTATCTTCCATGATTCCCCCTAGTGGTGAGTTCCTTTTGGAAATCGTAAGGTCCTCTGCAATATGCACTTCACTGCCCTTAACCGGTGAGGTGCCCATCCATTTTCTTGTCTGTGGAGTCCCCCTACAAGTAGCTCCCAGTATCTGCCAGCCAGTTTTCTCCACCCCCCTTCCAACTAGGACCCTGAGCCCTTTGACCCCATCCTGCTTTTCCCTCCTGCAGCCCCTAGCAGATTCCCCCCCCACCTTGCTGCCATTGTAGGTGTGAGTTCTCTCCCTTGAACCCAAATCCTTTCACCACCATGCCAATTCTTTCCTTAGAGTGCTCACCTCAGCTTCTAATTTTTGTAGTCTGATGCATACTGGGGAGCATCCTAACCTCCACAGTGTGTTCATGAACATAGCTGCCCCACATCCATTGCACTCCACTATTCTGCCCCCCCACCCATGCACCATGGTCCTTCTCTCCAACCTGCCACTCCATCTCACCAACCTACTAGTTCCACCACCCATCCCTTCTCCTTCACACTACCTATGCTACTGCTCCACCCCCAGCACTCCTCTATCTTGACCCATCCCTCCCCCTCTGCCAGCCATCCTCTCACAGTCTCAGCTACCTCTCATACCCAGCACCAGTCATGTCTTCACTGTAACTTAAACTGATAATCAAGCAGATCAGATAATATGCAAATTGCTATAATATACTGTAGATATACGTAGAGTCCGCAACTGTCATGCAAGATTCATTCTCCAACTATAGCTCCCCCACATTAATCGGCAGTGGAATGCCCCCCCAAGCCATAGATTATATACAAGTTCCAGGGTCGCTGCCACTTTAAATGTCCCCAACTGTGCAGAGTCCGCCTAGTGCAACCCTTGGTTACTTCCTTCACCAGCAGCCTCTCCCCTTGATCCAATTTGCTTAGCCTCCTGGCTGCTTCTCATAGGTGTAGCCTCCGATAGGCAGTGCCCAGTATGCCTTTTTAATAATGGAGGTGGTACTTGGTGGGAGAAAAATTTAAGCAAGCAATCACAGCTCCCTCAGGCAAGAAGAAAAGAACCAAGAAGCTGCATCTCACAAGAAGAAATACAGGACATTTTAACACAAATAGAAAATGACACCAAACCTTTCCTCAATCCAGACACTACGCAAAGAGTGCAGAAACTCAACTAAGCCAAGAAGTACCATGAACCTTGGAATGGTGGCCCACTTGAGAGTGACACCACAACAGCAAACCCCAAAAGCAGACCATTACAGTTACAGTCCAGTGGAAATTATCCACATCCAGGATTGAAGAAGCCTGGATCCAGATTTTTTTTTTTAACCAGGAGAGACATGCTAAGCTGAAAACTTGTTTATAGGTGCAACCTGGGAACATAAGAAAGTTAAGTGACTTGCTCTGGGTCACACAGTATGCAAGCGGGGGCTGTGGGATTCAAACCCAAGTCTCCAAGTTTGCAGCTCAGAGCCTTAAACCACTGCACTACACTGTCTCTGGGATCATTTGGATCTTTCCAGCATTATTGCCACTGACACTAAGGAGATAAGCATGGCAGTTTAGGTATAAAATCAAGCCTCTCTGACCATTGCTGTTTCCTTGCTGCCAGTCCAGTACCACCCAATGATTTGTCCTTGAGGCTCACATTGGTTAAATGATGAGCTTTTCTGCTTGAAACTGCTTTGGCTAAGGTCAGACAGTCACTGGTGGCAAACATGCCATGGATTATTGATCACAACGAACTGGACTGCTGTATGGGGGTCTGTGTAACTTCAAAACATCATTCCTAGTAATTGTGAACTTGTAATTGAGATACATTTCCCATTTATAGACCTGTGTTCTCTATTGTATTGCAGGCTTTTTTATTAAGAAATACTACGGTATTCCTGTGATCATCTGAGGAAGTTAATCCATCTCATTTCAGCATTGGGGGAGAGCCAAGTCCCTCCAGCTCTGATCTCCCTCAGTGCTGAAATGGCACTTTTTCTTGCCTTTCTCTCTCCTTTTAAGTGAACATTCCAACTGTACCCAGTTATGAGCCTATCTCTTGTAAAGGCCCTCTCACTCAAATGTTGATGTACATATGTATATTTTTATTCTTTGTATAATATTACACTATGTTTTACCATGTAACTGTACTATGATTTTTGTATGACCAGATCCATCTTGCAAATGAGCCCTGCTAGATGGTGCCCGCCTGGATAAATAAAGATTTTGATTGATTGATTGATTTGACCGTGATTGATTGATTTGACTGTGCCTCTTGAACCATCCTCTTTTCCATTTTGAGTAAACTTTGTTTTCCATCAGAGTTCATAATTTGGATTCAGTGCTTATATAGTTCACCAACTGCCCATATATGATGCAACGGTGTCTTGTCGGAACCCTTTCCCTATACAGAGGGACCAGGCAAGGCTGTCCACTTCCACCCTTTTTGTTTAATCTAAACATGGAACTTTTGATTTTTAATTTCCAGAATAACTCTCAGATTGAAGGTATTCTGACTGGGGGCACTCACTACAAGCTGTCTGCATACACTGTTGATTTATTATTACATGTGGCTGACCCCTCCACTTCACTCCCAGCTGCCCTCGAGGAACTCATGAAATTCTCCTCCATCTTGTCTTACAAGTTAAATTTAGACAAGACCCAAGTACTCCCCTTGAATAGCCTAGTCCATAAACAAAGCATTATCAACCTGGGTCTGTTCTGGGAGCCCACGTCCTTAAAATATTTAAGTATAAAAATGTACCAATCCCCAACATTGCTAATCAAGAAGAACATCTCTTCTTTACTGTATTCCATTAAGGCTGATTTAATAGATGGTCAGCCCTGCCCCTTTCCTTATGGGGAAGGGTTTGCATAATTAAAATAAATATTTGACCCCGTTTATTATACCCCCTTAAGTATGCTCAGTATGTTTCTACCCAAGTCGTGGTTTTTTCAAATTCAAAGTGTACTTAATAGTTTGACTGGAAAGGCTTAGCTGTATACTACTCCTATTTTAAACTCACAGCACCTAAGTTGCACGGGGAGCCACATCTTCCAGATTTCATTTCTTAGTATTGTGCTTTCCACAGCAACAAAGTTTACCAATGGAGATATTCTGACACCCATCCGAGAAACATGATTTATTATCCCCTTTGGCTTAAAACTGCATATGCCCTGTGTCAAAATGCTTATATTTGTCTCTCAAGTTTATCATATATATACAGCCTGCTCATTTCCCCACCACCCATCATTCCACCCCCATAGGCTGGTCCCCAAAGGCTCATCATCAACTAAATTTATATTTGGGTCTAAAGTGGTCACATTGTACAACTCAACCCATACTAGGTAATCCCAATATCTGTGTTTCTGGTTGCCCAATTCTGGTTTCTTTCTGTCCCCAGCTCTGGGATGAATCCCTTGCTTCTCTCATAGAGGAAGATAAGTTAGTATCCCCCATCTAACCTTCTGGAGCATCATCAGCTTCCTGTAGCATTTAGCTTTAAATTTTTTCAACTGTTTCATGTGGTTTCCTCATATCTGGGCCCCAAGCCATGGGTGTTTATGGACCCATCTATTCCTGAATGTTTTTTTTCCTGTGGTCTCACAACCTTACCCGGTGTCTTAGTTTTACAAACTGTTCCAATACCTAGACAAAAATATTCTGTTGGAGGTTTGCTATCATTGGACGCAAGTCCTTAATCTATCAGAAGATCCGTCTGTATGGTATACCATTTGGCATGATCTTTGCAAATATGTCAAGCAGGACAGGTTGCAGCTAACTCAGTTTTGAATACTTCATAATATGTTCTACACTTTCTCGAAGCTCAATAAAATGGCCACACTATCATCTCCATTATGTTCTCGCTGTGGTCTAGAGGAGGGACATCTCAAACGTATATTATGGGACTGCATCAAAGTGGTGCCCTTCTGATCAGCTAATCGAGAATCACTCGATCCTTTGTTGGGGTTGAAGGATCTTTTCAGACCCAACATTTTTTTATTGGGGAGGTACCCTGCTGACCTAATAAGTATTCATAAGGCACATATGGCCTTAGTTGCAATCATGGCTAAATTATTTAACACCATTGGACTGATAAGGCCATCCCCAACTTTGTAGAATGGCATCGGGAGATGCTGACTGCACTAATGTTGGAAAAACAAATTGTAGCTTTATATAGATGGGTTCAGTACCATTGCCCGAATACTAACTTCCCGACATGCAATTTACCGTCATTTACTTGCCGACAATAAAAACTGACTGACAGTAAACTTGCTGACATAAATTATACAGTCAAGGCATATAATAAACAGACCTAGAAAACGAGCAGTGGAACAACTCTCTATTTCAACCCACTCACTTTTGCTGTAAATATAGCACTGTACTCGGACTGCATGCACTGAACACTGAACGTTGACAGACCCCAGAACTCCCAACCGGCAATGGCAGAATTGGGAGACATTACAGATCCGAGGGTACAACGTAGTTATACCAGTAACTCTTGCAATATCATTGGATAATATTGTTTAATCATATCTCCCCGTACACCCCCTCTCGTCCTCTTCTATCCCCAAATTCTGACCTCCTTTCAATACCATCAACTAATCTTTCTATTTCTGGTCATAGAACCTTCACTTCTGTTGTCCTTGCCATCTGGGATGGTTTACTCATCTCTCTTTGTCTAACTACTGCATGCTTGTTTATTTTAAAATCTCATGAAAAAACTGCTATATCTTTTCTCACTTGCTTTCCTTATATGAACACATATAATATTTTAAGTATAAATCTCTCATATTTTAATTCATTGCACAGCACAATTACAGCTGTTTTTAAGGTCAGTGATTAACTTCAGCATTCAATAGCCAAGGAACTGCTCTCCAGAACCATACTGGTAGATCTGTCCAAGAACACTGAACATTGACAGACTCCAGAACTCCCAACCGGCAATGGCAGAATCGGGAGATGTTACAGATCCGAGGGTACAACGTAGTTATACCAGTAACTCTTGCAATAATGCTATAAGCATATTTCAGCATGGTATAGTGAAGGCCGTGACCCAACCTCAGAGAACTCTGATCCTGGACTCTGCTGTTTCTTCAGAATAATACATTTACACTTAATCAGCCTACCCACAAACAGTCTCTGATGCAATATACTGCTATGGGTGGTTCAGAGCCTCTGAAAATGTGCAACCTTCTGCAAGAGAGCTCCATATCACTGAAAAAAACAAACAACAAATCTATACCAGAGTGTCTTACTAACAAAACAAGCACTGCCAGGATGGTATATGAACCCCACAATAATTTGACTGCTACACAAGAAGCCTTTGGTTTACAGCATATTTTGGAGAAACAGGGGCTTGTAAACTCTAAAGACAAAACCTTGCATCCTCCTCAGTTACATAGCTTGTAAGTTATACTTTAGTTTGCTCTCTAATAGAGTACACAAATGGCAATGTCAGTGTGTGTGTCAGGAGAATGTTCGTCGGTAATACAGTAATAGCGGGAAGGTTAAATTCGGGAAATAAAAGACGGGACTGTTGCCATCAGGATGTTTGTTGTCGGGAGATCGTACTAGACCCATATAGATATCTGCAGCATTTCCATGATCGATGGGAGACTCTTTAAGTTCTGTTGCCCTTGACCACAGTGGGATCTTAATCTGGGGCACCTCTCTTTTAGGGAGGTTTTCTGCTCACTTCTACTGTACTTCTGGTTATCAGGGATTCCTATTCCCATTGAAGTGTCTGAGCCACTGGGCATGGGGGGTGTTGGTTGGTGGGGATGTTGTCTGTCCTAACCTTGTTATTGCACTGTCATTGTTAGAATTGGGTATGCTTTGTTTCTTTTGTTTTTGCATCATTTGTATTTTATATACCTTCAATAAAATATATTGAATTAAAAAATAGAAATACTACAGTATGTAATGTTTTTAACAACGTGTCAGAAGGGATCTTAAGTAACTTTTTAGGTCCTATGGACATCTTTCCAAATTTATGGATTGAGTATTACAGACAATATTACACTGTATAGAAATGTAAAGTAACCAGACACAAATCTTACAGGGTACTGTTTACACTTGGGAATAATGCAAATTTGCTAATGTCATACCTAAGCTTCATACTGACTTATCTCATTACATAGGAGTGGAACTTATGTATTCTTTCTCAAACCTGTATTCACGTATTGTAACAACCTTAAAGTTATATCAGAGGATTTATTAAACCCAGATGCATTGTAAATAGAATTCTTATTAGGGTTATGTTGAGGTTTCTAAAATGTTTTAATTTTTATAATGATTAAAAGTTGAACAAATAAACTTGAAGTTGAAAAAATTAGTCACAGTATCACATTACCAGTGATACCAGGAGCTGCTGATTGCAAAAAAAAAATATTCTTTATCATCATTTTGGTTAGGGGAAGCATATCTGCTGCCTTCTTCAGGTGAAGGATCAAATACTCCATCTCAAATTCTCAGTCAAGCTGGGAAGCTTAGGTCCATGTATAAGTGCAAACAGTTTACCAAACTGTTTGCAGTTAAGATTATGGGCATTAGAGCTGTGACTTCTTCTACTGGTGCTATGCACATTTGCAATGCTGTAATCACGGAGATGATCACATCTCAAATGGTTTTAATGAATTCTGGTCTGCTGATTATGTGGTAATTCTCCATGTGCTTACTGAGCTACATCAAACTGCTTGTGTTCTGGGCCCAATAACCTTATATCTGGTGGAGGCCAGATGAGAGGTGTTTATTATTTGTTATTGAACTCTTACTCTGCTGGTGTTTTTTTTTTCTTTGTAAATTGTATATCCTTGCCACCAGAGGATTTTTGAAGGATTTTGCACATCTGTTGTTTATGATATAACCAATTAATTTTTTAATAAATGCCATATATTTTTTTGGTCAAGGTAGAAAGTACCAAATGCAACATAGACTGTACTTGATGGGCAACCATGCACAACCAGCATGTGCTGCCTAGAGGGTTCTCATTACATTAGACCTTGAGAGTGAAGCTTGAGAGGTCAGATGTAATTAGAACCCCAAGGCGACAGCACAGGATGATTGGACACATGGTTACCCATCTGGTATTTTGTACTAAAATATAAGTAAGTTGGGGGGCCCAAAGCAAGTAACTCACTCTGTGGCCTTCACTGATGTGCTTTCTAGTATACAGTGAGGGATGTTAGGGAACACTGCACCAGGAACTTCAACAAGTGGTTGAAAGCAAGGTGCAGGGAGGAGGATTTTGGCTACATTGGGGACTGGTGTCCAATCTGTGGAGATAAAGGTCTGTACTAATGCAATAGTCTCCATCCAGCCATCCACCCACCCACCCATCCATCCATCCATCTATCCATCTGGGAGGGGATTGGCTGTCCAGGATGGTCAGTTTAGATGCTACTCTGAGTAAGCAATAAGACATGGATTGGCGTTGGTAATACTAAGCTACCCACACACCCAGTGACATAGTGAGGAACGCAGCCACAGGCAGAGTGCATCAGCCCCTGGGTGTGTGGGTATCACAGTACTATCAGCACCCAGCCATGTCTTACTGTGCAACAAAATGGGATTCTGCAAGAGTTTTGTTTTTTAATCAATGGGTTTACTAACTCAAAATACACAGTTTTAACAATGTAAAACTTGAAAATAAAGTGTGTTTTTTTTTAAAGTAAAGTAGTCCTTCCACCTACTAGGACAAGATGCAGTTTACTGCTTTAAGTCTTTTGACCTTATCCGGAATCCATTTTTGTAGTCTTGTAGTTCTCCGCCATGCTTGCCTTCAATAAACTACTACTTCAGTTTGATCTTAAGCGATCATTACTCTTTATAAAAACTGTAAGGGACAGAGCTGTGAAACAGAGCATGACAGATAGAAAATGAAAACAACTGTCAATGCTGCAATTGAGTGTTTATTTTTTACTTTTAAAAAAAAAAGCACTGCCACTCTCTGGGCTGCTTCAAACAGATGATAACACTGAGCTGGGACCAATGTGGGTGAGACAAGCACCACATATATTTTTTTAATTTTATTGCTCTGAACTGCCAATATTAAGCAAGTGTTACTTATGAGCACACTTCTGGCATCAGAGTTGTTTAACAATGAAAAGGCATGCAAATCACTTAGGTCAGTATCAGACAACAGGAGCTATGCTACCGCCTGATCCTCTTCCCTCAATAAATCAGTAAGGTAATTCTAATAGAATTTTCTTTGCCCTACTCACAGCTTTGACCCTGACACTGATGGATAAGACTGGTAAGGAGGGGCTGAAATGGCTATGGCAGTGTTTTACTATAATATCTTAAGGCCAGTGAATCAGCATCAAGACTCATATTGCAATGTTACCACCAGGACGCTACTATCAGTGGTGGCATATTTCAAGAAAATCTATACCCGGTCATCAGCTGTGCCTGCAGAACTGAGCTTGTCTGGAGATTGTGTGGTAGCAACAAGTCTGAGCATAAACGTGTTTAGTATTTTATTGTTTTATATTTATGAGCAGATGTGAGATTGTCCTGCATTTCTGGCCATGATGAGAGGATACAGGTTCTGGTGGGCTATGGTAAAAAAAAAAGAGAAACAAATCAATAAAACACAGTTTGGTGTTCAAGAAATGGCTACAAAAATATTTTTCTTAACATTTTATGGCTGTGTAGTGATTTGTGATGAGTTAAATTTCAGGATGATCATGGATAGTACTGCATCATAGCATGGCCAGGTGACTGGTTCTAGCCAATCAGGATGTGAGGATTTCAGTGCCCATTTTATAATGGCCATTTAAACTAGCCAAGTAAGAAGGCAGAAAAAATAAGGGAGGCAGAGACTGCCCCTCCCCAAGATTTGAGCAGTAGAGAGGAAAAGTCCAAGGGAAAAGAACTCCCCAAGAAGGGAGGGCATAAGGACATGGAGGAGGGTAGTATGGGTGGATCCAAAGGTTGATCTAAAGCCAGGAAAAGGTTTAAGGAGGGTAGGCAGAGGGAAATTGAAAAAGGGGAGGAAAACACCTGGTAAATGGAGGGCATGAAAGATGGAAACAGGAAGGACAGACAGAATAGGGACAAAAGGAGTGGAGAGCCAT
Organism: Neoceratodus forsteri; assembly: GCA_016271365.2. NCBI lineage: Eukaryota > Metazoa > Chordata > Ceratodontiformes > Ceratodontidae > Neoceratodus > Neoceratodus forsteri. Next base: position 999,054,916 of record CM028133.1, read on the forward strand.
GTGTGCCAGCATAATATTCTTGACCTTGAAGCAATCATTGTGGAGGCACACCTAGATCTGGTGGCCATAATGCAGTCATAGTACATGGACAACCACAACAGGGAACTTGCCATAACAGGTTGCACCATGTTCCAGAGGGACAGGACAAGGACGAAAGGTGGGGGTGTTGTTTTGTATAGGAAGGAAGGTATAAAGACCACAGAGATACAGGAGTGATAAGGAGGGGCTGGAGGTACATTAGGTCAGCTTTAAGACATGGTCTTGGGCCTTCATCCAGGTGGGGGTGGTGTAAAGACCACCAACACTGGGGAGGAGTTAGACAAGGTTTAGGGGGAGGCCACTGTCAGTATGGCAGAATCTGCCAGATGTAGACTGGAGCATCTCAGCTGCAGCTTCAGCTGGGAACAGGGACATCCTGGACTTTCTGCAGGGGGGATTTCCTCAGACAACTGGTAAGAGATCCCACTCATCTGCAGTACTGGACCTTGTACTCACCATTGGGGACAGTGTTTAAGATGTCACAGTGGGTGACCACTGTTCAGTATGGTGCAATATATGAACTGTGGCAGATTTGAACCACACAAAGGTGAGGGTGCTAGACTTCAGTAGGGTCTATTTCAAAAAGATGAGTGAATGCCACAGGGAAGCCCTGGTAGGAGGGGAGGGCTTGGGTAGAGTGGAGCAGTGGGCAAAACTAAAAGAGGGGATAGTAAAAACACCAAACCTCTGCATCAAGAATGCAAGTGAAAGAGGAAAAAGAGATTGCTGTGGTTCTCAAAATAGGTGGGCAGGAGGGTAAGGGCAAAACAATTAAGTTTTTCAGAGGTATAAGAAGACTGAGAGAGAGGAGGAGGATAGGGAGGTGTATCAGGAAAAACAGAAGGAGACAGAAAAAGCAATTAGGAGTGCAAAGGCTGAAATGAAGAAGAAAATAACCCAGGCAGTAAAGAAAGGGGACAAGTAATTTTTCAGATATGCAAGTGAAAATAGAAAGAATAGGGAAAGGATAGTAAGGCTTAAGAGGGAAGGTGAGGAGTGTGTGGAGGGAGACCAAGAAAAAGAGGACATCCTGAACAAATACTTCTGTTCAATGTTCACAGAGGAATGGGAAAGTGAGGGACCAAAGATAAATGCCAAGAGTATCGAAAAAAGGGAGGTAGACACTAGTCAGTTTATAGAGGAGAGAGTCCTGAAGGAACTCACAAATCCAAAAGTGGACAAGGCAATGGGGCCATATGGGGTACATCCAAGGATATTGAGGGAGCTCAGAGGAGTACTGACTGCACCTCTAATAGCCCTGTTCAACCACTCACTGGAGACAGGAGTGGTCCCAGAGGACTGGAGAAGGGTGGATGTAGTCCCACTTCACAAAACTGGGAGCAGGGAGGAGACTGGCAATTGCATGTCAGTCAACATGACTTAAGGAGTGGGAAAATTAATGGAATCACTTCTGAAGCAAAAAAAATTGTGGAATATCTTAAATCCAGTGGCTTACAAGATCTGAGGCAGCATGGATTCACTGGGGGGGAGGTAATGCCAAACAGATCTAATAAATTTCTTTGACTGCGTGACCAGGGAATTTGATGATGGTGATAGGGCAGATGTGGCCTACCTAGATTTCAGAAAGGCCTTTTGACACCATTCTAAACAGGAGACTTGTAAACAAGGTGGGAAGCCTAAGAGTGGGACCAAAGTTTTTAAACTGTGTAAGGAATTAGGGGACAGGAGACAGAGTGTGGTGGTAAATGGAGTTCACTTTGAGGAAGAGAGGGTGATCAGCAGGGTGCCACAGGGATCAGTACCAGAACTGGTGCTCTTTAATGTCTTTATTAGTGACATTGCAGAGGGGCCAGAAGGGAAAGTATAACTTTTTGTGGATGACACTAAAATCTGCAATGAGGTATAAGCCCTGGCCTGTGTGTGGAAAAATAAATTAAGACCAAAGAAAGCTAGAGGAGTGGTCAAGGGGTGGCAGCTGAGTTTCCATGCAAAGAAGTGCATATTCATGCACTCTAAGTGCAGAATTCAAGGGGCAGAGTACAAAATGGGGGTGTAGTATTAACAACCAACAAGCAGGAATGAGTCCTGTGGGTAATCATATCTGATTGTCTAAAGGTGGCCAGACAGAGTGACAAAGAAGTGGGGAGAGCTAGTGGGATATGGGGGGTAGGGAAGAGTATCACCAGTAGAAAAAGAGAGGTGGTGTTACCATTGTATAGATCACTGGTGAGACATCAACTAGAGTACTGTATCCAGTTCTGGAGACCACATCTCTTGAACGGCATAGAGAAGAGGCAGTCTAGATGAGGGCAACAAAAATGGTGCAGAGGGATGGCCCAGAGTGTGACAGCTAAGATTCAATGCAAAGAAGTGCAAAATCATCTTCTTGGGGCACAGGAACCCAGAGGTGGATTACATGATGGCTGGGGAATTACTAATGGCCACCAAACAGGAATGAGATTTGGGGGTTATCATATCTGATTACCTAAAGGTGGCCAAACAATGTGCCAAGGCTGTGGGGAGAGCCAGTGGGATGCTGGGGTGCATAGGGGTAGGTATGACCAGCAGAAGAAAAAAGGTGATGATGCCACTGTACAAATCATTGGTGAGGCCTCATTTGGTGTATTGTGTCCAATTCTGGAGGCCGCATCTCTGAAAGGACATAGACAGGGTAGAGGCAGTTCAAAGAAGGGCAACAAAAGTGCTGCAAGGCCTGCACCAAACATCAAATGAGAAGAGATTGGAGGTGCTCAATATGTATAGCTTGGAGGAGAGGAGAGAGAGAGGGGAGACATGATAGAGACCTTCAAATATCTAAAGGGAATAAATAATGTATAGGAGTGTAACATCTTTCAGAAAAGGAGATGCCCTAGAACAAGAGGGCATGACATGAGATTGGAGGAGGTAGACTAAGGGGCAATATAAGAAAGTACATCTTCACAGAAAGGGTAGTGGAGGCACAGAAAAGCCTCCCAGTAGGGTGGTGGGGCCAAGTCAGAGGGGGAATTCTAAAATGCATGGGACTGACACAGGGGAACCTGAGTGATTCAAAAGAGGACGTAAAGCCGGAGATAAAGTAGGATCTGTGACTTTTTAAGTAGGTAGGGAAAAAGCGCAGACTAAATGGGCTTATTATCTGCTGTGAAATTCTATGTTTCTATGTTTTTGCATCAAAGGCCTTATGAGGAGAGACTATGGGACCTCAATATGTTCACCCTGGAGGAAAGAAGGGAGAGGGGGATATGATAGAGACTTTCAAATACCTCATGAGTATAAATAAGGTTCAAGAGGGAAGCATTTTTTAGAAAAAGAGATGCTTGAGAACAAGGGGACATGCAAGGAAGCGAGGGGAAGGTAGACTCATGTGAGGAAGTACTTCTTCACACAAAGAGTGGTGGATGCCTGGAACATCCTCCCAGTGGAGGTGTTGGGAGCTAAAATAGTGACGGGATTCAAGAAGGCATGGAATAGGCTTAAGGGAACTTTAGTAGTAAGGAATGGGGAGGAGTATAGCCAGCGATCAAGTAGGGTCTGCAGTTTTACAGTAAGTAGGGTAAATAGGCAGACTAGATAGTTAGGTGAGGACTGGCCTTCAATAACCATTTTGTGGTATCTTGGATGGAGCAAGCTCCCAATACAGTTTACCATGTTTCTAGAGAAGTTCATGTGGGAGAGGGATGCGAGGAGCAGGTTGTGGTCCACCAAGTCGAAGGTCTTGGTTAAGTCCATGAAAATGGAGCCTGTATAAAGACCATCATCTATACTTTAAAGATGCCATTTGTGAACTTCACAAGGGCGATTTCAGTATTGTATTTCACCCTGAAACCATGTTCAACCTCTGTGAGGATGTCATATTTATTTAAGTGCTCTGTGATTTGTGTATGGATTCTTTTCTCCATGATTGGTGAGGGGTAGTAAGGAGATGGGTCTATAGTTACTTATTTCTTGTTTTGAACCTCCTTTGTAAAGAGGCCTGATGGAGGCAATTTTCTATGCCACCGGGAAAGTACCTGTACAGAGCATGAAATTAAGGATATCTGTGAGGGGATGGCAATGTCCTTGATGACTAGTCTGAGGATGCAGTAGTCAAGGCCGTCAGGTCCAATGCTGGTTTGGGGTTATTCTTCTTTATGAGTTTAACAATATCAGAGAGGGGTAGTGCTTTGAAATAGAAGGTAGGGGTGGATGTGAATGTTTGAATCGGGGGTGGGAATGGCTGAGAGGAGAGGAATCATATATTTGTCTAGATCTCCGAAAAGGAAATCTAACATGGATGCCATGCATCCTAGGTCATTTAATAATTTCCCATCTGTTAGAATGGTGATCTGTTCAGTTTTTAGAAAATTTGGTTTTCCAGAAGAGTTTATTTTCTGGATTATGGTTTTATACACTACTCCAACAGTACAGGTTTGGAGTAATGGAGTATTGTCTGCCCCATTCACCCCACAGAGAGGAATGCTGCAGGAGTGCTGACTGTTGTCATTACTCTACAACTTGTACCTAGAGCTTTTTATATGTTGCTTACAGAATAACCTAACAATTAGTGGAATAGTGGTGGAAGGGTCCCGCTACAGGTTATCCGCTTATGTGGATGATCTTTTACTGCAAATTGAGGATCCTTCTTCTATTACCACTGCTGTGGTGGAACCTTATCAGTTTTCGATCATATCTGAGTACAAACTTGATGTGGACAAAACCTAGGTTTTATCCCTTAATGTTCATGTCCAGAGGCAGTTGTTTTTGGATTTAGGATTGTCCTGAGAATCCAAGGGGTTAACATATTTGGGTATCCGTTTGACCAGATTTTCCTCATCCCTAGTTAAGGAGAAGCTAGATCACCTGTTGCAACAGCTTAAGTTAGATCTCCAGCAATAGGCCTCCCTGCCTTTATCACTTTGGGGACACATTAATATAGTTAAAATGAATCTCCTTCCACGTATTTTATATCCTTTAAGTATCCTGTGTCCCTATCTTCCCAAAATATGGTTCTCTCAGCTTCAACAGCCAATAAATTATTTTCTCCAAAATGGGAAAGCTGCTAGTCGGGCATACCACAAACTCACGATTGCAAAGGATAAGGGCTGGCTGCACCTACCTAATTTTTTCCTTTACTACTGTGCTATTCACAGTAGTATTTTTCTCAGATGGGGTCATGATTGGACTCAACATCACTAGGGTATCTATGTTCCCCTTTGGCTTCAGATTGAAAAGGGCCTTTGTCAATAGTTTGGGGTACAACTTAAAAGCCTTCTTTTCTTGAAGTCAGCTTCCTTATCTAAAAGGTTGAAACCCACGCCAATAATGTAATTTCTGAAAGCCCTTTGTCAGATGTGTAGCCATATGGGATCTGATTAGTCAAGAACACTTGCCCAGCCATTAATAGGCAACCCCATTATATGCATAGCACATTACCCAATCCATTTAATTTTCTGCCCTAAGCTACAGACTGCGACCATAGGTAATTTATTAATTGAGGGTAGATTGTTATCACCTGCTGATTTCAAGGAATACTTTTCCTTACCCAAACTTTTGCCTTTACGTTCATTCAACTACAACATGCAGTCATCTCCTTTTTGGGACCTCCCCACTGGTCCTTTCAGGACTATCTGGGTATCCCAGCGCTCATTTTCCTGGTGACAAGGCCCCATTCGGTATCTGAAATTTACTCGGGCACTTCAATCCAAAGACCCTACGAGTCCCCAAGGTGTCTGCTACTACTGGCAGCAAGTTTTCAATCTTTCTGTTCATTCTTTGCTCTGGCATACTATGTGCCGTTGCTCTTACAAATTTGTTAAACAAGACAAATACAGATTAACTTAATTTCAAATATTACTGAACAGTCAGTGAAGCCTACCAGGATGAAGTTGTTACACGAGGTCCCCGCACCCTAACTGGTACCCCCAGAAGTACACCGCAGACAGCTAGCATTTATGTATATGTTATACTAACACATAGGCAAGGCCTCTACTTTTCTGTGGCACAGTGGGACCAAGTTCTGCAGCAAGACTACCATTTGCTGCAGAACTTCTGCGGCGGTGGTTTGTAATTTCTGCGGAAGTTCTGCAGCACTAACAAACTACCACATCACAGTGACAGCTTGTCATCCTGACTTCACTTTCATGGTAGTGGTTATAGTAATCAGAATGGTGGAAAGCACAGTAACACTAGTTCAAAAAATAACAGAATTATGAAAACAATTTTATGCCTAAAAAAGCAAAACAAATGTCTCTCCCTTAAGGTCCTAGCCTGTTAAATAAATGACATGTGTAGAGGGGATCTTATGTGATAAATAAGGTATTTCCATATGCATGCTATCTATCCCACTAATGAGGTTTCCACTGTCTATCACTTATATATTTGTATGTGCTTTCTACACCACTCATGAGGTTCCCACTGGGTATCACTTATATATTTATATGCAATCTGTAACATACATGCAAATGTGTGTGTATGTGTGGTGAAAGAGACAGAGATACTGTATGTGTGTGTGTGTGTATATAAATATATACATATATATTTTTAATTTCCATGAACTTGCATCCTCATTCATACAGGTCCCATTAGAAATGGAATAGAGGAGTTATTGCAAAACTCTTTTTTGATGGCAACCTGCTTTCTCTGACACACTGTGTAACACCATCAGGCCATAACATGCATGTGAAATAATTGTGAGATAGAGCTCTCCAGACCAGCACAATGTGTCCACCATGTGACAGAACACTGCACCATACCTTCCCAGGCTCTGAGCAATGATGTGTTCCACCAATCCTTGTGCTGCCCAGCCAGCTCCCAGAGCTAATCTCTGAACCTGAGTTGCCAGCACGGAAACACAGCATGCTACCCTCTGGCACAACAGCTGGCCCTGCACACAACATTTCTCCATAACTTTTAGGTGATTCTATCAACCAATGACAATATGTAATCAATAGCCCTGGCAAAAATGCATATGGTGCAATTATTTATTTAACGTGTCTATTCTTTCAACAGGTCTACACATTATTATATTCCACTTTTCTGGGAATAATTACTTTATTTTTCTTAAAAATGACAGTTAAATTCATTTTACCAGTTATTCATTTCAGATGGCATCTCTATACCTTAAAGGCACAAATAGGTTTGTGCAAAGTGAGGTATGGACTTAACAGGTCTGTGCTATTGACAAGGTTTTGTTTAAGTTGGCCTTAGTGCAATCATGTAAGACTGAAAATTGTATTAGGCTGTAGTGCAGGTTGAACAAATATCACCATGCATGATGTGCTGTGCCACCGTCTCTGGCAGTGGGAGCTGTGGTAGTTAAGTGACTGTTCATTTCTGTTGCAGATTGCAGCCATTTCATTAGCTAATGTATGATGTTATAGCAATAGTAACATCACATTCTGAGCATATAGGGGGGGGTTTTGGATATAAAAAGAGGGGAAGGGAACCAGATTCTATGGAAAAACAGAAATATTAATAAAAAATCAACAAGAAGAGTGAATTCTGTGGCACTGCAGAAGTTCTGCGGTAGATTGCAAGTTCTGTGCAAAATTCTGCAGCTGCAGAATTCTAGGGGGCCTTGCACATAGGGCTAAGGGCATGTACCGTATAAGTGTAGATGTCAGGATATGTATGTATGCATACAATTGCTATATGCTTTACTTTCTAATATACACATGTATTTCTTGCTTACAAGATGCTAGGACACCTGGGTCCTTGTATTATTAGAATATATGAGTTGGCATTGCCATCTTCTGATGATTTGTATTACTACACGGCAATGTACAAACTGTACTTCTTTGTTTCCACAAAGTGATGACTATAACAAAATTGTATAATGTTATCTTGGACTGAGAAGCCACCTCTAATTTAGCCAATAGGGCTCATCTCTCTAACTAGAAATGTTTCTATCTTACAGTAACTATGGTAATTATCTTAGGTATATAATGGAAGACATTACGTCTTCTACCTCGGAGACCCCAGGAGACACAGAGATTCCTCGAGGTATAGGGAACACTTAGCATTGTCTCCCAGTTCCTAATGGTAAGAACTGCTTAGGGCAACTGTGATTTTCCTTTTGGTAGTAATAAACAAGCTTTATTACTCTTATGCAATGTGTCTGTGATTCCTTGCTTTCTCATTATTGCCAAGAACCTGAGAGTGAGGTTTATACCTCCTGACAATTGGTGACCGCATGCAGGCAATAGTCAGAGTTTGCAAAGTTTTCGCTTGTTGCTACAACTTTCCCTTCCCAATGGGGACAGTAGGTGTGCATACCCACATCACCTCTCCCATTTTTCAACCACTTTGTAACTACTTGAAAAGTCTGGCTGCTTACTGGGTGTGGTCGATGTAACCTCACCTCACCCCATGGCAGTTTTGAATTGCAAGCTTACAAGTGCACAGTAGTCCTCCTATGAACTAGTGCACCTGTTGTGGATCGATACACAGCACAGCGCCTTTTCACAGTTTGATTTTTTTTTTTCCCTCCCACACAATGGCCACCGTATCAAATATCTGCACAGACATGAGACTCGATGTCTCAAACTTCCTTGCCTCCCATGGAGGATGGGCTGACTTCACGCGGGACGCAAGTCAATCCTATAACTCCGTACTGGGGATTTCAACCCAGTACTCAGAGGTGAGACAAACAGCCAGAAAGCGAAAAGCTAAAGGGCTATTGGTTGCGGCTCTCTACGCTGCTTTGGAAGCCTCCAAAGTGAGGTTTTGAACCCTTGAACTCCAAGTCTCATCTCTTAAGCAGGAGCTGGGACTGCAGGAAATTAAATGTTTGAGAAGGGAGCAGGACTTGGAGTCAGAGCTACAAACTCTGCAGAATGAGAGGATTCTCTTTTGCATCATTCTTCTCAGGAAAATGAGCAGGAACGTTGTATGTTGAAGCAGGAGTGTGAAAGATTGAGACAGGATAAGGGGCAGGCATTGCAAAATGAATGATTTATTGAGTAGAACTAATGATCAGATGTGTGAGGAGTTGGGAGAGCTTCAGGATGAGATAAACCAGGTATGTAATGACTTAGGAGTGACTACTAGGGACAACCACAAATTGAGTGCCATGTATAGAGTGTTACAGAAGCAGATGCAGGATGATGTGGATCAGAATGTTGCAAAAGTTAGTCATGAGGACTGTGAATGCAAAATGGTGAAACTGCGCCATCAGCGAGAGGTGCTGGCTGGGCACGACAAGGCGATGGGTGGTATAGCCCCCTTCTTGACGATGTCATCTGAGGAGGAGGAGTCAGATGATGAAATTTCTCAGTACAATGCCCAGTCACACCCTTACTATGGCCCAGTCACCCCACCCCACCATCCACAACATGGTGGAACCCCATCACATGACACCACGTCCCTATGTCATCAATGGCATGATGATCATCATGGGCGACACCATCATGGCAACCCTCATGATAGGGGAGGAGCAGGCCCAGGCCTAATCCCAACTGCACCACTGATCGCCATTATTTCTGTGGAGGATAAGGAAGAGATAAAGAAAATGATTGATGCTGCCTTAGGCAATGTGACCCTACCCGACAAAAGCAAGTGGACACTCTGAACACAGATCAGACAGATGCTGCAGGAGGCTGTGACTCAGGATGGAATAGTCCACACTGTGGCTGAAGCCGCAGCTCAGGCAGCCCTGCAGGGTACCCAAGACAATCTACCTCCAAACGATTGCCCCAGCAATCCCTTGCAAATAGTTGACAGTATTGGTCGGATGAGCCCATGTGACAACCTCAGTTGCCACTTGGAAAAGGTGCATGCTTAATGTGAAATGCTTGGTCTTGCTGCAGACTATCAGGTCCAGAGCCTATGCCAGACCATTGATCCTGGCCTATGGGTGAAACTCCCAGATGTTGTCCGACAGGACAGCCATGCCATCTTCGATGAAGTGGCATCTGAACTCATCACTGCACACAACCCAGATGTGGTAGGAGTGATGCTCACATACCCTGTGAAGCAGAATGTGAAGGAAAGTCCAGCAACCTTTCACCAGATGCTTTGGATGGCCTACTGAGTGGGGAAGAATCCTGCAGGAGAAGCCGATGATGCGGACCTCATCAAGTACAAAACCCTGTTCCTTCAGAACATGATCTCTGCAGTGTGAGAGAAGGTAGAGCCAACCACCTATCCCACCACTGAGAGGTTTGCCGATATTCTTTGGAAAACAGAGTCTATCAACTCTACATCTGTGACTCAAGCTCCAGCTCCAAGAAGGTAGCTGCCATGGAAGCCATTCTGGAGGCCACGACGCACTACACAGTGGAGGGGCAGGCCCAAGAGAAACAGCCCCTCCCCACAGATAACCAACACCCCCAGCAGGCCCAACAACAATCCTAGTGTGGACATCAGAACAACCACAAAACCAAAAAACACCAGAAAAACAATAAGGGTAAACAACAGAGATCAGGCCCTTCAGATGGGGAAATAGCTGATGAGACCTGAAATCTCCGAGACCTTCTCAGGAAAGTGCACTCTGTAGCGGATGCTGTTCTGGTACAGGCCATTGCTGCAATATAACCAGGAAAGCAGGCCTCCACAGACCGTGAAGATACCAGAAGTCCAGGCTCTCAGGCTCCTACAGGCCTGAACCTGGAAGCGGCTCCCTATGTAGCATCAGTACAGCATGGCCAGATTATTCACAGGAACCAGGCCCAGACTCTTTCAAGAGCTTCCCCATGCTTCTACTGGTACAGATTGACAATTACAGGCCCCAGTTCATATTGTAAACAAGCTGGTCTTGGATACAAATGGAAGGCCCTGCAAAGAGGCTGAGGTCGGGGGCCACCTACTCACAGTGCCGTTGGATACAGGTGCGGCTGTGTCCGTATTACAGGATGACAACCAGGACACATCACCTTGGTCTACCGGATAGAAGACCAACATGTCCAGTGTAGACGGAACTAGGCTACCTGCATACCGCTCTCTGCCACTACCTGTGATGCTGTGACACCTGAAGACGTATCACACCTTTCAGCTGATGGTACTGCATGATCACCCTAGTATAATCTGAATTGACTTCTTAGCACCACACAGCTTTGTGGTGGACTTGGCCAACATGTTACTGATACAGATTCATGGACAGTATCACACTATCATGATTCCTGATTCACATGTGGTTGCTACAATCTCTGCAAATGAAAAAGAGTATGACGTCATAGATTTGTTTAAGAATCATCCTGCAAAGTCATCTGGAGGCATTTGCCACCAACAAGCATGACTGTGTCAAGATGCACACTGTTAACCATTTGTGTCTACAGTACTGTTTATCTTTGTGTTTCACTTTGCACACCATCGCATTACCATTTAGTTTGCAGGCACCGTGTTACTATGTGACAAGACATCACCACTCCCGCTGCCATATTACATTCACTATTTCTCAGACTAATTCTCAAAAAGAAGGGAAATTAGAGGCAAAAACACTGTTTACTGCATCAGTTAGGGTTGTTCCACAGTGACAGAAGTGAGGAAATTCTGTGTTATTGTTCAAAAGCATAACTGTGCATTCACCCCCAACCCCCCCAGCACCACAGACACACAGAGACACACACACACAGAGGTAGGGAGGAGAACCAAGGTAACATGACCAATCAGAGACAACCAGCAAGAGGTGACAGAATTAAAATACAACTGTCTAAATGTACTATAAGAGATCCCAAGTCCTTGAGAGTACATACTGCATGTTCAGTGTAAATCTTCAGCAAAATTGAGGCTATGTACAGCAACGGTACACGTTCCTGATTCAAGGTGCACACAAGTTACCACAGTTAGGAGTTGGATGGCCTTAGGTAGCGATGTCCCACACCTCGCTACACCAGCTAATACACCCTGACTGGAGAGTCATAGGAAAACTAATGGTAGTACACACTAGTTAACACAGTTAGGAATTACAGGACTTCTGTCAGGTAATGCTCTGCCCCCTAGCCCACATACTGCATACTGAGTGGAGAGCCACAGCAAAAATATGCCTATGGACATGAATAGTGTAGCTCCATCTTTGCAGCTGTAGAGAAGTTAGCACACTTAGGAGTTGCATGGTCTCATGGGGGGGGACTGCACCTCCAGAGACCCACAGCATAGCTGAGGATGTGGACATCAATGGTACAGCTCAGTGACTGTAGGCACAGTCAAGTTAGCACAGTTAGGATTTGCATGCTATGATACAGGCAATGCCACCCTGACGTTCGAATACATACTGCATCCTGAGTGCTGAGCCACAGCAAAAGTGAGGCGATGGACATCAACAGTACACCTGCGTAATTGTAGGTACACTCCAGTTAGCACAGTTAGGAGTTGCATGGACTTAGCTAGGCAATTCCACCACATATAGCAATTACTGCATCCTGATTGTACACAACCACAGCTGTATTGCCTTAGGTAAATGGTGGGTTGCACAGTTCGCACAACAAGCTACTGCACACTGACTGGAGAGCCAGAGGAAAAGTAAGGGTGGTACATAGTAGTTAACACAGTTAGGAATTAGATGACCTCTGTCAGTTAATGAACCAGCTCCTAGCCCACATACTGCATACTGAGTGGAGAGCCACAGCAAAAATAAGCCCATGGACATGAACAGTGTAGCTCTGTCATTGCAGGTGTATAGAAGTTAGCACACTTAGGATTTGCACAGTCTCATGGGGGTGGGGGACTACACCTCCAGACCACTTGCTGCATGCTAAGTGAAGAGCCACAGGCAAAGAAAGGCAATGCAGATCAGTTGAACACCTTCCTGATTACAGGTGCAGTGTAGTTAGCACAGTTATCACTTGAATGGTCTCTGCCAGGCAATGCCATTCCTAATTGTGACACCAGGTACTGGATCATCAGTAGAGACCCACAGCACAGCTGAGGGTATGGACATCAATGGTAGACATCAGTGATTGCAGGGACACTCAAGTTAGCACAGTTAGTGTTTGTGTGGGCTCAGACAGGTAATGCCCCCCAAAATTCATACTGCATCATGAGTAGTGATGCACAGCAAGACTGAGGCAATGGACATCATTGGTACACCTCTGTAATTGTAGACAGACACAAGTTAGCACAGTTAGGATTTGCATGGGCTCACACCAGGCAATTTCCCCACACATACCAGTTACTGATCCTGACTGGAGACTCACAGCTGCATGGCCTTAGGTAGCAATGTTGCACATCTCTCTACACCAGCTACTGCACCCTGACTGGAGACTCACAGGAAAAGTAAGGGTGGTACATACTAGTTACCTTAGTTAGGAATTACAGGACCTATGTCAGGTAATGTCCGAACCCCTAGCCCACATACTGCATACTGAGTGGAGAGCTACAGAACAAAAAAACCCATGGAGATGAACAGTGTAGCTCTCTCATTGTAGCTGTACAGAAGTTTGCACACTTAGGAGCTGTATTCAGTTTCATGGGGGCTGCACATTCAGACCACTTGCTGCATCCTGAGTGAACAGCCAAGGAAAAGATGGGCAATGCACATCAGTTGGTTACAGCTCCCCTGATTGCCAGGTACAGTCCAGTTAGCACAATTATCACTGCATGGATTCAGGCAGGCAGTATGTCTTCAAACGTGACAGCCAGTTACTGCATCCTCAGTGGAGATACACAACAAAGGTGAGGGTATGGACATCAATGGTCGATATCACTGATTGCAGGGATACTGAGTTAGCATAGTTAGGATTTCATGGTCTCAGCCAGGTAATGCTGCCCCCAAAAATTTGTACTGCATCATGGTGCTGATCCACACAGCAACAATGAGCAATGGAGATGAACACACCTCTGTAATTGTGGTATTTGATGAGAGTTAGCACAGTTAGAGTTGCATTGTCTCAGCCAGGCAATTGCAGCACACATAGCAGTTACTGCATCCTGAGTGTATAGCCACAGCTGCATAGCATTGGATAGCAATGTACCACACCTCGCCACAGCAGCAACTGCCCACTGACTGGAGAGGCACAGGAAAACTAAGGGTGGTACAGACTACTTAACACATTTAGGAATTACAGGACCTGTGTCAGGCAATGTGCCACACCTTAGCCCACCTGGTGCATACTGAGTGGAATGCCATAGCAAAAATAAGCCCGTGGACATGTATGTGTGGTACTACTTCTTCCAGTTGATTTGCATGCTTGAAAGGAACAACAGTTACATTCTAATGTTATAATATTACGGTTTAGTAAAGACTCAACATAGGTGGTTAAGTTTAAAAAAGATTTATTGCCAATTGGTGAAACTGAGAAAGGGCCAATTAAGAATTAAATTTTTTTACAAAATCAGTCTCACAATACAGTCCTTGCATGTGTGTAATCATTGCTTGGAGTATATCTAAATGTGTGTCATGCATAGTAAGTACATGATATTAATTGAATAAGTATGTACATACAAAAATACGAGCATACAAAGAAGCCAGCAGAAGAAGGCCATTTGGTCTATCAAGTCTGCTCATATTGCAGGGTCCACATCTTGAGCTAACGTCTCTGCTATCCCTCTGCAGTCCTCCCATCCTCCCTAGGCATGATTCTTGCCTTCCCCCTATGCCTATACCAGGCTCTTTTATAGTTGCTCACTCTCTTTAACAAGGTGACCTCTTCTAGCAGCTCATTCCAAATGTTCACCACCCTTTGTGGGAAGAAGTGCTTTCTGACATCCCTACTAAATCTCCCACCCTCCATCTTAAGACTGTGCCCCTTCATGATACGGTTGCCACTTAGCTTGAAGAGACTTTGGTTATCAACATTATTTATCCCTTTTAAGTACTTGAATGTTCCAATCATGTCCCGCCCCTCTCTCCTGTCCTACAGTACATTAATGAAGGTATGTTAGGAGCTTCTAAGCAGTGATTACACACATGATGCAGTGATTATTTGTTGTTATTGTGTGACTGATAATGTGTATGTTCCTGGGGTGGGCGAAAAACCAGATGCTGAGTGTTCAAGTAATAGAATATAAAAATGCAATGATTTCAGTGACATTAGATAACTGGTATGTTCAGTTAAATATTTTAAGATATATCACTGACTAGGTGCATACGGAAAATTCCCACCTGACCCCTCAATAGAGGCGATCATAAACATTGTCAGGAACAGGTATGAAGTGCGTTGTTATCAGTAAAAGTGTCCTGATTTACAATTTCAAGTATTATTAACATAGATTACATTTATTTATATGACAAGTACAACACATTTCATATTATTACAGGTGCAATATACATTTTCTTTCAATGGTTACATTAGTTACTATATCAGTTCTGAACTAGCAAATAAATGTATGTAGCATGTTGTTTTATCAAGATATAGGTCACTCGAACTTAATCACTATATATTCTTCTATTATATGTTAGGGAGAAATTCTTACTTGACTCTTACAGTAACACTTTACCAGAACAATTAAACTAGTTAACAACAATGGTCAGATGAAATGAGAATGTAAATATTATTTATATGTCATTACATAGTGCATAAGAGTCATAGATGTGTTATTGGAATAGTGAAACAGCAATAGGCAGTACTTGTACATTGGTAATTGCTTTGTTGTTCTACAAATATACACATTCACCAATCAGTTGAAAATTTCATTATTTACACTTAGTTAATTAAGTATAAAGAGTTATATTTACATATGTAAAGTTTGTCAGTTTGGAAATTATCAGGCATAGTACTACACTGTTATATGGCAAAAAAAATTGTGATGTAGTTAAGATGTTAAATAACGGAGTCAAAAAAAACTGGTTATATGAAACGTGAGAAAGTGTTCTGCGTGGTCAATGAAACATGTGTTTGACACTTTTACAAATGATCAAGGACAAGTTTTTTTGCCTCTGTGCAGGCATACAGTTAGCAAGTGGCAGCTACTTCTGTTAAGTATGCATATAACATACCTACATGAAAGATATGTACAGAACAGGTGAGCCAGAAGGGACTGTTTTTTTTTGGCATGTACAATCTTTATTAGACATGTAGATAGGTTTCTCTCAGACGTTGAGAAGATGGTTGCACCGATTGAAGACCACTACAACAATTTTCACGTTGTCACTGATCCACACAACATCTTATATGTCATTGTGCATACAATATGCTTTGCCACCATGTTATAGTTTAGGAATGTGATCATTTATAAAATGTTGTAGGCTAGAAACAATTCTAGTATCCTATGAGTTACAGTGTCACAAGTTAGAGAGCAAAGAATGTCACTTGTTGTGTGACTATTCTTCTGAGATATGAAGGTCATCGTAATTCTTCAATATCAGAAGACAGGCATTTTTTAAGTGTCACAGCAGTCTCTGTTTCAAACAGCTTGTAGGTCGTCACACTCTCCATCCAGTTCTGTTCCTTGGTAAACAGGGTGTAATGCCCTGAATGCATAAGCTTGACCATGGTGGTAGACCAAACTGTGAGGTCAAACAGTGATTGGTTAAAAGCTATTCTACTAGCTGTGTAATCTGTTATTGGAATGTCAACTCTGAGCCGGCTTGGAGTCAACGTGCAATATAAGCAACAGATATTGAGATGAAGTCCTGAACATGTGGACTGGTACATCTGCCTCCACACCTTTGGCAGGAGTGACCACATTGAGCATTGGTAAATAGCTGTTGAAATTTGAAACTTTTGGCTTGAGGGAGAAACAGAGTAATCCACAGCATGTCTTCTGTGGTTTCACGCTTGAATGACCACATGATACACATACATATTTGGTTACATATGACACAGTGAAGTACTGGTGCATTGGAATGCCATCTTCATCCAAGCTGTTCATGATTGCCATCATAAACTCACTAGTGACTTGCTGTATGTCTTCAGCAAATGTACTTCTCATCATATCTACTAACACCTGCCGTAGTGGTGTTAGTGACTGCAGCATTGAACTGATCATAGTTGGGTGTTGACAATCTGCTTCAATGCCTTTGATAGGGGTGTCTTGTGGAAGCGAATATTGCTGCACAAAGTGTGGTATGTGGAGAAACTTGTGCTAGCTGAGTTAGCATAGCAGTTCACTCTAGTGCTGTTGTCAAAACTGGCACAGCAGCTACCACCAACTGTTTCTGATGAACAGCTGGCTCTCTGATGTGTAGTTGAGATCTTGACCTTTGTTGAACTCTTTTGAGTTGAATCATCATTGAGCTCATGCTGTTTGCTGACAGGTGTGGATATGACTGTATGATGTGAGACAGCCAGATATGTGGTAGTGGTGGTATTAAAGATATCTGTGGCTGATAGATGCACGTAACCTGTTGTACTCAACAGTATCACTTGTCAGCACATTTTTCTGAGGTGCAAGAGTTATAATGTGTAACCCAGAAAGACTACGGACACATGAAAGTGCCACGTAGTTTGGTGCCGTTCTTGAAAATGTCTGTACCTATGTCCACCATTGCTGAATCCAAACTCAAGCCCTGAGATTTGTGAATAGAAACAGCATATGTAGACATAGTGTGAACTGTTTCCTGTTTATAGATATCCTTAAGTACCTGAAATTTCACATCTACGTTCTGTCTGTACAGGCTGTTCCATGTTGTCGTATGGATCTACAAGTGTCTCGATATATGTCTCTGGACATTGTAGACAAAAGTCGATGATGTTACCCATTGCACTGTTTGCAAGCCTCATTCTAACATCGAGTTATGTCGCTGCGTGACGCGTGCATTCCCCTACAAAGCGTAAGAACAGCTTAGGCCAGCTGTGGTAAACATCTGACTTCAGTTCAGTGAGTCATTCAGTCATCTTTGCTACCAGGTTGCGACTGAGAATGACACCATCAATTGTGTCAACAGCATGCAGAGTTAGAACTGCTTGGTTTTCCTCTCTGCAGCATAACATTGTTGAACTCAGTGCATTTCTTTAGTCGTGGCATAAGACACACTATGTGTGTTCCTGTAGAGTACACATTATGTGCTGTTTCTATGGATGTAGTATCTATTCTGATTCTACGATAATTTAACATAGCAACATGTTCTGGTGATAGAGAACCTGTATGAGCTTCCTCTAAAAGTGATTTTTAAGCCAGATCACCACTTTGGCTCATGTTCTCATACAACTCGACATAGGTGAATAACTCCCAAATGTTAAAACCTGCAATGCAGCCTAGTGTTCTTAGTTTGCTTGGCAGTCAGAGTTGCAAACACATGTTCTGTATTAACTGGCACACGCTGTAAGGTCTCCCAATACAACAATGTCCTTTGCCTCAAATGGTACTCCATAGTCAGTACCTAAGATCTCCTGTAGATGTAGGTGTATACAGGTGAGCATTACATTGAGACCATGCTGATTTCCACAGTAATGAGTAACTTCATCTTTGTGAACATGGAATGGGCTGAGATGCAACCTCAAATGACAGTTTACAATACTCTCCTGTTTGCCATGTTCCACTGGCAACGCATAGAGACGGTGTAATGTAACTCCATCAATGGTTGAATGCTGCTAGTCCTGTGGGAGCAGTAACAGCAACGAGACTTTGATGACCTTGTCAGTCTCAGTATTTCAGTGATGGCTTCAATAAGAAACTCTTTCTGTACCAGCTGAACTACTAACAAAGATCAGTAGTGGTTTATAGTCAAGACAGTGACATTTTTTGCTTCATAGAAATAGGCTGTCAAACAGCATCAATGACTTGAGAGTGAACTACGTGCTGCTGCTGATTCAGTCTTTCTCTCAAGTCAGCTGGGTTGACAGTGGAGTGTGTTCCATATTCCTTAGCAGTCTCAATTTCTGAGATTAACACTTGTGGGGCATTTTAAAAGCAGAGGTTCGCCTAGGGAGCAAACATCCTTCTGTGTCAAGATTGTCTTGTGAGCAGGGTGTCTTCCTGGCTGCTTCTCCTGCCTTCTCGAGCTGTTCTTTCTCAGCCTCCATTGTCTGTATGTATGTCTCTGAGTGTTCAGTTTTGAAAGTGTAGCTTGAGATTGAATTCTTCCTTGGATGTATCACAGTCACCTTTAATTCAGACTCATTCCTCCAGGGCCTCAAATAGGAATAGGAGAGCAAAGTAGTAATGCCTCTCTGCTCTTGATGTCTAGATGTAATTTACAGTGGTCCTGAGCCATGGCTTGTGTCTCTTCAGGACAGCCATCCCTCCGTTCACCTTGTAATGTGCTGTGGGTCAGTTGATATCTGCCTTGTAGTCACCCTACCAGTTACTACCTGAAAGAGACACATACCATCTATGTCATCGTGTCTACAGGGGTAGTAATATGTCTATCACTTATTCTTCAGATATGTTTTTTGAAGAAGGTCTATTGGCAGCGAGTTCACCAACTCAGCATGGGGAATCAGTACCTGTTGCATTTCTTGTAGTTCACTGAGAAACCGGACAGCATCAGACTTCCCATACAGATGTTTACCCATTAAATGGTCACTGGCTTCATAGCCACCACATTCTCTGTGTGGAAGGTCTTCAAGCCCAGTGACCACAGCTGAAAGTCAGGTTTGTTGAAATGGCAATATCTTCCCAAAGATCTTGCAAGCTAGTCTGCTTTCATGTGGTTATTTACAAAGTCACATATGCTGCACCAGGGGCAATGAGTTGTCAGCCGCAAACTGAACATCTGTGTTTGCTTGCCACATAAGGAGAAGAGCTGGGTTGTATGATCATGATGTACACCTTTTTCTCATCTCTTGGTAACTCGTATACCCTCTTGGTTGCTTTTTTGCCTTCAAGTGGTATTCACATTGCTGAAAAAGTTCATTCATGAACCATCTGGACAAACCCATCTGGGGAATCTGAAGCAACATCACGTGTACCAATCAGATTTGTTCTTTACTACTAGCTTCGACAGTATTTTGCACAAATATGTCGCTGGAACTTTGTACCAACTTCCATAGTGTGAAACCTGTCACACTTGATGTGACAAGGATATTGCTTGATGAACGCTATACTTGTGCTGTTTGCTGTTCACCTATAAAGTGCTGTTTGCCTTGATCCAGACTAACATATGAATATGAGGGCACCCATGCTTGATATTCCGTCCTCCAAGGTAATGCTCTACAGTACCAAGAGATGGATTGTCCTTTGACAAAATGAAAGTCAGAATGTCATGAAACTGCTTGTGAAAATGTCTTGTGACAGACACAGGATCAGCGAACACATTTCTCCAACAGTCGTTCATGAAATGCCATCAACATCAGAATTTTCCCACTTCAACAGTTCAATGAGCTCATCCCAGGCATATTCATCACAACTAAGTGTGACAAACCATGTGGCTGCACCATACTCTCGCAGCATTGTCATCACCTTGAAGTGTCTGCGATACCAATATTCTTTGGTGCCACGTAGACTTGATAGAAGGTAAGACAGATTTACTTGCACATTTTCCTCTTTCTGCTTTTATTTCTCTAGAAATTGAGCAGCTGTTATTCCACCTAGTGGACTTGTGAGATGAATAGTATGTGCAAAAGATGCAGACAGAATGCTAAGTTCACTTTCCCATAGGAAATGAAACAGGTACTGTATGTTACATCTGAATTTCCCATCTTTACTGAGCACACAGCTAATTGCAGTACTCAGCACCCTGTACATACTTCCTTTCATCTAGCCATCCACCTGACCCTTTGGAATAAGTCTGGTAAACAGCGTGCTTCTAGTGTTGCCTCCCATTGCTAACAGGCTCACCTTCCACCTGTTTCATTTGATGAGATCAATGTTGTCCCTCATGATCTCTGCCTATGTAGTGGGTGGTTGTGCTGTTCATACCGTTATCACTTGTCTGTCCACTGACCTTCAGTCATTGGCTTAGTTGTTTCTAAGACATCATGTTGAACAGAGAGACTACTCATGTGATCAATATCAAGGTCTGCATGAAAGGATTGTTGTTCTTTAAATAAGTAAGATCAAGCTTTACCTTCTGTACATTGACATATTGCCAGATGACCTTGGACTTAGTTGGAACACCATTTATAAGAATTGCAAACTATTTTCCATAGAGTTGCCCACATTTTCCTGTAGAGAAGTGGAGATACATCAAGGAACCCTTTTAGAATCTAATGAGTCTTTCTGTGGAATGTTCTGTGTCTTTGTGTTCAGACATAGAATGGTTTGAAATGGTTCGTGTCTGAATTAGAATCACGCTCAAATATATTCACTGTCACAATCTCACTTGGTGTAATGTGCCTCATATTATTCAACGGTGTCTTGTGGCAGAGATGTTTGAATTTAGTTTGAGAAACAGTGTTTGTACAGCACAATGGTGGTCTGTAACTGAAAGTCGATTTCATCAGCAAAATGATGAGGGGAGAACCATGTCATTGTGTATGGAGACAAGGTTTCGTTCACTGTGACCGTTGGTTGCTGTAGCACAGATGGTCACATGACACGCTTGCTGAGGTCAAACTTCTGATTTGCCAGTTCAAATGTTGTAATTTCTTTGTTATGTACTGTTTCAGTATGTCACTTTCTAACACAGAAACAGATGTTTCCTGGGGAACTTGCTGACTGATAAATACTTGTGTTTCGGTACAGAGGTCACATGTTGCAGCTGTTTGAGAAATGGATGGCACCCTACATGTCCGCAGACTGCAATAAGTCATTTAAACAAGTGTACTGATTGACAACTCATCAGACTTCATATACCCTGTATAGAAAGTTCTGCATGCCTGTTTGATGCTCTTGCATACGTCATGTTGTGAACGACCCTGTCACAAACACCACTATCGGAGGCGTGCTACTGTGAGTGACCCATAAGTCCAGTATGTGGACTGATTTCACAGCGGTCAATCTTGTTAAACAGTTTATATCTTTTTCTTTGCATCTGTCATCACAAATGGGTTGACAAACTGTTCTACTTTTCAAATGAGTTATGCCTACTGTTTGCAGGTTGCCATCACATGGCCATGAGAGACAGTGTGCATTTATGGGACACAGTGGTTGCATCACAGTCATCTTTGCCTCCATTGCTTGTGTCATCACAGACATTGTATATTATTGACCAGCTTACTGGACTGCGTCAATGGTGAACTTGATCTCTTTTTTCTGTGAATAATCAAGATTCTTCCCGGAAATATGGCTCTGAGTGCTGTGTGTGTATCAAGCAACCTGTGAATACATCACAGAAATTTTGCACAGTCAAGGCAGGATAGCGTTGTAGCCTTTTCTTGATGTCGTATACAACTTTTCTGAATAGTTCAAGCACATGAGACATCTGTCTTGCGATAAACATTGAAGAACAAATACTGCTCTATTACAAATGTAGTATTGTTGAGAAGCAATTTCATCGGGTCAGATGACTTTTCGCTCTTTTGCCTCATATCTCATCACGTAGCAATAAGCCTGTCGATCTTAGCTTTGCCGTAGTGATCGAAATACTTTGTTTCTCAGATGAAAATCACCAACTGTGAGCTTACATTACTGTTTAGAATGTCTGATTTATGCTTGTAACAATAGTTGTGTTTCGCCTGAGAGATCTACACAACTGTCCTCAGGTAAATTTTTTTTTCCTTGCTGTTGGAGTATATAGTTTTGTTGTGGAGTGAGTTACTGTAGAGCTCACTATTCAGTAGAACTCTGTATTGTTTATGTCTTGAACTGACATCACTGTTTTTTTATCATTCTTAAGCAACTGATAGTACTATGATACCTGTTTCATCTTTCTATACATGCACGTCTGTGTTTATTGAGCATCTTTCATTGTGGTACTTCACAGTATCAGTCAGCAATATTTACAGAGTGTCAGACACCTGCATAAAGGACACAGAAAAGGAAACGATAGTATGCATTTTGTTGATCACTTCTAACATTGTATATTGACACGGATGATTTATGTACAATATTACAAAAGGTCTCAACAATGCTGTAATCAGATTAGTTGCTCAAATTTTGACAGTCTTATTTTTAATTCATGTTACACTGTCCTCGTATAAGCGTTATCACCATGGCATATGGATTCTTTTTTCTATTTCATTGTCGTCGAGCAATGCAGAATTACTGTAATTATGTATAGTGACTTTGACCTAGTATTGTTAAACTGTTGGTGAAAGAACTACTTTATTTAAAATCTTTCTGTAAATGAGAACACATCAATAGTATACTTTAAACACTTAACTTTTGAATATTAATTTTCCTGATAGCACAATGCATTCTCAGGAGTCACATTGACAGTTACTTAATGATGTGTTTGGGGCAATATGACACTTGGCTGTACCTTGTGCCACATTACACCCCTTGAGAGTGCTTAACATATTGTTAAGCCAAGCTCTGTTCATGTGTTATTGGTAAGACAAATAATCACAATTATTGATTAGGAATGATTAACCAGGTCACTCGTGCAGTGACAGAAAACAATGAAATGAGAAAATGTAGCTTCAGAAATTAGATAATTGTCAAGTTGAGTTATGATTTCAGAATAAGTATGTGAAATTGTGTGAACTTATGTATTTGTACATTAGGTAAGAAGCAGGAAATGTTTTCCTTCAATAATCATCATTTTTGGGAAAAAATCATCAAATAATGTCGTACATTCGAAAGTGTCACAAAAAACAGTGTTGTTTGCATGAAAGTGCCGCAAAACATGGTGTTGTGCATTCAAAAGCACCGAAAGTAGTGTCAAAAAAACAGTGTCACGCATGTGAAAGTGTAGAAAAAATAATGTCGAACTGTGAAAGTTTTGCATAAGTAATGTCGAGCGTGCAAAAGTGTTGCAAATTTGAGTTTGGGAGTAACAACTGTATTAATTATCCAATCATATCTTGATTTCTATTACAGTGATAGGTACGTCTACCAATTGTGTGCTAGATTTATCAAGCCATGTAAACCAACCAATCAGAGACACTGAACAGTGAAGAAGAATGATGCAGCAGCCATCTTAGATTCACCTGAGAGACAGCACTTAGCTCTGTGTAAGTACATCACATTTTATTATCAGTTTCTGTAGTATGATAAAAAGTGTTAGAAGCAAGTAAATAGTATTAATCAAAACATTTTTTACTTCTCTATCTGACTATATTGATAAAAATTACCAATGATTTTCCATTATTTAGTTAGAACTGTTTAAATTCAGACTGTTAATTGGTATTTACTAGCACACATACAGCTGCAAATGGAGGGAGGAAGCAAGGTGCACGTGTACCATAACAGAAGAGGGAACCAATCAGACATGTCTCTGCACTTGTAATTGTTTGAAACTGCCTATCAAAAGGATGCATTTTTGCCAACTTGAAATGTTTCTACATTTTAGCTAGAGCAGAACTGCAGTAATAGTAAGTGCACACACTACATTGGTTAAGGAAGAGGCATAGTTTTAATGATTTGTTTTTGTTGTCTGTCATGGATCAGCCCACTGAAGCAGTGTTGAACTTGGGAGGAAATAGCAGTTTACTTTCACTACTGCTTAGGTGCTGGGGTGAACACTGACTTTTGTTGCTCTCGACCACTTCTGTTGAAAAGCTGAGAATGGCAGAAAACAACAAAAAAGGACTTTGTGGATTGTTGGCAGCAGTATAGTGAAGACAAGTGTCTGAGTATGCTTAGAACAGTGATTTTGGGAAAAACCTGCAGCTCCCAAATTGATGTGTAAAGTGGTATGGCAGGGGTGGAATGAGGTGGGAGCACCTCATGCCAACAATGCACAGACTTCTGAGTACTCAAGCTCACCCAGACACACTGCTGATACATCTTGGAGGCAATGATTTGGGCAGCAAACATTTGGTTGATTTAGTGTCAGAAGCAAAATTGGACCTTGCTTCTATCATGAATATGTTGCCTGCCTATAAAATCATTTTTTCAGATATTACAGAGTGTAGGGTCTGGCAAGCAGAACACCATATGTACCTGATTGACAGAGCTCGAAGAAAAGTCAACATACAAATATCTGCATATTTACTCATTTCTGGAATGCATACCATATGTCGCCCTGAAATAAAATATTGTTATGATTGGCTACACCTACCAGACAGTGTGCACTTCTCACATACTGGCAATTGCCTTTTTCCGGTAGACCTTCAAGATGGAATTCTCAAAGTCCTCTAAGAATGTCAGACTGTTGGAACAAATAGCAAAGTGCAAACAAAGGTTCTTTTCAGAACCACAAAATGTTGGTCAAAAAATAGAACAGCTGCATACATCACTCACACAGGTGTAACACATGGGTCAGGAATATTCAGACTGTGCCAGGCTGGGGAACAAGCCTGGGCAGAGTGCAACTGCAATGCAGCAGGGTGTTGTCAGGGGGATTTTTTTTTTTGTAATTCAATAAACTTTATTATTTTCAGATAACATTACATAACACACAGTCCCCAAGGGGGATGTCATTAAAACAGTGAATAACATACAGCAGGTGTCCCCGACACAATCCATCCACCCCCCAACCTCCCATACCCTTCCCTCGCTTCCACCCCTCCCCCTTACATCTAATCCTCCCTATATCCCCCCTCCCCAAGCCAAGTGTTACTTGCACACCACTCTAGCAGGTGATCATTCGATGGTCTGCAACCTAGCCTACTTGAGTCTTCCAAGCAGCTAGCAGAACCTCTAATGCACCCCACCTGCTCTGGAATGTTATGTACCTGTTACATACTAGACAAATGTGTTTCTCTAACTGCAGAGCCAACAAGACTTCTCTATGCCATTCCAGGACAGGAGGGGAGACATTATCCTTCAAGTGCTGCAGTATAACCAACTTTGCAATTATGGCAACCAGAACCATGTAGCCTTTCCTGACCTTGGGAGTACCCTGAGGAAAGAAATTCAGTAGACAAACTACTGGGGTGAATAATGGGTCTAACCCCAAAAATGAATCCAGCTTCTGCCTAATTGCCTGCCAGAAAATTTGCACTGTCAGGCATGTCCACAACATATGAAACAAAGTACCCCACTCCCCTCCACATCTAGTACAGGCCGGGGAAGAGAGTCACCCCAATGTGTGAAGTTTAACAGGGGTAAAATATAAATTATGCATGATATTAAACTGAATAAGGCACAATCTGTCCTGTTTAATGAAGATATAAGAATTACGCCACAGTTTCTTCCAGAAATCTGCTTCTATGTTTAATGACAATTCCTGAGTCCAGTAATAGCAAATGCCCTGAGGCAAATTGCTCTGCAATACTTAGTTTTATAAACTAAAGAAATTGCATGGGATTGCCTCACCAATATCAAAGTAGAGGACAAATCTACTTTCACCACCTTGGGCTCCGGGGTTTTACCTATGTGGGAGATTACAGCCTACTTAAGCTGCATGTTTTGGAAGATACCACTAACATGCACATTAAATCTATCTTGGAAAGTGGGGAAGGAGATTATTTCTCCATTATCATACATGTCCACAGCTTTCTTCTCCCTCAGGCTAGGCCAGTAGGACAATCAGATGGGCAGATACCCAATTTTAAAATGTGGGTTTTCCAGTATGGGTTGTTCTAGTGAAGCATGCCACTTGGTGGCCATCTCCACTTGTAATTGGTGTAACACTTTGATAGACCATCCCAACGGGTAGACCTAAGGGACCTTGGAACTGCCCTGGGGTAGCATATAAGAAAGCCTGGAGAGTACACTTGTACTTAGTTGCAAGGTACTGCTCTATTTCCAACCACTCTGGAGAATAGTCTTGCAGGTTTATGACCTGTGGTTCCTGTGCCTAATGGGCTAGTTTACTCAGATGATGAGCCCAGTAGTACAAGAAAAAGGAAGGAACCACAAGAGCACCCTGCTCCCTTGGAGCAGTTAATTTAAAGTAGGACCTACTAACATTCTTGCCCTGCCATATAAAGGTATTCAGCATTGATTGCAGCTTAACAAACCATCTTTTAGGGAGGAAACAACCCAGTATACCCATTTGGTATAGGATATGGGGAGCACATGCATCTTCACCGTAGAGATCCTTCCCCAAAGCAACAAAGGGAGAGCACCCCATCTATCCAGATCCACTTTAATTTTAGTCAATAAATCTGAAAGGTTGGCTTTCATCATAGATGCCATATCTCTTGTCACATGGATTCCCAAATATAAAAGGGATTTCTATTCCCACGACAAAGCTAAATCAGTCACCTCCCTTCGGGAAACCCTATTATTCAGGAGAAATACCTTTGTTTTGGTGAGATTGAGCTTGTAGTTGGAAACCTTGGAAAAAGCCCCGACCTGGTCCAAAAGCGCTGGCAGGCTATCTCATGGGTCTTCCAGATGCAACAATAGATCATCTGTGTACGCTGAGAGAGTATATCTTTGGCCCCTGACTTGAATCCTCCGAATACTTGGAGTGGCCACCAAATGCCGAATAAGGGATTCTAAGTATAGATTAAATAAAAGAGGGGAAAGGGGGCATCCCTGTTGAGTACCTCTGTGGAGCAGGAAAACCTCAGAATGAACCCCATTACATTGACTTTGGGCTGACAGGGAAGAGTATAGCAACCTGATCCAATGAAGGAAGCCCTCGGGGAGACCGAACCGTGACATGGTGGTAAAAAGGAAGTCCCGTGACACCTATCAAAAGGCTCTTACTTCAGCTCCATACACAAAACCATGGGAAGTTCTGAGCCACTGTGCCACCGAGAGGAGATGCAATAACTTCCAAATGTGGTCCCCGAGGACCTACCTGTCATAAAACCAATTTGTCTTTACTTATCATGAGGGGCATAAGAGGTCCTAACCTATTGGCCAAAATCTTGGCCAGAAGTTTGATATCGGTGTTAATCAGTGAAACAGGTTGGTAACTCTCCGGATATTGCGAATCTTTACCTTTTTTAGGAATAAGTGTGATTATTGCTCTCAAAAAAGTAGGGTCAGACAGCCCTTTATCAAACCATTAGTTATAGACCTCTGCCAATAATGGGGCTATCTGTGATATACAGGCCTTAAATAGACCATTAGGGAGTCCGTCCAGCCCCAGGGATTTGTCCATTGGGAGAAGTGCAACAGCCCTCACCACTTCTTCTACCGTAATGGGACCCACCAAGGAAGAAGTGTGAACAGGCAACAACCTAGGTAGGTCAACTGAGCTGAGGTATTTCATGATATCTGTCATAGAGGGGCGATAATCAACCTCCTCAGCATATAATCTCTGATAGTATTGCCTTAACACCCCTGCTATGGCACAAGGGTCAGTAACAACAGCTACATCCTTATCCAGTTTAATGCCTGGAATAAACCGAGATGCATCCTCTTGCCTTAGCCGCAAGGCCAGTAACTTACTAGTTTTTTCCCCTGATTCTAAATAGTGAAATTTTGTACGTTTCAATGAGAGTTCAGCTTTTTGGGAGATGAGACTGAAATATTGGGCTTGCAGACCATGTAGCCTGATCCAGTCCTCATCAGGTGATGATCGAGAAATTGTAGTTTCCAATTGGTGAATAGAGGAGAGCAAGGAGTTCATTTGTGATTTGAATTGCCGGGACTTTGTTGAGGCCATCCGGATACACTCCCCTCACAGGGAACATTTTTAAAGCCACCCAAAGTATATCAACCCTGCTAACTGACTCCCTGTTGATCTTTATGAAGTCAGTAATGAAATCTCGTATATGTTTCAGGGAGCTAGGTTTCTGTAGTAACTGGGTATTAAACCACCAGAGGGTATACCTTTTAATACCAGGTCCCATTAGGAAAAAAGGGAGACCGGTGAATGGTCAGAAATAACCCTGGCATGGATATCAGCATCAATTACCCCAGGGAGGGCGAAGGAACTAATAAGAAGAAAATCAATTCTCGAGAATGTTTTATGTGGCAGAGAAAAAAAAGTGTACTGGCGCTCCTCTGAGTGCAAGACACACCAAACATTGATGAGATCCGTGCCCCTCATGAGCTCGTGTAAAGCCCTCTGAGCAGGAGAGAATCCCCTTCTCTGGGAATTGGACCTATCGATGCACGAATAGGGGGTAATATTCCAATCACCTCCCAAAATGGTAAGTTTAGGGGGGGTTGGAAACAGCCAACTTCATCAGATGCGTGAAAAAATGGGTGGATTCAGCATTTGGCCCATAGGCCGCTCCCAGAGTCACCTGATGCGATTTTAGCAAGCCATGCACTATGTCGTACCTCCCATCAGGATCCCAGAGTTCTTTTTCAAGGGTGAATGAGATCTTTTTGTTTATTAGAATTACCACTCCCCCTCTTCTGGTGGATTTACCTGCCCCATAGACGTAACCAACCCACTGTTTACAGAACAAGACAATATCCTCCCGCCAGAGATGCATTTCCTGAAGGAATGCAATCCCGATATTTAGACATTGCAAGTGTCAAAGAATAGTGTGCCTCTTACAGCGGTCTTGGGCTCCCTTTATGTTCCAGCTTATGAGCTTATGTGAGCCACTCATAGTAATATTCCAACTGTGACGTTACCCCTGTCATTAGTTTAAATTAGAGTGAGACGAGAACACTTGGCTCCCCTTTCCTCCCTATCCTTAATACCCCCTGCCAATAACCATTAATCCCCAAAAACATAGCCATACACATGAACTAACACTAAACACGACTAACTCTAACTACCTACACTATTCTATGCCCCAATTCTAAACAACTGCACCATAACTACCTCTAGTATGCGTGTTACCGCAGCCTGCATTCCATATCACCCCACCCGCATCCCCCACTCCCGCTTGTTGCTGATCCCAAACAAAAAGAAGAACCCCCAACAGCACATTTCACACTGCGCCACACTCAACGTGCTTATACCCATACCATTTACTGGAAATACACCACTGAATCATATTATCCCCCTTTCCTGATAGAGAGAGATCGAGAATGCAAGTCATCTGTTGGCCTCTGAAAATTAAAAGGAGGGCTAACGTACCCAATAGCTGGACAGACACAGCCCAACTAAGTAGATAAGCTGTAAAGGTAAGAAGCGAGTGCCCCCCCGGATTGACTCTGCATCTGGTCTTTAAATATATCAACTGAGCAGACAAATCTGCAAGTAGCTACGGTACAGAAAATTAAAAACATTGATCAGCCTGTCCATTATACCAACTGCCACTGGAAATGTGCAGCCAAATCCCCTGCAATACAGCCTTGATAACCGAAACACTTAAAATAGAGTCCAGTGTCCAAGAGCTCTGTATGCCAGAATGGGCAGTCCGTGCAGATCGTCTCTAGATCAGGAAAGGGCTAGGCAACATTCTGCATCCAGTGTCCTGCTCGAGTAGTCAGCACATTGAATTACTCTCGTGGTGGAGGGGGCTGTGTCACACCAGTGAGATAAAACTATCAATTCTCCTCCAATTGTCAAGGGTGGCTTCGCTCTTCCACTATCAGGCAGGCATGCCAAAAAACGTATTCAAACACTATTTCCAACCAACAGATCAATGATGTGCATATGTACATTTCCAAAGGAAGCACACTGCAACTCTCCCCTCACTTGAAAAGGTCAGGAACAAGACCTTAAGCTCTTTCCTCGCTTGCTCTTGGGATTTAAATGAGAGCCATTGCTCTCCGGATTTGACCTGGAGTTTCACGGGGTATCGCATGCGAAAGGGCTTCCCAGCGGCAATCAACTTGGACACTGTCGGGTGTAGCTCCTGTCATTTTAACTGGACAGACTGTGGGAGGTCTTGGGTGATGCGGATTTTACGGCCCTCCCAAAGGACTTCCTGCAAGGTCTTGATTTTACTCAGGAAGAATTGCTTATCTTGAAAGTTGAGCAATCTAAAAATGATAGGTCGAGGGGAGCATCAGGAAGTGGAGAAGGGCAAAGAGCTCGATGGGCATGCTCAATAATATAGGTTGCATTATTAGGGGAAGGCCCAACTATTTTCTCACACAACTTCTGGACGAAAAGGATCGGATTGCTCCCTTCCTCTTTCTCAGGTATACCGATCACCAGAAGGTTATTCCTTCTGCTCCTTCCTTCTATATCTTCGAGTTTCTCCTCTAATTTCTTAAGTCTGCGGCCCATCTGGATGGCTTCCTGTTCCATTTCCCTTGCTTGACCTCCAGAGAAGTAATATTAGCCTCTGAGTCCCCAACACGAGCTGTTAAAGATTGTACCGACATTTTATTCTGCTGTAAGTCATCTGACATATCCGAAATCTATTCTTGTAAGGGCTGCATGATTTTGAGGACTCTCTCCTCCGACAGAGCTGTGGCAGACATGGCAGATTTGGTTCCCCCTGCAGCTTGCTGCTTTGGGCATTTTGCGGCCTTGTCCTTCTCGGGTGTCGGCAGGGGGGGGAGTGCCGCGGAGGGCTCTTCTTCATGAAAACATCCATTCCTTGCTCCCGGAATCCCGAGTCAATCGAATGCACAGAACCACTACTCGTAGACAAAATCACTTAACAACTGTAATCGACTTTCAGTGCAAATTAAAACACACAAATTAACAGCGGGAGAGTGGAGCAGCCGGTGAGTGCTGCTTCCCTTCAGGCTGCCATCACGTGACCCTGTCACGGTGATATTTAACAGTGCTGTGTCAAGGTCAGCAGTGTTAAATATTTCAGTCTGGCAACCTGCATTGCGCATATTACACTGGCACTGCACCAGTGGAAGTGGCCAGAGAGGAGTAAGGGGATACAGCACTGAAGTGCGGTGGTGGTAGGTGCAACTATCACAATATTTAGTACTGTATATGCAAATGGAGCCATAATGCATGCAAGGTGTTAATGCACCTATTTGGATATCATTATGGCCTCATTTGCATGCAGGTGTGCCGATCATCAGTAACTTGTCCCTGGTACTCTGTGAGGCAGTACCTGTCGGCTACCGATGCCCCCCCCGGGTGCTTCATGGTAATGCATCCCAACACTTGATCTTGGCTTTTCTATAAAAAAAATACCGCTGGTAGTAGAGTGGACCCTACCCCTTCACCTTATCGTGAGCTAACTGTATAAAATGTATCCCTCATGGCCCTGTTCACTCTACTTCCTCTCCTGATTGGGCTGGGGTGGCAGCTGCACTATAGCATCAGGGTTATTTTTATATAGAAAGCCCGCAATTGGGTGAGGGAGTGGGGTGCACTGGATCACCACGGATATATTTTTTATAGCAAAATCACAGTTGGTGAGGGAGGGCTGATGCTAACACATGGTAGCCCTGGAGCTTGGGTGGCCACCCACAGCTAGTGGCTGCCATATTATACTGTGCAATACTGCAGCTCCTCTGTGGTTGTCAGTTTTTTTTTGAGGGGGCCTCAACAGTGTGCAGCGCAAGTGCGGTTTGTGGTTGCAGATGCTCACGGTATCACGGTATCAATATCAGGATGCATCAAGCGTGCATAGGAGTGTTACTGTACCACAATACAACCCCAGTGAAAAATAATTGCTGAAATGTTATGTGGTACAATGGTAGTTACTGTTCATTGGATATGTTATATAATGGGAGCATTTCTGTTCATGCATCTTAATAGTTGTAATAATAACTACAGAATTAATAAGATAAAGCTGTTTGCATTTTTTCTGTGAAACTTAACAGAACAGAAATTCAGACATGTTACAGAACATGGCAGTAATGTACTATTTTGTGTGTACTTTTTGCAGGAACATGAGAATTTGGAGCTCAGGAGAGGTGTGCTTGGTGCTTGAGGCAGTCCTGGCACGGGGGAGTGCCTGTATTTTAATGCAGAGCATGAACCGGAAGTTGGACAGTATGTGGAGGCGCATAAATTCATACTTGCACGTGATATTAAAAGTCAGAATTAAAACTCCACTTCAGTGCAAGCGAAAGTGGAAGCTGTTGCGGCAGCATTTCTATCAGCTTAAACAGAGGGAGGAGATACCTGAAAATGATACATGCTGGTACTACCTTGGCTATGAGCTCTGGGAGGTGGCTGGAAAGCCAACTGCTGGGGAGCGTCTCACAAACCATAAGTAAAGCATCAATATTTTCCTAATAATGCAAGTCTGATATTCAGTACTCTGTATGCAAATAGAGACATTATGTATGCATGGTATAAATGGGTGATTATCATACCTTTATGGCACCATTTGAATTTTGTTGTGACAATTCCCAGTGAGCTGCAGCTGGTGGTCTGTCACGCTGTGCATGTTAGACATTCATGGCCATTGTTCTTTGGTAGCAAGGTGCCTGGACATCATATTGTGCACAGTCTAAAATAGGATGTTGTCATGGTGCACTATTTGATGTCTCCCCCACTGCTATCCAACGGCAGCTTTCTTGAATGCTATGAATTGCTTGTGTGCAGTGAGTCATAACCTGCAGACTGATTGGGGTTTCTTAAGGTATATCCATATCTGGTGGTGCAGTGTAGTCTGTCTCCAGTCCAATAATGGCCTGTGGCACAGCTGCGTGGCTTGCAGGTGGTGAGCTCTATAGTGGTGCTGAGTGGGCGGTTAGTAGTTCTGTGGAAGCAGTCAGTGCATGGGGTGTACCAACGGTGGAATGGTACACTACCACAGTACAATATTTTTGACATTGGGCATGATCGTGTTTCATGGAAGTGCTCAACTACCAGGAATAATGCTATGTTTACACTGCATGTGGCAGGGTTATAGGATGCTACAGTGTACCAGCAGATATGAATGTACAATTACAAATAGGAGAATCAGCTAGGCTTAAAGTCCATTGTGGTATCAGGCATGGGGTGGCAGTTAGGGGAGTGGCCATGACTGCTGGCTGCATGGCATATTCAAATGTATAGCACCACAATAAAGGGATTAGCATGATCTGTGCTGCGGTGCTAAATACCACCAACAAAAAACTGGCAGTAATGTAGCAGTGCCCCCCTCCCAGCATGATCCTGGACCTCCATAGCCACATTACTTTGATAATGTTCCTGGTGTTCTAGTGGTTCCCGCACCCCCCCCAAGCACAATCCCCAATCCTCGTACCTCCGTTAATGACTGCTTATCCCTGGTGTTCTACTGGTCTACCCACCCCCCAAGCATGATCCATGACTGCCGTAGCTATGTTAATATTATAATTTCACTGGTGTCGTAGTACTCCACCCATCCCCATGCACAGTTCCCAACTGCTGTAGCCGTGTTAATGACAGCATGTCCCAGCTGTTCTAGTGGTCCCCACACCCCCAAGCATGATCCCCAAACCCTTTACCCACATTAATTGAAGTACTTCCGTAGTGTTGTAGTGGTCCCCCCACCCCCAAAGCATGATCCCCAGCCCACATAGTTGTGTTAATGAGAGCATGTCTCTGGTGTTGTAGTGGTTCTCCCACCCACCAAGTGCAATGTGCGACCCCCGTAGCCACTTAGTTAAATTATTTTCTTGGTGTTTTAATGGTCCACACACCCCTCAAGCATGATCCCAAACTCTTGGTAGTTGCACAATGACAGGAATACCTGGTGTTGTAGTGGTGCCCCCCTGCCCAGAACTACACCACCCATCTTCCCGTACATAGACTAGGTACATCACCAGCAACCAGCTCAGACCTCTTCTCACCACCACAGCTGGCTGATGACTGTGGTATGCATGAGCGCTACTGCAGTCGCTGACCAGCCGTGGTGGTGAGAGAAGGGCTGACCTGTTTGCCAGCTCCTTACCTACTTGTATTGGAAGATGGACAGCACACTGCAAGGTGGGGGGTGGGAACAGTACAACACCAGGTATTGCTGTCATTTTGGGGCTACTGTGAGTCGTGGATTGTGCTTGGGGGTTGGGGGGAGTACTACAACTCCAGGGAAATAATTTAACTTCCATGGCTATGGGTTGGAATTGCACTTCAGGGGTGCGGGTACCACTAGATCACCATGAATATTCTGACATTATCGTGGCAATGAAGGTCAAGGATCACGCTTTGGAGGTGGGGGGACCAGTACAACAGCAGGGATATTCGGTCATTAATGTAGCTACGTGGTTGGGGATCATGATTGGGGGTGGGGACCACTACAAGGCCGGGAAATGATTACAGTAATGTGGGTATGAGGATCGGGGATTGCACTTGGGGGTGGGGGAGTGGGGGCACTACACTACCAGGGGAAAAAAGAATGTTATATGGTAGAACGGGGGTTGGGAGTCATGCTTCGGAGTGGCAGGTACATTATACTACCAGGGTGACTTGTGTGTATCAAGCACACATATGGGTGGGTTGTATACAGTCATACCTCCTGACTGTCACTACTATTCAGTGTGGTCCCTAATTTAGCCTCCAAATGTTCCTGTGTCCATTACAGAATATGTGTTACAGTGACAGAACAGTGGGGATTAATCTCAGACATTCATCTCATAATTGACTGTTACAGGCTGCAGCTGTTCCCGAAACTGCTTCTTAACACAAATCTCCTTATTGTATCAGCATTCTGAGTGCATAATTCTTAAACTGTGTCTGTGATTATGGCTCTTTGCCCTGATCCTTTGAAGCCTTGTCCCTTCTGTTGTTGTTCAAATAACATTCCAGTTCTCTCAGTTTACTGTTACTGAGTCTAGCAATCTCTATGTCTGATACAGATTTTAACTCTGGTGCTATTTTGGCCCACTGTCATTCAGTCTGTGTATCCTAATAAATATTTTTCCTGCACAATCATGTGGCTCTAGTGCAGATTCATTAATAAGGTAAGGTTAAATTACTTGTATTGCAGGGGCGGAGGTAACTTGTCATGTCAAGTCCCATACACTATAAATGACAATGCCTGATGTACAGGTGATAACCATGGTGTAATCATCTTTCGTGGTTGCTAGGGTAACTGTAAACCTCTTGAGCTGCATTGTTGAGGTTTACTGTTGCCGTAGCAACCACTCGAGGTGATTATACCATGGTTATCACCTGTACATCAGGCATTATTTTATATATCTTCAACTGTTGTCATATGCAAGTGTATACTGAGTATACAGTGCCTATTCAATTCAAGAACAATGGCTATCATATAAGTAGCACTGTTGAAGTGATAACAATTTAAATAATATTAATTACTTGTTTAATTGTAATATTCATAATAATACATTTGCCACTTAACATGGCTGTACCATAACTGCACAATACTTGATCAAGGAACATGTTAGGTTACAGATATATGTCAATAATTTATACAAAGTGGTCCTAAATAACTGACCATTCAAATTACACAGTTACTAAATCTCCTTTTTATGTTAATTTCACAGATAGTCAGAGGCGCTCCCCACCAGTTGCCGAGGTAGTCCCAGCACAGACAGAAGCTGTGGAGGCTGTGGACTCTGACTCAGAGAGTGTCATCTTTGTGGAGTCAGAAGGTAAGAATACACTTATATTGATAATGTTGACTGCCTGCTATCAGTACTTGTTGTGTATGACATTAGTAAACCTCTTTAAACAGTGAGGAACAGAGAGTGAAAAGTTTTCCCTGGGGCTATAATGAGCACTGTCCAACTGACAAAGTTAGGCCACAGCACAAACCATGGTATATTGAAAAGGAGTAAGTCTGGGGAAAAAGCTTCTCAGTATAGCATGGGAATGAGACAGCATTATCTGCACTTGGAGTGTAGGAAAAACTTAGACCTGGAATAAGACAGCTCTGAATATGGCAACAAGGATGTTCAACCCACGACATGTAAAACACTACATACAGATGAGAAGCTAGGCACAGGCTAACTATATGAACAATGTGTTTGCCAGGGAAATGTGTAGTCCTAGTACTGGTGCAGGCAGCAGTCTATGTGAAACTACATTATTTTAAACTCTTACATGTTTCCCAAACTGTTTGCGTAACACTAACATGTTGGTATGGGTTTACCGCGGAGGTAAACCATTAACAGGTGCGAACAAGTTTCCTTAACATTAAAGTTAGTCATCTTCAAAAGTAACGTGGAAATGAGCTTACTTAGGTAGTGTTAGTGCAAATGTCGAAATTAGTATCTCATTGTGCCTTCACTATCATGCTGTTTGCACTGGGATAATGGTGTGTAGCACTGCACTAAACGTGCAGAAACATCTTGGCACTGCACAAACAGTTAGGGGTTATATTATACAGTTTTGAACACTGTAGTTTCATATGTGTTGCTGCCTTCTGCTGTACTATTACAACACAGCATACACACAGATGGTGGTGGTGGTGCTGTGTGCAACTGTTATACTGTTGCGTATGGTACACTACACAACAGGCAGTACAGTACCAAGGTGGTAGTGGTGTGTGGGAACAGCACTGAGTATGGTGAGTAGGACACTTGTGATGACTGCAGTATACACAGTGACAGGCTCATCATGCAGGTGTTTACTGACAGTTCACATTACTGTTATGTTGTCGCGTGACCCACATCTGGTGCACCTCTGGAATGGCATGGTCACAGTGACATATACATGTACAACTTTGTGTGCTATGACACTTGAACAGCTGTGGCAAGAGAGTATGCAATATCAGAAAGATGCAGTGTTTTTTACAGTATAAGAAATAGTAAGCCATATGAACTGTGTGATGTGTAGTAGGTTTGTGGCCAAACCTGTTTTCTGCAGAATATGGCAAGCCATACAGTCTACCCACAATATCCTCTATGACCTCAGAGTGGTACATGTGAATGCTAGCGGGTGTTGATGTGCACAGAATAGTGGTCTGCAGGTAACAGTATGACCTGCTTTTTAGTAACATTGACTACCTTATGAAGTACAAATGGTAAGTATCAGTAATAAAGAGCATTTGTTTGTTATGTAGTGGGGTATGGAAAGTCTGTTACCTTGTTAATTACAACACATCACATGACTGTGATAAATGCTCCAGTATACTGACTGTTACAGTGTAATTTAAGAATAAAAAGAGAAAAACAAGTTGCAGATTTAACTTGGGATGGGTTATTCAAAAGGGTTGCATATGGTGCAATACAGTTTCAACATGCGCAAGCCACTGATGCATCCCAGTGCAATATTCAAAAAGGGATTATGCACTCCACAAATTCTGATGCGCCGTGGCACATCATTAATGTATGTGATGGAAGTAAAGGTGATTGTGCCTATACATACTCTGCACATCTCGATATTCAGACCTGCATGTGGTGAGCATATTCAGGTGCAACCCATACTTGCGTCACACACACTAGAGTGAAATGAAAAAAGGAACAATGGCTGCCCAAACACAGGTGAGGTGCTGTATTGCACGGTGCAAGACAGGAGCTGCTAGCTGTGGATGCAATCTGACCTCTGGTGCTATTGTGTGTCGCCGTTATACCCTCCTCCCCACATGCAGAATGCCAGGCTATGCATCGGTTTACAATCCCTGGTGGCCCAATCAACCTACCCCAAGCCAATTTTGGCTCTACTGATCTAAATATATCCCTGGTGGACCAGTGCACACTCCATCTTGCACAATTCTTGTTTTTCAATGATATATATAACACGGGTCATACAGTGCAGTCTTGCCAGAAGCAAATCATGTGCTTCACAGATGAATCAGCACCCCTAGTGGCATAGTGGTCACATCCAGCCCGATTGTGGGTAATATGCTGAAGCAGTACTGTGGTGCATAGTGGTACCTACCTACCCACCCAGACAGTCACTACTGCCACCCCACTCCACCTCCCTGAGTGTTGGGCAGCAGTTATCTACCTGCAAGCCAGCTGGTTGACCACACACTGACACCATACAGTATGACTGTACATGCATTGGTACACAGTGTTGGCCAATAGGCGTGTTGAATGTACTGTAGTAGACAGTCCCAATGTGTTAATGAAACTATTGATTCACATATTAGGACTGTGTAGTACAGTACAGTGTGTACGATCATTGGGCCATGTTGTGGAGCAATGGGAGTACAGCCATACTCTATGCTATCAGTCAGTGGGTGTGTAGCCACTTTGCAGGTGGGGAGC
Organism: Neoceratodus forsteri; assembly: GCA_016271365.2. Taxonomy (NCBI): domain Eukaryota; kingdom Metazoa; phylum Chordata; order Ceratodontiformes; family Ceratodontidae; genus Neoceratodus; species Neoceratodus forsteri. The sequence goes on from CM028133.1 coordinate 999,093,466, forward strand.
TGGTCTCTGCTGCTGACTGGGGGAGGGAGAAAGGTGGCATGACACAGTGGAAGGGTTGGTAGGGGGGTACCACTATTGACCAATATACTGTTTCATTGTATTGCCTGCAGTCGGCCTGGATGCAGGCACTGGGCCAACAGGCATAATGATTTATCCATTAAGGTCACAATTAGGCTGTGAGAAGGGTCCACTGTACCTTCAGGGTTAAGTATATCATGGTAAATCTGCGGTTGGGCATGGGCTGGAATCCACTGGAACATCACAGTTATATATATCATGGAAAGCCCATGAGCGGGTGATAGGCTATGGTTCACTGCACCACTACAGATATTTGTATACAGTAAGTCTGTGATTGGGTGAGCGGTTGGTTGTACTTGACCAGCAGGAATATTTTCATATACTAAGCCTCTGAACGGGTGAGGGGGTTGGCTCCACTGGACTACCAAGGATACTTTTAATGTTTTTGGGTTTTTTTTGTTCTTATTTTTATCTCCCGGGCCACTGGTCTGCTTACCTGCATGTCCTGGCATCACCCGCACATCTGTCCGGCCACTGACCCCCCTGGAACTTCCCCCGGCCACCTAATTAGGCCCCGCGACTACCCCCGTGGCTTACCTCCCGCGGTGGGGGGGGAGCACTCCCTCTGGAGCTCAACCCACCCAGTCCAGATCCAGCATTGTCACATGCCCAGGTACCGGGAGAGTCCAGCGCAGGGACGGCCATCATGCCACCACAACCAGTGCCCTCCTTTTTCCACCTTTTTCACCCCCCCATGTTGGCAGGCATGCACTGACGCCAATGGCCCGAGCGTGCACGCTTCGGCCCGCGCTCTTGGACCTGCATCAGCCTCCGGCTACATTTGTGGTCCCAGCAGTTGAGGTACCTCCGGTCTCCACCCGGGGGTCCCTCCTGCACTGGGATGCCCCTGGATCCCCCCCCAGGGAGAGGAGAGCTGTCCTACGGATGCTCGATCTTACTCCCTCCCCACTGACCCCCAGCTCCCCGGACTCGTTCCCGAACCCGGGTCGCTGGCGTGATGCGAGGTGTGGCATCCAGCACCTCAACCCTCAGTGCCACCGGGCCGGCGGATACTTTTAATATTGGAAGACCGTGATTGGGCTAGGGGGTGCATTGCTGCTGAAGGGCATGGGGCGTCAGTCTCCAATGGCTGCTGCATGGCAGCACACCAGCCACAAGTCACTGGGAATTGGCTTGCTTGCATACAAATGGGGCTAGAATGACATAGAAATGGGCCCATTTCCACTTTACTTGCAATATGGCAACATTTGGATGTCCACCGCTGAGTATTGTGGTTGATGTGTATAGTAGAACAGCACTTGTGTGGTGTCATCCCTCTACTATTGTCTGTCGACTTCCACTGGCACAGTGCTACTGTGCCATGCATGACGCAGGTGGCGCAAGTGCCAGATTCAATGGTACTGAGCCACAGCACAGCACTGTTGGATACTGCTGTGTCAACTTTTTGGCACATCCCAGTACTGCTGCAGCAAGGCTTCCACCACTATTTGATGCAGTGTGAATATTCCAGCCCTCCTGTGTAATGCAGTTTGTATAGTACTACTTTAAAGATGTTCTACACTGTGACATATAGAATTGTAACATATAGTTGGATGCCAGTATTACAGAATATGATCTGTATGTAATACAGTGAAAGGTTTGTTAGATATTGAAATATTTCAATCATTATAATTAAATAACATTCTGATATTTTTTATAGTGGCCAGGGAGGCTGTGGTCATCTTAGTGGTGCAGGTGAAGCAGGAGGAGAGTGCTACTGCAGAATGTAAGTATTACATCAGAAGCATACAGTTGACATCTTATGATAACTACATTGTTACAGCAAGTTACATCCTACTATATGGTAATTGAATGCAGAATCATCATAACTTTTTGTATATTGTTCATGGACAGTATTATTTAAGGGTTAGAGGCCAGTATCTAGTGTGTGATGCACAGTACAAACTGGTAACTGCAAATTAAAATTGTCACTGTTCAAACTGTGCCTGATGGATTGTTCATAGTAAAACAAGAGTCAAACATTGAGAGATACAGAGTCTATATAAAATTCGAACTAGTACTTTAGAACATTTACTGTTGCTTTACATTCTACTATTTTATGTTCTGAAGAAAACCAAAAGAATGTGTTTTATTGTATTTATTGTTTGGATTTGGTGTCGCTTAACAATATGTATACAGGTCATGTCTTATTAAAAGAGTTGGTGATAGCACTCAGAAGTCTGATATTGAAATGCTAAACATTAGCTGTAAGATACCACATTTAAGATCAGTAGAAGATGCTTCTTAAATCTTTGTTGTCAACAGGTACAGCTCAAAAGGGATTCTGACTTGTTGCTATGTTTCAGAAATTATTGTAAAGAACGTTAACTAATATGTACTGACTGACATTACAGTGTCAGGGTATACAACAGACACATACTATTAAGAACATGTGCACAAAAACAGTACATGTACATGTGGTAGTTACACAGACCTTAGAGGATGAAGCAATTTCATTTGTTTTACACCTTACTGTGTTATACACAGTTACCAATCATTGCATGAATCAAGAATGTGATACAGAAGGTTATATACAATATAAATGTAGCACATGCACAATTTCTGAAAACTCACGGAAGTAATTTACTTACAATATATCACATGTGAGAGATATGATATACAGACTAACAAGAGTCAATTTCTCCAAATTACCACTTTAATGAATGTCCCTAACAATACAGATCTATGTCTACTTAAAATATACTGTATACAGTAAAAAAACACAACATTATTAGATGAAACACAAGAAAGAAAGCTGAATATTCCCAATTACATATTAATGGATATTTTTTTGTCTTTTTACAGAACAAGATCGTAAGGAGACCTACAGTGTTCACTGCTGCTGTGTGTGCAAGCTCGAGCAAAAGATTGATGGCATAAAGGAAGAAACTGCTGCGCTGTGGGAGGGGCAAGAGAAATTATTGTCCTTCTTCGTGGCACAGCAGGCGACCATTAATCTTATGCTCGAGCCTGTGGACACAGCAGCAGGTGGCAGTGTACCAAATACCACAACTTAACCTGCAACACCAACACCAAGCCTTCCTGGCACAGAATAACCAGCCTCCACAGCTTCACTGGTATCTCCCCCTCCCCATGCTGCAACAGCTTCCACTTTCGCTGCTCCTCCACATACTGTTCAACTTTCGGACTGGACTACCTCAATCAGCAGTACACCTCTTTTTGTAATGGATAGTATATGTACTGTTTATAGTTTTATTATTTCTTAATAATAATTCAGTTTTATTTCAAACCTTTCACAACGATTCTTTTCATTCCATTTTTTTAAACAGTTGTAATTATCTTAAAATGTTTGTATTTCTTATTTTTGTTTTGTATTATCTATTTTTGTATGAAAGAAAGATTTTATATTTTTTATAACATTTAATATTTTATATGATTTATTTTAAAAAATAATTATACACTATTTTCTTACCAAAAACATTGCTTGTGTTTCATTTTTGCTTTATGGGGAGCATCTAGTAAAAATGTATAATTTCAAACTATTGCTTTCACTGATATGATAACAAGGGTGTTACACATGATATTCTATAACTGAGTGAAAACATCGTAACAGCCTTATGCTAATCTCTTATTTCAGATAGCTGTAGAGCTCAGCAACATGCTGTTCAATACTTCGCATTGTTTTAAAACATGTTTTTATTATTATAACAAAAAGTGAGTACGACAGATTATGTTGATGGTGAGTTAATAACTATGTAAGGAGATATCACACTTGGGCACATGTTGTGCCATAATACAATGCTACAAGGTCATAACCAGACTGTGAACATAATTGTTGACCAACCTTTATTGTCTAATTAGCAAAGAATGGCATTTGTCATGTAGTACAAGATAGGAGACACATCACAGTTCACCAAACTTAGACTGTGAAATACATAGTATTTCTTATCACTGCTTTTCAAAAAGGTATATTAACATGTATACAGTTCTTTGAACACTATCTTTAAAGTTAAGGTAGAGAGGTACAACATGAAAAAATATGGAGATCTGTAACTATGTTTGAGACAAACATGGCACCACATGCTGTGTTCTATCACAATAGTACCAGTTACTGCAAAATCAAAGAATGTGAAAAACCAGCAAAATATTATTTTGTGTGTGGTATTCCAATGCTAAGTACATGGAAATGAAAAGCAGTACCAGTTATGCTCATGTGGGTAGAATAACAAATTGACATGAATCAGATGGAATCAGTACAACTGTTCCACACTTCTGGCAGCACCATATGATTAGCTGTGTGATATACCAATGGTAGGTGTAACACAAACAAGTGCAGTAAGAGGTGTGTACATTTTAATACACTGTGAAATACAGATGACTGAAATTTTGAAAGTGTAAATTTTCTACACATGTTGTAGCATTACATCATTTTCTGTTGTAACATACAATAGTACTTATGATGTAATAGAAAGGACACACAGCTATGGACACATTGGTACAGTGTCAGCACACATATCAATCTGATAGCTGATAAGGACTGTTTGGGCCACCTACTCTGCCCATTTCCCTAGCTAATAGATACATTCCAGATGCTACTTAAGCAACAGCCTACTTCCTTGTACCCCCTACAAGAATCGTCTTATGGCTATAGCATGCATTATTGAATTCCCCCACTCTATGACCTCCTCAGGAAGGCTGTTGAATGCATGTACAAGACTCTCTGTAAACAAATACTCACATTTGGTTGGAGCCTTCCCTCCTCTATCTTCAGATTATACCCCCTTGTTCTTTAACATCTCTTTTCTGAAAGATGCTACCCTCATGGGACTTGGTTGATTGCCTTGAGGTATATATTACCTGCTGTCAGTAATACACCATTAAAACCACAATGCCATGATATCATTCATTCTGTGTCATTAAATCTTACCTATTACACAAGTGAAAGCAGTAATAGTAATGCATAACTTGATAGATATCCAACACATTCAGTAAAAATACCACCAACGGCTTAATCTGGTTCAAGGTCAGTTGGCATTCATCTGTATCCCCTTCCCCCGGGTCGTGCCTGAAAATAGGCAGGATTTGTCTAGCGCACTTACCCGGTCAACAAAAGCTAAATAAAAAAATAAATAAATAAACAAAATATTATGTGCTCATAGGACAACCCAAGTATCGATGTGTGTCACATTTCATCACTGTGGGTGTAAATGTTAGTTCTGGAATTTTTATTGCACTTACCATTGATAACTCATACATGAAATCATGTGGTGGGTTCACAGCACACCAAAGGTCCGCACTCCCACCACTGTATGCATACTGCTAATTATTTGCTGGTAGTGTAGGGCCTAAAGTATGTGCTCTATGACCACTGCATTCACACACCAAATCATGTGGTGGGAATGTGAGGTCAGAAGGGCATGCAGTAGCAGCACTGCATCCATACAGGTACTCATGTGGTGAGAGTGTGGATCTTGAAGGGCCCATCCCCCTAGCACTGCATCCATATGCCAAATCACATGGTGACACTGCATGACCTGGAGGACCCACACTCCCACCACAGTATCCATACACCAAATAATGTGATGAGAGTGTGGCAGCCAAAGGGGTCAGAGTACCACCACTGCATTCATACAGCAAATGATGTGGTGGGACCATGCGGCCTCACCACCACATTTCCATTTACAAGTTATACTCCTCATTCTCAAAAAGAAGGGAAATTCATGGCAAAAAATTCCATTTAATGAATCAGTTAGGGTTGTTCCACAGTGACAAAAGTGAGGAAATTCGCTGTTAGGGTTGAAAACCCTAACTCTGCATTCACCCCGTCACTCACGCAACACCACACACACACACAGACACACACACACATATACATATACAAGTAGCTAGGAGGACCAAGGCAACTCCTAAGTGTGGTATGCTGCATGCACCTGCAATCAGGGATGTGTACATTTGGTGTACATGGCCTCAGTTTTGCTGTGGATCTCCACTGAGCATGCTGTACCTGGTCGGGTGGGTGGGGATGTCTTGTAGTACATTTATACAGATGTATTTTATTTCTGTCACTGGTTGCTGGTTGTCTGTGATTGGTTGTGTTGCCTTGGTCCTCCCAGCTACTTGCATGTGTGTGTGTGTGGTGCTGGGTGGGGTAGGGGGTGAATGCGGAGTTAGGGTTTTCAACCCTAACAGCAAAGTTCCTCACTTTTGTCGCTGAGGAACAACCCTAACTGATGCATTAAATGGAGTTTTTTGCCATGAATATATATATATATTTTCATTGCAAATAGCTCTTTTAATGCATCGGTTAGGGTTGATTGTATCCCTACCCCAACAAAAGTTTGGAAATTCGGTGTTAGGATTGCCAGCCCCTACTGCCCCACCCTCCACACACCAAAAGGTGTCGACGTGTGCATTGGGGTCATCACCCTAACTCTCACCTATTCCATTAATAAACAAGCTGATGTGGTGCAGTATAGGAGAATGGGGTGAGAGTTAGGCCCAATGACCCCAATGCACATGCAGACCCCTGTTGATGTGTGGGGGGTGAGGGTTAGGGTGGAGCAATAGGGGCTGGCAATCCTAACACCAAATTTCCAAACTTTTGTTGGTGTACAAACAACCATAACTGATGCATTAAAGAGTTTATTTGCAATGAATTTCCCTTCAGTTTGAGAGAGTTTAATGTAAATATTAAGTGGTATGTCACTGTGGGAGTGCAGGGCCCTTTGGGCCCTGCGCTCTCATAATGCTGAAATTCAGGCATGCTGTAAAAAATGACAGATGTACTGCTCATGAGGAGGTGTGACAAAATGTCAATGCTGTAAATATGCAGTGAAAATAATACAAATGTGCAAATTTATGAGCATGCATTGAAACTGTGCACTGCATGCTCATAATGCAGTAATTTTGGGGATTTGTTGCACTATATTTTCAACATTTATTTCTTTGGGACCTCCCCTCATCAACACTGGCATTCTGATTTTGTTAATCCATCCTAAAAGTTGATTTCGCTCAGCGACCATACCATTCTGCACCACAGGTGTGAAGACACATTCCAAGCAGGATGTGTAAAATGACAGCTTTAGTGTTCATGAGGAGGTGTGATAAAATGTCAATGTTGAAAATCTGGAGTGAAAATATAAAAAATTTGTGAATGTACAAGCGTACACTGAAACTGCTTAACGCATGCTCGTAACATGGTCATTTTGGGGATTTTTTTCACAAACTTTTCTACATGCTTTTTTGGGGTCCTTCCCTCATGAGCACTGGCACTGTGATTTTGTTAATCTGTCCCAAAAGTTGATTTTGCACAGTGACCACACCATTCTGTGCCACAGGTGTGAAAACATGTCCTGGGCAGGATGTTCAAAATGACATTTGTACTGTTCATTAGGAGTTGTGAAAAAATGGCAATGTTGTAATTATTAAGTGAAAATATTAAAAATTGGTGTACTTATGAGCGTGAGTGGAAACTGTGCAATGCACACTCATAACATAGTCATTTTGGGGTATTTTTCACCAAATTTGCAACATGATCTTTTTGGGACTCCACCTCATGAACAGTGGCACTGTTCTTTCATGAATCAGTTCCGAAAGGTGAATCGATGCAGCAACTGTGAAATAACCTTCTGAGACAGAGAAATGAAATGACAGTGTCAGTGTTCATGAGGTGGGGTCCCAAGAACCCCATGTTGAACATTTGGGACAAAAATTCCAAATAATGGCTGAGATATTAACCTAAGTTGAACCCCACTCCCCCCACTGATTCCCATTATATGGCTTACCTTCGATTTTTTATTTTGTGGTTTAGTTTTGAAGAGAGCAGATGTGTCTCTGGTCCTGAGAAGATCACTGTTCCCAACCTTCGGAGGCTAAGTATGGGTGAAGGGGTGCAGAGAGTTGGGTGCTCAGTAGGAGGGGGAATGTGGGGAGAGGGAACTGGGGAGACAATGATGGACCATTTTCTTTTTCATAGGGAAAAAAGACAGCAATGGATGGTTTTCTTGCATTACAGGGAAAGAAAAAAGTTTTTGGCAGATTGGGGTGGGCTCCCAGTGTGCCACCTGAGTTTTGAGGGGCACATGCTGCTGAAAGGGGGATTGGGCACCCCTGTTGGCAAGTTCATAAAAAAAACATAATTGGCACACTGGTGTGGGCTCCAGTGTGCCACATGATTTTGAAGGGGGGCATGCTGTTGACAGGGTGTTTGGGACCCCCCATTGGCAACTCTAAAAAAAAATCCATCATGTTTTGCCACACTGGGGTAGACTCCCAGTGTACCACATGAGTTTGGGGAGGATTGGGCACCCCCGTCAGCAAGTGTTTTTTTTTTTATGTTTTGGACACACTGGGGTGGGTTCCCAGTGTGCCATGAGTTTTGGGGTTGAGGGGATACATGATTCTGACACAGGGACTGGGCACCCTAATGTCAGAGCAGTTAGTGTACTGTGCACAGAACAGGAATTTGATGCAGGATTCAGCATCAAATAAGAAAGACATCAGGTCCCCAACCTGTTTTCCTCATTTTGTTAGGTAAACACTTGTGTTTGCCTAATGGGGGCAGAGGAACAGGGTGGAACAATTACTTTGTCCCAAAAGAGGCCACAAAAGGATTTTTTTACAGAGTAGAATACTGCCAGTGGCTTTACACCTTCGCAAATGTGAAAGTGCTGCATCAGTTTCTTTCGAAAATTGTGACAGTGGGGGGCCAATTCTGAAGTAAGCATTTTGTGTGCTCTGATTAAAAATCTGATGCCTTCATTGTGTTCCCTGGCCCCAGATTTGGTAAACACGACAATCGGTGTTTACCTAGGGCCATTATTTTTCAATGGTACCCATTTTTAGCTGCTGCTAACTGAAACAAGATGGCAGCCGTTACTTTTGCAAATAGGGCATTTGTGGAAGCTGGCTGCAGCTCTCAAAAGGAGACACGTATATTTTTCCCATTGACTATAATGGGAAACTTATTTTTTTTAATAACGTTTGAACAGTTTAATATTTTTTCACCATTAGTGACCCAGACTGCATCTTTCTTGAAGATTTCAGACCAAACGGGCAAATTGTAAGTGCGGTAGCCATGAGGAACGAAATGCACCAAAACCCCATTCTTTTGTGTTTTGGGATGTTCTGCAGTTCCACAACTGCTCATCTGACCATAATGCAACTTGCTAGATCCAGAGATCTATGGCACCAGATTGTTCATGCAAAATTTCAGGAAAATCTGTCATGCAGTGACAAAGTTATTAAAGTGCAAAATGTGAGGTTTAACATAGAAGTCGCCAGGGAATCCTAGCTATACTGGCACTACTGTGACAGTATAATTTATATTCATTGCAAAAAACTCTGTTAATGCATTAGTTAGGGTTCTTACTACAGTGACAAAAGTTTGGAAATGCGGTGTTTGGGTTCAATACCCTAAATCCATATTCCCCCCCACACACACACACACACGCACATATGCTAGCAGGGGAAGGCCCAAGGCAACACAACCAATCAGAGACAACCAGCGTCAAGTAACAGAAATAACATACAACTCTCTAAACATACTGCAAAACATATCCACCATCATGGTCCACCAACTATATGAGTTCTGCTGTCATCCAAGTGCCTTGGGGATACACACACATCCTGGGCAACCATGGGTAATGGCCCACAGTAAGCATTTTTGTGTTACAAACATCAATAACAAGACTTAAGCAGATGCTATATTTAAATAGTCAACACATGATGAAATGCACAGTATGTTATCTACAGATAGCTATATTGGAAATGAGAGTTTTGTTAACCATACCAAAAGTCATTGGATATTTGCATTTTTTTCTGATAGAATTAATCAGTCCTAATAACAAAGGGTAGTAATAATAAAAGTAACATTTAGTAGAATAGTTTACAAGTAACATCTGAAAGCAACAGTTCTAACATAGAAAGCTAACCATAACATGCTGTGAATGAGTATTTCAAGGTAACGCACCACTATAACAACATGTGATGGTGTGAGTTTCATACCTGACCATTAGCTGAAAAGTACTATGTATGTGTCAGCTGTATCTTTACTGCTACTACATGCCCATGCGGTAGCAGTGATACCTTCCATGAGCCAATTGTTGAATAATGACACATAAAAATAAATAGTTTGAAAATTTGTACAGACTAAGTTTCATTGTATGAAGAAGATATGCCAGCAATAATGTGTCATCATACTGTGCTGGCTTCAAAGAGTCAATCATACTGTTTAGTTTTTTTCTTACATAGTGTTATGTGAAATGACTACAGTGTTGTGATTATTTTACTTACAGATGTGACTGACTCATACACTATCTTACAATATTCAAATGAAGTTGTAACAAAGTAATGAAATTGTATTGAATACTATTATTGTATACCATGGCATTAATAATTCTTTTTTTTTTATGTAACTCATACTGTTTATTATCATATTATTGTGGTGCATTTACCATGTTATGATGTCAGCAATGAGACACAATGGGGTGTGCATTAGACAGTTGTAACACATGGCTAGGGTGCATAGTGAGGCACAAGGCTGCAGGCTGAGTGCATCCAATCATCTAGCCATGTGTTACAAGTATCTAATGCACATACCCAGAGTGGCTTATTGCACTTATAAAATGGTTATGTGTATTCTACATGTGGTTTCTAGTTTTAGCCTTGCATTAGACACTTGTAACGCATGATTAACCTCCAATCAGACAGCTTGAAACACTTTGTCCATTACATAAATAGCAGTAGCACTTGTATTCAATTATTGATGTAGTAAATGTTGATAAATCTAGTTGTATTATGCGGCAACACATGACAAGCTGTTTACATTGTTGGATGATGCTTCTGTCATTTTCAAATAATTACACATATCTGTTAGTAATAGTTATTCTTAACTATGTTCTGTCAATGTTTGCTATGAAATTATGATAACAATAGGTGTCTTACAATACAGCAGTATTGTAAGTAGTGTTTTGATATGAGATATTCATATAAGTAGAGATTTTATACCCTCATTGAAGTACATTGTCCAATTTTGTAAGACTGATTAGATAATACACTTTCACAGGATTTAACCATGTTCTGTGAAACAGTGAGTCATGTGGGCCATCATCCATGGTTGCCCAGCATGTGTGTGTACCCCCAAGGCACTTGGATGGCAGCAGAACTCATAAAATTGGTGGACCATGATGATGGATGTGTCTTGTAGTATGTTTAGAGAGTTGTATGTTATTTCTGTTACCTGCTGCTGGTTGTCTCTGATTGGTTATGTTTCCTTGGGCCTTCCCCTGCTTGCATATGTGTGTGTGTGTGGGGGGGGTATGGAGTTAGTGTTTTGAACTCTAACACTGCATTTCCAAACTTTTGTTGCTGTAATAAGAGCCCTAACTGATACATTAACCGAGTTATTTGCAATGAATTTCCTGCCTTTTTGAGAAAGCATAATGTCACACTTCTGAGTTTTTAGGAGCATGAGTCCTATGGGGCCAGAGCAATGCAACACTAGAAAATCTTCTCCCTAGTGGTGTCTTGCTAAGTATGCTGCCAAACATACAAACATTGTGTTACAGTACTACAAATAATGACAGTTGTATCAAAATATTTATACAGTTTATTTTACTTTGATTTTTTTTGTACCTTTTTGTGTCTCAGTGAAAATCATCTGCTATTTGTTGAATCTTTGCCATTTGTGCAGAGTCTCTTGTATCAACGACAGACATAGTTATGCATTTTCATGTGCAACAATATTGGACATTTTAATTTCCTTGTTGAACTGCTCTCAGCTATTTCCAATTTACATAGATTATAAACATATTGCAGAATTATACATAGTTGCTGATTTTTATTTGTAAGATTTGCTGTATTGTCACAGTGATTTACTGCTGTTGCAGTTAAAACACAATACTAAAACCTTATACCATGACCACCTGTTTTTACTAAGTGTAATAGATAGGTGTACTGAAAACCAATGCACTTATGTTGTACACTGTATTTTAAAAAATGGAACTTAAATACCATAACTGTGATGTAATAGACAAGTGAAAACACAACACAGGTAGGCAAGGTTTAAAAAAAGGATTTATTTCCAAATTATTAGGTGATTAAAAGGCCCTAATTGAAAGCCACTTTGAGAAACACAGTCAGTCTTGCAATGCAATATTGAAAAAAAAAATTAAATTTGTAAAAGTGAAGCATATACTTATTCCTTGCTGTACATGAAAGTAAACATCAGGTAATAATTGCATACCGCAGACATGTGTGCACACATTAGTATAAATTAAACGTTTATATTGCTATTGTCACTGCGTGAATGAAAGTGTCAATGTTCCTGGAGTGGGTGAAAAACCAAATGCTACATGTTTAGCAATAATAAGTGAATGAATTATCAGAGCAAACCAAAATAGAACAATAGTAGTAATGCTAAAATACATAAAATACATAAAATATTGATATATATGTGTATACATATCTATATATATACACATAGATGTATATATATATATATATATATATATATATATATATAGATGGAGAGAGAGAGAGAGAGAGAGAGAGAGAGAGAGAGAGGATACATAGATGCATTTGGAAAATTCTCACTTGACCCCTCAATTGAGGTGATCCAGAAAATAATCAGGAACATGACAATCAGTTGTTATTAGTGCAAGTGTCTGATTTACAATAGTTAACAGACATATATGTAAATAGACAATAAATCACATGTTAGAACAAACAATAAAACAAACTAAAATATCTCCATGAACTATAATGGCACACTATATAAATGAGTAACTTCCAAGATAACAGTAAAATAACTAGTAACATGAGCATATCACCATGTAGCCAATAATTGTAAAATAGACAAATTAATAATATGTTAAGAAATTATTTAGTACTGTGGACAGTATATGCAACATGAACAACTCATAAGTATGGCAGTGGTTGTTATGAATCTGATAACAAATCTATAAAATGGAAGTACATATGCATCCTGCTGTTATTATAATTATTAAGGCTGTGCATGGGCCAAATAGAATTTTCTGAATGCCACAAATGGTAGGCTTCTTGAATATTTGGATGCATTTTCCAAACAGTTCACTACTCGGCCACTATTTGGGAACTACTATTCAGTGAGATTTCCAAGTCTCACAGAACTTTGTTGGCCAATCAAAAACTGGTTCTTGAACTCAAAGGCAAGCACACCATATGACTTCCTCATTCTCAGCTGGTAGAAGACAGGAGACAGTGGTTTCTGAGATTTGCTCTGCAGTACTTTTGAGACCTTAAACTTGCTAAAAAAGAAATAGATTTTTGCTTCACAGGCTTTTTTGGGTCAGTGTAGTTTTTTTGATCAGTGTCAGAAAAGCTGTTTGGCTTTCTAATAGATATTTTGTCCGTATTGTTGTACTCAGTTACAGGGACTAGGAGGTCTGTCTGCTTCTCTATTGTGGTCTGACATGGCTTCAGTGTGATTTTTTTGGGTGAAGCACATTTTATTTTTGTGTTTTGTTTTTTTGCTGTTGTCTGGTTCCAGGCTGGGTACCCTGCATGATCGATGAGGGTGTCTGCTAACTCCCCCTCCTGCAGGTCACTGCTTATGATTTGCTGTATATGTGCATACTGTTTGATTTTGTGAGGCTTCACCCTGCATGTGCATGTTTAATATATTTTTTCATGAAGCAGGGCCACACGTGTGCACAGCTGTATGCACACAGATTTTGAAACAAACCTCTTCAGTTCTAAGCCACTCAGGCTTGACTCACTGAATTATTATAGTTAGTCCTCTGGTTCTGGGGACAGATCCCTGTACACATCAGAAGTGTGTTGGCTGACTCCTTCCCCACCACTTTTACAGCCCACTGCACACAATTAACCTGTGCTTGAGAAAAATTACCCCCCCCGTGAGTCTGTGCATTGTGTGTGAACAGCTGTGCACATGCATTATTTTGTTTGTTTGTTGTTGTCTTGTTAATTAAACCACTGCACTTGGTGGGGCAGGCCTGCCTTACTGAGTTGACTGTATGTCATCTGTCTGTTCCTTGCTCAGTTCCATGTTTGACTAAATAGGTTGCCCTTTTCTTCTTCCTTCTTAGTAGTAGTGTTTTTCTTTACTGCTACGTTTTTGTGGAGCAGTATAACTGGAAAGGTTGGTGTATTACTGTAGTTCCACAAGCACTAAGTAAAGCATCACACACACAGGTACTACATAGTAACAGTTTGTGTTTCACCCAGTAACCACTAGTGACCTGATCCATCATGTCTTTAGCAATCTTGCAAACATGCTTGGTCCAGCCGCAGCAAAGCATCTGCTCCGCTGGCCCCAAGTGGCGAGGGACAGGATGACAGACCCACAAACATACAGCACATTGAGGCAATTACTGCTAGTGTTGTCCCTGGACTGCCAAACCCTCAAACAATCTATGTAGAACAAAGGAAGCACCCGGGGGGGGGGCAGTAACAAAATACAGTTAAGAGCAGTGGAGCATAAAGTTGCCAATACATTTGTTTGTGCTAAGGCTGGAGGATGCCAATATCAACCTGTTGCTTTGAACAGAACCTGGTCTTTGACAGGGTGCATGTCGGAACGTACAAACACACTATGAATATACAACCCTTAAAGAAACACACACCATAAATAAGTGAAGTTAAAATTAATGCTACTGAGCTGCCCTTGTAACAAAACAATCCGCAGCTAACATACCCAAGAATGAAACACTGCATCAAGATTATAAAACAGTTGATGCAGTGGTGCCAGACAGTACTCAATGCAGTATCTTGCAAAATTACTGCAAAATACTACGGTATGCTGCAAGGAGCAGTGCAATTTCATGGCAATTAAGCCGTGTAGTCATCCAATATTTTGTTTTATGTTATTTACTGCAAAGTACTGAATTGCATCTTGTCTTGCTCCCCTGTATATTATTGATACATAATACAATTTCTGAGAAGGTGGTGAGATAGACTACATAGACAATGGCATACAGGTGTCTCTCTTTATTCAGCGGGCTAAAATATTGTTCTCCCCGAGCAAGCCTTTTAGTTCTTGCAGCACTGGTAATAGTACTACTGCCACTAATACCATTAGTAGTACTACTGCTACAAGTGTCACCACCTGTTTCATCTGTACGTTCACTGTCAAATCCTGTTGTGCAGTAGTGGGTGGGCATTAGAGCATATATGCTTTGTGCAGGAAGTAGCAGACACCACCACCAGTGTTCCCATTGCTACCACTATGGCTGCTACATCAACAGCCAGTGTGCTTCCCACCACCACTGGTGTCATTCTTTAAGCAGCCATCCTTTCAGTTGTCACCACTACTGCAGCCACTGCTACAACTATTCCTATGTCAGTGGCCAAAGCACCTTCTATCCTGTGTCTGTGACCATGAACACCCTCTAGTGCTGACCCAATGCAATGCTTGATATCATTTTCTGAGTGCTATGTGTGTGGTGTGGTGGATCGAGTGTGCCACATGATGCTTGTATTGCATTAGTGAGAGCTCTATGTTGGTGGTTGAAGTGTCATTGAGGTGTATGTGGTATTCCAGGTTCAACAGGTGATTAACAGTGTTGCTGAAGTGCTTTTTTAAAGTTTCCTTAATTAAACTCCTTTTCTGGCAGAATACCGACTAATGAATACCGAATACGTGGGACCCAAATACTGAATATTCAGCTGAATATTTGGGAAAAGGTATTTGCACAGCCCTAATAATTATTTAAAAAATTTGTAAAGTTCAGTTACATATTCAGTAAAATAAGGCTATTAAAAACTAACTAAACCCCTATGTAGTAAAATAAACAGTACAATGAATATATATATGTAGTATTTACTAATGTCTGAAGAACAGATTAATATAACAGTGTTGTAAAAAATTAACACGATAATATGTTTGATAAAAGTATACGATGGTATATACATTAATACAATAAGACTATAGCATAACAGTAAACACAAAGTAGTTTAGTGTTGCTATTGTGAAGGTATGGTTGATGATTATCTGTAACATGTAATAAACAACAGAGTCACACATGTTAGTTGTTTGCTGTAGCTTCAGTTACAGTGATATGTTAGTGTAATAGTGGTAAGTACACGTCCATGAAAAGCTGTAATCAATAGTTTTAAGGTGTGTGAACATGTTAAATGTCACATCAATTTTGGAAAGAATTGTTTTAATTAATTTAAGATCTTTAAAACATGTAATGGATGCTGAAACATGTAACAATACATCGTGCAGAGATGTTCATGTACATCTACAAGTACAATGACTGAGCAGATAATAGTGTCATTAAGTTTGTGAAGTCATTCTTCCCATGACAGAATGCAGCTTGTGAACAATGTAACAGAATATCAACACAGTTCAAACACATAGTTATAGCTGCATATCTTCATACAACTATCGTGCAACTATATACATGTGCTTTCTCAAGTGATTATGAACACAGTTGGCACCGATTGAAGACCGCTTCAACCATGTTTTGTGGATCACTGAGTAACCCACTGATCTTAGTTGCATGGTTTATAAAAGCAAAGTTATGCACTATAGATACATTTGTGTGAATTTAACTTGACTAACTGAACACATCAGTCAAAAAATGGGGATAGTTTGCTGTTGTTTGAAGTTTAACACAATGGGATGGCAATGTGTGTCACATGGTATATGGCTAATCTTCTGATTGATGAAGATTTGTGTAATTCTTCAGTATCAATGCAACATCTTTTAACTTATGAGGTAGCCTCTGTTTAATTGAGTCATTGCATTCAACCCAACCAGATCTGTACCTCAGCCAAGTGAGGTAATGTCCAGAATGTACAGATTGACTGTGGTGGTAAATCACAGCATGAGTATCAAATAGTGTCTGAGCAAATGGCACTCTACCAGCTGTGAAATCTGTGATAGATGTGTCAACTCTTTGTCTCTGAGAGTCAAATCTATGCAATAAAAGGATAAGGTATTGAGAAGAAGTCCTAATCTGTATAGCTTGAGAACATGCCCCTCCACATCTAACACAATGGTGACCACTTTGTGCATTCCTAATCAACTCTCAAAACTTAACTGTTTGTGACTGAGGTACATACACAGAAATCCAAAGCATATTCTCTGTAATTTCTTTCTCTGAATGACCACAAGACAAGCATTTATATTTGGTGACATAGTTGACAGTAAAGTATTGTCACATTGATATATGCGCATCATCCAAACTGTTTATGATGTCCATCATGAACTCAGTAACATCTTGTTCTGTGTTATATGCAAATGTGCTGTATCCACTGTAGTTACCTAAAACAAGGCATAGAGGTGTGAGTTACTGTACATTGTCAGAATGTTGTGAAGTCACATGTACAAGTTGCTTCAATGACCTTGATAAGGGAGTGTCATGAGAAGCTGTTATTCTTTGTACAAAGCGAGGCATGTGTAAAAATGCTTGCATTGCTGAATTAGGGTAGCAGTTAACTCCAGTACTGTTATCAAATGCTGGTACAACAGTTATACCAAGTGACTTCTTATGAGGAGGTAACTTTGTATCTGTGTGTGGTATGGTAACCTTCTCAATAGTATTAGAAGTTAATTCAAGAGTGGTTGCTCGGTTCCTCTTTTTGTCACCTGAAACTGTGACTGTAGCATCTGACTGTACTACATACACGGTAGTGGTATTAGAGGCATATCTGGCTGGTACAGAGTACATAATCTATTGTACCTGACAATACATCGCTTATCAGCATGAATCTTATGTGGTGACAGAGTGATTATGTGCAAACTAGCAAGGCTGTGAACACGGGAAAGTGCAACATAGCTCATGCCATCTTTGAAAATGCCAGTGCCTATGTCAACCATCGCAGAGTCCAAATGTGAGCCTTATGACTTGTGTATGGAAACAGCATATACAACACATAGTGGAAACTGTTTCCTGGTCACATATATGTCCTTCAAAATCTGGAACTTCACAGAAGTTTGATCAGTTTGGATAGTCAGTTCAATGTTGTCAAACTTAACAAGTGCCTATATGAATATTTTCTGAACATTGTACTGAAAGTCGATAATGCGACCCATAGCACCATTAACCACGCCAATTTCAACATCAACGATCATATGTAGCACAATACGTGCATTCTTACAAGCAGTAAGAACAGCTTCTAGTCTAGCTGTATGGGACACATCTGATTTAAGTTCAGGCAATCATTCAGTCAGCTTAGCTACTAGGTTGCGACTTAAGCAAACACCATCAACTGTATCAACAGCATGCAGAGTGATGATTTCTTGACCCGCTCTCTTAACATGATGCTGTTGAATTCAGCACATTGCTTAAGCCATGGCATAACACATACAATATATGTACTGTTTGAGTAAACATCACTAAACACATCACATGCAGCATGCATTGATGCACCATCAGCAGTGATTCTATGTGTATTCAACATCAAAAGATGTGGTTGTGATAAACTGCCAGTGTGAGATTGATCCAACAATGCCTTGTAAGCTAGATCACCACTCTGTCACATGTTCTGAAACAACTCGACATAGTTGAATAACTCCCATAGGTTAAAACCTCCAATGCACCCTAGTGTCTTCTTAGCCTGCTTCACAGGCAGTGCAGTAAAAACATGTTCTCCATATATGGGTGCAAGTTGTAAAAGGTCTCTAAATACAACAGTATTTTTTCCACCAACTACATCACCATACTCACTGCCCAGAATCTCCTGCAGCTGAAGGTGTATGCAGACAAGCATCACATTAGAGACCATGCTGATCTCATCAATGATTAGTAGCTGCATTTTTGTAAAAATAGAATGAAGCTCAGATGTCACCTCAAAAGGCAGTTTACTATACTCTCCAGATTTACCATGCTCTACTGGTAACATAAACAAATGGTGTAGGGTAACTCAATCAATACTGTGTGCAGCCAGTCCAGTTGAAGCACTAACAGCAACAGACATTGTTGTCCCAGTGTGTTGCTTTATGTCAGCAGTGATGGCCTCAATAAGAAAACTATTGCCTGTCCCTGCAGAATCACTAACAAATATTAGCAATGGCTTGTACTCATCACACTGGCATTGTTTCTGTTCATGCAGTATATCGTGTCTAACTTCAGCTGTAACAGCAGCATAAACCACAAGCTGTAGCTCATTAAGACTTTCTTTTAGTTGACAAGGATCAACCGACAGTGTGATCCATGCTGCATACCACCTTCCACTTCTGCTATGAGTACTTCTGAGTCCTTCATAGGTAGAGGTACTCCAAGTGTGCCCTGTTCTTCCTGATCAAGGTTATCTTGTGAATTTATAGAAGTATCCTCCTCAAGCTGTTTCTGTGCTCTGTCAAGCTGTTCTTTCTCAAGTTCTAGTCTGCATATGTATGTCTGTGAGTGCTCTGTTTTGAAAGTGTCATAACTGTGGTTGAATTGCTCCTCAAGGTATCACAACCGGCTTTCAATGTGGTCTCATCCCTCCAGGTATGGAACAAGAACAGTAGAGCAAAAACATAGTGTTCTGTGCTCTCAGAAGTAGACAGACTTAACTTACAGTGGTCAATCAGCCAAGGCTTATGTCTCTGAATGAGACAGCCATTCTCTCCTCTGCCCTTGTAAATATCACATGTACTATCAAGTGAAACATCCATTTTATAGTTGTACCATTTTGCTACCTTAGATAGACACATACTGTCTATAGCACTGTATCTGCTGGGGTAGTATGTGTCGACCAGGTTGTTCTTCAAGATATGCTTTGAAGAGGGTCAGTTGAGAGTCAGTTCCTCAAGCTCATATTGAGGTTTTAGCACACATTTGAATTTCTCTTTGCAGTTCACACTGAGAAACAGCACAGTATCAGATTTGCCATACAAGTGTGTCATGATCAAATGGTCACTGGCCTCATATGCACTGCACTCTCTGTGTGACAGTGTCTTTAACCCAAGTGACCACAATTGTGATGTGAGTGACTTGCTTGAACTGGCAATATGCTCCCAAAGTTCTTGCAAGCTGGTCTGTTCCTACTTGGAATTGTAAGAAGTTACGTACTGAACAAAAGCCAAAGAATTGTTAGCAACAAACTGAACATCAATGTTTGCTTGCCACATGAGTAGAAAAGTGGGGTTGTAATCATTGATGTACACCTCCTTCTCCTGTCTATGTAACTCATGTACCTTCTTGGTAGATTTTGCCTTCAGGTGATGGTGCATTGATAAAAACAGTTCATATATGCAACCGTTCTGACAGACACATCTAGGAAAACCAAAGTAACATCTGGTGTGCCAATTGGAGTGACTTTTCACTACATGTTCACAGTTTTTGGCACACATATGTCGTTAGACTTTTTGCACCAACTTCCATAGTGTAGGATTATTGAACTTGTTAAGTATGTGACAAGATACATAATGCTTGATATAGCTTAGCACTTCTACTGCTTCATGTTTGCCAATGTGCAGAGCATCCTTGATCCATTGTTGCATATGAATATGGGGAGCACCACATGTCTGACCCTCCGTCCTCCAATAGTAGTGCTCAACAAGACCAAGAGGAGGGTTGTTCTTCAACAAAATGAAATTTAGAATGTCATGGAATCATTGGTGGAAATGTCTGGTAACAAACACTCGGTCAAGTGAGAATATCTCGCCAAAAGTCATTGATGAAATGCCCTCATTGTCAGCATTAGCTCACTTTAGAAGTTCAAGCAACTCATCCCAGGGGAATTTAGCACAGCTGAGAGTGACAAACCATGTCACTGCACTATACTCTTGCAGCACGTTCATGACCTCAGAGTGTCTGTGATACCAGTATTCCTTAGTGCCACGTAGATCTGAAAGTATAGATGACAAATTAACCTGCAATGTGTCATCCTTTTCCTTCAATTTATACAGAAACTGTATGGCAGTGATTCCATCAAATGGAGTCGTGAGCCATAGATCATGTGCAATGGATGCAGAGAGTATATTAAGCACACTCTCCCACAGCAGGTGAATCAGATATTGAATGTTTCTGCAGAACTTGCCATCCTTACTCAAAACTGTACATTAACAGTATTCAGCATTTGGTACATGCACTTCTCTATTTTCCAAATGACCACCTGATCTTTGTAGAAACAAATCAGGAAAGCAACGTGCTTCCAATGTGGTCTCCCATATACTAACATAGGTGCCTTTCTCCTGTTTCATCTGATAAAGGTCAATATTGTCTCCAACTGGATCCCTGCCATGTAGATGGTGAATTGTGTACTGTTCATACACACTTTCATTTGTTTGTACATTTACCTTTATGATCATTGGCTTCTTTGTGTCCAACACTCCATACTGAGCAGGTATACTGCTCATTCTGTCAATGTCAAGGTCTGCATAGAAGGGATTATTGTTCTTCAAGAAAGTGAGAGATATTTTCACCTTCTGTACATTGACAACATCCTTCCAGATAACCTTTGACTTAGTTGGCACACCATTAACAACAATAACTAGACTGTTTTCATTAGAGATTGCCTCCAAATTGTCTTGTAAAGGAAGTGGCAGATATATGATGGAGCCCTTTAGAGACTTAAGGAGCTCTTTCTGGGGTATGTTCCATGTCCTAGTATTCAGACGTAGAATAGTCTGGAATGGTTTCATAGTTTGAATAAGAATCCTTTCAAACTTATTTAATGTAGCAATCTCATTGGGTTTGACATATGCCTCAATGTTGTTTAGAACTGACCTAGGTGGCATTGTGGCATTTTTTTACCTTAGAAAAACAGTATTTGCACATGACAACCATTGATTCTAGGTCAAAGTTATGTAATAGTAAGAATGCCAACAATCGGGCCCACATCTCTTTAAAGGACTGTGGGCCAGATATTCTAAACTTTTCCCCAGGGCTAAATTAGCACTGCCCGGCAGGCAAACTTAGCCCAGAGCACAAAGCAAGATATATTCAAATGAAAATAGCCCGGTGCTAATCCTGCTGAATATAGCAGTCTAAGGAAGCCAGGCAAACTAGTCTGAGTGCAGGGAAAAAATAGCCAGAGAATAAGACAGCACTGAATATAGCAACAGGGAAGTGCAGACTGCAACTGCAGCTCATTAGACTCTGTAGCAAGCCAGTGTTGCAGGTGGAGAACATTGTGTGTGTTTGCACAGAGCTGTCTCACAGCTACTGCAAACACACCTCTCAACCCCCTGCCTCATAAATCAGGGACAAGACTTAAATAAAACAGAGACAAAGGTTTAAAATCAGGGACACACCATAACAATTGATGATATCCACTCAGAAAGCTGGAAGAATAAGTGGTGTAGTGTAAAATGCATTTTCTAAGGAATAACATGTCTGTAACATTAATGTCTGACATTATGTTGTGCCTATAACCCCCACTGTTTGGTCATGGAACCACAATTTTCAGGAGGGACAGAGTAAAGGTTTGAGGTAAAATCAGGGACGTCCCTGAAAATTAGGGACAGTTGAGAGGTATGACTGCAAACAACAATGTAAGCCACACACTGCAGAACTGTGTTTAGTGTGCTATGCTGAAGTGAGATCTGCCTGGGGTTAACCTGATTGCACAGTGCTAACACATTAGCCTGGTGGAAACTGGTTAGCCCAGGGCAAACAGGAGCTAAAGTCCAAGCTCCCATGCAAATGATCCTACTTAGGTAATCCGTGGGCAAACAGGCACATTTGCATCTCATTATGTGCTGCTTAGGATACGGTACCATGCAGTTTGCCCAGTGCTACTGCATTGTGCACACTGCTCCACCTTTTGGTCAGAATGGAAGTACAGGCTGGATGCTGCAGGCCAAGGCATGCCCACAACATCCCCTGTTGGTCTGAATGGAAGTACAAGCTGGAAGCAGCAGGAACTGTGTGCTGGCAGGCACAGTAAGTGCATACAACACACCCATGCAGCTGTGTAAGCAAGACCTGTATATGTGTATGTATATATGTATGTGTGTGTGTGTGTATATATATATATATTATAGTGGCATGGTAGTGCCACTATTGTTAGGTTGAGGAGCCATTTTAAGCTTAAAGGGTCAAACTTTGCACCTTAATAACTTTGCTACTGTTCAACAGATTTGCCTAAAATTTGGAATGCATGATTGTGCATGGTAGGTCTTGGGATCTATAAAGTTTCATACCAGTCAGTTATACAGCTGTGGAGTTATTAAGCATCAACGAAATGTGCATTTATGCTTTTTTGTGAATTCTTTGCTCTCACCTACAGGTTGCACTGTTTGCGTGACCATTCTGAAAACTTCAGGGAGCGTGCCTCCTGGGTGCCCAATGTGCCTTTTGAAGACTTCGTGAAAAAATATTAAATGGTTCAAAAATTATTCAGAAAACAAATTCCCATTATAGGTCAATAGGAAAAGTTAACAAAAAGTTTGAAAGTGTTGCAAATGCAGTGTTTACTTTCGCAAATGGCCATTTTACTGTTTGCAGATCTGCCATTTTGTTTTCAGTTGGTCATCAGAAAAATGCTTGGCATTTAAATTTGGGACCCTCTAGCAACCAAATTATTTTTGTATTCACCTAGTCGGACCCTGAGGATGCTAGGCATGTCTTTATTTTGGGGTAAAACACCCCAGAAATATGTTTTTCAAATTTCTGGAAAAGTACTTTCTCAAAGTACTTTCGCACTTGCAACACTGTCGAATGCATTTGCGAAAGCTTTTGCAAATTGTGACAGTACTTTTCCAGGCTGTGGGAAAATGACAGCAATTCTTTGCCACCCTGCTGCAAAAGAACAGTTTGGTCTTTTGGGCTGAAATTTGGAGATAATGCAGCCAACATGTCACAGATGTACCTTGCAGTATCTTGATGAAAACATATGACAGGGTGGAAAAGTTACGGCACTCCAAAGTTGATGCTTTTTCCCATAGGATAACATTATGGCGTCCGCCGCATTAAAGGAATCCTTTGCCACCCTGCTGCAAAATAACAGTTTGGTCTTTTGGGCTAAAATTTGGAGGGAAGAAAGCCAACATCCCACAGATGTGCCTTTTAGTGGTTTGGTGGAAAAATATTACAGGGAGGCAAAGTTGTGGCACTTCGAACTTCTCTTTTTTTCCCATAGGATAACATTATGGCGTTCACCGTGCCTTTCAGGGCCCGTATCTCAGAAACGGTGTGAGATATGGACTTTTTGTTAGAAAAATGCTTAGCCCTCTAGAAGGGGACAAGTATAAAACTAGCCAGGAAAGTCATAAATCATATGACTTTTAATTTTTTTTCTATGTCGTACGGTTGCTGAGATATAAGCAATTTAGTATTCCAACTCCTCATTTTCTGCTCCGAGACACATTATTATGCATACATTCTTTGTACTCACTGTCTTTCTCTATGCAAATTTTGAGGAAAACCAGCCTGTACACTTATATTGCTGTTACCCTTAAGGCTTCTGCTTGTGGTTCCGTACCCATTTCACTTACTGTTCCCATCTACGGCACCATGTGCGCTACCCTTTGTATTTTCATTTACGCTTCTGTTTGCATTATTTTAACCATTTGTGTCTATGGTACTGTTTATCTTTGTGTTTTGCTTTGCGTCACCATGCACATTACCATTTGCATTTGCGGGCACCGTGTTACTATGTGACAAGGCATCACGTGGCAGGAGCGTGGGGCCCTTTCCCACTGCTGCATTACATTCACTATTTCTTGTTATCATTCTCAAAAATAAGGGAAATTAGAGGCAAAAAACTCTGTTTAATGCATTAGTTAGGGTTGTTCCACAGCAACAAAAGTGAGGAATTTTGGTGTTAGGGTTGAAGGCCCCCCTTGGACGCCTTGCCCACACCCCCAACCAGAATTGGGGTACGCATTGGGGTTGTCGGTCCTAACTCTCACCCCATTCTTCAATACCTCTGCTTCTTCACACATCTGATGGGGTGAGAGTTAGGCCGGCAACCCCAATGCGCACTCCCGATGCTGGTAGGGGGTGTGAGCGGGGTCCAAGGGGCTTTCAACCCAACACCAAATTTCTCACTTTGTCACTGTGGAACAACCCTAACTAATGCATCAAACAGAGTTTTTGCCTCTAATATATATATATATATATATATATGTATGTATATATATATATATATATATATATATATTAGAGGCAAAACTTTTAATGCATCAGTTAGGGTTATTCCACAGTGACAAAGGAGAGGAAATTTGATGTTAGGGTTGAAACCCCCTTTGCACCCCTCCAGCCCACCCCCCAACCAGAATCGGGGTGCATGTTGGGGTCATCGATCCTAACTCTCACTTCATTCTCCTATTCCTCAGCTTCTTTCCGTATGTGATAGGTTGAGAGTTATGGCCGATGACCCCAATGCACACCCCAATTCTGGTTGGGGTGGGTTGGAGGGGTGCAAAGGAGGTTTCAACCCTAACATCGAATTTCCTCGCTTTTGTCACTGTGGAACAACCCTAACTGATGCATTAAACGGATTTTTTGCCTCTAATTTCCCTTCTTTTTGAGAATGATAATGAGAAATAGTGAATGTAATGTGGCAGTGGGAGCGCAGGGCCCTTCCTGCCACATAATGCAGCGTTGGGAGGCTCCCGTCATGTGATGTCATGTCACATAGTAACACTGTGCTCGCAAATGCAAACCATAATGTGCATGGTGACGCAAATTGAAACAGAAAGAGAAACAGTACTATAGACCGAAATGTTAAAAACAACGCAAATGCAACAGCAAATGAAACGCAGCGGGTAGTGCATATGGTATGAGACATGAAGGCAAGTGAACGGTAAGGAACTGCATGAAATGGTAATGGTAACAGTAATGTAAGCTCACAGGCTGGTTTTCCCCAAAAGCTGCATAGAGAAAGACAGTGAGTACAAAGAATGTATGCAAAATAATGACTCTCAGAATAGAAAATGAGGACTTAGAATAATAAATTGCTTATATCTCAGGAACCGTACGACATAGAAAAAGAATTTAAAAGTCATATGACTTTCCTGACTAGTTTTGTACTTATCCCCTTCTAGGGGGCTAAGTAGTTTTCTGACAAAAAGTCTGTATCTTGCACCATTTCCGAGATACGGGCCCTGAAAGGCACGGCGAATGCCATAATGTTATCCGATGGGGAAAAATAGAAGTTCAGAGTGCCACAACTTTGCCTCCCTGCACTATTTTTTCACCAAACCACTGAAAGACACATCTGTGGGATGTTGGCTGTCTTCTCTGCAAATTTCAGCCCAAAAGACCAAACCGTTATTTTGCAGCAGGGCGCCAAACGATTGCTGGACTGCTTCATACGCCATAATGTTATCCTATGGGAAAAAGTGTCAATTTGGAGTACCGTAACTTTACTGCTGTGTAATATTTTTTCAACGAAACACTGAAAGGCACATCTGTGGGATGTCGGCTACGTTCCCTCCAAATTTCAGCCCAAAACTCCAAACCGTTCTTTTGCAGTGGGGTGCCAAAGAATTGCTGTCATTTTCCCACAGCCTAGAAAAGTACTGTCGCAATTTGTGAAAGCTTTAGCAAATTCATTCAACAGTGTCATGCGTGCGAAAGTACTTTGCGAAAGTACTTTTTCCAGAAATGTAAAAAACATACTTCTTGGGTGTTTTACCCCAAAATAAAGACATGGCTAGCATCCTCAGGGTCCGACTAGGAAAATACAAAAAGAATTAGGTTGCTAAAGGGTCACAAATTTAAATGCCAAGCATTTTTCTGATCACCAACTGAAAACAAAATGGCGGATTTGTGACAGTAAAAGGGCCATTTGCAAAAGTAAAAACCGTATTTGCGACACTGTCAAACTTTTTATCTTTTCCCATTGACTTCTAATGGGAACTTGTTTTTTAAATAACTTTTGAACTGTTTAATATTTTTTCATGAAATCTTCAAAAGGCACAACAGGGACCCTGGCTGCACGTTCACTGGAGATTTCAGACCAGTCACGCAAACCGTGCGACCTGTAGGCGCGACCGTAGAGTTCCAAAAAAGCGTAAACGGACACACAGATCATGCTTAATAACTCCGCAGCCATATATCCGACCAGCACGAAACTTGGCAGATCCCAAGGCGAATGAGTCTTGATCTTGTATTCCAAATTTCAGGCAAATCCATTAAATAGTTGCAAAGTTATTAAGATGCAACATTTTGGGTTTAACATGTAAATGGCTCCTCAACCCTAACTATAGTGGCACTACCGTGCCACTATAATATATATATATGTATACATATACAGATCGATAGCTAAACAGATGCACTGCCCATGGCCATACATGCTATGGAGAATGCCTCCCCCAACAACATAGATACCCCAGTGCAGTAGTGGGTGAAACACAGTGGGGGGACGCAATGCATGGGACAGA
Source organism: Neoceratodus forsteri (assembly GCA_016271365.2). NCBI lineage: Eukaryota > Metazoa > Chordata > Ceratodontiformes > Ceratodontidae > Neoceratodus > Neoceratodus forsteri. The sequence continues at coordinate 999,120,776 of CM028133.1, forward strand.
CATAAGGCAAACCTGGTGGGGGCAGGAGGCCATAGGGTGTAGGGTCACTAGGATATGCAGCATATCCAGTAGATAGGGAACAGGGCAGACTGGCTGGACAGGCAGTCCTTTTCTGCCATCATAGCCCCGTTCCAGTGTGTGCCTGTTATGCCCTGGTAGGCTAGTGTCTCCCCCACCATGATTCCTGACCCCAGGTAGCCCCAAAACACACTGAAACCCCTCATGTGCCAGTGGTCCACCTCCCCCCAAGCACAGCTCCGGCCCCCCTGAAATTAACATATAAATATTGTCCCTGGTAGTCTAGTGGTGCCCCCACCCCCAAGCACTGCTCCTGTCCACTGTTGGACATAATATAAATGTCTCTTTCCTGGTAGTCTAGTGGTCCCCCACCCCAAGCACTACTCCTGTCCACCATTGAATATAAAATAAATATATTTACTCTGGTAATCTAGTGGTCCCCTACCCCCAAGCATGGCTCCTGACCCCCACTGAAATTAACATATAAATATTGTCCCTGGTAGTCTAGTAGTCCCCCAACCCCCAAGCACCACTCCCATCCACCATTGAATATAAAATAAATATATTCACCCAGGTAGTCTAGTGATCCCCCATCCCCAAGCATGGCTCCCGACCCCTGTTGAACATAAAGGAAAGAATTGTCCCTGGCAGTCTAGTGGCACCCCCCAAGCATGGCTCCTGATGTCTGTTGAATGGAAAATAAAGAATTTATTCTGACAGTCTAGTGGTCCTCCCCCCAAGCACAGCTCCCGACATCCATTGAATGGAAAATAGAGAATTTTCCCTGGCAGTCTAGTGGTCCCCCCCAAGCATGGCTCCCGACATCCGTTGAATGGAAAATAGAGAGTTTCTCTGGTAGTCTAGTGGTTTCTCAAGCACGGCTCCCAACATCCATTGAATGGAAAATAAAAGCATTTTCTCTCTAGTAGTTAGTTGTTTCTCATTTCTAGTGATGTTTCGGTCATCTCTAATCAGGCTGCAAGAATGAGTTGGTGACTAGCTCTCTTCTCACCATTACGTGTCATCAATTGAGGTACAAATCAGTGCTACTGTAAAGTACCGCTGATTTGTACCTTAGTCGGTGGCCAGCTGTGGTGGTGAGAGGAGGGCTGAGCCAGTCGCTGGCTCGTTTGTGCAGCCTTATTGGGATGAGCGGGGGCATCACTGCCGGGTGGGGGGAACCACTAGACTACCAGGGAAAATACTCTATTTTCCATTCAACGGACGTCAGGAGCCATGCTTGGGGGAGGCACTAGACTACCAGGGAAACTTCTCTATTTTCTGTTCAACAGCTGTCAGGAGCCGTGCTTGGGGGGGACCACTAGACTACCAAGAAAGAAATACTTGTATTATGTTCAACAGGGGATGGAGAGCCATGCTTGGGGATGGGGGGACCACTAAACTACCAGGGAAGAAATATTTTATGAAGTTCAATGGAGGACTGGAGCTGTGCTTAGGGGTGGGGGGACTACTAGACTACCAGGGAAGGAATACTTATTTATTTTTTATTTTATTTAGTTTTTGTTGACCGGGTAAGTGCACTAGACAAATCCTGCCTATTTTCAGGCATGACCCGGGGGAGGGGGATACAGATGAATGCCAACTGACCTTGAACCAGATTAAGCTGTTGGTGGTATTTTTAGTGAATGAGGGAAATTTGGCCAGGACACCGGGGAAATTACCCTACTCTTTTCGATAAGTGCCATGGGATCTTTAACATCCACCTGAACTACCACCAATCCAGGCAGATGGGACCTCAGTTTAACGTCTCATCCGAAAGACGGATTATATTATGTTCAATGGGGGACGGGAGCCCTGCTTTGGGGTGGGGAACCACTAGACTACCAGGGTAACCTCTTGTACTTTACCATCAATGGGGGGGTTGGGATTTGTGTATGTGTACATGGGGGGGCACCGCTGCAATACTGTCAGCTTTTTGTTGGTGGTATTTAGCGCCGTGTTACAGGGCGCGCTAATGCCTGTAGTGCAGCGCTATACTTTTAAATATGCCAGTGAGCCAGCATTCAGGGCCCCTCCCCTCAGTCCCTCCCCTGCCTACATTATTATTTAGTGTCAGTGCTAACACCTAGCACAGGCACTAAATGTCCTTTTGAATATTGCAGTCGGGCACAAATTCAGTGCTAATCCAGTGCAACGGATTTGTGCCCGGTGCTTCCCTTTGAATATCTGGCCCTGTGTCTTTTCCAGATCAACCATAACAGTTTACTTCCGTTAACACAGTCTATTACAAGAGACACACACAGAGTCACATTTCTCTCTCTTTGCCAATTCAAATTTGGCAATGGGTTTACCAAAGACTTTGACAATCTCTGTTTCCATAAGAGACACAATACTACTGTAATCAACAGCTGATGTTTCTTGAAGAATTGTATCCGTAGCATGACTGCTGCATTGTACCTTTACAATAAGTTTAGTAGCACCATTCATGTCACCAGGCTGCAACAACTCAGAAAGGCGTGTGTACAGTGAAATAGCTCGCCTTATTTCATATATCTTGCATACAGAAGTGTGCATGCCAGACTGATGCACCTCTAGCATCTGCATATGGTGAAAGACACTGTCACAAACACCACTGTCTGAGCATGCCAGTGAATGACCCATCCATCCAGTATGTGGATGGATTTCACAATGGTCTATTGTCTGAAACAATTTATATCTCTCTTTATGATCAGAGACAACAAAGAGATTAATGAACTGTTCAACTTTATCAAAAGATGACTGCCTTAGATTGCATGTAGCATCACATGTCCATGTTAGACATTTGCATCTATGTGGGCATTCTGTTGAGGTATTGTCATCATCAGACTCAGCTGGTATGTCATGACATACAGTCAAGACATTGCATATTTTACCATCCTCATCAATGCAGAATTTGCTGTCCTTCTTATATATGTGATATGATTCCTGGCAGAAATATGCCTCTGAGTGCTGTGTGTGTAGCCAGCTGCTTGTGAAAATCTCACAAAAGTTGTGCTTGTTCAGTTGCAGAAAGTATTACAACTTCATCTTCACAGAATACACAACTTTTCTCTAGCGTTCAAGTACATCTGAGTATCTGAGTACTCTGAGGTCAGGAGATCAGAAGGCTATGGGTTCTATCCCTACACCAGGCACATGGGTTAATATCCCAATACTGACACTGTAGTGCAGCATGAGGGGGTGCTGCACTCCTGAGGTGCCGTCTTTCAGATGAGATGTTAAACTGAGGTCCCATCTGCCTGTTCTGGTGGTAGTTCAGGTGGATGTTAAAGATCCCATATCACTTCTCGAAAAAGAGTAGGGGTATTTAATGTTTATTGAAAATCACATAAGATAATACAATACAAAAAATGAAAATACAGAACAAGCAAACAAAATCAGGAAAAACTAAAAAAATAACAGGCAAGCAAAAGAATAATAATATACACAACTCCTGCAATAATGACCAATGGTTAATCAAGAAAACAGTAAATCAAATGACTCTAAATACATTTAAGAGGTCAGGTAACAGGCACATCAGAGTCAGTGACCCAGGGAAGGTTCCTCCATGCTTGAAAAACACAGGAAGCTGTACGAACATTCAGGTCCTTCCTGTAAAGGAGCTTAAGGTCCCAAGTTACCTTTTCCACAAGGTCAGAATGAGACACTGATTTCTGTTGCAGGGTAAACCAAAAGTGAGAATTCCAAACATACCATTTCACTACTGTTAGAATAACCTGTAATGTAAACACATCCCAAGCTTGCCAAGACAAGTTAAAGAAAGCATACAATAAAATATTCATATACATATTACGAAAAGGAGGCATATTCCATAGAGTAGCCAGAAAAGACCAAAAAACAGACATATAGTAACATGAAAAAAAAAATGATACATTGCTTCTATCTGCTGAACACAGTGGGGTCTGGAACAAAATCTTTCTGAAAGCTGTTTGTGCTTCTGGTGTTCCTTAACTTATTAATTTAATCGATTATGGCAACAGAGCCAATGAATGTCCCACATTTTCTCAGGGATCCTAGGGTTATTTAAAAAACCTAACATACCCTGTGTCAAGGCAGAAGGACAAGTGGAGAAAGAATTCAGCTCTCTGAACTTAGTTGAAATGGTTTGTTTCTATAAAAATTTCCTATGTTGACCTCGTACCATAGCAACAGTTAATTGCCAACTCATGATTTTGACAAACAAATCCCTAATGTAAGGAGGACAGAGATTCAAATACCTGAGCACCCGAAGCGAGGCAGCTTCCTATTGAGGGAACCAAGGTCTATAGGTAAGGACATGTAAAGGGATCCAGGACCTGTTTACATGAGTCAATAAGGTTAACAATAATATGTAACACATGAAAAAAAAAAACACAGGATTTACCATGCTCAGACCACCCTGAGTTTTAGGTAAATACAAAATATTCCTTTTCAAAGTATTTAGCATTCTGCCCTATACAGCCTGAAAAAAATACTAAATAAGAAAGCTTCCAATGATCGGGGGGGGGGATGACCAACAAATATGACTAAAAAGAGGCAAAAGAAAAGTTTTAACAAGATGAACATGGTTCAGTTTTCCCATATGTCACATATTCCACACCTTAACCATTCTCTGGGCTTGGGAACATTTAGGACTCCAATTCAAGATGTCCAGGTCCTGGTAACCAAAAACTATACCCAAAATAGTAAAAGGACCCCTTGACAGTACAACTCCTGTGACTGAATCTAGGGGAAGCTGTGTCCGACCAAATTGTTTCCCCACACACTTGAACATGTTGAGAGAGGTTCCAGATAAGGAACCAAAGGACAGATATATAGCCATCACCCATGTTGTAGATACAGTGTTGCCAATCAATATAGTAAGGTCATCCACATAAGCTAAGGCTGCGTAAGGAATAACATAAGTATCTACAGGGATATGTGTCAAAGATGGTTCAGAATTTAGGGCCCACAAAGATGGATCAATACTAAAAACATAAAGGAGAGGGCTAAAAGGGCATCTTTGCCAAACCCCACATTTGACCGGATTTACGGGTCCCACCCATCCATTAATAAGAGGGGACACCATAGCCACAGCATATAGAGATTTTAACCAGAAAAGAAAATATACCATACCAAGCAAGCACATCCCAGAGATAACTATGTTCCACAGTGTCAAAGGCTTGCTTCTGAGCCAAAAACAGAAGAAACCCAGATAAACCCTCAGCCTTATCTCTTTCAATGAGTTCTCACAAGAGAATAGGATGATCACTCATACTCCTCCCAGGGATAGAACAGGTTTGAGTAGGAGAAATAAGATCTATGGCCGCCTGCAACAATCTGGTATATAAAATTTTCGCAATAATCTTAAAATCAGTATTAAGAAGACTAATAGGTCTCCAGTTAGCTAGATCAGTTTTATCCCCCTTTTTGTAAAAACAATAACAAAAGGCCCCTAGCCATTTCCAAAGGAACAGAAGCAGTAGTCAATACAAAGGTGAACACCACCACCAGTTCCCTAGAAATCAGTGGTCCAATCATTTTATACAATTCAGGAGTGAGCCCATCTAATCCTGGAACTCCATTATTATGTAAAGATATTATAGCTTGCTCAATTTCAGAAGCAGAAATGTCAGCAGTGAGTTCAGTCACCAAATATGGAGGACAAGCAGGAGTATGAGAAGCAGAAAACAATGTATCAGTAGTAGCAGAGAATGTGGTGAGAAATGAGAAGTTGTGTGCTGGGTTACTATCCTAAAGATGTTCTGTTATTCAACATATTCATATATTCATACCCATCTAAATCCTTTAGACTATCCATCACTTTATGTTTAACATTGTTTCAATTATATAAATAAGGACAGATCACCTCAGCTTTCCCGAGTGCCAAAACTTTGATGTTTCTTCAGACTATCAGACTGCCTCAGATTAAAAGCTTGCATATCATGTTGCAACACTTGAATTTGAGCCCTGAAATCATAAGTGGTAGTTCTAGCTAGAGACTGCAGTTTTTGTAGGTGTTTACATTGAGTAAGGTACTGGAAGTAGGCAGTATTATGAAGCCTTTTACTCTCAGATTGTAACATTCATCTTAAATCCAGTTTGACATCTTCCCACCAGAGGGCAGGAGAGTCAAACATGTCAACCACTGAACATTTATGTGCTACAAAGTACTTCTAGGTTGCTTGAAAGGACAGAGCAAAGAACATTACCAGAGCAAGGATAAGGATTAGGGTTTCTTTTGGCTAGGCAGATTTACTATGTTTTGTTGTTTTTATTTTGTACTCACTTGGATTGTTTCTGTTTTTCGCTAACATTTTATTGCTTTATGTTTCTTGAATTTAAATTGTTGTTGCTGGGTATACTTCTGTACAAAAGAAACCTGGGACAAAAGAGAAGAATTAAATTTCCAGTAACCTGGACCCTGAAAAAATGCCACCTCTGACTCTAAACATAAATGCAGTAATTTATGATCAGAAAATTCTATTTCTTTGACCTGTATGGAGGAAATAGTTAATAATGCAGAAATGAAGAAAAAAAAACAATCCTAGTGGCCATGTGACCCTTCTAAAAGGTTGGATGTACTGTTTGGTGAGTAGACAGATAAGCATCTTTCAAATTAGATGTGGAAATCACAGTTTTCAAAGTACACACATCACAGAATACCTTACTAGTGGTGGACTGCACACCCCTGTCTTGTTTATCAAGTCCACAATTAAAATCCCCTCCCAGAATCACAGCCCGAGAAGATAGCAAATAAGGCTGAATATATTTAAATAAGGAGACTCTATCAGCTTCTAGGTGGAAGACTAGGTTTGCTGGCCAAGGCACCTAGCTTCACCTGAGCTCTTTTCTTCTGGGTTGTTTGAAAGGACAGAGCAAAGAACATTACCAGAGCAAGGATAAGGATTAAGGCTTCTTTTGGCTAGACAGATTTACTGTGTTTTGTTGTTTTTATTTTGTACTCACTGGGCTTGTTTCTGTTTGTTGCTAACATTTTATTGCTTTATTTTTCTTTGATTCAAATTGTTGTTGCTGGGTATACTTCTGCTGCATTATTACAGGGTGTGCCTACAGGTGTGTGCTTACAGATTACTGCTGTAATCTTCTGATTCAAATTGTCTTTTGCAAGGTATATCTTCTGTTACTGCTTTATTTTTCTCTGTAGCAAAGTGTTTCTTACGGGGTACTGTATATCTTCTGTGGAATTATTACAGGTGGTGCTTTACAGGTTTACAGTTTTATCTATCATTAGGATAAGCTTTCAGGGCTACTGCATTTGTTGTTGACTGATTGTTTCTGCTCTTACCTCCTTGTTTCTTTCATCTGTGGTTCTTCTTTTTCAGCAGGGGAAGGGCCCAGCCACCTACCCCCATCCCCATCTCCAATCACCCCACACTACACTCCTTCTACAGGGTAGCACAGTCATGACATTTCCTGTAGCAAAGCAGGAAGGGGCAGAACAGAGGGGTAACCATACATTGACCTCATTTACAGGGGCACTAGTAATTTAACTTGTTATAACAACTTATACAAAGGCAAACAAACAAAACACAAAATCAAACTTTTGCTTTCATTTTCTTCCTTCTAATTACTCTGGTCAGGATATAAACCCAGCAACTTATCTGGAATGGATATCATTAACTGCAGGTACTGCAGAACACTTGTCAGAAAGGCAGTTTTATAGGATTTAGGACACTGTCCTACATGCTGGCCAATTGGAGATCTAAGGGCTCAGCTCCAGGCAGCATGGGCAGAGATTGCACACCTCAAATTGCATATTCAAGAGGAAATATATTATAAGAACCACCAGCCATTTCCCCAATATCCAACAGAAGCACCTCGACAGCAGAGGGTAGTTGGACCAGGAGGTTGGCAGGTGGTTAGGAGGTGCAAATTGGGTACCCTATCACTCAGTGCTCTCCAACATATCACCTCCACAAACCATATAAAAACTACAAACAGGTTATCTCCAAAATCAAACAAAGGGGCAGAGGACACTACAGAGCAGGACACTGCAGCACAGGAGCTGGCACAACAAAACTCACCCAAATCAGGAACCAAAGGAAAAAAATCAAAAAAGAAATCAAAAAAACTTCCGATCATAGGAGACTCCATGATTTGGGGAGTTGATACATATCTCCAGCCAGGGATAATGGTCAGATGTCTCCCAGGTACATCAACGTGGAGAGACGCTGACTGCATTTCTAAAAATGTTCAGGAATCAGGAGAAAACATTGGCATCCTGGTACACATAGGGACTAACAATCTCGCCAGCCAGTCAGTTGTGGAGACCAAGGAACACCTGACCAGGCTAGGTGACAGGCTATCATCCATTTCATCTGGCATCTCCTTCTCTGAGATGCTGCCAGTCTGGGACAGGGGGACAGATGGAAGGAATGTCAGAGAATGGGAGATAGGGGAGCTAAACATGTGGCTCAAGTGCTGGTGCCAGGAAAAAGTACACAAAATTGTACGGAACTGTCAACAGTTTGGGGAGTGAAAGTTCTTTAAATTTGATGGACTGCATCTGGCTAAAGAGGGAGTCAGTGCATTGGGGCAGAAGTTTGATGTCTTTGCAGAATATTTAAATTAGCAAATGGGGAGAGGGGTGCAGCACCCCATACGTCAAATGGGAAGAACACCCTTCCCCCCCCCAGCTAGTGGTCAAACAGGAGTTCAGCATGTTTGTAGTTCATTTGCATCACCAGATAAAGAAAAAGGTCCAGCTCCACATACAATGCACAGGGGAAATGCTGGACCTCACCCAACAACTAACACACTGAAATCTGGCCAATGGAAAATCATGTACACAAATGCTCGCAGTCTGGGAAACAAGATCTCAGACCTGCATGCAATAATGACAGAGGCTAAACTGGACTTAGTAGCCATTAGTGAGACATGTTTTACCAGTAACCACACTTGAGAGACTTCAGTACCTGGCTAGGCACTGTTCAGAAGAGGCCGAGGTGCAAAAAGAGATGGTGGAGTAGCTCTTTATGTCAATGAAAATATCAAAGCTACAGAAAATTAGAATACACATAAGGAGCCAGAAGAACTGTGGGTCACCCTGGAAACAGGAAATGGGACAGCCATATGAACTGGGGTTGTGTACAGGCCTCCAGACCAGGGGGAGGACATAGACATGTTACTGTTAGAAGATGTACAAAACATGACAGCTAAAGGGGAGGTTCTGATAATGGGAGACTTCAACATGCCAGATTCAGATTGGTCAATACCAGCAGGGACATCAGCCAGAACTAGATACATGGTGGAGTCCCTGCAGGAGGAAGGCCTCAAACAACTGGTACAACAACCCACAAGAGACAGGGCTATCCTATATCTAGTACTGACTATCAGGGAAAGGATCACAGATCTCCTGGTAGAAGGTAACCTGGGTGCCAATGACCATCACATGGTATGGTTCAATTTGGCCACTAGAACAAAATCATCCCATTCCAAGGCACAAATATGGGATTTCAGAGGAGCTGACTTTGATATGATGGCCAACAGAGTTAAGCTAGCCCTGGCAAAAAGAAATACAGGTGAGGGGGTACAGGCAAAGTGGGCAAGCATTAAAGATGCAACACTTGAAGCAACATCCCAGTGTGTTAGTGAGAATGCAAAAGAAGAAGGCAACCACTTTAATTCTCAAATACAGTAGTAGAAAAGGTTAGAGCCAAAAGGCTGGCCTTCAGGAAATATAAGGGAACGCAGCAGGGTGAAGATAGGGAGGCATACCAAACTTCCCTAAGGGAAGCAGGGAACTGAGTAAGGCAGGCAAAGGCCCAAACTGAGGAAACACTAGGAAGAACAGTAAAAGAAGGTGACAAGACTTTCTATAGATACATTAGTGAAAGAAGAAAGTCGAGAGGGAGTATTGCTAAGATCAAAGGGGATAAGGGGGCATGTGAAAAGGAGGACCATGTAAAATCATCTATCCTAAATAGATACTTCTGCTCAGTATTTACTGAAGAAAAGGTAGGACAGGGCCCACAGCTCTGCACCATGGATACAGGGTGGAGGAAGGTGTGGACTAGTCCCTTCACAAAAGAAAGGGTCCTACAAGAGCTTGATAAGCTCAGGGTGGAAAAGGCAATGGGACCTGATGGCATACATCCCAGGGTGCTTAAGGAGCTAAGGCTGGAACTAGCAGAGCCATTATCAGAACTGTTTAGTGAGTCTCTGCACATAGGACAGGTCCCAGAAGACTGGAGAAGGGCTCATGTGATCCCACTCCACAAGAGTGGAAGCAGGGAGGAGGCAAGGAACTACAGACCAATCAGTCTTACCTCAGTAGTGGGCAAGATTATGGAGACACTCCTTAAGGAAAGGATAGTGTAACACCTGGAATCCATAGGAGCACAAGATCCAAGACAGCATGGATTTACAACAGGAAGGTCCTGTCAAACTAATCTCATAGATTTCTTTGACTGGGTAACCAGAGTGGTGGACCAAGGGGGAGCAGCTGATGTTGCCTACCTTGACTTCAGCAAAGCTTTCGATACTGTTCCACATAGAAGATTGATTAATAAGCTGGGTAGGCTCGGGGTGGGTCAGACATTGGCAGCTGGGTGGCAAACTGGTTGACGGGCAGAAAACAGAGAGTGGTAGTAAGTGGTATACAGTCAGAAGAGATGCAAGTCACAAGTGGGGTACCTCAGGGATCATTCCTGGGGCCAGTCCTCTTCAATATCTTCATCAGTGACATTGCAGATGGACTGGATGGTAAGGTTTGTCTGTTTGCAGATGACACCAAGATCTGCAACAGACTAGAAGATCCAGATGGATTGGGCAGAATGAGAAGAGATCTGTATGAACTAGCAAAATGGTCAGAAGAGTGGCAACTGGAGTTCAATGCAAAGAAGTGCAAGACCATGTATATAGGGAAGAGAAACCCTTAAGCGACCTATAAGCTGGGAGGGGAGTTGCTAGCAGTCACAAGGGAAGAAAGAGACTTAAGCGTCATCATCACTGATGACCTGAAAGCATCCAAGCAGACCACTAAAGCAGAAGGTAAGGCTAGAGGGATGTTGGGGTGTATTAGTAGGGGTATCACAAGTTGTAAGAGGGAGGTAATAATCCCTTTTTACAAGACACTAGTTAGGCCCCATCTGGAGTATTGCGTGCAGTACTGGAGGCCACACCTTCACAAGGACATTAACCAAATTGAGGCAGTCCAGAGAAGGGCAACCAAAATGTTGCAGGGACTGCATCAGAAAACATATGAGGACAGAGTAACTGAGCTCAAGATGTATACCATAGAGCAAAGGAGGGAGAGAGGTGATATGATTGAAACATTCAAACACCTTAAGGGCATTAATAAGGTGAAAGAGTCTAACATGTTTCAATATAAGAAAAATAGCAGGACAAGAGGACACATCATGAGATTAGAGGGAGGCCGATTAAGGGGTAATGTGAGGAAGTTATTTTACACAGAAAGGGTGGTAGATGCATGGAACGGCCTACTTCAGGAAGTGGTGGGTATGAATACAGTGCAGGGCTTCAAACAGGCATGGGATATGCATAAGGGAGTAATACAGATGGTATGAATAGATACGCCATTGACAGAGTAAAGGCCAATGGCACATTCACAGGGTAGAAAAATAAATGGGCAGACTGGATGGGCCTTTCGGTCCTTATCTGCCATCAACTTCTATGTTTCTATGAGGTGCATAAACATTAACAAACCAATAGTAACAGTTACTAATTTTAGTATCTAGTGTTAAAACACATCCGGGTATCAAATCAATTAATTTAAGTAAATGCACCTGCAAGTCAGACCAAAACAAAATCCCCACTCCCAAACAGACATCCAAACCAATTGACCAGTATGAGGGACCAGCATGCCAAAGTTCAGTAGCGAGTCCCAAATCCGCATTAGTGTGCAACCTGGTATCTTGTAGAAAAATGATTTGCAAAGAGCTGGTCAGGAAATAAGACAGGGCCATATACTTCTTTTTATGACCCTTAATGAAATTCACATTCAAGGTTCCCAATGTCAGAGGGGAAGCAGTAGAAAGAGAAAGCTAACAATCAAGAATCAGTCAGGGGAGCTTTTTCCTCATCCTTCAGAATCTACGTTGATGGACCACAGGAGCTGGATGATGAACCTCAGATTCAGAAGGGGGGGGGGTCAACCTGTGAACACCACAGGGAAGAACCCTCCGAATCTGCATCCCAAAGTTCAGAAGACTGAAAAGCCTTGTACCTGTTACTTAGAGGTAGATCCGAAGTCTTGGACATTTTAGGGGCTGGTTGTTCAGCAACCTGGGACTGTCCTGAGGATCACTTGCTAACTTGGGGGGGGGCATGACTACAGAGGAAGTCTCTGCCAAAACCATCTCCTCAGAAGGAGAAACTTCAATACCATCAAGGGAAGGCTGTGGAGGGTAAGAAGGTTCTGCCGCTGTCTGTAAGGCAGGTTCACAGGCAACAGCAGCAGGGAAGGGGGCATAGCAGGAACATCAGGCCTGCCAGGGGAGATAGGAAAAGAATCATGTTGAGCTATAGCTATCAGCAGCCGCTGTTCAACATCATCAGAGTAGCCAGATTGGTTATGAGCTGCCCAGGTACAACTCTGATATGTATGTCCCATAGAGTCACACAGGTTACACTTATGCTCATTAAGACAATTCCCACTAGTGTGACCCAGTTCCTGACAGAGGTTACACTTCACCTGGTCACAAAGACTGCTTAAAGGGACACTGTCAACCCCCTTAGGCCTCAAAGTGTCTCTAGTTTAACGAAACACGTATGATTGTTCACATTCTATAGTGACTGTTGATGCAGCTGGTAGTTTGATTCAGATCCTGTTTTTCTTTTAAAAAGTGTAAAACGGACTGCCCACCACACTGGTGTTACCACACCAAACATGTTTGTTTACATTTCTTGACCAGCTCCCACTGCATCTTTCCTAGACTCAGGAACACCCCAACACATTCATTATGTAGTGGGAGTAGAGGAGACTATTGTATTATGAGTGGTTGCACTGTTTAAGGGTGTTTCTAATGTTCAGAAAGTTTTCACTAAGAGCAGGTCAATGATTTCAAGTAAAACAAAGCTTGGCATAGGTATACATTACCATGCATTTTGGTTCTAATAAGCAAGGAGGCAGAGAAAGCAACCAGCAACATCAATGTATTTTAGAGACAATAAGCAATCATAAAATGTGGGGTTTTGCCTAAAAATAATATGATGCAAAAAGGATGACAGTGTCCCTTTAAGTGAGTATAGGAGCCACACTTATAGCAAGCTTTCTGATGACCTGCATAGAATAACATACCCCTATCCCTGCCTAAAAAAAACAATTAGAAAGGTGACTCAAGCCAGTGTCGGTAACATGGAACATAACCTTCACCTTCCACCTCCTAGTCCAGATGTGCTCGGCATCAAAGATTGTCTCAGGGAAACCCAAAACTGAACACCGTTGTTTCAACCAGTGAACTAAAGTGGTAACACTGACCCCCTCATTTCAAAAGAGAACCATAATATTTTTATATGCAGGTTTAGTAAGAGGGATGGCTTCAAACGGGGCCCACTAAGGAGTAGTTATCAAAGTGTTGAACTGTGCCCAAAACTTCTGCAACTCAGCGTTCAGCTTGATGCTGAAATCAAAAGTGAACTCCCCAGACACATGTATAAGGGCATAAATTACATTAGCGAAGAATTTCATTGTACTCTTTATCAATGTTTTAGCCACAAAACCTCGGTCTGGAAAGTCCAACATACCCCCTTTATTCAAAAGACGAACAGCATTATGGCGCTTAGCTGGTTATATACTGTAGGTTGATGGAAAAGAGAAGCATAAGGTCTCTGAGTAGTCTTTTTAATTTGATTTAGTGGTACTCCAGGAGCCCCTTCATTGTAGCTGATGTAGAAAGTGTAGGCAAAGCAGGCTGCAGTAGTTCAGTATTGCCCAGATCAAGAACTGGGTTTCCAGCTATTTGCAGTTCTAAGGAAAGGTGCAATGGAGAAGGATTATCTGAGAAATGACGATCATGTTGTGGCTTAGGTGAAGGAGAAGCCACAGGAAAATCAGTAGGCTGGTCAATGATCTGGTGAGCAACTGGAGAAGCAGTAATCGGAGTAGGACTGGAAACCCACTGTTCCAAGTCAGATTGTACCCATCCCACATCAAGAAGAGCAGCAGAAATTTCCTTTTTAGTTCGAGTAAGTTGTTCAGCAGGAGAGCATCCTAGGCTGGATACACAATCCTCTAATGCCATTCCTGGTGCTTCCTCAGCAGAAGACACAGGTCTAACAGGCTCGCAAGCAAGAGGCTCAGGTATAGATAATGTTCCAGACAGAGTGGAACCCGCTCTAGCACATTCAGAGTTCTCAACAGCAGGGGCTGCAAATCAGGAGTGTCCATTTTACTGGGTAAAGGAAAAGGTTTCTGCTTGCATTTGAGCCAACATTAAAGCTTTTTGTAACACTAGATGGCGGAGCGCATAACTCTCATCTTCAGCCTGCAACTGCAGTTCTAGCAAACAAATCTCAGATGTTCCAACAGTATCAGTAGGAAGAGGTAAGGAGTCACACACCTGGTCTGAACGTTGCATATCAGAAGCAGACTCAGCATCCACTTGTAAAGGGTCAATAACCTGCAGAGAAGCATTAACTGGATCTAAAGAAATAGCAGGCAACACAGTCTCCATTTCAAGAAGAAACAGGGGAAGAGACCATTTCCCCTGCTTCAGTGGCATTCATCATCTCCTCCACTCCTTCAGCGGCTGCCATCTTAATCAGGAACCAGTATGACAAAGGTTCCCCTACAGGAGAGAAGGGGAAAATTTTATTAAAGAAAATTGAATATATTACACAAAGGAAAGAAATAAACAAAAATTCCATAAACAGTACCCAATTGAAACAATGGGATAATAAATATCAAACCATATACAGAAATTCATCCAATTTTGTCTTTCAAAAAAGGTACCTCCCTCCACCGATGAACCCATACATTAGAAAGCTTATACTTTTGTTCATACATACAATGTTTATAAACTTCAGTCTCAATAATGATAACAACCTGTTCAGGATCTTGATATAATTGTTGCAGCACAAGTTTACATCTTGTTTGCCATAATATAAATTTTATAAATGCAAGAATTAGGCTGACCATCCCTTTTTCCATATCAATGTCTTTCAAACTAAAAACCCCTACAACTTCAGCATATGTAAGACTTTTCCAATAAGGGTTTTGCCAAATCTTAGCTATTCTATCCCACAATTGTCTAGCAAATGGAAAGTCGATGAGAAAATGTGACATTGATTCTTCCTGAGCTAAAAAGACTTTTCTTGGACACATTTGTTTTTCAAGTTTTTTTATGTTTGGTATTGCCTATTACAAATAGGCGTCCATGTGCACATAACCAACTAAAATCCCAAATCCTTGGTGGAATACAGGGATCTCTGAGGGTCTCTAAAATGAAGCCCCAATATTTAGGATCAATATTTTTAAACTGAACCACTGATGAACTAATAGTGTTATGGATTATGTTATAATAAGCTTTAGAGGTAGGCAAAGACAACCGTGAAATATGCACATTCCATTGCGTTAGTTTCCTAAGTGCAGGTCTAAAGAAACAATACACCATCTTAACTTGTGCTTACAACCCCCATGTACCTCCCATACTCTATAAAGTGGCTGAATCCAAGATCTAGCAAAAATATACGATATAGCCAGAGTTGGTTTTGATAAATGTATCAGGTTAGAATGAAAAAAAAAAATACTATAAAAAAATACTATAGGGTTATGAAGATTAAAACACCCATTTTCTACTGATAAATAAATTATCTCTCTCTTAATAGGATTTAATCGACTCCCCCACAGTATTTGAAAAACTAAACTTAAAAGGGAAGCTTCCAATATCCATTGTAAGGGGTATACAACACTAAGAAATAAAAATATTGGAAGTAAAAAAGTTTTGATTATTGCAACTTTTTTCTTTTTTGTCTGATTCCATGTTTTCCACACCTCTACTTTAGTTGCCGCTACATCTAGCTTCTTTTTCCAATTATAAACACTGTTATCTCCTCTCCCAAACCAAATACTCAAATAGTGAAATGGTTCAGTAGATACCTTAATCCCACTCCAAGAAGCATTCAAAATATTAGAATCATGCAAAAGGTAAACAATACTCTTCATTTTGTTAAGATGGGCTCCTGTTATGTTTGAGTATTCAGTGATAAGGACTAGAAGTCATATACCTGAGTTATAATCTGTAACCATAACACATATGTCATCAGCATATGCTGTCACCCTGGCTTCTACACCACCTTATTTTGGTTTAATACCAACAATACAGGAGTCTTGTTGCAGCAATCTTAATAAAGGGTCTAAACACAGTACATGAAGTAATGGACTGAGTGGTCAACCTTGTCTAACTCCCTGAGAAATTTTTATTTAAGTACCCAAATGACCATTTACTAAAGGAATAGCTTTAGCATTGCAATATAATAAGGAAATCCATTGTACATAAAGAGATGTTATACCATAATGTGATAAGTGAGATAAACTAATGAGAGACTTGATTAAAAGATTTTTCCTGATCTAATGACATAACATAACCATTTAATTTACCTGCCTTGCCCTGTTCTATAATTTCCCGAAGTAATAGTAAATTGTGTTTTATGGAATGCTCAGGAACTGTACAGGTTTGTGCTGTTGAGAGAAGTATAGAAGCTATATTCAACAAACGGTTATGCAAAATTTTCATTAGTATTTTATAATCTGTATTTAATAAGCTCAAAGACCTCCAATTGTCAAGAACAGTTCTGTCACCTTTTTAAATATTAGAATCTGAATGGCTATGCAGAAGTGCATGTCCACCAGTAAACCATCCAAAACCCTATTAAATACGTTCAGCAATATTATTTTTAGTACATCACTAAAAGTAACATAAAATTCTGGTGGAAGACCATCAATACCCAGAGCTGTAGATTTTTTAAGATGATCAATAACTATCCTGATTTCTGCCTCAGTGATAGGCTTAGTAAGATCTTTCAAAAGTGTATAAGGTATACTAGGAACTTCTATTTTATTAAAAAGTTCAGTCACAACCTTCTCATTAATAGAAAATGAGACATACATGGTGGATAAATACTGTGATACAGTCTGCAAAATTATAGACCCATCTGACGTTATAAGACAATTAGTGCCTGAAACAGATCCCATGAATTTGTCAGATGCTCTTTCTGAACATCCTTTAAAGGCATCACCAAATCCAGTTTTCCCTGGAGAACAGATTCTATGTTCATTTAACATTGCAGTGGCTCTAGAATATTGTAAACTCATCAATGCAGTTTTAAGGTTAAGAACCTGTGAAGTTAAATGAATATTCAGAGTATTAATAATAGAATATAACTTTCATAGTTGCATTCGTAATTTAAGGTACTCCTTGAACTGACACTGTCTAGCTCTTGTAGAATATAATTGAAACAAAGATGTTAAACCTTTATTTGTCATTTCCCACCAAGTACTAATATTCTCAGCCATACATGCCACTGTAATTCTCACTTTGAGGAGCTCAAGAACATGTGCTGTAATTAGATTCTCCTGTAAAACTGTTGTATTTAGTTTCCAATATTCTCGGCCATATTGCAGCCCACTCTGGACCCCTATGCTAACAAGTAAAATTGCATGGTCAGAAGTTTCTAAAGGGATGGTTGCAGCTGTCACTATACTAACAATTTTTTTTATAAATAAAAAATTAATTCTTGTGGATAATACTCCCCTATAGTATGACCAGCCTCCTTATGTAAAGTTCTAAAGGAATCTAGTAAATTACTTTGTTCAATAATCCCCATAATACAGTTAGAATCACAATACAGTTTCTTAGTTACTGCTCCTCTATCTTTTCTATCTATCACACAATTAAAGTCCCCACCCCATAAAATGTGTTTGGTTGTGATTAAATAAGGTTTAATATCATGGTATAAACTAATCCTATCTTTCTTTGTAAGGGGGCATAGATATTCATTAATCTCCACCCTATCTCTTCAAACATAAAATCTAACAACAATGCCCTACCCAGGCACATCGCCACCAATCTAGAAACCCTAAATCCATCCCATTTAAACAATATAGTAACTCCTTCACAATCCCCAGTCCCAAAAGAAAAAAAGAAGGGCCCCAACACCATAATTGTTATGCAGACCTAACCAGAGAGATAGTATTTAACCTTGTATCTTGCAATAAACATATATCACAACTTAGGCCTTTTAATGCTGTTAATGTGATCAGTCTTCTTTTAGCATTCTTAATGCCATTAACATTTATGGTTGCAATACACAACCGTGATGAGAACTGTAAGAAAGTCATAGAAAAAAATTAAATCAAGGTGGTTTCCTCAGCCTAGAACTTCTTCTTACTCTAGTGTTTATTCTTTTCTTTTCCTCCCCAGGTACTATGTCTAATAGATCACCCTCAGATTCAGAGGAGTGAGGGGAAAGTGACGACACCTCTGAATCCCTTCCTTGTTCTAAGTCCACCATAGCATTAGTCAGAACATTAAATTTATTGGTTAACACGATCCCTTCATCTCCTGGAGCACAGGCTTTGGCTACTTTTGACTTTGGCCTTGTCAGTTTTAACTCCTTTTCTTGGCTACACTTTTAACCATTCTGGGGGGGGGGGCATTTCAGTTACTGAAACCTCCATCTCTGAGGTTTGTGGTACATTTATTACAGGGACATCAGCAGCTACAGGCTGAGAGGGATCAGTGGAAGGCATGGGAGCTGCATCACTCTGAATTCCCAACTCTTCCGAAGGAGGTGAGGAAGGTGGGGAGGGTAGATGGGTGGTCTGGGGGTGGTCTAGCAGCAAAATGTTTTCTTTTTATCATTTCTTTTTTTGGGGCTTCCTGAAGTATGAGGTCTTGGTTTACATGATCAGTACGATTATGTGTAGCACAAGGACATGACCTGTAAGCATGCCCAGTGTCCTCACACAGGTTGCATCATAATTCTTCTGTACAATCAGAACTGTGGTGCCCAAAAGACAAACAGAGATTGCACTTTATCCTATTGCAGGTAGAGCCCAAATGAGTGAAGGCTCCACATTTAAAGCAGGCCCAGGCTGTCCTGGATAGAAGCAATGACCCCTTTCATTACCAAAAAATAAACTGTTGGGGAGATTCAGAGGCCCAAAACTATTATTTCTTAAATGAACTCGTAAGGTCCAACCCCCATTCCAAATACATTCCTCATCAAATATGGGTTTAGAACTATCCAATACATCACACTTTTTCTCCAAACAATAAACAACATCATGTATAGACATAGATTCATTGAGAAATAAAATAGTTATCTGCCTAATAGATGACTTTGTTAAAGGAATAGCCTTAAAAGGCAGCCATAATTCTGAATATTTCAATGTGTCATATTTGGACCAGAAACGGTCTAGACCTTGTGGAGAAGTAAAGCTCACATCATAGATTACTGACCCCGACACATAAATCAGGGCATGAATTTCAACAGAAAAAAAATCTAAAGACCCTTTCAAAAGATTATGCCCCACATAAAGTCTATCAAGAGCTAACTCCAGTCCTCCCAGATATTCTAAATGGACAGCATTGCGTCTTTGCGGGGGGGGGCTGAGAAAGGATTCTTTTTCCTAAAGGACTCTCAAGCCATTTTCAAGCATTCCTGAAAAGTAGCTGATGTCCCAGATCGCTCAGCTTCATCTTTCTCCAAATCTCCCCAATTAGCCGAATGCCTTGTATCACCTTCAGACTCTGAGGCAGATGAATCTACACACTGTAGAGAACAGTCAAGCAACTTAGCTGCAATCCCCTGAGTAGTATAACATTTTTTCTGCTTGTTTTCTTTGTTCAAAACTATCCCATCAGGATTATTGATGACAGGAGGGGGTGCAATCCTGGAATTCGGCTGTGGCTGGGGTCAGGGACCCAGATACTGGCCTCTCCCTGCTTCCACCCTGCTGCAAGCAAAGAACGCTCTAACAATGTCTGGGGTTTCCCGTGATGACAAACAGCTGTAATGTTAATATCTCTTTCCTTTCTTAAACCAAGGGGATTAGTTGATGTATGAAATGATTTACAGACAGGAATTGGCTTTGTACTCACAGTTTTCACAGCATCCGAGTGTTGGGCTGTAGCTAGAGTCTCTGTCACAGGCCTCAGATCTTCTGTCAGACTCGCTGTTGCAGTTGCTGAGCAGGGCCGGATTAAGGCATAGGCAACTTGGGCACAGGCCTAGGGCCCCTGCCTGCCAGGGTGTCCCCAGTAATCCCAAATATATATTAACTATATATTTTTCATTCTGTCTGAGCTACATTGTTTTGTAAAGGATTTAGCCACTGAGTCATCCGAGCAAGGCAGACGCTGAATTATGACATGATTCTCACCTCCCTAATTAGGTGTTAAGTGCACCTGCTAGCTTCAGGGGGCCCTGGCCAGATTGCCTTTTAAGGTGAGAACAGGCCAATTTCCTTTGCTTTGTCTGCCACCACACTTAGAATCTGCTCTTAGAATCAAGTGTTACACTTAAATATAAAACAGTAGCAGTGCAATTCATGGTAGATGTTTTATATTTAATCTCACTCTTAAAACTACAGTGCATTGCAATGGTACAATTAAAAATCACACTCTTTTTTTTAATTCCCTCATCTCACTTATGTTGAAGTTCTGATCTTGATATAGGTCCATTTTCAGGCTGAACAAATAACATATTTTCAGATTCCCATCAGTAAATCTTACCATTTATTGATCCTGGCTTACTTATCAATAACAGAAATGTCTGATCCCAGGAATGCCTTCTTTTAACAATCGATCACATTGCAATATAATCTCTAAAGTTCATTACTCCTCTAGTAGACCACCAGCTTAACTCATGCACCACCTAGTACATAGATTCTTTTAGAGATGGATCCCAACCCTTCCCAGCAAAACCCCCATGTCCTGGTCCATACTTTCTGATGGGACAAAATGATAACACCCAGACTGTGAGCGCATATGTGTGTTTTGGGGGTTGGGGCTCTGGAAAGGTGCAAATCATGACACTTCACACCCAATGAAGTATTTTTACCAGGCCAATTAGTAATTAGTAATTTTATTCTCTAGACAATTGCTACTTTTACATACCAACTTTATTAGTTCAATTCTGAAACATTTTGGTTAGGTTTATTGTTTTATGCTACTTTTTTAGGAACAGCAAGCACATGTTTTTTTCCCCCCAAGTTTCAGTAACTCTTACATGTAATGGCCAAGGGGTGCTGTCATACTGAATGGGCACATTCGTGGTGAAGGGACATGGTTGCGATGAGGAGGGCCCCAGATTTCTTTTGGGCCTAGGGCCCCAGATTGCCTTAATCTGGCTCTGTTGCTGAGTCAGACCATAGGTATACAGGTGAAGTTTTCACGGCACTGGCCATATTTAGCCAACTCTGTACTTCAGCTGTAGCTGCAGTATTTTGCCCCAAGACATATCATAAAACTGTAGCTGCTGCTTGCAATTCCTTAGGGTTTAATATCTCTTCCTGAGGCATAGGAGATACAGTGATGTTACTGTCAGAATGTTCCAAAATGTTACTCACATTTGCACCATATCTTAACTATTTATTTTGTTGCAGTAAATTATCCAGCCAGACTTCATCCAACGAAAAAAGACCATGTGTAACTTTTACCATTTCCTTATGGGCAGTCTCCTTCATTTGCAAAGTAGATTCAATTTCCATGATAACAGCTTCCACAGACTTGGTCTCCTGAGCTGGATCTGTGGGCTGGGATACCTGCTCACCCACAGGTACACCAGCAGAATGAATCTCTGACACACCTTCCTCCACAGCGGCAGCTCCCCCTACTGACAAAGAGTAGGGGAGTTTTCCCAGTGCCCTGGACAAATTTCCCCCTTTCACAAAAATACCACCAACAGCTTAATCTGGTTCAAGGTCAGTTGGCATTCATGTGTATCCCCCTCCCCCAGGTTGTGCCTGAAAATAGGTAGCATTTGTCTAGTGCATTTACCCGGTCAACAAAAACTAACTAAACATCTGCCATTTTACACCATAAGCATTGAAGCACAGCTAGTGTTCTGTTGACAAAAGTGTGCACTCTCAGGAATAGCTTCATTAAGGACAGATGACTCTTCAGTCTCCTGCCTTCACATTACATGACAGCTACAATAAGTCTATCAACCTTAGCTTTACCTGCTAATGATCAATAATACTTCTGCTTCCTCAGATAGCTAGTGACAAAAAATATAGAACTCTGTTATGTACTACATATTCTTGTACATGACTGTCAAACAGTTTTCTTCAGTTTTGTTCTGATTTTAAACTGTTGAGTAGTTCTGCCTCTTTTTGTTGCAGTTGAGTGACCACATAGCATTCCAGTAGAATCAGTAATCGGCAACCCAGGTCTCTTTACAGACCGAGTGCTCTTTGATGTGGTTTGTGTACTGTTGTTTGAACTTTTCAGCAACACTACACTACTATGGTACCTGTTACGTCTTATCTTGGCATTCTGTCTCTGCTTTGATGGCATGTTTACTGTGTTGTCATTGAAAACATTTCCGAAATTGCTGACCAATATCAGACACCTACAGGAAAAGTAAAGAAAACATGCAATTAGTACCACCAAGAAACATACTAATTTTCAATCAGCTTTCAATAGTTCATGGCTTTGTCTTTAAAACAATGTATTATCATATCAGTAACATTTAAATATCCACATCTATGGGTATTCAGCTTGGCACACTTTAGATTTGACATAATTAGCTCAAACCGTTCATTTGCAATTAGTCTGTAAATAATGGCACAAAAATGTAATGATTATTGTAAAGAAACACAAAATCTTTGTGTTTTGTGACAGAATAGCAAGACAGTACCGTGTTTGCAACACTACATTTGCAAAACTTTCATGTTTGCAAAAGCATTTACACCATAGTTTCGTGTTTGTGAAACTGCATTTGTGACACTTTCATGTTTATGAAAGGATGTTACTGTTTTTTCATGATTTGTGAAAGTTTCATGTTATTGCTTTCATGTTTGCGAAAACCTTCAACATGTACTTTCGCAAATGTGAAAGTTTTGCAAATGCAGTTTCACAAATCACAAAATGTTTGCAAACATAGTATTGCATATGTGAACGTTTCACAAAATACAACTTAACTTCTTAACCAACCATTTTCCATGACACATCACAACTAGGAAATCCTGCCAAATTGTGTAAAACAACATCAGCGATCTGAAAACAAAGTACAATACAGCACAGTAAGGCATATAACAGCAACAGACATGGTAAAGACTCTTACATTAACTTACTTAAAAGGCTCAGGGCCAGATATTCAAAACTTTGCCCCAGGACTAAATTAGCACTGCCCAGCAGGCAAACTTAGCCCGGAGTACAAAGCAAGCTATATTTAAAAGGAAATCACCAGTGCTATTCCTGCTGAATATAGAAGTTTAAGGAAGCTGGGAGTGCAGGGCAACTGCAGCTCATTAGACTCTGTAGCAAGCCAGTGTTGCAGATGGAGAATATTGTGTGTGATTGCACAGACATGTCTCACATCTACTGCAAACACACTTCTCAACCCCCTGCCTCATAAATCAAGGACAAGGCTTAAAAAAATCAGGGACAAAGGTTTACAATCAGGGACACATCTTAAAAATTGGTGATATCCACTCAGGAAGCTTGTATCGTGGCCCCCATTCAGCCCACCCATCTGCCAAGAAGCTAGCCGGTGGCCAGCTCAGCCCTTCTCACACCACCATGGCTGGCCGCTGACTGAGGAATGAATAAAATCTCATTTATTCCTCAGTCAGCAGCCAGCCATGGTGGTGTGAGGAGGGCTGAGCCAGTCACTGGCTGACTTCTTAGCAGGTGGGTGGCTGAGCAAGGGCCACACTACCGGGTGGGGGGTACCACTAGACTACCAGGGAAAATAGTCTAATATGATGTAAACTGGGGATTGGGATAAATGCAGGGGGGGGACCACTAGACTACTGGAGAAATGTGTTTAATTTTATTTCTAATGGGGAGAGTTGCATTTTAATTGAAATGTGGGTCAGGATGCATGCTGGGGGTGGAGGGATCACTAGACTACCAGGGAACTAGCTTAATTTATTTACAACAGGGGTTGGGATATGTGCTGGGGTTGGGGGGACCATTAGACTAGCAAGGAAACAGCTTTCTTTATTTACAACAGGGGTTGGGATACATGCTAGGGGGGGGGACCACTAGATTACCAGGGAAAATAGTCTAATGTTCTGTGAACAGGGGATCAGGATAAATACAGGGAGGGCCACTAGACTATAAGGGAAATGTGTTTGATTTTATTTCAAACATGACAGAGTTGCATTTTAATTGAAACGGGGGTCAGAATACTCGCTGGGGTTGGGGGGACCACTAGACTACATGGGCAAAGCATGCTAAAAGGCAGCTACGGGGGTTCACAATGTGGGGTACTGCTACATTACCACCAGCTTTTTTCCAGTGGTATCTAGTGCCACGCTACAGGTCATGCTAATGCCTGTAATGTGGCACTATACATTTGAATATGCCACGCTGCTGGAATTCATGGGCGCTCTTCTGTCCATGCCCCTGCATAACATTATCTATTAGCATTGGTGCTACCACACAGCGCCGGTGCTAATAGAGCTTTTCAATATTGCAGCCTTGAGCAAATCCAGTGCTATTCCAGCACTAGGGATTTGCGCTAGGGGCAAAAGTTTGAATATCTGGCCCTAAATGCCATCATTTTTAAATATTAGAGCCTTTACCCACTAAAAGCGGCCATTTTTTTTCTGAAAAAAACCACCCACACAGCTGCTTTAGTCAATCAGATTGTCCATGACAGTTGATTGACATCCACTTAAACCAATCATATAGTACAGTATATAAACATGTATTTATTTTTATTTATTGTCTCTGGAGGCAATCATGTGATGTTATAAGGACCAATGAGACACACAGAAAATCAAAGAAGAAACATCAGCCATCTTAGAACATACTGGAGAGAAGGTTTTCTGAGAGCTGTAAGTACAGCAAGTTTCTTCTTAATTTTTAGTAAACTAATTAACAGTTTTTTATACAAAAATAGCACTAAACAAACTGTTTTTAGAGGTGTATTACACAGTAACAACATAAATAACAAGTTATACTGTTAAATCAAGGTACCAACATTTGAAGTCACAGCAGTTTCAAAAACTTACCACCACAAATGACAGCTGAAAATGGAGGCAGCACACAGTGTGCACATGTTCTATAAAAGAACTAGCAACCAATAAATGAGCAGCAGGCATTTGTTGTTTAAACAGACCTATTAACAAGCTACATTTTCCCTCTCACTAATTTATCTACATTGCAGTGTTCCACCAGTGTAAAGGTATCATTAGCATAATGTTAGGTGCACTTTCTTTATTGGTAGGCAGAAAATGATATAAGCCAATAGATTTGTTTTTGACAACTTTGGTGCCAGCCCACAAAACAAAATATTAAAGAAGGGAGGAAAAACTACTTCTTTACTCAGTCTGTACTGACAGGACACTTATTGATTTCTTAGTAACTAGTTGTCAATGTCTGTGTTTAATCAACTTAGGATGGCAGAAAAGATCAAATGTACTTTGTGAATGGTGGGAAGCAGTTTAATTAGAAGAGGTGGTGAATATGCTCAATCAAGTGAATTTGTCAGTGACCTGCAGCTGCCAAATTGTTGGGTGAAGTGGTTTGGCAGGGGAGGCATGAAGTGGGAGCACCTCATGCCAACCATGCACAGGCTACCAAGCAACCTACCTCCTTCAGACATACTGCTGATCCATCTTGGAGGCAATGATTTAGGTGACAAAAGATGGGTAGATTTGGTTGATGATGCAAAATTGGACCTGGCTTCATTAATAGAGATGTTACCAGCCTATAAGATTGTCTATTCGGACATCACAGATCAGATGGTCTGGTGTGTAGAATAGTACATGTACATGCTTGATAAAGACAGAAGAAAGTTTAACATCCAAATATCTGGATATTTACGCATGCTTGGAATGCATACCATGCTTCACCCAAACATTAAATGTTATAAAGATTGGCTATACTTAAAAGACAGTGTGCACTTCTCACATGCTGACAATTTCCTTTACTTGGGAGACCTCTGAAATGGCATCCTCAGAGTGCTCTAAACTTCAGAGTGCACAAATGTGACCTGTATAAACAAAACAGCTCTTTTAAGAGCCAACTCATTTCGTTGGTCAAAAAATAGAAAATGCACCTTACCTACACAAACACAGTTCTGAAACAGGAACAGTAGCTAAAGTAATGTTTCTATAAATATAAGTTCAGTAATAAAGTGCACACATAATAAAAAAACAGGTATGTGTAAGCGCAAATGGAAGCTGTTGAGGCACAGGCAGAGGTTCTGTCACCTATTAAATCACCCTGAGATACCAGTCCAGGATCTGGGCTGGTATTATCTCGCACATGAAACGTTGGAGAAGGCTGCAAAGCTCATTCAAGGGAACATGTCATCAACCATAAGTAAAGATAAACTGAGTGCATGGTGGTGTTTGTGTTGGAGGGGAGGAAATTCACAGACTGAGACCATTCAAATTCCTTGTCTTGTAACATCTGTATTCTTTCTAACAGTTAGCTGTACTGTAAATATTTAAGTAATAATTCAACACATGGCATATTTTGTTTAAGCAATAATACCCGACAAGGTGTGTCTCGTGCTGGGATACCATCAGACCTGACATGGTTGAGATGAGGCTGCAGGCCGAGTGCATCCAAAACCTGAGAAGTGATGCTCGCCCAGAACACAACACAACCTGGATGGCATTATTGATATTATACAATGGTTTATTGTTATACATTGTAAAAAAATCATTTAATGCTGTTTTACTTAGGGTTAAAAAATAATTTTGTTTCTTAAAACAAGATGCAAATGAAGAAGATGCAAATCGAAACATGATCATAATCCATGTGATGTGTGCACACCTTTATTGAAATCTCACATCTACGTATCTGCATGCTGTGCAATCATGAACAATTCACATTGTTTAAATGGGACAGAAACTGATTACTTATGTGCAGCTGTTTGAAATGTCTCTGTTTTCATAAATTATATTTATACCTCTAAAGTATTCCTTTAAAACTACGCCTGAAGAAAAGCTGAATCTGTCAGTTGTGTTTTGTATTGTTTTCTTTGTATGGACAATATTCCATTCAGTTCCTTTCATGGAACCAGGAATTTTGGAGTGTTGACTATGTCACTCATGGTTTTAGGACTTCAGGCACTGTATTGATAAGTTCATGCTCACATTTCTGAAGCATGAAGTGACATGGTCAAAACTCCATATTCTTGGTTCCAAGAAAGGAACTGTACATAATGTTGCCCATACAAAGAAAACAATACAAAACACAACTGACACACTTCATCTTTTATTCAGACACAGTTAAATAGGGATCCTACAGAGGTATTGATATAATTTATTAAAATATAAATATTTCAAACAGCTGCACATAAGTAATCAATTCCTGTCCCCTTTAATTGTGCTAACAGAATGTATCTATAAACAACCTGTGGGTTAGTATGCAACTCATGTTTAAACAGCGTACCATTCAAAATATTTTTTGGGTGTCTGTGTGTGTGTGTGTGTGTTGGTGAAAGTAACACACTGAACTTTAATTAAAATCACTTAGCTTCACTTAGCAACTTTGGAGAGAGAGGAGTTGTGCAGCTGTAAAGCCTCAATAGCTTGTCTTTTCTCACTCAGTGGGAGGTTGACTCTTTTGTTGTTACCTGTAGATGCCATCCTGAAAACCAAAAATACTCCAGAGAGATGAAAAACAGACTTTAGAGAAATGCCAAGCAGATGGGAATGTGAAACAGCTTAAATGCAAGGCACTTCACGAGCACATAATGAGGTGTGATTACATTTTCAGCACCTTTTTCTACACCTGTGACTAGATAATAGTCCCAATAAAGTGACAGGACCATCCCAGTTGAACAGAAGCTGGTCCCATTGAATAATATTAGCCAAAAATTGGTACTAGGGGATTGTCCCAATTAAGCAGACATCCCCTTTAACCACGTCCCCTTTAAGTGGCTTCTACTGTATGTGTAGATTATACCAGGGACATGTAACATAACAGTTAACTGGTTTGTGAAAGCTGCATATATAACATTTTTATTAAGTAAAGAGTATGTGTCTCATGGGGATGGTATGGTACAGTTGTGGTAATGAGGGTGTGGGTTTGGGGTAAACATAATGGAATATAATAGAATGTCACACTTTTGTAGCATATATATTCTTCATATAACAGTGTCATGCACGTAATCATTTGTGAAGCAACACAACTGCACCAATGTCAACATGATCCTGTAGATACTGTTTACTGGTATGTTAGTTTCTTGAGTTCTGTGATAGCCTGTTAGTCCAATGTAGTATAAAAAGATATACAGTTGATAGCTGTATGCAAGTACAAGAAGCTAAAACAATGAAATTACTATAAAGAATCAATACTGTATTGATTCTGCATACTGGGCCATTTGCATGAAATGCATGGAGTGGCTATGCATGCTCAACTGGGGCACACAACCACTCTGTGCCCTATATGCCCCCACCATGTGGGATGCACAGAGGGGGGTGCACAACATGGACGCACCTGATCCCCCAGCCACATGAGCAGCAACCTGCTGGGGACAGGCAAGGGGTGGGCCAGCAATAGGCATCATCTACAAAGGCATGTAGTGCTGGCCACAGGGATGCATAAGGGGTTGCAGTGTATGCCAGGGAGACCCTGCCATAAACCCCCTATGCACCCAGCACACATGCCACAGGACCGGGTGAGCTGCCAGCAGTAGGAACCAGAGTCATGGGACAGGGATGCCAGAGGCCACCCACCTGCCCCAGCACAGAGGTATGATTGGTGACCCTACCAGCCCACCACACATGAACCCTGCACAGGGGCACGGGCACTGGCACAGGACTGCAACCCCCCCCAGCAGCACCCTATGGCAACTGCCCCCACCAGAGGTGTAGATTAACCATAATGTGTAGTATGATGAGACAGACAGAAGTAAAATATGTGGAATGTGCAACCTCCTAATCTGACTACATGTTTATTCAACTGCAACAGACTTTAGAAACATTATGCAATAATGGCATTAAAAAGCATAATAATTAATGATGTAAATGTGTTAACATATAGGATAATGTATGACCCTTGGTTAAAAAACATGCTGTAAATACTTTGAGAGGTTGCCAAGACATTATTGTAAATCTCAAGAGCACAGTTCACAAGGTTATCAGATGGCATGGCAACCTCAACTAGGGTTCACAGCGTGATTGTTAACCAAAGATCATACATCATATTTAATAGTGTGTATGAGCTACCAGGACTGTGTAACCATGGCTTGAATAACTTACTGTATTACTTAACAGAACATTGGTTGCTGTGACCATTCAGTTTCATTAGAAAATTTACTGTTGTGAGCATTCCATATGTTATAATATTGATATGACACACTCAGGAAGGTTTAACAACAGAATGATGTCATACCAATGGTTAACAAGGTTGTCCCTTTTCACAACTTATTTGTGAAGTTTTGTGCTTCCTTCCTCTTTTAAAGAGAAGAGGTAAAAGGTGTTTCAAAAATGGCAGGGTTGTAAGCATTAAATATGTTAATGTCCCATTGAGACAACAACCATCTGCACACATTGATTCTTTTCTTATTTTTTTTATGTTTTGCCCATTAAATCATTCCACTTATTTTAATCACGATGTACTGATCACATATATTCATTTTACAAATATGTCATCAAACTGGCTTAGCAAAGTCCCACTTCCTCAAAATGTGCAACTAGCTTATTTTCAAGTTCAGTTTCACCAACTTTTATATTGCACAGCTGCTGTTATGTTGTTTTTCCTTATTATTTTATTTTCCTGGCTCAATTGGCTAAATTCAAACAGCAGTTTCCATTCCTGGTCCATTTAAATCCATAGGTTTCAACGCTTCTCTGTACCATCACGTGCTCGAAGTAGAAAATGGCGGTTTAGACGTAATAGCTAAAAAGCTCCTTGCTCGACATTCAGTTCCGAGCTGGTCATGCTTCTCTCTACTCCTACTTCCATCTCAACATTGCACCCATAATGTGCTGACATTTCGGAGTCATGTGATCCCATCCTGAGAACTAGCTTATCCAGGGAATTCAGTCTGTTTAAATCCTGTGTTGTTACTGTGGTAACCTAAAGTGACCATAATCTTCTAATTATTTCTCTAAACAGAAAAATCACCCTTGTATACAAAACATGCAATCATGTTTCATTTTATAATATTTTACACATATTCCCATACATATGAATCCCAAGCAACACATATTTTGATAGATCAATGGAACATTTATACGTAAGAAACACATACAACTTTTCTCTTTATATTATCCTTTTCAACAAACATCCAACAGGATTCTCATTTTATTATAAGTAACTTCCATATCCATGATCTTCATTCAGCCCTTTTGGGGTTAGTGTTTGCAGTTCAAAAATCCAAAAAGCCTCTTGTTGTAATAATAACTTGTGTCCATCTCCTCCTTTTGGTGGGATTCAAACCTGCTGCAACCCAATAAACCTTAGTGAGGCTGCTGACCCATGATTAGCCTCATGGTAGTGTTTGGCCATTGTGTTTTTAAGATTTTTTGTTCTTATTGCTGTTTTATGCTCACTAATTCCATGCTTTAGAGCTCTCTTCATTTGTCCAATATAAGATTGTCCACATGGGCACATGAGCAAATAAATTAGTCTTTCTGTTGTGCAAGTTATGAAGTCCTTGATTTTATATTTCTTTCCTGTGTGTGGGTGATTAAACATTTTTAAATTTGTTGTATTCCCACACTGTGCACAATTTCCACACCGAAAGTTCCCTTTTGTTGCTGGTGGCATCCAATCAGGGTAATTGGTCTTTTTCTCTTCCTTAAACAGAGTGTCTACAAGCATATCTTTCAGATTTCAACTTTTCCTATAACTGCACCTTAACCCATTATTTTGTATTTCCTGCAAAGTGTCTTCAGCCTTTAGTATGTCCTAATGTGTTCGTAAAATGTTGCTCACTTCCCCAATTGCTGGCATATACATGGTACTAAAAGTTACTTTATCTTTATTTTCAGGTACCTTTTTCCATACACTTAACAAATCTTCTCTTTTTATTTGATCTACTTTTCTCAGTACATTAACCAAGCACCCTGGTTCGTACCCTCTATTTAAAAATCATTGGCACATCTCTGCACTCACATTTTTCCTTTCATGTTCTTCACTACAATTTTGTTTCACCCTTAAGAGCTGTCCATAAGGAATATTTTTCACTGTTTGTTTTGGATGGTTACTCCTATACTCCAGAATTGTATTTCGGTCTGTCGGTTTCTAAATAATTTTGTCTCTAATAACAACACTGTGATCTGCTTGGTTTCACTTAATAATAAAGGTGCCTCATACATTATATATCAAAAACTATATTTATTATCAAAATGAATCAGGTATTTATTTTAATATTTATATTTACAGCTCCCAGCACCAGTCCATCAACCAGCAGGGTGTGCCATTATCACTGCAGCTGTGTCAACATGATGTTGCAGAAGATGGACAAAATTCAAGAAACCCTCATGGCAATGCTGCATCTCCAGCAACATGCACTGGGTATGTGGCAAGGCCATGAGAGATCTATCCATCTTCTGCTACAACTAGAGCTGTGCAGAATGGGAAAATTCCAAATCTGCAGAATTTTGACAATTTTTTTAAAATTCTGTGAAATTTAATGGCATTTAGTCAGACTTTCACAGAATTTTTAAAAGTTAGTGATTTGGTTATAAATCAGTACCTGTTCAAGCTGGAGCTCTGAAATAATTTAGAATATATACTTTGTGGGACAATGGCCACAAAACTGGCAAATATCATGTAACTTGATTGGATAGTTTAAAAATTATATGTACTCGAATGTTGTTATTTCATTGTTTGTGTGAAATTTCATTAACATTTTTTATCGACACATACCTTAACCATATATTGGGTAAGGGATCTTAAATATGATGCATCGTCTCAAAATTATATGTGCTCAAAATCTGTCATTTTATTTTTTTCAGGAAATTTCATGAAGAAATGTCATTTACATATAGCTGAGACACCTTTGGAGCTAGACATGTGTAAGTTAGTATGGATAACCTGTTTGCAATGCTTATAGAATGATCCAAATATGGGGAGAATTAAAAATGAGATTTTTTAAGTTGCAGGGGTTCAAATCTTTACTATGTAAATATTTACAAAACTTTCTGAAAACTACCAAAAATGTGACTTTGTAACTTCTCTGCTGTTGCATGCATAGAGTTAACATTTGACATGCATATCCATAGTCCATGTATCCTGGTTTCTAACACAACTAGATAGATTGGTTAAGCAATTTTAATTTTGCAGAAGAAAATTATGATTAGTAACATGTTCTAACATATTTATGATTGCATATTCTGTAGATGAAGCATCCATAATTTTTTTTGTGGAATTTAACTTTAACAATGCATGTATCACTACTTAATTTGATAAGCTAAGCTGAGCTTTTTGCAGTCCTGTTGTTCCTCACTGGGTGACTACCCCCCTTCTCTTTTGGCATAGCCAGATTGACTCAGCAGAACTACTGATTCCACTGATATCCTCTGTGTTCTTTACAGTGACAAACTTCCTTAAAACATGAGTTGCCTACTCCTTTTCCTATCAACCTACCCTGTACTGCATGCTCAGTGGAGATCAACAGCAAAACTGAGGCCATGTACACCAAACGTACACATCCCTGATTGCAGCTGCACACAACGTACCACACTTAGTAGTTGCATGGCCTACCTACCGATGCCCCACACCACACCACACCACTTGTGGTGGGCCACCTGAGCAATAGAGTTAAGCAAAACCAAGGAGTTGTACAGGTATAATATCTCTGATTATAACAAGGGTTTGAGAAATGCAGCTTTCTAATTGACTGTAAACATTGTAACAGCCTTATGTTTAGTTTTATTAACATACATGTAGAGCCTAACCATATGATGAACATGGTTTAATGTTGTTTAAAAAACAGTTTTATTATGATAGCAATAAGCCACTCCCAGGTATTATGTTAATGGTCAGTTTATCACTGTCTAGCGACATGTGGCACCTGGATATGCCTCATTCAACATTAAACCCCTACAGGGTGATTAACAGACCATTTAACATAACTGTTGGTCATGCCTTATTGCTTAATTGTCTTTATGAGTAGATACTCTCCCTCTGCTAGGCACTGCAGCAGCTTTGCAACACAGTGTCTCACCCAGTTACACCATACACTGTCTAGTTGCTGGAGAATGACTCTGAATATGAACTCATGAAGATAAACAGTGTAACTTGATCATTACAGTCATCGAAACCCTAGTGTGATTATAACTGACAGACTCAGTGATAGAGGATAACCCCTGCTGTCCTAGTACATTTACCCCATTATGAGTTAAATCAATTCTAAAAGACATTCTGTTTATATCTACACCATAACTACTTGATTCCTGTTGTAGCAGAATTAACATAGTTATCACTTTGATAGCATCAGTGACAGAAGTGTGGGAAACCCAAACAGTAGGCATACAGCCTGAGTATGAAACAACTGTTAAAAAATCACACTGTGTCCATAAGTGGCATAGATCACTCATTGCAACAATAGCAAATGTATTACTATTTGAATAAGTTAGTCATCACAGATGCAATGAGATTGTCTTTATCAGGTACAACATACTCAATGAAAGTGCCTACAGGAAAATCTATCCTATATACATGTCCGATACAGGTACATGATTGTTGGCTCAGTAGTGCTATGATATTTAGAAGTTGCTTGGCCTGATCCATGCAATTACAATCTTTCTTACAAAGAATACTTACTGCATCTTTAATATTGAAACACACTGAAGGTCTATGTATGTACATCAGCAGTACACCTTCATCAGTAAGAATGCATGTGATACTGGCAGTACCAATTTCACAGCGTTGAACAGGCAGTGCTTTTCCATACGTTTACATCAGCCTCTCTATGTTGAGTAAACCATTGCAGTAAATGTACTACTATGTAAATCACCTACTAAATGTATCACTACTTTTGTCTTGAGCATGCTAGTGTCTTGTAGTTAATTTATGTGCTTCTCTTAATTAATGTATACACAGTAGTGTTAAAACCTTTCTACAACTGTCATCATGCACCTTCAGCATTTATATTGAATAACGGCACAGTACCAGTTGTGGTGTGGTGTGGGGCATCGGTAGGTAAGGCCACGCAAACTACTAAGTGTGTACGTTGTGTGCAGCTGCAATCAGGGGATGTGTACGCGTATATGGCCTCAGTTTTGCTGTTGATCTCCACTGAGCATGCAGTACCCGGTCAGGTGGGTGGGGATGTCTCGTAGTACATTTAGACAATTGTTTGTTATTTCTGTCACTTGCTGCTGGATGTCTGTCATTGGTTGTGTTGACTTTGGTCCTCCCCATACTTGAATGTGTGTGTGTCTGTGTGTGTGTGGTGCTGGGGGTGAATTGGATTAGGTTTTCAACCCTAACAGCGAATTTCTCACTTTTGTCGCTGTAGGAACAACCCTAACTAATGCATTAAACGGAGTTTTTGCCCTAATTTCCCTTTTTGAGAAATGATATTGAGAAATAGTGAATGTAATGCGTTGGGCGGGCGCTCCATACCACATGATGTCTTGTGGCAGCTATTAACAGGAGCAGCAATGCAAACAGAAATGCTAACAGTGGCACACACTGGTAACATACAAGCTGAATGATAACAGAAAGGGTAACGACACGTGGCGAGACAGGAACGGTGTGCCACGTGATGTCTGGTCACATAGTAACATGGTGCCTGTAAATGGAAATGTCAATGGGCATGGTGACAAAGTGAAACAGAAAGAGAAACAGTCTGTACACAAAATGGCAAAAAAAAGTAACAAGCATAGCTATAGTAAGCAAAAGGATAGCTGACGTGGTAGCATTAGAGATTGTGCATTGGGATCATCAGCACTAACTCTCACCATGACCTGTAAAGCAGCAGAAGTATAGAGAATGGGGTGAGAGTTAGGACTCATGATCCCAATGCACACCCCAATGCCGTTGGGTTGGTGGGGTGCAAGGGTTTTTCAACCCTAACAGCAATTCCTCACTTTTGTCGCTGTGGAACAACTCTAACTAATGCATTAAACTGAGTTTTTGCCTCTAATTTCCTTCTTTGAGAATGATAACAAGAAGAGTGAATGTAATGCAGCAGTGGGCGCTGGTGCCCAGCTCCCACCGCATAATGAGTGGCTTGGACACGGGCCCTTTGGGCTCTCGGCCTCCCGCCACATGATGTCTTGTGGCATACTCAACAGGACAGCAACGCAAACAGAAATGCTAACAGTGGCGCATATGGTAACAATAATGAGAAATAGAAAGGGTAACGACATGGTGGTGTAGACGGGAATGGTCTGCCACGTGATGTGTTGTCACTTAGTAACATGGTACCTGCAAACAGAAATGTCAATGGGCATGGTGATGTAAAGTGAAACAGAAAGATAAACAGTACTGTAGACAGAAAATGGCAAAAAATAACAGAAACACAAGCGCAAATGAAAACGCAAAGGATAACGCACATGGTGGTGCAGACGTCAACGGTAAATGAAACGGGTACGGAACCGCAAGCGGAAAGGGCAACAGTAACAGTAATGTAAGCGCACAGGCTGGTTTTCCCCAAACCTGCATTGAGAAAGACAGTGAGTACAAATAATGTATGCAAAATAATGAGTATCGACGCAGAAAATGAGATCTTGGAATACTAAATACATTATATCTCAGGAACCGTACGATGTAGAAAAAAAATGTAAAAGTCATATTGTTTACAACTGTCCTGGCTAATTTGAACCTTAGCCCCATTAGGGAGCTAAGAAATTTTCTGACAAAAAGTCCGTATCTCGCACCATTTCCGAGATACGGGCCCTGAAAGGCGCGGCAAATGCCGTAATGTTATCCTATGGGAAAAAAAGAAAAGTTCGGAGCTCCATAACTTTGCCTCCCTGTAATGTTTTTTCACCAAACCACTGAAAGCACATCTGTGGGCTGTTAGCTGTCTTCCCTCCAAATTTCAGGAAAAAAGACCAAACTGTTATTTTGCAGCAGGGATCAAAAGGATTTCTGTTATGCGTTGGGTGCCGTAACGTTATCCTATGGGAAAAAATGTCAACTTTGGAGTGCCGTAACTTTGCTGCTGTGTGATATTTTTCACCAAACTACTGAAAGGCACATCTATGGGCTGTTGGCTGTCTTCCTTCCAAATTTCAGGAAAAAAGACTAAACCGTTATTTTGCAGCAGGGTGCCAAAGGATTTCTGTAATGCGTCTGGCGCCGTAATGTTATCCTATGGGAAAAACCGTTAACTTTGGAGTGCCGTAACTTTGCCACCATGTAATATTTTTTCAATACAACATTGAAAGGCACATCTGTGAGATGTCAGCTCCGTTCCCTCCAAATTTCAGCTCAAAACTCCCGACGGTTCTTTTGCAGCACAGTGCCAAAGAATTGCTGTCATTTTCCCACAGACTAGAAAACTACTGTCTCAATTTGTGAAAAGCTTTGTAAGTCTTTCATGGCACTTTCGTGAGCACGAAAGTAATTTGTGAAAGGGCTTTTTCCAGAAATTTGAAAAACATATTTCTGGGGTGTTTTACCACAAAATAAAGACATGGCAAGCATCCTCAGGGCCCGACTAGGTGAATAAAAAAAATTGGGTTGCTAGAGGGTCCCAAATTTAAATGCCAACCATTTTTCTGATCACCAACTGAAAATAAAATGGCCGATTTGCGAAAGTAACAGGCCCATTTGCGAAAGTAAAAATGCATTAGCGAAAGTGTTGAACTTTTTGTTAACTTTTCCCATTGACTTATAATGGGAAACTGTTTTTTGAATAACTTTTGAACCGTTTAATATTTTTTCACGAAATCTTTGAAAGGCACATCGGGGACCCTGGCTGCACATTCCCTGAAGATTTCGGGCTGGTCACGCAAACTGTACGACCTGTAGGCGCGACCACAGAATTCCAGAAAAGCGTAAACGCGCGCACAGATCACACTTAATAACTCCTCAGCCATATATCCGACCAGTAGAAAACTTGGCAGATCCCAAGGCCTATGGTTCTTGATCTTAAATTCCAAATTTCAGGCAAATCTATCCAACAGTTGCAAAGTTATTAAGGTGCAAAGTTTTGGGGTTTAACATAGAAATGGCTCCTCAGCCTAACTATGGTAGAACTACCGTTCTACCATAATATATCTATATATATATATATATATATATATATATATACACACACACACACACATATACGTATGTGAGTGTGTGTGTGTGTGTGTGTGTGTGTGTGTGTGTGATTCAAATGGAAGCAATAATACACTCCAATGTGTCTTTCATACTAGGATATCCTCACACCTTGGGCACTGGTCGGGCCTGATTCTGCAGGCTGAGTGCATCCAAGAACCACAGAGCTGAAGTTATCACAGTATGACACACACACTGGAGTGCATATTTCAAGCAATAATGCAGGCCACGGTGTGTGTTGTGGTCATAAAACCTAACAACTCAGTGGCTGGGCATGAGACAGCAGGCCAAGTGCATCTAACAACCCTAGAAGTGAGACATCATTAGCGCTAAATAATACACCCCATGGTGTATTTTTACTATTATACAATCGGTGGTCATTATACAAAAATAAAGCAACATGTTAGAAATGTTTTAGTACATTTTTTAGTTTGTTGATATATCTTTGTTTTTGAAAAGAAGAATACACTAAAGCAATGAGAAATCGACACAGTGAGGTTCTGCTCTGATACTAGACCCATGATATTATACTTTGATAACATCACAGGTCCAAAGCCAGACTAATGTTATCCATGGCCCAGCACCCCGATGGTGCCTTCACCTCATGTACAGCAACTTATGTACATGTATAAACCTGAGGGCGAAGACACTTATCATATAAGCATAAGTGTCAGGATCTGTGTTCTATTATGCTGTATTATGTTTTACTGATATATATTAGCCATGAGAAATGCTTTTTGCTCTGTTCTTACTGTATTTTCATAAGTAAGGCAACAGTGCCATCTTTAGTAATTGTGCTTTATTTACACTAATGTCTATCTGTGTGTGAGGGGGAGGAGTAGCTCTCTAGGTAAAGGAAGGGACAAAAGCAACTGAACAAAAGAGTAAATAGGGAGGAGAGGAGGCACTGTGGGTCACCTTGGAGACTGGAAAGGGCACCAGAATCTGCACAGGGGTTGTGTACAGACCCCATGTCAGGGGGAGGGAATGGACAAGGATATGATAGAAGGCATTCTTAGGATGGCAGAGAAAGGGGAGATAATGTTGATGGGAGACTTGAATATGCCAGATGTTAACTGGAGCACATTTGCTGATGCCACATCCAAGAGCAGGGCCATTCTCGATGCACTACAGGTGGCAGGTCTCAGACAGCAAGTTTCAGAACCCACTCATGAGGGAGCAATCTTAGACCTTGTACTCTCAAATGGGGGCAGTGAGAGGATCTCAGATCTAGAAGTGGGTTGCCATCTGGGAACAAGTGACCATCAAAGAGTGTGGTTCATGTTAAACTCAGCTACAGAGTCAAGCCATACAAAAGTGAGGGTACTGGACTTCAGGAGGGCTGACTTTGGCAAGATGGGAGAGTGCCTCAGGAAAGCACTAGCAAACAGGTTAGAAGGATGGGTAGAGCAACAATGGGGAATCATCAAAACTGCCATCACAGAGGCAACAAGCCTTTGTGTGAAGCAAATAAAATCAAAATGAAAGAAAAAAACACTATGATTCTCAAAAGTGGTGGCAGGGAAAGTCAGGAAGAAAAAGATAGCATTCCAGAAGTATAAGGAAACACAGAAGGAGCAGGACAGAGAGCTGTACCAGTTAAGGCAGAAGGAAGCAGGGAGAGAAGTCAGAATAGCAAGGGCCCAAACTGAGGAAAAGATAGCCAACTTGGTTAAGAAGGAGGTTAAAACCTTTATAGGTACATCAGCGAAGGAGAAAGACAAAGGAGGGATAGTGAGGCTGAATAGAATGAATGGCGGGTGGGCAGAGGGGGCAGTGAAAAGCAAGGATACTGAATGAATATTTCTGCTCAGTATTCACAAAGAGGAGGGGAAGTGCCTAATCCAATTAACAGAAGCACTCTTGATAGGGGGTCGATCCGATCCTTTCACAGAAGAAAGGGTTCTAAGAACTCTAAAAAGAAGGTGGACAAAGCAAGGGGGCCTGATGGAATTCACCCCAGAATTCTACAAGAATTAAGGGGGGAACTAGTGAAACCACTGGCTACTCTTTTTAATAAATCATGGGAGGATGGTGTGGTACCTGAGGACTGGAGGAAGGCAGATGTGCTTCCCCTTCACAAAAGTGGGACCAAGACAGAGGCAGGAAACTACAGACTTGTCAGTTTGACCTCTGTGGTAGGGAAAGTGATGGAGTCACTTCTGAAGGAAAGAATTGTTGAGTACCTAGAGGTCAGTGGGGCATAGGACCCAAGGCAGCATGGGTTCATGGCGGGAAGGTTATGTCAGACGAATCTAATAGGATTTCTTTGACTGGGTGACACAGTGTAGTAGACCAGGGAGGGCTGTGGACATGGCCTACCTATACTTTAGCAAGGCATTTGACACAGTCCCACACAAAGATTAATAGTCAAATTAACCAGCCTGAGTGGGTCCCAGGCTGGTAGCCTGTAAAACATTGGCTGGACAACAGGACACAGAAGGTAATTGTAAATGGAGTCCACTCTGAAGAAAAAGGGGTTACTAGTGGGGTATCGCAGGGTTCAGTGCTGGGTCCAGTCCTTTTTAATGTCTTTATAAGTGACATTGCAGAGGACTGGAAGAAAAAGTATGCCTCTTTGCAGATGACACAAAGATCTACAACAGGGTTGATATACAAGGAGGCGTGGAAAGGATGAAAGGGACTTGGCAAGGTTGGACGAATGGTCAGAAGTATGGCAGCTAGGATTCAATGCAAAGAAGTGCAAAATAATGCACCTGGGAAGCAAGAACCTAGGGGAAGAATACACAATGGTGGGGGAGGTAGTAACAACAACAAAAAAGGAAAGGGACCTGGGGGTAATCATATCAGATGACCTTAAGGTTAGCAAGCAATGTGAGAAGGCAGTAGGGAGGGCTGGGGGTCTACTGGGATGCATAGGGAGAGGCATCACCAGCAGAAAACAAGAAGTTGTTATCCCACTGTACAGACAGTTGGTGAGACCCTATCTGGAGTACTGCATACAGTTCTGGAGACCACATCTCCACAAGGATATAGACAGGATAGAGGCAGTCCAGAGGAGGGCAACTAAAATGGTGCAGGGTCTGCAAGAGAAGCCGTACTTGGAGAG
Source organism: Neoceratodus forsteri (assembly GCA_016271365.2). NCBI lineage: Eukaryota > Metazoa > Chordata > Ceratodontiformes > Ceratodontidae > Neoceratodus > Neoceratodus forsteri. The sequence goes on from CM028133.1 coordinate 999,161,180, forward strand.
ACTTAAGAAGCTTAATATGTATACCCTTGAGGAAAGAAGGGAGAGGGGGGACATGATAGAAACTTTTAAGTACTTCAGTGGAATCAACAAAGTCCAAGGGGGTAGCATCTTTCAGAAAAAGAGACGTGCAAGAGCAAAGGGACACAATTTAAAGATGGGGGGGCAGTTCAGGGGCAATGTGAGGAAGTATTTTTTCACAGAGGAGGTAGTGGATGCATGGAACAACCTTCCTGAGGAGGTTGTGGGGTCTTAAACTGTGGGAGAATTTAAGAATGCATGGGACAGACATAAGGAAATTCTTGTGGGGGGTAGGAAGAAATAGGCTGTTGGTTAACTAGGATCTGCGGCCTATTCTGTAGGTAGGGAAATGGGCAGACTAGATGGGCCAAGCGGTCCTTATCTGCCATCAAAGTCTATGTTGCTATGTTTCTAATACAATTGCAACTAACATTGGAATTATAATGGGCCCATTATTTATCTTCTGCAAGCTATGCTACTTCTCATACTAGTTAGGATGGTTACTCAGACCACCTGTTTTTGTCCAATTATATACTTTTTATATAGCTTCTTTAGCCATTTCTGTAGTTATTATCAGGGTATAAGACCCTTTGTAATAAGTAGCTTCTCTGAGAAGAGAGAGAGACTGCATTACCTAGGTAACGAAAACAGGTATTCTCCCAGTGATCACACTGTAATGGTAGTTAGCCTGTATTGCTAATCTATAATAAATTTCATTTATTACATGAGTATCACTTGTCCATTGTCTCTTCCTTTTGTGCTGTTCCACCAAGAACCTGAGAGGGTGATTTCTTACCCAGTTACATTTGGTGACCATGTGCAGGTTGGAAGGAACAAAGGAAGATTCAAATTCATTTTGTGTTGAATGTCGAGTACTGTAGTGTGATTTTTGTCTGCTTCTGCCTACTTGTGTTTACAGTGCTAGCAGTTGTGAGGACCCACACCGTCTTGGTCTCAGGTTTGACAGACCCACACTGGACCCCCTTTACACTCCCTCTGTGAGTGACAGCATACCACCTTGGCATCACCGTTCACCCATCGGGGACCGGAAAGAGTTTGATGATGGCACGAAGGCATTTTAACCAGTTTTCCAAATGCTTATTTGTTTGTTTGTATACCCCTTCTGTTATGTCTGACCTGTGCACAGAACTGAGACTCGATGTCTCAAACTGTGTCACATCCCATGGCGGATGGACAGATTTCATGCTGGATGCAAAATCTGCTGAAAAACCATTGCTGCTAATATCTTTCCATTACTTATAGTCCAAACAAACAGCCAAGAAACACAACCTTATAGGTCTCTTGGTTGCGGCTCTACATACCACTGTTGATAGTCTCACACTGAGGTGTGACTCCCTTGAACTGCAAAACATGTCTCTAAAAAAAGAGATGGGCTTGCAGGCATAGGACTTACAGAAAAAGGAACAGAAACTAGTGGAGAAGACACATTCACTCTGTGATGTTAATTCCAGGCTGCTGCACTGTACTGCTCAAGACACTGAGTGAGAGATATGTTTGTTAAGAGAGGATTGTGAAAGATTGAAATGTGATAAGAAATAGCACATTCGAATGATATTTTGAGTGATATGAATGAGGCTTTGGGAGAGGAGAATGCTGAGTTTAGAGAGGATTACAAGCATTTGAGTTGTGAGTTGCATAAACAGCTTAGGGAAAATGTTGAATTAGGCACTGTGTATAGTGTGTTGCAAAGAGAGATTGAGAGAGGTATTGAGCAGGGCACTGCAAAAGTCTGTCATAAGAAATCTAGAGAAAAGATGGTGAAGTTGCACCATCAATGAGAGGTTCTTCCCGGCCATGTTAAAGCCGTGATTGAATGGGTTTCAGTATATTCCCTTTGAGATTGTGTCATCCAGCAATGATGACTCTGACTTTGCTGATGAGGCATGCCATGTCATATGCAAGTCCAACCCCGTGGTGTAACATCTTCTGCTGGCCATCCACAAGATGGTGCTGACGCAGGCATGCACACTGTGTCGCCATGTCTATACAAACATGGCAGATGCCATGTACAACATCAAGATGGCAGCCCCCATGACACAGGCGTAGGACCTGTATTTCATAATGCACCTCTGCTTGCTCCTCTCTCTAGAGGTGACGAGTCAGAGATTCACAGCTTAATAAAGGAAGCCATTAGTCAGGTCATGGTCCTGGAGGATCAAAAGTAGGCCATCCAGGACCACACTGGCAAAATACTAAATGATTCTGTCACAGAGGATCATACATACAGGGCAGTTGCTGATGCGGCAGTGGAAGCTGCGCTTCATGGAGCCATGGAATGTATTGAACTAAGCATGACTACATCTACTTACAACCCCTTGCAAGTTATATGGAAACATTGACACATAGAAGTTGATGGAAGATAAGGACCGTGAGGCTCATCCAGTCTGCCCATTTCTTTTTCTACCCTATGAATGTGCCACAGGCCTTTGCTCTGTCAATGGCTTATCTATTCATATTCATCTGTATTGCTCCCTTATGCCTGCCCCATGCCTGTTTGAAGCCCTGCACTGTACTCATATCCATCACTTCCTGAGGTAGGCCATTCCATGCATCCGCCACCCTTTCTGTGAAAAAGAACTTCCTCACATTACCCCTTAATCAGCCTCCCTCTCATCTCATGCTGTGTCCTCTTGTTCTGCTGTTTTTCTTGTATTGAAACATGTTTGACTCTTTCACCTTGTTAATGCTTTTAAGGTGTTTGAATGTTTCAATCATATCACCTCTCTCCCTCCTTTGCTCCAGGGTATACATATTGAGTTCAGTTAATCTGTCCTCTTATGTTTCCTGATACTGTCCCTGCACTATTTTGGTTGCCCTTCTCTGGACTGCCTCAGTTTGGTTAATGTCCTTGTGAAGGTATGGCCTCCAGTACTGCATGCATTATTCCAGATGGGGCCTAACCAGTATCTTGCAAAAAGGGATTATTACATCCCTCTTCCACCTTATGATACCCTAGCTAATACACCCCAACATCTCTCTAGCCTTACCTACTGCTTTAGAGGTGTGCTTGGATGATTTCAGGTCACTGGTGATGATGACACCCATGTCTCTTTCTTCCTTTGTGACTGCCAGCAACTCCCCTCCCAGTCTATATGTGGCTTCTGGATTTCTCTTCCCTATGTGCATGATCTTGCACTTCTTTTCATTAAATTCCAGTTGCTACTCTTCCAACCATTTTGCTAGTTTATCCAGATCTTTTCTCATTCTGCCAACACCATCTGGATCATCTTCTCTGTTGCAGATCTTGATGTCATCTGCAAATAAACAAACCATACCATCCAGCCCATCTGCAATGTCACTGATGAAGATATTGAAGAGAACTGGCCCCAGGACTGATCCCTGAGGTACCCCACTTGTGACTTGCATCTATTCTGACTGTATACCATTTACCACCACTCTCTGTTTTCTACCCATCAACCAGTTTGCTACCCAGTTGACCAACATCTGACCTGCCCCGAACCTACCTAGCTTATTAATCAATCTTCTATGTGGAACAGTATCAAAAGCTTTGCTGAAGTCAAGGTAGGCAACATCAACTGCTCCCCCTTGGTCCACCACTATGGCTACCCAGTCAAAGAAATTTATGAGATTAGTTTGACAGGACCTTCCTTTTGTAAACCCATGCTGTCTTGGATCCTGTGCTCCTATGGATTCCTGGTGTTGCACTATCCTTTCCTTAAGGAGTGTCTTCATAATCTTTCCCACTACTGAGGTAAGACTGACTGGTCTGTAGTTCCCTGCCTCCTCCCTGTTACCATTCTTGTGGAGCGGGATCATATGAGCCCTTCTCCAGTCTTCTGGGATCTATCCTATGCTCAGAGACTCACTAAACAGTTCTGATAATGGCTCTGCTAGTTCCACCCTTAACTTCTTTATTATCCTGGGATGTATGCCATCATGTCCCATTGCCTTGTCCACCCTGAGCTTATTGAGATTCTTGTAGGACCCTTTCTTTTATGAAGGGACTAGTGCACACCTCCCTCCCTCCATGTCCATGGTGCAGAGCTGTGGGCCCTGCCCTACCATCTCTTCAGTAAATACTGAGCAGAAGTAACTATTTAGGATAGATGATTTTACATAATCCTCTGCCTCATTTGCCCCCTTATCTCCTTTGATCTTAGTAATACCTCTTCTGGACTTTCTCCTTTCACTAATGTATCTAAAAAAAGTCTTGTCACCTTCTTTTACTGTTCGTGCTAGTGTTTCCTTGGTTTGGGACTTTGCCTGCCTTACTGCCTTCCCTGCTTCCCTTAGGGAAGTTTGATATGCCTCCCTATCTTCATCCTGCTGTGTTCCCTTGTTTTATTAGTAAGTTGTTCATTCCATCCAAGAAATTGCACAGAGAATGGACAGATGGCCCCAACTGACAATCTCAGCTGCCATTTGGAGAAAGTGCACTCCCTCTGTGAGAAGCTCTCTCTCCAACCCCAGAATCAGGTTCAAGTCTTATGACAATGGTTGAACCTACTCTTTGGGCTAAACTCTGAGAGACAGCATGGAACTCTGAGGACTGCACCTTTGATCAAATTACAGCTGCATGCCTATGTGCCAATTTCCCAGGAGTTGTGGGAATGCGCCTAGCATACAAGGTGAAATAAGGTGCAAAAGAGAGCCCAGCCACCTATCATCAACAGCTGTGCCTGGCCTACAAAGCAGGAAAAGCCCTAGCAGATGAGCAATCCAATATGGATCAAATTGGAGTACAAGGATTTATATGTATGGAAAATGTATTTGGCCTTGCGATAAAAAGTCAAGCTCAATATTTATCCGAACACTGATAAGTTTATGGAAATCCCTACTAAAATGGAGCAAGCTTATCAGATCTATCTCCATTCCCTTTCCTCTGGCAAATCCAACAAGATAGCTGCAGTACAGCCTACTCCTGTACCCCTACCCACTATATGGTGGAAGGAAGCAATCAGAAAAATGACGCTCCTTCTGATGACAAACAGTCACACAAGCAGGGGGGACTGGAGCTATAAAAAACAACAGGAATAGGGACAACAGAGACAGTTGGAAAAGTCCAAATACCCAACAGAATAGCCAGAACAGATACTGAAATGGTCTGAGCTATAACCAAATTAGAGAAGAGAATGAGACCGTCCGCAAGCTGCTGGAGGAAATGCATGCCGAGAGGGAAGCTAAGGCTACATGAACTATAGCTGCCCTAAACCCAGCTGTAGAGCCTTCAAGTAGCTGAGAGGAGGTTGCATCAGTTACTGGCTAGGTTGATGAGAGCTCCAAAGCAGAACAACCCATGGAGGCCATCACTGCACCTGTGATGTCACAAGTACACTTGTACCCAGTGCAAGACATACAGGAGGCCCTGAAAGATCCAGCAGGCCTTCAATTTCAGATACAGGAATACTATGCTGATGCTGAATATACAGATTGACAATTACAGGCCCTAGTCTGGATTGTGTGTAACCCGACTGTGGACAGAAACAGATGGCCTTGTGTAAAGGCCTTGGTCAGGGGCCGCCAACTTTACTTCTGGACAACAGAGCAGCCATGTCAGTTGTCCATGATGAGGACACAATCTTGTCTGACTGGTCTACTAGGTGGAAGTCCAGTGCACAGGGTGTAAATGGTACCCAGCTACACATCTACTGATCTATTCCACTACCTGTGGTAGTAGGCCACCTCAGGACTGATTTCACTTTTGACCTCATGGTTCTACATCATCACCCCAGTATTCTGGGAATTGACTTCTTAGCATTACATGGCTGTGTAGTGGATTTATCCAACAGTCTATTCATCCAGATCAAAGAACAATGTGATGCTGTTACTTTTCCAGACACACAAGTGATAGCAGCTATCTCCCATAACAACATAGAATACAAGGTCATGGCTTTGTTCAAAAGTCATGACCTGTTTTCAGAGCTTGAACCTTTGCTTCAAAAACACCTGGCCATGTTTGCTACCAACAAACACCACTGTGATAGGATAAAAACTGCCATTGAAATCACTGGGCCTGACCCTGTGAAGCAGAAGCAGTATCCACTTCCTGTGGAAGCCTTGCCATCACTTAGGGAAACCGTCCAATCACTGCTTCAACAAGGAGTGATTAGTACCTGTGTCTCCACTATTAACTCACCTATTTGGCCTGTGAAAAAGTCAAATGGGGCCTGGAGACTTACAACTGATTACAGAAAACGTAATCAGATTATCCCTAGCTATGCACCAATGGTAGCATCAGCACCTGAAGTACTCAAGCTGTTGATACCTGACAAAAAATGGTTCACAGCTCTTGACATTTCTAATAGGTTTTGGTCACTCCCATTAGGGAAGTCAATACAAATTTGCCTTCACCTTGATGGATGTCAGTACTGCTTGGCCTGCCTTCCCCAGGGCTTTCACAACAGCCCCACCCTCTTCCATCTTCACATGATGGATGCTCTTCAGGGATTCTCTACACCCCAGTGTCTCCTGCAGTACATGAATGACTTGCTCCGGGCAACCATCATGAAAGAAAATCATTTGGCCCTTCTAGATGAACTTCTGTCTCTCCTCAAGATAGCGGACCTCAAGTGCAACCCTTCCAAGGTACAACTGTGTGAGAAGGAGGCCTTCTTCCTATGCATTTCAGACTAAGATGGAAGCCCAGCTGTCAAGAAGATCCAGGGCTTGCAAGATCTGTCACTTCCTACTAACATGGCAACACTCGGATGCTTTCTAGGAATGGTAAATTACTCCAGGTACTTTTTCCCTGACTTTGACTTGAAGGCCACTCCCTTGTTTTAACTTCTGAAAAAGGATGTCCCATGGACATGGGGTCCCACTCACCCTGATGCTGTAACACAACTCAGACAGGGCTTAGCCTCCACCCCAGCACTGATCAATCCTAACCCAAATCTTCCATTCCATTTGGAAACTGCCACATCTGATGTGGCCATGTCTGCAATGCTGGCAAAAAAGTACAATGGGTATTTCAAGCCCATTGCATATGTTTCTCAGATGCTGTCCCAGTAGAGAGAAAGTACAGTCTTCATGAAAGAACACTCTTGGCAACCTACTGGGCTGTCAAACATTCTATGTACATCTTTGAGTATGCAACTATTGTCTTGCATGCCTGTCACACCCGAACTAACTCTTCCTTTCAGACAAAATAAAAGATGGTTCAGTTTCTTTCTAATACCAGACTAACCTACTGGTCTTTGCTTTTGCAGGACAGGGACATCAAAGTACTGCCTGCAAAAATGCCATCCTTCTTGGCTCATGTCCTACTCTACACAGGTAAGCCCCACAATTGTGCATTCCAACCTCCGGACATACCTGAGTTGGAACCATTCCTACCAGCTACACCAAATGTTTTAGAAGATACAGCATGTATCGCATCTCTGCAGACGGATCCACTTCCTATGTGGAGGGAGAACAAGTATCAGGATTTGGTGTGCTCATAATAGATCAAGATGGTGATTTTAGGTACATTTCTAGGAAATGTTCTGTCATTTCCTCACAGTATGCCGAATTGGCATCTGTGGCCTGTTCTCTAGAGGTTGAAGGAGACAGTATAGCACAGTGGTTTAAGGCTCTGAATTGCAATCCTGGAGACCTGGGTTTGAATACTACAGCCCCCACTTGCTTGCTGTGTGACCAAGAGCAAGTCATTTATCTTCCTTGTGCTCCCAGGTCACACCTGTAAACAAGATTTCAGCTTAGTGTGTCTCTCCTGGTAAAATAAATAAATTAAAATTAAAATTAAGGTTATGTCCCATGGTGACGAGGATGCCATCATCTTTGTAAACTCTAGTTGGGTCTGCTTCTCCCTTACTGAATTTCTACTATTATGGGAGAAAAATAATTTCACATCTTCTGATGGCACACCTGTCAAATACAGAGATTTGTTTGTGTACATGCACACGTTGACACAACAGTTTACTCACAAATTGTATATTCACATGGTAAATGCTTACTGCAAAACTGACCCTTACCATGAATTTATCAATCAAATGGACTCGATTGCCAAAGCAGGTGCTCGGGGGGGGGAGACATGGTCAATGACTCATGGCAGCCATTTTCTTAGCTGCCAACACTAGGAAGAAACCGCAAACAGAACCTCCATTGGACATTTCTACTGCACAGAAATCCGACCCAGAACTAAAAAATGTGTTCAAATACCTGGATAGAGGAATTGAACATTAACTACCTACTGGTAGTCCATACAAAAGACATTCTGACAACATACACCTATCTCATGATCAGAAACTGATCTGATATAGGAAGGATGACAGAGTTCACAAACTGTGGGTTATGCCACAATCCTTATGAACCAAATTCATCCATATGGTTCATGACAACCCAACTGGTGGACACCAGTGGCAGATAATACCATCCAGAGCCTACAAATGTCAACTGGTGGCCTGATATGACCAAGGACATGGAGCACTATGTGGACACCTGCATAGTGTATGCCCAGAACAATCCAATTTTGGTGAAAAGAAACACCAAATTATTGCCACAAAGGCAATCTGAAACATGGAATGTGATACAAATCGATTTAATTGACCCCTTTACTAACTCCAGCAAGAACAAGTATGCACTTGTTGTTGTAGATTTGTTTTCCAAGTGGGTTGAGGCATTTCCTACTTGGAATAATATGGCAAAGACAACTGCCATGATCCTGGTGGATCAATTGTTCTCCAGGTGGGGTCAACCTCTTAAGGTACACTCAGAACAGGGAACAAATTTTACAGCTGAGCTGATGAAGGAGATACTCCAAATGCTTGGAGTATATCAGAAATCCATATTCTATACCATCTTCAATCCTCAGGCCAGGTAGAAAGAGCAAACAGAAGAATCAAACAAATGTTATGCAGATTCATCAATGACACTCCCAAGGATTGGGATTCCCTCTTGCCACTACTGCTGATGGCAATCAGGGGCACTCCTACAGCAACCACCCAGTGCACACCATATGAGGTTATGACTGAGAGAGCCATGAGATTACCTGAGCACCTGTTTATTGACCTCCATATGCCTACTGAATATAGGGTATTTGTGGACAAATGTGTTGAAAAACATCATGATGACATCATGAAAACATATTTGTTCACTGCCAATCATATGGGCAAAGCTCAACAACAAGCAAAAGCTCATTTTAATAAGCATGCCAAAGAAGTCAACTGGCAAGTTGGAGATCAAGTCATGCTTCTCCAATAAAGACCACCAACTCACTCATTTACCAGTAAATGGAAAGGTCCATATCTCATTGTCAACAAACTCAGCCCTGCTGTTTATCAGGTCAGAGTTCAGTAACAGAAACAGACCACCAACAAGTGGTTCAATACTAATCATCTCAAGTTGTTTAAAGGTGACTCATTACTTTTTCCAACCCTCTTAGGGTGGAATAGTACACCTCACTTAACAATCATTTTCTGTTTCTTTCAGATATACTGGCAAGATGGCTAACTTGCACCTCCTCATCTGGTGGGACTACTTTCTTTGACTTACTCTCAAGACAAACTCCTTACATCTGAACACAGATGACGCATAACACATTTGCTTGATGAACTTCAACTTTCAGCTAGAGATGTACCCCTCTCCAGCCCCCAGGGAGTCTGCATTGACATCCACAATAAATTAATTACTGTTAAGGAAGGCTCAGGTGCCTATCTTAATGCCATGGTTGTATCTCCAGACAAATACACATTGCAAATACAATGGGAAACTGATTTTAATGGTTACACACTTCCTGTAGCACATTTATCTAAAGGAACTTTTCATGGATGGTCTAACACAGAGATTGCACCAAACGGTACACACTCTAGTCAGCAAGCCTCTTCTAGACACACTGGTCCCTACAACTTAACTGCTCTGATGTATCCTACCTTTTGTGACCTACTCAACTCTGAGGAGTCACAGGCTTTCTGTCTTCACAACTAGATGGCTACTGAAGCTATGTTCCTTTCTGTGGTCCCATCCACTGAAAAAGAACTGACTGAATGTCTTCCTCAGGAGCTTGGTTCTCCTAGTGGTTTGACCACCACTTCCCTTCCAGTAGCTTTGATTAATAATGTACAATTTATGCATGTTCCAGTTATTTTTAATCTTACACATTGGAATATGGCCAACTTTGGTCTCTCACATGACCAACACTTCTAAATTCTTCTGTATGATGATTCTAGACATTGTAGCTGCTTACCACACTCGCACAAATGATCCAGTTAGTGGACCTCATGCCACTGAACACTCAGGAGTTTTTAGATCCACACCTAATGCTAAGGGTAAACCATGCACTAGGTGTGATACTGCAGATGTTACCGGTGCAGCAGTCACCATCTCTGGCCTTTTTGGTTCAGGAATGACTATCTAGAATAGAGTAGACATAGCTGCTATTAATGCACAAACACTTAATTATCAACAAGATATTAAAAATGATGTGTTACCACCACTGTTACATGGAGTAGATGGTTTAAGTAAGGAAGACTGTTTTACTGTTTATAACCAGCAGAAAATCGCTAAAGGGTTCGATAACACTAGAAACAAAAATAATGAATTGATCTTTCAAAAGAACAAGGAGGCAGACAAGCAATATATTGCCTGTGAACTTTTATGCTCCACCTATGGTTCTTATGTAACTGACACTGTTAATCTCTTCAGGGACTTGGAAACAGGATGCATTCCGGATATTATTCATGATAGGAGAATGCCTAAATAATATTGCCCTCATTGCAAATCTACTGCATACATTGCATTGTTTATGTGTTCAATCTGTGACAACATGTTCATTACTTTCACTGTGTCACTACCTCAATTTGATCCACAAACTTCCGTCTTTGACAAACTGGCTGCAATTAATTACACTGGACATCTTGATGAGAATGTTTACCAAGAACAAACTGACTTGTCTTCTTTGCTTGTCTATCACTCTGTTCTACAAGCTTGGGTCGCACTGCATGCCAACTGCTGCACCAGAAAGGTATATTATTACCTGTTCTGTTGTGATGTAGTTGACATTGTTAAACCTGTTTGTGGATATTTGCCGGAACATCTTGACTGGGCATATTCCTTGGGTGAAGATCTGCCATTGAATCTGACTGAACAGTCTTCACAAGCTGCATCTTCAGTGTCTGCCACTGAAACAGCTGCATCCCAAAGCTACCTGGAGGATGTACATTTCTTCATTTCATGGCTCACCAACCAGTCCTTTGCTTGTCCCATATGTCTAAAACAATGGAGGGTTACAACTGTACAAATCACCTACAGTTCCCATGGGCAGTATTATGTAGTGAAAAATCATAATTCTTTTGCTTATGGTGTCAAAACATGTGCTATTAATTTTCCTAATTCTGTTTTACCCCACAGCAGGAAACCATAATTGGTCACTCTGTGATCACTCCTGTTTATCTCCCTGAACCAGATGTTACTGATCCTAATCTGCAATACTTGCTTGCCTTGTCTTAGTATTTGCCTGTATTTAACGTACACACAGACCCTTTGACATGTTCTTTGAAATTCCTTTTAGCTAGAAAGGATTCACACCTTATCTATGTTAGCAACAATATTTGTAAAGCTGGTGATGCTCTTTATACTTTAATTCATGATGCTGATTTAAGCACTGCTCTATCCACTACTTGGTTAGAATTAACTTTAAAGCATTTGTTAGTATACAAGGATTTTTGATTCATTTTTCTGATACTAACCCTTTGTTGTTTGTGATGTGCTCTTAGACATCATAAAGAACTTAAATTCCTTTACAAGGTGTGTGCCTTGGGCTTGTAAACTATGGCTTGTGTAACTCTATCACATTACATTCCTATGCTTGTTGCCTTTTCTTTTGATGGCAACAAGGGGAAAGGATTGGTATCCATGGTCCAGCACCCCTGATGGTGCCCCACCTCATGGACAGCAACTTATGTAGGTACATATGTAGGTACTTATGTAGGTACAGTGAAGGTTCAAGAGAAAAAGAAAGCATTCAGGAAGTACAAGGAATCGCAGAAGGAGCAGGACAGAGAACTGTATCAGTTAAAGCAAAAGGAGGCTGGGAAGGCAGTCAGAACAGCAAAGGCCCAAACCGAGGAAAAGATAGCCAACTCAGTTAAGAAGGGGATAAAACCTTTTATAGGTACATCAGGAGCAAAGGAAGACCAAGAGAGGATAGTAAGGCTTAATAAAGGGAGGGAGGGTGAGCAGAGGAGACTGTGAAAAGGCAGAGATACTAAACACATATTTTGCTCAGTATTTACAAATGAAGAAGGGAGGTACATAAAACAAACAGTAGTAACACTCTGGATACAGAAGTTGATATCAGCCCATTTACAGAAGAAAGGGTTCTGAAAGAACTCTTAAAACTGAAGGTGGACAAAGCAATGGGGACTGATGGGATTCATCCCAGAATTCTAAAAGAGCTAAGGGTAGAACTAGTGACACCACTGACTACCCTTTTTAACAAATCATGGGAGGATGGGGTGGCACCCGAGGACTGGAGGAAGGCAGATATGATTCCCCTTCACAAAAGTGGGAGCAAGGCAGAAGCAGGAAACTACAGACCTGTTAGTTTAACCTCAGTGATAGGGAAAATGATGGAATCACTTCTGAAGGAAAGAATTGTCAAGTATCTAGAGGCCAGGAGGGCACAGGACCCTAGGCAGCATGGATTCACAGTGGGAAGGTAATGCCAGACAAATCTGATAGATTTCTTTGACTGGGTGACCAAAGTAGTAGATCAGGGAGGGCTGTGGACATGGCCTACCTAGAACTAGCAAGGCATTGACACAGTCCACACAAAGATTAATATACAAGTTAAGCAGCCTGGGAGTGGGTCCAAGATGACAACCTGGGTAAAATTGGCTGGAGAACAGGACACAGAGAGTAATAGTAAATGGAGTCCACTCAGAAGAAAGGAGGGTTACTAGTGGGCTACCGCAGGTTCAGTATTAGGACCGGGTCCTCTTCAATGTCTTTATAAGCAACATTGTGGAAGGATTGGAAGGAAAAGTATGTCTCTTTGCAGATGACACTAAGATCTGCAACAGAGTTGATGCACAGGTGGGGTGGAAAGGATGAGAAGGGACTTGGCAGGGTTAGAGGAATGGTCAAATGTATGGCAGCTTAGATTCAATGCTAAGAAGTGCAAGGTAATGCACCTGGGAAACAAAACCCAGGGAAGAGTACACCATGGGGGTGAGATACTAACAACAACAAAATGGAAAGGGACCTGGGGTAGTCATATCAGATGACCTAAAGGTGGGCAAGCAATGTGAGAGGGCAGCAAGGAGAGCTGGGGGTTACTGGGATGCATGGAGAGGCATCACCAGTAGAAAACAGGAAGTTATTATCCTCTGTACCGACAGGTGTGGTGAGTCCCCATCTGGAGTACTGTGTGCAGTCTCTGGAGACCCACTCTGCAAAGACATAGACAGGATGGAAGCTGTCCAGAGGAGGTCAACTAAATGTGAGCAGCCTGCAATCAAAGACATATGAAGAGAGACTTAGGAGCTTAATATGTATAGCCTCGAGGAAAGGAGGAGAGGGGGACATGATCGAAACTTTCAAGTACCTCAAAGGAATCAACAAAGTCCAAGAGGGTAGCATCTTTCAAAAAGAGGTGTGCAAGAACAAGAGGCTACAATTTGAAGAAGATAGAGGGCGTGCTCAGAGGTAATTTAAGGAAGTATTTTTTCACAGAGAGGGTTGTGGTTGCATGGAATGGCCTTCCAGAGGAGGTTGTGGCGTCAAAATCAGTGGTGGAATTCAAGCATGCATGGGACAGTCATAAGGCAATTCTAGGGTGTGGGGGTAAGAAGAAGTAGGCTGCTGTTTAACTAGGATCTGCAGCTTATCCAGTAGGTAGGGAAATGGGCAGACTGGGTGGGCCAAGCAGTCCTTATCTGCCGTCAAATTCTATGTTTCTATGTTTCTATCTACTAACCTTAGGGCAAAGCCACTTATTATATAAGAATAAGTGTCAGGATCTGTGTTCTACTATGCTATATTATGTTTTGCTGATATATATTAGCCCTGAGAATTGTTTTTGCCCTATTCTTACTATATTTTCATAAGTAAGGCAACAGTGCCATCTTTAGTAATTGTGCAGTATTACAGTTGCAACTAACATTAGAATTATAGAGGTCCCATTGTTTGTTATCTTCTGCAAGCTATGCAACTTCTTATGCTAGTTAGGATGGTTACTCAGACTACCTGTTTTTGTCCAATTATATACTTTTTATGTATCTTATTTTGCAGCTGCCATAGTTATTATCAGGGTATAAGACACTTTGTAACATGTAGTTGTCTGAGAAGAGAGACTGCATTACCTGGGTAAGGAAAACTGGTATTCTCAAAGTGATCACTGTTGTGGTAGTAAGCCTGTATTGCTAATCTGTAACAAATTTAATTCATTACATGAGTACCACTTGTCTGTTGTCTCTTCCTTTTGTGTCATTCCACCAAGAGTCTGAGAGGGTGATTTATTACCTAGTTACACTAACAATAACAGGCAAGCATTCTTTCTTGCCATAGTATAACAGGTGTTACTTTGTCCTGCCAACCTAACAACACACCATGTCTGTTGTTGTGCATAAATGTGTGTGTATGTGGGGGATGGGAGTGGGACTGGGGTGGAGGGTACAGTAATGTGATAAACACTTACATCACTGTGTTCCTGAAGTAAAGTATACAACTGTATTATATATCTGCATATGTGTGTGTGTGTGTGACTGTGTCTGTGTAGAGTGAAAAGAACACGCTTCAGCACTTCTCGAGAACATTCATATCAGACCTTATTGCACATAATGAATAACTCCAAACTAAAATAACAAATGATCAACTAAACCGCTATGGTCTTGCACATACATATGTGGTGCGTTATCAGGAGGTACTGAGCCAATACATACACAGTGCTTAAATTTAGAACACTTAGAGGGACAAGCCCCATTATAAAATGAAAAGTGCTATTAGTGAATTATACATTACAAGGTGATAAGGTGTAGACACAGTGAAAAATCATAACAAAAAAATAATAAATAATTACATGGCCATTCATACTGAAATAATTAAGCCATATATCAAGTATACTGGTTTCAATGCTCTGATTATCCCTACTAATTACATTATTTTTAAAAAAAGGGGAGGGAAGGGAAGGGATGGGGGAGGAAGGGGAAGTTGGGGGGTTATCAAACCATTAAATACCTCTTTTGAAGTCCAATAGCATCCATACAGCCACAAAACAAATTATCAATTTGTTTAAAAAAATGCCATATACTCTCTTATTCCAAAAGACCTCATATCAATGTTAAACATAAACCCACTGGTAATACCTACTAGTATAAATACTGTATCTAAAAAGCAAGAAATCAAAAAATCTAACAAAGCAATGCTAATACAGGAAATGCAGAGGAAACAACTACACTGTCAGCATTACTCTAGAAATCTACAGTGAGAGACCAAGAGCTACAGTTTGAGTATATTCAAATACTATATATAACAAGAAAATGGCAAACTCATCAGAAGAGTATGTCAGTTCTCAACATTTTCTGTGCTCCACCTTCTGTAGCCAATCCAGGTGCTTAAAGTACAGTGACACAAAACTTGCAAAAATATGTTTCACTACTTGCAAGGCAAAAATAATGCATAAAGTGTTCAATACATACTGTACATTGTTTGAACTTCAAACAGCTATTAACAAGAAGACTGTCAAGTCACCATCATGTATATACACTGTTTTAATTGCAGAGAGTTAATAGCAAAAAAGACAAAGCAGCATTATCAAATTATAATCTCCAGAGCTATCACAAATCCACCTCACCTAGGGAGAGACAATCTGCCTGCACACAATGTTTTCCTTTTCTTAATGCAGGACATAAGTTCAATTTTGTTATTAAGGCCTGGGGTTACCATTGCCTTCAGGCTATAAATCTAATAGGATTCCTGATATGTCAGTTTGCTACTGAAGTAACCACCTCATGGTCCCATATTAACAATTTCATTGACATATAATTTAAATCTGTGTGTCCCTTTACCACTGTTCTTCACATGAGTTGCTAAAGCATTTTAATCATCACCCACTATAATGGCCCTCAGATATTCCCCAATTCTGATTTTGTTGAGCCTCAAAGTTTGGCCCACATTGAAAACCCCAGTTTAACATGTAGTGAGATACAACATATTTTCAGTAACACAATTAAAAAAAAACATGCATTGTATACATTTGTCCACTGTTACATGTGCTAAATGGGTTTATTTTCAAAATCTATGGGCAGAATTTACAATTTCAACAAGCAAAATTACCATTTGGATGGGGTAATCAATTATTTGTTTCAGCAGTTTCAGCAGTAATCTGAGATTGGTAACTGTGGACTAATCAATCCCTTAAATTTCTGCCTATACTATAGACCATCAGTGGTTTTTGAACAGTATATCTGGCAGGGAGGGGTTCATTTCCAAGGATAACCCAATTTTGGTTTATGATGTTACAAACCCCACCCGATTGCCTAGTGAAATTTGTAACAAAATGCATCTTGTCATCTCATTCTTTAGGGGTCTTTCTTGCAACTGGCTTTCTCTAGGCATACAGAGGACATCCTCAAATGCCTGTCTTACCAGATTTCTGTTGTAACCCCAGTCTAGAAATTGAGTACACATTTCAAACCCCAGGACCAAATAGTCTGAATCGGTGGAGCAGTTTCTCCAAGCCCTTAATATCTGGGCCCTGGGTATACCAGTTATCATGTGTCTGGGGTGGCAGCTGGAGGAATGCATCAAAGAATTTTATTCTATCTACTTTCTAAAAAGTATAGTCTGTAAAGAACCATCTTCTCTTTTAGTAGTCAATAAATCCAAAAAAGATTCTAAAACAAGACAACTCTGTACTGTAAATTTCAAATTCTCCCTGCTGTCCTCTAAATAAAGTACAA
Organism: Neoceratodus forsteri; assembly: GCA_016271365.2. Taxonomy (NCBI): domain Eukaryota; kingdom Metazoa; phylum Chordata; order Ceratodontiformes; family Ceratodontidae; genus Neoceratodus; species Neoceratodus forsteri. The sequence continues at coordinate 999,178,078 of CM028133.1, forward strand.
AACCATCCAATTCCTTCTGTGTTCCCCTCCATACAAGAAAAAATATTGTTGATAAAGTGATGCCAGATGTCAATCTTATTGAAAAAAGGATTGATCTGAGCATTGTAAACATTTACTGTTTCCAGAGCCCCAAATAGAGGTTGGAGTAACTGGGTGCAAAAGTAGCTCCCATAGTAGTCCCCTTAAGTTGAAGGTAATGCTCCCCTTGAAACAAAAAAACTATTTTTAGTCAGTACATGCTCTGTACATGTCAGCAAAAACTGTTTCTTTTGGTCACTAATGTCCTCATCTATACTCAAACAGCAATCCAATGCCTTCATACCACCCTGGTGCAGTATATTTGTGTACAATGACATTATGTCCATTGACAATAGGCACCATTTCCATTCAATATCCATATTTTCTGAGATTTCCAACATTTGTGTATTGTCTTTTATGTATGACCTAAGGTCAGTAACATAACCTTTAATGTGGGCATTAACATACATGGAAAAAGGCTCAATAACCCAGCCTGTGCCTGTAACAATCGGGTATCCTGGGGTTTCCTACCATCCTTGTGAATTTTTGGTAAGATATACAGTATATATATCTATATATATACTGTATACATATATATATACATATTATGGTAGCACAGTAGTGCTACCATAGTTAGGGTTGAGGAGCCATTTCTATGTTAAACCCCCAAACTTTGCACCTTAATAACTTTGCAACCGTTTGACAGATTTGCATGAAATTTGGAATACATAATCAAGAATTATAGTCCTTGGGATCTGCCAAGATTTGTACCAGTCAAATACACGGCTGCGGAGTTATTAAGCATGATCTGCATGCGTGTTTATGCTTTTTCTGAATTCTACGGTCGCACTTGCAGTCGTGACGGTTTATGCGGATCGGGTTCAAATCTTCAGGGAACATGTGGCCAGGGTCCCTGATGTGCCTTTCAAAGATTTGGTGAAAAAATATTAAACGATTCAAAAATTATTCAAAAAACTATTTCCATTATAAGTCAATGGGAAAAGATAAAAAGTTCGACAGTGTGGCAAATGCATTTTTTACTGTTGCAAATGGCCCTGTTAATGTCGCAAATCCGCCATTTTGTTTTCAGTTAGTGATCAGAAAAATGCTTGGCATTTAAAATTGAGACCCTATAGCAACCTAATTCTTTTTGTATTCACCTAGTTGGGCCCTGAGGATGCTAGCCATGTCTTTATTTTGGGGTAAAATACCCCAGAAATATGTTTTTCAGATTTCTGGAAAAAGTACTTTCACAAAGTAGTGTTGAACTCACAAAAGTGTCACAAAATTTTTCCGAAAGCTTTCGCAAATTAACTTCACTACTTTGCGACACTATGCCCAAAATAACAGTAATTCTTTGGCACTCCACTGCAAAAGAACAGTTGGGAGTTTTGGGCTGAAATTTGGAGGGAACGCAGATGACATCTCACAGATGTGCCTTTCAGTGCTGTATTGAAAAAATATTACATGGCGGCAAAGTTAGGGCACTCCAAAGTTGACAGTTTTTCCCATAGGATAACATTATGGCGCCCAACGCATTACAGGAATCCTTTGGCACCCTGCTGCAAAATAACGGTTTACTCTTTTTTCCTGAAATCTGGAGGGAAGACAGCCAACAGCCCACAGATGTGTCTTTTAGTGGTTTGGTGAAAAAATATTACAGGGAGGCAAAGTTATGGCACTCTGAACTTCTCTTTTTTTCGCATAGGATAACATTATGACATTTGCTGCGCCTTTCAGGGCCCGTATCTCGGAAACGGTGTGAGATACGGACTTTTCGTTAGAAAATGGCTTAGCCCCCATAAAACTAGCCAGGAAAGTCATAAATCATATGACTTTTAAATTTTTTTTCTACATCGTACGGTTCCTGAGATATACGCTATTTAGTATTCCAACTTCTCATTTTCTGCTCCGAGACCCATGATTATGCATACATTCTTTATACTCACTGTCTTTCTCCATGTAGCTTTTGGGGAAAACCAGCCTGTGCACCTACATTACTGTTACCATTGCCATTTCCGCTTGCAGTTTCGTACCCGTTTCACTTACCGTTCACGCCTACGCCACCATGTGCGTTATCCTTTGCGTTTTCATTTCTGCTTGTGTTTCTCTTATTTTATGCTATTTCTGTCTACAGTACTGTTTGTCTTTTTCTTTTGCTTTGCATCACCATGCCCATTGACATTTCCAATTGTGGGCACCCTGTCACTATGTGACAAGACATCACGTGGCGGACCGTTCCCGTCTACGCCACAGTGTGCGTTACCCCTTTCTGTTGTCATTCACACTTGCGTTACCATGTGCACCACTGTTAGCACTTCTGTTTGTGTTGCTGTTCCTGTTACTATGTCACAAGACATCATGTGGAGGGCGCGCGGTGCCCTCCGGCCCCGCGCTCCCGCTGCTATATTACATTCACTATTTCTCATTATTATTCTCAAAAAGAAGGGAAATTAGAGGCAAAAACTCCATTTAATGCATTAGTTAGGGTTGTTCCACAGTGACAAAAGTGAGGAAATTTGGTGTTGGGTTGAAAACCCCCTTGGACCCAAGCGCCCCCAACCCGCAATGGGTGCGCATGAGACGTCGGTCCCAACTCTCACCCCATTCTCCTATACTCTGCTGCTTTACACATGTGGATGGGGTGTGAGAGGTAGGCTGAGCTGACCCCAATGCGCACCCCAATGCCAAGCCGGTGGGAGGGTGCGCTGAGGTCCAAGTGGCTTTTCAACCCTAACTCCGAATTCCTCACTTTTGTCGCCAGAACAACCCTAACTAATGCATTAAATGGAGTTTTTTGCCTCTAATATATATATATAGATATATATATATATATATCTATATATATATATATACACACACACACACACACTAGCCCTCACTGGATGATCCACAATTAAATATTCAAGCTCCTGCACAGTATTAATACCCATAAGCATTGATTCATTTAGGAAGCTATTTCCTGCTTTTTCTTGCATACATGATTACCTTTTAGTTTGAAATAAAAGTTACTGTCACCTAACTGTCTGAATTTCCCTTGTGTACTGTTCTTCAGACATCACCATTATTGATCCCCCCTTATCAGTTGGTTTAATAACCAGATTGTTATTCCTCTCCAGATCTCTAAGTGTAATAGCCTAGACTGAGCTAATATAAATGTACCTAGTGGACTCACTGTCTTTCAATAAGTTCTTAAAGCCACATTCACATGCTTTTTCAAAGACCTTTACAACCTCATTTGAGGGAGGGATGTATGTAGATGGTGGTCAAAAAAGTCTTACCTCACCACCCTCTTACCTCACCACCCCTTATGTTCATGTTCCCAGTGGTGGCAGGGGTGGGGTTGAAGGTGAGTGTGCAGAGATCAATACCATGACACATATTTATTCTGGTGAAATATATCTTCAGATTAAGATCCTTGGTGAATCTGTGAGGATCCAAGTAAAGTTCAAAGGGACTGATATCCTGAGTAGTCTCAAAACTAAGGCAGAAATGTTGAAAACTATGTTCTCTGTATCCCTTATGGGTGTCTCCTCCCTTGAACCCTGCTTCCTATGTTTTCAACCACCTCTTCTCATGTGTCATTGAATTCCTGGGATATCTGACATCCTCATCCCTTCCCCTGGTATCTCATGTGCTCTGGATTCTGAAAGGTGACACTCCTCTGCCCTGGTGGAGGATGTAGATCCCAGGCCTCATAAAAATAAGAATCCTCTGGCTCTGATTCACTATTAGATGTATATGTGGGGAAGTTGTTTCTACTTCTCAAAATGGGCCTTGGGATTGAACCAGAAGGCTGTCCATGTGACTGACAGTGCCCTCATTCTCATTTTGTATATATTTTGGTTTCCAATTGTGTTCCTCTGTTCTTTTCTTCCAATCAAAAACTCTGTTAAAGAGGTAGTCCTTTCTGTCTCTCAAATTGATGTAACTTATCACTTTTAATTATTATTATCTGCACACTGAACATTCCCTTTCAGCTTGCTCTCATAAATGGAGAATTCTGGGTCTTCCTTATATTATAATACTGCTATCTCCTTTATTTGTATTTCCGTTTTCACATCTTCCAGTTGGGACTCATAATCTTTAATAATTGTATGCATAAACGCATCAGTGCCTATTTGTTCTGAATTTCTCCAGTCCTTTATGAAGTTTTCACACTCCCACCCATATCCAGGATTCTTAATTACTCATAGGCCCCGAGGCGAACGGTTCACCTTCAGGTAGGCCTTCAAAGTAATCTTCCCCCAGTAGTGTCTCCTCCCTCTAACTATTACACATTCTAATGCAATAAATGCCATTTTAATATTGTTGGGGGGTAATTCACTTGTGCCACTCAGTGCAGTAATGCCCTCTGCAGCTGCCCCATCTGACTTAGTAGTGTCAAACAAATCTTGTTCCCCTACTGCTGTAAAGACTCATTTTGAAAACAAATCAGTTGTTGCTTCCAGATCAATGTCCCCAAAGGTAACTGTGGACATAGCTGGATATATAGAAATTTGCTTCTAAATGGGAAGGTAAATAATATCAGGATGAAATCAGCTCAGAGGTTGTGGTATCAAAATGTGAGAAAATGCACTGTTCTCTCTCTTTTTTGAATGAATCGCTTCCCAGTTGTCCAGAAACTCAAATGAGAGCCCATATGAGGAAACAACAATTGCAAATGTAGTCTGTTTGCCCAAAAGTTCTTACCACAGCCTCACATTCTCTGGTTGTCCATATTGATACTGAAGGTCCTCCGCGTCTCATGTAGCACAAAGCTATTCAGTCCTGAGTGTTTCAATGAAAATATTACCTTTAACTTAATGGGATGGCTATGGGAGCTACTTTTGCACCCAATTATGCCAACCTCAAGTTGGGGCTCTGGGAAACAGTAAATGTCTATGATGCTCAGATCAATCCTTTTTATGACTGTGGGCAGAGCCTGCAACCATCTTGCTATCTGCAGCTTGAAAATGGAGTATTGTGGAACACATTTGTTTGCCTTTTCAGTGTATCCTTCCACAACTGCAAATCACTATGGCAACTAAAATAAAATAATCCCTTCTTTCTGTTTAGAATGTTGGAGACATAACTCCAAGCTGCCTATCAGATGGCAATTAGGAAACTGAAACAGCCTGTTAGACATCAGTTGCCTATTAAACTGGAGATTTGTTTACCCTCTTTGAAATGCAACAGCTTGCACATTTAAATGCCTAGCATTGAAACATTTTTTTGCTATTAACTTCAGTTTGGCAAGATTATCTTTCAAGAAAGATTCATATCTCAGAACTGTGTTCCCTTTCCCAGCAAATTTATAAAGATTGACACGTTTTCTAACCTCTCAAGATCTATTTGATAAAATGGCAGGTCTTCAGTGAACTACCCAGACTAAATATATAAATTTATTTTTGACAGGAAGGGCTGCACCTGCTTCCCAAGAATAACAGATAAGAGCGACTGAGATTTTTTATTGTAAGTGTGTGTGTGTGTTTGGGGAAGGGGTGGAGAAACAGTCAAACTCCTGGCAAGGGCAACCTCATCTAATGAATTAACTTCTGACAAACCATGGTTGAGAAATTCATTTGTATAATTATCTGATTCCTTATGTTCTCATATAGAGTTATAAGAAGTCAAAACACCTGAGAAAGAAATTTGTAGGGGACAACAGTTGAGTTTTTCTTGTGTTTTGGACCTTCAACTTTATGCTGTGGAACATAAATGTATTGTTTGTTTGTGGTTGGAATGAGAAATCTAAACAGTAAGAAGGTCTGAACAGCAATATTTTAATTTACAGTATTAGTAATGTAATCATGCATAATTTCTATAAATTAATTTGAGATCTGATGATAATGTAGCCAGGGTATGTGTTAACTTGCTTTGATCTCTCACAACCTGTAGTAGTAGTAAATATTTTATTCTGAAAATTCAGAGAAGGATAGCCCAATTGAGCCAAGGCTAATTTTCAATGGTGTTCCAATGTATAACATAAATAGTTACACAGAATATGGACATAAATACAAGCATAGCAAATGTAATATACAAACGGTATCAAAAGACACAATACTGTACATGACAGACATGTAGATGTTTTTCAATTAATTACAACAAACGTTTGGCATTTCAGCACTTTTTATAAGCCAAGATCATATCTGATGCCAAGATGGAGGAGATATGCACTTGATATATAATGTGCTATTTTTGAGCATGAAAGAGATCTTGCCATTTATTAGAAGGAAAATTATTATTTAGATACATAGATACATAGACACTGTCAGCAGATAAGCACCTATGGCCCACCCAGTCTGCCCATTTAAGCTTGTAAGTTCCTTTATGTTTTTCTATATTATTATTTTTATATTTTTTGAAAGTTTCATATAGGCTTGATATTATTTCTGAAATGTCAGAGATCTTCCTGGGAATTTGCAAGATACTGGTATATAACTATACCATTTACAAAATTCCTGATCAAACAACTGGAAAATGACGACTGCTTTTTTGTAATTTTATAACATGATGTACTGCATGCGTATTTACTGAGTTGCTAGATCAGGGCCTTGAAGAAAATAATAACATTTACTTAACTAATTCAAGATTCCATTAGGTGGACATAAAAACAGTCTATGAGAATTTGTCTGAAAACTAACAACTATAAGATGCAATGCTATATATATATATATATATATATGTGTGTGTCTGTGTGTAAATGTCTCTAGTTGCAATAAATTTGTTTACAGGTACTACTGGTATCTTTTGAAAGATTGGCCGACTTGTGATTACTAATTTTGAGTATAGTTCATGAAATAATGAATGTGATATTTTTTTCATACAATCTGCCATTGTGTCTTATACATACCATGTACTGTAAATTCAAATCATTCTAAGGCCATCTTGATGTGTAATACAGAGCTCTTTTCCGGATAAAAGGCTGCTGATATAATAAATAAAGAACAAAGTCATAAATAAGGAACCAGTGGCTCATGGAAAAAATCTACAGGGATTTATACAGGGATTTGAGTCTGCACTGCAGGGAAAACACATGAAAAATGAGGACTTCTTACAGGGAAATGGGGCCCAATTCCAAGTCAGGCTACTCCGGCGTAAGCTGAGATAAGCCAAACCCCTTGGTGTATCCCATGACTTACACCAAGCATTATGCCCACTGGTATTCCAAGTGGCACCCTGCACCATGGCGGCTGTGGGCTACAACAATTGTGGGTTATGCCACCCAGTTTGCCACAGCCTGCAATGCCATGGCGCAAGTGCAGGTTATGGCAGCAATGTCACCCAGTTCCAGGAGGGTAGCTGTCATAACCCACCAGTGTGATTACAAAAGCTACACTGGCATAGCCACCCTATGGCAGCTCAGAACTGTCCTAAGGGGCAACTGATGGCTGGCACCATCAGATGCTGACATGCAGCACTGCAGCAATGGTGTCATACTGCCCCCAAGCCCCGACAAGCACACTCCTGCCCCACCACAATCCTCGGGGACCCAGGGGTCTGATCTATGGTGCACCCCTGGATGTCTGTGCCACCTGTCCTACTGCCCCATGCCCCCTGGTGTGTGCCGTGGTGGTCCAGGGTGTGGGGGCTTCAAGGGGGATGCTTGTCTCCAGCCACAATTTGTGATAAGTGGGGCATATATGACATGCACATGGCGGTAGCCTCCACATGGCATATCTTGCATGTCATAAGTGCCGGGACCCTGCCACTTTTGGAATGAGCACAGGGCTCTCAGCATAGCGGAGAATTGCGTAACTCACAGCTGCATGCAAGTTACTCCATTTGTTCTGGAATCAGCCCCATGGTTATTTAGATCTGGGAGCACTGAATATTCTTTATCCTATATTTTGTATCCTGGATAGAGCAGGGGCATGCTACATCTCTTTGTCATTGGGATCTTCATTTACACATTTTTTCACTTTATTTACTCAGGCTGTCCCAGATTAGATGCAATATCTTGTTTTCAGTGGGGTCATGATTTTACTATTTTTATAATGTATTTACTCAGGTTACCTAGTCCAGGGCCCCATATTCAAAGGAGATAAGCAGCACATCCTGGCAGAAAAGGGAGACATGCCACACAATTCCAACAACACACAGCAGTGTAATATTCAAATGTGCAGGATGTGACAGCCACAAGGGGACTGGGCCAGGGCACACACAAATGGAATGCCGTGCAAGTCAAGGGGGCTTTCCCATACATATGCTGTGCTGCAGCATATTTAGTGGGAATTAGCCCCTTGTATTCCACAGCACTGCAGCCCACAGTTAGGCCATGAATAGCTGACCTAACCCAGCCAGCCACCCACAGGTCTGGGCTGCAGATGTGCATGGCAGCCTGGCAGCCCTAGTGGACTAGAGGTAACCCCTTTCCATCCCCAATCTATCCAAATCCATCCATGAAGAGCTCCATAGTGTAGGGACCCCAGATCCGATTGCACCAGAGGAAACCATGGTCCAAATCCATAGCATAGAGGACCCCCACCAACTGCCCCTGTACGCAGACATACTCACTCCCCCCCATTCCTGACCTGTTGCAAAGACTGGCACTGCCCTCCACACACTGCTACAGCCAGCCATTGACTGCACTGAACCTGGGTTGGGGACTTGCACTCTAGAATGACCCAACTGGCTGTACTGTGCATTGGGGCACCATGCAAGCTGCAGACCCACCAGTGTATGCAGCCATGTATACATCCCTGGCTAACTATAAAAGGGAATTTAGATATTTCCAATGTATACCTTGCTGATTCTGTATCTTTCTGCTGTCATAAACCACTGCAAGTCCACACTCTCCCCATTCGCCTGTGTAACATGCCACCCTCTGGACTTCTGAGGTATCCTGGGTGCCATAGGGTGCGGTATCCTGCAATGCCATTTGTAGTGTACACTTCAGGCTACAAATAGTTTATCCACAGTTCCCCAATTGTACAAACAAATGGGAGATCAGCTGTAACATGCCTGTTTTGGGACCTGTGTGAGTGGGTACAGCATTGGACATCACCCACACTGAGCAGTGTAATGGCGCTGGGATGATGAATCTGCATGTGAGTGCCTGAGATCTATGGCCACTGGGCATTATCACCAGCACACAGCTCATACCTATGTATAACACATTCCAGTATCCTACTGCGAGTGTTCTGCCATCCACTAATACAGTGGTACAATCCCATCACAGAGCTAGTAGTCACAATGGGATGGGCTTGGGGGAAGGGGGCAGGGAGGTGGGTGTCTGTACACCATTGAGTGGGAGTGGGGCCACTACACTATGGACATGGACTGTAGGTGTACTCAGGTGCAATCTGGGATGGCATCAGTGTCTCTACAGTATGGAAATGATACAGCCTGGACTCTGGTATGATCAGGGTGGTGGAATGGATGGGGTGCCACTTTACCACCAGAGACTTCAGGGCCTGTACCACATGGGAGTGATTGGGGTCAGGGCCTGGGAGCAAGAGCTGCTGTGGCATATTCATCCCCATGCCAACATGGAAATGAGCTGGTAATGAGTATGCATGAGGCCCCTTTGCACCCTGCATGTTCAATTTGTTAATTTGCATTCCTGTGCTGAATATCAGCCATGGGGGCTACAGCACATACCGGTATGTGCCACGCATTCCCCCAGAAGCTATTCAGTCAGGATCACTCTGGATGCACCTGACTTGGCGGCTGCCTGCACTGTGACTTCCATCCAGGGTCACATTTTCAACATGTACAATGAAGCCCACCAGGATGAAGCACAGTGTCACATGTTTACTGTATGACAAAAGGGATTAATTCCCATGGGTACATAATAACATGCTCCTGACAATGCGCTCCCACTATATTAACTCCCAGCAATTCACTCCGATGAAAATTTGCTCCATTTGTTTCTCACGCCTAACTATTTCGCCCCCGGTGCTGATCTGAAAGCAACTGTCAGTATACACTAGAAATAAAAGCTACTGACTGCATAGCAGAACTGAATTACTGACCGGTTACACTCACCTGACATCCCTGGGAATAAAAGTGACTGACAGCTTACACTCACCTACTGACAGCGCATGTCAGTTTTACATTGAGCCTCAGTACTGGGCAATGTGTACCTGCAATGATACAGTCCAACCAGAATGGGTGGCTACTAGTATAAAGCATACTAGCCTGCATCTGAGGTTCTGTTTACAACTGCCATCAGTGATAATGAATTGCCACTTCATCACCTCAGAGCGCCAATAAAGAAAGCTTGTGGACGAGAATCATTTTATATATACATTCCACAAACAGGGAGCACAGGATAAAGGGATATGGCAATGTGGCGTGCCATTCAAAAAGTTAAGGTATGCAATGCCCGTGTTCACACAGTCTCAATTGATAACCCAACAATAATAAAGCAGTTTTCTACACACACTCATGCACCTGACCCCTGTGCCATGGAGAAATCTGTTGCTGTTAGTATAGCAAAAGAAAGAGCAGCAACAACCCAGGATACAACTATGAAAGTATTACTACATGCAAAATAGAATATGTCTTTAGCAGCCACAGGAAAGCTGATAGACCGTAACTTAAAAAGAACTGTGCAGAGAGTCTGGGTTCATGGTGCACCACCAAACCCAAAAGATCTGGTTGAGTTGATTATACCTGACAATTTTAAAACCTACACTCAGAACTCTGACACAGATAGCGTTATGTTTCTTTTACATGACAGTGGGCCTGGGAACAACAGGGTATTGATCTTTGGTACAGAAAGAAATCTATGTTTCCTTGAAAGATCCAAGGCATGTCACGCTGATAGCACTTTCAGTGTTGCTCCTCTACTTTTCAACCAGTTATATGTTATTATGGGTGAGCGCTTTGGGAAAGTACAGCCTGCTGTGTATGCTCTTTTACCAAGTAAAAGATGGGAGTGTTATGACAGGATGCTAACAGCTCTAAAAGAAGTAAACAAAAATCTATCCCCAGACATTGTGATCACCGATTTTAAGAGGGCTACAATTAATGCATTCAAATCAGCATTTCCTCACAGTAAGCAAGTGGGATGCTTCTTCCATTTCACACAGTGTGTATTATCGCAAGATACAGATGGAAGGACTTGCTGTAAAGTATGCACAAGAGCCAGAATTTGCATTAAAATGTAAATATTTGCCCTCTCTTGCTTTTTATCCGACTGAGCAAGTTATTAAACACTTCAAGGAAATTACCAACGAGCAACACTTCTTTCCTGATGATTTACTACCTGTGATAGACTACTTCGAAGATGTCTGGATAGGGCACCCCAATAGGAGAGGCACAGGCAGGAGACAGCCCCAGTTTGAGCTTGCCTTGTGGAACCACGCTGAAAGTGTCAGTGATGGGTGAGCAAAAACTAATAATGTCATAGAAGTTTTCCACTGAGGGATGCAGACTATTCTATACATGTCGCATCCCACTCTGTGGAAGTTCATTGATGGTCTAAAAGGCGTACAGCGAAAAAGGGATGCAGAGCTAGAACAACTGATAGCTGGGAATGCCCCAACCGTGTCTTGAAAGGTGTATCGAGACAATGTTGAACATCTTACCTGCATTACTGCTAAAATGGAGGAGCAAACTACTGAGGAGTTTTTGAGAGGCATTGCACATAGCTTTGAAGAACTAAATTACTGACTTCCTGTTTACAGACGGTAACTAAGGGAAACTAAGATGATTGATTCACTTCCTGTCTACAGATGGTAACTAAGGTGACTGGTTCACTTCCTGTCCTGTAGTCCTGGAGTAATGGAGACTTCTGAGGTCTTAAGGTAAGGAATTTTTTTTTTTGGGCAATTGGGAGCCAGCTGTTTAACTGATAAAAATCAAATGAAATGTTGGAAGTGAGTATTGGCAATTGGGAGCAAGCTGTTTAACTGAGAAAAGTCAAATGAAATGTTGGGAGTGAGTAGTGTCAATTGGGAGTGAATTGATGCAGCATCATAATGTTGCAGGAGCGAAATGTAGTTGTAGCGAATTGTCGGGAGTGAATTGTTAGGGAGTGAATAGTTGGGAGCGAATTGTCGTACTCCCAGTTCCCATTGAAATTGCACTGTTTGATGCAGTAACTCTACTGCAGAATTCTGCAGTGCTGCACTTCATCCTGGTGGGCTTCACTGTATGCACACCCTGTACCGGTGGTGCATTCTCTTTGAATGATGTATCAGTGCTGACTGGCGCACCCTCTTTGTGCAATACATCTTTCTGCTCGTGCATCAGTCCAGCACTTAATATGTCCCCCCAAGATGTAAAATATTGTTTTCAGTGCATTCTGATTTTACACAATGTAGCATAATACTATGTAGATGTAGATCCCCACTAAAAATAAGATGCTATTTCTTCTGTGAACTATCCAGGATAAAAATATAGCAATCAGCAAGTATAGTCTAGGAGAACACATTTTAAAAATGTGTAAAAGGAAGACTACATTAAAACTGCCTCTCCACAGATCTGCATTGATCAAATTCTTTTGACATAATAGGTAAAAGCATCACAAAGCTCTCCACAGCCATATCGGCTCTGACCAGAGTTTGTTTCAATAGGATTGACATCTGGTGTCACTTTATCAGCAATATTGTTCTTGTATGGAGGGGCACACTGGAGGATTTGGAGAGTTTTGTGCATTATTTTGAGGACAGCAATGAGAATTTGAAATTTGCAGTACAGAATAGTCTTATTTCAGTATCTTTTTTCAATTTATTGATTACTAAAACGGAAGACTGTACTTTACAGACCACACTTTTTAGAGAGGAGACAGACTGAAATTATTTGCTGCATTGCTCCAGCTGCCACCCCAGACACATGATAACTGGTATACCCAGGGCCCAGATGTCAAGGGCTAGGAGAAACTGCTTCACCGATTCAGACTATTTGGTCCTGGGTCTGAAATGTGTACTCAATTTGTAGACCAGGGTTACAACAGAAATCTGGTAAGACAGACATTTGAGGATGTCCACAGTATGCCTAGAGAAAGCCTGTTGCAAGAAAGACCCCCTTAAAAAATGAGATGAAATGATGCATCTTGTCACAAATTTCACTAGGCAATCAGGTGGGGCATGTAACATCATAAATCAAAATTGGGGCATCCTTGGAAATGAACCCCTCCTTGCCAGATATACTGTTCAAAAACCATAGATGGTCTATCATAGAGGCAGGAATTTAAGGGATAGGTTAGTCCACAGTTACCACTCTCAGATTACTGCTGAAACTACTGAAACAAATAATTGGTTACCCCTCTCCACATGGTAATTTTCCTTGTTGAAACTGTAAATTCTGCCCATAGATTTTGAAAATAAACCCATTTAGCATGTTACAGTGCACAAATGTATAAAATGCATGATTTTATTTAATTGTGTTACAGAAAATGTGTTTTATCTTGCTACATGTGAATGTGGGGCTTTCTATGTAGGCCATACATAGAGGCCCTTCAAGAAAATAATTGGAGAACTTCTGAGGGCCATTACAGGGAGTGATGTGAAAAATGCTTTCACAACTCCTGTGAAGAACAGTGGTAATGAGACACATAGACTTAAATTCTGTGTCATTGAAAAAGTTAAATTGGGACCATGAGGTGGTAATCTCAGGAGCAAACTGACATGTCGGGAATCCTATTGGATTTATAACCTGGGGGCAATGGTAACCCTGGGCCTTAATGACAAAATTGAACTTATGTCCTGTATTAAGAAAAGGAAACAATTATGTGTAGGCAGATTGCCCCTCCCTAGGTGAGGTGGATTTGTGATAGCTCTGGAGATTATAATTTGATAGTGCTGCTTTGTCTTTTTTGCTAATAGCGCTCTGCAATTCAAACGATGAATATACTGGATGGTGAATTGACAGTCTTCTTGTTAATAGCTCTTTGCAGTTCAAACAATGTATGTATTGTACACTTTATGCATTACTTTTTTCCTTGCAGGTAGTGAAACATATTTTTGCACATTTTGTGCAATATACTTTAAGCACCTGGATTGGCTAAGGAAGTAGAGCACAGAAAATGTTGAGATCTGACGTACTCTTCTTATGGCTTTGCCATTTTCTTGTTATATATAGTATTTGAATATACTCTAACTGTGGCCCTTGGTCTCTCACTGTAGATTTCTAGAGTAATGACTGACAGTATAGTTGTTTCCTTTGCATTTCCTGTATTAACACACAGCTTTTTTAAATGTTATTGATTTCTTGCTCTTTAGATATTTATACTAGTAGGTATTACCAAAGGGTTTATGTTTACTATTGATATGAGGCATTTTGGAATAAGAGAGTGTATGGTGTATTTTTTTTTTAATGAATCATAATGTTGTCTTGTGACTGTATGGACACTATTAGACTTCAAAAAAGGTATTTAATGGGTTGATAACCCCCCAACTTCCCCTTCATTTTCCTCATCCCTTCCCTCCCCCCTCCTTTTTTTTAAAATAATGTATTTAGTAGGGATAATCAGAGAGTCAACACCAGTATACTTGCTATAGGGCTTAATTACACCAGTATGAATGACCATGTCATTATTTATGGATTTTTTTGTATTGGGTTGTCACTATTTTTACACCTTAGCACCTTGTAATGTATAATTCACTAATAGCCCTTGTCACTTTATAATGGGGCTTGTCCCTTTAAGTGTTCTAAATTTATATACTGTGTATGTATTGACTCCGCACCTCCTGATGACACACGTCACATGTGTGAAACCATAAGAGGTTTAGGTGGTCATTTGTTGTTATAGTGTGGTGTCCTTCATTATGCACAAAAAAGTCTGACATGAATGTTCTCGATGAGTGCAGAAGCTTGTTCTTTTTGCTTTATCCATGTTTTGCTTTGTGCAGACTCAGAGCAGCTGGAGCAGTGGTTTGTGCTCTTTTCTTTTGTGTGTGTGCATGTGTGTGTGTGTGTGTGTGTATGTGTGTATGTTTGTGTGTGTGCCTGTGTTTGTGTGTCACTATGTTTGACTGTGTCTCTGCATCTGTGTGTGGTGTTAGGGGGTTCTGTTTCAGTCTGTCATTGAGAAGAATCCTGTGACTGAAATAGTGCTAGAAACAGTATTACAGCATATGTAGCTGTTGTGATTAGAGTTAGATGTGATACAGTATAGGACAATGTGGTGATGACCCCGATGCAAACCCTAATGCCTGTTGTTGCGTGAAGAGTGAGTGGCGTGGTAAGGGTGTAACCTAGCATCACATTTCCAAGCTTTTGTTGTTCCATTATTGACCCAAACTGATGCATTCAGATACTTTTTTTTTTACAAAGAATTTCCCTTCTTTTTTTAGAAAGTGTAATGTAACTGGTAACTAGTATGTGTTAGTGGGAGCGCGAGCCCTCCGGGCCATGTGCTCTAGTCACATTAAATATTTGTTAGAGTACTTGTATGCATATGTTGCAGGGTGGGCCCTCCAGGCCCAGCGCTTCCACTTATACAGTAGTACGGAACCATACAGCATTGCAATAGTACTCCAAACAAACCCTTGTAACACAAATTTTCTGATATCAATAGAACTACAGAAAGTGGTAAAAAAATTTCACTGGGGTCGTCTGCCTATCTATCAACCCATTCAATGTGTAAGCAAGCTAAGGTGGCACAGTATAGAAGAACAAAGTGACAGACCCATGACCCCAATGTACCCCCCAATGAATGTTGGTGTGTGGAGGGTGGGGGAGTGGAGGGGTGGTGGGGTGGTAGGGGTGTAACCCTAACATCACATTTCCATAATTTTTGTCTTTGTGCCATCAACCATAACTCATGCATTAACAAAATTGTTTGCAATTGATTTCCCCTCTTTTTTAGAAAGTGTAACGTGACTTTTAACTGATATGTGTTATTGGGAGCGCGGATGCCCTCCGGTCCCTGCACTACCTTCACATTGAAAATATTTTTGTGTAATGGTATGCTTATGTGGGAGCATGGGCACTCCCACTTTCACATAACTATGCAGCCATACAGCAGCCCTATAGGTCAAACAACCCTCGTAAAATTTGTTTGCCAATACAGTACCTCAGCAGCCATAGCAGCTATGAAAACATTCAAGTGTTGTTGTAATCATGACAGCATGACCTTCAAACAAGATAAAATCAACCTAATCCATATCTTGGATGTTTAACAAGATATGAGCAGCAAAACGTGCTGAAAAGGCACACTTGGAACCCTTGTGATACTAACTTGCCAATATCTTCGCAACCATAGCAAGTAACAAAAAAATGCAACTGTTGGTGTAATCTATAGTGTCCAAACTAGTTTCCACAGCTTAGATCCCCTTAGGGGATCTAAGCTGTAGGTAGCAAAAACTCCGTATCTCGCTTCTTTTTGGAGATACGGGCACCAAAAGGTGTCACAGACACCGCAATGTTATCCTATGGGAAATTTCTCAATCTTGGAATGCTGTAGCTTTGGGCCCATTAACTGTTTTGGCACCAAAAGACACACCTGTGGGACCAGGGATTGTCACATTTGTTAGCCCAAAAGACCCAATCATTTTGTTGCAGGGGGATGGCAAAGATTTATAGTTTTGGGGCAATGTTCTTTGGCAAATTGCAAAAGTTTCACAAAAAACAGCATGACACTTTTGTGTCTGCAAAAGTGTCACTACCATTCTTTCGCAATTTGCCAAAGTACTGGGGCACCTATTTTAAAAAATGGCATTTCTGGGGCCCCAATAAAGATAGGGCTAGCATCAACAGGACCTGATAAGGTAAACCCAACAGTCAGTGTTTACCTAGGGGGTCTTAAATATAAATGCCAGGCATTTTTCTCATTAACTGAACACAAGATGGTGGCAGCATGAAAGGAGAAGGGTCATTTGTGAAAGGAAAATGTAGTGGTGGCAGCTTTCTTGAGACACATGAATTTTTTCCCATTGACTACAGTATAGCGGGAAATTTGTTTTTTGAACAACTTTTGAACAGTTTAATATTTTTTCACCAAATCTTCAAAAGGCACATCAGTGATCCAGACTGCATCTTCCCTGAATATTTCAGACCAAACAGACAACTCATGCGGGCTGTTAGAGCAAGCAAAGAAATGCACAAAAAGACAGTTTTTTTTACATTTATTGGCATTCTGCAGCTCCACAACTGTGTATCAGACCGTAACACAACTTGCCAGATCCAGAGATCTATGGTACCAAACTGCACATGCAAAATTTCAGGCAAATCCATCATATGGTGGCAAAGTTATTAAGGTGCAAAATTTGAGGTTTAATATTAAAGTGCTGACTCAACCCTAACCATACTGGTGCTACTACGCCAGTACGATGGGTATATATTCATTGTAAAAAACTTAATTAATACAACAGTTAGGATTGGTAGCAAAGCAGCAAAAGCATGGAAATTACACGTTAGGGTTACTACCCCTACCAAACTACCTCCCCTCCACACAACAATGACCCCATGGCATACCCAGACTCCTGTTGTGTGGAGGGGGTGGAGGCGGGGTGGTAGGGTTGGTAACCCTAATGTGAAATTTCCACACTTTTATCACTGTGCTATCAACCTTAACTGATGCATTAATTAATCTTTTTGCAATGAATTTCCCTTTTTTTTTTTTTGAGAAGGTGAAATGTAACTGGTATGTGTTTGTTGGTTTCCTAATGGTGTGCATATCTTGAAGCGTGGGCCCTCTGGGACCTGCGCTTACACATAAATATGGAGCCATACAGTTGCCCCACAGTACTGAAAAGGAACCCTTGTAACACTTTGTTGGCAATATCTCAGTCACCATCGCAACTATAAAAAAAATTCCACTGTAGTTGTAATCATAACTGCGAAACCTCCAAGCAGGCTTAGTCCACTTAAAGGTGGACTAAGCTGCCGGTAGCAAAATACAGGCACCACAATGTAATCCTATGGGAAATGTCTCAGCTTTGGAATGCTGTAACAATGGGCCCATTGAATGGTTTGGAACCAAACCAGTAAAAGGCACATCCATGGGACCAGATCTTGCCACCTTGCAAATTTCAGCCCAAAAGCACAATATGCCTTGGCACAATGAAGTGACAAAGAAAAGAACAAAAGAGACAATGTTTTTGAGCATTGTTTTCATGACAACAAAACATTGTAACTTGTCCCATGGATTTGTTCTGTAGAAACTGAAGTATGGGTTTTGTTCAGGACGACACCATCTACAAACCCATGGCTTTGGTTCTATTTACTTTTTAAATTTGAAAATCACTCTTTGTGACTCACTTCCAATCCCTTTTCATGAGGTGTCAAAACTCTGCTCATATGGGGATGACCAGATGACGCTATCTTGCAAACAGGGATTTCTCATGAACAAGGATTTTGACAGCTTACAAACAGGGATTTGGCATGCAAACAATGATTTTGGCAGCTCATGAAAAGGGGTAATAAAAACTTATCCCTTTTTGTGAGCTGTCAAAATCCCTGTTTGTGACAGGACAACCACATGGCCCTAAAAATCCCTTTTTGTGTGCTATCAAAATCCCTGTTCATGAGCTATCAAAATCTCTGTTCATGAGCAAATTCCTTTTCATGAACTGTCAAAATCCCTGTTAGTGAGTGGACATCCAGATGGCCCTACCTTGTGAACAGGGCTTTCTCTTTTTTTTTGGAGCAATGGCCCCTTATCCCCCCCTTCACAGGTCTGCTCATGCCCAGTCCATGTCCTCCCTTAACACAGGTTTCCCACCCTGGGCGAGGCCATTGGGGGCTTCCCCCCAATGGTAACTGAAGGCTAGACCCAGATGGCCCCTCAGGTCAGGGCTACAGGAGGGGGAACCCCCCTGGTGGACATGTAAGGCTGATGAGGACGGTGGTAGGGTAGGGGCATCATGCCAGGGTTCAGAGATTTTTCTTTTTGCTGCTGCCCCAGGGTCATACAGTGATGACCAGTGTCCTCCTCCCCAAAATGCTGGAGCCAGCTGCATGGCACCCCAACCTCCACCAGGGGGCAATGAAGCACTAGACTCTCTTGCCCCTTCCCCCTGGGAGAAGGAGAGCAATCCAATGGATGCTTGATCCTTCTCCCCCCAGCTGGCCCAAAGACTCCTGGGTCTGTTCCAGAACTCAGGTCATCGGCATCACAAGCAGAAATCCACTGCTGCACCAGTGGGTCAGCTAACAGGCATTTCTTATGAACAGAGATTTTGATAGCTCATGAACAGGGATTTGGTTCGCAAACAGGGATTTTGACAGCTCACAAACAGGGATTTTAAAAGAATGCTGTTTCTTTGCCAGGTCACTGCAATGAAATGGTTAGGACTTTTGGCTTGAAATTTGCTGGGTATAAAGGGGTTTTCCCACAGATGTGAGTAATGCTGGTTTGGCTTAAAATTCTCCATCAATTCTAAAGTTATGGTCTTCAGAAGTTGAGAAATTTCCAATTAGATAACATTGTGGCGAACATAATGTCTTTCAGTGCCTATATCTTGAAAATAATTTGAGATATGGATTTTTAACCAAGCACAGCTTATACACCTTTAGGTAAGCACAAGTGCAGGTTGCCAGTCCATGATTACAACTGCAGCAGAATATTTTCCAAAGTTGCTATGTTTACTGATATACTGTGCCATTTGTACATATGAACATATGAAATTGCCAGCAGATACAGGCTGTTCGGTCTATCTAGTCTGCTCGAGTCTGCAGCACTTCAGTCCATTAGACTGCAGCTGCCCCCATATGCTCCTCCCCATCTCATGCCCCATCCTGGTTTGTACCCACCTCTTAAATATGTCCCACCCCCTCTTGAAGCCCCCAACACTCTGCAGTGATACGACTTCCTCTGGCAGAGGGTTCCACCCTGCCATCACCCTTTCTGTGAAATAGTGCCTTCTCAGTTCCCTCTTGAACCTGCCCCCTTCCAACTTCATAGAGAGTCCCCTGGTTTCTCTTCCACCCTTCAGATTGAACATACATCTGGTGTCTACTCTGTTCAAACCCTTCAGGTACTTGAAGGTCTCAATCATATCCCCTCTCTACCTTCTTTCCTCCAGGATATACATATTGAGCTCTCTCAGTCTTTCCTGATATGGTCTATCCACAACCCCAGGATCATTTTTGTTGCCCTTCGCTGTACCCCCTTCGGTAGTTTGATGTCCCTTTTCAAATAAGGGTGCCAGAACTGCACACAGTACTCTAGGTGCAGTCTCACCAGGGACCTGTACAGGGGCAAGATGACCTCCCTACTCCTAGGAGTAATCCTCCTTGCTACGCACCTTAGCATTCTGTTTGCTTTTGCTGCTGCATTCCTGCACTGAGCAAAATGGTTCATCTCCCTGGTTACCAGCACTTCCATGTCCTTCTCCTTGGATTTTGTTAATGGGACAACCTTCAGACAGTAATTGTGTCCTGGGTTCTTGCCTCCTAAATGCATCACTTTGTACTTCTTGGCATTGAAACCAAGCTGCCAAATGTGAGACCATTCCTCCAGTTTTGCCAAATCCTCCTGAAGTACTTCTGCTCCTTCCCTCCCCCATCTGTCTTGACACAAATCCTTGTGTCATCTGCGAAGAGACTGATCTTGCTCTTAAACCCTACTGCAATGTCAGCTATGAAAATGTTAAACAGAACTGGTTCCAGCACCAAGCCCTGTGGTACACTACTTGTTACTGCCCTAGGTTCAGAGGCCTGCCTCCTTCCCCCACTACTACCTTCTGCTGTCTATCCTTCAGCCAGTTCTCGACCTATCTGACCAGTTTCCTCCATGCTCCTAGACTCTTCAACTTGCAGGTCAGCCTACCATGTGGAACCGAGTCAAAGGCCTTGCTGAAATCTAGGTAAATGACAAACACTGCATATCTTCTGTCCAGTGCTCTCGTAACCCAGTCATAAAAATCAACCAAGTTCATCTGGCAGGATCTGCCTGAGACAAACCTGTGCTGCCTGCTGTCCTGGAGGTTGTTATCCTCAAGAAATTGCACCAGACTCTTTTTCGAGGAATTTCTCCATCAGTTTTCCCATGACTGCAGTAAGGCTCAACAGTCTGTAGTTCCCCAGTTCATCCTTGGCTTCACTCTTATGGAGATGTACCACATGTGCTTTCCTCCAGTCCCTGGGCATGCACCCCAAGTTCAGAGAGATATTGAACTGATCCACCAATGACTCTGCCAGGACCTCTGCCAACTTTCTCAGCACCCTGGGGTGGACTCCATTTGTTCCAGATGCCTTGCCCACCTTCAGGGACTTAAGGCCCTTCCTCACCCTTTCCATTGTGGTTTCCCAATCAGTGGTTGCTTCTCCCCCACCTTCTCCCACCTCGCCCTTCCTTTCAGGTATGGGCCAATCCATTTTCTTGGGGAAGTCTGAACAGAAGTATTCATTAAGTACTTATGTCTGCTCAGCCCCCTTTTCTACCCACCCACTTCCCCTCCTGATCATAACAATTTGATCCTTGCTTCAGCTCTTCTCTTTGATACATCTGAAGAAATACTTTTCTCCTCCTTTAATCCCCTGTGCTACTCTCCATTCCCTAACCACCTTTGTTGCCCTTACCACTCTGCTCACTTCTCTGGATTTCTTCACATATTCTTCTTTGTCTTCTTCCCAGTTGGATCTCTTGTAGGTCCAAAATATGTTCCTCTTTTCTCTCACCTTCTCCACTACCTCTCTACTCATCCAACTAAGTTTCATGGTCCTGGCTTTCTAGTTCTGGCTCTTGAAAAAAGTTTTAGTGACTTTAGCCATTCTTGTCTTGATGACTGCCCATTTTTGTACCATGTCCATTTCAGGGTGGATGCTTGCCATATGACTTTTCAGTACGTTTACCATCCTGCCAAAGTCTTCCCTTTTGAAGTCCAGGACCTTAGTTTTTGTAGTGGCTACTTCCCTATCCAAGTTGATTGAGAACCACACTGTGCAGTGGTCACTGCTTGCCACAGGTTCCTCCATGCTTATATAATTGACCTGTTCACCATCTTCCAGTACCAGGTCTAGTATATTCCCCTCCATCATTGGATCCATTACCCTCTGGGTAAGGAAGCCATCCTGGAATACTTCCAGGAGAATCTGCTATCTGTGTCTTCCCTGAAATGTGGCCCTCCCCCACTTGGACTCCGTTCCTCTCAATTTATTTAGCCTTCCCCAGGCTGCCTGCCGCTTTCCCATTCCTCTTGTTCCCTTGCTCCTTCCTTCCCTCTGGAAGGACTGCATCATCACCACCACCTTGCTTCCCCCATTGCCAGTGTGTCTTCTTGATGTATTGCCTCTGCCTCCCTGCTGTATACCTATTCCCCTGTAGCATCCTCTCCCTGCTCCTTCACTGTAGCATCCCTCCTCTCTGCTGCTTGGTCTTCTGGATTAGCCAACACTGAAAACCTGTTTGCAGTGTTAATCTCCTTTCCTTGAATGAGTCCAGTCCCCCTTACCACAGGCTGATACCTTTGCTCCAGCCCAGTCTTAGTCATGCTCTTGTGTCTGACCCTCCTCCAGTCATCACTTCCTTCCCTTGGCTACACCTGCTTATGTGGCCTTCCTACTGTCCCACCTAGTTCCCCCTTATTTTTGTCTGTGTTGAGCTCTTTTGGATACCTCATTAGCACAAGGCTTACTTGGAATGTCTCTAGGCCTGTGCTGGGCCTCTACAATTATAGGTAGGTGGGAGCACAGGGCTCCGGCCCTGCGCTGCCACATATGGATATCACTATGCAGTAATGGCACTGCTGGGCCATCCATTATGCCATACTGAGAGTACAAGGCAGGCAGACCCTGTGATCCCAGTGGGGGATGACAGTTCATTACAATATCTGTGCACAAATGGATAGATGGGAGTAAGCCCACAGCCCTTATAGGTATGGACACCATTATACAGTAATGGGATTGCTGTACCGTTTGGGCCCACCATTCCAACAGGGAGATTACAGTTCATTACAATGTCTGTGCACTTATGGATAGATGGAATGGGACCCCCAAATCATATAAGGGTAAGACAATACTTTCTCAAACAGTAAGGAAATTAATTGCAAAAAATCTTCATTAATGCATCAGTTAGGGTTAAAGCAACAGATGTAGGGAAATGAGGTTTTAAGGTTGACACCCTAATACCCCTGTACCCTATCATCCAATCCCCACCCTCCACAGAGCAACAGATGATGGGGTTTGCCCTGGGGGCATCATTCCTAACTCTTATACTATTCTCCTGTACAATACCATGTCAGCTTTCTTACACATGGAATGGGGTGAGACAGCATATGACCCCAAGGCACACCCCATCACCTGCTGCTCTGTGGAGGGTGAGGGTGATAAGGTGCCAAGCCTAAAGCCTAATTTCCCCACTTTTGTCACTTGAACACTAACTGATTCATAATGAAGATTTATTGCAATGAATTTCCTTACTTTTTGATGAATACATATAAATATTATAGCTGCATGGTAGTGCACCTATAGTTAGGTGTGGTGGGCCACTTCTATGTTAAACCCCAAAGTTTGTACTTTAATAGCTTTGCAACTGTTGGTCCAATTTACCTGAATATTTGCAAGTGTGGCTTCCAACTATAGATCTCTGGATCTGGAAAGTTTCATTTCAGTTGGATGTACAGTTGCAGAACTTCAGAGTGTCAAAAATGTGAAAAATCCTCAACTTTTGTGCATTTTTTTGTCAGGTTTAACAGACTGACAGATGCGTCTGTTCGGATTCAAGTGTGAATGTGTATATGGGGCCTGGGTCAAAGGGGTGCCTTTTGAAGATTTGGTGAAAAAATATTAATCCATTCAAAAGTTATGCAAGTTTTTCATGTCCCATTTTAGTCTATGATAAAATTTATATGTGCACTTTGAAAACTTTCATGAAAGCATTTTTTTGTGTGCAACAACATTTCATTGTAAGGTATTTGGGTGTCGTGAAAACATTTTTGTTTTCGTGAAAACAATGCCCGAAAACATTGTCCCATGTGTTGTTTCTTTGTCACTGCATTGTGTCAAGGTGGATTTGGTTCTTGGGCTGAAATTGGCAGAGTAGCAAGCCATTGTTCCACAGATGTGCCTTTTTTGGTGGCTTGGTCCCATAGTTACAGCACTCCAGAGTTGAACAATTTCCCATAGGATAACATTGCAGCACCCGCAATGCCTTTCTATGCCCATATCTCTAAAACAATTTAAGATACAGGTTTTTTGCTACCTGTGATGTAAGGGTTACCCTACCATCACCCACCGCCATCCTCCACACACCAACAGATGCCGGGGTGTGCCATTGGTTCATCAAACCTAACTCTCACCCCATTCTCTTATACTGTACCATGTCAGCTTGCTTACATATGGAATATATACTGTATATATATATATATATTATACTGTCGCAGTTGCACCAGTATAGATAGGGTTGAGTAAGCAGTTTAATGCTTACCCCCAATTCTGCACCTTAATAACTTTGCAACTGTTCAACAGATTTGCATAAAATTTGGAATGCACAGTCTCGTGGTAGATCTCTTTTTTTTTTTTTTTTTTTGCAAGTTGCACTTCAGTTGGACATATGGTTTACATGCAGCAAAGCACTGAAAATGCATTTTTGAGTTTTTTTGGCACTTTTTTGCTGATTTTTGCCCATCATGCTGTGGTCTCACTGTTGGTATTTTGGTCTGACATTTGCAGGACAGAAAGTGGTTTGGTCAAAGAATAATCCAACATTGGTTTGGTGAACAAATATTAATCAGTTCCAAAGTTATTTCATTTAGAATTTTCATGTTCTGAGCATGCTCAGTTCACTCAAAGATTTATATGTATGTTTTGTGAAAAGGGATTGGGCTTGTGAGGAAGGATTTTGTCAACTTGGATATGGGGATTTATAAAATCCCCATTCATGAGAAAAAAATATTTATTCGTGAGCTGCCAATTTGTTTTCATTTTTTCACCCAAACAACATGTTGTAGCTTGTTCCACAGGTGATTTCTTTCACAAACAAGGCATGGGTTTAATACAGGGTGATGCCCTCTAGAAACCCATGCCTTTGGTTTTCTTTTGTTTTGGCCAAAAAATGTCCCTTTTATATTTTAAAATTTTTCATTTCCAACTTGCTTTGGATCCTAGTTCACTAGGTGACAAAGTCCCCATTCATGAGCTGATCCCCTTTCATGAGGTCGCAAATCCCTTGATTGTGACTTAGGGACTAGATGACCCTATCTCAAGAACAAGGATCATCTCACGAACAGGAATTTTGTCAGCTCACCGAAGGGGATTGACTCTTGAAAGGGAATTTTGTCAGCTTGCAAAAGGGGATTGGGTTTCTGTTTCCCCTTTCATGAGCTGAAAAAATCTCCTTTCAAGAGGTGTCAAAATCATTTTCACAAGCTGACAAAATCCTTGATCGTCAACAAGTATTGGGCTATGCCATGGACTCATTAGGACTAACTCTCACCCCATTCTCCTGTGCTGCACCATGTCAGCCTCTTTACACATGGAATGGGGTGAGAGTTGGGCTAATGACCCCATGGCACACCCCGATACCTGTTACTGTGTGGAGGATGGTGGGTGGGGTGGTAGGGGCTCAACCCTAACATCTCATTTCCCCACTTTTGTCACCTTAATCCTAACTGATGCAATAACAAAGTTTTTTACAATGAAGATAGATAGAGATAGATAGATAGATAGATAGATAGATAGATAGATAGATAGATTACATTGGCGCAGTAGTGCCAGTATAGTTAGGATGACATTTATCTTCTATGTTAAAGTCCAAACTATGAAGCTTAAAACCTTTGAAGCAATTCAATGGATTTGCATGAAATTAGGCATGTATAATGTCTAGGAGTAGGCAACTTGAGCTGCCAAAATTTATGGGAATCTGTTGAGTGGTTTCTGAGATATAAAGTGTAGGAAAAAAAGAAAAATCTAAATTTTTTTACATTTCTTTTTACAGCTGGATCTCAGAAATGGCTTTATGCTGTGATCTAAAATTTCAGGTTAGAAAGCCTTTGGGTCACAGAATTGTCTTTTGAAGGTTTGGTTAAAAAATATGAGTACATTTAAAAGTTATGACATTTTAAATGTTCCCATTATTTCCTATGGGATAATGTATATGTCAGGCACGAAAGATACTATCTTTTGCACAATACAGTATTGTGCACAAAATACCAGCTTCTTTTCACAAAGAAGAATGGTATTGTGAACATAATATTAGTACTGTGTGCACAATACCAGCTTCATTTGGTAAAGAAGGCTGGTATTGTTCACACAGTTCACAGCACTTTGCTCTGATAATGTTCCCCCCATCATTATCCTCTCCTTCCCCCAGCTGGTTTCCACTTTCAACCCCTCTACCCTCCTTGATGTCCCTACACTGCACCTCATCCATTCATTCATTCATTCATTCATTCATTCATTCATTCAATAATTGCTAAATTATCTACCTCTTAACTGTGATCCATTGCTGTATGGATTTGGCTCCAAGGTGACATTAAATTTCTTTACTGTGTTCCTCAGATATGCCACTTGTATTTAAATGCATATTCCACAGGTATGATATATTTAATAATAATAATAAAAGGTATTTAATTGAGTGCCTTTCAAAATTTCAAGGCGCTGCACAGCAAGTACAAACACAAAAACATATTCAAATACATTCAATATAAAATAAAATACAAACACATAATCAAATATATCAATATAAAATCAGATTAAAATAGGAAACGCCTTTTCCCATAAAAAAATATTTAGTGCCTGCTTAAAACTCCCCACTGTCCTGCACTCCTGGAGCTAACGGGGCAGAGAATTCCAGAGAGTAGGTGCAGCAAAACCAAATGCACGAGCATCAGATGACTTCAAATTAACCCTCAGAATCTCCAGCAACCCCTCATTAGCTGAGCGGAGCTGTCACAGAGGGGTGTAGGGCACCAGGAGCTCTTTCAGGCAGTCAGGACCCAAACCATGTAGGGCGTTGTAGGTCAAAAAACTCACTTTAAAGGTGATCCGCCACTGTAGAGGCAGCCAGTGCAGAGTGCACAGCACAGGGGTGATGTGTGATCTTCTAGAAGCCCCAGTCAACAAACGTGCTGCCACATTCTGCAACAGCTGCAAGCAGTGGATATCAACCCCAGAAAGCCCTAGGTAAAGGGAGTTACAGTAATCAAGGCACGATGTAACAAAGGCATGGACCAAAACCGGCAGGTCACTGGGTGGAACAAGGTGCCTAATCCTGGCAATGTTCCTAAGATGGAAAAAGGCCAGCTTGATGACTGCAGACACCTGATGTCAAAGGGTCAAACTGACCTCAAGCTCCATTCCCAGGTTATGCACCCATTCAGAGGTGAGGATCTGGTAATCCCCCAGGATTAAACCGGAGGAAAGCCCAGTCCTCATTTCCTCTACCCTATGACCCGGGTCCACAACCATAACCTCAGTCTTTCCTGGGTTCAACCTTAGACCGCTCGAATTCATCCAGTCTTGGATTTCTGCAAGGCAGTTGTCTAGTACCGAGACAGCACCAACCTGCTCAGGTGTCGAAAGACAGGTAGAGCTGGGTATCATCAGCATAGCAGTGAAACCTCAGCTCATACTGTCTTACAATATCTCTGAGGGGTATCATATATACTGCGAATAACAAGGGAGACAGCACCGAGCCCTGAGGCACCCCACATGGCAGAGAGAAGGCCCCGGATGAAAACAAACCCGAGACCACTCTCTAATTTCTCCCTGCAAGGAAAGATAAAAACCATCTGAGGACTGTACCCAACAGCCCACAAATGGACCTCAGGCTTTTGAGCAGAACCCCATGATCCACAGTATCAAAAGCTGATGATAGATTAAGGAGAACCAAGATAGAACGGTGTCTGCAATCTCTCGCCATCAGGAGATCATTGAGCACCCTAACCAAAGCAGTCTCAGTACTATGCCTCTTATGAAAACCAGATTGGAGAGGTTCATATAAACTATGGATGGTCAAATGGTTATCCAATTGAGCAGCCACAACTTTCTTAATAACCTTCCCCATGAAAGGGAAGTTAGAGACTGGTCTGTAGTTTGCTAGGTTATCTGGCTATAGAGACGCTTTCTTCAGAAGGGGGATCACCACCCCCTCCTTCAGGGAGCTAGGAAACATTCCCATATCTAAAGAGCACCAGATAATCTGAGCTAAGACCGGGCTGATGATCTCACTACAACCCAAAATCAGGGAAGTAGGGCCAGGGTCTAAACTACAGCACATGGGACTCATCTCCTGGACAATCCTCATAGTATCTACGAGATCTGGCAGGTCAAAGGCACTCCAGGAAACTCTGGGCTCTGTGACAGGGCACCTATCAAAAGCAACACCCTTAGAATGAAGTTGGAGGCACTCCCTCCTGATGTCTTCAACCTTATTCACAAAGAATCGAGCAATCTCCTCACAGTCAGTTTGAGTAAAAACTCAATGGATCAGCTGACAGGCTGGGTTGCACAGTCTGTCAACAGTTCTGAAGAGCTGGGCTGGTCAATTCCGTGTGACAGAAATTTCCCTGGACAGGAATTCTGCCTTCTTACAGGAAATTTCTGTTTGATAGAGTTTATAATGCTCTAACAAAATAAGGTGGTCAGCATCAGAGGTCATCTTCCTCCAATGATGCTCTAACCTATGCCCTGTCCTCGGCAACCCTCTCAGAGCTCCATCAAACCATGGAGCGCCGGGACAATGCAGAAGGGGCAAACATGGACAGGTGCAATCTGATCAAGGACTACCGATATGGCCCTATTATAGGCCACTACCAGCTGCTCAAGATCAGTGCAGAACTTGTCCAACAACAAGAGGTCAATAACTGCCATCAGGTCTTCAGGGACCACGTCCTGCAATGGGTGGTATCTGACCAACTCCACAGGGGCCGACCTACCCAGGGGAGCCTCAAAATTGAACCCAACTGAGTAGTGATCAGACCAACCGACTGGTTCTACCATCAAATCGGAGGCTTCGATCCCCAGAAGGAAGACCAGGTCAAGAGAGTGACCTCCCTTGTGTGTAGCTGAGGAAACAACCTGTGTAAAACCCAGAGATGTCATCTCCTGGAGGAAATGTTGACCAAAAAGTGAAGATTCGTCATCGACCCAAGCACTGAAGTCACCCAGAACCATCAGTCTGGGTGACTCCAAGGCCATGTTGGTGGTGAAATCTGCTATTTCCTGCAGAAAAAGCTTCTCATCACCTGGAGAATGATAGATGAGGGCAATCCTGCACCCTACACCAGCTACCACAGTACACTCAAATGACCTGGTCTCTTCAACTGATACACCAGTTAGGCCTAATTCGGTCTTGAAACAGACTGCCACTCCCCCTATGATCCAATCTCAGGCAGTGTATAACCGAGTACCCGGTGGGAACAGCGGCCTCTCAAAGGGGTCAGATTCCATCCAACCAGGTCTCAGTACGTGCACTCGATCTGCCTCGCAACAAAGTCTGAAATAATACCAGCCTTGTTGCAGACAGATCTGGCATTGCATAACAACACCCTGAGTTGGACGATGTTGGCGAGTTGTCCCTACCACTTGCCCTCCCAAACTGGAGGTGCCCTTGGGTATGGAAGCCAGAACAGAATCACCACGTTCTAGATACCATTTCACCCTAGGGCATCTTCTGGGCCTAACCATCCCTATGGGAAGGCCCCACTCACTCCACTGTCCGCAACCACCCACCCACCCGGACACCCCCTTTGAGCAATCCCCAGCACCCGACAATAATGGTAAACATGAGCAAGCAGGAGGGTGAAGAGAAGGGGCGGAGGGCATGGAGAGCGGAGGCTGAACAGCACAGGACAGGAGGGGCAAGCAGGCATATCTAGCTGCTCAATTTATAAAACAATAAATATAGTAAAATCACAAAAACACCACCGATCCTAAACTTTTCTTTAACCTTCCTACAACAAAATTATATCAAATTATAAAAGACAACTAAAAATTAAGATTAAACTAAACCAACTCCCTAACACATAATCTCATTTATTGATTAGACCCACAGGTCCTCTCACAGCCTGAGGGTCAACCAAAACTTAACCAAGAACAATTTTAAATTACTCCCAGGTCCTCTCACTACCTGGTACCTACAAAAACAAATTTAACACTCTCATTACTAAATTAGAAAATAAATAAACAACAAAATAATAATAAAATTACATAATAACAATAATAATAATAAACAAAGGAAATAGTTTAGAAGCCACCCCCTGGGAATCTCTCACATTACCAGAAAACAGGTGGTGTAACCATATAATGTACCTATATCATCATCCACTGGCTCCAACTGCCTAACTGTTCATGTGCACACAGTGGGTCAACTTGATCTAGGAGAAACAATGAGTTTCACTCACCCCATAACAACATACAACAGCATGAGCCTGCATGTCCTTATATGGGTCTAGCAGAAACCAATGTGTAGAATGCAATACCCAAGAATGCCCAAACATGTCTACATGTCTAGACAAGTTCTGCCTAGATGCTAATAACAAAATGATTTTATTGGTACATGGGTGATTTTATGCTGAGGGGGGAGAGATGATGTGTGTGTGTGTGTGTGTGTGTTATATATATATATATATATATATATATGCTTGCTTGCTTTTCCTAGGAGAAGAGAATGTAACACCAACGGCTGTATAACATCTCGTGGAAATAAATACTTATATTTACTCTTCCAACTGCATCTGTGTCATCTGTACTATATTGTACAACCAGGTCCCGAGGTAACAAGTAGCCTGGAGGGCCTCCAGCTAAATTTCCTCTGCTACAATTGGTGCTGTGACTCGGATCACTTTTAAATGGGGGAACACCGACCCGGGACCTCGACGTAGTCTGTCCACACCATAAGAAATTGCCCTGAGTGCATTTAATCCTTGGAAAGTTTGGTGCCATGGGAGAGACTGATCACCTCAACCAACCACAGGGCTCCACAAGCTAACGTAAGCTCAGAGATTAAATAAGTAGACAAATGTTAACTAGAGATTACTGTTTGAACTCATGAGGCAGAACTGTAGGGAACAAGATATAGGCTAAAGACCACTGTTACTTGCAAGACAGGGCTCTAAGGGGGTCATAAGACTAGCTTATACAGGGTTACCACTGGTGCACAAGGGGGTGATACTTTGTTAGAGTTAGCAGACGGATAAGTATCAAACCGTGGGGATAGTACCCCACAGAATTAATCTGTAAACACAATGCAATATAGTTAGCAATGGAGGTAGAGATACACAGATATCTGGGAAAAAGATGCAAGTTAGGGGCATACTATGCCCCTCCAGAGGACAAGTCAGTCCGAGAGTATTTTAACACGCTAGTGCTGGATCATAATTCAGCAACCAAAAATGAAAAAGAGAAGCTAGCAAATGCTGTACAAGGTCTGTGGCAATACAGCCAGGAGGTAAACTCACAACACACATGAGACTTTTAAAGAAGCTGCATGAGCAGCAAATGAAAACCCAGCTGCAATCTGTCCATCTAGAAAATGAGTCTCTATTTAATGAGAGAAGCAACCATGACCTGCATGCCTTAAGAGATAACGCTAAAAAGGCAAAACTTAAAAAAATGTTTTTCAAACAAATGGTGTTCTGGCTAGTAACACAGATTCCTTATGTTTTGAAAACAAGGAACTTAGAGATTATAAGTCTGAAGTAATTACTGAAAAAGTTAACGAGCCGGTATTTCAACACCAGACCTTGACGGTACAGCATGATTCAGTATGTTTTAATTACAGCAGACTTGAAATGAAGGTTTTCAATATAAACTATGACACAGCTTCTGTCAATAATAAGCATGTTTTACAAGATGAGAATGTCCTGAAATCTGAAAGCAAGGCACTTAATAGCGTGCTAACTCCTGTATCTGAGTTAAAATGTAGGAGTAAAAAGTCAGATATGGTGAACTTGCGCCATCAGCCAGAGGTATTGGCAGGGCATACTAACTTAATGCCCACAGACCTTGCCTCTTCTCATGTTAAGGAGTTTGATTTTGAACACTCACAGTATGCTGTGGGGTGGACTAGAGCAAAGACTAGCCACTTGTCTTTCTGTGATTCACAAAATGGAGAATTGTTAGAGTCTCAAAATGGTGGACACACATGTGATCAGGTTGAATCCCCATACCATCCCCAAGATGGCCACTCATGGTCATGTGATGATGGTCATGACACAGTAACCCATGATGCCCATGAGGTAATCCAAAATGGCCGACCACCATCTCATGGAGGTTTGATCTTGCAGTCACAGGGACCTGTGATTGCTGCCATAACCAAACAAAACAACCTGGAGTTGTTTGGCATGATTAATAATGTTATCAGTAACACTAGTGTTTCTGAGGGACAAAGGATTCTCAATAAAAATGATGTTGATGTACTTTTGAATAAAGCTGATACGCAATCTGTCATGAAGTCAGTGTCTGATGCTAAAGAAACAGCTAATGCTGTTAATGTGTGCTTTATTAGCATAGCCTTGGATAAAGAACATATTGCAGTTAATTACATAAAAGGTTGTTTTCATTTCCTATGCAATTTAACATCCGCTTCCCCTGAGAAGACTAAATGTACTGCTTTTCCTATGCAGTGCATCAATACCTTAAGCTGTAATGTTAAAAAAATGTTGCTACCATCCACTTTACATTTGATGGGACAACCCTGATTCTGAAAGCCCCATGGCTATGATATTTTCAACATCACATGCCACGTTGTGGGGGAGGGTTACAGGTTTAATTTCTGAACCTGAGCTGACAGCTGTCTCAGCACTACTTTCTCCACCCTGATGGCCACTGAACCACAATCCATAGCTGGAGAATTACATGCAGCTTAAGCACTCATAGACACCGGAACAGCCGTATCAATTGCAAATATCAGCATACCCTTAGACCCCGAAAGACCACCAATGTATATAGAGGGATGGATAGGACATACCACAGAAGGGTATTGGTCCCAACCACAACACATAAGGCTGGGAGGTACACCCGTAGGCCGCCAAGTCTTCGCATGGGCAGGGGGGGGCTCATGGAAGACAACATCATTGGTAGCGATTGCCTGACAAAACATCAGCTTGTTGTAGATCTTAGTAATCAATGGCTATGGAAAGTAAATGTTAAAAGTTTTAAACCAATTACTGTTGTGGAAAGTTATGCTTTAGCCTCTGTAAAATCAAGTGCTGAAACAAGTGTTAAAAGTTTAGAGACACAACTAAAGCACCCCAAATTTAAGCAAGTTTTACAGAATCATGAGATGATATGGGCACAAACTGGCACGGATTGTAGACAAGTAAGCGACATAAAAATAGCTGTAGAAGGTCCATGTCCGGGGCACACCAAACAGTACTCAATACCAAAAGAGGCAGTAGAGGGAATCAAACCAGTCATCCAAAAGCTGTTGCAACAAGGAGTCATTAGGCCCGTGTGCTCAACAGCTAACAGTCCCATCTGGCCAGTGTTAAAGCCAAATGGAAAATACCACCTGACCATCGATTACCATAATTTAAACAAAGTAACCCCTCAAGTTAGCCCTGTTACTAGTTCCAGTACTGAGATTTTTAACAAATTACTGCCAGAGAGCAAATTCTTCTGTCCTAGATTTGGCTATCGGTTCTGGTCTCTGCCTCAAGGCAGAGGACCGGTATAAATTTGTATTTACTTTTGAGTAAAAACAGTATACATTTACCTTGATTGCCACAGGGCCTCCAGTCAGCACCAACCTTGTTCCACAGGTACATAAAACAAATTCTGGAGGAAGAAGGGTTGGGAGACTCAGTAGTTCTATACGTAGATGACCTCCTGCTACAAAGTTCAACAAAGGAGGACCACCTAGTGCTGCTGGATAGGGTACTAGGCTTATTGAAAAGAAAAGGATTAAAGGTAAATCCAGACAAAGCACAAATTGGTGACCAAATGGTCACCTCTTTAGAAACCATTATTTCTCCCCAGGGGAGGCGAATAGACCCTGCCAGAACAGCACTAAGCCAGACCCTACCATTACTAATTACCATTACTGGCTTAAGGAAATTATTGGGTATGACAAATTTCTGTAGGGATTATATCGAAGGAAACGCAAAGATTACAAAGCCATTATATAGTATGTTAAAGGACGACCCAAAAGGACAGTATAAGCTCACCTGGGAGGGAGAACAGTTATACTGTTTTAATAAGTTAAAAAAAGCATTACAGACAGCACCAGCCTTAATACAAGCTGATTACTCAAAACCATTTATTTTACAAGCCAATGCAACTGATGACACCATCATTGTGGTGCTGTTACAGAAATGAAATGGAAAGCCAGTACCAGTCACCTACCTAAACAGACAACTATCAGAGGTAGAGAGAGGCTTTAACATATGCGAGAGAGCAGTCCTGGCCATTGCTTGGGCTGTACAAGCAAATGAGGCAACCACTAGGTTTAACCCCATTATAATACAAACTACACACACCCCTTTAAAATTATTATTAGAAAACAAAGTGAAGGCAGTTAGCCTAACCCGACAAGCAAGGTGGCTGTTAGCCCTGCAAGATAAAAACATTACCGTTGAGAAATTGACAGTGCCACACATGTTACAGTACCTGGAATACCAGGAAGAGCCACATGATTGTGGGGAGGTCCAACAAATAGCAGCCAGAGAGTCACCTCTTGTGTATGGGCATGGTGCAAATGGCTATAACACGGCTTACATGGATGGATCAAGGTATTGGGAACAAGGAGTCCCATACGTAGGTGCAGTAGTGTATCATGACACCAGATGTTACCAACTAGAGGATAAAGGGCCCATACACAAACAGGGAATACTCATAAAGCTGTCACCAGGGGACTCCTGCCAATTTGCTGAATTAGTAGCAATTTACGAGGCTATCCTGGCAAACCCCAAAGGCAGGTTAGGCATGCATATAGACTCATAGTTTGCAGTGGGATCACTTACTACCTGGTTACCCATATGAGCTAACAGAGGTATGAAAACAGCAACTGGGGAACATGTCAAACATAGAGAACTATTACAGGTCATATTAAGGGAGGGGGATGCCACACCAGGAAGAATAGCCATAATAAAGGTTAAGGCTCATGTTGACTCTAAATACGCCACTCCAGCAGAATTAGGAAATGATAGGGCAGATAAGCTCACCAAAATGGAAGCAAAAATGGGAGACTCCTGGAAAGGGGTCAGACCAAAGACTCTTTCAAAGATTCACTCTGTAAAAATTAAACCGGCGATCAAAGTGGTACTGCCAACCCATAAACTGTTACCCAAAGCAAATTTGGGAGATTTGCAAAGCCAGGACCCCTGGATTGTAAATAAGTGTACACAAACAAAAGAGGACCCCCAAAATAACTACAAATTTAAAATCAGAGACAACATCCTGTTTAGACAGGAGGAGGATAAAACACTAAAATGGATACGTCCAAGTCAATTATATCATGATATTGTCATGGAAAACCACTGCTGGTATGGCCATGGGGATTCAACAAAACCATACAAATTATCAAATCTAAATACTGGTGGCCTAATATGGATAACACAATCACAGACAGTTTATATCGCTGTCTTATATGTTTGCAACAAGATCCCAAGAGGGGAAAACCAAAATTACAACCATTGCCCTTGGCAGATGGCCCCTGGGAAGCATTACAAATTGATTATGTGGGGCCACTCCCACCTGCAAAGGGGGGATATAAGTACATGCTGGTTACTATACACATGTTCTCTAAATGGGTGGAGGCATTCCCCACCAAAAAAAACACAGCAATAACAACGGCAAAAATCCTATATAACCAGGTGTGCACTAGGTGGGGCTTCCCCAAAAGTATTGAATCAGACAGAGGCACACATTATGTAAATCAAGTAATGGCCACAATGTGCCAAATAATTGGGGTTCAACAAATATACCACCTACCATACCATCCCCAGTCTTCGGGAATGGTGGAAAGAATGAACAGAACACTTAAAAATGGATTAAAAAAGTGCATTTTAGATGCAGGAAAAGATTGGGTAGATCACTTGCCCAGTATTCTAATGGCAGTCTGAGGGACTGTCCAGGCAAGCACTGGATTATCACCCTACGAATTAATGACAGGGCAAAAGATGAGGTTAACACACCCAGCAGATGTGCCTTCTCCAAGCGGCCTTATTAGTGATAAGGTAAAACATGAAAAGTTTCTGTCCAGGGTACAATTACAGTTGGAACAGTACCTAGGATTTGCCTCTCAAAACATGGCCAGGGTACATGAAAAGAATGTTAACTATAGACAGCCCTCTATGGGATGGGCCATCCCAATAAAAGAGGGGGACATGGTCATGATCAGAAATCGGGAACAAAAATCACCTTGGAAAGATGCCAATTGGCTAGGACCCTATACCGTGCTAAAAAAATTGGGAGAGACTGCAGTATATGTAAAGAGAATTACTAAAGAAATCAAACCAGTGCCCCAAGCTGTGCAACAACAATATGGGGGACAATTAACTTTTGTAAACAAAAAGAAAATACAAAAGACAAGGCCGCAATTATGGGTCCATGTTGACCAGTGTAAAAAGGTATCAGATAAAGCTGACTAAACAATGATACTGCATTTGATTTGTCTTCCCAGGTTGACACCATGCTTACATTACTACTATTGACAGTGACAACCTACTACAGAGTGTCTTCTGACATGCAAGTACACGTCAAGACCAGTCATGTAGCCATAGATTATGAGGACACAGCCCACTTGAGAATAAACTATACCAGACACCGCAATGATACTATGACCTATGTATACGACATAACCTGGACACTAAATAATATGCAAATCAACATCTTGAGGTTTTGCCCAGAGAAAGGAAGTGGGCCAGTCAATGAACTGTTAAAATGGAGAACACCCTATTGTGGCCTGACTTGGTCACCCCACTGAGGATGGATTGAACCAGATACAGTAACTCTGGTGTTGGAAAAGGTAGCCCACGAAGATCCAGGCACCTACATAATAACTATTTCGACCTATACTTTAGTTACCCTGGTAAATGTTACCGGTATTCTGGGGGGAGTTATCTCCCATAGAACTAACCCTCAAGAGACTAGTGCACAAGTGACACTAACTGTTAACCCTGCCACATGTTCTAACCTCACTGCAGGGCCAAACAGTGGACTTACATCAACACCCACTGATAAAACTCTTGTAAATAATGTACAATACATTAGATTACCAGTTAGGTTTGATTTTTCTAGTTTGGACTTAAATAGTACAAGTGATTGTGCCAATACAAATGTATCAAAATTTTATGCCACCATGCTATTAGATATGGTCAGTGCTTTCCATGCTCGGGGGGGGGATTATGATTACTAAGCAGACCCATAAATTGCTTAAAAGATGAGAAAGAGACCGGTTGGGTGACATAACAGGACTCTTTGGCTCTGGAATGAGTATCTGGAATCAAGCCGATCTGGAAGCCATTAGAGAACACCAAAATACTGTAAACCTACAGGAGGAGAGAGAGGTTCTCCTACCATTAGCAATCAACCAGGCTGGACTGGCAGCCGAGGAACGACTGACCATATATAATATGCATGAGATAGCTAAGCTTTTTAAACAAGTTGAGAATAAAATAAATGACATTATAGATGAGCATAATGAGGAAGTAAGGCACTGTACTATAGGGAAAGCTATAACCTGTTCTGCTTATGGATCTTATGTACTAACCACTGTAAATAAGCTGTTACAACAACTAAGCAACAATAAGTTGCCTGATCAAATGTCAGAAGCCAAAATCAAATAATGGTATTGCCCCATGTGTTGGGATGTCAATGACTCCCACTGTTTAAACCCTTGCACTTACAATAGAGCCCCACCCATTTGGTGGGTAAGAAAAGTGGCCAAAGTGTATACAAGACCACAAGGGTTCAGGCCAAATAGCATGCTAGCAGACACAGTGAAGGTACTCCTCACTGTAAAATTACCCCAAGTACAGTATGCCGAGCAAAGGTATACTAGTGTTGTCAAGATCCATTCTCTAGGACAACTCAAGGGGGATTACTACACATACCGTGTGAACCCACCTAATATACTAGTGCAGAATAAGAATGGGTCCTGGGTAGCGCCAAATTTACATTGTTGTGAGGAGATCTGCCAGTGCAATGTTATGTCACAAATTCAACCAGTTTGTGGAGAACTTTCAATGAGTGAGAAAAATAAACAATAATACTGTCTGGTGTCCAGTTCAAATACAAAAATGGACCACCCAGCATGTAATCTCCACTTATAATTCTACTAACCAATATTGTATTGTAACAAATGTTAAAACATTAACACATCAAGGCAAAACCTGTCCTATTACCCAACCTAACTTTTGCTTTGTACCTAATGGTGATGTACAAATTGGAGACTATACCTTCCATCCTATATCACATCATAAGCCATCTCAAATTAACATTCGGACTCCAACTCCCCAACAGGCATATCAAATTAATAACTATGCACCTGCATTTAAGCACCAATACCCCCACTTACTCTAAATTTACAGAACCTGCTAGACTGTAAGGACACACATCTGATTAACATTGAGAATTCAGCACATAAAATACAGCTTAAAGTTCAAGAATTACTTAGTGACACTGATAATGAACACTTGATATACAGTACATTGAGTGGGCCATGGGGTGTGCTAACCTTCAAAGCCCTATTAGTACTACAACTGGCGTTGGTAGCCATTTTAATGCTTAGTGCATGCTGCCTAAGGCATACCATCAGAGGCATGAGACAGGAAATGCAAATGCTGTGCGGAGCAGGACTTATGAGAATAGCCATGTCATAATTAATAAATAGTCTCTGGACTGCATACTTATAGGAAAAGCCACCCAGAGGGTCCCTAATAGGGCCCTCTATTGGAGGACTTCCACTGCTGCACAGGAGACCTAAATTTTCCAAAATTAAGTGGCTGCCTCAATAGGTACAAGGGGGGATTGTAACCGTATAATGTACCTATGTCATCATCTACTGGCTCCAACTGATTAACTGTTCATGTGCACACAGTGGGTCAACTTGACCTAGGAGAAACAATGAGTTTCACTCGCACCATAGCAACATACAACAGCATGAGCCTGCATGTCCTTATATGGGTCTAGCAGAAACCAGTGTGTAGAATGCAATACCCAAGAATGCCCAAACATGTCTAGACAAGTTCTGCCTAGATGCTAATAACAAAATGATTTTATTGGTACATGGGTGATTTTATGCTGAGGGGGGGAGAGATTATATGTATATATATATATATATATATATATATGCTTGCTTGCTTTTCCTAGGAGAAGAGAATGTAACATCAATGGCTGTATAACAGTATAACATCACGTGGAAATAAATACTTTTTTTTACTCTTCTGACTGTGTCTGCGTCATCTGTGCTATATTGTACAACCAGGTCCCGAGGCAACAAGTAGCCTGGAGGGCCCCCAGCTAAATTTCCTCTGCTACAGGTGGAATCAAGATGTTATAAGGCACTCTCACTGCTCACATTATTGCCACTAAACAAACAAAAAGAAAAAATAATTGTAGTCAGCAGAGGTTCCGTCTAGCTGTGAATATTTCTGAACACAGCT
Organism: Neoceratodus forsteri; assembly: GCA_016271365.2. NCBI lineage: Eukaryota > Metazoa > Chordata > Ceratodontiformes > Ceratodontidae > Neoceratodus > Neoceratodus forsteri. Next base: position 999,217,464 of record CM028133.1, read on the forward strand.
ACTGCCTTAATTCAGGGTACAAAAGTCAAAATACCCACCCAAATGTCAGTAGAAGCAGCAAACAATATAAATCCAGTCTTTGAAATCTCAGCCTTCGAATTCCATCTTCAATTCAAGTCACAAAAAGGCCACTAGCAGGCCATAGGTTCCAATCAGCCTTCCAAGGGGAAAAATTACCCCAGAAAGTCAGTGGCCCACTACTTCAACTCCAGGAGGAGTCAGCCCCCCAGCTGGCTACCCCAGGAGTCTAGAGGAAGGGGAATAAAGACAGGCCCTCCAGCCTACCCCACTCCCCACCTCTGTGTGTGACACTGACCTTGAGGTCCCTCAGGAACCCTGCAAGTCCAGCTATTAAGGCCCGAAAAGCCAACCTCAGGAAAAAACATACAATACACCAAAAATTGTCACTAAAACTTCTTGTCCCACTTATCTTAGAGGCTCTTCCAGATGACTTCACTAGGTCACCGCTCCCAGTAATCCAATGGCCACATACAAATATAATCCAGGGCCACTCCAACAACGCAGCCAACAGTTCTAATCCACACTTAGGATACCAGTTTCCAATCTGTAGACTTACTTAAGTTCGACTAGTGACCATACCACTCCCTGCTCAAATATTAATGAGCGAAAAGCAATGGAACTTCCAAAAAACTCGGTCCAAACCTGAAAGCTCGATCCAACACAGAGATCAGTAAGAGAAAACTCAGAAAGTCAGTACGCAAGATTTCACTAAACTGTCTCCACGTCAAAACGCCACAGCTCTTCATGGCTCTCTCCAGTCTCTTTCAGCACAATGGATCCCAGCCCTAATAGCCAATTCAAACCGAGTCGAAACGGAGAACAGAGACACAGTAACACTAAGCAAAGATGGGTAAATGGTGGTGACAGTAACGAGAAACGGGAAACACAGAACCCAAACAAGGTTAATAAAACAAAAAGCAACAAGAAATAAATTAAATATAGGATGGCAAAAAAGCAAAACAAGTACTAGAAACAAAACGGCTAGCCCAGCGTGGCTGCCATCTTGTCATCCCTTATAACATGCCTATATATGTTATATAATATTTAACTCTATGTTATGTCACAAATGTGATTGTATGGTTATTTATCATGTCTTTTAACTGTATGTCTTGTTACAAATGTAATTGAATGTTTAATTTCCCGGATATGTTAAATGGTAAACTGTATGTCTAATTTTTCATCCAATTTTACCCTCCCAGGTTGCACCAGGAGACGAGCAAATGGTTGTTCAGCATGCCTTCCTGGTGAAACATTTCAATAAATAAAAAATAAATAAATAAGAGGTTTGATTGAACTATGTTGCATCTGCCATCTTGTTTGCTGCTTAGCAAGGATGCTGAAGTACCGAACGTTTTTTTTTTAAAAAAAAACATCAGAATACAGCTAAAGAGGTGCATTTTGATGGTTTTTTTTTTGTTTTGTTTTAAACTGGACCCAAACAAGTTTTTTTTGGTTTTTTTTTGTTGAGTGCCAGTTTATATAGAGACTGGCTTGTAGACTGCTCTCTGTATGAGAAGAACAGTATTTTCTTGACATCTGCAGCTGTGGATGGAATTCATGCTGTAAGCTGTAGAGTCAAGGAAAACCTGATTTGTTCACACTGACACAAGCTGCCCAATTCCTGTGTCGGTATGTATCCCCCGCAGACACACACACACACACGTATTTGTCACACTGGAAGCCAACCCCAGTATGCCATACATTATTTAAAAGCCTGTGAAAAAAAGAAAACTGTCACTCAATGTGTTTTCTTTGGTGCAGAATCATGTACTGAAATTTGCAATCATATTGATGCAGTACTATGCATCGAACTAGTCTGTACCCTAACCCAAATTCCTGTTTCACACCAACATTGGGGAGCCCAATCCCCATGATGGTGTGTATCTCCCCCAATATTGTGGCACACTGGGAGCCAACCCCAGTGTGCCGAGATATACTTTATTTTTAAAAAAATGTACCAACACTGGGATGTCCACTCCTAGTGTCAGATGCCTCCCCCCACAGCTCATTTTTGTTGCTGATGGTGGTGCCAATCTCCCTGTTGGCATCATGATCTCCCTCAACCTATGTGGCACACCAGAAGCCCACCCCAGTGTGCCCTATTAGTTGTTTTACCTGTGAATAAAGAAAACTGTCCCCAATGTCTTCTTCTTCTTAATCTGTAATAAAGAAAACAGTCCCTCATCCTCTCCCCAGTACCCCATCCCCATCCCCACCCTCCCTCTATGCACCCACCTCCTGGTACCCCTCCTTACCTTATACTTACCTCTGGGGGTCGGCGCTGTCATCTTCTTTGGACCTGGAAAACATTTGCACTGTCAAAGCCCAACCACAAACTAAAGAATCAAAGGTAAGCTGTATAATGGGACTGAATGGGGGAGAGGGTTCAATGTATGTTGATATTGCAGCCAATTTTAGTAATATTTGCACCAAATGTTTAACATGGGGTTCTTGGGACCCCACCTCATGAACAATGGCACTGTCATTTCATTGCTCCATCACAAATGGTGATTTTGTGGTCACTACCCAGAACTACCTTTCAGGACCAGTTTAAGAAATGACAGTGTCACTGTTCATGAGCTTTGGTCCCAAAAAGCCCATGTTGCAAATCTGGCGAAAAAATTCCTCAAACTGATGGCATTACGAGCGTGCATTTTGCAGTTTCTATGCAAGTTCGTAACTTTGTCAATTGTTAATACTTTCACTTCAAATTTTCAGCATTGCCATTTTTTCACACCTCCTTATGAACAGTACAGCTGTCATTTTGCACATCATGCCCAGAATTCACACATGTGGCATAGAATGGCACAATCACTGTGCAAAATTACCTTTTGGGACAGACTAACAAAATCACAATTGCACTGTTTATGTGGGGAAGTCCCAAACAGCCAATGTAGAAAATTTGGTGAAAACATTCCAAAGAATGACCGTGTTATGAGTGTGCATTGTGCAGTTTCTACGCACACTTGTAACATTGCCATTTTTTCATATTTTCACTCCAGATTTTTAATATTACCATTCTTACACACCACCTCATGAACAGTACAGCTGTCATTTTTCAAATCTTATCAAATATGTTTTCCACAACTGTGTCACGAAAACAGCATTACAGTTGCGCGGAATTACATTTAGATAGGGATTTGATGGTCTTCTGTACTGGGTATATGTGATGAGGTGATAAGAAGGTTAAGTTGAACAGTTGGGGTGACAATCATTTAAGATGGCACAGTTATGACTATTTATTGCAGTTTTGCTATGCCTGCCCGTAACAATGTGTGGAAGCGCAGGGGCCAGAGACATAGAAATATAGACTTTGATGGCAGATAAGGATAGCTTGGCCCACCTAGTCTGCCCATTTCCCTACCTACTGGATAAGCTGCAGAGTCTAGTTAACCAACAGCCTATCTCTTCCTACTCCTCACAAGAATTGCCTTATGTCTGTCCCATGCATTCTTGAATTCCCCCACTGTTTTTGACCTCACAACCTTCTCAGGAAGGCCATTCCATGCATCCACCACACTCTCTGTGAAAAAATACTTCCTCACATTGACCCTGAGCTGCCCCTGTGAGACCCCTGTGTTTACACAGCTACATACATATGTGCATCTGTGAGGGTATGGGAGTGCAGAGTCCTTTGGACCCTGTGTTCCCACTCTGATATATGGACACTGTTGTAGTATCTCAGACCCTGCGCTCCCACCATAACATATAGATACTGTTGTAGTATCTCAATGGAGGGATGGCAGACCCTGCACTCCCACCGTGACATAGAACACTGTTATACTATCTTGATAGAGGGATGGGAGCACTTGCACCATGACATTTGGAGACTGTTGAACTATCCTGATAGAGGTTCCACCATGACATATGGACACTGTTGTACTATCTGGATGGAGGGATGGGAGCACAGGGTCCAAAGGAATCTGCACTCCCACTGTGACATATGGATACTGTTATACTATCTGGATGGAGGGATGGGAGGACCCTGCTCTCCTACAATAAAATGAGGGTACAATTATACAATCTGAACATGAAGGAAAATTCATTGCAAAAAACACTGTTAATGCATCAGTTAGGGTGAATACCACAGTGATAAAATCAGGGAAATGAGGCTTTAAGGTTTCCATTCCTAATACCCCACCCCTAGTGTTCCCACCCCTACCAACCCACCTCACCACCCCACCCTCTACCCCAACAGGCGTTGAAGTGTGCCATGAGGTTGTCAGGCCTAACTCTGACCCCATTCCATGTTTAAGCAAGCTTGCACACTATAATGTAGGACAATGGGGTGAGAATTAGGCCTGATGACCCTATGACACACTCTGAAGTCTGTTGGTATGTGGAGGGTGGGTTGGTAAGGATGGGAACCCTGGGGGTGGGGCATTAAGGTTGGGAACCCTAAAGCCTCATTTCCCTGCTTTTGTCACTGTGGCGTTCACTCTAATTGATGCATTAATAAAGCTTTTTTTGCAAAGAATAGACAATTATATCCATTGCAAAAAAGCTTTGTTAATGCATCAGTTGAGGTTAAAGTGATAAAAGTTTGTAAATGAGGCATTAAGGTTTCCAGCCCCAACACCTCTCCAACCCCACCCCCATCCTCCACACACCAACAGGTGTCAGGGTGTTCCTTGGATTCATCAGCCCTTACTCTCACCCCGTACCATGTGTAAGGAAGCTGAGATGATACAGTATAGGAGAACGGGGTGAGACTGAGGCTCAACAATCCCAAGGCACACCCCCAAAACCTGTTGGTGTTTGGAGGTGGATAGGATGGTAGGGTTGGGGAAGGGCATATAGCTGGAAGCCCAAAAGCCTTATTTCCCTATTTTTGTTGCTTCAGCCCTAACTGATGCATTAACTAAGATTTTTGCAGAGAATATATATATATATATATATATATATATATATATATATATATACTGTTTTTTTAATTGTTTAACCAGGAGTGGCACACTAAGCTAAAAACTTGTTTACAGGTGTGACCTGGGAGCACAGGGAAGTTACGGACTTGCTCAGGGTCACACAGTATGCAAGTAGGGGCTGTGGATTCAAACCCAGGTTTCCAGATTTGCAGCTCAGAGCCTTAAACCACTGTGCCATACTGCTCCAAATATATATATATATATATATATATATATATATATATATATATATACTGTATATTTGTATTTCTTTGAAACTTGGCTTCCCAGCCAGTGCCCTTTGGGTACCCATTTCCTCAGTGCTTGCACTCTGAGGTTCTTTGTCTTTTAACTTGTTTTTTGTTTTAATTTGTTTCACCACAACATAAACCAGATAGACCATCTTAGGGCAGCTGGTTCATTCCACTGGGGTGTTAAACAGATGAGGCACACTGATGAGTCCTGGCAGCACGAAACACTTGTCTGTGTCTTCTTTTGGCACCCTTTGCAAACTGTGTGAGAGGCCTTTTGGCACCATGCAAGTCTGCTTAAAGTTGAACCAGCATAATATTCTGTGGTGATTTGCATATGCAGCCCATGATGCTTTGCATCATGGGGCATGTGTGATTTTGTATATATATATATATATATATATATACATATATTCATTAATTGCAGAAAAACTTTGTTAATGCATCAGTTAGGGTACAGAATACACTGACAAAAGTTTGGAAATTTGGTGTTAGGGTTACCAACTCCTACCCCCCATCCTCCTTGCACCAACAGTTGTCAGTGTGTGTATTGGGGTCGTTGGCCTATCACCCCATTCCATGTATAAACAAGCTGAGGTAGTGCAGTATAGGAGAATGGGATGAGAGTTAGGCTAGACGACCCCAACTCACACCCTGACACCTGTTGGTGTGAGGAGGTTGGAGGGGTGGGGATGGGGTGGTAGGGACTGATAACCCTAACACCAAATTTCCAAACTTTCATCAGTGTACTATCAACCCTAATTAATGCGTTAATCAAGTTTTTTTGCAATGAATGTCCCTTCTTTTTGAGAAAGTGTAATGTAACTTGTATGTGGTTGTGGGAGCAGAGGCCCTCTGGCCCTGTGCTCCCTTTACACTGCCCATTTTTGCATACTGATATCCATGATTTGCATATGTTGGAGTGTGGACCCTCTGGGCCCACACTCCCACTTATACATAAGTACGGAGACATACAACACCCCTATAATCATGAAAAGTAACCCTTGAAACATTAATTTGACAAATTGCAGTAACCATAGCAACCAAGGGGGAAAAAAATCCCACTGCTGTTGTAATCATGACTTCAAAACCTTTACGGTGGCTTAGTCCACCTAACGGTGTACTAAGGTCACTACAGCGAAAAATGTGTATTTTGAACCATTTTCAACATACAGGTGCTAAAAGGACAGTGGGCTTTGCAGTGTTATCCTATGGAACATTTCACAACTTCAGAGCACTGTAACTTGAACCATCATCAATTTTGTGACCAAACCTCCAAAAGGCACCACTGTGTGATCAGGGCTTGCTACACTGCAACTTCCAGTCACAAAAGCCCTAACCATTTTTTTGCTATGAAATGGCAAAGAAACTGATTCATCTGGGGCTTTAATTCTGAGTAATTCCAGAACTTTTACAAAACTAACTGAGGTCAAGATAGGGTACTTTCACGAAACTAAAAAGTAGTGTCACAACACTACTGGTACTTTTACAAAATAAAAGATAGTGTTTCAACACTACTGGCACTTTTACAAAACTAAAGGTAGTGTTGCAACACTGCTGCTGCTGCTTTTGTGAAACTAAAGGTAGAGTCACAACACTACTGGTACTTTTGCAAAAGTAAAGATAGTGGCACATCACTACTGGTAGTTTTTTGAAACCAAAGGTAGTGTCTCAACACTACTGGTACCTTTGCAAAACTAAAGGTAGTGTTGCAATACTACTGGTACTTTGTAAAACTAAAAGTTGTGTCACAACACTACTGGCACTTTCACTAAACTAAAGGTAGTGTAGCAACATTACTGGTACTTTCACAAAACTTAAGGTAGTGTTGCAGCACTACTGGTACTTTTGTGAAACAAAAGGTAGAATGTGGAACATGGCTGCCACACTGGGCAAACTTAGCAGCAGCCATTTGAGCAGCAGTTTTGTGTTTTAAATCATGTATGAGAAAGTCTTTTTAGCTTATTCAAAACAGTTTAGTATTGAGTGTTGAGAGTAAGGTTAGATAGGGATTTACATGAGTAAGTTAGTTTTCTCTGAGCATTTTCAAGTAATAAATGAACAGCCTGCAGTGTACACTGGGGTGTTTGGCTTCATCCCAATGCCACCCAGGGCACAGAGTGTAGTGGTAGATTAATGAGGGTCTAGGGAGCTTGAATTCCAGCTCCACTACCATTTACTGATCACATTCTTATCTACTGCTTTCCCTACCATTCCAGTTCCAGCCTTCCTGTGAGACTTCTCTCCAATTGTAACCTTCTTTGAAGAGCTAGAGTAAGAAGGAGTGATTATTAGAGACATTCAGGCAATATCCAGGCTTATTGAAGAGTAGAGTCGATGTCCGTAATGTGAGTGGGATCAGTCTGACTGCAAGAAGAGACCAGCAGGTAGCAAAGGAGAGAACCTTGTTGTGGAACTTTACTGTGCATGAGTGGAATTTCCGACTGAGGTGGGAGGTCAGTCAGAACACACACCCACCAGAGGAATCACCACAGCTGCAGCATGTGGCCGAATGAATTTATCAAACAAAAAGAGGCAAGGGAGCCCCTGACTTCTGGAGGAGGAGGAGGTAGGGGACACCTAAAGGGGGGGTATGCTAGGTGGATTAATCCCCGGACCAGATGGGAGGTGAGGACTGGTCTCCCTGAAAGGGGCTTTTGTCTTTGTCCTTTAGGAGGAGCCAGGAGCAGGATGAAAGGTGGGCTGCCCAGTACCTCTGAGAGGAAGGTTTAAGGATTGATTACCGGGGCACTCAGAGTGCAAGTATGTTGTTCCCAAGTCTGTAATCATAAGGATTTAATATTGTGGTTGAGGTAGTTTTTTCCTAAATTCTGGGTCCACAAAGGTACAGGGAAACTTAAAAAAGAAAATTCTGATTCTGGACGAAGGAAGGAGTTGTGGTCATTTGGTGACTTGGTTGACTAAATCTGTTTCAATTGTGAATCTGTGAAATCAGTGCAGACTGGTGAGAGGGGTCTGTGCTGTGCTGAGATATCAAAGTGCAGAGGTGGGAGCTCTGCAAAATATAATGCACTGAATTTTTAAAGACTGCTTACGCTGCTATTTTACAGGTAATCTGCTATTCAGGCTGTATGGGAGACTTTTTTGTTAGTATAGGCCTGATTGTTGAGGTTTGTGTGGGTAAAGGATTGTGTGTAATTGTGAGAGAAGTAGTATTGAGTAGGAGGGGTGTAAGTTGGGAGTGAATTTAGAGTGAGATTGTGGGATGAGCATGTGTTTGAGTGACTGATGAGTGTATATTTGGGTGGCAGAGTGAGTGTTAGTAGTATGTGTAAGAAGGTAACAATCAAAGTCAGGCAGTACTCCCCCTCCAGATTCAGGAACCTTCTCCCATATGATACCCCTCTGCTTCCTCCAGGGGTATATGGAAGATGCTGTGCATTAGGTATTATGAGGAGGCAGAAGAGGGGGTAGGTGAGGTTCTGGGGTCTGTGGGAGGATGGGAAAGAAGTCAGTGGATAGAGACAGTGAGGACCAGGAGGCACCCTGGGTGAAATGGTTACGGAACAGAGGTCCTCACTGTCTTGTGCTAATACCCAATGGCTCTGACTTGTGCAGGCAGGTGGCTTGGTCATCCTCAGGTTCTCGCCCCTCTAGGGTGGTGTTACGCAATGCCAGGTCAATTAAGAATAAGACCACATTGGTGGCTGATAAGGTAGCCCCTGAAGACCTGGCTTGCACACCGAGATCTGGTTGGATGAGAATATGGGATTCATTTTGGCTTCCGCTATACCGGCCGGGTTCTCGGTGTTACAGTGCCTGAGAGTGGACTGGGTGGGCAGAGAAGTTGTGATCTGTTTTAGATCAAAACTGGATTTCAGGGAGGTGCCAGTGGGATCTACCAATTCCTTTGAGCGTATTGCGGGGCCGGGTGCAGGCTGCAGGATCCTTCTCACTTACCGTCCACCAGGTGATGGGAGGGCTTTCCTGCAGGAGGTAGAAGAGCTCATTACCAGACTGGTGTTGGAGTTCCCCAGATGGTTGATTTTGTGGGACTTAAGTGCCTGGGTTGACAATGAGCTCTCATTATTTGGACAAAACCTCCTCCAGTTGATGGAATCACTAAGCCTAACATGGGGGGGTTACCGCCACCAACCACAGGGGGGAACAATTGATGGACTTCGTGTTTCTCCTGGGGATGGACATCACTGTCATGGTGGTGGATCCAGTCAGATGATCTGACCATCGTGCCCTGAGGTTCAGTTTTGTGTCTCCTCTTAGAAGGCATGCCCCCAGGGAAATGGTGCAGTACCACCCTTTAAGACAAGTTGCCTCAGAGGGCCCAATGGCAGTACTGGACCTTTTGGGAATTCTGACTGATAGCAGTGACCCAGACCCCCTTGTTCTTGCTAATGATAAGGTGGTAGAAGGAGCCCTGGACATCATTCTTCCAATTCGAGTTCATACCCTTATCCCTTACCCCAGGCCCCATGGTCTGATGGGACCCAGTGGAAGCTGAAGAGGTAGGGGTGAAGACTGGAGACACACTAGTGGAAAACTCCCCTGGAGGAGAACAGGCTTAGATTGCTAGATCATTATAAAGTCTACCAATCAGCAATTTCCAATAAGAAGGCAGTATTCCTCTCCAAGGAGATTGCTGCAGTGAAAAACAGGCCAGCTGAGATCTTTCACACTGTGGACAGACTGTGCAATCCAGCCTGTCTGCAATGTGGCTGAGCATTCTCACAAGGAAAGTGTGATGAGTTTGCACAGTTTTTTGTGGATAAGTTTGCCTCCATCAGAAAAGAGATCATCCAGTGCCTCCCAATTAGTCCTTGCATTGATTAACCACATGGTACAGTTACCTGGGTGACTTGTTCTAGTTTAAGCCTGCTAATAATCATTGATATTGTCAAGATCGTCCAGACTTTATGGCCAACTTGCTGTAGTTTGGATCCAGGCCCAGCTCACCTTCTGGTGGGGTGTGTTGAGGTTATCAGCCTGGTCCTGGCTGGGATAGTGAGGAGTTCTTTGGAGAGGGGGATCTTTCTGGACCCCCAAAAAGACTCAGTGGTCTGACTACTCTTAAAAAAGCACTCCTTAGAACCTGACTGCCCAGCTAACTACAGACCAGCCTCTAACTTGCCTTTTACAGGCAAAGTTAATGAGAAGGTGGTCACTCTGCAGCTGAAGGATCATTTGACCAGCCACAATATCTATGACCCTCTCCAATCAGATTTCAGGAAAAGATATAGTACCAAGATGGCCCTGGTTCGAGCACTTAATGATCTCCTGATGGCCAGATATCAGAGATCCCATACCATCTTGGTTCTCCTTGATCTCTCAGCAGCATTTGATACTGTGGACAATGGGGTGCTGCTCAAGCACCTGTGGTTCTTTTGTGGACTGGGGGGGCAGTCCTCAGTTAGTTTTGATCATTCCTTGAGGGCAGATTTCAGAGGGTGGTGTTAGGAATTTATTCCTGGGCCCCCTATGAGCTGCCCTGCGGGGTGCCACAGGGCTCGGTGCTGTCCCCCATGTTGTTTGCAGTATGTATGCTAACATTAGGAGACAAGGTACGGTCTGAGTTTTCACTGCTATACAGATGTTACTCAGTTATACCTATCTTTTGTGCCAGCCAGGAGAGTGATATGATCCCGGTGTTTAACAGCTGTTTAACTGAGATTCAAGACTGGATGAGTGCTAGCTGGCTGAGACTGAACCCACAGAAAACAGAGGCATTGGTCATGGACCCAGACCTTAAGTCGGCTGGGACATTAGTGGGACAGCCCTCTGGATTAGAACTGGGAGGAACACCACTAACTGTCTTGAACCAGGTACGGAACCTTGGTGTGATTTTTGATGAAAGCCTGACCTTGAAGGATTAAGTGTCGGTTGTAGCAGAAGGCAATACTGGACCTTGTGCTCACAAACAGGGACAGTGTGATGGGGGTAACAGTGGGGGAGCACCTGGGGAAAAGTGACCACCAGTCACTGTGGTTTGAAATCACAGAAAGAGCAGCACCAAACCACACAAAAACACGTGTCCTGAATTTTAGGGGGGAAAACTTTGGGAAAATGGGGAGATACTTGAAAGAGGCATTAAGGGAATGGGGCGGAATCAGGGGTTGAGGAACAGTGGGAAGTATTTAAAATGGGGATTACAAGAGCAACAGAATTATGTATTAAGCAGGTTAGCAAGAGGAAAAGGAAGAGGAGACCATTATGGTTTTCCAAAGAGGTAGCAAAGAAAGTGAAAGCCAAAAAGATTGCATTCAGGCAATACAAAAAGACACAGGCAGAAGGGGATAGGTAGAAGTACCAGGAGAAACAAAGGGAGGCAGGGAGGTCAGTAAGGGAAGCCAAAGCTCAGACAGAAGAACACATTGCAAAATCAGTGGGTAGAGGGGACAAAACCTTTTACAGGTACATAAGTGAAAAAAGAAAGGCAAAGGGAGGGATAGTGAGACTGAAGGGGGAGGATGGGGGCTGTGTGGAGGATGACAACAGTAAAGCTGACATATTGAACAGGTATTTCTGATCAGTCTTTACTGAGGAAGAGGAGGTAATGGGTCTGAATGGGTACAGGGGTGAGAATGTTGCAGAAATAGACACAAGTCCCTTTACACGAGAAAGGGTCCTGAAGGAACTGGAAGTAATAAGAGTTGATAAAGCAATGGGGCCAGATGGAATCTCCAGGTCCTTAAAGAACTAAGAGAGGTGGTGGCTGAACTGCTGCTATCCTGTTTAGCTGATCACTAGAAACAGGGAGGTACCCAAAGACTGGAGGATAGCAGATGTAGTCCCCTTATACAAAAAGTGGGAACAAAGAGGAAGGGAATTACAGACCAGTCAGCCTCACCTCGGTAGTGGGGAAGATCATGGAAGCACTACTGAAGGAGAGATTGGTGGAACATCTGGTTGTCAATGGACTACAGGACCCAAGGCAGCATGGTTTCACCAGGGAAGGTCATGTCAGACCAACCTCATTGAATTTTTGACTGGGTGACTGGGAGGTGGATCAGGGAGGGCAGTGGACATGGCCTATCTGGACTTCAGCAAGGCCTTTGACACTGTGCCAAATAGAAGACTATTGCACAAACTGGGGATATGGGTGTGGGCAGGACAGTAGTGCGGTGGGTAGGTAACTGGCTGGGCAGGAGGACACAGAGGGTGGTGGTAAATGGCTGTCACTCCACAGAGGGAAGAGTGACCAGTGGGTACCACAGGGATCAGTGCTGGCAGTACATTCAATATCTTCATCAGTGACATTGCACAGGACCTAGAAGGCAGAATTTCACTGTTCGCTGATGACACAAGCTCTGTAACAGAGTAGACACACCAGAGGGTGTAGACAGAATGAGAAGGGACCTGCAGAAACTTGAAGAATGGTCAGGGGTTTGGCAGTTGAAATTCAATGCAAGGAAGTGCAAGATAATGCATATGGGGCACAAAAACCCTGGCACAATATATCAGTTGGGGGGTGAGGATATAGCATGCACCAAGCAGGAAAGGGATCTTGGAGTTATCATCTCTGATGACCTCAAGGCAGGGAAACAGTGTGACAAGTCAGCAGGTAAAGCAAATAGGATGCTGGGATGCATAGGCAGGGGCATCACCAGCAGGAAAAGGGAGGTCATAATTCCACTATACAAGACACTAGTGAGGCCGCACCTGGAGTACACTGTGCAGTTCTGGAGACCTTTACCACGTAAGGACATAGACAGGGTAGAGAAGGTTCAGAGGAGGGCAAATAAAGATGGTGCATGGATTGCATCACAAGTCCTATGAGGACAGGTTGAAGGCACTGAACATGTACTCCTGGAGGAGGAGGAGAGAGGGATATGATAGAAATACAAGTATCTTACAGGGAGGAATAGGGTGCAGGAATGCACTATTTTTAAGCGAAAAAGATGTTCCAGGACTAGAGGGCATGGGATGAAGTTGGAGGGAGGACGATTCAGAGGAAACGTGAGGAAGAATTTCTTCACAGAATGGGTGGTGGACAAGTGGAACACCCTGCCAGAGGAAGTGGTGGGGGCTGAAACAATCACGGGATTGACATAAAGGAATTCTGGAGATCAGGGGTAAGGGGCAACAGACTTCCTGAAAAACATAAACTGAACTTACAAACTTAAATGGGCAGACTGGGTGGGCCATAGGCCCTTATCTGCCGACACTGTCTATGTAGCTATGTATGTATCTATGTAGCCAAATCATCCTTTTACCATATTAGGAACATAGTTAGGGTGAAATACCTGGTTTCAACTGAAGATCTTCCATCTCAGGACCATGCCTTTGTCACCACTCATCTTGATTATTGCAATGCCCTTTACCTAGGGCTACCGGGGGTTGATATCTGCCATTTACAGCTGGTGCAGAATGCGACAGCTAGGTTGTTAATTGGAGCCCCTAGATCCAGGCACATAACATCTGTGCTGTGTGAACTGCACTGGCTGTCTGAACAGTGGCAGATACCTTCAAGGTTGCATTGCTGACCTAAAAGGCCCTACACGACCAGGGACTGAAGTACCTACAAGACCTTCTGTCTCCTTACTGCCCATCCCGCCAACTCCGATCCTCTGATTAGGGATTGCTAGAGATTCCCAGGGTCCATCTGAAAACTTTAGGAGGAAGATCATTTGCATATGTGGCTCTGACTGTGTGGAATTCTTTACCTCGTCGAATATGTGATAGCCTGACCATGGAGGGTTTTAAAACATCCCTTAAAATGTATTTATTTAATCAGGCCTTCTCTGGCATTTAAGACTGATAGTATTTCTGCTGAATGTAACATCTAATTGGAAGATTTGTTTTCATATATGTTAAATGTGTCCAATAGTGTGGATTTTATAATTGGAGATTTTATGTATTTTAATATCGTAAGGGAGCTCTGGAAGGGCACTTTTTAAAAATAATGTTTGATGATGATGATGATGATGATGATAGTGTTGCAACACTACTGGAACCTTTGCAAAACTAAAGATATTGTTACAACACTACTGGTACTTTCACGAAACTAAAGGTAGTGTCACAACACTACTGGAGCTTTCCTCACCCACTTTCAAGATAGAGCACCAAAAGGTGGCAAGGACAACAATATCTCAGTAATGTTTATGGACACTCATAACACAGTGAATTTTTTGAATTTTTGAACCACATCTTCAACATGGGCTTTATGGGACATCCCCTCGTGAACACTGACACTGTAATTTTGTTAATCTGTCTAGAAAATTGATTTCACGCAGCAAATGTGGCATTCTGTGGCACACATGTGAAAACATGTTTTGGGAAGGATATAAAAAATTACAGCCTCACTGTTGATTAGGAGATGTGAAACAATGGCAATGTTGAACATTTGTATTTAAAATATTGAAAACTGGAGAAGTTACAAGTGTGAGTAGGAACAGTGCAATACACTCTCGTAACATGGTCATTTTTTGGATTTTTTTTAATAAAGTTTCAACATGGGCTTTTTGAAACCTCCCATCATGTACAGCAGCACTGTGATTTTGCTATTCCATCCTGAAAGCTGCTTTGGCACAGCTACTGCGCTATTATGCACCACAGGTGTGAAAACACATTTGCAGCAGAATGTGAAAAATGACAGCTGCACTGTTTATGAGAACATGTGAAAAAATGGCAATGTTGAAAATATGGAATGAAAATACTAAAAACTGGTGAAGTTACAAGCATGTGTACAAATTGCACAATGCAAGCTTGCATTGCAGTTATTTTTGGGATTTTCTGCAACAAACTTTTAACATGCGTTTTTTGGGACCCCACCTCATGAACACAGGCAATGTCATTTCATTAATCAGTCCCAAAAGGTGACTCCATGCACTGACTGCAAAATCGCCTTTTGGGACAGAGTAATGAAATGACAGTGACTGTGTTCATGAGGTGGGGTCCCAAAACCCCTTTGTTGAAGATCTGGGGCCAAAATTCCTAAAATTGTCTGAGATATAAACATAAGTTGAACTCCCCTCCCACATACTCCCATTATATGGCTTACTTTGATTCCTCAGATCACAGTTCGGCTTTGAAGAGTGCAGATGTGCCCCCGGTACGGAGAAGATTGCTGATCCTGACCTCCGGAAGGTAAGTATGGGTGAGGGGGGTGCGGGGAGGTGGGTACAGTAGATGGAGAGTGGGCTAGGGAGGGGGACTGGGGAGACAACGAGGGACCTTTTCTTTTTTGTAGCTTTAACAAATTTAAAGGCATCTTGGGATGGTTTTCTCTATTTACAGCTTAAATCTATTGAAAAAAACATTTTGCACACTGGGGTGGTCTCCCAATGTACCACAGTAGTGGGGCGACACTACCCAACTTGGGGACTGGGCACTCTGATGTTGGGATAAAAAGAACAGGCCTTGGGGGGAGGGCATCCAACAGCCTGGGGGGGCATCCCAGTGTCGCAAAGATAATATTAACAAATTGGCACACTGGGGTGGGCTCCCAGTGTGTCACACAAGCTTTCTGGGGAGAAGCATGCTGCTGACAGGGGGTTGGGCACCCCCATTGGCAAAGAGAGTTGAGCATGGGAGGGGGGATACATCAGACACAGGGAGATGGGACTTCCCCATGCCAGAAAACACAAAAAGTAAAAAAACAATTTGGGCACACTGGGGTGGGCTCCCAGTGTGCCACATAAGTGTTTGGAGGGTGGGGGAGGCATGCTGACATGAGAATTGGGGCTGGGCAACCCATTGTCGGTGACTGCACAAGTTCAATACAGGATCCTGCATTGCAAATTTTGATGCAGGACTCTGCATCGAAACTAAAAGACGTTGGGAAATGTTTTTCTTTATTTACTGCCTGTAGGTAGACACTATCAGTTGTGCTTACTTATTCGGATGCTCAGGAATATATTGGGGGCATCAGATTATCAATCTGATTCCCAGAACAAACATTTTTTCAATCCTAATGTTGGAATTTGCTGAAGAAGCAGATGACACACTTTCGTGAAAGTGCCGGATCTGTTTTTTCCACAATTTCTAACATCACGGGGACTGATTGTAAAAATGGCATTTCTGAGGATCAGATTGAAAATTGGATACCCCCAGTGTGTTCCTCAGCCCCCTATTAGATAAACACAGCTGACAGTATTTACCTAGGGGCAATAATTTTTAAATTGTGGCCATTTTTGTCTGCCACTAACTGCAAACAAGATGGTGACAGCTTGAAAGCTAATTGGCATAGCTCAGAAGCTTTTTTAGCTTACGTGAAAGATTTTAAAAGCTTTCAAGCTGAACATATAAGGTTTCCTATAGGCTATAATGGGGCACTTTGAACTTTATTAACTTTTGAATGGATTAATATTGTTTCACCAAATCTTCAAAAGGCACTTCCTTTTCCCAGTCCCCATATACCCTAATAATTTCAGGGCAGTCGGACAAACCATTTGGGCTGTAAAGAAGAGCAAAGAATTCAAAAAAGTTGAGGATTTTTCACACTTTTCAATGCTCTGCAGCTCCACAACTGAAAATCTGACCAGAACAAAAATTTCCAGATCCTGAGATCTATGGTATCACACTGCATGTGCAAATTTTAAGGCAGATCAGACAAACAGTTGCAAAGTTATTAAAGTGCAAATTGTGGGGTTCAACATAGAAGTGACTACACAACCCTAACTATAGCAGCTCTATTGGGCCAGTATAATATATACACAAATATACATATATATATATATACACATATAAATGCCTCGCCAAACCCACTCCTGTAGAATAAAAAGATCATATGAAAATTCAGCCATGCGTACCTTGCTGTAGTCAGCTGGGTAATGGGATTGTCTCTATGTTGTAAACACAAATAGAAAACAATGATCAACCACTCTCTTTCACAGGTTCCATGACTCACCCATTTCAAAAAAGATCACTTCAATATACCAACTACTCATTAAACAGCTCTCCAACATGCATTCAATCCAAAACAGCATGGCACTACACCATCATGGTTTACACAGCATAACAATAACCTTTCAACCCTCACAACCTAATGATGTCTGAACTCAACCCATTTTAGCCTATTTCATATCGAATTTGCCCATCCAATCTGCGACAAAACAACAAATGCCTGCTCAGGGTCACCTTCCATCTTGCATTCAGCCATTACACTGATATCATAAAGTGAAGTATTTAACCAAGTCAGTAATAATCCAATTGCAAACATAACCAAAGATGTAACTGACCATTAGTAGCATCACATAATGACCTACCTTATGCACCTTCCATGGGCAATGTCTTATGTTACATTCCAAGTGTATTTTTGGGGCCGGACAATTATTTCTTTAGCCAGAGGTCACCTTTATTCTAACATATTGAGTATACAGCTTACACAGCTTAATCTGGTTCAAGGTCGGTTGGCATTCATCTGTATCCCCCTCCCCTGGGTCGTGCCTAAAAATAGGCAGGATTTGTCTAGTGCACTTACCCGGTCAACAAAAACTAAATAAATAAATAAATTCCCCCGATGATTGTCATATGGAAGCAAACCTCAGCGGCAGCATATAGATAAAGTGACAACAGATGGTGGCCACCTTGTCCATCAAGTCTACCCACTAAAATACCCCCACCCTACATACTCTGCAGTAGTTAGGATCCCTTTTGTGTTTGTCCCATGCTCTCTTGAATACACTGATTGTTTTGACTTCAAAAACCTCCCATGGGAGGCTGTTCCATGCATCCATGACCCTCTCTGTGAAGAAGAACTTCCTTGTATTACCCCTGAATTTTCCTCCTATTAGTCACATGTCATGTCTGCTTGTTTTTGTAATATTTTTTAACTGAAAAGGGTTATTGCTCTTGGTATTGTTGATACCTGAGCTGCTTGAGTGTTTCTATAATGTCCCCCCTTTTACTATGTTGTTCAAGGGAGTATGTATTAAGCTCCTTGAGCCGCTCCTCATATGGTTTCTCATGCAGCCTCTTGACCATCTAAGTTGCTCTCCTCTGGACCATTTCTAACCTGTTTATATCCTTTCTAAGGTGTGGCATCCAGAACTGGAAACAATACTTCAGATGTGGCCTTACCAAGGAACTATACAGTGGCATTGTAGCCTCCCTCCTTCTGCTGGTGGTGACCCTGCTTATGCACCCCAACATGCCACTTGCCCTCAATGTAGCTTTTTCACATAGCTTATTCAACTTCATGTCCCTGTATATAATAACCCGGTATACCTTCTCGACAGCAACACCAATATATTGAACTACATCGATGCCGACAACATCAACAGTTCACTGTATTGGTACAACAGAGACACAGACACACTGTTTCCCAGTCCTAAACCCCCTCCTTGAATCCACTCAGACTCTGAATTGATTATATTTAGAATGAGGGTGCAGGAGGGCAGACTCCCCCAACAAGGGGATTCAGTGGGTGATGCCCCTCGATAGAAAAACAGACATGGAGTCCATCAGGATTTATGTCAGCCACAACTTGCAGTCGACATACATTCTGTCACTGTGATGCCAGTCGATGAAATTGCTGTTGAACTGGCACCATAGAGCCTAATAACCCCTAGGTCTCTCTCCTGCTCTGAGGCAGACAGCTTTTCTCCCCCATGAAGTACTCCACCCCCGGGTTTCTTCTACCCAAGTGCATGACTTTACACTTTGTTTAAATTAATTTTAGCTGCCAGTCTTTCTACCATTTCTTCAGCTTTCTGAGGTCCTCCTTCATTTGATTTCCCCCCTCAGCTCAGTCTTTACTGTTAAATATCTTTGTACTGTCTGCAAACAACAAACCTTCCCCCTTAACCTGTCTGCAGTGTCACTGATTTAGACATTGAATAGTATTAGACCCAATACATGGGGCACCCCATTAGTCACCTCTCTCTCTCCTCTGATAGACTGCCATTTATGACTACCCTCTGTGTTCTGCCATATAACCGATTTCTCACCCAGTTCACTATCTTCTGTCCCAGTTCCAGGTTATCCACCTTCCCTACCAATCTCATGTGGGGTACAGAATCAAAAGTCTTGCTGAAGTCAAAGTAAACCATGTCAACCCCCCCCCCCCCAAGTCTACCACTCTGGTCACCATGTCAAAGAACTCTACAAGAGTTGTCTGGAGGTACATGCCCTCTCTTCTGGGGTTGGGGGGGGGTTGCATTATGTCTCCTTTCAACTGCTCTTCAGAAGTGAACTGCTTAAGTTAAATGCCCATGTTTGCACATACTTCATAATTCATGCTTCATGTGAGCTACATATACAGTTTTGCTATTTGAAAACAGCTGTGTCTTAGATGCATTTTTTAAAGTTATTCCTCTTTTGTATTCTTATACTGTATATTATCGAGCTGTGCATGATGCAAGGATTTCAATCCTGTATCTAGTGCACTTACCAGATACAGAAAAACTAAATAAATGAACTATTAATCTAGGCTTATGTGAATACAATATTGCTTTAATCCAACAGATGGCAGTAGACAGCATTGCAATGATATAAGCTGATACTGACACTGTATTTCAGTAATGTGGTTTTGCTTTTCTTCAACAGATGGTAACAGACTGAATCATCATAAACTGACACTGAGGGTGATTACATGTAGGTGACACTACACTATGTTACCCTTACACATGGAGC
The DNA here is from genome assembly GCA_016271365.2 of Neoceratodus forsteri. Lineage (NCBI taxonomy): Eukaryota > Metazoa > Chordata > Ceratodontiformes > Ceratodontidae > Neoceratodus > Neoceratodus forsteri. Next base: position 999,237,190 of record CM028133.1, read on the forward strand.
AGTGCGGCCCTCAGTGTCTCAGGGTATAGATCAAAAGACCAGAAGGGATCTACTCCATGAAATGACAAGATATGGCATCCTGGGAACAAGGGCAATGAGCATCGGGGATAATCAAATATCTGGCAAGAAGCTTCATGGAAAGAATCTGTTTTAAAACTGGTGCCCAAATATCATCCCAAGTTTTGATATTTCTCCTATAACTATAATAAAATGTTTCAATCTTGATTAAGCCACTCATGAATTTGATCCAAGTCTGCTATAATTGGAGTGGTGTCGGGTGGAGTGGGGGTCGGATCTTTCTATTTTAATAAAATACATTTATTCACATGTTCAATGTGATTGTTCAATGGTAATGAAATGAAGCAGTTTACAATGACAGGATGATATTCACAGAATATTATTTATTTGTTAATTTCAAAGGTTTTACCATGAAAAACATACTGAGCTGATAACAGTTTCCAGATGCATCCTGGGGAGAGTGGTATGGGAGATAGTACATGAAGAGGGGAAAAAATAAAATTCACCCAACTAGTATAGTTTCACTGTCAATAACAAAATGGAAACCCTAAAAATGTACATGGAATGGAGGAAATACTGTACATGACCAAAAGGGTTTCAGATAAGGACATTCTTCCACCACATGGTATCCAGTGATGATAGCAACTGAAAATGAGCATCTTTAAAAACAGCGACTCATTCTCAGTGCTATCATGTTGGGCTAGCCTACAATGGTAGTGACAGAACAGCGAGGGATGATGACTGGAAGGGGAGGGATAGGGATGAGGGTTTTCACTGGGGACTGTGTCTGCTGCACCCGAGCCAACCATGTGGTGTTGTGGTGAGGGTGGTTGGCTCCCATGCAGTAGGCACTGAGTTCAGGGTTGGACCAGGGAGACATTTTTGCTGCTGCTTGTGGCTGTTTTGTTTTTGGGTTTTTTTGCCGCATTCCCGAGTGTTGCCCCCTCCCTGACATGTACCCTCTTGGAGTTGATAATCCAAAAGCAGGGGGAGTGCCCCCCACATAAAGACTGTATTAGCTGAATGTACATTTGCCAGCATGTTTATATTGCTGATTTACTTTTCAGTGATATACACTCCCCATAACAGCAATCACTGTTTTGCAATCGCTGTTATGACATGGAACCCCATCATGCACATTAGATATCTTGGCATTGAGGGCATCTACTGTATCTATAATATTTGGGTTCATTTTATTGACTTTTACTGATGTAAATACAATGTCATCACATCATCTCTCATGAACACGCCCTCTCTCTCAGTATACAGAAGGACCAAAACTGAATACCACTGGCAGGTTTCTTAAAACACTTTGTACAGAAAAAATATTAAGACATGAGAAATATAAACAGGTATGTGAATTCCATATTACCTTATATGCTTACTGCTGACATCAAATTACTCCAAGACTAATTGCAAAATATGCTATTTACTTGTCCTTTAAATTGCAGTTGTTGGAATTTTGATGATATATTACCCTCACATGTAGCAATTTAAAGAACAGTTACTGTATGCTATACCCATGCTGGCAAATGCACATTTGGCAAATACAGTGTTTATGTGGTGGTAACCCCCTGCTTTCGGATTACCAACTCCAGGGTGGTGCATGTCAGGGTTGGGCAGCACTCAGGAATGCAGCAAAAAAACAAAAAACAGCCGCAAGCAGTGGCAAAAATGTCTCCCTGGTCCAGCCCTGAACCCAGTGCCTACTGCATCAGTATTTGAAGGTTTAAACCTTCAAATATCTGAAGGGAATAAACAAGGTGAGAGAGGGCAGCATATTCAAGATGAGTGAAAACAAATTAATGAGGGGATACACAATCAAGCTGAAGGGAAGAAGGTTTGGAGAAAATGTGCGAGCGGAGTTCTTCACTGAGAGAATGGCGGGCCCTTGGAATAGGCTACCAGAATGGGTGTTGAGGGTAGACTCTGTGAGCAAATTCAAGAAGGCTTGGGCTGACTACATGGGGCTTGATAAAGCAAAAAATGTCATGGAAGTGAGGGGGCAAGATAAAAGGACAGAAGGGGGTTTGGGCAGACTGGATTGGCCACTGGGTCCTATTCTGCAAGCAAGTTTCTATGTTTTCTACATGAGAATTTACCATGACAGTAGATCTTTCAGGGGATCTCAGTCATCAGGTCACACCAGAGGAAGCTTTTATATATTCCCAGACATGAAGCTCTTATTCTCTTTGAATTTCATCTGTTGTGTGTAGTACAGAAACAAATGGGTTTATTACTGGCTCTTTACTGGATGGGATGGTTACCATGCATGCTGGCTTTCTGTTATGCTTGATGAGTAGACGTTATTTATTAATATTTTTCTGACTAACTTGAATGCTGACTGCCTTGAGTGCTGCTGGCTGGAGGGCTGGCTGTCTTGGGGGCTGGTTGGCTTTGTGACTAGCTTGTTAATCATCACTGTGAATGGTCACATCTGCACTGAGAAGGAGACAAAATGACAGAAACACATGTTAGTGTCTATCAAGTATAAGATGGAAGCACCTTCTGCTCTTCCGATAGAAAGGAGACACCAATGAGGAGTGTGAATAGTAGTGGCAATACCTTACCATCACATCAGGCAAAGGAAAACCTTACTGGAGCAGTATGATTTTTTACAATTGACTGCCACGAGGGCTGGCTGGATGGAGGGCTGGATGACTGGAAGACTTACTTTGTGAATGGTTTGCTGATCAACCATTTTGGAATACAGTGTTCAGTTCTGGATGCCGCATCTCTGAAAGGATATAGGCAGGGTGGAGGCAGTTCAAAGAAGGGCAACAAAGATGGTGCAGGGCCTGTACAAAAAGTCATATGAGGAGAGACTGGGAGACCTCAATATGTACAGTATACCCTGGAGGAGAGAAGAGATAGGGGAGATGTGATAAAAATGTTATGTTTTAAAATTGTGAGGTGCCTTGGTTCTGGAAAGGTGCCATAAAAATAAAGTTTTATTGTTATTATTATTATTACAAACCTACACATATCTAAAAGGCATATATAGGGTACCGGAGGGTAGTAGCTTTCAGAAAACGAGATGTCCAGGAACGAGGGGCATGACATGAGGTTGGAAGAGGGCAGACTAAGGGGTAGCATGAGAAAGTATTTCTTCACAGAAAGGGTGGTGGATGATGAAATAAATTGACTCTCAGCAGAGGAGGTGGGCGCAATCACAGTGGGGAAATTCAAGTATGGATGGGACAGGCATAGAGGAATGCTAGCAATAGGGGGATGTCAGTGGGTGCAGTGTTTGTGGATTTACCAAAGCTTTCAACACTGTTCACCCTTCAAATATTGTTGAATAGACTTTTACAAATAGGAGTATCAAGTGGGGCATGTGATTGGTTTAGGTCAAACTTAACAGAAAAAACACAACATACTGAGGCAGGGAAGGATCTCTCAAATAAGGCTATTGTGTCAAGAGAAGTACCCCAGGGATCAACCCTGGGTCCCCTCTTGTTTTAATTTATACAAATCAAGAAGCAAAAATGTTTAAAAAATCAGAGTGCCATCTATATGGGGATGATACAGTTATTTTAACAAGGGAACCAAACATTGTGCAATTACAGGTGGATCTGCAATATGATTTTACAAGAATACAAAATTGGTTTGAACAATCAAATTTAATACTTAACAACAAAAAATCAAAATGCATATATTTTTCACATACTAAAGGTAAAAAAAACAAAAAACAATGCATTCAAAATAAAATAAACAATAATTTAATTCTGGAACAGGTTGCTGAGTATAAGTATCTCGGTTGGCGTGGGCCCCATTTGCCCGACACCCCAATGGCAAAACATGGAAAATTACCACTAGAGCTACAGTCACTGTAATCATCCATTTCCATGTTTCACGGTCCCCCAGTGTCCTGTTCCCTCCCTGGATCAACTCCGACCTGGGTTGAGAATCTTAAAGTCTGGGAGTGCAGGGGGCAGAGCCCCAGCTTTAGAAAGTGTGAGGATTGCAGCCCCCCTAAAACTAGAGGGTCTTGGGTGGCACAATACCTGCATAGGTACTCTTCTGTTGCTGTGTGGGTGAGCGACAGGTTTACTGTCGACCAAACTTGGTGCTTCCTCTGGGTTTCGGGATAGATCAAGGACTAACTTTTGATTATCAAATCAACTAAATGGTTAGAAGACTAAATGGTAGACTGGGAGCACTAAGAAGAACAGGATACTGTATAAATGACAAAATGAGAGCGTGCATCATGAACCAGTTATTAGATCTAATTCTGGACTTTGGAATACAAATATACAGTTTTGCTAAGGCATCTGCCCTTAAAAATGTAGACATGATATATCACTGGTTAGCAAGATTTGCACTAAGATTAAATAAATGGACTCACTATTGCATATTATATGAAAGTCTGAAATGGTTCACATTAAAAAGTAAACACAAAATGGTCCGGGTAAACCTGACCAAAAAAACACTAAAAACCATTAAGTCTTTTTATTTGCATGAGAAATTAAAGAAAACCGAACACTCACATAATCTGAGTTAAGATAATATAAAATAGAGACACCTAATAGTAGGTATGGTAAAATGGTTTCTCATATGCTGCCATGAACATTTGGAATTTACTTAAAGTTCAAATGAGAAGTCCAAACAAAAGTATGAAAAGTTTTAATGCAGTATTGAAGCAAGGATTTGCAGTGAGATACACATGCTTTAATAAAAAAAAATAATATTATTAGAAATATTAACTGCTTATAAGACCTGATATAAATGTATGTATATATGTACATCTAGTTGGGCTGACACCCCCTGTATAATAGACATGTTTCTGTCTTTGTCATGTTAGTGCATACATTTAAAAGAAGCATTTTAAATTAGGTGTTTTTATGGATCTAGACTATAGTTAACAGACATATGCATTTTGTATTATAAATTATAACATTGCTAAGTGTTTTTTAATTGCTGAGTATTGGTAATATGTTGCAATGTCTGCTTAACCTAGAATACAAACTTTAAAGTCTGTAACATGATATACTTTTTTATAGCAGGAACACCTTGAAAATAGGATTTGTCCTAATGGTGAAATTATACTACTGTCATGTATTTCTGTCTAAAAATAAAGCTTTTTACTACTACTACAAAAGGAAGCTGGAGATCAAGTAGGGTCTTCAGCTTTTATAGTAGGCAGGGAATATGGACAGACTAGATGGGCCTAGCGGTCCTTATCTGCCATCAGTTTCTACATTTCTATGATGACATCTGAAATGAGAGGTAGATGAATGGAAAGAATAAACATATTTTAATGTTTTGCTAGCAAAAAGGTAAAGGCACCTACTGCTATCTTAAGAAAGGAGTCACCAGTGTGGAGTGTAAACAACAGTGAATGCCATTTACCATCACAGCAAACAGGAAGTCCTTGCTGGAGAGAAGGCTATTGTATGACCTCCCAACCTCTCACCGTTGGGGGGGCTTTTGCCCATGGCCCATAAGAAAGTGGCAGACAAAAGAGCTGCCCAAGCCCTGGAGGCAGAGAAGGCAGTTTCCTGGCTGGAAGGACCTATTAATGGGGAGCCATTCAGTGGGGCTGGCCCAGGCCGCTCAGCTGGGGAGGAGCCTGGCAGTGTTTAAAGCAAATGGTTTAGGAGGACTTCTCCCTCTTTGAATCACTTGCCCAGAACAACTGAAGAACTTTGCACCGCCAAAGAAATCTGCCCCTCAGGTAAGTCTTATGCTTCTTGCAGCCTTGTTGCTCACCATGTCTGTGGCTCTCGCTCCCTTATCCTTGGCAGTCTTCCCTGTTCTGGGGTGCCTCTCTGCTCCAGTGGCAATTTGGACCACCTCCTGTTTTCACTCTGCAGCACCTGCCACCATGGCATGTTCTTTTCATTGGACCTATTTTACTCCACCCAGCCATCTTGGCCCCTGGTTGTCCCCACCCTCTTGGGCTGTTTTCAGTCCCAGCCATCCCTTCCAGTCTCTGCATCTTCCGCTTGCTGCTTTTGTTCCCACATTCCCTCCTGATTTTTCTTTCCATGCTCCCTTCTTCTTGGAACAGGGGCTCCTTCAGTCACTGGGGTTTTTGGTGGCACTGGAAGGTTCTTCTGACCTTCCACCCATCTTCTTTGTTTTTTTGTGGGTCTCCCCTCCCCTGGTGACCTGCTTTTCAGCCCTCCTACATAGATACATAGATACATAGACAGTGTCGGCAGATAAGGGCCTATGGCCTACCCAGTCTGCCCATTTGAGCTTGTAAGTTCAGTTTATGTTTTCCTAGAAGTCTGTTGCCCCTAACCCCTGACCTCCAGAATTCCTTTATGTCTATCCCATGCATTCTTAAATTCCGTGATTGTTTCAGCCCCACCACTTCCTCTGGCAGGGTGTTCCACTTGTCCACCACCCGTCTGTGAAGAAATTCTTCCTCATGTTTCCTCTGAATCGTCCTCCCTCCAACTTCATCCCATGCCCTCTAGTCCTGGAACATCTTTTTCACTTAAAAATAGTGTATTCCTGCACCCTGTTCCTCCCTGTGAGATCCTTGTATGTCTCTATCATATCCCCTCTCTCCCTCCTCTCCTCCGGGGAGTACATGTTTAGTTCTTTCAACCTGTCTTCATAGGACTTGTGATGCAATCCATGCACCATCTTTGTTGCCCTCCTCTGAACCTTCTCTACCCTGTCTATGTCCTTACGTAGGTATGGTCTCCAGAACTGTACACTGTACTCCAGGTGGGACCTCACTAGTGTCTTGTATAGCGGAATTATGACCTCCCTTTCCTGCTGGTGATGCCCTGCCTATACATCCCAGCATCCTATTTGCTTTACCTGCTGCTTTGTCACACTGTTTCCTACCTTGAGGTCATCAGAGATGATAGCCCCAAGATCCCTTCCTGCTTGGTGCATGCTATATCCTCACCCCCAACTGATATATTGTGCCAGGGTTTTTGTGCCCATATGCATTATCTTGCACTTTTTATTGAATTTCAACTGCCAAACCCTGACCATTCTTCAAGTTTTTGCAGGTCCCTTCTCATTCTGTCTACACCCTCTGGTGTGTCTACTCTGTTACAGAGCTTTGTGTCATCAGCGAACAGTGAAATTCTGCCTTCTAGGTTCTGTGCAATGTCACTGATGAAGATGTTGAATAGGACCGGTGCCAGCACTGATCCCTGTGGTACCCCACTGGTCACTCTTCCCTCTGTGGAGTGACAGCCATTTACCACCAACCTCTGTGTCCTGCCACCCAGCCAGTTACCTACCCACCACACTACTGTCTTGCCCACAACCATATTCCCCAGTTTGTGTAATAGTCTTCTATGTGGCACAGTGTCAAAGGCCTTGCTGAAGTCCAGATAGGCCATGTCCACTGCCCTTCACTGATCCACCTCCCTAGTCACGCAGTCAAAAAATTCAATGAGGTTGGTCTGACATGACCTCCCCCTGGTGAAACCATGCTGCCTTGGGTCCTGTAGTCCATTAACAACCAGATGTTCCATCAATCTCTCCTTCAGTAGTGCTTCCACGATCTTCCCCACTACCGAGGTGAGGCTGACTGGTCTGTAGTTCCCTGCTTCCTCTTTGTTCCCGCTTTTGTATAAGTGGACTACATCTGTTGTCCTCCAGTCTTTGGGTACCTCATCTGTTTCCAGTGATTGGCTAAACAGGATAGCCAGAGGGTCAGCCACCACCTCTCTTAGTTCTTTAAGGACCCTGGGGTGCACCCATCTGGCCCCATTAGCTATCAACTCTTATTACTTCCAGTTCCTTCAGGACCCTTTCTCGTGTAAAAGGGACTTGTGTCCATTTCTGCACCATTCTCACCCCTTGTACTCCCTTCAGATCCATTACCCTCCTCTTCCTCAGTAAAGACTGAGCAGAAATCCTGTTCAATATGTCAGCTTTACTGTTGTCATCCTCCACACGGCCTCCATCCTCCCCCTTCAGTCTCACTATCCCTCCCTTTGTCTTTCTTTTTCACTTATGTACCTGTAAAAGGTTTTGTCCCCTCTACCCACTGATTTTGCAATGTGTTCTTCTGTCTGAGCTTTGGCTTCCTTACTTGACCTCCCTGCCTCCTTTGCTTCTCCTGGTACTTCTTCCTATCCCCTTCAGCCTGTGTCTTTTTGTATTGCCTGAATGCAATCTTTTGGCTTTCACTTTCTTTGCTACCTCTTTGGAAAACCATAATGGTTTCCTTTTCCTTTTCCTCTTGCTAACCTGCTTAATGCATAATTCTGTTGTTCTTGTAATCCCCATTTTAAATACTGCCCACTGTTCCTCAACCGCTGATTCCTGTCCCATTCCCCTTAATGCCTCTTTCAAGTATCTTCCCATTTTCCCAAAGTCTGCCCCCCTAAAATCCAGGATACAGGTTTTTGTGTTGTTTGGTTCTGCTCTTTCTGTGATTTCAAACCACAATGACTGGTGGTCACTGTTCCCCAGGTGCTCCCCCACTGTTACCCCCATCACTCTGTCCCTGTTTGTGAGCACAAGGTCAGTATTGCCTTCTGCCAAGTTGGTTCCATGACCAGTTGCTAGGAAGGCACCCTGAAGGGAGTCAGGATAAATCTGCTCTAGTTGATGCTGCTGTTGGGATGCTCCAGTCCACGTCTGGAATATTGAAGTCTCAACCAGTACTACCTCACCCTTGTCTGCCATCCTTTGGATGGCTAGCATCAACTCCTATCTGTTTCTTCCTCTTGGGCTGATGGTCTATAGACCACACCTGTGCAGATGGCTGTTCCATTTTCCTTTCAGCTTAACCCACAGTATCTCTCTCCCATTTGTTCCTCCTGGATCTCTGTGGCCCTTATGTCATTTTCACATACAATGCCACTCCTCCTCCCTTCCTGCCTGCTCTGTCTCTTCTGAATATGTTGTAGCCAGGTATGGCCATCTCCCAGTCATGGTTATCATTACACCAGGTTTCAGTGATGGCCACAATGTCCAGGTCTGACTGCACAATGACAGCTCCAGATCTTCCATCTTGTTGCTAAGGCTCCTGGCATTTGCACATGGTTTTCCATGATTTGACCTCCTAGACTGTTTCACTGTTCTACTCCAGCCCCTTCCTTGGTTGTCCTTTATCCCTGGTTCTCCTTGCTTGTCTGCCTTTCTGCTGAATTTTGCCCCTTTCTGCCTATCCACCTCTTGGGCACTAATCTCCATCTTTTGCACACTGCTTTGCAGAGATAGCCTCCTCTGGTTCACTGGTTCCACTACTAGCTGTGGGGGTAAGCAAATGGGGTGCCCTCCTTGCTGGCCTCTCAGCCTTTTGCTAGTTTAAATGCTTGTCAATGTAGCATTTAAACTTATCATTGAGTCTTGGATTCCCCTCCAGGATGGATGCAGGCCGTCAGGCTTGAACAAACCTCCATCCCTCCAGGTGGGTCCCCAGTCACCAATGAATCCAAACCCTTCCTCACAGCACCAGTTCTTCAACCATGAGTTAAAGTTCCTGGTGCATGCACTCCTATGCTCTCCCTTGCCTCTCACAGGTAGTACTTCTGAGAAAGTGACAGAAGTAGCTACTTGCTTGAGACCCCTCCCCAATTTCCTAAACTCCTGCTAACGTTGCCTTTATTTTTCTGGACCTGTTTTTCTTCTCTTTCCCCAGTCTCTCTATCCATGTGCCACTGCATCATGGGCTTTTATGGGCTTATCACGTGGGTGTCTGCATCCTTTCTGCTGTTTCCATCATGATTAACTCTAGTTCATGCCAGAGTCTGGTGAATTTTTCCCTCATTGTTCCTGTTCCTTTTTGTCTCACTTGCTGCAGCAGATAGCTCCCCTTGTTTAGTGAAAGCACATCTCTGCCCCCAGCTCTTTTGCCACCCTGGCGCTTCCCCTTCTGCGTCTGCTCCTACTTCATTGGTAGGCCCCCTGTCCCCATCTTGAGTCATGTAGCTTTGCACCATCCTCGTGCTGGTGTGTTCTTTCTGGACATGGGCAGTTGGTCCATTTATTTCTTTTTAAAAAGAAGCAAATAAAATACAACAAATACATTGGAATAGGACATTTGTGCTACCTCATCCCTCTCTCTCTCTGTCCCCTGTGTTTTCCCACTGCTTTTTCTGCTCCTGGCTACCCACTTCCATTTTCTCCTCCTTTGTTCTGTGGCTACAAGGCTAGCTCTTCTCCTCTCTGCCTTGATGTGTCTGCTATTCTGGCCTGCGGTTTCAGGCACACATCCTTTTCCACATGGCCAGCATCTTACCTGGCCTTCAACCCAAAGGCCTAGATCCCCCCCCAAAAAAGGAAACAAACAAATAAAAGAGAATGGGAGGGAGCAGTTTTGAACTTTTAAAGTGGAGCTATGATGAAACTAGATAGATATGGGGTGACTGGAGCCGTCAGGCTATTTGCTTGGTTTAAAAAAAAGAGAAGAAAGGGAAACAACTTAACCATATAATGATTTCTCAACATACAGCTGTTATACAGCATACAGCTTAATTTTCGACAGTCTTTGTGGATTTACTCAACAACATTGCCTCATTTTGATCACAATATGTTAGATCAATTTTAAAGTACATTGGGCCCAGCAGATAATTCTGGGTTGTGCTGCTTTGTGTTCTCTTGTTGCCTTTCAAACAGCTTTGAGTTAGGCTTTTTATAATTCATGGTGCAATTTGTTATTGATTTGTATAAAAATTAATTTGATAGTATACGTGCAAATTTACTTTTGCATAAATTGAGTCACGTTGCCCAAGTTTGATAAAATATGTATGCACTGTCTGAATTGGGCCCCAGAGGATAATTTGGTATCACACTGCATAGTGTTTGGTTGTGGCCTTTTGAACAGCTTTGAGTGCCTTTTAGAATTGGTGGTATAATTTATAAATGGGACTGCATGTAAATTAATTTAATATAAAAAAAGATTCACATGAATTGAGCCACAGGACCAACTTTTGATAAATATGCAAGTGCAGCTGGTTATAAAGAAGCAGTTCAAGGGGAGCAGTAAATGAGCATACACAAAAATCGCTGGCTACAGTGCAGCAATTAGTTATGGTGAAAGCTAGCTAAATACATGCGGGGACAACATCCTCGGTGGTTTGGATGGATTTCATTGTTTTTTTGTTCATATTCACAGGTAGGTAATGAGGGGCAGCTTTTGGCAGGTTGGGTTTTCTGTTAGGTTGTTTTCCACACATTAGGCTTCAGTGAGATGATAGTTTAAAAAAAGGTGTAGGAACACTTTGAACTATTTAATGGCTGAATAATTGGGAATGCTACACTCTGAAGAATGAACTCCCAATGGAGCTGGAGGGCAGGTGGTTTTTATTTTATTTTATTTGGTTGAAATCTAGGATTACAAATACCTTTTGAGCAGGAACTGCTCATTTACAAAGGTTCCATGTCGAAGGAATGGGGGTATACATACATACAAAGGTCAACATAATAATACATAGTTACACAATAACAAGAAGTAAGAGACTGAGGCTTAGGAAATTCCAGTAATTCAAAATGTGCCAAATGTTAGGTAGCATGACATAACCAGCCAAGGGCAATCTTGGAAATAAGCACTGCAGGTGAGAGGAAGGTATGCAGGCAGGAAGGCCATTGTCGGAGGGTAGAGGCTGAGGGAAGAGCTCTAAAGGGGAGTGAAAGGAGGGATAGAAGTCAGGAAATGCCCAAGGGGAGGAAAGGGAGAGGGGGCAAGGGGGTAAGCAGGTAGAAGGAGGAAAGACGAGGAGAGATAGCTGTCAAGACTGAAGTGGAGGGTAGTGAACGGTGGGCCCCCGATTAGGCGAGGCAGTCACAATGACTAGTTGTAATAAGATGAAGTCGGAGTTGTCTCTTAAAAGGGCCAAGAGCAGCAACAGTAAGAGTTTCTTTGTTGAGAGTATTGTACCACTGTGGTGCTCTGTGGGCAAGGTCCTCTGGCCCATGGTAGTCCGGCATCTGGGGACAAGGAAGGTTAGTTGTTGTGAACTTCTAGTTCTCTGGGTGCTGTGGTGGTCAATAAATAGCTTTTCAATGCCCCAGGGGCATGACCCCGAGGAGGACTTTTTTGGCTAAGAGGCAGGTTTGATACTGTATCCGGCTGATGAGAGGTAGCCATCCTGCCTGAGTGTACAGGTCACAAGTGTGCGTAAGTTGATCAGCCCCAGTTAGCAGCCTGCATGCATTGTTGAGTGCAAATGTAATTCTGTGAAGGGCAGAGCCATAAATTACTAGCCTGTAATCGATGATGGAGGTGACAGAGCTGTTGACAGCGAACTGGAGAGTGTCAGGAGTCATGCAGTGTTTGTGCCTGTAGAGCAGTCCTATAAGGATGTTGGTGGCCTTGGCGACAGAATCTATGTGCTGATGGTAAGACAGTGAGCTGTCCCATGTGACACCTAGGTATTTAAAATCAGGAACGTGTTCAAGTAAGGTCCCTGTTTGGTTTAGGATGGTGAGGTCATGGGATTTGTACTTGCTCCTGGGGTTGTAGAAAGTCATAACCTTTGTTTTGCTGTAGGTCATGACCAGTTTGTGTGACTTTAACCATTCTTCGATGCGCATGAATTCAAGCTGTAATTGTTTCTCGAGGAGCTCTGCATTTTGGTGGTTGGTGAACATGACTGCGTCATCGGCGTAGAACAGTAATTTCTGGTGGCAGACACTGGGACGGTTGTTGAGGAAGAGTCTGAAGAGTGGTGGCCCCAGGATGGACCTCTGTGGGACCCCTGAAAGGACTGGCTTTTCTTCCAAGGTAACACCGGCAATCATAACCCGCTGGACACTCTCCCCAAGGTAGCTTGAAAACCAGAGCAGTGCTTCATTAGAGAGCCCAATGTCTGATAATTGCTTGAGTAGGAGTGGGTGGTTCACAGTATCAAAGGCTTTCGTAAGGTCGATGAATACTGCCCCTACACAGTTTCCTTGATCAAGTGTGGTATGGATGAAGCCTGTGAATTCTAATAGTGCAGTGGTGGTACTGTGCCTTTTTTGGAAACCATGTTGCTCAGGACACTGGATGTCATATTTTTCCAGGTACTGGACTAATTGGTCTGAGGCGATGCGCTCCAGAGCCTTAGACAATGGAGGGAGGATGGAGATAGGTCTGTAGTTGGAGTGCAGTGATTTGTCTCCACTTTTGTGTACCGGTGTGATGGTCACCTGTTTCCAGTGAGATGGGAACTGGGACATCCTTAGTGATAGATTGAGAACCTTTGTCAAGGGTTCAAGGACTTCTTCAAGGACAAGTGCTAACAACTTCAGGTCAAGGGAGTCACCACTGTAGCCTGCATTGTGAATGGCCTTCCGAATATAGGTTCTGGCTTCATGCACTGAGATCTCCTTGAAGTAGAATTGTGGGGCAGGGTGTAGGAGAGAAGTAGTTGCAGAAGGGTTACTACCAGAGGGGGTATCAAAGAAAGTAGAAAGGAGGACACTATACAAGTTGGAGAACGCATTGTTAAAGGTGTTTGGGGTCACAGGATGGCAGCCCAGGAGTAAGATGCGCTCCACAAGATCTCCGCTTCCTACCCGACATTAATTACTTAAATTATTAGCATTATTAGTTTAAACTACCAGTGGCGTCCGATAATACCTGCTGGAAACAAGATTTACTTACTGGAGAAACAGAGTAAACATGGAAGTGTACATGAAACGAGCCCCACCGTGGCATTCTCCTCCACCGAGCCCGGAAAAGGACAAGGCCCCGAAACGAGCTAAGCAGCAGATGGCGAACCCGCATAAGCTCTCCGCGGAACAGCCCGCCTTGTCGGAGGACAAATTTTTGGAAATAATGAAACCACTATGTGGGAAAATGGAATCAATATCCGAGGACCTACAACAAATTAAGTCCTCGGTCGCGGCTTTAGCTATCCGTGTGGGAGATTCGGAGGTCCGTGTTACCTCACTGGAAAAAAAGCATGAAAAAGTAGAGCAAGATATTACAGCAATGAATAAAAGACTACGGTGCTTTGAGGTGAAACTGGAGGACCTAGAAGGACGCAGCCGTCGAAATAACCTGGTCATTATAGGTATTCCAGAGGGAGAGGAAGGTACCACACCAGTTCAATTTGCCCAAAAGCTCTGCGAGAAAATAGTAGGCCCATCTCCTAATGGGCCCACATATATCGTGGAACGAGCACATCGTGCCCTGCATCCTCCGCCTGTTGCTGGTTTACCCCCTCGACCCTTCATATTCAAACTCCTCAATTTTCTGGACAAACAACATATTTCAATGAGGAGTAAGGAGCTTAAAGAAATCAGGTGGGAAGGTAGAGTACTGAGAATTACCCAAGATCTCCCGCACTCAGTCCGAGTTAAGAGGCAAGAGCTACACCCCATGGTGGTCAAACTAATAGCGGCTGAGAAGCCATTTCGGGTTAAGTACCCAGCGACCCTGCAGGTAAAACACAATGAACAGTGGTACTCCTTTGAGAGCTCTGATCATGCCAAAAAAGAACTTAGATTGTTGCTGTCAGATCTCTTTAAGGGACCTTTAAGAGCTACTTACTGGGGGCCAAGTGATGTGGCTAAAAATGCATTTCCCTTTAATATACACACGATGGTGTCATACTCCCTGAATGAATAGCTACAGATGCAAACAATACATATGCCTGATGTATACCTGATTTGTAAAGGACGAGCACTGTACCTTTGTACTAATCCTGTTCTCTCTTACATTCCTGGTCATGAGCAAAGAAGGGGCCGAAGAACCCAGCTAGAAAGCGAGCCAAGCAAAGGGAGCTGCAGTTAAGCACAAATGACCCTCAGAATACTTTACTAAAGTAGCAGTGCTGACAATTTGGTAATAATAGAGTGAAGACAGAATAACCCCACAATGTCAAGAAAAGACTTCCTACTCCCCCCCTTTTTTCTTTTTCTCCGTTATCTGGTTGCGATACTCGTTCAAGAGAAACAATAGCTGGGTGCAGACCCTACTAAAAAGTTCTGGAGAGTCTTAAACTGACTTCAATGAACGTGACCTCTCTAAATGAGTAAGACTCCTCATTGAGAGAAGCACTATAAGCCGAATCGGACTGTTTTTTACTTAATATATTATTATTTGGAGAATATAATATAACACGGTAATACGGGGGGGGAATATTAGTCTAGATGTGAAACTGACTCTCTGGCATAGTGCATGTGCACAATAGGTTGTTCAAAATTTAGAGTTTACTGCTGTTTAAAGTGTTATTAAAAACTGGTAGATATATCGAAAGGTGGGTGGGGCGGGGCGAGGGAGGGGCAATTGCTTCAACCGGGCTAGCAATAGGAACATCACCTGACAATATGTATGTGAGGAGACAGTTATTTAGAACTGGGATAGTTGGGATTGTTGTAATAGTTGAGTGGGGGGGTAGGGGAGATTTAAATGTTGGTTCTCAGTGCAGGGATGGGGGTCTACCAGGAGCAGTTCCAACACATATGCAGCATAAGAGGAGAGAAGATGACAATTTAAATAGAAGTCACACAGATGGATACAAGGGTTCCCGAGTCTCAAATTAACCTATGGGGGGGTCCATACAATTGTGTAACATGGAATGTTGAAGGAGGCCATGATAGGTGCAAGTGGCAAATCATCCTCAGGCCCCTAAACAACTTAAAGGTAGCCCTTGCATGTCTGCAAGAAACGCACACAAGAAGGGAGGATGCTCACCTATGGAAAAAGAACTGGGTAGGGCAGGTTTTTGGGGCTGGAGCCTCCACATCTAAGGGAGGAGTCCTCATCCTGATTGCAAAATCTACACCCTTCAGATTAAATAGAGAAGTCTGGGACCCGGAAGGGCTCTATATTTTGGTTCATGGTTACCTAGCTCGCTCCAGTTCTGTTGGGTGCCATATGGACCAATAAAGGATGCCAATTTTTTCGTACCCTTACTTAATCTGATAATGAGTGAACCTACAAAGTTCACACTGCTAGGGGGGGATTGGAATATTGTCATACAGTCTAACATGGATAGGTCGGATTCTACGAGGGGCAACTCAGCCCCTACTCAGAGATCCCTTAAAGAACTTATGGACTCAGCCGGTTTAATAGATGTTTGGAGGATCTTAAACCCAAATAACTGACAATACACCTTTTTTTCACCCTCACATCGCACTTATTCCTGAATAGATTATTTCTTGATGAGTGATTTCACGCTTCCTGGAATCTTGACAATGGATATCCATGTCAGAGTGATCTGAGATCACTCCATGGTAACTATTACTTTTTTGTTAGGGCCCGGAGTCAAAAAAGACTCCATATGGAGACTGAATACCCAACTCCTACAGAATACAGATTCTCTTAAGCGTGTAACTGATTTCATTTCCTTTTTCCAAGAAACCAACAAGGGGACAATCATCAAAATGGATATGATATGGACTTCCCTTAAATGTGCGCTGCGTGGCGAGTGTATCAGGTTAGCCACTATTAGGACATCCAAATATAGAGCTCATGTCTCAGGAATACTAAGTTCCATTTGGGAACTTGAGAGCGTGCCATGCACCCACCTAACGGTGGACCAAGAAATTAAATTAAGCAGATTGTACGCTGAGTATGCAGATTTCAAGGCGCAGAGGGCAGAACTGGCCTTGCAGCGAAACAAAATCCAATATTTAGAATCCAGTGAGAGAGCCGGGAAACTATTAGCCTATAGAATGAGACAAGCAGAGACAGCTAGATATATCCCAGGCCTTTACTTCCCTGGAAGTGACCAGGTATGTACAGACCCTAAAGAGCTAGCCCAAAGACTAGGTTCTTACTACCAGACTCTATATTCAGTAGAACCAAGCGTTTCTCCATCCCGAACAGAAATTGTTCAGTTCCTGGATAAGACAGACCTCCCCCAAAATATCAGTAGCACAAGTTCGGTCACTTAAAGGGTATAACACTTCAGAAGAAATACTCCAAGCCATCAATCAATTACCCTCAGACAAGTCTCCAGGCCCCGATGGCTTGCCTAACAACCTATACAAGAAGTGCCACAAAGTGCTACTACCGATACTACAGGAGGTCTATAATTACTGGTATGATAATGGCTTCTCAGAGCAGAGTTTATCTGAAGCTCTGATCACCCTTATCCCAAAACCTGGGAAAGATCCTATATATCCTGAGAATTACCAGCCTATTTCCTTGTTAAATTCGGACTTTAAAATATTAGCCAAGATACTTGCTAACAAACTAGCCCCCATTATGGATGGGCTTATCAACCCTGAGCAAGTTGGCTTTATGACAGGGAGGTCTTCAGGAGACCACCTAAGAAAATTACTACATTTTATTTTGGTCGCTAATAACTCCAATAAACCATTGGCCTTAATATCCTTGGATGCCAAAAAAGGCTTTCGACCGGGTCTCCTGGGACTTTCTCTTCGAAACCTTATCTCGTTTTGGCCTTCCCGAAGAATATATTAGGTAGGTTAGATTACTGTATACCTTCCCCATGGCTAGAATATGGAGCAACGGCATTCTCTCCAACTCATTTCCCCTTAGGAGGGGTACTAGACAAGGCTGCCCTTTATCACCGCTCCTTTTCAACCTTTATTTAGAACCTTTAATGTGACGGCTCTTACATTCCCATGAGATCGCAGGTATTCAAGTGGGGGGGGGAAGAGAGTCTCACTTTCAGTCTATGTGGATGATATACTTATGCACATCGAAGAACCGCAACATACTATTCCCGCTTTATTAAAGGAGATCAGCTCCTTCTCGAAGGTATCGTATTATAAATTAAATTGTTCTAAGACTAAGATCCTTCCATTGAACAGCTGGCTAACACGATCACAAGTGGCATCATACAACCTGTCCTGGGAATCAAAGACAATATTATACCTGGGCATTAAAATAACAAGGGATGTTAGCCATTTGGCGAGAGAGAACATGCGTTCTCTGCGCCAAACAGTGACAGCCGGCTTAGCGCGGTGGGAGTCTTTACCTGTCTCCCTATGGGGCAGAATTAGCATGGTTAAAATGAATATCCTACCTCAGGTTCTATACCCCTTGGCATGATAGGCTACTATCACCCTAGAAGTTGGTTCACTAAAATGGAGAAAATGCTAAACGCATTCATATGGAAAGGGAAGCAAACCAGGAGAACATATCATAAATTAACTGCTCCCAAATCCCAAGGTGGGCTAGCAGCCCCTTCTTTCTTCACCTACTACTGTGCACAACATATGAGCAAGCTAGTATTCTGGTTACAAGCCGATGCCTCAGTAGGTAGGGATAGATATGTGCCCCTATGGGTGGAGATAGAAAAGTACCTGGTAGTTAAATACCAATATGCATTACCCGCCCTTATGTTCACTGTACCCTCCCGTATTCCCAGACAACTTCGTAATACTCCTATAGGTTGGTCACTTAGAGCAATCCACCAAATGCAAGGTTACTTTTCCTTGAATTGGCATCACTCCCCCAGTCAACTGATCACAAACAACCTGCACTTTAGAATAGGAGGGAGGCCTATTTCATCCTGCTTTTGGATTTTACTTAAAGAACTTAGATTAATAAACTTTTCTCAGCAAGGGGAGCTAATTTCATTTTCTCAATTTCAGTCTCGTCATAATGTACCTGACAAGTATTAGTTTAAATATATCCAAGTTAGACAAGCAATCCTTGCTTTCATAGGGCCTATGGCTGACCAAATAGTAGAAAGCCCTGAAGTTCAAGCGCTAATTCAGATAGCATCGCAATCCCACTCTGTATCCGGGACTTATAGGCAGCTGCAAACACTAGACCCATACCTGCCCAAGGGTATATGCTACCATTGGGTGCAAGAGCTAAAATTAACGCAGGACCGAGAGGTGTGGAAAAGAATTTGGCAGGACTGGTACAAAATCATTAAACAGGATAGCCTCCAAATGGTCCAGTTTAATATAATGCACAATTTATATTATACACCAACTAAACTGTATAAATATGGCTTAATCCCTTCATCTCTTTGCAAAAGATGCCAAGGGGAGGAGAGCACATTGTTACACATGTTCTGGACTTGCCCAAAAATTCGGCCCTTTTGGCAAGCGGTGATGAATGGGATGGACCCTTTCCTTAGATCACAGTTGGGGTTTACCCCAGAAGCCTGCCTGCTACACCTATTTCCCTTAGGAACACCCAAATAAACTAGGTCCCGCATAGCTCTGGTGGCAGTGAATGTTAAATTGATAATAGCATGACACTGGAAGGATAGTCAAACGCCATTGGTTACAGAATGGTATAGAGAAACACTACTGGCATTACAACTAGAAAAGCACATTGCCCACATGAACCACAGGGAGAATACCTACTTAGACTTGTGGGGCCCACTTGATGCTGCACTTGTAACTTGGAAACCCTAAGGACTGCTGCTCTCCTCTTTGCTGCATATCTTTACTTTCTTATGGAGAAAGAGTCTGGTTTGACATGTTGGAGTCTGAACCTGGTATGGGGATAAGAGGGAAAATGGGGGGAGGGGGTGGGAAGGACTGCATGGGTAGGTTTTGTGTTGCCTTTTCTTCCCTTTATGTCTTTCCCTCCATTGTTTATTGAGATGTCAGAGTAGATACAAAAATGGAATTAGAGATATTTCCTCTTGTTTCACTGTTAATGCCTTAGAGTGTACATTGAATTGCATGGTGTGATATGCAAATAAAATATACTCAATTAAAAAAAAAGGTGTTTGTGATGGTGTACAGGTCAGTTGTTAGTGTTCCATTTATGTTGAGTATGGTGGGTGGTGACTTAGGGTCCTTGCCTGTAAGGTCTTTCAAGTTACTCCAACATTTTGTTCCGTCACCCCAGGAGTTGGAGAGAGCTTCCTTGAAGTATTTGCTTTTGGCTGTCCTAACTGCCCGCATGCACTAATTTCTGGCAGCTTTATATTTATGAATATCCCCAGGTTTGGATGTTGCATGGGCACAGTGCCAGAGATGATCCCTATGTTTGAGTAAAGTGATTAGATTGGGGGTTATCCAAGGGTTAGCTCTGCCCCTGACCTTCAGCTTTTTGAGAGGTTACTGCATCACATTTACTTTCAAAAACTAACAATCATGTTTTTCTTTCATTTAATATAGGGATGTTTTATTTTTTTATTTTATTTATTTATTTATTTATTTTTTGTTGACCGGGTAAGTGCACTAGACAAATCCTGCCTATTTTCAGGCACGACCCGGAGGAGGGAGATATAGATGAATGCCAACTGACCTTGCACCAGATTAAGCTGTTGGTGGTATTTTTAGTGAATGAGGGAAATTTGGCCAGGACACCAGGGAAATTCCCCTACTCTGTAGGCAGGTGGCGCTGTCCGTCTGTCTGCAGGGATGGAGGATGCCAGTTTGCTGTTGGACACAGAGGGTGAAGGAGCTGCTGCGGGATGTAGAGATCCTGCACTGAGGGAGACGGTGGATCTCTCCCCTAGACCTACGGATAATAAGGATTCGGGTTTGGATTTACCAATTTTGACACATACGACGAAGGAGGAAATCACTGAAGATAAAGAACTGCTACGGGCAGAATTATTTAAATAAAAAGGAACAATTGCTGCTAATGTTGTCGGTGGAGGAGAATGAATTTTTAAAAGACAAGTCCCAACTGGACGAAGAACGTAAAAAATGGAAAAGATCAATGGCTAGCCCCCAACAAGATGTAAGTAAACGCTTGACTGGGGGGGGGGCTGGAACCAATACCTCCCTTAAACTCAGTTACTGTTCCCAATCTTCTGAATGAGGGGACTGTATCCCAGGAGATGGTTTTCAAGGGTACTCCCTCAGATTGGACACCGGGGAAAGCGCTAGACCAAGCTGGTTGGGTGTTTACTAATGGTCGCTGGCTGCCTGACCCTGCTATCCCTATTCCCGGTTCCCTGACTCTTAATACTACCGCTTTTGCGATACCTGTATTGGAATCTGCTGTTGCAGAGGCAAATAGCATTGGTGAAGTCCTTCCATTGCAGCACAATTTACAGTCAGAAGGGATTTTGGTTGCTACGCCAGACGCCGAGCCTTGTGTACATCCGGGTGTCACTACAGTGAGTGAGGAATCTCTGGGCAATGTTTCTGCTCCGGGATCTGTTTCAGGTGAAGACGGCGTTGTGTTGGGAGAACACTGTGATGGGGGGATAGGGCAGGAGTCCACAGGTAAGACCTTGGAAGAAGCACCTCATGTTGAACCAATTGCGGGGATTAGACGTCCTACAACTTATGCAGGCCTTTTTCAGAAACCAATTATAGCCGCTAAAAGGAGATTTTTGGTTCACCTTCGATACAACGGTTTGGCCCCAATTACACTTGATAGATTATGGGTTGGTAAATCATTATTAATGGATTCTATGGGTTTTACACCTGCCGAGGTGTATGCGTTCATCCATGCTCCGGGTGACCATATGTATGATATTAGTTTTTGTACCATGACTTCCCTTGACAAGTTTTGGAAGTTATACTATGAGATTAAAGATACAGAGGACTGGAAGGATTTTCTGGCTATACCCATTACCAAACCAACCATTGAAACAGTCACATTGTTATTCAGAAATGAAGGGGTGGACATTAAGGATATTACATAGATACATAGACAGTGTCGGCAGATAAGGGCCTATGGCCCACCCAGTCTGCCCATTTGAGCTTGTAAGTTCAGTTTATGTTTTCCTAGAAGTCTGTTGCCCCTTACCCCAACCTCCAGAATTCCTTTATGTCTATCCCATGCATTCTTAAATCCCGTGATTGTTTCAGCCCCCACCACTTCCTTTGGCAGGGTGTTCCACATGTCCACCACCCGTTCTGTGAAGAAATTCTTCCTCATGTTTCCTCTGAATTGTCCTCCCTCTAACTTCATCCCATGCCCTCTAGTCCTGTAACATCTCTTTCACTTAAAAATAGTGTATTCCTGCACCCTGTTCCTCCCTGTGAGATCCTTGTATGTCTCTATCATATCCCCTCGCTCCCTCCTCTCCTCCAGGGAGTACATGTTCAGTTCCTTCAACCTGTCTTCAAAGGACTTGTGATGCAATCCATGCACCATCTTTGTTGCCCTCCTCTGAACCTTCTCTACCCAGTCTATGTCCTTATGTAGGTATGGTCTCCAGAACTGTACACTGTACTCCAGGTGGGGCCTCACTAGTGTCTTGTATAGCGGAATTATGACCTCCCTTTTCCTGCTGGTGATGCCCCTACCTATACATCTCAGCATCCTATTTTGCTTTACCTGCTGCCTTGTCACACTGTTTCCCTACTTTGGGGTCATCAGAGATGATAACCCCAAGATCCCTTTCCTACTTGGTGCATGCTATATCCTCACCCCCAACTGATATATTGTGCCAGGGTTTTGTGCCCATATGCATTATCTTGCACTTCTTTGCATTGAATTTCAACTGCCAAACCCCTGACCATTCTTCAAGTTTCTGCAGGTCCCTTCTCATTCTGTCTACACCCTCTGGTGTGTCTACTCTGTTACAGAGCTTTGTGTCATCAGCGAACAGTGAAATTCTGCCTTCTAGGTCCTGTGCAATGTCACTGATGAAGATGTTGAATAGGACCGGTCCCAGCACTGATCCCTGTGGTACCCCACTGGTCACTCTTCCCTCTGTGGAGTGACAGCCATTTACCACCACCCTCTGTGTCCTGCCACCCAGCCAGTTACCTACCCACCACACTACTGTCCTGCCCACACCCATATTCCCCAGTTTATGAGAAGTCTTCTAAGTGGACAGTGTCAAAGGCCTTGCTGAAGTCCAGATAGGCCATGTCCACTGCCCCCTGATCCACCTCCCTAGTCACCCAGTCAAAAATTCAATGAGGTTGGTCTGACATGACCTCCCCTGGTGAAACCATGCTGCCTTGGGTACTGTAGTCCATTGACAACCAGATGTTCCACCAATCTCTCCTTCAGTAGTGCTTCCATGATCTTCCCCACTACTGAGGTGAGGCTGACTGGTCTGTAGTTCTCTGCTTCCTCTTTGTTCCCACTTTTGTATAAGGGGACTACATCTGCTGTCCTCCAGTCTTTGGGTACCTCCCCTGTTTCCAGTGATTGGCTAAAAAGAATAGCCAGAGGTTCAGCCACCACCTCTCTTAGTTCTTTAAGGACCCTGGGGTGCACCCCATCTGGTCCCATTGCTTTATCAACTCTTATTACTTCCAGTTCCTTCAGGACCCTTTCTCGTGTAAAGGGAATTGTGTCCATTTCTGCACCATTCTCTCCCCTTGTACTCCCTTCAGACCCACTATCCTCCTCTTTCTCAGTAAAGACTGATCAGAAATACCTGTTCAATATGTCAGCTTTACTGTTGTCATCCTCCATGCGGCCATCCTCCCTCTTCAGTCTCACTATCCCTCCCTTTGTCTTTCTTTTTTCACTTATGTACCTGTAAAAGGTTTTGTCCCCTCTACCCACTGATTTTGCAATGTGTTCTTCTGTCTGAGCTTTGGCTTCCCTTACTGACCTCCCTGCCTCCCTTTGCTTCTCCTGGTACTTCTCCCTATCCCCTTCTGCTTGTGTCATTTTGTATTGCCTGAATGCAATCTTTTTGGCTTTCACTTTCTTTGCTACCTCTTTGGAAAACCATAATGGTCTCCTCTTCCTTTTCCTTTTGCTAACCTGCTTAATGCATAATTCTGTTGTTCTTGTAATCCCCATTTTAAATACTGCCCACTGTTCCTCAACCCCTGATTCCTGTCCCATTCCCCTTAATGCCTCTTTCAAGTATCTACCCATTTTCCCAAAGTCTTATATTTTGGCTGGAAAAAAATATGTACTATTTTTGATCAGCCCTGCAACATAATGGATGATAATGGTTTTTGGGCTGAGGGATGGACTTTTCGGGTTCAGCTGAACAAATCTGAACATGGTATTCAACATCTCCCAAGCTCTTTTTTTCTGGGTCAGGATAGAGGAATTCTCTTCTATGCTGGGCAGCCTAAGAGTTGCTATCGGTGTGGGTCTTTATCACAGCTAAATACAGATTGTGACACTATGAGGTGTTTCCAATGTGGTACATTGGTGCATATAGCGACGTAATGTTCAGCCTCCCCTGTGTGCAATCTCTGCAGAGATGATGAACATGCTTTCCAGGAATGCCCCTGGGCTGCTCATAATTCAGAGGAAGCCTCTGATCATGCTGTTTTGCTTTCTCGAGCTAGGCATTCCTTTGCTAGAAGTGAAAAGCTGGTACTGATTTTTCGATGGCTACTAGGAGACAAGGTTGAGGCCAGGGTAGTGGTGGAAGCCTGAGAGGGATACCCAGGATTGTTCCTCCATTTTCTCGGCCTACTGATGTTATTGCTTTCCCCACCTCAGTAGTGGTGGCAGGTCAGCGGGTTTCTGAGGTTTCTCAATCCCTGCCAGAATCCCTTACCACTTCCCCCTCAGTTTCTGGAAATATGGTACTGACTTCTAAACATCAGAATCAGCTCGTTGGAATTAAATTGAAAAATTTTTTGGTTCCTGTTCTATTGCAGACACTGCTAAACCCATTGACCCATGCCCACCTTTAGATCTGAAGGAATCTCATTTGATTGTGGATGCAATTACAGATGGAAATTTGGGTACTTGTTTGCCTCAGGGGCTGGTGTCCCCATTACCCCTCACAAATCATTTTTCGGTGTTCTCCTCTTGGAGAGATAGAGTTGAGGATGAACAACCGATGAATTCGATTTCAGAACCTCTTTCCTCATAAGAAGTGCAAGAGAATACTCAAACTAATGAGATACCATCAGACACACCTATATTACCTCCTAGACGGACAAGGTCTAGTGTTCATTTGAAAAAATACCCACCCTGAGCCCGTAAAACTAAAATTGGCTAGTCTGAATGCCAATAGTTTAAAATCTCCTGTTAGAAGGGCTACTACCTTTTCTATTTTGCAAAACATTTACAGTATGATATAATTTTTTTACAAGACAATCGGTTTCATACCTTGTCAGATTTACATATGGCTACAAAGGATTGGGTTTGGGGACCCAAATACTGGTCTATTGGTCCTGATTTATGTTGTGGAGTGGGTATAGTTTTTCGGTATAGTGATCTTCGGGTACTTCGGTTAGTAGATACAGAGCCGGGTCGGGCATTATTGTTAGATGTTGAGATTGGGTCCTTTCCCTGTCATTTAATTAATATTTACGGCCCTCAAACCAAAGCTTTACAGATAGAGTTAATGCTTAAAATTCAGCCTTTTTTGTATACTAGTAGGCAACTTTTTTGGGGGGGTGATTTTGATGTAAATTCTCAACAGACACACTCTGGTAGTAAACAATACTGTGACAAAACCTTTATGATTAAAATGGTCTCGCAGGCTGGTTTACAAGATGCACATTTACAGGGAGGTTATAAGGTCAAGGCTACTTACTATAGAGGTACTTTATCCTCTAGGATAGATTATACCTTTGTAAAGTCAACAGCTGGAATTTGTTTTCCGTGTACGATACCAATTGAAACTTCTGACCACATGCTGTTGGGAATTCATATTGCAATCCCCCCCCCAAGAGTGTCCGGACCGGGTTATTGGAGACTGAATAAATCCCTATTGATGGAAAATGAGGTTAAAAACGACTTACGATTAATCCTTACTGATAAATGTTCCACTATATTTCTATATGAAGGTGAGCTTGGCCAATGGTTGGATGATGTAAAATACTGTTTGACGCAATACTTTCAGTTTATAACCACAACACAGGCTACATCATTGAATGTTAAATATTTGGAGCTTCGGAGTTGATTGTATTATTTATTATC
The DNA here is from genome assembly GCA_016271365.2 of Neoceratodus forsteri. Taxonomy (NCBI): domain Eukaryota; kingdom Metazoa; phylum Chordata; order Ceratodontiformes; family Ceratodontidae; genus Neoceratodus; species Neoceratodus forsteri. The sequence goes on from CM028133.1 coordinate 999,262,784, forward strand.
AGCTCAATCTGTTTGTAATTTGGACTATAGTCATGAAATAAGTTTAATCCGTACAGAAATGTCTTTATATCAGTATAATAGATTAGTATCACTACAAAAGGAACAATCTTTTGGGACACAAGAGAAAGTGAATCAAATGAATCCATTTATAGACTGTCAGCATAGGAGGGAGAAAAGAGGGTTTGTGAATTTGGTAAATGAGCAAGACGAGTTACTTAAGGATAATGCTGCTGTAATGAAGTATTTGGAATCCTTTATTACTACAATGTATGGGGAGGTATCGCTGGATCCCAATGCTTTGTTTATGATATTAAAGGCAGCCGATTTACCACAGCTAACAATTAATCAATCTGAAAAGTTAATGGCCCCTTTTTCGCCAGAAGAACTGAAAAAAGTGATTATGTCTCTAAAATCTAATATCTCCCCAGGTTCTGATGGTTTACCTAGAGAATTATATAAATTATTATGGGATTATGTGCCAGTAGAACTTTTGGCTGTTTATAATTTTATGTTAAGAGATGGAAGTATACCAACGCAGATGTATAAGAGGCTTTTGATTTTTTTGTTTAAGTCAGGGCAGGTATCAGATCTCGCAAATTGGCATCCAATAACTTTATTGAAAATTGATTTTAAAATATTTGCCAAATTATTAGGCAATAGATTAATGACTGTGATGGATTTTTTGATACATCCGTCCCAGTTTTGTGGGATACTAGGTAGAAGCCTTATAGATGCAGTATGCTTATTACGGAAATTATGGAACGTGGGAGAAATACGTCAATCTGTGGCTTAAAAGGGGGTTTTGTGTTTAGTTTAGATCAGGTCAAAGCCTTTGATAATGTTTCACGTTATTTTTTATGGCAATGTTTACAGTCTTAGGGAATTCCTGAGACCTTTATTCAATGGATTCATTCATGTTATGCTTTGGCTTTTGTAAGACCATATGAGAATGGGTATATTGGTAATTCTTGTAGAATTTTGAAAGGGCTACGCCAAGGGTGTCCATTAAGCCCCTTATTATATGTTTTTATATTGATCCATTACTTCGAATCATACACAGATCGCCTTTGATTAAAGGTTTAGGTTTTGAATTAGCACAGAACATTAAAGTTATTGCCTATGTGGATGATATTTGTCTGCTAGCACAAGATGATCTGTCCCTTTTTACAGCATACAATATAGTTCAAAATATTGGGTCCGTAATTGGAGCTCATTTGAACCCTCAGAAATCTATTTGTTTGGCCATTCAAGGGTTTGATGATCCTCTCTTAGAGATTAGGGGTATACCCATTGCTAAACAACCCAGTAAGATTTGGGGGGTTTACTTTGGTCTGGAGAACTTGGCTGAAGATAATTGGAAGAGGGCTTTAAATAAAGGAATGGATAAGGTGGCATGATGGAATGTGTGGAAAATTTTCAAAAAAAAGAGAATTTATTTAATTAAATCTTTTTTAGTACCAGTATTTTTGTTCATTGGCATTATTTTTCCTTTACCTAAGTCTTTGGAAACAAAGTTATTGGTGTGTTTTTTTTCTTGTATATGGGATAGTCATTTAAACCCCGGTAAGCGTAATGTGCTTTATAAATCTATCAAGGAAGGAGGTCTCAATATGCTTAATCCATTGGTATTCTTTTTTATGATTTTTGTTTATAATAACTTGCTTTATTTAATGAAACCCTCTTCGAAATTATGGGTACGTTGGAGGTTACCGAAATTACAAGGTGTAATGAGGGAGTGGAATATGATTTTTTTTTTGCATAAAACCAAAAGATCACCTCTATTGGATAGTCAATGGGCTGGAGTCTTTGACAAAATAAAACAATGGAAGGTAACTTTTGATTCAGTACTCCAATTTCCCAGGCGTATTTTGTATGAAGATATTATTCAAGGCTGTTTTTTGGATTATCCCTTTGCAGATTTTTCAGTAGGAGATCAACTTTCCATTTCTAAACTAATTTTAGATGTTCGGATACCAGAACAAATGTGGGATACGGTATGGTTGGCAATACATGGCAAAGTTAATGTCAGAGGGAATCATAAGCATAAACAGATTCAGGACCGATATTGTCCGAGAGACTCTTGTGCACAATGTATCGAGACTATGACTCACCTATATTTTGACTGTCCTTATATTAAGCACTTTTGGACTTTGATTGTTAATTTAGGAATTTGGAAAGCTGAATTTCCCCCGGATGACAGATTATTATTTTATGGTATTATTCCGGCATCACAAAAAGGTATTCCGCATAGTACACTACGTATGATTATGGTACATTTTTGATATTGGATATGGATAGGACATTGTAAATTGGCACTCCAACAAATGGAGCTCTCGGGAGGGGAACTTTATTTTATTATATTTATGGCACTACAAGCACTTAAACGTCGGGAATTTTTACGGCTCCACTTAAATGATTGGGAGGCTTCTTGGAAATATTTTGATTGGCTTTAAGGAAGGAGGGGGGGTTCCCCCTTTTTTTTGTTTCTTTCTTTCATTATGATTTAATTTATGGGGTGGGAGTTTTGGTTACAGAGTCCTTTTTGTTGTGTTTAGGGATATAGTATGAATTAATACTTATATTTGGTTTTGATTTTGTTTGTTTTTTCCTGACTTTGTATGATGTACTGCTGAAATTGCATTAGATTTGTTGTGATCTCAATAAAAAATTCCCCTACTCTTTTCGATAAGTGCCATGGGATCTTTAACATCCACCTGAACTACCACCAATCCAGGTAGATGGGACCTCGGTTTAACGTCTCATCCAAAAGACGGCACCTCAGAAGTGCAGCACCCCTCTCATGCTGCACTACAGTGTCAGTACTGGGATATTAACTCAAGTGCCAGATGTGGGAACTGAACTCACAGCCCTCTGATCTCCTGGTCTCAGAGGTGAGTGTGCAACCTACTGAGCCACTGACATGTCATATCTTAGTACTGCTTTGCCCCAGAAATTTCTACATTATAATATGGCAACTTCTCAGGTACATCAGGTGCAGGGAAGTCAGGTGCCCCCTGCTTCTCCTGCCACTTGGACAATGGGTCAGGACCATGCTCTGCAATACACCTTACAGAGTCTTAAGGACATTTGAGGTCTTGATTGTATGCTTGTGGTAGGTATCCAGTCAAAATCATGCAACTGCAATCGCACTAGTACAAATAGTGCATACATAATAGCACATGACTCTATAGCGCAGAATCAAACTAGCACGGGTACATAATCACACAATAGCATGTGCAATCACTATGCCTTGCCAAACCAGGAGCTGTCTCTTGCAAAAATGGCAGTCAGATTTGTAAAGAGTCAAATGGGAGCTGACTTCACTTGCCTAAATGGGTTTGTGTACTGAAGGGAATGAGTTACAGAAATGAAGTCATATTACAAATGTTTAGAATATGACAAACAACATTGTGGGGCTAGACTGCATCTGAATGGGGAAACTGTGTTAACAAAAACAGGTGAACACAACCATGTCCCCGATTCATCACTGATTGCAGTAAAGGATGCTGTGGCCAGCATGAAAGAATGGGCCAGCAATAGTTGTGAAACTACACACCAGATTGTAGCTGGTGGTGTCTCTGAATTGTGTTCATCTGTTGCGTCAGAGCTCCCTGCTATGTAGCTAGTGAAGAGAACTGTCAGGTGTCAGTGCAGGGCTGCTGCTTGCCCTCCACCTGAGCCAGCTGATGCTGCTTCTTGAAAGAATTGTGCTGTGCTTTAAAAAATGAGAAATTTCTAATGTATGATTCTGTGCCCAGCTCCGACTGTTTCCTAATATTCTCAGCGTCACAGGACCTACAGCACCTAAAGAGCAGTGCACATTGGTTCACTGATGGAACTTTTAAGAGTTGCCCTTCAATACTTAATCAGCTCTATTCTATACATGCTATCCGCAACAGCACTGTTGTACCTCTGGTGTATATTTTGATGGTGAACCAAATAGCTGCAACACATAGAAAGATTTTCACAGAGCTAAACAGAATGTGTGACATTCTACAGCCACCGTCAATTTTGCTAGATTTTGAATTGACTGCAATAAAAGTGTTTACACTTACATTCCCTACTGCTAAAATCAGAGGCTGTTTTTTCCACATGTCAGTCGCTGTGGCACAAATTTCAAGAACTGCCAGATGTGTGTGTACTCTATGTATCAGACCCCAGCTTTGCTCTACAAGTGAGACTTCTGCAGCACTTGCCTATGTGCCTGTCGAGGATGTCATCTCAGTATTTGAAGAGTTAATGGTTTCTGAATTTTATCACTCTAATGGTGACCTATTTTCAAACCTTGTTGACTATTTTGAGGATACGTGGTTGGGACGGCCATTGGGAAGAGGAGGCCGAAGATGACTCACGTTTGCTATCCAGATATGGAATTGTCATGATGCCGTTAATCAAGATTTAACACGCACAACAAACTCTGTGGAGGCCTGGCACCACAAGTTTAGTCATTTTATTGGTGTACACCATCCATCAATATGGAAATTTCTACAAGTGCTTAAAGAAGAACATCACTGTAGCACTGTGCTGGTGATGAAGATAATAGTCGGTACTGCTGTAATTGGGTCCTGAAAGGAATATAAAGATACTGCAAAGTGGATTGCTGTTATAACAGTGGAATACCAACAGCATGCTAAATCAGAGTATCTATGTGGTATTGCATATAATTTCCAGGTACAGACTAAATTTGATCTGGAAAATAACTGAAATCTGAAACATGAAGTTTTTTAAAAGTGTGTCCTCAATAAAGATTAGAAATAAAAATAATGTTCTATGTAGGCCGTGTATCACCCAATCTATGTGAAACACAAGCACAACACATCAAGAGTGTGGAATATATGTGAAGCACAAGCACAACACAGCACGAGTGTGAAATAAATACAACATCATACCGCAAAGCATAAACAAATTACTGTATGAGAAATAATTGTGCACTCACATTGTATGCCGAGTATGCCTTAGGAAGGTCCATAGCACACTCAGATCTGCCAGGGAAGTGTTCATCAGAACTCATGCTTGGGGAAACATTATAGGGTTACACTAGTGTGCTACGGCATAAGTAGTCACCTTAAAAAATATGCACATGCATTCACCACATAACACAGGATAATGACTAAGCAGTGTGCAGAACAGTGAGTAATAAAGCTATTCAGAATGCTAACATGTTATTTATGATTAGCTGAAACGACAAAGTGTTAAAGCTGGTATGTGCGATAAAGAACACGCTATATAGGTTAGCGCTGTATTGGATGTGCAATTTTGACAGTAATCCCTTGCGATATCTAGACTGGAACCAGGCCTCCAGGTCACCAACCTTGAGGGTGACCAGAGCTTGGGGACGGCCATTACAAATGAGATTCAGCAAGTGTCCACCAGGGGAACAGAGGGAGAAAAGCGACAGCCAAAAATGCAGAGACAGCCTTCTGCACACCTTTTGGAGTCAGTTGCACAAATCAAAGCAGGTAGAAGAAAGGGACAAGGTGAGCCAGCGAAGCACAGGACCTAGGCAGCAATGCAAGACAGCAGACAGAGGAACAAAGCTGACCAGTTTGGAGGTGAGAGATCTTCCATTGAGGATCAAGTGCAGCAGCTGCCCACACCAGGGAACATGGGGAATAAGCCCATGACATCACCAGTAACAGAAATACAATTTGGTGAGTATGAAAGGAACCACAAGAGTGATGCTCCAGTGGAAACAGTGAGGTCAGAGTCAGGCAGTGAGACTGGACTGTCTATTGAGGGCTTGGTTAGTCCAACAATGGGGTCCCATCCTCAAAATATGCAAGATGGTGACAAAACTTGAAGAAGATGGCAAGGGAATCGGCTGCAAGACAGCAGGAAAAATGCAGCCTGCTGCACGAGGGGGGCAGTTTGGCAGATTTCCACTACCAGCCATACTCAAGTTATTGGGGAGGCCCAAGGTGCTCATGATGCACAAGTGCAACCAGGTGGTGATCCACATAGCTAGGGTGCCCTACGAGGGGTGCACAGGGATATACAGGTGATGGCAGGTATCATGAACCCATTAGGTGTGGCTGCAACTGAAACGGGAGGTGTGGCAGACAATAAAGATGTACAAGGATTGTCATTTCCAGGTGGGTAGATGTTAACAATGGAGCAGCAGTGAGGCCCACTGATATGGAGTAATATGCCTATACCCCTCAGTATGGCAGGTATGGGGGGACATGCCAACTAACCAGCTCTACAGCATTAACCCAGTAATCTCAAACTGGATAATGTTACCCTGGAGCCAATGCAGAGCCAAGGGATGCAGATGTGGCTAAATATGTACAGAAATGTAGGTGGACTACTAGCAGGCATGGGAGCCACCTTGAACCCATGGGGGCCATGGGGCATGGCTTAGCTAACACTCCCCAAAGGGGGATGGGTCCAGGGGATGGACTTGCGCAAGTAATATCTGCATAAGCATGGGGTGAAGGCACCTTGCAGACATCCACAGGACACTCAATCCAGGGTATTCCCATCGGACATGGAGCAGGATCGAATGAGGAGTGGTTCCCCAGCACAAGGGTGACTTCACAAGATGGTTTAAGCATGTCAATAGAGTTGCCCTCTCCAGTGGCCAACAGCCAGCCAGATCCTACCAGCATCCAAATGGCACCACCCAATTCAGTTGTCTTTGATGTAGGAATCCCTACAGTAGCTACTGCGTAGCTTACCTAGGCATCAGCAAATGCAGTAATGACAATGGCCTCTACCACATCTTGACAAGGGGACATTCTGGTGTAAGGTGCTGCAGTCCAGTCAGGTGCAAGCCACATGACGGCTGAGGGCATAGCCAGGGAGGGAGCTGTGGGTTGGCCACTACCACAGCCACAGCTAGCCAGCCTCTGATGGTAGCAGTGGGAAGTGGCATGGCAGAGAACATCTCAGGGCAGAACAGTTGGGCTTATGCTGGGTTTAATGTCCTGCAGGGGTGATCATTTATCAGATGCTGTCAGGGAGAAGATTTGGAATGGGGAATTCACTGACATGTTCTCTTTGTTACATTGTGAGCTCCCGGAGGACAGAGAGGACAAGAAGTGGAAGAAAGAGATGCCTAAGAGACCCAGAGTCCCCTTCACATTTGAGAATAGTGCTGCCACCTTTAATATATTTATGTTGGTATATGAGATGAAGTACCTGGATAAACCGATTTCTCTGCTCAAGTATAGGGGTACCACCAAATTTGCCTATCTATCCTTTGATGGATATGCATGGTTAAAATACGACTAGCAATTTCACCTCAAGATGGCATGGCAGCCCGGTCTTAAATGGGAACAAATATACATAGACATATGGGTAAAATACATGATGAGGGGGAGGCCCAATGTGGGCACCTACACAGATAGTGGGCATATTATCACCAGGCAGGCATGGGGGACCATAAAGGAGAACACAAGAGGGCAGCTAAGAAGGAATGTTATGACTACAACAAGGGGAAGTGTTTTCATTTCTTTTGTAAATACAGTCACATCTGTAGAAGTTGTCTCAGATTGTAACCATCAGAAAAACAGAGGGCTGGGTAACAAAGGAACTGGAGGAGAAAAAGGACAACAGGGGTCTGGGAAATCTAGCTAGATTGCCAGTCAGGCTGGACCATATGGGTACGTGGCTCTCCCATTATCCCAATAAGAAGGCAGCTCTCTACTTAACCAAAGGTTTTAAGCATGGCTTCAGGATCCCTTACAGAGGACCACGCATAACTACAACAGTCTGCAGACTACAATATGCAATGTTACTTCCCAACATAATCCAGCAAAAGGTTACAAAGGAAATTGAGGTGGGCCAAGTAGCTGGCCCCTTCAACAACTCCCCTACCGATTATACCCAGGTCTCACCTTCGAGTTCAGTCCCGAAGAAGTCAGCAGACGAATACAGTTTGATTTATCACCTGTCGTGCCTATAGGGTGCCTTGGTAAATTATTTAATTGCTCCCAAGTACTGCTCTGTGCAATATGCTTGCTTCAATGCATCAATGCAGCTAATACAAGAGCTCGGCAAGGGGGCACTCATGGCAAAGAGTGACACTAAGTCAGCTTTTCTCCTCCTCCAAGTGCATTCAAGTGACCATGACCTATTGGGTTTCAAATTTAATGGACAATGGTATGTGGATAAGGTGATGCCCATGAGATGTTCATTGAGCTGTGTGGCATTCAAAACATTTGCTACCTTCCTCAAATGCGAGATGAAAACTCACATGGGGAATGGCCATATTATGCATTATTTAGATGATTTTCTGTTTTCAGATTCCAGAGAATCATGGATATGTGTGGACACGCTGGGTGGATTCCAAGTGCTGATGGACTATTTTGGTGTACCATTAGCTCCAGAAAAAAAAGAAGGCCCCAACACTTGCCTCTCCTATCCTGGCATAGAGATAGATTCAGAGGCTATGGTGTCTCACTTACCACACAACAAGGTAGCACTCCTGAGCCAACTGTGAAGAAAATTATCCTGAGGCCGTTCCAATCTGTTTTGTGGTCAGCCCTGGGAGACCATTCTTGAGGTGAATGACCTCCGCTATGGCCAGGGATTTGCAGCCTTACCATCATATCTCCATCTCACTAACCACATCCACTCAGCTATATACAAGGGTCACTTAACTTTGGGTGTCTTCATAGACTTAACCAAAGCATTTGACTCCATAGCCCACAAAATTCTAATTCATGACCGAGCATCCATAGGCCTCTCACCCACACCACCAATTGGTTCAAGGCCTACATGTCTGACAGGTTTCAGTATGTACTGTTGGGAGAAACCAAATTCACCCCCTCCCCATACTAGTTAGAGTTCATCAGGGGTCGATCCTCGCCCCATCCTCTTCTCCATCCTTATAAACAGCCTCACATCTGTCTGCCAAGCCTCCCAAGTCCATATGTCGGCCGGTGACTCTGTAATCTTCACGTTTGGCCCTTCCCTGTGCCAAATTGAACCTGCACTTCAGTTGGACATTGAGAACTTGCTGCATTGACTTGATTTTAAATCTCTTAAATGTATTACAAAAAAAAAAAAACCTGTTGCGATGGCATTTGACACTACCCAAAAGCTGGCCACGCTGTCCTCCCCCCCCTCCTTCTTTGCCCTAAATGGGTCCAGAATCTCAGCAGTTGACTCTTTCAAGTGCCTGGGAGTATATCTTGACCCCAGGCTGGATTTCTCCCTTCACCTCAACTCCAGTCACGAGCTCTGACCTAAACTGCGCATGCTGTACAGGCTCAGGACCTGTCTCTCCTTACTCATCAGGAAAGAAATTATGGTATTACAATGCTAGTCCTCCCTTCTTTTGACTATGCTGATGTGGGCTACAGCTCAGCAGCACAATCCTCCCATGCTGAGCTTGATCCATGGTACCATGCATTCTGCCACTTTGCCACAAACCTCCCATACCATATGCATCACTGCCTCCTATACCAAACTATCTCCTTTCCTTCTCTAGCTAATCATCAGCTAGCACACTGTGCAATGTTCATCTCCACGTTCTGGCTCAACACTCTGCCCCTCTTATTTCTCCTGTCTCTTAGACTCCACCCCTTGCTCTGGCTATGCTCTGTGCTCCTGCGACCCTCACTCATTCTTGTTAGCAACTGCTCACTCTCTTGCTGGAAGGCAAGCCTTTACCCACCAGCATCCTTCCCTATGGAACTCACTACCCCTCACTGTCTGCAGCTTGTCAATGACTGTGTCAATCAAAAACTACTTCATGCACATTGCCCTCCTCCCTGTCTCTGTCATCCCTTACAATCACTATTCCCTAAGCAACCTTCCCCCTGCCCCTGCTCCCACTCTCACTCCTTCTTCTACCTAGTATCAACTCCAGCTCCTACCCCATGGCCGTAAATTTTAACACGTTTACCTGGAATCCAAGTCATTCTACCTGTCCTGTTTACTCACTGCCTCCATGTCCCCTAGTGCCTAGTCTTACCCATGCTGCTCTGTCACATTAATTTCAATCCCAGTGATCCATACCACTGTCAAATTTCTTGCAGTTTGTTCCAACTGTTAATTATTGTAAGCTCCACTGTATAACTCGTAACTGCTCCTACTATTAATTGTTGTGAACCATACTGTATATTAATTTACTGTTATTATGTATATTGTAGAGATCTATGCTGTATATGTGTTCGCATATTTATTTGTAAATTGAACCCTCAACCTCGCCATCGGGTCACAAATGGAATTGAGCCTCAGCTCAGTGTATAAGCAAGTCCAGTTTCGCACAGATAACAGTGTGGTGGCTGATATACTGAACTCACAAACTTCTAGGTCGAGGAAGTCATGAAGGTTCAGTGTGTTATTGTGCTGTGCTGACTCAGGTACAATATTATTTTCAGAGCGTGACATCTGCCAGGCAAACAAAATGTGATTGCTGATGCCCTGTCTAGCTTACTACTCAAGCAATTCAGGCAGCTGGCTCCAGGAGAAGACCAACTCCCCTCACAGATACCAGAAGCTTTTGGGCAACTGGGGAATCAAGACTACAGCACTGGCAGAGTTATCTGTGACCCCCTCAACATGGAGGAAATATGTAGGTAGCTATGCAGCTTTCCAAGAATTCTGTAGCTAAGAGGTATGCGTGACACTGCAGAACACCCAGAGGCAAGGTCAAAGTTACATACTACACTTGGAGCAACTTCGGAAATTGCCTGCATCGATACATCTGCAGTTGGCTGCTATATATCATTTCTCCATAAGGATAATGGTTTCCCAGACCCTACTGACAGTTTCATTATGAAGTGAATGTTGCAGCCAGGGGTTGGCTAGGTCAGAGGGGAGGACACTGGTTACATGGAAACCCATAAGCTTGACCAAGCTCTTGGATTTAATGAAGGCATTAACTGTTACATCCAGCTTGGGTTTTGAGGCTCAGCTGTTCAGAGACCTTTTTACCTGTGCATTTCTTGGGGCTTTCCTGGTGTCAGAGTTGGCACCGCAGTCCAACACACCTGGGCAGATTAACAATCTGCATATCAATGATTGCACCATCTGGAAAGACAGAATATGTCTGCAGTTGTGCAAGTCAAAGATAAATCAGCTAGGACCACCAGCCCTTATAACGTTATTGAGGGCTTCCACAGGACATGTACGTCTGTGGTTGCTAATGCAAGAGTATCTACTGTAGGAACATGGCTAAAAGGTCCTGGTCATTTGTTTATCCATGGGAACAGGAAGCCGCTCACAAGGCATCAGTTCACATCCATCTTCAGGAAGTGTTTTTGGCTGGCATTAATCTGACTCTCTTCAATACCCACTCATTCAGGATTGGCACTGCCAGGTGCAGGCTAAAGGAGACCAGACAGAGGAATTAGGTAGTTGGGATTCTGGGGCATATAAAAGCTACTGTATGTCAGACTGCATCACAGGACATACAGAAGCATGTTGGAGGGTGAGACATCCTGCCTTTCACCATTAAGAACATTCACCCTGTTCAGTACAATATTCACACTCTCTGATTAGTTTTCCAGGCCTGACAATGACAGCACCTCAAATATGGATTGTTGGCCACTCATATGTGATGGAAGACTACTTGACAGCAAAAGAGCAGCTGCACACAACACAATTGGGCATTCTGAGGGGGTCAGCTGTCATCCAGTGGGCCAGAAGAGGGGGGATGTGATGGGGGTCATTGTTGAATATGATAACAAGATTGGGTCTGGAAATGCAACCACCTGTTGCATTGGTGCTCCACTTGGGTGATAACAACTTGGTCACCCTTGGGGTTCAAAAACACATTGGGAAATAAAGATGTGCTTGGCCCATCTCTAGGAGCTCCTGCTTTATACTGTTGTGTCATGGACTGGGATCATTCCATGACAGTGGCAGAGAGGAGTGTGCAATGTACTCACAATTGATAAGGCAGGCAGGGCAGTGAACAGGGAGGTGTCCCACTTTGCTGCCTCATGAGTCATTGAGGTAATCTGGCACTTCCTCATCATCAAAGCTGATAAAGGTATATATAGTCCTGATGGGGTACATCTTTCAGAGATAGGAAATTATATCTTTAACAATACATTACAGGATCTTTGCTAAATGGTGTTATTTAAGAAGAGCAAGACCCCTTGGGCATTGGTGGGTGATACACGTTAGACACGTATGTAAGTGGCAGTAACTCATCATGGACCCTGAAAAAGTAGTCTCCTAGCATAGGAAGGTATGGCTGTTGGGTGACACCTGATAGAGGTATGACCCTGGGATGGGTATGCTTCATAGAACCAGGAGGGGTGATCATTCTGGTGGGAGTCAAGATTTGGAGATGGGGAGCATGGCCCCAGACAGGCATACTCCTCATTGAAGGGTCAAGGAGGTCTTAAAATTCGAGGAGTATGGGGGGCTATCTGGAGGGGAGAGATGGCACCAGATGTGCCTGTCTGACCGATGGGCCAGAGTTTCCCACGACAAGCATGAGGAGGAGGGAAAAGGGTCCACCTGACACATGAATATGCTGGTCTAGGTGTCTTACTAAATAGTATAAGTTATTTACAGAATATGTACATTATTGGATGTAAACATGAATATGAACACTGCTATAATATGTTATGTTATGAATTCCAATATATTCCAGTGAATTTTAAGTAAATGAGCTGAAGCTTTTTCATCCTAAGTTCCTAGTGGTTGTGAATAATTTATTGTTGAGTCCATTTGAGCAATGACACCCCCACCTCTAAATGGGGGGGGGATTTAGCCCATGGCCCATAAGAAGGTGGGACAGTGAGGAGCTGTCCAAGCCCTGGGGGTGGAGGAGGCAGCTCCTGGCAGGAAAGCCCTATCAGTGGGGAGCCACTGAATGGAGCTGGCCCAGGCTGCTCAGGTGGAGAGGGGCCTGGCAGGATTTAAAGCAAGCAGCTCAGGAGGGCTTCTCCTTTGGTGAACCACTCAGCCAGAACAACTCCTACCTGCCCACCCCAGTTTGCCAGGCCCAAGCGATTTGAACCATTGCAACTCAAGCTGTCGAGTCAGGTGGTTATTCATGGTGGACACTAAAACACTAAAGTCTCCTGACATAGAAAGATATGGCTGTTGGGTGACATGCAGTAGAGGCATGACCCTGCGATGGGTGTGCTTCATGGAACTGAGTAGGGTGGTCACTCAGGTAGGGCACGCACTGTAATGCTAAGAGTCTAGGTTTGGAGATGAGGAGTGTGGCCCCAGATGGGCATGCTCCTCATCGAAGGATCAATGAGGTCTGAAAATTCAGTGAGTATTGGGGGGGCGGGATGTCCAGAGGAGAGACATGGCACCGGACAGGCCTGTCCAACCAATGGGCCAGAGTTTCCCCTGACAAGCATGAGGAGGTGGAGGGAAAAAGGTCTGCCTGACTCATGAATATGCTGCCTTAGGGGTCTTACTAAATTGTTTAAGTTGTTTATACCGTATGCACATTATTGGATGTAAACATGACTATGAAAGCTGTTGTAGTATGTTATGTATTCCAATGAATTTTAAGTAAATGATCTGTGGCCTTTTCATGTAAAATTCTGAGTGGTTGTGAATCATTTTTTGTTGGGTTCATTTGGGCAATTACTGACTGGTTGACCTGAGGGCTGGCTGACTGCACGGCTGGCTGCCTTGAGGGCTGTCCGGTTTAACAACTGACTTGCTATTCATCACTGAGAATGGTCACATCTGAATTGAGAAGGAGAAAAATTAAAGAAGCATATTTTAATGTGTAGCAAGCAATACAATGGAAGTCCCTACTGCTCTCCTAAGTGAGTAGTCATCATTAAGGAGTGTGAATAACAGTGAAAGTCACCTTCACATTATTTCACTTTTATATACACATGCATAAAACATTAAGTTATGACATAAATAAAAGGCATAAATACAGAAATACAAACATACACATACACCATTTAAACAGTAAGGCCCGGATATTCAAAAGGGTTGTGCCATGCGCAACAGGGTTGCGCATGCTCAAGTCCTACATTGTGCCATTCTGCGATATTCAGCAGGAGGCAGTTGCGCAACTGAAAACAGGCTGAGCAACAGCGCAATGCAAATGAATGCATGCTCAACAGGAGGGGAAGGAACCATGCATTAACTGCACAGCCCGATATTCAGTCGGGCTGTGCAGAGTTGTGCAGGTGCAACCCCCAACCTGCGCCTGCACAACTTTGAGCCAAAAAAAAAAGGCTTAAGTTAAGGGCCACCCACAGGTGAGCTGCTGCATTGCAGGGCACAAATAGCAGCTGCCACCTGCGGCTGGCCCCCAACCCAGTCCCTGTGCCCCCCCAGCCCGATCGCGGGCATCAATGTGGCTCCCCCCCATTCACAAATCTGGACTGTCATGTATGGTATGGGCTGCCGCCCGTGGCTCTAACTCTGCACCAATGGGTGTGCAGCCCTACCGGCCAGTCAGTTAGCGGCGGCGGGGCGGCAGGCGGGTGGGATGCTGCGGCTGCGGGGGCGGGTGGTGGGGCTCGTGGGTGGGTGGGTGGGGTGAACCACCCCACTAGACACCAGGAGATGTTTGGGTGAGGGTTGTCAATACACATTCTGCCCGCGATCGGGCATTATGGTCCACTGGACCACCAGGGAGATATTCGGGTTGGGGGTTCTTATTACATTCTGCCTGCGATCGGGCACATGGGATGTGGGGGTCTGTATACTTTCTGCCCGCGTCCGGGCATTTTGGTCACTGGACCACCAGGAGATGTACGGAAGGAGGTGGGGGAGTCACATAGCTGCCCGAGATCTGGCTGCAGGGTGCGTCGGTCCGCGACGGCTGCTGCCTGGCAGGGCGCCAGGCGCAAGTCCTCGGGGATCGGCGCACCTACATGCTAATAGCATGCAAATGGGGCTATAATGACATGCAAATGGCCCCCCCTGCACCTTGCATGTATTATGGCCCCATTTGCATGTCACCTTTTGAATATCGTGATTTTGCGCATGGCGCAATGGTACTTGCGCCACTGCAAGTTGACTGCTCCACTCTGTCAACTTCGCTTGCGCCTAAGTTCACCACGCCATGCACAGCGGTGGCTATGGCTGAGAGGCGATATTCAAGGAGTTGCTCAACTCGTAACTCCTTTGAATGTCGCATGGGACACACCCCTACACGTCTATTTTGCGCAGCTCAAGGACTTGCGCCTTTGAATGGCGCAGTTTGAATATCCGGGCCTAAGTGTTATTCATTTATTTCTTTCCCAAATCAGAAATACATCATATACAAACTTGGCTGCAGCAAAAAGTAGAGCATTAACATCAGTAAACAGTCTTTTTTTTATTTTCTCTTCAGCTGAATCAGTGTTAATATTGCACATTACAGAGATACTCCATTCTATTCTTTGCACACAAAACAGATTACAGTCAAAGAAAAGGTGGTCTACTGTTAATCTTTGATTAATATTACAACTGTGGGAATTATCAGTTGCTCCCAAAGTCCAAAAGCTCCTCCAGTGGTAACTGCAGTCAATTGTAGCCACGTTTTATAGAGTGCCTTTCTATGGCTGGTATTCTCAGAAAACCCTAGATCTGCTTCACTGTTTGTATTTGCTTTTACCTCCTTATATAACTTCAAAAATAATATATCTCAAATTTTTTCAAATATTTTTGGTGACAGTTATCTAACAATCTTTGTGTGACTTGCATAAAAGAGCTTTCCACATTATTTGTGGCATAATCAGAACAAACTGAATCTAAGCTGGACTTCTTTAGATTTTGATCAAGTTTATAGAACCAAGACTCCTTATTTGAGTGAGTTAATTTGATTCTGCAAAAATTGGGATTCTTGGCTTATCAGGATGATTAATGGAAGCTGATTGCAAATATTTTGTTGATTGTATGGATGATTTTATGGTTGGTTTTAATATGTGATGTTTTAATGAAATTATTTTATTTATATGTTTGAAATTGGCATTGTATGTTGTGATGTGATATGTAAAGCGCCTTGATATTTGAAAGGCACTCTAAAAATAAAGTTATTATTATTATTATTATTCATATCTGCCACCCTTACTATTTTCACTTAGCATTTATCGTGAATGCACAGATCAAAGCAAGCACTTCCAATGAGTTAATACCTGACTTTAGAGATACTAGGGTACTAGATAATAACAGTGAAAGTCATTTACCATAGTATCAGACAAAGGAAGGCTTTGCTGAAGGGGAAAGCTTTTTTTATTGTTGGCTGGCTGACGGAAGGGATTGGCTGTCTGTCTGGAGAACTGGGTGGCTCACTGGGGGGTCTGGATGGCTGGCAGGAGAGCTGACTGACTGGTTGGAAGGGTGGCTGATTTTGCAACTTGATTGCCAGTCCTCGCATTGAATGGTTACACCTGCAGTGTGATGGTGACAAAAGGGAATAAAGAAACGTTTTACTATCTTGCAGCTAATAGGGAGAAAGACTCTGCTGCTAACCTGTAGGGAATTTGTCAGTGAGATTTGTTTACAACATGTAGTGTCAATTTCCTCTTTTCTTGACACATCCCTTCAATCACGTGCTAAATTCCTTACTCTGACAAAAGTGCCCTTCATATCAGATGTGAAGGGGCACAACTGGTACACTGGTGCTTTGTGAGAGATAATGCACACCTTTGGAGCATTGAAAAGTACATGCATTTTATTATATTGTATCATTACATGTCTCGCTATATTCAGATGATTTTTTGTGTTTGGTGCATTTTTATTATATGACAAAGTAATTATAAAGCCAATGGGCTATAGAGGACTAAGTGGTGCATGGGTTTAAATTGATCGCGAGGGCCTGCTCTGAAGCCCTCCCTGCCCACAGAAGCCCCAAACCCGAGACACACCAGAGACCACCCCCTTCCCCTGAGGAGACCGGAGGTCGCGAGGGCCTGCTCTGAAGCCCTCCCTGCCCACAGAAGCCCCAAACCCGAGACACACCAGAGACCACCCCCCTCCCCTGAGGAGACCGGAGGTCGCAAGGGAGCTGCTCTGAAGCCCTCCCTGCCCACAGAAGCCCCGAACCCAAGACACACCAGGTAATTTCTACCTTGATCCAGGCTGCTGCCACCATCGTTGGCCATCTGGCGTCTTTTCTGAAATGGCCACAAGCTCCCCTGCTCAGCGCATGAATCCCGGCCAGAGTAGCACCTTGAGTTGCTGCCCAGGCTCAAACGGAGCAGAACTGTTACTTTTGTGCCTGATTTTGAAACTATTTGCATTTGTCTGTAACTGTATTTAAAAGCTTAGAGTCACTGCACACGAGACACACCAGGTAATTTCTACCTTGATCTTTTTTTTTTTTTCTAACACCCAACTTCTCCATTAGCTCCTTATATTGTTTTGCCACTAGAGGGAGCCTGATTAAGTTTGAACAATTTGCTCCCAGTACCTCACTTGTCACATTTTGCTGCTCTCTAGTAGCTGTTTTCACTTGGTGATCACCCCCTCATCACTCCTTCTTCACTCCCTCTCCAATCGTCGAAAGCTATCCCACCATTGTGCATTCCCCAGATCAGCCCTCCTCCTCCTGCTACTGTCAGGCAATGTCCACCCCAATCCCGGGCCTAGCAGCACTGGTCCTCCCCCTGAAATCTCCTGGGCTGCGCTTTGCTTCTATGAACATCTGTAGCCTCCTGAAAAAACTGGACTCTCTGCACTGCTGGGTGACGCTTCATAAACCTGATGTTGTTGCCCTGGTTGAAACCTGGCTGTCTCCCTCCACTCCTAACTTTCGTGTCTCTCTCCCCGGCTACACTCTCCACTGGTTGGACCATGTCGGCAGGAGAGGTGGGGGCTGTGTCTTCTATTTGAAGGATTCTCTCATGGGGCTACCACTCCCCCCGCCTGACCTCGACCATAAGGCCCAGGCACTTACTCTAAAGCTGTCCCCTGACCCAGCTAGAGGCCCATTATTCCTAACCATAGCCTACATACCCCCCAAGAACCAATCCCAGGCCCTGGGCCACTAATTGACTACCTCACCTCCCTACCCAACTCGTCGGACCAAATCTTGGTGGGTGACTTGAATATAAACTGGCTCTGCCCTCATCCTCCTCCCACCGTGAGGCTTCGATTCAATTGACCTAACTCAACTGGTCTGCAGCCTACTAGAAAAACCCTAGGGGGACAAGCACCCTCCTGGATGTGGTCCTCACCAACAGGCCAATCCGCATCCACAACATCCAAATCCTCCCTGACTGCCTCAGTGACCACTCCCCTGTGCTTTTCAACTGGGAAACCCCTCGGCTCTCATCCTCGGTCAAAACCACCTCTCAAAGGCGGCTTAGGCCTGGGGGACTCATAGGCCTTAAGTGCTTCCTTGCCCACACTGATTGGTCCCCTCTGACGAGGGCAACCAACATTGACTTGGCCCTGGCCTTCTTTGTAAGCACTTTCAACTTTGCCTGTGATATCTTTGCTCCCATAACTGCTAGGAGGTCCAAAGTGAAACATGCCCCTTGGATCACCCCTGCCCTACTGTGGCAACTTAAGCAACCACGACAATTTTTGGCACCTTGCTGTTGCTACTGGCCCGTTCAACTGACAGGCAGTCCTATGCTGCGCCCGCCCAACCAGTGCACCTGGGCCATCCGCAAAGCAAAAGGCGGAATACTACCAAGCCTCTTACCTCCTCCTGGGGAACCCCAGGTGCTTCTGGGACAACATCAAGCAACTGAATGGTCACTCCCAGTCCCCTATCCTTCTCTTCTCAACATCAATGGTACTGTCTCCTCTGACCCTGCCCTCATTGCCACCCACCTCAATAACTCCTTTACCGACCTTAGCTCAGTACTTCCTGGTAACTTTTTAGTCCACCTCCTCCGTCTGTACCACCACCCATTGCCCGCCCCTCTTTCCACCTCGTGTGTCACCATGCAAGAAGCTAGGCCTTTGCTAAAAGCTCTAAAAGGTAACACCATCGCATGACTCACTTGATCCCTGCCTTTTTACATCAGGTCCTGGATCAGGTCCTTCACCTATTACGTGCATTTTCAACAAATCACTCTGTCTCGGACAATTTCCCTCTGCCTGGAAGATTGCCACAGTTACCCCTGTCCATAAAAGGTGGTGACAGGACTCTTCTGAGTAACTATCAACCCATCTCAATCCTCTCCCCCCTCTCTAAGGCATTAGAGAAAATTGTGGCGTCCCAAGTCTCTGACTACCTCTGTAAGTACAATGTTCTCTGCCCTAAACAACACGGGTTCAGAGCAGATCATAGTACCAATACAGCACTCCTGGAATTTTCCAACTTCCTCCATGCCTCCTTGGACTCTGGTGCCCTGGCTGGTGCTATTTTCATTGACCTGTCTAAAGCATTCAATACTGTTTCACATCCTCTTTTGCTCTCCACCCTCGACCTAATAGGCTTTGCCTCAGGACCTGTTTCCTGGTGCACCAGCTATCTTTCCGCCCGCTCCCAATGTGTGAAAGTCAATGGTACTCTCTCTGAAACATGCCCCATTCGCTCTGGGGTGCTGCAGGGCTCAATTCTTGGACCCCTAATATTCTCACTCTTTCTTAACTCCCTACCCAGCAGTTGTGCGGTAGATGCTTCTCTATGCTGATGATGCTGTTCTGTTGCCTCCACAATGACCCCATGCTGCTACAGAACTCCCTCAACTAGTCTTTGACTCTGCAGCTACCTGGTTCACTGAGCACTGACTTGTTATCAACCTTAAGAAAACAAAAATGCTGCTCTTCTCCCACCCCCAAAATAAGTACAGCAAGTTTCCCTTAGCTGTCCACTCCACACAATCTCGTCATTGATCAGGTACAGTCCTATAAATATCTTGGTATAACCTTTGACCCTGCACTTTCATTCCATGGACATATATCTGCCCTAAATTCTGTCGCCAACTCCACGGCTAGGCATTCTTTACCGGCACAAAATGCCTCCCTCACTGATGCCCTCTGCCTGGCTGTCACCTCCTCTGTCATGTCTCTCATTGGCGATGGCCTTCCGGTCTATGGCTCAGTAGATCAGACTGCCCTCAACAAGGTTCGTCTCACAGTTAATAAGGCCTGCAGACTTATCACTGGTGCTCCCAGACTCACTCACACATGTGAGCTGTACACCCTGGCTACCCTACTCAACCTGGAAGAGCGACTCATGTATCAGACATGCCAGCTCACCTTTAAAGCCCTGCATGGCCTATCCCCCATAGGCCTATCCAACTCCATTTGCCGTACTGCACCGACCCTGATCACGCTCAGCTCGTCAAGAGCTACCCTAGTTATTCCGAGAGCCAGGACCTCTCAAGGTCAGAGGGCATTCCCCTACCATGCGTCCCACTGGTATAACTCCTCCTGCCAGTGTCTCAAACTCACTAACCTTAGCTTGCTTTAAGCCCAGGCTCAGAAACTTCCTGCTAGCTCTCGCAAATGCAACTGCCGCTAGCCTAGTGTAAAAAAATATATATATATATATATATATATATATATATATATATATATATATATATATATATCTGTTTGACAATGCTCACGTGACTCCCCCCTTCCTTTCCTACTAATTCCTCTCCCTATCTCCTCCTTCTGCCCCAAGCTCTCCTCCAACCATAAGTTTTGCACCTTTTGTTATCTTTTGCTCGTTGGAGATTGTATTCTATTGTAACAAAATTGTAATTGAACTGTAACTTTTTTGTTTGTAAGTACTGTGTCCCTTGTACTACTGTTCTGATGTCCTCTTTGTGACGAGGTACCTTTGTAAATGAGCCTCTGGCTCAAAGGTTTCTAAACTGATGTTTAACTAAATAAATAAATAAATTAAAACATTGAAACATGGATTCAGGTAAGGCCACTGGTACTGTAATCAATGATCTAAGGCATTTGACCTAGTCGACCACCCTCTGCTACACTCTACTGTCCACTGCCTTGGCTGCTTCTCAAAGACTTCCTCATGGTTTTGGAGCTATTTCGAGGGCAGATCCCAGTCAGTTACCATTGGGGCTGCATCCTCCTCTGCCCTGCCTGTTTATATGGGGATCCCCCAAGGTTCCATCCTTGATCTTTTGCTGCTTTCCATATTTATCAATGCACTCCCAGCAGAGAGACTCTCCTGTGAGGTACTTCTCTATGCTGATGACCTTGTTCTACACGATAGTGACAAGTTACTTGCAGGCATCCCTTCCTTCCTTATCCTTAATTATGGCACTGCCTACAATTGGTTTGTTTCTAAAAAGTTCCTGGTAAATGAAAAAAAAAGACAAAATCAATGGGGCCTATGCACAAATGGGCAGAGTGGCTAAATGCCATGTATCTGTGGTGCATAGCAACTCTGCACCCATTACTCACCCTGTGCAGGATGCTTGAACCATGGTGCACAGCCCCTATACACCCGATCCTCCAGCAGCATGGACAGCAACATCCCAGGGATGGGCAAGGGCATGCTGGTGGCATGCCAGCACTACATGCCATGCACCAAGGTGAGTAGTGCTGTGCACTAGGGCGTGTAGGAGGGCACCCGTTATACCAGACAGAACCTTGCCGTAAGTCCCCTATGCACCCTACCCCCACACATACTGAGCAATGGAATGTTCCTGCAGCAGGCTGGCATCCCCCACAGAGTGAGCCAGCCCTGACCCCATAACCTGGAGGCAGACCCCACACACATGCAGTGTTGCCCCATCCCCTGATGTAGCAGCCCCCACCCCAGGGCTGCACCTCCATGCCCATGTTGCTTACTGCCTGACACAGTGCCAGCAGGGCTCCCAGAGGGCACAGCACACACACACACACACTCTAGTCAACACCCATCCCCAGTCTGAACAATTCCCATATGGGCCCCTGTCATGGGTAGTACAAGCTGCCCCCCACATACTGATGAGTCCCTAAACCACACACCACTCTGCAGAGGTCCCTGCCACACCCACGGCACTGACACCCCTCCTGCACAGGTCTGTCAGTGCCATGGCAATGACTGCAGCTGCTCATACATTGATTCCATGCCACCACACTAACGTTAAACTCTGAACTGCCACCCGTGCACAGACAGTTACAATGTCAGACTGCCCATACTGTTGCCTATCCATCACTGCCATATGTCAATCTCTACACTTCTCATAAAAACATTTTAAACTGCCAGTAGCCTCTGAAACCCTTTTTCAAGCCACACAGTCACATCTGCTTGAAACTGTCATCCTTGTGACTACTCACTCACTATACCTCTTATCACAGTAGGGTAAATCATGCTCTCATGTTTAAAGGGCTAAATGGTAAACGGGTTTGTACTGTTAATTCAAAGTAAGTAAACCCACTCTGTGACACGTAGTCTTGAATTCACCCCTAGTAATATCAAATGGGCAAGAAAAATCAATTACCTCAAGTCATTATTATAGATTGGGATAGTGTCATGTGACTCTTCTGACCAATCAGATCACTTCTTTCATTTGCACTTGAGATACTCTCATTTCCTTAAGAGTGTCTCACATACTGTGCCATAGCCACATGCTTCTCACTAGTCCTGCACAGAAAGGGACAAATGTTTAGATAAAAAAGAGGTATTTTAAGAGTCCCTCTTAGCTTATCTATAAAGTCACAAAATGAGTTGGTATTGTACCACTTACTGATACAGAGGTATGAAAAACAGTGCCACAAATTTGAAGAACAAAATGCCTTACCATATTTAAACTATTATAAAAGGGGTCTCAAAAAAGTTTTATTTTGATTGTCAGCATACTGAGACTCTTGCAAATCTGTGGCATACAGTCAGCTATAGTCTGATCACCATGATGTATGATCTCTTCCTGCCAGCATTCTATCTGCTAGCACTGCTTAGAAAATAAGTAGAATATGTCCCAGTCTGTGATTGGCTGAGACCTAGGCAAGGGGATACTTTAAGTGCCAATACAGACTGGACAAATGCAGACTGGAAAATAAGTAGTCCCAATGCCAGCCTGCCATTCCAGAAAAAAAAATTACTGCACCCAATTAAAAACTCTTCGGGATGCCATTTTGTTCTCATTTAGTGAGATTCAGCTCTGCACCCAGTTCTTAACTACACATCAGAAATATTGGCAAATGCAATATTTACCTGTTTTAACAGGTTTAATGTTTGTTTTACTGCCAGTTAGTTCCACCTCCTTTGTTTTTCACATCAAGAACTCACTTCATATTTATTTCCATGCTCCCTCTGCTTGCCCCCTCTGTGTGCTTCTGCAACCCAACAAAGTGTTCAAAAACTACTGCTCCTCTTATCCCGTGACCATGACCTTGCCACCTGACCAGTGATCATACACATGTTACCTTCCCGAAGTGCAGACTACTTGGCAGGGCTGTGCTGCTACTTTGAAAGGGGGGGGGGAGAGAAAACAAGCAACAAACAGACAACACAAAAGAATAGAAAATAGAAAATAATGCCTGTGCAGGTGTGGGAAAAATCTTCATAAAACAAACTTTGCACAGGCATTATTTTTTATAACTGTTGTAAGGTTTCAACACAGAAAACTAAAAGCTGTATATACATGAGTGTGCTCCTGAGCAACCACTGTACTCACACAAATACTGTGAAGTGAGAGCGCAAGGAGGAAAATGCCGTAATAACCCTCTATCGAGTTATTATGGAATTCAGTGGGTTATTACGGTGTTTTATCAGGACTGGATATTTAAGATTTCGTGTGATTTGGAAGGAGATATCTCAGTAAATGCAATTTGGGTGTCTTTATTATGGTGATCGTCATTCAGTTGACATGAAATTGCAGTGAGGCACATTACAGCTACTACTGTTATCACCACTGTAGCTGTTCCCAACCCCCCATTCCATTCCACCTCCTGTCCGTTCTCCATTATTCTTTCTCTGCCCCTACCTCCTCTCCAGGTTCATTGCTCCTCGTACCATTTTTCCCTTGTTTGTCTTGTAATCCTCTCATGGCCACCACACCAGTTCTGTGCCTGCTTCTGGATTCTGCATCTGTTTCATGTAGGGGGGCTTTGCCCCCCTGCAACCTCTCGATCCCCCATCTCTAAGACTCTGACTCCACAATGCTTATTGACATTAGTGAAAGCTGCACATGTGGGGTTGCCATAATGTGCCAATCACCATAATTAGATGGTCACCCTTAATTGTGTACCCTCATTTGTAGTTGTTCAATTGCCTTTACTCAAATCACATCACTCATTTGATGTGCTACCGATATTCAGTCATCATAGGGGGTCACCAGTTATTATAAAGTGAATTAAAAAAAATACTTAAACTCAGCAATGCCTTTTAGTGGCAAATATACCAGTACAGGGACTACTTTACAATAAAATAAATGTTTTATTAATTTTTACTCCTTTGTAAGTTTGTTTTACAGTATGTAATGTTTTATTACAATTTCTCCACTAACTCATTGTCTAAGCACACTACTATCCTCTAGGATGGGTTGTATGGGTAACAGTGGACCTTCCAGGGACTATAAGACTTTCCACTTGTGGCATTGTGCCTCATTACATCCCTGGGTGGTCCACTATTTCCTAATATTGCCCACCCTGTTGGGTATTATTGCATGCTTACTACAATGAAGCATTTTTATTTTGAACCATCATTCTCAAGCAGTTGGCAGATGAATGATTGCATTAAAAATCTCCCTCTAAAAGGGGAAAACATTCAAAGGGTGCATTGCTGGTGCTTTGTCTTCATTATGCCCATAGAGTGTAATTAACAAACTATTAATTTAACAACATATAGGATAGTGTATGCTTACCCATACACTGCAAGGCTATTCTTCCACCGAGTGAATACAATGCCTTGTATCTACAAGGTGAAAGAATAGCCCAGTAGTGTATGGGTAACCATACACTATTCTATATAGTGCATGATACCTGAAAAAAGACAAAAAGACACTCACTTTTCAATATTTTTAAACAGTTCTGCCGACGCCCTCGATTCACAACTGCCACTGTCCAGCACACTCGTGCACCCCTCTCACACAGCAAGGGATGAATCACAACATCTGCTGTAGCCCTTTATGTTATGAAGCCCTCACTAACACAGAACGAAGAGTTGTCCTGCATTAGTGAGGACGTCACTACTGTAGCAGAACAACTTTTTGCTGTGTATAGATTTCCATACACAATCGCATTCCACCATACACTATATTACCTTTCACTGCAGCCAAGTGAATTTCACTCTCAGCCCTGCATAACACTCTCTGCTCTTTAGAAAAAAATGTAAAACTGTGGCTTCTTTATATCTCTATTCTTCACTGCAGCAAGTAGTCTGCAATTGTCCTATATCACTTTATCTGCTTATCAGGTGAAAAAAAAAATAGAAATACCACACTTTTCTGCAACTTAGTAGTCTTTATAACTTCTGCATCTGACATCATTCACCACCCCCCCCCCAAAAAAAAAGTACCTTATTACTATCTGGCATTCTTTTGGGGGATTTTATATGCAGCTCCTAAATACAAAACACTCACACTGATTTTCAGTTTCTTGTCATAATGTCTCTTTACTCATTCACCCTCAATCAAACCTTCTATCCAAGCTGTAGACCAAATAAACATATAAACCATTAGGGTTATACTTTATTTTAAGTGTCCTTAACTACACTGAAACTACTGTATAACTACAATGTAACTTCTATATAACTTCTGTGTAGTTATGTGTAATTACAATGTAGTAGTTACCTAGTTTCAAATTTGTGGTTTAGTGTAGTTACACAATTTGCATGTACTGGTAGTTACCACAATTACTGTTGCAACAGCTGTTACATGTGTAGTTACACTAACAGCATAAATCAATTTGGCCAAAAGAGAAACAGTTGTGGTTGCATGTGTAACTACCACATCATGCAGTTTGTATAACTACACACTAGGAAGGGCCCTGCCTGTGTATCCTTCGCCACCCACCACCACTCCACACAGCAAATTGGTGGTAAAGCACATGGTATGGAGCCATGCCCCACCCCAGCCACCCACCTGGGAAATAGCAGGCCAGGAGTGTGGGTAAAGAAGAGGTGTAGGTCAATGCCACAGAAGAAGCATATTTCTTAGTAACTACAGCATTGATACAAACCAATAAGTAATTATGTAAATTATTTTTACTATATAAGTAGCTAATGTAGTTGTATAGCAATTAAGAATATTAGATTGCATGTTTATTAAGCAGTAAGTACATGAGGAACTGATTCCTGAAGGAAAGCATACATCAGAACTACAGCATTGATATTCAATGCAAGTGTATAGTAGTTGCACCCTTCTTTGTATGCTTTATTTTAAGTGTCAGTTTCTGTGTGCTTACTTTTCAAATACATGTTAGTTAGTCATTAACTGTGGAAGCAATGCCACAGAAGCAGCACATTCCTTAGTAATTACAACATTGTTACCCCTTCTTCTTACACTTTATTTTAAGTGTCTGTTTCTGTGTATTTACTTTGTAAGTACATGTTAGTTAGCCATTAACTGTAGAAACAATGCCACAGAAGCAGCACATTCCATAGTAACTATAGTACAGCACTGTTACAGCCTTCTTCTTACACTTTATTTTGAGTTTATTTGTACTTACTTTGTAAGTACATGTTAGTTAGGCATTAACTGTGGAAACAATGCCACAGAAGCAGCATGTTCCTCAGTAACTACATCACTGTTACACCCTTCTTCTTACACTTTATTTTCAGTGTCAGTTTCTGTGTATTTACTTTGCAAATACATGTTAGCTAGTCATTAACTGTGGAAACAATGCCACAGACACAGCACATTCCATAGTAACTATAGCACTGTTACACTTTCTTCTTACACTTTAAGTGTCTGTTTCTGTGTACTTACTTTGTAAGTACATGTTTGTTAGGCATTAACTGTGAAAACAATGCCACAGAAGCAACATGTTCCTTACCAACAACAGCACTATTAAAAGTCAGTAAGTAATTATGTAAATTAATTATTTTTATTGTAAAGTGGTTTACAATGTTAGATTGCATCTTTATTTTTAGTTCTTTTTTTTGATCACACAGTATTCAAGTGGTGGCTCTGGGATTTGAACCCAGTTCTCCATGTTTGAGGGCTGAGCTTTTATCCATTACACTCTACTGCAGTAGCTTCATGAGGAAATGGTTTCTGAAGGATTTAACTGGAGTTTCACAAGCTGCCTTCCCTGCCTACCACTAGGTCTTACTGGGTTTCTAGTAACCCCGGGTAACAAGGGGGTTACACTCGCCCTTGACCAGGAAAATGACTGTCCACAGTCATTATGCACCCAGCCTTAGGCCATCCCACCCTATGTGCTACCTGCGGAGGGGGGTGATCAGGCCCCCTCCTACCATGTGCAAGCACAGGCAGGCAACACTAAGGGCCTAGAGGCCTGTAGCTGACATATCAGCCTCTACTCTATCCACTTACTATGGACACCTAGTGGCTCTGGTAGAACCATCCAGAGCATAGCCCTGATAGATCAGCACTGCAGTCCCTATGGCCATTCAGGACCACAGCCTGTCTATCCCCCCTAACCCTCTAGGGAAAACCTATCTGCCTCTAACATAATATTCCAAACAAAAACAAAACCCGGGGACCTCCCTGACCTTGGGCAACCTGCAACTACAACCATTAAAATACCAATTAATACTTCCTCCCTACCCCCACAACCACATCTGTGGAAGGAAAAGGGTTAATACAGTAACAACCATATCAATAACAACACAGTACTTTAAATTCTACACAATAAAGCACTGACGAGGAACTCTGATGAGCCCCTCCTCCTCTTCTTGTCTTCTCTTCTGTCTTCCCAGGAAGAACTGTAAGAAAAAGACAAAAGCAAAACACACTCCTAATCTGCATGCACAGTCTATCTAAATAACAACCCCTACCATACAAAAACACTGAACAATCCCAAAAAGATTTTTTTAGAAAAAGGTAGAAAAACAGTATTTACATTAGAGTACAATAATGACATTATTTACAATACACATTTGGGGGGATGGAGTGCCTTAAAAGTCCCAACTAGTGACCACAAGGCCCGAAGGCTAGTCCAATAAAGAGTCTCTCCTGGGCTGGAGCCCTATGAAGTATAGTTCTAAAAGGCCAAAGTCCCAAAGGGGAGAGTCTTTGCAGACAGTTCACACATTTTTGAAGTCTGTAGTGTCGGGTGTGTACTGCAATGTTATAAAGATAGAAAAAGTGTTCGGACTTACCAGCTATTTGTAGTATACGAACTGCACCAACCTTGTCCACACCCGAAGACTCTCCCTGGCAGCATTTCTTCTAATACAGCTGGGCGGACATCTTCCAGGAACCACAGGAGGGCACATCTGGAAACAGCTGGGCTGATGTCATCTCTGGAGAAGGAACCTTAGAACAGGAACAAAAAGAAAAACAGCTGGTCCGACGTCATCCGATTACCAGGCGATGAACAGGAAACAGCTAGGCTGGTGTCCTCTCTGGATCTGAAGTCATCTGGTGGGCCAATGGATGGTTGCTGAACAGGACAGTACACTGTAGACTGATGAATGTGGAGCACCTGAGTCCTTGGTTATTCATATTGGTGGATCAATAAGGGCACTTCACAGTCTGGTGTGGTGGTATTGACTACCACTGCTCGACTCTCCATTTTGTAGGCACGGGCTTAATTACTGGGAGATCCTTGCACTGAGGCCAATAGTATCGGGGATCAGGGGCTTGAATTATTACCCCGTCTGGGCGAACATAACTCACACAGTGGGAGATTTCACATCCCTCTCGGTCCACTATTCTCACTCTGTCCATAAACAGTGTCCTGCCTCTCTTCCACTGTGTATACTTTTCGTGGAACAGTCTATTTTTTACATTCTGGTTGACCCCAGGATGCACATGTTTCATTGCTTCATCCCTGATCCAGGATTTCCTGCAGTCCTCAATCTCCTCCCAGACTCTCCAAGGAAAGGTAGGAAAGGTCATACCATAGATTTCATTGGCCTTTATACGAACCAGTCTCTCCTCTTTACTTGCTTTGGTCAATCTGAGACTGCTGGCCTGGCTTGGGGGTGGCCAGCCCTGGTTCTGCCAGCTTCGCATCCTCAAAGAAATTAAAAATGGATCCCTGACTTCTTCCTCTTGTAAAGCCAGGGCAGTGGCATCACCACTTTCTTCAACACATTCTTCTGAGGCAAGATCTTGAGGCTGTGTACCCATTCCTTTCTCACAAGGCCACATAGGTTCCCCCTCATCTTCCTCTTCACTGAGGATCTGAGCCCAGGAGTGAGCAGTCGTTCTCACCCCCGAGACTATCCATTCATCACTAGGCATGGAAGTCGACACCTCCCATTCAAAGGCCTCCCGCATCTCATCTTCACCTAAGAGACTTGGGCTAGGACCCTCCACCCATGGGTCTATTAATGCTTTATCCGAACTTTCCTTCTGAGATCCAGCATCCAAAACTTCAACTTCAGATTCAGTCTCTAATTCTGCACCCTCTAGCTTTGTGCCACACTCTCCCGAGGGACCTTCCTCCACAGGCTCCTCCTGATGCTGTGTGCTGCCAACTGCAGATTCCTGAATTTTTGTCCATGTGGGAGCCAAATGAATTGGAGGTGCTTTATACAAGCCATATTTCTCTGGGCATCCAGCACAGTGAGGAATCATGAAGACATCCCTTCCAGCACTCAAACACATCTGGCATACATGCACTGGATAATTAGGAATTGCCACATCAGGAGGGAGTTGCCCTCCATAGCACCACTTTTCAATAGCTCTCAGTCTATTTACTGCTGCTGTTACTGCAACCCGGGCATGATCTGGGTAACGAGCTGGTCCTGAGGCCATAACTGCAGAAAAATAAACAAAAGTTCACTGTAACTGAAAGTCCCACTTTAATGAACACACTCTGTAGCTTTAAAATGGCTCCTCTGCTGCTGTGTTACTTTACTACCCCACCCTGTAATGGTGGCGGCAGCACTCCTGAGCATCAACATTTAGAATCTGGGTCAAGCCACTGCGCACCCAATTTACATCAGCTACTGATAACTTTTACTCAAACTGCACAACTTGCTCTGATCTGGCTTTTCTCACATTTACAGGATTTTCCTTGGACTTTTCACAAGCTGGCAGCATTCATTTAATTACAGTCCCTTAAAAACTTCAGGTTTCAGCACAGGATTGCCTGCTTCTACTAGTGTTGCACTTTTTTACAACCCACAGTCTCTCTCTGGCTGCAAACTTTAAACTGAGGCTATTTTCACTTCCATGCACACATTCAATGGCTTTACAGACTTGCACTTGCTGGCAGGACATCACACAGTCATTACTTGTAAAGCGACCACTGCTGCACACACATGTTTACTCACTGTTATTGTAGCAACTTGCTGCGATGGGGTAAAATGGCCTACAGCCAGATTTTGAAGGCCTCTGAATGCCAACGGGCGGGCAGTCTCTGCGATCATCGTTTTAACCACAAAATTCACTAATTCCACGATCAATTTGTGGGTTGAGCCCGATTTTAAACTTAAAAGTCACTTTTTGAATGTTTACAGCAATTTGAATCCTTTGCGATGCTCCTCCACTGCCAGTACATGCATTACTCTCTGTCTCCCTCTTGAATGCTGAGGCAGACTCA
This sequence comes from Neoceratodus forsteri, assembly GCA_016271365.2. Taxonomy (NCBI): domain Eukaryota; kingdom Metazoa; phylum Chordata; order Ceratodontiformes; family Ceratodontidae; genus Neoceratodus; species Neoceratodus forsteri. The sequence continues at coordinate 999,293,192 of CM028133.1, forward strand.
GAAGAGCTGGCTGAGGGGCGGGACTAATGGCAAACTGACCAACCACACGATGCCATGCAAATGAGCCTCTTCTTCCTCGCGAGGGCTCCTCTCCTCATGGCGATCGTCGAGCAGTCAAATTCAAACTGTAAAATGCACTTTTTTTTTTCTTCAACTGACTCCACGGCGGGAGCCCATTTCAACCATGTAACTTTGCCATTAACTCTGCAATCTCTAGCTTTGCACAGAAAGCATTTCTAACGTCCAGGGCATAATTTCTCTGTTGCTACCCCATGTCTTCCACACTTTTCTTCACAGAAATTCATTTTAAAAGCATTTCAAATGTCCAGGGCATCATTTCTCTGTTGCTATCCCAAGTTTTCCACACTTTCCTTCACAGAAATTCATTTTAAAAGCTGACAAAAACGCTGTAAACAATTTTGATGATGCAAGACAAGGGCACACTCTTTGGCTCCTTGGTAAACAGTTGGCATTTTTTAAACAGCAGCACAAGATTCACAGCACACAGCAACACACTAGGGAAATTGCTTCAGCTTTTTTGGGCTACCCACTGCCAGATAGCCAAAATGCTAGCCCACTTGCCCAAGCACCTTCCTTCCCGAACAAATCCAAAGCGGTGCCTCCATTTTTGTAACCCCTCACCCCTGCCTTTTTACTAAAATTACAGGTAGCATGCTGTTGGCGTTAGCAGCAATACCTGGTGGGGACCTGGGTTCAGGAGGATGAGGTTACCTGGCACAAGGGACCTAGGTTTGGCTACTCTGCACAGGGCACCCAAGTAAATCCAAATACAGGAAGCAATAACTGTAATGTCCAGAACCAGGATTGGGATTTTTCAGTGTGGCTTTTATTCATAACTAGCTGAACATAACAAAGCATAGATGGACCCCCAAAGGGCTACATTCACTGTAAATGCAGATTAGAGACTACAAGGCGGTCCACTTGAAGAATGAACCCATTTCTACTGCTGTCTGGCTCTGGACCCACCAGGCACTCAGCCCGAACTTGCATGCGCTTTGGATACACAGCCTAACTGGCCGGGCTACCCTGCAGGCCACTTGACTGACGGTCCATTTAAAGAATGAACCCAATTTACTTGTTGTGGCTCTCCACACCACTTAGAGTCTGTGACTCCTAGATAGATTTGTTTTCTTACTTCCTTCAGACTCCCATCAAACAAGGAGAATATTTTCCCAAGCTGTGGCTCCCCACACCACTTAGAGTCTGCGACTCATAGAGAGATTTGCCAATTTGCAACCCACGTCTGGGTACCTACCTCATCACTGGCCAGGCGCATGAGGCAAGTAGCAATCACAGTAGAAATCCATAGAGGTGGACCTGGCTACTAAAGATGGGGGGTGTTCCCACCTACAGCTCCCACAGCCCATACCCGACCATTTCTCTGGACAAACAGAAACTTAAACTTTGAAATGTAGATTAAACGGCGGATGACCTGAATCACCCCCTCTACAACATTACTTGAAATCCATTCAGACTTTAAACTTTTAAACTACTCCATTTGTTTGTCCTAGTACAATAGGCCTCCCAAATAGTAGTTCACATCCCAGCTTTTCTTCATATTTTCCAAACTGAAGAAACATATTGTTTGCCCTCTCAAATAGAGCAAAACACTCACCCTTTCATTGCAGGTGCCCCACAGGCGAAGTACCACTTCTTTCATTGTTATAATACCAGAACAGAAACTGTAAAAAGGCAGCTTTCTTCTGTAGAGGAAATTAGGGGATTGCCCCTGGAACCCACAGAGGGGCTTCTCTCCCCAGAGGAAGGGGGCACTGAGACCTGGACAGCGGTCTCCACCACTTTAAACTGGACTCTAACTTTCTCCCAAGGAGGTAAAGAGAAAACACTTCCTTCTCCTTCAAAACAAAACAGTAGACTGACTTTGAAAACTCCCAAAGTTCTAACTCACTCCCTGTACTGCAGATTCCAATGTGGCTTATACAGCTGCAACAGTTCTATGGTGATGTCATCTCTCAGTCTCAGCTGTGACTGAGACAGAGTGAGATAGTGTGAAACCCATTTAACTGGAAGTTTCACAAGCTGCCTTCCCTGCCTACCATTAGGTCTTACTGGGATTCTAGTAACCCCGGGTAACAAGGGGGTTACAATAGTTTTCCTTGAAGGCATCATTTCTTGGTGTTTAGTATATAGAAATTTTGAGTTATCCAGGAAGCTATCAAAATTGCCTACTCTTGTATTTTTATGACACGTGAGCAGGATCTCAGTTGTTGGGAATTTAGAGGCTAGATCATCTAAGATTTTTCTGAGTGTTTCCCACACCTTATAATTAAAATAATTTGGATGCTGCTGGAGGGCTACATCCATTAATAATGGGTAACTTGGTCTCAGAATATTCCATGGTTGCCACCAGAAAGTGGATAGGTTGATAAATAAGTTTAGTATTTCTGAATGGAACAATTTTGATGTCTGTAGGAAGCACCCCCCCGAAAAGCTATCAAGTTTACTTTCTCTTGTTCCAGGCTGATGATATAATTGAAATCCATTGATGACAATACTTGCTTCATCATCATGCCATGATTGCTGGAAACAGACAACCTGGACATTGGAAACAAAACTCATCCAGTCTGTATCTGAAAATTGTGAGGCAATACCTGGAACATTCCATGATATAAATACAATCCCACTAATATTATTAATATTAGAGTCTAGATGTCCCTGTTCAGATACCATTACATCACTGGCCATATTAGATAGATAGATAGATAGATAGATAGATAGATAGATAGATAGATAGATAGATAGACAGACAGACAGTCAGACAGGCAGAGAGACAGACAGACAGACAGACAGACAGAGAGAGAGAGAAATAGATATATATTTTATTTATATAGCACCCCTCTTCAGGGACTCAATGCACTTTACATTACAAATTTTAAAACACAAAAAAGGTAACAATACACAAATCCAATTCATAATAAGGAACACAATACATTTAAAACCAATTATTACAGTATATAACATATGGAGTAAAATGAACGCCAGCACAGGCTACTCAGAGTTTACTAACAGTCCTGAATGTGGTTTGCCACAGTGCCTCAGTGCATCACAGTTTCATCACAAATTGGAAGCAAGTCCTCATTTAAAGGTGCAAGCAGTGCTTCATTTTATTTAATTAAAGTGCACAATACTTTCATGTAAGCTGCTGCCCCCTCCTCAGTGGTATAAAACCTTCTAATGCATTTCATGCCCCTTGGCGCTTTATCATAGGATGACATATCCATATACCAATACCAATTAAATACACAGGGCAGGATTCACAAAAATGATGTGCTCAGTGCATCTCAGCTGTCCTGGCACAGGGGAGATGTGCTGAGTACAAATTGGGCAATTCACATAGGAGGTGCAGGGAGAAGCCCGCAGCGCATCCCCTCTGTGAATAGCACAGGTGCACCCAGCCCAGGATGCCCCAGAGCATCCCAGGCTGTGCAGGAGCATCCCTCATTTCAGGCTGTGAACCCATTGGGGCAGGGCATCTCAGGATGCCCTGCACCCAGAAACGTAATTCACAGACGGGGCATGTAAATGAGGCCATTAGGCATGCATGGTGCAATGGTGCCATTAGCATGACATTATAGCCCCATTTGCATTGTGCCTGCAGTGATGCTCCAGCAGAATGCACCAGCCTGTAGCCACCCCCCCTCCCTGGCCCAACCCCAGCCCAAGACATGCCACTCCCGGCAGCAGTAAAGAAATGATGCACCCCAAGCCCCCATACATTAGCGCTCCCAGCGGCAATGCGTGAAATGACACCCCGCGAGGCTCCGTGTAGTGCCGCTCCTGGCAGCAGTAAAAGAAACAATGTCACCCCTGAGCCCCAGTATGATGCAGTTTCAGGCTGTACAATAGCTGTAATTCTCAAACAGCTCTGTCGTGAGGTTGCCGTGGTGGTGTGCTTGAGGGTGGTTGAGCTGCCTGCCGAAAGGGACCCTGCTGGAGTGGGGAGAGGGTGGGTTGGGGGTGCTTAGGGTCTGTCTTCACCAGCTGACTGCCGCAGAAGGTGGCTTTACCGAGGGCTTGGGGCTTGGAAGGGGGTTCAGCTTTTCATTCACTGCTGCTGGGAGCAGCATCATACAGGGGCTCGGGGGACGTGTCATTTTGTTTACTGCCACTGGAAGAGGCATCATAAAGGGGATCAGGGGAGTGACATCATTTCTTTTACTGCTGCCAGGAGTAACATTGTACAGGGGCTTGGGGGGTGCATCTTATCTCTTACAGCTGCCAGGAGAGGCATTGTATGGGGCTTGGGGTGGGGGGCACACTGGACTGCCAGGGTGGGTGGGCTGCCATGCTGCTGCCTGCAGTGTGGCAGCCTGCCAGTAGGTGGCCACCTACTTAATTCTAGTTTTTTAGACTTATCTTTCTGTGATGCATCCCCGGACTTGCCCTGGGGTTGCGCCATAGACTAGGGCTGTGAATGGGGTTGCTCCCGGTATGCATGGCCACACCCCAATCACAGCCCCTCCAGATGCATCTCATAGCATCACTGGTGGTATGCGGCACATCTGGGATGTGCTGGTGCATCGGGGTTGCACTGGCACATCAGCACCCTGCCTGAATCACCATTGGGCACATTTTGGAGACGTCCCGGTGCATCTCAGATGCGCTGGGTGCGTCCCTTCTGTGAATCCTGCCCACAGTGTTTAAAGTGACAGTGCAAAAACATTTAAAAAGAAAGATATTCTTCCTTTTTACAATCATTCTACCATTCAAATGATGTATATTGCACAAGATGGTACATGTTTTTACCAAACAACTAATAAATTCAAACAATATTTCCTATGATTGCATATTATTTAATCTCATTTATTCTTGTCTGTATTTCTCATAGTCATTTTTGCATCTTAAATGCACACTATATGTAGCTTTTATGTTCTCCATATTTACACTTTTTTAAGTTAATGTTATCATTACCACATCTGTTATTTTTATCTCTCAGTGTCCTCCAGTTCTTTTAACATGGTTTCCCATGAGGATCCACTTTAAGGCCAAATTCATAGCAAACATCCCCATCACGACAGTTTCCATATTCTCTTCACTTTTTCTTGTAAAAAAAGAATGTAATCCTAAATTTCTGGTTAACTTGTGGCAGTCCACTATAGTTTCAAACAAATCAAATCTCTGTCGGGGAATAAATGACTAACCCTTATTGAATGATCCTCTTTCAAACTCGGAAAGGGTTTTGGATGAAATATTGACCACATTGTCTGTTAATATCCTCCTCTCATGTTGCCCCTCAAGTTCCAATCTCTTTTTCCTCTGCTACAATTCTTGCCACTCCTCCTTTTCCTGCTCCCCCATCCGTTTTTTGGTACCTGATTGAAATTTATACGCTGGCTCCATCTCGGGCCTTCCTGGGTCCTCACTGGGTCTGTGTAGTCATTGTGCTCTTCTTCACCTAGATATAATTCTTCAACACTGCTTAGCTCCTCACTTTGTCTTCTATCTTGTGTTGTAGTGTTTTTAAGGATCGGTCTAGTTGATGTACTGCCCTGTGTATCATATTCCGAGATAAACTTCACTTTCTTTCCCCATTCAAAAATAGTCTCTTTAAGATAATCATTGGCATCATGCTCAAACTTAATCTGTTTAATGTCCTGGATTTTCTTATCATACTTAGCCAGGTTCATTTTAAAATGCTGGCATAATTCTTCATATACTGGATGATCGCTATATTTTTTATAGCTATTTCTTTCAACTTAATCTCGTCTTCAGTTTCTTTCTGTATTATTTCATTTTCTTTTTATATGAGCTCAGTGTATTGTTTACTTGTTTTTTATAAAATGGCAGGGTAAAATCATGGAATCTGATTAGATGTTATTTATGTGTAGAATATGGTTTACACATGGCTAAAAAAAGGACTGTGAAGAGTCTGGAAACCAGATCAATGGGCATTTAGAACACAGGCATTTCAGTTAGCCCCCTACAGCCAGAACTGATCTTCCACCACAAACATGGCTGCTACCTTTACAATGTAAAAAAAAACTTCATCTGGGCCCTAAAAATAAAATAACCTAAAATAAAAAGTAAAACAAATTAATTAACTGTAGTTTTCTTGATTATCACACTTTCCTTATGTACATAAACACATTAGAAACAATAAGTATTGTTTTTAGTTTTCACTACAACTGTTTCTTTGCTGACAGTGAAAAGGCCCCCTTCTGTCTTTACCCACTCATCAGTAAACTGTCTTCTTCTTGCCCTGACAGTGAGATAATTCAGTCTCTGGCTGCAACAAAGGCCTTTGTTGTTTCGGTGTACAGAGTGTTAGGAGAGAAACATTCTGCCAATGGAACTGAGCAGAATTTTGAATCCATGAATTCCATGGTAAACATTCTATGATAAACATTCCATATCTTGAATGTGGGGAGAAAAAAACAGGAAGAAGAAAGTAGACAATAATACAATGAGATCAGCATCAATTACATCATTTGTAGTGGGTGGAAGGACTATTTTATCATAAATGTACACAAGTAAATCGATTGTTTCTACATATAAACATGCTTTTCTCAACTGTAAAAAGTTTTAAAAAAAGGAGCCCATTTTATAAGCGCAATGAGGCACTCTGGGATGTGCGTGGAACACATTTTACCGCACGGCTAGTGGCTAAAGTCACTTGACCTTCGGCCTCATGCCTTATTACACCCCTGGCCATGAGGTAAAATATGTTCCACGCACACCCCATCATGTCTTATTGCTTACATGACTAATCTTTTGCCAGTTACCTAAGAAGTCATCCCACTGTTGTCCAAAAGAGGGTTTCTTTAATATTCTTAAGCTTCTCGGCACTCTTTCCACCTCTAATAAGCTCTCAGTGATATTTATTTCCCCAGTACAATCACTTTGTTCCGAAAGCCAGCCATATGAACTGTTGAAAAGTGTGTTTGATATCCATTGGTCTTACCTCTATACTATGGGTCTTTTTTAGTAGCTGTGTGAATGTACTTGTCTCCACTCCAGTATTGGTAAAGATTAAATCCTTAAGCGAGGGGGATTCCCCTTTCGCCAGACCGTGAGTGCTTTCTGCCCTTCCATTCACATCCTTATTTCCACAGGATACCATTCAGCTCTATCGCACTTCCTGGTATGGATACCGTCTGTATGCAAACATGGTAAACTTTCAAAAAATTTTCTAGACATTAATGCAGACGGCCACTGGGTCACTGTATTAGTTCCTTTTTATATTTTTTGAGTTACCCGTGGATGAAGCCCTTGCAGCAAGTAAAGTCTAGAGAGAAAGGTTGGGGCCTGTAACTGGGTACTGTGCTCAGCTCGCAGTCAGGTAATATTAAGAGTAAAATGAATGCCAGCACAGGCTCTTCACAGTTTACTAACAGTCCTGAATGCAGATTGCCACAGTGCATCACAGAGCATCACAAATTGGAAGCAAGCCCTCATTTAAAGGTGCAAGCAGTGCTTCATTTTATTTAATTAAAGTGCACAATACTTCCATGAAAGCTGCTCCCCCTTCTCAGCAGTACAAAACCTCCTAACTCATTTCACGCCCCATGGCGCTTAATCATAGAATGACATATCCACATACCAATACCAATTAAATACACAGTGTTTAAAGTGACAGTGCAAAAACATTTAAGAAGAAAGATATTCTTCCACGTTAAAATCATTCTACCATTCAAATTATGTATATTGCACAAGATGGTTCATGTTTTTACCAGACAACTAATACATTCAAACAACATTTCCTATGGTTGCATATTATGTACCCTCATTTATACATGTCTGTATTTCTCACTGTCATTTTTACATCTTAACATGCACAGCTATATGTAGCTTTTATGCTCTTCATATTTACACTTTAAGGCCAAATTCAGAGCGAACATCCCCATCACATCAGGGGGGGCAGGAAGAGGAGGAGGTGGCAGGAATCGTGGCAGAGGAAAAAGAGGTTGGAACTCAAGGGGCAACATGAGAGGAGGATATTAACAGACAACATGTTCAATATTTCATCCAAAACCCTTTCTGAGGCTTAAAGAGGATCATTAAATAAGGGTTTGTCATTTGTTCCCCGACAGAGATTTGATTTATTTGAAACTATAGTGAACTGCCACAAGTTAACCAGAAATTTAGGATTATGTTCCTTTTTTGCAAGAAAAAGTGATGATAATATGGAAACTGACGTGATGGGGAGGCTTGCTCTGAATTTAGCCTTAAAGTGGATCCTCATGGGAAACCATGTTAAAAGAAGTGGAGGACACTGCGAGATATAATTAACAGAAGTAATGATAACATTAACTCAAAAAAGTGTAAATATGGAGATCATAAAAGCTACATATAGCTGTGCATTTTAAGATGTAAAAATGATTATGAAAAATACAGACATGTATAAGTGAGGTTACAAAATATGCAACCATAGGAAATATTGTTTGAATTTATTAGCTGTTTGGTAAAAACATAAACCATCTTGTGCAATATACATCATTTGAATGGTAGAATGATTGTAAAAAGGAAGAATATCTTTCTTTTTAAATGTTTTTGCACTGTCACTTTAAACACTGTGGGCAAGATTCACAGAAGGGACGCACCCAGTGCATCTGAGATGCACCGGGACATCATTTGAATGGTAGAATGATTGTAAAAAGGAAGGATACCTTTCTTTTTAAATGTTTTTGCACTGTTACTTTAAACACTGTGGGCAAGACTCACAAAAGAGATGCGCCCAGCACAACCAAGACGTGCCAGTGCAAGCCAGTAATGTGCCAAAAGCCGATTCAGAAACAGGGTGAGTGTGCTAGCCCAACCGAGATGCCCTGTGCCGAACAGCATGTGTCAGAGGTCCAATGTAATGACATGCAGCACATATACAGGGGGTGTACCTATGCATACACAGCGCAACCTGATTCACAGTGCAGAACCATGGTGCATCTATAAGGCAACTACAGCGCAAAGCCATGATGTGCCATAGAAAGATAAGTACAAAAGGAGACTTATGTCCAGCACACCTGCAGGTTGTGAATGGAACAACCTCAGCAGCACACAACCAGAGCCAGAGGGGAAGAGGAAGAGGAAGAGGAAAACAGAAAGAAGGAGAGACACAGCCAGCCAGCAAGCCAGCCAGGCAGCACACCAAGCAAGAGGGCCACACAGACAGCAGAAATGAACCCAGAAGCAATCACCATAGCTGGTGCACAAATGAGGAGGAGGAAGCAGGGCGCAGAAAGGCACCATAGGTGGCCAGCATCATGGCGGTATCATGCCCAGCTGTCCTACGAGCAACTCACAGAGGTGAAGACATTAGGGCAATACTGCCTCAACAGGGCCATGCGGAGGTAGCTCTGTAAGCTGTGCCATGATGAGATGCAGGCATCCACCGCACGAGGTAAAGCCATCTCGGTGGAGACCATGGTGACAATGGACATGTGCCTGTTCACCACAGAAACATTCCAGAGGCCTACTGGGGACACCACTGGCATATCACAGGCCTCTACATCCCACCTCCTCACACAGTTCCTCACCGCACTGCCACCACATGCTTCAGAATACATCCATTTACCCAGCACGCAGGCAGAGAGGACAGAAGCCATGCAGGGGTTCTACATGGTGGCACGCATGCCAGGTGTCATAGGGGCCATCGACTGCACCCATGTGGTGATCTAAGCACCACCTGGTGAGGAGGCAATTACATACATCAACTGGAAGGGTACCATTCCGTGAATTGCCAGGTGGTGTGCTATGTCAGAGGGCACATCACCAGTGTCAGCGCCACACACCCTGGGAGTGCACACGATGTATTCATATGGCACCAGTTGGCACTCTGCATGAGGTCTGAGGATGGGGACATCCCAAGTGGCCATCTGATAGGTACATGTGACAGGCGCTGACAGCACAGGGGGGGCACCAAGGCCGGGACACATGGGGTGGGCAGTGGGCAGTGTGATGCAGACAAATGGGCCCTGGGAAAGCAGGGATGTGAAATGGTACAGAGGTGGACACAGGGTGGCATGCAAGTACTGTGCACCACACGACAGACAGGAGCATGCAGGAGCAGCCGTGGTAGAAATGCAGGACTGCCAGGTATGATGATGCACAGGCGGGAGAGTAGGACAGGGGCACACAACACAGAGGGTGGGGATGAGGACAGGGCACAAGCTACAGTGTAACCCAATGTACTAATGGACACACTTCTACCCCCCACAGGAGATGCAGCATACCCACTGAGGCCCTGACTCCTCACCCCCATCCAATGACCCAGAACAATGGTGGAGGAATGCTACAATGAGGCACACATCGCGACACGTGCCATCATAGAGCAAGTCTTCGGCATGTTGAAGATGCAATTCTGGTGCCTGTGTCGGTCAGGTTTTGCCCTACAGTACAGCCCTGAGAAGGCCTGTGGCATATTCCTGGTCTGTTGTATGCTACACAACATGGCCCATGACCGTGGGATATCTGTTGAGGCTAGTGAGGGTGTCAGTTCTAGGGAGGAGGAGGGGGTGGGGGAGGAAGCAGACAGGGCACCCCCTGAGGGCCAGGGATGTGATTCCGGGCAAGGATGCAGAGATCCGTGGCTGGCAGAGAAGGCACGGGAATACCACATGCATGAAGTGGAGGAACATTTCAGGCCCCACAGGTGGGTATGCAGGTATGTATGCATGCAGGTGTGAGCACCACGGTGTAGGGACTGCATGTGTGGGTACAGTGGACACTGGATGCTGCACAGTGGTGCACTCACAGGTGCACGCACATGGTGGGAGACACACAGACACCGGACTTGCATCAACCCAGCACCACCCACGCCAAGTCACAGATGTCATGGATCAGTGTGCACTGCAGCCTGCACATGGACACTGCAGGCACTGGAATACACTCATCATTCCCATGACACATGGTACAACAGTGGTACACACAGACACACTTGACAGCCTGCACAGGTAGCACAGGGTGGTGCCAGGAACTCTGTGGGTCAGGCGACTGCCACTCACACTGCCACTGGCATCACCCACAGGGCATCCAGTATGCAAGGGTGTGCCAATCCGCCACCACAGGCCTGTGGACATGGGCATCACAGGGTGCCCCCCCGACTGCCATGGACACAAGGCAGTCGTGGGGGCACCCTGTGATGCCCATGTCCACAGGCCTGTGGTGGTGGGTTGGCACACCCTGCCATGCCATGGACACAAGGGTGGCCTCTGCCACAGCTGATGGTGGTGGGGCTGCCATCACTGGCCACAGGGGGTGTTCCCAGTGACCCCGCAGGGGTGCTGCATTGAGACTGTGGATAGGTGCCCAGTGGTGTGGCCATATAACGCCCACCAGCCAAGCCATGGATGGTGGGTGTGGAGGCCAGTGGTGATGGAGTCAGCAGCAGGGAGCTTACCTAGATCTGCCACTGGGTTGTACAGGATGTGCTCCTGGGCATCTGACTGGATGCACGATGTCCATGACGTTTTGTGATGGAGCCACCGCCTCCGCAGCTGCTGCAATCCACCCCAGAGCTGCGGTCATGCCCACTCACAAGATCCGTGTCTCTGCCAGCATCTGTGCATGCCACACAGCCACAGACTCATGCTCCTGGACCATGATGGCCCTGTGACTCTGGAACTCCACACAGAGGGCCTTCTGCCCCTCCACAGTCTCCCGCAGCAGGTCAAGGTAGGCCCCCATGTCATCGGCAGGTGATGCAGCATGGTGCCATCGCTGACGATTGGGGGATGGTACAGCCTGACCAGGTGCATCCACCTTCTCTTTGGCCCTCCTGTGGGCATTGTTCCAATGCTTGTGGCACTCTTGGACTGTGTGGTTGTATGGTGCAACTGCATTCACCTGCCGGGCTGCCTCCTCCCAACCTTCCGCACACGCCGTCTGGCTGCCTCCCCTACCAGTGAGGATGTCCAGGCATTGGTGGCATGCTTCAATGAGCACCTTCTCCTCATCCTTTCTGAAGTTGGGGTGCTGCCTGCTAGCAACACCTGTTTCCTCCGACATACTGGCTGCTATAGGGAGGAAGCATCCATGTGTCACTCACGTCTGTGGGTACACATGTTACTGCTTCCATCTCCCTCAGTCTTTTGCCCCCCCATGGTCTGTGACGCTGTTGTTCTTGGCCGTGGTCTGTGGGTGGCCAGCCTAGCACAGGTGGCCATGCACCATGTTACGTGGTCCATGGGGGACACTGCACATGCCATGTATGCCACCCAGTCCACAGCTGGGGGAACAGTGCAGGAGGGGCACACTGTGCTGTCTGCCATGGTCATTCTTGTCTCAGAACAGGACAATCAGGAGCTTAAAGGGCACACAGGCAGAAAGTAAGGAGAGAGAGAAAAAAACAGATGAAAGAATAAGGATTGCAAACAGTTAAGGGGTCAGAAATAAGACATGATTGGAGTGGTGCAGTGCAGTGGCTGTGGAGCAGCAGTTTTCCGGGAGATATTCTGGAAGATGCAGTGTTGTCCCATCTGCAGGCACCTCTCTGGGCTGAGGGAGGAGGTTGCTCATCTCCAGGCTGAGTTGGCCAGGATTTGTGGGACCTCCTCTTCCATCCAGGAACCACCAGTGCCACTGCCGTTGCCTCAGAGGTTGCCAAGAAAGAGGAGCGGTTGGACCACAGTGGGCTCAGGGAGGGTGAGGGTGGTGGAACAGAGGCACATCCCTCCAGTTGTACCTCTCCACAATTCCTATGCCATTCCTGCAAAGTGTGGTTCCTCTATGGAGGCACCTACAGTGGAGACCAAGGAGGATGCTGGGAACCTCCACAAAGGAGACCCACAGGAGGGTGGCAGGGGACCCTGCAGGGGAAGGAAACAACTTCTGGTGGAAGACTCCATTGTTGGGAAGGTAGAACTTGGAAAGGAAGGGGAGAGGAAGGTAAGGTGCCTGCCTGGCGCCATGGCTTGGAAGGACAGGGAGCGAATCCTCAGGATTGCTGGAGCAGCTGCACAGGGGAGGGAGCTGGATGTCATTGTCCACCTAGGGATAAATGACCTGGCTAAGAAAGGGATTAGAGAAGTGCAAGAAGAGTTTGTGGAATTGGGAAGGGGTCTTAGTCAAGTAGCATGCACGGTAACCTTCTCGGAGGTGCTACCCATCTATGGCATAGGAGAGGCTAGGGTGTTCTGTACCATGGGATTCAATCAGTGGTTGAAAAACTGGTGTGGAGCTCAGGGATTTGGCTTCATTGGGGACTGGGGGTCCACCTGGAGTGATGCAAGCCTATACTGGCATGATGGGCTGCATCTGTCCGGGAGGGGAACCAGGATCCTAGGTGATAGGTTTAAATGCTTCATTGGTAAGCTTTTAAACTAGCCAAGGGGGGAGGCACTGGAAAGGAGCTGGAAAATCCTAGACCCCCCAAACAATCATGGTAGTAAGTGTGGCAAACACCAACATGGAGGTGTCGATAGGGAGAAGGGCAGGGGTAAATGGAGAAAGTGACAAAAGCAAGAAGGACAGGGATGGGGCAAAAGGGGGTAAGGCCATCAGGAAATGGAGGGTAATGAGTACCAATGCCCCTAGTCTGGGCAACAAGCTCCTGAGCTGGTGGCCTTAATGGAAGAGGGATGCCTGGATATCAGGAGCAGTCACAGAAACATGGACACAGAGAACCATGACTGGATGTTAACATACCAGGATACATAACTTACAGGAGAGACAGGCAGGGGAGAAGACGGGGAGGAGTAGCTCTCTATGTAAAGGAAGGGATAAAAGCAACTGAACAAAAGAGTAAAGAGGGAGGAGAGGAGGCACTGTGGGTCACCTTGGAGACTGGAAAGGGCACCACAATCCGCACAGGGGTTGTGTACAGACCCCCATGTCAGGGGGAAGGAATGGACAAGGCTATGATGGAAGGCATTCTTAGAATGGCAGAGAAAGGGGAGATACTGTTGATGAGATACCTGAATATGCCAGATGTTAACTGGAGCACATTTGCTGCAGCCACATCCAAAAGCAGGCCATTTTGCGCCTACAGGTGGCAGGCATTAGACAAGCTAGTTTGGAACCCACTGCGTGAGGGAGCAATCTTAGACCTCGTGCTCTCAACGGGGCAGTGAGAGGATCTCACATCTAGAAGTAGGTTGCCATCTGGGGACAAGTGACCATCAAACAGTGTGGTTCACGTTAAACTCAGCTACAGAGTCAAGCCATACAAAAGTGAGGGTACTGGACTTTAGGAGGGCTGACTTTGGCAAGATGGGAGAGAGTGCCTCAGAAAAGCACTAGCAAACAGGCTAGAAGGAGGTGTGGAGCAACAATGGGGAATTATCAAAACTGCCATCACAGAGGCAACAAGCCTTTGTGTGAAGCAAATAAACAAATCAAAATGAAAGAAAAAGCCACTATGGTTCTCAAGAGGTGGCTGTGAAAGTCAGGAGGAAAAGATAGCATTCCGGAGTATAAGGAAACACAGAAGGAGCAGGACAGAGAGCTGTACCAGTTAAGGCAGAAAGAAGCAGGGAGGGAAGTCAGAATAGCAAAGGCCCAAACTGAGGAAAAGATAGCCAACTCAGTTAAGAAGGGGGATAAAACCTTTTATAGGTACATCAGCGAGCGTAGAAAGACAAAGGGAGGGATAGTGAGACTGAATAGAATGAACGGTGGGTGGGCAGAGGGGGACAGTGAAAAGGCAGAAATACTGAACAAATATTTCTGCTCACTATTCACAAAAGAGGAGGGGGAAGTGCCTAATCCAATTAACAGAAGCACTTTTGATACGGGGGTCGATCCCAGTCCTTTCACAGAAGAAAGGGTTCTGCAAGAACTCCTAAAACTGAAGGTGGACAAAGCAATGGGCCCTGATGGAATTCACCCCGGAATTCTAAAAGAATTAAGGAAGGAACTAGTGAAACCACTGGCTACTCTTTTAATAAATCATGGGAGGATGGTGTGATACCCGAGGACTGGAGGAAGGCGGATGTGATTCCCTTCACAAAAGTGGGACCAAGACAGAGGCAGGAAACTACAGACCTGTCAGTCTGACCTCTGTGGTAGGAAAGTGATGGAGTCACTTCTGAAGGAAAGAATAGTTGAGTACCTAGAGGTCAGTGGAGCACAGGATCCAAGGCAGCATGGGTTCACAGCGGGAAGGTCATGTCAGACGAATCTAATAGATTTCTTTGACTGGGTGACCAAAGTAGTAGACCAGGGAGGGCTGTGGACATGGCCTACCTAGACTTTAGCAAGGCATTTGACACAGTCTCACACAAAAGATTGATAGTCAAATTAACCAGCCTGGGAGTGGGTCCCAGGGTGGTAGCCTGGGTAAAACATTGGCTGGACAACAGGACACAGAAGGTAATTGTAAATGGAGTCCACTCTGAAGAATGGGAGGTTACTAGTGGGTACCGCAGGAGTTCAGATTGGGTCCAGTCCTTTTAATGTCTTCATCAGTGACATTGCAGAGGACTGGAAGGAAAAATATGCCTTTTGCAGATGACTCAAAGATCTGCAACAGGGTTGATACACAAGGAGGCGTGGAAAGGATGAAAAGGGACTTGGCAAGGTTGGAGGAATGGTCAGACGTATGGCAGCTAGGATTCAATGCAAAAAAGTGCAAAATAATGCACCTGGGAAACAAGAACCCAGGGGAAGAATACACAATGGGTGGGGAGGTAGTAACAACAACAAAACAGGAAAGGGACCTGGGGGTCATCATATCAGATGACCTTAAGGTTAGCAAGCAATGTGAGAAGGCAGTAGGGAGGGCCGGGGGTATACTGGGATGTATAGGGAGAGGCATCAGCAGCAGAAAACAGGAAGTTGTTATCCCTCTGTACAGACAGTTGGTGAGACCCCATCTGAATACTGTGTCCAGTTCTGGAGACCCCATCTCCGCAAGGACATAGACAGGATAGAGGCAGTCCAGAGGAGGGCAACTAAAATGGTGCATGGTCTGCAAGAGAAGCCGTATGAGGAGAGACTAAAGGAGCTTAATATGTATACCCTTGAGGAAAGAAGGGAGAGGGGGGACATGATAGAAACTTTCAAGTACCTCAAGGGAATCAACAAAGTCCAAGAGGGTAGCATCTTTCAGAAAAGAGACTTGCAAGAACAAGAGGACACAATTTAAAAGATAGAAGGAGGGCGGTTCAGGGGCAATGTGAGGAAGTATTATTTCACAGAGAGAGTGGTGGATGCATGGAACAGCCTTCCTGAGGAAGTTGTGGGGTCTAAAACTGTGGGAGAATTCAAGAATGCATGGGACAGACATAAGGCAATTCTTGGGGGGGGGCAGGAAGATATAGGCTGTTGGTTAACTAGGATCTGCGGCCTATCCTGTAGGTAGGGAAATGGGCAGACTAGATGGGCCTAGCGGTCCTTATCTGCCGTCAAAGTCTATGTTTCTATGTTTCTATGTTTCTATGTCATGTCCTGGTACCTCTGCAGCATGTGAGCCGCCACTGTGGTACCACTTCCATCTGGGAGACACCATGCGATGGCACGCAGGCAGGGGCTATGGACATTTGTAATAACCATGGTGCAGCTGACAGCGGTGTGTGCGGCATGATGATGCTGCCATTGTGCCTGCATAGGCACCGCTGTGTGCCTTGGACCAACCCGTTGCACATTGCTACATTCACCACATATTGCCAGTGTCACCCAGTCACACGTACCTCCCCAGTGTCCCTGTGTACAGTGGACGGCTCCTCTGTTGACTTAGCATGCCCTGCCTGTTCCACAGTGCACTGCCTTGGCCCACTGATGACCATATTATCACTCAGCAGAACTGCGTCATACATGCTGGGATGTATACATCCCGGTTCATGAACAGCCATTGTGGACATGACAGGGAACAGTCCATTGGTGCTCTGTGCACTGTCTGTACTTCCCCGCTGCTGTATTCCATGTTATGGCCATGAGTTCCACATATTGGTAGTAATGGTTCCACATCTGGGGTACTGGAGCATTGCCTGGTGTGCATGCACACAGTCAGTCACCCCAGTCTGTGCTGTTGCCCTATAACAATGGCTGTGTACTCACCCTCAAAGCACTGACTCCTCTCAGTGACCTGGTCTCAGCCTGCTGAATTGGGAGCATTTATGGCTCAGGGCATGTAAATGAGGCCTGAGCCCCTGGTAATGAGATGCCAATCAGCTGAGATGCCCATGCATGTTGGATGAGGCTGTTTTGGGCACATTTTATGTGAATTGCACAATTGCTCCCAGCTTATCTCACTTTACATGGAGCATCTGTGGGATGCACCGATGGCCGTACAGTGCATCTCTGGCACGTGCGTGTATCAGTAGGCCCATGTTCCTGTATCAAGGGTATTCTAGATGGTGCTTCTGTTGTACTTGCATGGTCACCGTGTCCAGTGGTGCATATCCCATGATGCACCATTCTACTGCTAACCCGATGCACTGTTGCAGGCCTGCTAGCCATGACGCTGTGTAACCTATCAAGCAGGGTGTTCCACTATATGCCGTCCATGCTGCACTGTGCTTGTAGTGCCCATAGATTGCACACAGCTCATCACACATGTGCAATCAGGTCCTGGCCTTACCACACCATTGCGGACTGCATTGTGCATGCACGGGAATGTTGCCTTTGACCTACTGCACTTCATGCTCAGTGCACACTGTGCTGCATGTGCCTCAGTGTTTCACGTGGCACATAATGACCACTCAACTGCACATTGCCTTGTTGCACCTTGCCACTGTCATTTGCCATTGTATTATGTCTAAGGCAGGGAGACAGGCACCTAGGCCATGAACTGGTCACAGGTGGAGCTGCTACATCTGGTGGCACTTGTCATGTCTATGGAGGGGTGTCTGTTTGGCCAGGATGACCTCCATGAGCCCAGGGCCCAGGTGTGGACCTCATTTGCTGCTAGACTTGTGTGCCATAGAAGGGGAGCAGTGCTGGCATCATTATGGTAACCTCTAGAGGTGGGACCCGGAGAGGCTGGCACAGCTGCAGTGCTGTGCACACAGGGGTGCACTGCCAAGACCAGGTAGGAGTTGTTCATCTGGCTCATTTTGTGGTGCGTGCTGGGTGATTGTGTCAAGGCCCTCATGGGGCACCCTCATGGGTCTCACAGCATCCTGTACACACGGCAGTCGCTGCACCTGTCCAGTGCTGCCATACAATGTGTGCCATGAGGGGGCGCTGGGCATGGCTGTGTTAGCCTACGGGCCGCTGGATGCTTCATGGCTGGTTACCACTGTCTGCTGCATGGACACAGGCTGATGAGGGGGAGGCACTGTGGCACTGCATCCTGCACTGTGGCAGTGATCACTCATAGTGCTGTCTGTTGTGCTTTGCAGGACCAGATGCCAGGCAGCGGGCCATGGACGCAGCTGAGGTGTGAATGTGAAGGATCATGGGTGTCAGGCCTGGTGCCCTTCCAAGGACAGGTGAGCACTGCATTCTGCTATTGCTCCATTTCGGATGCTGTATGGTTACTGGTGGGTGGGGGTGTTGTCCACGTTCAGGCCCTCAGTGTGTGTTCTTTCTATCATTGCTGTAGGTCTCCAGGATTGCTATGCTGTGTCTAGAGGTGATGCCCCTGTTGACATGGACCGGGGGATCCATGTGGCCATCTGGGCAGCCCTGCACCCACTGTCCGGGACTGTTCAGCATCTGTCAGCTGCTCTGCATGGTGTCCTGCTGCGTCTTCCAGTCCGGGGTCGTGCTGCCAGGGTGGTGCGTGGCAGGGCATGGTGACACTAGTGGCCCCCTGCCTCTTCCTGGGGCCATCCCTTGTACATGGTTAGTGTTCACCACCCACTGTTACAGTCCCTTTCCTGTCCTCCTTCCTATCCCTCTACCTCCCTTTCCCCTTTTGGTATTGTTGTTGTTGTTTGTTATACATATCTGTTGTACAGTTTTTTATGATCTTAATGTTTTATAAACATTTTTTCACAGCACTTGTGTCCATGGGTGTGATTGTTCCAGCTCTGTTGTTGCTCCTCATTCCCTGCTGACCAGCTTCACTTGCTCTGCATTACTCTCCTGTGTGGCTACGGGGCATCCAGCTTGCCCTGGCACATCTCAGGCTGCACCGGCCATCTACAGTTGCGCTGTTGTGTTTCATGGTGATTCACCGTGGGGATGTGCTCGGCGCTTCCCACTGCACATGCCTCTGTGAATGGCTCTGTCTCTGCTCAGCACATCTGATTTGCACTGGTGCATTTGTGATGCGCCAAGCACATCCTCTTTGTGAATCCTGCCCTGTGTATTTAATTGGTATTGGTATGTGGCTATGACATCCTATGATTAAGTGCTGAGGGTGTGAAACAAGTTAGAAGGTTTTATACTGCTGAGGAGGGGGCAGCAGCTTACATAAAAGTATTGTGCCCTTTAATTATGTAAAATGAAGCACTGCTTCCACCTTTAAATGAGGACTTGCTTCCAATTTGTGATGCACTGAGGAACTGTGGCAATCTGCATTCAGGACTGTTAGTAAACTGTAAGTAGCATGTGCTGGTGTTCATTTTACTCTTAATATTAGCTGACTGGTGAGCTGAGCACAGCACCCAGGTGCAGGCCTAAACCTTTCTCTCTCTCATATAACATAGTAATTAAAAACCAGTGAATGCCTGGTGAAATAACAAGGTTTTTAATCCCTCTTTAAAGGATTCCACTGAGAGTGCCTCCCAAAGTTGCTGAGGAAGAGAGTTTCAAAGGGTGGGTGAAGCCACTAAAAAAGCTTGATCAACAGAGTTCCACAGCCTCACCCTAGGAACACTGAGGAGGCAACCCTCGGTGGAATAAAGAGTCCTGAATGGGCAGCAGGGCACAAGGAGATCTTGCATGTAGACTTGTCCCGACTATGTATAGCCTTATAGGTCAGTAATCTGACCTTGAAGATAATCCTCCATCTGACTGGCAGCCAGTGCAGTTCACAGAGGATGAGCGTAATATGATCAGACCTTCATATGCCCAACAATGGTCAAGCCACCTGTGTAGCTGTCAGAGGTTACCTCCAGAAAACCCCAGGTAAAAGGCATTGCAGTAGTCCAGTCTAGATGTGACAAAAGCATGTACCAGTGAGGACAGGTCCTCAGGTGGTAGAAGGTGTCAGATCCGGGCAATATTCCTCAGATAATAAAATCCACTCTTAAAGATGACTGACACCTGAGCATCAGACATTCCGCTGTCATTGAGGATTATGTCCAGATCCTTGACCTACTTGGATGGGGCCAGATGTACCCCCCAGAACAAGACTGGAGGGATTACACTGTTCCCATCCCCACCATAACAACCTGGATCCACCACCAGCACCTCAGTCTTGTCTGGGTTGAGATTTAACCTGTTATGAGACATCCAAGCCTAAATTTCAGTAAGGTAGCTGTTAAGCATGGAATCCACCATCTGGCTACCCACTGCACAGGACAGGTATAGCTGGTTCTAATTGGCATAGCAAAGAAAAGCCAGCCCATACCATCTGATGTCCCCCAATGGCAGCATGTATACAGTGAACAACAATGGCAACAAGACTGACCCCTGCAGAACTCCACAGGTCAGGGGCTTCAGATTAGATGAAGAAAGTCCCATCACCACCTTGCTTGTCAGGTATGACCTAAACCATTGGATGACTGTACTTGATAGGCCACACAAAACCGCAACTGGTCGAGCAGCACCTTATGGTCCACTGCATCAAATGCTGCCATGAGATCCAGTAGGATTAAGATGGTACATTCTGTCCTGTCTCTCGCAATCAGGAAGTCATTCAGCACCTTCACCATAACAGTCTCTATGCTATGCCCGGCACTAAACCCAGATGAAAAACCTCATATGTAGAGGAGGAGGAGGAGGCAACGTGGCCCTCAAGCTGAATGGCCATCACCTTTTCTATAACCTTCCTTAAAAATGGGAGGTTATAGACTGGTCTGTAGTTGCCGAGGATGTCTGGGTCCAATGAGGACTTCTTTAACAGAGGTCTAACCAAGGCATCTTTTAAAACCAATTTGAAGACCACATTCCTCAAGTAACTCTGAAAGATCTCAGCAACCCCAGGTCCAATCAGGACCAAATATCTGACCAAAATTCCAGTTGAACCCAGGTCGCTATCACAGTGTGTTGACCATAACCTCGAGACAACCTCCACCACCTCCTCCACCCCAACTGGGTCAAACTCCACCCAGACAAGGGGAGTGCTATGGCACGTCATAGAATGAGCCCCACAGTCCCTAAGAAAAACACTGGAGGAGACATCTGACCTGATGGAGGACACCTTGTTGGCAAAGAACAGAGCAAACTTTTCACATCAGAGACAGGCTGGATGTAAAAGCCCATCAACCATGCAGAAGAGCAGAGCCGGTCTGTTCTTTGTTGAAGTAATCTCCCTTGACAGGAAAGCTGTCTTCTTATGGGAGATTGCCTCCTGATAGTCCTTGTAATGGGACTTCAGGCCCAACCTGTTCTCCAGCATGCCAGAACCCCTCCTGTGCCTCTCTAACCCCTGACCCCTGATCTTCAACTCTTGCAGCTCCTCATAAAACCAAGGATATCTTCGATGAGAAGATAGGGGTTGGATACAGACGGGTATGATAGAGTCTAAGGCTACAATGACGGCATTATTATATGCTACCACTGCTTCCTCCTGCCCCATTGCACAAGCAGCCCTCACCCCTCATAGGTCTAGTACAGCTGATACTCCCTCTGGGGACTATACCCATAATGGGCAGTACCAGACCATCTCCACAGAAGCAGGGACTCCTAGTGTTATCAGTATCATAGAGGCAGCCATGATAGCCTGCCAAAACCATAAATCTGTTGTTCAGAGCTACAGTATGGGGTTATTGACTGGAGGCTAATTTTCACTGCAGTAGACATTTTCTCTTGCCACTCTGGGTTTAATATCAAGTGCAAGATTCTTTGAGGGCAAAACATAAAGACCCATGCTGTCCATAATGCTGTTTTTTCTAAGATTCTATCAGCCACTTCTTTATTTTTAAGCACTATCACGACTGCTTCCTCTGCTATGATATGTCTTAAGAACACATATTTTCCCCAGATATATACCCCAAAATTTACTCAAGAAGTTACAAAACGACTCACGTAGGCTGGCATTATTTTCCTATGTAGGTTTTGTAGCTCAAACATCATGAAGGACACTGGGGAATCCTGGGATAGTTCCCTCAGATTCCTAGATCAATTGAAAGCTGTCCTATTGGAAAGACCATGGATAGGCCACTTGCTTCCAATCATATCATTTTATGATGTCAAAATTTCTACTTCGAAATCCAGGACACACTGGCAGCCTCAAGGTTGTTGCTGTACTGGACCAGATGGTAAAATTTTACCAAATTCAAGTGTTCCCCCACCCTTGAATAAACTCCAACCTGGAGTTTGATATCTTTAAGAAGAGGGGTGTGGGTGGTGAAGCCCTCCACATGCAGAGTACAGGGGGTGAAGCCCCCCTAATAAAAAACACAGTGTTGACATATGAAATTTTACCTGTTGATGTTTCCATTGCTGAGCCGCATTTCAACAACTTTGTTGTTGATGCGGCTTTGTAGAACATGGTAGAACTGCTTCCTGTGTAGCACTATATAATCAAAACATGATTTGCAACAATAGGGAGAGCAAAATAAACCTCCAGGAGTGTTACAGGTTCTCTGAGAAATACTATAACCTCCTCGATATCAGAAGTCATAATCTCTAAGTCCATATCCAAGTTTAAAAATTCTTTAATGTAGTAGTATATTTTCTTCTGGGACCTCAAGCAAATTTCCTATATCTACAAAGCTTAAATAAAACCTGATCCCTGGAGTTACTCAATGTCCATTTTCAGCATGATTATCAAAAAGGTCCTAAAAGATGACATAAAAGTGAGTAGACAATGTGAGAAGGTAGCAGTCAAGGCCAGTGGCATGTTGGGATGCATCAGAAGAGGAATCACAAGCTGGTGGATAAAGATTGTACTCTCACTATATAGGTCATTGGTCCACCCCCTCCAGGACTACTGTGTCCATTTCTGGAGACCACACCTTAGAAGGGACATTGACAGAATGGATACAATACAAAGAAGAGCAACAAAAATGATACATGGAATACAGACAATTCCATATGAGGACAGGCTGAAGAAATTAAACATGTACTCTGGAACAAAGGAGGGAGGGGGGGACATGATCGAGACCTTCAAGTACATCAAGGGGACAAATAAAGTCCAGGTTCAGGAACTATTCAAGGCCACTGAGGGCAGCAGAAAATGGGGCCATGATCTTAAACTAAAAGGGGGCAAATTCAGAACCAACATTAGAAAATTCTTCTTCACAGAGAGGGTGGTTGACACCTGCAACAACCTACCATCAGAGGTCGTAAGGACCAAACAGTGCTGGGGTTCAAGAATGCATGGGATAAACAGAAAGGTATAATACAAATGAGGGTGTAGTGGGCAGGGGGTAGTAAGAACACCATGGGCAGACTACATGGACCTCAAGGTCCCCATCTGCCAACACATTCGCTGTTTCTATGTATCTTTCTAGGCCATCCTGCCTATAAATAGGATTTTGATTCTGAGCTCTGGAAATGTTCTTTTGGGATGCACCATTATGAAAAATGTCCTGTATGGTATTATTGAGCAATTCATGGTCTATTAGGTTTATCAGTTGATAAGACATTTTATCTGGGACCTCCTTGTTTAGCACCTGTGGCTCAGGTTGTGGAAATGTGCCTAAGGCATTATTTACACATTGTTCCCTCAATAAGGCACATTGTTTCTCTAGATTTGTTAAATGGGCATTCAGCAAGCTGGTCCGGTGGTGCTGAGGCACTAGGTGCATTACCTCGTGCCATGCCTGTGACCCATGTTTGGGAATGAGCATGGACCACCGGGGGCAGCAGGAGAGGAGAAGAATTCAGCATCCATTGGACTGCACTCTTTCTCTGGGGGGGAGACTCCGCAGTCGATGCAATCCTGGCCCCTAGTGGAGGCTGGGGATTGGCACACCAATGCAACAGGAGGCAGAGCTAAGGCAGATGCCTGGAGGAGCATGCATAGATGCATGCTTGCTCCCTCCTTGTGGCATCATTACACGCCTCAAGCTCAGGGAAAAACAGGAAAAAGTGTGGACCAGGCATGCCTTCTTGACTGCTGAGTCTCGCTGGTGCCGCCTCCACAATGGGCAGAAACCCCACACCAGCTCCTGATTTATATGTGAGGTGGGTTGAGGGATCCCCACTGCCCCACCATGAGGGGTAAGCTGTGGAGTCGCTGGAGAGAGGGTAAGCTGTGAGTGGGGGATGGGGCTGGAGGCTTGGGCAAGAGGAACTGCCTCCCAGGGCCAGGGAGAGAAAAAATAAAGTATAAAAAAATGGGCGTTCAGCTCACTTTCCCTTTGAGGGTAACAAGTCTCCCTCATACAAGTAGGAGTGCTAGATTTATTTCTGACTTCATTATGGTTAGTGGGTTAAGCCTCTGAA
This sequence comes from Neoceratodus forsteri, assembly GCA_016271365.2. Lineage (NCBI taxonomy): Eukaryota > Metazoa > Chordata > Ceratodontiformes > Ceratodontidae > Neoceratodus > Neoceratodus forsteri. The sequence continues at coordinate 999,317,555 of CM028133.1, forward strand.
CTATCTTTTCCAGTCATATGTGCTTCAGTTTCATTGCTATTGAGTAACATTAGACCTGTCTAGTTCAATTGTATCAGCGTTCTTTCTTTTCTGATTTTTGTCATTGTTTTTACTTTGTTGGTCTTTTGACTAGTAGCCTGGTTCAGGAGGAATTCTTTTATTAGCAATGTACTAAAGTCTGACCTTCTGTTAGCATCTTGTGGGACCAGTTCAGACAGAGCAGAAAGAATGCACCTTTAGAAGGCAAGGACATTTCATCCTTGGACTTTGATTATTCCCTTGAGGTACTTGAAAGTTTCTGTCATGTTCCCCCTCTACCTCCTTTCCTCAAGTGTATACATATTAAGCTCTTTTAGTCTCTCTTTGTATGGCTTCTGTTGCAGACCTGCAACATTTTACTTGCCCTCCTCTGGACTGCCTCTATGCTGTCTATGTCCTTGCGCAGATGGGGTCTCCAGAACTGCATGCAGTACTGTAGATGGAGTCTCACCAACTGTCTGTACAGAAGGATAGCGACTTCTTGTTTACTACTGGTAATTCTTCTCCCTGTGAATCCCACTATCCCTCCAGTCCTCCTTACTACCTTCTCACATTTCTTGCCTACCTAAAGGTCATCTGATATAACTACCCCCAGGTCCCTTTCCATTTTTGTTGTTGCTAGTACCTCCCCTCCCATCGTGTATTTTTTCCCTGGGGTTTTGTTTCCCAGGTGCATTACTTTGCACTTCTTTGCACTGAATCTATGCTGCCATATTTTTGACCATTCCTCCAACCTTGCCAAGTCCTTTCTCATCCTTTCAACCCCCCGTGTATCAACCCTGTTGCAGATCTTTGTGTCACCTGCAAAGAGATTTACTTTTCCTTCCAAACCCTCTGCAATGTCTCCTATAAAGACATTAAAAAGGACCGGTCCCAGTACTGAACCCTATGGTACCCCACTAGTAATGACCCCTTCTTCAAAGTGTACTTTATTTACTATTACCCTCTGCATCTTGTTGTCCAGCCAATTTGTCATCCAGACTACCACCCTGGGACCACTCCCAGGCTGGCTAATTTGTTTATTAATCTTTTGTGTGGAACTGTGTCAAATACCTCGCTAAAGTCTAGGTAGGCTATATCCATAGCTGCTCCCTGGTCTACCACTTTGGTCATCCAGTCAAAGAGATCTATTAAATTCATCTAACATGATTTTCCAATTGTGAATCCATGCTTCCTTGGGTCCTGTGCAGTGCTGGCCTCTAGATACTCAAAAATTATTTCTTTTAGAAGTAATTCCATAATTTCCCCTACAACTGAGGTCAAACTAACAGGTCTGTACTTTCCTGTCTCTGCCTTGCTTCCACGTTTGTGAAGGGGAATCACATCCACCTTCCTCCATTCCTCACGTACCACACCATCCTCCCGTGATTTATTAAACAGGGTAGTCAGTGGTGTCACTAGGTCTCTCCTTAGTTCTTTTATAATTCTGATGTGAATCCAGTCAGGCCACATTGCTTTGTCCACTTTGAGTTTTAGGAGTTCTTTCAGGATGCTTTCTTCAGTGAATGAACTGGTATCAGCCCCCCTGTCCACAGTGCTTCCATTGTTTGGTTTAGGTACCTCCCCCTCTTCTTATTTTGTGAATTCTAAGCAAAAGTATTCATTCAGTATCTCTGCCTTTTCATTGTCACCCTCTATCCACCTCTCCTCCTCTTTATTAAGCCTCAGTATCCCTTCCTTGGTCTTCTTTTGCTCCCTGATGTACCTATAAAAGCTTGTATCCCCCTTCTTAACTGAGCTGGCTATCTTTTCCTCAGTTTGGGCCTTTGCTATTCTGTTTGCTTTCCCAGCTTCCTTCTGATTTATCTGATACAGTTCTCTGTCCTGCTCCTTCTTGATTCCTTATACAATACTTCCTAAATGTTATCTTTTTCTCCCTAATCTTCCCATCTTCCTCTTTTGAGAACCATAGTGGTTTTTACTTCATTTTGTTTTCTTTATTCACTTCACACAAAGGCTTGTTGCCTCTATGATGGCAGTTTTGATTTTTCTCCATTGTTCTTCCACCCCTCCTACCTTCACATTTGCTAGTGCATTCCTTAGGCACTCCCCAATTTTGCCAAAGTCAGCCCTTCTAAAGTCCCATACCCTATCTTTTGAATGGGTTGACTCCATGATGGTGTTTATCATGAACCACACTATGTGGTGGTTGCTCTTTGCCAGATGGCTACCCACTTCTAAATCTGTGATCCTCTCTCCATCCCTGTTTGAGAGTACCAGATCAAAGATTGCTCCTTCTTGCGTGGGTTCCAACACTTGCTATCTGAGGCATGCCTCCTGTAGGGCATTGAGAATGACCCTACTCTTGGACATGACTGCAATAAATATGCTTCAGTTAATGTCAGGCATATTTAAGTCCCCCATCAACAATATTTCCCCTTTTTTCTACCATTCTGAGGATGCCTTCTATCATTTTCTTGTCTATTTCCTCCCCTGAGATGAGGATCTGTATACAACCACTGTGTGGATGGTGGTGCCACTACCTGTTTCCAAGGTGACCCACAGTGTCTCCTCTCCTCTCCATTTACCCTTCAGTTCCATTGTTTTTAACCCTACCCTTATGTAGAGAGCTCCTCCTCCTCCTCCTCTTTAACCCTCCCTGTCCCTCCTGTAGATTGTGTGCCCTGGTATGTTGACATCCCAGTCTTGGTTCTCTATGGAACATGTTTCTGTGACTGCCACAATATCCAGGTGTCCCTTTTCCAGCAGGGCCACTAGCTCAGGAAGCTTGTTACCCAGACCATGGGAACTAGTAATCATTGCCCTCCATTTTATTATGGCATTACCCCTTTTTGCTACACCCCTGACCTTACTGCCTTTGCCTTTTTCTCCATTTATCCCTGTCCTGCTCCCTTTTGACCTCCGTACCTTGGAGATTGCCTTGCTAACTACCTTGTTTTGTTTGGGGAGACTTGGAAATTCCTGCTTCCTATCAGCACCTCCACCATTCGCTAGTTTAAATGCTAGCCAATGAAGCATTTAAACCTATCACCTAGGAGCATGGTTTCCCTCCTGGACAGATTCTGATTTATTACTTCTACTTTGATTAACTGCACTAGCTCACTCATCTGAAAGGACTCTTTTATCTACAGCAAATACTCTTAACTTTCTCTTTCCAAATCTTTTAGCCCTACTATTGCCTGTTGAATTTCCTGTATAACCTCTTCTACTTCCATTTGAAGTGATTCCTTATATAAGGGACTAGTGCATTCTAATTCTTCCTCAGTATACCTTATCATGATATGACTATCACTCTCAGTTTCAGAATAACTAGATTTTGTCAGTAGCCGATCATCAGAATCATTATATAATGAAAAAATCAGAGGAGCTTTCGTTAATGAGTTGCATGCCATAAGCGCCATCAGTGACCCTGACAGAGTCCTCTCTGGTGACACAGAGGACAGGCTTAATCTAGGTGTTGAAGTCGTATCTTGTTCTAAAGACTGAACCTAAATTAAGTGGTCAGTCATTTTAGTTTCCTTTGTTTTTAAGACTGTGGATGCACTTTGTTTTATTGTTCTCTAATTCTCCCATTAGTGGAGTACAGTTATCAAGTTCCTTTCTCTGACCTCCGGTATAATCCATTATATGGATAGAAATTGTTATATTTGTAAATCTGTAAGGCTCAATACAGTGAATATAATTGATTAGTGGAAAGTATGTGCTGTACTATGCTTTCTAAGGTATAATCCCTTTTTCTCGCTACTGAATCAATTCTGTATTAAGCAATAAATAGAGGTTTCCCCACTGTTAGTTACTAACAGGGTAATAGGTACAATGTACGGAAGTATACTCTATACTCAAGATAAAATAATTTCCACACATTATAAATATAAATAGGTTTAAATATGATGTTATATGCTTTATAGTCACATTAATAGAGGCACACTACGCCTATTCAAAATGCTGGAGTAATGCAACAATTAATTAGAAGAAAAAGGTTTCAAAAAGATATACAGTATATTATACACTGAAACTATAAATATGCATATAAGTAAATTGTTTCAAAAAGACAGAATATAAAACTTGTGCAAATTCTGCAAAAAGAGGCTAACCACAGAAATCGGCTCCAGCTTCAACCCTTCACTTGTTCAGTTATCAAGAGCAAACCTCAAGTAATTTCTCCACATCAATGCAGATTGCAGATATTCTTTTTTCATTACTTTCCTAGGCAGGCTTGAAGTAAAGCTCAAAAATATGCAGCATCTTTCAAGGGATCAGTATCTGTGAGAATTCTGTGTTTGTCAAAATGCAGGTAGATGAGAATGGTAGGACTTAGAAAAAAAAATCAGGTTTCTGCAAATTCTGCTGGAGTTAAGTCTTCCATGACCACTCCGACTTCAGCAACTGTTGGGCGCTCTCTCAGTCTTCAAACAAGTTTGGCAAGCACTAGTGGGGAAAAGCAATGAAAGTACAGCCATGCCAAATATCAAACAAATATACTAGATTAAATACACAGCAAAAAAAAAAAAGGAAAAAAAAAAACTTTTCCCGCATAAGAAGAGTTCTCAACAGTTCCCCTGCTCCTTCTCCTCAATTGTAATTACTGCTAACAATACTGGAGCAGTATGGCGGGTGAAGTTTAACAACAGAAGAATTAGAACAGTGCAGTTAAACAACACTAATAGCAATATAATAATAGAGTGACTCATCGATAAACATTAGCTTACTCTTGGTAGCAGAAAAGACAGCTTGACATGGAATAGTAACCAACAATGAAACCCCACTGGAAATAGAAACAAAAATGGAGAGTAGCAGATAAAATCAACTTTATTCATTCTGCTCATTTATTGGTTTGGTCAGTCTTAGAAGAGAAAATGGCGACGGTGAAATAGAATGCCACACATGTGCACTAAATCCCTATGAAACAAGTGACGTCACCAATGCACAAACAGAGTTTAACATTTGAATTTGTCAAAGGAATTACAAAAAGACTAAATTGGGGGAAGGGCTCACATTTCTCTGCGAAATGCCGCAAAATAGTAAAAAATACAGGAACAGATAAAAATGAAAAAGAAAAGGAAACAGACTAAACATTAGGTCAGGAAATTCAGATTAATTTTTCCACTACACTGTAAAGATTTCATAAAGAACAAGTCACAGAAATGAAACAGTTTTCTCAGGTCTGAGACAGGATGTGAGAAAAAAAAATAATAAAATGGAATGGAAAGGCTGAACAGTGAGATCTTTCAAAGATTTCCAGGCCACAAACAGTCAGCCTCCTAATTTAATAGCAGCAGCAAATCTCTTCTGTGAAGAGCACTCCAGGACGCTCCCTGGTCACTATTGGTGGGCTAGCTCTGCCACTAACTGGGATCCTAGCTCCCTCTGAGGTGAACAGTGCCAGGAGAGCTTTAATGATTAATCTGTTGAAATAGGATGGTATGGAAAGGCTGTGCACTTGCAAAGGTGTGGTGTGGCAATGATCACATTCCTGTTACAGGCAGAATGTAGGTGTTGTACAGCTTCTGCTCCCTCGAGTTCTCCACAGCTGGGTAGCATGCAGCAACATATCTCACATCCAGGTCCCTCTAGACAGAGCAGTTCAGGACACCTTATCAAGATATTGGAAAACCTGGAATTACAGAGCAAACAGTACCTTTCATTATTAAACCTCATATATGTTTTAACCACCCATGCATGTGCAAGGGTGACAAAGGGGGGTTACTACCATCTCCCCTCTGGCCCTACCATGGGGAGAAATTTGTGCAAGATCAACCAGAGTCCAGGGAATTTATGGAGTTGGTGGGTGAGAGTGATAGGCTATCTAAGAGCCAAAGTGGGTCAAGAAGAGCTAAGGAGCCAAAAAATGTTTTAAAAAAAAAATACATTAGGCATAGCGGAATGATGTAAACATGTCATGCTACACCCATAAACAAGTCCGTATTTCCATGAACACCTATTCACCAATATCACACCAACCAAAAAAAGCCCATTAATAGGCCTCACTTCTGCTAAAGCATAATGTCATGCAGCCAACAACCTGTGACTAGTTTAACTAAATACAAACAAATCTAAAGCTATAAATTTACAAACAATTAAGTACAGTGAAAAAAAAAGCTAATCCTTTTTCATTTAGCTAATCAAGAGTTATGCAAACTGTCAGGTAGGACAGATTGCATTTCAATGGTTGGGAACATCACTTACCTTATTAGGACTGCAGTGAGCAGAGCCCTGTGGACCTCTTTCTATGAGAAAAGGACTGAGCACATTCCTTATGAACAAACAACATGGAGTTACGTCACAGTCGCCTCCGCATCCATGAAGCCATCTGTTCATGTTGTCTCTATTGATATAGCACTGTACTATTTTTCCACTGCCAGCAGTCAAAGTGGAACATGGCACTCTCTGCTGTATCGAAGATGATCAACGCACTTTGCGGTGCATACGCTAGTAGAGGCATATGTGCAGTAGTATGTGGCAGCCATCTTCATCCCGATAGACTGTGCCATATTCCGCTGTGACTGTCCAGTTTAATTTTTTCTTTTTTATTATAATCCCCCCACCCAATTCCTCCTCTCAGCACCCCCACAAACATAGCAATGCAAAGACACTGGGGGTGCCCAGTCCCCCAATACTGTGATTGTGATGCAGGTCCTTTTCAAAAATATTTTTCTCCCCCGCCTGAACCTCCCTCTCAGTGCCTACTACCCTCCCAAAAAACATAACAATGACACTGGAGGTGCATAATTTCTCCAGTGTCATGATTGGGTATCCTCGTCCCTGCATTTTTTCTTAACCTGTAAAAATAAAACTGTCCATTTATGTATTTTGTGGCATTTATGACCCCCTCACCCAAACCTACCACTCAGCACATACCACCCTGCATCCCCCTAAACCCTTACTTACCCATCAGGGGTCCTCTCTGTACTGAAGACACATCTGCACTCTTCAAAGTCAGACTATGAACTGAAGAAACAGGTATGCAGTTCAGTGTATTTCAATGTGGTTTTGAATTTACAGGCATAACTTGGCCATTTTTGCATATTCTTGGCCCAACATGCCTTCCTTGGAACCCTATCACATGAACAATGGCACTGTCGTTAGGCAAATCCATCCCAAAAGATGATTTTGAGGTCTGCGTGCAATATCTCCTTTCAGGCAGGAGCTGAAATTTTTCTCTGCCCTTGTTCATGAGGTGGGGTCATAAGAAGGCTATGTTGAAAATTTGGCATTAAAATATATAAAAAAAAAAAGTTATGAGCCTACATTGAATTTTGCTAGTGCAGCCTTGTAACTTTGGTAATTTTTAATACTTTTACCCCAAATCTACAACATAGCCATATCTTTCCAACACCTCGTAAATGCGACAGCTGTCATTTTTCATATCCTGGCCAAATGTTCTTTTTAGTTTCTGAAAGGTGATTTTGTGGCCTTATGCGAAATCACATTTTGGGAAGGAGTTGAACATTTTCTCTGCCCTTATTCATGATGTGGAATCATAATAAGGCTGTATTAGAAATCTTGTATAAAAATATTACAAAACAATAAAGTTATGAGTCTACATTGAATTTTGCAAATGTAGGCTCATATGTTCGGTAATATTAAGAGGTGGGCGAAGTGCTGCAGCTTCGCTACGCAGAGCACTTTGCGTATTGTTCCTTAATCCATGTAGTGCTACAAAACGTGAAGCAAATTACTCTGCCTCAAAATTAGGAACACAAAGTTCATTGGTTCAATGGACTTTGCGCTATTTCATCTTGGTTTACTGCCTTCCCCTTAACTTTAACATCAAGTGCCACTGATTTGAATGAACTTCGCTTTGCTTCCCCTGTTTATTGCTATGTGAGGCAAATTCTGCATTGATTCATTGGACGGCAGGTCATATGGGCTCTGTATTGTCTCGCACAGCCTCAGGTCTGTGTAGTGTGTGTAGTGGAAAGCTGGAGGCAGTTTGATCTCACAGCTTTAAGAATCAAACCATCAAAAAAGCTTTAAAAAATCATGCTTGATCCAATTATTTTGGTCCAAATTTAGTACATCAACTGTAGGAAACCCTTCTGTGGTTAGATCATTGAGTGTTGATTGTTTTTGTGTGCAGTTTGAAAGTTAATTTAGAACATTCAGGCTGTGTACTGACAGACACTGTTGAAGTGTGCTTCAGGGGGACATATCTGAGGTGGAGTGAGATTCACATAAGAAAAGCAGCTTTTCTAATTGTTTTGTACCAGCGTGTGTCAGTATGTGTGTGTTTATGTACTCACAGTAATATTTTAAGTAATTTTTGATAATTATTTTCTGTTCGTTGGGATGCAGTACATATTTTCATTCTGTTTAAAAGATTTGGTTATATAGTGTACTGCACTGTTAAATTTTCTGTGCATTACCTGTAGTGTGTGTGTGTGTGTGTGTGTGTGTGTGTGTGCCATCAAGTAAGACACATTTTATTGTACCACTCAGTAATCACCGCACTCAGAATTGCTTATCTCTCTGCAGTATTTTTTACTGCTTCCTTCTATCTAGATAGTGAACTGATACTGTAGCCCCCCACCCAACTGCCAAAAGGTATAATTTATTTTTCCAGTTTTTGATTTGTGTGAACACTGGTTAAGGTGTTTTTGTGCCTGTGTGGCTGCATCTCTTTATAGTGTACAATCTGCATCTGTGCATTTGCATCCTTTTTGCGCCCAATCAGCATCTGTAAGAAACAGTTGTTTTTTGGCTGCCCATCCACCCCAAATTTCAAAAATCTCAATTTATTGTGACTTTTCTATGTAATCCCCCAAAATACTTGCAAATAGACATGCATGCAAAGATGCTTCTGGCCATGGCACTGCTGCCAGTGGCAAGAGTGGCCATGGGTGTGGTAGTAGTACGCAGCAGAAGGGCATAGTTGATGCCAGTAAAAGAATTTTCTCTGACTATGCTTTTCACAGCACAATCAGTAGCTTCAGTCATGGTTGGAGATGCTGTTGTCCCTGCTGGTGGTAGTGAAATTGCTGATGGCATGAGTATTGTCCCAAGTTCAACCCATGACAAGAAGTTAACAGGTTTCCCAAATATTGTGGAGTCTAAATCCATGACCGTGACTCACAGTGTAGTAGATGTCACACTCCCCGATATCCCCATCCCCATCCCCACATAAGCTGAACATGATTCTGATGCTGATGAAGAGATGTCACAATCTCATGTTTCCAGTGCTGTTAATGAGTTCATATGCCTGTGTCATCCAATCCTTCAAATGTTGTAGAAAAAATATTGTATGATCATAATGATGCTGTGGTTGGTACTTGCTCTCCACAGGACATCATCCAAGCTAACATTGTGAATGTGGATGAGGAATATGATGATGATTTCAGAGACCCCAGTTGGGAACCAGAGAAAAAGAAATTTAAGGTGGCTGTGTGTAAACAATCGCAGTCCATCAGTGTTAAATCACACCCTCTTCAAAGTTGTGATGTCATGGTTTCTGTTGATGATGACCCAGTAGTGGTCATCATAGATAGTGATAGGCCGGTAGAGCCCAAGTGTGGCCAGCATCAGAAATCATATAGTAGTGCACCCCATGTGGCATTTTCTTAAAAACTGGTGTCCAATCTGCAGCATCAGGGACCTGTGAAAAGTAAAAGTAGGGGATCAAAATCCCTCATTTTTTATTTCTTTGTACAAGATCCAAGACATGAAGTAGTGACAATCTTCCAGCTTTGTCAAGCACAATTCAGACATGGTAAAAAGGTTAGTCATCTTGTCACTGGGGGCCAGCATACACATTTGAAGATCCAGCAAGTGGCACTGTGGACTTGCACTAGACTGGAGCTAATGCCATAGTGGGCCATTCACCCTCAGCCACCTTATTAAGCATGTTATCCCCTTCCATGACTGTAAGTAGCCCAACTAGTAGCAATGTTGGCCTGGTGCCACTGAGGGTCAAGGCGCTGGATGCCACACCTCGCTCCACACCAGCAACCAATGTTTGGGAATGAGCACGGGCCACCAGGGGTCAGCAGGGAGAGAGAGGTTTGAGCATCTGGAGGACAGCTATCTTCTCTCAGGGGAGGGGTCCAAGGCATGCCCGGAACAGCAGTGGCCCCTGGTGGGAGCCTGAGGCATTGCTTATGCCTAGGGCTGGAGTAGAGGGTTTAGAGCTGTGACAGACATCAGGGAAACATCATTGCATGTCCAAGCTCGGGCGGGAGAGGGAAAGGGCAAGGACAACAAAAGCCAAGAAAAAAAACCCTATTAGCCGGGTGAGGTGACGGCAACCTCTGGGAGCCAAGGCCCACACGCCCAATGCCAGCCACAATCCCCAACTCTCCCCCTGGGGACCCTTGGCCTCTTCAAGGGGGGCTGAAGAGCTGGGGTCATGATACCAATGTAGTCATCAGGGAGAGTGGTTCTGGTGGGCAGTCAGGAGCTGCAGGTTGTGTAAGGGATGCCTGAGAGATGCCCCAGACAGGTAGGAGATAAAACAGAATAAAAAAAACAAACAAAAAAACTAGTAGCCATGTCTGTAGTAGTGGTGAAATAACAGCTGAGGATTACTACAGGCATGAGGAGGAGGATGATTTTGAATTGTTGTCAAGTGGTGGTCAGAGTATCAGCAGAGAAGGTGGTTTATGCAGCAGTATTTCTAGTTCAACATTTACCCCATGCTTAAAATGGGTAAAATGACATAGTTTGTGGACTTGTCAGTGTCACCTGTGCACCCCTTTTCATCACATGGCAAAAGCGCCCCACCCATGGCCATTTGTAAAGCAGATCCATTTGGTACACCACGTGCAAAATGGGTAATAACTCAACCCACATTGCAGAGCCTTTTTGCCCGGAACATGAGATACCCATTCAATCATGCCGTGTCATGTGAACTGAATGCTGCTGTAGTGGAAATGTTGTCAATTGACCTGTTACCCCTCTCCTTTGTGGAGAATTCCAGATTCCGGCGTTTTGCGGCATGCGCCTCTCCCAAATAGAAAGTCCCATCCAGGACATATTTTCCACCCATGCTATCCCTGAGTTATACCAGGCTGTTTCAGAGCCTGTAAGACATGCCCTTCAGCATTTCTCCTTACCATTTATCCACTTAAGTATGTATGTGATGGACAAGTGGCAAAAGGGCAGGCAGTTCATATTTGCGTATTGCTGCATATTGGGTGCAGGTACTGGGGTTGTCTGTGCTGGCAGTATTGGAAATCAGTGTAGTAAGGCAGACTGTCATGGTAACAACCTTCTAGGAATTCAATAGCATGCAACGCTTGTAATGTGCAGTGTGGCCGGTTCTCACACTGGTGAACACATGTTTGACTTGTTACTGACCAAAAGCGATCAGTGACTGAACCCCCTGTCCCTGAAAGCTGACTTTATAGCCAGTGAAAATGTCTCAAAAATGGTGAAATATATCATCGATGGTGGCTTTGTTCAGGTTTCATGCGTGGCCCGCTGTTTAAATCTGGTAGTCCAGGAATTTCTGCAGCACCCTGACATCAAGGAAATGTTGACAGTTTCATGCCACATCTGTGAACACTTTTCATGCTCTGCAAAGGCCTGTGACCAACTTCAGCAGCTGCATATTCAAAACTGCCTCCCTCTGTACTGCCTCAAGCTGGAAGTTGTCACACACTGGAAAACAACTCTTTACATAGCAGAGAAGTTGTATGAACAGTACAAAGCCAACTCAGAATACCTAGTCAAGCACACTAGCCATGGCACTTACGGGACCTCGATGTCTATGACAACAGAACAGTGGTGCCTCATGGACTCGGTGATATCATTTTTGAGGCCCTTTGAACATGCCACACAGGCAGTGAGTGGCGACACTGCCTCCATAAGCAAGCCATTCCACTGTTATGGGTGCTGAGGCAAACTTTTTGAATCTGCAGTGCAGCCTTGATGTGTCTAGAGATTATTCAAGCAGTTCATTACTTAAACACATGCTGACAGTATTTGACAATAGCCACATCGAAAATATTTTGTAAAGAGCCAAATTCAGAAGAGCAATAATGCTAGGCCCATGATACAAACATAGAATTTCATCCTTACTGGAGGGAGAGCCTGAATAGGTTAAAAATCTTGCTGGACAACTGGTGTGATTGATTCATGAGGCACAGGAGTTACATGCCAAGTTCAGCAAACCACAGCATAACAAGGCTAAAGGTCACTGTGGACTACTAGGCACATTCAGTAAGGCAGCTGTGGGTCCAGGTGGGATGTCAACAAAACCAGTTGCCATTTACCCACTATGGGGTGCCTTGTTCCAGGTGGGAAACTGTGACATCGATGAATCTGGTGAACAGGAGGATGAGTCAACAACAGGACTGCGTGCAGCACAGAGAGTGGCTGACTCATATTTGGCTGAAAAAAGCATCTGTCAGTAATTGACGATCCACTGCTGTACCGAAGTGGAAAGGTGAGTGAATGGACAGAGCTGACTTCAGTGGCACCTGACCAGCCCATCATCCAGTGTAAGCGTGGAGAGGGTATTCAGTTCTGCGGGGGCAGTAGTTCATGACAGTCGTACCAACCTCTTACCAACAAATATCAGCATGCTGACATTCCTAAAAATGAATGAAGGTCACATACCACCTCGAACTACCACATCTGTATTCGTACCCCCATCACAATGATGGTTGTGCTGATGATGTGGGAGAAGCAGACCACCCTGGTGGCAGCATCACGTGGGTGACCACTGAGGCTGATGATGCAATCATGGACAAAGAATTCCCTAGTAAACACAGTTCTGACCTTGATGACTGTGAGGGAAGCTTCCTGTTTGATGAGGATGAGGTGGATGTTGCTGGTATTTAAGTTAATGGATTGAAAGGCTGTCACATTTTATTAATGGTACATATTTTGGTTTTCATAGAATAAAACCAGTGTTCTTGACTCAGTCTCATTCCATAATTCAGATTTGCACAAATAATGCCCGATCACAATCATTCCATTTTACCTTCCCCTTGGTATATCTTCTGATTCCACTTAAAGAGCAAGTACCCATTGTCAGGTACCCATCCCCCTTACACATATATAATAACTGACCTGCTCCACTATTGAGGGTTATTAAAAATTCCATGCACTTCACCCCATCTACAAAGTTATAGCACCCCGAATGTGCACCCCCATAAAAACAGAGCCATGCCTGACATGTCTCCAGGGATGTACTCCCATGCCCCTTTTATAATGGCAGAAAATGAAGACTGTGTGTGTGCTCCATAGACCTGTATTGGCACCATGTTTTCAATGACTTTTAGTACTATTTAGAGTTGCCAATTGGAAAAATGAAAGCAACAACTCCAGTAAACAGTGACTGTTACTACAGTGGCTGCTTTTCTTTTTATACATAGCATCTCTAAATTGTACTGAAAGCCACAGAAATTTTGCATACATAGAGGTTAATGGAATGCATGCTCAATATTCATTTTCTGACATCACAAAAGTGAGCTGGGGTACATCCTTGGGGGTGTGTCAGTACGGATCTGTTTTTATGGGAGTGCACATTCAGGGTGCTTTAACTTTGTAGGTGGAGGGATGAACATGGCATTTTTAATATCACTTAATAGTGGAGCAGATCGGCTATTATATATGTGTGGGGTTGGTACCTGACAGTGGGTACCTGTTTTTTAACAGAATGTGTGCTGTCATTAGCAAACACAGTCAGCCTCTTAAACGCAACTGTCCATTTGTAGTAGGTGGTAGCCACTTAAATCCTGCCATTTAAAGATATCTTGCTCCTGAGTGTCATTGAAAGAATGTAACACACCATATCCAGCCACCCAGCCATCTGTCTGACAATGAACGAGTATTCCTGTGCCCATGACCAGAGGTAACTCGCAGCCAGCCAAAGCCACCAATCTGTCTAATATGGAGGGAGAGAAAATGTGTTCCTGTGCCCATGACCAGAAGTAACTTTGCAGCCAGCCAAAGCCACCAATCTGTCTAACAGGGAAAGAGAATGTGTTCCTGTGCCCATGACCAGAAGTAACCACCAGCCAGCCAAAGCCACCAGTTGCGATGACAGTGAGAAGGAATATGTTCCTGTGACCAGGACCTGCCCAAAGGAGCCCACATCTAGTCACAGCCACAACACTTATTATCAGTAGTTTAGAGTGAGTATGTATTAATTTGTCACACTATGGCATTTGGTTGAGCTGTGTGAATGCTTCCTTTAACATTTTAGAGATGCACTTGAGAAACATATACAGTCAATGTTTTTTCCTTTTTTTTAAAGGTTTCCAGTTTCAAACAGTATAATGGACTGGAGGACAGGATGATTCCAGTACTGTCTACAACCACCTATAGGATATCAGTTTCAGGTAAGTATATCAATCTTATTTCGTCACTTCTTTTAGGTATTTCATTTTTTCAAGCTGGTGTAAATCATACAAAGTAGGTGACATGTACGGCAGATAATATATTTTCTGTGCACATTAGTCACTGACTTACTTCAGCATGCCATGGGCTTGGACAAAGTCTTATCTGGGTCATGACAAGATGTTTTGGAATGTAACTTAAGTTAAGACACTAGACCAGTGCATGTCACATGCACTAAACTTGTCATTGGTCTTGCTGTGGCTTACTAATAGCTTGGTATCTGTTAAGCCGAATATAACAGACAGTAACTGCCACACTAAGTTAGAACAGAATATGTTAGTGCAATGAATTAATAATTATTTCTTCTTCATCTGTTTGCAGGTAATATTTCGGTGCTGTGTGCTGCCATTGGTGCTTTCTTCAATTTGGTAGCCTGTGACATGGGTGCCTGAATCAGGGTGCCGTCCAAAACTGCGACGTGGTGTGGGTGAAAGCCCGAAAGGCAGGGGGCAGGGAGGGCGATGGATGTGGTGGGGTGGGTGACCCTAGTGACAGGATGTCGCTGTATGTACATGCATGAGGGGGGGAGTGAGCATGGCGAGCGTGGCCTGGGAGGTGGCGGAGGGGATGTAGGGGTGGCACTGTGATCAGCTGCTGAGCTGCGCCATGGCATTGGTGGTTGGCCTCCACTTGTGGTACGTGGGGTTTGGGTCAGGGTCTGGGAGCTACTGCATTTTTGTTGCGCCCGGCCCCAAACTTATGGGTTTTTTGCTTTCGCCCCTCGACATGCACCCCTGGGTTGAGAATCCTTAATTAGGGGGTTGCGGGGTGAAGCCCCACATGGGGGGGTGGGGCACAGCCTCCCACAGAAAGCAAATGTATTGAGTCTCCAGTGCTGTTCCTCCATCACGCCAAGGTTGTCAGGGTGGCAAAATTGTTTTTGCCGCCCTGACGTCGCGATAATGCGGGTCGCCATTATCACATAGAACCCTTCAATTTCAAATAAGAACACATGCAACTGGTATGAATCTGAGGATACACAAAAAACCTGTAAAGAAGTCATAACAAAACCATTCATGAAACTTGTTTCCAAATGATTAGCCACCCTCCCCCCAAAAAACAAATATTTACCTTTCCTGGCTTGACAATTTTCCTACAGCAAATTCCTGAGCAATCAAAAAAACGTGCAAACAAAGTATGACTGGGTGACCTTTTAGAGAAAAAACAGCAATGATTACATGTATATATATATACATCTATATCTATCTATCTATCTATCTATCTATCTATCTATCTATATATTTAATGTCTGCTTCTGTGTAAAAACATGAGCTTGCAGGATACAGTAACTTACCAATGGTAGTTTGAGTACACACACAAATTGGGCATCATGTAACAGCCAGCACAGCAGACTTTCTGACCGCCATTGCATCATCACATCATTGTTCACACAATGGTCATCTGTGACTATCATCAGTTGGCAAGACACTGCACATCAGCCTAGTCAGCACAGGCAGCAGAAGACAGAAGTGCGGGAGCAGCAGCAGGTGCCGTAGCCGTTGTGGGAGTGGGGGCAGGCATAAAGCAGTACTTCTCAGGAAATACTTAAGAATTTTCTGAACAATTTATCATGTTATTTATCTTCATCTGGAGTCTGGCATTTTCAGGACACTGTGACAGCAGCCATTTCTGGGGCACGCTTATGCAGAGTGCGTGCATCCATAAAGCAATGTGTCTCAGGAAATAATTAAGAATTACACAGGATGGAGGCGGTCCAAAAGAGGGCAACTAAAATGGTGCAGGGGCTGCACTGGAACCCATACGAAGAAGGCAGACTAAAGGAGATTAATATGTATACCCTTAAGGAAAGGAGGGAGAAACATAGAATTTGATGGCAGATAAGGACCACTTGGCCCACCTAGTCTGCCCATTTCCCTACCTAATGGATAAGCTGCAGATCCTAATTAACCAACAGCCTACTTCCTCCTACCCCCCCCGCTAGAATTGCCTTATATCTGTCCCATGCATTCTTGAATTTTGACTCTACGACCTCCTCAGGAAGGCCGTTCCATGCATCTACAACCCTCTCTGTGAAGAAATACTTCCTCACATTACCTCTGAGTCATCCCACCCTCTATCTTCAAAGTGTGCCCCCTTGTTCTTGCACATCTCTTTTTATGGAAGATGCTACCCTCTTGGACTTTGTTGATTGCCTTGAGTTATTTGAAAGTTTCTGTCACTGGGGGGGCATGATAGAAACTTTAAAGTATATAAAGGGAATTAGCAATGTCCAAGAGGGTAGCATCTTTCAGAAAAAGAGATGTGCAAGAACAAGTGGGCAAAATTTGAAGACAGAGAGGGGACAGATCAGGGGAAACATCAGGAAGTATTTTGTCACGGAGAGGGTGGTGGATGCATGGACAATCAGAAACTAATGCTTCACATTATGGTATGAAAGCAGCAGTCAGAGCATGCCCATCATTTGGAGTTGGTTACCCTCAATACGCTCCAACCACTGCTCAATGTTCAACACCCTGTTGCTCAGGTGGTCCACCTCACTCCATATCAGGCCCAAATCAGCCTGGGTGGCAGGCATTATTGCAGGGTTGCCAGCATCCCCCTGCAGGTGCTGGAGCAGCCACTTGCTCCCAGGACTGAACACACCTAACCCCATGTGCAGGTGAAGGCCATGCTGCCACCGGTTGCCCACTAGGGACAGCAGGTGCATTCTGTCCCGTTTGGCAACCTTATTCTCCTACTCTGCACTGTGGTGGTTTGCAAGGTGGGTGTGATGCCTACCTGTCCCCAGATGACTCCCCTTGGGACCACGACACACAACCACACCACAGATATTACACTTCATGACACTCAGGTCATCAACACTGGGCACTGGACTGAAAAAACCCACAGAACAGAGGTGCGGGAAGGACTGGGCACAGGTGAGGGGCAGGCCCCAGGTGTTATCTGCTGCTGCACAGTTGGGGGGGCAACCTGCTGGTGCTCATGAGTCTGCTGTGGCTCCTCTATCACTTTCTGCTCCTGCTGAGCTGCTGGCACAGGGGACATGGCAGGTGGTAGTGGGGACACACTAGTATTAGTTGGTGCTACTGGCGGGGGTGCTTCCATGGCACCACTACCTCCTGCATCAGGGAGGGGACCATTTGCATGATATAATCTGCTCCTGTTCAGACACAGGGTGCCACCACGCATCCGTACCCCCACACACTCTCCTCTCTGTCCACCAAAGGTGCCTCTCTCAGTAGCCTGTGACATGGATGCCTGATTTTGGGTGACATCTGAAACAGTTACGCGATATGGGTCGAAAGCCCAAAAGGTGAGGGGGCAGGGAGGGTGACCGGATGTGATGGGGTGGGCGACCCTAGCGACAGGATGTCGCTGTATGTACATGGACATGGGGGAGCGAGCACGGAGTGTGGGCCTAGGAGGGGCGTGAGGGGATGTAGGGGGGTAGCGCCATGTCGGGCCACCGAGCTGCATTGTGGCATTGGGGGTTGGCCTCTGCTTGCAGTGTGTGGGGTTCGGGTTTGGGTCTGGAGTCAGCGCTACTGCTTTTTTGATGCGCCCAGCCCAAAACTTATGTTTTGCTTTGCCCCGACATGCACCCCCTGGAGATGAGAATCCTTAAGTGGGGGGGGAGGGGATTTTGCACACCTATCGATATGTTGTTTTTATATAATTGCTGGGTGTCTTTTTTTTTTTTGCATGGAAAATTTTTGTGGAAATGTGGAGCAATGTGGCCAGTAGATGGTGCTGCTGTTTACAGTTTCAGTGTTGTGGCAGGAGCTTTAACTTTGTTGGCTCCCTGTCTCTCCATCTCTATCTCTGCTTCTAATCTTGTCTTTATTTTGTACAGTGTGTGGAAGCAAACGACTTTGGACGAGGGCAGTGTAGCAGTACTTGACAGTGCAATAGAAAAGCTTGGTTAGGCAGATGCTATGATTGCAAACCAGGATATAACAAATCATGAAAGAGTAATACTCCTGAGCAACTGAACTCTCCTACAACTGAGGTTAGAACATTATCTGAATTACAGCCTGAAATTTAAAGCCTTGGGAAGGAGGAAAAATAATTGTGGTTTTCAGTGCTTTGTTTTATTATTCTAACTCTATCTGCTAAGGGAACAGTGATGGGTTGTGGAAATGTTATTTACAATTGTTGCCAGCGGCAAAAGCAACTGACCTTGAGAAGTAATTATAATTCTTTTGTCTTGTAATGGCAAACCCCGGTCAGTTAACAAGGGAGCTTCAAAGAGCCCAAAGTCTTTCATGTCAGGAAATTGTCCTAGCCATGCAGCCACCCCTGGCTATGGCAGGCATGGCTCAGAAAAATGAGAAGATTTCTGAGTCTACTAAATCCAAGATTCCGGTTTAGGCTAGCTCTCTAGAGAGGTGGTACCTCCTGGAGACAAAACAATTGCCAGAACCATGATGTAAGAGTGACATACACTATTTAATGATGCATCATGGGGACTGGCAGCTTAAGGCTTTTGAGGACTTGCCAGACTGTAGCCACTGGCTTTTGTGTTGCAACTTTGTACTTGACATCACCTATGACTTGATGTCTGCCACCCATGGCTAACTAAAGTAGTGCTGTGTGGTAAGAAATCCTTCTTCTTTGCTAAGAGTTATGAAGCTAGAGGAAGGTGTTTGTATATGTTTCTTTTGCTGTGTGCCAACCATTTCTTTCTAATTTTTGTAGTGATCCTGTAATTTCCACAGTCTTTGTGTAATGTGAAATTGTATATATTGTGTAAATATTGTGAAGTAATAAATATTATATTTATACACTTCATGCCTCTGTGACTGAATCTTTTGGTGAATAGTTAACTGTTGTCATTGACAAATCCATGAACTGGCTCAAAAGGGTTATGAAGGTTACAGTTACCATGTTCTAGAAGGAAAGTGTTTTTCAGGAGTGAGTGACAAAGGAAGGCCATTTGCACTTAGCCAAAGGAACAGCGAACTGTGTGAGCAATGGCTCTGGTAAGATACAGACCAAAAAAATCCACAGGTAAAAGAATAATTTCTGAGTGACGGCAGCTACTGAGGTGTCTATTCAGATGTAGAGGGCTAAGAAAATTGACAACCTGTTGCAGACTGCATCCTTAGTGCAGACATGTGACAAACTGATGACAATGGTGTGGATTTATCACAGACCAGAATACTACATCAAGGAGCACAGTGCACACTACTACCAATTATTTTGGTTTTTAGCAAGAGTAATTAGAGGGAAGACATTATATTAGGACTGCATGAAAAGTGCACTTTACTAAACTTGAAATAATTGAGCAAAAGGAGAGGAGTAGGTTATGAGGAAAGCCAATTAATCAAGGGCAGAACTCATAAATAACCTTACGAAAAGTGACCAGGGATGCACTGTAAAAGTGGTTACTGCTAGCTGAAGACATGAGACAGAGGCTGTAGAGCATGAAAATTAGCTAGAGCTGTGAATGGAGGCAACTTTCCAGGTACAGAGGTTGAAACTGGAGCTTGCCCTAATTCAGGCAGGATGTACTGTACCACGCCACTTCAACAACTATGTCATTGAAGTGTGGCACAGCAACACAATAGCAAAGGTGAAATTTTGCCTTTTGACATTGAGTGTTTTTCTGTGGGGAGCTTCGTCCACACACCCCTACTTTTAGATGCAAACTCAAAGTTGGAGTTTGTTAGTGGGGGGGCGGGCAAAATGGTGAAACCACAATATTTCACCTTGAAGTGCATTATAGCAACAACACTGAAGTTGTCACTGTAATGGACTTTGTTGCAGCAGTTTCATTGTGTGGTCAGTATATGATTCAAGCAAAGGCAGAGCTGCAGAAGGTGAAGCTGAAAATAGAGGAATGAGAGAAAGTGAAGAAGTGACAGAGTGAGAAGCAACAGAAGAGGGAGAAGTTAAAGGCTGATGCAGAGCTGCAGCAGATACAGCTGGAAGCAGAGAAGCAAGTGAAATAGCACAAGCATGAGATCCAGATGAAGAAGCATGAGCATGAAAGACAAACAGGTCCTGCACCAGAGGACACCACCTCGAATTGTGAGGAATGGCATAAGGGGTTTGACCCAAGAAACCAAAATTCATTCAAAAATGTTTCACAGATATCAGGAGTGGGATTATCTTTATTTGTTTTTAAGCTTTTTTGAGAAAATTGCCACTGCTTATAATTAAAGCATTATAAGCTTGTTGCCAAAACTGACAACGAGGGCTTCATGGAAGATGATAAAGGGAAAAATGACTTGCTAATGCATGACAACTCCTGAGACTATAGACAAAAATGTAATGGATTAAGAAAGGCACTGGGAGATAGCTATGGTGGAATGTGTGTGCAGTTATGTAATTTGTTAGAATGCCGGGTAGAGTGTGCAAAAAGCGTGCTCTGTAGAGGAAACAAAAGATTTACTTTTTCTGGAACTGTCCCTAGAAATTGTCACTGAGGAGCTGAGACTATGGTTATTGGATAGAACTCTGAGCTCTGTGAGGGAGGTAGCCAAGATAACTGTTCAGTGCATATCCAGCCAACCATCCTGTCATCATAAAAGTAATGCAGGAGCGACAATGATAGTTTTAAGGGAACCCAGTGGGTAACCCAAAGGCAACCAGCCTTTGTTGACCCCAAAGAAAAGTCATATGGTTTCAGAGGTAAAGAGGGGGAATGCAGGTGTTTTGGCCACTTGTCTTATGATTGTCTGAAAAACAGCAAAATGGGCTAGTGCAGCAGGAGGGGGTAGTTCAGAGACTTCACTACAAATAGTGGTCTCTACACAGCGTGCAGTATCTCCTAACTGTACTGCACATATGCACCCAGTGGTGGTGAATGAATTAGAAACCCAGGGATTGTGGAACACAGGGGCCTCCATTTCTATTGTGAGGCAGGGTTTTATTTAAGAGAACAGATCCTACCTGCCCAGTTTTCTCAGATTAGAGGGGTTAAGTGTCCAGTGGTCTTAGTATCAACAGCCCAGAGCTTCTTATGCTGGGAAGGTGATCAGGGCCTGTGGGCGGTGAACATTGTACCAGATCTGCCCATATATGTGATTATGGGGAATGACTTCAATAGCAGGGCCAGTATTGTGTGTGTCACTACCCACAGCAAGGCACGGGAACAGGAAGTAGAAGCTAAAGGACATGATGGGAGCAGCAGTCCTGAAACACACATGCAGACAGAGGAGATTCAAGCCATGAGAAGCTGTTCCACAGGAGTGTGTGTTTTGGGAAAGATCAGGCATGGAGATCTGGGATGAGCTTAGCAAGCTGATCTATTCCTCCAGAGACAGAGGGAGTAAGCCATCAGTGTGGAAGGTGACACTCCAAGTTCTAGGAAAAGGGAGGCATACTGGGAGAATTGGCTCCTGTACTGTAGGTGAGTTTGGCTCTACAACTGGTCATCGACAAAATGTTTGTTGAATGACCGGACCATGAAACCATCATGTTGACTGATTTTTGCAATCGGCATACAGTTTCCAAGTCACTTATATGTTTTCTTTGGGGGCTTTGCCCTGCAAACTCCCCACATCGAGGGCTGTGCCTCCCAACCAACCAAAATATAATCAACTCCAAGTCAGAGCTGATTGGAGGGGTGCAAGATCCCCTGAATACAGTGCCAGGATCCAGCATCAACATTACAGCGACCTGTCACTGTAGTGTCGGTCGATGTCAAAGTTTCAACATCGGAAATGTATACCGGTGGGCTCATAATGGAGGACCAAAGGAAGGGGTAATCTGGCACATAGTAGTTCCTAGGGAGTAGGGGAAGCAGCTTCTGGCCTTAGCCCATGACATACCATTTTCTGTACACTTAGGGGTCAGCCATACAAAGAGGTGGCTGACTATTTTTACTGTCCCAGTATTTCTAAAGACACTGCAAACTACTGCCAGATTTCTCCACAGTGTCATAGGGTGGTAAAGGCTGTGGACAAGACTAACATGGCTTAGTTTCCTCTGCCTATTATTGAAGAGCAATTCAGCTGAATTTCCATGGATATTGTGGGGCCAGTTAGCATGCCAAATTGTACCAGCAAGTAGTATATCTTGGTGGATGTAGATTATGCCACAAGGTACCCAGAGTCGGGGCCCTTCAAACTTTTGGAGATATTTAGCCAGGTGGGTTTTCCCCAGAAGATTTTGTTAGACAACTTAATGTCTGATTTGATGACTAATATTTGGGAAAAATGTGGAGTGAGCAGTTCGGTCCTCCCCATACTATCCTCAGACTAATGATCTGGTTGAGCAATTTAATGCATCTCTTGAGGCCATGTTGAAAACATTTGCTGATCAGCATGCAAGACAGTGGGACAAGTACTTGCCTTGTCTCTTACTTGCAAACAGGGAAGTCCCCCAGGCATCCACAGGGTTCTCGTCCTTCAAACTTCTATTTGCCCATAGGGTGAAGCACTCCCTTCATTTGGTAAGGGATGAATGGGATAGCCAGCTTGCTCCTGAAGGGGAAACTGTAATGGAGTATGTCCTGAATTTCAAGTCTAGACTCAAGGAGCACATAAGGTTCACCCAGGTGCTCTTAGCCTCTGTATAACAAAGACAAAAGACAGGGCATGACCATGGTGCAACAGCCCTGGAAAAGAAAGTCAAGTGATGGGTGATGGTGCTCATCCATGTCTAGCAGAATAAATTGCAGGTGACTTGGGAGGGTCCATACTCAGTGATTAGGAGGATGATTAATGTTAACTATGTGGTGGAGCTGCCCTACAGAAGGTGCAAGAAGTAGATATACCCCTTAGCATGCTAAAGTCCTACCATGATTGAGGCCAGGATGGTCCTGGTTATGTTCAGATACCAGAGGAGGAGGAGACAGGGCAGATCTGCTGGTGGATCTCCTGGTAGAAGTTAAAATAGAATCCTCAGTGGACACCATCGCCTTCTCTGAGAGGCTGACACTGGCCAAAGTTACTAAAATGTGAAGGGTGCTGAGAACTTTCAATGGGAAGTTCATAAGAAAGCTGGGGAAAACCATGGTAGCAGAGCACCACATGATCCAGGAGTCTAGTCATCTCCAGTCCTCCCCAGTGGTACTGATTCCCAAAGAAGGATGGGACATTGTGGTTCTGTGTTGACTACCATAAGTTCAATGGCTGTATGCAGTCAGATGTATATCCCATGCCCAGGACAGAAGAGATCTTAGAGAGGTGGGGGGATAATGTACTGTACATAACCACCATAAACCAGACAAAGGGCTTTTGACAGATGCCTCTCACACCTGAAGCCAGAGAGCTCAGCCTTCATCAATCAATTTGGATTATTTGAGTTAAGGGTATGCCTTTGGGATTTTCAACAGCTCGTGGATCACATGCTGAATAGGGCAGGAGCTGTAGCACTGGGATACATGGATGACTTTGCCATCAACAACCAGGCTTGGGAGGATCACATCAGGCATGTGACTGAGGTGTTCTGCCCACTGCAGGCTGCTAGGCTAACAGTCAAGATGGAGAAGTGCCAGACAGGAATGGCATAGGTGTCATACCTTGGGCACAGGGTGGGAGTGGGTACAGCCAGACTGTGCAAGTAAAAACTGAGGATATCCAAAGATAGGCCACAAACACAACTAAAAGAAAGGTTTTGGCCTTCCTAGGGATGGCAAGGTACTACTGTAAGTATGTGCCATATTTCAGCCACCTGTCAAAACAGCTGTCCAGTCTCACTAGGAAGAAAATACAGGACCAGGTTCAGTGGAAAGAAACCTGCAATACTACGTTCAGTCAGCTGAAAGATACATTGTGTTGGGCATGTGTGTTTTCTAGCCAGGACTAGTCTCTTAAGTTCATTTTGCATGTATATACATCTGATCATGGGCTAGGCACAGTTCTGAGTCAGGTTATGTACTCAGAAGAGAAACTCCCATTCATGTACCTGAGCAAAAAGCTGAGAGGAGGCCTATGCCACACTTTAAAATAAGTGCCTAGGTATTCTTTTGGATTTGCTGAAGTTGCAACATTATCTTTATGGGAAGGAGTTTAACCTGCTCACTGACCACAACCTTCTCGCATGGCTGCATAGAACCAGTAGGCAGACCCCCAAATGTCTTAGGGGAAGCCTAATGCTGCACTCCTATTATTAGGAGATTAGGTACCATAGTGGGTTGCAACATGGAAATACTTATGGGTTATCTAGATAATAGGTAGGACCTAGAAACATGAGAGGTGCTATGAGGAACTAGCATGGGGTTCACACAGAGAATGAACCAAGGGCATACCAAGGGAAGTCAGCCAGCTTACATGAAAAACAAGCATCTGTTAGGGGTGCTATCAGAATATGTGTTTCAAATGTTTTTTTGGAGGGATGTGACAATAACTATGTATTGTTCCTTCCCCCCCATTTTAGTTATTATTTTAACTCTATCTGCTAAGGGGACAGAGATGTGCTGGGGGAATGAGATTAAAAATTGTTGCCAGAGGCAAAAGCAATTGCCCCTGAATCCAAGGTCTTTCATGGCAGGAAACTGTTCTGGCCATGCAGCCACCTCCTACTGGGGCAGAAATGGCTCAGAGCAATAAGAGGATTTCTGAGCACACAAAATCCAAGACTGCAGTTTAGACCAGCTCTCCAGAGAGGTTGTGCATTCAGGAGACACATAAATTGTCACATCCATGATGACAGAATGAGATATCAGATGATGCATCATGGGGGACTTCTAGCTGAAGGTTTCTGAGGACTTGTCAGACTCTAACAACTGAGTTTTGTGTTGAGACTTCATATTCAGCACTATCGAATAGTTGAGACTTTCCACAGGTCACGGAAGTTATCCTGTGTGATAAGAAATCTTTCTACTTTGCTAAAAGTTTTGATGCCATAGGAAAGTTTTTTTTTATGTATTTATTTTACTTTGTGCAAACCATTTCTTTTTCATTTCTGTAGCAACCCTAAATTTCCCATTGTCTTTGTGTGGTGTGATATCCTGTTGATTGTGTAAATATTGTGAAGTAGTAAATATTATTCTTATATCCTTCATGCCTCTGTGACTGAGTCTTTTGTGAGGAACAGTTAGCTGTTGTTGCTGTTGTTTAGAAATCCGTGATATGGCTCTAAAAGGAGAAGAAGGCTGCAATTACCAAATTCTGGGAAGTAAAGTGTTTCTCTCTAGTGAGCGATGGGAAGGCCATTTGCCCTTTGCCAAAAGAGCACTCTACTACCTGAGCAGTGGCTCTGGTAGGGTAAAGACCGAGAAAGTCCCCAGGTAAGAGAATCACTTCTGAGTGGTGGCAGCTACTGAGAGTCCCTTTCATGTGTGGTAGGCTGAAAAAAAATTACAATCTGTTGCAGAATGTGTTCTGAGAGTGGACAAGTTGTGACAGAAGCACTGTGTACATGTGATGAGTTTGGGATGCCAACACATAGCTTTCTTGAAGGGAAACCAAGTGTATTTTGTTGATGCAACTAACTGGTTTAATGGTGAATAATAACCAGACTTCCCTATGGGAGGTAGTGCTACCCAGGTATTATATAAAAATATATATTATCTCATGTTGGTGGAAATATGGTTATCATTAGTAGGCCTACATAACAGTAGCTGGTTTGGCTACTAAGGTAAACAGGATCATTGCAGAATGGATTTACATTAGTATATTCCCCTCTTTTGTAAAATGAATGCCTGCAAGAAACAATTCATTACCTTTGCTTATCATCAGCATTTGCATTTTGAAACATGCATAACCTCAGTGAGTGTATATGTGTTTTTCAGTTACTGAAACATTTCTAAAATAATGGAAAACATAAAAAAGGAAAAAATAATGGAAAACATAAAAAAGGTACAGTAAATGGTGTATAATTAAGCAATAATGCACAACAGTGCGTGTGTTGTGCTGGGATAATGTCACGCCTTGGGTGGTTGAAGCATGAGGCAGCAAGCTGAATGCATCCAACACCTGAGAAGTGACATTATCCCAGCACAACACATAACCTGGAGTGCATTACTGCCCTTATACATTGGCTGATTTGTAAATAAAATAGATAAAAGCAGTTTTTTTTTATTTTATATTTCATTTTTGTATGTGGATGTGCACATACAGAAAAACAAAGTCTACAGTTTTTCTCTTTGCCACTAGATGGTGCTGCTGTGCAAATTATGCTAAGTTCTGGGCTGCATGACCTTTCTTTTGAATGTGAATCACATGGTGGACTGTTTGGCTACTTCCCGCACAAAAAAAAAAAAAAATCAGTCGGCTATTGTCTTCCTGGTAGATTTTTTTTCCCTCTTGCACTTTAATTTTCAGTAGTGGATGGATTCTGTAGTTTGGGCAGTGAGCCATTTACTTAATGGAGCCAGTGTGATGGTGATGTTGGCAAGCATTTCTGCAGATGAGTACAGGACTCAAAGAGAGTGGAAGTGCACTAGGGAGCTGAATCATAGCTGCAGAAAATTAGCTATGTGTGCGTTTATATTTTGGAGATACTACATTTGTAGCATGCTGCTGTGTGAACCAAAGAAACATGTGATGAGTAGGAGTGGAGTCTGAGGTTTGCAGTCAACCATTGTAGAGCACCGTGGCTACCTGTGAACACGCTGTTGCACAGCTGGGATCAGAAAAGTTGTTAGTTTGAGTTATGGCTTTGTTGTGCTTTTGTAGAAGTCTTTCAATTTAATAAAAAATCACTCAGGAGCTTACATTACATTTTAAAATTGTGCGGATCTGGTGCCATTCCCTGCTGCTGAGCGGGAACTGTGAAGTTTATTGGGTGTCACTGTTTGAAGCTGATCGCGATGATGATTCTCCAAGATTAAAGGGTGCAGTGTTATTTTTTGTTTAGTGAGCTCATCTTTCTGCTAGACCTTCATAAAGTGATGTTATACTGAGATAACATCACTGCTAAAGATGAGCACTGACCAATCAGAGCCCAGAATTCTTTCCTTGCCATTGTATAATCAAAACTAACAATCTGTCAGTTCTCAGCATTCCATCAGATCATCTTGTTAATATTTTAGCTGTGTAAAAAAGGTTATACTTTGAAATTCAATTTCTACATATTCAAAATACATCAATTTACTTTGACCTATATGACACACGATTGATGAAATCAAACTAATCTTAGCATTACTATATGTGTACTACCTGAATATTCTGTTTTGCATTCTTCATTATCATCATCACCATTCAAAAAGTAGGTTGGAGTTGTTTGGAATGCAAAACCTCAACCTGGACTGGAAACAAGAATAAACCACAAATGAAGAATAAAGTATTTGCTTTCTCAACATTTTTAAATAATGCTAGACAATTTTTCTAGTGATTCAATGAAGAAATTGTCACTTACTTGTATATCTATTAAATCATTGGGCAACCACAGCATCAGCAAAAAGAGAGTTAAGTGTCAAGAATGTATTGCAGATGAAAATCATATTGACAAGATTTAAAAGGTTGCTCTGGAGACCTCCCCTAGGTCAATACGTAAGCATTCCTTCCTTTGAGCTGTTAGTTTTTGGCGTTCTAGTTGCACCATGAGAGATATTGGTATTTTGTTCTTTATGGATACTAAAACCTTTTTCTCCCTGCACTCAAGATAGTTTGCCTTTTGGCGATTTGGGCCACGTTGGAGGATGTTTGATTTTGCCTTCTCCGTGTTTGTTTACTACGGCTGCATTTGCACACCTGAAACTTTGGCTTTTTGTCATCTATACCTGCAAGCTCTTTTCCTGCTTGAGTGAGATCAGCTTTATTTATGTGTGTTTCTGTTTTGCATTGTTTATGCAGTAATAAAATATTTTTGCATTTTGGAGTGCTGACCCCATTTTGTATACTTTGTCCAAGATTTAAAAGGTGCTGAGCAGAGCATCCAAAGTGGCTGAGGTGCATACACATACCTTTTGTGCCAGTGTGTGTGAAATATGTCCTGCAATCCTTTAAGAGGTCACTTTGTAGTAAAGAGATAACAACATTTAAGATGACATACAATCTCCTTCCAGTGTTTCAAGATGTTTATATGTGTTCTTATTCATATGCTAGCAACCAAAAGTAAAAATATATAAATTATAAAAAGCATGTCAGTAATGGAAAATGTCATACTTAAGGAAATTCTGATGCCCTCACTTACTTATATCCTTCCACCATATCAAGATCATCACCATTCCCTACATGGACCAGAGAAACAACCTACAGTAACTCATTAGGTAAGAGAACACCATTCATGAGCATGCCCTTCCTGGTGGATCCTAGATTTGTTCTCTTGTGACATTTTCAAAGCAATACATAAGAGAATATTAATAACTATACTGTTAGCAGTGGGGAAGAAACCATTTATCAGAAGTTGTTTAACAGATGTGGAAACCAGACTTGTGGAATGAACAGACTTGGCAATACAAATCCATGGAATGGAAAATGTAACAAGCCTCTTGAATTCCCATTTGCAAGTCTTTAACATTATATGGACAGCCTGGATACATTATAACAGAGGATTCAGCCTTTTTTCCGTAAACACATCAATTATACCTAATAGCATAATACTTTGGAATCCCATATATGCCTCAACTTTTATTCAGTAATTACATTCTACTACCATGTATCCAGGGCTTAGTTTTTTTTTCAGTTGTGCTTTATGTATATATATATACATAAAAAGTTAAGAATGAATTGTAGTACAAGTACTTATTACAGAACAGACTAGTGACTGCCCCATTGATTCCCTGTCATGGCTAACCTACAGTTGTAGGTTTACAACCGTAACACTATCATCATGACTGACCCTAGTATGGTAACACTTGAATATATTTGAATATGCATTGCTGTGCTTGTTAATGTAACACAACAGTGCATTTCCTTTGAATAAATTTAGGTTTTAGAAATGGTGCTGGTGAATGGCAAGGGACTGTCAGCACTATTGGTTGGTTTCCACTATGCTCCTCCTGGAGCAAATTACAGTGCATGCTTCAAACACACTTTGATAAACTTTATGATGGTGGATGGTGGGGGACTGCTAGCCTTGTTGGCTGGGATGAACTGTGTATCCACTGGGCCAGTTGCAACAGTTGCCACTGCACACTGAAGCGCTTGGAAATGGTGAAAGGTGATAAACTACCATCACTGTTGACAGGGCCCCACCATTAAACCCAAGTGCTAATTACAGTGTAAGCCCAGTCACACTGTGATATACTTTGTGATGGTGAAAGGTGAAGGACTGACAGCACCACTGGCTGAGGCACTCTGTGTAACCTTTGGGCAGGTCATAGTACAGGCCATACCATACAGTAATGCACTTAGTAAAGGTGATGAACTGCCCTTAGTGTTGTTAAGGACACTCTGGTTAACTTCATTGCCAGTTACTGTTACATTTCTACATAAATGTGATGCAATAATGGACTGTGAAAGGTGACAGATTATCATCACTGTTGGCTGAGGTAATTTACTGTAGTTGTGCTCCATTAAACTGTGATGTACTTGGTGATGGTGAAAGATGAGAGAATGCCAACACAGTTGATTGCTCCTATATATTATTAACAAATGTATTTAACATACCATTCTGAAGCTCTAGCCTGATATTGATCATCTGCCATTGAAGTGCACTGCATTTGGTACCCAGGCTCAGCATGACATGAACTGCCTGTCCATTGTCATTAACGACCCCACCCGCTGTCCCATTTGTAGATCCCCTCAGATCCATTAGTAGCCATCATTCCTCTACTCCCCCATCAGTGACCTTTCTCCTCCAAACAGCAATGATAGTAATTTTCCCCATGCCCCTCAGCACCACAAAAATCACAATTATCATATCCTGAGATACGTAAATACATAGAAACCCTCACCAGAACCAACACGGGAGGCCCTAAACCTCACAAAATCCAGGAAACCATGTAATAAGCTCCAAAGCCACCCCATCACAAGGCCCTGTACACTTAAAAACTTCCTTTTATGAGGTCACAAGTACTACAAAACCAATCATGCCATGCAACAAGCCCCTCAAAAATTCAATTTCCCACACAACCAAAATGCATCGGTGATAAGACTTTAGCCACTCGCACATCCAGTCTCAATTCTGCAGACCAACCAAACAATCATGTACCATGCTGCTTGGCATGCAAACACTCAGCATACTCCAATCCACAATATCATTCCAGTAACATGCAGTACTTGACCAAATAACCCTTAATCTATATACCAGCAATACAATGAAATTCAAACAACGAAGACCATTACAACAACATCATTTTGATGTTCTAGCTGTAATGGTTACTGTTCCAAACTTTCGCTGTTTCACCATGTTTTTCCCCCATTTCGAACCAACTCTAACTCTGGGGTTGTAATATAGAAATGGGGGGGCTGTGCAGCTGCAGAAAACACTGAATGTCTATCAGGCAAAATTTCACCTGTTGAGGTTGTGGATTTCGCCAAGCCACATTTCAACAACTTCATTGTTGATGTGGCTTTGTGGAACCCCTTTAACCATAGTCACCCTAACACCCAATCACCTGTTTCCTAGCCATCAAGTAAATAAGTAAACTGGTGGGTTTGTAATAGTAAAATGGGGTTGTGGCCCCAAAAAACAGGGCATTCATTGGGCAAAATTTTTGCCTGTCGACTTTCTGGATTTTTTTACGTGGCTTGGTGGAACCCTCTTAACCCTAGTCACCCAAACACCCAGTCACCTGTTTCCAAGCCATCAAGCAAATCAGTGGCTGTAATGGGTAGTCTCAAGCATTGTAATGAGCTAAGTGATGATGAAAGGTGAGACTATCAGCACTGCTGGCTACTGTAGTTCACTCTGGTTAACTGTAATGACAGTCACAGAGCAGGTTACAACACAATGTGATATAACTGGTGACAGTGAAAGGCAATATACCGCTCCTCTTCCCTCTAGCTATACTCCCACTTTACTAACTCTCCAAGCTGATGTACTCCCACGAGTGCCTCTCTTCACTCTTGTTATACTCCCACTACCACTCTTCATTACTCTTGTTGTACTCCCATTATAGTCCCCCTTTCCACTTGATATACCCCACTACTGTTCTTCTCACTTGCTGAACTACAATTACAACCACTATTTATACTTACTGTATTCAAACAGACACCCATCATTCCACTTGCTGTACTCCAGCCAGAGCTCCTGTTAACCAAATCACCATCGCTACACCCTACATCAGGCTAACATCACATTGCCAGACCCAATGACCCCTCAGATGCCTAGCTTCATACCAAACTTAACCTCAAAAACCTATTGCCATGGCACACCCAATCATAAATCAAAGACAACCCATCACAAGGCCCCACGCCCCAAACACCACATTGCCAGTCCCATAGAATGCCATATAGCCCTCTACCCATAAAATTGCCCTTCCAAAACCCTGTTGCCTGGCATCAAACCTCAAAACCAGTCCACTAGTTTTCCAACTCCCCACAGACAACTGGGAATTATACCACAAGCACTCAATCTGCACACTACAGTTGAGTGATAAGGTATGACCAGGGGTTAGATTAACAGTCTGTTAATCATCCCCTAGGAGCATAATGTGGCATGAGGTGCCTAGAGGTCATTAATTGACTTTTAATGTAACTCCTGCGACTGCCTTCTTGCTTTATAAAAAAATCTGTTAAAAACATGATAGACATCTACCTTGTGAATATTCTCCTCATTGAGAGGGAGATTTTGAATAAAATAGTTCATCTACCAGCTGTATAACAATTTTGGTTCAGCTGTTTTGCATGGGACACTCTGTTTAACCACAAGGATAGTTTCACTGCATATTCCACCACAATGTGGTGTAACAGTATAGTGGATCCTGTACTATAGCTATACATGCAGTTAAACAGTGTGCCATAGCCAATAGTGCACATTTCCCTGGCAGTAATTACATCTCAGTGTGGAAGAGTAAGCCCTGCATCTGGCACTGTGGTCAAGCAGTGTGCTCCACTGATAACTGCTGACAGATCTTCACCTTTCACCATCAGTAAGCACAACAGTGAGGTGGTGGTGGCACTGTAACTGGCCTTATGGTTAAATGGAGTGCCTCAGCCAACAGTTGTGGCAGTCCCTTAGCTTCACCCTTGATACGGGTACCTCTGCTGCTGTAAGCAGCCGGGTGTGCCTCTTCTGTCCACCGGCTGACTTCCTTGCTGTACTGCCCTCTGATCACCAGACCGAAGGTATGCTGCTGAAACTTGATTGGCCAGAACCATCGTCTCTGCCTGCTGACAGGCTGCTGCAGTTCTTTATTTTCCTTGCTACTCCATCTCCTTCTGGACTTTATGCTAATGTCACTGGTTGTTGTACTGGTTAAGCCTTTCCAAATTGTTCTGTGAATGCAAATCTATATGTGAACCTAAGCCTGTTTACAGCTATTTTGCACTGCAAGCATAGTTTGAAGTGCAAGTTCTTTTAGGCTGCAGCTTCACCCTTGACACTGGTGCCTCTGCTGCTGTAAGAAGCCGGGTGGGCCTCTTCTGTCCGCTGGTTGCCTTCCTTGCTATATTGCCCTCCAATCACTAGACCGAAGCTTCACCCTTGACATGGGTGCCTCTGCTGCTGAAATCAGCTGGGCGGGCCTCTTCTGTCTGCCGGCTGCCTTCCTCATTGTACTGTCCTCCGATTACCAGGCTGAAGGTATGCTGCTGAAACTTGACTGTCCAGAACCATCATCTCTGCCTGCTGACAGGCTGCTGCAGTTCTTTATTTTCCTTACTACTCCGATTTAAAAGTATTACAGCTCTCTTTGTTTTTTTTTTGTTTTTTTCCAATTCAAATTTTATTAAAGTTTCCAATACAGAGAATGAATCACAGTGGAGTAAATCATGAACCCCAAAGAACAGACACAGAATGCAAGATGTTTCACTCTCCCCACCCCTACCCACCAACCCAACACCCACCCTAACAACCCAGCGCATCGGTACTCCTTTAGCACAACACCAAAGAATATAACCTGGTAGTACTTAGGCCTGTACTGCATAAAGAGTCTGCAGTGGGCCCCAGATCCTGTCAAACTTTTCCAGTTTGTTATATAGACTGGCAATAGTCCTCTCTGTTCTAAGGTTCACCAGCAATTCCTGAAGCCATTCAACATAAGATGGTACCTCCGTATCCTTCCAGTGCCTCAACACCACTTTTTTAACAGACATCGACATCAATGATATGTGGTACCTCCTATTCACCACCGAAATGGAGGAGAAATCCCCAAGAAGACATATTTCGGGAGTGAACAATTCTGAGAGCCCTAAAAGAGGATCAGCATGCTGATTAATCATGGTCCAAAGTGTGGCAACTTTTGAACAACTCCAGAAAATATGAAAGAGGTCACCTTCTTGAGACTGGCATCCTGTGCAAAGGGGAGAAGACATCAGACCCAGTCTGGCAAGCCTCTGCGGAGAATAATAAATGTTATGCAAAATTTTGAATTGCATTAATCTAAGTCTGTCCTGCTTAAGGAACTTATGACAACTTTGCCACAGGAGAGACCAGTCCATATCTCTGCCCTGAAAGAGAGAGGCCCAAAAGGAGACGGGAGCATAATTATCAGGGGAAGCCCAGGTGAACAGAGCAATATATATTTTAGATACAGCATGAGGCGAACCTGCCAACTCCATGAGGGTAGCCTGAAAACTGATATTGGGAACTGGAGGGGGGATCGGACCCATTACCTTAACCAGTAGGTGGCAAAATGGAAAAATCTTGAAGATTGCTGTGTGAGGTAACCTAAACTTGTGCATAATGCCAGCAGAAGAGCACCATTGACTGTTGAATAACATAAACTCATCTAGATGGCAGTTTCTTATCTGAGGGATCCAACTAGGTGAGAGAAGCTTGCCGTCCAGCAAAAAATTAGGGTTGCCTATTACGGGTTGAGATAAATCCTTGAGATTTTGATACCTCAGAAAAGCACACAATTGAGTATGAACCCTGATTGAAATGGCTATAGGGGAACTATGTAGAGATTCTGGTAGGGAACTGACCTTGGTGTATAGCAGCACAGCCGGGGAGAGGCCATGTTTTCTAATGGTAGCAGACTTGACGGCTAACCAAGTTGGGGTATATGTAGCAGCCACAGATTGTTGATCCACAGTCAGCCATCTGAGATACTTATTGGCCTGACTGGCCCAGTAATATAGCCCAATATGGGGGAGTCTTAATCCTCCTTTAGCCTTCGGAGCCGCTAACTTGTGGAAAGCCATCCTAGCCTTCTTGTCGCCCCATATAAAAGTAGAGATCATGCGATGCACTTTTTTAACCCAGGACAGGGGGAGCCATATGTTTAACATGTTAAGGGGGTAGAATAAGTGAAGAAATATTTTCATTTTGATTAGATTGATTCTGCCCCAAAAAGAAAGGGGAAGTAAAGTCAACCGACGGAGGTCTAGGTCTATTTTATGTACCAGTGCATCAATATTAAGTTGTCTGAGCCGTGCCATGTCCCGAGTGAGAAAGAGCCTCCGATATTTAATATAATCGGACTTCCAGGTGAGCCCAAACACAATAATGTCCTGTTTATATACCCTGTGGTTAAGAGGAAAAACCACAGTCTTACCTACATTGAGTTTATAATTTGAGACCTTGCTGAAGTCATCTATTAACTTCAGAATAATGGGAATAGATGTGAGTGGATGGGTTACCTGCAGCAGAAGATCATCTGCATAGGCCGTCATTTTAACCACCTGCTCCCCGAGAGAGATACCCAAGATGCCCTGGGCACCAGACAATTTCCTAATAAGAAGCTCTAGGTAAATATTGAAAAGAAGAGGGGATAAGGGACACCCTTGTCTGGTCCCTACATGTAATTTAAAGGGGGTGGAGGTAACCCCATTACATGAGATTCTGGCAGAAGGGAACTTATATAAAGAGCTAACCCAATTCCAGAATTTCATGGGAAAACCAAAAACTTCCATTGTAGCAAACAAGTAATCCCAGTGGACTCTGTCAAATGCCTTCTCAGCATCCAGCAAGATCAAGACCATTGGATGCGGAGCATCCTTGGATGCCAAGAAGACGTGACAGGGCCCTCAGATGATCAACCGATGATCTCCCTTTCATAAAACCAACCTGATCTGACCCGATTAAAAAGGGAAGTACTGCCTCCAAACGGTTGGCTAATAATCTTGCCAAAATTTTAATATCATGGTTAAGAAGGGAGATCGGCCTGTAACTTGAGACCAGATCAGATGGTCTGTCCGGCTTAGGCAACAAAACAATCACGCCTCAAAAAGGGAGGGATCGGATGCTTGACCGGAGAGAATGGCCTGGAAGAGTGGCAGCAAAATGAGGATCAATTGCTTAGAGAAAACTTTGTAAAAATTGGAGGTAAACCCCTCAAGGCCTGGAGATTTGTCAGATGGGAGAGATTTAATTACCCTTTCAATCTCACCCTCAGAGACAGGAGACTCCAGAATTTTCTGCTGGGATTGTGAGAGAGTTGGCAGTAGTAAATCACTCAGATATTCAAAAAGTCTATCCTTAGATGGGGAGTTAACCACAGGGCCATATAAGCCCTGGAAATAATTTGTGATCTCCTCTGCTATCTCCTAGTGTAAGACCTTAAGGGAATTGTCTTTGGAGGAATGGACTGCAGGAATAAATCTAGTGGATTCCTGTTGCTTAATACGCAGTGCCAACATTTTGCCGGCCTTCTCACCCTGATCAGTATATACCACTTTTTTTTTCAAAATGGCAAATTCAGCTTGCTCCGATAACATTGCTAAGTAGGCTTCTCTCAATTTCATTAAATCTTGTTTAAATGTCTCAGAAGAGGATGGAGAGAGGACAGTCTCCATGCACCTAATCTGAGAAAGAAGGTCAGAGATCCGAGATGCCCTCTCTCTTTTCCTTTTCGATGTTAGACCGATTATGATCCCCCTTAAATATGCTTTACAAGCACCCCATATCATATCGGGCTTCCCTACAGAGTTAGAATTGGAGGCAGTAAACTGCTCTATTTGGGATATTATATATTGAACCATCTTTGGCTCCTTCAAAATTTGATTATTCAACTTCCACCTGCCTCCTTTATTGGGCAGTGATGCTAGGGTTATTTGGCAGGTGACCACAGATTGATCCGACAGGGGCCCTGAAACAATACTAGAGCTTATAACCCCTGGTAAGAGATTGAGAGATGAGGATATAATCAATCCTCGAGGAAGTTGCATGCACTGGAGAAACATAAGTATATTCCCTTGTATTGGGATGTAATACGCGCCATATATCACAAAGACCTATAGAGTCCAACAGGTCCCTAAAAGCTCTTTGTGTGGGGAGAGACCTTGACGAGATTGACCCGACCTGTCAAGAGCCTGATCAAAAACGAGATTAAAATCACCCCCTATAACCATGGGGATGTCCAAAAATGGAGTTAGGGCTTCTATTATCTGGACAAAAAAGCTAGGGAAGTCTACATTAGGGCCATAGATGACGCCCAAGACAATATCCAGGGTATGCAATCTACCTTTTATGAACAGAAATCTGCCGGAAGGATCGGGTATAACTTGGAGAGGTTTGAACAGAATCGACCTATGCAAAATGATCATAACCCCTCTACTGTGGGTCGTGCCCTCCACTGCGAACAGCTGCCCAATTTGCTGCCGTCTCATTTTGTCAGCCTCCCTCTTAAGCAGATTTGTCTCCTGCAAAAACATAATTTCTGCCTTCAGATGATTTATATGTTTCAAGATTTTATATTGCTTAGTCCTATGCCTTGCCGCTTTAACATTCCAACTGATAAGTTGAATACTTCTAGCCATCACTCAAGATCCAGTCGGAAATCCCTGAAAACACCACATGTATTTATGTTTCACCTCAATACTTCTCCAAGCAAAGTATGCGCTGGGTTGTTCTACATCCCCCCCTGCCCCTGCCATCACTGAATCCATCCCACCAATCACCCCACTGAAACCCTCCCCCAGGCACCCCATAAACCCTGGCCCCTCCTCCCACACCACCCAACTTTTGCATGGTACATGATGATTAGCTAACTGAAAAGATCCTCTCCTCCAACCTCCTGCCCTCATGAACCAGAAAACAAGAACACTACCCTTTATAACCAGAACACTCCATAGAGAGTAGTACATCCTCAATTCTTATAAATTGTCATCATCGCTAGCTAGTATAGGGAAATTTTCTGCACAAACCCTTAAAGAAAATAATCCTCCCTACAGATTCCCCATGAACCATGCTACTACATGATCCACAGAGGATGAAGTGTGTAAAACGCTTGCAACAAACATGAAAATAGTGATCTCAGATTGCCCTCTTGTGGTGCGACCCTCGAATGACGGGGGTAAACAGCCGAGAATAAGCGGGCTATTACTGCCTGCTTTGGTATAGGGGAAAATTAAGGGCTCCTGGGCCACTGTCCAGACCATATTTCTAGGACCAGAAGCAGTGACCATCTCGCTTCACTAGAGGAAACCCGAAGAAAGAGAAAAAAAAGGAGACAAGGAGTCCTCCAAAAACAGCACTCAAGGAGGGTTGCTCAGAAGGGGCAGACAAACGCCAATAAAAGCGTACAATAAACGTGATATCACCATCTGTCTATAGCTACAGATTCTCC
This sequence comes from Neoceratodus forsteri, assembly GCA_016271365.2. NCBI lineage: Eukaryota > Metazoa > Chordata > Ceratodontiformes > Ceratodontidae > Neoceratodus > Neoceratodus forsteri. Next base: position 999,355,314 of record CM028133.1, read on the forward strand.
ACCCGGTATACAGGCTAGCCATATTTATCACCTAATGGCAGCAGGGAACGAAAAAGAGAGGGAAACCTAGAAAAAACCAGACCATGAAAACAGAACCAGAAAAGGACTGTAGCTAGACAGAATCGCATTGTAAGCACAGAGAAACTGAGCATTGCCCCCAAACCGTGGAATCAGGACATCGCCCTTGAGAAAGTAAATTGCCAGATCTGTCAGAGTAGAATTTAACTTGAACATAGTAACCCCAGATGAATACAAAGCGAGACTAGACTAGGCCAGAGTCAAAAACATGAGAGTCAGCAAAATTAGCCAGTCCTGAAAGAGAGAACCAGATCGGGAGCACGATGTCCATTAATCTGTCAGCACGAAGACCCTTCTTGAGAGCTGTAGCTTGGGGTTGAATAGCCAGATATACAGTTTGTGACCAACGTAGCCCCAGAGACAAAGTAGAGAAATATAATTTGCATCTGCTGGATTACACCACCACTGAAAAGCTCAGCATGGCACTCCAAACCAGGTCGACTCTCATGCAGGCTTAAAAAGGTCAGGAAGCACTTTCTTGAGCCCTGCAGTTGCCAACTCCACTTCCTCGTAGGTCTCCCAGGAACCATTCAGGCAAACTTGAAATCTTGCAGAAAAACCCATACGAAACTTGATTCCCACGGCAATCAACTTGAGGACAAGCTTGTGAAACGTGGCTCATTTCTGGCGTACAGATAAAGGCAAATCTTGCGCCACTCTTAGCTTTTTACCTTCCCATTGCAAATCTTGTACTTCCTTGACCTTTTATAGGAAATGCTGTGGAAGTTTAGAAAGTGAAATATGAATGACCTGGGGGGGGGCTCCAACCAGGGGAGGGGGGCGTAGTGCACGACGAGTTCTTTCTATTATGTAGCTTGCACCAAAGGGGGAAGGGCCTGGCACCTTCTCCACGAACTTTCTGATAAACTTAATGGGTTCTGAGCCCTCTTCACCTTCAGGCAAACAAATAATTACGGCATTGTTGTGGCGACTGCGCCCCTCCAAATCTTCCACCTTATTCTCCATCTTCACTAGCCTTTGCCTCAGGGCCACTTGCTCCAAATCTGCTTTGTCCTGTTTCCTTTCAACGGAGCGTAAGCAAACTTCATTATCAGCAATCTTCTTGGAGAGCTCCTCAAGGGTACTAGAGATGCCTTTCATTTCTCCTGCCATATTCTGCATTTCAGCCTTGAAAGGCTGAAACTCCTCTAGAAATCTCGAGAGGGTAAAAGGATCAGTATCAGGGCTCTCAGTAGTAGCAGGCAGCAAGGATTGCAGGGAGGAGGCCCTGACTTTCTTAGAGGCCTTCTTGGGCATAGCGGGAGGTGTGTGTTTAGAAGCGGTTTTCCGCGTCTCTTCGTTCATCGACTTCCTTTATTGAGGGCACAAATGTTCAGGAAGATGACAGTCAGGCGATCTGCAGTGGAAAACACCGTAAAGCAGGGTTTTTAACAATAATTAATGAGCAGTAGGTCAGAACAAGCAGAGAGGTGTCCTACCCAGCACACTGCATCACGAGACTCCTCCACAGCTCTCTTTGTTTTAAGATCCAGTGCTAGTCTACCCTGGAGCAGAAACTAACTTTAAAGTGATACAGTTTTTACTGTTTAGACTAGATTTCATTTGGGTCATAGTTGTAAGATTTGCCCTGCAAATATCCAATTTCTGCTTCACTTTCTCTCTTTCTGTCTCCTCCTTGCCTGAATTTGCTGTAAGCAGCCAGGTGGGCCTCTTCTGTCCGCCGGCTACCTTCCTTGCTGTACTGCCCTTCGATCACCAGACCGAAGGTAGGCTGCTGAAACTCGACTGGCCAGAACCATTGTCTCTGCCTGCTGACAGGCTGCTGCAGTTCTTTATTTTCCTTGCTACTCCATCTCCTTCTGGACTTTAAGCTAATGTTGCTGGTTGTGGTACTGATTAAGCCTTTCCATATTATTCTGTGAATCCTAATCTATACGTGAACCTAAGCCTGTTTACAGCAATTTTGCACTGCAAGGGTAGTTTGAAGTGCAAGTTCTTTTAGGCTGCAGGTTTGTAGATTTAAAAGTATTACAGCTCTCTTTGTTTTAAGGTCCAGTACTAATCTACCCTGGAGTAGAAACTAACTTTAAAGTGATAACAGTTTTTTCTGTTTAGACTAGATTTCATTTGGGTCACAGTTGTAAGCTTTGCCCTGCAAATAATCTAATTTCTGCTTTACTTTCTCTCTTACTGTCTCCTCCTTGCTTGAATTTTTACTCCCACCCCCCACCTCCAGCGTTTATTAAATACTCTCCCTCCCCCCTTGTCACCACCCCTATGTAATCTTCTTCCTTCCTTCTCACTATTATTGCAGCTACACTTAAAGATACAGAGTGCAGCTATTAGGCCTAACACTTGTCCTGTCCTGTCCTCACCTTAAAGACATCTTCCTTTTCAGGTCACCACCAAACTGTGCTGGTACAAGTTATAAGCCGCCTCCCCTCTTAAAGGGATACTCCTCCCCCTGTACTTGACTGGCACTGCATGCTCGTCCTCCCTGCCTACTGCTTCACCTCTAATCTAATGGCTCCACTGACAACTATTCTTGTCCTCAGCTGCTTCCTACTTCTCCCGTATGACCTCATTGTTAAACGTACAGAGAATACAGTCCTGCAAGATATGCCCAAGTACCAAGAACTACATGGTACGGTGTTAGCTCACTGTCCTACTCCAAAGGTACTGACCTCCACTCACTCACTCACTCACTATATCTCCCCTCCAGCCCAGATCTTCCATCCATACTCAGTTATCGTTCCTCCTCCCAGTTAGAGTGGCAGTCTATGCCCTGCCCCTCTCTCGTTGTTTTGCTACCCCCAGCAATGCAAACCGCAAAACCTTGCACACTAAGTATCGGAATAAACTTTCATTAAAAACTATTATAAACTGCCTTAGGAAACTATTAGTTCTTCTTCTACTCTGCTTAGGGAGTGTGGAATTAAACTCCGGTCCACTCCTTTTTATAGATGCACCCTCAGACCTTCCTCTGCTAAAAGGTCTCAGCTTTCTACTATGAATACCCGTTGCGTGTCTAAAAAATTTGACATGGTCCAAGTCTGGGTACTACATATGGCTCCAGATATCACTATGTTTTCGGAAACATGGCTCACCAACAACATTCCCAACAAAACTGTTAATATCCTTGGTTATAATTTATTCAGGTGTGACAAACCAACAAGGGGCGGTGGAGTTGCCATCTATACCAAAACCAGTCTCTCTGGCTCTGATATTGTTTGCACCTCTATACCAAAGGAATTTTACTGCCTAGCTGTGAAATTGACCTTATCTTCTGGAGTGGCCCTCTTAATATATACTTGTTATAGGCCCCCTTCTGCAGGGTTTGGCATACTGGGTCACCTTAACTCCCTGTTGGAAAAAACAAACTCAGAATGCATAATAATTGGGGACTTTAATCTCAATTGGAATGATGCCTGCTCCAACAAAATTAAGGAGTTCTGCGATGAGCGTGGCCTAACCCAGATTACTCCGGAGAATACGTGTCCTAACAAGAAATCCCCTGACTGCAGCTCATTACTGGATCTTATGCTGGTTAATAAGCCACACAATATCTCTCACACAGGGGTTTTCCACAGTGACCTGAGTGACCACTGAGCTACTGCCTGTATTAGAAGCTCCCCTTATTGGCCTCCTAACTCCACTTTTAAACTAAAATGAAGTCAAAAACACTTCTGCCAACCTGTCTTCCTGGCAGACCTAGGGAATATTAACTAGCAGGATTTTTACCTGGTAGCCTGTGTCTCAGAAGCCTACAATATCTTCCAAAACCTGGTACTGAAGGTGATTGATAAATATGCACCACTTAGAAAATCCAAATCTTGGAAAAGGTCACCTGATTGGCTTACACCTGCCCTAAAGGAAGCTCGGAGGGACAGGGATGTACTGTGGAAAAGGACACGGAAAACAAAATTGGATTCTGACCGGCTAGCCTTTCTGGTTGCCAGGAATGCCTGTACCAAACTTGTTATAACTGAAAAATCACATTATTTACAGTCTGCTCTCGAAGAAAATAAAAATTGTCCCACTAAATTCTGGAAAGTTATTAGAGAGGTGGTAGGTCATTTGTCACCCTCACCTTTGCCCACCAAGATTGTAGTAGGAGACATTTCCTACATGGACAGGGTGGACAGCCTAGAAATGCTGAATAGCCACTTTACCACCAGTAAAGTGAGTGTCTGCAGTGATGACAATGACAGCCCTAGCCCTGTCACCACAGTTATCCCGGGCGCTCCTCCTTTAGCTTTCATCCAGTAACCTTTAAACAGGTGGATGACCTCCTGCTAGCCTTCGACACTAAAAAGTGTGCCGGTGCTGACCTATTGGAACCATTCTTCTTGAAACTTGGCTGCTATCACCTGACAGCTCCAATTGTTCACCTTCTTAATAGTTCCTTGGCTCATGGTGAGTTGCCACCACTTTGGAAAATAGTGCACACTATTACTCTTTTTAAATCTGGTGACCCAACTGACCTGAACAACTCCCACCTGATTTCCCTTCTCCAAATCCTATCAAAGACCCTGGAAAAAATTGTTAACTCTCAACTCAGAGTTCTTTGACACCAAAAACATCCTAAACCCCACCCAATTGGGATTTAAGCCCAAGTCCAGTACTGTATCAGCCCTTACCAAAGTGTCCAACGAATGGCAAAACACCCTGGATACTAAGCAATACATCTATGCCCTCTTTCTAGATCTTAGCAAGGCCTTCGATACAGTGGATCATCATATTCTACTTAATGTCTTGAGCAGCATCGGGGTAAACAACACTGTCTTAAAGTGGTTTGATTGTTACCTCACCAAATGAGTGCAACAAATCAAAGATCAAGGAGAACTATCTCAGTTAAAGTCCCTGCCGCGTGGTGTGCCACAAGGCTCTATCTTGGATCCTATTCTCTTTGCTATTTATATAAACCATATAGACTCCTATATATGCACAAGTAACATTCATCTATTCGCTGATGATACTGTGCTCTACACTACTAACACCTCCTTAGACGTAGCCCGCAAGGATCTTCAGTTAGACTTTGACATCCTTCAACACAACTTAATAAGGCTCAAGCTTCTGTTTAATGCCAAAAAGACCAAAACTATGATTATTTCGCTTTGCGCTGCCCAATACATAGGACCATCTTCGAGCCTCCAGATTTATACCTTGCTTGGTCAAGCCTTGGAACTAGTAGAACAATTCAAGTACCTGGGTGTCTGTCTGAATAACAGGCTCAACTTCTTGGCTCACCTTAATGAACTATCTTAAAAGCTAAGACAACGTCTAGACATATTTTATTGGATGGGACACCTCCTTACTCTTGAAGCAAGGAAACAACTTGTCCAAACAACTTTTCTACCGCTGCTGGATTATGTTAACTTCCTTTATAGCCACTGTCCTATTCAGGCACTATGTAAACATGACACCCTCTACCGTCATGTGCTGAGATTTATCCTAAACATGCAATTATGTACCCACCACTGCCTGCTATATCAGGCACTAGACTGGCCCTCCCTCACTCTGAGGAGGCAAAAACATGCCCTCATGTGGACATACTGGGCCCTAACCAATAAACTACTGACCTATATTTCTATGCTGCTTCAGTGTACTGAGGGAACGTATGGTCTAAGGAGTTTGTCTCTTGTCTGTCTTAAAGTACCCAAAATAAGGACACAACATAGCTCAACAGCTATCATCTTTTCTATGTTCACCCTTTGGAATGTCAGCAAAAAACTCTCAGGTTGTCCTCCCTCCCAGGGCCTCACTCTTTCAGGAGGCTGCTCACTCTTAAGCTGAGAGCCCTGTGTGTATGCTGCAACTAACCACTTCCTCCATCTCCTGTGGCTCCCCAAACTCTTGGCACTTACATGTACTCCCCTAGCACTTCTCTTCTTCTTTTTTCCACCTTGGGTTTATTCTGCCAACTTCCACCTGTTTGTTTAACTACATCTATTTCCACCCCTCACCGGCCCTTTCCTTTGTTTTCCCCCTGCCCTTAAACCTTCAGTTGTTGTTTCCTCACTTACCCTACCTGGTATCCCTAATCTTATTGTAACGTTGTGACCTTTGTCTGGATAATCCCATGTCTTGAGGGAATCCTTTATATATACAGTTAATTATCAACCCGGATAGTGTTCACCATATGTACTCCCCAGCCCTGATCTTATCTGTTTCTCTGTAACTGTCTTTTATTTGCTCATTGTGTGTACACTGCTTATCCAGTATTTTTGCTGTAGTTGTATATGTCCTACTTGTCCAGAATCATCTTGCAAATGAGCTTGCTCAAGGATGATTTTGCCTGGTTAAATAAAGTTTGATTGATTGATTACCTATCACCATCACTAAACCCATTACTGTTGAAATGGGACCTGCACTTGTTTTGGCACTGCAGTTAAACACAAAACTACAGCAAACAGTTCCTGCAATCTCTCACCCATAAGTGTCACTAAGTACATCATAGTACAGACTGTGGCAGTTGAGCAAATGCTTGCATTGTTGGCTGAGACACTCTGTTTAACAACATGCCAGTTACAGTTCAGGCTCTGCCACACTGTAATGTGTTTAGTGTCAGTTTGTAACCCCCTTGCAAATGGGGGTTCCTAGAAATGCCAGTCTGGGTTTACCTTAGCCTGTTTTGTTCTGTCCTTCTTCTGACTTGGCTTCTAATTTTTATGGCTCCCCAGGTTCTATTTGCCCTCGTGTGTGCCCCAGCTTGCAGTCAAATGAAAATCCAGCCCCCCAGGGCTTAAACTGCTGACCGCGGGCTTCTGCTGCCTCCAGGGCAGTGAGAGTCACGTCGGCATGCAACACGCCTTTGATGTGGAGCTGCTTGTTTTGCGGTTGCCTCAGGGACTGTGCCGTGGGTCCCGGGATCCTTTCCACCTATTTGGGACCTGCTGACCAGGGACAGCCTGCTGGGGGACTGCTCAGATGGGAATTAAAGGAGTTATGACTGGGGCTCATTTGAGTATGCCTGTGCAGGGTCCCAGTCATCTGAATAATGCATAACAGTGTATCTGGCTGCCTCCAGGGTAGCTATGTTCAGCTCCAGCCAAAAAGTAAAGAATTAAAATGTTTTACATAATGGAACTGTTGCTGCTTGTTGGGAATATACTGTGCATGTGGGGAAAAGTGTTTAAAGTTAAAATGAGTACTGTTTCCCTGACCATTCCAGTATCTGGGACTCTGTGTGTCAGCCTGTCAGCTGCTGCAAGGGGAGCTTGCATAAGTGCAGTAATGACAGGAAAAGTAAAAGAGCCATGTTTTTCAACTGCAGTGACTGCAAGTACAGCCTTTAAGCCATAGAACTGTGGGGCATGTGGGGCAAATAATTACTTCTTTCTGGCTGCACCAGGACATTACTCAGGACTGTATCTAATCTGCTGTAAGGGACAGTGGGTTAAGCAGCCATTGCCAGCAGTACAGCCAATTGGAATTGCAGCAATAGAAAGCCAGGACTTTTGGAACATTCACTACATCTTATGGGTAAGCACCCAAGTGCTTATGGGGGTTTACAGGGACATTATTTTAGGTGCAAATTCCACAACCCAATTGTGCCTCGAGTGTTCTGATTGACAGGTCCTTCAGCAACTTGGAGACATGTCACCCCATCCCTGCTACCAATCAGGAGTCGAGCTAGGAGCTCTATAAAGAGACAATGTTGCCAGTTTGTCTGGAGAGATTCAGAGGGAGATTCAGAGCAGCAGAGCAGGCTCCAGCCTGCCGGGATCCCTTCAATGTGGGAGGGGCTCAGGCTCCAGCCATGCCATCAGGCCTGGGCCACTTAATTCAAGCCCTTTCAGTCTTCAGGGGGCATTTGTTATTTTCTTTAGTTAAAAGTTAACTAGTTACAGCAATTGTACTTTCTGCAACAGCTAGTCTGGAGGTTGCCAATATTGTCCTCCAGAGGCTAGCCTTCCCTCCCACGTCAGGGAAAGATGTGGACCGAAGAATCAGATGTCCAGCAGTGGTGAGAGTGCTGACCAGACCAGATGACATCATGCAGTGGTGAGAGCACTGACCAAGTACCTCAGTGGTGAGAAAGCTGAAGAAGTCTTCAGGATGCCTTCGATTGCGGAAGAGACCCATGGAGGACCTGAGTGAGTACCCTCATACCCCCCCGGTGTGAGGGAGAAGTTAGGCAAGTAATCTTGGGGGCTTCATGCCCCATTAAGGAATGTGTGCTGATAAGTGTGAAGTATTGAAGTCATCAGTCTGGGCTACTAACCCCATAAGAGACTGCTTAGTTCAAGTAATGGATGCATCTTGTCTGTGGCCCAAATGGCTAAGTTGCAGATGCAGCAAGATGCTGGGCTTAGTGAATCATATAAATGTGTAGCTATGGGTTAGAGTCCTGCCACTATGGAGCTGTCTGCCAAGACGCAATTGCCACTTCAGGAGACAGGAGGCCCTAGAGCATATTAATGTCTCAGATACCTTAAAGAGAATGTACCTGTGTCTGCACAGAATTTCGTCTAAGAGCACTTGGTAAAGTGTTAAATGTCTAGATGTGCTGGATAGGACTCCGCTTGTGGATAATGTTCTTGGTATATAGAATGTACTGGTGTGACTGCCTGTGACTAAAGTATGGGATGCTTGATAAAAGTGTCGTTGCCAACTTACTCTGGATGGATGCCTTTTGGTATATAAAGTACTGGATGTGACCATGTTTAAACTGCGTTTAGGATGCTTGACAGAAGCATCACCCTTATTGCTTTGGATGGGACTTCCAAATATTGTGCTGAATTTTCTGGATGTAAGAGTCACATAGTTTGTTCTGGAATGTTCAGAAGTCTGCGAGTGCAGGGCAATCCCTGCTTTGTCTGCTAAAGTGCAGGGTAATCCCTGCTGTGGTTGTAAATACTAATTTGCTGCTTTACAAAAATCTGTTTCCAAGTTGCCCCCACCCTCAAATTAATAGCCGGCCACCTCAACCAGCTGCAACTCCATCAGGCCTGCAACATCTTGGACAGTGGTATCTGTTTAACCAGTATGGTATGAGATTGCGGGGTTTCTGCTGTATCTGGGACTGGTACCAGTGTGGGTATTATTAATAATTATGTTTAACATCTGATTTATCCGCAGCTAGATAGCCAGGGCTCTGGATGTCTTAAGTCGAATGGTAAAATGTGATTTATGTCTGCCTGTTAATATGTAGCCACCCAGCTGGAGGGTTCACCAGCAAAATGCAAAATGATCTCTGTACATGTGTAAATAAGGTAAGATAACCTCTACTCCTCCTGTTTCCCTTTCCTAGCTCCTTTATTTACCCCTGAAATAAACAACTTGTTGTTGATGTTTGCGATCCTGTGGGAGCATATTATTAGAGAGAGCCTTTAATTCAAAATGTGAAAATGTGGGGAACTGTGTATTGGGGCATGTCTGGGGAAGGTAACTGGTTACTGTGGGTGGTGTAGCAGCTCAGGGGGCTACACCCAGTACCATCTCACCCACGTAATGCACCCTGAGTGGAGGCACTGCGCAAAGGTTTTAAAAAATGTTATAAGTTAGCGAACCCAAACCCCTTAGCCTATGTCCAGGGTAGTAGGCAGGGGTGTAACACTGGAGGGTGGCACCACCCAGGGGTTACAAGTAGAAGTTGAAGGTTTGTAGGCACTGATGGTTGGTGGACTTTTAGCCACAGTGCCAGTTGTAGTGAAGGCTATATCACATTGTAATGTGCTTAGTGATAGTGAAAGGTGAGGGAATGTCAGCATCTTGCCTGGGGCACTCTGTTTAACCACAGAGACAGTGACAGTGCATGCTCTCCTACAGTATGATGTAACAATGTAGGGAAGCCTGTACTGTAACTGGTACCGTGGTTAAAAAGAGCACAACAGCAAACAGTTCTGTCACTCCCACACCTTTTACCATCATAAATACATCACAACATGGTGGAGCATGCACTGTTACTGGCACTGCAGTTAAACAGAGTGCTCCAATGATATGTGCTGGCAGACCCTCTCCTGCAACCGTCAATAAGAACAACTGTGAATGGAAGCCTGCATTGTAACTGGCCCTGAGGTTAAATAGAATCCCTCAGCCGATAGTTCTGGCAGTCCCTTACCTCTTGCCATCACTAAACACATCACCATGTGATGGAACCTGCACTGTAACTGTCCACAAGGTTAGACTGATTTGCTGAGTCAACAATGGTGGCAATTCCTCACCTTTTACCATCGCTAAGTACATTATTAAAGGACACTTAAACACAGCTCATTTAAAGTTCAGTTTTGCCTGATTTGGGTGTAGAGTTTGAGTTGATATGCTATTTTTAACCAAAAACTTACATTTATGTTTGAATTCAGCTTCCAAATTACCAAAAAAGGGTTTGTTCGTCTGTTGAAATTCCCTTTGTTATTCATGAAAACAGCTCAGCCACACTCCTGTGGAACTCCTGTGATGTCACACTGGTTTGAAACATTGATTCATGCTGTGCATGGCTGTATTAAAAAACTTGGTTCACAAAGCTTTCAGTGTGCCTGTGATCAACATCTAGAAATGTTTGAAGCTGAAGAATTTTAAGATAGGGAGGCCATTGATCTAAACTTTGATATTGGTATCCGATCATACCAATTTGATCTGCTAGCATTCAGTGTTATTCCTAGTGAGGGTGCTCAAGCCGCCTCTGATTCAGACATTGACAATGACAGCTTTGATTCGGAAGACAGACATCGCTAGTGTAACTTGGATTGATGAGTTTTTAATCATGGCCTAATAAATCTATAATCATTCCAGTAAATTTTCCAAAAAATCTATAACAATTCCAGTATTTTGCACTGACTGTTTTTCCCACGCAACTCCTTACAAATCAAATGCAAGTGATTGATTCAGAATTTTATAGCACAATCTGGTAAAATTGTACAGTTATTGACATTATGCAGAGTCCTGATAGAACAGAGCATTCCCAAATGAAATAAAGGATGCACAGAATCCTGTATTATTGTCTGCATGAGATAACAGATAACATGGCAGAGCATTTCTGTTTAGGGATATAGCCACCCACTACCAATTGAGAACAGCTGATTTTAGCTCCTGACAGCAAAAAGCATCACCTTGGCAGCAACACTGACCTACTGACTCCTGTACCTTGATCGATGACTGGCACACCATAAATTGCTCCCTACTATTGTTTTGCAGTTATGTGGCATGTAAAAAAATAAAAGAAAATACAGATGGCATAATTTGCTTAGTGGCAGCATCCAATGAAGATACTGAAAAGCTGCCAGTGCCAGTCTGTGTTATTCCCAGTTTTTCAGCACCCTCTCCCTGGTTGCATGCCCCCTTCTTGCTTATCAAATGCCAAATTTCTATATGTCCATTTTGTGGCAAAAGCAATAGAAGTTGATAGAGCACCACGCAAACCCTCATAAAATCTAAATAAAATGAATGCTGACAGCCCGTCCGTTGGCAGATCGGTTGGATTCCCACTTGCAATGTCAGTGACCTGGGTTTGAGAATGGACTCGGGTGGCTGGAGAGCTGGCCAGGGGGAGACAGCTGGAGCATCTGATGATGGCTTATCTTCTCCCAGGGGGAGAGTGGGGATATAGCCTGGTGTTGGCTGACCTCTGATGGAGGCCAGGAGAACAGCAGCCTGTTGGGTTCTGTCAACTGGGGGAGTGATGTACGTCAGCATACACGTCAACATCTGTGACACACCATTCCCTGGGGAGAAAATGGGAAAATGGCTCCCTGGCCAGCCAGATGACAACTGCTGGCCCCTGCTGCCACTAAGCCCTGGACAGTCGGTCCACCTCAGTGGCACCCAGACTAATTGAGGAGTGCTCTTGCCACCCCATTGTTGCTTTCCCCCTCAGAGGAGGGGGACCCATCTGGCAAAGGGTTATGCTGGGTTACCTGGGGGCCATAGTGTGAGGTAGTGGATGGCAGCAGGGATAGTGTGGGTCCTAGGTGACCCAAAGAAGTGACCAGCCTGGGGGCATGGGAAGGCACATAAAAAAATGAATGCTGAATTTCATACCGCATTATGATACAAGATACAGTGCTTGACATTATGCAAAGTTCTAATAGAATTGAGCATTCCCCCAATTGTTTGCCATTGTGAACAAAAACATTTCCATTACGTAATCAATATGCATAGGTGCTGTGACACATGTGCACAGGGTGCTATAGCACCCCCATTTTTGCCGATGAAATGCAATGGTCCCCTTTGCTTGTGCAAACTACATTTTTTACCTTGTGCCCTTTCAAATTTTAGCACCCACATTTTCCCCCCGTATCCAGCATTCAATTCCAAGGTAAATATTATTTGGCTTTTTCCATTTTGGATAAATTTTGGTCAAATAGCATGCATTTTGTTCACAATCAAGCTCTTATGTGAAATGGTACACACACATTTTGAATTGTGTCTCTTACACTACAGAAATATGTTATTGCATTGAGACACACACATACCTAAATATATTATTTATTTATTTATTTATTTGCTTTTGGTAACCGGGTGGGTGGGTGCACTAGGCATGAGAATGCCTATTTTCAGGCACAACCCAGGAGAAAACAGCTTGAAATACATAGGTATACATGTGACGCAGCACATGAGATAGGAAGCACAGTTAAGAGGGAATTACATACAATCAAACTAGGGTATTGAGAAACATTGATTCAACATGCTAATAAACTTAAGGTATAGAGAAATATTATATGGCATAATGTAGTTAAGTACAGTTTGGACAGGATACAACAAGATCAATACGATGTGAGAAACAGTCATTGCAATAGCAAGCATACATAGAAACAATACAATAAGTGCCAACGATGTGTGGTTAATGAAACAGGGAGGAGATGAAGGAGGAGTGGTAGGAAGCAGAGGAAGAGGGTAAAGGATGAGAGAGAGAAGACATATTTGAAGGGTATTAGGACAGGTAGTGAAAGAGGTGTAACAGAAGTGGATTAACTGAAGAAAACAGAGTGCAGGGAGAAAGGATGGTTCAAGGTTGTTGAAAGCAAGTGCAGGAGCTAGTAGCATGCAGATGCTCATGGTGACGTTTCTTAAAGCTAGCATGGGTGGTCACTTGACGAATAGTTTGAGGTGTGGAATTCCAGTACTTTGGAGCCGTATGGGAGAAAGCACGTGCACCCATATTGGTTCTGCATCTGGGAAAGTGGAGAGAGGCCTGGTCAGTAGATCATAGCCCATAGGAGAGAGGTTGTGAGTGCAGCAGGAAGACAAGGGATAGGGGAAGGCCTGATCTGGCAATGCTGTCAATTAGTGAACCAAGAGCCTGGAGTCAATGGGCAGAGGGGCAAGGCCAATTTAGGTCAGCATAGAGCTGGCAATGGTGTTTGCAGCGTGGGGATGCAGAGGCACAGCGGCAGATGCTATTATAGTTGGTGTCCCATTTATGGATGGAGGATTTTGAGGCTGATAGGTAAATGACTGAGCCATAGGCTAGGGCTGGGAGAAGAAAGCCTTGTGACACAGCGAGTCTAGCTGAAGGGGTAAGGGTGTAGCTTGTGCAGTAGGCACTTCCTATCTTGCCGTTGACAGATTTGCAGGTGGTTGTTATGTGCAGGTCAAAATCTAGAGATTCATCAAGAGTAACACCCAGATATTTAAAGGATCTGGTACTAACCAGTGGGCAGCCATCCACACACAAGATTTTGAGGTCATCATGAGTCACTTTAAGTCTGGCAGGTGAGCCAAAGAGCATAGAGTAAGTCTTGCGTATGTTGAGAACAAGTTTGTTCTCAGCTAGCTAAGACTGAATACTAGCGAAGTCCGAGGCAAGAGGGTGGTTTAAGTCTGTGATATTTCTTGCACTGTGGTAAATAACTAGGTCATCAGCATAGAGCAGAGATGAGCAGGAGGGTGCAAGGTGCGGGATGTCATTAATGAAGATTGAGAAAAGCAAGGGTCCAAGTATGGAGCCTATTTCTTGGCTGTCCTGAATACTGCCAAAACTTTACTGTCATAAATGTTGCTTAGTATATGGGTCTAGGGGAGCTAGAGATGCTTTTAGAAATGTTGCTTAGTATATGGATGTAGGAGTGGAAGTCCTGCAACTTATTCTGGTCTCAAAGGTTCAGTGGGAATCGATGACTGTTTTAATTTTTTTTTAATTTAAAGTTTATTCATACATTTTCCACCATAAAAGGCAGCATAAAGAGAAAACTGATAGAGATTTATTGATACATAGTGAAAGGATGCTGCCCAACCCCCTTACCCCCCCCTTACTGCAGTAACCCTTCTTAGTACTCGTGGATGCCGAGCATCAAACCAAAAACCTTGCATGAGCGATAACCCTAGTATAGGTTTAGTTTGGAGCCAGAGAGATTAGTGAGTGAAGGGGATCCCAAGTTCTAGTATAAACTGCCAAACTGCTGTGCAGACTGGCTATTGCTTTTTCCGTGCGCAAGTTAGATAATACTTCACTTACCCATTCCTGAAAAGAAGGGGAGGACCTGTCTTTCCAGTGATGAAGAATTATTTTCTTAGCTGACAGGGCAATCATGGAAATATGAAATTTCCGTACCCTAATTCTAATAGAAGACAGGTCCCCTAACACACATATCTCAGGGGTAAAATATTCTTGGAGACCCAACAGGTGGTCTAAGGAAGTTTGGAGTGAAGCCCATAAGGTGGAAATTCTTGGACAAGACCACAGCATATGAAAAAGTGTGCCCTCGTCCTGTGAACATTTGTTGCACTTATTTGAATCTAGGTAACCTCATTTGTGAAGTTTGGCCAGGGAGTAATATAAGTTGTGCAATATGTGGTATTGCATGAGGTGCAATCTATCTTGAAAAATAAATTTATGACATGACTTCCAGAAAGAGTGCCAATCCAGCTGAAGGTGAGGGAAAAAATTACTCCAAAATCTTGATGGCCCAAATGGGCCCCCAAATTTTTTGTGAAACAAAACCTGGTATAGTTTAGAAATTGCACCAGGAGAGCCAGAGAGTGGGGATACCTCGGGTATCAGAGAAGAGGTATTCTGAGAAGGAGGAGTGCTACCCAGGGTAATTACAAGTAAGTGTTTTAATTATGACTTTAAAATAGGAAGAAGGCGGATGAGAAATTTCTAACTATCTCTTCTACTGATAACTAATGCCCCCCACCATCAGTAAAAGCCAAGAGCTTCCCTTCTCCCAGTTGAGGCAACCAAAGACGGGAAATTTGACTCTTGTTAATAGTAAATGATGAAGAGTTCCAGATAGACTGGGCCAGGTCCAGATGGGGGGAATACTGCAAAAAGGAACATATCTGTGAGTAGACCTTTAAAGAGGTCCTTATCGTGGAGCACTCTACGGCCCCACTCACTTATTTATTTATTTATTTAGACTTTGTTAACCAGGTAAACCCTCTGAGACCAGAGGTCCCTTTTTCAGGGGCGACCCGGGGTGTGTACACCAACCACTTTACATTAGGTATGGTATGCAGTTTCAAAATACAAATACAGTTTGTACAGGAGGCTTGGTAACAGTAAGGCAGAGACAGAGAGCATACAGCAAGTAACAGAGTCAGAGAACATGCATTGTCAGTGGGGTACATTAGCCCACAGTCTTCAAAATACATACTCAATTTGTACAGGAGGCAAGGGGATGATAAGCCAGTGTAGGAGCAAGTTCAGTAAAAACACCAGAGCAGTGTACGTACATTGCCAATGGGGCATATGAGCCTACAGAGATAACAGTCTATAGAGGTTAGCTAGCCCATAGGGAGCAAAGAGTTTGTCGGTAGCCAATTATGGTAGGGAGAGGTAGGGTGTATTATCTAGCGGTTGCAGCAGCAGTGGCTCAGTTCAAGGAGGTAGACTTTAAGACCAGCCTTGAATGAGGAGAGGGAGGGTTTGTCAAGCAGGGAAGAGGGGAGCGAGTTCTAGAGGTGAGGGGCAGTGAACTGGAAGGACCATTTTCCTTGATTGGTACGGATGCGGGGTATGTTCAGGAGCCGACTGGAAGTAGACCGGAGGTTATGGAGGGAGACTTTGGAGGTGAGCAGGTCACTAAGGTGAGGTGGGTGGTGAATGAAGAGGAGTTTGTAGGTAAGGCAGGCAGGGGAAAAGGATAGTTTATGCCTGAGTGTTGGCCAGTGAAGGTCCATGACAGCCTCACAGTGATGCCTCCTAGGGGAGAAGTGGGTTGCAAAGCGAGCAATGCAGTAGTAGAGGGTGGAAAGCTTGTTTAGCTCGGTCTCTCTGAGGGACTGTAGTAGTGGAGAGCCATACAGTAATGAGGGGAGGAGGTTGCAGTTGGCAATGGCTCTACGTGCTTCTCCAGAGAGGGAGTTTCCAAGGCAGTATAGTAGGCCCAGCCTCAGGTGGATGGATTTTGTTAAGACATCTATGTGGGGTTTGCAGGTTAGCTCCTGGTCAAGGGTAACCCCAAGATACTTAAACTGGTCAGTGACCTCTACACAGTTTCCTTGGGCTGACGATATCTGGAGAAGACCGCTATGGTTTTTGCCCAGTTGCCAGGTCCCAAATAGGACTGCATTTGTTTTCTCCTCATTTAGCTTTAGGTGGTTGGCAGTGAACCATGTTTCAAGTTTTGCCAGGCAAGCTTGAAGTTCGGTTGCAAAGACTGAGGGTTGGGGTTCACTGTGGTAGATTACAGTGTCATCTGCGTAGAGTATTAGGTTGCAGGTGCACAAACCTCTCAATGTCATTCACAAACAGAGAGAATATAGGGGACCAGGGATGGAGCCCCTGGGGTACCCCAGAGATCACAGGCTTGGGGTTGATTGGACGCCTCTGCCAGCGGACTGTTTGAGATCTGCTTGTGGTAGCTTGTGGTCCAGGAGAGTGAGAGCTGATCCATGCCAGTCGCTGAAGCTTAGTAAGGAGCAGCTTATGACTGACCATGTCAGCCAGGCCTGAGAGGTCACTGAATAGTGCACCCATTGGGGTGCCTTGGTCCATGCCGTTGAGTATGTCCGATGTCAGTCTGATTAGGGCAGTGTCCATGCCATGGCCTTTCCGAAAGCCATGCTGGACTTTGGAGAGGAGTAGGTGTTGTTCCAGGTAGTCTTGTAGCTGATCATAGACTAATCTTTCCTGGATTTTTCCCAAAGGGCAGAGCAGGGAGATGGGCCTGTAGTTCTCCACCATGTCCTGGGTTCCTTTTTTGTGGACTGCAACAATGGTGGCAACTTTCCGTTTACTGGGGACCAGCCCTTCTAGGAGGGATCGGTTAATGAGTAGGGCAATGGGATAGGCAATGGCTGGTGCTGCAGCCCTCAGTAGGCATGGTTCTAGCTGGTCATTCCCAGTAGACGAGTCAGGGTTAATTTTGCAGAGTAGTGGTAGTACCATGCAGGGGTCCACTAGTTTCAGGTGGAATGATGGGTGAGAGAGCACTGTGTCAGGACAGGTGAGTGGAGGAGGTCCTGGCACTGTTGGGGAGCAGCCTGAGGGGTTTGTAAAGGATGTGCAGAAAGCTTCTGCCACCTTGGAGGGGTCAGCAGTAAGTGAGTTCCCAGCTATGACCGCGACACATTGTTCCTGTGTGCGGCCTTTTAGGAGGGAGTTTATATGGCCCCAGAACTTCTTTGGGTCTCTTAGGGTGCCTGTTTGGAGGTCCCTGAGGTATTTTGATTTGGCCTGTTTTGTGGCTTGTTTACACTTGTTCCTCAGGCACCGGTACTTCTCCCAGTAAGAATTGGTGCCAGAGGATTTGTAGAGCCCCCATGCCTTTTCTCGGAGCCGCATGGTATGTTTTAGATCAGGGTTTAGCCATTTGTGGCACTTTCCCTGAACCCTCAATTTTTTCCAGGGGACATGGATAGCCTAAGAAAGAATAACATGAGAGGATCCAGATTTTTGTCATTGATTGCATCAAATTCTATTTTGAGCCAGATAGGTTGCATTTCTTCTGGGCCGGGAGATACCCACCTCGAGCATTTCGCAAGATGACTAGCCCAGTGATATATTGCCAGATGGGAGATTCACAGCCCCCCCTCCAATTTTGGGGCTGCCAGCTTATGATAAGCCAAATGGGGATACCTATCAGCCCAGATGAATCTGGTGAAAATACCATGTACCTTTTTAAACCAGAGTAAAGGAATAAAGGTGTTGAGAAGGGACAACGGGTAAAAAATCCTAGGAAATATATTCATCTTGATTATGTTGATCTGGCCCCAAAAGAAATAGGGAGTTTAGACCACCTCTCCAGGTCATGCGTAATCCCCTGCAATAGGGGATCTAAATTTTCCTTGAACCATGCTAGGGGGTTACATGAGAGTTTGATACCCAGATATTTGAATGACCTGGGTGTCCAACATAGCCCAAAATGGCTAATGTCAGTTTTGAAAACTTTGTGATTTAATGGGAAAAACAGGGACTTACTGGCATTTAATTTGTAGTTGGACAGAGCACTAAACCTTACTACTTCCCTTAGTAAGGCCGGAACGGAGGATACCAGGTGGGACAGATGTATTAACAGGTCATCTGCATATGCAGTGACTTTGTCTTCATGTTGCCCAATTCTCACCCCTTGTATAGAATCATTATTGAGAATATTTTGAATAAGAGGTTCCAGATATAAATTAAATAATAGAGGGGAAAGGGGTCACCCCTGCCTAGTACCCAAGTGAAGAAAGAAAAAATGGGAGAAGGCCCCATTCACAGAAATTCTTACTGAGGAATTTTTATAAAGGGCAGCAATCCAGGAAATAAACAAGGGAGGAAAGTGGAAGGCCTCCAGGGTACGGAACAAAAAGTTCCAGTTCACACGGTCGAATGCCTTCTCAGCATCCAGGGAAACCAAGCCCACAGGGAATTCACCATCCCTGGCAGCCGAGAAGACATGCAACAAGGTGCGTAAATGATCGGAAGATGAGCACCCTTTCATAAATCCAACCTGATTTGTACCTATTATCCCAGGAAGAACCACTGCCAACATAATAGCCAGAATTTTAGAGAGGATCTTAATATCCTGGTTTAAAAGCAAGATATGTCTGTAACTTTGAACCAATTCAGGATCTTTATCAGGTTTGGGAAGCAGGACAATCAAGGCCTCGTAGAGATACAGATTTGTCTCTGCCCCAGATAGGATTTGAAGAAATAAGCGACCAAGTATTGGTAAGAGGAGGTCTCGAAAGACCTTGTAAAATAAAGCAGAAAATCCATCTGGACCAGGGACCTTGCCAGCAGGCAGTTCACTAATAACCTTAGCAATTTCCTCCTGGGAAATAAGGACAACCAGAGCGTCACTACACCGACCAGTGAGAGGGGGCAAGTGGGAGTCCCTTAAATAACCCTCTATGTCTTCAGGACGGGGGCTCCATGTCACTGTACAATTTAGAATAAAAAGCAGCAAATTCTTGAGCTATCTCAGTGGGAGACACCTTAAGGGATCCATCTGCCACTGACCTGATGGGAGGGATAAATCTCATTGATTCCTGTTGTTTAATATGCAGTGTCAGTAAACATCCCGCTTTCTCTCCCTGATCAGTGTAATTAGCCCTGGTACGAATAATAGCTAGTTCTGATTTCTCTTGAAGTAGCCCCAAATATTTATCCCTTAACTTCAGGAGTTTCCGAGTATCCTCATCTAGAGAATTGGCAGGAAGATTATCTTCCAGTGATCTGATTTGGGTTAATAAGGATTTTAGTTCCTTCTCCCGCGCTCTTTTCCTACCAACCGCCATGCTAATAAGTATCCCTCTCATGAAGGCTTTGAAGGCCCCCCACAAGATATCATGTTTTGCACTATCTAGAGGATTTAATGAAAAAAAGGATTCTATTTGTTCCCTTATAAGTCTGCAATATTTAACATCTTTAAGGAGCTGGTCATTGAGCTTCCATCTAGTTTCCTTATTAGATGAACTGAGCAGAACCAAATTGCATACTACTAGTGAGTGATCAGAGATTGGGCCTGGTTGAATCCAGGAGATCTTCACCCCGGGCAGGAGACATTGAGAAATGAGTAAGTAATCAATGCGGGACTGCGAGCCATGTGCCAGAGACCTAAAGGTAAACTCTCTAGTATCCGGGTGTAAAACACGCCAGACGTTGCAGACCCCACATTGGTCTAATAAATCCTTGAATGCTTTCTGTCTGGGGGTAGCCCCACCCAGGCCACTGCCCAGTCTGTCTAAGTTAGGATCTAGTACTTGATTGAAATCTCCCCCTAAAATAATTTTAATGGGAAGCATTGGGCGAATGATAGATATAAGCCTCATACAAAATCCAGGGTAGTCTAGATTAGGGCCATAAACACAGCCCAATAATATTGGGACAGACCAATGGGTACCTTTAACCAGGATAAACCTACCCTCTGTATCGTTAATCACTTGTGTGGAAACAAAAGGAATACTCCTGTTAATCATGAGCATGACCCCGCAGCTATTTGTGGTGCGCTGGGCACTATAAATCAATCCCACCTGATGTCTCCTTAATTGTAAAGCTTCCGCTTCTAATAAATGGGTTTCTTGCAAAATGGTTATCTGTGAACTGAGCAAACTTAAATGCTTGAGAACCTGGTATTGCTTATGTTGCTTTTTGATCCCCTTAACATTCTACGATGCAAATGTTAGCTCATTAGTCATCTAGGAAAAATAAATGGGCTAAAATGACTACACTCAGCACACGAGATGTATATCCCCTCTACATGTATCCCCAGGGTTACTGCAGTAATGCCCACCCTCCTCCCTAGCCCCCCCAAAAGTAAAGGCTACCCATCCTCTCTATCCCCCACCCTTGAGCCATGCCCCAAACCCCACCCACACTCCCCCCACCAAACTGTCACAAGCAACGTTCAGCACAGTACAGGTTCTAATCTCTCTACTCCCGCCCCCCGATAATGAACCAAGCCAATTAGCGCTGTTGCACTCAAATCACAGCCTGTAGAAACCGAGCACTGTGAGTTATACCCCAAATTAAAGAGAATGGTCCTGGGCCTTCACTTCAAACCACCCAGAGCATTGACCTAAGGGAGTTTGTATTGGAGGGACCATAGAGAGACCACACCACCCAAGTGTTCGTGATAACCCGGATTGAGATGAGAAGCACAGGGTGAGTCACCTGTAACCAAAACCAGACCAGAAACCCCTAAAGGAAGAAATACCTCAGCTCATATTGAGAGCGGGAAATGAGATGAGAAAAGCTGGAATCGCTCCACCGGACGGCAAGGCATGACAACTGCCTCTACCCACCATGAGCCTACACCCAATGCACAGGTCCTCCCTGCAAAATTGGGAGTGCTACTCACGAATTAATTAGTTAAACACTGCTAAATCCTCCTCAAGTAGTGCTTTCTCGCAAGTCCCCAAAGGTTGTAAAGCCCTCTAGTGGCCAATTCCCTGACCTGACTAAGTGAGAAACAGGAATGGAGAAAGCCCAGGACCATCCTAGTACCAATCCAAACAAGGAAAAATGAGAAACTAGCCCACAACCAATCAAACTAAGTTCTTTCGGCCCCCAACAGAAGTAACTGCCTGAATTTGGCACACAAATCCCCCCCTGAGAAGGCCCCAACCCAAGTGTCCACTGCTTCAGACCAGCATGGGCCCATTATGAGATGGGAAGAAAAGAAAAGTCGGGGCGGTCTGCAGTAATCTCCCCAGTCCAAAACAGTAGATGCAATTTCCCAAGACTTAGCATTTAGATAGATTCTCTAAGGGAAAAAACGAAAGTTCAAACTCTCGACTCATGTAGTACTCCATTCTGCGCCACAACCATTCAAGAGTCCTTAAAGAGGTCAGGCAACGTGGATTTAAGGCTCATCAAAGCCTCTTCAGGGTCTTCGTAGCTTTTCCAGGATCCATTAGTTGAAATCTGTAGTCTGGCCGGGTAACCCATCCTGAACTTCAAGCCTGCTGCAATTAGCTTAGAAACAATAGGGTGGAATGCTTTGCATTTCAAGCGAACTGAGACGGGTAGATCTTGTGAGATTCCCAACTTTATATTTTCCCAGCGAACCTCTTGCAAAGCTCACACTTTTTGCAGGAAATGTTGTCTCTCCAAATAATTCAAAAACCGGCACACAATAGGGCGGGGAGGATCCTCCGGATTTGGTTTAGGCTGTAAAGCCCTGTGGGCATGCTCTATAATGTAGCCGGGGCCAAATGGAGATGGGCCAGCCACCTAATCAACCAGCTTCTGAACAAATACCACAATGTGTTGGTCTTCCTCTCCCTCTGGTAAACCGAGGATCACTAAGTTGTTTCTTCGGCTCCGACCCTCTAGGTCCTCAAGTTTAGCTTCAAAACGAGACAATTTCTGGCGCATCAAGATAAGATCAGGGTCGAGACTATTAATTCTTTTCTCAATAGAAGCAATTCGGGCTGTGTTATCAGACACAGACATCGAGAGTTCGTCTAGCTTTCTAGATAGTGATTTCAAATCCATTGCCACATCCTTCATTTCTTCTCGAAAGGGTTTAAACTCCTCAAGAAATCTGGAAAGCGTTAAAGGTTCCTGATCACTAATTTGGCTAGGCAGATCAGGCCCAGAACCACCCAAGGCCCTGGATTTCTTAGAGGCCTTCTAGGGAGTTGCTGGAGGGGTATGCTTCTGTGGGCTTTCTTCATGTAAGCCCATCCGTCCAAGATATAACCTGACTAGAGTGCCACAGCTATTTTGCAACGATAAATCTCAAAGACAAGAAAATATAGTGAATTAGAACGCCAAAATAAGATAAAGTAGTAAACGGGAGGCAGGAGCTTCTTGAAGGAGTGGCTACTCAGCACTCTGTATCACGTGATCTCCCCTTGATGACTGTTTTTAAATAGACAAGATCTGAAACACAACAAACTGGAACAACATGTACTAGTGCTAGTATTTCAAAATCGATTGGGGAGTACTTCCTAGGCCATGTTGTCAGCACATCACACTTTTTAATGTGACTCTTACACCACCCTCTCTGTAAAAAAGTGACTCAATTTCCCCCTAAACCTTCCCCTTACAATCACAGATCTTGCCCTTGAGTGCACCCCCTTCATTTGAAAAGCCCCTCCCTGCCAGCCTTATTTATTCCTTTCATGTACTCAAAGGTTTCAATCACACCTTCCCCCCCATCCATCCTCTCCTCCAGTGACTACATGTTAAACTCACTCTGCTTTCATCGGGTAAGGCCCCAATAACCCCTGGATCATCTTTGCTGCCCCTCGCTGCACTCCCTCCAGCAACCTAATGTCCTTCTTCAGGGATGGTTGCCAGTACTGCTCGCAGTATTCCAGGTGTGATCTAACCAGTGACCTATATATTTATTTTAATGCGCATGTAATGTATCATGTGTAAACAATAACATAAGCAGGGCTTGTGTTAACACCCTACTGAAGTCCACAAATGGGATTTTTGCAGATTTTGAAGCACAAATATAAAAGCAGTGCTTCAGCACTGACCCTGTATATTGAAAGGTTTGAACAGATATCCTAGCAGAAAAAGTATCAGATAATGTTGTACAAAGCCACTCCTGAATTTTTTTTTACTTCCTCCAGGTCTCTGCTCTGAGGAAACTTTTTTACCTCCTCTGGTCTTTTTGCCTGGGCCCCGACATAGCGTGGGCCCAGCATCATTCTGTGCAAGACCAGGAGATTTTTTCCCTTTGATTTTCTCCAGATCCCAACCCCTCAAGTTGCCCATGCAGAGGACCTGAGTCCAGAAAGGTAGCGTGCTTATGCATGTCACTGTCGAGCATCCGCAGCACCCTCCCTATCCTCGGTTCCCTGGTAGGGAGCAGTTACACCTCACCGCCTGTGCTTCCACCGGTGGCAATGCAAGTGGGCATCGCTGCCCTATAACCCACTCCCCAGAGGAGGAGCGCATCCATGGGAAAGCTCAATCCTGCCTCCCCCGGCCAAGCCCATGAGAGCTGAGTCCATTACTTAACCCAGGTTGCCAGTGTAGCATGAGGTGTGGAGCCCAGTGACTCAACCCTCAGCGCCACCGGGCCAGCCTCAAATTTTTGACCCCAACATTTTCTGTTATGACCTACAACATTGGATGCAGAGGGTCAAACTGACTCCCACTTTACTAGTGCTAATCAAAGCCCTGCATATGACAAAGTGTTCTTTTAGCAAGCAATAATACAAGGCCAGGAAGGTGGAATTATGCATTTTCAGAGACACCAAAGTTCTTGAGTGATCTGCTTGTGGTCACAGGGGTGACAGTACAGGAACAGACAGTCAGGACCACCATCACACTACACACACAAGGTAACATTCACACGCACACACATATATCAGGACAGGTAACATATACACAGAGAAAAAAAATGCACAAACATACTTGTACTACGACACAAGATGAAACCATATTCAAACACAATCCCTAATAAACTAATATAATGAACCATCAACTTATGATAACAATGAGTACACATGAACACCTCCGCCCCACACACATGCAAGAAACAGTATGACTTGATATAATTCAGAACTGATAAGCATAAAGGCATATTAAAAATATATATAGATTTACAATTTGTGACACAGCATACTGTAGGTCACTCAGTTGCTATACAATATAATAGGGGGCTATCAAAGATGATATGGAGGACTGGAATACCTTTGTGTTGCTAAATAAAACAGACAATGACCCCTAGATCACAGATAAAGCAACAATTAAGTATTAATAATTGAAAATACTAACCAATCTAAGGTAAGTTTCTGATTTGTGTCATCTGAATCTGAACTGTCAGTCTATATGTTCAAATTAGATGCAGCTTGTGCCTCATTGATTAACACTGGATACCATGGACTCAGATTGGTAAGGTTGGATACCAATATCAAAGTTTAAATGTATGTTCTTATAGTCTTTATAGTCTTCTACCTCAAAGATGATGAATAGTGAGCACAGGCACAGTAAAGATTATTAAAATCCAAAGGTAAAAAACACACTCCCTGGAAAACTCTAAACACAGCATGGACATAACGGAAGGCTGTCTGGCAACTCTGACATCATTGGAATGCAGCAGGGGTGGGGCTGATCTCAGTGTTCAAGAAGAAAGCTCATAACCGGCACAGACTAGCAAACTCCTTTTTCATTACTTTAGCAACAGAATTTCAAGAGCATAGTAAGTTTTGAGATACATAGATACATAGACAGTGTCGGCAGATAAGGGCCTATGGCCCACCCAGTCTGCCCATTTAAGTTTGTAAGTTCAGTTTATGTTTTTCAGGAAGTCTGTTGCCCCTTACCCCTGACCTCCAGAATTCCTTTATGTCTATCCCATGCATTCTTAAATCCCGTGATTGTTTCAGCCCCCACCACTTCCTCTGGCAGGGTGTTCCACTTGTCCACCACCCATTCTGTGAAGAAATTCTTCCTCACGTTTCCTCTGAATCGTCCTCCCTCCAACTTCATCCCATGCCCTCTAGTCCTGGAACATCTTTTTCACTTAAAAATAGTGCATTCCTGCACCCTGTTCCTCCTGTAAGATACTTGTATGTCTCTATCATATCCCTCTCCTCCTCTCCTCCAGGGAGTACATGTTCAGTGCCTTCAACCTGTCCTCATAAGACTTGTGATGCAATCCATGCACCATCTTTGTTGCCCTCCTCTGAACCTTCTCTACCCTGTCTATGTCCTAACATAGGTAAGGTCTCCAGAACTGCACAGTGTACTCCAGGTGCGGCCTCACTAGTGTCTTGTATAGTGGAATTATGACCTCCTTTTCCTGCTGGTGATGCCTGCCTATGCATCCCAGCATCCTATTTGCTTTCTGCTGCTTGTCACACTGTTTCCCTGCCTTGAGGTCATCAGAGATGATAACTCCAAGATCCCTTTCCTGCTTGGTGCATGCTATATCCTCACCCCCCAACTGATATATTGTGCCAGGGTTTTTGTGCCCCATATGCATTATCTTGCACTTCCTTGCATTGAATTTCAACTGCCAAACCCCTGACCATTCTTCAAGTTTCTGCAGGTCCCTTCTCATTCTGTCTATACCCTCTGGTGTGTCTACTCTGTTACAGAGCTTTGTGTCATCAGCGAACAGTGAAATTCTGCCTTCTAGGTCCTGTGCAATGTCACTGATGAAGATATTGAATAGTACCGGTCCCAGCACTGATCCCTGTGGTACCCCACTGGTCACTCTTCCCTCTGTGGAGTGACAGCCATTTACCACCACCCTCTGTGTCCTGCTGCCCAGCCAGTTACCTACCCACCGCACTACTGTCCTGCCCACACCCATATTCCCCAGTTTGTGCAATAGTCTTCTATGTGGCACAGTGATATGATATGAACAGTCAATTTCAAACCTCCATTGTCAAAAACTGTAACTTAAATGAGTTGTGTTTAAGTGTCTTTTAACTCACTGGCTCCAATAGTGCTTTTCTAAGTCTGAGGATTACTTTGCTCAACCTTACTTCAAAATGGTGTCTCCGAACTGATGAGTCTGGAACATGCATTACATTTGGCACTGCTTGTAACCATAGCACTACAGCAAACAGTTCTGGCAGTCCCTCACCCGTCATTGTTACTAAGCACTGCATAGTACTGATAGTGAAAGTTGAGCTAATGCATGCATTGTTGACTGAGGTACTCTGTTTAACCACTGAGTCACTAGCAGTGCAAGCTCCATCACACAGTCATGTACTTAAGCAGGGTGAAAGCTGATGGTGGTCTTCTGGCAATGTTAGAAGTGCCAGTATGTTTAACCCAAAAGCCAATTACAGTACCCCCATCCATCACACTGTGATGCACTTAGTGATGATGAAAGGTGAGGAACATTTACAGTGAAGTCGCCCACCAGAAATTGATGCACTTTGTACAGGTGAAAGGTGAGGGACTGCAATCAGTGCTGGCAGGGCCACTATATAACCCCCGTGACAATTACACTGCATGCAATACCACACTGCAATGTACACCCCAACCCCACACAGACACACACACACACATACACACTGTTACTCTGGCTCTGCTGTCTGCCTTGTCCACTTGCTTGTCAGCCAAACTTTAACACAATGGTATTCTTCTTCTCACACCCACCTGCCTTGCTGGTGTCTCTTCCTTCTAACTGCCCCATTAATAGCACTCTCCTACACTAATCCATTGATAACCAACCAATCTGCTCCATCAGCAGTCCTCTTCCCCTATATAACCATAAAGGAAGCCCTCTGACCCACTATCAATCACCAGAAGGTAAAGGACTGACAGCATCGTTGAATGAGGGTCTCTGTTGAAAAGCAGGTCCAGTTAATGTGGTGTCTCTACCACAATGTGGTGTGCTTAGCTATGGTGAAAGGTGAGGGCTGCTAGCATTTATACTTGTGATTTTCTGTTTAAACACAGTGCCAGTAACAGTGCATGCTCCACTACACTGTGATGTCAAAGTGTAGAAGGGACTGTACCATAACTGTCAGTGCAGTTAAACTGAGTGCCTCACTCACCAGTGCAGGTAGCCCCCCCTCACATTTCATCATCAATAAGTACAAAACATATGCAATAATGCACAACAGGGTGTGTGATTTTGGGTCAATAATCACACGGCACTCATAGGTGTTGCTAGGTAAGAGGTGCTGATTTCATTTAAACACCTGTGAACAGGGCTGGTGTTAGACTGGATGGCACCATGAGTAAACAAACCTGTGGGACTCCCAGTAGTGATGTAGATGGAGAGTGCTATGAAAGGATCAAACATATAAACTGCAGGCTCAGGATCTGGGGGATGCCTAGGTGCCAGAATTTATTTTTACATTTGGTTCATTTGGGGGTCATTTGAAACAGGATTTGCTACCCTGTTACCCCTTCCCAATGCCTAGTAAGATGCACCTTATCCCCTAACCCGAGTCACCACCCTCTTCATAGCCTAGCCACATGCTCCAGTGCATGAGATGCAAGCCCCATGACATAGCCACCTCAGATACTGGGGGTCATGGCAACATGACATCAGCAAGTTCAAATGAAAAGCAGACTTCTTCCCCTAATACCTTACCCTTGAATACTTCCACACAGACTCAGTAAACTGGAAGTAAATGGATAAAATGTCCCCCTAAACACAAAATGGTTAGCAGTTTTGTAAGTTGGGGAGGAGGCCTTGGGAACTGGTCTTGTCAGCAATAGCAAGTATCCTGCTGAAACATCTGCTTCCTGTTACAAAATGTCTCCATGCTCTGTGTAGTCTTTCCTAAGGCTGTCTGGATGATTCGGAATATAAAAGGGGGGGAATTTGAAGATCATCAGTACAAATAAGAGACACATGCAGCTTGCTGCTGGGGTCAGTGGCTGCTAAGGGCAACACATCATTATTTATTTATTTAAAAGTTGGTAACTGGGAAAGGCACACTGAGCCAAGGCTCTTTTACAGGTGCAACCCAGGGATAGAAATATTCATGGTATCAAAAAGGCAGTGCAACAGTACAGAGATTGATACAGGTTAAAACAGGAATACAGAACACAGCATTTTCAGAGGCATCGGAGTAAAACAATAATACATGTTTATACAAAAGAGCATTGTGTACAAAATAAATGAAGGAATGAGTAAACAGCACTTAACCAGACAGTGACCATAGGGGCTTCTTAGATAAGGGAACTAAACATTTCTGTGGAGGTCAAACCAGTGAGAAACTATACAAGTCAGTGAGGGTGTTGGACCAGAGAGACTGAGGCACCTCGGTTTGGTAACAATGCAGTACCTAAGAAGGGAGAGAAGGAGAAAAAGGGAGAAGGAGGACTGGCAAGAGCATGTGTAGACAGGAATAGTTCAGAGCAGGGATTTTAGGGCAGAGTAAGTAGTGGAGTGGCGAGTGTCCCAGGGAACATGATTCCAAAGGTGAGGGAGATGGAAACTAAATGCCGCCTGGCCTACACAAGTGCAAGGGTGAGGAAGTGAGAACATTTGGGCATCCCTACAGTGAAGGGACTACATGGAGAAGCTAGCTGGTGACAGGCAGAAGTTGAGATGGGGGAGTGACCCAAAACAGAATTTGCTTATGAATATTAGCCTATGAGTCTGGCGCCTGATGGGTTGAAGCATTAGGCAGAGGGAGGAGTTGAGGGTACAGTGGTGAGTGGAGGGGGTGGCAAAATGGCAGAATAAATTGAGTAGGATATTAAGTCTTGCTAGGGAAGTAGCAGAAGCAGAGCTGTGGACTGTGTCTGCATAGTCAATTAATGCAGAATGGTTCTGGAAACTAAGTCTCAGCAAATGGAAAAAGGGAGGCATTCTTTGTGTTGGTAGAGGGCACTGAGTTTAGGGTGAAGTTTGGTACAAATGGAGTCTATATGAACAGAAAAATCAAAGCTGCTATCCAACCAGACCCCTAGATATTTGAATAAGTTGACTGTCTCTAAGGGTAAGCCATCCAAGTTGGTGAAAGTTGGGGGGGTTAAGGGACTTGGAAAGTCTTTGCCTTGTTCCAAGGAACATGGATACCATTTATTTGTAGTTAAGTTTTAGTTGGTTTTGATGGAACCATTGCTGCACTTTGACAAAGTTGCACTGAAGGGAGGGAGCTACATCTGCAGCAGAGGGACCAGAATGGTATATAACAGTGTTTATGGATATTCGTGAGGGAGCAGATGAAGGGGAGATAATTTATGAATACTGAGAACAGAATGGGACCAAGAATGGAACCTTTGGGGATTCCTGCTAGGATAGGGAGAGGGGGGGAGGAGAGGTTGTTTCCTACTTGTACTGATTTCTGTCTGTGTGGAAGGTATGATCCAACCCAATCAGTAGCAGCTGGAACCAGACCAGAGGAATGGAGTTTTTCGATTAGGAGTTGGTGAGAGACAGAGTCAAAGGTTTTAGCGAGGTCCATGAAGATGGCAGCAATCATAAGGCCTTTGTCCATATCTGATTGGATTGAGTTGGCGACTTGGAGCAGGGAGGAGACAGTGGAGTGCTGCTTCCTGAAGCCAGACTGGAAGGGAGATAGAATGTCAGTTGCAGAAAGATGTTCCAGGAGCCTCGAGTACATAAGAAACTCCTGGAGTTTGGCAAGAGCAGGCAGGTAGAAGATGGGTCTTAGTTGCCAGGCTACATGGGATCCCCCCCCCCTTTGTGGAGAGGGAGTACTTTGGCTAGTTTTCAAGCTAGGGGGATGGTACTGGTAGAGAGGGAGAGGTTAAGGAGATGAGTGAGGTGGGTGCAAATGGAAGGTGCTGATATTTGAAGAATCTTAGGGTGGAGGCCATCAGGGCTTGTTTTAATGTGGTTAAGTGACATAAGAGCCTTGTAAACCTCTTGGCAGGAGTTAGGGGGGAGGAGAAGCCAAACCCAGCAGGGTCAACCGCAGAGGCAGTAGAAGAACTTGAGGGGGAGAGGTGGGATGATCTGGGATGGTGCAGGTTGTAAAGAATGTGTTGAAGGTGTTGGCAATTGAAGCAGTCAGCAAATGTCAATCCTTCATGTTTTAGAATTAGCGGGATTTGATCAGAGAGGGTGTCTGTGATGAAGCAGAGAACTTTGGCTGGTGAGCAGGATCTTGCCTGCAGCTGGGATTTAAAATAAGTTAATTTGGTTCTTCTGATGACTTTAGTACAGGCATTCCTAAGGGATCTGTAGAGTTGAAGGTGTGAGGGTAGAAGGGAGGCCTTGATTTGTTTCCAGAGTTTGTCTCAGGATCTGCAGAAGGTGAGGATGTCTGGTGTTAGCCAGGGAAGGTATTGGCGCTTCACTCTTGCTTTTTTTAGTGGGGCATGGATGTTACAGATTCTAGTTAAGGTTTCAGTGAATAAATAGAGAGCTGTGTCAACATCTTGGGCTGAGTACAAAGGAGACCAGTCTGCTTGAGTTAAATCCAGGAGAAGGGAGTTTGAGTCCAGGGTGCAGAGTGGGCAATACTATATATACAATATTCAGGGGCTGGTTGGGGAGTTGTAGATTTTCTTACACAGAAAGTAATTCAATGATTGCTGAGGGTGTCAGGAAGGACTCCAGCCAAAGAAATGCAGTGAGGGTGGGAGGAGAGCACCCAATCAAGAAGAGAGTGATTTAGGGATTTGGTGTTTAGAAGTGTTATCTCAGAGATCAACTGAGAGAGGTTTAAGGATTCGATTTTATGGCTGAAATATTTGGAGGATGGGGAAAGCCAATCCAGGTTGAAATCACCTAGCAGGATGAGCTCACCTTTGCTGGTGTGAGAGGTGATGGTGGAGGTGCATTTCACTATGGAGCTGTGAGATGCTTTGGGTGGGCAGTATAGTACTGATTGGGAGGATGGAGGGAAGGTTTTTTTATAACCTCCTCCCTTGTTCCCATTTATAAAAATACCCCACCACTACCCCAAACCCATCTTTTTCCACTGCACCTTTGCTTTTTTGGTGTCTTTAGGTTCACAGCATTGTATGCCCCATCCTTTCCATCTGTACCTGTAATGGTTGAGGGGGGCTGCAGCAGGAGTCTTAGTAGGTGTTACAGTGAATAACA
Organism: Neoceratodus forsteri; assembly: GCA_016271365.2. Classification (NCBI taxonomy): domain Eukaryota; kingdom Metazoa; phylum Chordata; order Ceratodontiformes; family Ceratodontidae; genus Neoceratodus; species Neoceratodus forsteri. Next base: position 999,386,633 of record CM028133.1, read on the forward strand.
GGCCCCTCAATCTTCAGGGGGCACAGTTCCTTGTGCCTCCATCTTAAATCAACCACTCAAGAAAGACTTCCAGTGAAGCCCATAGGTAATGGCAGCTAACAGTGGCTGCTATCCCATACCATCTTACACAAGGAGCCACAGAAAACAACCATGTGGTTATCAGTGCAGCCTGACATCAGGGAAGGCCTACAACACACCCAGGTTTTCAAATAAAATATAATTAATCTTCAGGGGACACAGCTTAGTGTGTCCCCCATGCTCCAAATTCCCCTCTAAGTCTATGGCTGCTCATTCTGCCCCAGGCTGCATTACACTGGGGAGCTGCAGATTCCTAGAGTAGATTATCAGCCATGTGGCTGATGGCTGGGCACAAGAAGCACAGCAAGCTTGAGGTGTATGTAACTGGGGTGGATCTCATGTACATAGATACATAGATACATAGACAGTGTTGGCAGATAAGGGCCTATGGCCCACCCAGTCTGCCCATTTGAGCTTGTAAGTTCAGTTTATGTTTTCCAGGAAGTCTGTTGCCCCTTACCCCTGACCTCCAGAATTCCTTTATGTCTATCCCATGCATGTAAGAGCATCTTTTGTGTGGCTTGCTTTTACACAACTCCCACAACCCCAAGACATGTCACTGAACATTGCTTTACTTAGCACCTCCTCTCTTATTGCATTCCTAGCACTGGCTGGGCACATGTGTGCTACTCCACCCATGAAATGGGAATTTGAGGAGCAGACAATTAACTTAGGGGGAGTCAGGGAAATGGAGGGCACACAGAGCTGTATCTTCTGAAGAAATGGCACTTCTTTTGTTCCTGGAGGTAGGAGGAAGGGAGGGATGGAGGAAGGGAGGATGAAAAAAGGGAAACATACTTAAATTTCCTTAACCCCCACCCCCCCCCAAAAAAAATCAGGTCATATAACAGGTTGGACATGCTCTGACCCAATTCAGGACCAAAAGGTCAGACTGGGCAATGCCCATTCGGTCTAAGTCTTTGACTTGACCTGCTACACACCACTAATAACAGTGCATCTTAGTTTGAGGCAAAGATTCTGCTGCAAGATATCAATGTTGGTGAGAAATCAAGGTGTTGATCTAACCATACACTAAGGTACTTAAAGTGGGGGAGAAAATGAAGTGGCACTAGCATTTATCATTAAGTCTGCAACTAGGCAGTCTGATGAGCATTTGCTTAGCACCAAATTTGGTGGAGAAAGTCTTATTGGCATTAGGAGAAAACTGATTTTGCCAGAACCAGCACTGAATATTATTAAAGTCTGTCAATGGTGATGATTCTAAGTCAGAAACTGAGCTACCCAATCCAAAAGTACTGTGTTGCCCATGAACTAGTGACTATGTAAGGACATACAGCGAAGGTCATACAGAAAAATGGAGTAGAAAACTTGGCCCAGGAGAATAAGGTGTCACCAACCTGAACTGACTGACAATGATCAGCCAGGTAAAAATAGAACTGTTTTACTGCAAGACTGGACAGTCCAGCCCCTGCAGTTTTTTAATGGTGATACAGTGGTCCACAATATCAAAGGCCTCTGCTAGGTTGTCTAAAATATCAGCAGTGATAAGCAGGCCCTGTGAGAGGAAGGCCAGTTCTCATGAAAAGGTTAGACTCTGGGGCCCCTATGCAGCTGCATACAGTAGCATGTCGGGAGGCCTGGGCTCCTCTTTGGTGCTGGGCCCCAGGAATTATCCCAGGCTCCCCCACCCTCTCAAGGGGCCCTGGTGATGAGACCCTAATAAATCTCCTTCAAGATGGATTCAGTAACCTGAAGAAGTGAAGAAATGGTGCTGTGGAATGTGCAGATGTGAGACTGGAGAGGGGAGAAAAAAGAGATGGAGTCGAGAAAGGAGGACTCCTGAGAAAAGGCAGGTTTAAAGGTACAAGGTTCAGGCAGCAAGAGAAGGGGATAATAAACAACCAAGCAAAAATATGCAGTTCTGAATAACAGCAAATACTGTCGTTGATACTTTTTGCAAGGGAACTATAGGCAGTATGTGGATGGGGACAAAAAGCTAAACAGTCAGCTAAAATTCATAGGTTTGAATAACACCAATTAAATAAACTGATACTTGTTGCAGAGGAGCTACAGGATGAAGGGTCAGGCAGTAAGGGGTGGGATGAAGTGCAGACAAAAAGCTTAACAATCAGGCTAAAATTCACAGTTTTGAGTGGCAATGCAATATTTCAGAGGTAAACTTAATGGAAAGATCAGAAATGAGTCATGATATACAATAATATAGAAATCGCCCTTGAAAACTGAAGTAGCGTAAACTTAAAAGCTTGGAAATAAAATAAAGCTTACAATTGAAGAGGTCCCCTTAGCTGCTACACTCACTGGTGAGGGAAGGAGGGAAATTGGCCAGGATGGGCACAGACAAGTTTAGTCCACGCAGACACCAAGTATGACAGCCTCATGCTGTAGCCCTCATTCTGGGGTATGGTATGCTGGGAACAACTTGATAGTAAAGAAAAGAAAATGATGGGAAAAAAGACCAGTCTTTTCAGTTGTTGTTGCCACTCAGTTGGATGGTGGGTAGTCATGTGGACAAGGCCTCTGGATCACAGGCACCAAGGTTGCTGCCTGTATTTAAAAAAGGGAGTAGTGCACTCTGTTCCAACCTCCTTAGAAATCCCCACTAATGAAAAAGTTGGACGTTACATCCTGTTTTTTAAATAATGAAAATGTTGGGTTTCCTTGTTAAAGGAGATAGTGTGGGGGAGCACGGAACCTGCTCTTCCTGTCATCAAGTCCTAGTGCTGAGGTGTTGGTTCCAATTTTCTTGGAGCTGTTCTATGCTTCATTGATTTAGGGGGAAAGCTAGTTGAAATGTAACTTCTATGTGTGGAATTCAGTTGAAATTATGATTTTAGTGCTGGTCCGGTGGTGCAGAGGGCTGAGGCGCTGGACGCCTTACTCAAGTAAATGCTGGTGACCTAGGTTCAGAAACAACCATGGATCATTGGGGAGCCAGCACTGGGGGGAAGGAGGGAGTGGGATTGAGCAGCCGGAAGGTAGCTCTTTCCTCTCAGGGTGGTTGTCCACTCTTCCCATAGTTCCACTCCCAGTGGGTGGTGGTCTGATGGGGTGTGTAGGTGGAAGGGGCAATGGTGATTGCAAGGTGTTTAGTGGAAGGGGCCATAATGGTACCCGGTGTGCATGTGTGCCTCCATGCATATGCAGCCATGTGTCTGCCGGGGTCCTGGGTCGAGGTGAAAACCAGGGGGAAAATGCACATAAAAAAAGAAAGAAATTATGATTCAACCCAATTGTAAGGAATTTCACCAAAATGTAAATTTCAGTAGTCCCCATCTAATTTTAAAACTGCTTGTTCAAATTTCAGCTCCATTCATATGTTGCAAGGCCCCTGCCTCATGAACAAGTGTACTAAGTTTCAAATCTAAGGCTTTAAAGGGGACTGAACTATAAGCAGTCAAACATTTGGACATTTTTAAAAGTAATTTCATAAGTACAGTATGTAAACATCAAGATTATAATCCCCTATAATTTTAAACTACAGAACACAATGTTACCAGTTCTGGTAGGTTAAATAGACTCTAAAAACGAGGCTGTGTACAAATATCTAATCTTTTGCTTAAAGCATAGCCAGGTTATAAGAAGCCAAAAATTGCAAAATAACATTGGTAAGTAAAGTCAAATTTCATGAGTTTGTATGAAAATAGTGGGATTTTGAGATAATTTTGTAGTGGTGATATGCATTCAGTAGATTTTGCCCTGACATACATTTGAGCTGCCATAGAGGAGGAAGAAAAAGGCTAAGTGGAGTAATAGTATGGAAGCATTCATAGAGGGCTCCATAGTAAGTGTACAGTGGTGCCCAGAGTCAGGTACCCTCATGTCAAGCTGTATCTTGAGTGCAGATAGAACCATCAAGAATAGTCAAGGCTATCACTTTTCACTTGCATGTCTTGATACAATTTATAGAGTTTCCCCTAAAACTCACAAACTTAATGGCTCATGGAAGCATGGATATGTGCAACAGTTTTTTCTGTACAATACCACCTACTGACTCTTTATCATCCCTAGAAATAGCAGTATATATTTTTAGCATTTGAAAACAGTGACACCAGGCATTACACCTGTTTGCAACTGAGGTCATTTGGACAAAGTATCCAGATACTTTTAGACATGATGGAACATGATGTTAAGCACAACTGTAATATTGCTGGAGGGGCATTGTGCACCATGATGCTAATGCAGGTAAGGTAATTTATTTCCCTTCAGTACAAGTTAAATGAATGTGATGGATAGTCAAGCCAAGATGGACTGCAGTTCTGCCAAGAGGGAGAGGGTATGTGGTCATGTCAATGGAAAGTAAAGTCAGGGAGATTTAAACTGAAGGATAAGGGAGGCAGCTAGTACATGGGTCACCAGTGGCAGGAGTTAGATGCATGGGTTCACCAAGGGAATGGCAGTGGAGATGAGAAGCAAAAGAACAGCAGCCACACAGCTGCAGCAAGAAAGCATACAAGGATGATTTTCACTTGAAAGGAGGTCATGTTAGAATCATACCGAGCAAAACTGGCCAGATTAAGAGCCCAATACACTTGGAAATCAAAGACTTATAGGCACCCATGGAGACCTAGAGGGGACAAAATGATTTGGGCACCAAGAAGGAGAAGTTCTGGCTATTTCAAAAGGAAAGGCCATACAAGAAAAGGGATAGATGGCTGTCTTTTAAGGGGGTGTCTGTTAAAAACAAGGAGGCAATCAATGCAAAAAGCAGTTCTATTGAATTCATCTGGTCAAGCTCAGAGAAAAAGCTTCATGGAGGGGCAAAATAGTCTCCCATAAAGGAACATCAGGACTGTAAACATCTCAGCGCAGCTTAACGCATTTAGTGGTGTTAAGTGTTTTGTGAAGGTTAAATTCCACAAGTGGAATTCTAGTGACATTACCTATCACACTTCCATGAAATTTTTAGCACATTTTCCCAATTAGTAATTTCCACTATTTCCACAGCAAATTAAAACTACTAAAAGGGTGGAGGGATTCAAGAGATCATGGGACAACCAAACAGGGATAGAAGGAGAGGTGAAGATCCAGAGCTCATATAAAGGTGGTGGGGAGCAGTGGAGGATGTAAAGAGCAGACAAGATCAGCCAGTGTGGTCCTTTACTGCCATCAAATTTCCATCTAATCTGTGTAAAAAACAAATTTCTCCAGTTTAGTTAGAAGTGATATGTGAAGTTGGGAAACTGCTTCCTGAAATATTTTGCAAAGTTGCCCAACTTCACAAAAATACAAAATGCCGACTTCAAGCCAGCCTGCCGGCACAGCAGAAAGATTCACAGCTGTGATGCCAGTCAGCCGGGTTCGGAAATGGACTCGGGTGTTGGAGTGCCAGCTGAGAAGAGAAGGCTTGAGATCCGATGGCTGCTCACCTTCTCTTGGGGAAAGGGTGGGGTAGAAGACCAGTGCCTACTGATCCCTGGTGGAGGCCAGAGAAACATCAGTGCATCTGATTCCTCTAACATGGGGAGAATGATAGATGCTGGCATCTGCCTTGGGTCCTGCACATCATGCTCCTGCGGGAGAAAAACAATGAGAAAATGGCTCACTGGCGTGATGGCCTCCTGGACCCCTATCTCTGGAGCTCCCAGACAATGGAAAGCTGCCTCAGCAGCACTCAGGCCACTGACTAGCTGATAGGACTCATTCCCTTCGCAGGAAGGGGACCCACCCGATGAAGGGATATATCGGGGTACCCTGGTTCTCTGTGCTGTGGGGCAGTGGATGGTTGGGTGTAGCCCAGGATGAGAACTGGTCCTTGTAAAAGGCCTGAAGGAGTGATTAGCCAATGTGGTGGGAGAGCATAAAGATGTAAAAAAAAGTGCCTGCTTCTCATGGTTCTTAATGTAGCAAAGTGGCTATGTTGAGTGACATAGCACTCTGCTCATTAAATACTAAGCAAAATAGCAGACTAAAGTTTATTTTTTTAAACAAAACACCATCTGCATTATTGACTCCGTATTCTTTCTTACCACAGCACACAGTTATTAAATGTATTCCCCACCCATCCCCCCATTACTCCCCCACTTAGATCCTCCCTCCACTACTCCTACAAAATCAGTACATTTTCTGAAATTGCTAGTAATAACCATCCACCACTGCAAAACTGAGTTCTCATTACTTACCCAGTTCACATCCATTTTGGTTTATCACAGAAACCCCTTCACTGTCACCGTCCTTTGATCAAATACCCCCTCCTCCCCCCAAAACTCCAAACCCATTTTACTGTTTCTATCTTCTATTAGCCTGTAAAGAAGAAAACTACCCTGTGATAGAGTAAGCCATTTTGCTCTTTAGTATTTGAGAAGAAAGAATTGGTGAGTGATGTCTATCCTAGCAGCAATAATATCTGATTGACTGGATATAATGAAAAGGATATATGAAACTTATAAACAAGAAAACTGTCCTGATATGGAGCAATTGCTCTCAGTCTTCAGTTTTTTATTGCAGAATAAATGAATGATGATGATGATGATGATTATGATGATGATAATCTCACCCATAGTAACATCTGACTGGCTGATAGGCAATCAGTCAGGTGCTACTATATGTGAGAATGTCATTGTTCATTCACACATTCTGTAGCAGGACACTAAACAGTTTGGGATGGATTTCATCTTTACAGGGTCTGGCATCAGCAGTGTATCTCTGATTTTTATAGGTCTGGGTGGGGGGAGTGACATTTCAATGCTACAGTGTGGTAGGGTGGGGTTATTGCTAACTGTATTCTGAACTGCAGACAGGGATGGGGTGGGAGGGGAGCTGTGTTGTGTGATATACATGGGTTGGGGAAAATCTGTTCTGGGACTGAAATTTACAATATTTCCTAGGACTATGGAGGGGAGGGAGTTGGTTGCCAACTGATCAGAAAGGAGGTACAGTGTAATCAAGGGTCTGAGTGGTTAGAGATAGTTGGCATGGTACACCACAGTGCGTGGGAGGGGTTCTTTGTTTCAATAGTTTAAAAAAAAACCAAGAATTTTGCCACACAAAGTTGGGATGAAGTCCAGAAAATGAGGTTTGCAATACATAGTGCAAAGTTCTCAACTTCACATCAACTTCAGCAGTGAAGTTTAAATTCACTACATCTGTACTCTCAACCCCATGATCATGACTCTCAGTCCCTGTTCCACCATGACCATGACCAGCTCCAGTCTTCACCCTCACTGGCTGCAGAACTTGCACTTGAAGTAACGGGCGTGGTGGAACATTTATCTGTTTCTTTCCTCCGCCTGCATTCCCTGCTGCTCCTGTTCTTCTTTTCCTGTGTTCTACATACGAACATACGAAATTTGCCAGCAGATAAAGGCTTAGAGGTCTATCAAGTCTGCTTGAATGTGCAGCTAGTACCCCTTATTCTGCAGCTGCCCATGACAACACATGTATGAGAGATAATGACATGGTGCAGCCACTGCTTGACACTAACAATGACTCACAATAGTCTTTGATGAGTCTTATATTACCATATGACATGCATGCTGCACATCTGATGTATGGAATAGCAGCAGTGCCATGTGACTCGAGAGCTGATAGGGAAAAACAACACTACCATGTCTCCCGGACCGTCAAACCCCACTGCACCGAATGATGCTGTGATGTTATGTAGTACACTGCAGTGTGCTTTACTTTTCACTTATTGACTGTCTGGCAGGCTCTCTCACACACACACACACACACACACACACAAACACACACATAAAAATAAAAGTTGGATTTTTTGTGTTCTGCTACACTACCACCACTCTGTAACAACAACAACAAACAAGCATTTGTCAATGCCGAATGTTGATTGTGTTGGTCCGTTGAGCTCACTCACTGCCCCTCTGTCTTATGTTCAGTCTGTTTCTCCCAGTGCTGCAGGCTGCTCTTTTGTACTGGGCTCCTGCCAGCATTGACACCTTTTTCTGCCCACTAAGAAATCCGCAGCTGTCCTGACAGAGCTCCTCGTTGAGGTGGCTCACTCCCCCTCTCTCACTCTCTCATTCTGTGTCTCCTGGTGCTGCAGGCTGCCCTTTTGTACTGGGCTCCTGCCTCTGTTGCTAGCTTTTTCTGCCCACAAAGAAATCCGCAGCAGTCCCGACACAGGTCTGTTGGGCGTGCTCATGCCCCCGCTCTCACTCACTCATTCTGCCGGTGCTGCAGGCTGGCCTTTTATACTAGGTTCCTGCCTGCGTTGGCACCTTTTTCTGCCCACAAAGAAACCTGCAGCAGTCATGATAGTGCTCTGTTGAGCTCGCTCACTCCCACTCTCTCACTCGCTCATTCTGTTTCTCCTGGTGCTGCAGTCTGCCCTTTTGTACTGGGCTCCTGCCTGTGTTGGCTTCTTTTTCTGGACACAAAGAAATCTGAAGCAGTCCCGACACAACTCCATTGAGCTTGCTCACTCCCCCTCTCTCACTCACTCATTCCGTTTCTGCCGGGGCTGCAAGCTGACCTTTTGTAGTGGTCTCCTGCCTGCATTGCCACCTCTATCTGCCCACAAAGAAATCTGCAGCAGTCATGATAGAGCTCCATTGAGCTCGCTCACTCCTGCTCTGTCACTCACTCATTCTGTTTCTCTTGGCGTTGCAGGCTGCGCTTTTGTACGGGACTCCTGGCTGCACTGGCACCTTTGTCTGGCCACAAAGAAATCCACAGCAGTCCTGATACAGCTCCGTTGAGCTCATTCAGTCCCCCTGTCTCACTCACTCATTCTGTTTCTCCCACTGCTGCAGGCTGGCCTTTTGTACTGGGTCCCTGCCTGCCTTGACAACTTTTTCTGCCAACAAAGAAATCTGCAGCAGTCCTGAGAGCACTCCGGTGAGTTCGCTCACTCCCCCTTCCTCACTTGCTCTCTCATTCTGTTTCTCCCAGTGCTGCAGGCTGCCTTTTTGTACTGGACTCTTGTGTTGGAGCCTTTTTCTGCCCACAAAGAAATCTGCAGCAGTCCCGACAGAGCCCAGTTGAGCTTGGTCACTCCCCCTCTCACTCGTTCGATTTCAATCTGTCCCAAACACTGATTTCCCACAGCGACCGTGCTATTCTCTGGCAGGAGTGCAAAAACATATTTTAGCCAGGATGTAAAAAATGACAGCTGTACTCTTCATAAGGAGGTGTGAAAAAATGCAACTGTTGAAAATGTGGTGTGACAATATTACAAATTTGCGAAGTTACAAGGGTGCGTGGAAACAGTTCAACACACGCTTCTAACACAGTCGTGTTATGGAGTTTCATCACCAAATTTTCAACATAGGGATTTTAGGACCTCTGCTCATAAACAGTGCCACTGTCATTTTCTTAATCTGTTCCGAACACTGCTTTCCCACAGCGACCACATTATTCTGCGCTGGAACTGCGAAAACAATTTCGGTCAGGATGTGAAAAATGACAGCTGTACTGCTCATAAGGAGGTGTGAAAAAATGCCACTGTTGAAAATCTGGCATGACAATATTACAAATCTGCGAAGTTACAAGGGTGCGTGGAAAGTGCTCAATGCACACTTGTAGCACTGTCATTTGATGGGCTAACATCACCAAATTTTCAACCTAGGCATTTTAGGACCTCTGCTCATGAACAGTATCATTTTCATTTTCTTAATCTGTCCCAGACAGTGATTTCCCACAGCGACCGTGCTATTCTGCTATGGAAGTGCAAAAACACATTTTGGCCAGGATGGGAAAAATGACAGCTGTACTGTTCATAAGTAGATGTGGGAAAATGGCAATGTTGAAAATCTGGAGTGAAAATATTATAAATTTGCGAAGTTACAAGCGTGCGTGCAAACTGTACAATGCACGCTCGTAACACAGGCATTTTATGGAGTATCGTCACCAAATTTTCAACACAGGCATTTTAGGACCTCTACTCATGAACTGTGTCACTGTCATTTTCTTAATCTATCTGGAAGTGCAAAACACATTTCGGCCAGGATATGAACAATGACAGCTGTACTGTTCACAAGGAGGTGTGAAAAAATGCCAATGTTGAGAATCTAGCATGAATATATTGCCAATTCGTGAAGTTAGGAGTGTGCATAACAACTGCGCAATGCACACTCGTAAAAAAGTAATTTTTTGGATTTTCTGTGCCAATTTGCAACATAGGCTTTTTGAGAGCCCACCTCATGAACACTGGCACTGTCATTTTGTTCATCGGCCCCGAAAGGTAATGCTGTGCAGTGACCACAAAATCCCCTTTCGGGGCTGATTAATGCCATGACAGTGTCAGAATTCATGAGGAGGGGTTCCAAAATCTTCATGTTGAAAATTTGGTGCCAAAATTCCAAAAAATGACTGAGATATGCATCAAAGTTGGAAAAACCCTATTTATTCCATTATACAGCTTACCGGCATTTCCTCAGTCCGTGGTCGGCTTTGAAGAGTGCAGATGTGTTCCTGGTCCACTGAAGATCATTGCACTGAGCTCCAGAGGTAAGTATAGAGTGAGGGGGTGTGGGGAGGCAGGGTGCACAGTGGGTGGGCACAGGTTGTGGGAGGGGGGCAGGGAGACCGCCGGGGGACCATTCCCTTTTTGACAGGTCAAAAAAAAAAGACATTACGGCACCATTTTTTGTTTTCAGGGGCATGTGGCATGCTGGGGTGGGCTCCCAGCATGCCAATGGACTCGTTCTTGGGGGGCAGCTGTAGCCAATGGGGATTGGGCACCCCCGTCAACACACAACAAAAGGGAGGGGGCCACATCATGCTGACGGGGATTGGGCACCCCACCAGCACTAAAGGGGGGGAGAAAAGCTGAGGGGGATTGGGCACCCCTCGGCATAAATGTTCTGGGTGTTTATGGGGGGGGAATTATGCTGATGGGGAGTGCGTTCCCCCGTTGGCACATGAAATGGGGGGACATAATGCCAACGAGGAGTGCGCTCCCCCGTCAGCAACATCAAAGTGCAGGGCCACTGAAGCCAATGGAGTTTGGGGCCCCCGTCGACAAACACAACCTGTTCGGGGACCGCATGCTGCTGAGAGGGATTGGGCACTGCCTCAGCAGTGGGGGTTCCTTAATATTGTTTGTGAACAAGACGGCAAACCACTGTCATGTTCACAAACAATATTGCACTTGGAAAGTTCCGCCCAGCAATGACGGGTCACTCCCTCATTGCAGCAAATGGCTGACGCTGCAATGACGAGGCAGCCTCTGATTGCAGCGGCTAAATTTTTACAAGTTGGTGGCACACTGGCTGAACTAGTGTCAGCAACAGTGTGCCACAGCATTGGGGGAAGTGGGCCAAGCCTTTAAAGGCTATGGGGGCATGGGCCACAACAGTGCCACACCTCCACAAGCTGCTTTTGGAGAAACCTGCCACAATATGTTTCTTGCACATGCATGCAATCAACATACAAATTGTCAAAATAAATCTTTCAAAATTTCCACTGCATCTTTTCCACACTTTAAATCTGCCCTACAACTGCTGTAGGTGAAAAAAATAAAAGTAAAATGAATAAATAAGGATTTGTGTACCTGCTACCATACCACCAGCCCTTTGAAAAAAAAAAGAAGTTACTAAGGAATCGTTCAAAAGTCTCACCTATACCTTTTCCAATCAGCTAAATTCACTCTGCTTGCTCATGCTGCAGTAGGACTTGCAATTATCAATTAAGTAATAATACATGATGGGATGCGCATAGCGGTGAGATAATGGGTTATGAGGCACAGAGTATTGCCAAATGCCTTAAACCATCTGAGAAGTGCCAGTATCCCACTGCAAATACACTGCAGTGTCTTACTGGGATTATAAAATGGGTCCAAGATTTTATTTTTTGGGGGAAGGGGGTAAAAAAGCACAAAAAATGTCAAACATTTTAATGATTTCTCCTGTGATATCATCTGATTCTGTAATGTGGTATTAATTTTCAACTTTTTATCAACTGCATTTGACTGTATTTTAATATAAAATACAAGAAAGTTCACTTAAAAAAGTCTTACACCCCAACAAAATAGTTTTGCCATGTCCCAGCATTGGCATGCCATCTCCATTTGAAATGTTATGCACATTAAAATACTTTCTTTTAAATTAACCCATAAATCTCTATTTTCTGCAACCCACCCCATTTAACTGCTTCCTCACTTTTCCTTCTTCTTTACCCAACCAAGTGACAGACAGAACTAGATAAAATGCTTCACAAAGGTGTAAAATGTTGGAGCGACTGTGCGGGGTCCTCTGGACATTTTTATCTTTAAATAATTTATTTTGGTTACTACAAGCAAGTTTTCTGTGATCTTTTTTCTCAGCATATCTTACTGGTGCTTTGTTGTTTGCTTCCTATTTATCTGTATGTTACCTGATCACAGTGGGGTACATGGAGATGCTGTAGCTCTGTTTGCTTGGTTGTTATTTTTCGTTATGAAATGGCAAGAAAAAAATCTATTAAGTTAATTGGCTAAGAGATGTCATCTGACTGTGTATTAAATAGAGAATAATGGATAGACAAGTGTTTGTTATGGATTTTTTTTACACCCAAGGTGTGTGATGACCCATGAACCTCGAGAGCGAAGCTCGAGAAGTTTATGATGTCATCACACACTGAGGATGTGTAAAAAAATCCACAACACACACTTGTCTATCATTAATTTTTTATAATTACTGGTGCAAGGAGTTTTTCAAGCGGTGCTATCAGAGAACGAGAGAGAGAGGGAAAGAGAGAGACACACACACACCAGCTAGCTGTGTCTGTCAGCCTGTCCCTCTCTCTCTTCGCTCCAATTCAGATATATATTTTGTTTGAAATAGCAAACATGTCTTAAGCGTAGCGGGACTGCAGTGAGAGTTGTCAGTCACTGCGGTCCATTCACGATCAGAGAGGCTGTTTCCCGAGTCTTAGACAAACTCCTAATAAGTGCAGGATCGACCGCATACTTTTTTTTTGTAAAGGCATAATCAACCAGATAAAACTAAAATAAGAAACTGGTGTGTTGCCTGTGAGGAGGGTGAGAGGGAAGTCCAGGCAATGACTGTGGGTCCTTGGGAAACGGGAAACAAAACTGTTTTTTTTTTTATGCTCACACGCTCGCCCTGCCCAGACACAAAGTGACAACCAGTTAGGTGGTGCGCTGCACATGAGTGACAAAGACTGCAACTAAGTTTTAAGAAACGCCATAATAACCCAATTTTGGGTTATTACGGCGTTTGAAAGTACTCAGAATCCAATTGTTAAATAGGATCACCAGGGAGTTACGTGATGCAGAGTGTCTGGTAGCTGCCTTTTCCTGGGCTCCCACCTATCACCCTAATAAATCGCTCCGTTTGCTCAATTTACTGTACTTCTTTTAAGAAGACACAAGCTTTGCTGCCACTTCGTTCGTCAGTGATTCTCCCGGACCAGAGACATAGTTATAAAGGGAGTTTTAAAGCGGTAGGAGAGGAGATGGACTCCGACATGAAGCCAGCTGGAGTTAAGCATACTCCGCCCACGACACCAGAAAAAAGCACAAAGAAGGCCAGAAACCTGAATTCGGGGCAGGCATCAAAGCAAACACCCCCAAGTAACCCAAATAACCTATTGACTGAGGATCGCTTTCTCCAGGAGCTCTTGCCCTTTCGGGAAACCCTTCAGGAGATCTCTAGCGAGGTGAAAACGATCAGGAGCGATTTTGGTGCTCTTTCACGGAGGGTGGGCGATATGGAGGCAAGAGCATCTTCACTTGAGTGCTGGAAGGGCAGAATTGATCCAGAAATAACAAAACTTCAGCAACAGATACAAAAATTACAGTTGAAAACAGAAGATTTAGAGGGCAGAAGTAGGAGGAACAACATTCTGATTCTTGGCCTACCCGAGTCAGAGGAGGGTGGAGACACTATCCAATTTGTGCAGCAACTACTTAACAAGATTATTGGTCCCTCTCCTCTCAAGCAGCAATACCACATTGAGAGGTCCCACCGCTCTTTAAAGCCTAAGCCTCAGCGTGGTGCCCCCCCGACTGATCATAATCAAATTTCTCAGCTTTATCGAGAAACAACATGTGGTGTCAAAAGTGAGAGAGCTAGAGACAATCTACTGGGATAAAAACAAGATCCGAATAACACAAGATCTCCCGTACGAAACCCGTCAAAGGAGAACAGCTTTTCACCCCATCGTGAAGAAACTTATCGCCGCTGGGATTAAGTTCAGGATGAACTACCCTGCCAGACTGATGGTCTCCCTGGATGGTGTTTGGCACTCTTATGAGAACCCGGACCAAGCGTTGCCTGATCTTTCCACAAAACTCCCGAATCTTTTCAAAGGGGACTGACTCTTTTATGTTGTACTATGTTTTTTCAAACGGCAGCGGCTTTCCCTTTAAATTTTGCTGGCTTGATGTCTCTTCGAATAGGATATCTCTTTATATTTATACTGGCTGTTTTCTTACCTGGGAGATCCTCGGGAGTGGTGCTGGGGTATAGTTGATGAGGGAGGGGAGGTGGTAGGCCCAGCGGCCTATGAGGCCTGGTTAGGATCCTCGAGCCTTGCGCTCACGCCACTAGTTGGGTGTAAAGGAACCAGGTGTGAGGAAGGTGGTTTCCGGTGGTCCCATTTTGAGGTTGGACCGTTTTGGTCCATCCACACGCCTTCCGCCGGGGACTTCCTTTGTTAGGTGGCCTCTCCTTAAGCCACCGTAGGGAAGTAGCCAGAATGCATTACATTAAATACCCAAGGCCAGGACCTCACTGCGGGGGTTAATAATTGCATGATGGACACCCTTCAGTTTCCTCCCATCTTTTACACTATGATTTGAGTGGGGAATAGGAGGTAAGGCCTATTACAGGCAACCCTCTAGATCTGGCAAACTTGGATATGTGCTACTAGATAAAGAGCCATGGAAGAAAGCGGGGCGAGAAATCACAAGGCTAATCTAGGTTAGGGGTGGAGGGGGGGCTCGGGGAGGGAGATAGGCTCTGGAGGATTCTGTCTTGCGGCCTTATTAGGGAGTTTTTGGTACCCAGGTCCAATACATGTAGGACGGTTATTATGATTTTTTACCGTTGCATGTATAAGTTAGAGGGGTCCTCTCTGTACGGAAGAAACTTCGGTTCCAAAGGGGTTTGCTATGGACCAAGGTACCATTGAGGGGTGGTCCCCGATAATGTATCTTAGCTGGATGGTACTCAGTTTTTTGGTATTATGGGGACCCAGTGTATATAGTTCGGGGAGAGTGTTGGAAGGTGGGGGCAAGTTTAAGGGGTTGGGGGTTGAAGACATTATCTTTCCTGTTGGATATCTCGAATTAGTTTCAATTTTGGATACAGTTATTGGATATGCAGCTTCAATCTTACAATTTTGCAGTCTTTTCTGTTAACTTGCTGGTTCAGGGAGGGGTGCAGGGGGTGGGCGGAAGGTGCCACCATTCAAGGGATTGAGTACAATGCCATGGTTTGTAATTACCCAAATTGTCTCTCTTTTTCACTGTTAAATGGCTTTAGGCCACATTAAAATTGCTACCTGGAATGTCAGGGGTATCAGAGAGATAACCAAAAAAAGGCAAATTCTACTAAATTGTTCTCTTTTTGGTACCGACATTTTATTCTTGCAGGAAACTCACATACTAGTCTCGGAAGTTAAGATGCTACAGTGCCAGGGTTTCTCTCAGGTTTTTGTTTCTGAAGGGTCAACAGTTAGCAAAGGAGTAGCTGTCATGGTAAGACGAAATGTACCATTTGTACCGGAGAAATGCACTAAAGATCCAGAGGGTAGATTTGTATTAGTTAAAGGTTTACTCAATAGCATGAATGTAGTTCTGGGAACTATATATTGCCCAGTTGGTAGGGATCCTAATTTCCTTATGCAGCTAACAACTAAATTAAGCGAATTTTTGCCAACTGTATTCATACTGGGGCGGATTGGAACATTGCTCCCTCGCAGGTTCTAGATAGAACTTACAGACCCATAAAATTCCCCACACCTGCCCAAATTGCTCTTAATGACTTCTGTAACCTATTGGGTCTGGGCGACCCTTGGAGAATACTGAATCCTTCTAGTCGTAGTTACACATATTACTCTCTAATTCATAAATCCTGGTCAAGATTGGATTATATTTTGGTGAGCACTGCTCTTTTAGCCAATATTTCCCTTACTGGTATAGAGCCAATCGTTAATTCGGATCATTCAATGGCATGGATTAAGCTATTTCCCAGTCCCCCGGGCCAAAGGGATACCTCTTGGAAGCTCAACACACAGCTTCTGAAGGACAAGCACACTATTTCTCATTTCAAGTCTTTGATCTCGTCCTTTCTTGAAATTAATCAGGGTTCAATTTCCAGAGAAGATTTAATCTGGAGCTCGTTAAAATGTTTTCTTAGAGGCTAGTTCATAAAAGTAGCTTCTAGAAGGAAGAGGCTGAGGGAAACGAAAATTACCTCTTTGTCCAACCAGATCAAAAAGGTTGAAGGTGTCCTCTCTCTCTCTAACTCTCAAACAGATTTAGAGAATCTATGTAGACTCAGAAATGAGTATGAAGACCTGATTAAGGAAAAAACAGAATATGCTATTTTAAAATCTAAAAGCGTTACCTAGATCAGAGGAGAAACCCGGGAGGTTACTCGCTCTCAGATTAAGGAGGTTGAAGCTCTAGATTAATCCCTGCCTCAAAGGCGTCTGCGCTCAATCAAAACTGCCCAAAGGGACATAGCCAAGGTTTTTGAGGCCTTTACAAAGATTTGTATGGCAATGGGCTTCCTCACCATCAATATCAGATGCAGAATCTTTTGGAGGGTGTATCCTCCCAAGACTACAAATACATCATTGTGAACTACTTTCTTCTCCTATCACTTTAAGTGAGGTGGAGGAAGTTATTAAAAATCTACCCCTGGACAAATCCCCTGGACCTGACGGCCTTCCCCCAAATTTCTATAAAACATTCTGCAAAGAGATTTCCCCTGCTCTCCTTAAATTATTCAACTATATTCTCTCTTCTGAATCGTTGGACCCCTCTTTGCTGGAGGCTACAATAATTTAAATTCCAAAGCAAGATAAACCTAATTTGGACCCAGCTAGTTACAGGCCAATTTCATTACTTAATTATGATATTAAAATTTTAACTAAAATTCTTTCCTTGAGAATCAAACAGGTCTGGCAAGTCCTGTTGAGTCATGAACAAGTAGGATTTGTCAAGGGGAGGTCAGCTACGGACCATATGCGTACACTTGCCCACATTTTTCGTGTGGCTCAGGAGTCCCAGTCCCCTATGGCTTTAGTTGCCTTAGATGCAGAGAAGGCCTTTGATCGGGTCAGCTGGGAGTTCCTGTCGTCTACTGTCGGTAAAATGGGCTTTCCAGAGAAGTTTATTCATTGGATAAAGGCGGTGTACAGCTCGCCTTCTGCTAGGGTCTACTGTAATGGGGTGTTTTCATCTGCTTTTCCTGTATTCTGGTACTAAGTCAGGGATGTCCATTGTCCCCCTACCTATTTAACTTATATCTGGAACCCTTTTGCTTCATATCAAAGCGTCACCCAAGATCTCAGGGTGTGTCATTGCTCAACGGACATTGACCCTATCCGTTTTGCAGGCGACATCCTTTTACACCTCTCAAACCCTGAATCTTCCCTACCGAGATACTGCAAGTGTTAACCAATTTGGTAAAGCAGCTAACTACAGGTTGAATTTATCCAAATCGGTGATATTTCCACTTAATTCGCTCCTGCTCCAGGCAAGTGTATCTCAGTTTGGTATGAAATGGGCCTTGAACTACCTTAAATATCTGGGCATTTACTTGGCCGGGATGAGAGACAATTAAAAGCTTAATCTGGAAGACCTGTTGGACAGAATCCAAAAGGATCTTAACAGATGGGACAACATTCCCTTACTAAGAGGCATCAGTATCATCAAAATGAATGTACTTCCACGAATCTTCTACCCCTGAACCTTCTCAACATATGGCTACCTAAATCTCTTTTCAGAAAATACATTTAATGGTGTCCAAATTTATTTTGGAGGTAAACAACCTAGAAGATCTTTCCTCAAGCTCAGCTTGCCTAAGGATAAGGGGGTCTTCGTTTGCCTAATTTTGGGTTCTATTACTGGGCCAGTCACTTAGCTAAGCTGGGTCAGTGGATCTGTCCTCCGAATGAATATAATACACCCATATGGTTAGAGCTAGAGCTTAAACTATTGGAGGAATACAACATACCTCCTCACCATATTTTTTACTACAGCCACTCCTCCCTACCGGAGGATATCCGCAACTCAGTAATAGGGATTTCCGTTAAAATCTTTAATCAGTACTGGAATTTCTTTAAAATCCCGTATACCAAGGACTCGGCCCAACCACTAGTCCTTAACCCTAATATTAAAATTGGAGGTCACGTGCTGCCTTTGAACTGGCTCCCACAAATTCAGGACTGCTCGGTGGAAGATCTTTAATTTCAGGGTTCCCTTGGCTCCTCTTGTGAACTACTAGCAAAATTGAATATTCCCCCTAAAAACATTTTCAAGATATACCAACTGAGACACCTTGTAGGTAAGAATTCCGGACCGGTGAGAATAGCCTCTCAAATTAGGCCTTTCCTGGAACAACTCAGGATTTGTGTCACAAAACCCCACAGCATAGCTCGGCTATATAGTTATCTTCTGCTTACAAAATTCCCCGATTCCCTAGTTGGCTCCAATGTATGGACTTCTCTTGTACCTGACCCCTCTCTTTCTTGGAGCCAAGTTTGGCGTGATGTGTACAAATATCTTACTTTGGACAGGAATAGGCTTATCCAGTTTTACTTTTTAAATAACATGTATTACACACCTACAAAGTTGGCTAAATTTGACAGATCAAAATCTGATAGCTGCATAAGGTGTGGTATGGGAATGGGGAACCTACTACATATTTTTTGGTCCTGCGTTAAAGTTGCCCCATTATGGAATGCAATTCATAATAGTTTGGATCCGATCTTGGGTCTGGAGGATCTATTCACAGCTGAAGTTTGTGTAATTGGTTTGTATTCGAATATTAGTGTCAAAGAACGGAAATTTCACATGGCCATGATTTCAATGGCAGTTAAAAGGTTAGTTCTCAGACATTGGCTAGACCAAGTGGCCATCTCTACAATGAGTGGCTTGAGGAAATCTGCTTATGTTTCAAGATGGAAAGATTAATAGCCAGTTCTAGAAATGCTATGCCTACTTTTCATAAAAATGGGACAAGTTATCGCTTTGTACCTTCATTGAACTCTCTACTTGGAATCCTCTGACTGGACCACTATGATATGTTTCTATGTGGCTAATTGTTCCCTATTGTATATTGATCCATGGCGTGATAGTTTCTCTTCAGGGTTAACCTGGAGTTGAGGTAGCACCTTCCAGGGAGTGGGTAGGGTGGGTTTGGGTAATTTGATACATGTTCCTGTCATGTTTCTGAACATTGGTTAGGTTTTGTCCCGATCTGCTTTGGCATCTGTATTACATGTTCTTCATCATGTCAAATCAATAAACATTGAATTTAAAAAAAAAAAAAATAGGATCACCAGTAAATATATAACTATAAATGCACAGTCAGGTACCAAATCTCATTTTCCTACAAAAACAAAACTGCTTGCAGCCATTTTATAAGTGTAATAAGCACACCCAGAGTGCACAATATAGGATTTTAATGCACTTGCCAGGAGCAAAAGGACACCCGGTCTTTGGCCTCATGCCTTATTACACCCTGGGACATGCATGAAAACCCTATAATGCACACTATGTCATGGCTTATTATTTACCTGAATTTCAGTTGGGCACTTGTGGTACTGTGATATCACAGCAAGGTTCAGACATCCTTGACTGGCTTATTTAAAAAATACTAAACAGCTTAACGAGGACAGGAACATCCATGGAGCTGTCTATTTTGGCAGTTTTTGTTAATTCATCAGAGACACCCAGTTCTATGAGATAACGGTGATTGCCAAAAGGCGATTGCCAGTAGGGTGAGTGTACACTGCTGAAAATAAAAATGACAATGTACATTAGCAGTGAGGAAACTCGCTCATAGTATTTATGCAGGGTGCTTTGCCCCAATTGCACCACTTCACTAAAAATAGCAAACTCCTGGGGGGCTGTATGTTGGGGAGTGGGAGAACCAACAAAATAAAAAAAAACACGTGTAAAGCACAAAATATTGTGCTCCTCCCCAGCCCTGAATGCTTCACCCTCCCCACTAGAGTCCTGCATCCTCACCACTGTGCCACACAGCCAGCTAGGTGGCTTCCCCCCTCACTACCCCTCTCGTACATTCCATTCCTTTCAGGTATCCTCTCACTCTTCCCTTTGCCCTGCTCTTCCTAATCACTGCCCTTTCAGGCACTGAGATTGAGTTGCTCAAATCTGAGTCACTCAATCTCAGTCACCATTTTAACCGTATACTGAGTCACCCATATCTGGCAACTGCTATGAATTTTCCATAGAGCTATGATATTTATACTCAGAGTTACCCTTGCTTTGAAAAATCTTATTGATGTACATAATGCTACTGAAACAGAGGAGTCAGTAAACAAGAAATGACAGGAAAAAAAAAGAGTGCAGTCAAGAGCTTTCAGGGGCACTGGGCTATAATGTCTATCAACAAATATTAAGAAATAATACCTAAAATGTTTTGAATATTAGTACTCTAAAACAGAAGAAATTCCTTCTCAATAAGGAAGATTATTAGAGAGCTTTAAAAAAGCTTTAAAGACCTTCCTTTCTAACCAAGCATTTTTAGTGATTTAAATTATATTGGATTGTTTTTTTAATTTGATGTGGTTTATAGTTGTGGTTTTGATTTGTATGATTGATATTGTAAAGACGCCCTGAGCTTTGGAAGGGTGCCTTAAAGAAATAAATATTTACTTACTTACTTACTATTATCAGAATGGCTGATATTTTTACTGGGGGGAAGAAAGGATCTGGTATATATTCTAGGCAGCACCCACAAACAAAAATCGATAAAAAAAAAAAAAAAAGATCTGATTACTAGACTAGGACATCTAGGAATAGTTCTGATTCAGAGAGCTCTTGGTTAACATTTTTTTTAGTAGAGAGCTCCCCACCACCTCCCTAAAAGTGATGAAAATACAGGGAGAGCAGGGAGGAGCTGAGGTGCTTAGGGTCACCCTGGAGAAATGGAGGGGGATGCTATTCATAAAGAAGTGATCTACAGACCTCCACCACGGGGGGAAGAGGTAGATAATGATAGTCAGAAGTAGGGTCATCGTGAACTCCCTGCAAGGGGTATTCTTCAGGCAACTAGTTAAGGAACCCACTCATGGGGGGTGGGCCAATACTAGGCCTGGTACTGACAAACAAGGATGGTGTTGCTGATGTTACAGTGGGTGGTCACCCGGGGACCAGTGATCACCGTACAGTGTGGCTTAATATAAGAACTGGATCAGAATCGAGCCTCACTAAGTCTAGGATCTTGGACTTCAGGAGGGCCGATTTTAAGAAAATGGGAGAATGCCTCAGGGATACCCTACAGGGATAGGGAAACTGGGAGAGTCGAGGAACAATGGGCAAAAATAAAGAGAACATTGAAAAAGCAACAAATCTATATGTCAGGCAGGTTAACAAGGGTAAGGGAAAAAAAAGAGACTACTACGGTTCTCTAGAGAAGCAGCGGAGAAAGAAAGGGTAAAAAAAAACTATCATTTAGAAGGTACAGAAAGATACAGAAGGATGAGGAAAGGTGGAGTTACCAGGAGAAATGAAGCGTGGTAAGGAGAGCAGTTAGGAGAGCAAAAGTGCAAATGGAGGAGAATATTGCCTAATCAGTAAAAAAGGGGGATGAAACATTCTTTAGCTATATAAACGAGAACATAAAGACTGAAGGAGGGATAGTAAGGCTAAAAGGGGAAGGGAGAGGTTGGGAGGAAGAGGACAAAAAAAAGCAGACATATTGAACAATTACTTCTGTTCAGTATTTATGGAAGAAGGAGTAGATGATGGGCCAAACATAAGGGGCAAGGGCATTACCTCATTGAGGCCCCAAGACACCTGTAGGTGGCAGCAGAAAAGATACTCCTGAGGTCTTTAACGCCTCCAGATGTCCTGCACTTTGGGTCACTGAGGACGTTTGACGCCTGAGGATGTCACTGCTTAAAACTTAAATATTTCACAAACTAAAGTGAGTAGAATTGACTGCATAGTACTGTTGGAAAGGTAATGTTCTGCTGAACAACTTTGCCACTGATACTTTGTGTCTGATATGTATACTTTAGAAGATGTTTGCATTTTTCTATGGTATGGTTTGTATGTCTGACATTTGTCTCTCAAGCTTCGCCTGGCCACCTTAATAAAATAGAAAAGAAATGCATGTATCATATTAGAGAAATTGCTTTTTAGTACAAAAATTAGTTTTGTACCTCCATCTAATGTATGGATGCTTAATTTGGTGTTCATATGTTAAATATTTTCCCACAAAAAATGGTTTCTGTTGCCTTTTTTATTGAAAATGTTTTTTTCGCTATTTCAACCAGTACTGAAAAAATTGGAGCTACTTATAATTAATTGCACAGTACCATTGGAAAGGTAATTTTGTGCTGAACAACTTTGCCGCTCATACTTTGTGTGTAGCACTTACGGTTCATGAGGTATTCGCATTTGTTTATGGCATGCTGATTATGACTTGATTTTGCTCAGAAAGCTCCAGGTTGCACTGTTAAATGTATACAGGCCACAAATAGTGAAACTCTCAAGGAGCTCCTCAGGCCTCAGTGAGTTAAAAGAAGGGAGGTGAACACTGTCTACTTACACAGGAGATAGTCTTTAACTAGCACAATTAAAAGTAGACAAGGTAATGGGACCAGAAAGGATGCAACCTAGGATACTGAGGCTGCTTAAGGAGTTGCTGGCTACATCTCTTACAGCTCTGTCCAACCCACCACTAGAAACAGCATATTCCGGTGGACTGGAGGAGGGCAGATGTGGGCCTACTACACAGAAGTGGAAATAGGGATGAGGCAAGACATTACAGACCTGTCAGCATGACTTCAGTAGTAGGTAAAGTAATGGAATCGCTACTGAAGGAAAGGATTGGGAAATATCTCGCAACCAATGGATTACAGGATCCAAGGCAACATGTGTTCACAGAGGGAAGGTCTTGCCAGGAAAACCTGATCAAGTTCTTTGACTGGGTGACCAGAGAAGTAGATCAAGGAGGAGTGGTAGATGTGGCCTACCTGGATTTCAGTAAGGCCTATAACTCTGTTTCACATAAAAGACTGGTGAGAATGTTGGGCTACCTAGGAATTGGTCAAAAAGTAATAAAATGGGTAAGAAGTGGTCTAAGCAGCAGGAGTCAGAGGGTGGTGGTAAATGGGATCCATTCTGGAAAAAACAAGGTGACAAGTGAGGTGCCACAGTGGTCAATACAAGGCATGGTCCTCTTCAATGTCTTTATTACTGACATTGCAGAAGGGCTGGTAGAGAAATTATACCTGTTCATGGAGGACATAAACATCTGCAACAGAGTGGACACACCAGGAAGAATGAGGTATGATCTGAAAAAGCTGGAAGATTAAGCATGGGAATGGCAGCTGGTTTTCAATGCAAAAAAGTGTGAAATCATGCACTTAGAAACATAGAAATTGTCGGCAGATAAGGACCGCTAGGCCCATCCAGTCTGCCCGTAGGCCCTATACATTGTATGTGGCCACTGACCCTATGTGATCAATGACTTGTCATCGCTCCCTCACCTCTCAGGCTTCCCTTGTGCCTGCCCCAAGCATGCTGAAACCCCTCCACTGTGCTCGTCCCCACTACCTCCTGTGGCAGACTATTCCATGTGTCAGCCACCCTTTCTGCGTAGAATAACTTCCTCATATTACCTCTTAATCTACCCCCCCTCTAATTTCATATTGTGCCCCCTTGTTCTAGTACTTTTTCTACATTGGAAAAGTTCCCCCACCTGCACCTTGTTTATGCCCTTAAGGTACTTGAAAGTTTCAATCATGTCCCCCGCTATCTCCTCTTATCCAGTGAGTACATATTGAGGTCTCTTAGACTCTCCTCATACATCTTGTGGTGTAAGCCCTGCACCATCTTTGTTGCCCTTCTCTGTATAGTCTCTACCTTATTGATGTCCTAGTGCAGGTGTGGTCTCCAGAACTGCATGCAGTGCTCCAAGTAAGACCTTACCAATGTTTTATACAATGACATCACCACCTCCCACCTCCTGCTAGTGATACCTCTGCCTATGCACCCCAGCATAACACTGGCCTTCCCCTTCTGCCTTTGTACACTGCTTTGATACCTTAAGGTCATCAGATATGATAACCCCTAGGTCCCTTTCCTTCATGGTGACAGTCATTTCCTCCCTTCCAACCTGTAGCTCTCTCCAGGGTTCTATCTACCCAGGTTCATTATTTTGTACTTCTTTACATTGAACCACAGTTGCCACATCTCTGACCATCTTTCAAGCTTCTCCAGGTCCCTCTTCATTTTCTGCACCCCTTCTGGAGTATCCACCCTGTTGCAGATCTTGGTGTCATCTGCAAACAGGCAGACCTTTCCTTCCAGCCCCTCTACTATGTCACTAATGAAGACATTGAACAGGACTGGTCCTAGTACTGATCCCTGCGGTACCCCACTGGTCACCTCCCTCTCCCCAGATTGTACCCCATTTCCACAACCCTCTGTCTTCTGTCTGTTAACCAGTTCCTAACCTAGTTTACCACCTTGTCTCCCATGCCCAGACTACCCATCTTGTTAATCAGCCTTCTGTGTGGGACGGTGTTGAAGATTTTGCTGAAATTCAGGTAGGAGACATCTACTGCCCCTCCATGATTAAGTTCCCTTGTCACCCAATCAAAAAAAATGATTAGATTCATTTGACATGACCTTCCTGCTGTGAATCCGTGTTGCCTCAGATCCTGTGCACTCCTGGATTCCAAATGTCTCACTACCCTTTCTTTCAGCGGTGTCTCCATTATCTTTCCCACCACTGTGGTGAGGCTGACTGGCCTATAGTTCCCCATCTCCTCCCTACTGCCACTCTTGTGCAGTGGGACTACATGTGCCCTTCTCCAGTCCTCTGGAATGACACTGTGTTGAGTGACTCTGTGAAGAGGGCCACCAGAGGCACTGCTAGTTCCCTTTGCAGCTCCTTTAAAATCCTTGGGTGGATGCTGTCTGGCCCCATGGCCTTATCCACCTTCAGCTTTGTGAGTTCTTCCAGAACTCTCTCCACTGTGCATGGACTGGTGTTCACTCCCCCCCCATTGCCTCTGCAACCTAACTATTTTACTCTATCCCCCACTCCTTAGTGAAGACTGAACAGAAATATTTGTTCATTACTTCTGCCTTGTCCAGATCCCCCTCCTTACACTCTCCCTTCTCCACTTTGAGTCTCACCATTCCACCAGTTTTTCTTCTTTCACTAATGTACCTATGAAATGCCTTATCCCCTTTGTTTACAGACTGTGCTAAGCTCTCTTCTGTCTGCACTTTCACCCTCCTAACAGCCTTCCCTGCTTCTCTTAAACATTCAAGGTACACCCATCTGTCTTCCTCCCTTTGGCTCCCCTAATATTTCCTGAAACTCAGCTTTTTAGCCCTGACTCTGTCCACCTCTTTAGAGAACTATAGTGGGTTTTTTTCTTCTTTTCCCTTTGGTCATTATCCTAATGCATTGGTTTGTTATATCCACTATGGCTCCTTTCAGTTTCTCCTATTATTTTTTCACCTCCTCTACTAACTCTCCCTTCCCCTGGACTGCTTGTATACATCTACCCATTTTAGTGAACTCTGCCCTCCTGAAATCTAGTACTATTGCCCTTGTATGGCTTGATTGAGTCCATGTCTCCATGCTGAACCACACCATGTGGTGGTTACTGGACCCCAGCTGCCCTTCCACCTGTATTCTTTGACTCTGTACCCATTGGTCCATACTAGGTCCAGAACTAACTTGTCCCTGTTTGGCTCATGCACCAGCTGCCTGAATCCAACCCCCTGCAGGGATTCTGGGATGGCTGTGCTTGTGGCTTAAACAGCCATCTGGGTGGCCCATTCAATGTCCGGCATATTGAAATCCCCCACTAGCAGGATTTCACCTTTAGCTGCCACATCATGTATGCTCTCCACGAGTTCCCTGTCTACTTCTTCCCTCTGTGCTGGAGGTCTGTAGATCACCCCTGTGCATATTGCTGTTCCATTCTCTGGCTCCAGGGTGACCCACATTACCTAGGCCTCCTCCATCTTCCCTGAACTTCTGTAGTCTTTATACCATCTTTGATGTATACAGGGCCACTTCCCCGCCCTTTTTCCCCTCCCTGTCCCTCCGGAACAATGTATAGCCTGGTACACTGACTTCCCAGCAATGATTAGCAGAGTACCATGTCTCTGTTTTTGCTGCTGTGTCAAGGTCTGCATCTGCCAACACAGTCTCCAGGTCTGGAACATTATTTCTTAAGCTACAGGCATTTGTTAGCATGACCTTCCATGTTTTACAGTCTGCCCTCCCTCTGCTCTTGTAATCCCTATCCTGCATCATCCCCCACCCTGGTTTCTTTTCCTATGTGCTCCTGCTGCCCCTATATTACTTATTATACATTCTTCACCTGCCTGCTTCTCCCTGCCTATTTTCACTGTTCCTGTAGTCAACTTATGTTCCTGCATGTTTCCATGGTGGGGGTTCCTGAGCATCCTGGCTCTCCCCCCTTGGCCAGTTTAAATGCACACAGATGAAGCATTCAAATGTCTCACAAAGGACCAATGTCCCCTTCTTGGACAGATGCAGGCCATCCTCCTTATATAAGCTTGCATCTCCCCAGGTCAGGCCCAAGTCCCCCATGAAGCCAAAACCCTCCCTTCCACATCAATCCTTCAACCAGGAGATGAAGGTACAGATGTGTAGTGCCCTAGCTTCCCCTGTGTACTGGACAGGTAGCACCTCTGAGAATGAGACAGAGTGTGCTATCTGTTTCAGGTTTCCCCTGAGCTTCCTGAAATCATCCTAGACTCTGGTTAACTCCACCCTTCTCCTGTCCACTTGGGTTACAAAAACACAGGCAATGTAGCAATTGAGCAGGGAGGTATTAGCAAACACAAAGCAGGAAAGGAACCTAGACGTAATCATTTCTGATTACCTGAAAGTAGCCACACAGTATGATAAGGCAGTGGGAAAGGTTAGCATGATGCTCGGGTGCATAGGGAGTGGTATCACTTGCAGAAAGAGTGAGGTAGTATTACTCCCGTATAAATCATTGTTAAGACTCCACCTCAAGTACTGTGTCCAGTTTTGGAGGACCCACTTCTGGAAGGACATAGATTGGGTGGAGATAGTACAAAGGAGGGCTGCCAAAATGGTGCAGTGCCTATATCAAGAGCTTTTCGAGGAAAGGCTCAAGAAACTAACTATGTTCTCTCCAGAGGAAATCAGTGAAAGTGTGGAGCACAATATAAATGTTGAAATACCTCACAGGTATTAATCAGGCATAGGAAGGTAGCATTTTCCATATAAAAAGATACTCCAAGACAAGGGATCAAGCTATGAAGCTGGAAGGGGGGAGGCTTAGAGGAGATATAAGGAAATACTTCTTCATGTAGAGGGTGGAGGATGCATAGAATGGTCTCCCAGCAGAGGTGTGGGCACTGAAAAAATAACAGAATTCAAGCATGCATGGGATATACAGAAGAGGACCTTAGAAGTAAGGCAAGGGAAGGGGAGAAGACTGGAAATTGAGTAGGGTCTGTGGTGGCACAGTAGGAAGGGAATATAAGGCAGACTAGGCTGGCCAAGAGGTCCTTATCTGCCAAAAACTTTGATGTTTCAATGTTTCTCCCCCCCCCATGATTGGCAGCACAACAAACACAGCCAGTCAGAACATATCAGAAGTCACCAGCCAGATCATACCAGGATCAACCAAGGTGCAGAAAGCAGATAATCAGGTTCAGCCAATCAAGGGACAAAGAACTACAGTAGGAGAGCATGAGGCTGGAGAAGAGGAAGAAATTAGCAGATGGCAACTGAAAAAGACACTAACACTGACTCTCAATTAACTTTGACATCCTTCAGTGATTCCATGAACAGAGCTATGACTGGGCCACAGGTAATTCCATCAATGGAGATGAGAAAAAAAACACTTTTTTGCCCACCTGATTGTGGTGCCATGACTAATTTTGAGAGAATGTATGACCAGAATCTTGAGGCAGTGTTTAACAGGAATATGTTGCTGGAATATATGACTATGTGAACTGTTCAAAATTGGAATGTAAAGCACTTAAGGCACTTTGAGAGAATAAATAAATCATACTAAAGCCAGCTGATAAAGACAGCTCAATAATGATCTTGAATGCTGACATACAGTATATGTCTTAGCGATATAGGAGGACCTGGTACCAGAGTTTAGTGGTGTAGGGAAGGGAGAACAGAAGGGTCTGAAAAAAAAATGCAGATTTTCTTAAAGTAAATCATCAGATAAGGGCCACTTTTTATATACTCCAAAAAATGTACAGATCTCTCACTAAACCATTGGGGCATCCAATAGTGATCAACACTGGATCAGTCACAGAAACTCTATCACAGTTCAGTCATGCCCATATTACAGGTGTAGCCAAATTTTCTCTTTTTATGTGAGGGACTCCGTGGTCTTAATACAGGCACTGCAGGAATTACATTTAGAAGATCATTGGTACCTGGTATCATTAGACATGGAGTCCATTTACACAAACATCCAAGATAAGGGCAGGCTAGCAGCCCTTGAAATAGCTCTATGAACTAATACCAACCGAGATCAAGAATTAGTGCAATTTGTCCTTAAATTGACAAATAGGGTATTGAATAGTAACCGTTTCTTGTTTAATGGGTCACACTACTTGCAGTTATAAGGTACTGCTATGGGGACAGCAATGCCCCCCCAGTGATGTGAATGTCCATTACAGTATTTGGGAGCAGGAACATGAACTGTCCCCAGATACAAATCCATTTTTTCACCAGGTGGATTTTTTGAGGAGGTACCTAGATGATATAATGATGGTGGGGTGGGGCTCACCTAGTGAAGTGGTACAACTGAAAGAGTACTTGGAAAGAATAAACTCTAATCTTAGATTAGGTGTTACTACAGACCTTAACTGTGTGCATATTTATATATTTGGAAATTTCCAAAGATGGCAAGCAGGGGCTTAGAGCTGAAAACAAACAGATACAAACTCCTTGTTACATTTCTCAAGTTACTACCCCATCACGCCATTGAGAATATCATCAAAATTCAGTTTATGGGTGTCAAGTGTAACTGCAGCTGGCCATGCGACTATCAAAAGCAGGCACATGGTCTTGCACCTGACTAGGGGGTAGAGTACCATCTGAATTAACAAAGCTGTAGTGTTTGTGGATGGCCTTGATTGTAACAATATCATAAACCCATACATAAATCAAGCCAGCGGAGACAAACAACATGCAGCTGATGGTGATGTTATGGTGGGTGACACCACTGAGGGAAAACACATTTGGTGCCACCATCCATGACACAGGTAACAATGTATAAGAACACAGAGACAAACACCAAAGTAAAATTTTATTGCCACTTATTCAGTTTAAGCAGTTGAAACTTGGAGGGAAATTAAAAAAAATTAGTACATGTAATAGACAAATATGGTTCCCTTTCAGTCTATAAACTTAATCATGGCAAAACTGAAATATTCCCCATCAATGGGTATACCTACAGAGCTGTCTTCGACCACTTTGGTATGAAATGATCTCCATTTAATTATCTTGGTATTTCCCTTTCTAATTAGCACTCCCTTATGAAGAAACTTAAGTTGGATGACCTGGTTGTTAACCCTTCAACAGGACCTCACAAGTTGGAAAGTTCTCCCAGTCTCCCTATGGGGCAGAATCAATATGATAAAAATTAACCTTCTACACAGACTTTTTTACCCACTAAATATGTTAAACATATGGCTTCCCATTTCCTTTTTTAAACATATTCACGTATTCATTACTAACTTTATTTGGGCAGATAAACCTCCTAGACACTCATACTCTAAATTAGGTCTCTAAAGGATTTGGGGGCATTAGGCTTCCCAATTTTTTATTCTACTACTGGTCCAGCCAACTGTACAAATGCTGTAAATGGCTTTCAATTCCCATGGCCCCCTCTGAAGGGATCTACATACCTACCTGATTGCAACTAGAGTCTATTCCCATGCGTAAGCATGGATTCTCTGCCTCCCCCATCCTTTTCTCCCCTTGGAGAACTCTTCCAGAACCCCTCTGGAACTCCATGATTGGAGTCTCCATCAAAGTCCTCTCACAATTCTGTGAATTTTTCAAGTTAACCTCCCATCAAGGATATTTCTCAACCAATTCTTCTTAATAGCAACATCAAGACCAGGGGACACACAATTATATGTTCCTGGATTCCAGAGCTGTCTGCTATAAAGGTAGAAGACCTCTACTCTCAAGGACCCCCCTCTCCTCACCAGAGATATTACAAAAGTGCCACCTGGACTCCACACAGATTTTCAAGATCTTCTAACTATGACACTTTCTGCTTTGAACTTTCTGTTCCACCCCTGCTCCCTTGGGCTTCTCTGAATTTCTTAACCTTCTAAAACATTTAGCTCAAAAACCTCATGGTATTGCCCAGATTTACTCTCTCCTCTTTGGCAAACTCACCCTTGTCACTCCTGGCGGTTCCAGGATCTAGGAGGTCCTGTTACCAAATGCCAGTCTCAACTGGGAACATATCTGGAAAGAACTCTATAGATACACTACCCAAGACCAGCTTAGGCTCATGCACTTTCACATCTTAAATAATATGTATAACACCCCAGTTAAGCTGGCAAAGATGAGTTGCCTCAGCTCCCTTTTTTGCACTAGATGTGGCAAGATGGAGGGTACTCTCTTGCATATTTTTTGGTACTGTGAGAAAGTGGCCCCATTTTGGTCCCTGATTGAGAACCAGGCCAACCCTTTGTTTGACTTGGAAGGTCTTTTTTCCCCCTGAGACTTGCCTTATAGGTGATTATAGCCAGACTGTGGTTAAAGAACAGAGATGTCATATCACCTTAATCTCCCTAGCGGTGAATAAGCTGACCCTTAGGCACTGGTTAGATCACTCTTCTCTTTCACACCAGGATTGGCAGCATGAGCTATGCTTTTGTGTCAGAATGGAACACTTGATTGCCAGTGCCCATCACAAGCTGGCTTTATTTTATTAAAAAAGGGGCAAGCTTTATGACCTTCATTTGAATTGCCCATGAGTTTACATACTATTGATCTCCCCTAACCACTCCCAATGTTTCAGCTTAATAGCATAGCTTTGTCATTGTAGTTCAGTTATCTTGTGGGGTTTGGCACACTCCCAGGGAGAGGGATCATTTGGGGAGGAAGGTAGGTTGGGAGGGTGGGGGTGGATTTTGACCAGTGTATGATACATGTTCCATTTCCTCTGACTGTGTGTATTTGAAACTCAATAAAGTTTTCTAATTAAAAAAAATAAAAAAAAAATTGGTACATAGTAGAGTCAGAACCAGAGCTTAGGGAATACACACAGACACCTCATTGAATGGTCTTTAGAATGGGACCAAATGTAGCTGACCATGTGGTAAATAGCCAGTACTAACACCTGGCCCCAAAACATGGATCCCTGCTTTACCATCAGGGTGTCCAAGTGTCATCAATGTCAATTTTGCTCCAGGATTAAAGAGTCTGATAGCTTTGGTTCAGTGATAGTGAGAGACAGTAAAGATAGTGCAGTTCATAAACTGCAGTATGGAAGGGGTTATATACCTTGCAGAATACACCTGCAGTGCCTCCTATATTGGTATAACAGGGAGGAAGCTGAAGGTTTCTGTAAGTGAGCATGTGAGGGCCATTGAAGAGTGACAGGATACCAGTAATTTGGCTTAACATGTTAAAGGGGCACTGTCAGCCAATTAATTACTTTTTTGCTGGTACTCCTAAAAGTGTCTGCATTTCCTGCAGCAGGCTATATTATAATTCAGTATACATGCCATCAATGGATTCCACCAAATACTATCTATTTTACTAAATTCTTATTGATAAATGAAACTTATCGGATGCCCAACCTGGGTCACAGAGTGGATCCCTTGTGCTGTGGGAATGGAGTAGTGTAGGAAGACGTGGTTCTGGAGTTTTTCAAAGTAGGGGCATGTGCCCAAATGGCTGCCCACCACCCTCCCCATCTGCCCAGTGGGTTGGGGCAGCAGTGTGACAGGAATCTGGGTGCCTCCACTGCTGGTGGGTGTTCATTGGGGTAGAGCATATCACCTTCAACAGGGTCCCCCCTGCTGTAACTTGTGCCCCCGTTGCATGGCACTCTGCACCTTTGTACATGTCACATACCCCGGCACTCCCCCTAGACCACCCATGGTACGTAGCTGCCTACATGGCCAGGGGATTCAGTGTGCAACTAGCTTGGGCACAGGTTGCGAATCCCAACAGGGGTCCGCAGGGCCCCACTACATGGCTTTGCCTCTTAGGGTGGCCTATGCACCTCAGATATACAGCATGAAGGCAATCTGCACATTAGTGCATAGAGCCCTTGATTGTGCTTGGATTGGGCCAAGGGGAGGTAATCAAAATAATGTCCTATTATTCAAGGAAGCCAGTTGATTGATTAAATTGAAATCCATGCAGTATCCTGAGTTGAATGAAAGATTTGAACTGGCCCCCTTTGCAGGAACATGATTCTGTAATTTGATGGATTGCAGTATTATGGTGTCTGGTCCTGTATTTTTTTCAGACTTCTTGAAAGTATCTTTGTTTCTTTCTACTTCTCCCTATTGCCACTCCTAGTAATCCCTGTGCTTCCTATTCTTGAGCTTTTATTTTTCTGATTCTCCTTTCCCTTTCCCATTCTACCCTCCCTCCTCATGTTCCTTGATCCCTCACTGTTTATTTATAATTCCTCTTTAGCCTTGATCATCGAACTGTGGATGCTGCATTTGCATACTGTACATATTTATGCATGTGTCTTTTTTTTTTTTTTTACTGAGTTGTTGGAAATACATGGTTTATATCAATGCCAATGTTGGGAGTCACTACTAATATGTGACTAAATAGAAACCAAAGCTTTCCTTGAATGTTTTAATGTACAGTATGTATCATGGATTAGGACATCCCTGTCTGCAACTGTGAAATCAATGGGTATTACAAAAACTTTACATTCTTGAAAGTCAAAAATATCTAATAATATGACATTATAGATAAAGTGCTGGTACTTGTACATATTTTCTTTTATTTCTAGTCAGACAAATGGGGCTGCAGAAAACTACAGAAATGGAACCCCACAGGCCAACTAAGGATGACGTGGTAACAGTTTGCCATGTTAACTATGTATGTATGTATATATACTGTATGTACAGTATGTATGTGTGTATGTAAAGTGTCTATGCATGTACAGTATGTATGTTTATTCTAATTGATGAAGTTATTTATAAAGGTTAGGGGTGTGTTTTTAAATCAGCTGAAGGTGAAACACCTCAATTTACCTGCCATGTATTTATTAACTATTATAACACTTTAGGCATGTACTTCTTAATGCAGTAGAACAGTGTGGTGCTATCACTTTAAATCTATATGTAAAAATATGTTCACCTATCAGGTGCCAGGTAAACCTTGGCAAAGTGCTTGACTAAGGGTGCAAAATGGGGTGACTGTGTGGGGATAAATTATTTTCATTACTACACTGAATTTTCAGTGATCTTTATTATATCCTACTGGTGCTCATTTTTGTTCTTCCTGTTTATCTGTGTGTTACCGAAGCGGTACTATGTGCTTGTTTCTCCTGTTTTATCTGTAGCAGGTTAAACAACAGAAATTTCCTGCTAAGCAGGTAAGGATAGGAAGGGGATTTTTCATTAACAGCATTGAAACACCAGAAATTAAAAATTAAGTACTGTAGTACTTTATTTTATAGTTTATGTATGTGCGTAAGAAGAAGATGATGAGGACAAATACATTTTTTTTTATAAAGCAGCCGTGCAACAAAATTAGCCCCCAAAAAAAAATCCAACTTTTTTCTCTATAAAATATTGAATGCATCTTCCAGCTTTATTTGGTGGTACCATTTTCTAATTCCACCAAAATGTGAGTGTGTAAGTGTTTTAATTGAATTTTTATTAAGAAAAAAAGATGATCACCACATTTTGTATAAAAATAGCATTGTAGACCTGACAAGGGCTAGGACAGAAAAAAATGTAAAAAGACTCATGGCACACAACATACTGTAGGAGACATTATAGGAGGCACTTTGACATACACATTTGACAAGTATGCTAATATTTTGCTTAACTATAGCTGAAACTAGCTTTTTATTTGGGGGTGGCACTCTTTGTTGCACTATTGCTTTAAGTTTGTTTTATTTTTGTGGCTTAGTAGTTTAAGGTTTTAAGTTCGTAAAAGAGGAAGACATGTTTGTGATGGAACACTATCTGACAGGGCTCATTTATTTTATGAGGATGAAATGCTGATGGCCAGAAACATTTATGAAGTGCAATTTTACACTGTGGTTACATTACTATTTAGAATGGTCTCTAACCAATCAGAAGTCAAATATATTCCATGCCATTGTAATGCAGAAGTGCACTGTCTCTCTCTCTCTCTCTCTCCCCCCTGCATCATGATTTCACTAGTCTGCCTGTCTGCCTGAAAATACAGCAATATGATAATGCACTACTGTTTGACAATTTAGAAAGTATTGCTTTTAACATCATAGAAGCTTCTTCCTGCCACAGGTTCTGCTCCTGTGAGAGAGAACCAAGAATAGTACTTACTGTAGAAGTGCATAGCTTGAGGAGTTCTCAATCTGTAGTGCCACAGATTGGCTGAAGGTCACATGGCTTGCCAACAACTTTGTATATGCTCAGTGTCTGTCCCCTGTTAAAATTCTTGCATCATGACATT
Organism: Neoceratodus forsteri; assembly: GCA_016271365.2. Lineage (NCBI taxonomy): Eukaryota > Metazoa > Chordata > Ceratodontiformes > Ceratodontidae > Neoceratodus > Neoceratodus forsteri. The sequence goes on from CM028133.1 coordinate 999,421,468, forward strand.
GAAGTACAGAAATGCTAAGTGTATATGAGTTTGCACCTACTGCACTCACTGCTGCCAAAATGTAAGATTTTAGCGTGCTCAATAAATGTGAATTCAGAATCAGATCAACCTAAGTATAAATCTGGGATTATACATTTTATTTTTAATTATTGTAAAATACGCAGACTGAAGTCTTTGCTTCTCTATTTGTATAGAATTACCTTGAGGTTTTCCTACATGACATTGTCTATGCTAAATTACTTAATAATAAGAAAGTTCAAAAAAAGAGTGGATCTGACTTTCAAGTTGAGTTGGATGATTTGATGAGCACATATAGGACTAACAACACTAGACTTGCACATAATGTGGTCTACTGGTTAGAGAAACAGTTTGGAAATGAAGAGATTGCAGATTCAAACTTCACTAGAGCCAAATACTTCTAGTATGACCTTGGGCAAGTCACTTAACCTCAAAGTGCTCCAGCAAACCCAGCTGAAGAAAGGGGCAGAAGCAGGACTCCACCAGAAACAAGATGTTACATCTCAACTAGGCTACTCCAGATAAATAAAACACAAACCCTAGAGTCCCCTGACTGTTTTACATGAAACTAAAACACAAGGCTTTGACAATGGGAAAAAAATAGCAAGATAAATAACAGTGAGCTGGCAAAAATTCAAGTTACATTAACTATTTTTAAACATCAAGCAGAATGTAAAAACAAACTGCAAAACTAAACGGCATACCAAAGTAATTACAAGTTTCCTGAAAAAGAGATTTAAGGGGAGCTGACAGCTTGTTGATGTCTTTTTTCGCAGTTACATTATCACATAGGGGAGCACACTTAATGTATCCCAAAGGAAAAGAATGGACAGAATTATGAACAAGGCTCTGACAATTCTCTTTCCCATTGCATGAAGTTTGAACAGGAATGAAGGGTCCTTCAGGAAAAATATGGAATTCAGGTTGAAGGGGTGGGGATTAGACATTATGCTGCCAAAGAGGTAACATACAGTATGTGCTGACTGAGGAGGTATACAAAAAACATAACTTAGGAATCTACCCCATATCTTCCCTTATTAACATTCATAAAAAATGTTTATTAACAGTTTTGGATATTTTCACCTCACACACACAAGCAAAAACACACTTGGAGAAAGAAGAGCCAATATTTAACAAACATTTCAGATTCCGGAGTCAGACTTTCATTACCAAGGCTTTCTCAGCAGTTTGGGTACCCCCACACACACACACAGCTGAAAAATACTGTTCAATTCTAAAATAAAACATTTACAGTAGACCTTAATTATTTGAATGCTCTGGGAGACATCAGAGTTGTTCAGATAATCAAGAGATTGGATAATTGGGAGATGTTTGCATTTCCAAGGGCAACTTTTCCCCTCCCCCAACTACCTTTGGCTCCACCTAAAACTGTTTTCCACCCCCACTTGCTCCTGTTCCCCTCTTTGATTCCTCCTCTGTTGTAACTCCTACCATCCCAGTTATTGGGCCTCCCCCTGTGTTGTACCTCAGCCAGTTTCAGGATCCTGCCTTACCTACACCTCCACTGTTATTTATTCCACAAGTTCTGTCTCTTTATTTGCACATCAGAGCCATACATTGTACCTCTTTTTAATTCAATGTATGTTTTTTATGTCCATTTGTAATTTGCTGATTTGTACTCAGTACTTAACTATTTACAAATCATTAATACTGTGTATTATTTTATTATTGTCTTCCTGTTCCCTCACTTCTGGGTTGCACCTGGAAAAAGCCCTTGCAGAGAATACCTTTTCTAGTTACCAATTTTCAAATAAATAAAAAACAAACTTTCAAAAAACTATTTCCATACAACAAACACACAGTACAAACTTAATTTAGAGCTGCAGGGGTTTTCAGACCATTTTCTCCATGCGATCTCCAACCATCTCTCATGTCACATACTGTAGCTACAATCCTCCTACTGTGCCAAAGAAAATGTTCCTAAAATGAGAAACCTATCAGTGCTTATGGTACAACAGTCATAGATCCCTATTAGAAAGAAAGAAGTATTTTACCTGCGGAATGGTAGCTGCAAAGACAAAAGCATAGAAATTGAGGAACTATAACCATTTTCCAGTCCCTCACAATCATATGATCTGTAGGACATGCAAAATAATGCACCTGGGAAAAAAAAAAACAGGGAAGATTACACAATGAGGGGGAGATAGTAACAACAACAAAAATGGAAAGGGACCTGGGGTAATCATATTAGATGACCTTATGGTTAGCAAGCAATGTGAGAAGGCAGTGGGGAGGGTTGGGGGGATACTGGGATGTATAGGGAAAGGCATAAGAAAACAGGAAGTTGTTATCCCTCTGTACAGACAGATGGTGAGACCCTACAGGTGGCAGGCATTAAACAGCTGGTTTCAATACCCACTCGTGAGGGAGCAATCTTAGACCTCGTACTGTCAAATGGGGGCAGTGAGAGGATCTCAGATCTAGAAGTGGGTTGCCATCTGGGGACAAGTGACCATCAAACAGTGTGGTTCACGTTAAACTCAGCTACAGAGTCAAGCCATACAAAAGTGAGGGTACTGGACTTTAGGAGGGCTGACTTTGGCAAGATGGGGAGAGTGCCTCAGAAAAGCACTAGCAAACAGGCTAGAAGGAGGTGTGGAGCAACAATGGGGAATTATCAAAACTGCCATCACAGAGGCAACAAGCCTTTGTGTGAAGCAAATAAACAAATCAAAATGAAAGAAAAAGCCACTATGGTTCTCAAGAGAGGTGGCTGTGAAAGTCAGGAAGAAAAAGATAGCATTCCGGAAGTATAAGGAAACACAGAAGGAGCAGGACAGAGAGCTGTACCAGTTAAGGCAGAAAGAAGCAGGGAGGGAAGTCAGAATAGCAAAGGCCCAAACTGAGGAAAAGATAGCCAACTCAGTTAAGAAGGGGGATAAAACCTTTTATAGGTACATCAGCGAGCGTAGAAAGACAAAGGAAGGATAGTGAGGCTGAATAGAATGAGCGTGGGTGGGCAGAGGGGACAGTGAAAAGCAGGAATACTGAACTAATATTTCTGTTCATTATTCACAAAAGAGGAGGGGAAGTGCCTAATCCAATTAACAGAAGCACTCTTGATAGGGGTCAATCCCAGTCCTTTCACAGAAGAAAGGTTCTGCAAGAACTCCTAAAACTGAAGGTGGACAAAGCAATGGGTCCTGATGGAATTCACCAGAATTCTAAAAGAATTAAGGAAGGAACTAGTGAAACCACTGGCTACTCTTTTAATAAATCATGGGAGGATGGTGTGGTACCGAGGACTGGAGGAAGGTGGATGTGATTCCCCTTCACAAAAGTGGGACCAAGACAGAGGCAGAAACTACAGACCTGTCATTCTGACCTCTGTGGTAGGGAAAGTGATGGAGTCACTTCTGAAGGAAAGAATAGTTGAGTACCTAGAGGTCAGTGGGCACAGGATCCAAGGCAGCATGGGTTCTGGCAGGAAGGTCATGTCAGACGAATCTAATAGATTTCTTTGACTGGGTGACCAAAGTAGTAGACCAGGGAGGGCTGTGGACATGGCCTACCTAGACTTTAGCAAGGCATTTGACACAGTCCCACACAAAAGATTATTAGTCAAATTAACCAGCCTGGGAGTGGGTCCCAGGGTGGTAGCCTGGAAAAACATTGGCTGGACAACAGGACACAGAAGGTAATTGTAAATGGAGGCCACTCTGAAGAAAGGGCGGTTACTAGTGGGCACCGTGAGGGTCAGTATTGGGTCCAGTCCTTTTAATGTCTTCATCAGTGACATTGCAGAGGGACTGGAAGGAAAAGTATGCCTTTTGCAGATGACACAAAGATCTGCAACAGGGTTGATACACAAGGAGGCGTGGAAAGGATGAAAAGGGACTTGGCAAGGTTGGAGGAATGGTCAGGCGTATGGCAGCTAGGATTCAATGCAAAAAGTGCAAATAATGCACCTGGGAAACAAGAACCCAGGGAAGAATACACAATGGGTGGGAGGTAGTAACAGCAACAAAAAGGAAAGGGACCTGGGGGTAATCATATCAGATGACCTTAAGGTTAGTAAGCAATGTGAGAAGGCAGTAGGGAGGGCTGGGGTATACTGGGATGTATAGGAGAGGCATCATCAGCAGAAAACAGGAAGTTGTTATCCCTCTGTACAGACAGTTGGTGAGACCCCATCTGAGTACTGTGTCCAGTTCTGGAGACCCCATCTCCCAAGGACATAGACAGGATAGAGGCAGTCCAGAGGAGGGCAACTAAAATGGTGCAGGGTCTGCAAGAGAAGCTGTATGAGGAGAGACTAAAGGAGCTTAATATGTATACCCTTGAGGAAAGAAGGAGAGGGGGACATGATAGAAACTTTTAAGTACCTCAAGGGAATCAACAAAGTCCAAGAGGGTAGCATCTTTCAGAAAAAGAGACTTGCAAGAACAAGGGGACAGAATTTAAAGATAGAAGGAGGGCGGTTCAGGGGCAATGTGAGGAAGTATTATTTCACAGAGAGGGTAGTGGATGAAAGGAACAGCCTTCCTGAAGAAGTTGTGGGGTCTAAAACTGTGGGAGAATTCAAGAATGCATGGGACAGACATAAGGCAATTCTTGGGGGGGGCAGGAAGATATAGGCTGTTGGTTAACTAGGATCTGCTGCCTATCCTGTAGGTAGGGAAATGGGCAGACTAGATGGGCCTAGCGGTCCTTATCTGCTGTCAAAGTCTATGTTTCTATGTTTCTATGACCCCATCTGGAGTAGTGCATCCAGTTCTGGAGACCTCATCTCTGCAAGGACATAGGCAGAATGGAGGCAGTCCAGAGGAGGGCAACTAAAATGGTGCAGGGTCTGCAAGAGAAGCCATACGAGGAGAGACTGAAGGAGCTTACTATGTATACCCTTGAGGAAAGGAGGGAGAAGGGGGACATGATAGAAACGCTTAAGTACCTCAGTGGAATCAACAAAGTCCAAGAGGGTAGCATGTTTCAGAAAAAGAGATGTGCAAGAACAAGGGAACACAATTGGAGGATAGAGGAGGGACAGCTCAGGGGCAATGTGAGGAAGTATTTTTTTACAGAGAGGGTGATGGACACATGGAACAGCCTTCCTGAGGAAGTTGTGGGGTCTAAAATGGTGGGAGAATTCAAGAATGCATGGGACAGACATAAGGCAATTCTTGGAGGGGTAGGAAGAACTAGGCTGTTGGTTAACTAGGATCTGTAGCTTATCCTGTAGGTAGGTAAATGGGCAGACTATGTGGGTCAAGCGGTCATTATCTGCCATCAAAGTCTATGTTTCTATGTTTCTAAGACATATGACTGTCTGATGCTACAGTACCTGCTTTATAGTCCGACTGAAGTGATGCACATGATTTTCCCAGACTGAGTATTACTGCTTCATAACTGGGTGAAAAATAGACAAAGAAGGCATAAGCCCATTTATTTATTTATTTTTATTCAATATACTTTATTGATAGTTTAACAATACATCAGAGAGTACACCACTAAGGTCACTGAATGAATTAATACATAAGAAAAAAAAAAGACACAAAGACAGACATCCCCCAACCCCCCAAGTCTGCACTCAAATACAAATGTGGCTAATTATTCTGGAAAATGTATCCGGCACATCGAAACGCAGAGAATAGCCATAATCTGCCAGATCAATAAAGGATACTAGAGTCTCACTAGCATCAGCAGGGACAAAAGTGGTTCCCAAATCTTTTTAAACTTATGATACGAGTGCCTCAGATAAGCTATGTGTCTCTCTACCTGGATTGCCAATAAGATTTCTTGATACCATTTGACAATAGTAGGAAGGGGCTCTTCCTTCCAATGCCGTAGCATGACTAGTTTTGCTGCAGCTGAGATTAAGGTTATGTGCGCTTTATGTACCTGGGGAGTCCCAGGAGGGAAAATTGCCAGCAGACAACACTCCGGGGTGAATAGTGGATCTAATCCCAGAATGTGGTCCAGGACCCGCCATATCGCACTCCAAAACTTCTGAATGTGCGGACACAACCATAACATATGATATAGTGACCCAGAGGCCTGACAGCCTCGAGGACACCAAAGAGAGGAAATATAACCCATATTATGCAATTTATCCAGAGTGTAGTACATATTATGTAAAATGTTAAACTGAATTAATCGGAGTTTATCCTGTTTAATATTCTTGTAGATCCCACCCCATACCTTCACTCAGAAGTCGGAGTCCACAGGCAGAGACAATTCATGCACCCAATAATAACATACCCCCTTAGGGAGAGATGTATCTAAGCCTTGAAGGTGCTTATAGATATTAGAAACTGCATGGGGTTGCTCTGTGTCTTGGAGGGTCTTCAACAGACCGTCCGTTGATTGTGTCATCCATTCTTGGTTACCTTTAAATGCAAGTACAGCCACTTTAATTTGCAAATATTTTAAAAATTCCTGGGGTCTTAGTTGAAAGCGACTCTGCAATGCCTGAAAAGAGGCTATATCTGTACCCTGGAGAAAATCCTCCAGTTTACAATGCTTGAGTTGCAGAAAAAAGGAGGGTAGAATAGGACGATGTCCGATCTGAAAGTGCCAGTTATTAAAAAGTGGTTGGGCCCGAGAAGTATACCAGTTTTCTGAAAAATGCATTTGCATTTGCTGAAAGGCTTTAAGAGACCAAGCTATTGGGGATGTTTTAAGCAGGCTGGGAAGACAGGAGGGTTTAGAGAATACCAGGGCATACAGTGAAGTTGCCACACCTTGAGCTAACCTGCGTTCAATATCAAGCCAGACTGGCACATATGAATACTCTACTCAGGGTACCTCATCATTTATCCAATAAGCTATCTTACTTAAGTGTTGAGCCCCATAATACAAGAAAAGAGATGGGAGGCTGAGGCCTCCCTTAGGTTTTGGTGCAGTTAGTATAAAATATGCCCTTCTCACTGTCTTACCCCTCCATAGGAATTTGTTAAACACTCTTTGTAGTTGCAAGAACCAAGACTTGGGCAGAACGATGCCCATCATGCCCAATGGATATAACAGTTGCGGTAAAACATTCATTTTAAGAATATTTATCCAACCCCAAAGCGACAGTGGGAGGGCACTCCATCTCTTCAGATCAGACTGCACCATGCATACCAGACTGGTCAGATTAAGGTTAATCATCAAGGGAATACTCTTGGCAATTTTGATCCCCAGGTATGTAAGAGCCTTTGGCTCCCATGACAGTCCCAAGGAAGTGCACATATCTCTAGTACAGAGGTGGTTTAATGGGAAAACCTTTGTTTTGGAGAGGTTCAATTTAAAAGAGGATACCACCGAGAATCTATTTAACTCCTCCAGCAAAGCTGGTATCGAATTCTCAGGGTCCTCAACGTGCAGTAGAAGATCATCAGCATAAGCTGAGATCACATATCTCTCCCCTTGAATTGGAATACCTTTCAACAAGGAGAAGATGCCAGTTTACATATCAAAGGCTCCAAATAACAATTAAAAAGAAGTGGGGAAAGTGGGCAGCCCAGACGGGTGCTTCTTTCAAGAATGAATGGGTCAGACAGGCAACCGTTACACCATACCCTAGCCCTTGGGGAAGAGTATAGCACTTTAACCCATTGTACAAAACCATCAGGCACTCCAAACTGCTGGAGAGATGCAAACTGAAAATGCCAGGAAACCTGGTCAAAGGCTTTTTCTGCATCAAGGGATTCCAAGGCAGCAGGGGACTCGGCATCCCTCGATGCTGCCATTAAATACATTAGCTTCCTCATGTGGTCCGCCGAGGCACGCCCTTGCATAAAACCGACTTGTTCTCTACCAATAATCCCTCCAATTGCTGGAGCTAATGGTTAGCCAGAATTTTAGCCAGAATCTTAACATCTGAATTAAGAAGCAATATCGGACGGTAGCTTCCAGGACATAGTAAGTCCTTGTCCGGCTTCGGAATCAAGGTAATCCATGTCATCAAAAAGCAAGGATCCTTTATTCCTTTTTGAAATCAGAAATTAAAGACATCCCTCAAAAGGGCGGCCAACTGAGGAAGGCAACTCTTAAAAAATTTATTGGGCAGCCCATCCGGGCCAGGGGCTTTATCCAGCAGCAATTGCCTAATGGCCTGCTCTACTTCAATTAAAGTAATTGGAGCCCCTAGATTCTCCACCACTCAAGGAGGCAGCACAGAAAGACCGACTGAACACAAGTATTCTGTAATCTTCTGGTCTGTCACACCTATCAAGTCAGCTGAGGAATAGAGGGTCTCATAATACCTACCAAAGACATCAGCAATGTCTTGGGGATGAGAGACGATGTCACCACTTACAGGGGACCTCAGCCCAGGAATGAATTTGGACATTTCAGTCTGCCTCAATCTTAACACGAGGAGTTTCCCTGCTTTCTCCCCTGCCTCTAAGTACTTTAGTTTGGTACGATGAATGGCTAGCTCCGCTTTTTGCGCCATTAAATCATAGTAATTTGACCTGTAGATTAAGTACATCCATATTCTTTCTGATGGACTGGATGTCCTCTGAAATTGCTGAAATGGAGTTTTGGAGAGGCTGCATAAATTCAAGAAAACGCTCCTCAGTGAGTGCTGACATGGGTGAAGGAGGCTTACTTGACATACCGTGGTTCGACTTAGGCCTCTTAGAGGCCTTTTTTCTCTCTGAGTCTCAGGAGGCGTGGCTGCGTGGCATTTTCACATTTCCACCTCCATTTAACACCGCAATTTGTTACCTAAGGAATCTGAGATCTGATGAGACGAGAAAATGCCCCAAAATCCGTTAAAAGATTTCCACTAAAGGTTAAAATCACCAGATTTGCTGGGGAGCGAGGGAAGGCAGCAGCTCTCGCCTAGGCAGCCATCATGTGACCCCAGCCCATTTATTTATTTATTGAAATGTTTCACCAGGAAGGCACACTGAGTGACAAGTCACTTGTCACCCGGTGCAACCTGGGGGAAAGAGGTGCATTAGGAATGAGAAATTAAACATTCAAGTTACAAGTTCAACATTAATATACAGTTGTAAGGTAGATGTTACAAACAGTGTTACAACAGTGTTGCACATGATAGGTAAAAACAGTGGACAATAATAAGTGCTGGGTTAATAAGTAACTTGTGTTTATGTGAAAGAAAAGGGGAAAAAGAGAGGCAGTGGTGAGGTGTGTGGGGAGGGGGAAGAGCTATGTCCCTGGAGACCACTTCAGGATGCAAGGATCCTGCACTGGACTGACAAGAGAGAAGAGGATACGGAAGTGTTCCAGAGAGACCCTATCAGGATGGTGGGGGGAAGGGAGCAGATGAGAGATACAAGCCCCTTTGGGGGGTAAGGGAGGGGCCCATGGAGATCATTCAGGGTCCCTTATATTCTGTGAGAGTTCAGAGGAGGCCAGTAAGGGGGAGAAATTTGGGGAAAGGAGAGGAAAGTTAGGAATTTAGATGGATGTGCACTGGATTAAATGAAGGTGATGATAGAGGGGTAGGGTTTGTCCAGGGCTTAGAGGATGAAGTTAGGGAGGAACATGGCAGGAGCAGATAGGAGCAAGGTAATTATTGAGGGCAGAGCTGATGGAGTAGGCAGAGCATGACTGCTGGATCTGAGGGGGGAGGGAATTCCAGATTTTTGGGAGGTGGTGAGAGTAACCAGATTGGCCCATTTGGGTGGATCTTTGGGAGACTACCAGGGTGCGAGAGTCGGCTGATCTAAGGGAATGCAAGTGTGGGGGGGTTATAAAGTAGGAGGAGAGGTAGGAAGGGAGATCACCCAATCAGTGCTTGGAGGTGAATTTAACACAGTGGGAGAGCTGCCTATTTGCAATAGGGAGGAAGGATAAGGCATGATAAAGATCACAGAGGTGGGTGCGAGGGGGGGCATCCAAAGCAAAGTAGCAGAAGGAATTGAAGAGGGTGTCCAGTCTGGCCAGGTAGGACTTAGTGGCAGCACCATAGACTGTGTCACAGTAGTCAGATATGGACAGTATCATCTTCTGGACAAGTTCATGCCTAGCAGTAAGAGGGATGCAACTACGGTTCCTGAACAGGGCACCAAGCTTGGGGCGCAGTTTTTTCTGGATGGTGTCAATATGTCCAGAGAAGTTTAGGTGTTGGTCCAACCAAACATCTAAGTACCTGAAGGAGGATGTGTCCTCAAGTAAAGTCCCATCAAGGGTATGAAAAATGGGTAGGAAGGGAAGCCTTGTGAGTCTCTGCCTTGTGCCAAAGGTCATCATGGAGACTGTCTTCTTGGCATTGAGGAAAAGTTGATGGTTAGCAATCCAGAACTGAACCTTGACAAAATCTTGCTGTAAGCTGCTTGTAACCCCATCAGGACAGGAGCCAGATGCATGCAGGACTGTATCATTGGCATACATATGTATGGGAGATAATGGGGAGCAAACAGAGGGAAGGTCATTTAAGAAGATGGAGAATAGGAGGGGCCCCAATACAGAGCCTTGGGGACTCCAGTGCTAATCAGGAGGGGATGGGAAGTGGCATCCAAGATCTTAACTGGGTTCTGCCAATAAGGTAAACCTTAAACCAGTCTGTGGTGGAGGGAATAGGCCCACAGCTGGGAGTGAGTCGAGGAGAAGGGAGTGAGAGACAGTGTTGAAGACCTTGGCCAGGTCAACAAAAATGACACAGGTAATTTGGCCATTGTCCATCTTGGTTAGGATGGAGTCTGTAAGCCATAGAAGAGAGGTAATGGTTGAGTGTTTTTTCCTGAAACTGGACTGGAAAGGGGTGAAAAAGTGTCAGTGGCTCAGTAGATAGCACACTTGCCTCTGAGGCAGGGAGATCAGAGGGCTGTGGGTTCAGTTCCCACATCTGGCACTTGGGTTAATATCCCAGTACTGACACTGTAGTGCAGCATGAGAGGGGTGCTGCACTTCTGAGGTGCCATCTTTCAGATGAGATGTTAAAAACCGAGGTTCCATCTGCCAGGATTGGTGGTAGTTCAGGTGGATGTTAAAGATCCCATGGCACTTATCGAAAAGAGCAAGGGAATTTCCCCGGTGTCCTGGCCAAATTTCCCTCGTTCACTAGAAATACCATCAACAGTTTCATCTGGTTCAAGGTCAGTTGACATTCATCTGTATCCCCCTCCCCCGAGTCATGCCTGAACATAGGTAGGATTTGTCTAGTGCACTTAGCTGGTCAACAAAAACTAAATAAATAAATAAAATAAAAAGGAGGTGTCAGATAGAAAAGATGTGAGTTGGGAGAGGATAATGTGTTCTTGAAGCTTGGCAAGGGTAGGGTGGAGAGAAATAGGGTGATAGTTGCTGGGGACGAGGGGTCACCCCCTTTGGGTAGAGGGAGGACCATTGCATGTTTCCATGAAGAGGTGACTGAGGCAGTAGTCTCCTACACATGTAGGTTAACTTTTTTAGTTTATTTGTTAACAAAAACCTGTACAAGGAGATTTTAAATGTTTCAAAGTCAGAAACTTGTGGGCCCGGATATTCAAAAGGGTTGCGCCATGCGCAACAGGGTTGCGCATGCGCAAGTCCAAAAATGTGCCATTTGCGATATTCAGAAGGAGGCAGTTAGCCACGAAAACATGCTGAGCAACAGCGCCAATGCAAATGAAGGCATGCGCGGCTGAAGGGTGGATCCATGCATAAAGAGCTCAATGCGATATTCAAAGACTTGCACAATGCGCAACAGCGGAACAGCCGGAAATTGCGCACTAGCGGAAATGAGCCAGAATAAAAAGGCTCAAGGAAGCGGTGCAAGAATGATACAAGGATGCCAAGTGGGGGAGAGAGAGAGAGAGAGACAGACAGACAGACAGTGACAGGCTAGGCCAGGCAAGGCAAGCATGGGCCATGGGCTGTAGAGGCCAGCGGGGGGTGCCCGGTGCAGTGGAAGTAGCAGTGAGGACAGCGGGGGTAACACAGCAACACCAGCCGGGGGGGTCAGAAGCCAGGAGATGGACAGTGCCAGCTTCCCATGAAAGCTGTAATGAGGGGGGTGAGAATGCATTCTGCAGGGGGACGTGGCTGTGGAAGGGCCCGTCGGCGGTATGCCCTCAACAGGCAGTACCGTGCCCGCATCAGCTTTGAGCTGTACACAGATGTAGAGATCGTGGGCCGGTACCGCCTGAACAGGGCAATACTGAGACGGCTCTGTGAGCTATGCAGTGATGTGATGCAGGCACCCTCACGATGGAGTCACGCTCTGTCATTGGAGACCAAGGTGACAGCCTGCATGTGCCTGCTCGCCACGGGCACCTTCCAGAGGCCAACAGGGGACACCACAGGCATCACACAGTCGGCCCGTCCACGCATCCTCACCCAATTCCTCAGCGCACTGCTGCCACATGCTCGAGTACATCCATTTCCCCAGCACCGCGGCAGAGTGTACAGCAAATATGCGGAGTTCCACAGGGTAGCACGGTGCCTGGCGTTAGGGGCCATAGACTGCACCCATGTGGCCATTCGTGATGCCACCTGGCCCTGATGGGGCTGCACATAGGAAACAGAAAGGGCTTCTCCAGTGTCAACTGCCAGGTGGTGTGTGATGCCACTGGGCGATAATCAATGTCTGTGCCACACACCCTGATGGAGCACATGATGCCTTCATATGGTATCAGTTCACACTGTGCCATCAATTCGAGAGTGGGGACATCCCCACAGGCCATCTAGTGGGTGAGTACGCATGTATGGAATGCAAACTCGGGGCAAGGGTGGGAATGCCACAGGTGCCATGGTAGTAGCACACAGGGATATGGGCAATATGGACCTGAACATGAGACTGATCTCCACTGTCTCCACACAGGTGACAGCGGATACCCACTCCGTCCCTGGCTGCTCACACCGTACCGGCGCCCCATGACCCCATCGCAGCAACACTATAATGAGGCACATGCTTCCACACTCAACATCATAGATCGGGTGTTTGGGATGCTCAAGGCACACTTCCGATGCCTAGACACCTCCAGCGGTGCCCTACAATACAGCCCCCAAAAGGCCTATGGGATATTCCTGGCCTGTTGCATCCTGAACAACATGGCCAAACACTGTGGGATAGCCCTACAGATTGAAGAGGGGGACAGTGATGGGGATGCCAGTGGTGCCGGTGTTGATGGTGATGAGCAGCCCCCCCAGGACGGCGGGACCCCCGACTGATCTGGCAGGCCCAGCTGCACCAGGACACCATCACAGAGGAGCACTATGAAGAACACAGGTAAGTCAAGGGGACATGTGCAACCAACACTGTCCATGCGCAAACCACAGGCACACAGGGTAACACACCAGGGGTGCATGACGGCCAGGGGAGTGGTAGGGTCCAGGCATGCAAACATACCATCAGGGAGGGGTAAAGACACATATGGACACACACACACACCAGGCACAGAGCGTACATGGGCAGATGCACAGCACAGCAGAACCAACATTGCTAACACACAGAACCACCAACCACCCCCACCACCTGTACTGTCCAAGTACGTGTGTCAGATGCTGGGCACCCTTGCACTTTGGTGTACAGTACAATGCTGGCATCATCATGCACATGCACCTGTGGACAGCAGTTGGGAGGGTGTGCAGGTGGTCCGTGTGTCGGCGTGTTGAGCAGAGCACCCAGCAGTGCACTGCCCACCATGACACACATTGCACACAGGGCAGCACCAGACAGGGCCCACACTGGGAGACAGGTCAGTCATGTAGCACTATCCCACGGCCACCGCAGATGCGTGGGCAGCCCCGCCGTGACCCAGCAGCCCTGGCAGGCTGAGCAGGGGCCACATGGGGTGGCACTGTTGGACCACCAGGGGTCCCACTGCGCGAACGCGACCTTGCCTGCACAGGGGTCTGCAGCATGCCGAACAAACCTGCACCAGGGGTGCTCGGGATGGCCACAGCAGAACCCAGTGTCGACAGGCCTGGTGTCGCATGATGCGGGAGCGGGGTGGAGAGTGAACTGTGTGGGGTGTGCAGTACAGGGCACCTGACTGTGTGCCCAATGCATCCACGACAGAGACCACTGCCTGGGTCAGCCTGTCAATGGCAGCGGTCACATCCGTCCGACACTGAACCAGCTCTGCATGGTCCAGAGCACACTCCCTGTGCCGCTCCACAGCCACAGACAGTGCCTCCACGGACATTGCAACCCGCCTCTGCTGCTGTACTGATTCCTGCAGCAGGCGGGTGTGCTCATCCAATGGGTACTGTGCCCCAACGGCATCCTGTCCCCCAGGGTGTGGAAGGTCCTGATGCACAACACCCCTTGAGGGTGGGCGCTGTTCACCAGGACCAGGAATGGGTGGATCAAAGGGTGGCAGACATGTGCCACTGCTTGACACTGTACCCCCAGACCTGGTGGGTGACTGCTGCTGCTTCCCCTCCAACTGCTGTACCCCAGGGCCCACTCATTCCACCGCTGTGGCCGCAACAGTGCCAGACACCTGCACAGCCACTGGTGCTGCCCCACCGGTGCTGACAGGCACAGCCTGGGACTGTGCCAACATGCTGGTACACAAGTTGGAACCAGAAAGGCCCAGGGGCATGTGCTGGCCTGCTGTGTGTCTGTCATGGGACACACACCTATCACTGCCCATTGCAGTCCTTGCATCATCAATGGTGCAGGTACGTGCTACAGCCATAGTCACAGCATGCTGGCATGCTTGCATGCCAGACTGCTGAGACACAGGCTGTGCACCCCTCACACCCGAATCACCGACACCAGAGTTGGCGGCCCAGCGTGCATGCTGCTGCAGTGCATGCTGGCTGGTGACAGAGGTGGATGGACCCTCTTCCACATCCAGCAGGTCATCATCACTGCCTGGACCCACCACCACCGTCTCCTGAAGACGAACAGGATCTGTAACAGAAAGAGAGTACATGTGAGTGCATGTGAACAACCTTCCCCCCCCCAACACCACCACCATGTCATACCGTGCAGTGATGGGCTTCCACCTGTCTGGAATCCACCTCCTGGTACGCCCTCAATAGTGCTCCACTGCATTGATGTAGCCAGTGTCTCCTCAGCCGGGGTCAGCTCCAACACCGCTGGCTGGCCCCCGCCAATGCCAGCATGTGCCGCCCTGAAGACTGCCACCTTCTCCTTCAACCTCCTGCGGTCTGTCCCCATCTTCTTCTTGCATTCCTGCACGGAGCGCTGGTGGCTTCCATGCAGGTTCACGGCCCGAGCTACCCCCTCCCATGCAGCCGCACGGGACTGAGGGGTGCCCCTCCGCCCACTCAGTAGTGGCTCCTCCTCCAGGTAGGCCTGGAAGAGGGCCTCTGTCTCTGCTGGGGTAAAGTTGGGCCTCCTCCTACACCCACCATCCTCACCCTCACCTTGGCTCTGCTCAGTCATGGCGATCTGTATGGGGGGAAGTGGACACCTGTCACTGTGCAGTCTACAGCATTTTCCCATGACCATTGTCCAGAACATCACACAGCATGCAACTCACCTCTCACCTGTAGTACCTGAATCTGGCCAGCGCAGCCCAATGTCGCACATTTATAGTGCAATGCATGCAAATTAGGGTGGAGCAACTATAATGAGATGCAAATCACGCCACTGCACCTTTGAATGGCTGATCAGATGATTTGCATGTGTCGGCTGAATATCGCGAGTTGCGCTTTCTGTCTGATTAGTCGGCTGAGCCAATGGCGCAGATCTGTGACTGTGTGGTACACTGCATTGCGCATGCCCAGATAGCTTATGCAGGCATCTGCCGTGCTGCTGACGTGCTGTGCGCGATCGGCAGTTCAGGCCATGGCCACCATTGTGCCAGTGGCGCTACAGCACTGGGCACTATATGGTGCTGTGGCACTACTGCACAATAGTCCACTGTGGCACTGGTATGCAGGTGGTCGGTCGTGCAGGATGTGTATTCGTCAGATGGCATTGTGCGTGGCCTTGCGTCATTGCCCATGACCTGGTGTCCGACCTTTGCCCCCTGGCGCTGTTCAGCTGCCATGTGTACGGCCCTATTGCGCTGTCTGGTGACAGTGCTATGTGAAGTGACGGCGCTGTTCAAACAGCGCGATTGGAACCTATGGTGGTCTATTGTGCAACATCTCCACGTGGGGTTACGGCGCAGTGGGGCACCATATTGCCTGCTGTAAAGTTGGTACCATGGCACGCAGGAGAGCAGTGCAGTGGAGCCCTGTAGAAGTGGCCAACTTGGTGGCCCTGGTGGAGCCCCACTATGGGGCACTGTATGGTGAGGTGACCCTCACCATTGCTAGGACCCAGGTCTGGCAGATAGTGGCCAGTGACCTGGTGGGGGTCACTGGATGGTGCCGGTCAGCTGAGCAGTGCCGGCACCGGTACAGTGACCTCCGCAGGAGGGATCCTCATCTTCTGGAGCGGCTACGGTCACGTGCCAGGAGGGGCGTGGTGCCTAGGCCAGGTGGGTGTACCATCTATGCACCTGTATTCTCTGTAGGGGTGTGAGTGTGTTTTGGTGGCTGTGCATAGGTGATGGCTCTGCCATGGTTGGCTGTGTCAGTGTGTGCAGGTGTGAGATGCATGGGTCTGGCTGTGTGGGCAGGCACTCTCACTGGGGCAGGGGGCAGTCTGCTTTGGAGTCACACTGATGTTTTTCTCAACATATGTCTCCCACAGGCTGGTATGTGAGGATGCAGGCACAGGGTGAGGAGGGCCATGCCAGGGCCCCGGTGCCGGTTGGTGGTGCTGTGGGTGTTGCGCCCCAGCAGCAGTAGCAGCAGCAGCAGCAGCAGCGGCAGACCCAGCTGCTTGAGGAGTGTGAGTATCATTACTTCATGGATGCTATTGCATGCTGGGGGGGGGCAAGACCACCAGCCATGCACAACACAACCATGCAGGAAAAGGGAGGTCATAATTCCACTATACAAGACACTAGTGAGGCCCCACCTGGAGTACAGTGTACAGTTCTGGAGACCATACCTACGTAAGGACATAGACTGGGTACAGAAGGTTCAGAGGAGGGCAACAAAGATGGTGCATGGATTGCATCACAAGTCCTATGAAGACAGGTTGAAGGAACTGAACATGTACTCCCTGGAGGAGAGGAGGGAGAGAGGGATATGATAGAGACATACAAGTATCTTACAGGGAGGAACAGGGTGCAGGAAACACTATTTTAAGCGAAAAAGATGTTCCAGGACTAGAGGGCATGGGATGAGTTGGAGGGAGGACGATTCAGAGGAAACATGAGAAAGAATTTCTTCACAGAACAGGTGGTGGACAAGTGGAACACCCTGCCAGAGGAAGTGGTGGGAGCTGAAACAATCACGGGATTTAAGAATGCATGGGATAGACATAAAGGAATTCTGGAGGTCAGAGGTAAGGTGCAACAGACTTCTAGGAAAACAAACTGAACTTACAAGCTCAAATGGGCAGACTGGGTGGGCCATGGGCTCTTATCTGCCGACACTGTCTATGTATCTATGTATGTATGCATGACACAGGCAACATGCATCACTGTCCAGTGTCACAGGACGTCTGTGTATGCGTCACTGGTGGTCCATGCATGCACTGGGCACATAGCTGTGTAACTGGCATCGCACCACATTGCCACGTCACTGGACAGCCTTGTTTGTGCTGTGATGGACATGGGCAGTGTATGTGTGCAGTGGTGCACATAGCTGGTGCCGCCTGTTTGTGATGGCCATGTGCATGTTCACTGTGGGTGGGTGCATGCCATCACAGATGCGGGACATTGGGCTATATGGCTTGCAGGTTGGGTGGTGTTCAGGGTTGTGGTCAGTCACAGCCATTGACTGTGTTCCCATTTTCCTAGGCCTCACAGTTCTCAGGAGGATACAGCAGGACATACGTGGGCTGACACAGGTGTTCACTAGACAACCAGGCCATCCTGAGTGACATTCGTGAGACATGGCCTGTGAAGGAGGCATCGCCGGTGAACAGTGTACCAGGCAGAGGAGGACCAGCTCGTTGGGCCTTAGCTACATTACCTTCCCACTTCACCCATCCCTACCACCCTGCCTTCCTCACAATTTGTTCATCCCTACCCCTTGCCCACCCCTACCTTGTACCCGCATCCCCTTGTAAATAGTTATGGTTGATTGTTTTGTACTAACATTTTGATAATACATTTATATTTTGATATGAATACTGTGTTGGTCTCTGATTTGCAGCTGGCTATGGTTGCTCAGTTGCAGTGGTGTACATGCCATCTGGGGTGGTATGGTCCTGGGTATGTGTGTGTGTGTGCGTGTGTGTGTGTGCGCATGTGTGTGCATGGGGAGGTATCTCCAGCATGGCAGTGACTTTCTGTTGGTCTTGCCGTCTGCTGCCACCCACTGCTGGGTGCACAGGGTGTGTCTGGCTTGTATGCTTCTCTGCTGCACGGGGTTGACGTGTGCTGCGGGATGCATGGTTTCCCTGCAGTGCCAGTCACTGCACATGGGTGGTGTCTTGGGGTCATGGTGCAGGGTGTGCTGTGTGTACGGGGGGCTGATGTGCACTGTGGTTGTCAACCCCCTGTGTGTGGCACTCTCAGCCTGCCAGTGGTTGTGCTGGGGTGTCATGGCTCTGCTGTACTTTGTTGGCTTGTCCCCATGGGCCAGTAGGTCATCCGTCCCACCCCCAGTGATGCTGTGCTTGGGGTGTGCAGGTGTCTTGTTGTTTCTGCAGTGTGTTCCTGTGCCCATGTGTGGCATGGCTGGTGGTGGGCCCCAACCTGCCTCCCTGGATGTGCAGTTCCATTGCTCTGAGGGGGGGCTCTGCTTGCGCTATGGCACCTCTGGACTGCTCAGCTGGGCTGCCTTGGTTGCGCTATAGCGCAACCTTTCTGCTCAGCTTCTCCTTCCTGGTTGCGCTATGGCGCAGTATGTGCGATATTCAGACGTTGGCTTCTTGCGCAATTTGTTCTGCTCCATGTTTGAATATCGCACCTGTTGCGCATATGCGCCATTGGTTTGTGCTTGCTCCTGCTGTTGCGCACATTTTGGGCACAGTTTGAATATCTGGGCCCTGCTATATTGGCTGGTAACAAATTCCAAGCATGAGCAACTCTGACTGTAAAAAAGTTAAATCTCTTAACAGTATTAACCCTGGGCACACATAACTGTTTTATATGTGTGATCTAAGTTTTGTGATTCTGGTTCTAATCACAATACCACACTGATCCATTAAAACAGGATTCTGCAATATCTTGTAAAGGAGGAGCGAATCACCTCTTTTTCTTCTTGTTTCAAGGTTGTATAAATTAAGACAGGTTAAATGTTCTTCATAAGCCATGTTTTTCATACCTCTAGTTGATTTTGTAAGTATCCTTTGAGTTTTTTTCCTATGAGATAGATGTCCCTTTTATGATATGGGTTCCACAGTGGAGAGCCATAATCAACATGTGGTATTTTGTAAGTCTTATATAGCTTAAGCAAACACCCCTTATTCCTAGTATCGAAGGCCGTTTTTATATTTCTTATTAATCTATGTGTAGTAAGTGTAGTTTGATGACAGTGATCAAGTGAGGAAGGTTGTTTATTAATATAAACCCCTAAATCTTTTACTGTTGTGGAAGTCTTTAACACTGTGCCATTCAGGGTGTATGTATAGCAAGGATTATTATTTCCAAATTGCATGACAGTGCATTTAGATTCATTGAATTTCATATTATTTGCAGTTCTCCACTCCTCTAATGCTTTTAAGTCATTGCACAGATTACAAAATCTGAAAATGTTGTGGGTATTTATTATTATCCCAATATTTGTACCATCAGCAAATTTAGATATAATACTGCAAGATCGTTTGCCCATGTCACTTATAAATAGATTGTATAATATCGGTCCCAAGACTGATCCCTGTGGAACACCACTGATTACAGGGCCCTCATTAGAGGAAGTTCCATTTATCTGAACAATTTACTTTCGATTTGTAAGCCAATTTAGTATCCAGTTGATGATATAACTGTTAATACCCATTAATGTTAGTTTGTTTATTAGCATGTCGTGTGGAGAAGTATCAAAGGCCTTCTCTGCATGCACATTTTTAAAATCTATAAAAGAGTAAAATAAAGCTGTTTTTCAACTAACCATATATAATATTAAAATAAAATGCTAAAAATGTGTGGTGTACTCATAAAGTAATGCAAACTGGGCACCTCACCATAGGAGGTGGTATTTGCAATGAGAATACTTGTTTAGGATTGCAGAAGGAAGGGAAAGCCCTCTCTGAAATTGCTTTCTTCCATTCCCCACACTAGTGCTTGCACAAAGGTCTTTATGACTGGCACTAGCTGGGACAGTGGATGCCATCTTTGGGACCAGTGATCCTTTAGGTGGTAGTTGATGCCCCTTATTTGATACCCGGTCCATGACACCACTGCTCTAAATCAGGCCATGTGGCCCAGTACCTTCAGAATATCCCTTGTTGGCCTTGGGTGATCTAGTGTTAAGGATGTGCAATAGCAATTAGGTTTGATACCCTTTCCTGTGAAAAGAAAACCTTCCACTGCAGGATATGCAGCTCTGCATCTATGAAGTTTAGCACCTACGCATGTACTGTCTGAAACTTCTGCAGATTTACAAGGAATCCCAGGATCTCTGGTGAGTTTCTTGCTTGTTGTATAGAGCAATTTGCCTTTTACTCTGTTTTCTCTAAAACTAGCCAGTTTTTTAGGTAGGGAAATACCACCAAACCCTGTCTTCTCAGATGCACTGCTACCACGGTCATGCACTTTCCAAATATCCTTTGGGCTAAGGTGAGGCTGAAGGGAAGTAGTAGTAGTAGTAAAAAACTTTATTTTTATACAGGAAAGTACATGTCATTTGGATAATAATATCCAGTTTTCAAGACAGTCCTGTGCAAAATTTCCAAGTTTCACATAATCACATCAATATACAACAGACAAATACATACTATTGAATAATAAAAACACGCACTCACAACAACAAAATTATAACACAAACAACAATATCACGTACATGTACATAAAAATACCTGATGCATCTTTAACCCCTTAAGAAATTTTTCTATACTTTTTACAGAACGCAATGAGGGAGGAAGTGTATTCCAACAGGCTGATGCTTGTGATACTAGTGTTCTATCCCCAAATTGATTTTTTCGCTTATCTGGATCAATTCTGTTTTGATACATAGTTCTAATTGAATGTCTTCTAAGGGCCAAATTTTTGTCTGCTAATATTTTAGCTATATTATGTTTCAAATAAATTGTCCTGGGAAGGGCTGCAAACTAAATATATTGGCAGTTTTCCTGCCTGAAACAGAGAACTTTTCTGTGCTTTGGTCTGACTGGAATGCAGAGGTAGGCCTCAGTTACATCCAGTGACCCCAACCAATTTCCTGATAGTAGTGATGGTATCACGGTGTCCACTGTGTCCATCTTGAACTGTACAGTACTTGTATGATATGTTTGCTCAGAAACCTTAGAATCTCAAATACTCAAATAATGCAGACTATCCAAAACTCAAACTGAAACTATTTTAAAACAACAAATTAATATTGAAGAATTGAAGCTGTTAACCAGAAGACAGAGCTAACTTTGATGGTAACTGCTGTCTTCAACTGAGAAACAAATCTGACATTACAACATTAGAGGAATTGTGGCGTTTTGGTATTTGGTCTGCTACTAAAGGACCTCTTACCTTCTTTGGTATACTGCCTTCCCATCTGGTGCTTCTGCTGCAGGAGTCAGCAGGTACTGAACGAACTGAGTCAGACACATACAATAATGAACAGGATAAGGTTTATTCAGGACCTTAAACAGGCACATCTCATCAGCACAGGGAACATCCTAGATTGACCTGAGGACAAAATAATTTGCCCTTCCCTAGCCCCTGTTGGACAACAATTAGCTTAACATCTGACCATAGCTGGCTGCCCATTACTGTTCCTAGTTAAAGGGGTGGCAGCTAATCTTTAGCCCCATGTTCAACTCTGTTCTCCACATCACCCTGGGTATTGTAAATGTGAGTACCACTCAAACAATTAAAGACATCGTTATGCATGAATGACAGTAAAAAGTAACAAAATCTTTGTAACAGTAAGATAACATTTAACAGCATCATGGAGACATTACTAGAAGATGATTGATTAGTTGAGTGATTGGAAATGCTAAAATTTAGAAGAGGGGAGAAAAAGAAAATGTGAGATCATACAGGAATCCACTGGCAATTTACAGATTGTTAAGACAAAGAATTGACTGAATCACCGCACTGGGTCTGAACAATAAGTTCACTAGATTCTGTGACTTTTACAGTCAGTTGGGATTGTTGAGTGGGTGGCTTGCACTAGTTCTTGACAGGATGGAGTCAAGTCAAAAAAGGGGATCCAAGAGTTCTGAGCACTGTCATACCCACACCATTTAAAATGGTATGACCAAGATCCACTAATGTACTTTTTGCACAGAATCTTCTTGATCTGGTACACTGGTTGGGGTACAAGGGAGTCATGAGAAGATGCAAGAGGCCTGGAAGTTCCAGAAAGTTAATTTGGTAGGGCGGGAAGAATTGGATCTGTCCAATAAGTGTCAGTACCATGAGGTTGTGGTGAAACTGTTGTCAAATTGTCAGCAGGAAGTTCAGCTTCTGAAAGTATTGCAGGTTCCAAGGCAGCCTCATTACTTGGGGGACTGGGATCATCAGGGAGGGAATCATGCAAGTACCCATGCTTCAACCTGTTGATGTAGAGTTTACCGTGTACCAGCTTTCCATCTGACTTTTGGCACAAATGAACATGAACAGGGTAAAGCTTTTCCACAATATAAAATTTGCCCAGTCCAAGGGCAAAGCAGTTTTCTGGTGGCACCCAGAACAAGTACAAGTTGATACAAATATATGATGTGTCCCACAGAAACTGAAGGATTGTGGTACTTGGCTGCTGACATTTTTTGCATTGCCATTTTTCTCTGTCCCAGGATGTCAATAGCAACCCGTTTTGCAAGTTCAAGCTGTTCCAACATTGAGATGATGAAGGAGGAAGCTGACTTTGGGACCTCTAGTAATGAGAGGTCTTTGTCCAGAGGTGTTCTAGGGTGATGTCCATGGACTAGGAAAAATGGAGTATACTCTGTGCTGTCGACATAAGGGCTGGAGTTGTATGCAAACTGTATGAAGGAACACAATGATCCCAAGTGCCGTGAGTCTCATCCAGGTATTTGGATAGTGTGTTAAGTATGGTCGACATCACTCTCTCACTTTGTCCATTGCACTGTGGATGGTAACCAGTTGTATGATTCTTTTTGATATCGAGAATCTTGCAAGTTTCTCACACAATGGATGAGAGGTAATTAGTGCCTCTGTCTGAATGCAGGTACGCTGGGGTACCGTGATGGCAAATGATTGTATTGAGGAAGGCACTTAGCACTGTAGCAGCTTTAATGTCTTTTAATGGGATCAATTCCAAGTATTTAGTTAGGTGGTCCACAAAGACAAGAATGTACTTGTTGCCGGAGTTAGGCCAGGTAGGCAGGGGGCCAAGAATATCTGTGCTGACTGTTTGGAAGGGTTCTGTGGATATAGGCATTGGAATGATGTGTGCCTTGATTAGTTTGGTGGGAGGCTTTCTTTGGGAACAGGGCTGGAATGATTAGACAAAACTGACAATGTCCTTGTTCATGTGAGGCCAGAAAAAGTGGATCCTTGTCTTTGCAAGAGTTCTGTGGATACCCATATGACCTCCACAAAAATGGAGAGGCAAGAGTGACTTGAAGGACTTCAGAGACTGGAGAGGCTGGCACAACTAGCTGTACATCAGTACTGTCTGTACAATGACCCTTGCCCTCCTTGGTCCAAATGTGAAAAATCACTCTGTTGTTGAGAACATATTGTGCTGCGAAGAATTGTACATCCTGGCGGTGTATCTTTTGTTGTGGTAAAGTTCTAGACTTGAGATAAGTGAAGATATCTGTAAACTGAGGATCGGTTCTTTGTTGAAGTTTAATCGTGGCCAAGGAGATATCAGTGCTGGAGGTTGTAAGAAGCTCTTCAGCTGCTTGCAATAGGTGAAGACTGGTGCTTTTCTCTGTAGAAGCATTTGGTAGCAGCAAGACAACTTGAGGTGCTGTAGGAGTGTCCACAGGGAGCTCATCTGTGGAGTAGAAGAGCAGAGTTTGTAAGCAGGCTTCTTTGTCAGGAGATGCTGCTGTGAAGGGATATCATCTCCAGCTTGCAGCATCAGTATTGGAGTGAACTTGACCTGGTTGGTATTGGATTTCAAAATTGTAGCCTTGCGGTATGGCAACCCATCAGGTGAACTTTCCTACTGGTTCCTTCATTTCAAACAACCAACTGAGGGCTGTGTGATCCACAATAGCTGTGAAGGAGGAGTAGTGAAGGTAGCAGTCAAACTTCTTTACAGCAAAGACCACGGCTAGGCATTCTTTTTCTGTGATGCTGTAGTTTTGCTCAGCTGAAGATAGAGAGTGCCCTGCATAGGAAATAACTCATTCTGTTCCATCTTGGATTTGACACAGCACAGAGCCCACTGCAACGGAACTAGCATCTGTGTAAAACCTGAATGGCTGGTTGAGGCTGGGCTACGCTAATACAGTGGAAGAAATAAGTTTGTCTTTCAAGGTTTCAAAGGCCTCTTTGCATTTGGAAGTCCATATGTTGTCACATCCCTTTTTTGTGAGAGGGTACAATGGAGCTGCAATGTTAGCATAGTTGCAAATGAATTTTCTGTAGTAGCCAGACAAAGCCAGGAAAGCTCCAAGGTCTTTGAGGTTTGTAGGTTCTGGATAGTCTTTTACTGCAGAGAGCTTATCTGGGTCTGGCGAGATGCCTTGTGAGCTGACCACATGTCCCAGGTAATGGAATTGATGGTGAGCGGGGCAACATTTCTCTGGACAGAGTTTGAGGTTAGCTTGCCTGAGATGTTCGAACACCTCTTTGAGATGCTAGAGGTGTTTTTGGAAAGTTATGCTGAAGGTGATAACATTGTCGAGGTAAACTAGGCAAGATTTCCAAGACAGTCCACATAACACAGCTTCCATGACATGTTGAAATGTGGCTTGGCTGTTCCAAAGTCCCATAGGCAGATGTTTAAACTGGAAAAGTCCCAAGTGGCAGCACCAGGCTGTGTATGGGCATGAAGCTGGATCAATAGTGACTTGGTAAAATCCACTCTGAAGATCTGGAGTGGTGAAGTAAACTGGGCTGGCCACACCAAACATTTCTAAGGCGTCCTCTGTGGTAGGTATGGGATGGGTGTCCTGTACTGTGAGGGCATTGAGTTTTCTGTAGTCCACCACAAAGTGATACCCTTTTTCCTTCTTGACTACCAGCAAGAAAGGTGCACCCCAGGGACTTGTGAATTCCTCAATAATGTCCTGTTCAAACATGTTCATGATTAAGTTTTCCAGGACTTGCTTTTGTTTGTGTCCCACTTTGTAGGCTCGCTGGCAAATTGGCTTTTGGTTGGGCTGCACCTCAATGGTGTGTTGCAGGGTATTGCAGCATCCAAGCTTGTTATCAGGGCTGACAAAGACATCTGGGTAGGTTTCCAGGAATTCCAGAAGTTGCTGTTTCTCTGTTGGACATTCTGGAAGTTTTGAGACAGAGAGATGCTGACTGAAGGGCATTCCTTGTGAAGCTGGGGTGGTTGTAATGGTACTGACAGGATGACTGTTTATGGAACCAGGTTGAGGTTCAAGTAGAAGCTGAAGCTGATCCCCTGAAGACAGACAAACAAACTTTCTGATACTGGAATCCTTGGAGATGACCACTGGTTCGTCCATGAAGTTGCAGCATTTTTGGAATACTGAGCCACCGTGCAAGGCAGACAAGGTGTTCCCTGGAAGGAGACCTAAGGAGTGCAAAGCTGGGGATCCTGTGACAATGCCAACAACACCTTGTGGGAGTGGGTCACTTCGAATCTTGGTTATTCAAACCATCTCTGACTTAGGAGGTATAATGACTGAGTCTATAGCTAAGATTTGCCTCTGGGGATCTAGTGACAGTTTGTTTGAGGCAAAGTATAGGATGGCTTTGTGTGCTTTGAGAAGGTCCAGGCCAAGAATCATGTCTGACTGAAGTGCAGACTCTAGGTAGAATTTAACAGTAGCTTGATGTGAGCTGAAATGGAGTTTAAGAGGGACCATGCCTGTGATATGTATTGTAGCAGTGCTTGATGTGATGATGTATTTTAGGTCAGCTGGAGCAACAGTAAGTACATGACAAATAGCTGGGTTGTCTAGTATACTGCTGGGAATCACAGAGATTTCTGCTCTGGAGTCAATCAAGGCATATGTGGACCAATTGCCAATAGTGACAGGAACATAGTTTGCAAGGAAGGATGATCTGATGACAGGAACGTTGACTACTTTAGTTGAGATTATGCCTGACTTAGCAGCTGGAGGGAGCAGTTTGTTTGTGATATGTGAGTCAGTGGGGCAGTCAGTTTCTTCAGTTTCCTTCCCAACAAGAGCCTCTAGTTTGTTGGACAGCACTCGTTTCCATGGTCTTGTAAATAGCAGTGCTCGTTTCCCTGGTCCTGTGAATAGTTGCTGGAATATTGCTGATTGCACTTTGGCAGATGCCTTTGACTGTCTTGATTTCTATGAAAGTTTTTCAGTTTGCAGCAGACTGCTGCAGTGTGACCCCTGAATCTGCACCACTGACAGGTCACTGGCTCCTGTGAAGATGGAGGTGGCTCAGGTCACTGTGGAGGTGGCTGCAGGACATTAATAGGAGTTACAAGGGAAGCCACAGTGGTGGAATGTAAGCTGTTGACAGCTGAAATAAGCTTGTCAATCATTATTTGTTGCTGTTGTATGCAAGTGCAGCCAATTGTGAGGACTCTGGGTCCTGAACAGTGGTAGGCCAAAGCATGGAAATAGATTATTGGCCTAACTGTGCAGCTTGGATCATGTCCATCCAGGTGGTTGGCTTTTGCTGGATAACGTATGCATGAAAATGTGGAGGCAGTCCCTGGACAAATGCTGTAATCTGGTCTTTTTCTGATTTTTGTAGATGTTTGCACTGTGATTCAATGTCCACTGTAAATGCATTCCAATGATTCGGAGAGTTGCATAGTGTGTGCCCATAGCTGCTGTTATAACAATCAGGGTGGGTGAGCTTATAAGAAATGGTCCTTGAAGGTGGAATACAGGGTGACAGTGTCCCCTCTTGTCTAGTCCAGAAGGCCAGTAAACCACACGATGGTCATCCCTCTCAGGAGTAAGCGCATGGCATTGGAAATTTGCAAGGGATCTGTCCAACCGCTGGAGGAGCGCCAGGCCTGTAAAATGCTCAAGCCAGTTGACAGCATCTTCGTGAGGTAGTGCTGGCTGGAAGCTGGAGTGGACCATTGAGTGTGGGGAAATAGCTTTAATATATATGTGATCATCCTGGATGACCTGCATAGAGGGCATCCCAGGGGCTGACATGGACGACTGGGTGCCGTGCAGAATAGTTTCAATTTTGAGACCCCATGCTCTCAAGGCAGGTGAAGGTGGAGCCCCAGAGCTTGCAGTGCTTGAGGTGGCAGCATCCTCGGAATTCATGGTTATAGAGGAGCTGCATGTCACTGAATGAAGGTCATAGGAATGAGAAGAAATGGTTGTCGTGAAGAGAACAGGATGTCTTGGAAGAAATAAATTATTGAGAGAAAAATATTTTTTCTTTTTTTGTAGACAAAAGTACAGTTATGTGTAAATAACTGGATATAACCAAATTGGTTGTAAAAAATCCACTCACCCATAAATTATATAATAAGGTTCAAATCTTTACTTAAATAAATACAGTGGTATACAGAACAAAAGCAAACATTTCTGAGTTAATCCTTCCACAGTGCTAATATTGTCCTATTGCAGTGTCCTTAAAAATACAGAAAATACCAACAACTAACATTTTTCCTCTCTATTATAAATCTCTTACTTGTTTTATAGGAAAACTAAAACCATCAATGCTCATTGTTTAGTTTATGCCATTACTTTAATTCCTTCTGTTTAATTAAATCAAATACTCTTTCTGTGGAATGAATGAGTAGAGAATTTTAGAATATGCCACAGCCCAGAAATCTCATTTTTTCACTTGAACAATACTTCATTATCAAGACACTTGCCTTAACCTTCTTATTTTCCTTGTAAGTTAATCACATAACTGAAATCAGCATCATTCTCTGAGTATTCTAGCAAAACATATAGTACATTTTTTCTTAAATTTATATTATCAATGTCTATCCCATCATATTGTGTAGTCTCACATTCTTTCCTTCTTAAATAAGCACATTGTCCTTAAATATTCCATTCAGAGACCATGTAATTCATTCTTACAGTTCATAATGTTTATCCCTATCAAGATACAGCATATACATCCTTCTAGTGTTTAAATACTGACTCTATTCATTCATATTTTACCTTATTTACTTCACCAGCATTTCCTCTCTTTATAAAGTATCTGTAAAATAATGTAAACAAACTCTTCTAAGTCCATTTATCTCAGGGCTGAGGTACAACAAGATTCTCTTAATGTTCCTTATTAACTGACTTTTTTTTACAAACATGTACTTACTTAAATGCTTTATGGAGCATGGTGTGACCTCCTGCTTCCTCTTCAAAAGGAGGTAATGGGCCCACTCCAAAAATATCCTTTTATGCTGCATGGCCAAAATGAGGCGCTGGGAGTTCTACATCACCAGATTGCATCAAATGACACTCCCAATGCACGTGCATACCCTGTGCGCCCGACCTGCAAACATTGCAGTTCTTTGGTGTTCAGCCTATAGCCTTCTATTCATCTATTCCTTTTGAAATAATAACACAATCTGTCTATATACATACCATGTATTTGTGGTGACTGCTGTCCTAGCTTCCATCTAATAAACATATAAACAGAGACTTGGGGGCTATTGATTCTGAATTATATGTAATAATATTAAATCAGTACATTCTGTTTATTTTACTTTTATTCTATTCTGTCAAAAGGGATGCTAAGGGGAGAAAATCCAGATTCACCCATGATAGATGCATGTTATCAGGTTGAAAATTCATATTCATAAAAAAAGTACAAATATATTTTCTAATGTGTTACAATGGGAGGTCAAAAGGTCAATACTCAATATTAATAGAGAGTATCATTCTTATTTTTATACTCCCCTATTCTCTGTCAAAGAATTCATTTAATAGTATATAAGAGTTAGATATTAATTGTTATCTTTCAATCAATATGAATCCCCATATTTGCTCAGGATCTAATGGTCAAAACTACATAAATATAAAAAAAAAGATGATATTTTCAAAAAAACAATCTTTCTTGTTGATATTCCTTCCTATGTTTTATAAGTAATAAAATACAAAATTATAGAAAGCATGAATTCTTATTTCATAAATCATTTATTTTATAATTATTACTTAGGGTCAGAAAATAAAATACCCTATAGTAGGTTAAAGAGTATATATTGTTCTTAGGAGGTTATTTCTCTTTGCAGATTTTTATTCCATCCACATTTTAGCCCCTATAGGGTATACTGTCTTCATATTTATCCTTATGTAAATCTAATTATTCATCTCTAAGCTCCTTTGGTTCCTGGTTTAAAGTATTGGTTGCCAGTCTATTGAATCATTTAATCTAAATCTTGGCTTACTTGCTTCAAATTTATCTATGTAATATGCCTCTCTATTAAGTATTTCTGTCCTGTAATCACCTCCCCGGGTATCTGGTTCAACTTTCTCTACTCCAAAAAATCTCAGGTGTGGTAGTTGGTGTCCCTGCTCAACAAAATGTCTCGCTACCAGTGATGATAGATCTTGCCTTCTAATGTCACTTTTATGCTCCATAATCCTATACTTGAGCATTCTCTCCATTTTACCTATAGAAATTTTAACACAAGGGCACTTCAGGAGGTAGATGACCCCAATGGAAGAACAATTAATAAACTGTTTAATTTGTATATCCTCATCTCTTGCTGCATTCCTGATCTTTTTAACTTTATATATGTTACGACAGTGTGTACAGTGACCACAGGGAAAGATTCCCCTGCAGATCAATAGCATGCAAAATGTTTTGTGGTTTTGTTTCTGGTATTTTATGTTCTGTTTTCACTAATCTATTCCCAAGTGTCTTATTTCTTTTTGTCACTGCTAATGGTGGTTGTCTAAAAACTTCCATCCCTATGGGGGTTGCTTTCAATTCTTCCAAGTGCTTATACTTGATGTTCCTGATCAAAGGAAATTTATCATTATGAGTTGTTGCCAATATTATTCTATTTCACATTGTATTCTGCATCCTACTGTTAGTCCCTTGTAAGTCTTTTCTGTCTTTTGTCCCTATTTTCTCTGCTGCCTCCTGTAATGATATACAGCTCAATCAATATGAATCCCCATATTTGCTCAGGATCTAATGGTCACTACAAGCTCTCGTGGAAGATGGCACTAGGATTGTGTGCACAGGCAGGATGCACACTGACCGCATTTGTAGATTTGAGTCTCTCTGTTATTCCACAGAAGCAAACGAGTTTATCTTTTTTCACAGCAATGCTTCCGTCATGCTGCCAAGTTTGGGATCACGAAGATTTCAGCCTGCCTTACTAGACCTCTCTTCAGTAGAAGACCACAATACCCAGTACTTCAATTTTGTTGAACTGCCTGTTGCTACCTTGAAATTCATGCCAAAGCCAGTATTTGCGCCGGATGTCGCACTGATTACAAACCGGTTTAATCCTGACAATTTGATGCATGTTTTTCATGATGACCTGCTCCCACTCTTTTACACAATGCAGCAGTTCCCAGATTTGGACGCAGATTCCCGCCTAGTCTTTATGGAGGGCTGGAATGAAGGTCTGCACTTTGACCTTTACAGGTTGCTTAGCAGCAAGCAGCCTCTTCTGAAACAACAGCTGAATACTCTTGGGAAGCTCCTGTGCTTTACCAAATCATATGTGGGATTGTCCAAAATGACAACTTGGTACCAGTACGGGTTTGTTCAGCCACAGGGACCCAAAGCAAATATATTGGTTTCTGGCAATGAAATAAGGCAGTTTACAAAGTTCCTGTTAGAGAAGCTGAACAGAAGTTCTGAAACTGTCCCTACTGAGGAGTACATCATTGTGTTCAGTCGCAGAATAAACCGACTGATTCTAAATGAAGCTGAACTGATCCTGGCTCTCGCGCAGGAGTTTCAGATGAAGACAGTCACAGTATCTCTTGATGATTACTCGTTTGCTGATATAGAACACCTAATCAGCAATGCGTCGATGTTAGTCAGCATGCATGGGGCTCAGCTTGTGACAGTGATCTTTTGCCACCAGGTGCCATGGTGGTAGAGCTCTTTCCTTATGGTGTAAACCCTGGACATTACACTCCTTACAAGACACTGACAACTCTACCTGGCATGGACCTTCATCATGTTGCCTGGCAGAATACTAAAGAGGAGAATACATTTACGTTCCCAGATAGGCATTGGGACCAGGGAGGAATTGCCCACTTGGACAAGGCAGAACAGGAGCGCATAATGAGGAGCAAGGAGGTCCCTCATCAGCTTTGTTGTCAGAATCCAGAATGGTTGTTCTGCATTTATCAGGACACAATAGTAGACATTCCATCACTTATCGATGTTGTCAGGAAGGCAATAAAATTAAAGCCTAATCGCAAAAAACAAAAGCAGACAAACAGCCTGTATCCAGGAAAGGTCAGGGATGCAAAATGTCAAACCTCTGTCCAAGGTGCTAATGAGGCCAAGCTGTCTGTGTCCTGGCAGATACCTTGGAATCTCAAGTACCTGAAGGTCCGAGAGGTGAAGTATGAGGTGTGGATACAGGAGCAGGGAGAAAATACCTACATGCCCTACATACTGTCTCACCAGAATCACACCTTTTCTGAAAACATCAAACCATTTACAACATATCTGGTGTGGATCAGATGCATCTTCAATAAAACTTTTCTTGGCCCGTTCGCAGATGTACTTCTGTGTAGTACATACTGCCTTGTTGAGCAGGCCTCACTGCCAAGTCCATGGTAGAGTTTGAGAGCTGATGAGCAAGACATCTCTAGTGCCTAAGTGTTCATCCAGCTAATAATCAGAGACATTACTGCAGTCAGAAACCGTGTTCTCCATGACCATTGCAAATGCAGTTTGTAAGATTGACAATAAGCTCTAGCTTCCAACGAGCAAAACAAGGTTGCTGTGTCTCTTGTATTTTGATTTTGGGAGGGACGGGTTGAGTATGTGTATACTGAAGATTAAGGTCACCAAATGTCATTCTTTTATAAGATTGTGGATTAAGCTGGGAAATTTGGGAGAAAATCATGGTATTGCCATGGTGAAAATGATGGAAGTCATGGAAATCGATGTAAGAATCATGAAACATCATGGATTCGTTTTGTGTTAAATTGTCTCAATTTGGAAATATTTTTTTATACAAGCACATTAGCAAAGATGTAAATGGTTTTAAAACATTTAATTCGAGACTGGTCTAGTAGCAGGAGGGCAGCACATTGTACTTCCAGTTGGGAGACAGGCTAGTGTGCAAGCCTCAGACTCCCTTAGTGGGGCTGACTGGGAGCCAAGAACTTTGCAGGGGTGAAGCACACAATTATGAATCTGCCATTTGCAAACACCAAAAACTATGGTGTTTTCATGGAAAATTCTAAAAATCATGTTTTGTTTTGTTTTTCATGGTAAATGCCACAAATTATGGTGCTGTCCTGGAAATTGCCAAAAAGCATGGGGTTTTCATAAAAATGGGAAACATTGTGGTATCCATGAGTTCCATCACAAAGATACAGCCCCAGTCATAGATTGTGTTCTTATTTTCAGTGGAATTGTAAGCCTTTATTAGCTGTACAGTGTTATTTTTTTGTTGATCAGAGTTTAGATTTTGTTAAATCAGATAGTATTAGAGCACTGTGGTTCCATGGTGACAGCCGATAATAGTATTATTCTGTTGAGTGACCTACAGTACCCAAGGCAACGTGTAAGCTGTTCAGTTTTTTAATTTTTGTTAAGTTGTTGATCAGCAATTTGATCTTAATTTAGGTAGTTTTAGTAGGAACAAAATATGAAATCCTATTCAGAAACGTACGTGGCTAAAATTGTAAATGATTACGGAGATTTAATAGCTGGTATTGAAGTTACACATAGTACCCGAGTACTGTCTCGAGTGGTAAATTAACACATTACGATGCCTTTATACACTGCCACAAAAAAGGTCCTGGGCATGCTGAATGGCTAATCATTGCCAAGTCAGTGGTATGGCAGATGCACCGCTCTGTACTACCACTTGGGAGGCTCATGCATGGATATGGGTTTGGATTATGGGTCTCCTATCGTGGAACGGATTGCTGTGGGCACGTACAACATTATGGTGGGGTGCTTGGCTTTGAAGGAAAAATGTGGGCCACATGATGCACTATTTTTAAGCGAAAACGATGTTCCAGGACTAGAGGGCATGGGATGAAGTTGGAGGGAGGACGATTCAGAGGAAACGTGAGGAAGAATTTCTTCACAGAACGGGTGGTGGACAAGTGGAACACCCTGCCAGAGGAAGTGATGGGGGCTGAAACAATCACGGGATTTAAGAATGCATGGGATAGACATAAAGGAATTCTGGAGGTCAGGGGTAAGGGGCAACAGACTTCCTGGAAAACATAAACTGAACTTACAAACTTAAATGGGCAGACTGGGTGGGCCATAGGCCCTTATCTGCCGACACTGTCTATGTATCTATGTATCTATGTGTTTTATGAATATTTTTTCACACCTGAGGTTTATGCGGTCATCACACACCAAGGGTGTAAAAAAAATATTCATAGGCACACACTTACCTATCTGTTATTTTTTATAATTTCTGGTGCAAAGAGTCTTAGCCAGAGGTGCTGATGTACCCAGGAAAAATACACGTGTTGATCAGAATGACATTCGTCCTTCTGCATTCAGAACACAAATTAGGAGGAGGAGGAGGTGCAATTTGGAGCAGAAATATGAGATAACACTTTAACAAACTATTTTTTTTGTTTAAAATGTAAACTTCAACATTTCCTAAATATCAGAAGTCCCGTTACTGAAGTGCAGTAGAGAGTTTTTTTTCTTCAAAAGAGAAATGGCAAACAAGACAAAGAATAATATTACTTTTTTTCTAACTAAATAACTTTTGAAAAATGTCTTTATAATAGTCCAGCATAGGTAATATTCATAGTTGTCTCAATAATTTGTTACACACTGAGGGACCAGTACTGAGCTGCAGCAGTTGTGAGGAGCAGCACTTTAGAGGAGAAAACTGAAAGTAAGCACTCGAGCTGTCACGAGTGTGGAGTAATGCTCTAGGAAAGTAAAAGTGACTGTGAGGTGCTGAAATGCCGTAATAACCCAATTTCAGGTTATTACAGCATTTCACAGGTATCTGAATTCTGACTAAGAAAGGGGGTCACCAGTAATTATATTTTTATATCCTTTTTGTTGGAGTCTATCTATCATGTCCTCCTGCACCCTATTAAATTCTAAAGGGTCCATGCAATTTCCCTAAGCCCTCACCATTTGGCCATAAAGAACTGAATCAATAAGTTTCCTTGGTTGGTAGCTTCTAGCGTGCAAAATTGAATCTTTATGTGTGGGTTTATGATAAAATTTCATTGCCAAACTGTTATTATCTTTATAAATCATAAGGTCCAAGTATGGTATTTCCTTCTTATCATATGTCATTGTAAAAACTAGATGATCCATGCACTCATTTAAATATTTGTCAAAAATTAATAATTCTTCTTCTGAACCTGTCCATATAACAATAATATCATGAATGGACCTCCTCCAGATTCTTGGTTTATTACTAAATTTATTCCTGATGTTAAAAATGTATTCCATCTCAAAACTGTTCATATATAAATTAGCATAGGATGGGGCCATACTAGACCCCATCGCAGTGCCCTTTATCTGTAAATAGAACTGTTTCTAAAACTTGAAATAGTTCTGTGTTAGTACTGTCTCTGCCATTTTAACTAGTAATTCATTTGTTGGTTTCTGTTCTGTACATAGACTATCCAATGTTCTTTTTAATACATCACATCCCTCCCTGTGTGGAATGGATGTATATAGGTCCTTCAAATCCCATGTAACCAGTAAACATCTCTCTCTGTCCAAATCAGATTCATTTTGTTCCTCTACTATCCTAATTATGTCTGTTGAGTCTTTTATATAAGATCTTGTTTGTTCAACCACATATTTTATATGATAATCAATAAAGATAGACAAGGGTTCGAGGACAGAATTGATCCCAGAGACTATAGGTTGGCCCGGCAATGTTCTTAGATTTTTATGTATTTTTGGCAGTATATAAAATAAGGGTATAGATGGTGTGTTTCTAAATAGGGCCCCTTTCTCCCATTCCCTGACCTCTCCTTTATCAAAGGCTCTAGTTATTAAATTATTTCCTAAGTTCTTAATTGTGTTTGGTGAATCAGTGTCTAGCTTAAGATAATTGTCTTGATTTTATTTATTTATTTATTTATTGGAGATTCGGAAATACCTTTGAGTCAGAGACTCCTTTACAAAGGTTCCACGTCACATATTTTACATATAGAGACAAACAGGTTACCTAGCAGTACATCAGTACATAGTCAGGTAGCTACAGGAGCAATTGTGAGGCTAACAGTGAAAAAACTAGGGAAAAGTTAGTGCAAACACACAATACAAATTGCACACAGATGTAGAGCTAGGCTAGGGGGTGGCAGGTTGTGGCAGGGAGGGTAGAGGAAACTGGCCACGGCCTTAGCCAGCCAGAATAGTGTGAGGTATTTCAGTGGCAATTGCAGTGGTTCAAGGACTGTAGGAGGTCTCTAAGAGCGGTTTTGAAGGGTCCAAGTCTGTTCTCTTTTGCAAGTGGGGTGGGCAGGCTGTTCAACCAGGAAGGGGCTCTGTAGCTGAAGGACCTTTGGAATTGGGAGGTACAGCAGTGGGGGACAGAGAGAAGTTGCTTTCCAGAGCTATGAGTATGTTTAAGTGTCAGGGCTGGTCTTATTAGTGGTGTGAGTCCTATGGGCCAGAGGCCTAGGGCGATTTTTTTTGCCATGAGGCAGGTGTGGAACCTAATCCTGTTGTCAAGGTTCAGCCAGTTGGTATCATTGTATAGAGAGCATGTGTGAGTTAGGCGGTCACAGCCCAGGGTGAGGTGACAGGCTTTAATTAGGGAGACACATAGTCTATGGAGGGCCGATGAGTTTGCCGCCCCATAGATGAGTAGGCCATAGTCTAGCAGGGAGAGGACAGAGGAGGAGACAGCAAGCCTCAATGCGTTTGGGGTAAAGCAGTGTTTGAGGTGATACAGGAGCCCAAGCCACACATTGAGGGCAGCAGATAGGAGGTGAATATGTTGGTAGAAAGTGAGTGCGGGGTCAAGGGTTAAACCTAGGTATCGGAAGGAGTCCACTTGCTCTGGGGGGTCAGGTTGGCAGTTCGTAATTGAGAGCAAAGTTCCTTTCTAGCATTGAGCGGGTACGAAAGAACATAACCTTAGTCTTGCTATAGTTCAGGATAAGACATTGAGAGGTGAACCATTTTTCAGCGCAACTAAAGGAGGAGGATTGAAGGGAGAGGTGGAGTTCAATCAATCAATCAAAATTTTTATTTGTAAAGCACTTTTCAATAAATCAAAGCGCTAGTACATAACAAGAATAAAACATCAACTATTATAAATAATGACAAAAAACAATAAAATGACCATAAAATAATCTATCCGAATGCTAGTGCAA
Organism: Neoceratodus forsteri; assembly: GCA_016271365.2. NCBI lineage: Eukaryota > Metazoa > Chordata > Ceratodontiformes > Ceratodontidae > Neoceratodus > Neoceratodus forsteri. The sequence continues at coordinate 999,458,027 of CM028133.1, forward strand.
ATAAGTGGCTTTTCAGGGGCCTCTTAAATGATTCCACGGACAGGCACTCTCTAATCTGATGAGGCAGAGAATTCCACAGGGTTGGGGCCTTAAAAGAAAAAGCCCTGACCCCAGATGATTGAAGACGAACCCTGGGAATCTCTAGCAATCCCTCGCCAGTGGAGTGGAGTGGGCGGAGAGGGTGGTAGGGACAAAGGAGATCTTGCAGGCAGTCCAGTCCCTGACCGTGTAGGGTCTTATAGGTAAGCAATGCAACCTTGAAGATGATTCTCCACCGCACTGGCAGCCAGTGCAGTTCGCGCAGCACAGGTGTGATATGGCAAGTTCTTGGTAACCCAGTCAACAACCTGGCTGCTGCATTCTGCACCAGCTGCAGGTGACAGAGATCCACCCCCGGCAACCCTAGATATAGAGCATTACAGTAATCAAGGTGAGAGGAAACAAAAGTGTGGACCAACACAGGAAGGTCATCACTGTGTTTTATCTGGGTGATATTCCTCAGACAGTAAAAGGAAGACTTGACAGTGGCTGATACCTGTGTCTTCAGCGTCAGCGCACTGTCAAAGATTACGCCCAGATTTCACACCTGTTCAGAAGGTCTCAACTGGGTACCCCCAATAAAAGACCAGAGGAGACCACAGGAGTCAACTTCTCTACATAATGACCCGGGTTCACAACCAACACCTCAGTCTTATCTGGATTTAACTTGAACCAATTCGCACTCATCCTGTCCTGAATCTCAGCGAGTCAGTTGTTAAAGACCGATACTGCGTCATTTTGTTCGGGTACAAGGGACATATAGAGTTGAGTATCATCTGCATAGCAGTGAAAACTCAGCCCATAATGCCTTATAATGTCTCCCAACGGCAGCATATACACCGTGAACAGCATGGGGGAAAGCACAGAGCCCTACGGCATCCCACAGGACAGAGCAAAGGGAGCGGAAGAAAAAATCCCTGAAACTACCCTTTGACTTCTGCCTGTGAGGACAGAGTGGAACCATCTGAGGACTGTCCCTGACAGTCCGCAGATGTCATAGGTGATCCAGCAACATCCCATGGTCCACAGTGTCAAACGCTGCAGAGATCAAGGAGAACCAAGATTGAACGCTCTTCTGATCTCTCGCTATTAGGAGATCATTAAGTACCCGAACTAATGCCGTCTTGGTACTGTGCCTCTTCCTGAAACTAGACTGGAGAGGATCATAGACTTCATGGGTGGTAAGAAAGTCATCGAGCTGCAACGTGACTACTTTCTCAATAACCTTTCCCAAAAAGGGCAGGTTAGAGATCGGTCTGTAGTTAGCGAGGCAGTCAGGGTCAAGTAAAGGTTTCTTCAAAAGGGGTGTCACGACAGCCTCCTTTAAAGACTCTGGGAACACCCCTTGATCCAAAGAACCCCAGATTATCCTCGCAAGGACTGGTCTGATCACATCCATGCACCCCACAAGGAGGTACGTAGGACCAGGATCCAAACTACAGCAAGTCGGTCGTAAGCCCTGGACAATCTTCATGATATCCATGATCGCTGGCTGGTCAAAATCTATCCAGGTAGACTGAGGGCATGTAACCCCGCATCGGTCACTGCAATGCTTATTTGAATGTATGCTGCGGATCTCCGACCTGATTGATGACACCTTATCCTCAAAGAACTGAGCAAACTCATCACACTGTATTTGTGAAAAAGCTCTCCAACCCTGCAGACAGGCAAAGGGTCAGAGTTGGAGGTATAGAGGACGGCATCATCCGCATAGAGGAGTAGGTTCCCGGAGCAGGTACTGGGGAGGGATTTAAGAAAGAGGCTAAACAGTAGTGGTCCAAGGACGGACCCTTGCAGATTTGGGGGTGCAGCCACTGTTGGGTGAATGCAGGGCACGCATCAGTAGGTGCGTCCCTCATTACCCAATCAGCCTGCATGCCAGTGCCACACCATGCATACATAATGGGGCAAGCACAATTAAGCAAGTGTCCGCTGCAATCCAAGCAAGCTCGTCATACACAGCGGTCCTTTGCTTGCCGTGCTCACCGACATTATGAGCATGGTCGGTGAGTGGGTGGCCACCTCACGTCTGCCGACATTGGGGGTGCCCAATCCCCCTGTTGGTAACCCCCACGCTGTCTTTGTGTGCCGATGAGGGAGCCCATGCCCCATCGGCATCACCCCCCAATTGTTGAATGCAGAGGGGGGTGCCCAATCCCCCTCGACTTGTGCCCCCGGCTTTCTTTGTTTGCCGATGGGGGTGCCCAATGCCCGTTGGCATTACTTCCCCCCTGTGTTGTGTGTAGATGAGGGTACCCAATCCCCCATTGGCTACTGACACCCCCAAAACAGGTGGCACACTGGGAGCCCACCCCAGCTTGCCAAATGCCCTGGAAAATGAAAACTGTCCCACGATGATTTCCCTGTTTTTTTATCACCCTGTAAAAGCGAAAACCGTCCCTCCCAGTAGTCTCAAGCCCCTCCCCACCACGCACCCACCCCACTGTGCACCCTGACTCCCCTCACCCCCCACCCCAAACTTACCTCCGAGTCTGGCAGCGATCTTCAGTGGACTGGGAACACGCCTGTACTCTTCAAAGCCGACCTGAACTAAGGAAATGCCAGTAAGCTGTATAATGGAATGAATAGGGTTTTTTCAACTTTGATACATATCTTGGGCATTTCTTGGAATTTTGGCACCAAATTTTCAACATGGGGTTTTTGGGGCCCTTCCTCATGAATTCTATCACTGTCATGGGGTTAATCTGCCTCAAAAGGTGATTTTGCAGTCACTGCGCGAAATCACCTTTCAGGACCAATTAACAAAATGACAGTGCCAGTGTTCATGAGATGGCCTCTCAAAAAGCCTATGTTCCAAATTTGGTAGGAAAAATCCAACAAATGCTTGTCTTATGAGCATGCGTTGCGCAATTGCTACGCAGGCTCATAACTTTGCGCATTCGCAATATTTTAATGCCAGATTTTCAGCATTGTCATTTTTGTACACCTCCTTGTGAACAGTACAGCTGTCATTTTCCACATCCTGCCCAAAATGTGTTTCCCCACGTCCGGTGCACAATAGCGCAGTCGCTGTGAGAAATCAGTGTTTATGCCGGATTATGAAAATGACAGTAACACAGTTCATGAGCAGAGGTCCTAAAATGCCTATGTTGAAAATTTGGTGATGATACTCCATAAAATGACTGTGTTACAAGCGTGTGTTGGCAGACTGCACGCACGCTCATACTGTCATGCATTTGTGATATTTTCACTCTGGATTTTCACCATTGCCATTTTTCCACACCCTTTGATGAACAGTACAGCCGTCATTTCACATATCCTGCCCAAAATGTGTTTTCGCACTTCTGGCGCAGAATAGCATGGTTGCTATGCGAAATCACTTCTTGGGACACTTTGAGGAAATAACAGTGACACTGTACATGAGCAGAGGTGCTAAAATGCATATGTTGAAAATTTGGGGCTGAACCATAAAATGGTAGTGTTGTGTCATGGCATTGCATATTTCATGCACCCCTTGTAACTTCGCAAATTTGGTATATTTACATGCCACACTTTCAACACTGGCATTTTTTTGCACCTCCTTATGAGCTGTGCAGCTGTCATTTTTCACATCCTGCCCAACATGTTTTCCCGCACTGCACTACCAAACATCCAAAGGGACACCCTAATGCCTGTCACTGTCTGCAGGGTGTGCGTGGGCTGGCATCAGTTCAATACTTGACTGCCATTCCTATGATGCATCTCTCTAACTCCTGCACTGCCAATGCCAGCAAGCCAACATTCAGCATTGAGAAATGCTTAATATTGTTTCTATATCCCTATTAACCAATGCTATGTATGTTTCTATAATATATGGTTTAGTGAATGGTATAAATTTTGATTTTAAATTTAGTTTCTTGCTTAAATGCATCATTTTCTCTTGTTCTGTAATGTTAATTTCCCTATCTGGTTGTGAATAAAAATAATATCTCAATTTCAGTTTTCTGTAAAACCGATTAAAAAGGTCTAGTTTTGTTTCAAATTCTTTAACTTTATCATGGGGACAAAAGGTAAGTCCCTTATTAAGTACACTTATTACCTCCTTTAGAAGAGGAAGCAAGAGGTCACACCACGCTCCACGAAATATTTAAGTAAGTACACATTTGTAAAAAAGTCAATTAATAAGAAACATTAAGAGAATCTTGTTATACCTCAGCCCTGAGATAAACGGATTTAAAAGAGTTTGTTTACATTATTTTTACAGATACTTTATAAAGAGAGGAAATACTGGTGAATAAATAAGATAAAATATGAATGAATAAAGACAATATTTAAACACTAGAAGGATGTATATGCTGTATCTTGATAGGGATAAACATTATGAACTGTAAGAATGAATTACATGGTCTTTAAATGGAATATTTAAGGACAATGGCCCAGATATTCAAAAGGGTTGTGCCATGGGCAATAGGGTTGCGTCAGCGCAAGTCTGAAAATGCGCCATTCTGTGATATTCAGTGGGAGGCAGATGCGCCCCCCAAATCACACTGCGCAAGAGTGCAATGATAATGAATGCATGCGCAACTGAAGGGGGAGGAACCATGCATAAATGGCATAGTGCGATATTCAACAACATGCACCGTGCGCAGTAGGGGAGCAAGCTGAAGTTGCATGATAGCGGAAATGAGCCACAATAAAAATGAACAAGAGAGAAGTGCAAGACGCAACAGGGAAGGCACATGTTGCTGAACCATAGCCAGCCACACAGGCAACACACACGCACAGGGTAGGACAGAGACAGAGCACCTGGAACCCACAGGAATAGGGAAGGTGTGGGGAGCCGCAGCCACAGTGCAGTGCAGAAGGGGGAAGTGCCACACAGCACTGAGACCACCACAGGAAGGTGTTCCCAGTGCAGGGGAAGTAGCAGCCAGGACAGATGGGGGAACAGAAACAGCTGCCGGGGAGAACACAAGCCAGGGACATGGCCAGTGCCACCATCCAGATGGAGGCAGTTATGAGGGGGTGAGAAGGCAGGCAGCAGGGGGGCGCGGCCATAGAAGGGGCCCATCGGTGGTATGCCCCCAACAGGTAGTACCGAGCCCATGCCAGCTTCGAGCTGTACACTGATACCAAGATCATGGGCTGGTACTGCATGAACCGGGCAATTCTAAGGTGGCTCCGTGAGCTGTGCAGTGATGTGATGCAGGCACCCACACGATGGAGCCATGCTCTGTCAGTGAAGACAAAATTGACAGCTTGCATGTGCCTGCTCACCACAGGTACCTTCCAGAGACCAACAAGGGATACAACAGGCATAACCCAGTCAGCTGCGTCATGCCTCCTCACCCAATTCCTCAGCGCACTGCTGCCACAAGCTGCGGAGTACATCTATTTCCCCAGCACACCAGCGGAGCGCACAGCAAGCATACAGAAGTTCCACAGGGTAGCACATATGCCTGGTGTGCTAGGGGCAATAGACTGCACCCATGTGGCCATCCACACACCACCTGGCCCTGAAGGGGCCACATACATTAATCGGAAGGGGTATGCAAGCATCAACTGCCAGTTGGTGTGCGATGCCAGGGGGCGCATAATCAATGTCTGTGCCACACACCCTGGGGGAGCACATGATGTCTTCATCTGGCACCAGTCTGCACTGTGCCACAGATTTGAGAGTGGGGACGTCCCAACTGGCCACTTAGTGGGTGAGTATGCAAACCACATGGAAAGACATGGAGCTTGGGAGGGGCATAGTCAGAGGTGACATGGGTATTGGCCTAGATGGCCCAAGGCAGGGCGATGCTGATCACCAAACTAACTTCCACCCTCTACACACAGATGACAGGGGATACCCACTCCATCCCTGGCTGCTCACACCATACTGGTGGCCCGCTACCCCATCGCAGCAACGCTACAATGAGGCACATGCCACCACACACAATGTCAATGAGCAGGTGTTTGGGATGCTGAAGGCACTTTTCTGTTGCCTGGACACATCTGGCAGTGCCCTACAGTACAGCTCCTCAAAGGTCTGTGGGCTATTCCTGGCCTGTTGCATCATGCACAACATGGCCAACGACTGTGGGATAGAAGTACAGGTCGAAGAGGGGAACAGTGATGGGGACGATGAGGACACTGGTGAAGATGGTGATGGGCAGCCTCCCCTTGGGCGACGGGACCCCCGACTGATCTGTCTGGCACAGCTGCACTGGGACACCATCACAAAGGAGCACTTCAGCCAACCCAGGTAAGTCATGGGGCCATGTGCAACCACCAGTGGCAAAGGCACAACCCACAAACACTCATGGACAAACACCAGGGGTGCATGTCGTCAAGGGAAGTGGCCGAGCATGGAACCGCACACGCCGCCAGGGATGGGTAAGGTCTAACACGACACTCGGTCACACACACACACACACACACACACACACACACACCTCACAAGACATGCACAAAGGGTAGGAGGCACGCCGACCCCGACTACCACCCCTAGCCACACACACAAGTCCACAGACCACCACACCCAGTGCCTGTCATTGTGCGTGTGTCGACGCTGGGCACCACTGCCCAGTTGCGGACAGTGCAACGCAGGCATCATCATGCACATGCCACAGTGTACAGCAGCTGGGAGGGTGTGCAGATGGAATGTGTGTGTACGTGCAGGGCTAGGTACCCCACCCATGCAATGCACGCTGAACAACACAATGCACACAGGGCAGCATCAGACAGTAGCCGTGCTGGGAGACAGGTCAGTCACACGCCACAGTGCCACGGCTGCCACGGCTGCATGGGCGGCCCCACCAAGACCCACCAGCAGTGACAGGCTGACCAATGGCCTCATGGGGTGGCACCGACGGTCCCCAAGGGGTTCCACTGCGTGAACATGACCGAGCTCGCACAGGGGTCTGCAGCACACCGAACATGCCTGCGCTAGGTGTGCTTGGGATGCCCACAGCTGAACCTGGTGTCGACAAGGAAGGTGCTGCACGATGCCAGAACGGGGGTGGACATTGCACTGTGCGGTGTCTGCGACGCATGGGCAAATAACTGTGTGCCCATTGTGGCCATGAAAGCTGTGATTGCCTGTGTCTGCCTGTCAATGGCAGCGGTCACATCCTCCCACAACCGGTCTATCCCTGCCAGGAGCAGAGTGGTGTCTCTGCTGCACCACTCCTCTGCCTGGCGCAGAGCCACAATGAGTGCATCCACCGCCATCACAAGCCGCACATGCTGATTGACAGATGCTTGGAGTATGTGGGTGTGCTCATCTAAGAGGTCATCTGCCTGATCAGCATGCTGTCCCTCATGGTGTTCCTGGCCCTGATGGTGGGCGCTGCACACCAGGGACAGGCCTGGGCATGTCCACAGGCGGTGCACTGATGCTGCCCCCTTGACACTGTTCCCCCATGGCCATTGGCTGAATGCTGATACTGCCCCTCCGGCTGCCGCTCTCCAGGGTTCAACGGTGCCACCGCAGTGGCCACAACAGCCTCACTGTCCTGGACACACACCAGTGCTGCCCCACTGGTGCAGACAGGCACAGGCTGGGACTGTGATGTCACGCAGGCCTCCACAGAGATACCACCCACAGCCATGCCCATGATGTCACCTGCTGTGTGGCCATCCTGTGGCCCACACGTATCACTGCCCATGACGTTAGCTCCATCATCATCGGTGACGGATCCGGCACCAGCCTGAGTATCAGCATTGTGACATCCATAGATGCTGGCACGCTGGGACATGGGCAGCACCTCCTCCGCACCTGCTCCACCAACATCAGTCCAGATATCCAGGCGGGTCCACTGTCACCCTGACCCCTCATATGCCTGTGGAGGTGGACGGGACCTCCTCCATCTCCATGCTACCGCCCTCAGTGGAGAAGCCCACCACTGCTGACCCATGTAGACACTCAGGAGCTGTAAGAGAAAAACAGTAGCATTGATGTGTGTGACCTACCCTGTCCCCCCATTGACAGACCAGGACCTACCATGCAGTGACGGGCTACCACCCATCTGGAATCCACCACCCGGAACACCCTCAATGGTGCAATGCTGCATGCTGCCAGCAACTCGCTCTTCTTGTGGGGGCAGGCGTTGCACCTCCAGCTGTCCCCCACCGGTCGCAGACTTTGCTGCCCTGATGGCAGCCACCTTCTCCTTAATTCTCCACCTGTCCATGCCCATCTTCTTTTTGCACTCCTGCTGGACCGTTGGTGGCTGCCATGCAGGTTGACAGCATGCGCCACTTCTTCCCATGCAGCAGCATGGGCCTGTGCTGTTCCCTGGCATCCGCTGAGCAGCGTCTCCTGGTCAAGGTAGGCCTCAAACAGGGCATCTGTTTCTGTCTTGGTGAAGTTCGGCCTCCTCTTCTTCCCACGTCTCTGTTCCTCTTCCTTCACCTCACGATCGGCCATTATTCCTCCTGTGAGAATGACAGGTGTTACCTGTGACTGTGCAGTCCCATGCATGTCCCAAACACCACAGTCCATACTCCCAAACAGCATGCAACTCACAACAATAGACTGCAGTAACTGACTATGGCCAGTGCAGCCCAATGTCAGTTTTATAGCGCAACACATGCAAATGAGGTGAGGCGCATTTTTAAGTGGATGCAAATGCAGTGACTGCTCCATTGAATGGCTGATTAGCTGATTTGCATATGCCAGCTGAATATCGCACTGTTGCACTTTGCGCAATTGTGTTGAACGTGCTGAGCCAAGGGTGCAGTTCTGTGACATGCGCAGTACACACCTAACTGCGCATGCTGGGGGTGATGATGCAGGCGCCTGCTGCGCTGCTGATGTGCTGTGTGTGGGAGACAATGCAGGGCACGGCCAGCATTATGCCAGTGGTGCTACTGCACTGTTCACATATATGGCGCTGTGGCACTGGGGCACCGTAGGAGCACTGGGGCCACAGCGCTGTAGGCCACTACAGGAGGTGGCACACAGGCACCCAATCGTGCTACACGCATTGGGTTCCAATCGCGCTGTGGCTGTCCGTACATGAGAGCCTTTGATGCTGTGCCCAACCTTTGCCCCCCTAGGCACCATGCATCAGGCATGGGTGTACCACTATCGTGCTGTTTGGCGACACACGATAGGGAATGGCAGCGCTGTACCGTGCAGCATCTGCACATGCCAGGACCGCACTGCCAAGCACCATTTTGAAACCAACTCTTTGCTGAGATGGCGCGAAGAAGGGCAGTGATGTGGAGCCAGGTGGAGCTTGCAAACCTGGTGGCCATTGTAGAGCCTCATGCTGGGGCTCTATATGGTGATGCACCCTTGGACAGGGCCAGAAGTGCAGTTTGGCAGGAGGTGGGTGATGCATTGGAGGAGGCCACTGGTATCAGGTACATGGCTGAGCAGTGTCGCCACCGGTACAGGGACCCAGACCTGCTTGCCTGCCTGTGGGCACATGTCAGGAGGGGCACAGTGCCATGGCCAGGTAGGTGCCCCATCCATACACTGTTATCGTCCATACGGGTATCACAGTTGCATGTGTCCAGCACATGGGGGGGCCATTCAGTGTTAGCCGTGGTGGTGGTATCGGGGTGTGGGGTGGATAGGTATGGCCATGTGGGATTGCACACACATGGGGGCAGGGGGACATTGCTACCGGATTGTACTGATGTTCCTCTCTCCATGTTTGCACCTTAGGCCCAGAAGAGCGACGGCTGGCGAGGGAGAGGAGGTGCCACCTGGAGGACCAGCAGAACAGGAGGGATGAAGGTCTGCAGTGGCGCAGGGACTAGCCTGACGATGGTGAGTGCCTTACATCCATGATTACTATTGCATGCTGTACACCACTGCCATGCACGCAACTTGTTACAGTCAGCACTGTCCAGTGGCACTGCATGTCTAGGAGTGCATCAATGGTGGTCCATGCATGCACCAGGCACATGGCTGTGCCACTGCCTTCACACCCCATAGCCAAGTCACTGTACAGCCACGGTGGTGCTGTGCAGGACATTGGCGGTGGGTGTGTGCAGTGGTCCACATGGCTGTGGCTGCCTGGGTAGGCAGGTCTTGTGAACATGGACACTGTGGGTGGTCGCACACCATCACAGGGGCATGGCACATAGCTATATGCCATGCACAATGGGTGGGCTGCAGGGGGCTGGACAGTCACACTTATTGACTCTGCTCCCTCGTCCTAGATGGATGGTGACTCCAGGTACTGGAATGGGGACTGCAGGAGCTGCTACAGGTGGCGAGGGTGACCTTGGAGCTCCTGCAATGCATGGACCACCACAGGGTGAGGAGGCGGAGGAGACATTGGCGCCATGTGGAGGAAGAATGGGACAGACGCTAGACCATCTATGCCCTTAATTACACCTTCCCTCCAGACCCACCCTAACACCCCTTCTTCCCTCTCCCATATGTTCACCCCAGCCCCTTACCCGCCCCCACCTGGTATGTGGCCCTTCCCCCCATTGTACATAGTTGTATATAGTTTTTGTATTACCTGTTTTAAATACATTTGTTTTGTTATGACAACTGTGGTGGTCTCTGATTTGCAGCAGGCTACAGGTGCTCAGCTGCAGTGGTGTGCATGGCATCAGGGGTGGTGCACGCATGGGTGTGTGTGTGTGTCCAGAAGGGAACCACCTATGGTGAGGGCAGGGGGATCAGTCACTGTCTGTGGTTTGTGTGTTGTTCTCTGTGCACTGGATGCCTGTGTGCAGTGGTCCATGGTACATGCGCTGTGTGCATGGCACTCCTGTCAGACCATCCATGGCCTGTGCAGCTGACACCCTTGCATGTCTGTGATATACATGGTCTGCTGGCATGTCAGTGGTGGCTGTCCATGCTGGATAACAACTGTACCTGGCACAATGCCAGGTTGCCTGCCATCACCAGTATGGTGCAGGTCTGCCTCTGGTGGCACTGTGGCCTCTGCTGTTGTTGTCCCCCCTCCATGCTGTCGCTTGTGTCTGTTGCAGGGGATGTGCTCCAGTGTCTGTCACGTGTGCTTCAGCAGCATGCTGGTGGCATACAGCTTCATGGTGCCTGCGCAGGGTGGCTGGCACACCTGTGCAATGTAGGGGTGCTGGCTGTGTGTACACATCAGCTGTGGCCACATGCCAGTGGCTTGGTTGACCCGCTACTGTGTCCCTGTGTTGGTGTGCCCTTGGGTATGGGTGGGTGTTTGTCCATGCACTGTGTTGCATCATGTGTGGTGCATGCTTCCATGCAACACTGTGTGTGTCTGTGCTGGCTGTTGTGGCCAGTGCTGGGACATGATGTGTCCTTGGGTAGGTGTGCAGGGTGCTGTACCACTGGTGGTGGGGTCTGGATCATGCCCTGTCACATGTGGGGTACCTTGTGTGGCAACGCATGGTTGGTCTCTCAGCTGTACCTCGGGGGGGGTGTGCAGGGTAGCACTGTGTATTCTGTTGTTGCATTGCTGTCTGCTGCCACCCGCAGCAGGGTGCACATGGTGAGGCTGCCTTGAATGGCTCTGTGGTGCACAGGGTTGCATTGTCACAGTGGGGGTGGTGGCATGTATGGGGTGTCCTGCACTGTTGGGTGCTACTCCTGGGAAGGGTGTATGTTGATCGTGGTGCAGGGTGTACTCTGCATTGGTGGGATAGTGTGGCACGGGGTGGTCGGCCCTATTTGTGTGCCAGTCACAGCTTGCCAGGGGGTGTGCTGGGGCACCATGGCCCGGCTGTGGGTTGGTTGCTGGTATCCAAGGGCTGGTGGTTATTCCAGCTCTTCCCCGGTTGTGCAGTGCATGGGGTGTGGGGGACAATGCCTGTTCTGCTGTGTGCTCCTCTGCCCATCTGTGGCATGGGTGGTGGGCCCCTGCATCCCTGGTTGTGCTGTTACATTGCTGCCCTGCTCCACGGGGCATCCCTGATTGCGCTATGGTGCATCTGGACTGCTCTGCTGAGCATCCCTTTTTGATCTATGGAGCATCAGATAATGTGCAACTTCACATCCCTGGCTGTGCTATGGCGCAAGTGGTGTGATATTCAGTCATGTGCTGTAGGCGCATCTTGACCTGCACAGTTTTTGAATATCGCACTTCTTGCACATGGGCACAGTGGACTTGCACTTGCTTCTGCTGTTATGCACTTTTTGGGCGCAGTTTGAATATCTGGGCCAATGTGCTTATTTAAGAAGGAAGGAATGTGAGACTACACAATATGATGGGACAGACATTGATAATTCAAATTTAAGAAAAAATGTACTATAAGTTTTTCTAGAATACTCAGAGAATGACGCTGATTTCAGTATTGTGATTAACTTACAAGGAAAATAAGAAGCTTAAGGCAAGTGTCTTGATAATGAAATATTGTTCAAGTAGAAAAATGAGATTTTTGGGTTGTGGCATATTCTAAACTTCTCTACTCATTCATTCCACAGAAAAAGTATTTGATTTAATTAAAGAGAAGGTGTTAAAGTAATGGCATAAACTAAATGGTAAGCTTTGATGGTTTTAGTTTTTCTATAAAACAAGTTAGAGATTTATAACAGAAAGGACAAAAGATTTTTGGTATTTTCTGTATTTTGTAAGGACACTGCAACAGGACAATATCAGCATTGTGGAAGGATTAACTCTGAAATGTTTGCTTTTGTTCTGTATACCATTGTATTTTTTTAAGTAAAGATTTGAAACTTATTACACAATTTATGGGTGAGTGGACTTTTTACAACCAATTTGGTAATATCCAGTTATTAGCATGTGATTGGTTAAGGCTCCTCCCCACTTACAGATATTTTCTTTATATTGAGGTTGGCTGAGCTGGTTAAACTTGCTTTCTGAAGTTTCCAGTGCATCGGCGAATGCGCATTCCAGAGGGCCAATGGCAGAATAATCACCTTTTCACATTTAGATGAAGATAAGCCTTATTATACAATGGCAAGAAAAAATCCTGATCTCTGATTGGTCAGTCTGGGACTGGACCCATGATGTTATCCCAGCACAACATCATGGCTGTAGTCTCAGCACTGTGCACCACTATGATGACTTCTTTTTTGCATCTTCTCTTAAGAAACAAAAATATTCTTCCATACTAACAAAAACATTCTTTAAAATTATTTTTTTTTATTCTGTATTACAACAAGCCATTGTATAATAGCAATAATGCCCTCCAGGGTGTGTGTTGTGCTGGGATAACATCACACCTCAGGTGGTTGGGCACGAGGCCGCAGGGCGAGTGTCAACTCTGGGGTGTGACGTTAACTCCAACTACTACACACCCTGTTGGGCATTATTGCTTAATTCTCACATTCAGAAGATGGTCAACATATAGCATACTGTGTATGGCTGTGTGGGGACTGTACTGTTGGACACCATAGCAATTTCTGGACTTTTTGCTGTAAATTCGGGACTTATTTAAGATTATACTACATTGAATTTTTATGAACTGGACAAGGTGACTGACAACAGATCAGTTCCTCTATCTATATCATACATGGATGAACAAAGAATTCTTAAAAACTTCAGAACAAATCGAGATTTTGGTGGAACCACCCTGTCAGACTCAGTTACAAACCAGTTTGAGTATCTCAAACAAAAACAGGTGAGGTTGGAATGGCACACACTCACCCTAACCCAATGTTTAAAGCACAAACATATTCCGAGGGGCCTTTGCATTTTTGTAGAGGCCATCCTCAGATATGTGGATGTTAACTTGGAGGTTAAGTGGGATGGGGTGCGGAACAGATGTTCAAAGGATTTTATGTTATTAATTGTTGAATCTATTACTAAGGAACTACAGAAAGTGGAAGGAGAACTAATAATTTATGGCAGAGAAATAAAGAATAAATACACAGTAGATGAGCTAAAAAGAGCATTTGGAAAAAGTGAATGAATCGGAGGAGGAATTAAAGGCCACCAAATTACATAAGCTTAAAAGAGATCTCAATGATTATAAAAATAATCAGGTATACACATACGCAAACAAGAAAATAGGGTTTATGAAAACTAATCAATATAATCTAGAGTCTGAATCGTCAGCAGCTAGCTCAGGGAGTGACACTTACATGTGGAGAATGCCATTCAGAGGGAGAAGAGCACATTATTCTGGGAGATTGGGGTTTCAGGGGAGGAGACGCTATCACCACCGAGGAAAGAGAGGGTATCAGTACACCAGAGAGGGAACAATGATGGATTTAATAGGAGAAGAACAGGAACCCAGACCATTAAGCACAATAGGAACAGGAAAAGATACAGGTACAACAGAAAAAAGAAAAGAAAAAATAACTCCAGGCTCCCCATTAGAAGCACGAACCACCAGAACAAAGATACTGAAAACATATTAATGCACAATATTTCTAAAAGAACTGACAGAGGAGGAAATAAGTGTACTTAGTAAGGGACTTACCTTTTGTCCCCATGATAAGTTTAATGAATTTGAAACAAAATTAGACCTTAATCAGTTTACAGCTAACTGAAATTGAGATTTTTTTTTGCCTCACAACCAGATAGGGAAATTAACATTACAGTACAAGAGAAAAGGATGCATTTAAGCAAGAAACTAAGTTTAAAATCCAAATTTATACCACCCCACTACACCACATATTATAGAAACATATATAGCATTGGTTAATAGGGATACAGAAACAATATTAACAAGCATTTGTCAATGCCGAATGTTGCTTGCTTCTATGTGCTGTTTAGGTATTTGGAAGTCATTGGAGTGCAAATATTGAAAATTTGCTAACTTACGAGCGTGTGTAGGAACTGCGCAACGCACGCTCGTAAAACAGTCATTTTTAGGAATTTCTTCACCAAATTTTCAACATAGCCATTTTTAAGACCTCTGCTCATGAACAATGTCACTGTGATTTTGTTAATGTGTCCCATACATTGAGTTTGCACACCGACTGCGCCATTGTGCGCTACATGGGCAGAAACACATTTTGGGCAGGATGTGAAAAATGACAGCTGTACTGCTCATAAAGAGGTGTGGTAAAATGGCAATGTTGAAAATCTGGAGTGAAAATATTGAAAATTTGCGAACTTACGAGCCTGCGTAGGAAATGCGCAACGCCCGCTCGTAAAACAGTCATTTTTAGGAATTTTTTCACCAAATTTTCAACATAGCCATTTTAAGACCTCTGCTCATGAACACTGTCACTGTGATTTTCTTAATTTGTCCCATACATTGATTTCACACCGACTGCGCCATTCTGCGCTACATGGGCGGAAACACATTTTGGGTGAGATGTGAAAAATGACAGCTGTACTACTCATAAGAAGGTGTGGTAAAATGGCAATGTTGAAAATCTGGAGTGAAAATATTGAAATTTCACGAACTTACGAGCCTGCGTAGGAACTGTGCAATGCACGCTCGTAAAACAGTCATTTTTTGGAATTTTTCCACCAAATTTTCAACATGGGGTTTGGGACCCCTTCTCATGAATGATGTCACTATCATGGTGGTATTCAGGCCCAAAGGGTGATTTTGCAGTCACTGCGCTTAAATCATCCTCTCGGCCCGAATAACGCCATGACAGTGACATCATTCATGAGAAGAAGGGTCCCAAAACCCATGTTGAAAAATTGGCGCAAAATTCCTAAATGCCTGAGATATGCAACAAAGTTGAAACCCCCTATCTAGGCCATTATACAGCTTACCCTCTCAGTTCGAGGTCGGCTTTGAAGAGTGCAGACGTGTTCCTGGTCCACCAAGATCATTGCACCGAGTCCAGAGGTAAGTATGGAGTGAGGGGGGTGGGGAGGCTGGTGCGCAGTGGTGGGTGCGGTTGTGGGGGTCGAGATGCTCCTCGGGACCGCTGCTTTTCAGGTTACAAAAAAGACGCCATGGGACCGCTTTCCGCACTGGGGTGGGCTCCCAGCATGGCACAAGGACATTGGGGAGTTCAGCAGATGGAGGATTGGGCACCCCATTGGCCAAAGGACTCATTGCCACGCTCGGTGGGCTCCCAGTGTGGCACCTACAACTGGGGGAAGAGAAGCAGCTCAGCCCGACGGGATTGGGCACCTGTTGGCTACACAGTAGGTGCAGGCGCACTTCGCATGTGGGGGAGCCACGCTCAGTGGGCTTCTTATCTCTGCTCACTGAAGCGTAGCTCCCCCTTTCAACTGTATGCCACTGCATTTTGGAGCGTGTCATAGACAGCTCCAAATGCATTGGCTTACAGGGGCCGCGCCTGCCAGCTCACTGACTGAATTGCAGGAGGAGGTGACACACCTCCGAAATCTCCGATGATGGCACTATGTTTCTTGCACATGCGTGCAAGCAACATAAAAATGGAAAGAAGCACTGACAGAAGGTCTAAATTTAACCTAAAAGCTAAGGAGTGTGGGGCTCTGAGGAATCTTGAAAATGATAGAAATATAATTATTAAGAGTGCAGACAAAGGAGATGTGATTGTAATTTTGGACTGTATACAATACAAACAGATATGCATGGACCTCTTGAAAAATCAAGACAATTATCTTAAGTAAGACACTGATCCAACAAACACAATTAAGGACTTAGGAAATATTTTAATAACTAGAGCCTTTGATAAAGGAGAGATCATGGAATGGGAGAAGGGGGCCCTATTTTGAAACACACCATTTATACCCTTACTTTATATACTGCCAAAATACATAAACATCTAAGAACACCGCCAGGCCGACCTACAGTCTCTGGGATCAATTCTGTCCTAGAACCCATGTCTATCTTTATCGATTATATATAAAATCTATTGTTGAACAAACAACGTCTTATATAAAAGACTCAACAGACATATTTAGGATAGTTTAGGAACAAAATGAATCTGATTTGGTCATAGAGAGATGTTTACTGGTTACATGGGTTTTGAAGGACCTATATACATCCATTCCACCCAGGGAAGGATGTGATGTATTAAAAAGAACACTGGATATTCTACGTACAGAACAGAAACCAACAAATGAATTACTAGTTAAAATGGCAGAGACAGTACTAACACAGAACTATTTCAAGTTCGAGAAACAGTTCTATTTACAGATAAAGGGCACTGTGATGGGGTCTAGCATGACCCCATGCTATACTAATTTATGTATGAACAGTTTTGAGATAGAATAAGTTTTTAACATCAGGAATAAATTTAGTAATAAACTGAGAATCTGGAGGAGGTTCATTCATGATATTATTGCTATATGGACAGGTTCAGAAGAATTATAAATTTTTGACAAATATTTAAACAACTGCACAGATCATCTAGTTTTTATAATGACATATGATAAGAAGGAATTACCATACTTGGACTTTATTTGGCAACAAAATTATATCATAAACCCACTAATAAAGATTCAGTTTTGCACATTAGAAGCTACCATCCAAGGAAACGTATTGATTCAATTCCCTAAGCCCAATGGTGAGGGCTAAGAGAAATTGCGCAGACCTTTTAGAATTTAACATGGTACAGGAGGACATGATAGATTCCAACAAAGAGGATATAAAAATATAAGATTACAAAAGGCAGTAGGGAAAATAGGGACAGAAGACAGAAAAGACTTATAAGGGATGAACAGTAGGAAGCAGGATACAATGGGAAATAGAATAATACTGGCAACAACTCATAATGATATATTTCCTTTGATCAGGAACATCACGTCTAAACACTGGGAAGTATTGAAAATGACCCCCATAGGGATGGAAGTTTTTAGACAACTGTCATTAGTAGTGGCAAAAATAAATAAGACACTTGGGAACAGATTAGTGAAAACAGAGTATAAAATACCAGAAACAAAACCACAACACTTTTTGGGTGCCATTGATCTGCAGGCAATCTTTCGCTGTGGTCACTGTATACACTGTCATAACACAGATAAAATTAAAATGATCAGGAACACAGGGAGAGATGAAGATATACAAATTAAACAGCTTATTAACAGCAAAAAATCAAAAAGCATGTATTTTTTACATACTAAAAGTAAAAAAAAAAATACAAACAATGCATTTGAAATGAAAACAAATAACAGTATAATTCTGGAACAGGTTCCTGAATATAAGTATCTGAGTATCGGGATAGATCAAGGACTAGCTTTTGAATATCAAATCAACAAAATAGTTAGAAGACTAAATAGTAGACTGGGAACACTAAGAAAAACAGGATACTTTCTAAATGATAAAATGAGAGAGTGCATCGTGAACCAATTATTAGTTCTAATTCTGGACTGTGTAATATAAATATACAGTTTTGCTAAGGCGTCGATGTGATATATCACTTGTTGGCAAGATTTGCATCAAGATTAAATAACTGGACCCACTATTGCATATTATATGAAAATCTGGAATGGTTCATATTAAAAAGTAAACAAACATGGCCTGGGTAAACCTGACCAAAAAAGTACTAAAAACCATCAAGTCTTTTTATTTGTATGAGAAATTAAAGAAAACCGAACACTCACATGATCTGAGAAAAACCAAAAAGTTGAGAGAATATAAAATAGAGACACCTAATAGTAGGTATGGTAAAATGATTTCTCATATGCTGCCATGAACATTTGGAATGAACTTAAAGTTCAAACGAGAAGTCCAAATGAAAGTATGAAAAGTTTCAATGCAGCATTGAAGCAAGGATTTGCAGTGAGATACATATGCTTTGAGTAAAATAAATAATATTATTAGAAATATCAACTGCTTATAAGAAGTGACATAAATGTATCTATATATGTATGTCTAGTTGGGCTGACACCCTCCCCCATGCCTGTGTAATAGACACGTTTCTGTCTTTGTCATGTTAATGCATACATTTAAAAGATATGAGCATTTTAAATGAGATGTTTTTATGGATCTGGACTATAGTTAACTGACATATGCATCTTGTATTGTAAATGATAAAATTGCTAAGTGTTTGTCTAATTACTAAGTATTGGTAATATGCTGAAATGTCTGCTTAACCTAGAATACAAACTTCAACATCTGTAACATGTTATACTTTTTATAACAGGAACACCTTTAAAATAGGTTTTGTCCTAATGGTGAAATGATAGTACTGTCGTGTATTTCTGTCTAAAAATAAAGCATTTTACTACTACTAATACAACAAAAGGAATGAGGAGGTAAAGCTGGAGATCAGGTTGGGTCTGCAGCTTTTATAATAGGCAGGGAATATGGGCAGACTAGATGGGCTTAGTGGTCCTTATCTGCCATCAGTTTCTATGTTTCAATGATAACACCTGCAATGAGAGGTAGATGAAAGGAAAGAATAAACATGTTTTAATGTTTTGCTAGAAAAAAGGTAGAGGCACCTACTGCTATAATAAGAAAGGAGTCACCAGTGTGAAGTGTAAACAACAGTGTAACTAATTTACCATCACAGCAAACAGGAAGTCCTTGCTGGAGGAGGAGGCTATTGTATGACCCCCCTTAGCCTCTCACCAGTGGAGGGGGCTTTTGCCCATTGCCCACAAGAAGGTGGGACAGAGAAGAGCTGACCAAGCCCTGGGTTAGAGGAGGCAGCTTCGTGGCTGGAAGGACCTATCAATGGGGAATCACTAAGTGGGGATGGCCCAGGCCACTCAGCTGGGGAGGGGCCTGGCAGTGTTTAAAGCAAGTGGTTCAGGAGAGCTTCTCCTTCTTTGCATCACTCGCCCAGAACAACAACTGAAGAACTTTGCACTGCCAAAGGAATATGCCCCTCAGGTAAGCCTTATGCCCATTGCAGCCTTGTTGCTCACCATGCCTGTGGCCCTGGCTCCCTTGTCCTTGGTGGTCATCCCTGTCCTGGGGTACCTCTCCGCTCCAGTGGCAATTTGGACCTCCTCCTGTTTTCACTGTACGGCACCTGCCACCATGGCACATTCTTTCCATTGCACCTGTTTCACTCCACCCTGCTGCCTTGGCCCCTGGTTGTACCACCCCACCCCACCCCCTTGCACTGTTTTCAATCCTGGCCATCCCTTCCAGTCTCTGCGTCCTCTGCTTGCTGCTTTTGTTCCACTTTCCCTCCTGATTTTTCTTTCAGTGCTCCCTTCTTCTCAGAACAGGGACTTCTCCAGTTGCTGTGGTTTTTGTTGCCACTGGGAGGTTCTTCCAACCTTCCACCCCTCTCCTTTGTTTGTTGTGGGTCTCCCCTCCCCTGGCGACCTGCTCTTCAGCTCTCCTACTGACATTACCTCTATTTTTCTGTACCTGTTTTCTTCTTTTTCCCTGGTCTCTATATCCTCATGCCTCCCTATCATGGGCCTTTTTGGGCTCACCACGTAGGTGCCGGTATCTTTTCTGTTGTTTCCATTGTGATTAACTCTAGTTCATGCCAGAGTCTGGTGAAATTTTTCCCTCATTGTTCCTGTTCCTTTTTGTCTCACTTGCTGCAGCAGATAGCTCCCCTTGTTTAGTGAAAGCACATCTCTGCCCCCAGCTCTTTGCCACCCTGGCGCTTCCCTTCCGCCTGCTCCTCATCATTGGTAGGCCCTGTCCCCATCTTGAGTCATGTAGCTTTGCACCATCCTCGTGTTGGTGTGTTCTTTCTGGACATGGGCAGTTGGTCCATTTATTTCTTTTTAAAAGAAGCAAATAAAATACAACAAATACATTGGAATAGGACATTTGTGCTACCTCATCCCTCTCTCTCTCTGTCCCTGTGTTTTCCCACTGCTTTTTCTGCTCCTGGCTACCCACTTCCATTTTCTCCTCCTTTGTTCTGTGGCTACAAGGCTAGCTCTTCTCCTCTCTGCCTTGATGTGTCTGCTATTCTGGCCTGCGGTTTCAGGCACACATCCTTTACGCCAGCCCAGCATCTTACCTGGCCTTCAACCCAAGGCCTAGATCCCCCCCCAAAAAAGGAAACAAACAAATAAAAGAGAATGGGAGGGAGCAGTTTTGAACTTTTAAAGTGGAGCTATGATGAAACTAGATAGATATGGGGTGACTGGAGCCGTCAGGCTATTTGCTAGGTTTAAAAAAAAAAGGAAAAAGGGAAACAATGTAACTATATAATGATTTCTCAATATACAGCTGTGGTTAGGGGAGTCTCTGCTTACCTTTCGGCAGTCTTTGTGGATTTACTCAACATTGCCTCATCTTGATCACAACATGTTAGATCAATTTTAAAGTACATTGGGACCCAGCAGATAATTCTGGGCTGTGCTGCATTGTGTTCTCTTGTTGCTTTCAAACAGCTTTGAGTTAGTCTTTTTAGAATTGATGGTGCAATTTATAATTGGCTTGTATATAAATGAATTTGATAGTATAAATGCAAATTTAATTTCGCTCGAATTGAGTCACGTTACCCAATTTTGATAAAATATATATGAATTGGGCCCCAGAGGATAATTTGGTACCGCACTGCATAGTGTTTGGTTGTGGCTTTTTGAACAACTTTGCATGCCTTTTAGAATTAGTGGTGTAATTTATAAATGGGCTTGTACGTAAATTAATTTAATATGAAAAAAATTCACATGGATTGAGCCACGTGACCAACTTTTGATAAATACGCAAGTGCTGTTAGTTCTAAAGAAGCAGTTCCAGGGGCACAGTAAATGGGCATACACAAAAGTCACTTGATACAGTGCAGCAATTACTTATGGTGAAAGCAAACTAAACACATGTGGGGACAACATCCTCGGTGGTTTGGATGGATTTCATTGTTTTTTGTTCAAATTCACAGGTAGGTAATGAGGGGCAGCTTTTGGCAGGTTGGGTTTCCTGCTAGGTTGTTTCCCACTCGTTAGGCTTTGTTGAGATAATAGATCATTTAAAAAAAGGGATAGGAACACTTTGGACTATTTAATGGGTAAATAATTGGGAATGCTACACTCTGAAGAATTGTCTCCCAATGGAGCTGGAGGGCAGGTGGTTATTGCATCATGCTTACTTTCAAAAATCAACAATCGTATTTTTAGGGTTGTTATATCTTAGTACTGATTTGCCTCAGAAATTTCTACATTATAATATGGCAACTTCTCATGCTCATCAGGTGCAGAGAAGTCAGGTGCCCCCTGATTCTCCTGCCACTTGGACAATGGGTCAGGACCAGGCTTTGCGATACACCTTACAGTGTCTTAAGGACATTGGAGGTCCTGATTGTATGCTTGTGGTATCTAGACTTCAACCAGGCTTCCAGGTCACCAACTTTGAGGGCAACCAGAGCTTGGGAATGGCTATTACAAATGAGATTAAGCAAGTGTTGGCCATGGGGACAGAGGGAGAAAAGCGACAGCCAAAAATGCAAAGACAGCCTTCTGCTCACCTTTTGGAGTCAGTCACACAAAGCAGAGCAGGTAGAAGAAAAGGGCAAGATTGGCCAGCGAAGCACAGAACCCAGGCAGCAGTGGAAGACAGCAGACAGAGGAATGAAGCTGACCAGCCTGGAGGTGAGAGATCTTCCATGGAGGATCAAGTGCAGCAGCTGTCCACACCAGAGAACATGGGGAACAAGCCCATGACTTCACCAGTAGAAGGAATACAATCTGGTGAGTATGAGAGGAACCACGAGAGTGATGCTCCAGTGGAAACAGTGAGGTCAGAGTCAGGGAGCAAGGCTGGACTGTCTAGTGAGGGCTTGGTTAGTCAAACAATGGGGTCACACCCTCAAAATATGTGAGCTGGAGACAGAACTTGAGGAAGATGGCAAGGGAACTGACTGCAAACCAGTAGGAAAAATTCAGGCTGCTGCACGAGGGGGGCAGTTTGGCAGATTCCCACTACCAGCTATACCCAAGTTATTAGGGTGGAGGCCCAAGGTGCCCGTGATGCACAAGTGCAACCGGGTGGTGATCCACATAGCCAGGGTGCCTCATGAGGGGTGCACAGGGATACACAGATGATGGCAGGCATCATGAACCCATTAGGTGTGGCTGCAACTGAAAAGGGAGGTGGGGCAGCCAATAAGAATGTACAAAGATTGCCATTTCCAGGTGGGGCAGATGTTAACAATGGGGCAGCAGTGGGGCCCACTGGTATTGAGTAATATGCCTATACCCTTCAATATGACAGGTATGGGGGGATGTGCCAATTAACCAGCTCTACAGCACAATCCCAGTAATCCCAAACTGGACAATGTTACCCTGGGTCAATGTGGAGCCAAGGGATGCAGATGTGGCCAAATACCTACAAGAATGTAGGTGGACTACTAGCAGGCATGGGAGCCACCATGAACCCATGGGGGCCATGGGGCATGGCTCAGCTAACACTCCCCAAAGTGGGATGGGTCCTGGGGATGGATGTGAGCAAGTAATACCTGCATAAGCATGGGGGGGACTTGCAGACATCCACAGGGCACTCAGTCCAGGGTGTTCCCATCAGACGTGGAGCAAGATCAAACTTGGAGTGGTTCCCCAGCACAAGGGTGACTTTATAAGATGATTTAGGCATGTTGATAGAGATACCCTCACCAGTGGCCAACAGCCAGCTAGATTCTGCCAGTATCAGAATGGTGCCACCCCATTCAGACGTATTTGATGTAGGAACCCCTATGGTAGCTACTGCACAGCTCACCCAGGCAGCAGCAAATGCAGTAATGACAATGGCCTCTACCATGTCTTGACAAGGGGGCATTCTGGTGCAAGGGGCTGCAGTCCAGTCAGGTGCAAGCCACTTGATGGCTGGGGGCACAGCTGGGGAGGGCTGTGGGTTGGCCACTACCACAGCCACAGCTAGCCTGCTTCTGATGGTAGCAGTGGGCAGTGGCATGACAGAGAACATCAAAGGGCAGAACAGTTGGGCTTACGCTGGGGTTGATGTCCCATGGGGGAATCATTTATCAGATGCAGTCGGGGAGAAGATTTGGAATGGGGAATTCACTGACATGTACTCTTTGTTACATTGTGAGCTCCCGGAGGAGAGCAAGACAAAAAGTGGAAGAAAGAGAGGCCTAAGACACCCAGAGTCCCCATCACATTTGAGAAATGGGCTGCCATCTTTGATATATTTATGTTGGTATATGGGATGAAGTACCTGGATAAACTGATTTCTCTGCTCAAGTATAGGGCCATCAGATTTGCCTATCTATCATTTGATGATTATGCATGGTTAAAATATGAAGAGCAATTTCACCTCAAGATGGCACGGCAGCCCAATCTTAAATGGGAACAAATATACATAGACCTATGGGTACAATACATGATGAGGGGAGGCCCAATGTGGTCACCTACACAGACAGTGGGCATGTTATCAACAGGCAGGCAGGGGGGCCATAAAAGAGAACAGAAGAGGGCAACTAAGAAGGGGTGCTATGACTACAACAAGGGAAAGTGTTTTTGTTCCTTTTGTAAATGCAGCCACATCTGTAGAAGTTATGGGGTGACCACCAGGTCTCAGATTGTAACCATCAGGAAAGCAGAGGGCAGGGTAACAATGGAACTGGAGGAGAAAAAGGACAACAGGGGTCTGGGAAGTCTAGCAAGATTGCCAGTCAGGCTGGACCATATGTGTACCTGGCTCTCCCATTACCCCAATAAGAAGGTAGCTCACTACTTAACCAAAGGTTTTAAGCATGGTTTCAGGATCCCTTACAAAGGACCATGCATGGCTACAACAGCCTGCAGCCTAAAATCTGCAATGTTACTTCCCGACATAATCCAGCAAAAGGTTACAAAGGGGCCATGGCAGGTGGAAGTGGGGGGCACTAGTAGTAGGTGGTGCTACTGGTGGGGGTTCTTCCATGCAACCACTACCTCCTGCATCAGGAAGGGGACTACTTGCATGATATAATGTGCTCCTGTTCAGACAAGGGGTGCCATCACGCATCCCTACCCCCACACACTTTCGTCTCTGTCCACCAAAGGCACCTCTCTCCATTTAACTCTCTCTCTCTCTCTTTCTCTCTCTCACATGCAGCACACACATACACACACACACACACACACACAAACACACAAATAAAAGGAACAATTAACTACTGTTCTGAAAAAAGATGCACAACTC
Source organism: Neoceratodus forsteri (assembly GCA_016271365.2). Taxonomy (NCBI): domain Eukaryota; kingdom Metazoa; phylum Chordata; order Ceratodontiformes; family Ceratodontidae; genus Neoceratodus; species Neoceratodus forsteri. The sequence continues at coordinate 999,482,834 of CM028133.1, forward strand.
AACACAAGAGGTAATCAAAATATAAAAAAAACACAGCTAATTAACAAAAAAGTCAAATGGTTATCAGATTCAAGCAATATATTTCTCTCTCCTCTATCACAAAACCTCTGTCTCCCACACTAGGTAAGTAGAAAGTGAAAGTCTTTCACTCTCTTACCTGATTAACTTCTTCCCTGATCCATGTGACCTACAGACTGTAACACATGTGATCTGTGGACTGTTTCAATTATGACTCACTTCACCTTACACAGAAAAAAATGCAGAGTGAATGCGATGTGAGCATAACGCAAAGTCATTATGAGGCAAAGTCATCATGAGGCGAAGTGTGTGTGATTCCATGGGTACTTCACGTAGTGTCTGATGATGCAGAGTGAGTGACTTCGCCCTAATTACACTGATGTAATTAAACTTCACTGCATCTCTAGCAATATTCATTATTGTTATCCAAATTTTTAACATAGTAATTTATTTACAGCAACAGCTCCTGCCCAAAATGTGTTTTTGTGTCCCAAAAGTTAATTTTGTGGTCTCTGCACAAAAGCACCTTTTAGGCAGGAGTTAAATATTTTCCCTCCCTGTCTTCATGAGGCAAAATCATAGCAAAGCTATCTTAAAAATGTGGTGTACAAATATTACAAATCTACAAATTTATGAGCCTACTTTTTTTGCTAACACAGGCTCGTAACTTTGGTAATTTTAATTTTTTTAAACCCAAATTCCTCACCTGCAGCCCTATCAGCTCTGGCCAGAGTTTGTATTTTCTTAATATCTTCTTACTTAACATTGTGTAATATCTATGATTATGTTTGTAGATTACTGATGATACTACCAGAGTTTATAATCAACATGATGAAGTCAATGCCAAAAATCTTCTTGAATATGCTCCAGCTATAACATTTGTACATTTTCCTTCATAATCATTGAACAATAACCCATTATAAAAAACATTGCCCTTGTGAATTACTTACAGTTTATTTTTAGAAATCATTTTAGACTGAACATTTAAAAAAATAATATTTTAAAGAATCTTGTCCATATAACAAACTGACAAACAAATATTTGGAACAAGACATCAACACATATATACATACAGAATAATACATAGGTAGGTGTGCCTCATGAGAATTATAGAAACACCTGAGGTGTGGGATGCTATGTAAACAGTGAGAACAAAGCTTGAGGGGTTTAGAAAAGCAAAGTACATCAAGGGCATGTACAAATTTCAAATTGTTTGCACACCTATCCATATGTTGTTTTAATATAATTGCTGGGTGTGTTGTTTTTTTTTTGCATAGAGAATTTATGTGGAAATGTGGAATAATGCGGCCAGAAGATGGTGCTGCTGTTTACAATTTCAGTGTTGTGGCTCAAGTTGTAACTTTGTTGGCTCCCTGTCTCTCCATCTCTGTCCCTGTTTCTAATCTTGTCTTTATTTTGTACAGTGTGTGTGGAAGCCAAAGTGTTTGGGTTAGGGCAGGGTAGCAGTACCTGATAGTACTATGGAAAAGCTTGGTCAGATAGATATGTGGTTTTACCTGCGTATACCTTTTGCATTTTTTTCTTTGCCATGATTGCAAACCAGGATATAACAAAGAACGAAAGTGTAATACCCCTGAGCAACTGAACTCCCCTACAGCTGAGGTTAGAAAGTTATCTAAATTACAGCCTGTAATTTACAGCCATGAGAAGGAGAAACAATAATTGTGTAATGCTTTTCTGTGCTTTGTTTTATTATTATAACTCTATCTGCTAAGGGGCCAGTGATGGGTTGTGGAAATGTTATTTACAATTGTTACCAGCGGCAAAAGTAACTGACCTTGAGAAGTAGTATAATCCTTTTGTCTTGTATTGACAAACCTCTGGTCAGTTTACAAGGGAGCATCAAAGAGCCGAAGGTCTTTCATGTCAGGAAATTGTCCTAGCCATGCAGCCACCCCTGGATATGGCAGGCATGGCTCAGAAAAATGAGAAGATTTCTGAGTCTACTAAATCCAAGATTCCAGTTTAGGCTAGCTCTCTAGAGAGGTGGTACCTCATGGAGACAAAAACAATTGCCAGACCCATGATGTAAGAGTGGCATACACTATTTAATGATGCATCATGGGGGACTGGCAGCTTAAGGCTTTTGAGGATTTGCCAGACCATAGCTACTGACTTGCGTGTTGCAACTTTGTACTTGACATCACCTATGAGTTGATGTCTGTCACCCATGGCTAACTAAAGTTGTCCTGTGTGGTAAGAAATCCCTCTACTTTGCTAAGAGTTAAGAAGCTATAGGAAGGTGTTTGTATATATGTTTCTTTTGCTGTGTGCCAACCATTTCTTTCTAATTGTTGTAGTAATCCTGTAATTTCCACAGTCTTTGTGTAATGTGATATTGTATAGATTGTGTAAATACTGTGAAGTAATAAATATTATATTTATATACGTCATGCCTCTGTGACTGAATCTTTTGGGGGACTAGTTAACTGATGGTACTGACAAATCCATGAACTGGCTCGAAAGGGTTATGAAGGTTACAGTTACCGTGTTCTAGAAGTAAAGTGTTTCTCAGGAGTGAGTGACACAGAAAGGCCATTTGCCCTTAGCCAAAGGAGCAGTGAACTGTGTGAGCAATGGCTCTGGTAAGATACAGACCAAGAAAATCCACAGGTAAGAGAATAATTTCTGAGTGAAAGCAGCTACTGAGGTGTCTATTCAGATGTGGAAGGCTAAGAAAGCTGACAACCTGTTGCAGACTGCATCCTTAGTGCAGACATTTGACAAACTGATGACAATGGTGTGGATTTATCACAGAGCAGAATATTACATAAGGGAGCACAGTGCACACTACTACCAATTGTTTTTGTTTTTAGCATGAGTAATTAGAGAGAAGACATTATGTCAGGATTGCACGAAAAGCACACTTTGCTAAACTTGAAATAATTGAGCAAAAGGACAGTAGTAGGTGATGAAGAAAGCCAATCAATCAAGGGCAGAACTCATAAATAACCTTACAAAAAGTGACCAGGGATGCACTGTAAAACTGGTCACTGCTGGCTGTAGACATGAGACAGAGGCTGGAGAGCATGAAAGTTAGCTAGAGCTGGGAACTGAGGCAGCTTTCCAGGTACAAAGGTTGAAACTGGAGCTTGCCCTCATTCAGGCACCATGTATCATGCCACTTCAACAACTATGTTGTTGAAGTGTGGCACAGCAACACACTCAATATCGAAAGGTGAAATTTTGCCTTCCGACATTGAGCGTATTTCTGCAGGGAGCAGATGCAGCTGGAAGCAGAGAAGCAAATGAAAGAGCAACAGTATGAGATACAGATGAAGAAACATGTGCATGAGAGACAGATAGAGGTTCTGCACCAGAGGACACCACCTCAAATTATGAGTAATGGCATGAGGGGGTTGACCCAAGAAGCCATAATTAATTCAAAAAGGTTTCACAGATATCATGATTGGGATTATCTTTATTTGTTTTTAAACTTTTTTGAGAGAATTGCCACTGCTTATAACTAAAGCATTACAAGCTTGTTGCCGAAACTGACAATGAGGGGTTCATGGAAGATGATAAAGGGAAAAATGGCTTGCTAAAGCATGCTAACTCCTGAGAACTATAGACAAAAATTTAGCGGGTTAAGAAAGGCACTGGGAGATAGCTATGGTGAAATGTGTGCACAGTTAAGTCATTTGTTAGAATGCTGGCTACAGAGTGTATAAGCTTGATCTGTAGTGGAAACAAAAGATTTACTTTTTCTTGAGCAGTCACTAGAAACTGTAACTGAGGAATTGAGACTATGGTTATTGGATAGAACTCTGAGCTCTGTGAGGAAGGCAGCCAAGAGAACTGTTCAGTTCATATTCAACCAACCATTCTCTTATCATAAACATAATGCAGGAGGGACAATGGTGATGTTAAGGGTACCCAGTGGGTAACCCAAAGGCAGCCTGCATGTGTCGACCCAAAATAGAAGCCATGTGGTTTCAGAGGTAGAGTCAGGGGAATGCAGGTGTTCTGGCCACTTGTCTTATGATTGTCTGAAAAACAACAAAAGGGGCTAGTGCAGCAGGATGGGGCAGTTCAGAGACTTCACTACAAATAGTGGCCTCTATACGAGTGCAGTATCTCCTAAATGCACTGCACATATGCACCCAGTCATGGTGAATGAATTAGAAACCCAGGGATTGAGGAACACAGGGGCCTCCATTTCTATTGTGAGACAGGGTTTTATTTAAGAGAACTGATCCTACCTTCCCAGTTTTCTTAGATTAGAGGGGTTAAGGGTCCAGTGTTCTCAGTATCAATAGCCCAGAGCTTCCTAAGCTGGGAAGGTGATCAGGTCTTATGGGAGGTGAACATTGTACCAGATCTGCCCATGGATGTGATTATGGGGAATGACTTCAATAGCAGGGCCAGTATTGTATTTGTCACTACCCACAGCAAGGCACGGAAACAGGTTTCTAAAGGAAGTAGAAGCTAAAGGACATCATGGGAGCAGCAGTTCTAAAGCACAGATGCAGACAGAGGAGATTCCAGCCATGAACAGCTGTCCCATAGGAGTGTATATTTTGGGGAAGGTCAGGCATGGAGATCTGGGAAGAGCTCAGCAAGCTGAGTTATCCCTCCAGAGACTGAGGGAGTTTATTTATTTAGCTTTTGTTAACCAGGTAAGTGCACTAGCCATAAAATGACTATTTTCAGGCACGACCAGGGAGAGTACAGACATGCAGAAACTTAACAGGATAACAATTTATAAGTGCTTTACATACAATGAGTTAAAGTGGATACAATATATCAGAGACATACAGAGTAGACCATTCATAAGTTCATAGGTGCCTACCTATGCAATGAATAGAGAGGACCTTGGACAATAAATTATCAGGTGACATATCACATAAACAGAACAAGGTACACAAAAACAGGTAATACAACAGGAAGAAATAACCATTGAGAGCAGGGGCTGTTATTAAGGAAAAGGTCGGTAAGTAAGGAAAAGGGGAGCAAGCCATGTAATTAGATTATCTGAGTATATGTAAGTGTAAAGGAGATGCCTGCAGTGCAAGATTGTATATAGGCAGGGAAAGGGAACCAGGACAGGCTAAGGCAGTAAGAGGGTTATATAGAGGTGAGGAAATACTATTGTATGGCAAGAGACATCAGTCATTAGGTAGGGTGAAAGCAGGAACAGGTATCAGCAATCAGCAGATTTGAGCGCAATTTTCTCTTAAAGCATGTGTGGGAGCTAGAAAGTCTAATGTCGAGGGGAAGGGAATTCCACAGCTGTGGAGCCGCATGCTCAAATGCAACAGTTCATTTCCTAGTGCGGCACCTCGGTAAATTCAGAAAGGATTTATCAGCTGATCGTAGACAATGGAGTGTGTCCTGCAGAACAAGCATAGCTGCAAAACACCTAAGGATTTGATTTCAAATTATCGAATCAATAAGAGAGCCAAGGTAGTATTTCCTGCTACCTAATGAAGAGAGCCAACCAAGGTCATTATAAAGTTGACAGTGGTGTTTAAGCCAAGGAGTAGAAGAGGCATAACTACATATGTTGTTATACATAATATCCCATCAGAGTAGGTCAGTTTTATGAGCAGCCCTAAATAAGGAAGCCCCATAGGTTAGGTTGGGGAGCAGAATCCCCCTCGCAATGGACATTTAGCCAATGGCATGAGCATATAACTTGTCTTATATGCAACACCCAGTTTGGAGTTGACAGCTCTGCAAACAGACTATACATGAAGATTAAGATCAAGAGATTGATCTAGCAGGATGCCCAGGTACTTGAAAGAGGTCACACATTCCAGTAATTGACCTTCTAAGTCTGCACCATCAGTGCTGTTGTGCAAGCCTGGAGCTTTGGGGCCGATCCAAGCAGCATGGCTTTAGTTTTGCTAGTGTTGACAACCAGTTTGTGGTCGTATAGCCAGTTTTGGATATTGTTAAAGTCAGAGGAAAGGGCTGTATTGATAGTGTCTATATTAGTAGAACTTGTACAGATGACAAGACAACAGCATATAGAATAGCAGAGCAGGATTTTAGAGCAGCTGCAATTTTATTTATATAAAGAAAGAAAAGGAGGGGCCCTAGGATGGAGCCTTGAGGTACGCCACTGTGGAAGGTGGTAGCCACCAGTGTGGAAGTGTGGAAGCCACCAGTGTGGAAGGTGGCACTCTAAGTTTTAGGAAAAGGTAGGCATACTGGGAGAATTGGCTCCTGTACTGTAGGTGGGTTTAGATCTGTGACTGGTCATCGACAAAAAGTTTGTTGAAGGACAGGACAGCGAAACTGTCATGTTGACCACTTTTTGCAGTTGGCATACAGTTTCCATGTCACTTACATGTTTTCTTTGGGGAGCTTCACCCTGCAAACTCCCCACATGGGGTGGCTGTACCCCTTGCACCCCACACTAAATATAATCAACTCGGAATTAGAGCTGATTGGGCAGTGCAAGCTCCCCGAATACAGTGCCAGGGTCCAGCACTGACACTACAGGGACCTGGCACTGTAGCCGCTGTAGTGTCAGTCAATGTCGAAGTTTCATCATCAAAGGTGAATACAAGTGGGTTCATAAGGGAGGACCAAAGGAAGGGGCACTCTGGCAGATAGTAGTTCCTAGGGAGTAGGGGAAGCAGATTCTGGCCTTAGCCCATGACATACCATTTTCTGTACACTTAGGGATCAGACATAAAGAAAGGTCGTTGACTAACTATTGTTACTGTCCCAGTATTTTTAAAGACATTGCAAACTACTGCTAGATTTCTCCACAGTGTCATAGGGTAGGAAAGGTTGTGGACAAGACTAAAGTGGCTTAAATTCCTCTGCCTATTATTGAATAGCAGTTCAGCTGAATTGCCATGGATATTGTGGGGCCAGTTAGCATGCCAAATTTTACCTGCAAGTGGTGTATCTTGGTGGATGCAGATTATGCCACAAGGTACCCATAGTTGGGGCCCTTCGAACTTTTGGGGATATTTAGTCAGGTGGATTTTCCCCAGAAGATTCTGTCAGACAACTTAATGTCTGATTTGATGACTAGTATTTGGGAAAAATGTGTAGTGAGCAGCTCGGTCCTCCCTATACTATCCTCAGACTAATAGTCTAGTTGACCAATTTAATGCATCTCTTAAGGTCATGTTGAGAACATTTGCCTACCAGCATGCTAGATAGTGGGACAAGTACTTACCTTGTCTCTTATTTGCAAACAGGGAAGTCTCCCAGGAGTCCACAGTGTTCTCTCCTTCAAACTTTTATTTGGCCATAGGGTGATGGTCCCCCTTCATTTGGTAAGGGCAACCTCCATTGTTCCAGGCCCTTTCCTCCTTTTGACGCAAAAAGAGACTGACACTACAGCAGGAAGGATGGAATTGGAGGTGGGGGAAGAAGGAAAAGGAAGGGGAGAGCAGAAGGAGGGGGAGGTGAGTGAGGTCACAAGAAGGGGGACGGACTCATGAGATCATGAGGCTGTCAGAAAGCAGGTGGGTAAGAAGGACCAATAAGAGGGAGGAATAACCAGGGAGGGGCAGAGCAAAGGAGGTTTAAAAGGAGAGCACAGAGGGGCTCTGCCACTTTCTGCTAGGTTCTTAGGTGAGTATTTTTGAGACCCACCCACTGCCCTGGGAAAAAGGCAAAAGGAAGAAAGGGAAGGTTGGAAGGAAAGACTGGATAGGAGAAAGAGAAAAAGCAAGATGGGGGGGTAGAAAACAACATAAGGGGTAGCAGAAACTGGAAAAGAAGGGTATGGACACCTGGGTAAGTGGACATAAAAGGGGGAGCAGGAATTGGACCTGCTCAGAAAAGAAGGGGAGGCTAAGACCAGCTCGGGTTTACACCAGGGAAGGAATGGAAGAAGACTCCCTCGGGTTTTTGACACCTGGGGGAGAGAAGACAAAAAGAAATCAAAGCTTGTAATAAAAGGATTGGAATAAAAATGTGGACATAAGACAGAAAGAAACAGAAGGAACTCAATATGGTAAAATGTATATAGTTATACTTTTAGTGGAATAATAATAAAAGGCTTTGCCGACCGAGCAGTCAAACCTACAATATGGAGTGTGAGGCCTCTTTTGTGGAAAAAGGGGGGATCTGGAACAAAAACATTTAAGGTGACAGAAAGTCTCCTTTTAGTGTGTAAAGATGCTTAGATGCATTCTTATTCATATGCTAGCAACCTGAAAGTAAAGAGATATAAATTATAAAAGGCATGTCAGAAATGGACAATGTCATACTTAAGGAAATTCTTATACCCTCACTTACTTATATATCCTTCCACCACAGCACGGTCCTTGCCATTCTCTACATGGATCGGTGATAACAACCTAACTCATCAGATAAGAGAACACCACTGATGAGAATGCCCTGCCTGTTGGACCCTAGATTTGTTGTCTTGTTACAACATTTTCAGACTTCAAAGCAATGCGTAAGAGAAAACTAATAACTATACTGTTAACAGTGGGGAAGAAACCATTCATCAGAAGGTGTTTAACGGATATGGAAACTAGACTTGTGGAATGAACAGACTTGGCAATACAAATCCATGGCATGGAAAATGTAACAAGCCTCTGCAATTCCCATTTGCAAGTCTTTAACAACATATGGACAGCCTGGATACATTATAGCAGGGGATTCAGCTTTTTTTCTGTAAACACATCAATTATACCTAATAGCATAATGCTTTGGAATCCCACACATGCCTCAACTTTTATTCAGTAATTACATCCTACTACCATGTATTCAGGGTTTAGTTTTTTTTTCAGTTGTGCTGCATATATACATAAAAAGTTAAGAATACATTGTAGTGCAACTACTTATTCCAGAAATGACTAATGACTGCCCCATTGGTTCCCTGTCATGGCTAACCTACAGTTGTAGGTTTACAACCATAATAGTATCATCATGACTGACCCTAGTATGGTAACACTTGAATATATTTGGGTATGCATTGCTGTGTTTGTGAATGTAACACAACAGTGCATTTCTTTTGAATGAATTTAGGTGCTGGTGAATGGTAAGTGACTCTCAACAACATTGGATGTTGCACTATGTTCCCCCTAGAGCAAATTACAGTGTGTGATTCAAACACATTTTGATAAACTTTGTGATAGTGGATGGTGGGGGACTGCTAGCCTTGTTGGTTGAGATGAAATGTTTATCCGCTGGGCCAGTTGCAATAGTTGCCACTGCACACTGAAGCGTTTGGTAATGGTGAAAGGAGACAAACTGTCATCACTGTTGACAGGGCCCCACCATTTAACCCAAGTGCTAATTACAGTGTATGCCCAGTCACACTGTGATATACTTAGTGATGGTGAAAGGTGAAGGACTGACAGCACCATTGACTGAGGTACTCTATGTAACCTTTGGGCAGGTCACAGTGCAGGCCACACCACAGTGATGCACCTAGTAAAGGTGATGAAGTGCCATCAGTGTTGTTGTCTAGGACACCCTGGTTAACCTCATTGCCAATTACTGTGATATTTCTACATAAATGGGATGCAATAATGGACTGTGAATGGTTACAGACTACCATCACTGTTGATTGAGGTAATCTAGTTGTGCTCCATTAAACTGTGATGTACTTAGTGATAGTGAAAGATGAGAGAATGCCAACACAGTTGATTGTTCCTCCTATATATTATTAACAACTGTATTTAATATACTGTTCTGAAGCTCTAGCCTGATATTGGTCACCTGCATTGAAGTGCACTGCATTTGGCACCCAGGTTCAGCATGACATGAACTGTCTGTCCATTGACATTAACACTTCCCCCTGCTGTCCCATTTGTAGATCCTCTCTGATCCATTAGTAGCTATCATTCATCTACACCCCCATCAGTGACCATTCTCCTCCAAACAGCAATGTCAATAATTCTCCCCATGCCCCTCAACACCACAAAAGTCACAATTATCATGTCCTGAGCTACACAAATACATAGATATCCTAGCCAGAGCCAACACAAAGAACTCGTCAGGAGACCCCAAGCCTCACAGAATCCAGGTAACCATGCAATAAGCTCCTAGGCCACCACATCACAAGGCCCTATGCACCTAAAAACTTTCTGTTTGAGGCCACAAGTACTACGAAACCCATGAAGCTATTCAACAAGCCCCACAAAAATTCAATTTGCCACACAATCAAATGGTGAAAAGACATCAGCCACTTACACATCCAGTCTCAATTCTACAGTCCAACCAAACAATCATGTACCAAGCTATATGGCATGCAAGCAATCCATCAACATACTCCATTCACAATATCATTCCAGTAAAATGCAGTACTTGACCAAATAGCCCTTAATCCGTATACCAGTGAAACAACGAAATTCAGACAATGAAGACCATTACAGTGACAACTTCGAATGATTTCGATGTTGTAGCCGTAATGGTTCTTGTTCTGAAATGTCACCATTTTTGTCATGTTTGGCCCCCATTTTGATAAAACTCTGACTCTGGGTTTATAATATAGAAAAGGGGGGGTGCTGCCCCCCTCCAAAAAAAAACAAATGTCTGTCAGGCAAAATTTTGCCTGTCGACCTTGTGGATTTCGACAAGCCGCATTTCAACAACTTCATTGTCAGTGTGGCTTGGTGGAAGCCCCTTAACCCTAATCACCCAAACACTCAGTCTCCTGTTTCCCAGCCATCCAGTAAATCAGAGTCTGTGAAAGGGTAGTCTCAGGCATTGTAATGAGCTAAGTGATGATGAAAGGTGACACCATCAGTACTGCTGGCTACCGTTGTTCACTCTGATTAACTGTAGTGACAGTCACAGAGCAGGTTGTAACACAATGTGATGTAACTGGTCACAGTAAAAGGCAATATACCACTCCTGTTTCCTCTAGCTATACTCCCACTTTACTAACTCTCCAGGTTGCTGTACTGTCACCAGTTCCCCTCTTTCCACTTGCTTTTCTCAAACTACATAGTCCCCTTCACTCTTGTTGTACTCCTACTACCATTCATCATCACTTTTGTTGTACTCCCATTACAGCCCCTCTTCCCACTTGCTATACTCCCAACATCACCCCTCTTTCCACTTGATATACCTCCTCTACTGTCCCTCTTCCCACTTACTGAACTACAATTACAACCACTATTAACACTTGTTGTATTCAAACAGGCACCCATCATCCCACTTGCTGTACTCCTTCCATTACCCGTGTTAACCATCAAAACACCATTGCAACACCCTACATCAGGCTAAAATCACATTGCCAGGCCCAATGGCCCCCCAGAAGCCCAGTCTCATACCAAACTTAACCTCAAAAACCTATTGCCATGACACACCCAATCACAAATCAAAGACACCCCATCACAAGGCCCCACACCACAAACACCATGTTGCCAGTCCCACAGAATGCCATATGCCTCTCTCAAATAACCCTTCCAAAACCTTGTTGCCTGGCACCAAACCTCAAAACCAGCTCACTATTTTCCCAACTCCCCACAGACAATCAGGAATTATACCACTAAAACTCAATCTCCACACTACAGTTGAGTGATGAGGCATGACCAGGGGTTAGATTAACAGTCTTTTAATCACCGCCTAGGAGCATAACGTGGCACAAGGTGCAGCCAAGTGCCATATTGTGCTTAGGGGTCATTAATTGACTTTTAATATAACTCCTGGGAGTGCCTTCTTGCTTTATAAAAAAATTTATTTCAAAAGAAACATGTTAGAAGTCTACCTTGTGAATGTTCTCCTCAATGAGAGGGAGATTTTGAATAGAACAATTCATCCACCAGCTGATTAACAATTTTGGTTCGGCACTTTTGCATCAGGCACTCTGTTTAACCACAGGGTCAGTTTCAGTGCATACTCTACCACAATGTGGTGTAACAGTGTAGTGGATCCTGTACTATAACTATACATGCAGTTAAACAGTGTGCCGCAGCCAGCAGTGCACATTTCACTGGCAGTAATTACATCTCAGTATGGAAGAGTAAGAACTGCACCTGGCACTGTGGTCAAGCAGTGTGCTTCACTGGTAATTGTTGACAGATCTTCAACTTTCACCATCAGTGAGCACAACAGTGAGGTGCAGGTGGCATTGTACTGTAACTGGCCCTGTGTTTAAATGGAGTGCCTCAGCCAACAGTCCTGGTAGTTCTTTACCTTTCACCATCACTAAACCTGTCACTGTTGAAATGGGACCTGCACTTGTTTTGGCACTGCAGTTCAACAAGAACTACAGCAAACAGTTCCTGCAATCTTTTTGTCCCCCCCCCCCCCAATTGTTTAACCAGGAGTAGCACACTAAGCTGAAAGCTTCTTTACAGGTGCGACCTGGGAGCACAGGGAAGTTAAATGACTTGCTCAGGGTCACACAGTATGCAAGTGGGGGCTGTGGGATTCAAACCCAGGTGTCCAGATTTGCAGTTCAGAGCCTTAAACCACTGTGATATACTGCCTCACCTTAAACTGTCATTAAGAACATCATAGTACTGAGCATGACAGTTGAGAGAATGCTTGCATTGTTGGCAGTGACACACTGTTTAACAACAGTTACAATTACAGTTCAGGCTCTGTCACACTGTAATGTGTTTATTGTCAGTAGAAGTTAAAGGTTTGCAGGCATTGATGGTGGACTTTTAACCACAGTGCCAGTTACTGTGCAGGCTACATCACACTGTAATGTGTTTAGTGATAGTGAAAGGTGAGGGACAGTCAGCATTTTGCCTGGGGCACTCTGTTTCATCACAGAGTCAGTGACAGTCCATGCTCCCCTACAGTATAATGTAACACACACCACATTTACATGTCAGGAAGTAATCAGATATCTGAAGAAATCAGATAATTTGAAAACCTGATTGAGTTTTCTGCAGTGCTGTTTACATGCAGTCTCTCTGATTAAATTTGATTCAGTGCAACTGTTTACATGTCTGAGAGTAATCTGGTTTGATTTACATGGGCTTCAATTGTAACATGACTATTCTGTCTACATTATACTGTGTACTGCATACTTAGGATTCAGACAAAAGGCATTTTGTCCACAAAAAAGTAGGAGTACAGTTCTTACCTTCAGCTACCTCACACCCCAACCTCTGCCCCACAGGTAATCCTACTCTTGCAATGCCCTACAGCTAGTACCCAATATTCTAATGTGGAACTACACCACCCCAATGTCTGTCTCACAACTACCCCCACTCTGGCATTCCTCTCATAATTACCTAATATTCTGCCCTGTAACTACCCCACCCAAATATCTGCCCACAGATACCATAACTCTAGAGACATTCTCACAGCTTCCCAATATTCTGTCCTGTAACTGCCCACACCCTGTTACATGGCACACAACTACCCTCACTCTTCCATCACTAATGCATCTGCACAATATTCTGCCCTTCATCTGTCACTTGCCACAATATCTGCCCTACAACTACCCTAGTGTAGTAAGATTGCTACAGCTACCCACTATTCTGCCCCACAATTACCAAACACCACATTGTCTGCCACACAGCTACCAACACCCTAGTAACACTATAGAAGCCAACTCATATTTTGCCCTGCAACTATCCCATCCCCCAATACCTATCCAACAACTACCAGAACCATTCTCAGTGTCCCAATATTTACCTTGCAACTACCATACACCGTAATATCTTCCCTAACTACCCCACTGTAGTAACTCTCATAGCTACCCAATATTCTGCCCTGCAATTACTTCTCACCACAATGTCTGATGCACAGCTACCCCTACTCTAGTCATTTTTTAACTACCCCATTTTTTGTCCTGCAACTTCCCTACATCCCAATATTTAACCCACAACCCCTGATGTAGTAACCTTTTTGCAGTTATCCAATATTCTGCTTTGCAAATACCACTACCCAACATCTGCTCCAGAACTACCACAACTCTAGTTATTACACATTCTCAGTAACCCAATATTCTGCCCTGCAACTATCCTACAATGTAATATCTGCCCCAAAACTACCCCACAGCAGTAACACTTTCAAAACTACCAATATACTACCTTGCAACTACACCCACTACATTTTGTGCCCCACAGCTACCCTCACTCTATTCACACCATTGCAGCTACCCAATATTCTGCCGTGCAACTACCACACACCCCAATACTTGCCCCACAACTACCCCACCCTTGTAGTTATTCAGTATTCTGTCTTGCAAATACCTCACTACCCAATATTGATCCCACAACTACCCATCCTCTAGTAACACAGTGACCTAGTATTCTTTCCTGCAACTACCCCAAACCCAAATATCTGCCCCATCTTCCCCACTCTAGTAACACTCTCAACTAGTCAATATTCTTCCCTACTACTACACCACAAAATAATATCTGCCCCACTGCTACTCTCACTGTAGTAACACTTCTGCAGTTACCAAATAGTCTGCCATGCAACTACCCACACCTTAATATCTTCCCCACCTTGGGTTGGCCGTCTAGTGCAATTGTAGCACTACGGCTAGTGATGCTGGTGACCCAGGTTCAGGAATGAGCCCAGGGAGTTGGAGGGCTGGCTGGGGAAAAAGTTTGAGCATCTGTGGGACTGCTTGCCTTCTCCTGGGAGGGGAAGTGGGGTAAGGCTCGGCACTTGACTGATACAATGGCATGTACTGTAAGTGCCTTACAAACAGATAAAAGAAAGAATAAATTAAAGGCCATAGCTGGAATTTGAAGCAATATCCTTCTGTATTCCATTCCGCTGCTCTACCAGTTATGCCACCCAAGCAGCTGGAAACCTGGGGCCTGATTTTAAAATGATCAGGACTGGCACAAGGAACTTGTGTCAAGGAGACATGACGCAAAGGGCTCCTTGAACCACACCTTGTGCCAGTCCTGATTTTAGAAGGCACTCTGCACCACTGGGGAGACTGCCTGCACCAACCAGGCTTGCACCATCCTTGCAATGGCCACACCAGTGCAACATGGCAGAAGAGGTCTTGCCCTGGGGAGGTGATGCAATATCTTCTAAAGTTGGATTTTACAAGCCTCTCCATGGGCATATGGAGCCTGGGTCTGGTGTAACCCACTGTGCACCACTCCCAGAGACATAGCTGGATAGGGAGTGATCCTGTGCCCCCCCCCCAAGGAAGGAGCCCTCAGAGTCCCTGACACCTGTCAGACCACTGCTAGAGGGGCAGGTGGCCATGGCAGCTATGAGCCTTGGAACCCTTGTACCGAATAGTGGTGCTTCTGCATCTGCACCCCCACAGACCTGCACTGCAGGTAGTGGTCATGTTCTTTTCACCAGTTGGGGGCAGATGCCACCCCCTCTCCTAATCAGGCTTCCTGACACCCCCAATGAGCCAGGACATGCCCCGGATGACCCACCAGCCACCAAGAAGACTGGCCCTTACTACTGTAAGCCATTTCCTCATGCACTGGTTTTGCGGTGCAGCTGTCATCTTGCAGCAAAACTGGGGACTTTGGCACTTGGACCCACTTTTTGAAGAATCAGGTGCAGGGTCCCTGTTGCACCTGGGTTTGGAACAGCCAGCGATTCTCAGCACCATTTGTCGATCTACCAGTGCCTTTTAAAATCATATTCCTAAGGCCGGCCTGGTGGAACTGAGGGTTCAGGTGATGGATGCCACACCTCACGCTACATCGGCAACCTGGAGATCTCAGGTCACTGGGGTGCCAGTACAGGAGGGGGTGGGAACAGGATAGAGAGTTGGCTCTCCTCTCCCAGGTATTGGGGGGGGCTGCCTGCCTGTAATCCTGCCATCACCAAATGGAGGTTTGGTGCCAGTGCAGGTGGTTAATGGCACAACTGGAAGTGAGGGTTATCCTGAATGGCATGCATTTGTGCTATGTTGAGGAAGCAGGGGTGTAGGGGCTGGTAGAAAACCTGTAAAAACCCAGAAACTGTATATGGAAAAAAAAATCATGTCCCTGGCACTCTAAGAGAAATCCCTTCATTCTCCAATGCACAACCTGGTGCTACACAACTTTTAATAATTTTCACCCGCCTCCCCAGCAGTGTGGCCCTGACATACAACCCTCATTCTACTACCCAAAGAGGCAGAACCATATTAATAAAAGTGGTGATTCTGTGGCATCAGTGGTGGGTGGATACTGGTACTGTCATACTCGCAGGAGTGATGGTTTTCAGACTATTTATTCTCTTAACTCACTGACCAAAGACTATGCCATTTGGCCAAGCACTCTAACTGGTGGATGGTGGCTAAGATCTGGTGGTCACCCATGACATCAAGGATGTCACCGCTTCCCACCATAGGATGCACTCCACCCAAGCATCAGAGTACACATCACCCCCCCACCACCTGGATCAGGACATGATGCTTGCACATTGTGTCCCACACCAACTGGCCCATGATATGGGAGTCAGGATCAGGATATGAACCTGTGTCTCCCATAGGATGGGTAAGTGCAACACACATCACCCCATCACCCTCCCTGTGGAACAGGGCATGATGCTTCCACAGTGCATCCCATACTTCACTGGCCAAGGACAAGGAAGTCAGGTTCAGGGTACAAACCCATGTTTCCCATGGGGTTGTGCAGTGGAGCACCCATAATCCTCCCTTGGGTTCAGAACTTGATGTCTCTGCATTGTAACCTACAACAGATTGACCGAGAGCAAGGAATTTGGGTTCTGGCTATAAGCTTATGTTTCTCATGGGGTAGTGCAGGGTAGGACACATCACAATGGATCAGGATATGTATGCCTCTTTTTTGCACCCACACCATGCTGGCCCAGGACAGGGGAGTCTGCATAGGCTGCAAACCTGTGCATTGGAGCATGTATATCCTCTCCCTGGTATCAGGATATGATGCCTCTGCATTGTGCCACACCACGCTGGCCCAGGACAGGGTAGTCCACTCAAGCTGCAAACCTATGCATTGGAGCATGTATCATCCTCTCCCTGGGATCAGAAGGACAGGATGCCTCTGCATTGTGCCCCACACTCCACTGGCCTACCTGGGAAAGGAGAGTCCAGCTCAGTATACTAAGCTGTGTTTCCCTAGGAAAGGTGCAGTACAACACTAACTAATGTCACCTGGACAGACAATAGCCTCCCTGTTGTGGCCAATACTTTGCAGCTACTTCTTACATTTGGCTGGGTGTACACTAAAGAAAGAAATCCTGGTGCAGCCTTACTTTCCGTATCTGTGCCCAGTAGTGCAGTCCTTCTGGGTAGTCCTGAATGATTTTTGCTCACACAGTGCTGATAGGTTTGCTCACCTGGCTCACCCAAAGCTGGCTATCTACTAGAACCAGGGAGCACAAATCTAATCTGCTGCTGGTTTCTTTTAAAGTCATCTCAGCTGCATGCCTACTTTCTGTCAGACATGTAGTGAAAGTAAATAATTTGCTTTCCCAGCCCCTATGAAGTGGCCAAATGGAGCTGAGCAGTGTGACAGTAAAGCATCCCTCTTTTGTTTTTTTAATTTTCTGTGGCTGGAATTGCACTGATATCCTAACGTAATTGGTCTCCTAGCCCCCACAGAGTGGACAAAGTTGGCTGGGAAGCATGGAAAACTAATTGCATTTTTTTATATTTATCTGCAACCAGAAAAGCACTGATAATGTAACTTGTTTGCTGCCCTGGCCCCTATAAAGTATTCAAATGGGTCTGGGAACGTTAAAACAAGCAAGTAATTTTTATTCTGGCAGCATGTCCAATGTCTGCTTCTGGAGTTGCACTGATGGTCCAATCTGTGAAGCTGACTGGCACAGAGCCTGAACCAGTAAGTCCTGGTCACTGCAGTGCCTTCTGTTTGAATCATTTGGTCTCCATGTCTCTCTGCCACAAGGACCACGCAATAGTGGTGGGGAGCAAAGCAAGACAAGGAGGACTGTTGTTACAGTTAAAGGATAAGGTTGGGGGGTGGTAATTATTTTAATTTGTTGGACCACTGGACTACCAGGTAAAAATATTTGGAGGAGACAGGAATACCAGTAGAAGTGGATACATGGCAATGGATGAGCCACAAGGAACTGATACCATTTTGGGGTGCTTATGAGGGGTGATTTAAGCAATATACCATGACAAGATGTGGGTATATGACAGGATTTACCATGCCATGAGTAGTTTGGTCATGAGGCTGCAGAAAAAGTGAGTAAACCACACCAGAAGGGGTAAATCCTGCCATATGCTCACACCATGGAGTGGTATATTGTGATTATATAATGTCCCCCTTCAGTTTTTGAAAAAACAAAAAGAAAAAAGTATATTTTTTTGTCATTTTACACCTTTTTTTATTTATTGTTGTGCTGGAAAAAAAAAATAGTTCCCCGTTGATAACCAGAATACAGTAGATTGAGAGGCAATATCAACTCAGCCCTATCTTGTAAACGATGACTGGCATGGAATCTGAAAAATTTGTTTGTTTGTTTTACTTCAGTAAGGAGCTGCAGTGGGCAAAAGTGTTAACAGCATTGAGGATTTTTATTTTTCTCTCTGATGATGTAAGACTTCGGGCTGCAATGTGTAGTGAGGAGCGTAGTTCAGCACATAGATTTCATCGGAACAGACAGCTGCTGTACCTAACAGTCTGTTTCCGGGTGCCGTCACTCTTGAAGATCAATTTTTTTTTTTTATAATTCTGACTAAATTATTTTTTTTTTAAATGGGGACATTAAGAGATTTATTTAGTGTGTAACAGCATTCAGTGAGTTTTCCAGCTATAATGATTTGGGGGTATCGGAAAGTACTGTAGCACAGGTGACAATGAAACACAAAATAAAAAAAGGTGAGCTATGAAGAACTGGTTACCAAGAAACTAGCTAAAGAAAAAAACTCGGGGGGTGGCAACACAGTTTTGATTAGGTTTCATCTCGCTGATTGCCACTGTTTATCTGAGATGCCACTTGGTGAGACGGCTTGCCTTCTGTTGCTGCCTTTTCCAGTCTTGTGCTGGTGATGGTTGGAGTGATTTTAGGGATAGTTCTTTATGTGGCAGATTGGCAGCTGGCACATTTTTGTGTTGCTACGCTGGAGGATTTGCAACACTGGAAAGGTGCCAGCCAGCCAATCAGAAAGCAGCATTTATGCTGTATTGACTTGGCCATTGTATAATGTCAGATTTAGTGGGCAATAGTCTGAAAGATTATTGCCCAGTCTAGTGAACTACTGGCCGGTTCTAGTTTGAAACTAGTCAATGGTCCAAAAACCTTTACTGTCAAGTGACT
Source organism: Neoceratodus forsteri (assembly GCA_016271365.2). Taxonomy (NCBI): domain Eukaryota; kingdom Metazoa; phylum Chordata; order Ceratodontiformes; family Ceratodontidae; genus Neoceratodus; species Neoceratodus forsteri. The sequence goes on from CM028133.1 coordinate 999,501,956, forward strand.
GGCTCAGGACTAATCAGAGATCAGGATTTTTTTTTTATTTTAAAAAACATTTTTTGAAATGTGGTCTTCTTTCAGGCAATTTAACCAATATATAAAACAGTCTCATCTACATAAACTTCCATGTTGACTTGTACATGTAATCACCTAACAAACATTTTATCACCACCACCCCCAGCCAACCCTAAATCTTTCTTGTTTTTGCAGGCTTTGCCTGTAAAAACCTCAGAAGATGCTGGTGACTCGGGTTTGGGAGTGAACTCGGCTGTCAGGGGTTGGCCGAGCAGAGGGCAAAGAACGAGATCAAGCCACTGTAAAGCAGCTCTCTCCTCCTGCAAGAGACTTGGGCCTCCCTGGTCAATGGCTGCCACCTGGTGGAGGATGTATGGTGGCACTGACCAGAGGCAGCACTGGCACTAGCCACAGGGAGAGGTGGAAGGGACTGAGCTGGCATCACAGGGCATGTGTGCACTTCCATGCATGCAAGATGCCTATGTGTTGCAGTCCAAGGAATAGGGGAGCGAGGGGTGGCGGAAAAAAGTACTAATTAAAAAAATCCTTTGACGACAACATTACTGATAAAAATAATACTATTTGAAAGGTCTTATAGTTTTGTTAATTATTATGCCCCATCAATCAGAGTGCTGATTTCTGCACTGCAGACAGAGAGACATTTCATGAAGTTAGGCATATGAAAACATACTAATAATCTGAACAGGTATCCAGATCTGTTTACTTTAGCCAGTTACCAGATTCAAATAAGAAAACTCCAGGTATTTGAATCAGGTTTCTAAAACTTTACATTATCTGATTAGAATAAGAATTTTCCTGTTTACATGGACCTGAATAATCTGATTCAGTTATCAGATTATTCAGTAATCCAGTTTGAATCAGATATCTATCTGCATGTAAACATGGTGACTGTAGGGTAGTCTGTACTATAACTGGCACTGTGGTTAAACAGAGCACAGCAACACACAGTTCTGGCACTCCCACACTTTTTATCATCATAAATACATCACAACATGGTGGAACATGCACTGTCACTGGCACTGCAGTTAAACAGAGTGCTCCAATGATATGTGCTGCTGGCAGAACCTCTTCTTCAACCATCAGTAAGCACAACTGTGAAGCGAAGCCTGCACTATAACCCCCTGTGGTTAAATAGAGTCCCCCGGCCAATAGCCCTGGAAGTCCCTTACCTCTTGCCATCACTAAACACATCACCATGTGGTGGAACCTGCACTGTAACTGTCCACAAGGTTAGACTGATTTGCTCAGTTAACAATGCTGGCAGTCCCTCACCTTTTACCATCACTAAGTACATTATTAACTCACTGGCTCCAACAGTGCTTTTCGAAGTCCGAAGATTCTTTTGCTTAACCTTAATTCAAAATGGAGTATCCAAACCAATGAACTTGGAACATGCACTATATTTGGCACTGCTTGTAAGCATAGTGCTACAGTAAACAGTCCTGGCAGTCCTTCACTTATCATTGTCACGAAGCACTGCGTAGTACTGACAGTGGAAGTTGAGCTAATGCATGCACTGTTGACTGAGGTACTCTGTTTAACCACAGGGTCACTAACAGTGCAAGCTCCATCACACAGTCAGTAAGTATGGTGAAAGCTGACAGATTGCTGTCAATGTTGGAAGTGCCTGTATGCTTAACCCAAAAGCCAATTACAGCACCCCAATCCATCAAATTGTGATGCACTTAGTGATGATGAAAGGCGAGGAACATCACAGTGAAGTCGCCCACCAGAAACTGATGCACTTGGTAAAGGTGAAAGGTGAGGAACTGCAATCACTGTTGGCAGGGCCACTATATAACCCCATGTCAATTACCCTGCATACAATACCACACTGCAGTGTACACCCCCACCCCACACAGATACACACACACACACACACACACACTCTCTTACTCTGGCTCTGCTGTTTGCCTTGTACATTTGCCTGTCAGCCAAAGTTTAACACAATGGTATCCTTCTTCTCACACCCACCTGCCCTGCCAGTGTCTCTTCCTCCTAACTGCCCCATTAGTAGCACTGTCCTACATTACTCCATTGATAGCCACCCAATCTGCTCCATCAGTAGTCCTCTTCCCCATATAACCCTAAAGGAAGCCCTCTGACCCACTGCTCCAGTATCAGTCACCAGAAGTTGAGGGACTGACAGCATTGTTGAATGAGGCACCCCTTTTAAAAGCAGGTCCAGTTAATGTGGTGTCTCTACCACAATGTGATGTGCTTAGCTACGGTGAAAGGTAAGGGCTGCCAGCATTTATACTTATAATTTTCTATTTAAACATAGTGCCAGTAACAGTGCATGCTCCACTACACTGTGATGTTACAGTGTAGAGGAGACTTGGATATCATACTTGGATATATAGTACAACAGAAGGTGTATGCCCGTATATGTTGTCCCCACTACTCAGTGGAGGTAAAAGAATTACCATCTGTAATGCATGTGTCCAATCTAGCTTTAAAGGACTGAAATGGTGATGCATTAACCACATCATCAGGCAACTGATTCCACAGTCTAATAGACCTAGACATAAAACCACGTTCTCATGCCTCAGATCTACATGTCTTTTCACTAAGCTGTTGTTTATGGCCTCTCATATCATATTTATAATCCTTAAAAACTAAACTCAAATCATCCCTCTAGACATCATCTTTCAGGATTTTATAAAGTAGCAATATGTCCCCTCTTATTCACCTTAGTTCCAAGGGCCATAGACCCAAATGAATAAGTCTATCCCCATAGGACAACTCTTTACATCCTGTTATTAATTTTGTAAGAGACCTTTGTGGTTTTTCAATCATCTTCTTATCTTTCATTAAGTAGGGACTCCAACATGGAGAGCCATAGTCCAGATACAGTCTTATATAAGTATAGTACAGAGGAAGTAGAACACCCTCATTTCTAGAGAAAAAACTTCTTCGGATACTGTTTGTCAAATACATTGCTTTATTACTATATATTTACAGTGAGCTTCGCTCTTTAGGTCACTCCTAATATATATTCCCAAATTCTTCTCACAATTTGTTTTCCTTAAATTAGTCCCCTGGATGTAGTAATTCTATCGGATATTATTCTTCCCCATATGCATTATATTACATTTATTCAAACTAAACTTCATCCCATTCCTCTCGGCTGTACCATAACTGTCGGTGCAGTTAAACTAAGTGCCTCAGTCACCAGCGCAGGTAGCCCCCCCTCACATTTCATCATCAAAAAGTGCAAAGCTTATGCAATAATGCACAACAGGGTGTATGATTATGAGTCAATAATCATATAGCTCTCGTAGGTGTTGCTAGGTAAGAGGTACTGATTGCATTTAAACACCTGCGAGCAGGGCCCATGTTGTACTTGATGGTGCCATGAGTAAACAAACCTGTGGGACTTCCAGTAGTGATGTAGATGGGGGGCTATGAAAGGATTAAAAATATAAAGTGTAGGTCAGGGGTCTGGGGGACGCCTAAGTGCTGAGAATATTTTTTTTTATATTTTGTGCATTTTGCTGCATTTTGGGGTTATTCGAAACAGCATTTGCTACCCTGTTACCCCTTCCCCATGCCCAGTAAGTTGCACCCTAGCCCCTTCCCCCAGGGTCCCACCCTCACCATAGCCTATCCACATGTTCCAGTGCATGAGATGTAAGCCCCATGACATAGCCACCTCAGTTACCAGGGGCCATGGCAACATGGCAACAGCAAGTTCAAATGAAAATCAAACTTCTTCCCCTAATACATTACCCTCCAGGCCTACAAACATAGAGGAGAGACTTCAATGGACTGTGTACAGTGAGTTCTCTAGGGAACCTCCTCCCAAATACTTCCACACAGACTCAGTAAACTGGAAGTACTGTAAATGGATAAGAAGTACCCCTAAACACAAATTGGTCAGCAGTTTTGTAAGGTAGGGAAGAGGTCTTGGGAGCTGGTCTTGTCAGCAACAGCAAGATTCTGCTGAAACAGCTGCTTCCTGTTACAAAATTTCACCATACTCTGTGCAGTCTTTCCTAAAGCTGTCTGAACGGTTTGGAATTTAAAAAGGTTGGGGGAAGGGCGCTTTGAAGATCATCAGTACAAATAAGAGACACAAGCAGCTTGCCGCTGGGGTCAGTGGCTGCTAAAGGCAACTCATCATTATTTATTTATTTAAAAGTTGGTAACTGGGAAAAGGCACACTGAGCCAAAGCTCATCTCCAGGTGCTACCCAGGGATAGAAACATACAGGGTAACAAAAACACAGTGGTACAGTACAGAGATTGATACAGGTTAAAACAGGAATACAGAACACAGCATTTACAGAGGCATCGGAGTAAAACAATAATACATGTTTATACAAAAGTGCATTGTGTACAAAATAAGTGCAGGAATGAGAAAACAACACTTAATCAGACAGTGACAGTAGGGGATTCTTAGATAAGATAACTTAAAATTCCTGACCAGGGAGAAACTAAACAAGTCAGTGGGGGGATCGGACAAGAGAAACTGAGGCAGCTTAGGTTGGCAAGGATGCAGTACTTAAGAAGGACGAGAAGGAGGGTAAGGGAGGAGAAGGAGGATTGGCAAGAGCATGTGTAGGCAGGAATAGTTCAGAGTGGGGATTTTAGGGCAGAGTAAGCAGGGGAGTGGTGAATGTCCCAAGGAACTTGATTCCAAAGGTAGGGGAGATGGCAAGTAAATGCCGCCTGGCCTGCACAAGTGTGAGGGTGTGAGGGGAAAACATGTGGGCATCCCTAGAGCAAAGGGACTATGTAGGGAGCTAGCTGGTGACAGGCAGGAGTTTAGATGGGGGGGGGGTGTCCCAAACCAGAATTTGCCTATGAATGTTAGGCTATGATTCTGGTGCCTTATGGTTAGAGGCATTAGGCAGAGGGAGGAGTGGAGGGTACAGTGGTGAGAAAGAGAGGTGGAGGAGATGGCAAAACATCAGAATTAATTGAGTAGGGTATGAAGTCTTGCTGGGGAAGTAGCAGGAGCAGAACCATAGACTATGTCTGCATAGTCAGTTACAGGCAGCATAGTTTTGGTGACTAAGTCTCTGCAAATGGATAAAGGGAAGTGTTGCTTGTGGTGGTAGAGGGCACTAAGTTTAGGGTGATGTTTGGTACAAATGGAGTCTATATGAACTGAAAAATTGAGGCTGCTATCAAACCAGATGCCTAGATATTTGAATGTGTTGACTGTCTCTTAGGGCAAATCGTCCAAGGTGGTGAAAGTTGGGTGGTTAAGGGACATGGACAGTCTTTGCCTTGTTCCAAAGAACATGGATACAATTTTTTTGAGTTAAGTTTTAGCTGGTTGTGATGGAACCATTGCTGCACTTTGTCAAAGTTGCACTGCAGGGAGGGAGCTGCATCTGCAGCAAAGGGACTAGAAAGGTATATAACGGTGTCATCCATGTACATATGGATATTCGTTGGGGAGCAGATGGAGGGGAGGTTGTTTATGAATATTGAAAATAGAATGGGACCAAGAATGGAACTTTGGGGGACACCGCCTAGGATTGGGAGGGGGGGGAGAGGTTGTTTCCTACTTGTACAGATTGCTGTCAGTGCTGAAGGTATGACCTAAACCAATCAGTGGCAGCTAGAGCCAGACTAGTGGAATGGAGTTTTTGGATTAGGATGTGGTGAGAGACAGAGTCAAAGGCCTTTGCCAGGTCCACGAAGATGGTAGCAGTCACAAGGCCTTTATCCATAGCTGAAGGGATTGAGCTGGTGACATGGAACTGGGAGAAGACAGTGGAGTGCTGCTTCCTGAACCCAGGCTGGAAGGGAGAGAGACTGTCAGTTGCAAAGAGATGTTCCAGGAGCCTCAAGTAGATAAGGGACTCCTGGGGTTTGGCCACAGCAGGCAGGAGGGAGATGGGCCTAGAGTCGCCAGGTGAGGTGGCATCCCCACCTTTGTTGAAGGAGAGAACTTTGGCTAGTTTCCAAGCCTGGGGGGATGGCACTGGTTGAGATGAAGAGATTAAGGAGATAAATGAGTGGGGGCAGAAATGGCAGGTGCCGAAATTCAAAGAATCTGGGGGAGGAGGCCATCAGAGCTTGTTTTAGTGAGGTTAAGTGACATAAGAGCATTGTAAACCTCTTTGGAGGAGATGGGGGAAGTAGAAGCCAGACCCAGCAAGGCCAGCAGCAGGGGTGGTAGGAGAGCTTGAGTGGAAGGGGGTGAGATGATCAGGAAGGGTGCAGGTTGCAAATAATGTGTTGAAGGTGTTGGCGACTGAAGCGGAGTCAGAAAATGTCGATCCTTCCTGTTTTAGAATTAGAGGTATTTGATCCAAGAGGGTGTCTATGATAGTGTGGAGAACTTTCCAAAAGTTGTATGGTGAGCAGGATCTTGCCTGCAGCTGAGATTTAAAATAAGTTGATCTGGATTTTTTGATGGCCTCAGTACAGGCATTCCTAAGGGACCTGTAGAGTTGAAAGTGTAAGGGTAGAAGGGAGGCCTTGAATTGTTTCCAGAGTTTGTCTTGGGATCTGCAGAGGGTGAGGATGTCTGGTGTTATCCAGGGGAGGTGTTGTCACTTTGCTCTTCCCTTTTTTAGGGGGGGCATGGAAGTTACAGATTCTAGTTAAGGTTTCAGTGAATAAATTGAGGGCTGCGTCACTGTCTTGGGATGAGTACAAAGGAGACCAGTCTTGCATGGGTTAAATCCAGTAGAAGGAAGTCTGAGTCCAGGGTGCGGAGCAGGTGATACCATACATATTTGGGGCTGATTGGGGAGTTGTAGATTTTCTTATACAGAAAGTAATGCAATGATCACTGAGGGCATCAAGGAGGACTCCAGCTGAAGAAATGTGGTGAGGGTGAGAGGAGAGCACCCAATCAAGGAGATAGTGATTTGGGGATTTGGTGTTTAGACATGTTGGCTCAGAGGTCAACTGAGAGAGGTTTAAGGATTCAATTTTAAGGATGGAATATTTGGAGGATGGGGAGAGCCAATCCAGTCTGAAATCACCTAGCAGGATGAGCTCACCTTTGCTGGTGTGAGAGGTGATGGTGGATATACATTCGACTATGGAGTTATGGGATGCTTTTGGTAAGCAGTATAGCACTGCTGTGTAGATTGGGAAGGTGGAGGGAAGGTTTATTTTTTTTACAATCTCCTCCCTTGTTCCCATTAATAAAAGCAGCCCACCTCTGCCCCAACCCCATCTTGTTCCCCTGCCCCTTTGCCTTGTTGGTATCTTCAAGGTCACAGCATTGTGTACCCCATTCTTTCCATCTGTACCTGTAATGATTGGGGGGGTGCAGAAGAGTCTTAGCAGGTGTGACAGTGAATAACAGGCCCCTTGATCTTCTGGGGGCACAGCTGCTTGTACCCCCATCTTAAATCATCCACTCAAGAAAGACTGCCAGTGAAATCCATAGGTAATGGCAGTTGACAATTGACTGCTTTCCCATACTATATTTATAGAATGAAGAGAGAGGTTGCGCGGGGACCGGTGGTGCAGGGATGAAAAATGTAAAATGCAACCAGAAGGAATCCCGCACTCACCACTCAAAATAATGGACTCTCAAGCAAGTGTCTCATAGGTGCTTCATTTTAATATAACAAAGTGCAATGTGTAAAATTCCAGATGCATTTCAGGAGAAACACTTCCTTTCTCAAAGGATCTAAATGACACAGGAAAGGAACTACGTATATACATATGCAGCTAAGACATCATAAGACAGTGCCTGGACCATACACACATGTGATAAAAAATAAAGTGCAAACGTGATTAAAGATAGTATTGCCTATCCTAAATAAATACTTCCTGTTTATATACGGGACAGTGGGAGAATGTCTATGTGAGAGATCCTGCATATAACCCCTTTTTTTAGAAAATCAGTTTGTATAGGCACTTTATTGATGATATTTTTATTGTGTGGAATGCAAGGCTTACAGAATTTGACAGTTGTGTTACTTTTCTACACAACTGTAACTCGAATTTGCATTTCACTAATAATGTCAGCAAACAGAGTGTTTGCTTTTTAGATCTATGCATCATGAACATCAATGCACCCATTATTTCATCTGGTGATTGAAGGATTCCTTCTGGTTGTATTTCCCATACCATCTTACACAACAAGCCACAGAAAATAACCATGTGGTTATCAGTTCAGGCTGACAAAAAGGCAGGCCTCTACAACACACCCAGGTTTTAAAATAAAATAGAATTTATCTTCAGAGGACACAGCTTAGTGTGTCCCCCATCCTCCAAATTACCCTCCTAAGTCCATGGCTGCTCACTCTGCCCCATGCTTTATTGCATTGGGGAGCAGCAGATTCCTGGAGTAGATTATCAGCCATGTGGCTGATGGCTGGGCACAAGAAGCACAGCAAGCTTGAGGTGTATGTAACTGGAGGTGGATCTCATGTAAGAGTATCTTTTGCGTGGCTTGCTTTTACACAACTCCCACAACCCCAAGACATGTCACTGAACATCGCTTTACTTAGCACCTCCTCTCTTACTGCATTCCTAGCACTGGCTTGACACATGTGTGCTACTTCATTCATGAAATGGGGATTGGGGGGGGCAAACAGTTGACTTGGAGGGAGTCTGCAGGATGGAAGGCACACAGAGCTGTGCCCTCTGAAGAAATTGCACTTTTTTTGTTCCTGGAGGTAGGAGGAAGGGAGGGTGATAAAAGGGAACTATATACTTAAATTTGCTTAACTCCCCCCCCCCCAAAAAAAACTCAGGTCATAAATCAGGTTTGACCTGCTCTGACTCGATTCTGTACCAAAAGGTCAGACTGGGCAATACCCATCTGGTCTGAGTCTTTGACCTGACCTGGTGCACACCACTAATAACAGTGCACCTTAGTCTGGGGTAAACCTTCTGCTGCAAGACATCAGTGTTGGTAGATAAATCAAGGTGTTGATCTAACCATGCATTTTAAGTTGAAGAGGAAATGAAGAGTGGCACTAACAATTGTCATTAAAACTGCAACTAGGCAGTCTGAAGGGCATCTGCTTAGTACCAACTTTGGTGCAGAAAGTCTTTTTTGGCATTGGGAGAAAACTGATTTTGCAGAACCAGCACTGACTTTTGATAAAGTCTGTAGATGGTGATGATTCTAACTCAGAAACTGAGCTACCCAACACAAAAGTACTGTGTTGCCCATGAACTAGTGACTATATGAGCACATTCAGGGAAGGTCCTGCAGAAAAATGGAGTAGAAATTTAGGCCCAGGAGAGTAAGGTGTCACCAGCCTGAACTGACTGGCAATGGTCAGCCAGGTAAAACTAGAATTGTTTTACTGCAAGACTGGACAGTCCAGGCCCTGCAAATGTTTAAGGGTGACAGAGAGATCCACAATATCAAAGGCCTTTGCTAGGTTGTATAAAATGTCAGCAGTGATGAGCAGACCCTGTGAGAGGAATGCCGGGCCCCATGAAAACATCAGACTCTGGGACCCCTATGTAGCTGCATACAGTAGCATGCCAGGCAGCCTGGGCCCCTCTTTGCTGCCAGGCCCCAGAAATTATCCCAGGCTCCCCCACTCTCTCAAGGGTCCTGGTGATGAGGCCCTAATTAATCTTCTTCAGGATGGATTCAGTAACTTGAAGAAGGGAAACATAGTAATGTAGAATTTGATGCCAGATAAGGACCGCTTGGCCCATCTAGTCTGCCCATTTCCCTATCTAATGGATAAGCTTCAGATCCTAGTTAACCAACAGCCTACTTCCTCCCCCCACTAGAATTGCCTTATGTCTGTCCCATGCATTCTTGAATTCCCCCACTGTTTTTGACTCAATGACTTCCATGCATCCACAACCCTCTACGAGAAAAAACACTTCCTCACATTACCCCAGTATCTTCAAATTGTGCCCCCTTGTTCTTGCACATCTCTTTTTCTGAAAGATGCTACCCTCTTGGACTTTTTTGATTCCTTTGAGGTACTTGGAAGTTTCTATCATGTCCCTCCTCTCCATCCTTTCCTCGAGGGTATACATATTAAGCTCCTTTAGTCTCTGTCTTCATATGTCTTCTGGTGCGGACCCTGCACCATTTCGTTGCCCTCCTGTGGACAGTCTCCACCCTGTCTATGTCATTGCAGAGATGGGGTCTCCAGAACTGCACGCAGTACTCCAGATGGGGCCTTACCAACTGTCTGTAAAGAGGGATAACAATTTCTTGTTTTCTACTAATGATGCCTCTCCCTATGCATCCCAGTATCCCACCAGCCCTCCTTACTGCCTACTCACATTGGTTGCCCACCTTTAAGTCATCTGACATAACTACCCCCGGGTCCCTTTCCAGTTTTGTTATTGTCAGTATCTCATCCCCCATAGTTTACTGTTCCCCCAGGTTTTTGTTTCTCAGGTGCATTACTTTGCACTTCTTGGCGTTGGATCTAAGCTGCCATACATTTAACCTTTCATCCAATCTTGCCAAGTCCCTTCTCATCCTTTCCACCCCACCTTGTGTATCAACCCTGTTGCAGATCTTTGTGTCATCTGCAAAGAGACATGCTTTTTCTTCCAGTCCCTCTGCAATGTCACTTAGAAAGACATTAGAAAGGACCAGCTCAGTACTGAACCCTGCAGTACCCCACTAGTAACCTCCCTTTCTTCACTGTGGACTCCGTTTATTTTATTTATTTATTTATTTATTGAGGTTTCAGAAAAGTACCTTTGAGTCAGAGACTCCTTTACAAAGGTTCCACGTCACAGAAATCAGACACAAAACAGACATTACATGGCAATTCACCTTCACCAGGGCACGAAGCACACTATATACATAGAGCATAGAAAAGGCTAACAGATTGATAATAGGAAAAAATAAGCACAGTTCTTAAACAATATGTTAATAATACTCAGAAAACAAGCTGAACCTGACAGACTTAGGCTGGAGACTCAACGGGGGTGGGGAAATAAGCCGGCTAGAGTCCTTAGTCAGGGAAGGGAAGGTGATCATAGGGATGCATAGGGAGAGGCATCACCAGCAGAAAACAGGAAGTTATTATCCCTCTGTACAGACAGTTGGTGAGACCCCATTTGGAGTACTGCGTGCAGTTCTGGAGACCCAATCTCCACAAGGACATAGACAGGATGGAGGCTGTCCAGAGGAGGGCAACTAAAATGGTGCAGGGTCTGCACCAGAAGACATATGAAGAGAGACTTAAGGAGCTGAATATGTATAGCCTCGAGGAAAGGAGGGAGAGGGGGGACATGATAGAAACTTTCAAGTATCTCAAGGGAATCAACAAAGTCCAAGAGGGTAGCATCTTTCAAAAAAAGAGGTGTGCAAGAACAAGGGGGCACAATTTGAAGATAGAAGGGGCGTCTTTATAATTTAAGGAAGTATTTTTCACACAGAGAGGGTTGTGGATGGGCGGAATGGCCTTCGGAGGAGGTTGTGGAGTCAAAAATAGTGGTGGAATTCAAGCATGCATGGGACAGTCATAAGGCAATTCTAGGGGGTGGGGGTAGGAAGAAGTAGGCTGCTGGTTAACTAGGATCTGCAGCTTATCCAATAGGTAGGGAAATGGACAGACTGGGTGGGCCTAGCGGTCCTTATCTGCCATCAAAATCTATGTTTCTATGTTTCTATGATCAGTGGCAATCACAGTAATTAGAGGACTGGAGATGTTCCTTAAGCTGAGTTTTGAAGGTGCCAATTTGGTTTTCGTTAGCAAGAGAGGTGGGTAGGCCATTCATCAAAGATGGGGCTCTGTAGCTAAAGGACCTTTGGAATTGGGAGGTTCGGCAGTGGGGTACTGTGAGGAGCTGCTTAACAGAGCTTTAGGTGTGCTTAAGTGCCGGGGCCAAGTGGATTAGAGGTGTGAGCCTGGGGGGGTGGTGAGGCCAAGGGTAACCTTTTTTACCATGAGGCAGGCGTGGTACCTGATTCTATTTTCGAGGTTGAGCCAGTTGGTGGTATTGTATAGTGAGCAAGTGTGGGTGAGATGGTTGCAACCCAGGGTAAGGCAGCAGGCTTTATTAAGGGCAAGGCAGAGTCTGGAAAGGGCTGAGGTGCTTGCCATACTATAGATAAGTAAGCCATAGTCAAGTAGGGAAAGGACCGAAGAGGAAACAGTGAGCCTAAGGGTGTCCTGAGTAAGACAGTGTTTGAAGTGATGCAGTATCCCAAGATGAATTTTGAGGGTGGTGGATAGGAGGTGTATATGTTGATAGAAGCTTAGTGCTGGGTCTACGGTAATGCCCAGGTATTTAAAGGAGTCCACTAGTTCAAGAGGGGAATGACTGACAGTTAGTAGAGGGGGGCAGTGTTCCCTCTGGGAGTTCTGTGGGTGGGAGAAGATAATAACTTTCGTCTTCTTATAGTTCAGTATGAGGCACTGTGACGAGAACCAGTTTTCAGCACCACTAAAGGAGGTTTGAAGGGAGTGATGGAGTTGAATAGGGTCAGAATTGGAGGAGTATAGGACAGCATCATCCACGTAAAGTAGCAGGTTGCCTGTGCAGGACATGGGGAGGAAGTTAAGGAAGAGGCTGAACAGTAGTGGCCCAACAATGGACCCCTGGGGGACGCCGGAGAGAATGGGCAGTCTACTGGACAAGATGTTACCTATTATGACCTGATGGAATCAGTTTGAGAGGTAGCCAGTGAACCAGCAGAGAGCATCCCAGGAGAAACTGAAGTTGGAAAGTGTGATTAGTAGAAGAGAGTGGTTGACGGTGTCAAACACCTCAGTGAGATCAATGAAGACAGTGCCAGTGATATGGCCCCTGTCTAAGGAGGAGCGAACGTGGGCAGTGAACTCCAGGAGGGCAGTAGTGGTACTGTGCCCCTTGCGGAAGCCATGTTGCTGTTTGCAGAAAAGGTTGTATTTGTTGAGGTGGTTGGTGAGCTGATCAGAGCCAATCTGTTGTAGGGCCTTGGACAGGGGAGGGAGAATGGAGATGGGGCGATAGTTGCTGGTGCTGGTACGGTCCCCGCTTTTAAATATCAGTGTAATGGAGGCAGATTTCCACCGGGAGGTGAACTATCCCTGACACAAGCAGTGATTTAGAATATGTATGTGGGGGTTGAGTACCTCCTGTAGGGTCAGTTGTAGAAATTTCAGATCTAAGGAGTCACTGCTATAGCGGGAGTGTCTGAGGGCTTTTCTGAGGTAAGGCTCTGCTGACTTTGGTGTAATGCAGTGTAGGTGGAAGGGGGGGCTTCTGTGGGGGGAAGGGGGGGCTAGTTGAATGTGGGTCAAAGAAATTAGGAGGTAAGGCCTGGCTGAGGTTAGTGAAAGTGTTGTTGAAGGCTGTAGCTATACGTGTAGGCTCAGTGGTTAGACGTCCATCAACTAAGATCTGATTGGGAACAGTGTTAGGGACTTTGCCACAGATATTCTTTATGTTGTTTCAGAAATTCTGCCTGTGCCCCAGGTGGAGGTAAGGGAGGATTTAAAATACTCGGCTTTGACTCTACGCAAAGCCCATGTGCATTTGTTTCAGGTCTCCCTGTACTTCTGTCTGTCGGTCGGCAGGTGGGACTCATTGGAGAGGTGCCAGAGAGAGTCTCTAGTCTGCATCAGTGCCAGGAGGTGGTTCGAGATCCAAGGCGCAGGGTTCCGTTTGACCATCCTTTTAGTGAGTGGAACAAACTTGTCACATACAGTATTAAAGGAATGAATTAAGAGGTCGAGGGCTCTGTCAGGGTTGGGTATTCATTATAAAGGACCAGTCCATATTACCGAGATGAGCTTTAAGGAGGGCAAGCTTGCCAGGGCCAAGTTGGTGAAGATGTATTATTGTGGGAGGAGATTTAGGTGCTTTGCTGGACAAGGTGCAGAGCACTAGGGAGTGGTCACTAAGGGCATTTGGGAGAACGGTAGTGCTAGTGATGTTGTGAGGTTGGTTGGTGAGAACCAGGTCCAGCAGCGAGGAAGACCCTGTTCTCTGGTTTAGTCAAGTGGGGGATGTGACTACTTGTGTTAGATCATGGGCAGTGGCAGCATCGATGAAAGAAGGGATGACTTTACCTAGTCAATTAATATTGAAGTCCTCAAGTATGATCTTTTCCATTTGAGATGGGAGGGTGGCCAGGAAAGGACAGTACCAAGTGAAAGGCCGCCTTCTGATCCTTAGGGGATATGTATACAGCAGTGATGAGTAGGGGGGGTTTGTGAGCAACCCAGGGTGAGTTTTAATGTGAGGTCCTGGGGTCCTGGTTCCATCTGAGGGAGTGGAAGTAGCTCTCTGTGTAGTGTGGCCTTGGTGTAAATGGCACAGCCACCCCTGCACTTGCCTTTTCTGTCAGCTCGGTGAATGTTGTAGCTGGGGAGGGTTATTGATGAGTCTGGGATGAAGGGGGAGAGCCAGATTTCACCCATGGCAATGACATCGGGCCGATGTTGCAGGACCCATCCCTGGAAAGAGTCCCACTTTTTTAATAGGCTGCAGACGTTAAGGGAGGCAATGCGCAGTCCGCTGATAGGGGAGTGTGTTGGAGTAGCGGTTGTGAATGGTTTACTATTACCCTCTGTATCCTGTTGTCTAGCCAATGTTTTACCTAGGCTACCACTGTGTGATGCATTCCCAGGCTGGCTAATTTGTTTATTAATCTTTTGTGTGGGACTGTGTCAAATGCCTTGCTAAAGTCTAGGTAGGCCATGTCCACAGCCCCTCCCTGCTCTACTACTTTGGTCACCCAGTCAAAGAAATTGATTAGATTCATCTGACATGACCTTCCTGCTGTGAATCCATGCTGCCTTGGGTCTTGTGCCCCACTGGCCTCTAGGTACTCAACAATTCTTTAGTTCAGAAGTGATTCCATAATTTTCCCTACCACTGAGGTCAAACTGACAGGTCTGTAGTTTCCTGCTTCTGTCTTGCTCCCACTTTTGTGAAGGGGATCACCTCCACCTTCCTTCAGTCCTTAGGTACCATCCCATCCTCCCATGATTTGTTAAAAAGGGTAGTCAGTGGTGTTAATCATTCTCCCCTTAGTTCTTTTAGAATTCTGGGGTGAATACTATCAGGCCCCACTGATTTGTCCACCTTCAGTTTTAGGACGAAATGGTGGTGTGGGATGTGTGGATGTAAGACTGGAGAGGGGAGAAAAAAGATGGAGTCAAGAAAGGAGGACACCTGAGAAAAGGCAGATTTAAAGGTGAAAGGTTCAGGCAGCAATGGAGGGGGGATAACAAACAACCAAGCAAAATTTGCAGTTCTGAATAACAGCAACTACAGTCTTTGTTACTTTTTGCAGGAGAACTATAGGCAGTATGGGAGTGGAGTCAAAAAGCTAAACAATCAGCTAAAATTCACAGTTTTGAATAACACCAATTACATAAATTGATACTTGTTGCAGATGAGCTACAGGTGGAAGGGTCAGGCAGTAAATGGTGGGGTGAAGTGCAGACAAAAAGCTTAAAGCGATTTACCAAGTTTTGATATATGAACACATATACTGCAAGGTGACTGCATGTAGAACTGATTCACAATGTATTTTGATAGATGCAAAGCCTATTTTAGCAAATTAAATCAGGTTTTCACCCTCACAAACCAGGAGTGTCATTTTGTCTATTGGAGCCTGTATTTGGTGACCTTTGACACTCATTACCTTTGCAATGTCACCACAGGAAGATCTGTGCTCTGCAATTAAAATCAGTTCTTGGTCACAGCAATTCTGTCTTGATAACAGAGCTCTTGGCCGCAGCATGCAGCACGACAATAGCAATGTCAAACAGTTCATTTTCAGGGTCCGATGATGAAAGCATTATGTTGTCCTGCACTAACAGTGATCTTTCTGACACTGACATAGTGCCACAATTTGACAGCCACTGCATAGTAGATCCCCATAGGGATGACCCTATGACAGCAGCGAGAATGATGTGGGCAGTAGCTCAGGCAGTCACAGCAGTAGTTCTGATCCATTCCAGTACAGCAGTGAGAACAGACTTAGCAACACAGACTGTTAATATTATATTTTGCTACTTAGTGCTATGGTTTGGTTCCTGTCATTGCTGTCATTTTACTGTACAAAAATTGAGGTATGGTGTGTGTTCTATTACTCCCAGCATCGATGTGCCCACACAAATGCTAGTGATAGTACCCTGGGTTTTTACATTTCTTTTTTTTTGGGGGGGGGGATTGCTTTCCCTATGCTAATGAATTGTTGGCCACTCCAGCTTGACACTGAGAGCATGGCTCAGTCTGGTGGCATTGCTTGAACAGGATAAATGGCTCACAATTTGTCCAAACCCAATTTGTCCAAATTCTTCACTTGGTACAAGTTAGTAGTGACTTCCCGCCAATTGATTTATGAGTCACTCACTGTAATGGAGCAGAGGGTGGAAATTACAAGCAGGCATCTTGTACCCCAACCACTCCAACCCCCCCGGCTGCATGCATACACTTGGAAAAATGCTGCAGCATAGAACTTTTTTTATTATCTGTAAATTATTTATACTGTTTGGGTCTGTCTTTGCCCTAGTGCCAACTGGTCTACGCTATAGCTTTCTGTTCTGTGTATATGTGTGTTTGGGGTTGGGGGGCCTGCTTGTACTGTACTTTCCCCTTTAGTGGTATCAGTGATTGAGTAACGTGTTGAAGTCACCAGTTCCCCTGTTTATGGCATGTTATAAATTTAAAAGTACACATTATTGCACCAGCTTTGTGTTACCTCTAAAAGCTCAGGAACTATACAGACTGCAGCTGTCTTTAGTGCCTGCATAAGCATCTGTACTACCGTCCTGGCATTGGCTTATTGCTGCTACATGTGTGCCTCCAGGTGCATTATGAATTGAGCAAAAAATACATAGTACAGTCGGTGATCATCCCCCACGCCCCCCAAGGTTAAAAATGACACTGCCAATACCCTTCTCATGGAGAAAGAGACTGCATTTATGTTTAGATAGCCTAAGTACCGTTTGATTGGTCCACTACAAAAAGGGACATATCCTTATGGTAGGTACTCAAGTGTTAGACTGTATTTGAACCACCCTTCCTCACTTATGTCACCATACTTCATTACCACTTCAGTCTGTGTCAAGTCGTTTGTGTTTTTCCATTTTTTCCATTACAGTGGATCTCTGATGCACATGCGTAAAGTATACAGCAAATACAACAGATGCTGCACTATACTGTCTCCCATGCTTTACCGATGTAATGGTGCACTGTGTAGACTCCCTGCATTCATTGCTGTGTAGCCCATATTTTGGTTCAGACATTATTCCCTAAGTATGCCGAACTGACAACACACTTTGCAATATAACACCATAGAAGCCATACATTGGTACCACAGTGTCTGGAGAGGATGGCAACTTCAGTCTCTTCTTTTGCTGATGCTCCGGAGCACATACAATGATGCTATAATCCTAATTGTAAATAAAGACTATGTTAAAATGTTAAAAAACTAAATGTTTTTAATTTTGAGATACACTGTAAACTATGTACAGTATGTAACTGATTTTATTGCATTCATTTATAAACTTAGCGAGGAGCTGGCAAGCTGGAGAAACAATTCAGTGCACCATGTCCCTTTATTCATGCACACACCTAAGCATACTTTGGTGATCAGTGTTATGGTGCTTGCATGAGAACACCAAATGAGCCCAAGAAAACACAGGAGCACAAGAAAAAATATAAACTGTCTATAATGATGGTGACAATCAGAAATGCAATAGCAAAGGCAGTTTACTGAAGCAATCACACTGGAAGCAGCACTTGCCAAAAATGCACAGTTTATTGCACTGTTCTCCTGGGATTGGACTGTGCAGCTCAATGCTTATACTCTTGCTGCACATTACAATTCTGAACCATTGAAAAAGTCATCCATTTAACACAGACCTCTATGTACCAATACTGAAAAGCTTACTTCAATTTATAGAGTTGCCCAGTTCAAAAGTAGTCCTTTTGTGTCCCAATACGCTATAGATTACAGCTCCACTCAGTTAAAAAAATGTGTTTTTTATACAGACTTGTTGTTATAATTATGTACTTGTAGCACTTATTAAAACTGTAAGACTGTACTCAAGCAATGAATATTGTGATGTTCCTAGAACTAATGGACCTAGGACACAGAGCTTAGTCAGATGAGTAAAATTGAAAATCAGGAGAAATCACCGCGTCTGCAATCCCAAAAACAAGTATAACAGCTGCCAATATAACAAACCATTTCAGTCATCAGTGCTGTCATTTTTGCCAGTTCAGTTTTGGATCTGCACTCACTGAGGCTGGGTTCAGGAAAGATGAATGAATGAGCAGTGAGAAAGATGCAGTGGGAACACCTTCCCTGTGCTGATGTCACTCATGCATGTAGATGCACTGCTCATGTGCAAATTTCAAACAAAGAAAAAAACATACAGAGACAACTGTGGCACAAAAATGTTAAAATAAGCTAAGCATCTGAATATATTTAATACTTAACTTCAGGCAGCTGAGCTTTGCATCACTCAATGAAGGGAATGTGATCTGCAAACATGACATCGGGGAAGTTGGTAAATCACTTTAACAATCAGGCTAAAATTTACAGTTTTGAGTGACAAAGCAGTATTTCAGAGGTAAACTCAATGAAAAGATCAGAAATGAGTCATGATATACAAAAACATAAAAGGTGCATTTGAAAATTGAAGTAGCATGTAAACTTAAAAGCTTGGAAATAAAATAAAGCTTACAATTGAAGAGGTCCCCATTGCTGCTACACGCACTGGTGAGGGAAGCAGGGAAACTGGCCAGTATGGGCACAGACAAATTGTCTCCACACTGACATTAAGTATGACAACCTCATGCTGTAGCCCTCATGCTGGGTTGTGGTGTGTTGGGAACAACTTGATTGTAAAGAAAATGATAGGAAAAAAGACCAATCTTTTCAGTTGTTGCTGCCAATCAGTTGGATGGTGGGTAGTCATGTGGACAAGGCCTCTGGATCACAGGCACCAGGGTTGTTGCCTATATTTGAAAATGGAGTAGTGGACTCTGTTCCAACCACCTTAGAAATCCCCACCAGTGAATGAGTTGGACGTTACACCCTGTTGTTTAAACAATAGAAATGTTAGGTTTCCTTGATAAAGGAGATAGTGTGGGGAATGGAGAGCACTGGAACCTGTTCGTCCTGTCAGCAGGTCCTAGTGCTGAGGTGTTGGTTCCAGTTTTCTTGGAGCTGTTCTATGCTTCTATGCTTCATTGATTTAGGGGTATAGCTAGATGAAATTTAACTTCTACTTGTGGAATTCAGTTGAGATTATGATTTTAGTGCTGTTCTAATGGCGGAGATGGCTGAAGCGCTGGATGCTTTACCTCGAGCCATGCCAGTTACCCAGGTTCAGGAACAGCTCCGGTCATCAGGGAGCTGACATGGGGGGAGCAGGACTGAGCAGCCAGAAGGAAGATCTCCCCTCCCAGGGTGGCTGTTCACCTTTTCTGCTGTTCCACTCCCATTGAGTGGAGGTGCGATGTGATGCGAGGCAGGAGGTGGTGGTGGCGATTACCAGGGGTGGTGGGTGGGGTGGAAGGGGCAAGCCAGTACCTGGCATATATGTGTGCCTCCACGTGCATGCCTGCCAGGATCCCAGGCTGGGATGAAAACTGGGGAAAAATGTACTTAAAAAAAAAGAAATTATGATTCTACACAATTGCAAGGAATTTCACCAAAATTAAAATTTAGTTGTTTCCATCTAATTTGAAAACTGCTTGTCCACATTTCACCTCCATTCGTATGTTGCAAGTCCCCTACCTCATGCATACTGCACTAAGTTTCAGATCTAAGGCTTTAAAGGGGTCTGAATCATAAGCAGCCAAACATTTGGGTATTTTTAAATGAAATTTCATAACTGCAGTACGTAAACAGCAAGATTGTAATCCCCTATGATTTTAAATTAGAGAACACAATGTTACCAGTTTTGGCAGGTCAAAGTAAGAGGCACTTTTCTTAAATGAATATTGCCTGTGAGGCAGCACTGCCTCAGAGACAGATGACTTAATCCTACCCTCTGCTCTGTCTCATTGGTTAATGCCTTCTGAAGGACAGTAACTGAGGTTGCCTGCCTCTTGCTGCTGATTGCTTACATATGCTACTGCTTTGGAAGCAGACCTCTTAATCCTACCCTCACCTGTGTCTCATTGGTTAATACCTTCTGAAGGCAGTTATTGAGGTTGCTGCCTGTTGCTGCTGACTGGTTATTCATCTGGTCTCTAAATGGACCTCCCACATGTTTTTTTCTTGCTGTGATTGGGTGGTTTTAGCTTGCCCCTGATTGGTTGACATACAGAAAGTGCCTTTTTCAAAGACACAATTTTTTAAATGAAAGTGATATCTGAGGCCGATCTGCCTTTGAGGCAGGAATGGATAAGGCGGCCTACAAGGCCAGGCTATAAACTCTATAGCTGAAGACCTGGGCTTCACTGCTGTGACAGCTTGGTCACATAGTGGAAAGGTCTATAGTCTGATAAACAAAAGGTAGAGAGTTTGAATTCACACAAGGTCCCCTCAGTTTTGTTTTGTCAGAATTTCATGTGAGTGGTAATCCATAGCAGCGTGGTATTAGAATAATAAGCACATAAGAAACGAGACTTACTGCAGCTGTAAGAAAGAATAATTGCAACAATAAAGTTTTGCATTGGAGGCAGATTTGCAACATTTTTCTTAACCTAATATTGGCTCTGAGACACAGCTAAGTACCTTTTCTTACATAATTACTATTCTAACACCATGCGTCGTGGATCACCACTGAAGTAAAAGTCTGACAAAAGAGAACTGAGGGTAATCTGTGTGGATTCAAACTCTCAACGTATCTTTTATCAGGTTGTACACTTTTCCACTACACCACCAAACTGGTACAGCAGTAAAGCTCAGGTCTTATGCTATAGAGGGTAAAGCCTTGCCTGGGAGGCAGCCCTATCCATTCCTGCCTCAATGGCATGGCTGGCTTGGAGGCGAATCTGCCTCAGTGGCAGCTTTCATTTAAAAAAAAGTGTCTTAAAAAAGGCTCCTTCTGTATGCCAACCAATCGGGGCTGGCTAGAACCACCCAATCAGAGCAAGGAAAAACATGTGGGATGGGCATTTAGAGACCACATGAATAACCAATCAGGAACAACAGAAAGCAAATTCAGTTACTGCTTTCAGAAGGTATTAACTGAAGAGACACAGCAGAGGGTGAGATTAAGTGGTCTACCTCCAAGGCAGTAGCATGTATAACCAATCAGTAGCAACAGGCTGACCTGAGCTACTGTCCTTCATAAGGTATTAACCAATGAGACAAAACAGATGGTGGGATTAATTAGTCTGCCTCTGAGGCAGTGGCATATGTAACCAATCAACAGCAAGAGGTGGGCAACCTCAGTTACTGTCCTTCAGAAGATATTAACAAATGAGACACAGTAGAGGATGGGATTAAGTCATCTGCCTCCAAGGCAAAGCTGCTCAGAGGCAATATTTGTTTCAGAAAAATGTCTCTTGCATAGGTTAAATGGACTCTAAAAATAAGACTGTGTGTGCAAATATCTAATATTTTGCTTAAAACATGGCCAAATTATGAGAAGCCAAAAAGTGTAAAATAAGATTGGTAATTAAAGCCAAATTTAATGAGCTTTTATAAAAATAGTGGATTCTGTGATAATTTTGTAGAGGTGATAAGCATACAGTACATTTTACCCTGCCATACATTTGAGCTGCCATAGAGGACAAGGGAGAAAAGGTTAAGTGGAGTAATAATATGGAAGCATTCATAAACTCTCTCCTCTACTTACAAAATTGTTTAATTTCCAACTTGTTGAGGTATCAGTGGACCCTTTTTTTAATAGGGCTTAGATAACCTTCATCTACAAGGAAGGGAAGGATGAACTCCTACCCTCTAGCTAATGCCCAATTGCCCTACTCAACTCTGACATGAAACTCCTAACTAAGATCCTTGCCAACCACCTAAAATTGGTCTGGGATGGCCTGATCTCTCCAGTTTAAGTTGGCTTCATGACTGGTCAACTTTCCAGTGACAGTCTCAGGAAGCTTCACTATCTGGTCTCTGTGTCCTGGGAGGGCAAGAATCCAGTGGCCCTGGTCTCCCTGGATACAGAGAAAGCATTCAATTGTGTCTCCTGGCCATAGCTATTTGAGGTATTCAAGAAATTCATCCTCCCCCCAAACTTTTTTAAATGAGTAAGGATTCTTTATGATAAGCCATCCACCCAAATTAGATGTAATGGTTTATCCTCAACCCCTTTCCAGCTCCAAAGGGGCACAAGACCCCTACACCTGTCCTAGATGTAGGCAACGTCACTGTCACAGTGACCCCTCACAGTGGTCTTATAATTTAACTCCTTTATTACAAACTGTTCTTCAGCACTTTTGTCCACTCTCCTACCTGTCCTGACTATTTCCACTAACACTACCCAGCCTGCCCAAGCCCCACCTCCTGTCCACTCTGACCAAGCCCCCCCTCCTGCCCCCTCTTTCTCCTTTTGCCAGATTAGCCCAACCGAAGTACTTAACACCTTCCTCACCCTCAATCCTTCCAAGGATAAATACCCCTTGGGACTGGACTCCAAAATGCTCTACCTGTTAGCTCCTGCCATTGCCATCCTGCTGGCCTCACTCTTCAACCTCTCCTTTGCTCTCACTTCTATCCCATCAGCTTGGAAGCATGCCACAGTCATCCCCCTTCCTAAAGGCAGTGACCCATCTGCCCCTGGCAACTACCACCCTATCTCCCTCCTCCCCATACTAGCTAAACTCTGTGAACACCTAGCCCTGTCACAACTATCCTCCTTTTTTTACTCCTCCTCTTTCTTCTCACCCTACCAGTCTGGTTTTAGAAGTTCCACTCCACTGCCACTTCCCTCTTAAGGCTCATTGATTCCATTCTTACTGGCATGGATAAAGATCACATCACCTCAGCCATTTTTGTCAACCTAGCAAAGGCATTTGACACTGTCGCACACTCCCTTCTGTCCAAGCTCTCTTGTGCAGGGGTCTCTAGCAAGACCACCATCTGGTTCTTCCACTCCTATCTGGTAGGCAGGTCCCAATCTGCCAGAACTGGTAAAACCACCTCTACCTCCCTTCCTGTTACCACTGGTGTACCCCAAGGCTTGGTCCTGGCCCCACTTCAGTTCTCCATCATCCTTAACTATCTGCCCATGGCCTGCCCACACACTTCCATTCACATGTATTCAGATGACACGGTACTGTAAACATCCAGCCCCTCGTCCACTGATGTGGTGACTAGACTACAGCAGGACTTCAATGATGTTCAGCTCTGGTTTTGCTCAAATCAGTTTTTCTGAATGCATAGAAAACTGTCTCCTTAACCTTCAGCACAAGGCAGAGACTTTCCCAGCTCTCCTCCATCCCCTCATTCCACACCCTGGACGGGACTTCCCTGGAGGCCTGTACCTCATTTAGATATCTCAGGGTATGGCTCAACCAGCACCTCAACTTTTCTGCACATATCAATGCCATCCACAAAAAACTTCATCCCAAGTTAGGTGCCTTATACTGCAACCGTGATTGCATCCCACTGATGGCTCATCATGTAATTGTGCAGAAAATGATTCTCCCTATTTTTGACTAGGGTGACATAGTCTACAGTGCCATTCCCAAGTTCACCCTAGCAAGACTGGATCCCCCCTTCCACTCCTTCTGTCACTTCACCCCTGACTGTCCTCCCACTACCCATCATTGTGTCATCTAATGGACCCTGGACCTCCCCTCACTTCAGGATCAGAGACAGTATAACCACGCTAGGATCATGGCTAAGTTCTAGGCCAAGTCCCTGCCCCCCTTCCTCACCTCAGTCCTAACAGCCCAAACCCCTCCCATGTACTCAGTCAGGAACTATGACTCCTGGCTCTTGACCACCACAGTAGACCAGGCAGCCTTTAAATTTTGCATGCCTAAACAGTGAAACTCCCTTCCTGAGGACATTTGGCATGCTCCCCCCTCTCCACACCTCAGCTCCCTCATCAAAGAACACTTCTTCTGTACCTGCACATGTTACTAAGATAAGTTTTAGCACCAGGGCCTAGCTTCTCCTTTCTTGTGACTGCTAATATGTGATGTATTTTGAACCTATATTGTTTGTGCTTCGCACAACTACCTGCTGTACTGTATCTCTATGTTTTGACTGCTTATTCACTGTACACTATATTCTAAATGTATTCTCCCCATCCTATTCCCCCAAGATGCATCTGGAATCAAGCAGTAGTCTGCTCAGCATGCCCTCCTGGTAAAACTTTTAAATAAATAAACAAGACAGGGTTGTCCCCGTCCCCCATTTATTTAATCTGTATTTAGAGACCCTACTTTACTGATTAAACTATAACCCTTTAGTGATGGGGATCCTCATGGATGGGGCCAGATATAAGATATGTGCCTACACAGATGATTTACTTCTCCACGTGGAGCATCCCTCAGTCTCCATACCAGTGGCTCTGTCTGAAATTCAGATATCTCCTCAAATAGCAGGCTATAAACTCAATGTGGAGAAATCACAAGTGATGCCTTTAGGCAGCCTAGTTTCCAAGGCAGATGTACAACACCTAAGTCTTGCATGGGCCCCCAAAGAACTGAAATATATTGGGATCAGGATACCCTTACATCCAATCTTAGTTTGGTGAACCTGACCCCCACTTCTTCAAATTATTAAACAAGATCTCCAGAGATGGGCTACCCTCCCATTGTCTCTGTAGGGCAGGGTGAGTATCCTTAAAATGAACATTCTTCCCAAACTCCTGTATCCCCTAAATATGATTGGGACCTTTCTGCCCAAGTCCTGGTTCCCGCAAGTACAAAGCAAGCTAAATTGGTTTCTCTGGGTGGGGCGGGGTGCGATCCGGTGTACCAATTCTAAACTAACCCTGCATTGCTTGCAAGGTGGGCTTTGACTCCCTGACTTCTTTTCGTACTACCTGGCCTCGCATGGCTCCAAGTGGCTACAGTGGGGCAGACCGGCCATTGGTGAACCATCGGGTGGGTACTGCCCAATCTGGCTCTGTGTAGAGGACATCTGCAGCTGGCAGAAGTTACACCTAACCAGTTTACCATATCTTTCTCCATCTGCTTTACCTTCAGGGCTGTGGCACACCCCCTTAATATGGTCCCTGAAGGCTTGTGAGTAGCTTCGCCAGTACTTGAATCTGGACTGCGTTAAAGACTTCTCCCAACCAGTGCTGGTAACCCTCATTTCCTGCTTGCAAATCATTCTGTACAGAAGATTTCTGCCCACGCTCTGGGAAGTCACAAAGCACACTTTCCTCCAGGAGGGTAGGTCATTATCACATAAGGAGCTGCAAGAGGCTGTCTCAATCCCTCTTCTCCACAACTTTAAATACTTACAGTTAACAAAATCCTTGCAGATGTTTTATGGTCTAGGGCCTTGGTCCACCCAAGGGTCAGAATTCCTGTCTTCCCTTTTCCTTGTTGCCCTACAACCTCATGCAATTGCCAATCTCTTCTGATTTTCAGGCTAGAGTCCACTTCACCAACTGGGATCAGCTACTACTGGCTCTATAAGCTGAATTTGGACTACACCCCAATGCACTGGCAATTGATTTGGCATAATGTTTACAATTTTCTACAGCAAGACTGGCATAGATGGACTCAGTTCAGGATCCTGCATGATCTATATTGTACCCCCCCAAGCTTTATCAAATGGGACAATCCCCAACCCCAACTTGTACCTGGTGCAGACTATCCGAGAGTGACAGTAAACATGCTATGAGACTGTCTCCCAAGTTCAACCACTGTGGGCTAAGATCCATTCATCTCTAGACCCACTGTTGGGGCTAGACAATGGTTTTACTCCCAGTATTTGCTTGTGTGGAGATTTTTCCTCCCTTTCTTCTAGGCTGCATAAAAGCCACTTATTTCTATTTCTGCTAAGATAGCTATTTTCCACCGCTGGTGAGAAGAGGAGATGACATTCCATCCAATGAGGAGAGGTACCAGTAGATCAAACAGGCACTAACAGTTAAAAAACAGATTGCTAGAATGTATCATAGGGCAACTGTCTACACCCGGGGGCTAGAAACTCAGACCACATCGTTGCAGGTTTCCAGTAGCTTGGTGGATAATCATACCTAAACTAGACCTTATTGTATGAGGGCCACATTTAGTTTGTGGCCCTCCACCTTGATCTTCTTAACTGTCTACTTAATTCATTTCAGCCTCTGTTGTCATCTATTAAAAAAACACCCTATTCCATGCTGATTTTGCTCCTACTCTGTGCCTATGTGCTTCTCACACATTTCCTTTGTGATCTGTGATGGGAGGATGAGGGATGGAGGGTGGGGGACTGTTAGGGATTAATATATTGTCATGATGTATTATTTATGTTATACTGCTTTGGTGTTCATTTTACTCTCTTACTGAATTGTTATTTTAGTTTGGATGTTTGTCAATCTTTAGTAAAGTACAGTTAATTACTGTATATAAAAAAATGGAAGCATTCATCGAGGGCTCCATAGTAACTGTACAGTGATGCCCAGAGTCAGGTATGCTCATATCAAGCGGCATCTTGAGTGAAGATAGAACCATCACGAATACTGTAGTCAAGGCTATTACTTTCTACTTGCACATCTTGTTGCAATTTATAAAATTACCCCTAAAGCTCACATACTTAATGGATTATGGAAGCACAGACGTGTGCAGCATTTTGTTCTGTACAGTACCACCTGGCGACTCTTTATCATCCCTAGAAATAGTATTATATATTTTTGCATTTGAAAACAGTGACACCAGGCATTATAATACTGTTTGCAACTTAGGTCATTTGGAAAAATTATCCAGATACATTTAGTCATGACTAGAGATGCTGCAAAATTAAATTTCACAATTCAAATTGCTGCAAAATCATCAGATTTGCCATATAAAACATTTTCTAAAATTCCACCATTCCGCAAAATTTTTCATGGGGTACGAAGTTGCAAAATTTCGCCCTTGGAACATGACATTTTGCCACAAAATGCACAATTTTGCCTGAAATGGCAAAACTGCACATATTCGAGGGCAACATTTTGCCATTCTGCTGGTGAAATTTTGCACCTACAAACTAGTTCTAAAAATGTGCAAATTTTGCAAAATATTTTGGGTAATGAAATTTCTCAATTTCACACATTTCTAGTCATAACGGAACATGATATTACGCACAACCATAATAGCGCTGGAGGGGCATTGTGGACCATGACACTAGTGTAGGTAAGGTAATTTACCTCCTTTCAGTACAAGTGAAATGAATGTGATAGATAGTCAAGCCAAGATGGACTCCATTTCTGCCAAGAGGGAGTGGGTATATGGTCATGACAATGGAAGATAAAGTCAGGAAGATTTAAACTGAAGGATAAGAGAGGCAGCTAGTACAGGGGTCACCAGTGGCAGGAGTTAGATGCATGGGTTCACCAAGGGAATGGCAGTAGAGCTGAAAAGCAAAAGAACAGTAGTCACACAGCTGTAGCAAGAACGCATACAAGGATGATTCTCACCAGAAAGGAGGTCATGTGAGAATCATATGCAGCAAAACTGACCAGTTTACAAGCCCAATGCACTTGGAAATCAAGGACTTATAGGCACCCTCAGAGACCTGGAAGGGACAAAAGGACTTGGGTACCAAGAAGGAAATGTTCTGGCTATTTCAAAGAGAAAGATCATACATGAAAAGGGGTAGATGACTGTCTTTTAAAGAAAAACTATGTAAAAGACAGCTTTTCCCAAGCACTACAAAAACTATCAATTAGTACTTTCAAACAGTAACAAAATGTTTTAATGATGTAAATAGCTACCCACAACTTCCCACTTTCTATTGCTGCCATCCACCATTTCATGAACAGCAGTGAGCTTCTCTAGCTCACTTTATGCTAATATGTCCATCTGACCTCTGCTATTGGTTGGCAGAACATATTAATATAAAGTGAGCTAGGGCAGCTCACTGCTGCTCATGAGATGGTGGCTGCCAGCAATAGAAAGTGGAAGTCAGGTTACTGTTTAAATCATTAAAAAGGCATTTAGAGGTAATTAAAAAAAAATGTTACTGTCTGAAAGCACTAATCGGGCATTTTTGTAGCAAATGGGGAAAGCTGTGCCTTTTCTAGTGTTTTCCTTCAAGGGGGTGTCTGTTAAAAACAAGGAGGAAATCAATGTAAAAAGCAGTTCCATTGAATTCATCTGGTCAGGCTCAGAGAAAAAGCTGCATGGTGGGAGAATATAGTCTCACATGGAGAATGTCATGACTGTAAACATCTCAGCACAGCTTAATGCATTTAGGGGTGTTAAGTGTTTTGTGAAAGTTAAATTCCACAAGTGGAATTCTAGTGACATTACCTATTACTCTTTCATAAATTTTTAAGCAAATTTTCCCAATTAGTAATTTGCAGTATTTCCACAGTAAATTTAAACTACTAAACCAAATTTATCCAGGTAAGTTTGCAGTGATGTGTGAAGTTGGAAAACTGCTTCCTAAAACACCTTACAAAGTTGCCCAACTTCACAAAAATACAAAGTGCCTACTTCTTGTGCTTCTTGATGTAGCAAAGAGGATACTTTACTGAGTGACATAACATTTTGCTCAAGAAGTACTAGGCACAGAAGCAGACTAAAGTTTTTTTTTAAAGAAAACTCATCTGCATTATTGACTCCCTATCCTTTCTTACAAAAGCACACAGTTGTTAAATGTATTCTCCACCAGTTCCCCCATTATTCTCCCACTTAGATCCTCCATCCTGTTCCCCACAAAATCAGCACATTTCCTAAAATTGCTGGTAATAACTATCCACCACCTACAAACCCAAGTTCTAATTACTCACTTCCCATCCAATTTAGTTTATCACAGAAACTCCTTCCATAACACTGTATTTTGATTAAATACCCCTCATCCCCACAAAGCCCCCAAATATGTTTTACTGTTTCTATTTTCTATTAGCCTGTAAAGAAAAAAAATGGTCCTGTGATAGAGTAAGCCGCTTTGCTCTTCAGCATTTGAGAATAAATAAAAGGTGAGTGATGTCTATCCTAGTAGCAATAATATCTGATTAACTGGATATCATGAACAGGATATATGAAACTTGTAAAAAGGAAAACTATCCTGGCATGGAGCAATTGCTCTCAGTCTTCAGTTTCTTGCTGCAGAATAAATGAATGATGATAATGTTGATGATGATGATCTCACCTATAGTACCACCTGATTGGCTGATAGGCAACCAGTCAGGTGTTACTATACGTGAGAATGTCATTGTTCATTCTGTAGCAGGACACTAAACAGTGCAAGGTGGATTTCATCTTTACAGGTATTACAGGGTCTGGCATCAGCAGTGCATCCCTGATTTTCATAGGTCAGGAAGGGACATTTCAGTGCTAGAGTGTTATAGGGTGGAGGTTATTGCTAACTGTATGTCTGAACTGCAGACAGAGATGGAGTGGAGGTGAGCTGTGTTGTGTGATATACATGGGTTGGAGAAGAGCTATTCTGAGACTGAAATTTGCTATCTTTCCTGGGACTACTGAGGGGAGGAAGTTATGGTCCAAATGGTCAGAAGAATTCCATCCTAACATAATCTGCTGGATTAACTCCTGGCTTGATAACAGATTACAGTGCATTGCAATCAGGGGCCATCAATCTGACTGGGGACACGTAACAAGCAGAGTCTCCCAGGGCTCCATCCTGGGCCCAACATTATTTAGTATATTAATCTCAACAATGCAAATATCCAAAGATGAAAGGATCAGCAAATATGCAGACAATTGTAAAATTGGAGGAATTGTAAAGGATAAGGTAACTCCTAGAATTCACATCTTATGTGCATGAGGCTCTAGACGGGGGTGATATTGCCGGAGCAATCTTCATAGACCTAACCAAAGCATTCAATACTGTCAGCCATGACCTCCTTCTATACCTACTCCCCTCCTTCAACCTTGCACCAGACACATTATCCTGGTTCAAGAACTATCTAACAGGTCGAACACAACAGGTTAAAATCAATACCTCCCTATCCACTAAAACCCTGGTCCTATCAGGTGTACCCCAAGGATCAATCCTAGGCCACCTACTATTCACTATCTTCCTGAATGCCATCCCTAAAGCTTGTAATGGGAAACTTCTGCTCTATGCAGATGACCCAGTAGTCTTCTGGAAAGACAACTCCCTAAACTCCCTCCAACACAAGCTGCAAACCTACTTCCACGAACTAGAAGAATGGTTCTCAAACCACAGGCTTATATTAAACCACACCAAAACAAAATCCGTGATCTTTGCACACTGACAAAGCCCACATGTAAGAGCCCACCTAAACATCTCCAACAGCCAGGACATCTTAATTGAACAAGTCGCAGATTTCAAATACTTAGGCATCACCTTAGACTCATCTCTCACCTACCACGCACACATCAACCAACTGTCCTCCTCACTAAACACTAGACTAGGGATCCTCTACAGGCATAGACAATGCCTCCCACCACATGCCCTTCACCCGGTAGTGACCAGCTCGGTCATATCCTTGATAGATTACGGAATAATAATTTACGGGACAGCTGACCCCACTGCTTTGAAGTGCATCGACCTTGCCCTCAACAAAGCCAGCCGACTGGTCACAGGAAGTGACTACCTAACCCACACCTGTGACCTCTACAAATTAGCAGACTGGCTGACCTTTAAAGGAAGGCTAAAATACCATACCTGTCTCCAGGCTAAGAAAATCCTGCTGAAATCTGCACCCCTCAGCCTCCACTCCTTAATACCAACTAACACCCACAGGAGCACCCCAAGGCACCTAACAAACATGCCCATCCATGTCCCCTATCGAAGGACTGCGCTAGGCCAAAGGTCTTTCAGCTACCGTGCACCCACCTGGCTCAACGAACTCCCACCTGCTATAACCCTGGTGCCAACCTTAGGCCAATTTAAAACCAAAACCATGAGACACCTCATAGCCTCAGAGAAATGTAGCTGCAATTGAGCATCTATCCCCTCCTCGATGCAGGGTTCTACTTAACCCCCAGTATTAACCCAGAACCTCAAATGTAGACTCAGACTGAGGAAAGACAACCCACACACCATTTGTTGGATGCTAATCCAGCCTAGGGCTGTATGTAACTAAGTATTGTAACTTACTTCATAAAGGTTTGTTGTTAACTTGTAAAGCAACACTTTATAACACTAAGCATTGATGCTTGTGCACATGATTCTGTATACTGTGGTCTTGCAAAACTGTTTGTTTGTCCTGACATGGAGCCTTTGCAAAGGAATCCTTGACTCAAAGGTTGTAATTCCAAAAATTAATAAATAAATAAATAAACTACCAAAAAATTCCAAGAAAAAAAAATATAGACATATACATATATATATATAAAATGGAGAATTGGGCAAAAGAGAACAAAATGAGTTTTAATGAAGCCAAGTGTAAGGTAATGCATTTGGGCTATAACAACCCTAAAAATAATTACAAATTAAACAGAGTGACTCTCCAGTCAGTAACCAATGAAAAAGATCTAGGAGTGTTTGTGTCTGACAACCTGTCATCAGATTTACAAACTAAGGCAACAGCCAACAACTGCAACAGAATATTAAGCTGTGTCCTTAAAAACATTAAAAGCAGGGATCCAAAAGTTATTGTACCACTGTATTCTAGCTTGGTTAGACCACACATTGAGTAATGCTTTCTCTTCTATTCTCCTAATAACATAAGAGGG
This sequence comes from Neoceratodus forsteri, assembly GCA_016271365.2. Taxonomy (NCBI): domain Eukaryota; kingdom Metazoa; phylum Chordata; order Ceratodontiformes; family Ceratodontidae; genus Neoceratodus; species Neoceratodus forsteri. Next base: position 999,533,545 of record CM028133.1, read on the forward strand.
AATAAATGTCTAGAATGAGTGCAGTGCAGGGCCACAAAGAAAAGCAGAAATATGCAGAACTGTAGTTATCCTGAAATATTACAAAAATTGGAAATGCATTCCCTAGAATATAGGAGACTTCAAGGGGACTTATGTCTTACATTTAAAGCAGTTAAAGATGAAACTATGTTAGAGACTATCAGATTGGTCAAATTTGATACTAACAAAATCACAAGTACAAATAATATGAAGCTGTTAGGGGAAAAGAATAAGACTGTTAAAAAAAGCAAATGGTTCATACATAGACTTGTCACAGTTTGGAATACTCTGCCACAGCAAGTTGTAAACAGCAATAACATGAGTATTGTGACATGGTGAAATAGCACCCTGTCCCAGTTGTCATGGAGAAAGAATTTAAATGCAAGGATCTGTTCTGTTTTATTCCTTTTCTGTCTCTTCTCTGTCTGGTTGCGCAATCAAATTTTCCTGTGTGACCTAGGATTTGATCACCCCCGACAGTCTCACAATTCTTTGCCTCTCACTGCCTCTCAGCCCTCCCCTGAAGTCTGTCTTTTTCTCCCTTGCATATCTGCTGATATAAAAATATATGCAGATCATTATGTGGAAATGTATCTGATATTGGGATCCCTTTGTTTAAAAAATGTATAGTGTTACTGTTGAAATGTATATGATTATAGTTTGAGATTATGGCAAAAAGCTATTGGGAACTGAAGTGGTTGCCTGAGTGAAAATTTTAAGCCTTTGCAGAAGGGCTGTGAAAAAGGGACCTCAGCTCTGGGACACTGTGTTCGAGCTGTACATGCCTGATACTTACAAGAACAGGATGCTTGTTAAGAATAGGGGTTGGAAAAACTTATAAGATAGCTGAGCTGCAATTGTTTAAGAAGAGAAGAAGGAAAAAAGGGACACAGATTGAAAGAACACTCTGATGGATCTTTATTTTATTTTGCCTTTGTAAATAGTAATACTGAGCAAATTATTTTTTTTATGTTACTGCTAGTGTAAATAACTATTTTTGGTGAATTCTACAACTGCTCCTAGTTTTCCTGTGCTTCCTGACCTGTGCCTCGATGACAGATGATGTCAGCCTAAGGGGGATTTACGCCATGCATACTCTAAGCCAGGTATTTTGTACATGAGTACTGGACCTAGTACCAGGGAAGCACAGAGAAAGGTATGAATTCTGCAGCAGCAAGTTCAGGAGTGGTTAACAGGAGAATGGCAGCCAAACTAGTAGAGCGAGAAATCCAAGCTGAGATTGTACAGCCAGCGCAAGTTATGGAATAAAAACAGGCAGTGACAGAAACTGAAAGCCAGATTGACTTTTCAAATGATGGGCTATACAACAAAAAGAGACAGAGAAGCAGAGAGAGAAAGTGATTCAACATTTAGAAGTGCAGAGGAGAGAAGAGATGCAGCGACAGAAGCAGCAATCTTGGATGCCTTGCAAGCTATCAAAGGCAGAGGATCTGGCACAGATCCAGATGAGCAACAAAACACAAGCAACTTAAAAGTCATTAAACTTGCAAAGTTGTGTCCCTTGGATGATATTGAGGCATACCTGACAACTTTCAAAAGAGTTGCCACAGCCTGCCAATGGCCAAAGCAGCAATGGACAATCAGACTGGTACTCTACCTGATAGGGAAAGTCCAGCTTGCCTACAGCAATATGGACACTGCACAGTCAGAAAACTATGACCTGGTGAAAAGTGAAATCCTGAAGAGATATGGCATCTCCAGAGAGACCTACAGGCAGAGATTTTGATCTCTGAAGTACAACTCAGTCAATAATCCTCAAGAAGCCTTCACCCAACTCAGAGAACTACTGAAAAAATGGCTCCAACCAGAGGGCAAAACAGTCACACAGATCATCGACACATTTGCCATGGAGCAATTCATCAACATCTTGCCTACAGATTTGCAGTTTTGGGCAAAGAAACACCATCCAGACAGTGGGGAAAAGGCTGTTTCTTTGGCCAAGGACTACCAAATGGCCAGACAGACACCACAGCAGAGAGGTAACAGCCAAGCACCAGTAAGACACACTTTTTCCCATCTAAACTCCAAGCCTGATAAGAACTCTAGTGGGGGTAACAAATCTGTGCCCAAAGTTATCTGCTATAACTGTAATAAGTCAGGCCATATTGCAAGAAACTGCCACAGTAACGAGAGTGGCACTGGAGCAGATTTGTCCTTGGCAAATTGGGGTGAGTACTTAACAGATGTGAAAGTGGAGGATACGACTGTAAAGGGACTCATTGATTCAGGAAGCAGACAGACCCTAGTCCATGTTGAAGTGCTGGGAAAACACTGTACAAAAGGACCAGGTACTGGTGTCATCTGCATCCATGGGGATAATCAATACTATCCCACCACTCTAGTGACTCTGACCATTAAGCATGTGTCGCACCAAATGAAAGTGGGGGTAGTACCTAAGTTACCTATACCTGTGATTATTGGAAATGACTTTCCAGGATTTACTGAGTTAATCAAGGAGGGAGTAAATCCTGATGTCTCAGCATCTGTGGTGACAAGATCTTAGGCAAAGAAAAATTCAGATGTTGGGGACACTTTTCCTTTCAATGATTTTGATTCAGACTTGTTTGAGCATAGCTCCAAGATCTGGAAATCCAGGAAAGAAAGATGATGCCTGAAAAAATTGTGGCAACAAATGACTGATGGACATGAGGGGTCAACATATGAAAATGCTGAAACTAAAGTGATAACTGATTGTGATTTTCTTTCAAAACAAGCTAATGATGTTTCTCTCCAGGGTTATTTTAAGCAACTAGGAGTGAAACTAAAGCAGAGTGGTCCAATGTTAAAAAAAATTAATGGGTTACTGTACAGAGTTTGGGTTAAACCTCAGATACAGGAACAGACAGAACAATTGGTTATACCACAGAAGTATAGAACAGAGTTGTTATAGGTAGCACATGATAGTCCTATGGCTGATCATTCAAGGAGGGATTGTACCCTTGCCAGATTGCTGTACAGATTTTAATGGCCTGGAATTGATGAAGATGTTGTTACCTATTGTAATTCTGGTCCTGAGTGCCAGAAAGTAGCCCCAGTCACTAAAAAAGACAAGGTGCCCCTACTTTTGATAGATGTGCCTTTTGAGAGAATTGCAATGGATGTGATTGGTCTTTTAGACAAAAGTAAAATGGGTAATTGATTTATCCTTCTAGTATGTGACTATGCTACTCGATACCCAGAAGCAGTTCCAATGTGCACTGTCACAGCTTCAAAAGTGGCAGTGGAGCTTACAAAAATCTTCAGCAGAATGGGCATACCTAAAGAAATTATTACTGATCAGGGTAGTAAGTTTGGTGCTGCATTACTTAAGGAGCTGTACAGACTGCTAGGTATCACTGCCATAAGAACCTCCCCCTATCACCCTCAGACAGACGGTCTTGTTGAGCATTTTAACCAAACATTAAAACATATGTTAAAAAGGTTTGTAAAAGAGGAAGGGAAAGATTGGGACTAATACTTGCCTTACCTACTTTTTGCTTACAGAGAAGTGCCACAGGCATCAACAGAGTTTTCACCATTTAAAATACTGTATGGTAGGCAGCCAAGAGGGCCACTGGATGTGATAAAAGAAATGTGGGAAGATAACCCCACTCAAAAACAATCTATAACTTCTTATATGTGTGCCCTAAGAAAGAAGCTGGCAAGATATGTTGAAATTGCCCATAGTAATTAGGAAGAGGCCCAAAACCAGCAGAAGGTATATTATGACCATGGGGTAAAAGAAAAAAAAATTGAGCCAGGTGAAACGGTTTTGCTACTGTTACCCACAACAGAAAATAAGCTGTTAATAAAGTGGCAAGGCCCTTGTAAAGTGTTTAGATGTACTGGCACCGTTAGCTATGAGATTGAGACTCCTGACGGGAAAAATCCTACTAAGATATACCATGCTAACCTCCTCAAGAAAAGGGTTGAAACAATGCCAAAAGATGCATTGCTAGTTTTACCTGAAACTGATAAGGAAGATATTGATGTAGCTTATGACAGACTGAAACAAGCTATAAATGCTGATGCTGTAAAGGTGAATGTTTACTTAAGTGTAAAGGTGAATGTTTCCTTAACCTCAGAACAAACTGCAGACATTCGTAATGTGCTAAAGACATTTAACAGTACGTTTACCACAGTACCAGGCTGAGCAAAAGGGGTCGAGCACCTAATAGTGACAAGGAATGCTCATCCTATTAGACAAAAGACATATAGGTTACCAGAGCAGTTAAGAGCTGACATGATTAAGGAAATCCAAGAAATGAAAGAACTGGGCATCACAGAGGAGTCGAGACGTGCTTGTTCATCTCCAATGGCAATTGTAAATTAAAAGGAAGAGGGTGTTAGAATCTGCCTTGATTTCAAAAAACGTAATCAAGTGTCAGAATTTGACAGTTATTCTATGCCAGGATAGATGATTTGGTGGACAGCTGGGGAGTGCAAAGTATATCAGTAACCTCAGTCTCACCAAGGGTTACTGGCAAATACCTTTAGCTAAGGAATGTAGAGATAAATCTGTATTTGCCGTCCTTATAGGTTTCTACAACCAACATGCCCCAGCTACATTCCAGCAATATATGGATGCCATTTTATCACCTCACATTGGTTATTGTGTTGCATAATGGATGATGTAATGGTGTACAGTCCAGACTGGAAAAGCCATTATCAAAGCTATCAAAAATGCAGGTCTGACTATTAATCCTACCAAACATGGATTAGGTATGCAGAAAACCAGATATTTGGGCTATGTGTTGGGAAAAGGAGACGTTAAGCCAGAAATACTCTAGAATAGAAGCTGTAGCTAACAGCCCTGTACCTAAAACAAAGAAACATGAGGTGAGGCAGTACAGCGCAGTGGTTTAAGCCTCTGAGCTGCAAATGTGGAGACCTGGGTTTGAATCCCACAGTCCCCACTTGCATACTGTGTGACCCTGAGCAAGTCACTTAACTTCCCTGTGCTCCCAGGTCACACCTGTAAACAAGCTGTCAGCTTAGTGTGTCACTCCTGGTTAAACAATTGGCAGTTGGAGAACATGTCAGGTATTTTTTAGGGCTGGCTGGTTATTATCAGAGATTTGTTCCCAACTTTGCAGAGTTATCTACTCCCCTCAATGAGCTCATGAAAAAAACAGTACCCAAATAATGTGAAATGAGCCCCGGAGTGTGATGAAGCCTTTCAGGCCATTAAGGTTGCATTATGTTCAACCCCTGCTTTAAGAAGCCCAGACTTTGAGAAAGCATTTTTTTTTCCAATTCAAACTTTATTAAGAGATTTTCCACAATAAAAGGCAGTTACCATGAGAATGAAGCAAGAATACAGCAACTTATTAAGATAAAACTGCCCCACCCTCCCCTCCCTCCCCATACAGCAGTAACATATCCATATGTCCCATAAGTACAGAGTCATTATACAGGAACCTGCAGGGCAATTTGTCCTAAAACACAACTAAGTCTGAGCAACTACAATTAGAGAGTAAGGGGGATCCCATATTTGTGAATAATCAGCCATTCTGTTGTGGAGGCTGGCAATCGTTTTTTCTGTACGCAGGTTAGCAAGAATTTCATTCACCCATTCCTGAAAAGTCAGAGTGGACTTATCTTTCCAGTGGCGTAATATAAGCTTCTTGACAGATAACGCTATCATAAAGATATGAAACCTTCTTACTTTAACGCTAATAGAAGACAAGTCCCCTAGGAGACAAATGTCAGGCGTGAAATACTCCTGTAGGCCCAGTAAAGGATCCAGAGAAACCTTGATAGAGTCCCATAGAAAAGAGATTTTGGGGCAGGACCAGAATAGGTGAAGAAGTGTTCCCTCCTCCCGAGAACACTTAACACATAAGTTAAAGTCCAAGAGACCCTATTTCTTTAGCTTAACCGGAGTATAGTACATATTATGTAAAATGTGATATTGCATAAGACGCAACATGTCTTGAGAAACCTATTTATGACAGGATCGCCACAGGATTTGCCAATCAGGATGATAATTAGGAAGAATGGAGCTCCAAAACCTCGTCGGTCCAAAAGAGTCCCCATATCTTTTGTGAAACAACACCTGATATAGTTTAGATACGATACCCGAGGATACAAGTAAAGAGGTGACTTCTGGGATCAGGGCCATAACTTTCTGGTAAGAAGGGGGATTGCAAAGGACTATTGTGAGTAAATGCCTTAACTGTATGACTTTAAAATGTGAGAGAGCCAGGATATTAAATTTCCGAGTAATATCACCTACTGACAACCATTGCCTCTCCTCATCCACAAAGGAGAGTACTTTCCCATCCCCCAATTAGGGCAACCAATTGTGGGGTATCTGCTGCTTGTTCACAGTGAAAGATAGGGAGTTCCAGATGGACTGGGCCAAGTCTAACTGAGGGGTATATCTCAAAAAGGAACATAATTGTGCGTATACCTTTAATGAAGTAGCTACTATGGGACACTTCTCTGCCCCACGTCACCTGAGACATTTTAACATAAAACAAAGTTAGGGGGTCCAGGTTCATAGACCTAATTAAATCCAATTCTATTCTAAGCCATACCGGTTGCATTTTTTCAGGGCTGGGGCATACCCATTTCAAACATTTTGCCAAATGGCTAGCCCAATAATATATAGCCAAGTGGGGAATCCGCAGGCCCCCCTCAGATTTTGAAGCGGCCAACTTGTAAAAGGCCAATAGAGGGTATTTATCAGACCAGATAATCCTGGTGAGAATGCCATGCAACTTCTTAAACCAGACTAATGGGATAAAAGTATTGAGGAGAGATAGAGGGTAAAAAATTCTTGGGAAAATATTCATCTTGACTATGTTGATCCGGCCCCACAGTGAAATGTGGAGCTTAGACCACCTATCAAGGTCCTGAGTTATAAGCTGAGAGAGAGATTCAAAATTTTCCCTAAACCATGTTGAGGGGTTACGAGTTAGTTTGATGCCCAAATACTTGAATGAGCTAGGGGCCCAACATTAACCTAAAGGGCTAATATCAGTCTTAAATATCTTGTGATTTAAAGGAAAAAAAGAGGATTTATTAGCATTCAGTTTGTAATTAGATAGGGTGCTAAATTTAGCTATTTCACCCAGCAAGGCCGAAATGGACAATACCGGATGGGATAAGTGCACAAGCAGATCATCCGCATGTGCAGTGACCTTGACTTCATGACGCCCAACCCAGATGCCTTGTATTAACGCATTATTGAGGATGTTTTAGATAAGAGGTTCAAGGTATAGGTTAAATAAAAGGGGAGATGGGAGCAACCCTGCCTGGTACCTGAATGGAGTGAAAGGGTTTAGAGAAAGCACCATTCCCAGAAATCCTTGCTGTGGGGGTTTTATATAATGTAGCAATCCAGGATATAAATACAGGAGGGAATTGAAAAGCTTCCAAAACTCAAAACAAAAAATTCCAATTCATACTATCAAATGCCTTCTCGGCATCCAGGGAAACCAGTGCTGTGGGAAACTCAGCATCTCTGGTAGCCGAGAAGACATGAGAAAGGGTACGCAAATGGTCTGATGACGAGCGTCCCTTCATAAATCCAACCTGGGTCATACCTATTAGCTCAGGGAGGACTACAGTTAACCTATTGGCTAATATCTTCGAAAGGATTTTAATATCTTGGTTTAAAAGAGATATAGGTCTGTAACTTTTTACTAACTCAGGATCCTTATCTGGTTTAGGGAGAAGGACAATCAGGGCCTCAAACAGGTGGGGGTCTGCCTCTACTCCAGTTAGAATGTATTGAAATAGGCGATAAAGTACTGGTAGTAAAAGATCCCGAAAAACCTTGTAAAATAGAGAGGAAAACCCATCTGTACCTGAGACTTTGTCTGTGGGTAGCCCACCAATAGACTCGGAAATCTACTCCTGGGATATTGGGGTAGCCAAAGAACCCTTATGTTGCCCTGATAGAAAGGGCAGGTGGGAATCCCTTAAGTACTTCTCCGTAATCCCAGGACAAGGAGAACTCTCCATGTCACTATACAATCTTTCATAATATAGGGCAAACTCTTGTACTATCTCGGTAGGGGATACTTTCAGGGACCCATCTGCCACTGCCCGAATTGGTGGGATAAATCTTGCAAATTTCTGTTGTTTTATATGCAAAGCCAGCAGGCGCCCTGCTTTCTCTCCCTGATCCATATAATTGGCTCTGGTTCGAATTATAGCTAATTCTGCTCTTTCTCTTAACAGCTCTAGATATCTGTCTTTGGCCATTAGGAGCCGCTTCTTGTCCTCATTTGAAACACTAACAGAATTATTCGCTCCAAGTGACCGAATTTGGGACAATAATGATAATAGTTCTTCCTTCTGTGCCCTTTTCCTACTAGCCGCCATACTGATAAGGATCCCCCTCATGTATGCTTTGAAGGCCCCCATAAAATATCTTGCTTTGCACTGTCTAAAGGGTTAGATGAAAAAAAGAACTCAATTTGCTCCCTTATGAGCTTGCAATACTTGGCATCCTTAAGAAGCTGTTCATTGAGCTTCCATCTGGTTTCCCTTTTAGGTAAGTTAAAGAATGCCAAGTTGCATATCACAAGTGAATGATCGGAGACAGGGCCAGGCTGGATTGAGGAGGCCTTGACCACGGGCAAGAGACTCTGAGAGATAAGTATGTAGTCAATGCGGGACTGCGAGCCGTGCGCCATTGACCTGAAAGTGAACTCCTTAGAGTCAGGATACAACACATGCCAGACATCACAGAGCCTGCACTGGTCTACTAAATCCTTAAATACCCTCTGCCCCAGGGACACTCCTCCCAATACACTACCTGACCTGTCCAGATTAGAATCTATGACTTGATTGAAGTCACCCCCCATAATAATCCTGATGGGAAGCACTGGAAGAATAATAGTTAACAGTCTCATGAAAAACCCTGGATCATCCATATTAGGACTGTATATACTACCAAGTAAAAGTGGTACTGACCAGAGAGTGCCTTTAACTAAAACAAATCTACCCTCCTGATCTTTGATAACCTGCGTAAAAACAAAGGGAATGCCTCTATTGATAATAAGCATGACCCCACAACTTTTAGTGGAGCCCTAAGCATCGTAAACCAGCCCCACCTGTCGTCTCCTTAGCTGTAAGGCTTCAGATTGAAGGAAATGGGATTCCTGTAAAAAAGTTATCTGAGAACGTAATGGACTTAAGGTTTGAGGACCTGATATTGTTTGGATTTTTTTCTGATACCCTTAACATTCCAAGTAGCAAAAGTCACTTCATTAGCCATCTAACTAGAGTTAGTGAGCATAGTATGTTCAGCCCTGTACACAAATCACAAAAAATTCAGCCATAATCCATAGGTTACTGCGTAAAACCCTCCCTCCCTCCCATCCCTCCACAAATAACCCATCCCTCCCCCAATTCACCCACTCCACCTACTAAACCCAACATATACCACCCCCCACCCAACCACCCACACTTACATAAGCAACATTTACCACAGTACTGGGTCCTTTCCTCCTTCTCCTGCCCCCCGCAAATGTACACCTCTGCTTCCAGCAAATGCAGCAGTATCCTCAAGTAAATACAAAGCAGTGCAACTATTTAAACAACCCACAATAACTTGAGAGCGGTCCTGGGTTTCCAATGTAAATGCACACGAGTATGGTAAAATGATAATGAAAGGGGAGCAGGGTAGCCTGCAAAATGCATAGATGCATCCAAAAATCTCGGGGAACCGAATAAGAAATAGGGGCTCTATTGCCCCGTGAGAAATATCTATGCAAACCAGAACCAGATTGGGAAACTAATGGAGGGGAATTGCTCCCTCCAACCAAAATGTGTCCAGAAAACCAGAAAAAGACACTAACATCTTGGGCCCCAGGCAAAAAAAAAAAAAGATAAGAAATAACATCTCTGCCCAGACCTTTACCTGCCCACAGGCCCAAGAACCCCAATTGGGGTAATTTGCTGCCCTAATTCGAGACGAGAGACACAACTGAGGGAGATCCTCTCTGAATTAAGAGCAGCGCTAAATCGCACTTCATGCGCATGATGCTCCCTCTTGTGGCCATAGCCCAATCCTAACAAGGTAACTATGTGAAATTACTGAGAAAGCCCAACACCGCTCCCAATTCAAACAATCTGTGAAGTGAGACATTAATCCTAAACAGTTTAACACAGTCTTCCCCTCGCTAGTGCTAGCTTGTATAACTAAATGCACTGAAACAAAAAACTCCATCCCCAAATAATCAAGCCTGAACATCCCAGGAGTCCTTGCCCTGAACAACAATTTTCATTATAAAATTAGGGCCTGAGAATCTTGTAGCAAGTAGCCCAGATTTGTATTAACACAGTCCAGATGAGAAACTAGAACTTCCAAATGCACCCCATTGACACTATCTTCATAAGCAAATAAAGAGATAGCAGTCCCAGTGAGGCAACACCAGACATCCCCTCATCTTGTAGGCAAAACTTCTCAGGGCTCTTGGAACAAGTCCAGTAACACGGTTTTGAGGCTAGAAAGGGCAGATTCTGGGTCTTCAAAATTTAACCAGGATCCATTTACAAGAACTTGCAGCCTGGTCAGATACCCCATCTTGAATTTCAGCCCCGCAGCAATGATCTTGGACACAATGGGGTGAAACGCTTTGCATTTCAAATGAACTGATCCTGGCAGGTCTTGTACAATTCTCAATTTGGGAATTCTCCCTACGGACCTCCTGCAGAGCTCTCACTATTTGCAAAAAGTGCTGCCTTTCTAAAAAATGTAAGAATCGACAAATAATAGGTTGAGGGGCAGCATCCGGTAAAGGTTTCGGTCACAACGACATGTGGGCTCGCTCGATAATATATACAGGGCCAAAGGGAGAGGGGCCAGCAACCCATTCTACCAGCTTCTGTATGAATGCTACAGCATTCTGGCCTTCTTCTTCCTCTGGTAGCCCTAATATCACAACGTTGTTTCTCCGGCTATGGCCCTCCAGATCTTCAAGTTTCACCTCCACATGAGAGAGCTTCTGCCACGTAGGCACTAACTCAGGGTGGACTTTCTCTCTAGTCGCTTCTCCAATTAAACTATTTGGGCAGTATTATCAGAGGCAGTTAATGAAACTTCATCCAGCTTTTTTGACAGAGCCTTCAGGTCATTCGCCATTCCTTTCATCTCCTCACAGAAGGGTTTAAATTCTTCTAAGAACCTGTTAAGCATTAAAGGTTCTTGTTCCCCAACTTGCCTCGAAGGATCAGTCTATCTCGCCCACCTGAGGCCCGAGATTTCTTTGGGGCCTTTTTGGGAGTAGCAGGCGGGGTATGTTTTTGCGGGTCTTTCTTCATGTAAGCCTACATCAGCAGACTGAACTCTCAAAACAGACACTCTAGATGTTTAGCAGACAGGAGAATTTAAATGCAGAGGGTTTTGTAAGATTTAAACATCATAAAAAGACAATATATGATCAGAAGGCAGGAGCTTAGCAGAGGTGGTTCTACTCAGCACTCTGCATCACATGGTCTCCTCTGAGAAACCATTTTTGTTACAAACAGATGCATCACAGGTAGGCCTAGGTTCAGTACTGAGTCAAAATATAGATGGGATGGAACATTCCATTCTGTACATAAGTAGAAAGTTGCATGACAGAAAGAAAATATGCTTCAGCATTGAAAAGGAACGTTTAGCAGCAAAGTAAGCCATTAAGTCCTTAAGTTTTATTTGCTAGGAACTGACTTTGTACTTATAACAGATCACAATCTTCTCTGTTGGTGTACCCAAATGAAAAATAAAAATTCTAGAATCACAAGGCGGTACCTGGCACTACAGACATTTAAATTCACAGTGATAAACAAATCTGGTAAAGAGAATAGCAATGCTGATTTTCTGTCAAGACATGGATCAGAAATTGATGGTTCTGAAGGTTGAAAAACAAATGTATGGGTTTAAACTTTACTGTCTGCTGAACTGTTATAGGAAAATGGATAATGCACATCTGCTTAATTTCTGAAATCAGCAAATGTTAGTAGAGAATTAATAAAAAGTTTTGGAAAACAGGTTCCCTCTTAAGGAGGGGGGGTGTATGTGACAGGGTGGAATAAGACCCTGCCCCAGTTGTTATGGAGAAAGTATTTAAATGCAAGGATCTGTTCTGTTCTATTCCTTTTCTGTTTCTTCTCTGTCATTGCACAACCAAATGTTCCTGTGAGACCTAGGATTTGATCACCCTGATAGTCTCATAATTCTTGCCTCTCACTGTCTCTCAGCCCTCCCCTGCAGTCTCTCTTTTCCTCCCTTGCATATCTGCTGATATAAAAATATATGCAGATCATTATGTGGAAATGTAACTGATATTGGGATCCCTTTGTTTATATAATATATAGCGTTACTGTTGAAAAGTATATAATTGTAGTTTGAGACTATTGTAAAAAGTTATTGGGAACTCAAGAGATTACCTGAATGCAAATTTTAAGCCTTTTTTGAAGAGCTGTGAAAAAGGGACCTCAGCTCTAGGATACTGTGTTCTAGCTGCACATGCCTGATACTTACAAGAACAGGATGCTTATTAAGAATGGGATTGGAAGGACTTATAAGAGAGCTGGGCTGCAATTGTTTAAGAAGAGAAGAAAGAAAAAAGAGACACAGAGACTGAAGGAAAACTCTGATGGATCTTTATGTTATTTTGCTTTTGTAAATAGTTATACAGAACAAGTTTATTCTTTTATGTTACTGCTAGTGTGAATAATTATTTTTGGTGAATTCTACAACTGCTCCTGTTTTTTTATGCTTCCTGACCTCTGCCTCAATGACAAGTATGTTAAAAAAAGAACTGGATAATTATATGGGTGATAAAAAATGATCATGGCACCACTAGAAACTAGTGGCAAGTTTCGCTAAAGGCTAATGCGTTCTTGAACTCCTAAAAACTATGAACCTATTAACCTATGAAGAGAAGTACATTTGTAGTCAAGGGTCTGGGTGGTTAGAGATAGTTGGCATGGTACATCACAGTGGGTGAGAGGGGTTCTTTGTTTTAATAGTTTAAAAAAACCAAGAATTTTGCCACACAAAGTTGGGATGAAGTCCAGAAAATGAGGTTTGCAATGCATAGTGCAAAGTTTCCAACTTCACATCAGCTTCAGCAGGGAAGTTTAAATTCACTACATCTGTACTCTCAACCCCATGATCATGACTCTCAGTCCCTGTTCCACCATGACCATGACCATGACCATGACCAGCTCCTGTCTTCACCCTCACTGGCTGCAGAACTTGCACTTGAAGGAACGGGCATGGTGGAACATTTATCTGCTTCATTCCTCCGCCTGCACTCCCTTCTGATCCTGTTCTTTTCATGTGCTCTACTGTACATGCATTGATAACACATTTATAAGAGATGACAATATGTTGCAGCCACTGCTGAACACTAAGAATTCCTACCAATAGTTTTTGATGATTCTTAGATGACCACATGACATACTTGCTGCACACCTGGTGCACGGAAAAGCAGCAGTGCCATATGACCTGAGAGGTGATAGAGAAAAACAACACCATCATGCCCCCCAACTGTCAAATCCCACCCTACCCCACTGAATGATGCTGTGATGTTATGTAGCACACTGCAGTGTACTTTACTTTTCACTTATTCACTGTCTGGCAGGTGCACACACACACACAAATAAAAGTTGGATTTTTGTGTCCTGCTACACCACCACCACTCAGTAACAAAACAAATTGTCAAAATAAATCTTTCAAAATTCCCACTACACCTTTCAAACATGTTACATCTGCCCTACAACTGCTGCAGGTGAAAAAATAAAAGTAAAATATGTAAATAAGGATGTGTGTGCCCTCTACCACACTACTAGCCCTCAGAAAAAAAAAATTGTCTAATAAATCCTTCAAAAGTCCCTACACCTTTTACAATCAACTAAATCAACTCTGCCTTGCTCCTGATGCTTTATGGCTTGCAGTTATCAGTAAAGCAATAATACATGAAAGGGTGTGCATTGTGGTTTGATAATGGGTAATGAAGCATAGGGTATTTCTGAAGGTCAGGGGTAAGTGGCAACAGACTTCTAGGAAAACATAAACTGAACTTACAAACTCAAATGGGCAGACTGGGTGGGCCATTGTCCCTTATCTGCCAACACTGTCTATGTATCTATGTATTGCTGAGTGCCTTAAACCATCTGAGAAGTGCCATTATCCCACCACAAATACACTGGAGTGTCTTACTGGGATTATGAAATGGGTCCAAGATTTTATTTTGGGGGGTGGTAAAAAAAGACAAAAAATGTTGATCATGTTAATGATTTTTCTTGTGATATTATCTGGTCCTGAAATGTGGTATCAACTTTTAACTTTTTCCAAACTGTAATTAGTTGTATTTTAATATAAAATGCAATAATGTTAGTTTAACAAAAAAATGTCCTACACCCCAACAAAATAGTCTTGTCACATTCCAGCATTGGCATGCCAGCTCCATTTCAAATATTATGCACATTAAACTACATTCTTTTAAATTAACCCATACGTCTCTACTTTCCATAATCCACCCCATTTAACTGTTTCCTCAATTTTTCTTCTTCTTTACACACCAGGTGGCAGGCAGAACTAGATAAAGTGCTTCACAGAGGTATAAATGCTGAAGCTACTGTGTGGTGCCCTCTGGACATTTTTATCTTTAAATAATTTCATTTGATTACTACAAGCAAGTTTTCAGTGATCTTTTTTTCTCAACATGTTCTACTGGTGCGTCTTTGTTTGCTTCCTATTCATCTGTGTGTTACCTGATCACAGTGGGGTACATGGAGATGCTGTATCTCTGTCTGCTTGTTTGTTATTTTTCCTTATTAAATGGCAAGAAAAAATCTATTAATGTCATTGGCTGAGAGATGTCACCTGACTGTGTATTAAATCTACAGTGCTTTACAAGATCAAACTAACTGCTGTACTGAACCTAACCTGAACCAGCAGAAATTCTACTTGAAAACTGTCAGGAGTTCTGAGGTGTTCAGACTCCTAACTAGCCTGAATCCTGACAAAGTTCCTGGCTGTGATGAGCTATCGCTCCAAACCCTGGCTCTTGCTTTTTCCCAACTTGCATACCTAATTAGACTTATTTTTAATTTATCTTTTTAAACATGCCAGATACCAAATTTATGGAAAAAAATCATACATTGTCCCAATCTTTAAATCTGGGTCATAAACTGAATTCTGTAATTACAGTCCTATCTTAATTTTATCTGCTTTATCAAAGCTTCAAGAAAAACTCATACACAAACAGTTTAGTGATTATATCACAACCCATAACTTGATCTTCCCTAACCAACATGGCTTTAGGGGTGGACATTGTACTGAGACTGCCCTGCTTGTGTTCACAGACAGTGTCCTTAGGGCCACTGAGAGTGGTACTTTAACAGTGGCAGTGTTTGAGGATCTAACCATGGCATTCAATCTTGTTGACCATATAATTTTACTGGATCAACTATCTGGATTGAGGGTGGGAGGTCCTATCTTGTCTTGGTTCAGAGACTTTCTCACTAATAGGCTGCAGTGTGTTAAGTTAAATGGAATATGTTCATCCTATCAAGAGGTTCAATGTGGTGCCCCTCAGGGTTCCATACTGGGCCCTCTACTTTTTTCACTTTTCTTGACCCTGTGGAGAAAGTGGTGAAGCATTGTGACCTGTTATATGCAGATGATACAGTTTTATTCACTCATGATTCTACTGTCACCAATATTAATCTATTATTGAGCATTGAATTTAACAATACGCAATGCTGGCTTTCTCAAAACAATCTAGTGTTGAATAAGCTAAAGACCAAGTCCATGATATTTGGCTCAGAACCTAAATTAAAAACACATTCTGGTAATTTCACTGTTAGCGTGCTAGGCGGAGGGGTTACAGAATTTGTTATATCATTTAAATATCTAGGCATGTACCTAGATCCATCATTAAAATATACACATAGATAAGATTACTGCCAAGTTACATTTTAAAATTGGTACTCCTTATCGGCTTTCTAAATTTCTGGCCAAAGATTCTTATAAAACTGTTACACAATATTGTTTGTTACCAGTCCTAAATTAAACTTCTTTAATTTCCAATGCTTCATCTTCTTCCTGTATTTCCCAGAAGGAAGCGTTGTTATATAAAATTGGAAAGTCTGTATTAATGGCACCTTCCCAGACACACCACTGTAATATTCTGACTAGTCTTGAATGGCCATCCAGTCAAAATATTTATAAATTGGCCATTTTTAATGTTTCATATTTAAAATACTGCATACAGGTATTCCAACATCATTTCAAGCCCTTTTGGATACATATAGTTCCCCATACAGTTCACGACCATCTACTAAGACCCAACGGACCCTTCCATTGGTCTGTACAAACTCAAGAAAAAGGTCCTTTGCTTATTGTGCTGCAACAGTGTGGAACCCTTTACCTGATGAAATAAAGTCTTCTTTATCAATCACCACTTTCTCCACTGCTGCTTCCATTCATTTAAAAAAAAAGAATATTTTTCTTGTTTAAAATGATGTGTTAACTGTTTATTGTATTTAATGATTGATTAATGTATTCTATGTCATTAGTTTGTCTGTTGAACATACTGACTTCAGGTCGTGCCTGAAAATGGGATCTTGTATCTCAGTGTACCTATCTGCAATTACAAATAAATGGAATGCAATTGAAAATCTCCATAAATGCAAATGTCAGGTATCAAATCTTATTTTCCTACAAAAACAAAACTGCTTACAGCGATTTTATAAGTGTAATAAGCCCCTACAGGGTGTGCATCATAGGATTTTAATGCACTTCCCAGGAGCATAAGGACACCCGGCCTCCAGCCTCATGCCTTACTACGCCCTGGGGCATGCATCAAAAGGGATCCATATGAAATCTTGACTCTGGTATGCCCAACATCAAAAAGCCCAGCTCTGGTTTCCCATCAGGTATGCGATCCCATCACTTTAGTTGCAGACACATGAAATCCCAACATGATGCCAGCAACCTGAAAACAGCAAAAATATATGGTATGCTTATTAAACCATTCAATGGCTAGTTCAGAAAGCAGCTCTGAAGAACTGGTTAATCAGCCCCTAAATGGCACTGAAGAAAATAACAGTGAAGCCCTTCATCCTTTAACCATCAGAGAGAAAAAAGAGAACCCATTCTGGTTCAGCAATCTTTCAATATATTTTACCAAGTAGCCGGTGACAATAGTGCATTAATAATATCACAGGACAAAATATCGCTGATATAATAGTGCTTGCATTTACAGCTCAACAGACAAAATAGCGTATGATTATGGAAAAGTGCGACTATGTTTAACAATGCCGTACAGCAGTAAATTTTATTTATTTATTTATTGAATTGTTTCACCAGGAAAGGTACACTGAGCAAAACGATGCTCATCTCCCGGTATGACCTGGGGGGAGGGGTACATAGGAGAGGATAACGCGTAGGTTATTATTGAGTGACACATTTAACATTACAGTTTGTGCACTGGAGAGGAAAACACGTAGGTTTTCCAGTAGGATACATATAACATTACATTTATGCATTACATTAATGTGTACGCTTAATAGGAATTACAGCTTAATAACGGGTTACAGGCAGGGAACAGTTAGGCACAAGACACAATGATCCAAGCATGTTGCAGATTACATGAACTGGAAGTGCAGTAAGACAGCAAGACAGCAGGATTGTAATAAGTGCAATAGTTGGTTTAATAACCCATCTTAATGACATATGATGGATGCCGTTGGCCTAGCAGTCGGGGGTATGGGATAAGAGGGGTGGGCACAGGAGGATAATTATGTGCAGGTACAATTTACCGTAAAGTAATTAGCCATGACAGTAGCAAGGGAGTGAGTGGAGGATGAGTGACGAATTTGGGGAGGGAGTTCATTCCAGAGTTTAGGGAGCAGGTGTGAGAAGACTGCTTGTCCCACGGAGGACCTCCTTCTAGGGATTAGTAATTGATAGGAGTCGTAGGATCTAAGGGCATGGGTCGGAGAGGGGGTGGCGATAGCAAGGAGGAGCAATAAGACAGAAGGGACCCGAGCCAGAATTTTGAGACAAACTTGATACAGTGCAGTTGGCGGTGATTTTCAAGAGAAGTGAATGCAAGAGAATGGTAGAGATCACAGTGATGGGTACGGGGGTATGCGTTGAGGATGAAATGGCAGAAAGCATTAAAGAGGGAGTCCAGTCTAGATAAAGTAGACTTAGAAGCAGCACTGTACACTATATCACAGTAGTCAAATGATGGCAGGATCATCTTCTGAACTAGTTCATGCCTCACGGTCAGTGGGAGGCTGCTGTGGTTCCTGTAAAGGGAACCGAGCTTAGAGTGCAGTTTTTTCAGGATTGCATCAATGTGGATGGAGAAATATAGGTGTTGGTCGAGCCAGATCCCTAGGTAGTTGAAGGATGAGGTGTTTTCCAGTACAATCCCATCCAGGGTGTGGAAGGAGGGAAGGGTGGAGAGCCTGGACAGGCATTGCCCAGTGCCGAAGGTCATGGTGACTGTTTTTTTTTTTACATTTAGGGAGAGCTGATGAGAGCTGAACCAGATCTGAACTTTGTTGAAGTTGGGCTGAAGGTTGTCAGTTACCTCTTCCAAGGAAGAGCCAGAGGAGAATAGGACAGTGTCATCTGCATACATCTAGATTGATGAAGTTGAGCAGCTTAGTGGCAGGTCATTAAGGAAAATAGAAAACAAAACTGGTCTGAGTACTGAGCCCTGGGGGACCCCAGTGGTCATAGAGAGGAGGGTGGATGTGGTATCCTCAATTCTGATGGATTGGGTCCTACCTGTGAGGTAGGTGCTGAACCAGTTGGTAGCTGATTCAGTAAGGCCAGCTTCTGAGAGGCACATTAACAGGAGGGGGTGGGAAACAGTGTTGAACGCTTTGGCGAGTTCGACAAATATAGCTGAGGTGATCTGCCCTCTGTCCATTGGTACATGGTAACATTGGACATGGAGTCCCTTTACACAAACATTCCAGGTGAGGGAAGACTAGCAGCCCTTAAAATAGCTCTATTGACTAATATCAACTAAGATCAGGAATTAGTGCAATTTGTCATTAAACTGACGCACAGGGTATTGAATAGTAACAGTTTCTTGTTTAATGGGTCATACTTCTTGCAGTTACAAGGTACTGCCATGGGGGCAGCAATGACCCAAATGATGCAAATGTCTATTGCAGTATCTGGAACAAGGAACATTTACTGTCTCCAGAGACAAATCCATTTTTTCACTATGTGGATTTATGGAGGAGTTACCTAGATGATATTATGATGGTGTGCAGGAGCTCACCTAGTGAAGTAGGAGAACTGAAAGAGTACTGGTGTAACCCACCTACAAATGGGGGTTCCCAAATAGTCTTCCTTGAGCTTGCCTAAATGCTCACTGCCAGGCTGGTGTCCTGCGTTTTAGCAGTTTAAATGTATTGCCAGAGAGTGCCTGTATAGCCTCTGTGTACTGTCTCTTTAAGAGCTTCCTCGATTGCAGTTATAATTAATTTGAGAGGGGGTTGAGTGTTTCTATGCTCGAGTCCCACCCAGGCTGCCAGATAATCGCTCCATTCTGCCATCGCTAATTGCACAAAGGGAGCTCTGTTATAAAACGTAACTGTTTGCTGATTATCTATTAGAATGGTAATGATACTGTAGTTTGTCCAACCTGCCTTCTTTGCAACATGGACATTTCTGTTTACATCCACCATCTTGGTCCAGGACTGCCAGATTGGACCAACCATTGTCTTCTGTAGGAATTGTAGTTTTGGGCTCTTGGTGCCTAAATGAACCTGGAGGGGAAGCCCTTGTTGTGACTGACAGACAGATCAGCCAACCAAACCTTTTGGATCTTGGGGAAAGTCCCAGACTGCTTGCAGTTTCAGTTCAGATCTGAGCTGGGAAGTGAAGGACTAACAGCTCGAGATAGTCGAGTAGCAGACCTGTGTAGTTTCAGCCAGGAGAACTGTGGAAAGGGCTGAGTTTTGGCCTGCCTGCCTGCTGTCCCTAAGAGGGAAAAGAGTTTATTTGGACTGAATTCGAGTTGTGAGAACAATTTAATGCCACTGAACTGTGAGCAGGCTTGAAACCTGAAGAAGCCTGAAAGATTTGCTGAATGCGATCGGCCTGTCAGGACTTCCAGCCACCTCTGAACTCCCGGTTTATGCAGAGTCACTGTAATTGTGACCGGATAGTAATCTGCCTGGTACAGTAGAATTTCCTTACATGTAAATGTGCTGTGTGCTGCTAGTGGGTCGTGATTTGGTTCCCCACTATCTGCTGAACTGTGTTCTGCTTGCTGGAAGCTGCATCCAGCCCCAAAGGACTGAATCCAAATTCATCACCATTTGGCCTGGGCCTTATCACACTGGCCCAGCCAGACTTCCCGCTGCACAGAAAAAGCCATTTATGAGAGACCTGCCTGAGGATCAGCCCCCTGCTCAATGTTTTGAACAGGAACAATGCCTCAGTGATTCGTGTGGGCCCTGCTTCTCCTGGCACTCCAGCTCAACAACCTGCTGTCTCGATTTCATCCTGCCTGTGTCCTGCAGTGGATATCATGAGTAAACATCAGGGTAGCTCCCAGCAACAACAGCTAAATCTAAAGTGTTGTCATCTGATTGCTTTGTTGTCTTTTCTGTCATGAACTGAGCCCTCTGGCTCCAGATTACAAATAGTGTGTGTTGTGCATGTTGCTTTTTTCCAGCACAGGGCCACAACCAGCTGTGACAATGGCCTACCCCCAGGCAACATTCCTTGCTAGCCCACCATCTTCCTACCTGGGTACCCAGAGAGTATGACTGTGTAGGGACACTGAAGCGCATGCATAACTGTCTGATTGATATAGCCTTCAAGCAAATAAACCTGATTATGCCCCTCCCTTGTTCAAGCTCCCTGAATAAATCAGATCTAACTCTTTTTTTGTATTTAACCTGACTGTGGTTCCGGTTTGTGCCAAAAGTACTGTACTGTTGCTATTTGCTGTGCATAACCTTGTTTTACAGGGGGACCCCAGGGTTGAGCTAGAGGAACCAGCCCTGGTGGTAAGTGTAAACAATGTGGGTAATTGCCTGGTGAATAAGGGTAATTGTGAAAGTGATTATTGTGTATTGTTCAGGTCACTAGAAGGGAAAGAGAGGGTTACAGTGTCCCGGAGTGCTGTGTTCAGGTTAGCTTGACCACTAACAACCCTAACCTCTGGGTGGAGGCACCCGTTTCAGTACCCAGGCCCCTTAACCTGCAACTAGTCACACAGGCAGGGGTAGTAGTCCTTGGGATAGCACCACCTAGGGGTTACATCTTGGAGGCTTACCACTGGGAGTTTTGTGTCTTCTAGTGGCCAGAGTTGGGAATTACCCCAGTATGTTTGGAACTGCTGACAAAATGGAGAAGCATGCTATGCCTAAACTCAGGCTTGCCCCCCACAAGCTGTTAGTGCACTGAATAATGGTCTGGAGCAAGGCACAGGGGGTAGCCCCCCCAACAGGCCCTCCTTTTAATTGATGTCCCATTAGGGACCACTAATGCTGTTATTGTAAAGACTGTCAAGCAATTTCAATGTTTGGGGAAGGTTGAAGCGAGAGGGAGGGATTTGGACCTGTTTGACCAGACCATGGTGGTCCTCCTCTACTGCAGCTCCCCTATAGATCCAGAGAAAGTATCCCCTGTGATTCTGTCAGAAGGGTCCCAGAAGGGGTGGAGGGTCTTCCATTTGCACAGTGATCCAGCTACCCTGGGAGGGCCTCCAGCATAGAGGGGTTCAAGGACAAGCTGCTTAAGTTGTTAGTTTCTGAGGGGCGAACCACCCAAGAGTTAGTGAAGGTGCTAGACCTTACTGAAGAACCCATGCCATTGCAATCCCCAGTAGCATCTCCTGCCTCCCCTATGGTCACCTCCCCCATAGTAGTTCCATCTGTGCACCTGGATTCGTACCGTAGACTTAGACTTTTTTCAAGTACAGTCCAAGTGCCTATAGGGGAGGATGACCTGGAAACGTGGATGGACTAAGTTACCCCTCTGGTCCAAGAATGGCAGTGCTCTGAGGGGGAGAAAAGAAAAAGCATTATGGAGAGTTTGAGGGGCCCTGCACTGGAGGCAACATGCTTTGTATGAGCCACTAGACCAGAGGCTACTGTGGCTGAATACCTCTCTGCAGTGGAAGGGGTTTTTGGAGGTACTGAGTCAGGGGATGATTTACTGTGGAAATTTAAATCCACCAAGCAATGGAAGAATGAGAAGTTGTCTATGTTTGTTATCAGAATTGAAAGGGCTCTGCAGAGGGCTCACAGAATTGAAGGGGTGCCTGCTAATGAACTGAATCGGGTCAGGTTGGACCATATTCTCAAGTCAGCCAGGTACTCTAGTGTGATGATGCTAGAACTTAAGTTGCAAGATAGGAAGGCTAACCCTCCTGAGTATTGTCACCTCGTGAAAGAGATTCGTGAAGCAGAGAATGATGAAGAGGGTTGGGAGCCCTATGCTAGGGTTGCTCGAACCTGCCAAACTCCTGAGAGAAGTGATGAGATTGAGGTGCAGCAAATGAGAGAATTGATCAAAGAATTGACAGAGCTAAGAGTCAGTCAACAAGCTGCTGAGGTGGCCAGAGATACTAACCTCTATCAGGCACCTTCTGAATCAATGAGCAAGGTCCCACCTGGTGGAGTGGGGTGCACGACATCTCTTCTGAAACCCAGACTGAGAGTATCCTACTGGAAGAAGTAGTACAAGAGTTGAGAGCCCTGATGGGGGACCTATTACGAGCCACACAAACCACTAACATTGGTGGAAGTCCAGAGGAACAAGAACGCAAGTCACAAGTCAAAGAAGGGCCCTGAGGTGCCCCTGATTTACCCAAGCAGGGAGAAGGCCCGCAACTACTCAGATACTCTAGAGAACCCAATTTTTGCTACCACTGCAGGGAAGACGGGCACACCCGTTTCACTTTTCATTCACTGGAGACCCTGAGAAAGGTACCATTAGGCTACTAGCCTTAATTTGATGGAACAATAACCGGCCACCAGGTGGAGCTGGTTGAAAATGTTACTCTTCAAAGGCTGCTGCCAAGTTGACATCCAAGACTGTGGCACCTGAATGGTCTGAGGTGGTGGGCCCTTCAATGGAAACTACAGTGAAAGTGAACAGTGTGTCTACCCAGGTCGTGCTTGACAGTGGGTCTCAAGTGACTATAGTGTTCCAAGACTGGTATCGAAGGCACCTGCCTGATGTGCCCCTACAACCGTTGGAGGGCTTAAATGTGTGGGGGTTGAGCAAGAAGTCTTATTCGTACTTAGGGTATATTCGGATCTGGCAGTCTTTCCCTACCTCTGTGGCTGGAGTAAATGAACAAGTCGAGACACTTGCCTTAGTGTGTCCCCCTACCAGACTTTATGATGGGGTTCCTCTATTAATTGGGACAAACACCCACATGTGTGGGAGACTGGCACAACTCTGTCACGAAAAGCAAGAGCAATGGACTGGGCAGGCCCTAAGAATTCTTGCTCTGATCAAGAGGGCCTATGATTTACGACAGAAACCCGAGGAAGTAAACCAGGATGAACCTGTGGGAATTGTGTGGAAGAAGGATCCTGACTCTTGGGTACTGGCGTCAAATGCCCAGTGTACCATTCATGGGGTGGTCCACCTCCGGAAGGATGTCAAGAACAAAATAATGATGTTGGATGCATCAGGCAATGGAAAGTTGCCAGAGGGATTATTGGTCAAACCCAGCATCTTGCCTGCTCGTGCTGACACCTATGCTTGATGAGTGATGGTCCAGATTCAGAATGTGTCAGATCGGGAGATCCGGGTGAACAGAGGGTGCATCCTAGCTACAGTACACTGCACAGACACTGTCATATTGCCCAGCAACAAGTGCTTTGATGAGAAGGAGAGCATGACCCCAGACTTATTTGACTTTGGTGAGTCCCCGTTGCCAGCTGAATGGAGGGCTAGAATTAACAAGAAACTTGCCCAGAGAGACCAAGTGTTTTCATTAAAAGAATGGAACATGGGGCATGTCCAGGGTGCAGAGCATCACATACGCCTGCATGATGACCAGCCATTTCAAGCGAGATCCCAACGCCTTGCTCCAGCGGACATAGATGATGTTAGGAGACACCTGCAGGAAATGCTCACTTCTCTCATGATTCAAGAATCAAGGAGCCCATATGCCACTCCCATTGTGGTTGTGCGTAAGAAGAATGGGTCCGCGAGGATGTGTGTTGATTATCAAACCCTGAACTGGCGGACCATCCCAGATCAATACACCATGCCCCATATACTAGATGATCTGGACTGCTTGAATGGAGCAAATGGTTCTTGATATTGGATCTTCACAGTGGACATTACCAGATTCTGATGGCTCTGGAGGACCGTGAGAAAACAGCCTTCATCTGTCCTTTGGGGTTCTATGAATTCCTGAGAATGGCACAGGTGATTTCGGGTGCCCCGGCCACCTTTCAGTGACTGATGGAATGTGCTGTGGAAGATGTGAACTTGCTGGGATGTATAGTGTACCTAGATGGTGTCTTTGTGTTCAGACACACATTAGAGGAGCATGAGACCAGACTGTTTAAAGTACGGGACCAATTGGAAGACTTCGGCCCCAAGCTGTCTATAGACAAATGCCAGTTTTTTCAAACCTCCGTGAAGTATGTGGGGCATATAGTATCTGCAGAAGGGATAGAGACAGATCCCAGTAAGGTTGAGTGACTGACTTCTTGGCCCAAGCTCCATAACTTGAAAGACCTACAACATTTTCTGGGGTTCTGTGGCTACTACCACAGGTTTATAAAAGACTATTCAAACGTGATTCGCCAGCTCCTGAACCTTACCCAGGGTGTAGTGATAGTATAATATGTTGATTATTGTGACTCCATTTTGTATTATGTGACTCCATTTTGTATTGTGTGACTCCATTTTACATGCTGCTTCATTTAATTGGTGTTTTGCTCTTTAGATAGCCTCATTATTATGTTTTGCTTCAGACAGTGTATTTTGCTGACTTGAAGGTTGCATACAAGATGTTGTGAGAATCTGGCATTGTTTGGCTCATGATGTTCTGGACACCTGGCCAGTGCTTAGGGCATGATGATCTAACGAATGCCAACTATTTATTATGAGAATAAGTGGTGTTTGTCATGCTGAACTCGTGATGTTCTGGGCACCTGGCCAGTGCTTAGGACATGATGGTTTAGCATTTCTAAATACCAGATAAAACATATAAAATGGGACTTTCCAGATGCCTGGTTTGAAGCCTCTCCTGCAGGGTGGACGCATCGCTGTGGGGCCAGTTCCCGGTTCGAGAGACTCCTAGCCAGGTTGACAAGGGGGCTTCCCAGCCATTGGAAGAGGGCTTGGATGATGCTTTATTGAATCGGTGATGTATAACCTTTTGTATTATATTTTGTTATAATAAAGCTTTGGCTTGCTGTACTTATTGTATTGTTATTGTGTGCATGTGAGTGTGAATGGCAAATAGCTGCCTGGTTTGAGTTGGCACAACACAGGGTTACCGCTCTACCAACTGTAAGTACAAGAAAGGGGCTACAAAGGACCAAAGAAAGTGTACTTCTGCACAGGCAAACCTTTTGGGCTCCGCTGGACACCTGAATGTGAAGCAGCCTTCCAAAAAGTCATATACCAGCTCACCCATGCCCCCATCCTCACCTATGCTGACCCTACCAAGCCCTATGTGCTGCATATGGATGCTAGTCTGCAGGGCCTAGGAGCCATGCTGTATCAAGACCATGAGGATGGTTTTAGACCAGTAGCTTTCACCAGCAGGAGTTTGACCCCATCAGAGTGAAACTATCCTGTGCACAAGCTGGAGTTCCTTGCCCTAAAATGGGCCATCGTTGACCAGTTTCAGGAGTACTTCTATGGGGAAAAGATATTGGTGAGGACTGACAATAACCCGTTTACTTATGTAAAGACTTCAGCTAAGTTAACTGCCACTGGGCACCGGTGACTTTGCTTTATCAACCTATGATTATGCTGTCGAATACAGACCAGGACTGAATCATATTGATGCTGACACCCTGTCACGAAGGCCCACTTCCAAGAGTGATTGGGTCAGGCTGTCTGAATCTCACATCCAAGCATGGTGCCAGAAGTTTGACAGAGATCAACAGATGTCTGCGGATACAGTGGAATGTCTAGTAGATTGCTTGGGCCCTCCTGATACCTGCATATCTGCTGCCTATTGCCATTTCTCTGCTCTAGATATAAGTGCATTACCTCAACTTGACAATGACAGTATTCAGTGGGCTAAATCCCAAGATCCTATGATTCAATCCGCACTTGATGCCCTGTATGCGGGGAAAGATGTGTCTAAGTTACACTCCTCTGATATGCAAACTGCCATATTGTTTAAAAGAGGCCCCAGGTTAAAGTTACTCAATCAGTTGTTATACAGAGAGACAGTGGATCATAGTGGTCAAGTAGGCAAGCAACAATTGGTCCTGCCCATGGCCTTTAAACACTTGGTACTGAGGTCCCTCCACAATCACATGGGGCACCTCAGTATCGACCGGATTCTCGACCTGGTATGATCTCAGTTCAACTGGCCCAAGATGGGGGCCGATGTTGAGCATCATGTAAAGACCTGTAGTCATTGCCTTCAAAGAAAAACCCTGCCTCATAGGGCTGCCCCCTTGTCAATATCACTACCAGCACCCCCATGGAACTAGTCTGTATAGATTTGTTGGGGTAGAACCTGATCAATGGAATATTGGCAATGTGTTAGTGTTTACAGATCATTTCACATGGTATGCACAAGCTTTTCCAACTAAAGATCAAAAGACCTCTACCGTGGCCAAGGTGCTAGTGGAAAAATTCTTCGTCCACTCTGGTGCCCCCCCAGCAGATCCACTCTGACCAAGGCAGAGACTTTGAAAGTAGGCTAATCAAAGAAATGGTCTCTCTGTGGGGGGTGCGGAAGTCAAGAACCACCCCCTATCACCCACAGGGGGACCCTCAATGAGAATGTTTTAACTGCACCCTTCTAAACATGCTGGGCACCCTCATCCAAAAGACAAGCATAAATGAAGCCAGCAGATTAGCACCTTGGTACACACGTACAATTGCACCAAAAATGATGCTACTGGGTTCTCCCCCTACCATCTCATGTTCAGGAGGGAGGCTCGACTGCCAGTTGATGTCTGCTTTGGGGTCTCTCCAGAAGGGGTCCAGGCTGAAAACTACCTGCAGTATGTACAGAAACTGAAAGCTCAATTGAACCATGCATATCAACTGGCCCAGACAATGGCAGCCAAGAGAAATCTCACCAAAAAAGAGAGGCATGATAAGAAAATAAAGGCTCAAGAGCTACGGCCAGGAGACTGTGTGGTGTTACACAATTGGGGACTACATGGCAAGCACAAAATTGCTGATAGGTGGCACCATCTTCCTCATGTAGTAGTTGGAAAGTTGGATAATCTACCAGTGTACAAGGTACACCCAGAGAATAACTCCAAAGCTGTCAAGACCATGCACCATAACCACTTGCTACCTATCGGCCAAGTTATTATTGAAGCTGAGCCAGCTGACATTGTCTCCCCTGGGCTGGTGATTCATGCTGCTGCAAAAGAGAGACAGAGTCAATCTACCCCAGTAGTTACAGAGTTAAGGTTCCCCCACAGCAGGCCCAGAATGATAGTGACTGTCAGTCTACCTCTGATGATAGTGAGTGTGACAATGCCCATTACCCTTCCTATGAATTGAGTCAGCTGTTCTGAGGTAACTCTATGACTAACTGTGGGGATGAAGCTGTGCCTTCTGGACTGCCTAACCCCCCCAGCTTCATCCTTGGAGCTAATGCTCCCTGAAAGTGAAGTGCAAAGTATTACGCCTGAGGCTGTGGACTCCCTGTATTTTGTGCAAATGTTTGACTTGCCTGAATAAGGAGCTGATGGTCTGAGTCTCTCTGGTGACACACCAGAACTTGAGGAACAGTATCAGAGTGCTGACAGCCCCCTTTCAGTGCCACAAAGTCTAATAGTGCCTGAACCTTCTCAAAATGAGCCAGCTGGACCCTTGTCAGAGGATAATAATGAGCAAAGTGTTGTGGAACCAGAGCGTACAGAGCAAGGAGCTGACAGTGCTCCCAGTTTGGACATTCTCATCCATGCAGAGGCACCCCTCATGAATGATGAAAGCTCCAAGACTAGAGCTGAAAGTACAGAGACTATGGTTGTTCCCCGCAGAAAGACTGGCTGAGCTGTCAAGCCAGTATTGCACTTCAGTTATGATTCTTCAAGGAGGCCAGTGGATTTGCCTCTCAATGTGGTTCACAAAAGGGTTTATGTCTCGCCAAGCTCACTACCCAAACTGAGCTTGATGGCCAGCTCCAGGTTACTTGTTCTTCCCTCTCACCATGGTGACCCTGCCCCATCCGGCCCCAAGTTAGCTGATAGGGAAGGGCCCCCTCTTACATTGTTTAATGTAAAAGAAGTTATTACATAAATCAGTATTGTGATGTTACTAATGTGTTGATTATAGTAGAATCAGTATTACCTGTATGAAACATGCATAAGTATTGTCAATATGGATGTAGTAATGTGAAGTATATTGAAATTTATAGTAATGTAACAAGCTAATTATACATTTGTCTAGTTTATATTGCATTTTTGATATTGTAATGGTACAGACTTGACGTGGATGCCAAGTTTTCTCCAGGCACGGAAGGGTGTAACCCCTTAAAAATAAGGGTTCCCAAAAGGTCTTCCTTGAGCTTGCCTAAATGCACACTGGCAGGCTGGTGTCCTGCGTTTTAGCAGTTTAAATGTATTGCCAGACAGTGCCTGTATAGCCTATGTGTACTGTCTCTTTAAGAGCTGCCTAGATTGCAGTTATAATTAATCTGAGAGGGGGGCTGAGTATTTCTATGCTCGAGTCCCACCCAGGCTGCCAGATAATCGCTCCATTCTGCCATTGCTAATTGCACAAAGGGAGCTCTGTTATAAGATGTAATTGTTTGCTGATTATCTATTAGAATGATAATGATACTGTAGTTTGTCTAACCTGCCTTCTTTGCAGCATGGACATTTCTGTTTATCTCCACCATGTTTGTCTGTGACTGCCAGATTGGACCAACCAGTGTCTTTGGAGACTCTAAAATGGACCCTGTCCCCTAGGGCTTTGTGGGAGCAAAATTCTGTAGGAATTGTAGTTTTGGGCTTTTGGTGCCTAAATGAACCTGGAGGGGGAGCTGTTGTTGTGACTTGACAGACAGAACAGCCAACCGAACCTTTTGGATCTTGGGGAAAGTCAAAGAATGCTTGCAGCTTCAGTTCAGATCTGAGTTGGGAAGTGAAGGAGTAACAGCTCGAGACAGTCGAGCAGCAGACCTGCGTAGTTTCGCATGGGAGAACTGTGGAAAAGACTGAGTTTTGACCTGCCTGTCTGCTGTCCCTGAGAGGGAAAAGATAGTTTATTCGGACTGAATCCAAGTTGTGAGAATGATTTAATGCCACTGAACTGTGACCAGGATTGAAACCTGAAGAAGACTGAAGATTTGCTAGATGCAATCAGCCTGCCAGGACTTCCAGCCACTTCTGAACTCCCGATTTGGGCAGAGACACTGTAATCACAACCAAATAGTCATCTGCCTGGTACAGTAGAATTTCCTTACATGTAAATGTGCTGTATGCTGCTAGTGGGTCATGATTTGGTTCCCCGCTGTGTGTTGAATTGTGTTCTGCTTGCTGGAAGTTGCATCCAATCCCAACGGACTGAATCCAAATTCATCTCCATTTGGCCTGGTCCTTGCCACACTGGCCAGGCCAGACTACCCGCTGCACAGAGAAAGCCATCAATGAGAGACCTGCCTGGGGATCAGCCCCCTGCTCAATGCTTTGAACAGGAATGATGCCTCCTTGATTCGTGTGGGCCCTGCTTCTTCTGGCACTCCAGCTCAACAACCTGCTGTCTTGATTTCATCCTGCCTGTGTCCTGTACTGGGTATTGTAAATAAACATCAGGGTAGCTCCAAGCAACAACAGCTAAATCTAAAGTGTTGTCATCTGATTGCATTGTTGTCTTTTCTGTCATGAACTGAGCCCTCTGGCTCCGGATTACAAATAGTGTGTGCTGTTCATGTTGCTTTCTTTCAGCACAGGGCCCCAACCAGCTGCAACGCCGGCCTGCCCCGAGCAGTGTTCCTGGCTAGCCCACCATCGTCCTACTTAGGTACCCAGAGTGTGTGACTGTGTAGTGACTCTGAAGCGCATGCATAACTGTCTGATTGATATAGCCTTTAAGCAAATCAACCTGACTACACCCTTCCCTTGTTCAAGACCCCTGAATAAATCAGATCTAACTCTTTTTGCATTAACCTGACTGTGGTTCCAATTTGTGTCAAAAGTACTGTACTGCTGCTATTTGCTGTGCATAACCTTGTTTTACAGGGTGTTCCCAGGGTCGAGCTAAAAGAACCAACCCTGGTGGTAAGTGTAAACAATGTGAGTAATTGCCTGGTGAATAAGGGTCATTGTGAAAGTGATTATTGTGTATTGTTCAGGCCACTAGAAGGGAAGGAGGGGGGTTACAGTGTCCCAGAGGGCTGTGCACAGGTTAGCTTGATCACTAACAACCCTGACCTCCAGGAGGCACCCATTTCAGTACTCAGGCCCCTTAACCTGCAACTAGCCACTCAAGCAGGGGTAGTAGCCCTTGGGATAGCACCACCTAGGAGCTACACTTGGAAAGAATAAGCACTAGTCTTTGATTAGGTGTTACTGCTGATCTTGATTGTGTGAATATTTTTGATTTTGGAATTTTCCAAAGATGGTCAGCAGGGGGTTAAAACTGTAAACAAACAGATACAAACCCCTTGTTATATTTCACAAATTGCTACCTTATCACACCATTGAGAATATCCCCAGAAGTCAGTTTATGCATGTCAAGTGTAACTGCAGCTGGCCAGACAACTATCAAAAGCAGGCACGTGGTCTTGTACCTGACTAGGGGGCACAGTACCATCTCTATCAATAAAGCTTGAGTGTTTGTGGATAGCATTGATTGTAACAATATCATAAACTCATACATAAATCCAACCAGTGGAGACAAACATCATGCAGCTGATGGTGATGGTATCGTGGGAGACACCATTGATAATCAGTCACTGAGGGAAAACCCAGTTGGTGCGGCTAACCATGACACAGTTACCCATGTATAAGAACATGGAGATAAAAGCCAAAGTAAAATTTTATTACCACTCATTCAGCTTAAGCAGATGAAACTCAGAGGGTTATTTCAAAAAATTGGTACATAGTACAGTTAGAACCAGAACTTAGGGAATACACACAGACACCTCCTTGAAAGGTCTTTAGAATGGGATCAAATGTAGCTGACCATGTGGTAAATAGCCAGTACTAACACCTAGCT
This sequence comes from Neoceratodus forsteri, assembly GCA_016271365.2. NCBI lineage: Eukaryota > Metazoa > Chordata > Ceratodontiformes > Ceratodontidae > Neoceratodus > Neoceratodus forsteri. The sequence goes on from CM028133.1 coordinate 999,564,911, forward strand.
CCAAAACATGGATCCCTACTTTACCATCAGGGTGCCCAAGTGCCATAATTGGAAATGTTGCACCATGATTAAAAAGTATGATAGCTTTAGCTTAGTGATACTGAGAGACAGTACAAGATACTGCATTTCATAAACTGCATAAACAGGGTCATATACCTTCCAGAATGCACCTGCAGTGCCTTCTATATTGGTAAAACAGGGAGGAAGCTGACGGTTTCTATAAGTGAGCACCTGAAGACCATTGAAAAGTGTGAGGATGCCCTGTAGTTTGGCTGAACATGTTAAAGGGGTACTGCCAGCCTTTTAATTACTTTTTTGATGGTACTCCCAAAAGTGCCTGCAATCCCTGCAACAGTCTATATTAAAATTCAGTACACATGCCATCAATGAATTCCTCCAAATAATATCTATTTTCCAAACTTTTTTGGAAAAATGAAACCAATCGAATGCCTGATCTGGGTCCCAGAGTGGATCCCTTGCACTGTGGAAGAGGGGGCCTGTGGGAAGATGCATGTGCCAAATGGCTGTCCCCAGTCCTCCCCATCTGCCCAGTGGGATGAGGCAGCAGTGTGATGTGAGTCTGGGTGCCTCCACCACTAGTGGGTGTCCACTGGGGAACCTTGTATCACCTTCAGTAGGGCCGTCCCTGCTGTAACTTGTGCCTCCCATTGCATGGCACCCCACACCTTTGTACATGCCACATACTGCAGGCATGCCCCCGACACTCCTCTCAACTGCCTGTGGCACATAGCTGCCTGCATGGTCAGAGGATCCATTGTGCAACTAGCTTTTGCCTGCCATGCTCCCCTATATTGGAACTCCCTACCACAAGCCTTACACCAATCACCATCCCATGCCTCTTTTAAGAAAGGCTTACATAACCATCTTGCCACTTCCTACAAATATGTCTGCTTTGAACCCCTCCAGCCTAATACCTCCTCCCTTCCTCTCCTGCCACTTCTGTTGCACTCTTAAAATGTATAGCACTGTCCCCTCGTCTCCCCTCTCATCAGCCTCTTCCTAAACCTCTTCTCTGGCCTTATATTTCCATCTCCCTTTCCCTCCCCTACTACCCTAGTAAATCTTATAAGAATATTATGGTTCTAGTATATTACACTGTTTGTCACAAATAGTGCAATGTGTAATTAGCCTTAGCTATCAAAATGTCTTGTATTCACTGTCCTAGTATATCTTTTACACTATTATCTCATCAATTGTGCTATTGTCTACTTGCTCTGTTACAGTATTGTTTACTATGTCTAAACTTGCTATGTATTCTATCAATTATGTCAAAATTTTGTATTGCAATGTGTGCCTGCTTGTTTGTACTGTACCCTCCCAGGTCGTGCCTGAAAATAGTCATTGCTTACCCGGTAAACTAAAACTAAATAAAATAAATAAATAAATGTAGGTTATGAATACCGCCAGAGGTCCGCAGGACCCCCTCTGTATGGCATTGCCACTTAGGGTTGCCTATACACCTTAGACACATGGCATATAGGCAATCTGCTCTTTAGTTCATAGAGCCCTTGACTGTGCTTGTTTTGGGCAAAGGGGAGGTAATCTAGATAATGTCCTATTATGCAAGGAAGCCAGTTGATTGTTTAAATTGAAATCCATATAATATCCTAGGCTGAATGAAACATTTGAACTGGTTCCCTTTCTAGGGACATGATTCTATAATTTGATGGATCACAGTACTGTGGTGTGTTTTCCTGTATTTCTTTCAGACTTCTTGGAAGTGTCTTTATTTCTTTCTACTTCTCCCTATTGCCACTCCTAGTAATCCCTGTGCTTCCTATTCTTGAGCTTTTTATTTTTCTGATTCTTCTTTCCCTTTCCCATTCTACCCTCCCTCCTCACATCAATTGACCCCTCACTGCTTATTTATAATTCCTCTTCAGCCTTTATCATCAAACTGTGGATGCTGCACTTGCATACTGTATGTATTTATGCATATGTTTGTTTTGGGCTTTTTTTTTTTTAGCTGAGTAATTAGAAATACGTGGTTTATATCAATGCCAATGTTGGGAGCCACTGCTAATATGTGACTAAATACAGACCAAATCTTTTCTTGAATGTTTGTATGTATGTATCATGGATTAGGACACCCCATCTGCAATTGCGAAACCAATGGGTATTACAAAAACTTCACATGCTTGAATGTGACAAATGTCTAATAATTTGACATTATAGATAAAGTGCTGGTACTTGTACATGTTTTCTCCTATCTCTAGTCAGAAATGGAATCCCATGGGCCAGCTAAGGATGATGTGGTAACAGTTTGCCATATTAACTCTGTATGTATGTATGTTTGTATGTTTATTCTAGTTGATGAAGTTATAGGTTAGTGGCTTGTTTTTAAATCAGCTGAAGGTGAAACACCTTGATTTACCTGTCATGTATTTAATAACTGTTACAACACTTTAGGCATGTATGTCTTAATGCAGTAAAACAGTGTGGCACTAGCACTTTAAATCTATATGTAAAAATACATTTGCCTACCAGGTGTCAGATAAACCTTGGCAAAGTGTTTGACTAAGGTACAAAATGGGGTGACTGTGTGGGGGTCTCTGGGTATTTTTATCTTTCAAGAAATGATTTTCATTACTACAGTGAGTTTTCAGTGATCTTTTATCACAGCGTATCCTACTGGTGCTTATTTTTTTTCTTCCTATTTACTGTATCTGTGTGTTACCAGGGCATACTGTGGCTCTGTTTGCTTATTTTATCTGTAGCAGGTTAAACAACAGAGATTTCCCTGCTAAGCGGGTAAGGAAAGGAGGGGGATTTTCATGATCAGCAATGATACACCGGAAATTAAAAATCAAGTGCTTTATTTTGTAGTTTATGTATATGTGTGTAAGAAGACAATCAGAACAAAAAACATTTTGTTTTTTGTGTTTTTTGTGCAATAACGTTGGCAAAAAAATATTAACCCAGCTTTACTTTTTATTTTCTATAAAATATTGCAAGCATCTTCCAGCTTTATTTGGTGGCACTATTTTGTAATTCCTCCAAAATGTGAGTGTAAGTGTGTAACTGATTTGTTTTCCTCAAGAAAAACAGATGCTAACCACATTTTGCATTTTTGACCTGGCAAAGGCTAGGACTGAAGAAAATGTAAAAAGATTCTTGGTGCACTGCATAGGAGGTACCTTGACTTGTACATTTGACAAGTATTCTAATATTTTGCTTAATTGTAGCTGAACTAGCTTTTTTGGGTGGGGAAGAATACTTTTTGTTGCACCGTTGCTTTAAGTCTGTTTTACTTTTATGGCTTGGTAGTTTAAGGTTTTAAGTGAGTAAAAGAGACAGACATGTTTGTGATGGAAAACTGTCTGACTGGGCTCATTGATTTTATGAGGATGAAATGCTGATGGTCAGAGGCATTTATGAAGTGCAATTTTGAACTGTGATTACATTGTTATTTAGAATGGTCTCTAACCAATCAGAAGTGAAATACATTCCATGTCACTTTAATGCAGACTTACTGTCTCTGTCTCTCTCTTTTGCTATCTCTCTTCTGCATCATGATTTTACTAGCCTACCTGTCTGCCTGAAAATTTAGTTAATAGTTAGAATGATAATGCACAACTATATGATGATTTAGAAAGTTTATTTGTTCACATCAAAGGAGCTTCTTCCTGCCACAGATTCTTCCCCTGTGAGAGAGAACCAGTAATGGATACTACTGTAAGTGCACAGCTTGAGGAGTTCTCAATCTACAGTGCAATTGATTGGCTGAAAGTCACGTGGCTTGCCAATAACTTTGTATATGCTCAGTGTCTGTCCCCTGTTAAATGTCCTGCATCATGACATCAAAGTGCAGAAATGCTAAAGTGTATATGAGTTTGGACCTACTTCACTCACTGCTGCCAAAATGTAGGATTTTGGCATGCTAAATAAATGCAAATTTGGCATAGTAGCATTCTAAGTATAAATCTGGGATTATCAGTTTTATTTTTAATTATTGTAAAAGATGCAGGCTGATATCTTTGTTTCTCTATTTGTATAGAATTACCTTGAGATTTTCTAACATGACATTGTCTATGCTAAATTACTTAATAAAAAGAAAGTTTAAAAAAAGAGTGGATCTAACTTTCAAGCTGAGTTGGATGATTTGATGAGCACATATAAGACTGACAACAATTTTCTTACACCCAGTGTGTTCTCATGGTTAGAGCACCAGTTTGGAAACCAGGAGATTGCAGATTCAAATCTCACTAGAGCCAAACATACATAGAAACACAGAATTTGACGGCAGATAAGGACTGCTTGGCCCACCCAGTCTGCCCATTTCCCTACCTAATGGATAAGCTGTAGATCCTAGTTAACCAGCAGCCTACTTCTTCCTACCCCAACCCCCCTAGAATTGCCTTATGATTGTCCCATGCATGCTTGAATTCCACAACTGTTTTTGACTCCGCAACCTCCTCCGGAAGGCCATTCCATGCATCCACAACCCTCTCTGTGAAAAAATACTTCCTTAAATTACCTCTGACCCGCCTCCTCCATCTTCAAATTGTGCCCCCTTGTTCTTGCACACCTCTTTTTTTGAAAGATGCTACCCTCTTGGACTTTATTGATTCCCTTGAGGTACTTGAAAGTTTCTATCATGTCCCCCCTCTCCCTCTTTTCCTCGAGGCTATACATATTAAGCTCCTTAAGTCTCTCTTCATATGTCTTCCGGTGCAGACCCTGCGACATTTTAGTTGCCCTCCTCTGGACAGCTTCCATCCTGTCTATCTCTTTGCAGAGATTGGTGTCTCTAGAACTGCATGCAGTACTCCAGACGGGGTCTCACCAGCTGTCTGTACAGAGGGATAATAACTTCCTATTTTCTACTGGTGATGCCTCTCCCTATGCATCCCAGTATCCCCCCAGCCCTCCTTGCTGCCTTCTCACATTGCTTGCCCACCTTTAGGTCATCTGATATGACTACCCCCAGGTCCCTTTCCATTTTTCTTGTTGTTAGTATCTCACCCCTCATTGTGTACTCTTCCCCTGGGTTTTTGTTTCCCAGGTGCATTACCTTGCACTTCTTAGCATTGAATCTAAGCTGCCATACATTTGATCATTCCTCTAACCTTGCCAAGTCCCTTCTCATCCTTTCCACCCTCCTTGTGCATCAACTCTGTTGCAGATCTTTGTGTCATCTGCAAAGAGACATACTTTTCCAGTCCCTCTGCAATGTCACTTATAAAGACATTGAAGAGGACCAGTCCAATACTGAACCCTGCGGTACCCCACTAGTAACCCCCCTTTCTTCAGAGTGGACTCCATTTACTGTTACTCTCTGTGTCCTATTCTCCAGCCAATTCTTTACCCAGGCTGTCATCTTGGGACCCACTCCCAGGCTGGCTAACTTGCATATTAATCTTTTGTGTGCGACTGTGTCAACTGCCTTGCTAAAGTCTAGGTAGACCATGTCCACTGCCCCTCCCTGATCTACTACTTTGGTCACCCAGTCAAAGAAATCTATCAGATTCATCTGGCATGACCTTCCCACTGTGAATCCATGCTGCCTTGGGTCCGGTGCCCCTCTGGCCTCTAGGTACTCAACAATTCTTTCCTTCAGAAGTGATTCCATCATTTTCCCTATCACTGAGGTTAAACTAACAGGTCTGTAGTTTCCTGTGTCTGCCTTGCTCCCACTTTTGTGAGGGGGAATCACATCTGCCCTCCTCCAGTCCTCAGGTACCACCCCATCCTCCCATGATTTGTTAAAGAGGGTAGTCAGTGGTGTCACTAATTCTACCCTTAGTTCTTTTAGAATTCTGGGATGAATCCATCAGGCCCTATTGCTTTGTCCACCTTCAGTTTTAAGAGTTATTTCAGAACCCTTTCTTCTGTAAATGGGCTGGTATCAACTTCTGTATCCAGAGTGTTTCTATTGCTTGTTTTAGGTACCTCCCCCTCTTCATTTGTAAATACTGAGCAAAAATATTTGTTTAGTATCTCTGCCTTTTCATAGTCACCCTCTGCCCCCCCTCCCCTTTATTAAGCCTTTCTATCCTCCCTTGGTCTTCCTTTGCTCCCTGATGTGCTTATAAAAGGTTTTATCCCCCTTCTTAACTGAGTTGGCTATCTTTTCCTCGGTTTGGGCCTTTGCTGTTCTGACTGCCTTCCCAGCTTCCTTCAGCTTTAACTGATACAGTTCTCTGCCCTGCTCCTTCTATGATTCCTTGTACTTTCTGAATGCTTTCTTTTTCTCTTGAACCTTCACTGCCACTTCCTTTGAGAACCATAGTGGTTTCTTACATCGTTTTGTTTTGTTTATTTTCACTCCTGGCGTAACCTTGAGCAAGTTACAACCACCAAGTGCCCCAGCCCACCCAACTGCAGGAAAGGGTAGAAGCAGGACCCCACCGGAAACAAGATGTTGCATCTCAACTAGGCTAATCCCTATAAATAAAATGAAAACAAAAACCCTAGAGGCCCCTGACTGTTTTACATGCAACTGAAACAGAAGGCAGTGACAGTGGAAAAAAAACATCAAGATAAATAACAGTGAGCTGGCAAAAATTCAAGCTACATTAACTATTTTTAAATATCAAAAAAAATTTAAACACAAACTGCTAAACTAAATACAGTAGCATACCAAAGTAATCCCAATCTTAGAGATTTCAGGAGAGCTGAGGCTTGTTGAAGCCCCCATTCCCAGTTACGTTACTACATGTGTGCACACCTAATATATGCCAAAGGAAAAGAATGGACAAGATTATGAACAAGGCTCTTTCAATTCTCTGTCCCATTGCATGCAGTTTGAAGGGGGATGAAGGGTCCTTTAGGAAAATATGGAATTGAGGTAGATTGGTTAGGGGTGGGGAGCAGACATTATGCTGCCAAAGAGCTGACATATGTGCTGATTGAGGAGGAATACAAAAAGCATAACTTAGGAAACCACCCACTATCTTCCCCTATTAACATTCATAAAAAATGTTTAGTAACAGTTTTGGACATCTCCCCCACACACACACACTTGCACAAACACTTTTGGGAGGGAACAGGCAATATTTAACAAACATTTCAGATTCCAGTCAGGCATTCATAAAAAATGCTTTCTCAGCAGTTTACGTACCCCTACCCCACCCCCACATGCACAGCTGAATAATACAGTACAATTCTAAAAAAAAAAACATTTACAGTATACCTTGATTATCTGAATGCTCTGGGAGACATCCAAATTGTTCAGGTAATCAAGAGTTTGAATAATTAGGGGATGTTTGCATTTGGTAAACCAACATTAGGGACAATGTCGGAGTCTGGATTATCAGGATACCTGGATAATCAGGGTTTGGATAATTTGGGTTGTACTCCAAGTGCAACTTTTCCCCTCCCCCAACTACTTTTGGCTCCAGCTAAAACTCCTTCCTACTGCCACTTGCTCCTGTTCCCTTCTCTGATTCCTCCTCTGTTGTAACTCCTGCCATCCCAGGTAGTGGGCTTCCTCCTGTGTTGTACCGCAACCAGTTTCAGGTTCCTGCTTTAATCTACACGATCATTTATTCCACAAGTTTCTGTTTATTTGCACATCAAAGACACACACTGAATCTTTTTTTTAATTCAGTGTATGTTTTATGTGCATTTGTAATTTGAATTCTGTACTTTGTTCAAATCATTAATACTGCATATTATTTTATTATTGTCTTTCCTGTTCCCTCACCCCTGTGTTGCACCAGGAAACAAGCCTCAGCAGAGTGTACATTTCTTAGTCCCCAATTTTCAAATAAATAAAATAAATAAACTTTCAAAACATGAATTCAATACAGCAAACAAACAGTACAAACTTAGATCTGTTGGAGTTTTCAAACCATTTTCTCCATGCTATCTCCAACCATCTCTCAAGTCAAACACTGTAACTGCAATCCTCTTACTGTGCAAAAGAACATTTTCTTAAAATGGGAAACATATCAGTGCTTATGGTTCAACAACCATAGAACCCTATTAGAAAGAAAGAAGTATTTTACATGCAGAAAGGTAACTGCAAAGACCACAGCTTAGAAACTGAGGGACTATAGCCATTTACCAGTCCCTCACAATCTTATGATCTGCAAGACATATAACTGTCAGATACTGCAGTACCTGCTTTATAGTCAAACTGAAGTGATGCACTTGATCTTCCCAGACTCATTCTGCAATTACTGCTACACTACATGCACATTTTTAAAATCTATAAAACTCCAAAATAAAGCTGTTTTCCAACTAACCATATATTATATTAAAACTAAAATGCTAAGAATGTGTTGTGTACTCATAAAATAATGCCAACTGGGCACCCCCCCCCAATAGGAGTGTAGTATATGTAGTAAGATTCCTTGTTGAGGAACGCTGGAGGTAGGGAAAGCCATCTCTGAAATTGCTTTCTTCCATCAACCACGCTAGTGCCTCAACAAAGGTCTTTGTGACTGTCACTAGTTTGGGCAGCAAATGCCATCTTTGGGACCAGTGATCATTTAGGTGGTAGTTGATGCCCCTTATTTGATATCTTCCCCATGGCACCACTGTTCTAAATCAGACCATGTGGTTCAGTACCTTCAGAATATCACTTGCTGGCCTTTGGTGACCTAGTGTTAAGGATCTGCAGTGGTAATTAGGTTTGATACCCTTTCCTGGGAAAAGAAAACATTCCCCCTCAGGATATGCAGCTCTGCATCTATGAAGTTTAGCACCTGCACAGGTACTGTATGAAATTTCTGCACATTTACAAGGAATCCCAGGCTCTCTGGTGTGCTTCTTGCCTGTTGTGTGGAGCAACTTGCCTTTTACTCTGTTTTCTCTAAGACTAGCCAGTATTTTAGAAATACCACCAAACTCTTTTCTCTCAGGTGTGCTGCATGAACAACCAATTTATTCAGCAACCAGCCACACCTTTTGTTTTTCATAAAACTCTTTTTTTATTAAAGTTTTGTCTAAGAACACCATCATCCCCTGTAGCCCAACATTTCACCCAACTTCGAGCTTCATCATGGGCTAGGATCTTATGTTCAGTTGTTTCTTATTTTGTTCTTATTTCAAAACTAATAGTACCCTTTTTATGAGTCATTTGTGTTTACTGTAGCTTGCCCCTTACTTTCAGATGTCTGATGCAATTCTGTAGTGGCATAGTAACTCTACCAATACAGAACTGCATCAGATGCCTGAAAGTAAGAAGCAAGCTCCGGTTTAACACAAATGACCCCTAGAAAAGGGCATTATAGATGAATAAATGGCCAAAGTGGTATGTGCAGGCTTCATGAGGTTTAGCAGCAGTGTAAGCTAAGTAATCAATAAGACAAGATGGGGTGTGCATTACAGTGTGATTAACCACACTCCTAGGGGCCTAGTTAGGCTCGAGGTCAGAGGCTGAGTACCGGATACCCCAAGGAGTGTGGCAATCACACTGTAATGCATACCCCGGAGTGTCTTAATGTGCTTATAAAATGGCCCAACTAAAAAAATACAAAAGAGAACAGTTCATAAAGTTAAAATATTAAGTTTAAGTGTGGAAGAAAAATTGTCCCAAAAATTGGGAGTTGCTTGGGCAAAATAAAAAAAACAAAACTAGACTAAACTGTATGTTGCATTTATACTGTACACAAGTTAATATATAGGTTACAGTGTGTGGCATGACTCTTTTTAAGATGTTGTGCTGAGCTGGAGTTTAAACACAAATGAAATATAAAAGTGCTGCTGAGCTTCATTCTAAAATTTACTATGGTTGGCTTTTTATTTCTGAGACCGAACTGCTTTGCTAATTTGGTAGTTGCTGGGTTAATGCTGAGCTTTTGGTATTGTAGCATTTTATTTCTTATAATTTACTTTTGCTTTGCATTTTGCAGAATTTATGCTTTTCTAGGAAATAGTACTGTCTGTAACACTAGCGTGGGTTAAATATTACAGTTACAAACTGTTCTGTTGTATGTAATGAGGCCGTGTACCCCAAACTACACAAGTTCTGGATGTGGAATTTATTCAGTGAATGGTGGGCTCACAATAACGACTGACAAAGCAGTTTTGTTTTACATATGTGGTGATTGTGGATGTGCATACTTTTCCCAGTATTTGCCATGACGGCATGTTTTTAAGTAACGGACTAGGAGACCCAAGTTGCACAAGGAGGTGATCATGAAGTGTGTCCGGCAGCATACTTGCATTTGCGGTATATGAATGTACTAAACTACCGCTGCTGCATCTGCTGCCTGTCATATTTTCATGGGTAACGCTAGATGGAGATGGCATGCTAATGTCAGATATATCGGGCTTTGAAATCTGGGCTGTTTTTGGATTTTCACACTTACAGGTAGAAATGTGCATTTACTCTTCTGTTACTGACGCTGGGTGGGATATTCAAAGCAGTTGCACAATGTGCAACAGGGTTGTGCCAGCGCAACTGTGATAATGCGCCAGACAGCGATATTCAATGGCAGCAACTGTGTAGCACAATCCACCATGTGCCAATGCACAATGGTAATGCATGCATGCACAAGTACAGGGGGTGTAGCCATGAATATGTGGCTCAGTGTGAAATTTAACAGCAGACAAACGGCGCAAGCACAGAGCAAATGGGAATTGTGTGGAGCAAACTTGAGCCTATAAAAAGAGGAAGCAAGCAGGGGAAAGAGGCTTGCACCACAGGAGAGCAATACAGAGGGAGACAGAGTGGGTAGGCTGGACAGCAGGAGGGGTGCAAGACAGAGACAGGGGCAGTCAGGGAGCGGAACAGAGTAAGAGAGTGGGTGTGTGACAGTGACTGTGTCTGCATGTGTGTGCAAGCATGTGTGTGTGTGAGATAGGTGCGGAGGCAACTGCCAGAGCATGTGCCTGCAACACTCGGCACAGAGGGGGCTGCACAGGTGGGAGGTGGTGGCTACAGCCCACAGGCTGCCAGCTGGGAACCCCAAACACAGGCGTGCGCACAACAGAAGAGCACACTCAGCAGCACACAGCTGGGGGTGCCTGGGGGGACAGCTGCCCAGGAGGGGCAGGACATCTGAGGCCATGGCCAGTGCCATCTTCCAGATGGAGGTGGTAATGAGGGGCGTGAGGAGGCAGGAGGCAGAGTGGCATGGCCATGGAAGGGCCCGTCGGCGGTACGACTGAAACAGGTGGAACCGTGCCCACACCACCTTCAAACAGTACAGTGATACAGAGATTGTGGGCCAGTACCACCTGAACCAGGCAATTCTGAGGCAGCTCTGTGGGCTGTGCAGTAAGGAGATGCAGGCACCCACAAGACAGAGCCACACTCTGTCAGTGAAGACGAAAGTCACGGCTGTCATGTGCCTGCTCACCACGTGTACCTTCCAGAGACCAACAGGGGATACCACAGGCATAACCCAGTCGGCTGCTTCATGGCTCCTCACACAATTCCTCAATACACTGCTGCCACATGCTGTGGAATGCATCCATTTCCCCAGCACACAGGCAGAGTGTAAGCAAACATGCAGGAGTTCCACAGGGTAGCACATATGCCTGGCATGCCAGGGGCCATCGACTGCACCCATGTTGGCATCCGCACACCACCTGGCCCAGAGGGGGTAGTGTACATCAACAGAAAGGGCTACCCCAGTGTCAACTGCCAGGTGGTGTGCAATGACAGGGGGTGCATAATCAATGTCTGTGCCACACACCCTGGTGGAGCACATGATGCCTTCATCTGGCACCAGTTGGCACTGTGCTACAGGTTCAAGAATGGGGACATCCCCACCGGCCACCTAGTAGGTGAGTATGCGGTAGAACTGGGCATCCTAGCTCAACAGGGCATGGTGTGGCAGATGCTAGGGCAGGGTCACCGCAGTGTGCAGCTGTGAAGGCTGAGGGGTGCAGCAACACAGTCCACCATGCTAACCACACTTCTCTACACACAGGTGACAGTGGCTACCCACTCTGGCCCTGGCTGCTCACCCCATACCAGTGCCCATTGACCACAGCGCAGGAGTACTACAACGAGGCACATACCAGCACTCGGAACATCATCAAGTGTGTGTTTGGGCTGCTGAAGCACGGTTCCATTGCCTGCACAGGTCTGGCGGTACCCTACGGTACAGCCCCTCAAAGTCCTGTGACCTGTTCCTGGTCTGCTGTATACTACACAACATGGCCACTGACCATGGGATAGCTGTCGAGGTCGAGGAGGGAAACAGCAGAGGGGACGACATGGACGCTGAGCCAGGTGGTGGTGGGCAGACCCCCCCCCCGGATGAAGGGAACCCCAGCTGTACAGGATGGGCCAGCAGCACCTGGACACAATTACGGAGAATCACAATGGTGCACGCAGGTAGGTGAACATGTCTACATGCATGTCCTGGGGACTATGGCACAGCATACAGAGATGTATGGGCAGACCCTGTGACAGGAATGGCTGGAGGGGAGTGTTGTGGGGCATGGGACTGGACCCCATAGAAGCACACAGCACAGCACTGCACACCCCACCCACACCTCCCCACACCCCCCTGCACACACACACACGCACATGCACACAGGCACCAGCATGCCCACACCCAGAGGCAGGCACCAGGCATGTGTCAGACGCTGAGCACCGGTGCACAGTAATAGTCGGTGCTGTGCTGGCATCACCATGTACACACCACAGTGGCCAGCAGCTGGGCAGGTGTGCACATGGCCTGTGTGAGGCATCAACCATGGATACCACGTCCCTGGAATGCACAGACACATGCCACACCAATGTGCACACAGGGCAGCAGCAGACAGCGGACAGGGAGGTGGGTAGTTCAGGACTGCTGTACTGCTGCTGCAGACGTGTGGACGGCCCCGCTGAGACCACCCAGCAGACACAGGCTGTGCGACGGCCACAGGGGGTGTCTGTGACAGTCCCCCAGGGGTGTTACTGTGGGAACGTGACTGGGTCCTTGCAGGGGTCTGCAGGCTCCTGAACATGCCCACTCCAGGCATGCCTGGGATGCCCACTGCAGATCCTGGCATTGACACAGAGGGAGTCACTCAACACCATGACCGAGGGGTGGAGAATGCACTCTTCGGAGTCTGTGGCAGATGGCCATGCACCAAGGTGGACAGTGGTTCTAGGCCGGCCATGACCACAGCGGTAAGCCGATCCATGGCTGCGGTTGTGTCCTCCCGTATTCATGTGTTCTCAGCCAGGACCTGTTCAAAGTCCCTGTCAAGCCACTCTGCAGCCTGGCACAGCTCCACATGGAGTGCACCACCCCTGCCGCAACCAGCATATGTTGCTCCACGGAGGCCCCTAGCAGACAGGTGTGCTCTGCCAAGGGGTCAGCACCCTGGGATGCATGGGCAATGTGCCAACCCATGGGTGGAATTCAACCCTGGAGCCCAACCCCCCATGCAGGTGGACGCTGCACAGTGGGGCCCTCTTGAGGCTGCTTGTTTAGTGGTGCACTGTTGGTGGGTGCTGCAGCCTGCCCCCCTTTGACCCTGTCCAACTGCCGATGCTGCCCCTCTGGCCACTGTGCGCCGAGTAACGCTGGTGTGGCTGCACCACCACTGCCACTACCAGCAGCCGGTGCCACTGGCGCACATGGCAATACTGGCAACACTGGGGGTGGTGGCCGGTGGGCAGACACCCACCACTAGGGCACTGTCTGCACTGCTGTGGTGGGTGAGCAGTATGGGTGCCACCCCCTCAATGGCAACACCGCTATCTAGGATGATGGTCTCTTAGTCATTGGTCCCAGACCCCACCCTGATCTGTGTCTTGGCATAATGTACACCATGGCAGGCGTCATGCTGAAACACAGCCAGGGCCTTGTCCACAACCATGCCACAGGCATCCGGATGCACAGTGGTGTTGGGCTGCATGCGATCTGGCCCCCGGACACTGGTGGAGGTGGAAGGATGGTCCTCCAGGTCCAGGACCACACCCAAGGTGGACACCCCCACCTGCCACTGCATGCAGGTGCTCTGAGCTGTGGGAATACAGTCGCATTAGTGCTGCTGGCACACACCCTTACCCCCGCCCGCCATTCATACCATGCAGTGATGGTCTGCCTCCTGTCTGGAAGCCGCTGCCAGGCACCCCCTTGATGCTGCTGCACTGCATGGTAGTCACCACCAACTCCTTCTGTGGTGTCCGCTGTGGCACGTTGGGCTGTCCACCGCCCATGGCAGCACGTGCGGCCCAGATGGCTGCCACCTTCTCCTTAACCCATCTCCAGTGTGTGCCGACCTTCTTCTTGCACTCCTGCACAGAACTTTGATGGATGCCCTGCTGATTCACAGCTCTGGCCACACCCTCCCATGCTGCAGATAGGCTGATTAGCTAATCTGCATATGCTGGCTGAATATCACATTTTAGCGCATGGTGCAATGGACTTGTGCATGCTCATGTCGCAGCGCAACTATGTGACATGCCCAGTAGGGCTGTCAGTATGCATGCGCACACTGCCGGTGCCTATGCCACTGGTGCAGCTAACACACACTGTGCAACAAGCGTTACAGCACTCAGCCACTATTGGACATGTGGCACGCGTGCGCTGTATGGCCTATGGTGCCCAGGCGCCATAGGGCCATTAGCGCTCTGGTGCCATGGGGCTAATGGTGCTCCTGTACTATGGGTCCCACAGTGCATGGCGCCATTGGCCCATGAACCATATTGACCACACGCCCCTACTGTGCACTATGCATGTCGGGACCAATAGCACTGTCACGCACGGTGTGTGTGCCGACCCTTGACCCCACAGTTGCCCTTTGCCCCTCAGGGAGCCCTGCAACATGTGCCAGTGCAGCATTGCCTGTATCACACATCTCTGTGACTGCGTGATTGGCAATGGCAGCGCATCTCCGTGCGAGGCGCACATCCCCAGCACGTGTGGCTTGTGCACTACTGGGCACCATTTTGGATTCCCGACTGTAATACCACCATGCCACGCTGCAGTAGTGCCAGAGCATCAAACTGGATGCAGGTTGAACTGGTCAACCTTGTGGCCCTAGTGGCGCCACACGCAGGCAGCCTGTTTGGCCATGTGCCCCTGAATAGGTCACGGACAGAGGTGTGGCAGGAGGTTGCTTATGGGCTGGAGGAGGCCACAGGTGTACAGCGTACCAGCAAACAATGCTGACACTGCTATGGGGACCTGCAGTGGAGGGACCCAGAGAGGCTCCAGGCACTGCAGGCATTTGTCCAGAGGGGTGCCATGGCCAGGTAAGTGCACTTCACCCGTGTCTGTGCCCAACCAGTGTTCTGTGGGGCTAGCAGGGTGGCACACCATGCTGCTGGGGGGCTGGGGCTGCACGTTCTGTTGACCAGTGCGTGCCAATACTCTGCTGCTGCTCTGGGTCGGAGAGCACACTGTGCTGGAAGGAGGCATTTGGTGTTGCCAGGTGCTGATGCGTCTTTCTCCATGTTCCCTTCCTAGGCCCTGAGGACAGAAGGACAGCCCGACTGGCTGGCACTGTGGGTGGGCCACCACAGGGGCTCAGGTGCAGGCCAAGTGGGCAGTGCTGCTGGACTGCAAGGTGCGCTGCTGCGTACAGGTAGACACTGTTACATGCTACAATGTTGTGCAGGGTGGGTAGCGGGGGTGGAGGTGGGTCATGACCCACTGTGTGCATGGCCATTGCAGCTGTGCACTGCCTGCAGTAACCATTGCACTGTGCTGTGACTATCGCACATGTGTGCGGCTGCTGCAGGAAGGCTGTGGGTGCAACCAGATCCCAGCTGTGCCACCGCCATCCTGCCTCTTATCCATGACACCTGCCTACCACTGTGATGGTGTGGGGTGCATGGGTGGCATTGGTGTGCAGTGTTCTGCATGGCTGTGGTTTGCTAGGTTGGTGGCACGTGTGGGTGCACACACTGTGGGTGACTGGGTGCCATCCCAGGGGCACATGTCATTGCTGTCCGCTGCGCACGGTGGGTGGGCTACAGTGTTCCAGACATGCACTAATACCATATACTCTCCTTTGTCCTAGGTGGCCATTGCCCTGCTGTGAATACTGGTTCCTGCAACAGATCCTTTGGGTCACCACTGCCATGCTGCAGGTGGCACAGCTGCTGCAAAGGATGCTGCGTAGGCAGCAGTGCAGACGATGGCATCAAGCACCGGTGGCGTGAGGCCACCTGTAGGGCCCTTTGGCCTGCAACAGTTTCCCTTCCCTGTCCCCCCTCCCTTGCCCTCCCTTGTCCCTTTGTATAGCCCTGACTCCTGTCCCCCTGCCTCCCTTCCCTGGCCTCCCATTTTGTATGTGGCCTCCCCATTCCATGTTCCCTGTCCCCTGTTAATTGTACATTTGTATATAGATGTTTTAAGCTGTTGTAATACATTTTTATATGGTTAGCCAGCTGTGTCTGTATCTGCTTTGTGGCTGGCGTGTGGAGCCATGCTGCAGTGGTGTGCATGGTGGCTGTATGGTATGCCTGGGGTGGCCAGGGGGTTGTGCCTGGTGGTGTATACCCACTGGTCAGTGGCTGTGCCCTGGGGCAGCCGTGGGCTCTCTGTTCAGGTTGTGCGGTGAGTGCATTGTGTGCCATTTGCCTGTGTGTTGCTGGCTGTAGTCCAGGTGACGAGGCACATGCCTTCCCGTGGGGGGTTGCTGGTGGCTGTTTACCAGTGGCCATTGGTGATACCAAGCCTCCGTGCACCACTGTGGTGCATGTAGGTGGGGGCCTGCTGCTTCCCTATGCACACTGGGTGGTGTTGTGTCATGTGCTGGCCATGCCACACTCTTGGCACCCTCTGTACCCTGGTAGCGGGACTTCCCACCCCAGTGGCTTGGTCCTTGCTGTGCCTCTTGCTGGGCCATCTGTGTTCTGGCACATGCACCTCTGCCCCTTGCGCATCCCTGGTTGTGCTATTGCACTTGTTGGCTTGCTCCCTGGTGCAGCCCTGGTTGCGCTATGGCGCATCCCTGTGATATTCAGCCGTGTTGCGCTGGCACTTGTCATCATGTGCAACCTTTGAATTTCACGATCGGTGCACCATGGTGCACTGGATTTGTGCTGTGCCACTCTTGTGCCTGCCTCTGGCACACTTGTGAATATCCCACCTTCTGAGTGCACAGAATATAGAAATGATCGGTGGGCTATGATGGAGGAAAAAAATGGTGACATGAAATTTTTTCAAAGTTCTACTCAGAATGCCACTGATGTGAAAATTTGAGCCACTCTACTCTGTTGTCTGGCTTTTTGTTACTGGGTCTAGTTATTTATAGTGCAACATTTTCCCATGTTGCACTATAAATATCCAATGAGATTACTGCATTATTGTCAGCTATTTTATAACTGATGGTATATTATGAAACTAATGTGAAAATAAAATCATCAGTTTTGAAATAAGAACAAAATCCTCCTGATGTCATTACCCCAATCCACAAAAGTGGTGACCTCTTCTCCCCAGCAACTTCCATCCAATTTCCATCCTTCCCCCTCTCTCCAAGGCCCTGGAATGTATTGTATTGGACCAACTCACTGAACACCTCTCTAAATATGACTTCCTATCCATTGATCAGCATGGTTTCAGACACAGAAACTCCATTGCTCTCTTGGAATTTTCAAATTGCATTCATTTTGCCCTGGACAATGGAAAGCTGGCTGGTGCTGTCTTCCTAGATTTATCTAAGGTGTTTGACACTGTCAGTCACAGCCTTCTCATTTCTATTCTGTCTCACCTTGGTCTCACCCAGGAATCCACAGCCTGGTTCTCTATTTATCTGACCACTCACAGAAGGTCATAATCTGCAACACCCTCTCTAAACCCCTCCCAGTCCTCTCAGGTGTCCTGCAGGGGTCCATCCTAGGACCCCTTCTGTTTAACCTTCACCTCAACTTCTTTTATTTATTTATTTTTTTTATTTAGTTGTTTAACCAGGTATAGCACACTAAGCTGAAAGCTTTTTTACAGGAGCGACCTGGGAGCACAAGGAGGTTAAGTGACTTGCTCAGGATCACACAGTATGCAAGTGGAAGCTGTGGGATTCAAACCCCAGGTCTGGTCTGCTGGATGTCACCAGATTTGCAGCTCAGAGCCTTAGACCACTACGCTATACTGCCTGCCTTCTTACCGAATGCATGCTCTGGAAATATCCTCCTCTATGCGGACGACACCATACACTTCCCACACAAATCCTACCTCCTTAGAACTCTCCCTCCAGAACTCCTTTACTGAGGCTGAGTCCTGGTTCATCAAGTACAAGTTTGTTCTGAACCAAAAAAAAGACCAAAGTCATGCTTTTTGCACACCATCAAAACAGACTCAAACACTACCCTCTTCACATCAAAACTTCCTTCTTGCTCCCTCTTGAACAGGTGAATACCTTTAAGTATCTGGGAGTCACTTTCAACTCTGCTTTTACCTTCTACGACCACATTCACATCCTTTGTACCTCTGTAAACTCCCGTCTTGGCCTACTGTATCGGCACCAGTATTGTCTCCCCCTCTGAAGTTCTCCAGCTCACTGTCTCATCCTCAGTATTGTCTATCATTGACTATGGCTTCCTGATCTATGGGGCTGCTGATAATAATGTCCTTCAATCAGTCAAAATTTCTTTGAACAAAGCCTGTCACCTTGCCTTAGGTTGCCCAAAATCTGGTACACCTGCATGCTTTACAGCTAATCTAACCTGCTAGATTTTGATGATAGGCTAAAATACCAAAGTTGCCTCCTATCCAGAAAGAGATACACTGGCCTAACTGCCCCCCAGCCTCTCTCCCCTGCTACAACCTGTTCTCACCACTAAGACCACCCGTAGCTCATTCAAACCAACCCTGCTAGTACCTCAACTCAAAACATCCCTTGGTCAACACTCCTTCTACTATAGAACCCACTCCTGGATCAATTTTCTCCCCCTCACCATCACCCAGGAACCCAAACTCAATCAGTTAAAATCCCTGCTCCAAGACCACCTTCTCTCCTCTCGCTCCTGCAACAGCCCCGGCCCCCCTCCCCCGACAATGGACCTTGTCCTACCTAGTCTCCAATACAAACTCTTTACAGGCTTAGTTTCATCTATTATTTTTTTGTCATGTGCAATTACCTCCTGTGTATTTTACTCAGACAATGGACCTTGCCCTGCCTAATTTCTGTTTGCTTAATCTTAGCAGTCCTAGGTCTCCTTTTATTTATTTTTATTTATTTATTTAATTTCAGATTAACATCTTTGAGCCAAAGGCTCTTTTACATAGGTTCCACATCAGAAACATCAGGGAAATACAAGGTACAGGTATACAATTGGGTTGGGTTGAACAAACATACAGAGTAATCAATACAAACATACAGTGTGTTCAATACAAATATGTGCAATCAATAAGGTACAATCAGTTAGAAGAGAGGTAACCAACATGTCACTAGGTAAATTAGGTAGAGGGTAGTAGCACAAGATTTGATACTCATAGGTGCAGCCAGAGGCCTTGTCAAGGGGACAGCTGTAGCCGGGGCTGGTGGCAGGAGGCCTTAACGGAGTCAGGAGGAGAATTGGTAGTGTGGTGTGGAGAGTGCACAGCTAGTATGGCAGCAGAGGGAAGGGAGGGTAGGAGGAGAGAAGAAGGAAAGGAAGGCATGAGGTGTAGAGTGGAGGTTTAGCCAGTAGGGACAGGCAGGGGAAGTGGGGTGTGTGAGGTTTTCTCATTTTGTCAGTGCACTATCAACTCTGTTTTTACAATTTTTGACACTATATCATGTATGTATACTTATTTTATCCACCATTGTATTTCCTTACTTATATGTATGTATGCTAAAATATTGTCTTTCCTGATGTAGAGCTTTTAAAAAGGAGTCGCTGACTCAAAGGATTGTAATTCTGATACTGTTTAATAAAATAAACAAAAAGTAAAGAATCAATTAAACATAAGATCCTAGCCCCTGATGAAGCCCGAGGTTGGGTGAAACATTGGGCTACAGGGGATTGTGGTGTTCTTAGAAAAAATCTCAATAAAAAGTGAATTTTATGAGAAACAAAAGGTGCGGCTGGTTGTTAAATAAATTGGTTGTTCTTGCATTGTTGGATCCATACCAGCAGCCCCAAACATTAACTCAGGTGACTTACATATAAACAAAAGGGTACCCACCCTACCTACTCCTTTCTTTCTATTCTCAGGTGCACTGCCACCATGGTCAGGCACTTTGTGAATACCTTTGGGACTAGGGTGAGGCTGAAGAGAAGGGTTACAAACTAAATATATTAGCAGTTTTCCTGCCTGAAACTGAGATATTTTCTTTGTTTTGGTCTGACTGGAATACAGTAGTAGACATCTTTTAGATCCAGGGACCCCAACCAATTTCCTGATTGTAGTGATGATATCACTGTGTCTAGTGCGTCCATCTAGAACTGTACTTGTTTGATATGTTTGCCCAGAATACTTAGAATCTGAAATACTCAAAATAATGCAAACTATCAAAAACTCAAACTGAAACTGTTTTAAAGCAACAAACTAATTTGGAAGAGCTGAAACTGTTAACCAGAAGACAGAGCTAACTTTGGTGATGACTGTTGTTTTCAACTGAGAAACACATCTGACATTACAACATTTGAAGAAGCATGAGCTCAGTGCAGAGTCTGAACATGTATTCTAAGTTCTAAAATTAGCATAAGGTTTTATCTCCAGAGCATTACACTTTGGAGGGATGATGCTTTTTGTATAACACCATTGCTGGATTTCTGTTGTTTGAAATAACAGTTTCAACTCCTGCTGAAGCCTGATACACAAGGTGTGACCTCGGGAAAGTCACCTAACCTCCTAATGCCCTAATCCTTCTAGCTGCGGAACTGCTTAGAAGCAGGATCCCACTGGATGCAAGGTGTTGCTTCTCAGCTGGGATGCCAATGGTCAATAAATATGTACTCTGCATTGGCTGCCTGTGAGTTCATGCATCACCTTCAAGATTTGTTTATTGACACAAGGCCCTACATGGTTTTGGACCTGACTACCTTAAAGAGCTCTTGGTGCCATATCGACCTTTCCACTCCCTAAACTCTGCTGAGGCTGGTTTGCTTGTGGTGCCTTCTTCTTGTCTTGAGAGATCGGGTGACAGAGCCTTTGGAACTGCTGCACCAGTGCTCTGGAACTCTTTGCCACTTTATGTAAGTGCAGCCAGCTCAGTGGAGGTCTTTAAGGCTTCCTTAACACAAGTTTCTATTCTAAAAAGCTTTTAGTTTTATTTAGTTTCTGATGTTAATTTTTTTTTGTGGGGGTGTTTTACTGTAAAGTGCTCTGAGACCTTGGATAGAGCACTATATAAATAATATTTGCCTTGCCTAAATTTTAAAATAAGTTTAAAACCTGCTCAGACTGGGTTTCTTTCCTAGACAGATTTCCCTTTCCTCCCTCATCTCTAGCCACAGCTGCAATCTCTACTCCAGTGGGGGCTTCTTATTGCCATTTTATGCAGATTTACTAGTTTAACTCAATTGCCATGGATATGGATGACAAGGAGAAACCAGCTGTAGTAGGAACTGACTTGGCAGGACACCTGTGGAGAATGAGATTGTGAATGCGGCTACAGTAGGACCATAGGGAGAGCTGCTTTCCTGCATAGGCAGCATCAGTGCCTTGTCACAGACTCTTAAGGCATGCAGAGGTTCTGTTTTGTGCAAAGATCAGGGTGGGACTGGAGTAGTGAGGATCCATCTGGGGAGCAGATAAAGGAGCCTGCCTGGAAAATCGATAGGGGAGGACACAATGTAATAAGTCAGTATTGCACTTAAATTATTGCACTAGTTCTGTGTTTATCTCCTACATTTACTTGCAGTGTCAAAAATACTTAATTAGAAAATAGATAATAAATGCAAAGATTGTCAGTTAGAATTACCATCTGTCCTGATTTTCGCAGGACAGTCCCGATTTGGGTTGCTGTGTCCTGCAGGGGGAAAAAAAACATGAAATATACTACATGTCCTGACATTATAGTAGGAAAAAATTGTTTTTGTCTTTCCTCTAAATGCTGCAAAAAATTACAATACCTTACATAAAATACCTTAAATGATAAGAAACACAAGGAACAACTAAAAAAACTACACACTTGGTCTTAATTCTGATTATTTAAAGAAAACACATCTGTTGCATTGGTCGAGGTCACATATTGTCCTGCGAAAAATTATGTTTCAGTAAGAAATGTCCTATTTTTGGCTTCTTAAAAAGTGGTAACCCTAGTCAGAATTTAGAAGGTGACCAGGAACCCAACAGAAAGCAGCCTAGCTGGAAATTTCCAGTTATCCTTGTTGACCAGTCATAGTCTGACAAAGATTCCCACCATATGGTACGTATGCATGCTACTGTTTGCAGTCCAGAGTGGACTGCATCTTGTGAAATGTTTACTAGTAATTAAGATGACGGTTATCTTGCCGAAAGTCCTGGGGACATAAAATAAATCAGCGTGGAAAACTTGAAAAAAATAAATCCCTGTTTTGCTTTCTTGATCTCTGTAGGACTTGGAGAAGAGGAGAAGTCAGAAACAGAGTCCACTGTACATTGCAAAGGCAATCTCACAAAACAATGAAACCCTCCCACCCCCAATAAAATAAATAAATGCAGCTGTTGGGCGCTGTCTGAGGAAAAGTTGGAGAGTGAGGGAAGGAACCAGATGGCTTACTGTACACAGCTTTTAGGCATTGTTTGACTTGCAGTATCAGTTGAGCAGGTAAGCAATGGGACCCTCTATTGCAGCCAGGATTTACCCATAAGAAAGTGGAATTTGAATTTTGTGGATCCTTTTTTTGTCTCCTGGCCTGATTTCCAGTAATACTATAATCAGAGCATCAAGAAAAGTGAAATTTTTCAAAACGCAAGAGAGTAGTCATATTGGTAATGTATGTACCTTTGTGAAAAACTGAGTCAGAACTGTTTAAGAACTGATAGAGGCTTATCTGCAAAGACTGTCCTTGGCACATGCCAATGATCTAGTGTCCACACTTCCATTGTATTTGCCTTTTGACATGCTTGGTTATTGTTTTGTTTTTTTTCCACTTATGCCAGAAATCAGAGAAATGAATTATGCAAAAATCAGGATCAGATGACTGAAGTGCAGAAGTCTGATTAAATATAAGAGTATCATGCAACATCATTCGATAACCCAGTGATGCATTTTACTTGATGTGGTCCTATGTATCCTAACAACTTTCATAAATAATCAAGACAGTAAGCACTTCGGTATTTATTCTCACCTTCTTTAGTGCATAATGTAGTATCTATTGTGTACATTCCATAAAGAACTTATGAAACCCCCCTCTCCCCCACACAGACATTGAACGGATTTATATTTTAAGTTTATTTGTCTGTATCTTAGCAAAAAACGGCACTGTCTGCCATAGTATACTTATTTTTGTATGTCCATTCCCCTTGTTCTTGAGACCAGTATCTGCAGTGCTACCAGCCCAAATGTCCGCTGCCGCTGTATCCCATTTGTTGTACAGTAACTAACCAGTTTACATGATGGTATTAAAAGGCAGCATGCAGCGCACACAGAACCCGATTTTTCCCTGTAATGGCCTATGAGTGAAATCGAATAAAATACTGGCAGCTCTTTAAAGTGATCTGAACTAAGGAGTTGGTCAAGCTCGGGTACTCAGCATGTAGTCCTGGGGAATGACATGCAGCAGGGAGAGTGAGGACTACGTGTTCAGTGTTCCATTCTGCTGCAGTGATAAAGAGGGGCTATTTTGTTTCCTCTTGTTTTTGTCTTCTTCTGTCTCTTCCTACTACAATCCCAGGTGGGGATGAGGTGCAACATGCTGCAGAACTAGCAGGGTAAAGGAGATTTTCTGCCCTCAAGGTTGCTTCGGAGGCAGCACTACCTTGGAAGGGTCAAGGGTGCTGCTGCTTCCCACCCTGTCAGGGCAGTGCAGTGCTCTAATCTCTTCTCCTCGGCTGTCTGAAGGCAAATTTCACTTTAGTGGTGGTCCATGGCAGCATCTTTGCAGTGTCAGCTGAGCGAATACTGGGGTGGGGCAGGCGCACATGCCCCAGCCACCATTTTGCACCAATCCTGAGCTACTGTGGGCCATGGCGCCTCTGACTGCCAGTCTCTCCAGGGTTTTCTTGACCCGCAGTCCCGCTTGACAGGCTTAGTGTCCCAGTGCTGAATATTGTAGGTGTGGATTATTAAAGTGTCCAAGGGACAATGGCAGTCTGTGACCTGTTGGTAATGCTTGGCTTCCCCTTGGCAAAGTGCCCTCGAGAAGTGACATGATGTTGGCGTCCAGCATTCCTCACTCTACATAGCAGCAGCACAGGGCTTGTCACCCTGGCACTGCTGCCTATTCTCCTCACACTGCTTGGCGGCTCACATTTGGACTGACGGAACAATAAAATCAACCACAGTTTAAAATTCATACACCACCATTAATTGACATCACCACATGCAAACATATAAGCAGTAGCACTGTGTAAAAGTGCGGTGTGTATGTATGCCTAGGTGGGTGCTGGAGGGAGGACGTGCACATTACTGACAATTACAGTAACTTTTTTGTATCATCTTATTGGAACATTTTCTGCAGCAAATCAACATACCCAAATGAGAACATTTAGCCTTTAATAATGTTGGGCAATGAACTAATATGACATAACAATGCATTCGATTAACGGCACATTAATCACCATAGAGTTGTACTGTGGCACGAGGCATAGCCTAGTGCTACCTGTCACTAGGGGCATTTATTTGACTCATAATTTAATCCCTGGCATGATTTATTGCAATTATTAACAACAACAAAAATGAGTGCTGGTATTGTTCGATCTTGAGGCTGTAGCTGTATAACAACTATGTTTTTTCCACCTGAAATTTGTGATGTAGGGTCACTTTTTTCTCCCTTAGTAAGAGCATTGGCTCCTCTGGGCTGTTCTTATTTTGGATGCCAGGGGGTAAAATGTTTTATATTCAGTACCACTGCAGTCACAACATTATATGGTAGTCTTGACAAAAAGTACAATAATTCTTTCCTACCTGTTTCCAACCTCTCACCCAACCTGCTGGCTGAAACAGAGAGCTATGCTTATATTTGACATCTTTACTTTATTGTTTCCAGTGAGGCAGACTTTGATAATGGTCAAAATGTCAGAGACATGCAAGTCTTGAGACAGAAGACATCACTGAATTATTTACCTATATTTCTCAAGTTTTGATATAATGAGCCTCTCTAATACAGGGAAATTATCTTGGATCTGGCCATAGATAAAATCCTTTAGTGTATTTTGTGCCGTATTAGCTATACAGTGAACTGCACTTAAAGTGACACTGTTAACTCTTTCTGCATCATAGTAGTTCTACCTGAAACCCCACATTTTATCATTGCTTACATTCTTTAACAGTCATTGGTCTAGCTCCTTGCTTTGTCTTATTACATTCTTTGTAGAACTGAAATGCGTGCTAATGATGAAATTAAACTAAACCTTGTTTGTTTCAAATCCTTAATATACTGCTATTGCATACATTAGGAACACCCTCACACAGTGCAGCCATTCATGATCCAGTAGCCCCCTCTTCTCCCACTGCATCATGAAGGACTGGAATGTTCCCCAAGTCCCGGAAGGTTGCTGAAGTAGTGGACCAATGACTGTAAATAATCACATTTTTGTGTGGTAACACCAGTATGGCTGGCAGTCAGAGTCTGTCTTAGCAAAAAATAAAGGAATCAGAATCAAACATCAGCAATCTCTACAGAAAGTGACTAATCACACTACGCAATCTCAACAGAATGTGACTAATCACAATACGTGCTTTTTAAAAAGGCCTAAAAGGATTGAAAATGTAACATTAAGTAATGGCATGACTAACGATTCTTACATGCGATGCCTACAAAAAAGATGGTAATATATTTAAATTTATCTCAGTGCAGTTCCAGCTAACACTGTCCCCAACAGTTAACAGATTTGTGTTTGCAACAGCAAATGCCTGGGGAGTCAGCACTATTTAAAAATCAAACAATAACAACCAAAAAAGACTTGAGCTTTGGTTCATGTCAACATGCCATGTGGGGGAATTTTATATTCTAGGCCAGTTGTGTTAAATCAGATTTGGTCAAACATTTACGTGCAAATCAAGGCCAAGGTGAAGTGTGTCTCTTCAACAGTATTTATATAAAGCAAGAGCTGACATATTCTTAGCAGTGATTATTGGCTCATTACAAAGTTTTGTACATGTAGTTATTAAAAATAATCAAACAATTACACTAATCATTGTCTGTGGTTTCCATAACAAACATGATATTGAGTAAGGTAAAAAACACTACTATATGAATAAATGTGGTTGTGACAATTTGAAAAGTAGACATTTTGTATTCCAATGCATATTTCATGAACCAATGGAGGTATGTCTATTTCTAGTATATAACAGGTAATAATATAACATAAGTGATCTCCACGTTGCCCATGTTACAAGAGCATTAATCCACTCCAGAGCTGGGCTCTGGCAGGGGATCAATGCATGGTTGGTGGTTGGCAGCACAAAGCCACCCCCCCAACCCAGGCATTAGTTCCTACTAGAACCCTCCTTTGTCATGGATTAATGCTTACTTAACAGGCATACAGAAACTACTGTGGAACAGGTTAGGGCCTTCCCTAGGAGGGTGGCCTCAGAGGCCCAGGTTGAGAAACTGTGATTGTTTTAAAGAATGACACATTTACTATATTTTATTTTAATTGTTTCAATGCCCAGAAAACTAAGCAAAAATAGTTATCGTGAGTCACACAAGTCCTGTAGTTATATAATCAGAAAGACAGACACATACTTGCATCTTCATTTTATGAACTTAATTACAAATTGAAGAACTCCTCCTGGCTAATCAAGAGGCAGTGTGGGCTAAATCATTGACTGCCTATTTGAAAATCAAGGGATGTGTACACCAAGGCCCAGATATTCAAACTGCGCCATTCTGAGGCGCAAGCCCCTGCGCTGCTCAAAATAGTTGCGCAGGGGTGTGGCCGGGGTGATATTCAAAGGAGTTGCGCTATTGAGCAACTCCTTTGAATATCACCCCCCAGCCACAGCACTTGTGCATGGCGCAGTGGAACTTGCACCACCGCAAGTTGCCAGAGTTGAGCATTAAACTTGCGGTGGCGCAAGTACCATTGCTCCATGCTCAAATTTCCGATATTCAAAAGGTGACATTCAAATGGGGCCATAATTTATGCAATGCACAGGGGGGTCCATTTGCATCTATTTATGGCCCCATTTGCATGCCATTAGCATGTAGGTGCGCCGATCCCCGAGGACTTGCGCCTGGCCGCCCTGCCAGGCAGCAGCCGTCAGGGACCGACGCACCCTGCAGCCCGATCGCGGGCATACAGTAACGTGGAACCCCCACCCACACATCTCCCAAGCCCGATCGGGCAGAACGTGTATCAACCCCCAGTGCCCGATCGCGGGCAGAATGTAAACACCCCAACCCGAATATCTCCCTGGTGGTCCAGTGGACCGTAAAGCCCGGTCAGCGGGCAGAGCGTATATCAACCCCCTCAGTGCCCGATCACGGCAGAATATAACCTCTAACCGAATATCTCCTGGTGGTCCAGTGGACCGTAAGCCTGATCGCGGGCAGAATGGAGTTACAACCCCCAAACATCTCCCTGGTGTCTAGTGTCCCCCACCCACCCACGAAGCCCTCCACCCCCTCCCCCGCAGCCGGCGGGCGGCAGCATCCACACCGCTTGCCGCCCGTCACCACCGACTGACTGTCCAGTAGGGCTGCCGCCCATTGGTGCAGAGCTACAGCTAATGGGCATGCAGCGATATTGTACACGACAGTCCAGATTTGTGAATGATGTTCATTCACAAATCTGGTTGTCATGAATGTAGGGCTGCACTCCATTGGCTGTAGCTCTGCACCAATGGTGTGCAGCCCACCGACAGTCAGTCGGCGGGGCGGCAGGCGGGCAGGCAGGTGGATGCTGCCGCCCGCCAGCCGCGGGGAGCAGGGTGGAGGGGCTTCGTGGGTGGGGGGGACACTAGATACACCAGGGAGATGTTTGGGGGGTTGTAACTTGCCATTCTGCCCACAATCGGGCTTTACGGTCCACTGACCACCAGGGAGATATTCGGGTGGGGTTTACATTCTGCCCACGATCGGGCACTGGGGGTTGATACACGCCTGGCCCGCATCGGGCTCTCGGGAGATGTGTGGGGGTTCATGTTACTGTATTGCCCGTGATCGGCTTCGGAGATGTGGGCAGGGTTGTTTTTACGCTCTGCCCGCGATCGGGCTGGTGGGGCACAGGGACCAAGTTGGAGGCCAGCCAGGGTGACAGCTGCTGTGTTGGCGCCCTGCAATACAGCAGCTCACCTGTGGGTGGCCCTCAACTTGATCCTTTTTTTTGGCTTGGTTGTGTAGGCGCAGGGTTGGGGTTGTTATACCCTCTGCACAACCCGAATTGAATACTGGTTGCACAGGTTATGCATGGTTCCTCCCTCCTGTTGAGCATGCATTCATTTGCATTGCTCTTTTGCGCAACCTGTTGTCAGTGGGGCAACTGCCTCCTGCTGAATATCGCAGAATGGCGCAATGTAGGACTTGCGCATACGCAACCCTGTTGCACATGGAGCAACCCTTTTGAATATCTGGGCCCAATTCTTTCCTCACAAGAGATTATTTCAATCTTCAGAGAGTCAAATATATAGAGAATACATAATACAAAATTATAAAAAATAACCTAGTTCTCTGACCTAGTAGGTGCTGTGACATCACTGGGCATGAAAGCAAATCTCAATGTCACAAATGCATTCTGGGGGACAGGCCCTCTGGTCTCACAGTGCCCAACCTTGAAGTGCAATATGTGAACAGGAGACAAACAGGGAAACCCTCCTGTTTGTTTTGGGGTCTGAGCAACTACCAGTCCTGAGTCCTGGCATCAAATATGAACCCTTTTTTGCTAGCACACCCAGGTAACAGGTCCAAATATCACACACTCGTTGGGGGAAGCAGTGCAACACATAACCCAGTGGGCACACAACCTGGTTCACAGTCCCTTTTCTGACTCAATGGAGACCTAGATATTTCTTTACCTTACTGCATATGGTGACACACCATAAGCACTTCAACAGTCATGTCAGAATTACCAACACTGCCCCAGCATTCATACACAAAATGAGAAAATTTCTCAGGCAGGATTTTATGTAAAACAAAGATTACTAAAATTAAAAATAGTAAATAAAATACAAAACACAGAACATGTAACATTAATGGTACAGTCAAAAAAAATAAACTGACAAGCATAAACAAACCACCTTATACTGAGTAACTGATCCTACCCCAGTTTCAATTGGTAAATAGTGATGATGAAATTAGCTAATGTTTGTAGAAGTCCTTCTTAAGTCCAGAACAAAGTGTGTTAAGTCTTGGAAAGTTGGAACAAGAGTGTGTTCTTTTAGGAGTTCAAAATAAAAGAGTGTAATGTTTCCTCAGCAACTTGACAATATCCGAAGGGGAGTAAGTGTCCCACCCAGCTTGTAAGGTCACAGCTCAGTGGTGATGCTGGCTCTGAGGTCACTCTCATTCCTGCATACTGAATTAGTCACATGCCAGTACACACTGCTAAACATTCATATATATATATATATGTATATATATATATACACATACATATATATATATATACTTTTTAAATTGTGAGCCACAGAGCATGAATTATGACAGGACAGAATATCCCTTTAATCTTCAGAAGAACACCCTGAAAGACACTTCTTTTAGCAGTGTGAATTGTCACGGGTATCCAACAGAACTGGCTTCCCTCCTGATGCCATAAAATGCAATATTTTAAAGTAGGTTTCCTAGGTTCAAAGCAGTGGCTGGTTTTACAACCTGTTATATCAGCTAATACAGGCACTGGCAGGTAGGTGTCAAAGGAAGCTCTTCATTAGTTTATCCACTGAGTTATGGAGAGGGCAGACCCTTATTTTCTCTCTGTTCAAATCCTATGTTCCATGATGCTTTGTTACTTGGCCTGTTTCCTAAGCAGAAGTCTAAAACATATATTTATATCCAAACCATATGCACATAACTAGTAGATGGCTATCACATTACACTTATGTATGTACTTTACCCTGTAATCAAACAGGTGGTCTCTCTGTAAATGCAGTTATCTGTACTATGTTCACTGTACACCTTTGTGTCAAATACTATGTGTGTGAATGTAACTTATGACCATCCTTTCCCTTCCCCCAATGTTGCAACTGCAAGCATATCTCTTGGGCTCTGTTTGTTCACCTGGTTAAAAAAAAAGTACATAAATAAACAGTTTAAGGTGCTGTGGTTGCATTTGCTACCTTCATTTAGACTTGCCTCTCTAGAGCTATATTAATGAATCTTGCTAAGATGAAGTGCTAAAATCTTACACCTGTGGCTCTACTATCTCAACACATTTTTCATTCTTGCTGTGTTTGACTGGATTGTTGATGATTATCTAATCTCATGTCTGTGCAGTACAGTTGTGTGGTTGCTGGCCATTATTTCTTGCTCCTCCAGTCCTTCTCAATTGGTTGTTAGGATAAATGTTTTTTCCATCAATTTACAGGTGCCCTCTAAGATGTTCTGTGTGGCAATATACTGGTGTAGGAGAGCTTGTAACAGTGCTTAGTAGTGCACAGACTGAGGAGTTCTCAATCTCCACTACCACTGATTGGCTGAAGGTGAAGTGGCTTGCCAACAACTTTGTATATGCTCAGTGTCTGTCCCCTCTTAAAAGAGTTGCACCATGACATCGAAGTGCAGAAATGCTCAAGGATATATGAGTTTGTTCAGACCAACCTTATTCACCGCTGCCAAAATGTAGGATTTTGACATGTTCAATGAATGTGAATTTGGCATCAGATCATACTTAGTCAAAATCTGAGAGTATCAGATTTATTTTTAATTATTGTAAAAGATACAGGCTGAAATCTTTGTTTTTCTATTTGTATAGAATTGTCTTGAGATTTTCTTACATGTCATTTTCTATACTAAATTATTTAATAAAAAGAAAGTTTAAAAAAAGAATGGATCTGACTTTCAAGTTGAGTTGGATGATTTGATGTGCACATATAAGACTAACAACACTTAACTTGCACACAGTTTGGTCTTGTAGTTAAAACACCAGTTTGGAAACCAGGAGATTGCAGATTCAAACCTCACTAGAGCCAAATACTCCTGGTGTGACCTTGGACAAGTTGCTTAACCTTCAAGTGCTCCAGCCCACCCTGCCACAGAAATAGGTAGAAGCAGGACCCCACTGGAAACAAGATGTAGCATCTTAGCTAGGCTACCCCAGATAAATAAAACTAAAACAAAAACCATAGATGCCCCTTACATTTTAACAAGCAATGGAAATACAAGGCAGTGACAGTGGAAAAAAACAACAACAAGAGAAATAACAGTGAGCTGGCAACAATTCAAGCTACATTAAGCATTTAAAACATCAGGAAGAATGTAAACACAAACTACAAAACTAAATAGCATGCCAAAGTAATTACAAGCTTCTTGAAAGAGAGATTTAAAAAGAGCTGAGAGGTTTCTAATGCCCCCATTACCAGTTACTTTAATACATGTGTGAACAATTAATGTATGCCAAATAAAAAGGAATGAACATGATTCTGAACAAGGGTCTCTCAGATCTCTTTCTCATTGCATGCAGTTTGATGAGGGATGAAGGGTCCATCAGGAAACATATGGAATTTAAATTAACTGGTAAGGGGTGGGGAGCAAACATCATGCTGCCAAAGAGTTGACATATGTGCTTAGTGATGATGAATACAAAAAAGCATAACTTATGAATCCACTCTCTATTTTCCCTTATTAAAATTAATAACACATGTTTAATAACAATTCTGGACATTTCCCCCCTCACACACACCAGCATAAACACACTTGGGAAATAAACTTAGAAATCCTCTCTCTATCTTCCATTCATAGCATTCATAGAAAATGTTTACTAACAGTCTTGGACATCTCCCCCTCACACGCGCACAAACATACATGGGAAAGAACAGACAATATTTAAGAATCATTTCAAATCCCAGAGTCAGACATTCATAAACAAGTTCTGGCAGAGCCACTACGGATGTAAATGTATTAACTAGATATAGGTGTTTTATGGGTGTAAAAATAAACATGAATTGCCATTGCATACACTGAGTGAATTAAAGTATGCTACATTGAGAAGGAGCAGATATAAGAATAATGCCACCAACTAACAGTTACCTATATGTTTCAGATTTTATTCTGTGCACTGTTATATCAATCAGCTCAATTGAACCAGGCCATCATATGCATGATGGTACTGTACATTAATTGCAAACACTGCTGAGATAACTATATGTTGTGACAAGGTGGAAGATAAACACAATGTTGAGACATGTTTAGGAAGACATTTGATGTGTTTTATTGATTTTTTCAGAGATTGCTATACAGTACACAAACACATATTTAGTATAATATAAAAGTGTATATACCAAAATGTCAATGTAAATGTTACACATTTCATTACAAGTTGTTCTCTTGAAGGAAGCTCTTACTGTACAAGGCCTAAAAATAGGTGTTAGGTAAAAGTAAATTGGGGTAGGTGTGTTATTGAGGGTATTGCATAGTTTATCTTTTATTGCTGCCCCCCCCAGGTACACACAATATGAAAATAACCAACCCCTTGATATGAATCAAAAGGAATTAGTTAGTACAAGGACAGAAACAAGTAGGACACTGAGTAAGTGGGTAGACAAGCATGAGTATAGTAGTCAAATAAAATTTCAAAAAGTCTCACTATTATAATTCATTTCTCACAAATGCGTCTGCACAGTTGACAATTTTCGTAAAGAAAATAATAACAATGGCAGTTATTCCACATATGTCCACAGGTGCCACACATGCAGGTGATTTGAGGCCCAGATGCACCAGTTTGTACTTCTCCTGAGTCAGAAGATCGTGGCAAAGAGGCAGAGGTACTGGGGGTTCTATCAATAGCTGTTAAAGCAGAGGAAAACAAATCTGATGAGACCAAAGTATGGGTGGGCCAAAGGGCAGATTTCTGCCATCACTGAAGTTCTGTGGAATTTCAAAAATTTCACTGAATTTTCTGCTGTTTCACCAGTGGCAAAATTCTAAACTTTCACCAAATAACTGTGGATTTCCACCTAGTGTTGTGGCATTTAATTACAAAATGCAGACTTTTTACATGACATGGGGAAATAAATTATCTTGCATTACTTCTGCAGGTTTTTTCCCTGCAGTTTAATACATAAGCTGCAGAACTGAACACTTGCACTGATCAGTTCTGCGGAATTTTTTTCCACCGCAGTTTAATGCATTAACCCACATTTATTTGCAGTTTTCAGTGGAATTTCTGCAAAAGTTGATGAAATGATTTCTGAATTTCAGCAGAAGTGAAAATCTGACTTTTGCCAGAAGTCCACCAGTGGAATATTTTTTTTGCACACCCCTAGGCCAAAAAGGAGCTATTAGAATCATGTGAGCCCCTTCTGCCTGTAGCTTCAGGGGAACCTTCTGAAGCAATGGGAAAGAAGAAAAGGCATACAAGAACCTCCTTGTCCAGCAAAGAGACAGTGTATCTCACCAGAAAACACCACACCCATTAACGAGCAACCAGCAATTAAGTAGTTTTGTGTTGGATGGGGCAATAAAGAGGACTATCTCTGGCTGACACCACAGGTCAAATAAGCTTTTGTTCACCTCTTGATTTAGCTCACACTCATGATCCCTGACAGTGGTGTGGCTGAGACTGTCTTCCAGGTTGTTACTGATGCCTGGCACATGGACAACAGTTAGGCGGAGGTCATGCTGGACTACCAGTATCACACTTGCATCGCCTCCCAGCATAGAGAGTATAAGCGAGTGCCTCCCAGTTTGTTTTGGTACCAGACCACAAAACATATTGTCTGTCTGAACCAGGAGTGTCCCCGGACATAGAAGAGTCTGGAAGGCCTGTAGGGCATATAGCACTACCCTCATTTCTAACACATTGATGTGTAGAGATGCTTCCAGCTCAGATCATGTTCCCTAGGTCTGATCATCTCCTAGGTGTGCTCCCCAGCCTTGACACAAAGCAGCTGTTGTAAGGGTCATGTTAGGATCAGGGGGTTGAAAGGGAAACCTCATAGAAAGATTGGACAACTCCTGCCACCAAAGAAAATCCTTCTTCATGTACCCGGACATTAGGACCCTGTGGTCCAAGTTGTCCAGCCACTGATTCCATTATACACAAGGAGTCCATTGGGTCACCCTCATGTGCAGTCTGGATAGAGGAACTGTAGGGATCGCAGTTACCATTAGCCCGAGAAGACAGAAGATTGACTGGGTTGTGGTCCAGCATGAGTTGACCACTAATCTGGTTACTGTTCTTGCAGGGTCTCTGCTCTGTCTGATGGGAGGAAGGCCCTGCCCTGGACTGTATCCAGCACCATCCCAAATGAATTGTAGGGGGGAGAGGTAGGACTTTGGGAAAGTTGACTGTTATTCCAAGTCTGAAAAAGAGGTCCAGGGTGAAGGAGAGGGACTCCCTCAGACTTCACTGTGACTCCTTCAGACTGCTCTGTGATGGGGCTGACAGAAATCAGTCATCCAGATAGAGGCACAATTAGATCCCTCTGTGGCATAGGGCTGCACCCACCACTGCTAGGCACTAGGTAAAAACCCTAAGTGCTGAAGATAGGCCAAAAGGGAGAGCCTTGAACTGGTAATGTTCCCCCTGGATGGAAAACTGAAGAAAGCGATGGTGGATCTGGGAGACAGGGATATGCAGGTAAGCACACAAAACCAATGGCCCTTGTGAAGCAGGGGTAGAAGTCCCTGGATGGTGAGCATGCAGAACCTCTTGTACTCTACATACAGGTTGAGCATGCTGAGGTCCAAGATGGGTCTTAGGTTGCCCATCTTTTTGGGTACTAGGAAGAAATGGAAGTAGTACCCTCTTTCTATCTGTGTTGTAGCCATGGGCTCTATAGCTGGCATTTGCAGAAAAGCCTGGATCTCATCCCCTATCAGAGAGAGGTGCCTTGGTGGATAATGGGAGAGGCCTGGGGGTTGTCCAGAGACCTGCCTAGGAACTCTATGGTGCGACCTCTTGCTATTATTTTTATTTATTCAGTTTTTATTTACCGGGTAGGTGAGCTAGCCATAAAATGACTATTTAAAGTCATGTTCCAAGAGGATTTACAACAAGAGAAAGGAAAAAAACACAACATTATTACAAGTACTGTGTGGACAATATAGGAGAAATGCATGAAAAACAAGGGGATTACAAATTGGCTGAGAAAGTATATATGGAAAGATAAGAGAACATGTAGGGTAGAGTAAACAAATAAAACCATGATTGGTTATCTAACATATAAGGAGAGCTAGGTAACAGTTACAGTAAGCTAGTGAGTACATAGTAAGTGCAAAGTTTAAGCTAACACAGTATATTTTGCATTAGAAATGAGGCAGGAAAAGCAGTCATTCTTATGAGGCATATTGTGGTGGAAAATGCTGCCATCCAGTGAGAAAAAAAGGATAAGGCATTTCACTGGACGCATCAACAGGGAGTGATATGGGTAGGGATGAAAAAGCAACCATTCAAGTTGGAGGAGGAGAAAAACAGAGAGACAGGTTAATCATTAAGGAAGACAGCAGGCATGGGAGGTAGTTAGAGAGAGATCAAGGGGGTTTAAAACAGGTGCACAGGTTTAAAGCAAATAGGCTGGCATGGAGCTCTTTTTTAAGGAGTGCATGGGACAGTGCTTGGTGAAGAGCTAATGGTAGGGTGTTCCATTGCTGTGGTGCATAGTGGGAGAAAGCTTGGGAGCCTTTTAAGGTTTTACACCTTGGCACCTGCAGCAGGGCCTTATCAGTCAAGCGTAGACCATAGAAAGGTGTTTGAGGGGACAGTAGTCTTGCAAGACTATCAGTAGAGTGTACCCTAATAACATTGTCCACTAGGGAGCCAACTGAGTAGAGTCACAACACAGCAGGTGACAGCCATTTAAGGCCTGAATAGAGTTTGCAGTGGTGTTCAAGCCTAGGGGAGGAGGAGGCATAACAACAAATATTATTGTTAGTGGTGTCCCAGACATGCAATGATGACTTAGGTATGGCTGCATATGTGTCGACTCCATAGGTCAGAGCTGGTAAGAGGATACTGTGGGCAACAGCCAGCCTGGCAGATGGGGTAAGTGTGTAGCTAGCTCTATAGGAAATGCCTAGCTTTGAGTTTGTTAATTTGCAAGAGGATTTGACATGGGGATCAAAGCTAAGAGGCTGATCAAGGACAACCCCAAGGTATTTGAAAGAGGTAACTGTATTTATGGGAGGGGAGCCAGAGCAGGAGACTAAGATGCTATTTTTGCAGGATTTTAGTTTGGTAGTAGACTCAAACAGCATCGCTTGGGTTTTCACTACATTGAGGATCATTTTGTGGTCAGATAGCCATGTTTGAGTTTTCAGGAGGTCAGATGAGAGGGACAAGTTTATGTAGGGACAAGTTTTTGGAGCTAGTATATAGAACAATATCATCCATATACAAGAGGGATGAACAGGAGGTGAGACCCAAGGTAATGCTGCTGATGAATACTGAGAAAAGAAGGGGCCCTAAAATTGAACCCTGGGGTAACCCATTGTTTATAATAGTCTGGTCCAAGAAGGTGGAGCAGTATTTCACACATTGGGCATGGTTTGACAAGTAACTACTGAACCAGGCCACAACACCCATCAAGAAACCCATTGACTTTAATGTTGTGAGGAGAATAGGGTGGTCAACAAGATCAAATGCTTTTGTCATATCTATAAAAAATGCCCCCATAAGAAGGCCTGCGTCTATGGCAGACAGGGTGTCAGTGGTGAATTTGAGCAGGGCCATGGTGGTGCTATGGCCCTTATGGAAACCATGTTGGGCAGGAGAGCGAAACAAGCTTCTCAAGAATTTTGCCTAAAACAGATAATATCATAATGGGTCTACAGTTGGAAGGGTCTTTTGAATCACCTTTCTTGAATACTGGAGTGATTCTGGCAATTTTCCAGATTTCAGGAACACAACACAACTAAAGGGCAGATAGCCTGGAACATTTCCCATAGATCCAGCTGGAGGTGGAGCTGAAGGCCTGGCAGGAGTTGAGGTTAAAGGTCCAGCAGGAGGTTCAGAAGGACCAGGCATCAGCCTAGTAGGGACATTCAAAGGAGTAAGCACTGGATCAGGCACAGGAATGTCCACCACCAGAAGATCCTGAGGCCAGACAGAAGAAAATCCAGCATTTGAGGAATGGCTGGAGTGTCAGACATACCCTGACCTGGCAAAGGGTCACTTGGTGTCGGAGTGTGAGTAGAACCCAACAGAAGACCTGCCATAATCTAGGGAGCTGGAGTCCAAGATAGCAGAACCTGGTTGTCCAAGGGGGACTTGAGTTGAGGAGGTCCAGATGGAAGGTCCCCAGAGGGAATAACAATAGTCCCACTGGGCAAGCCAGGAAAAGACTGACTTGGTGAAGGAGGGGGAACCTCCAGATTAGTGCCCACCTCTGGTTCTTGATCTTGAGGCAAGCTCGGAGGGTCTGGTTGGGTCAGTGGGAGCAAGGAACCCTCTAAAGATTGTTGTGTGTCTGGTGGCTAGCTCAACTCAGCATCAGGGGTATCATGCAACCCCGATGGGAGAGCCTCAGTTGTGTGGTCCCCAGAGAAACTTGGAAGTGACTTATCAACCACAGCCATGCAGATGTCAGAAGAGCTAATGTCTGACTTATCAGCCTGGGCCATGCAGATAACAGTGGAGCTGGAGTCCAGTTCATCAGCTGTGATTTTATGCTCCTCAGTGCAGCCGGGGAGT
This sequence comes from Neoceratodus forsteri, assembly GCA_016271365.2. Classification (NCBI taxonomy): domain Eukaryota; kingdom Metazoa; phylum Chordata; order Ceratodontiformes; family Ceratodontidae; genus Neoceratodus; species Neoceratodus forsteri. The sequence goes on from CM028133.1 coordinate 999,602,590, forward strand.
GACTTATTGACCTGGCTGCTAGTGATAGACCCAGAAAAGATATGGGGCTAAGGAGCACAATAGGGATTCCATCATCTAAGAACAGCCTTGACTGCACCGTGAGTAAAGCAGGCAAGGAGACCATGGTCTGATCCACTGGAGCAGTAGAAGACCTGGCAGTAGGGGTACTTACCAAAGTGGAGGCCCCTCCAGTGTTAATGGTGCCTGATGGTCGCCACCAAGTGAATAGAGACCTATCCCAGTCTCGGTGGCTCTCCTTGTCCTTTTTCTTTTTGGGTTCTGGTGTTGGAGAAGAAGATTTTTCCTGCAGATTCTGCAGCTTTTTTTCCATCAAAGCTAGACATTTCTCCAGCAAGTGGGGTTTGGGCTTTTTCTGGTGCCTAATCCGTGTGGCCTGGTTGAAGGAATGGCAGGGCACACAGTCCTTGACTCAGTATTTGGGGCCTAGGCAGATCAAGCAGTAGAAATGCTTGTCTGCATTCGCAGGATCTAGGTGTCACAGGGCTTGCACTTCTTCTTTTCAACACATCACCCAACTGTTCATGTTACTGAATTGTACCTCCAACTATATTCCATGCTGTAAATTTGTCACTGTTATTTATTTGCTTCCCCTTTCTTCTGTATATCCGCAAGATCTCTGTATTAAACATGTTTATGTTAGACCTGTTTATACTGTATTTTACTATGTAATTGTTTGACCTGGTGTTCTGTTCTCTTTTTATGCTTAACTGGATGTTTTTGTAAATGGGCACTTTTGCTCATATACCTTTCAGTACAAAATAAAGATTGATTGATTAAAAACTGGACACAGACCTGAACCACAGCAGCTCTGTAAAAATCCAAACTGGCCATACTCGGTGCGATTTTACAAATACTACTGGTTCGGACACTCTGGCTGCACTGTTCAGTCTGACTTTTACATATCTGGTACACTCCTGGAAGTCTGTTTTTCAATCCTTTCTTGGCATGGTTGAAAACAGAACCATCAGGACCAGACCAGATAGATAAAAGTCAGACCAGATAATCTGAAGTGAGTGCAGCAGCAATATTTGCACAGGCTGTGCCCAGTCTGGATTTTACAGCTCTGGTCCAGGTCTGGTAATCTGGTTTCTACCCATACCCCACTGAATGTGGCTTAGTGACACACTGTACAGATGAATGCAGAGTCTAACCCATTGAAGGTCATTATGTTAAAAATACCAAGACTCAATCAATTTCTGATGATCCCCCACCCCCAAGTTACACTTAGTCCTCTACCAACATCATTCTCAAATATTGGTGCCTCTACATCCACACCATTAAGCTTTTAATGCCATAATGCCTATTCTGCTGCCATGAGCTCCTCCATGCATGATGTCCCATTCTGCTTGTGGCAGCTTTCTCCCTACCAAAACCAGATAATTTTCCAGGGAGCAGCTTTTTATACTGCATCAACTAAATTACTGCTAAACTCCTTATTTTTAAACATTTCCTTGAGAATTTGTTTATTTTAGTATATCCATGGTCAGGAAAAATCAATTTGTAAAAAAAAAACAAAGCCCCCATTTATCAGTTCATTTAATCACAATACAGCATGTTATGAACTGATCAGATTCTATATGTAACCTAAGTCAAACATGACTTAGACACACACATGCCTACCTATTTGCAAGTGAAGTAAATGTGGCTACTATCATTCATTTTTAAACACCTATAGTCACAAATTGCAGGTTAAGAACATTCAGTAGAATATAAACAGTAGCCAAGAACTGCCTGCCTGAGAAAATGAAGTTGGTGTGTTATTTGGAAACAGGTATCACTGGGACTCTTTGCTATGGAATGTCCTGCAAAGTAGCAGAATGACTTCTCTCAGGATGGTGGTGTCAAATGGCTTAATGAGGTGTTCACAGCAGAGCTTATTTGTTATGCAGATACTGTAGCTCCAGGAAGTGTTTAACCCATTCTACTTCAGACAGCTTTCTGTGATATCTGTACTATCCATTGGTAATCTGACACAGAATGACTACCAGAAAATAATAAATTATTTTTTTGCGGGCTCAATTAACTCCTCAAGCCAGAGGAAAAATAGTGCTCTACAGCTCCTATACACACACTGGCAACATAGTAATGAAGCTTCCGTGGAGTAATCTATTTTTAACACTCTGTCATGTTGTTTGGTAGCAAATATGACATCAGCCCTTTTCTGAATGCAAAATATCTGCTGGGCTACACCCACAGCCATAAAATGATTTTCTTGGCAGTTTTGGTTGTACCCCAGCCCCCCCACACATGCACGCACACGTGTGTATACACACACACACACACACACACACACAGGCACAGCTGAAAACTAAAGTGCATGCTAAAATAAAACATTTAAAGTAGACCTTGATTATTTGAATGCTCAAGGAGACATCAGCATTGTTCAGATAATCAGAAGTTTGGATAATTGGAGGATGTTTGCATTAGGCAAACCAAAGTCAGTGGACAATGTCAGAGTTTGCATAATCAGGAGATCTGCACAATGGGGTTCAGATTCTAGAGGTTTTATTTATTATTCATATCTAGGATTCAATTACCATTGAGCTGGAAGCTTGTTTACAAAAATTTCACATCAGGGACACATGGTATAATATACAATTAGAGATACTGTACATAGTAGGACATATAATTAAGTGGAACACTAAACATAAAAAGTCAGGCTTTCTACATTTGGCTGGTGCAAGCTTGATTAAATTTACATTTAAGATACATAGCAGAACATACACAATACAGTGGGTCATGATGCACTAAAGACAGACCTTCATAATTTGGCTGGTGCAGGCTTGAGTGATTATTCTAGTATAATTGACAATAGTATTTCAAGTAGAGCAACAGAGTGGTTAGGTATACAATAGTGGACATTTATTAGCAGTCAATGCTGACCTTGTCAAGGTGGGAGGGGGAGGTTAGTGGAAAGAGGAGGATATGTCAGTCGGGTGAGAGAGGTAATAGTATTAGAACCATGGTACAGAGAGATGGTGGAGTGATGGAGGTGTTGGGGATGTGGGGATGAGGCAAGGGGTGAGAGAAGGTGAAGGGTGGTTCCTGTTGTTTAGTGCATGGGGTAGGCAAGGAATCCCATAGGCGACTTGGGAGATCCTAGTTTAGTGCGAGGTTGTACCCCAAGTACAACTTTTCCCCTCTCCAACTACCTTAGGCTCTAACTACCCCCCCCCCCACCAACACCACTTGCTCTTGTTTCCCTTTCTGATTCCTCCTGTGTTGTGGCCCCAACCATTCCTGATGTTGGGCCTCCTGTGTTGTATCTCAGCCAGTATCAGGCTCCTTCCCTATCTACATCTGCACTGTCATTTATTTCACCAGTTTTGTCTATTTACACACCAAAATCGTACATTGTACCTTTTTTATTCAGTGTATTTTTTATGTGGATTTGTAATTTGTTTAGTTGTACTTTGTATGAATTATTAATATTGAGTGTTCTTTTTTCATTGTTTTTCCTGTTCCCTCTGCTCTGTGCTGCAACTGGAAACAAGCCTCAGCACAGTGTGCCATTCCTAGTTACCAATTTTCAAATAAATGAAATAAACTTTCAAAACACTATTTCAATACAGTAAACAAACAGTACAAACTTAGAGCTGCTGGGGTTTTCAAACCATTTTCTCCATACAATCTCCAACCATCTGTCATGGTAAATACTGTAGCTGCAATCCTCCTACTGTGACAAAGAAAATGTTCTTAAAATGGAAATCATACCTCTGCTTATGGTACAACAACCATAGAATCCTGTTAGAAAGAAAGAAGTATTTTGCCTGCAGAACTGTAGCTGCAAACAAAGACAAAATCATAGAAACCAAGGGACTATAACTATCCAGTTATTTAGGTAGAGAAATATCATCAAACCCTGTCTTCCCAAGTGTGCTGCCACCACTGTCAGGCACTTTGTGAATACCCTTAGGGTGAGGCTGATGGGAATGGCTACAAACTAAATATATTGGCAGTTTTCCTGCCTGAAACTGAGATATTTTCTGGCCTTTGGTTTTACTGGAATGCAGTAGTAGTCTTCTTCTAGATCTAGTGACCCCAACCAATTTCATGATAGTAGTGATGGTATCACTGTGTCCAGTGTGTCCATCTTGAACTGTACTTGTTTGACATGCTTGCCCAGAATCCTTAGAATCTAAAATACTCAAAATAATGCAAACTATCAAAAACTCATACTGAAATTATTTTAAAGCAACAAACTAATAAAGAAGAGTTGAAACTGTTAACCAGAAGACAGAGCTAACTTTGGTGACGACTGCCGTCTTCAACTGAGAAACAAATCTGACATTACAACATTCAAAGAAGCATGAGCTCAGTGCAGAGTTTGAACATGTATTCTAAGTTCTAAAATTAGCATAAAGTTTTACCTCTAGGGTATTACACTTTGAAGGGATGATGCTTTTTGTAAAGCATCATTGCTGGATTTCTGTTGTTTGAAATAACAGTTTCAACTCCTGCTGATGCCAGCTGCACATGGTGTGACCTTGGGGAAAGTCACCTAACTGCCTAGTGCCCCAATCCTCCTAGTTGTAGAACTGCTTAGAAGCAGGACCCAACTGGAAGCAAGGTGTTGCTTCTCAGCTGGGTTATCATTGGTCAATAAATGTGTGCTCTGCACTTGTTATCTGTGAGTTCTCGCATTGCTTTCAAGGTTTGCTTGTTGACCTACCAGGCCCTACGTGGTTTGGGACCTGACTACATTAAAGAGCTCCTGGTGCTATATCAACCTCTGTGCCCCTTACGCTGTGCCAAAGCTGACCTGCTTGTGGTATCTCATTCTTGTCTTAAGACATCAGGTGACAGAGCCTTTGGAACTGATGAACCAGTGCTTTGGAACTCTTTACCACGTTCCTGGGAAACAAAAACCCAGGGGAAGAGTACACAATGGGGGGGTGAGATACTAACAACAACAGAAATGGAAAGGGACCTGGGGGTAGTCATATCAGATGACCTAAAGGTGGGCAAGCAATGTGAGAGGGCAGCAAGGAGGGCTGGGGGGATACTGGGATGCATAGGGAGAGGCATCACCAGTAGAAAACAGGAAGTTATTATCCCTCTGTACAGACAGCTGGTCAGACCCCATCTGGAGTACTGCGTGTAGTTCTGAAGACCCAATCTCCACAAAGACATAGACAGGATGGAAGCTGTCCAGAGGAGGGCAACTAAAATGGTGCCAGGTCTGCACGGAAGACATATGAAGAGAGACTAAAGGAGCTTAATGTGTATAGCCTCGAGGAAAGGAGGGAGGGGGACATGATAGAAGCGTTCGAGTACCTCAAGGGAATCAACAAAGTCCAAGAGGGTGTATATTTCAAAAAGAGGTGTGCAGAATTGAGGGCTGAATTTGAAGATGGGGAGCAGCTCAGAGGTAATTTGCAGGAAGTATTTTTCACAGAGAGGTTGTGGATGCATGGAATGGCCTTCCGGAGGAGGTTGTGAGTCAAAAACAGTGGTGGAATTCAAGCATGCATGGGACAGTCATAAGGCCATTCTAGGGAGTGGGGGTAGGAAGAAGTAGGCTGCTGGTTAACTAGGATCTGCAGCTTATCCAGTAGGTAGGGAAATGGGCAGACTGGGTGGGCCAAACAGTCCTTATCTGCCGTCAAATTCTATGTTTCTATGTTTCTATGTTACATACATGCAGCCAGCTAGGGGAGGCCTTCAAGGCCTCCTTTAAAATGTTTCTGTACAAAAAATCTTTTAGCTTGATTTAATTTATGATTTAAATTTTGGGGGAGGGATTATTGTAAAGTGCTCTAAGCCCTTGTATAGAGCACTATATAAATACAATTTTCCTTGCCTAAATTGTAAAATAAGTTTAAAAACTGGTCAGATTGTTTTTTTTTTTCCTAGGCACATTCCTCTTTCCTCCCCCATCTCTTGCCACAGCTGCAGTCTCTACAAAGAAAAGTCCAGTGGGAGCTTCTTGTTGCCATTTTATCTAGATTTACTAGTCTAACTCGATTGCCATGGATATGGATGACAAGGAGAAACCAGCTATAGCTGTAACTGATTTGGCAGGACACCTGGGGAGATTGTGAATGTGGCTACAGTAGTACCATAGGGAGAGCTGCCTTTCTGCCCAGGCAGCGCCAGTGCCTTGTCCTAGACTCCCAAGGCATACAGAGGTTCTGTTTTGTGCAAAGATTAGGGTGGGACTGGGGTACTGAGGACCCATTTGGAAAGCAGATACAGGAACTCGTCTGGAAAATCAATAGGGGAGGACCCAAGGTAATACATGTATGCCAGTATTGCACTTAAATTTGATGCACTAGCTTGGTGTTTACCTCTTACATTTACTTACATTGTGAAAATCACTTAATTAGAAAATAGATGATAAATGCAAAGACTGTCAGAGTTTAGAAGGTGTTGAGGAACTCAGCAGACTGCAGCCCAACTAGAAATTTCCAGGTATCCTAGTTGGCCAGTCTGACTCAGACAAAGATTCCCACTATAAGGTACAGTACCTCGGCATGCTACTGTATGCAGTCTGGACTGCATCTTGTGAAATGCTTACTAGCAATTAAGATGGTGGGTATCTTGATGAAAATCCCAGGAACATAAAATAAATCAGCACTGAAAACTTGAAAGAATCCCTGTTTTGCTTTCCTGTTCACAGTAAGACTTGGAAAAGGGGAGAGGTCAGAATTAGAGACCACTGTACATTTCGAAAGGAAACTCAGAAAAAAAATGAAAATCACACCCAATAAAATAAAGAAATGCAACTGTTTCCCACTTTCTGGGGAAAAGCTGGAGAGCGAAGGGGAGGAACCTTATGGCATATTGTAGATGACTTTTAAACATGGTTTGACTTGCAGTATCAGCTGAGCAGGTAAGCAACAGGACACAGCCTGTGGTGTAATCCCACACTCCAACCCACCCACCCCTGATTTCACCCTACATTGCTAGGGTGAGTCCCATAGGGCCTTGCAACATCCTGCATCCATACAGGAAGTAGCAAAGAAAGCATAAAAACACTAAAGAAAACAAAACAACGATTTGGGAGATAACAAATAGCCATCTTAAACAGGCAAGTGACTGAAGAGGGAAACAGACATGGCTCTATGATGCTGGTTCGACAGAACTTTTGTCAACTGGCATCACATCGACATGATTTATGTTGAACGCAAATTGCGGTTGACATAAATCCCATTTGTCTTCTGGTCCCGCTTTTTCAGCAAGGGGATTCGTCCTGAACCCCCATGTGGGGGGTCTTGATCCCCCCGTACTAAGGATTTTCAACTCTAGTCAAAGTTGATTCAGGGAGAGGGTGAAGGACCAGAAGACAGCGTGCCCTTGTGTCAGATGCACCAACACAGTGACCTGTCAGAAACCATCAAGTTTGTTGACGGGTTTGTAGGTCGCTGTGTTCATGTCACTGTAGGGGGGGCATACCACCAGACATGATGGGAGTCGTGCAGTGCAGTGCAGTGGTTGTGGAGTGGCTGTCTTCAGGAAGACATTCTGAAGGCTGCAGTGCTGCCCTATCTGCAGGCACCTCTCTGGACTGAGAGAGGAGGTTGCCTGTCTCCGAGCAGAGTTGGTCAAGCTGAAGGTGGCATCCACCCCCACCCAGAGACCACTAGGTCCACAACCTGTACCTCAAAGGATGCCAGGGAAGAGGAGTGATCGGACTATGGTAGGCTGAGGAAGGGAGGTCGAAAGCACATCCCCCAATCAGTCCCATTTAGTAACTCCTACACTTTTTTGGAGGAACTGGAAAGCCACACTCAGGAATCCAAGAATGGGACCAGGAAGGATGGGGGGGGTCCTCCAGGATGGAGCCCCAGAAAATGGAGGAAGGTGACCCCAGAGGAGGGGAAATCTTCTCCTAGTGGGGGACTGTATTGTCCAGGGAGTGGAGTTAAGGACACCTAACAGGGGAGAGAGGGAGATCAAATACCTCCCAGAAAGCGCTGTGTGGAGGGATGAAAAGCGGATCCATAGGATTGATATGGCAATAGCTAGGAGTGAGCAGCCAGATGTCATTGTCCACCTGGGTGTAACAGGGTCCTGTTATGAAGAGAAATATCAAGAATTTACAAGATGCCCCCCCCCCCCATACTTTTCAATTTTCACTCTATCCTGTCTGCTTCTATATTCGTATCTATCCTAATTTTCCTGTCAGGGTGGCCAACCTGGCAATCTTTAAACCTTTCTTTACTGTCCCTGATTATCTTTAAAACAATCTGGCATCCAAATCTTGATAAGCTGAAAAGCAGTCAGCTGAAATTCTAGCTGTGAGGAATTTCATAAAACAAGCATTATGCAGCACATATAAAGAAAATATGTTAGAGGAGACTACTGTGTAAAAAAGATTTACTAGAATTGTTGTCTTAAATAAATGCATGTTTACTTTCTGGCATTTACATTTAAAGTAAATAGAATCCTGAAGCCTTGCAAGAGGAAGACAGATAGAGACGCCCCTCATCTGTTTTTCCTTGCCAAGGCTACAATTTAATTCAATCTTTAACAAGTGTTTCTTTTCTTTCTGTATTAAAACAAAATGAATGTGTACCTGAATGTCTTGCTTCTCCTGCTGAGGTCCTGCTAGGGATGGCAGCCTACAAAATGGCTGCTTTTATAGTATTCAGGTAATGTGATGTCACAATAGGGGAGGGCTCAGTTCAAGACACACCCTTCTGGAAAGTATATAAACCCTCCACTAGGAGACCTGTGTAGATGGATAGAGAGAGGAGAGTCAGTATTCGACTGACCACAGAGCAAGAAGGTTGTGTGTGTGTTTCCACACAAAGTGCTGTACAGACAAAGGAAAGGAAAAGGCAATTCAGAGTCTGTGGAAAGAAGTATTTCCTGTTTTGGGTGTGAAGACTAACACCGATTGTTTTCCTTTCTATGAACTTTAAGTTAAGAATATTTTTTGTTTTGTTTTGCTTTGTTTTTGGAAATAAATTGACAAACGCATACCTTTGCGTTTTTTATGCATCTTAAACCTTTGGTCTGGACATCTGTTATTTCCCACGCTTCTACACTGGGGACCAATAACCTGGCCAGGAGAAGGGTAGAGTTAGCCACAGTCCAGGAGGATTTCAGGAAGCTGGGGAGAAACCTGAAACAGATAGCATGCTCCATCTCATTCTTGGAGGTGCTACCTGTCCAGGGCACAGGGGAAGCTAGCGCACTCCACATCCATAACTTCAACTCCTGATTGAAGGATTGGTGTGGAAGGGAGGGTTTTGTCTTCATAGGGACTGGGGCCTGACATGGGCAGATGCGGGTTTATATAAGGAGGGCAGCATGCATCTGTCTGGGAAGGGGACCTTGGTCCTTTATGAGAAGTTGAAATGCTTCATCTGTGAGCATTTAAACTGGCCAAGAGGGGAGAGCCAGGAAGGTCAGGAGGCTTAGAAACACCCCCCATGGGAACATGTAGGAACATAAAGTGGCTACAAGAACAGCTAAAGCAGACAGGGAGGGGCAGGTAGGTAGGTGAAGAATGTATAACGAGTGATATGGGGGGGCAAGAGAACATTGGAAAGGAAACCAGCATGGGGAGAAGATGCTGGAGAGGGATAACAAAAGCAGAGGGAGGGCAGACTGTAAAACATGGAAGGTCATGCTAATGAATGCCAGTAGCCTAGGAAATAAGGTTCCAGACCAGGAGGCCTTGTTGACAGATGCAGACCTTGACATACCCACAATAACAGATACGTGGTACTCTGCTAATCATAGCTGGAAAGTCAATGTACCAGGTTATACACTATTCAGGAGGGACAGAAAGGGTAAAAAGGGTGGAGGAGTGGCCCTGTACATCAGAGATGGTATAAAGGCTACAGAAATTTAGGGGAGACAGGGGGAGGCCGAGATAATGTGGGTCACCCTGCTGCCAGGGAATGGAACAGCAATATGCACAGGGGTGATCTACAGACCTCTGGCCAAGAGGTAGCAAGTAGATAGGGAACTAGTGGAGAACATACACAACATGGCAGCTAAAGGCAAAATCCTGCTACTGGGGATTTCAATTTGCCAGACATGGATCAGACCACCCAGGAGGCTGTTTCAGCCAGAAGCACAGCCATCCTGGAATGCCTGCAGGGGGTTGGACTTAGGCAGCTGGTGCATGAGCCAACCAGGAACAAGTCAATTCTGGACCTGGTATGGACCAGTAGGAGCAAAGTCAAAGAAATACAGGTGGAAGGGCAGCTGGAGTCCAGTGACCACCACATAGCATGGTTCAGAATGGAGACATGGACTCAATTAAGCCACACAAGGGCAAGAGTATTAGATTTCAGGAGGGTGAATTTCACTGAAATGGGTAGATGTATGCAAGCAGTCCAGGAGACGGGAAAGGTAATAGAGGGGGTGGAAGAACAATGAAAGAAACTGAAAGGAGCCATAGTGGAGATAACAAACCAATGTATTAGGATTCTGGCCAAAGGGAAAAGAAGAAGGAAACCACATTGATTCTCCAAAGAGGTGGAGGACAAAGTCAGGGCTAAAAGGCTGAGTTTCAGGAAATATAAGGGGAGCCAAAGGGAGGAGGACAGGGAGGTGTAAATTGAATGTCTAAAAGAAGCAGAGAGGGCTGTTAGGAAAGCAAAGGTGCAGACAGATGAGGGCTCATCATGGTCTGTTAACAAAGGGAATAAGGCAGTTTATATGTACATCAGTGAAGGAAGAAAAACTGGGGGAATTGTGAGGCTTAAAGGAGAGAAGGGAGAGTGAAAGGAGGGGGAGATGGACAAGGCATAAATACTGAACAAATACTTCTGCTCAGTATTCACTAAGAAGGGGTAGGGTCAAATACAACAGTTGGGTTGCAGAGGCAATGGAGTGGGGGGAGTGGACACTGGTCCATTCACAGTGGAGAGAGTTCTGGAAGAACTGGCAAAGCTGAAGGTGGATACGGCCATAGATCTAGACGGCATCCACCCAAGGATATTGAAGGAGCTGTGAAGGGAACTAGCAGCACCTCTGTTGGCCCTGTTCACAGAGTCACTCAATATGGGTGTCATTCCAGAGGACTGGAGGAGGGCACATGTAGTCCCACTGTACAAAAGCGGCAGTAGAGAGGAGGCAGGGAATTACAGGCCAGTCAGCCTGACCTCAGTGGTGGGAAAGATCATGAAAACACTGATGAAAGAAAGGATAGTGGCACATATGCAATCCAGCGGCAATCAAGATCAGTGACTAGGGAAATAAATCAGGGAGGGGCAATAGACGTCGCCTACCTAGATTTCAGCAAAGCCTTTGACACCGTCCTACATAGAAGGCTGATTAGCAAGATGGGTAACCTGGGTATGGAAGACAAGGTGGTGAACTGAGTTAGGAATGGGTTAACAGATAGCAGACAGAGGACCATGGTAAATGGGGTAAATCTGTGGAGAGGGAGGTCACCAGTGGGGTACCACAGAGATCAGTAATAGGACCAGTCCTGTTCAATGTCTTCATCTGTGACATTGCAGAGGGGCTAGAAGAAAAGGTCTGCCTATTTGCAGATGACACCAAGATCTGCAACAGGGTGGATACTCCAGAAGGGGTGTAGAGAATGAAGAGGGATCTGGAGAAGCTTGAAAGATGGTTGGAGATGTGGCAACTGAGGCTGAATACACAGAAGTGCAAAATAATGCACCTGGATAGAGGGAAAACTGGGGAGGACTACAGGTTGGTGGGGGAGGAGCTGACTGTCACCAAAGAGGAAAGGGACCTAGGAGTTATCATCTCTGATGACCTTAACATATCAAAGCAGAGCACAAAGGTGGCAGGGAGGGCCAGTGGCATGATGGGGTGCAAAGCCAGAGGTATCACAAGCAGGAGGTGAGAGGTGGTGATGCCATTGTATAAAACATTGGAAAGGCCTCACCTGGACTACTGCATGCAGTTCTGGAGGTCACACCTGTGCAAGGACATAGATAAGGTGAAGACCATCCAGAGAAGGGCAACAAAGATGGTGCAGGGCTTGCATCACAAAACATATGAGGAGAGACTAAGGGATCTCAATATGTACTTACTGAAGAAAGGGAGACAGCAGGGGGACATGATTGAAACTTTCAAGTACCTCCAGGGCATAAACATAGTGCAGGTGGAGGACCTTTTCCATTGTAGAAAAAGTACTAGAACAAGGGGGCACAATATGAAATTGGAAGGAGGTAAATTCAGAGGTAATGTGAGGAAATTTTTCTACACAGAAAGGGCAGTTGATGCTTGGAATAGTCTGCCACAGGAGGTAGTGGGGCAAGCTCAGTGGAGGTGTTTGAGCATGCCTGAGACAGGCACATGGGAAGCTTGAGAGGGGAGGGAGTGATGAAAAGCCATTGGTCACATAGGGTCAGTGGCCCCATATAATGTATAAGGCCTCTACAGGCAGACTGAATGGGCCTAGCAGTCCTTATTTGCTGACAATTTCTATGTTTCTATGACCTATTGCAGCCACAGGTTACCCTTAAGAAAGGGGAAGTGGAGTTTGAATTTTGTGTATCCTTTTTTTTCTCTCCTGGCCTGCTTTCTGGTATTACTATGGTCAGAGCATCAAGAAACATAGAAACACAGACTTTGAAGGCAGATAAGGATTGCTTGGCCCACCTAGTCTGACCATCTTCCTACCTATTGGATAAACTTCAGATCCTAGTTAACCAACAGCCTTCTTCTTCCTACCCCCACTAGAATTGCTTTATGCCTGTCCCATGCATTCTTGAATTTCCCTACTGTTGTTGACCCCACAACCTCCTCAGGAAGGCTGATCAATGCGTCCACCACCCTCTCTGTGAAAAAATACTTCCTCGCATTGGCCCTGAGACATCCCTCCTCTATCTTCAAATTGTGCCCCCTTGTTCTTGCACATCTCTTTTTCTAAAAGATGATACCTTCTTGGACTTTGTTGATTCCTTAGAGGTACTTGAAAGTTTCTATCATGTCCACCCACTCCCTCCTTTCCTCTAGGGTATACATATTAAGCTCCTTTAGTTTCTCTTCATATGGCTTCTGTTGCAGAACCCTCACCATTTTAGTTGCCCTCCTCTGGACTGCCTTCATCCTGTCTATGTCTTTGCAGAGATGGGGTCTCCAGAACTGCATGCAGCACCCACCAACTGTCTGTTCAGAGGGATAACAACTTTTTGGTTTCTACTGGTGATGCCTTTCCCTATATATCCCAGTATCCCTCCAGCCCTCCTTACTGCCTTCTCACGTTGCTTGCTCACATTTAGGTCATCTAATATGACTAACCCCAGGTCCCTTTCCATTTTTGTTGTTGTTAATATCCGCCCCCCCCATCATGTATTCTTTCTGAGTTTTTGTTTCCCAGGTGCATTACTTTACACTTCTTTGCATTAATTCTAAGCTGCCATACTTTTGACCATTCCTTCAACCTTGCCAAGTTCCTTATCATCCTTTCCAAACCCCCCCATGTATCAACCCTGTTTCAGATCTTTGTGTCGCCTGCAAAGAAGCATACTTTTCCTTCCAGTTCCTCTGCAATGTCACTTATAAAGACATTAAAAAGGACCGGACTCAGTACTGAACCCTGCAGTACCCCGCTAGTAACCCCCTTTTATTTGGAGTGGACTTCTCTTACTATTACCTCCTGTGTCCTGTTGTCCAGCCAATTGTTTACCCAGGTTACCACCTGTGGACCCAACCCAAGAAAAGTGAATATTTTCTAAACGCAACAGAGTGGTCATATTGATATATGCAAGCTTTCAACTCTTTAAGAGCTCAGGACAAGGTAGCAAATATAGGGTCATTATTCTAATTTTGTATGCTAATTACTGCCTTACAAGGGCCTAGAAACCCCCTTAGATATTCTGTCAGTCTAGTTAGTCTATGTCTGAACTTCATGGTGAGATGAAGTTACCTGCTGATTTCTCTGCAGTCTGAATAATCCCACTTGTTTATTATTGTATGCATCTGTCTCAGTATTTCATATGATCCAACAAGGTGTCCTCTACAGCAGCAAGAGATGGGCCTGGCAGACCAAATAGAAGGTAAGGATCCTTAGTGGCAGACCAACATCAAAACACTGCCAGTTCCTGACAGGACAGTGTGAGGTTGTAAAAGTTACCCAGGAGTTCTATGCACTGTCAAAGTCATACCACTTCACTTGATAAGTCCAGGGCCCATTTGTGTACTTCATTAATAATGATAATATCTTCTTGACCTGATACACTGGTGTGTGTATGAGACAGTCCTGAGAAGGAGAAGGCTGAGAAGTCCTAGAAGGTTCATCTGGCTGATCAGGCAAAATAGGATCCATCTGTAGAGTGTCATGCCATGGGGACCTGGAGAAACTGGTTTTAAGTTATCAAGAGGAATTTCAACTTCAGAGAGTATGGCAGGCTCAAGTGCAGCTTCATTGCTGGGTGGACTGGGATCATCTGGATGGGTGTTACTCAGGTACCCATGTTTCAACCGATTGATGTGGGAACTTGTGTACCAGCTTTCCATCAGACTTGTTGTAGATGAACGTGAACTGGAGGAAGCTTTTCTATGATGTTGAAGGAACCAGTCCCCAAGGGCGAAGCAGTTTCTTGGTGGCACCCAGAACTAGGACAAGTCAGTACAAGTAGACAATGATCCCAACATAAAATGAAAGCTCATATGACTTGGCTGCTATCATTTTTGCATTGCAGATTTTCTCTGGCCCAATGTGGTGACTGCAACACATCTGACAAGTTCAAGCTGTTCCAGTACTGGAATGATGAATGATGAAGCTGACTTTGAAACCTCTAGCAGTGAGAGATCCCTGTCCAGTGGAGTTCTTGGATGATGTCCATGGACTAAGAAAAATGTACTGCTGACACAAAGGCTGGTATTGTAGGCAAAGTTGAACAAAGGCAACAAAGTGGTCCCAAGTGTCATGAGTTTCATCCAGGTACTTGTACAAAGTGTTGAGAATAGTTGACATTATTCTTTCACTTTGTCCATTGTATTGCGCATGATAACTGGTTGTGTGAGTCTTTTTTATGTCAAGAAGTTTGCACATTTCTTGAACAATAGTTGATAGGTAGTTAGTGCCTCTGACCGAATGCAGGAATGAGTGGATACCAAGATGACAAATGACAGTGTTGAGGAATGCATTTGCTACTGTGGCAGCTTTAATGTCTTTTGGGGGATTAGTTCCAAGTATTTTCTTAGGTAATCCACAAAACAAGGATGTATTTGTTGCCGGAGTCAGAGAATGTCGGTAAAGGTCCAAGAATGTCTGTGCTGACTCTCTGAACTGGTTCTGTGGCTACAGGCATTGGAATTATGTGTGCCATTGTCAGTTTGGCAGGAGATTTTCTTTGGGAGCAGGGCTGGCATGATTTGACAAATAGGACAATGTCTTGCTTCATGTGGGGTGAGAAGAAGCGAATCCTTGTATTTCTGAGAGTTCTGTGGATTCCTATATGACCTCCAGAAAGTGGAGAGGCATAAGTGAAGAGAAGAACTTAATAGACTATAGAGGCTGGCACAGTTAGCTGTACATGAGTTCTAGCCATGTGATGGTCCTTGCCTTCCTTGGTCTAAGTGTGAAAAAGCACACCGTCACTGAGGAAGTACTGCAAAGCAAAGAAAAGCACATCTTGATGATGTTGCTTTTGTTGCGGTAAGGTTCCAGACTCTAAGTAAATGACTATGTCTGTGAATTGAGATGCAGTTCTTTGTTGTGTTTTGACCATCACCAGGGAAATATCAGAAGTAGAGGAGGTTAAAAGTTCTTTGGCTGCTTTGCAGTAAGTGAGGATTTATGCTTTTTTCTGTAGAAGCAGGGGGTAACAGCAAAGCAACTTGAGGTGCTATAGGAGTGTCCACAGGAAGCATATCTGTGGCATGGAAAGGAAGAACATGTAAGCAGGATTCTTCATCTGTTGAGGATGACGCAGAGGGATATTATCTCCAGCTTACAGCATTGGCATTGGAGTGAATTCGACCTGGTATGTACTGCACTTCAAAGTTGTAGCATTGCAGCGCGGTGATCCTTTGTAAGAACTTGCCTACTGGCTCCTTCAGTTTGAATAACCAACTGAGGGCAGAGTGATCAATGATAGCTGTAAAGGAAGAGTAACGCAGGTAACAGATTTCTTTATGGCAAATACCACGGCTAGACATTCTTTTTCTGTGATGCCATAGTTCTGCTCTGCTGAGGAAAGGGAGTGCCCGGCATAGTAAACAACTTGTTCTGTTCCTTCTTATATTTGATATAGCTCAGCGCCCTCTGCCAAGGAACTAGCTTCTGAGTAGAGTTTGAAGGGTTGGTCTAACCTTGGCTAGGCCAATATTGGAGAAGAGATTATTTTTCCTTTTAAGGTTTCCAAGTCCTCATTGCACTCAGAAGTCCATTTGTATTCACATCTCCTTTGAGTGAGGTCAAGCAGAGCAGCTGCAATCTTGGCATAGTTGTAAATGAACTTCTGGTAGTGTCCAGACAAGCCTAGAAAAGCTCTAAGTCTTTGAGCTTGTTTGCTTCTGAATAGTCTTTGACTGCTGAGAGCTTGTCTGGGTCTGGAGAGATTCCTTGAGAACTAACAACATGTCCCAGGTAATGAATTTGATGCTGTGCAAAACACTTATCTGGGCTAAGCATGAGATTGGCTTGCCTAAGACATTCAAACACTTCCCTGAGATGTTGGAGGTGCTCTGGCAAAGTTCTGCTGAAGACAATAACATCATCTACATAGTGTGATTCCATGTCATGATGGCGATCGCAGAAAGGCAGTCATTGTTAGGGTGAGTGTACATTGCTGAAAATCAGTTTTGGTGATATACACTCCCAGCACAAAGCAAAATGGCACCGGAGACTTGGATTTTTTTTCATGTGGGGGCCTACCCCCTCCCACAATCCCTTACTAAAGGATTCTAAACTCTAGAGGGGTGCATGTCAGGGAGGATGTAAAAGCCAAAAAAAATTCCTGGACCAGTGGAAAAAATGAGCATGCGCCCAGAATCGAACCCGGCACCCTCCCAACCCTAGTCTGCCACCAACCCACCATGCCACATGGCCAGCTCGGCAGACCACTGCCACACTACATCTCACAAACCCTCCCTCCCCTTCCATTCGTTGCATGGCATGGTCCCTCCCCCACATGCATGCATGTATATATAGTGACATCCTGTCACTATATTTGCTGACCCCCCTATCTGTTTGCCCTCCCTGCCCAGTAGCCCTATGCACAGGTGCTGTGATTGAGTCTCCCTTTTTGAAAGTGCTCAACTGTGGTCACCATCATCACAGGCTACCGTAGACTAGGCAAGATTTCCCAGACAACCCACATAGTACAGCTTCCATAACACACTGGAATGTAGCTGGACTGTTCTGAAGTCCCATAGGCAGATGCCTGAATTGGAAAAGACCCAAGTGGCAGCATCAGGCTGTGGATGGATGAGAAGCTGAATCAATGGAGACTTGGTAGAACCCACTCTGAAGGTCTAGAGTGGTGAAGTAAGCTGGGTTGGCCACACCAAGACTCTCTAAGGCATCTTCTGTTGTAGGTAAGGGATAAGCATCCTGCACCATGTAGGAATTGAGTTTTCTGTAGTCTACCATGAAGCAATATCTCTTGTCCTTCTTTACCACTAGCAGGCAAGGTGCACCCCAGAGACTAGTAGACTTTTCAACAATGTCTTCTTCAAGCATGTCTTTGATTATGTCCTTTAGGATGTAATTCTGTTTGTTTCCCACTTTGTAGGCTTGCTGATGGATTGGTTTCTGGTTGGGTGACATCTCGATGGTATATTGTAGGACATTACAGTATCCAAGCTTGCTATTTGGACCCACAAAGACATCCGGGTAATTCTCCAGCAATTTCAAAAGTTGTTTTTCTGTTTGGTATGTTAGAAGTTTTGAAGAGGACAGTCGCTTACTGACGGGTAACTCTGATGAAGTCAGAGTGGTTGTGATAGTACTGACAGGACTAGAGTTGATAGAACCAGGTTGAGGTACTTGCATGAGATGGAGCTGGTCCCCTGTAGACAAGCAGACAAACTTTCTGATATTGGTACCCTTTGAGATGACTATGGGCTCATTTGTGAAGTTGCAGCATTTTTAGAAGAAGGTGCCACTTCCTGGGAGAAGACCTGATGACTGCAGAGTGGGAGATCCTGTGATGATACCAACAATACCTTGTTAAAATGATTCACCTTGAATCTTGGCAATCAAAACCATCTCTGTCTTAGGAGGGACAGTTACTGAATCTGTAACTGTGAGTTGCCTTCAAGGGTCTAATGACAGTTTGATACAAAGTCTAGGATGACTTTGTGGACTTTAAGGAAGTCCACGCCAAGAATCACTGCTGGCTGTAGATCAGGCACCAGGTAGACTATGACAGTAGCTTGCTGTGAGTCAAAGTGTAGCTTGAGATGGACCATGCCTATGATAGGTACTGTAGCGGTACTTGCTGTGACAATGTACTTTAGGTCAACTGGAGAGACATTGGGTAATTGGTGAATAGCTTGTTTGTTCAGAGTACAGGTATTGATAACTGAGATTTCTGCTCCAATGTTGACCAAGACATGCATGGACCAATCTCTAATGGTTACAGGGACATAGTTTGCTAGGGGTGAAGATCTGGTGACAGACGCCTTACCCCGGGAAGTAAGAGGGTGCCAGAGTTGGCTGTTAGAGGATGCTGGTTGTGTGAATTGCGAGAGTCAAAGTTGCAGTCAGTTGAAATGTTCCTCTGATCCTGGGAGTAGCTGCAATCATCCTGCTGATTGTGCTGCAGTTGGTGTCCTTGGATCCCTTGAGTTTTGTTGTGATACTTTAGCTTTCAGCAGATAGCAGTGTGTCCTCTGAATCCACACCAATGGCAGGTAACAGGTTCTTGTGAAGGTGGAGGCAGATCAGGTGGCTGATGATACTGTCGAAGAGCATTGACAAAGGTAGCCAAAGAAGCAGCTGACCTGAAGTGCAGACTATGGACAGTTGTGATGAGCATGCCTATCATTGATTGCTGCTGCTGGACACAAGTTGCAAGTGTGGCTAACTGCGATGACTGAGGTGATTGTACACTAGTGGCCTGGGACATTAATATGGACTCTTGTGTAAGTCAAGGAGCTTGGATTGTGTCCATGCACATTGTTGATTTCTGCTGGATGACTTAATGCCGGAGCTGAGGAAGCAGTCCTCAAACAAGGGTTGGGAGTAGCTTTTTCTCTGTTTTCTGCAGACATTTGCAGTGTGACTCAGTGTCTACTATGAATGCTTCAAGAGATTCAGAGGGTTGCATGGTACTTTCCCACAGCTGTTGTTCTAATAACCAGGGCAGATGTGCTTGGACAAAATGGTCTTTGAAGGTTGCATACAGAGTGACAGTATCCCCTCTGACATGTTCTGGAAGTGCGTTGAACCAGGAAATGACAGTCCCTCTCAGAAGCAAGCACAAGCATTGGAAACATGCAAAGGATCAGTCCAACCATGTAAGGAAATCCAGGCTTGAAGTTGTTCATGCCAGTCAACAGCATCTTTGTGAGGCAAGGCTGAGAATGGTACTGGCTGTAAGCTGGTATGGACCAGAGATTGAGAAGAAATAGTTTTAAGGTAGGCAAGGTCATCTTGAATGGCTTCCATAGCTGGTGCTCCCTGAGCTGAGATGGAAGACTGGATGTCATGCAGGATGATTTCTGTTTTGTAGCCCCATGTCCTTGAGGTGAGTGAAGGTAGACCTCCAGATACTCTGGCCCCCGTATCTGTTTCATCTTCGGACATTGTAGTTGCAGGCAAGCTACATTTCTCTGAGCAAAGGTTGTAAGTTGCCATCATACAGGAGATAGGATGTTGTGGAACAGATGAAGCACCAAAAAGAAAATATTTTGTAGACAAAAGTACAATTATTTGTAAGTAAAGACCATCAAATGACATCTTAATAAACAATTCCAGCTCAATTCTGTGTTGTCTGTTATTTAAATAAAGGTGTCTTTGCAAAAATCAGCTATCCATTGCAGTGTCCATTCATTTCAATAGGTTTGCCATTGATTTCTGTGGAGTGAGGTCATTTTAAGCATCAGCTGCTCTTCACAACATGGCCGTCAGACTTTGACATACAGTTCCTGTATTCTGATTTTACCAAGATGGCCACCAGCAGGTGGTTAAGGATCACTTCCTGTCTTGCTGTTTCATTGAACACAAGATGGCTGCTTCTTGCCACAAGGCTGCTGTGCTGCTTCACAAAGTCCAAAATGGCAATTGTTGCACTGTTTTCCTTCTTCCTCTTCCACACATACACAGAAAAATGGCGGGCTTTCAATTTTTTGGTGAGTGGCAATCATGCTGGGGGATTACTGTATTTATTTGATCACTTTCTGTTTTGTTTATAGAGCTTTCTTTGTGAATATTTTTCTGTAGTCTCTCAGGCTTTGCACTGTGCATTTATTTATTGTTCTGCCCCCAGATTTTGTTTTCTGTCTCTCTCTCTCTCTCTCTCTCTCTCCCCTTAATTTTTTATGGTCTTCTTTATGCTTTGGTTTTAGTATTGGACATCGTATTTTCTGCTCCTTTTTTATTTATTTTCCCTTTGTTTTTAATTTCCCTGCTCTGTTTTATCTATTTATTTATTCTCTGATATGGTGGCTTTGTGTTACTGATGTGCTCCAAGTTAAAGCTTGGCTGAGTGGGGAGCAGAGCACTTTGTTTGTAGTCCTGATTTATATTTATTTATTTTATTTTGATTTATCTGTTTTTATGGCCTTTTGCAAAGTGGCCAAGCAGAGATCAGAGGCTCCATTTTTTGCAATAGTGATTTGTCAGGGGAACAGAGCTCAGTCACATAAGGGAGCAAGCTGGAGGGCTCTGAGGCCATTTTGGTGGCTCCAAGTGGTTGCAGGATCGAGCTGGCTGTTTGGGAGTAGAGGATGCAAGTTTGATGCTGTAGTGCACTGGGACAACTGAGTGCCTGTTGGAAAGCCTGAGAGACTTAGTGAGGGTGAGGTTATGAAAAAAAATGGCCAGCGCCATGGCAGGTAGGAACAGGCTTGAATAACAGCTGCAGGGAGAGTTTTGGTTGTTGAGTGGGGGAGTCCTAGGAAGGTTACTTCTGTGAGTAGGGCAGCTGCCTGTGAGTTAAGGAGCCACAGTTCAGAGGGGGGCTCAGTAATTTGTGAGCTGCATTTGCTCTGAGTGGCTGGAAGTAATGGAGCTGCGGGTGGCACCAGGACAGCTACTGTGTTTCAGGTAGGCTGCAGGAGGACAGTTTAAGTTGTGGAGCTGCAGTATGTGTGAAGCGGCTTTGGGGGTGGAAAGCAGTCTTCTGTGTCCCTGCTTGTGCAGCAGCTGCAAGTGGTTCTGAAGAAATGGGAGAGCCCTTTAAGTTTTGACTGTGGGCCACAAAGTCACATTTCTTCATTTATTTATTTGTGAGTTGTTGTGGATATCTGGAATGGCTTACTTTGTGGCATGGGGTGCTGAATGGAGCTGCAGTAATACAAAGTGGCTTGAAGACTTAAGCAGCCATCTTGGAACAGCCAGGAGAGAGTTCGGTACAGTTATTTTTCTTGAATTTATTTATGGACTTTGTTGTGATCATCACTGGGAGAGGCACTGATTTTATAGCTCCAGCTGGGAGGAATAATGGGAAAGTATTTGGAAAATGGAGCAGTATTAACATTTTGCAATAAGCAGGGAGTTCCATGTAGGCTTGCTGCCGGGGGGGGGGGTACAGTTTGCAGCTCCATGATGCTTAGGCTTGCGGAAAATTACTTGCTGACAGTTCATTCATTAAGCTGGCTAGCAATGTTGAACAGTTCCCCTTATGACAGTTTTAGTACAATAGGAGGGCAGTAGGCTACTGTACAAAGCAGGATGCAGTTCATGTTTTCCTCTCTGTGGCCAGGGCTGTGGTACAAATAACATTCAGACTGTTAAGGCATATTGGGAAGAATGACTTGTGGTACCGAGCGACGTAGACAAGTGAGATGGGGTCTGGGCAGAAAAAGGACTGCATTCTCCAACGTTTGTGGGATTTTGGTGTAAATCTGCCACTAAAGACCCTTACGTTCTCTTTGGTCTGCCAGGCCAATCTCTTGCTGCTGTAGTGGACACCTTGTTGGACTGTGCAAAATACTGAGGCAAACACATTATTAGAGATGCAGCAAATTTTAAATCCGCTGGCAAAGTGGACGTGAAGTAGCCACTTCGTGTTGGTGGAACACAACGTGAAGTGGGCACCACAAAGTGCTCACTTTGCATTCTCATTATGACTTTGTGTTGTCATTATTCCTTAACGCTAAGTAGGGCAAAGTGATAACTAAATAGGCAGCCCCCCACACATCACATGGCTTACAGTACTGTAAGTCACATGCTTTAGCCAGGCAGGAAGGAAGTGAGTCAGGGAAGCAGTTACTTTCACTTTCTTCTTTGCAGTTGTAGAGGGAGAAGGCTTTTTGGTGAGAGAGGAGAGCAGTTTGTGTCTCAGTGTTTTTGTGCCAGAAAAAAACAGCTTTTTTAAAAGCTACATCTTTATTTAGTTTTTATATTGTGTTTGTGATTTTTTTTTTGGTACAGAATTATTTTTTATCAGTGTTTTGTTTTGTGTGTGTGTGTGTGTATGTGTGCATGTGTGACTGTGTGTATCAGTGTGTGTGTCTGAGAGTGTGAGAGTAATAGCGGCCACCGGATGAAGGTTAGGCATGGACTCGGGACTTGTTTATAGTCAGGGACTTGTGTGCGATGGACCCTGGACAAGGAGCATCTCTGGCCCATGAGCACGGGCAGAGGAGAGGAGTGCTCACATGTGGGGGTGATCGTGTGTTGCTGGACCACTCCCGACTCTTGGGTGTTGCTTCCCCCCCGTGGAAGCAGCAGCAGCAGCACCAGTGCCACCAGTGGCTGCTGCACATCCACCTACTCACACTACCACCACCACTGGTAGCAGCTGCAGGGGCTCCAGCAGCACCACCTCCACAGCCACAGGACATGCCCCAGGAAAATGAAGGTGGTCCAAGGATTGTATCAGGTCCTCCCGGAGTTCCCTAGTGTGGGAGTTTTTTAACTATGTGGGAGGAGACAGCACAATCATGTTGTGCCATCTGTGCAGTGTGCTGGTGTGCTGTGGCCTCTGGGGGACACATTTGGGGACCATTGGCCAGCGCACCCACATGTCAAACCACCACAAGGTGGAGTGGCAGGCAGCCATGGAAGGGGCCAGAAATCCACCTGCTGGCCCTTCTGTGGCAGTGGCCGAGGGTGCTGCTGGGGTTGAAGTTGTGCCTCGCTGCCACAGCAGGAGGAGGGAAACTGCAGCAGCTGCTTCACCACCACCACTACCACAGCCATCAGCACCACCCTCACCACCACCACCACTACCTGGGTTTCCACCTGCAGTGGACCCCACCACAGTGCCTGCAACACAGGCAGACATTGCTCTGGTGTGGGTGGCCCTGGAGGAGAACAATGAGAGAGTAGGTGCTGTGCAGCAGCAGGTAGATCAAATCCATCAACAGCAGCTGCAAATAGTCACAATGCTGCACCTGCTGCTTGAACACCACAGCATCCCACATTAAGGGATTGTTTTCTGCCCCTCACTACCGTGCTGTACTGTTTTTGTGTGGTTTTGTTTGTTGTTTAATAATAAATATTTTCTCTTCTGTAGTTGCAGTGCCTCAGTAATGCTGACTTTTTGTTTTGGAGTGCTTGTGGACAAGCTGCTGTGATCAGTGCAAGTATGATGTGTAAAATTGCATATGTATGTGTATGTGTGTGTGTGTGTGTGTGACATCAGACATTGTGCAGCATGTTGCAAACATATATTGCTGTTGCTGACTTGCTGCAGACAGTGTTTATGCCATAAAGAATAGCGGGCAGAATACGGCATATTTTCTTGTCACCAGCATCATCAGTGTACTAAGTGATAACGATACTTTTTCAGAGGTGTCTGGCCAGAGTACACCTTAGTCACATTATATACTATACTGTACACATAACCTTTAGGAGAGCATGTGTTTTTTGTGCTATGATCCCCGTAAAGTCATGTGTGCACTGTGAGTGACTGAGGTGCACAGTGACCCGATACCTCTGAAAAAATATCATATCACTTAGTCTGCTGGTGCTGATGGTACCAATAAAATATACATCAGGTATTCTTTGTTATCTTTATTCTTGATAATGCAACAAGTATTACCATATTTATGTTTGCATGAAGCTGTACAATGTATGCACATACAGAAAAGAACGGTGACGGCACACATGCAGTTTATCACAACATACTCACATTGCTCAGTCTTCATGCTGTTTGTGAAACACTTAAAATCTGATTCATGAGTCCTGACACAAAGTAAACATTACCGAGGCTTTATAACTATTTTGCTTGTGAAATAGACATGAAAGAGATTCACCAAGTTACAGCATTGCACCCGATATATGGGCACCTTACTTCCAGGGGAATCTTTCTTGCTCCATATAGTGCAATACATGTCTGTGAAAACCTCCCATAATTTCTTTACAGTGTGTCATGTCAGGAAGGAATTCCCATTCAGAAAAGCCACCCAAATTCTTCCCTCCTTTCTCAGCAACGTTAGGACATGATACCAGGGAGAGCACGTGTGAGTGCTCCATTATAGGGAATGTCTGATTGTCCAGCAGCTTTCAGAATGTTTCTTTATGTTATAATGGTCAGTTTGTGGTGAAATGTGTGGGCATGTTTTCAGTAACAAGAGCCTTGTTAGTGGAAACGTGCCACATTTCACCACAAAGTGAACCATATAACATAAAGAAACATTCATATAGCTGCCAGACATTCACTATAGTGGAGCACACACCTGCGCTTCCCTGGCATCACGTCCTAATGTTGCTGAGAAAGTGGGGCAGAATGTGGGTGGCTTTTCTGAATGGGAATTCCTCCATGACATGACACACTGTAATGAAATTACAGGTGGTTTTCACAGAAATGTATTGAACTATGTGGAGCAAGAAAGATTCCCCTGGAAGTAAGGCGCCCACATATGAGGTTGTGTGCAACACCATAACTATGTAACGTGGTGAATCTCTGTAAGCAGCAGTGCAATAATCTGTTGAGAACTCTGACCTATATGTTTTTTTTTTTTGTAGTTAGATTTTTTTATTGTGTTATAGAGACAAGGCGTATATCTCAATCCATATATGAGCATTACACTCCATTCAGACTTTACATATTGTAACATGGTGAGGTATTCACAGTTAATTCACAATACTCAGAAGGAAATTAAAGAAATCACAGAATTGATGTGGGACTGGGTTGGTTACTTACAAGGAGGGGTACTGGGGGGATCCCATGAGCCATACACTATTAACGGCAGGGGTGTGAAGATAAGAGGCCTGGTCATCCATCAAGGTGGTTTTAATATATCCTTACCAATGGGTTTATGGAATTGGGGGGGTGAGTACTGAGAGTAATACATGAATGGAGCCCATTTGTCCGAGAAAGGCTCACATAGATGCCATAGCCAAATGAATCAGCTTAGAAAAGCTGGCCAGATTAGCCATGGCTACTAGCCAAGCCATGAGTGAGGGTACTTTGCAGTCCTCCATTTACTTAAAAGTAACTGCTTGCTTCTACTGAGGCTTGTCCAAGCCATGCCAAATGGGGCTCAGTGGTCTGTATTCAGTGGGCGGAAGCCCCAGGATCCAAAAGCTAGGGGAGGTAGGGACCTTTTGTCCCAAGATATGGGAGCAACATGTAAGTATTTCAGACCAGAAAGGATGAATGGGGCCACATTGCCACAATATATGAAGTAAGTCTGTTCCTGCCACATTACATCTCCAGCACACATCATTCATAAGTAAATTCATTTTCTTTAGTACTACTGGGGTATGGTACCAGAGGTGTCTTATTTTATTTTGAATAAAGAAACTTCTGGGGTCTCCACAGGCTTTTTTTGCTATTAACCAGCTACTCTGCCAGGCATCCTCACTAAAAGGAAGATTCAGCATATGCTGCCATCTTGCTTTGGCAGGTAGGGATGGATCTGGTAAGGATCCCCTCATGAATGGCTGGCCAGGCCTTTCTGTGATTGTAGCCAGCTCTCTAAAGGCAAATTGT
Source organism: Neoceratodus forsteri (assembly GCA_016271365.2). Lineage (NCBI taxonomy): Eukaryota > Metazoa > Chordata > Ceratodontiformes > Ceratodontidae > Neoceratodus > Neoceratodus forsteri. Next base: position 999,628,560 of record CM028133.1, read on the forward strand.
TTTGCTTGGCTTTGCCATCATATTGGCATATCACACATGTACACCCTCTTTTAAGCCAGGATGAATAAATATGGCTCATTTGAAGATATCTCCAAAAATCACTTGGGCCAAGGTTATATTTACCGTTCAAGAAAGTAAAACTATCTAGGATGTGGCCATCCCCCATTAGTATATCTTGTAGTGTATTTATCTGCTTCCCCTTCCAGCCCTTCCAGTAAAGGGGTTCATGGTCAATGGTCCAGCCAGGGTTATTCCATAGAGGGAGGTGTTTCCCGAGGTTCAAGCAGGTCTTACTTATGGCCCTCACTTGTTGCCAGGCCTTGTAAGCTGCTTTTATTGTGAGCCAAAAATGAAATTTGAAGGGGAGGGGGTTACCCATGTACCTAACCAGATGGTTCCCATGCAGGGCATTCCTCTCGATTGACTCCCAGGCTGGTAAGTCGGAGGAAGTTCTCTGAAGCAGTTTACATGGCTGCTGCTGAGAATGCACAGAGGTGTTGAAATCGAGGCACCACCCACCCTTTGTTCCACAAGGCTCGGAGTTTGGCTTACTATACTGGGTTTTATTGTCCCACAGAAAGATCCATAGTAGATTGTCCAGCAATTGAAACAATTTCTTTGGGATCTCAATTGGTAGGTGGGATAGTATGTAGAACACCATGGGAGTAATCATAATTTTAACTGCTGCCACTTTCCTGGGGAGAGAAAGGTTCAACTGTTTCCACCTCTGAGTTTCTACCTTAAGCCTATCAATTAAGGGAGAAAAGTTAATCTCCGGTAGGGAAGACACATTGGCATGTACCCTAATGCCTAGATACTTAATACCCGCCATAGCACTAACTGAGCCCACTGCTGAGATATCCTCGGATGAAAACTGCTTATTTAGGGGGAGGACATCTGTTTTACCTTGATTAATCCTGAGGCCTGAAATACTTGCAAAGGATTGCAATAAATTCACAATGTATTCAGTACTGGTATGAAAATCGTCAGTTAGAATGAGACAATCATCAGCATATAACAGTGTATGATATGAATCGGGGCCTACCTGTATGCCTTTAATATTTGGATGTTCCCTCAGAGCACTAGCCAGGGCTTCTATAACCAGCACAAACAACATCGGAGAGAGGGGACATCCCTGCCTAGTACCCCTGTGCAATTCGAATGGTTCTGAGAGTGTATTATTCGTTAGCAGTCTGGCCATGGGAGATGTATAAAGTTTTGACACAGCCCCTGAACACATCCCCAAAGTTATAGTGCTGCAGCATCATATGGAGAAAGTCCCACTCAACTAAATCAAAGACCTTCTCGAAATCTACTGATATAGCAGCTGCTGGAGTAGGGGCTTTTCCTGCCTTCTGTACAAGGGAGATTAAAGATCTAATATCATCAGTACTGGCACGGCCCTTCACAAAGCCCACTTGGGAAGTGTGAATCAAACAGGGAAAGACTTTCTCTAACCTAGCTGCTAATACCTTTGCTAGAATTTTGGTATCAGCGTTAATCAATGAAAGGGGCCTATAGCTTGTAGGCAGGGTGTGGTCTTTGCCTTCTTTCGGAAGGACTGTGATAATCACCTCCCTAAGGGTGGCAGGGAGAATCCCTGTACCCGAGCTTCCTGTAACATATCCCTCAGGGAGTGAGATACTATCTCTGGTATGACCTTATAAAAATCAACAGAGCACCCATCTCCCCCTGGGGCTTTCTTAGGGGCCATCTTTGAATTGCCTCCTGATTTCTTGTATCTCATGGGCATCTCTAGTTGTTCTCTGGGTGTCTATAAGCCTAGGAAGTGTTGTACCTGCCATAAAATTCTCAAATTTGAACTTGTCCCAGGTAGTGTGGGGGCTGTACAAGGTTTTGTAGAAAGACAGCATAAGTTTGTTAATGACCTCTGGATACTATGTTTTTTCCCCTTATTGTCCTTAATTGGGCTATATGCCCTTTGGCTTGTTTTTTTAGACGGAATGCTAGAAGTTCCCAGCCTCCCACCCAATATTTATGTTTTAATCTTAATATTTGAAGTTTGCTTTTCTGAAGCTAGTATATTCAATTTCATTCTTAGGGCCAGGAGGTCGTGCAGCAGGTCTGGGTTTTGAGATTAGTGGGATCCTTCTATACAGGCCTTTCTCTCCCAATGCCCTCTCAGCTCCCTAGTTTCATTTACTCTCTGTTCCCCAAGGGTAGGCGCATAGCTAATGATGCGACCTCTGATCGTGGCTTTAAAAGCCTCCCAAATGGCAGCTGCAGATGCAGACTCATGTGGATTGTCAGAGAAAAAGGTTTTTACCTCCTTCTTAAGCCACTCTTTAAAGTCTGTCTCCTGCAACAATAATGGGTCTAGCCTCCAACTAACTTGACTTGGTAGTAGGGACAAAAGGTCCCATTGCTAATGTCAATGGAGCATGATCTGAGATATAGAGGAGGGCTATTGTGACATCCAGTACCTTATTTATAATGTTTGGGGAAGTAAACCAGTAGTTGATCCTACCTGCAACTTGTTTAGCTTCAGAGAAATATGTATAGTCCCTTTCAACTGGGTGGGCTACTCTCCATATGTCTTGCAGTTTATGCAGGGATAGCAAATCCTTTAAAGCCCTAATAGATCGGGGTGTGCATCTGGCTTGGAGTTAGATCTATCCAGGAGGAGTCCTTTGTCAGATTAAAATCCCCCAGAAGAATGTTCACTTCCTGCCGCCATCTCCACAGATCTTTTGAGCGTCTCAGAAATAACCAGGGTGTCCTCATTTGGGTGTAAATGTTAGCTAGTAATATACTGTATTTCCTGTGGGGGTACTTACTTTAGCTAAGACCCATCTCCCCCCTTTATCAGCCCTTTGTTCCTGCGAAGTCCGTTTTAGGTTTTTGTGGCACAACATAGCTACCCCACCTTTAGTTTTATTGGCCACACTGTGGATCTCCCAGCCCACCCATTCCCACCTTAGTTTTTGAGCTTTGATATGATTTAGCTTAGTTTCCTGTAAGAAGGCTATCTGAGATCTCAGGAATTTAAGTCTGGCAAGTACGTTCTTACGTTTATTGGGCAAGTTCAGGCCCCTCACATTCCAGGAGGTAGCTGTCACCATATCTTTACCTGCCATGACTTATGTCAGTCAGTAATGCCCGAAGCCCCCACCTAATTACAAGGACACTGAGAAATCAATGTACAGGAAGCTTGTCCTTGGAATCAACCCTTAATCCCTTCCCTTGTCTAGTCCCTTGTAATTCTGCAAACCCCACATGAGCTGTGGATCAGTCCAAATATTGACGCTCTAGTCTCTATAACGACTTTTGTTTTTACCTTTTCATACCATTCTCCTTGTACCACACCTTCACCTAAGAGGCTCTCCCTGTATGACCTGACCATTACAGGTGGATATGGTCCATGATCAAAAGAACCCCTTCTAAGCGCAGGGCCTGGTAATTTACTAGGAACCACCAATTTGTCTATCATCAGATAGTGTAACCAACTCTGCTACTTGATCCGAAGTAGCGCCCTGTGAACTCCCACTAAACTAACATTAAAGGAAACATCAGGTTTTAAAGCAGCAATCATTAAACCTTAAAACTGAGAAACTGATAACATGATAAAACGGTTAAGACACTTTGGCTCAGCGATAGTACCCCTTTATAACCAACAGGGGGGAATGTGCACTCTCCAGTGGAGTGAGCCCTGAAAGTGCTGTAGAAGAAAACTTTGCGCTATCTCTCTCCTGCTTATAGTAACCAGGAAGCAGCCTTCCAGGTAAAATTTATACAGAGAGAAAAAAAAAAGAAAACACACAAAAAAAGTCTCCTGCCCTTTTTACGTTCTCTTGCGCGCATGCGCAAGGAACGTTTTGTCACAGTACGACTTTTTGGAGGTGTGTGACCCTCCTGTGCAATCCAGTGCTCCATGTAGCAGGCACGATCCTACCCCGCCAATGGATGTGCAAGCTGTCTATGACAGCAGTTCAGCTGCCCTGGTCTTCAGTTCTAAGAAAACGCCTGCTGCAATCAGCGGTGGCAACGTGTATGTATTTAGCATATTTACGTCACCCTTTCCCTCTGCTTGAAATCCCTCCCAGCTTGTAATCACACCGAACAGACTTTTGCCCTGCTATGTAGAGACACTAAATAAAAGATCAATTAAATAAAATGTAAAGCAGGTCCGGCAACTTAATCTGCCAAAAAAAATATTTCTGTCACCACACCGAGCCTCTTCCTAAAAGTAAATAAACTACAATGCAACAAATCAGCTAAACTACAGAGTGGCGGATTTGCCACGAGGAAGTGGGGCGGGGGAGAGGACAGTACTGATCAGAACAAACACCAGCTACTGTAGTCAGAGCAGTGCAGCTTCTTCTTCCTCCTCACAGGTGACTCGGTGGTTGGCTGGAGCCAAAGATTTTGGCTACACTGGCTCTCTCCCTTGCTCTGTCGCAGCAGTCACTCCTCAGTCACTGCAGCTCTCATGCCCTACCCATTAGACCCTCCCTCCCACCGTCAGTCCTGTGCCGCCTCGCTGCCCTTCTCCCCAGCAGCAGCAAGCAGCAACAGCTATTCCATCTCTCTTTGCTAGATAGCAGCATGGGGACTTCTGCAGCCGGCTGCCGCCGCACACATACACACTTACACGCCACACAGGTGGAGAAGCTGCGGCACAAGCGGTGCCTGTTAAGCTCCTCTCTCATTTTCGGATGGGGAATTTCCTCTTTCTCTCTGCTCCTGCCTGTCATGACAAAACATGGAAGTCAGGCATGACCGGCTGCCTGAGGAAGGGTTTGAGCAATTGAAGCTGAAAAGCAGACCGAAAGATGCGTCCCAGACCCTCTCACACCCACTAGGTGTTAACTTTTCCACCACTGTCAACAGGATTACACTGCTCATGCCTGGTTCGAAAAGGGACAAAATTGAGCATGTAAGCAATTTTCACTTATCCTGTCAGTATTGGGGGAAGGGGGGGTACCTTAAGCTGATGCTGTTTGAACTTAAGTTAATTTACATATTCTATGATCATTTTCAATTAACTTAAAGCATAATTATTTAAAGCAGCATTACACTATTGCTTATTTTCGTAGGTTTATTTTTATATGATTTGATCCCTCAGCACTGCATTACTGAATAGAATACATTTGGAGGGAACTGCAGCAGCATCACACTTTGTATGGCTTCAATGAATATTTTATGTGCTGTTAAGGTGCATGCGATCATTTTATGTGGTGGATATGGCATAATAAACATGACTGTTAGCTCCTAATTGAAAAACTCGGATTTCACAGGACCTGCATGTGCTGTACAAGTTGGAGTGGTGGGAAACGGGACTCTTGACCCCTACCATCTAGAGATCTGTATTGGTATATTGCTGAGACAGTTTTAGACAGAATAAATAACACTTTGTCCATAGTCTCCATGAAGAAGCAGCATAGCAAAACCGATGAGCAGCAATAAAAGTATTCGGTTAAGGAATTGGACGTTTAGAAGCCAGTGATGTCCGATAATGAGGGACACAGAATAATAATCAGGATGACTTCCAGAATTCCATTCATTTCTAGCATCAGTATTAACATGCATTATCAGAGCTCACTGAACCTACAAAACCAAACAGCATCAAAAAGATCAATTTTAAACTATGAATAAAGCAATTATGTACATTAAGGAAGGAACAGGCATCTAAGTAAACACAATCACATACAACAGATGAAAATGAAAACAATGCACATTTCCTCAAGGACAAAAATGATCAAAACATATTCATGCAATGAAGTATACTGAAAGGCAAGGCATGATATCATATCTTGCTCACAGCAAAATTAGTGATACTAACATGTGCTGAACACACAGCTCGTGGAATTTTGGTGAATCTGCTCATTTTTCTATGACACCAGGGACTCTCAAACATTACTGTGTATACTTCACTTTAGGACTCTTGTTATCTGTGCTGTATCCAGCCACTCTTCTGACTCATCACCACATTAAAATGTACTGAAACCATATTTCTTTTGTAGTACATGGTTAGCACTCTTCACCATAGGAACCCAGTGAAAGAAAATCTCATCATAGCACTGTTTGAGGATCTCAAGCCATAATACCACTGATCTGACATCAGATCAAAGGTATTATGATCTAGAATCCTGCCAAAAGAAGCATGTGATACTTTTAAAAACTGGCTTGAAAGAAATGCTGTTGCAATGGTGAGACTGCATCAAGGGATGGTCTAACTTAGGTGTAGTGCTGGTGATGAGCGTCATTGCCATAAAGCCAAGGTGAAGTTGTTATGGTGAATGAGACTGTCAGCCCAAGTGGCCTAAGAGTCATTGCCACAATGTTTTTTCCTGTGACTTTAAAGGCAGGTCTGTATAAAGCTGACGCATGTTACAAGTGCCCTGGTGGTGAGTGACAGGGACAGGCATCCTTGCCATGGAGCTGGGACATCGTTATTATAGAAAGCAAGGCTGAATGAGAGCTGGCACGATGTGAGTGAGAGTGAGTTCTGTGGCCGTGAGTAAACTTGACTTAGTCTCATTTAAACAGCCATTTTTTGGTGTAAGTGTTGCAGTGGTTCACAAGAAGTCCCATGTATTACAAAAAACAAGACATGGGAATTTATCTGTTATGATGCTCGTAACACTGTCTTGGGATTCCATGACATCATAAACCTCTTGAGCTTCACTGTCAAGGTGTATGATGTCATGGATTGCCTTGATTGAGTTACAGTTTTGTAACAGATAGAGTCCCATGTATTATTGCATTTGTAATGGGCAGCTCATTATAGTAAGTAAACAGTAAGACACAAGAAAGCATTGGTAGTAGTGCCATGAACACATGTCTAGAGGTGTAGGAAGTCATGAGGCCACAGTCTGAGTGCCCTTATGCCCCCAGGCATGCATTTATGGCATTACTATCAACATCCTGGAGTGCCTGATTTCACTTATAAAATGGTAATTAAGGTAATGAAAATAATACATTTGAAACTGTAATGGCATTGAACTTATTTTGTGAATTTATTGAATTATTGTAAAGAGAAGGAAAATAGTCCTAAAACCTGGGGAGACATAAAACGTTTTGCTAATCATGTGTGACACTTTATTTTTTTTATTTATTTTTTTTAGCAGAGCTTTCAGGTTGCAAATTATGAAAGCAATTCTTGTTTGGTAGCTATGGGGTGAAGTGTTCATTGGCCGATTGATAATTTAGGTCAGTGGAACAGAAGTGATACTGGAACTTTTTTAGGTGTAAGCAGAAGTGTGATTAAGCATGGCTGATAGCAAATCAGAATGAAGCGTTATGAGAACTCCTTTTATAAATGTTTATATTGTCAAACATCAGCTCCATAAAGAATCAATTATCTAATTTTCTGGTGGTGCCTATCCACTTATAATTTATCATGGTGGGGGGGGGGCTTCATCTCAGGAGACTGAAGTGTGACTGGAGTCTAGCTTGCTTTAAAATGTTATGGTATTTGTCTTGTTTTAGCCAGATTTATATAGAGCAATTGTTGCATACTGTGATCCTGAGGTTTTTGGCTGATCTTGTAAGACTAAAAACAAGACCTTAATTAGGTGATGTGCTATGAATTAAAGTGACTTACTGTAATTGGCAGGAAGAAGCATTTTCACATACATAAAAGTGTTAGTGAATTAGGCTCTTACAAATTGTGTAGTAAGTGTAGCATTCTTTTTAGCTTTTCAGAAAGTAAAAAAACAACTGTCGCTATGTTTACTGCTTTGCATTTGCACAAAAATAGAGGGAATGTGAGGACTGAGAGGGCCAGCAGACTCAAAAATAAACTTAGTAATTGTGTAACTTAGCCAGGTGCCTTGAAAACTTGCATTTTGATTATTCCCCCCTCCCACTCCCTCAGATTCTCTGACACTCATACTTTGTTGGTCCCCCATTGTACCACTCTCATCAGTCAGCTAGGCTTTACCCATCATTTTCTGCAAATCTGGAACTCCCCCCCTCAAAATGGCACTCCTCCTACTACTACTACTACTACTCCCTCGTCTCTGCCTTACATAACTTTCTCTCATCTAACTGCTCCTGCTTTAACCCTCCTTAATGGTCCTCCTATGCCTCTGCTCCTCTCCAGGATTCGCATCACCTATGTAAATCTGTAAACCTTCCAACTCCCCAGCCTGCTTCTCAGCCCGCTCTCCTCTCCCTTCACCATTATGTACTATGTTCCTCAATTATGCCACTTGTAATTACATGCATATTTCACAGGCATGATATATTTAATTGTATGTTATGTTACAAATGCGACTGTACGATTATTTAGAATTTTTAACTGTATGTTTTGTTATAAATGTAATTGAATGTTTAATTTCTTGGATATGTTAAATGTTAAACTGTATGTCTAATTCTTCATCAATTGTACTCCCCCAGTTCGCAACAGGAGATGAGCCTTCCTGGTGAAACTTTTCCAATAAATAAATACATGCACAGCACCCTAAAGAATAATTCCTGTGGGGCTATGTAACTGACTTCCAAAATCCCTTTGCTCTGACCTAGGCCATGTGAGCATGGTGAATTCCCTTAACTGGGCTCTGCTGTGGAGTGAAACATATCTGGTTCTATGCCAGTGTTTACATACAGTACATCATCCTAGCTGAACTTTGAAGACTGTATACATTAAACAGTGTGTTTTGCTAAAATTGCACTGATTTTGATTATGCTTTCTTACTATGTAGACGAAAAAAACCCACTAAAAACTAAAACAACTTTCATGGCTGCAGCTTATATTCTGCAGCATGTTTTCTTGAAGATTTGTATTTTACTGTCACATGCAACTTATGCTCCAGTACATCTCACAGTCCACCAAGTACAGCAAATGTAAAAGAACATGAACCATAAGAATTCCCAGTTCACACTGTACATCACCAGTAGTATTTCAAAATCAGCATCATGGGACTGATGACACGAAGCCACAGTTCTGGCATTTCCTGTTGCAAAGTCTTCTTTTATGACTTTGATGGGCTGATTTCCAAAACATAAGGGACGACAATTTAAGAACTGAAACATAATCAGCAGTGATACATTTCACTACATAAAACACTCACTCTTCAACCTCCTTAGTGGCTTGTGAGCAAATACAGCAGGAACAGCAGTTGGACTCGAAAAGAGAAGCGGACGGAATGGTAAGGAGCTCTTCTTAGTTCCCAGCAAACTGAATTTATAAAACTGCTTTTCACTAGTGACAGGGCAGTAGCATATAGCAGATAATGATGATAAAATTGTTTTTTGTAAACATTTAAACTGTAGCTGAAGTGGTTAAAAATACTGAATGTCAGGTATTGTGAGGCAGTAAATGGAATGCACATTTGCAAGCTCTCTGTGTGTTTATCTTTGAGTATCTAGATTTTAGTGTGTCTGGGCAGACCCTGGAAGTCTCATTTTTTTTTTTAATTTGCTGTCAGAGTCTAGCACATAACTAAATGAAAGCTCTGAAAGATAGAAAAGTAGAGCTTTAACATGCACTGTGTGTGACGTTTGTGTTGTATTGAAGCTAGCTAGTGCAGGTCAAAACACAAATGTTTTCTCATGTTTTTCTGCCCTATGCTGGCAAGTTTGCAAGTGGCTTTGCCAGATGTTTAATATTCCTATGTAGTGCAGTGTTAGATGTCTAAAGGGGGTGAACTTTATGGATGCAGTTTGACAAAGAAAGGTGAAAGCCTTTTTACTGGATGCACTTTATTGAATGTGAGGTTTCTTACAGTTTCTTCTCTGATGTTTAATAGTCCCACATGCAGCTATTGTGTCTCGCTTGGTATTTAATGGAATAAATGAATTAATTGGTAATGAGATTACTGGGTATTACAGAAAAAAAAAACATAAAAATACATCACATCTCAGTATCTGGGAGAATAGGACTGAAGTACATGTTATTAATGCATGTAATGTACATTAGGTAGAACTTGAGTGGATTCTTTTTTTAATAACCAGACTGGAGAGTGAGTGTCTGAAGTAAAAACAAACTAAATAATGTGTATACAGTAAAAGTGTCTGTGTTGAGTAGGGAGCGTGGGGGACAGTTGATAGAGACATGCTGTTAAATAGAAATCATGTGAAACTGTTGAAATGGTCTACCTGGCTATATTGGCTATATGTGTGTGTGTGTGTGTGTGTGTGTGTGTGTGCATGTGCATGCACGAGTGTTTGTGCATGTGAATTTAGTGTTCATGAAAGGTACTAGATTGATAGCACTGTAATCTGAAGTCCTCTGTTTATCCACATGACAGGTAGAGTATGGGCAATTACAGTGCAATCTTGCCCACACTGCCCCACCAGTGTGCCTCAGCCCTGCCATGGAGGGACCACCACGTATGCAAGAGGGTAGTTCAGATGCATTTACAGTCAGTCCTTGGCCTCTCACGTGAGACTGCCAACACGGTTGCATAGCCTATGCATGAATGCATTTTACAGGTTAATACATACAGACCCTGTTGAGATCGACCATCGAGCCGAGGGGTGAGAGAAAGTCTGAGTCAGCCCAGCCTAGCCTAGTTCTGGTGCTGTGGTGACCGTCCGTCATGACATCGGATCATCAAAGACTGGGATAGAGTCAGGAGAGTTTATGGGATTTCTGGAAAGCTTACAGGATTTCTGGAATTGTGGTGGAGGAGTCATTGGCTGCTGCTGCCTGCTGAGATTGACCGTCGAGCTGAGTGGGTGAGAGAGTCAGTCCAGCCTAACCTAGTTCTAGTGCCATGGTGACCATCCATCATGACATCGGATCATCAAAGACTGGGATAGGGTGAAAGCGAGAGATGAGACAGCGGCTTCTGCATAGGATCGGAGTGAAGAGTCGGACTACTAGAGGAGACTTTGAGCTGAGGCAAGTCCCTTATAATCTTCAGGGAGTGTTGAGAGGTATAAGACTAGCTGAGCGCTGCCCAAGTGTGGTTACAGTGGGTTATTTATTATTACTTTAGTCTTCTAAGTGGCAGAAGTGTGGCATGGCGTGGCGGGGCGTCGCTTCAAACAGAATGGGTTGGACAGCTGTTTTGTGCTTCCTGCTTCCATCATGAAAAGCATTTCATGGCGCTTCAGCTTCATGCAAATCAGAGCTTTTTTTTTTTTTGTTTAGTTTATTTAATCTTTGGATGGTGTTTGTCCTGCTTCCACGATAAGAAGCATTATGTCAGTTGGATCACCGATCTGATACTGCAGCAGAATGCTGGGGGGTGTAATGGATCTACAGTACCTCAGTTTTTGATGTGTTGAGATTACAGACTGTGAGGGACCCAAATGTAAGCAGGACCTGCCAAAGACTTGAAAGTGAAATCTCTGGGTTCCACAGAGACATCAACAGATTATATTCATGCAGAGCTAAGGTTTGATGTCTATTGCCTAAACAGGGGTCCTGTAAATCTGAATGGGACCTGACAGCTTGGGTGACAGGTTCCAAATATAAAGCAAATAAAGGGCATCCCTGACAGGTGCTGTGGTGTAATGGGAGGGGACTGGAAACATGACTATTAACTTTAATATATGCCTTGGGCGTGTGATAAATTACCCCCAGAATTTTGATAAAAGAGAAGGGACTGGGTTATACAGCAAGCCAGCCAGTTACAACTTGCTATGTTACAGCCCTTACTTCCCTGGTGATAGCAGCTTACTGAGCTTAGCAGGCATCACACAGTGCGTCACTGGCAATGCTAGAACCTGTGACCTCAGGCTGTACAGTATGTACATCATTTTATTTAGCAGCCCTGCCCTAGCAAGCTTACACATGTATTCCTGTCTCTTAGGCCTTCAGATATTTTTGCTATTCCCTGTTTGTCACCCAGGCACTTTTTTTTTTAAATAATTGTTCATGTACATGGGGGGGGGCACCAGAGTGCAGACAGGATCGGGTCATGATGCTTGCCACAGTAAAAGGTAGCCAGCAACAGTAAAACCAGAGATTTTTGTATGTTCTATATAAATTCTAACAATGTACAGGGGTCAAAATTGGCACCAGCCCACTAGCCAAATGCTGGTAGATTTTCTTTTGGGATAGTAAATAATATTTCAGTAAGTACACTACCTGGGCCAATGGAAATGTCTTTGGGGCTAATGGATTTTCCTTGTCATCAGCCCTGCTGGCTAGTGGCTGCAAAACTTAATTTCAACCCTGATGTATTACTGCCTCCTAAAGCTTTGTATATCTTTTCAAAGGCTGGCTGCCATCCTCGTCTGTGAAGCAGGCATCTAAAAAAAATGTATTGGTAAAAGATGCTTACAATGTTCCTTTAGTTGTTTCTGCATCTGGCACACATCTTTACACACAATGAAATCAGAGCTACAGGGTATATCAAGGCTAAAACCCTTCTAGCAAAAATGAGATATGGAGATGAAACAACAAAGTATTTATTTTTAAGGGTGCAAAGATAGGATAAACCAGTGTAATGTACTCACTGTAAAATTGTTACAATATTTTTCTTGAGCTCCATACCTCCTTTTTGCTAGAAGGGTTTTAGCCCTGCCATACTGTGTAGCTCTTGACTGTCTTACTGTTTACCTCTGATTTCAGTCACTGTTTTTTAGTGGAAAGATGTATTAGATGCAGAAATAAGGGAAAGCAGTACACATTTCTTTTTCGATGCCTACTTTACCAACTGTAACTAAAAGCCAATAGTTTGATAATTGCTGGGGTTGTGGCTAGTGATGTGGTGGCATGGCTAGTGGTGTGAATGGACCTCTGTTGAACTGGCTACCTTGATGTGGTACAGAGGCTTGTCACAATGCAATATTGTAACTAAAAGCCAGTCTGTTAGTTTGACAACTGTTGGAGGTTGGCAAGTTGTGTGGTGGCATGGCTAGTGATATGTGAATGGATGGCTAACTTGATGTGGTAGAGGCTTATAACTAAAAGCCAGTCCATTAGTCTGACAATTGCTGGTGGTGTGACTAGTGGTGTAGCGGCATGGCTAGTGGTGTGTGAATGGTCTGGCTAGTGGTGTGGCAGCATGGCTAGTAGTGTGTGAATGAACCTCTGTGTGACTAGCTGCCTTGATGTGGTACAGAGGCTTGTCATCATGCTATGTTGTAACTAAAAGCCAGTCTGTTAGTCTGACAATTGCTGGTGACAGCATGGCTAGTGCTGTGCTGGTATAAAACACAGGAAATGACACTTGCGTCAGGTGAGACGGCACAAACAGGGCATGGACAGTGTGGGGAAGGGGAAGTTGGCCCAAACAAGGAGGGGGGTAGCAGTGAGTCCACTTGGCGTGCAGATCTGAAATTCCTAGCTACACCACTGATACAGGGCCCTTATCAGAGGATTTTTTTTTAACTTTTCAACTGTCACATTGAAAAAGTAACCAGATGATGTATACATTTATAAACAAGCACACATAAAACAAACAGGGCCCTTACCTGAGGGACATTTATACGTTTACACAGGCTTACTCTCTTTTAATAAATGTTTTTTAAAAGAGTTGCATTAATTTAAAGGATTTATGGGTAAAGACATGCATGTTAAGGTAAATGAAACAGGTATTTAAAGGTAAATAACTGTAGGGTACTTCCATGCTTGGAAAGTTTTGTTCACCCCATCCTCCTCAGAGGTTGTACTTTAATTCCTGCCTGTATGTAAAGTTCCTCACTTGTCCCATCTCCATCTCTCCCTCCCAGCCGGTTCCCCGAGAACACATCCATCCATCCATCCTGGATTCCTCCCCATATCCCATCGGGCCCCTACCTGAAGCAGCAGGGCAGCAGGACACTCCAGTTCTGCAGGCGGGATTCAGGTAAGACAAACACATGCTCCGGGCTCTGCTCTCTCATACTCAGGGCTGGGCAAAGTGCTTGGTACAGTTCGGTGCTGACACTATGGGGCCAGTACTGTTCACTGCTGCTGGCTGTCTTTAGCTCCTGTCCCTCTGTCCGTCTCTGCTTTTGTTCCCCAAAACTTCCAACTCAGGTTGCAAATGGGAGCAGCGAGAGACTGCGGCTGTCCGATAATGACGGTCCTCCCCTGCTGTGCGCAAACAAATGTTTCGAACCACCAGCCCAGTGAGCGCTGAGCAACGACGAACCGGCATAGGCAAGCAGGGATACATACTGCCACAAGAATCACTGCAGAGGCAAGTCAGTGAAAAACTCCAGCTCCACTACAGTATGGGAACTTTGAGCCCTTTGACAGAGGGGGAGGCGCCCATTCCAGTGACAGCTGAGCCTGGTACTCCAAAGCACTGACTCTGTGTGTGAGAGTTGGATCTGCTGGCCCCCACCGCCGCTGCTCTCAGCCCCTCCCAGTGACCAGTGGTGGGCACGGCGGGGGGAGACATCAGCGCACTCATAGCGGTCACCATTCCTAGCCTGACAAGGGAACTGGGGCTGGAATCTCCCGCTTCCTGTGATACCTACCCAATGCACCCATACTACTGCTAGCAAGGTTTACACATCCATTACATCACAGTGGGGGTCTGAGGAAAAAACAAGTTGCATTTTAACGGCACCTTTTAAATGGATTAGAATGTGAGATACTGACACAAAAATGTGGGATGTCATTGGTCCTCAGAAAGTGATGGACTGGCCCTCAAAATGTGGGACACAGATACTCATTAAATGTGGGATAGTGCCTACAGCATGTGGGACATTGACACCAAAATGTAGGAAACTGACACTCAGTAGGTATAACACTGACACATGCAACACTAGCCCTCCCAATGTACAACACCAACACCTCGATTTTAACTCTTGATTGTACATCGATCCTGGTTAGTTACCCCCATTAAAAATGACATGAAGCCCCCTCTAGCTTTCATGATTGTGAAGCGATCACTATGAATGACCCATGGGGGTCAGTGTATGAAGCCCTCAGTTTCGGACTGTGGCACCCCCATCAGAGGAGTGGTTTGTCCCACGGAGAGTTCCGTCCAAAGGCAAGAGAGGCGTGGAGGGCCGCAGCTTAGGGAGCATCGCCAAACACCCAGCTATTTCCTGACGTATATAAAAGGCGTGACTAGGAAATAGAGAATTCCCTCACTGCCACCTGTACTGTCTTCGCGTGGACGGGATCCATGAACTGGACTCGCTCCATGTTGTAGTACTGCGGCATGTATGGTCACTTGCCAGGACTCCTTCTCCCAAACAGATTACATGCAAATATTGTGGACAGTCCCTTGAGCACTGCCGAGGGTGGTGGGATAGATGGCTGCCATGGCGACGGCTCTGAAGGGGATCCTGGGGTCATTAGTGCCCCACGGTGGCTGCTGGCAGGCAAGTTTCCTAAGAGTTCGGGCAGGGGCGGGGCTGGTGCTGGGGCTGTGCACTTCCCTACTCTGGCTGCTCCCTTGCTGCTGGATGTAATAAAGCAGGCCATGGCCATACCCTTCACCACCCTCAAGGAGGGCACAGCGACCTGACGTCTAGTGTATATTTTCACAGCCTATCTCCAGTCCCACCCCAGCCCAGCCTGACTGAGATTTAATCTACTTTTAGTGGGGGTCCAATAAGAATTGTTGCTACTATTGTCCTTATGTGTAGTGTAATATACATGTATCATGTTTTTGCTCATGTTGTGTATACTATATTTTTGTTCAGAACCTCCTTGTAAATGAGACTGCTCAGTGGAGTAATTCCTGTCGATAAACTTTAACTTGGGTCCTTCTTTTACAGCATGCAGGACTGAGGCACGGGCAGTACATGGGAAGGGCACTCAGTGGATCAGTGGTTGGTGGGACTTGAACCTGTGACCTATAAGGCATGTAGCAATGAGGTTTTTGTTCATTCTCGAATTGTGCCACCAGTGCTGATTAGAAGGGAAGCGGAGTCACAGCTACCGTGTAAGTGGAGGACTAAGGACACCCCCCCCCATTTGTTATGAAGATTAACACTATGCATTCTACAGTACTCTGCTGTTGTGTGGGACAGTTGCAGGTGCTGTGCTATGCTGAACTACAATAGCAGTACTGATATTGCATAATCAAACCAACTTAAAAAGGGGGGTGGGGGCAAGCCTGGTGGTGCTGGATGCCACACCTCATGCCACAACGACGACCCATAGTTGGGAACGGACTCTGGTGGCCCGGGGGCCATTGGGGAGAGGAAAGAGTGAGCGTCCATAGTCTGCTCTCCTTCCTCGGGGAGGTGGGATGCTGCAGCATGCTGTTTGCCTGATACCCAGTGGTGGCTGGGTGTCAGCACATGCACACTGCCAGAATAGGGAGGGACCCCATGTCCAGGTCATAGGCTGCCTCTGAAGAAGCAGAGCCCAGCCACTCCATCCATTGCATGTTCATGGCCCCAGGGGAGTCAAGCAAAGTGGAAAATGGAAGCTGGCAGGCTACATGATGACCTGGACGTGCCCCGCAATGAGCCACCCCAATTTATGGACTGTGCTCCAGGGAAGAGAAAGTCGACACTCCTCACCCTGGCCCCGCTGTGGGGGTCAATCTGTGGGGGTACTACGGGGCATGGTGGGGATGGCTGGGCTCAGAGGATGAGCCACTCATAGGGAGAGTCGGAGCCGCCTGCCAGCTCTGTGGAGCTGGAGGACAAAAGTATAGATAGAAGAAAAAAATGGAGTGAGTGGGGGGCAAAGCTCCCCATTCTTAACAAAACCAGCTATTTAGGCATTTGTGTGGGTGGCTTCGCCCCTCCCCCCAATGTTTTCAGTTGTACAGCTTCTCACAGAGCAGCTAGTGTTGTAAACTGCCATGTCCCTTGCATTTGATACTCTGAAACACCACGTGGCGGAGTCCTTAGTGTTCCACTTTCACCATAAGTGCTGGGGCAGCAGTGTTAACAACATGCCAGAATGAATAAAAATATTATTTCTGGATGCTGTATGGATCTCCTGTGTATACCATGTGCGGTGACCCAGATCGATAGAGCAGGTGCACTAACTGTGAAAACATCCACCTAGTGTAACAAGGCTAAATAATGCTTTTTTTTTTCCAGCTCTGGTTTTCATCCCTCCCATGGAATAAACAAGTTTATATGTGCTATGCAAGATGGCTCTTATTGTATAAGGGTGTCATCTTGTGTACTTTGGGTCAGAGGGCCATGAAGTAAAGCTGATGTTTATGCTATAGACATCTCGGACTTTACAGCTGTGTATTACAGGAATTTCTTTTTAAAGAAAATAACTTCACATTTTTCTGGTGAATCCAGCAACTAGATTCTTTCTCTCTGTCTTTTTTTTTCTTTTCTCAAAAAGCACTCTTGCTGTTGTACATTGTGTTCTCTGCCACTGGCCGAGTCGTTCCTTTCAGTCTGCCAGAGCACAGCAGCACCGCATACAACAGCAAGAGTGCTGTGTGTGAAACAAACTAAGCGCCTGATCCACATAGGTGACCAGGATACACTCAAATTGAGAGAGCCATGACCCTGTACCCCTGATTCCCATCCACACCGGACAGCATCCTCAACCCCAGGCATCTGTGCTCTGCTGGTGTGGAGCCACACACGGGGGGTGGGAGGAGTGTGTCCAGACAATGGCCATCCAGTTGGATGCCTGCGCTGGTCCGCAAGTGGATCCCTACCAGGACAGGGAGCAGGGCATGTTGGGATTCGGCAGTCCTTCAGGATTGCCTTATCCCCACTGGAAACTGGCCAGTGCTGGTGGTACCCCAAGCCCACTGTGGAGGCTCCTAGCTGGAGGAAGTAGGAGGGAGGACCGATCAGACCCAAAATCCATATTTGTCACTAGATGGAATGGGGTATGTAGTCACTAATGGCTCTAGCCAAATGTACTGGCTGGCCCTCCATGCTGTGGAAACTGAGTTGGGTATCAATTGCATGCCTGCCCATGCCTCCAGATCTGGCCTCTCCTACTCATCCTGCAGCCACACACGCAGACTGACTGTATGTGGAGGGGGCACACATCCCTTGCGGATGCCATGGTGGTGAACATCATGCATACAGGGGCACTCCGCAGCTTGTTCTGGTGTTGTGCATGTGTGGAAAGACTGGGAACCTTCTTTGTGTTCTGTTATTTTAATTAAATAAAATGGATGAAATGTTCCTACCTCTGAAGTGGAAAGCTGCTAACATTGCCACATGAGATGACAGCTGTATGCAGTATAAGAGGCTCTGCTTCTCTGAGTGCTGATTGGTTCAAATTGCATAAGTAATTTTAATTCGGAGTTACTGCTCATGCTCTGTAACAGAATCCAGAGTGGTTCTGCACTCTCTTGGTGCAAGAAATGAGAAGTCGCCAGTTACTTTTAAACAATACTCGGTTTGTTGTAGGATTTCCTTCCATACAGCGTCTTTCTCCATGTGGAATCAAAGTCTCCATTCCCCAAACGCACTCCCCAGTGCTTCGACGAGGGGTGTGGTCTTCCTCAGGGGATGGAGTTCATTCAGCTTATCCTGTAAGTAGCCACAACTGTATGAACATTATTACAACACTTTCTTTAGTTTTAAATGGCTCTGGGAGGATTTGAGCTTGTGGCTGTTCAACTTTCAAATCTTGTTTTTCTGTACAAGACATTTTTCTTTTTCTCATTTTCTACTTTTCTATCGAATAATTTTTAACAAAAGGGGAGTTTGTGCTAGTGTTTATCTCTGTTACAGAGTAAGACACAAGCAGCTGCCAAGGGCGTGGAACTTGGGAAAATTGAAAAGCCATATTTGTAACTGTAGCTAGGGGAGTGGGTCTCCTTTAACTGTATTCTCTAAGAGTTAGGTTTGTGTGCAGATGGCTGTGGCTTCTCTTTACACCCCAGTTTCGATTCCCAGTACCTCCACTTCAGAAAATAACGCAGGGGGGATAGATAAAAGCAGCTGGAACAGTGAGATGTTTGCCTGGAGCCTCCCACCAATGTTGTAAATGAGGTTGCCTTGTTCCCCACAACATGTGGTGTAGTTGACAGGCTAGCGAGAGGTGAGCTCAGCGAAGCGCTCATGTTAAAAGGGAAGAAATGTAATGGACTGACTCTGAAAATAAGTGTGGGAATGTGTAAAGCAGGAGTGGAGAGATGCTTGTCTGTGAAGCTTTCCAGCACTGTTTAGTATGAGATTGCATTGGTTCCCACTACAGCTTGAACAACACGATCACATTGCCTTCCTAGCTAGACCTGAAATCAGTTACTTTTGAGAACTGAGGTTTGTCCTTCTCATGGAATTTTCTTTGTTGATTCCCACAACTTGCAGTGATACCTCTGCAGCGCCCCCAATGGCTGTGAAATAAGATGCCCAGCTTCACTTGTACATGCAGGGTTAGTGACTCAGTAGGTAACACGCTTGCCTCTGGGGCCAGAAGATTGGAAGGTTGTGGGTTGTAGCCCCACACCAGGTACTTGGGGTGATAACCATTACTGACACTGTAGTACTTCACTGCACTTCGTATTCTGCATCGGTCTAACTCATGCACTTTCAATGCTAATACCAGCAAGCAAACATTCAGCGTTGACAAATGCTGGTTTTATTTGGGACACAGTAATACTTGAAGGTAGAATGAGGGTGATCCCTCATAAAGGGGGGCAACTGAAAGAGTATATATTACAGGAGAAAGTGATACAGCTTGAGTTTAAAGTTTCAGCGCTCTTGACTTATACCACATCATCTGACACCTTCTTCCATACATTTACCACTCTCCATGAGTAAATAAAAACAAATGCTTCCTTGCTAATTAATCCGTCCCCCCTTCCCACCACCCCTGTATGCCCTCTTGTCTTTCAGTCCCAAATACACTATATTGCCCTGATCCAATCAACTGTTCCTTTTTTTTTACTTATATTTTTAATACTCCTCTCTGGTGCAGCCAATATCCTTCAGGTCTTGCCCATCCCCCAAATGCCCTAATGCACTTACCCCTCTGCCTTTCAGCTCAGAGCTTCCTGTGGCGAAAGTACGGTCAAGCCTGAAAGCACCAGTGAAGAGGGGATTTGGGGAGTGGGAGGAGGGGGAGAGGAGGGGAGAGGAGATATATATAGTATATTCAGGGATGTCCAAGACTTTGCCTTAGCATGTTTCTGTCCCTCCTACAATTTGTTTCTGTGACTGAACAGTGGGTAACAGAGTTACATACTTGCTCTTCTGCAGACAAAGTATTTTACACCAATACTGTTATGCTGCCTGCTTCAGGCAATAGAACCACTTGTGAAACTGTCTCCCTCATTTTACTTCTTTGTCACTGATTTTTTTAAGCCATGTCCAAGTGCCAAATACCACTGCAAATACCTGCAAGCGAACATTCGGCATTGACAAATGCTTGTTTTATTTGGCAATAATACTGACACTTGATATCATCTTGTAAAAAATATTGTTACAGCACTGTAGGTTTTAATGTTTATGGAGTATGTTAACTGGTTGAGAGTATAGTTTAGAAAATATCTCCAGATAAGTTTCATTCTGAGTGAATGTTTTAAACAGTTGTTCATACAAGGCACATTTTTCTTATTCCCCTCTTATTTCCATACATACATTTCTGTTGTACAGTTTTTCTTTATCATACAATAGTATTAAGTTTTAACTAGGACATTTGTGGTATTAAATCTAAAGGTCTTACTTTTGGTTTTGAATGTATTCTCATAACACACTCATTCATTAATAAATTCAGTTAAAGATTTTATTTTCTGGAGTGGTCGCTAATCTAATTTGGATGTTATTTGACCTTGGAAAGATTCTCAGTAGTAGCAAACTAATGGGATGCTATTCATTCCATTTACATTTTTGATTTTTTGAAATAAGTACTTTAAATTAATTAGATTTTTAAATGTTTTTTTTTTTATGTATGATCTGGGTATTAATAGAATGTGATTCCCTGAACAACTATGATAAGTCTCCGAGGAAGGACTTGGTTGGTCTGAAATCTCATACATTGTTTTCTTTTTGTGATATCTATGTTAGTCCAATAAGATATATCAAACCATTTGCTTCTGGATCTATCCTTACAAGGACCAATATGGCAACTAATCTATTTCTGTATGCATCATGGAAGATATCAAAATTCATCATAGAATATGGCAGTTGCACAACACCAAAAAGAAACTCATCCATCTAGACTGTGATGTCTACTTTTTTAACCTAGTGCAAGAGGAAGAACATTATCTCTAAGGGTTTGACTATTGGAACCATTAAAGAACACTGAAAATTCTAAGTATGCTGAACAACCCTGTCAAAGAACCTCTGAGATATTGAGAAATAACAGGATCCATAGATCATATGCAATGAAAGCATTTTTGAAGAAACAGTTTGATGGAATTGTTACCACACTGGAGAGGATGTCTGGTGAGCCTATTACAGGCACCCTACACAAGACCTACCAAAGGACCTTAAGACAAGCCACGCTCATTAAAAACAGGAGGTTTGATACCCTTCAAAGTAATTCAATTCATGTTTTTTTCAATTCGTGTTTATTTATAAAACACCTTTCAAAATCAAGGCGCTGTACATAGTAATAAAACAAAAATCAACATTAAACAATCAAACTATAAAGAAAAAGCCAAGTTAAAAAGATACGTTTTTAAAGCAATTTTAAAGCTGTCAACAGTCGGGCATTCTCTCAACCAATGAGATAGAGAATTCCACAGGGTAGGAGCTGAAAAGGCAAAAGCACGAGATCCTGATAACTTCAAACGAACCCTGGGAATCTCTAGCAATCCCTCATTGGCGGAGCGGAGGGGGTGGAGGGGGCAATAGGGAATCAGAAGATCTTTCAGGTAACCGGGTCCCTGATCATGTAGGGCTTTAAAGGTTAGTAAACCAACCTTAAAGGTGATTCGCCACAGCACAGGCAGCCAGTGCAGTTCACGAAGCACAGGCGTAATATGACTGGTTCTTGGAGTCCCAGTCAAAAGCCTGGCTGCAGCATTCTGCACCAGCTGCAGGTGGCAGATATCAATCCCTGGAAGCCCTAGGTATAAGTAATTACAGTAGTCCAAACGGGTAGTAACAAAGGCGTGAACCAAGGTCGGAAGGTCCTCCTGGGGAATCAGATGTTTCACCCGGGCGATATTCCTCAGATGATAAAAAGAGGATTTGACAACAGCTGACACCTGAGATTTCAGGGTCAGACCATCGTCAAAAATAACGCCCAGATTTCGCACCTGTCGAGAGCTAGAGAGCGGTACCCCACCAAGTGATAAGCCTGATGGATGTGCCACACCCAAACCCCTCCCAGGATGACCTGGGCCCACAACCAATACCTCGGTCTTATCCGGATTAAGCTTCAAACCAACTCGAACTCATCCAAATTCTGATTTCATCCAGACAGTTGTTAAGCACGGAGAGTGCATCACTCTGATCGGGAGAAAGGATAAATACAACTGAGTATCATCTGCATAGCAGTGAAAACTCAGCTGTATCTCCTGATGATTTCTTCTAATGGCAGCATATACACTGCAAACAACATGGGAGCTAAATGGAACCTGAGGTACCCCACATGGTAGGGAGAAGGCGTCAGAGGAATAAATTCTGGTGACGACTCTCTGAGACCTACCAGTGAAGTATGAACGGAACCATTCGTAGACTGTACCAGACAGTCCACAAAAAACCCGCAGCCGCTCCAATAGCACCTCATGGTCTACAGTGTCAAATGCAGCAGAAAGATCAAGAAAGACCAGAATGGTATAAGCCTTTCGATCTCTGGCCATTAGGAGGTCACTCAATACCCTAACAAGGGCAGTCTCAGTACTATGACTTTTCCTGAAGCCAGATTGGAGAGTATCATAGACATTATGAGAGGTGAGATATTCATCCAATTGCAGTGCAACTGCCTTTTCAATAACCTTACCAACAAATGGCAGGTTAGAGATAGGCCGTTAGTTAGCTAGACAGTCTGGGTCCAGGGAGGATTTTTAAGGAGTGGATGGACTACTGCCTCCTTGAGGGATTAGAAAAACCCCTCTCCAAGGATTTCCAGACAATGTCAGCAAGGATTGGGTAGATGACTTCTACACAACCTACTAACAGAGGTGTAGGACCCGGATCCAAACTACAACTAGTTGGACGCATTGATTGGATGATCTTCACAATGTCAGTAAATTCCGGGTGGTGAAACTCCAACCAGATAGGCCGAGGATTAAGTACAACCGGTTGCCCACCGTGACCCCGAAGGAGAGTTCGGACCGATGCCGGACCTGATGTCGGCAACCTTATCTGCAAAGAAGCGAGCGAACTCCTCACATCTAAGTTGAGAAAAAGCTTCTCTAGGCTGAAGACAGACTGGATTGCACAGCCTGTCCACAGTCCGGAAAAGCTGAGCCGGTCGATTCTTTGCAGCAGAAATCTCTCTGGACAGGAATTCTGCCTTCTTACGAGTGATTTCTGATTGGTAGCCATCATAATGGGCTAACAATCTAAGCCTGTCGACATCAAGGCCCGACTTCCGCCAGGCTCTCTCCAGCCTTCGGCCTACTGCATTAATTCCTTCAAGGAGCCATCAAACCATGGACTCCTTGGACGGATAGTGAGGCGAACACGAACAGGAGCAATTTTGTCCAGTGCATCTCCACAGCCTTATTATAGGCGGTACAAGATCATCTGGACTCATGCATTCACCCGACAAACTCGATGGGTCCAGCACCGCCAGTAAGGTCACTGGGGCCAACACCCTTAAAGGCGGTATTGGACCATCTCCGTAGGGGCAGACCTATTAGAGGGGGCCCTGAAACTGAACCTTATGGTGTAATGGTCCAACCAACTGACTGGTTCCACCCCCAAGTCAGTGATCTCCATACCCAAGAGAAAGACCAGATCTAGTAAATGACCTCCAATATGGGTAGAGGTGGTAACAACCTGTGTCAGGCCCAGTGTATTCATCAACTGGAGGAGACTTTGACCAAAATGAGAGAGTTCATCGTCGACCCAAGCGTTGAAGTTGCCCAGAAGTATTAATCTGGGAAACCTCAACATAAGGTCGACAATGAAGTCTGCAATCTCCTGTAGGAATTCGCCACCGTCCACCTGGTGGGCGGTGAGACGAGAGAATCCCACAACCTGCACCTTGCCCAGGATATATTCAAAGATCTGGTGTTCCCAATGGAACATCCACAAGACCCAGTTCAGATTTAAACATAATGGCCACACCTCCGCCCCTACGATCCTGCCTTGGACGGTGTATTACCGAGAACCCAGCTGGAGTTGCCAAGGCCAATATAGGGCCAGCATTTTCATCCAGCCATGTCTCTGTAATGCAAGTCAGATCAGCTGACCCAACAAGATCAGCTACAATAGCTGTCTTGTTTTTTATAGATCTGGCATTGCACAACACCGCCAAGTCAGGATGAGATGTCAGGGAAGACCTCGGTACCTGTCCGATATTTTCGGGACTCTTGGGTATGGGGACAAGATAGGAGCAACCTCTATCTTGACCCCATTTCACCCCAGGACATCTTCTGGACCCTAAAACCCCAATCCGCCCTCCCTCTCCTGTCCCCCACAAGGCCCAGCTTTCCACCTTCGTCCTCGCCTCTTTAGAATGCCCAATGCCCGACACCTAAAATAGGTGTCGGATGATAACGGTGGGCACTCAAAAGGGCGAAGTTCCCTGAGCCTGGTGGGGGAATAATGCCCAACCGTCATTATTAAACAAATCACTAAAATAAACCTAACAATAAACCTAAAATACCACACACTTATAACCCCTCTCCCACTCTCTCTCTCACAGAGGAAGGGAAACCAAGTAAACAAACATAAACCAAAGACAACTCAAAAATAACCAAACAATAGAATTAAAATAAAATACAATAATTTAAAACGCAGTAAAATAACTTATTAAATATTAAACAAATTTGAATTTTAAACAATTTTATATCTTAAAATAATGCAGCACCTCTCACATGCGGCAAATGCTAAAAATATTAAATAATCTCCCAACACCACCTCTCACATGGCAGGGAGTCAAATTCAAATTTGTAATAATAAATAACCATCACTCTCACTACCTATAGTCCAAAGACTAAAAACAGTATTCTGGTGTTCCATCAATAACGTCCAAATGAATCAGAAAAGTCTTTGCGAAAAGTTGGGAAATTCAAATAAGCAAAGAAATCCAGAAATCTTCCAGCAGCTGCTCCTCAGATCCCAGTAATTAATTATCAAAACCAATAAAATACAGTCAAGAGATATGTTTCTGCAGGGAGTATTGCCCCCACTCGGACAGCAGCCAACAGCTAAAGCTGTCTCGCAGGTCAGCACTACAGCTGACCCTAAGGCAACCTGTAGAAGAGGCCCTGGTCTCCCAGCTCCCTGGGAGGCACCCAAGGCCACTCCTGCCTGGCTGGAGACCGCCAGGTAGACAACACACCCTACAAATTAAAACCAACTCCTGTGATAACAGAAAAACCCTGTACCACCATATATTAGATGAAAATTGCAAGGTCCTTAGAAAGCTTGATCCTCAGGAATATAACAGATCCCTGAGCACGGTTGGATACTTCAGAATTAATTCAGTTTACAGACCGTGATTCCAAGTAGCAAAATCACCCAAAATGATGCAGGGGCTTCTCAGTCTATCACACCATGACCTAGAATGTAGACAAAGCAGTCACCAGGCTCACTAGGTGGGGGGGGGGAAGCAGTACGAAGGCAAAAACCCCATGACCCAAGAATAATACGAACAATACAGCCTCACCAGGTAAGCCCCGATTCTATAATCCGGCATCCAAGTCTCAGCAAATCCAGTCTCAGTGAATCCAGGAAGCAGGCAAAAGGAACGCGGGGAACACAAACCTCACGGCGGGAGCGCCCGGAGCAACGAAGCAGAGCGGAGCCAAAACTCCGGCTGGCTCAGCTCAACCGCCGCAACTCCGACAGTTCTACAGGAGAGTCCACATCCAACACCAACAGGAAGGCCCACGTCCAATGCCAGCAATCCAAGAAGTCACAGTCCGACCCAGAACCAGTCAGCCCACCGACAAATGCTCATCCAAAAACAGCAGCCGCGTCGCTTATACAAAAACGACGAAACACTGCAACTAATCGATGATCGGTGAAATTAAATTAAACTAAAATAAATGAAGGCCGAACAGCAAAAGCACCAAGAGGTGCTCAGAAACAAACGAAAAAACGGGTACAACAAAGCAACAGAGCGGCTAACCCAAAGTACCATACTTCCTAACAACCATGAAGAACAGAATAGAGTGGTTAATTTGTCCAACCACACACTGATTACTGGAGAATTAAGTGTACTTTTTAAGGGACTCACTTTCTGCCCAACAAAACCACTGTACAGAATACAGCTTTGTGGTGAAATGGAGGAATACTTCTGTAGATTGAGATTTAAAGAACTCTTTCATGGCAGAGAAGAAATCACAGGCAGATTAGAGATCACAAACAGTAAGAAACCAATGGATAATAAAAATAAATAATCTCATTTAACCCCCCCAGGTGGGTATATTAAGAAACTGGACAATTACATTCCTTGCTTTTGCCAGAGAGTGATTGGTTAGATCCTTAATAGGCAAAAACAGACTCATTACAACCTCTCTCCACTGGGAATGGAGAGTTATGCAAACACTAAATTCGAGCCACAACATTGTCATAAAAGAGCAGATAAAGGCTCCGTAGTGGTGATAATAAACTGAGAGGACTATATTTATGACACCAACAGACAGCTAACTTTCCATACCTACTACAGAGAACTGGGAAGTGATCCCACCACAGAATTTTAAAACAGAACTACAGGACTTAGTTAGCTCATTTCCTAACCATGTCCAAGGCAAACTAATGGATCTTAGCCCTGTTGAACCCAAACCTTGGCCATTCTACCTGCTGCCTAAAATACATAAACCTGGCAATCTGGGGAGATGCATAATCTCTGATATTTGTACCCAGACTGAGGGGATCTCAGGATTTGTAGAAACCATTT
Source organism: Neoceratodus forsteri (assembly GCA_016271365.2). Lineage (NCBI taxonomy): Eukaryota > Metazoa > Chordata > Ceratodontiformes > Ceratodontidae > Neoceratodus > Neoceratodus forsteri. The sequence continues at coordinate 999,655,288 of CM028133.1, forward strand.
TAAAACTGCTGATTATAGAAAGGAACATTTACATCCAGGACACCACACACTTCCTGTGTAAACTTTCTGGTTATAAGGACTTACCGTCTAATACAATTTTAGCAACAATGACATAAAATTCCTTTACGCTAATATTCCACACACAGATGGCATTTCAGTCTGCCTTAAGTACCTATATGAGAAAGAATTAGACCAAAACATCAACCCTGAAGTGGTGGGGAAACTTACTGAGTTCATTCTGACACATAACACCTTTAGCTTCAATGATAAACATTATGTTCAAGCTATGGGGATAGCAATGGGCACTATGATGGCTCCACAGTATGCTAATCTCTTTGTGGCAAATTTGGAGAATGACTTTTTAAGGTGCTATCCTCACAGACCACTCACTTATTTTTGTTACACTGATGATTTGATTATAATCTGGACAAAGTGCACTGACACACTTAATGAATTTCATCAGGAACTTAACAGCCTACACCCTACCATAAAGCTTACCCTGGAATATTCTTCCACCAGTGTTAATTTTCTGCACAACACTGTCATCATCAAGGATGGAACTATACAGACAGATACTTACACAGGAATAGTAATCACATGAGCCACACAAAAAAATCTTTCATGCACAGCCAAGCTCTTCAATATCACCATATTTATTCAAATGAGGAAGACAGAGATGCACATTTGGCTATATCGAAACACACCTTTATGGAGCAGGGACACTCTTCCAGAGAAATAGACAGAGCAGTAGAATGTGCAACACATGTACCTAGAAAGCAACTACTTCAGTATAAGGAAAGGACTATTACCAACAGAATATCCTTAGTAGTCACACATCATCCTAATCTTGAATGCTACATAAAATTATTAAGGACCTCCACTCTATATTTAGTGAAGATGAGACCCTAAATTGTATTTTTCAAGAACTACCACTACTATCTTTTTTTTTTAATCATATTTATTCACCTGCTGCAGCGACTACTGGCATGGGCATCCAGCCACTGGCCCTACCCACCAGAAGAGCACCAGGCTCACTCACATGATGGGGGATCCAACACAGCCATCGCCGGTCTGCTGGAGGGTCTCCCCATACCCTGTCCAGCCAGATCAGCTCTGTACCCCACCAGTGTGATTCCATGTGAGTCCTCCCAGCGAGGCAGGGTGCAGCCATCAAGCTGCTCAGTCACGCCCAGCCATTTTTCCACTTTTTCTACCCATTGGGAGTATGGACGTGCAGTGACATCTGCGCATATTTGTGCTGACGTCCGCTGCACTCTCTCCTCTAGGCACAGTGTCGCATGCAATACCTCTGGTGTCCCCAGGATATGCCACAGTGGGTGTAGGTTCCCCAGCCCACCCCAGGACTAGGAGAGTTGTCTCCCAATGCTCGATCCTAGTCCTCTCCTGCCGACCCACTACTATCTTTTAAACAACCACCTAAGTTAGATAATCTGATTGTTAGGAATAAACCTGCACCAGAACAGGGTACCATGACACTAATTGATACATAACCCTATAATCAACCCAGATGTAGGACTTGTGAGCTCATTTCCATTCATTTGTGTGCTTACATTACAAAAAAAGACTATCCAGGATACAGGGGAATTATACCTGTACATCACGTAATGTTGTTTATTTCATTCAGTGCAAGCAATTTCCACAAACAGGGTATGTTGGAGAGACAATCCAAGCTCTCCACACTAGAATGAATGCACACAGACATACCATTAATATGAATATGACTGACAAACCAATGGGACAACACTTCTCTCAGAATGACCTCTCAATCTCAGATATGTCAGTAATGGTCTAGGACATTTAAAAAATGCATAAGAGATGGACACTTTTGATTACACTTATTTTACTTCTCAATATGGTAGCAAATGGCATGAATGTTGATTTGGGCTTCATGACATATTACCCCACATAAACTTACACAGACTTTTACTTCATAGGATGGACATTTAACATTTTATGTTCATAGAGTCCTTTTTAACTGGTTATCGTCATGTTGTTTTCTCACCAAATATACATGTGTTTGGGGGGGGAGTTGGGTTGTCTTGGATGAGTGTGTATGAAGTGGGAGTTTAGTGCATGTGTGTGTGGGGGGTAATTTTGTGTGTGCTTTTGGGGGGCTGGAGAATAGTGTTTTATTTGTGTGGGAGGGGCTATTTGTTGGGGGAGGATTGGAGTTGTGGTTACATATTTAGGTAGGCTCATATTCAGGTACATGTCATAATTATGTTACAGGGTGGTGGGTCTCTTGGCTCACATACATAGTGAACATATACTTCTTTTCAAGTTATCTTTTCTGAGGGGGGGATTTAATTCCATTGGGGTTTTATACAGATTCTTAAGACTGTTTCTGTTCATATAGTTAATTGATTATATACTGACTCATTATTGAACTCTGAACATTTTAATATGCATGAGCTCATTTTCTAGGTGGTCTTTGAGAGATTTTTATTTTTTTTAATATATGGTTATGTGAATTAATACTATACAAAAGCATACAAAAAAATCCTGGTAATAGCACCAGGCAGCAACTGGTAATACCATAGTTCCAAAGTGATAATGCTATCGTTCACTGTTGAACGATAGTATTATCACATCAACCACACAGCACAAGCGCTTTAAAATTGGCAGCTGTGCAGCGCAAGAAACCTCAAACTGAAACCATGCCGCATTCAACAATTCAAATGACTGCAACACCTGTGGTAAACTAGCAGCAACATTTCTTCGTTCCCCTCAACTAAAAATGTCACTATCTAAGCCAGCAAACACATCAGAAGACAGACTACATTTTGTCCAAGAACAGCAGAACATAAATACAGTAAAAGAAAAACAATTTCGACCTCCGTCTCCTTAGCTCCTACCTCAACAGAATTGGTGAGTCCAGACAAATCGAAAAAATACCGGTTTCTGAATTAGACCCTATTTTGGCAGACTTTATATTTCAATTAAAAAAAACAGGATGGCTCAGAGTATGAGCCAACAACAATACAAGGAGTACTCTCAAGCATAGATAGGCACTTACTAAAGCATAACTATGGCTCATCAATATTCCAAGGTACTGCAGGTACTTTTAACAAATGCAAGACATCCTGCTAGACAAACAAAAGTATTTGAAAAAAATGGGACTCAGAAACCGACCCAGACAAGCACAACCCCTCTCAGAGGCTGACATAAACCTTCTTTACACCACAGGCACACTCGGCTCCCAATCCCCTAGTTCCTTGCTGCACATGTTGTTTTTCAACATTGGATTACACTTTGCTTTAAGAACCAACAAACAGTATCAGTTAAGATGGGGAGACATAATTCCAGGAACTGATTCTGAAGGAAAAGAATACCTAGAGTACCATGAACGTCAAACTAAAATGAGAACTGGGGTAAATGTCAGGGATATATGGCCAGTAGCTCCATGAATGTATGCAAATCTCCAAAACCCAGACAGAGACCCCATCACAGCATATAAAAAGTATGCCGGTCACAGACCACCTGAAATGCTACAAGCAGATTCTCCATTTTACCTAGCAACAAACACCAGACTAAAGCCAACCCATTACTGGTATCGGTGCATGACAATAGGGGAAAACAAAATCAGATCCATTATGAAGCTCCTCCAAAAATCATCCGGAATACCAGTAGAGAAATGAATCACAAACCACTCCATGAGGAAAACTGCCATACAAATGCTTGTAGACTCCAATATCCCCCCAACAGACATTGCACAGCTCTCTGACCACAAGAACCTACAAAGTATTAATGCATACAGCACCTTATCTGAGCAGAAGCAGAAACTAATGTGCTCCATCCTGTCTTGCGACCTCCAGCAGCCATCCACCTCTGGGGATCAACAGCAAACAGAGTCAGAAGTGCACAGTAAAAGTCCCGAAACCACAGCTTCTACAAGTGCCATCCTTTCCAGAGTGTAGGAAAATGCTTTGCTTTCTTCCATGGATGACCAGGAAATTGCATCACACAGCACATGCAAACCTACAACCTCCCAAATCTCAGCGACCTCTGGAAACATATTTGGAAGTCACTGCTCTTTTTTCGGCACTGTCTCTATCAACATATGTCACTCTCCACAGCCACCCAAGAAATGCTGTTATGTCATCTATTTGGACAGTGACACAGAATAGATACCGCAGTTCAAAAAAGTAAAACTTTCTGTTGCCGCAATCATTGGCACTAAATAAGTTGCCGCAAATCATTGGCTGTTCAAAGTACTTTAGACAGTTTTATTATAAATTTTTATTCATACTGTTCTTATTATACATTTTTATTCGTACTGTTCGCATTACCTGACCCACCGCAAGGAACATTGCATCACCGAACCCACTGCAGCCACTGAACGAACTACCAGCAAGTAAAGGTAAGAAACCCAAACCTGGATCCATATATTAAAAAAAACAATGGATAGTTTAGAATGTATTACCAGTCACAGTACCATCTTGAGGTTCAGAACATGAAAGAACCTCTCGAGCTTTGCTCTCAAGGTTCTTATATGTCCTGAACCTCTCGATGGTATTACTTACCAGTAATACATTATAAACTATCCATTATTCTCTATTTAATTAGGCAATAATACTGACACTTGATATTATTTTGTAAAAAATATGTTACAGAACTGTAGGTTTTAATGTTTATGGAAGTGTGTTAACTGGTTGAGAGCATAGTTTAGAAAATATCTCCAGATAAGTTTAATTTTGTATAAATGTTTTAAACAGTTGGTTATACAAGGTACATGTTTCTTATCCCCCTCTTATTTCCATACATTTCTGTTGTACAGTTTGTTTGTTTTTATCATACAATACTATCACATTTTAACTTGGAAATTTGTGGTATTAAATCTAAAGGTCTTGCTTTTAACTGTGAATGTTTTCTTATAACATACTCATTCATCAATAATTTCAGTTAGAGCTTTTGTCTGCTTGAGTGTTCAGCTTATCTAATTTGGATGTCATTTGGCCTTAAAAAGATTCTCAGTAGTAGCAAGCTAATGGGATGCTATTCATTCCATTTAAATTTGTGATTTTTTTGAAATAGGTACTTTAAACCAATAAGATTTTTTTCTTCATGTATGATCTGGGTGTTTGTAGAATGTGGCTTTCTGAACAGCTGTCATAAGCCTCCGAGGAAGGAGTCGGTTGGTTCAAAGGCTTAGACATTTTTTTTCTTTTTGTAACATCTGTGTTGGTCCAGTAAAGGGTATCAAACCATTTGCTTCTGGATCTGGCCAAAACTAGTTTTAGTATGTATAAAATTATTTGTAACAATTACAAAAGCTAAACAAAATGGTAATATTAAATGCACACTGAAAAGAGAAAATAGAGTTAGGATTAATGTTTCAACCATAGGGCTTCTTTGGAAATTATATAAAAGAGAAAAAAACAAAGTTAGTGTTGAGGTAAGGAGAAATAAGGGATGTACTATATATCTGAGGAAAGAAAATAAGGGAAGGCTCTAAGAGAAAAAAATGATAATAGGCCAAATAAGAAAATAATCTGGAAAATAAAAAGGTGATGATGGGAATGAAAAGGCATAGTATGAGTGAATGAGCTAAGGAGTCCTCCAGTGGTGACTAATTAATAGGGCCTAGTAAGAATGCTAAAGGTGATAAATGTGGAGGAAGGAGGCAGAGATATAAACAGGTGTGGAAAATAAAAATAGATGTGCACACATAGCTGGCATGCCCATGTGAGTATGCCCCCCACCACACACACACACACACACACACACACATTGGATGGATGGGTGCGCAGGCATACCCACACATGCAAATGTACCATGCATACCATTAGGGCCCTGGACAGAGGAAACTTTCCTAGTTTGGATGGATTTCCCAGATAATTGTTTAAAATATCCTTTGAGGAACTGACTATTTTCTTAAGAAAACTCTTCAATCTTGTCTAATCCTTTGCTGCTTCCTTACTTAACTGAAGCCTTTATTTAATTTATACTTATAAAAGATAAACATATTGAGCTTTGGTGGTAACATAGATCAGTATCATTAATGTGAACTACAACATTTTTGCTAAGATTTTGCCAACAACATTAAATGGAATAATACAAAGAATCATACATAAAGATCAGAAAGGCTTTGTTGATAGAATAGGGCTGGTGCAAAATTTTAGGTAAAAACTAAACATTATGGAAAAAGCATTATCTGCTCAATTTATTTTAATGACCTTAGATGCCAAATGGCATTTGATGGGGTTGGTTGATGCTTTTTGGTTTTTTAAGACTTTTTTCCTGCATTGCTGACCTGGAACTCTCTCAGGCATCCTCCACTCCCATGTGCTCTACCTCCCACCTGAAGCTTTCCTCCACCCCTGCTCCAGCCAGGCAGATCCTTCAGCTCTGCACCCCTGAGGTGGTGCCACCCTATCCTCCCAGGGCACTCTATCTAACAATCTAATGTGTCCAGCTGGGTAGTCAGCACAGATGGAAGGAGAAGCCCAGTGTTGGAGTGTGGCACAATGGGGCAGGGTGTTGACGCCTATCCTCGTCGATGGGGATTTTCACCTTTACATTGCCCCATGGGAGCATGGTGTGCAATGACGCATGTGCTTGGCTGCCCTGCTGGCATCTGCAATGCTTCACCCCTCTTGTCTGGCTGGTGTTCCTGCAATGCTCCCAATCTCTATCGGGGATTGCCAGGACACCAAGCAATACCTGGATCCCTTCCTGGGAGAGGAGAGCTGTCCACCAGATGCTCCATCTTCTCTCTCCCCACTAACCCTGGCTTCCTTCCCTGAGTCCATCACCCAACCTGGGTCACCGGGATGGTGTGAGGTGTGGTGTCCAGTGCCTCAACCCTTAGTGCCACCAGGCTGGCTGGGGTTGATTGATATTTTATTGGTAAAGTTTTAGAAAGGTTTTGATTTGGTCCTAACTTTTGTAAATGGTTGGGTGTGGTTTATAAGTGGTTTATAACACCCCAACTTCAAGAATTAAGACCAACTTTCAACTTTTCTGACCCTATATCTCTTAAAGAAGGCACAAGCCAAAGGTGCTCTCTCTCACCACTTCTCTTTTCATTATTCATGAAACCATTTGCACAGGTGGTAAGAAGTACAAATTAGGTTAAGGGGACAGAGGTACAAGGGGATGTACATGTCATTTGACTTTATGTGGACAGTGTGCTGGTTTACCTGAATAACACCACAGGATACATCTCCCGTTTGTTGATTTGGTCTGGAATTTCTCCTAGAGTTCTAGTTATAAGACACACTGAACAATAAAAGTAAATGGGCAAAGACAGGTACTTTACTGTTATTGTACATCCAGAGTTTTACTCCATAGCTTTTCTTATCCTTGTATTAAGTCTGTCAGCACCAAGTTTAGATACCTGGGTGCTGTTCTAACTCAGTGTCATATGGAACTCTTTAACATGAATTACTGTTCACTTACTGGATAAAAGATTTTTTTAGATTCTGAAAAATGAGCATTCTTACTTCTGACCATGATAAGCAGAGTAGATAATGTTACAATGAAAATAATCACCAAGTTGATATTCTTATTTTTTGAACATTATTCATCTACAGTACATAGAGAAACATGTCTTTGCAAAACGGGAGAAAAGAATCAAAAAAATTAATTTGGCAAAATCAAAAGCCTAGACTCACATTAGCCAAACTATATGTGTCAACTGAACATGCTGACCTGTGTCTACCAGATTTAGAATGGTACTATTTGGTAGCTCTTATTCAGTATAAAAACCACTGGTTTAATTCAGGAGAGGACTGACCTTTATGGGTGGTCATAGAGAGCAAGGCATCTCCATTAAAAAAGCTGGTGACACATTCAGGTGAATTTTAACAAAACATAATAGTTAGACACAGTTCCGCTTATATTTCCAATTAGTTCTGTATTTCACCTCCCCATTATTTATTACTGAGGTCATTTGTATGAAAACAGGATTTTTGCTCCTGAAGAGTTCATTTGAGGAGGCAGTATAGCGCAGTGGTCTAAGGCTTTGAGCTGCAAATTTAGTGATATCCAGCAGGCCAGACTTGGGTTTGAATCCCACAGCTTCCACTTGCATACTGTGTGACCCTGAGCAAGTCACTTAACCTCCTTGTGCTCCTAGGTCGCTCCTGTAAAAAAGCTTTCAGCTTAGTGTGCTATACCTGGTTAAACAACTAAATAAAAAAAAAAAATCTATTGCTGCTGCTTTATCCCTACCTGAGGTCATAGTGTACTGCTTATGACCTAACAGTTACTCCTATGGCAACAGTCTGTGATGTCACAACAAAGGATTATGGCATGAAGTAGGGAGTTAGTTACAGAGGCAGATGAACTCAAAATAAACTCTAAGGGACAATAATTATATATTCATACACATCTCCTTACTAAAAATCATGGGGAGAAGAAATATATAAAATATAAACTGAATGCAAACAGAGTTGTATCTACTGTAGTTATGTTTTTTAAAGTTTTCTTTCAGATGTCAGTAGCTCTTTAATGATCTTAGGTGCATTCTATTGGTGAAAATTGGTGATAATGGAATGTTGGCCTCCTGGTTTTAATTTTGTGTTTATTTAGGCTCCTGAGAAACTCATATTATCCTGAGTCATCAAACAGAAGTATCTCAATTCACCTCAATGCCACACAACACCAGAATTCCAACTATTAATAACAGTACCTTTATCTCCAATAGAAATAATCCTACTGGATAGACAATTTAATACACAATTAATTACTGAAAGATGTTGATGTATTAATTCAAGGAAACATATTTTGTTGGGGAAATTATATGAATCTTGGAAGAAAGACTTAGGTCCAGGTCTTTATGGACAGATTTGGGAAGGGGTAATATCTATAGTTTTTGAGGTCTCTAAAAGTAATAGACTTAAGCAGGTACAGTTATACACTTTTCACTGCACTCACTACACCATTGCAAAACACTACACATTTAATAGTATTATGACAAATGAGATATATGAATGAAGTGGGATCCATATTTTATGTTTATTACTTGACATCTTTTTGAAACTTCATTCTTTCTACAAAAGGATGTGCAGTGAGATTATATGTCCTTTTTGATTCAGGAATGTTATTATTTGGAAACAAATTTAAATATGATATTGAACATAGTAGAGAAAAGTTCTCATTTGCAAATTTTGCATTATGTAATGCTAAAAAGCTAATTCTTCTATGTTGGGAATATATTTTTAGACATCCCTCAAGTCACAGAAAAAACACGCATGAGGTGCATATTGGAACATGCATCTCCACACCCTAGCAATTTCCACACAGGGGCCACATTCATGAACACTGGCCCCCATGTGGCTCCCTTAAATTTCCCTTCCCCTCAGCATGCAGGTCCATAGCGGCAGGTGAGTGTAGAGTGCTGGATCCTGGTGGGCAGTCAATCAGCTGCCGTGGCAGGGACCTGCAGTAGATCTCTTGCATGCAATGGGAGACATGTTGCTTTCCAGTACGCAGAGCAATGACAATGTCAATGCGGGGGTGTATCCCATCCACCTGACCTCCATCCTCCTACTGTGCTCTGACAGCAGGAACAGCATTATTGGGGGGCTGATGCCCCCGCCATGTCCACCATGTCCAGAGGTAGCTTCCCCAGTGGGCACATAACTGAATGCTGTAGTTTACAACTGTCTTCCGGACATGGAGTTGTCAGCCCCCTTGCACAGCACTCCATGACTTCATGAATGCACGGAGTGTGGGCTCACCCCACCTGCAATGCCCCCAGAGCTCCATGATCGGCTGGGGGATCCAGTGCATTGGGGGCATATCCCCATTCTAAATAGGGTGGAGGGGATGCAGTGGGTGCAGGCAGCTGTGTGGTGGCTATGCACTCAAGTTACATGGTGCATAGCCACCAGTTCTTTAGTGAATAGAGCCCACTATGAATAGATGATTCACTCTTATGGTTGCTTGTCTTAACTTAAAAAGAATCTATTTTGGTTTGGAAGGAGGGTCATAAAATTCCATTTTATGTGGGATCCTTTTCTACTAAAGCTGACTCGTAATGGCAGCTGAAGTGAGCAGAAAAGCAAGGAAAGCTGCTGCTCAACATCAGCAGCAGCTGTGCTGGCCTCACATGCCCTGTATGTGCAGCAAGCATCAGACTAATCAGCCACATGCGAACACTTAACCAATTAACTCAACCTCCTCCAGGGCAGTCATCATCATCCTCAATGTGACAGCCAACAGTTAATTGCTATGAAGCTACAATATGCATTTCAGTTGATATGGGGAGAAATCACTGATGTGGAATGTTTATAAAATAAGCCCAAAGATGGAACTATCATTAATCACATCAAGAAGACCTACATAATCTCACCTTCGATTACATGTTCTTTAGGTCAGATTTGGAATTATATTTAAGTGGGCCATTATGTTGAAGTGGATTAAGCCCACTCCCTCACAACAAATGTCTAAAAAAAGATACTGCTAGTTACAGGACAAGACCCCTCCTGTGGATCCCCAGGATTTTATTGGAATACTACATTGCAGCAGGGTGAGTAAAGGAAAGATTAGAAAGAAGGCCAGTGATAGTTATGCTTACATGTCAGAGTATCTATATGAATCTATGTAGCAAGATTTACTTATGTATGTATCACAGATATCAATTTTGGAAATTCTATGTATTGTAACCATGTTATCTACAGCTTTTTTTGATATCATGACTTTATGTGAGTTTCACTATCTGAATTTGATTCTTTATTACATCACTTTTTCACGTGATGCATTCTCTGATGAATATTTTTTTCTCCAATTGTTTAACCAGATGAGACACATTAAGTTGAAAGCTTGTTTACCGGTGCAACCTGGGAGCACAGGGAAGTTAAGGGATTTGTTCAGGGTCACAGAGTATGCAAGTGGGGGCTGTGGGATTCAAACCCAGGTCTCCAGATTTGCAGCTCAGAGCCTTAAACCACTGTGCTATACTGCCTCCCCATGGATGTGACTATAAATTAATTATGAGTACATCTTGTCTCCACCTCCTGACAAAGTCTGTTTAGGTGAAGCGCTGAGGCTGTTACTCCCGTTGGTGATTGTGGTACACTGTTTACACAGCATTTAAACTGCTACAATAAACAAGCTGCTAAAACTGTTTTCTGTTTTCTAAATAAAAGTCATTGGCAGCTAATGCAGCAGAGTGCAGACTGGTTCTTATGCACTCTCCATGGGAGTGCAGCAAATTCTGGATTTAACAAGTACCTCCATGGTAGAACAGCGGATGCAAAAGGGGGTCTGTGCACAACAGCTGGGGGGGGCACCCAGTAGTAATCCTATAGAGTCAAAATTGTGAGCACTTAAAGGAGACACCCTGATCCACATTGTAGAATACAGATCAAAATTTGTTAAAGTAGCAAAACAAATAACACAATCCAAGGTATGTGAGAGTAAGCCAGCATGCCAAACTTTCTCACCAGCGCTTTGGGTCATGAGACCTTCCTCATCATGTTATTTTTTTTGTTAAATTAATAAATTTTGATTTGTATTCTTCAATATGGATCAGAGTGTCTCCTTTGAGTGTGCACAGCTTTGGCGCTATAATTTTGGATTTAAACACATCTAACCTGGGTAACCGACCCTGCTAGCAGCAGTTCCCTGAAGCTTTACTGTAGCACTGCTGTAACACATCAGTGTGTACAATGACTTCTTGCAGTCATAGGCTGCATGTATGGCCTATGAGTTGAGTGAGCAATTTATCTACAGTATTTAGTTTTTGTTGACCAGGTAAGTGCACTAGGCATACAAGTGCCTATTTACAGGCTTGACATGGGCGATTACATACATGAACTGTATTACAAAGAATAGTACAAGGCTATAACAATTCAGGCAAAGTAAGTCAGTGTACAATACAACATACATGTGGGAAAACATCTAGGGAAAGTTACTTAAGCTTGGCTAATGAGGCAAGAAAGAAAGTCTGGTGAGTTAAGGCACAAAAGGAGCTACAGATAGCTGAAGGAATTAAAGGAGTAGTCCACCCAGAATTTGCAAAAAAAACATACAGTATCTTATGCAGAGTGTTTTGATATGTATGTTAAGTCCTAGTGTGTCCTTTCATCTGTCTGCTGTTAGATGTTTTTCCTAAATTAGCCTGCTAGCTGTATGGTAGTTTTATGACCCCGGGGATCTCCATCACAAATAGGTTTATTTGCTTTCTTTCTCCTATGATGCATCCTGTCTCATGTGACAGTGATGTGGCTAGACCCTTAGATTTAGCATATGCACTGCTTTAAAATCAGTTTAAAATCAGTTCACAACAGCAGAACTTTGTAACTGTTCTTATCCAGGGAGCACAAATGGCAAAAGTTACAGTTTAGCAGATACCTGAGAGCTAGCTAACTGGGGTTTCTGTAAGAAAACAGCTGCCCAGGAAATTACAGACCAGTCAGCAAGACCTCAATCATGTGCAGGTTCATGGAGACAATACTTAAATAAATGTTGGTAGAATATCTTGAGAAGCATGGTCTCCAGGATGCAAGACAACATGGGTTCATGGTGGGCAGGAGGAGATTGTGTTAAACAAATCTGCTTGACTTCTTTGACTGGGTCACTAAGACAATAGAAACTTGCCAAGCGATAGACATCCTCTATCTGAATTTCAGCAAGGCCTTTGACTCTGTGCCCACAAAAGGTTAATCAGGAAGTTGGCAGATCTCGAGGTTGGGGATAAGATGGCCGGATGGGTGGAAAACTGTCTGAGGGACATAACCCAGAAGGTGATTGTGGAGGGAAGAGTTATCTGGCACCAGAGAGAGATCATCAGTGGGATCCTGCTTGGCTCAGTGCTGAGGGCAGTGTTTCTCAATGACTTTGCGGATGACATTAAGGCAAAATGTGCCTATTCTAGGATGACTCCAAGCTCTGTGGGAGAGTGGACACAGCTGAAGGGATACAGGACCTACAGGATGATCATGAAGAGCTGGGGAGGTGGTCTGGGATATAGAAGTTTGGCTTCAATGCCAAGAAATGTAAAGTTATGCACAATGGAGCCAAGGATCCCAGGATGGCGTACTATCTGGGTGGAGTCCAAGTATCTACATCAAAGGAGGAGAAGGACCTGGGAGTGATGATCATTAATGACCTAAAGCACTCCACACAGTGCAAGAAAGCAGCAGTAAGAGCAAGCAAGATGCTGGAATGCATAACTAGAGGAATCAGTAGTAGGAGAGAGGAGGTTATACTATGCTTGTGCAGCTCACTGGTAAGGCCACATCTAGAGTATGGAGTTCAGTACTGGTGTCCCCATCTCAGAAAGGACATTAACCTACTGAAGAAAGTTCAGAGGAGAGCTACAAAGATGATAATGGGTCAGTAGGGTAAGGCATATGAAGAGAGATTGAGGGCACTGAACAAAAACTTCCTTGAGAACAGAAGAGAGAGGGCACATGATTGGGACCCTTAAGTATTAGAAAGGGATAAGTAAGGTGGATAAGGAAGGTCTCTTTAAGCTGAATGGCAACCATAACATGAAGGGACACAGTTTAAAGCTGGGGGAAGGTTTAGGAGAGAGATCAGAAAGTACTTCTTCACAGAGACAGTGATGTACCCATGGAATGCACTGCAGGAAAAGGTGGTATTTGTTGGAGACAATGGGCAGCTTTAAAAGTGTCTGGGATAGGCATAGGGTGAAGGTAAGGATCATGGGTAGGGAGGATGGGAGGACTAGGGAGGGAGGCAGGGACAATAGTTCAATCTGTGGACCATGCAATATGAGCACACTACATAGACCACATGGCCTTCTTCTGCTGGCTTCTTTGTATGTTCATGTGTTCATATGACAAGGAGAGATAAGATACATTAGAAAGATAAGCAGCCACTACCTAAGTGTACAAAACTGAGTTAGTTATCATGATTAAAAGACACAAAAAGCACCAAACTTTGATTAATATGAATCAGGGGTAGGAATACTTAAACACTTCTAGTAGGTATTCACAGTACCTACTGCGAAATGAGGATGAGAAAAGACTTTGTCGAATCTTAACTGGAATGGAGATTCAACAAAGTAGGTGTAGCGTAGGCAAAAGAAGATTCTCCCCAGTCCTAGTTTTAAGTTTCAGGGCCTCAAATGGGGCATTTACTCCAAGCCTTAAAGGATATACAGTATACTGAAACATAGAAACACAGAAACATAGACCTTGATGGCAGATAAGGAACAATTGGATAAGTTGCAGATCCTAGTTAACCAACAGCCTAGTACAGCCTACCCCCCACTAGAATTGTCTTATGTCTGTTCCATGCAATCTTGAATTTCCCCACAGTTTTTGACCCCACAACCTCCTCTGGAAGGCCGCTCCATGCATCCACCACCTTCTATGTCAAAAAAAATTTCCTTACTTGGCCCCTGAGCCATCCCCGCTCTGTCTTCAAATTCTGCCCCTTTGTTATAGCACATCTTTTTGTCTGAAAGGTGCTACCCACTTGGACTTTTGATTCCCTTGAGGTACTTGAAAGTTTCTATCATGTCCCCCTTCTGCCTCCTTTCCTTAAGGGTATACATATTAAGCTCCTTTGGTCTCTTTTCATATGTCTTCTGGTGCAGACCCAACACCATTTTAGTTTCCCTCCTCTGGACTGCCTCCATTTTGTCTATGTCCTGGCAGAGACGGGGTCTCCAGAACTGCACACAGTACTCCAGATGGGGTTTCACCAACTGTCTGTACAGATTGATAACTGTTTTCTACTGGTGATGCCTCTCCCTATGCATCCAAGTATCCTCTCAGCCCTTCTTACTGCTTTCTCACATTGCTTGCCTTACCTTTAGGTCATCTGATATGACTAACCCCAGGTCACTTTCTATTTTTGTTGTTGTTAGTACCCCCATTATGTACTCTTCCTCTAGGTTTTTGTTTCCCATGTGCATCACTTTGCCCTTCTTTGCATTGAATGTAAGCTAATATACTTTTGACCATTCTTCCAACCTTGCCAAGTCCCTTCTCATCCTTTCTACCCCTCCTTGTGTATCAACCCTGTTGCAGATCTTTGTGTTGTCTGTGGTACCCCATGAGTAATCCACCCCTTTCTTCAGAGTAGATTCCACTTACTATTACCCTCTGCTTCCTGCTGTTCAGCCAATTTTTTACCCACACTACCACACTGGGACCCATTCCCATGAAGGCTAACTTGTTTATTAGTCTTTTGTATAGGACCGTGTCAAATGCCTTGCTAAAATCTAGGTAGGCCATGTCCACACCCCCTCCCTGATGTATTACTTTGGTCAACTAGTCAAAGGAAATCTATTAGATTCATCTGACATAACCTTCCTACTGTGTGCAGGGCTAAGAAGGATGATAATGGATAGCAGCATGCAATTCTGAAGGAGATCATTATGCTGGATGGGGGAAGCCAGCTATGTCTGACATAGAGGGGTAGTAGTGTATCAGTTTGTCCTATGGCATTGCAAAATGACAGATGCTGTTGTAGGCTACTTCCCTTCTAAGGAGGTAGTATAGTGCAGTGGTTTAAGGTACTGAGCTGCAAATCTGGAGACCTGGGTTTGAATCCCACAGCCCACTCTTGCATATACTGTGTGACCCTGAACAAGTTACTTAGTGTGTCACTCCTGGTGAAACAATTGAAAAAAAAAAATAAGACAGTGTTTTTATGTTGGCTCACACGTGCGTGCCAGCCAACATATTGCATTAGTAGCAGATTTGGAGGTGCGGACACTGTGGACAAATGCAGGCCAGGCATCAGTAGGTACGTCCCTCATTCCCCAATAAGCCAGCATGCAGATGCCACACCAGCAATACTTAATGAGGTGAGCACATCTAAGAAAAGGTCCACTGCAATGAGAGCCAAGCTCGTCATGTAGCAGCACCAGAACACACCTTCCGATGTGCCCTTCCAGGTGAAAGAAGTCTGATAAACATGGTGGCAGTAACTGCCACCACCTGCCTCAATGCTGACTTCAAGGGGTGCCCAATCCCCCTGTCGGCATGCCCTGACCCAGTTCATGTGCTGACGGGGAGCCCACTCCCCGTTGGCATAAAGAACCCCCTCCCATTTCAGTTCTGTGCTGAGGGGGTGCCCAATCCCCCTCGGCATCATGCACCCCAACAGTCTTTCTTTGCCGACATGGGGCCCAGTCCCCATCGGCTTCAGTCCCCAGTTTAATTTGCTGATGGGGGAGCCCACTCCCTGTTGGCATAATGCTCCCCCATTGTATGCCAAGGAGGGTGCCCAATCCCCCTCTGTTCTTGCCCCCCCTTCAGTATGTGCTGACTGGGGTGTCCAATCCCCTGTCGGCTACAGCACACACACCCAAAACACTCAGGTGGCATGCTGGGAGCCCACCCCAGCATGCTAAATGCCCCTGAAAAAGAAATCCTGCAATGTGTTTTTTTTTTTAGTTATTTACCTGTAAAACAGAAAACGGTCCCTCACAGTCTGTTCTGCTCTCTCCCCCAACCCGTGCCCACCCTCTGCGTACCCTGCCTGCCCACATCCAGTCCTCACCCAATACTTGCCTCCAGAGCATGGCGCAATGATCTTTGGTGGACCAGGAACACATCTACACTCTTCAAAGGTGGCCGTGAACTGAAGAAATGCTGGTGAGCT
Organism: Neoceratodus forsteri; assembly: GCA_016271365.2. Classification (NCBI taxonomy): domain Eukaryota; kingdom Metazoa; phylum Chordata; order Ceratodontiformes; family Ceratodontidae; genus Neoceratodus; species Neoceratodus forsteri. Next base: position 999,671,845 of record CM028133.1, read on the forward strand.
GTATAATGGCATAGTTTTTTTTCAACTTTGGTGCATATCTCGGCCATTTTGGGGAATTTTGTCACCAAAGTTTCAACATGGGGTTATTGGGACCCCCCCCCCCATGAATTCAGTCACTGTCATGGTGTTATTCAGTCCTGAAAGGTGATTTCGTGGTCACTGTGCGGAATCACCTTTTGGGACAAAATAATGAAACAACTCTGCCACTGTTCATGAGGGGGGCTCTCCAAAAGTCTATGTTGCAAATTTGGAGAAAAAAAATCCAAAAAATGGCTGTTTTACAAGTGTGCATTGTGCAGTTTCCATGCATAACTTTGTGAATTTGTAATATTTTCACTCCAGATGTACAAAATTGCCATTTTGTCACACCTCCTTATGAACAGTACAGATGTCATTTTACATATCCCAGTCGAAATGCGTTTTCGCACGTCCAGTGCAGAACAGCTCAGTCGCTGTGCAAAATCAGTTTTCAGGACAGTTTGAAAAAATGACAGTGACACTGTTCATGAGTAGAGGTCCTAAATTACCTATGTTGAAAATTTGATGACAAAAGTCTGTAAAATGACTGTGTTACAAGTGTGTGTTGTGCAGTTTCCACGCACCCTTGTAACTTCATAAATCTGCAATATTTTCATGCCACATTTTCAACACTGGCAGTTTTTCACACCTCGTTATGAACAGTACTGCTGTCATTTTTCACATCCTGCCCAAAATGTGTTTTTGCCCCTATGGCGCACAATGGCTTGGTCAGTGTCAGAAATCAACTTTTGGGACAGACTAACAAAATCACAGTGCCACTGTTCATGAGGGGAGGTCCCAAAATGCCAATGTTGAAAATGTGTTTAAAAAAATCCCCAAAATAATTGGGTTACGGACGTGTGTTGTGCAGTTTCTATGCATGCTCATGACTTCACCAATTTTTCATGTTTTCACTCCAGATTTTCAGTGTTGCCATTTTTTTATAACTCCTCAAGAACAATATGGTTGTCATTTTTCACATCCAGCCCAAAATGTGTTTTCATACCTGTGGTACCAAATGGCGCAGTCGCTGTGCAAAATCACCTTTTAGCTTACAAACTGATAGTGCCGCTCTTCATGAGGTGGGGGCACAAAAAACCCATGTTGAAAATTTGGACTGAAAATACCAAACGTGTCAGGGTTTCCAGCTGTAACTCTTCACCCTATACAGACTGACAGGCATCAGGGGTGTGACTTGTGAACATTGGCTGTACTGCTCATGCCATTCCACCCCCAGCCCCCAACCTGCAGCCAGTGACAGGCATTGAGGTGTGCCTTGGAGTGTTTGGCCCCATAGTTCACCCCATTCTTCTATACTGCACCCACCTCAGTGTATTCCCTTATGGAATGAGGTAACTATAAGGCCCAAAGACACCAAAGCACACCATGACACTTGTCAGTGTCTATAGAGTAGGGTGAGGTACAATGGCAAGAGCGTTATAGCTGATGACCCAAAGGCACACCCCAACACCTGTAAATCTCTGCAGGGTGGGGGTGGGCTTGGCATCAGTTCAATACTGCCATTCCTATTATGCGTCTCTAACTCCTGCACTACCAATGCCAATGCCAGCGAGACAACATTCGGCATTGACAAATGTTTGTTTTGTTCAGCTATAAAAACAGGAACACTATAAAGAAGTTTAGGTAGGAGCATGCCTCTGGCAATAGTTAGTCTAACTTGCAGGGTCAGGTTATTGTCGACTTTGAAGGAGACACCCAGCATGGAGTTGACTGTTTTGGAGATACCCATCATGTATGACATGTAATCTAGTGCCAACAATAATGTGGAGGAGAGTTACTGACAGGTAACCTAGCTTTGATTTGAAAACAGGGTGAGGAAAAGGAGAGAGCTATTTACTGCAAGATGTAAAATAATTATTAAGAAGAAAAGTAATATGCTTTTTTTATTTACCAAGAACAGCTATCAACTGTACCACCATTTCCTCTTATGCACACCTGTTTTTCACGGAATGGCAGGGCACATGTTATCTGCAGTTACTATGTAGTACCTACACTGTTTGAAAACTGTTAAAGTGACTTGTGACAAACAGTGAAATGTATTACACAACAAATAACCCTCTATAAATTGGAGTCTGCATAAATGGGATAAGATGGCCATTCATCATGATACAGTATAACAGATGAAAAAAATGCATCTTATAACACTAATGTGCAGGAGCTAAATGTAAATGTGTACGTGTGACCTCCTGCAACTGTCAAAAATGCACAAAACTCAAGTTACTATGTAAGCAATAATACTTGACTTGGTGGACATTATTGGGATATAACAGACCACCCTGGGGTAGTGAGGCCCAATGCCACAAGCAGAGGGCTTTATAGCCCCTGTAAGGTCTGCTATAGCCCAGTAACACCCACCCTGGAGGGTATTATTGCTCTTAGAAAATGGGTCAGTGTATTATATATGTTAGAAAACAAATTTCTGTGTTTAAATATTAAAGCTATTAGTGTGTCATTTATTTTGTAACATATAATAGTTTCTCCACCTGAATTGCAATGTGGGATTTCTTTTTTGAGCAAAGGACTTTTGTCCAACTGGAGCATCTGCAGTTCCCAGTTTGGATGTGGTTGTCATGGTAACCCTCCACTCAGGTTTCATTAAGTTTTTACTTACTTAAATTTGTTTACTACCCCCACTTCAGTGGCAATCTACTTACTATTATAAAGCTTACAGTTTTTGGTTTTTTTTTTAACAGAGGCAGATGTTGTCATGGTGACAGGGAAAGTCAATAAATAAGTGTCAGCATGGTCAGCAGACTGATTGAAATTCCATTGGTGACTCAGTTAGAAGTGGAGCAGAATTGTGAGGTAATATGGTCCATGAGGCAGGAAAAAAATTTTTATTTAAAGAAAAAACAGACTCACTAGTCTGTTTCTGCTGCTGTTTGTGTTTTGGGCAAGCATAGGTACAACAAATGTGACCTGGGTTATGTCGGAGTAGCACCGAGCACTTGATGTGCCAGCATTACTACTAGTTAGAAAACCTGTTTTTTTCTTTTTTACAATAAAAATCCTTGACAAAATGCTTTCATTCCATGATGGACTCAATCACTCAGTGAGTAGTTTTGAGCAGGGCTGGTGGGGAGGAGGGAGTCACTTGCTTATTGAGTGGGGGAAAAATGGTGGCTGACAACTTTTAAACTTCAAGGTAGCCCAAGGATACCCTACATGATGGGGCACCCTGAAGTGGCACTCATTATTTAGCGGGCATTACTGAAAATAAATGCATGGCTGGGTAGGCTTTTAGCCAATCAGCATGCATTGTTTTTCATGCCCATTTTCTAAACTGGAATGCTGGAGAAAGCTTTAAGTGAGGCCATGGTGGTAACCCTGTAATTACTTAATTACTAATGTACCCTGTAATTACTTAATTACTAAAAGTTAATATTCTTCAGGTGAAGCTACCTCTGGCTGAAAGCTGCAATACTGAACTTAGGATCTGCAAGAAAGCAAGTCATGCTCACAACAGAGAGAGGTGGACCTTATTTTACAATTTACAGTTGTTCTTTGGCTTGTAGCAGATTCATCAGAAAAGCTAATATTCTTCAGGTGGAGGCTACTTTTAACTGGAAGGTGAAATAAGGAACTTAGAATTCTCAGGAAAAACAGTCTTGCTCTCAGGAGAGGGAGGTGTACCTTACTTTACTTGTTACAATTGTTATTATTGTTTTCAGTGTAGGGACTTGCAATACTGCTTTGCAGATTGGGAGTTTAAACCCAGAGGGATTGAGATACTGTTTACTGTGTCTGTCCTTGTGTGCAGCTGACTTGTTTTGGGGCTGATTCCTTTCAGAGCACAAATCACCAGGCTGTATTGGGGCTGGGGAGGTTTACCTGTGTCTGACTCGAATGTTTGGATTTTTCTCTGTTTGATTAGCAAGGTATTTTCTCTGTCAAATTGTTGTGTAGGGTATCTTGCTGGTAGGAATGTAAACACTCATCCAAGTGGTGGGTCAGAGCTTTTAGCTGATTGTTTTGTGAGGGCACAGTTTAGGCCCAAAACCCACCCACCCATCACCCACCACCCGATAACATTTCCTTTATACCTGGTGTTCTAACATTATTTCCTCAAGGGGCAAGGTGCATAACACTGTCATATCCTTTCTAGCACATTGCACTGACAATATAAGCATACACATTGTATTATATATATATATATATATATATATATATATATATATATATATATATATATATATATATTTATAAAAACAGTCACATAAAAAAAATTAAACAGGATAAACAAGAAGGCAGACAGACATGTGGGGAGTAGTGCAATATAATGGCTGTGGGGCAGCAGTCTTCCTGGAGTTTTTCAGGAGGGTGAGATGCTGCCCTCTTTGCAGACAACTCTTTGCCCTGAGGGAGGAGGTTGCCCAACTTCAGGCCACACTGGACAGTAGTAAGGGAACCTCCCCTATCCAGGGAACACCAGAGCCACCACCACTACCTCAGAGGTTGCGAAGAAAGCACAGCAGTTGGGCCACAGTGGGCTCAGGAAGGGTGAGGGTGGTGGAACAAAGGCACACCCAGTCAATTGTACCACTCCACAATCCATACACCATTCTAATGGAGCATAGTTCCCCTATGGATGAATCCACAGAGGAGACTAAGGAGGTTGTGGACAACTGTCACAAGGGAGCCCCACAGGAAGGAGGCAGAGGACACCACAGGGAAAAGAAGCAGTGCCTGGTGGGGAACTCAATCATTAGGGGGATAGAACTGGAGGGAGCAGGGAAAACTGAAGTAAGGTGCTTGCCTGGTGCCATGGCTTGGAGGGACAGGAAGCGCATCCTCAAGATCACGAGAACAGCGGCACAGGAGACTGATCTGGACATCGGTGTCCACCTAAGGACAAATAACTTGACTCAACATGAGATTAGAGCAGTGCAGGAGGAGTTTGTAAAGTGGGAAGAGGCCTAAGGCAAGTAGCATATGCAGTATCTTTCTCGGAGGTGCTGCCTGTCTCTGGCAAGGGTGAGGTGAGGGTACTTCACACCATTCAATTCAATGGATGGTTAAAAATATGGTGCACAGCACAGGGGTTTGGCTTCACTGGGGACTGGGGTTGCACCTGGAGGGATACCAGCCTATACTGGCAGGATGGTCTGCATCTGTCCAGGAAGGGAACAAGTCTTCTGGGCAATCGGTTTAAATGATTCATTGGCAAGCTTTTAAACTAGTCAAGGGGAGGAGGCACTGATAAGCAGCAGGGAATTCCCAGCCTCCCCCTACAAAACAGGGTACTAAATGAGGGAAAGACCGAGGTACAAAGGTCAGTAGGAAGCAGGAATGGAGAAAGCAAAGTCAATGAGGACAGGGATAGTGCTACAAGAGGTAAAGCCATCAAAAAATGGAGAGCATTGAGTACTAATGCCTGTAGTCTGGGTAACAAGCTTCCTGAATTAGTGGCCTTGATGGAGGAGGAACATCTGGATATCTTGGCAGTCACAGAAACATGGTAGACACAGAACCATGACTGGGATGTAAACATACCAGGATACACTATCTACAGGAGGGACAGGGAGGGTAAAAGAGGAGGAGGAGTAGCTCTCTACAAAAAGGGAAGGAATCAAAGCTACAGAACAAAATGGTAAACAGGGAGGAGAGGAAGCACTGTGGGTCAATTTGGAGACAGGCATTGGCACCACAATCCGCACAGGGGTTGTATACAGACCCCCATCTCAGGGGGAGGACATGGACAATGAAATGATAGGAAGTATCCTTAGAATGGCAGTAAAAGGGGAGATATTGCTGATGGGGGATCTGACTATGCCAGTTGTTAATTGGAGTACATTTGCAGCAGCCACTTCTAAGAGTGCGGTCATTCTAGATGCCCTTCAGGGGGCATGCCGTAGACAACTAGTATTGGAACCCACTCAAGAGGGAGCAATCTTAGACCTGGTACTGTCAAGTGGAGATGGTTAGAGGATTACAGATTTAGAAGTGTGTAGCCATCTGGGAAGTAGTGACCATTGAACAGTATGGTTCACAATAAACACAGCAGTAGAGTCAAGCCATACAAAGGCAAAAGGTACTGGACTTCAGGAGGGCTGACTTTGCTAAAAATGGGTGAGTGCCTAAGGAATGCACTAGCAAATGGGCAGGATGGAGGGGTGGAAGAACAATGGGGAATAATCAAAACTGCCATCACAGAGGCAACAAGTGTTTGTGTGACGCAAATAAACAAAACAAAACGATGTAAGAAACCACTATGGTTCTCAAAGGAGGTGGCAGGGAAGGTTAGGGAGAAAACGAAAACATTCAGGAAGTACAAGGAATCACAGAAGGAGCAGGACAGAGAATTGTAACAATTAAAGCAAAAGGAAGCTGTGAAGGCAATCAGAACAGCAAAGGCCCAAACCGAGGAAAAGGTAGCCAACACAGTTAAGAAGGCGTATAAAAACTTTTATAGGTACATCAGGGAGTGAAGGAAGACCAAGGGAGGGATAGTGAGGCTTAATAAAGGGAAGGGGGAGGGCAGAGGGTGACTGTGAAAAGGCAGAAATACTAAACAAATCTTTTTGCTCAGTATTCACAAATAAAGAGGGGGAGGTACTTAAACCAAATAATAGAAACACCCTGGATATAGAAGTTGATAACAGCCCATTTACAGAAGAAAGGGTTCTGAAAGAACTCTTAAAACTGAAGGTGGACAAAGCAATGGGGCCGGATGGGATTCATCCCTGAATTCTAAAACAACTAAGGGTAGAACTAGTGACACCACTGACTAGCATCTTTAAAAATCATGGGAGGATAGGGTGGTACCTGAGGACTGGAGGAGGGCAGATGTGATTCCACTTCACAAAAGTGGGAGCAGGGCAGAAGCAGGCAACTACAAACCTGTTAGTTAAATCTCAATGATATGGAAAATGATGGAATCACTTCTGAAGGAAAGAATTGTCGAGTACCTAGAGGCTAGAGGGGCACAAGGCCCAAGACAGCATGGTTTCACAGCAGGAAGGTCATGTCAGATGAATCTAATCGATTTCTTTGAGTAGGTGACCAAAGTAGTAGATCAGGGAGGGGCTGTGGACATGGACCACCTAGACTTTATCAAGGCATTTAACACAGTCCCACACAAAAGATTAATATACAAGTTAGCCAGCCTGGGATTGGGTCCCAAGATGGTAGCCTGGGTAAAGAATTGGCTGGAGAACAGGACACAGAAGGTAATAGTAAATGGAGTCCACTCTGAAGAAAGGGGGGTTACTAGTGGGGTACCATAGGGTTCCATACTAGGAATGGTCCTCTTCAACGTCTTTATAAGTGACATTGTAGAGGGACTGGAAGGAAACGTATGTCTCTTTGCAGATGACACAAAGATCTGCAACAGAGTTGATACACAAGGTGGGGTGGAAAGGATGAGAAGGGACTTGGCAAGGTTGGAAGAATGGTCAAATGTATGGCAGCTTAGATGCAATGCTAAGAAGTAAAAGGTATTGCACCTGGGAAACAAAAACCCAGGGGAAGAGTACACAATGGGGGGTGAGATACTAACAACAACAAAAATGGAAAGGGACCTGAGGGTAGTTATATGAGATGACCTAAAGGTGGGCAAGCAATGTGAGAGGTCAGTAAGGAGGGCTGGGGGAATACTGGGATGCGTAGGGAGAAGCATCACCAGTAGAAAATGAGAAGTTGTTATCCCTCTGTACAGACAGCTGGTGAGACCCCATCTGGAGTACTGCGTGCAGTTCTGGAGACCCAGTCTCTGCAAAGACATAAACAGGATGGAGGCAGTCCAGAACAGGGCAACTCAAATGGTACAGGGTCTGCACCGGAAGTCATATGAAGAGAGACTTAAGGAGCTTAATATGTATAGCCTCGAGAAAAGGAGGAAGAGGGGGGGACGTGATAGAAACTTTCAAGTACCTCAAGGGAATCAACAAAGTCCAAGAGGGTAGCATCTTTCAGAAAAAGAGGTGTGCAAGAACAAGGAGGAACAATTTGATGATGGGGGGGGCAGCTCAAAGGTGATGTAAGGAAGTATTTTTTCACAGAGAGGGTTGTGGATGCATGGAACGGCCTTCCTGAGGAGGTTGTGGAGTCAAAAACAGTGGTGGAATTCAAGCATGCATGGGACAGTCATAAGGCAATTCTATGGGGTGGGGTAGGAAGAAGTAGGCTGTTGGTTAACTAGGATCTGCAGCTTATCCATTAGGTAGGGAAATGGGTAGACTGGGTGGGCCAAGCACGGTCCTTATCTACCATCAAATTCTATGTTTCTATGTACCGCAACATGTTTAAATCATTACTATTTATAAATAGAAAACATGCTGTAGCTGTATTTGTATTTGAATTTCCTGCTGCCAGATACACTGCATCTTAAAACATGAGCAGCTTCTTTAGCACTTTGTATGTAGTACTGTATTTGGGATATTTTCATTCGGCATAGAGAAACCCTTCTAAGTCTTATAAGAAATTGCAAGTCATACAGATGCCCACTATAAGATGGTTTTCTGGATTTATAAACTATCCAGCTGACTTAAGAAATATTTCTGGTACATTCTGACCAACTGTGCCTGATAGGTTGCCATAAAGCTGGTCTAACCTTAAAACACAATTTGCCATGATTTTTGATACTTTAGGAACTAGTTGCATCAAATAAAGTGATGTCTTCATCCCTATTCAGACAGAGTCTGCTGAAAATCCCACCAAGGACCCAATATTCTAAACTTTGCTTGGGGCAAAATTAGCACTGCCTGGCAGGCAAATTAGCCCACAGCTAATAGTACCCAATATTCAAAGGAATAGCCCAGGTGCAAACACTGCTGAATAAGGCAGGCAAACAAAGGTGGACAAGCATGGCTGTGAGTGCAGTACAAAGATGGCCCAGCAAAGAAGACAGCTCTGAATATAACAACTGGGCAGTGCAAACAGCAACAGTAGCTCAGTGCACACAGAAGTGCTGTCAGGTACAGGTGAACTACATTGCCTCTATGGGCACTTGCAACGAAGTGGTGCACAACAACTGCAAATGACAGTGCAGGCAAAATACTGAAGAGTCGCACTAAAGCAGATGCATTTGCCCAGGGCAAACACATTAGCCAAGGGCAAACATGTTTGCCTGGGGCAAAACTTTGCAACATTCAAAACATATATGCAACTGAGCCAGCTTAGGCATTCTGAGGGCAAACAACCAAATAAGCATGTCATTATGGCCTGATTTGCATGCATTTCCATATGAAGATTGCCCAAGCTATTTCAGGGTGTACACAGCACCACCTGAATGTCAGATTGGAACTACAAGTCAGTAGCTGCAGGCTGGGTTTGTACACAGTAGTACAGACTATTGTGTCCCAGGGGACAAGCACCACAGGTTCAGGTGGTTGTGCTGCATGCCATAGACATATTGTTGTTTCTGCCACAGTGTCTATTGTATGATACAGTACCGTAGATAGTCAGTGTTGAAAGGGACACGTCTATGCATTCTGTATGGCAGGTAACATTAAATGCTGCCATCTATGCATAGACAGACCCAGATGGCAGGTGTGTACTAATGGTGGACAACACTGTCATAGTGTACTGTGACCCACATATGCTGTGCCAGTGGCATGGGATCCTCACAGTACCACACACATGGGTGGCTGTGTGTGGCAGAGTGCATGTACGGGTGTGTGTGTGGTATGTACCATAAGGGGCAGACACATGACATCATACAGGCCCAATGATTTCAGGGACATTCCTGTCACTGGAACATGTGCACTGTGTGGATGATCCCAGCAGTGTGGCACCACCTACTATGTGGTGTATTCCAGGCACATGTACACCCTCCCTGCACCACCCCTCCTCCTCCTCTCACCACCCTCCCTCCCCTCAGTGCAGCGTGTATGTGCTTTATTGTGTTGGTGTACCCACTATGGAGGGATTAGGAGGGTGTGCTGCTTGTACGCACCAACAGGGTGTACACTGGGTACTAGGCCACACTCAACTGCCTGGCAGAGTTGGGACTGGTACCAGATGAAGGTGTCATGGGCACTGCCAGGGTACCATGCTAGGACTCTTGGCCGGTACCACTGGTTTACAGCATATCTCTTTCCTGACATATTGAGTGGCCTAGGGTGGCCTTCTGCCCTCTCTTCCTGGCCAGTGACCGCAGTTATCAGGTGCACAATGATGCTGTTGTTGCCTACAGCCCTATTGCCTGTTACTGCTGTGTCCATGCCCCTCATCCATGTTTTGCCCAGAGTTGAGACTACCTTTTTCTGGGCAGTAACTTGTCTCATGCTAACTCACATTGCTCAGCACTAATGTGCTGAATATAGCATAGTACCCATATTCATGTGCATGCCCCCTCTCTTTGCCCAATGCATACATTATTATTTTTCATTGGACAATTCCAATTTGCCCATGCTAACCGGGCTTTTGAAAATAGCATATGCATGCAAACGGTGTGCAATACCAGCTCAAATGATTTGCACTCCATTGCAAAGTTTTGAATATCTGACCCCAAGTGTTGTAAATTGGGTTGCACATGGAAATGAGCCCCAGCTCACTGTGCCTTTCCTGGAAACCAAATATTTAAATAAATTAATTTTAAAAATCCCCAACTTTTGCCAAAGAAGTTTTGCAGTATGTGTGACAATGCGGGAAGCTCAAAATATGGAGCTGTGCCTGTATCCCCCTTCCAAAATACTGGCTATTATTTTAATTAAATATTTAATAGTCTGAGTCCGGGCACATAATGGTAATCTGAGTCCAGCCATATAAAGAAGACCTCTGCATGAACAATTCCTCAGTGATGGGGGGACAGGGGTACAACATTATAGGATGGCAACAGCTGATGTTTACTGCACAGCATACCAGGTACAGCACAGTAGTATTAAAGATGAGGTATAAGCTATTCAAACTGTCATCCCTAACAGATGGCATGACTGAAACCTTGGCTTTATTTATTTAGAATTGTTTGTCTTGGAAATGCATGATTATAGGTGTCAACATGGCTCAGTTGAAGACTTTTAGCACACCCACTTCTGGGCCAGAAGGGCCTGTGTTCCAGTCCCATACCATGATTGGGATCATATCTTAAATGTTGTCACCTGAATGCAGTACTACCTGTATATGGGCACTGTATGGTTAGGAAGTGCTGTCCTTCGAGTGAGACAGTAAACCAAGGTCCCTTCTACACATCTCTAGTGCTGTCCTGGTGGGTGTCCAGGTAGAAGTAGAAAACCCAAGGCACTTTTTGTAAGAGTAAGAGATTTCCTCCCATAGCCTGGGCAACATTCTACTTTTCATAAAAGAGATTCATACAATTGTCCTAGGCTGTGTGTGTGTGTTGATGTGTGAAATGACTTTTCCTTCTCATCCTCTTTCTCCCCCTCATCCTTTTTCTCCTTCTTCATCTTCTTCTTCTTCTTCTTCTCCTTCTTCTTTTCCTGCTTTTTCATCTCCTTCTTCTTGTCTTATTCCCTCTTCTTCTCCTTCTTCTCTTTCACCTTCTTTTCTTCCTTCTTCTCCTTTTCCCCTTCTCCATCTTCTCCTTCTTTTTGTTCTCCTTCTTTGTGTCCTGATTTTCTTCTCCTCCTTCGTCTCCTTTTTCTTGTCTTATTCCCCATTCTTCTCATTCTTCTTTCATCTTTTCTTCCTTCTTCTCCTTTTTCCCCTTCTTCTTCTGCCTCTTCTTATTCTTTTCCTTCTTCTTGTACTTCTTTTTCTTCCTCTTCTTCTTCCCTTCCTCTGAAACTCATTGCAGGTTCAACCCTAGAGAGAAATGAAGCCATGGGAGTGTAAGTAATGGGTTCAGGACCACACAGTATGCAAGTGGCAGCTGTACAGTTCAAGCCCATGCCTGTTGTATTTCAAGGTTAACAACTCTCTGCTCTTACCACTAGGCTATATTGCTTTCTTCCTCAACTATTAGTCTAAAGTTGTAGAAATGTGTTGCTAACGAAGCAGACTCTTGTCACACTGGAATAATGATAAAACTGATAAAAACACATTTGTACCAAAATACTTTTTTAAGTGAGCTCACTGCAAAAACAACATTTTTGTAACTAGTTACGTAACCCTTTCTGTACTTTTTTTTCCAGAAATTTAATTGAGCAAGATGAATTTCCACTGTCATGTGTGGGGATGGCAAGTTATGATGAGTCTTTTCCTATGTCTCAATTTTTTAGCAGGTGAGAAAAATCCACATTTTCTCTTTCATCTAATGCAAAATGAGCCAGCTTTCCTTTTTTTGTTGAACTGCCTGAGAACTGCATGTGAATACCAACTGCAAATCATCTTCTGAAAGATGTTTTCTGTGGGTTATAACAAATGATATGCAAAGTATTCTTAATTAAAATATATTGGAACCAGCTGTAGGGATATAAATGAACATGGAGAACCCATCACATAATTTCACAAAATTAATGACATATGACAATAGCCACTGCAAAATAAATTCTTGCAATCACCCTTTCTAAAAGTTTGTATTTGCTATATTTTTTAAACTATTGTGCAGGAGAATTTCACATTTTTCCATGTTGTGGATTTTTTTGGGCATGAAGCTTCCATTTCATGGATTATCAGCAGAAACTTCACAAGGAATTTACCATTTCACCGAATCTTCAAGTGGTTGTTGTATGAAATGTATTTAATAACATGTCACAGTTTCACATGTTCTGCATCTCTCTGGCAGATTCCACAGAAGTGGAAAATAACAAATCTTTATAGATCTCCATTAGACATTCTGTTTTAACTTGAAAGATTGTCTCATGGAGACTTTTTTAGCATGTTGTTGATGTTCCCCAAAACAAATAAATTACACCCACCCTTTCTCATCGAGATTTTAGAAGCAACCCCTGATAGCCCTTGCCCACCAATAAGTATTTAAAATAGTTATATTTCAATTATTCTTCCCTCCTGTCCCCCATCCCCACTGTAAGCTCCAGAAGTACCTAGAAAACCTGGGTAGGGGGCTCAGGATCCTCAGGTTGTTATGGTGACGATAATCACGGTGATAGTTCCTGTTCAAATTCTGAGTATATGCATCTGCAGGTGGTTTGTTTTACTTTTTAGTATAGAAATCTTCAGCTTTCATAATACTATACATATAGTATCCACTTTCTCTATTTAATGTACAATACAATAACAAGCAAATAAGTTAAAGTAAATGGTACCCTTAAATACACAGATTATGAAATATAAATGTTGTCCATATGTGGGGTGTATTTTCTGTAAAACAATGTTAAATAGAAAGTAAATAGGATATTGGATGATAAAAAAAAGCCATATTCTAGTAACTAAACAAAAAAGTCTTTCGGTAAGAGCATAAACCATTCATTAATGCTTCTAAAGATTATTTACGGTGATTTCATGGAGCCAACACATATTAGCCAGGTTATTTCCCAATATTTAATATAATCTAGTACTGCTGATAAAATCAGAGGTTGATGAACTAGGCTTAAAGCAGTGGCTGTCTAGTATTTAGAAACATGAGGAAATTCAGTCTGCATGAAACTTAACTGTTTCTCAATTCCAATTCAGTCATGTCATCAAAAGCTAGTGCTTCTTCTTCCATAGTACAGAATTTATACTGGGTACTGGATAGGAGAAGGCTATTGCCCATTGAGTCTGTCCATCGGCATAGAGGATTCAATTTTTAACCCCCTTATCTAAGTAGAAATTCAGCCAGTTGGTTTTTAAAAGTATCGAAGTTCTTACTCTCTATTAAGTATTTGACAAAATATTCCACCCCCTACTAGTACGCTGTGTTTAACTATTGAATCTTTTTTGTTTGTATATTGTTCTAATCTTAATTGACGGTTGTGTGATCTTAGCCCTGCAGGTTTTGTTTGTATTGGTATGCCAATCTCAGTTACAGTATCAGTTCTCTATCTTCTATTATCCTTAACATGATTAACAAATCTCCCCTCATTCTTCTCTCCTCTATGATATACAGTCCCAACTTGATAAGTCTATCTTTGTATGCCAGGTGTCCCATGCCTCTAATCATTTTTGTCATTATATGCTGAACCTCCTTTAATCCACTCCTCCTTCAAAAACTCCACAGAGCTGGCTTGTCCTCCTCCACAGTACAGTGGTTTAGTTTGTACCTCTGCTGCAGGACGCAGTCTGCCTTAGTGGAAAACTCAGTCCCCCCCCCCCCATCCTCTCTGGAGTTCATTAAGGTTCTATTCTTAGCCCACTTCTTTTTTCAATATTCATAAATGACCTTCCAAATGTCTGCCTTCACACTAACACTCACCTTAATGCAGATGACACCTTCCTCTACATCTCAGGACCTCCCCCCGACTCTGTCTACCCTACCCTCCAATCTAACTTAACTAGCATCCTCAACTGGTTCCAGGATAACATCCTAAAAGTCACCACCAAGAAGACAGTCTCCATGGTCTTTGGGTCCCCCCAAAAGCTGGCAAAACTGCCCTTCATTCCTTCTCCTCCTCCTTCTCCACTTTGGATGAATCCTCCCTTGACTCTGTATCCTGTTATAAATACCCGGGCATTTGGTTTCATCAGCTTGTCAACTACTCCTTCCATATTGAATCTATGTGCACAAAACTTCACCTGAAACTCGGAGTACTCTTTCAAAACAAAGACTCCATCCCCCTTTAACTCCATCACATCCTGCTAACCAAGACCATTCTCCCCCTGTTCGACTACAGTGATATTATTGATGCATCGGCCCCAAATACCACACTCTCCCATCTATACACCCTCCACCACTCCTTCTGCTGTTTTGCAATAAACTCCCCTCTCAGGACTCACCATTGCTCCCTTCACTCCTCCTTAAACCTGCCTCCCCTTTCACAAAGAAGGTACCTCTATTACCAAACTTTCATCGCAAAGTACTGGTTCGACTTCCTTCTCCCATACCTATCCTCCACCCTCTACCCCGCCCCTGTTCCCTTATACTCTCTGAGCTGTTACCACCCCTGCACCTTCACCATCACATACAAATGGTCCTCCTCAGGCATCACTGCTTTTTCATCCTGCCTCCTATACCTCTAACACCAGCTATCTCCAACCCTTCATGACTCTTCTTCCTACCATGCCCTCAATCATCTAATAAAGCTCATCCCTTCACCTCCCTGCAGCTGTCTCCCGTCTCAACCCTGCTGCCAACCCCTTTCTCCTCTTGCTAATCCAATGTTTCCTCTTAGGATATCTAAGTGAAGCTCCTCTTCCCACCCCAACTTTGTATTCATACTCACCCTCAAAAGTCTCTCAAACATCTCTCCTACTGCTTTTCACCCTTTTATACTGAAATTCTCTAAGCTGTTCATGTATAGCCCCTTGAAATTTATTTTTGTATATATTATAATAATCTGTATATATAGTGTAATAACCTATATATTTTCTTTGCTACTTCTCATCTGTATTTGTATATTGTGTACAGCATTTTCTTTCATATTCCTTGCACCCACCCCCAGGTCACATCTTGAAACGGGCCTCGGCTCAGTGTGCCCTTCCCAGTTATCAACTTTAAATTAATAAACTATCCACATCCCTACATAAGCAGGAATTCTGTAGTGATGAACCATATTCCGTATGTGGGTGAATGAATGTGTTATACAATGGCAGCAGACAATTTACATCACTATTTATACATGTTGTCTTAATTCCATATATACTGTAATTAGTCTTTTTTTTATTATTTCACTATAATGAACACCAAAGTTTAGTCCATGATCAATGAGTATGCCTATGTCTTTTTCCCATGTCACATTTTTAATTATTGTGTTATCTGTGTGATAGTCCTGCCTTTCAGTATCTTTACACAAATGAATAACAAGAGGATTTATCAATGTTAAATACCATGTCATTTTAACTTGCCCTCTTACTAATTTTTTCTCAGGTCTTCCATTAGTATGTTTCTGTCTTGGTCTGTATAGACAGGACCCCTTAATTTAATGTTATCTGAAAACTTAACAATACAGTGCACTTCACTTTTAATGGACACTGTTATAATGGACAATTGGTTAAAGCAGACAAAATTGATTTCCAAAACCAAATATATCAAATCCAATGCATTTTTCTCTGGTTATGATGGACAGAAACATTGCTTATAACGGACACTATGAAGCTTTTATGGGCATTTGTAGTGCTTTTTTGGGGTGGTGGTGGGGGGTAGTGCAGAGCTGATGAGGAGGCTTGGTAAATGTAGAATTAAGATGGATGAGCTACAGAGATTACATTTCTTACAAAATAATTCTCCACAAGCTGCATAAATGTATACTAGTTAATTAATTAGCTTTAAAAGAATTTATTTTAAATTTCAATAAAACTCTTACAATACATATATAATAGTAGTACTATTTATATTGATGGGTATGTCACTAATAAATAACAAAAAACAATACAGGGCCCAATACAGAGCCCTGTGGCACCACACTAGCAACATATCCCTCATCTGACAAAAAGTCTCTGATATACATTCATTGTTTACTAACACATAATCAATTTTGTATTCAGTTGGTTACCCATTTATCAATCTGTAGAGAACATAGTTTGCTTAATGATACATAAGTTATATGTGGTACAGTCACAGCCAAAGACATGGGGCCAGATATTCAAACCTTTGCACCCAGCACAAATCCGTAGCCCTGGAATAGCACTGGATTTGTGTGAGGCTGCAATATTGAAAAGCTCTATTAGTGCCGGCACTGTGTGGCAGCGCCAATACTAATAGGTAATGGAATGCATGGGCATGGATGGGAGAGCACCCATGAATGCCAGCAGCATGGCATATTCAAATGTATAGCGGCGCGCTACAGGCATTAGCATGACCTGTAACAAGGCGCTAGATACCGTCGGGAAAAAGTTGGCAGTAATGCTGGTGGTGCCCCCCCCATGATTCTGGACCCCATTCCATGTAATATATTAGCCCTAGCCCTGGTAGTCTAGTGGTCCCCAACCCCCCCCACATGGATCCCAATCCATTTGCTTTAATAGTATGAGTAAGTTCCATGGTAGTCTAGTGGCTTCAACCCTCCTACATGAATCCGACCCATTTGCTTTAATAGTATGGTAAGTTCCATGGTAGTGTGGCGGTCCCCCCTGCATGAATCCCAACATGTTTGCTTTAATAGTATGTGTAATTTCCATGGTAGTCTGAGTTGTCCCCCACCCCTTACGAATCCTGACCCTGTCTGCAGTCAAAGAATAGATTTCCCCTGTAGCCTAGTGATCCCCCACCCCTGCATGAATCCCAACCTGTTTGCTTTAACAGTATGTGCAAATTCCATGGTAGTCTAGTGGTCCCCCCACCCCTTACATGAATCTTGACCCTGTCTGCAGTCAAAGAATAGATTTCTCCTGTAGCCTAGTGGTCCCCGCACCCAGTTGCGCACCTCCAGGTATCCCTGAACATGGCATCCCTCTGGAGCTGGAGACTGGCTCAGCCCTCCTCTCTACCATGGCCAGCCACCGACTGCAGTATTAAGGAGTGCTCCTGTATCGAATAGGCGCACCTATTCAATACAGTGGCACTCCTGAATACCACAGTCAGCTGACCAGCCATGGTGGAGAGGAGGCTGAGCCAGTCACTAGCTCAAGGGGATACTGTCGGGGGTGCAGGGGGTGTGCAACTGGGTGGACACTCTGGGGAAGTCTGTTCTTTGACTGAGACCAGGTTGGGATTTAATACAGGGGGATGGGGGGACCACTAAGTACCATGGAAATATATACTATTAAAGCATATGGGTCGGGATTCATGTGAGGGTGAAGGACCACTAGACTACCATGGAATTGTACACAAACTATTAAAGCAAATGGGTCCAGGATTAGTGCGGGGGGAGGGACCACTACACTACCATGGAAATTACACATACTTATTAAAGCAAATGGTAGGGATTCATGCAGGAGGCTGGGGGGACCACTAGACTAACATGGAAATTACACATACTATTAAAGCAAAGAGGTTGGGATTCATGCAGGGGTGGGGGACCACTAGACTACCATGGACAATACTCATAATATTAAAGCAAATGGGTTGGGATTCATGCAGGGGGGGTGGGGGAACCACTAGACTACCAGGGACATAACTCTTCATTCTATTATGAATGGGTCAGGAGCATACCTCTCAACTGTCCCTGAATCAGTCGCTTAATATTATTCTGTTCCTCCTAACAGTTGTGTTTCGTGGCTAAACAGTGGAAATTGTAAGCACAGAATAATGTCAAACATTACAGTTACAGACTTGTTCATCTTTAGCAAATGCATTTTGTACTAAGCCCCATATTCTACCAGCTGTCTGGGTGGATATCTGTACTGTTGATGATGTGTCCCTGATTTTGGTCCTTTGTCCTTGATTTGTTTAAGCCTTGTCCCTGATTCAGGAGGCAAGGGGTTGTGAGGTATGTATGCACCAACTGTGCCTGGCAGCACACAGTTCCTGCTGCTTCTGGCCTGTACTTCTTTTCCAACCAACAGGGGATGCTGTGGGTATGCCTTGGCCTGCAACATCCAGCCTATACTTCCATTCCTACCAAAAGGGGGAGCTTTGTGCTCCATGCAGTAGCACCGAGCAAACTGCATGGTAATGTATGCTAAGCAGCACTTAATGAGATGCAAATGTACCTGTTTGCCCACGGATTACCTAAGTAGGATAATTTGCATAGGAGCTTTGAATATGGCTCCTGTTTGCCCCAGGCTAACCAGTTTGCACCAGGCTAATGTGTTAGCACTGTGCAATCAGGTTAGCCCCGGGCAAACCTCACTTCAGCATAGCACAGTTCTGCAGTGTGTGGCTTACATTGCTGTTTGCATCAGTAGCTGTGAGACATCTCTATACAATCACACACAATGTTCTCCACCTGCAACACTGGCTTGCTACAGAGTCTAGTGAGCTGCAGTTGCAGTTTGCACTTCCCTGTTGCTATACTCAGTGCTGTCTTATTCCTGGGCTATTTTTGCCCTGCACTCCCAGACCTGTTTGCCCGGCTTCCTTAGACTGCTATATTCAGCAGGACTAGCACCGGGCTATTTCCTTTTGAATATAGCTTGCTTTGTACTCCGGGCTAAGTTTGCCCACTGGGCAGTGCTAATTTAGCCCCGGGGCAAAGTTTTAAATATCTGGCCCATGGTCAGATATTTCCTGAAATTGCTGTGATATTTCTAGAGAAATCTCTTGCTTTCTGCATTTCCACAGTAGATGCAGCAGAGAGAATCTCTTTAGAAATGTTGTGAAATATCTGGAAATATTTGACCATGTCTGTGGCTACTACTGTACCTAATCAAAGACCTTTTTGGAAATCCAGCAGAATTATGTCAAAACAGGGAGATTTTTGTTTAGATTTCTATGAATTTCCTCAAAGAACCATAACTGATTAGTAATACAGTACATGAGGAATTCTTTTTTTTTTTTTACTCAATGTTTTATCCACCTACTACTGCCCCCAAACCCTCCTATCTCTCAGATCCCCAGGCTGCCACTAACCAGTCCACCAATGAGTCTGCACCTAGAATGCACACCACCTCAATTTTAGTATAGTTTCCTGGTTATCCCACCAGGCAGGGTAAGGAAGGCCACCATCTTACCTTCCCTAGACCTCAGGGAGGCATATGCATAGAGCAGAGTCTGCTCACTGGCTTCCTGGGAGCAGAGAGGAGGATCATCACCAGGACCGTCTGGGTTTTTTCTTTCCTCTGTACTTCCACCTGACACTAGCGTGCAATGAGGGACAAGGAGTTGAGCACACCCCGAGACATACGGCCACTCCAGTCCTACGCCAGTGTCAACCCAATGTAGTGGCATTTCCCTGCTGCACTGACATCCCTTAGAGTTCCCCAGTGGGCGGCGGTATTGTGGCGGGGAAAACATCCCATCCCACCCTGGAGAAGGAGAGCAAGCCATTGGGCGCTCGATCCTTCTCCCTCCCTGCCAACCCCCAGCGTCCCAAGTCCGTTCCTGAACCTGGGTCACAGGCATGGTGAGAGGTGTGGCATCCAGCACCTCAACCCTCAGAGCCACCGGGCTGGCCTATGAGGGATTCTTTTTAAACTCATGGTACTTACGATCATTATAATCAATGTCTTTAAAATTTTCCTCCAGTTTATTTTTTTATTAGAATTTCTGCAAGTTTGCTCATTATTGAGGTCAGACAAATTGGTAATAAATATACAGTTTAGATTTTTTCCCTCTTTTAATTATTGGTACTACCGCTGCAGTAGTCCAATCTGATAGAATCTCACCTGTGGTAAAGGATAAATTATAAATTTGGGTCAGAGGTTCAGCAGTAGAATATTTAACTTCCCTCAATAACCTGGGATGGAAAGAATCTGGACCTGCAGATGTATTGGGCTTTAGTTTTGACAGTAGCTCAATAATTTCTACAATGCTAAACACTTCACAATCCTGTACTATCCCATTTTGAGAATAAGACCTTAGTATGGGAACATGTGAACTAAAAACTGAACAAAAGTAATTTATTAAATTCATTGACCAAAGAAGATGGATTTGTGGTTTCTTTATCCTTTATAATAATAAGACTAATGGTGGTATTAATACCTTTTTCGTTGTTTATGTAACAGTAAAAGCGTTTTCTGTTGTCCTTAGTGCATATGATATGGAATTCTTACTTCTTTTTTCACTTTTAATAAGCTTCTTTAATGTTTTTGCTCTATTCTGTATCTGTCTAGTGTAACTGCAGACTAATTTCTTTTCATATTATTATAATCCCTTTTCTTTTTGTTACATTGTGTAATTACTTTGTTGGTACACCACATTGGAATTTTACCTTTGTTGTTGTACATTTGCTTATTTGAA
The DNA here is from genome assembly GCA_016271365.2 of Neoceratodus forsteri. Lineage (NCBI taxonomy): Eukaryota > Metazoa > Chordata > Ceratodontiformes > Ceratodontidae > Neoceratodus > Neoceratodus forsteri. The sequence goes on from CM028133.1 coordinate 999,692,600, forward strand.
ACAAACTCTTTCTCCAGCTGTAGTAATTCATTTTTTAAAAGTATCCCACATATGTTGTATATCTTTGTATGAGAAATCTTGGTCCCAATTCCATTTTTTTAATTCCTTATTAATGTTATGAAAATTAGCTCTGTTATAATTTTTGATCATTGTTTTGTCAGTATCTTTTTTAGCAGTAGTGTTACGAAGGAATTCTATCACCAAGTCATCACTGTTCCCTAGGTTTTCCATGACTTTTAAATTTGTTACATAATCTGGCATGTTAGTAAGTAAACTGTCTAATATGTTATGTCCCCTAGTTGGTTTATTGACCAGTTGTTGTAGTACTGAAGTTATTATTGAATCCCCCCAAAAGTTTTTAACACAGTTGTCTTAGCTGTCATATCTGACCAATCAATACTAGGAAGGTTTGGATCACCAACAACAATTACATCCCCTTTTTCTGCCATTAATTTAATGTCCCAGTTAATTTTATAATTCTCTACCTCTTGCTGTTTAGTCACAGTGTATATATGTTTCCTAGTATAATTCTTTATTGTTCAGGGTATCAATTTTGATCCTAGTGATTTTGTATTCTGATATATCTTCTTGGGCCTCACATAATGACTTAACAATTGTGTTCCTAATAAATACAGCGACCCTCCCCCACCACACTCACACCTTTTCTAATAGATCTATCCTTATTATACACTAATAGATCTATCCTTATTATACACTAATAGATCTATCCTTATTATACACTAATAGGTCTGTCCTTATTATGTATTATTATATGCTAACATTTCCCTGTTAAAATCATTGTACCTTCTGGACCCTTCCATATTTCTCCTTTGCTCACATGTTTCTCTCTTTCCCTCCTTTCTCTACTCTCTTTTTCACTATCCTATCTCTACCTACTGAATAGTTTTGTACTTATTCTACCTCACTGGGCAGCACACTTCTTCTCTTTGTTTCAGCCATTGGGTCCTAGTTGGATAGCCCTCTCTCTCTTGGTCTTTCCTTTTCTCTACACTGTCATAACCTCTTCTCTCTATACCAGTTGCTATGGTTTGTACTATTGTTTAGCTTGTTTACTCAGATGTAGAAAACCCCTTTAAAGCATGTAATATCTTGCAATACCATATGCTACTTTCTTTGAGAATTTCCACTATGTTATGTATGCAAACTGTTTGGTTCATTGCTACCTGCTGCTCACCCATTATGGACTGTACAATGTTCTAATCTTTCGTAGATATTATTTTCTCTGTATGTATTATTTTCAAGTGTTAGCTATACTGTTATTATGTAATGTTTTGTACTGTTGTATTGTATTTGTCTATCTGTTGTACTCTCCCGGGTCATGCCTGAAAATAGTCATTTTATGGCTAGTACACTTTCCCGGTTAACAAAAACTAAATGAATAAATATAGTGTATAACCCTTAATGTTTTTATTTCAGGTAGTGTTTTGTACCATCATTTACTTCACAGAGTTTCAATTCTTTTCTAACTTTTTTTTGTTCAGGTTCTTGTTTGCCAGCTAGTACAAATTCTTACAACTGATCTGTATCATAACAAAAAACATCTGTTTTTCCTGGCTGAAGAGATAAAATATTTAGCCAGGAAGGGAACTTGAATGGAAGCTCCAAGATCAACATTTCTTTACTACAGGCAAAACAAACAAACAAACAGAAAGTACTTTAGGCATTCCTGTGCCATTTTGACATACAGGATATATTTGAAATTTAATGCTTAAACAGCAAAATGCCTTTATACCTTGTTGTCAGAATGATGATGTCTCTGTCCATATCAAAGGAAGAATAATTATTATGATCAAACTGCTTGTGTAAAAATGTACTGGTTTAGTTTGTTTCTGCATAGTCTTCTCTTGAGTTTTTATTTATTTTTGAGGTTGTTTGTTTGTTTATCCTGGGTGGCATCACCAGAACTGTTCAGCTGAGGCTGTTTCTTATTTTTTAAATATTTTCACAGTGGAATTTGAAAAGTCTTTAAGAACAGCAAATTCTCTGGTAGGAGACCAAAGGTTTCAACAAACATATTTTTCAGCAAGACCAGTAGTTATTAAAACTGGTTCTTCATTCCATTGAGCAAATCCAGTTAATACATTTTTTTTTCATGCTTTGATTTCTTTTCAAGTTTTTACATTTTCTGTAGAGCTGGATTGTATTTATGGTATTAGTAAGAGCATCAACGTTCCACCAGATCTAGAGTAACATTTGTACTAACTTAATTAGAATTACTTCAAATTTCAAACAAGAAACAAAATGGTTTACTTAACTTGGTCATCATTGTCTTGTTATTGCAGTGTGAAGATAGCCACCTAAATCTGGGCCCCATTCTTCTCCCTGCATTATTTGATGTTTTAAGGGTAAGGGATAATGTTTGTACATTTTAATGCTCAAGGCCCCCCCTCCCCGCATCAATGTAGTAAGAGATTGGGTTTTACTAAATAGATCAGTTTTCTGTATAGTTACAAAATTATGGTTGAGAAGATGGGTATTTGCATTAGGGGATATTATTGTTTCCATTCTGATAGAGGTAGAACAGGGGATAATGACTTATATTAGTAGTGTCTATGTCACAAAACTTATGGGGCTAGATTCACAACACCTTGCCCTGGTACAAAGCCAGTTTTGTGTGAGTAAACTGGATTTTGTTCTGATTCAGTAGTCACAAAAGTTCAATTTGTGTGCTCAAATTGGATTTGTACCAGGGCAAAGTGTGGAGGGAGCCACAAGACAAATGAATGGGAAAGACGTGCATATTGGTGCTGCCAAATTTACAAAGTATTTGCTACATGCAAGGGCCTTTTGCTCGGTTCCCTTGCATGGAACAAATGCCACTGAGCAAGACCTTGCCATATCCTGCACAACCGTAATGGTTGACAGAGGTACTGAGGTTGCCACTCCCACGATCTCTGGCCTGAGCACAAAATAATACATCCCCTAATGTCTCATGGTCCCCGCTGAACACCAGCCCAGGTAAAAACAAAAATTCTCCCTGGTGTTAGTGCCCCCATGATTACAGATCACCAGCCCATGTACTTAACAAGAATTTCCCTGGTGCTAGTGGTCCCTTCCCATGCGGCTGCTGATTAACAGCCTGAATAAAAATAAAATTCCTCCTTTTGCTAATGGTCACCTCACCTGCAGTCACCAATCACTGGCTCATGTATAAAACAGAATTTGCCCTGGTGCTACTGGTTCCCCACTGTGATAGATGATCACTAGCCTAAGCAGAAAAAAAAATATTCTTCCTGGTGTTCAGCTCCATCCACCCCCCCTACCTGATCACCCACCCAATATACAAAAAAGATGTATCTGGTGTTCAGTGGTCCCTCCTTCCATCCGATCATCCACCCAATATACAAGGTGACCCTGGTGTCCAGTGGTCCTTCACCCCAATCCCCATCTTTGTGTATAAACAACCTTCCCCCTGTCCAGTGTATTCCCCCAACTCAATCCCCTATACATTGACATGAAATCATTCCCTGGTGGCTAGTGGACCCCACTCCCCATCTCCGATCCCCTGTAAAACAGTGGCTTTCATTCTCTGACATCTGGAAGCAGGGTGATGGGGCACTACCTGCTGAGTGTGGGGGTGTGGGGGGTCCACTAGACCCCAGGAAAGGATTACCACTCTTTTACAGGGGATCAGGAATAGGGATGGGTGTCCACTAGCCACATGGGGATGATTTCAAGTCAGTGTACAGGGATCAGGTTTAAGGGAAGGGGATGCACTTGGCAGTGGGGAAAGATGTCTGTGAACATGTACAGGGATCAGAGGGAGGGAGGGACCATTGAAAACCAGGAACACCTTTCTTGTGTATCATGTTGGTGACTGGGTGGGTGGGGAGGAGCTGGACACCAGGGAGAATTATTTTATTCTACTGGGGCCAGTGACTGGCTATCTTGAGGAGACCACAAGCACCAGGGCAAATTTTGTTTGTTACATGGGCCAGTGATCAGCGATCATAGGGGTGGTGATCACTAGCACCAGGGGGAATTTTGTTTTTACTCTGGCTAGTGATCAGCAATTTAAGGGGAGGCACTAACACCAGGGAAATGTTTGTTACATACATGGACAGGCAATCACAAGGCAGACCACTAGCACCAGAGAACATTCTTTTTTAACTAGGACCAGTAATCAGCAGGGGGGTGCACACTAAACTCCAATGTGACATGTAAATGGTCCCATATTGAGCATGCAAATAGTCATACAGCACCTTGCATGCCCAAGCTGCTCATTTACATGTCTAAGCCTTGTCTAAAGCAATTTTGCACTAGAAGGGTAGTTTCAAGTGTATGATCTTTCAGAGTGCAGGTTCAGGATCTAAAGTATTACAGCTCTTTTGTTTTAAGCTCCTGTGGCATTTTACTCTGGATCAGAAACTAAACCAAAATCAGATAAACTGTTATATTAAGTTTAATGTGGTACAGCTCTTTGTGAACACTCCTGTGTTTAGACCAGGTTTCATAGTGCTACAGCTCTAAGGTATGCCCGGCAACTAATCCCATTTCTGTTTCCCTTTCTCCCTCACCTGTATTCCTCCAGCTTGAATTTTTCACCCACCCTCCTCCCCCCAGTCCTCCTGCCTTTATTAAATACTCTCCTTCCCCCAGCAGCACCACCCCAGGCAATCTCCATCCCCCTCTCTCACTAATATTGCAAGTCCCCTTAAAGATGCAGAATGCACTTGTAGGGCCTAACATAAGATTTATTGATGTTAATCTCATAGTAGCTACAGTGACTTTGTTACCTGATCCAGAACTACACTCCACTTTCACTGCAGCTGTCATGTTGCTGGTCTTTAAGGAAAAATTTGTATTATCTGATGATACTAATTTCAAATATAAAAATGTTCTCCCCTGTGCTGTTCATTAGTTTAGGCACCATGACTGGCCTGCTACTAATGACTGACTTCTGTGCCTTCATCCTCACTGCTGACCAGGCTTGCTTACAATCCTTTTCCAAAACAGCTATACTCAGTGACCCCCCTTCACACAAAGCTGAAGCCCCAGTTCTCCTCCATGGGCTCTAGCATACTGGCCTTTCTGACCAACTATGATCGTCATCTACTTGGTTTGTTTCTCCACTCCCTCACTACACAGTCCCATCATTGGCACCCTCCTACATGTCACCTCCTCTTTCTTCTCCTCCTCTCAGGGGATGTGGATGCCAACCATGGACCCTCAAGCGTGAATATTAACCATGCTAATGCTATCTGGACAGGACACTGCAGTCTCAGGGTTGCACATCTAAACATGTGTAGCCTCCCAGCTAAGTTCTCTGAACTTGAAGCCTGGGTGTCCCTCTACAAGCCACATGTCCTGGGTGTATCTGAAACAAGGCTTAAGCCATACCATAGTGATGCCTCCTACCAACTCCCTGGCTGCTTATTGCTGCACCTTGACAAGCCTGGCAGAAAGAGGGGGGTTGGCAATGCACTATACATGTAGAACCATATTAGTGCCACCACTATTGCTTTCTCCTCCCCCTCATCGGTCAGTGAATGGTTTGTTGCTGAAACTGTCCTGGGTGCATTGAAAAAATGTGTAGTGGCTGCTGCTACAATCCTCCCTCAGAAGGTGCACAGGTACTATCAAATTTCTTGTATGGCCTTGCATCTGCCCCCTCCTCCAGGGACATCATCATACTTGGGGATTTCAACCCCCACTGGACAGAATCCCCAAACTGGGATATGCACACCTGCCAAGGGCACATCACCTTGATCAAGTCATCTTTTCCCCTATTAGATACAACCCAAGCTCCCCCAACCACTCCACCCTCGATTGGATTGCTACAAAATGTGTGAATCTAGTCCTCCAAGCAGGCACTATGGCTGACTCTATCAGTGACCACACCCCTACCTATATCACTCTAACCACCAAATCAATACATTCTTCCCACATATTGCTATCTTTTAGGAAATTCAAATCTCAGGATTCAAACTTAGTACTAAGTGATGCCTGGGCCATAAACTGGTCCTCACTGTACCCACTCAAAGATGTCTCCATGGCAGTGACTCTTTTTACGGAAGCTTTTCACAACTGTCAGAACAATACTCTCAATCACAACCAGGAGGGTTAAAGGTGGTAACACCCGTAGGCTATCAAATAAACTTCTGGCCCAAATGAAAGTAAGGGATAAAACCTGGCAAGCCTTCAAGGCATCCTCCTCCCCCCAATTATGGAATGCATACAGGTGACTTTGTAACTCCTGCAAGCAGGCTGTGAAATCACTCAAGCATAAATACTACACCAACCTACAAAACAAGTCTCTTGGCAACCTCCACAGTTTCTGGCCCTCAATTAACACCCTCCTCAACACCAAATCAATTAAACAAATAACAGAACTTACCTCCGCCTCTTGTCCCATTAACTGGCCCAGGCAAGATCACTGATACGTTCAATAGAATGTTCACTGACTTTACTGCTTACACCAGAAAACTCCCTCCACAGCATTCCTCCACTGAGAGAAACCAGCCATGCTACCCACAGACATCAAGCCCTGTCTTTAATTTGAGAGCCAACAACCATAGTGTCACTGGCAAACTCCTAAAGATGCTACCCAGCAGGGGCAGCCCAGGTAGTGACAGTCTGTGTCCCACCTTTCTGAAATTCCTCTCCCCTGCCATTGTAAAGCCACTGACCCACATATTTAACCTTGCTCTCTCATCATCTACTATGCCTGACTCATGGAAGCATCCACACGTAGTGCCTAGTTTCAAATCTGGCAATTCTGCTGCCCTAGAAAACTTCCATCCCATCTCCCTCCTCCCACATCTAAGTAAACTATAAGAAAAAATCATTCACCACCAGCCATCTGAGCATCTAGATAAGTACAACCTCTTGAGCCCCCTCCAACATGGCTTCCACAAACACTACAGCACCTCTTAGGCCTTAGCCCTTTTCTCCACCCATGTCCTTAGAAACATGGACATGGTTATGGCCACAGGTGTGGTGTTTGTGGACCTATCAAAGTCCTCTGACCTTGTTGACCACCACCTTCTTCAATCCTTCCTGCTAAACTTAGGCTGCTCTCCAGATGCCACCACTTGGTTTATCAGCTACCTCGCTAACAGATCCCAGTCTGTTCTGATAGGCAAAGATACCTCTGCTGCAATACCCATCCATACTGGTGTCCCTCAAGACTCCATACTAGGGCCTCTATTATTCTCACTGTTTATAAATGATCTTCCCGCAGAAAGCATAAACTGTAATACACTCCTCTACACTGGTGACCTCATAATCTACCATAGTGCCAAGTCCCTTGAATCTATATCTTCTACACTCACTACAAACTATGGATCAGCTCAGCATTGGTTCCTCTCCAGAAAATGTCTTGCAAATGAGAAAAAAATGAAGGCCATGCTCTTTGGCTCAAAGCCATACCTTGCAATGGCCACCAACTCAAAAACCTTGCCACACATAGTTACTCCTGCAAGTCCTCCTCTTTACACTGTATCCTCCTTCAAATACCTAGGAGTGACTCTTGATCCCTCCCTTACCTACAATGATCACAATTCTAACACTATGTAGAGAGTCCACCTGAAGCTGGGGGCAGCCTACCATGTTAACCACCTCCTGACCCCAAAGGCTCGTCTTGCAATTGCCCGGGGAAATCTACTGTTTCTACTGACTATTGTTCCCTAGTGTTCTCCTCCATGTCCTCCTCACTTCTTTCTTGTCTAAATATCACATACAACTCTTTCTGTCACTTGGCCCTACTGGTCCCTTCCTCCACTCATCACTGCTATCTGTATCAGTCCTTAGGCTGGCTCTCTCTACAGGACCATTCTGAATGTGCTATGGGCTGTCTAGTCAACACCTCTCTAAGGAACTCACATAAGTCTCTGTACTCCTCGCTTCTCACTGACAGGGTGTTAATTCGATGTCTCAGGGTCTCCTCTGTTCCCCTCTGGTAGTCCCCATGTATCTACTGTCATGGGGAGCAAGGCTTTCTCTGTTTCTGTCCCCTACCTCTGGAATGGAACACCACCTGCTATCTTTATGTTACCTTCTCATCAGTCCTTCAAATTGAAGCTAAGAGATTGTCTCCTGTCTCAGGCCACTTGTGCCTGCTCCCTTGAAAACACCCTCACCAGAATCTGCCTCAGGGGTCCAGTATACCATTTGCCTTACTTCCTAAGTACTGGCTACTACATATACAATTGACACATTTTTGACTCTGTTGTGAAAATGTTGATTGCTATATTGTAATCCCATATGCACTTTATTTGTAAACCATGAACTGGCTGAATAATGTCTTGATTTGCTGTAAGTGTATGTCCTAGTTCTTTGCAAGCAGACAAGTTTTGCTTTATTTGTCATGAACTTGTTTTTGATGTCATTAACTCTTATTTTTAAGATATCATTGTTTCTGATACCACTGTATTATATGTACCTACTGTATTACAACTTGTGCCTATTATCTGTGCCACTGTACAGTCCAGATCACAACTGAAAATGGTCCTTTGGATCAGTTTGCTCAATCGGTTATCAAAAACATAAATAAATAAATAAAAAATACTTGACTTCAGTCTGCATGTTAGGGCAGTGTTAGTGGGGTTAGCGACAGCGATACTGAGTTAGCTCTGACTTGTACTGACCCTATTCACAGTCAGATAGCACGATTCATTATCTGACTGTGAAGAGCAACCTTTGACACCTGGGTAGTTGCAAAGCATGGCACAAACTTTTGCACTGTGCTTTGTGATTTTTTGTGAATCTAGCCCCTGGGCTCTTCATTGCCTCTTTGGATTTAGATGGTATTCTTTTGGATTCCAGTTAATTAATATTACGTAACATTGCCTCTCAGGTCCTGCCCATAGTATGTAACTGATTTTGAAACCATTTTTAAAACCAGTTTAGCTGAAACCAGTTCAGTGCATCCACACTATGCAGTAATCATTCTTGATAATGATTTAGTGTAGCCACACTATTGGTGTTAAACTGTCCTCCCTATAACCATTTCCTATTGATTCCAAAACAGAACTGCACTTGTCTGTCCACATGACAGCTAGAATTGTTTTAGTTAAACTGGTACAGTTTAAACCATTTTTACTCCCATCTAGACATTCAAGTAGTAGTATATTTATTTCTTAGGCATCCAATCCTACAGACCCTGGATGTCTTCAAAATCAAAACACATACAATAATAGCAGTACATTTACTAGCTTTCAGCAAATTATACCATAGGTATAATAACAGTTTATGACTCAGGTGGGTAAGTGCTAATGAAAAGATAATGCTTTAACCCACTCTTAAAACTGTCAATTGAGGGAGCCTTCTGAAGCTCTGGTGGCAACTGGTTCAAGAACACTGGAGGGCCCACTGCAAAGGTGGCCTCGGACAGCTTTAAACAAGATCTGTGGACCTTCAAGAGACCCACCTCGGAAGAGCTTGATATGGTGTTCAGGAGCATATGGACACTGGAGTTCTTTTTGTTACCCCAGATCCAGATTAGGTAGGTTTTTTATGTTAAGAAACCTATCTTGCAGGAGATGCACCACCTCCCAGGCAGCCTCTGCAATGTCTACAAAGTTCAGAGTGAGAAACTTAGGCAGTCTATAGAGCTGCTGCATTCTCCACCAGCTGCAAGTGGGGCACCAAACCTCCAGATAGGTTGAGCTAAAGGGCATTACAAAATTCCAATCTGGAGGTCATGAAGGCATGCCTCTAGGTCTTCAAGTCCTGAGGGTTAAGAAAGGGCTTGGTCCCAGCGAAGTTCCTAAGATCAAAAAATTACAATTGACCAAAGTCAACATTTGATATTCTAGTCAACTTATGGTCTGTGATGGCAGCCTGATTCTTCACCTACCTCTGGCAGTAAGCTGAGCAGGCCCAAGATGTAATCTAGTGACCCAGTTACTCAGTCCAGCCATCCTCTGGATACCAACAGTAGCACATTAGTCTTGTCTGGATTCATCCTGAGCCAACTGGAGGCTATCCAGTCATTGATCAGAGATAGGCAGTCATTAAGCATGCCCACTGCATTTTTCTCACCGGGGGAAGCATTAGGTACAACTGAGTATCCACTGCATAACAGAGAAAATAGAAACTACATATGAATCACTTCTCCCTGTGGCTGCATGTACACTGCAAATAGCATGGGAGACAAAATCATTCCCTGAGAGACTCCATCCGGGGCAGTTGGCCAAAAGAGAAAATCCCCCATGTGACCAGCTGTAATAGCTTTCAATTAATTGTACCATAGGCATAACAATATTGTATGAGTCAATTGGATAAGCCCTGAGGAAAAGATAATGTTTTAACTCCCACTTAAAACTGTCAACTGATGGGACCTCTTGAAGCTCTTGCAGCAACTGGTTCCAGAAAATTTGAGCAGCCACTGCAAAGGCATGATCCCAGACAGATTTAAGCTTGATATGTGGACCTTCAGGAGGCCTACCCCGAATAGCAGGGGGGGGGGTCATAGACATATGGACACAGTAACTCTTTTTAGGATGCCCAGACCCAGATTATGTGCTATAGGGTACTATGGTGCTGGCAAGGCAGGACTAAAACAAACTTAACACAGCATAACTGAGCTCCACAAAGTCCCTGAGTCAAGCTATTAAAATCCCATGATCTACACTGTCAATCACTGAAGATAGGTTGAGCAGAACCAAGATGGAACATTCCCCTTTATCTCTAGCCAGAAGAAGATAATTTTGCACCCTGAAAAGTGCAGTTGCCATGCTGTGACACTGTCTGAAGCCAGACTGAAATGGCTCATAGCTAGAGAAAGTTTCTAGGTGCATCTCTAGCTGTGTTACCACCACCTTCTCCATAACCTTCACCAGAAATGGATGGTTAGAGATGGACCCGTAATTCGCCAAGATATCTTGGTCCAGTGAAGGTTTCTTGAGGAGAGGCCTCACTACAGCCCTTTTCAAGGCTGTGAGAAACACACCCTCCCCAAGGCAGCACTGGACAGTCTCAGCAATCACCAAATCAATAGACTCCTGTCAGTCTAACAACAGCTGGGTAGGTCAAGGATCCAGTGAACTGAAGGTAAGATGCAACTTCAGAATCACCTGAGGAATCTCCTCAGCTGACATCAGCTGAAATTCCTCCCAGAGAGAGTGAAGGTCTTTTTGCTGGCTTTGGGGGGTTTTCTGCCTAATCTCTAAACAGGAGGTCCCAGTCTTTGTGCTTGCTGAAGACCTGGTCATTTTTCTGGTGCCTTCTGGTTCTTGGGGGTATCCATCAGTTGCTGGATGCTGCCCTGAGATGTCTGTGGTGATTATTTGGGCAGGTTGACCCCTTGTCTGACTGACAATATTGGGGGCTCCCCTCCAAGGTTATAGCTGATTTCCTGGTTTTCTCTCTTCAACTGCTGCCTAAGAATAGCTCCCGAGGCAGCTGAAATGGGTTCAGGAAATGGGTCCTCCCTGCCTGGTCCCCACACCCAAGGGCTCCACATTTAGTGGGCAAATGACATACTGTCCCATGGCCACTCTCCTGGGTAGTGTTGTGCAATGCCAGGTTGATTAAGAACAAGACAGCAATTATTTCTGATCTTGTTGGAACATCTGACCTGGCTTGCATCACTGAGACCTGGCTGAATGAGAATGCTGATCCTATTTTGGAGACAGCAGTGCCAGCTGAGTACATGGTGATACACCACCCGAGATTGCCTCATGGGGTGGGGGTGTAGTCATCTGTTTTAAGATGGAAATGAACCTTGTAGATGTGCCAGTGGAGACCACCAGATCCTTCAAGTGTATCATGTGTGCATGTGTGGGTTGTAGGATACACCTCATCCACCATCCAGTCAGAGATGGTAAAAAATTCCTGAAAGAAGCCATGGACTTTGTCATCGAAATGGTGTTGCAGTCCTCCAGGTGGTTGGTCCTTGGAGACTTCAATGCTTGGGTTAACAATGGACTCTCACAATTTGAGCAAGACTTCCTCCAACTGATGATATTGTTGGGCTTTACACAGGTTGTTACCTCTGCAATCCATAATTGTGGTCACTTTCTGGATCTGGTGTTCCTCCTAGGGACGTGGATCTCTGATTTGGGAGTGGAACCAGTCAGTTGGTCTGACCATCACACTATAGGGTTCAGTTTTATTTTTCCTCCCAATAAACCTGCCCTTGTGGAGATGGTCTGGTACCACTGTTTAAGGGGGGTGTTCCCTGCTGGTCTATTGGCAGTGCTGAACCTATTGAGTAGACCATCGGGGTGTGTGGAGCCAGGTGACCTACTGCTGCACAATAATAGTGTGGTATTGGAGCCCTGGACTACACTGCTCCTGTTCATGTTCACCCACTCATTTTTCATCCTCTGTCCCCTTGGTTTGATGGGACCTTGAAGGAGTTGAGATGTGTGGAGTCACAGTTGAAGTGTCACTGGTGGAAATCCTACTTGGAGGATGACAAACTTAGAGGGAATATAAATCGGCCATCTCTCATAAGAAGGCAGAGTTCCTGTACAGGGAGATTGTCACTGCAAGGAATAGACTTTCTCAGCTCTTCCAAACTGTTGACAGGTTGTGAAATTCAACCTGTCTTTAGAACTGAAGAGCCTTTTCACAACTTAAATATGAGGAGTTTGCTTAGTTTATTGCAGATAAGGTTGCCTCCATCAGGTCTGACATCCATTCAGTACACTCCAATGAGCAGAGCATGATCGATGGGAGGTCACTAGCACCCAGTTTGTCTGGTCTGACTTTGACTGTCTGGCAATCACTGATATCATGAAGATTGTATAGAATATGCAACCGACTTAATGTAGTTTGAATCCTGGTCCAACCTGCTTCCTAGTGGAGTGTGTGGAAGTCATTGGACTGGCCCTAGTGGAGATAGTCTGGAGTTTGTAGGAGAAGAAGATGTTTCCTGACCTCTTGAAAGAGGTGGTCATGACCCCCTTTTGAAGAAACCTTCCCTTGACCTGGTCTGTCTTGCAAACTACAGATCTGTCTCTAACCTGCCTTTTGTGTGTAAGGTTATTGAGAAGGTAGTTGCATTGCTACTCGAAGACCATCATACCACAAACAAGGTCTATGATCCTCTCCATTCTGGGTTTAGGAAGAGACACAGTACAGAGACAGTGCTTGTTCGGGTACTTAATGATCTTCTGATGGTGAGAAATCAGAAGAGCCATTTGATCTTGGTTCTTCTTGATATCTCCACAGCATTTGACACCATGGGCCATGTGGATCTGCTGGAGCACCTGCAGTTGATCTGAGACTGTCTGGTACAGTCCTCAGATGGTTCCACTCTTTTCTTATGGGCAGATTGCAGATAGTGGTGTTGGGGACTTTTTCCTCAGCCCTTTTCCCCTGACATGTGGGGTCCTGCAGGGCTCAGTGTTGTCTCCCATGTCGTTCACAGTGTATATGCTGCCATTGGGGGACATTATAAGATGACATGGGCTGAGTTTTCACTGCTATGTAGATGACACTCAGCCATACATGTCCATTGTACCTGATCAGGAGGATATAGTCTCTGTCTTTAAAAACTGCCATGCTGCGATTCAGAACTGAATGAGTGCCAGCTGCTTAAGGTTGACTTCAGATAAGACTGAGGTGTTGGATGTGGACCCGGGTCATCAGGTAGAGAGGTCCTCTGCTGCTCAGCCCTCCTCACTTGTGTTAGGAGGCAATCAACTGATATCTTCTGAACAATGCAGAATCTGGACATTATTCTTGATGGTGAGCTGACACTTAAATCATAGATGTCAGCTGTCATCAAGTCCTCATTTTACCATCTGAGGAATATCACCCAGGTAAAACACCTTGTTCCACCTAATGACCTTCCAATTTTGGTCCATGCCTTTGTAACCTCCTGCCTTGTCTACTGCAATGCTCTCTACCCAGGGCTTTGGGGGGGGACCTTTGTAGCCTGCAGCTGGTACAGAATGTAGTAGTCAGGCTGATGACAAGTATACCTAGATCAAGCAATGTCTCACCTGTGCTCTGCAAGCTGCACTGGCTGCCAGTGCAGTGGAGGATCGCCTTCAAGGTTGGTTTGCTGACCTATAAGGCCCTACATGGACAGGGACCATGCTATTTGCAAGACCTCCTATGTCTGTACCACTCCCTCCATCTGCTCCATTCCACCGAAGAGGGATTGCTAGAGGTTCCCAGGGTCTGTTTGAAGACCACAGGGGTGAGATCTTTCACATTCATGGCCCCAACCCTGTGGAACTGTCTACCTCATCAGGTTAGCGAGTGCCTGTCCACTGGGACCTTCAAGACTGCCTTAAAATTTTATTTATTTAGATTAGCATTTTTATATGCTTTTTAATGGAAAATGCTGCTTATTTTAACTTGATTACTGCTGATTATTGTTTTTATATCCATTATTGTGTTTCTTTTAAATATTTTCTTGTACAGGTGCTTTGATAATTGTGAGAAGTGCCATTTATAAATAAAAGAAATTAGTGGGGAAGGGATATACCAGATTGTGAATTATATCACCTGGACAGGGAAAATAAAAAGGGAGGGAGGTAGCAGCATATATATCAAGCTCCTTAAAATTCACTAACATAACAGACCGGGTTAAACAGGTTAAAATGGGCCCTGAACCCATTTGGATCAGATTAGATATGGGAAGAAATGAACACACTATTGTTGGAGTATGCTAAAGAACCCCTGGTGCCACTGGGAAACAGTCTATGATAATAAATCTCGAGAGCAGAGAAGCATGTGGACTATGGAGGGTATTATTTGTGGACAATCAAAACTATAGAGACATAAATTGGAGCAATCAAGAAGCAGGGAACCCTCTGATTATAGCTTTTTTGGAGCTCAGTCATTAAACGAAGATGACTAAAAATGTAAACTCTCCAACCAGGGGAAATAATTTATTGAATTTAGTTATGACAACTGAAGAAATAAATGTTACATGCTGTCATAATATAGCTCCTTTAGGGCACAGTGATCATAATGAGGTAATGTTCTCATTTAAGCAACACATCCCTATAAATAAAGGATGCAGAGAAATCTATAGCCTATGTACCGCTGACAGAATCAAAATAATGGAAGATCTGAAGGAGATAAACTGGAATACATTAATGGAAAATAAAAGAGTGGAGAAAATGTGGAAAACTTTCAAACATGACATTTTTATGTTGATTGCGCGCAAGCGCAAGAAACATGTTGCGGCAGCTTTTGCAGAAAGCGGGTTGTGGAGGCACGGCACTGTTGTGTTCAGTGCCCCCACAGCCTTTAAAGGCTTGGCCGCCTTTCCCAAATGCCATGGCATGCTGCTGCTGATACTAGTTCAGCCAGCATGCCACAACTTTCTAACATTTTAGCCGCTGCAATCAGGGGCCGCCTCATTATTGCAGCATCATCTGCTGCAATGAGGAAGCTACCCTCATTGCAGGGCTGTTGCTGGTGGGAGTCCAGTCCCCATCAGCATGTCTCTCCCTCATTGTCTTGTATTGCAAAGGGGTGCCAATCCCCTTGGCTTAATTCCCTGCTTCTGTATTTACTGATAGGGTGCCCAGTCCCCATCAGCACATCCCCCATATTCCTTGTGTGCAACAGGATGCCCAATCCCTATCGGCATGATATGCCCCTCCTTTTTGTTGTGTGTGATGTGGTGCCCCTATCCCCCATCGGCTGCAGTTGCCCCCAAAGAGTCCGTTGGCATTGCTGGGAGCTCACCCCAGTTCGCCACATGCTCTGAAAGGGAAAACGGCTCTGGCAATTGTTTTTGTTTTTGGTCCCTGTAAACAAAAACAGTCCCTCACCGTCTCCCTGCCCCCTGCCCCTCCCCACAACCTGCACCCAGCCACTGCTTTTCCTGCCTCACACCCCCCATCACCCCATACTTACCTCCGGAGTCTGGCACGATGATCTTCAGTGGACCAGGAACACGTCTGCATTCTTCAAAGCCGGCCGCGAACTGACGAAATGCCGGTAAGCTGTATAATGGAATAAATAGGGTTTTTTCAACTTTGATGCATATCCCAGGCATGTTTTGGAGTGCTGGCATCAAATTTTAAACATGGGGTTTTGGGGATCCCTCCTCATGAATTCTATCACTGTCATGGCATTAATCGGCCCTGAAAGGTGATTTCACATTCACCGCGCGGAATCGCCTTTTGGGACCGATTAATGAAATGTCAGTGCTAGTGATCATGAAGTGGGCTCTCAAAAAGCCTATGTTGCAAATTTGGTGGAAAAAATCTGAAAAAAGACTGTTTTATGAGTTTGAGTTGCGCAGTTGCTACACACGCTCATAACTTCATGAATTTGCAATATTTGCACCCCAGATTTTCAACATTGGCATTTTTACACACCTCCTTGTGAACAGTATAGCTGTCATTTTTCACATCATAGCCAAAATGTGCTTTCACACTTCCGGCGCAGAATAGCATGGTCGCTGTGGGAAATCAGTGTTTGGGGCAGATTATGAAAATGACAGTGACACTGTTCATGAGCAGAGGTACTAAAATGCCTATGTTGAAAATTTGGTGCTGATACTCCATAAAATGACTGTGCGTCGTTGCACAGTTTGCATGCACGCTCGTAAGTTCTAAATTGTAATATTTTCCTCCAGATTTTCAGCATTGCCATTGTTCTGCACCTCCTTATGAACAGTACAGCTGTCATTTTTCACATCCTAGCCAAATGTGTTTTCGCTCTTCTAGTGCACAATAGCGCGGTCGCTGTGGGAAATCAGTGTTCGGGACACATTAAGAAAATCACACTGACACTGTTCATGAGCAGAGGTCCTAAAATGGCAATGTTGAAAATTTTGTGATGAAACTCCATAAAATGACTGTTACGAGCGTGCATTCTGCAGTTTCCATGCACCCTTGTAACTTCTCAAAATAGTAATATTTTCACACTACATTCTCAACAGTGGCATTTTTCCACACCTCCTTATAAAAAGTGCAACTGTCATTTTTCACATCCTGGCCGAAATGTGTTTTCCCTCTACCAGCACAAAATACCCCAATCGCTATTGGAAATCATTGTTTGGAACAATTTAGGATTCAGCATGTGGAGTGGGGAGTGACCGAGTTCAACTGAGCTCTGTCGGGACTGCTGCAGATTACTTTGTGGGCAAGAAAAGGCACCAATGCAGGCAGGAGCCCAGTACAAAAGGGTAGCTTGCAGCTCTGGGAGACACACAATGAGTGAGTGAGGGAGGGGGAGTGCTTGAGGTCAAGTGGAGCTCTGTTGGGACTGCTGCAGATTTCTTTGTGGGCAGAAAAAGGCAGCAATGCATGCAGGGGCCCAGTACAAAAGGGCTGCCTGACGCAGTGGGAGAAACAGAACGAGTGACTGAGAGAGAGGGGGCGTGAGTGAGCTCAACAGAGCTCTATCGTGACTGCTGCGGATTTCTTTGTGGGCAGAAAAGGGCAGCAATGCAGGCAGGAGCCCAGTACAAAAGGGCAGGCTGCAATGCTGGCAGAAATGGAATGAGCGAGTGACAGAGGGGAAGTGAGTAAGGTCAATGGAGCTCTGTCAGGACTGCTGCAGATTTCTTTGTGGCCAGAAAAAGGTGCCAACAGAGGCAGAAGCCCAGCACAAAAGGGCAGCCTGCAGCACCAGGACAAACACAATGAGTGAGTGAGAGAGGAGGAGTGAGCGACACAACAGAACTATGTCAGGACTGCTGCAGATTTCTTTGTGGGCAGAAAAAGGCAGCAATGCACACAGGGGCCCAGTACAAAATGTCAGCCTGCAGCAGCAGGAGAAACACAATGAGTGAGTGAGAGAGGGGGAGTGAGTGAGCTAAACAGAGCTCTATCATGAGTGCTTCAGATTTCTTTGTGTGCAGAAGAAGGCGGCAACATAGGCAGGAGCCCAGTACAAAAGGGCAGCCTGTAGCGGTGGCAGAAATGGGATGAGCAACTGAGAGAGGGGGAGTTAATGAGCTCAAAGGAGCTCTGTCAGGACAGTTGCACATTTCTTTGTGGGCAGAAAAAGGTGCCAACGCAGGCAGGAACCCAGTACAAAAGGCCAGCCTGCAGCACCAGGAGAAACACAACGAGCAAGTGAGAGGGGGGAGTGAGTGAGCTCAACGGAGCTGTGTCGGGACTGCTGCAGATTTATTTGTGGGCAGAAAAAGCCCCCAACGCAAGCAGGATCCCAGTACAAAAGGGCAGGCTGCAGCAGCAGGAGAAACAGAACGAGCGAGTGAGGGAGGGAGAGTGAGTGAGAGATCTCAATGGAGTTCTGTTGGGACTGCTGCGGATTTCTTTGTGGGTAGAAAAAGGCAGTAATGCACGCAGAGGCCCAGTACAAAAGGGCAGCTTGCAGCGGCGGGAGAAACAGAAAGAGCGACTGAGAGACAGGGGGAGCAAGCAAGCTCAACGGAGCTCTATCGGGACTGCTGCTGATTTCTTTGTGGGCAGAAAAGGGCAGCAATGCAGGCAGGAGCCCCATAAAAAAGTGCAGGCTGCAGCCCGGGCAGAAATGGGACGAGCGAGTGAGAGAAGGAGAGTGAGCGAGCTCAACAGAGCTCTATCATGACTGCTGCAGATTTCTTTGTGTGCAGAAGAAGATGGCAATGCAGGCAGGAGCCCAGTACAAAAGAGCAGCCTGCATCGCTGGCAGAAATGGAACAAGCGAGTGGGGTGGGGAGTGAGCGAGCTCAACGGAGCTCTTTCAGGGCTGCTACAGATTTCTTTGTGACAAGAAAAAGGTGCCGACAGTAGCAGGAGTCCAGTATAAAAGGACAGCCTGCAGCACCAGGACAAAGAGAATGAGCAAGTGACACATGGGGAGTGAGCAACCTCAATGAAACTTTGTCATGACAGCTGTGGATTTCTTTGTGGGCAGAAAAAGGTGCCAGCGCAAACAGGAACCCAGTACAAAAGGCCAGCCTGCAGCACCGGGAGAAACACAATGAGCGAGTGAGAGGGGGAGTGAGTGAGCTCAACGGAGCTGTGTCGGGGCTGCTGCAGATTACTTTGTGGGCAGAAAAAGGTGCCAACAGAAGCTGGAGCACAGTAGAAAAGGACAGCCTGCAGCGCCAGGACAAACAGAATGAGTGAGTGACAAAGGGCGAGTGAGCGACTTCAATGGAGCTCTGTCGGGACAGCTGTGGATTTCTTTCTGGGCAGAAAAAGGTGCAAATGGAGGCAGGAGCCCAGTACAAAAGGGCAGCCTGCAGGAACGGGAATGAGTAAGTGAGAGAGGGGAGTAAATCGCATCAATGAGAATCTCATGAGAACTGCTGCAGATTTCTTTGTGGGCAGAAAAAGGCACCAACAGAGGCAGGAACCTCATACAAAAGGGCAGTCTGCAGCACCAGGAGAAACAGAATGAGCGAGTCAGACAAGGGGAGTGAGCGACCTCAATGGAGCTGTATCATGACTGCTGCAGATTTCTTTGTGGGCAGAAAAAGGCAGCAATGCAGGCAGGAGCTCAGTATAAAAGGCCAGCCAGCGGCATGAGCAGAAACGGAATGAGCGACTGAGAAAGGGGGAGTGAGCGAGCTCAACAGAGCTGTGTAGCAACTGCTGCAGATTTATTTGTGGGCAGAAAAAGCCATCAATGCAGGCAGGAGCCCAGTACAAAAGGGCAGCCTGCATCAGTGGGAGACACAGAATGAGCCACTGAGGGATGGGGGGTTAGCGAGCTCAACAAAGCTCTGTTGCGACTGCTGCAGATTTTTTTGTGGGCAGAAAAAGGCAGCAATGCACCCAGGGACCCAGTACAAAAAGGCAACCTGCAGCGGTGGTGGAAACGGAATGAGCAAGTGAGAGAGGAAGCGTGAGCGAGCTCAACGGAGCTCTAGCATGACTGCTGCGGGTTTCTTTGTGGGCAGAAAAAGGCGGCAACGCAGGCAGGATCCCAGTACAAAAGGCCAGCCTGTAGCGCCGGCAGAAACGGAACAAGCGACTGAGAGAGGGGGACTGAGCAACCTCAACAGACCTGTGTCAGGACTACTGCAGATTTCTTTGTGGACAGAAAAAGCCACCAACACAGGCAGGAGCCCAGTACAAAAATGCCAGCCTGCAGCGCAAGGAGAAACAGAATGAGTGAGTGACACAGGAGGAGTAAGCCACCTCAACGGACCTCTGTCAGGACAGCTGCAGATTTCTTTGTGGACAGAAAAGGGTGCCAATGCAGGCAGGAGCCCAGTACAAAACAGTAGCCTGCAGCACCGGGAGAAACAGAATGAGTGAGTGGCAGAGGGGCAGTGAGCAAACTCAACGGACCAAACGCAATCAACATTCAGCATTGATAAATGCTTGTTACAATTTGTGATAAACATATTAAAAAAGTAAGTTATGTAATAATAGGGGCAAGAAGCCTAAATGGCTAACTAAAGCTCTAACTAAACTACTGAAAAAGAAACAACGATTCTATAATATGCATAAAAGTACTGGAGACCCCCAATTGTGGGCTAACTTCAAGGAAACACAAGATAAATATAAAAGGATGATAAGAAACAATTAAAGAAGACTGGAAATCAAACTAGCAGCCACAGCTATAAAAGATAGCATGCAGCAATTTTACAGTTATTTAAGGGAAAATTCAGCCTCATGCCCAGTGAAATCAGCCTCAGCCTCAGTGACAGATTTAATCTCTCAAACTTCTATACCAGCATCAGCTAACATCTGGATGGCAGTGGCACGGAGCGAGTATTTTGTGTAGCAGCATGACAGATTTGTTTTGAGAAAAGCTTTGGCATTAATGATCCAAGGAAATTCTTACACATAGTCTCATTGGTATACTACACAGCCTGACTGTCAAAATAAGTTTACATTAATTTATTGGGGCACTCATAAAGAAAGGTTGCATCTACTGGAATTTCTAAGAGGAATTTTGTTAAGCTGGTGGATTCCCATGATGCTGATAGATAAACCCTCTATTTTGTTGCTTGGTAACCTCAGAGTAGTCCTTGTGATTTTGTTGTGCACTCATTAAAAGTCAAAGTGCCATATTCCCTCCCCGAGACATCAGTTTTGACAGTCTGGTTTTAACACCCAAGATCCCTTCTGACTACTTCAGACCATGCATAATACATCAGATCACATCTTTTGGACAAGGCCAGACACACTGTCTGGAGAAAGTACAGCTGAGTTTTTCAGCTTTGAAGGTCTGCTTTGGAGATAACAGAGTGGTGGGTTGCTATATCTTTGTTTCAATTTCTGCAACTTTTAAGGACTGAAATAAATACATTATTTGCAGGTTTGAGAGCTGGATTGGTAATCATACTGATGTTGTTGCATATGGCTGGACTGTTGAGAAATCAATTTAAGCCTGCTCTAAGTGTTATATAGACAACAATTGAGTATTCAATACTTTTGTTTCAAACCTCAGAATAAAAAAGTCTCAGATTTTGATTTGTTTCACTGGCAGATGTAGTTTTCTAGCCAAAGTAGTTGCTTTCCCTGAAAGTCAGACATTTATTTTATTCTTTTGCTAACTGGGTAAGGCCCACTGGGCATAAAGCCTTTTTTCAGGGGCAACCCAGGAGAAATTGGAACTTTAAGTGACTTGCTCAGGGTTACACAGTATGCAAGTGGAGGTTGGATGGCTCAAACCCATGCTTTCAAGACATACCAAGCTTATTTACAGCCTGTTACTTTAATCTCTATACTGCCAGCCCATACACAGCGGAACTGCAGGGCAAGGAGGGGGGGACCTTACCACTTTTTGGGGTCAAAGTAGATTGCCCTTTACAGTGCTGCAGATTGCTTTTGCAAGCCTTACAAGTGTCAGTGCATGATAGACATAGTGCCCCATTTGAATTTGCTGTGTTTCACCCTGCCTGCATCTGCCACACAAAACAAACAAATTAGCTATATTAGTGTTAAGTGCCTCCCATCCAAGCCATTAAGCAGCACTCAGTGGTAACAATCTTTACTCTGAGGTGCCAGAGCAGGACACATCAAAGCAACTTACAATAACTATCCTCCTGACTTCCAGAAACAAAGAAGGTTAATAGCAATTAACAGGAGGAGTTGTAAAGCAGTCTGCTTTACAACTCCTTCCTGTTAAATTAAGCACCAGCCTCCAGATGTACTGCAACTGATTGTCTTTCTCCTGCATGTCGGATCTTTTGTTGGGGATATTGCAGCATGGCACTGGGTTTTGGAGTTTCTGGCTTTCAGTGTGTTTTGGCAGTAGGGGGATGAGGGCTTTCGGCCTTATTTCAGCTGCATATGGGGGAAGGGTAGCTGCAGCCCGCTAACAACGGATTAGAGATCGGATGCCATGGATGAAGTGCTCAGTTAGGTCTGCTAAGTTAATTACAGTCATGATTGACTGACGCATCAGGTAGGGGATGTGGCTAGTCAGGGATATCATGTTTAAATTAGCTAACAGAGTAGGAGCCTGCCAGGAAGAAGATCTGGAGAAGAATGAAGGAGAGAGAGAGACATCAATACTAGAAACACCCATGAAACTGGATCAAACCAGAGTGGAGTGGAGTGGAGTGGAGCCTATGAAGAAGAAATTTGATGTGGCATGAACTGGAGTGGCAACGACAGGAGCAGCTCTACTGGGACTAGAGAGAAAGGAGCAAGAGGAGGAAGGAGTGGAGACAAGTAAAGAGCTGAGTTCAGGTCGGACTTAGGACTGGAGATCCTCCTGGCCTTGGAGGGTTGACTCGGTGGTGTGGGGCAGACAAGGTGGTAAAACTCGGATTAGCTGTAATTCATAATTGTGTCTCAGCTCAGAGTGTAAGTTGGTTAGTCCTGTGATGTCCTACTCAGTACCGGAATACTCAACCCACCGTAAGCCACAGCAGAAGAGGCGAAGAGCCAAAAAGCAAGCAATGGTACCTTTTTTTTATTAACTGCTGCACTGTTTGGAAATGGATTTGTTTGTTACCAACATGTAATCATGCTTGCTACTGGGAATCAGAATTGGGAGGGTGTGGGAAGGGACACTAAACTGCCAGGCAATTGCCTCAACTAGAGCATGATGGGATTGGATATTGAGCTACCAAAAGCAGGAGGGACCCTAGACTATCAGGGAAGGGAATGCAATATTTAAGGTGCCTTGCGCGGGGGTGGGGGGGAGACCCTAGACTACCAGGGAATTGGATAGGATATTGAGCTTCCAAGAATGGGAGAGGAGACAGAAATGCTGCAGCAAACAAATGTGCATACAACCATTGTGGTCTGTTAAAATCTTGAATGTAGGCAGTCTTCATTTTTGTCTGTCAATTATTACAGCACCAATGCTGCCTAAATCTTTTAATCCCTAGAATCCCATTCTGGTCTAAATTATCAGGGTCTGAAACTGGCATTTCTGATTTCTGCTGCATTCATTTCTGTGGCTGAATGCAGCCTTGCTATTTGCTAAAATATGTTATAACATGGGATCCTAAAATACTGTCTTCTGATTCATCCAAGCAGGTCACCTAACTGTTGATTAATATCTGATATACCCACAGTTGCATGTTCACATGATTTATTTCACTATTTCTTTAAGTAAAACTCTAACAAAACATTGCCCATGTTATAAGAGGATTAACCCACTCCAGGGTAAGGGTTTACTGAGCATTAATCCAGGCCTGGGTGGTTGAAATCCCTCAGCTTTGCCTCATGATTCCAACTCCCCGCCCCCACCCCAGGTGTAGATTAATGCTCAGTAAATCCATACCCTGTCATGGGTAAATCCCTCCTTGTGCAAGGCCACTACTCTAGAGTTAGTCTGTGATCTTGTGACATAGTACTGTCTTGTAGACAATCTTCCAACCTGTATGTAGACAACAGCATCAGGAATACAATAGTATTTATTTATTTATAATATTATTTTTACAGTACTTCTTTTGTAACTTTGTAAAGTGCTTTGCCCCACGGTGGTTGTAACTCCTGCTGGCTAGCTCTTTTTAAAGTGAGCGTATTGATTATTTTTTTTACTTATCAGATAACCAAATAAATAATTTGACCATTTTGTATTGATGATGATGAATTTGATAACTTTGAGGCTACACTCCCCCCTCACTATATTGTGCCAAAGTCTGGCCATTTTGTTCCTTTCTTTTATTCCATACACCTTTATTTGCATGGGGTTGGTGAGTGTTCAAGATCAGGGTGGGATGGTGGTGAAACTACTTCCAGTAATCTGGTTGCATTGCTTATTGACCAAACCTGTCCTACAGATATGCAACCAAATGAACAACTCTGTGTTTCCTGATAAAGTTTATTCCAGCTAGTTAACAGATTACAATTTTTCATTTTTTATTGCTCAATTAGGCCTTTGGGCAAAGTTGCCCATTTAAATAGGTACACTTTATCAACAGTTTCAGAGAGAAATACAGCACAGTACACAGTCACATAGAAAACATTTTTATAGGTCACAATAAATACACAGTTACCCATATTCAAAACAGTGACATTCTGAGTCATGTAGGAAATAAAGACCTATGATTATCAAAAGATTGTAATTCGTGAAATGTACCACATTTTCAGGAACCAAGTTTCACATCTTAGCAGCTGGTAAAGCGAAAGCCGCTTGACCAATATTCAGTTTTCTAAATGGTAGTACTACTCTAGAGTTAGTTTGTGATCTTGTGACGAAGGTAGCCTGTTATTTCCAAATACTTTAAGTAGATTGGTCGTGACAGACAGTACCAAATCAAATAACTTTCCCAGACCAAATACATAATGAGTATTGCTGTCCTTGCTAAAGTGTCATCTAGCTTATATTAAACAGTGTACAGGAATGAGTCATTTTAAGTAGATCAGTTGAACTGCTAATATTTCATATTTAATATTCTTAACATCAGTATCTTCATCATAAAAGTGCATTTATTGCATTGCTGTATAGCAAAAACTGGTTTGGAAAAAGTGCCCTTTGTAGCTTAAGAAGTGCCCTTCCGATCTTCAGCCCCCCAACCTTTTACTATCTTCTTTATTTATTTTTATATCTTTCTTCTGTGTATACTTATTTAATTTGTTTGTTGTGTTTTAATTGTATGGCCCCCAGAGCCTATGGGATTGGGTGCCTTAAAAATAAAGTTTGCCTTGCCTTGCTTTCTGGCACCCCTATGCCAGCCCCAGCAACACTGAACACAAGTCACTGACCAGCTGGTGGTATTTTATTTTTCAACCTTTTGTATTTCAATATTATCTACCTCAGAGAGAGTTAAATTTAAATGATTTTTATTCACATTTCCATCTTTTTATGTGTTTTTTTTAACTGGTACTTCTCGTGTTTCACTGCTGCTTTTCAGTTTGAAAGTACTGCACAATGCCAGAGTTTTTAACCATTTTGAAGGAAGCTCATGGGAAATCAACCATTTTGCCAGAGGCAGTTTGTGGCCTGTTGTGGGTGAAGAATAATGCAGACAACAGCAGATTGGTGCAACACACCATAGTGTGACTTTATTTTCTTTCAATGTCAGGATAAAATAATTAACTACAACGTAAATAAAACAAAATTCTTTACAGAATTGCAGGAAATTCACTTTACTTAGTAACCACAGGGGATAACCTTAAGCAATGGTATATCCCTTCTTCAATACATCACTTTGCAACAACTGACCCTGCATGTCCTTCCTCTGCACTTGGTCAGCACCTACTAACCCACTGATCTATCTCTTTAATGAAAATGAACTATCTCCTATGTTGGTCTTGCTTGTTTAAGTGATAGTGAGCCCAAATAGTCCTACATCTACAAGGATGCAGTTATGGCACAACACCTCACACAACTAGTCCCCACTCCTACCAGGTATAACTATAGAACAGGGATCTACACCCTTATTGACTGGACACTGTCCAACCACCCTGAAAGAATCTCTGTGGTGTCTGTACTCCCTGACTCCTTAAGTAACTACTCACCCATCATCTGCTCTTGGGCTAATAACTTTATCAAGCCCCCCCCCCCCCGAATAATATACACCAGGGTGCTCATGATGAAGGGGCACTTACAGCTGTTAAAATCCATTAAACAGTCTGGATTGGTCATAAATAGACTCACTCAAGGATGTAAACAAAGCACTTGACCTGTTAATCAGCAGATTCACTGAGGCCTGTGACATCAGTGCACTGCTAAAAAAAAAAAAGGTAAAAGGGAGACCTAACCCCAGA
Source organism: Neoceratodus forsteri (assembly GCA_016271365.2). Lineage (NCBI taxonomy): Eukaryota > Metazoa > Chordata > Ceratodontiformes > Ceratodontidae > Neoceratodus > Neoceratodus forsteri. The sequence goes on from CM028133.1 coordinate 999,718,573, forward strand.
ATAAACACCGAGCTTACTATGCAGCTCAGACATAGGTACCATCTTTGGCGCTGTGCTCGTGCCACAGCTGCCCAAGCAGACATTCAAAAATACAAACAAGCAAGAAACAGCTGCACCTGTGCTATACGGTTGGCAAAAAGAATATATTTTAGAGAAGTACTCTCCAACACTTTGGGGGATGGGAAAAAATTCTGGAACAATCTAAAGGACCTAACTGGCAAAGATGCTAAGTCCCCACCCACCATGCTCAACATAGATGGTACTCTAACATTGGACCTAGATATCATCTCCAACACGTTCATCAATGCATTCTCTGACCTGATCAGTGTCCTCCCTCCTGATTTTTTCGATGCTCCCACCACCAACACTGCCCCTGCCACAGCATCCCAAACACACTCTGCTCCGCAGTTCTTCTTCAAAAGGATCCCAATGCACTTAGTCAGGACCCATATTTGTAAGGCTCTCAGCAAAACTGGCTATAGTGGTGACACACTCAATGTTAAACTCCTTACACTAGTTCTAGATGAGATCCTTGAACCACTGACAATGATCTTCAACCTCACCCTAAGGCATTGCCAATTCCCATCACTTTGGAAAAAGGCTACCATCACTCCTGTGCACAAAAGTGGAGACAAGTCACTGCATACCAGTTACAGGCCCATCTCTATCTTCCCCCCATTATCCAAAGCACTGGAGCGAATTGTCTCTGACCAGCTTGTAGAGTTCCTGGAAAAACATAAAATACAGTGCCCTAAACAGCATGGCTTCTGCAAAGGGCACAGTACCACCACGGCATTGTTGGAATTCACCAGTTGTATCCATGATGCACTTGACCAAGGACTTTGCGGGGGGCCATATTCATTGACCTAACAAAGGCCTTTGATACAGTAAATCACCCACTTCTACTCAGGCAACTGTCTGCTCTTGGGCTCTCCAATGATACACTGCCCTGGTTTGCTAGCTATCTTGGAGGGAGGGTCCAAAGTGTTAAACTTGCTGGTGTCTCCTCAGTTGAAAAGTCAGTACTCTCTGGTGTCCCTCAGGAGTCTATACTGGGTCCATTACTCTTTTCTCACTTTCTTAACAGTCTCCCTGTCATCTTCCAGCAGAGGATACTGCTCTACACAGAAGATGCAGTCCTCTTTTTTAGCAATCAGTACTTTAATCTGCTTGAGAGTCAACTGCAACAGGATTTCAGACTCGTGGAAAGATGGTTTGGCTCTCAGAATCTTATCATGAACTATAACAAAACTAAGGTCATGTACTTCTGCAATGCACGTAGCAAGTATAAACCTCTACATCTCACCATCATGAACCAAGAATGGACCTCACTTGATCAGGTCCAAGAGTTCAAAAACCTCGGCATCGCCCTGGACTGCTCACTTTCTTACTCCCAGCACATAGGGCAAGTTGCTAAGTCAGTCAACATACGCCTCGGCCTGCTCCACAAGTACAAACAATGTATGACTTCTGATGCCCTTAGAGTGGCCATCCACAGCTCTGTTAACTCCATAGTCGACTACAGTCTAGTCATATATGGCTCTGCCTCCACTACTGCCCTCAGAAGGATATCTGTGATGCTCAATAAGGCCTGTAGACTTCTCAAGGGGACTGACTGTCTAACACACACCAGTGACCTGTACGCCCAGGCTGGATGGCTACCACTCGTCAGTAGAATACAATACCAGACCTGTCTGACAGCCAAAAAAGTTCTCCTCGGACTGATGCTGCCAGGTGTGGCTAGGCTTCTAACTACCAACAGCAGTACCCAGCTGACACGTGGTTCTCAATCCTGGACTTTCCAGGCTCCCAGGTGCCGGACTTCGCTGGGACAGAGATCCTTCATGCACAGGGCTCCTCAGTGGTTCAACATGCTTAACAAGGAAACTCTAGCAGCTGTAATGCTAAGCCCCTTTAAAAGGCAACTACATCTATTCCTCCCCCTCTACCTCACAGTGTGACTGCCTCCTCTAAGCATTGCTCTACGACCCTTAATCTTACAGTGGCTGTAACCTGCTTTTCCTGCTAAGCATTCACTGCACCAGCCTCCCCCTTCTCTCCCTTTGCCCCCCCCCCTGCTCACAAACCCTCCCATCCCCTTCCCTAAGGACACATTCTACTCTATGGCTACTGGCCCCTTTCTCCCTCTCTCTGTCCATCCTTCTCTGACAACAGCACCTACCTGCTGGCTTCTTCCTGACTTCCTCCTACATAGATACTGTTCTACCATGAATTCTGTTAAAGCTAGCTTATGTTGATCTACTTCAACTTATTGACTGTACTACTTAGGCCTTAGTAATTGACATGTTCAGTTTGTAATCTTTGTTCACCTTTGTGATATGTCACCCCATCCTCTGACGTGGAACCTTTGTAAACGAGCAGTCGCTGCTCAAAGGTACTTGTAATCCTAGAGTTTAATAAATAAATAAATAAAAAAGAGAAAGAGAAAGAACCTCAGTGCAAAAGCACTGAAGCAAGGGTTACCCCCAAAGGGCATTGGCAATAAAGCCAAGTTTCAAAGACATACAAAGTCAAACATACCCCCATAATACAACGCATCATGGGATGTATATGCAAATAACCATGACATTTTAGGCTGGTTCAACTTCAAGCAGGAATACATGATGCCAATCATTTATTTTAGGCATGAAGCACTTTATTTCTGACTGTATGTAATAACAATAGTTTAAACAATAGCAGTTTCTTTTTATCTAGCACTCTAACTATAATCAAACCCCTTCCCTTGCAGGATAAACCTAATCAGTTTCAGCAAGGTTTAATAATTCCATTAAGCACTTTGCACATTATAATTATTCTAAGCAATATACCAACTTTGTTGGGTTTGTAGGGCACTGTTTTCAAACATGAAGTTTCATTTTATAAAGCACCTTGCACTTCATTAATGCACTGCTAGCACTTTATGTCTGAAAGTACTGTACCTTACACACTTTATCTTTCTTCATATAAAGCACATGTAGTTCATTATTAAACAGGCAGCAAGCAAGCTTGGCATTTTATGAAAGCCTACATATTTATTCAGGTTCCAGCCTTCTTCCTATATACGGTCAGCTCTTGCATTCACTCATAGTCATAGCTGTTATTTCCTTAGAAAGGCATATGGCTTCTGGTGATGGACAGAATGGTGAATAAGAAACAGAGAAAAGAAAAAAATAAATTAAAGGAGGATACCAAAAGACTGCCGTAGGTGGCCAACCTACTGCAGTGTTAGAAAAAGAACATGATAGTTTCCTGAAAATACTGTTACAACTGACTGTACAAAAGGAAGGGGAGAAGACTGGAAAATGTCCATAACTGCTATACCAATTTCTTGGGTAGAGCACAGCTCTACCACACAGTTTGTGTGAAGAAAGAAATGGCTGCTGATTCAAAGCTGAAATGGTTGGCTCAGTGATGCTGTTTGTACTGAGGTAGGCTGGCAGCAGAACATTCAGCCAATCAGTTGCCAGGATTTTCCCTACCCATTTTATAATGCATAGTTAATTACTTTTCCATACAGTATTTTTGAACATCACTATAGGCTCTATTTCTAATCCCATACAATTTTATTCTTACTGCTAAAATATCATAAATACATTTTAATGTGGGGGTTGAACAGGTGGGTATGTAGTTAGGTTGGCACATATGAATTTTATTTTCAAGGAAATTTCACAAGCTCGTGTGCCAAAATACAAAATGAACATCATATAGTGCAAAATAATTTATTGCCATCCAAAGATATACACAGCATTCAACTACCAAAAACAGCTCTAGCCATAGAAACATAGAAACATAGAACTTGATGGCAGATAAGAACTGCTTGGCCCACCTAGTCTGTCAATTTCCCTGCCTAATGGATAAGCTGCAGATCCTAGTTAACTAACAGCCTACTTCCTCCTACTTCCCACTAGAATTGCCTAATGTCTGCCCAATGCATTCTTGAATTCCCCCACTATTTTTGACTCTACAACCTCCTCAGGAAGGCTGTTCCATGGATCTACAACCCTCTCTGTGAAGAAATACTTCCTCACATTACCTCTGAGCCATCCCCCCCATCTTCAAATTGTGCCTCCTTGTTCTTGCACACCTCTTTTTCTGAAAGATGTTACCCTCTTGAACTTTGTTGATTCTCTTGAGGTATTTAAACATTTCTATCATGTCCCCCCCTTCCTCCTTTCTTCAAGGCTATACATCTTAAGCTCCTTTAGTCTTTCTTCATATGTCTTCTGGTGCAGACCCTGCACCATTTTGGTTGCCCTCCTCTGGATAGCCTCCACCCTGTCTATGTCTTTGCAGAGATGGGATCTCCAAAACTGCACACAGTACTCCAGATGGTGTCTTACCAACTGTCTGTACAGAGGGACAACAACTTCTTGTTTTCTACCGGTGATGCCTATCCCTATGCATCCCAGTATCCCCCCCAGCCCTCCTTACTGCCTTCTCACATTGCTTGCAAACCTTTAGGTCATCTGATATAACTACTCCAGGTCCCTTTCCATTTGTGTTGTTGTCAGTATCTTACCCATGTTGTGCACTCTTCCCCTGGGTTTTTGCTTCCCAGGTGCATTACTTTGCACTTCTTTGCATTGAATCTAAGTTGCCATACATTTGACCATTCCTCCAACCTTGCCAAGTCCCTTTCCATCCTTTCCACCCCACCTTGCATATCAACTCTGTTGCAGATCTGTCATCTGCAAAGAGACATACTTTTCCTTCTAGTCCCTCTGCAATGTCACTTATAAAGACATTAAAAAGACCGGCCCAGTACTGAACCCTGCGGTACCCCACTAGTGAACCCCCTTTCTTCACTGTGGACTCTATTTACTATTACCCTCTGTGTCTGTTGTCCAGCCAATACTTCACCCAGGCTACCACCCTGGGACCCACTCCCAGGCTGGCTAATTTGTTTGTTAATCTTTTGTGCAGGACTTTGTCAAATGCCTTGCTAAATTCTAGGTAGACCATGCCCACAGCCCCTCCCTGGTCTACTGCTTTGGTCACCCAGTCAAAGAAATTGATTAGATTAGTCTGACATGACCTTCCTGCTGTGAATCCATGCTGCCTTGGGTCCTGTGCCCCACTGGTCTCTAGGTACTCAACAGTCATTTCCTTCAGAAGTGATTCAATCATTTTCCCTACCACTGAGGTCAAACTGACAGGTCTGTAGTTTTCTGCCTCTGTCTTGCTCTCACTTTTGTGAAGGGGAATCACATCTTCCCTTCTGCAGTCCTCAGGTACCACACCATCCTCCCATGATTTATTAAAATGGGTAGTCAGTGGTGTTACTAGTTCTTCCCTTAGTTCTTTTAGAATTCTGGGGTGAATCCCATCACATCCCATAACATGCCAGGACTGATAGGGCTGTAGCTGAGAAATCTGGGCTAAAAATATTGAAATTTTGCTTTTTAATATTTTTACATTAAATTTTTAAGACCCTGCCTCATGAAGAAGGGCAGAGAAAATGTTTAATTCCTAGCCTAATGGTGATTTTACACCGTGACTGCAAAATCAACTTTCACGATGCAAAAACACATTTTGGGCAGGAGTTGAAAAATTACAGCTGTCACATACATAAGGTGCTGCAAAGAAATGGCTGTGTTGTAAATGTGGGTAAAAATATTGAGGATTACCAAAGTTACAAGCCTGCATTCACAAAATTCAATGTAAGCACATAACTGTATTTGCTTTTTAATATTTTTATACCAGATTTTCAACATAGTCTTCTTATGACCCCCACCTCATGAACAAGGGCAGAGGACATTTACAACTTTTGCCTGAAAGGAGATTTTGTGCAGGGACTGCAAAATCACCCTTTGGGATGAAAAAAAAAAACATTTTGGTCAAGATGTGAAAAATGACAGCTGTCACATTCATGAAGTGCTTTAAAGATATGGCTATGTTGTAAATTTGGTAGTAAAAATACTGAAAATTACCAAGGTTATGAACTTCCATTCGCAAAATTAAATGTAAGCCCATAATGTTAATTTGTAGTATTTTTACACTAAATTTTCAACATAGCCTTCTTATCACCCCACCTCATGAACAAGGGCAGATAAAATTTGTCATCTCCTGCCTGAAAGGTGATTTCACGCAAGGACTGCAAAATCACCTTTTGGGACAGATTTGCTTAATAACAGTGCCATTGTTTATCAGGCAGGGTCCCAAAAAAGGCATGTTGAAAATTTGGGCCAAAATTATTAAAAACATGCCCAAGTTAGGCAACTAAGTTCAAAACATCACTGAAATACATTGAACTGCATACCTGTTTCTTCAGTTTGCATTCCAGCTTTGAAGAGTGAAGACATGTTGATGTGTTTGCAATCCAGAGAGGATTACATCATTGGATCCCCAATGGGTAAGTAAGGGCTTTGGGGGAGTAGGATGGTGAGTGCTGAGTAGGAGGGTTGGGTGAAGGGAAAGTAACATTGCAAAAGACATCTATGGACCTTTTTTTCAGGTTAAAAAAAGAAAGGATTCCTGCACTTGGAGATTGGGCACCCCCAATGCCACTTTTAAGTTTCTCAGGAGGGTAGTGGGGTGGTGGGTGCTGAAAGGGAGGGTCAGGAGCGGGGAGGAAACTTAGAGAAATAAAAATGAGGATTCCTGCACTGGAAAATTGGGCACCCCCAGTGCCACTGGATTTGCAATGGTGACACTAGGGGATTGGGCACCCCGACTGTTACTATTATGTTTCCTGGGGGGTGCTGAAAGGGAGATTTGGATGGGAGGATTTCTATAATTAAAAAAAAATCAGTGGTCACGGTGGAACTCAACACAGTTAGTCATGACCAATATGGCTGCCAAACTGTACTGCGCATGTTTAGGTGGTCACGCATGTGCAATACAGTCTGGCAGCCATCTTAGACATTGTGGAGTGTGTTGTGTTCTACTGTGACCATTGACAGAGCAAAACATAATGCAGTACGACTGCCACTAGAAACAGTGAGTGGAGTGCTTCACTGTCGCAGAGGCAACAGTGTGGAAAGCAACTCCAACATGTTGTTCAGTCACAAAGAATGCACTGCTTGCTTTTTCTGTAGCTAGAGGTCTACAGGGTTACATTCACTGCAGCTCTAGAATGACAGAGATTAGTAAATCAGCAAAGTAAGATAATGTATACTCAGTTTGTGTTTAGCCAAAAATCTGATTAAATAAATATTCATGCAAAGGCTTTATAAAACTGTGGATGTTTGGGGGCAGTTTGATAGTGTAGGAGGTGTGCATATTAATGTTAGTATTAAGAATAAATGTGCAAAATCTGAATTCTTATATTGTAACAAAAGATCATGCTAGTAAAACATTTATCTTAAGATTAATTTTGTTTTGGTGATTGGGTAAGGTCTCAAAGATGCTAGCAGAAGCAAAGTACAGCTGACGATTACTTATGTTTCACTCTAAATATTTTTCCAGGTATGGGCATGCCCCGAAAATCAAATTGAAACTCACATAAATGAAGCAGTAGAAAGGCATGCACAGCTATCAATGAAATTACCAGCAGGTGGCAAAGACATTGAAATTGTTTGGCGTTTCGGTGAAGATGACAAGATCATTGCAAGAGTTAATGAAAATGAGACTTTGTTGAGATATTCTACCAAGTTTCAAAAACGAATAAAAGCTTCCCTTGATGGGTATTTGACAATTGACAGACTTATGAGAGAAGATAGTGGGACTTACAAAGCTACTGCAACATTCTCTAATAGGGATCAGATAAAAATGTCTTTTATTCTGCATGTATATGGTATGTATTTTATTTGTCTATCAAAAACAAACAAAAAAATGTAATATGGTGAACTAAATAGAAATTAGGAAGTTATCATCAAACATGGAACATGAGCTTTTTTTATCTAACATGTTTTGATCTACAAAATGTGTGTGTTTATTTGTACATGTTAGGAAAAGTTAGTCCATGCTTTTGTGACTTCCAAACTGGACTACTGCAAGCTTTGTTCCTTGGGGTGAATGGAGGGGTCATACGTCGCCTGCAGCTGGTGCAGAATGCAATGACCAGGTTGCTGATGGGCCTTCTGAGGTCTCATCACATGACCCCAGTCCTGTGTGATCTGAATTGGCTGCCAGTAAGGAGACACATTTCTTTCAAGGTTGGTTTACTGACCTATAAAGCCCTATATGAAGTGGGCCCTAGGTATCTGTGTAACCTCTTGACTTCTCATCATATTCCCTGCTCTCTCTCTGCTCCTCTAAAGTGGGCCTCCTAGCAGTTCCCAGAGCACAGCTGAAATTGTTTGAAGACAGGGTCTTTGAGGTAGCTGGTCCATCCCTGTGGAGCTCACTACTAAGATCCTTGAGGTGGCCCCCTCAGTTGAGGCCTTTAAGGGGGGCTTGAAATCACATCGATTCAAGGAGGCCTTTGGACTATAGCAATGGCACCTGATTCACTGGCTATTTTTCAGAATGTATTTTATTAATATGTATTACCAGCTATTTAATCATTTTTTTTAATTTGTATTTTAGTTTGGGTTATATTTATAATGAGTTTGCTTTTATTCTTGAACTACAGTATTTATGATATGACATGCGTGAGAGAGTTGACATGGCAAGCTCTATATTCATATACCTTATCAAGGCTTTCCACCTTGTCAACCATACATTGTTTTCCCAGAAGCTCATCAAATTGGGCCTTTCTGTTGATGCCACCCATTGTTTTACCAGCTATCTGGAAGATAGAACTCAGTCAGTAAAATGCCAGGATGCTCTCTCGGAATATAGATCTTTTGCTGTTGATATCCCCTAAGGGTCATTCCTGGGACCCCTTCTTTTCTGCTCTTTTATAAATTACCTCCCCACAGCCTGTAAGTCAACTAATATCTTGCTATATGCCAACGGTGCTGTATTCTCCTCTGCTGACAAATGACCAAGAATAATACAGCAGAGGCTACAATCCGACTTTTCAGTGATCCAGGACTGGTTTACTTACAACCTACTCATCATGAACACTAAGAAAACCAAATCTATGCTGTTTGCCACTCACAGTAAATCACCTTCCTCCCGTGTCACTTTGCACTCAACCTAAGGTAGACTCCCACTCCTGTGTACTTCATTGTGACTTTGGTTGACCAAATCTTGACCTTAGATTACAATACTGCACCCTAGTTACTGACAAGAAAGCCCTCTTTCACTTGCTGTCCCCTGGTGTCCAAGCCTTGCTCTGCCCAGTTAGACAAAAATATGCTATGAGGGGTGTCAAACAAATGTATTGGTTCTACCCCATAAGAAAAAAACCTTAGGCCAAGCCTGCTTCTGCTTTAGATTCTCCAAATTCTGGAATGGTCTAAGATACACTGGATCTATCAATATGTTAAAGTCCAAGCTTTTTTCATCAGTCACTTCCCCTAGTCTTTGTAATTGCTCTTGCTCACCTGTAACCCACCCCCATCTGACATCTCACCTCGAGCACTTACCTTAGGCAACCTACCGTAAATTGCTGTTACTAACCTCAGTTAAATCCGATCTCTCTGAAACTCACCGTCTCTCGCTGGGTGTATTGTATTACTGGTTACATTAGATCAACTAGATTAGGTCAACAATGATATTGTTGTTGAATTATTATATTGTGCTGTATGTTATTCCTTCACTAGAGCCCAATTGTTACCTTGGTATCTCAATATACCTATTGTAACATTAGTATCTCATTGTCCTGTATGTATTTGTATACTACTTATATGCATGTTTCTTTCCTCTGTTATATCAGATCCTAAACCCTTTAAAAATAGGCATAGCCTAAAGGGCTTTATGTGAAACAAATAAATAAATATGAATAGTCTTGAGCTATGTACAATGTCCTGAGCCCCAAGGAACAGGTGCTCTATAAACAATGTTTACTTGCTCTACATTACAGTAATGCTAATAAGGTAGCCATATGTACACTGGATATAAAGGATTTGATAGCTTCTACAGTATAAAACTGCAAGGGTGATTTTTTTTAAGATCTTCCTAGTACTGGCAACTAGAGAGGAGGAGAAGCAAAACATTAGACAAGCTAACACTAGACTAATGGTCCAGTGCAAGAGTGAGATCTTTGTTTTTCTGGACAACTGGAGGGCATTCTGTCACAAAGGATATGTGTATGCCTGGGTGGGATGCATCTGTATCAGGAGGAGTGAGAGTACTGGCAAGAGAATAGACAGGACAGTTGGGATTTAGACTAGATGATATGGAGAATAGTACTAGCAAAGGTGTTTACCAAGGGCAGGATCAAGATGCAGGAACATGCAGACAGAAGTACAGTGTAACAGGGTACCACTAGAAGAGGAGGTTATGAAGTAGGGAGTGGGAATGAATAAGCATAGAAGGGCAGAATGCACATAAGGAGCCCAGAAGAACGAACTGTGGGTCACCCTGGAAACAGGAAATGGGACAGCCATTTGAACTGGGGTTGTGTATAGGCCTCCAGACCAGGGGGAGGACATTGACATGTTATTGTTAGAAGACATGCAAAACATGACAGCTAAAGGGGAGGTTCTGATATTGGGAGACTTCAACATGCCAGATACAGATTGGTCAATACCAGCAGGGACATCTATGAGAACTGGATACATGGTGGATTTCCTGCAGGGGAGGGCCTCAAACAACTGGTTAAACAACCCACAAGAGACAGGGGTATCTTAGATCTAGTACTGACTAACAGGGAAAGGATCACAGATCTCCAGGTAGAAGGTCACCTGGGGGTCAGTGACCATCACATGGTATAGTTCAATTTGGCCACTAGAACAAAATCATCTCATTCCAAGGCAAAAATATGGGGCTTCAGAGGAGCTGACTTTGATAAGATGGCCAACAAAGTTAAGCTCACCCTGGCAAAAAGAAATACAGGTGAGGGAGTACAGGCAAAGTGGGCAAGCATTAAAGATGCAATACTTGAAGCAACATCCCACTTTGCTTCTCAAACACAGTAGCAGAAAAGGTCAGATCTAAAAGATTGGCCTTCATGAAATATAAGGGAATGCCTCAGTATGAAGATAGGGAGGCATACCAAACTTCCCTATGGGAAGCTGGGAAGGCAGCAAGGCAGGCAAAAGCCCAAACCGAGGAAACACTTACATGAACAGTAAAAGAAGGTGACAAGACTTTCAATAGATACATTAGTGAAAGGAGAAAGTCCAGCGAGGATATTGCTAAGCTCAAAGGGGATAAGGGTGTGTGTGAGGAGGAGGACCATGTAAATACATCTATCCTAAATAGACACTTCTGCTCAGTATTTACTGAAGAGAAGGTGGGGCAGGGCCCACACCTCTGCACTATGAACACAGGGGGAGGGAGGTGTGCACTAGTCCCTTTACAAAAGAAAGGGTCCCACAAGAGCTCAATAAGCTCAGGGTGGACAAGGCAATGGGACCTGATGGCATACATCCCAGGGTACTAAAGGAGTCAAGGGTGGAACTAGCAGAGCCATTATCAGAAATGCTTAGTGAGTCTCTGAGCACAGGAGAGGTCCCAGAAGACTGTAGAAGCACTCATGTGATCCTGCTCCACAAGAGTGGTAGCAGGGAGGAGGCAGGGAACTATAGACCAGTCAGTCTTACCTTAGTAGTGGTCAAGATTATGGAGACACTTCTTAAGGAAAGGATAGTGCAACACATGGAATCCATAGGAGCACAGGATCCAAGACAGCATGTGTTTACAAAAGGGAGGTCCTGTCAAACTAATCACATACATTTCTTTGACTGGTTAACCAGAGTGGTGGACCAAGGGGGAGCAGTTGATGTTGCCTACCTTGACTTCAGCAAAGCTTTCAATACTGTTACACATAGAAGATTGATTAATAAGCTGGGTAGGCTTGGGGTGGGTCAGACTTTGGTCAACTGGGGGGCAAATTGGTTGATGGGCAGAAAACAGAGTGGTGATAAATGGTATACAGTCAGAAGAGATGCAAGTCACAAGTGGGGTATCTCAGGGATCAGTCCTGGGGCCAGTCCTCTTTAATATTTTCATCAGTGACATTGCAGATGGACTGGAGGGTAAGGTTTATCTGTTTGCAGATGACACCAAGATCTGCAGCAGAATAGATGATCCAGATGGTGTGGGCAGAATAAGAAGAGATCTGGATAAACTAGCAAAATGGTCAGAAGAGTGGCAAATGGGGTTTAATGCAAAGAAGTGCAAGATCATGCACATAAGGAAGAGAAACCCTGAAGCCACCTGTAGGCTGGGAGAGGAGATGCTGGCAGTCACAACAGAAGAAAAAGACTTGGCCGTCATCATCACCGATGACCTGAAATCATCCAAGCAGACCTCTAAAGCAGTAGGTAAGGCTAGAGGGATGTTGGGGTGTATTAGTAGGGGTATCACTAGTCAGAAGAGGGAGGTAATAATCCCTCTTTACAAGACACTGGTTAGACCCCATCTGGAGTACTGCGTGCAGTACTGGAGGCCACACCTTCACAAGGACATTAACCAAACTGAGGCAGTCCAGAGAAGGGCAACCAAAATGGTGCAGGGACTGCATCAGAAAACATATGAGAACAGATTAACTAAATTCAATATGTATACCCTAGAGCAAAGGAGGGAGAGAGGTGATATGATTGAAACATTCGAACATCTTAAGGGCATTAACAAGGTGAAAGAGTCTAACACGTTTCAATATAAGAAAAATAGAAGGGCAAGAGGACACAGCATGAGATTAGAGGGAGGCTGATTAATAGGTAATGTGAGGAAGTTCTTTTTCACAGAAAGGGTGGTGGATGCATGGAATGGCCTACCTCAGGAAGTGGTGGATATGAATACAGTGCCGGGCTTCAAACAGGCATGGGATAGGCATAGGGGAGCAATACAGATGAGTATGAATAGATAGGCCATTGACAGAGCAAAGGCGTATGGCACATTCATAAGGTAGAAAAAGAAATGGGCAGACTGGATGGGCCTTGCGGTCCTTATCTGCAATCAACTTCCATGTTTCTATGGCAACTATTCTCATTTTATGTAGGGCAATATGAAAGGTGCACCTAGTAAAATGGGTGAACATGAAAACCTAATGCACTTCAAGGTCTGGGAAAGGGAATGACTGGGACACTAAGATAGAGGAATACAAACTATTTCATAGGGATAGGTCTGACAGAAATGGAGGAGGGATGTCTCTCTTTGAAAGAGAGAAATTCATTGTAGAGGACATTGAGGAGAAAACCAGTTATAGAGTTTGTCTGAACTGATAAAGGGGAAAAGGGGGACACAAAAATCAACAATGGATGTGGTACAGGCCCCCAAACTGCTCAGCAGAGCATGATGACAGAGAAATTATGATATTACTTATTATTTATTACGAAATTGTGATGGTCAGGGAAATTATGAAAGCAGGACAATAGGATGCAGTGACGGTCCTGGGGAACTCAATCTTCTCTTTCTGGACTGGTGACTTGAGAGGGCAAATGGCAGGGCTGGACCATCTTACTGTCCACTATTATGGACTACTTTTTAAATCAGCATGATCAGCAGGGAACTACGTTTGAAGTCACCACTGACATTATTCTTAGTAGCTGGAATGGAGTTTTCTCCATTGTGAATGTCAAGGAACCAGTAGGAGGCAATGACCACAACCTAGTAACAGTCACACTGGTGATAGGGAAGACATGGAAACATAGAATTTGATGGCAGATAAGGACCATTTGGCCTATCCAGTCTTCCCATTTCTCCCTACCTACACTAATACATCATATCATACCCCATATACAGTTATTTCTCCCTCCCCCTTCCTTTCCACTACAATTCCTTTGTACTTATCCCATGCATTCTTGAACCCCACCACTGTTTTTGCCCCCACCACCTCTGGTGGAAGGTTGTTCCAGGAATCTAACATTGTTTGAATCTTCTGTAAAACAGTGTAATTACTTGCCTAGCTGCAGCCTGTTGAATTTAAAAACAAACTAAGTTTTTTTACAGTTTAAGTGATCAAAGCCCTTCTTGATTTTCTATCTCTGGCTCCAGATTTTTGGCACCCAAAGTAATACTCTCCCTTTGTCTTGCTAATCTGGACTCCCCACTAGTCTGTCTGCTCCATTGTGCATGGCCAGTACTTAATCTCTCACTCTCTCCTCTTTCTTCATCCGAGCCCACCCTCACCAGGGCTCCAAGCTCAACCGCCGAGGAAGACTCGGCCCCTGGATGGATGGCACATCCTCAGCCACCGTCTAAGACCACAAGCCTGGACCCAGAGCCAGCAAGGTACAAAATCTGCCACCAACTAATCGGAATGCGAGCACCTTTCAGGGCCCATTCCGATTGGTCCAAAAAGCTCTCCCATCACTTCTACTGTCTCTTCTGCCTAAAGTTTCATTTTAAAGTATAAATCTTCTGTAAAAGAGTGTAATTACTTGCCTAGCTACAGCCTGTTGAATTTAAAAAGGAAATTGTCGAAGATTTTTTGCAGTTTAAGTGAGTACAGCCCTTCCTTGATTTTCTGTCTCATTTACAGTTTAAGTGATGACAGCCCTTCCTTGATTTTCTATCTCTGGCTCCAAACGTTTGGCTCCCAAAGTAATACGTTTCCTTTGTCTTGCTAATTTGGACTCCCCGCTGGTCTGTCTGCTCCATTGTGCATGGCCAGTACTTAACCTTTTGCTCTCTCCTCTTTGCTCAGCTGAGCTCACTCACACCAGGGCTCCAAGCTCAACCCGCTGAGGGAGACTTGGCCCCTGGATAGATGGCACATTCTCAGCCACCGCCCATGACCATAAGCCCTGGATCCAGAGCCTGCAAGGTATGGCACCTGACACAATTTTTCAGCCTGCCCCCCTGCCCCACCCCCACCACTTATTAAATACAGTATCTCCCCACCCCTATCCTACCCTCATGCCCATTGGCATCGTTGGGGGTCCAATAGGATTATTCACTATATCTTGCTTTTCTCCCCCCACTTCAGAGCTGTGTGCTTTACCAAATTGCTCTGCAACAATGTTGCTTCTCTCATTTAGCATAGGCTTCCTACTCCTTAGTGTAACTGGCATATCCCGTGAATCCACAAAGTCTTCACACTTGCAGCACCCAGCTATGTTCTCAAGCAGCTGAAACCACATCCCCAAACTCCTAAATGTTTCCTTCTCATTGGCAGTGACCCACCCTGGTCTCTATACAACCTTACACCTTAGTATTCAACTAGGGTTCCAACTACCTCTTTCACATTCATATGCTGTCTCCATTAAGTCTATTCTGTATGCTTACTACTGCCCTTCTTGTTATATAGTCTCGGGGACTATGATGCGAAACTGTATGCATATCAGGGGAAAAATATGGCCTTTCTGCCTACTTCTAAGTGGCATAAAAAAAACTGCTCCTGCTGCTTCTTATCTGTGCTGGCAATGTCGAACTAAACCCAGGAATGCCCTTTCCAATTCCAACCCCTGCTGACCTATCCTTACTAAAAGGGTTATCATTTTTGCACATGAACGCTTGCAGACTTCTAGAAAAGCTTGATGCCATCAAAACATGGTCCCTCCACTGCACTCTGTACCTTCTTTTAATTACCAAAACATGGCTAAGACCAACTACTCTGGACTATGAGGGTAACATTCCTTCATACAACTTGTTTCAAACTGATCAGAAATCCATGGGAGGGTGAGTGACAATCCACGTCTGTGACAACATCATCACATCTATGGCAGACTCAACTACAGTCCTGAAGGAGTTTGAGTGCCTCACACTAAGAATCCAACTTGCCCAATCTGCCTCTATCTGTATTATCAGGAGATATAGGCCCCCCTCAGCTGGCCTTTCACTGCTTAAACACTTAGGTGACATTCTAGGAACCACATCATCAGAAGTAACCATCCCTGGTGGCCTCAGCCTTGACTGGCTCTCTCCAGCCTCTATACCATTGAAAGAATTTTGCGATGCACATGGACTTATCCAGATCATTAATGAAGCTACCCACCCTAACACCAAAAATCCTGAGTGTAGAACTCTTCTTGATCTAATCCTGGTAAACAAGTCCCACCTCTTCTACCATTCAGTAGCATTTTTCAATGATCTTAGTGACTACTGTGCCATTGTGTGCATAAGGTCAGCATACCACCCAGTCTCCTCTTCCTCTAAATACATCTTTAAGAGATGCAAATGGAACTTCTGCCCAAAATGCATATCTCTACACCCTCCAATATGCTAACTGGCAGAAGTTCTACCTTGCACCTTCTGTGGAAGAAACACATGAGGTCCTCCATGACATACTCACTGAAACCTTAGATCGTCACACCCGAATTATCAAAAGCAGAACTAAAAGAAAATCCTGCCCCTGGTTTACGGACAACCTAAAAGCTGCTTTATGGCACAGGAATGTTCTCTGGAAAAGAGCCAGGAAAAGAAAGTTAGCCACTGATTGGTCTGACTTCTGTACTGCAAGGAACAACTGTATGAGAACAATCAGAGCTGCTAAGTCTAGTTACTTCCATTCCAAGCTCAACACATCCACCAGCTCTGCTACTAAGTTCTGGAAAACCCTAATGGAGGTCGAAAGCCATAATAATTCTGGCACTCTTCCTCCAAAAAAAATTTGATCAGTGGCATTCATACAACAGATAAAAATGAGATCCTTGACCTTCTAAACTACCACTTTGCCATGGTAGGGATGGCGTTCGATACCTCTCCAGTAAATGCTATCAGGGTTCAGCTTAGTACACAGTCACCTGACTGCCTAAATCCAGACTCTCATGCTCCATGCAATTCCTTCTCCTTTCCGAGCTCTGTCAAACAAGTTGAGGACCTCCTTCTTCAGCTTGATACAAAGAAAAGTGTGGGTGTGGTATAATTGAGCCCTTCTTCCTAAAACTGGCTTACCATATTCTGGCTCCCCCTATTACCCACCTTTTCAACCTGTCTCTCTCCCACGGCTCCCTCCCTTGGATCTGGAAGATGGCTCATGTCATACCTCTATTCAAATCAGGGGACCCCAGCGACCTTAACAATTACTGTCCAATCTCTCTGCTCCCAGCCTTATTTAAACTGCTGGAGAAGGTAATAAATGAGCAGCTCAGATCACTTCTTGAAAGTTCAAATCTGCTAAACCAGATTCAATCTGGTTTCCATCCCCTGCATAGCATTACTACTGCTCTATCTAAGTTTATAAATGACTGGCAGATTGCACTTGATAAACAATTTGTCTGCGCCTTGTTTCTGGACCTTAGCAAAGCCTTTGACATGGTGGTCCATGATCTACTTCTGGTGACCCCAAAGAAAGTTGGGGTGGACAGCCTGGCTTTAAGTTGGTTCACAAACTATCTCGTGGACAGAGAGCAGCAGGTCAAGGCTGAAGGCAAATTATCGCCTAAAAAAGACTCCTTAGAGGTGTCCTCCAAGGATCAATACTCAGTCTGCTGATTTTTGTCATCTACATCAATCAAATAGACACTGGTCTAAAGTCAACTAATATCCATCCCTTTACTGATGACACAGTGCTCTATATTGACAGACCAACTCAGGATTCAGCTTGCAAGGACCTCCAAAATAACTTTGACGTCCTCCAAAAAAACCTGCTTGACTTGAAACTGCTGCTCAATACTAAAAAACTAAAGCCATGATTTTCTTGTCACTAGTCTCGTATCTCAATAAAAATCCATCTGGTATGGTCCTTCACATAAGCACCCTCTTGGGAGAAACCTTGGAGTCTGTGGAAAAATTCAAATAACTGGGGGTCTGGATTGACTCCAAATTGTCCTTCCTAGGTCGCATTGACTAGTTCTCCAAGAAACTGAGGCAAAGACTCAGTATTTTTTCGAAATCAAGAATTCACTTACCCGTGAGGCTAGAAAACTCCTAATTCAATCTACCTTTCTGCCGCTCTTAGACTATGCGGACTTTCTGTATGGTCATAACACTAGTATGGCCCTCTCCAAGCTTAACACCCTCTATCACAGAGCCCTTAGGTTTATCTCTGATGCCCCTTATGCCACACATCACTGCATCCTCTACTCTTCCTTAGGTTGGAGCTCTGCTAGTTTCAGGAGGCAGAAGAATGCTGTACTACAGACGTACAAGGCCATTACTCATAAGGTTCCCCAGTATCTCTCAAGTTGCTTACCTCTCTGTCCCCCTAGTATCTATGCTTTCAGAAGTCTTACCATCTTATCTATGGCTATTCCTAAACTTAGAACATGCTTTGGCAGAGTGTCTATAAGCTACACCCTTCCTATGCTCTGGAACAAGATTCAAAAATCCCTAAGGCTCTCTACCCCAGTCACGTTCTTCCTGTTCAAAGCAATGTTCTTGAGGACCTTCTCCAAGGCCTGTCACTGCTTCAAGTCAAGGTCCTAACACCAAGGTCAGTCACTGCTTTAAACATGGGTGCTAACACTAATTGTTGCTGGGAGGCATCTGTCATCCTTCCTTCCCAAAGCCCTTCCTCTTAAGGCCATCACGTCCAAACCTCTTTAACCTTTGATGCCCCCCACCTTGTAACCCCCTCCCCCTTCACACCTCATATACCCCCATCCCAGTATGCTAGTTCTTGCCCTTAGTACTTACTCAACTGACTCATCCATCTTCTTCTGCTTTGTACTATGCCTATAGACATCCCTACTACACTCATGCACTATAGGTCCTCCTAATAATGACTACTGTATAAGTTTTAGCCCATTGGCCTCTATGTTTTTAACTGGTATCCATGCACCGGTACATATAAGGCACCACGTCTTGTTGTGCCCATTGCTATGCTCTATTGTATTTAGGTTGGATGTTTCATATGATCACATGCAATTGTGTATATGAAGCACTATCTTTTGTTGTGCCCCATTGCTATGCTCTATTGTATATAGCTTGTCATATGTTTACTATGATCACTGTAAATGTTACTGTACATGTGCTCCTTCTTGTTTTTGTCTAAACCCTGCTGGTAAGTGTTCTGTCCCAGGCCCATCTTGTAAATGAGCTTGTCCCAATGATGTTATGCCTGGTAAAATAAAGATATTGAATGATTGATTGATTGATTGTTTCAGTGAAGAATTACTTCCTCACATCTGTCCTGCATCTACCCCCTCCCAGCTTCATAGCATGTCTCTTTGTTCTTGAGCACCTTTTCTTCAAAAAAGTACTCCCCTCCTATATATTGTTTGCCCCCATGAGGTATTTAAAGATCTCTATCATATCTCCCCCTCCCTCCTCTGTCCCAGGGTATACATATTGAGGTCCATTAGTCTCTCCTCATAGTGCTTTCAATATAGACGCTACAGCATTTTAGTCACCCTCCACTGGACTGCCTCCACTCTGTCAATGTCCTTCCAGTGATGTGGTCTCAAGAACTGCACATAATACTCTAGGTGGGGACTTACCAGCAGTATTTGCAGAAGCAACACTACCTCCCTTTTCTGCTGTCAACGTGGCTCAGTTGGCAGCACATCCGCCTCTGGACCAGAAGGTCGTGGGTTCTCGTCCCACACCAGGATTGAACTTGCACCTAAAAATCGCTGGCATCTGAGTGCAGTATTGGGGGAGTGCTGTACTGCTGGAGTGTGCCGTCCATCAGATGAGATGTTAAACCAAGGTCCCTTCTGCCCATCCTGGTGTTGTCCTGGTGGGTGTCCAGGTGGAATTAAAAGAACCCAGGGCACTCTTCGCAAAGAGCAGGGAACATTCCCGGTGTCCTGGCCAACATTCCCCTTCCCATAAAAACTGGTTCATTCAATTATCCAGGCTGTGTGTGGGTGATGATGTGCGATATGGCCGCCACCACACATTCAGTCACTTCACTACCAGTCTAGCATTGCTTGTAAAGTGCTTTGGGATGCTGTGTATGAAAAGCGCTATATAAATGCTGATTCTTCTTCTTCTGGTGATACCCCTCCTAATGTAACCCAGCATCCCACTTACCCTCCTTACTGCTTTGTCACACTGCCAGGCCACCTTTAGGTCATCCAATATGATTCCCTCCAGATATCTTTCCTGCGTGTAGGTCATCAATGCCACTCCACCCATTTTGTACTCTGTCCCTAGGTTTCTGTGTCTTAAGTGCATTCTTCTTCACTTTAATGTATTGAAACACACCTGCCATACTCTTGACCACTCCTCTAGTTTCTCAGGTCTCTGCATACCTCTCAACTGTCCCTGATTTTCAGGGATGTCCCTGATTTTGCCTCAAAATGTTCCTCGGTCTCTCGTAAAATTTCTATTTTTGTAACAGAACAGTGGGGATTGTAAGCCAAAATTAATGTCAGACATTAAAGTTACAGACTAGTTCTTCATCAGAAAATGCTTCTTACACTAATTCCCTTATTCTGTCAGCCTTCTGAGGGAATATGACCAATTTTTAAGATGTGTCCCTGATTTTGGGTCTTGGTCCCTGATTTTTTTAAGCCTTGTCCCTGATTTATGAGATAAGAGGTTGAGAGGTATGGGTCTCTGTTCATCCTTTCCACCTTTCCTGGAGTGTACACCATATTGAAGATGTTGGTGTCATCTGCAAAGTGGCAGACCTTCCCTTCCAACTCATCTGTATTGTCACTTATAAAAATATTAAAGAGGACCGGTCCCAGTACTGATCCATGAGACACCCCACTGATAACCCTTCCTTCTTTCCTTGGAGTGAACTCCATTTACCACCACCATCTGTCACCTATCCCTAACTAATTTCTTATCCAGTTTTCCACCTTTGGACCCATTCTTAAGCTACCCAGCTTGTTTACTAGTCTCTTATGAGGAAGGGTGTCAAATACCTTACTGAAATCTAGGTAGGCCATGTCCACTGCTCTGTCCTGCTCTAGTTCCTTGGTCACCAAGTCAAAGAACTTTATAAGATTTGTTTGACATGACCTCTCCTTTGTGAAACCATGCTGCTTTGAGTCTTGTAACCCACCGATTTCAATATATTCCTCACTCCTTTCCTTCAGCACTGCTGCCATTAACTTTCCTACCATAGATATCAGGTTGACAGGCCTATAACTGCCAGCTTCCCCCCTGCTACCAGTTTTCTGTAGTGGTACTACATCTGCTCTCCTCCAGTACTTCAGAACCACTCCTGTTTCCTGTAGTCTGTTAAGTAGAACTGTCAGAGGTGCAGCCAGTATTTCCCTGGGCTTCCTTAATACCTGTAGATGCACCCCATATGTTACCATTGCTTTGTCCACCTTTAGATTAACAAGTCTCTTCAGGAATATCTCCTCTAAAAGTGGACAGGTGTCCACCTCCCTCCCTCCAAAGCTTTTATTACTTTTTTGTGGCCCTTCTCCTTTCTCTGTGAACACTGAGCAAACATATTTGTTCAGAATGTATTCCTTTTCCAGGTCTCCATCTGCATAGTTATACCTTCCCTTTTTAATCTACAATCCTACCCTGGTCTTCCTTTTTTTACTTGCATATCTAAAAAATGTCTTGACCCCTTTCTTTACTTCCTGGGCAATTCTCTCTACAGTCTGTGCCTTTGCACTTCTTACTGCTTTCTCTTCTTCCCTCTGTTTCCCCAATACACCTCGCTATCCTCCTCCCTCTGAGTCTCCTTATACCTCTGAATGCTACCCTTTTATCCTTTACATTTTCAGCCACCTCTTTTGAGACCCATAGCAGTCTCTTTTTTCATCTTGCTTTTGAGCACTTGTTTGATGCAGAGGTTTGTTGCCTTAACTATTCTCCCTTTTATCTTCACCCATTGTTCCCAACCCACACCCAGGCCACCCACCTCTGCTAGGTCATCACTGAGGCATTCAACCATCTTTGTAAACTCTACCCTCCCAAAGTCCAGGACCCTCACCCTTGTGTGGTTCGATTCTGCAGTCATCCTTATATTGAACCACACCATACAGTGATCACTGGTCCCCAGGTGGCCTCCCACCAGGACATTTGTAACACTGTCCCTGTTAGTAAGTACTAGTTCCAGCATTGCTCCATCACCAGTGGATTCTATGACTAGTTGCCTGAGGAATGCAAATTGCAGAGAGTCCAGGATGTATAAATGTCAGGAAACCTGTACTGGAAAACAACAAAAGCACTGAACTCCTTTTTCAATTTCAGTGGTTTTAATGCAAAAGTACAATGGAATGAAGCTATACAGACATAACTGGTCACCTGTTGCCCCTGCACTTTGGATAAGAAGCCCTTGTTCGGGGGATGTGGTTAGTGGGGAAAAGTGATGTCATATACAGATGTCTGTTGAATAAAAAAAAAATAATGAATTGATCATTTACATATATAAACAAGAAAATATAAAGAATAATAAGAAAAATAGAAAATTACATTTCAGTCAATGTTTGAACCAGCTTATAAAATAATGTAATAGCTAGAACAAAACCACAAAAGAACCCAGGAGCAAATGCACTGGAGCATGGGTTATCCTGGAGGATATTGGCCATATAGCCAAGTGCTAAAGAAAACACAAATTGCACATACCGCAATAATGCAACGCATCATGGGAAGCATATGCAAATGCGCATAAATTAATTTGGACTGGCTCAACTTTAAGCAGTGTTGCATGTTGCCAGAAGGCCTCAAGATATAATCAGCCAAGGCTGAAGTGGAGTCGAGGGTCACACCCAGGTATTTGAACTGGTCTACCTGTTCCAGCACAGTGCCACCACTATTGTAGATTAGCAGTTGTTGGAGTTTGTGTTTGTTGTGAGTACCAAGAAACAGCATTGATTTATTTTTTGAGTAGTTTAGGATGAATTTACGTGACCTGAACCAGAACCTGACATATTTAATAAACAAGTGGTACTATTTCCACCTTTCTTTAGCGTGGAAACATTCAACGCCCATAAATTTCATGGTTTCAGCACTGGAGTTGTGGCATTCTGAGAAATGTACTCCACTGGGGTATCCCGTCTGCCATTTTCACTGATCTTACATGCCCTTGCATACTCTGTTTTAGAGGTCTTACAGTGCATCCCATATAGGTCACTTTACAGGTGCACCACAATGCATACACTGTGAAAGGAGTATCACAGGTTATCTATTTTTTTACCTTAATCCTAATGTTTTCTTCTGCTGAGTGTTGAAACTAGTTACTGTACTAGGGAAGTCGTATTTGCAAATATTACAATGGTGGCATTTATAAAAGCCCTCTGCTCCTATTGGTAGTCAAATTCTATTACATTCTACTGTCTGGTCCCTGTGTAACTTGATATGTACCAATTTTTTGCATTCAGTGACCTACTAAATGATACCCTTGAGCTATTCCTACAGCCTTGTTTACTGTATTATCACTGGTTAAAATAGGCCAGTGATTATGTACAATGTTATCCACCCTCCCAGCTAAGCCATTGAACTCCATTATGAAAGTGAAAGTGCAGACTTCATTCCTTTCTTTCTCCATAGCTCCCCTACTTTTTAGATCCATCAATGTCCTTCTGTCTTGTACTATGGCTTTATTTTTTTGTGATTTCCAAGAGTGCCCTGTCATACCCCCCTCTCCACAAATCATAATTCCAACTCGGATACTTGTTCTAAAAATACCTCATCCTTGCTGTAATTCCGGTGGTGATGCAGGGTTGGGCTACATGGGATGAATTCTTTGAGCTTTGTGGGTCGGCACTGTCTGCCCATTATAATGAATTGATGGCTGTGGTTTTTCTAATTCATTATTATGGCCACCCAAAGTGCATCTGCCTCCCCCTGTATTCCCTGCATCTCCATGGTTTTTTGCTTTCCCTCACATAAAGCACCTCACCTCCTTCTTTCATTCCAACCCAGTCCTTCCGGAACACAGTATAGACTGGTATGGCTTTGTCTCAGTCATGGTTTTCAGTGCACCATGACTCAGTAATAGCCACAATATCCAGGTCGGCCTCTGACATGATGGCCTCCAGGTCCAGAATCTTATTTCCTAGACTTCTAGCATTCAAACACGTGGCCTTCCCGATTTTGATTCCACTCTACTTGTTGCATCCCTTTTTTTCCTTTTTGCTCTCCCTCCTTCCCACCTCTCTTTTTAATGTTCCTGTTTCTTTTTCCCTTTATCTCTACCACCCTGCTTCCTTTATTAATTTGCACCCTGGGGGATTCCTCTCCCCTTGGGTTCTCCTTAATCTCTACTTCAGCCTGTGGTAGGTGGCAGTCTCTGACTCCCCAATTCCTTTTGCCATCCCCTTGGCCAGTTTAAATGTTCATTGAAGTAACATTTAAACTATACACTGAAGATTGTGGTTCCCCTCCTAGATAGATGCAGGCCATCTCCCCATATAGGCCCATATCTTACTAGGTGGGTCCCCAGTCACCATTGTAGCCGAATGCTTCCTTAAAACATAGCTTTTTAATCAGGCATTTGCTGTCCAATAAATTTTAACCAAATCTGATTGAGTTTTTAAGACTAGTACTACTTAAATTAGGGAGGTGGTGGCTGAACCCCTGGCAAGTCTGTTCATCCTGTCAGTGGAAACAGGGGAGGTACCCAAGTACTGAAAGAGAACTGATGTAGTCTTGTTATATAAAAGTAGAAACAGAGAGGAAGCGGGAAACTACAGACCAGTCAGCTTGACCTCTGTAGTGGATAAGATCATGGAAACATTATTGAAGGAATGGAGAGTGGAACACCTAGGTACTGGATGGAGGTTGTGCCACACTAACCTCATTAAGTTATTCGACTGAGTGACAAGAAAGGTGGATGGGGAGCAGTGGATGTGGCCTACCTGAACTTCAGCAAGGCCTTTGACACTGTGCCACATAGAAGGGTGCTAAGCTGGGGAACATGGGAGTGAGCAACATAGTGGCAAAGTGGCAGGAAAATTGGTTGGATAACATGACACAGAGGGTGATGGTAAATGGCAGTCACTCCAAAGAGGGAAAAGTAACCAGTGGGATACCACAGGGATTAGTGCTGGGTCCAGTCCTCTTCAGTATCTTTATCAGTGACATCACAGAGGGCCTAGAAGGGGAAATGTGTCTGTGCACTGATAACACAAAGCTCTGCAGCAAGTTAGACTCACCAGAAGGTGTAGATAGAATGAGAAGGGATCTACAGAAGCTTGAGGACTGGTCAAGGGACTGACAGTTGAGATTTAGCACAAACAAAGTGCAGGATAATGCACATGGGGCTCAAAAACCCAGGAACAACTTATCAGCTGGGGGGATATAGAATGCATCAAGCAGGAAAGGGACCTAGGGGTTGTCATCTATGATGACCTCAAGGTAGCAAGTCAGTGCAACAAGGCAGCATATAAAGCAAACAGGATGCTGGAATGCATAGGCAGGGGTATCACAGCAGGAATATGGAGGTCATATTTCCACTATACAGGACATTAGTGAGGCCACACCTTGAGTGCAGTGTCCAGTTCTGGAGGCCTTACCTATGTAAGGTCATAGGTGGAGGCAGTCCAGATGAGGGCAACCAAGATGGTGCAGGGATTACATCACAACCCTATGAGGTTAGGCTGAAGGACATAAATATGTACTCCCTGGAGGAGAGGAAGGAGAGGGGTGATACGACTGAAACATTTAAGTACCTCACAGGGAAGAACAGGGTGCAGGGAAATACAATTTTTTAAAGAAAAAGATATTCCAGGATAAGGGGACATAGAATGAAACTGGAGGGAGGAAGGTTCAGAGGGAACATGGGGAAGTACTTCTTTACAGAGGGGATGGTGGACAAATGGAATAGCCTGCCAGAGGAGGCGGAGGGGGAAGAAATTATTACAGGATTTAAGAATGCATGGGACAGGCATAAAGGGATCCTAGTAGTCGGGGAACAGGGAAAACCTGGTTCCTATGATGTTTGAAGAAGCACAGTTACTGTCATTCAAGTGCAGGCTTGATGGGCCAAAGGCCCTTATCTAGTGACAACATCTGTGTATCTGTGTAGGTGGTTTTTATTTATTATGTTTTATAATTAACTGACCCTGATTTTAAAGTGCTGTACTGTGCATCTAAATTTTTTGTCCTCCTCTATGTAAAGCTCCCAAAGCCTCTGAGATTGGGCGCTAAAGAACTAAAATTGATTTGGCATGACTTTCTGCACCATTCCTTCAGCCATGAGTTGAAACTTCTGGTGCAGAGTCCTGGTCTCAGCCATCAGGACCCAGAATTTCAGAAAAGTTAACAATGCCAGTGTCTTCCATGGTCAGAAGGATATGACCTATGAGGAGATTTTGGACACTCTTATCAAATACACTGTTAGGGACAGGGGGAAAGAGAGGATAAGACCAAAACATGTAGATGCATGCAGGGATATGATATGGGTAACTCCAAATAAATATTTTAGTTAAGGGACTTCACAAGCGTCATGGAACAGAATGTTCAATTAGAAGGGGGAATTCAAGAAGGACACTAGGAAGTACTATGTTTCTTAATAGAGTGGGTGGTGGATAGGTGATAAAGTCTACCCAGTAATGTAATCAATGTTGAGGCTATCTCTGGCTTCAAAACTGAAAGGGACATTTTCAAGGAAATTATTCAGTAGAAAAGAGAGGCAGGGGAGATGAGTAAACTTGCAATGTAAAACAGTGTAGAAATATTAGGAGAGGGTCTTACATTAACCATCTATGCATCTATGCATAGACACAGCTATAAAAAATATTGATCAATATTCAGGAACTAATATTGTACAGATTTATTACTGCAGAACCAGTGTCCAAACCCATCATATCAACAAAAACAATATACACATTATACAAAAATGCTGATCAATATTCAGAAACTAATATTGTACAAATTTATTACTGCAGAACCAGTGTCCAAACCCATCATATCAATGGAAACACATATGCAGTCTACTGATATCTGCAAAGTTACTTTGATTTGTTCAGTAAAGAAAGGTACAGAGGTGACATTCAGCTGGTGGATGAAAGATTTCCCTAATGAAATGATTCCCAGTTATCGACGCATCCAAGAGAATGTATTGGTGGTCTTCCTGAAGCATGTGCATAGATATATCTCTTATCATTGTAAAGCAAGCAATCCATTCAGTGAAGAAATCCAGTTCATCAAGCCATGGGACATATGTTATGGATGAAGAAGCAAAAATGAGAAGTAGGACCTTATAATATTTGTTTTCTTATAATCAATAGATTACGTCTTAAACACAAAGCAATGTTTATCACAGTATTAATGCATGATGGTATTGTGATGTACATAGTAATTATGTCACAGCTTAGTTCCCCTAAAAGTTAATTCTACTGAAATTATAATTGAATTGCAGTTTACAGCAACATTAGTAAACAGAAATAGCTGATAGGTTCTGAAATACTTTGAAGTGCACTATTTCAATTATATAGACCAAAACATGTATATTTCATGTGTAATCAATGGGATCCAATGCTTTAGCACATAGTACATCACTGGGATTTTTGACAAGACCTGCCAACACTTGTTTGAAATGTTTGATTTTAAATATCACTTTTCCCAGTCTTTTTGACTTCCATGCATAAATTACCTCTTCTTGCACTGATTCTAGAATTGTTTTTCATTACTGTCTTCTGCAGTTAGTTTTTGCATTCTGAGCTGCTAAAAACTGCAGGATGTACCAGAGCTTCTATAGCAAGCCTGGTATTGCTGTAGACCCAGGACCCTCCTGCTGATATCACTACTGTATATGGCAGAGGAGTGACTCACATTGCAGTACAGTGAAGTTGCAGCAGTTTTGCAAGGGAAAACTACATTACTAGGTGTAAACACTCTGGTCCCTCTTCACCAAGACATCCTGCTAGCAATGCTGCATTATGCCAAAATCCAAATGCCTTGTCAGTTTTTTTTTTTTTTTTGTAAAACTGACTTACCTCTTCCTCTGTAACAAAGCATGGGGATTGAGAGATCATCGAGTTGCTGTTAGCACCTTTCCCAGTCCTTTTGACTTTCATGCATAAATTACCCTCCTTGCATTGATTCTAGAATTATATTTTATCACTGTCCACTGCAGTCAGTTTTTGTGTTGGTTTGCTGTACACATGGAAGCCAACATCTTGTGCTAGTAGCACATTTCAGAGGTGTGTCTGTGTTGGCAAATGCATGGCATGCTTTAGTAGGTGTGTCCCTCATTCACCAATTAGCCAGCATGCTAGCACTGATACACACAATATGTAAAGTGGACACAACTTCTAAGAAAAGTGCCGCTGCAATCAGAGACAAGCTCGCCATGCAATGACACTGATGGCATGCCTCCCGACGTGCCTTTCCTGGTGAAGCATTTAAATAAACATGGTGACAGCTGGCACCATCTGTCACACAGTGCCCACAAAGCTGACTTCAGGGGTGCCCAAGCCCTCTGTCAGCATGTTAAATAACCCTCACTAAGATTGTATGGCACACTGAGAGCCCACCCCAGTGTACCTCCATGTTATCGAGAAAGCCGACCACCATTGGCATGTTCCTGCCATTGCCCGAAATGTGTGCCACACAGGGAGCCCGCACAAGTGTGGCCAACATCACTCCCTCCCAAAGTCATGGGCCACACTGGGAGCCCAATTCAGTGTAGCAAACATTTTACTTAAACCTGTAAAAAAAAGAAAACAGTCTGGGAATGTTTTTTTAATTACCTGAAAAACAGAAAATGGTCACTTGTTGTCTGCGGTGCCCCCTCCCCCAACCCACACCCACCCTCTGTGCACCCCACCACATACTTAACTCCAGAGGTCAGCACAGTGATCTTCAGTGGAGTGGGAAGACGTCTGCACTCTTCAAAGCCAACCATGAACTGAAGAAATGCCGGTAAGCTGTATAATGGCATAAATGGAGGATTTTCACCTTAGGCAGATATCTCAGCCACGTTTTTAAATTTTGCCTTCAAATTTTCAACATGGGGTGCTTGGGACCCCACCTCATAAATACATGCACTGTTGTCTCATTACTCAGTCCCAAAAGGTCATTTTGCAGTCACTGCATGGAATGACCTTTTGGGACCAATTAACAAAATGACAGGGCCACTGTTCATGAGGTGGGGTCCCAAAAAGCCTATCTTGCAAATCTGGTGAAAAAATTCCAAAAAATGACAGTGTTATGAGTGTACATTATGCAGTTTCAACTCACGCTCTTAACTTTGAGAATTTTTAATATTTTCACTCCAGATTTTCAACATTGCCATTTTTTCACACCTCCTTATGAACAGTATAGCTGTCAGTTTTCACATCTTGCCTGAAATGTGCTTTTGTGCATATGGAGCACAGTGGTGTGGTCGCTGTGCGAAATCAACATTCAGGACACATTAAAAAAATAATAGTGACACTGTTCAAAAGCAGAGGTCCCAAAATGCCTATGTTGAAAATTTGGTTACAAAAATCCCCAAAATAATTGTATTATGGGTGTACATTGTACAGTTTCTACGCATGCTCATGACGTCACCAATTTTTCATATTTTCACTCCAGATTTTCCACATTGCCATTTTTGTACACCTCCTTATGAACAGTACAGCTGTCATATTTCACATCCTGCCCGAAATGTGTTTTTGTACATGTGGATCACAATGGCATGGTTGCTGTTGGAAACCAATGTTTGGGACAGATTAACAAAATCACAGTGACACTATTCATGACTGAAGTTCCCAAAATGCTAATGTTCAAACTTTGCTTAAAAAATCCCCGAAATGGTTACATTAAGGGAGTGCGTTGTGTAGTTTCTATGCACACTTGTGACTTCACCACTTTTTCATATTTTCATTCCAGAGTTTCAAAATGCCATTTTTTTACACTGCCTCATGAACAATACAGCTGTCATTTTTCACATCCTGCCTAAAATGTGTTTTTGCACCTGTGGTGCCATATGGCACAGTCACTGTGCAAAATCACCTTTCAGCTAACAAACTCATAGTGCCACTGTTCATGAGGTGGAGTCACAAATGGCCCATGTTGAAAATTTGGAAGTGAAAATACCAACAAATGCTTGGGGCATTAGAGTTTCTGACCGTAACGCCCCACCCTATAGAGAATGACAAGTGTCAGGGGTGAGGCTTAACACTGTCGGCTGTAATGCTCATGCCATTCCACCTCCACCCTGCAGCCTGTGACAGGCATCTAGGTGTGCCTTGGACTCTTCAGCCCCAAAGTTCACTCCATTCTCCTACACTGCACCCATCTCAGTGTATTTCCTTATGGAATGAGGTGAGCGTAAGGCCCAAAGACCCTAAAGGCACACCGCAGCACTTGCTGTCTGTGGGGTAGGGTGACATGAAATGGCATGAGTGTTATGGCTGATGACACAAATGGACACCCCAATGCCTTTCACTCTCTGCAGGGTGGGGCTGCGGTCAGTGTCAGTTCACTACTTCACTGCTAATCCTAATGTACATCTCTCTAACTCCTTCACTACCAATGCCAATGCCAGCAAGCTAACATTTGGCACTGACAAATGCTTTTTGCTTTCTGAGCTGCTAAAAACTGCAAGGTGTACCAGAGCTTCTATAGCAAGCCTGATATTGCTGTGGACACAAGGCTGTACTGCTGACATCAATATGTGGCAGAAGAGTGACTCACACTGCAGTTCAGTGAAGTTGCAGCAGTTTTGCAAGGGAAAACTACTGGTGTCCCACTTCACCAAGACAGCCTGTCAGCAGTGCATGATGCCAAAATCCATATGACTTGTCAGTATGTTTTTTTTGTAAAACTGTTTTACTTCTGCCTCTGTAACAAAGCATGGGGAATGAAAGAAGACTGAGTTGCTGTCAGCAGAGACAGCTAATTAAGTTTATGCATTAGTGTGATTTGTGTATATGCCTTGATCATTTGAAAGCAGTAATGCCTCCTTAGCCTTGCCATATTGGTGCCTGGTGAGAAAGATGCTGATAGCAAACATAGAAACATAGAATTTGACAGCAGATAAGAACTGCTTGGCTCACCTAGTCTGCCCATTTTCCTACCTGATGGATAAGCTGCAGATCCTAGTTAACCAACAGCCTACCCTCCTACCTCCCACTAGGACTGTCATATGTCTGTTCCATGCATTCTTGAATTCACCCACTGTTCTTGACTCCACAACCCCCTCTGGAAGGCTATTCCATTCATCCACAACCCTCTCTGTGGAAAAAAATACTTCCTCACATTACCTCTGAGCCATCCCCCTCGATCTTCAAATTGTGTCCCCTTGTTCTTGCATATCTCTTTTTTTGAAAGATACTACCCTCTTGGACATTGTACTTAAAAGTTTCTATCATATCCCCCCTCTCCCTTCTTTCCTCAAGGGTATACATATTAAGCTCCTTTAGTCTCTATTCATATGTCCTCTGGTGCAGATGTTGCACCATTTTGGTTACCCTCCTCTGGACAGCCTCCACTCTGTCTATGTCTTTGCAGAGATGGGGTCTCCAGAACTGCACACAGTACTCAATATGGGGTCTCACCAACTGTCTGTACAGAGGAATAACAGCTTCCTGTTTTCTACTGTTGATGCCTCTCCCTATGCATCCCAGTATTCCCCCAGCCTTTCTTGCTGCCTTCTTACACTGCTTGCCCACCTTTAGGTAATCTGATATTATTAGTCCCAGGTCCCTTTCCATTTTTGTTGTTGTCAGTATGTCACACCCCATTGTGTACTCTTCCCCTTAGTTTTTGTTTCCCAGGTGCATTACCTAGCACTTCTTTGCATTGAATCTAAGCTGCCATACATTTGACCATTCCTTCAACCTTGCCAAGTCCCTTCTTATCCTTTCCACTCCATCTTGTGTATCAACACTGTTGCAGATCTTTGTGTTGTCTGCAAAGAGACATACTTTTCCTTCCAGTTCCTCTGCAATGTCACTTATAAAGACATTAAAAAGGACCAGTCCCAGTACTGAACCCTGCGGTACCCCACGAGTAACCCTCCTTTCTTCACTGTGGACTCCATTTACTACTACCCTTTGTGTCCTATTGTCCAGTCAGTTTTATATCCAGGCTACCACCTTGGGACCCACTCCCAGGCTGGCTAACTTGTATATTAATCTTTTGTGTGGGACTGTATCAAATGCCTTGCTAAAATCTAGGTAGGCCATGTCCCTGGTCTACTACTTTGGTCACCCAGTCAAAGAAATCTATTAGATTCATCTGACATAACATTTCCACTGTGAATCCATGTTGTCTTGGGTCCTGTGCCCCACTGGCCTCCAGGTACTCAGCAGTTTTTTCCTTCAGAAGTGATTCCACATTTTCCCTACCACTGAGGTCAAACTAACTGGTCTGTAGTTTCCTGCCTCTGCCTTGCTCCCACTTTGGTGAAGAGGAATCACATCCACCCTCCTCCAGTCCTCAGGTACCACCCCATCCTCCCATGATTTGTTAAAGAGAGTAGTCCATGGTGTCACTCATTCTACCCTTAGTTCTTTTAGAATTCTTGGGTGAATCCCATCAGGCCCCATTGCTTTGTCCACGTTCAATTTTACTAGTTCTTTCATAACCCTTTCTTCTGTTAATGGACTGGTATCCAGAGTGTTTCTCTTGTTTGGTTTAGGTACCTCCCTCTCCTCTTCCTTTGTGAATACTGAGCAGAAGTATTTGCTCAGTATCCCTCCTTTTTCACTGTCACACTCTGCCCACATTCTCTCCACTTTATTAAG
Source organism: Neoceratodus forsteri (assembly GCA_016271365.2). Classification (NCBI taxonomy): domain Eukaryota; kingdom Metazoa; phylum Chordata; order Ceratodontiformes; family Ceratodontidae; genus Neoceratodus; species Neoceratodus forsteri. Next base: position 999,750,933 of record CM028133.1, read on the forward strand.
CCTCAGTATCCCTCCCTTGGTCTTTCTTTGCTCCCTAATGTACCTATAAAAGGTCTTATCTCCCTTCTTAACAGAGATGGCTATTCTTTCCTCAGTTTGGGGCTTTGCTATTCTGACTGCCTTCCCTGCCTCTTTCTGCTTTAACTGATAAAGTTATCTGTCCTGCTCCTTCTGTGTTTCCTTATATTTCCTGAATGCTATCCTTTTCTCCTTAACCTTCCCTGCCACCTCTTTGGAGCCCCATAATATTTTTTTCCTTCATTGTGTTTTGTTGATTTGCTTCACACAAAGGCTTGTTGCCTCTGTGATGGCTGTTTTGATTACTCCCCATTGTTCCTCCACCCCTCCTTCTTGCCTGTTTGCTAGGGCTTTTCTGAGGTACTCTCTCATTTTCCAAAAGTCAGCCCTCCTAAAGTCCAATACTCTTGCTTTTGTATGGTTTGACTCTATGGCTGTGTTTATCATGAACCACACTGTTTGGTGGTCGCATGTTCCCAGATGGCTACCCATTTCTAAATCCAAGATTCTTTCTCCATCCATGTTTGAGAGTACCAGTTCTAAGATTGCTCCCTCCTCACTGGGTTCCAATACTAGTTGTCTGAGGCATGCCCCTTGTAGGGCATCAAGAATGACCCTGCTCTTGGATGTGCCTGCAGCAAAGGTGCTCCAGTTAACATCTGGCATATTCAGGTCCCCCATCAACAATATCTCCCCTTTTTCTGCCATTCTAAGGGTGCCTTCTATCATTTCCTTGTCCATTCCCTCCCCCTGAGATGGAGGTCTGTATACAACCCCCATGTGAATTGTGGCACCATTTCCTGTCACCAGGGTGACTCAGAGTGCCTAATCTGCTCCTTGTTTACTCTTTAGTTCTGTTGCTTTGATCCCTTCCTTTACATAGATAGCTAATCCTCCTCCACTTTTACCCTCCCTGTCCCTCCTGTAGATTGTGTATCCTGGTATGTTGACACCCAGTCATGGTTCTCTGTGTACCATGTTTCTGTGACAGCCACAATATCCAGGCATCCCTCTTCCATCAAGGCCACTAGTTCAGGGAGCTTGTTACACAGACTATGGGCATTGGTACTCATCACCCTATGTTTTTTGATGGCCTTGCCCCTTTTATCCTTATCCTTGCCTTTATTGCTTTTGCCTTGTTTTGCATTTACCTCTGTCCTGCTCCTTAATGACTTCCTTACCTTGGTGTTTACCTCACTAATTATCATGTTTTGTGGGGGGAGGCTGGGATTTCCCTGCTCCTTTTCAGTGTCTCCCCCCTTGACTAGTTTAAATGCTTGCCAATGAAGCATTTAAACCTATCACCAAGGATCCTGGTTCTCCTCCTGGACAGATGCAGACCATCGCACCAGTATAGGCCTGCATCCCTCCAGATGGCTCCCTAATCCCCAGTGAAGCCAAAACCCTGAGCATCACACCAGTTTTTCAACCATTCAATGAATTCCATGGTGTGGAGTAACCTAGCATCACCCTTGCCATAGACAGGCAGCACCTCTGAGAAGGTTACTGTATGTGCTACTTGTCTAAGGCCCCTCCCCAACTCTACAAACTCATCTTGCACTGCTCTGATCCCATTCCTAGTCAGATCATTTGTCCCTAAGTGGACAATGACAACCAGCTCCCTCCCTCGTGCAGCTGCTCCCACAATCCTGAGGATTTGCTTCCTGTCCCTCCAAGCCATGGTGCAAGGCAGGCACCTTACCTCCCTCTCCCCTTCCTCCCCCACTTCTACACCTCTAGCAATTGAGTCCTCAACCAGGAGTTGTTTCCTTCCCTGTGGGGTGCTGTGCCACCCTCCAGGGGGTCTCCTTTGTGGAGGTTCCCAGCCTCCTGCTTGGTGTCCACTGCAGGATGCCTCCATAGAGGAACCACTATCCGCAAAAACAGTGTATGAATTGTGGAAAGGTACAGCTGGAGGGATGCACTTCAGTTTCACCACCCTCTCCCCCTCTGAGCCCACCTTGGTCCAGCCACTCCTCTTTCTTGACAACCTCTGATGTAGTGGCGGTGGCCCTCATGGTCCCTGGGTGGGGGAGGAGGTTTCACAAATCCTAGCCAGGTCAGCCTGGAGATGACAACCTCCTCCCTCAGACCAGAGAGGTGCCTACAAATAGAGGAGCATTGCAGCCTTAACGATGTCTTCCGGAACACTGCCACCCCACAGCCATTGCACTGCACCACTCCCAGCATGTCTTATTTTGTGTCCCCTTTTCTGTTGTTCTGCATGCTTACTCCCTCCTCTACTTACAACCCTCACCATTCCTGTTCTGGGACAGCAACTTCCTGTATTCTTCAGTAGCCTCCTTCTTCTTTGCTCAGAGTCAGACCTCCAGCAGCTGGGGGGGAGGGAGATCTACTTTTTCCTTCAGGGTTGACAAAACTAATGTTTATCTATGATCCTTCCCTTCCTACTGCCAAACAGGAAGTTCCTGTTGTCAGTCAAATCCAGTGGTTATAAAAGTAGAACTGGCTTAGGGTGGGAGGGTGGAGGGCTGGGATGGAGGGCAAGTAGTAAGAAAAACGGTAGCTTTTTTAGTCAGCTGCTTTCTGCTCTAAAAGCAAGATTTCTGTCTTTCAAAAGCTAGCAGCAGGAAGTTGTAACTGGAGTCACCTGCTTTTCTACTGCTTAAGCCACACCCCCAATTAACTCTCTCCCCTCCTACTGCTTTAGCAACTAAGTTGATACAGTACCCTTCCCCAACACAGAAACACACACTGACTTTCTTTTTTTTAAACCCTAAATGAGACCCTCTCTTCTTCTAATAAAGTATCGGTTTGCTTAATCCCAACAGGCACTGACTCCTACTGCGATAGAAGTGTTAAACTAGTAAGAAAATGGTAGCTTTTTTAGTCAGCTGTTTTCTGATCTAAAAGCAAGATTTCTGTCTTCCAAAAGCTAGCAGCAACTCAGTCTTCTCTGATTCCCCATGCTTTGTTACAGAGGCATAAGTATGTCAGTTTTACAAAAGAACATACTGACAAGGCATATGGATTTTGGCATAATGCATTGCTAACAGGGTGTCTTGGGGAAGGGGGGACATAGTATGTACACCTAGTACTGCTAGTTTTCCCTTGCAAAACTTCTGCAACTGCACTGTACTGCACAGTGTGTGTTATTCCTCTGCCATATAGTGATGTCAGCGGGAGCCAGCAGCCTAGCAGCTGAACAGCAAAGGCAAGTGTAACAGGGCAAAAGCAGGGATCAAAAACAAATGCAAAATAAGGAAGGCAGACTAAATCTTGACCAAAAATAACACATGCACATACACTTTCAGGTCTAGTACTGCATATAATGACTATAAGCTATAACCTTTTAGACCATCCTGAAAGGTGCTCTTTAAGAATACAGAAAGAAGGAAAGAGGAAGGAGATTTGATACAAATCCAGTCTTCTCAGCAGTATGTATTATCTATGGAACTAGGTTAAGACAGTGTATACGTCACAGTGCAGTATATAATCACACAACGAAAACAGCATGAAACAACCCAGTGACATGCAATAATAGCTAAACTAACAGACAGCACCATAAGAACCAGGCAGTTGGTGGTACCAGAGGATGCAGCAGAGGAAAAATTATACTCAGTAGGCAGTGACAGTCATGTAGTCTACTGTTTGACCACTCATCCACATATCTATTGTTATATGTACTTCTTCAATGGCTGATGACTGCAAGGCACTGTTTACTTTCTGGCACAGTTTCCTACAAAGAGCTGCCATGGCCTTATTGGAGAAATATGTCTGTGATGGCAGCTGTCGCAGACAGCAAGTTTCATCACCTCCTAAAACCCACCAGAGTCAGCAATATAAAATGGGCACATATATAGTGCAATCACTGCAGATACTGCTTTATTTAACTGCTAAGTAGCTGGATGGCTTTGGTCACATTTGGTTCTCCATTCAAATGCCTGCTGCATCATTAATTGTTTCTGAGGTGTGGCTGGCACAGCAAAATAAGCTGGAGGAGACAGAGAACTCATTCTGTTGTTAATTGGGGAGCTTTCTGATTCTGAGAAAGACCTAGGGCTGGATTCACAAAGACAAACAAAAATCCCATGGCTGCAGGACAAAGTCCTGCAGCACTGCAGAAATGCTGGTGTGGGATATTCTGAAAGAAAAATTGTGCACATGTGGAAATCCATAAAAAAAAAATAGCAGTTGTGGAAATTTAGTAGCTGTGGAAATTCAACAAGCACTAAAAATCCACAACTGTGGATCTGCAGCTGTGGAAAAGGCTTAGGAGGCACAACAACATTGACCCGCATTAGCATGAGCAGCAGACTTTGACAGTCTTGCCATAGATGTACAGGTAGCTGGAAGTACCCACAGATAGACCAGCAACCATAACCTCAACTGGGACCAGTGCGGCACCATTGGTACCAGCAAAACCACGCATTACAGTGGATGTCTGTAAGTGATGGTTGTGTCTCCCTGGAGTAAAGTTGTCTGCTGCAGTAGTAGTCACTACAGGTTGCTCAGCCTCTACTGCCTGTGGGGCTCCTTCATGGACTGCACTGAGTCTGGTGGTTGTTGGTTGTTGTTTGTTGTCTTTCAATGACTATGGTGTGCTAGTGTTGCTGTAACAACTGCCACTGATATACACTCACTGATTTGCTATTACGTATGCCTCACCTCCACTATAATGGCATTTCAATTGTTGGGGAACTGCAATTTGCTCAGGGAGTATTTCGCCTCACTTTCATCTGTGCAACATTTTTTCCACAACTGTGGAACACCAGTAGCTGAGAATAGCCTTTAAGGGGTTGTGCCATACTTATCAATGAGTTTTTTCCTCAGGAACTTCTGCAGCTGCACTTTTTTTCCACAGTCCATAGTGTATTTTTTCTGCAGCTGCAGAAGTTTTGTGAATATCACTCAGAGCTATTTTCCCTTTTTTACCAAAGCTATGGATCTTTTGGTGACTTAGGAAAGGTTTTGCACCTTCAGATAGTTTTGTGAACCCCTCCTCCCCAGTAGATAAAGCGGGTGATGCAGTCACAGTCTTGCTCAGTGTCTAAGGGGTGAATAATTTAGCTATACCACCAATGTGAATGCCAGTGTTAACCAGTGTAACATCCTCTGCCATGTCACCTTGTGACTTATTCCTGACCCACTGAAGTGGATGCATCTGCTGCAAGTGTCTTATTAAGGCTGATGTGCCAAGGTTGCTTGCATTACTTCTCTACTGAAAGAGGTCTTACAACATCAGAAGAGCTCTCCAAGAGCAACGGGAACCAGTTGGGTGCCTTAATAGGTAAGGCAGCCTCTCCCTGCCAGCTTCTTTGTGTGTGGTGTTAGCCCATCGAAACGCTATGCATGTCAACTGGTTTTTGCTCTTTGAGACAGGCAAATTGGCTGATAGACAAGCTTATAATGCAACATGTAATAAGTGCACATGGGCTATAGGCTAAGGCTGAATATTATCAAACCACCCTCACATTCACTTGTGGCTCATCCCATGCTTTCTGGAACAATATGAAAGAGTTCAATGGGAAGACCCACTCCCCCTACCATCACAGCTTTCCATGTATGGTACTGTCACTACTGATCCTCTCCACATAGCTGAGTGCCTCAATATGGCTTTCTCTGACCTAAGCTCTGTCCTCCCAACTACTTTTTTGACCCAATCCCTGCCTCCACCCCCCCACCCCGGATCACCCCCCTTTCTACTTGCACACCATATCCCCCCTTGAAGCTAGACCTCATCTGCAAAAAGCCCTAGCTAGCAACAACCCTAGCTGTGATCCCCTAGACTCCAGGATCCTCTGATTAGTCTTGTATTATGTACTAGCCCCTTTCACCGACCTATTAAACCAGTCACTATGTCTCAGTCAGTTTTCAAGCACTTGGAAAATTGTAGAAATCACCCCAATCCATAAGAGTTGAGAATGGACCTCTCCTAACAATTTCAGGCCCATCTCCATTCTTCCCCTACTCTCCAAAGCACTAGAAAAAAATAGTGGCCATTCAGCTCTTCAAGTACCTGGTCAAATATGACCTAATGTGTCCGGAACAACATGGTCTCCACCCTGAACACAGTACCACTACAGCTCTCCTGGAGTTCTCCCAGCACCTCCACTCTGCTCTCGACTCTGACTGCATTGTAGGTGCAGTGTTTATTGACCTCTCCAGGGCCTTTGACATGGTCTGTCACCACCTCCTACTTGACTCCCTCCACCAACTTGGCTTCTCTCCTGGCCCCCTTGCTTAGCTCACCAGTTACCTCTCTACCAGATACCAGCGTGTGAAGATAAATGGCACCCTGTTCAATACCCTGCCCATTCTCAACAGGGTCAACCAGGGTTCCATCCTGGGCCCCGTTCTGTTCAGTCTCTTTCTCAACACTCTCCCCAGCTCCAGCTCAGGCAATATGCTCCTCTATGATAATGATGCAGTCCTCTTTGCCTCCTACCCTGACCTGGCACCACTCCAGGAATCCCTGCAGCATACATTCAACCAAGACAAAAAGTGGTTCCTTGACCACCGGCTGGTCATTATCCTCAAGAAGACCAAATCTATGCTTTTTTCCTGTCACCAGAATAAGGCCAAAATGCCCCCCATGCATTCTTCCCAGTAATTCACATTCTTTTGAACAGGTGTCATCCTACAAATACCTGGGCGTCACCTTCGACTAGGCTCTTACCTCCCACACCCACATCAATACCCTATCCTCAGCTATAAAATCTCAGATTGGCCTTCTCTATCATCATAGAGATTGTCTCCCCCAAACTGCCCATCGACTGGCCATCAACTCCTCCATCCTGTCTTTAGTCGACAACAGCCTACCCATCTACGCCGCGGCTGACAATACCGCCCTCGCCAAAATCCAGACCTCGATAAACAAGCCTGCAGACTCCTGACCGGTGCATCCCACCGCACTCATACTTGCCTGCTCTATTCCACCACCAACTTGTTCACAATTGAGGGGCATCTGCACTACTAAACCTGCTTACTTGACAAAAAATCCCTGCTAGGACTTTCCCCCCAGGGTTCACCTGGACCCTGAGGCATGCACCCCCATCTGTTTCCACCCGTAGCATAACTAAGGCCATCTTTCAGGTGCCCAGAACCAAGATCTCATTAGCCCAAAGGTCCTTCCACTACCACTCCCCCACATAGTTTAAGTCCTTCCCGCCCTCTGTCACTAATTTTAAAATTGGTCCTTTCAAAGTCGCTCTCTGGAACCACTGCTTTGACGCCCAAAGCTGGAATTGCCCCTAATTAATTTAATGGTTTCATTAGCCCTTAATGACCTTTCCTCTGATGGTCTTTCCCCAGGACTTTTAGTCTGACATCTCACAGTTTCCTTTGGCTCCAAGCCCCCATCATCAGAGCCTCCATCATGAACTGCCTCTCTTTTCAGGAATGTACTCACTGCTTCTGCTATCCACATGGTCTGACTCTGATGAATGAGAAGAATCTTGAGAAAGAGGATGTGGAGGTTAGGCAAGGAGGTGACCTCAGTGGGGAAAGCAGTGGACCCCAGAAGAGGAGGAAGCGAATCCTGGTGGGGGACTCCATCATAAGAGGGATCCAGCTAGGAACACAGGAGGGGGAGGACAGGGAGGTGAGGTGCCTACCAGGTGCCACGGCATGGAGGGAGGAAGGAAGGTACTGGGGATCACTGGGAAGGCAAGATGGGAGGGTGAGCTGGATGTCATTATCCACCTAGGTACTAATGACTTGGCAAATGGGGAGCCAAAGGAAGTTCAGGAAGAGTTTAGGAAACTGGGGAGGGGTCTCAAGCAAGTAGCTACTTCTGTCACTTTCTCAGACATACTACCTGTGAGAGGCAAGGGAGAACATAGGAGTGCATGCACCAGGAACTTTAACTCATGGTTGAAGAACTGGTGCTGTGAGGAAGGGTTTGGGTTCATTGGTGACTGGGGACCCACCTGGAGGGATGGAGGTTTGTTCAAGCCTGACGGCCTGCATCCATCCTGGAGGGGAATCCAAGCACTCAATGATAAGTTTAAATGCTACATTGACAAGCATTTAAACTAGCAGAGGGGGGTGGCATGCCAGCAAGGATGGTACCTACTACTCACCCCCCACAGCTAGCAGTGGAACCAGTGAACCAGAGGAGTGGCTATCTCTGCAAAGCAGTGTGCAAAAGATGGAGATTAGTGTCCAAAAGGTGGATAAGCAGAAAAGGGGCAAAATTCAGCAGAAGGGCAGACAGCAAGGAGAACCAGGGATAAATGACAACCAAGGAAGGGGCTGGAGTAGAACAGTGAAGCAGTCTAGGGAGGTAAAATCATGGAAAGCCATATGTGCAAATGCCAGGAGCCTTAGCAACAAGATGGAAGATCTGGAGGCTGTCATGGTACAGTCAGACCTGGACATTGTGGCCATCACTGAAACCTGGTGTAATGATAACCATGACTGGAGATGGCCATACCTAGCTACAACATATTCAGAAGAGACAGAGCAGGCAGGAAGGAGGAGGAGTGGCACTGTATGTGAAAAAATGACATAAGGGCCACACAGATCCAGGAGGAACAAAATGGGGGAGATACTGTGGGTTAAGCTGGAAAGGAAAATGGGGCCAGCCATCTGCACAGGTGTGGTCTATAGACCACCAGCCCAGGAGGAAGAAACAGATAGGGAGCTGATGCTAGCCATCCAAAGGATGGCAGACAAGGGTGAGGTAGTACTGGCTGGAGACTTCAATATACCAAACGTGGACTGGAGCATCCCAGCAGCAGCATCAACTAGGAGCAGATTTATCCTGGACTCCCTTCAGGGTGCCTTCCTCAAGCAACTGGTCATGGAACCAACTCGGCAGAAGGCAATACTGGACCTTGTGCTCACAAACAGGGACAGTGTGATGGGGTAACAGTGGGGAGCACCTGGGTAACAGTGACCACCAGTCATTGTGGTTTGAAATCACAGAAAGAGCAGAACCAAACCACACAAAAACATATCCTGGATTTTAGGGGCAGACTTTAGGGAAAATGGGAGATACTTGAAAGAGGCATTAAGGGGAATGGGACAGGAATCAGGGTTGAGGAACAGTGGGCAGTATTTAAAATGGGGATTATAAGAACAACAGAATTATGCATTAAGCAGGTTAGCAAGAGGAAAAGGAAGAGGAACCATTATGGTTTTCCAAAGAGGTAGCAAAGAAGTGAAAGCCAAAAATTGCATTCAGGCAATACAAAAGACACAGGCAGAGGGGATAGGGAGAAGTACCAGGAGAAACAAAGGGAGGCAGGGAAGTCAGTAAGGGAAGCAAAGCTCAGACAGAAGAACACATTGCAAAATCAGTGGGTAAAGGGACAAAACCTTTACAGGTACATAAGTGAAAGCGAAAGACAAAGGGAGGGATAGTGAGACTGAAGAGGGAGGATGGGAGCGTGGAGGATGACAACAGTAAAGCTGACATATTGAACAGGTATTTCTGCTCAGTCTTTACTAAGGAAGATGGGGTAATGGGTCTGAAGGGGTACAAAGGGTGAGAATGGTGCAGAAATGGACACAAGAAGTCCCTTTACGAAAAGTCCTGAAGGAACTGGAAGTAATAAGAGCTGATAAAGCAATGGGGCCAGATGGGGTGCACCCAGGGTCCTTAAAGAACTAAGAGGTGGTGGCTGAACCTCTGGCTATCCTGTTCAGCCAATCACTGGAAACAGGGAGGTACCCAAAGACTGGAGGACAGCAGATGTAGTCCCTATACAAAAGTGGGAACAAAGAGGAAGCAGGGAACTACAGACCAGTCAGCCTCACACCTCGGTAGTGGGAAAGATCATGGAAGCACTACTGAAGGAGAGATTGGTGGAACATCTGGTTGTCAATGGACTACAGGACCCAAGGCAGCATGGTTTCACCAGGGGAGGTCATGTCAGACCAACCTCATTGAATTTTTCGACTGGGTGACTAGGGAGGTGGATCAGGGAGAGCAGTGGACATGGCCTATCTGGACTTCAGCAAGGCCTTTGGCCTGTGCCATAGAAGACTATTACACAAACTGGAAATATGGGTGTGGGCAGGACAGTAGTGTGGTGGGTAGGTAACTGGCTGGGTGGCAGGACACAGAGGGTGGTGGTAAATGGCTGTCACTCCACAGAGGAAGAGTGACCAGTGGGGTTACCACAGGGATCAGTGCTGGGACCAGTTCTATTCAACATCTTCATCAGTGACATTGCACAGGATCTAGAAGGCAGAATTTCACTGTTTGCTGATGACACAAAGCTCTGTAACAGAGTAGATACACCAGAGGGTGTAGACAGAATGAGAAGGACCTGCAGAAACTTGAAGAATGGTCAAGGGTTTGGCAGTTGAAATTCAATGCAAAGAAGTGCAAGATAATGCATATGGGGCACAAAAACCCTGGCACAATATATCAGTTGGGGGTGAGGATATAGCATGCACCAAGCAGGAAAGGGATCTTGTGGTTGTCATCTCTGATGACCTCAAGAAGAAACAGTGTGACAAGGCATCAGGTAAAGCAAATAGGATGCTGGGATGTATAGGCAGGGGCATCACCAGCGGAAAAGGGAGGTCATAATTCTGCTATACAAGACACTAGTGAGGCCCCACCTGGAGTACAGTGTACAGTTCTGGAGACCATACCTACGTAAGGACATAGACAGGGTAGAGAAGGTTCAGAGGAGGGCAACAAAGATGGTGCATGGATTGCATCACAAGTCCTATGAAGACAGGTTGAAGGAACTGAACATGTACTCCTGGAGGAGAGGAGGAGAGAGGGGATATGATAGAGACATACAAGTATCTTACAGGAGGAACAGGGTCAGGAAAACACTATTTTTAAGCGAAAAGATGTTTCAGGACTAGAGGGCATGGGATGAAGTTGGAGGAGGACGATTCAGAGGAAACATGAGAAAGAATTTCTTCACAGAACAGGTGGTGGACATGTGGAACACCCTGCCAGAGGAAGTGGTGGGAGCTGAAACAATCACAGGATTTAAGAATGCATGGGATAGACATAAAGGAATTCTAGAGGTCAGGGGTAAGGGGAAATAGACTTCTAGGAAAACAAACTGAACTTACAAGCTCAAATGGGCAGACTAGGTGGGCCATAGGCCCTTATCTGCCGACACTGTCTATGTATCTATGTATAAAGTGGCACAACATATGCATGTGTGCTTATTCTTTCCTTTCCACTATGTGTGGTGCCTGCAACTGACTTCATTTTTTTAAGAACTGCACCTTTGGCAAATCAATTTTTTTTGTTGCTGGTAAGTGCTCCAGTTTGCTTTCTGCCTTTTACTTGGCCTGTTTTTGTTAACTGGGTATCACCTGCAGACACAGCAGAAAAACATGATGGGATCTCAAAAGACATGGAGTTGGAGCATGTGGAAGCCTCCGATAAAGAAGAAGATGCACCTCCTGCACTAGAAGAAGCACTTGTTTTTGGTTTTTTTTTTTCTTCTGTACTGCTGTCTTTCTCTTGGAAACTTGTTTCACAGGCCTACTCCTTTCCATATTTACTAACCATAACAGTTGCTGATCACTTATGAAGTTCCAGGAAAAAACAGTACCTAACTGTATCTTCCTCCATCACCCTGGGAAATAGGTGGCAAATTGGCAATGATGATGAGTAGTTGGTGTATGTCTCAGGGCAAGGAATATGAACTGGTTAACTAGCAAGACTACCAGTTGAGCCTACTATGCAACTGCTAAGAACTCCCCCCTCCCTCTAAAATGTTTTGCATGTAATGCAAGCCTTTATTCAATAGGACTACACAGAAAAAATATGGTCCTACTGTTCTGACTGCAGCTTGTGCAGGAAATGGCTGACGACACTATGCAGACAGAAGCTACTCACAACTGCTGGGCAGCCCCTTCCCCCAAAGTGTTTCACTCATGATGGAAGCCATTATTTTTAAGGCTTATATAAAATAAATATGGTTTATTTTTGTGGGAAATGGCTAGTGACACTATGCAGACAGAGGCTACTTAACTGCTGGGTTGCCCCCTCCCCAAAGCCTTTTACACATCATGCAAGCCTTTCTTTGACAGGACTACACACAAAACATATCGTCCTCCTATCCCATCTGCTGCTTTTGTGGGAAACGTCTGGTGACGCTGTGCAGACAGAGGCTACTCAACTGCTGGGTTGGCCCTTCCCAAAGTATTTCACATGTGATGCAAGTCTTTTTTTGGCTGAACTATAGACAAAAAATATGATCCTTCTGTCCCAACTGCTGCTTGTGTGGGAAATGGCTTCTGACACTATGCAGACAGATGCTACTCACAACTGCTGTGCTGCCCCCTTCCCCAAAGTGCTTCACACATGATGCAAGGCTTTATTTGACAGGACTATACATAAAAATATGGTCCTCCTGTCCCTACTGCTGCTTGTGTAGGAAATGACTGGTGACACTGTGCAGAGACAGGCTACTCACATCTGCTAAGCTGCCCCTTCCCCAAAATGTTTCACACATGATGCAAGCATTTATTTGACAAGGCTACACAAAAAATATATGGTTCTCCTGTCCTGACACTTGCTTTTGTGGGAAATGACTGGTGACACTGCAGGAGAGGCTACTCACAACTGATGGGCTGCCCCTCCCCGATGTGTTTCACATGTGATGCAACCCTTCATTTGACAGGACTACAGTGGGAAATGGCTGGTGACACTATGCAGAGGCTACTCAACTGCCAGGCTGCCCTCTCCCCAAAGCATTTGTCATGTGATGCAAGCCTTTATTTGACTGAACTACACAAAAAAATAGGGTCCTCCCATCCCAACTGCTTCTTGTGTGGGAAAAGGCTGGTGACACTATACAGACAGAGGCTACTCAACTGACAGGCTGCCCCTTCACAAAGTGTTTGTCATGTACTGCAAGCCTTTACTTTATGGTCCTCCTGTCCCGACTGCTGCTTGTGTGGGAAATTGCTTGGTGACACTATGCAGAGAGATGCTACCTGCCAGGCTGCCCCCTCCCCAAAGCATTTGTCATATGATGCAAGCTTTTGACACAGGACTACACAAAAAAAAATATGGTTCTCCTGTCCCGACTGCTACTTGTGTGGGAAATGGCTGGAAAAACTATGCAGAGGCTACTCAGCTGCCAGACTGCCCAGCCACAAAATGTTTCACACTTGATACTGATGCCTTTATTTGACAGGAGTACAGAAAAAAATATGTTCCTCCTCCTGTCCCAACTGCAGCTTGTGTGGGAAATGGCTGGTGACACTGTGCAGACAGATACTCAACTGCTGGGCAACCCCCTCCCAAAAAATGTTTCATATGCGCACTAACGCAAGCCTTTATTTGACAGAACACCACTTTCCCAACTCCTGCTTGTGTGGGAAATCACTGCTTTCTAAGCACAGGTGCCAGGGGTGACCCAGGACTCGGGAGCACTGGGGAGTGGTACACTGACTTGCTCAGAGTTGCACAGTATGCAAGTGGTGGTTAAGAATCTGCTGCTGCTGCCTGAAATGAGTCTGCAGCACTTCCTGTACCCCCTCCCAATGTACACACAGTCAGTCCCTTCCCTGGCTCGAGTCCACACCCTCTCAGATTTTTTTTTCTAATTAACTGGTTCTTGAGTTGTTGTTGTTTTTTCTTTGTTATGTTCCTGGTGTGGGTGTAAAGTTTCTTAGGAGCCTTGGCTTCCTTCCTCTCCCTTCCCCACATCCACAGTCAGTCCCTGGCCCAATTCCCGACCCTCTCAGTTTGATTTTTTTATTTTATACTTGTTGAACTTGTTTTCTTTCCCCTTGTGTTTCATTGGTTGTGTGGGTGGATATGAAGCCCTTGCATTCTTTTCCCCCATGCACACAGAGTCCCTGGCCTGAGACCCAACCCTCTCTCTTTGTTTTTTTTTTAAACATTATTTCTGCTCTTTCCTGATTGTTTGTTTTTTGTTGGTGGTGTAGTGGGAGCCCAAACAAGACACCTTGGAGCCTTGTTCCCCACACCACAGTCCCTGTCCCACATCCATCACAAGTCCTCACCCAATTGCAGAGCTCTTCATGTTTTTTTATCTCTTTTTCCTGGTCCTCCTCCTCCTCCATGTAGCTCTCCCTCCCCTTGGACTTCTTCTGCTGACCGAGTCCAAACTGATCACCTAGCCCTCCCTTGCCACTTCCTGCCGGTTCCACTTTAACCACTCTCTTGCTCTGAAGACTAAGCTCCTTGCTCCTTGTTGGCTGGAAAATGGCATGGAATTCAGGGAAACCACCAACTGACAAGCACCTTGCCTGTCACATGACAGGCGAGAGCTCAAGGAGGAAAAAGTTAGACATATAAGCTGAGTCAGCAAAGTTTTCTCTGGTTTCATGGAAACTGAGCCACATGGGTTCAGGATGGCTCACTTTCCACTGAAAGGGTTTGGCACACCTCAAACTAAGACCACTTAGTGCTAAATCTAAACATAGTGTTTTAAAATGAGGGTTTATGCAAAAAATTGAAACACACTAGTCAATGTGTAGGCAGGATTTGGCAGAAGTAGAATCTTATAATACTGTTATTTGGGTTGAACACTTTGATAAAGTAATGTAAGTGTGGGATCATAGCTCAATACTTGCTGATATGATCATTTTACCGAAGAGTATTTCACTCAGTTCTTATTGAACTGCCTGAAAGGTTATGGCCTCCCAAAGTAACTTGCTCTCCTTCTTGTGTGTTTAGGTGTGCAAAATGATTATTATGTGTCCACATGTTTTACCTCTTTTTATAGCTGTGGATGGAGCCTACAGCCATCTTGCTTTAGCTAGAAAACTGGGATTAGCATGGAACACAATTTTGAACTTTTCAGTGTATATCGTTCCATAACTGCAAATCACTACAGCAGTTAAAGAAATTCGTATGGACAACATTCAGTGCAGTTCCTTTCATGGAACCAAGAATTTGGAGTTTTGACTATGTTACTTCATGATTACAGAACCGTGGGCACTGTACTGATAAGTTTATGCTCACATTTCTGAAACCATGAGGTGACATAGTCAAAACTCCAAATTTATGGTTCCATGAAAAGAACTGCACGGAATGTTGTCCATATAAATAAAACTATACAAAACACAACTGACAGCTTCAGCTTTTATTTGGGCACAGTTAAAGAGGGATCCTTTAGAGGTATGAATATAATTTAAGAAAATAGAGACATTTCAAACAGCCGCACATGCATAATCCATTTCTGTCCCCTTTAACTCATTCAGACCCATTGTGTGTTTAGAACATTGGAGACAGAACTCCAGACTGCTTTTCTTTGAGAATATTCCTAAGGCACTGTGCAGAATTCTTAGTAAATGTGCATACATTCCTAACAAATCCAAATATCTTTAAAACTATTCCAGGTGCACAAAAACTACCAAGCTGAATATTGTTCAGGACAAAAAGACCTTTCAAATGAGGGTAGTCACTAATCTGAATTCATTATATTTTGTGAAATATGGTCATCTTATTACCTGCATTTCCATTTTTGTTTTTACAAAATTCACATTTCTTATGGCTATTAAAAAAAAACTATAAAGAAATTTAGATTAGTGACTACCCACATTTGAAAGGCATTTTTTCCTGAACACAAAAATGTAAAATAGTGCACTTGGGGCACAGAAATCCAGGGTCAGAGTACAGAATGAGTGGAGTGGTATTGACAACATTAAGAAAACACACATTAAACTAGCATTTGTCAATGCCGAATGTTTGCTTGCTGGTTTTGAAAATGCAGGAGTTAGACAGATGCAAGAGTAGAAATGGCAGTGAAGTACTGAACTTCACACCAACCCCACCTCCAATCTGCAGAGACAGACAGGCATTGGGGTATGCATTTGGGTTGTTGCCCATAACATTCATGCCATTTCACCTCACCCTATTCTGCAGACACTTGCAAGTGTTGAGGTGTGCCTTGGGGTGTTCGGCTTTACAGTCACCCCACTCCATAAGGACATACGCTGAAATGGGTGTAATATAGGAGAATGGGGTGAACTCTGGGACTGAAGAGTCCAAGGCACACCTCAATGCCTGTCACTGGCTGCAGAGTTGGGGGGGTGGAATGGCATGAGCATTACAGTCAGTAATCCAAAGGAACACCCCCTGATACCTGTCAGTCTGTACAGGGTGGGATGTTATGGTTAGAAACAGTAATGCCCCAGGTGTTTGTAGGTATTTGTACTAAAAATTTTCAACATGGCCTTTTTGTGACTCCCACCTCATGATAGCATTTGGGACCTCTTCTCATGAACAGTGGCACTGTGAGTTTGTCAATATGACCCAAAATTTGAGATCTCACAGCAACCGTGCCATTGTGCGCCAGATGTATGAAAACACAGATCGGGCAGGATGTGAAGAATGACAGCTGCACCATTCATAGGGAAGTGTGAAGAGATAGCAATGTTGAAAATCAGTAGTGAAAATATTAAAAATGCTAGAACTTCCAAGCGTAGGTGGAAACTGCACAATGCATGCGCATAACACAGTCATTTAGTGGAATTATTTCACCAA
This sequence comes from Neoceratodus forsteri, assembly GCA_016271365.2. Classification (NCBI taxonomy): domain Eukaryota; kingdom Metazoa; phylum Chordata; order Ceratodontiformes; family Ceratodontidae; genus Neoceratodus; species Neoceratodus forsteri. The sequence continues at coordinate 999,767,368 of CM028133.1, forward strand.
ATTTTCAACCTAGGCACTTTGTGACCTCTGCTCATGAACACTCTCAGTATGATTTTCTTAATCTGTCCATAACATTGATTTTCCACAGCAACAACGCTATTCTGTGCCAGATGTGTAAGTGCATATTTTGGGCAGGATGTAAAAAATGACAGCTGTACTGTTCATAAGGAGGTGTGAAAAAATGTCAATGTTGGAAATCTGGAGTGAAAAACCTAAAAATTTACTAAGTTATGAGGGTGCATGGAAACTGCAAAAAGCACGCTTGTAACACAGTTATTTTATGGACATTTGTCACCAGATTTTCAACATAGGCATTTTAGAACATCTGCTCATGAACAGGGTCACTGTGATTTTACATATGAACATACCCTCGTCTCTCTCTTCCACTCCTCAGTTTAAACACCCCCTTGGTGCAAATGTATTTACCCCCCTCAGGTATTTAAATGTTTGAATCATATCCCCCCATCCCTCTTCTCCTCCAGTGTGTACATGTTCAGCTCATTCAGCCTAACCTCGTATTCCTTTTCTTCCATCCCCTTTAACATTTTTGGTGCCTTCCTTTGCACCCCCTCCAGTAACTTTATATCTATCCTCCAGTATGGCCTCCAGTATTGCACACAGTACTCCAGGTGCAGTCTGACCAATGATATGTAGAGAGATAGGATCACATCCCCGTGTCTGGATAAGAACCCCCTTGCGATGCATCCCAGCATCCTGTTTGCCTTCGTTGCTGCTCTCCTACACTGGGCTGAGTTGTTCATGCTCCCAGTTACCAACACCCATAGGTACTTCTCCTCCTCTGTGATCTCCAACCTCACCCCCCCCCCACCAATAGTCCCTCTTCTGGTTCTTAGGCCCGAAGTGCATCATCTTACACTTGTTTGTATTGAGTCCTAGCTGCCACTCCACCGACCATGTCTCTAGTTTGGTTACGTCCCCCTGCAGTTTTTCCCATCCATCCTCTTTGTCCACCACTGCCCTCAATTTGGTATCATCTGCGAACAAATTAACCCTGCTCCGCACACCATGTGCTATATCAGAGATAAAGAGCCCAAATAGCATCAGGCCCAGCAATGACCCCTGCAGCACCCCGCTGGTCACTGATCTAGGTGCTGAGTGCTCCCCCACCACCACCCTCTGCACCCTTCCCTGTCACTAGGTCGCTATCCATTTAGTCAGCTTTTTTCCCCACCCCCACTGCCATCACCTTCCCCCCAGTCTCCCATGAGGCACTGTATCAAAGGTCTTACTGAAGTCCAAGTACAGGACATGTACTGCATGGCCCCTGTCCAACTCCCTTGTCACCCAGTCATAGTACTCTATTAGGCTGGTTTGACAAGACCTCCCTGAGACAAACCCTTGTTATTGCCCATCTTGGAGGTCATTACTCTCTAGGAATGCCACCAGCCTCTGTTTCAGTATCGCATCTATAAGCTTACCCACTATGAATGTGAGACTGACCATCCAGTAATTTTCTGGCTCCTCCCTAGGCCCACTCTTGTGTATAGGCACCACATGGGCCACCCTCTAGTCTTGGGGCACACACCCCATTTCCAGGGAGGTGTTGAACAGATCTGCCAGTGGCTCAGCCAACAGCTCCACCATCTCCCTCAGCACCCTGGGGTGGATGCTATTGGGATCTGGTGCCTTGTCCACCATTACTGCCCTTAGCCCCTCTAGCACCCTGGTCCCTGTGATCACTTTGTCCATCACCTCCTCTCCCCTTTCCCCACCCCCCAGCCCATGCTGGTTGTGGACAATCCCTCTCCTTAGTGAAAATGGAGCAGAAGTACTCATTTAGAATTTCCACTTGCTCCTCCCCCTTTTCAACCCAATCCGCTCCCTGCTTTATCCTCACAATATGTACCTTGCACATCCTCTTTTCCCTGACATACCTTAAAAAGTCCTTTTCCCCTCCCTTTATGCCCTGTGCTAACCTTAATTCCCTGGAGGCCTTAGCTTTTTCACCTTCCTAGCCACCTCCCTTGACCAGCTCTCGTAAGCCTCCTTATCCTCTCCCTTCCCTGTTCTCCTGTACTTCCAGTATGCAGCCCTCTATGCCCTCATCCCTTGCAGCATTTCTTTGTTCAGCCACCATGGTTTCTTGGCTCTGCTGTTCTTACTCCTGGCCCTGCTGCAGGCTACTGTGGCCTCTGTTAGCCCAGTATTTGTGACTCCACACTTTTGTTCTGCATCCATCCCCAGCCTTATATCCTGGAGTCTCCCTCACAGTATTGCTCCCATCCTCCCAAAGTCCACCCTACTAAAGTCCATCACCTTAGTGCCTGTGCCTCCTGTCTCCCTGCCCAGTATGAGAATGAGCCACACTATTTGGTGGTCACTACCCGCTAGTGGGTCCTCCACCCCTACCTCCCTCACCTCCTCCCTATTCGCCAGTACTAGGTCCAGAGTGCTATCAAGCCTTGTAGGCCCACTTACCAATTCCATCAGTAGGCTGTCTGGAATGCATCAATGAGTACCTGCTCCCTGGTACTGCTAGTGGCCAGGGTGCTCCATTCAACCCCTGGTAGGTTAAAATTCCCCACTATCAGCACACTCCCCATTCTACAGACCCTCCTTATCTGTTCTGCCAACTCCCCATCCAGTTCCCAGATTGGGCTGGTGGACTGTACACCACTCCCAGCCTCAGCTTTCTGCCCTTGGAGTCCAGTAGTTGCACCCAAAGTGCCTCTGTCCTCTCCTCTTCTCCCTCATCCGTTATGCATTTGATCCCCTCCCACACACAAAGTGCAATCCCCCCTTCCAACCCCACCGGTCCCTGCTGTATATCTTGTATCCCGGGATTGCTGAGTCCAAGTCAAGGTACTCTGTGGCCCAAGTCTCTGTCACTGCAGCAGTGTCCATCTCCCCTTCTAAAAGGAATGCCTGAAGCTCTGCAATTTTGTTCCCCAGGCTTCTTGCATTGAGCAAGACCACCTTCCACCCTCTCCTTCTCCTCACTCATCTCCTTGGCCTGTGTCCCTCCTTCAGGTAGTCCGCACCCTTTCTCCTTGTTATTCTTATCAGGTGGTGGTGCCTTCAGTATTACACTCAGACCACTCTGCCCACCCCCTCCCAGGGTTACTACGCCTCTGCCTTTACCTATATCTGGGGGGGGTGAGTTCATTAGGCTCTCCTGTCCAGACCTTTCTACCAACCTGAGTCTTTTGGCCACCCCTCTAATCTCACCTTTAATACTCCCATCCCCTCCCTGCTGAACTGTAGCCTGTCCACCGTGTACAAGTCACTATTTCCCCAGACCCCACCTCAGTTAGTCAGTAACTCATAATTTTTGATGTGGCACCAATCCTTCAGCCACTAATTGAAGTTCTCGATCCTACCCTTCCTCCCTATGCTTGCACATGGTTTTGGGAGTACCTCCAAGAATGCCACCAACTCCCTCATGCTCTAACACTGCCTGCCCAACTCCTAGAACCTCCCCCTCACTACTTCCACAGTCTCCCCTGCCAAGTCATTTGTACCCACATGCAACAGTAAATGAGGTTTCTTCCTCCCCTTCACTGCATATTTGAGCAGTGCCTGCCCCAACTGCAGTCAACCCAGAGATAGCTTCAACCCAAATACGGCTGTGCCTTTTCCCCCCTTCTGCCCCATCTCACCCCTTTCAGTATAGAATTCCCAGGACAAGTACCCCCCATCCCTTTCCCCCTTTCCCTTCTAATGCCCTTCCACCACCCCAGTAGTCATTCTTCCTGCCCCTTACCCCACCAGCTGCACCCTCTGTGACTTGCATCTGCCCCCTACTTTGCCTCACCCTTTTCTCTGCCTTATTTCTCCCATCCCCCTTGAACCCCTTCCTATCCTGACTACTTCTTACTGGGCTTCCCATGTTGACCTCCCCATCTCCCTGCTAATTTCCAACCCCTCTTCTATCACCATTGTTGTCAATTTAGAGCCCCCATTCCTTTCGACCCCGATACTAATGCTCCTCCCATCCTTCCCCTTCCCATAGCCTTCTCTCCTCCAGTCATCCCCCTCCTTCCTTACTATCCCCCCTTCTACCCTTTGTCCTCGCTATCTCTTCCCCTACCTGTTGCCATCCGTCTCATGCCCCACTTGAACTCCCCCTTCAGTATGTTCCTGTCCACCCATAGCAGAGGCTTGAATCTATTCCTAGTCAATACCCCTCCTACATCTCTTCCCCCATCGGTTATCCCCTCCTACTTGTTCCCCTCCATTCCCCCCATCCCAATGGTACTCCTCGTAGTCTCTTTCTCCCCATCAGGGCCCCCTCCATTACCTCAGGTACCCCCTCCTTTCTCCTCTCTTTTCTGCTGGTGTCTCTGATACTGGGGTCAGTTTCAGTCCCTAGTTATTCTTCCTCCATCCCCCCTTGCCATCCCCTATTCCCCCCCTCAGGATGCCTACCATACTCATCTGCCCTGCCATGGAGCTCCTCTTTTTGTGGGAAGGACCAAGGTGACAGAGTTGGGCCCCATCCAGCCCAGAAATGGGTGGGGGGCATGATGCCTAAGGGGATTGGGCACCCCCGGCACAAAGCAGAATTCAGGAGGTGGGGATATTGCGCCGAGGAGGCCCACATCAGCAAATTGAACTGGGAAGGGGGGACTGAAGCCGATGGGGATTGGGCACCCCATTGACAAAGAAAGACTATTTGGGGGGCATGATGCCGAGGGGGACTAGGCACCCCCTTGGCACACAACAGAAACTTGAGGGTGGGGACATTATACCAATGGGGACTGGGTTCCCCGTCAGCAAATGAAGGGGGTCAGGGTCATGCTGACAGGGGGATTGAGCACTCCCCGTCGAGTCTGAGGAGGTCGCATAGAGCTGCCATGTTCCTGGTACTGTTACACCAGGTGAGGTACCGCCCTGCAATGACGAGGTACCCCCTCATTGCAGCAGCCAAATCGTTTCAAGTTGGTGGCACTTCTGCAGAACCAGTGTCATCAGGACACTGGGCCTGCATTGGGTGCACACCGCCAAGCCCACAAATGCAGTGCTGGCATTGGCCACCACACTGCCACACCTCCATAGCCCGCTTCTCTCCTAAGCTACCACATAATGTTTCTTGCACATGCGCACAAGCAAACATAAAAAAACAAGCTTTTACATACAGTTGAATACTGTTTAACAATATTACGCATCTATGACTGAAGCTGTACATCTGATGCAAACCCATAATCACGTTCCTCATTTGAAGTGAAAAAGGGGGTGGAGGTCATAACTGACGCCTTGTTTTTGTGGTAAAGGTGTCATTTTTTTTACAGCAAAAACAAGAAATGGGTCATTTCTAAATGTGCAGACAAGCAGGAGGACCACTTTTTTTCACAACATGTAACTACTGCAGCTACCACTGCAAGCTTGCTACTATCCCTGCCTAATACAATCAGGGGGAAAACCAGAAGTAGTCTTCCAACAATGAGATCAATATGGTTAAGGCACATTTACCAGAACTTACTGCTTAGAAAAGAATGAGAAAGTGACTGCGATGATGAGGAAGTTCCAGACCAGAGCTCTAGTTTGTTAATAGACTCCTCCTGAGTCTGACTTTTATGGCTGCGTGGGCCAAGCTCCACAGATGTTGTGCCATCATCAGATTTGTATAAGAGCACTGTGGAAACATGTAACTGGACCACTGTCTGATGTGCTGCCACCTTACTCTGGCATAGTTTCCAGTGATTCTATTTATACAGTCGTTCCCCTCCATGGGCTGCATGAACATACCCACTTCCTGGTGCACTACTTTTCCTTTTTGCAACTGTGGAAGTGACGGCCATCATGTGCAACATGGTGGCACTGACTTAACCTGCGCATGCACTAGTATCATGCATGCGTAGTTATGTCAGCACCGCCATGTTGCACCCAGCTGACTCCATGGCAAATTGCACATGTGCGAGTATCACACATGCGCAGTACTGTAATCGCTGCAGTATTACTTATGGCTGACTCCGGTGCAGTGAGAGCACAACATATTCTTTTCAATGCTGTTGCCGCTCCTAAACGCTCTTCACAGCCATATCGGTTCTGACCAGAGTTTATTTTATATAGCAACTCAGCTTCATACAACCTCGTATATAGAAAGTGCTTTTCTTCCAAGACTACCATTGTTTGTTTGCAGTTTCCGGTTCCACACAAGAAATAAGTCAAGCAGAACTCACTGATACATTTCCTCACTACAGTGCTGTTTTATTTCAGTGTTGCCCAATGACTCTTCACCAGTTTTGAAAGGCTCCAAAAAGAAATAGCTTTTCTTCAACAGAGAGTTTAAAATTCAAAACCTTTTTTGCATTAGAGGTATCAGATTGACAATAAAGATTCATTCATAAACGTATCTGTTTTTGTCCTGAGGTGAGGCATGTGGACCTACACAAGCAGTGTCTGCTGACATTTTGGTGGGTATAGCCCCACTTTCTTCAGAGCATTTAGTGCCAATCATACAAATGTTGGTCAGTACTGAGGTAATGCTGTGGTATGCTGGGACATGATGCGGCACTGTATGAGAGAAGGACTGAACTGTGTTCACAAGGAGGCGTTGGAGTGTAGTACAGAGTTGTTATGGATGCAAATCCAGGATTCCAAGAATATGACTCTCAGGATGGGAGCTGTGCACAGGCCACCATCTCAGACAAAGGAGTTAGACAGGGAACTAGCAGGACAGATCAGAAGGGCCTATGGAAAGGGTAGCATGGTGATTGTGGGGGACTTCAACCTGCTGGGAGTGGATTAGAGTGCCACAGCCACCACGAATTGATGACAGCAGATACTTCTGGAAGCATTCCAGAATAGCTTCCTATTGCAAATGGTTGATGAGCCAACCAGGTTAGGGAACACCCTGGACCTTGTGCTGGCAAATGGAGAGTTTATGATGGAGCTGGAGGTGGAAGAACTGCTGGCAGGGAGTGACCACCACTCAGTGTGGTTCACATTGAAAATGAGTAATATTGCCGACGGCGATGCCAGTGACCCGGGTTCGGGAATGGACTCGGGTCACTGGAGGGCCGGCTGGGAGGGAAGGTTGGAACATACCAGTGATGGCTCACCTTCTCTGGGGAGAGGGGGGATGAGGCCCGCCCTGCTGGCTGGAGGGCTTGGGATCCTGCAAATGTGAGGCCTGAATAACTAAGGGAGTGGCTGACATCAACATATGCCCTGACGTCCATGGCATGCCACTCCCTAGGGCAGTAAACCAGGAAAAACTGCCTTCTGGCTGGTCAGATTATGATCTTTGGCCTCTGCTGCCACCAGGCCCCGATGACCAAACCGTACCTCAGTGGCACCCGAGACCAATTGCCTAGTGCTCTGGATGCCCCCACCAGTGCCTTCTCTCTCGGAGGAGGGGGACCCATCCAACGAAGGAATATGTCAGATTACCTCGGGGGCCACGATGTGAGGTCCAGAGGTACGGTGCTGGGGCAGAGCAAGCAGTCAGAGTCATAGTGGGTCTGAAAGAGTGACCAGCCAGGGGGAGGAAGGAGCAAAAAAAAAAAAAAAACAGAAAATGGGTAATAATGGAGTAGAAACAGGTACAATAGTGCTGGACTTCAGGAGGGCCAACTTCAGGAGGATGGGGGAGGTAGTTAAAGGGTATCTAGCCAGAATCCAAACTAATATGGACACTAGCCAGAAGTGGGAGGTCATAAAACTGGGGACTGAGGAGGCAACCAAACCCTGCATCAGGGTCCAGAGTAAGAGAGTTAGGGCCAAGAAACCCAGCTGGTTGAGCAAGGGGGTAATGGAGAAAGTAAAAAATTAAAGAGCCACCTTTAGGAGGTTAAAAAAAAAACAGGAGAGGGGAGAACAGAGAGGATTACCTGAAGGAATCAAAGGAGGTGACAAAGGCAGTAAAGGCAGCAAAGGCATCTACGAAGCTCAGACTGGCACAAGGGAGGTGACAAAGGCAGTAAAGGCAGCCAAGGCATCTACAGATCTCAGGCTATCACAAGGCATCAAGAAGGGGGAGAATAAATTCTTCAGGTACATCAGGGAGAAAAGGAAGGGGTGGGTGTGGGTGGAAACAGCCTCAGAGCAGGCAGAAGCACTTAATGAATACTTCTGCTAGTTGTTTACTAAGGAGAAAGGAGGGGCGCTACCAAGTGGGGGAGGTCAGGCTCGGGGGAGGAGGTGACAGATGGGGAATCACAGAGGGCAGGGTTCTGGAGGGCCTGAGGGCACTGAGGGTTGACAAGGCACCAGGGCCAGATGATATTCACCCTAGAGTACAGAGAGAGCTGGAAGAAATCCTGCCAGGGCCCTTGGCAGACCTGTTCAATGCCTCTCTGGTCTCAGGAAGTGTACTTCAGGACTGGAGGTTGGCTCACGTGGTACCCCTCTCCATAAGAGCGGTCCCAAAGATGAACCGGGAAACTATAGGCTGGTAAGCCTCACATCCATTATGGGAAAACTGATGGCGACAATACTGAGGGAGGAGTCCCTTCTGGAGACCAATGAGCTACAGGATGTTAGGCAGCATGTGTTTGTCATGGACAAAGCTTGTCAGACCAACCTGGTGGATTACTATGACTGGATAACTGAACAGTTGAACAAGTGCCAAGCAGGGGATGTCCTGTTTCCGGACTACAGTAAGGTATTCAACTCAGTGCCACATGGGAGGCTGGGTAATAAGCTGACAGGTACAGGTGCAGGGCAAACATGGTGGGATGGGTAGTAAACTGGTTACAGGGAAGGCAGCAGAGGGTAATGGTGGGAGGGAAACTCTCATCTTCAAGGGCAGTTATAGGCCGAGTACCACATGGCTCAGTGCTGGGACCGGTGTTGTTTGGGTTATTCATATCAGACACCTCAATCGGCATTAAGAGCAAGATCAGTTTGTTTGCAGATGGCACCAAGATGGGACCAGTAGTGGATGACCTAGGAGGGTGGCATGGGTTGCAGGATGATCTGTCAAAATTGGAGACCTGGTCAGACACCTGGAAGTTGGAGTTCAATGCCAAAAAGTGCAAGGTGCTAAATTTCATGGCAAAAAAATCAAAAAGGAACTACCAGCTGGGTGGGGTTCAGCTAGCCATGACAGTGGAGAAGGATCTGGGGGTGATTATAACGGGCCCAATGAACAACTCAGCACAATGCAGGAAGGCAGCTGCAAAGGCCAACAAAATGCTGTGTTGTATTGCTAGGAGTATATCTTCAAGGAGAGGGGAGGTGATCCTGCCATTGTATAGGTCACTGGTTAGGCCACATCTGGAGTACTTCGTGTGGTACTGGCACCCATACCAGAAGAGGGACATTATATTACTGGAGGGGGTGCAGCACTGGGCAACAAAGATGATCCAGGGACTAGGGGACATACCCTACATGAGCAGGCTGAAGGAGCTGAACATGTACTCAATGGAGGAGAGGAGAAACAGTGGGGATATGATTGAAACCTTCAAGTACATGAAAGGAATAAACAAGACAGGCACAGAGGGACTATTCAAGTTAAGGGGGGAGGGACACTCACGGTCACAATCTCAGATTGGAGGGAGGAAGGTTCAGGAGGAAAATGAGAGACACTTTTTTATGGAGAGAGTGTTGTGTGGGTGGAACACGTTGCCTGCAGAAGTGGTATTCCATAGAACAGTGGACTGCTTCAAAAGGGGATGGGATAGGGTACGAGGAAGGGTCAGGGGAGCGGAGGGAAGGGAGGGAGGGGCAGCTGCAGTATAAGGATTGCTAGCTGCACACTTGAGCAGACTCGATAGATCATAAGGCCTTTATCTGCTGGCAAATTTGTATGTTCGTATATTCGTATAACTCAGCATCACCTCTGGTATTGATTGCTAGGGCTTTCTTAACCTCTAATTAGCTAAAATGCAGGGTCAGAGGACAACAACATGGCTGTGCCCAGATTCTGATGGAGCCCTATGCTCCAAGGAGTTTTACTTTTATTTATTTTTGCTGTCCCTTATACTGTAGCAGCCCTCCTGGGCTGTCATCCAGTCGGTTCATGACCAGTTTTATTTTCACATAAACAAAAGTGGTGAACTACAAAAATAACAAAGACCACAGGAGGACACCTTGTCACGAGTCCTGGCAATTCAAACAAAAGTTTTCATCAGGGGGCATAACCACATATAGAATCCATACATTTTAAATATCATAATCAACATTTATATGATTTCCCATGTGTAAAAACATTGTATTTCATCATGAAAAAGTCTCAGTAATAAACACTATAAATACTAATACACTCAAAGCAACAATATGATGTAAAAACATGTGCAAATATCAGAATTCTGTAGCTGGAGATTATTATGATTTCATTTTGATTCAAACTACACAATCATAAATATTTTTTTTACTTAAATTCCAGTGACAATTTAACAGCAAAGTTAATAAAATTTCCAGCCATTTTATTGAAAGGTGTGGAACTGGAACAATGTTCTCTATATTTAATCCTAGTTGGAAAACAAAAATGAACCAAACATGACAAATAATAAAACAAGCACTTGTACCATCTGAAAATTAAGGTCCAGATATTCAGAGCAGTTGTGCATGGCACAACTACAGATTTTCGCCACGGAACGATATTCAGCCACCACAGCTGTGCAACGTGACTCTCATTGCGCCTCGGCACAAATGTAACGTATGCAGCACAAGTGCAAGGGGACATACCCATGAATATGTGGTGCAATGGCATATTCAACCAGAACCCATGGCACAAGTCAGGAGCAAACCACAAGATGTGCCAGTCGGACTTGAGCCAATAAAAACAGGCTCAAACATAGACATAGCAGATGCGCAACCCTGAGCAACAAGCTAAGCAGGATGGACAGTGCACCGTTCATAATGGAGCAGGTAATAAGGGGTGTGAGGAGGATGGAGGAACAGCAGCATGGCTGACAAAGGGCCCATCAACAGTATGCCCAACACAGATGGTACCATGCCCGCACCACATTCGAGGATTTCAGTGATGTGGAGATTGTGGGCTGGTACCACCTGAACAGGGCAATTCTGAGGCATCTCTGTGAGCTGTGCAGTGAGGAGATGCAGGCACCCACCAGACAGAGTCACGCCATGTCTGTGGAGACCAAGGTGACAGCAGTGATGTGCTCGCCATGGGCACCTTCCAGAGAACAATGGGTGACACCACCGGTATCACCCAGTTGGCCACATCCCACCTCCTCACACAGTTCCTCAATGCTCTGCTGCCACACTCTTTGGAGTTTATACAATTCCCAAGCACACTGGCAGAGCATGCAGCAAACATGCAGGACTACCACAGGTGGCACACATGCCAGGTGTGATAGGGGCCATAGAATGCACCCATGTGGGCAATCGCACACCACCTGGCCCTGAGGGGGCAGTGTACATAAACCAGAAGGGATACCCCTCCATCAACTGCCAGGTGGTGTGCAATGCCACGGGGCACATCATCAATGTCTGCACCATACACCTCGGGAGTGCACACAATGTCTACATCTAGCTCAGCTCCATACTGTGCCAGAGATTAGAGTGTGGGGACATCACCACAGGGCACCTGTTGGGTGAGTATGGCAGGTTGCAGGGGTGAGTGCAACACATCTGTGGGAGGACAGTGGAGACACGGGGTGGGACATGGGGCAGTGGGAAGCAGGGGCAAGGGGGTGGCACCAGCACAGAGTTAGCCATGCTCTCTCCTCACACAAGTGGCTGCACGTACCCCCTGAGGCCCTAGCTGCTCACCCCCTACCTGTAACCAATGTCCCCCATGGAGGAGAGATACAATGAGGCACCCAACACCATGCGCAGTGGCATCCAGCATATCTTTGGCATGCTGAAGATGTAGTTCCATTGCCCAGACAGGTCAGGTGGTGTCCTACAATACAGCCTGTCGAAAGCCTGTGGCCTATTCCTGGCCGGCTGCATACTGCACAACATGGCCATTGACCATGGGATAGCTGTCCAGGTGGATGAGGGTGACAGCAGTGGGGACAGCAGTGAAAACAGGCTAGAGGGGGGTGTGCAGCCACCCATGGGAAGGCGGGACCTCAGGCTGGTGGTGGAGGCCAGGAGGCACAGGGCCATCATCACACAGGAGCATTATGGAGAACGCAGGTAAGTGCAATGACTTGTGTGCAGGTGCTACACAGACTACCACCCCACCCACAGGGCCTAATGGGCATTGCAGGATGGATGCAGGGACAGAGGCATACATAGCAGGCATGGTGGAGGCAGTGCCACACAGATATACACAGCACACAGCACAGGCATGGACACACACACACAGACACGGGCTACAGGACACGGCATGGATCAGACAGATGACACCGGTGCACAGGCACATCCATAGAAACATAGAAACATAGAATTTGATGGCAGATAAGGACCGCTTGGCCCACCCAGTCTGCCCATTTCCCTACCTACTGGATAAGCTGCAGATCCTAACCAGCAGCCTACTTCTTCCTGCCCCACCCCCCAGAATTGCCTTATGACTATCCCATGCATGCTTGAATTCCACCACTGATTTTGACTCCACAACCTCCTCCGGAAGGCCATTCCATGCATCCACAACCCTCTGTGAAAAATACTTCTTAAATTACCTCTGAGCCGCCCTCTCTTCTTCAAATTGTGCCCTCTTGTTCTTGCACACCTTTTTTGAAAGATGCTACCCTCTTGGACTTTGTTGATTCCCTTGAGGTACTTGAAAGTTTCTATCATGTCCCCTCTCCCTCCTTTCCTCGAGGCTATACATATTAAGCTCCTTAAGTCTCTCTTCATATGTCCTCCGGTGCAGACCCTGCACCATTTTAGTTGCCCTCCTCTGGACAGCTTCCATCCTGTCTATGTCTTTGCGGAGATTGGGTCTCCAGAACTGCACACAGTACTCCAGATGGGGTCTCACCAGCTGTCTGTACAGAGGGATAATAACTTCCTGTTTTCTACTGGTGATGCCTCTCCCTATGCATCCCAGTATCCTCCCAGCCCTCCTTGCTGCCTTCTCACATTGCTTGCCCACCTTTAGGTCATCTGATATGACTACCCCAGGTCCCTTTCCATTTTTGTTGTTAGTATCTCACCCCCCATTGTGTACTCTTCCCCTGGGTTTTTGTTTCCCAGGTGCATTACCTTGCACTTCTTAGCATTGAATCTAAGCTGCCATACATTTGACCATTCCTCTAACCTTGCCAAGTCCCTTCTCATCCTTTCCACCCCACCTGTGCATCAACTCTGTTGCAGATCTTAGTGTCATCTGCAAAGAGACATACTTTTCCTTCCAGTCCTTCTGCAATGTCGCTTATAAAGACATTGAAGAGGACTGTCCTAATACTGAACCCCGCGTACCCCGCTAGCAACCCTCCTTTCTTCTGAGTGGACTCCATTTACTATTACTCTGTGTCCTATTCTCCAGCCAATTCTTTACCCAGGCTGTCATCTTGGGACCCACTCCCAGGCTGGCTAACTTATATATTAATCTTTTGTGTGGGACTGTGTCAAATGCCTTGCTAAAGTCTAGGTAGGCCATGTCCACAGCCCTCCCTGATCTACTACTTTGGTCACCCAGTCAAAGAAATCATTCAGATCTGTCTGGCATGACCTTCCCGCTGTGAATCCATGCTGCCTAGGGTCCTGTGCCCTTCTGGCCTCTAGATATGGCGACAATTCTTTCCTTTAGAAGTGATTCCATCATTTTCCCTATCACTGAGGTTAAACTAACAGGTCTATAGTTTCCTGCTTCTGCCTTGCTCCCACTTTTGTGAAGGGAATCACATCTGCCCTCCTCCAGTCCTCGGTACCACCCCATCCTCCCATGATTTGTTAAAGAGGGTAGTCAGTGGTGTCACTAGTTCTACCAGTAGTTCTTTTAGAATTCTGGGATGAATCCCATCAGGCCCCATTGCTTTGTTCACTCAGTTTTAAGAGTTCTTTCAGAACTCTTTCTTCTGTAAATGGGCTGGTATCAACTTCTGTATCCAGAGTGTTACTACTGTTTGTTTTATGTACCTCCTCTTCCTTTGTAAATACTGAGCAAAAATATTTGTTTAGTATCTCTGCCTTTTCACATTCTCCTCTGCCCACCCTCCTCCCTTTATTAAGCCTCACTATCCCTCCTTGGTCTTCCTTTGCTCCTGATGTACCTATAAAAGGTTTTATTCCCTTCTTAACTGAGTTGGCTATCTTTTCCTCAGTTTGGGCCTTTGCTGTTTGACTGCCTTCCCAGCCTCCTTTGCTTTAACTGATACAGTTCTCTGTCCTGCTCCTGCTGCGATTCCTTGTACTTCCTGAATGCTTTCTTTTCTCTTGAACCTTCACTGCCACTTCCTTTGAGAACCATAGTGGTTTCTTACATCGTCTTGTTTTGTTTATTTGCTTCACACAAAGGCTCATTACCTCTGTGATGGCAGTTTTATTATTCCCATTGTTCTTCCACCTCCTTCCTGCCCATTTGCTAGTGCATTCCTTAGGCACTCACCCATTTTGGCAAAGTCAGCCTCCTAAAGTCCAGTACTTTTGTCTTTGTATGGCTTGACTCTATTGCTGTGTTTATTGTGAACCATACTGTTCGATGGTCGCTAGTTCCCAGATGGCTACCCACTTCTACATCTGTGATCCTCTCCATCTCCGCTTGAGAGTATCAAGTCTAATATTGCTCCCTCGAGTGGGCTCCAGTACTAGTTGTTCATGCATGCCCTGTAGGCATCTAGAATAACTGCACTTTCGAAGTGGCAGCTGCAAATGCGCTCCAGTTAACATCTGGCATATTCAGATCACCCATCAGCAATATCTCCCCTTTTTCTGCCATTCTAAGTATACTTTCTATCATTTCCTTGTCCACTTCCTCCCCCTGAGAAGGGGGTCTGTATACAACCCCTGTGCAGATTGTGGTGCCACTGCCTGTCTCCAAATTTACCCACAGTGCTTCTTCTCCTCCCTGTTTACCCTTTTGTTCTGTTGCTTTTGTTCCTTCCCTTATGTAAAGAACTACTCCTCTCTCTTTACCCTCCCTGTCCCTCCTGTAGATAGTGTATCCTGGTATGTTTACGTCCCAGTCATGGTTTTGTGTGTACCATGTTTCTGTGACTGCCACGATATCCAGATGTTCCTCCTCCATCAAGGCCACTAATTCAGGAAGCTTGTTACCTAGACTACGGGCATTGGTACTCATTGCTCTCCATTTTTTGATGGCCTTACCATCCGCTATAAGGCTGCCCTCATCACACCCATGCCACAAGGCCCAGCATCCCGGCCAGCACACACAGGGGGCATGCACCACACCACACATGCACACCACCACATGCATGGGGCACCACCACCCAAGTGTGCACTGAGCAGCAGCAGCAGACAGCAGGGAAGAGGGCAGCACACACATCAGGGCAACCATGCAGTTCCACGGCCACCATGGCCAAGTGGGCAGCTGCACCAAGACTGGTCATCATCTGTGGGATGTGCATCGGCCAACGGGGGGTGTCCAACACACCCACAGGGGTGGACACCTGAGAACGTGACTGAGTTCTCACTGGGGTGTACAGGCGGTCAAAAAGGCCCACACCGAGGGTGTCAGGGATGCCCATGTCTGAGCCTGGTGCATGCCATGCATGCAGGGGTTGCCAGGCGCTGGGACAATGGAGCACATGTAGCACTGCAGGGGATCCTGTGTGCATGGCCAAGCCCAGTGGCTGTCAATGATGCAAACCCAGCTGCAATGGTACCATTCATGTGGTCCAGAGATGCGGTCATGACCACCTGCAGCTGGCAGAGCTCATCGATTAGCTGCACATGTCCCCTGTCCTGACAGTCGGCAGCTGATGCACCTCCACCTGCAGTGCACGCATCTCCCTGGCAAGCAGTGCCTGGTTGCCCACAGATGCCCGCAGCCGCAGGGTGTGCTCTGCCAGCCACCTGGCATCTTGTGCATCCTGGGCTGGACACTGGCCTGCTGGGGGTGACACAGCTCTGTTCAGCACCCTGCTCAGGTGGACCCTGCACTCGGGACCACACAGGGGAAAGCGTGGCAACGGGTGCATCGGTAGTGGCCCCCGAGGCACGCTGCCTGGTGATGTCTGCATCCTGCTGCCACTGTCCAACCAGCTGCTGGACAGTGATCGGCGCTGCCCTGCCTGCTGCAGCACCCCCACCCTCACCAGGCACAGCAGTGGTACCACACACCACTGTGCCAATGTGGACAGGGGGCAGCTGGGTGGCCACGGGTGCAGCACTGGGCCCTGATGGTGCCTGTGACAGTCCCTGGACTGAGTCTGGCACCACATGCCTGGAGCTGTTCAGGATCAGAGTGAAATCATCATCATAGCTGGATGTGCCTCCCAGCTGGGTGTCTGCACAGAGCACTGGCAGGCTGTCACCCAGCAGGAACTCTGCAGTGCATCATTCAACTCCAACCCCAGGATGTCCACCAGCCCCACACCACTGGGTCACAGCCAGTCCCTGCCACAGATGCCCATGGATGATAATGGCACCTCCTCCTCTGGGATCATGTTGATGTCTGCCTCCTCCTCCTGGATGGCTCCGCGGAGACGTGATGGCACTGGAAAGAAGGAACACAGTGTCAGCTGTGCTGTAGCCTCCATGCATATGGCACCCACACCCAGGTGTGCATTCTGCTGGTGCTGCCATGCACCGGTGCACCATGCACAGCTACAGGCAACACACACACACACGTGGCATGCAGCATGTCAGCAGGCACACCTGCATGTGGCATCCCATACCTGCCACCCAAGTCAGTTGTGTGTTGACACACCATGCTGTGAGAGGCTGCCACCCATCTGGAATCCACCACTGGGAATGCCCTCTATGGCAGCGTGACTGATGGTGGCCACCACCATCTCTTCCAATGCTAACAGTGTGGGTGCAGTGAATGGTCCTCCGTCAGTCCCGCTGCGGGACACCCTGATGGCTGCCATCTTTTCCTTAATGTGACGCCTGTCGGTCCCCACCTTCTTGCGGCACTCCTGGGCACTCCACTAGTGTCTGCCATGGGCGTTCACATACTTGGCCATTGCATCCCACCCAGCTGACCTCTCCTGTGTGGTACCCTTGGCACCACTCAGTGGATCCTCCCTGTCGAGGTAGGTCTCAAACAGGGCCTGCTGCTCATCTTTTGTGAAATTGAGCCTGCACTTCCAGGCTGGCCCACACTCCTCCTCTCTCTCTGATTCGGACATTCTGCTACCTGTGGACAATGACAGCACAGAAGGTCAGTGACAGCATGGCACAGTATATTGCTCCAGTGCAGTGTTGTTGTAGGCCTCTCTATCCCAGCATTAGCATCCACTTACCTATTAGTCTGCAATACCGGTCCGTGACCCATGCTGTACCATTGTGCTTATAAGGCACAATACATGCAAATGAGCCTGTGCGCAATGGTACTGATATGCTAATGCACCCAAGTGTGCCATGCATAGGCTAATGAGACGATTTGCATATGGCGGCTGAATATCACGTATTTGCGCTGTGCTCAATTATGTTGCACCGGAGCATATCAGTGGTGCATTGTTCGTGCATGCACAGTGTGCTTCCCTGCAGTGCGCATACCAGTGGAGTGGCCTATCATGCGACCAGCAGCAGTGTGGGTGTGCACCCATTGTGCATGTGGTGCTGGGTACCTATCACACATGCACATGCATTATAGTGTTCTGGCCTGTAGCGCAGCTGTGTAAAATAATGTTGGCGCAGGATGCCCATTTTTAAGGGGTAAATAAGTCTGGACCTTCTTACTGTGGCTATGAAAACAGAAAAATATGTCTAAATAGTAAGATTGAATCCAATCTGCACAGGCAAGGAACATGCGTGATGCTGCGCAGAGTCACGCACTGTGCCCTTGGGGTCACACTGTGACCCCAGACGGCCGCCATGCCATGACAATGTGCACATGTGCTGTGCTGTGCAATACACCCCACAGCACATGCCAATTTTTCATCCACATGCTGTGTGAATGTGTACAATGGTACACTATTGTGCAACGCACACGTGTCACAACATGTGTGCGCTGTGTAGGCATAACGCCTCTCAGAGTGGCAGGGTTCATGAGCCATGGCACACACTGCTGCATTGTGCAGAGCTCTGAACTAGTCTGAAGTGGAACTCTACAACCTAGTTGCTGTCATCCAGCCATTCATGCCCCAGCTGTTTGGGCAGGTCCCTCGCAGCAGCAGCAGCCCCATATTGAGGTGTGGGTGCATTTGGCCATGGACCTGGAGAGGAGAACAAGGATGAGATGCACAGAAGAGCAGTGCAGGCACTGGTACAGTGACCTGCCTGGCAGGGATTCAGAGCTGCTGTGATGGCTGCAGGCTCGCATGCAGTGTGGGGCTGTGCCACAGCCAGGTACGTCTGTGCATGTGTCAGAAATGCACAGGCATGACTGTTGTTGGGGTATGGTTCCACAGCATATACCACTGCAGGGGATCTACATGGCACTGGTGGCACTGCATGTCCTGCATGTCTGCCACACACAATGCAGCTGTGCCTGTTGCCATTGTGCAAGCACCAGGGCCATGGGGTGGGTGGGATCCCACCCTACACTATGCAGGCTGTGTGGTAGTGGGGGGCTGTCTGTTAGTGCCTGTGTACTCATGTCCACCTCTCTTGTTTCCATCCTTCCACAGGGCCAGAGGACTGCAGGAGGGCCAGGGTGGCTACGGCTGTGGTGCAAGGGCCAGTTAGGGGGTCTTCGGCTGGACCAGCAGGACGATGTTGGCATGGTAGGCATGTTTGCATTGCTGTACTGTGTCTCTGTGGGTATTAGGTGGTCACAGAGTCCCAACATGGTTGCCACAGCCATGTGTTTGCACAGTCATGGTAAGTGTGATGTCCGTTGGGCATGCCGGTGTTGCGGTGTTGCTGGCCATGTGCCACCTGGGGGGGTGTGCACAGCATCCACCACATGTGTGGCAATGGGTGCCTGTGGTACATATCATGTGCCCTGCCCATGCACAGCTGCACACACTGTGTGGCCCTGCGTGCCTGTCTGCAACAGTGTGGTGTAGTGTGCTGTGTAGATGGCAGGTGTGGCCCTCCATGCATGGGTCATTTTTGGTCCATTCAGTGGTGCGTGCCTCTGCTGTCCAGTGCACAATGTGGGTGGGCTGGGGATCATTTGGGCATGTCACTTAATGCCTGTCCTGTCCCTTGTCCTAGGTGTTTTCAGGATGACTGCATGGAGGAGATCCAGAAGAGTTGTGGGCTTTGGGGAGCCTGCTGGCACAACAGCAATACATGGCACAGCTGATGCTGCAGCAGATCTGGGAGACTGTGGAACTGCAGAGAGTGTTGCTCTGGATAGTGGTGGCAGGCCGTGGCCACCAGTAGCCCCATGTTGTTGTACATAGCCCCATTTCCCCTGGCCTTCCCTGTTGCCCTGCCCATCCCCCATCCCATTGTATAGCCTCTGGAACCTATCCTCAACCTCCCATGCCCTTCCCTTATACCTTTATTCCACATTTGTACATAGTTGCACTTTTGTTCCTTCAGTAAAGCCTTTACATTACTACATCACTGTGTCTGTGTTTCCTTTGTAGTTGGCATGTGCAGCCATGCTACAGGTGTCTGTTGTGCTGTGCTTTGCCATGTCTCTGGTGTCCTGCCACTGTCCCCTTGGGCCACTGCACATGCGTCCACAGGGCATGTGCCTCTTGTCCCTGTCCTTTGCATGGTATTGTGTCATGAGTCTTGCTGTGGCCTGTGACTGCCCCTGTACCTTGTGCTTTGTCTGCCTTCCCTTCTTGTTGCCTGTAGTGCTGACCACCTTCACTGTGGGCAGTGGTACTGTGCCCTTCCTCACTCCAGGTGGCAGACTGTGTGGCCCTGGGTGGCCTGTGCCTCCCACATCCCTGGATGATGGATCTCTGTGTTTGCTTATTCTCCTGGCACCATGGCCACGTCACCCTGTAGGCTGGCCTGGTGGGTGTCCCTTGCATGGCTCTGCTGTTGGCATGGCAGTGGTGCCAGTGTGTTGGCCTGGTGCTTGTTCCATGGTTGGTAGCCCAGGGTTCTCTGTGCATCATCCCCTGGTGCCCTGTGTTGCCTCCTGGGTGGTGCATCTCTTTACCCAGCTGTACCGTGCTGGTGGGGCCTGTGCCCCTCTACCCCTGTGCTTCCTTGCCTGTGCATCCCTGTGGCCTGTTGCCCTTGCTCAGACCATTGGGTTTTGTGTTCTGGCCTGCTCCCATACATTCCTGTTTACACCTGTGCATCTTTGCTATATTCAGCCTGGTTGCACCGGAGCATTTTGGTGGCACGTCTTCTGAATATGGCGTGCATTCCCACATGGCGCATCTGCATTGTGCTGTGCCATCAGTGCGCACTCCTTGGGAGCACGTCTGAATGTCTGGCCTTATATGTCTAAACAAAGAAAGGATAAAGTATTTTAATAATGGTTGCAAAGCAAGTGAGGATGCCACCGAGGCAAATACTAATACGTTACAAATTATATTGAAACTGGAAATATTTAAAAACATACCATCAGTGACATAAAACATACCATACAGCCAGTTTAAAAGAAATATAACAAAACTGTATTCGCCAAATACACAATCATAAGATGGAAGGGTGTTGAAAAGAAGAGAGACAGAAAAAAGGGAGCAGGGGATAACTTTGAAGAATAACAGACAAAACCAACACTCATTCAGATATAAAAATCCATGGCCAGCATACACTAAGGGGGGGTCAAGAAAACATAGCAGGAGAGGGATCTGGGGATCATAATATCCAGCAGCTTCAAGGAAGGAAACCAACACAACAAAGCAGTGGGGAAGGCAAACTTAATGTTGTCATGCATAGGGAGGGGCATCACCAGCAGAAGGGGGAGGTCCTGATGCCTCTCTACAAAGCCATGGGGTTCAGTTCTGGAGACTGCACCTACACAAGGACACAGAGGGCTTAGAGAGAGTTCAGAGAACAGTGACCAAAATGGTACAGGGTATGCAGGGGAAACCATATGAGCAGAGGTGTAAAGATCTGGATCTGTACGCACTGGAGACCAAGAGGGAGAGTGGAGACATGACTGAAACTTTTTAATATGTAAAAGGGATCAATAAGGTAAAGGAAGGGAGTCTACTTAAAAGGAAGGGGGGAGGGCAAAGCAAGAGGGCATAGCCTAAGGTTAGGGGATGGAAGATACAAAGGAAATGTGAGGGGACAGTTCTTCATGGAGAAGGTAGTGGAGGCCTGGAACAAACTGCCAGAAGAGGTGTTGGCAGTTGATATGGGATTCAAGAGGGCATGGGGCAGACACATGGGGTTAGGAGAGGGGTAAGGGGAGAGTCAGTGGCAGGGACTATGAGTAAGGGGAGGGCAGGGGCAGACTGTGTGGGCCAATGGGTTCTTTTCTGCCAACATGATTCTATGATTTATTCTGAGAAGATGAAAAATGGAAAAAAATGCAAATCACCCACAGTTCCACAATCACAGATCAAAAGAAAATAATGATGCCACAGAGATAATACTGTATAGGAGACCAGATATCTAAG
Source organism: Neoceratodus forsteri (assembly GCA_016271365.2). NCBI lineage: Eukaryota > Metazoa > Chordata > Ceratodontiformes > Ceratodontidae > Neoceratodus > Neoceratodus forsteri. The sequence continues at coordinate 999,788,754 of CM028133.1, forward strand.
AATGAAACATTTCTATATAATAACACATATGTCTAAAATAATATAAGCAAATGTCTACAACATACAGTATATTGTTTATTAATATTACTAAAATACCAGTATCCAAACAGTTCATAAATATGGAGCAAAATCAACGTCATCGTTGAAGTCATTTTTCTGCAAAGAGTTCAATGTAATAATATATTCAGGCTCCTTCTGTTAAGGTGGGGGCCTGCTCCAGTACCAAGAAATTGATGTCTTTGAGCTGTGCGGCACATTTCTCTTCAAAATTATACTGAAAACTCTTTGTTTGTTTTATTTACAATGTCCTGGCAGTGCTCCTGGATCATTTTCTTTGTCTTGCATATTGTGCATCCTATGTAATAAAATTACATGAACACCAAATTGCATAGATTACATTGATGAACACACTGTTAATTGTTTTAACTTTATACTAACAACTTTGCATACACATTGTTTTCCTGATCATGCATACTTCCCAGCTTACACATGAACCACATTTATAGCAGACTACAGACTTTTGTGGTAACCAGTTAGCTCTGGGTGTACTCAGACTTTACAAAATTACTAGCTGTTAGAATGTCTTTAAATTTAAAAACACCAACAAATTGGGCACCCTCAACCATCTTCACAAATGACACTACTCCATAAATTAAAGAAAATGTATGCAGACTTTATTTGTGCCAAATAAAAACTGTCCAAGGCTGCTATCCAGCAGTTTTTAGTATTTGTTAATTACTGCTTATCATGGTGACCCATCCTAGTGTGCTTTCTAGTTGTTTGACTGTCTTTGAAATTTCTAGACCACCCAAATGTCACTCTTGGCTTTGGTGGAAGGATTTCTTTAATAATTCCATCCTCCATTAATACTACCTAAAGTGGATGTACTAAGATACCTACTCTCCCTGCCATTGGGTTAAAGCCCATGATAAATAGATATTAGTGCATCTTTGTTCTGTCAATTGTGTTCCTTAGATTTTGTTTTGGAATCAATAAAGATGCCCTATCCCAGGTTTTAAGCTTCCTAAATGCTTCACCCAATTTGATTTATCATATCCACTATTCCAAAATATTTGCAGGGATTTATTTGCTTGTTCCTTAAAGAGCCACTGACAGTATTATCAAAACTTTGAAAAAAGTAAGATATATATTCAGCTCCATCCTATATTCTTTAGTACTTCATATATTTTCAGTAATTAATTCTCCATTTTCTTTATTACCGAAACCAGTTGCATGAAAACAAGACCCCTATCCCCTAGACTGTATCAGCTCTGGTTGATTCTCTACAAATGCCATCACAGTCTCCTGTGTATGACATCATAATTATCTCCACAGCAATATATTTTGATGTCATAAAAAGAATTATATCAGGTGTAGACAAGCAGCCAGCACTCAAAGAGCAGAGAAACTGTATTGATGCAAATACCCATAGAATGAGGAAATATGGGTGAGAATTACAGAATAAAATACAAAATATAAACTACAGTTATGTCTGAATATTACATTTTTTCAGAGTTGTCTCAACTGTGTCAGGAGCTCTTTAAATACCTTGGTATCTGAACACTTATATTTAAGACATACTCAATCTAAAAGAATCAAATGTATTCATTTTCTTGGATGATTACTCTCAGCATACAGATCTGAATTAGCAGCCATTGGTTTACAATATCCTTCAGAACCTATAGGTTTTGCCAACTTCACCGACTAGGGTTATGTCTAGAAAATCAATTCTTCAGAAGTCTGAATTTGATGTAAACTTATATTTTTATTGTTTGCAAGAAGAATTCCACAAACTAGTCAACGTCTTCCCCACCTCTGCATATGCAAGTAATGTCATCAATCAAATGGAGCTAAAGGACTATGCTCCCCAAACAAGGATTATTATTTTCATTTAAAATGTACTCCTCCCACAGGCCCATATATAAATTGATATATGAGGAGGCTACTGTTGCCCCCATTGCTGTACCATAACACTGCACATATGTGCAGTCAAACACAAAGTAGTTTTCATTTAAAATAAATTCCAGTGCCTGTAGGAGGAAGAATATGAAAGTGTGGTCCCTGACCTAATCCGTCAACAAAAATTGGTTGACAGCCTCAATGCCCAGTCAGTGTGGAACAGATGTATGCAAGCTAGACATGCCTACAGGCACACAACAAATGTCTGACTGCCAAATGATCCCTTGCACTTTGACCAGAAGGTTCTATCATATCCCAGATGTGGGACTCCACATGCAAAACCAAAGGTTGTAAAAAGGCATCCACAAAAAGGGATTAGTTCTGAGTCAGGGATCCCACACCTGGCATGATGGGCCTCCCCAGAAAATCCTAAGAGCAGTTATGAATCTTTGGAATATTATATAAAGTCATAGTAACAGGATGCTGCGATTTAAAAAAAAAATCCCACTTCCTGAAGTGAGATTCACACTCTCTGTAATGCGTTGTCAACAAACTCAAACAATTCCCTCTGACACTATTTTGTGGGATCACTTCTTAGAGGGAGGTAATTATCTCTCAGCTCCAAAGGTTCCATCACTTTAGCCACATACATCCGTTCAGTTATCAGAGCTATATTGCTCCCCCCCATCAGAGGGCTTGATAACCACATTCCTCATGTCTTGTAACTGACATAAGGTAAGCCTCTTTGACAAGGGAAGATTAGAAGCTAAATAAATTTTATAGCAATTTCATTTCAATAATCTTTCAATTTCATAAAGTGACATTTTTTAAAATAGGGAGTATTTCAAAATCCCAACATTCAGGAACCAGGGTGTCAGGTGCCCGAGACTAACTTCCTGACACTCGAACTCCTGAAGCTCAGAATTTGCTTGCTGCAGAGTTGGCAATCATTTTTAATGGGGAGCAGTGGTGAAGCCCCCCTCACGGCGGGGTGTGGGGTGAAGCCTCCCGAATACCTTCACTGCGGGCACATTGCAAGTGTTGGGAGTCCCGAGTTTCAGGACATTAGTCTTGTACTTCTGACAGTCAGGCTTCTGAATGCCAGGATACTGTAGTGAATCCTTTTAAATATATCTATTGCTTTTACATATACTGTTTTGTGGGGAAAAAAGATTTTGCTTAAACATCTGGGGTCAGATATTCAAAGGTTATCCCCAGTGCTGATGGGTTTTTGCTCTTTTCTGGTGAAGGGTCTATATTGACAGGACCCTGTAGCACACACTAAACCCCAATAGTGCCCAGGTACTAACATAACACTGCATCCATCCAAATGAGAGGGTCCCCTTCTGCAAACCGGTTTAGTGGCATTTCCAAAGGTTTGCAACAGTGGTAAATATCACCCAAATCTGGCACTATTTACCATCTCCAAAACCCTCAACTTTACTATGCATTAAGCCCGTGCCCCATCCCACCATTGGTGGGAGGCTGTAGTGTAGCCATTCACTGACTGCCAGCACACCAGTGAGGTTGCAAGCCCTGTTGTTCAGTGGCAGCCCCACCCCAATCACCCATCCTGTTTATTGTGATGCCTCTCCCTGGTGTCTAAAGGCACCTTCCATTCCCTGATCACCAAGTCTGTATATAGATCACCTCATCTTAATGTCTATTGGCTCCTGTATTCCTGATCACCTGTGCCACATATAGAACACCTCTCTCTGGTGTCTAGTGGCACACTCAACCCAAGAGCACCTGTACCATACATGTATCAATCTCTCTGGTAACCAATGGCACCCTCCACCACATGATCACCCATCCCATAAGTGTATCAATCTCCCTGGTGTCCAGTGGCAGCCCCCACCCATTTTTACCCATCCTATATACTGTACATAGTGCATAGTACTAGACACAGGGGATATGCTGTTTGTGGCACGTGGACAGCTGGTTCTGAATACACTATGATATTTTTTCCACAATATAAAATATGTAGGGGAGTGTCTGTCAGGAGAAACTACTGTGTTGCTGAAATGACACATCAACCCCCCCCCCCAGGTATAAGTTCAAAGGACAGGATGTAGGTTAAACTACAGCTATCTGGGATGCAATTAACTTGTTAATTTGCTTTGAAGCCCAGGAACTAAAATATCCATTTATGACATCCTCGGGGAAATCCTCTGATTTGCACTAGGTGTCATGAAGAAAAGGAGCATATGCATTGATTTGGGGTGTCTTCCAAGGAAGCCAGTTAATTACATCATTGCGACTTTGATGTCTATGTGAAGCAGATTACAGACTGGTTTGGCAAGTCACATGAAGAGAGGGGAATTCCCTGATGTCACCCATTTTTTTAAAATATCTTATTAGGACATCCTGTTTCATAAAATATAAATTTTAATACACCAAGGAGGAGTTTGGTGACCTCAGAGAGAAGGCCGACTTAAGACTGCTTTTAAGTATACTGAACAGGCCTTAGAGACACACATAGATATTTATTTCTGACTGAGAAAGAGGAACATCAGTGCACTGAAAGATTAAGAAAGTAAGGATATCTTAGATAAGACCAGTGTGAGTGTATGGGTTGTAGGAATTTGCACTTTTAAACCTGTTTTGTTTTTAAGACTGTATGTGTCAGGATATCTTGTTCTGTATTTACTGTTTTCCTATTTTTACCTATTTTAAAGTAAATATATATATTTTAAAAACAGAAACTGCCTGGTGTGCCTTGAAACTTCTTTTTTTATAAGTGAAGCTTAGATGGTTACAGTTGATACTGTGCATGAGCTTACTGTGGTACCAAACTGGGAAACAGGTAAGAGTTCTCTAGGTCTTGTATAGAGTTCTAAGGGTTCATTTTGTAATACCTGGTTAGGTGCCCATAGGCAAATATATCTGGCCCCCCTGAAGACAAAATTATGTGAGCCTGACAATTGGGTACGCTAACAAGAGGTTATCAGTTTGAACCCCTCCAGAACTTGGGACAAAGGTGACTCAGACTCACAAAACAGACAAGAGGGTTACCTTGTTCTGTTAACTGTTCACAATTCTGTGCTCGGAGGTTGGCACTTTGGGGGTAGAGGGCTGACCTGTTGAGTGAGGTTGTGACAGATTGGTTGGCAGCGATGTAAAAAAGTTTGGTAGTATAAGCTTTATTGTTCAGTGTGTCAGCTTGAGACTGTTCCGCTCACTTGGAAAAAAGAAAGGTAGTGTTTTATTTAAAAAGGAAACAGAACTATAGCCCTTGGCTTATAGTCAAGTTCCTACCCGTTTTATTTATTTTTTTTCTAAAGTGCCAGTCAGAGTAGCAGTAGTTTGGAAAGATGGCTTCCAACTACAGCAGGCACACTGTGGAATACTTAAAGCAGTTGTGCAGGGACAGAGGAGTCCCATTCAAGGTGAAAGCCAGTAAACAGAACCTAGTAGATGCCCTAATGGAAGCAACTACCCAGAGCAGTGAGTCACGGACCATGACTAAAAAGGACCAAACCTCGAGCATGGCAGGGCTAGCGGCCAGTGCAGTGTCTGGATCTAATGAGGAGGGCAACAGGGCCACTGTCAGCGAAGGGCCACAGCAGCAGGGAAAGGTCACCAGTATCCTGAATCCAGAAGTACTCAGGCTGCAGATTGAGTTGTGTAGAATGGAGCTGGAGTTCCAGGAGAAGAGGCAGTGAGAGAAGTGAGAGGCAGACGGTGAGGCAGAGTGAGAACACTTAAAGGCAGAGTGTGAGGAGCTTGAGCACCAGCAAGCTGTTGAGAAGAGGAGAGAGCAAGAATGCCAAGATGCAGAGCGAGAACAGAGAGACGCTGACCATGCAGAGCAGGAGTGCCAGAGGCAACACAAACTGGAAAAGATACGACTCTGACCAGCAGCACCAGAGCAGGTAAGTGGCTTGGGTTTAACTGGGAATGCAGGACTGGGTTACAAATTGAACTCCAAATTAATAGCCAAATTTAAAGAGAGGGAGGATATGGATTCCTTTTTAAATTCTTTTGAAAAAGTTTGTATTCAGGCTAAAATTTCTAGAGAGTCCTGGAGCTTCCAGCTATCCCCGCTACTTACCGGGAAAGCTTGGGATGCATTGGGTCAAATGGACAATGAAGACAGTGATGATTACAGCAAACTTAAAGCTGCACTGTTAAAAAAGTTTGAATTAACTACTGAATCATACAGAACTAAATTCTGTAAGCTTAGGAGAAGCCCTGACATGAGCTATGAGGAGCTAGCCTTGAAACAACATCAGTTTTTAAAACATTGGTGGGAAGGAATTGAGGCAAACTGTTGATAAAATCTGTTAGAACAGTTTTTCTGGGCATGCCAGCAGAGCTAAAAACCTGGCTAGAGGACCAAGATCCCAAAACAGTGCAAGAGGCTGCTGAACTCTCAGACCACTATGCCAAGAGCAGACCTGCTCTGAGAGCGAATGGGGTGGGCGTGGCAGCACAGAAAGGGAAAAGCGATCTTCAGGGCAGCTAAAACCTTCACTGCCTCCACCGAAACCAGTTAGCCCCAGGTTTCAGAGAAAAGATTTCTCTGAGAGAAGAAATGAATGCTGGTTGTGTAAAGAAACTGGGCATATTGCCAGACAGTGTCCCAAAAAGATGAGCAATAATACACAACCGGGTGCTAGAAAAGAAGTGGGTTGTTCGTGTGTCCCTGGAAGCATGCCAGTGAACATGAGGGAACACATGCACCCAGTCATGGTGAATGGTGAACAGATGCAGGGGTTAAGGGACACAGGGGCATCCCTGACCTTGGTAAAGGGGGATCTGGTACAGCCTGGTCAGCTTAAACCCAATAAATATGTCACTGTACAGGACTTTACAGGACTTTGCAGGTGGGGAGAAAAACATTGCCCCTCACTAGTGTTCTCCTAGACTGGGGTGAAACAGGGGGAACTGTACAACAGGTGGCTATAGCTAAAATGTTAGCAGTGGATGTGATCCTGTGCAACAATCTCAAACAGGGGATGATATGTGCAGCTACTCATAGCCAAGTGGCAAGGGAAAATTGTACCCCACAGAAACCATTGTGAAAACCACTGAGAGGCTGGTTCCCCAGCCTGTGTCTCCAGAGGGGGAGACTAATAAAAAGGGGGTAGAAATTTCCCCAGTAGCAAGTAACCACACAGCTACAGAGGGTTACTCTGAAGATGGAGGGGTGACCCCTTGTCAGAGGGTTGGAACTGACAGTGATCCTGAGTGCAGTGACGCTAGTGCTAGGGACCCTAGTTTAGCGACTGAAGGGGATCTGTCCCATGTCTTGGGAATGTGTGAGGGGTTTGCAGCTGCTCAGAGAAGTGACCCTAGTTTAGAGAAGCTGAAGGCTTGGGCAGACTTGGGCAGCACACAGGGAGGTGACAGCAGACATAAGGTTTATTGGGAAAATGGACTTATGTATACTCAGGCAGTACAGACAGAGGGAGGGAGGGATGCTAGGCAGGCAACTTGTTGTTCCCCAGGGGTATCGTGAGCAGTTGCTCAAGATTGCCCATGATATTCCCTTGTCTGGTCTTCTGGGAATTGCGTGCACTACTCAGCAGTTGGCCCAGAATGTCTATTGGCCTAACTTCACCCAGCAGGTGAAGGAATATTGCAGGACTTATCACTAGTGCCAAGAAATAGGGAAGGCGGGCAAGAAAACCCAAGCAACCCTGATCCCATTGCCCATAATGGAGGAGCCATTCCAGAGGGTGGGAATGGATATTGTGGGGCCTTTAAATATCCCCAGCTGCTCAGGGAAGTGATTCATCCTGACTGTGGTGGATTATGCCACCCGGTACCCAGAGTCAGTCGCCCTGTCCTCTCTGAGGAGAGACAAAGTGGCAGATGCCTTACTTGGAATTTTCTACCATGTTGGGTTTCCACAGGAGGTAATCACCGATCGAGGGGGTTCCTTCATGTTGGACTTGATTAAATGTTTATCAGTGAAGTGTGGGGTGGTGCAGAGATGTACGACACCATATCACCCACAAGCCAATGGACTTGTGGAAAGATTCAATGGTACCCTAAAGTCAATGCTCTGGGCATTTGCTGAGCAGCATGGGAGGGACTGGGAGAAATACCTTTCCCACCTGTTGTTTGCATACAGAGAGGTGCCCCAAGAGTCAAAAGGATTTTCCCCCCTTCGAACTCTTATATGGACTCTGGGTACGTGGGCCCCTAGACTTGATCTGGGAGGACTGGGAAGGCAAGCACTCCACCCAAGGAACTCCCATTGTGGATTATGTCCTTAGGTTTAGGGAGAGGCTGAAGGAGCTTATGGGGACAGCCCAGAGCAACCTGGCAGCTGCCCAACAGAAAAAAAAAGTGTGGTACAACCACAGAGCCAGAGCTCGCTCGTACATGGTGGGTCAGGAAGTCATGGTCCTTATTCCGGTCGGGAAAGACAAGCTGCAGGCTGAGTGGGCAGGACTGTACAAAGTGGTTAGGAAGGTAAATGACATGAACTACATTGTGTAGTTACCTGACTGAAGACAGACAGAAAGGATGTATGATGTCAACATGATGAAGCCATATGCAAATAGGGCTGACATGGTGTTTGCAGTGTGTGATCCTGGGGAGGGGATGGACAAAGGAGACCCATTTCTGGACTTGCTGGAAGAGATTAAGTGGGAGTCCTCTGTGGAGGCAGTAAAATTGTCTTCCCAGCTGACCCCAGCCCAGATCCAGGAAGTAAGGGAGGTTTTAGCAGACTTTGCCCCCTTGTTCAGCGCCAAGCCTGGACTAACCTCCTTAGTGACACATGATGTGGAGACGGAGACACAGACGCCCATACAGCAGACAGCATATCGGGTGTCAGAGGCTGTCCAATAGTACATTAGGAGGGAAGTGGAGGAGATGCTGGATTTAGGGGTAATTCAGAGATCCCACAGTCCCTGGGCCTCACCTGTAGTCCTTGTACTGAAGCCAGATGGCTCAACTTATTTCTTTGTGGACTATCATGGACTGAATACAGTCACAAAGTCAGATGCCCACATGATGCCCCGGACAGATGAACTCCTGAACAAATTGCGAGGGGCGACCTACCTTACAACCATTGACCTGACAAAGGGGTATTGGCAGGTAGAGTTGACAGAGAGAGCTAGGGAGAGGTCGGCCTTCATCACTCCAATAGGCTTATTTGAGTTTAAAGTAATGCCTTTTGGAATGAAGAATGCCCTGGCCACTTTCCAAAGGTTGGTGAACCAGGTGTTAAATGGTGCTCAGGAGTATGCTGTGGCAAACCCGGATGACATTGCCATCTTTAGTACCAGCTGAGAGGAACACCTATCCCACCTTAGGGAAGTGCTGGGTAGGATACAGAAGGCCGGGCTCACTGTCAAAGCTAAGAAGTGCCAGATAGCCATGGGAGAGGTGGCATACCTTGGGCATGTGGTAGGCCAGGAATAGCTCCATCCTAACCAAATAAAAATAGAGGTAATCCAGGCATGGCCCAGACCAGAAACTCAGAAGCAGGTCAGGAGTTTTCTAGGGACAGCAGGGTAGTATAGGAAATTTGTACCCAATTAGAGTACCCTGGCTGCTCCCCTATCTGACCTGACAAAGAAAAGTATGCCCAAGAAAATTACCTGGGGCCCAGCCTGTGAGGAAGCCTTTTCCAAACTAAAGGAGGCACTGTGCAGTGCTCCTGTTTTGACAAGTCCTGACTATAGCAAACCTTTTATAGTTCAGACTGACGCCTCAGACGTGGGTATTGGGGCAGTACTGAGTCAGACATCCAGCCAAGGGAGGGATCACCCAATAGCCTACCTGAGTAAAAACTTACTTCCCAGGGAGCAGGCATACTCCATGGTGGAAAAGGAGTGTCTTGCCATAGTGTGGGCCCTAAAGAAATTGGAGCCATACCTGTATGGGCAGAATTTTGTGGTGCAGACTGACCACAAACCCCCTGGTTTGGCAGATGCAGATGGGGAAAAGCAATGGTAGATTGCTAAGATAAAGTCTGGCTTTGCAAGGGTTTGACATGACCATTCTACATAGCGCTGGAGTGACAAATCAGAACTCAGATGGTCTGTCTCATGTCTACAAGGAGTGAACTGATTTGGGAAGCTCATCCCATGCAGGGGATAAAGCCCCCAAAGTCAGTCTAGGTGGGGAGGATTGTGGCACATGGACAGCTGGTTCTGATTACACTATGATATTTTTTCTGCAATATAAAATATGAAGGGGAATGTCTGTCAGGAGAAACTACTGTGTTGCTGAAATGACACATCAACCCCCCAGGTAGACGTTCAAAGGACAGGACGTAGGATAAACTTCAGATATCTGGGATGCAATTTACTTGTTAGTTTGCTTTGAAGCCCAGTAACTAAAAATCCATTTATGACATCCTCTGGAAAATCCTTTGATTTGCACCAGGTGTCATGAAGAAAAGCTGCATATGCATTGGTTTGGGGTGTCTTCCAAGTAAGCCAGTTAATTACATCAAAGAGACTTTGATGTCTATGTGAAGCAGATCACAGACTGATTTGAAAAGTCCAATATGCATGTGTTTGGGGTGTCTTCCAAGGAAGCCAGTTAATTACATCAAAGAGACTTTGATGTCTGTGTGAAGCAGATCACAGACTGGTTTGGCAAGTCACATGAAGAGAGGAGATTCCTTGATGTCACCTATTTTTTTAAATAGCTTATTAGGATATCCTGTGTTATAAAATATACATTTTAATACACCAAGGCGGAGCTAGGTGACCTCAGAGAGAAGGCCGGCTCAAGACTACTTTTAAGTATACTGAGCAGACCTTAGAGACACACATAGATTTTAATTTCTGACTGAGGCAGATGAACATCAAAGCACTGAAAGATTAAGAAAGTAAGGATACCTTAGATAAGACCAGTCTGAGTGTATGGGTTGTAGGAATTTGCACTTTTAAACCTGTTTTGTTTTTAAGACTGTATGTGTTGGGATATCTTGTTCTGTATTTACTGTTTTCCTATTTTTACCTATTTTAAAGTAAATACATATATTTTAAAAGCAGAAACTGCATGGTGTGCCTTGAAACTTCTTTTTTTTTATAAGTGAAGCTTAGATGGTTACAGTTGACACTGTGCATGAGCTTATTGTGGTTCCAAACTGGGAAACGGGTAAGAGTTCTCTAGGTCTTGCATAGAGTTCTAAGGATTCATTTTGTAATATCTGGTTAGGTTCCCATAAGCAAAGATATCTGGCTCCCCAAAGACAGATTTATCTGAGCCTGACAATTGGGTATGCTAACAAGAGGTTATCAGTTTGAATCCCTCCAGAACTTGGGACAAAGGTGACTCAAACCCACAAAACAGACAAGAGGGTTACCTTGTTCTGTTAACTGTTCACAATTCTATGCTCAGAGATTGGCACTTTGGGAGTAGAGGGCTGACCTGCTTAGTGGGGTTGTGATACTGTGAGGTATGGAATTGGTGTTTGGGGTGGGGGCAGGGGCATCACAGGACACCAAATATTTTCTATGAGGCACTAGATGGACGTTTGAAGGGTACAGGTGGGGTAGCACTGGACACCAGGAATACTCTACAGGGCACAAACAGGCATTCAGAGGGTGGTGGTGCCACTAGATGCCAAAGAGATTGTTACTAGTGAAGTGCGGAATGCAAAATTCTGCCAGTGGAATTAATGCAGAATGCCCTTTCCTGGAGTAGAATTTCAGTGGAATTTCACTTTTTCACCTGGAGAATTCCACCTACTGTGATCCATGGAATAATATTCTTCAGAACAGTATTTTTTCCATGGAAAAGTATTCCACAACAATTTTTGTGGAAAATATTGAAAACCACAGAATAATAGTCCACAGAACAGTAATTTTTCTGCCAAAAATCATTTTGCAACTATTTTATGTTGCAGAATTCCACCATTCCATTTCTGGCTGAATTTCTGTGGAATTTAGAATATTCTGCAGAATTTTGTTCCACCAGAATTTGAAAATTCTACACAGCACTAATCTTTATTCAATGAGAGGGGTGACAGTGGTGGGGGTTCCACTTACGTGACAGGTTATCAGGGGTAAGTGTGTCTCTGGCCATCAGGGGGATAGATACACTTATGGGATGAGTGTTCAGGGGTCGGAGGTATTGCTAAATACCAAGCAGATATATAAGATTACAGGATGGGTGATTACAGGTGTCACAAGACACCAGGGAGATATATAAGATCATTGGATAGGTGATTGGGAGGAAGGGTGCTACTAGATACCAGGGATGACATGCAAGTGCTCACAAGAAGTGCACAAAAGGGCCACTGCTCACCATGCAAAATAGCCCAAAATGGGCATGTAAATGGACCCTTAGCACGTTACATGTCCAAAAAAGATAATTTTCATGGTGCAGCTGAACATGGCTCTTGGTGCTATCTGGACCTGGGGTGCAGTTCCCTGTGGGCTGGATTCAGTCCAGGTCCACATCAGAGTAGTGCAGTTTGACTTAGAACTTCATTGACATGGGTTGATATTCGGACATATAGTATCAGTCCACTGTCTGGCTCAATATGGCAGCCTCAGGATCAGGCTCAGGCACACCTGCAGCATCAACCTATGTGCTGCACTTAAGTCCATTTTTGAATATATGGCCCCGGTTTCTATTTATGTATTGTAAGTTCTCACTGAGTACTGAGATATCATTCTGTTCTAAAAGTTAACTAATTTCAGTAAGATAATTCTTAAAATCAAATTCAAGCTCAACTTGCTCATTATTATTATTATTATACAGTTCATTTTCCACCTCTGTTGAAATGTTCCTTCCTATCTGCAAAGGCAAATCTCTGTTAGCACCATTACTGATAGACATGACTGGAATTAGGCAGCAGGTTCATGAGTTGGCAAGCTGGGGACGGTGAAGCTGGAAGCTGGAAGCACTGAGGAGGAAACCCTTTTCAGCATACACTCCAGCTCGAGAAAGGGTGTCCATCTCCTGCATGGCAGATGGCGTGCTGAAGAGGTGCAGTGATTTGAGTGATCCTAGTTCCCTCTGCCAGGATCGGGGAACTGAGAATGAAGATAGCAGCCACAGCTACCAAAAACAGGTGCAAAGGAGGCATTGAAAGCTGCAGTATGGCTAAGCTCTCTCTCCAAACCACATGTGGTCGAGCCAGAGAGAGAGAAGGCTGCAGCCAAGAGCCTTGGGAGGGCAGTAGGCAGCAATTCAGATAAGCCCACTCCTGAGGGGTGTTAGGTGCAAAAAGACAAAAGTCCGGAAATGTACCTAGTACATGCATGAACTTTTTATTTTTTTCTCGCGTATGTGTAAAGGCAGATGTAGGCTCTAGGTCCATCGGGGCCACCTCCCCACACATATTGGAGACATTATTTATCCCTGAAGAGGTACATGTCCAGTTGTTTTTTAAACTTACTGAAGTCATTTATTTCTACAATGTACTGTGGAAGTGTTTCACATTTTCCGTGCCCTTATGGTGAAGTAGAATTTTATTTTATTTGCTTGTGCCTTCTGTATGTACAGTTGCTTATTATGGCACCTGAAATTCCTAGGTTTAATAGCCCTGGTTAAACTGCATTCATTACTCAGGTCCTTATCATGAAGCATCTTACATAACATTAATGTGTCACCTCTGTCACTACACAACTGCAGATCATACAAAATTAGCTCCCTGAGTCTATCTATATAAGGGAGGGTTCTTAACCATGTGACCATTTTGCTAGCCCTTCTCTGCATCCCATCCAGTAAATCTAAATCTTTCCTCAAATAAGATGACCAAAAGGAGGCAGCGTAGTTCAGATGAGGATGAGCATACGATTTATAAAGGGGATAATACATGCTTCTGATCTTGTAATAAATGCCTTCCTGATTGACCTTAACAGTCTAATTGTTGTTAAAGCCACCTTCCTACAGTGGTCTCCCACAGTTAGATCTTTATTGATCACTATCCCCAGGTCTGTCTCTGAGTCGGCTGTTTTAATTATATTCCATTAAGTACATAATTGTGCATCATATTTTTTTCTCCCTGTGTGAATGCGCATTTATCAATGTTGAAGGCCATTTTGTTATTTAGTGCCCAATTTTCTGTATGTAATATGTCTGTCTTCAGGATATTGATTTTAGCTTCTGCATCAACCTCCACACTGATTTTGGAATCATTGGAAAATTTACTTAAATTCCCCTTTACATTGACATGTAGGTCACTAATGAAGATTCCAAAAAGAACAGGTCCAAAAACTGACTCCTGCGGTACACGGCTTGTCACCTTTATTTCTTTTGATAGTATATTTTGGATTTTGACTTGCTGACTCCTATTATAAAGCCATTGTTTTACCTAATTAATAGTATACGAATTTAGTTCTAACCTCACCATTTTGTCTATTAATAAGCCATGTGGGGCGGTCTGAAATGCTTTCTGAAAATTTCTGAAATCAGCCTCAACTGGGACTGAGATCTTCACTGTTGTTCCAGCAATCTGTCAGAATTTTTAATATGCAGAGGGGGAGTGATTGACTCTAACCAGGCTCAGTCGACTCAAGTTTACTGGGGATTTCCATGTTTGCAACTCTATTTAAATGCCTTGATCATCATGGGCTAACACTGAATTTTGTCTATTTTGGGAAATGCTTATGGTTATATACAGTAGCTGTTACTGTAATGTTTAACAATTACACAGGAGAGCCTGAGGTCTGGCATTGCAAATGCATATGTATAAGTGATCTAGGAGCAGTTCTACTCACTGCAGGCTTGCTAGAAGTTCTGAACAGCTCAGGTTGTGTAGTTTCCATCTTGGGATAGATCTTGTTTCTTCTTGGCAGGGCATGCCCAGTTAGGAGTCTTTTATTTCAATTTCCTGCTGGAGCTACCAGCACTATTTTCTTTTTGTCTATCTCTGGAACCTCCCCCCTCCCACACACACACACACACACACAAACAGCTTCGCATTGCTCTATGAGGGGGAGGACAGAAGAGCAGCTCTAAAGGTAATTTGTGTGCAGAGGTGCACTGTTACCTACAGCTTCATATTTGTTCGGGGTGTTTGCCCATCAATGCTTTGCATCGACTGACCCTCCTTTCCCAGCCACACAACCACCCCGGGACATCCCTGCACTTATTGGGAGGAACTGATCACAGGGGCTGGGGACAGCAGAATGGGGGTGGAAGGGATGGCAGATGTATAGGAGGGGCTGGGGACAGCAGAATGGAGGTGGGAGGGAAGGCACCAGGGGAAAGGGGGCAGGCATAGGGAGGATAATGGTATGCAGTCGATGTGGGGTGGCAGTTTGGATTAGGATACTATGGCAACTAGGAGGGTGCCTCATCTACTGCAGACTGTGGAAGCTGGAGGAAGAAGTGTAGGGACTCTGGAGGATGCTAGAAGGTGTGAGGGGTGCAGGGGCTGGAACAAGAGGGATGACTGAGTGGGGCAGATGGTACAGGCAGGGGAGGACCAACAGGACTAGTTCAGTGAGGGATAGGGAGGAGGGGTGGGAAAAAGGAAGGCAAGGAGAAGGGGATGAAGGAAAGAGTTAGGGCAGGGGGAGGAAGTGATGAGAATTGATGCGACAGCAACAAGGAATAGATTTGCAGCGTTGGCAACAGAGGTTGAAGGAGAGCTATCAAAACTCAGGGGGGGGACAGGGAGGTGTCAGGAAAGGACATTCCAAGGAACTGAAGTAAGTCTGGGTTAGGATGAAGGGAAATAGGCAGGAAGAATGCGGAAGGAGAGACAGAAAAAGGGGGGAGCAATCAGGTGGGGAGGCTATGGAGGTTGAGAAGGAGGAGGATAGTGCAAATAAGGAGCATGGATGAGGGATATAGGGATAGCAATAATTGGCAGATTGATGGAATAAGCTGGGAGGATGGGGAGGAGCAAATAAGGAGCATTGATGAGGGATATAGGGATAGCAATAATTGGCAGATTGATGGAATAAGCTGGGAGGATGGGGGGTACTAGTTCTAGGGGATTCTATACTGAAAGAGGTAAAATGGGTTGGAAAAGGAGAATGGCATAATCACATCTGGGTGTCGGCTATTCCAGGGTTGACTGAGGAAAGGGCGGGACAGGCAATTCTCAGATGCACAAGGAGGGGGAAGAAGAAACCTCATGTAGTGGTGCATGTTGGTATAAATGACCTGGTGAGGTGAGATGGTAGAGGTGGCAAAGGGGAGGTTTGAGAAGTTGAGAAAGCAGTGTGAGGGGGTGGGGGTATCAGTGGCATTCTCAGAGGTGCTCCTAGTCCCCTGTGTGAGTACAGCAAGGAAAGCTAGGAAACAGGAGGTTAACAAGTGGCTGAGTGAGTGGTGCCCAACCAGGAAGTACAGACTGGTGGCAGGTTGGGGTAGTGTATGGGACAATAGTGACCTGTATGCAGGAGACAGGCTACACCTGAGTACAAGAGGGAAGGGAATACTGAAACAGGGGTTGAAGGTGTATATATCAACTAAAGTGGATTTAAACTATGAAGGGGAGGTGGCAGAGAGGGGCTCACTGGTAGGGAGCAGGTCTGAAAAGGTGAGATTGGGAAGCTCAGCTCCTAGTTACAAATGAAGTTAGTGAGGAGGGTGCACAGGAAGAAAATAGGGGAGGGAAGAATAGCACCAAGAAGAGAAGGGAGCTGGGCTGGAAGGTGGTGTCATTGAATGCAAGAAGCCTGGGAAACAAGACAGCAGACATACAGACTCCATTGGCGGTGGAGAGGGTCGACAATGCAGTGATCACAGAAACCCAGGCCACCCAGTACCAGGATTGGGACATGATGATACCTGGGTTTAGGATATAAAGAAATGACAGGACTAGGGCAAGAGGAGGTGGGTGGCGATTTATGTAAGGGAAGGGATAAAGTGCATAAGGGAGGTATTGGGAGAAGGGAGGATAGAAGCCCTTTGGATGCAATTTTGGGATACAAAAACCGGGGCAGTGAAGCTGGGGGTGGTGTACAAGCCACCCGATCAGGGAAGTGACCTGTTTAGGGAACTGGCTGACCAAATCAAGTGAGTCTGCAAGAGGGGGAGCATGGTGTTGATGTTTGGGGGGGTTAACCTACCGGGGGGGTGGATTTTATTTTTTATTTATTTATTAGAGTATAGGGTTACAGTTACCTTTGAGCCAAGGCTCTTTTACAAAGGTTCCATGTCAGGATGAGTACAAACAAGCAGGACATTAATTATTACAGGATAACAGGTTACAGTTGTTTATTATCACATTAGTACATACAATTAGGCGGTACTAGGGGCATGCACAAGACAGGGATAACATTGGTAATGAGGACTTGGTGAGACACAGGTAGAAGTTGCTGCCAGAGGCAATTGTCAAACACACAGGAAGAGCAAGTGGAAAATGCAAGTAAGAGTAGGAGGTGGGGGTAGGTAAAGGGGGGATAGTAGGGGGGTGAATGAGAGGGAACAAGTGCCAAAAGGGAACAGCAGATTACAGAAGACAGTCACATGTGCTAGAGACAGAGAGGATTTGGTGGAGGTTAGATATGAATGGATCTAGCTTAGGTAGGGAGGAGATGTCCCTGGTGAGACCATTTAGCCAGCTGGGAGCTCTGTAGGCAAAGGATCTTTGTCCCTGTGAGGTCCAGCATCTCGGGATATGCAGTAATTGAGATTCAGAGCCCCTGGTGAGGCAGGGATTCTGTGCAGGTTGTAGCAGAGCTTGAACTCCAGGGGGGACAAAGCCCATCAATGTTTTTTTAGCCATTATGCACGTTTGGTATTTGATATGGCTTGAGAGTTGAAGCCACCCAGTTTGGGTGTATAGGTCACACATGTGGGTGAGACGATGGAATCCAGTGATGAGTCGGCAAGCTTTGTTCAAGGCCATAGATATGTGCCTGAGGGCGGTGGTGGAAGTGGAACCGTAGATGATGAGGCCACAGCCAATAGTTGAGACCACTGAGCTCTGGACAGCGATCCTTAAGGCTTCCGGAGTTAGGCATTGCCTATGCCTGTAAAGCAGGCCAATGCATGTGTTATCTACTTTGGCAACACAGTCAAGGTGAGTCCCATAGGATAGATTACTGTAAAGTGTGATTCAAAGATATTTGAAGGATTGCACTTGTTCTAGGATTGCACCTAGGCAGTTTGCAATAGTGTGGGGGTGGACCCGGTGCTTATTTTGAGAGCTGCAGAAAAGCGTAGACTTTGTTTTTTTATAGTTGAGGTCCAGTTTGTGTTTACAGAACTGGTTTTCAACTGAGGAGAAGCCATGCTGTAGTTTGCTTTGCAGAACGTGGGGGTCCTTGTGGGTGGAGTGGATGACAACGTCAGCGGCGTACAGGAGAAGTTCTCAGGACAGGATTGTGGAAGACTATTTAGGAAGATGCTGAAGAGAAGAGGCACAAGGATGGACCCTTGTGGCACTTCAGAGCACACTGGTGTTGCATCAGAGAAGACATCAGCTATTTTCATTCTTTGAGAGTGGTTTTCCAGGTAGCTCTTAAACCATGTTGTAGATTCAGGGGACAGCCAGGTATTTAGCAGCTGAGAGAGTAGTAGATGATGATGGATGGTATCGAACGTCTTTGTCAGGTCAGTGAAGACCGATCCTGTAAGAAGGCTATTGTCCAGGGAACTATGGATTGCACCAATGAATTCAAGAAGGGCTGAGGTGGTACTGTGTCCTTTTCTAAAGCCATGCTGTTGAGCGCACAGGATATCGTACTTTTCAAGGTATTCCGTAAGCTGGTCCGATACTATACACTTTATGGCCTTAGAGAGCGAGAGTAGTATGGAGATGGGCTGATAGTTCACCTGAAGGCCCTGTCCCTGCTCTCTTGGACTGGTCCAACAGTGGTGGATTTCCATCTGTCAGGGAACTGGCTGAGAGAGAGAGAGAGAGAGAGAGAGGTTAAAGATTTTTGTTAATGGTAGGAGCACCTCTTTGAGGGTGAGGGCCAGCAGCTTGAGGTCAAGGGAGTCCCCACTTGACCTGGACCTAGTAATAGCTTTACTGATATAGTTGCGGACTTCATACAGATTGACTGTTTTGAAGTAGAATGGAGGTCAATTAGGAGAGAGGGTGGGGCTTGAGGGAAGAGTTAGAGAGTAGTCATCATTGGAATAGTCAGGTGGAAGAACAATGCTGAGATCAGTGAAAGCTGAGCTTGAATGAATTTGCTATGGTAGTCGGGTCAAGCATTGTGATTCCATTTACGACCAGCATAGTGGGTGAGGTTTTTGTCTGCTTCCTTGTAACTTCTTTAATATTGTTCCAAAATGAATTCCTCTTCCCGCTAGTGTTCGTCAGAGCATCTTTATAGTAGGTTCTTTTCTGCTGGTGGATTAATTTTGTGCAGTTATTAAGAGCTTGTTTATAATTCTGTAGGTCAACTTACTTTCCAGTTTCCCGAGCCCGTACCCAGAAATGGTCCTTGGATTTTAGTAGTGTGAGTAGTTCTGAGGAGAGCCAGGGGTTGCAGAGGCCTTTGACTTTCTACTTTTTGAAAGGGGCATGGGAGTCACAAGCAGCATTAAAGGTTTTGATGAAGAAGTCAAGGGCAGTGTTGACATCCATAGCACGGAAGACTGGAGACCAATCTTGCAGACTGAGGCAGGATTTTAGGTGTTTCAACTGCCCCATGGAAGGACTCTGCTGGTGATTAATTTGGGGGGGGTCATGGTAAATTTGTTTGTCCAGACACAGATGACAGGTGAATGGTCGCTTAGAGTTATCAGGAAGGACAGAGATGTTTGAGATGCAGGATGGGAGACCAGTCAGAATCTAGTCCAGAAGTGTACTTGTGCCTGTTTTGTAATTTTGCCTAGTGGGGGAGTCAACCAGTTGGACAAGGTTTGCTGAGGAGATGGCATCTTTGAAGCCCCCTGATTGCAGAGCAAGCCAGCTGATATTGAAGTCGCCCATAAGGATTGTCTCAGAGTCAGGTGGTTGAGATTGGATGAGGTCTAGGATAGAGTCGTGGCCTTTTCCTTGTTCTTTAGGGGGGATGTGCACTGTGGCAATTGACATGGCTTTATTGTGGGCCCCTAGTAGAACTTTGACAGTGAGAATCTAGGAGGATGAGTCAGAGACAGGAGTTTTTAGAGGGTGGCCTTGGAGAGAATCTTTGAGATATAAGGTGCAGCCACCACCTCTTTTAGCAATTCTGTCAAGTTGTAAAATGTTGTAACCTGGCAGGGTAATAGCCATGTCTGTGATTTTAGGTGACAGCCAGGTTTAGACAATCGCAAGGATGTCTGGCTTGTGCTGGTTTACAAATATTTGCAGGGCATCAAGTTTTGGCAAGAGGCTGCAAATGTTGATTGTAGCAAGGGTGAGTGTTCCAGAGTGACTCAGTCAGTAGCCTAGGCTAGAAATAGTGGGTCCTGGTCTTGGGTTGGGGTGAATATTACTCGAAATCAGCAGAAGGAGGAGCAGGAGCTTCAGGGCATACCATCGTCGTTGTCTGTTTGAGATTTTTTTGTTCTGGTTACTGCTCGAACAAGGGTGATAATGTTGTCTGCGGTCCCAGAGAGCAGTCATGAATGCCAGCAGTGGTAGAGGGACCAAACATGTGTACATCACTCTTTCAAGACCCCAAGGGTGTTGCAAACCATTCCCAGTAGAGGGTGAGAATGGGGAGCCTGGAACAGCAGGTAGGGATGCCAGTGCGGGCCAGTGTGGTAGCTTGGAGGAAGAGAAGGGTTACTCATCCCAGGTAGGTAGAATAAAGGTATCAGAAAGCACAAGATAATAAGATGTGGAGGTAGGAAGGATAGAGCCATTTTACTCAGAAGAGGAGGTAGGGAACAATCAAGTTATACAGGGAGAGGGTGAGCACAGCATGAGATGGAGACTGGAAGGGAGAGAGGTGAAGCTGGTGCTCAGGAAGCAGTTAGGAGAGAATGCAGAACAGAGGAGGGGAGGGAGGAGAGAGGGGAGGGTAGGTGGGCAACGGGAACAAGTGGAGACCAATGGGGCACGAGCAGGGAGTGACCTTAGTACCAGGGATGGGGCAATGGACTATTTAATTAAGGTAGTGGGTGGGGAAGAGGGGGCATGTGCAAAATTAAGGCAATCTGCAGTACATTCCTGTGGGCAGAGAAGCCCAGAATCTCAAGTAAAAACCAATAAAGGAACAGGGCCAATTCATGGCCGAGCAGAGATTGGGGAACACCATCCACCACGAGTGCAAGGGAACTGGTTCTGTTTGAGGCTTTCCAGGAAAGCTTCCTTATGCAGCTGGTACAGGAACTGACTCAGGTAGGGAGGACCTTGGACCTTGTACTGGATAATGGGGAGTCAGAGACCTAGTGGTGGGAGAATCACTGGCTTGGAGCGACCACTATTCAGTGTGGTTCAAGCTCAACATGGGGAGGGATACAGGTGAAACAGACACAAGTGTGTGATTAATTTTAAGGGGGAAGTCTTTGGGAAAATGGGGGAAGTTCTGGGAAGGTGCCTGGCAGGTATTCAACTGAACACGGAAGTAGACCAGAAATGGGGGATTGTAAAGAATGGGTTGGTACAGGCTATGGTAGCATGCACGAGGAAGAAAGGTGAAAGAGGGAGGTCAAAGAATCCAAGTTGTCTGATGCAGGGGGTCATGGAAGGGTTGAGGGTCAAGAGGGCAGCATTTAGACAATATAGGAAGTCAAGGAGGGAGGAAGATTAGGTTAAGTATGCAGAGAAGTCCAGGGAGGTTACAAGAATGGTCAGGGTGGCGAAGGCAGCCAGGGAGCTGTGGTTGGCGAAAAGTATCAAGACTGGAGAGAAAGACTTCTTCCAGTACATTGGAGAGAGGAGGAATAATGACCAACTGGTGAGGATAAAAAAGGATGGTGGGTGGGTAGAGAGGGGAAGAGAAGGTAGAAGCACTCAGCGAGTACTTCTGCTTGGTATTCACCCAGGAGAAGGGGGGCAAGATTCTTAGGGTAATGTGGTGGGGGGCACGGGGAATTGATAACAGATGTAGCGATTATAGAGGGCAGGGTACTGGAAGGGCTAGGGGATCTAAGAGTGAACAAAGCACCAGAATCAGATGGCATTCATCCAAGGGTGCTAAGGAAGCTAGTAGAGGTCCTGGCGAGGCCACTGGCTGACCTGTTTAACATCTCTCTGGACACGGGATGAGTACCACAGGACTGGAGGATGGCACATGTGGTACCCATCCATGAAAGTGGCCCAAAGGATGAACCAGCGAAATATCAGCCAGTGAGCCTCACATTGATCATGGAGAAGCTCATGGAGACCATCCTCATGGAGAGATTAGTCAGCTTTCTGGAGGACAATGGTCTCCAGGATCAGAAGTAGCATGGGTTTGTAGTGGGAAGATCATGCCAAACCAACCTCATAGAATACTGTGACTGGGTGACACAGAGACTGGACAAAGACCATGCAGTGGATGTCCTGTATTTGGATTTCAGCTAGGCCTTTGACTCAGTACTGTTTAGGAGGTTGGGGGTAAGCTGGAATATGTAGGGGTGGGGCCAAAGTTAGTGAACTGGATCACAAACTGGCAGAGGGGGAGGCAACAAAGGGTGGCAGTGGGGGGGACTCTCATCACTGAGAGCATGATGAGAGGGGTGCCACAGGGATCTGTATTGGGACCAGTGCTATTTGGGATATAAATATTGCCGATTTTTCGCACAGAATCAGGAGCAAGTTCAGCCTGTTCATGGATGATACCAAAATGGGAGCCGTGGTTGATGACAGTGAGGGGTGGAAGGGGCTGCAGGAGGACCTGACTAAACTGCAGGAGTGGGCAGAAATATGGCAGCTGGGTTTCAGTGCCAAAAAGTGCAAGGTGTTGCACTTTGGGGCAAAGAACAAGGGGAGGGACTATCACTTGAATAGAAAGCAGTTGGGAAGTACCACAGAGGAAAAGGACCTAGGAGTAATCATAACAGGGAGCATGAACAATTCCGCCCAGTGCAGAAAGGTGGCAGCACAGGCCAATAAAATACTGGGGTGTATAGCAAGGATGATCTCTTCAGAAAGAGTGAGGTTAGACTGTCCCTGTACAGCTGATTGGTCAGGCTCCACCTGGAGTATTGCGTGTAATTCTGGCATTGTTCCTGAAAATTGACATAAGGTTATTGGAGGGGGTGGAATGCAGGGCCATGAAGATGATACAGGTTTTGGGGGACAGATCTTATGAGGACAGATTGAGAGAGCTGAAAATGTACTCACTGGAAGAGAAGAGGGACAGGGGGGATATGACAGAGACCTTTAAGTATCTGAAAAGGATTAGCAAGACTAACACAGAAGGGATCTTTCAGCTGAGGAGAGGAAGGGAAACAGGAGGGCATGGACTGAGATTAGAGGGGGGAAGGTTTAGGATGGAGGCAAGGAGACACTTTTTCACAGAAAGGGTAGTGCACAAGTGGAATGCACTACCAGAAGATTTGATGTCCTGTGAGATGGTGGGCAGTTTCAAAAAGATGTGGGACAGAGTAAGGGAAGGGATACTTTGATGGGGGTGGAGGGAGATGAAGATGAAGTGCTAGCTGCACACTCGGGCAGACTTGATAGATGATGTGGCCTGTTTCTGCTGGTGATTTTGTATGTTCGTATGTAAACTCTAGCATTACCTAATCCACAGGTGTACCTTTATCTATACTTTCACTGATTTTTTTTTCATAAAATGAGATGAGATTTGTAGCACAGGATCAACCTGCAACAAACACATGTTGTTTTGGATCTTTTAGGCCTTTTGATATTATTTTGACTTCCAGCCTTATTTTGAGTATCCTTTCTATTATTCTTCCAACCAAGGATGTCAGACTTATGGACCTATAGTGACTATGTAACTGTTTACTACCCTTCTTGTCTCCCCGGAGCTGTATGATTTATTGATTATTATTGCAAATGGAGGTATAACCTTGTCTGCTTTTTTTTTATAAAATTTGTATTTATACTATCTGGCCCCGGTGCCAAGTTATTTTTTAGTGCTTTTATGGCCTTTTCAACTTCCTCCATTGATATCTGTTTGCAGTCAATTTCTTTATTTATATCACTGGTTACAGTTGAGGTATGTTCAGTTAAGATGGCTCCGAAGTAGTTGTTTAGTGCATCAGCTATTTCCCTATTTGTTCTCAATTCCATGCCATTTTCAACAACTGGGCCCACGGTGTTGTCCTTTTTTTGATTGCTGTTCATGTAGGCATAGAAAGACTTCTGGTTGTCTTTTGTCATTGCCAGCTGGAACTCAATTCTTCATCTCCTTTTTTATTAGTAGTTTTGCTTTCTTCTGTTCTACCCTATACTTGAACTTAACTCTTTCACTCCTGTTTTTTTTTTTTGTTTTTTTTAAATGCTTTTCCTTTTTTCTTTATTTGCTTATTATTTTGAGGTGTTGTCAAGGGGGATATTTTACCTTTGTTATTCTGTACCTGTTTAAGTGGAACATACAGTAGGTGTTCTCCATTTCATTCATTACTGATTTAAATATTTCCCAACTTTCATTTGCTGTACATTCTGCCATTTTTCCAACCCAGTCATAAGTTTGTAGGGCTTTTTAATACCACTGTAATCTCCCTTAGCATAATTATACCTACAGAATTTCTGTCCTTGGTGGGTTATTTGTTTGGCAGCTTTGAATGTAATACAATTATGGTCACTGTTGGCTAATGGGACAGTAATATTAAGGTCTGAAATTTCTGAGGTCATGTTTGTTAGGACCAGGTCCAGGGTGTTAGTCCCCTAGTAGGTTCCATAACAAGTTGTTCTGGTCCTGCGGTCAATGTTGTAGCCAGAAGTTCTGATTCAGTGGTTGTGTTAGCTATCAAATTTTGCCACTGTATCCCTGGAGGGTTAAAATAACTGACAATAATTGTGTCTTCATACCATGCTAGCTCCATGAATGTATTTATTAAGACACTGTCATCTACTTCTGATATAGATGGAGGTCTGTAGAAATTGCCCAGGGTTAGTTTTGTTTTCCATTTACTGTTCTTAATTGTACACAAATACCTTCCAATTGAGTATCATTAGGGGGTTTTAATTGTATTTCAGATGACTACATGGTGGATCTAACAAATACAGACTCCTCCACCCTTTTTGTTATTCCATTTAATATAGTTGATACCCAGGGATTTCATTACACCAATTTGATGTTGAGTTCTGCCAAGTTACGTTAACTGCTGCTATATCTATGTGTTCTTGAAGCATGGTGGCTATTAGTTCACTTAGGTCCACTATGTTAAGACTTTTGGCATTAGTGGCCAGTATTTTGTAGCACTTTATTTGTTTGGTTGTTATATTGTTATTCATACAGCCCCATTGTCCATTTTTAGTCCATTTAAATGAGCTGAAATGTAGTTAGCAATGGATTTTCTCAGTTTAGTCCTGCCTCTATGGCTCAGATGCAGCCCATCACAGCTAGTAATGGTTTTCCACAAAATTTTCCCAATGCACCAGACATCCAATTGAGTTCTGCAGGGTATATTTTCTTAATAATTCATTTATGTATTTCATCTTATTTTGTTCTCTTGGGACTGGCAGAATTTCTGAAATGCATATTTCACATACTTTTTCCCTAAGAGTTCTTATAATGGAAATGTAATCATTCTGTATTTCCTCCATGGTTGACCTGTTAACATCATTGGTACCAGTGTGTATTACTACCAAATGTTTGCTTCTTGCATTTTTGCGAATATTGGTAGTCATGAGCTCAAAGTATTGTATTGTTGATTCGCTAAAGCTTGAACAGGTTTGATTTTCCATGTCAGGGTTACATATATACGCATCTGCATATTTTAAAATGGGAGTCACCTAGTATGAACACTTGTTTTTTATCATTAACATTTTTGGTTGTACTCTCCAAGTCACTATCTTGAGTCATGTTTTCGTTTGTTGTCTGTTCTGGCCTGGTTACATTAGGGTTTACAACTTTATCTATTATGTTAGCTTCGGTATTAATATAATTATGACTGCCCTAGTTATGTATTTCTTCACTCTCATAATTCACTTCCACACTGGTACTTGGTTAAGAGTAGTTCTCTTGCTCAATAGTTAAAAGTGGGGAAACACTGTTTCATAATGGGATTGTATGTATCATTGCCCTGTGTTCTTTCTTATGTTTGTTTTTCATTAGGAAGGAAGTCCAGTCTGAATCTTCACTGTGTTCCTTCCTATCTCTCTTTAAGGACACTTCAGTTGGATTATTGATCTGTTTTCCCACACTTTGATTATTACCCAGCTCTTGCCTGTTATTAGCATCCTTGAATACATTTAAGTTGGTAAGGCAACTTATCTCTTTTATTATTTCTTTCTTTTTTCCTTTTTATTTTTTTATTTTTATTCTGTATAACCAGTGAGCATAATATGCCCATTTTCACTGGTGCCCAGTCACAACATAATAACACACATATATACAAAACATACAAATAATACAAATGGTATCATTTAAAACAACAACACTTTGCTTTCCCTAACATAAATTTTCCTAAAACACCCTTAAATAATGAAATTGTCACAGATTTTACAATATTACAAGGCAATTCATTATATAATTTTGCTGCATAATATTGTAGTGAATTCTGAGCCATTGCACTTTTATAAAAGGGAATCTGAAATTTAAAGTTAACCTGTTACCTAGTCCTAACAAAATTTAGTAATCTTGGAAACATCTCACAAATAACACTAGGTAAAAATCCTAAATAAATTTTCTGAAGAAATACTGCAGCATGAAATCTAAATCTATCAACCAAGGACAAACACCCTAAAGTACTATAAAGTATACAATGATGAGTTATTTTCTTTTGACCTGTAACAAAACGAATAATATTATGATAAGTTGATGTAAGCTTAATTTGCATTCTATCTGGAGAAAAAAAATAAATTAATAACCCATAATTGATAACTGAAAACAACAAACTATTCACCAAAATTACCCTAGTCTCATATGTTAAATACCTTTTTAACCGATTCTTTTAATGTGAAGATTTCCCGGCATTGGTTACATTTCAGTCCCTCAAAGTCTATATCTCCTTCCAAGCTGAAATTATTACAAATGATACATGTCATAGCCACCTCCCCTGTATTAAGGGTGACAATCGAAGCATTGATGTCCATTTTACAGACTGTCTTGAGAAACAATATCAGAATACATTTAAAGTTCAATTAAACTGTAGCCCACTTTAGTCCCACGGCTTTATATTGCAGTTTAGCCTGTATGGCCTTGCTGTTTTGTCACAACCGATTTAATCTGTCTTACCTCGGCAAAGTTTCTTGCCTGCATCCCTGTCATCCCTAGCAGTCTCTATGCATGGCTATGAGCACTTTCCCCACAAACTAGTTGTTTGGGGATGACCTATTACCACTTTTGCATATGGGTGTGATGATAGCCATTTTCTGGACACTGGGAAACTGACCTAGACAGAGGGATCAATTCAGTAAGTTAGTCAGTGGGACAAGGACAAGATCAAGGACTAGGCACAGGATCCTGGTGTCCAGAGTGTCATTGCTGGGGCTATTGCTGCCCAGGGCTTTTTGCAGGTATGGTCTGGCCTCTTGGGTGGAAATCTTGAGTAAGTGAAAGTGAGGGCATTGTAGGACAGCTGGTTGAGATTCTGGCATAGGGTTGAGGAAATTACTGGGGAGGACAGAGCTTAGATCAATGAAGGTGGTGTTAAGGCAGTTAGCTATGTTGAGGGGGTCCGTGGTGATAGTGCCATCAATAGATAGCTGGGATGGGGGAGGGGAACATGTTTTCCCATTCAGCTTTTTTATGTTATCCCAAAAGGTCTGGGCTGAGTCCCATGATGAGGTGAGGGTGGCCTGGTAGTGATCCACTTGGCTTTGCGGATAGCCCATGTGCGCTGGTTGTGCGCAGCATTGTAGGCTTGCCTATCCAACACGTTGCCTGACTCCACAGCAATATGCCAGAGGTTATCCCTCAAATGGGAGATATAAGCCCCATGCAGTGCAATTACAATAAGGATAGAGAAAGATAATTTCAGGTAGGAGCTCTAAGGGAGAAAGGGGAGGAAGCAGTCCAGAGGACTTTGTCGAGGTTGGATTGTGCTAGTTGGCATTAGCTTTCAGAGGTCTGAAAGAGAGGTTCAGGGATTTAGTTAGTTACATTTGCAGCAATGCATGTGGAAAAGGTGGTCATGAAGAACGATTTTAAAGGGACCAATTTTGAGAATGTTGGCAACGTTAACTGGGAGGGAGTTGAACAGCCCTGTAACAGAAGGATCACTGGGCTAGGGAGATCCTAGCACCAGTAGGGTAGCCTTATTTGTGCTATGGGTGACCACAGTTGGGGTGGCAAGTTGGAGGGATGCAGTCACCCTTGGAGGGGAGAGACCGAGAAGAATTTTCTTGGATAGTAGGCAGGTTTGGTAGTAGAGTCTTTCTTCTAGGTTAAGGAGGTTTTCAGTGGCATAGAGTAGGCAGGTATGGGTGAATCTGGGTGCCCCGGTCAGGAGCCTGCAGGCCTTGCTTACAGAGAATTGGATTTTACTGATAGCAGTGTTAACAGCTGCACCGTATATAGGCAGGCCATAATCCACTAGGGACAGGACAGAGGATATGATGGCCAGTCTGAGCGCATGGGGAGGGAGGCAGTCCTTGTGCTGGTGCAGAAGGCCTAGCTGAGAGTTGATGGCTGCTGAGAGGGCATTTATGTGGTGGTGGAAGGTGAGAGCAGAGTCAAAGGTAATCCCTAGGTATTTATAGGTGGACACTTGCTCCAAGGGCTGCTGTGTACTGGGTTAGATTAGGAGGGGTGCATTTCTGGATTTGTTTTGGTGGTGGGTGAAAGACATTGACTTGGTCTCCTCACTACACCATGACTTACACAACACTGACTGGTCCCTCATATCCTCAGCCTCCATAGTCAACATTGCCCCAAATTACTTTCAATCAACGTTCCTTGAAATATGGAACCACCACAATCCACACTGCCATACCAGAGTAAGGAGTTCCCACCTCCCCTGGATCACTGAAGAACTCTTATCGTGCTTATGCACCTATGACCTAGCCTGGCATGACTACAAATGTAACCCATCCCCCACAGTTTTCCAGAGGTACCGCTTCCTCCAAAACTCTTGCACCAGAGCCATAAGGCTTGCCAAGGCTGAATATTTTGCAAACACTTTCAGTACAAACATAAACCATCCTTCAAAGTTTTAAAAAGGAAGTCCATGCTCTCTTCTCCTCATGTTCTCAGCCTCCTAAGCCTGTCCTTAAAGTGGGTTACTTCTCCCTATCGGACTCCCTCTCAGTGGATTCTGAATTTAGCTCCTTGTTCACCTCCTGCGCCTCTTCCCTCCTCTTCTCCCTCCCGCACCGCGATCATTTCCTCTCCATCTCACCTTGTGGCCTTCCTACCCTCTCCCCCATCTCTGTCTCTCCTGTGACCCCCTCTGCTACTCTTAATGCCCCCCTAGACCTTAATCCTTCTAAGGATAAGAGTCCGGACAGTCTGGGCAGTAACCTCCTCTAACCAGCACAGCCACCTCCTCTCCTTTGGCTGACCGACTAAACCTATCTTTTTCTAGTGTCTCCATTCCATTGGCCTGGAAAATTGCTACTGTTATTCCTCTCCCTAAAGGTGGTGACATCACTGCTGCAGGAAACTACTGCCCCATCTCACTCCTCCCTATCCTTTCCAAACTACAGGAACGTCTTGTTCTATCTCATCTCTCCACTTTCCTGGACTCCTTCTTTTTTCATTCCTTATCAGTCTGGCTTCAGGAAAATCAACTCCACAACTACCTCTCTTTTTTAGGCTCACTGATGCCATCCATTCAGGTATGGCTCAGGGCCTCATCACTTCTGCCATTTTTGTTGCTCTAGCAAAGACATTCAATGCTGTATCCTACCCCCTCCTTTCAAAGCACTCAACCTCTGGCATCTCAATAGCAGCCATCAGCTAATTTAGCTTCTACCTCAAGGGCAGGTCCCAGTCTGTCAAACTGATGATGCCTCTCCCCAAGCCTCTGTACTCAGGCCACTGTTATTCTCCATCTTCCTCAATGACCTCCCCTCAACCTGTTCATCCACTTCCATTAACATGTATGTGGATGACACAGTTCTGTATACCTCCTGCCTTTCCACTTCTGCTGTGGTGTACAGAGTCCAGCTCAACTTCAACTCTTAAAATGCCAAAAAGACTGTCTCAATGTCCTTTGACATGAGGCAGAGTCTCTCCAGGCTTCCCTCCCTTACCTCCTTCCACACCCTTGATGGCTCCCCTCTGGAGGATGTCATTTCCTTCAGATTTTAAGATGTTTGGCTAGATCAACACCTTAACTTCTCTGGCCATGTGGATGCTACAGTCAAAAAATTGCACCAACACCTCTGTGCCTTATCTAGGAACCCCAGCTGCATCCCACTGCTGGCCCACTCAGCTATTATTCAGAGAATGATTCTCCCAATCTTTGACAATGGTAAAGTGGTTTACAGTGCAAACACTACTACAATCATTGCCAGACTGGATAACCTCTTCTACTCTTTCTGCTGTTTTGCACTGGACTGCCCCTCCACACTCAACACTGTTCCTTGAACCAATCCTTTCCATCATTTGAGGACAGGTGCTGTATCCATTTTATCAACATTGTCAGTAAATTCTGGTTCGGTTCCTTTCCCTCTTACCTCTCCACCTCACACTCCCTACCCACGCCCAACTCCCACTACCTCAGGAGCTCAAACACTCACTACCTCGTAGTCCCATTTGCTGCAACAACAGTCAGACAAGCTGCCTTCAACCATCATTTGCCCATGCTCTGGAATTCCTTCCCTCACACTATCTGAAATGCCCTATGTCTTGTGCCCTCTCTGTCTTCTCTGTAGCCTCATCCTCTCCTCCTGTAACCATTCCAAATATCTTCCTTCCTCCTCCTACACTCTCCATCCCACCCATGTGCACCCCTCTCTTTGAACAGCAAATTATGCATCTATTAGTATAATTCCACTTAGCACCTATGCACTTTGCCCTCGCTACAGCTCAGAACTATACAGTGTAACTCTGATTGTATACTGGATAAAATGCTCACAAAATCTTCTACAATCTTATTTTGTAATTGTATTCTTGTATTGTCTGTAATTTCATAAATTCTATTATTCACCTCCCTTCCCCCCAAGATGCATCTGGAAATGAGCTTCTAGCTTAGTATTCATTTTCTGTTGAAGTTTTTAAATAAATAATATAATATGTTCATTAACGACATTGGGGATGACATTAAAGGCAAAATCTGCCTGCTTAAGGATGACACACAAGCCCTGTGGGATGGTGGATACAGTTGATAGGGTTCAGGACCTGAAAGAAAACATAGCAAAGCTGGAGATGTGGTATGGCATATGGCACCTAGAGTTCAGTGCTAAAAAGTGCAAAGTCATACACAGAGGAAGAAAGAACCTGTGGGCTGAGCTTAGTCAAGTGGGGGATCAAGGTCACTGTATCATAGAAGGAAAAGGATGTGGCAATAGCCATTACCAGTGACCTAAAGATGACTATGCAGTGTAGAAAGGCAGTGACCGTGTTTAACAGAATGCTGGGCTGTATTACTAGAGGATTCATGAGCTGAAGGGAGGAGTTTATCCTGCTTCTTTACAGATCATTGATACAGCTGCACCTGGAGAACTTTTTTATTCTCAGCCAAAGGCTAGATATTTTATTAAAAAATCATTCTAATAAACCCCCTTACACTTAGAGTGTTTTCCGCCATGCCACTCAACTGTACTAGTCCAAGCCGTGCTGAGAAAGTAAACATTGTGAGTATGCGCATTCATGTGGTGCCATGCTCATTTGTCATGCCACTCTCTGTGCTTGCTCAAAGGACCATGCGTTTCAGTGACTACGCTCTCCATGACTGTGTTTCATAACTCTGCCTGCTGTGCACTGTATGTTTTTTGGTTTTTTTTATGTGTCATGGTGCATCGATCCCAGCATGGCATTCTTTGAATGCACAGTATGTCCCATATCCAGTTGTTGACTTGAAAACTGCATAAATGACTTACTGTTTTAGGCACTATCCTCTAAAGTGGATGTGTACATTCAGAGGCATTTCTTCAGCGAGATGCCATTACATTCATTGCGTTTGCATGTTACTTGGCCTTTTATGCCTGTGTGACCTCGCAGGTCTGAGCATTATGGCGCCTCACTGCAATAATCACTTATGAATGCCCACATCCACTTTAGAGCCAAAGCCTCAACTTTATCTGTTACAGTGTTATTAGCAGACATTGCTGTATCAAGCTGGAAAGGATACAGTATGTGGAGGATTTGTCATGGTCATAATTGAAGTATCAGAAATGAAAATTCTAAATAGTGTTTTTTTGCTGTTAATTAAGTGTATATGAATGGAATTATGTCTAGAAAGAACATTCAATTATTTATACATTTTTTAATTTGAGTTTTATTTTTAGGGTCCAGTTAGAGGTTTACGTGTAAGACCACAAGTGGCACCCATGTTTGTGATGGAAATCAGGAATGAGTGAAGTGGCTCATGAATTCTGTATGTGATTGTTCAAAATTCCAGAACTCATTGTGGAACCTTTTTTTTTTACAGGGCAGTACTGGTACACAAACATATGCCAACGGAATGGCAACAGCTGATCAGAATATAGCAATTCACTGGCCAGTATTCTAATGTGAAGTATACCCAGGACAAGTGATATAATATTAAGACCTGCCTTACAGACTGATAACAACAACAAGAAGGAATTCTAGACCCTGAGGACCTCAGATCCTTAAGATGTTGCTAATGCTGTTGTTGTCCCTAATTTGTTTCCCACTGCACCATCCTATTCTACATCCAGTTTTGCTGAATAAAATTAATCTGCATTTGTCACACAGTACTTTCTGTTCAGTCTGAGCTGTCTATTTCACTCTGTATGATGCACTCAGTATCAAATGACTAATATGGCAGCTAATTATGCCAAAGTCTTTTGGATACCTAGGCATCTGGTACTCTTTTTATTGTGGCTTACTCATATGTGAGTGTTTTGTAGAGACACAACCTACTCTCTGGTCAGTGAACCATATATATATGGCAAGCTGTTAGGGACATACTTCAGAATTTCTGGCTATATAAAGTAGTGAAACACAGAATATATAGTGAAATACATACATCATATAGTGAAATATTTACATTATATAGTGAAACTCATATACGGTGTAGTAAACCATCAACATTTACAATGCCTTTGATGATAGTCTGGTAGTGGAGTCTGTTTTTATAGACCTCACAAAGGCATTTGATAAAGTCAACCATCAGCTCCTCCTGCAATACCTACTCTCAATAGGCCTGTCCATAAACATGGTTACATGGTTCAAGAGCCACCTCTCGGACAGAACTCAATGCGTTAAAATCAAAGGCACTCTCTCTTAGCCAAGAGAAGTGAGACTTAGAGTTCCACAAGGTTAAATACTGGGGACACTCCTTTTCTGCCTCTTCATAAACCCCCTGCCCTTAGTTTGCCAAGTGCACATCGTGCTGTATGCTGATGATGTGGTTGTCTCAGTAAGTGGAAAAAATCGCCCCTATATCACCTATGACCTGGAAGCAAATTTTCACACGCTTAAGACATGGTTCCCTAATAATAAATTGCTGCACAACTATAAAAAAACTAAAAGCATGCTTTTTATGGTTCCAAAGAACCAAAAGAAATTTGGGAAACTGCAAGTACACAGTAGCAAAGGGGATATACTGGAACAGGTTGACACCTTTAAATATCTCGGGTACACATGGATAATGCCCTCTTATTCACAACTCATGTAGACCATGTAGTCAAAACTGGCAATGCAAAACTAGGAGTTCTCTATTGACACCAACACTACATGTCCCCTGAGGCCCTAAAGCTGGTCAGCACAGTCCTATCTAGTGTAGACTATGGCCTTATAATCTATGGCACTGGAACTGACACAACCCTCAGAAGGGTAAAAATCCTTCTTAATAAATCATGTCAGCTGGTCCTGGGAGCAGCTTGCTGGAAACACACCTGTGACCTCAATAAAGCAACTGGATGACCACCCCTTCACCTCAGGGCTCAATATCAGGCCTGCCTTCTGGCAAAGAAAGCTATGCTCAGGCTAGCTCCTGAATCCACCTCTTGACTATTCAAACTAGATCAACCAAATGTCAGTTCATGAAGTTCATCGGAGGGAGGGCTGATGGTACCGTTTAAGTGTACCTCAATAGCCCAGAAATCTCTCTGCTATATAGGACCCAAGTGGGTAAATGATCTCACCCCTGACCTTACTGAATGTAGCAAGGTCAGCAAATTCAAAGTTGGTCTCTGAGCACTCCTAGCTCTAGCTTGTGTAACTGAGTGCCCGAACACAACCTAACCCCTATACTAACAACTGAGAGTCCCTGAATGGTCTAATTCAAGCATTTGGAATGTCGCTAAACATCCACACCAACCTCCCATTGAAACAACAGGTTGCTGCATTGTCACCTTGGTACCCTGGCAATGCTTTCTCAGGGTTTGCACCCCCCTGCTAGAATCAACTTTGACTTGGGGGGTTGGGGGGCAAAGCCCCCCAAAGAAAACAGTGTTTTCAGACAGATATAAATCTGTCACTATACATTGGTCAACAAATTATTTGTCAAACCAGCATCGTAGAGACAAACAAATGCACTATGTACTGAAACATATACATTACCTATTGAGATACATATACTGCAGACTGAAAAATCTACATAAACTATTTACTAAAACAAATACGCTATATGCTGCAGCACATACAATATATATTGAAAAAAAATCTGATTACACTATATACTAAAGCAAATGCACTACATATTGAAATACATACACTGTCTATTTAAATACATATGCTACTCAGTAAAAAATCCACATACACTATCTACTGAATCAAATACACTATATTTTGAAACCTATACACTACATATTAAAATACATACACTATCTATTGAAATAACTATACTAGATATTGAAAAAATCCACATACACTATATACTAAAACAAATACACTATATACTGAAACACACTATCTATTGAAAACATCTGTGTACTCTAGATACTGAAATAAATACATTAGGTTTTGAAATACATACACAGTATATTAAAAATACACGTACATTATACACTGAAACAAATATACTACATGGTGAAACACATACACTATGTATTGAAATACATACACTATAGACTGAAAAATCCACACATACTGTAGTGAAACAAATACACTACATGGTGAATTTAGCCCTGCTCTGTGAATAAAAAAGAATTCCCTAGTAATCCAGTGCCTCTGTCTGGATCCCCACAGAAATAGGACATCTATCACTGATACTCTGTCAGTCCCATTCCCTCGCCTGATTCAGAAAACCTAGAATATTTATTCTTGGTAGTCTAGTGGTTCCTGCTCCCAGTATCTGACGAAAGCCCCCCTCACCCTGGCTCTGAAACACCAGCCAGCACTTACCCTTCACTCACTGCAATGGCTAGTTGTTGCCTCCTGAGAAAAGATCTGTATCAGTTGATAGCAGTTCTTTGATTAACAGACAGCAGTCAACTGTGGTGGGGAATAGAGGCTAAATACCTGCTACCTTCTTGGGGCTGGGAAGGCTGTCACCATATGGGAGGGTTATCACTAGATACAGAGGAACCATCACCAGATACTGGGGGATGGGCAATAGATAATGAAAGTGGGAGGGGCCACTAACATACCAGAGATTAGTTTTTTGTTGTTTCCTGGATCTGGTAAGGGGAAGAGGCCACTAGACAGAGGGATACATGTTGTAGCTCTAACTGGATTAGGTCATTGGAGGACCACTGGACTACTGAGGAATTATTTTTTTGATTGTCACCAGGACTGACAGTGTGTGAGTGGGGGTGGGGGTAGTTATAGTAGGCTGCATGTGTGCAGTTAAAACAAAACTGCAAGAAATATTAACTAGCACTACACAGGCAGTCTATTAGCACTTACAGAAAGCATTTAATATACCTGTGCACCTTACAGTATATGCATTAGAGTAACCCCCATTTGTATGGACACCTTTTTGCAATTAGTAGTCCTGCACAAAAAAAAAAACAGCACCATGCTAACAGATTAGCACTGCACATAAGAACGCTTTTTAAAATAGCACCAGCCATACTTATTATAGCACAGTGCTAGTTTGACAAAGTCTAATTTAGACTGCATATCTTTTATTGCTCTGATGTACCCTGATATGGCTATTTAATTATGCTAAACTGTTTCTCTCTGGACACCAGTGTAACCTACAGTATGATTTGTCATGGTCATAATTGAAATATTAGAAATTAAAATTCTGGAATTCACCTTGTAATTTTTGTTACTTTGATTTCTGCACTCTGTTCTATTGTATACTGGGTATTAATGTTCCTCCTTTGGCTATTGTTCTTACATTGTTTGCATCTCTTGATGTGGAACCTTTGTAAAAGAATATCTGGTTTAAAGATAATTGTAATCCTAGTTATGAAATAAAAACATTCTATTACAGTGGTATGCGGGCCCCCATTTTCAGAGCTAGCCATTCGTGAAATGCACTCCTAAATGCTACACCTGAGATAGCGCACAGCCAGCCTGGGAACATATTCAAACAGGCAGTGTGCTCCAATAGATGTACACAGCCTTTCTCAATACGCGAGCTGTGCAAGTGCAGTGCACAGTTTTTCCTTCTTAGTGACCATCGGTACCTCCCTCTACATGTTCTACTCAGCCTCTGGGTTTCCGTGTCCTAGATGTATGATTTTGCACTCTTTGGGTTTGAACCTCAGCTGCCATGTCCTGTACCACTCCTTGAGTTTTCTAAAGTTCCTACTCATTCTCTCCATGTCCACCTATCCATGCTATTACAGATTGTGATGTCATCTGCAGAAAGGCATATCTTCCCTTCCAGTTCTTCTGCAATGCCAGTTATGAAGACATTGAAGGGGACCGATCCCATTACAGAGCACTCCGGCACCTATTGGTAACTCTATCCACATTGGAGTGAGTGCAATTTACTACCACCCTCTGTTGCATATCCATAACCCAATTTTTACCCAGTTTACCACTTTGGATCCCACCCCTAGAATGACCACATTCTTGATTAGTCTCCAATGAGATACAGTGTTGAAGGCCTTGCTGAAGTCCAAGCAGGAAACATGCACTTCCCTTCTTTTATTTCCTTAGTCACCCAGCTGCAAAAATCAATCAGACTCATCTGGCAAGACCTCCTCCTCCCCCAGTGAATCCATGCTGCCTTTGGTCTTATAGACTAAAGGATTCAAGGCATTCCAATAGCCTTTCTTTTCACAGGTTTTCCATTAATTTCCTCACCACTGATGTGAGACTCACTGGTCTATATTTGCTAGCCTCCTCCCTGCTGCAGCTCTTATGAAGTGGGACTATGTCTGCTCTCCTCCAGTCCTCTAGAAGCACTCCTATTTCTAGAGAGTTGGTGAATAAGGCTGTCAGTGGTGCAGCAAGCACCTCCCTGAGTTCCCTCAACACCCTTCGGTGTATCCTGTTCAGTCCCATGGCTTTGTCTACTTTCAGATTTCTAAGTGTCCCTTCAGGACTCTTTCCTTTGAAAATGGGCTTGTGTCCACCTCGTGTTGTTCCTTGGTAGTTCACCCCCTCCCTCCACTGTGAATACTGAGCAGAAAGTATCTGTTCAGGATGTCTGCTTTTCCTAATCTTCTGTGCAGTCTCTCTCCTGTCCTCCTTATCCTCATTGTCCTTCGCATTGCCTTCCTCTTCTTACTTATGCACCTGATGAAAGTTTTGTCCCCTTTTGCTACCCTTTGGTGCTTCTTTCCTCTGTTTGAGCATTTGATCCTCTCACTGCCTTACCTATTTCCCTCTGTTTAACTGAAACACCTCCCAATCCTCATCCCCTCTGCATTTCTTTGTACCTAGTGAATAACATCTTTTTTTTTCTTTATCTTTGTGTCCATTTCCCAAGAGTACGATAATAGTCTTGCTTCTGCTCCTGTTTTTACTCACTTCCTTCATACAGAGGCTGGTTGCCTTCACTATCTCCACTGTTCTTCTACTCCTTACTGGCATTCCTCCCCTGTGAGGCTGCTTCTGAAACAGTCTTCCATTTCTTTAAAATCCAGCCTACTAAAGTCCATTACCCTCATCTTTGTGTGGGTTGCCTCTGCACCCCTTTTAATATTGAACCACACTGTATTGTGATCACTGGTTCTGAGCGGACAATCCACTGTGATGTGACTATGTACTATCACAGCCCCCTGTAGGTCAGGGATTCAGAGGGACAAAGGGAGATAATGTGCTCCAAATAAGATAGCACCTTTTTTCCCTGTGAGTTAGTTGTTAGTATACTAATAAGCCCATTGGGCAGGCAAGGAGTTAATGGGCAATTAGCATGCCATTTTGGGTTCATTAGCATCTCCACACACTGCTACTGTGCATGACTGCATGGAGGCATAGTGCAAAGCAGTGCCAGCCCAAACCTTCTGATCACAATTCAGATGCCCACAAGTATTCTAATAAAATGATCCCTGACATCTATAGTAGTCTCCCCACCTCAATCACTGTTCAAATGCTCCTAATTAGTATGATCCCTGGTATCTAGTATTTCCTCCACTGCATTCGCCATTCAGATGCCCCAATTAGTATATTGAAATGGTCCCTGGCATCTAGTCCACTCATCAGTCTTGAGTCTGAGCCTTCTCTCCATTCCACAAACTTGGATACCTCCACCCACTACCCACAATGACCTCCAACTTACCCCAGCAGTTAGTGCCCCCCTTGTGATGGAGACAGGCCCAGACCCTGTGCTTATCACCTTGGCTGGCCACCATCTGAATGACAGGGAGTGAGTGCATGCCTGCTATAGAAACAGATGATTCTATGGTAGGCGCATGCTCACTCCCTGTCACTCAGTGGTTGGCTAAGGTATGAGTGGAGGAGCTGTAACAATCACAGTCACAGGGAGGTGACTGCCATAATCGGTAAGTGGGGAGCCAATGGGGGAGGTGGTGGAGGGTCCTGGGTGGGCTTGATGGGGAGAGGGCTTGGGATTTCCAACTGGGGTTGGGGCCTTCATTCATTCATTCATTCATTCATTCATTCATTCATTCATTCTGTGGTAACCAGGTAAGGCCCACTAGGCACAAGTGCCTGTTTTCAATGGAGACCTGGGAGCACTGAGGTGGTTAAGTGACTTGCTCAGAGTCGCACAGTATGCAAGAGGTTGAGGGAATCAAACCCAGGTCTGCTGGCTGTAGCAAGCACATTTGTAGCTCTTCTAGATGCCATGGATCATAGAAGCATAGACATTGGCAGCAGAAAAAGGCCAATAGTCCATCCAGTCTGCCCATAGTTCCATATTAAACCTCGGGACCTATTGTCCATACAAGGTACTAGACTTCATTATCCCTCCCCCTGTCACCTCCCTTTTACTAACACCCTCAGTAAGCATTGTATCTTTCACTTTGTCTCAGCTGTTCTTGAAACATTTACGGTATTGGCACTCACCACCTTGACAGGCAGACTTTTCCATGGTTCCACCACTCTTTCTGTAAAATTAAACTTTCTCATATCTGTCCTGAACCTCCCCCTCATCAGTTTCCACTCATGCCCCCATGTCCATGTTACTCATGTTGAGTAGGTCCTCACATTTCACCTTGTTTATTTCTTTCAGGAACATGAAGGTTTTTATCACATTACCCCTCTCGTCTAGTCTCCAGCAAGTACATCCCAATATCTTGAGCTGATCCCCATAAGATCCACCCTGTCAGCCTGAATCATCCTAATCACTATTTGTTACACCATCTGTAGCCTGTTTTTATCATTCCTGAGATGAGGACTCCAGAACCGGGCCAGTACTATACATGTGGCCTCACCAACAATCTACAAAGAAGTAGCAATACATCAGTACCACTTTTTTTCCACTATCAATTCCCCTTCCAATACACCTCAGCATCCTATTTGCCTTACTGTAGGTCTTGTTGCACTGGCTTGATTGTTTAACGGAGTCACTAATGAT
Organism: Neoceratodus forsteri; assembly: GCA_016271365.2. Classification (NCBI taxonomy): domain Eukaryota; kingdom Metazoa; phylum Chordata; order Ceratodontiformes; family Ceratodontidae; genus Neoceratodus; species Neoceratodus forsteri. The sequence goes on from CM028133.1 coordinate 999,828,450, forward strand.
GACTCCTAGGTTCCTTTCCTCAATGTTACTGCTCAGCTTTACCGAGGTTCATGTTCCTTAGGTGCATCAACTTGTTGAATTTCAACATGCCAAACAGTTAAACACCTCTCTAGTCTTTGCAGGTTACTGCATCTCCATAATTCAATCAATCAATCGATTCTTTATTTAGCCAGGTGATCACCGTTGAGCAAAAGCTTATTTTCAAGATGGACCTGGACAAAATTATTTTGGTACAATGAACAATAAGACTTACAAAGTATACATAATTGATAACAACACACAGATAAACACATCGTAAACATGTTCCATCACAGAGAAGGATAAGCAACAGTATACAGAATCAATACATAGAGAAATTATCCTCACAGTGCATATGTTCAACACACAGGGTTGGTATACATATGAAATTCATAGTCAGCATTTAGGGTACATTCAGTATACAGTAAACATGAGTAGACCACAAAATGGACTATACTTAATCAGTTTACTGCTGGATAAGGTCAAAAGAGGGAATATGACCAGGGACTATGTGTCATGAGCAAGACTTATAAAGAAGACTGGTACCTACAGAGTTACATATACAGAATAAATACAGGAATTATAGGGAAAACTGGTACCTATGGAGTAATATATACACAGACTCATGAGATAGGATGGTAGCCATAGATTAGGGGAACTAACATACAGTAAAAGTGAAGTGAATATTATGAATGTAGGGCTAAAGCAGAACCAAGTAGAGTAGATGGGAAATGGGTACCTGTAGAGGAAGAGTACTAGAATAATGAGCCTTAAATGGGACAAGAGACATGTGACACAGACAGGAGGGGGTAAGTTCAGGGTATCATGACAGAATATTTGAAAGCATTAGGAAGCCACTGGAGAGGGAGGAGGTAATGAGGTAGGGTAGCTAACAGATGTCAGGGTGTGTCTGGTGAATGGTAGCAGGCCACATTTCAAGAGAAACAACTACATGATTCCTTGATGAAGGGAGCCTAGAGCGTTTTGAATGCTGAGAGGTTGATAGGGAAGAAAAATGTCAAGGTTTTTTGCAGGTTTTTCCACAGTTGGGGTAGTGCATAACTTATGGACGACCTGCCAAAGTATTATTGGACTCTAGATACCACAAGTGAGATATAGGAATCACTTCTTAAGGCATATTTACCTACCTCACTTAGTGGAAGAAAGTCTGATATGTATTGAGGTAGCTTTTTAATAATAGCACTACAGGTCCAGTGTAAGGCATTTCTCTGCCTTCTATACTTAAGGGATGTTCACCCTACCACAGAATATAAGTAGCAGTGGTGAGCTGAAAATGGAGCACCAGTAAAATTATGGCTCTTTGGTAGAATGTATCAAGTTTGGCTAGTGCAGAAGCTGGGCCTTGGCAGTACAAGAAGTCAGCATAATCCAACAAAGATAGGAATGTTGCTTGTATTAATCTCTTCTTGGCATCCTGGGTGAGCAGATATTTGATTCTATAAAAGCCATATATCATCGATCTAAAACCGCCCTCTATTACACACGGCCCTAGAACTTAAGACGCAGCAGCTAACACAGTGATCTAACACAAGCCTCCCTCAAACATTGACCGCTATCGCTACAGGAGGCATTTCACATTAAACACAGAGAATAACTGGGGTATGAGTTTGCACATTCCACAGTAACTCCTGTAACATTTCAGTTAAATTTGCATGCCATTACCTGAGTTTGTAGATTAAAATCCCAGTTTCCACTTGACTCTCACTAACACACCATGTTTTGTCGCGGCATCTGACATCAAGCAAAGAGCCAGTGCCTAGCAACAACCTTATCCTGGCAACCACTAGCAACCCCTATTAACTAGGCAACAAGCAACAATAAACAAGCATAGAACTGAGGAAAGTTTGAAATAAAACATCTTATTTTATTTGAAAATAGAAAGGCAGATAAAATAGAAAAAAAAGTATGATTTGCCACTGGATACAGCAGTTCATTCAATTTCGTCTGAGCTTGTTAGTTCACCCTCTGAGCTGTCTGGCTCACAGTTCTCCTGGCTCAGCTGGCTCAGTCAATCACCACAATATTGGTTTGAGTCCCCCTCTGCTGTGTTCTTGATGAACTCCGCTCTCGCATCTTGCAGTAGTCCTCCCTCTTTTAGGCAGCCAATCATATCTGGATCACAACTTGTAATAGCGCAAACCCCAGATGGGTGCGTTCCAGCTGACATCTGCTGGTTGAAGAATTTTTGTGCATCCACCAGGGATGACTGAGATTATGGTCTTTTTTGATTTAGCATGAGTTTTCACTGCAGGGCAAATGTGGCACCTGAAGGCGTCCCACACCAACATTCAGTTTCCAAATGCCATGGACCCCCAGATCTTGTCAGGCCACTGAATTGTGATGGATTCGTCCATCCAGCCATTGTGTGACATGGCAACCATGACACCAGTAATGCCTAATGTCTCTTTGGGCACCCTTTTCCCCCTTGATGACCACTAAAGGTGGGAGCTTACGGCCGTCGGCCATTGCAGCAAGTCATACGGTCATCTGCTGTTCTTTTCATGTCCCATTGTTATCAGAAGGACAGATTTGGACCTGATAAGACCCACTGTTCTATTTCCAGGCATGTCAGCCCAGATAGCAGTCTCATCCATATTGCCTATCATGGATGGTGTGAGGGCAGAGGCAGCAATCTGTCACTTGCAATAACATGCAAAGTCAATTATTTTGGCACAAAATCTTTTGGCAGTCTCTGCCCAACAGTGGTCTTTAAATAAATGGTGAAGCCCCATCTCCACAAAAACTTGTCCACCCAACCTCAACTGGCAGAAAATGATGGATCCTGCACTATCGACATAGCTTTTAAAGCAATGTTTTTTCTAGTTATCCTGTAGTGCTGCTCCCTTTGTTCTGTTATCCATGCTGTTAGAATTGATTCACTTTCAGGGTACTTGGGTCGCCGATTGCCACCATCAAGCCATCGTCTCTTAAGATTGGAGCCCATGTACCCAGACACAGTCACCTTCTCTTTGAGAGAAGGCAGTTTCTTCTTCCAGTCCTGCAACTGCTTCTCATTGATATGCAGTGCTACTGCAACTGGATGATTTCCTTCTTTTTCCATTTCGAGCAGCTGCATTATTAGCCGCGGTTTTAAATTGAAGAGATACGGCAGTTGCACTTGCAGTTGATTAAATTCTTGTTGTAAATCCATACGTGCAGCTTCAGGAGTATGCTTGTCAAAATAAAGAACCACATCATCAGAGAAAAGATAAATACTGGCAAACTTGATTCCAATGTCAATGCCATTAATATATATTCTGAAAAGCAGCAGGCCCAGAATGGAGCCTTGTGGTATGCTCCTCAGCAGGGGTTTCAGAGGTAAGAATTCCCCTTCAGCTTTTATCTGATATTGGTGTCCTGATAGGTAGTTTGAAAACCATCTCAGGGATGTGGAGTCCACACCAATATTACGGAAGAAAACCAAAAGCAAGTCATGGTCTACAGTGTTGAATGCCTTGTTTACATCCAGAAAGACTGCACACATAAAGTTCTTTCTGTCCAAGGCCCCCCACCAGTCATTAGTCACCTTTGCAAGGGCTGAGATAGTGCTGTGGCATGGCCTGAATCCTGATTGTAAAGGGTTTAGTAGATTTGTATATTCCAAGTAGTTCCTTAGCTGTGCACTCACTATTTTCTCTAACATTTTAGACAGAACAGGAAGTAATTAGATTGGTCGATAGTTATTTAGATCACAAGGGTCACCAGTTTTAAATAAAGGAATCACATGGGCAGTTTTCCAAATTGGAGGAATGTCACCATGTAGGAGAGATAGGTTAAAGAGATGTGTAATTAGAACAGCCAGGACATGGATACTAAATTTTTAGGAACTAGAGATCTATGAGGTCTGCTCCTGCATTCCTTCTGGTATCCAGGCATAAAAGTAGGTCTTCAACTTCCTTCAGGGAGGCAGACTGTAAGGGAGAAGGTTGCATTTGCGACAGAGGCTGCTAGGTCATGTGCACCAAGTTGCGAATAGAGGTTATTGGCTGGAGAAGTATCAAAGGCAAGCCTTGTTGTGGGTCCCTTTTTCAGGGGGTCACCCCTGAAAAAGGGACCTTCGGAGCTCACAGGGCCTACCCAGTTAACAAAATTAATAAATAAATAAAAATAAAAAAAGACAATCAAGGATGGTCTGTTATCTGTGACAGTGATGCCACAAATGGTGACTTTTATGGATAGAGAGTTGGGAGATGCATATCCTTCAATGTCCTTAAGGGTTTTCCAAATTTTATCAGAGCTCCTGGAGGAAGCATCAAGTTCTGCCCTATACATGTTTTCCTAGGTCTCTCTGACCACTTTAGTACAGATGTTCCTGGCCCTCCTAAACGAGGTCCAGTCCACCAGAAGCTTGGTTCTCCATGCTTTTTCCATAGCAGATCTCTATTATGTAGGGAGTCCTTCAATTCTGCCGTGAACCATGGGCATGATTTCCTCTTAGCACAAGTTTTCACCAGGGGTGCGTGTTTGTTGAGTGCCCCTAGATCAATTTCCTGAAAAATATCATAAGCCATGTTAACAGTTTTTGCTAGATAGAAATCCTGCCATCTCAGAGAGTTTCACAGGTTGGAGAGATATGAATAAAGTCCACGATCCTTGTCTTTTTGTGGCTGGCCTCTGCACCTGTCTTAATGTTGAACCATACTGTACAGCAGGGTTTGTCTACTAGGGGTCCACAGACCCCTGGGGAGTCATGAGAAAGGAATTGGGGGTCCCTGGAAGGAGCAGAAAAAATATGGTGTCAGGTGCTACGTATTTATTTTCAGGAAGGTGAGTCTCTTGGTATTTGTAGTACTTTATAGAGTTATTTTGTATGCCACAAAGCTTACAGCAGCACTAAAGACAATGGCAGCTTTCTTTTCTTAAAGTCTTGTACCCATTAATATTTTTAAGCAAAGCATTTCAGTTGTCCCTACCTTATATGAGACACGCTCTCCTTCCTATGGGTCCCTGATAGAGTGCTGGCATTGAATCATGCCAAACTCGTGCATGAATGAGTTTCGTGTTCTCTAAGGCTAATCAACACATAAGGCTTAATAAGACCAAGGGGTCTTTCAGAACGAAATCAATTATTTAAATGTAAAACTGGTACTGAGTGCATGTGCAGTGAGTCATGGTTTTACTTTGAAATTCTTATCTTAAAGAAATAAATCAAAAAAGATTATTTTAATGAACAATTTAGAGCAGAAAATACAAATGAACCACATACATTTTGGGGGCTTTATTCTAAACTAAAGGGGCAGAAATTAAATGAACTGCCAGGTTCTTTTAAAATTAATGGAAAAAAATGTTCCCAACTCAAATCATACATATACATGCATTTAATGTATTTTTATAGATATTGGTACATCTTTGGAGGAAATAGCGGGTGTAGGAATGGGGAAATTGTTTAACCAGGAAAGGCACACTAAGCCAAAGCTTGTTTCCAGCTGCAACCTGGGAGCACAAGGAAGATAAGTGACTTGCTCACGGTCACACAGTATGAATGTGGGGGCTACGGGATTCAAACTCAGGTCTCCAGGTTTGCAGCTCAGAGCCCTAAACCTTTGTGCTATACTGCCTAAAGCTGGGTCATCCTGTAGAAAAGATAGAGCAGACAATATTTTCATTTGACTTAGTTGATTCAAAAGTGGTTCTGAAAGAACTGTTAAAAGTTAAAGAAAGAAAAACAATTGGATTAGATAAAACACCACCATTTTTCCTAAAATAAGCTTCTCCAGTAATAGCCCACAGTTTAACAAAGATCTTTAATCTAGCCTTAATTACTGATACATATCCCACAGTACGGTAGCAAGCAAATGTAATAACAATATATAAATCTGGTTCTAAAGAAGATATCAAGAATTATAGACCAATATTTCTCCTTCCCATAATATCTAAGCTTTTTGAAAAGATTATTGGAAATCAAATGAAAACCTTTCTGGAGTCGCAAAATATATATAAACCATATAAATCTGGTTTTCACACTGGTCACAGCACCTCAACCACATTGGTGAAGGTAACAACAGATATTCAAGTATCCTTGGATAGGGCCCTCTGGGTGGGGCCATATTTATAGAGCTATCCAAGGCATTTGATACCTTGGACGACACCTTACTATTGAATAAGCTGGAAGGGACTAGCCTCAACCAGGTGGCCCTTAACTGGTTTAGGGAGTACCTACTTGGAAGGATACAGATAGTATTATTAGGAACTTTAAAATCCCAACCTGAAAATATTAAATCAGCAGTCCCTCAATGGCCGGTGTTGGAATCAATATTGTTTAATTTGTGTACAAATGGAATTGGCCTCTTATTACAGAGGCCCAGCACCATTTGTATGCAGATGATGTGGTTCTATATTTAGAATGTACATCAGTTTCAGAAATTCAGCACAGATTACAGAGGGATTTTGATAAAATAGTGGATTACTTTAAATTACATAGACTAGTATTAAATGACAGAACATTTCAGGTAATGATTTTTGGAAATATGCAAAGTAATAAAAATCAAACTCTCCAGATTAAAACTAAAAACAGACCTCTATTTTGGAACAGGTTAACTCCTATAAATATCTTGGAGTATGGTTAGATATGCAACTAAGATGTGATGTACACTTAGATGGCCTAATTAAGAAACTAAACATTAGGGTAGGGACCCTATATAGAGTGAGGGGATGTATTCCCACTGAGGCCAGAAAATACATAGAAAATACCATGAGAATACCACTTCTTGATTATAGGGATGTGGTCTATGGGGGGGAAGCATCCAGGTTGGAACTGGACCAGCTGGATGTAGTTTTGAATAGGCTTGCCCACTTAGTCCTGGATGTCCCTCGGTTGATGCACCACGGTTTATGATATCAATCACTGGGATGGATAAGTCTTGCAGAACACAAACATTTGCATATTCTCTATTTTATACATCAGAAAGACTCTACCTTATCTAAATAATTTGTTCCAAATCCATATATTGCAAGGTGGCTTAAGAATATCCCAAAATCTGGAATTTAAAATACCAGTGTTGAGAACAGTAAAAGGGAACTCCACTATCATTAATCTTGTTCCCAGAACTTGGAACGATCTGACATCAAATCTAAAATCTGAAGAAATGGTGCCCTGGAGTATGATAAAAACATGGGCATTAAGTGATTTTTCACAACCTAAAAGTTGTTGCAAACTTTGTAGTTGTATCATGTAACAACTACATTTTTAAATTTTTAGAATTATTTTTAAATGATATTGTAAGATGTCTTGATATTACTGTACTGTATGAATGTCGGACCCCAATGTAAATCAACTTCTTCAGCTGGGCTGTCCTTTTCTAGAAAAATTCAAGAATAAACTTTACAAAGAAACAAATCACTAATTTATTTGTGAAATATCCCTTGATTTGAGAAATTAAAAGTGTTGCCAAAAACAACACTGTTCCAGGGATACTACAGCTGTTCTGTTAATTTACCGCAATTTTCTCATTTTCTGCTGATTGTTGTTTCCTAGTAACAGAACGACATAGCACCTCAGGCATCAGGACATCTTCATACTCAGCCAGCTGTTCTGTCGATTTGCAACAAAAAAATGCCGAACTGCACAACTGAATGTACACTGCTGCCTTACTTAAGAAAGTGACCTCAATATTCACACCAGTAGTGTCTATATTGGCATTCATTAAGTCTTTCAATTTTAATTTACAATAAGTTGTATGATTGTACTGAAATGAACAAAAAAAACAATAAAAGTACTGTATGTATTAGCATTTAAAGCATTTATTATATTGATAAGAAACTTAACCTCCATCTTTCCACCTGTACCCTCAGTCCACCATTGCAGATAGGAGGTCTCTGCTACTACTGGCTTCCACTCTGGAGGTCCATGCACACAAAATCATTGAAAACCCTGCTGTATATTAATCACTGGTTCCCAGGGAACAGCCCACTGTGATGTGACTATACACTATCACAGCTTCCTGAAGGGCAGGGATTCACCCATATTATTATAATAATTGGGGCATCTGAATGGAAATGCTGGGGGAACACTAGACAACAGCAATAATTTTACTATAATACTTGGGGCTTTTTAAACTGCAATCAGTGTTGGAGAAGCCTTAGATGCCAGGGATCATTTTATTATACTACTTGGGAGCATCAGAATGGTGACCAGGGGTGGGGTGACAATGTGCACCTCTGTGTGCTCAATTGAGGGCAGAATATGTTGAAGTGCTAAACAGCATTGCAATTTCAGCTGTTAAGCACTTTCAAAACCTTTTATATAGCACTTTGCTCTCTATGCAGGAGGGGATCCCTCATTTGTATGGCCACAGTAGTACATATGCACATGCATGTGATCAGATTGGCATCAGGGGCTGCTGAATATGGTACCCGTCTAACTGTACTGTTCCGACATAGCGTGTGCTCAGATGTTTAGTGCTATGCTAACCTTCTGAAAATGGGCTCTAGCTGACTACAAATCCTGTCTGTTGCCTCATAAAATGCAGAAAGTAAACAAACAAGACTTATCTTGTCAATCTCCTTCATGTATTGTTTGATCTTATTTTGCTTGCAAAACTTTTATCCAATTTCAAAACATTGTGATGCGACTTAAAACATCTATAACAACTGTAGCTAAAATACAGTTTCTTCTTCTTCTTCCATCCTAGTGCTGTCTTTATTTACTTATAAAAACACAGACTGGTGGGCTGGCCTAGTGCCATGGTGGTAGCTGTACTGCCTCTCATGCCAGTGGCCTGGTTTCAGAAGTGGACCTAGGTCAAACTGGGGTCAGCTTGGGGAAGAGATGATTGAGCATCTTAGGAGATTCTCTCCTCTCAGGAAGGGGGGAGTTTGACCACTTTGCTCTTCAACAGCCACCTAGCTGAAGAAGGCTGGCAGGGCAGTGGAGTTGCAAGGCAGGGGAGCTCAAGCAGGCACAAAGCAAGTACATGCATTTACATGAATTGGCATCATTGCATGCTTGACTGCCCAGTGGAAGAAACAAAAGGTAGAAAATCCCCAGTGACAGAATGATCTACTAACCTGCCTCAGGCTCTGCACTACTAACTAGGATCTGCTCCTTTCTGAATAAGTATCTCCTTGTGAACGGCCTGCTGCTGAGACAGACAGAGAGAGAGAGAGAGAGAGAGAAAAAACAGCCAAAGCTTCCTTAAATCAAGGAGGTTATTTTCTAGACTACACTGAATTGAATTATTACTTTTTGGACCTGTATAAGTAATTAGTATTGATTCTGTTTTTGGGGTTGACTTTTCTTAGTTTAACTTTAATTTGCCAGGGAGGAACTGTAGCTGGGAGATATTTGCAGTCATTTGTGACTAAACCTGTTACTTAACCTCAGTGAAATAGGTGTCTGAAAGGAAGGAAGACACTCCCTTGGGTAGAGGGTCAGAATTGTAGTTGATTATTTCTGAACAGCATGGGTTTACTCCACCACCCTACCCCTCACTCCACCTGCCCCAAGCAGGTAACTTCCTTATAGCAGGAGTTCTGATATCACTTCCCCAAAACTGAAAATAACATACACCTGTTCATATCCTTAAAGGCACAGCATACTGAATAGGGGATAGAGACACTCACAAGCTTGCACACACTAAAACAAGAACAAACAAATAAAAAAAAGCATCTGTAACAGGAAGGGACACAGACATGTGGGGAGTGGTGCAATGCACTGGCTGTGGAGCAACAGTCTTTGGGAGACATTCTGGAGTCTGTTTTGCTGCCCTATTTTCAGGCACCTCTCTGGTCTGAGGGAGGAGGTTGTTCATCTCCATGCTGACCTGGCAAGGATTCAGGAAACCTGCTCCCCCACCCAGGGACCACCCAGGCCACCATCACTATCTCAGAGGTTGCCAAGAAAGAGGAGTGGATGGACCACCGTGGGCTCAGAGAGGGTGGGGGTGGTGGAACAGAGGTGCATCCCTCCAGGTGTGCCTCTCCACAATTCATTTGCCACTCCCACAGAGCATGGTTCCTCTATGGAGGCACCTGCAGTGGAGTCCAAGGAGGATGCTGGGAATCTCCACAATGGAGACCAACAGGAGGGTGGCACAGGACCCCACAGGGGAAGGAAACAACTCCTGGTGGGGGACTCAATTGTTTGGGGAGTAGAACTGGGGGAGGGAGAGGAAAGGGAGGTAAAGTGCCTGGCCAGTGCCATGGCTTGGAGGGACAGGAAATGAATCCTCAGGATCATGGCAGCAGCAGCAAGGGGAAGTGACCTGGATGTCATTATCCACCTAGAGACAAAAGACCTGGCTGAGAATGGGATCAGAGCAGTGCAAACAGAGTTTTTGGAATTGGGGAGGGGCCTAAGACAAGTAGCACTCACGGTAAGTTTCTCAGAAGTGCTACTTGTCTATGGCATGGATGAGGGTAGGGCATTCCACACCATGAGATTCAATGACTGGCTGAAAAACTGCTGCAGGGCTCAGGGATTTTGCTTCATTGGGGACTGGGGCTCCACCTGGGGGGTGCAGGCCTATACAGGTGTGATAGTCTGCATCTATCCAGGAGGGGAACCAGGATCCTAGGTGATAGGTTTAAATGCTTCACTGGTAAACATTTAAACTAGCCAAGGGGGGAGGCACTGAAAAGGAGAAGGGAAATCCTAGCCCCCCCAATAATCAGAGTAGTTAGTGAGGTAAACACCAAGATAGAGCAGTCAATAGGGAGAAGGGCAGGGGTAAATGGAGAAAAAGACAAAGGCAGTAAGGACAGGGATGGGGCAAAACAAAAATAACGCCATAAAAAATGGAGGGTAATGAGTACCAGTGCCTGTAGCCTAGGTAAAAAGCTCCCCTAAATGGTGGCTTTGATGGAAGAGGGATGCCTGGATATTGTGGCTGTCACAGAAACATGGTACAGACAGAACCATAACTGGGATGTCAACGTACCGGGTACACAATCTACAGGAGGGACAGGGAGGGAACAAGAAGAAGAGGAGTAGATCTATATGTAAGAGAAGGGATCAAAGCAACAGAACTAAAGGGTAAACAGGGAGGAGAAGAAGCACTGTGGGTCACCCTGGAGACTGGAAATGGCACCACAATCCATACAGGGGTTGTATACAGACCCCTATCTCAGGGGGAGGAAATGGACAAGGAAATAATAGAAGGCAACTTTGGGATGGCAGAGAAAGGGGTGATATTGCTGATGGGGGATCTGAATATGCCAAATGTTAACTGAAGCACCTTTTCTGCAGCCACTTCCAAGAGCAGGGCCATCCTCGATGCCCTACAGGGGGCATGCCTCAGACAGCTAGTTCTGGAACCCACTCAGGAGGAAGCAATCTTAGACCTGGTACTCTTAAATGGGGACAGAAAGAGGATCTCCAATCTTGAAATGGGTAGCCATTAGTGATGGGCGAAGTGGCCCCAATTCATTCCATGAAGTGATTCACAGAGTGAAAGCGAATTTCCGAAGTGCTCCACAATGCGAAGCAGAGTACTTCACCTTATAATGGGTAATGCGAAGTCCATTGAAAACAATGACTTCACATTATTCCACCTTCCCAGACCACTACTCCACCAATTATCAAGGCAAACAAGGTACATTGAAAACATTGTACTTCACCTCACTTTGCCTTGTTATTAAGCTCCAAAGGAGAATTTTGCAGTGATTCATGGGATTTCAGGTCACATGAGCTCTAGATTGTTCTGCACAGCCTCAGTTCAGGGTAGTGTGTGTAGGAAGCTATAGGAGATAGTCTGCTCTGAGAGCTCTCTGTGATTCAAACCTTTTAAAAGCTGTTAAAAAGGCCTTTTTGAATCTTTTTTTTTTGCTGAAAGTTTAGTTCATCGATTGTAGGAAACCCTAATGTGCTCATATCATTGAGCATTTATTGTTTGTGTGTGGAGTTTGAATGTTAATGTACAACAGTCAGTCTGTGTACTGAGAGACAGTGGAAGTGTGCTTTGGGGGAGTGGCGTATCTGTGGTGTAGGTAGATTAACTTGGAGAAAAAGACAGTTCTTTCTGTTTTGGTGATACTTTTCTTATAACTGTGTTAATGTACACACAGTAATATTTTCAATAATTATTGCTACTTTTTTGCTGATTGTTGTGGTGCAGCAGTGCATAATTTTAGTTTATTTTAAATATGTGGTTATATTACTGAAGTTTTCAATTTGCTACGCATTACTTGGTGTGTGTGTGTGTGCGTGTGTGTGTGTGAGTATGTTTCTGACGCTTGTCATCAATTCAGACACCTTTTATTGTGCCGCATAGTAATTTCAGCAATGCGAACCTGTTATCCACTGCAGCTGTGTGATTTATGTAATTTTTTTGTACTATCTTTACTGGTACTAGTACTAGTGACTGTTACTGCACCAGTGCAGTACACTTCCCCCACCGTGGCCCACCCCAACCGGCAAAGGTATTCTTTTCCAGATTTGAATTTCTGATGTTGAGCACTGGTTAGCTGTTGAAGCTTTGTGTCTGCATCTCGTCAGGGCACAGCGCAATCTTAATCTGTCTCTGCATTTGCATCTCTTTTGGGCACAATCTCCATTTGTAACTTAAGTCACAGTTGTTTCTGTGGCTTTTCTTCAGAGTAGTGGACAGGTGTGGTGCATAATTCTGCATGAACATTATACTAATATATGTTTTTAAGTCAGGACCATAATCACGAGCCACTCATGATACAAATCACATTCTTCATCATCATGGTGACTAATGCAGTCATAAATCATGATTCACGATCATGTCATGAATCTCAACACTGTTTCTTTTACTAGTTATTTGGATGTATTGTAAGCCTGTGTTGTAGTATGTCTCCAGGTTTCACCACCCCAACATTGTACTCATTGATATGTGTCTTTAAGTTGGGGAGTTTTAAGCTACAGCTCATCAAGGAAGTACAGCCATAGGCATTAGCATTCCCAATACAGTTTCATATTGATTATCTCACACCATCGACACTGAAACACATTCTTTATTATCACGGTCACAAATGCAGTCACAAATCATGATTCACGAATCACAATCATGTCATGAATCACAACATTATTTTTTTTTCTAGTTACTTAGATGTATTGTAAGCCTGTTTTGTAGTATCTCTCTAGGCTTCAGCACCCCACCATTGTACTCATTGATGTACAAAACAGGGTACTAAATGAGAAAAAGACCAAGGTAGAACGGTCAGTGGGGGATGTTGCAACAGAAGGTAAGGCCATCAAAAAATGGAGAGCAATGAGTACCAATGCCCGTAGTCTAGGTAACAAGCTTCCTGAATTAGTGGCTTTGATGGAGGAGGAACATCTGGATATCGTGGCAGTCACAGAAACATGGTACACACAAAACCATGACTGGGACATAAACATACCAGGATACACTATCTACAGGAGGGACAGGGAGGGTAAAGGGGAGGAGTAGTTCTTTACATAAGGAAGGAATAAAAGCAACAGAACAAAAGGGTAAACAGGGAGGAGAAGAAGCACTGTGGTAATTTGGAGACAGACAATGGCACCACAATCCGCACAGGGGTTGTATACGAACCCCTTCTCAGGGGAGGAAATGGACAAAGGAAATGATAAGTATACTTAGAATGGCAGAAAAGGAGATATTGCTGATCGGTGATCTGAATATGCCAGATGTTAACTGAGTGCAGTTGCAGCTGCCACTTGAAGAGTGCAGTTATTCTAGATGCCCTACAGGGGCATGCCTAGACAACTAGTACTGGAGCCCACTCGAGAGGGAGCAATATTAGACTTGATACTCAAATGGAGATGGAGAGAGGATCACAGATGTAGAAGTGGGTAGCCATCTGGGAACTAGCGACCATCAAACAGTATGGTTCACAATAAACACAGCAATAGAGTCAAGCCATACAAAGACAAAAGTACTGGACTTTAGGAGGCTGACTTTGCCAAAATGGGTGAGTGCCTAAGGAATGCACTAGCAAATGGGCGGGAAGGAGGGTGGAAGAACAATGGGAATAATAAAACTGCATCACAGAGGTAACTGAGCCTTTGTGTGAAGCAAATAAACAAAACAAGACGATGTAAAAACCACTATGGTTCTCAAAGGAAGTGGTAGTGAAGGTTCAAGAAAAGAAAGCATTCAGGAAGTACAAGGAATTGCAGCAGGAGCAGGACAGAGAACTGTATCAGTTAAAGCAAAGGAGGCTGGGAAGGCAGTCAGAACAGCAAAGCCCAAACTGAGGAAAGATAGCCAACTCAGTTAAGAAGGATAAAACCTTTATAGGTACATCAGGAGCAAAGGAAGACCAAGGGAGGATAGTGAGGCTTAATAAAGGGGAGGGAGGGTGGGCAGAGGGAAAATGCGAAAAGGCAGAGATACTAAACAAATATTTTTGCTCAGTATTTACAAAGGAAGAGGGGGAGGTACATAAAACAAACAGTAGTAACACTCTGGATACAGAAGTTGATACCAGCCCATTTACAGAAGAAAGGGTTCTGAAGAACTCTTAAAACTGAAGGTGGACAAAGCAATGTGGCCTGATGGGATTCATCCCAGAATTCTAAAAGAACTAAGGTAGAACTAGTGACACCACTGACTACCCTCTTTAACAAATCATGGGAGGATGGGGTGGTACCCGAGGACTGGGAGGGCAGATGTGATTCCCTTCACAAAGTGGGAGCAAGGCAGAAGCAGGAAACTACAGACCTGTTAGTTTAACCTCAGTGATAGGGAAAATGATGGAATCACTTCAGGAAAGAATTGTCGAGTATCTAGAGGCCAGAGGCACAGGACCCTAGGCAGCATGGATTCACAGCAAGAAGGTCATGCCAGACGAATCTGATAGATTTCTTTGACTGGGTGACCAAAGTAGTAGATCAGGAGGGCTGTGGACATGGCCTACCTAGACTTTAGCAAGGCATTTGACACAATCCCACACAAAAGATTAATATATAAGTTAGCCAGCCTGGGAGTGGGTCCCAAGATGACAGCCTGGGTAAAGAATTGGCTGGAGAATAGGAAACAGAGAGTAATAGTAAATGGAGTCCACTCAGAAGAAAGGAGGGTTACTAGCGGGGTACCGCAGGAGTTCAATAATAGGACCAGTCCTCTTCAATGTCTTTATAAGCGACATTGCAGAAGGACTGGAAGGAAAATATGTCTCTTTGCAGATGACACTAAGATCTGCAACAGAGTTGATGCACAGGGTGGGGTGGAAAGGATGAGAAGGACTTGGCAAGGTTAGAGGAATGGTCAAATGTATGGCAGCTTAGATTCAATGCTAAGAAGTGCAGGTAATGCACCTGGGAATCAAAACCCAGGGAAGAGTACACAATGGGGGTGAGATACTAACAACAACAAAAATGGAAAGGGACCTGGGGTAGTCATATCAGATGACCTAAAGGTGGGCAAGCAATGTGAGAAGGCAGCAAGGAGGGCTGGGGGATACTGGGATGCATAGGAGAGGCATCACCAGTAGAAAACAGGAAGTTATTATCCCTCTGTACAGACAGCTGGTGAGACCCCATCTGAGTACTGTGTGCAGTTCTGGAACCCAGTCTCCATGAAGACATAGGCAGGATGGAAGCTGTCCAGAGGAGGGCAACTAAAATGGTGCAGGGTCTGTGCGGAGGACATATAAAGAGAGACTTAAGGAGCTTAATATGTATAGCCTCGAGGAAAGGAGGAGAGGGGGGACATGATAGAAACTTTCAAGTACCTCAAGGGAATCAACAAAGTCCAAGAGGGTAGCATCTTTCAAAAAAAGAGGTGTGCAAGAACAAGAGGGCACAATTTGAAGATAGAGGGGGGGCGGCTCAGAGGTAATTTAAGGAAGTATTTTTTCACAGAGAGGGTTGTGGATGCATGGAATGGCCTTCCGGAGGAGGTTGTGGAGTCAAAATCAGTGGTGGAATTCAAGCATGTATAGGATAGTCATAAGGCAATTCTGGGGGGTGGAGGTAGGAAGAAGTAGGCTGCTGGTTATCTAGGATCTGCAGCTTATCCAGTAGGTAGGGAAATGGGCAGACTGGGTGGGCCAAGCGGTCCTTATCTGCTGTCAAATTCTATGTTTCTGTGTTTCTATGTGTGTTTTTAAGTAGGGGAGTTTTAAGCTACAGTTCATCAGGAAAGTACAGCCATAGGCATTTGCATTCCCAATACAGTTTCATATTGGTTATCTCACACCATCGACACCAAATCATGTTCTTTATTATCACGGTCACAAACGCAGTCACACATCACAATTCATGGTCACGTCATGGATCACAACATTAACTTTTTTTCTAGTTACTTGGATGTATTGTAAGTCTCTAGGCTTTACCACCCCACCATTGTAGTCATTAATACATGTTTTTAAGTTGGAGAGTTTTGTGCTACAGCTCATCGGGGAGGTACAGCCATAGGCATTTGCATTCCTTCCTGTACAACATGTGAGTTACAGTACTGTAAGTAGTGGTGGGTGAAGTGGCCCCAATTCATTCTGCGACATGATTCATGGAGTAATGTGGAATCTGTGGAATACTCCACAATGTGAAGCGGAGTACTTCACTTCATCATGAGGAATGCAAAGTCCATTAAAACCAATGACTTTGCATAATTCTCCTTCCCCAAACCACTTTTCCACCAATTTTAAGGTGAATTACATTGAAATTAATCTAATTAGCCTTACTTCACCTTGTAATTGAGCTCCAAATGAAATTATGCAGTGATTCATGGGATTGCAGGTCATAAGGGCTCACCGTGTACTGCCAATATTGTTGTCACTTCCTTACTTCGCGTTCAAATCAGAATGACAAACAATGGCAAAAACAACAAGGCAAGTGAATATTTCCAGGGCACTCCATCGCATTAAGTGCCACAATGCAAAGTGGCCACTTTGCGTTCACTTCACAGGCGGATTTTAAATTCGCTGCATCTCTAGTAGCCATCTGGGAACAAGCAACCTCCAAACAGTGTGGGTCACAATAAACTTAGCTGTAGAGTCAAGCCATACAAAAGTGAAGGTAATGAACTTCAGGAGGGCTGATTTTGTAAAAATGGGAGAGTGCCTTAGAAAAACACTAGCAAACAGGCAAGAAGGTGGAGTGAAGCAACAACTGGGAAAAATCAAAACCGCCATCACAGAGGCAACACGCCTTTGTGTGAAGCAAATAAACAAATAAAAATGAAAGAAAAAAACACTATGGTTCTCAACAGAAGTGGTGGGGAAGGTAAGGGAGAAAAAGATAGCATTCAGAAAGTATAAGGACATACAGAATGAGCAGGACAGAGAACTGTATCAGTTAAAGCGGAGAAGGCAGTCAGAACACCAAAGGCCCAAACCGAGGAAAAGATAGCCAACTCAGTTATTTATTTATTTATTTATTTATTTATTAAATTTTGATAACTGGGTAAGCCCACTGGGCCCCGAAGGTCCCTTTTTCAGGGGCGACTCGGGGAATTACATGGAATAATACATGGGGTAGCATACAGCACAGGTACATTACATTAGACAGTGAGGAACATAATACATACTAGTTTTTCAGAAGTTACATTTAAGAGGTAAGACATAGTAGCTTTTTAGCAGTTAACATTTCCTGGGTAAGCTCTACTGATGGGGTGCAGTGCTATATAGATGGGGTGCAGTGATAGTCACTATTTCCATATGAGGGAGAGGGGTGGGCTTCCACTTAGGAGCCTCTCACTTTAGCAGTTGCATATGGAGGTGACCATCATATGAGTCTTCAGCCTTGTGTGGCAGGTGTGGGTGGGTAGCATCCTGAACACCAGGGGCAGGAGTTCCATAGGGTGGAGCTGTGATGGCGAATGACTTACCCCTCGCCTTGGATCTAACCCTTGGCACTGCGAGGAGGGTTCTGTCCATTGTTCTGAGGAGCATAGGGTTTCTCTTTTGGGCAATGAGTCCAGTGAGGCTGGGAGGAGGGGATGGGCTGAGTAGTTTATGAGTGTGGCAAAGTTGGGGGTATTGGAGCCACGCCTCCCAGTAGGGCCAGTTTAGTTGGGACAGAGTGTCACAGTGGTGAGCCCGGGAGCCAGATAGGGTGGTGAAATGAGCCACCTTGTGATAGAGAACTTGTAATCTGTTCATCTCTTGATTAGCAGCTCCCTGTATCACTGGGGCTGCATAGGAGAGGGTAGGGAGGAGGACGCTTGTGGCAATGGAGGCCCTGGCTGCAGGTATCAACTGGTCTTTCAGCCTATACAAGGTCCAGAGTTTGGCGTGAATATTTTTGGTTACCTGGTCAACGTGATCCTTGAGGGAGAAGCACTGATCCAGGGCGAGGCCAAGGTATTTTATCGATTCAACCACCTCAAGTCTTTTTCCTGATTTGGTCATCAGCCTGAGATGTGGGCTTCTGTTCTGGCTGAGGGTTCTTGGGCCAAATAGCATGGCCTTGGTCTTGTTAGGGTTAATGATCATTCTGTTGGTGACAAGCCATTGCTCAAGGAAACCCAGGTCTTCCTGTAGCCTGGAGCAGAGATCTCCCAGATTAGAGGAGGGGCAGTATATGACCGCATCATCCGCATACTGTACCACTGAGCTACCCCCACAGTGTTTACTGAGATCATTTGTGAAAAGAGAGAAGAGAAGGGGGGCAAGGATAGATCCTTGGGGCACCCCATCTGTTGGGGGACAGTCTTTCCATTTAACCCTCTGTGTCCTCCCTGTGAGGTAACTGTTGAACCACGATAGAGAGTGGCTGTCTAACCTGACCTGGCTCAGTTTTGTAAGGAGCAGGTTGTGGTTTACAAGGTCAAAAGCCTTGGAAAGGTCAATGAAGACTGCCCCGGTGGGGGATCCCTTGTCCAGTTCTCTGAGAACATCAGTGGAGAACTTGATAAGCATGGTGTCAGTCCCATGATTGGTTCTGAAACTGTGCTGGGAGGGGCCAAGTAAATGGTGGAGCTCTAGGTAGTCCCGGAGTTGTCCATAAATTAGTCTGTCTTGAATCTTACCAAGGCTAGATAGCAGGGAGATAGGCCTGTAATTGTTGGTAGTCTCCCTTGAATCACCCTTGTGGATGGGGACTACATGGGCCAGTTCCCATTGTTCTGGGATGGCACCTATGATAAGGGATCGATTAAGGAGCCAGGTGAGGGGCCTGGCGAGTGCAGGGGCCCCTTCCCTTAGTATGTGAGGAGGGATGCAATTGGGTCCCATAGCTCCCGAGGGACTTTAGTAATGGGAGGACTTCGTTTGGTCTTACAAGCCAGATGTGGAAGGTTGGGTGGTCCAGGCTTTGGGGATGGGATCATTTGAGACTGGGAGGAGGGGTGACAAGTCTGCTTTGAGCAGGTCCAGGTTTGTGAACTGGCGGTTGAGAGCCATGGCAATGCTAGGATTGTGGTTAGTTAATTGGACATTGACCTCTATGGAGCAGTGAGCGGTCTTCCCGCTTCCCTTTATATGCCCGTTTATGTAAGCCCAAAAGAGTCTAGGGTTGCCTAGGTTCTTTTTCTGTAGATATGTGAGGTAGTCTCGTTTGGCCACTTTGATGGCCAGTTTGCACTTATTTCTCAGCGTCTTGTAGCAGTTTAGGTCAGCCGATAAGGAAGAGAGCTTGTATTTTTTCCAAGCAGTGTCACTAGTTTTCATCAGTGTATTCACTTGAGGGGTGATCCACTTGTAGCAGCTGCCCTTGGTGCGGAATTTCTTCAAAGGGGCCAAGCATTCAGCAACCATAATGATGGCTCCCTGGAAGAAGGCCGTAGCCTCTTTCAGTGTGGGGAGTAGTCTGATTGGGCTCCACTCAATCCCATTTAGGTAGCCAGTCAAGTGTTCAGGTTGATAGTTTGAGTAGTCCCGTGTCACGAGTATTTGTGGGGGGACTCTGGGGGCCCTGTTTTTCCAGGTGCAGAAGATTGGGGAGTAACCACTCAGGGCATCCGCTAGGGTGCCAGCCACCTTTATATTGGTGGGTTTGCTAGTAAACACCCAATCAAGTGTGGAATGGTTACCCATTTTGTAGTTCATTCGGGTGGGCCCTGTGATAACCTCGTAGAGTTAGCTTCCTGAACCAGCCCTAGTATGGAGGATTGTATTTGAATTGGTCAGCTTGAAGTCCCCAGGATGATTAGCTCAGAGGTGACCTCATTGGAGATGTCCCTTAGGACCACCTCCAGAGATGAGCGCACATTGGTTGGGGGGTTGTATATGCATCCAATGTTGAGATGCTTACATGGGCCAGGGGTGATGCGAACGAAGATCGATTCACCTTCCATACTAGTGGCCTGTAGCAGGTTGACCTGCACTGAGTTAAGGGTGTCTTTTGTGTAGATTAGGACCCCTCCATCCCTTTTTCTCAGTCTATCTTGTCTATGGGAGAGGTATCCTAGGGCTGCAACCTCATGGGAGGGTATGTGAGGCTTGAGCCAGGTTTCTGATAAGGCCAGGATATCCGGGTTGTACCAGTCCAACCAGGCTTGAAGTTTCTGCATCTTGGGTCTCAGGCTACATATATTCATGTGCGCAATCCTCAGACCCTTATTGGCCGCCCAGTGCGGGTCCACCGGGGAGAAGACCAGAAGATCATAAGGAGGGGGACCAGGATTTGGTTGGATGTCCCCTGCCATGAGCAGGAGGGTAGCAAGGAGGCAAAGAGAAGGAAGCTGACTGAGGGGTAAGGACTTAGTCCAGAGTCTCCATTTAGCAGTGAGTAGAGTTGAGTACAGAATGCCTCTCCTGCAGAATACATGGGCAGTCAGAAGTGCCTCCATGTTATTAAGAGGGAGGGTGTAGTGGTCCCAAGAATGTCGTGGGGGAATGTCCAGTTTGGGGGGACTTCTCAGGTCCTGTTCTCTTGTGCTTATAGTCCTATCTGCCCAGTGTAGGAAAAGGAGGTACAGGACGGCCAATAGGAGCCCTCTATTTGGGCAGCCAAGAGAGGAGGGTCCAAGCATGGAGGGCATCATGCTGGTGAGGAAGCCGGGTGGGGAGGAGGGATGGATGGGTGGTAGGGATGGTTGGGCCCCTGGGAATAAGTTCCCCTGAGCCCACCGTGCTCAACTTAAGAGTAATAACCAGCCTCGTCAGGCACCAAGTCCCTGACAGATCAGGTCATTGGTGTGGCCAGGAATTACTACAGTGAGCCACTGGTCAGCAGTACCCAAACTTATAGGGTATCAGATGTCTTACCCCAGGGATGGATGCGACAGCGTATTGGAGGGAGGTGGTCTTGGTAGCACTTGTTACTATAGGATCCTCCTGGGGATGAGTTTGAGTGCCGCTGCCCTTTAGGTCAGCAGGCAGGTTGGATGCAGGAGCTGTCTATGGCCCGAGGCCAGGCACGCTCCTGTTAAGCAATAGGGGGAGGCAATCTAGCTGGAGATACAGTGTTAATTAGGTAATCAGGTAGTTAAGGGTGTAACTATATATGTACTGAAAACCATACCCCGATTTGAAATCACATTTATACAACTCATGGGAAAAATAGAATAACATGCAATTTACAAGACATAACTGGATTACTATAGCACTTAATAATCACTTAGATACTGCAGGTACAGCAGCAGCTGTAATTTCTGACTACCTAGTTTATGATATAACTGGCAGTTTTGTGGGTAGCAGGCAATTTGGTAGGGAGAGACAGAGATACTTCCCCGAGTTGCACAGTAATTTGCAGGTGGTGCAAAAAGGTTGGGATTAGAGAAAGCAGGTGCTGTGATGGCTAAATGCCACTAGAGGGGGTATTGGAGTTTTGTATTGGGCACGGTAGCCAGAAGGTCTTTTTGTTATAGCGGCCACTAGTGGACAGCTGTGATAACCTGCAAATGGAAAAGTCACCTGATAGGTTAATTTCAGTCAGGTGCTTTATCCTATAAAAAGGAGTGACAACCAAGGGGGCCGGTGGGGCAACCAATGCGTAGCATCGGCGGGGTCCTTGCTCTGCCATTTGCACTCCTCGCTCATCCTGGTCTCCTTTATCTGTGCAGATTTTTCAGTTTGAATTCCACGCCTTTTGCAGAGGGCGATCAGCATGGGGCTTGGGAAGAGTCCATTGGCTGTGGGGGAGGGCTGCTCAGTTGCCTCTCTACCCAGAATGCTCCCGCGGAGAAGGTTTGTCTCTGTGCAGATTTTTCGGTTTGAATTCCATGTCTTTTGCAGGGGGTGATCAGTGTGGGGCTTGGGAAGAGTCTATCAGCTGTGGGGGAGGGCTGCTCGGTTGCCCTCTCGACCCAGAAGGCTCCCAGGGAGCAGGTTTGTCTCTGTGCAGATTTTTTGGTTTGAATTCCATGCCTTTTGCAGGGGGCAATCAGCGTGGGGCTTGGGAAGAGTCTGTCGGCTGTGGGGAAGGGCTGCTCTTTTATAGGTACATTGGGAGCAAAGAAAGACTAAGGCAGGGATGCTGAGGCTAAATAAAGAGGAGGGTGGTTGGGCAGAGAGCGACAGTGGAAAAATCACGGTTACTGAACAAATACTTCTGCTCAGTATTCACAATGGAAATGCAGGGAGAGATACCTAATCCAGTCAATACAAGCACTCTGGATAGAGGGGTTGATATTAGTCCTTTCACAGAAGAAAGGGTTCTGAAAGAATTCTTGAAACTTAAGGTGGATAAAGCAATGGGGCCTGATGGGATTCACCCCAGAATTCTAAAAGAACTAAGGGAAGAACTAGTAACATCACTGACTACCCTTTTTAATTTATTTATTTGTTTTTGTTTACCAGGTAAGCACACTAGACAACCAGGTGCCTATTTTCAAGTGCGACCCGGGAGATTACAGAGATACATACATGATTACAAGGATACAATCAGGTACAACAGGCAAACAATAAGAGCAGGTACAAGTAAGGGCATCAGTCATAAACATGGTAAATGCAGCAACACCAGGGGCCTTACCTACCCTGTGGTAGGAAGATAATAACATCATACATAGGAGGCAGGCCGTCAGCTGAGTATAGCAGACAGCACAGCATTTGGAGGCTAGGGGTTGAAGAGTACGTCAAGGAGATTACAAAAGGGGGATAGGAGAAGCCAATGAAACACTCAGATGGCCTAGCAGGACTTGATCCAGAAGAGCAAGGAAGGATCCTTACAAGCTGATTCATTGATCCCCTATATGTTTCACCAGAAGGGAAGATCAGGATACCCTACACCATAGAGCAGTAAGAAGCAGTGGGACATGCGGCAGGAGTACCTTAAATGCAGAGGCAGGGAAAGGCAGATTTGAGGAAGCCCCATGGGAGGATGGTGTGGTACCTGAGGACTGGAGGATAGTGGATGTGATTCCGCTTCACAAAATTGGGAGCAAGACAGAGGCAGGAAACTACAGACCTGTCAGTTTGACCTCAGTGGTAGGGAAATGATGAAATCACTTTTGAAGGAAAGAATTGCTAAGTACCTAGAGGCCAGTGGGGCACAGAACCCAAGGCAGCATGGATTCACAGCAGGAAGGTCACGCCAGAAAAATCTAATTGATTTCTTTGACTGGGTGACCAAAGTAGTAGAGTAGGGAGGGGCTGTGGACAGGGCCTACCTAGACTTTTTTAAGGCATTTGACACAGTCCCACACAAAAGATTAATAAACAAATTAGCCAGCCTGGGAGTGGGTCCCAGGGTGGTAGCCTGGGTAAAACACTGGCTGGACAATAGGACAA
The DNA here is from genome assembly GCA_016271365.2 of Neoceratodus forsteri. Classification (NCBI taxonomy): domain Eukaryota; kingdom Metazoa; phylum Chordata; order Ceratodontiformes; family Ceratodontidae; genus Neoceratodus; species Neoceratodus forsteri. Next base: position 999,851,991 of record CM028133.1, read on the forward strand.
AGTAGGTAATAGTAAATGGAGTCCCACAGTGAAGAAAGGGGGGTTACTAGTGGGGTACTGCAGGGTTCAGGAATGGGGTCAGTCCTTTTTAATGTCTTTATAAGTGACACTGCAGAGGGACTGGAAGGGAAAGTATGTCTCTTTGCAGATGACACAAAGATCTGCAACAGGGTTGATACGCAATGTGGGGTGGAAAGGATGAATAGGGACTTGGCAAGGTTGGAGAAATGCTCAAATGTATGGCAGCTAAGATTCAATGCAAAGAAGTGCAAAGTAATGCATCTGGGAAACAAAAACCCAGGGGACGAGTACACAATGGGGGGGGTGAGATACTGACAACAACAAAAATGGAAACGGACCTGGGGTAGTCATATCAAATGACCTAAAGGTGGGCCAGCAATGTGAGAAGGCAGTAAGGAGGGCTGGGGGGACACTGGGATGCATAGGGAGAGGCATCACCAGTAGAAAACAGGAAGTTGTTGGCCCCTCTGTACAGACAGTTGGTAAGACCACATCTGGAGAACTGTGTACAGTTCTGGAGACCCCATCTCTGCAAATACATAGGCAGGGTGGAGGCTGTTCAGAGGAGGGCAACCAAAATGGTGCAGGGTCTGCACCAGAAGACATATGAAGAAACACTAAAGGAGCTTAAGATGTATAGCCTCAAGGAAAGGAGGGAGGCGGGGGACATCACAGAAACTTTCAAATACCTCAAGGGAATCAACAACGTCCAAGAGGGTAGCATCTTTCAGAAAAAGAGATGTGTAAGAACAAGGGGGCACAATTTGAAGATAGAGGGGGGATGACTCAGAGGTAATGTGAGAAAGTATTTCTTCACAAAGAGGGTTGTAGATGCATGGAATGGCCTTCCTGAGGATGTCATAGAGTCAAAAACAGTGGGGGGATTCAAGAATGCATGGGACAGACATGAGTGAATTCTTGTGGGGGGTAGGAGGAAGTAGGCTGTTGGTTAACTAGGATCTGCAGCTTATCCACTAGGTAGGGAAATGGACAGACTAGGTGGGCCAAGCAGTCCTTATCTGCCATCAAATTTTATGTTTCTATATAAAGAAAACAATTTGGGAAGCACAAACCCCATAACGCAGTCATACAATATACTGCAAGTAAGGTAACCATGCACTATGCAGCGACACTAAGTCAAAATGCCGAAACCACAATAACGTGATCAAAAAACACACATCCCAAAATTGCAAAATTCATAGTAGCGCTCTGTAACAATAGTAAGTGCTTCTATGCCAACACCAGCTAAAATTAAAAGTTAACAGGGGTCTGCACCCCACACCACTAGAACTTATAACTCTGCGGGGGGTGAAACTCAGGGACAAGGAGGAAATTGGGGGGATAACAATAGTGCAGGGTGAGGGAAGAACAACATGAAAGAAAAACATGTCAGGGGTGAGTGAAAAAACAATCCGCAGTCAGGAAACCAGGAACAGAACCCTGGTTTCCCGGACGTTGCATTACCATTGCTGCTCATGGTCTCAGCTCCCTTCACCACAGAAGTAGCTCAGTGAAATGCTCCACAGTTCACTCCTTTTTCCTCTCTTCAGATGAGATGACAGATGCAGGGGTAGTGGTAACTGGCTTTCTCTGCACTATCCCTGTAACTGTAGTCTTCTTCAGTCTATTCCCTTTTTCTAGCACACTCTCGCTCCCTCCCTCCACCCTTATTATTCTCTTTCCACTCTCGCCTTACTTACTATTAAAAAGGTACTAGCTTCTACTTGGTGGAGACAGCTGAGGACTGGCATCTCCTCTCACTCCTGTAAACCTTTATGGAATGTAGTTGCGTATAACTATGTTAGACCTGTATGTATAGGCCCATTTTTGGCCTACACCTGTTCAATGTTGTTACATTGTTGGCTACAATATCTGTAACTATGTATTGTATTGTACTGTATATAATGTCCAGTACCACTTTGAAAATGAGCTTCCTCAATGGTGTTTATGCCTGGTTAAATAAAGTTGATTGATTGATTGAGCTGTCATGACATTCGCTATTCCATGCAGCACAGTTTTTACCAACACTATTGTGGTTTTGGCATATTGACCAGGTACACTTCACAGCTACACCAGGGTAGGTTTATTAGTGGAGACCCAATGCCTGACAAAGCTCTGTCCACCTTGCAGGGCTTTGCAGATACTGTATGTAATAGGGAGGCTAGGGACTGTGAAGGCCCCAGTGAGGCATCACAATGAAGTTATTCAGAACAGAAATATGCAAATCATGCATGTGCCAGCTGAGCTACTGATGAGAACTGGTCCCTGAGCAATTACTGCAACCAAGAACCTTTATTAAACAAAACATTAAAATAAAAACAAAAATTAAATCAAAACAAACTCTGTAGAGTACAAACTAGGAAAACTTTTGGCTTGCACTATCACAATTCCTGCAGCGCTTCCCAAGTATTCAGCTAAGACAAGTTGCTGGACTAACACAGAAATTAATTACACATAAATCTGATCAAAACTTTAACTTAGAAAAATACATGCAGTCCCGTATGTTTATGTGGTATGAGAGTGTTATGTTAGGAATATCCTAAGTATTAGTTTCCCTTACAGATATGTTTTTTAACAGTAAATGAAGGCAACACTCAATTAAAAGAATAAACTACTGTATATTACAATTAGTTCTAAATATGTCTTATCACATCACAATGTTCTGAAATTTGATTAAAGGTGTGCAAGCAAAACAAGATGGAAACCCCCATAAAGATGTAGAATAAGAAATAGCTATTTTGTTTACCTTCTGCTGTGCAGCTTTGGACATCATCTCACCAGGCTAGCAGTTCCCTGAATGCAGCAGGAAATAAGTGCAAGGGCAGGCCATTCCTAAGGCAGGGCTAATTCCAGTAAGTAGTGTATTTGTTTCACTATATGGTTTATTTGTTTCAGTACATAGTGTATGTGGATGTTTTAATATACCATGTATGTATTTCAATATGTAATGTATTTCTTTCAGTATACAGAGTATGCAGATTTTGTCAATACTGTGTTTCAATGTATAGTGTATTTGTTTCAGTATATGTGGATTTTTCAATGTATAGTGTATTTATTTCAATATATATTGTATGTATTTTAATTTAGAATGTATGTTTCAGTATGTAGTGTATTTGTTTCAGTAGGTAGTGTATGTAGATTTTTTAAAACATAGTATATGTATGTTAATATGTAGTGTATTTTTTCAGCATATAGTGTATGTGTGTGAGTGAGTGAGTGAGTGAGTGAGAGAGAGAGACATCATCCAGGCCAACTAGCATTCTTCTCTCCTATGACATCCTTCTCCCAACTTTTATAACTTTGTTTTTCAGGATCTCTTGGGTGTTGGGAACAGCACCCTCGTACCAGCCAGGGTCTGACACTAGATAAGCTTGTGGGAAGCTTAATACTTTGCAGCTAGCCAATATTTTATCCTGAGAGTTGCCTGAATTTGTGACCTGGAAGCCATTTTGGGTGTACATCCCTAACAGAACTTATAACAAAAGAATATTTAAACTAAGAGAAAAAAAAAACAGAAAAAAATAATCTGGTTACATTTCCTGTATCATCTCCCCCCAGGTAATGAAAGCAAGTCTCTTTTGGGTGACTCCCAAGAGACACTGCCATTTATGTAGGGACAGTGTAGTGCCTAAGTTACCATGCCACGCTCTTCGCCCTGCCAAGACAACCCATCTGCAGTGGCATTTTGCAAACCACTGTGGTACTGGATAGCCAGGTTATCTGACTGCAGTATCCCACCCCAGCACAGTGATTTTGAATTTTGCCCCATAGCCCTAGGAAGCCAGATCAAAGAAATAAGACCCATGACCACAGTGAGCTTGACCTGCCTAACCCCCTCTGGTACCCTGGAGGGGGACTGCCTGAACAGCACCTGGATCCCAGTTTCTACATTGTGTTCAGCCATAATGTTGTACCTTGGTTTTCCTGTGATCATGTCTTCAAATGCTTGTAGCACCCCTCATCTCCTCTGCCTCGGCTGATGTCAGCTGCTCTGAGAGGTGAGGTTATCCTCTGAAGATCCCTCCTGTGCCTCTCTGAGGAGGGCCACCAGTGAATCAGCCTCATTTTCCACTTCTGGCATGCTGCAAACAGTGAGTATCTTTTCCTCCCTATCACAGAAGGGCTTCATCATGTTAACATGATACACCCTCTGCATGCCCCTTCTATCAGGCAGTTCCACTACATAATTGACCTCACTTACCTTCCTAACTATGAAGAATGGATTTTCCCATGCTGCCTGCAATTTATTCTGTCAGACAGTGACGAGTATCATCACTTACTGTCCTACTTCGTACTCCAAGGCTCTGGCCCCTTGATCATAACAGGCTTTCAGCTGCTGTTATGCAGTAACTAAATGCTCCTAGGTGAGCCCCATGAGCTTCTTAAGCCAGGCCCTGAAATTCAGAATATACAACACAACACAGTCCCCTTGGGCAACAAGGCCATCCTCCCATTCAACATTAACTAAATGTAGGGGCCCCACTCACCCAGTAACCAAACAGGAGCTCGAAGGGTGAGAACCCTGTGAACTCCTGTGGAACTTCCCTGTACACAAAGAGGAGGTGGGGCAAATATCTATTTATTTATTTATTGAATTTTGTTGACCTGGTAAGCCCACTGGGCCTAGAAGTTCCTTTTTCAGTGGTGACGGGGGGAGGAGGGATACAGATGGTAAGCAACTGAAATTGAACCAGATTAAGCTGTTGATGGTATTTGTTTAGTGAATGGGAGAAATTTGGCCAGGACACCAGGGAAATTCCCCTACTCTTGCACCAGGGGGCTCTTCTTCCTGTGAGCAGGAATGGAGGAGCCCAGTTTGGAGCTGGACTGAGGAGGAGGAAGTGCTGATTTGGCAGGGGAGATGGCATCCTCCCCTGGCCTTTCTACTCTTGAGGCCATTGAGCGAGCTATGCTATGGCAAGAATTTCAGGAAATAGTAGTTAAGCATGACTCTGATGATGCCCAAGTGGATTTGCAACTTGTATTAGACTCTGATTTACCTGTCTCTGCTCAAGTGGATGTTGTTCCTGAGAATCAGTCAGTCCTGCAAATGGGATTTCAGTCAGTGGTAGATGTGGAGCACATCAATGTGCAGAGCTTTCCCTGTGCCGCACAGCACACTTCAATCTGCAGAATGTCTTCACCACAAGCGGATCCTAACAATCAGCTGTGCAATTTGTCAGTAGCCCCAACTGTAAGGACAGTGACTCATGCTTTGGCTATGTGTGGGTCTGTGCTTCAGGCTGAGGAAATGAATTCCGCTGATGTGGCTGGCAGTAAAATTGCTGTTCCTAGCTAGTACCCAGAGCCGTGTGGTCTCCCAAAAAGGATTCCTCTGGTGGCTGCAGTATGACATAGGTTGGGGACCACATGAATATCGGACAAACAGCAGTCAGGAGTGCAGCCTACAAATGGGACGCTGCACACTACAGAGGTACCATTTTCTGTTTCTCAGAAACCGATTGCCAACACTGAAACTGTCTATTCCTTTTTTGATCATAGAAAAAGCAATAAGCCTCTTGTGTTCCCTCATTCAAATTGGTCTCCAGAGCGAGCATTAGTGGGAGCCAGGTGGCTACCCACACCTAATGGTCACTGGGTCCCTGATGTGGCAGATCCAGCAGTACATAAATATGTATACTTGATTACAAAGACTAATTAACCCATAGACTCAGACACTATAATTGAACGGTCTGCTGTTGAACCTACAACCTTTGTGCAATGTACTATTTTGGTAACACCCTACTAGCCAAGATATATCCACCAGTGATACACCTTTAAGACTGGGCCCAGCAGAAAAAATATTGAACAATCCTGAGAAAAGTGCTTGGCTTTCCCCTACGTTTAAATTAGCTGATTTATTTCAAAACAAGGGAGAGTCAGCACCCAGGAGAAATGCAGTGCACCTTATTTACAAAGGTGGATTAGAAGACCCAACTGACAGACTTTATATTGCAAAAATGTTGTTGAAGGATCTCTTAGGCTTTTTCATCAGAAATATTTGTCTTAATCCATGTTGGGAATGCAAACTTTGATATCAGTTTTAAAACTGTCACAAACCTAGATAGATTCTGGTCTCAATATCACAAGTTAAATAATACTCCATTGTGGCTCCCTTTTTTAGCTATCCCCCTCACTAAGCCAGCTGTTAAGGACATCACTGTAATGTTTAAAAATGAAGGTGTCAATACTGAGGACATCTTGTTGTGGCTTAGACAATGATGTGAGGTGCTGGACAGGCCCACCCCCATTCTAGACAGTGAACAGATCTGGAATGGGGGTTAGAAACTAAAGGTCAGACTGTTCTCTTCCAATCATGGGACTGTACATTTGCCTAACCTTTTCTTTTTAGGGAAAGACAGAGGTTCTCTTTTTTATGTAGGACAGCCCCAAGCTTGTTTTAAATATGGGGCATGCATGCATCTGAGCTCAGGATGTGATACTATCAGATGCAATCACTGTTTTGAGTATGGACATGTATCGGCAAACTGTTTAAACCTTTTTAGATGTAACTTATGTAAGAAAAATGGGCATGGCTACAGCAGGTGTCCCTGGGCATCCCATAACAGGGAGGACTGCCCCTCACATGAGGGTCAAATAAATCGAGCTCAGCAAGCACAAGCCAAGAAGATAGCCAGGCAGGGGGATGAATGGGTTAACCCATCTGTGGTGCATACCCTTCCTGTACAGGATTTGAACACTCCTGATATGGAAATTCAAGAGAAGCCTTCACAGCCTATGCAGCCATCCCCTGTCACAGTGGAAGCACCCATTGTCATTAGCACACAGTCAGTGACCCCTAAGGTTCCCCCTCCCCCAACCTTCTGATGAAGTTTTGAAAGTGGACATGCCACCTCCCCAACCCCCAGCTATGGACACAGCTTTCAAGCTGGTCTCTTCTAAAAAAAGATCCAGACCAGGGGGTATTTCAAGAGCTGGACTGCCTGAGGGTAAAGATGGGAAAAAAGCTAAAGTGAGGGTTTCTCTACTTCTGAAAACTGAGAACCGCTTTTCCCCTTCACCAGTAGACAAACAATGGGGAGATTCTGAGCAGGAAGAGGCAGATACCCAATTGGTTGCCTCCACTACCACTGATGATACAGAGGAGGAAGGGGTAAGAATTCTATCGCTAAGTGTACCAGGCAGAGAAGGAATTCTAAAAACCCTGGTTGCTTAGGTACCTCTCCCTTTATTCTTTAGAGAGATTTTTTTCTTCACTCTCTCATGCACTCTCTCTCTCTCTCCATTTCTTCTATAAATGTTAATAGCATTAAAAACGAGAAGAAGAGGTGTGGGGTCTTCTTATCCTTGTCCCATTTTTCTAGTGACATATGATGTCTACAGCATACAAGGCTCAAATTCCTCCAGGACTTGAGACAGGCCTCTAATACTTGGAGTGCTGGACCTTCATTGTGGTCAATTGGGGTAGACAGTTACGATGGGGTGGGTATTCTGTTTTCTAAACCAGGGATTACTGTTTCTTGTTTGTTGGACGTTCTTCCTGGTAGAACCCTCATGTTTGATATTAATTACTGACTGGAGAGATTAAGACTAATCACTGTTTATGCACCCCAGTCCAGAGCTCAGAGAATTTCCCTTTTCAGATCCATTCAACTTTATTTACACTCATCCAGACTGATAATGTGGGTAGGAGATTGTAATTGTGGTTTAGAGTTGGCAGCTAGAGGGCTTAAGACAAATAACGTTTTTTGTGATACCCATGCACTGCAAAACATGCTCGCACAGACGGGTCTCTCTGACTCTTATAGAAAACTCTACCCTACTGGTGGGCACACATTTTTTAAGGGTTCTCTATCCACAAGAAAGATTTAATTTTTTTAACAAAAACTTTTGTTGCTGATTTACCACTGCTTGGGAATTTCTGACCATAAATCTATTATGGTATATCTCAACTGAGTGGGAGGAAGGGCACCCCTAGATGTAAAAAAAAAATAGTTGGAGACTGAACAAATCTTTATTAGATGATCCAGATATTAGAAAGGCCTGGATAAAAAAATGGGGAGCATGGTTATATGTCTCCTCCTGTTATAAGGATCCCAATGGTTGGTGGGAGGACACCAAACAGTCTTGGAAGCCCCTTTTTCAAACTATAGCACAGGTTAAAACTAATAAGGAATATATGGGGTATTTGCACTTAAGGGGTCAATTGCAGGCCTTGATATCTCTATCAGAGGAGCACAATAGGGATTTCAGCTTATACATTTTGGTGCTTAAAGATCAGATGAGGACCTGTCAATATAATAGGGCTAGATCATTAGACCAAGAACTGAGGTTCAGTACACAGATAAAAAAGGGGTCATTAGACCCCTTTAAGGAATACAGTGTCAGGTTTGGGCACAGGGTTTTGACAGGTTTAAAATATGCTGCAGGTCAGGTCTGTACCTCACCTACTGAAATGTTAAGGATTGTAGAATATCATTTTAACACCCTTTATGGAACTTGTGCAGTGGAGATTATCCCTAGTAATTTCTTTTCACTTTTACACTTATCTCAAGTTGCGGATATTGATAGAGTATCTCTGATACAGCCCATTACAATAGAGGAAGTAAAATGTGCTATAGGCAAATTAAGAAAAGATGCAGCACCGGGATCTGATGGGTTTGGCGCCGGTATTTATAAAACATTTATAGATTTTTTTGGCCCATGTTCTAGTCATTTTATTTAATTACATGTTAACTCAGGCAGACTAGCCCCTTCTATGACTGAAGCTGTATTAGTTTTACTCTAAAAAAAAGGGGACAAAAAGTTATTGTCAAATTGGAGACCTCTTAGTCTGTTAAATACAGACCTTAAAATATTGAATAAAATTATTTTGGTAAGATTGACTGAAGTGGCTGAGGACTTAATATATCCTGCCTAAACATGTGCAATTCCACATAGATGCCAGCAGAATAATTTAATACTTTTAAGGGAGCTGTTTTTTAGGGTAGCAAAAAGTCTAACTTCTGGGTGTGTTTTAAGCCTTGATCAAGAGAAGGGCTTCGACAAGATTGCCCATTCTTTCTTGTTTTCAGCACTTCAGGCTTATGGGATCCCTAACCAATTTTTATTTTGGCTACAAACTTTGTATCAGGATGCGGTGTTGGTGCCAAATAAAAATGGGTGGAAGGAATGGAAAATCAGAGTCATGAGGGGAGCGTGGCAGGGGTGCTCCCTCAGTCTGTTATTATATGTTTTTGGGATAGACATACTGATCCGCCATGTTACAGCACAGAATAGTATAAGAGGTCTGCAAGTAATTCCAGATAGAGAGAAAAGCAAAATGTTGGCTTATGCTGATGATTTGGTTCTATGTTTGCAACCTGATTCTTCAGAGGCTGCACTGCGAGAAGTGTTTGATGAGTACACTGCTATATCAGGAGCACAGATTAATGTTCATAAAAGTAGGGGGATAGTGTTAGGTCACATTCCTCTGCCTAGTACTGGTACCTTTGCGGGTTTTTATTTTTCCCAACAGCTTATTAGGATACTGGGGGTGATGTTTGGGGAAGGAGATTTAGCTAAACATCACTGGGATATTTGTATTGGTAAAGCAAATAGATTGGTAGCTGGATTGAAAGGGCAGTTAATTTCCAAAAATAAATGAGTGACCCTTATTAACACACTACTGATTCCAGTATACTTATATATTTGTTGTATTTTTCCTCCTCTCCAGGCTGTGATAACCTCCCTTCTGAGCATATTTTTTCAAGCATTTTGGGGAAGTAGGTTAAATTCTATTCAAAGAGAGTTTACCTACAGACCCATAGCTGAAGGAGGTGTTAAAATGGTGAACCCTGTAGCCTTTTTTTACAGTCTATTTCTTAGCTATAGTTTAGGAACTGTCTTAAGGCCTGGATGCAAAACATGGTAGCTTCTAGTTCAAGAGTGGCTGGATCCAAGTATCCCTTTATGGATACATAATAAGGCACAGTTGTTGCATAACATTGGACCCATACCCCCTATTGGTGTAGAACTCATTAAGGGTCTGATTATGTGGAAACCTACACCAGAGTTTATACAAACTGCGGATAGGAAAAAAGTGTATTAGACTATTTTATTGGCTGAGCAGAAAGAAACTCTTTTGTTTCCTAAGTGCCCTGAAGTAACATTTCCTGGGGTGCTAAATCTTTTAGAGAATAGAAGGTTACCAATGTTTTTATGGGATTCTATTTGGTTAAGTAATTATGGGAGACTGGGGGTCAAAAGCAATAATAAGTATACATCCCTTGATGAATGGTATTGTCCAAGGGAATCATGTGTTCAGATTCTGGAAACCCAGGAACACTTATTTCTGGGATGTGGGTATGCTAAAAACTTCTGGGTCACTTTGGCCACTGTGTGGAGTGAACCACTTTTTTTGCCATTACAGTACAAGTATCTCACGTTTGGGTCTTGTGTGCATGGGTGGGGTAAATACCATGAGGAAACCTTGCCTATTATTTTTTCAGTTACCAGATATTTTTTATGGCAGTCCAGATGTGTTTGGGTGGCCCAACAGGGTACTCTCATATGAAGAAATGTTGTATAATATTCAAACTATTGTGCAAAATATCAGAAGTAAAGATAACGGTATGTTTTCTAAAGAAAGCTATTAGATGTTAGGGGTTAACTGGGAAAGATGGGATCCAGGGTAATTGGATACATCTCTTGTCTTTCATGTTGTCATTATGAGCTTATGAGTTTTCTCATTTTCTGTTTCATGGATTTTGTATTATGATTGAGTTTGCAAATTATTGTATCTATTTGTGATGTAGTCCCCTTTTTACAAATAAAAATTTCCCTACTCTTTTTTAATAAGTGCCATGGGATCTTTAGCATCCACCTGAACTACCACCAATCAAGGCAGATGGGACCTCGGTTTAAGGTCTCATCTGAAAGACAGCAATATTTGTCCCACTCCCTCTTGTGCTGGTCAGCAAATGTCCTGAGCATAATTTTGAGGGTCCTGTTGAACCACTCAAGCAGTCTGTTTGTCTCAGGGTGATAAGGTGAGGCACGGAGCTGTTTCACCCCAAACATCTCCCACAAACTAGTCAACCAGTGATGACATGAAATTCATCCCCATGTCTGACAAAATCTCCTGGGGAAATCCCACTCTGCTAAAGATTTCCAGGAAGTTGTCAACCACTTTCTCTGTCTCAATGGATGACATGGCCACCACCTTTAGCTGCCTGGTTGCATAGTCCACAACAACAAGTACATACCTTTTCCCATACAACTCAGGGTGCTCAGTGGCCCCACTATGTACACGGCTACCCTCTTAAAGAGTTTATTAATAATAGGCAAGGGTGCCAAAGCTGCCTTAGTCTTAAGCTGCCTTAGCCTTGTCCCCTATCTTTCCCACACTCTGGTACTGTGGAAAAGTCTGACAGTAATTTGCCACATCTATGTACATACCAGGCCAAATTAAATAGTTGGTGAGATGCCTTTTTTTGTAGCTAATATCCAGGAGGCCATAAAAAGGAATGTCATGGACCAGGACCAAAGACTGCTTGTGGTAAACCCGAGGGACCACCCTCTGCCAGAGTACCTCTCCCTCTAGCCCCCTTTGTTGTGTACAATCCCTGTACAACTGCTCTTTCTCCAAGTAAACTAACTGTTTACTCCCCTGAGAGTCCTCAGCACTATCTGCTCTCTCTCTCTCTCTCTCTCTCTGAGTTTCTGAAGGGTAGGCTCAGCAAGCCCAGCTCCTCCCACCTGACCCTCACCAATTCCCCTTCGGAAGGAAATATGCCATGGCTGATACTTCCTCTGGTTGCAGCTAGGGCTCACAGCTCTTACTCCTAGCTAGCCCCTCACCCACACTAGCTGTTTCCTCAGCGGCTGAAGGAGGGGTTAGCACAGACTGTGTCACCCCCTCCTTCCCCTCAGATGCTTGCCTTTTTCTTGACTTTGGGTAGTAACACACACTGATTTGATTTTGGTCAAAATAATTCCCCATGATCACATCAACAGGGAGATTAAGTACAACTCCTACCTCCTGTACTCCATGCCCACCTTCCCAGCTCAGGATGACCCAGGTCATAGAAACATAGAAACATAGAATTTGATGGCAGATAAGGACTGCTTGGCCCACCCAATCTGCCCATTTCTCTACCTGATGGAGAAGCTGCAGATTCTAGTTAATCAACAGCTTACTTCCTCCTGCCCCCCACTAGAATTGCCTTATGCCTATCCCATGCATTCTTGAATTCTTCCACTGTTTCTGACTCCACAACCTCCTCAGGAAGGCTGTTCCATGCATCCACAACTCTCTCTGTGAAAAAAATACTTTCTAACATTATCTCTGAGCCATCCCCCCTCTATCTTTAAATTGTGCCCCCTTGTTCTTGCACATCTCTTCTTCTGAAAGATACACTCCTGTACCATGTTAATTCCCTTGCGATACTTGAAAGTTTCTATCATGTCCCCCTTCCCTCCTTTCCTCAGGGGTATACAAATTAAGCTGCTTTAGTCTCTCCTCATATGTCTTCTGGTGCAGACATCCAACCAAGGGAAAGATCACCCTGTAGCATACCTGAGTAAAAAGGTACTTCCCAGGGAGCAGGCTTACTCAACTGTGGAAAAAGAGTGTCATGCCATAGTGTGGGCCCTAAAGAAGTTAGAGCCATACTGATAAGGGCAGCATTTTGAGGTACAAATGGACCACAACCCCCTGGTTTGGCTGACCCAAATGGGAAAAACTAATGGTAGACTATTAAGATGGAGTCTTGACTTGCAAGGGTATGACATGATGATGTTACATAGGGCTGGAGCGACCAATCAAAATGCAGATGACCTGTTGCGTGTTTATGAGGAGTGAACTGACTTGGGAGGCTCATCCCATGCAGAGGATAGAGCCCCCAAATTCAGTCTAGGTGGGGAGGATTGTGACGCTTGGCCAGCTGGTTATGATTGTTCTGTGATATTTGTAATATAGAATGTGGTATGTGAGTGTTTCACATGAGACATTCTGTGCTGTGGGTGCCCCCAGGTCAGTGAAGTGAATATTAACCTGAAACCAGGAGGTAATTAAAAGACTAGAGAGACTTAATTAAGGGTTTCCTGTTTTCTGTTGTAATTAGAACTGACCCAGCTGCCAGGATATAGGGTTTGTAAACTTTTATGACATCTTAGAGGAAAAAACAAGTGATCTCACCACGGTGTGAAAGGTTGTAAAAAACCATTGATGCTTTGGGAACAGGAACTGCTCAAGATCATAGAAAATGTTAATTAAAGACTGTCATACTTTTGGAAATTAGTTTTTGCTGAAGTCACAGTATTTAAAAATATATCCTGACAGGAAGATCATTGTTTGTATATTTTTTATATTCTAAAAGGAGGAGCTAGATGACTTATCAAAAGGGGTGTGAGAGAGACACAGTTTAACCTAGGACTTGTGTCTGATCCTAGTGACATATCTTTTCGGGCTCTTAAGAAACAAGTTCTAACTATAAGCACTATAGAGGTAATACATTAGATAAAAAAAGTCTAATTGTATTGTGGTAGGAGTTTATGTGTTGTACTTTAACCTTGTTCTTTTAAGTGATTGTAACCTTTTTGATATAGTGTTCTGTGTTTACATTTTACATATTTTTATCCATTTTAGTAAAATTATTATTTTGAAAGACTGCCTGGGTGTGTCTTCGAAGTTATTTTTGCATGTGACATGTAGAGGGTTAAGACTGACAAAAAACTGTTCGGAGCTTGATGGTGTTGCTAAACTGGGAAAAGGTAAGAATATACCTAAGGTCTTTGATAGAGTTTTAAGGGTTCATTTTGGATACCTGGTTAGGTGCCCTTAGGTGAAAGATATCTGGCATCCCCCCGAAGAGCAGATTATCTGAGCCTGTACATTTGGGTATGCTAGCATAAGATTCACAGTTCGAATCCCCCCATAACTTGAGATTAAAGGTGATTCAGACCCACAAGCAGACAGGAGGGTTACCATGTCTGTTACCTGTTCACATTACTGTGCTCAGAAGTTGGCAGTGTGGGAGCAGAGAGCCTGACCTGCTCAGTGCGTTTGTGACACTAAGATTAGCATGTTACACTGGGAAAGTGGGCATGGCATTATCTTGGAAAAGCACATGATCATGTTTGTGCTTGGAAGGCAATGAATCCAGTTTGTAATATGTTTCTCTATTTTCTAGTAAATATTAACACTAGCTAGCACATCTAATGGCAAACATTTAATTTCTTCAGCTTATTTTTGCAATTTATTTAGGTTCAGATTGTGGACTTCAGCAATACTTTGACTGGACCATGTGTAAAAAATCTGGTGCGGAACACAATCTCCAAATTGCACTTGTAACATTGTTAAAAATACACTTTTAAGCAGTTCAGAATAAACAGTCCATACAGGTGATGAATAAACTTTTTTTTTAATTCAAATTTAATTTCATAGCATAACCCTGCTTCCAAAGTCACACATTTGAAAAAGACACTTTTTTCAGATATAGAAAGTGAATTCTTTGTGACGTTCAATGCAGTAGCCCCAGCTGTTTAAATATTTATTTGAGCATTTGACATTTGAATGAAAAGCTGTGATTTTGAAATTGGCCATGCATCTGGTGAATGAAAGAAAAGAAAGTGTATACGTTAAAAAGTCATGTTACAACATGCATTTTGTCATTCATTAGACATCTCAAGAAGGTGATAGAAATGTGCAGTTTAAAAAAAATTGTGATTTTAAATGCATTCTCTAAGTTGCATGTAAGATTGCTTTGTTATTTTCTACACACCAATTGTCAAAAGTAGTTTCCATTTTAAACTGTAATTTGTTGTTTCCTGCACTCATTGTGTGGTTTTACAGGACAGCTGCTTTTATTGTAATTATTCAGCCCACTGTAATGCATCATTTAAATTTGGTTATAAAAATGATCTCATAGTGGATTTTTTTTTTAATTTAATGGTATTGGAATTGCAAACCTTTGAGTCAAGGACTCATTTACAAAGGCTCCTCGTCCAGGTACAAAGACAGGTACATAAACAATCACAGGTACCAAACAGTCTCAGTAATGACATGAAAAGAAGCGTATAACATAAAAGGAGAAAATAACTTTTCTATACAAGTATGTACATAATAAAGCTTAAGGTATGGTCCTATAAAGAGTGGTAGCTAAGCATAAATGCATTAAACAACATATGTCATGAGTTTAGTATACGTAAGCGATTATAGGTCTAATTGGGGGAGGGCCCGATGAGTTAGGGACCAAGTAGTTATGCACAGTTACAACAGCGGGTGTTGACCAAATGGTGCCTAAGGACAGTTTTGAAATGGCCAATCCTTTGTATTGAGGATATATCTGAGGGAAGGTAGTCGAATCAGGATGGGGCTTGGCAAAGAAATGACCTTTGGGCCAGTGATGTCCTGACTCTGGGCACTTGAAAGGACATTTTGTGGGAGCTCTGGGTGGGCACAGTAGAGATGGAGGGGTTGAGTACAAGGCATAGTCCAGGGGGCATTAAGCCAGCTATTACCTTCTCAGTGAATAGACATGTTTGGTAGTGGAGTTTCTCATCAAAGTTGAGTAATGTCACCTGTGCATATAGCATACAAGTGTGGGCAAATCTGCTGGCACCAAAAAGTAGCTGGCAGGCCTTGTTTGTAGCAATTTTGATTCTGTTGAGTGCAGTTTTGTTAGCTGCGCCATAGACTAGTACGTTATAGTCCACTAGGGAGAGGACTGAGTAGGTGATGGCCAGCCTCAGGGCTTCAGGGGGGAGGCAGTTCTTGTGGTGGTAGAGCAGGTCAACACGTGAGTATATAGCAGATGCAAGGGTGCGTGTATGGCTATGGAAGGAGAGGGCAGTGTCAAAGATAATGCCTAGGTATTTATAGGTGTTGACTTTTTCAAGGGGAAGGAGCATACTAGATAGGACTGAGAGGGGGTGTTCTTGAGCATGTTTTGATTGTGTGAGAAAAGCATGAGCTTAGTCTTCTTTAGATTGATTACAAGTCTTCGGTCCAGGAACCAGGCCTCAGCCTGGTTGAGAGAGTTGTGGAGGGCACTTTGGAGGTGGACTAGGACCTGGTGGGATGAGATGAGGACCGCATCGTCTGCCTAAAATAGTATTTGTTTGGAGCATGATTTGGGGAGCATGTTTAAGTACAGACTAAAAAGCAGTGGGCTGAGGACCAAGCCCTGCAGGACTCCTGAGCAGACCTGCCAATTGCTGGAGAGGGTGCTGTTAAGTTTCACACACTGTGAGCAGGAGATCAGGTAGTTGGTGAACCAGGCTAGAGGGCCTTGTGAGAAACCTAGTTGAGATAGGGTTGCTATGAGAAGTGGGTGGCTGATGGTATCGAAAGCTTTTGATAGGTCGATGTAAACTGCACCGGTGAGGAGCCCTTTTTCAAGGGTTGTGTGTATATAGTTGGAAAATTCAAGGAGGGCAGTGGAGGTATTGTGCCCCCCTGCAGAAACCATGCTGCTCCACACAAAGGAGATTGTGTTTGGCGAAGTAGTCAGTGAGCTGGTCTGCTGCAATTTTCTCTAGGGCTTTTGGGGGGAGGGGAATCAATATCAGTCTGTAGTTCCTGGGGAAGGTATGGTCCCTGCCTTTGTGTATAGGAGTGACCACAGTGGTCTTCCAGACAGGGGGGACTTGGCTGAGGCAGAGGGAGTGACTGAAAAAGTTGATGAGGGGTACAAGCACTATGTCCAATACAAGTGGTAGGAGCTTGAGATCCAGGGTGTCATTACTGTGGTTAGCGCCATTGATGGCTTTGAGCAGGTAGGATCTGACTTTGTTTGGTAAGAGGGCCCGGAAGTAGAAAGGGGGGTAAGGGAGGTGGGTTGGGGGGTGGGCAGGAACAGGGTCAAAGAAATTAGTGAGGAAAACAGCGCTGAGGTCTGTGAAGGTGATGTTGAGACCATCAGCAACAGCTTGTGGGTCTGTGGAGAGCGAGCCATTGACATCAAGTTGGGCTGGGGGGGGTGTGATGCAGTTTTTCCATTGAGATCCTTTATATTGCCCCAGAACTTATAGGCAGAGCCCAATAAGGAGACAAGGATTCACACATTATACGAATGTTAGCATTTTTGTAACAAATAGTCATATACTGCTTCTTGTTTTTTGTTGTGTTGCAATCCATTGTGAATGTTTTGATAACTCATGGTTCTTTTCCTGCTTAAAGCTGTTTGATTGAGAGAACCTTGACATTTTTGTTTTTCTTCCTGGGGCCCCCAGTCATCTCTCTCATCCTGGCAACCTATCTTCTGGCCACCATCTGACCCACACCAGCTTCCCGCTAAGGTATCGCCTTTACTGTCCACCTCCTGTGGTGGGGTGGCAGGGGGATATCAACTCCCCTATCAAGTCTGGATTCATATGATGATCCTCACAGGAGCCAGCGTAGGTGCTCAGAGACAGTCAACAAGCTGTTGCAATTAGGATGCCCATTTTCCACTTTTCTCCCTGGTTGCAGGAGCACGGCGTGAAATGTCACCAGTGACTGGATTCGTGAATGCTCCCATGTGCACCCCCCCATCAAGCGCCTGCTGCTTCCCCACTCTCTTGTTGTGTGGCTCCATGCCATTCAGCCCCAGCCTTTGCTAGGGCTCAGGTGAGTAGTCCGCTGGATGTTCAATGCACCTCCTACCTGCCGACCCATGACAACCCATGCTCATTCCCGAATACGGGCCGCCGGCATGGTGCAAGGTGTGGTGTCCAGTGCTTCAACCCTCAGCGCCACCAGGCCGGCAATATTTTAAAAATACCATGGGATTGCCTTCACCTCAATTTTCAATAATAAATCACAGTACCAGATTCCAAAAGCTGACTTCAAGTGATGAACTACTCTTTTTTTTGCAATATTGTTAAGGCTGAACATTATGATGGACATCGCTAATGTATTGTCCTTCTAAAGTGAGCAAATATCTATGTCATTACTTGTTCAAAGACCACAGGTGAACATTTGAAAAGTGGCATTGGAAACTATTTTGTTATTGTTTACAGCAAGTACTGTAGCTAAACAATCAAACCCCTCTCCCAAAACACACTTTTCATGCTATTGGTGCTATTGGCTCGGAACAATACAGAATTTGTGCGGTACTAAAAAAAAAAGTCAAATGACAAAATAAGTAAAAAGATTTGCAGCTTCCAATTTGTGTGGATGATGCTTGTCTCATTTTTAGATTCCCCTGGGGTTATGGATAGGGGAAAATGGCATGATGTGTAACAACTCATTTTGAATGCTTTGTGCAGTCACCACTTGACTACATTTGGCTACATTTGGTGGTTGGCCTGCAGTGTTGGACCATGGGGGGGGTTGGTGTATATGTGTGTGTGTGTGTGTGTGTGTACCTTTGCATTCTACTTGCCACGAGGTGACAGCATGCTTCAATGTGAATGTACATGTGTGTGTTTGCACACATGCATGACCTGTTTCTGTAGATGACCACACACTTTCATTGTGCTATACATTCCATTGTGGGGGCTAAGAACTGACTCCAATAGTCACTTGAATGTGTAGTGAGAGCATTGGTCCCCAAATCCAGTTGTGGATATGTGCACAGTTCAACCAAAAATGCTGTGTGACAGATGGTGCAAGGCCAGCTCAGGGACAATATTCTGAAAGTGTGCTCTGTGTGTAGCACAGCATTGTACACTCTACTGAGTGCACAGAATGAATATTGCACCCGAGATTGCCGAGTGTTATCTGATGTGCAGTGATACAGTTTGCACTGCACACATGGCTGCCTCTGAATATGGAGATGAATGTTCTCACTATATATGCAAGTAAATATTTGAGTCAGTTCATGCCATCTTAATGTAATATGTCACAAAGCCGCTGTAGCAGTGATATAGTGCCAATAAGCCCATAGGCCATGCAATGTGCTATTGGTTATTTGCAGTGTTGGGTAAGTTACTTTTCCTATTACTTTCTATTACTTTTAGAAACTTGTTCCAGGAAGTTCTGTGCAGTCACTAGCAAGAATGGAAAAGTACTAGAAAATGTAATACACCTTACAGTTACAGTTGCTTCTTTATTTTTATACAAAAGTAATATGTAACTGATTACATTTATTTAAAAGTAACTAGTTACTAACTTGTTTCTTTCAAATAAATGTAATCTGTTGGTTACTTATTACTTTTGTATTGTTTTTGCATAAAAAGAAAGAAGTAACTGTAACTGTAAGGTATATTACTTTTTCTAGTTTCCCAAAGTAATAGGAAAAGTAACCTAACCAACACTGGTTATTTGCGCACCCATTATGGGTTAATATGGTCAACAAATGATTAGTCCGTATTCATCCCTAGAGATGTATTGCCCCAAGAAGGTGATTTAAACTGACTCCAGGGATTGCCTTATTGGTAGCATTGTAAGATGTGTAACCCCCCCCCCCCTACAAATTTGGTGTTTGCTGTAATGTCTTCCTGAGCTTATTAATGCCCACCGGTCCAGGACTTCCAGTATTTGGACCTCCTGGCCTGGAGGGGAGCCCAAACTGTGACTGACAGCTCCTCCAGCCAACTGAATGCCTGGATTTACAAGGGAAGTCCCGGTGTGATAAGAGACAGTGAATCAGTTAGAGATGGAGGTTGAATTGTGAACAGCTCAAGCTTTTGAGCAGCTGCTCCCAGAAGGAGCATGGGGAATCGGTGGGAAGAGGCACAGCTTGCCTCCTGCCACATCCTCCTGCATTGAACTGCCTAATTGCAGAAGTTGGACCTGTCCAATTCTCATCTGGAACTGTGGCAGAAGAAGTAGTTTGTTAGTGCAACTGGCTATTTGGACCAAAGACTTGCTCCTGAAGTGATCAGCCCAGCTTGTGTGTGATATATGCTCAGATAGAAAGGTTTGCACAGCAAAGCTGTTGATTTGCAACCGGACCGATTCCGAACTGTTGTCAGAAATAGATATTGGTTTAAATGTGCTGAATGTGTTTCGTGGGTTGAGATATGGTTCCCCATGAATGAATCTGCAGCGCCAGCTGGAAGCTTTACCAGCAGAAGACCATGAACTTTGCCAGACTGCTCATCCTGCCTGGACCATGTCATTTCAGCCTAGGCTGCTATTTCTGCACCAGAGACTGTTTCGTTGAGAGACTGATCTGGGGATCCAGCCCCTGCACAACAACAACCCGCAGGTTGTGGCCACCTGGTGGAGAAGTCGAGGAGACAAGGTGTGTCAAGCCAGCCCTGTTTACCCATGCTCATTGACGAATATCACACAGTCTTCATTTTGCCTGCATTTCAACAGAGAGATGGTAGTGTGAGTACAATCAGGACAGCTTCCTGCAACAAGTGTTTACTTCATCTGTGGTACCATCTCATTGTTTCATTTCACTGGGTTTTCAAGGGACTGAACCATCCAGTTTGGATTTCAAATAATTGTTTTGTCATTGTGCATGCTAACTGCCTTTGTTTCCATCAAGGGCCCAAACAACAGTTGCAATGCCAGCTACCCCCGGACAATGCTTCAGGCATGCCTGTGTTCCACTCAGCGTACCCAGTAGTTGCTAGACTGATAAACTCAGGTACTGAAGCAATGAAAAGTAATCTAGCCTGGTTTTAAACACAGTAATCATTTACCTAAATTTCTGCCCCTCCCTTGTTCATGTCCCCCTTAATATACCAGATTTACTGTTTTGATGTTAACCTGGCTTGTGAGCATATTATTATCTGGTCTAAAGTCATTAAATGTACTGCAAGGGATACTGAAAGTGCATGTTGGTATTGTTGAAACTGTATTTTACAGGGGGTTGCAGGGCATGAGCCAGAGATCTAGACCCTGCTGGTAAGTGGGCTTAAAGTGAGCATATCATTAATGGTCAAACTGTCTGGTATTTTAATTGTTGAACACTGCAACTACTCAGGTTTTCCTAAAGGGTCACTAGGTTGGATTGAGGGTGGTATTAGCTTCCCAGAGGGCTGTATTGACTGTGATAGTTACCCACATAATTTCTCTGGGTGGAGGCACCATAAGTATAGCGCTACTACTGGTAGGGATCCCCCGCATACTAGGTACTTACTACCCAGGCACCTCAACCTGTTATTAGGGATACAGGCAGGGGTAGTAGCCCTTGGAATAGTGCCACCTAGGGGTTACATTTTGGAGGCACCACTGGGATTAGCGCTCCCTAGTTGCCAAAATGGAAATTGCAGTTAATGGCAAATTTGGTGGCAAAGCGAACAACCAATTAGTCACTAACACTGTTAAGAGGGATGGCAGAGTTATGGCTCGAGTATTCTCAGGAATTACCCCCCCTTAGAGGGGAGGTTGACTGGGAAATCTGGAAGGAACATGGTACCCATTTGTTGGAGAATTGGCCGGGTACCAATGCCTAGAAATGCCAAGAGCTTATAGCAAACCTCAGTGGTCCCACCATGAATGTAATGTAGGCTGTCAGATCTACTGAGCCCACTGCATCCTCATCACAGTATTTGGGTGCATTAGTCTCAGTTTTTGACCCCCTGATAGTGAAGTGTAAAGTATAACTTCTGAAGAAGTCAATTCCTTACATCTCATAGAGCTGTCTGAACTCAAAATGACAAATCTTGACCATGAGAGCACAACTTGTGACATACCAGATAATCAAGAACTACTTGCTAATAGTGATTCTGACAATATTATGGACAATAATGTTAATTAAGCTAATGATGTTGAAAGCATCAGATATGTAATACATGATTTAAGTTCCATGGAATTTCTTCTTGATGACGAACCTGGAACTTCAGAGTCAGGTAATGGAAATAATTCTGATGAACCAGATATAACAGAACCAGAAGCTGAACGTGCTTCCTGTCCAGAACAGACATCCAGTGCAGAGGTACCCCTTTCTTCAGAAGCAGACTTATTGATAAGCAATAAGCCAGAATTGATCAGCCCAAATACTAATGCTGAAAGAACTCAGCCTGTGCCTGCCCCTCCCAGAAAGTCTGGACGAGCCAAAAAGCCTGTAGTGCATTTTAGTCATGATTCCCCAGGAAGGTCTGTAGATCTTTCATTGAATGCAGTTCACAAAGGGGTGTACATTTCTGGAAGCTGTCTTCAAAACCTGGGCTATTCTGACACCTCAAAGCTAATGGAAGCCCTTCAAGCAGTACACCAATGCCCTTGGCCCCATGCAGCCTCAGTGCAGCTGATAGGGATAGGCCCCAAGCCATGTGGCTTAGTGTACAGGAGGTAGTACAAACTAGAATTGCAAGAGTAATGTGTTTAACTAGTTGAATCTGTTAACCTGTTTATGAAAATGTGTGCTTATGAAAATTTCATGTCAAATGAAAAAGTATAGTAGTACTGTTGCCATGACTAATTATCTCATTGATGCATCAGATTTTTTGTTGTGGTATGCCAATGAAACATCCATGTATTTCATATAGTGTTTTCTATGTAACCCCTAGATGGCGCTATCCCAGGAGCTACTACCCCTGCCTGATTTGCCACTAACAGGTTGAGGGGCCTGGATCCAATGGCGGGTGCCTCCACCCAGAGGTCAGGGATTGCAATAGTTAAACTTACTTGGTCACAGCCCTCTGGGACACTGCAACCCCCCTTTCTTCCCACTAGTGGCCCACACAGTATATCAGAATTACCTTCACAGTATACACTTACCCCAGGACTTGTTCAGGCACTGGGACCCCGTAAAATAAGATACAGTGCAACAATCACAGTACAATATTTTAACATAGACAAATACCTCAGGCAGTATAACTTGCTGAAACAAGCAGCTCTGATTTATTTAGGGGATATAACAAGGACGGGGAAATCAGGTTAATTAGCTTATCACTTTATTCATCTACCTATGGCTCTGTGACAGGCCTATCCCTACCAGTTACTGTCCCTGGGTACCCAAGCCCTAGTGGCTAGTCCAAACCGTGGCAGCTGGTAGGGCCCTTTCACACGAGAAAAGAAAAATTAGTTTAAACAGTCAGCAGTACAGTGATTCCATTTGGATTTAATGTGGCAATTCAACAGGGAGTGACCCGAATTAGTACTCACGACCTCCAAACAAGATAGGGTCCTTCAACGTCAGCAGGGCTACTCTTGAGCTCCACGAGACTCCTCACACATTTATATGGTAAACAGTCACAGGCAAAAGTTCTTTAATGGCAGCAGGATTCACTTGAGCTGCACAAGCCTCCTCACACATTTATATGGTAAAAAGGAAAGTACTATACCAGGCAGGCTGCTTCTCTATCCCGATCGCAATTACTGCACAATACCCGGGAGAACACACAGCAGATTCAGTTCCTGACAGACCGAGTGCAATTCAGCAATTTCTCCAGTCTTCTACAGGGTGAGCCTGGTTTCTACTCTTCAGATATCCTTTGATTCTCTTCACAGGATGGATTCAGTCCTAACAAGCAGTTACACAAGCTGCAGACCGGAACTCTGGACCTTACACATGTTTCCCCGACTAAAACTGTGCACTGAAGGAGCATAGGGTTTCTTTCTCCTTCACTGCCAGAGCTAAACTGAAACTCCAACAGACAAAACCGGGCACTTCCTTTGAGTTCCTCCCAGTTCTTGGCTGGATTGGCTGTCACTCACAATAGACTGCTCCTGTTGGTCCAAAAAGGCACCGAAGTCTAAATTACATCTCCCAGAGTCACTGCCCATACAATCCTCTTGTGGCTGGCTCAGATTACGAGTCCAAGTTCTGATTCATCCAAGTTAACCCACACTGATTGGTCCTGTTCAGCAGTTCAAAACTAGAATGGGGAACTAGGCAAACACAGTTCTGACTGCAAAGAAAGCAGGTTAGACAAACTGTATTTTCATTATTACTCTAAATGATTTCTGGCAAACAGTTACATCTTTCAGATAGGTTCCCTTTGTACTCCTAGTGACTGCAAAAATGGAGTGAATTGGCAGCAGTTCGAGTGGTACTCAAACAGAGAAACACACAGTCCCCCCCATATAAACTAATTATGTCTGCAAGCAGACAGCTCTTAAAGAGACAGTACCAGAGGCTCTAAAAACACTCACTGATAAATGGCTTAAACGCCAAACACCATTCAGGCTTGGAGCATTCAAGCAAGCTCCTGGAAGTCTTTTGGGAACCCCCATTTGCAGGGGGGTTACATCTATATAGAATATTATAGTATGTTTTGACTTGACGGGGACGCCAAGTTTTTCCAGGAAGGGAAGAGAGTAACCCGTCTACAAATTTGAGGTTTACTATATTGTCTTCCTGGGCTCCTTAATGCCTACTGTCAGGCTGGTGTCCTGTCTCAAGTAGTTTTGCTCATTTGTGTGAGAGTACCCTATTGAGCCTCCATGCCTGTCCCTTTAAAAGAATAGCTAATTTGTGTTAAGAAAGTGGTCTGTCTTGGGTCCAAGTGATTTAGGGCTTGTGACCAGCCAGACAGTGCTCTGATTTGCTCCATTCTGCAGTCACCACTTGTGCAGAAGGAGCCTATATAGGATATGTGCTTATACACAGTTTGTCTGTTGTTATATTAGAAATAGACAAGTTTTTCTAACCTGTTTCCTTGCAGCTTATCTTCTGGATGGGAGACACCATGTTTGGTCTGGGACTTCCAGTATTTGGACCTATCAGACTCCAGGGGCCTAAAATGGATCCTGCCCCAGGGGTCTTGTGGGAAGAAAAACTGTAGTTTTTGTAGTTTTACTGGTGGCATCTAAACTGGTCTGGAGACCAAACTGTGACTGACAGCTCCTCCAGCCAACCAAATGCCTTGATTTACAAGGGAATTCCCCAGTGTGATAAGAGACAGTGAATCAGTTAGAGTTGGAGGGTGAAGTGTGAACAGCTCCAGCTTGCGAGCAGCTGCTCCCAGAAGGAGCGTAGGGGAATCAGCGGGAAGAGGTGCAGCTTGCCTCCTGCCACTGTCTTCTGCATTGAACTGCCAAATTGCAGAAGTCGGACTTGTCAGATTCTTATCTAGAACTGTGGCAGAAGAAAAGAAGGCATTTGTTAGTGCAACTGTCGATTTGGACCGAAGACTTTCCTGAAGTGATCAGTCTAGCTTGTGTGCAGTATAGTATCCAGTGAGAAGAGCACTTGCTATTGAGCGCTCACAAAAAGGGTAACTCAATAGCGGTGCCTCATCAGAGGGCTACTGGATGGGGGAGGCAACTGCAGGTATGGTGAGATTCTGTCACTATATATACATGCACGTGCATGGGGGAGTGAGCATGGTAAATGGGGAGGGAGGATTTGTGTGGTGTGTTGTGGCAATGGGTTTTCGAGCTGCCCAGTGGCATGGTGGGTGGGTCACAGGCTTCAGCTGTGAGGATGCCAGGTTCAGGTCTGGGCACACATACATTTTGTTGCACCCGACCCGAAATTTTTTTGTTTTTTGAATTTGCACCCCCCAACATGCACCCCCCTGGAGATGATAATCCTTTAGTAGGGGAGTGCAGAGGGCTTCACCCCCTGCATAAACATAAAAAATGTAAGTCCCTGGTGCCCTTTGCCATGCGCGGCGGGTGTACATTGGCAAAATTGATTTTCACCAATGTACATTTGCCGTAATGGTGATTGCCTTTATGTGATTGCCGTTATCACATAGAACTATGCAATATATACTCAGGTTGAAAGGTTTGCACAGTAAAGCTGCTGATTTGCAACCGGACCAAATGTGAACTTTTGTTAAAAGTAGTTATTGGTTTAAATGTGCTAAATGTGTTTCATGGGTCGAGATTGGTTTCCCATTAATGAATCTGTTATGCCAGCTGAAGGATTCACCAGCAGAAGACCATGAACTTTTCCAGACTGCTCATCCTGATTGGGCCCTTCCATTTTGGCCTAGACCACTACTCCTGCACCAGAGACTGCTTCAGCGAGAGACCAGTTCAGGGATCCAGCCCTTGCGTAACAACCCAAAGGTTGCGGCCACTTGGAGAAGTCAAGGAGAGGTGTGTCGAGCCAGCCCTGTTTCCCTATGCTCATTGATGAACATCATGAGGTCCTCATTTTGCCTGCACTTCAACAGAAACCTGGTAGCATGAGTACAATCAGGGTAGCTCCCTGCAACAGGGGTTTAAATCATCTGTGGTACCATCTAATTGCTTCATTTTCATTGGGTTTTCAAGTGACTGAACCATCTGGCTCGGATTACAAATAATAATTTTGTCACTGCACATGCTAACTGCCTTTCTTTCCATCAAGAGCCCCAACAACAGCTGCAATGCCAGCCACCCCCGGGCAATGCTTCAGGCATGCCTGTGTTCCACTCTTGGTACTCAGTAGTTGCTAGTCTGATAAACTCAGGTACTGAAGTAATGCAAAATAATCTAACCTGGTTTTAAATACAGTAAAGTAATCATTTTCCTAAATTTCTGCCCCTCCTTTGTTTCATATCCCCCTTCATAAACCAGATTTACTGTTTTGATGTTAACCTGGCTTGTGAGCATATTATTATCCAGTCTAAAGTCATTAAATGTACTGCAAGGGATACTGAAATTGCATGTTGGTATTATTGAAACTGTCTTTTACAGGGGGTTGCATGGCATGGGCCAGAGATCTAGACCCTGCTGGTAAGTGGGCTGAAAGTAAGCATATCATTAATGGTCAAACTGTCTGGTATTTCAATTGCTGAACACTGCAACTATTCAGGTTTTCATAAAGGGTCACTAGGTGGGATTGAGGGTGGCACTATCTTCCCAGAGGACTGTACCTACTGTGATAGTTACCCACATAATTTCTCTGGGTGGATGCACCATGAGTATAACAGCGCCAGGGTTACAGATGGGTAGAAAAAATGGAGAAATCTGATTGGCTGACAGCCCTCGCCAGGTATGTCTTGTATTTAAGAAATACCACTGCAAAAAAAATAAGACCCAGAAACAGTAACCCACCAACCCAAAGATATCCCAATTCCACCCTACAAGCCTTTTTCCAAACTAACCAATATGATCGGTACAGATCCCTGAGTCACATAAAAAACCAAACCCCTGTAAACACAGTTTAATTTGTCAGTCCACCTCTGTAAATCCCACTGCAGTCAAGTGACCCATATTTTTTTTCTCTTCAGAGCATAAGACCATGTGTTAACAACCACCCTCCTCACCATACTCCCCAGTCAGCTATCAGAGTTCATTCCCACCAGAAGACACTCCAACCCCTACAGACAGCCTTGTACTTGCCAGTGTATCTCCTCAAGACAAACTGCTTTTCTACAGCATCAGACAACCACATCTTCACCACCACCCTACTCCCCAATGGGCTGTTCCAATTAATTGCCACTGGCAGATGCATTTAAACAACCACTGTTTAATCTTTGTACTTCCCCACAGTCCCACTACACAGAAATAATTCAAAAACTGATGTTTTCCCTTGACAGCTGTGAAAATTCAAAAGCACGTCCTGAACAGATGTGTCTGTGATCAACCACTGTAGAGCTCAAGATCACTTTCTGCCAGCCTGGCACAAGTTTAAAAGAGCTGCCATTCACTTCAAGACAGTGAGAACAAATGAAACAGTAGAAACAAAAGAAAAAAAAATGTCAGGCTTCATACTGGTACATTTTGACATTTTTTCTTACCCTGAAATCCAACGGCTCCTCACAGAAGACAACAATGACAGCAAAACAGTTCAAACTGACACACATAATAATTAACACAATATGGAGCCTGATATCCGATTGTGGTGAGTAAAAGACACCTCCCCTTCTCTCTCTCAGAACTGGCCAAAATTAAAGGAGAGAACAAGAAAAAAAAAATAAAAAAACAACATGGGTAGTGACAGTCTTCAATGATTGCCTACAACATAAGAATAAAAGCATTGATCTGAAGACTGTCTCAGCAAATGATTTAAATACAACACTTCAGTCATTCTATGCAGAAGTCCACACTGCAGCTGGCTTGGAATACTCAATATCATGTTTTACTGCACTCTGAGCCAGGCTGAACAGACATATAAAGTCTCCAAATGTTGGGAGGGGAATTAACATAATAAATGACCCATCATTCAGCAGCAGCAATAATATATTTGTAGCAGTATTAAAAATATACAGGAAAAGCCAAAAAGACCAAGCAGCACATCATCCTCCCCTGACAGACTCTGACTTACAGAAATTACAAGGATCAGAAGCAATTTCAACTAAGACAGCAGCAGGCAGGTATGGATTGAGATCCAACTAAACTTTACCCACAGACAAAGAGAAGATTGAGGAGGTCTAAAGCCACAATCTTTTCAAGTAAGCAAAGATGAAACTGAATGAAGATACACAACACTGTGCTACAATGAACACACTAAAAACCATAATAACTTCCAAGAACAAAACTTGTGAAAACAGAAGCTACATGTTTGAAATACAGGAAAATCCTGAGTGCCCTGTAAAGGCGTTCCTGAAGTATATATCCAAACTGCCTCCAGACACTCCAGCTCTGTACTGCTACCCCAAAAGGCTGCCGCAACACTTTCTAGACACCATTACCATGTGGCACACAAAAGAGTCAATGGGGATTAACTACCTGTCCAACATGATGCCAAGGTTAAGCGCTGAAGCAGAGCTCTTCAGAAGGTATACTAACCATTCTCTCAGATCAACAGCGTTATAGCTCCTATCACAAGGCGGATCAGAGGTGAGACAAATCATGGCCATAACTGGCCACAAGAATAAAGCCAGCCTCCACAAATATTGTTCCGCAAGTATGCAAACAGAAGAGCATAGAGCAAAATACTTTCAGAAGCCAGGAAAACAGTCACACCATAAACAGTGAAATCAGTCAGTGAAGAAAAACCATGTTGCTCAAATGACCTACAATCACTGCCACCTCTTCAAGCAATGTAGCCCCTGCCAAAGTGCCGCACAAATGACAGAAAGAGGTGCGTTAAGTGACACATATACAGGTTGTTGCTCACCGCTGGATGCCCTGAGCTGTACGTTTTTATTATAACCTGTATTTGCTCCCCACTCAGGTTGACCACAAACACCGCACTGTGGGAAAGTGGGGAGGGTGCAGTTCAAACTTGTTAAGCACAGAAAACACACCACAGACTGCACTCTAGGCTTAGATAGGAAATAAAAAAACTCACTGCAAAGTATTGCTTGCCATGAAGAAATGTTATTCCTGAGCCACCATGTATGTTCATTCATAGCTCAGTCAGTGGGCAGCTGTAGAGGTGAGAGGAGTGCTGTGCTGCTCGCCAACTGGCAGTAGTGCTGGGGGGAGCAGGGTGGTGGGTGATTACCTGAGAGGGTTGGGGGGACCACTAGACTACCAGGGATTGGGTTTTTGTCTATTTGGGGATGGCGATCAGTAACGGGGGGACGGGACCGCGAGATTATGGAAAAAGAATTTATCAATATTGGGTGGGAGATCAGGGACCAAGGAGGGACACTACATTACAGAAAATTACTGTAAACATATCGGGTGGGGTGGCTGCAGTACCTCTGCCAACCACTAGGGTTGCTCAGATTACTACCAAGATTTTGTTGGCAATAATTCGCTCCACACAAAGGCCTTTGCAAAGACCCTTGCATGGAGCAAAACCTTTGTGAATGGGATTGTGGGGATGTGCATGTCTCCTCCCTCTCATTTACATTATGGTCCCCCCATTACTTTGCCTGAGCACAAACCCAGTGTGCGGGAGGAAACTGGGCTTTGTGAATACCAACTCTGGGCAAAACCCAGATTTTTTTCTGGGCAAACTTGGTTTGCGCATGGGCAAAGTTTTGTGAATCTGGCCCAAGTTATTTTATTTTGGGAATGACATGGGGCAGACAAAATGGAGATCAGGTCACATGTCCCAGTACTGTAGTTATCCTGGGAAACCTGCAAGAAAAAACAGTGTGCCAGGTGTGATGGTGTCACTTCTCCCACTAGAGGCAACCAAGCAGCTAGAAAGCAAACATAGTAAAAAAGCTGAGTGATGATGTTGCAAAGTGAGAAGGGACAATTCAGCCTGGCAGATGTAAACACAAACACACAAATGCACTCAACTTGTGTTTTGTATTCATTATTGTTCTCTTGAAAATTTTGTATTTGTACTCTCCCGAGTCATGCCTGAAAATAGTCTTTCTGGCTAGTGCACTTACCCAGTAAACAAAAACTAAATAAATAAATAAATGTTGGTGGGGGAATACTGGAAAGGGCTGTCATTAGAGAGAAAGGTCCCATCCTACTGCACTGAGTGCACACATATGAGAGGTTTTAATCACAACAATCTTTCTCTCTCTGACTTACTGCAAATTTTGAAGAGGACCTGGGGTCCACCTTGGCAAGTGTCCCTATAGGACGGAGGCCCTGCTTCCATAGCTAACTTATCTGGGTGAGGAAAGAATAGTCTTAGTGAATGTTACTTTCAAGTTAGCTGCCAGGTAGATACATTTTTTTATTTTTTATTTATTTGATATATCGGTTTACAACCTTTGACCTAGAGGCTCATTTGCAAAGGTAGCTCGTCACATGTAAGACAGGTGGTATTACAGAACACGGTATAACAACAATTACATTAAGCATGTGTTACAGACATTTGTCACATACATTATTTACAATATTTGGATGTAGATATTTTCAGACATTATTTATAATATTTGGATGACGATATTTACAACATAACAGCAGAAAGACAATAAAAGCTTGAGAAAGCCTCTAAACATAGTAGTCAGTCCTATTCATGGGTTTGGTGTTATTGACGGAGGTTGCAATCCATAATGGACTTTGTCAATTTGGATCAGCATGGGTGAGAGAGTGAAATAGTAGTAGCAGTTACAGGAGCGGATATTGAAGAGGTGGTTGCAAAGAGTGGTTTTGAAGTGGGCGATCTTGGGTGCACTAGTGATGGTGCTTGGGAGTGCATTAAACCATGTGGGGGTCCTGTGGTGGAAAGATCTCTGGGCAAGGGAGGTTTTTATCCCGGTCACTACCAGAGGTGCTTTCTCTGAGTTGCGGGTGAAGATAGTGGGGGTTGCAGGATGAAGAGAGGCAGTGACCCCAGGGGGGGAGAGTCCGAGCAGTATTTTCTTGGACAGTAAGCAGGTCTGGTAGCAGACCCTTTCATCAAAGCTGAGAAGATTGGCAGAGGTATAGAGGGAGCAGGTGTGAGTGAGCCTAGATGCACCAGTTAGGAGCCTGCAGGCCTTGTTTATGGAGGCCTGGATTTTCTGAAGTGCGAAGTTATCTGCTGCCCCATATACAGGGAGCCCATAGTCCACTAGGGACAGTATTGATGAGGTGATGGCAAGCCTAAGGGCGTGGGGGGAAGGCAGTCCCTGTGTCAGTAAAGGAGTCCAATCCAGATGTTTGTTGTGGCAGCAAGGGTGTTTATGTGGTCATGGAAGGTAAGGGCCGAGTTGAGGGTAAGTCCAAGATATTTGTAGTTGGATACCTGCTGAAGGGGGTGCTGGGTGCTGGGGAGGATGCAGAGAGGTGCATTTTTTGCTTTGTTTTGGTGGTGAGAGAAGATCATTGACTTCGTCTTTTTTAAGTTTATGATCAGTGTACTGTCCTTAAACCATGTTTCTGCCTGGGAGAAGGCATGTTGGAGGGAGTCCTGAAGGGGTGTGGGTTTATGATGCAAAGTAAAGAGCACTTCATCATCTGCATATAGTAAGATTTTTGTGGAGCAGGCCTTTGGTAAGGAGTTTAGGTAGAGGGAGAAAAAAAGTGACCCCAGGATAGAGCCCTGGGGCACCCCAGAGCAGATGGGTAGTGTGTCAGATAGGGTTCTGTTAATTTTGATGCATTGTGACAGGCGGAAAGGTAACTGGAGCACCAGGCCAGGGGGCCTGTGGAGAAATCAAGTTGGTGGAGTGAGTCAAGAAGGAGAGGGTGGCAGACTGTGTCAAAGGCCTTGGCTAGGTCTATGAACACAGCTCCTGCAATGGTACCAGTGTCTAGGGAGGAGTGCAGGAAGTTGGTGAATTCTAGGAGAGCTGTGGTGGTGCTATGGCCCAAATGGAAGCCATGTTGCTCTGGGCATAGGATGTTATACTTGGCTAGGTATTCAGTAAGTTGGGTGGCAACCACTTTTTCTAAGGCTTTAGAGAGGGGGGAGAATGGAGATGGGTCGATAGTTATTTGGGGAGGCTTTGTCACCACTTTTATGGATGGGGGTAATGACAGCTGTTTTCCAGGCACTAGGGAATTGCCCTAGGCATAGGGATTTGTTGAGTAGGTCCGTTAGGGGGACTAGGACCTCGTCGAGGACTAGTCGAAGGAGCCTGGCATCTAGGGGGTCATTTATAGGATTATTGCCATTTAGCACTTTTTGTAGGAAAGGGCGAGCTTCGTGGGTGGATATTTTGTGCAGGAGGAAACAAGGACGCTGCACAGTTGGGGTGGGGATTGGGGCACAGGGTCAAAGAAACAGCTAGGGAGAACAGTGCTGAGATCTGAGAAGGTGGTGTTTAGACAGTTTGCTATGGTGAGTGTGTCTGTGGAGGCAGTGCCATTTATGGTGAGCTGGGAGAGAGGTGGGGAGTGAGATTTCCCATTGAGTTCTTTGATGTTATTCCAGAAGATCCTCACAGACCCCCAAGTGGTTGTGAGAGTGGATTGATAGTGGTCTGCTTTGGCCTTATGGATGGCTCAAGTGCATCTATTGCGAGCGGCATTATAGGATTGTCTGTCCACCAACCTGCCCAATTCTGTGGCTTTGTGCCAGGGATTATCCCTGTCTCACAACATTTGGAGTAGGAAGGGGGTTATCCAAGGAGCATGCTGCCTTTTGGTGTGGTATTTGGTGAGTGGAGCATAGAGGTCACAGGCCTTGGTGAAGGCCTGTGTAAACAGGTTGAGTGCAATGTCGACGCTGGGGGCTATATTAATGGGGGATCAATCTATCTGGGTGAGCAGCTGTTTAAGTTTTATTAACCCTCCTGGGTGGAGGTGCCTTTGGAAGGTTGTTTGGGCTATGGGTTTGGGTGTGGAAGAGGTCCATTGGAATAGGATGGGTGAGTGGTCACTTAGGGAGTCAGGAAGTACTTGTATATCCTGGATTTTGTAGGGGCAGTTAGAGATAATGATATCCAGGAGAGTGTGGGTACCAGTAGATGGGTGAAGTCTAGTGAGTTGGGTAACTAATTGGACCATGTCAAGGGCCGAGAATGAGTCCTTTGTTGGTGCAGCTGAGGGGCCAAGCCAGTTGATATTGAGGTCCCCTACTAGTGTCTGCTCTGCATTGTGTGGTAGGGAAGAGAGGTATTCGGTGAGGGATGTGATGGCAGTCTTTTGGTTCTTAGGGGGTATGTAGGCAACTGTAAGGTATAGTGGGCCCCTGGAGGGGTCAGGGGTGATTTTTAGGATGAGGGCTTGTGCTCCGTTTATGAGTTTGGGGGGTGGGAGCATGTGACCAATAATTTTGTTATTGATATAGAATGCACAGCCACCCCCATGCTTTCCTACCCTGTCTTCCCGATATAGGGTGTATCCGGGGAGTGAGACAAAGGTGTCAGGAGTAGATTTGGAGAGCCAGGTCTCCACTAGGGTATTGATGTCTGGTTGGTGAAAGGTTGCCCAACATTGAAGCGTTGCAGATTTCTTTGGCAGGCTGCGTATATTCATAGAGGCAACGTGGAGTCCAGAGGGTCTGGTAGGTGGAGTGGTTGGGGCAGGGCCTGGATTAGGGTGGATATTACCAGAGAGGAGTAGTAGGATGACTAAGGCTCTAACCATAGGGTAGCAGGTTGTTAAAATTGTGGGAGTACGCTTAGAGGGGGAAGGATGTAGTGGAGCAGGGGATGGGCAGGGTTTGGAGGGATTGGTGGACGCAGAAGGGGTGGAGCCGGGGGGCCTGAGTGGGTGCTGGGGTTGGGACTGCCGGTGGGAGGTGGATGCAGGGGTCCAGTGTGTGATGACAAGGTAGGGGGGTATGGCCAGATCTGGAGAGATGCAACAGTGCAGTCCACAAGAGGCATAGGGTGAGGTTTGGCTGGTGGGAGGTGAACCCCAGGGTGGTTATGAGGATGAGGCACATATGGTGGAAGTGAGCAGACATGGTGCCTAGATAGTTTTGGGGGAAGAACAAAGAGGTCGTGGGGGGAGCCAGAAAAGCTGTAAGAGCTTTGAGATATGCCACGATACAGTAGCTTGAAAAGATAGCCAGATATGGTGGCTGAGTGGCAGAGCTGCTGACTCTGGTAAAAACAACCAAATAGCACACTCAAAACCTTTGCATAGCTCAAAATGAAATTCACATTTCTGGAGAAGAGTGCTGCTGGTGTGTGGCATCCAGTGCACCCCCCCAAAAAAAAAAACATGGCATATATTCAACATTCAAACATTTTAACTGCCTAATGGCTTTTCTTACTTTAAGCTCCATGTGAAAAAGGGGTTCCTCTTAGTTTTCAGATTGGAATTCCAAAGTGAGCAAGCTATACCACCCTTTCACGGTGGGACCCTTTCGGTATAGTCCTACACTAGCTTCTCAGCTCTGAAATGCCTGTAGTGGCTACTTATAAATATAGAGTGTTGCCTAAATTGGCTTAAATCACATGGCCTTATTGGTCAAATAACTGTCTGATCGGCCATATTTTATGAGCATTGCAAAGTAAATTTCTCACTCCCTGATCAACACATGGATCTTAAACAATGTTTTTAATTTCCAAAGGAATTTCCTTCTTGTAAATTTAGGTGCTCTTAAACAGACTCTCAGCCACTGTCTAGCAAAGAATCCATTACAGGGAACTCTTAAGATTCATGCAGTTCAACCAGGTACTGTTAGATATCAAAAACGTTGTTGTTTTTGTGATGGGTGTCAGCAAATGATACCATGTGTGGTAACAGTGAGTACATCACTAAATGGAATCACAGGCAGTTGTGTATGGTGAATTCACAAGTGGAATCAGAAAAGTACAGTTACACAAGAATTTACCGTAACAGTAGGTCTTCAAGAGAGGCTCTTGCAGTAGGTAATCACCTTGAGGACTGCACCCCCTGACATCAGGACCACACAGAAACTTTAGCCAGCAGTGTCTAGCAGGGAACCACCCACCTAATGACACGTGGCCATCAGCGTGACCCTATATAGTGGGTTATCCCCATGCCTGCCTTCCAGTTCTCATGCCTGAGACCTCAGAAGAGGCACAACAGGAGAATGGACAAAAGCCTCCTGGAGCCTAGAATGAGCCCATGAAGAAAGAGCAGAAAACTAAAGATATTAGGGGGATGAAGGGAGGGAAAAAGGTTACCTACTGCAAGAGCATCTCTTGATGACCTATTGTTATGGTAAGTTCTTATATAACTATACTATCTTACTTTGAGAGGGCTCTTGCAGTAGGTAATCACCTTGAGCACCGAGTCCCAAGTACTGTGAAGTATAAGAAACTGAAACACGGGAGGCAGGAAAAAAGGATCTGCTGAGGGCAAAGCAATCAGGACAGAAGACCCAGAAGTACTGCTAGGCCAAAATCTGCCCTGCGTCTAGAAGCAATGTCCAGACTGTAATGCTTTGTGAAAGTGTGGACTGAACTCCAGGTAGCCACAGCACAAATGTCAATGGCTGACACATTCCTGAAACAAGCCATAGAGGCAGCCATACTCCTGATGGAATACCCATTAACCTCCCCTGGGAGGGTCTTACCATACTTCTAGTAACAGAAAATAATGCAGTTTGCCAGCCATTTTGATAAACATTGTTTGGAAACTGCCACACCTTCTCTTTTGGGTGCAAAGGAAACAAAAAGCTGATCCGACTTTCAGACACACTTTGTCCTGTTAGTGTCATAATGCAAGATTCTATGAACATCTAAAGTACGGAGGATTGCTTCTCCCCGATTAGAATGCTTGGGGTAATACACAGGAAGTTACTTCGACTTGTTCAATGTAATCTCAGAAACCACCTTGTGTAAAAACTTAGGGCTAGTACGAAGAGCCACCCGGTCTCTATGAAAAATTAAATAAGGTCCTTTACATATCAACACATCAGGGCCTAAAGCTCAGAAATCCTTTGAGCTGAAATAACTGCAATTAAAAACAGCACTTTCCAAGACAAATAGAGCATGTTAAAAGAACCAGCTGGATCAAAGAAAGGCAAGGTCAATTTCTCCAAGACAAAATTCAAATCCCAAGGTGGCACAGGACTGCGCACCAGTGGCCTGAGATGCAGAATCACATTCAAAAAGGTTTTGGAAACTTCCAGCTGTGCTACCATCTTGCCATCCAGAAGGATATCGTGGGCAGAGATAGTTGATAAACTGACCTTCAGTGAAGAGTTCCATAGGCCCAAATCATAGAAGTGCAGGCGGTACTCCATAATTGATAGAGCAGGGCATGAGAATGGGTCCCAACCCTTCATGGTGGCCCAAACAGAAAAACGTTTCAACTTCATGGCATAAGTGGTCCTCGTAGATGGTTTTCTGGCCTCTGCCAGGACTTGTGCTACTCTGGAGGATACTCCAAAGCATGATGCAACTATGTCTTGAGGTGCCATGCATGAAGATGAAGAGACTTCAGCCCTGGGTGGACTAGCATGCCCTCCACCTGGGTCAGGAGGTCATTGCAGAGGAGTAGGGGAACTGGAGATTCCACTGCTAGCTGCTAGAGGAGCAGAAGCCAAACATGATGATGAACTGGAAAGGGATGGAAGATATACAGGAACCTCCCTGTCCAGCAAAGAGATAGCATATCTTACCAGAAAACACCATGCCCTGGAGTGGGTGAGAAAAATGTGGGTAGTTTTGTGTTGTATGGGGAGGTGAACAGATCCAGTTCCAGTCTGCCCCATAGGTTGAATATGTGGTTGATCACCTCTTGCTCTAGCTTCCACCCATAGACTCTTACACTGGTGCAGCTGAGACTGTCCGCTAGGATGTTTTACATGCCTGACACATGCACAGCTGTGAGGTGAATTTGATGTAGAACAGCCCAATTCTACACTCGCATCACCTCCCTGCATAGGGGATACAACTGGGTGCCTCCTTGCTTGTTGAGATACCAGACCACGCACATATTGTCTGACTGGACTAACAGGGTGCCCTGGAGAAGCAGGTGTTGAAAGGCTTAAAGAGAGGACAGCACTGCTCTCATTTCTAACATGTTGCTGTGTAGAGAAAGCTCCACCTGGGACCACCTCCCCTGAGTTTTGTGGTCCCCCAGATGTGCGCCCCAACCCAACCCTGACACATCTGTAGTCAGAGTCTGGGAGGGGGGAGGGGGATGAAAGAGAACCCCCCCTCGGTGAGATTGGAAAGACTCTGCCACTTTATGAGATCCCTCTGCATGGAACTGGAGACCATAACCAACTGGTCTAGGTCACCCAACCACTGGTCCCATGGTGCCCTGAGCATCCACTGCAAAATACATATGTGGAACTTGGCAAGAGGCTCCATGGAGATGGCCGCTGCCATGAGGCCTAACAGTCAAAGTATTGACCTGGCTGAGACTCTCCTGCTAGAGACCACCATGCGTGCCTGTTTCTGCAAGGTTTCTGCCCTGTCGGGGGAAGGAAAGACAGACCCTGAGCTGTGTCCAACACCGCCCCAATGAAATGCAGGTGTTGGGAAGGGACAAGCTGGTACTTTGGAAAGTTTATCGTGATACACACTTGACACAAAAGGTCCAGGGTTGCAGAAAGGGAAAGCTCCAACTGTTCCCTCAACGGGGCTAACAGAAGCCAGTCATCAAGGTAAGGGAACACACAGTGGCCCTGACACCTCAGGGCCTCCACCACTACTGCTAGGCACTTTGTGAAGACTCGAAATGCTGAAGACAGGCTGAAAGGTAAGGACTTGAACTGGTAGTGTTCCTCTTGAAAGGAGAACTGGAGGAAGCGACAGTGGGCCCAGAAGATGGGGATATGCAGGTAAACATCCTGCATGTCCTGGACACAGAGAAATTGACCCTTGTGCAGGACAGGGAGTAGACATGGGAGGGTCAGCATCTGAAACCTCTTGTACTCTATGTACAGGTTCAGAGTGCTAAGGTCCAAAATGGGATGCAGATCCCCCATCTTTTTCTGGACCAGGAAGAAGTGGGAGTAATACCCATCTCCTTCCTGTTGCACGGTAACAAACTCTATTGCATTCTTTTGTAACAGAGGCTGAATTTCCTCCTGAAGAGGAATGTGTGCCTTCAGATAGTGTGACTGGGCTGGAGGACTGTCTGGAGGTTTCCACAAACTCCAGTGTGTGGCTTTGCTCCATGAACTGAAGGATCCAAGAATCAGTTGCCACAGCCTGCCACCCTAGCAGATGACAAGCAAATCTTCCATGCATTGGTTCCTCTGACAGGTCTAGAGGAGGAGAAGGGGCTGATAGTGAGTCATGCGAGGGAGATGGGGTTGGGGAAAGCTGCACCCAAAGCTCCCTGGGACTTAGCTGGAGGGGTGGCTGAGGCTTGCTGTGCCTGACATTTGGTCTGACATAAGGCAGTTTGCATCTGCTTCAGCTGCCTCTTCCATTGCTGGTGAAAAGTCTTTTTTGCCTGAAATTTTGGGCAGTACATGGTTTGTACTGACTGAAGGGCATTGCCTTCATCCTGTTGGGATGTTATGATATTCTGCACATCGCCCCCATACAGGACAGATCCCCTAAAGGAAGCATCCTGTATGACTGACTGAATGTCCAGGGCTAGACTGTAAACCCTCAACCAGGAAGAGCACTAGAGACTGACTGCTGTGGCAGCCCCTCAGGCCGATGAATCAACAATATCATAGGTGGCCCAAAGGGAATATCTGCAGCCCACCTTAGCAGAGTGAATCGAATCCGCCAATATAGATTTTGACTCAGAATCCAGGAGGGCTTCAATGGCCAGTTCTAACTGGGCAATAAGAGATTTTTGATAGACCAACATGTGGCCTATGTAGTTCAGGGCCCTCATAGCCATTGTGGAGGAAGAATAAAACCTCCTCCCAAACTGGTCCAACTGACTGAACTCTTTGTCTGGAGGGAATGTATTCATATGGAGGGTCTTAGATGACCTATCATGAGCCTCCACAATGATGAAAGTCTGCTTTAGGGTGCATGCTGAGGTGATCCTTTCCTTCAGTGGTGCGATAGGTGCAGTTAGCCTTCTTAGCTACCACAGGGATAGAGGACAGTATCATCCATATCATTGTGGCCAAATCCTCGTGAGGCACTGACGCCTGAATATCTAGGTGCTCCACGAGGTGCTACCTCTTAGGGTCCTGCTCATCCAATTTCCAATTGAAGACCTCTGCAATTTTCCACAAGAGGTCTGCGAAGGAAGGATCCTCGGGGGGAGACTTAAGGGAATCTTTGGGTTGTGGTTCCTCTATATGTGGGGTTAGGAACCTCAACTCCACCAAGGAGTAAGTGTCTGAATCCAAATCCTGGTCAGAATCTGAAGATCCAGAATCTGAGCAAGGCACATCCCTTGGGCCTGGCATTGGCTTCTCAAGAGGATGGGCCAATGTCAGATCCTTTGAAGGGACCAGCATCAGCTGAGGAGGAGGAACCAGAGCTGGCCTCTCAGGCTGTGCATCTGAGCTCCTCTGAGACTCCCTGTGAGGCGGATGACTGCCTAGCTCTGAAACCAGCTGCGCCTTGGTCTCTGACCACCATGACTGCAGGATTGCCCTAAAATACACACAGGTCTGGGTCAGGGGCTGTAGTGGCAGAGGTGGCTGATACACTTGGGGTAGCCCACGGCAAAGCCTGGTTCTGGGAACCCTGGCGCATGGTATTGCGTTGAGTGGTAACCTGGTGGAGGGTAAGCAGATGTGTACCCTGGTGCATGGAACCCAGATGGTAGAAAACCCAGGGGGTTATATGCTGGTGCCTGCAGATAACCTGGCTGCTGGAACCCAGACATGGGGCCCAATGGGGGGGTACCCTGATGGCAGGCCTGACTGAGGGCCTGATCGGACCCGACCTGATGGAGGGGCTGCAGGAGGGTCTGAAGGAGATCAGCCTAATGGAGGACCTGGTGCTGCTCTGGGACCTGACAGAAGACCCTGTGGGATACCAGACCCTGAAGGTCCCATTAGGGTCAGATCCTGTGGGAGTAGCAACACAGGAGGGGAAGACTCCCAATGGAGAAAGAGATGAATGGGTGTCATCAGGGACTGTGCCAGCCTCTAGCCCCAAATCAGGAGGTGAGCCTTGTGACCCTCAGACAGCTGGTTCTGATTAATCTATGCTTTTTGTAATATAAAAATGTGTTATTGAATGTTTCTCATGAGAGATGCTGAGAGTCTATAGAATGACAACCCCCGTCCTGGATTTTAGATACAAGGTGTTACCTGGAAGGCCAGGAGATAATTACAGGCTAGAAGAGACTTAACATTTAGGATATCCTGTTTAGGTGACTAACTGCAGCTTGCCAACTGCCAAGATAGATCATAAACTTTTATAACATGTAGAGGAAGAAGAGCAGGTCATGACGCTTTAGTGCGAAGTCATAAAAGATGCTTTGATGTCCTGGAAAGGGGACACTGCTCATAGATCAAAGAAGGGCATTTGAAAAAAAAATGAGTTTTGCAGAATTTTAATTTACCTTCTGAAAAAGACATCCTGTTTTGCATAGATATTTTTTTTTTATATTCTGACAGGAAGGAGCAAGATGACCTCATGCAAAGAGATTGGCAAAGCCAGTTTTTAAACAGTATTCTGTTTTCCATTTTGACACAAATGTTTGGATTCAAATAGAAACATCTACAGCACTGTGAGATAAGAATATTCCTTAGAAAAGACAATTCTAAGAGTACTGTGGTAGGAGATTTTGTCTGCACTTTTAACCTGTTTTAAGTGATTTGTATGTTTTGTGATATATGGTTCTGTATTTACACTTTACATTTTTATCTATTTTTAAGTAAACTCATTTTTTTAATAGACTATTTGTGTCTTCCAAGTCCTTCTGTTTTTGCCTGTGATGCGTGGATGGTTAAGAATGTGACAACACTGTGTATGAGCTTATATGGTAATACCAAACTGGGAAAAGGTAAGAGTAATCTGCTGTCTTTATTAGAGTTTTTAAGGGTTCATTTTGTACACCTGATTAAGTGCCCATAGGCAAAAGATATCTGCCCCCCTGAAGCACAGAATTATCTGAGCCTGTACATTGGGTACACTAGCAGGAGGTTCACAGATTGAATCCCTCCAGAACTGAGACCAAAGGTTGATTCAAACCCACAAAACAGACAGGAGGATTGCCCTGTTTCTGTTAACTGTTCACAAGACTGCGCTAGGAGGTTGGCACTGTGGGAGCAGACAACCTGACCTGCTGAGTGGGTTTGTGACAGATTGGTTGGCAGCAGTGTGAAAAATTATGGTATTACAAGCTCTGATTGTTCAGTGTGTCAGCTTGAGACCATCAGCTCACTTGCAAAGAAAGAAAAAGGCAGTAAATATTTTTAAAAAGGAGAGAACTATATCACTTGGCATACAGTCAAGTTCAAACCCATTTTATTTATTTTTTTCTAAAGTGCAAGTCAGAGTAGCCATAGTTAGGGCAGAAGATGGCTTCCAACTACAGCAGGCACATGTAGACTACTTAAAACAGTTGTGTGGGGACAGAGGAGTCCCGTTTGAGGTGAAAGCCAGCAAACAGAACCTCGTAGATGCCGTGATGGTAGCAGATACCCAGAGCACTGAGTCACAGACAGTGACTGTAAGGGACCAAACCTTGAATGTGGCAGGGCTAGTGGCCAGTGCAGTGTCCAGATCTGATGAGGAGGGCAAAAGGGCTACTGCCAGCAAAGGGCCACAGCATCAGTGGAAGGTCAACAGTATCCTGGATCCAGAAGTGCTCAGGCTGCAAACTGAATTGCGCAGAATGGAGCTGGAGTTCCAGAGAGAAGAGAAGCATGAACAGCGAGCTGCAGAGTAGAAAAGGGAGCAAGAACGCTGAGAGGCAGAGGGGAAGAGGGAGCAAGAACGCTGAGAGGCAGAGTGAGAACACCGAGAGGCAGAATGGGAACAGCGGGAGGCAGACCGTGAGGAGTGTGAGTGGGAGAGGCAACACGAACTGGAGAAGCTACGACTCCAATCACCAGCACCAGAGCAGGTGAGTGGCTTGGGTTTAACTGGGACTGCAGGACTGAGTTACAAATTGAACTCCAAATTGATAGCCGAGTTTAAAGAGGGGAAGGATATGGATGCCTTTTTAAATTCTTTGGAAAAAGTTTGTATTCAGACTAAAATTCCTAGAGAGTCCTGAAGCTTCCAGCTATCCTTGCTACTTACCAGGAAAGCTTAGGATGCATTGGGTCAAATGGACAATGAGGACAGTGATGATTACAGTAAACTTAAAGCTGCACTGTTAAAAAAGTTTGAATTAATTTCTGAATCATACAGAGCTAAATTCTGTAAGCTCAGGAGAAGCCCTGACATGAGCTACGAGGAGCTAGCCACGAAACAACGTCAGTTTTTAAAACATTGGTGGGAAGGAATTGATGCAAACTCTGTTGATAAAATTGAAAATGTGATTTTGTTAGAACAGTTTTATTGGGCATGCCCAGCAGAGCTGAAAACTTGGCTGGAGGATCAAGGTCCCAAAATAGTGCAAGAGGCTGCTGAACTCTCAGACCTCTATGCCAAGAGCAGATCTGCTCTGAAAGTGAATGGGGTGGGTGTGGCAGTGCAGAAAGGGAAAAGCGCATCTTCAAGGCAGCTAAAACTCTTCCTGCCTCAACCAAAACCAGTTAGCCCCAGGTTTCAGAGAAAAGATTTCTCTGAGAAAAGAAATGAATGTTGGTTGGGTAAAGAAATTGGGCATATTGCCAGACAGTGTCCCAAAAAGGTGAGCAGTACACAAGAGGGTGCTAAGAAGGAAGTGGGTTGTTTGTGTGTCCCTGGGAGCATGCCAGTGAACATGAGGGAACACATGCACCCAGTCATGGTAAATGGTGTACAGATGCAAGGGTTAAGGGACACAGAGGCATCCTTGACCTTGGTAAAGGGGGACCTAGTAGAGCCTGGTCAGCTTATACCATATAAATATGTCACTGTCCAGGATTTTACTGGTGAAGAGAAAACATTGCCACTGGCTAGTGTTCTCCTAGACTGGGGTGAAACTGGGGGAATTGTGCAACAGGTG
This sequence comes from Neoceratodus forsteri, assembly GCA_016271365.2. Taxonomy (NCBI): domain Eukaryota; kingdom Metazoa; phylum Chordata; order Ceratodontiformes; family Ceratodontidae; genus Neoceratodus; species Neoceratodus forsteri. The sequence goes on from CM028133.1 coordinate 999,894,862, forward strand.
GCTGTAGCCAAAACCTAGCAGTGGATGTGATCCTGGGCAACAATCTCAAACAGGGGATGGTACGTGCAGTTACCCGTAACCAAGAGGCAAGGGGAAATTGTAGTTCCCTGAACCCCACAGAAGCCACTGTGGAAACCTCTGAGAGGCTGGTTCCCCAGCCTGTGTCTCCAGATGGGGAGACTAATAAAAAGGGGGTAGAAATGTCCCCAGTAGCAAGTAACCACACAGCTACAGAGGGCTACTCTGAAGAGGAAGGGGTGACCCATTGTCAGAGGGTTGAGATTGACAGTGATCCTGAGTGCCCTGATGCTAGTGCTAGGGACCATAGTTTAGCGACTGAAGGGAACCTGCCCCATGCCTTGGGAATGTGTGAGGGGTTTGCAGCTGCTCAGAGAAGTGACCCTAGTCTAGAGAAGCTGAGGGCTTGGGCAGACTTCGACGGTGCATAGGGAGGTGATGGCAGACAAAGTTTATTGGGAAAATGGACTTATGTATACTCAGGCTGTGCCGACAGAGGGAGGGATGCTAGGCTGGCAGCTTGTCGTTCCCCAGGGGTATCATGAGCAGTTGCTCAAGATTGCACATAATATTCCCTTGTCTGGTCATCTGGGAATCAAACGCACTACACAGTGGTTGGCCCATAATTTCTACTGGCCCAACTTCACCCAGCAGGTGAAGGAGTATTGCAGGTTTTGTCACCAGTGCCAAGAAATAGGGAAGGCGGGCAAGAAAACCCAAGCCTTCCAGATTCCATTGCCCATAGTGGAGGAGCCATTCCAGAGGGCAAGAATGGATATTGTGGGGCCTTTAACTACCCCCAGCTCCTCAGGGAAGGGATTCATCCTGAGTGTGGTGGATTATGCCACCCAGTACCCAGAGGCAGTAGCCCTATCCTCACTGAGGACAGTCAAAGTGGCAGATGCCTTACTTGGGATTTCTCCCGTGTTGGGTTTCCGCAGGAGGTTATCACCGATTGAGGGGGTTCCTTCATGTCGGACACGATGAAATGTTTATGGGAGAAATGTGGGGTGGTGCAGAGATGCATGACACCATATCACCTACAAGCCAATGGTCTTGTAGAACAATTCAGTGGTACCCTAAAGTCAATGATCAGGGCATTTGCTGAACAGCATGGGAGGCACTGGGAGACATACCTTCCCCACCTGTTTGCATACAGGGAGGTGCCCCAAGAGTTGACAGGATTTTCCCCCTTCGAACTCTTATATGGATGCCAGGTATGTGGGCCCCTAGACTTGATCTGGGAGGACTGGGAAGGCAAGCACACCACCTAGGGAATTCCCATAGTTGATTACATCCTTAGGTTTAGGGAAAGGCTGAAGGAGCTTATGGGGACAGCCCAGAGCAACCAGGCAGCTGTCCAACAGAAACAAAAATTGTGGTATGACCACAGAGCCAGAGCTCGCTCGTACATGGTGGGTCAGGAAGTCATGGTCCTTATTCCAGTCTGGAAAAACAAGCTGCAGGCTGAGTGGGCAGGACCGTACAAAGTGGTTAGGAAGGTAAATGATATGAACTACATTATAGAGGTCCTGACAGAGCACAGACAGAAAGGATGTAATATGTCAACATGATGAAGCCATATGCAAATAGGCCTGACATGGTGTTTGCAGTGTATAGTCCTGGGGAGGGGACAGACGAAGGAGGCCCCCTTCTGGACTTGCTGGAAGAAAGTAAGCAGGAGTCCACTGTGGAGGCCATTAAATTGTCTCCCCAGCTGACCCCGGACCAGATCAAGAAAGTAAGGGAGGTTTTAGCAGGCTTTGCCCCATTGTTTAGCGTCAAGCCTGGACTAACCACCTTAGCAACTCACGATGTGCAGACAGGAACACAGACAACCATACGGAGGACAGCATATCGGGTGTCAGAGGCTGTCCACAAGGACATTTGGAGATAAGTGGATGAGAACCTGGATTTAGGGGTAATCCAGAGATCCCACATCCCCTAGGCCTCACCCATAGTCCTTGTGCCCAACCCAGATGGCTCAAATCATTTCTGTGTGGACTATAATTGACTGAATGCAGTCACAAAGTCAGACGCCCACCTGATGCCCCAGACGGATGAACTCCTGGTCAAGTTAGGAGGGGCGACCTACCTTATGACCATTGACCTGACAAAGGGGTATTGGCAGGTAGAGTTGACAGACAGAGCTAGGGAGACATTGTCCTTCATCACTCCGATAGGTTTTATTTGAATTTAAAGTAATGCCTTTTGGAATGAAGAACGCCCCAGCCACTTTCCAAAGGTTGGTGAACCAGTTGTTAAATAGTGCTGAGGAGTATGCCATGGCATACCTGGATGACATTGCCATCTTTAGCACTAGCTGGGAGGAACACCTATTCCACCTTAGGGAAGTGCTGGGCAGGATACAGAGGGCCAGGCTCACTGTCAAAGCCGAGAAGTTACAGGTGGCCATGGGAGAAGTGGCATACCTCGGGCATGTGGTAGGCCGGGGACAGCTCTGTCCTAGCCAAATAAAAATAGAGGTAATCCAGGTGTAGCTCAGACCAGAAATGCAGAAGCAGGTCTGGAGTTTTCTTGGAACAGCAGGGTACTATAGAAAATTTGTACCCAATTACAGTGCCCTGGCTGCTCCCCTATCTGACCTGGCAAAGAAAAGGATGCCAAAGAAAATTACCTGGGGCCCAGCCTGTGAGAAAGCCTTTTCCAAACTAAAGGAGTCACTGTGCAGTGCTCCTGTTTTGACAAGTCCTGACTATAGCAAACCCTTTATAGTTCAGACTGATGCCTCAGTTGTGGGTATTGGGGCAGTACTGAGTCAGACATTCAGCCAAGGGTGAGATCACCCAGTAGTGTACCTGAGTAGGACATTACTTCCCGGGGAGCAGACATAATGTAATGTGGAAAAAGAATGTGCTGCCATAGTGTGGGCCCTAAAGAAGTTGGAGCCATACTTACATGGGCAGCATTTTGTGGTGCAGACTGACCACAACCCTCATCATTTGGCTGATGCAGATGGAAAAAAACAATGGTCGAGTCTTGCTTTGCAAGGGTATGATATGACAATTCTACATAGGGCTTGAGCCAAAAATCAGAACTCCGATGGGCTGTCTCGTGTGTACGAGGTGTGAACTGATTTGGGAAGCTCATCCCATGCAGGGGATAGAGCCCCCGAATTCAGTCTAGGTGGGGAGGAATTGTGACCCTCAGACAGCTGGTTCTGATTAATCTATCCTTTTTGTAATATAAAAATGTGTTATTGAATGTCTGTCATGAGAGATGCTGACAGTCTGTGAAATTACACCCCACTCCCAGATTTTAGATACAAGGTGTTATCTGGAAGGCCAGGAGATAATTACAGGCTAGAAGAGACTTAACATTTAGGATAACCTGTTTAGCTGACTAATTGCAGCTTGCCAGATAGATCATAAACTTTTTTAATGTGTAGAAGAAGAAGAGCAGGTTATGATGCTTTAGTGTGAAGTCATAAAAGATGCTTTGATGTCCTAGAAAGGGGAAGTTGCTCATAGATTAAAGAAAGGCATTAGAAAAAAAAAATGAGTTTTGCAGAATTTTAATTTACCTTCTGAAAAAGACATCCTGTTTTGCATATATATATTTTTTTATATTCTGACAGGGAGGAGCCTGGTGACTTCACACAAAGAGGTTTGCAAAGCCAGTTTTTAAACAGTATTCTGTTTTCCATTTTGACACAAATATTTGGACTCAAATAGAAACATCTACAACACTGTGAGATAAGAATATTCCTTGGAAAAGACAATTATAAGGGTACTGTGGTAGGAGATTTTGTCTGCACTTTTAACCTGTTTTGTTTGAGATTTGTATGTTTTGTGATATATGGTTCTGTATTTACACTTTACATTTTTATCTGTTTTTAAGTAAACTCATTTTTTTAATAGACTATTTGTGTCTTCCAAATCCTTCTGTTTTTGCCTGTGATGCATGGATGGTTAAGAGTGTGACAACACTGTGCATGAGCTTATATGGTAATACCAAATTGGGAAAAGGTAAGAGTAATCTGCTGTCTTTATTAGAGTTTTTAAGGGTTCATTTTGTACACCTGGTTAGGTAGCCATAGGTGAAAGATATCTGGCCCCCCGAAGAACAGAATTATCTGAGCCTGTACATTGGGTACACTAGCAAGAGGTTCACAGTTTGAATCCCTCCAGAACTGAGATCAAAGGTTGATTCAAACCCACAAAACAGACAGGAGGATTACCCTGTTTCTGTAAACTGTTCACAAGACTGCGCTCGGAGGTTGGCACTGTGGGAGCAGAGGGCCCGACCTGCTGAGTGGGTTTGCGACAAGCCTGAGGAGCAGTCACCTGGGGGAAAACCCTCTTCCCCAATGTCTCTAAGAATGGGTGATGGAGGCTGGTCCACATCCCATGGAAAGAGGAGAACCCGTTGGGGGGAACCCTCTGGAGGAGGCTAGGGAACAATAGAGACATTGGAGGAACTGACGTCAGACTTATCAGCTAACTTGACCATGCAAACGTCGGGCTTGCTGATGTTCAGTTATCGGACAAACCTGAGTGGGCTCCAGAAAGTCTGGAGCCCAAAGCAGCAGCCTAAGCCTGGAATTCATTGGACAAGCCAATGGATGACTTAGTGGTTCGTTTCTACTTGACAGACCCTCGGCAGAGATGGGTCTGAAAGCAGCCAAGGTCTCAGCTGAAGCCAAGGAGCTCATAGCCAATAGAACCAGTGGTGGCAGGAGCTTGAGGACTGCTCCTGGGGCAGGCAGGCTAGACTTATTACACTTGGGTTATGTCCCCTATCATCCTACCTACACCTCACATTCACCTCACACTGTAGTCCTGGTCTATTGTACTGTGATACTGCTATTTTGCACTTATATATAGATATGAGTGCTAGGAATATGCTTTGCTGCTAAGATATGCTAATACTGTCAAGCATGATATATTATACCTCACTATAATACATTTATCTAGATTAGTTTGTCTTTTATAGATATTCCATATATTATCTAATCACTGATAAGATGACTCAGAGGGATCATCAGTGGTTATTGTATAGTTATATTCTCATATAATTATATGTAGTGTATTTTACACTCAGATATGCCATGTAATAGGCCTGTCAGCAGTTCTTTGTCTCTAAGCAAGCTAACAGAGACAGAAGGCTTTTGTTATATCTTTATGTTTTATAACTGGTGTAAGCAAGAAATGCTGCATGTCATTTGAACTTGTCAGCATTTCTTTTGTCTAAGGTATAATGCTAATGGAAGCATATTCTGTCTCATATGATACTCATTAGTAATTCTGCCTCCTAAGCCATTATCCAATACAGAATTACTTAGGACCAAAACATACTGTTTCTTACGTCTGTAACTATGTTGTAATCTCTTGCTATGCTGTTATCTGTAGTATTTAGCTGTCTGCAACCCACTGTAGTGCTCTCGAAACACTACTGTAACTTCTCTAGAAGAGCAGAGAGCTGGAGCATGGAGACAGATAGAACAAGATCTTAGAGATCCTAAGAGCTACAATTCTGGAGATTATGTACATTTTTCAGGAATGGTGAGAAACCCATCTCCCTTGCGATTTTCTCTGTTACATGCTTGGCGTAAGTAGCATAATAAACTTTATTAGTACTCCTTGCTTGTTTACAAATGTTTCTTGGCAGACTCCGAGACACGAGAATCTGTATTATTATTATTTTTATTGTTTACCCTACACACCAAGAGTGTTTAGACAACATAATGGCAACCAAATGAAGTCTGGATGTTTTTGCCAAGTTTCATTGTAATTTCCCCTGTAAATTAAAACACTGGGTGAGAGATCCCCAGTAAAAACAAGCTGAAAGTGTCTAATGTTTAACATTTTTCAGTCAGTTGTGTGTTCCACTGTGCAGACAAAACAATCTCTTGGCAGATATTCAATTTCTGTGTAATGAGTTGTTTTATTTTTGATTTTTTTCTGTTCTTTCTCTGTGGGAACACAGCTATAAAGGATCCGAAACAAACAGTTAGCCAGCTTTCTTGTGCATTTAAATCCTGATGGTATTTACTCATCTAGGTGTCCATGTACGCCAAAGGCTGTTTGTGTGCTTTCATGAATTTTGGTTGCAAACAAAGTTTTTTGAGCCACAGACAGGTAAGGGTTTCTTATCTTAAGACATGTCTAAATATATCAGTACTGAGTTGAGGCTGGATGCCTTAACTAGCCAAACTGCTAACAGTAGTTGGCTTGGTTTTGCTAAAGTAGCAGAATCCAATGGTAGTCTCTTAACGGACATCATTACCCATTATCGAGAATTGAAAAATGGTACCAACGATCCTGAAGGATTATTAATTGCAATGTTGTTTAATTGTTTTGATGCTGTTCTAAATAAGATATCTGTTTTGGAAAGTGAGTATGATGCTTGCAAAATGGAGAATTCTGCCTACAAGCAGGAGATTAGTCTGAAAAGGGCTTCTCATACAGAAAAAAATAGCTGGACTGTCTAAGCTACAATCTGTCCATATAGAAAATGAGTTTCTATTTAATGAGAGAGGCAGCCATGGCCTTAAGAGATAACGCTCAAAAGGCAAAACTTAGAAAAAATTTTTTTCAAACTAATGGTGTTCTGGCTAGTAACACTCATTCCTTATGTTTTGAAAACAAGGAACTTAGAGATAAGTCTGAAGTAATTACTGAAAAAGTTAACGAGATGGTATTTCAACACCAGACCTTGACGGTACAGCATGATTCAGTATGTTTTAATTACAGCAGACTTAAAATGAAGGTTTTGAATCTAAATCATGATGCAGTTTCTGTTAATAAAAAGCAAGTTTTACAAGATGTGATTGTCTTGAAATCTGAAAACAAAGCACTTAATAGCGTGCTAACTCCTGTATCTGAGTTACAATGTAGGAGTAAAAAGTCAGATAAGGTGAACTTATGCCATCAACCAGAGGAATTGGCAGGGCATACTAACTTAATGTCCAGAGACCTTGCCTCTTCTGATGTTGAAGAGTTTGATTCTGAACACTCACAGTATGCTGTGGGGTGGACTAGAGCAAAGGATAGCCACTTGTTTTTCTGTGATTCACGAAATGGAGAATTGTTAGAGTCTCAAAATGGTGGACACACATGTCATCAGTTTGCATCCCCCTACTATCCCCAAGATGGTCGCTCATGGTCATGTGATGATGGTCATGACACAGTAATCCATGAAGTAATCCAAAATGGCTGACCACCATCTCACGGAGGTCCGATCCTGTAGTCACAGGGACCTGTGATTGCTGCCATAACCAAACAAAACAAACTGGAGTTGTTTGGCATGATTAATAATGTTATCAGTAACACTAGTGTTTCTGAGGGACAAAAGATTCTCATTAAAAATGATGTTGATATACTTTTGAATAAGGTTGATATGCAATCTGTCATGAAGTCAGCGTCTGATGCTGAAGAAACAGCTAATGCTGTTAATGTTTGCTTTATTAGCATAGCCTTGGATAGAGAACACATTGCAGTTAATTACATGAAAGGTTGTTTTCATTTCCTATGTAATTTCACATCCGCTTCCCCTGAGAAGACTAAATGTACTGCTTTTCCTATGCAGTGCATTAATACCTTAAGCTGTAATGTTAAAAATAATGTTGCTGCCATCCAGCAACATTCCGATGGGGAAACCCACTTTACATTTGACGGGGAAGGGGACAACCCTGATTCTAAAAGCCACATGGCTGTGATATTTTGAGCATCACAGGCCACATTGGGGGGGAGGGTTACAGGTTTGATTTCTGAACCTAAGCTGACAACTGTCTCAGCACTACTTTCTCCACCCCTGATGGCTACTGAACCACAAACCATAGCTGCAGAACTACGTGCAACTTGCATACCACTTTTCTCCACTGTGCAGGCACACCTGATAGTGCCAGTACTGCCTGCACATGATGCAGAACCCCCTCCATCAGTGACACCTGGATCATCCCATACTATAGCTGCAATAGCAGGCACTACAGGTAAGAATGTACAAGGTATCCTAATACTAATATCATTGTCTTTTCTTTTGGGATCACTAAACATGGTCCCAGCATTGGATAATCCTAACACAATTTTAGGGCATTATTTTGATACCATCACATCAGATAAAGCAATCTCAGCAGTTTTAGCCCAAGCATACAATGGATACATCACACCCGTTGCTTATGCATCCCAGATGCTTGCCACAGTGGAGATGAAATGCAACCTTTGTGAAAGGAATCTTTTGGCTACATACTGGGCAGTGAGATACTTCATGTACATCATTGGATATGCACCCATTGTACTGCATTTCAATCATTTGCTAACTAACTTTCTGTTGTCAGACAGAGTAAAAGATGACTCTGGCTCTAATGCCACACTTACACGCTGGTCTGTCATTTTACAGGATTATGACATCACTGTCCTTCCTATCAAAACTCCATCTTTGTTGGCCCATGGCCTACAATTTACAAGACAGACCCATGATTGTTCACTCCAACTCACTGACCTACCTGTCCCAGTTCCCTTTCTGACAGAACCTCAGAAAGTGTTAAAAGACACCACTGTGTGTCATGTTTTGACTGATGACTCAGCCACACATACCAACCATGGACAAATAGTAGCGTTTGGAATTCTTATTGTACATCCTAGTGATGACAGAGTGTGCATGGCTAGTAATTGCATCATCATACATGTACGATTCACAGGCAATGTTAAAACACGGCTGGCAAATAAAATGAAAAGCAGGGATTTGAGGAGTATCCTAATTACCACAAATATTTGTGAATGATTTAGAGAGCTGGAACGTCCTTGAGAAAAACACAGCTTGTGTTAAGAAAGGAATAAAAAGATTTTTCCTTACGTAAAATGATACCAGCACTCCACGAGAGGGTTAAGTTCTGCCAGCTTCAAGAAATGTCCTTGAGATAATTACATAAAGCACTGCAGACACAATGTTTTTTATTAGTTTCTAATTGGGACTGTTTCTCTCTAAACTGAATTTCTTTGGCAGAAGACAAACTTCTGTTCCAGTACTCTATATTACTATTGAGAAATACAGTGACTTGCTTGTGTACATCACAACCTAACAGTTTACAAAAACTGTACATTCATAAGGTTCGAGCATGTTGTATGTATATTCTTTATGCTCTGTAAGAATTATTTGAGGGCAGTGTATAGGTTCCTTAATAAAGGAACTGAGGAATAACTTCCAGAAATAGCTCTTATAAGAAAGTGAAAATGACATTCACCTATCCAGTGATAGCCTACTCATTTGGCATCACTACTGTAACACTCATGAAAAGTTACAGGTAATTCCTGAACACCTGAGAGTAGATTTTATCAACTGTACCAAATACATAGTACTCAAACTGGTGGACACCAGTGAGTCAGTAAAAACCCTAGAAAGACCAAAATCTTCTGTCTTGTGGCCACATATGAGAAATGATGCTTCTATGATGTAGAACACTAAATTAGTAATTGTTTGATCTGTGAACAGAACAATCCTATACCAGATAGGACAAATGCATTGTTACCCCAGAGGCAAAAGACCCCCTGGAACAATATCCAGTTTGACTACATTGGCCCTACGCCAGCCACTAAGAACAATTAGTTTGCCCTAGTGATCACCAACCTATTTTCCAAATAGTTTAAAGCTATCCCAAAACAGAAAAAAAACACAAAGTGACTGCAAACATCTTAGTAAACTAGCTATTTACCAGGTAGAGTTTTACCCCCTAAAGGTAAATTCTGATTACAGGGATCCAGCTTTACAGCCAAAGTAATGCAGGAAATTCTGGATTTGTTATGGTTAAAACAAAAGTTTTATATCCCTTACAACCCACAGTCATCAGGACAGGTGGAATGGGATAACAGGCAGATCAAAGTTATGTTATTCAAACTTGTTCAGAAAACCCAAAAGGATTGGAATTCATTATTGCCTTTACTCCTTATGGCAATAAGAGGGACACCCTCTGCAGGTACACAGCGTACCCCATTTTTGAAATCATGACCGGACAGTCCATGAGACTCCCAGAACATTTATTTCTGGACCTGGGTACTGCCACTGCTGATGGAGCATCAGTAGATAAATATGTTAAATATTTCAAACAAGACATCCAAAAGGTACACTTGTTTGCTTCATAAGATATGGGCAAGCCCAACAGGCCCTATCCCATTGTAAACAAATGCAGTCCAGCAGGCTACCAAGTTTGCCTGCCTCACTATAACAGTCATTGATAAATGGCCATATGCCAATCAAATGAACCTGTTTAAAGGAAATTAAATTACTTTTTCATACTCCAATGGGTGGAATAGTACTAAACTATGTTTTTCTTTTTTCTTTTAGGTTCCAGAAAGCAAGAGATGCTTGCTTTTATGCTTATTATTCTTTTTAAAAGTATGGGTATTCTTACAAGCCCAAACTGCATATTTTATTGCAGATAAGGACCAGTAACTTAATCATAAACAGATTGTTGAGGGAAAATACCTCACAAGACCACATGATTTAATTGCATCCTGTGGAATTCACACTAAAGTCCTAAAAGACATGTTCATTGTCCAGAAGGGTAGTGAGGCTTTACAGAATGTTATGATCATTGCTTTGGATCAATTCTAGCAGCTAGACTTGATCTGGACTCCTGTTTTCATTTTATTGATAATCAGGAATTTTGCATGCAAAATTATATGGCAATAAAAGCCATTAGACCTTAAGGTTTTTAACCCTATGATGCTTCATAATTTGTGACACTTAATATTGAGTGCCCAAAACAGAACCCTTGCCCACCCAGTGGTCTAATAGCCACTTCTCAACCAGGTACCCTAGCTAATAATGTGCAGTTCATGCACAACAAAGTGATTTTTAAATTTCACCTTTTTAGAACTTGGAATGATTTGTTTTATGTTTCACAACAAACATTTCCCACTTTTTTTAAATAATGATGTGATTGGATACCCTGGCAGCTTACCAGGTACTCATTAATGACCCCCTATACAGGGACTGATAGCACACACATACACACTCACAGGAGTTTCACATCCTGACTGCTAGTGGTACAAGCGATGATTGTAAACCTACCCAAATGCACTGGGCATTTTGGTTTTGTTTTCCTTATTTATATAAAACAAAATACAGGTTTAGGCTCAGACCTATTTGGCTCTGACACATCTATTTGAAACAGGGCTGTTATAGCTGATATTCATACGTATGTTAAAGGTTCATGATAGTATGAAGTATAATATCATACCCCCCCCCAATGCATGGTATACATGATTTTGCTCATTAGGAGTAATTTATATTTGCAATATTAAGGATATTGTGAAGGGGTTTGACCTGACAAATGTTCATGTTAATGAATTAATTACTGCTCACATTAAGGAAGCAGATGAGCATCACATAGCTAGGAAAGTCTTTTGCACTGCCTACAGTTATTATGTTTTTACAACCCTTTGGTTATCTCTTCCAGGATCTGGAATTAGGATATATCCTTGATCTCATACATGACAGACATATGGGTCAGTGGCATTGCCACATTTTGCACTTCTATTGTATGTGTTAACAAATGTTTATTTGAATCTAGCACTATTCTCTTGTCAATGGCAAGGAACCTTGGATATGTCACCACACACATCAGTATTGCTGCATGTTTTGAAACTTATTCCTGCACAATCCAGGAAGCCTTGTTTGTGACTCTCGCAATGTCATTGCCACAGTTTCGTCCAGCAACATCCATCTCTGATCGTCTGGCAACCGTCCATTCTGTTGATCATCTTGATGGGAACTTTTATCGTGAAAAGGTTGAAACTATCTCCTTTCCTTGTTTACCATGAGGTCTTGGAATCATCACTGACTCTGAACGTTGAATGTCGTACCTGAAAGGAGCATCACCTTTTATGCAGATGTGACATCTTCCAACTTGCCTTACCAACTTGTGTATACTGGCCTAATAACTGAAATTAGGCTTCCATTTGTGAACTTTCAAATAAACTGTATTCAGTCCAGCCTGTTAAGATTCTTCAATCAAGCTCATTGTCATGCATACCATGAAGCCAGTCTGGGGTAAGGGCAATCCCCTAGCTCAGCAAGAAGACTCTTCTTCATTTGATCTACAATCAAGAAATCCATTTTCTACACTGCTTGTTTTCCAAGCCTGGCTGGCACCTCATACAAACTGAGTACTGTTATAAACTTTTACACTTTGTGCAGCCGTGTGATCATCTTCAACTGAACACTGTTGCTATTCCATTGTGAAACTCAATGTGCAATCTAATGCACCCCCTGCTGAGACCTATGAAAATATTGCTGCCACCTGAACATTTTGATCAACCTTTGGAAAATCTAAATGCATTGAATTTGAACTATGAATCTTCATTTAACACTTGAAGAAACCCTGGATTTATCCCTGGAACTGTTCATAGTTTATGGCTTGTGGACACTGACATTTCGTGTCCTGCTCAACTTACCAACTGAAAAATGCTATCCTTCAAGGTGGTAGATTCTGCAGATGTGGAACATTGTGTGGTGACCAACTATACATTCTTCTGATATGGACTAAAAGTTATGCAAAGTGAACATTTCTAACTTCTGTTTTTTAACTCCCTAAACAGGTAATAGGTTATTCGGTAATCACACCTATTCCCATCCCGGAACCAGATATCATTAAGTCTAGTCCTAACTATCTTGATGCTCTATCTCGATTTGTACTTATTTTTAATATCCATACAGGCAACTTAAGTTTGTCTCTTCAATTTCTTCCCAATAGGACAGATACACACCTGATACATATCAGTATAAACTGATTGTTTTGATATTGAAAAACCCCATTGTGAAGTTTTATTCTGAATGTTTATAGTAATACAATGTTTACTAACATTTTCCCTTGTAATTACATTTTGTTGTTTAAGGAAAACCCTGAAATACCTGTGTGACCAGTTAACTTCTCCTATCAGGCTCATGCCTTGGGCCTGTAGACGAATGGTGCCTAACCTCCATCTTTTTGTTGTGTTGCCACTTTTGCAATCATGGCAACAAAGAGGGGATTGTTATGCTTGGGTTGTGCCCCCTATCATCCTACATACACCTCACACTGTATTCCTGGTCTATTGTACTATGATACTGCTATTTTGCACTTATATATAGATATGAGTGATAGGAATGTGCTTTGCTGCTAAGATATGCTAATACTGTCATGCATGATATATTATACCTCACTATAATACATTTATCTAGATTAGTTTGTCTTTTATAGATATTCCATATATTATCTACCTAATCACTGATAAGATGACTCAGAGGGATCATCAGTGATTATTGTATACTCATATAAGGCTACCACCCTGGGTCCCAGGGTGGTAGCCTGGGTAGCAAACTGGCTGCACAACAGGACACAGAAGGTAATAGTGAATGGAACACATTCTAAAGAAAGGGGGGTTACTAGTGGAGTACCTCAGGGCTCAGTACTCAGTCCAGTCCTCTTTAACATCTTTATAAGTGACATTGCAGAGGTCTGAAGGGAAAGGTATGCCTCTTTGCAGATGACACAAAGATCTGTAACAGAGTTGATACACAAGAAGGGGTAGAAAAGATGAGAAGAGACTTGGCAAGGTTGGAGGAATGGTCAGACATATGGCAACTTAGATTCAATGCAAAGTAATGCACCTGGGAAACAAAAACCCAGGAGAAGAGTACACAATAGCAGGGGAGGTACTAACAACAACAAAAATGGAAAGGGACCTGGGGGTAGTCATATCAGATGACCTAAAGGTGGGTAAGCAATGTGAAAAGTCAGTAAGGAGAGCCAGGGGGATACTGGGATGCATAGGAAGGGGCATCACAAGTAGAAAAAGGAAGTGGTTATCCCTCTATACAGACAGTTGGTGAAACCCCATCTGGAGTACTGTGTGCAGTTTTGGAGACCTCATCTATGCAAGGACATAGACAGGATGGAAGCAGTCCAGAGGGCAACTAAAACAGTGCAGGGTCTGCAGCAGAAACCATATGAAGAGAGACTGAGAGAGCTTAATATGTATACTCTTGATGGAAGGAGGGACATGATAGAAACTTTCAAATACCTCAAGGGAATCAACAAAGTCCAGGAGGGTAGCATCTTTCAGAAAAAGATGTATAAGAACAAGGGGGCACAATTTAAAGATAGAGGGGGGACGGCTCAGGGGTAATGTGAGGAAATTTTTTTTCACAGAGAGAGTGGTGGATACATGGAACCGCCTTACTGAGGAGGTCGTTGGGTCTAAAACAGTGAGGAAATTCAAACATGCATGGGACAGACATAAGGCAATTATAGTGGGAGGTTGCAGGAAGTAGGCTGTTTGTTAACTAGAATCTGCAGCTTATCCAGTAGGTAGGGAAATGGACAGACTAGGTGGGCCAAGTGGTCCTTATCTGCCATTAAAATCTTTGTTTCTATGTTAATTATATGTAGTGCATTTTACACTCAGATATGCCATGTAATAGGCCTGTCAGCAGTTCTCTGTCTCCAAGCAAGCTGACAGAGACAGAAGACTTTTGTTATCTTTATGTTTTATAACTGGTGTAAGCAAGAAATGCCGCATGTCATTTGAACTTGTCAGCATTTCTTTTATCTAAGCTATAATGCTAATGGAAGCATATTCTGTCTCATATGATACTAATTAGTAATTTTGTCTCCTAAGTCATTATCCAATAGAGAATGACTTAGGACCAAAACATACTGTTTCTCATATCTGTAACTATGTTGTAATCTCTGTTGCTATGCTGTTATCTGTAGTATTTAGCTGTCTGCAACCCATTGTAGCGCTCTCGAGACACTACTGTAACTTCTCTAGAAGGGCAGAGAGCTGGAGCATGGGGAGAGATGGAACAAGATATCAGAGAACCTAAGCTCTACAATTCTGGAGATTATGTATATTCTTCAGGAATGGTGAGAAACCCATCTCCCTTGTGATTTTCTCTGTTACATGCTTGGCCCGAGTAGCATAATAAACTTTATTAGTACTCCTTGCTTGTTTACAAATGTTTCTTGGCAGACTCCGAGTCACAAGAATCTATATTATTATTTTTATTGTTTACCCTACACACCAAGAGTGTTTAGACAACAGGCCGCAACAGCTGGCTTCCTGGAGGAAGATGGCCACCTATCGTCTGAGGGGACCGTGGGTGGCCTCAGATGAAAGGGGGACCTTTCCTGGTCCTGATGCTTCTACTTCTTCTCGTGCCTGGACTCAGTGGGAGAGGTGGAAGCGCTTAATTTTTGGAGCACTTTCTCCATGGTGGCCATCTTTTTCTTCAAAAGATGAGCCTTGAGGGCCTTTTGTCAGCACTTCTGAGTGGCTGGGTTAAAGCTGGTAGGTCTCGCAGTCCTCAACCTTGTGGTCTGGGCCTATGCAGATGAGGCAGAGGGAGTGTGAATCCTTGTACAGTAGTTGCGTACTGCATGAAGCGCACTTATTTTTGTGCTTGATGGGAGATGATGACATGCACAAAAGACAGTAAAACACATTTTAATAAAGAAATTAAACAGATACTCATCTGAATAAGCAGTCGATCTGCAGCATACAATCTCCGCGAGGTCTGACGGATCAGGTCGATGGTGAGAAAGAACTGGAAGGCAGGCATGGGGACCGCCCACTATACAGTGTCATGCTGATGTCAGCCATGTGATGGGTGGGCATTTCCTCACTAGACACTGTTGGCTAAAGTTTTCATTTGGTCCTGATGCCAGGGGGTGCAGTCCTCAAGGTGATTACCTACAGCAAGAGCCCTCTTGAAGTAACATCCATCAATTCCAATTAGACTTTATAAAATGGAATTTAGAAATATTTTTTTTTTCTTTAAGCAGGAGAGACACAGTAAGCTGAAAGCTTGTTTACAGGTGCAACGTGGAAGCACAAAGAAGTTAAGTGACTTGCTCAGGGTCACACAGTATGCAAGTGGGGGCTGTGGGATTCAAACCCAGGACTCCAGGTTTGCAGCTCAGAGCCTTAAACCACTGCGCTATACTGCCTCAAAGATGAAATGTGCACACTTGGTGCTCAGATAAACAGGTGTTTGGTATATTGATTTTAGTCTACTTTTATTGTGTTTTTGGAATAAAACCAAAATATTTTTATTGGGTTACACACTCAATGCTGCCACTGAATCAAAATCAATCTCATGCATAGCCCTGTGTGCATGTTTGTATGAAATATCAAACATTGCCATCTGTAACCAGTGAAAACTATAAAATATGCACCACGTATTTATCTGTTTTTATAAGCTGCATCTCCAAGTATGTATTTTATGGAAAGTATGCTCATTAATTTTATATTCCGGGCTCAAAAAGTGTACAATTGTCCATGTCACCTGCATGACATCAGATGCAACACACATTGCAATTTTTACATTTATTTATTGTTTTAAACTGGTTGTTTTAACCCACAATATGCCATATAAAGTACAATACTCAAGAACTGCAAACTTTTTATTTCTTTATCCTCCAACAGAAAAACGGATACATTTTTTATTCAGAAAAAGTACTATTCTTATGTAGTAGGCAACATTTGGAAGGTGAATAATGTTGAATCAAATGGAAATCAAGTAAGAAACTGGTGATCACAATGAATGGATATGTCAAATGTGTGACACCCGGGACTGGCGAGTGCTAGATATCTGAAAGAGAAAAAAACAGCATTATCTTCAAAGAAGACCAAAATCATCATCATCTAAGGTGAGTACAACAAATATATACTATAATGTTACAATTTGCTGGTATTTATTTAGTAGCTCTGTGCACATTTGTGGCCTCAAATACCATGGAATGATCCTTACTCATGTTAAAGCAAGATAACAGAACTCACAATCACTTTCACAATACTTTTTTGGGGCAGTCTTGTGCACTCCTTAGAGGAGTGCTACTCCACTGAGTGCTGCTTCAGCAGATCCACTGTTAAGTAGACAGAGATCACCTGGTTCAAAGAATGGGCAACATGTTTGTCATTTGTTACCAGCTTACACTTATTGGAAAACTACAATAAAGTATATTAAATGAAAAAAAAAGACAGAGATCACCAGCCAGTAATGGAGACTTGGTGCCAGGGAGTTGTTGACTTCTAAGGATAGTGCAGGAGCAGTCAGAAGGGATCAACAGCCCAGAGTCTTTTAGTTGTTACAGTTCTGTTGTATCTGTGCCACTGTGCAGCTCTGCTCTTGTCTGAGCTGAAACCCTGCCTTCATTAAAGTCACCAGCTCCGTCTCCCCATCTGTAGCTGCCACCAGCCAGTAATGGAGACTTGGTGCTAATGAGTTGCTGAATTTCAGAAGTGATGGTACAGAAACAGTCAGAAGGGTTTAACAGCTCAGAGTCTTTAAGCTGTTACAGTTCTGTTGTCTTTGTGCTGTCATATGGCTCTGCTCTTAAGCAGGCTGAAGCCCTGCCTCCACCGACATCACCAGTCTTAGTTTAAATCTTCTCCTTGTAGACTTTGTGACACTCATATCTTCATATCATGTTTTATTTTATTTCAAAGTTCAGAAATACACCTTTGAGCAGAAATCCTCATTTACAAAGGTTCCTCTTCAGAATAACAAATTTGTTTACACCATGTCATAGACAGTATTAAAAACTGATTAACAAAGGCTGGACAATATTGATTCAGTGACATAACAAAACAGAATGAGTAACATAAGTATCATTTTGGCAATACAGAGTGAACAACAGTTAACATTCAACAGGTTAAATAATACAAAGCATAGCACAGGCACTAAGAGCTATACAAAGGCAGCAGCCCATCTGGGCATTGTCAGAGGTCAAGTCTGTGCACTATTATGGCATATTGCAATGGAGGAAAGGCACATGCATGAGAAGGTTGCATGGTGGGTAAGGTGCTGGTTATCATTTGCACTTGAAAGAGGGGACCTTAGGGGGCAGAAACACCACAATCAGGTGGTGCAAGGGTTGGGCTGGGTAGGGGTGCAGTTGGCAAGTGAGTGCATGGGATAGGGTTTCATTAGGAGAAGCAGCTACATTCAGAGCCAGGTAGGAGTAAATTTATAAGTTCCCATTTGAAAGGACCCAGCTTAGTTGGTGTCTTTTGTATTAACTAAAGTTCATTAAGCCAGCTTGGTGCCCTGGTTGCAAATGAGTGTTTGGCAAGAGCTGTTTGGTTAAATGGAACAACCAATGTACCGAGAGTCATGCCTCTGGTTGGGTAAGGATTTTGTGCAGGCTGTAGGAGACCTTGCAGCCCTAGGAGGGGTGGCAGTCAAATGAGGGCTTTCATGCCTAGCAGTCAGGTTTGATATTTTATTCTATCCTGCAAGGGAAGACAGTTTGTGAGACAGTAAACAGTGCAGGTGTGCATGAGTTCGTCAGCCAAAGTTACCAAGTGGCAGGCTTTGCCCAGGACTAACCAGATCTTGTTTAACACAGTGTCTGTGGCACTCCCATAGACTGTTAGGCCATAGTCAACTATGGGGAGGATGGAACTTGTAACTGCCACTTTTTTGGCTTCCGGGGTAAGGTTGTTCCTATGTCTATATAGTGCTCCTAGTCTCCGGTTAATGTTGCAGATAATTTGGTCGACATGTGGGGCAAATGTTAGAGCCTGGTCGATGGTGACCCCAAGGTATTTGAAAGTTTCTACCCATTCTAGAGCATCGCCCTTACTGGTGAGGATGTTGAGCCCTTGCGCCTTAGTTCTCTTCTGTGCACTTGAGAAGAGCATCGTTTTGGTCATCTTGTAGTTGAGCACAAGTTGTTCTGCTGGAACCAATTCTCGAGAGATGCAAAGCTGCATTGGAAGTCTTGAGAAAGTGAGTCCTGGCAGGGTTTACTGGCACAGATGACTGCATCATCTGCATAAAGTAAGACAGTGGAACTAGGGTAGGTTTCAGGAAGGTTATTGATGAAGAGGCTGAACAAAAGGGACCTCAGGATGGAGCCTTGTGACACACCCAATGTGACAAGCCTGGCATCAGAAAGCTCCTCATTTATCTTAACCTACTGTGATCGGCCCGAGAGGTAGCTTTTAAACCAGAGCACAGTGTCTGCAGGAACACCTAATATGGGTAGCTTTGTTAATAATAGTGCAGAGTTTACTAAATCAAAGGCCATGGTGAGGTCTAACTAGATAGAGCCCACCAGGTGTCCTTTGTCAAGAACCTTGTGTGGTATGTTTGTGTATTCAATCAATGCAGTGGAAGTGCTGTGCATTTTACAGAAACTGTGTTGTTGTTCACACTGGACATTATACTGGCTGAGGCATGAGATGGGTTGGTCAGAAATAATTCTCTCGAGTGCTTTGGATAGTGGTGAAGAGAATGGATTTTTATTTATTTTTTATTTATTGAAATATTTAACCAGGAAGGCACACTGAACAACAAGTTGCTTGTCTCCTGATGTGACCTGGGGAGGGGGACAATGAGGACATACAAACAGAATCATGCAATTATACAGGAAGTATTGGCTACAACTGGTATACATATAGTAAGCTTAAACAGGAAGCATTGGCTACAATAGGTATACAGATAGTAGGCAGGCAGACAGCAAAGTTATACATTTGAAGTACAAGGGGGGATGGAAACTAGGGGGCATGAGTAACAGACTTTATAGTTAATAACAAGAAGATGTAGTAGCTAAGTCTAAACTGAGCTGGAAGGCAAGAGGAACAGACAGACAATGCAACAGTACATAGTGAACAAAAGTAATTCCAAATGCTGATAGGAACAGAGGCATGCTGTTAAGTGCAAGGGGTGGGTGAGAGATGGGCAGGGGAAGCTAAGTGCTGTTATGTTATGCATTAGGATGGGGGAGGAGTCGAGGGGGGACCACTCTAAACTATTCCCCTTCAGGATGCTGTAACCCTGCAAGGGGACAGGGAGCTGGCAATTTAGAGGTGAGGGTGGGTGATCTAAAAACCCAATACCCCTCAGGATAAATAAGCACCCTGATCAGGGATTGGGTACAGCAAGTATGAGGGAAGGGAGGGAATGAGGGTGACAGATAAAGTATATGGGGCTGAGAGCACACATTTGGAGGTGGGACAATAAATAGGGAGAAGAAAGGTGTATCGAGGAGCAATGTAAGGATATAGGCCTGTAGTTTGCAACTAATGTGCAGTCTCCACTTTTATGGATGAGGGTGACCAGGGCACTTTTCCATTCCTTCAGGAATTATGAGAATCTGAGAGAGAGGTTAAAGAGTTTAGTCAGGGGGATGGTGAGCTCATCCAGGACCAGGGCAACTGGTTTCATGTCAAATGAGTCACTTCTCAGCCTTGTTTTCTGCAGTACTCACTTAAAATAGCAGACTGTGTCCTTTGCCAAGACAGATTTGAAGTGGGATTGTGGCCTGCATTGGACTTCTTGGGTGTCATCATGGCTCAGTTGGTAGCACATCCGCCTCTGGACCAGAAGGTCGTGGGTTCTCGTCCCACACCGGGATTGAACTTGCACCTAAAATGCTGGCATCCGAGTGCAGTTTTGGGGGGTGCTATACTGCTGAGGTGTGCCGTCCTTCGGATGAGATGTTAAACCGAGATCCCTTCTACCCATCCTGGTGTTGTCCTGGTGGGTGTCAAAGAACCCAGGGCACTCTTCGTAAAAGAGTAGGGGACATTCCCAGTGTCCTGGCCAACATTCTCCTTCCCATAAACCAGTTCATGCAGTTGTCCAGGCTGTGTGTGGGTGTTGATGTGCGATATGGCCGCCACTACACATTCAGTCACTTCACTACCAATCTAGCGTTGCTTGTAAAGTGCTTTGGGATACACTGTGTATGAAAAGCACTATATAAATACTGATTATTCTTCTTCTATAGTGGCGGCAGTCGGTTTGTCTTCAGGGTGGAGGACGGTGCTAAGGTTGATGAAGGCTTTATTGATTGAACTGGCTATCTCAATAGGGTTGAGGGTGATGCTTCCATTTGAGCTGAGCATCACTGATGATGTTTTATCACCCCTACCCAGGAGATTCTTTAGCAATTCCCAGAATGCCTTCCTCTATCCCCAGCACTAGTTTGCCTCTGTTTATAAAAGTTAGCATTAGCCTGTCTGATAGTCTTAGTACACCTATTCTTAGCTACCCTGTATTCCTGCCAGTGCACCTACATGCCAGATTCCTTGGCTTTGTGCCATAGGTTGTCTCTGTCCCACATTTGAGCAAGCAGTGACAGTGTAACCCATGTGGCAAAGTCCCCTGCGATGACCCGCTTCTCAAAAGGGGCAAATTTATCTGCAATGGCATTAAAACACAGTTATGAAGTGGCGAGGGCTGCATTAATGTTGGTGGTGGAATCTACATAGCTGGCTCCAGTTTAGTTGGGCCAAGTGGGGTTTGAATGCACTCAGTGTTTCTTTGCGGCGATCCTACTGTAGGTTGTTTTGGAAGCTGGCTGGGTTAGTTTGGTGGATAAATTACACACAACTGAAGACTGGTAGCTCAGCTCATCAGGCATCAGAGTAACCTCCTTCAGTCTATCTGGGTGGGTAGTGAGTACCCGGTTTATAATGGTTGAAGTGCCTGTTTGGTAATTAGTTCTGGTGCTTTCTGTAACAGCGTGTGTAAGATAAAGATTGTGTATTTGGTCTTTGTAACCCATGCTAGATGTTGCCTTCCAATTGGCATTAAAATCACCCACTACTACAGTTTTTTGATTCTGGCTTACTTGCTTGTAATGCAAGGCAAAAGTGTCTAGTCCAGCGTGTTGCTTTCCTGGGGGAATGTAATCAGTCATAAGGGTTAGGTTCTTCCTCCCACTCCCTAATATAAGGTTTACTGCAAGGCACTCACAGCTATCACTGGTCCTGTCTAGGGTGATTTTATGACCTTGTAAGGTGTTTCATAGGTAGACTAGGCATCCACCTCCCCGTTTACCTATATATTCTAATTGGAAATGGTTATACCCTTGTAGGGAGATAGAGGTGTTGGGGATTTTAGAGGACAGCCATATCTCAATGAATGAGGTGATGTCAGACTGGTTTTGCCTCACCCAGGCTTCAAACTGAGCCATCTTTGGTAGGAGACTGCCAATATTCAGGGAGACAATTTTTAAGGTAACCTGGGGGGCCTTGGCTGGGTTCACCCCGTGGGGTGGACCGGGGTTGGGGTGGATGTTACCTGATCTTTGTAATAGGATCTGCAGCACCAGTCTGAGAAAGTACCACCATTACTTGTGCCTTTGTTGTTTTAAAGTATGCTGCTGTGGGCTAGGGTCCCTAGGAGGTTTAGCCCATATAGTGGTCATGGCAGAGGTGCTGTTCCCAGTCCGTGACTTGGAAGGGCTAGTTACAGTTGAGTAGCAGAGGGGGGCTTGTCTGCAGCTCACTTATGATAGCAATTCCACACCCTGTCTCCCAAGGGTTAGTTTTTAATTAGGGGGTTATTTTGTTATTAATTGTTAGATCAAAGTTCTCCCTAACCTCTGTCACTTGGGTGACAGTATAGTGAGGAGTGTCACTACTAAGAGGGTCCAGACAGTTGGGGGTGTCCCAATGTCTGTGTGCATGATAACTAATTGCACCCTTGGAAAGTTAGGGGATGAAGAGATATTGTAGGATAAGGCTGTGGTGGGATGCAGGGTTGGTTCCTGGCCTAAATCAGTGGCAGTTGGGGGAAGTAGCACCACCTGATGTTAGGTGGATGAGCAAGTGGGGGATCAGGGGGGTCGATACAGCTCTACGGACTAGAAGCTGAAGATGGGGTGCCCTCTAGTGTACGGCACTGATAAACAGCAGATGGGAAAGTGGGCTAATGATAAGGTACCTCTAAAGCAAATAAATGTAGTCACTTAATTTGATGCTCATAAAATCCACGCAGTTAAGGTAACTCTGAAGATCTACTAAATTGTCTATATTTCTTCCTAGCCCTCCCCACTCATCATATAGTAGTAGTAGTAGAAAATTTATTGTTGACAAGTTATGTCTTTACAAAAAATAGGAAAAAAGTATACATAAATACATTAACAATTACATAAAGCAAGACTTAAATATAATAAATACATCATTTACATCATTTGCTTTACATACTGTAATTAGCATAATTTCTAAACCTTGCTATTTAAAAAAAAAAACATTTTTAGTTCTTGTATACAATACTACCAGAGACACCAACTGTTCAGGGTAATCGGACAAAGTTCACAGCCAAAAGCCCAGCAGTCGGCTAGCTATAAGGCCCAACCACAAGGGTCTCAAATTCTTCAGCATAAGATCAAGGAGAACCCTGTACTTCTTTAGAATCAATTGTCCCTGGAGGAGAACAAATGAAGGGTCTAGCATCCTCACCTTGCAAGCTTGCATATACTGCCTGCCACTAAAGGTGAGTACAGAACAATCCTATCTTGATGCATAGTCTTTAAACATGTAATAATCCATAAAAAAAGGGAGAAGAGAAAAAAAAACATTACAGGAATGCATTGCTACAATCCAAATCTTGCTCTGATCCAGACAGACCACACAAAGTTGATGCTAATTCATCTAAACTATCTTACTCCTGCCACAATAGGAGGAAATAGACATTATTATCGATGTTACATAAAATCAGTCCATTGTTTACAAGCCTAAACAAATTCAAGGCTTCTCTATATTATTCAATATAAAATTATCTTAAACACTCATCATATAAGGAATAACTTAAGTTGCACTCCTGTAGATGAGGGTTGGTCAGGTGTGAGAAAGTGTGTGTGTGTGTGTGTGTGTGTGTCTCATACTGTTAAAGCCACTGACTGGTTGTAACTGATGATGTCTCTGGTTGGCTTACATAAAATGATGCAACGGATGGACTACATATAAAGCAATTTTTTTTAAAGGCTAGGGAGACAGAAAGCTAGAAAGAGACCAATATACAGAAAAAGAACAGGGAAGACAAAACTGAACTGAGAATGCTACAATGATCCATTACTTTTTAAATTTAAAGGTTATAAGTAACACATTTAAATGTTTAATATTACAAAATCTGATCTCATGAACTGCTGTTTTGTTTTTGTTTGCTATGCACCAGAACACTGCTGAATGTGCATAACTACATCATGATTTCATATCAGGCAACAATACTGTTTCTCCATGGTCAGGTATGCTTTGCACTGAGTTTTGGTAGTGTGTGTGTGTGGGTGTTACTCAGACAGAGCTATAGGGAAACCGATTTGAAAATGTGCTCTGTTTTACATGCATTATATATCCTACAAATTACTTACATAGATGCATAGATGTCAGCAGATAAGGGCATTGTGGCCCATCCAGTCTGCCCTATCCCTCTTTCTAATGCTTAAGGTACCCTAGATGCTACCAGCATCACCTCTGGTATGTTACTTCTGAGTGTACTAAGCACCTGATTTACACAGTGGCTGGCATGGTTCTTGACTGAGAAAATGACTACACTGCACTGAGGAGTTGTAACAGGATGGAACAAGTCTGTAGTTTGACATTCTCAATCTTGGCAGAAACAAAGTTAAAAGTCTGTCTAAAAGACATTTTTGGTTTTTACTAACCCTTGTCAACTGCTCCTTCCCCACACACAAGGATTTGCGTACCCATGATGTTTTGTTCTGGGTGTGAGGCTTTAGAGTTTATCTGTATTGGTTGGAGAGGTAGTCAGGAATCAAACTATTTGAAAATCTGTTCCCTCCTGCACCCTTAATAGAGAATACATACTGCTCTTCTTCCAAACTGTCTCTCTGAAATGACACCTACAATTTTGGCCAGCAACATTGTTTTTTAGCCACTCTGCTGCTGTGGCAGATCATAGCATAGTAAGGTGTGCTGTAGTTTAGAGAAAAGCATCTTTCTGTTTTCTGTTTTCTTTTTGTTTTATGAATTACTTTCCGTGTCACCTGCAACACAACCTGGATGGCCCTATGGCAGAAAACACCACAATGTGGATGAGAACTGTATGACTGAAAGGCATGCTTGACATCCTCCTTGGGAAATGTCCCCCAACAATAACAGTGCAGGAAGAATTTTTTTATGCTTTCTGTTTAAGCCCCCACATATGCCAATATTGCAGCCTCTCTATGGGTTCTCTTAGGCACCACAGCTTCACCAGCACCTGACCCCTACAACTTTCCCTTCCTCCATACTGCCGCAGCCAGACTCTGGGTGTGGAAGAGGAGAGTCCCCCCTCAAACTCACTGTGCTGTGTTAGGCAGGAACTTGGGGAATGCAGGTCTGGTCTCCTCAGGTCCACTGGGGTCCATTGTCTATCACATTTTTTTTTTTTAATCTCATCATTTCTTGCTCCACCCTCATAGACACAGGCATGCATGGGGAGTCTTAGGTACATATGCATACAGGCGTGCTGCTTCACTAAAGTCCTTGCCTGCACCTGACCCTCTCTCAGTGCCCTTGACTGTACTGCCACCTGTGGTTCCCCCATTGGCAATACTGCAGTGAGGACAGCAGCCCACTTTTCCCAGGAGGAGGAGCGCATTCATGGGATGCTCAGTCCTCCTACCCCTGGCTGGCCACTGACGATCTGAGTTCATTCTTGAATTTGGGTCATCAGCATCAGGCAGCATGTGTGAAGACTTGATTTGCTTCATATACTGTACAATATATAGGTTTGGTCTATAGAACCAAAATAGTACACTTCAAAGTATTTCAGAAACCATCAAATATTACTGTTTATTAATGTAGCTAAAACATTTCAATTCTATTTCATCTCAGTAAAATTAATCTTTAGGGTACCTGAGTTGTGACATAATTATTGTGTATATCGCAGTACCATTCTGCATTAATACTGTGATGAGCACTGCTTTGTGTTTAAGATGTAAACTATTGATTTTAAGAAAACAAATATAAAGCCTTACTTTTCATTTTAGAATCTTCATAACATAAGTCCCATGGTTTTATGAACTGCATGTCTTCACTGACTGGATTGCTTGCCTTACAATGATAAGAGATATATCTATGCACTCGCTTCAAGAAGACCACCAACACATTCTCTTGGACCCGTCGATAACTTGGAATCATGTCATTAGGGAAGTCTTTCATCCACCAGCTATATGTCACCTCTGTACCATTATTTTCTGAACAAATCAAATTAACTTGACAGATATCAGTAGAAGAATTAAGATTTGTCTGTGATGAGATGACTGGTTTGGATACTGGTTCTGAAGCAATAAAGGTATAAAGTATTAGTTTCTGAATATTGATCAGTGTTTTCATAGCCGTGTTTATATACTGATGCATAGATGGCTAATGACAGAAAAAAGACTGAGTCCATTGAGTCATCCCTGACCCTGATAAACCTACATTGTCTTACTTTGTGCTTTCAGGGCTCCCAGTCCAAAAATTATTCTGAGAGCCAGCAGGGTTAAGAGGGTGCCCAACCAAAGGTAGCAAACCCAATTAGTATGAAAGAGCAAATAAAAGTTATTTGGATGGAATTTTTATGTAGAGCATCTTTTTACAAATAAGGGAGATTACAAATAAGGGAGACTACTGAAGGACTTTATTTATTGTGGACTGCATTACACAAGGCAATGAGCGGTACACATGGAGTGAGCAGCCCCTTTGCTCTTTGCTTTCAGAGCTCCCCCCTGCCTCCCTTCTCTTCCAAAATTATCTCCTTGAAAATGTCCCTTTGGATTTTGAAGCCCAAGATAGTCTTAGCATTGGTCACATTTTACCGGGCAGACTGTACTACCTATCCACTATGCACTCTATAAGGAAATACAACACTTCCTGTTGTCCTTCTTAAATTCCCTTGTTCCAGTTTAAGGTTTGTGACCTGATGTTTTTGCTGTTCCTTAACTAAAACAACTCTATGGAGTCCTCCATATTATATTCCTACCAGTATCTGCATGCCTTTATCTTATCCCTTCTCTCCCCTGTCCCTTATAGAGTACATGATAAGAGTGCCCAATCTCTCTTCATAGGTCATACCCATCTGTTAATGGACGATTTTTTTATAGCCCTCTGCTTGAGAGTCTCTAGCCTCTCCCTATCCTTCCATAGATGCAGGTTCCAAAACTATATGCAAATATCCAGGTGTGGCCTAACCAATAACCTGTACAGTGGCAATTGTGTGTTTTTATTGTGACTAGTGAAACCTTGCTTGATGCATCCTTTTAGCTTTCCCATATGTTGTAATACATTGGGATGAGGCTATTAAACTGATGTTTATAATCAGTTATATGTCCCAGTCCTCTTTTGAGTGCTCTATCATAACCCCCTTCCTTTAAGAGGAAGCAACACAGGCTAGTTCACTGTTGTGATGGCATTGTGACACAAAGGGTTTATCTTACAGAGTCTTAGCACAGTTTTGTAGAAGATGCACAGCTGTTGTTG
Organism: Neoceratodus forsteri; assembly: GCA_016271365.2. Classification (NCBI taxonomy): domain Eukaryota; kingdom Metazoa; phylum Chordata; order Ceratodontiformes; family Ceratodontidae; genus Neoceratodus; species Neoceratodus forsteri. Next base: position 999,922,086 of record CM028133.1, read on the forward strand.
ATTCACAGTTGTGCTCACAGCAGTGGTCTCTAATAGCAATACAGTAAAACTGTAATTTAAGGTTGGAAATTACTCTTTATCATGTCCTTACATGTCCACCTACTTCATAAGTAGATACAAATAAAAATACTGCTCAGACATGTACTGAGTTAATGAGGCTCCCTAGTCTCTTTCCTAATCAGGTTATCCATTGATTTCACTGGTCAGCAGAAAGATGTTCAAACATACATTTAATACCTGTAATGCCTTTATGTCCCCTGTTCCACAGGTTCATCATGCACTGCAGAAGTGTTTCCTAACAATACCCTTGTACTAACCACCTCTGACCTTCAGGAAATATCCTCAAGTGCTGTTTGAGGGCACCAGATCAAAGAACTCTGTCTGTTAGATCCTGTCATTACTCATGAGCATGGTGAAGACTGAGATAGTGTCCTCTCTGTCTTCTTCTTTCCAATGTGAATGTTAAGGTCCCCACACTTTTCTTTATAGCTTCTGTCTTTCATACTCTTGGTCATTTTGGTGGCACTGCACTCTCTTGATGGTTACAATGTATTTTTTTTAATTGAGGACTCCAAAACAGCTCATAGAACTGGGCTTGATTAAGGCCTTGTAAAAAGGCAGGATTGCTTTCAGTGCCCTATTGGTCACCTTGCTTTAGTGTACCCTTGCATTCTTGCATCACTCTTAAAAGAAGCCATATGCTGCTTGTCGTGCATCAATTCCTTTTCTATTATGACATCAAGGTCATTTTACTCCTCCACTGCAACAGCTGGAGCCCCACACAGTGTATAGGTCTTACTTCTGTTTTTCCTCAACCAAATGAAGCAACCAAAATTTGGCTGTATTGCAGCCATTCCAGACCTTTGGAATCAGGTCCTTTATCTTAGTTTTTGTTTAGTTTGTAATTTATTTTATCATTGTAGGTGCGCTGGTAGCGAAGGTACCTTTTTATGACATGCCCTGGTGTACCATAGTACAACATACAAACAATAAAACAGATAAAACTTACAATGGAAACGTACACAATTAAACATATTTCAAAAATGTACATATGTTCAATTAAATGAGGGATACTCACCTGTAACTGTAGTTCTAGGAGTGATATAGGATGTACATCCATACTCTGGCAGTCTTCCTTTCCCTTTAATTCCAGCTGGAACATCTTCAAGCTAACCTCCTCCCACCTATCTGAGTGGTATACTGTTCGATTCCACCCCGTGACATCAGAATTTACAGGTGGGAAGCAGGAATCCACGTGTCACTTGCCAGGAGAGGTTAGGTGGGTTGTGTGGATTGCACCATATGCCACTCCTAGAACTACAGTTACAGGCGAGTAACCCTCATTTCCAGGGACATGGATATGGTGCACTATTCACACTCTGACAGACTCCTAGCAGCTCTCTGAGAGGAAGGAGCAAGACATGCACCACTTATAGCAAATAGGGACTGGAGAACTGAGGTCTCTAAATCATCTTCCTGGCGTGACTCAAGATCACTGTGGTAGTGGAAAATAAAGGTGTGTGCTGACAACTAGGTAGCAGCCCTGCAGATTTCCTGGATGGGGCATCTCTGGAACCAGCCACAGAGGCAGCAGTATGTCTGGTGGAATGAGCCCATAGCACTACAGGAGGCTAACTATCAGCTAGCCTATAGCAGAGGTTGATGCAGGAGACAAACCACCTGCCAACTGTTTTCTTAGATGCTGGTCTGCTAGGTGCAGTATAGGTAACAAATAGCTTGCAAACCTCTCCCCAGTCTCCAGCTGTGCGCTTCTTGTAGTCAGTGAGTGGTCACCTATGTTCCAAAGTATGGAGCCTCTGCTGGGCCTCTGCAGTTGGACTGGTGAAGTACAATGGGAGGTTAATCACCTGGTGATGGTGAAACTCCAACGCAACCTTCAGGAGGAACCTGAGGTGTGGGCAAAGGACAACCTTGTCCTTGTGCAACATCAGGTAATGAGATGCCACCGAGAGCACTTGGAACTTCCTGATCCTTCTGGCAGAGGTGACAGCCATGATGAAGGAAGTCTTCCATGACATATGTGACATCTCACACCCATGCATTGGTTCAAATGGCTTGCCATGAGCATTTCCAGTATCAGTGATAAGTCCTAAGGTAGTGCTTTTTCTGCATCCTCAGGGACAGGTGGTCAAGGCCTTTGAAATGCCTAATCACCATTTCCTGTGCCACTGTTGGCATACCAACCCACACCAAGTGTGCAGAGAAGGCTGCCAGGTGCATCTTGAGAGCTGCCATCCTCAGGTCTGACTGAGAGAGGGACCACAGATAGTCCAGAATGCTGACCAAAGAGTATGCCGGGGGGGGTCTTGCTCCCAGTGCTGACACCATATGGAAAACTACTTCCATCTAAAGACACAACACTGATGGGTGGACTTTCTCCGGGAGGCCTCCACAATGTGGAGAATATCTTGGGAAAGACCCAAAGCCTGGAACTTTAGCCTGGCAGGAACCAGGCTGTCAAGTGCAGAGACTGAAGGTCTGAGTGCAGGATTTCCCCTTGTGACAAGAGGGGAGAGTGCTCGGGAAGCGTGCAATCTCCTATGCCCTGCCTCCTGCTTGGAACAGTTTGCAGTCCATCCTAAAGCTATCCAGCCTTGTTTCAATTAGCTTCTTTAAAGCCTTAACTGCTAGAAAAATAAAAGTTATCTGCATCTGCTGCAAGTCCTAGCCTTGTCCCATGCCTTTTCTCACCTTGGTCTTTCCCTATCCCCCCTGCTGTCTCTTCCTTTCTCTCTTGTCCTACCCCTTAATCTCCTATTCATTTCCGCCACTTCGCCCCCGTCTTTGCTCTCCTCACTTACCACCTCCACTACTCCACCCTACCATCTCCACTGCTCCATAGAAACATAGACATAGATGTTGACGGCAGATGAGGACCGCTTGGCCCACCTATTCTGCCCATTTCCCTACCTACAGGATAAGCTGCAGATCTTAGTTAACCAACAGCCTATTTCTTCCTACCCCCCCACAAGAATTGCCTTACGTATGTCCCATGTATTCTTTAATTCTTCCACAGTTTTAGACCCCATAACCTCCTCAGGAAGGCTATTCCATGCATCCACCACCCTCTCTGTGAAAAAATACTTCCTCACATTTCCCCTGAATTGCCCCCCTTCTATCTTTAAATTGTGTCCCCTTGTTCTTGCACGTCTCTTTTTCTGAAAGATGCTACCCTCTTGGACTTTGTTGATTCCACTGAGGTACTTAAAAGTTTCTATCATGTCCCCCCTCTCCCTCATTTCCTTAAGGGTATACATATGAAGCTCCTTTAGTCTCTCAATCAATCAATCAAAATCTTTATTTATCCAGGTGGGCACCATCGATCAAGGCTCATTTGCAAGGTGGACCTGGTCATGAATACATCAAAGAACAGTACAGAAGCAGGTATACAAAAAACAATAATATACAAGGAAGAAAAAGTATATACAGTACAGTACAAGGTTGAAATAAATAAAAAAACAGCATTATTTTACAATTGAAGAAGTCAGCAGATGTACAATCAACCATAGGCATACAGGGGTTATAAGCAGAGATCTTTTGAGTGAGGCAGCTGGCAACTACACATGTAGGGGAAAAAGGCCATGTATGGGGTGGCAGGTTAGAGAGGTAAAGAAGAGGAGGGATATATTACAGACAACTGGGGGAAAAATTGGGCTAAAACCACAGAAAGTGACAATGGCCATCGTGTACTTGTTCATTATGATAATGACGGAGAGGGGTAGATAACTGGGACACTACTATGGATGGGGTGGGACTTTAGCCAGGCTGGAGTGGACAGGAAAGGGTGGGTGCAGCAGGAAGAGTTAATAGGGAAAGAGTGAGAGCCAGGGGTAGAAACATGTCATGCATCAGGATGGAAAGGGGGAGTTGCGGAATTAATGGGCTAATGGTGAGGAAAACATTTGCAAGGTGCTTTCATGTAGCGATCGTAGAGTGCCTTGAAGATATTCAGGCTAGCAGGGTAGCTCAGCTTCAAGTTCCTTTGTAAACCGTTCCACAATATGGGTAAAGAGAAGCTTACAGCAGCTTTGCCAAAATGAGTTTTGATCCTTGGAACTTGGAGAGCAATTAGGGAATAGCTCCTTAGAGTGTAGGTGCCTAACACACTCCAGGGAATACAATCCGAGACATATGAGGGGAGCTTGTCGGTCACCGCTCTGAAGTCCCATAGAGCGGCATTTCTTTTCTTTCTATAGTGAAGAGAAGTCCAGCCTAACGATGAGTACAGGGAGCAGTGGTGTGTGGAAAGTGGAAGGCCAGTAATGAACCTGATAGCTCTGTGGTAGAGGGTGTCCAACTTAGCCAGTGCAGAGGCAGTGCAGTGGCTGTAGAGCAGGTCCGTGTAATCTATTAAAGATAAGAAGGCAGCTTGAACCAGTTGAATCTTAGCCTCCTTTGTGAGCAGGTGGTTAATTCTGTAGAATAGTCCTAATCTTTGCCTTAGTTTCTTCTGTAGTTCTTCGAGATGGTCGGCAAAGGAAATTTTATGATCGAGCCAAACTCCTAGATATTTAAATTTAGCTACAAGAACAGTGGTAATTTGTGGGATATTCCCCCAGCAGGAATTGCTGCATGCAAGGAGGGGGAGAAGAGCATGGCTTTTGTCTTTTTCGCATTGAGCAAAAGCTTTTTGTTTATGAGCTGGTATTGTAGAAGGTTAAATTCAGCTTGGAGGTCTTCACAGCCTGCTTCCAGCATGGGACGACTCAAGTACAGTACAGTACAGTGTCGTCTGCGAATAAGTGGATGTTGGCTATTTTAATGGGGTCATTGATGTTGTTAATGTAGACTGCAAAGAGGAGGGGACCAAGGATAGAGCCCTGGGGCACGCCCCTCAGCATAGGTTTTAATGGAGAAAAATCACCTTCAGCTTTAACCTGCTGTTTCCATTCTCCGAGGTAGTCTGCAAACCAGAACATATATTTATGGTCCTCGTATGGCTTCTCTCCTATCCTCCTGATATCTCTTCCTCTATCACTTGACACTCCCTATCTTCCCCCTCCTCCTCTCCTCCTCCTCCTGCTTCCCCCTTGGCCCCCCTCATTACCCCCTTGCTTCCCCCTTTCCTCCCTCTACCACCCTCACAGTTCCTTGCTTACTCCTCATGTATATTAGTATTTTGCGCTTAATTCATTAGACTGTCACCTCTATTAGTTTGCTTTGTACCAGAGGTTACCTTGTAAATATTGTATCCATCACATATATAATGTACATTTGTACCCAATGTTAATTCTATGAACCACAACTGAATGTACTATGCCTTGTTGTTTCTCTGTATATCTTCCTGATATATGTTCTCAGGACCTCCTTGTGAATGAGCCTGCTCAATGGAGTTATCCCTGCAATAAACTTGAATTGAATTGAGAGAGCAGGTCTGGGCATAGAGGAAATCACCACGGTGGCCTGCTGCTGCGGCTGAGCAGACCTAGGAACCAATACTGGTGGTGCCAGTCTGGGGCTACCAAGATCATCTGACCCTTGTCCCTCCTCACCAAGGCCAATACTCTGTGGATCAGGTGAAAGAGAAGGAGGGCATAGAGGAGACCTGAGGTCTAGGGCCTTGCAAAGGCATTACCTACCAATGTCCCACACTGTGTGAGCCAGGCACAGAACAGCGTCTGCTTGGCGTTCTCCCAGGAGGCAAAAAGGTCAACCAGGGGAGTGCCCTACTGGGAGAACAGGTAGTTCACCACCTTCTTATGCAGGGACGATTCATGAGACTCCTTGCCCACCCAGCTGAGGGCTTCCACCAGCTGGCTGGAAACTCCAGCTATATGAATTGGCAAGATATTGGCATGCAAACTGCATGAGGGTCCAGGTGCAGTGGGCTTCCCAAACAAAGGGAATACATACTGTCCAGCTTGTTCAGGTACTACATGGTTACACTGTTATCCATCTGGAATTGAATGATCTGACCCAGGACAAATGGAGTGAATTCTATCAGAGCAAGGTGCTCTGCACAGAACTCCAGTCGGTTGATATGGTAACAGGACTATATAGGGCTCCAGAACCCATGGGCCCTGTGGTCCCCATGGTCCCCTAGGTGTGCACCACATCCCACTACAGATGAGTTGGTTGTCAGGGTGCCAGTCAGCTCTTGACAGATGGATGGGATTCCATCCTCCAGATGTCCTTGGATGAGCCAGAATTGGATGACATCCCACAGCCATTGGCTCACCATGACTGACTGGTCCAGGTGACCTAGGTGCTGAAACCACTGATGGCCAGCTCTCACTGCAGGTGGCGCATCCACCAGTGGACCCATCTGACCACATTGGTGCAAGATGCCATGTAACCCAGCAGCCACAGGAAGTCATGGGCAGGGCATGAGAACCTAACCTGAAATGATGGGGGCAAAGAAGAAAGATCTGATAAAACAAAATTACAACCTGGAGAGAGCTCACAATAAAGTTGGGTGCTGAAAAAATGGAAATGTAGAAATAATGAGTCGCACTCCAAGCTTCAAAAAAAATTCCACTTTTACTTGAAAATTCAATAAACTGTTTTTACAATTGTAGGATTACATACCAGTGAGTCAAAAAACAGCCCAACGCTTCGATTTCACAAGGACCTCTTCGTAAGGGGTGTGGCTACTAAAACTTTGTGTTATTTTATATATTTTTCATTGCAGATGTTACACATCAATCAATAAATCCATTTATTCTATATACTAAATTGCATGATTAAAGGAGTTTCTTTTAGCCTAGTTAGCAGACAACACTCAAATAGCACCACATGTATAATTGAAGGGTAAATTCCCTTTATTCAGTGTTACTTTGAGTTGCTGGCTCAGATGAATGTTGCCCCTTTATGCACTAAACTTTGTGAACATTATTATCGATATTCAAAAAGTGATTTACACAATTAAATTGTGCAAAATATCCAAAAATGTGTGCCCTTTGCACAATATAAACCTTATACTACTCTCACACTATGCACATATAGCATATTTAACATTCAGAGCAATTTGTATATACTGGTCTCAATTTACATTTAATTTTTAGAATAATTTATACTGAGCTTCTTTTTATCTATTGTCATTGTATTCCAAAAGCTCCCAGCCTTCAAGGTTAATTTTGGCAAAACACATGGCCACTCTCAATCCATATAGTGCCTATACATTCTGCTTCACCTTCCATTTTTTGTGTTTTATTATTTAGTTGTCATTTTCTATTTCTGGAAGAAATTTTCTAACATCAACTTAGATAACTTCACATCTTGTTATTTCTTTACATTAAGTCCTGTGTTATGTCATAACCTAAAACAGCAATCATTATATTGACCCTGTCCACCATAAATTGTGAAAAGATTTTGAGAGAGATTATACAAAAACGGGCTCCATTCCATTACATCATTAAAGCCATTCAGCTTTAAGGTTCTGAAACATGAATCATGCAATTTAATAAATAGAATGAATGGATTTATTGACTGATGTGTAACACCGGCAATGAAAAATATATAAAATAGCATGAAGTTTTAGTAGCCATACCCCTGACAAAGAGGTCCTTGTGATCTCGAAGCACTGGACTGTTTTTTGACTCAATGGTATATAACGCTACAATTGTAAAACCTTTTTATTGAATTTTCAAGTAAAAGTGGAATATTCTTTTGATGCTTGGAGGACAGATCAGATGCCTGGTCCACAAGGAGGTGGCTCTTGTCCCAGAGGGTGTCTTGCTCTGCCTCAATAAAGTAAAGGACTGAGTGGCTTGCTAAGCTATTGCCAAGTAACAAATGCAGTATGCAAGCAAGATCCTGAAGTTTAATAGCATTAAAATGTCATCCACTGTTGTATATTATAAACAGACTATATGTCTGCCTGCTAAATACTTTTGTTTAGACCGTTGTTGTAGGGGGCTTGGTGGTGGGCCAATCACCCAGGAGTGTCTGTTGCAGAGTGCGGGACAGGCACCTCAAAAGTCAGTGCCACTCAACAGCAGTCAGCATACTTGAGTAGCAAAGGACTGAGTAGCTTGTCCAGCTATAGACACATATAGAAACAGACTTTGATGGCAGATAAGGACCACGTGGCCCACCTAGTCTGCCCATTTCCCTACCTATTGTATAAGCTGTAGATCCTAGTTAACCAGCAGCCTACTTCCTCCTACCACTCACTATAATTGTCTTAGGTCAGTACTATGCATTCTTGAATTCCCCCACTGTTTTTGACCCCAGGACCTCTTCAGGAAGGCTGTTCCATGCATCCACCACCCTCTCCATGAAAAAATACTTCCTCACATTGCCCCGAGCCATCCCCTCCTCTATCTTCAAATTGTCCTCCCTTGTTCTTGCAAATCTGTTTCTGAAATATGCTACCCTCTTGGATGTTGTTGATTTCCTTGAGGTACTTGAAAGTTTCTATCATATCCCTCTTCTCACTCCTCAAGGGTATATATATTACGCTCTTTTAAGCTCTCTTTGTATAGCTTCTGGTGCAGACCCTGCACCATTTTGTTTGCCCTCATCTGGACTACCTCCATTCTATGTCCTTGTGAAGATGGGATCTCCAGAACTGCACACAGGACTCCAGATGGGGTCTCATCAACTGTCTGTACAGTGGGATAACAACCTCCTGCTTTCTACTGATAATGTCTCTCCCTATGCATCCCAGAATCCCCTCAGCCCTCCTTATTGCCTTCTCACATTGCGTTCCTACCTTAAGGTCATCTGATATGAGTGCTCCTAGGTCCCTTTCCATTTTGGTTTTTGTTAGTACCTCCCCACTTTTGTTTACACTTCCCCTGGGTTTTTGTTTCCCAGGTGCATTACTTTGCACTTCTTTGCATTGAAACAAAGCTGCCATATTATTGACCATTGCTCCAACCTTGCCAAGTTTCTTCTCATCCTTTCCACCCCTCCTTGTGTATCAACCCTGTTGCAGATCTTTGTGTTGTTTGCAGAGGCATACTTTTCCTTCCAGCCCCTCCATAATGTCACCTATAAAGACAGTAAAGGGTACAGGTCCCAGTACTGAACCCTGCAGTATCCCATTAGTAACTCCCCTTTCTCCAGAGTGTGCTCCATTTACTGATTATTCATTTATTTAGTTTTTTGTTGACTGGGTAAGGTGCGCTAGCCATAGCAATGGCTATTTTCAGGCACGACCCATGAGAATACAGAAACAAAACATTTTGAACAAAATGACAGTACAATCATTTAAACAGTAAATGCATTACAAAAATAGTATACATTCAAGTAGTGGGAACAAGTAGAAGTACAAATAGATACAACTGATTCAGCAAAAACTATATAATAATACAAATGAGGAAGGGCAACAGTAAAATCATCAGGCAGCATTTAGGCAGCAGTCCATTTAGCTAAGAACAAGCAGGAGTGCCATCTAGTAGTCAAGGAAGATGGTATGCAAGAGAAAGGAGGAGTAATTGGGGCAGGGAGGAAAGTGTACGGAGGTGGGCTAGGATAGGATTGGAGGAATTTAGTGAGGTAAGGATGATGATTAGCTATAATTAAATTACATTGTAACAAGCTAAAGGGACAGGACAGTACAGAAGCTATTTAGTTAAGGGAAAGGAGCATGGAAAGGCTGTATGAGTAATGAATAAAGTACAGAAAAACTGGGCTAAGGGGTTTGAAGTGGGAGCAAGAGCATGAGAAAGCAAGATGGTTGCACAGCAATAACTTGAAAGAGGAATGGGATGATGCCCAATGAACAGTTAGTGGAAGGGAGTTCCATTTTTTGGGGCATGGCAGGAGAAAGCACTAGCACCTTTGGAGGAGTGGTGTCTAGGAATGACAACATGAGCATTGACAGCTAAGCGTAGTCCATAGCTGGATATCTAGTTTAGGAATAGCTCCACCAGAGGCTTGGGTGTTTGATTTTGGATGATATTATCAATGATAGAGCAGAGTGCATAATCACGGGATGCTGACGGAGAAAGACATCCAAGCTCAGTGTAGAGGAGGCAGTGGTGTTTTAGTCCATGTGAGGGGGACACATATCTACTGTACAAATATTGTATGCGGCATCCCACTTCTGAAAGCTAGTCTTACCTGATGAGGCATATGCTGCCACACCATACATGAGTGAGGGAAGTAGTAGGCCACGGGCTATGGCAAGCCTAGCAGATGAAGTGAGTATGTAGTTGGAGTGGTAGGCCATACCAAGTTTCATGTTAGTCAGTTTGCAAGTCTGCTGGCTATGAAGATTAAAAATGAGGGCTGGATCAAGAGTGATACCCAGATAGTTGAAAGAGAGTACAGCCATGAGTGACGAGCCATTTATAGTGGAGACATTAAAGGTTGGTTGGGCAAGTTTATGTTTAGCATTGGAACCAAACAGCATGGCTTGAGTCTTAGAGATATTTAGGACAAGCTTATTTCTTAACAACCACTTTCCAATTTGTTGATAGTCTTGGGAGAGTTGTTGATTGATTTCAGAAATATTCTTAGCGCTGGTGTACAAGACAATGTCATCAGCATATAGTAGGGTAGCTGTATGGGGAAAGAGTGAGGCAACATTATTAATGAAAATGGAGAAAAGCAGGGGACCTAGAATAGAACCTTGTGGCACACCAATATTAATGGTAGAATAATTGGAAAAGATGGGGTTAAATTTAACGCATTGTGTGTGATCTGTCAGGTAGCTGTCAAACCATGCAGTCACATCTTGTGAGAAGCTCAGTGATCTTAGAGTAGTGAGAAGGATAGGATGATCCACTAGGTTGAAAGCTTTAGTCATGTCTATAAAGATTGCCCCCATTAGGAGACCTGAGTCCATGGCTGCTAGGGTATCGAATGTAAATTTGAGTAAAGGGGTGGTGGTGCTATGACCCTTGCGGAAACCATGTTGTGCTGACATGAGAAGGTTTAGTTTCTGCAGAAAGTCAATGGTTTGAGTGGCTACGAGCTTCTCAAGGATTTGCTAAGAGCAGGTAATATGGCAATGGGCCTATAGTTTGAGGGATTTTTACGGTCCCCTTTTTTGAATACAGGGGTAATCTTGGCAGTTTTCCATATATCTGGGATGTAGCTATGACAGAGGGAGAGGGAGAGGGAAAAGACTTTTGCAAGAGGTGCTGCTATGTGGAGGGCTGCTTGCTTTAGGAGTCTGGGTTCAAGGTTATCAGACCCAGCAGCAGTGAAATCAGAGATACTTTTGAGCAGTCTTAGAACTTCAAGGCGAGTGACAGCCTTGAAAGGAAATTTGGACCCAGTAGCTTCAGGTTGGTCATTCGAGTACGGTCTGGCTGGGAAAGCTGAGGTATAGATGGAGAGGTCAGAGAACTGGGTATTGAGAAAGTTTGCAATAGTAGAGGGATTATTGCAGTGGACACCATTGAGAGACATATCAGTTGGAGTGGGGGCCAGATTTGATCCTAGGAAGCATTTTATATGGGACAGAATTTTTTGGGGTCACCATATGATTTAGTTACCCTCTGTGTCCTTTTGTCCAGCCAATTTGTTACCCAGGTTACCATACTAGGACCCACTCACAGGCTGGCTAACTTGTTTTGTGTGATACTGTGTCAAATGCCTTGCTAAAGTCTAAGTAGGCGATATCCACAGCCCCTCTCTGGTCTACTACTTTGGTCACCCAGCCAAAGAAATCTATTAGACTCGCCTGACATGATTTTCCCAATGTGAATCAATGCTGCCTTGGGTCCTGTGTGCTGGTCTCTAAGTACTCAAAAATTCTTTCTTTCAGAAGTAATTCCATCATTTTCCCTACCACTGAGGTCAACTAACAGGTCTGTAGTTTCCTGCCTCTGCCTTGCTCCCACATTTGGGAAGAGGGATCACATCTGCCTTCCTCCAGCCCTCAGGTTATCACACTATAATCCCATGATTTGGTAAAAAGGGTAGTACGTGGTTTCACTAGGTCCCCCATTTTAGAATTCTGGGGTGAATGCTGTCAGGTCCCATTGGATTGTCCACCTTGAGTATTAGGAGTTTTTTAGGACCCTTTCTTCTGTGAATGGACTGGTACTGACCCCCATGCCCAGAGTGCTTTTGTTGTTTGGTTTAGGTACTTCCACTTCATCTTTTGTGAATACTGAGCAAAAGTATTCATTCAGTATCTCTACTTTTTCACTGTCGTTTTCTGTCCCCTCCCCATCCCTTTATTAAGCCACACTATCCCTCCCTTGGTCTTTCTTTATTCCCTAATGTATCTATAAAAGGTTTTATCCCCCTTCTTAACTGAGTTGGCTATCTTTTCCTCAATTTGTGCCTTTGCTATTCTGACTGCCTTCCCCGCTTCTTTCTGATTGAACTGATAGAGTTCTTTTTCCTGCTCCTTCTGTGATTCCTTATACTTTCAGAATGCTATTTTTTTCTACCTAGCCTTCCCCGCCACCTCTTTTGAGAACCACAGTGACTTTTTACTTCATTTTGTTTTCTTTATTTGCTTCATACAAAGCCTTGTTGCCTCTATGATGGCAGTTTTGATTTTTCCCCATTGTTTTTCCACCTCTCTTTCCTGCCCATTTGCTAGTCCATTCATTGGGCACTCCCCCATTTTGCCAAAGTCAGCCCTTCTAAAGTCCAGTACCCTCACTTTTCTATGGCTTGACTCCATGGTTGTGTGTATCGTGAACCACACTGTGTGGTGGTCACGTTCCCAGATGGCTACCCATTTCTAAAACTGTGATCCTCCCTCCATCCCCATTTGAGAGTACCAGGTCCAAGACTGTCCCTCCCATGTTGGTTTCAACACTGGTCTGAGGCATGCCCCCTGTAAGGCATTGAGAATGACCATACTCTTGGATGTGGCTGTAGTAAATGTGCTCCAGTTAACATCTGGCATATTCAGGTCCCTCATCAACAATATGTTCCCTTTTTCTACCATTTTGAGGATGCCTTCTATCATTTCCTTGTTCATTTCCTCCCTTGAGATGGGGATCTGTATACAACCCCTATGCAGATTATGGTGCCACTACCTGTCTCCAAGGTGACCCACATTGCCTCCACTCTTCTGTGATTACCCTTTCATTTCATTGCTTTACTTACTTACTGCTTGCCAACAGATACAGGCCACATGATCTATCAAGTCTGCTCAGTTGTGCAGCTAGCATCCCACTTTGCAGCTGCCCTTCCCTTCTTCACAATCCCACACAGATGAATGTCAAGTGAGAATGAACCAGATTAAGTTGTTTGTGGTATTTCCAGTGAATGTGGGAAATTTGACCAGTACACCAGAGAAATTCCCCTACTGAGCTGTAGGGGGAACCCTTGTTCATTGCTTGGATGGCCAGTTCTGGTGAAGCAGTGGATGGTATGGACATGTTGGAGGTGGGGGAATGGGCCTTGTCCCCAGTCATGTTCTTCGAGAGGCTAACATATTGAACTTGATGGATTCTAAGTGTTTTGAAGGAAAAAAAGTGATGATGTGTTTATTTTACTTGAAGACCTATGCAAGGTAGATATGGAGAAAACTGAGGATGTCTTGATTAAACTGAAAACTGTTTTGGAATTACATCAAGGAATGCTACATGAACTTCAAGAGAAGGAGCGGTGACTCACTCAGAGTAAAGCCATATTTTATGCAGAGATCGCTAAATTGTAGGTGACGTTCCCATCTGACACTGGGTGTGGCAGTGCTATCCTCCCAGCCAGTGATGCAGCAGCAAGAATAGAGAGTGAGGAGATGGGATGATCCGATTCCCAACAGGTAATTCTTGCGAATATTCTGCCTAAATCTATGGTTGTAAATCTTGAGGCTGTCAGTACAATCACTCGTAGTGAGTGCCAAATGCTGAATGTGTTTATTGATAATCCTGGAATGAGTAAAGGGGACTGTATTATAAACTGCGTAGACAGTGCCAAAGAAATTGAAGAGAAGGTGGAAAAAAACTGGCGTTGTGCAAGGGTCAGTTTCTGAGATGGGGGCTGCAGGTATTAAGGAGGATGATTGTGGTGGGTTAAGGACTGAAGTGACAGGGAACAGTGTGGGCACTACTGTATATTTAAGCAAAAATACACCGCAAGAACCGGCAACTGTTTTTTCATTTTCTGTCAGACGTTTTGCACGGCATAAAATGCAAGATGATAAAAAAAGTAAATGGGCAGTGCTCACACTGGCAAATAGAAACATGGACACCACTGTTACTTCTTGGCCCACACAGGAGAATAAGAAGGGGAAGCTTGAAGGGAATAAATCACGTCACCAATTATCCACAGCTGCAGCCATTTCAAAAGCCTTTGCAGTACACCCCATCTCAACAGACCCTTTTCATGAATGGTCCCCAGAAAAGTCCCTTACAGAAGCTGGGTGGACCAAAAATGAGAGTGGGCAGTGACTTCCCGACCTGGAATGCAATGACCCCATAACACCAATGAGTCCAGAATGGCGGCCCATTGATCAAAAGGATCCTCAAGGCTTAGAGGTCCAGACTGCCATTAATGCTATTTTGGGGAACAGAAAAGGGAATGGAAAGGTTGAAGAAGCCAAGATAGGGCTCCAGAAAGAAGTGGGTATGGGGAAAGAAGCAGGATTTGAACCTGGAAACAAGGGAATGGAGAAAGCAGGATTGGATAATATAGCCCATAAGGGACATGATCACAAGAATGGAAACCAAGAGGAGGGAATGCCCCACAAAATGCCCCTATTATCAGAGTTACTTTCAAAATCTAAAAGGAAGTTGCACCACAGCACAATGTGGTGCAGATTCGCTACAAAGGGGGCTTAGATGCAAGACCTGACAGTCAATATGTGGGGAAGTTTTTGCTTAAAGAATCCTTCCATTTTTCTCCTCAAGAAGTACTTGCTTTTATTAACTTTTCTGGAGAGGACAATTATGACAGAAGTTTCTGCTCTTCTTACTGATTGGATTTGTTTTGGCAATGTTATAATTTACTGAAATTTTCTCCTTTGTGGTCCCCATTTTTAGTAATCCCTTTAACTAAACCCCTTATAAAATTTGTGACGATCATGTTCCACAATGAAGGGGTTCATGTCAAAGACATTACATATTGGTTGGTTCAAAAATGTGAGGTTTTAAGTTCACCAGCAGCCTTGTTAGATTCAGAGAAATTTTGGATGGGAGGATGGAAATACAGAGTAAAATTGAGACAGGTTGAAAATGAAATTGATCATATTCCAAACTCCTTTTTGTTAGGCAGGGATGGGAATGTGTTTTTAATCTGGGCAGCCACATGCTTGCTACAAGTGTGGGTCTCATACTCATCTGTCAAGCACATGTGATACCCCACAATGTGACAATTGTGGGGAGGTGGGATAAGTTCGGATCCAATGTAATAATTTGACATGTTGTGACTTGTGTGAAGAGCTTGCTCATACCTTTTCAGAGTGTTCCTCGGCAGCTAAGAATAAGGCCTCAGTTATTAGCCCTGAGTTGTTGATGAAAAAAGGCTCAAGAGTCAGCTGAGTCAGTACCCCCAAATCCATCAGAGGTAGAGAAGGATGAGGAGTTAATTCCTTTGGTCCCTCCTGGCTGGAGGTAAGTATAGTTAGAGAGGAAGGGGTGATGGTTAAATTGGAACCCAAAATGGATGTGAAGCTCCAGGAGGGGAACTTGTCAGACCTGCTGCCTGTTTGTTACACGGATGATAAGGGAGGTGGTCACTCATCTGAAGTAAAGAAGTGGGAGGTTGTTCCATTACCTCAGAGGCATGTAACAAGAAATTCCAGTCTAGTAGCTTCACAAATGGAGTGTGGAGAAATAAAAGTGTCAAGCCACTTCAACCGTTTGGAGCCGGTGGAGGAAGATTCCGATATGGAGATAGCTGGGGCTGTACTTTCTCAAGCAGGAGACATAGAAGGACAGGAGTTTATGGAGTACAAGGGGGAAAAGAAAAAAAAAAGGAATGAAAGGGCCTTAGGCAGGTTTAGTCAAAATTTGCCACAGCTGTGACAGGATCATGTAACTGTCACAGTTTGCATAATTTTAAGAAACGAGATGCCTTCTTTCATTTTGTAGTACAACAAAGTTTGGAAATATGTTTTCTTCAAGAAACCTTGGTGTGGTTCCCCAAAGAGGTCAGAATGTTTAAGGCAAAATGGTACTGGGGCCCTTCATATTGGTCATTCGGAGCGGATAAGGCAGATGGGGTAGCTATTTTGTTTAATGCTTATAAGTTCAAACTGACCGGAGTGATTGATCTTATTCTGGAGGAGAGTCCTGTTATTAGATGGGATTTGGGATAAGGTGTCTTATAGGTTGATTAATGTTTATGGGAATCAATCCAAAGCAAACAGGGTGGACCTAATAAAACAAATGCAACCTTATTTATGTACAATGGCACATGTGGTGTTAAGAGGGGATTTCAATTGTGGACTCCCACAGGAAGGGACTAAAACCTGTAACAAAAAGATATATTGTGATTCAAATGTGTTGGGTAAATGTGTGACTCAAAACTGCCATCACAGAGACAACAAGCCTTTGTGTGAAGCAAATAAACAAATCAAAATGAAAGAAAAAGCCACTATGGTTCTCAAAAGAGGTGGCGGGGAAGGTTAGGGAGAAAAAGATAGCATTAAGGAAGTATAAGGAAACACAGAAGGATCAGGACAGAGAACTGTACCAGTTAAGGCAGAAGGAAGCAGGAAGGGAAGACAGAATAGCAATGGTCCAAACTGAGGAAAAGATAGTCAACTTGGTTAAGAAGGGGGATACAACCTTTTATAGGTACATCAAGAAGTGTAGCAAGACAAATGGAGGGATAGTAAGGCTGAACAGAAAGGGCGGTTGGTGGGCAGAGAGGGACAGTGAAAAAGCAGGGATACAGAATGAATACTTCTGCTCAGTATTCACAAGAGGAGGAGGGGGAAGTGCCTAATCCAATTAACAGAAGCACTCTGGATAGGGGGGCCGATCCCAGTCCTTTCACAGAAGAAAGTGTTCTGAAAAAACTCCTAAAATTGAAGGTGGACAAAGCAATGGGGCCTGATGGAATTCACCCCAGAATTCTAAAAGAATTAAGGGGAGAACTAGTGACACCACTGACTACCCTTTTAACAAATCATGGGAGGATGGTGTGGTACCTGAGGACTGGAGGAAGGCGGATGTAATTCCCCTTCACAAAAGTGGGAGCAAGACAGAGGCAGAAAACTACAGACTTGTCAGTTTGACCTCTGTGGTAGGTAAAGTGATGGAATCACTTCTGAAGAAAGTGGGACACAGGACCCAAGGCAGCATGGGTTCACAGCAGGAAGGTCATGTCAGATTAATCTAATTGATTTCTTTGACTGGGTGACCAAAGTAGACGACCAGGGAGGGGCTGTGTACATGGCCTAACTAGACTTTAGCAAGGTATTTGACACAGTCCCACACAAAAGATTAATAAGCAAATTAACCAGCCTGGTAATGGGTTTCAGGGTGGTAGCCTGGGTAAAACATTGGCGAACAACAGAACACAGAAGGTAATTGTAAATGGAGTCCACTCTGAAGAAAGAGGAGCTACTAATGGGGTACTGCAGGGTTCAGTACTGGGTCCAGTCCTTTTTAATGTCTTTATAAATGACATTGCAGAGGGACTGGAAGAAAAAGTATGCCTCTTTGCAGATGATACAAAGATCTGCAACACGGTTGATACACAAGGAGGCATGGAAAGGATGAGAAGGGACTTGGCAAGGTTGGAGAAATGGTCAAAAGTATGGCAGCCTGGATTCAATACAAAGAAGGGCAAAATAATGCACCTGGGAAACAAAATCCCAGGGGAAGATTACACAATGGGGGGGTAGTAACAACAACAAAATTGGAAAGATACCTGGGGGTAATCATATCAGATGACCTTAAGATTAGCAAACAATGTGAGAAGGCAGTAGGGAGGGCTGGGGGGACACTGGGATGTATAGGGAGAAGCATCACCAGCAGAAAACAGGAAGTTGTTAGCCCTCTGTACAGACAGTTGGCGAGACCACATCTGGAGTACTGTGTCCAGTTCTGGAGACCCCATCTCCACAAGGACATAGACTGGATGGAGGCAGTCCAGAGGAGGGCAACTAAAATGGTGAAGGGTCTGCAAGAGAAGCCATATGAGGAGAGACTAAAGGAGCTTAATATGTATACCCTTGAGGAAAGGAGGGAGAGGCGAACATGATAGAAACTTTTAAGTACCTCAGTGGAATCCACAAAGTCCAAGATGGTAGCATCTTTCAGAAAAAGAGATGCGCAAGAACAAAGGGACACAATTTGAAGATAGAGGGAGGACAGCTAAGGGGCAATGTGAGGAAGTATTTTTTCACAGAGAGGGTGGTGGACACATGGAACAGCCTTTCTGAGGAGGTTGTGGGGTCTAAAACTGTGGGAGAATTCAAGAATGCATGGGACAGACATAAGGCAATTCTTGGTGGGGGTAGGAAGAAATAGGCTGTTGGTTAACTAGGATCTGCAGCTTATCCTGTAGGTAGGGAAATGGGGAGACTAAGTGGGCCAAGCAGTCCTTATCTGCTGTCAAAGTCTATGTTTCTATGGTAGTATGTGCAGAGTTTCTTTTGAATGAGCATAAGTTTACCTTTAAAAAAGGCAAATTAACTTCGACAATTGATCACTTTTTTATTTCAAAGAACGTTACTAACCCTTCCCTTACTGTGTGGCCTTCAGAATTTTCTGACCATTTGTTTCTTAAATTGTCTATTGACCCACAAATCAAAAAGATGGAGGTTAAACATGGCTATGTTATTAGATACCAAGGTTAAAGAAGGGTTGAGATCCCTTATGTGGGCCAGGACTTCAGTATGTATATTATACGATAATCTCACTGTATGGTGGTTAGCGATGAAATGTGAAATTGCACAGTGGTTAATGAGATATGGAAGGTAACAGGAAAATCTAAATATTTTTAATACCTGAAACTAAGATCTAGAGTACAACATTTGTATGGGTTACAAGCCACTTCGAGAGAGAGAGTTATGAGCTTCAGATTGAGGATGAAATTGTTAGAATATGACACAGCCAAGACCTTGAAAGCTGAATTAGAGTATGGGACACAGAAAACCCCAGGAGGTGATCCCTTTGAGGCTTTAAAAAATAGAAGGGAGAAGATGGACTTTAAGATAATAAGAGATGAAATGGGTCTTTTGATAACTGATAAGGCGAAAATTCAGGCACTGATTGAACAACAGTTTTTTTCTTGTCAAACTAAACCAGAACCCTCACAAACTAGTATTTCAGAGTTTTTAGATTCTGTAAATATTCTTTTACATAGACAGTCGGTACTGGGGCTACTGTAGATTCACCCATCTCTGTAAAGGATATTAAGGCAGTGATATCTCAGTTAAAAGGAGGAACATCACTAGGACCTGATGGATTGTCTTATGAATTATATAAGTTGTTTCCAAAATAATTTGCGGGATGTCTTAACAGAAGTCTTCAGAGATATTTTAGGAGGGAAATGGGTGCCGGAGAGTTTTCCACTAGGTTATTAATATTTTTATTTAAATCAGGGGACAGGTATGACATCAACAATTGGAGGTCTTTTTCAATACTGAACTCAGATTTGACATTTTTTTCTTGGGTATTACAAAATAGGTTAAGTAAAGCAGCAGTACACTTAATTCATCCAGCACAATACTGTGCTTTACAGGATAGGAAAATCCAACAAGCCCTTTTTTTTAAATAGGGATGTTATCACTTTTTTTGAAGGGAGAGGTGGGAATAGTTGTATCTTATCTCTAGACCAGAGTAAAGCATATGATCAGGTAGGGCACCGTTTTTTATTTCAGGTGTTGGCACACTATGGGATCCCGGAGGGCTTCATCAGAATGACTAAATTACTTTATGGTCGGGCAGTAGTATACCCCATAATTGATGGAATTATTACACAAGGGATAGTGATGAAGACTGGTGCCAGACAAGGATGCCCTCTCAGTCCGTTATTATATATATTTTCTTTGGACCCCTTAGTAAGGTCCCTGTATAGATCTCAGGAATGGTTAGGTTTGGAGGCTCCGGAAGGTTTTGATCAGATCCGGGTACAAGCATATGCAGATGATATTTACGTATTTATGTGTAATGTTGAGCAAATTCCATTAGTAATTGAGAAATTCCACAAATGCTCTTGTTTCAAATTCTAAATTAAATTTAGCAAAGTGTTCAGGTTTGTTTTTAGGTAACTTGGGCGACAGATCAACGTACATTAATCAGAATAATGTGTCAAGTGATCAAGTGAAAATTTTAGGAATTTGGTTTTCCCCAATAAATTTACCTTTTTGAAAACTGGGATTTTGTCCTCACCAATGTAGAAACTAAAGTAAATAGGTGGACATCATGGAAACTGTCTAAATTGAAAAGGGTTGCAGCTTTAAAACAACTTATAATTCCGTTATTGTTGTATGTAGCAATGATTTTTCCTTTGCCTAGTCACTTAGAAGCTAGATTATATTCTAGTTTTTGCAAATGATTTGGGGTAATAGACTCAATCCCATAAAAAGGTGTTTTTTATATCTACCTCAGAGAGAGGGAGGGTTGGGAATGATTGACCCAGTCACCTTTGTTTTGTCCCTATTCCTGTCTCAGAATGTTAAAATGGCTTTTGAGAGTAGACATAGTGTCCAACAAGGATGGTTTACTCGGAACATAGAAGGGTTTTTGAATGCGTGTGGAGGGGCGCCCCCCCCAAGAATAACTGGGAGAATGCAAGTACCCGAGTGTTTCAAAGGGGCCTTGTGGAAATTATTTAAATGGGAAGTAACTAAAGATCAGATATGTCTGGTTTCAGGGAGACAATTATACATATAAATTATGGGAAATATTCACCCCATAATAGCAGAATTTAAGAATTGCCCTGATTATTTGAAGGGTTGTGTTTTAAAACAATTAAATAATAAAAGGATATCCCCAAATATGTGGGACATTCTGGGGTTATTAATGTATGGGAGACAATATATGGTGTAATACAAAACATAAACCCCTGGAGGAAAGAAATTGCCCTTATTTGGGGTGCCAGAACATAGTAGAAACAATGGGCCATTTTTTGTTCGATTGTTCTTATACTAAATCTTTATGGCCATGGTTGGCTACAAAATGAAAGTTGACATGGCTGGCACAAGCATCTCATGAATCCTTGGTACTAGGTCATTGTCCTCATTTATTGAGTAAATATTACTATGATACATTGATTTTTTTTTTTTGCCACATTAAGTATTATGTGTGGCAGGCAAGATGCCAATGTTCCTTGCAACAAAAACGGATGACATATCATACTTTGAGTCTGTTGGAAGAACAGACCATGCTTACAGTGTAAAAACAATATGTGTTTAACAATCCTGGGAATGTGGTAAAAAAATGGTGGAATGGGTTATTTTTTATTAAGTTTAAATAAAGGCAGGAATAAGATAGTGGTCCAGGTATTTTGTTAAGGGTATTAATGCATTCTAGAAGGGGGCCGGGGAGTTGAGTGATAATTTGTTAACTGTCAAGAATGTATGATGATGGAGATGATAATGTGATTTCATAGGCCTATGGCAGTTGGGGCAGTGGATGAAGGATAGTATCACTGGTGTAAATCAGGAGGTTTTTTTTTTTTTTTTTTACACTTGAAGTTTTATTTCCTTGCTTGTCTTCTAACAATTCCTGCATAAAGTTGACAGTACGAACAGCACCATGAAGTTTTATGGCTATTTAGTTATTGTAACAATGACATACATTCTTACTGAGTTAAAAATTGATTTAATGAATAGTAGAAGGATATTTAATTAATGAATATGTAATCACATTATGAGTAGGGAAGAGTCACCTTCTTAAGTTTCATGAAACAGTTGTTGATGTTTTATTTTGTTTTCCCCCTTTGATGATCATAGTTCTTATGAGTGTGATGTAACATTGATTTATGATTTCTTATGTAGTAGTGTTATGATGTTTTATTGATAAAAAAATTCCCCTACTCTTTTGGATAAGTGCCATGGGATCTTTAACATCCACTTGAACTACCACCAATCCTGAACCCTTCCCTTATGTAGACAGCTACTCCACCTCCTCTATTACCCTCCCTGTCCTTCCTGTAGATTGAGTACCTTGGTATGTTGACATCCCATTCAGGGTTCTCCATGTACCATGTTTCTGTGACTGCCACAATACCCAGGTGTCCCTCTTCTATCAAGGCCACTAGTTCAGGAAGCTTGTTACCCCAACTACAGGCACTGATACTTATTGCCTTCCATTTTATGATGCCCTTACCCGTTTTCCCCCATCCCTGCCCTTACTGCCTTTTTCTCCATTCACCCCTGTTCTGATCACTATTGACCTCTGTACCTTGGTGTTTACCTCACTAACTACCCTGTTTTGTGAGGCGAGGCTGGGAATTTCCTGCTTCATATCAGTGCCTCCCCCTTGGCTAGTTTTTTTTTTTTAATTCAAAGTTTTAGGTTTTAACAATACAGAGAACAGAACCAACACATGGAAAATACATTCATTCAGTACAAAACAATGTATTGGAACTGTTCCCCTCCCTACCAACCCTTTCCCAACCCACCTCCTACCCACCCGCCACCCTACACAACACATTCAATAAAAAACAAGTGAGACACAGAATTGAATTTATGCTGGCATATAGGAGGTTAAATAGAATAAAGAGTATGCAGGGAATCCCATATGTTCCTATACTTCTTCAGCCTATTTTTGAGACTAGCTATGGCCTTCTCTGTTCTGAGATTTGCAAGAAGTTCCTGAAGCCATTTGGAGTAAGATATGTCTACACTGTCCTTCCAATGGTGCAGTATCACCTTTTTGACAGACATGGAGATGAGGGCTATGTGATATCTGCAATTAAGTACCAATACCTCAGAAAAATCACCCAGTACACAAATCTCTGGGGTAAATAGGGCATTCAGGCCCAGCAAGGAATCCGTTCTTTGTTGAATGGTAGTCCAGAATACTGAGACCTTGGGCCAAGTCCAAAAGATATGGAACAGGGAGCTTTCTTTTTGGTAACAGTGGACACAGGTGGGGGATGGAAGAAGACCAAATTTATATAACTTTTGTGGGGAATAATATAAATTATGTAATATATGGAACTGAATAACGAATAGTCTATCTTGGGTAATGTACTTACGGCAATTGTGCCATAAAGCTGCCCAATCTAAATCTCGAGTGGGAAATGCTATGGACCAGTATGTTAAGGGAGCAAAACTTCTCGGGTAGGCCCAATTGTACAAGATCCCATAAGTCTTGGATACTGCTTGTTGAGCACCTACCAAAGACTTCAGTTCCTGTGAGAAAAAAATATTAGCTGGTTGTGGAGGAGTTAAACCAAACACCTTCAAAATTAGACTGTGGTGTATTGCTCTCTTGACGAGGTGCCTTTGTAAAGGAGTCTATGACTTCCAAAAGTCAACAGGGGCTACCACAGGCATCACACAGTTGGTCTCGCCCTGCCTCCTCACACAGTTCCTCAATGTTCTGCTGCCACATGCTTCGGAGTTCATCCGACTCCCAAGCACACAAGCAGAGCGTACAGCAAACATACAGGACTTACATAAAGTGGCACGCATGCCAGGTGTGATTGGGGTGATAGTCTGCACTCCCGTGGCCATACGTGCACCACCTGGCCCAGAGGGCACAACATACATAAACCAGAAGGGCTATCCATCAGTCAACTGTCAGGTGGTGTGCAATGCCATGGGTGCATCACTCATTAATGTCTGCGCCACACAACCTGGAAGTGCACATGATGCGTTCATCCAGCACAGCTCCATGCTGTACCAGTGATTTGTGCATGGGGAGAACCCCATGGGCCACCTGATAGGTGAGTATGGGCCAGGATGAGGAGTCGGGGAGGCTGCGCATGGGATGGGGGCCCAGACCACACATGGCAGTCACTGACAGCGTGGCCGAAGGGGGTGTGGGAGAGGGGGTCGACCATCATGGCAATGTGCTAACCTGTACACCTTTCCCACACAGGAGACAGCACATACCCCCTGTGAACCTAGCTGCTCACCCCCATCCCGCTGAAGCACATTACAAGGCCCACATTGCGACATGCAACATCATCGAATAAGTCTTTGGCATGCTCAAGATGTGGTTCCATTGCTTAAACAGATCCGAAGGTGCCCCACAATATAGTCCTGTGAAAATCTGTGGACTATTCCTGGCCTGCTGCATGCTGCACAACATGGCCATTGACCGTGGATTAGCCATACAGGTGGATGCCTGTGACAGCATTGATGACTACAGGGATGATGGCCTGAGGGGGAGCAGCCACCCATGCCATGGAGGGATGCACAGATCGCCACCAGGACACACAGAACGACCATTGTTTGGGAGTCGCAGGTAAGTAGGAGCCATGACAGTTGTGCTGGCATGGAACACACATCCACATACACATGGAGGTGCATGTCCACACAGGGAAACATGCAGGGCCACTGGCACACACACAGCCAGCACAGGGACAGCACTGACACAGAGCCACACACACACTACATGGCATACAGGCACGGGCACACGCGCGCACACATGTGGGCATGGTGCTGGACAATGGCCAGCCAAACCAGGATGGGCACAGGCAGCAACAGCAGCACACCAGGTGCACAGCAGCCCATGGTGTGCTGTGTGTACGGTGTGTACAGAAGTGGCAGTTATGGTGGCATGGATCAGACAGATGTCACCAGCACACAGGCAAGGCCAGCACAGTGCTGCCCTCATCATGCCCATGCCACATGGTCCTGCAGCACAGCATGCACACAGGGAGGCCACGCTGCACACCACCGAGATGTGCCACCACATGCACATGGGCATGCACAGAGGACTGTGCACAAGGCCACTGTGCCGGGCAGTGGGATGGGATGGCACAACTAGCAGGTCTACTGGGTGGAAGCATGGATGCCATGGCCATGTGGGTGGCCACGCCCTGGCTGTGCGGCAGCCACAGGCTACTCAATGGCCACAGGTGGTGTACTCAACACACTCACGGGGGTGGAGGCAGAGGAACATGACTGCATCCCTGCTGGTGGGAACAAGCCAGCAAACAGACACCTGCCATGTGTGTCAGGGATGAGCATGTCGGGGCCCAGCATCAGCTGTGCTGGGATCACCAGACGTCAGGTCTGCGGAGTGGACGCCACACTACGGGGAGTCCTACACACCCTGCTGTGCCCACTGGATGCTAGTGATGCAAGTCTGGTGGTGATGGCACCAGCGATGAGGTCCAACGAGGTGGTCATGGCCTCCCGCAGCTGCCAGACCTCAACCATCAGCTGTGTGCTTCCAATGTCTGCATGCTCAGACCAGTGGTGTAGCTCCACTCACAGTGCAAGCAACTGTGCCCTGAGCAGTGCCTGGTTCTACACAGATGTCTGCAGCAGTGCAGTGTGCTCATCCAGCCTGTCAGTGGTGAGCTCATCCTGGGGCCAGTACTGACCTGCTGGAGAAGTGGTGGCATGCTGGCTCAAGGGGGTCTCTGCACAGGAGGTGGTGGTTGGGGGCATGCCCCATCGGTGGTCCCTGAGGTGTGCTGCCCAGTGGCCACTGCTGTCCTATGTTGCTGTCCTGCCACCTGCTGCACAGTCCCCATGTCCTCTGTGTCCATGGCACCTTCCCCACCACGTCCTGCCTTTGTGCTGTTGCCACCCACCACCACAGGGCCATGGACAGAGGGTGCCTGTACAGGTGCTGTATCCCCATCAGTGTGCTGGACTGTACCCTAGGTAGTGACCCCAGTCCCATGCCACCCATGCTCAGTGCAAGGTTATCTATCATCTGTGTTGGACCCACCACTCACCTGCATGCCTGGTACGAGTATGGGCAGCTCCTCCATGAGCATTAGGTCCAATAGAGGGTTGTCATCACCCAGGTCTAGGAAGGCTAGCAGCCCCTCACTGCTGCATTGCTGGTGGTCTGTGGACCTAATGCCGGATGATGTAGACGACTCTTCCTCAGCAGGTCCAGCATCAGTGGGTGCATCCTGTAACCCACCCAAGGTGTGATGGTGCTGAAACACACAATGGTGGAACATATGAGCAGGACAGCAGTGTGCACTCTGTGCTGCATCCGGGGGGGGCATGTGCGCACATGGATGGCCACCATGGGACAGGGCATGCCTGCTGCACCACACAGCAGGCTGGGTATGCACAGAGGCCAGAGGACATGGAACACCACCACATGCTTGGTGGCATGCCATGGCTGTGCACTGCTGTTGGCCAGTCCACCTGCTGTGTGCTGTGTATCCACCTGCACCCCTGTGGGCCATGCCATGCTCCTTGGACACCAGTCATGTGCTATCATGGTGCTGGCCTGTCATGTTGCTCACCGTGGAGCCAGGGACAAGGCCAGTGTCCACATGGCCACAGCATTGCACACAGGTGGTCCCGGGCATGCACAGTGGTGCCCTGTGCAGGACATGCATGGGACCCATGGCATGGCTGCACACATGCCAGCATGCTGTCATGTGGCCCCCAAACCCCAGCCCCAGAACATCCCTAGCCCCAGCCCCTGTCACACCCCCAACCCCATCTCCTCCACACCCCCAAGGCACACAGTGACTCAGTGTTGTGATGGGCTGCTCCCAACTGGAACCCACCTCCTGGGATGCCCTCAACGGCTGCATGGCTGATGGTCACTGCCACCATCTCCTCCCCCCATGAGGACAGGAGCAGTTCCAGGGTCCCCACCGGTCCTATTGCAGGATGTCCTGATGGCAGCCACCTTCTCTTTGATGCACTGCCTGTCGGCCCCCATCTTCTGTATGCACTCCTGTGCACTACGTTGATGGCATTCATGGGCATTCATGTATGTCGCCACCTCGACCCACCCTGTGGCACACTCCTGTAGAGTGCCCATGGCCCCACTGAGCAGTTCCTCCCTGTTGACATAGGCCTTGAACAGGTCCTGCTGCTCATCTTTGATAAAGTTGGGCCTGTGCTTCTATGCAGGGCCCTGCTCATCAGCTCCCTCAGTCTCCGACATGTTGCTCCCTGTGGATGGAAAACATTGGCACAATCAGTGGACTGTCAGGCCAGCCCAGTACAGTGCTGCACAGATGGCAAACCCAGTAGCATCCCAATGTATCTAGCCCCATACCGATATGGCTGCAATACCTGTCAGTGCCTAGAGCTGCAGTGGCATGCTTTTATGGCTCATCTCATGCAAATGAGTGGTTGCGCTACTACAATGGTATACTAATGTGCCCAAATGTGCCATGCATAGGCTCAGTAGGCAATTTGCACACCACGGCTAAATATCACTGTGTTGTGCCATGTGCATTCAGAATGTGCCAGGGAAGGCTGCTGGTGCAATTCCAGCACATGCATGGTATACGGAGGTACCTCCATCAGGCACAGTGTGGCCACCACGTGTGGCCTATGGTGCACCTGTGCATGTAGCATGGCATGCCCCCTTGTGCATGCGGCCTTGTGTGCAGGCATGCACACAGCAGCCCTGCGCTGTATGGCCCTATTGTGCACAGTTGCTGCATGCGCCATACCCCCTACCACACAGTGGCTGCTGTTCCGTGCATGCACGTTAACACACCACCATGCAGGATCATGCTGTGCATCTGTGAGGTCATGGCCCTGACCCCTGACTCCTGCCCGAAGGGGCTGCACTGTGCATGTGCATAGATGCATGATTGGCGTTGGCTGTGCATCTCTATCATGTAGCCATGATACAGGGCCCTATTGTGCATCCATGGTGCAGTGCTCCATATGCTGGCAGAATAGGCTCACATGTGGTCATACAGCGCATCGGTCGGCAGCATGTCAGTTTTGGGCCAGCTTAGTCACAGAGCAATTAACTGGGACTGATGTGGAGCTGGCCAACCTAGTGGCCCTAGTCCTGCCTGTGGAGTACTGCCTCTTCAACATGGCAGACCTACAGGAGCCCCGCACGGTGGTGTGGCAACTGGTCTGAAGCAGCAGATGGGGTGCCATGCACCACAGAGCAGTGCAGACACCATTATGGTGACCTGCGCCGTTGGGATCCTGGACATCTAGAGTGGCTTCAGGAAGAGTCATGCAGGGGCTCGGGTGTCCCAGCCAGGTAGGTGTCACATTGCTCAATGCATGCATCCACTCTTCACATCCTGTGCTGTGCACTGCATGTGCAGCTGTGGGGGGGTCTGCGCTAGTTGCTGGTGTGTGTCCTCCATTGCTGCACTGCATGTTTGTGGTGTGCACAGTGACAGTGGGCCAAGCACCATGCCATGGCCACAGGTCTGTGCGGATGCCCATGCCTTGCCAGCACTTTGCACTGTGTTGGTGGTGGGTGGCTGTATTCACGGCATGACACTTATGTCCATTGTCTCTCTCTCTCTTATTCTGTTCCTTCCACAGGTCCTGAGAACCACAGGAGGGGAAAGACTGGTTGCAGTGCAGGTCAGGCAGCTAAATGATGGTGGTGGCGTGGCTACACCGGTGTCTGTGCAGTCAGGTGAGTGTGTGCAGTATGATGATTGGGGGTATGTTGGCTGTGGGGTAGCTGTGGGTTGGTGCATGGGGCTGTGCAGCTGTGCACGCCCACTGCATTGGGTGATGCCTGGCACCACCACATGTGCTGTGCTGCACCTGTGGTGGGGCTTGCCCACGGCCTGTGTGTGTCACTGCGGCATTGCCATCCCCAGGGGGCGGAAGTGTGTGCATGTCCCATGGTAATGTATGTGCTGCATGGGGCATCCTTTATTAACTGGGGGTCCTTGCACCAGGTCTGTGTGGTCCACTGCTCAGGTATTGGGGAGGGTCCATCACAGGCAGCCCTGCAGGTAGCCCTTGCGATGCGGTGGTGTCATCTGCTGCTGTCTACTGTGCATATGCCTGTTCCAGTTCTGTCCACCCATGGGTGTAATGGCTGTCCCGTGCATACCTGTGGGTGGGGCAGGGCTACTTGGGCACCGTTACTCATTGCCTGTCTTGTTTCCACTCCTGTAGGTCAGGCCAGGCTATGTGGACGGCACCCTCGGAGGGCCCCTGGAGTGGTGCTCCAAGTTCCGCAGTGTGTGGTGAGGCTGCTGTTCCAAAGAGTGGACACCCTGCTCCACATCAGCTGCAGGCAGCTGTGCATCACCTGAGTGCTTGTCAGTTGCAGGAGGTGCAGGAACAGTCATGCTGCTGAGGTTGACACTGCCTATCACTGGGCCCTGGACGTGTAGCCCCCTCCTGCTTCATTTTACCCTGCCTGTTCCTACCACCTTGTTCCCGACCCCATTCCCCTTGTAACCATCCATTCCCACCCTTCCTCATCACATCTTGTTCTGTTGATGTTCTGCACTGTTTGCTCACCCCTGATTTTGGTTTCAGTAAACTGTTTTGTTTCTACACCGCTGTGTCTGTGTCTCCTTTGCCTGCACAGGGCTGCACTGTGTCTCCATTGTTCCGTGCTACTCTTGGGTGTGCCTGTTGTGTTCCATGGCTGTGCCCTTTCTGGTGTGTTCCCTTGTGCAGTGGCTGCTGTGTGCTGCTTGCCACCATGCCTCAGGCCATCGGGCCGTGGGTATGCTTCTGGCCTGTCTGCATTCCAGTGCAGCATGTTCCTGTTTGCAAGTGCTGCCCTGCCCCTCACCTGCACCATTGCCCTTGCTGGTGCTGGGGTGCAGTGTGGTGCTGGGTCATGTGTGGCTGCTTGGTAGCATGGCTTGTGCACCCTGTTTCCCTGTACCTGTGTGGCTCCTGTGCCCATGCACACAGTGCAGGTCCTGGTCACACATAGTGTGCATGTAGTGGTGTCACATGCTGTGTGGCCTGTCAGGGTTGTGGTGGTGCTGTGCTATGGGCTGCTGTCTGCTCTGTCCTCTGAGTGGGTGGCTGGATGTGTTTGTTGGCCTGTGTGCCTCTGTTGTGTGCTCTATGGTCCCTGTGGCCCATTGGCTATGTGCTTGTGCTGTGCACTGTATTCCTGCTCCCTGTGTGACCTGGGACTGCAGGGCTAGCCTGCCACTCTGCTATTTTGCTGCCCTGTCTGTGTGCCCCCTTACCTTTTGTGCTTGCCAAACATTCCTGTTGCTGCCTCCTGTCTTGCTCCTGTGCAGTCCTGGTTGCTCAGTGCATGTATGGTTGTGCAGTGGTGCATCTGTGCTATATTCAGTGTTGCTTGCACTTGCACATGTCTATGGCACATACTCTGAATATGGCGTATGTTTTCCATGGTGCACCTGCATTGTGCTGCGCATTCCATTGCACATCCTCTAGGTGCAATTCTGAATATCGGGTCCATACTGTCTGACCTCTTTACAGTTATTCTGTGTTCTGTTAAAGAAGTACCTTCTACTGATAGGGTACATTGGTTAGGGGGGAGGAAAGTGGCTGATCAACAAAAATCAAGGCCTGTGATTGTTAAGATGTTAATTACAATAGAAAGGGATGATATAATGAAAGCTTATTATGCAAAGGGAAATTTACATATGGAGAACAGAATGTGTAATTTAAAAATGATTTTTGTAAGGCCCTCTGGGATCAAAGAAAACAATTTGGAGGGGTGCAATGCCGATGTAATTTCCCCCTCCAAACTTGCAGTGTTGCTAAATAATCAAGTGTTGTATTATAATTCAGTGTCTGAAGCAATCACAGATTTAAAAATTAGATTACCTACTGTCTTTACAAATTTTGGGGATGGCTAAAATGCACTTAACAAGACTGACCTAAATATACCATATAAGTTATGTTATAACTAGAAAAGTATAATTTGGGAGGCAGTATAGTGCAGTGGTTTAAGGCTCTGAGCTGCAAATCTGGAGACCTGGGTTTGAATCCCACAGCCCCCAGTTGCATACTATGTGACACTGAGCAAGTCATTTAACTTCTCTATGCTCCCAGGTTGCACCTGGAAATGAGCTTTCAGCGTAGTGTGCTACTCCTGGTTAAACAATTGGGAAAAAAAAGGGAAGTATGAGTACGGGGAAGCGGCAGTTAAAAAGGATGGTGGGGAGGAGGAGGACTAACAAGTCATCAGCAAATCACCCCAAGATGATAGGTAAGGTGCCAAACCAGTTCTTGGCAGCAGTGGTGAGAGGGGCCGGAGAGAGGGGATTGGGATATACGTGTGTTACTAATAAGGAGGTTGTTTTAAAAAAAAATATTCAAGGGACAGGAAAATGCAAATAAAAAGGAAGGATGACTGGGGTTAATGGGTGCACTTGGAATGTAAATGGAATAAATTCCCATCAAAAGGGCCAGAATTTTATTGAGGTTAAAAAAATTCAAGTGCAGTGTTTCAATGTTACAAGAGATTTGTTTTGAATGAAACAGAAATAGAGAAACAGAGAAATTAAAAAACAGGTGGAAAGGGTCTATATATTCATCTTGGGGGATAGCAAGATAAGTGCTGGAGTTAATATTTTGTTTTAAAAACTTTGAGGGTAATATATTACGTACAGCAACCGATAGCAAAGGAAGAATCATTCTGGTAACTACGGAAGTAAATCAATACAATATTGTCTTTGGTTCAATGTATGCGCCATTTAAGGGTTTGGGGAATTTTTTAGCTGAACTAAACAGGATGATGTTTACTTGGGGTGAGGATACTATATTTTAGCTGAAGATTTCAATTGCACCCTGTACAGTTGACTGGACAAGACTTCCAAAAATAGTAAATGGGACAGGTATAAAGCTAGAGTGTTAAATAATTTCTTGGAAACAAATAACATAGTAGACTGGTGGAGGATTATGAATGGGAGTTTCTAAAGATTATACTTATTTCTCAACAAGACATAATATGCACTTAAGATTAGATTATATTTTCATTTCGGAGGACTTGCTGGCAGACTGCCTGGATTGCAGTGTTACAATAAAAACCAGGCAGGTGACCGATCATAGTCTGGTTACCTTTTCTGCCATTTTTCCTTTCATGTCCTCTAGAGGAAAAAGACCTTGGAGGTTAAATAATCATTTGTTGGTGAGTAAAAATTTCCATTATAAAATAAGTACAGCAATACAATATTTTATGGTGGACAACAAGGTTTCAGAGACCAATGTGATTGAATGTTGGGATGCCTTCAAGGCTACATTAAGAGGGGTAATTATTTCTGTGGTATCTTGGATGAATAAGCAAAAAATTAAAATGAAACAAGAAGCAGAAAATAAAATTAGCACTTTAGAATTAGCAGTAAAAAGGGGTGACTCTTCAAAGCAGCAAGAACATGTAGATCTTAAAAGAATGGTGTAGTCTACTGAATATTTTGAAATAAAAAAAGCTGGGCAAAAAATACACAAACTTGGAGGATAAATATTGAAATTGTGGGGAAGAAATTATCTAAAAGATTACAAGATCTTGAAAAGTAAAAAATAGAAATAGTTTCAATTCAGAAACCAGAAGGACACATGCTTACAGATCAGAAACTAATTCTGGCAGAATGTTCTCACTTTTATGTTTCCTTATACACCTCAGAGTACTCACCTCTCAGGAAGAATTTAATTACTATGGATCTCTAGTAAATGGAAAATTATCTCCCTCTGAATAACTACAACTTACTACCCCCGATTACATCTCAAGAAATTAGTGATACATTACATGAAATGGCAAAATCAAAAGCACCTGGCATGGATGGGTTCAGCCTAGAATTCTATATATCTTTTGAATCTGAGATTGTACCATACTTATACATGCTATTTAATCAAATTTAGAAAACTTTAAAAATCCCAGATTCTTTTTCTCAGGCCTACATCTCAGTTATCCCCAAACCAGAAAAATAACCTTAAAAAATAGAAAATTATAGATAAACTGCATTTTTAAAAGTTGATTATAAAATATTTGCAAAGATATTAAATAACAGAACACTGCCTGCTCTTAAAAAACTAATGCAAAGTAATCAGTCAGGTTTTGTTCCTGGAAGAATAATTCAAACTGGTCTGCTTAAGGTCCTGTTTTGGTGGAACATCTGGAAAGAAAGGAAGAACCGGCAGCCTTGCTGACATTAGACTGTATAAGGAAGAAGACATGCCTCTGAGCAAAAAATACATCTATTAACTGGTGTTGTTACAAACATTTGATTACCCCAAATTGATTCTGGATTTGAAGAATGTATCACAGGAGAGATTGGGATTGATTCCCATGGTTGATGATGTGTGAACATTTTATTGTTGATGAATTTATTGAAATTCGTGACAAACACACCCCAATAAAAACTAAAACCATAAAGAAGAGAAATGGCACTGGTATACATGGGAATTAAAGGAACGTAAGAAAAAAAGAAATAAAGCATGGTACAGAGCACAAAAAGTAACATTAAAATAGGCTGAGATAGGTATAGACACATGCACAATTTATATGCAAAAGAAATACAACTGGCAAAAAATGAGCATTACATGCAGAAATTTGATAGTAATCACTCCCTGAACCCTAGGGATTTCTGGAAAGTGATGTCAAATTTGGTAAGGGGTAATGAACAACATATCTCAAACATGTTTAATATAGATGGACAGATGTTACCACTATCACAGTGGTCAACAAATTTAAGAACTTTTTGTTATAATAGGGAGTGTGGGTTTAGGTAAATTATGTAATTGAAAATATTATAATAATAAAAAATGATATGATGCCTACATATCAGTTTTCATTTATCTGCATTGAAGCTGAGGCAGTCAGAGCAATAGATATTAGCAACTCTATTGGACTTGACAATATTCTATCAAGACTCCTAAAATACACATCTCTGGTGATAGCTTTTCCCCTTAACATGTATTTTTAATTTTTCTTTAAGAACATATGAATACCCAGAGGTTTGGAAACACTCTAAGGTGGTTCCTATGTATAAGTGGGCCATACAGCCTAGAAGTTGGAGGTAATGAACTGTGAATAAGCTTGGTACATCCAGCAGACAGACCTCTGTTTGCTTCCCACAACCTCCACTAGCACACTGTGCAACTCTAAGCAAGTCACTTAATCTCTCAGAGCTCCCGGGTTACCCTTGATAATAGGCACCTGTGCCTAGTGGGCCTTACCAGTTAAAGAATAAAAAAAGTGGAATTGGGAAAACTATTGCAAAATATCACTATAACCGCAAGTGTCTAAAATCTTTGAGAAATGAATCTCAGTTCAATTAAAATATTACTCTGAATCTCGAAACAAAATTTGTATTTATCATTCTGGAGTCAGACAAACAACATAGTACTATATATGTGGAAGCCCATGTCAAACAGGAATTCAGCATGTTTGTAGTTCATTTGCATCACCAGGTAAGGAAAAAGGTCTGGCTCCCCATACGATGCACAGGGGAAATGCCAGACCCCACCCAACCACTAACACACTGAAATCAGGCCAATGGAAAATCATGTCCACAAATGCTCGCAGTCTGGGAAACTAGATCTCAGGCCTGCAGGCACTAATGACAGAGGCTAAACTGGACATAGTAGCCATTAGCAAGACATGGTTTACCAGTAACCACACTTGGGAGACTTCAGTACCTGGCTATGTACTGTTCAGAAGAAACTGAGGTGCAAAAAGAGGGGGAGTGGCCCATTATGTCAATGAAAATATCAAAGCTACAGAAATTCAGAATACACATAAGGAGCAAGAAGAACTGTGGGTCACCCTGGAAACAGGAAATGGGACAGCCATATGAACTAGGGCTGTCTACAGGCCTCCAGACCAGGGAGAGGACATAGACACATTATTGTCACAACATATACAAAACATGACAGCTAAAGGGGAGGTTCTGATAATGGGAAACTTCAACATGCCAGATACAGACTGGTCAATACCAGTAGGAACATCTTCCAGCACTAGAAACATAGTGGATTCCCTGCAGGGGGAGGGCCTCAAACAACTGGTACAACAACCCACAAGAGAGAGAGAGGGCTATCCTAGATCTAGCACTGACTAACAGGGAAAGGATCACAGATCTCCAGGTGGAAGGTCACCTGGGGGCCAGTGACCATCACTTGGTATAGTTCAATTTGTCCACTAGAACTAAATCATCCAATTCCAAGGCAAAAATATGGGACTTCAGAGGAGCTGACTATGATAAGAAGGCCAACAGTGTTAAGCTAGCCCTGCCAAGAAGAAATACAGGTGAGGGGGTAGAGGCAAACAGGGCAAGCATTAAGGATGCAATATTTGAAGCAACATCCCATTGTGTTAGACAGAAAAGGAAGTGCAAAAGAAGAAAGAAACCATTTTGGTTCTCAAAAACAGTAGCAGAAAAGGTCAGAGACAAAAAGCTGGCCTTCATGAAATATAAGAGAATGCAGCAGGATGAAGATAGGGAGGCATACCAAACTTCTCTAAGGGAAGTAGGGAAGGCAGTAAGGCAGGCAAAGGCCCAAACTAATCAAACACTTGCACAAAGAGTAAAAGAAGGTGACAAGACTTTCTATAGATACATTAGTAAAAGGAGAAAGTCCAGAGGGGGTATTGCTAAGATCAAAGGGGATAAGGGTGTGTGTGAGGAGGACCATGTAAACACATATATCCTAAATAGATACTTCTGCTCAGTATTTACTAGAGAGAACGTAGGGCAGGGCCCACAGCTCAGCATCATTGACACGGGGGAGGGAGGGCGGTGTGCACTAGTCCCTTCACAAAAGAAAGGGTCCTACAAAAGCTCGATAATCTCATGGTGGACAAGGCAATGGGACCTGATGGCATACACCCAAGGGTACTAAAGGAACCAAAGGTGGAACTAGCAGAGCCATTATCACAACTGTTTAGTGAGTCTCTGAGCACAGGAGAGGTCCCAGAAAACAGGAGAAGGGCTCATGTGATCCCGCTCCACAAGAGTGGCAGCAGGGAGGAGGCAGGGAACTGAAGACCAGTCAGTCTTACCTCAGTAGTGGGCAAGATCATGAAGGCACTCCTTAAGGAAAGGATAGGGCAATGCCTGGAATCCATAGGGGGACAGGATGCAAGACTGCATGGGTTTACAACAGGATGGTCCTGTTAAACTAATCTCATAGATTTCTTTGACTGGGTACCCAGAGTGGTGGACAAAGGGAGAGCAGTTGATGTCGCCTACTCTGACTTCAGCAAAGCTTTCGATACTATTCCACATAGAAGATTGATTAATAAGCTGGGTAGGCTTGGGTGGGTCAGAAGTTGGTCAACTGGGTGGAAAACTGGTTGACAGGCAGAAAACAGAGAGTGGTGGAAAATGGTATACAGTCAGAAGAGATGCAAGTCACAAGTGGGGTACCTTAGGGATCAGTCCTGGGGCCAGTCCTCTTAAATATCTTCATCAGTGACACTGCAGATGTACTGGAGGGTAAGGTTTGTCTGTTTGCAGATGACACCAAGATCTGCAACAGAATAGATTATCCAGATGGTGTGGGCAGAATGAGAAGAGATCTGGATAAACTAGCAAAATGGTCAGAAGAGTGGCAAATGGAGTTTAATGCAAAGAAGTGCAAGATCATGCACATAGGGAAGAGAAACCCTGAAGCCACCTACAGGTTGGGAGGGGAGTTGCTGGCAGTCACAAGGGAAGAAAGAGACTTGGACATCATCATCACAGATGACCTGAAATCATCCAAGTAGACCACTAAAGCAGTAGGTAAGGCTAGGGGAATGTTGGGGTGTATTTGTAGGGGTATCACAAGTTGTAAGAGGGAGATAATAATCCCTCTTTACAAGACACTGGTTAGGCCCCATCTGGAGTACTGCGTGCAGTACTGGAGGCTACACCTACACAAGGACATTAATCAAATTGAGGCAGTCCAGAGAAGGGCAACCAAAATGGTGCAGGGACTGCATCAGAAAACATATGAGGACAGTTTAATGGAGCTCAATATGTATACCCTAGAGCAAAGGAGGGAGAGAGGTGATATGATCGAAACATTCAAACACCTTAAGGGCATTAACAAGATGAAAGAGTCTAACATGTTTCAATATAAGAAAAATAGCAGGACAAGAGGACACAGCATGAGATTAGAGGGAGGCCTGTTAAGGGGTAATGTGAGGAAGTTCTTTTTCACAGAAAGGGTGGTGGATGCATGGAATGGCCTACCTCAGGAAGTGGTGGCTATGAATACAGTGCAGGGCTTCAAACAGGCATCAGATAGGCATAAGAGAGCAATACAGATGAGTATGACTAGATAGGTCATTGACAGAGCAAAAGCTGATGGCACATTCATAAGGTAGAAAAAGAAATTGGCAGACTGGATGGGCCTTGCTGTTCTTATCTGCCATCAACGTCTATGTTTCTATATGTATATGTGCACCAGGGGGGTGAGTAATCATGATGGAAGGGAAGAAGGGCTGGCCAGGTGTGGTTGGTGTGGGGCTGCTGAGCTGGCCGCATAGTGTGGTGGGTCGGTGGCAGCCTAATGCTGCGAGGGTTCTGTGTTTGAGTACAGGCAGGCTTACAATTGTGTGCCTGGTCCAAAATTTTGATTTTGCAGGCTTTTGCCCCCCCCTCAAATAAATTCTAAGTTCCTGGCACCATTTTCTTGTGTGCTGGGGTTGTATATTGCCAAAACTGATTTTCAGTGAAGTACAGTTGCCCTGCCACCAATCACGTTTGGGCTTTCACCCATATCACGTAGAACTGTATTTGTCTTAGTAAAGGTTGTAAATGACATCTAGATGGCACTGGACAGGAGGACATCCATGGGGGCCATATTTGTGAACCTCTCCTGGGCTTTTGATACTCTGGACCATGATTTCCTCCTGTCCATGCTGGTCTCGATGTGTATGGCTGAAGATTGTATTGCTTGGTTCCAGTCCTACCAAGGCAAACATTAGTTAGCATGGGCCCTTATACATCTAAGTTAGCATGCATTATTTCTGGAATCCTGCAGGACTCAGTTATGGTCCCTTTACTGTTTATGCAAATTATTTAAGTTCATTAGACCCATTGATACTTTACCATCTTTATGCTGATGATACAATCATCTGTACTAGATTCCTCTATAGAAAATATTTAGATTAAACTTCAGAGTGCGTTCAACGAATTGCAAATATTTTTGGATATTCATAAGTTACAGCAGTCCTTAACCCCCCAAAAAACTCAAACCATGTTATTTACTAGCAACAATAAAAAGTAGTAAGGGGATAACCTTAGACAAAAATACACCAGAGGGAGTTGCT
Organism: Neoceratodus forsteri; assembly: GCA_016271365.2. Taxonomy (NCBI): domain Eukaryota; kingdom Metazoa; phylum Chordata; order Ceratodontiformes; family Ceratodontidae; genus Neoceratodus; species Neoceratodus forsteri. The sequence goes on from CM028133.1 coordinate 999,959,966, forward strand.
ATAAAAATGTTCATGCATATAAATACTTAGGTATGTGGCTGGACAGTCACTTGAGATGGGATGTCCATATATAGTGGATCTCTTACTTAACAATATCGGAAAACGATTGGGTGCCTGATATCATATAAAACTATGCAGGTCCCAAAAAACTCAATAACGGGTAATAAATACAATGATTTTGCTGGTTTTCAATTATGGAGATGTTTTGTATTGAGCTGGATCAAAGAAGGATTTGGCAAGACTTAATGTCTGCTATAATAGATTGGCCAAAGTTTGTATTAGAAGCTCCCCGTACAACACATAGCTGCCAACTTTAAGATAACCTTGGCTGGCAACATCTGAAAGAACGAAGACTCAAACATACTGTGGCATTCATTTATAAGGGGGTTAGAGGTAAATTACCCAATTACATATCCTCAAATATAGTTTACAGAACAAAACAAAGCCCTTTAAGCTCAGCAACTGGATTGGACTTGGTAATTCCTAAATGTAATTTAGACATTGGAAGTAGCATAGTATTTTACATAGGTTCCATGGCTTGGATCAGTATCCCATACATTTTGAGATCCATAACAGTAAAGGATAGGGTGAATTAAATAAAACCATGGTTACATAGTACAATAGTATCATCAAGAGTCTGCTGTATTAAAGTTTAATGTGCTCACACTACTGCATATAGGCTGAATTAGAAGACATCTTATTAATTTTTTTTTAATATGCAGCTGTATTTGTCTATTGTTGTGGAACCTCACTGTAAATGAGTACTGGCTCAGTCAAGTTAATTTCTGTTCATAAATGTTATAAATAAAGCATTTATCAACAAGTCAGCAGGGCTGGAGGACTAGTTCCCTAGACTGCCCCACTGCCTCCTTGGATGGTACAGCTGTTGTACAGATAAGGGTAGACCTGGACTCCACTATGCTCAAGGAATGCTGCCACCACTGTAATGCACTTGGTGAAGATCCTGAGGGCTGAGGAGAGGACGAAAGGTAAGACCTAGAATTCATAGAGAACCCCCTCTGTGTGAAACTGGAGGTGCTGTCAGTGGAATGGACTGGATTGTGGAAGAAGGCATCCTGAAGGTCCAGAGAGAAGAACCACATGCCCTGCTCCAGGGATGGAATGATTTTGGTTAGAGTGACCATCTGAAGGTTGTGCTTCCTTAAGAACTGATTGAGATAGTGATGATCCATTATGGGACACCAGTCTCCCTTCTGTTTTGGGACCAGGAAGTACATGGATACAAAGCCCAGACTGGCTGTGGTGTCCAGGACACGGACTACAGCTCCTTTCTCTAGGAGCTGAACAATGTCTTCCCTGAGGGTGGACAGCATGTCCTGCAACACCATGAACTGACCCTGGAGTTTTGTGGTCGGTATGGCAGGAGAGCCTTGAAGTCAAGATGCAACCCACTGCACATCACAGGTGACAGTAGACCAGTTGTGCCAGAAAGGGTGAAGCAGACTCCTCACAGGGAGCTGAGGCAGGTATTGGACAAATGAGAAGAAGACACTCTGCTGATCTATCATTGAACAGCCTTGGAGGGGGTACCAGCACCAGCTGTCACAAGGGCACCACTTCCCCTACCCCCAGACTTCTTGAAGTCCTTGTTGGTGAACTTAGCTTTAGGCTGCTAGTGAGTGCCCCTGCTGGGGCTGCTGTAAAGGAAAGGGGGACAACCTGAAAGGGCTGCTGCTTCTTCAGTTGTTTCTCTGACTGTTCTTTCTATGAGGACATTATGGAATCAAGGATGGTGCTGGACCTTTCAAACCTGATAAGGTGTCTATACACCCCAGGACAAAAAAGGTTGGTGCCCAAGAAGGGGACATTGGCAAATTTGTGCTGGATGTCCTCCATAAAGGTGGAAATCCAAAGCCAGGCCCTGAGACGCATCATAACAGCTGCTGCCGTGGACCAGACACATGAGTCTCTGATGTCCAAACCTGCCTGGTGCTGGTGTTTAGCCAGCATTTGACTCTCGTCTCTGAACACCTTAAGCACTGACTGCAAGTCCACAGAAAGGTGAGGGAGAACATGGTTGAAGACTCCCATCAGGCAGGGACTGCAGTTGGCCATCATAAAGGGGGTAACACACCTAATGGAGACCCAGGTGGGACACAGCATACACTTTCTTTGCTGCATGGCCCAGCTTCTTTGACTCCTTGTTGGGGGGCTATTCTATATCCCCAGCATTGCTGGGCTTGCAGGAAATGAAGTCGACCACCAATCTCTCTGCCAAAGGGTTGCCCAGGAAACTAGACAAGAAACCAGTCAGGACCAAGTACCTGCAGATCATATAGGCTGAGGGTGCCATGCAGGAGGCTGAATCCTGCTAGAGCTTCACCGCAGGTCCCAGGACAGCCTCTGCCACCAGGAAGGTGATCCCTGTCCAGTATTTTCATGAGAGAATACTTAGTCTGCTTCTGGACTGGTTCTAAGAGGATCTCCATAAATTCAGAGATCAAATGGAGCATAGCCCTGAAGGACACTAGCTCATGGTCGGTGGTCAACTCTTTGGATGATTCATGGTTAAAGCTTGGGGTCTTCAAGGATTGCATTGAGGACCCACTGGAAACCAAAAACTCCTCAAATAATGCCCGTGGCCACTTTTCTCCACTTACTACACTGGACTCATCCAAGTGGGTAATCTCTACTGACAACTGACCTGAAAGACCAGTGGCCTGATGAGAGACCTTTGAGGGGCTCTCTGCATCAGTTGCCTGGATAGTGGTTCCACCCTACTCAGGGGAAAGGCAGGTGCTAGAGACACCAAGTGGGACAGGACTGGGGTGGGCCAGACTAGGGGTGACCGGGGAAGGATAGCAGTTGGGAGAAGGTGCCTACTCTGCCACAGAACCCACTGCTGCCACATCTGCTCCTCATAATGCCAATGCAGTTTGCAATGGTGCCTCTTCTCATCCAAAGATGAGGAAGAGGAGGAGCACTTGCAGCAATTCTGGGCCAAGGATCAAGAGCGGGAGCTTGGCCAGTGACTTTATCATCGAAGGCAAGAAGCAGGTGGAGGGACCATGTAAAGAAGACGAACCAGCTCCTGCTGCATGATCCCAGAAGAAGGCAACTCCTGGGAGAAGACAGCAAGGTCAAACAGCTGCTCCCAACCCTTCACAGAGAGGGTCAATAAAACTGGAGTCCTGGAGATCAAGTTGTCCTTGACGCCGTCAGAGAATGGGTCAATCGGATCAAGAAAGATCTTAACTGCCTGGTCAGCCTGTGTCACAGCCAACAAGCCTGATTGGGGTACCAACAGAGCTATCAGCCTGGCCCTTGACCAACACCAGCTTGGCTGAAGCTGAGTGCTTGACAGCCATTGAGCAGCTGAGGGAATGGTAGGAGCAAGAAGAGCATGCTCTTTCCTAGTCCCACAACCGATGGTGGGATTTCTTTAAACTTCTTCTTGCCAATGGGAAGGGCCCTCCTTGAGGGTCTGAAGGGATATGCACATTTCCCTGAATCTTGCCTTGAAGGATGCCCCAAGGCTGGACCTAGCTGAGAGAAGCTTATGAGGCACCCACTGCAGCTTGGGCTGCTGCCTCTTCCATGGCTGCAAGCTGGGCCTCTGAGCCCGCTGCTCTGGACAATGCCTTATGGGCAACTTTTGAGCAGACTGGGGGGGGTCCTGTTCATTCAGTAGAGGAGGAGGAGACTTACATAGCGATCCTTAATACAGTAGATGAGGGCAAAATCATTTTGCGAAGGCTGTAGGCCTCAACATCATGCTCTGCCTTGAGGCAGTAGATGCACGATAAGTGTGGGTCTGCCCTGGACATATTTTGGTTGCACTGAATGCATTGTTTAAATCCCAGACTGGACTTCTTCTTGATCCATAGTGCAAAGCAGAAACACAATTACATCTGAAGATGTAACACAATGGCACATTTAAGAACAGAGGTGTACACCGCACACAGAGCTGCAAAGCTGACATGACTCTTCCAGTGGAAAGGAAGATCTGACGGAATGGGGTGGAGCCAAGGAGGATAATACCCAGGTGGGTGGGAGGAGCTTAGCCTAAAGACGTTCCAGCTGGAATTAAAGGGAAAAGAAGACTGCTAGAATGTGGATAGTGCACCATATCCATGCCCCTAGAAAAATAATGACTTTTTAAAGAAATAAAAAATTAATTAATGGTGACAATCTTAAAGAAGTAGGACTAGTATTCCATAAGGAAGCTGCACAAAAGAAACACACAAATGGAAGTTGCTAACAATTATTACTTACAGACCAAGAATTAAAGCAATTGTCAACTAGAGATGTTATGAAGTTTTACTTTGCTGGTGAAATTCCAGTGAAGTTGTGAAATTTGCCTTCTCAAATTACTGTAAAGTTACCACTGGCATCACTTAATTTGAACTTCCCCAATTTTGCTATGTTTTCCATGTGAATTGGCATGTTTTCCATGAAGTCTTTGCAAAGTGGTAACTTTGAAAGCAAAGTTTAGTCAAGTTCACATAGAAAAAGTTAAATATAACACAACTTTTGTCCACTTGCTCATCTCAGCATCAGCACATTTCAGTCATTCATGCGGGCATTGCGTGTGTTTCTTTACAAGGTCTTAAATACATAATTAGCCAAAATTGGATGTGCTCTACATACAAGAAAGAGCAAAGTCAGCTTTTCACATTTAATGCAATGGTGAGATCTATTCCACTGTGATAAAGCAAATTTGGCAATTTTGTTGTAAAGAGTTATTTTTTTGGCCTAAATAAATCTAGAAGGAGCATCAGTTACCACAGCATCATATTCCATGACAGGAAATAAATTATGTATATAATACAGCAGGATTATTTTGTACTACAGTTAAAATCACACAGCTATATCCTACCTGCATAAGCACTGTAACTCAAGTTCTCTGTGCTATGGTTAAGGCTGCAGCCACACCCTGTCTGGGTGAGCACTACAAGGTAGTTTTGTTTCACAAATGTGTTGTGTGCTATAGTTAAGTCTTACAGTTAGACCCCTGTTTGGGTGAGTTCTGGGGATGGGGTTTAAAGACAAGTTAGTCAGCTGTGCCAGCTGTGGGGTGTTCTTCTCCAGGTATATGCTGTGGAGAAGGGGGCACTGCCCCATCTGCAAGACCTTAGCAGAGGTCAAGGCACAGCAGGTAGAAGCAAGGTAGAAATATCTCAGCTGCATCATCAGCTCAGTAGAAGTCCTCCCCCCCAACTCCACCAGAGACCCACCGGTCTAAGGGGGTGGAGAATGGTAGGTAAGGGGACAGGGGAAGCAGGGTTAGTCACAAGGTTGTCCAGCCCCTCACCATGCAGGTGGTGAATAGCTTTGCACACCTAAAGGAGGATCATACACTTGACTCTTCTGGGGGAGGGGTTTTAAGACAGGCTAGATGGGTCATATGGTCCCCTACTGCCATCACTTTCTACATTTCTTTGTTGATGGGAAAGGCAATGTGTTGACACCCAATGGGAGCAAGTCTGCCAGCAGACTCGTGGTGGTGGGAACTCAAAGACTAGGGGGGGTGAACAGAGTGGGGATGTTGTGGTGCATTCCTGAGGCATCTTAGGCCTCTAGGATTTGGAGGCTGGTGGAGAGCAAGCATGGGAAGCTAGGGGTACTGGTACACCTGGGTACCAATGATCTGGTGAACAAATCAGTGGAATAGTGAAGTGGAACTTTTGTACACTGGAGGACAGACTAACAGCACATTCAGTGTCTCTGGCCTTTTCCATTGTCCTTTCTGTGTGGGGCAGTGAGGAGAAGCAGGAGAAGACAAGAAGGGAGGTAACAGAGCAGTTTAATGGATGGCTTAAAGGATGGTTAAGTATAAGGGATACCACTCTGTGGGGGACTGAGAGGACTTCTGGGACAGGAAGCTCTTCAAAAGAAATGGACTTCACCTGACAAGAGAAAGGGCCTGCATATTGCAGCAGACGTATAACATCTATATTGGACATTTAAACTGCAGTGGAGTCTGGGTCTAGGGAAACATCAATGGCAGGAGAGAGGAAGGTGATCTGTACCTGTAGGCTGTTTAATATTAACTGCCTAAGTATCCACTTTAATAGCTCTGCCACTATTCAACGGATTTTCCTGAAAGTTTGCATGTACAGTCTTGAGGACAAGGTCTGTTGATGTACAAAGTTCTGTTCTGGTTGGACATGCAGATTCCAAAAGGATGAACAATTCTCCATAGCTAAAGATGGACAACTCCTCCAGGACCCATGAAAATAGGTGGGCCCTGCAGCACTCAGGAGGAGGCAAAATATATTCAACCGGACTTAGACAGTTTTACTAACTGGGTCAATAAATGGGGTATGTCCTTTAATATGGATAAGTGTAAGGTTATGCACTTGGGAAAGCATAACAGAAGAGTACTTTACACATTATGTGGACATAATCTACACTGTTCTTCATTTGATTAGGACTTGGGATACTATGTATCGGATAATTTAGATACCAATGAACACACTCAAGAAGCCGTCAAAAAATGCAATAATATCATCTGGGCAATTAAAAGAAATATAAGCAATATAATGATGCCCTTATTCGGAGCATATGTTTGCCCTCAACTGGAATATGCATCGCAGATATGGTTTCCATCAAAAAAAACAAGAAAGACAAAAATTAGAACGTGTACAGAGGAAATTTACTAAAAGCATTGTAGGAATGGCAGGTTTTGATTATCAAGAGAGATTTCAAAAGCTGAACTTAATGTCTACAGAAACCAGAAGGTTAAGAGCAGATCTTTTTATGTACAATATTATGCAGGACTGCAGACTTAAGTGATTTAGGGATTACATTCAGACAGGATGGATGTAACACTAGAGGACACCCATTACAATTACAAGGGCAAAGGTTTCTGACAAATAAGAGAAAATATTTCTATACAACAAGAGTTGTCAATCCCTGGAATGCATTACCCGAAAACATAATTATTAGTAAAAATAAATCTATTTTTAAATCAAGACTGGATCAGTATTTGCTAAATGGGAATATCCCAAAATATTATTAGATGTATATAAGGAGCATATATGGGCAATTGTCTACTGACTCCAAGTCTTTCTCAATATGAAACTCATCAGTATGAACTGTAGCCAATCTGTTCAACTTCCACTTTGGGGACCTCGAAAAATATAAACATTCATGCAATTAAACCTTCGTTATTAGTCCTATCAAGACCCCTGACCCCCCCCCCCAAACAACCCACACTAGCCCCAGTTTTCACTTTTGCTGCCTCTCTCCTGCACGGGTTGTCTATTACTTAAAAAATAAAGACTCCAGTCCCAGCCTAGGTGTCAATGCCATAGACTACCACATTCTTAACCTTGTCTGTGAACGCACTGCTATCCCTCTCACCAACATTTTCATTCATTCACTTTGCACTGGTGTCTTTCCCACTAAATGGAAAGTTGCCACCGTCAATTCCCTCCACAAATCTGTTTCAAAAAAATGATGAGAGTAACTTCAGGCCAATTTCTCTTCTTGCTCCTTTCTCCAAAATCCTGGATAAGATTATCCAGGACCAAACCTTGGAATTCCTTGTAACCTATAATCTACTCTCAGATTCTCAACATGGATTCAGGTCTGGCCACAATCCTGAGATCGTACTAATTAAACTAACCAATTTCATCAACGAGGCCAATGATGAAGGTCTCTATACTGGCTCCATATCTGCAGACCTCACAAAAGCCTTTGATGTTGCAGATCACCCCATTCTCCTCAATATTCCTGCTCATCTTCATTTCTGTGAAGAAATTCTCATCTGGTTCCAGCACTATCTATCCAACAGATCTCACTCTACCATGATTCAAGGACTCTACTCAGATATCCATCCCATTAAATATGGCAAGGCAAGGTAAATGTTATTTTTTTGGTTCCCAATCCAATCTTTGGGCACCTAGCAATGAAGCAGACAATAATACAAATAACACTCAATTTAAATATATCAATACAATAATAATAATGATCTTTAAAATACTAAAATAATTCAGTTAGATTAAGATAAGTAAATCATCAGTTGGGAAGATCATATCATGTCCTCTGGAAAGGCAAGATGGAATAAGTGGGCTTTTATTCTCTGTTTAAACTGCTCGATCGATGGGGCCTCCCAGACAGTAGCTAGTAGAGAGTTCCACAGGGCTGGCCCTGAGACATTAAATGCTTGGTCACCTGAAGTCTTCAGTCAAATCCTGGGAATGTCCAGTGGGCCCCTGGTCAACAAGTAGAGAGACTGGACCAAAGTGGCAGGTGACAGGAGCTCAGCCAGGCCTTATAGGTGGGCAAGCCCACTTTGAAGAGGAAAATATGAAGTCCCCCAAAGCTCCATTTTAGGCCCCTTTTCCCTCATCAGTAATTTTCTCCCCAAGATCTTCAAGCACACAGTACTAATCTTCTATACAGATCATGCAGACCTTTTTGGTAAACACCACTACCCTACAGCACTTTTTCACAATCTCTAGGATGATTTCCACAAGCTACCCCCTTAGTTCTCCCCCTATTGGAATAGTCCTCAATGCCAAAAAATGTAATCTATGGTCTTTTCAGGACCTAGAAAATTCACAGATTTCAATTTCACTCTCACTGATAATGAAAGCAACATTACCGAGAGAATCTTTGTATTTAAATATCTTGTCCACCATGACTGACACTGGTCCTACGAGTACCACGTTACCCAACTCATACAAAAAAAAAAAACACACATCAACAGCTTGGTATATCGAGTTAATAGATTCCTCATTAGGACTCTGGTTGTAAACAGCTTCCTACTTCCCCTCCTTGATTATGGATCCATTGTTTACTCCTCCTCCTCCTCTCTATCCCTGAAGACATTCAGTAAGTTACGTTCCACCTAACAACATTGCCAAGAAGTACCCATCACTGCAACCTTTATAAGGCTATTAATGGCTTATCACTAGATGACAGGTTTACACATAAATTCCTGACCTTCATCTTTAAAGTTCACAAGGAACTTCTCCTTAACTGCATTGCCTCAAGCTTTCAGAAGCACACCAGTGCTCATACCTCCAGATCCACCTCCCACCTCTCCTTCTGGGTGCATTCACACTACCCATAGACTGCACTCCTTAGCTTCCAGGGGCACTCACCTCTTAAACAGCCTCCCTGACAACCTCATTCAATGTCCATCCCTTGGGTCCTTCAAACACAACCTGAAACATCACTTCTTGGCTAATCCTTCTGTACCTGCTTTTAACAATTCCTATCCCTCCAATTCATATTCCTCCCCTACACATCTACTCCAAATGTTTTATTACAGCTGCTTTTAAGGTACTGTATATGTAGTGATTGTTTGCTTCCCTTGCATCACTTTGTAATTGGTTCCTATGCTTTCCTACTTTAATTGTATCATACAGTTGCTGTAATAACAAGTGTAAACTTGTATGTACCTTCCCCCATCATCTGTATTTTATGCCATGCTCTCCTGGGTTGACTACCTCTTTATAATTATGTTTCTTGCTTTAATGTTCATGACTGAATGCTTGTAAAAATGGACGGACATGCTCACATGCCTTCCAATATCAAAAAATTAACACAATACAATAAGATCTGGACAGCAAAAAAAGTGAAATTGTTTTTTTGGTTGTTTATTGTCATTGAGTAGTGCCCAGATGGTTAGGAATTTAGCTCTGAAATTTTCAGGGTAGAAAGTACTTGGGAAAGAGTGGTGCTTTTCGTTGGTTTGGTGAAAAAAGTATTAATATGTTCTAGAGTTATAAGGATTTGAAATTTTGGTCCTTAAAATGCTCAGTATGGTCTTTTGGATAGTTGTTTTATATGACAAAAGAACCTGGCCCATATGAAAAAGGATTCTGTTTTATATGGAGTATTCTTTTATTGTGAGAAAAAATATATTTTTTCATATGGCCACCATATTGTTTCCATATAAAAAAATTAAAAATCAATAAAAATGGTACAATGGAAACAGATCACATGCATCTTGCTCACCAATACCTTATTAGAAGGATATGTACTGTAGTTACTTTTTGGAAAAATGACCAGGAAATGTGCTTTTAAACACATTTTAAAACTTTTTTTCATGAGAAGATTTTCTTTTTTCATATAGCTATATGAAACAAGGTTGCCTTCATACAAAAAAAAAAGAATTTGGACTTGCTTTGTTTTTTCCACATATCTTTTTTTTGTGCAAAGGAATCTTGTTTTATGAGTATGACACAATCTTAAGAAAAAGATGCCTTCATATGAAAGAAGAAATAGGACTTAGTTTTTTCATATTCTTTTTTGTGTGAAGGAATCTTTTTTGCAAGATTGTGTCATTCTCATAAAAAAAGTTTCTTTAATACAAAAAAAAAAAAAAGAATTGGGTCTTATTTTTTTCCCACATTTCAACTTTAACAAGCCATAACGTCATCAATATTTGCAGTTCAGGGACATTCAGCATATCAAACTGAAAAGCCTAAATGAGTATAAGACTAACACATACCAACCCAAGAGGTTGAAACTGGCAGTGGCCCACTAGCCAAACTCTGGTAGAATTTGCATGGGGCTCATATAATTTTCCTTTAACTAGCCCTGCTGGCTTGTACTGAAGGAGATAGCATTTCAATCATACCAGGTGAAAAGACTGCTTCAATAACAGTGCTATCAAAACTGCACTTCATATAGCGCATCTATTTTTATTTTTTATTTTATTTTAAACAGCAGTTTGGAAAACCTTTGAGCCATAGGCTCATTTACAAAGGTACCTTGTCACAGTAAGACAAACGAAAATACACAGTATAGCAGTACAACACATAAGTATAACAGTAACTTAAGACATAGATACAAACAAGCTGGTACAGGTAGGATTGATGCAAACAATACCAGAGTTATGTTGTCCTTAGCAGCTTAGTAGTAAGCTTTGTCATAAGTATTGAGTACGGGTTTGACTAATGGCAATTACAGCATTGGGTGTTAATAAGGTGGTTACATAAGGAAGTTTTGAAGCACGATATAGTTGGAGCTTCGGAGATGGAGGGGGGCAGTGTGTTGAACCAGGAGGGGGCCCTAAAGCTGAAGGCTCTTTGGCCGTGAGAGGTCCTAGCTCTAGGGATAACAAGAGAAGTTTTCCCAGAGGTCCGAGTATGAACTAGTGGGATAACGGCGATGGTGGTGGTCAATCCTGGCGGGAGAGCCTAAGGAGGGTCTTTTGTAAGGGTACAGGTCAGATATTTGAGGCGCTCATCAAGATCAAGTACCAGCACTTTAGTGTACAGTAGACAGGTGTGTGTCAGCCTAGGTGCCCCAGTAATTAACCTGCAGGCCTTATTCAGAGTAGTGCGAATTTTATGGAGTGTGGTCTGATCAGCAGCACCATACACCGGCAGTCCATAGTCCACTAGGGCCAGGATAGAGGAGGTGACTGTGAGTTGAAGAGCCTCCGGGGGGAGGCAGTGTTTATACCGATGTAAGATGCCCAATCGGATATTAGTGGCAGTGGCTAGGGCAGCGATGTGTCCATGGAAGGAGAGGGAGGGGTCAAAATGGATCCCTAGGTATTTATAGGAGCAAACTTGTTCGAGTGGGAAAGAGGACCCAGAGTGAATGAGGAGTTTGAAGTTGCAGGACTTGTTTGAGGATGAGTGAAGAACATGGTTTTGTTTTTTAAGATTTATCACCAATCTATGTTCCTTGAACCAGCCCTCGGCTTCAGTGAAGGACTTCTGCAGTGAGTCCTGGAGGGCAATAGGGTTCTGACTAGAGGCAAAGATGACTGCATCATCAGCTGCAATAGAATGTTCCCGAGCAAGAGCATGGAAGGTGTTAAGGTAAAGGGAGAATAGTAAGGGGCCCAGAATGGAGCCCTGGGAAACCCCAAAAAGATGGGACAGATGTCTGAGTAGGTCCCATTAATTTTACATGCTGTGAGCAGTCAGACAGATAACTGGTGCACCAGGAGATAGGCCCACAGCAAAACCAGAGAGACTAAGGGCATCAAGAAGGAGGGTGGGAGACAGCGTCGAAGCTTTAGAGGTCAATGAAGACCGCACCAGCCAGACAACTAGTGTCTAAGGAGGAGTGAGAAAGTTGAGAACTCTAGGAGGGCTGTGTTGGTACTGTAGCCCGCTCCAGAAGCCATGCTGCCAGGACATAGGACATTGTAGGTGGAGAGGTAGTCAGAGATTTGAGAGGCCACCACTTTTTCCAAGGCCTTGGAGAGAGAGAGAATGGAGATTGGTCGATAGTTTCCAGCCACAGTCCTATCACCACCTTTAAAGATAGGGGTGACAGTGGCGACTTTCCAGGCAGTTGGAACCTTCCCAGGCAAGAGAGTGGTTGATGAGGCATGTGATCGGGGTAAGGACTGTGTCTAAGACCAGCCGTAGGATACACAGATCCAGGGTGTCACTGCCTGTACTATTACTCTTGAGGGCAGTGACAAGGTGCGGCCTAAGTTCTTGGGCAGAAACATGGCGGAGGAGAAAATAAGGGCGTAGAAAGATTTATGGCAGGTGCTGGGGAGGAGGGTCAAAAATTTGTAGGGAGGATAGGGCTAAGGTCAGTGAATGAGGTGTTGAGGTGGTTGGCTATAAGGCTGGGTCTGAGGAGATCACACTATTAATGTTGATCTGGTGGGTGGGGGTGTGCACTCCCATTTAACTGTTTAATGTTATCCCAGAAGATTCTGGGGTTCCCCATGAGGCAGTGAGTGAGGACCGATGGTGCTCAGACTTTGGCCTTTCTGATGGCCGAGTGCACTTGTTTGGGCGGCAGCATATAACCGCCTGTCATTGGGCCGGCCAGTCTCAATGGCACGGTGCCATAGGTTGTCCCTATATTTGAGTTGGTGGATCAAAGCTGGGGTTACCAAGGGGGCATTCTGCCTTTTAGAACGGCGGGTCAACATTGGGGCAAAGATATCACAGGCATTATTAAAAGTTTTGGTAAAGAAGGAGAGAGCTGTGTCAATGTCAGGAGTTGCCTGTATAGGAGACCAGTCAATTTGGCACAGAAGTTCCTTAAGTTTTATCAGTCCACCAGGTATTAGATGCCGCCGGCATGTGGACTGTGCTATGTGCTGTGTATCATCTGCCTTGATAGCAACAGGGGTAGCATAGTGCATAGTAATTACTGTTACTCCTGTAGTTGTCAAAACAAGGGAGAAAGAGGAGAAGTAGGCAAAAAGTGTGGAAGCTATCTGAGCTGCTCCCATGGTGGAGAGGGCTAAGGCAGAAGCAGCACGGGCAGTGCAGCATGGGGGACCTGAATTCTGTTCCCGGTTTCCCAAATCTTGTGGCTTCACTCCCCCACTGCCCCAAGTGTTTTTTAATTACCTGAATCTGGCCCCCTTTGCAACTTTCTCCCTGTCCCCAAGTTCCACCTCCCTTGACAGCTGATTATTTAAATATTGGAGGAGACAAAGCCTCCCACATTGGGGGGGTGCAGGTGGCAGAATCCCCCCTCACAAAAAACACAAGTTGTGGTTTTGTTTCCTTGCCATAGTAGCAGTCCTTCCTGTGTTTTTTAACCACTTCCACTGGTGTTATTTTTGTAGTCAGCATTTTGGATGGGCGCTGTTGTTTTCAGCAGAGGTTTTACTGCATGGTTCTTGACCGCGTTATTCTTATTTTTGGCATTTCAATAAGTACACCAGTTGGGTCAGTGGAAAAGACTATGGGGACAGTGGATTTTCCAGTCACTAACCATGCAGGCTAGTAGCCTCAAAACCTAAATTTTTGAAACTGCAACCCCTCGAAAATTTAGGGGCCATATAACAAAAAAAACACAAACTAAAAATCAAAATTACCATAGGATAGCATCGCAATGTCAACAAGTCAGAAGTCCACAATAATTGGAGTTAAGGGGCAATGAATATATAAAAAATGGTGTCATTGAGCACTACAACAGTAACACATAATCTACACTTAATTATTCATGGAGTATGCAGCGCACCCCAAAATTACCTCCCATCTTCACCATGATGCCAAATCCACAACGAATGACTGATCATCATTACTGCATCAAAGATATCTCTACTCTTCCACTACAAACATACTAAATTTCAGAGCAAACTGACAACAATTTACTGACTTATAGGTAAACAACTGAGAAACGCATTTTTGCCCATTTACAATCAAGCACTGAGAGCTAAAAGGCACACTTAAGATATCTTTCCTGCACTGAGCATTAAAAGACACACTTAATATATCTTTTCTGCACTTTAACATATTTTTTCCTTTGAAGTGAGACCCACAAAAAAAAAGAAAACCATTAGAACCAAGCATATAAATTAGCTTTTTTTGGAGGAATGAAAGTGCAGGGCTCATAGGGCTCTGCGCTTCCACAGCCAGATTGCTGTGTGCCTCTTTGGAGGAATGGAAGTGCAGGGCACAAAGCAACTAAATTAACTGCCAAAAATGTTAATGCACCAGTAAGGGTTCAGAATAAATGAACAAAAGTAGGTAAATGTGATGTTAGGGTTTCCAACCCTAATGCCCTACCCTGACCATGCAAGCAGCAACAAGGAAAAAAAATTACAGTTTTGCCTGTCCCAAGTTTTTGCAAATCAGGCCTGGGGTCTTCTGTGGGGTTATAAACCCTAATGCTCACCCGAGTCTCATGCACTCTATATATCACAGCTTATTCACTGATGGAGTGGGTGGGTGTTAGGGTTGATAGCTCCAAGGAAGACCCCAGGCTTGATTTGCAAAGACTCAAGACATGCAAAACTGTAAATATGCTTTACCTTTTGCTGCTTGCAGGGTGGGGGTGGGGTTGGAAACCCTAATGCCACATTTCCTGACATTCGTTGCTTTAATGTAAATCCTAATTTGTGCATTAACAAAGCTTTTTAAAAATATTTTTTTAATAATTGGTAATCAAGATAATGGGGAAGCTCAAAAGCCCAAGTCATGCAACTTCTGGACAAGCAATCTATGATCTAGGAGATCAAATGCCTTGGTCAAGTCCACAAACAGGGCACCGGTCATCATATCATTATCCATGGCCAAAAACACAGTGTCTGTGAAGCCGACCGAGTCAGTATCTGTATACTAAACTTTATAGAAACCAAATTGTTTGCTACACAACATAGAGGATAATGAATGGGCATCAGTTAAACACGCTGTATTCACTTCGATGGGTTATCATGGCAAAATGGTAAACCTCAAAAGCAAAGCTTGAGAAGTTTAGTGTTGGCAAGGTAACCTCGAGAAGTGAATTCAGAGTGGTTGTTAACTGATGCCAATTCATTGCCTTGTACAGTATATGGGCAGCAGTTGACCTCCTATGTAGACTTCACCCTTGTCCTCAGCTCTGTCATGTGGTGGTGTTATGGTCCCAGCACCCCCTCAACACAAGATCCATAATTCTGACCACACTTCCCCACACTCACAAACTCAATCTTTAAATAAATCAAGCCTCATGCACCTTCAGAACAGTCCTGTGAAAGTGCTGGCAGTTTTGTATCGGTGCTATTCTCTTTGGGTAGAAAAACTCACTGCCCCAACCATTTCTTGATGAGCACGGATTTGACTGTCATGCATGTGCAAAGACATTAGTTGTACCATCAGTGTGATGTACTAACAATGGTACAACAATATGACGTCACACCAATGGTACAACAAGATTAGCCTTCATGTAAATTTCAGTTATAGTAACATTCTTCTAGTAGTCATGATAGAGAACAACTTGATCCAGTCTGTTCCAGTACCATCATCTGTATTATCAAGTCTAAATCCCTCTGACTGTCCTGTCTATTCTCTGAGCCACTGCTACCACCCTCCTGGTGCAGATGCATCCCATCCTAGGCATGCAGGTATCCCTTTCCACAGAATGACCTCCAGTTGTCCAGAAAAACAAAACTCTTACTCTTGCACTGGACCATTAGTCCAGTGTTAGCCTGTCTAATGTTCTTGTTTCTGTTCCTCGCTAGTTCCCAGGACCAGGAGGATCTCAAAAAGATCACTCCTGATGAGTTTCTTTCCAAAAACTGTGCTGTGGTGCTATACTGGAATAGCCTGTAAATTCTTTATATTTGGTGTAAATATGGCTATCCTTTAATCATGATTATTATAATGTATCCTAACACATACAAATAAATACCAACATTTTTCAGATAAAAACATGTTAGACAAATAAGCTAATGTTCCAGGTACTGTGATAACTTCATAACTTCACTTAAGTTCACCACACTAATTTGTTTTTGATAGACTGTGGGTAATACATACCATGCACATGCAGAACGAATGACATTTCTATTTGGTTCCTATCAGAGAATGTTGCATTAAATTTGTAAGTCCCACCGTCTTCTTTCATAATTTTGTTAATTGTCAAATTGCCATCTAGGGAAGCTTCTATTCATTCATTAAATTGGACAGGATGCTCCAATAAAATCCGATTTTCATTAACTCTTGCAATAATTGCATCTTTTTCATGAAAATACCAAACTATTTCAGTGACTTTGCTGCTTGCTGGTAATTTCACTGACAGGTGTGCATGCATTCCCACTGCTTGATTTATGTGAGTTTCAGTTTGATTTTCATGCATGTCTGCACCTGAAAAAAATATGTAGAGAACAAAACATAATTATTATAATTACTTTGCTGCTGCTAATATCTTTATTTAAGTATCACTGCATCACCAAAACAAAATCAAACTCAACACCAATGTTTCACTGTATGTAATTATCTGTTATAGGAATTCAAGTTTTATATACTTATTCTTAAAAGCAGCATCAAGTGCACAATTCCTAATATGATTACGCTGTTCTCAAAAACAATGGCAGAGTGGAGAGCACCAGGAGTGATTGCAGTGGTGCTGTGAAAAATCCAATTCATAACACAAAGCAAACTTCAAGCACCCACTGCAGAGGACATAAGGCAAGGACCCTGTGTGGAGTAAACTTCAGTCTTTAAATATTAAAGTGCACAACAAGCAACAACAGCACAAGCAGTTGGTAGGGCAATGAGACCGTAAAGATACTGACGATTCACTTAGCAAGCTGCTAAGCTTATTTAAAGGTGACAATAAAGTGCTCAATATTTATAGTGAACAATATTAACAATCAATTACATTTCAGCCAGTGGAAAAAATATATAAAGGTGCAAGTGTTTAAAGTCAATACAATACAAACTCAAATGAAGCAATCAAAAACAAAAAAAGAATCACTTTATATTCACTTATAAAACATGGCTAGGCTATGTATGTGAAACTGCTTTTTTGGCTTATGTGTACACTTTGAATATTTATGAGAAACCTTTAAACTCATTATACATTTTATTTATCATTATGAAGTGCACATAATTAATTCCACACACAGCCTAAAACCAGACACTTTAACTTACATTCCAAACCACTTATTGGGGACTATGATCTCAGTGTTGCTATAACAAGGGATCAAAAATAAATAAATCCATATAAGCCCTGTGTGCCAGAATCAAGCAATCTAACATCCAAACTTTTTCAAAAAGGCTGAGACATCAATATTGTCATTAAAGCTCTCAGTTTTCTAGCTCCTAGTTCCAAAATTTGGTAAATCTCATGTTCCCCTATATATATTTTGAGATCCCCTCCTCTAGCTCCCACCAACACTAATTTTGTACCCAGAAATGTAACCTGGTAAGTCATCTGAGGATTATGCTTAATGTGTTTTACTGTAACATAAGTTTCATCGCTTTCTTGAATAGCTCAAATTTGTTCACCCATTCTAGTTTTAAATGGGCAGATTGTCCTGCCCATGTTGTATGCTCCACATCTACATTGAAGCAAGTATACAACTCCTTGGTTTGTACAATTGACAAAATGCTTAATTTCAATCTCTTTCCCTGTCACTGGATGAGAGAAAGATTTGAAAGTCATATGTACTTGCAAAACATGCACCTGCCACACTTATGAGTACCAATGGGGAAGGGGTGAGTATAGACTGGCTGTGGGCCAGAAACAATGTTACTTACCACCATGTCTTTAATGGTTTTACACCTTCTGTTCACAACTTTGAGTCCCATAACCATGATTTCCTGTAGTTTAGGTTCCATCTGTAAGATAGATCTACTGCTGTGGATAATTTTGGTAACACTGTCAGCTCTCTTGGAGTAAGTGGTAACAAAAGGGCATATAATCCTGGTCACCCTGTTAGGACTGGCATGCTAAAGGGTATCAGCTCTTTTAGCTTTCAACTTTATTTATAGCTGTAACTATATTATGAGAGCTATACCCACGATCCTGAAACCTACATATCTGGAAATTGCATTTGGTTACAAATTCCCCCTTCTCAGTACAATTTCTTAATGTTTGAACAAGCTGTCCCTTGAGGATACTAAACTTAACATGTGACAGATGACAAGTCTAATACATTAACAGACTAGTTCTATCTGTAGCTTTTTGAAATAAAGTGGTACAGACACCTCCCTTGTTATTCCTAGAGATGTTTAAATCCAGATGTTATTTCACAATGGCTTACCATATATTGATATCTTAAACAGGTACTTGTGCTTTCCATCCATTCCACAAAGTACAGATTCTTTGACTGTGCCCTTCTATATCACTATGATGTTATCAGTTAAGCACTGCCTCAAATCCACCTTATCTATTTAACTGATTCTGCCACCAACTGGTTCAAAGCCTACCTACTGTAGTAGGGTGGACCTAGTCAGTCAGAACAGTGGACTCTACACCTCCCCAAATACCGGTGTACCTCAGGGGTCCGATTTAGACCCCATTCTATTCTCTAATTTTCTAAATGACCTTCCCTCAGCCTGCTCATTCACCTCAATCCATATGTATGCCTATAACATGGTCCTCTCCATTTCAGGTCAGTCTACTGTTGATGTTGAATCCAGACTACAGCAGGACTTCAACAAAGCCCAGATCTGGTTCTTCTCCCATCATTTCCCCCCTCAATGCCAAGAAGACAGTATCAATAATCTTTCGCACTAGGCAGAGGCTCACCAGATTCCCCTCCCTGCCCTCCATCCATACCCAGGATGGGACAGTCCTTGAGGATACTTAATTCTTTAGGTACTTGGGGGTTTAGCTTGAACAATACCTCAGTTTCTCTAGGCATGTGGACACCATCCTGAAAAAAAATGTGCCCCAAGCTTGGTGCATTATATAGGATCTGGAGCTGCTTTCCACTACCAGCTAGGTGTGAACTTGTCCAGATGATCCTACCTATTTTTGACTACTGTGATGTGAACTACAGTGCTGCTCCCAAGTCTTTCTTAACCAGACTGGAAACCCTTCTCAACTTCTTCTGTCACTTTGCCCTTGACACTTCCCCCCTCACCCATCACTATAATCTCTAAGGCTCTCTGGTTTTTACCTCACTAGAGAGTCGTCACCACTTCCACTGTGCCAAATTAATGTCCAAATTTTGGTTTGGAACACCTCCATCTTAATTCTTCCCTCTTCAGCTACCCCCCACTGGACCACTCCCTCAGATCTTATGACTCTCATTGATTGGTAGTTCCTCATCATTCAACTGCTATAGGCTAATAGGCCTTCTCACATCACTTTACTAAACTAAAGAATGCCCTTCCTCACCAGATTCTCCACTCATCCTCCCCTCACTCCATCACTTCTTCCCTACAACATTTCCTCTCAGTAAACTGTACCTGTGGCTAATCCCCCCTCTTCTGAGCCCCTACTCAGTTTTACCTCCTGATATTTGACTAATCGGATTTTTGGCACTCTTCAGCCAAGCTGGCATTCTACTAGATTTGCACTTAACAGGTGCCTTGAGATTGTTAGCAATATTTGCATCATTATTGCACTTAAATGCACTTTTCCATTCTCCAGTTCATGATTTGTATTGTCATGCATTGCTGTACAAATTATAATTAATGTTGTTGGTCCTAGTAAGACGAAACACATGTCTACATCCTCTGTTGGCACCCTTTGCAAACTGTGTGAGAGACCTTTCGGCACCATGTATTTCTGCTTAAACTTGAACCAGCATAATATTCTGTGGGGATCTGCATATGCAACCCATGATGCTTCGCATAGTGGGGGCATGTGTGATTTTGTATAACATTGTATGTATGTATGTATGCATCTATCTAGTTATGTCTCATAATGTATGTATGTATCTTCATTTCCATGTACCCTCTCCCCCCAGAATGCACTATGAGATGAGCAACATGTTGTTCAGTGTGCCTTAACAACAGGATTTTTTTTCATGGCATCGAGGACTGCCAACTCAAGTTTATGAGTCATACAATGCATAGGTATAACAGCTGGAAAATGTTCTCTTATTTTTGTTATAGTTCCACCTGTATGGCCCACCATAACACTGGCTCAAAGTTTGCTGAGATGAGCACAGGCTTGCTCACATCATATGCACACAAACATGTCTCTATTTGTAATAAACTGGTTTATTGGCATCACTAGTATCTTTTGAAAGATTGTCTGACTTGTGATTATTAATTCTGAGTATAGTTCATGAAATAATGAGCTTGATATTTGTTATTTCATATGGTCCTCCATTACGCCTTATGCATAGCATATAAATCCAAATCATTCCAAGTCCATTGTGACATATGATATTAATACTGAACAGAAAATCAGAGCTCTTTTCCTAGTAAAAGGCTGCTGATATAATAAATAAAGAACAAAGTCATAAATAAGGAACCAGTGGCTCATGGAAAAATCTACTGGGATTCATACAGGGATTTGATTCTGCCTTTGTGGGGAAAACACGGGGACAATGAGGGTTTCTTACAGAGTAATGGTTATTTGTATCTGGGAGCACTAAATATTTATTATCATGTATTTTGTATCCTGGATAGGGCAGGGGAGATGCTACATTTCATTGTGACAGGGATGTTCATTTACACATTTTTTGCACTGTATTTACTCAGGCTGTCCCAGATTAGATGCGATATCTTGTTTTCAGTGGGGTCATGATTTTACCATTTTTATAATGTATTTATTCAGTTTACCTAGTCCAGGGCCCCTGTATTCAACGGAGATATGCGGCACATCCTGGTGGAAAAGGGACGTGCTGCACAACTACAACAATGTGCAGCAGTGCAATATTCAAACATGCAGGATGTGCCAGCCACAAGGAAATGGGGCAGGGCACACACAAATGGTATACCATTCATGTCAAGGGGGCAATCCCATACATATGTCATGCTGCACCATATTCAGTAGCAATGTGCTCCTCACAGTCCAGAGCACCACGGCCCACAGGCCATGAATAGCTGGCCCTACCGGCCAACCACCCAAAGGCAAGCTACAGATGTGTACCCGGGTGCACAGCAGCCTGGCATCCCTGGAGGACTAGAGGTATCTCCTTTCCATCCCCAATCTAGCCAACTCCATCACTGAAGAGCTCCATAGTGTAGGGCCCATCAGATCCAATTGCACCAGAGGAAACCATGGTCCATATCCATAGTCTAGAGAACTCCCATCCACTGCCCCTGTACACAGACACCCTCACTCCCCCCCGTACCCAACCTGTTGTAAAGACTGGCACAGCCCTTCACACCCTGCCACGGACAGTTATTGACTGCACTGAACCTGGGCTTGGGACCTGCTCTCTGGAATGACCCAACTGGCTGTACCGTGCATTGGGGCACCATGCCAGCTGCAGATCCACCAGTGTATGCAGCCATGTGTATGTCCCTGGGAAACTGAAGAGGGAATTTACATGCCTACAATGCATGTCTTGCTGATGTATCTTCCTGCTGTCATACACTTCTGCAAGTCCACACTCTCCCCTGTTCCCATGTGTAACATGCCACCCTCTGGACTGCTGAAGTATCCCAGGTGCCATGGGGTGCAGTATCCTGTAATGCCATTTGCAGTGTACACTTCAGGCTATAGACCGTTCACTTACAGTTTCCCAATTGTACAAACAAGTGGGAGACTGGCTGTAACACACCTGTTTTGGGACCTGTGTGAGTGGGTACAGCAACAGCCATCACCCACACTGACCAGTGCAATGGCGAGGGATGATGGATCCACACGTGAGTACCTGAGGAGTATGGCCACTGAGTGTTATCACCCACACACAGCTCATACCTATGTATGACATTCCAGCATCCTACTGTGAGTGCTCTGCCACCCACCAATAGAATGGTATGATCCCATTACAGAGCCAGTCACCACAATGGGATGGGATGGGGGGTGTCTGTGCACCGTTGAGGGGAAGCGGGGACCACTACACTATGGACATGGACTGTAGGTGTGTTCAGGTGCAATTAGGGATGTCATTGAGGTCTGTGCAATATGGAACAGATAGAGACACTAGCAAATGGCCAAAAAGGAGGGGTGGAAGAACAATGGAGAAAAATAAAAACTGCCATCACAGATAAACAGATAAAGAAAACAAAGTGGAGTAAAAAACCACTATGGTTTTCAGAAGAGGTGACAGAGAAGGTTAAGGAGAAAAAGGCTGCATTCAGAAAGTATAAGACATCACAGAAGGAGCACGACAGGGAACTGTATCAATTAAAGCAGAAAGAAGTGGGGAAGGCAGTCAGAATAGCAAAAGTCCAAACTGAGGAAAAAATAGCCATATCAGTTAAGAAGGGGGATAAAACCTTTTATAGGTACATTAGGGAGCATAGAAAGGTTAAGGGAGGAATAGTGAAGATTAATAAGGGAGAGGGGAGGTGGGCAGAGGGAGACAGTGAAAAGGCAGAGATACTGAATGAATACTTTTGCTCAGTATTCACAAAAGAAGATGAGGAGAAGGAGTTACCTAAACCAGACAATAGAAGCACTCTGTGTAGGGGGGGTTGACACCAGTCCATTTACCAAAGAAAGAGTTCTGAAAGAACTCCTAAAACTCAAGGTGGACAAAGCAGTGGGGCCTGATGAGATTTACCACAGAATCCTAAAAGAACTAAGGGAGAACCTAGGGACACCACTGGCCACACTTTTTAACAAATCATGGGAGGATGGGGTGGTACCTGAGGACTGGAGGAGGTCAGATGTGATTCCCCTTCACAAAAGTGGGAGCAAGGCTGAAGCAGAAAATTACAGACCTGTAAGTTTGACCTCAGTGGTAGGGGGAAAATGATGGAATCACTTCTAAAAGAAAGAATTGTTGAGTACCTAGAGGCCAGCAGGACACAGGACCCAAAGCAGCATGGATTTATAGCAGGAAGGTCACGTCAGATGAATCTAATAGATTTCTTTGACTGGGTGACCAAAGTAATAGACCAGGGAGAGGCTGTGGATATGGCCTACTAGACTTTAGCAAGGCATTTGACACAGTCCCACACAAAAGGTTAATAATCAAGTTAGCCGGCCTGGGAGTGGGTCCCAGGGTGGTAGCCTGGGTTGCAAACTGGCTGCCCAACAGGACACAGAAGGTAATAGTGAGTGGAACACATTGCAAAGAAAATGGGGTCACTAGTGGAGCACCTCAGGGCTCAGTACTGGGTCTAGTCCTCTAACATCTTTATAGGTGACATTGCAGAGGGTCTGGAGGGAAAGGTATGCCTCTTTGCAGATGATACAAAGATCTGTAACAGAGTTGATACACGGGGGGGTAGAAAGGATGAGAAGGGACTTGGCAAGGTTGGAGGAATGGTCAGACATATGGCAACTTAGATTCAATGTAAAGAAGTGCAAAGTAATGCACCTGGGAAACAAAAACCCAGGAGAAGAGTACACAATAGCAGGGGAGGTACTAACAACAACAAAAATGGAACGGGACTTGGGGGTAGTCATATCAGATGATCTAAAGGTGGGTAAGCAATGTCAGTAAGGAGAGCCAGGGGGATATCGGGATGCATAGGAAGGGGCATCACAAGTAGAAAAAGGGAAGTGGTTATCCCTCTGTACAGACAGTTGGTGAGACCCCATCTGGAGTACTGTGTGCAGTTTTGGAGACCTCACCTACACAAGGACATAGACAGGATGGAAGCAGTCCAGAGGAGGGCAACTGAAATGGTGCAGGGTCTGCATCAGAAATCATATGAAGAGAGACTGAAAGAGCTTAATATGTATACCCTTGATGAAAGGAGGGACAGGGGGAACATGATAGAAAAGTTCAAGTACCTCAAGGGAATCAACAAAATCCAGGAGGGCAGCATCTTTCAGAAAAAGAGATGTGTAAGAACAAGGGGACACAATCTAAAGATAGAGGGGGTAGAGCTCAGGGGTAACGTGAGGAAATCTTTTTTCATGGAGAGAGTGGTGGATGCTTGAAACTGCCTTCCTGGGGAGGTTGTTGGTGCTAAAACAGTGGGGGAATTCAAACATGCATGGGACAGATACAAGGCAATTGTAGTGGGGGCTGGCAGGAAGTAGGCTGCTGGTTAACTAGAATCTGCAGCTTATCCAGTAGGTAGGGAAATGGGCAGACTGGGTGGGCCAAGTGGTCCCTATCTGCCGTCAAAGACTATGTTTCTATGAGCCTGGACTCTGGTATGATCGGGGCTGGTGGAATGGATGAGGGGGGGTGCCAGTATACCACCAGAGACTTCAGGGCCTGTCCCACATGGGAGCAATCGGGGTCGGGACATGAGGGAAAAAGCTGCTCCAGAGCATTCATCCCCATGCAACATGCAAATAGGCTGGCAATGAGCATGCATAATGCCCCTTTGCACCCTGCATGCTCAATTAGTTCATTTGCATTCCTAGGCTGAATATTACCTATGGGGGTTGCGACTCATATGCCATACATTCCCTCTGGAACATATTCAGTCGGGATCACCATGGATGCACCTCACTTGGTGGTCACCTGCTCTGCAACTCCCATCCAGGCTCACATTTTCAACAGGAATGATGAAGCCCACCAAGATGAAGAGCAGTGTCACATGTTTACTGCATGATGAAAGGGATTAAGTCCCTTTGAAATTCCATTGTTTGCTGCAGGAACTCAACTGCAGAATTCTGCAGTGTTGCAATTCATCCTTGTGGGCTTCACTGTATACACATCTTGTACCGGTGGCGCATTCTCTTTGAATATTGTATCACTGTCGACTGGCGCACCCTCTTTGTGCAATGCATCTTTTTGCTCGTGCATCGATCCAGCACTTAATATATCCCCCAGATGTAAAATATTGTTTTTAGTGCATTCAGATTTTATACAATGCAGCATAATATTGTGTAGATGTAGAGCCCCACTAAAAATAAGATACCATTTCTTCTGTGAATGATCCAGGCTAAATATGTAGCAATCAGCAGGCATATTCTAGGAAAACACGCTGTAAAAATGTGTAAAAGGAAGACCACATTGAAACTGCCTCTCCACAGATCTGCATTGTGCAAATTCATTAGAAATTAAGGGTAAAAGCATCCCAAAAGCTCTCCACAGTTATACTGGCTCTGACCAGAGTTTGTTTAAGTAGCTGCAATGACTGTGATGTTGATGCCACCAAATAGGTGCTACTGCTGCCACAGTCACTGCCAATGTTTTGTAAAACTGCACAGTTAGATATTGACTCACAGTACTGATCAGCTGTCAGGACTAATACCACAGAATAAGAAGAATCACCAGTCTTTTTGTTCGTTTCCTGACAAGGGCTGTGGGAGGCATGCACTTTATTAGGTTCTTCTCCAGATGAAGTGGAAGATGGCCTGGGGGATATGGAATGGGATTTCCAAAGGGAAAAGGGGGTACTTTGCTTATTTTTCTGCATACTGTAATAATATATATTATGAATTAAATAATGAAATAAATAACAGGCAACAGCCCAGGTTTATTGCTGTGTAACTTGTGCACTGAATGCAAATAAAGAAATAGATTTCTTCAAAATAAATCTGACTGCTTGTTTTTATTGCTTATTTTTTTATCGCTGTTCCCCCCCCATCACAAGTCGGCCGCAGGAGTGGACACACACACACTGGGGGGGGGGGGCAAGTCACGCACAATGCAATCTCCTTTCTCCCAACAGCCTACACCACACACTGTTAAGTTAGGCTCCTCTTATTTTAGGTTCTTTTTTCAAATAACAATCTTTTTTTTTTTTTTTAACGTGTCATTTCCAAACCAGCTGGCCACAGGTCAGGAGAGAGGCAGGTCACCCATATTTCCCACACAATCTATTCTCTCTCCCAAAAGCCCCCCCCCCCACATACACACTTAGTCTTCTCGTTTTATTTTATTTTTATGTATCTGTATTTCACAAGCCAGCTAAGCTGCACAACACTCATGGGCATGCCACCTCCCTTCTCCTTCCAACACAATTACCTCCCTCTCAACACACCACACATAGAGTTAGGATAGGCACCTCTTATTTTATTTTCAAGTTTTTTGGTTCTAGTTGAACTTTCTTTTTTTTTGCTGCAGTCACAAGCCTGCCGGCAACAGACAGGACACACTGGGCAGGTCAGGATACCCCTTTCCACATGAGACACCCCTCTAGTATCCCAAGAGAGCCCAGAAACAGTTTGTTATAGGCTGCTTATTTGTATATAAATCTTTTTTTCTTTCTTCTTGTGTCTTTCACAAGCCAGCCAGATGTAGCACACTGACTGGGGAAGATCAGGTCACCCCCTCTTTGTTTTACTCCTTTCCACATGCAGCCTCCTTCACCTCTCTCCTAAAAGCTCAAGGCACCTCATTAAGTTACTTAGGCTCCTCTTATTTTTCTTACAATATTTTTTTATTATTTATTTTTGTAGGCAGTTATTTTATTTATTTCAGTTGCAGATTAACACTTTGGAGCCAACAAGCTCTTTTACAAAGATTCCATGTCAGGTAGAGCAAACAGACAAAGAGTTACAAAGGTTCCAATACAATAGGACACAAGACAAAATTACAGCGGTAGATTGATGAGCATTGCAGGAAGACAGAATACTGATGGGCTGTACAAGCAAGCGGGAAGGCTGTTGCATTGTCTATATTGTACAGGTACTGTAAGTGCATTTTGACATGTGGTTCACTATATTGTTGAGTCCATGGGAAGGCATCAAGGAATCAACCCTGTGTTATGGAGGAGTAGCCTGAGTGGACTTTGTCATAGGTAGGAAGAATGGATGAGGGGTGGAGCAAGAAAGGGGGACCGCCACCCAGGGGCTTTGTCAGGGAAGGGGGCAGGAGTGCAGTGGAAGAGGAGGGGGAGGGAGATGGGGGATAGATCATGGTGGTGATGGCCGCCTGCATTTAGTGGTTGCAGTCACATTGGTTATTTTGGGCCAAGAGGGTTAAGCAGGTCTCTTTTAAAGGGGACAATTTTTGTGTGGTTCAGTGTGGTAGTAGGGAGTTCGTTAAACCAAGTGGGGCCATGGTAGGAGAGTGACCACTGAGCAAAGCATGTTCTTTTAAATGAGACATGCAGCACTCCCTTAGCTGTTCCTCTAGTGACCTTAGAGGAGGGGTTTCACTGAAACAAAGTGGCAGTAGAGTCAGGCGTGAGCCCTAGTAGGGCTTTTTTACCCATAATGCAAGCCTGATACCTTGTCCTGAGGTGGAGCTGGAGCCAACCTGTAGAGGGGTAAAGGGAGCAAGTATGGGTACACTGGTTGGGACCAGGTGGCAGGCCTTGTTGGCTAGCAATTTAGCTCTTTTTAAGGCTTGTGTCAGTGGCAGCACTGTAAATGACTAGTGCATAGTTGATGATAAACAGTATAGAGCTTTAAGTAACTAGTTTAAGAGCCTTGTGGGTCATGGCTTGCCTATGCCTATAGAGTATGCCTAGCTTAATATTACCAGTTTTGACTATGTGGTCGATATGGTGCACAAAAGAGAGTGTATTATCAATATGTACTCAGAGATATTTGAAGGTGGAGACTCGTTCAGTGCTAACCCCTTTTTGGTTACTATTTTTATTTTCTTATTACGGCTTAGATGCAAACTGCAGGTGACAGCAGGTTAGGTTTGTGACAGAAAACTAGCACTCCACTGTGACTGATCTCCACTGTCAAAAACAAATCAGCCACCTTCACTAGTTCACTTAGGCAGGGCACTTATGTATAGGCAGAGAGAGTAGTAGTTCACTTTATAATGCACACTCACTAGCAGCTGGTATTGCTAAGTAAATGAGTCAGAAAAAAGCTCATCAGTCTGTCACCTTTAAACAAGTCCAATGGCCTGATCAGACAAGAGGGATCCCTTGTTTTTGATAAAACTGTCTCTCTTATGCCCTTACTTCAAAGTACTTTTTTTCCAGACTACCAGTATAGAGGACAAGGTAATCAAAAACATGTCTGTTTTGTTATATTTAATTTGTTTTATCTTTTTTTTTCCAACATTAGCCCCGACTGACTGTGCAGTCACACACACCAAGCCATCAGGACAATTAACTCTGCCAACTTGGAACTCTCCCCAACCCCGGTCTCATTCAGTGCCTTCTTTCAGGTTGTAAACCCTTCTTCAGTTAAAATTATTTTTGTTTACATTCCCCAAAGTATAGTACTCAACACTAGTTGTACTAGTAAGTTGTAATAATAGCAAGCCAACCCAAGCAACTGTCGCATGGTTGCTGTCCGACTGATTGAGTCGGAAGAAGCCCCCTCCCCCCAAACTTCACTCTCTTCCCTCAAGATTTTATTTTAATATTTAATATTCCAATTTTTTTTGTATAGAGAAGATCTTATGATTTAATATTAGTAGAAGTTCAAAGATGTACTGCTGATTGTTTCTAAGGTAATGTGCAGATGCACATCTGACATGGACAACAGAGACTGAGCAAGCAATAAACATGCTCCCTCTGCTACTCCAGTAGGTAAAGAAATGGCAATTTTGGCGATATTCTCCCACTTCTGTCCCTAACCTCCCACCCCTACCACTACCACAGCTAATTCCCAGGATTGACAGGTACTCTCCCACATCAGTTCAATGACTCACTTGTCAGTCCTGGATCCATCAAAGCTGTTCTGCTGCCTTAATACGTGTAAAGGGACAGGGGAGGATACGGAAGGGGACTAACTTCTTGCTAAGTGTGCGCTACCACGCTTGCTCATTTGTGCTCAGATTCTCATGCACCTGGCCACTCATACAATTAAATCACTGGGCAACCATGTTATGACAGATGGCAACTGACAGCACAATGATTGATGGGTGGCATGGTGGCACCTAGTGACCAGTCAGGTGCACTGAAGGTAAAATGCATACATTTGCAAAAAAAAGTTCTGCCTAAGATGCTTGTTCAGGGAAAACAGACTTCTTAATCAGTGCTTGTCTGACGGCAAATTCTTGTAGTCTGAGACGTCAGGCTATGGGATTTGTGGACCCCTGACACAAAACACACTTCATATACCCACTGCAGAGCACATAAGGCAAGGACACCATGTGGAGTGTATTTCAATCCTTTTAATATTAAAGTGCATGACAAGCAACAGCATTACACGCAGTCGATAGGGTGGCAAGGCTGTAGAGATACTGATGTTTTATTTAGTAAGCTGCTAAGCTTCCTCAGAGTACTCTAAAGGTGATAATAAAGTGCTCAATATTTATAGTGAACAATATTGGGGCCTGGCAGAAATCTGGCCTTGATGATGACAGACTTAGGTTGATGGAATATTATACATGCTATCAGTCGTCACTCTCATGTTAGAAGGCAGAGTTCCTGTCCAGGGAGATTGCTGCTGCATGAAATCAACCAGCTCAACTCTTCTGGACTATGGACAGATTGTGCAATCCAATCTGTCTTCAGACTGTGGGAGCTTTTTCTTAAGAAAAGTGTGATGAGTTTGCTCAATTGTTTGCAGATAAGGTTGCCGCCATCAGGTCAGAGATCAGCCAGTCCATTTCCAATGGACATTGTGATGGTTGGTGGGATGTCACAAGCACCTGGTCAGTTTGGATGGATTTCAGCCAGACGGAACTCATTGACATTGTGAGGGTTATCCAGTCTTTGTGGCCATCCTGCTGTAGTTTGGATCTGGGCCCTATGTGCCTCTTGTTGGGTTGCATAAATGAGATTGGTCCGATCCTTGCAGAGATTGTTTGGAGTTCAATGGAGAGTAGGATCTTTCCTGATCCTCTTACGGAGGCGGTTGTGCATCCACTCCTGAAAAAAACTCCCTTGACCAGAACCATCATGCTAACTACAGACCTGTCTCAAATCTGCCCTTTGAGTTTAAGGTTATTGAGAAGGTGGTTGCACTGCAGCTGGACAGCCATCTTCCCACCCATGATGTCTATAACTCTCTCCAGTCTGGATTTAGGAAAAGACATAGTACTGAGACTGCTCTTGTCTTAGTATTTAATGATCTCCTAATAGCAAGAGATTGGAGGTCTCATTCCATCTTCATCCTCCTTGATCTTTCTGCGGTATTTGACACTGTGGACCATGAAGTGCTACTGGAGTGTCTTCAGACCAACTGTGGACTTTCTGGTCCAGTCCTCAGGTGGTTTAGATCTTTCCTCCAGGGTAGGACCCAAAGGGTGGTCATGGGAATTTATTCCTTTGGCTCCCTCCCTCTATCCTGTGGGGCTCCGCAGGGCTCAATTTTTGCACCCATACTGTTTGCAGTGTATATGCTGCTGTTAGGAGACATTGCTAGGAGGTATGGCTTGAGTTTTCACTGCTATGCAGATGATACTCAGCTGTACCTTTCCTTTGTGCCCAGACAGGATAACGTGATCTCGGTATTTAACAACTGTCTCACCAAGATCCAGGACTGGATGAGTGCTAGCTGGTTGATATTAAATCCCAATAAGACTGAGGTGCTGATGGTGGACCCAGGGTCCAGGGTTTTGGCTCAGGGATGTTCCATTGGCAGTCACACATCAGGTACATAACCTGGGCATTATTTTTGACAATGAACTGACCCTAAAATCTCAAGTGTCGACCATCATCAAGACCTAATGTTTTAATCTGAGGAATATCACCCACATGAAGCACCTGGTTCCTCCCAATGATCTCTTGACTCTGGGCCATGTCTTTGTGACTACCCACCTTGATTATGTAATGCCCTGTACCTAGGGCTTCCAGGTGTTGATATCTGCCACTTGCAGATAATGCAGAATGTGGCAGCTAGGCTGGTGACTGGTATGTCTAGGACCAGCCACATTACTCCTGTGCTCCACGGACTGCACTGGCTGCCTGTCCAGTGGTGGATCACCTTCAAGGTTGGTTTACTGACCTATAAAGCCCTACATGATCAGGGAACCCACTTCGTAAAAGAGCTCCTTTGCCTCTACTACCTCTTCCACCCACTTCTATCCACTGACGAGGGACTGCTAGAGATTCCCATGGTACGTTTGAAAACATCTGGTGCTCGGTCTTTCTCTCTTTTTTTTCCAAATTAAGTATACTTTAGTTAAGTCAACAAACAAAATTATAACAGTTCCTGGAGACAAAATGCCATATAGAAAAGAAAAACAGAGCTTGGTCCAGAAAGATACATTTTGCTCAAAGTAAAAAAAAAAAAAAGACACAACCTCCCTTTAACCCCCCCACAATCTCCTCTGCTCCCATCGATGCCACCAACCCCACCAATGGAGATCACAGTTGCAAAAGGCCAGAGAGTTTGGATCACTACAGCCCATTATATGAATACCAATCAACTAAAAAGGTACTACTGGGAGCTATTAAAATTACACTCAAACCATTTGGTTCAAACAATTTGGGAGCAATTTAAAACACATGAGAAACAGAATAAAGGGTGAAACTAGAAAACTGAAGGGAAAATACTATAGGCAAAAAATTCAAAATACCAATGATCCAAAACACTATTGGAATTTAATTAAAAGTTTGGTAAATCCAATAAAAAATAGTGGAAATTTAGCAATGACTGAAAATGGTATAAATATAAACCAAGCAAGAGCTGTGGAAGTTTTAAATAACTATTTTGTTAATTTACCAGATTTGAACTTGAAAAATTACCCCTATTATCAGGAAGGCCCTAAAGATAGGGCAAAATCTTAAGCGACTAATTTGCCTGGTTTTAGATTTAGAAAGGTAACAATAGGAAAGGTAAAGAAAGAAATAAAGAAATTAAAAAGTAATACAGCTGGGGGCTTAGATAATATAGATATACATTTTTAAAAGGATAGTATTAGAGTTGTGGGATGGCCTCTGGCCTCGTTGTTTAATTTGAGTTTAAGTCAAGGTAGATTTCCAAGTATCTGGAAAAGAGCCAAGGTGATTCCAATATTCAAGGGTGGGGATGCTTCACTTCCAACACATTATAGGCTGATTGCTCTTCTATCAGTTAGTTCTAAATTACTGGAGCATTTGGTTCATTCTCAATTAATGTTATACTGTGTCTCAGCTTCTATCATGTTATGCTATAACATGATAGAAGCTGAGACACAGCCAAAGAGAAGCAGAAAATCCCCAGTAATCTGCTATGATGATGTAAATGATAACTGAAAGAAAACCCCAGGGCCTACAATCCTTTTAAGCCAGAATTGGGGAAAACTAATCAGAAAAGCTCATTTTGGAAAATGAGAGGATACTAGAAAATAATCAACTCCAGAATCACAGATCCTAGCCCCTGGGGAAGTCTGATGTGGGTGAAATGTTGGGCATGCACAGGGGATCGTTGATTTTAAGAAATGCTTCAAACAGTAAAAAAATCAGCTTTTAAGAAAATATTGCATGGCAGCCAGCCTTGTGGCACTGAGGGTTGAGGCGCTGGATGCCACATCTTGCTCCACACTGGTGACCCGGGTTCAGGAGCAGATTCAGGTCACTGGTGGGTTGACTGGGGGGGAGATGGACTTAAGTATCCCATGACAGCTCGCCTACTAAAGGGAGGGTTGTGGCCAGGCCCGTAGACTTACCTGACTCTGAGCGGAGGCTCAGAGTACTGCAAGCTCCTAAACGGGAAGAGACAGAAGGCCACTACACACAGCGTGACATCAGCATGTAGCACCTTGACATCAGTGGTCTTATGCTGTAGGGGAGGGAGAAAGAGGAAAATATTTATTTTATTTATTTATTTAGCTTTTGTTAACTGGGTAAGAACACTAGACAAGTATTTTGCCTATTTTCAGGAATGACCCGGGAGAATACAACAAAGAAATACAGATAGGTGCACATAATGGTTGTGGGTACATCATAACAAATATAACAAGACATAAGGGAAATAAGGAACATCATTGACTAATAAGAGTAACATACAGGAGTAACAGCACTATCCACAGGAGTGGTAGGTCATAATATAACGTATAACTTAAACTTAAATAGTCTGCCATCACTGGCAAGATGGAGGCTCCAGAAATGTGCCCTCACATATGCCTTCACCAACCCGACGGCCCCGGACCGACGAAATGTAAGTAATGGGACATTGGGGCTCTGCCCCATCCCCTCTCGGGTGGTAAGCCGTAGCTCCATGGGGATCCACGGGACATTTGGATAGAGTGCAAGGAAGAGGGATGTCTGTCTTGAGCTCCTGATGGGTTGGGGATGGCAGGCTGGGAAGGTGGAATAAATAAAAATTAAAAAAAAAAATTAAGTGGCTGGCTTTCTTCATTTTCTGAAAATTTTAACGAGAGCACATAATTCTGCATGGACATAGAAGGAGGCTTCAAGAGGGGTGTCCTACAATGCTCAAGGGAGTTTCTTCCTGGGGAGGTAAGGGAGTGACCGAATGTTGATTGCAATGGAGGAATAGAAGGAGTGTTCTATGTCTAGCCAATGTGGGATATAAAGAATAGAAGAGTCAGGTCCCAAGGGCTTCAACCAATAAGAGAGCTTTGTGATATGCAGGGCATATTTCAAAAGAAATTAGGGGCTTGTAAGCCTCCATCCTGTTTGGCATGCATCAATTTGCATAAGTCAAGTCAAGTCAAGTTTATTTAAAAGACGCCCAATCCCGGAGGCTCTGGGCGTCGTACAAATTTTTAAAAAACACAATACATAAATATAAACAAATAAATAGAATCACAAATTATAAAATAAATCATAATCTAAACATCAAATGCTTGAAAAAATAATAATGTCTTCAAGCGAACCTTAAAAACATCTACAGTCGGGGCCTCTCTGACCACAGCTGGTAGTAGGTTCCATAGAGCAGGAGCCACAACGCTAAAGGCTCTGTCACCGGCTGATTTCAACCTCGCTCTAGGAATGGTCAGGAGGCCACTACTGGAGGATCGGAGATGGCGGACAGAGGGAGTAGGTGTCAGGAGGACTGACAGGTAACCAGGGCACTGTCCAGGTAGGGCCTTAAAGGCGAGAAGACCCACCTTAAAGAGGACTCTCCACCTGACTGGCAGCCAGTGCAATTCACGCAGTACCAGTGTAATATGGCAAAATTTTTTCTGCCCAGTCAATAACCGGAAAGCTGCATTTTGCACCAGCTGCAGTCTGCGGAGAAGTCCTCCTGTGACCCCGAGATAGAGCGCATTACAGTAGTCCAGCCTAGATGTGACTAAGGCATGTATCAAGGTAGGGAGGTCCAGAGGTGGAACAAGGGGCCTAATCCTGGCAATGTTTCTGAGATGGAAAAAACAGGTACAAACCACGGAAGATACCTGAGCCTCCATGGTCAAGTTCCTGTCCAGAATCACTCCAAGACTACGCACCCTAGAGGAGGCCTTCAATGACACAGCCCCAAAAACAAGTCCAGTTGTTGAGTCAGAGGCCTTCCTATCATGAACTCTGTTCGACTCCACTACCAATACCTCAGTCTTGTTAGGGTTCAGTCGCAACCAGCTGGAGGCCATCCAGTCACTTATCTCGGCCAGACAGATGTTTAGCACATCCACTGCGTTGGATGTTCCTGGGGCAAAGGACAAATATAGCTGAGTATCATCAGCATAGCAATGAAAACTCAGACCACACTTCCTAATGATCCCCACCAGGGGCAGCATGTACACTGTGAACAACATTGGGGCCAGTACCGAACCCTGAGGGACTCTGCAGGGAAGGAGATTGGGTGTAGATGAGAAATTACCCATCATAACCCGTTGCCTCCCATTTGTAAGAAAGGACTCAAACCAGTTGATGACAGTACCAGTGAGTCCACATAGCTCCCTGAGGCAGACAAGCAACACACAATGGTCCACAGTGTCAAATGCTGAAGAGAGATCGAGAAGAACAAGAATTGTCCTGTCCCCCCGATCTCTAGCCCTGAGGAGATCATTCTGCACCGAACAAGCGCCAGTTTCTGTGCTATGTCACAACCCGAAAAAGCTGACTGGAAGAGATCGTACAACTTATAGAGTCACGAGGTGCTCTTCCAATTGAGCGCTTACCACCTTCTCCACCACCTTCCCAAAATGGGAGGTTGGAGATGGGCGTAATTGCCATGATCTCCGGGTCCAAAGATGGTTTCTTTAAAGGGGTCTCACCAGAGCATCCTTCAAGGCATCCGGAAAGACTCCCTCAAATAGAGAACACCGTGCGATCATGGCAAACACGGGCAACAGAGTTAGCGCATCTCATTAAGAAACACGTTGGCACTGGGTCCAGTTCACAAAGGTATGCTTCAAATTGGTTGCCACCTCGATAACCTCCACTTACATCCACTGGTTCAACTCCCCAACTTGGCGGAGTGCACTCAGAACACATCTGAGCCACTGTTAGCTATGGTATTGCTAACTGAAGAAGCCTCCACCGGATCATGGACACCCTGTCCGAGAAGAACCGAGCAAACTCCTCACAATCTTCAGTGGAAAAAACCCTCCCAGGCTGCAAACAGACAGGATGAAGAAGTCTGTCTACAGTCTGGAATAGTGAAGCTGGTCGATTCCTCCCGGCAGCAATCTCCCTGGACAGGAACACTGCCTTCTTACGGTTGATTGCCTCCTGATACACACAGTAGTGCATACGCAGGACCAGTCTGTCCACCTCCAGGCGAGATCTTCTCCAGCGGCGCTCTAATCTCCGACCCATCTTCTTCATCTCCCTGAGGTCCCCATCAAACCCTGGAGACCTCAGGTAAGAGGTTCTGGGTCATACACGGACAGGTGTGAGGGAGCTGATGGTGTCAGAGAGCACCCTATTATAGGTGTCAACCCCAGCACCAACTCCTCCGACGCATGCAGCACCCACACTAGATAATTTAGCTGCCGCCAAAAAACCCTCGGGGTGAGACCCTGCAAAGAGCGACAGCTAATCATCTCAGCAGGGGAAGGGCTTATAGCGGGAACCCCGAGCGTGAACTTCACCGTGCAGTGATCGGACCAAAAAACCCGATCAATCCCGAGATCAGTGATCTCAAGCCCCAGTGAAAACACCAGGTCCAGTATGTGGCCATCCTGATGGGTGGGTGCAGCAACGACCTGTGTCAGTCCAAGAGAGGACATGCTCTGCAAAAAGTCGCCACCACATCTTTGATCACTATCATCCACCCAAACATTGAAATCCCCCAGAAAAACACATCTGGGGGATCCCAATGTTTCACCAACAGTGAACTCAGCAAACTCCTGCAGGAAATCCCCCATCGGGCCAGAAGGGTGATAGATGAGGAAAATCCTGCAGCCCGCGCAGAGACCACCGCGGATAGCCACACACTGAAAAGAACCCGGAGTTTCCACTGGGTGCATGGTGAAGGTCAGTCTGGATCTAAAACAGATAGCTACACCGCCACCCCTGTGATTCACTCTGGGGCAGTGCACCACTGTATACCCGGGAGGGACCGCAGCCTCAAAAATAGGGCCTGCATCATCACCCACCCAGGTCTCCATAATGCAAGCCAGATCGACCGATGAAATCAGGGCGGCAATAATTGCCGTCTTGTTCCTGATCGACCTGGCATTGCACAGCACTGCCCTCAGAGGATTGGAGGGTGGTGCAGCCCCACAGGTTACCTGGCCACTCGGACTGATGGACTCCCTGGGGACAGGCACCAACCACGTCTGGCCTCTCCCAGATGCCCGTCGTAACCCAGGGCTCCTCCTGGACCTAACAACCTCAATCCGACCATCACCCATAGCCAGATCACCTCGCTGCCAATAATCAACATGACCCCCTACAATCCCCACTTCCTGACAACGTCTAGCGGTAGTATCAGACACAGGAAGAGGGACAGAGGGACGTAGACCATATAGCAATGAATGGCTATAGGTAGTCTTAGTCCCCATAGATCCTCCCACATAATTCCTAAACATTTCAAGCAATAAACACAGACTGCTATTTAAACACAACTAAATAACACAAAATAACTACCTAACCTACATTAAACTAGTAAAAACTAATACTAAAATATTCTCCAGCTTAGTATTTCTTAACAGAACTAAATAAGTAAAATTACTTAACTTGGCACACATTAAAACATATCATAAACAACCCATTTCTCTTCCCCATTTGCAAACAAACATTCCAGTACCGAGTGGCGCTCGCGCCACTCACAACGCTCGCGCTTGTGAGCGGCGCTTCACTTTATTCTCAGCAATGTCCCCGCCCCTTCAGAAACAATCAAAGCTCAATCAATCAGAGCTCCCCCGTGCTCACACCTCCAGCCCAATATCACAAGGCAAGGCAGCCTGCAGCACAGCCTCTCACGCCGTGCAAGCCTGCCACCGGAGGGCAAACGGACAGTTCACAGGGGAGCAGTAGACCCAGGCAAAAAGGGAGAGCAAAAGTCCACACATCCAGTCGCTTACGAGCGGCGTTCCAGTAACAGCAGGACACAGTCTGCAATGCAGAATAAGCGCTTGCGAGCGGTGCTTCACTTTATTCTCAGCAATGTCCCGGCCCCTTCGGAAACAAAGCTCAATCAGAGCTCCCCCGTGCTCACACCTCCAGCCTGATATCACAAGGCAAGGCAGCCTGCAGCACAGCCTCTCATGCCGTGCAAGCCTACCACCGGAGGGCAAACAGACAGTTTGCAGGGGAGCAGTAGACCCAGGCAAAAAGGGAAATCAAAAGTCCATACATCCAGCCGCTTACGAGCGGCGTTCCAGTAACAGCAGGACACAGTCTGCACACGCAGAAAGGCCTGCCAGACTGTCTTTGCTTGCCACAAAAAAGAGATAAGAATTCTGTGCACTTGAATAAACCATGACTGAGGGAGGTAAGGCAGAATTATTACATCTGTAATGGATATAGTAACTAGGGTAATATATTAATTTTTATAATATTTAACCAGCCCCACAGGGAAATGGGCAACAGGGACCAACATTCTAAGTCCACTTTGATATGGGCTAGTGTTGAATCAAGATTATTTTGTTTCATATTAAGAGATGAAGTGCTGAGAAGAATTCTCAGCTATTTCAGTTTATCTTTTTTTCCATGCAAGGCCAAGGTGTTCAATATCCACCCTCAAAGTGGAACTGTTAAGTGGCAAGATTTCAATTTTAGCAAGGTTTAACTTATAATAAAAGACGGTGCCAAATTGAGAGATGATCTGCAGAGCTGCAGGCAAAAATACATGTAACAAAATGTCATCAGCATATGCTGACAGTTTATAAGTGGCATTTCCTACTGAGATACCATAAACTTGAAGCGATTAATTCAATTTATGAATTAAAGGTTCCAGAAATAGATTAAATAAATAGGGGGAGACAGGACATCCTTGCCTGGTGCTTCGAGCCCTCTCCAGCAAACTCCCAGATTACATTACTGCTTGCCTTCCTGCAAGTCCACCTAGTAGCTACGGTACTAGAAGTCATTCACTAATCTCCTTAAAAATTCCCAGGATTAACAACCACTTTGGTAGGGTTGCCATAAGTCATGCTTTGCCCACACTTTGGAGAGGGATCCAAAGTTCCTTGAAACTCAGTACCCTTGTCAGTATTGCAATGTTCAGGCATCTTTATGACATAACATTTACTGAACTTTGTAAATGTTACCACAGCTTCTAGTGGCTCTAAAAGTGGATGTAGTGCTTAATTCCACCCCTCATTTATATACTTACACTGTATATCCCTCCCTAACTTATTAAGTAGCCAGTCCTGCTTGGCTTTCAGAGCCCCTGGCATACTTCCAACCTTCCCTCATGACTCTTAATTAGATGCCTGTTGGTTTCTGGTTCCTACAACCTTGCAGAAACCATATTTCTTTTCTCTAGGGGATGTAATGACTATGATCTGCCCTCCCCTGGCTGATACTAGTAGCCACGACTTCAATCATGTATAGAGAAGAATGTACTTTGTATAACTATTGCCTGACATTATTTTCCTGTTCACCGCTAGTGCAATGGAATGTTTACAATGTACCTTACACATGTAAATATGTATTCCTGACATTATTTACCTGTTCTCAACTAGTGCAATGGAATGTTTATAATGTACCTTACACATGTAAGTCTGTATTCCTAATTTCTATTTTTTGTGCATCATATGTATGTCTATCCTTTATGACTAACTGCAGGTCCACCTTGCAAATGAGCTTGCTCAACGGTGATTGCCTGGATAAATAAAGATTTGATTGATTGGTGCCCTAACATAGAGAAAAGGAAGATGATAAAACTCAATTACAGAGTATCTGGGCTGTCAGAGAGGAGTAAAGAACCTTGATCCATTTTATAAAATCTTGTGGAATACCCAATTTGGGTATCAAGGAAAATAAATAATCCCACGAGATCCTGTCAAAAGCCTTTTCAGCATCGAGGGACACCAAAGCCACAGGGACAGAGGAATCCCTGGATGCAGAAAAGAGATGACATCTTCCTAAGGTTGTCAGCCGAGAGCCTGTCCCTAATGAAGCCAACTGGCTTCCTACTTATAAGTGACTTCCAAACTAATCCCAAACTACAGTCCAATATTTTGGCAAGTATTTTAAGGTCCACATTAATAACGAAACTGGCCTGTAGCTGCAGACAAAGAGAGGGTCCTGACCAGGTTTAGGAATAACAACAATGGTGGCCTCGGTAAGGGAAAAGTCAGAAAGGCCTTCCTTATAAATGAAGTTAATGGAATCTAGAAGTATGGGGGCCAATTGTTCTTTAAAAGTTTTGCAAAAATCAGTGGTAAATCCATCTGGGCCAGGAGACCTATTAGCAGTTAAGGGGTCAATGGCATGGGAAACCTTGGCCAGAGTCAAAGGGGCCCGTAAAATTGAAATTTGAAAAACAGTCAGTTGAGAAAGAGTTATACCCTGAAGGAATTATTCAAACTGATCTGAAAAGAAGGGGGAGGAGGCTGGAGCATACAAATGTTGGTAAACATTTTGAATTCATCAACAATATCTCTTGGGGAAGTAAAGAGGTGACCATTCTCCAAATGTATAGAAGAGACAATCCTGTCCATAATTTGAACACACAAGCAGAGAGACAATAATTTACCAACTTTGTCCCCTTGATCAAAATATTTAACTTTGGAACATAATAATAAATCCTCCACCTCCTCAACAATAAGGTATTATATTGGAATCTAAGGTGTTCTTACTGCTCCCATTCTGATTGGGATGAGGCCAGTGAGATGTACTCCTCCAGGGAACGGATGCGGTCTAGCAGGGAATTTAAAGCTATTGATCTTTGCTTTTTCTGTGTAGCAGCCAAACTGATCAGTTCATCTCAAAGGGCACACTTCAAAGTACTCCACAGAATGTCAAGTTTGGGCATGGAAGGGGAGTTAAGTTCCATGAAAGTATGTATCAAGGATTGGGTACGCTTCAAAAGACCACTGAATTTAAGCAAATGATTATTTAGTCTCCATACCTTATCCCTATCTGGTAGCATGTGATGTGGGCAACTGCAACTGAGTGACCCGCGAAAGGGTGACTCATTTGTGGCACCCATCACAGGGACTATTGGTGAGGAACAGTAACTGGATTGGAGGGGGCGAGCATAGTGACAGGAAGTCACTACAGGTACTCGGGGGGGAGGTAAGAGTGAGCATGCATGGCAGGGGAGGAATGGGATTTGAGGGGTGGCACTGCAGAAGGCTGCTGAGCCGGCCCCATGGTGCAGTGGGTCATCTCGCAGCTTCTGTGGCTAGTGTGCTGGGTTCAGGTCTGGGCGCAGGTTCATTTTTGGTACACCAGGCTCAAATTTTTTTTTATGTCCCCCCCCCCATTATGCACCCCCCCAGAGTTGAGAATCCTTTAGTAGGGGGGGTGCTA
Organism: Neoceratodus forsteri; assembly: GCA_016271365.2. Taxonomy (NCBI): domain Eukaryota; kingdom Metazoa; phylum Chordata; order Ceratodontiformes; family Ceratodontidae; genus Neoceratodus; species Neoceratodus forsteri. The sequence continues at coordinate 1,000,000,702 of CM028133.1, forward strand.
GGAGCACAGTCCCCCACATAAACACACAAAAAAAAATCCCTGGCAACATTTTGTTGTGTATATTTGACTGTTAACAAATTAAATAATTATTAATACAACGCTCATCTCATTTATTGCATCTCCTAACATTTAAAAAAAAATGTTTTGCCATCCTTCTTAACCTCTCACAATTGGATAGACTAGATGATCTGCAATGCTAGGTGAAATTAATCTGTGCAAAGTAATTAGAATGTGCAGACAGTATGATTACTGTACCTTTTGCTAGTAATATTTGTTTCTACATTTAATTCCACCTCGATTCTGTCTTAATGTGTGCTGACTTCAATATTATCATACTTCTGCAGAATTTAGAACTCCCATGCCGATTTCTCCATACAGGTTAAGAACATCTATTCCGAGAAACTAAATAGCAAAAAAATTGACTGACAAGCACTGTTTTACTAGGATACAGGCACTTTCTTGATAGGGATACCTAGCAATTGATAGAGATACCTAGCAATTGGTACAGCTCCTTCAGGAATACAGTACGAAGATTACTACCCTGATCAGCTCATGTCCCATTCTACTCCCATGCCCCTCACTCAGAGCCCCAACCCCCACTATGATTTGAGATCATAGTGTCATGCCATAACACAGTTTTGTGCACCAATTTGGTTGTTTCTCAATGCATCTATCCCTACCTCTCACCCCAGTACCATGCCCTATTAACTGTTTCTTGCAAAAAAAAAAAAGACTATCTTTTTTCCAGGGGACCCCATCCTTCTCCTCTGATCTTCTCCTGAAAGAAAATGAACAGCCAAGGAAACAAAATTAAAAATTTTGCTGCCAGCTCCATTTACATATGACAGAAAGTATTAACAATGTCAACATACATGCACAATGAGGTGCCTTATCCAAAGGCAGGTGTACGTGAACATTTCAGTTACTCAAACGGCTATGACCAATAAAGCAAAATAAGTTTTTTTTTTTTTTTCCTTTTAGGGGAGCCTAACAATGAACTTGGACAGTCACCTTCACAAAAATACATGAGAACTCATTGATAAGTATTATAATCAGTGACTCAAATTGATTTCCATTTATCAGTTTATGCTACATAAATAAAAATGGCATACAAAGTCACTAAATGTATTTATTTAACAAATTACTCATCTCACAGTACAGCCTTGGAACATATGGCAGTATGCCAAAATAGCTAATTGTCACAATTTAGAGCACAATTGTGTATGCCAAGACATGATGAGCAGACTGTGGGGACATGTGTTGGAGAACTGAAACTCATTTTGATAATTTTAACCACTAACAGCGCCACCTGGTGCATTTCACCAGGTCATGATAAGGATTAATTAATTTTGGCATTACCACATACTTATCGCATTTCTGAGCGGTAATGAGGTATTTCTAGGTACCAATAGGTGTACCTGTTGGTACGTGTTGGTGTACCGATCCCACTGAAAAATACTGTGTTACCATTAAACTTATCTGTAGAAAGCACTGTAACTTTGTTTCCTGATGGATAGAGTTGCAGCTCCACCGGTGAAGTTGCCGTGAAGTGGCTGAAATTCACATTCGTGAAATTTTCGTAAAATTTTCCCTGCCCTCAGCAACTTCGACTACACTAAAATCCCGAAGATTCAGGTGAATTCTACCATTCACAGGTGAAACTTCACACACTGCAGGTGAAATTTCACATTTCATCTATCTATTTGCACTTTATATACTGCTTTAGTGGTCTGCTTGGATGATTTCAGGTCATCGGTGACGATGATGATGCCCAAGTCTCTTTCTTCCCTTGTTACCACCAGCAACTCCCCTCCCAGCCTATAAGTGGCTTTAGGGTTTCTCTTCCCTGTGTGCATAATCTTGCACTTCTTTGCATTAAACCCCAGTTGAAACTCTTTTGACCATTTTGCTAGTTTATCCAGATCTCTTCTCATTCTGCCCACCCCATCCGGATCATCTACTCTGTTGCAGATCTTGGTGTTATCTGCAAACAGACAAAACGTACCCTCAAGTCCATCTGCAATGTCCCTTATGAAGATATTTAAGAGGACTGATCTCTGAGGTACCCACTTGTGACTTGCATCTCTTCAGACTGTATACCATTTACCACCACTCTCTGTTTTATGCCCGCCAACCAGTTTGCCACCCAGCTGACTAACTTCTGACCCACCCCAAGCCTACCCAGCTTATTAATCAATCTCTTACGTAGAACTGTATTGGAAGCTTGGCTGAAGTCATGGTAGGCGACATCAACTGCTCCCCCTTGGTCCACCACTCTGGTTACCCAGTCAAAGAAATCTATGAGATTAGTTTGACAGGACCTTCCTTTGGTAAACCCATGCTGTCTTGGATCCTGTGCTCCTATGGATTCCAGGTGTTGTACTATGCTTTCCTTAAGGAGTACCTCCATAATCTTGCCCACTACTGAGGTAAGACTGACTGGTCTGTAGTCCCCCGCTTCCTCCCTGCTACCACTCTTGTGGAGTGGGATCACATGAGCTCTTCTCTAGTCTTCTGGGACCTCTCCTGTGCTCAGAGATTCACTAAACAGTTCTGATAACGGCTCTGCTAGTTCCACCCTTAGCTCTTTTAGTACCCTGGGATGTATGCCATCAGGTCCCATTGCCTTGTCCACCCTGAGCTTATCGAGCTCTTCTAGGACCCTTTCTTTTGTGAAGGGACTAGTGCACACCTCCTTCCCCCCAAGTCCATGGTGCTGAGCTGTGTGCCCTGCCCTACCTTCTCTTCAGTAAATACTGAGCAGAAGTATCTATTTAGGATAGATGCTTTTACATGATCCTCCTCTTCACATGTCCCCTTATTCCCTTTGATCTTAGCAATACCCCCTCTGGACTTTCTCCTTTCACTAATGTATCTACAGAAAGTCTTGTCACCTTCAATTACTGTTCGTGCTATTGTTTCCTCGGTTTGGGTCTTTGCCTGCCTTACAGCCTTCCCTTAGGGAAGTTTGGTATGCCTCCCTAACTTCATCCCACTGCGTTTCCTTATATTTCCCAAAGGCCAGCCTTTTGGCTCTGACCTTTTGCTACTGTTTTGAGAACCAAAGTGATTTCCTCCTTTTGCACTTCCTTTTCTCTCTAACACAATGAGATGTTGCTTCAGGTATTGCATCCTTAATGCTTGCCCACTTTGCCTGTACCCCCTCACCTGTATTTTTTCTTGCCAGGGCCAGCTTAACTTCGTTGGCCATCTTATCAAAGTCAGCTCCTCTGAAATCCCATATTTTTGCCTTGGAATGGGATGATTCAGTTCTAGTGGTCAAACTGAATCATACCATATGATGGTCACTGGCCCCCAGGTGACTTTCTACCTGGAAATCTGTGATCCTTTCCCCGTTAGTCAGTACTAGATTTAGGATAGTCCTGTCTCTTGTGGGTTGTTGTACCAGTTGTTTGAGGCCTTCCCCCTGCAGGGAATCCACCATGTGTCTAGTTCTGGCAGATGTTCCTGCCGGTATTGACCAATTTGTACTGTATATGGCATGTTGAAGTCTCCCATTATCAGAACCTCCCCTTTAGCTGTCAAGTTTTGTAGGTCTTCTAACAGTAATGTGTCTATGTCCCCACCCTGGTCTGAAGGCCTGTAGACAACCCCAGTTCGTAAGGCTGTCCCATTTCCTGTTTCCAGGGTGACCCACAATTCTTCTGGCTCCTTATGTGTATTCTGAATTTCTGTAGCTTTCATATTTTCATTGACATACAGGGTCACTCCGACCCCCCCTTTTTGCACCTTGGTCTCTTCTGAACATCACATAACCAGGTACTGATGTCTCCCAAGTGTGGATACTGGTAAACCACGTCTCTCTAATTGCTACTATGTCCAGTTTAGCCTCTGTCATTATTGCCTGCAGGTCTGGGATCTTGTTTCCCAGACTGCAAGCATTTGTGTACATGATTTTCCATTGGCTAGATTTGTGTGTTTTAGTTGTTGGGCTAGGTCTAGCATTTTGCCTCTGCATCGTATGGGAATCTGGACCTTTTTCCTTACCTGGTGATGCAAATGAACTACAAACATGCTGAACTCCTGTTTGACCACTAGCTGAGGGTGGAGGGGTGTTCTTCCCACTCGGGGTGCTGCAATCTTCTCCCCATTTGCTAGTTTAAATATTCTGCAAAGATGTCAAACGTCTGCCCCAATGCATGGACTCCCTCCTTAGTCAGATGCAGTCCATCAAATTTAAAGCACTTTTGCTCCCAAAACTGTTGCCAGTTCCCTACAAATGTGTGTCCTTTTTCCTGGCACGAGCCCTTGAGCCATATGTTTAGCTCCTCTAGCTCACCTTCCCTGACCTTCTGTCCCTCTGCCACCCTCTCCCAGGCTGACAGGATCTCAGAGAAGGAGATGCCAGATGAAATGGATGATAGTTTGTCACCCAGCCTGGTCAGGTGTTCCTTGGTCTCCACAACTGACCATCTGGTGAGATCATTAGTCCCTGTGTGTATCATGATGTCAACGTTTTCTCCTGCTTCCTGAGCAATTTTAGCAATGCAGTCAGTGTCCCTCCATGCTGATGTACCTGGGAGACATATAACCACTACCCCTGGCTGGAGATAGGTATCAACTTCCCGAATCATGGATTCGCCTATGATCAGAAGTTTTTTGGATTTCCTTTTTGCTTTGTTTTGGTTCCTGTTTTGGGCGAGTTTTGTTGTGCTAGCTCCTGTGCTGCAGTGTCCTCTGCCCCTTTGCTTGATTTTGGAGATAGAGGCAGCTACCAGTTTGTAGTTTTTATATGGTTTGTGGAAGCCAAAAATGTTTGGCAGTCTTATCCACAGTCTTTTTTTTTTTTGGTAGACTTTATTTGCCCTGCTACCCGGGCATCCTTTCAGGGTACCCACTTGGTGGGGTCTCTACTCCCTGCCTGAACTCCCACATGCCAGTGAACTCCCCCTGCTGCCCAGGCAGGTCCAGCCCCTGGGATCACCCACCAGAGTGGGTCCACTCTCCCTTGGCAGCCGGTACCAGGTTTAGAGGGACCTACTTGGTGTCAGGTCAGCTGTGTCTACTGGTGTGCTGGGCCGGCGTTGGGATGTGGACCTGCCCCTGGGATCCCCATCATCTCCACAGCTCCGCAGAAGGATTTTTCTGTGCAGTGTGTTGCTCAGGTGTGAACGTGCAATGGCGCTCTGCTCATGCCAGGCACACTCCCATGCCCTGGGTGAAAGACACCTGCCACCGCCCAATCCCCTTCCGGGTCCCTGCACTGACTGTGACCACCCTTTCCTCCTCCAGAGGTAGATAGTGCAGCGCGTAGGAAAGCCCACCCACCCCAGGAGAGGAGAGCTGTCCTCCAGACACTCAATCCTACTCCTCCCCTTATGGCCCGTGCTCATTCCTAAACCCAGGTCACTGGTGTGGTGTGAGGTGTGGATTCCAGTGCCTCAACCCTCAGCACCACCGGGCCAGACTTCTTATCCACAGTCTTGATTAATATCCTTGCAATATTCCAAGAAACTATATTAATTACATCTTAATAGACACAACTGCTGTCACTGTGTCTTCTGTGTTATAGTCAGTCTTTCTCTGATTTGAGGGCAGATAATGTATTGTACAGAGGAATGATATTCAGATTTTTAGAGCTCTCTGTGTTATCAGAGTTTTAATTTTTGTAGCCCTACAGGTGTCCCAAATACAGCTGAGGTGGTCTGATTAAGTTTTGGGTAGTGCTCACAGGAGGAAACTTCATGGGAAAGCCCAAGCCAGCAGACACAGACAAGATGTTTGTCATTGGAGGCAATCTTCTTTCCACAACGGCACCAACAGAAGAGAGAGAAGGATTAACTCTCAACATAAACAAAATTAATGGTTCTCTTAAGAAAAGAGATTCTAAGGTAAGTATAGGAAAAAAATCCAAAGGCAAAAAAATTGTGCAAGTACTGCATCAGAGCTTCAGCAGAGAACCATGGGATTGAGTCAACGGTGGGTAAGAACTGTGGAGGGAACAGCGCCGTTTACACCTTTATATGGTTGGTGGCATCGGTGGACTTCAACGGCATGGATAGCCCCAGTTGTACTGCTGAAAATCTTCCATGTGGATCCTGCTTCACTGATAGTGAAGTTCCCATGGTGTGACCGGATGACTGAGATAACCCTGATGAAGATATATTATTTTGCAAAAGAAGACAAAGGTTACATATCCGGAATAGTCAAATTGTTTTCTGTTTCTAAAACATTCCAAGTTATCCTTTGCTTACGAAATACTTCTATAGACTCTTCTTTCTTGTTTACATTTATTTATTTTTTTAACTTTATTGACTGGGTAAGTACACAAACAGCAGGAGCCTTTTTCAGGCATGCCCAGGTGCAAATGCACAGGACAAAAAAATTAATTTGTACAGACACACTTATACATATATTCCAAGAAATTAACAGCCCCTCTAATTAGTTTCCTCTTAAGACTGAGTGGTAAATGATTATTTTCTGATCTATATATCAAAAACAGAAGTAATAGCATTGCCAAGTACTGAAGCTCAAGAGCCAGAAAAATGTGTAAATGACTACTGAAAATCTCCCCAGAGGTGACCATTTAAAATATATAAATTCAAATTATCATAGAAGATGAGTAAATTCTGTCCAGTGGCATTTTATTTTTTATCTTGATATTGTCTCCGTATAAGGCAAGAAGTGCTAAATAAATCTATATACTCTAGAGGATCATTACCATTCCTTATTCATGCATTCAGATCACTAAGGAGAAGTAGTTCATATTCCTGATTTTCAATGACCTCCATGATTTTATGTTCCAGGACCTCTAAGAAATTGGATACAACATGCTTAGTGCCTTGCAGAGGGTAATAAATACTGCCTAGAAGGCATTCTTTTCCAGCTAAGTTTAATAATAATAAGACAAAATTATCATTTTTTGTTATATTATTTGTTGTTCCACCTGTGTGCTCTGGAACCTGCCACTTCTTTGGGCTGCCATGGTTCCAGATATGCCTCCCAGTACCCCTTTTGAGCCTCCTTACCTCATACTGCAGCCCTTCCCCTGGGGAACCCTTCACTGGATGGGACCCTCTCCTCTGAGTAGGAAGGCACCAGTGGGGACTGGCAAGTGCACTCTACTTTTGGCCCCAGGGTGCTGCAGAGGTGGACATGGCTCCTTTTGGGGGGGTTCAGAAGTGCTGGCAAACCGGCAGCCATCATCTGGCTGGTCCTGGAGCAGTTTCCACTTTTCTGGTTTTCCCCTGGTCTCCACTGAGGGCCACTGCAGAGCAATGTGGCCCCACTACCCACCCCAGGACAGCAGTCCCGAGGATGCACAGTTCTCTCCTTCCCCTGCCAGCCAACAGCTTCCCAAGTCCATTCCCAAAATTGGGTCACTGATGTGGTACGAGGTATGGCATCCAGCACCTCAACCCTCAGCACCACCAGGCCAGCCCAATTATCAATTTTAAATACAATTTTTATATATTTTACATCAGGTGTTACTTTGATACCAATTATTAGGCCACTGATTCATCTACAATTTTTATTCTCCTTTCCGGCATGAGTTTTAAATAGAGTAAACTATTAATACAGAAAATGGAATCTTTTAACAGCCATGTCTTCTGAAAGTAAAATTTATCACAGGATGCCAAAAATGTTTGCCAGTCTTTATCAACAATCTTGATTAATATCCTTGCAATATTCCAAGAAACTATATTAATTACATTTTGATAAATACAACTGCAGTCACTGTGTTTTCTGTGTTATAGTCCATCTTCCTCTGATTAGAGGGAAGAGAATCTATGAGACAAAGGAATGATATTCAATTTTTTATCATTCTCTGTGTTATCAGAGTATTAACTGTTGTAGCCCTACAGGTGTCCTAAACTCAGCTGAATTTAATCTATTAATATCTGTTTGATTCAAAATGCCAACTTGATCCGGTATCTCTTTGGCTAATTTGTTACACAGTGTCAGATTTATTTGTTCATACCCATTCCAATTATTGGCTCTTTCTATATGCCAAATATCCTCCCCCATGCATTTATTTTTTAAAATATCCTACAGTGTAAAATGTATCTTACTAAGCAAAGCGACCTTAGATTCATGTTCTTGCACCTGCAATCCAAAATTAGACGTAACTGGATATCATTGATCGTCAACACTGTTAGTGCTTAACTTATACTCCAATAAAGATTGAAAAGGTAAATCCTTCCCAATTTGCCAGGGGAGTTCATAGATGGGACTTGGCTTACCAACTTCTAGAACCATTTGCATTATCTATTGTGAGTGGCCCAAAGTGATATAATGCTAGTTCATCATCACATACAATAAGCACTTTATTATCCCAGTTAGCATCCTTTATTCTAAAAGCTTCCAGTTGCACAGATTGTGTCATGTCTGTTTCTAGTTAGGATTGCAAAAGGTACATGATAAGCTCTGTTAATGTGTTTTGCACTTTTTATTGTTTTTATTACATACACAATTATTAATGTTTATAGCGCTGAGGAATTCTGAAACTGTGGTATTTAATAACAACATATAAAGAAATGAACTTTAACCCATTGTTTGGTTTTTTTAGATGCTCTTGTGAATATTATTAAAAAGGTAATAAGGTTCAAGTCCATTACATTTTTAGAACTATATATTGCTACTGATTTCAGAGGCAGCATAACGCTGTGGTTTATGGCACAGAGGTGCAAGCCTGGAGAGGTGGGTTTGAATCCCACAGCACCCACATGCATATTGCGTGACCCTAAGCAAGTCACTTAACTTCCTTGTGCTCCCAGGTTGCACCTGGAAACAAGTTTTGGCTTAGTGTGCCTTTCCTGGTTAGGACTATATACTGCTACTGGTGGAAGACTAGGTTTGCTGGCCAAGACACCTAGCTTCACCTGAGTGCTTTTCTTCTAGGTTGCTTGAAAGCACAGAGCAAAGAACCTTACCAGAGCAAGGTTAAGGATTAAGGCTTCTTTTGGCTAGGCAAATTTACTATGTGTTGTTATTTTTGTTTTGTACTCACAGGGATTGTTACTGTTTGTTGATAACATTTTATTGCTTTATTTTTCTCCAATTCAAATTGTTGTTGCTGGGTATACCTTCTGCTGCACTATTACAGGGTGTGCTTACAGATTACTGCTGCAATCTTCTGATTCAAATTGTCTTTTGCAATGTATATCTTCTGTTACTGCTTTATTTTTCTCTGTAGCAAAGTGTTTCTTACAGGGTACATCTTCTGTGAAATTATTACAGGTGGTGCTTTACAGGTTTTACAGTTTTATCTATAATTAGGATAAGCTTTCAGGGCTACTGCATTTGTTGCTGGCTGATTGTTTCTGCTCTTACCTCCTTGTTTCTTTAATCCATGGTAGTTCTTTTTGGCAGGGCAAGGGCCCAGCCAACCACCCCACACTACACTCCTTTTATAAGGTAGCACAGTCATGACATTTCCTGTAGCAAAGCAGGAAGGGGTGGATCAGAGGGGTATCCACACAGTGACCTCATTTACAGGGGCACTAGTAATTTAACTTGTTATAACAAGTTATACAAAAACAAAAAATAAAAAAATCAAACTTTTGCTTTCATTTTCTTCCTTCTAATTACTCTGACCAGGTTATAAACCCATGAACTTTTCTGGAATGGATATCATTAACTGCACGTACTGCAGAACACTTTTCAGAAGGGTGGTTTTACAGGAGTTAGGACAATATCCTACATGCTGGGCCATTGGAGATCTAAGGCTCAGCTCCAGGTAGCATGAGCAGAGATTGCGTGCCTCAAATTGCATATTCAAGAGGAAATATATTATAAGAACCACCCGCCATTTCCCAAACATCCAACAGAAGCACCTCGACCACAGAGGGTAGTTGGTCCGGTAGGCTGGCAAGTGGTTAGGAGGGGCAAATCAGGTGCCGCATCACTCTGTGCTCTCCAACATATCACCTACACAAATCATATGAAAACTACAAACAGGTATCTGCCTCTATCTCTGAAATCAAACAAAGGGGCAGAGGTCACTGCGGAGCAGGACACTGCAGCACAGGAGCTAGCACAACAAAACTCGCCCAAAACAGGAACCAAAACAAAAAAAGCAAAAAGGAAATCCAAAAAAACTTCTGATAGTAGGAGACTCCATGATTCGGGAAGTTGATGCATGTCTCCAGCAAGGGGTAATGGTCAGATGTCTCCCAGGTACATCAGAATGGAGAGACACTGATTGCATTGTTAAAACTGTTCAGGAAGCAGGAGAAAACATTGATGTCCTGGTACACAGAGGGACTAACGATCTCGCCAGCCAGTCAGTTATGCAGACCAAGGAGCACCTGACCAGGCTGGGTGACATCCGGCATCTCCTTCTCTGAGATCCTGCCAGTCTGGGGGCAGAAGGACGGAAGTTCAGAGAAGGGGAAATAGGGGAACTAAACATGTGGCTCAAGAGCTGGTGCCAGGAAAAAGGACACACATTTGTAGGGAACTGGCAACAGTTTTGGGAGCGCAAGTTCTTTTAATTTTATGGACTGCATCTGACTAAGGAGGGAGTCAGTGCATTGGGGCAGAAGTTTGATGTCTTTGCAGAATATTTAAAGTAGCAAATGGGGAGCGGGTGCAGCACCCCATACGTCAAATGGGAAGAACACCACTCCCCCACCCTCAACTAGTGGTCAAACAGGAGTTCAGCATGTTTATTGTGCATTTGCATCACCAGGTAAGGAAAAAGGTCCAGCTCCCCTTACGACACACAGGGGAAACACTGGACCTTACCCAACAAATTACACACCGAAATCTGGCCAATGGAAAGTCATGTACACAAATGCTTACAGTCTGAGAAACAAGATTCTAGACCTGCAGACAATAATGACAGAGGCTAAACTGGACATAGTAGCCATTAGCAAGACATGGTTTACCAGTAACCACACTTGAGAGACTTCAGTACCTAGCTATGTACTGTTCAGAAGAGACCGAGGTGCAAAAAGGGGGGGGTGGAGTGCCCCTTTATGTCAATGAAAATATAAAAGCTACAGAAATTCAGAATACACATAAGGAGCCAGAAGAACTGTGGGCCACCCTGGAAACAGGACATGGGACAGCCCTGTGAACTGGGGCTGTGTACAGGCATCCAGACCAGGGGGAGGACATAGACACATTACTGTTAGAAGATATACAAAATATGACCGCTAAAGGGGAGGTTCTGATAATAGGAGAATTCAACATGCTAGATACAGATTGGTCAATATCAGCAGGGACATCTGCCAGAACTAGACACATGGTGGATTCCCTGCAAGGGGAGGGCCTCAGGCAACTAGTACAACAACCCACAAGAGACAGGGCTATCCTAGATCTAGTACTGACTAACAGGGAAAGTATCACAGACCTCCTGGTAGAAGGTCACCTGGGGGCCAGTGACCATCACATGGTATGGTTCAATTTGGCCAGTAGAATTAAATCATCCCATTCCAAGGCAAAAAATATGGCACTTCAGAAGAGCTGACTTTGATAAGATGGCCAACAGAGTTAAGCTAGCCCTGGCAAAAAGAAATACATGTGGGGGGTTACAGGCAAAGTGGGCAAGCATTAAAGATGCAATACTTGAAGCAACATCTCATTGCATTAGTGAGAGAAGGAAGTGCAAAAGAGGAAGGAAAGCACTGTGGTTCTCAAAAACAGTACCAGAAAATGTCAGAGTCAAAAGCCTGGAATTCAGGACATATAAGGGAATGCAGCAGGATGAAAACGGGGAGGCATACCAAACTTCCCTAAGGGAAGCAGGGAAGACAGTAAGGCAGGCAAAGGCCCAAACCGGGGAAACTCTAGCACGAGCAGTAAAAGAAGGTGACGAGACATTCTACAGATACATTAGTGAAAGGAGAAAGTACAGAGGGGGTATTGCTAAGATCAAGGGGGATAATGGGGTGCGTGAGGAGCAGGACCTTGTAAAAGCATCTATCCTAAATAGATACTTCTGCTCAGTACTTACTGAAGAGAAGGTAGGGGATGGCCCACAGCTCAACACCATGCACACGGGGGGAGGGGGTGTGCACTAGTCCCTTCACAAAAGAAAGGGTCCTACAAGAGCTCGATAAGCTCATGGTGGACTTGGCAATGGGACCTGATGGCATACATCTCAGGATACTAAAGCAGCTAAGGGTGGAACTAGCCAAGCCATTATCAGAACTGTTCAATGAGTTTCTGAGCACAGGAGAGGTCCCAGAAGACTGGAGAAGGGCTCAGGTGATCACACTCCATAAGAGTGGTAGCAGGGAGGAGGCAGGGAACTACAGACCAGTCAGTCTTACCTCAGTAGTGGGCAAGATTATGGAGACACTCCTTAAGGAAAGGATTGTGCAACACCTGGAATCTGTAGGAGCACAGGATCCAAGACAGCATGGGTTTACAAAAGGAAGGTCCTGTCAAACTAATCTCATAGATTTCTTTGACTGGGTAACCAGAGTGGTGGATCAAGGTGGAGCAGTTGATGTCGCCTACCTTGATTTCAGCAAAGCTTTCAATACTGTTCCACATAGAAGATTGATTAATAAGCTGGGTACGCTTGGAGTGGGTCAGAAGTTGGTCAACTGGGTGGAAAACTGGTTGGCAGGCAGAAAACAGAGAGTGGTGGTAAAAGGTATATAGTCAGAAGAGATACAAGTCACTAGTGAGGTACCTCAGGGATAAGTCCTGGGGCCAGTCCTCTTCAGTATCTTCATCAGAGACATTCCAGATGGACTGGAGGATAAGGTTTGTCTGTTTGCAGATGACACCAAGATCTGCAACAGAGTAGATGATCCAGATGGGGTGGGCAGAATGAGAAGAGATCTGGATAAACTAGCAAAATTGTCGAAGAGTGGCAACTGAGGTTTAATGCAAAGAAGTGCAAGATCATGCACATAGGGAAGAGAAACCGTGAAGCCACCTATAGACTGGGAGGGGAGTTGCTGGCAGTCACAAGGGAAGAAAGAGACTTGGGCATCATCATCACTGATGACCTGAAATCATCCAAGCAGACCACTAAAGCAGTAGGTAAGGCTAGGGGGATTTTTAGGTGTATTAGTAGGGGTATCATAAGTTGGAAGAGGGAGATAATAATCCCTCTTTACAAGACACTGGTTAGGCCCCATCTGGAGTACTGCGTGCAGTACTGGAGGCCACACCTTCACAAGGACATTAACCAAATTGAGGCAGTCCAGAGAAGGGCAACCAAAATGGTGCAGGGACCGCATCAGAAAACATATGAGGACAGATAATCGGAGCTCAATATGTATACCCTAGAGCTAAGGAAGGAGAGAAGTGATATAATCAAATCATTCAAACACCTTAAGGGAATTAACAAGGTGAAAGGGTCTAACATGTTTCTATATAAGAAAAATAGCAGGACAAGAGGACACAGCATGAGATTAGAGGGAGGACAATTAAGGGGTAATGTGAGGAAGTTCTTTTTCACAGAAAGGGTGGTGAATGCATGGAACAGCCTACCTCAGGAAGTGGTGGATATGAATACAGTGCAGGGCTTCAAACAGGCATGGGATAGGCATAAGGGAGCAATACAGATGAGTATAGATAGATAGGCCATTGACAGAGTAAAGGCCAATGGCACATTCATAAGGTAGAAAAAGAAATGGGCAGACTGGATGGGCCTTTCAGTCCTTATCTGCAGTCAACTTCTATGTTTCTATGTAGACAATTTCCCCTCACCCCACTGATGGTGTGTGTGAGGCTTACATCAGATCATTATTACAGGAAAAGAAAAAGTTCTAGCAGGTGCTTGTGAACAACTACCATGCCTCTAAGGTTTGTTATAAGATGGATGTAGCATTGGTTTTGTACTTTGGAGACCGGTATGTGGTCTTGTAACCTCATATTTATTTCAGTCTCTTGCTTCTTATCTTGTCTAGTTTTATAACATTGCAACCCCCCACCCATAACTGCCTTTAATGGATCCCATAAGCTTGTTACTGTTCTCTTTGGATCAAGGTTGAATTCCCAAAATTCGTTAATTGTTTTTTCTTGGTTTTATTAAAATATCCTTGGTCTGTCAATATGTTGAATCTCCATATTTTTGATTGAATTATTTTTGTGTCTACGACTTTTAGGTCAATTTGTACCAATGCATGGTCTGATAATATGATTGAATGCCATTTGACCTCTTGTATCCTATACATCAATATTTCAGATACAAATATATAATTGATCCTAGAGAGTCCATTATTTTTCTCATCATAATGCCTGAATTCTTTTGCTGTTGGATACAGTTTCTGCCAGGTATCTATTATAGCCTGACTTTCCCAAAAACTTTGCATGGTCTTAATATATTTTTATTATATATGTTTGATTTGGACATTATATCCATTTTTGAATCAATCAAGATATTAAAGTCTCACATCAGAACTACTGTATGTTTTTGACCTCAGCTTGCACCAGTCCTTTTACAGTCTCCGCTATGAAGGAGGAATATTTTACAAAAGGAGCATATATGGATGCTACGGTAAATTCAACTCCATGATATTGGATTATTATAATTATCCTTCCTTCTGAGTCCAGTAGCTCTGCAACACTTTACAGAGTAGTGATTTTTTAAAGCAACAGAGCTACTACTGCTCTTTTTTGGTTCTCTCCAAATAATAAACATTAGCAATCTATTTTTGCTCGAGTTAAGCCTTCCAGTACACATACATATACATATTATCTGAAAAGGAAGTGCTTTTCCATATGGTATGTTTCCTGTTTTGTGGATCCATTTGCATGTTCAATCAGTACTGTGCTAGACTACTTTCTGCTCCTATCTAACTTTAGCCTCCAGTACTCAGCCATTTCAGCTTTCCATGCCCCTACTGTGGCAAAACTAGATAAGCTCAATACATTTTTGATGGGTATTATGCACATGCGTCCCCCAGTTCATAAACCAGTACTGCCTTGGGACCTTCACATTTGAAACATTTACTCTGGCTCTACTTGAGCCTGCTGAGACCTGTGAGCTGCATTTTCTTTCATGGAAAATGCTGCTTTTGCCCTCCATAAATTCTGCTACTCAGATTTCTGAGCTTCAGGCTCTGATACAAGGGCCTCCTTATTTGATTTTCCACAAGGAAAGGGTGTCTTTGCAGACAAATCCAAATTTACAAATTAAAGTGGTCTCTGATTTCACAGTTAAATCAGACCATAAACAATTATTTGTGTTATCCAGAGCATGCTAGCAAGGATGAAGTGTTGCTCCATACACTTGATGTGCATTGACTGCTACGTTTCTATCTTGATCGCACTAAGGACTGTATGAAGTTCTCTCAGCTCTTTGTGTCATTCACTCTGAAAAAGCAGGAACCCCTATCTCTGAATAGCCTACCAAATAGCCAGCTAACTGTACTGCATTTTGTTATGCGAGGTATGGTAACAAACTTCCTGGTGCTGTGCATGGCCACTCTACACATGGTATGGTTACTTCTGGTCTCCTGGTTTCACACAAGAAGAGGCCCTCCAAACTTATATCCAACAGGAAACTGAGGAGAAATGTGGCCACACATGATAAAACATGTGACTGTTGGTTGTGGCCTCCAGCTACCCAAGTTTCCGAGTAGTCTTGATGGTGACAGCTTACAGTTCCAAAGGTGCAGCTGAATTGATTCATAAGAGGTATGCAAGTCAAAAGCTTTCACCATAGAGACTCGATCAATATTCATTGGTCACTGTGGTATCTTAAGTCTCTCCTAGAAATGTCCCAGCTGCATCAAATCCCGAGTATCCTATCAGACTCAGTCATAAATCAGACAATCACTCCCTGATCAACTGGATTTGGTAAACAAAAAGCTAGAAATGATCCTTACCTCAGGCACTTTAAGTGACTCGATCAGTGACCACCTAGCTATTTATTGCCAGTGGCAAAACTGTGAGCCCCCAAACCCTCTACCGAGGCTTATCTTATAGGAGCTGCTCCAACTTTGAGTCCTACTCCTTTCTAAATGACTTGGCTCTTATCAGCTGGTCTTTCCTGGATTCTGCTCCTGATGTTAACACCAGACTGGATCTCTTTATCACTCGTTCACTTCTGTTCTCAACACACACACACACACCCCTATGTGCACGTGCAAACCAAATAAAATCCCCTTGGTTCACTAACAACATCCTTGCATTCATGCAAAAAAAGGGATATGCTCTGGGCCAAGTACAAAAAGCCTCAACTTGCATCAGACTGACAGGATTATAGGACCCTGAGAAATGCATGCAAAAGAAAGTTCTTGGTGCCAAATCCAAGTACCTTAAAAAAACAACAGCTCACTAATTTGGATAACGTTTTGGCAATCATTAAACTCCATAATCAGCAATTGCTCCTAACCCCCAATCCCCACCATTGACTTTGGTGGTTCAAGAAACACCAACCTTAACACTATTGCAATGGTGTTTAACAACTTTTTCTGTGACCTGTCCAAATATAGATCCAAGGGCCATCCTGCTCTTAACCCAAACACTGACAAAATCAACCCCCTCAAACCCCAATTTTATCTAAAAAGGGTAACAGCTCAAGCAGTTCTTAAACTTCTTGCTGTACTAAAACTGGAGAAATCTGCTGGCCATGATAATGTTACCTACATTTCTCAAACTAGCAGCTCCATAAATTGTATCCCCTATTACTAAACTCCTCAACATGTCCGCCTCATCTAGGATAGTGCCTATGCTATGGAAATCCCACTTCATTAAAAGGGTAATAAAACATCTCTTAATAAGTATCACCTGATCTCACTTCTTTCGGCTCTTGCAAAGCTACAAGAAAAAAATAGTGCATCAGCAGCTAGTGAACCACTTGACCTTATCTGTGCTGAACAGCACGGTTTTCAGAAAGGGCACAGCACCAACACTGCTCTAATAGAATTTACCAATGCCATTTACCATGCCATGGACAACGGCCTTGTAACAGGTGCAGTGATTGTGGACCTGATCAAGGCCTTTGATCTGGTCCACCACAACAAGCTAATAAATTGCCCTGATGCTGTTGGCCGATGGCCACCAGTGCTTGCCTAGTTAAAAATCTACTTGACTGATAGAACTTAGGCTGTCAGGACTGGAAACACACTTTCAGTAGTTAATAACATCACAAGCAAAGTACCTCAAGGTTCTATTCTCAGTCCCCTCTTGTTTACCCTTTTCATAAATAATTTACATACAGACTACAAACCTGTACAGACCCTTCTATATGAAGATGATGCAGTTCTCTTTATATATAGTAACAACATTAATGCCATTAACCTTTCACTTAGTTCCTTTCTAGTCAGGCTTCAAAACTGGTTTATAATGGAAAACATGCTTAACCTTCTCTCGAGACACAGCCCACGCTATTTGGGACTAGGCACATAATAAATAAGGTATTCTCCAGTTTCTGCATCCTAATCAGCAATGGTACACCCCTAGCTAAGACACTGTCTTTCAAGTACCTCGGGAGTTCTTCTTGACCCTACAATATCCTTTGAATCCCACCTCCAACACACCACCTCTCTCATATCAGAAATGAGGCGCTCTCTGCCGTGTTTGACATTTCTTAACTCCTGAGGCCAGAACCCATATTGCACTGGCAAACCTAGTCCCATCAATAGATAATGGATCGGCAGTAATTGATGCTGCCAGTAAATCCACACTACAGCAAAAACAAACCTTTTACTACAAAATATGTAAATTGACCTTAGGTTGCAGGTCCAATGTTCACCACTGTACAGCTCTCAAATCCCTTAATTGGTTTCCCCCTGACATGAAATCCAATTTAGCTATTGCAACACCAGTAAAGAAAACTACACATACTGGGACACCTGCCTACCTCAGCAGCCAAATCTATCTCGCCAATTTTCCTTCCTCCTGCTCTGCAACCAAAAACAACATCATAATAGCCAAGTTTTGCACAAATATGAATCAGCAATCTTTTACTTATTGTACAGCTTCAGTTTGAACTTATGACCTCCTACTGTCAAAACATCTTCCTCTCCCTACGCCTTTGCCAAGCTCTTAAAGTAACGCTACTCCTCAGCCCAAGCCTGCTCTTGCTTCTGATAACCTTTCCCTGTCTTTACCTCCCACCTTACACTAGCTAATTGCACCCACTAAGCAATCTGTTATATTTTTCATTCTCCTCCTCCATCTTCCTCCTCCTTTCTCTATCCTCAGTTCTACCTTTATTACAAGTACTTTTGTATATTATATTGTATATCATATTGTATATTACACTGTATATCAAACTGTATATTACAGTGTATACTTACAAGTATTAGCACCATATGTGCTCATGTTTGCCTACAACTTGCTGTAAATTCATCTGTATTCACTGTAATTTGTTTTCCTGTTTGTCTGTGCTTCTGCACCCACGTTGTGTCTGAGAAGGATACTTGTTACCAGTGAACTCACCCAGTAAACACAATTAAATAAATAAATAAGTGGCTGTCTATAGCAACCTTGAAGGATATCAATGTAGGGCTACTGACAATAGTTTCAGGGAGTGCAGTTCATATATTTATAACCTGCTGCTTGAACCACCTACCCCTTTTAGGGGATCTATATATTACACCTTTTAATTCCAAATTATGGGTTCTAAACTCTCTACTGGTGTTATTAAACTGTAATCCCAAGCATTCCCAGAGATCTGGATTTCTGAAAGCTCTATATACCAAGCAATGATCCTCTCTGGTGCATCTGTATTTAAGTGAGAAGAAATTTAACTCATCCAATCTTTGTTCATAATGTAGATGAGAGATGTTTTTAATATTTTTTGTTGCCCTTCATAAGTGCTTGAATGTCCTGGGCTTTGTATAGTGCCTAGAACTGGGCACAGTATTTCAAGCTACAGCCTCACCAATGCCCCATACAGTGGCATAATCCTGCATCTATCCCTACTTTTTATGTTTTTAATATGTAGCCCAGTATTTTGTTGCCCTTGGCTGCAACCTCCAGAGTATGTTCAATGAAGGATAATTTGTTAGTTATTACTATTCATAAATCCATTTCCCTGTCACTTTCCTCAAGCAGGGTGCCATTTAGGTAATATTGTAGCATTATACTTTTGTGACCAAAATGCATGACCTTGCATTTGATCTCATTAAATTTTAGTATATGCTTATTTGCCCAATTTGTTATTTTATCAAGATCTTGCTGAAGTTTTCCACAGGCTGATAAGTTTTCTATTTTCGCACCCAGTTTTGTATCATCAGCAAATTTTCAAAGCCCAGATGTTTCATATGTTTACATAGATGATACATATAGGTTGAATAATGTGGAGCCTGAGCCTAATACAAATTCTTGGGGGACTCCACTGGTGACATTTCCCCAGTCTGATTTATAGCCCCTAATTGAAACTCACCATTTCCTTCCATCTAACCAGGAGTGAATCCACTGCACAATATTGTCATTAAGTTTAAGGGCCACTAATTGTTCTATCAGTTCATTATGGGGAACCATATCAAAAGCTTTGGAATAGTCTAAGTAAATGAACAGATTCTCTACTGTTATGGTGAGTAACTGTTCTTTCCTGGCTCATCTTTCCTACCACTCTTGTGCAGAGAAACCACATCTGCTATCCTCCAGTCCCAAGGGACTTCCACTGTGGCCAGCAAGCAGTGGAAATATGTCTGCAAGTGGCACTGCCATCACTTTCCCAGCCTCCCTGAGCATCCTTGGTTGCAAGACATCAGGTCCACAGATTTATTTGCTTTCAACTCTTTTGCTCTCCCAACACCCTTTCCCCTACTATTTTGTCCATGCTGCTTGTGTACCCGGCCTTCTCCCTTATCCTTCTCCCCTCCCATTCCTGCAGTGGACCATCATTCTTCTTCAACAATGCTGAACAAACGTGAACAAATGTATTTGTTCAGTATATCAGCTTTCCCTCTGCCCCCATCTTCCCAATATTCCTCTCTCTTAAGCCTCATTATTCCTACTTTGACCTTCCTCTTCTCCCATAGGTATGCTGTGTTAACATCTCACATCAACAGAAACTGCAGCCAGACTAAAAGAACTCTGTGCTTGTGTGTGACAGTGTATTTCTGTTCCTAAGCTCCTTTCTGCAGCAGTCCTGCTAGCAAGAACCTGATTACTGAGGTTTGCAGAGTGTCATCAGCTGTGCTTGGTGGGACTTTTGTTAATTTCATCAGTGCAGGAGGAGGGGGCAGTAACAACATACATAGATACATAGACAGTGTCGGCAGATAAGGGCCTATGGCCCACCTAGTCTGCCCATTTGAGCTTGTAAGTTCAGTTTGTTTTCCTAGAAGTCTGTTTCCCCTTACCCCTGCCCTCTAGAATTCCTTTATGTCTATCCCATGCATTCTTAAATCCCGTGATTGTTTCAGCCCCCACCACTTCCTCTGGCAGGGTGTTCCACTTGTCCACCACTCGCTCTGTGAAGAAATTCTTTCTCATGTTTCCTCTGAATCGTCCTCCTCCAACTTCATCCCATGCCCTCTAGTCCTGAAACATCTTTTCGCTTAAAAATAGTGTTTTCCTGCACCCTGTTCCTCCCTGTAAGATACTTGTATATGTCTATCATATCCCTCTCTCCTCCTCTCCTCCAGGAGTACATGTTCAGTTCCTTCAACCTGTCTTCATAGGACTTGTGATGCAACCCATGCACCATCTTTGTTGCCCTCCTCTGAACCTTCTCTACCCTGTCTATGTCCTTACGTAGGTATGTCTCCAGAACTGTACACTGTACTCTAGGTGGGGCCTCACTAGTGTCTTGTATAGCGGAATTATGACTCTCCTTTTCCTGCTGGTGATGCCCTGCTATACATCCCAGCATCCTATTTGCTTTACCTGATGCCTTGTCACACTGTTTCCTTACCTTGAGGTCATCAGAGATGACAACCCCAAGATCCTTTCCTGCTTGGTGCATGCTATATCCTCACCCCCAACTGATATGTTGTGCCAGGGTTTTGTGCCCCTATATGCATTATCTTGCACTTCTTTGCATTGAATTTCAACTGCCAAACCCTTGACCATTCTTCAAGTTTCTGCAGGTCCCTTCTCATTCTGTCTACACCCTCTGGTGTGTCTACTCTGTTACAGAGCTTTGTGTCATCAGCAAACAGTGAAATTCTGCCTTCTAGATCCTGAGCAATGTCACTGATGAAGATGTTGAATAGGACCGGTCCCAGCACTGATCCCTGTGGTACCCCACTGGTTACTCTTCCCTCTGTGGAGTGACAGCCATTTACCACCACCCTCTGTGTCCTGCCACCCAACCAGTTACCTACCCACCACACTACTGTCCTGCCCACACCCATATTCCCCAGTTTGTGTAATAGTCTTCTATGTGGCACAGTGTCAAAGGCCTTGCTGAAGTCCAGATAGGCCATGTCCACTGCCCTCCCTGATCCACCTCCCTAGTCACCCAGTCAAAAAATTCAATGAGGTTGGTCTGACATGACCTCCCCCTGGTGAAACCATGCTGCCTTGGGTCCTGTAGTCCATTGACAACCAGATGTTCCACTAATCTCCTTCAGTAGTGCTTCCATGATCTTTCCCACTACTGAGGTGAGGCTGACTAGTCTGTAGTTCCCTGCTTCCTCTTTGTTCCCACTTTTGTATAAGGGGACTACATCTGCTGTCCTCCAGTCTTTGGGTACCTCCCTGTTTCCAGTGATTGGCTGAACAGGATAGCCAGAGGTTCAGCCACCACCTCTCTTAGTTCTTTAAGGACCCTGGGGTGCACCCCATCTGGCCCCATTGCTTTATCAGCTCTTATTACTTCCAGTTCCTTCAGGACCCTTTCTCGTGTAAAGGGACTTGTGTCCATTTCTGCACCATTCTCACCCCTTGTACTCCCTTCAGACCCATTACCCCCCTCTTCCTTAGTAAAGACTGAGCAGAAATACCTGTTCAATATGTCAGCCTTATTGTTGACATAAAAGGCTTGTGCTGCTAGAACACAACCAGGTATGCTGTGTTAACATCTCACATCAACAGAAACTGCAGCCAGACTAAAAGAACTCTGTGCTTGTGTGTGACAGTGTATTTCTGTGCCTAAGCTCCTTTCTGCAGCAGTCCTGCTAGCAAAAGCCTGATTACTGAGGTTTGGAGAGTGTCATCAGCTGTGCTTGGTGGGACTTTTGTTAATTTCATCAGTGCAGGAGGAGGGGAAGTAACAACATAAAAGGCTCACACTGCTACTGCATGAGCGCAGTGGCGTGAGCTCA
The DNA here is from genome assembly GCA_016271365.2 of Neoceratodus forsteri. Taxonomy (NCBI): domain Eukaryota; kingdom Metazoa; phylum Chordata; order Ceratodontiformes; family Ceratodontidae; genus Neoceratodus; species Neoceratodus forsteri. The sequence goes on from CM028133.1 coordinate 1,000,022,805, forward strand.
ACTCGGAAGAGAAACGGGAATAAGTTTGTAACATTTTAAAAAGCAGGTAACCTGGAAACTTATAAACCGGGGTAACAGATCAAAAACTATTGTTTAAAGTATCTGAGATTACAGATTGACTTTAGAAGAAGCTTAGAGTATTAAATGAGAAAGTATTTATTCTAAATATATTGTTGATCTTTTGCATTATCTCTGATAATAATTAGTGATAGATGAGTTACTCCTGAGAGTATATTATTAGTTACGCTTACCACAATTGCTAAACATATCTTAATAAACACTTATATAGCAGTATATGCTAACCTTAAATAAGATGCTTAATGCTTAAATAAGTCTCCAGATTTGGGGTTTAGATTTTGGTAACAATGACTCATGTAAGGTACTGTTACCTAAACAAACATTTTTAATGTTCTGATTGTTTTTTACTTTTATAAACAGGCATCTATAGATTATTTTCTTTGTATTTGGACACAGCTGTAAAATGAAAAAGATGTTGTCATCTAAGATGATGGGGTTGATAGTGGGTTTGGTGTGTGTCATTCAGCTACTTGTTATCATGAGAACTGATGTTTTGATGAAACGATAAAGTGCTCATGTAAATTGTTTTAATAATTTTAAGTTACAAACAGCTAAGCTGACCTCACGACAAAACCCTTTCAACCTCATCAGAGAAGAACTTCGTGTTAAGGACATGGTAATCCAAACAGGGTATATCTGTTCAAGTAACCGGGCATTGTTATTGTCCTCGGCTCTCTGTGGAGATATTGAATTGAACCCAGGTTCTGTAATTACAATGGTCTTAGATAATGCTCATATTATCTCCACCTGTAAGGCTGTGAATGCCAAACGGGGCTTAGCCTACAAAACAAGCTATATTCTTACCCCCACTGCTAGGACTGCCATTGCTAGAGGTATCCTTCTTCCATCACTTTCTTATGGTTCCATACTCTATACAAATACATCTAAAGCTAATTTTCATAGGTGGGACACTACTTACAACAATATTTGCCACTACGCCTCTGCTTCCTCCAGGCTAAAACATCACTGCTTGCTGTACTATGATCTCAACTGGCTTTCTCCTACTGCTCAACATTTCCTCTCTCTTGGGAACCTGATAGACAGTGTACTTCGATCAAGTATGCCCACCTACCTAGCCTCCCTGCTAATCCCTCAGCCCATCTCCTATGGTCTCTGTTCTACTGAATTTTCCTTGTTTTGCATTCTCCCAGATGTAGAACTACCAAAGGGAAATCAGGCTTCTCGCATATAGGCCCCTCCTACTGGAACTCGCTGCCCCTTGATGTTCGCCTTACACCTAATCATGCCATGTTTAAGAAATTGCACCGCTCCCTCCTTACCACTGGTGCTCAATGTACCTGCTTCAACCCTCCTTAGGTCCAGACTTAGCCCGCCCTGATCGCCTTGGTTACGCCCTCTACAGTCTTCGACTACACCTCTCTCCCTAGCCCCTCTACTCTTATCTCATCCTTACCTTTCCTTCCTGCCCCTTCCAATCTAATACCCTATCACTCTCAGTACCTTGTAATAATGCTGCTGCTCAATTTGATTTCTTCTTTATATACCTCATATTCTTGCTATTGCTATGTTAATTCACACATGTGCACTTATCCACAATTGTTTAATTGTAAACCTTTTATGCCTTGTATCATTATTTTGTCCTAAAATTATCTCACCTTATGCTTGCTATGTATTGTATGGCTCATGACCCTGTATTCTAAGTAAATGTCATCTCTCTATGTTGTTCTGACCCCAGGTCTGCCTGAAATGTATTACGCAGCTCCGGACATTGTAATCTTTGTAATCTGTTATCTCCCTGTGTTGTTGACCTCCCGGGTCGTGACTGAAAATAGTCACTTTCGTGTCTAGTGCACCTACCCGGTTATCAAAAAATAAATAAATAAATGCTAGAAGTATGATAAATAAAATGGACTATTTTAGATCCTGGGTAGAACATGATGTTAACGGAAACCTGGTTAAAAAAGGGAATTGAATATAAAGAAATAGAATTAAGGGATTTCTACCACTTTAGGAAGGATTGGGGAACACCGGGAGGGGGAGGAGTTTTGGTGTATATAAATCATTCAATTGGTAACTCCAAAATGTTGTTCTCTGGGTCAATTGAGGACATTGAATGCCTGTTAATTGAGATACAAGAATTAAAATTGGTTATTGGAGTAGTTTACTCTACCTAAAATAAACCCTATCCATTCTGACAAATTTTCAAATGTTTTAATGGAACACCTGGGTCAACTACAAGTAGTTCTGGCTGGTGATTTCAATGCAGCGTGGGGTTGTCCCAGGGGTCAAAAGCTGGAAAAATCAATGAGCTGTTTAAACCTGATACAAATCATAGATACACCTACAAGGAAAGGTTCCTTTTTAAGTAAAGGTAACATTTTGGATTTGATGTTTGTTTCACCTGAATTGACAATTTTGGAGAAAAGTGTATGTGCCCCCAGTTTAGGAGACCATAATATAGTTAAGTGTGTATTCTCTACAATTAAAAATTCTATTCCCATAAAATCAGTATCACAAATATCTAAAAGTTGTTATTCAAACTTTAATAATTTATCATTTAGAAAGCATCTTCAGGGACTCCCTTGGCATAGGATTTTTCTTATCTCAGATTTAAATGAGGCTGTATTGGAATTTACAACAATGTTTATTAATGCTTGTGATAAATTTGCTCCATATAAAAAAGTAAATCATAGGAAAAAACATTTACCATGGCTAACTGTAAAAATAAAGAAAATGATTAGGATTAGAAATCATTATTGGAAAAAAGCAAATAAAACATTAAACAGTGAAATTTGGAAACAATATAAAAGGTTAAGGAATCAAGTAATACAGTAAATCAGGAAATCAAAAGCTTGTTATTATAAACAGCGGATTAAAGAATCAAAAAATCCAGGTGCTTATTGGTCTGCTATAAAAAAATCTTATGAATCCAAATAGTAAACAAAGTGAAATAAAATTGAGTCAGAATGGAAAAGTGTTTGAAACAAATAAAGCTATGGAAATTTTGAATGATTATTTCATAAATCTCCCTGATCTGAAATTAGATTTCATAATTAAAACTAATACCTCGAATGAAGTAAAGGGTGAGAGTCCCCAAGATGAGAAAGAACCCAAATTCAGGTTTAAGAGAGTGACAAACAAAGAAGTTCTAAAAAACATAAATAGATTAAAAATAAATAAAGCAAGTGGTCCAGATAGAATAGATAATAGATTATTAAAAGAGGCTGCTATGGAATTGTCACCTATACTAAGGGACATTTTTAACTGGAGTCTAAGAGAGGGACAGTTTAACTCTAGTTGGAAATTAGCCAAAGTGATACCAATAGATAAGGGAGGGGATCCAAAGGATGTTTCAAATTACCATCCAATAGCCTTGCTGTCCACAGTATCCAAGTTATTTGAAAAAATTGTCCATGATCAGTTAATGGACTACTTGGAAAAATATAATAAATTGACTCAACAACAGTATGGTTTTAGGCAGGGTAGGTCCACGGCTACCGCACTCACCGACTTTTGGATCTTATAGCAACCTCTCTTGGGGAAGCGAAGTCCGTGGGTGCAATACGGGACCTATCTCCAAAGCATTTGATTTAGTAAACCATAGTATTTTGATAAAGTCATTAATGAAAATAGGGGTGGAGGAAGAAACCTGTAATTAGTTTATATCATACCTTGATAAAAGATCACAATTTGTTGTCCTAAATGGACACCAGTCAAGAATGGACTATGTAACAAGAGGGGTTCCCCAGGGATCTATCCTAGGCCTCCTCCTGTTCATAGTCTATTTAAATGACTTACCAAAGAAAACTGGACATTCAAAAATTTGTCTATATGCAGACGATACGGTTTTAGTAGCAGAGGGAAAAACTATAAGTGAAGTAGAACTAAACTTACAGAGTGACTTTAGCATCATGCAAGGTCACTTTTCATCTCTGGGTTCATTAGTTAATAGTAAAAAGACACAGGTTATGTCATTTGCATTGGACTTAAAGGGAATTTCAAAATTAAATATAAAGACACAAGAGGGTAAGTTTTTAGAACAAACTGAAACATATACATATTTAGGGGTACATATAGACCAATGTCTTACTTTCCAATATCATATAACAAATTTAATAAAGAAAACACATGTTAAGATTGGAGCTATGAGCCGAATATCAAATTGTATGACAAGAGAAACAAGATTGATTATGATCAATTAATTAATAATGCCAGTTATTGACTATGGAAGTCATATTTACAGACATACAGCAAGAACACATTTAAATAACTTGGATACACTTTATAATAAGCTTGCAAGGTTTGTGTTAAGGTGTGATTTTAAAACTCATTGCACTATGTATATGGATTTGGGTTGGATTCCATTAGACTTACGGGCTAGGGGAATCTGGCTAAATCAGGTTCGTAACATATTTAAAAATCAATCCTTAGATAACTTAAAAAACAAATTACAAAAACCAAAACATGGTTTAAATTTAAGAAAAAATGGTGCTAGAAATTTAATAATACCAAAGTTACAAAATTGATTTAGTGGAATGACCCTTAAATATCAAGTAGCTAAAAGTTGGAATTGTCTTCCTCCTTTTTTACGTGAACTAACAACTACTGATCATGTTTTTAAAAATGGCCTGAATCATGAACTTAGTTTTCATTGTTGTTGTAATAGGTGAAATTAATGTAAATCTAAAAATGCTAATATGCCTGTTATTAATGAGTTTGTAAACTCTGATGTATTGTTTTGTACTTTTCTGTAACCTGTATTGTTATAAATGTATAGTTGTAATAAGTTTGCTTAATGTAAACATGTAAGCCTTGTGAACAGGGATTTTTGGAACCCTAATGGCTGTATCACTGCATAAATAAAATTTTACCATACCATACCATACGTGCCTTAAGAATACTTTTCCCTTGCTTCATCCACCTTACTAGCTGAAGTTCTGTATCCACCTTTGCCTCCCTGACCTGACTACTAGCTACTTTTGCTGCTTCAAGGTACACTTTCCAATCCTCCTCCCTTTATGCTTCATGAATTCCCTCCCTTTGGCTATTATTGCCATCTTCTGCTGTGAACTGCATTGAGCCGCTTGACCTTTTTTCCTTTGATACCTTCCCAACTGAGATTTCTGCTACCTCTAGCATTACTTTTCTAAATATTTCCTATTTTTCCTCTACCCCGTTTAATTACCCTATTCTTTACATCCTCCCCAACCATCTCCTTGTCCTGTCAAAAGTTGCATTCTTGAAATTCCACATCATAATTGTATTTGCCCCTTTGGTGTCCCCCATTTGGACAGCTATCCTGTCCTCTGGTTGCTAGTGGTTCCTGGACTACCACACATTGGATCCTCTCACTGTACGTGTGCACCAGATATAGAAAAGCTCCCTTATTTGACACTGCACCAGTTGTACTAGGAACACTTTCTTCCATGCATCTATCAGAAGCTGGTTCCTAATACTTGCTGCAATCAGAACTTTCCATTCCAAATCAGGCATATTAAAGTCCCTTACTACCACCTCCTCTAAATTGCCCACCTTCCTTAAATCTCTTCAAGTTCTTTATCCACCTACTGGTCTTGGCCTGGTGGTGTATAAACCACCCCAAAAAGTAATGTGTTTCCTATTCCCTGAAGTTGTTACCACCCACATGGTTTCTAGTTTTTCTGAATCCCCCTAAAGTGTCTACTTCTGATGTCTCTATCTCATCTTTATATACAGTTCTACCTATGTTCCCTACTCCTTTTTTCTGTCCTTCCTGAACAGTGAGTGTTCTAGTATGGATAGTCCCATTTGTGGTTCAAGGTTGTCCAACTCTCAGTAACAGTCACCAGGTATATGTTTCCTTCTATGACCATCATCTGCAGTTCTGGCATTCTGATGTAAAGACTATTTGCACAGGTGCACATCATTAACCCTGTGGTTTACACTTTTAACAACATAAATCAAGCAGCATTTGAAACTTTTACTTTTCTAGCTCTAAGTGAAAGACGAAAATTATATATTTCCATAAAGGCCAGTGAGAAATATGACAATGCATCCTCTAGAAAGGGAATTAACTCTAATCATTCCCAATTAGCATCTGCCATATCGCACATAAATTTATAAGTCACATTTTGTTAAAATGAGTGATTACTGCATTTTCTATGTGCTTTCATTCTTTCCTTATACAAAATGCAGTTAATGGTCAATAAACTATGCAATGAAACATCAGCATTTGAGTAGCAATCCAATTGATTTGTTAATGTTTATGCCAGATCCGTGGATGCTGAGGGATCCCTTTAATTCAGTCTTGTTGAGGATTCTATTAAATAACTTAAGCAAAAGTCCTGAATAAGGATATTTAAAAACCTGAGAACCCTGTTCAGGAATCCAATTAAAATTAAGATCACCAAGAATCGCTAATTCATGAGATTCTATATACAGTTGAAGAAGTTGATAAAGTGAAGCAATTTGATGGGGAGGGGGTAGCTACCCAAGGCTTTGTACACACAGTGGATCTTAAAACATTTTAAGTGGCTTAAAACATTGGAAGTCTGCCTAGCACTATTTGTACTCAGACTTCAAGCCACTAAAAATGCTTTAATAAAAATATATTATTTAACCCTGTTAGGTACCTTCTCTTAAACCCATTTTTAAAAACATTTTTGAGCTAGCACAGTTTCATTCTCACATTTGGATGGGAGTAAAAACAGTTTAACTAAGGTCCTGTCTATACTACCCTTGAAAACACCATTCTCTAACATTTCAGAGTGCCTAAAACATTACTATAACAGTTTGCATTTACACCAGTAACATTACAGAAGGCATTTTTGAAACCATTGTTGAAACCTGCAATTAGATGTTTTCAATGTTTCTGTAACTTTTTCATTACCATAATATTACAGTGCTCCATGTAAATGCACAACCGTTTAGCTTCCAGTCCCCTCCAGTCTGCCAGTATACCTTAATGCTTTGCAGCAGCTCCATGATACATGTTGGGAGGTAAATACAGAAGAAATAAGGAAGTGAGGAGTAGTGTGGATCACGACTATAATTTCAGAGCTTGTGGTAGAAAAGCAGCAGCAAAAAAGTGCAGTTTTGCCCCATACCATTTAAGGGCACCAGGCTGTTTGCTTCCTGTACTTACAAATAAAAACTTTGTATCTGCAAAATGTCCTGTGGCAGCATTTTGTGGTGCCTGAAGCAGTGGAGCAGTGACCATAGTGGCCCACAGAACAGAAGTGCTGGAAGTTCTGCTGCCAAGGATTTTGACTGCAGCAGTTGCACCCAAAACCTCAACATAGCACTATGGCATTCACATGCTTGGGACTCTGTGGTGACATTGTGCTGTGGAGCATATACTGAAGAAGGGAATGGTGCTCTGCACAGTACTGTCAGCATGGCAATCGCTTAGGACTGTGGGATAGGTGCTGTCAGAACCAGCTGCATCATGGGATGTGTTCAGCTCTACACAGGGTGGAAACAGTTTAAGAACCATTAGCAGTGTGGACAGGCTGTAACACTTTGAAAATGTTTTCACATATAGTGTGGACAAACTAGCATTTTCAGTCTGTAACATTTTCAGATCATTACAGATTGTTCAAGGGTAGTTTAGACAGAGCCTAAAACAGATCTAGCTGCAGTGTGGATAGGCAGATATACTTCTATCTGGTGGAATAAATAGGAAATGGTTACATGGATAGCAGTTTTAACAACAGTAATATGAATAAACCAAACCATTATCAAAACCGATTACTGCATAGTGTGGATGCATTGAACCATTTTTGATAAATTGGTTTCAAAAAATGGTTTCAAAAACAGTTGAGCAGGGCCCAACAGGCAGAGTGGCTTAGAGTTAATTAACTGGAATTTAACAAGAATATCATTTAAACTCAATGAGAGAGATAAAGAGGCAAGAAGTTTTGTGATATAGACACTACTAATATAAATCATTACTCCCCTACTCCTTTCTACCCCATCAGCATGAAAACAATGGTATCCCCTCAATACAAATTGAGGAATTCTGCATACTTTTACTCAACCATGATTCTGTAATCATAATGCACTATGGTCTATTTAGTAAAACCCATTTGCTTACTTCACTGATTTCTAAGGTGAGACATAGACCTTTAAAATGTACAAATGTTATCCACTTACCCTTACAAATATTAGATACTATGGGGTAAGGAGTGGGACCAGCTTAAGGTGGATATGGTTAAATGCAGTAACTGGAGAACCATGACTAAATTAAGTAAACCGTATTGTTTCATCCAATGAAATTTAAAGTAGCAGTGCAATGAAAATTTTTTCTTCAAAAAAAATCTAGTTTCAGCTACAATTAAGACAATTATTAGCATACCTGGCAAATTACCTGCTATGTTGTGCTGCAGGAGACCTTTAATTTTTTGATCCTAACCCTTGTCAGGTTTACAATCCTATTTCTATGCAAAGTGTGGCAGCCATCTTTTTTTCTTGAGAAATATCTCAAATAAAACATTTATAAAATAGTCAAGGTTTGGTAGAACTAGAACACTGTACCCACCAAATTAAACTGGAAGAAGCCTAGAATCTTTTATATTGAAAAAAGGTAGGATCAAGTGTTTTACCCAATTACGTTGCACTGCTGCTTAAAGCAACTGAAATTAATTTGGTACAAATGTTATTGTAGATGGAGGGGATGATGCTCTTACTGCTCCTAATGACAGAAATACAATTCAACACTACAGAAAACTTTAAAACCTTGAAAAGAACCAAACGTTAAACAAATATAAATTGTGGGTCTGCCACATGGAATTGAGAATCAGTTTGAATCCCTATTGGTCTTTTTGACAAATATGTTTGTTGAAACCTTAGGACTCCCACAAGAGAATTTGCTGTTCTTAAACACTATTCAAATTCCACTGTGAAACATCTTCAAAAATAAGAAACAACCTTGACTCAACACTTCTGGTGATGCCCTTTGCCACTCTGGATGAAAAATGTCATGAGGAGACCATGCAGAAACAAACTGAACCAGCAAATTTATAAACATGCTGTCCAGCCATTATGATCACTCTTGCCTTTGATATGGACAGACATGATCATTCAGACAATATGGCATAAGGCCATTTTGCTGTTCCAGCAGCTTAAAGGAAAGCTGTGGTTGTCCTAAGCTCCACATTCCCCAAACCTTTACCACCAGGTTATGGCTTTTGCAAGTAAAGACATTTTTAATAGGTAGAACTTATGCTATTTTAATTTTGTAAATACCTCCACAAGGGACCACGGTGGGTGCTGCATGGTGCCATCTCAGGTTATGGTGTGACTGGGCCCCACTCGGTTGTATGAAAAGCATACAAGCAAGCAGTGCACAGCCACACAGTAACCGGAGATGGCACCGCACAGCACCCACAATGTACTCTTTATTTAAGACTGTTTTACAGAAAACTCCCTCTACATATAAACCTGTTTGCTTTTTTATTGATATGAAAGGAGAAAATGAACATAATTTGTATTACGAAATTTGAAAATTTCAATGAGTAAAATGAAACAAAACATCTGCAGAGACACATAATAGGAATTTGACAGGAAATAGCACTATGATTATATCCACTATAATAACCTGAGAATCCTGTGCTCTTACAGGATTTCAAGGTACTACTGGGTATTACAATGGGGTGGAGGACAAGATGGGAAAGATGATTCAAATATAACTTAAAAAAATCCTGGTGGTCAGGGGCGCTTCCATAATCTGGATGACTGGTGGGTGTATTTTGTTTAGGAGGCACCAGCACAATGTTACCCAAACGTGCATGAGACCATCTTTCAAGTTAAAGTGGAATGTCTAATAGAAACCTGTATGGACATGCCATTTTCCTTTTCTGTGGATTCTGCCAGAGATGAAGAAAATGTTGTGCATATTGTGGCATTTTTTGAAATAAATTTCAGACAAGAACCACTTGAAGATTCCATGAAGTGTTGGATGTTTTGCAAAGTTTATTCTTCGTGTCAATACAATAGAACTCCCAGGCAAAAAAAAAAATCCACACCAGGGCAAAATGCTAAATTTATTATGCAACATGTTTAAAAAAATGTATAAGAAATAAAAGTCTGACAGAATATTTAGTTTGATGGATTATGGTGTTAACATTTATACAGCTACTAAAAATACATTACTTAATAGACTGAGAGTCACCTATAATACTATTTTGAGATTACTTACAGAATCTTCTTCATTCAATACCCACTCTTGTGATTTGAACAGGAATTCTGGTTGTCTTTTCTTATCTAAGAGGATTTTTCTTAAATCTTCAATATTTATGTATCACATCACCATGACTTCCATGTCTCTGAATAAACTAATCCTCCGGCATTGGCCGAGTGATCACCAGCTCATGTACACAGAGTGGCTCCAGGAGCTGCTATTTAACCTCCAAGCAGAACAACTTAAAACAAGTCTTTGGGGTTCATTACACTGCTATAAAAAGTAATTGGGATTCTCCACAGTCTTCACTTGCTTCAGTCAGGAGGGGTCTCTTCCTTGGATTCCCAGTAAACCTCAATATTATTCCAAGGAGCAAGGATAATGGTGTATCTCTAAATATACTCCACCAGGTTATTCTCTTCTTCCAATGCCAAGCCTGGGAAGGGGGGTGGAAGGGAGGTGAGACCCCTTAGAGAGGGTGGGGGAGGGAGTTGGGTGGGGGGACAGGGATGAACCAGATACGTGTAAAGGTTATCCTGTTGTATATAAATTGTCATGTCCTAACGTGTCTGCTTGCTCTGTAAAATATCAATAAAATGTCACATTTTTTTAAAATCTTCAATATATATGAACAAGCAAGTTTTGAATCTTTTACTACCCTCCATATCAACTCATTTCCGTAGAGTGTCAAATTTTCATGGTACACGATCTCTAAAAACAAAAATTTGTAATATCCTTGTTTAGGAAATCTGTGGGCCAAAGGTCACTTTTATATATCGCCCCTACCCATTTCAATTCTCTTCCTTCTCATAAACAAAGTGTACATCATTGAACAGTTTTAAAAAAGTACTACAGAATTGGCTTTTGAATGATGATAAATGCAATTATTTTTGTGAATGAAATTGTTTTTTGTTATTTTATGATGTCTGTATTTGTGATATAATTATGACAATTTTGTATTTGTAATAAGTATGTAATGTTTATCAATCAATCAATCAAATCTTTATTTATTCAGGCGAGCATCATTGAGCAAGGCTCATTTACAAGATGGACCTGATAAGGTCAAGGTTCAGCAGTTGATACACAACAGATACATCAATACACTTATATATACAGTTATATATACAGGAAAAAAAAACACTTATAAACACAGTGATGCACAGTAAGATTCACATGATAATGTGGGTTATAGGAAAGTTATACTAATAAATACAGTATATACATATCCCAGTTGAGGAACCATGGCATACGCACAGCATAATGTAATACTAGGATGGTGGGAGGCATTACTGAGGTGCCATAAGAAGGGGTGGCAGCCTGGGAGGGAGAACTGAAGAACAAAAATTATGCCATATATGGTGGATTTCTGGGAGGGGGGATTGTGGATTGACAAGACTAGCTTTAGTGGTAGCAGTTGCATTTCTCTGTGAAGAAATCTATGCAAAGCTGTTTAAAGGATGCTATAGGTATAAGATCGGACAGCTTTAGGGATTTTTGTAGGGTATTCCATGCCATAGCTCGAGAATAGCTGATTGCCCTCCCTAGCCGGTGTTGAATTTAGGCATTTTGAACAGGATGATGTTGTTGCTTCTTAGGACATAGGAACTAGGAATGGTCTGGTGAAGCAGTCCAGAATATAATTTGGAAGTTTTTGACAACGCTCTGTAGGTCCATAATGCTGCATTTCTGTTACTTCTGAGATGTAGGGAAACCCATCCAACTGCAGCATAGAGAGAGCAATGATGAGTGTTAGATGGCAGATCTGTTATGAATCTTATTGCTCTATGGTACAGGGTATCCAGCTTGTGTAGGTAGGAGATGGGGCAGTGACTATAAAGGAAGTCTGCATAGTCAACAACTGAGAGAAAAGTGGCCTGGACTAACCTCATCTTTGAATCTCTGGTTAGGAAGGGTTTTAATCTACAGAATAGACCAAGTCTTTGGCAAAGCTTTTTTAGCAGTTCTTCTATATGATGTGTGAAGTCAAGTCTACTGTCAATCCACACACCTAGATATTTGAATTTTTCTACATACTCCAGATTTTCTCCAAGGATAGTGCATAGCTGGGGAGAATGATTTGTGAGGAGGTGCTGGTGGAACTTTGATTGGAGAACAGCATTGCTTTAGTTTTCTTTGCATTTAAAAGAAGCTTTTTCTCAAGTAGCTGATATTGTAGCAAGGAGAATTCTGTTTGTAAAATTTCACGGGCAACTGCAGATGATGGGTTGCTGACATACAAAACAGTGTCATCGGCAAAAAGGTGTACAGAGGCTTTGGTGAGGTTTGAGTCAATATTATTTATGTAGATGGCAAAAAGGATAGGACCCAGGATAGAACCTTAGGGGACTCCTCTTAGCAGTGGTTTTAATGGGGATAGATCACCTTCAGCTTTTACCTGCTGTGACCTGCCGGTGAGGTAACACCTGAACCACTTAAGGGAGGGTGGATCTAGGCCAATGGAATACAAGGATGATAGTAATAGCTCGTGGTCCACAGTATCGAATGCTTTGCTTAGGTCAAGCAATACTGCACAGACATTATTCTTTTTATCTAGTTCGGTTTGCCAGTCATTTGTGACTTTGGCCAGTGCAGTGATAATGCTATGCCTGGCCCTGAATCCAGATTGAGCTGGATTCAAGAGGTTAGCATCATCAAGATATTCTCTTAACTGGGTACTCACTAATTTCTCTAGCATCTTGGATAGCACTGGTAGAATGGAAATGGGCATGTAGTTATTAAGGTCCATAGGGTCCCCTGATTTTAGAAGGGGAACCACTTGGGCTGTCTTCCACATTGTGGGAACAGAACTAGAGATAGGTTAAAGAGATGTGTTAGGGGAACTGCAAGTACATGAAATGCAATCTTTAGAAAGTAGGGGTCAAGAGAGTCTGCCCCTGCACCTTTTTTTGATATCCAGCTGCCATAGTAGGTCCTCTACTTGCTTCAACAGGACAGGTTTGAAGAAGAAGGAAGAGTCAGCTCTCTGAGCACCAGTGTACTGGGAGCCTAACTGTGCAAGCAGCAGGTTAGCTGGAGAGGTGTAAAAGGCAAGGCCAGCAGTTGTGAAGTGGTTATTGAAAGCATCCAGGATTTCCATTTTGCCAGAGATAGGGCCATTATTGTGGTGTAACTGAGTTGGTAGAGAGGTGCTAGAATCCTGCCTAACAATACCCTTGATGGTACCCCAGAACCTAGCAGGATTGTGATAGGAGGAGTCAAGCTTAGCCAAGTAGAAGACAGCCTTTGCATCCCTAACTTTCTTGGTGCATCTATTCCTGGCTTTCCTAAATATCATCCAGTCATTTGGGTTCTTGGTTTTTCTTGCCATCTTCCAGAGTTTGTCTCTCTCCAGCAGTGCAGATTTGAGGTCAGCTGAAAACCAACAACAGGATTTGTTTTTTATTCGGATACTAGTGATTGGGGCATGGGTGTTAAGGGCACTTACTATTATGCTATTTAGCACCTGCTGTGCTTTTTCCACAGAGTGAGCAAGATAAAACTCTTGCCAGCTTGGAGAGTGAGCTAGATCATGCAGATATCCTTCAATATTGATGTTTTTCTTGGATCTCCTCATTAGGAATTTTGCAGGGGTTGTTGTTTTGCTGGAAGATCTTACTCCTGCGATGGGGCAGTGATCACTTATATCACTGAAGAGCACTCCAGCATGTGTGAATAGATGGGGTTTATTCACTTGCATGATATCAAGTAGTGTGCTGTTATTTCTATTCTTTGTGTTTATTCTTGTTGGCTCATTTATTAGTTGTGTGAACCCATGTGTATCACAGAATGATACCAGAGATGCAGCTGCCCTGGAAAGCCAATTTAAATTCAGGTCACCTAGTATAACGACTTCTTCAGAGCTGGGCTTGAGCAGATTCCCCAGGTGGAATAAGAGCTTGAGGTCAGCAGAGGGGAGCCTGTAGCAGCCAACTAGCTGGAAAGTTGCTGTATTGGGGAGAGATACTTTTAGGGATAGGCATTCAAATTCCTTGGGCATAGAGGTTGCAGTAAAGCAGGATACAGGTATACCGGACTTTGCATATATAGCTACTCCACCACCCCTTGTTTGGCGATCCGCTCTGAATAACTGATAGTTGGGTAGGTTAACATCCCTGTCTGCTGTGGTGGGTTTGAGCCATGTCTCAGATACCACGAGAATGTCTGGCAAGGTATGGGCAACCCAGGCCTGTATCAGCATAAATATTTTCAACAGACTGCATACATTAATATGCAAAAAACTGAGGCCTTTAATTGAGGTTAGGTCTGCTGGATAGGTAATACACTCGGGGGGCCTGGGTTGATTTCCACATTTCCAATACAGAGCAATATAAAGAATAGGAGTTTCATGAGGGCTGCAAGAGATAGGAAGAGGGGGCTGTCCTTGGTCCTCATTCTCTTACTCTGTTGCCACTCTTTTGGGGTGCTCCATGTGGGGTTATAAGATTGTGTCGAAACACCAAGTAGCAGTTTGGTGGTCAGGCGTAGGGGGGAGCTGTATATCCAGTAGTGGAGCCTTGATTGAAATACATATATGGTGGTTTGTGTCTCTTTTTGGGGATCACCCCACCGAAATTGATGCAGCAATGGTAGGGCATATGTGAGGTTCTGAGCATTAAACAATGAGAATGAGACAGACAGACTGGTCGAATGGATCACCATATTTTGTGTGGTATGGACATCCTCTTTGAGGAACCTCATGCATGACAGGGAAAGAAATATCAGGAATAAACTCCCCATTGTGAGAGAGGTATGGTTAGTTAGCTACCTGGGAGAACAGTGAAATTGCTGATTAGTTGGATCAGCAGGACGGTGAAACAGTTCATTGGTTAGAGTAATGCTGAGGGTGGGAGAAGAGATTTCGTCGGGAAGATGCCTATAAAAGTAACACACAAGAGGGGGGAAGGGGTGGGCAAAAATTTTGTGGCTTTCCCCGAGTCCTCCCTCACTGTCCCTCCCGGCCTCGTGGTTCCCTGTGTCGGCTAAGGTGCCGCCGACCTCCCACTGGTGGAGCGAAGCCCCGGCGCTCAGCTGGGTGCTGTGGGGAAGGGATGGCAGGCTAATGAGAGACAGAGGAAGATGCAATAATTAAATAGAGGCAGAAATAAGTGTTCCTGCTCGTCACAGTGACTAAATCTGCACAATAAAAGGCTGTGGGGGAGGCTGTGGCGACTTAGCGTCTGGCCCACTTTAGAATTATAAAAAGACTTGTAATCATGGATAAACAAGGAATCAAACAGTTTCCCCTTACAATTACATTTGCAAGCAAAACAGCTCTTTTGGGATTTTTTTTTTTTTTTACACAAAACAAAGAAGGAGTTGTGGTGCCTTAGCATCTGGCCCATGTAGGATTACAAAAAGATTTGTAATCACAGTAAAAACAGGAATTCAACAGTTTCCACTCACAGTTACAGCTGCAAGCAAAACAGCTCTTTTTGGGATTTTTTACACAAAGCAAGGAAGAAATTCCCGAATCCCAGACAGTTTTTGGCAATGCAAAATTCAGTCAATGCATCTCAATGGAGCAGGAGAACCAATCAGCTGCTGTGCCTAGAGTAGCGCTTGCTTACCGATTGGCTGCGGCTTTCCCAGAGTCCTCCCTCACTGTCCCTCCTGGCCTCGTGGTTCCCTGTGTCAGCTAAGCTGCCTCCAATCGCCCGCTGGTGGAGCGAAGCCCCGGCGCTCAGCTGGGTGCTGTGGGGCAGGGATGGCAGGCTGGAGAGAGACAGAGGAAGGTGCAATAATTAAATAGAGGCAGAAACAAGTGTTCCTGCTCGTCACAGTGACTAAATCTGCACAACAAAAGGCTGTGGGGGGGGGGGCTGTGGCACCATAGTGTCTGGCCCACTTTAGAATTACAAAAAGACTTGTAATCACGGATAAACAAGGATTCAAACAGTTTCCCCTTACAATTACATTTGCAAGCAAAACAGCTCTTCTGGGATTTTTTTTTTTTTTTTTTTTTTTTTTTACACAAAACAAAGGAGTTGTGGCACCTTAGCGTCTGGCCCACGTAGGATTACAAAAAGATTTGTAATCACAGTAAAAACAGGAATTCAACAGTTTCCCCTCACAGTTACAGTTGCAAGCAAAACAGCTCTTTTTGGGATTTTTTACACAAGGCAAGGAAGAAATTCCCAAATCCCAGACAGTTTTTGGCAATGCAAGATTCAGTCAATGCATCTCAATGGGGCAGGAGAACCAATCGGCTGCTGTGTCTAGAGTAGCGCTCCCTTACTGGTTGCTTTACTATTTTGTGTGTGTATGTTGACTTGCTTTACTATTTTGTGTGTGTATGTTGACTTGTTGCATATGAAAACAGGCAGATATGCTCATCATGCCAACATATATATATATATATATATATATATATATATATATATATATATATATATATATATATATATACATATATATATATATATATATATATACATATATATATATATATATATATAATATATATATATATATATATATATATATATATATATATATATATATATATATAACATATATATATATATACACATATATATATATATATATATATATATATACATACATATATATATATATACATACATATATATATACATACACACACACATATATATATATATATATATAAAGAATAGGTCAATGCAAGAATTTGTTTTTCAGTGGATGTCATCCTATGTCATTAAGTTTGTGGCACCAAGCAATAGTTGTCTGGGTACCTATAACATTTGTTTTAAATAAAAATACTTACGCATATCTTTCATTACAACCCACAGGACATATATTTTGGAAAATTACTTACAGTGTGTATTTACATGTAATTCTGAGGTAGTTTAAAAAGATAAGGAAACATAGGCACACTTTTCATTAGACAGAGACAATGTGGTATGGATTTTTCTTACCTGACAAAAAATTGAGCCACAGGCAAATACTCATCAGAAATTGCCATCCCTGCTGATAAGACAGAAAATTCATCTTGCTCAATCTGATTTCTGGAAAGAAGGAAAGGAGAAGGGTCATGTAGCCAGCTGATAAAAAGGTAATTGTTTCTGGAGTAAGCCCACTCAAAATAAGCATTTTGGTAAAAATGTGTTTATTTCTAATTTGCTCCCCGGAAGTTGCATTGATTTACCATGCCTCATTTAAAGTTGCAGTTCTGGGCACCCTACATGAGGCAGGATGTGGCGGCAATGGAAAGAGTGTAGAGAAGGATCACAAAACAGTAAAGGGATTGGAAGGACAGTGTTATGAGCAGAGGTTGCTGTCATTGGGGCTGTATTCATTGGAATATCAAGGATGAGAGGGGATATGTGCTGGTTTTTAGGGCACATACAGACACTTATCTTTGGGATATCATGGGACTAGTGCACAGGGACCACTGGCATAATACAAGAGCATGTGGCCACCAACTGGCTAAAGAAAGACCCAGAACAAATAAAAGGAGATATTGGATTAATAATAGGGTAACACAAATATGGAATGAATTGTCCTGTGAGGTGGTGGAAAGTAAAACTGTATCTGAATTCAAAACAAAGTTTGATAAATATTGCACTAACAAAGGCATTAAAGGTTATTTATAAGTGCAATGCAGTGAGCTATGGACTCTAGTCTTCAAATGCTCTGTAATATCAATGAAATCAATGAAATGTATTCCAGTGAGTCAACAGTCTGCTTCATTAGTTACTGATGTACACAACTTTAGACTGACAGTTGTGAAAGGAGGCAGTATTCCAGTGAGTCAGACTGCTTCATTAGCTGCACATTTATACAACTAGATACAGAGCTGTGAAAAGGAGTCAGTATAGCCTCTCATTCTGTTACTCTTTTTCTTCACTGTGCTCTCTGTACCTGGGTCACACCTGGAAACAAGCCTCGGCTCACTGTGCTTTTTCCATTCATCAATTTCAAATAAATAACTAGCGGTAAGAGCACAGAGCTGTTAAACTGCAAAAAAGGCAAACTTGAGCTTCAATTCTACAATTGCCACTTGCATACTGTGTGACTCTTAGCACATCACTAACCCTCTCAGTGATTATTTTCTCTCCAGGGTTGCACCTGGAATAAGCTTCAGATAAGTGTGCCTTTCCTAGACAAACAATTCTAAATAAAAATGGCCAATATTTTAGTCATGCCTTCTGGTATAGATGGCAATCTGAATAGCTAATACCTATTCCTTCATACTCTGTACTGTACCTGGTACGCTGTGCAATAAAAATCAAAAGTTGCCAACCTATGATGTATAATGTCCCTGATCACCGAAGAATTGTGTATACAGAGGTTATGAATCTAGACTCAGACCACAGTATATATATTTTTTGAAATTTAATAAGTTTTATTATATTCACTTGCACAGAGATTTAAACCGTGCATGACATATGCAACTAGACATCTTGTATCTGCACAAGCAAACATATAAGCAAACATATATATCTTGCCCCACATCCCCCCATTAATAACCCTCCCTCCCCTAAGATACCTAACCCCAAGTAAAAATAAATTCAGTACCAGGACAGTATGAGAAGGCTTTGTCTTGTATGTATACAATTGACTTCTAGGTGTAATCACATAACCTTCATACTACCTTAATAGTAACATATTATGCAGTCCTTTAATGGTGTTAGCAAGACAAGCAATTACACTATTAGCAGTGTCTCCAGTTTGGCCCACCTTTCAGCATATCTATTAAGCTGATCACTAAGAGTAGCAATTATTTTTTAAATCCTTAAATTATATAACATTTCTTGTAGCCATTCTGAATACGAGATTTCTTCCTGATCCAGCCAGTGACGTAACACCAGCCTTTTAACCACAAGGGATATTAAGGAAATACAGAACCTTCTCTCCCTGATAGCAACTGAACAGTAATCCCCTACTATACATATTTCAGGAGAAAAGAGCTCAGCTAAACCTAATAGGGGATTCATTTTGGCTTTGATCTTTCCCCATAATGGAGTTATTTTACTGCATTCCCATAGGATGTGGAATAGAGAGCCTTCAGCAGAGGAGCATCTCGAACACTGTGGTGAGGGAAGTCTACCCATTTTAAACAGATGCTTTGGGGTTTGAAATAAATTATGGAGGACACAGAACTTATCATTTGCAGAAAATCGGTGCAAATCTGCCCATATACCATCCCATTCTCTAGAGGGCCCAGAGAGCATAGTCTCCCAATACTGGGATATTCCAGAAATTGTAGGGAATATAAAATTTACCAGTTTTCACACCGAGTGGGATAATGTGGCAAAGCCTTGCATATGAGAGAGAAATTCCTGTTAATTTACATCCTAAATTTGGTTATCAAATCATTCCAATAACTTATGGTGAATCTGATATATCTTAAGATTTTGGTATTCGGAAGTCCCATAATCGATAACAATTGAGGGCTTTCATCTATCCGTCCTTCTTGCAAGATGTCTGCAACATATCTTCCTGACATTCCTGGATCCCAAATAGGTACACCTTGAAGTTTAAAGTTGGAGTTCCCACTCAGTGGCTGAGAAATATCTTTTGTATTCTCATATCTCATGGGCTTACATAATTGCCCATGCACCCTTGTCGAGATCCCTATAACTGAAGACTTTAATTGGCATGGTAATCTATTTACAGAGATAAAGAAC
This sequence comes from Neoceratodus forsteri, assembly GCA_016271365.2. Lineage (NCBI taxonomy): Eukaryota > Metazoa > Chordata > Ceratodontiformes > Ceratodontidae > Neoceratodus > Neoceratodus forsteri. The sequence continues at coordinate 1,000,042,617 of CM028133.1, forward strand.
ATAGATTCTAATGAAAGTCCCACTTCCCTAATCAGATATCTTTCTACCTGCAGCCAAATAGGGGTATACTGTGAAGGGTTTGCTTCCCCTGGGTCTATGGTCCATCAAGCATACTTAGATATATGATTGGCTAAATAGTATAAATAAAAAAATTGGTAATTTAAGACCCCCCAAGTGTTTTGGGGCCCTCATTTTTATATAGGAACAGCGGGGCCTCTTCCCTTGCCATATGAAATGCGATATTAATCCATGAAGTTTTTTGAACCATGCCATGGAAATAAACAGATTAAGCATATGTATGGGACAATAAATGCGGGGAAGAATATTCATTTTAACCACATTAATTCTGGCCTGCATTGACATTGGAAGCAGTCTCCATCTATTAAAATCCCTTTCAATAGTTGACACTAAGTTCTCCAAATTCCACTTCTTCGTCAATATTATACTTGGTGAAAGGATTATACCTAAGTATACTAGTTTGTTTGATTTCTTTAGCCCTAAATGTGCATAGTCTGTTGGAACTACACCATTATTTAAGGGCATTAAGGTTGTTTTATCCAAGTTTAATTTGTAATTTGAGATCCTTCCAAATTGGGAGATGATTTGTAAGGCAGTTGGTAATGAAATAGCTGGATGAGAGATATGGAGTAAAAGGTCATCAGCATATGCTGAAATTTTAGCCTCCAGAGGGCCTAACACTATTCCATGCACTTGTGGTGCTGAATTCAGAGATCTGATTAGGGGCTCAAGGTAGATATTAAACAAGTATGGGGATAATGGGCAACCTTGACGAGTCCCAGAATGTAAATAGAAACCTTGTGACAAGACCCCATTACAGTAAACCTTTGCACTTGGACTAGCGTATAAAATTTTAACCCAATCAATAAATCTATTGAGAAAGCCAAATTTCTCCACAGTCATAAAAAGAAATTCCCAATATACCCTATCAAAGGCTTTCTCCACATCCAGGGATACCAGGACCATTGGATCCCGAGATTCCCTGGATACGGAGAAAATATGTTCTAGTTTTCTTAAATGACCCAGAGAGGATCTCCCCCTCATGAACCCTACCGGTTCGGGCCCTATAAGTCCTTCCCATATCTGCATTACTCTGGTAGCCAGTACTTTTGCCAGAATTTTAATATCACAATTCATTAGCGATATAGGCCGGTAATTATTCATTCTGTCAGGGGGTCTGTTGGGCTTAGGTTGTACCACGATGAGGGTCTGTAACAAAGAGAAGTCCGATATGCCCTTATCACAAAGACAGGAGAAGACCTGAGCAAGAATGGGGGCCAAGTCATTTGCTAAAGCCTAATATAAATTAGCTGGGAAGCCATCAAGCCCCAGTGACTTGTCTGACGTTAGCTCCTGAATAGCCAATAAAATTTCAGATTGCGAGATGGGCCGTGTCAGAAACGTGTGACGGGCCTGGGATAGGTGTGGGAGTGGCACTCTGTCCAAATATTCTTGAATTTCCTTATTTGATGGGGGATTCAAGGGAAAGGAATATAGTTGAGAATAAAATTTATCAAACTCTTGAACCACCTCATCTGGAGAGTATTTCAAAGTGCCATCAAATTGTGAACTGATGGTTTTGACTCATTGGGAGGATTCTTGTTCTTTGAGCTGCATAGCCAGCAAATGACCAGCCTTGTCCCCTTGATCTATATACTTTGCTCTGGTCTTAAGTAGGGCATACTCGGACTCCTACCTCAGTAAATCAGCATACTGATGCTTCAATTTGGTGAGCTCAATTTGCCCTTGATCAGAGGGTTCCCGGACTAAAGTGTCCTCCAGCTTCTCTATCTGCCCTAAAAGGGACATCAGCAATGCTTCCCATTTTTTCTTATGGGTCGAGGCAATCCATATGCACTCCCCAAGGAGAGTACATTTTAGTGCCCCCCCATACTTTGTCCACACTAGAGATGGACTCAAGGTTCGACTGCCAGAAATTTTTCATAAGGGTTTGCAATTTCTCTAAGACCCACGGATCTTTAAGAAGTTGTGTATTTAACTTCCAAATTGTATCCCACTTAGGATTTGATCTGGGGTTATATGTTATCCATACCGGTGAATGATCTGACAGTACCCTAGAGGCTGAGCCAGTGCTTGTAATATGACTCAGTACTTCAGTGCTAACTAAAAAATAGTCTATCCTAGACAGAGATTTATGTACTGTGGAATAGAAAGTGTACTTCCGAGTATTCGGGTGGAAAGTCCTCCAGGGGTCACATAAACCTCCCAAGGACATGAACTCCTGGAGAGCTAACTGAACTGAGGATAACCTCCCAATCTGACCATTCGATTTATCCAAGTTGGAAGTTATGGCATCATTCCAATCTCCTGCAAAAATCATGGGAAACTGCACAAATTTGGATATCACGTTCACTAGTCCCACAAAAAAAATCGGGAGATGGAGTATTCGGCCCATATATACACACCCTAGGGTCAGTTCTATTTGGTTCAAGACTCCATGCAAAAAAGGTATCGACCCTCTGGGTCTGCAATTACTTTATTTAACTGAAAATTAAGGCCCCTCTGAAGGAGAATAGCCACTCCTCTTTGACTAGTGGAGTTTCCCCCTGTATAACTATATCCAACCCATAGACGCCTAAGCAGAAGGCTCTCTGATGCTAAAAGATGGGTCTCCTGGAGAAAAGCTATCGGACATTGTAATGCCTGTAAATGAGCTAAGATCTGGTGTCTCTTAGTTGGGGAACGCAGTCCCTTAATATTCCATGTAACACACTTCATACCCTCATACATATTTAGGTCGCATACTCCAAATTGCCCCAGTTAACATTACCTTTTTGTCCCCTTGATTAGGTATCTTATCCTCCCAAATCCCCTTCCCCCTGTAAAAAATAACAAGACCCAAAACTATCATATTTGACCCCTTAACCCCAAAGATTAAGAACATACAAAGAAAATAATAAAACTTTTCTTCTTTTATGTTCTGGTTTCATCACCAGAATAGTATTCAGTTTCGCGTTGTGATGTATCCCTCCCTTAAACGAACCCAGAAACCCCCTTCCCCTGCCCCACATTGTCTAACTATGAAAATTCCAGACATCTCTCATTTACCCCATACTTAAGTCTAAGTAGAAATTATGGTCCTTCCCCTACCTAGATTAGATTGCTTAAACATTAGATTATTTAATGCATTAAAACATTCGGTAAGTGTTTAGTTACATTCAGCCAATAAATTGCTCATTCCCCCTTTGGAAATACTATAAATAGCCCCGATCAATTGAAGGGAAAATGCTCATTGGAACTATCCATTACCTTAGATGCCTTATATAAAAGCAATGCAATTAATATACAAAACACAGCATCTAAGTCTACCTTGCCCCAATAGTGCTTCCAGAATCTTAGTTAACTTGGGGCTATAGGAGGAGAAAAGAACATGATCGGGTTACAATAAATTACTGAACATTTGGTAGTATAAGATTATTATCCCCCTATAATTGTTTAACAGCTACAATATATACCAGAAGTTGACAAATTGACCTAGCCCACTCCTATTAGGTACCAGTAAAGCATTGTGCGAGAGTGTGCACTCAGTGATGCACTGCAATGCTCTTCCCCATTAATAACTACTTTCACCCTATGCCAATCTAAAATGTTCACAATATCCAGCTACGCATTTATAAGCTGCATCATTTAAATAAATCAGGATACAGTTCTTCAGCTTTTCTTCTGCCTGAAGGTACGACTCGAAGCTATGCCATTCTTCATTATGGTAAACTTGCAGTGTGGTTGGGTATCGCATTCTAAAATGAATTGCAGCAGCAATAAGTTTAACCACTACGGAGTGGAACTCTTTCCACTTTTGCCTCACTGATTTTGGAAGATCTTGTGTGATCCTTATTCTCTTACATTCCCAAATGTCCCGAGTTTGACTTAAAACATGCTGCTTATCTCTGAAGTTTAGGAGCCTGAAGATTAAAGGGCGTGGAGGAGCTCCTGCTGAGGGAGTCTGTCTTAGTGATTGGTGGTCCTGCTCGATCACATACTCTGGGCCATTAGGAGATGGGCCTACCAGCTTGTTACACAGCTTCTGAGCAAACAACACTGGTGACATACCCTCTTCCTCTTCGGGTAGCACCAATATTATCAGATTATTTCTTCTTGATCTCCCTTCTAAATCCTCCACCTTGCTTTTAATTGCCTTAATGCCCCTGCTAGGGCTGCCTTAGAGCACTGAGCTGCTTTGTCCCACGTCGATGTGGTAGGTGGTGTATGGTGAGGGGGATTATCTCGCATTTCCTGATCCATTTTGGAGATAGCTCGCTGCCACGATGCTCCTTGTGGCTTCTTAAATATAGAATAAACCAGCTTTTTAAAATCTCACTCGATTTTGATTTACAAACTTCTTAAATTAACTCGTGGAGCGGGAGAAAGGAAATCTGCGACCGTTCAGGCAGCCATCACGTGACCCTCCCCCAGACCACAGTATATTTAATACAGGTAACAGACAGGATTTTCTGACGGGAGGATAGGGGCACATCTCCTAATTTTTTTGCTCTACCAGCATTCTCCCAGATGCTGCAAAACTCCTTTGCCCTATTTTCAAAGGGCTGAAATCAAAGAGATTTACAACAACTGGTGAGATTGCAGCAAATCATGGCAATTGTGCATGAACATTAAAGCATCTTTTAGGTGACCTAGCACTCAGGCAAAGTTGTCTGGAATCAACCAGTAATGTGGCACTAAGCTAGATAGTTTTTAAAATGCAGAAAACCCTCTTGTAGAGGACATCTATATGACTTAACTTCTTGAGATTTGCTGTAGGGTTTCTCTACACCAAATAAAAATATTCTAATTACTACATAGTAAAGATTAAAGAAACTCCAGAAAATTACCCCAGTATTTATATACAGTATCAATAAAACGTGCACTCTTGTATTTAAAGATGAAGTGTACAAGCCACTAGAAAGTATAAATTCAACATGGTTTCTATTTTCAAAACAGAAATGCTATAAACATATAGTACAATATATGGTTAGGGATTATTGTGTATGGAAAACAAAGGTTTTCCAAATCTTGTTGTAGGACAGTTCAAAGGTCAAAAAAGTTGTACTTTCATTCTGACATCAAATTGCTAGTACAACAACTTTTGCCCCTTGAGGTCCTACCTGACTAGTGGAAACAGGCAGTGATTCAAAATAAACATTCTAAAATGGCAGATTCACCTAGCGACTGGTCGGGCGAGCAGATGGTTTTGGACACCGACTGCCATAATCGGCTCTGTGTGTCCAAACTATCACTTTGCATTTTTTTTTTTTTTTTTTTACAAAATCTCTGGCACAGTTACAGTAAAAGCAGAGCAGGACCACAGCAAGGAGTACTGCTATTTTCAGGGACATGACCTGAACAGAGTGTAACTGCAGTGAGGAGAACCGGTATCTTGGGGGACGGGACTCAAGTGAGGACCAGTACAGGAGTGTAAACTCAAGGTATGAACCTTGTGTCCATTTTGGAGGAACCATATACTATAAAAAAAAAAAAATAGAGAATGGTTTACCATCCACAACTAAGTCTGTGTTTCCATCTCAAGAGTTGATGATGCCATAGAGACCTCTTGAGCTTCGCTCTCAAGGTCTCTAGGACATTATCAACTCCCTTAATGGAAACATAGCCTTGTTGTGGATGGTCAACCATCCACTATTCTATATTTTGCTGTACATTAGTAACTACATGGTTACCACCACAGCACCACTTAAAGTTGTCTCCAGCATCACTATATATGGTTTGTACACTTTTGACATTCACAGGAGGTCACACATACTCATTTACATGTAGGTCCTGCAAAATAAATGTGCCATGATATGAATATTTTCTCATCTGTTATAGTGTATCATGGTGCAGGGCCTTCTGGCCTGTTTATGCAGAATGCAATTCACAGAGGGTTGCATTTTGTGCATTGCATTTTATTGAGTGGACACATATCACTGTAAATGTACTACGTAATAACAACAGAAAACACATGTGCCCTGCCTGTGAATGATAAAACAGATGTGCATGTGAGGGAATGGTTATTCTTGGTAAATAACAACAAAAAAGCATATATAATCATTATACACCTTGCAATGACTAGCCCTCACCTTTGCTCCAGCCTGTGTTTCAAAAGTGGGAAATGTTTACCAGTCAGTGCTCCTCCCCTTCCAAGTTGTGGGCATTATTACTTACCACAAAGGCCATATATGCAGCCTTTGATTGTCCCATGTTATGGTACACATTTGAAAGCAATGGTAGTTTATTTAAGAAATATTTACCAGTCATATTTCATAATCACAGTATGGCACACCAGGATAGTGTAACATTCTTTTTAGTTATTAATTGATATCTGTACTTTTCCCCTATAGCTGACTCCTCCTGGTCTCCTAAGGTACCCTCCAGGATCTTTTGCCCCCACCAATAACACTGCCAGCCTTCCATGGAACTTTGGCTTACCTTCAGGTGGGGCTGGGTGATGTCCTCCCAGCGGTGTTGTCAGGTGGCAGGCTACAGCAGGGCAGGGGCCCAGATTTACCAAGATCACTTATTTATGGCTGTCAAGGCCCTTTTTTACTTTCTCTAGACCTAGTAAGAGGCTGGCTCTGTGATATGCATGTCAAAGTGCACTGTCATGCAGTGTCAGCCAACCTCTCCCCTCCATCTTATGATGCACCTACCCACAGCTCCACCTGTGGTCACCCAGGCGGTGCTGCTGCTGTGGTAGCTGCACACTCCTCCCCTCCCTGGAAAATGATGCCATCCTCTGGGATACTTACAGACCACTTAAAGATCATTCCATTGTCCGACCTAAAGACTAGGTAATCAAAGGTGAGAGCATGCAGGCATTCCTGGTATGGTTGATGAGAGTCCCATCTAATGGTTTATTTAATACAAATCCTACATACCTACTTTCTCCCCATACCAATTTAAATGTATACATCAGTTTTGTAACAGTCAATCGGTTTCTTTTAAGAAATATACATTTTTCAGGCTTTACAGCACGTATAGCAATATGTGCCATAGTCTAATAGCTCACTACATGCATTTCCCCCTTGCTTTACAGAATCAGAGAAGTGCATCTTCTATACTTTTTTTCTTGAAGGAGCACCATGGGATCATCACGTTTCCATACTCTAACTGGGTAGAGAACTTCCCTGATACATAAAACAAAATTAAAAGTATAGGAGGTCACGTGACGCAGTGCACCTTATGGCAGCATAGTTGTTTGCTCTCTCCTACTGACCAGCTAATTTCACATTTTCTCACCGATTTTGTGGCCGTTTCTTCAACCCTAACCATCCACCAGCCTTCGTTAACTGTCAACAATGCACCTGTGCCGGATTTGTGAACAGATTTTAAATCAGAGCACCTTGGTTCCACGGTGACCATGGAGGCCGAAATGAAGTCTGCTGGGGCCAAGCACACACCACCGAACACCCCAGAGAAAGCTTCCAAAAAATCAAAGACACAGAATGTGGGACACGGAGCTAAAACCAGCCCCTCTGGCTCTCCCTCCAACCCTCTCACGGAGGATCATTTTCTGCAAGAACTAATCCTGTTTTGGGAAACACTGCAAGATATATCGTCAGAATTAAAATCCATGCGAAGTGACCTCGCCTCGCTTACTACCAGAGTTAGTAACACTGAAGCCAGAATCAGCTCGCTGGAAACATGGAGAGTGAAAACTGACCCTGAAATTGTCCTTCTGAAGCAACAAATAGCCAAGCTTCAACTGAAAACAGAAAACCTCGAGGGTCGTAGTAGAAGAAATAACATCTTAATCCTGGGCCTACCAGAAGCTGAAGAGGGTGTAGATACCCTGGTTTTCATTCAAAAACAGCTGACCAAGATAGTGGGCCCTTCTCCTTTCAACCCACAGTACCATATTGAAAGGGCACACCGCTCTTTAAAACCAAAGCCCCGACCCGGTACCCCTCCGAGGCCTATAATTATTAAACTGCTCAGCTATCTGGAGAAGCAACACATTCTGAGCAAGGCCAAGGATCTGCAAATGATTTTCTGGGAAAGTAACAAGCTGAGAATCACCCAGGACTTGCCATTCGAAACCTGGCAAAAAAGGAAAGCTATCCACCCGATGGTGACCAAGCTGATAGCGGCCTGTATTCGATTCTGGATGAACTACCCGGCCAAGCTGCAAGTACTGCTGGATGGTGTGTGGCATTCATTTGAGAAGCCGGACCAAGCCAAAGAAGTTCTGTCCCAAAAGCTGCCCAGCCTGTTCAAAGCTGATTTAACTATGAACTTTAAGAATGGCCTTAAATGTTTGCTTACCTGACATAAGTGTTGTTTTTCTGTTGCTGTTTGCTTACCTGGTGGGTTCTCTGATGTTGATCCTTTTGCTGTTTGAGGCTGAGGGGGTGCTGGTCGGGTTCCAGGTGCGGCCTAGGTGCTTGGTTGAGTAGTCGCGGGTCTGCTGTCCGGCCCTGGAGGGGGGGTAGGAACCATTCCCTTGCTAACGGTTTCCGTCAGACCGTTTCCCCGATGGACCAGTTGGTCCTAGCAATATTGTGTTCCCCTCTCTCTTCCTGTAACATGGAGGCCTTACACATCATAACAAGAACTATACTCCTCATATGCCTGAAGTTACACCAGGATGTTCCGTCTGCCCACAATTGGTACTTTGGCTGTGGAGTTCTTAAGCTCAACCCAGGTGTGACGGAACCCCAGCGCAGTGAGATCGCTCCGCATTTGGAAAGGATTGGTAAGGCCTGTTTAACTTACTGCTCCCTCTTTCTGAGCAGCCATGAAGTTAAAGTTTCCAAAGGTTTGGGCTGGGTTGGGGGGCACAAAGATTGGGCTAGCCTTGGGCGAACTGCCTCGTAGCTTGCGATGTAGGGAGTAGGCAGCAGCACCCAGGAGATAGTCTTATCCCTGTCTGCTCTGGATGATTGAACTTGTTTTAATGTTAAGAGTTAAAGGTTTCTTTGGGCAGACGATTACTTTACCTAAGTTCGGGTATGCAAGCCCTTGGGGCTAGTCCTCACTCAGTACTCATGTTTGGCCAGGATATGTTCTATTGGACCTAAGGGGATTGTTTGTACATAGTTTATGGGGGGGGGTAGCTATATGTAGGGTTAGTAACAAATGGGGCGTACTTTATTGTCCGGGTTAAACAGTTATAGGATGCTGTTTTCTGTGTACAGACTCTATAACATACAATTCTATGTTCCTGACTTGGGGACTGACTTGTTGTTAATTGCTATCTTTGTGGGGTTGGGGGAGGGAGCCTCGGAGAGTGCCAAACATTTCGGATCACACTAGAGGGGTTACTGTTCTCGGACTTTCTCTTACACAGCATCACACCACATGGCTACGAGGTCGATTAAGTTTGCTAGCTGGAATGTCAGAGGCGTTAAGGACCCCATTAAAAAGCATCAAGTTCTCCATAACTGTATTTTACTAAACGTGGACATAATCTTCATGCAGGAAACACATTTGGCAGCCTCAGAAGCTAAAGGGTTACGTAGGTTGGGTTTCTCCCAGATTTTTACAGCTACTGGATCGCACACTAGCAGGGGGGTAGCCATACTAATTAAGCAACATATCATGTTTGTAATGGAGGATAGTATTATCGATCAAGACGGCAGATTTGTTTTGGTACTAGGTGCAATTTACTGTCCAGTTGGAGGTGACCCTCATTTCCTAATGTCCTTAGCAGACAGTTTGAGTAGATTCCAGCCCTCCCTTTTCATTCTTGGTGGCGACTGGAATATAGCTCCACCCAACAAGATGGATAAAACTTACAGGCCTTTAAAACCTTCATCCCCCTCCCAACAGGCTCTCATTGATTTTATGCACCTGCTAGGGTTATGCGACCCTTGGCGTCTGTTCAACCTCAATAGCTGCATCTTTTCCTTTTACTCCCAGGTTCATCAAACATGGTCAAGAATTGACTACATACTAACTAGTTCTACCCTTTTGCGCAACACACATCAAGTAGGTATAGAACCAATAGTTATCTCGGATCATTCTCTGGTATGAATCACGGTTTCCCTCGGTCTACAGGGACAGAGGAATACCTCATGGAAATTAAATACGCAAATTCTAAAGGAAGATCATACAGTCTCCCAGATCAAAGCTAAGATCCTACCCTTCTTAGAATTCAACCAAGGGTCTGTCCACAGAGATGACATACTCTGTTGCTCTCTTAAATGCTTTATTAGGGGTGAATTCATAAAGGTAGCTTCCCATAGGAAAAAGACAAGAGAGGCCAAAATTATTTTACTGTCCAACCAACTTAGGATAGCAGAAGATGATTTCCTCCACTCCAATTCTCAAAAAGACCTGGAAGCTCTAATTAAACTCAGGAGTGAATACAATGATTTAGCAAGAGAGAAAGCAGAGTACGCCATGCTGAAAACTAAGACCTGCTATCTGGACCAAGGAGAAAAACTGGGAAGATTGCTAGCTCTTAGATCGAGGGAGATGGAGAGCTTTCGGTTAATCTTGGCTTTAAACTCTCAGGATGGCTCCACCAAAACTCTGCCTAGAGATATCGCCCTAATTTTTGAATCTTTCTACAGGGAGATCTATGGCAAGGGTGCCTCTCAACCATCTTCCCACACGATACAGCAGTTTTTAGAAGGGGTCAAACTCCCTTCCCTTCAGGTACACCACTGCGATATCTTATCCTCACCCATCACCTTAACTGAGGTAGAAGAAGCAATTAAAGGTCTGCCTCTGGACAAGGCCCCAGGTCCCTCCGGCTTTCCCCCTAATTTTTATAAAGCCTTTTGTAAAGAATTATCCCCTCTATTTTTGAAATTATATGAATACATGTTTTCCTCAGACTGCCTTGACCCCTCTCTTTTAGAGGCCACAATAATTTTAATTCCGAAGCCAGATAAACCCTTACTGGATCCAGCCAGCTACCGTCCAATTTCACTACTAAATTACAACATCAAAATACTGTCCAAAATTCTTTCTCTTAGAATCAAGAAGATTTGGCAACAACTGTTGAGCCCAGAACAGGTTGGTTTTGTCCAAGGCAGATCCTCAGCAGATCACCTGTAAACCCTGTCCCACATCTTTCAAATGGCCAAAGACTCACAAGTCCCCTATGATCCTAGTTGCACTTACTGCAGAAAAGGCCTTTGACAGGGTGAACTGGGACTTTTTGTGGGCTACTTTGAAGAGAATGGGCTTCCCTGTCACCTTTATCCAGTGGATTATGATGATCTACAAGGCACCCTCAGCCAAAGTTTACTGCAACGGGGTTTTCACCTCCCGATTTCCCCTGTGTTCTGGTACATGACAAGGCTGCCCCCTATCTATTTAATTTATATTTAGAACCCCTGTTAGTTAGTATTAAAGCCTCAACGCAGGTCACAGGCTGTGTTATCTCTCAACTTCCACTAACACTGTCGGTCTTTGCAGATGATATTTTATTACACCTTACTAACCCAGAATCATCCTTAGCACAAGCACTACAAATCATTGAAAGTTTTGGTCAGGTGTCTAACTACAGGCTAAATATATCTAAATCAGTTATTTTTCCATTAAACTCTCTCACCTTTCAGGCTGGCTTTACCCAGTTCGGCATGAAGTGGTCCTCGGCCTCGCTTAAGTACTTAGGCATCCACCTAGCCCGTGACGCGGAAACGATCAAGAAGTTCAACTTTGATGATCTGTTGATAAGGATCCAACGAGATCTTGACCGGTGGCAAAACTTACCACTATCCCTATGGGGGCGCATCAACATTGTTAAAATGAATGTATTACCCCAGATTTTCTATCCCCTTAATCTATTAAATATTTGGCTCCCTAGATTGTACTTTAAACAAATACACTCTACTTTATCCAATTTTATCTGGAAAGGAAAACAATCTAGATGGGCCTTTCTTAAACTTAACTCAACTAGAGATAAAGGTGGCCTTCGTCTACCTAATTACTTACTATACTACTGGGCTAGCCACTTATATAAAATAGGGAAATGGTCAACCTCCCAATTTAATCTACCCCAACCAATATGGTTACAATTGGAGCTTAAACTGTTGGACCAACATAATCTATGACCCCTCCCATATCTTCTGGTACTCCCTCTTCACACTACCTGTAGCCATACAGGAATCCACTATTGGTCTCTCTACTAAAATTCTATCCCAATGTTGGAGTTTCTTCAACATACCTCACACCAAGGACCAGGCACAACCTCTCATTTTAAATCCCAACATTAAAATCGGGGGCAAATGGCTGACCTCGGAGTGGCTCCCACAAATTCATGACTCACTAGTGGAATCTCTGTATTCGCATGGCTCGCTCCTACCTTCAGAAGATATTTTAACTTCCTTTAACATCTCCCAGAAATATATCTTTAAGGTCTTTCAATTGAGACACCTAATAGTTAAGATATTTGGGCCTGTATATATACCATCCAAAACTAGGCCCCTTTTGGAAAAGATCCATGAAGCTGCCGTTAAACCCCATGGTACAGCCAGTATATATGTCTACTTGTTGGACACCCTGCTCCCTAATACCCTGGAGGGCTCTAAAATCTGGACATCTCTTATATCGGACCTTCCCCTTCTCTGGGAACCGATATGGAAGAACATATACAAATACCTTTCGCAGGATAACCACAGATTAATCCAATACCATATTCTGAACAACCTCTACTACACGCCAGTTAAATTAGCTAAATTTGGCAAACTCCAATCACCTAACTGTACGTGATGTGGTGTTACTGAAGAGAACCGGTTGCACATACTTTGGGATTGTGACAGGATAGCACCCCTTTGGAACACAATACGTAATAATCTAGACCCGCTTCTGGGGCTAAAGGAACTCTTCACCAAAGAAGTTTGTATTCTAGGAATATACTCCAACATTGAGGTGAAGGAACGCAGGTACCATATGGCTCTGATCTCTATAGTAGTCAGAAAATTGGTCCTTAGACATTGGATGGACCAAGACTCTATTACATACTCGGAATGGCTCGAAGAGATGTCCCTTTGTTTTAACACCGAGAAGTTAATAGCTAGTTCCGGAAACTGTTTGGATTCTTTCAATCAGAAATGGGGTAAACTATATGCTTTATATCTGAAATAATCTCCATATAAGGTGGGCCTCTGACAGTTGCTACTCAACTTGCCTCCTTTGGACTGACACTGCTATTTGGTGTTGCCTCTCCAATACCCTTTTCCTTTGATTCAGTCTCCCTTCTGTCATGGCATTCTCCGGGCGGGGGAGGTGAGTGGGGGGCCTGGTTGGCTTTTGTTTTCATTGTCTCCTTTAATCCTTAGAGGTTTGTTTATCTCATCAACTATATTTTACCTGATCCATGTATAGCATGCCAAGCAGTCCTTATCTCATGTATTGTTGGTTTTATATAACTCAATAAATTTTTAAATTTAAAAAAAAAAAAAATATCAGAAGTATATTTACATTAAAAGGTGTCACAGAGCAGTGGGGAAACAAAACATCTATGGCCGTATATTCAGAGAGGAGCAAAGCGTAGCACAAATGTTTGTGCTGTACTCTGCAATTACCCAGAGGTCCAAGGATGCTATATTCTGTTGGACACTGCTCGAATGAATACAGGCCCATGTGGGGGCAGCTCTAAGTTAGGGAGTGCTGCCTTGACATGGCCCCAAGATAGTGCTGGAGTGCTACCTGCAATTTTCATTTTTTTTTTAAAACACTGAGTATACTTTATTGAGAATATATATATATATATATATATATATATATATATATATATATATATATATACACATACATACATATATTTATTTTAGTTGTTTAACCAGGAGTAGCACACTAGCTGAAAACTTTACAGGTGCTACCTGAAAGCACAGGAAGTTAAATGACTTGCTCAGGGTCATAGCTTGGCAGAAGACACCAGGAGAAAGGACTGCTGTGTGACTGAACTTCTCTGCTGGGACTAAAGTAGAAGAACTTTTGTACTTGGAGCTTTAATTTAGGGTAAAAAAAAAACTAACATACAAAAAAAAAAGTGTGTGTTTGGGTTAACTGAACTGAATGGATATCTGAAGAGTTATCCAGGTGTAAATCTCAGGTGACTGAAAGGACTTAACTGCTGTGAGGTTTAAATTACTTGTAGAAAGATCTGGTAAGCAGGGGGAGTGGCTTAGCTAGAAGGAAGCTACATTTAAAGACTGCCTTAGAAAGATTCTGCTAATAGCTTGGCAGAAGACACCAGGAAAAAGGACTGCTGTGTGACTGAACTTCTCTGCTGGGACTATATTGTGCTCCTTCCTTCCCCTCCACCCAAAGCTAGTTTTATTTTTATAGGCACAGGATTTGACTGACAACAGGAACTTCCTGTTTGGGGGAAGGAAGTGAGTGATCACAGAACCACCAAGGACCGACCATCCTAGAAGGGCAAGAGTAGCTCTCCGGCCCCCTCTAGCTGCTGGAGGTCTGCCTCTGAGCAAGTAAGTGGTCTACTGAGAAATATAGGATATTCTTGTCTCAGAACAAGACAATCAGGAGCTTAAAGGGCACACAGGCAGAAAGTAAGGAGAGAGAAAAAAAACTGAGGAAAGAGTAAGCATTGCAAACAGTTAAGGGGCCAGAAATAAGACATGATTGGAGTGGTGCAGTGCAGTGGCTGTGGAGCAGCAGTCTTCCGGGAGATGTTCTGGAGGATGCTGTGTTGTCCCATCTGCAGGCACCTCTCTGGGCTGAGGGAGAAGGTTGCTCATCTCCAGGCCGAGTTGGCCAGGATTTGTGGGACCTCCTCTTCCATCCAGGGACCACCAGTGCCACTGCCGTTGCCTCAGAGGTTGCCAAGAGGAGGAGCGGTTGGACCACAGTGGGCTCAGGGAGGGTGAGGCGGTGGAACAGAGCATCCCTCCAGTTGTACCTCCACAATTCCTATGCCATTCTGGCAAAGTGTGGTTCCTCTATGGAGGCACCCACAGTGGAGACCAAGGAGGATGCTGGGAACCTCCACAAAGAAGACCCACAGGAGGTGGCAGGGGACCCCTGCAGGAGAAGGAAACAACTCCTGGTGGGGGACTCCATTGTTAGGAAGGTAGAACTGGGGAGGAAGGGGAGAGGGAGGTGGGCGGTGCCTGCCTGGCCATGGCTTGAGGACAGGGAGCTGAATCCTCAGGATTGCCAGAGCAGCTGCACAGGGAGGAAGCTGGATGTCATTGTCCACCTAGGGACAAATGACCTGGCTAAGAAAGGGATTAGAAGTGCAGGAAGAGTTTGTGGAATTGAGGAGGGCCTTAGTCAATAGCACGTCGGTAACCTTCTCTCGGAGGTGCTACCCATCTATGGCATAGGAGAGGCTAGGGTGTTCCGCACCATGGGATTCAAACAGTGGTTGAAAAACTGGTGTGGAGCTCAGGGATTTGGCTTCATTGGGGACTGGGGGTCCACCTGGAGTGATGCAAGCCTATACTGGCATGATGGGCTGCATCTGTCCGGGAGGGGAACCAGGATCCTAGGTGATAGGTTTAAATGCTTCATTGGCAAGCTTTTAAACTAGCCAGGGGGGGAGGCACTGGAAAGGAGCAGGAAAATCCTAGCTCCCCCCAAATAATCATGGTAGTAAGTGTGGCTATCACCAACACAGAGGTGTCGATAGGAAGAAGGGCAGGGGTAAATGGAGAAAGTGACAAAGGCAAGAAGGACAGGGATGGGGCAAAAGGGAGTAAGGCCATCAGGAAATGGAGGGTAATGAGTACCAATGCCGTAGTCTGGAAACAAGCTCCTGAGCTGGTGGCCTTAATGGAAGAGGGATGCCTGGATATCGTAGCAGTCACAGAAACATGGTACACAGAGAACCATGACTGGGATATTAACATACCAGGGTACATAGCCTACAGGAGAGACAGGCAGTGGAGAAGAGGGGGAGGAGTAGCTCTCTATGTAAAGGAAGGGATAAAAGCAACTGAACAAAAGAGTAAACAGGGAGGAAAGGAGGCACTGTAGGTCAACTTGGAGACTGGAAAGGGCACCACAATCTGCAGAGGGGTTATGTACAGACCCCCATGTCAGGGGGAAGGAATGGACAAGGATATGATAGAAGGCATTCTTAGAATGGCAGAGAAAGGGGAGATACTGTTGGAGCACATTTGCTGCAGCCACATCCAAGAGCAGGGCCATTCTTGATGCCCTACAGGTGGCAGGCATTAGACAGCTAGTTTCGGAACCCACTCATGAGGGAGCAATCTTAGACCTCTGATCTCAAACGGGGCAGGAGGATCTCAGATCTAGAAGTGGGTTGCCATCTGGGAACAAGTGACCATCAAACAGTGTGGTTCACGTTAAACTCAGCTACAGAGTCAAGCCATACAAAAGTGAGGGTACTGGACTTTAGGAGGCTGACTTTGGCAAAATAGGAGAGTGCCTCAGAAAGCACTAGCAAACAGGCTAGAAGGAGGTGTGGAGCAACAATGGGAATTATCAAAACTGCCATCACAGAGGCAACAAGCCTTTGTGTGAAGCAAATAAACAAATCAAAATGAAAGAAAAGCCACTATGGTTCTCAAAAGAGGTGGCTGTGAAAGTCAGGAAGAAAAGATAGCATTCGAAGTATAAGGAAACACAGAAGGAGCAGGACAGAGAGCTGTACCAGTTAAGGCAGAAGGAAGCAGGGAGGGAAGTCAGAATAGCAAAGGCCCAAACTGAGGAAAAGATAGCCAACTCAGTTAAGAAGGGGGATAAAACCTTTTATAGGTACATCAGCGAGCGTAGAAAGACAAAGGGAGGGATAGTGAGGCTGAATAGAATGAACGGTGGGTGGGCAGATGGGAACAGTGAAAAAGCAGGAATACTGAACGAATATTTCTGCTCAGTATTCACAAAAGAGGAGGGAAACTGCCTAATCCAATTAACAGAAGCACTCTTGATGGGGGGGTCGATCCCAGTCCTTTCACAGAAGAAAGGGTTCTGCAAGAACTCCTAAAACTGAAGGTGGACAAAGCAATGGGCCCTGATGGAATTCACCCCAGAATTCTAAAAGAATTAAGGGAGGAACTAGTAAAACCACTGGCTACTCTTTTAATAAATCATGGGAGGATGGTGTGGTACCAGAGGACTGGAGGTAGGTGGATGTGATTCCCCTTCACAAAAGTGGGACCAAGACAGAGGCAGGAAACTACAGACCTGTCAGTCTGACCTCTGTGGTAGGGAAAGTGATGGAGTCACTTCTGAAGGAAAGAATAGTTGAGTACTTAGAGGCCAGTTGGAGCACAGGACCCAAGGCAGCATGGGTTCAGAGCGGGAAGGTCATGTCAGACGAATCTAATAGATTTCTTTCACTGGGTGACCAAAGTAGTAGACCAGGGAGGGGCTGTGGACATGGCCTACCTAGACTTTAGCAAGGCATTTGACACAGTCCCACACAAAAGA
Organism: Neoceratodus forsteri; assembly: GCA_016271365.2. Taxonomy (NCBI): domain Eukaryota; kingdom Metazoa; phylum Chordata; order Ceratodontiformes; family Ceratodontidae; genus Neoceratodus; species Neoceratodus forsteri. The sequence continues at coordinate 1,000,059,969 of CM028133.1, forward strand.
TTGATAGTTAAATTAACCAGTCTGGGAGTGAGTCCCAAGGTGGTAGCCTGGGTAAAACATTGGCTGGACAACAGGACACAGAAGGTAATTGTAAATGGAGTCCACTCTGAAGAAAGGGGGGTTACTAGTGGGGTACCGCAGGGTTCAGATTGGGTCCAGTCCTTTAATGTCTTCATCAGTGACATTGCAGAGGGACTGGAAGGAAAAGTATGCCTTTTGCAGATGACACAAGATCTGCAACAGAGTTGATACACAAGGAGGCGTGGAAAGGATGAAAGGGACTTGGCAAGGTTGGAGGAATGGTCAGAAGTGTGGAGCTTGGATTCAATGCAAAGAAGTAAAATAATGCACCTGGGAAACAAGAACCCAGGGAAGAATACACAATGGGTGGGAGGTAGTAACAACAACAAAAGGAAAGGGACCTGGGGGTAATCATATCAGATGACCTTAAGGTAAGCAAGCAATGTGAGAAGGCAGTAGGGAGGGCTGGGGGTATACTGGGATGTATAGGGAGAGGCATCAGCAGCAGAAAACAGGAAGTTGTTATCCCTCTATACGGACAGTTGGTGAGACCCCATTTGGAGTACTGTGTCCAGTTCTGGAGACCCCATCTCCGCAAGGACATAGACAGGATAGAGGTAGTCAGAGGAGGGCAACTAAAATGGTGCAGGGTCTGCAAGAGAAGTCATGAGGAGATACTAAGAGGAGCTTAATATGTATACCCTTGAGGAAAGAAGGAGAGGGGGACATGATAGAAACTTTTAAGTACCTCAGTGGAATCAACAGTCCAAGAGGGTAGCATCTTTCAGAAAGAGACTTGCAAAGAACAAGGAGACACAATTTAAAGATAGAAGGAGGGTGGTTAAAGGCAATGGAGGAAGTATTATTTCACAGAGAGGGTAGTGGATGCATGGAACAGCCTTCCTGAGGAGGTTGTGGGGTCTAAAACTGTGGGAGAATTCAAGAATGCATGGGACAGACATAAGGCAATTCTTGTGGGGGGTAGGAAGAAATAGGCTGTTGGTTAACTAGGATCTGCGGCCTATCCTGTAGGTAGGGAAATGGGCAGACTAGATGGGCCTAGCGGTCCTTATCTGCCGTCAAAGTCTATGTTTCTATACTGTATGCAAGTGGAAGCTGTGGGATTCAAACCCAGGTCTGGTCTGCTGGATGTCACCAGATTTACAACTCAGAGCCTTAAACCACTGTGCTATACTGCCTCTGATGATATGATAACAGAACAAACATGAAACAGGTACACACCTGCAGTTTTCAAAGGTACCCATACAAATGAGCCTTCTGGGCATGCAAGGTGTTAAGGGGTCATCTGCATGCCCATCATTGGCCCATTTGCATGGGTAGCAGAGGCAGGTAGCATGGTACCACTCCCACAGGCCAGGATAGCCATAGCTATCCCTGGTGCTAGTGGATACCCCCCATCCTTTGATCACTAGCACCAAATGTTGTAGTATAATCCCTTGTGCTAGTGGTATCCCCTCTGTCTGATGCCAGCCCTGTTATCATATAATACTTCTGGTGCTAGTGGTCTCCTACCTCCCTCTGATCCCAGCCCCATTGTCATATATAATATTCCTGTTGCTAATGGTCCCCCCGATTTCAGCCCCATTATCAGACACAATATCCCTAGTGCTAGTGGTCCCCCCTCCCCCAACCCAAAACCATCCCTAGCATCCAGTGGTCCCCCTCTGCAGCACTGAGCACCCCCCCACTCACACATCTGTATGAGCGGTGCTGTGGGTGCTTACTGCTACTGGCACAGTCCTCATCACACCTCCTCAGCCAGCCACTGTACTGTATGTACAGGCAAGGAGCATGCTTCATATTCATAGGACAGGACTGTCCTGTAAACATGAGGCATGTTCCCTGCCTGTACATATGGTAGCTGGCCATGAAGGTGTGAGGAGGGTTGTGCTGATCATCATAGGCACCTGGCATACAGATGTGGTGAGGGGTGTGCCTGGTGCCATGGGAGGGGGGCACTAGATGTTAGGGATGGTTCTTTTTTTTTCTCGACTGACGGTTGTGGATGGGGAAGGGGGCACTAGCACCAGGGATATTGTATCTGATAACATGGCTGGGATCGGAGGGAGGGAGACCACTGGCACCAGGGATATTGAATATCCTAATGGGGCTGGGATCAGAGGAAGGGGGACTACTTGAACCAGGGATACTGTATACGATAACATATTTTAAAACATCAGCACTAAGCTCTGGTGAGTCTGCTACTTTTATTGCTGGGGAATATTGCATTCCTGATGTTCACTTCCATGCCAGCACATCATTGGATGCTATTGCTGCAGCGCAGGAAGGGGCTATAGAAGCTGAGTAGTTTTGGAGCTTGCTGTGGCATTTATTTTATTTTCTTGCCCAACCTCTGACTGTGTACCTTTTTAAGGGCAGTTCAACTGATTGGAAAGCTTATTGCTGGCTTTGTGACTTTTGCTGCAGTGTGTTGGAACTGGAACCTAGTTCTGCTGCTACTTCATGTTTCACGCTACAAAATATAAGGAGAAGCTATGCTCTAGCAGATGCCTGCAGCGTCAGTTGCCTTTTAAAACATTAGCTCTGGGGAGTGTGCTACTTTTATTGCAGGAGAATACTGTATTCCTGACATTCATCTTCATGCCAGTACATCATGGGATGATATTGCTGCAGCACAGGAAGGGGCTCCCAACTTCCGCTCCATTGACTATTATAGGAGTATAGATAACGAGCATCAGTGGGTACAGCAAAGGTGATGCAGATAAGGCAAACACCTTAGCTGTGTCTGCTGTGTCAGCTGGGAAAACAGCATGGCAGATTATCAGTAAGGTAGGTATAGAAACATAGACTTTGATGGCAGATAAGGACCACTTGGCCCACCTAGTCTGCCCATTTCCCTACCTATTGGATAAGCTGCAGATTCTAGTTAACCAACAGCCTACTTCCTGCAACCCACCACTATAACTGCCTTATGTCTGTCCCATGCATGTTTGAATTCCCCCACTGTTTTAGACCCCACAACCTCTCCAGGAAGGCAGTTCCATGCTTCCACCACTCTCTCCGTGAAAAAGAATTTCCTCACATTACCCCTGAGCTGTCCCCCCTAACTTTAAATTATGCCCCCTTGTTCTTGCACATCTTTTTCTGAAAGATGCTACCTTCCTGGACTTTTTTGATTCCCTTGAGGTACTTAAAAGTTTCTATCATGTCCCCCCTGTCCCTCCTTTCATCAAGGGTATACATATTAAGCTCTCTCAGTCTCTCTTCATATGGTTTCTGATGTAGACCCTGCATCATTTTAGTTGCCCTCCTCTGGACTGCTTCCATCCTATGTCCTTGCGTAGGTGAGGTCTCCAAAACTGCACGCAGTACTCCAGATGGGGTCTCACCAACTATCTGTACAGAAGGATAACCACTTCCCTTTTTCTACTTGTGTTGCCCCTCCCTATGCATCCCAGTATCCACCTGGCTCTCCTTACTGACTTCTCACATTGCTTACCCACTTTTAGGTCATCTGATAGGACTACACCCAGATCCCTTTCCATTATTGTTGTCGTTAGTACCTCCCCTGCTATTGTGTACACTTCTCCCGGATTTTTATTTCCCAGGTGCATTACTTTGCACTTCTTTGCACTGAATCTAAGTTGCCATATGTCTCACCATTCCTCCAACCTTGCCAAGTCCCTTCTCATCCTTTCTACCCCCCTTGTGTATCAACTCTATTACAGATCTTTGTGTCATCTGCAAAGAGGCATACCTTTCCTTCCAGATCCTCTGCAATGTCACCTATAAAGATATTAAAGAGGACTGGACCCAGTACTGAGCCCTGAGGTACTCCACTAGTAACCCCCCTTTCTTCAGAATGTGTTCCATTCACTATTACCTTCTGTGTCCTGTTGTGCAGCCAGTTTGCTTCCTGGCTACCACCCTGGGACCCACTCCCAGGCTGGCTACCTTGATTATTAATCTTTTGTGCGGGACTGTGTCAAATGCCTTGCTAAAGTCTAGGTAGGCCATATCCACAGCCCCTCCCTGGTCTATTACTTTGGTCACCCAGTCAAAGAAATCGATTAGATTCATCTGACATGACCTTCCTGCTGTGAATCCATGCTGCTTTGGGTCCTGTGCCCCACTGGCCTCTAGGTACTCAACAATTCTTTCTTTCAGAAGTGATTCCATCATTTTCCCCCACCACTGAGGTCAAACTAACAGGTCTGTAGTTTCCTGCTTCTGCCTTGCTCCCACTTTTGTGAAGGGGAATCACATCTGCCCTCCTCCAGTCCTCAGGTACCGCCCCATCTTCCCATGATTTGTTAAAAAGTGTGGTTAGTGGTGTCACTAGGTCCTCCCTTAGCTCTTTTAGGATTCTAGGTGAATTCCATCAGGCCCCATTGCTTTGTCCACCTTGAGTTTTGGGAGTTCTTTCAGGACTCTTTTCTTCTGTAAATGGACCACGCCAACCCACTACCCAGAGTGCTTCTACCGTTTGTTTTAGGTAACTCCTCCTTCTTCTTTGTGAATACTGAGCAAAGTATTTATTCAGTATTCTGCCTTTTCACTGTCTCCCCTGACCACCTCCCTCCTTTATTAATCTTCACTATCCCTCCTTAAGCTTCTATGCTCCCCTAATGTACCTATAAAAGGTTTTATCCCCCTTCTTAACTGAGTTGGCTATCTTTTCCTCAGTTTGGGCCTTTGCATTTCTGACTGCCTTCCCCACTTCTTTCTGCTTTAAATTGATACAGTTCTCTGCCGTGCTCCTTCTGTGATTCCTTATACTTTCTGAATGCAGCCTTTTCCTCCTTAACTTTCCCTGACACCTCTTTTGAGAACCATAGTGGTTTTTATTCCACTTTGTTCTCTTTATTTGTTTCACACAAAGGCTTGTTGCCTCCATGATGGCAGTTTTGATTTTTCTCCATTGTTCTTTCACCCCTCTTTTCAGGCCATTTGCTAATGCATTCCTCAGGTATTCACCCATTATGCCAAAGTCAGCCCTTCTAAAGTCCAGTATCCTTGTCTTTGTATGGCTTGTCTCCATGGTTGTGTTTATTGTGAAGCACACTGTGCAGTGGTCGCTTGTTCCCAGATGTCTACTGACTTCTAAATTTGTGATCCTCTCTCCATTTGAGAGTATCAGGTCTAATATTGCTCCCTCCCGAGTGGGTTCCACCACTAGTAGTCTAAGGCATGCCCCCTGTAGGGCATCGAGAATGACCATGCTCTTGGATGTGGCTGCAGTCCATGACGTCCAGTTAACATCTGGCATATTCAGGTCCCCCATCAACAGTATCTCCTTTTTCAGCCATTTTGTGAATGCCCTCTATCATTTTCTTGTCCATTTCCTCCCCTTGAGATGAGGGTCTGTAAACAACCCCTGTGCGTATTGTGATGCCATTGCTGTCTCCAAGGTGACCCAGAGTGCCACTTGTCCTCCCCATTTACTTTTTAGTTCTGTAACTTTGATCCCTTCCCTTATGTAGAGAGCTACTCCACCTCCTCTTTTACCCTCCTTGTCCCTTCTATAGATTGTGTACCCTGGTATGTTGACATTCCAGTCATGGTTCTCCATGTACCAAGTTTCTGTGAATGCCACAATATCCAAGTGTTCCTCTTCCATCAGGGCTACTAGCTCTAGAAGCTTGTTTCCAAGACTACGGGCATTGGTACTCATTGCCCTCCATTTAATGTTGGCTTTATCCTTTTATACCCCATCCCTGCTCTTATTGCCCTTGTCCATTTTTCCATTTACCCCTGTCCTGCCCTCCATCAAGCTCTGTACCTCAGTGTTTACCCTACTACCTGCCATGTTTTGTGGGGGGAGGCCTGAACTTTCCTGTTTCCTATCAGCACCTCCCCCCTTGGCTAGTTTAAAAGCTTGGCAAGGAAACCTTTAACCCTTTGAGAACTGAATATGTGTGAATGTATATAGATTCTGGATGTATATATATGTCCACAGTCTTCTAAGGGTTAAACCTGTCACCTAGGAGCGTGTTTCCCTTCCTGGACAGATGCAGACCATGATGCCAGTATAGACCTTCATCTCTCCAGGGGAACTCCCAGTCTCCAATGAAGCCAAAGCCCTGTGCTCTGCACCAGTTTTGCAACCATTCATTGAACTGCATGGTGTGCAGTACCATAGCCTCACCCCTACCATAGACAGGCAGCACCTCTGAGAAGGTTACCATGTTTGCTACCTGTCTGAGGCCCCTCCCTAACTCCACAAATTCATCCTGCACTTCACTGATCTTATGCCTAGCTAGGTCATTTGTCCTGAGGTGGACAATGATATCTAGTTTCCTCTCCTGTGTTGCTGCTTCTGCAATCCTGAAGATTTGCTTCCTGCCCCTCCAAGCCATGGCACCAGGCAGGCACCTTACTTCTCTCTCCTCTCCCTTCCCCAGGTCTACTACCCTAACAATCGAGTCCCCATCAGAAGCTGTTTCTTTCCTCTGTGGTGTCCCTTGCCACTGTTTTGTGGGTCTCCTTGTGGATGTCCCCAGCATTCTTCTTGGGGTCTCCACCGAGGGTGCTATCATAGAGGAAACCTTGATTTGTCAGACTGATGGCATGATTTGTAGAGGCACAACTCAGGGCCCACGCTTCTGTTCCACCACCTCACCTCCCAGAGCCTACTGTGGTCCATCTGCTCTTCACACATGGCAACCTCTGAGGTAGTGGTTGTGGAACTGGTGCCCTTTGGGTGGGGGAGGCCTCCTTAGTCCTTGCCAGTTCATTCTGGAGGTGGGCAACCTCCTCCCTCAGAGTTGACAGTTGCCTGCAAACAGGGCAGCAATGCAGGTTCCAGAATGTCTGCCGGAAAATTGCTGCCCCACAGCAAGTGTATTGCACCACTCCCCACATGTCCCTCTTCCTTATAATATACAATGAATAATATATATTTTTTTTGTTTGTACTTACCCTTTATGCACTGTGCTGGGTAATTAAGAATATGACAGTTCTGCCCCAAGACCTGTTGAGGAAGTGATGTCAGAACCTTGGCTATAAAGGAAATGCCACGCATGGGGTGGGCGGGGTGAGGGGGAAGGGTGGGTGTTTAGGCCACAACCACTGGTGACTGTTAGAAACAATCAAATACACCACTGATCCTCCACCCTGGTGAGTACTGCGCTTCATAGTAAGTCAACAAACACCACAATTTACTAGACCACTGCTCCTACACAAACCACTCTACTGAGTCCAGGGATAAAAACGAACTCACTGCTCAGCCATCAGGACACTTCTAAAATATTGCACAAATATCCTTCCAAATCCTAGGTGTCTAGCACATAAGTCAAGCAACTTCAGTTGTATTTCACCCCCTCCGGTTATAAAATTACTACACTTTAATGGAATCCTGCAATTCTTAATGCCAATAAGAAAATAATGAAACTTTCTGTAGAAAGCGTAGCTTACCTTCCTAACAAGTCCCCACAATATTATGTTTTACCAGGTTCCCAGTTCCTCAAATGCATTCTAGTTTATTCTCTGCAGTATAGCAAGTTTCTCAGCTTCCAAAAGAAGCAGGCAAGTATTTTCTGACTGGTGGGACAACATGGGAATGTAGCAATAGCAAATGAGGCGGTAGGGGAAGGGATATGGCATCACTATGTATGGTGCTGCATGTGGGGAACAGAAGACTGGTTTAAGCAGAATGTTTGTAAGAAGTGTGCAAAAATAGAAGCGCTTACATCTAGAATTAGGCAGTTACAAATAAAAAAGGAACTACAGGAAGGGATAGAAGAGTTAGAACAGTTTGTTATAGTTAAAAACGATACCTTACAGACTAATGTAGATCTCTTGACTAGAACACGTATAAATAAAGGGCCAATGGATAAAAGAAAATGTAGAATAGAAGAGCATGACTCAGATAGTGGACAAGCAGATATAGATGAATAGAGTCAAGACACTAAGGGGCCCAAAAAAATGACATTGTAGCACAAATACCAATCTCAAATCACCATGAGGCCTTAGAACCAGATACAGCAATAGATAGTGTAATTAATTGAAGGCAGAACAGTAATCAGCAGATAGAAACAAATGGATTAGCAAATCCCTGCTCAGGTGCAACAGATCAGTCCCTGGATAAACAGAAGAATAGTGTGATTATTCCAGTATTATTACAAAGAAAATTAGTCCCCTAAAATGGCATACTAACTAAAACAGTAGAAACAAGGGATAAGAATTCTGGGAGGCAGTCACAGGAAAACCTTACATTCACTATGGTACCCTCTGCAAACTGAGGGATGCAGGCTTGTGAAACTAATGTAGGACATAACATATTGGGGGGTTAAAATATGTGGTAATCATAGGAGATTCCATACTAAAATATATAGATAGGATTATAACAATAGGGACAAAATCTAATGTCACAGTATCTAGCTTTTCCGGGGCACGTATATGTGATGTGAAAACTATGCTACCAGGTTTTCTTGAACATACTTTTGAGCCATTGGTGATTATACATCTTGGAACTAATGCTGCTGAAAGAACATTTACTGAAATTCAACAAGCTTTGAGGAAGTGGTAGCTTTTAAAAATCAAAGTGTACACTTGTATTTCTGAAATACTACCAGTTCCAAGAGCAGGTAGATTAGAATATCAGAAATAAGAGATTAAATGGTTGCTCAAGAGGTGGTATACAAGACAAGGCTATACATACCTCGAACACTGGCATAGATTTGAAACAGCCTATAGACTATATGCAGTAGATGGACTCCATTTAAATAAACTAGGAACAAGTGTCCTGGCAGAAGGTTAAATGGAACCGTGAATCCTTATTTAAACTAAATGGGGGCTGGAAGTGGGGAAAAATATGGCCAGATGCAAACAGAACAGTCTAAAACAGACAATTAGAAATCTCTTTTGGTAACTGCTCAGAGTTTACATAAAAAGAAAGAGGTGTTGGAGTTCATTTTACATTCTGAAGATGTAGCAATTTGTGCAATCACTGAAACCTGGTGGCATAGTGTTGATTGGGGTCAAGAGATTACTGGCCATCAGTTATTCCGGAAGGATATGTGTGATAGGCAGGGTGGAGGAGTAGCACTGTATATCAGCCATGATATCACTGCCATTGAATTACCATATAAGACAGACAAAGACATTGAACAAATATGGGTACAGCTAAACCCACTGAGGGATGAAAAGATAATAGTGGGAGAATGCTATAGAGCACCTTCCCTTGTTAAGGAGAAAACTACTGAATTCACTGAGTGCATTAGAGAACAAGATCCAGCAAAACACCTTTTGATTATGGGAAATTTTAATTTTCCAGGAATAAGTTTGGTAAATGGTACAAACAAAACTCTGAGATAGAATTCCTTAAGTCCTTGGATATTCTAAATGTGGAAAATTATGTAACAGGAAATACTAGAGACACACATTGTCTGGCTATGGTTTTAAGTAACATGGGGGAATTAATCCATGACTGTTTGGAAAGGGAAACATTAATAGGATGTGACCACATGGTAGAATTTCAAATAAAACTGTTAAGGGAATACAAAAAGGGTACATCTGTGTAAAGCAGTATGATAAGGCTAACTATCCAATGCTCAAAAAGTTCATAGCAGACTGGGATTGGGCGACTGAGTTCAGAGATAAAAATGTAGATCAAAGGTGGATTATATTTAAACACTTTACACATAGCCTGGTTGATAGATATATACTGACTAAGGCTAAGTACTATAAAAAGGGCAGGGTACCATAATGGTTTAACAACAAAATAAGGAAATTACTAAGGGCCAAAACCAGAGCCTATAAGAGGGCAAAAGTACATGGTACAGACACAGATAGAGCACAATACAAGATTAAATTGCGTGCACTAAAAAAAGCAATTAGAAATTAAAATAAATTGGTGGAAAGGAGATGAGCTGTAAAAGTCCAGGATAACAGGAAGGCCTTTTATAATTATATAGGCAGTCTAAGGAAAAGTAACAATACAGTTGGGCCAGTTAAACAAGGTAGGGTTGAGATAAGTGGTTGTCAGGAAATGGACAAAGCCTTTAATTCATATTTTGTGAGTGTGTATCAGCAAGATAAGGGTAGTATAAAGCAGAATGCTGAGGCTGTTGCCTCTATAGTTAAAATAGCACCATATACGATAAAAGAGAAGCTTCTTAGTCTTAATCCCACTAAATCCCAGGGACCGGATGATTTGCATCCTAGATTCCAGAAAGAAATGGCTGAGGTACTTTGTATGCCACTACACTCTATAATCCAAACGTCTTTAGATGAAAGAACAGTCCCTGAGGATTGGACCCTGGCCAACATCACTCTGATCCATAAAAAGGGCCCCAGACAAAAGGGGAAACTGACATCCACCAGCATGGTTTCAGAAAACAGAGCTCACATCTAACCTGCTGTGTTTTTTCGAACCAGTTAGTTAGTTTAGCCTTGGAAAATAATATCCCAATAGGTATACTTTATATGGATTCTGAAAAAGCTTTCAATATTTATTTATTTATTTATTTACTGAATTTTGATGACCGGGTAGGCCCACTGTGCCCCAAAGGTCCCTTTTTCAGGGGCGACCCGGGAAACAGAAACAGTACAACACAATACAGTCAGTTGTTACAGGGTAACGAGAAGCAGACATGCTAATGAAGATTACTATAATGGCAATGTTTCTCTATATAGACTATAAGTGCAACAACTGAGAGAATTAAGGCATGATTCTGGTGGCAGTTTTGGTGAGAAGAGGAGGGGGATTGGTGTTGTGTTTAGGACCGGGAATGATCATCCTATACCCTCACAATGGCATGAGCTTGCCACAAGCAAGTGGGACTAGAACCTTGTGCGAAAGTTTAACAGTGAAGGGACTTCCTGTACTAAAGATGGGAGAGTATTCCACAGCTTAGGGGCTGTGAGAGCGAAGGATTTGCCTCCTGTGTGAGTCTTGACTCTGGGGATTGTCAGAAGGGACCAACCCGAGGTCCTGAGTATACGAGGGTTAGGCTTAGGCATGATTATTCTTGTTAGGCTAGGTGGGGCAGCTGGGCTCTGCAATTTGTATGCAAGGCAATGCAGGGGATACTGTAGATGAGCCTCAAAGGAAGACCACTGGGCTAGCGAGATGCAGGGGTGGCTTCTTGGGTGACTCATTGTCGCAAACCATGCCACCTTGTTGTACAGGACCAGAAGCCTGTCAACCTCACCCTCTGACATACCCCGAATTACAGGGGCAGTATACATTAATGTAGGCAAGAGAACACTGGAGTTGCTCGTCTTGCCTCTGGGATTTTTTTTTTTTTTTTTTTTAGCCTGTACAAGATGCAGTTTGACATGGATAGACTGTTACCTGGTCTATGTGGGACTTAAAGGTGAGACCTTGGTCAATAGTTAGCCCAAGGTATTTTATGTTGTCTACTACATCAATTCTTTTTCTAGCAAGGGAAGTAAGTTGAAAGGAATTGGTCCTGTCCTGGCCGAGAGATCCAGGGCCAAACAGCAAGGCTTTTGTTTTTGCTGCACTGAGGATCATTCTGTTAGATGTGAGCCAGGCCTCAAGCATATTTAGGTCCCCTTGGAGAAAAGGGCCCAGATCATGTAGTGTAGACCTGGACCAGTAGATAACAGTGTCATCAGCATATTGAACCACTGAGCTGTCTCCACAGTGATTGTTGAGGTCGTTAGTGAAGAGGGAGAACAGGAGGGGGCCACGAATAGAGCCCCGAGACACATCCTCCTTGATGGATAGAGGGGCAGATAGCTCTCCCTTCCAAATGACCCTCTGTGAGTGGGCTGATAGGTAGCTCTTGAACCAGTTTTAGGCCTGGGCATCAAGGCCTATGCCTTGAAGCTTTGTAAGAAGAAGGTTGTGGTCCACAAGATCAAACGCTTTGGACAGATCTATAAAGATAGCACCCGTTGACATGCCAGCAATAGTATATCTCATGTTGAATTATTACATTGTTTAAGGGATCTTGGATTAAATGAGGGGGTAGTACGATGAGTAGTGGCTTGGTTAACCAAAAGAAGACAGAGGGTGCTCATAAAAGATTATATTCTGCTTGGTCTAATGTAATGAGTGAAGTGTCTCAAGGCTCTGTGCTTGGACCCGCTTCATTTAATATTTTAATAGCTTCTATTACATCCAGCAACCAAACTTGGCTAACAAAGTTTGCAGACAATATAAATGTGGGGGCAATAATTACTTATGAGTCAGATGCAGCTGCATTCCAGCAGCATATTGATCAAATTGTTGAAGAAGCTAGCAAAAAGAGACTAAGGCTGAACATGGGAAAATGTAAAATAATGCTTTTTGGGGAAAAACAATTAAAAGTACGATTATTATATTATGGGAAATAGATTTAGTGAAACCGTATTGGAGAAAAATCTGAGTATCTGTTAATGGAGACCTGAATTTTAAAGAACATTGTAGCGCTATAACTAAGAAGAAGTACAGCATTCTGGCATCAATAAAAATATATATTTCAAGTAGATCTAAAGAAATTGTGGTTCCCATGTATGTGGCTCTGGTTAGACCACACTTGGAGTAGTTGCCAGTTCTGGTCACCTTATTCTAGATCTGAGGTGAAAAGACTGGAGGGGGTTCAACGCAGGGCAACAAGGCTCATAATGGGCATATGTACATTGCCATATGAGGAGAGGCTGAGAGATTTGGTGATGTATTCCTTATCTTACAGAATGCTGTGGGATAATATGTGCCTGGTATATAGGGCTTTTAAGGAACCAGATCTGTGGGAATGCCTCGGCCTGAAATTGAGACGAGATAATATTCAGGTTAGAGGCCATAACACGATTTTAAGGGAGATCTCATTATAAAAAAAATAAAAGTGGTAATTGGTTTTCCCAAAGGGTAGTGAATACATGCAATTCCCTCCCAATATCTGTGATATCAAGTGAGACAATGCAACAGTTTAAGGGGCCTTTGGATTCATACTTTTCAGTACACTGTTTTTTTGATGCACTAGTGAGTGGTGCAGGCCAAACATGGCTAACGCTATGAACCCGATTCCAATCTTATGAACACGGTTGGCTTCGGAGGGAGGGAGGACCACTAGCACCAGGAATTATACTACAACACTTGGGGCTGGCATTTGAAGAGTGGGGGCGGGGGGGGACCAGCAGCACCAGGGAATTATATTTATAATACGGGGCTGGTGCCATGGACCACAGGGATGGGTATGCTCCCCCAGTGTCCAACTGGCAAGTTGGCTTCATTACCTCTGGCAGTAACTAGGGTTGCATGGCAAAAAGAAGGGTTTCATCAGAGATATTTATGTGGCATAAAGGGACCATGCAACCCTCTTGCACCATGCAAATTTGCTGAATATCAGCTTGCAATGATATTACTATCCTCACCCCACTATCTACATACCCTACTATTTGGTCTGTGCAGGCACTACCCATTTACCAGTGCAACAGAGCCCTTTGAATATTAGGCTCCAGCGCAAACCTCAGGTTACATGGGCAAACACTGGTTAGCACCCACTCAAACCTCTGAATATTAGGTCCCTAATGTCCTAGGTGCCAAAAAGAAAAAAATATATAAATGAATCATTAAGATTTTTCCAAAATTAGCAAAAATTGACTGATTAAATGAAAATTGTCTGACTTGCCTTTAAAACCCAAGTAGATCCATTCTAACTTAGCACTATCAACCATGAAATTGAGTCATTTACTCACAGTAAAGGAAAAATCTTTTTAATGTAAAAGAATTAGTTTTTGAACACTGCACAATTTAAGAGTCACAGGTGCAACTTTTCTCCACTAAGCTGAACATCATTTGAAAATCTTGGGCCAAATAATAACACTCCTGGATCAAGAGAGACAGTTATAATTTCACTAGAGGATACAAAGTAAGGGGGCTCACCTGTAATGGGTGCTCTAGCCTGGGAGTGTAGGTAATCAATACAAAATACAGGTTCCCACAATGAGGGGTAGGTTGGCACTCCTCAAAACAAAACAAGGTACTACCACCTTTGTCAATGCAAAGCTTGCATGGTTTATTAGGTTGTAATAGCACAAAGAAAACAAGAGGTGAGTAACACCAAGTAGTTAATAAGCAAGAGACGCACATAAATATCTATGCTGTCAGCCAAATGCACATACGAGTCCAAGGCTCACCCAGTCTGTGATGTATTTCTGCCTCAATATTTCTGGCCCAATAAGTGGATTAACAGGTCATTCATACTTGGCTTCAAAGATGTTTCTCCTGGAACTGCAGGGTCTTAAAAACAAGTGGCCTCAAAGTCAAATAGGAATTAAAAAATTTAGTTGGCATCTGGCGCAGTGAACTAGCATCCAGTCCGAGATGATCAGAGTTGCAGGGTAGCAACGTGCTTACGTTTTGATAAGAATCATCATCAGAGTGTTATAATTTCACTACTTGTCCTATTGTAGGAAGAATTTAGAAAAGATGCCAAATGTGGACAAGTAATAAACATATTCAGCCCCATTTTCAAAAAGTCTGCACCAGGTGCTACCAAATTGAGCCATCAAAATTTGAAGATTAAGATTACATAAGGATGCCACATTCAGCTGTTTGTGCAGCACCTGCTAGGGGCACTAGTGTCCAAAGTGCAAAGTTATCCTATTCAGCACTGACAAAGGGTGTGGTGACCAGGGCCACTGGAAAACTGCGCCCACAATTTTTTTGCGGGATTTGCAATTTTCAACATTCTCCGCAAAAACTGACATGTTCGGCAATTTCTTTCCATTTTTGAGTTTTTATATTGAACTGTGTAAAAAATATTACTATTTTTAATAAAATACTCTCAAATATATTGACAATTTTGCAACTACCCCCAGATGCTCACATGCAAAGACTACAATAAAAACCTGACTAAAGTCTAAAAACAAGCTTATAAAACACAAAATGTATCTGAACAGTTATCTTTAACTAAACAAAATCATTGCAACCAGAGTAAAACAAATGTAAATTACAGGGCACCCTGACTGCTGTAGATGCAGTAAAATATATTGGTATTTTTTATTTATTTTTTGGTAACTGCGTAAGGCCTACTAGGCACAAGTGCCTGTTTTCAGGTACAACCCAGGAGCACTGAGAAGGTTAAGTGACTTCTTCAGAATCATACTGTATGCAAGTGGAGCTTGAGGGAATCAAACCCATGTCTGCTAGATGTCATTGGCGCATTCAGTTTGTCACTCAAACCTCTAGATTATACTGCCAGCCCAATAACACCCATATTTAATGTTTAAATATGTGATTTCAAAAATAGTGTACAGTACCTATAGTACAAATTATGATCATTAAAACACTAACAACATTTTACTAAAACTCAATTATTCACCAATCTATCTGCTTATTTTTTCTTGTACCAAAGTGGGTGAATAGCTGGCAGAGCACTGTAAACAGCTGTTGATTAGGCTTCATTATTCTACAGCCAGAAACAAAAAAAATATATATTTCTTCTGGCTTTATTTAATATAGATTTGCTGTGGCTCACTTTATAGAATCTATTTAGCATTGTATGAGGCAGATGCTTTTAAATTTTGGAAGATAGGCAATGCTAACGATAGCTTATCAGTTTAGTATTCTCTTTAGGAACAAACTTTTCTTTGTATTTGAAACATATTCAGGTGTCAGTGTATTCATTTAGCAGCTTATTCTGACTAATATATGCTGCAGAAAATGTTACATTTATTGAGAAGCACTCAGGGTCTGTAGTAGAGCCCCCGAAATTTCCCACAATTTTTGTAAAATGCTCTGCAATTTTGGGTAACCTTTTCCGCAATTTTCCAGTGGCCCTGGTGGTGACCTGAATATTTGGTGCAGCATGATATTCAATAGTTTAGAGCTGCACTAGTACTATTTAGTGCAAATTGGCACAGTGCAACCAGACAGTACCATCTACAAGTCACTTTCCAAGTCCTTGGTGACAAATTTGTGGGTCAGTACTGCCTCAACTGGCCCATGCTCATGTAGCTATTTGATCTAATACATGACCAGCTCTGGACAGACACCAACTGCAGCAATGCAATGTTCATAGAGTTCAAGGTGACAGTAGCACTGTTCTTCCTAACCACCAGACAATAACAGATGCTTATAGAGGTATCAGTTTGCCACCTTGTGCCTGCTCGACCAGACCACAGATGTCCTGCCCACCTGTTTATGATGGTTCATCATATTACCCAACAGCAAAAAGGCAACAATTCTATTGGGTTGCATGCCTATCAGCTGTGCTGGGTGCCAATGACTTCACCCAGCTTGAGATTCGTATACCCACAAGTGATGGGATAGAGGCCTATGTAACTAGAAAGGGCTTCTACTCCATCATCTGTCAGGTGGTGTGCGATGCAACAAAGTGCTCCCAATGTCTTCATCTGGCACACATGAACATACAAAAGCACCGGCAGAAAAAGGCCCAGAGGGCCATCAAGTCTGCCAAGTAGGCAGCTCACAGTATACTCCACTGCAGCTGCCCCTGTTCCCCCTTCTGATCATCTTTGCCTGCCACTCTCCCTAGCCTATCCTCTGTACTGACCCTTCCTTTGACCATATCCTACCTCCTTTTAAAACTGCCCCCAGTCTTCAGCGAGATCACCTCTTCTGGAAATTCGTTCCACCCTGCCACTACCCTTTCTGTAAAGTAATGTCTCTTCAGTTTCCTCCCGAATCTTCCACCCACCAGTTTCAGACTGGGTCCCTTGTGACCCTCCTTCTCTCCCTTTAAGCTGACCAAGCCCTCCGTATTAACTCTATTTATACCTTTTAAATATTTGAAGGTCACTATCATGTCCCCCTTCTCCCTTCCAGGGAATGCATTATGAGCTCACTCAATCTTTCCTCATACGGTTTTTCCTCCAGTCCCAGTATTTTCTTTGCTGCCCTATGCTGCACCCCCTCTAGTAAGTTGACATTTTTAAATAGTGGCACCAGAACTGCACACAGTACGCCAAGTGTGGTCTCACCAGTGACCTGTACAGTGGCAGGATGACTTCCTCCTTCCTAAAGGCGATTCCTCTGGCTATGCACCCCGTCATTTGGATGGCTCTTGCTGCTGCCCTACGGCACTGCACTGAAAAAGTTTCATGTCACCTGTGGCTAGCACTCCTAGGTCCTTTTTCTCCTCCAAAATATATATCTGCATTCCTCCCCCAGTCAGTTGCTTGTCTTGGGGTTTCTGGCTCCTAGTTGCATGACCTCGCACTTCGCATTAAACCCCAATTGCCATATACTTGACCATTGCTTGAGTTTTGCCAGGTCCTCCCTGACTGTCACACTGTTCTTTGTCTCATTTGTGAACAGGCTAATCTTACTCCTGGTTCCCTCTGCAATGTCCCTGATAAAGATGTTGAATAACACTGGTCCTAGCACAGAGTTCTGAGGTACCCCACTGGTCACAGGTCTTGGCTTAGAGGGCTCTCCACTTACAATTACCCTCTGCTGTCTGTTCTGCAGACAGCTTCTGACCCATCCCACTAGCTTCTGCCCCACCTCCAAATTCATCAGTTTGCCCAGCAACCTACCAAGTAGCACCAAGGTGAAGACTTTGCTGAAGCCCAGATACATGACAGCCACAGCAAGGCTCCTGCCGCATGCCCTTGTGACCCAATCAAAAAAGTGAATTAGGTTGATCTGACAGGATCTCCCTGAGACAAACACATGTTGTCTTCATCATCAAGACTTAAGATTATAATCCAGAAAGGTCACCAATTTCTTCTTTTAGAATGGTCTCCATTGACTTCCCTAAAATGGATGAAAGTTTGACCAGTCTACAGTTACCCGCTCATTCCTGGGCCCACTCTTGGGGAAAGGCACCAAAGGAGTCATCCACCAGTCCAGAGGCATGCATCACATCTCCAGTGAGGTGCTGAGCAGGTCTGCCAGTGGGTCTGCCAAGACCTCCACTTGCTCTCTTAGAAATTTTGGATGCACTCTGTCTGGACATTATCCACCCACAGGGCTTTAAGGCCTTTAAAACCCTATCTACTGGGATTAACCCAGCTCCTCAATTCCCATTCTTTTCCCTTGTGGTATAGGCCCATCCTTTTCTCTGGTGAAGACCACACAGAAGTACTTGTTAAGTGCCTCCTCCTGGGCCCACTCCCTTTTCTGTCCATCCCTTTCCCTCTTGAGCTGGACAATCTCATTCTAAGATCTCCTCTTCTCTCTTATGGAAACATAGAATTTGATGGCAGATAAGGACTGCTTGGCCCACCCAGTCTGCCCATTTCCCTACCTAATGGATAAGCTGCAGATCCTAGTTAACCAACAGCCTACTTCCTCCTACCCCAACCCCCTAGAATCGCCTTATAACTGTCCCATGCATTCTTGAATTCCACCAGTTTTTCACTCCACAACCTCCTCAGGAAGGCTGTTCCATGCATCTACAACTCTCTCTGTGAAAATATACTTCCTCACATTACCTCTGAGCCATACCCCCTCTATCTTCAAATTGTGACCCCTTGTTCTTGCACACCTCTTTTTCTGAAAGATGCTGTTGATTCCCTTGAGGTACTTGAAAGTTTCTATCATGTCCCCCCCTTGAGGGAATACATATTAAGCTCCTTAAGTCTCTCTTCACATGTCTTCTGGTGCAGACCCTGCACCATTTTAACTGCCCTTCTCTGGACTGCCTCCATCCTGTCTGTCTTTGCAGAGATGGAGTCTTCAGAACTGCACACAGTACTCCAGAAGGGGTCTCACTAGCTGTCTGTAGAGAGGGATAACAACTTTCTGTTTTCTACTGGTGATGCCTCTCCCTATGTATCCCAGTATCCTCCCAGCCCTCCTTACTGCCCTCTCACATTGGTTGCCCACCTTTAGGTCATCTGATATGACTACCCCCAGGTCCTTTTCCATTTTTGTTGTTGTCAGTATCTCACTCCCCACTGTGTACTCTTCCCCTGGGTCTTTGATTCCCAGGTGCATTACTTTGGACTTCTTAGCACAGAATCTAAGCTGCCATACCTTTGACAATTCCTCCAACCTTGCCAAGTCTATTCTCATCCTTTCCACCCCATCTTGTGTTATCAGCTCTGTTGCAGATCTTGGTGTCGTCTGCAAAGAGACATACTTTTCCTTCCAGTCCCTCTACAATGTCACTTATAAAGACATTGAAGAGAACCGGTTCTAGTACTGAACCCTTCGGTACCTCACTAGTAATCCCCTTTCTTCAGAGTGGACTCCATTTGCTATTACCCTCTGTGTCCCGTTCTCCAGCCAATTTTTTTACCCAGGCTGCCATCTTGGGACCCACTCCCAGGCTGGCTAACTTGTATATTAATCGTTTGTGTGGGACTGTCTCAAATGCCTTGCTAAAGTCTAGGTAGGCCATGTACACAGCCCCTCCCTGATCTACTACTTTGGTCACCCAGTCAAAGAAAGAGATTAGATTCATCTGACATGATCTTCCCACTGTGAATCCATGCTGCCTTGGGTCCTGTGCCCCTCTGACCTCTAGGTACTCAACAATTCTTTCCTTCAGAAGTGATTCCATCATTTTCCCTATCACTGAGGTTAAACTAACAGGTCTGTAGTTTCCTGCTTCTGCCCTGCTTCCACTTTTATGAAGCAGAATAACATCTGCCCTCTCCAGTCTTTAGGTACCACCCCATCCTGCCATGATTTGTTAGTGTCAAGTTTTTTTTTCCTCTGATCCCATCTATTTTGTGGGGTTCCTCAGGGCTCTATATTGTCCCCCATGTTGTTTGCGGTGTACATGCTTCCCCTCAGAGACATTGTAAGATGGTATGGGCTGAGGTTTCACTGTTATGCAGATGATACCCAGCTGTACCTGTCCTTTGCACCTGACCAGGAAGGAGCTATCTCGGTGCTTAACAGCTGCCTGAATGAAATCCAGGATTGGATGAGGTCCAGGTGGTTGAAGTTGAACTCTGGAAAGATGGAGGTGTTGGTATTGGATTCAGATCACTGGATAAGGGGACCTATGGCCAGCACCCCATCTGGAGTGTTTTGTGGGGATGTCGAGCTACGGATCTTTGAACAGGTGCGAGATCTGGGGTGATATTAGATGCGGGGCTGATTCTTCGATCCCAGGTGTCAGTGGTGGTAAAGTCATCTTTTTACCATCTAAGAAACATCGCCAGAATCAAGCACCTCAATCTGTCTGATGATCTGCCAACTCTGATCCATGCCTTTGTGACCTCACGACTGGACTACTGCAACTCGCTTTACCTTGGGCTTCTGGGGGTTGATATCTGCCGCTTGCAGCTAGTGCAGAATTTCGCAGCCTGAGTATTGATGAGTACCCTTAGATCTTCTCATATTACTCCAGTGCTGTGGGAACTGCACTGGCTGCCAGTTCAGTGGTGGATCACCTTCAAGGTCAGATTACTGACTTTTAAAGCCCTGCATGATCTGGGCCTGGATTACCTGAAAGAACTCCTGATCCTTTACCGCCCTGTGAGATCGCTCCGCTCAGCCAACGAGGGGTTGCTAGATATTCCAAGGGTAATATTAAAATCTGCTGGGGCCTGGGCTTTTATGTTTGCGGCCCCTTCCCTTTGGAATGCTCTACCCCATTGGACAAGGAAGTGTACGACCACGGAGTTTTAAACAGGCTCTTAAATCCTTTTTGTGGGAAAAGGCATACAGATTGACTGCTCATTGTTTTGTGTGTTTTATAATATTTCTTCTGTATCTGTTTTTGTATTCTGTATTTTATCTCATTTTATTAGAATGTGCCTTGACACTTGAAAGGTGCAATATAAATAAAAATATTATTATATTATTATTAAAGAGGGTAGTCAGTGGTGTCACTAGTTCTACCCTTAGTTCTTTTAGAATCATGTACTGTATCTGAAAAAAAAAAAAAAAAACTTCCTCCCTCCCTAGTCCCTTGTGCAAGCCTTAACTCCCTTGAAGCTTTAGCCACCCTGACCACTCAGCTCACTTCTCTGGATTTCCACAAGCACTCCTCCTAGTCTTCCCCATGCCCAGTTCTTTTGTACCTTCCTTAGTTTAAATTAATTTTAGTCACTATGTATTCCGCTAGTTTCTGTTTTGGGAGCCCCATGTCCTCCTTACTTAAATGCAGCCTATCCAGTGCATAAAGTTCCTTGTTATCCCTCATCCAACCCCACCCCATGTCCCATAATGCCACACCATACTAACAACCATTTATTGTATTCATCAATTCTTTGTTTTGTAGCAGAGCTTGTCCTAGGTACTGGGAGAACTTCAGATGACACAACCAATCTCCTCACCTCACTATAGATTCGTTCAACCTCTCTCACAATTCCATCCTGTGCCAGAGGGTTGAAGCCAAGGATATACCTAGCTGGCACCTTGTTGGTGAGTATACACCCAACCCCCAATAACTGCCACTGGCATCACAAAAAAAATGCCATTTCCTATACAGGGAACAGTGCATACCCCCTGCATCCCTGACCCCCTCAGACGTCCTGTGCCATATTCCTTGCATGTTGCACACTACACAACATAGCACTCAACCATGGGATATGCTTGCCTGGCCCATAGGGAAACACTGCAGCAGAGGTGGAGCCAGCCGATCAAGGCTGCAGGAGCAGCTCAACAGGTGTGACCTCAGGATGGCTAGGTCCAGGGAGTATCAGGAACACATCACTGCAGGCTGCATTGGAACCAGATGGTGAATATATGAATACAGAAGACAGTAATGGTTTAACAAAAGTGTATCCCAGAATCATAAAGAAAGTGAACAGTGACTAACAGGGATTAAAGAAATAATAATCCACCCAGGCGGGAAGGGGGCAATCAAAATAAGTAATGAGCCAGCCATGCAGAGGGGATATAAGGAGGAGGATAATAAATAACAAGCCATCCATCGGGGAAGGAGTACAAAGAGGGATGAGAATAACCATCCATCCGGGAAGGGGGATGAAAATACATTATAAGCCACCCAGACTGGGAGGAGGTGTCAAAAGGGGGGCTGAAAACAAATACCAAGTCATCCAGGTGGTGGTGGGTGTTAATAAAGCAGGATGTAAAGAAATAACAAGCCATCCAGGTTCGGGGGGGGGTAATAAATTAGAGGTGTGCAAAATCAGGAAGGTTCTGGTTTTGCTACATCATCCCTGGCTTTGGATTCATAGCCAATATACATTCAATATAAAACTTGCTCTGTACCTCCATTTTAAAGTATAATAAAAAGAGTAAAACAGTAATGTGGGATATGGACACTCTGAGACAAGGGCTCCATAAAATGTGAAACAATGACACTCTGAGAAATGGGCCCTCATATAATGTGAGGCACTGACCCCATGAGACATGGGCCCCATTCAGTGTGAGACACTGACACCATGGGACATGGGCCCTCATATAATGTGAGGCACTGACACCATGAGACATGGGCCCTCATATAATGTGAGGCACTGACACCGTGAGACATGGGCCCTCATATAATGTGAGGCACTGACACCGTGAGACATGGGCCCTCATATAATGTGAGGCACTGACACCGTGAGACATGGGCCCCATTCAGTGTGAGACAGACACCATGGGACATGGGCCCTCATATAATGTGAGGCACTGACACCATGAGACATGGGCCCTCATATAATGTGAGGCACTGACCCCGTGAGACATGGGCCCCATTCAGTGTGAGACACTGACAAGTAATGTAAGCCTGTACTGGCTTTGGATGTGCACATTATTTTTTATTGGACTACACAAAAAAAAAAATATTCTGTGAGATACTGACACAAGTAACATAAGCCTGTACTGGGTTTGGACATGCACTTTCTACACAAAAGAAAAATATTTCTCCTTTATAACTTCTTGCTTGCATGGGAAATGGGCTGGCTGCTGCCACTACAGATTCTGACCCCTGACCTTATCTAAGAACATACATACATTTTTTCTTAGTTCTTTTTTCTGCAAGCTTTTTCCCTTGTTTAAAATGTCTAACTTAATTTGAATTTCTTTGTCTGCAGTTGTGCAGTGCTGCTGTGCATTGCCTGGCAGTACAATGCACTTGTGTGTACACTGACTGCACAGCCTCTGCCTTCTAGTCTAAGCAGTTACCCCACTTTACCCCCCCCCCCACACACCGTTTCTTTTGTGCTTTCTGCTGTATTTATCTTTTATTTAGTTTATGTTCTTTCTTAATCTTTTTCCTTTGGAATTTTCTTCTATCTTCTTTTATTTTGGTGCAGACAATGCAGAGTAAGCATTTACCAGGCAGAAGCTCCCACGTCTCTCTCATTTCTGTTTTCTCTCTATTCATTATAAATCAGTTTGCTCCTTGCTCTTCTCTTAATCTTTGCTTTACTCTTCTATTCTCCTCTTAATTTTCTGCAGATTGTGCAGAAACCTCTACCTCTCTCCCAGACATACCATCTCTCAATTTTGTTTGCACTAGATTGCTTTGCTTTTTTTTCCTTCTTTAATCCTCCTGTCCTGTCAGTCTCTTGACTCGCCAGTCCATCCTACTTTCTGCTTTGGCCTGCTGTAAGGACTGAGAGGCATGGCTTAATAAGCAGGCGATGACTACAAAAACAGTTCCTTTCTCCTCTGTTGACTTTGCTGGAATGGCTCGAGATCGGAGCCCTGCAGCTATGTATTGATTTGCACATGCCTCTCTGTACCCTATGATCTCTCCTCAGCCTCTTAAGCCTGTCACATGACAGGCATGCAGGTTGAGAAAGGTAAAAAAAAAAAGAAGCTAAACTAAGTTGTGATCAGAGCCAGAAAGGTTCAGCTCGAATCTTCTGAAACCAAATCATGTATGTTTGGAGCAGCTCAGTTTTAAGGAGGGCAGTTTTGCACACCTCTAGTATAAATGGGTATGAAAATAAATTACACACGAGCCAAGCAAGCAGGTCACAAGGGGGCTGAAAACAAATCCCAAGCCATCCAGGTAGGGGCTGACATACCAAACAATCCAGGCAGGAGGAGGTATAAAGGAGGCTGAAAAAATAAATAAAATAACAGGCCATCCACACAGTGGGGTATGAAGGAGGGTAAAAGCCATCCAGGCAAGAGGGACATGGTAATCATATTGGGGGGGATGGGGAAGTGGCATATTCAGGGTAGGTCTCTGAAGAAACTGGCATTCCTAGGTATGGCTTGTACTACCACAATCAAAATGGACATGGAGGTAGCACTGCATCAAAGAGGGTAGCTGGGAGAACATTGTCAACTCAATGGGAAACAGGTGTGGGGATTTTATGAGACACCCATGGCCTCAACCTTGAGTGGTACTGACCCCCTCCGAGGAGCAGAACATGGCCAGGGGTGTGCATCATCATGCCACCATATGCCAGTGTGCAGGGTGTCATGGGTGTGCTGAGCATCCAGCTGCCTGCACTGCAGGTGGTGGCTTGACTCTGAAGCATCTGTTGTGGGATGACACTCCCCCACTGGAATGGCCAGTACTGCAGCTGGCATCCGCTGTGCCAGAGACCATGGCTGCAGCCTCCAGCACAGTGGCAGACACCCCACATGAGATGGCCACAAGGACTGCTCTAGGCTCCTGAAGCTAGCATCCATGGACTGCTGCAGTCCACCCAAAGCTGCTATGTACTTTGTCTGCATTGTGAGCCCCCACACGCTGCTCAGTCTTGCAGCATGTGGCATATTTTCACCTGCAGGTGCTTGTGGGCCCCCACAGTGGACTGCAGCAGCTGCCTGTTGTTGGACCATCCCACAGGACAGGGTCAGGCTGCAGCATGAGCAGTTAGTTGTGAAGGCCTCGACTGCACTGCATTCGGTGCTTCATCAGGTACCTAGGTCCTGGGTGGCCCACCAGTGGCTGGGCTAGTGGGAATAGCCAGGAGAGGCAGGGAAGTAGCCATGCCTAGGACAAGGTCCTGGGGTAAGCACAACAGTGGCTGGGTTTGGGTATTATTCTGGAAGGGAAGGGGGGCTTATTTCCCATCACTGGGTGATTAACAGGGATGGGCAACTCATCCTGGTCCAATCTAGACCCCCTCTCTTCTCCACAAATACATCATCATTCTTCTCCTAATTTCCTAATTGTTGGAGTCTGTGTTGTCCCCAGCATGGGTGGCCCTCATGGTCAGCAGCCAGAGTGAGCGTGATGGGGCTGGGGCATCCTCAGTGACAGTGTCAACCATAAGGGACTGGGCTATTGAGAGGACAGTGATATTGCAAAGTAATGTACATTCCTGTATACGGACCATGGCAGCATGAAGGCCCAATGTACTGTGTATCATCACACATGCCCCACCTGCACTGCAGATACACCCCCAGAGGTGTTAGGGCTGAGATACACAAGAACATGAGAGAGAAGGTCTGTGAAACCAAGTGACACCCACTGAACAGCAATACAGCTTGACAACCTGGTGTTCACCACACAGGAATAACTTTTAGCAGAAGGTGTAGTGGTGGCAGACAATAGGGTCCTGCTTCTAAATCGTTCCAGAACTTGAAGGAATGAAACAGTAGGAGGTTATGGGACTTTCTAATGGTCACATAGTGAGTATTTGGCTTCAGCAGCAGCTGAAACTGTTATTTCCTAGTTTCCAAGCTGGCGATCTAACCAAACATCTCTGCCACTTTTTTAATGAATTGTGCATACTGCTCTTGCGAAGATTGGATGAACTAGTGGTGTCACCTCCTCCTTTACTACCACCACCACTGCAGTCACCACCACCAGTCTTGTTTTACTGGGCTGCTAGCATGTGTGGCATTCAAGCAGGCTCACAATGGAAAGGAATATGCTAAGGGCTGCTGATTCTGCACTTACATCTTTTGTGGCCAGTTTATGTCCTCATAAAAACAGAACAAACTTTTGTAGTACAAACCACTACACTTGTGAAAGATCTCCCACAGGCTAAATCCTAACATTTTTAGTCCAGCATAGAGGTTTCTTCCAGGAGTCTTTCCATCATATAAAAGATGGAGTTCTTTGTGGCAATGATCTTTTTTGCAGTTAATTCTTTTAAAGTTTGTAAACAACTACAGTAGTAAAACAATAATACACTCAAAAAAATAGGACACAGGCATGACAATCACATGAAGTTGGGAAATGTAGCATACATACTGTAGCAGTATCAGTTACAAGTCAGCATTATTGTGGGGGCACAGTTACAAAGGTACATCTCTCTTGGGTAGTAGTGCATTGAAATGGGAACATGAGGAAGAACAGGTAGCACACATCAGTGTAGGATTCCACATTCCGAGTCAGAACCAGGGTAATTATCCAGTGGAGCAAAAGGGGGCAGGTCCTGCTGAGAGCATACCGAAGCCAAGAAGGGTTCCACAGACCATGGTATGAATTTGGATTTGGACAATGGATTTCCATGCAAAGTAGGACATGCTGTCCAGGGTGGCTAGAGATCTTACCAAGGTAAGTTGGTGGGAAACAGCAGGAATATCTGCAGTCCTCTGTTTCTACAGAAACCTCAATTAACCTCTTGGCCTCGATGTTCATGACCAGAAGTCAGTGCAGTTAGATCCTGAGGACAGGTGCAGTCACGGGAAAAGCCCTAGAATATATAGCTGAAGAGAGTAGGAGAACATTAACCCTAATATTTCACTACAACACTGGTATATGCAAGCCCACAAGGAGCTATGTTTTGGGAAGGGAAGCTCCACATGATGTGCAGAAGTTCAGCCCTGAGGGTCATGCAGCACCAACAGTGGCCATGACTCAGAAGCCCTAATGATCTGAACCTAGCATGGGTATTGTACCATGTGGGCATGAGCTTATTTTGAATTTAATTAAGAGGCTTCTAGAATCACAGCAGGCGTTGTGAATAAAAGGACCAAAGATGGTACCAGCTGGCCTCTGAAATGTCAAACCCAAGAACCCTAGTCCATTTACCTGTGATACTCAGACTGGCCCAGAGTAGCTTGAATAATTGCATGGTAAATCAGACCTGCCATGCCCCTAGGAATCTTGAGCCAGGACATAATAGCCACAGGGGTGGTTCTGGAAATGTGGCAGGTTAGATTCTTGAGACAACCATGGTTGCACTCCAGAGCTGAATTTCTAGAAATCTTCTTTGGGCAAACCAAATCATTTCATGAGGGTAACATAGGAGTTCAAATGTATAGTGTTGGACTGCCATAATTCAGAGACATGCTTCAGACCCCAAGCCTCCCATGCATCCCAAGATAACACTGCCCCCACTCCCAATGTTAAGCACAAGATTGCTCCATGAAGGAATCAGGGCATGTGACATAAGTGGGGACTGCCCCAAGTTCTTCCACATCTGCAGGGATTGTATCATAGTAGGCCCTGCCTGGAAGAGAGCAGGCAGAGAAGAATAGGCAAGTTCCAAGGAGGGCTTCACGGTCACAGAGGCATTCCACAGCAACCCATAGCAGGGTAACAGATGGAGCACAAAGAGAAAGCCAGGGTACAGTCTGTACACACCTGAATACCACATAACTGTAAAACCAGGGTAACCCCCAGCCTGTCCGGTACCAATGACCTCTCAGCTTGGCCCTGTTTTAGCATAGGGTTTTGCCTTCCCACAGAAATCTTGCACCAGGGCATCTATTTTTGAAAACCTATGCTCTGGTACTTCCACTGTCAGATGAGCAAGGTAGTGTATTGATTTAGGAGCCATGATCATCTTAACCATTTCTATTGTCCATGCCAGAGACAAACCGAGTAATTTCCAGTAGCCTTAAGTTTCTTAAACAGGAAGGTAAAGTTCTCAGACACCGCTACAATTGAATCTGGGTGGATCCTGATACCCAGATATTTTGTACCTGTGGGAAACAAGTAAGTTCACCTCACCAGAGGCACAGCAGCTATTGGGAGCAGAAGTTCAATTATATTAGAATTGGTACAGAAGCCAGAGATGTCCTGGAAGGTTTGCAGCATGTCAAAAGAGGAGAAGAACTTGGCCTGGGTATCCCTAAGGAGTATCAAACAGTCCTCTGCATATAGTGGTGTTTGGTCCATACTCCCAGCCTAGATGCTATGCAAATGTGGGTACAACCTTAGGGTGATGACAATCGGCTCTGTGGCTAAAACAAATAACATGGTTAAGAGGGGGCAGCTCTGAGCGGTTCCCCTCCCCTGTGCAAAGGAAATGGAGAAGACAGGACTGAATTGGTGAAGACACCAGCAATAGGCTGTACATAATGGTCACAGATCCATACCCCAAACTGAGGTCTAAAGCCCATCTTTCCCAGGATGGCATAAAGGTAACCCCAATCCACCAAGTCAAAAGCCTTTCCAACATCAATAGCTATCACAGCTGTGGGACTGGTGTAGAGCCAGCCAGGGACGTTTAAAAAAAAAAAAAAAAAAATGATAGCTTATTGAGATTTTACAATATTAATTGTTCAACAGCCAGGGACATTAATGAGAAACACACTCTGTGGTGGAGTGCTGGTCAGAGATCAGGTGTCCTCTGAAAAAGCCCATATGCGAAGGATGGATTAGGTGAAGGAGGATGAGCTCTAAGCAGGTGGCAAGAAGCTTAACCATGGTGCATCACCATTCATGAGAGAAATTGGCCTGCAGCTGGGTCCAGGCACCAGGAGGCAGACTTGTAGGAAATGGTCCACTTCTATTACCTTAAAACCTTTTATTACCTTAAATCCACTTTTATTACCTTAAATCCACTTTTATTACCTTAAATCCACTTTTATTACCTTAAAACTTCAAAACAACATATGCATTTCAAAGCAAAATCCTTACTTATTTAGACAACATAAAATTATATTATAAAGTGCAATAAATCCTGTCTGACAAGATTAAATACAAGAATATTTTGAAATTTCACAAGAAATTAGAGGGTGGTGATTGATATTTGACCCTATAACTTTTAACATTAATCTGTTGAGATAACATATGGGTATGCATTTTAAAGCTCTAACTCTCGCAGATTAATTGAGCCCACACTTGAATGTATATTTCACTTACCCTCGAATTAATGGCTAAACATCTGCATTAAGTACATGGAGCTGAAAATCACAAAATATGTCAAGGTGTCAGTACTAAATTGATGCAGACTACCATTCTGCCTCAACATTCTTGTGATCAAAAGACAGATCATGTATTTTGGGTATATCTGCTACATTAAAACAACCATCAACATGTATTTAGCTCTCAGGTGACACCCCACCTCCATCTACATTTTGTCTAACTAATTTATACCTTGTACTAATGGGGGCAGACCCAGACGCAGACCTTCTTCAAGGGGACTTACATCTATTGTCAGTTACCTCATTAAAGGAGTGTTATTGGGTGAGGTGAAGCCCCGACCACTGCACAGATCAGGGCTTCACCTCTCTGATCTCCCCTGCAAACACCAGATAAAAATCAATAAATTTATTTACCTCACTAATTATAAAATTGTTAAAAGCTCTGGTGGAGCCGGCATTTTGAATATGGCACACTTGGGAAATAGTGGGTTCTCGCTGATAGTCTCACGAGATGATGACGCAGCATTACCTTTACTGTAGTACTATCCTTATGTATCGAAGTAATATATATAGTTTCTTTTTCAGATGCCTAGCATCATTTTTACTGAATTTGCATACAGCAGGCACATCCTGGAAACAGGCAACAGATGTGGCCATACCACGAACAGAGCGGATGTGTACAGTCCCGGGAAGTTCCTTACTGTATTTTCTGCAACAGAACGGAATACACTTATCCAGCCACTTGAGCAGGCACCGTTTAGTCATAGACATGCCCTCTCCCAGGAATGAAGGACACAAACAGCTGAGAGGACTTCCTGCAGTTCTTTGTGTGCTCCAGATAAAAATGTAATGTTCTGTGTACCTTAAAGGTATGGAGTAACTACTCACCCTTGTTAGAACATTCAGGATACTGCTTCAGTAGGTTGATAGTCTGTTTCAGCATGATGTCAGATACCATGTTAGGTTAAAAAAAAAAAAAAAAGGAGCATTATTCCCCAGTGCCACCCTATTCTTATGGAGAATGATGTAGGGATGAACCCTCATAAGAGCCTGAAGCTCAGATATCCTTCTGGTTGAGGTAAAAGCAACCTGAAAAAGCACCATCCAAAAAAGGAAGCTGAGTTCATAAGTTGCAGTGGGCTCAAATGGAGTCAAAGTCAAACTTCTTAATTATAAAATTAAGGTCCTTGGTGGAACCAGTTTGGTTGAGTGACGCGTATGCAAAATACCCTTTAAGAAGGCATGGGACACCTGCTTCTAGTTTTACCACTGTGCATCCATCAGTAAAGGCACAGAAAACAGATACGGCAGCCACATTCACTGAAATTGAAGAGTACTGCAGATTGGAGTCTGACAGAGACAGGAGGTAGGCAAATACAGTATTAACAGGACACATAAAAGGGTCCTCAGCAGATAGCACAACAAACTGCAAAACATTTCCACTTCAGTGAATACATAGGTCTAGTGGAGGGCTTTCTACCTTCCAGCAAGACATCAGTCACATGGTATGCAATTGCTATATCTTCAGGAGCCAAGCGTGCAAGTGGAGAACTCAAGGTCTGGGAGGACCACCCCCTCCCCATCCTGGGACAACAAATCCCAGTACGAGGGCAACTGCATTGGAGGTTCCACTGCTAGATGCTGCTGAAGTGGCAGCCATATTTTCAAGGTCAGAGAGGGGCAATCAGTATCAGGGTTGTTCCTTCTGCCCCTCAGGACCCTCTGAATGAGGGAGATTGGAGGGAATGCATAAAAGAACCTCCCCCTCCAGGAGAGGTCCCATGTGTCTAGCCAAAAACCTGCAGGCCCTGGAGCGTGTAAGCAGAAATTTTGCATTGTGTGGGGATGTCACAAAGGTCCAACTCTGGACAATCCCATATTATGAAGAGGTTATTTACCACAGAGATCGGCAAGTCCCACTCATGTGCCAGAGATTGATACTGACAGTCTGTTTGCTAAGATGTTTTTAACTCCTAGAAGAAAAATTATTTTCAACTGTAGACTATGAGAGAGTGACCATTGCCATATTCTTATCACTTCCCTACACAGAGGGTACAAGTGAGTGTCCTCTTGTCTGATGGTATAGTACACCACCCTGTTGTTGCCTGTTCATACCAATAGGGAACTTGGAGAGAGATGCTCTTCAAAGAAGAAAAACCCTCATCTCCAGAACATTGCTGTGGAGATCTTAATCCTGGTCTGTCCACAATCCCTGATTCTGGCACAGGCCCAGGGGAGCACCCCCATCTCTTCCCAGAGGCATCTGTCACGAGGATGTGTGGGGGAAAAGTAAAAGGACATCTTGCGGGAAGTGCAGGGGCAAATATGATGAGGATCAAATGCTTTATCTTGATTGTCAGTTGGTCCCAATGCATCCGATGAACCCATTGCAGGATTCCCATATGCAGGCATGCTAATGGAACACTTACACTGGCAGCTTCTGTAAGAGAAAGGAGGTGCAGCATAGCCCTGACAGACAAACAGTGACTCCATAGTGTAAAGCCTACCTGAATTGATTTTATTTATATCTGTATTATGCTTTTACTGTTTTATCCAATTTTATTGTTTTATCTAATTTGTATGTTAAAGCACCTTGGCAATCTGAAAGGCACTCTATAAATAAAGATTATTATTATTTATTATACAAGACAGATATGAGCAATCAGGGCCTCTGCTCCATCCTGGGGCAGGAATGCATTGCCCACTGCAGTGTCCGGTACTACTGCATTATAATGAAGTCACTGGCATATCAGCACACTGACAGTGATGCCGAGGTCCTCGAACAACCGCTGTGTCCAAGACACTAAGTACTGAACCACTTGCTTGGACAGGTCCTGCAGGAGCCAATCATCCAAACAAGGAAAACATAAAGCCATTCCCTCCGGAGGGCTGCTGCCACAACAGCAAAGCATTTGGTAAATACCCACAGTGCTAAGGATAAGCTGAAGGGCAATACTCGGAAGAGATAATGGCAGTCCTCCAGGGTGAATCTGTGGTACTGCCTGTGCCATGTTGTGATGCTGCTATGAAGATAAGCATCCTTCAAATACAGAGCAAAAAAAAAAATGTCTTTTTTTCTACAGAAGGGGGACGAGAACCTAAAGAGATACCATTTAAAACTTCTTTGTATTCAATGAATTTGCTTAGAGTTCTGAGGCCCAATACAAGTCACAAGTCTCCTGTGACTTTTGGGACCAGAACATACTTTGAAAAAAAACCCTGTTCTTTTTTTGGGGAGGAAGAAGCTCTAAAGCTTTTTCTAAAACAGAGACTGCACTTCTTCCCTCAGCAAGGACAGGTGTCCCAGAAGGTAATGAGAATAGGGTGGAGGATGCTCTGGAGGTTTTGAGAACAGTTCCTTTGTATGCCCCAACTCCATTATCTCCAGGATCAAGCTGTCTGAGTTATCTCCCTGCACTTTTGTAGATGAAGGAAGATCCTTCCCTACACCTGCAACCCTGGCAGCAGCCATGGAGAGAGAGAGAGAGAGAGAGAGAGAGAGAGAAAGAAACTGGGAGTCAGAAGGTGCCAGGCCAGCACAGCTGCATAAACCAGAACATCTGTGAGCCATGGAGTCCCTACCTTGGGCAGTGGGTCCAGCTGTGGGACACCTACCTCTGCCACAGTAGGGCTGATGGTAGCAATATCCTCCTCAGTCAGCAGGCTTCAGAAAAGCATCCCTACAATAACACCTATACTGTATATATTCTGGGAAGTCAGGGACTTTACAGACCTTGACTGTCATTTTGGATGATAGGATGTTCTTTAAAGGAAAACTTAGAATATTGAAAAAATATCAGTTGCTGCAAAAGTTCCTGGTTAGGGCTTTCAGCATCAAAGTAGATTTTTCTGTACCTGTTTAACATTTTATTTAATGTCGCAAGACCTGTGCTGTCATGTCGGCTAAGCTGCCCATGGCCATCTCGCACACACCAGGTGGCTTCCAGAAAACAGGCTATGCCAATGAGGACTAACAACTCTACCACTTAAGAAAATTGCTCTAATGCTATAAGCTCTAATTGGGCATTTCTGCAGCAACTGCCACCATTTTTGTACTATACAGAGTTTGGCTTTAAAGCATTATCCACTTCCTGGTCAAACAACTTGGAGTCCATAAAGGGGCTCTGAGCATAGCCTGCTGCACATCAGAAGCAAATCCTGACACTTTGAGCAAGGAGTACCTTTTGATGCAGATACCATAGGCAGCAAATCCTGCAGTAGCATCAAAAGCATCATATGCTGACCTTAGCAAATGTTCATCAGTATCAAGGACAGCCTTCAGTAATTCTGTTTTGGCAGTGATAGGAGGCACTATCTGTGCTGTAGCCATGGCCTACTTCCAGAGGTTATTTTGCTACTTGATCACATATGCCTTCTAGTTTGTAATATGAAGGTCCATCTTTTTGCCCATCACATCAAATTTTCTGTACTCGGTCACAAGACGCAGGTTGCTTCTCACTCTTGAGGCCCTACAGTGATCTTGGGCAGCCATGATAACCATAGTCAATTTCTAGCTGAGAAGTGTAAAAGGGCTTGACAGATGGAGCATTATGCACTACTGTCTGTTAGCCTTTTTTGGGACTGCTGGCAGAGTGCTAGGTCTGTGCCAGGCAGCAAATGCATCATCTTCAAATGCAGGGTAAAGAGGGGCACAATAGTGAGAGTAGCCAACACCTTCAAGAACTCCATTACAATTCTTTTGCTGGAGTATTTATTTCTTCACTCTCAAATTCCATCATATCCTGTATTTTTTTTTAAAGCCTGGAAGAAGGAATCCTCTGTACATCTGGGGATTATACACCAAAGTTCTTACTATTTGTAAATAAGGTTGAACTGGAAGGGAAACCTCCATCATAGGGTTCTTCACCCCACATTCACCTTCCAAATCCTATGTCTAAGAGGACAGGATTTATTGCACCCTGTCTTGAATGATGACAAGGGCAATCAATAGAGTTGGAGGAGGTACTGCTGCTGCAACAGGTATACTTTTTTGTTTCATTGACTGTGCCAATAGGGAAGGTCCTGTTGACGTAACTGACACCTCTGCTTGCAGCGATGGAAAAAGGCATGTTAACATCTTTGAAAATGATGCCAGCATAACCTGTGAGTTGACAAAGTCAGGCATAGGGGTCACAACTACAGATGTCATAGAGAAGGAACCCATCAACAACAGCTGTACACTGTCCATAGAAGGTACAGCAGTGCCAGGCCCAGACCTTTGTGTCTCAATGAGGGTCTGGGGAGAGGGGCTGTGATCGAAGCCTATGGAGCGGACACCAATGAGGACTTACCCTCCTTCAAGGGAGACCTTGATGTCACCAATGAAGCATGTTTCTCCCTAAGCTTATGGTGAATGGAACAGGAGGAGTGCCTCAATGATGATTTATCCTTTTCTTTGTGTAATGCCCCCCCAAACTAGGGGCTTTCCTTACTTGCCCTTTTCTCCAGTTTGCCACCCAACTGCCTACAGGTCCCCTGAATTTCCCAGAGTTGTTCATCACCTGGACCAGTTCCAAAGAGTTTGCCCAGATCCTGAGAGCCAACCCTACAATTAGTTCCAGTTCAGATTGGGCTCAGGGGAGCTGTTCATGGCTGCTGCCATTTCTAGCACTCCGGTGCTAAGCAGCAATGACATATGCGCAAAATGCGCTTTTGATTTTTACCAACCACCAGTACTGTGATCCAACAGGAGGTAGTTCAGCGGTCCCAGTGTCCGTCCTCATCTTAATGCGGACCAGTGACCAAAGCAAGGGCCAAGAAAGCTCTCTATCTTTATAAATAAGGAGTGCTGTGCGTACTGTACATTTCCTGCTCATGACTATTAATGAGGCAAGCATTAATATTCATGAGTTAGCCTGTCCTAGCACAAAGGGAGCAGTTAAAATATTGGCACTAGCAACATGCAAATAAGCAAGAAATAAAGACACAATGAGGTATGGGTTATGGCCCGATAAGAGCATACCCCAAGTGCACTGTGAGGCACAAGGTGCTTGCACAGAGTGCCTTTAGCACCTGGCATGTGATCTTATCAGGCCATAACTCACACCTTGGAGTGTCTTACTGTGCTTATAAAATGGGCCCCAGCCCAGTAAACAAGTTAATTAAAAAAATGCACATAGAAAAATAGTAAAAAAATGTGATCATGCAAGTAAAAAGTAAAAAATAAATAAAAACAGTCCTTATTGTGTTGGAATGGGGTTCTTTCATTGAAAGTCACTCGATGGCAGTGGTGCCTGCATGTCTCCAGTCATCACACAGCCACCCACACAAACACTTGAAACCATGTTTTTTTTTTCTTTTGTTCTTGTTTATTTAATATTTGTTTGCCCACTCAGTTCGAGTTACAGCAGGCAGGAGCCAGGGTCAAGGAACAAGCGTGTCTCATATCAGGCGGCAATGTTTTTACTATGAAGTTTCTTGCCCCCACTCCCCCAAACATACAGAAAGGATTTCTTTTGTGTTATTTTTTATTTATTTATTTTGTTTTGTCTTCATCCGTCAGGTTTTTCGGTTTCATTTGGGATGGCTTTAGGGGGAGGAAGCATGTCCCTCAGGGCCTGCAGTAGATGGTCATTTCCTGCTTCACCGTTGTCAACCATAACACTGACTGAGTATAAATTAAAGTAACTAGTTATGGTTTTGCGATAACAGTAATGGGATGCAGTTTAACACTGGAACCAGCTCATATTTAAGGAGAGGATGTGGGGCATGGAAATAGAGTACGGAGATAGCAAAAGTGCTCATTGTGCTTTCTGTGGAGTTTTCAGCAGTGGCAGCTGGCAGTGCATGGAGGAAGAGGGCAGCCATTGAGTAAAACAAAAACAAACAAAAAATACAATATTTAAAACATTTTAAAGTTTGGGGTTGTGCAGGAAGGGAGCCTTGGTCACAGGCAGTGGCATATCTGTGGTTTCTGCTGGTGCCACCACTCTCCCGATTCAGCTGTTTTGCTTTCCTAGGATGCAAGCTGAAGAGCTGCTGTGGGAGAGTCATGGCATGCATTGATTTCTTGGTGTGCTATGTTTGAGTTGGCAAAATTAGTGTGGGTTGGAGGGTTATGTTTGGATAAGGACATGGCTGGAAAAGGCTTTCAGCCAATCAACATTCAAGAAATGTTGTGCCCATTTTATAAATATAAATAAATGTGTATGAGTGAGAGGGCACAAAGGCAGGCTATTAACTGAGGGAGCTGTATAACTAAATAATTATAGCTCTGGCTGCACCAGACTACTATTACTAGGACTCTCAAAACTGCCTGTCTGCTGCCTGGAGACTGCATATTTTGGCAGCAGTGACAGGCTAGAGACTGAATCAAAGTGTTTAAAATGGGCAGCGACTAAGAGGGCACAGTTATGACTACAAAACAGTGGGGCAGTGGTGAATACATATTTTCCTAGCTACACCAGAACTTTAGAGTTGGGACTGTGTTAAATGGTCTTGGGACTGTAAACACTAGCAGCCATGTTTGTGCAGCAGCAGTCAATTGGAAAGTCAGGTTTTCAAGTAAAAATGTTGGGACAGTGCAAGAGACACTTGGGACTTTGTCAAGTGCTTGTAGGGGAGAAGCAGGGACCCATTTCAAACAGCAAAACACGGAGCCTACTGAGCATCAAGTGAGGCTTATGAATATTCATTATTGAGATTGACAAGTGGATTTAGCCAGTGGCACTTGGACAGCTAAGCGGCCTCAGCCAATCAGAAGACCCAGAAGGATTCCATAGAACACAGGGATTTATAGCCTCAAGCTGAGCTCACTTCGAGCAGGAGCCTTCCACAGGGAGGGGGGCTCAGGCCTCCAGCTAGACAACATGGGCCTAGCATGTTTAGTAAAAGCCCCTCCACATGGAAGGGGGGGGCTTCTGCCTCTGCCTTGCCAGAGAAAATAAGTGTCTGCCAGTAACAAAAGTCGTTAGCCTGGGGATTGCCAGAGATTGTCCTCCAGGGCTAGCAGTTCCTTGCCATGTTACAAAAACATGAGAAAAAAGCCAGCATCCACCTGCAGTTGTGAGAGGGCTGCAAGAAATGCTTCTGCCTCAGCAGCAAGAGTGCTGAAAAATGCCTGAAACTTCCTGAAAAGGAAATGTCTGCTACATTTGTCAGAGTAAGTAAACTTCTACTTTATAAACAAGCTAGAGAGAAAGCCGTTGTGGGCCAGAAAACTCAGCCAACCTAAGTTAAGATGGTCTGTCTGCACCTTGCATTTAACCAAAGCAAAAGATTGGGTGGGTAAGTGACCAGAAAAGGGTCCAGTGATTTGTAAAATGCTGTTTTGTGACTGTGTGAAGTGCTACAAGACTGGAAGGGGAGTTCCCTAAACAAATGGAGCTTTTCCTAACAGTGTCTGGGATGCCAAAAGGTATCAAAACATCAAAATTGGAGCTGCTAACACCTGCAAAGCCACAAGGGACGGTGAATTCATGCTATGAGCCTGATAAAGCTACAGAGATCAGTTTTGCTAACAGGTAAAGTGTTCCACGTTGAGAGGATACACAGTGTCAGTTTTGCCAACAAGTAAAGTCTGCTAAAGGGTAGGGAGCCATGCCTCAATCTCTGTCTAGTTCAAATGGTCTCAGGTGGTAGGGAGCCAAGTCTCAATCTCTGTCTAGTATTGTGTGAAAGATGTAGCTAAGCTACTACCTTATCTTGAATCGACTGTGAAGATCTGGGTCACCATAACCTTAGGGGAAAAGGCACCCATCAGCTGAAAGCTGTGTCTGCAACTTTAAAAGGACAATGGTGGCCATGCTGGCACATGATCAGATCTATTGCGACTACCTTAATGCAACTACTAAATGTATAAATGTGCCATTTTATAAATGTGCTAAATGCAACCAGTTAGACTGGCTTGGGAGACAGCCAGGTAGTTATGCCACCTAGGGTACTGCCATATGTTCTTCACCCTGAGGGGCATAGCCTAGATGTGAGGGTTTGAAGCGTGCCACCCTGGTCCCAGCCTGGCCTGACCAGAAGGTGATTTCAGCCTACCTTTGGGCACTACAACAGAAGCTAGAGAAGTTGTCCACCTGCAAAAGCTGCAAGATCCTGTGGTCAGAAGAGGATCCCTGTCTGTAAGCCTTTGCCCAACATCTCAGCATCCAGAGTAAGACCCTGTTTGCTGCAATCACTCATGTCTACCTTATATAGCCTAATTTTGACCCTGCCTATGACGACTACCAAACCGTGAGTACACAGGGTCCATGCCCTTTTCAAATCTGGAGGGACTTGTAAATAGGTAATGTTACCAAGTCAAGTTCAGCAGCTAGAGTAAAGCTTTGCCAAATCAGTCAGCTTTAAGTTATGTAATTTACATTTAGAAATGTTTCTCTGAATTAAAAGTAAAGTTAATCTGCTTATTTTCTACAAGGGTGCCAGTTCAGCTGGCCATCACAGCTGCATTGTATAACAGGCCTGCACCCTTAAGAACTTAAAGTACTGGGTACCCAGATATAGGTATAAGAATTGCTGGGGTTTAATGCATTCTGGAAACTGGTACCAGTGTGGGTGGGGCATTCGTTATCTAAAAGGTCTAATGCAGTTAGCTAGACGGCCAGATCATATATGCTCACTACCTCAGAGGCTGGTACATGCCATTGTGATTAAAAGCTAAATGCCAAATGATTATATTGATTCCAATCAAAACCAATCAAACCAACTGTAAATAGCTTGCCTCTCCTTCCAAGTTCCCCTTCCTAACCCTCGCTCCATGTAAATAAATTGTTGTTACTACTTTTGCATAATTTTGGTGCGTGAGCATAATATCAGAGAGAGTCAACAATTACAAAGTGTGTGAAATGTGGGGAATTGTTTATTGGGTCATGTTTGGGGTGGCACCATGGTATTGTAGGTGGGTACAGCATCCCAGAAGGTTGTACCAGGTGTAACCCCTAGGTGGCGCTATCCCAAGGGCTATTACCCCTGCCTGCTTGGCTAGTAGAAGGTTAAGTGGCCCGAGTTCTGAAACAGGTGCCTCCACCCTGAGATCAGGGTTGGTAGTGGTCAAGCTAACCTGGGCACAGCCCTCATGGACACTGTAACTCCCCCCCCTTTCCCCGCTAGTGGCCTGAACACTGTACAATAATCACTTTCACAATATCCTGGTACACCACACAAGTACGCACACTGTTTGCACTTACCACCAGGGCTGCTTCCTCTGGCTCAACCGTGGGGACCCCCTGTAAAACAAGGTTATGCACAGCAAATAGCAACAGTACAGTACTTTCAGCACCAACTGGAATCACAGTCAGATTAGATGCAGAAAAAGTTAGAACTGATTTAATCAGGGGACTTGAACAAGGGAGGGGCAAAATCAGGTTAATTAGCTTAAAGGTTATATCACTCAAGCAGTCATGCATGCGCTTTGAGTCCCCCCACACAGTCCACCTCTGGATACCCAGGTGGAAAAGAGATGGGCTAGCCAGGACCGTTGCCCGGGGTTGCAGTTGGCTGGGGCCCTGTGATGAAAACACAACATGCACAGTACACAATATTTGTAATCTGGAGCCAGAGGACTCAGTTCGTAAAGGAAATGAAACAACAAGACAAACAGATGACACACTCAGAATAAGCAGTTGTTGCAGGGAGCTACCCTGGTATTTACTTACTATACCCAAGACTGGACACAGACTGGACAAAAATCGAGACTGCAGGTGGTTGATCTGGAATGCCAGGAGAAGCAGGGGCCCACATGAGTTGCAGAGGCATCATTCTTGTTCAAGCGTGGAGCAGGGGGCTGATCCCCAGGCAGGTCTCTCGTCGATGGCTTCTCTGTGCAGTGGATAGTCTAGCTGGGCCAGTCTGGCGAGGCCCAGACCGCATGGAGACAAATTCAGAAGCAGTCTGTTTTGGGCTGGATACAGCTTCCAGCAAACAGAACACAGTTCACACAGTGGGGGACTAACTCACGACCCACTAGTAGCTCACAGCACATTTACATGAAAGGGAATTCTACTGCACCAGGCAAGCGCTCCCCGGTCACAGCCATGAAGTCTCTGCACACACCGGAGCTAGGGATAGCTGGAACTCCTGACAGGCCAATCACATTCAACAAAATCTTCAGTCTTCTTCAGGTTGAGCCTGGCCCACTTCAGTAACTTACTTTAGTCACACAAACTTGGATTTAGTCCAAAATAATTCTCTTCTCTCCGTCTCAGGAGCAGCACACAGACATGCAGGCCAAAAACGTAGCCTTTTCAGAGTTCTCCCATGTGAATCTACTCAGGATTGCTGCTCAGAATCACTTCAGCTCCTTCTTGTTCAGTTTCCAGCTTAGATCTAACTGAAAACTGCAAGCAACCTGGGACTTCCCCAAGATCCAAAAGATTTGGTTGGCTGATTTGGCTGTCAGTCAAAGCAAGAGCTCCCACTTCAGTTGCAAAAAAGGTGCAAAAAGTTCAAACTACAGTTCCTACAGATTTTGAATTCAGACAGCTCCTGTAGTCCGGCTACATTTTAGGTCCCACCAGTACTGATTGGTCCAATTTGCAGTCCAGGACCAAGATAATGGAGACAAACAAAACAGTCCATGCTACAAAGAAAGGTTAGACAAACTACATTATCATTATCACTCTAAATGATTTTCAGTAAATAGTTACATCTTTCAAAAGAGCTCCCTCTCAGATTACTTAAGCTGCAATCAGGCAGCTCTTAAAGAGACAGTACACAGAGGCTATACAGGCTCTGGTAATCACATTTAAACTGTTAAAACACAGGACACCAGCCTGGCAGTGAGCATTTAGGCAAGCTCAAGGAAGACTTTTTGGGAACCCCCATTTGTAGGGGGGTTACACAGGTATCAATCTAGCCCCCGTTAAAGGTATACTCTCATTTCATTTTTATTAAATAGGTTAGACCATTGAGTAAAACTCATTTAAAATGGTGACTCGTAATACTTTGGGTGGAGGCACAGTGCATTTATGTTATCTTGGGAAAGAACGAGTTTTAAAGTAAAGTTAGAACCCAGGCCTCTCAACCTTGGTCTGGCCAGCAAGGCACTGGTAGTGTAGCCCGTCAGATACCCAGTACCAGGGTTACATTTGGATTTCTCCATTGTCCTCTCTGATCTTGGCGGTGATGTAAAAACAGCAACCGCCAGGTGCTTCCTTACCCAGAGTGGCCGGTCGCAAAAGAGACATGGACTTGCAGGGTATTAAATAGCTGGTATAGCATAGCAAAATGCTATGCATATCAGAGCGTAAAGCTAACTATTTTCTGAATTGCTAGTACTGGACTGCTAAACATTTTTTATGTTTTTATTTGGTGTTACACAATCAAAACACATTCAAAATAAAGCACTGATCTTTTTTGCTAATCAGTCTGTGCCACATGCTATGTATTATTCCAGTTGATTAGCGTGTTTGCGCGCAAAACTGCTAATCAATATTTTTGGCTTATTTAATACCCTGGACTTTGATTCCGTGGCATTCACCTGAGCCTTCACTGCTTTTACGGAAATAAGTCTCTAATGCCTTCTTTTGGCATCTTCTTGTGGCCCGATTAAATACCTGGCAGATCAGATCTAGCAGGCCCTCACTTTGTGGGATAGGCCCAGGTCACACACACACACACACACACACACCTGTAAGTGTTGTCCTTGTAGATCTTGTAACTGCAGGTACAAAATTGGAACAAAGGTTCTTTTGAAGGCAGCACATAAGGACGTCAACTGAAAAACTTAAGTTAGAAAAACAAAACATAAATGGTGTTGTAACAAAGCAACATTACTGTTCCTCTGCAGGTCTGATGAGCACACTGACAGCAAAAGAAAAAAAACTAAGGAGTGAGGGGGCCGCCCATGTTTTATAGACACTGACGTTGCACACGTCAGCATGGGTAGATCCCAGCTAGGCAAAAGTTTCCAGAAGCTCCTAACACCAACGGCTTAGTTCTAAATGTGCCTCCCTATGAAAGAAATATCTTTTTTTTTTTTTTTCCTTCTTTATTTTTCTTCTCAGGACATTACATCACTAACATATACTCATAGGATACACAGTTAACATAAATCATAAATCAAATCAATCCGGTTATGCTGCATATAATCAAAAGCTATATGTTACATCGCAGGGATAACTATCTGCATACAAGCACTTGAATTACATTTTATAAGATCTCATTGTCTTGAGGCATCAGAGGAAACAAAAATTGGACCTTAATGGGAGGGATGGCGGACCCACATAGATCAATTTCCCTGAACACAATGGCCCTAACAGTATTCATTTGTTTATAAACTAAGGCCCAGATTTTCAGAGGGGTTACACCAGCGCAATCCCGGTAATGTGTTCCGGGACAATATTCAACAATGTGCCCGGTGCAATGCTAATGTATGCAGTAACTGAAGGGGCGTACACGCAAATCATGTACATCCTTATATACAGTATGGGATGTGCGGTGCATCTGCTACAGCCCCTTGATGTGCAGCATACCAGGGCACAAAGTTGAGCCCGAAAAAACAGCTCAAATACTGGCCACCCACAGGCGTGTTGCTGTATTGTAGTGCACAACACAGAAGCATCCAGCCGTGGGTGGCTACCCTCCCCAGAACACCATGTACAAACACCCAAATATATCTCTGGTGGTTCAGTGGTACTCCTCTCCCATACTGTACCGATCTCGGTGAAAATACATAACCCTGGTGGTCCAGTGGCTCCCCCCTCCCCGCCCATAACCCCAATCATTGTATAATAACCATGTGAAACACCCTGGTGGTCTAGTGGTAGAACTCTTCCCTCTCATACCTCTGATCTCCTTATAATAAAATAATAATAATATGGATTTCCCTGGTGGTCCAGTGGTCCCCCCCCACCGAAACTCAGACTGCAGCAAAATATAACATTCCATTCCCTGGTAATGCAGTGGCACCCCTACCCACCCTCCCACACAGGACCCTGCCCACCCTGCAAACCACCCCTCCCCCATTATCGGTGGACAACTGCAACCTGCCCGCATACCCAGCTGCCAGCCAAATGACAGCCTACAGTATAAGCTGTAAACCCATTGGTCCACACTGTGTACCAATGAACCTGCAGGGCACCATATACTAGACAGTCACAAATATGTGAATGAGACCTCACTCACATATTTGTGACCGTCTAGTACAGTATGCCCTGCAAGCCCACTGGTACACAGTGTGGACCAACAGGCTTACAGCTCATACTGTAAGCTGTCATTTGGCAGGCAGCCAGGTGATATGTCAAAGGATACAGTTGCCCGCAGATGACGGGGGGCAGGTGGCAGAGAGGGAGTGCCACTAGACTACTAGGGAATGGGGTGTTACATTTTACTGCAATCTGGTTACAGACGATGGGGGGGATCACTGGACTACCAGGGAAATCCAGATTATTATTATTATTATTATTATTATTATTATAAGATGATTGGAGGTATGAGGGAGCTACCACTAGACCACCAGGGTGTTTCACAAGGTTATTATAAAGTGATTAGGGTTACAGGTGGGGAGAGGGGAGCCACTGGACCACCACAGT
This sequence comes from Neoceratodus forsteri, assembly GCA_016271365.2. Taxonomy (NCBI): domain Eukaryota; kingdom Metazoa; phylum Chordata; order Ceratodontiformes; family Ceratodontidae; genus Neoceratodus; species Neoceratodus forsteri. Next base: position 1,000,103,235 of record CM028133.1, read on the forward strand.
TATGTATTTTACTTTTTCACCGTGATTGGCAGTACAGAACGGAAGGGGGTACCACTGGACCCCCCCCTGTCGGTACTACATGCTGTGCAGGCTGCCAGGCGCATTTCACTGGCCTGCCCTGCTCAGTGCATGCAAATGGGGCCATAATGACTTGCAAATGGCCCTGTTTGCATATCCAGGTCTGAATATCTGGGACTTACACCCAGCACAGCTACAGTTTCGCTGGAGCATTCCCAGCCCTAACTGTATGGGGGATGTGCTGGTGCATTGTATATGTGCCCTGCACATTCTGTGCTATATACTGCCAGGTTGTTGTATACTGTTTAGCTCTGTTCTCTTCTGCTTGTACTCTCTCGGGTCGTGCCTGAATATAGGTAATACTCTTGTCTAGTGTACTTAACCAGTAAACTAAAACCAAATAAATAAATATTCAGAGGTGATGCGCCATGGCACATCTTTGAATATCTCCCTGTCTTGCAATGGCGCACCTCGGTTGTGCTGCACCACCACTTGCGCCAGTGCCGGGCACAGTCTAAATATTGGGGCCCTAGTGTCTTAGTAAGATTCCCTGCACCACTTTGCCTATCCCCTATAGCGAGCAGCTCAGAGAGGAAAGGACATCACCCATGGTCTCCAGCAGAGATCAAATTATGTAGTGGATCCCTTACCACCTGCTATCAGTCACTCTAAATAATACAAATCATTTGTGATTGCGTGCCATGATTCAAGTGTAGGGGGTTGGGTTTTCGCCACTGGCAGGTAAATGCCTTTTTAGCTGTTAACAGATAGGTGTATACCATGTCTCGGGGGGGGGGGGTTGGAATTTAATGCCCTCTGTTGGTATAGATATCAATATCAATTCTGGAGATAAGATCAGGGATTGGTTAACCAAGGTTTGAAGGGCTTCAGATATTTGAAGCCAGTACAAGGTTAATGCCAGGCAGGACCAAAATATGTGTACATGGTTGGTCATTAATTTGCCACATCCTCTCCAAAATTGTCCATATTGTAATGGAAGGTATCTGATCAAGGAACCCGGGACATTAAAGAATCTAGTTCAGCATTTCCAGGCATATTCTTTCCAATATCCAGCCTGGGATACCTTTATTGAGAAGACTAAACTTCAACCACTCAGTATATGTGATATCTGTTCCGAGCTCCACATTCCATGCCCTCAATTTAATCAGTGTCAGTGGCTCAGCAGGTAGCACACTCGCCTCTGAGGCCAGGAGATCAGATGACTGTGGGTTCTATCCCCACACCAGGCACTTGGGTTAATATCCCAATACTGACACTGTAGTGCAGCATGAGGGGGTGCTGCACTCCTGAGGGGCCGTCTTTCGGATGAGACGTTAAACCGAGGTCCCATCTGCCTATTCTGGTGGTAGTTCAGGTGGACGTTAAAGATCCCATGGTACTTCTCGAAAAGAGTAGGGGAAGTTTCCCCAGTGCCCTGGCCAAATTTCCCCTCTTTCAGAAAAAAAATATCACCAACAGCTTAATCTGGTTCAAGGTCAGTTGGCATTCATCTGTATCCCCTTCCCCCAGATTGTGCCTGAAAATAGGCAGAATGTATCTAGTGCACTTACCCGGTCAACAAAAAATAAATTAAATAAATAAATATTGATTCAGTAGTTTCTCGAGACTTCTCTCCTATCACTCTATAAGCTTGTCCCACCAAATGCTATATTTGGCGACTCCTTATAGAGTTACCCAATAGTTCAAAAAGTAACGGCATTTTCTTTGCAAGATGGCAAAAATCTGGGGCCTTGTCTAACAAGGAAAATCGAACTTGAAGGTACCGAAAGTAGTTACTCCTTTGTAAGGGGAATTCAGCTTATAATTGAGAAAATGAAACCACCCAGTCTAAGTTGAGAAACTGGAATATATATGACAAGCCAAATCTGTGCCACCTCACATAAGCCTGGCCTAATTTAGCTGGTAGGAAATACTCATCGGAAAAGAGAAGACGTAAGAAATAGAACATGGCAGTTAACTGGGGAATCTGTCTAATTTTACCCCAGACTCTGTCTCTAGGTAGTTAAAGTAAGGATCACCGTATATGGGGTTTTCATCCTGCCTATATAAATCTTGAAAACTTCTTGTTCCAAAAGTTGAAATAGGAGGAGGAGGAAGGTATTACTGGAGTGTTTGGAAAAAAATATAGAAGCCTTGGGAATATAATAATTCATGATGTTTCTTTCCGTGTCAGATACAGCAATCGGAGAGTTGTCCAATTATTCATATCTTGTTCTAGCGCTTTTGTTAATGGTTCATAATTTACCAATTCTAGCAAGGATAAGTTCCTAGGTAGTTTTACCCCGAGATATTTTAATGTAATACAATTCCATTGAAGAGGAATTTGGATTGCTATTGTCTTCAACAGGCCGCCAGGCTGGGCATGCTGCTGCTCCTTTTTGGGAGTTTTTAGTTTTAGTTTATTTGTGTCTTTTACTTTTCATACCCTTTTTATTCTTGTTTTTTTGAGTTTTTGCTACTTAACGATAGCTTATTGGTGCGGAGCTTCGTTCATATACTAGGGACTTGTGAAGAGAAGTCGGATTAACTTTTGTGCCGTTTATTCCACCACCTGTTATTGTTGATGGGCCTGAGGAAGTTCTGCAGAACGCAAAGATTCCATGTTTGTTGTGCTCCTCGCTCCCTGCACAGGAAGAACTCTGCTGGTGTATGGAGGGCGAGGGGCTGTGGAGAGACTTTAGAGAGGCTTCAGTGGAGCCGTGCATGTGGAAGGGAGACAGGACATCCTCCTGGATTCTGAACTGGGATCTATAGGAGATTGCAGTGGTTTTTGTTGATCGTCATTTAAACTTTGGTGGTGAGGCGACTGAGATTGGCACGGAACCCCTGAGTAGAATTTGGCTGTTGGCGTTTGGTGACTGGGAGAGGCCAGATTCGGTGGGTGTTTTTCTCTGGATTTGCTGCCAAACAGGGGGCTGGAGTATTCACCTAGCCGGAGCTGGCTGGGGTATTACGGTCCCCTGGACCCACAGAAACGGCTGCAATTGCGGCCTTTCTTAGGCTCCTTTGTTGGGGCTGCAATATTTTCCGTGGGCTACACCTGGCTGGGAGTAAAGGGGCCTAAAATGCCGGTGAGATCCTGCTAGCACAATGTGATTGAAACGCGGATTGTTCCCTTGTTCCTTTGGACTTAATGGATTTTTGACTCTCCGCTGGAATTTTGGATACTATGATCTCTGGGCCTTTATTGTGTAGACCACTGATACCCCCCTCTCTGGATTAAAACATTTCTTTTTTGGGTGATCGGGTGGTGAGAGGACACTGTGTTCATATATTTTGTTTATCTATGTTGAAGTTTTATGTTTTAATTTACAGTTTATGACTCTCTCTGGTAGTGAAGTGCCAAAATTATCCTATCTCTCTGGTTGTGAGAGGACTGGGGGGATCCTACAATTTTAAACAGTATTCTGTATGTTATTTATGATTTAAAATTTCTGATCATAATTGTTTGGCAGTGAGTGCCAATTTACCTTCTTTCCTGGTTGTCAGAGGACTGGGGAAATCACACTTTGTATTTGTGCTGTTTATTTTTGTTTGGGTTGGTGAGACAACCTAAACTATATTTTATTTTGTTTGTCGCTTATGTATGTGGGGAGGGATTACAGCTGTCTTTAGACTCAAGTTCAGATTTGATTTTAGTTACAGTAATTGGGATCTGGGCGGTGTTTTAAATTGTTTTATATTGGGGTATGTGTAATATTATTTTGGGGGTTTGTTTATTGTATTTATTATTTAGTGGTATAGCTGCAGCATGTGCTGGTTCTCAACCCCCACAGTTGTGCACTACTCATCCTCTTCCCTTCATGCCCTTCACCCTTTTCATCTTCCCCATCTCCAGTTTGAGACCTACCAGTGCTGTACAGCGCTGGGCATTATGCGTAGGAGAGGGAGAAGGGCGAGGGGTTATGAACAGAGGAGGATGGACGAGGGGGGTCACTGTATTGGGGTAGTTGGGTCTAGAAGGTCCCCTGGGGTGGGATGGAACCCAGATTGTGGTTTTCCATGTCTGGTGCCCATGCCCAAGGGCACTACTGAATATGGTAGGCAGGTGGCCCACGAGGTTTGTCCAACTTGGGCTGTGTTGTGTAATGCCAGGTCCATTAAAAATTAGACTGCAATTATTGCTTATCTTGTTGGTACGGTGGACCTGACTTGCATCACCAAACCTGGTTGGATGATAATTCTGGCCCCATCTTGGAGGCTATGACTCCAGCAGAGTACTCAGTGATACACTACCCGAGACTGGATCGCGGGTGGGGGGTTGCGGTCTGTTTTAAGACTGAACAGGGCCTCATGGAGATACTAGTTGGGGAGGTTGAGTCTTTTGAGTGTACAGTAGTAGCAGGTGTAGGCTTTCGAATCACTCTCATCTACCGTCCACCCGGTGATGAGAAGCGATTCCTTCAGAAAGTGGCGGACTTCGTCATCGACATGGCGTTTGAATCACCCAGATTGATGGTTCTGGGCAATTTCACCGCCTGGGTCGACGACGAACTCTCGCAATTTGGTCAACACTTCCTCCAGTAAATGACATCTCTGGGCCTTACACAGATGGTTTCCACTGCTACACATAAATTTGGACACTCTTTGGACCCAATCTTCCTTCTCGGGATCAAAACATCCGATGTGGGGGTGGAACCTGTCGGGTGGTCAGATCTTTACACCATGAGGTTTAGTTTTTGTACCCCCTCTAGAAGGGCTTTCCCTGTGGAGATGGTTAGGTACCACCCTTTATGGGATATAAATTCCCAAGGCCTTGCGGCGGTACTCGACCTCTCGTCCCCCGCATTGGCAAGCAATGATCCAGAGACTCTCGTGTCAGCCTATAATACAGCTGTTACAGGGGCTCTGGATTTTATTGCTCCAGTCCGTGTTCGCTCCATCTCCCTTCGCCCAAGTCCCCTTAGTTTGATGGGACATTGAGGGAGATGCAGAGACAGGGGCGAAGGTTAGAACGTTGCTGGCGAAAGTCTGCTCTTGATGCTGACCACCTTAGATTGATGGACCATTATTTGGTCCATCAATCTGCAATCACCCATATGAAGACAGAATTCCTGCCCAGGGAGATTACGGTTGCTCGGAATCAACCAGCTCAGCTATTTTGAACTGTAGGCAGACTGTACAACCCAGCCTGCCTGCAAGTTCGGAAATCTTGTTTGCAGTTACAGTGCGATGAGTTTGCTCGATTCTTTGCAAATAAGGTGGCCGACATCAGGGCGGATCTGCAGCCAGCACATTCTGGGGGGTTGCTGTGGATTGGTGTGAGATCACTATGCCCCAATTTTCCTGGAGTTCCATCAGTCAACCGGAGTTCATGGCTGTCATGAGGATTATCCAGAGTGTGTGCCCTATGTGCTGAAGTTTGGACCCTGGACCAACCTCCCTAATTTTGGGTTGTAGTAATATCATCAGTCCAGTCCTTATGCGGATAGTCTGGTGCTCCTTGGAACTGGGAGAGTTTCCTAGCTCCCTGAAAGAGGCGGTGGTGATACCACTCTTGAAGAAAGCTACCTTTGACCCAGACTGTTTCACAAACTACAGACCTATCTCTAACCTTCCCTTTGTTGGGAAAGTGATTGAGAAAGTAGTGGCAGCTCAACTGGGGGACCATTTGACCATCCACAACATCTGTGAACCCCTCCAGTCCGGTTTTCGTAAAAGACACAGTACTGAGACAGCGCTGGTTCACATGCTCAATGATCTCCTGATGGCAAGAGATCGGAAGAGCAGATCCATCTTGGTTCTTCTTGATCTTTCTTCAGCTTTTAACACCATGGATCATGTGGTGTTGATAGAACGCCTGAGGCACATATGTGGAATATTGGGAGCCGTCTTAAGATGGTTCATTTCATTCCTCATGGGGAGATCACAAAGAATTGTGTCCGGGGTTTTTTCCTCGGATCCAATGGCTTTGTTGTGTGGGTTGCCTCAGGGTTCAGTACTGTCACCCATGTTATTTGTGGTGTATATGCTACCCATAGGAGACACTGTAAGAAGGTATGGGCTGAGGTTTCACTGTTACACAGATGATACCCAGATATATCTTTCTTTTGCTCCCAATCAGGATGGAGCTCTCTCGATCTTTAACAGCTGTCTAAAAGAAATCCAGGAGTAGATGGATTCTAGCTGTCTGAAGCTGAACTCTGAAAAAAACAGAGGTACTGGTAGTGGACCTGGAATTGACAGATTGGGGGGTTTGTCAGGTGTTGGTCTTCGGAATTTTTCTTGGTGGCGTCTCTCTCCCGACCTCCGAATGGGTGCGTAACCTGGGGGTGGTTCTTGACAGAATGACACTGCAGTCACAGGTGTCGGCTGTCGTCAAGACTTCCTTTTACCATCTTAGGAACATCGCCAGGGTTAGGCATCTAGTTCCGTCTGACGACATTCCAACTTTGGTCCATGCCTTTGTGTCCTCGTGCCTGGACTACTGCAACTCCCTTTATCTAGGGCTTTCAGGGGTTGAAATCCATCACCTGCAGCTAGTGCAGAACACAGCAGCCTGGCTTTTGATGGGCTTGAGTAGATCCTGTCATATTACTCCGGTGCTGCGCGAACTTCACTGGCTGCTAACACAGTGGTGGATCACCTTTAAAGTCGGCTTGCTGACTTTTAAAGCCCTACATGGTCAGGGTCCGGTATATCTGAAAGAACTTCTGGTACCCTACTGCCCTGATCGATCGCTCCGCTCAGCTGACGAGGGGTTGTTAGAGATTCCGAGGGTGAATTTGAAGTAATCAGGTTGTAGAACTGTCGCGTATGCAGCCACCACCATTTGGAATTCTCTACCTCGCCGGTTACGGGAGTGTGCAACTGTGTTGGAGTTTAAACAGGGTTTAAAAACCTACCTGTGGAAAAAAGCTTTTATAGTTAACTGAAATGAGGAACTGCTGTACTGGTATCTAATTTTAACTGTGTTAATTTGTCATTTGGTGTTATATGACTTGTTTTTTATATTGTTAGGTGCCTTGGCAATGAATAGGCGTCATACAAATAAATGTATTATTATTATATAAAATATCCCTGTTTCCACAGTGTAGTGTCCATCCCCCCCCTTAGTGTCCGATCTCCCATGCCAGATGTTACAATAAATTTTCATAGTGTAATGGGGTCCCACTCCAGTCCCCAACCTACCTCCCAAGATGTTACAAACATTTTCCACAATGTAATAGCCCCTCTTGGTCACCGATCAATGTCCCCAAATACAACAAAAATTCCCTGGTAGTCTAGGGTCCCTCCCCCAACCCCATTCAGTTTGACCCACCACCCTGCTCCCTCCATCCCAATCGCTGATCGGCAACTAGCACATCCCTCCTCACGCTACCATGGCTGGCCACTGAGTTAGCCCTCCTGAAGCGTGTGCTGTATAGTATGCACTCTAGGAGGGCTCAGTCGGCAGTCAGTCATGGTGGTGTGAAAAGGGCTGTGCTGGTTGTCAGTCAGTGACTGGGAGTGGAGTGGTGGGCCACACTAAACGGGGTGGGGGAAGGGACCCTAGATTACCAGGGAATTTTTTTTTTGTTCACATTATGGGATGGTGATCTGATAGGGAAGGGACTGCTACACTTCGAAAAATTTTTGTTGTAACATTTCAGGTGTGAGATTGAGGACTGGGGTGGAACCCCCTACACTATGGAAAATTATTGTAATATCTGGGGTGGGAGATCGGGGATGGGGCTGGGACACTACACTACGGAAATCTTGATATTACATCTGGGTCAGAGAGCAGGGAAGGGCACCATACTACTACTAGGGACTGTGGCTGCATGGAGCTTGGGCTGGTTAGGGAAGCACGCAATGCCACACTAATGCCATGCAAATGAGCCCATAATGGACATGCTAATGGCAATTAACACCTTGCATGCCCAATGGGCTTATTTGCATGGTTACTTTTGTGAACAGAACTTCAGCCCGTAAGTGCTATTGGCTGTGGGGCCAGTGCTACTCAGTATCCCACTGCTTTTCCTGGGTTAGCACTGCCCCAGCCCCTATTCACAGTCACATAGCGCAGTGAGAATTTTATGATTGCCTTTCAGCACCACCACAAGGTGTCACGCAAACTTTTACCTCATACTTTGAGTCTTTTTTGTGAATCCTGGCCATACAGTTCCATAGATGGAGAGAGGCTGTAGTACAGACTGACACTGGCTCCCTGAAGCTGCGTGTCCCCATCTTACCAGTGGGTTGAAGAACCAGCAGATAGCAGGAACCCTGCCTGAAACCTAGGTAGTGGCACCAGCACACTGCTCTGACAGCAATACAAGTAAGGTGCAGCTTATACAAGTAAAGGGAACACAAGTATACCTTGTTTTTGTCAACACAGTGTGCATCTGCTTCATCATTTCCATGTTTTCAGTGATGCTCTTACCTAAAGGGATCAGCAGTGCTTTACTTGCATTGCTGTCAAAACAGTGTGCTAATGCTGCTACCTAGGTTTCAAGATGGGTTCCGGCTGTTACACGAGGTCTCTACACCCTTATTGGTACCCTCAGAGGTACACCATAGACAACTAGTGTTTAAGCATAGGTTATATTAACATATGCTAATATAACATAACTAACATAACCAAAGCCACCAACATCCGTATAGGCCTGCTCTACAGGCACAAACACTGCATGACTCCTGACACTCTCCGGTTGGCTATCAACAGCTCTCTCACCTCCATCATAGATTACGGGCTAGCAATTTATGGCTCTGCCTCCACCTCTGCAGAATTACAGTTGCACTCAACAAAGCATGCAGGCTGCTAACTGGGGCTGACCGACTTACACACACTTGTGACCTGTACACTCAGGCAGGATGGCTTCCTCTCATCAGCCGGATACAGTATCAAACCTGCCTCTTAGCCAAAAAAGTCCTCCTCGGGGTCATGCCCCCAGGCATTGAAAAGCTCCTCATTGACCACCACAGCACCGAGTGAACTAGATGTTCACAACAACTAACCTTCCTTGTCCCCAGATGCCGGACTACCATGGGCCAGAGGGCCTTTGCCCACAGAGCACCACAGTGGTACAATACTCTCAACAAAGAAACTCTTACTGCTGCTGCTCTTGGCCCTTTTAAGAGACAACTCCGACTTCATCTCATTTCAACTAGTCATTGTGACTGCCTCGCCTAATCAGGGGCCCACCGCTCACTGCCCTCCACTTCAGTCTTGACAGCTACCTCTCCCCGCCTTGCCCCTTTCTACCTGCCTACCCCTTGCCCCCTCTCCCTTTCCTCCCCCCTAGGCATTTGCTGACTTTTATTCCTCCCCTTTAGTGCTCTTACCCTCACCCTCTACCCTCTGACAATGGCCTTCCTGTCTGCAAACCCCATTCCCTCTCACCTGCAGTGCTTATTTCTAAGGTTGCCCTTGGCTGGTATGTCATGCTACCCAACATTTGGCACATTTTGAATTACTGGAATTTCCTATGCCTCAGTCTCACATGTAACTATGTGTCATTATGTTGACCTTTGTATGTACGCATACCCCCCATTCCTTCGACGTAGAACCTTTGTAAATGAGCAATTCCTGCTCAAAGGTATTTGCAATCCTAGATTTCAATAAAATAAAACTATAGGGCTAAGGGCATCTACCGTACAAGAGTAGATGTCAGGATATGTACGCATATTGTTGTAATACACTTTGCTTGCTAATACATATATATTCTTCTATGTATTTTCTGTGTATTTCTTACTTGTAAGATGCCAGAACACCTGTGTCCTTGGAATAATTATGATATGTAAGTCGGCATTGCAGCCTTTTGGTGATTTGTACTACTACACTGAGTTATGTAACACTCTGTATAAGAACTCTTTTGTTTCACAAACTGATGACTACTACAAAATTGCATAATGTTATCTTGGACCATGGAGCCGCCTCTAATTTAGCCAATAGGGCTCATCTCTGTAACTAGAAATGTTTCTATCTTACAGTAACCATAGTAATTATCATAGATATATAATGTGAGACACCAATCTTGTACCTCGGAGATCCCAAGAGACACAAAGAAACCTCGAGGTATGGGAATGCTTAGCACTGGCTCCCAGTTCATATTGGTAAGAACTGCTTAGGGCAACTGTGATTTTATCCTTTTTGGTAGTAATAAACAAGTTTATTACTCTTATGCAACATGTCCATGATTACTTGCATTCCCAATATTGCCAAGAACCTGAAAGTGAGGTTTAGACCTCCTGACACGGCTATCTGCTGGCACCTCAATCCTCTGGCAATATGGGGGACGCGCAGCTTCAGTCCGCATTCTAGTCTCTTTCCATGTATCTATTGAACTCTATGGTTAAACAGAGGTTCCATCTACCTGCTCTGGTGGTTGTTCAGGTGAATGTTAAAGATTCCATGTTGCTTCTCAAAAAGAGCTGGGGAAATTTCTCCAGTGTCCTGGCCAAATGCCTCCATTCACTAAAATACCACCAACACCTTAATATGCAGCAGTATGTAAGTTAGCATCTGTATCTCACCTCCCCATCTTGGGACTGCCTGAAAATAGGCAGAACTGCCTGGTCCCCCTTACTCGAGCAAACAAACATTAAAGATCAAGTGCAAAATGTCCACATCCAATTCAATTTCCTGGTGTTTGAGAGTCACCGACAGGCTGCTGAAGGGTCCTCTGTAGTGACTTCTGGTGTATGTTGCTTAAACACCCAGAAATGTATGTTTCTTACCTTTCTAGCCTTTACACATACTGTATTTGACATTTTGCCTTCATTCTGTTTCCACCTGCACTACCAAAAAGATGTCTAGTGTGATTACATCATTAGAAGGGCAAGCAGGACCATAGAGGGACAGACAGTACAGTCTCCTACTTTATTTGATGCCTTCCCAAGTGTTTTCAGTGAATAATGTTTTGCCAGGTATGAATTTTGAATTACCCTCCCTCACTCAATCCCTGTGTATAGTTCTGCCTTTCTTAAAAGTACAAGTTTAACTTACATTCAAATGAAGATTTAGTAGCCCTCTTGCTGGCTGGTATGTCCATCCACATTTACACGAGGGTCTTGCCTCCAGCAAATGACCCAGAGTAGCATGTAGGGGCTAATTAGCATACTGTGACCATATAATTCCAATTAGGTTTTCCAACACAGTCATTAATGCCGAGTTTAATAAAGCAATCCAATCACAGAAACAAGAACTGCAACAATTAAAATTGAGTTGTAACTGGTAGAGCCATGGATCTACGCCTGCGACCTGACACGCATGCGCAAAGCCATAGCTCTACTAGTTCACAAGTCGACCTGGCACCATGCTCAGATCCATGGCTCCACTAGTTACAACTCAGTTTTCATTTTTGCAGTGCTTGTTTCTATGATTGGATTGCTTTATTAAACTTAGCATTAATGGCTGTGTTGGAAAACCTATTTGGAATAATATGGTCGCAATATGCTAATTAGCCCCTACATGCCACTCAGGGTCATCTGCTAGAGGCACGTCCTCGGATGTGAGCACTGAGGGACAGACCAGCCAGCAAGGGGGCTACTAAATCTTTGTCTGAATGCAAGTTAAACTTTTACTTTATGAAGGGCAAAACTATACAGAGGGATTGAATGAGTGAGGGTAACTCAAAATTCATACCTTTATTCACTAAAAAACACTTAGTAAGGCATCTACTAAAGCAGGAGACTGTACTGTCAGTCCCTCTACAGTCCTGCTTGCCCTCCTAAGGGCCTTCAAGGCTAGTGGGAGCTTGCTCTACGGGATAAACATTTCTTTAACGATCATGTGCAACACTCTGCAGTAACCTCAGACTTCACCCAGCAGTGCAAAATACCTTTCTAAGTGGTGTCCTGTCACTGCTTTGCAAGATCTGTTATTTCTCTTAAAACTGTTGCCTCCTTGGGTTCTGCTGTCCCTGATCTGCAGATTCTGTAAACCAGATGTCCGTAGCATGATGACATCATTAGCAGGGGGAAGCAAGACTGTAGCAGAACTGATAATACAGTCTCCTATTTTATTAGATGCCTTATTAAGAGTTTTCAGTGAACAAAGTTTTAACACGTATGAATTTTAAATTACCCTCCCTCTATATAGTTTGGCCCTTCCCTCACTCTCTCTGTATACATCAGTTTTGCCCTTCTTAAAGTATAAGTTTAACTTGCATTCAAGCGAAGATTTAGTAGCCCCCTTGCCAGCTGGTCTGTCCCAATGTGCTCACATCTGAAGACATGCCTCCAGCCGACGACCCTGAGCAGCACGTAGGGGCTAATTAGCATATTGCAACCATATTATTCCAAATAGGTTTTCCAACACAATCATTAATGCTGAGTTTAATAAAGCAATCCAATCATAGAAACAAGCATTGCAACAATGAAAACTGAGTTGTAACTGGTAGAGCCATGGATCTGCGCATGTGCACCAGGTTGACTTGTGAACGAATAGAGCCATAGCTCTGTGTATGCATACCAGAGTCTGGGTGCAGTCCAAGTATCTGTATCAGAGGAGGAGAAGGATGAAGGAGTGATGATCACTAGTGACCTGAAGCATTCCACACAGTGCAAGAAAGCAGCAGCGGGGCAAACAAGATGCTGGGATGCAGAACTAGGGGGATCAGTAGTAGAAGAGAAGAGAAGAGGTTATATTGCTCTTGTACATGTCACTGGTGAGGACACAGCTTCAGTATGGAGTTCAGTACTGGTGCCCACACCTCAAAAAGGAAATTAACCTGTTAAAGAAGGTCCAGAGGAGGGCTACAAAGATTATAACAGGTCAGCAGGGTAAGACATACAAGGAGAGGTTGAGGGCACTGAACATGTACTCCCTAGAGGACAGGCGAGAGAGGGGACATGATTGAGACCATCAAGTACCTGAAAGGGATAAAAAAGGTGGATAAGGACAGTCTCTTTAAGCTGAGGGGCAACCATAACATGAGAGGGCATAGTCTTAAGCTGGAGGGTGGGAAGTCAGAAAGCACTTCTTCAAAGAGAGGGTGGTGGACACTTGGAATGCACTGCTGGAAGAGGTGATTTCATTGAAAGGGAAATTGTTTAACCAGGAAAAGCCCACTAAGCTGAAGCTTGTTTCCAGGTGTGACCTGGGAAGACAAGGAAGTTAAGTGACTTGCTCAGAGTCACACAATATGCAAGTGGGGGCTGTGGGACTCAAACCCAGGTCTCCAGGTTTGTAGCTCTGTGCCCTTATCCACTGTGCTATACTGCCTCCTGGCAGTATAAACAGTGGGGAGCTTTAAGAGAAGCTGTGATAGGCATAGAGGGAAGGTAAGGATTGTGGGTAGGGAGGAGTGGGGGCAGGGACAGTAGCTCAAGCTGTGGACCCTGCAATATGAGCAGACTAGATAGACCAAATGGCCTTCTGCTGGCTTCTTCGTATGTTCATATTTGAAATTTGGTCTGTCATCAGTGGCAGCTGTGGGGTCCATGCTGCAGAGTTCTACTCCAGCTTCAAAGGCTGAGGGTTACAGAACACAGGGGCAATAGGGCCCATTACCCAAACATCTGATCTTGCTGCCGGTGTCACCAGGAGGAGCAGGGACAAATTACACACTGTTCAGTTCCTTAATCCTACAAAAGGGAAGGGGGGGCAACAAACTACAGATGCTCTGTAGGACTGAAACAAAAGAAGCTAATCTATAAATATTTCATATATGCTAATGGTTATTATACTCTTATTGTTGGGGAGGTAGAGCCCATAAAATATTTTGCATGGTGGGGGGGGCTTAAAGTCATTGTCACAGCCCTGCGGTGACTCACAAACACCAGGAACCTGAACTGGAGGTAGACATTTTCTACATGATCTTTAAAGCATTTTTTTTTTGCTGCTTGTTTAGTGAGGCTCATTTATGGTACCCTGTGAACAAACAGCTGTGGGTGATATGGGAAACCCTAGGCAACGGGGATAGCCTGTGGCCTACCCAACCACAGCAGATGGCAATGCCTGCAAAGTGACCCCTAGTGTCTCTTTATTTTCCGCCCACTAGCAATGCTGTCCAGGCAGGTGTCATTCATCACCAGGTCCTTAGGTGGCACGTTACATGCCCCCCAAGCAGTAATTTACTGAAGCAACTGTGGTGTTACCATATAATCCCAGACTGTCATGCACTTATCAGGTAGGAGGACCGTACTTACACGCTGACTCCCACCAGACGGTAGCAGAAAGAACTACAGGCTACACAAAACACTGCAGTATACTGTATAAATAAAAATGTAAAACGGTATTCAACTTAAAAAAATGAATCTTTATTGCACAAATACCATAGAGGCATCTGGGAGTGTGGGGGCGTCGCGCCCTCACAGAAACAACAAGAAAGTACAAAACTATAAAATCATTATAGTGTATAGTGGAATGCGGTTGTGTATGGAAATCCATACACTGCAAAAAGTTGTTCTGCTGCAGTAGTGACGTCCTCACTAATGCAGAATGACTTTTCATTCTGCGTCAGTGAGAATGTCATAATACAAGGGGCTACAGCAGTCGCTGTGTTTCATCCCTTGTGCGTGAGAGGGGTGCGTGAGTGTGCTGGGCAGCGGCAGTTGTGAATCGAAGGCCTCGGCAGAACAGAGTAAAAATATGGAAAAGTGAGTGTCTTTTTTCAGGCACCATATGCTATATAGAACAGTGTATGGTTACCCATACACTACACGGCTATTCTTTCACCTCGTAGATACAATGCCAATCTGGAGACCTCTTGAGCTTCACTCTCGAGGTGATCGGTCAGCACTCTATCCACTCGGTGGAAGAATAGCCTTGCAGTGTATGGGTAACCAGACACTATCCTAGATCAAGTATTCACTGCACTAAAAGTACTAAATATAGAATAAAGTATGGGACGGGGTGTGTAACAAGATTTTACACGCACCCGAGTTGTGGGATGTTACATAAACCCTGAGGGCGAAGCCTGAGGCATTTGGAAAAAGCATCCCACAACAAGGGTGCGTGTAAAATAGAGTTTGACACCCCGACCCATTTTTTTATTTTATATAATTGCTGGGTTTCCCTTTTTCACCTCAGCAATTGTATAAAATAAACGGCTCCCAGTGTATCCTAGGGTTGGTTTCCTTTCAGTCCAGTGCCAAGATTTTCATCTTTTAAAAGTGTTTTTTTTTCCTTTTCTGCAGGTCTTTGTGTGTTTCCAGGGTATATGGGTGAAAAACAAAAAGAAACGGACTTACCGCCGAGTTCTTGTGGCGGTTCCGTTTCGGGTGACATGGAAGCAGTGAGCGGTCTTGACTGGTCGCGCTGCTGCCTGAGCATGCGAACAGCAAGGGAAATCATGCGTGTGTTTGCAGTTATAAACACTCCTTTATAACGGCAAATTACACCACGGTTTCCCTATGGCAAAAAAGGGAGAACCATTATTATACTACAATTAAGAACACTGTTATTGTAAACAGGTGGGGAGGGGGCAGAGCCCCTAAATACATAGATTTTTAAAGAATTACAAACTGACTTACAAACTTCATAGAAGCGCCCCCACAGAAACAACAAGATTTTACCCATCTATCACCAATAGCAGCAACTGTATAGGCAACATATTGCACATACCAAAACAATGAAGAGTCCATGCACATCGTGTCCGAACTGAACTCCACTCTGGCTGTGGCCAATCTTAACAATTTACCTGCCATCGTCAGCTTTGCACCTATTCTGCGTGGCACGCAAAGGCACAGCATAGGTGCTAAGATGCCATGGAGACTGTATCATTAAGTTATTTCATGATTCTATTACACTCACTACGTTTACATGAAGCTGGGTTACGGAGTAACTGCGCTCAGAGCGGAGATCTCTGTGCATAACTCGGTAATACTAGCTGCATGTAAACACGACGTCAGGAAGTATCCAGGCATCAACCTACCCGGTAAAGTTGCCTGGATAATGCTTTGGTTAGCTGGTAACTCTAGCCATGTATACGCGCGATCGGTAGTACCAGAGTTTCAGCGTGAGTGGTGATGTCACAACACAGAGAAGCAGGGGTCTCAGTTTAGACAGCACAACACTGAAATATTAGTACCCCATAAATTACTAAGGAGCATTGCCTTAATCTTTTGTCATTTGATGTTGCACTTTGTTGAGCTTGCCATTTCTCACGCAAAGTTGTTTCTCCCTCACTAAAAGAAAATAAAATAAGTTTTCCTTTGTGATATCCAGACTGACATGAACATGCAGCCACTGTGCTCCAAAACTATGCATTTTTTTTTTTTTAAGTTAAGCAATATTTGTCATTTTTTCAAAAAGTATACAACGTTGGTTTTTCAAATAATGTACAAAGACCCATTATAACCACAGTTCTCTCACTTACTACCTGTGTCACCAATACCCTAAAACATTTTGCATGATATTTTCAGATATGCCCCATTTCTCAAATATGTGCAAGCCCAATACCATTTTCTCAAGTATTATGCCTATAGTGTTTTCTAGAAAACTATGTTAATGCCAGAACATAATTGTTAAGAAAACAAAAGCAGTCCCAGGGAATTACAGACCGGTCAGTCCGACCTCAATTCTGGGCAAGCTCATGGAGACCATGCTAAAGAAAAGGTTGGTAGAATATCTGGAGGAGCATGGTCTCCAGGATGCAAGACAGCATGTGTTTATTTGGGGGGTGGAGGAATTGTGTCAAACGAACCTATTTGACTTCTTTAACTGTGTCACTAAGACAGTTGCCAAGGGCCAAGTGGTAGACATACCCTATCCGGATTTCAGCAAGGCCTTTGACTCTGTGGCCCACAAAAGGTTGCTCAGGAAGCTGGTGGATTTAGGGGTTGGAGATAAGATCACCAGTTGGGTGGAAAACTGGCTGAGGGACATAACACAGAGGGTGGTTGTGTGTGGGGAAAGAGTTATCTGGAACCAGAGAGGTAACCAGTGGGGTCCCACAGGGCTCGATGCTAGAGTTGGTGTTATTCAATGACTTCATCAGTGCCATTGGGGATGGCATTAAGGGCAAAATGTGCCTATTTGCAGATGACACCAAGCTCTATGTAAGAGTGGAGACAGCTGAAGGGATAGTGGACCAACAGGATGATCTGGAAAAGCTGGGGAAGTGGGTCAAGATCTGGCAGCTTGGCTTCATTGCCAAGAAATGCAACGCTATGCATACTGGAGCCAAGAATCCCAGGACAGAGTACCACCTGGGTGGAATCCGAGTATCTGCATCAATTCAATTCAATTTTATATATAAAAAAAGGCACCTTACTACAATTCAAGGCGCCTGTACATAAAACCACATAAGAACCATAACATTCATAAAATCCAACATATATAATCTAGAGATTTCAACAACAACAAATGAAGGGTAAAATTATATAATATTAAATATCATTAAAACCTAGGCTAAAGAGGTGTGATTTTAATTTGATCTTAAAACTTAGGATGGTCAGGCATTCTATTGTTCAATGTGTGCAAAGGATGGGGCTGGACATGGGCCACAGATGGGGGATAAATATGGCAAAGGAAGGGAGGTGGGCAACAGCCAATTACAGAGGGGATGGGCGCGGCAATGGGGCCAGATGGGGTTCACCCCATGATACTGAGAGAACTCAGGAGCTGACAGCACATCTGATGGCCCTGTTCAGCCTGCACTAGAAACAGGAAGATTCAGGGGACTGTAGGAGTGCAGATGTGGTCCCACTTCATACAAGTGGGAACAAGAAGGAGGTAGAAAACTACAGACCTGTTACTCTGACTTCGTTTGTGGGCAAGGTTATGGAAATACTACTAAAAGAAAGGATCATGGCATACATTGTAACCAATGGCTTGCAAGATCCAAGGCAGCATGGGTTAACAGGTGGGACATCTTGCTGGACAAACCTGATTGAGTTCTTCATCTGGGTGACCAGGGAGTTAGATTAGGGTGGAGCCGTGGATGTGGCCTACCTGGATTTCAGTAAGGCCTTTGACACAGTTCCACACAGAAGACTGGAAAACAAGCTGGACAGCCTGGGAGTGGATCCAAAGGTAGTATAATTGGGTACAAAGTTGACAGAGTAACAATAGTCAGAGGGTTGTGGTAAATGGGATTTAATCAGAAGAAGGCAGGGCCACCAGTGGGATGCCACAGGAGTCAGTACTAGGACTGGTCCTTTTTAATGCCTTTAATGGTGACACAGCAGAAGGGCTTGAAGGGAAGGCATGCCTGACTGGATAACACACAAATCTACAGAGTGGACACACTTGGGAAGTGGAAATAATATGGGAGGACCTGATAAAAAGCTAGAAGAGTGGTCCATGGTATGGCAATTTGGCCTCAATGCCAAAAAGTGCAAAATTATGTTCATAATGCACAGAAACCTGAGGGCAACATATCAGTTGGGAGTGCAGGTGCTAGCAACCACAAAACAGGAACGGGACCTGTGGGTAATCATATCTGATAATCTGAAGGTAGCAAGGCAGTGGGTAAGGATAGCAGAATGCTGAAGTGCAAGGGAAGGGGTACTACAAACAGAAAGAGGGAGGTGGTGTTACCTCTGTACAGATCAATGGTGAGGCCCAACCTAGAGTACTGCATCCAGTCTGTGTGGATGAACAACATATACTACTCCTAGAACTACTGTTACAGGTGAATAGCCTGTGTTTCTAGGGACATAAGAAGGGGAAAGATGGAGGGGGAGAGGAACAGATTTCAGATGGAAGCAAGGTGATAGCAAAAGGCCACGTGGCCAGCAGAGGAGTAAGGGAGAGGAATGTAGGTGTGGGAATCTGTGGAGCAAAGTGAATAAGAAGATCATGGAGCAGGGGATAGCAAGGAAGAGAGCTAGGAGGGGGACGTACTCAAACCAGTATTTGGCACTGAAGGCAGCTCAGTGGGCCTGGCGACATGTTGGCAAGGGAAAGGTGGAGTGAGAAGAGTAGCAGGAGCAGTGACTGATACTCCTTCAGCCCTGACAGCAGACTCCAGGGCTCCACTGCCCTGCACACAGACATCTAAACCCAAAACTTCCATGTCATCAGGCTCCAGAACCCTTTCCTCTGTCCTGACATCACCTCCTCTGGACCCCCCCCCCCAAAAAAAAACAAAAAACCCTAAAAGCAGTATCCTGTGCCATCCCCCAGCCCTAGCAGCAGTACCCCAAGCACATGCTGTTGCCCCCTTTGCATCATAACTCCTGACTCCTAACTCAGTTTCCCTCCCTCAACCTATATACTGCTATTTTATGTACACCTCACAGCACTGCTTGCACTGGAGGCTAATCTAATTTTTGCTAGCACTTCGGTTTCTTGCACTTTGACAACAGAACTGTTATTATTTTACATGTTCTAGCTGTTTTTGTTTTTGTCCTATCCATAACTCTGCACAAGCTAAATAGTTTGTGTTTAGACATCTCTGAATATGTACTCCCTTTTAACCATTTATTTATTTTTTTTTAATAACTTTATTTATTTACCAGCTCACTGAGGCATCTCTCAGAGGTGCCCTCTCGACACTAGCCCTTCTACTCCCCTCTGTGACAGGCCACCACCGGATCTCATTTCACTCGGACTTCCCAGCACCCTGGATCACCCTGGGGCAGGGACCGCCCTCCCTTGGTGGTATCTGTCTGGAATAGAGGGTCCATCCCTCTCGTGAAGTCGGCTGTGGATCCCTGATGTGGCCTGCCCGGAATCAGGAATGTGAGGGAGGTCCCTGGGGCCCTCGTCACCTCCTCAGCAAGCCAGGGTTTTCCCTTGGATTTTACACCTTCTCCCTCTGTCTTAACCTGCAGAGCCTGAGCATGCAATGATGCCACGGATGTCTGTCGCAGCTCTGCGTCCCACTTCTTTGAGCCATGAGCATTGCAGTGCCTCTGGTCTCCACTGGGGGCCGCTGCGGTGCCAGGCTTAACCCTGGATCCCCCCGAGAAAGGAGAGCAGTCCTCTGGACGCTTGATCTCCTCTCTCTCCTGCTGACCCCGTGGCCCAGGCTCGCTCCCTAAACCCAGGTTGCCGGCATGGCACGAGGTGTGGTGTCCAGTGCCTCAACCCTCAGCACCACCAGGCCAGCTCTCTTTTATCCATTATCTAATCTTTGTTTTGTATCACTGTAATACTGTTCTTGACTGCTGTAATACGTTTTGACATGAAACCTCTGTAAAACAGTATCTGACTCAAAGGTCTAGTCCTAGATCTGGAGGTCACGTCTCCAGAAGGACACAGACAGAGTAGAAGCGGTTCAGAGAAGGGCAACATCAAAAGTTATATGAGGGGAGACTCGAGGATCTGTATATGTACTCCCGGAAGAAGAGGAGAAAGAAGGGGGATATGACAGAGACTTTCAAATGCCTCAAGGGTGTGAATAAGGTACAAGGTAGTATTGTTAAAAAAAAAAAAAAGGGGTATTCCAAGAACAAGGCACCATGATATGAAAATAGAGGGGGTATACTTAGGGGTAATGTGAGAAAGTATTTTTTTTCATGGAAAGGGTGCAATGGAACAGCCTCCCAGCAGAGGATTGGGGCAAAAATGGTAGGGAAATTAAAAAAAAAACCACAATGGACAGACATAAAGGAAATCTAGTGATAGGAGAGAGAGGGTAAGGCCGCAGATCATTTAGGATCTGTGGTACATGAAACAGGTAGAGAAAATGGGCAGACTAGGTTGGCCGAGTGGTCCCTAGCAGCCATCAAATTCTGTTTGTTTCTGTGCAAATGACTGTGCGGTAGATCCTGATGCCTACACAGCCTTAGCAGTATGCTTCCTGACCACAGTGGCAGGCTCCATTGCATGCCAGTACTCCAGGTGAAGTCTTACCAGTGAGCAATACAGTGTCAACACCACCTCCCTCCCTTCACTGGTGATACCTTTCCAACATCCCACTAGCCCTACGCACTTCGTCACACTGCCCTTCCATTAAGCAACTGTGTGTGTGACACAATAAACTGGCAAAGGAGGCAGTAAGGCGAGGAGGTTGGCAGGGAATCAGACAGTCATCCTGAGGTTGGGATAAAATACACACACACACACACACACACACATTTAACTGAAAATAACAGACTACAAGGAAATAAAAACAAAGATCCTTTCTCTGATCATTACATATTGTATAAACGCTAAAAAAAAAAATAAATAATTAAAGCTTGATTACTTCAATTGGAGTACCTCTGTGGCACTTAATTTTTCAAAACAGCTCCCCCAAGGAAAGGAAGGGATCATAATTTGCCCCCAAGGAGCTAGCCACACAGTCCCTTTCTACTTCGCCAGACGGTACTGCCTCCATGCTCTGTTTTATGATCTCTGAATAGGGGATGCAGTCCATCAAATTCCAGGGACTGTCAGTTTCAGGCACTGTTTTGGCTGTCTGAACATTTTGTAAAATCGGAGCCAATGGTCAACTAACAGAGCTCTTCTTAGTTGACTGTTCGGTCCAGTTTTAAGTAATTTCCATTTAAACTGACAAAAATAGTATTTGAAAATTACGCTTTATAGACTTCAATGGCAAGCAGCTCATGCTCTCCCTATACAGATGTCATAAAATGGTGTAGCACAGGCATAGACTGCATTAGTAGGTCGTGGAAAGTGATCATGCAGCTAGCTTCTTTTTTTCATATGTACTTTATCTTCCTATGCCTCTGGTGGACCACTTCTACTCTGTCTTCCCAGCACCATCACTCGACCGCCCGAGAACTCACGTTACTGCCTTAGCATGGCAGGGTGCCTGGTTGCCTGTGCGATGGCCTATGAGGCTGGATGTTATTCTGCAGCCAGAGGGGTTTTTCTCCTGCTATTTTGTTGCCCTTCCAGTAGCTTCCCACATGCAGTGGCATAATGAACGAACTCTGCATCCATGGAGACGTCTTCAAGTGCCTGTGTGTGGTTTGTCTCAGTGTGCACGAACTGCGCTACCATCCGGACACTTCCAGGTGCAGGCAAGCAGCAGGACACACTACCCCTTCCCCCAAGGGAGGACAGCCTTGTGGTACAGCCAGGCCAAGGTCAGGTCTCCTACAAGAGAGCAGGTACAGACTGTAATGTTTAGTGAAGAAATGGCTCTTACTCCAGGTAGCAGCCAAGCAAATTTTGAATGCAGAGCCTGACCTGAAACAAACCATAAGGGCTACAGTGCCCCTAGTGGTGTGCCCAGTAACTGCATCAGGAATGCTTCCACACCCCATCCTTTATTTGTCCCATTCTCCCCAAGTAGCCCCCCCCCCACTTCTGATGGCAAACCCTGGCCCCATCTCTCACTATCCTGGGCCTTACCTCAACTACTTGCTTACCTCATTGGGTGACTGTGTGCCATAGGGAGAGTGGAGCAAAGCAGGGTCACCGACCATCATCCTGTCGATCAGGGGGTTTCCTCTTTTTTTACCCCATCCCCAAGGTTGGGAATCGATGGCATACCATGGCGTGGGTGTGCCCTTTTGATCCTCCAGGAATCATTTCTTGCCTCCACTGGGTGGCAGGCAAGTAGCAGATTGCCGTGTTCCCCTCCCCCAAAGGAGGAGACCTGCCTGTGGATGCTCAATCCTCCTTCCCCCAGCTGACCCCCAGTGATCCTGGCCTGTTCGCGAACCGGGACTGGCAATGTGGTGGGTCGTGTGACACTCGCTGCTTCAGCCTCTGCACCACTGGGCCAGCTTATAAGTAATAGTTTTGACAGCTTTCTGGTAACAGAGTGAAATGTAGGAAGCTTCCCCACCAGGAGAAGCACTTCGTTACCAGCATTATGCCCAGCATACACTGGGTAAAGGGCACAATCAACTAAGGGGACTGCCAGACATCCCTGGTACAGTTCAGATAACAGTGGAGTGCCCAAGCCAGCCCATCAGTGTACCAGTGGTGCTGCTGCTCGTGATGCCAGTGACCCTGGTTTGGGAATGAGCCAGGATCATCGGGGCCTGCTGGAGTAAAGAGGATCAAGCATCCCAGGGGACATTCTCCTTTTCCTCCTCTGGGGAGGCAAACTTTCCCCATTAGTTTACTGCTCGTTGGGTGACCACAGGTGGCAATGCAGCAAAGGAAGTAGTATACGAGGGGATGATGTTGGCCAGTGACCCATGTTGTGCACGCACAACTTCTGCATGCGCACTGGTCCCCCACGTGCACTGACAATCTGGGATCTGGGGAGAAAACTAGGAAATTGGCCCTGGTCTTGGCTCCCTATGAGGCCTCGTACAATTGGGCCAGTGCTACCTTTGCGACCTGCTGTCCAATACATGGCTCAGTAAGGGTATATCCCCCAACCCATACATAACCTGGGGCAAAAGCAGAGTCCGAGGTAAGGTGAGGGTTAGCTGGTGGTGGAAGGAATCTGGGGCAGGCAGGGACTGGTGTGAAGGAAGGGATAAACAAACAATTGAAATTTAAAAAAGTGGTTTGCCCTCTGGATGTGCACAGAGTACAGGTGCACCTCAAGTGGGTTTTGCAGATTCTGAAAGAATACAGGCAGGTCGATGGAAAGGCACACCAAGTTGGGCTCGTTTCCAATGTGCGACCTGGGAGCACAAGGAAGTTGTGACTTGCTCAGGGTCACACAGTATACACGTGGGGGCTGCGGGATTCAAACCCAGGTTTACAGCTTAGGGCCTTAAACCACTGTGCTATACTGCTGCAGTTTCTTAATTTCTGAGGACATCTGTGTGAAAATAATTTTGTCTATACACAATATCTGCTTTTGCTGCTCCTCTACAGGGAAGGTTAGTAGTAGGGGAAGGAGGCAGTATAGAGCAGTGGTTTAAACCTGAAGACCTGGGTTTGAATCCCATCCCACAGCCCCCACTAGCATACTGTGTGACACTGAATAAGTCACTTAACTTCCTTGTGCTGTAAACAAGCTTTCAGCTTAGTGTCTCAATTGGGTAATTTAAAAAAAATAAATAAATAAATAATAACCATGGCGAGATACTGCATAGGAGTAAGTACTGTATTAGAATAACGCTGCTGAGTTGCTTGTAAGCGTATGCTTAGTTGAACAGAACTGCTCCTGCTGACTAGTGTGACAGGAACGCCCAAAGATTTGGATGCTCCCGAAAAAGGCCTGCGGCACGTATACACGCAGCTAAGAGTTACAGAGTAAATCTGTTAGCAGGTAACTACTTACCTGGTAACGCTAGCCGTGCATGTAAACGTAGTGCCTGCGTGAGATGCTATAGTATTGTGGAACCTCCAACAACATATAGGATAGTGCATGGGGAACAGTTGACAACAGGGCTATTCTTTCGCCGAGTTGGCACTATGATCGACGGATTACCTCGAGCACAGCTCGAGGTAATCAGTCTTATAGTGCCAAGGAGTGCAAAAAGCTGCCCTGTTGTCAACTGCTCCCATGCACTTTCTTGTAGTGTGGCGGTAACGCCATTCTTTTTGGGGGGGGGGGGGATCACTACAGCATGTTTCTGCTTCAAAACATTTTTACTGGGTTACTAGAAGGAAAAAAAGAACTTTACATTTTGAACGTTTTCACGCTTGACATTTTAACTGTTCAAGAACTTTACATTTTGAACGTTTTAACGCTAAACATTAGTACTGCCTCCGACACTGCTGTTTTCGCTATGTGTCCTGTCTGTGGAGTGAGCCCTGTCAAATGCTGCTCGAGGACACAGTGTGTGACGTTCGCAGTGCAGTAGAAAAAATCGTTCTGCTGCACTGCGAATGTCACTAGTGTGGGAGAACATTTCGACAACGAAGGATTTCGGTGGAGAACAACGTTCCACCCATACTTCTCAACTTCCTGTCTCATAAATCAGGGACAAGGCTTAAAACAATCAGGGACAAATGACCAAATTCAGGGACACATCTTCAAAATAAATTGTATCCACTCAGGAAGCTGACAGAGTAAGGGACTTAGTGTAGAATGCATTTTCTAAGGAAGAACAAGTCTGTAACTTTAATGGTTGACATTATTTTGTGCTTACAACTCCCACTGTTTGGTCATGGGACAGAGTAAAATTTTGAGGCAAAATCAGGGACGTCCCTGAAAATTAAGAATACTTGAGAGGTATGGTTCCACCATACACTATATTTCGTTTTGAATCCAGTAGTCGTCAAAGTGTCATTACCGTAAATACTACAATTGCAGCACCCAGTCCGGGACTAGCACTACGTTTACATGCAGCTACAGCAGTGTTACCGAGTTACGCTCGGAGATCTCCGCTTCGAGCGCAGCTACCCGGTAACGGTAACCCAGCTGCATGTATATCTAGTAACGCCGAAACTGCTACAGCAAAAAGCCACATGATTGACCCCCCCCCCGGTTCGTGCTGCAACTTACTTGTACGGGTTTACTCAGCCACTTATTCGAAAAAACAAAGGCATGAAACGGTGCTATACTACTAGTCCACGCGCCACAATGGTGTGTTACAACTTGCGCACTCTTGAAAAAACAAATGATACAGTGGACATTGCGTCCCGCTCTGCGTGCGTAGTCATGTATCCTCCGGGGGTATCTTGCAAGTTAAAGTGCTGCCCGACCGTACGTGCAGTGTTTGGACAGGTGACTAGTATGTTTCGTCGTGTAAAGACCACTTCTGTTCTCTGGAAGCCTCCCCCGGGCAGATGCGGTCGCCCCCTGGGGAGGCAGACTGGCAGCAGTTCCTGCTAGCTTATTTAGTCAATGCACTTACTCTAAACCTATGATCTAGTAAAATGGAAGGCGCGCGGATCAGAGCGTCCCGCCAAGCGGTTAGTGACTGAGGTAGGGTAACGCCTAATGGGAGATGCCAGCGAAGAACTCCCCATCCTACCGCCAGCTACTGGACGCTTGGTAAGCTGATCGGACCAAATAATCTTGTAACCTACACAATTTATGGCTCCAGTAGTTCTAGCTCTATCCACTTGTCGAGGCCGGGAACCAAACCACAGACAGCAAGAAATATTTTGAAGTTAAACTTTTTTTTAATTGTTTTAGTATAAACGGTACATACATGCATACATAATCAAACATGATTATAGGCAGCAAGAGCTATTGACAAAGGAGCACTATTACCCTTCCAGCAGCCCAAATGTGAATTAAAAGCTTTAAAGCTTATTATTTTAACCGGCCCTGAAACAGTAAAATTGTTTCGACCAAGCTTTAGCCAAGCAGCAGTAACCGGACCTGTAACTGCATTGCAAATGAACAGTATAGTTACGTAATCTGTAGTTTCCCCCACCACACCTGCTGTGCAAGAGAGAGCTCTTACCAGACGTAAACAGCACAAGCACTGAAAGTTGCGAAAAAATCTCAGGGGAAGCTGCAGTTCTCCTGGTAGACAGTGAAGATCAGCATAAAGAAGTAACACAGCTAGAGAAGAAAGATGAGCCGCCTTGAACGCTATAGGGAAGACAAGTGCAACGACTCTCGAAACCCGGAAGTGGTTTTTTTTCAGTTGGTCCGCAGAGTTTTCGCGGTATTTTCAACATCAAAAAAAAAAAATTTACAAATTCGTTGCCGCTAAACGGAGCACGCTAGGCCAGGCATACCAACTTTTTGTGAGATTGGAGGGAATAAATAGGGTAAACAAGGAAGGGAGCTTTAAACTAAAGGAGGGAGGTATCACCAGAGGGCATGATTTGAAATTAGAAGGATGGATGGGGATATTTGGGGGGTTTGTCACAGCGAGGGTGGTGGATCCTTGGAACCCACTGCCTGGACTCAAGAGCTGGTCTAGATTTCCAATGTGGAGGGCTTCGAGAGGGTGGGACAGATACAGAAAGGGGTATCGGAACACGGGGGGGGCCTCTGTTCCCAATAGGGAATCTGAGGTTCGAGAAGACTAGAGTAAGCATTAATCCCCACTGAAGGTGGCATCTAATGGGGAGTTAATGCATGGTTGGGACCATTGTGGCACGAGGCCGAGGGTGTACAACGGACCAACCATGCATCCACTCCCCATTAGATGCCACCTTCATCGGGGATTAATGCACTTGTAACATGACAAGTGCAATCCAAGTATTAATTACAGTATTCTGTTAGCACCCTTTGCAAACTGTGTGAGAGGCCTTTCGGCACCATGCATTTCTGCTTAAAGTTGGACCAGCATAACATTCTGTGGTGATTTGCATATGCAGTCCATGATGCTTTGCATTGTGTTGGCATGTGTGATTTTTGTATTTAATTACAGTATGTTTTACTTGCCGTCAAACAGACATGAGCAGCTGGACTTCTATGACCGGCAGATTTATGGTTCACGTTAGTTACTTTGTAAGTCTTTGTCTCACGGGAGGCGTGCACGTCTTGGTGGCCAAATCGATACCTATAGTGCACTCACTTTGCAGATGTTACGTATGCTATCCGTAGGAACAGACAGAAAAATTAGCCATTACACTTCAAAACTTAGATCTCCTGATGGCCTCTTCTACTGCTGTGTCTCCATTTCTGCATGTGATTGCTACCGTGATGGCTTCTGGGGAACATTTACTAGATGCATAGTGGAAGGCAGTCAGCTGGTAGAAGAGCAACACAGCATTATGAGACGGTAATGCCGTGTTGAGCTCCTGAACGCGCTTACAAGAGTCGAGCACTGTATCAAGTAGGTGCAGTTTGACCAATAGGTGGCGCAAGTAAGATAGAACAGGAAACGGCACCAAGAGTGCTAAGACAGCTAGTGGAGGAGTTACTTGCCCGGGTCTGCAAGTGAGAAGTAGCGCAGGTAGCAAACAACGGGGAAGTCAGGGCGTTGTTAGGGACCTAGCGACTGAATAGCGCACATATAGCAGAACAGTTTAAGACAACCCTGGGAAGTAGAGGGGATTAAGACAGAAGAATGAAATAGACGAACAGTTTTT
Source organism: Neoceratodus forsteri (assembly GCA_016271365.2). Taxonomy (NCBI): domain Eukaryota; kingdom Metazoa; phylum Chordata; order Ceratodontiformes; family Ceratodontidae; genus Neoceratodus; species Neoceratodus forsteri. Next base: position 1,000,130,902 of record CM028133.1, read on the forward strand.
TAGTGGGACAGAGCGTCCGCTCTGCAATGTGGAACTAGGGCAGAGAGCAATACAGGGGGAAGAGTGCTGGTGACCACTGACCCACCCACTATATAGTTGAGGAACTGACCCAGAATGGAAAACATTGCCGTTTCCTCTTCTATCTTACTTGTGCCACCTATTGGTCAAACTGCACCTACTTCACACATTGCTCGACTCTTGTAAGCTCGTTCATGAGCTCAACATGGCATTATCGTCTCATAATGCCATGTTGCTCTTCTACCACGTGACTGCCTTCCACCTATCATCTTTCTTCCCTCGAGTCCTGGTATTTGTCGTTTGTTACAATAGACCATAAGGCCTAATCTGCTGGCATTTAGTATGTTAGTATGTCTCAGTGGGAGGGGGTCTGGTCAGTAGGTTCTGGGCATCACCGCAGCAGTTCTGTAAGCAGTACGACACGACAGGGTGTACCCCCCCAGATGGAACATATTTTATAGTACCTTATATCACTGGTTGTATATTTTCGCTGTATTAGCTAATTATGGAGCACCAGCAAATTCATAGGTTCAGCTAAATATAGTACATGTTTAGCAGCTAAGACATGTGCTGACTTCATGGTCATGTGTTAGCCTCTCGTGTTAGACCACACCCCCACCCCCAGAAGGCACTTGCTGTCCAACTGCACCAACACAGCACAACAAAATCTACTGCTTAAATGTGGAGCCTTGAGGAAAAGTGGAGCTGCTGCAGTTTATGGGTCCTGTCCAAATGGCGAATGAGATTTCTATAGGAAACATAAACGATCAGGAGCTTTGCCCACCATATCCCCCTCACACATACATCCAATCTTTTAGTTTGGGGGGCAAAGCCCCCCTCCCACCATGAGTAGTATATTATTACTACCACAACTACTTCTAATAGTTTGTAAGAACATCACTGTAGCTGAAATCTCATCCGCCATTTTTCGGGACCCATATACCGCATTCGAGCCAGAAAATTCAGTACAGAAACAACGTACAGACCACCTCTGCCAGTCAAGCACTCTCATTTGCTCACTTGCACTTGCTGTCAAAAATACAGTAAACTCCCTGGGTAATCCAAAATCCAAATGTATTTGTTTTTAAGGAAGAAATAGGAAAACCAAAACGAAACTGGTAATCCAAATGAAACAGAAAATTAAAAAAGTCTTCAGGCATTTTTTCAGTCCACACTGCATGTTGCAGTGGGCGTTTCTAGCTCATTCATCATCTGCATCAGATACATCGTCCACATCACTCCCATTTGGCTGGTAGCATAGCAACACCTGTAAGCAACAATAAAACTAAGACATGGTAACAGAATGGTGAACAAAGTAGCCACACTTACTTGGGTTCAGACAAGTGTCATGTGCCTGTGCTGTTGCAGCCTGCACAAAACCTCTGAGGCAGTCCTCTCTCCTGCTACTAAGCATGGTGAACATAGCCTCCAAACAATGAGCATGCTATTCCTTTAGGTTCTGTAGTTTTAAGTCAACTTTAATTTCTGGTTCACCATGGGAAAGCTGTTCAGCAACAAAGTCCTGCATACCAGTTTGTAAACCGCTTTTTGAGCATATCCTTTAAAATCTTGTTCACCAAGATATCGAGAAGTTGAAGTAAGTCAGTGCAAGAAGCAGGGATAAATGCAGGTGTAAAGTTAGCATCCTGTATTGTGTCCAAAACATTAGGTGTTGTGTGGGCTCTAAACAAGTCAAGTAACAGTAAAACTTTCTGTTCGTCAGGGAGACACAACTGCTGTCTTATGTGGGCAGAATAGGGGACACACACTTGTTCATGTACTGTATTACTGTATCCTCATTTGCCCAGTGGTTCACAGAGTGGCTGATGAGCCAGTCAGTAGGACATTTATGGCCTGGGTGTCATCCCTTCATTTGTCCTTTACAAATGACTTGAGGAGGCAAGAAGTTGCCTGCCAATGTGCATGCCAGCAATACAGACATTTACCACTTGTCCCCCAACCCTGTCAGAGCCACCTGCTTAGAACTTGTTGCTGCCATAGTCCACTCAGATCCTGGGACCATAGAAACACCAGTTTCATCCAGGTTAATCACTAGCTCCTTTGGTATTGGCTCTTATGCACAAGCTTTAGCTATTCTTTCCAGAAAACCAGCTTTCAAAATGCTGAAATTGGATGGGGTTTTTCTACAAGCTTTTGTACCCTTACATCTGCTAAAGTCCATCTGATGCAAAATCGTCCATGCCCACTTTAACATTAAATTCAGATGGCCACCATTCTCTGGAAGGAGTTGTGGTGCACTTGCCTTTATGATACCTATACAAACAGCTTGCACCACCCTTGCATTAACAACGGCCCCTTCAGGACGCAAGCTGTTCACAACTTGTTTTAATTGTTCTTCTAAATGAGGTTACAAGCATGGTTGGGTGACCTCTTGGCTTAAGAGACAGCAGTGGGGGTAGTTTTGTCTAGTCTGGTGTTGTTTGAAGTTTCTAAAGGTAGTCTGCTTTGAATTTTCATATGGTGCGCTCGTTGATATTGGCACCGTAGCTACTGCTGTAGAATCAAACCGCAGGGGCAGTCAGCTGGCACTGAGGGTTGAGGCACTAGACGTGACACCTCATTCAATGCCAGTGACCTGGGTTCAGGAACGACCTTGGGTTGCTGGAATGCTGGCTGGGGGTGAGAGCTGGAGTGGGATTTCCTGGATGCTTGCTGCTCTGTAGTCCCGCATCCATCAGGTGGAGGTCCAGTGGGTGTGCACGTGGCAGAAGCGGCGATGTAAAGTTTGGGGTGGGGGTGGAAGGGGTCACCAGATCCTGGCATGCCCTCATGCATATGCATGTGTACACCGTGACCCCGGGAAGGGGAGAAAAAAGAAAAAATACTCTAATGACAACAAAAAAAAGAACAGAACCACGGACATTACCCCATTCTTGGACACATACCGGCCAAGTTCAAACCGGACCGCTACACTGTAGGTCTGGTATGTGGATGCCCTTTTGCATTTGGCAGGTGGTGTGCTTGTTAACTCTCATACAGCTGAGGCAGCAACATAATTTTCAATGCCAGAAGATGCTGCAAGGTTGTCGACATGAGCAACATCTAGTGGATATTGTTGTTTTCTCTTGCCGCCGCCTATGAGCCAAGTAAGTATGGACATACTGCAATGTGTTTGGGTCCATCTGTGTGTTAACAGCATTTTTAGCAGTGCAGCAGCTGTACTATGGAGAACTGGACAGGGAGAGATTGGATTTCTTTTTTTTTTTTTAAATTACTCTTTATACACCTCCCCTGCGCACGGTCTCTACTCCTTCAGGAGACACACTGTGCTATCCCCTCTACACGGCTTACCTGATCTCCCAGTCAGGTCCCCATGGAGCCTGGCTGTACCCCCAGGTAGGTACGGAGTGGGGCAGAGGCAGCCCGAATACTTCTGAGTTTCTTCGGACTCCAGGCAGTCAGGCAGGCACATGAGCAATCTGGGTCTCCGATACAGTGCTCAGTCATCTAGGAGACTGGGTGCTGTTTTTTCCCCATTCTGGAAGAGTGGCACATTCCAGATGTCATGGCATCACTGCCGATGTCTCCACTCCCTATCTTCTGAAGCTAGCTCTACACTTGCAGTGCCTCTGACCTCCGCCAGAGGCCAGTCAAGCACTGAGTGCAAATCCCCCTCCCTCCCAGAAGAGGAGAGCTGTCCATTGGATGCTCAGTCCACTGCATCCCCTGCCGACCCTCACTGGCCCAGGCTCGTTCCTGAACCTGGGTTGCCGCCGTGGCGCGAGGTTTGGCGTCGAGTACCTCCACTCTCAGCACCACTAGGCTGGCTAGAGAGATTGGATTTTTATTGGGAACACATCAGCTGATCGCCACAGCACTAATTTGAAAAGTGCAAATGCAGATGTAACCCCCCTGTTATTTGGGGTTACTAGAATCCCAGTAAGACCTAGTGGTAGGCAGGGAAGGCAGCTTGTGAAACTCCAGTTAAATGGATTTCACACTGTCTCACTCTGTTCTCAGTCTCAGCTGAGACTGAGGGATGACATCACCATAGAACTCTCGCAGCTGCATGAGCCACACTGGAATCTGCAGTTGGGAGTTAGGTTAGAATGTTGGGGAGTTTTGAACAGAGTGTGTGTGAGCAGTCTTGAAGAGAGCAGCACAGCAGTCTGTGGACAGGCTCTTTGAGCCTAAAGCTCTGATATAGAGCTACTGTTAGGGAAGGTGTGTGTTTCCACCAAAAGAGAAACACAGTAAGCTGTTTATGAAGTGGTGGAGACCGCTGTTACCGGTCCCCGTGCCCCATCCCTGAGGGGATGGGGGTGGAAAGGTTTGCCTGTCATTCCAGGGGCAATTCTCCTGGTTCTGGCTAGGGAAGAAGCTGCCTTATTCCAAGTTGTGCTGCGGCACCAGAAGTTGTGCGAAGGAAACTCCTGTGAGGAATTGCCTGTGGGGCACCTGCAACCAAAGGGTGAGTCTGCTCTTACATAGGGCATATGTTTCACCTGAACTGTTGTTAAGTGGGGATTGGACTGCTTAATCAGTGGGAGGCCTAGAGGAATAGGCTGAGCTAAATAGAAGTATGTTCAAGACCAGCACAAAGAGTAAAATAAAGTGGGGATTGGACTGCTTAACCAGTGGGAGGCCTAGAGAAATGGGCTAAGCCAAGTAAAGGTATGTTCAAGTCTAGCTCAATGGGAAAGCCAAGACATGTAGAGGAAATGTGCCATGCATTTACCCTTTAATCTACATTGCCAAGCTTTACAGAAAGAGATGTTTAATGTCCAGAGAAATGGCTGGGTATGAATTGTAGAAGCAAGAGGTGGGAGACCCCCATCAGTAGTAACCAAATTCACTTCTACGGATTTGCTCTGTGGCACATTTACTTTCTCTCAGGTACTTGGCCAGTGCTGAGGAAAGTACCCAGACGTGGGATTAAAAGGAAGTTTCCCTTGTGGAGTCGAAGGCTCTAAGGTGGTTTAGGGAGCCACCAGAAAATTGCTTCCATGTCAAATGGAAGGTGTTCGAGTGGCCAGCAGGGGAGCTGAGTCAGGGAAATCCCAAATAGTGTACAAGTTCAGGCTGTGTACCCAAAGCAGCGTGCAAGTCTGGGCTGTGTGCCTGGTGGGTTCAGAGCCTGAGGGCTTAAGTGTTGAGGAAGTGTTCTGATTTTTTTTAATCTGCATTACCAGAAATGTAGCCCCATGGGGGTCAGTCTATGCTTTGTTTTGTTCTGCTTGGATGTGAATAAAGCCACACTCTAAAATCCCATTCCTGGTATTGGACATTACAGTTATTGCTTCCTGTGTTCGGATTTACTTAGGTGCCCCTGTGCAGAGTGGCCAAACCTAGCCCTTGTGCCAAGTAACCTAGTCCTCCCCGAACCCAGTCCCCACCTGGTACTGCTGTCAGCTTCAACAGCATACCACCTGTCGTTTGCAAAAAGGCAGGAGTGAGGGGTTACACAGACAATCGGCTGATAGCGTGAAATAAACTCAATGCAAATATAAGGTGCTGTACAGTACTTTACCACATGGCCAGAGTGTAATAACGCACGTGGCCACAGGCTGAGTGGCTTTAGCCACTGTCAGGGCAGTAAAATATGTTCCATGTACACCCTGGAGTGTCTTATTGCACTTATAAGATGGTCTTCTTTCCTTTTTTTTTTTTAAATTTATTTCATCATTCAGAAATAACGTTTGAGCAAAGTGCTCTTTTTCAAAGGTTCCATGTCAGGACAAAAGCCAAAACACAAAGACGTAAGTTACAGACTGTGGGTGCACAAGCACTGAGGCATGAACAGAAAAGAGCAAGATAAAATAGCAAAATAATACAAACTATTTACATTTGTGGGCTATATCATGTATAAGTGTAAACATTTTGTAATGGGTTTGACAATTCATAAGAAGGTGCACCAAACTGAGATCAGGAACATAACAGGAAGCATAACAAGTGCCATGTGTGCTGAAGTCTCAAAGTTAACAAAAAAAAGAAGAGCAACCAGGGGCTTTGTCATTTTCATCAAAGGGAGGGGAGAGAGGGTGGGAAGAGGGGTTAGTATTAATTAGCGTTATACAGGTAGTCATGTGAGGGAGCAAGAGCCATGGTTAGCAGTCAGAAAGAGGAGGGGAAGTGACCAGGGAGGAGCTTATAGCATTGGGAACTGAGAGAAAGGGTTGGGGGGGTTGAGTAAGGCAAGTGGGGGTTAGACACATGCAAGTATGTAATCTAATTGTCAGGATTTGAGTAATCCATACCTGAAGTGAAATAAGAGGGTGAGAAATCCCATCAAGAGAGGAGAAAAAGGTGCCACACCATGGAAAATACACAGACCGAAATGTAGCGGGTCCTAGCATCCCTGATTGCAGAGTTGGATGAATGAGAATGAGGAGCCCATTGTGGCAGAGGCAGTGGAACACAGATCAGGCTAGAAACCTGCACACGCGTGGAATGGAAACAGTAAGGTGTTGCTTCAATTCAGAATGCACAGAAATAAATGTAGAGAGGCCTAGCACCCTCCGATTACAGAGTTGGACAGATGAGAACAAGGGGCCCATTAAGATGGAGGCAATGGAACACAGATCAGGCCGGAAACCTGCACAAGCAGGGACTGGAAACAGTAAGGTGTTGCTTCAATTCATCTATAAATGGAGGAGAGGCTGTTATTGCTGAGTATATGTGTAGGTATTTCATTCAATCAAAGGGGAGCTCTATAAGTGAAGGACCATTGTCCAAGCGATGTTTTTGTAAATGGGACATCCAATGAGCCCCGGGCCATACCCCGGTCCGGTAGCTTGAGTGACAAGCATATAGAAAATCATTAATGTGGGGTGGGCCTTTACCAAGAAGGATTTTCTTGCCCAGGAGGCAAGTCTGATACTTAATCCTATTATTTAGATTGAGCCAGTTAATTTCATCAGAGTTTACAGGTGTGTGTTGAGTTGTCGAGTCCAAGGGTAAGCCTGAAGGCCTTGCTGAGTACCATATTTACCCATCTAAGCACAGAGTCCACTGCAGCACCATATACTACTAGTTCATACTCGATGGTTGGCAGGATAGAACTAGCGCCAGTTATCCACGGGGCAGACGGCATGAGATCATGTTTATGTCTATGAAGCACCCCCAGTTTGATAGTTACTGCTTTTACAACCTGATCTGTATGTTGTGTAAAGGAGAGGGTGTCCTCAATGGTAATTCCCAGATACCTGAATGAGTGTACTTGCTCAAGGGGTTCAGACTTGTTGTTTACAAAGGACAAGACTGGATATGCCTTCTTGTGCTGAGAGATTGAGATCCACATTGACTTGGTCTTCCTATAGTTAAGAAGAAGTTTCAGAGATCCCGTGATGAGCTTGGCATGAGTAGACATCTGTGCTGCTCCTAGGCCCTGCTAATATAAATAAGCCTTTAAACTTTCTCAGGACCCCTATTACAAGTTTAATTACCTTATTCCAGTCGGAGAGGTGATTCAGACTAGATTTCTTTGCAGAAATGTGGTGGGTCTGAGTGAGTGCAAGCGGCTCATATTTCTCCGACATTGCGCTTTTGGCATCAGCAACAGGCCAAACTGCAGCATCGGAATGGAAACTGAAGCCATGGAGCCCCTGGCGGCACGCACTCAGTTGGTAAAATGACTGAAACCCCTATCGCCCGTACCAGATGAACAGGCAGGCCAGTTAGATACGGAAGGGGGTACTAACTTGGCCATGGAGGATATTTTAGAAATTAAGCAAATGTTGCAAGGGCTGTTGGTCGATTTTGCTACAGTCAAACCGGCTCTGCATTTGTTGGCTCAGAGGATGGGGGATGTGGAAGCTAGAGTCTCCTTCCAAGAAAGGAAGGTTTCCACTATGGAACAAGATTTGGTTGCAGTGTGTAAACAAATCAGGAAGCTCGAGAATCAGATGGAAGATCAAGAATCCAGGAGTAGGAGAAATAACCTTATTCTAGCAGGGCTCCCAGAGAGAGCTGAAGGGTCTGACTGTGTTTCCTTTTTACAAGATCTCTTGCTTAAATTGCTCAACCCCACACCATTTGGTGAGGCTTATATCTTGAAAAGAGCACATAGAGCCTTAAGAGAGATGCCCCCACCAGGAGCAAGACCTCGGGTCCTAATAATGCAGTTCCTGAATTACAAGGAAAAGTCCCATGTGCTCTTCACTGCTAGGCAAAATAAAGCTCTACATTGGAATGGCGCGTCTATCTGGCTGTTCCAGGATCAAACGCCATTGGTTAGGGAGAAGCAAAAGGAATATTTGAAGATAAAGAAAAAGCTGTATCTTGCTGGAATTAAGTTTCGTTTGCAGTATCCCGCAACTTTGATGGTACGACTTCAATTTAGGGAGAAAAAGTACCTTACTGTGAGTGACACCGTGGAGGGTCTGAGGTTTGAACTCTCAGCGTTGTTTAAGTTGCCAACTTGAGTTTCTGAAGAAAAGAAGAGGACTGGTAGGATTTAACAAGTTGAGACTTTAGAGATGGAAGGGAGATGCAAAAATTGTCCTTCTTTTTCAGTCGTTCCCAAAAAAAAGTTGAATATACTTAGTTAAAATGTTATGGTTAATGTTGTTAGGTTACAGTGGGGTTAGAATGGGACCGAAGGGGAATTGATATCCTTAAGAGATGGTAGGGTTCAAACTCGTAGCCTGGTGGTTTCTCGGGGGAGAGGGCTGGAAAGGGTCATGAGGGAGTGCAACTTACTGTTATATGTTGAGGGGTTACTGGAAACACTGTTTTGGGATCCATGTTTGGTGTTCTAGAGACTGAGAAGGGGGGAGGAGCTAGAGTGGGCCGGTGAAATGAAGCTTAAGATGCGGCAATGAACAGGAGTTGACCCTTCCATGTGGAGTTGACTTCGAAAGGAGTTCAGGATATTCAGGAGTAGATGGACTTAACCATTGGGTCAAGGGAAGGGGGGGCTAACCTCTCGCCCAAAGGTGTGATGAAGGAGTGGAATGGGGCATGATTAGTGTTCAATTATTCGATGAAGCTGTCAACTCCTCTCAAAGTATTATAGGAACTCAATAATAATACAATACAATACAATATAATACAAAGTATTATAGGGGCTGAGGGACTATACATCCCTGAAGGGTAATGATAGGAGGATGGGAGGGGGGTTGGGCAATGTCCTGGCAAAAGAGGATGGTAGAGGGAAAAGCTTGGTGCATATTATTTATTCTGCAAGTTGGGATTCCCTTCCAGATTAGATCAAGGGGGTGGGCACTGCTTCCCTTAACTAACCCTCTATCAGCTTAATAAGCTAGAGGACGAGGGAGCTTAAGGGACAAAATATATTAAATTAATCTGATGGGGGGGCACAATCTGAATATGAATGGAGTGATTTATGGGGACGAGAGACTCTGAGGGGATTCAATGAGATAGGGGTACAGGGGAGGAGATGTCAAGCTGCATTAGATGTCTTAAGTTCAGGGCAGGATCCTGCAAGTTGCTCATTTAATTTGAGGGGCTGGAGGGGTGCACAGAAAATGACTCGTCCATGAATCAATGATTGAAGTGAGGACAACCCAGGGATTGGAGGACGGGGATGTGGGAGGTTAATGGGATCTGGAAGGAGAGAGAGTCCAATAAAGTGCAAGAGAGAGAGAGATGCAGACCTTGAGAGGGCAAAGTATGATGGTTTGGAACAAAATCCTTTTTATATCTACCAATGTCATGTGTTAAAATTATTTCACGGAATGTAAAAGGTTTCAGTGGTAGACGCAAAAGAATGGTAGTCTTGAGGCATATTGGTCAAATAGGGGCTCACATAGCTGCACTACAATAGACCCACTTACTGACAGAGGAGCTGAGCTTCCTTAAGCTGCTGTGAGTGGGTCAGGTTTATGGGATGGGTAAGGAAACGGCCTTGGGGGTGTGTGGTAATTTTAATAGGAAAACCTGTCCATATATTATAGCACAGGTGATTACAAAGGAGGATAGTAGAGAGATTTACCTCTCGGGTAATATTTTGGGCAAAGAGCACACAATCGCTTCTATTTATGGTCCGACCCCTTCCAATCCTGATTTCTTTGCTTCACTGGAGCTGGATATTATTATATTCTCTCCACACTCCCTCATTTTGGTAGGGAATTGGAACCTATGTTTAAATAACTGGGAGGATAGGATACCACCATCCGGAGGGCCTCTGTCCAGGGCTCAGATCGCTATGAATAGATTATTGGCGGTCACTGCCCTGATAGATCCACTCTGGACTCATTCTACAGGGGGCCGTAACATGACATTTTTTTCTGCGGCCCATGAGTCACTCTAGAATTGATTTTTTTTCTGGTTAACAGGGAGGCACTTTCCGAGGTTAAGGAGGTGACAACCCGGTGTAGAATTTTATCGGATCATTCCCCAGTTCATTTGATTTGGGAGCCAACAGCAGCTGCTCCTATGCCGTATAGATAGAGGCTGAATGACACTCTATTGACTGAGATCTCAGTCCAGAGTAAATCAGAGGAAGCCCTCCTAGAGATAATACAGAAGCAGTTGCCTACATTTCAGAATGAAAACTTAGCATGGTCAACCTGTAAGGTGTTGTATGCAGGTGTAGCGCAGGATTTCGCAGCACGGAGAAAAAGGATGAGATGTGCCAAGGAGGAGTTTATATTGGGAGTCATCGAATCGCTGGCTCCTTCAGAAGGGTCCTCCATGGAAATTGATACTGAACTTAAAAGTTTAAGAAGGGAAATGGCGGACATCATTTATGGCAAAGTAGAATTCTGGTTAGAAAAGATTCAAGCTAAATATTTAATGCAAGGAGACATGCCTGGCTGCCTCCTTGCAGCTAGAGTTGAGGAATGGGAAGCCACCAGAACAGTCGCTTCCATAAGGTATGCTGGGAAAATTTTAAGGGACCCCAGAAAATGGCGGATTCATTTGTTTCCTATTATAAGGAAATTTACCAGGCAGGGCATCTTGCTGGGGAGAAGGAAAGTAGGACATTCCTAGAGGGAATACCATTACCAGTGCTTGACCCAGCACAGGTTAGAGAGTTAGCAGCTCCAATAAGAGAATCTGAGATAATAGATGTGGTACATTCTCTGCCTTCTGGCAAAACTCCCGGGCCGGATGGCCTAACCGCTAAATTATCAGGCACATTTTCATACTTTTACTCTCCCTACTTAAGGAATTTTCCAGCAATATAGTGCAAGAGGGGGTGTGTCACCCACCACTATACCAGGCATATATCTCCCTGGTTCCAAAACCAGACAATCCTAAAGATTTACCTGGCAGTTATAGGCCTATGGTCTTGATGAATCAAGATATTAAGATCCTTACGAAGATTATTGCTAATAGAATACTTAATATTGCTCCAAATTTAATCAATCATGAACAGGTAGGATTTATGCCGGATAGGGGGGCCATGATGCTCTTAGGAAACTCCACCGCATACTCAATTATGCACTGGATTCCCAATTGCCTCTAGCCTCGATATCTTTGGATGTGGAGAAGGCCTTTGACAGGGTTTCCCATCCATTTCTGTTTGCTACAATGGAGAAGATGGGTTTCCCTGAAGGCCTTCTCAGAGGTATAAAAAACCTATATGCAGCCCCTACAGCCAGAGTAATATGTAATGGGTATGTTTCATGGGAGATTCGGTTAGAAAATGGGACCAGACAGGATGCCCCCTCTCGCCAATATTGTTTAATATATACCTGGAACCCCTGTTAAGGGCTATTAACAAAGTTGCTAACATAAAGGGGATTACAATAGCGGGTAGGGATCTAAAATTTTTGGTCTTTGCAGACGATATACATTGATCCCCATTCATTAAAAATGAGAGGCGGGCCACCATGCTATCTTGAATGCCCGCCTCTCATTTTGTATTGCCGCCACTCTTTCCTGCTTTGTGCTGTCCTAGTAGCGCTTAGCGCTACTATCCCTTTAAATGTTTGCGATCGCACACTAGGAGTGTGCAGGTTAGGAGCGCGCACGCAGGCAGCAGATTCAAGTGGTCACGGAGGTATTCATCACGCAACCGCAGTCAGGAACTTACACAGTCTGTGATCACAGGGTTGTTGGTCTAGCAGTCAGCAGACCATGCAAGGTGCCAAATTGTGGAACCAATCACGGAGGAAGCAGGAGAGTGACAGCTAAGACGCCCTATAGTGGAGCAGCTACAACACTTAGGGGTAAGTCCCACTAAAGTAGTCTGCTGCCACTCGAGGGTTTTTGCCAGTGACTGTGTGTCTTCTAAGGAGATGATCGTTTGTTTTGTAGCATGTGGAAGTCGGGCTATACTGATGTGACAGCAGGCAGCTAATCCTCCCCAGAAAAAAACATAAATCTGTATTGAAGTCTAGCAGTGTTGATCACAGTGAAAACTATTTTACTAATTTACTGCTTTGAAGTTGGTTGAGTGAGGTGGGCAGGGGAGGGAAAGATCATTGTGTGGACTCCACAGAGCAGCAGCTGATTTGATTGTAGCTGAAAAATAATTTGCAGTGACTGGAAAAAAAATACAGATTGCCTGTGAGTCAATGACTCTTAAAGAAGTGTTGGCTGTGTTTAGTAACTGACTGAGTAGGCAATTTTACTTAAAAAGATCTGAAGGTTTGAGGGGGAACTATTGGGTTTGATTTGAGAGGGGAGCAGAATCACTGTGTGGTCTTCACAGCGGACCTGGGCAGCAGTTTTATTTGAACTGCTGAAGGGTAGGAAAAAATACTGGCAGTAAGAAAAAAAAAAAACCCTGTGACTGCACAGAAGATCAACGCTTTGGCACTTTACAGCCCTGACCACCAGAGATTTGTTTTGTAGCCAGCAAAAAATATTTGTGTGGGGAAAAAATTCTGGTCTCCTTAACTGTGCCAACAGGGGGTCTGCACCACTAGTCAGGTTGTGCACTTAGTCTTGCTTCGTCAGTGGTCACTTGTTCTGAACCCTGATTCGGGGAGCAAAAAAAATTTGTGTGAGAAAAAATATTTGGGGCTCAACCAGCATTACCAAACTCTCGTTCTGTATTGACAAATAAACACACGATAACACTTAAGAAAAAAAAGCTTTATTCGGCAGCATGGGTTTGTGCCAGGTAGATCATGTCAAACCAACCTTGTGGAGTTCTATGAATGGGTAACATCAGAACTGGACAGGGGTAAGCCTGTGGATGTATTATTCTTGGACTTCAGCAAGGCGTTTGACTCTGTCCCCCACAATGGTCTGGTGGAGAAACTGATGGGGTTAGAGTAGGCCTTTGATGGTCAGATGGATTGAAAACTGGATAGCTGGACGACTCAGAGAGTAGTGGTCTGTGGGGAGCTCTCAAACCCTACAGAGGTTGGTAGTGGGGTACCACAGGGCTCGGTCCTGGGTCCAATCCTGTTTAATGCATACATATCGGACATCAGGGATGGTATAGGGTGTGAAATGAGTCTCTTCAGGATGACTCAAGATGGGAGCAGTAGTTGAGGGAGAAGAGGGGAGGTTGGCCCTGCAAGGGACCTGGACACCCTGGAAAGCTGGGCTCACACATGGAAATTAAATTTCAATATCACCAAGTGCAAGGTGTTGCATCTTGGTCGGGAAACCTAAACACAGGTACACCCTGGGAGGGAGGTGCTGGAAGCCTCAACAGGGAAAAAGACCTAGGGGTCATGGTGGATACATGTATGAATAACTCTGAGCAGTGCAGAAGAGCAGCTAGCAAGGCAAACAGGATGTTGGGATGCATCGTAAGGGGGATCACCTCTAGGAGCAAGGAAGTGATTCTGCCGCTGTACAACAGACTGGTTAGACCACACCTTGAGTACTGTGTACAGTACTGGAGACCACACTTGAAGAGGGACATACAGCTCCTGGAGAGGGTACAGAGGAGGGCAACAAAGATGATACGAGGGCTAGGGGATTTGACGTATGAGGACAGACTTGAGGAGCTCTGCCTGTTTTCATTGGAGGAGAGGAGAGACAGGGGGACATGATTGAGGTCTTCAAGTACATCAAGGGAATAAATAGGGTAAACATGGAGGGGATCTTTAGACTAAAGCAGGGAGGCATCACCAGAGGGCATGGTTTGAAGTTGGAAGGTGGAAGGGTGAGGGGAAAGAGGAGGAGTTTTTTCACTGAGAGGGTGGTGGACCCTTGGAATGCTCTGCCTGGTGAGCTGGTTCAGAGATCCACAGTGGAGGGCTTTAAGAGAGGGTGGGACAGACACAGAAAGTGGATGTATCAGATGATGGCCTGTCCCGGGGTGGGGTGGGGATGGATGACAGGGGTTTCTGGAGCACAAGGGATGGGAGGGTCTCGGCACCCAACTAAGGATCTAGGTTCGAGCAGACTCGATAGACCATAAGGCCTAATCTGCTGGCAAATAGTATGTTAGTATGTATGTTAGTACACAATGCAGAAACTAACTAACTTTGGTTTCAAATTAACTCAAAAACGGAAACATCCTGATCAAGATGACAATTGTGAGTCGATTGGGACAATGCCAATTGGTCCAGTTGCTATCGACGTCATTGTCCAAAAAGCTCCCTGCACTTCTTCCTCCTGTAATACAGAAAAAAACACATTTAAGCATAGAGCAACAGGATTTTATACTGGCTGGCTTAACAAATGCTGTTGGTTACAGTACAAAGAAAATGATGGCATGTTTTGTGCATTTTATAAAACATAAACAGATCTTAAATCAGGAACAGTTTGGGTACTCAGTGGGTGTAAGACATCAGAGAAGATGCTATAAAAGGCATCGGAACAGTTCAGTTCACGTTGTTGCTTCTGAACTGGAATCTAACTGCAAATTTCTGCTTCAAAGGTGGAATAGAGCAGGCAATGCAGCAGGCCCTGACCCTGGAACAAGAAGCTTTTGTAGCATCCCTTCGTTGCATGTTACTGGCTAATAAAAAATGAGCTGCCTCACACAACGAAATATGGCTCACTGCTAGATGTCGCCAAATCATTGGGATGCAAATACCTAGACAATATACATATTGCTGATGCTGTTAAATATCGTTCTGATCGAACTGTCAGAGAAATGGTTCTCTCTCTGGGTGAGGTGGTCAGGAGATCAGTTCTTTTTTTTTTTATATTTTGCTTTTTACTCCCGGAGCCGCTTACTGCCCTATCATCAGCCCGGTCACGGGCCGCCGGCTTCTGCACCCCAAATCAGCCACAGCCCTCCGATACCCCGTGGCTTGCCCCCCACGGTGGGGCCTGCGGCACCCGGCGTATGCCGCAGGCACTGGGATTAGGTCGGGGGCTTGGCCTGGGGAGCACATTGAAGCAAGCGGCGAGCTTCATTGGCGGTGGCGGGCAGCTCATTGTCTTTTTCCGCCCGATTTTCTCCCCAGAGGAGGCGGGGACGTGCAATGATGCCAGCGTCCGACCCGCCTCTTCCCCCCCCCATGTCGAGCGTCGGCTGCGTGGAACTCCCGGTCTCCACCAGGGGTCTCCAGCAGCGCCGAGTGCTACCGCACCCTCCCGGAGTACGAGGCTGTCCGCCCGGACGCTCAATCCCTACTCCCTCCCGGCCGACCCTCCGATGACCGGATCCGTTCCCGAACCGGGTCGCTGGCGTCAGCGGAAATCCCACCGCTGCACCGACGGGCCGGCTAGGAGATCAGTTCTTACAGATTTGAAGGCTGCCACATTTTTTTCATATTTGGTGGACAAAACAACTGATATTGCTGTTATGAAGCAGCTCATTTTGTGTGGCATGTACTGCAAAGAAGGGAAACCCAGAGTTTCTTTCCTGGGACTTGAGGAACTAATTGATGGAAAGGCAGACACAATTGTTAAAAAAAAAAATGCTGGAGTTCTCCGATAACAATCAAATCTCGATTGATCACCTTGCAGGGTTAGGCAGTGATGGAGCAGCCGTTATGCTGGGCAGGCAAAGCGGTGGCTAAAAAGCTGAAAGAAGTCAGCCCAATTCTTGTTGAAAATCACTGTATGGCTCACGGGAGGCCTTGGCTGTAAGGCAGCAGCAAATGGCGTGAAGCCATTAAAAGTTTAATCAAACACTAGATCACTTATACAGATATTATGAAAACTCTGCTGTTAGCGTGGCTGCTCTGAAAGAAATTCAACAGGTAATGGAAAACCCTGTTTTAAAGCCTAAGCAGGCAAAAGCAGTTAGGTGGTTGTCCCATGATGCAGCATGTGACACACTAAGGAAGATTTTCCCATCCGTTGTTACGTCCTTGCATAGAGAGGCCTCTGAAAGGCATGATCCCCAAGCTGTGGGCCTAGTAAAAATGGTGGAAAACTGGGAGTTTTCCTCTATTTTATGCATGATGTGTGACATACTTCCACACCTTAGCATCTTATCTAAATGCTTTCAAACATCAGCTCTGAATTTTACTGATATAAAGAGACATTTACATTCCACTTTAGAGATTCTTAGGGCACGCCTACTGGTACCTGATCAGTACTTCTCCTCCGTTTCACCTGAACGATAATGGTCTGAACTTGCCATTTAGCGAACCACAGTTACATCATTTCAGAACCTCTGTGCATGACAACTTTATTAGGGCCCTAATTGCTCAAATTGAGCAAAGGTTTCCAAGCACAGAACTTTTGGATGCGTTCAGTATCTTTGACCCCAGCATGATACCAGAAGGTGATATTGAAGAGTTGGAAGGGTATGGTAGTGATAGCCTTGAGATTATTCTTGGTCAGTATGTTACTGTTGTGGATGTAGGTGCTTCTGCACTGGAATGGGCTTCCTCATGATCTCATGTTCACAGAAAAGATGGCCTTTAAGACTATTTCTGATGTACTGCACGCTCTAACTACTAAGTATGTAGACCTGTATCCAAACATATCTACTTTGGCAGAACTGGCAATGATAATGCCAATGTCAACTGCAGATTGTGAGAGGGGTTTTTCTGCACTGAATCGAATAAAAACGCAAGAACTAAATAGATTAAGTGCCAGTGTGCTAAATGCACTTATGCTTATCTCAATTGAGGGCCCTGATATTGACAGTTTCCCTTATTTGGAAGCTGCAGCTCATTGTGCAGGACTGCGAAACCGAAGATTAGATCTTGGCCTTGCAGGCACTAGTAAAGAGATGATGTGTGGCTGCACCAAAATGTCAAGACTCTCACAAACTGTTGCCTGGCCTGCAATTAGAATGCAGAGGTTTCCAGTATGTTTTATCACAATTTACTTTTGCTACTGCACACTACAGATGCCTCCAGATCATCATATTACTCTTATTTCTTGTTTCTTATGCATTTATTGCATCCCAACTGACTCCGCCCACTGGTAGCTCCGCCCCCTGGTGACCCTGTCCCCTGTGGCTCCTCCCCATTACCACCGCTCTATATTTTCATGCAATGTGGAACACTGATATACTTCTGACTTACAAGACCCGGCCGCAAGCTTCAAAAAAACAGTTGAAACTATAGGGCAATTCTCCAAAGTCTCGAACTATAAATTAAATTTGAGCAAGACACTAATTCTCCCTTTGTATGCAGAGCAGATTTTGTACCACTGCAGTTACACTGGGTGATGGGTAGAATTAAATACTTGGATATATGGATTACAGCTAGTATGGAGGATGGAGCGGCAACAAACATGGATAAGGTCCTGTTGGCAATTAAAGGGGACATACTCAGATGGAATGAGCTTCCTTTGAACTTTGCAGCTAGATTGGGACTAGTTAAAATGAACCTATTGCCTAGGTTATTATATCCAATATACTGTACTTAGCCCCATATTGCATTCCCAAATTATGGTTCATGAAAATTAGGAAACTGATATTTGAATTTCTGTGGAAGTCCAAGCCTCCTAGGAAAAAACATAGCATCCTGTGCTTACCGCACAGCATGGGGGGATCAGACTGCCTGATCTTAATCTATATTATGTGGCAGGACAAATGGGTCTTACTGAGTCAATGGGTTAGAAACTTGGAGGGAGAGACTATATTCCAATATGGCTACAAATAGAGAGGCAAATATTGAAAGACTCAGGCCTCTCTCTCCAGAGGTGTTTCTTTTTGCTAGTCCAGGGAAATGCCTTAAAAAAAAACAACCCTGACTCCAGTTGTTAAATCAACACTGGCCTGGTGGTTTTTTCTCACCCCTGCCCAGTGAAGGGATCAAATGAGGACCTGAGACCAACCTGTGCTGGGCAATCCTAATTTACTGATGGGGGAAGGTAATCACTAAACAATGGGCAGCTCAGCTCCTGGGCCTAACATTAATGGATGTTATAAAGGATAATAGGGTGGTTCTCCCAGGTAGGTGTGATGCAATGCATTTTTTCCAAAAGGTTACAGCTTACTAAAATGTTGGAGGGGGTATGGAGAAGGCTAGGGGGCCCACCAGAAAATCCGTTCACCTGGGACAATCTAAAGGAAGTGGATCCTACATCTAACTCTTTATCTAAAGTATACAAGGTAATATTGGACTATATTAGCCCGAACTCTCCAACAAGGGTTCTGTATTGGGACAGAACATTGGCTCCCCAGAGGCCTGCTTGGGACAATATCTGGAGGAGTAACAAGTATATACCTATACCCAAGTATAAGATTATGCAATTCTTTATTGTTTCCAATATGTATTTCACCCCTATGAAACTGTGATAGACACCTTAGACAGACAGACTTGTGTTTTAGATGTGGAGTGGGACCAGGTGATATCCTACATGTGATGTGGGAATGTAGTAAAATATCGCCTCTATGGGTTGAAAGTAAACAACATATGGACCCTTTGTTGGATTACTCAGAATTTATATTGCCTGAAATTTGCATATTAGGAGACATGTTGCAGATATCAGGGGACACACCCAAATACCATCCATCTCTGATGACAGTGATAGTCAAATCTTTTATATTGAAACACTGTAAGGATGACTATATCTATACTTATGAACAATGGGTGAGAGATCTTATTTGGGCTTTGGGAAGAATAAAGAGGCATATTTATATGGAGGATAGGAGAGGGTTGTATAATAAAAGATGGTCGACACTAGAGGCAATCTATTCACTGCAGGTTAATAATACCTAAACACAGTCCTGTCTGTCGTTTTGTGATTAGCAAGAGATTACTATTTAGGAGAAATGAACAGTTTTATATGGATTTATTTTAGCTCTGACTGGATGTATTATATACAATTGTTTTGGGGTTGAGTTGGTATTAGTAAAATGGTATTAGGTTAAGGATTTTGGTATGCTTAGGTTCAAGGGTGGGAAGGGGACTCTCTTTCCAGGGGACACAGCTTGGGGCAACATCCTGGATGTAATGTTATTTAGGTTGTGGCTTAGGTTTTATAGATCAAGAGGGTAACAATACTTCTGTTTCAGGGGTTTTACCTCTGTTGGTTAAGTTAAGTCACTGATATTGTTACCCTAGGATATAGATGCAATAAGAGTTTGTAACTTTAATGGAGGGTCAACCTCATCAGCTGTGTATGTACATAGTTCGGGCTGTATATAGTTTTCACAATCAGTTTTGGGATTGTGAATCCTGGGTTTGCCTGGGATATGTGTGTATGTCTAAAAACCTGAAACAAACTAATAAAGATGATTTAAAAAAAAAAAGTTTTCTCAACTTAAACCAATCCTCCAGCTCGATAGAAGTGGACTATAACTCCTTCTATAGCTGATCAGGTTGGGCACTGTTACTCAGAATGACAACATCATCCACATAGAAGATAATTTTGCCTGTGCATGCTTCAGGGAGGTTATTCAGAAATAAACTGAAAAGGAGTGGTCCCAAGATGGAGCCTTGAGGAACCCCAAGTCGAATTTCCTTAGCAGTAGAGGTTGCAGAGCCTATTTTGATGCACTGGGATCTGTGGGCCAGGTAGTCCTTGAACCAGTGGACAGCCTGCAAGCAAACCCCAGGGACAGCAGCTGCTCAAGCAGGATAGGATGGTTGATGGTGTCAAGGCCTTAGTGAGATCTATAAATATAGATCCCACAAACCTGCCACCATCTAAGGCTTTGTGTAGGTAGTCGAAAATTCAACAAAAGCTGTAGTTGTGCTGTGGCTCTTGTGAAAGCCATGCTGCTGAGGACACTGGAGGTGAACCTTCAAAAGGGATTCTGTGACCTGATCTGCCACGATTCTCTTAAGTGCTTTAGAAAGGGGGAAGAGAATCGAAATTGGGCGGTAGTTGGCAGTGCATGTGCAGTCCCCACTTTTTGGGATCAGTGTCCAAACTTATGGGAATTTTCCCAGGGAGAGCGATATATTGAACATTTTAGTAGGGTTCATTAAGAGCAACAGCCACCAGCTTCATATCAATATTGTCACTGCTGAGCCTGGTTTTACCCAGTACTTTAAGGACTTGTTTTCTGGCCTTCCGGATAGTGATACATTTGAGGTCAAAATCTGGGTGGTTAGAAATGTTACAAGTTATAAACTTTGTGGAGTCAACAGATTTGATGTAGTTGGAGGGGGGAGGCCAGAGCTAAGGTCAGTGAAGGAAGAGTTAAAGATTCTACAATTGTGAGAGGATCCAGGGCTGGGGTGCCATTGAAATTCAGCATTGGCAGATGCTTCCTATCTTCTTTCCCAAGAAGATCATTTATATTTTCTCCGAATCCTTTTCCAGTCTCCCAGTTTTGATCAAACTGTTCCTTATAATATTTCAATTTGGCTAGCCTGGTTAGGTATGTGCACCTGTTTCTAGCAGCCCTGTACTTCTGAAAGTCCGCAGGGTTTCCTATGTTCCTAGCCCTACATCATAGGTTATCACGTGCCTTCAGCTGCTGTAGTAAGTCCTGAGTGATCTATTCATTTACGTCTCCTCTAATTTTTCTTTTCCTTAGCAGGGCAAAGATATCACAAATTTCATTGAACTTGTTTGTGAAAAATGTCATAGCCTGGTCAAAATCTTGTATCTTGTCTATGGGTGACCAGTTGACCTGGAAGAGGGCAATTTTATATGCGTCTATGAGGCCTCTCTTGATAACGTGACTTTGTATGACGATAAGATATTTTTTTTTCTTTAGATACCCACTTACACGATACTGGGGCGTGATCAATAAAAGGCAGTCAGGGAGCACCTCAGTGCTTTTGATTCTGGAGGGAGGCAAGGTAATGGGGGACGGGGAGAAGTGCCTCTGGCAAGGGAAGTACTTTTCATAGTTAAATTTTTATGGTTAGAAAAAATCATTTTTTATATTGTAAAAAAGATTTGCTTGTGTGGATTTATGATAAAATAGTCCTTCTGCCTGTCGCAGTATGATGTCATTGCTTATGTGCTGGGGCAAGTTTGTTTGTTGTACACATCAGTATTACTACCCCCTTGCCCCCATGCACTGTTGTGTGGTTGTTGTTTTTTTTTTTTCAGTTATTTACAGTTTCCAGTGTGGGCCAGTAGAGAGAGGGAGGGAAGAAGTTATTTATTTTTATTTGTTACCTCAACCGATGATAGCATGGCAGGAGCAGGAGGGGAAGCAGTAGCTAGCACATATGGACACACACACACACACACATATACATGCTATATCTGAGGTGAGTCTTTACTTCCTTTTTTCACGCCAGCAAGCTAAGATTAAATGCAACATGACTGGCAACGGCATATATTTTAAAAAATTGTGGCAACTGAAGAACAATCTCAGTGAGTAGATGTAAAACACCCAATGGCTCCTTCTGTTCCCAGAAGTACTTCTTCCCCTCTTCCATCACCTTGCCTAACACTAGAAGTAAGAAGCTCCTTTCAGTTCAGCATCAACCTGGGCAGGAGCATGATTGCTACTGAATATAGTGGGATCATGCATGCTGTTGGAGTGCAGGCTGTCATCGGGACAGACAAACATGTCTGCTCAGTACTTAATTCATATTCCTTTTTTTTAAATTGAAATCGAAGTAAAACCGCTTGATGTGGGCTTTTCAGTTTACTGATGTTTTCCTTGCTAACATAAAAAATACATGGTGGCATTTGAAAACTAACCTTCTAATGGCTCAGTGGTTTTTTTTTTTTTGGCAATGCGGTCCTGCTTTAGAGTACTTTTTGTTTTCTGTGCATGGAACAGATTTCATGCACAGGTAATAATCAGAAAACCAGATTTGCTGTCCCCATTTTATCATTGCTATTTTAATTTGTTTATGGTATATAGTTAGGGTTTAATCTGTATAAAAACTGCTGGTCCCAAAAAGTTGTTGTGCATGTTCTAAAAGTTGTTTTGCTTTTTTATTTATTGAATTTTGGTAACAGGGTGAGCCTATTGGAACCAGAGGTCCCTTTTTCAGGGGCAACCCTGAGCTAATTACAGACATGAAGTCATACAATGAGGATACAATACTTATACAGCATTTGTTTAAAATGCAAACAAGCTATTGTACTGCCTATCTTTTCTCCTGAATGGAGGAGCAGCAGCAGCTGTAGGGTGTTGCTGATATAGTGGCTTCAGCTGTGGAATGGTGACTTGTCTGTGGAACCAGGAGTTCCAGCTCTGACAGTTTTGGTGGAGGTGGTGGTGGTGGTGATTTGAAATGGCAATTTCTACTTGTGGGAGTTGACACACATTAGTATGTTAGGGTTCTGCTTAGTGGGGGTGCTGGCTTGTCTGTGGGAGGGGTTTCAATGGGGGATTGGGGCATGAGGGGTGAGCTGCTGGGGGTTGCTGGTCTGTGGGGGGCAGCTGTGGGTGGTGGCTAGTCTTCAGAACAAGGGTTCCAGCTTTGTTTGGGCAGCTCACTGCCAGTCTGTTCTGGGATGTCAGGAGCAAGAGGGAGTGTTGGACTGTATTCCTGCACAGCAGAGGGGTATAATCTGTTTGTGGGGGTTCTGCTGCAGGGGGTAGCTGATCTGTGGGCAAGGGTGTTCCAGCTGGGGCCGGGGGGTTGCTGGTGTGTATAAAGAGGAGTCCAGCTCTAGTATAGTGGCTGGTCTGTGGAAAAGAGGGGTTCCAGATGTGTGTGGGTGGCTCACTGCCAGTCTGTTCTGGGGATCATCTGCAAAGGGGAGTGTGGGATAGGGATGCCTGCAATGTAGAGAGAAGGGAGACAGCAAATATGATTGAGGGGGTTCTGCTGCATGAGGTGGCTGGTCTGTGGGAAGAAACGTAGAAACATAGACTTTGACAGCAGATAAAGACCACCTGGCCTATCTAGTCTGCCCGTTTCCCTACCTATTTGATAAGCTGCAGATCCTAGTTAACCAGCAGCCTACTTCCTCCTACCACCCCTGTAATTGCCTTATGTTGGTCTCATGCATTCCTGAAGTCTCCCACTGTTTTTAACCCTACTGCCTCCTCAGGAAGGCTGTTCCATGCATCCACCACCCTCTCTATGAAAAAATACCTCCTCCTGTTGCCCCTGAGCCATCCCTGATCTATCCATAAATTGTGCCACCATGTCCTTGTGCATCTTCTTCTGAAATATGCGACCCTCCTGGACTTTGTTGATTCCCTTGAGGTACTTGAAAGTTTCTATCATGTCCCCCTCTCCCTCCTTTCCTCAAGAGTATACATATAAAACTCTTTTAGTCTTGCTTCATATGGCTTCTGGTGCAGACCCTGCACTATTTTGGTTGCCCTCCTCTGGACTGCCTCCATCCTGTCTTATGTCCTTGCAGAAGAGGGCATCTAGCTGGGGGATGTGAGCAAACAGTCAGTCAGTTCTTTAGGGAGGGGATATCCATCTGCAGGGTGGTGGCTAGTCTGTAGGAAGGTGGTTCCAGCTGTGGAGGGTGTGACTGTTCCACTACCCCTAACCCCTGATGTCCCCTCGCTTTACAGTGCACCATACACCCTGTCTTATGTTGCTGAACTCATTTCATAGCCCCCCCAGTTCCTGCATAACCCTCACCCGATCTGTGACACCCTTTGTCAATAGCAACCCCGGGTTCTGAGATTGCCAAGATACAGTGATCTCACACATGTTCTAGTGGGATTTTGAGCAGAGTACTGGGTGACTAATAGTTTCACGGACACCCAGTGCAGTGCTCATCAAGATCAGTGTATCTCGACAATCTCAGCTGCCTTGCCTGCCTTCTTCACTTCAGTGCCACTGTATACAGAAGAGGAGGAAGATACATTCCCATGGCCCGACCTGGTGCCCATGGCAAACTGCAATAAAATAGCTGCAAGAATAACACTGCAAACCTTTGAGGTGAGTGGGTTTGTCTCCCCTTATTACTAGAGGAACTCTCAGGAAAGAGGGAAGCAGTGAAAAGTCAATACCAAACAAAATCTAATTGGAGGGACTTGGGTTTTATATCAACAAACAAACAAAAACAATGGTAGTACTGGTGCTACAGAGACTGGGAGGTGCAGAGAATTCTACATACTGCAGGGGACTGGCTCGTTGAATCCACTAATCGTGCCAATCATGGGGTGGAATGGAGGGAATAGGAATGGATGCTGTGGTGGGTACCTCCAGCAGTGGATAAGAGGTAAACGATTCTGGTTGTTGTAATAGGCCAGCAGCCTGAAAATTTAGCAAAGTTTTATGGATTTAATTGCCTATATGGTAAAAAAATCTATTAAAGGAGTTGCATTGGGTGAGATGAAGCTCCGACCGCTGCACAGATAGGGACTTCACCTCTCTGATACCCCCCTGAAAACGTCACATAAAATCAATAATTTATTTACCTCACTACTCGTAAAATTGTGAAAAAGCTCCGGTGGAGCTGGCATTTTGAATATGACGGTCTTGGGAAATAGCGGGATCTTACTAATAGTCCAGCGAGATGGTGCCTCGGTATTACCCTTACTGTAATACTATCCTTATGTACAAAGTAAAAGTATATATATATTTTTCAGATGCCTGGTGCTATTTTCCATGAATTTGCTAAATAATGGAATTTAGGCAAATTCAATCAAAAATAACCCTGAAAAAATATATCTTTTACTTTCGTACATAATAGTATTACAATAAAGGTAATGCCACTTCATCTCGTGGGACTATAAGAGGGATTCCATTATTTCCCAAGAGCATCATGTTCAAAATGCCAACTCCACTGGAGCTTTTTCACAATTTACCCAGTGAACAAAAAACTAAATGGGGGAAAAAAAAAACCTTATTGATTTTATCTGGTGTTTGCAGTGGGGATCAGAGAGGTGAAGCCTCAATCTGTTCAGCAGCCGGGGCTTCACTTCTCCAAGTAGTTCTCCTTCAAATAAATAATGCTTTGCTAGATCAAATAGTGTCTTCTCAGTCAAGAAAGGATACATTTTCGAACTGCAGCCCCATTTGTCTCATTAGCAAGAAACCAGAGTCTTACTTGCCTCCAATCCCCCCCTCCCCCACTGTACTGTATGTGCTGGTGGGATTTTGTGTAGAGTCCACCAAGTCAAATAATAATCCTGGTGGGGAGAAGGAGGCATTTTAAAAAAGAACACAACAGGGCCGGCCCATGCAAATGTGCGTACCCCTGGTTGAAGCTGGGGAATCCGATGTGACCAGCATCTGATATGTGAGGAGGCTGGATAGACATTGGATTCCTCCTACTGATGTCATTGCATGTCCTGCCTCCTGAGGGGATTAGCATCCACAAAAAATGCTGGTTGTCCGAGGGATGATGCCGCCTTCTGGTACCGTGGCCTCAAAAGTACCCGACCCAAATTGAGACAGTGTTCAGCTGGATGGCCCAACCCTGCGGCACCACCCCGGAGGGGGGCAAAGCAGAGGGAACCCTGCCAGTTGCAGTGAAGCAGCCGGTAACCTGGACCTGTCTCCGTGGGGTGAGGTCATCTCAGCGGTCCCGCCTTGGGGGGAAGCAAGGTCGAATCGGGGATTGGTTATGAGGAGCAGTGGGTCCAGGAGGTATGGCTAGTAACATGGGACAGGCAGTGTGAAAAAAAAATAATAAAGAACACCACAATATTTTTTTATCAATAAAACATTTTACTGGAAACATTTTTTTTTTTTTTCGTGTGGTGGGAAAGACACATCTGCAAATAAAACTTGGTCTTGGGGACTGGTTAGGGGAGTGGGAATTTAATTGCAGACTTGCTGTTTGCTTACAAGGACCTGGTTAGTGCTGGGCTGGTGAAGAGGCTGACGGAGCATGTAGGTTTTCCAGTCACTAGCCCTGGTGGCTAATGGCAGAAGAAGTTTCAACTCTTGCATCTTTGACATCCCCATCCCTCCCTGGACAATTGAGACCCCTCATCCTCTTGACACCCCCCCTCCGTATGGTCCACCCCATTGTCACCACTTCCTAGACCCATGACACATCCATCCACCCTATCTGGATTGTCCAAACACTTTCCCTCCACAGGCCCCAGCACTACTGTCTTCCCTTTTGTGCCCCTGAAACTAGCCAGTCTTCCTTTCACAGCACCAGGCACTAGCTCCACCTCCTTCCACAGCCCCCAACACTGCCCACCCCATTCACAGCCCCCCACAGTACCCTACACAGTCCCAGACACTCCATCCTCTCTCCACAACCTGACACCAGCCCACCGCCACTACATCCCTCCTCCATGCCCCACCTCACCCCACAGTCCCTCTAGCATCCTTGCTTTTTCCATAGCCCACCACCATTTGTACCAGAAGGTCATGGGCACTGGTCCCACAGCTGTGTCTGGGCCTGTACCATAAATACTGTCCCTATAGTGCAATACTTTGGGGGGGGGGTTGTTGTCCTCCAGATGGAACATTAAACCGAAGTACCTTATGCCCATGTCTGTTGCTCTCTGGTGAGTATCCAGATGGAAGTAAAAGATCACAATGCCCTTTTCTGTAGCGCTCCACATTGTCAATGGGAAGTCATTTTCACTGGGTATAGTGCACCCCTACCAGGGGAATGGCTCAGCCCAAGCTTTAGAATGTTGGGCATATGAGAATTCCAAGCAGCAACAACTCCCCAGTTAAGCTGTGCCATTCACAGGGAATGCTGCTTATCTACCTTCCCAAGATGTTCAGTTGGGGCTGCAATCCTGCATAGCAGGTTGATGCTACCTGGTTTTAGGGAGCACCCCTAAATTAAAATTGTACCTGTAAAGCTGCAGCTTTCCATTTGACCAACCTGCCTTATCCATTCCATTTGTGGACTGGGGGACATATCAGCCTTGCTTTAGGGTGTTCTAATGGTGTCCGATTTTAAATAAAAAAAAAAAAAAAAAAGTGCAACTGGTAGTTACATAAACTTATTTTGGGGTAGCATAGGTTTCCTGGGGAATTTTCCCTCAGATTTGGTGTTGGTTTCAGTCCCCCTCCCTCCAGTTCAGGTTGATTTATCTCTGTATTTAAAACAAACAAGAAACACTGTATTTTTTTTTTTTTTTTTGTAGTGGAGTTGGACACAAATACTTATTTTACGTCAGCCTTCTGAACACTCGTGCCACCACCATTATGCCTTGTGGCAGCTTAGGTGCGCGCGTCTTTTCCACATGGGTTTTCACTCACATGCCTTTGCATGCCAGTGGGTGCCGGAAATGCATTGGCTTTTGATGTAAACTCTTCTGTTTTTGACGCATCTGCATGAAAGTGCACAGAAGCTGCATGGTGTACGCACACAAGGATGTATTAACACAGATTGTATTTTTCCTATATTACAACTGCATTGGCATGCATGCAAGATCGCATGCACTTACGTCTAGCCCATTACTGGCTCATACAGATTTTTCAGAATAAATAAGATAGTTATTTCTCGACTTTACAAAGTGCAGGTTTATAAATTGGATTGTCCTTTGGCACCACAGCTTGTCAGAGACCATTGATTATGAAAAGGTGTAAGACCTGCAAAAGGATGATGAGGCCCACCCCCATGGGTTCCTATTGTGATCATTGTGTTGCACAGCACAATATTTCAGTAACAGTTCCCCCCCAGCTGGTCCTCCAAGCTGGGGAGGGGGCACCTGGATCTTCAGTTGGCAGTGGCAAAGCATAATTGCGTAAATCACTTTTGTTGCTCCTTGGTGAGCTTTTGAGCCCCAAAGTACCATAGGTCATCCCAGCAGACTCATACAACCCCAAACCGGGCCCCTAAGGTCGGGGGGCCCACACAGGCATGTCCAGGTGCATCACAGAGAGAAGAGGCTGTGGAGACAAATGTGCAGGCGGACCCCAACCCTGACCATATAGTGGGTCATGATGAGGATTTTGGGGATCTTGGGGAAACTCCTGACCTTCAAAAATTGCTTGCTGGTGAAGAGGACGTCCCCCCCTGAGGTGGAGGAGTAAGGAGAGTATATGGAACCCAGGTCAAGGATTTATATACCTAATCTGTTTGACGACGAGTCTTTGTGTTTTTAATAGCTGGCTCATGTAGATCCTTAGAGCTCAAGGAGGAGCAGTCCATATGGACAGTGGGTGTTAGTTCAATTCTGTCTGTGTCTTCCTCTGCTCCTAAATGTTTTCCAAGTTTTATTCACTGTGACCAGGTTATTGAACAAGAAATGGGCTGGTGTGGATCAGAGAAAGTATCTTGGAAAACCAAAACCACTGCCAATTTCGCTTTTTAGAGGAGGAATATCACAGCTGGGAAGCCCCTCCTTTGGCAGACAAGGCAGTGTATAAGTCAGTCAAACTCACCACCATCCCTGTTGAGGATTCTATGGCCTTGTCAGAGTCACATGACAAATGAGTGGATACCACACATAGGAAGGCCTTTGCTTCAAATAGTACAAACCTTCATACCTCATATGCTTCTTTCATTGTTGCCAGTGCCTTAAACTTGTTGGTCTCTACCTTGGGCAGCTTTGTCCCACCAGATTCAGAAGGGGCAAGCATTTTGCAGGTGGTTGCCATGGCTTCCACCTTTCTCGGTGATTCTACAGTGGAGAAATCGCACATGTTGGCCCATCCGACCTACCACATCATGTCAGCTATGTTAGGTGTATGACTTAGGCACTGGTCTGCCGATCAAGCTTCCAAGTCTAGGCTCTTTAACCTACCCTTTGAGGGAGGTATATTGTTTAGTTATGGCCTGGATGCTATTTTGAAGGAATTCCAGGACAAAAAGAGCCATCTTCCAGAGTTAAACAGCATAAGTCTACCTTAGCACGGAGGGTTCATAGTAATGGCCAGCGCAGCCAGTTTCATGGAGGTTGTTGCCCATTTTGGAACTTCGGTAAGTAGAGAAATAGAGGAGCCTATTCGAGTAACGGGGGTTACGGTAATAGAGGGGTCCTTTCCAAATGTCAGGCATGCAGAAGGATCAAGTCAAAAACCTGATACCTCACACTGAGGGTACATGGGACTTTTCCCTTGGTGGAAAACTACTAGATTTTTACTAAAGATGGACCCAAACAATGTCAGATGCATGGGTTCTAGAAATTCTAGTGCTGGGGTGTGCAATAGATTTCTTAACAGTTCCTTCAATGGAACAATTTTTCCCATCTCAGGTCTCCAAGGTCACTGCAAAAAGACAGGTGGTGTCTGATACTCTGAATCGCCTCATTCAAATTGGAGCAATAATTAATTCCTGTCCCACCAAGTGAACAAGGTCAGGGATTCTATACAGTCTGTTTTGTAGTTCCCAAAAAGATGGTGGGCTTCAGGCCCATTTTAGATCCGAAGCATCTGAACAGGTTCATTCACTATACGACATTCAAGATGGAGTCCCTGAGGTGAATAATTTGGTTGGTTCAGCCGAGGGATTTCCTAGCATCGATAGATCTGACAGATGCCTAGCTTCACATTCCTGTCTGTCAGTCACACCAGAAGTATCTCAGGTTGTCTATAATGGGCCGGAATTTCCAATACAGGGCATTTTCCCTCGGCCTTGCAACAGCCTCCAGGGTCTTCTTGAAGGTGCTGATAGTCGTAGTGGCTCAGCTTCAGAAGGAAGGGCATCATGTCTGTCCTTATCTTGATGATCTGCTCATCCATGCACCAACGTTGTCCTTGGCAATGAAGCTGGCTCCCAGGTTGCTGGAGATGCTCAAATCTTATGGGTGGATGGTGAACCAGGATAAAAGTTCTGTCGAACCATCTCGGACCTTGGAGCACCTGGGAGCAGTCTTCAATACAAAACAAGGGAGGGTTTTTCTATTATCATCTCGGATAGAGACTCTCTTTAAGGATGTTCAGTGGCTCTGGGCTCAGCCCATCGGCCTCCGTCCTCAGCATGTTGTGTGTCCTAGGTCTCATGGCAGCAGCAACAGATCTAGTCCCTTGGGCTCATTTTCATATGTGAACCCTTTAAATGCTAT
Source organism: Neoceratodus forsteri (assembly GCA_016271365.2). Classification (NCBI taxonomy): domain Eukaryota; kingdom Metazoa; phylum Chordata; order Ceratodontiformes; family Ceratodontidae; genus Neoceratodus; species Neoceratodus forsteri. The sequence continues at coordinate 1,000,160,891 of CM028133.1, forward strand.
TGCTGATGACCTTGGACCTGACATCAGAAGGTTATCAAGCCAGAATTTCCCTTTCCCCTCAGCTACATCACTTCCGGATGGACTTGCACCTAAAAATCACTGGCCTCTGAGTGCAGTATTGGGGGGTGCTGTACTTCTAGGGTGTGCTGTCCTTTTGGATGAGACGTTAAACCGAAGTCCCTTCTGCCCATCCTGGTGTTGTCCTGGTGGGTGTCCAGGTGGAAGTAAAAGAACCCAAGGTACTCTTCTTAAAGAGCAGGGAACATTTTCGGTGTCCTGGCCAACATTCCCCTTCCCATCAACTGTTTCATGCAATTATCCAGGCTGTGTGTGGGTGATGATGTCGATATGGCCGCCACCACACATTCAGTCACTTCACTACCAGTCTAGCATTGCTTGTAAAGCACTTTGGGATACTGTGTATGAAAAGCGCTTTATAAATGCTGATTCTTCTTCTTCTTCTTTTTTCCTGAGATGGGTGAGTGTGGAAAATTTGAAAAAGTGGGTTCCATTAGAAATTCCCCCAGAGGTGATTTTTAACAATAGATGCTAGTCTGCATGGTTGGGGAACAGTCCTGGATCAACTACACACTCAGGGACTTGGTTAGTCCAGGAACAACATCTCCATATAAATGTTCTGGAAATAAAGGCAATCCAACTAATGCTGCTTCATTTTCAAAACTGGCTGCTGTCAGAAGCAGTGAAATAAGGTCAGACAACACTGTCACAGTGGCATACATAAACAATCAAGGAGGAACAAAGAGCAGGGAGATACTAAAAGAAACCTCCATCCTTTTCAGGATGGCAGAAAGGAATTTTCTCTCTCTGTAAGCAGTCCACCTAGCAGGAGAGTTGAACATTTTCAGACTAAGCCACGACAATGTTCACCCGGGGAAGTGGAAATTGAACCCAGAGGTCTTTGTCCGGCTGTACAAGAGGTTTAGCCATCCTCAGATCGATCTGTTTGCCTTCAGTTACAGTGCTGCGATGCAAAGGTTTTTCAGCTGTTATCAGTGTCCACAAGCCATGACAGTGGACCCTCTGTTCCAAAAGTGGGACTTCCAACAGAGCACATGCATTCCCTCCACTGTCTCTTCTTCCCAGAATCATACAAAATATAAGACACTTGAGGAAGTTTTTTTCTAATAGCTCCAGTGTGGCCAAGAAGACCGTGGTTCTCTGATCTAGTGAACCTAGCTCCGCAAGCTCCTTTTCACCTTTCAATGCAGGGTGACCTTCTGTCTCATAGTCCCATTCTGCACCCAGACCCAGGGCGATGCAGCTCATGGCCTGGCTCTTGAAAGGAGGAGACTCCTAAAACTAGACTTTTCCAGGAAAGTAGTGAATACTCTAATGGCTTCAAGGAAATCTTCTACCTTTACTGCTTATGTCCATGTATGGTCCACGTTTTCGGAATGGACCAGTCAGAAGGAGCTCCATCCTTCCAAGGCTTCAATTCCCTAGATCTTTGACTTCTTGCTGGAAGGCATGGTGAAGGGCTTGGCCCTGAGCACTCTGAGAGACCAGGTCTCTGCACTCATAGTGGCGTTGGGCATCCTTTTGGAACTAATAGATCATTCATTTTCTGTGTGCGGTTAGCAAGAGTCAACCTGTCTTCCAATCCTGATTCCTCCATGGGACCTAAATATGGTTTTGAATGCTCTTTAAAAGGAGCCTTTTGAACTGCTGTCATCCACTCCACTGGAAGTGATGTCTTACAAAGTGTGTTTTCTGGTGGCTATGTGCTTAGCCAGGAGGATTGGTGAGCTGCAGGACTTGTCGCACAAAGAACAGTACCTTACTATGCATAAGGACAAGGTGATACCCATAACAGTCCTGTCTTTCATTCCTAAAGTGCTCGCGGCCTTTCATATGAACCAGAAAATATGTATCCCATCCTTCTGTCTGCAATCATCTCATCCAAATGAGAGAGAGTTGCACAAGTTAGATTTTAGACAGCCTATTAGAACATACCTCAAACAGACAGATGTGTTCTGGAAATCGAATAGCCTGTTTGTTCTCTTCGGGGTAGCCAGACAGGGTCAAAAAGCCTCAAAGGCCACTCTAGCTAGATAAGTGAGGGCCTGCATTGTTGAGGCCTATATCGCAGAAAAGAGGCCTCCAACCTTTATCAAATCTCACTCCAACAGGGCTATGGTGACTTCCTGGACAGAGAGGGGTGACACATCTGTTTTTAGAGCTATGCAAGGCAGTCACATGGCCCTCCATCCACACTCTCACTAAACACTACAAATTGGATGTTCAGAGATCTGCTGGTGAATCCTTTGGTGGCAGAGCATTACAGGCAGCAGTTCATAGGTGATTTGTTACAGTATTGTCTTCTCTGACATATGGGATAATATTCTCCTTCCCTTTTAGTCTGGGTACTGCTTCATAGAACCCAGTGGTAATGATGTCCCATTGACAATGTGGAGCATTACAGAAAGAAGAAATTTACTTCATACTTACCATAACTTCCTTTTCTGTTGACTCCAACATTGTCAGCGGGACCCACCCAGGAGCCTGCTCCTGTGGAAGAATATTATCCGGTATGCCAGTGGGGGATATTATTTCATTAAAAACCTTTTTGACTTTTGGGCATCCTTCTATTTTATTCTGCTGCACTATATTTAGCAAAAAATATTTATCGATCAGTCTGCGACCACACATCTTAACAAGCACAGTTGTATGCCTTTTGGGTGTTTTTGCCTTGTTACAGATAGTTTTCATGGCATGCAGGTTTGTTTGCCAGAGTTAATCATTGTGTTTGTTTTCAGTTTCTTAGTTGCAGAAGATGTTGATGGAATGGGACGAGTAGGTTTTCCACCTGCCTCATCAAAAACAAACTTAGTCCAAACAAACCAAGAGCCATTTATGAAGGGCATCCTTTTTTCATATCCATCAGCAAGGTAAGACAGTTTCTATTTAACAATCATAAGATAGTGTATTCATTTTTTTTCAGGTTTTGTAAAATGGACATTATGGTAGTTAAATTTATTGAGGCACTGTGAGGTCATTAGTGACTGGGGAGTTGCTACTGCTGCTTGGAATCCTCATATTCCCAACATTCTAAAACTTGGTCTGTGCCATTCCCCAGGTAAGGGTACACAATACCCAGTGGTAATTACTTCCCATTGACAATGTTGGAACTAACGGAAAAGGACATTATGCTAAGTAGGAAGTAAATCTTTTTTTCTTTTGCAAGAGTATGAGCTTTTTCACCGGAGTCCTAACCAGCATTTCCTTTCCCATAAAACCAGTTCACACAATTGCCCATGGCTGTGTTTGTGTATTAATGTGTGAAAAGGGCTGCAACTATGCATTTACAGTTACTTTACTACCAGTCTTTCTTAGTATTTGTAAAGTCCTTTGGGATACAGTGTGTATGAAAAGTGCAATACGTAGATGTATAGCTATGTGCTAATTCTTGTTGCATAAGGTTGGCAGATGTGCTGCACCCTAACCACAACTAAGTTGTAGTGTAAATAATACTGCCAGATGTTAGTGGATTCAAATTGGGTGTTGGGCCTGTTAATATTCTGCTTAGTAATTACAAATTAGGTTTTTGCTAAGTCAGCAAGTTGCATGAACCCATGGCACGTGTGATACAGATTCCTTCATGCTGGCACAAAACCCAGATTTATCTCCTCTCCATATCCACTTTGCCCTGTACCTTTTTATCTGCTTTTTAAGGCAAATGATTTTCTGTTTTCAACAGAAAACGCTGCCAAAAACCGGAATTTGTCATTTTTAAACCAGCACACTTGGTAGTCAATTTTTCATGAAAAACCCCACTTTTCATAAGCTTTTTTGTAACCCCCGGTTCTATTTTATGCTAAATTTTTGTACAAAACATCATGATTTGCTCTGTTTGGGGAAAAATGGATTTTAAGAATTTGCCAAATGGAACTGGCCAATTCTGAAAATGAAAAATCATTGGCTCTAACTCCTTAACCAAATTCTCATTTAATTTTATAGGCCTCTTCATGGGGATGGGGGCTGCATTTCACTCAGTGGGAATGAGGTGCAAGCCCAGCGTGTTGTAGGAGTGCAGGACCATACATGGAAGAGGAGGGTTTTGCAGGTCCCACAGCCCAACCAGGCAGTTGAAATTAATGGTAAGCCTCCTCCAAATCTGGGGCTGACCTTGAGTGTCTCTTTGCCTGACTTTTCACCCTTTGGTCCCCTGGGAGTGCAGTATGGGGACCGGCAGCAGAAACCTTATGTCATGAGGAACACTAGTGGGATGTGAATCAAGGATCCAGTTGAGAAATCTGCAGCCATTGCCACGTAGCACTCTCGGACCCATATTATATGTGTTTTGAGAATCACTAACCAAGTGAGAGATTCTCTCATATTGAGCTAGTTGTGCCATTTCGTTCAGGAATTCTTCAATAGATAGGATATCAGTAGATTGGCATCGGCAGCATAGCAGATGCTTCGCCTCAATACTAGCTAGGATCACAAGGTTGTACTGAGTTTTGCTAAGATGGGGTCAAGTTGCTTAGTACCTAATAAGAATAGTCCTAGTGACATGGGAAGTTGGGTTTGGAGAATATCCTGCATAATAATTACTATTTGTCACCAGTATGAGCTCACTTTAGGACAGGTCAAAAGGATATGGTAGAGGTCCCCTCCAGACTGGGTACATCTCCAACACTTGTTAGTTGGGGAGAATGTGAGTGGCATGTAGAACTGCCAGGGCGTGATACCAGCAGCGAATGACTTTGTTTTGTATCAGTCTGCTGCTGGTATCTTTAATTGGGGTTCTAGTAGTTTTCCAATAGACCAGTTACTCTGAATCTTCAATTTCTGTATCTAAGGTAGTTTCTCAGTAGATCCTATCCTTCACAGTTTGATCTGGGAATGGCATCTCTTACAGTGGCATAGATCTGGCTGACTACTCCTTTTTTGTGTGTTCCACTTTATAACTGGGTGTGCCACTACTGGTGTTTGCAGATTTTTAAGTTCTTTCAGGAGAGGTTTGAGAGCATTCCTGATTTGGAAATACAGTAGAGTCCTGTTTATCTGAACTGTTCGAGAGACACATTTTGGGTTCGGAGAAATGGGAGTTCACATGATGGAAATTTTGAGATTTTTTTTTTCTACTCCATATTAAGCCCCAATCATGCGACTGCGTTACACAGTCAATTTGTTTAACTTTATTCTCTTTTTGTTTACTTTTAGTATCTTTTTTGTGTGTCAGTACTTTAACTAAGTGATTCATTTTTTTTGTTTGCTTGTGCTTGTAAGTTTTTGGTTTTTGTTCAATATACATTACTGTACTGTACAGCACTTGTACTTCAGTGAGGGAATGAGAAAGGGGGGAGTGAGGGAGTGCTTAAGTTTTCTTGCATTGTGCTGTTATTTTTTCTACTTTTTGAGCTGGCTGAAATACTGCTTCATGGTGGACTGCTGCAAGCTTTGTACTCTCCAGTTTGCAGCTTTTGAGCGAAGCCCTCATAACAGCATGAGCTGCCAGGGTCACAGTCAGGCTGGTTTTCCAGCCATAGTAAGCACCGGTCGAAGCTCTCAACTGCTTCTGCATTTGTTGGGATGGGTGTCGGTTCACTTGAATCATCAGAGTCTAAATCTTCTGCTTCTGTTTGGTCAGTGCTGTCGAGTCATATAGCATCTGATAGCATCATCCGAAAGATGTGTATGACCTTCCTCGAGTTCGTCGCACTGCATCCAACTCTCCATTTCATCATTGGTCATTGATACATTAAGTTTTGTTATCATATCCTCAGCCAGTGGGGCTATTGTCAGGTCCTCATCTGGATCAAGCACTTCTGTATCCACACTCTGCCTCTCTGTTTCACACACCAGCTCATCAGCCACCAGAATTCCAGATTTTCGCCATGGCTTAGCGATAGTTTCTGGTTTTACCTTGTCCCAAGCCTCCCCTCCCATATAGACCACATCTTTCAGAGAGATTGATCGAATAATCTCTTGCAGGCTCATTTCTTCATTTCTGTCTGAGAGAACTGCCTGAAGCAACTGCTTTCGGTAAAGATGTTTAAAAATCTCCAGTATTCTCTGATCGCAGGGTTGAATTTTAGAGGTGGTGTTTGGGAGCAGAAACAGGCATCTAATGCTTCCATCACTTGTCTGGATTACAGGCATCTCAGGATGAGCAGGGGAATTGTTAAGGAGGAGAATGGAATTTAGTGGTAGATTAATGACAGCTGGTGGCGTTTGACACTTGGTACAAAATTCTCTTTGTACCATTTAACAAAAAGTGCACCATATGTCCATGCATTTTTCTGATGGCCATAAATCATAGGCAGTGCAGCCATGTTACAGTGCCTAAAACACCTGGGCTCCCATGATTTCCCAGATAGAAATAGGGGAAGTTTGTGTGACCCACCCACTGGCATTCACACAGACCAGTACAGTGACCCTGTCTTTTGGTTTTTTTTTTTTGTGACCCGGTGCTTCCTTCTCAGCGCTGTGAGCAAGGGTTTTGTCAGGAAGGCATCTCCAGTACAACCCTGATTCATCGGCATTATAGATTTGATGTTCAGACAGACTTTCGACTTTAATCAGCTCCTGAAGCTGCTGCAGGAAAGGTGCTACTTCGTCAACAGCAGCACTTAACTTCTCTCCACAAAGCCATAATTGTCTGATCCCATGCTGCTTTTTAAAGTGGTCCAGCCAGCAATCGCTTACTGCAAAGCTTCCATGACCCCCACTGAGCTTTGTATGAAGCTCGACTGCTTTCTCCTTTATAAGCAGACCAGAAATGGGAGTTCCTCTCTCTCTTTCTCCTGACAAATCCAGAGGTAGACAGCATCATCCCTTTCCTCATCTTTACATGCTCTCATGGTCTTTCTATTCTCAAGCCCACTAGATCCCTCTAGTGACATTGCAAACTGCCTAAGTTTATCTTTTGAGTCCTTAATATCACTAATAGTGGATTTTCTGACTCCGTATTCTGAAGCAAGTGATACCACTTGCTCACTATTTTCAATACTCTCCAAGATCTGCAGTTTCTGCTGTAAAGTGAGCACAGTTTGTTTCCTCTTTGTGCTCATTTCTGCAACTGACCAACACAACAACAGACAAAATGGAATGGAAGAACTAGCGTACATCTTGCATACCTGAGGGGAACAGTTGATTAACAGGTGACCAATTGCAAACTGCTACGCTGTTTTGTCCTTGAGTGGCATATTCGAAACAATTGGGGGACAAAACTGAAGTTCGGATAACAGGGATTTCTGGTTAATGGGTTCGGTTCATCAGGATTCCACTGTACCTCCAAATCTCATTCTGTGAAAGACCAAATCTATGTTAGATACCTTGGAAGGAATTCAGTGTAACAGTGTGGGGCATCAACAGATTGAATAAAGTATCTATCTTTTTTTTCTGCTAAGCACCCCCAGAAAAAGGTCTGTTTCCTCAACTGAATTGAGTGATTGCCCCAAAGGGGGTAATAGATGAGTGCACCAGCTTTAGTTTTAACCATTTTTCTATTTCAGCCAAAATAACACAGGAGTTTTTAATGGATGGTGAGGCTGTATGCAGGCAGTTTAAATGTTTCAGAAAGACACATAAGGAGGGCAATTCATGATGAAGTGGGTTTCTGTTGCTGTCCGTAGGGGGCAATTGTTACAAGGATCTGGGAACCACCACAATGTTTGGGCTGTTTTGTATGCCCAATAGTACCCTTTAATCCATGGGAGACCCAGACCTTCTCTTCTCCAGTGGGCTCTGTTTGTTCCGACTATATCAGGGCTGTTTCCTTTCCCATAAAAAATTCCCTAGAGTCTTATCAATACATGAAAACCATTCATTTGAAATTGTGCTGGGAAAGTACGAAATGATACGGAGTAATTTAGGCATAGTGATTATTTTAATTGTCTCCATTTTACCAGTCAAGGAATGCTATGGTGGTTTCCATCTGTCAAATTCAGGTTGTGTCTTTGTAGTAACTGTTTTAAATTTAGTTCCCCTAGGAGATTAAGTTTGGGAGTGATCTTAATCTCCATATAGATGATGTTCTCTTTCTTAGCATGTGCCGTGGGTCAAGAGGGCATCCTACTGCAGCCCTCCCTTACTAGCAAGTGAGGTCTGTTCCCTTTTCTATCGGTTGCACTGGATCCAAAGGGCATCTTACTGTAGTCCTCCCCGATCAGCAAGTGAGATCTGTCCCTTTTCTATCAGTTGCTCTGGGTCAAAACGGCATCCTACTGTAGCCCTCTCCTACCAGCAAGTGAGGTGTGTTCCCTTTTCCATCGGTTGCCATGTGTCCAAAGGGCATCCTACTGCAGTCCTCCCTGATCAGCAAGTGAGGTCTGTCCCTTTTCCAGCATTTAACCTTGGTCAAGAGGGCATCCTACTGCAGCCCTTCCTTACCAGCAAGTGTGGTCCATTCCCTTTTTCAGCATTTGCCCTCTGTCAAGAGGGTGCCCTACTGCGTCCCTCCCCTACCAGCAAGTGAGGTACGTCATCCTGCATCAGTCGTCTGAGCCTGGCAGGTGACATAATTATTTTGATGTTGCATAGTGCTTCCTACCCACTCTCCCCTATTCCCACCCACCCGAGATTGTGCTATCTTTATAGGTCCCCACTCCTGAACCATTCAGCTCACTTTCCAACCCTTCCTCAAGTTGGCTCTTCCAATGGTCCACTCCCCCTTCTCCTGACCACTAGTTGGTTCTTTCATGCCTGCATCCCTGCTGCGGTTTGCTTTCATTAAAATCTAGATCCATTTCCAATTATCTTCCTTCCCGAAGAATACCTATTACCCAAACACATTCCCTGCCCCTTCCTCTGTCCCATAGTTAGCTCCATCCTTCTTTACAGTTCCTGCTGCAGGACTTCTCTTGTATTCCTCCTAGAAAGCTGCTCTCTACCTGGACCTGCACCCTGGCCACTTCTATGTTCTCTACTCCCCTCTGTCTCGTCCCCTTTCCTCTTCCCCTTATTAACTAATCCCCCTTCATCTTTCCCTGCCCTCCCCTCCTCCTTATCCCTTCCATTCCTCAACCCCATCTCATATCCTCACCAATTCCCTCGTCAATTATATCCTATTGTGTCCCCAACATACCTCTCTACCCTTGGTCCCCTGCTGCTTCAATACTCCCTCCATCCTGGCTCTGTGCCTATCTGACTGCACCCTTGATCATATCCCCCCTTCTCCCGCCCATCCCTCACCTTATTCAAGAAACAAGCATCAGTCCCAGCAAAACTCTTTGTTGTCCTGCTGCTGCTGGTAGCTGATGACTTTGAACCCAATCCAGGCCCTGCCCCATCTCCTCAGTCTCCTGTCCTACGTGGCCTGAAGCTTGCTCACTTAAATATTAGAAGCCTCCTCCCCAAATTCACCCAGCTGCAATCTCTCACTCTCACCCTTATCCCAAATTTACTTATCCTGTCTGAATTCTGACTAAATGCAAAAGCCCTTGATGGGTACATTTCCATCCCCAGCTACTCAGTCATCCTCCAGGATTGGGCAAGCATAGTGGGTGGGGTGGCTAGTATATCTTATCATCCATACTGTTTTCCATGGTAGTTGCTACCTCCCTTTCATCCACCTTCTAGCTGCTTCTTGTAAAACATTCCCTCCCTATCTCCCTTCCACATTGCAGGTGTTTACTGATGCCCAGGCCTGTCCTCCACAGCTATTACTGACTTACTAACCACTCTCCTATCCCATACTTCTCAGGGTGAGCTTCACATATTATGTGATTTCAACCTGAATTGGCTTGCTCCCAGTCATGCCAAAACTCACTGTAATATAACATCACTCAACCTCTCCCAACTAATTAGTAAACCCACTCACTTAAACTCCAAATCTCAAAACCATTCACTTATTGATTGCACTCTCTCTTCCCACCCATACCACATCATCTCTGCAGGTACCCTTCCAGACATCCCAAACGATCACCACCTGATCTGCTTGGCGCATAAAATACATCACCCCTAAATCCACTCCCAGACTCCTCCACTTATAAATCACTGGACCTTGCTCTCATCCTTGAAGAATTATCTAACATCGATTGGTCTCCCATCTCTGTCCTCCTCAGTTGACCTAATCCTCGAATATCTTGCATCCAAGGTCCTTGCTGCCTGCAAGCAGTATGCCCCGCTAAGGTGCACCAGGATGCATGGCTTCCATTTCGCTTGGATTTCTGCAGAATTGATAGCTTGTCTACATGTCTAACATCAAGCCTGAAAGGCATATAAATCATCTGGCTCCACTGCAGACCTTCATATAGTGTGAAACGTCTACACTAGGGCTGTTAGATGTACCAGAGCTGAATAATTCAGCCACACCTCTCAGTCAAATATTAACCACCCTTCCCATGTTTACTGTTTGGGGAGTTTGTTAGCTAACTATGGGATGCTGATAAGTTCCAGTAATATGTTATGGAAAAGATGGATATGGGGGGGACGCTGTGGTGTACTTCCTTGTTTTATTTAAGGTAGAGGCTATGCAGACTGTGTCAGGAACAGATGACATATAGTCTTAAGAAATTTGTTACATGGAATGTGAGAGGAGCCCGCACACCCACTAAGAGATCCCAAATACTCAAACACTTAGCCCTACTACAAGCCAAGATTTCTTTTATTCAAGAGACTCATCTTTTACCGAAGGAAGCTATTAGCCTGTGCAAAAAAGAAGTTGGGCAAGTCTTTGCTTCGGGCATGTCATCTGCTACAGGGGGAACAGCTATTCTCATTCACCGTTCAATAGCATTTCAAGCCAAAACTATCATCACAGATCCAGCTGTGAGGTACACGATAGTCCACGGCCTCCTGGATCACACCGAAGTAGTATTAGGGAGTATATACGGTCCTATTGGAGGGAAATCCGATTTCTTTATAAACTTACTAGATAAGTCACGGGCATTTATGTCTATACCAATGATACTCGGTGGAGACTGGAACCTACCCCCTACACAAGATCTAGACAGGTCCAACTCCCCACTCAGGCCCCTCTCCATCGCTCAAAAGGTGCTTTCAGATTTTATAGACTCAGTCGGGTTATGTGACCCTGGAGATTGCAGAACTCAGTGGCCCGTATTTTCACCTTTCAATCCATGGCACACTCCACGTGGTCCAGATTGGACTATATATTACTTAGTAACTCTCTCTTGCACAGCATGTGTAATTCCGATATAGAACCTATAGTCATATCGAACCACGCAGTAGTATAGGTGACCATGGTATTAGACAAAAACTCTCATAGAGATCCGATCTGGCGATTAAATAACCAACTTTTGAAAGACGACTATACCGTCACTAGAATCTCGGACCTGATTCAAACTTTCTTTAACCACAATCAAGGCTCAGTCGTGTGGGTAGATCACGAGTGGTGTGCGCTGAAATGCTATCTGAGAGGAGAATTTATCAGATTAGCCTCCACACGTAAAAAGCTCAACGAGGCCACAGCCACTACACTCTTAGCTCAAATAAAAACACTCGAACAACCCCCCCCTTCCCCTTCCTCACCAGACACCCTGAAAACACTTCTGCATCTAAGGAACCAATACTCCCTCTTACTCCAAGAAAAAGTCGAGTTTGCTATATTAAGAACCCGTGCAAAATACATCGAACAGGGTGAAAGGGCAAGTCATCTTTTAGCCCTACGGCTAAGGAAATTAGAGACTTCCAGACTAATAACCTCTATTGAAGATTCTAATGGGGAAGTTAAAACCCACCCTAGAGACATGGTCTCAGTACTTAAGCATTATTTCTCCTCACTATATAACAAAACTACCCCTTCCCTTCCTCAAATGAGATGCTAAACTATTTAACATCAGTTCCCTTGCCGTCTCTCTCCCCTGGGCAACAATTTTATTGCTAACTGCCCCCATCTCCACTCAGGAGATAATGTCGGCTATTAAAGACCTAGCACCAGACAGAGCCCCTGGTCCCGACGGCCTATCTTCAAACTTCTATAAGCGATTTGCTAAAGATCTAGCACCAGGCCTGCTCCTTCTATATCAGTATCTGCTTTCAGGGCATACACAAGATCAACACTTTTGGAAGCTCTCATCATTCTCCTCCTTAAATCAGGCAAACCTGCATACCTTCCAACAAGTTATCATCCCATTTCCTTATTAAACTGCGATATTAAAATCCTAGCCAAAGTATTAGCTAAGAGGGTGGAGCAAGTCTGGACCTCTCTACTTAGCCCTGAACAAATAGGTTTTGTCACCGGCAGAACCCTGGCAGACCATCATTGTAAACTCCAATAGATTATCAATACAGCAAAATTGTCCCCCGTCCCAATGGCCCTAATCTCGTTAGATGCAGAAAAAGCGTTTGACAGGGTAGACTGGACTTTCCTCTGGACATTTCAAACCATGGGCTTCCCTAATTTATTTATAAAATGGATTCAAGCTCTGTATTTCTCTCCTAGAGCTAGGTTATACTGCAACGGAATTCTATCTGATTTTTTCCCCCTCACCTCAGGCACACGACAAGGCTGTCCACTACCCCCTTTTTATTTAACTTGTATCTTGAGCCCCTTCACAGGCATCTAAACTTATCCCCACTAATTGTTGGCATCCCCATAGTCAATAATACTCCCAAAATTTCAGTTTACGCTGATGACATACTCCTTCATCTCTCAAACCCAGTCTCTTCCCTAAAAGAAAGCTTGGCAGTAATTGAAGACTTTAGTAAACATTCGAACTATAAACTCAACATTAACAAAACTGAAATCTTCCCTCTCAATCATTTTACACATAGCTCAAATTTTACCCAATTTGGCATGAAATGGTCTCCACGCTGCACAAAATACTTAGGGATTTATATTACCTTAATCTCATCTCTATCATGGAAGCTTAATTTAGAGGACTTATGGCATGACATTCAACAAGACTTAACAAGATGGAACAAACTACCACTGTCATTCTGGGGGCAGAATTAACACCATTAAGATGAATGTACTGCCCAGACTGTTCTATCCCCTGAACATGCTGGACATCTGGTTACCAATATCTTATTTTTCAACGTATTCATTCAGGAATCAACCTGTTTATATGGAATAACAAAATAACCAGAAAATCCTATCACAAACTATCCCAGTCTAAGGATTTTGGTGGGCTCCGTCTCCCCAATTTCCTATTATATTATTGGGCCTCGCATTTACATAAATGTGGAAAATGACTATCCCTACCTGACTCCCTCGCCCATCACGGATATAGCCCAATATGGTTGCAGGCAGAACTAGAGCTTTTTAGAACTCACAATTCAGCTCCAGTGTCTCTCTTTTATGTATCAAAAAGAAATATACCCAAAACTTTTCAGTCTCTCCCAATTGGAACCTCCCTCAGGGTTCTCTCCCAGCTTTTTAGGCATTTTAAGGTCTCCCCAATCTTAGACTTTTCCCAACCCATCTGTGCAAACCCGAATCTTCAGATAGGTAATTCTCTCATAACCAGAAGATGGCTACCAGTCCTCTCCGAATGCAAGGTTGCGGATTTTTACTCACCAGACCACATCCTGACTACAGAAGAAATCCTAGCAAAGTTTGGGTGGCCAGTAATGGTTACTTACAAAGTTACCCAGCTTAAACACCTTTTAAGCAAAACGTTTGGGTGCAAAACCAAAGCTTCTCAACGTGTGGCCTGCTTCACACATTTCCAGAAACCCATCGGCTGCTGGTTCCAAAATCTGGCAAAGTCTCTACCCGAGCAGAGACATCAACTGGCAAAGTGTATAGAGAGACCTATACACATATCATACCCAGGATCGATACAGGATAACACAGTATTGTATCCTAAACAACCTCTACTATACCCCTATTAAACTAGTACAAATTAAATGTATACCCTCTGCAACATGCTCCAGATGTAATAAGGAGGAAGGTACATTGCTACACATTCTGTGGTCATGTGATTCAGTATCCCCCTTATGGAAACAAATAGAATCAACTCTAGATCCGTTGCTGGGGTTACGTGGCCTTTTTTCTCCCAAAACTTGTATTTTTGGAGATTATTCCGAAATCCAGGTAAAAGAAAAAAGATACCATCTGGCTTTAATATCAATGGTGGTTAAAAAACTGGTACTCAGACATTGGAAAGACCAGACCACAATATCATATGCAGAGTGGTTGCACGAGATGTCTTTTGCACTCCATGTTGAACATCTAATAGCACAAGTGAACCGCCGTCAGCCCTCCATTATGAAAAATTGGGGAAAGTTTTATGCCCTTTACTTGAATTGACACTCATATACAAGCTGGGCTGCGGGTTCCTCTACTCCATTGTTTCCTTTGAATTGCTCTTTCTCACACTATCTCAAGTAGGAAGTGAATCCTTCTGCAAAAATTGTTTCTCTTTTTTTCCTTTCCTACATATGGCCTCTCGTGTTCTTTTATTTTGAATGATAGCATAGCCACATGAATGGACATTAGTATACACTACAGCAGGGGGTGGTGGTGGTAAGGGGGGGTTGTTCAAATTGTTAAACTCAGTTTTCTAGAATGTTCATTTATCTGGCTCGTCGATTTTCTCAGTCCTCTCTCTTTCTATTTTACCAGTATCTAAGATGTCATGCTTCATAATATTGTCAATTCTACTGTTTTGTCTTAATAATGTCATGACTTTACTAAGTAATAAAATATATTAAATAAACAAAAAAAAAAATATTAACCACCCTTCCAAATTCTGGAAGGTGGTGCATGCCCTTCTTCTCCTCCCCTCCATCCCAGCCCCTTGCTCCAGTCCTTAAAGTGGGCAACACCCCTATATCTGAATAGCTTCTTCATTTCTTGTGCATCCTCCTCCTCCTCCTCTCCTCCCCCTTACACCTTCACAAACTGCCACTCCCTTCCCCCTTTTTTCCTTCTCCCCTCTGTCCCCCTCTGACAACCTTTAAGGCAAACTTTATAAGGGAAAGTCCCCTGACAGCCTCAACCCCAAGTTCCTCTTCTCTCAGCTCCCATTATCTCCTCTCCTCTTGCATCTCTTCTAAACCTCCTTCACTCTGTCCTCTGTCCCAGCTGCCTGGAAGTAAGTTACTGTTAACCCCCTGCCAGAAGATGGTGAACATTCTGTCTCGGGTAACTTTTGGTCTGGCTCTCTCTCCTACCTACCCTTGCCAAGCTTCAGGAATGCTTGGTGTTTTCCCAACTCTCCTCCTTCCTTGACTCCTCCTCTTTCTTCGCCCCTTTCCAGTTTGACTTCCAGAAGAATCACTCAACTACTACTTCCCCTTTTCATGCTCACTGACTCCATCCACACCAGTACGGACCAGAGCCTTCTCACCACTGTAATTTTTGTTGACCTGGCCAAGGCATTTAACACTGTCTGTCACCCCCTCCTTCAAAACTCTCTGCTGCTGGACTTGCTTCAACTGCCACAGCCTGGTTCTAATCCTACCTGATTGGACAATCCCAATCTATGTGGATTGGTGACTCTTTGTTCCCCCTGCCTGTCAGCACAGGCATCCCTCAGGGCTCTGTACTTGGACCACTGTTATTCTCCATATTTCTCAATGACTTTCCTAAGGTACAGTATGCTTATCCTCCTCTACTCAGATGTATGCAGATGACATCATCCTGTATACCTCTGACCCCTCCCCTGCTGATGTGGCATTCAGACTTTAGGCAGACTTCAGTGAAATTCAGCTCTGGCTACACTCTAATCTGTGATTTCTTAATGCCAAGAAGACTGTCTCCAAGTTCTTTGGCACAAGGCAGAGATTTTCTTGGCTCCCCTCTCTCCCCTCTTTTCTCTCCCTGAATGGGTCTAAGCTCAAGGACGTCTCCTCCAGGTACCTCGGGGTTTGGCTTGATTCTCAGCTCGACTTTTTGGGGCATGTTGATCCAATCCACAAAAAGCTGCACTGCGAGCTAGGTGTCCCATTTAGAAATTGTGGTTGCATTCCCTTAGCGGGCCACTGCTAGATTGTCCAGAAAATAATCCTACCAGTTTTTGACTATGGTGATGTAGTCTACAGTACTTCCCGGGCCAGACTGGATACTCTGTTCCTCTCTTTCTGCTGTTTTATTTTTGACTACTCCCCACACACCGACCATTGTGCTCTCTATCAGTCTCTCTTCATCTCATCCATTGAGGGTGGGCACCTTGCGCAATTTGCCAGTCTTGTGGGCAAATTCTGGTTCAGATCTCTCCCTCCCAACCTCACCTCTACTCCCTCCCCCCTTTCCTTCTCACTCCATAACAAGAATTGATTCTTGTTCCCTAGCTGTTTCCTCCAGGTCTACCTCTGCCAGGCATGCTGCCTTCTACCACTATTTCCCTAAACTAAGGCACATCCTACCACCTTGTGTTCATCATGCATCCTCCCCCAGGGCCCTCAGTGTTCTTCTACTTGATGTCATTTTCCCCTATTGCACCTGCTCCTGACTCCCTGCCTCTACCCCCACTTATTTCCTCTCTGTTTCATTCACTCCCCCACCACTCCCTTCCTGTCTTGTCTTTGCTTTATATTTCCCCGGATTCCATCTTTTGGTGTACTTGCTCTCACAGCCACTGACTTAACTTTTCTCTCAGGTCAGGTGTTTATATCTGCTTGTCAGCTGGGCACTTACATTGTTGCTGTGAATTGTTTAATGCAACTGCACTTATCTTAAGGCAATCTTTTATCTTGTTTCTTTTTGCCATGTCCGTATATATCCTGGCTCCCTGTACCAATTGTATTTAACACTTTAACTGTTTACCCATTATATCCACATGTTATTTCTATTAACTGTGTACTATACATATTGTTGCTTGTCCCCCTGCCCCTTCCTCATAATACGCATCTGGAATGAGCAATCTCTGCAGTGCTCAATATGCTTTTCCTGGTGAAACTCTTGAAATAAATAAATGAGACCATCCAGAATGTTTTTGTAGTCTGTGAATTTGTGTAGCTGCTAAGGTCCAGAGTAGGATGCAGATCCCTTGTCTATTTTGGGACTAGTCTCCCTTCCACACATCAAACCGCTACTACCCCCTCTTTTCCAACCCAGACCCCTATCATCTAGTGAATTCCCCCCTCATCCCCACAAGTCTCTTCCCCAGCACCCCAAAACAATTTTATACACCTGTAAAAAGGAAAATCTTCTTGCATTGCAGAGGCATGTCCTCTCCTTTCAGTGATACAGTATTGAATGACTAAAGGAATGAATGGCATATTTGCCTATAGTAAAACTTGACTGGCTGGGGCCTCTCTGCCATTCAGGTTTTATTAAAGACAGAGATAGCATTCATTCATTCATTCACCTGATGCTTACCAAATGGAGAAAACATCCTTGCAATGCAGAACAACCCCCTTTGTTTTTCAGAATTGTATAAACTATTAGTTTGGGTAGTGGGGAATGTATAAATGATTTTTGGGGTGCTAGGGAAGAGGAGGTGGGGTCAGAGTAGGAGGAATGGCAAATTAGTAGTTCATGGGGTCTGTTTATGTGGGGAAGAGGGGGAGTTGTGGTTTGACATACTGGTAAGGGGAGTTGTATAATGAGCAGAACAATGGAACATCTAATCTATTTACTGGGCAGCAATGAGCTTCACTGGGAGAGGGAAAAGGTGGGAGTTTTTCTATGCAGACTGGGTGGTAGGGTGAGAATATTCACAGGAAAATCTTTGGCTAAATGTTTTAATTACTGGGCACAGTGTTTTAAGGGCTTACAAATAAGGGGAAACATTTGCTTTAAAAAATAAAAATAGTGGTTAAGCTGGTGTGACTGTTAGGAACCTTGTGAAGCTTTGCAAAGTGCAAAGTTCCAAACTTTGCAAAACATTGCATCATCTCTAGTCTCTGTTGATGGCTGCCACCAACCTCTTTTAAAAAAAAAAAAAGTGCCTCCTAACATTACCTCTAAATTTACCACCTTGAAGCTATACGAGATCAAACATTTGTTTGATCACCATCACCTGGGATAAGAATTGCCTCTTAATATTACCTCCAATCTTACCATCTTTGAGCTGTAGAGCATGTACTATCATTCTTCTGGTGTAAATCAGATCAAACATCTCTTTTTCCCCCATTAGATCTTTGTGAGTGGTTCTAAGTTCTGGAAGACCAAGTCTGTCAGGCTCTCAGGCCTGTCAGATTTGCTGGGTGTGATTCTTCCATGGCCTACTTTCAAGTTAGAATTGTTGTCCCTCTGTGTGTCCTTGTTCCAGCTAGAGATCTACTATTATTGTGCCTCTGAACTGTGCTGCTCTTCCCTTGATGAAGCCACACATCTAACTCCTGCCACTGATGAACCCATGTGTTAGCTTCCTCTGTCCTTTAAGTTAAATCACCCTGACTGCCCCATCCCTTAACATGACCAATACTTCCCTTTCTCTTAGCACAACTGCAGCCCATCCTGACCACGCAAGCATACCTTGCCCCAGAATACCCTCTGGCTGGCCAGAAAAAGAAGCCCCTTCCTCTTCCAATAGCTGCCCAGTTTATTTTTGAATCTCATGTGGTACAATGTTGAATGCCTGACTACAATCTAAGGAGGCCACATCCACTGCCCCACCCTAATCTATTTCCTTGGTGATCCAGTCAAAGAAATCTATCAGATTTGTGTGTCGACTTCCCACCATGAATCTGTGCTGCCTAGGGCCTATGACCTGCTGGGATACAAGACACTCTGCAGTCCTTTCCCATATCAGTTACTCCATTAACTTCCCCCACCACTGATGCTTGACTGGCCTATAGTTACTTGCTACTTATGAAGTGAAACTGTGCTTTTTCACATGTTTTCTTATGGTAACCCATGATGCCATGGGTCCTTCCAATGAGTCCCTCCCCTTCAAGGGCCCTTTGGTGAGCAGTAAAGCAAAGCATTTATGCAATATCTCAGTCATTGCCCCTGACTGACTTACAGGTTCTTCCACCCCTCCCTATCTTCAGGGACTCGATCCTTTTTTTTTTCTTTTCCCTTTTCATTTATATACTGGCCGAAGGATTTTGTGTTATTTTTAATGCCTACTGCTATCCTGGTATCCAAATCTTCTTGACTTCTTGACAATAATTTTAGTCTTGCAGTTCTCTGTGATGCTCTGTACTACTCTGTTGGCTAATGGTAGCTGCTACCCCTAAAATGTATGCACCATAGGGCTTGGTTGATAAAGACTCTGTGAAGAGTCACGGGAAAGTGTACAAAGGTTTATTTATGAGGCATGCAATTTATAGGCAAGGACATTACCTTATCCTGGTAGCAGAGGACAACAGTAGTATAGAGTTCATATATCTCATCAAATGTTAAATTTCAGCCAATCAGTGTGCGCCACATCATTTGACAGGTGGATGTGGCCTAAAATTGACCAATAAGAATCATCCTCGTATAGCGCAGGAAGTCCCACCCTCTGAGCAGGACATCCCACCTTAAACGCAGGGTGTCCCACTACAAACACAGGAAGTAACATACGAAATGCAGGAAATTACATATTCTTGAACCTGGAAATGACACATCCTTCCCGTTCTATGTCCCTACGTCCTTCCTCCTCCATCCCTAGTGAAATGTGCTTTGAAGCTCGGAGGACTATAAGTACATTTATCTCTTCAGTGTAAGGAAGTTCTTTTAACACAATGCATTTTAAGTATTTATGAAAAAACAGTGATTTCTCTTTTAATGTAAAAAAGAAAATGAGCTCTAACTTTAAAAGCAGAGACAGAGTGTGTGTGTGTGTGTGTGTGTGTGTGTGTGTGTGTGCATGTGTGTGTGTGTTGAAGCTAATGTTTCAAGGGTTTGTAGTCTAAGTAAACTGCTTCAAATGCTAAAGTCTGATTTAAAAACATACATACATACTCTCTGCATTCCGTTTCTCAAGAGGGTTTTATCCTCTCTGTATTTCCTGTAAGAACATTTTATCATAGACTTAACTTCTCATCCTCAGTAGTTGACTGGTTTAACAACTACCTATTAAACAGATTACAACTTGTTAAATTCAGCTCCACTCTCTCCGATGTGACCAGCACTGACATTGGAGTACCACAGGGCTCCATCCTGGGACTCCTTCTTTTCTCACTATACATCAACAACATAGAGTATGCCATACTCTCCTGCTCAGCTATCTTATACACTGATGATCTTGTCCTCTACTCCAGCGCTGACAAAGATGACATCATTAACAAAAACCTCTCCTCAGATTTCAGGAATGTGCAGACATGGCTAAATGCTAATAAGGTCATCCTCAACACAAAAAAGATCCAAGCCATGCTATTTGGCACTGCCTCCAAACTTGGGGCCTGTGAGGAACCCCTCCTAGTCCATGACTCTGGGGGGTCTCTCATTGACTGTGTCACATCCTTCAAATACCTGGGAGTCCTCCTTGATAAATCCCTTGATTTCAGTCTGCACATCCAGTCAACCTGTAAAGCAACAAATGCCAAACTTGGAATCACCTATAAGACTTGTCACCTGCTAACACCATCTGCCAAACTGGCAATTGCCAAGGGTATTCTGCTTCCAGCGCTGACATATGGTGTCTCCACTTTTGCTCATGCCCATAAGACTGCTCTCCATAAATGGGATGTTGAGTATAACAACATATGTCTGTATGCCTCCTCTTCCCACCGCCTCAAGCACCACTGCACACTGTATAGTGATGTAGGCTGGCTCTCCCCAACTGCCTACCGACTATACTCCCTAGGGACCCTCACAGACTCTGTAATCTGTAACTGAACCCCCTCCTCCCTTGCAGCTCTACTTGTACCACAGACACCTACCCACAGACTACGCTCGGCAAACACATTTCTACTCATACCCAGGTGTCTTACTTTAAAAAGCTCTGGAGCATTTCACTGCACTGCCCCAGCCACCTGGAACTCCCTCCCTCCTGCCCTGGGCAGGCTAACTCACACCCAATCTTCAGAAAATAACTATATCACCACCTATCCCGGGACCCCTGCACATGCTTTGATTCCACTTAATGCCTCACAGCTAACCACCCTATTTCACCCAACACACTGCTGCACTTCTAAACAAGTTTTGCTATAAAATGTCTTTATAGCTGCCACTTAGCCCAATTTCAGTTATTTGCATGTACTAATGTCACTTTTGTTGTCTCTGCGTAGCTATATGTATTATCTCGAGTACTGTCTGACTTGATCTATATTCTAACCTACCTGTACTATATACTGTGTACCTGTACTATATATACTATATACTATGTATTGTATAATCTCATCTCATTTTATGTATGTATTCTCCCTGGTCGTGCCTAAAAAATAGTCAACTTTGGCTAGAGCACCTAACCCGGTTAACAAAAACTAAATAAATAAATAAATCTTTGCTATAAAAAAAAATTCCGTTAAAAGAATGCATTTTAAGTATTTATGAAAAAACAGTAATTTCTTATTTAATGTGAAAAGGAAAATGAGTTCTAACTTTAAAAGCAGAGACTGTGTGTGTATGTTCAGTGTTGAAGCTGATGTTTCAAGGGTTTGTAGTTTAAGTAGACTGCTTCAAATCCTAAAGTCAGTTAAAAAAACAGTCATTCTCTCTACATACATTTTCTTTTAAATGAATACATCAGAAATCTGGTATTTTGATGTCAGAAACGAAACATATTTTTCAAATTCCTTTGAAAAAGATAATTTACAAAGATCACTGCTTATCAAAGCATATATTTCTAGTAAATATATATATAGTAATGTACTGGTGAAAGTATTTAAGAGCATTTTAACCTCCAGAAAGCAACAAAAAGTGCTCTACATTACCTATGTAAAACTGAAAAACCAGTAGACTGCTTCATGGATACTTTTATACTCTGAGATGCTTAAGAAAATTCCGATTAAAAGTTCATATTAAACATGCCTTGCCCAGCATTACAATATAAAAATCACATACTAGTCATTCTATGTATCACAAATGATGACATAACTATATTTATTAATGGAGGACTGTCTTCTAGAAACGTTTTGCCAGCCTTGTGATGGTCACATTGATTATAACTGATATTAATAAACCCCAACTAAACATGCTGATTCATGGTGCTAGTCATAAGAGATGACATAACTATATTTATCAATGGAGGACTGTCTTCCAGAAACCCCGTGCCCATCCATGTGATGGTCGCATAGCGTGAGTTCATCTGGCAGGGGTCTTATATAAACCCCTGGTTGGAGATGTGCCAGAATAGCTTTCAGAGCCTCAGCAAATCTACTTTATAGGATCTGAACTGATTATGCAAGAGATTCAAGAAGATGGCCCAGAACACAGCATCTCAAACTAACATTCCAATCATGGAACAGATGGTTATGCCACCAAATGAACAGCCAGGAGATGAAAAGCCAGAAGAGAAGTTGTCTTTCAGGCCCAAACCCATGTATGTGCACTATATAAAGTATGAAAAAGAATGCTCTATTCAAATTTTGGCCAGTGGAAGGATTCGTGACATAAAAAATCTCACTGCACAGTTTGGTGAATCGGAAAAAGCAAAAACTGATCCTGATACGCCTATTGAAGAGGCATAACTGCAAGACCTTGAAGAGCTAGCTTGTGAGTTTGTTGCAGAGAAAGATGTGAAAATGAAGCTCAGAACAGAGCGCGACATGGAGGGAGAGTGAGATAAGGATGCCAAGACACAGGCAGAAGCAGCAGCCAGCCATGAGGTAAATGGTGATACTGCCACGACCAGCAAGCCACAGGCTAAGAAAAGAAAAGATAAGAAAAAGCAGCAGGCTAAAGAAGAAAAAGATGGCAAAGCATCTTGCACTGCGGAGGTAAATTTATGTTTTGTTTTTAAACACTAAAAATGAGTGAGTGGAGACATGCGTGCAGAGTGTAACTGAACAGATGAGTTAGCAGATGAACTGGAACTTACTGAGTAAAAGGACCGATGTTGTTTTCTTTTTGCTTTATCAGAGTGATGGATATGGAATGGAGCAACAGTCTTATTAGGACAGCATGGATACTCGAGTCTCCACAAATCTACTGCTTGACTGTGCTTGCTGTTTGAAAGATACAGATGTGGTTATTAATGAGATGTGTGAGGGTCAATGTGTTAGAAAGTTAGAGAGCAATACAATGCTTGAAAAACAGAAAACACTGTGATCACTACACAGCCACAACCATCTTCGTCTACTGAGATTAGACAGGTTTCCTCAGGTGAGCCCCCCAAAACTGACCACAATGTGTATTGTAAGTATGCTATGTACCATACCATTCATGGTGTAATTGCCGCAGTGATAGAGAGAGTGATACTTGAAATGGTTGATGCCTGTCCTGGGTGTGAGATAGATGACCCTAGTCAAATAAACCATGCATGTATCTTTGATGACTTGACAGCTAGAGAAGCATACAAAAATGTTTCTGAAGCCATACATATAGGGCATCTCATGCCTGTGATTTTAGCGATCGCTATGAAACAACAGGGCTTAAGCAAGAGCAACAAAACTATAGAATCTGTAAGTCATGTTTTAAATGATGTGAAAAGAGCTGTTGACCCCATGGGCTTGCTTACACATATGTTACAACAGACAGACGGTGAGATTAGAAAAGAGGCCAGACATCTAGTCAGATAATGCTCCTTTAAAAAATTTCTAACAAGAACTTTGGAGACTTTGTTAAATTTCTAAAAAGATACTAAGGGACTCTGTTTTTGTTTTGAAAATTCATTCAACTGCTGATCTGCTACAGGTTATGTGTAAATGTTGCAGAACCCAAAGCTTCATGTTTTATTTTACAGAGAACCATGCAGGATGCAAGCAAAGAGAGTGTCCAAAGACTTACAGTATATATATGATCATAAGCCATTACTGTGATCCTTCCGTGTTGAGGCTGCCTGACTTTGAGGCATCCCTTTCTGACTTATCTTCTGCCATGGAACTGATGTTGCATGCCCCCTCAGACATGTAGGAAGATATAGATAACTATATGAAAGAATCTGAGTTGACACTTTTAGAAAACATTACAGTGATTGTGCCTAGATTCGTAGAAGACCCTGACTGTCCTTGTAACCTGTATATATTGGTAGTTGCAGCAATGTGTGTGTCTGCTTTAAAGCAAAGAAAATAATGTGGTATTTCTCATACTGTGAAAGTGGCTTCTTCAATTGTTATGATGCTCCATAAATGAAAGAGCACTAAGCATCATGTGTATTCATTACATTTTTGCAGAATGTATCACTCATGTTGTATTTAATAAATGTGATGTAGCAGTCATTTTTTCTAAATAAAGAAGTGACACGTTAATCTGTATAATGTGTATT
The DNA here is from genome assembly GCA_016271365.2 of Neoceratodus forsteri. Classification (NCBI taxonomy): domain Eukaryota; kingdom Metazoa; phylum Chordata; order Ceratodontiformes; family Ceratodontidae; genus Neoceratodus; species Neoceratodus forsteri. The sequence continues at coordinate 1,000,185,013 of CM028133.1, forward strand.
ATGTGCTTTCAGATGGAATGTAATGGCATGCTCCCGATATTCCAGTCACTCTTGATGGCTACAATGTGCCGTGTGATAAAGGACATTTTAAAGACCCTTGTATACTTTGAAAAGTACCATGCTTTAAACGTATGCTGTGAAAGTGCTGCACCTTCACTGGCAGAAAGGACAATGGCTGAGATTAAAAGTATTATCCCAATTTTGTGGCATATGTATATTGATGTAATGAACAAAAAAAAAACACAGACATATGTAAGGTGAATAGCATTTTTGATTCTGCAACAGTACCCCTCAAAGATCACCCTGATTATTTTGAGTGGTGCATGGCACGTGTGTATGTTTTGTGCCTACCTTGTCCCCAGGGGAAAAGTGGATGAAACCCTTGCTTGTGTGAAACATGCAGCCCAAATGTTACTGTCTCTGGGTATGGTAGAGAATCTGGTAGTGTAGAAACAGGATATTATGCATCATTGCATGCATAGTATGTGTTACAGGTATATGTATGCTCTTCAAAACACTGTTATGGCTTTTGTATGTAATTAATATATGTATCAGTTTATGTTTTGTATGTAAGAATAAAATATTATCACATATTGCAGTTTATGGTTGTCATCGAATTTTTAAGAAAAAAGTACACACATATACATATACATCATTTTACAGGTGACAGAAGGTTAGTTAACAGATGTATTTTGGTACTGATGAAAGAAGATGACTGATCAACTGCTTCAGAATATATATTTGAATGCAAGAAAAGTGGGCAGCACTGGTTAGCTGTACACATTTCAGAAAATGGGACTGGGGAGTTCTTTGATAGCTTCAGTTTTCGTCCTGACAATTATGCACAAAGGATCAGGGTCTTTTTAAACAGAAATGTAAAGACCATTCTGTACCAAAACACACAGTTGCAAGATACCTTCTCTACCACCTGTGGATTTCACTGCATCGTTTTCTTACATCACAGATGTAAAGTGCTTTCTTATGATCAAATTCTAAATATGTACTCTAATGATTTGCTGAAAAATGATGCCATGGTAACTAGTTTTGTACGTCGCCCTTTCAGACATCAAAACATGTCAGGGCCTTTATCAGTGGGATGGCAACATGTTCAGACTTGTTTGTCTTGTAATGAATTTAAAATATGCAATCACTTGTAACTTGCAACCATCATTTTATAAAATCATATATACCCTCATGATCTCTGTGTCTTTTTCAGTTTTTCAGGGGGATATGTGTTTGAAATTTTCAGATATGTAATGTCTTCAATAATGGCATGGTATATAAAATATTAAAAGGTATTTATTGTAAAACAATGACAGATAAAATCATAGATAAGATAGAGAAATCTAAGAGCCTCTCATTAAAAAGGCACATTATATGTGACATACCACTGAGCTAGGATTATGATATGCCCATTTAAAAAAAAAAAAAAGATTACATACTAAAGATGAGGTAGGCTAACATATCAGTGTACACACCTTTTGTAAAAAAATACTACCATATTCAATATGAGGTAGGATGATAACATACATCACTGTTAATACCGTTTTAAAAAACAAAAATACCAACATAGTCAGTATGTATCGGTCACTAAGGTATATAATATTCACATTTATACAGGAAGCCAGGCAGGCAGGTTTCTTAAATGTCTTTCATCTTTTGGGTGTCATGGACCATTTGCTAAGCAGAGAAGGTTTAGGGGCTTTTACATCGGCTGTTTTTTGACTTTCAACATATCTCCTGTTTGCTGAATGAACAAAGACGGATGTTAGCCTCTGCCACCACTTTGACAAACACATCCCACCCCTTTGGCTTTTTGTGGTCAGGGGACAGCATGAGTGGCTGTAGCAGCCCTTAACAAATCAACCATATGAGACCCAGAAACAACACTACCTTTATACATCAATTGCCCCATATTATTCCAAAAAGAATATTCTTGTTCTTTGCCATTTGCTTTAGTATCTCAGTATTTTTTTAGACCTTTGAGAAACACTGTTCAAAATGCCCTTTTCCATAGAATTCATAACAGAAAGAGTCTCAGTAGGGGGTTGCTCAGAAACTGCCTCACTCTCAGGCATGTGTAAGGTCAAACTGGTTTTAGTCTGTTTTCCTTGACATACTAGAGTGACGTAATGTTGCAACACTGCACAGTACAGCTTGGATTTGTCATGATCTGATAAATTAGTCCGTGACAGTATAGATCTCATTTCTGCATCCAAGCTGTAAGTTGTGACTTTTCTCATATCCTCATCAGGATAGTTTGTTTTCGTACAGTCCAATTACTGTTGAGGTACCAGATACATTTTCTGAGTAAAAGCCATTGTCTGTTAGCCAGCTGTCCAGTAATCAAAGGAATAGCAATACCCAACAACGTCCCTATGAATCTACCTGTCTGGTTTACAGTCTTCTTTTTCTTTTTAAAGGCACTTTCCTGTTGCTTAAATTTTTTAATGACTCTACCCCTTTTTCTCAGAAAAGCTAGCTGTTTAGCCGTCAATGGTATATTTCCTTTTATGGTGTTTAAAGCAATCTTTGTGATGGTGGATATCAAGTCATCATAGGCTGAGCACAAAATAGCTTTTCTTAAATGGGGAGGTCCTCTGACAAGTAACTTTAAAACAGAGATGTTTCTCTGCAGTCTTTTAAACATAATGACAATACAGCATCATATATTTCTAAAACCAGAATGTGTTTTTTTTTTCCAAGACATATGCCACAGGCCAGTCAGGTGGAAACAACCCACTGCACAGCTTGTATTCATCTGGTGTACCAGCTCTTATATCAACCAATAAATAGCCATACGTTTTTTTTTTTGTGGCATCTTCAAAAGCTTCTAAAAATAATTTGGTCTGACTGGGGTACATCTGTCTGGTCAGTATTTGTATCTGCAGCTTGTTCCATGGGTTTTTAAACAGGACCATATATTTGGTATTAAGCGTGGTGGTCCGGCTTTTCTTGCCTTGACAAAATACATTCTGTACAATTAGAAATATCGTTAACTGTTTATGATGGCTATACTTGGTAAACCCATACTCACCTTCACTATTTTGATAGGCAGAGTCCATTATATCATCTGTAACAGCAAAATTCACCTTCCCTGGGGGTAAGAGATCATCATCAGCAAATTACTCTGGTAGCCCCTCCACAGATTTAATCTTCGGAAACTTTAACAGCAGTTCATTGTGCAAAGGATTAGCAACAGCTGTAAAAGCAGACAAATTTTCAGGTTTATGTGATAAAGTGGTATCATAATGTTCCAGTAACTGCTTTATGAAGAAGCTTTTCCCACTGTTAGATGGGCCAGCCAACAGACAGGTAAAGGGATGCTGCAACTTGATATCCATTTTCAGTTCTCAGTATCCGTAATGAAGTATTCTGAAATCTGATTGTAAAACTCATTTATCATAAACTACTCTTTGGGTCTTGGACAGCATTCTTGTTTCAAGTGACCACTGCTTTTTGTTTCTAACTGTGCTGGGTTGCCTCACTGTGATTTCTTTAGATGTCTGTGACCCTGAGTAACCAAAAAACAGATCTTTTAATCTGTCAAAATTAATGTGTTCACAGTTACCTACATTAAGGGTGAAGCCTTTCACTTTAATGACAGTTTGTCCTCCGGACTGCCAGTACCCATATGTCTTTGAACCTGCAGACACAAACTCAGTAATGTGCTTATCTGAAGGAAGCTCACTAGTGAATTCCCTTAAATTGTCACCTAGAGGGGGCTTCCAGTCACCCGGTCCAGACACAAAAATGACAGCATCTGTGTCGTGATACAGGCACCTGTCCTGTAACTTATCTAGCAGTTTGTAGAGTTCTAGGCTGGCATATGCAGTGGTGAAACTAGCTATGAATATGTTGACGTTGTTAGAATTTGGGTAGTGGTCTTTGGTATATTTCCAGCATAAACACACTGTTTCATCATCGATGAACCAGCAGAAGACCACATCATAATATGGGGCAAACACATACTGGAAAACCTTGTCAGGGTCTGATACTAAACCGATGGTGGGCAAATTAACTCTCTGTCCAAATTTCTGCCGGGGAGAATTTAAGAACAGTTTAGATATTTGTCTCTTTGCAGGGTTAACAGCGATGTCAGAGGGGTTCAAATGCACATTTTCTCTTTCAAAATACTGCTGTATGTACCTGACATTATACAATGGCATAAAAAAATGCTGACCTTTGATTGGCCAGTCTGAGACTGGACCCGTGATGTTATCCCAGCACAACATCACGGATCTAGTCCCAACACACAAAAAGACCGCATTAACTATAAATCAGTACACGCAGCAAGTTTCATTATTTCCCGCTCTGCAGCCAACGCCACTAACTGTACAGCCGGCAGCCATCCTCAATGTCCCAAACCCCAGCACAAACAAAAGCAACAACCTTCCCTTATCACAAAATGACATGCAGCTAAAACCCCAATGACCATCAGATTAAAATCAGCGACGACATGCAAGCGAGTCTTTACACAGACCGTTGAGCAGTCAGCCCCACCAGCTCAAGAGCGAGACGCGAGCGCAAGTGAGTCTTCACACAGACTGCCCTCGCTGTAACCCTCACTCGCTCTTTTACTTTTCCTCTCTCTAAATTTTTTTGGTGGACAGTAAAGCTCCTTAAAAATATTCTCCCTACCTCCTTTCTTATGGCTTGACACATCCACACATCACTACGGTACAGCACACAGCACTACGGTACGGAGGGGGGCCGGGCAGTCCCGATAAAACACCACAAGAGCTGTAATTTAAAAACGGTCAGTCATAAACACACGAAAACGATGTAAAAAACCAAAGTCAACAAACAGTGAGGCCATAGGTCATACAAACAAAGAGTACCACCACTGACAAAGGTTAAAACATTGCTTTAGGGACTGTACAGCTGCTGAAAAAACACATTAGCTCCACCTGCTGGTTAAATTGGCACTACTTTTCCTTCAAGTAACCCTACCCATTCCAAAAATGACAGAAAAATCTACTTTAAATGTAGTTTTTCATAATTTTTTTGTTTCTTTTACAAACGAGCCATTGTATAATAGCAATAATGCACTCAGAATTGTGTGTTGTGCTGGATAACGTTACTTCTGGGATGATTAGTCGCACTCGCCCGCGGCCTCGCGTCTCTAATCACCCCAGGCGTGACGCTATCCTGCAGCACAACACACACCCCTGTCGCATATTATTGCTTAATTATCTGCTTCATTTTTTACCCATGAAAAGAAACCAGATGCCTCTTGTTTGCCTTTCAGATGCAGTTTGATGTAATCTGCAAACAGTTCTGTTGATGCCTCTCTAAAATGCCACACTTCATAAATTTTTAAGATCTTGTACCCTTTTTCCAGTGCCTGATTTAGTTCCATGATACAGTAGGTACCAGTCAGTGCCCTTTGTTCATCATTGTGTGTGCACGGTGTCTGAACTTTGTCTTCTGCGCATGCACGACATAATGTGAATACAAGATTTTGTCCAATCCCGGATGGCAGCACTGGAAAAACAGAGACCTTTAAGGGGTAAAACTTTTATTTTTGCCAAACCAAAGTACTGATTCATGTCAGCAAAGTTCTCATAAATGATGGCAGGGTGACCCACTGGGTACTGTTTAGTTTTGTTGACAAAAGGGTACCTGCTGGTAAAATCATAATAGCAGATTGTCTCATTGGGCTGTATCTTATAATACAGAGAAATGGCATTTCTTTGTCCCCCAGACAGTGACTCTGTAGGTTCAAGAGGTTGGGGTAGTTCCCTGTACCTCAAAAAATCAGTCAGCCCCTGATCTGTGGCCAACATTTCCCTCCACTCATGTTCCCACAGGACTCTAATGGCAAAACCCTGACTTTTTAAAAAATCAACCTTGAGCATAGTCCAATTGAATAACAGCCCAAAGGTTATACCTGTCATATGATTTTGATCTTTTTCACAGTAACAGATGTTGCAACCATGAAAAAAAACACCCGTTGAATTCAAAAGCAGTAGGAACCCCATTAATTATCGAGTAACCATCAAGAAAATATGGCCTCACTTTAAATTCCCCACCCCGTAGTGCGTGCTGAATAGCAATGTTTTTTTTCTCTTGTATGTACATTAACCACTGTATTGCAGGTGTGGAGAACCTCTTTTGCAGGCCATGGTAATTATCTGGGGGAAGAACTGCGAGTGTGTGTTCTTTCAAAAACCTGAATCTGTACGTGGTCATGTAGACAGATGCTATGGTCATATATTGAAAGGGATTTAAACAAACCTCTTCATGCTCTAAAATGTCACCATCTGACTGTTTTAAAACCTGCATGGCTGTCATGTTCATCACTTCTTGTCTAAATTTGTCACAGGCTTTTCGAAGAATTTCAACATCTAACTGACAATAGTAGCAAAGCTCTTTTTTTCAGATCAAATTTTGTATGTTGGTTGACTAGGTACCACTGCATTATTTCTGCTTTTTCTCTAGGCATCATATAATCTACCCCATAAAATTTGGCATCAGGCAGGGGATCTACATAGTTTTCATTGGCCTTGGCGCTAAAGAAATGTGGAAAGTACCCTTTAGCAATCTCATTTTCAAAGCCAAATGCACCTGGGATTTTAGACAAATGCATTGGCAGGAAATACAGTGACTCTATAAATCTAATGTGTAGTGTAGATACCATCACAGAGGGAAATTTCCCCTCCTTGTGTGAGCAATTTGATACCAGTTTTTTCTTTGACTAGCTGACTAACAATAAAATAGCTGTCATAGCCCTTAGCATTGTGAGCTATAAATGTGTAGTGTTTGAATGGTGCATCTATAAAGTGCCTGACAAAATCTTTTACACAATTGTCTGCTTCAAATGCCAAACATCTGCTATCATCCAGTTGCTTGGCATATACATAATTTGATGTGTGCATTCCTGTTTCTTGTCTAGCCTCAAAATCAAACACTATATATTTCTCAGAGGTCTTCACTTGTTTCAGTGGAGGCATGTAACACAAATGTTTGTCAGCAGTCATAACAGAACCACATCTAGGACATCCGCCCATTTTACATTTATGATTTCCTTTGTATACAGCAAAACATTCTTCACATAGCTTGCTTGATTCACAGGGGATCATGCCTAAATCAGCTTTGGTCATGTGCCTCTCCAGACAATCTAAGGATCTACAAATTTTTATACATTTTGGGCATTTCACTACACTGGCAGTCTGTTCTGCACAGACCGGATCACAGCACACCTTACATAAAATAATGCATGAGTGATGACTTTTGTGACTGAAGGCTGATTGACAGTATTCACAGAGGTATCTGGCTGCTAGAAAACTTCTTGACATTTGTGACACCATAAAAGTGATTGTTATGATGTAATACAGTGTTTTAGGATAGCTTCCAGACCCCATTGAAAATGTTTGCCAATTTCCTTCATTATGATATAGAACTTCAATAGTTACTCCTAAAAACTGTTCAAATTTTGGCACATCACTGAAACTGCTAGGTGTGTCCTCTGTCAAACCTATCTCAGCATGCAATATTTTAGCCTTACTGATCAATTGATTGTTGGTCAGGTGTCTGTTTAGGAGTGCAAGTACTCTTCCAGCAAAACAGAAAAACATTATCTCTATTGTTTAAATCTAACAAGTAACATCTCTTTTTCTCAATTATTTTGCTATAGAGGATAGAACTTTGTGTACATCTACACCCCACCCCACCACCCTCCCGGTTTCTGATGGTTGTTACAACCAACTGTAAAGAATCATCAGCAATGACTTCAGCATTGCTTTGTAACATGTCAGCTATGTGATCTAAGAATATACCAGCATTTAACTCTTCGGGGCGTGTTCTCCTTGAAAACAAGGAGTGATTTAAAGAGCCAGCACTCAAACGCAATTGTAGAAAGTCATGTACCCCTACCTGAGGGATAATGTGATCTAAGTGTTCTTGAATTGCTGATTGCAAAGCTTGAATGGCCTGGCTGAATGAGACTACTCTATCAAGATTTACAAACCTAAATGTCTGATAAAATCCTATTGCTCTAAAGTTTCTTAGCACATGTTCATAATACTGAATTCTTTCTAAAAAAAAAAAACTGGAGGGGGCTGCTGGTTTTCTAATTCAGCATCTGGCTGATTTTCAACAAGCTGCTGTGATGCCCCAAGGTGTAATATGATTGTGGCACACCATATTTTCTTTCTCAGATGTTCTAGGGTTCTTTTATTTTTATCCCATGTAATTCTTTTCACTCGTCTATTTTTTTTCATTCTTTTAGTGCTGACTCCCTTTTTATTCAGCCTGTGAGATTTTCTATCTTGTCACTGTTTCAGAGACCGTTTCAGTGCTTTGATTGTTTGACAAATTTCTGCTACCTGCAAAGCATGTTTCTGCTCTGAGTTAAATTCCTTAGCTACACATATCAAAGAAAATACATGTTTTATCACTGTACTGTTTAAAAGGTCATTTTCAAACAATGATGTGCCCTGTAACCTGCTATGATCCACAAGTCCTTTAAGCAAGGCACCAATTATTAATGGAAAAAAATGTCAGCAATGACTTCAGTGTAATAATGTCCCTTTCCTCGATCCTGGGGTGAGGCACAGTTCTGTCTGCAACCCCTGAGCTGGTAGAAGGTTGTACCTTCTGGTTAAAATTTAAACAAATGTAATTTATTGCATTTAAACTTTCAGTGCTGGTAGTAGCAATTTCAGCAGGACTCTGTTTGTTTTCACAAACCTCTGACTGTCTCTTTTTATGTTGTCTTTTCACTGAAGCACACATTTGAACTTTTGACAAAAAAAAAGCAGAGCATCAACCTTTTACATAAGCATTTTAAACATTACAGGAGTATTTATAGAGTAGCTGTAAGGTCTAAAGGGTATCTAGGTCCATCATGTCTGCCCGCAAAGAAGAATGACCAATCAAAGGCTGGCTAGCTTTCATTTACATCGTTATGAAGACATCTTCCAAAGATCATTCACACACACATTTGTATCATCTTAATTGTTTTTTTTAGTGTATGTCAAATATTTTCTCAAACAACAAAGCAGTTAAGCCATAACCCCAACACAAGCTAATCCCATTTTAATCAAACATGTAGTAAGACCGATGTCCCCAATAGATATACAGTATGGCATTGTATTTTATCACACACACACACACACACACACACCAGTCAGACAGAGGCTACTCATGTAAAACAATGTAAATGCATGCTATATTACCAAACTTGTACTATGAAGCATTTAAGCCAATATGAATACATTTGTTTATTATCTGCAAACATTTACATTAACCCAATATGAACCAACCCCCAACCACAATGTACAAAAGATTACCCCCACCATTTTACAAAACATATTTAGTAAGATAGATGACCCTAATAGATATATAACATTGTATTTATCTGACACATACACACACACAGGCTGCTTATGTAAAACAATGTAAATGCATGCTATTTTCTCAAACTAGCACTAAGGAGCATTTAAGGCAATATAAATACATTTATTATCTGCAAGCATTCACATTAATCCAATACGAACCAACCCCCCACCCCCAGCCACAATGTACAAGGATTACCCCCACCATTTTACAAAACATATGTAGTAAGACAGATGGCCCCTTAGTAGATATATAACATTGTATTTATCTGTCAAACCCACTACCAATCAGACAAAAAAAAAAAAGACTGGCTTTTAGTTGTAATAACAAAGCATACAAGTAGGTACATTTTAAACATTTTGAGAAAGAATACATACCTTGTGGTTCTGGTATTGATACAACAGCAGCTTCCATTATCTCACTATCAGATAGATCTTCTGAATCAGACCAGCTGTTCATGATCATAACGTTTTCAAAACTATGAATTGCTGGTCTTTGGGACCCTAACAATATACAAAACTTAACCAGATGAAGTCACGCAATGTGATTATCACAAGGTTTCTAGAAGACAGATCCCGTTGATCCTGTATGATGGTGTCATCTCTTATGACAAACAGCACGCATCAGCATGTATAGTAGGGGGTTTATTAATATCAATTATAATCTATGTGACCATCACAAGACTGGTAAAAGGTTTCTAGAAGACAGTCCTCCATTGATAAATATAGTTATGTCATCTCTTGTGATACATAGAATGATTTGTATGTGATTTTTATACTGTAATATTGGTCAGGACATGTTTAATATGAACTTCTAATAGAAATTTTCTTAAGTATCTCAGAGTATAAAAGTCTCCATAAAGCAGTCTGCTGGTTTTTCAGTTTTACATAGGTAATGCAGAGCACTTTTTGTTGCTTTCTGGAGATTAAAATGCTCTTAAATACTTTTACCAGTACATTAATATATATTTAATAGAAATATATGCTTTTGATAAGCAGTGATCTTTGTAAATGATCTTTTCCAAAGGAAATAGAAAAATATGTTTAGTTTCTGACATCAAAATACCAGAGTTCTGATGTATTAATTTAAAAGAAAATGTATGTAGAGTATGACTGTTTTTTAACAGACTTCAGGATTTGAAGCAGTCTACTTAGATTACAAACCCTTGAAACATCAGCTTCAACAGTGGACACACACACACACACACAGTCTCTGCTTTTAAAGTTAGAACTCTTTTTCTTTTTCACATTAAAAAAAATCACTGTATTTTCATAAATACTTAAAATGCATTGTTTTAACAGAAACTTTTTGTATAGCAAAGATAAAATGTTCTTACAGGAAATGCAGAGAGGATAAAACCCTCTTGAAAAATGGAATGCAGAGAGTATGTATGTATGTACGTTTTTAAATTAGACTTTAGCACTTGAAGCAGTCTACTTAGACTACAAACCCTTGAAACATCAGCTTCACACACACACACACACACACACACACACACACACACACACACACGCTGTCTCTGCTTTTAAAGTTAGAACTCATTTTCTTTTTCACATTAAAAGAGAAATCACTGTTTTTTCATAAATAAATAAATTGAGTTAAAAGAACGTCCTTACACTGAAGAGATAAACGTTCTTACAGTGCTCCAAGCTTCAAAGCACATTTCACACAAAAAAATTCTCCCTGAGTAAAAAGGCACCCTGCTGTCATACCACAGATTGATAGGGGGAGGTTAAGAGAGTGCCAGGTAGGAAATGGTGGGGCAAGGGGAGAGACTTGGGTTCCAGATAGGTGATGGGGTGCAATGTAGGTGGTGGTGGTGGGGCATGGAGTGAGGAGGGGGGAGAGACTCAGGTTCAAGGTAGGCGATGGGTGCAAGGGTGGTGGGACAAGGTGGGAGGATGGGAGAGTTTGTACCAAGATATTATGGCAGGGGGTCAAGGGACGGAGGATGGATTCAGGTTTGAGCTAGGATGGGGTGGTTGCGGTTCGAGGGGATGGAGGACAGATTTTGGTTTCAGCTTGGATGGTGTCACAGAGGTTCAAGGGGACTGGGGATGGAGGAGGAAGGACGTAGTAGAGATGTAGAACGGGAATGATGTCATTTCCCGGTTCAAGAATATGTCATTTCCTGCGTTTTGTGCATCACTTTCTGTGTTTGACGTAGGACGCTCTCTGTTTAAGGTGGGATGTCCTGCACAGAGGGCGGGACTTCCTGCACCATACGAGGACAATTCTGATTGGTCCATTGTAGGCAACACACACCTGTCAAATGACATAGTGCATGCTGATTGGCTGACATTTAACATTTGACAAGATATATGAACTCTATTCTACTAACAACTTCCCACCTGCAGCTGGGTTCTGATTCAACATAGACATCTAACTAGCCTATATTTATATCAAACCTGTTTACTGTGTTGTGACAAAGGCACCTTCCTCAAACCAATGTAAAGTTACAAAACATCTCAAATCTTTGATGTTAATCACAAAGTACAAACAATGCCTTCTAGTCGCATTTGACGTGAAGAGAAAAAAATGACACAATACTTGTTTATTAATTGCAAAAACACAAATAGATAGTACTGTTAACACATGCATTACTTCCATTTCATTTTTATTTTTTATACTTGTTAGCTAGATGAGCAAACTGACCATTTTCACAAGCGACAAGTCAATAAACAAAGAACAATTAGTACAAAGCATACAAAAAAATCAAAACATAAAACTTACAATATAAAATACAATACATGTTAAAAACAATTACAATCATTGAGACTATTTAGCCATTCAGAAAAACTTTTCTTAAAACATTTGAACTGTCTCAGCATTAGTAATTTTGGGTGGGATACCATTAAAGATTTTTGTAGCCCTATATATTTTTGACCTCTGATCAATAGATTTTTTGTAAAGGGGGATTCTGAATAAGCCCTTGGACTTGAACCTAGTACTTGAAAAGTATTATTAAAGTAGTGTTTTACTTCTTTTGATGATGTGAAAAGTACAACAGTTTGTTACTGAGATACTTTGGACTGAATGGGATTTTCTAACATAACAATACCAGAATTCTATTGTATTGTTTTCACTAAGTTTGAAATGTAAATGTAATAACTCACTAGTTTCTGTGCACATACAGTAAAACTATTATAAATGTAGAAAGTGTTGTAATAACACCTTAACACACTTAAAACTGACAACTGCCTAGTTAACCTATTGGATTATCGGCAGTCTAAACAGGACCAAGTCTGTGGTGACATCATTGTCTGTCAGAAGCCTAAAACATATGGCTGCTCCCAGTCCTTATGAGTAATTAAATGTCAATTTACATATGAATAACTCTGAACTGCTAAGACTTATAGGTAAGCACAACAGCTCACTCAAAGTAGCTTGTTATGAGCTTTTAAACATTAAGAAATCCTCAAGATGAGAGTTTCCCTTTAAATAACTTTAAGTAGTATGAAGCAACTTCTCTGTCAGCTTTTTACTGCCTGTAATATGAATAATGTGCACAGATGGGTTACATTTATCTACAATAAAGTAAGGACCCTGGAGTCTATCACCCAATGCATGTTTGGGTGTTCCATAGGTTAAAATAATTACTTTGTCCCCCACATTCCAATCTACTAGGTGGATACCTTTGTCAAAAAGCTTCATTTTTGCTTTTAATTCCCAAATTGTTGGGGTCTGACATAACATAGAGATCTATAGTATGTGCCCTTCTGGTGTTCGTGAGGGCCCAGCCACAGCTGCCCTCCCCTGAATCCAAAGAGACCCAAGCAAGCTACCTGCACCCTTCTGGTGGTTGTCGGAGCCCCATTACAGCTGCCTTTCCTCAAATCCAAATAGGCCCAAGCAAGGTACAATGTTCCTGAGCCATGGATCTTTGTTTTGTCCTGCCATCACTTTGCATCAGCTACCCCACCACCACCCTTGGTGATCCATTCACTTTATAGTGGAGGGTTACGTGCTGGTAAAAACCTATCAGCCGACTTTTCCATTTGCAGCCTACCTTAATCTGCCACTAGTGGCTGCTATCACTTAATTCTGCACTAGCAGCCTATCCCAATTCAACACAACCATGCTACCTCTCTACCTTGCTGTGTTTACTTTCCTTTTGCCCTTAGTGTCACTGCCTCCCTCCACCTATCCCAAGGAGCAGGTAGGAAAATTGGCACTTTGCACCCTATTAACCCTGTCACTAACTTTTGCTACCTCCACCGCTGGGCTGCCCCTCCACTCCAACTGCTCGAATGGTCGGTTGGCCCCTCACTCCTACCTTCCAGTTTCTGCGCAGGACTCCTAGCCCTAAATTTCACTGTCCAGCACCCCCACTGTGGTAGCCGTAAAGCCACAGATCACTAACCACAAGCTGCAGCACTCCAAGCCTGTCGCCAAACTCTTGGTAATGCTCCTACTCCTACTTTTGGGGGGCATTGAGCCAAACACTGGGCCAAGCATGCTCTCCTCACCTACCACTACAGGGCCTAAAATTAATGCACCTTAATATCTGCAGCCTACTGCATAACTAGTAGTACTGCAGCCAACTGTATTATCCTTAAGGCCTGACATCTTGATTATTTCTGAAACCTGGCTGAGGTCTCACAACAATGACGCAGAAATTGTGATCCCTGGTTACAACGTTACCAGCCACGACTGCCCAAGCAATTAAAAATGGTAGAAGCAGAGCTATGTATAGCTCATCTGCAACCCAGTTTACCCTGTCAATCTGCCATTGCCCACGCAGTCCATCACTGCCTTACTGCCTTACTGATCAAACTCTCCCTCCCACACACAATCTCCCTATTTATAGCTGGCTCTTACTGTTCCCCTGACACCCCTACACCCTCCATCCTGGACCATCAGTGCACATTGAAAATTAATGACACAGGGGGCGAGCTCCACATCCTGAGGGATTTCAACTTTAAATTTGCTCTCCAGTGCCACATCAGTTTCGCAACCAGGTGGCTGCTCAAAACCTGGCACAACTGATTACATAACACACATGTCTAAACCCCAAATCGCAGAACCACTCTCTTCTGGACTGGTCCCTTACTTCTCACCAACACCAGATAATTGACTTGGGTCTCTTACCAGATTCCCTAAGTGACCACCACATGATATACTTGGTTCAGAAAATATTCAGGCCTAAGGCCCCCCCCTTCCAGAAACATTCTTACCCAGTCATACAACTCCCTGGGTCTTGTCTCACTCCGAGGAAACTTGGTAGCCACAGACTGGTCCTTCATCCCCAGGTCAACATCTATTGACTCCACTCTAGAGTACTTCAAGGCCAAGTCCTTGCCGTCTGGGATTACTGTGCCCCACTTAGATTGATTTAAGTGAGGGGCGATCACCTGCCTTGGATCACAGCTGGCATTATGCCCCACACAAGAGCCATAGACCAGGCATGGAAGGCATTCAAAGCATCTGGCTCCCCTGCTGACCACTCAAATTATCGCTCCTTATGCAATGCCTATACTAGGCTCATCCATCAGGCTAAGGCTAACTATTTCAAAGCCTCATTTCAATCCAGTTTAAATCACCTGCCTAAATTCTGGAAGGTGATCAAATCCCTCTTCTCCCCAACCTCCCACCCCTGTGCTTAAACGTAGGTGGTACCACCATAATGCACCCTCTTGCAGTAGCCTCAGAATTTAACTCCTTTTTTACAAGTTGTACCTCAGCACTGCTATCCACCCTCCCCCATAACAGCAAAGCAACACCCCCCTCCCTTCCATCTACTGTCCTATCTTTCTCCTTCTGACTGGTCACCCCCTCAGAAGTTTACAATGCCTTGATTTCCCTAAATCCGACCAAAGGTAAATGCCCCTCCAGGCTGGACTCCAAAATGCTGTATCTGGCAGCTCCAGCCATCACCACCCCCTGGTTGCTCTTTTCAACCTCTCTTTCTCCCTAGCTTCAAGCCCTTTGGAATGGAAGCATGCAGCTGTTATCCACTTCCGAAGGACAGTGACCCTCCATCCCCAGTAACTACCACCCAGTTTCCCTCCTCCCAATACTATAAAAATTCCAGGAGCACCTTGTCCTCTCCCAGCTCACTCTCTTTCTCAACTCTTCCTCTTTTTTCTCACCCTACCAGTCTGGTTTCAGGAAGGCCCATGCCACTGCCACTTCACTTCTGCAGTTCACAGACTTTGTTCTTGATGGTATGGACAAAGGTCACAACACCTCAGCAATTTTTGTCAACCTGGTAAAGGCATTCAACACTGTCTCCCATGCTCTTCTCCTGGACAAGCTCTCCCTTGCAGGGCTCTCTACCATGGCCACCAGCTGGTTCTGCTCCTACCTGGTGAGCAGATCGCAATCTGTTAGAATCAGAGTCTCCACCTCATCTCCCTTCCAGTCACCACAGGAGTCCCGCAAGGTTTGGTCCTCAGACTGCTCCTCCTGCAATTTGAGGTCCCATTGGAGTGGGTGGCGATGCTCCATTTTTGTTACACTGCCCGGTTGTCCCAAAGTGGGATCCACCCTTTCCCCGATGCACATCCGGCCAGGATAGTTTACAGGTGACCACTGGGTCACCTATCGATATTTCATAGAAACCATCCCAGACAGGAGAACTTCTGGGTTGATGGTACCATGGTGGGGCACAGATAATGCCCCAGGCACTAACTCCACCGAGTCCTTGGGAAATGGCACAATCTCCTGGTGCCTGGGCAGAGGAACAGTATCTTTCTGGTACTGGGGAGGAGACACTGTCTCCAACTGCTGCAGTGGAGGAGAGAGGGCACAGTTGGCTGCTGAAACATGCATACAGGTGCCCCACTGTCTTTACCCTTCTTCATTATGATTGTCCCCAAAAAAAAAATTCCAACAAAAAGAAATAGAGACCCTGAGAGAGCTGGGGTTGGGGAAATCTCACACACACACAAAAAAAAAAATCACAAACACAATCACCAGATACTAAAATATGAACTAGAACAAAGACAAACAAGAAAAAGTTAGAAAAAAAATAGCACAAATGATTGCAATTAATCTGTAAAAGTACACTCTGCAGTCACAAGGAGTATTAATGCTGCCTGCTTCCTCGAGATATGTAGCACAGGAAGTGAACCACTCATTTCCTGTCTGTTTAGACTCAACCATTTGACCACCAGCATAACAAAAACACCAATTTCGCCTAATTTCATCTCTGAAGTGCAGGTGAAATTAAAGGCAAAATTTCACGAAAAGGCCAGAATTATGCAAAATGTT
The DNA here is from genome assembly GCA_016271365.2 of Neoceratodus forsteri. NCBI lineage: Eukaryota > Metazoa > Chordata > Ceratodontiformes > Ceratodontidae > Neoceratodus > Neoceratodus forsteri. The sequence continues at coordinate 1,000,201,570 of CM028133.1, forward strand.
TCATTAGGCAGAATTGGCGATTTCACCATAATTTCACTGCATCTCTACTGATAATGTTGTCAACTGGGTTAATAGCTACCTCTCTGGGAGATCCCATCAACCCTCCTTTGAAGGTTGCCTCTTTTTTGCCTGTCCAATCAAATATGGGGTGCCCCAAGGATCAATCCTGGGCCCCTTTCTTATCTTTCTCTTCATTAATAACCTCTCTTCTAACTGTCAATCCACTCAACTAATCTTAGACACAGATGATGGGGCCCTTTACTGCAGTAACGCAAACCTGGCCGCTATGTTCTGCAGTCTTCAATCCGACTTTAGTAAGCTCCGCTTATAGTTCTCCAGGCACGGTATGGTCCTCAACTCCAAAAAGACCACATTCATGGTCTTCTCTGGACCTTGTAAAGCCCCCTTTACCACCATGACACTAGTTGACAACTTGGGTGTTCTCATAGAGCAGGTAACTGAATTCAAATACCTAAGGCTCTACCTTGACCCTCGCCTCTCCTTCAGTTTGTAAGTAAACACCTCAGTAAGAAGGTACACACCAGACTTGGCCTCCTCTACAGGATCTGTAAGTTCCTTCTTCCTGCCACTAGACTACACCTGGCCTCCTGTCTGCTCCTGCCACTCATCGACTATGGTTCCATAGTATTCTCTCCCCCTCAACATCCTCTGCTTCAAACTAAGAGTTACAAACAACAATATAGTGTGCGTCATAACTGGTCTACCCTGGAAAACCCACCACTGCACCCTCTATGCATCCCTGTACTGGCCCTCCCTTGAAGGGAGATTTCACCTTAAATCACTTTCCTTCCTTCACGAAATCTACCTCAAACAGATGCCACCCAGCATCAACACCCTCTTCTCGCTTGCTGCTCCTGGTCGTCAGACCCGGGGATCCACACCCATGGTTTTCGACACCCCATTTATCCAAACTAAACTGGCTCAGAACTCAATCTGTTACACTGGGACTAAGTTGTACAACAGATTACCCTCTGAAATTCAGGCCTGTGATACCATCCTCTCCTTCAGCTCCTCCCTCAAGGCCCATTTCCTTAGTACTTCAGTATGCAGCTGTCCTTCCCAGACCTAATCTTTGATCCCAGTCAGACACCTTCCTCCTATTAAGACCACTGTCTTTCACCCAGTTATGGCCTAATGAACTTTTCCCAGTTCCTGCACTTATCTTTTCCCCCTGTGTGTCTCTCTACCCTACACCTCTTATCTGGTTTACTACTATTTTCTCTCTGTACTCTGGGAGATCTCCATCCCTACCATTTCACCTCTGTCACCCCCTTTACTCCTACCCTTGTTACTGTTTGCTTTGCATGTTCTCCACCTCTCCCCCTTGCTCTGTTGCATCCTGCCTCACTGTATCTTAGCAACAGCCTTAGTTCATCATGTTATTTGTTTGACCAGGTTGTATTATTTAACGTTATCTCTGCTTTTTATGTTGTTATCCACTTGTTGTACTATGACATTTTTGATCCTGCATTGTTCTCCGTTATCTCTAAGTATTCATGTACTTTACACTGGATGTTGGTGAAAATGGGAATTTTTGCTTACATACCTTTCCAGTATATAAATAAAGATTGATTGATTGAGCCTGTTGGGATGAAAACTGCACTTGAAATTGAATTCTTGTCTTTCGGTTTTCTATATAATTTGGTAGCTAGTTTATTATTCTGTTTGTAGATTAATAAATCCAAGTAAGGTATTTTATGTGTGCTGCTGTTACTAACATACTAAAATGCCAGCAGAATAGGCCTAACGGTCTTTTGTGTCTGCTGATTTGGTGAGCCCCCACCCTGGGAGCTGACCTTGCTGCCCCCTCTCCCTCTCTGGCTTCTCTCTTACCAGTCCCAGATATTCTCGCTGCACTGATTTTTGCTTCCAGGACCCTTCCCCTGTACCTGTCCCACCCCCTCTTGAACCCCTCCACCGTTTTTGCCACCACCAGCCCCCTGGGCAGCGCATTCCATGGCTTCTCCACCCTCTCAGTGACATAGCACCTCCTTCTTTCTCTCCTGAATCTCCCCCTCCAGCTTCCACCCATGCCCTCTAGTTGCCCCCCCTTCCATCGGAGCGCCCTGACTGCTCCTCCCCTATTTACCCCTCCATGTACCTGGAAGACCCCATCATGTCCCCCAGTCCCTTCTCTTCCAGTGTGTACATATTTAGCTCTTCGAGCTTCTCCCATAGGTCCTATCCCCAAGTCCCAAATCATTTTGTTGCCCTCCTCTGGACCCTCTCCAGGAGTTCAATGTCCTCTTTAAATGTGGCCTCCAAAACTGCACACAGTACTCAAAGTGCAGCCTCACCAAGCAGTTATACAGTGGGAGTATCACTTCCCTCCTTCTGGAGGTGATACCCCTAGTGATGCATCCAAGCATCCTGTTGACCTTTGTCACTGCCCTCCTACAAGTCTCCAAGTTGTTCATCTTGACATCCACCACCACCCCCAGGTCCCTCTCAGCCATCGAGACTTTAAAATTCCCCCCCAGGATGTACTCTTGGCCCAGGTCTCTGACTCCCAGGTGCAGTACCTTGCATTTCCCTGCATTGACTCTCAGCTTCCACCTTCTAGACCACCTTTACAGAGCCTCCAGGTCCCCCTGTAGGGTCACTTTCCCGTCCTCCCTATCCACCACTGCCCCCAGTTTTGAGTCATCCACAAAGAGACTCACCTCACTCCTGATACCCTTTCTTATGTCAGAGACATAGGCATTGAGCAGGAGGGGCCCAAGGACCGATCCCTGAGGGACTCCACTAATGACCCTCCTTGGGGATGAGACTACCCTGCCAACCATGACCCTCTGGGTCTGTTTCTGGAGCCAATTTCTTATCCATCTGATCATCTGGTTCCCCACCCCCATTTCTCCCAGATTATCCAACAGGACCCCATGAGGAACAGAGTCAAATGCATTGCTGAAGTCAAGAAGAAGACATCCACTGGTCTACCTAGGTCCAAGGCACTCGTCACCCAGTCATAGAACTCCACAAGGTTTGTCTGACATGATTTCCCTGGGACGAATCCATGCTGTCTATCATCCAGGCACCCCATCTTTTCCATTTCCAACTGTTCATTGTTAAAATTAAATATTTTGTCCTACTGTTAAGGTATTCATTAAATGCCTACAATTCTTCCACATTTCCCATCCATGCACAAATAATGGCAATAAAACAGTTCCATAGTCTGATATGGTTGATCAGTCTATTATTGTCATTAAACACAAATTTATTTTCAGAAGTATCCATGAATGTGTTGGCATTTGATAGGGCCATACTAAACCCCATCGCCATTCCACATATCTCTAAGAATTGTTTTTGGAATTTAAAGAAGTTTTGGGTCTGAACTATTTCTGCCATTTTTAGAAATAACAAGTTTGGTAGTTTCTGGTCCTGTCTGTGTGTCTAACAATGTTTGTAATGCTTCACATCCTTCTTTATGGGAAATGGTAGTGTAGAGGTCCTTAAGATTCCATGTTACTAACTGACAGTGTTCAATATCAAAGTCAGTGTTGTTCTCTGCCTTAGCTCAATAATATCTGTAGAGTCCTTAAAGTATGTTCTTGCTACAACAGGTCAGGCACACAGGGTATGAACATCTATCATGTGACAGTATGCGCTACCATGCACCTGATTCCCCCTCACAAAGCAGTACCAAAACAGCTGTGTAGGGCACACACTTCACCTCCATCAACAGAGGGAGCAGGAGGTTGTGCAGTGCCTTGAAAAAGCTTCTTAACTTCAGAAAGTGGCTTTTACATTTTGTAAATAAAATGAACTTCTCATTCTTGTTGATTCACTAGTGTAAAGGAGTAAAGAATACATAAGTGAAAACAGAGCTTTTATTTCTAGTCAACTGCCCTATATTGGTGTCTTCAAAGTAGTCTAACAGACACCCTAATTCTTCAAAATCCGGGTCATCCTGCATCATCTCAAACAATGTCTCCACCTTGTTCTCTGGCACAAAAGCCAGTTCAAGGATGCATCGCACTTTGTGAGCAAAGGCTTCATCTTTGATATATCAATTCTGCATCCCCTCCTGTTGCACTCTGCACCACATAGCCTGCCCCAAATGCTGGTCATCTTCCTGTGGTGCAACCGCAAAAGTACCATCACAGAAACAGTGCTTAGCTTCATTGAGCACTCTAAGGTCTGTGTCATTTGCAAATAATAGTAGATTGGCTTTGTTGACATGCAGAAACTGCTCACCACTGACAGTCTGTGAGTATTGAGTAACATCAACATCAGTGCTCCCAATCTGATGCTGCTGTCAGCGAACATCTTGACTTTGAGTGTTCTGTGATGGCAACATGTGAGCGTGAGTAACAGATACATTTTGGAGGGCCTGGTGTACATTTCTTGTAGCCTCCTCCGACTCAGCTGCTCGGTGTTTCATGTCTGCGCAAGCTGCGAGTACCTCAAATCTGCCATGAACAGATGCATGATTGTGCTCTGAAGGTGGTAGAGTAATTGTGTCCCCAAAGCATGTGGATGGGCACAGCAGGTTCCCAATTCACATCGCCAGAACACCTTACCCTGTGCACCATCTTTCTCCTTCGTGTATAGGTAATTGTCCAATGCAAGCTTTTGCTTGCCTTTCTGTGTCTGCACGAACTCCATGTCTGCTGGTAGGTGAATGCTTGCATACAGTGTTCATCATCATAAATAGGGTGCAGAAAACCAGAGCATACTGGATATCACTACCACTAATGACAGCCGGAAGTGAGTGGACGAAAAGAAAATGAAAGTGCTGTCAGGGTTGCTGTCAACATAAAGAGGGGTTGAAATTCACTTGACATCTGTCAGCAGATTTTGTGAGTACTACTGGAAAATGTTGCATTTACTGTTTCGTTTGGTTGCCCCCCATAACTAGCACCTTTTGTCCACAACTGCTAAACCAGCGGCAGAATGTCCTTTCTACCAATTGCACATGACATATTGACTGCGACTGAAAATTGTTGTGACATTCTGACTGCTTGCCCAAGTGACAAGTTAACATATAAAACACATTGTCAAACAGGACATACTTAAATAACATATTACAAACTGTAATCTCATACAAATTTGTGTTGTATGTATATACATATATATATTTTCATGGCAAAAAATCCATTTAACGCATCAATCAGGGTTGTTCCGCAGTGACAAAAGTGAGGAAATTCAATGTTAGGGTTGACACCCCTTGCACCCCGTGCCCACTGCACCACCACCAACCGACATTGGGGTGCATTGGGATTGTCAGCCCTAACTCTCACCTGATTCCATAAGTAAATATGCTGAGGTGGTGCAGTATAGGAGAATGGGGTGAGAGTTAGGACCGATGACCCCAACGCACATCCTGATGCCTGTTGGTGGGGCGGGGTGGGCGTGGGGTGCAAGGGGTTGCAACTGTAGCGCTGAAATTTCCTTACTTTTGCTGCTGTGGAACAACCCTAACTGATGCATTAAATGGAGTTTTTTTTTTCATGAATTTCCTTTCTTTTTGAGGATGTGCACTATAAATAGTGAATGGAATGTGGTGAATTTTTATCAGTTCACTGTGCAAAAACTATATGACCAACCGAAATGAAAATTGGTAAATGAAGACATGTACTGTACCACAACATGTATAACAAATGTTATCTGAAGCTATTCAACAGTTGCACAACACCATGCCAGGAAAACTGTGCAGGGGTGCCAAAAAGAAAATTTTTGCCACTTCGCTACACAGGAACCATATATCTGACAGAACCAAAAATTGTTAAAAGAGGACAAAAAAGAAGACATACCCTAGCACACCATGTGTCCAGAATTGTGTGCACATCCGTTCAGCAGTCGCACAGTACCATGAGCAAACAATGTAACATGCACACGTCAGCAGCTGTAAGTGCCAGAGACCCAAAAATTGTCACAAAGACCTATTATAAGTTGAGGGGGTCAACTTCAAATGGCAATAACTCTGGAAGTTGAACAAAGGTCTTTCTACATGGTACTACACAAACACAAAAACACAAATGGTAATGTTAACGCAAATGGTGATGGCAACAATGAGGTAAAAGAAAATAAAAACGCTAATGCAAATACAAGCACAAACAGTAACGCATACGGTGATGCAAACGGAAATGATAATGCAATTGGTAAGAGATATGCAAGCGCAACTGTAAATGTAAACAGAAATGGTAAGCAAACAGTAACACAAATGCTAACAGAAACACAAACAGTAATGAAAACAGTAACGAAAACACAAATGGTAATACAAATGCAAACAGAAATGCAAAAGGCAATGGCAACGGTGATGCAGAAGGAAATAATAATGCACTCCCCAACAGAAACACTACCGAAAATGCAAACGCTAATGCCAATGGAAATGCAAACGGTAATGAACACACAAACGGTAACTGTAATGCAATTGGAAATGCAAACAGTTATGGTAACACCAATGATGACGCCAAAGGAAAGTGTAACACAAATGTAAGTGCGTATGCAAACACAAATGGTAACACACACGGTGACGCAAAAGTAAATGCAAACAAAAACAGTAATGGAAATGCAAGTGGAAACACTAATGGTAACTAACACAAACGCACACCGTTTTTTTTCCCCCAAAAAGGTAAATTCAAAAGTACAATGACTACAAAGAATGTATGCATAATAATGGCCCTCGGAGCAGAAAATGAGCACTTGGAATACTAAATTCCTTATATCTCATGAACTGTATGATGTAGAAAAAAATTTAAAATCTCATATTATTTATGACTTTCCAGGCTAGTTTTGCACTTAGCCCTCTAGTGGGGAACTAAGCATTCTTCTGATGAAAAGTCCATATCTCAAACCGTTTTTAAGATACAGGCCCCCAAAGGCATGGCGGACACTGTAAAGTTAGCCTATGGGGAAAATTGTCAACTTCGGAGTGCCGTAACTTTGCAGCCATAATATTTTGTTACCAAACCACAAAAAGGCACATCTTTGGAATCTTGGCTTTCTTTCCTCCAAATTTCAGTCCAAATGACCGAACTGTTCTTTTGCAACAGGGTGGCAAAGATTCCCTATTGTTTTGGTCATATTGTCGCAAAGTACTTTCACAAATATTCAAAAGTATTTTGTGGCACTACTGTTTACAAACATTTTAAAAACATATTTCTAGGGTGTTTTACCCCCCAAAAAAGACATGGCTAGCATCCTTGGGGCTCGACTAGGTAAACACAACAAGAACTGTGTACTTAGATACTGTTGTGTACTGTAGGACAGTGGCTGTATCGGCCAGTATGCTGCCAGGGTGCATTGCATGGGATCCAGTCCCCCGGGGTGTTATGCTACAGCACCCTGGAACTGCGCCACCAGTCATGCCATGGATGGTGAATGTGTGTAGTAGTAGCACACAGCATGGACCTATGAGCGGTGGAGTGGGTGCTGCCCCAACACACACTGCACAGCCAGGAACAGGGGGTATGCTGGACAAGAGGAGGTAAAGAGTGGTACCCACAGCCCTCATGATGAGGGGGAGGATAGGGTGGATCACAATTGCAACCACGTATGTGTAGATGGGATTGCCAGGTCACAGACAGAGGGACTACCAGGCCCCATGAGAGGGTGTGCTGTGGGAGTGCATGTTCCATGATGTGTGCAGTGTGGCACTATGGGGGGGCATATGCAGGCAATGGGGATGAGTGGAACACTGTACCACAGGTGCTGGTGAACTGGAAGACCACAGCCTGTGTACGGGGTGCTGGGTGCAGGTGTGGGGGGATACTGGAGGGGGTAGGTGCAGGGTGGAGGGCTGTGCCAGTGTGGGACAGCAGCACAATGGGGCATGCGCTGTTGAAAGGGAGGCCATACGCCACTGTGTGTCTGTATGATTGCCACTGTGTCTCTCCAAGGGGAGCACAGCCGACACACACAGGACAGAGATGGATGACAGTGGACCAGTTGGCACTGCTGTACACGATGCAGTCATGTAGCTAGTGGACATGTGGCCTCACAATGGCATGGTACTACACATGTTCTCCCTATCCCAACAGATGGACATCACAACAGCAGGATGGGGATAGTGCCAGACACACTGCAGGCATGCAGCATGTTCCAGGCCATGGATTGCGTGAAGAGGGCTGAGGCACAGGAGTACAGGTCCCAGTCAAGATGACTGCATAGGCGTGTACGCCCACTGCCACTGACAGAAGAGTCTCCTTCAGGCAGGTATTGCACATGTGTTTGTATTCCCGGTAACATGTACATATCATGCATGTGTGTCTGTTCTGTACACCTGTTTGTATCCACACCCAGTCATTTCAATAAACCATTGTTGCATTTTCACTCTCCGTGTTGTACATTGTGTTGTCAGAGTCGCATTACTGCTGCAGTGGTGCCCAAGTGTACCATGGTAGGGAATTGACATGGCCTATGAGGCAGTGCCCATGCATGGGCCTCGACAACTGTAGGTGTGTGCTGTGGCCTGTGGGGGTGCTGTGATGTGCGTGCCAGTCTAGGATCTGACCCCATGTGTACCTGTGCTGCACATGTGCAGTGTTGTGCCCCCATGCACAGCTGGCCAATGGTACAGGCGCCTAGTCCATCCATGGGGTACATGTTCCAGGACCCATGTGCCCGCAATGACACACTGGCACAGAGCAGGGCCCACCAACATATGCATGGTTGTCAGGGACAGCCCTGCTGTTGCTCGTGCACTGCGACGTTGGCTGTGGTTGCCTGTACCCAGCACTGGTACTGCCCATCGCCCAAATGGGCTGTCAGGTAGTCACACTTCCGCAGGCATGTCCAGACGTGTGTTGCAGGTGTGGACAGCTATACCACACAGGGTACCAGTGGCAGCCATGCTTCACCCTGTATGTGGCATTGACATGCGTACCAGTGGCCCCAACATGTGCCACCCCTGTTGATGGCCTAATGCCGGTCCAGCTATACAGTGCCAATGGCAGTGCCCAACAGCTGGTACAGCTGGCACAGTGTGTATGGCACCATAACATGTACCAAGCATGTCTCCCATCTCACCACTAGGTGGAGGCTGTGTACAGTGGTCAACATCTGTGTGTATGCCTCATGAGTGCAGCAGTGTGTGACAGGGTTGGTGACAGTGGACTTGTTCATGGTGGGATATGGTTGTAGTGGACAGCCCCACAGCCATGGGTGGGCCTGACAGGGTTGTGGTACAGTGTGCTGCATGGGGCTACATAGGCATGGCCTACCACCCATCACAGATGTACATGCCATGTATGTGTCTGACACTGTGGTCCATGCAGCCACATGGGTGGTGGGTGGCATACCACCCTATGTAGGCCTTGCATGTCACCATAAAAGCCATGAGCAGTGTAGCTGCAACAGCATGTGTGTGGTGTGTGCATCGCATGCATTAGGATGATACTGTGTGTGTGGCCTGCCATGTCCCCATGTCACTACCAGCATGTCTGTACATGTGCCCTCTACAGCCCCCTTGGACATGGTGTATGGTGATGGGTGCACCCTCAGTGCAGTGGCACACATGATGGTGACAATGATACATGCCGAGGTGTGGAGCATCATGGGACTTGAACACATCTCGGATGCATGTGACAGTTGGACTGTGGCCTCATGCCCTACTATGCACCTGTGGCATGTTGATGTTTCATGTTATGCCACGCCCCTGATGTGCAGTGCTGCACGGCCATCCACTGCTGTGTGCCACACCTGTACTGTCATTGGTCAGCCCTTGTTGCATGGCTGTGTGTAGATAGTGTGGCACACATGCCTGGGGTTTGGCATGCAGTATGGACATCCATCCAATGCAGTCACTGTGTCCATGGCTCCACTGTCCATCCACCACTGAGTGGGTCTGGGTCTGTGTCTGTGGGGGGGGTGTACCCACCTCCTGGGTGGTGTGGTCACTCACCTGCACCATGTGACGCACCACACAGTGCATACTGTAGCTAACACCCCTGTACCCACCACCCTGTTGTGCCTTCCTGTCAACCACTGCATTACGTCACAGCCAGACTGGCCATCGTGTGCATGCCGATGATGGCTGTCTAGCCCCATCCCAGTACCCTGCTGTGCTGCAGTCCACCATGCAGCACTGTATGGAAGTATCACAGTATGACACAGCGGTATGCGGTCAATCATGCTTTATTTACACATCACAACAGCAGCCCTGACATTGTCATCAGCTATCCAGTTCCACAGCTACCAGTGTGCATGGGTGTTGACTACACATCCAACATACAGGTTAGCGCATGCCATTCTGTCTGCTGTACATGCACGGCACATGTTACAACATCCAGTCCCACCTCCATAACACTGTGTACCCACATATCCCACTGTGGCTGACTCGGCCTGGCCACACAGACACACCTTTCCCTGTTCCCATACCCCTGTAGCATTGCAGTTACCCATAGTGCCCATTCCAATGTGTCAACTGTGTGCATGTCTGGTTCATGTGGGGGGGTCCTTCCACTTCTGCGGCCTGCCACACCACCGTGGCAGTGTCTCGGGTGTCTGCTGCTCCTGCTGTGAGGTCCTGTTGGCTGTGTGTGATCTGCATTGCCTGGCCCACCAGTATGTGTGACAGCTGCCCCTGCCAACCTCACCTCACCATGTGTCTGCTCAGTGCCCCTTCCCCCCTCACCAGGGGTCTGCACTCACCTCTGTCACCCTGTCTCCCTCATGTGTGCCATAGCTGCGGGTGTGCCATCACATGACATGGTTCCATGGCCTGTTGGTACTGTTCTGCAGGCACCACCTGTGTTTGGCTGCATGACCATAGGGGGGCCATGAGCTTGCACTGCTGTTGATTGCACACACACAGTGGCACTTGTGCTTGGCATGGGGAGTGCTGCTGGTTGTGGTGTGCCTTCAGCAGCATCTGTCTGTGTGTCCTGGTTCATATGCCTGTGTTGGTGGTCCTGTGTCCTGTGGCATAGCGCCTGTCCAATGTCTTGCAGAGCCGCCACCATCATCATCCCTGTGTGTTGCTGCTGACATGTGGTTGCCTGTTCAATGGCACATGTTGCCCTGTCCATGGCCTCACCCCTGTGCAAGCAGGGTGGACTGCACACCATGCAATGCCAGGGCAATGTCCACCAGGTCGACAGCTGTTTCCCTGCTGTTAGCCTCTATTGCATTTGATATGGTGGGGCCTATGGCCTGTAATGTGTGGTGCTGTGACTCAATGCATTACCGTATGTTCCTCATCTCACCTGTCTCCCTCTCTTGGTCCTGGCACACACTCTGGCACTGTGTCTCCAGTGGTAGTACCGGTGAGTACTGCCCTTCACAGTCTGATGCAGCTGCCCCAATCGTGGCCTCCAGGTCTGCTATCAGTGATGGGCTGAGCACATCTGCTACATTGTCCTGCGTGTTGTCCGTGTCTTGGCCTATGTCAGCCGCTGGCTGTGTCTGGCCCTCACCATGCTCTGTTACTGTGTCACGGCCATCACCATGTCCTGCCCCTGTGCTGCTGTCCTGCAGTCCTGTGGCCCGGCTATCCAAGCTCTCCACGGGGCTCCTGCAGGATGCTGTACTGCAGCTGTTGCTACTACTGCTGGTGCTGGTGGTGGTGCTGCTGCTGCTGTCATCATCGCTGTCTTCATCGCCAACGTCATCCACGGCATGCTGCACCTTCTGCCTCCTCTGTCCACCACTTTGCCCACTTGTTGCCGGTTCTGCCTCCTCGGCTGTCACCGCAGAGTACCCTGTAGGTGAACAGATATGGTACAGTGACTGCCTTACCACAACATGCTAGTCCCTGCCTCGGTATACTACATTGCTGCCACTGTCCCTTTGCTGGCTATACTGCACTGTCTGCCAGTTGCTACCTGTCTGTACCTGCATACCGGGCCATGTGTCCTGGTGCTGTTGCCCGCTGTAGTGTTGCACACGCCTGTTTGATGTCCCACCCTCTACTGTCCCATGGCCATGGGTATGCTGTCCTGTGCAGTACAATGGCCTCCACAATGGCAGATGAGTGTGTGTGTCTGTGGTACATCTGCATACCCACAGCACTGTGTGGCCCCTACACCATTGTCCACATGTTGTTCCAGTGTATTGCCATCATAGGATACCGGGTGGGCCCGAATGCCACATGTGCACATTGGCAGGGGCAGCTGGGTACACTGCTCAACTGTGTGACTCATCCAGGGTCGCACAGCGTGAAGGAGGGGCCTGTGTGGGTCTGACCTAGGTCTCCTGCTGGGTGTACAGTACTTGTTCACAGCTCATTGCTCAGGTCCCTAGGCTTTACCGCCATCCCACTGCCAGAACAGTGGTACTGTACGGTGGCACTGCTGTGGCATCTGTTGTGCATGACGTGCCTTATGTGTTGGCATGGGTCAGCTTGGATATCTGCATACCATGCACTCACACCATTGTCAATAGCTGTCAGCTGTGCATGGCATCACACCGCCATTGATATGCCTTCCTCCTACACATGGCATGTAGGCCACTGACCCAGGCACTTGTGTGTGTCTGCATGTTGCATGTCGTGTGTAGCTGTGCTATGTGTTTGTCCAGTACAGCGTCCTTGCTGCTACACACGCCACATTTGTTCACGTGTCAGCCCTGGTCATGGGCACATGCACCTGGCTGTCCGTGCATGCCTACAGTACTGCTATTGCTAATGGTGTATATGTCCAATGTGGCTACTGTCTGTACCACCATGACCCCATTGCCATTGTCCCCATTGGCACTGCTACATCACTACCTTGCCTTTCCATATATGTCTGTGCATACATGTGCAATGCCACATTGAATGTTGTGGCTATGGTGTGCCACGCATGCACCTGTAGCCCACAGCATCTGTGTCTGCCACTTGCATCTGTGCCTGGCTTGTGTATTGTGTGGGTCATGTGTTCCCCATATGTGGTGGTCTGCGTGGCTCGCCACATACCGGGCTGTTGCATGGGCCCACCATCATCCTACCAGCGCTGTCTCTCCCTCACACATCTGCAGGGGCATGTTGGCTGGGTCGTGGTGTGCCAGGCCAGCGTGCTCTGTCCCCTACTGTTCAGCCACCGAGCGACAGCTGCTCTGGTGGTCAGTGGCCCACAGAGTGCTGTGCCATTCACACTCAGGTATCTGTCTCTGTCCACACGCATGTGTCTCTGTCCATGTGCTGCTGGACCTGTACCCCGTCTCACCTGTGTGTGGTCCCAGTGTGTGCCTCACATTGTGCTACACTTGGACGTGTGCTGGCCCATGTGCTGTCATGGGACAGTGTGCCACATGCACTACAGTAGCATGCAAGTGGCACACTGTGCCATGACAACGCATCATTCATGCATGATGGTGTCTGTGCTCCATCCTTATCATGAATACCCCCTTTGCACATGTCCTCCTGAGCTGCCCTTTTTGTAGTCCTGTGTGTCCCATTACTGTCCACAGGCATTGCCCACTGCACAGTCTTCTCTGCCTTCCTATGTCAGGGGACCTCTGGTCCCACAGAGGCCAGTGTGTCGCTTGTGTGTGCTCCATGGTAGAGGTGCACAGGCCTTCCACCAGAATGTTGTATTGTCATGTTGTGCATAGATTCATTGTTTCACAGATGAGTGTCAGTGTCATAGGACCGAGTCAGCCCATATGTCCAGCTATCTGCCCGGACCTGCACCCACCACCCTTAACTCTCCCCTGTGGCTGTCCCATGCCCCTTTGACTCCCTCCACTGCTTCTTCTCCAACAACCACCTCTGGGGGTCTGTTCCACTGCTCCACCACTCTCTCTGTGACATTGTATTTCTTACTGTTCTCCCTCAACAGCCCCCCCTCCACCTGCAGGCCATACCCCCTCGTCCACTGCTTACACTCCTTCTGGAGGATGCTTTTCACTAGGAACCTGTTTATAGCCATATGGTATGGTACTAGCCAGTCTCGGTCATGTCCCCACTCTCCCTCCTCTGTTCCAGGGAGTACATGTTCAGATCTATCACCCTTTCTTCATAGGAATGGTGGCATACCCTGTTACCATCATTGTCGCTCTTCCCTGAGCCCGCCCTAGCCTCCCCACATCCTTTCAGGGATGTGTCCTCCAGGACTGGACTCCATACTCCATGTGCAGTCTACCCAGATGGGTGTACATGAGTACTCTGACCTCACTATTTCTACTGGTGAACCCCTTCTGATGCATCCCAGCATTGCACTCCCCCTAGCCACTGCCCTCTCATACTGCCTTCCCACCTTCAGGTCCCCCAATGCAGTGATGCCTAGGTCCCTTTCTTTTTCTGTTACCTCCAGATCCCTGCCCCCATACAGTACCCTGCCCCCACAGGTCCTGTAGCCATGGTGCATGCTTCTACACATTTCCATGTTGCATGCAACCTGCCACCACTTTGCCATGTGCCCGATGTGTGTGCCATCACTGGTGGCGCTGCCCAAGGGTGTGGACAGGACTGCTGTGCTGGTGCACACCCCCCGGGACACATGGCAGGGTGTGTGGTGCCCAGCCTCATTCATTCACAGCTGTGCATCTCATTCCTCTCACTCCTATGGTTCTACACACAGTCATGCCATGTATCTGTTGGCTGTTATCTGTGGCAGACATTCCTTACTGTGCACATGGTGGCCCTCTGTGCCACATCACTGCAGCTGTGCTGTCTTAGGTTCATCCCACCATGCCACCTGCCTGCATCTCCCCTGCAGTGTATTCCACATGGTGCTGCGGTGATCACACTCACATGTACCTTTGCTGCACAACGCTTGCTGCTGTTCCTCATGCTGTCTGCACTGTTTGAGGCCACATTTGTCTGACATTGTTGCACTGGTATGTTAGCAGCATTCTTCATCACTCACCCTATTCCTCTTATACGGTTGGCCCTCCTTGGCACAGGTCTCTCACTCACCACTGTTTATCCTATCTCTGCTCCTGCTGTTCTGACTGGGTGTTCATCATTTACTACTCCCATGTGGGGCCCACATATTGTATATACATGTTTGTTTCATTCTTGACAGTGCTACACATTGTGGCCCTGTCCTATGGTATGTGCTGGCCAGTGCTCTGTTATTAGGTGCTGCACTGTTGTGGGATTTGGCACCCATGCCGCACCATGGCACGCACCCATTATCTTCCTGGGACTAGCATCACATTACGCTACCGCTCACATACATCACCTACCTGTCCTACTTTGCATGCTGTATGTGTCCAGTCCACTGACTCCATGTACAGTCTGGCTGCTTATGTGGGCTGCTATCATCTCCTCCTGGCTTGTTGGATGTACCTCTTGGCTCTCTCCTCCACCAGTGGCTAGGGCACTCCTGCTGTTCTCTGCCAGCTTCTGCTTTGTCCTGCACTTCTTATCATTGTAGTGCTTCTGCAGCTCTCTGATGGTCCTCTTTGCACGTGCCACAGTGTTGGCATGCCTGGCAATGTCCTCCCACTGCTTCTTCTGTTTGTCTCTGGTGGCCTTGCTGCCACCTCTGGCATATAGGGTGGCCGCATGGGCATCTGCCTCCTGGATCAGGATGTCTGTCTCTCTCTGGGTGAAGTTTATTTTCCTCCTCTCCTTGCCCCCATTGCCTTGTGTGTGTTCATCTCTGCCTTGTGTCCTGCTGTGTTTCTTCCTTTTCTTGCCCACATTGCCCTGTGTGGGATCCCCACTACCATGTGGCCTTCTGCTTTTCATCTTTCTCTTGCCCTTTTTGCCCTGGGGCTCTTGCTCCAAGCTTGTTTGCGTCTTGCTCCTTCCACATCCCTCTCTCGGTTGCGGCATCATTCTGCGTCTGCATCATGCATGCTATTTGTGTACTTTTATAGGCCACAGCCTGCAACTTGTGTCCTTGTGGCATGTGTCTATGCAGTTGCGACTTGTACCTGAATCTGACGAACCGCCTTGGCTGCAGCATTTCTCGATGCATCTTGTGCCATGGCATGGCCTGCATCTTCCACTGACTTACAGGACACCTTCTCTCAGACAACATGTTCCACATACTATAGACACTACCTTTTCTATGAAAAAGTGCCTCCTCATTTCACTCCTGAATCTTCCTCCCTCCACTGTCGGACCATGCCCGCTCATGTTCTTCCCACCCAACCTAAATATCCCCTCTGTACCAGTCTTGTTTATACACTTCATGTGTTTAAAGGTTAGAATCATATCTCCCCTATCCCTTCTCTCTTCAAGGGAGCACATTTTAAGCTCCCTCAGCCTCTCCTTGTAGGGTTTGTCTTCCAATCGCATGATCAACCTTGTTGCTGTGCACTGGCCCCCCTCCAGTAATCTAACATCTTTCTTCAAGTATGGGTGCCTATACTGCATGCAATACTCCAGGTGCAGCCACATCAATGATCTGTTTAGAGGCAGGATTGCCTGCCTCTGTCTTGGAGGTGATTTCTCTAGCTATACACCCTAGGATCTTCTTGGCTTTAGCTGCTGCCTTCCTGCACTGTGCTGAGTGGTTCATTTTCACCATTATCACCCAAAGATCCTTCCCCTCCTTCTCTTTAACAGCTACCTGCACCCCTCCCAATTGATAACACCTCCTTGGGTTTCTTGCTCCCAAGTGCATGACTTTGCACTTCTTAACATTGAACCCTAGCTGCGATGTGTCTGACCAGTCCTCAAGTTTTGTCAGATCATCCTGCAGCCCCTGCCACCTTACAGTGTCATCCACCATAGCACCAATCTTGCTGTCATCTGCAAAAAGACTAATCTTCTTAATGCCATGCAAGATGTCAGCTTTGAAAATGTTAAATACTAGGCCCTGTACTGAGCCCTATGGCATGCCACTCATTACAGCCCTTGGAGCTGAGGTTTCCCCTCACACTACTACCCTCTGTTGCCTCCCTTGCAGCCAGTTCTTGATCCAGCTCACCATTTTTGTCCCTGCTCCCTGGTATCCCAACTTGCTAATCAGCCTCCCATGTGGCACCGAATTGAATGCTTTGCTGAAATCCAGATACAGAACATCCACTACATGGCCCTTGTCCAGTTCCCTTGTCACCCAGTTTTAATAATGAACCAGACTGGTCTGGCAGGATCTGCCAGAGACAGACCCATGTTGCTTCCCATCCTGGAGACCATTACCTTCTAGAAAGGTTATTATACAATGGGTCTTGTATTTCAACACTCTGATTGGCTAACTGGCACCTTTCAAACATTGTAAAATCTAGCATTACCAAAGCAAAAGGTGCCAGCCAGCCGCATCTTCAAAAAAATCAATCTGATCCAAAAATCAAAACATCAGAGTTGCCATCTTAAATGCCCACTTAGCAGCAAAAAAAACTCCAGTTGCAACTGTCTCTGCTCCGCTAGCTGCCCCGGTACCAGTAAAAGAAAACATTCTCCCAAGTCTCGCCACTAATGTCTATTTTCCTGTTTGTATACTTCAACTACGAAACATAAACTTAGACACAGCAGTCCATTAACACTCGCTCCACACAATGTGCCAAGTACCTCTCTAGCTTCCGTCCCCCATTTCAGGCACTGGCTGCCCCATTTCCAGTAATAAAAAAAGTTACTTCACCTGATCACGACAAGGGATGGAGACTGCTCCTGCTGCACACTTTCTCTTTCTGTGTCTTTTGCCTCCATCACCCATTTCAGTCACTGGTCGTCCCTTTTCACTCCAATGTGCCCCACACCGACTATGGCTTTCCCTCACTTACATCCCCCATTTCAAACTGTGACTCCCCCATTTCCATAAATATCCAGTCTCACTATGGCTATCACCTGACAGGAAACTTTCCTTTCTTCACGTTACAAATTCTAGTAGATCCGGAGACGAGACATATGAATCACAGAAGCAGATGACTGCAACCGCTCATGCCAATATCTTCCCTGCTGCTTTTTGAAAACTTCAACTTCTGCCTACCACACACTGTCATGTTTCAGGAAAGGGGTACTGATTAAAAACATAAAAACCAACAATCCCACCCCCCTCTTTGACAACCTGACAACTAATTCTGCTCAACAAGAGAGGCTTCTGTGGATATTTAATCTTTAGAATGCTAACACAAAACAGGACTATTTTATTAGGTGTAAGAATATAAACTGAATTTTTTCGTGGTTCAACAAAAAAAATTTACTGTCATTTTTTTTCACTAAAAATACAGTTACGCACTGTATAATCACAATAAACCACTCCAGGGTGTGAGTGATGCTGGGATTTACCCACGCCTGACATGGTTTGTCCACTCAGCCTGAGGCCTTGTGACCGAACCACGCCAGGCGTGCGTGAACCCAGCATCACCCACACCCTGTTGTGGTTTATTGCTTAACTAACCTCTCTTTAATGATTGTCTCCATTAATTTTCCCATAGTGGATGTCAGGCTTACTGGTCTATAGTTGCTTGGTTCATTCTTGGGTCTGCTTTTGTGGAGGGGTACCGTGTGAGTCATCCTCCAGTTCTAGGGTACGCACCCTGTATCCAGAGAAGTATTGAACAAATCTGCCAGTGGCTAAAGCAGGACCACTTCCAATTCCTTCAGTACCCGGGGGTTTATGTCATCTGGTCCTGGCGCCTTATCCACCATCAGTGTCCTTAAACCTTCTAGTATCCTGGCCACTGTGATTTCCCCATCCATCACCCCCCCCCCGTGCCTACCCTCACTATCTCCTGGGGCATTGATCCATCCTTTTCCTTAAATACAGAACAGAAGTATTCATTTTGTGCTTCTACTGTACCTGCTCTGCCCCTTTCTCGGTCCACCCATCCTTCCTGATTCTTACTATTTGATTTTTGCAGATCCTTCTCTCTCTTATGAATCTGAAGAAGTCCTTTTCCCCATCCTTGATGCCCTGTGCCAGCCTAAGCTCTCTGGAGCCTTGGCTGCCCTGACTGCTCTGGTCAGATCTCTAGATTTCTTCAGCTACTCCTCTCTATCCTCCTCCTCCTAGATCTCTTGACTCTCCTGAAGGCTGCCTTTTTTGCCTTCACCTTTTCCAACACCTCCCCACTTAACCAACTAGGTTTCTTACCCTAGCCTTTTTGCTTTGTGTCTTGGTACAGGATCTAGTGGCCTCTGCAAGTCTTAGCTTGATGATTTCCCATTTCTTGCCAGCATCCGTGTGCGGATGGATGGCAGCTAGGTGCCCAGCCACTATTTTCCCCATCCTCCTAAATTCAGCTTGCCCGAAGTCCAACACCCTGGTGCCTGTTCCTGCAACCGCCTTGCCCATGCTGAGTGAGAACCATACTGTGTGGTGCTTACTCCGTGCCAGTGGATCATCCACCCCTCCAGCTCTCTGACAAATTCCCCATTAGACAGCACAAGATTCAGTGTTGCCTAACCTGGTCAGCTCATTTACTATCTGTACCAAGAAGCTGTCCTAAAAAGCCTCAAGGAGCACTCGCTTCCTTGTGCTCGAGGTGGCTGGGTTACTTCAGTCTACCCCTGGCAGATTGAAGTCCCCCATGATCTCAGTGTTACCCTTCCCACTGACCCTCTTGATCTACTCTGCTAGTTCTCTGTCCAAGTCCTCTGCCTAAAAGGCCTATGCACCACCCTCATCCTAAGGGTCCTGTTTCTTGAATCCTGGAATTGTATCCGTAGTGCCCGTGTTCTGCCCTCCTCCCTCCCTGGCAAACCTTATCCTCTCCGTCACATAGACTGCTACCCCACCCTGTAAATTCTGTACCCCACATCCTGCAGGATAGGTAGGAATCAAACAGGAACAAATTCTTCCCTGTAGTTCATCCTCCCTCAAACATCAGGAACAAACTTTGCCCTTTAGTTCATCCTCCATAACATAGAAACATAGAACATAGAATTTGATGGCAGATAAGGACCGCTTGGCCCACCTAGTCTGCCCATTTCCCTACCTAATGGATAGGCTGCAGATCCTAGTTAACCAACAGCCCACTTCCTCCTACCCCCTCACTAGAATTGTCTTATGTATGTCCCATGCATTCATGAATACCCCCATTGTTTTTGACTCCACTACCTCCTCAGGAAGGCTGTTCCATGTATCCACAACCCTCTCAATGAAAAAATACTTCCGCACATTACCTCTGAGCAATCCCCCTTCTATCTTCAAATTGTGCCACCTTGTTCTTGCACATCTCTTTTTCTGAAAGATGCTACCCTCTTGGACTCTGTTGATTCCCTTGATGTACTTGAAAGTATATCAGTGTGCCGTATCTCTACTTCAGTCCATGACCCGATCTGATAAGATCCCCTTTAGGGTGGCTGACTATCTCTCCTCCTGGGCTGAGGTACAGATATGGCACACTGATGAGTCCAAATGAGGATGAAACACGTGTCTGTGTCTGTGTCTGCTATTGTCAGCCTTTGCTGATTGTATTGTGAGGCCTTCTGGATCCATGCAGTTCTGCTTAATGTTGAGCCATTCCAAATTATTTCATGGGCATTCGCATATGCTTCCCATGATGCTTTGCATTATTGGGATATGTGCAATTTGTGTTTTCTCTATGATCGCATAGCTGCTCAGAGATACTCTTAAGCTGCTCTTGCACCTCCACATAGGATGAGGGTCTGGGTTGTTTGGATTAAAGTTTTTAGGTTTAGATTTATCTTCCCCTTTATTTTGGGGGGTCCTGTCAGTATGCCAATTTGTAGACCATTGTCCCTTACCACGTTCTTTTCAACAACCCTTCTGTTGCCAATTTGGGTTATACATGGGAGGTCACAGTTTACACCCCTCAGTCCTGAAGGTGACTCTTCTTGTCCTTGGGGGGGGGTCGCAATAGCTGCTACCTTTTTCTTTTCCAATTTAAATTCAGGCTTTTAACCCAAGCCCCCTTTTGCACCATAAATGTGAGTGGCCCTTTGTAAAACTCTCTCAAAGTCATCTTACTCCAGATCACAGGCCAGTCACAACTGCTCCCTAACCTCAGGAATTGAATTCTCTCCAACTAACTTCTTGTATTCCATACTGTTTCTGCTTCCTGTGAAGTAGATATGGTATACATTTCACAAATGATATATGCATTTGGGTATTCCTCTTCCTTTTGCCTAATCTGTGTAATCACCCTTAACCCTGGTGTCCCAGGTCTTGCAGTTTTTGAACTTCCATCAATACCTGTTAGAATGTTTAATCTCCTTTGCAACTTGCATTCAACAGAGCCAGCCACAAACCCTTATCAAGTGTAAGACTAAGGGCCTTGATTTTATCACTATCATTCAATTGATACAGATTCTCATATTGCTGTATCTGGGCTCTGTACAGATGTATAGCATTCCATGGGTGGAAATTCCCCACAGTAAGGGCAACTTGCTCCAGCAGCTTCATGTCAGCAAGTAAAGTTGCTTCCTCTTCTCATTCCTCTGCATTGTCCCCTTTGTTCATTCCCTTTGTCTTACTTCTAGTCCTCATCAGTGCCATCAGCAACTGTTTGCCTTCTCCTACACTTACCCATTTCTCCTGGCTATAATAATGCTCAAGCTGTTCTCTCCCAGTGTCTTGACTGTCATCTTCCCAGGCAGACTCTTCCTCCTGGAATATCTGGGGAGGAAAGTCACCTGAGAAGGCTGCTATCCTTCCTTGTAAATACTCTAACTGCTTCCTCATCTGCCAGTATTTCTGTTGAGACACTGAGAGATCATTTTCTGTACCCTTTGTGTGTGCTTGCATCTGTTCTTGCTACACACAACCAGCACAATGACTTTAACAAAATGGGGCAGTCCAGAGAAGGACAGCCAAAATGATGCAGGGACTGCATCAGAAAACATGTGAGGACAGATTAACGGAGCTCAATATGTATAACCTAGAGCAAAGGAGGGGGAGAGAGGTGATGTGACTGAAACATTCAAACATCATAAGGGCATTAACAAGGTGATAGTCTAACATGTTTCAATATAAGAAAAATAGCAGGACAAGAGGACACAGTATGAGATTAGAGGGAGGTTGATTAAGGGGTAATATGAGGAAGATTTTTTTTCACAGAAAGGGTGGTGAATGCATGGAATGGCCTACCTCAGGAAGTGGCGGATATGAATACAGTGCAGGGCTTCAAACAGGCATGAGTGAGCAATAAAGATGAGTATGAGTAGATAGGCCATTGACAGAGTACAGGCCTATGGGACATTCATAAGGTAGAAAAAGTGAGCAGACTGGATGGGCCTTACGGTCCTTATCTGCCATCAGTGTCTATGCAGACCTCCATGGTGGCCTCAAGCACCTTCTTTAATAAACCCCACATGTGCAATGCATTATCAGCCTCATGCAGCTTTTACAGACCCTTGGCCAATAGAGCTCTCATCTTGGCAAGATTTGCCATTCTAAAGTTCCAAAGGGAAGACTTTGAATTGGGTTGGTTCCCAACATAGGAAAGCAGTAGAAAATAGAGAAAAGGGGAGTAAGAAGAGAAATACAGGGTATGACATGGACTGACTTAAAATATAATTTTTATCTTCATGAAAGGATATTGGTCTGTTGATATCTCACAAGTGGTGAAGCTATGCACGAGCAGTAAACCAATACCCTCAAATGAAGATAAGAATGAGATTTTAAGTCATTCCATGTCATATTTGGTTTATACAACAGTTGCAGGCAGTTTTGTGATACAAATGATAGAGTTACAAAAAGAAAAGTACAACATGTAAACTAATAAATATAATCAATGAGCCCAGTCGAAAGGTATATGGCATCTCCAATGCGAAAGACAATTTCTGAGCATGCTCTTTGACCAGTCTTATTTGTCTTGTTGTGTTTGGTCAAGATAATACTTTCTATCTTGATATTTATCAGTACACACATGTTGTGTAAGATAATTAATTACTTGTCATGTTCAAACTATTAATCATGTTTCAGTAGGGATCCTAAATTGCCTGCCATGTAGTTTCTCCAACGGTGTTTTTACCTGATTACAATAGCTCCCAGAAATCCTTGTGGCCATTGGATTGGGATAAGGGATGAAATCTTATATCGTATTATAAGAGTTGGGTTTTTAATACTTTTCAGTCCTGCTGGCAGGGATTAAATCTATCCAGTTGTAAATGTGCAGTTTGAACTACTTATTGTTATTTAACTTAGTGGCTGGCCAAGAGGTAGCGGTAGAGAGAATTAACTGAAAAACCATGATGAGTACAGTATACTGTAGTTGTAAGACACAGACAAATACACTAGCACTGGTGAGTATGGTTCTCAGAGTCATTGTGATAACATACATGAGCAGACATTTGGTGCATTGCAGTGCGGGCTGAAAGGGGTGCTGATCTGGAATATAAGCATGTATAGCATATCTTTATAGTGAATAAAATAACACTCAATTCATCAGAAGTATTTATATTTATTGAAAATTACAATTTAACTATTGCGTCAACAAGCCATAGATATTTACATACATGTTACTTTTTGTCTTTTAGAACTCTGAAACTTAACATTTAATAAAAATACATTGCAGCAAACCTCCAACTGCTCTATAAAGGATTATGGGATGCTGCTTACATACATAGATACATAGACAGTGTCGGCAGATAACGGCCTATGGCCCATCCAGTCTGCCCATTTAAGTTTGTAAGTTCAGTTTATGTTTTCCAGGAAGTCTGTTGCCCCTTACCCCTGATCTCCAGAATTCCTTTATGTCTATCCCATGCATTCTTAAATCTCGTGATTGTTTCAGCCCCCACCACTTCCTCTGGCAGGGTGTTCCACTTGTCCACCACCTGTTCTGTGAAGAAATTCTTCCTCACGCTTCCTCTGAATCGTCCTCCCTCCAACTTCATCCATGCCCTCTAGTCCTGAAACATCTTTTTCGCTTAAAATAGTGCATTCCTGCACCCTGTTCCTCCCTGTAAGATACTTGTATGTCTCTATCATATCCTCTCTCCTCCGCTCCTCCAGGGAGTACATGTTCAGTGCCTTCAACCTGTCCTCATGGGACTTGTGATGCAATCCATGCACCATCTTTGTTGCCCTCCTCTGAACCTTCTACCCTGTCTATGTCCTTATGTAGGTAAGGTCTCCAGAACTGCACAGTGTACTCCAGGTGCTGCCTCACTAGTGTTTTGTATAGTGGAATTATGACCTCCCTTTTCCTGCCGGTGATGCCCCTGCCTATGCATCCCAGCATCCTATTTGCTTTACCTGCTGCCTTGTCACACTGTTTCCCTGCCTTGAGGTCATCAGAGATGATAACTCCAAGATCCCTTTCCTGCTTGGTGCATGCTATATCCTCACCCCCATCTGATATATTGTGCCAGGGTTTTTGTGCCCCATATGCATTATCTTGCCCTTCCTTGCATTGAATTTCAACTGCCAAACCCCTGACCATTCTTCAAGTTTCTGCAGGTCCCTTCTCATTCTGTCTACACCCTCTGGTGTGTCTACTCTGTTACAGAGCTTTGTGTCATCAGCGAACAGTGAAATTCTGCCTTCTAGGTCCTGTGCAATGTCACTGATGAAGATATTGAATAGTACCGGTCCCAGCACTGATCCCTGTGGTACCCCACTGGTCACTCTTCCCTCTGTGGAGTGACAGCCATTTACCACCACCCACTGTGTCCTGCCACCCAGCCAGTTACCTACCCACAACACTACTGTCCTGCCCACACCCATAATACATATACATTTATATACACCACATATAAATGTTATTTTGTACCTCTAAATTATACAATCATGGTGATTCCTTTTTCTGCCTCTAAGTGCTATAGAGTTTTTTCCCCCACAAAGGCTTTTATCCCTCCCTAGACAGGTCTGGGCAGCTTATCAGCCCTGTCCTTGTAAGTTGTCCACTTACCTCCTTCAGGTCCAGAAGCAAGTACTGTCAGTCCCCCCCCCCCATGAATGGGCAGGAGGGGAAGGGACATCCTCCCCCCATGGCAGACAATCCTTTGCAAACTCAGGACCAGACAGCAGGGCAAACTGTTGTGATGTAGCAGAGCTTCACTAAGCCCACGCCTCAATGTTTTCCCTCTTTTTCTCCCCTGGGCACACAGACATGCAGTGAGCATGATGTGCATGCTTCACCTCAGCAGAAATCCCCCATCCGGTGCTCTGTGCATGGAATCCCTTCCCCCTGTGTGCCTCACTTGCGCTTCCACTTCGATACCTCCAGGTGACAGTCAACAGCAATATAAGGCAACCCCCCTCCCCAGGGGATAAGAGCAGTCCTACGGACACTCATCCCTCTTACACCTAACCAGACCCAAGCAATCCACATCAATTTCCAAACCTAGGCCACTTATGTGGCAGGAGGTGAGGCACCCAGCACCTCAGCCTTCCATGCCACTGGGTCAGACTCTTGTTATTGAGCACTTAGGGTACTTGTAGGCATTAAGGTAGACAAGGCATTGAGTCCCAACTGGCTACATCTGAGGGTACTGAAGGAGCTAGTGAAGGAACTTGCTGCAGCTCTACTAGATCTGTGTAGGTGCTTCTTGGAAACAGAGGTGGTTTCAGTAGATTGGAGGGTAGCAGATTTATTACTGCTCCATATGGGTGGTGATAAAGGGGAACTGGAAAACTGCATTGGCCTTACTTCCATTGTAGTTAAGTTACTGGAGAATATAGTAAAAGAGTGAATGGTGCAACACTTAGAAGCAAACAGTTTCCAAGGTAATATTCATACAGCACAATGATAACACACAGTCAAAAAAATAAAAAACAATTTGGTAGTCAGATAAGTGACTGTACCTTTACTTCCACATGGCAGTGGCAGCAAGGAGAACCTCTTACAAGATAATAAGCAGCACCAGTTTGTTGTGGAAAGTTTATTCTTGACCTGTTTCTTTGTATTCTTTTACTGGGTCACCAGTGCTGTAAAAAGCACACAGACATTGTGTATGTTTATCTCAGCTTTAGCAAGGCCTTCAGTTCTGTATCCAAAAGGAGGTTTATAAAGAAGCTACAGTGGTAGAAAAGTCAACCAGGTGGATAGGGAACTGGCTTGGAGGGAGAATGCAGACCGTAAATGTGAATAGGATTAAATCAGAGGCCAGGGATGTCATGAGTAAGGTGCCATAGTGGTTAGTCCTGTGACTTTTTCTATTCAACATGAATATCAGTGACATAAGATAGGACATCCAGGGCAAGATATGTCTCTTTGTGTTTGACAAAAACCTCTAGGTCAGGATGGACTATGAGGAGGTGTGAGGGGAAATGAGAAGATTCAGTTCAAAAGTGCCTTCCACTGAGTACAGTCTGAGTTTCAGACGTCTTTGAATATTAAGACTGGGGTGAATCTGGTATGCATAGACTTCAAATGAAAATATCAACTGCCACAGAGCATCACCTGCAAGTTTTTTAGCCATTTATTTACTAGCAAAATCCTCCATTCACTGTTTTCCAAAGTTTTGCATTATAAGGTCTTCGGGAATAGTAGATTCTTATGAAATGTCAAATTTTAAGAAAGTTAATCTGCCTGCTAGCACAGCAGTAATGTTACCACTCATGACGCCGATGACCTGTGTTTGGGAATGAGTCTGGGCAGTTTGAGGGCCAGCCAGGGAGAGGAGGTAATTGAGCATCCTATGGACTGCTCTCTTTCTCCAAGGGGAGGGTGGGGAAGTTACTGGTGCTTGGAGTTTGGCAGCTGGGACTGTCTTAGTAAGAGGAACATCAGTCATTAGGTGTACTACCCCAATATCATTGCACGACACACCTCCCAGGGAGACAAAGTTGAAAATGGAAGTTTTACCATTGTAAGATGACATCCGCTCCATGTTGCAGCTCCTGCACCATGACTGGGCTTCTTTTCCTGTTCTACTGACCAGTCTCCTTCATGGGAAAGGGACCCCTTTGGAAGGTAATCCAGGGGTGTTCAGGAGTGGGATAAGTCCAGGATGTGTGGCAGAGCTGAGCATGATCAGACCAATGGGAGGCCAGTGGAGGAGAGGCATAATAAAAAAAGAAAGTTAAACTCACAAGTATGTTTCAATAAATTAGTAGTTAGATTTCAATGAACAGTATCACACCACACTATGTGAAGCAATCTTACATGTCAGAATTCACAACATAGTCCTGTTCAATAAGAAATTGGCAATGAGGTTCATTCTCATCTGTAAGAAAAATATTCCAAGGGTAACAGCAGCTGTTCTGTAAATGGACAAAAATACTCATTAACTTGGGAATGGATATTCAAAAAACACCCTATAACTTAGTGAACACCTTGTGTGAGTATCCTCATCCCATATTCTTACAAAATGAAACGTAAATTTTAGTAGCATCAACAATCTCTAATAGGCCCATGCTTTATCATCTCAAAGTGCTATATCATCAGATGCATAGATTTTTTTAAATGATTCATACATGATTTTACTATGCAAACAATATATAACATGCTACACAAGGCAAGGCAAACTAGCTTTAATTACATGGTGCACAATCCCAATGGCTCTAAGTGCCTTACAATACAAGAAACACATCATTAAATGTAAAGTATCAAATTATAAGTAATAAATACAAGTATGATATAAAAGGCAGCTGCAGACACAAATCTCAAAACAGATACTTGAGTTTTGAAATGAGATATGGAAAGGACAAGTGAAGGAGCACCTCCAGTGGAAATATGTTCCACAGAATTGAAGTAGCAATACCAAACATCTGATCCCCTGAGGACTTGAGCATGGATCTGATTATGGTGAGAAATCTGACCTCTGCTGACTGCTGTGAGGTGCCAGAAGCATACAGAAGCAGGACGTCATTCAGGTAGCTCAGACCCAAGCCATGCAGAACTTTGTAGGTTAATCACACACTGAAGTTGATGCACCACTGCATAGGCAACTAATGCAGAACAGTGAAAACTGTTCCTATATATTCTCACCAGGAGGCTCCAGCAATGAGCTGACCTACTGAATTCTGGACCAGCTACAAGCAGTGCATCAGCCTCACAGATAACCCCAGGTAGAGACCGTTATAATTAACCAGTCTACAAGTAACCAGGGCATAAACCAGGGTCACCATGTTGGCCAGTTGAAGAAAAGGTTTGACCTGGGAAATATTTTAGAGATGATAGGAGCCACTGCAAATAAAAGTAGACACCTGATGGTCTAGGGTCAGCTTTGAATTCATAATGAACCCCAGATTATTCACCATATCTACAGTTCAAAGCATTACACTGTCTAAAAATGGAAGGGCAATGTCACTGCTCATCATTCCCGAGCCATACAGACCAGGTTCCACTAGTAACACATCCATCTTCAGCAGATTAAATCTAAGCCAGCTGGCAGCCATCACGTTTTTAATTTCTCTAAGGTACTTGCTCAGCTCTGAGACTGCAACACCACCACCAGGTGTACAAGATGCATATAGCTGGGTATCATCAGTACAGTAATAAAAACCCAAACACTAGTATCTGATAATCTCCCCCATGGTAACATGTTCATGGCAAACAGCACGAAGGCTAGAATCAACTCCAGAGGCACACCACAACAGAATGCAGTACTGCTTAAGATGAAAGAGCCCAAGGCCACCTGTTGCATCCGGCAGGATAGGTAGGACTCAAGCCACAATAACATAGTTGCTGAGAGTCCTGCATAATTCCTCAGATGGCCCAACAGCACCCCTTGGTCCACTGTGTCAAAGGTCAAGAAAAAGTCAAGCATAACAAACATAGAATGACACTCACTATCCCTTACCAGGAGGAAATCATGGTGCACCTTGACCAGAACAATTTCAATACTATGAAGAGATCAGAAACCAGACTAGAAGGGCTCATAGTTGTCATGTTTCTCCAGGTGTTGCTCCAACTGCACTATTGCCTTCTCAGTCAACTTCCTCAAATAAGAAAAGGTTAGAGAAGGCCTGAAATTTGAGAGAGCATCATTGTCCAAAGTTATTTTTCTAAGAAGAGGCTTCACCACCACCATCTTCAGTGTTGAAGGTAAAACTCCCACCCCAAGAGAACACCCAGCAATCTCCACAAAAGTCAGACCCAGGGTCTCTGCCATCCAAGAAGAAGTCTGGTTGGATCCTATGTACAGTAAGTAGGCCACAGTCCTATGACTACCTGGAACATATAATCCACCTGAACTGACTCAAACTCAGCCCACAAAGGTGGACTGCCCCTGTTCACTATCTAATGGACACTAACAGGTGATTACAGACCACTTGCAGATATTTCAGCCAGAATGGAAGACATCTTGTAGAGAAAGAAACAATTATACTCATCAAACTTTTCTATGGAAAACATTCTGTAGGACTGCAGACAGAATGGATTTAGTAATATGTGCAGTATTGAAGAGCTGAGGTATTTTTTTCTCTGGCAGAAATCACCCATGACAGGAATACTGACTTTTCAGTGATTGCCTGCTGATACTTGTCACAATGAGCTCTCGGCACCAATCTGTCTACATCAAACCTGGATCTCCACCACAAAGCTCCAGCCTCCACCCCTTTGTCTTCAACCTTCTCAGGTCACCATTAAACCATGGTGACCTGTGGTGTGAAATCAAGGAGCAAGCACGGAGAGGTGCTACAGAGTCAAATGCAGCCATAAGAGCCAGGTTGTTACCCTCCAAGGTCACCTCAGCTCCCGTCGCACAAGCCGTTTCCATGCCTGAGATGTTCATCCGCTCCATATTTCCCCAGGACTGGCATACTGGCAGGGGCTGATGGTAGTAATTGTCATTATATTTATACCCATATTATTATTTTTTTTTTTGTAGTAAAGCTGACCACTGAAGTTAAAGGTATCTGGAATAAGTAACAGTCATACAGACCCTTTTTAAGACTTCATGCTGGACATTTTTTCATTTCAATGCTTATTCCAAATTAAAAAGCTTAAATTGTACTTAAAATGTGTAACACACAGAGAACACTTTCAATCCTACTTAAAGCTCTCCTAAAGTGTATTTCATTTGACCATTCTCAGTTGTATTTAAAGTCCTCTGCAGATGACAACGCACATGTGAAAAATAGTGTTACAGCCTTTTATCTACAAAATTAAGATGTTACTATGTTCAAACAGTGTATTCATGTTAGCGGATAACTCACCAAATCCAAGGCAAGCTTCTTACAGAGGGTTCTTCCCTGGTAACACTAAGACTGGTATCTTTAAGGATCACTAAGCTGGGGGGATCAATCACATGGTCAGCATCCAGCATGACTTGCCATGCTAATTAAATCATCAGTCTGGTTCCTACCTCAGACCATGGGATCATGCTGTTGCTAAGCAACAGCACAGCAGCACAAGTAACAACCCTGTCTAGGGGCAAGATTAGCTGGATGAGAACCTTTCACTACTCACCCTGTGAAGCCTGGCTAACTGATGTGTAAGATTGCATGTGGGTTATGGAAGTAGGAGAGCTGCAAATAATTCTCTTAATGTGATTGTCTAAAAGGACAACATAGAATAAGTGAGAATATTACTAATTCTCCCCATTTTTTACTATTGCAATGTAGTCTATGGTGCTGCTTCCAAATCCTCCCTAACCAGATTGTACACTCTCTTTAACTCTTTATGTTACTTTGCCCTTGATGTTTCATCATGCATTCATCATTGCAACCTCTACCATGACCTGTCCTTTCCCGTTTGCCAAAAGGTGCCTCACTAATTGTGTCAAACTCACTTCTAAATTTTGGCTAGGGAGAAATTTGGACTGGCAGTATAGCCTAGAGGTTAGAGTAACGAGCTGTGAACAAGCTTGGTATATCCAGCAGACCAGACCTGGGTTTGATTCTCACAACCTCTACTTACATATTGTGTGACTCTGAGCAAGTCACTTAACCACCCAGTGCTCTCATGTCGCCCCTGAAAACAGGCACTTGTACCTAGTGGGCCTCATCCACTTACCAAAGACATAAATAAAAGATAAAAAAAAACTTCCCTCCATCTCTCATGCTCCACCTCATCCTCCCTCACACTCTCTCAGATCCACAGACACTCATACTTTGTTGGTCCCCCTTTGAACCACTCTCATCAGTCAGTCAGGTTTCACCCATCAATTCCCAGAAATCTGGAACTAGCTCCCTCCAAATATGCCACTCCTCCTGCTACTCCCTAGCCTCTAACTTACGTAACTTTCTCTCATCTAGCTGCTCCTGCTTTAACCCTCCTTAATTAGTTCTTCTATGAGACTGCTTTGCTCCATGTCAATCCATCCCCTACTTAACCTTTCTCCCCCTCTGAGCCTGCTCCCCCAGAACACTCACCTCTCCCCCTACCTCCTTTGCTTCTAGCTCTGTCCATCTTCCTCCTCCAACCTCCATTACCCGCTTGCCTTTGACTAGTTTTGCCCACTGGCAGGGTTCTTAGCATCTTGGAGGGGTCTAGCACTGGGCAAGCCTCTTCCTTCCCTCCTCCATCTCCTCTATCCTTTCTATCCAACTTGCCCTCACCTAATTCTGCCCTCTGTCAGGGTTCTCAGCATCCTGAAGAGTCCTAGATTTAGGCAAGGTGTCTTTCTTACCTCCTTCACCACTCTTACCCACCCACAAAATTTATACCCACCTATCATTCCCTTGACCTTTCCCCTGCCCTACACCCCCCCCATTCAAAGTCATCATCACATTCTGCCCCGGCAGAGTTCTCCACATCCTGGAGGGGCCAGCTCTAGGCATAACTGATCCTTTCCTACCCAATCTCTCACCCCCACCTATCTCATGCTCCTCCTCGCTACACCTCTACATTTAAATAGAAATTAGTTCACTTGAATAAATTACTTGCACTTTGTGTTCTGCCTGGCTGCTTTGAGCTTGCACTAGTCCTGTGCTAACTTGCCCCCACAACTGGTTTTTAATTCAGTTATTCTGGCAATGCTCCCCCTATCTTATTAGCCTCTCCTTCCCTCAGCTGGTATCTCCTGAACACCCCTCGGCCCTCTTGGATGTCCTTTCACTGTACCTCATTTGCTAATTGCTGAATCATCGTTTGTGTCTTAATTGTAAGCATTCCAACAAGGAGCTGGCTACAGTGCTGTACTAAATTTCTGTATTATAATCCTCAGGAATGTCAAATGTAATTATATGTAAACTCCTCAGGTATGTTAAATATCAACTGTATGTCATTTTACAAATGTAATTGTAGGTTTATTTTCTCAGTTATGTAAAATGTAAACTGTATGTTTAATTCATCTTCCAGTTGTATTCCCCTAAGGTTGCACTGGGAGATGAGCAATTTGTTGTTCAGTGTGCTTTCCTGGTGAAACATTCAATTATTAAATAATTAAGGTAATAAACCAAGTGGATGCATTGAAAGGATGAGGACCATGGGTGGGGGACAGTTTAGCAGAAGAGTAGTCCTGGATGGCAGGAGAGGGAGGGAAGAGTAATGGACAACGGTGGTCCATTAGTAGTCAACACACAAGTAACATGAGAAGGGAAAAGAACAAATCCAGCAAGGATGTATTAGGCAGGGACTTTTGAGACTGAGATAGACTACAAGCCAGGAATTAATTCATTTTCAATAAATCAATGATGCAGACACCTATTGTGTATGGTCTTCAATCAGTTTTAATTTAGGTGACTATCTTAAAAATAGTCACCTGTTCTACCAGCATGCCTGCCAATTTTCCTCTTCATTCATTCCAGTCATTTTTCTGACCATCTCCAGGGTGATTATCCAAAATATTTCTCTCTGTTCAAGAAGTTTGTCCCAGTCCCGTCTTCTTGAATGTGCTGGAACAAGCTCTATATCTCAAAACCACAGGGACACAGGGTTGTGTCCTGCTCATGCAAAGAGATTGGCAACCAAGGACTTCTCTTGGTTGTTTCTGATCATACTGTTACTGTATCTTCTCTAATTCATTTGTTAGAGGTCTGGTAGTCTTACCAATATACATTTTTGAGCAAGAACAAGTTAGTGAATATACTACATAGCTACTGTCACAAGTAATATCCTCTTTAATTGGAGATTTCTTATCTCTTCTTTGATGCTTGAAATTGTCCTTTCTATTTGTGCTGCCACAGTGGCAGCATCTCTGACATGGAGACATGTCTGGTCCCAAGGGATCCAGAGTCAGATAGCCCCTCTTTGGTGTAGTAGCACTAAACACTATATTGTGTGCACAGTCTTGTCTTGGATTACTGTCACTTTCTTAGATGCTATCATAGGTACAGTATATCTCTAAACCTCGCTATAGCCATATATCTGAGAATGCCCCATATTTTGGTTTATGATGCCCCACTTTAATTTGTCATGTTTAAATACTGAAGAACACATACCTTCCTCTAATTTTCAGATGAATGTATGTTTCAGTTTCTCTCTAGTAGTTCAGATCTGTCTCTGTTCCCAGCTCTTTCTATAGCGTAATGTATAGTTGCATATCTGTAACCTTTCTGTTAGAATCTTTCTCCCATCTTTCTTACTCCTCATATTGCTTTGCATCCCCAACATTGCAGTTCCTAACCATCCTTATAATTTGGGAAGAGGATATACCACCTATTAGACTGGGTGGGAAACTGGTATTGTGGAGTAGGTTGCTACAATCAGTGTTCTTCTCAAATAGCATTGTTCCCATTTTGTTCAAATATTTATGAATGGCAGTATCTAGAAAGGGTATTTCCTGATCATGAAATTCTAGGAAAAATTATAAATTGTCAGTCAAAATCTGTAAGAAGTTGAGAAAATCTAGTAATTGTTTTACAGTGTCATCTCATAAAATCAGCACATTGTCAATAAACCATGTCTACAGTTTTGTGTATCTGAAAAAAAAATGGATTGTATAGTGGGCACAGTATGTACTAATTGTCAAATGCCTGCATAAAGAGACTTGTATACCTCGGAGCCATGGCGCTCCACGTGGCTCAACCCCTCTTTTGGAGACAGAATGTCCCTTTGAATCTAAAGA
Source organism: Neoceratodus forsteri (assembly GCA_016271365.2). Taxonomy (NCBI): domain Eukaryota; kingdom Metazoa; phylum Chordata; order Ceratodontiformes; family Ceratodontidae; genus Neoceratodus; species Neoceratodus forsteri. The sequence goes on from CM028133.1 coordinate 1,000,235,159, forward strand.
AATGATCCCACTTTGTCAGAGTCTAACTGGCTATTTGTGAATATCAAGATCAGGAAATATCCTCTCCAGACATTGTCATATAAAAATCTCAGAACAGATTGGCAACAAGATTCTTTAGGAAGAGAACTGAGTGAAATAGTTTCCTCCATGCTACCAGTTTCCATCCCTCTAATGTAATCAAAAATACACCCTATTTTCAAATGTTAAGCTAGGTCAGGAACTGCAGAGATGGGGACGTACAGCAATGTGTAATGGAGGAAATGGGAGCAAGATTCTGACAGAGAGGTTACAGATATGCAGCATAACACAAAGCCATAGAAAGAGCAGAGCATGGAGACTGATCAGAAGCAGTGCAAGAAAACTGGAACAGACATTTGTATGAAAATCAGAGGATGGTATAGGTTCATCAGTATTCAGACTAGACAGAGGCATTAGGGGCATCATAAACAAAAATCAGGACATTCTCAGATATATGGAAATATTTAAGTTTAGAGATGTACCCATGACTGCATCCATGGGAGTGAAAATAATATGAGATATGATTGTGCACACTGATCATAGCACTAATACACTGAGTAGGGCTCATATGACTCTGGGGACCTTGATACCTGTCATGTCTCCATGTGGTAGATGCTGCCACTGTGGCAACACTAATAAGGTAATTTTAAGCATTCAAGGACTGATAAGAAATACTTGATAAAAGAGGACATTAGTTGTGACAGTAGGTGTGTAGTATATCTACTAACTCATCCTTGCTTGAAGATTTGTGTTTGGCAAGGCCACCAGATCCCTAACAAATTAATTGGGGAAAATAACAGCATCACTGAAAACAACCAAGAGAAGTCCTCTGTTTCCAGTCGCTTTACAGCAGCAGGACACAACCCTGCATCCCTGCCTTTTGGGGGTATAGAGCTTGTTCCAGTACCTTCAAGAGGAAGAGACCGAGGCAAGCTTCTTGAAGAGAGGGACATGTTTTGGATAGTCACCCTGGAGACTATCAACAAAATGAATGTAATGAGAGATGGAAAATGGCAGGTATATATAATTTTTATGACAGTAATTATAATACAGAATTTTAATGTTTTACATATGCTGTATTTTCCTTTAGGACAATCACATTAAGAAAAACAACAGCTCTCTCACTATCATATCCCACATGCATCCTTTCACTACAACTAGCCCAATTTCAAGGGGGTAAGTAACAGAAAAGTTCTGCCATTAATCTTGCCCTTAGACAGGAGTGCCATGTGTGTTGTCACACTTTTGTTAAACAACAGCACAAATGCATGGTCTTGCAGGCCACAGTGTAATGACATAATTAGCTGGACATTGACTACATGAATGACGACACCCCTAGCTTGGTAATACTTAAAGTGTATACCATTGACGCAGTGAAATTTCAAGATTGAAATCCTTTACAGTGACAATTTCAAGGTTGTCGCTATCAAGGATTTTGATGTCAATGTTTTGCTTTTTCACCACTGTTTCACCCTCTAAAAACATTGTTATCTCACACTTCATATGGGGGGGTGTTGGGGGTGAAGCCCCCTCTTAAAAACACAGTCAGTGTCTGACAGGTGGAATTTCGCCTGTCAACATTATGTCACTGTTCTGCATTTCGACAACATTGCTATCACTGCGGCTTGGTGGAACATATTTAAAGATAACAGTATAAGAGCTCAGAGCACTAGAGAACATCGAGACAAGGATCCTCTGTAAGAAGCTTGCCTCGAGTTTAGTGAGTTACATTCTAAAATGAATACGCTGTTTGAGCAAAGTAGCATTTACATTTTTGAAACTAAAAGGTTGTAACACTATTTTTCACATATGTCTTTTCATCTGCAGAGGCAAAACAGTCACAAGAAATATATCATTTGAAGGCTTTTGGATGGATTGCAAGAGCTCACCAGGTGTTATGCAGTTTAACTCACAGTTTTGTAATACACTTCTTAATTGGAATTTTTCTAAGTGGAAGTGCCTCATTAAAGCTCTAGGGGACTGTTACCAAGTCTGGATACCTTTAGCTATAGTGCTGAGTGTCATGGGAAAAACCCACTCATATTATTATGGTATGATATTGTACTATAAATAAATGGTCTGTGTATATTATTGCCTCACACAAGTTAGCAGTTTGGCTTTTAACCTTCAAGGTGTCAGTGAGGATGTCATTAAACTGACCAGGGAAAGACTTAATGCCTTCCTTCCGGAGGGATAGTTTATGGCCCCTTATCAACGGTTGCTGCTTTGATGTTGGTTCCCAAATATTCATTTTATGACATCAGGAAGGGACATCATTTTGGCTGATTCCTCTTGGTTTTCTCACACCTTACTGTCAGATTGTGGGGTTATAAACTTCAAAGAGAAATGTCTTGATCAAAGACTCATAATTTGGGAAATGGCTTTTTTGCGGATGTTTGCATTTATTAAAATACCTCCTTGTAGAAAATTATGAAGAATTAACTCTAAGGGAGGGTCTAACTGACCTCACAAACGGGAAGGGGAGATGCCTTTTGAAATGATCCAGCATCTGGTGAATATGTGATGTATCTGATTCTAGACTCTGAGATAGTTCTCTGACTTGGAAAGCACTTAGAATGGTAACATTTAGTTACAGAAGAATTAAGTGTTTGTGGTAGGAGTTTGTATTCTGTAACTTTCCTTTTTTATTTGTAAATGACTCTGAGATTTGTGATATCATTTTTTCTGTATTTTATTTCACCTGTTTTACCATTTTGTCTAGTAAACAACATTTTCTTTAAAATACTGCCTGTGCTCTTCTGTTGTTTTATATGTGATTCCTGAGCCTGTATTAAGTCTGACAGATGTAGGGTTTGAATGGTGTTACTAAGCTTGAAAAGGTAAGAAATACCTAGGTCTCATATAGAGTTCTAAAGGTACATTTTGGAAAACCTGCCTGGGTGCCCCTGGGTGAAGGATTGTACAGCATCCCCTGAATAGGGTATATATCCAGATCTGTTAATTGTGTATGCTAGCATAAGATTCACAGTTTGAATCTCTCCAAAATTTGAGACTAACAGGTGATTCTGACCCAAAACAGACAGGAATGTTACCCAGCTCACACTATTGCAGTCTGAGGTTGGCACTGTGGGAGCAGAGGGCCTGACCTGAGGAGTGCATTTGTGACAGTAGTGTGATTTTAAAATATTTGGTAACATAAGCTTTAACAGTTCAGTGTGTCAGCTTAATACTGTACAGCTCATGTGCAAAATAAGGCAGTGATTCATTTTTAAAAAGTATACAGAACTATATCATTTTGCTCACAGTCAAAGTTCCTACCTGTTTTATTTTTTTTGAGTGCAAGTTAAAGTAGCCTTAGTTAGGGAAGAAGATGGCTTTCAACTACAGCGGATACACTGCAGACTACTTGAAGCAGTTGTGCCAGGAGAGAGGAGTCCAGTACGAGGGGAAAGCCAGTAAGCAGATCCTTATGGATGCTGTGATGGCCATCGATGCCCAGAGTGTTGAGTCACAGTCCTTGTCTGAAAAGGACTAAACCTTGAGCATGAAGGGGCCAGAGTCCATTGCAGTGTCCAGATCTGGTGAGGAGGACAGCAGGGTCTATGCAAACCAAGGGCCACAGCAGCAGAGGAAGGTCACCAGCATTCTGGAGCCAGAAGGGCTCAAGCTGCAGATGGAATTGCACAGAATGGAACTGGAGTTTGAACAGAGGATGCAGGAATTCAAGAGAGAAGAGAGGTAAGAACAGCCAGAAGCAGAGCGAGAACAGCAAGAGGTAGAGCGAGAGCAGTGAGAGGCTGAATGACAGTAGCAAGAAGCTGACTGTGAAGAGCATGAGCACCAGAGGCAATGTTAACTGGAGAAGCTACTAGTCCAACCACCAGTATCAGAGCAGGTAAGTGGCCTGGGTTTAACTGGAGCTACAGGACTAGGTTACAAATTAAATTCTAAATTGATAGCTGAATTTAAAGAGGGGGAAGATATAGATGCCTTTTTAAATTCCTTCAAAAAAGTATGCATTCAGACAAATATTCCTAGAGGATCCTGGAGCTTCCATCTATCCCTGCTACTTACTGGGAAAGCTCAGGATGCATTGGGTCAAATGGACAATGAGGACAGTAATGATTTCAGCAAACTTAAAGCTGCACTTTTAAAAAAGTATGAATTAACTGCAGAAGCATACTGAGCTAAATTCTGTAAGCTCAGGAGAAGCTCCAACATGAGCTAGGAGGAGCTAGCCACAACACAGTGTCAGTTTCTAAAATGTTGGTGGGAAGGAATTAAAGTAAACTCTAGAAAAAAATTGAAAATGCTGTACTGTTAGAGCAGGTTTTTTGGGCCTGCCCAGCAGAGCTGAAAACCTGGCTGGAGGACCGAAATCCCAAAACAGTGCAAGAGGCTGCTGAACTCTTGAACCACTATGTCAGGAGCAGACTTGCTCTGAGAATGAATGGGGTGGGTGAGGAAGCAGAGAAAGGGAAAAGCATGCATTTAGGGCAGCTAAAACCCTCCCTGCCTCCACTGAAACCAGGTAGCCCCAGGTTACAAAGAAATAATTTACCTGAGAAAAGGAATGAATGTTGGGTTTGCAAAGAAATGGCATATTGCCAGACAGTGTCCCAAAAGGACAAATAGTGCACAAAGTGGTGCTCAAAAAGAAGTGAGTTATTTGTGTGTCCCTGAAAGCATGCCAGTCAACATGAGGGAAAACATGCATCCAGTCACTGTGAATGGTGTACAGACACAAGGGTTAAGAGACATGGGGGCATCCCTGACTTTGGCAAAATGGGATCTGGTAGAGCCTGGTCTGCTTATACGCAAATAATTTGTAAATGTGCAAGGATTCACTGGGGAGATGAAAACATTGCTACTCGCTAGTGTTCTCCTAAACTGGGATGAGACAGGGGGAACCATGCAACAGGCTGCTGTAGCTGAAACTTTAATGGCTGATGTAATTCTCAGCAACAATCTCAGATGGGATGGTGTGTGGAGTTACCCATAGCCAAGTGGCAGGGGAAAATTGTACTTCCCTGGACCTCATAGAAGCCTCTGTGGAAACCACTGGGAGGCTGGTTCCCCAGCCTGGGTCTTCTGATACGGAGACTAATGAAATTGGGGTACAAATTTCCCTAGTAGCAGTTAACCAAACAGCTATGGAGGATTACTCCGAGAAAGAAAAGGTGACCCATTGTCAGAGGGTTAGGGATGATAGTGATTCTAATTACCCTGATGCTAGAGCTAAGGATCCTAGTTTAGGTACTGAAGGGGACCTGTCCCATGCCTTGGGAATGTGTAAGGAGTTTGCAGCTGCTCAGAAAAGTGACCCTAGTCTAGAGAAGCTGAGGGCTTGTGCAGACTCTGATGGAGCACTGGGAGATGATGGGAAACATAAGGTTTATTGAGACAATGGACTGATGTATACTCAGGATGCTAAGACAGAGAGAAGGGTGACAAGTTTCTTGTTCCCCAGGGGTACCATAAGCAGTTTGCTCAAGACTGTACATGATATTCCCTTGTCTGGTCATCTGGGAATTCTGCGCACTATGCAGCGATTGGCCCAGAATTTCTATTAACCAAATTTCACCAAGCAAGTAAAGGAGTATTGCAGGTCTTGTCACTGGTGCCAAGAAATAGGGAAGGCAAGCAAGAAAATCAAAGCCACCCTAATTCCATTGCCTATAGTGGAGGAGCCATTCCAGAGTGCAGGGATGTATATTGTGGGGCCTTTAAATATCCCCAGCTACTCAGGGAAGAGGTTCATTCTGACTGTGGTGGATTATGCCACCTGGTACCTAGAGGCAGTTGCCCTATCCTCACTGAGGACAGACAAAGTGGCAGATGCCCTACTAGGGATTTTGTCCCAGGTTGGGTTTCCGCAGGAGGTTATCACTGATCAAGGGGGTTCCTTTATGTCAGACCTGATGAAATGTTTGCGGGAGAAGTGTGGGGTGGTGCAGAGATACACAACACCATATCACCCACAAGCCAATGGGCTTTTGGAAAGATTTATTGGTACCCTTAATCCAGTGGTACAAGAGTTTGCTGAACAGCATGGGAGGGACTGGGAGAAATACCTTCCCCACCTGTTGTTCACATACAGGGAGGTGTCCCCAGAGTCAACAGGGTTTTCCCCCCTTTGAGCTCTTATATGGATGCTTGGTACATGGGTCCCTAGACTGGGAGGACTGGAAAGGCAAGCGTGCCACCCAGGGAACTCCCATAGTGGATTATGTCCATAGATTTTGGGAAAGGATGAAAGAGCTTGTGGGGACAGCCCAGAGCAACCTGGCAGCTGCTCAACAGAAACAAAAAGTGTGGCATGACTGCAGAGCCAGTGCTCGCTTGTACACAGTGGGTCAGGAAGTCATGGTCCTAATCCTGGTCTGAAAAGTCAAGCCACAGGCTAAGTGGACAGGACCGTGCAAAGTAGTCAGAAAAGTAAATGACATGAACTATATTATAGAGTTACCTGACAGAAGACATACAGGAAGAATGAACCATGTCATCATGATGAAGTCATATGCTAATAGGGCTGACATGGTGTTTGCAGTGTGTAGTCCTGGGAAGGGGGGTGGATGAAGGAGACCCCCTTCTGGATTTGCTGGAAGAAAGTAAGAGGGAGTCCTCTGTGGAGGCAAATAAATTGTCACCTCAGTTGGCCCCAGACCAGATCCAGGAAGTAATGGAGGTTTTAGCAGACTTTGCCCCACTGTTTAGTGCCAGTCCTGGACTAACCCCCTTAACAATGCATGATGTGGAGACAGGGATGCAGGCACACATACGGTGCACAGCATATCAAGTGTTCAAGGCTGACCTAAAGGACATTAGGAGGGAGGTGGAGGAAATGCTGGATGTAGGGGTAATCCAGAAATCCCACAGCCCCTGGGCCTCACCCATAGTACTTGTTCCCAAGTCAGATGGCTCTACTCATTTTTGTGTGGACTGTCATGGACTGTATGCAGTCACGAAGTCAGACACCCACCCAATGCCACAGATAGACAAACTCTTGGACAAGTTGGGAGGGGCAACCTACCTTATGACTATTGACCTGACAAAGGGGGATTGGCAGGTAGAGTTAATTGCCAGAGCTAGGGAGAGTTCAGCCTTCATCACTCCACTAGGGTTATTTTAATTTAAAGTAATCCCTTTTGGAATGAAGAACACTCTGGCCACTTTCCAAGGGTTAGTGAAGCAGGTGTTAAATGGTGCTGAGGAGTATGCTGTGGCATACCTGAATGACATTGCCATCTTTAGTGCCAACTGGGAGGAACACCTGTCCCAACTTAAGGAAGTCCTGGGCAGAATACAGAGGTCCGGGCTCACTGTCAAAGCTGAGAAGTGCCAGGTGGCCATGGCTGAAGTGGCTTACCTCAGGCATGTCATGGGCTAGCGACAGCGCCATCCTAACCAAGTAAAAGTAGAAGCAATCAAGGCATGGCTCAGACTAGAAATGCAGAAGTAGGTCAGGAGTTTTCTCGGTACAGCAGGGTAATATAGGACATTTGTGCCCAATTACAGTGCCCTGGCCACTCCCCTATCTAACCTGGTAAAGAAAAAGATGCCTCAGAATGTTACCTGGGAACCAACCTGTGAAAAAGGCCTTTATCAGACTGAAGGAGGCATTGTGCAGTGCTCTTGTATTGACAAGTCCAGACTATAGCAGACCCTTTATAGTCCAGACTAATGCCTCAGATGTGGGTATTGGGGCAGTGCTGAGTCATACATCCAACCAAGGGAAGGTTCACCCCATAGTGTACCTGAATAAAAAGTTACTTCCAAGGGAGCAGACTTATTCTACTGTGGAAAAAGAGTGTCTTGCCATGGTGTGGGCCCTAAAGAAGTTAGGGCCACAATTATATGGGCGGTGTTTTGAAGTACAGACTGACCACAAACCCCTGATTTGGCTGGCATAGATGGGTAAGACAAATGGCAGACTACTAAGTTGGAGTCTGGCCTGCAAGGGTATGAAATGACAGTCTCCCACAGGGCTAGAACTGCCAGTGGAAATGCAGATGGTTTGTCCCAATGTTTTGAGGTGTAAACTGAATTTGTGGAACTCAACCCATGTAGGACTAGATCCCCCAAAATTCAGTCTAAGTAGGGAGGAGAGTCATGGGAAAACCCTTCTAATATTATTATGGTAAGATATTGTATTATAAATAAATGGTCTGTGTATGTTGTTGGGAGGTCTAAACCTCACTTTCAGATTCTTGACGATATTGGGAATGCAAGTAATCACAAACATGTTGCATTAGAGTAATAAACAAGTTTATTACTACCAAAGGGATAAATCATAGTTGTCCTAAGCAGTTCTTACCAATACGAACCGGAAGCCAGTGCTAAGCGTTCCCTACACCTCGAGGTTTCTCTGTAGTCTCTTGAGGTCTCTCGGGTCTCCGAGGTGTAAAGCTTGTGCATTACATTATATACCTATGATAATTACTATGGTTACCAAAAGATAGAAACATTTCTAGTTACAGAGATGAGCCCTATTGTCTAAATTTGAGGTGGCTCCATGATCCAAGATAACATTATACAATTCTGTAAAGTCATCAGTTTGAGAACAAAAGGGTTCTTATACAGAGTCTTACATAACTAAGTGTAGTAGTACAAATCACCAAAAGATGGCAATGCTGTCTTACGTATTATAATTATTTCAAGGACAGGTGTCTTGGCATCTGACAAGTAAGAAACAGACAGAAAATACAGGATAAAATATATGTGTATTAGTAAGCAAAGTGGATTACAACAATATGCATTATATCCTGACATCTACTCTTATACGGTAGATGCCCTTAGCCCTAAATATTAGTATAACCTATACTTAAGCATTAGCTGTCTACGGTGTACCTCTGAGGGTACCAGTTAGGGTGCAGAGACCTCATGTAACAATTCCCCCCCTTGTTGCCTCCAGGGGCAACACAGGCAGATGTCTAGGGAAAGGACAGGAGCAGTGGTCGTTTACAATCCTGACACGTGAGCCTTGTAAAGGAACTCGAGCTGCTCATGGTGTTGGCGTAGTGTATGTCGTAGGCAGCAAAGCATAATAATCAAAGTGAAAATCAAAAATGCTTGTATAATAACGCAACCTTTAAAAGTAATTTCTAACCAGGTGTTAGTTAATGCATTATTCATATCTCCATCATTAATCAAGTCAAGAACAGCTTCATTGGCTTTGGTGATATTATTGCTGATGTGGATGAGGTGTGTGTCTTTCCTGTCTAAAAGTGATTTCAGTGTAAGTGTAAGTGGGTCTATGTGTACATTAAAGTATGGCAGATATTCTGATAGTGTGAGTAGATAATCTGGGTTGCCATCACTAATGTCTGCATCCGTAAGGGGGACGGGGGTTATAACAGTATGTCCAATAACAGTTTTCTGTTGGGAGACAAAACAGAAATTGGGGTATTCAATAGCACAAGTAACAGAACCATATGTGTAAGTCTTATGATTTGTAACAACACTTTATTCTCCATCAGAATTGTATTGTGAGTGCACAGTAGGCAGTCTCCACTTTTGCAACTGGACAGGGCAGGTGTATGTCGTCTTGGAAATCCGTGTTGACAGGCGATGAACCTCCTCGTGATAGGATTGGTACAGCTGATCCAGAGCCAAAGTTGAGTCGAAAGAGTTGGTGCCATTCTCAGCGATGTCATCATCCATGGTGAAAGTCCAATCAATGCTGTCTGGAGAGTAGTCACAAACAGGCCGTATTACATCAAACACATCACAGTGGCACAGATAGATATATTGCTTTTTCAAGACAGCAGTCCATGTGGAGCCACTCAGGCATCCAGGAAAGAATGGTGAACCAGTAGAGTTGGTAGATCCAGGCGTTCTCTGTAGATGTCTTCGTCCAAATGCCCTATGGAGTGTACCAGTGCAAGCTTGTCAAACAAAGCTGTAGTAGGATCAAAACATGGTAAGGGGACAGTGAAAGAAACAAACATGGTATCTGTAATGGAACATTTCTTAGCTGTGAAACAAGGACCAGTATTAGGGCGTCTGGTCACAAACCCCAAATTCCTAGCTGTGGAGAGAGGAATAGTCAAAGTCTGTTGCATACACATGGAAACACAGCTAGTGGTTTTACACCTTGGACAATACCATTTGGAAATGCATCTATCATGTATGATGTCTAGAATTCTTCCAGATTCTAGATCACGGAAGAGGTTGTTGATGGAAGTGATAATGTAGGAGCCATAAGCAGAGCAGTGTATTTCTCTAGCAATGTATTGTTTATCTGCTTCTCTGTTATTCTGTTGTATGAGTGCGTTGATCTTATCTTTAGAATCAGTGAATGCCTTAGCAATGTCATGCATGTTGTGTACAGTGTATCTTTCTTCCTGACTAAGGCCATCCACACCATGTAATAATGGAGGTAAAACATTATTAACCAAGCCAGTGGAGAACTTAGCAGAATGACTTTTGATATCAGCAATGTCTGCTTTATTCCAGATAGACATAGCCATAGCAAAAAGACCTGCGACAGTACCTGTGGCACCTGTGACATCAGAACTGTCAACTTCACGTTTGTTACGTTTATGATTCAGATTATCAGGAGAGGGCTTCCTCCTGAAGTTGCCTCTATGTTCAGTAGAATAGACCCCAGCAAAAGGATCCTGTGTATGAATCTGAAATGCAGCTAAACTATCAAGCAGTAATGTACTATAAAATGCTGATGTATTAGTATTGTGACACATACCAAACTTTTTCATATTCCAGTAAGTAAGATTAAACAAAACAGGTATATGCATAAACTGTAAGTTATTAATCAAAGAACCTGGGAGGGCAGTGGCTGTGAGATCACTACGGGGACCAGGGTTATGCTTTGGACATTCCAAAAGCTGCTTATCAGTGGGTGGTAACACAGAGAGGTACGTGGCTATAGAAGCCATGTGGTGTATAGCACAAAATCTGTGAGTGGAATCTTTGGACAAAGAATTACAGTAAGAAGGATCTATTAAGGCAGTTATATTGTACAAGCCAGAATGTCTTAATGCAGTTTGTAACAAGGACAGTGAACCATTTGGGGATAATTTAGCATTGGGCCAACCCTGAAAAGTTCCTTTGGAGAGTCTGGCCACAGGGAGAATTTGTCCTTGTGATGTGGTTTGCCACTCAATTTGAAGGGTAGGTTTATCAAGAGCAACAACCGAGGCAGTGAGGTAAGCATCGGACCCTTCCTGGACAGTGATCATACTATCTGGTACATTGATGGATACTCCCTCTGGAGGAGGTGCCGGAGGGTCACGGTGTTGTAGGAGGGCCGGTACTGTGCCTTGGATGCAGGGGATCATTCCTGAGAGGAGGAAATAAAGGAACAAGCTAGCCATCTAGTCAGTGTATGTGAAAAGGAAGATCAAAGATTAGTATGTTAGTACAATTCCGCCCGATGGGGTGAGGAAAAGTAAGTTAAGCTCCTTTATACAGTTTCAGCTGGTTTGCATGTAACCATTTGTCAGTCAATTTGTTGTTGTTGTGGAGGAGTCTAACCTGATAGACTGCCGGACTGAGCTTGTTGACAATGGGATATGGGTCTTCCCACTTGTTGGAGAAGGAGTGGGTGGGATGTGCAAATCGAAGTACCATTACCTGATCTCCAACTTGCCAATCCACTTCTTGTGCGTGTTTGTCAAATTGTATTTTGGATTGTTGCTGGGCCTTGCCCATGCAATTTGCAGCATGCAAGTGTGTGTGTATGAGGTCTTTCCTGAGTTTTTCCACGTACTGATCCACAGACACGCGGCCTGCAGTAGGGGTGTGCAGGTCAAACAACAGGTGTTCAGGTAATCTCATCTGTCTACCAGTCATCACTTCAAAGGGCATGAGTTGGGTGGTGGCTGAAGGTGTGCCCCTGATTGCCATAAGGAGTAAAGGCAATAGGGAATCCCAGATTTTGGGATTGTCCTCAATGAATTTGGAAAGCATTTGCTTAATCCGTCTGTTGGCTCTTTCTACTTGACCTGAGGATTGAGGGAGGTAAGGTATGTGGAACTTCTGCTGAACTCCAAAGAGTTCAAGGGATTCTTTCATCAACTCACCTGTAAAACTAGTTCCTTTGTCAGAATCTACCTTAAGAGGTAGACCCCACCTGGAGAAAATCTGTTCCAACAGAATTTTGGCAGTAGTCTTCGCTGTACATGTCTTAGTAGGGAAGGCTTCCACCCACTTTGAGAAAAGATCAGTTACCATAAGAGCATACTTATTATTTCTGCTGGTGTTGGTCAGGGGACCAATGAAATCAATTTGGATGGCATGCCAAGGGCCAGAATGTCTTTGTGGTAGAAGTTTGGCATTTTGTTTGGTAGGGATGGGATTGTTTTGCACACAAACAAGGCAGTTGTCTATGTACTGTTTAACACCTTTGGTGATTCCAGTCCACCAGGTGGTGGTCTTAAGTCGCTGGAGGGTATTTTCTGCTCCCTGGTGTCCACCAGTAGGAGTGTCATGCACTTGGTGCAAGAATTCAGATCTTAGGTGTCTGGTGACTACCCACAACTTAGTGGTAGAGTCAACTAGTTGAAACCAAATGAGCTTGTCATCTGGTGACAAGCATAACTTACCTTCATGCCTTCGATAGGGGTTATGTGTAGGAAGTTTTTCTTCAGTACCTTTGTCTAGGAATATGAACACCTCTTTGAGTTCAGTGTCCAGCTGTTGGGATGCAGAGAGGTCCAAGGGGGAAAAAGATTCAGATTTGCTCTTGAGTGCTGCAATGTGTACAGCTGCATTAGCCTCTGGATGGTCCATCATCCAGACGTCCCCCCTCGGGCCCCTTCCTTGGCAAGGGTGTCTGCTGTGCCATTGAAGGCATGATAGGGGTCTAGGGGTCATGGAGAGAGTGGACCTTAACCTTATGTACATAAAGTTTGTGTGCAAATTTCTGTGCCAGTGCATGTATGTATATTACCAATTCTTTGTACTTCACTGGACTGCCATCAGAAGAGATGAAGGAGTTCTTCTGCCAGAAGGGAAGAAATTCTGTAAGGGAACAACAAACCCAGTTAGAGTCTGTAAAAATGATGGTATCCCCGGTTCCATGTTGGATGAACTCGAGGGCACAGGCCACCTCTGCCATCTCTGCGTACTGTGATGAAGCTACACTACAGCATTTAGATATCTTGACAGTGTTCCCATAAGGGTAGATCACCAAAATACCCATCCCTGCAATCTGTTCTCCCTGATAGTAGGATGCTGAACCATCCATAAAGATACAGCACAAAGAGGTACTCTCGAATACTTGTAGTGTGGCAAGGAAGAAATGACCTGGATCTGGAAGATCGGGTGACTGTAGCGTACAGTCATGAGGTTCTTCCTGGAAAAGGAGGCCATGAGCTAGCATAGATGGAACTTTAGTCAGTTGTACCTGTATGTCCCTGTCCTGGAGAAGAAGTGACCAGTGTGTCAGTCTGATGTTAGAGATTGACCCATCCTTCACTCTATCTTAGAGCAAAAAGGTGGTTGGTGTATGGTTAGTGTTAATGATCAGTGGTGAGTACCCAATGATATACAGGTGTAGTGATAGTATAATATGTTGATTATTGTCACTCCATTTTGTATGCTATTTCATGTAATGTATGTCATTTTATACTCCATTTTGTATTGTGTGACTCCATTTTACATGCTGCTTCATTTAATTGGTGTTTTGCTCTTTAGATAGCCTCATTATTATGTTTTGCTTCAGACAGTGTATTTTGCTGACTTGAAGGTCGCATATTATCAGGCAACCTGTTTTTGTAGTTTTGTTTAAACTTCTGCTTAGCTCATAGTGTTCTAGGCACCGGCCAGTGTTTGGAGCACAGTGACCTAGCAGGTGTAGGGAATTTGAGCAGTCCTTATGGTGTGAATTTGCAGCATTCTGGGAGCCCGGCCAGCTTCTAGAATGTAGCAAACAACACTATGAAGGCTGCACGTTATTTTTAGCATAGAATAAGATATAAATGTAGCTTTCAATGCCTGGTTAGAAGCCTCACCTGCAGGGTGGACGATCGCTGTGGGCCAATTCCTGTTCGTGAGACTCCTAGCCAGGCTGACAAGGGGGCTTCCCAGCCATTGGAACAGGCTTGGATGTAGCTTTTGGAATCGGTGATGTATAACCTTTTGTATTATATTTTGCTATAATAAAGCTTTGGCTTGCTATACTTATTGTAACCTTTTGTATTATATTTTGCTATAATAAAGCTTTGGCTTGCTATACTTATTGTAACCTTTTGTATTATATTTTGCTGTAATAAAGCTTTGGCTTGCTATACTTATTGTACTGTTATTGTGTGTATGTGAGTGTGAATGGCAAACAGCTGCTTGGTTTGAGTTGGCAGAACATTTTTGGCGTAGTCGGCAGGATTCGAAAATAAAATGTCTATTTTTAGGAAAAGGATGAGTTCTTTTTTTTAAAGGTGTATTAAGGCTCAAACAAGCAAGGGCAACTGCCCTTTGTACTTGTAATGTGTGCTTGCTGCAAGTATATACTGTTAGAGCCAATGATGGTTTTCACAGTTCAGGCTGCTTTTAGGAGAAAAGCAGCGGCTGGTTAAGTAAAGTTAGATAAGCAACATCTAGAAAAGGAAAAATAAACTGTGGATGTACGCACAGTAGGGTGACTACAGACGGATGATTTGAAAATCCCCCACCCATGTTGCCTATCTGTGTAGTTTCAAGTTTTCTGTATCAATTTCAGTTCCTTGCCTCCTATAGAGGCTGAAACATTTGATCCTAAACCAAGTACTGGGGACCTCTACCAGATGGATCTCAACCTAGTACTGTTAGAGATTTTTGTTTGTTTTGTTTTTAAACTGCAAACCAGAGCTCTGGAAAAAGACTTGGTTTGGCAGGTTACTAAAATGGCCAAAAGAAAACCCTTGAAAGGGTTAAAACCTTTGAAAATGGCCAAAAGAAAACCTTTGAAAGGGTTAAAACCTTTGAAAGAGTTAATAGCTGCAGCGTTTGGAAATTATCACGAAGGTCCTGCAGTCAGTTTTCTTACTTAGACTAGTGTATCGGAAAAGAAGAAGAAAAATACCTTGGCACCGGGTAAGTCTGAATTTTTTTTATTCAAAGTTGTTTTATGTCTGTCTGTTTTATTTCTGTAATATGTATACTAAACAAGGTAATGCCCGCCTTTCTCATGCATATTTTCTAGCTTATATCTGTGTTCTGTAATTATGTTCTATTGACAAGGTTATGCGAGATAGGATTGACTGCCTTCAGTGCACAACATGTTACAGTGAAAAAAAAAAAGAAAGAAGAAGCTTCATTGTCTCATAGCTGACTGTTTTAATTGGCTTTATTTTTAATAGAACATTTGTGCTGCCTAGATAGGGTCAGTGAAAAACTTTTGTTTGTAGTTGTTGCTTGGAGCAGGTAGTGTTGATGGTGAAGAGTTATGACGTCATATAGATTGCAATGTGCAGAAAGAGTTGTAGTTTGCAAGCAACGTGCCAAGCCACTGCTAGGTGAAAATGTAATGTGTTAACAGCTATAAATGGCTTTATCATACTTCTAGTTAAAACCAGAAACTTTTTGCAAAATGGCAGAGTGCCATATTTTAGTTATGTGCCAAAGGTGTGTAATCATGTTATACTGAGATGTGTTCACTTACAGATGATGTGTTTAAACAGTGTTTTGTTCTGGAAAGATTTGGCATGGCAATATGTATAAATGTGTTGGTTTAAAATTGTCAGTGTTACAAGACAGGCAGGAGGCAGCACATATATCTAAACCACGACAGTTTTCTAATGGAACTATGGGCATTACCTCAGCAAATTGGTGTGAAACAATGTCAGTCTTATTTTGTGTTAAGTATTTCTTTTTGTGTATGTGTATGTGTGTGTACTGTCTTGGCCAGCAGTTTAATTGTGTACTCTATTGTTGTTTAAGATATTTTAATATTGGTGGTGTTCAAGGACACTACAGGAATGGCTGGGTTTGAATGACTGTTGCATGCACACTGTGACCTTTTTGCACGTTATTTGACCTTCTTGTGTTTCAACATTTTATGTTACTACCAGTTCAAACTTGATGTGTATTCCATGCCTAAAGCACAACTTTTCACACAAAATGTATGTTTTCATGAAAGCACACCAAGAGTGAACCATGTAATTTGACTTTTATTGCAAAACTAGTATTCTAGTGAAGAGGAACAAACTTTACAATTTTGAAAAAGGACTATTACAGCTGTTTTTGAGAGTTTACATCTACAGAGATACGACGTCGGTATTACCATCAATCTGGACATTTTGTCATGCTTAGGATATGGGAACCCATGGACGCTGGTTTTTTATCCTATGGAAATAATCTTGTTTTATTTTTAAACTGATGTGTTTTGTTTTGTTGTTTGTGTTTCACAGCTAACCTTTTATTGCTACAGTATTCGAGCTGTCTCTTGCACCTCGAGCTGTGTCTTCCACCAGTAGGAGCTTGGGGAGGGTTGTTACCCTTCCTCCCTTCCAGTGTAATACCCACAAAGGTTGCAAGGTACATGTCATATTTATACTGATTCATGGTCTGTAGCCAATGGTTTAACAACCTGGCTGCCCACTTGGGCTAAGGATGAGTGGAAAATTTATTTGAAAGAAATGTGGGGAAAAGAACTGTGGCAGGAAATATGGACTATGGTGCAAAAATATCAGACCACTGTATTTCATGTTGATGCTCATTGTGCTTCAGATACACTAGAACGTGGTATAATTCTATTGCAGATGAAAAAGCTAAGATTCTTCCAGTGGATATTGAAGAAACTCAAAGTCAGCAGTTATCAGGGCTGGCAAATGGGCACATCAAAAATGTGGACATTTGGGGAGAAAAGCCACTTACAGGTGGGCATATAGTAGGGTGTACCTAACATTGGATTTGGTTAAAACTGTTATTGCTCAGTGTCCTATATGCCAACATGGGCAACAAAGACCAATCCCTCATATTGTGAAAGGACAATTAGGAGGGAAAATTACCGGACAAATTTGGCAGATTGATTACATTGGACCTCTACCCCTTAGTGGAGGATGTCGATATGCTTGCACAGTTGTAGATACATATTCAGGGTATTTATTGGCATACCCTTGTAAACAAGCTACACAGAAAACACCATTAAGGCAATTAACTTAATTATGTTGTACTATGGAATACCCTTGCAGATACAAAGTGACAATGGTTCCCATTTTAGGGGAAAATGGTACAAGCTTATGCTCAAGCCCATAACATACAGTGGGTATTTCACATCCCTTATTACCGTAGGCAGAGGGTTAATTGAGAGAATGAATGGATTGCTGAAAGAACAGTTCAGGAAATTGGGGGAGAGCCTATTAAAATGGAAAGAGAATTTGCATGAAGCATTACAGATTTTAAATAATAGACCAATTGGAGAATCTGAGACTCCCTTAATGCGTAATGATAACTCCTAATTTGCAAGTGCAGGCTTACTCAACTACAGAAACAGTGTTATATTGGAAAATTACATCAGGAGCTCTGTCTCTTGCAGGCAACCCCAGAAGCTGCTGGACTTGATTTACATGCCCTTCAAGAATACAGAATAAACAGCAGAAACATTCAAGTGATAGAAACTGGTATTGGAATACAAATTCCACCGAGACATTTTGGTTTGATAGCACCTAAATCAGAACTAGCCCTCAAGGGAATACAAATTTTGGGAGGGGTGATTGATTGTGATTACCAAGGAGAAGTGAAAGTAATTTTGTTGAATAGTAGAGAACAAAATCTGTTAATTCAACAGTATGACAGAGTGGCTCAATTGTTAATTATTCCAGTTAACAAAGTGACCCTTATAAGGGACAAGCCCTACACTCTTAACAGCAAGGGGATAAAGGTTTTAGATCTACAGGAGGTTTTAACAATGGTGCCAAAATATGGGTTACAAACCCAAATGGCCCTCCTGAACCAGCTGAGGTGATAGCCACCGGACAAGACAACACAGTGTTAATTATCAGGTCAGGGAAAGAGAGATGGGAATATGTACCAGTGAACACATGTTATCTTCGAGAATAATCAGTCTGTGTATTTTCTAGGTTCTTCAATGGATTCTAAAAGGAATAACACTCTCTCTCACGTCCATTCGGTAAAGCCTATTACCCCAGGTGGAAGAATATTGAAGCTTGAGCGACCCACTTGTACAATGGGGTTGGAAATCTTCCACCAGCTTACGGGTGCAAGACAACTTTACTTGCCTGGAAACCAAGGATGTCCTATAGTGAACATTACTTTTTCACCAGATGTGAACATTTGGAAACCAGTTGAGACAATGGCAGGACGATTATATGTCCATCCTATGCAGGACACAAATTGATTAAATTACAGAACCAGATCATATTAGATGCTGCAACTTACCTAATAGTTGCATGGTGACTGTACAACATAGACTTGATTGCTGCATGAATCAAACAGACATTTTCAATGCAAGTATTACTTTGATTGACTTAGACACGTTATTCTGCATGAATGCTACTGCAATAACTAATAGAACTACTTGGGCAGATCACATTACAGTGTTGAAAAATCATCCTGTAATTAGCAATGATAGTATAGTTAAGGTTCCATCCACATATACATCAGTAGCGCAGCGGTATCAGAAAAATGTAATCCATTTTAACATAACATTTATGTTTAGTAGAAAATGCAAATATAAAAGAGCTTGGTATGATACGCTATTAGGTGGAGCAGGGCAGGCATGGGAATTTTAAATAGTGTTGATATAGAAACACTGACTAACAGGCTTCAGGCAGTAGGAATTGATGTATTTAGCTTAATTAACTTACAAGCTCAATGGATGCCAACTGTTTTCTTACCCCAAAGATTAACTTTGAATTATGATTTTGAGTTCTTGCAGTTATTTAATGCTTCACAGGTATGGGGAATGGGAGTAGCAGAAAATATTTCACTATTTATTGTTTGGACAGAATGCACAATGCGACATATGTATTCTATAATGCAAAGAAATAAGGCCCAGAGTGATTTAATGAGTAATAATGAATATGTGTGGAGGACCGTGTTCAAATCATGGATTCCTAGTAATCATTGGATTATAATGTCATCCACCACAGTAAAATGCACAGATACCTATTGTTCAGGGCAATTGGTACATTATAATGTTAGTGACCCTGAAATAATGTGTAAATATGTAATATTACCTGTAATTTGTGGTCCCCCATTATTTGATCCTGAGTTTGGTTACCACATTTTAACGGAGATTATATAGATAGTCAGAACACCACCCATGACTTAAGTCTGTGTTCAAAACAGCTGATGGAATACTATGTGGACAGCATTCCAGACTTTATGAACCTTGTTTACTGGAGCATTCGATAAATTTGTGTCAATGGACAATTTTACCATAACCTTTACCATGTTTACAGAAATAGGACCTCAGTATGTTTGTATAGTAACTAATCAGGAGAATACTGTTAGGATGTATAACTTAACTTGTCCCTTTCAGGTTGTTTAAGAAATGTGACTCATTTGTGGTGGGAAAATACTACTACACCTTTGTCCCTGATAATGAGCAGAAGCTTATTTTGTATTGGCAGCCCAATATTTTAGATCAATCAAGATTGAGTATCTCATTAAATAAAATTAAACAGATAATTCAGGAAACAGATGTAATGCAGGCTCATTTGGCAATAAGAAATAAATCATTAGTGCAAAGTCAGGTGCAAACTACGATAGTTAAAAATAAAATGATTGATTTAAGTTCCAAGATTCAACAAGAGACTACTCATTATTGATGGATATTTTTACAGGATGGTCTCCATCAGCTACAAAAGTGTTAAATATTCTGATACATCCTATCATAATCATTGCTGTAGTGACAATTATCTTGCTTATTTGGATTTGTTACTTATCATGTTATATTCATAGTAATTTTGCTATGGTACCAATATCATACAAATAGTATTCACAATAATCAAAGGACCGAATGTAGTGATAGTATAATATGTTGATTATTGTCACTCCATTTTGTATGCTATTTCATGTAATGTATGTCATTTTATACTCCATTTTGTATTGTGTGACTCCATTTACATGCTGCTTCATTTAATTGGTGTTTGCTCTTTAGATAGCCTCATTATTATGTTTTGCTTCAGACAGTGTATTTTGCTGACTTGAAGGTCGATATTATCAGGCAACCTGTTTTTGTAGTTTTGTTTAAACTTCTGCTTAGCTCATAGTGTTCTAGGCACCCGCCAGTGTTTGGAGCACAGTGACCTAGCAGGTGTAGGGAATTTGAGCAGTCCTTATGGTGTGAATTTGCAGCATCTGGGAGCCCGGCCAGCTTTAGAATGTAGCAAAACAACACTATGAAGGCTGCATGGTTATTTTTAGCATAGAATAAGATATAAATGTAGCTTTCTCAATGCCTGGTTAGAAGCCTCACCTGCAGGGTGGGCGCTTGTCGCTGGGGCCAATTCGGTTCGTGAGACTCCTAGCCAGGCTGACAAGGGGGCTTCCCAGCCATTGGAACAGGCTTGGATGTAGCTTTTGGAATTGGTGATGTATAACCTTTTGTATTATATTTTGCTATAATAAAGCTTTGGCTTGCTATACTTATTGTAACCTTTTGTATTATATTTTGCTATAATAAAGCTTTGGCTTGCTATACTTATTGTAACCTTTTGTATTATATTTTGCTATAATAAACCTTTGGCTTGCTATACTTATTGTACTGTTATTGTGTGTATGTGAGTGTGAATGGCAAACAGCTGCTTGGTTTGAGTTGGCAGAACAACAGGAAGTGCTTGACAGCCCAGTAGGTGGCCAGAAGGTTCCTTTCACAAAGGCCGTATTTCTGTTCCACTGGGGTCAAGAGCTGTGAGGCATATGCAATGGGTCTCAAGGTGCCATGCACCTTCTGGGCCAGCACTGCTGACATGGCAATGTCAGAGGTGGCACACTCCAGATGGAATGGTAGTGCTGGATTGGGGTTTACCAGTGCTGAGGTGGAGGCCAAGGCCTGCTTCAGTGATGTCACAGCCTGGGTGTGAATAGGGCCCCAAGTCCATGGTACATCCTTTTTGACTAATTCATACAGAGGAGAAGCTTTCTGAGCAAAATCACAAATGAAATCTCTTGAATAGTTTACCATACCTAGGAACCTTCAAAGAGTTGCCACACTGGTAGGTAATGGCAAGTCTTGCAATCCCTGTACCTTCCTCCAGGTAGGGCTTCGACCTTGGTCAGTTATTTTTAGACTCAGAAAGAGTACTTCTTTCTGACACAATTGTGCTTTTGCTGGGTTACATTTCAGGCCTGCTTTCTGAATGAGAGTCAATAGTTCGTCCAAGAGATCCAGATGTTGTTCCTGTGTGGCTGTGGCCAGCAACAGGTCATCCATATATTGTAGGAGACATTGGGGGGTAGAGAAACTCTCGAGGGCATCCATCATGTGGAGATGGACTATTATGGAATCCTTGTGGCAAGCAAGTCCATGTGTACTGTCTTCCTTCAAAGGTGAAGGCAAACTTATATTGACTCTTAAGGGCCAATGGCAATGACCAAAAACCATTGGAGATGTCCAGGGCACTGAACCATTTCAAGTCAGGGGTTAGAAGTCGTCGCACATCTGGTGCTGATGCCACAGTTGGGGAACAACTAGGAGTGACCTGATTCAGTTTCCTGTAGTCAGTAGTAAGTCTCCAGGTGCTTGTGGGTTTCTTCACGGGCCATACTGGGGAGTTAGCAGTGGAAACACAAGTTCTGATTACTCCTTGCTTGAGGAGTGACTTGATTGTTTCTCTAAGGGAAGGGAGGGCAAGGCCTCAGTTGGGAAAAGATATTGCCTTTGCCTCTCATGTGCCAGGCCTGACACTTCAATGACGGTGTACATTCTACCTCAGTCATGTTTGTTAACTGCAAATGCCTCTAAATGTTGTTGCAGAATAGGTAGGAGTTTTGGAAAAAGTTCATGATTCTTGAACAAATCTATGACATCATACTCTTTGTCATTGGCAGATATCATTGCCACAACATGTGAGTCAGGAATCAAAATGGTATGGTATTGACCCTGAATTTGTATAAGTAGTATATTAGCTAGGTCCACCACACAGCCGTGTGGCGCAAGGTAGTCGATCCCTATAATGCTAGGATGATCATGTAGTACCATCAGTTAGAAAGTGTGTGAGGCCTTCAAGTGGCCTAACTGTACTGGTAAGGGTAGAGAACAGTATGCAGGTAGCCTAGTACCATCGACTCCTGACATATTGGTCTTCCATCCAGTAGACCAAGGGGACGTGTCCGGGTGTTCGTCATGTAGCACAGATACAGCTGCACCTGTATCTAGCAAAACTTCTAGTTGGCAGCCCCCGACCTCGGTGCAGGGCCTTTCGTTTGTATCCAAGACCAGCTTGTTTACAAAATGGACTGGGGCCTGTAATTGTTAATCCATATTGCCGGAAGCATGCAGAGATTGGGCCTGACTCGTGTGAATGACTTCACCATGTTGTACTGATGCTATATAGGGAGGAGCTTCTGGGTCCTGGCCTGTGTGGGCCTGAGGGCCTGTAACTCCAGTGTCTCCATGGCCAGTTGAGGCCTGGGCTGCCGGTTGTACCACCGCGAGGGTCTGAGCGGGAACAGCATCCGCCACAGAGCGCACTGTCCCAGGAGCTCTCGAAATTTCCGATTTTCTTCAGCTATCTCCCTATATGAAGGACCCGCTCTCTGTTGTGGTTTACCTCTACCCTTATGCTTCCTGTTCTTGTGCCAGTTCCAGTTTCCACCCCATTGCTGTTATTGGTGCAGTTGTTGTTGGGCCTGTTGGGGGTGTTGATTACCAATTGAAGGGGCTGGTGGATGTTGGGCCTGCTGGCGTTGAGCCTGCCCTTGCACTGTGTAGTGTGTCGTGGCCCCCAAAGCGGGTTCCACAGCAGTTACCTTCATGGAACTGGAGCACAAATCACGGATATACAGTTGATACACCCTCTCGGTTTTCTGAAGAATATCAGCAAACCTATCCGTATTTGGGTAAGTGGTTGGCTTTACCTCTTCTCTTACTGCTGAAATCATGTTCCTAATGAACAAGGTCTTATATTCAATAAGATCTACATCTGCAGCTTCTTGTGCCAGATGCTTTCCTACTCGGTAGGCCATCCAGAGCCTCTGGTGGCAAGTCGATGGACTTTCTTTTGCATTCTGCTTCACAGGATATGCAAGCATCACTCCTACTACACCTGGACTGTGGGCAGAAATGAGCTCAGCTGCAACCTCGTCAAAGGTAGCATTCCCATCCTGGCGAGCAGCTTTGGGGAGTTTGGCCCACAAACCAGGATGGATGGTCTGGTGTAGTATTTGGACCTGATATTCTGCAGCGAGGCTGAGCAGCTCACATTTAAAATGTACCTTTTCCAAGTGACAGCTGAGGTTGTCAGACGGGCTTATCCAACTGATACTGTCAGCAATTTGCTGAACAGAGTAGGCCATTTGTAGGGGATTAGTGGGTTGGTCAGGCAAAGGTAGAGTGTCTCGAGCACCATCCAAGGCTGCACGAGCTGCAGCTTCAGCCGCAGTGTGGGCAATACCTTCCTGAGTGCCAGCTTCTTGAAAAAGCTGCTTAATCTGGGTTTTAATAGCCCTCATGCTTCTCTCAGAAAGAGGAATATTGCCTATCACTCTTTCAATCGTGGTTTCTGTCTCTTGCCTGTCTTCCACATTAATAACGGCTATCAGAGACGCAGTCAGGGCCAGGCTTGGGTCTGCTCCCCCCCATCATGGACGCCGCCATGTTGGCATTTCCCATGATGAGTGTCACGATGTCGTTGACGTGTGACCTGGGAAATTGCGGGCGAGGACCCGCCATGCTGTGGATGGCTGGGTGGGGAGTCTGGGCCATAGTAGGGGCATGACTGCGCATTGTACTGTGAAACATCATCATCCAATAACTCCCCTTCTGATGACGAATGAAAGGCAGGGGCTACACCTCCCATTGCCTTAACATGTCCAGCCAGAACCTCTCGCTGATGGTGCAGTGTCACCATCTTAGTTCTACATTCATTGTGATTCACACTTGCAATATCAACCTGATCTTGCTTTTGCTTTCGCAAAACTCGATACGTGGCACTCAATTCGCGATTGTCCCTGTAAGCTACTTCTAAGTCATTACATACCTGGTTGATCTCATCCTGAAGCTCACCCATTTCGTCACTTAACTGAGCATTCATAGCACTCAGCAAATCAATCATTTGCACAACCTGACTCTTATCCTGTCTCAAACTTTCACACTCCTGCTTCAACACACATAGTACCTGTTCACCAGCCTGGGCTGAATGATGCAATAGTGAATTCTTTTCATTCTGCAGAGTTTGGAGTTCAAACTCCAAGTTCTGCTGCACTCTAATACATTCTGTTTCCTGCAAACCCATCTCTTGCTTAAGAGATGAAATTTGCAGATCAAGGGTTAGAAACCTTGCTTCGGGAGGTTTCCAAAGCATCATAGAGAGCCGCGACCATCAACCCTTTAGCATGTCACTTATTGGTTGATTGTCTCATCTCTGTGTACTGAGTTGAGATCCCCAGTACAGGGTTATCGGATTGACTTGCGTCCCGCGTGAAGTCAGCCCATCCTCCATGGGAGGCAAGGAAGTTCGAGACATCAAGTCTCAGTTCTGCGCAGATATCTGATACTGTGGCCATTATGTGGGAGGGAATGAAAATTCAAACTGTGAATAAGACAGCGTACTGCATATCGATCCACCGCACAAGTACTTTAAACACAGCTGGGCTACTGTATTATTGCAGGCTTGCAATTCAAAACTGCTATGGAGTGGGTCAAGACGGCATCGACCACACCCAAAAAGTCAGCCAGACTTTGCAAGTAACTACAAACTGGTTTTAAAATGGGAGAGGTACACCTACTGTCCCCATGGGGAAGGGAAAAGTTTAAGCAACAAGTGAAAACTGACAAACACCAAATATCGCCTGCACGCGGTCGCCAATTTGTTGGGAGATCTAAACCTCACTTTCAGATTCTTGACGATATTGGGAATGCAAGTAATCACAAACATGTTGCATTAGAGTAATAAACAAGTTTATTACTACCAAAGGGATAAATCACAGTTGCCCTAAGCAGTTCTTACCAATATGAACTGGGAGCCAGTGCTAAGCGTTCTCTACACCTCGAGGTTTCTCTGTAGTCTCTTGGGGTCTCTCCGGTCTCTGAGGTGTAAAGCTTGTGCATTACATTGTATATCTTTGATAATTACTATGGTAACCAAAAGATAGAAACATTTCTAGTTACAGAGATGAGCCCTGTTGGCTAAATTAGAGGTGGCTCCACGGTCCAAGATAACATCATACAATTCTGTAAAGTCATCAGTTTGAGAACAAAAGGGTTCTTATACAGAGTCTTACATAACTAAGTCTAGTAGTACAAATCACCAAAAGATGGCAATGCCATCTTACGTATTATAATTATTTCAAGGACAGGTGTCTTGGCATCTGACAGGTAAGAACAGACAGAAAATACATGGTAAAATATATGTGTATTAGTAAGCAAAGTGGATTACAACAATATGCATTCATATCCTAACATCTACTCTTATACGGTAGATGCCCTTAGCCCTAAATATTAGTATAACATATACTTAAGCATTAGCTGCCTACGGTGTACCTCTGAGGGTACCAATTAGGGTGCAGGGACCTCGTGTAACAATGTAATAGTCTCACACACGTTAGTAGTTTGTTTTTTAACCTTCAAGGTGTCTGTGAGGATGTCATTGACCAGGGAAAAACTATTTAATGCTTTCCTTCCAGAGGGATAGTGTATGACCCCTTATCAACTGCTGCTGCTTTGATGTTGATTCCCAAATATACATTTTATGACATCAGGAAGGGACATCATTTTGGCTGATTCCTCTTGGTTTTCTCACACTTTACTGACAGATTGTGGGGTTTTAAACTTCAAAGAGAAGTGTGTTGATCAAATACTCATAATTTGGGAAATGGATTTTTGCTGATGTTCACATTTATTAAAATACCTCTTTGTAGAAAATTATGAAGAAGTAACTCTAAGGGAGGGTCTAACTGACCTCACAAAAGGGGAGGGGAGATGCCTTTTGAAATGCTCCAGCATCTGGTGAATATGTGATGTATATGATTCTAGACTCAGAGATAGTTCTCTTGCTTGGAAAGCACTTAAAAAGGTAATATTTAGTTAGAGAAGAATTAAGTGTTTGTGGTAGGAGCTTGTATTCTGCAACGTTCCTTTTTTTAACTTGTAGATGACTGTGAGATTTGTTATATAATTTGTTCTGTATTTTATTTCACCTGTTTTACCATTTTTTCTAGTAAACAACATTTTCTTTAAAATACTGCCTGTGCTCTTCTGTTGTTTTACATGTGATTGCTGAACCTGTATTAAGTCTGACAGCTGTAGGGCTTGCATGGTGTTACTAAGCCTGAAAAAGGTCTCATGTAGAATTCTGAAGGTACATTTTGGAAAACCTGGCAGGGTGCACCTGGGTGAAGGATTGTACCACATCCACATCCTCTGAAGAGATTATGTATGTGAGTCTGTTAATTGGGTATGCTAGCATAAGGTTCACAGTTTGAATCCCTCCAGAACTTGAGGCTAACAGGTGATTCGGACCCAAAGCAGACAGGAGGGTTACCCTGTCTCTTACTTGTTCACACTATTGCACTCTGAGGTTGGCACTGTGGGAGCAGAGGGCCTGACCTGCAGAGTGTGTTTGTGACACTGAGCTTTACTTCAAATAAAAAAATAATCTTGGGTGTAAATATAATGACAGTTACTAGCATCAACCTTTTGCATCATACTGGTCTTGGGGAAATATAGAGTACATAGTGTGTTATAAATGAACATTAAAATTGGGTATGAAGTGTTTAAAAATAAATGCAGCTGTATACATTGCACTTTGAGCTGATAAAGCATCAGCTTATTAGGGAGTTTTTGATGCTGTTAGAATTTACTTTTCAGGGGTTGAAATTGGCACTGGCCTGCTAGCCATATGCTGGTAGATTTTGTATCAGGCTAGTAAGATTTTCATTTAACTAGCTCTGTGGGCTTATACTGGAGAAGGCATCACTTCAGTATGTACACCAACTGGGCCAGTGGAAATGTCTGTGGAGCAGTGGATTTTCCCAGTCACTAGCCCTGCTTGCTAGTGGCTGCAAAACTTAATTTTGATCCCTGCTTTTGGTCTTGTAAGAATATGGGTTAATGGCACTCACACAAAGTATTCCCCGAGTGATGTGTTTTTGTTCTTAATATCAATTCACAAAAGCTGGTATTCATTGATATCTAATTACTAATTAATTGAATCATACTTTTGATTTTTCATAACGACTCGCTGTCTTCTGCAGAAGCCAGGTTGGGCAAAACATTAGCCATAGTGAATGGTGGATTGGGCCAGTAAATTAATGGTTGAAAAGCTTGCAATTAATGGTCTGCATGTGGCTGATCTTTTAATTAGAAGGAAATGAAAGCTACCATGAAAAACTAGAAAAATGGCTAAGATTATGGGAATTTGCAATTGTGGTTCAAAAGAAAGAAGTGCAAAGTGATTCATATTGGAACAAAAAAATCTGCCTATACAATGGAGGGCCACCAAGATGATCCTCTGCAACTGGGCAAAGGGTATGATGAAAATGTGGCAGACCTTATGTGCTCAGCAGAGGCAAGGAGGGAGAGGGGGATACAACTGAAATATGCAAATTCTTGAGGGGAATAAACAAAATTGCAAGGACGTCTTCACTAGCAACGAGAGTGCAGTGATGAGAGAGCATGCATGGCGGACTGTTTGGGGAAGTGTTTGAAGGACAAAGTTCTCCTTCACTACAAGGGTGGGGAACCTGTGGAATAAGCTGCCAAAAGATAAGTGGTGAAGTGGGACTGTAAATGGGTTTAAGCTTGGGTGGGACAGATACAGATACAAGAGCATGGTGATATTCGGGGGTTGGAAGGGTATGATCATACCAGGGGTGAGGGAAGAACACCTAGAGAGTTGGTTTAGTGTGTCAGTTCATTTGACCCTGTTTGACAGTAGACACTTAAGAATAATAGATAGGTGTTCTGGACAGACTGGGTGAACTTCAAGTCATTTTCTGTTGTTACAGTCTATGTTTCTAAGTAACAGTGCAAATTTATCATCTGCAAAAATTTACAGTATAGCATAAAAGCTGCAGAATATGACTTAAGAACTGGGATCACTGAACAAATCATTATTTGCAGTCATAGAAACAGATATAGAAAAAGCCACATGTAGGCACCCATGCATTTATTTTCCAGTGAAGTCAGGAATCACGTTCTATAGACTCTTCCTCTTGTCCAGAAAGTATGTTGCAGTAACAGCTATCAGAAGAATTCCCAGAACCACAGGGTACAGAATCTGTTTTAGAGTACAGTATGAAATGGACCAACTGTCACCTGAAAATTAAATTAGAAATTAGAAAACAATGTTCCAAGTAATGAAAAACAAGTCACGTTTTCCCAGCAGTGGCATATAAGGTTAAAGCACCAAGCTATAAATGTTAAGATACAGTAGACCTGGGTTTGTATCCCCCCAACTGTCACTAGCATACTGTGTGATCATCAGCAAGTCACCTTAGCTTCCTGTGCTGTCAGAACACTAGAAATGAGTAAGGCTGTAATTTTTTCATGGTAAAATCTGGCCAATTTCATGGCACATGCACAAGGAAAAACATTAGTTTCACTGCACTTCATGGACAGCAGTGATCATGCCCCCCCCCACCACACACACATTACCCAGTGCCACTAAGCATTTTAAGGGATCCCTTTATTTCCATTCACTGTTTTTTTTATTTAGAAAACAGTTTCATCGGTGACAGAAGGACAGTTCACATAGAGAGAGCCCCCCCTAACTCTGCCCTCCATTCTTTCTTCATTCACCTGAACTGCTCCTCACTTAAACTCATGTTCCAGCCCCCCCCCAAAAAAAAACACATTTTCTTTAATATTTCCCCTGACCATTTGTGTGCTCTGGAATGGCTGATCCACTGCAAGGTTGACAAAGCAAAGGAAAAGAAAACTCCTTGGGGGACTGTCATTCTCCTGCTCACTTCTTTTAGTCTCTTGTTCCAACCCCCATGGTGAGGCAGCCAGTCAATGAAATTGTAAACTCTATTCCAGCATGGAGAGGCCTCATGAGAATGTGTCTGTCTGCTGGTCTGCTTCGGTTCACACAAGTAGCTCTGCACCTAGAAAATTGGGAATTTTCACAGGTGGCTGCTGACTTCACTGCATTGAAAAAATGTATAAATTTCATGATAATCATGGAATCCATGCCCCTCATGAATTAATGACAGCCTTACAAATGAGCTTCGGCTCGGTGTGCCTTTCACAATCAAACATTGTAAAATGAATAAACAAGTTTTTTTTTGTTTATTATTGCAGCTAACAACTATTTAAACTTAGCATGGGATCTATCACAAGGAGCCACAAACTATAGGCTGTTGGGAGGGAAATTTGGAGGAACAGGATTAAATAGGAGCCTTTTGCATGGACAGGAGGCTAGTGAATTGGGAAGGGGTGTGCATTAGGATTGAGAACCCCAAGAACACCACACTACCTATTTGCCATAACTCCTGAGACTCTAAGATCTATTTGTTTTTCATTTCTGTACTTTGTGAACTTTGCACTTTTCTAGCTCAAAGACTGCATTAATATAGTGTATGGCGATAGATAGATAGATAGAGAGAGAGAGAGAGAGAGATAGATAGATAGATAGATAGATAGATAGATAGATAGATAGATAGAGTGAAACCCACCAGGATCAAGTACAGTGTCACAGTCTCCTGCATGACAAAAGGGACTGATTCCCATTGAAACTGCATTGCTTACTGCAGTAACTAACATACTAAAGTGCCTGCAAAGTAGGCCTAATTGTCTTTCGTGTCTGCTCATTACTCAGTTCCCATACTGGGTGCTGACTTTGCAGTCCTCCCCACCCCCTTAGGTTTCTCTATCCCCAGTCCAAGATATTCCTCTTGCATTGGACTTCCTCAGCTCAACCCTCCCCCATACCTGTCCCAGCCCCTCTTGAACCCCTCTACAGTCTGTGCCTCCACCAGTCCCTTGGGCAACACATTCCATGGTTCCACCACCTTCTCAGTGAAGTAGCACCTCCTCCTCCTCTCCCCCCTCAGTCCCCCTCTCCAGCTTCTATCTGTGCCCTCTAGTCCCCCCCCCCTTTCCTTTGGAACACCCTGGCTGAGACTCTCTTATTAATCCCTTTCATATACAGTGCCTTCAGAAAGTATTCACCCCTCTTGGATTTTGTCACATTTTGATGTGTTACTACCAGAATTTTTAATGCATTGAAATGATTTTTCCCCCTTGATTCACACAGCATACTCAACAATTTAAAGGGGCAAAAATATTTGTATTGTGTAACAAAAATTTATGAAACATTAAAAACTGAAATATCTTGTTTACTTAAGTAATACTTAAGTCAGTACTTTGTAGAAGCGCCTTTGGCAGCAATTACAGCTTTGAGTCTTCTTGGGTATGTCTGTATCAGCTTTGAACATCTGGACTTGGGGATTTTCACCCATTCTTCCTTGCAGATTTGCTCAAGCTCTGTCAAGTTGGATGGGGAGCGTTGGTGAACCGCAATCTTTAAGTCTTTCAACAGATTCTCAATGGGATTCAAGTCTGGGCTTTGGCTGGGCCACTCAAGAACATTCACCTTCTTGTTCTGAAGCCACTTCAGTGTTGCTTTGGCTGTATGCTTGGGGTCGTTGTCCTGTTGGAATGTAAATCTTCGCCCCAGTCCAAGGTCTATTGCAGACTGATGCAGGTTCTCCTCAAGGATGTGCCTGTATTTGGCTCCATTCATTATTCCCTCTATCCTGACAAGTGCCCCAGTCCCTGCTACTGAAAAGCATCCCCATAACATGATGCTGCCACCACCATGCTTCATGGTAGGGATGGTGTTACATGGGTGATGAGCTGTGTTCGGTTTGCGCCAGGCATAGCGCTTTGCATTCAGGCCAAAGAGTTCAATATTTGTTTCATCAGACCAGAGAATCTTTCGCCACATGGTCTCAGAGTCTGTCACGTGCCTTCTTGCAAACTTCAGGCATGCTATTATGTGGCCTTTTTGTCAGGAATGGCTTCCATCTAGCCACTCTCCCATAGAGGCTACATCTGTGAAGTGCTGCAGAGATTGTTGTCCTCTGGACAGGTTCTCCCATCTCAGCCATGAAACTCTGTAGTTCTGTCAGGGTGGTCATTGGGTTCTTGGTCACTTCCCTGACCAAGGTTCTTCTTGCCCGGGTTGCTCAGTTTGGGAGGACGGCCTGCTCTAGGAAGAGTCTGGGTGGTTCCGTAATCTTTCCATTTCCTGATGATGGACTTGACTGTACTCCTGGGAACTTTCAACACCCTAGAAATGTTTTTATACCCCTCTGCAGATCTATGCCTCCTCATAATTCTATCACGGAGTTCTACGGACAGCTCCTTGGTCTTCATGGTAGAGTTTCTGCTCTGACATGCACTGTCAACAGTGGGACCTTATATAGACATGTATATTTCCTCTGAAATCATGTCAACCATTTGAACTGACCACAGGTGGACTCCATTCAAGTTTTAGAGTGATCTCACAAGGACATTGGATGCACCTGAGCTCAATTTGGAGTGTCATAGTAAAGGGGGTGAATACTTATCAAATCATGACATTTCAGTTTTTTATTTTAAATTACATGCACAGAAAATTCCAGAAGTTTTATTCCACTTTGACATTATAGAGTAATTTGTGTAGATACGTGACAAAAAAATCCCATATAAATGTATTTTAATTTAAGTTTGCAACATCACAAAATGTGACAAAATCCAAGGGGAGTGAATACTTTCTGAAGGCACTGTACTTGAGTGTAACCCCCTTGTTATCCGGGGTTACTAGAATCCTAGTAAGACCTAGTGGTAGGCAGGGAAGGCAGCTTGTGAAACTCCAGTTAAATGGGTTTCACACTGTCTCACTCTGTTCTGAGTCACAGCTGAGACTTGAGAGATGACATCACCATAGAACTGCCGCAGCTGCATAAGCCACATTGGAATCTGCAGCTCAGGGAGTGAGTTTAGAACTTTGGGAGTTTTCAGAGCAGTCTTCTGTTTACCTCCAAACAGAAAGGAAGTCTTGAGTTTGTCCTAAAGCAAACAGGAAGGAAGTCATCCTGTTTTACTTTTTAAGTGGTGGAGACCGCGTTTCAGGTCTCAGTGCCCCTTCCCTCGGGGGGGAAGAAAAGTTCTCTGTGGGTCCCAGGGGCAATCCCTTTTACCCACTATGGATGGAAGCTGCCTGGTTTTTGTCAGTCTGTTTTTGTATAACAGCAAAGAAAGTGTTACTTCACCTGTGGGGCACCTGCAACGAAAGGGTAAGTGTTTGGCTCCATTTTAAGGGGCAAACAAATTGTTTTCTTCAGTTGGGAAATGGATGTGGACTGCTATTTGAGAGGACTATGTTACTAGGACAAACAAATGGAGCAGTCAAAAAGTCTAAAGTTTTATTGGATTTCAAGTGATGCTATAGAGGGGGTGCTTCAGGTCATCCACCGTTCAATCTACATATTAAAGTTCTAAGTTTTCTGTTTGTCCAGAGAAATGGCCTGGTATTGGCTGTGGGAGCTGGAGGTGGGAAAACCCCCCATCTTTAGTAACCAGGTCCACCTCTACGGATTTCTTCTGTGATTTGCTACTTGCCTTATGCACTTGGCCAGTGATGAGGTGGGTACCCAGACGTGGGTCGCAACTTGAAAATCTCTCTAGGAGTCGCAGACTCTAAGTGGTGTGGGGAGCCACAGGATGGGAAATATACTCCTTGTTTGATGGGAGTTCGATTGGAAGTAAGAAAACAAATCTCTCTAGGAGTCGCAGACTCTAAGTGGTGTGGGGAGCCACAGTTTGGTAGTCTCCTTGTTTGATGGGAGTCTTTCCAAGTAAAGTTTGGGTTCATTCTTCAAGTGGACCATCAGTCAAGTGGCCGGCAGGGGAGCCGGGCCAGTCGGGCTGTGTATCCAAAGCGCATGCAAAGTCCAGGCTGAGTGCCCGGTGAGTCCAGAGCCAGACAATGTAAAAATGTGTTCATTCTCCAATGGACCGCCTTTAGTCTCTATCTGCATATACAGTGAACGTAGCCCCTTGGGGGACCATACAATGCTTTGTCATGTTTCATCTAGTTTTGAATAAAGCCACACTGAAAAATCTCAATCCTGGTTCTGGACATTACAGTTATTGCTTCCTGTAGTTGGATTTACTTGGGTGCCCCTGTGCAGAGTAGCCAAACCTAGGTCCCTTGTGCCGGGTAACCTCATCCTCCCCGAACCCAGGTCCCCACCAGGTATTGCTGCCAACGCCAACAGCATGCCACCTGTCGTTTTAGTAAAAGGGCAGGGGTGAGGGGTTACATGAGGATTTCTATCATGTCCACCCTGTCCCTCCTCTCCTTCAGAGTGTACATTTATTTTATTTTATTTTAATGGTATCGGAATTGCAACCCTTTGAGTCAGAGACTCATTTACAAAGGCTCCTCGTCATTGAACATTAAACGATATGGACAAGACAAAAAAACAATACAGAGAAACTAAAATACAGTGTAAAAGGAAATTCCTATACAGGGTGGTAGCTAAAGATATAATAATTCAGGCTGTACAGTGAATATACAATTCAGGAGAAAAAGAAAGAAATGCCTATACAGGGTGATAGCTAAGGTTATAATACTTATAAAATAACTGGTCAGCAATGTTTTCCATAGGCTGAACCAGTTATAATTTGCTGTTATAACTCACAGGTTATAGCGGCAATCACTTGCCACTTCAATCAAAAAAGAGCCACATCCTCTTCTTCCCTTGGGCGGGCTAAACCCATTAGCAAACATGGCGGCTCCTCATCCCGCTTACCGAGGAGCTGCCACAGACCAGCCATCACACCGGACGTCCTGTTTTCTTTTAAAACCTCTTGTTTTGTTTTAAAACCTCTTATCTGGTTGATCATGCTGTCCGCAACCCGCACAGCACAACATCTCCCGAGAAATGCCTCCGAAACAGAGCACCGTGCTGGAACAGCTCTGAAGCACTTAACAGAGGTAAGCGCCGTTGCAACAAGTGAAACTAAAATTAAACAAAGCACAAAGAAACGGTTGTAAAAAAAAAAAGATGCCTAACAAACAAAAATCTATTTTTCTAATAAAGATACTGTGCGTGTGTGTCTGTATGTGTGTGCGTGTGTGTGCGAGGGTGTGTGTGTCTGTGAATCACAGACAAGCAGCACCAATGTGGGAAAAAATTGCTGACCAGCAATTATAAATATTAAAAGATGGGAAAGTGTGTTTAAAATTTGAAATTAATGGTTGCCCTCGGTGCGGGATGCTTTAATAAACCCCTCGGGCTTAGCCCTCGGGGTTTATGTAGCATCCCACACCTCGAGCAACCATTAATTTATCATTAATCACACTTCCCCATCCATTATTGTATATTTTATAATGTGAAACTTGTGGTCAGAGCAGGAAGTAACATATATTAATGAAGCAATAACATGTAAGGGGAGGGTCCCCAGGGAGGTGTCTCTGCTACAGGCAGTTACAGCTACAGGAGTTAACCAGATGTAGCCGAAGAGAAGTTTTAAAGGTCCCAATCCTTTGTTGAGTGGAGATGGATGCTGGGAGGGCATTATACCAGGAAGGGACTCTGTAGTGAAAAGACCATTGGGCAAGGGAGGTGCTGACTCTGGGCACAAAAAGGGAGGGCTTGCCTGAACTTCGAATGGAGAGAGTTGGGTTGGGGGGAGACATGAATGATGGTTTCCAGACCAGAGGGTCAAGGCCAATAATGACTTTCTTGGCAAGGAGGCATGAATAGTATAGCAGCCTCTCAACGAAGTTAAGAACATTTCCCTAGGAGTAAAGAGTGCATGTGTGAGTTAGCCTATTGGACCCAGTAAATAGCTGGCAGGCCTTATTTAGTGAGAGTTTAATTTTATTGAGGGTGGTGTTGTCCACAGCACCATATATCATGATTTTGTAGTCCACGTACATGTTGAGCTGCTCAAGCCTCTCCTCATATGTCCTCCCCCAAGCCCCAGATCAATTTGGCTGCCCTCCTCTGGACCCTCTCCAGGAGTGCAATGTCCATTTTTAAGTGCGGTCTCCAAAACTGCACACAGTTCTTGAGGTGTGGCCTAACCAAGCACTTATACAGACGGAGGATCACTTCCCTCCTTCTGGAGGTAATCTCCCTAGTGAGGCATCCAGCATCCTATTAGCTTTTCCCACTGCCCCCTACAAGTCTGAAGAGTTGCTCATTTTGACATTCACCACCACCTCCAGGTCCCTCTCATAGACTGAGACTTGTAGCATTTCTCCCCCAGGGTATATACTTGGCTCGGGTTTCTGGCTCCCAGGTGTGGAACTCTGCTGCAGCATGCTGTAGTATTGGTTTTAATTCTGGGGAGCTTCACTGTAGATAGATAGATAGATAGATAGATAGATAGATAGACAGAACCTCAGAGATAAGTCATATGCCATTTATGTCAGTATGGAGACTTTTTTTGTTCAAATTGAGGGGCTGCTCTAAAACACATGGACAGCTATGGGGTATTCCAGCCGTAATACCTTAAATACAAATTAACAAATGGTAGACGAGTAATGACATGAAACAACAAAGTTAAAGGGGAACAATCGGTAGAAATGACTCCACACTCAAGTGTGTGGTTCATCCCAATATGCACTTTGTGAGCAAAAATGCTGTGGTTTACATACTGTTTACTGTATTATAGTATATTGTACCGAGGTGGTCATAACTACTGAAGGAGGATCTCTTTTCCCAGCTCCCTGAGTATCCAGGAGATGCCATCCTTCTGACCAAACATCCTGTCAGCATCAGATCCCGGCACAAAAGCTCATTATGGCTGCATAGCAACGCTATGCTGATGTATTGCCAACAAAGGGGAACAGAGAGGGTGGCTGAAAAATTTCACATTGTGCCTCCTCAGTGTGAAGTTTTGTCACATCATTTATATGCATGAGATCACTTCACTTCCCTTCTCGTGCTGTTTCTCTGTCTGCCTCTCCCTTTCAGACACTTTTTTGTTCCATTGGCTTTGTAGCTCTGCCTCCTGTGAACCCTAATTTCCTGGTTGTCCCCTTCTTCTCCCCCCCACTCCGTAAACTCTCCCAAACACCAACCCTTCATTTCAGTGGCCTTTGCTGTCCATTCACTGGTACAATCGCCCACAACAAAACTGTGCTTACTGGCAGCACTTCTTTCACTCTCCACCAAAATAGAGCCATACTCATCAGCAGCACTCCTGTCACTCCCCCAACAGAGCCTTGCTTATCTGCTGCACTCCTTACACTCCCCCCTCACAACAGAGTGATGCTCATTGGTGTCACTTCTTTCACTTCACTCCAACAGAGCCACACTTATCTGGAGCACGCCTTCCACTACCTCCTTGCAACAGAGCCACTCTCACTTGCAGCAATCTTTTCACTCCCTTTCCCCTCACAACAGAGTAACTGTGACAGCCGCAACAGAGTAACTGTGATGGCCACTGTTCCTGTTCATTTCTGCAGCGGTCATGTCTGACATTACTGCACAGAACACCCCCTCCCCATCAATAACACTGACTGCATTGGATCTTCATATCTCAGTATGACACCTTGGTTCTTTATTTTACTGTACAGAACCCCCAATCAATAACACTGACTGCACTGGATCTTCATACCTCAGTGTCACACCTTTGCTCCTTTCTGCTTGCTCTCCTCTTTCAACAACTTCTATCAATGCCAGCTCTGCATTTGCTGTGTGGCATTTTCCCTCCTTTCTGCTAGCTTTCCCTTTCAGCAATTACCAGCAGCACCTGTTCTTCATAACGCAGATGCTGAGTAATGCACTTACTCCTTCCTGTTAGCATCCCTTCAGCAAATACTGGCAGCGCTGGTTCTTTATGCTGCTGAGATGATTCTCCTCCGGCACCTCTCCCTGGTTTGTATGAGCCCTACCTTTCTGCAGTATGCTGCTGTGTTTCAAAAATCACTTTAGGGAGACTTTAAGGGAGAGGACATTCTATAATGGCTACTTGGTGGTGGTGAATGAAGGAGATGGGTAGTGCAGCATCAGCAGATCTATCCTGCCTGCAACTGGCTTGCACCATTAGGGATCCCCTTTTCATCACTCCGGCATGTAGTTCATGCTTACAGTAACCAAGTGAGTCTGTAGCATTTCAGGCAATGTGTTGGAGCTGAGGAGAAGCATGGAAATGGTGAAGGTAAGAACAGTACCTCTAACATTTTTTTTCCAGCAGTTGGCTTGTGCTTGTGGGCAGTTGCATTGACCTGTTGTTAGTTTGCTGAGGAAGGGCTGCTGGTCTATTATTACCTGTCTTTCCCTTTCTTGTGCTGTCTTTGTGATATCAGAGGGGGGGTCATCAAGGAACCATTGGGTTGCCCATTGTTATCAGTTGTTCCCCCAAGTCTGGTGGCAGGCTCGTGGCACTGAAATAAATGCAGCAGTTAACTCTGGTACATTTATTTCAGTGTGGTCCAATAGCTAGTGTAGCAGGGCTGTGGGCAAGGTGTCAAGGGGTGGACCACCTTTCTTTTTTCAATTTAATTTCTTTATTGATTTTAAATTATAGACATAGTCATATTCATAACAGGTATGATACATAGATGCAACCATCCACTTAGCTTATATTATGGAAAGCCGATGAAAAAGAGAAAGGAAGCCCCTCCCCCCATCCCATTCTCCCTCCCTCCCGAATGTGGACCACCTTTCACTTCTTGACACCCAGTTCCATTAAATATTTTTGAGTAATGCAGGAAGAAATATAAACAACTATATTACATAGATTACACAGAAATTTGACGGCAAAGAAGGACCACACTGCCCATCTAGTCTGCCCTTACATCCTTGCCTGCTTCCCCCAGTTTTATACTTCCACCCCTTTTCCCAACCCCTTATGTCTGTCCTATGCTCTCTTGAATCCCTCCATTGATTTGGCTCTCACTACCTCTTCTGGTAGTCTGTTCCAGGCCTTCACTGCCCTCTCAATGAAGAACTGCTTTCTGACAGTACCTCTGTATTTCCCACCTTCTAATTTGAGGCTATCCCCTCTTGTGTTCACTCCCTTCTTCATTTTGAAAAAGCTTCCTTCCTTCACCCTATCTATTCCCTTCAAGTACTTAAAAGTCTCCATCATGCCCCCCTCTCCCTCCTAGTCTCAAGTGGGTACAGATTCAGCTTCCTCAATATTTGCTCATGTGGTATATCCCACATCCCATGTACCACCTTGGTCGCTCTTCTCTGAGCCCTCTCAACATCTCAATATCCCTGCATAAGTGCGGTCTCCAGAACTACACCCCATACTCCAGGTGCGGCCTCACCACAGTTCTGTGCAGTGGCATTAGCACTTCCCTCCTTCTGCTAGTAAAGCCCCTTGCAATGCAGGCCAGCATATCATTCACATTATCAACCGCCTTGCTATACTGGTTCCCCACAGTAAGATTCCTTGATACCAAACTCCCCAGGTCCCTTTCCTGTTCCTTTTCCTTGATTCTTCCTCCCAAGGAAGTAACTTGCCTTCATGTTTCTCTACCCCAGGTGCATCACCCCACACTTCTTTGCATTAAATTTTAGTTGCCAGGTTTCTGATCACTTCTCTATCTTCTCCAGGTCCCACCTCATGGCCTCCACTCCTCCTTGTGAATCCTCCCTATTGCAGACCATTGTATCGTTCATGAGTAGTCACACCCAACCCTCCAAACCTTCCTCCAGTTCACTAATATAGATGTTAGTGAGTAGTGGTCCCAGCACTGACCCCTGCAGCACCCCACTGATCACTGCCTGTTACCTGGAATGTGTCTCATTTACCACCACTGTTTGACACCTTCCCTTCAGCCAGTTCTCCACCCACCTAGTGATTTTTTGGTCCACATCCAGGCTGTCCAGCTTATACACCAGTCTTTTACATGGAATGGTGTTGAAGGCCTTACTGAAATCCAGATAGGCCATGTCAGCTGCTCCTCCCTGGTCCACTATCTGCATCACCCAATTGAAAAACTCTATCAGGTTAGTCTGACAGGACTTTCCCTTAGTGAAGCCATGCTGCCTTTCATCCTTCAAACCATTGGCCACCAGGTATTCCACCTGCCTTATCTTTAGTAATGTTTCCATTACCTTCCTCGCCACTGAGGTGAGATTAACAGGGCAGTAGTTTTTGACCTTGTCTTTTCTACTTCCCTTGTGTAGTGCAACCACCTCCACCCTCCTCTGGTCCCCTGGCACTATGCTTGTGTCCAAAGACAAGTTAAACAATCTTGCCAGGTGTGGTACCAGCTCCTCCCTCAACTCCATGAGTACCCTTGGGTGTAGGCCGTCGGGCCCCTTTGTTTTATTTATCCTAAGTCTACCCAGTTCTTCACTTACTCTATCAGCTGTGAATTATATAGAATTCATTTGCCTGTGGTTTTCTCCTTTCCCTTCCTGCACAGGCCTTCTGCCCTTGCACTCCTGCGTGAAGATTGAACAGAAGTAGTTGTTTAATGTCTCTGTTTTTTCAAAATCTCCCTCCAGCATTGTTCTGCACCCCCCTTAACCTCCCAATTCCCTGCTGTGCCTTCCTTCTTTCTCCTACATACCTAAGAAAAAGTGTTATCCCCCTCCTGGCCTGTTTTTGCTATCCTCTCCTCTGTGACCTCTTTAGCCCTCCTTATCTTTCGCCTGCCCCCTTCCTATTTTCCCTATAGGCCTCCCTATCCTCAGTCTTTTCTGTCGTCCTCTACCTCCCGAAGGCCCTGGCTTTCTCCCTGACCACCTCTGCCACCTCTCTAGTAAACCAAAGAGGTCTCCTCTTTCTTCCGTTCTTCCTAACTCTCCTGATGCATGTGTCCATGGCTTTCGGCACTCCTCCCTTATTGGCTGCCCATAATTCCTCCACATCCTTTATATTCCCCGACCTTGACATTTCTTCACCAAATACACTCCTCATCCTGTTAATGTCTGCTTTCCTAAAGTCCAATACCCTGGTTCTTGTCTTGTTCCTTTCCCTGCCCATTCTCACCCTGAACCTGACAGCTCTGTGGTCACTTGTTCCTAATTCTTCCCCTACCTCCACCTCTTCAACACTGTCTCCGTTTATAAGGACTGCATCTAATAGGTTTTCACCCATAGTGAGCTCCTTGACCCGTTGTTGTAGAAATACTGTATGCCCTGTAGTGTCTCTAAGATGCCCCTGCTCCTAGTTGATACTGCTGTTGGGACCTCCCAATCAATGTCAGGGAGGTTTAGGTCCCCTACCAGCAGAATTTCCCCTTTCTGTGCCATTTTCGCTACTGATTTTAAAACGTGTTTATTCCCTTCTTCCCCCTGTGTAGGAGGTCTGTAAACTACCCTGAATTTCAAATGCTC
Source organism: Neoceratodus forsteri (assembly GCA_016271365.2). NCBI lineage: Eukaryota > Metazoa > Chordata > Ceratodontiformes > Ceratodontidae > Neoceratodus > Neoceratodus forsteri. Next base: position 1,000,275,515 of record CM028133.1, read on the forward strand.
CCCATTTCTCTTGTTTAAGGTAACCCACATTATCTCTATTTCCCCTTCCTCTTCCTGCCCCTCCATGGCCCCAATTTCTTCCTTGACGTATAATGCTGCCCCTCCTCCCCTTTTACCCGCCCTGTCTTTCCTAAACAATCAGTACCCAGGAATCACTGTCTCCCAGGCATGATGCTCATTCCACCAAAACTCACGCACTGCTACTATGTAGAGACCCTTGCCCACCATAGTGGTCTCTAGTTCCCCCAGTTTATTTCCCAGGCTCCTGGCATTTGCTACTAAACCTCTCCACCATGGCACCTCATCTTCCCTATTCTCCTTGTCTAACCCCTCCCTGCTGCTACCTGTTCCCTTTACCCTCTCAGTTGTTTAACCCATAAGGGTGGCCCTGTCTGTAACCCCCCCAGTTTAGTTTAAATTGATCTTCCCTACTATGAAGTCCTCCAGTTTATTCTTTAGTACAGTTGCCCCTGCAGAACTCATGTGCAGCCTGTCAGGGGCATACAGCCCCTCCTCTTTCCACATAGATCACCAGTCACCTATCCAACCAAACCTCTTCTGCGTACACCATCCTTGCAGCCATCTATTGAATTCCACTATTTTATCCTTCCTGGGTGTGCTTGCTCTTGGTACAGGAAATGCTTCCGAGAAGGAAATGGAAGGAAAATAAAAAACTTGTTACTACAGATTCTAGCAACCTCCATGAACTTTGCCTGTACCTCCATCAAACTGTTTCCTTCCAGGTCACTGGTACCCAGGTGAAACCAAAGATGCTTCCTCTCATCTTCATGCTTGTCCCCAAGAAGGAATATGGTACTTCACCTTGAGCGTTGTCATTCCTGGTATACCCTGTATCCATACTGCACTGTTTTTTACTCCCTTTCCCCCATCTGATTCCCTTGATTATCGAGTTCTGTAAGAGTGCTACCTTTATGCTCTCTTCTTCCTGCGTGCCCTTTTGGTATTCAAGTGTATGTCCTAGGACTCAACCCCCCTTGGCCTCCTTGTTTCCAGGGTACAAATTGTCCTGATTCTTGCCCTCACTCAGCATGGTTTCCCCACCTCCTCCCCGCTTGGAACTTCCCCTCAGCCCCCTTCCTCCTATTCACTCTCTGCCCTTGTGCTGCATCTTCCTCATCCCCAGTGGGTCACATCCTCTGTCTGTATCACCTTTGGACCATTCACTACCCCTCCATCAACTCTACATTGGCTCTTACCCCACCTGCTCCTGATGTACCCAGTATTTCTGAATGTTTTGAGTACTGTGTCCCTCTTGAGGGAATTCTCCACCTTACCACAGTTAACAGCAACCATTTAAAGAACAAATGTACGAGCCTTCTCTTTCTCAAAGAAGGGAGAAAGTGGCTTTTGGTAGGCTGCCTAGGAAGTAGCCTGTGACCTCTGTTCTAGGAGAGTATGAATTTCCTGATGCCCAACAAACATTGTAGCAGAGGCCACAGTCTTTGAAACTACATTTTAAAAAGTTGTCTCCCTTCTGCACTTCAGTGATAGCTCTAAAGGCCAAAAAAATAGGTTCCCATGCCTAGCCCTTTCCCATCGGGGACTTAACTGAACCCCAACTCTTATCAGGTTTCAAGTCTAAGTTTATTGTTCATCAAGAATGACATATATTAAAACTAAATACAAAGCAATATTTCATGGACATATAAATAAACATATGCTATAAAATGTAAGTAATTCACAATACAAAATTTAAAACTTATGTTCAGAATAAAGGGCAAGACCGTACTAATCTGTATTTTTTGAGATACAGTTTACTACATAGATACATAGATACATAGACAGTGTCGGCAGATAAGGGCCTATGGCCCACCCAGTCTACTATGCTAGATGTTGACTGCATTCTAACCAAAGGACACATAGGTATTTTCCAGGTGTATATTAGAAATTATGAAATGGTGCCCGCAAATGGAGGAAGCTGATTGGTCGAGAGGTCTTTGAAGTCATGAAGATATCAGGCTACATCATCATGGTTTCAAAAAACCTCTGGCTACCAGCCTTCTCACTGAGCCATGTCATCAAACTCCTCCTACCGAAATGCTCACCACATTGCCTGCCCGTGGATTTTCACATGACGTAACAATGGTAAACTCGCGGTTTAGACAGGAGCAAGTAAGTGACTCCTCCAAAGTCTAACAAAATGTCCAGTTTTTTCAAAACTATCTGTTGTTTAAACTCGAGTTCAGTGTGTTACAGTGCCCGGCCAACATGTTTCTCAGATGCTGAAGCATATGCTTATTTCAAAACAGCAGCACATGATTCACTTACTGAACTCATCCTAAGTTGTTGCTTCCAAATCTTGTGTTACCGATCCCATCGGCTTAATTTTTGTTCGGTTTACTGAACCTGACCGCTTCTGACTCCATCGCTTAGTACTGCAATTATGGGGGAGAAGGGGACCATAGACAACAGATAGAGACAGCACATACTGTGGCAGAGTAGCAGCTTTACAGACTGACAGAGGTCAATCATCATGTAGCAGCAGCAGCATCACCTGCTGGGGAAAGCAGAAACTGGAGTTTTTAATTAAAATATATACTTCCACATCACAAATATAATAAAAAAAAAGTATTTTAACATGGTTTTATTTTTAAATAAATGAACTGAAACTTTTAAGTCAGTTCAAAATAGCAATAAGTCACTCCAGGTTGTGGTATATCATGGGATATTTCACTTTTCTGGTATTTTGATGCACTCGGCCTGCGGCCTCATGCCCAACCACCTGCGGCGTGATAATATCACATGATATACCATACCTTGTCTTGCCTTATTGCTTAATTGTAAGACAGGCACACATTCTAATATTTTTTTTATGTAAAGTGAAAGAATGGCTCCATAATTTTAGATTTGAAGCTCAAGTCAACCAAATCATATATCAAATTTCCACACTATTTTATATTTTTCTAATAATCCTTATTTTTTATGAATTTTTATGTTGTTTACATTATTTCAATCAATTTTATGTCTCTGAACATGTTTTTTTCTTATCCTCTCTTATCCTCCCTACCTCAATTAAATAAAGTGCAAGCTTATTAATAATATATTTGTTCTCTGAATGAAATAATAAATCCAATAGGAATCTAGATTTAATAACTATTGATCCAATAAACTCACTTAAGTATTTGTCTCTGGGTTTCCCATACCATGGGCATCTCATGAGGACATGTTTTAGATCCTCAGCCTCTCAAAGAGGGCAATATAAATTTATTGAAACATTTCTGTCCTTCTTATACCTAGCTTCAGTTACAGTGTATTACTTGGAAAAACTTTGAACCTAAATTGTGTCAGTATGTTTCTATACTGGGGGATCTGGACTGCACTCAAACAGTATTTTAACATGTGTCCTTTTATATGATTAACCAACCAGGCACAGGTCACTGGTAAGGCCGCATCTAGAGTATGGAATTCAGTACTGGTGCCCACACCTCAGAAAGAACAGTAACCTGCTGGAGAAGGTACAGATGAGGGCTACAAAGATGATAGCTGGTCATAAGGGCAAGGCATATGAGGAGTGGTTGAGAACACTGAACATGTACTGCCTGGAAGACAGGTGAGAGAGAGGGGACATGATTGGAACATTCAAGTACTTGAAAGGGATAAATAATGTTGATAAGGAGAGTCTCTTTAAGCTGAGTGGCAGCCATATCACGAGGGGGCACAGTCTTAAGCTGGAGGGTAGGGGGTTTAAGAGGGAGGTCAGGAAGCACTTCTTCACAGAGAGGGCGGTGGGCACTTAGAATGCACTGCCGGAAGAGGTCATCTCATTGAAGACAGTAGGCATTAAGAGAGGCTGGGATAGGCATGGGGGAAGGTAAGAATCAAGGGTAGGGAGGACGGGAGGGAGGGCAGGGACATTAGCTCAAGCTGTGGACCCTGCAGTATGAGCAGACTTAATAGACCAAATGGCCTTTTTCTGCTGGCTCCTTCATATGTTCGTATGTAACCATCTAGAGACTAAGAGCTGGATTCACAAAGCTTTCTGAAGGTGCAAAACCTTTCCTAAGTCCTCAAAACTGCTGTAGTTATGGAAACAAAGGGGAATTTGCACTGAATGCTATTCATAAAATGTTCTGCAGCTGCAGAAAACAACAGTAAAGACTGTGGAAAAAAGTGTAGCTGTGGAAGTCCCTGAGGGAAAAAAGGCGTGAGATAAGTATGGCACAGCCCCTGAAAAGCTATTCACAACTAGTTTTTTTCCGCAGCTGCGGAAAAAATATTACACACAGTAGAATGAGGTGTAACTCTCCCTCAGCAAACTGCAGTAGTGCCCCAGCAATTGGAATCAATTAAGGTGGAGGTGAGGCACAGGTAATAGCATCCCAGATAGTATAACAGTGGCTGCTGTAACAGCAATGAAAGCACACATTGCCTTGACATGGCAACAGGCATCAACTTCCAGACACAGTGCAGCCCATGATGGAGCAACACAGGCAGTAGGGCATGGCCAGCCTGCAGTGAGTGCTTACCCTGCAGGCAACAGGAACACCCCAGGGAGGGAGGACCAGCAGTGACAGTTGGCCACTGTGGTGCCATGGTACTGCTGGTACCTGTGGTGCTGCAGTGGTCCCAGTTGAGGGACTGGTTGCTGGTCTCATTGTGGGTGCTTTCAGCTTCATTCTATGGCAGCCCTATTAAAGTCTGCTGTTCCAGCAAATTAAGTTCACTGTTGCTGTGCCTCCTACGCTATTTCTGCAGCTGCGGATTCGCAGTTGTGGATTTTCAGCACATGCGCAGTTTCCGCAGCTGCTGAATTTCCGCAGCTACAAGGATTTTACGAAATTCTGCACCTGCTCAAAATTTCTTCATGAATATCATGCAACTGCATTTCTGCAGTGCTGCAGGCCTTTTTGCTGCAGCTGTGGGATTCTTGGCTTTCTTTGTGAATCCCGCCCTAAGTTTTTTAATAATACTTAAATCAGCTTCCCAGTTGCTTGGCTGTTTTACATACTGAAGCAGCTATTTCTGTTTTTCTAGGAGCTGCTAAGTGGTTGTTTCTAAGTGGGAGTGGCTGAAATCTCACTTGGTGACTGATTGCTGCTGAGTGACCTTAAATAGCTGTGTGTTTTCAGATTATAGATCGAGGGAGTGATCCCGACCAATCGGAGCACTCTTTCCTCTGCGCGTGAGGCACTCTTATTCTGTGAAGAGCATCTCACGCAAAGATGCCCTAGAAATGGGCATGTTCTGGGAAGTTTTTTTAAAAAAAACATATTATTGCTCGCTCTCGATCAATAATATATTAATACATCCCCCATCGCCACTCGTTGCTGAAAATGAGCGGTTTCACTTGCCTCCAGCTTGAGCCAAAACACCTCAACTTCACTTCTCTGTTCTCACTCCAGCTGAAGGCATGTGAAACCACCCATTTTCAGTAATGAGTGGCTCCAAGGGCTTTATTAACTTATAACTTCAGCCAGTTGATTCAGAAGCTTGACTGTTTCACATAGCAGCTATTTCTGTTTTTCTAGGAGCTGCTAAGTGGTTATTTCTAAGTGAGAGTGGTCAAAACCTCACATGGTGACTGATTGCAGGTGGGTGACCTTAAATAGCATTTTTCAGTGCTGCCTGAGGATCTTGAGGGCTGCACAAAAAAGTTAGGGAATTTTTTTTTGTACCTTTTCACCTGCCTTGGCTACTCTCACCTTATAGCTGCCGGCCCACACAAGCACTTCCTGCCTAGGAAAAGGAAGAGACGGGGAAAGCACAATCATATAGGATATAAAAAAACCGCATTTTTCTTACTCTTTTTCTTTATCTTTCATCTTTGCCAAACTCCTGTCATAAACTGCTGGTGGTGCACTGCATCCATTCAGAGTGCATGCATACAGGCAATAAGGCACTATTCAACATGCTGGACAATAGGAGAATTAAAGACCCAACTCTGGGAGGCCTGAGATCAAATTGCACATCTCTACAGCTTGCTTGGCAGCCATAAACCCTCTCACCTCTGTACACAACACCATCTCCAATAGGGGAGCATCTCCCGTGGGCTAACCAACCCTGGTCCAGGAGAATGGCAGTTGGAAAGGAAGGCCAGAGGAAAGTCTGAAAGGTTCCAGCACCAGCAGCAGCCTGCAAATCAGGAGACATCAATCCAAAGAGCAAACAGATTCACCATCTCACTGAGGAGAAGGCTAAGGGGTACAATGCTAATTCTAAACACCACCAACCAGGTCACGCAACAAAAATATGCAAAGTTGGCATGTCAAAGAAAACAAACAGGAACCAAAACAGGATAATTCTGCCTGTATGTGATTCTATGATCTGAGAAGTGGAATCACATATAAATCAGGGACCTGAGACTGAGGTGGTAGTCAAATGCCTACCCAAGGCCTTTGCGAAAAGAGACATTGACCGCATTAACAAATTAATACAATAGGAGGGTAAATGTGCAGGTGTTTTCATCCATATAAGAACTAATGATCTGGTGGCTGAGACTGTTGAGGACACCAAAAAGCACATATCTCAATTAGGAGATGCATTAACCACTCACTCACCAATCATTGCTTTCTCAGAGGTCCTCCTGGTGTGAGAAAGAGAAGGCAGTGTGCAAAGGATCTGCATGGAGTAAATAGAGGAGCTAAACACTTGGCTCCAGAGCTGGTGCCAAGAAAGGGGGTACCTCTTCATAGAGAACTGGTGGGACTTCTGGGGCAGAGGTCTCTTGAAATACGATGGTCTACACCTAACTAGGGAAGATATGAGAGCACAAGGACAGAAGCTGGATGTCGCCATTGACCATTTAAACTAGGTACTGGGGAGAGGAAGACAGTACCATAGGGAACTGCTACCTCTTTCCCCAAACCCCACCAAATCTGGAATAAATATGTAAAATAGAAAGCACCTATTGTTGCACCTGGGTTATGCCAGCTATCATCCCACATACACCTTACACTGTATTCCTGGTCTATTATACTGTGATACTGCTATTTTGCTCTAACATGTAGATTTAGGCACCCATTGTATAAGCATGAGTGCCAGGAATGTGCTGTGTTGCTAATATATGCTAATGTTTACATCTTTATAGGATTATATCATGCATGATTCATTATAACTCACTATAATGCATTTACCTAGATTATGTTTGTCTTTTACATTTATTCTATCTAATCACTGATAAGATGACTCTTATGGATCATCAGTGATTACTGTATGCACTTATATACTTATATTCTCATATGGCCATATGTAATGTGTGTCTTGCATTTAGGCTAGTAAACCACATGTAGTTGTGGCCAGTTGGCATTTCTTCATGTCTAAGCAATCTGACAGAGACACATCCTTTGTCTCACATTAAACTCATTAGTTATTTTGTCTCCTAAGTCATTATCCAGTAGAGAATGTCTTGTGCACACCTTGTTTATAATGTAGAACCAACACACTATGTTCTTTATATCTGTTGCCATGATGTTATCTATGGCCTTCAGTTAGTAGAGAGTAAGAAGGAGGCTTTAGCTGGTGTCTGTGTGTGCAAGTGGATCTGAAATATTTTCTTAGGTGGTATTTCTGTGTGTTTGTAATTGTATTTGAGGGCTGGTCTTAACTGCCATTTATTGTGCTTTTACATTTAGTTTGGGCAGGATTAAGGGATTCTAGCAGACAATTTGGTGTGTGTGTGTTTAAAAGTTGCTGTTTGGCTTGTGAGTGCAGGCATCATATTACAGGGATTAGTGCAGTTTGAATGTGATGTGTAACTGTCATCTCCATTAGTCTTCAGTTAGTGGAGAGGGAGAAGGAGGTTTTAGCTGGTGGTTGTGTGTGTAAGTGGATCTGAAATATTTTCTTAGCTGGTATTTCTGTATGTTCATAATTGTATTTGAGGGCTGGTCTTAACTGCCATTTATTGTATTTTTACATTTAGTTTGGGCAGGATTAATGGATTCTAGCACAAATGTTGGTGATTGTGTGAGGTGTCACTGCCAGAGGACTCCTTGGCTGATTGTGTTTTGACACAACCTGTGTTGTACTCCCCCCACCCCACAACCCATCTGCCCAAGGGCTCACCCTACATTTATTGGGTGGGTCCCATAAGGCCTTGCAACATCCTACATCCATACAGGAAGAAGGTAAGAGAAGACGCATAACAAAACACAACAGAAACAAAATATAAATTTGGGGGATATCAAATAGCCATCTTAAGTAAGCAGTTGATTGAGGAGGGAATCAGACATGATGCGAGTGGTGCAGTTCAGTGATTGTTGAGCGGTGGTCTTCAGGGAGACATTCTGAAGGCTGCAATGCTGTCCTATCTGCAAGCACCTCTCTGGGCTGAGGAAGGAGGTTGCCCGTCTCCGAGCAGAGTTGGCCAAGCTGAAGGCAGCATCCACCCCCACCCAGAGACCACCGGGTCCATGACCTCTACCTCAAAGGATGCCACAGATGAGGAGAAATTGGACTACAGTAGGATCAAGGAGGATGATGGAGGGGGGTCGAAGGTACATCCCCCAACTTGTCCCACTTACTAACTCCTACACTGTTTTGGAGGAAAAGGAAAGCCCCACTCAGGAACCAGAGGCTGTATCCAGGGAGGATGGGAGGGTCTTCCAGCATGGAGCACTAGGAAAGGGAAGCAGGGAAACCCGGAGGATGGGGGGAAGCTTCTCCTAGTGGGGGACTCTATTGTCCGGGGAGTGGAGTTAGGGTCACCTAGCAGGAGAGAGAGGAAGGTCAAGTGCTTCACAGGAAGCACTGCATAAAAGGATGGGAAGCAGATCCATAGAATCACTATGGCAATTGCAAGGAGAGAGCAGCTGGATGTCATTGTCCACCTGGGGACCAATGACCTGGCCAGGAGAAGGGTGGAGTTAGCCAGAGTCCAGGATGATTTTAGGAAGCTCAGGGGAAATCTGAAACAGATAGCATGCTCTGTCTCATCCTCAGAGGTGCTATCTGTCCAGGATACAGGGGAAGCTAGGGCTCTCCACATCTGTACCTTCAACTCCTGGTTGAAGGATTGGTGTGGAAGGGAGGGTTTTGGCTTCATGGGGGACTGGGGCATGACCTGGGCAGATGCAAGCTTATATAAGGACAATGGCCTGCATCTGTCCGACAAGGGGATCTTGGTCCTTTGTGAGAAGTTTAAATGCTTCGGCTCTGAGCATTTAAACTGGCCAAGGGGGGAGAGCCAGAAGGCTTAGGAACACCCCCATGAGAACATGCAGAAACATAAGTTGACTATGGGAACAGCAAAAATAGGCAGGGAGGGGCAGGCAGGTGAAGAATGTATAATGAGTACTATAAGGGAAGCAGGAGGACATAGGAAAAGAAACTGGGGTGGGGGAAGATGCTGGATAGGCAGAGGGAGGGCAGACTGTAAAACATGGAAGGTCATGCTAACAAATGCCTGTAGTCTGGTAAATAAGGTTCCAGACATGGAGGCCTTGTTGGCAGATGAAGACCTTGGCATAGCAGGAATAACAGAGACATAGTACTCTGCAGATCATGGCTGGGAAGTCAATGTACCAGGCTATACATTGTTCAGGAGGATCAGGAAGGGTTCAAAGGGTGGTGGAGTGGCCCTGTACATCAGAGATGGTATAAAGGCTACAGAAGTTCAGGTAAGACAGGGGAGGGCAAGATAATGTGGGTCATCCTGGAGCCAGAGAATGGAACAGCGCTATGCACTGGGGCACTCTACAGACCTCCTGCACAGTGGGAGGAAGAGAACAGGGAACTAGTGGAGAACATACATGACATGGCAACTAAAGGTGAAATCATGCTACTGGGGGGATTTCAATATTCCGGACATGGATTGGGCCACCCAGATGGCTGTTTCAGCCAGAAGCACAGCCATCATAGAATCCCTGCAGGTGTTTGGATTCAGGCAGCTGGTGCATAAGACAACCAGGGACAAGTCAGTCATCGACCTGGTATGGACCAATGGGTACAGAGTCAAAGAAATACAGGTGGAAGGGCAGCTGGGGTCCAGTGACCACTGCATGGTGTGGTTCAGCATGGAGACATGGACTCAGTCAAGCCATACAAGGGCAAGAGTATTAGATTTCAGGAGGGCAGATTTCACTGAAATGGGTAGATGTATACAAGCAGTCCTTGGGAAGGGAGAGATAGTAGAGGGGGATGGAAAAGCAATGGAAGAAACTGAAAGGAGCCATAGTGCATATAACAAACCAGTGTGTTAGGATAGTGACCAAAGGGAAAAGAAGGAGGAAACCACTATGGTTCTCCAATGAGGTAAGGGACAAAGTCAGGGCTAAAAAGCTGAGTTTCAGGAAATATATGAGGAGCCAAAGCGAGGAAGACAGGGAGGTGTACTTTGAATGTCTAAGGGAAGCAGGGAAGGCTATTAGGAGGGGGAAGGTACTGACAGAAGAGAGCTTAGCACAGTCTGTAAACAAAGGGGATAAGATGTTTTGTAGGTACATTAGTGAAAGAAGAAAAATCAAGGGGGGGATTGTGAGACTCAAGGGGGAGGAGGGAGAGTGTAAGTAGGGGGATCTGGACAAGGCCGAAATACTGAACATATACTTCTACTCAGTATTCACCAAGGAGGGGGCAGATCAAGGATCAGTTGGGGTGCAGAAGCGATGGGTAGGGAGAAGTGAACACCAGTCCATTTACAGTGGAGAGAGTTATGGAAGAACTCAACAAAGCTGAAGGTGGATAAGGCCATGGGGCCAGACGGCATCCACAGGAGGACATTAAAGGAGCTGTGAAAGGAACTAGCAGTGCCTCTCGCAGCCCTGTTCACAGAATCTCTCAACACAGGTGTTGTTCCCGAGGACTGGAGGAGGGCACATGTAGTTCCACTGCACAAGAGTGGCAGTAGGGAGGAGACTGGGAACTACAGGCCAGTCAGCCTCACATCAGTGGTTGGAAAGATCATAATGGAAACCCTTCTAAAGAACAGGATTATATCCTTTCTCAAAAAAACCAGCAAATTAGACGCAAAACAGCATGACTTTACCATAGATGGATCATGCCACACTAATCTAATAGACTTTTTCAACTGGGTAACCAAAATAGTGGATTGGAGCAATGTAGTAGCCTTGGTATACAAGGACTTCAGCAAAGCCTTCAACTTGGTCCCACATAAAAGGCTACTAAATAAGTTAGACAGCATGGGGGTAGGGCAACAAGTGGTGAACTGGATATGGAGCTGGCTTAGTGGAAGGACCCAGATGGTACTAGTAAATGGCTTCCTAGAAGAAGAAAGGTGGGTAGATAATGGAGTGCCACAGGGGTCGGTGCTAGGTCCAGTACTCTTTAATATTTTTATTCATGACAAATCTGAAGACCTGGAAGGTAAAGTGAGTTTGATTGCAGACAATACAAAAATGAGCAGCAGGGTAGACAGTCCAGTAGGAGTGGGGAAGATGAAGGCTGGCCTAAGGACTCTGGAACTATGGTCAGAAACATGGCAACTAAACTTCAGTGCAAAAAAAAAATGCAAGATCATGCACCATGGAAGAGGAAACCTAGTAGAAGAATATTGCCTAGGAGGAGTAAAACTAGAATCCACTAAGCAGGAAAGATATCTATGAATAATTATAATGGATGACCTGAAAATGTCCAAGCATTCTGAAAAAGAAGCACTAAGAGCAAATGGCCTACTGGGCTACATTGAAAAGGGAGTTACCAGTAGAAAAAGAAAGGTTATCCTGACACTCTACAATCACTAGTGAGGCCAGACCTGGAGTACAGCATCCAGTTCTGGAAGCTGCACTTTAAAAAAGATATGCACAGACTGGAAACAGTGCAAAGAAGAGCAACACAATTTATACATGGAATGCACAGCAAAACATATGACAAACAGCTGCGGGACCTAAACATGTATTTTCTGGAGCAGTGAAGGGAGACAGGAGACATAATAGAGACCTTCAAGTTCCTAAATGGAATAAACAAAGTACAGGTTCAGGACCTGATTCAGATAAAGAATCACACCAGAACCAGGGGGCATGGTACGAGGCTGGAAATTCAGGGGCAACACATGCAATTTGTTCTTTACAGAGAAGTTGGTAGATGCATGGAACAGCCTTCCATGGGGAGTGGTGGAGGCAAAAATGGTGAGAACTTTCAAAAAATGCTTGGGATTGGTACAAGGGCACCATAACACTGAATAGTAGTAAAGGGAGGGGGGTAGGAACAAGGCCAGACTAGATGGGCCATATAGTTCCCGTCTGCCATCACTTTCAATGTTGTTATGTTTCCCTTGCTTTATTCTGTATTCTTTTTGTTACACATCTTACATATGTTGGATTTAACTGTATCTTTTGATCATTTCAATACTTTAGATAACATAAGCCGTTATCTTCAAGCAGTTTATAAACTGTATTGAAGCATCCATCCTGCTTATAGAGAAGTAATTTCCCCTCATGCATTTAGCCATTATGGAGTTATTTTTGTTTACAAGCATCACCTAATAATTAATTATTTGTTCCTGAAATAAGTATTTAATGATAATTTGACTGAATTGGGGTCTGACTAATGCACTCGGAGAACTAGACAGGATTCTTAAGACTTGTTTATAGGATTGATTAATAATTATATGAATTGTATTTGTGTTATCAGTACCCCATACTTCAACCAAAAAGATTGCAATTGAAGGTTTGAGTCCGTTCTAATCAACAAGAGGAAACAGGTTGTGATGGGGAATTTCTCCTTCACCCCTTTCCCCCTAGCTTGCAGAGTACCTCAGGGGTTGGTATTAGCCCCAATGTTGTTCACAGTGAATATGCTACACCTGGGAGGGATCATTAGGAAGTATGGCTTGGATTTTCTTTGCCATGCCGATAATACCCAGCTATACCTATCCTTTGCCCCAGGAACATCCAGCTCGGCAGATGTGCTAAACAGCTGCCTTGCTGAGATCAACGGTTGGATGGCCTCCAGCTGGTTGTGACTGAACCCCAAAAAGACAGAGGTATTGGTGGTGGAGTTGAACAGAGTGCATGATAGGATGGCCTCTGGATCAGAGACGGGATTTGTTCTGGGATCTGCTCCATTGAAGGCCTCCTCTAGGGTGTGAAATCTCTGTGTTATTCTGAATAGGAATTTGACGATGGAGGCGTAAATATCTTCCACTGTCTGCTCCTGTTTTTTCCATCTCAGAAATGTCACCAGGTTCTGCCTCTGGATCTTCCTACCTTGATACATGCCTTAGTTACATCAAGGCTTGACTACTGTAATGTGCTGTACCACGGGGTCATGGGAGGCTCTCTCCGCAGACTGGCTGCTGGTCAGGTGGAGGATCCTCTTTAAGTTGGGTCTTCTCACCTATAAGGCCCTACACAGTCAGAGCCCTGGTTACCTGTTAGATCTTCTTGCACCTGCTCTCTCTCTCGATTCTCCCCCTCTATTCCTCCTTTGGGGGCCCCCTGGTGAGTCCCAGGATGAGGTTGAAATCAGCTGGCTACAGGGTGTTTAGTGTCACTGCCCCCTCCTGTGGAATTTGCTACCACTAGGGATTAAGGGGGCCCCTACATTGGAGTTAATCAAGGCCTGCCTTAAGGCCCTCCTAATCACCCAGGCCTTTCTGGACTAAGCTGTCCATTTATAGTTCGGATTACAGCTATTGGCAATTTGTTGTTTAGTTTATTTGTTTGGGGAATGTTCCTATGTGAGTTAATTATTCATATGGTCATATTTTTTCTTTTGTTTCATTGAGTTTGTTTTTTTAATATGTGTTTATTCATTTGTACGGCACCCACAGCCTCCAGGATTGGGCCTCTTTTTAAATAAATTTTGCCTTGCTTTGCCATTTATTATTTTTGATTTAATTGTTTTGAGCATTGGGACCACAGTCTTTCTTTTGTAAATAGTATTAAATCTTTTCTAAGTTTTGACAACATTTCGCACTTTTTTAGCAGACCAAGTAATATGTTTGGTGGGTCTGCGTGGGTGGAAATGGGAAGGGGGCACCACTGGACCATCAGGGATTTCTTCAGTTACAAAACTAGCGATCGGGCTGGATTCAGTCCACTGGATCACCAGGGTTAGAATTAAATTTACTATGCCAGCAATCGGGCAGGGAAGCAGGTCCACTGGACCACCAGGGTTAATATTATATTTACTATGCCCGTGATTGGCAGGGAATTGGTCCACTGGACCACCAGGGAATCTTTTTATCACACTAAGCCCATGATCGGGCATGGAATCAGTCCACTGGACTACCAGGGAATCTTTTTATCACACTAAGCCCACGATTGCACAGGGAATCGGTCCACTGGGCCACCAGGGAATATTTTTATCACACTAAGCCCATGATCGGGCAGGGAATTGGTCCACTGGACCACATGGGAATCTTTTAATCACACTAAGCCCGCGATCGGGTTGGGGGGCAGGTCTACTGGACCACCAGGGCTTCTAATATATTTACTAAGCCTGCGATCGGGTGTGGGGGGGGCCCTGATGCCTGGCCTGTGCCTTGGGAGGTTGGGTGGCCATCCACAGCAGGCAGCTTCCGTGTTGCATCCAGCAATATGGTTGCCGGCCTGTGGGTGGCCAGTCCTTGCTCCTGTTTTTCAGAGCACATCTTTATGCGCTAATAACGGCGCTCAGACAGGTGTATTATGCATGTGCTGCATCCTGGGCTGAATATTGGGATGTGCAGAAAATGCACAGGCACACCCCTGCACTTGTGCTGCACGCCACATTACTAATTGTGCTTGGCGCGCTCGGGATTTGCGGGCACATTCCCCTTAAATATCGTGCTGGGCACTATCAGTGAGTTGCGCATGGTGCAACACTGTTGCACCATGCACAACCCCTTTGAATATCCCACCCTTGGTTCTTTGTATTATTTTTTAGATCTAAATACTTAAGAAAATCATATATTGACAATAATCAGGCCCCCTCTTACCTGACAACCAAATTATTTGGATGCACTGCCAGTTGTTTACACTAAGCTGCAGTGATCTTTCTGTAACTCCTACACAGAATGTTAACTGAAAGTTCACTTATCTGTTGTCTCCTTTACATTCTTCCAATATGGGAATGGATCTACAAGGATACCAGTGACCTCCCTTGAAGGGTGACCCATCACTACTTCTGGGTGCCCATCAGGTGTTGATCTTCCATTTTCTCTTAAGGCAAGACTTCTCCTGGAGTTCTCCTCATTCAAGTTATCTTCTGTTTTGTTCCTGTCCCTCCAAGGCTCTGAAGACCTGACTGGATGAGACCAGTACTACCACTCAGACCTAAGGACCCTTCCACCATCCCTTGACCTACAGGTCCTCTTGGCCTGGTCACAGTCAGAGAGGCTGGACTGTTCTTGATGTCTTCTGGAACCAACTGAGCCTGAGCCCTCAGCTTGCCTTATTCTTTTAAAGTATAAAGGAAATGAGTACAACCATGAATATTCAAGCCTGATCATCCCACTTCTGGGCTGATTCAGGCAGCTCACTGCACAAACATCCAGACAACCTGCCTCTGAGCTGAGGCCCACCAGAGAACAGCTCTTAGGGTCTAGCTTAACCCTTCAAGTGATCTCTAGTAATCTGCCTCAATGTGGTAGACTATAGAGAGGCTGGTTATAAGGACACCAGAAGATAAGGCTATAGGGTTATATTTAATGACCATCTCAGACTTCAGTCTAGTGTAACATGGCATATGGATAAGCTAGCAGGATGCTGGGATGTATGGGCAAAGCCTTCTTAAAAAAAATTAAATAAAATGATCCTGCTCTTGTAAGCTCCTTAGTACGTCTACATCTGGTATACTGCGTGCAGTTCTTGAACCCACAATGGGAAAAAGACATGGACCACCAGGAGTCAGTCCAAAAGAGAGTGACTAAAATGTTTCACAGCCATAAAGAAAGTACCTTTTAGGAAAGTATTGCTGACCTGGCTATATATTCACCAGAGGCCATGAGAAAGCAGAGAGACATGACTAAAAACCTTCAAGCACCTGAAGAGTATAAATTGTGTGGACAGCTAGCAACTATTTAAGCTTTTCAAGGGATCTATCACAAGGATCCACAAACTATAGGCTGTTGGAAGGGAAGTTTGGAGGAACAGGATTGAATTAGTGCCTTGTGCATTTGCAAGAGATTAGTGAGTTGGGGAGGGGGTGGGCATTAGGGTTGAGAACCCCAAGAACACCACATTACCTATTTGTCATAACTGCTGAGACTCTAAGACCTATTTTTTCATTTCTTTACTTTGTGCACTTTGCACTTTTCTACCTCAAAATCTGCATTAGTTTAGCATATGGCTATTAATAGACAGACAGACAGACAGATAGAAGTTGTAGGTAGATACTGTAGATAGATAGATACAGACATGCAGACAGATATATGGATGGGTGACAGATAGATAGACAGACAGACAGACATAGTGAAATCCATCAGGATCAAGCACAGTGTCACAGTTTCCTGCATGACAAAAGGGACTGATTCCCATTGAAATTGCATTTTTTTACTGCAGTAAGTCTACTACAGCATGCTGTAGCATTGATTTTAATTTTGGGGAGCTTCACTGTAGATAGATACTGTAGATAGACAGAATTAATGTTACCTCGGGGATGAGTCACATGTCATTTATGTCAGTATGGAGACATTTGTTTTGTCCAAATTGAGGGGCTGCTCTAAAACACATGAACAGGTATGAGGTATTCATGCTTTAATACCTTAAATACAAAGTAAGAAATGGTAAACAACTAATGACACAAAACAAATAAAACAGTTAAAGGGAAACAATCAGTAGAAATGTCTGCACATTTAAGTGTGTGGCTGGTCCAAATATGCACTTTGTGAGCAAAAACATTTTGGGTTTACATACTGTTTACTGAAGTATAGTATATTGTATCGAATTAATAATGCATAGTTCTAGGTTGACATATTCTGTTACTACAAATCCCAGAATCTCCTGCAACTCACCTCACATCAGAGCAGTAGGCAACAGTGGGAGAGTCAATAGCCTGCAGTGCATGCAAGAGGTTTTATAATGTCTGATCAGAGTTTTTTTTTTTTATGCCTGCTTTTCTCCAGGGGCTATGTTCAGTCCTCTGTGATTATACTTAGGCTAGGGAGGACAGCGGGACCAATAAACAAAAGATCAGAGCTTATATAAACTCTGACATTCACTGCAGGCTATTGAGTCTCCCACTGCTGCCTACTGCTGTGATGTCAGCTGCAGGGGGATTCTAGAATTTGTAGTAATAGAAGATGTCAGCCTTGCAGGAAGACAAATTAGTCTACTATAATCTACTGTACTACAGTGAAGAGTAAGTCCCAGGTACATCAGCATGGAGAGACACTGACCGCATTGCTAAAATTGTTCACAAAGCAGGAGAAAACATGGATGTCCTAGTACACATAGGGACTAATGATCTCATCAGCTGGTCAGTTGTGGAGACCAAGGAACACCTGACCAGGCTGGGTGACAAACTATCATCTATTTCATCCGGCATCTCCTTCTCTGAGATCCTGCCAGTTTGGGAGAGGGGAGCAGATGGACGGAAGGTCAGAGAAGGGGAGATAGGGGAGCTAAACACGTGGCTCAAGGGCTGGTGCCAGGAAAAGGACACAGATTTGTAGGGAACTGGCAACAGTTCTGGAGGCGAAGTTCTTTAAATTTGATGGACTGCATCTGACTAAGGAGGAGTCAGTGCATTGGGGCAGAAGTTTGATGTCTTTGCAGAATATTTAAACTAGCAAATGGGGAGAGGGTGCAGCACACTCGTTGAATGGGAAGAACACACAGCTAGTGGTCAAACAGAGATTCAGCATGTTGCAGTTCATTTGCATCACGAGGTAAGAAAAAGGTTTGTCTCCCATACGGCGCACAGGGGTAATGCCAAACCTCACCCAACAACTAACACACCAAAATCTGGCCAATGGAAAATCATGTACACAATGCTCACAGCCTGGGAAATAAGATCCCAGACCTGCAGGCAATAATGTCAGAGGCTAAACTGGACATAGTAGCAATTAGTGAGACATGGTTTACCAGTAACCACATTGGAGACTTCAGTACCTGGCTATGTATTGTTCAGAAGAGACCGAGGTGCAAAAGGGGGAGGAGTGGCCCTGTATGTCAATAAAATATCAAAGCTACAGAAATTCAGAATACACATAAGGAGCCAGAAGAACTGTGGGTCACCCTGGAAACAGGAAATGGGACAGCCATAAGAACTGGGGTTGTCTACAGGCCCCAGACCAGGGGAGAACATAGACACATTACTGTTAGAAGATATACAAAACATTACAGCTAAAGGGAGGTTCTGATAATGGGAGACTTCAACATGCCGGATACAGATTGGTCAATACCAGCAGGAACATCTGCCAGAACTAGACACATAGTGGATTCCCTGCAGGGAGGGCCTCAAACAACTGGTACAACAACCCACAAGAGACAGGGCTATCCTAGATCTAGTACTGACTAACAAGGAAGGGATCACAGATCTCCAGGTAGAAGGTCACCTGGGGCCAGTGACCATCACACGGTATGGTTCAATTTACTACTACATCTAAATCATCCCATTCCAAGGCAAAAATATGGGACTTCAGAGGAGCTGACTTTGTTAAGATGGCCAACAGAGTTAAGCTAGCCCTGGCAAAAAGAAACACAGGTGAGGGGGTACAGGCAAAGTGGACAAGCATTAAGGATGCAATACTTGAAGCAACATCCCATTGTGTTAGACAGAAAAGGAAGTGCAAAAGAAGAAGGAAACCACTTTGGTTCTCAAATACAGTAGCAGAAAAGGTCAGAACCAAAAGGCTGGCCTTCAGGAAATATAAGGGAACACAGCGGGATGAAGATAGGGAGGCATACCAAACTGCCATGAGGGAAGCAGGGAAGGCAGTAAGGCAGGCAAAGTCCCAAACTGAGGAAACACTAGCATGAACAGTAAAAGAAGGTGACAAGACTTTCTATAGATACATTAGTGAAAGGAGAAAGTCCAGAGAGGGTATTGCTAAGCTTAATGGAGAAAAGGGAGCATGTGAGGAGGAGGACCCTGTAAAGGCATCTATCCTAAATAGATACTTTTGCTCAGTATTTACTGAAGAAGGTAGGGCAGGGCCCACAGCTGAGCATCATGGACACAGGGGAGGAGGTGAGCACTACTCCCTTCACAAAGAAGGGTCCTACAAGAGCTTGCTAAGCTAGGGTGGGTAAGGCAATGGGACCTGATGGCATACATCCCAGGGTACTTAAGGAGCTAAAGGTGGAACTAGCAGAGCCATTAGCAGAACTGTTTAGTGAGTCTCTGAGCACAGGAGAGGTCCCAGAAGACTGGAGAAGGGCTCATGTGATCCCGCTCCACAAGATTGGTCGCAGGGAGGCGGCGGGGAACTACAAATCAGTCAGTCTTACCTCAGTTGTGGGCAAGATTGTGGAAGTACTCCTTAAGGAAAGGATAGTGCTACATCTGGAATCCATAGGAGCACAGGATCCAAGACAGCATGGGTTTACAAAAGGAAGGTCCTGCCAAACTAATCTTATTGATTTCTTTGACTGGGTAACCAGAGTGGTGGACCAAGGGGGAGCAGTTGATGTCGCTTACCTTGACTTCAGCAAAGCTTTTGACACTGTTCCACATAGAAGATTGATAAATAAGCTGGGTAGACTCGGGGTAGGTCAGAAGTTGGTCAACTGGGTGGCAAACTGGTTGGCAGACAGAAAACAGAGAGTGGTGGTAAATGGTGTACAGTCAGAAGAGATGCAAGTCACAAATGGGGTACCTCAGGGATCAGTTCTGGGGCCAGTCCTCTTCAACATCTTCATTAGTGACCTTGCAGATGGACTAGAGGTAAAGCTTGTCTGTTTGCAGATGACACCAAGATCTGCAACAGAGTAGATGATCCAGATGGGGTGGGCAGAATGAGAAGAGATCTGGATAAACTAGCAAAATGGTCAGAAGAGTGGCAACTGGGATTTAATGCAAAGTGCAAAATCATGACATAGGGAAGAAAACCCTGAAGCCACCTATAGGCTAGGAGGGGAGTTGCTAGCAGTCACAAAGGAAGAAAGAGACTTGGGCATCATCATCACTGATGACCTGAAATCATCCAAGCAGACCTCTAAAGCAGTAGGTAAGGCTGGGGGGGTGTTAGGGTGTATTAGTAGGTGTATCACAAGTCATAAGAAGGAGGTAATAATCCCTCTTTACAAGACACTGGTTAGGCCCCATCTGGAGTACTGTGTGCAGTATTGGAGGCCACACCTTCACAAGGACATTAACCAAATTGAGGCAGTCCAGAGAAGGGCAACCAAAATGGTGCAGGGACTGCATCAGAAGACCTATGAAGACAGATTAACAGAGCTCAATATGTATACCCTTGAGCAAAGGAGGGAGAGAGGTGATATGATCGAGGCATTCAAACACCTTAAGGGCATTAACAAGGTGAAAGAGTCTAACATGTTTAAATATAAGAAAAATAGCAGGACAAGAGGACACAGCAAGAGATTAGAGGGGCCGATTAAGGGGAATGTGAGGAAATTCTTTTTCACAGAAAGGGTGGTGGATTCATAGAATGGCTTACCACAAGAAGTGGTGGCTATGAATACAGTGCAGGGCTTCAAACAGGCATGGGATAGGCATAAGGGAGCAATACAAATGACTATGAATAGATAGGCCACTGACAGAGCAAAGGCCGATGGCACATTTATAAGGTAGAAAAAGAAATGGGCAGACTGGATGGGCCTTGCGGTCCTTATCTGCTGTCAACTTCTATGTTAAGTAAACCACAATGTTTTTACACACATAGTGCATATTGGGACCAGACCCACACTTGAGTGTGGGATTCTTGGTGCTGACCATTCCCATTTAATGTACAGGGTCTCAATTATTGTTTAAAATAATATCACTCTCACAAAAACATTTAAATTCAAAATTCATTCTAATTTGAGTACCAGACATAGAAACAATGAAATTTAGAATCTGATGGCAGAACAAAGCTGCTGGCCCGTAGTTTCTACTGCCTTAGTCCTTGGCCTAGTGCCATGATGGACTATTCACCCCCTCCCTTCAACTACCATCCCCTCCCTCCCAACGTGTTTATGAGCCCCATAGTACTGTTCCACCCATGTCTGAACCATTCTATGGTTCTTTCCCACACAACCACCACTGACAATCTGTTCCAAGGTTCCACCACTGTTTCCATGGAAAGATACACACCACCAAAGCTTTAACTTTATTATGCTGGTCTTACCAGTGTGTCCAGGAGCACAATTTTGCCATGGCATCACAGATGTTGTCCCATTACTGACTGAATTGTGAACTGTGCAGGTGTAGTAGACATCAACATCTTTAGGCTGTAGTAGGACTTCTAAAAGGTTTTCTCTGAGCAAGTGGTGTTTGGAGTCTTTGGGAATAGGACTTTGTCCTTTAAACCATGTGTAGGTGACCTCTGTACCATTCAGTGCCAAGCATTGTAGAGACACATTGCAGGTTGCTGTAGAAAAATCTTCTAGAGTTCTTTTTATTTCAATAGTTACACTGGAAATAGGCTCAGCTGTAACAGAAATAATATTAATAATATCTTGTTAACATTACTGGGATGATACAATTCCATCAGTATTCTGCAAGCTATTTCTTACTGAAACTGTGACATTGCACTTCATCCCGGCAGGCAACAGTTTACCTTTCACTGATGCTATATAGCAGTGGAACAGCCTCCAACAATCTGAGTGCAGCATCACTGTACCTCCTGGGTGTTCAGTTGCTGCCTCACATTACTTCACACAACTGATTCCTGCTGTGGTGACTCTTGCTTGTCAGACTGTTAGTGTCTGAGCTGCCGTGGCAGAATCAACTACGGGGATCTCGCTGTGAAAACATACACGTAGTGAAGCAGAAATTGACGAAACTTTAAAAAAATGAAAATCTAAAATCAGCGCTTCCTTCCCACTGCTGCTGAAAAGCTTCCTCCCCACCAGCACCACATATCTAATGCTCCCAATTAGCCTCATTTCCAACATTAAACACCAAAATCGTAGTCTTTTGGGATTGAGGTAGTTCTACTGCTACTGTATATAATATGTTCATAGTGTATGTTAGAACATTGTATTCACTGGAAATCTAGCTTTCCCTAGTTTTTTTGTACCACTGATTTGACATCACAGTGTTGTTGTACCATCGTGAGTATGTCACATCAATGGTACAACAGCATGATTACATTTGCGCATGCGCCACTCGCGCTGTGTAGGCGGTCATACAATGGATGAAAGAGAAGGCACAGGAGGAGATAGTAAGGTCTGTGAGTTTTCTTTTTTTAATCTTTGCCAGCACTTAGTAACAAATAAATACCACTGTGGACCGGGAATGAGTGGAGTGTTTTGACAGAGTGGGGCGGGGAGAGGGGTGGGTCTCCGACATCACGGCGTGACTGAGGAGGAAGGCACAAGCAGTTCATGATTTACTTTTGCCCATGACAACCTCTCGAAGTGAACAACAGTGTTGTTGTTCACTGTTGCCCATCCACTATCCTTTATATAGGGCTAGTGGGGCTTGTTTCTTATGAGATAAGAATGTTATCTCATACTGGTTTGGGCTGACAGAACCGCTCAGCTTTGCTTCACGGTCCTATCGCCCAAATCAGCACGAGATAACATTCTTCTCTCATAAGAAACAATCCCCCACTAACCCTATAAACATATATAAGATTGATTCATAACCAGTAATGTTATTTTGCCATCTACCCAGTTCCAGGCAGTTTAATCTATTATTTATCATATATCACAGTTATTATCCTAATATCATCATTAAGATAACACAAAAGTTCTTCATATGAGATCATCAAAAACCTCAGTTATAACATCTGAAAATTATCACAGTGAACTTTAACATAATGAGCTTTATTTCTAAGTTTTGATTATTACAGTTATATGATGTGATTTTGTAAAAAAATGAGGAACATTTAAAAATGTTGAACTCTTCTTAAAACAAAATATGGATGAAATATCTCTATAAAAAGCTGTATTAATTTCAAAATATATTTTGATATCCATTTTTCTACTGTTTAAGTAAACATAAGGATTGTTTTTGAAATGTGCTTGAAATTTGTATAAGTGCTGTGCAAATTTAAATGGATAGTCATTATTGTGTTCTGATGCCTCCTGCAGGGGATTCTGGCATTTTTTAATAACGGAAGATGTCAGCCTAGAGCTAAGCAAAATTAGTTTGATACACTCCACCATACTACAGTAAAGAGTAAGTAAACACAATGTTTTTGCACACCAAGAGCACATTGGGACCAGCCTCACACTTGAGTGTGAGGCACTTGGTGCTAACTGTTCCCCTTTAATATACAGGATTTCTATTACTGTTTACAGTATATCACACTTGGAATAACATTTACATTTAAAATTGATTTTAATTTGAGTGCCAAACATAGAAACAAAGAAACATAGAATCTGATGGTAGAAGGAGGCTGATGGTCCATCAAGCCTGCCCATAGTTTTTATTACCTTAGTCCTTGGCCTAGTGCCATGGTGGTTTATTCACCCCCTCCCTCCCCTCCTTCCACTTCCATCCCACCCTTTTCCCCAAATGGGATCAAGAGTCCCATGATCAAGTCCCTTCAACCCATTTATTGTCCTTGCCCATGCAACCTCCACCAATCATTTCTTCCAAGGGTCCACCACTATTTTCATAGAAACATACACACTGGGAATTGTTTTAGTTTAATAAGATGGTCTTACCAGTATGTCCAGTATCACAATTTTGCCATGGCATCACAGATGCTGATCCATTACTGACTGAATTGTGAGCTGTGCAGGTGTAGTAGACATCAGCATCTTCAGGCTGTAGTAGGACTTCTAAAAGGTTTTCTCTGAACAAATGATGTTTGGAGTCTTTGGAAACAGGTCTTTCTCCTTTTAACCATGTGTAGCTGATGTCTGTACCATTCTGTGCCAAGCATTCCAGAGACACATTGCAGGTTGCTGTAGAAAAATCTTCTAGAGTTCTTTTTATTTCAATAGTTACACTGGAAATAGGCTCGGCTGTAACAGAAATAATATTAATGATGTCTTATTAACATTACTTGGATGATACAATACCATCAGTATTCTGTAAGCTATCTCTTACTGAAACTATGACATTACACTTCATCCTGGAAGGCTGCAGTGTACCTTTTGCTGATATATAAAAAAAAAGGCGATTCACAGCCAGAAAAGTTATTTTCCACTGGCCCAGTCTCAGGCAGTTTAGTAAATTTGTATTCATATTTTGGTAAACAGTCACAATTTATCTTTATTCTAATATCACAATATCATTGTTAAGATAACATGGACTATACTCATACCATGATGTGATTATCAAGAAACCTCAGTTTTATCAGCTGATAACACATTATCACAGCAAACTTACAGTAAAATGATGAGTGTTGACTATTTCTAAGTTTTGATTCTTGTTGATTATTACAGTTATATGATGTAATTTTGTAAAAAAACAGGAACATTTAAAAATGTTTAATGCTGGTTAAAATAAAATATGAGTCAAAATATCCATATAAGAAACTCTATTAGTTTCAAAATATCTTTTGATATCCATTTTCTTACTCTCCTGAATATGCCCCAAGGATACTATACAATAAAGTATTATGTACTCCATAATTGCATTAACTAAAACTTTTAGTTGCACCATATGTCATATATCAGTCCTGTCATTGTAAGTTCATGTCCTGTCCTGTTACATCTTCATGCTATGTGCCTTCTTATCATAATACCTTGCATCAAATGTTCTCACCATGTATATATTTTCTCACCATGTATGTCCTACAATATTATATTCTCCAATGTTTATATTTTTGATGTTGTACTCTCCTGGACCACACCTGAAAATAGGTATATTATTGCCTAGTGTGCCTAACTGATGAACATAAGCTAAAATGAAATAAATACAGGCATGGTAGTGCCTGTATATTAAGACTGAGTAAGCATGTCTATGTTAAACCCTCATTTTTGAACCTTAATAACTCGGCTCTGGTTTGACCAATCTGCCATGAAATTGGAATATGAAGAGTATGTGCCAGAGTCTCTGGATCCCAAAAAAATTGGTGCAAATGAATTTAATAGGGGCAAAGTTATAGAGGGTTGCAACCACATGAATTCACTGAAATTTAGGTTTGTTTGTTTTTTTTTTTGCTCACAAGAAATTGAAAAATGGTTTGGATTTGAAACCTGAAACTTTCAGGTTTGATAGAATTTAGCCCAAAGTACATGCATTTTTATTTTTTTTAATTAAGATTTTTATTATTTTGACAGAAAAAAGGCATACAATAATAGCATCTTCTGATAGCTACAACAACAGGATAAGTAGAATATACTATCAAGAAAACCGGTTTAAAATTTAAAATGCAAGAGCCAAAAAATAAGTAAACTGTTAGCTCTAAGTACAGTAATTATATAAAATAGAACAAACCATGCTAAAGCTATTAATAGAAAAAGGCTAGAGGGATAAAATAAGAGTTCTAAAAACATTGATCAAGAGGGTTTGCTTTAAAACAAGAAATCTGAGTGTACTTAAAGTATAAGTTCCAAAAACGGCCTCAATATTTCTAGGCATACTTCAAGCTTCTCTGATAACAAATAACAAATCCTATTATTATTTGCTAAAACGGTCATACTTTCATACCATTCTGCAAAGGATGGAGGTACTTCTCTTTCCATATGGAGAGTATCAGTTTCTTAAGCAATAAGGAAAAATCTAGTACCCAGTTCATGTGTGCTTAGCTATGATGCATCGGACAGGAGAAGAGGTCCAGTAAGTAAGTCATGGGAGAAAATGAAATTCTGTTATTAGTGTCAGTTTCACAGATCTCATGCACCTTTTTCCAAATGCAAGAAACATATGGACAACCCCAAAGCATATGTTCTCCACATTTCCAGCAGGCACCACCTTTCCTATATCCAATTCATTCTAATCTCTGAGGGGAGTAGTAATATTGATACAATATTTTGAACTGGATAATTCTACTTTGCACCACTTTGCATGCATGATAGGCATTTACTCAAGTGGACAACCAATCCTTCAGAGATATTGCACATCTTAATTCCATTTTCCATTTTATTTTGGGAACTTCAATGGAGACAGTACTCTCCATGGTGCCTATGCATGAACGGGCAGGAAATACACACCAGAGGCACGTATCCTGCCCATGTAGCTCCACACTTGTGGACAGGTGCACATTGGATGGTATTCACCATCGGCTGCCACCTGTCCATGGGTCTGCTCCCCATTACGCAAGACTCTGCAGGCAGCAAAAATAGCAAGAGGAAGGAGCTGCTATTAGACATTTACTATTCTTTACTACTCTGCTGGACTAAAGAAATAGAACTCTACTACTGGGAACTTCAGTTTAGGGTAAAAACAAGGTGAAAAAGAAACTGTTACATTGGGGGAGTGACTTAGAGAGAAAGAGGCCAGGTGTTTGCATTTAAAAACTGACCTAGATAGCTTCTGTCAGAGAACAGCAAGAGGAAAGAGCTGCTGTTAGACCTTTACTGGGGATGTATTGCCCTTCATCCCTCACCTCCACAAACCCCCCACCTTTAGCCGGTTCTACTTTTATAGGCACAGGATTTGACTGACAATAGGAACTTCCTGTTCAGGAGCAGAAAGGGAGTGATCACAGAGGCACAAAAGACTCACCATCCTAAAAGGAAAAGAGTAGCTCGCCATCCTCCACCCACCCCCAGCTACTGGAGGTCTGACTCTGAGAAAGTAAGAAGGAGACTGCTAAGGATTATAGAAACTTATTGTTCCAGAACAGGAAGACCAGAGCTTTAAGGTTACGGAGGCAGTAAGAAAGTAGGGAGAAGGAAAAAAATTACATATATATATATATATATATATATATATATATATATATAATAAAATAAAATAGAGAGGAAAGAGAAAGTATACAAAACAACAGTTAAGGGTCCACAAATAAGACATGATGGGAGTGGTGCAGTGCAGTGACTGTGGAGCAGCAGTCTTCCGGGAGACATTCTGGAGGATGCAGTGTCGTCAGATCTGCAGGTACCTCTCTGGGTTGAGGGAGCAGGTTGCTCATCTCCAGGCTGAGTTGGCCAGGGTTCAGAGGACCTCCTTTCCCATCCAGGGGCCACCAGGGCCACTGCTGCTGCCTCAGAGGTTGCCAAGAAAGAGGAGTGGTTGGACCACAGTGGGCTCAGGGAGAGTGAGGTTGGTGGAACAGAGGCACATCCTTCCAGCTGTACCTCTGCACAATTCATATGCCATTCTGACAGAGTGTGGTTCCTCAATGGAGGCACCCACAGTGGAGACCAAGGTGGATGTTGGGAACCTCCACAAAGGAGACCCAGAGGAGGATAGCCTGGGACCCCACAGGGGAAGGAAACAACTCCTGGTGGGGGACTCCATTGTTAGGAGGGTAGAACTGGGGAAGGGAGGGGAGAGGGAGGTAATGTGCCTGTCTGGCACCATGGCTTGGAGGGACAGGGAGCGAATCCTCAGGATCACAGGAGCAGATGCACAGGGAAGGGAGCTTGATGTCATTGTCCACCTAGGGACAAATGACCTGGCTGGGAAAGGGATCAGAGCAATGCAGGAGGAGTTTGTGGAGCTGGGAGGGGCCTTGGATAAGTAGCATGCATGGTAATCTTCTTAGAGGTGCTGCCTGTCTATAGTATGGGTGAAGCTAGGGTGCTCCATGCCATGGGATTCAATCAGTGGTTGGAAAACTGGTGCAGAGCTCAGGGTTTTGGCTTCATTGGGGACTGGGGGTCCACCTGGAGGGATGCAGGCCTATACTGGCATGATGTTCTGCATCTGTCCAGGAGGTGAACCAGGATCCTAGGTGAAAGGTTTAAACTCTTCATTGGCAAGCATTTAAACTAGTCAAGGGGGGGGGGAGGCACTGAAAGGAGAAGGGAAATCCTAGCCCCCCCAAAACATATCAGAGTAGTTAGTGAGGTAAACATCAAGATAGAGAATTCGAGAAGGAGAAGGGCAGGGGTAAATTGAGAAAAGGACATAGGCAGTAAGGACCGGGATGGGGTAAAAAGGGGTAAGGCAACCAAAAATGGAGGGTAATGAGTACCAATGCCCATAGTCTGGGTAACAAGTTCCCTAAATTGGTGGCCTTGATGGAAGAGGGATCTCTGGATATCATGGCAGTCACAGAAACTTGGTACACAGAGAACCATGACTGGGATGTCAACATACCAGCGTACACAATCTACAGGAGGGACAGGGAGGTTAGAGGAGGAGGAGGAGTTGCTGTCTATATATGGGAAGAGATCAAAGCAATGGAACTAAAGGGTAAACAGGGAGGACAGGAGGCACTGTGGGTCACCCTGAAGACTGGAAATGGCTCCACAATCTGCACAGGGGTTGTATGCAGACTCCCGTCTCAGGGGGAGGAAATGGACAAGAAAATTATAAAAGGCATCCTTAGGATGGCAGAGAAAGGGGAGATATTGCTGATGTGGGATCTGAATATGCCAGATGTTAACTGGAGCACCTTTGCTGCAGCCACATCCAAAAGCAGGGCCATCCTCGATGCCCTACAGGGGGCATGCCTCAGACTACTAGTGCTGGAACCCACTTGGGAGGGAGCAATCTTTGACCTGGTATTCTCAAATAGGGTTGGAGAGAGGATCTCAGATCTAGAAGTGGGTAGCCATCTGGGAACAAGTGACCACCAAACAGTATGGTTCATGGAAACTCTGCTGTAGACTCAACCCACACAAAAGTGAAGGTACTGGACTTCAGGAGGTCTGATTTTGTCAGAATGGCAGAATGCCTCAGAAAAGCACTAGCAAACAGGCAAGAAGTAACAATGGGAAAACGTTAAAACTGCCATCACAGAGGCAACCGGCCTTTGTGTGACGCAAATAAACAAATCAAAATGAAAGAAAAAACCACCATGGTTCTCAAAAGAAGTGGTGTGGAAGGTTAGGGAGAAAAAGATAATATTCAGGAAGTATAAGGAAACACAAAAGGAGCAGGACAGAGAACTGTACCAGTTAAAGCAGAAGGAAGGGGCAAAGGCAGTCAGAATAGCAAAGGCCCAAACCTAGGAAAAGATAGCCAACTTGGTTAAGAAGGGGAATGAAACCTTTTTTAGGTACATTAGGGAACAAAGGAAGACAAAGAGAGGGATACTGATGCTGAATAAAGAGGAAGGTGTGTGGGCAGAAAGGGACAGTGGAAAAGCAGGGATACTGAACAAATACTTCTGTTCAGTATTCACAAAAGAAGAGGGGGGGTACCTAATCGAGTCAATAGAAGCACTCTGGATAAGGGTTTGATATCAGTCCTTTCACAGAAAAAAGGGTTCTAAAAGAACTCCTAAAATTGAAGGTGGACAAAGCAATGGGGCCTGATGGGATTCACCCCAGAATTCTAAAAGAACTAAGGGGAGAACTAATAACACCATTGAGTGCCCTCTTTAACAAATCATGGGAGGATGGTGTGGTACCTGAGGACTGGAGGAGGGCGGATGTGAGTCCCATTCACAAAACTGGGAGCAAGACAGAGGCAGGAAACTACAGACCTGTCAGTTTGACCTCAGTGGTAGGGAAAATGATGGAATCACTTCTGAAGGAAAGAATTTTTGAGTACCTAGAGGCCAGTGAGAGGCACAAGACCCAAGACAACATAGATTCACGCTGGGAAGGTCACGTCAGATGAATCTAATCAATTTTTTTGACTGGGCGACCAAAGTAGTAGACCAGGGAGGGGCTGTGGACACGGCCTACCTAGACTTCAGCAAGACATTTGACACAGTCCCTCACAAAAGATTAATACTGGTAAACAAATTAGCCAGCCTGGGAGTGGGTCCCAGGGTGGTAGCCTGTGTAAAACATTGGTTGGACAGCAGGATGCAGAGGGTAATAGTAAACGAAGTCCACAGTGAAGAAAAGGGGGTTACTAGTGGGGTACCGCAGGGTTTAGTACTGGGTCCAGTCCTTTTTAATGTCTTTATAAGTGACATTGCAGAGGGACTGGATGGAAAGTCATATCTCTTAGCAGACAACACAAAGATCTACAACAGGATTGATACACAAGGTAGGGTGGAAAGGATGAGAAGGGACTTGGCAAAGTTGGTGGAATGGTCAAATGTATGGCAGCTTAGATTCAATGCAAAGAAGTTCAAAGTAATGCACCTGGGAAACAAAAACCCGGGGGAAGTGTGCACAATTGGGGGTGAGATACTGACAACAAAAATGGAAAGGGACCTGGGGGTAGTTATATCAGATGACCTAATGGTCTGTAAGCAATGTGAGAAGGCAGTAAAGAGGGTTGAGAGGGATACTGGGAAGCATAGGGAGAGGTATCACTAGTAGAAAGCAGGAAGCTGTTATCCTTCTGTACAGACAGTTGGTGAGACCCCATCTGGAGTACTGCGTGCAGTTCTGGAGACCCCATTTCAGCAAAGACATAGACAGGGTGGAGGCTGTCCAGGGAAGGGCACCCAAAATGGTGCAGAATCTGCTCCAGAAGACATATGCAGAGAGACTAAAGGAGCTTAATATGTATACCCTCGAGGAAAGGAGGGAGATGGGGGACATGATAGAAACTTTTAAGTTCCTCAAGGGAATTAACAAAGTCCAAGAGGGTAGCATCTTTCAGAAAAAGAGATGTACAAGAACAAGGGGGCATAATTTGAAGATGGGGGGACAGCTCAGAGGTAATGTTAGGAAGTATTTTTTTCACAGAGAGGGTTGTGGATACATAGAACAGCCTTCCTGAGGAGGTTGTCGAGTCAAAAACAGTGTGGGAATTCAGGAATGCATGGGACAGACATAAGGCAGTTCTGGTGGGGGGTAGGAGGAAGTAGGCTGTTGGTTAACTAGGATCTGCAGCTTATCCATTAGGTAGGGAAATGGGGAGACTAGGTGGGCCAAGAGGTACTTATATGCCATCAAATTCTATGTTTCTGTGCAGGGCAACTAGTGGCAGGAATGTGGACCCAGGCAGGCATCCAATCGGATGCCTGCCTGGGTCCCTGAGTAGATACCTTGCATGGCATAGCATGGATCTGGGTGTGTGAATAGCCCTGCAGCAACCCAGATCAATGTGGCAATGCCTCTCTACCCAGCAATGCCCACCTGTTGCACAGATGTTCCTCTGTCCCATGACCACCCCCGCTCCCCACATTTCCACTCCATCCCTGTGTGGACAGTAAGCCCCCCCCCCGGCAGGGTGGTGCCCCCTCCCCATAATGCTGAGGCACTCCCCACCTTCTGGCAGCCTGCTCTCCCTGTGAGCAGTCAGCAGACCCCCCTGATCCTGACACATGTATGCCCATACCCCTGCAGTGCATTACTCACACCCAACCACTGGCAATGGGAGGCCCATGCCCCATGTGCTCCAACCAGACACCCACTCCCCAAAATGTGGCTACCCATGCCCAATGCCCTGACTCCCCCAATCCAAAACCCCTGCTGCACCATTGGTGGCCAGTGTTCACCTCACTTGTCCCCGACCACCCCCCTTTCCCCATACCTTCCTGCCAGGGCCACAGCTCCAGATGTCCAGTGACACAGCCCTCCTCACACCACTGTGGCTGGTGGCCACCTGACTGAAACTGGGGGCGTGCTGCTTATATAAGCAGCACGCCCCCAGCTTCAGTTGAGCAGCTGGTGGCCATGGTGATCTGAGGAGGGCTGTGCTGCTTGTTGCCTGGAGCCATGGCACTGGCAGGAAGGTACGGAGGAAAGGGGGTTGGTCAGTGCCATGGTGGGGCACCAACCGTCACTGCAGGGGCGGGGTCTGTGACTAGGTGAAGGGAGGGCGGATGGCCCTGCCATATGTGCTGGTCATGGTGTTACCCTATGTGCGGGGGAGTGGGTGGCTAACATTACCATTGCTGGGACAGAGCAGCAGTGTATGGTGGGGATGATGACATATAGATATCCAGGGTTGTTGCACCACTATGGGTTGGGGGGCATGTGGTATTCATCCTCAGGCTGTGTGTCACCCGTGTGTGTTGAGGGTGAATGCCATTTGCTTCCATGGATGGCAGCAAGACTGTGTGAGTTGGGGGAAGGGGGGCCTGGACCGGTGTCAGTGGGCTGTGCACAGGGCTTGGTGAGTAAGGTATTTATGGCAGGGTTCTCCCTGGCATAATGGTTGCCATCCTATACCCCTGGTGCCCAGCACTACTCGCATTGGTGAATGGTGTATACTGCTGGCATGCTGTCTGCGTTTCACGGTGCATTGCTGTCCGCATGGTTGGGGAATTGGGTGCATAGGGGCTGTGCACCTATGTTTGAGCATCCCATGTGGTGGGCGTAATGGGTGCAGAGTGGCTATGTGCCACGGATATGCGGTGCATAGCCACTCCACCCATTCATGTAGAGGCCCTTATATCATTAAGTAAGGCTTTATAAATCCAGGAGGCCTTCCTTTTTAAATTTGTTATTTTAAATGACCATTGCCATTCTGAGTCCATAGGGTCACTTTGAAATTACTGTGTTAGACAGGCTCAAAAACAACATGTCAAATTTGCAAATAAGTAACAGAGTGAGGATTATGTAATGTTTAAGACCTTCAAAAGATATTAGGATGCCTAAGATGGGGTCAAGCAAATCGCCAAGATTGGTGATGCCATACTCACTCCAGTCTGGCTTTATCGGTGGTCTGTTTCTGACTTGGATGTTGGAATTGTTCCAAAGAGCTTCTCACCATGCTGGAAATGTAAGTATTTTGAAATGAGATTTGTGTAAGCAATAAAACATGAGGGTGTGTGCATTAGACATTTCTAATGCACGGCCAGAGGCGTTGCGAGGCACTAGGTCACAGGCTTTTATTTTTATTTTATTGGACAATTCAGAAAGACCTTTGAGTCAAAGACTCATTTACAAAGGTTTCATGTCATACATTAGAGTACAGAGCAAACAGTAGGTAACAGAGAATGAGACATTACAGTATAGTACACAATGAGGAGTTACATTACATTTCAGCACATGGTAGTCATAAGAGATAATGAAGTATAACATTACATTGTATTACAATACACTACATGACAGACAGGGTTGATCAGCAAGGTCTGTACAGAAGTAGAGTCACACCTTAAGACAGCCACAATGGTTGCAGGGAGACCTGTAATTGGCTGATAGTCAGATGGTGAGGTAGTAGAGATTTTGAAACAGAGACAATGATAGATATGGGCGCAATAGGGCAGAGTGCCATAGGAGAGGGTTAGGGGCAGTCGCACATGTTAGAGTCAAGGAGGAGTTTCCTTAGTCTAGCTTTAAAAGGACCCAGCCTTGTTTCATTGGCTATATGGACTGGGAGAGAGTTATACCAAGTGGGGGCTTGGTAGCTGGAAGTCCTTTGCAGTTGGGAGGTATGGGGGTGGGGTACCCATAGCAGCGGCTTGTTAGAGTTTCGTGTGGATCTGGCTGGGAATGCAGGTCAAATAATAGAGGCGAGAGAGGGAGGGGCGAGACCTAGGAGTATCTTCTTTGTCATCAGGCCTGTGTAGTATCTGATTCTGCTGTCCAGGTTAAGCCATTTAGAGACACTGAATAGTGTACAGGTATGGGTGAGGCGATCACAGCCTAGTATGAGATGACAGGCTTTGTTGAGTACTAGGCAGAGTGTGTTTAGTGCAGAGTTGGGGGCAGCACAATAAATGGTAATGCCATAGTCAAGGAGGGCGAGGACGGAGGAGTTGATGGAGATCCGTATAGCCTCTAGGGTGAGGCAATGTTTGTACCTATACAGCACACCTAATCTTGAGTTTAGGGCAGAGGCAAGAAGGAGAATGTGTTGTTTATAATTGAGGACCAGGTCAAAAGTGATCCCTAGGTATTTAAAGTTGCTAACTTGCTTGAGGAGGTGTGTGGTTGACAGTGAGGAATGGGGTACAGTGGTTCCTGCGGGGATTCTGCAAGTGGGAGAAGATCATGACTTTAGTTTTCTTGTAGTTGATTATTAGACTCTGGGTGGAGAACCACTGTTCTGCTTTGTGGAAGCTATGTTGGAGTGTTTGGTGGAGTTTAATTGGGTCGGCGTCTGAGGCGAACAGTACGGTGTCATCCGCATATAGGAGCAGGTTTCCTGAGACAGTTGATGGGAGGGAGTTTAGGTATAGGCTAAAGAGTAGGTGAGTGCCTTCAGCCCCTGACAATGCATTTGAAATGTCTAATGTGCACCCTTGGAGTGTATTATTGCACTTGTAAAATGGTACTCTGTATTTTATATGTTTGTTTAAAAATAAAGCTAATACGTTTAAATAATACAAAAATAAAATATTTGTATAAATTTGTCATAAAATGGTTCCTCTTCCTGAATGCATTTTTTATACATAGGACTCCACAGTAGTAGTTTTCCTGAGTCCATCTCAGTAGCTCTGCATGTGTACCATATTTTGGCGTTTCACTCCACCGATCCCGTTGATCAGGATTTCCTTGCCCCTTTTCCTGCCTCCCTTTGCATGCATTTTGTTTAGGTCTGCCTTGTCTCCCTTCACTCACCCACCACAGCCTTAGCCGCTGCCTGTAATGTACTTTCATTTAAAAAAAGAAAACATGTTTGTTTAACTTGCAGTGAGCACCTGCTCTGATTGTGGCTGCCTGCTATACATAGAAACATAGAAACATAGAAGTTGACGGCAGATAAGGACCGCAAGGCCCATCCAGTCTGCCCATTTCTTTTTCTACCTTATAAATGTGCCATTGGCCTTTGTCAGTGACCTATCTATTCATAGTCATTTGTATTGCTCCCTTATGCCTATCCCATGCCTGTTTGAAGCCCTGCACTGTATTCATAGCCACCACTTCTTGTGGTAAGCCATTTCATGCATCTACCACCCTTTCTGTGAAAAAGAATTTCCTCACATTCCCTCTTAATCAGCCTCCCTCTAATCTCATGCTGTGTCCTCTTGTCCTGCTATTTTTCTTATATTTAAACATGTTAGACTCTTTCACCTTGTTTATGCCCTTCAGGTGTTTGAATGCCTCGGTCATATCACCTCTCTCCCTCCTTTGCTCAAGGGTATACATATTGAGCTCCGTTAATCTGTCCTCATATGTCTTCTGATGCAGTCCCTGCACCATTTTGGTTGCCCTTCTCTGGACTGCCTCAATTTGGTTAATGTCCTTTTGAAGGTGTGGCCTCCAATACTGCACGCTAGTACTCAGATGGGGCCTAACCAATGTCTTGTACAGAGGGATTATTACCTCCCTCTTACGACTTGTGATACCCCTACTAATACACCCTAACACCCCCCTAGCCTTACCTACTGCTTTAGAGGTCTGCTTGGATGATTTCAGGTCATCAGTGATGATGATGCCCAAGTCTCTTTCTTCCTTTGTGACTGCTAGCAACTCCCCTCCCATCCTATAAGTGGCTTCAGGGTTTCTCTTCCCTATGTGCATGATTTTGCACTTCTTTGCATTAAATCCCAGTTGCCACTCTTCTGACCATTCTGCTAGTTTATCCAGATCTCTTCTCATTCTGCCCACCCCATCTGGATCATCTATTCTGTTGCAGATCTTGGTGTCATCTGCAAACAGACAAGCCTTACCCTCTAGTCCATCTGCGAGGTCACTAATGAAGATGTTGAATAGGACTGGCCCCAGGACTGATCCCTGAGGTACCCCACTTGTGACTTGCATCTCTTCTGACTGTATATCATTTACCACCCCTCTCTGTTTTCTGCCAGTCAACCAGTTTGCCACCCAGTTGACCAACTTCTGACCCACGAGCCTACCTAGCTTATTTATCAATCTTCTATGTGGAACAGTGTCAAAAGCATTGCTGAAGTCAAGGTGAGCGACATCATACTCCCCTTGGTCCACCACTCTGGTTACCCAGTCAAAATCTATGAGATTAGTTTGACAGGACCTTCCTTTGTAAACCCATGCTGTCTTGGATCCTGTGCCCCTATGGATTCCAGGTGTTGCACTATCCTTTCCTTAAGGAGTGCCTCCATAATCTTGCCCACTACTGAGGTAAGACTGACCGGTCTGTAGTTCCCCACCTCTCCTGCTACCACTCTTGTGGAGTGGGATCACATGAGCCCTTCTCCAGTCTTCTGGGACCTCTCCTGTGCTCAGAGACTCACTAAACAATTCTGCTAATGGCTCTGCTAGTTCCTCCTTTAGTTCCTTAAGTACCCTAGGATGTATGCCATCAGGTCCCATTGCCTTATCCACCCCGAGCTTAGCAAGCTCTTGTAGGACCCTTTCTTTTGTGAAGGGAGTAGTGAAGTAGTGAAGGTACGTAGTCTTATCGCTGGTGACTATGACCTCACAATCTATGCTGCCGCCAACCCTACGGCGCTTCATGAAATACAAGTAGTCATCAATAAGGCCTGCTGGCTCCTCTCTGGTGCTGACAGAAATACACATACCAGCACCTATACATGCTCACCAATATCCTCTCCCTTGAGGAAAGACTATTATACCAGATCTGTCTCTTCACCAAAAAAATCCACCTTGGTGTAACCCCAATAGGTGTCATGGCTTCTCTTCAGGCAGCCACCAGCTCAGTGTCCACACGGGCTGTCCCAAAAACTATCTGGAAGTTGCCTAGGGTCTGGACCACCCTGGCCTAGCGATCTTTCCCCCCCTAGAGCTCCATCCTGGTACAATGCCCTCCCACCAGCTGTCACATCAATCACCAATCTAGGTCATTTTAAAGCTGCCTTAAGGGCACATATCCTCTCCTCACATCAATGCCAAGTAACCGGTAACCTGTGGATCCTGCACCACACTGCTAGGCCACGCACCCACCCTTGGCCAGGCAGTGAAGAGCCCTCACTATTTCTAGCCTACAGGCTCCTCACCTCCCTCGGTTACCATATAGTTGCACTGGACTATGAATGCATTGTATTATGTATAAGACAAGGCCTCCCTGAGGCGGCTTACTACCAACTCATATCATGCATTGCTTTAGCTACCAATTGTATAGGTCTTAACCGCTTAGGTAAATATGTTGATAGCTCTGCCCTGTTTTAG
Organism: Neoceratodus forsteri; assembly: GCA_016271365.2. Lineage (NCBI taxonomy): Eukaryota > Metazoa > Chordata > Ceratodontiformes > Ceratodontidae > Neoceratodus > Neoceratodus forsteri. The sequence goes on from CM028133.1 coordinate 1,000,312,384, forward strand.
CTATCCAATGTATAGGCATTAACCTGTGCTCATTGTATTTATACTCTGTATGATTGCTCACCCACATTTATTCTATGTATGTACTGTATGAATGACTATGTTTTACTCTGACGTGGAGCCTTTGGAAATGAGTCTATACTCAAAGGGTTGTAATTCCACTTTCCTAAATAAATAAATAAATAAGAAACTGAGGTTGCTACTGTGTGTGCACGACATATTGCTGAATTTGATTCTCTTTTATTGCCTGACTCCAACACCCATTTGCTTTATGTACCACCAATAAGACTTTGAAAAAAGGCAACTGCTCGCTCCACAAAAATATTCTGACACCAATCTGGCTGGGCTGCTTCAACTGCCTCTGGATCTCACTAACACAGTAACGTAACAAACGAGACCTAAAGATTATCCTGCACTATTTATAGGTACTTGTTTTCATCCAGATTGGAGGTTTACACAGAAAAAAAACCTTAGAAAACGTATTTGTACATAAAGGGAGCAAACAGCCATTTGGAGTCACCAAGGGTGGGGGAGGGGATCGCTTGCAGCTTCGCTCCCATATAGATGACCAAGATGAAGAAAAGAGTAAAAATAATGGAGGTTACTTTTATTAATGAATACTTAGGCAGACATTATTAGGCATGGTTACTTGTCCATGCTTTCAGTGACCATTTCAGCTAGGGGCAGCCAGGATTGAGTGGCACACAGGTGCAAGTAGTGGGTAAAGCGAGAGAGTGTCTCACAAACAACTTGTAGGTGGGTGACAGACATCATGTGAGAAAAAATTAAATAAAAAAATACTTTTGCAAATCAGTTGCAAATCAGTTTTAAATACAGACAGCTATTTTGGAGCCAAGCATCTGTTCTTTGTTACAGGGAGTTAAGCAGGCTGTGGCAAACTTTCACTTACTGAAGGAAAAAAACGGTGTCTCTCACAATTGTCAACATTCTAGTGGCCCTATGATTTCTTTCATGCCCTGCATCCAGCTGGCCAGTACTTGTTTTTAGCCATGCATTAGACACTTTTAATACATGGCTAACAACCAATCAGGATGCAGGATTTTCTCCTACCATTTTATAATGATTTAACATTTTTGAGGAGTTAGCTATGCAGAGGTTCATTTAATATGATTTTGGAAGTTCTTTAAATAGAAGATCCCATGGTTTGTTCAGAAACAATAGCTGTTGTTCAACCTCAAATCTCTGCAACTCACTGCTCTCTCAGGAAACGACATTGAGGTTGTGCCATAGAAAACATAGAAACATGGACTTTGACGGCAGATAAGAACCGCTTGGCCCATCTAGTCTGCCCATTTCCCTACCTACAGGATAGGCCATAGATCCTAGTTAACCAACAGCCTATTTCTTCCTATCCCCCACAAGAATTGCCTTATGTCTGTCCCATGCATTCTCGAATTCTCCCACAGTTTTAGACCCCACAACCTCCTCAGGAAGGCTGTTCCATGCATCCACTACCCTCTCTGTGAAATAATACTTCCTCACATTGCCCCTGAACTGCCCTCCTTCTATCTTTAAATTGTGTCCCCTTGTTCTTGCAAGTCTCTTTTTCTGAAAGATGCTACCTCTTGGACTTTGTTGATTCCACTGAGGTACTTAAAAGTTTCTATCATGTCCCCCTCTCCTTCTTTCCTCAAGGTATACATATTAAGCTCCTTTAGTCTCTCCTCATATGGCTTCTCTTGCAGACCCTGCACCATTTAGTTGCCCTCCTCTGGACTACCTCTATCCTGTCTATGTCCTTGCGGAGATGGGGTCTCCAGAACTGGACACAGTACTCCAGATGAGGTATCACCAACTGTCTGTACAGGGGGATAACAACTTCCTGTTTTCTGCTGCTGATGCCTCTCCCTATACATCCCAGTATACCCCAGCCCTCCCTACTGCCTTCTCACATTGCTTGCTTACCTTAAGGTCATCTGATATGATTACCCCCAGGTCCCTTTTCCTTTTTGTTGTTACTACCTCCCCACCCATTGTGTATTCTTCCCTGGGTTCTTGTTTCCCAGGTGCATTATTTTGCACTTCTTTGCACTGAATCCTAGCTGCCATACTCTGACCATTCCTTCAACCTTGCCAAGTCCCTTTTCATCCTTTCCACCCTCCTTGTGTATCAACCCTGTTGCAGATCTTTGTGTCATCTGCAAAAGGCATACTTTTCCTTCCAGTTCCTCTGCAATGTCACTGATGAAGACATTAAAAGGACTGGACCAATACTGAACCTCAGGTACCCCACTAGTAACCTCTCTTTCTTCAGAGTGGACTCCATTTACAATTACCTTCTGTGTCCTGTTGTGCAGCCAATGTTTTACCCAGGCTACCACCATGGGACCCACTCCCAGGCTGGTTAATTTGACTATTAATCTTTGTGTGGGACTGTGTCAAATGCCTTGCTAAAGTCCAGGTAGGCCATGTCCACAGCCCCTCCCTGGTCTACTGCTTTGGTCACCCAGTCAAAGAAATCTATTAGATTCGTCTGACATGACCTTCCCGCAGTGAATCCATGCTGCCTTGGGTCCTGTGCTCCACTGGCCTCTAGGTACTCAACTATTCTTTCCTTCAGAAGTGACTCCATCACTTTCCCTACCACAGAGGTCAGACTGACAGGTCTGTAGTTTCCTGCCTCTGCCTTCGTCCCACTTTTGTGAAGGGGAATCACATCCACCTTCCTCCAGTCCTCGGGTACCACGCCATCCTCCCATGATTTATTAAAAAGAGTAGCCAGTGGTTTCACTAGTTCCTCACGTAATTCTTTTAGAATTCTGGGGTGAATTCCATCAGGACCCATTGCTTTGTCCACCTTCAGTTTTAGGAGTTCTTGCAGAACCCTTTCTTCTGTGAAAGGACTGGGATCGACCCCCCCATCAAGAGTGCTTCTGTTAATTGGATTAGGCACTTCCCCCTCCTCTTTTGTGAATACTGAGCAGAAATATTCGTTCAGTATCCCTGCTTTTTCACTGTCCCCCTCTGCCCACCCACTTTTCATTCTGTTCAGCCTCACTATCCCTCCCTTTGTCTTTCTACGCTCACTGATGTACCTATAAAAGGTTTTATCCCCCTTCTTAACTGAGTTGGCTATCTTTTCCTCAGTTTGGGCCTTTGCTATTCTGACTTCCCTCCCTGCTTCCTTCTGCCTTAACTGACACAGCTCTCTGTCTTGCTCCTTCTGTGTTTCCTTATACTTCCGGAATGCTATCTTTTTCTTCCTGACTTTCACAGCCACCTCTTTTGAGAACCATAGTGGCTTTTTCTTTCATTTTGATTTGTTTATTTGCTTCACACAAAGGCTTGTTGCCTCTGTGATGGCAGTTTTGATGATTCCCCTTTGTATTTCCACACCTCCTTCTAGCCTGTTTGCTAGTGCTTTTCTGAGGCACTCTCCCATCTTGCCAAAGTCAGCTCTCCTAAAGTCCAGTACCCTCACTTTTGTATGGCTTGACTCTGTAGCTGAGTTTAACGTGAACCACACTGTTTGATGGTCACTTGTCCCCAGATGGCAACCCATTTCTAGATCTGAGATCCTCTCACTGCCCCCGTTTGAGAGTATGAGGTCTAAGATTGCTCCCTCACGAGTGGGTTCCGAAACTAGCTGTCTAATGCCTGCCACCTGTAGGGCATCACGAATGGCCCTGCTCTTGAATGTGGCTGCAGCAAATGTGCTCCAGTTAACATCTGGTATGTTCAGGTCTCCCATCAATAGTATCTCCCCTTTCTGTGCCATTCTAAGAATGCCTTCTATGATATCCTTGTCCATTCCTTCCCCCTGACATGGGGGTCTGTACACAACCCCTGTGCGGATTGTGGTGCCCTTTCCAGTCTCCAAGGTGACCCACAGTGCCTCCTCTCCTCCCTGTTTACTCTTTTGTTCAGTAGCTTTTATCCCTTTGTTTACATAGAGAGCTACTCCTCCCCCTCTTCTCCCCTGTCTGTCTCTCCTGTAGGTTATGTACCCTGGTATGTTAACATCCCAGTCATGGTTCTCTGTGTACCATGTTTCTGTGACTGCTACTATATCCAGGCATCCCTCTTCCATCATGGCCACCAGCTCAGGGAGCTTGTTGCCCAGACTACGGGCATTGGTACTCATTACCCTCCATTTCCTGATGGCCTTACCCCCTTTTGCCCCATCCCTGTCCTTCTTGCCTTTGTCACTTTCTCCATTTACCCTGCCCTTCTCCTATCGACACCTTTATGTTGGTGTTTGCCGCACTTACTACTGTGTGATTATTTGCGGGGCTAGGATTTCCTGCTCCTTTCCAGTGCTCCCCTTGGCTAGTTTAAAAAGCTTGCCAATGAAGCATTTAAACCTATCACCTAGGATCCTGGTTTCCCTCCCGGACAGATGCAGCCCATCATGCCAGTATAGGCTTACATCACTCCAGGTGGACCCCCAGTCCCCAATGAAGCCAAATCCCTGAGCTCCACACCAGTTTTTCAACCACTGATTGAATCCCATGGTGTGGAACACCCTAGCCTCTCCTATACCATAGATGGGCAGCACCTCCAAGAAGGTTACCGTGCGTGCTACTTGACTAAGGCCCCCCCCAAGTCCACAAACTCTTCTTGCACTTCTCTAATCCCTTTCTTAGCCAGGTCATTTGTCCCTAGGTGGACAATGACATCCAGCTCCCTCCCCTGTGCAGCTGCTGTGGCAATCCTGAGGATTCACTCCTTGTCCCTCCAAGCCATGGCGCCTGGCAGGCACCCTACCTCCCTCTCCCCTTCCTCCCCCAGTTCTACCTTCCTAACAATGGAGTCCCCCACCAGGAGTTGTTTCCTTCCTCTGCAGGGTCCCCTGCCACCCTCCTGTGGGTCTCCTTTGTGGAGGTTCCCAGCATCCTCCTTGGTCTCCACTGTGGGTGCCTCCATAGAGGAACCACACTTTGCCAGAATGGCATAGGAATTGTGCAGAGGTACAACTGGAGGGATGCACCTCTGTTCCACCACCCTCACCCTCCCTGAGCCCACTGTGGTCCAACCGCTCCTCTTTCTTGGCAACCTCTGAGGCAACGGCAGTGGCACTGGTGGTCCCTGGATGGAAGAGGAGGTCCCACAAATCCTGGTCAACTCAGCCTAGAGATGAGCAACCTCCTCCCTCAGCCCAGAGAGGTGCCTGCAGATAGGACAACACCGCATCCTCCAGAATGTCTCCCGGAAGACTGCTGCTCCACAGCCACTGCACTGCACCACTCCAATCATGTCTTATTTCTGGCCCCTTAACTGTTTTCAATCCTTACTCTTTCCTCTGTTTTTTTTTCTCTCTCCCCTTACTTTCTGCCTGTGTGTCCTTTAAGCTCCTGATTGTCCTGTTCTGAGACAAGAATATCCTATATTTCTCAGTAGACCACTTACTTGCTCAGAGGCAGATCTTCAGCAGCTAGAGGGGGCCGGAGAGCTACTTTTGCCATTCTAGGATGCTGGGTCTTTGGTGATTCCGTCCTTTAAATACTTAGGTCTAACATTGGACCATTGCCTTACCTTCATGTACCACGTGGATCAGGTCACCAAGACCATACACCGCAAACTTGATACTCTGTACTGGCTAAAAGACCAGCTCATCCTTGAGGCCAGGACCTCAATCTCCACAAGTGTCCTCCTTCCCATCCTGACTTACACTGCCCCGATCTTACAGGGCATGGCCAAGCAGGAGGTCACCAAGATGCAGATCCTGTATAACAAGGTAGCCTGGTTTGATACTCAGGACCACTCACGAAGGCACCACTGTGACACACTTGCCCAGCTATGCTGGCCCTTGCTGACCTCTCATCTCCACTATCCCCCACTCTGCTTGACCTTCAAGCTACTCAGCCCTTCAGCTCCACCCAGCATCGCTGGAACTATTGCACTCAAACATAACCCCAGGAGCCTACGGACATCTGGATGTACACTGCTTGAAGTTCCCAGAGTCAGGACTAACGCTGGTGGCAGGTCCTTCTCCTACTCAGCCCCCTACCTGTGGAACAAACTCCCACCCCTAGTGCAGGAAGCCTCCTCACTGATGAACTTCTGCACCAGACTCAAAACCTATATGTCTGATACTAGCACTTGTTATTGCCATGGCTCATGACCCCCCCCACTTGCTTATATCCTCCAAATATCCAGATCCTCCAAGCACCTTATCAGGTTCCACGGTGCTTCCCTCTAGGCATAGTACCACAGCTTACTTTCCACTGAACCATGCCAGTAGTAAATAATGAGTTTATCATGTAAAATTAAATTTCTTCTCCACCTTTTGTTAATTCTACTGTCAACATATTTGTAAGGATTGATGCATGATGATAACCATGGCTGTAACCTGCTCACACACCTGAAACTACTCTGTAACCCAAATCTTTCTCTGTATGAAAATATGTATTGTTATCCCGGGTCACCCCTGAAAAAGGGACATTCGGGACTCAGTGGGCCTACCCGGTCACCAAATTTTAAATAAATAAATAAACCATAAAGGAATATTATCTATGGGCAAAGATCATAGATAACAGACTAAGTATTCAATGATAAAAGTGGTCTGGTACATCTCCCACCAAGGAAGTCTAAAGCCCCTCCCCAAGACCAGGGGTTCCCTTAACTTGAAGAGTGATATTCTAAATGGCTTGGATTCCCATAAAAATGTCTTGGTTATGTTTGATATTTTGACAAATTTGGATTTTGTTAATATTAAGGGAATACTCTGGAATAGATAAAATAATTTAGTGGCTACCCTCATCTTGATGGAGTTTATTCTTCCCCAGAGAGACATGGGTAGATTTTTCCATTTTTCTAAATTGGAATTTATATCCTTCAAAAGGAGATCTGGATTTAAGTCTTCTAAAGAAGTTTATGCTGCAAGGTTTTATAAGACCTAATTTATTCCTTTAAGCTTCCAACATTCAGTCTCTAACAGACCACAACCAATGTGAGTAGTCCCTCCACATGGTGTGAATCGTCCAATTAACTACTAATCCTGAGATATTAGAAAACCTGTGTAAAGTGTTATTAAGGGCTATAATGGACTCACAAGGTTGAGCTAAGGTAAATAAATCAACTGTGAATGCAAATGTATTCGTTATTTTCCCAGTTTTTACCCCTTTGATTTTGTGAGATGCCTGAATTTTCCTGATAAGCAGTTCCAGTGCCAGTTTAAACAAATATGGAGATAACGAGCATCCCTGTCAAGTTCCCCAACTTAGTCTAAAGAGAGACAAAATCATACCATTTGTTATAACTTGAGCTGAGGGATTGCTATGTAGAGTTCAGACCCAATTGATAAAAAAACTCCCAGTCTTATAGTGTTCCAAGATCTCAAATACAGTATATGTAACTCCATTTGAGGGTGTAAAATGCTTTAAAAAAGTAAATGGAGAGTATTGTTACTGTTATTTTTGCATTTTTGGGCAATTTGTATAACACTTAGGAGTTGCCTAACATTTTCCATCCACCATCTACCAAGAACAAAGCCCATATGCTCTCTACCAAGTAGTTTGGTGACCACATTTCTGACTCTGAATAAGAGCACCTTAGCTAGTATTTTATAGTCATCATTCAATAAAGAAATGTGTCTGTAGCATTCACATAATTGGGTGTCTTTTCCTTTTTTAAGATTAGGGTGATGTAGGCTGTATTAAGGGAATCGGGCAATTTCTTTACATAATGGTCTTCATATAATTTATGAAGATATTTGGGGTTGAGGGGTACTAGAGCTTTATATAAGTCTCATGGAATAAAATCTGAGCCAAAGGTTTTGTTATTGGGAGATTTAAATAGTCTGCACAATATCTTCAATAGATACTAGTTTGTTCAGGTATTCATTGTCTAGTTCATCTAATGTATATATGTCAAGGGGGGCCTTGAGAGTCACGTGCAGAAGTGTACTTCTTCTCTATTTTCTAGTATATTATTCTTCATAGAATTTCTCAAAAAGTTATTAATGTCTGCATTGGAGACCTTAATTATATTAGTTGTATATTTTACACCTGCAATCATGTTCTGGGTCAACCTCCTTTTCAGATCGCAGACTATCAATTTTCCAGATATTTCTCCAGTCATAGTTAATGAAAATTCTGCTTTCTTGGAGTATATCTGTTTAATAGCTATTTTAAGAGCTATTACTTCTTGAAGTCTAGCAGGAGCCCTATTCTTTTTATGCTTATACTCTAACTCTATTTTTTACATTTCTTTACCATAATAACAAGCTCCTGAAGAGAGGCTTTCTTCTTAGTAGTAGTAAAACGTATTATTATGCCCCTAAAAATGCTTTGAATGCATCACATAATACTGCATAAAACATTTTATTATTGTAATTTAACAGAAAATGTTCTGAGACTACTTTTACAATGTATTCCCTGAATTTCTTATCACTAGGTACATCAGGGAGTGTAGAAAGACAAAAGGGGAGCAATAGTGAGGCTGAATAGAATGAATGGTGGGTGGGCAGAGAGGAACAGTGAAAAGGAAGAGATACTGAATGAATACTTCTGCTTTTTATTCACAAAAGAGGAGGAGGGGGAGGTGCTTATTCCAGTTAACAGAAGCACTCTGGATAGAGGAGTCAATCCCATTCCTTTCACAGAAGAAAGGGTTGTGAAAGAACTCCTAAAACTGAAGGTGGACAAAGTAATGGGGCTTGATGGAATTCACCCAAGAATTCTAAAAGAATTAAGGGGGGAGCACTAGTGACACCATTGACTACCCGTTTTAACAAATCATGGGAGGATGGTGTGGTACCTGAGGACTGGAGGAAGGTGGATGTGATTCCCTTTCACAAAAGTGGGAGCAAGACAGAGGCAGGAAACTACAGGCCTGTCAGTTTGACTTCTGTGGTGGAGAAAGTGATAAAATCACTTCTGAAGGAAAGAATTGTTGAGTACCTAGAGGCCAGTGGGGCACAGGACCCAAGGCAGCATGGGTTAACAGCAGAAAGATCATGTCAGATGAATCTAATTGATTTCTTTAACTGGGTGACCAATGTAGTAGACCAGGGAGGGGCTGTGGACATGGCCTACCCATACTTTAGCAAGGCATTTGACACAGACCCACACAAAAGATTAATAATCAAATTAACCAGCCATGGAGTTGGTCCCAGGGTGGAAGCCTGGGTAAAATATTGGCTGACAACAGGACACAGGAGGTAACTGTAAATGGAGTCCACTCTGAAGAAAGAGGGGTTACTAGTGGGGTACCGCAGGGTTCAGTACTGGGTCCAGTCTTTTTTAATGTCTCTAAAAGTGACATTGCAGAGGGACTGGAAGGACAAGTATGCCTCTTTGCAGATGACACAAAGATCTGCAACAGGGTTGATACACAGGGAGGAGTGGAAAGGATGAGAAGGGACTTGGCAAGGTTGGACGAATGGTCAGAAGTATGGCAGCTTTGATTCAGTGCAAAGAAGTGCCAAATAATACACCTGTGAAACAAAAACCCAGGAGAAAATTACACAATGGGGGTGGGGGAGGTAGTAACAACAAAAAATAAATGGAAAGGGACCTGGGGGGGTAATCATATCAGATGACCTTTAGGTTAGCAAGCAATGTGAGAAGGCAGTAGGGACGGCTCGGGGATACTGGGATGTATAGGGAGAGGCATCACCAGCAGAAAACAGGAAGTTGTTATCCCTCTGTACAGACAGTTGGTGAGACCCCATCTGGAGTACTGCATCCAGTTCTGGAGACCCCATCTCTGCAAGGACATAGACAGGATGGAGACAGTCCAGAGGAGGGCAACTAAAATGGGGCAGGGTCTGCAAGAGAAGCCATACGAGGAGAGACTAAAGGAGCTTAATGAGTATACCCATGAGGAAAGGGGGGGGACATGATAGAAAGTTTTAAGTTCCTCAGTGGAATCAACAAAGTCCAAGAGGGTAGCATCTTTCAGAAAAAGAGATGTGCAAAAACAAGGAGACACAATTTAAAGATAGAGTGGGATGGCTCGGGCAATGTGAGGAAATATTTTTTCACAGAGAGGGTGGGGGATGCAGGGAACAGCCTTTCTGAGGAGGTTGTGGGGTCTAAAACTGTGAGAGAATTCAAGAATGCATGGGACAGACATAAGGCAATTCTTGTGGGGGTAGGAAGAAATAGTCTGCTGGTTAACTAGGATCTGCAGCTTATATTGTAGATAGAAAAATGGGCAGACTAGGTGAGCCAAGCGGTCCTTATCTGTCATCAAAGTCTATGTTTCTATGTTGCTATTAAGTAATGAAATACAAATTTAGTATTTGCCGTATTGATCCTTGTCAGAACAGACTCAGAAACAAATGATTTGATACCTTTTATTGGACCAACTTAGATGTAACAAAAAGAACAACGTGTTTATCTTGCACATCGACAAGTCCTTCCTTAAAAGATTAATGACAGTTATTTAGAAAATCCCATACTTTTAACCCCCAAGTCATGCAGAAAAAAAAAACAAGAAAAAATCCTGATTAGTTCAAAATACTCATATAAAAAATAACCGAAGAAAATGTAAGAGAAGCTTAATAGTTCCATTTGACATTCAGCTGAGAGGGCCTAAATGTCAGAGGAGCTTAGAGCAGAACAACATGCAATGGAGTGCACTGCACATAAATTAAAATGACTTTGAGATACTTTCAGAATAAGAGCACAACTACTCATGCAGAGGTCTCCTAAATCCTATTATGAGTGCCACAATATGTAAAAGAATACAGTTACTGAAAAGCAAAACCCACCTGGTTTAAAGTCATGCTAAAATTGTGAGTTAAAAACAAGCACCACAAAATAGAACTACAGAAAGCATCTATATATGGCATACAAAGTGTAAAGTTTTCCTAAAAAGAGCAATAGTTATACACTGTATGGAATGTAAAATTTAGCTGGACCCATTACCCAACTATATTCTCAAACTGGATATTGTACCCCATAAACCTCAAAGCCCATAATGTAGTAACAGGGGTTTATAAATGGTAATATAAATATAAATTAGCAGTATAAGTGTCAAAACAAAAAAACTACTTGTCAAGGATCATCAAGAAATTACGACCATGCAGCCTGATATGTACAGATTTCAATAAATTCTCAGTGTATAATATAACAACTTGATGTACAGAAAATGTCTAAGGAATCTGAATAAGAATTCATAGGAAATAAATTCTCTCCCCCCCCACCACAGTCCCATATCTGGGGGGGGGGGGATAATTAGTTTTAAGGAGACACACACACACACAGTCCTAATGCACCATCATTCTCATCAGTCATTGCAATTGTTACTCAAAGGAATTTAACTTGTCATGAAATTCCAAGTAAAAGGGATCATGTATCCTAATATGTACAGAGTTCAAAATGTGACACTATGTAACCATACTAGTATGTGTGCAGTAACAGTCCAAGGATTTTGAATTGAACCACAATTAAATAAAACCTCCACCCTCTCCAGAGTAAGGTAACTAGAAATAAATGTACAGTATGTAAGACAAGAGTCCTAACATATCTTTATTTCCACAAATCTCTACAATATTAGCCCAGTGTAATTGGGTCTGTCAAGGACCCCATGCAGATGAGATCCTATGCCCCAATATGTTCAGAGTTCAAAAATGTGACAGTATATAATAAAACTACTGTGTGTACAGTAACAGGCAAGTGAATCTGAATACGACTCAATGGAATTAATCCCACCCCAGAGGAAGATAAATAGTAAGACGGAATCAATACTCATTATGTGTGTGAACTAAGCATAATAACACAATGTAATTTCATGTAACTGAATAGAAGCCCACCTCAATGTAATGGCAACCCTCACACCTGCCATATTCACATACCCCAACACAACACACACACACACACACACACACATGCTGAAGTCCGATAATATATCTATCCTATGAAGAAAAGATTTGTGGATGTCAAATCCTATAATGTGCCATAACTCTCAAATCAGTGTTCATACCATCTGCTACCATATTGAGATGTAAAATAAATTTGATCTCAAAAGCTCACTTCAGTTGTGTACTTTGAGATTTCCTTTTAAGACCATTTCTGAAATATCTGAGATTTTGTTTTTTCAAACTTTATTTTCAAGTTCAGTATACATAGCATTTTGAGCAGTTCTTGTATAAACTCCACAGGAATATCGCAGTATTCGTGTCAACAGCATACATAGTCATCAGTGCACAATTACTCAGTTTGACTAGAGTTTATATGTCATGCAACGTTATACAAAGAGTAAATTGAGACATTCTATTTTAGTTCATCTGAAATGGTGGCTCCAAAAACGGACTCATTTTAAGGTCAAAAAATGGACAAGTGAAGTTCAGTCTTAGATCTCTGGAAAACAATTTTGGTTCAGGGCTTTCTCCAGAGGCTTCCACACCTGATAGAAACTGTCTTCTCTGCCCCAGGCATTATATTGGGGATGTTCCAGTTTCATGCACTGGAGCAGTTTTTGCACCCATTCTGTAATAATGGGCACAGACTCTCTTCCCCAGTGATATGCCATTACCTGCTTACCCATGGCCATAGCTAATGACCATAGAGGGTGGTCTAATCCCACTACTTCCTGATTCCCACTCCATCCCAATAACTGCCTGGTAGGCTCAATATTATCTCCCCAGGTCCCAGTTCCTGGGTGTCATTTAATATGTTTTGCATAACTGTGGTAATGCCCTCCCAGTAACTGCTGACTTTGGGACACTCCCATATCATGTGGAAAAAGGTTCCTTGCTGGGCTTTGCACTTTGGGTAAAGGTCTGATTTGTTCGAGTCAATTCTGTGTACCAGGTAGGGTGTAAAGTACGATCTTTGCAATATATTGAAATGGGTTGCTCTTAGTCTATTGATAACTGAACAGTTCATACCTTTCCGTATAATTTTTCTCCAGTCCCCTTCTGTTAGAGACCCTTCCCCCAGGTCTCGGTTACATTTCATTTTAAGTGTTTCTGTCACAGAAGGTAGGCTCTCCATCAAAGTTTTATAGCAGTTTGTCATGGGTCTAGGGCGACTGGCCTACCGGTCTCCTATCATTATTTCCTGTAACGTAGATCTTTGTGGAATCAGAAACTGTTCACCTCCCTCTTCCTGGACCCCCACTGACTGTGGACCTTCAAGTATACAAAAAAGTGTGAGGGATGCAGTTCATATGCATTTGCTAGCCTTTGATATGGTTGCACTTTGCCCTGGTCGTATAATTGGTATATTAGTTTTAGGACCTTTCTATCCCACCTTTGCAATACATGATTGTATTTCTGATGGTGTCTGGCATATTACCTTCCCCCCAAAGTGCCTGCCCTATTTATGCAACAGGAGAATGTGAAGGGGGTACCCCTAAATCTCATGGGCCATACACTATGCTCGGAATGTAGTTCTAGTAATGGGCCTTTTTTTGTGCTTCACTGACTTTCAGTTCAGCACTGATGCAAAAAGGGAATTACTTAGAGGGGCTCCCTCAGGTTCTCACTCCAAGTCCACCCAGGCTTTTCTCTCCCCAGCTGTGCTTTTCAAATCATTCAGTGCAGAAACCTGAGCTGCCAGGTAATATAATTGCAAAATTGGGAGACCTAGCCCTCCATTTCCTATTGACCTTCAGAGTGTCTCCTGTCTAATTCTGGGTCTCTTATTACCCCAAAGTAGTGTCACCAAGGCTCCTTTTAATGATTTAAAGTAGTACTGGGAAACATTGACTGGGAGGGACTGGAAAAGGTATAGGCATTGAGGTAATACATATAAAACGTTTTTCTAAGTTTAATATGCCTATGAATGTAAGAGGGAAGTTCTTCCACCTCTCACATTGCTCTTGGACCTTAGCCAGCAAGGGTTTATAATTCACCTCAAATATAGCTGGTAGTTTTTGAGTGATATGAACTCCCAGGTATTTTATGAATGCAGCCAGGAGTATTCTGTATCCTTGGATATGAATGCTGGTGCTCACATCTCCCAGGGGGAGCCACTCACACTTGGCCCAATTTATCTTATGTCCAGATAGGGGGTCCGTACTCCTCAAAGAGCATAGTCAAACTGGAATTGAGGATCCTGGGTCCCTGAGAAATAGCAGCACAACACCTGCAAAGAGAGAAATGGCCTGCTGTTCATTTCCAATTGAACAGCCCTGTATTTTATGATCTTGGCAGATAGATGAGGTGAGAACCTCCATGGCCAGTACATACAGAAGGGTGACAAGAGGCAGACCTGGCATGTCCCCCTGGTGAAGTCAAAATGGGGTGAGAGGGTACCATTAGTGAGTATCTGCACTTTCGGGGCTGTATATAGTGCTTTTATCCATGATCAAATCTTAGGTCCCAGTTGGAATTTCTTTAGGGTAGCAAACATGAATGCTCACTCCACCCGGTCAAAGGCCTTCTCGGCATCTAGCACCAGAAGGCTTCTGTTCCTGTCCCCTCCATTCCCTGACCAATTATGGACTATGTTTAGGGTTTTTCATAGCTTGTGCTTTGCCTGTCTCCCCCTGACAAAATAGCACTGATCCTGATGTAATAAGGATGGGAGAATGGTCTCTATTCTCTTAGCTAGTAACTTAGCTAAGATTTTGTAATCAGCATTAAAGAGAGAAATGGGACGGTAGGATCCACCCCTGGTAGGGTCCTTACCTTTCTTTGGAGGAACGATAATCATAGCCATTTGCAGAGACAGGGGGCAATGTTCCTGTCTCTAAGGTGTCCTGGATCGTTAGCACTAAAATATTCCAGATTGCTTTCCAGAAGACTCTATAAAATTCCATTGGAATCCCATCAGGACCAGGGATTCATCCTATACTGGATTCCCACATAGCATTCCTTACCTCCTATTCTGTGACTGGGCAGTCCAGCTCCTCCCTCATTTCCTGATTTAGAGATTTTAGTTGGATTTTGTCCATAAATGATTCAGGATCAGCCCCACTCAGAGCTTCAGACTAATATAGAGTTTCATAAAACAGCCTGAAGGTGTCATTAATATGCTCAGGATCAGAAGCAGTTACCTCATTTTGGTTCTCAATGGACAGTATTACTCTTTCTGCTTGCTGTTTTTTCAGTCTCCATGCCAACCACTTGCTTGCTGTGTCCCCTGCGAAGTAACTACCTGCCCCTATTTTCAGAATATCTCTCTCTAGTCTTTTGGATGCCATTTGTGCTAGCTGACCCTTCATCTGTTTTAGTTTCCCCGTGTTTGTCATGTCTTGGCTCACCATCATTTCCCTTTCTACCACTAGGATTTAGTGCTCTAGCTCCCTCTCCTCTCCTTGTTCCTTTCTATAGAATTTTGCTGAATAGGAAATTGTAGCTCCTCACATAACTGCCTTGAGAGCCTCCCAGGTGTTTGGTACTGATGTAGTTTCTATTTTATTATATTCTAAATACTCCTGAATTGTTTCTACCATATATGATGTATATTGCTGGGAAGTGAGGAGTGTTGGGTCCAGCTTCCATTGTCTAAGTGTGGGGGGTGGGGTCCTTTGCCTATTGTTATGGTGAACTCCAGAAGGGCAAATAGGGCTATATTGAGGGTCTTTTGCCCTCCTAAGAATATCTGGGGAGATCAAAGAAGTAGTCAGTCCTGATATATATTTTGTGCGCTGGGGAGTAGAAGGAAAACTCCTGCCTGGTAGATTGGAGGTACCTCCAGACCTCCTGAAGCACCCTGTCACTTGCTGAAGGTCTCAGAGCCACCATGCTTCTCGATGGTGGCCTACTTCTTTTGTCAGAATTATATATATCCTGGTCCCAGTATGTACTGAAGTCCCCCCATGATGATATTGTCATGGTATGTAGCCAGTATTACCACCAAATGGTGAAAGAAGCCTGGGTCATCGATATTAGGGCTGTATATTGTGACATGTGTATACCTATTCCTTTCTATCATGGTATCCGCCACCAGATATCTGCCCTGGGGATCAGAAGGAGAGCCATGAACCTTCACCCTCAGCTGTGGGTGTATCCATATTGCTACCCCCCGAGCCTTCGAAGTGAAAGGGGATGCCAGCAAAGTACTCCTCCACGAGTTAGCCAGTTTACCTATTTCCACCCTGGTCATATGAATCTCCGAGATAAAGTGAATATCTCCTTTCTATTTCTTTAGATAGGACCAAATCCTTTATTTCTTGACTACCATCTTTAAGCCATGTACATTCCATGTGATACACTTTAACACACTCATTTTCCTTCATAGTTATAAATTTCCTGCTGAACACCTATTATACCTGTTTATAATGCTCATGTGCTGGATGCTGATTTTTCCTTTTTCCCCAACTCAAACAATCCTTCCCCCTTAATTAAGTGATCTACAAACAACCCCCCCATTTAACAGTAATGTTAAACTAGAACACTCTCTAAACAAGCTCTCAATCCCATATACAAATCTGACCCCTCCCCTTCCTTACAGAGGACAACCAAGACCCTCCCATCTACAGTATACCTCCCCTATTGGTGTCTCTTCCTCTTCTTCTAACCCCCTACTCTTCATGGATGTACTAAGGAGTTCCCATCCATTATTTTGTCCTCAGTGTTCTCTGGCAGACATTCCCATGCAATCCTTACCAGAGGTGAGGATGCAGGAGGACAAACTCTCCTCCATCTGGGCCAACAGTGTGGTGTGTTTCCCAATTTTACCACTTACACCTATTCAGGTGTGCTTATGGATTTAGATTTGGGCATGGTATCATCCTGAATGATGACCCCCCCAACATTCCAGTCCCTCCAGTTATTCTTTTACAGATTACTTTCACATACTCTTGACCCTGGGATTATTGCCCCCCCACTATAACACATGTATGAGATAACCAGTAAAGCTTTGTTAATTTAACCCATTCAAAGAATTAACTGAAGCATCAACTTTAGAGATTACAATGTCCCTTTGATTTCTTGCATTTATATCAGATGATTCTTACAACTTTGCTATTAGTTATAATCCACAAGCTGTACATTTTGAACTATAACTCCAACTTCTCCTCTGAACCATGTTTCTTGATGCACTTCTAGCATAGGCCTGGCAGAGGGGATAGTTGAGCAGGGCCCTCACATCCACTCGATTGCAGTCATGTATGTCAGGCACTCCTGTGGTGTTCCAATACCTGGGCTACGCCATGAGCTGTGGGCTAGAGATTTAATTTTGTGCCCCAATTAGCAGGCTTCTCAGGCCAGCAATCCAAGTGAGGGCCATGGTAAGGGACCACCAAGCAGAAAGAGGCCCTCCCAGTCCAGCCATGATAGGCTGCTGGAGCAAAGCCACATTGTGGGTCAGGAAAAATGCCCCCTCGGTGGCCCCGATTTTTCCCTCAACAGCAGATGAGCCCACCCAAGTCCTCCTCCACTCTGCAGCGGCCAGGTGTATGTTCTCTATGGCCAGGCAAATCATATATACCCCCCCAATATCTGTTCCAAGACTGTAGTTGTCCCTGAGATGACCCATAGTCATACCCAGGTCAGTTTCACACAGAGTTAGACTTGGCAAACTTATCAGTCCCCAATGTTATTAAACTTAATCAGTAGCCTATTATCTAGTTCCAATATGCAAAAGTCCATCATAAAGGATGGTGATGCAGGACTGCTGCTTTGATGCAGGCCCCATTACCTGTGATACAAGCTCCCCCCCCATCCAAACTCTAAGGGCAGGCAAAATCAACCCCCCGCAGCAGTCCTGGTTTTCAACAAAATATTTAACAGTACCTTCAGACCATATCAGTCTGCCTCTTGCCGGGCATCCTCCTCGTTTCTACGTGATGTCAGTACCTGGGAAATTAATTGTATTGCTGCCTCTGGATCAGTGAATGACTTCACCTCTAGGTTCCTGGGCCTAATAGTCAGCCTGGTTGGGTATACCGTGGAGAATTGCCAGTTGATCTCATGAAGCTTTCTTTTTGCCATGGTGAACGCCTGTCTCTCCACCTGCAGACACCTGGAGAAATACAGAAAGATGATAATTGTTTTCCCATTTTATTTTATTTGGCCTTTCTGCCTGGTCGCCTCTAACACATGCTTTCTGTCCTGGAATCGCAAGAAATTCACGATGATGTGGCGTAGCTTCTCCTCTGGGCTTGGTAGGCAGCATGGTGATTGGTGGGCTCTCTGGATCTCTAGAGACATGTCCACAGGTAAATTCAGTGGGTTCTTTAGCTAGGTACCCATAAATTCAACACAGTCTCTGCCCTCTTTCAGTCCCACTATATACACATTTTGCACCTCTACCTATTCTCATGGTCATCTAGAGTGGCTTTTAAACTTTCAGTCTCTCTCAGGGCCGTTTGTAGTGAGCTTTCCAGGCACTAATGGGCATCTTCACTGTCACTGACCTGTTGCTGGACCTCATTTAGCCTGTTGGAGTGGCTCTCTATGGTGTCGCTGAGACTACTGACTATCTGCTGCAAGTGAGTGAGCTGGATCCCAGTGTTTTCAAATCCAGCCCATATCTGGTGGGTCAGGTCAAATTTGAGAAATAGTATGAGCCCCTCGATGTTGCTGTGAGACTGCGACATATATTGACTGTCATCACTTCTCTCGTTTGATCGACTAATTTTTATAGTTGGCGAAACAGGCAGTCTGTGGTCCGCAGGACGATTTAGGTCTGATCCCTTTTTGCTGACAGCAATTGAAAATCTTAGTTGGGACTGCTTCTTCTTGTTTTTTTTTTTTTTTGCAGATGCCTTAAAGAGGGACAGCTAGTCTTCCAAAATATTTTAATTTTCTGGTTTATTCTTGTAGGATGGCAGCGATATTAAATGGATGGGCCCAGAGCTCCTGGATTATGCATAATTCCTCTTCTCAGTCAGGCCACACCCCACAGCATTTCTGAGATTGATTGGTCAGGCAAAGAGAAGTGTTGCCCCACTGGTTTTTCAGTCAACTTTAGTTTAATATTATGTCTGTGCAAGCTCATCCTAGTGTGGAGTGGTTGGCTTGTCTCTCCAACATAACCTGTTTGTGGACATCTCTTGCATTGAATGAAATAAACAACATGTTGTGATGTACATGTATAATTCCCCTGAGCCTTGAATTGTCTGTTTTGTAATGTAACCACACAGTCCAAAGTGGAAATATGCTCACAAGGCTTGCAGTTGCACTGATTGGAGGTTTGTGTGCCATTTAGTGTTGTGGTATTCTGTTCTGGCAAAAGCTTACTCATAATAATTAGGCTGTCTAAGTTTGGTGGTTGTTTAAAAGATAGTGATTTTAGTTCCTTAAAAAATAGAATGAAGTATGGGTTGGGGTGTGTAACGAGAAGTTTACACACACCCGAGGGGTTAGATGCTAGATAAACACTGAGAGCGAAGCTCAAGGGGTTTATTAAAAGCATCAACTCCCGAGGGTGTGTAAACTTGAGTTACACACACTACTCCATGTTTATTTTATATAATTGCTGGGTTTATGTCAGCCTCAGCAATTATATAAAATGCATACAGGTTGCTGTGTGGTCCCCTGGTTCGATTTGTGACTCATGGTGACATTTTGCATTGTTTTGATTTTTTTCTTTGGGGGTGAGCAGTAGAAACAGCTTCTCTTTCCCGTTTAAGATTGTGTCTAAAAATGTAACTTACCGCCAAGTCCAATTCCAAGTGGCAATTTAGTCTTCTGGGGTTAAAGCGTGCGTTGAGAGTTCTGAAGGGAAAAGATGCAATGGGACATGAGCAAAGCGAGGGAAACCATGCGCGTGTTTGCCATTATAAAAGCTCCTTTATAATGGCAAATTACGCCGCGGTTTTCCTATGGGAAAAAGGCTAAGCCAGTGATTATAATTCAATTAACGGTCTCATCCTCACTAAATATTGGATGGAGATCATTAATAATCCTATGCAGAAGTTCTATATCTGGATGATACAGTATGTGATAGCTAAGGATATCCTGTTGGTAGCTATCCTTTTTTTTATACTGAAGTAGTTGCTGTTTTGGCACTTGTGTTGCACATTCTATTCTCCTGTCA
Source organism: Neoceratodus forsteri (assembly GCA_016271365.2). NCBI lineage: Eukaryota > Metazoa > Chordata > Ceratodontiformes > Ceratodontidae > Neoceratodus > Neoceratodus forsteri. The sequence goes on from CM028133.1 coordinate 1,000,332,228, forward strand.
ATTTCTCTGGAAGAGTGTCCCTACTGCATAATGTTATTCAACATAGCCAAATGTGTATCTCTGTCCTCCTCATTTGAACAGATATGGTGATATTGAAGTGCTTGACTGTACATGACAGATTTTTTGTGTGGCTTAGGTGATCGCTATACTTGTGTAAGTATCTCTGTCTGTTGGATTCCTGTAAATACATGTATGTAAGGCTCCATCCTTAATGGTTACTGTGGTGACCAGAAAATTAACACTGGTTGCAGAGTACTCCACGGTAAGCTTTATGGAAGGGCGAAGGTTAATAAGTTCCTGATGAAAACCTTTATGTGCATCTGTGCCCTCTGTCCAAATGATAAACAAATCATCAATGTAATGGAAATAAGTGAGTGGTTTGAGGGGACAGTGCCTTAAGAAGTCCTCCTCCAAATCTGCGATAAAGAGGTTAGCACACTGTGGTGCCATCCTGGTGCCCATTGCTGTTCCCATAGTTTGAACATAATGTTTACCATTGAAGTTGAAGTTGTTATGTGTCAAAATGAATTCCATCAGTTTCCCAACCACTTCAGGGTTGGTGTTTTGGTCCAGTCCTTTCTCTTGTATGTATTTAAGGCAGGCAGAAATGTCATCCTTATGTGGAATATTAGTATAGAGGGATGCTACATCCATCGTAGCTAAAATGGTATCAGGTGGTAGGGCCTTATAACTAGAAAGTACATGCAGGAAGTGTTTAGTATCCTGGATATAACTGTCTCTTTCCATAACCAGTGGTTTCAAAATGGGTTCTACAAACCCTGAGATCCCCTCAATCAGGGTACCATTACCAGAGACTAAGGGTCTTCCTAGATTGCCAGACTTATGTATTTTAGGCAACATGTTGAATGTCCCTGGCTTGAGTTCAGCAGGGATGAGGTCAGTTAGTCTTTTTTGGACATGATTTGAAAAAGTTCCAATTAAGTCCTGTAATTCTTTTTTAGGGCTGTAGGCAGAGTCTACAGCCATTTTGTGAGAACTTTGTAGCTCTGAAAACAGCCAATCGCAGAACCCCTTCTGTTGGACTTTTGGAAGTGCCCTCCCCAGTGTGCCAAAATGTTTTTTTTTCTTTTTGCTGTAAATTAGAAAACAGTCCCTCACTGTCGTTTTTTTCCCCCGTGTAAACAGAAAACAGTCCTTCATTGTCGCTACAGTCCCCTTCCCCCCCTTCCACTGAACACCCACTTCCCCACACCCCTCTACCCCATACTTACCTCTGGAGGACATCGCTGTCATCTTCTCTGTACAGGGACATGTCTGCACTCTTCAAAGCCCAACCTTGAACTGAATGATTAAAGGTAAGTGTGCTATACAGCCATTTAATGGGGTTTTCAACTTATACTTATATATCAGCCATTTTGGGGACTTTTTCTCCCACATTTTCATCATGGGGTTCATGGGACCCCACCTCAGGAAAACTGTCACTGATTTGTTGTTACTCAGTCCCAAAAGGTGATTTCATAGTCACTGTGCTGAATCACCTTTAGGAACTGATTCATGAAATGACAGTGCCCCTGTTCATGAGGTAGGGTCCCAAAAAGCCCATGTTGCCAATTAATGAAAAAATTCCAAAACAATTATGGTTATGAGCATGCATTGCACAGTTTCTATGCATGCTCTTAATGTCACTATTTTTTTATGTTTTCACTCCATATTTTTAACATTGCCGTTTTTGCACACCTCCTTTAAAACAGTACAGTTGGCATTTTCCACAACCTGCCCAAAATGTGTTTCACACCTGTGGTGCAGAATAGTGTGTTTGCTCTGCGCAGTCACCTTTCAAGACAATTGAACAAAATGACACTGGCACTGTTCATGAAGAGGGGTCCAAAAAAGACCTTGTTGAAAATATGGTGCAACACCTCCAAAATATGGCCAAGTTACACCTTGTCATTGAATAATTTCTGTGCACATGTGTAACTTCCATGACTTGGTAGCTCTTCACAGCCCTATAGGCTCTGGCTAGTGCTTGTTTATATGTTGTAGTGGGATCACTATCCAGTTCTGTGTAGTAGGTATGATCTGTTAGCTGTCTGTTAACTTCATTAATATAATCCCCTCAGTTTAATATCACCACTGCAGAGCCTTTATCAGCTTTTTTCATGACAATGTTGTGGTTTGAAGAAGAAGAAAAAGAATCAGCATTTATATAACGCTTCAAAGTGCATTACAAGCAATGCTAGACTGGTAGTGAAGTGACTAAATGTGTAATGGCAGCCATATCACACATTAACACCCACATACAGCCTGGACAACTGCATGAACCGGTTTTATGGGAAGAAAAATATTGGCCAGGACACCGGCAATGTCCCCTATGTTTTGCGAAGAATGCCCTGGGTTCTTTTACTTCCACCTGGACACCCACCAGGACAGCACCAGAATGGGTAGAAGGGACCTCATTTTAACATCTCATTTGACGGACAGTTTGAATTCAGTGTTTGTATAGCCCTCCATTCCAGTTGAGAGAGATTATAATGGGCCTGTTTTTGCCTAGTAAGGATCTGACCACTGACTTGCTGGTGGAAACAATGAATGTAATTGTCTAGTTTTTTGTTTCCCTTTTACGCCCAGGGGGTAAATTCAGATTTATTTTTCTTATCCATTAAATTGTTACTGATTGTGATGTCTTTACTACCTGTGATTTCATCCTTGCCATGAAATAATTCTTTAAGTCTCAATCTATGGAAGTTTCCTCCAGTTCACCACAAAACTGTATTTTGTCCAGTGGCTTTGTTGGCCAGAAAGTGAGGCCCTTTTAAAGTACATTTAATTCCCCAGTAGTCAGTGTGTGGTTGGACAAATTAACAATTGAAAGGTGCCCATCTGCATGGTGTTGTTGTTCTATCAGTGTGTGTGTGTGTGTGTGTGTGTGTATATATATATATATATATATATATATATATATATATATATATCCTTAAACTAGTCCTGCCCCCCAGATATGGGGATGTGGTAGGCGGGTGAGAGAATTTAATTCCTATGATTTCTTATTCAGATTACTTAGACATTTTCAGTACATCAAGTTGTTATGTTATACACTGAGAATTTATTGAAATCTGTGCATATCAGACTGCATGGTCTTAATTTCTTGATGATCTTTGACACGTAGTTTTTTATTTGACACTTATGCTGACAATTTATATTTATATTATCATTTATAAACTCCTGATTCCACATTATAGGCTTTGAGGTTAAATACATTAATAACAAACAAAAAGGTTCACTTACATAGGTCCCTTTAAAAACAAAGATGGAAACATAGTTAATAGCAAGGCAATGGCAGACATCCAAAATACTTATTTCTGCTCAGTTTTTCATTCGAACACCACAGGAAGCCAAGAGGGCAATATCAATTCAATTCCTGAGAAAATAGTAATAGATCTAAAGGATGTATGGGATAGATTACAGGAAATTAACATAAACAAATCACCAGGGCCTGATGATCTACACTTGAGGGTACTCAAAGAGCTCTCAGAGTATATAGCCCAACCACTAACCTACATATTTTAAAAATCTTTGGACCGAGGGGAGGTAGTACAAGGGTGGAAAAAAGCCATAGTTGTACCCATACCGAAGAAAGGCCCCAAAACTAAGCCTGAAAATTTCAGACCAGTAAGTTTGATAACAGTGATGGGCAAAATCTTGGAGGGCATATTGAAGGATCACATAATATCACACCTGGAAGCATACTATCTAATGGATCCAATACAGCATGGCTTCACAAAAAACTGATCATGCCAAACAAACATGTTGGCCTTTTATGAAAAAGCAAGTAAAGCTCTGGATGAGTGAAATGCATTTTTGGACTTCTCCAAGGCCTTCAATAAACTCCCCCATAATGAATTAGTGAAAGTTCTAAGTGAAATAAAATTAGACACAAACATAATAAACTAGGTAGAGGCATGGCTGAGAGAGAGAAGACAGAGAGTGACAATAAATGGAGTTTTGTCAAAATGGGCAAGAGTGACAAGCAGGGTCTCCCAGGGCTCTGTGTTGGGTACCTGTCTCTTTAACATATATGTAACATCTCTTAATTGTGATCACCCAAATATATGGTTAACAAAGTTTGCTAATAACTGCAGGATCAGGGCTATTGTAAACAATACAGGAGATGACAGCAAACTGCAAGGGACTCTGAAGGACATGCATCAATGGGCAACTAAGTGTAAATTGGAGCTAAATGTGGGAAAGTGTAGTATCATGCATATGGGGAAACAACATGAAGCTAAACTATAGTATGGGTAATCATAAGTTGCCATAAATAACTGAGGAAAGATATCTGGGAGTCAGGGTAAAAATTATTTGCAATTCAGCCCACACTGTAACATTATAGCTAAAAAGGCTAACCAAACCTTAAACTGTATCCTTCGACTCATAGAGAGTGGGGACAACAAAGTGCTGATCCCACTGTATCAAGCTCTGATAAGACCTCAATTAGAGTATTGTGCATAGGTATGGTCACCATACAAAAAAAGGGGATATTCAGAAACTAAAGAGTATACAGAGAAGGGTCACAAGAACAATGTCAGGACTCAAAGAGGCCTCATATAGAGAGAGACTAGACAGATTGCACATTTATACACTGCATTACAGAAGAATTAGGGGGAGATATGCGCATGGTGTATAGAGCCTTGCAGGATAAATCTTTATGGGAGGACTTTGGGCTAAATTTAAAAAACTGCAAGTATTAGCCTAGAAGGCATCTGCTCCAACTAGCTATGGGGAAATGGAGCCTTTTATAGAGAAGGCATTGGTTTAGCTAGAGAGTAGTCCAATTATAGAACAGCCTTCCAATAGAAGTGGTTACAAGTAAGACAATAGAAGTGTTCAAAAAAAGGTTGAGCAGCTACTGTCCAAACAAATACATACTGATCTAATCAACACTGTCAAGCATAAAAGCATGAAAGTCTATATAGCTTGTATAAACCTATGAGACCTATGAAGATTTATGGGGCATAATATCTAGTTTGAGAGTATAGTGGGGAAATGGGTCCAGCTAAGTTTTACATTCCATACAGTGTGTAAATATTGTTCTTTTTAGGAAAACCTTAACATACTAATTGCCAGCAGAATAGGCCTTATGGTCTGTCAAGTCTGCTCGTGCCTCAGGACCCCAGTTGGGTACCAAGGCCTTCCCCCCCCTCATCGCTTATCTGTGTCTCCTGTTGTCCATCCCAGCTCCCCTGGGCCAGGCCCACCACTGCTTCATCCCCTTTCTGTACCTGTCCCACCCTCTCTTGAACCCCTCCATTGTAGAAGCCAGAATCAACTCACCAGGCAGTGCATTCCAAGGTTCCACCACCCTCTCAGTGAAATACCTCCTCCTCTTCTCCCTCGTTCTTTCACCTTCCAACTTCAAACCATGCACTGTGGTGATACCCCCTCCTTTAATCTAAAGATCACCTCCTTGTTTACCCTATTTATTCCCTTGAGGTACTTGAAGACCTCAATCATGTCCCCCCAGTCCCTCCTCTCCTCCAATGAGAACAGGATGAGCTCCTCCAGTCTCTCCTCATACATCAAATCCCCTAGACCCCATATAATTTTGGTTGCCCTCCTCTGGACACTTTCCAGGAGCTGTATGCCTCTCCTCAAGTGCGGCCTCCCGAACTGCACACAATACTCAAGGTGTGGTCTAACCTGACCATTATATAGTGGCAGAATCACTTTCCTATGCCTTGAGGTGATACCCCTTGTGATGCAGCCCAACATCCTATTTGCCTTGACTGCTACCCTCCTGCACTGCTTAGAGTTATTCATACTTGGATCCACCAAGACCCCTAGGTCTTTTTCCCCTGTCATGGTCTCCAACACTTCCCAACCCAGGGTGTACTCGTGTTTGGGGTTCCCCCTCCCAAGATGTAACACCTTGCACTTGGAGGAATTAAAATTTAATTTCTAGATGTGAGTCCACCTATCCAGTGTCTCCAGGTCCTTTTGCAGGGCCACCTTCCCCCCCTCCCTCTCAACCACTGCTCCCAGCTTGGAGCCATCAGCGAAGAGACTCATTTCACACCCTATACCCTCCCTGATATCTGAGATGTATGCATTAAACAAGATCGTCTCCAGGACCAAGCCTTGTGGTACCCCACTAATGAACCCTCTAGGAGTTGAGATCTCCCCACTGACCACTACTATCTGGGTGTGCTCAGCCAGCCAGTTTCCTATCAATCTGACCATCAATGGAGCTACTCCCATCCCCCTCCATTTCTCCAGTAGGCCTTTGTGAGGGATCGAGTCAAATGCCTTGCTGAAGTCCAAGAATAGCAATAGAATTGTACGCCACATATAGATGCTTTTTGTAGTTCTGTTTTGTGGTGCTTATTTTTATCTTACAATTTTTTCATGTCTTTAATCTGGGTGGGTTTTGCTTTTCGGTAACTGCATTCTTATACACATTGTGACACTCATAATAGGATTTAGAAGCTCTCTGCTTGAGTAGTTGTTATTTTATTCTAAAAGTATCTCTAAGTAATTTTAATTTATGTGCAGTGCACTCCTTTGCATGTTGTTCTGCACTAAGCACCTTTGACCTTTAGGCCCTCGTAGCTAAATGTGAAATGGTACTATTAAACTTCTCTGACATTTTCTTCTGTTATTTTTTAAATGAGTATTTTGAACCAATGAGGATTTTTTCTGGGTTTTTTTTCTGCATGATCTGAGTGTCAAAAGTATGGGATTTTCTAAATAACTGTCATTAAGCTTCCGAGGAAGGGCTTGTTGGTTCGAATGCTAAAGCACTTTATTCTTTTTGTTACATCTATGTTGGTCCAATAAAAGGTATCAAATCATTTACTTTTGTATTTTATCATTATGTAGTGAGGAATTAAACATCCTGCATTTGCTTCTGTTAACTTCTCTATCAATGTTTAAATGAATAGAGATTAAACCATGGTCAGAAATAGTACTGTCCCTGATGCCTGCACTTGACAGAACCAAGCTCAAATTATTAGCTTTTAACAGGTAATCAGTTCTACTATACACTTGGTGATGGCTAGACTACGAAGTATAATCCTTTCCCTCTGGATTTAGCAAGCACCAAGCGTCCACTAATCGTAAATCTTTCTTTTGTTTGTGAAGGCCCTCCTTGGGTTGGTGATGTTATAATGACTGAACACATTATCCCTATCCAAAAGAGAGTCTTGTACTTTGTTAAATCCCCACCACAGATGATCTTTGCATTTTTGTAAGAACTTAGTTGAATAGCTACTTCATTAAAAAACTAAGATTGGTTCACATTTGGGAAATACAATGCAGATAACCACCTGTCTACCATTCAATGAACCCTCTTAAAGCTGAAAATGCCCCTCTGAGTCTGCAATGTGATTTCTCTTTACAAATGGGACTCCCTTCCTGATCAAAATTGTGGTTCCTCTCTTTTTAGAATGAAAACAACTGTATTCCATCTGTCCCACCCAGAGTCCTGTTGCATTGTAAAGCTTCATTAGGCATATGGTAGGCTTCTTAAAGTACAAAGAACCTTAGTGCACAAACACTGAGGCAAGAGTTACCCCAAAGGGCATTGGCTGGGAAACCAAGTTCCAAAGAAATACAAAATCACACATACCCTCATAATGCAAATCATAATGCAAACAATTCTGCTTAAAGTTGAACCAGCATAATATTTTGTGGTAATTTGCATATACAGCCCATAATGCTTTGCATTATGGGGGGCATGAGTGATTGTATATTTCTTAAAGTAGAGCTATATCTAATGTACCTTCTCTTTTTGGAGATAGTTTAACATGTTTTCTCTTTGATAGGATATCATAGACCTCTAACATTCAATGTTTTTATACACTGATTATTCATAGACATATTCATGGTTGATTTTTTTAAGAACTACTGACAAAAGATAACTAATGACTGTTTTACTAATAATGTTATTAAAAAAACAAATAATATACTAAACTATAAGACCAATACAACTAATGTCAGAACAAAGAGAATTGTAAAAATAATCACACAACTAAATAGTGATAAGGTATTACTAATAGCAAATGCATTAAAAGAAAGAAAAATGCTCTGAGGACTTAAGGTTGTCTAGCACTAGAAATGCTTAGAGCAAATTCCAAGGTGCTCGTAAGCCAGAAACAAATAAATAAGCAACAACATGACAGACTGACCAGTGCTCTTCTAAGAGTGGAATATTGATTTGTTTACGTTTGTAAGAACCAAAAAAACAACTTTGAAACAGGAACTGTCAATGGAAAAAAACACCTAGCTACACCATTTCAGGTTCTAATAGATTCCAAGATAGTTAGGTGATATAAAATAAATCAAATAATGGTCTGACTTAGTTATGTTTAGGCTCTTTAGCGAGTACATGAAGAGCACAGACTGTGGTTCAAGTCAGTCTCCCAAACATCTCCGGGATCCAGCCTGATACACAATTTCTATGAGCTGTTTTAGGGATATTAAATAATATTAGAGAATGAGTACATGGTCTCTATCCCAACCATGTGACAGAATGTGCCTCAGACAGTTAGAACAAGTAGATACTTGTTATAATTAAGGATGTAACAAGTTCATCAATTGGTTATATCTAATAGTTCTTGCAAGGATTGAAAGAAAATTAAAAAAAACTAATAATGAGTAACTGGAAGAAGCATGAAAGAGGCAGTACAGCACATTGATTTGATTATGTATGTTCTGAGATGTCTAGCTTGAGATTGGCAAGCATGTCTCTGATTGCAGCTATATCTGATTTGTGTTGTTGTTGAGATGAGATATTCGTTGTGGCTGATGCTTCATTCAATTTAGGACCAGACACCTTTGCTCGATGGTGCTGGAAATTATTTACAGAAAAAAAAAAACTGGATACAACCAAGAAAAAAAACATAAGATTTTGTTGGTGTTGGTATTCATCTAACAAATAAAACCAAATTAACCAAGGTTTTTATATGGAAACAAATAAATCACTACAGTTAAAAGGCAGGTCAGGAGAGAAAATGTAAGGCATCCATCTTCTCCAGTGCTGCTGTGGCAGGCTGAAAAGCCCCCTAAACAATCATTTTAGGACAGGCCAGACAAATCTGGAAGGAGAGACAGAAAGCTTACTCAGTGACCAAGGTGCAAACAGTTTATTTGCAAGGGACAATACAAATGAGAGGACTGGGTTTTTCAACAGTACAGGATAATAAACATAAACAACAAACAAAACAATATGATTGGGACCAACAATTGGATGAACCAAGAACAGGGGGTTAACCTCTTTTAGTTCAAGTCCTGCATGCACTTAGCCAAGATGATGGAAAAACTGACGAATGAAGCTTGGCCCTTTTTCTGCGTCAGCTTATCAGCAGATGGGCATTGACCCCACAAAGTGTTTTTGTAAACAGGCCATGATGGGGCATCCTCTGGATGAATAGAACACAACGAGGAACACTACTAGCTGGTCAAGGAAGAACTTGATGATCCTCTGTGGCTCCAGGCAAGAAGCTGAAGACTCTTGGTCAGCCGATGGTTCTCTGGATGATTTGCAACAGTGACCACTGACAGGTCTCCAACCCCAGATAACCGCTCAACAAGGTGACTGTGGATCGGACGATCTTCAGACTGCCTCTGTGGAGCTACATGGGCATGTGCACAATTATGGATGGCTGACAAAATAATAACAGGGCATGCACGACATCAACTGGGGTCCCTCAAGCCTGAGCCGGGGCTGCTCCTAAGCTAACTCACTACTGGATACCTCATTAGTGGCTCTCTACCACTTACCGTTGCAGGGCTGATGCTGAAACACTTGCGGCAGGACTACGGCACAGGCAGGCATCACTGGAGGTGGTTCTGCTGGAGATGGTGGATGGGCAGGGGACCTCCCTAGGTCAGCGTCAGGCTCTGGCAAAGTTGCTCCGGGAAACAAAGAGAAAGCTGGACGTTGGGTACACCTGGACATAATTTGATAACAGTTCAGTAGCAAGCAAACAGTTCAGATTTTTTGACCAGACAGTTCATTTTTTGCAGAAAATTCAGTCTCTAGGGGGCACTAGGAAGGCAACAGCACAGTCCGGTTGGGGTGCTGGGCCACTTAGGCCATAGAAGCAGTTCCCCTCCTCAAGCTGGTGCTGCACCCTTGCAGATCCCCCCTACTGTGGCTATTCCTACAGAGCCAACCCCCTTTGTTTATTGTCATAACCACTCCTGTGGCAGGGTCTATGTGGCTCCCTCTCCTGATCCCTCCTCCCTCATGCATATTAATGAGGACCAGCCAGGTGGAGTGCCCTCCTCAGTCCTGCCCTCTCATTTAGATGCCTGAGGGCCTTGACCCTTTTGTCTAGCCTCTCCTTTTCAGGGGACAGCTGGCTATGGGCCTCTGCCTCTGACCCTGCCCTGGTGTGGGATGGGTCCACATCAGCACAAACTGCTGCAACCCACCTCTTTGTTCCCTTTTCTCCCTGGGGATTTCAAAATTACAGCATCCTGCTGCCAGACCATTGAATAAAACAGACTAACCCCATGGCTCTGGCCTTCCTTGGGGCCTTCTCTCTTCCCCAGTCCTCCTGGGCCTTTAGTCCACTGTTTTAAATTCCCTGAGCTCCCTAGGGCTGTCTTCCCTCTTTAAAAATCCACTATGGCCCCTCTTAAATGTTTGGGACTCTGGCCCCTTAGCTTGCCTCTCCCCACTCCCTGCCTGGCCCAATGGGATGGATCCACCAAGGCCCTGCTTTTCCCTTGGGCTACTGATCCAGCACTTTAGCTGGCTTCCGCTGAGCTCATGCCACACAGTGCCTCATTTTGTTTTGGGGGGTACTCTGCTCTTTGTGTCCCCTTTCCCCTCTAAGGTGCCTCTGACTTTCTCTTTTCCCCTCCCCTGGTGCCTATGGCATGAGTAAAAGAAAAGGCTGGGCACTTGGCTCACTCACCACCATGACCCGGAATTTTAGCGCTGCTGGGAGTGAGGTCAGGGTACCTGTCCAGGGAGTTGCTTTCCCACCTGGCTTCTTTCTGGGCTGCATGGCTGCTAGGCAGTGGAACTAAAGTGTTTAGGAGTGTTTTCCACCAGACCTACGTTTTGCGACACCGCTTGGTCAGGCCGCCCGAAGCTCCCCCCGCGCCACTCAGGGCTCAAAAAAAGACAAAACAAAGCATGTCAGAAGCCAGGCTCCTGCCCGACAGACCCTGCTGCTGCCACTGCTGCTACCCTGGACTGGAGATGGAGGAGAGCGATGCTGAGGGAACCACAGACACCACGCAGGTACCTTTTCCTTTTGTCTGGACTCCCTGCATCCTCCACCTTCCTCAGTATGCCACTGACTGCCCTTTGCTAGCCACTCCCCAGCCCTTTTGTAGGGCAGGGGAGGTTCTGGCTTCTGGCCAGCAGATTGGGACACACAAGACCCACTGGGAGGGTCTCCTGCACATGACCCCCCTTCCCAGGGCCGAATGGCATGAAAAGAGACAAAGAGACAGAGGGGGGGTCAGGGAGACTGCAGTCAAGGGCCAGGAAGGAGGAGATGAGAAGAGAGAAAGAAAAAATGTATATATCCCCTTACTTTGGGGCACTACAATCCACCCCCCCCTTAAACATATATGTCCCTATGTATGAGGGTGAATTATGACTTTGATTTTGAAAACATAAACAACATTTTAGTACTCTTAACTATTTACCTAGTTTACTTTGCACATTAATTTTTACATGGCATATTGTAACATTTTTAACCTTTCAAACCAAAATGAGTCCTGAAGAGGGATGGATGGCCTCGAGATACCTTTCGGAAGTGGTTCCTGCCTTTCCTTGTCCATCCATCTCAACAGGAACTGGACATGACTTTAGCTGAATTTGGTGTATTAACTTTTGAGTTCCATCCAAAGCTTGGACCTGGTTGGTATGGCATCCTGGCCATGGGCTGCCATCTACGATGACATATGGGTCAGGCTCCCATATCCCACCATGCCATTCTAACTTTACCAGCACTCGCTCTCCTATGAGTAATGGCATTTTTTTTTATCATAGGCATCGCTGGACACTTTCCTGTTGTCTTTGTCAGTACCCATTTTTTGGCTTGCCGGTGGCTTCGTTTCTTCTGGTGTAGGAGTCCCTTTTTTCTCTTGGTGGTGCCATTTAACTGCCAGGTTTGGTGTCTGGATGGGAAGTGTGGTCACTGTGGCTCCAACTGGATCGGGTTCAGCCTTGGGTGCCAGGTGAAATCTGGGGGCCTCTGTTTTGGGCATCCCAGCCTGGAACCTGTTGGTTTATATCATGGGTGACAGCACTCACCATAAGGGCAGGCTCCTCCACTTGAGCATATGGAACTCTAGATGGACTTCCTGGAAAAGATACAACAGCCTGGTTGCTCTGTGCAGTCCTTTCCAGCTTCCTCCTGGTGTTCACATACCACTGGCATCGAGCTTCTTGGCTTTCACCACTTCTGGCACTTCTTCCCTCACACGCCTGCTATATGGGCCACACGACTTTTTTACCTAGGAGTATGACCCTGCCCTGCTCCACTCTCTGGTCAGGGTGCTTTCAACCTCAGTTCCATCTTCTTTTAGGCTGGTATGGATGCTGCGCAACTGGGCACTGGACCTCTCGCTTCATCTCTGCCACCAGTACTGTCATTTTCCACACCTGACATGTTAAACGTGTCCGTTCCTTTCTCTCTTTACAGGGTGTCCCCATCCTCTTGGGGATGACCAGTACACTGACTGTAGCCAGGGACTTCCATGTGAGGACTAGACCGCTCCTTGCCCCTTACCGGCACGCTTGGCTGCCGTGCTGAACCTCTACTCCCGTGTCGCAGAGGCTCAAGTATCCTGAAGTCCTTCTTCTTGAAACCCAGGAATGCTACATCAGGATGTTGCTTTTGTAGCATGCAGAGTCTGAACTGGAGGGTTTCACTTCTAGCCCCTTCGACAAATTTGTCTATTAGGATTCCGTTCAGATTGGGGAACACTTCAGGGTCAATCCGCTGGATTGCATGGAGGTCTTCCTGCAGGCTGAAGCATAGTCACAGAGGGTCTCAGCCTCTCCCTGTACCCTGGAAAATAATTGAACCATTAGCACCAAAAGACTCTTGGGAAAAACCGTGAAGTGTAACCTTTCAAAAATTTGTTCCTCAGTAGTCTTTTCTTCAGTTGGCCAGGATGATGCCTCTGGTGGGCTGTACCTTGGAGTTGTGCAAGCAGTACCTTGACTCTTGTGCTTCAGGCAGGTCATACAATCAGAAGAAGACTTTCAGCTTGTCAGTGAATTCATGCAGCTGGTCAGTGTTTGGATCCACTTCTGCTCCCACAAGGCATGGGAACCATGGAGCATCAGGAATTGTTAACAGCATGTTCCAGACTTTCTTTGTGGGTGTTCCTTCTTTATTAGGATTGTTCTTTCCTCACTCAGGCATCTTGGCATGGGTAGCTTCAAGTTTGTGACTCCTTGATGTTATTACCCTGCTCGCAGCACCAAGTTGTGACAGGCTGAAAGGCTCCCTAAAGAATTCTTTTAGGACAGGTCAGATGAATCTGGAAGGAGAGACAGGAAGCTTACTCATTGACCAAGATGCAAACAGTTTATTTGCAAGGGACAATAAAAATGAGAGGACTGGGTTTTACAACAGAACAGGATAATAAACATAAACAACAAAAAAAAAGCAATATGATTGGGACCAACGGTTGGTCGAACCAAGACTAGAGCATTAACCCCTTTTATTTAAAGCTACCAACAGTCCCTATTTTCCCAGGACAGTCCCTATTTTAGGCAGCATGTCCCAGTGTCCCCAGAAGTTTTGCAAAATGTCACTTTTGTCCTGGTTTTTGCTTGTGTGTCCCAGTTTTGTCCCCCCCCTTTTTTTTTTTTTTTGCTGACTGCTAATCCATGAGTGACAGTTATTCGGCCCCACTGTGGCACTACTCGGGCTGGACAGCAGTTTGCAACTTTAGCCCTTGCACCTGTGTTGTGCCGTATGTATGTCAGTAGAAGCACAGTAAAGCATGTTCCTTCCTGTTAGATTAGACTGGGTAGTAGTCCAAACAAGTGCACGTGGACGTCTGCCTGCCAGTAGCTGAGAGGGACTCCAGGCAGAGAAGAGACCGGCAGCAGTTAACTAATGTACCGAACCTGATCAGTTGTAGGGAAGTGTGTAAAAGCAATCTGGCGTGGTGGTGGGAGTCACTGACATGAAGTTTGCTTAGCAAATGAGGTGAGTGTAAGTGGGTTGGATGGGACTGTCAAGAGGAGCAATACATGTAGCTCAAATGTCTGATCGCAATTTAATGCATGTTTGCTTCTAATGAACTTTCTGTACATCATGATTTGGAACTTTCTGCAGCAGAATGATGTAATGTTTTAATCTGGATATTTGCTGCTGAAGTTACTGTGGGGTGGCATGATCACAGCAAGCAGCAAAATTTAATTGATTGTGTGTGGTGTTGTCTGCGGTGGTGCCCGTGGAAGTGACACGGTGGGGAGGGGGTCATGGTCAGGATGGACTGTCCCAGTTTTAGGCCTTGGAAAGTTAGTAGCTTTACTTTTAGTCCAAGTCCTGCATGCACTTGGCCGAGATGACGGAACAACTGATGAACCAAGCCTGGGCTCTTCTCTGTGTTGGCTGATCAGCAGGTGGGCATTGACCCCACAAAGCGCTTTTGTAAACAGGCCATATTGGGGCATCCCCAGATGAATAGAACACAATGAGGAACACTGCTAGCTGGTCAAGGAAGAACTTGGTGACCCTCTACAACTCTGGGCAAGAAGCTGAAGACTCTTGGTCAGCCGATGGTTCTCTGGACGATTAGCAGGAATGACCACTGGCAGGTCCCCAGCCCCAGATGACCTCTCAACAAGGTGACTGCAGATGGGATGATCTTCGGGCTGCCTCTGCGGAGTGACACAGGCATGTGCACACTTATGAACGGCCAACAAAATAATAACAGGGCATGCACGACGTCAACTGGGGTCCCTCAAGCTTGAGCCAGTGATGCTGCTAAGCTAACTCACTATTGGATATCTCACTAGTAGCTCTTTACCACTTACCGTGGCAGGGCAGATACTGGAACACTTGTGGCGGGACTATGGTACAAAGAAGTATGAATCCAGCCCAGCCACCTCAGGAAAGAGCAAAACACTTGTTTTGAGGCGAAGCCAATACCAATCAACACTAGTAATCAGAAAATCACAGATTGGTAAAAAAAGGCCTACTCACCCAATATATTTAAAATATCTGTAATTTATTCAAATTTATATGTCTCAAGATATAGTACAAAGTACTAATACATAGTACTGTGTAAACATTTCAGAATAAACCTTCATCAGTACAGTACCATATCTGTAAAATACAACATAAAGACTCTTATAAGATTTATTTATAATAAATCTATTACTTTTATAGTGGTATTCCAAACTGAGAAGGATTGCTTACCGTAAGGGCACTTTTCAACCATGTAACATTTGTGATTTTAAATTTATCATTCCATTTGTGATATTATGCCTAAAGGAAAAACTCATGAAATTTAGAAATAAATAATATTCAAAATATTCACAATATAGTTACCATAATTCCTGATTATTAATTTTTAATTTGTAAATTTCACAAATGTTTAAGCTTACCCTAAAACAATTTCTTTTTATTTCAGATGTGAACATGTGTCAATATTTCTTATTACTGTATCTGAAAATATATAAGGGCACATGTCATTTTATTGAACATATGAAAATGATACCAAAATAATTACATTAACCCATGTTAATCAGTTATGAAATCTAACCATCATTAAAGCTTACCATAAATAATATTAATTATCTTTGTTGATTTTGACAAATATCCAAAATACTTGTTACTGCATCCTTATTAACCTAAAGAAAATATCATTCCTTTTTAGTGTAAGTAGAAACACTTCTTTATACAGCAAAACTAGAAAAATTATTCTATGTGAGTTGCGCATCGACTAATCATCTAATGATTCACTTATCTAGTAAAATAACAATTACACAGTATTGGTTTAAACAGATCTGTGTTGGCTCAGCCTTCAAACGAGATTCTGTGTCATCTGAGTGATGCGTCATTTCTTAATGATGTGCGAATCGAGCATAGAGCCTTGCTAGTGGCTACGTGGACTGACTGGCCACGGAATCACAGCACTGAGTCCGTGTGCCCGACCTGCTTATACTAGCAGCACCATATATTATAATGGTGTCCCTTACATTTTTAAAAGTAAATAGTACATTATAAAGTTTAAATCTTAATGTACATACATCACTCTTAGAAGAATTTCTCAAAACATGAACATGGTTTTCAATTTATATTAAATCTCCAGTGTTAGGTTTTAGAACCCACTCTCTCTCACTACAGTAATCTGATGCTGAACCAACACTTTAATTAAATTAACAGCTTTACCATTCACCAACACAACATATAATTAAATTCTAACCATTTTCTCCTCTTGTTCAATGAGCTGTCGTTTATATCTGACCAATTATAACAGTCTCCCTATATTATCTTAGTGTTATCAACATAATTGAAATTTTATGTGAATCTCAAACCGCTTCGTCTTATAAAAAGCTGAAGTATAGCGGTAATTGAATATGAAGACTCACACTATGGTACAGGCAGGCGTCACTGGAGGTGGTTCTGCTGCAGATGGTGGATGTGCTGGAGTCGTCCCTAGGTCAGCATCAGGCTCTTGTGAAGCTGCTCCAGGCAACAAAGATGAAGCTGTATGTCAGGTACACCCGGACACAATTCGATAACATTTCAGTAGCAAGCAAACAGTTCAGATCTTTCAACCAGAAAGTTCAGTTTTTGTAGAAAATACAGTCTCTAGGGGGCACCAGGCAGGCAAAAGTGCAGTCTGGTTGGGGTGCTGGGCCACTTAGGCCACAGGACCAGTTCCCTTCCCCAAGCTGGTGCTGCACCTTTACAGATCCCCTCTACTTTGACTATTCCTGCAGAGTCAACCCAGGGGTGTAGCCAGGCATTTCAGATTTGTACACCAACCTGCCACAGTACTACCCCCTCCCCCACTGTTGTTCATGCCTGCCCCCCAATGACTCGAGTCCAAGGTTCCTGGCTCCAATCAGATGATTCCAACGCTAGACCTGCTGCCTGTTTGTGCTGCTAGTGTGGTACTCGGCTCCTGCTTCCCACCAGTAAATGCCACTGACTGCACCAGGAGTCCAAGACCACAGCAGAAATGTCTTGTCTTTCTCATGCAGATAGGCAGATTCGCTCCACTTGCCACTCCACATGAAGTCTTCATTAGTTGGCTCTGAGTCTGTTCTTCCATCTGCTGCTCCTCAGTTCTTCTACTGCTTCTGTCACTCCCAGTACAATTGAACTAATAGTAGGGCTTCTAACTTTGCTGGGGCATTTAAACTCGCCACCCCAGACTTGCCACACTCCCTATCAGATGCCACAGCCAATGACTATGCAGGCGGACCATGCAGACCTAATTGAGACTTTCAGCTTCAGCATTCATGGTCCACTCTGCCAATCCCCCCAAAACAAAACTGAAAGAAAAGAAAAAGCCTGTGAAGCCAAACAAAGGAATTAAAATGTGATGGACTAGAGAGGGCAGAGCAATGCTGGACAGCTTGTTTGCTACCCCCTGCTACTAAACTTGGTACGCCATGGCTTACTTGGAGTATCAGTAGCTACACCCTTGAGTCAAGCCCCTTCATTTATTGTTATAACCACCCCTGTGGCAGGGTCTGTGGAGCTCCCTCTCCTGATCCCTCCTCCCTCATGCATATTAATGAGTGCCTGCCAGGTGGAGTGCATTCCTCAATTACACCCTCTTATCTATATGCCTGAGGGCCTGGACCCTTGTGTCTAGCCCCTCCTTTTTAAGGTATGGCTGGCTATGGGCCTCTGCTTCTGACCCTGCCCTGGTGTGGGATGGGCCCACATAAGCACAAACTACTGGCAATCCACCATTGTTCCCTTTTCTCCCTGGGGAATTCAAAATGACAGCACCTGCTCCCAGCTCATTAAAAAAACAGACTAACTCCATGGCTCTGGCCTCCCCTAGGGCCTTTTCTCTTCCCCAATCCCCCTGGGCCTTTAGCCCACTGTTTAAAATCCCCTGAGCTCCCTAGGGCTATCCGCCCTCTTTGAAAATCCACTAAGGCCCCTCCTAAATATCTGGGACACTGGCCCTTTTACTCCCCTCCCTTAGCTTGCACCTCCCCACTCCCTGCCTGGCCCTGTGGGAGGGATCCACCTAGGCCCTGCTTTCCCCTGGCATACTGATCCAGCACTCTAGCTGACCTCCACTGGGGATCATGCCACACGGTGCCCTGTTTTGCTTTTTTGGATACTCTTCCCCTGGTGTCCTCTTTCCCCTCTAAGGTGCCTCTGTCTTTCCTCTCTTCCCTCCCCTGGTGCCTATGGCATGAGTAAAAGAAAAAAAAAGGCCGGGCACTTGGCCCACTCACCACCACAACCAGGGATTTTAGCACTGCTGGGAGTGAGGTCAGGGTACCTGGCCAGGGAGTCGTGCTCCCACCTGGCTCCTTTCCAGCTTACATGGCTGCTGGGTGGTGGAACTACAACTGCGTGCATTTTCAATCGCACTCATATTCTGCTGCACCACTCTGGTCCAGCCCCCTGAAGCTCCCCCCACTCCACTCAGGGCTCTAAAAAACAAATCAAAGCTTGTCAGAACAGACCCTACTGCTGCCACTACCACTGGTGCTGCTGCTACCCTGGACCAGAGCTGGAGGGGAGTGATACTGAGGGAGCTATGGACACCATGCAGGTACCTTTTTCTTTTGTCCAGGCTCCTTGTGTCCTCCACCCTGCTCAGCATGCCGCTGACTGCCTTTGCTAGCCACTCCCCAGCCATTTTGTAGGGCAGGGGAGGCCCTGGCTTCTGGCCAGCAGATTGGGCCACACAAGCCCTGCTGGGAGGGTCTCCTGCCGATGACCCCCCTTAACCGTGCCAGACGGCGCAAAAAGAGACAAAGGGATGGGGAGGGGTCAGGGAGACTGCAGGCAATGGCTAGGAAGGAGGGGACGAGAAGAGAGGGAAAAAATTTATATATCCCCTAACTTTGGGGTACTACACTGCCACGCCTTTTTAATTTTTGTGTTTGTAGCTCAAATAGTGTTTGAAATATTTAAGAAAATAAGTTCTGTTTTTGAAAATGCTAGTAGCAACAATGAACAGTCTTATGGTAGTTGTATTTTTATGAAAGCAACATTTTTATGTTGGCTCACACATGCGCAGCCAACATATTGCGGTAGTAGCAGATTTGAAGGCGCGGTCACTGTTGGGTGAATTCAGGGCACGCATCAGTAGGTGCATCCCCTATTCCCCAATCAGCCTGCATGTCAGCACCACATCATGCATACTTAATGTGGTGATCACATCAAATGAAAGGTCCGCTGCAATGCGAGCAAAGCTCGTCATACACAACGGACCTCCTGACGTGCTTTCCCTGGTGAAAAAAGAACGTAACATGATGGCACACTGCCTGCCATAATGCTGACTTTGGGGTGCCCAATCCCCCTGTCAGCATGCCCTGCCCCAATGTATGTGCCGATGGGGGAGCCCACTCCCCATTGGCATCATGCACCCCGCCGTTTGTTATGTGCCAAGGGGGATGCCCAATCTCCCTTAGCTCTTGCTCCCCCCATTTTCATTGTGTGCTGATGGGGGTACCAAATCCCCCATCGGCCATAGCATTCCCCCCAAAAAAACACTTAGGTGGCATACTGTTAGCCCACCCCAGTGTGCCAAACTGCCCTGAAAAAGAAGAACCATCCTACAAAGTTTTTATTTTTATTTTAACCCTGTGAAAGAAGAAAATGGTCCCTCATGGTCTCCCTGCCCCCTCCCACAACACGTGCCCAGCCTCTGCGCACCCTGCCTCCTCACACCTCCCCTCACCCCATACTTACCTCTGTAGCCAGAGCGATGATCTTCTGTGGACTGGGAACACGTCTGCACTCTTCAAAGACAACCATGAACTGAGGAAATGCTGGTAAGCTGTATAAAGGTATAAATAGGGTTTTTTCAACTTTGGTGCATATCTTGGGCATTTGTTGGAATTTTTGCACCAAATTTTCATCATGGGGTTATTGAGATCCCTCCTCATGAATTCTGTCACTGTCATGGTGTTATTCCATCCCAAAAGGTGATTTTGTGGTCACTGCATGGAATCACTTTTCGGGACCAAGTAACAAAACAACTACTGTTCATGAGGGGGGGCTCTTAAATAGCCTATGTTGCAAATTTGGTGAAAAAAATCCC
Source organism: Neoceratodus forsteri (assembly GCA_016271365.2). NCBI lineage: Eukaryota > Metazoa > Chordata > Ceratodontiformes > Ceratodontidae > Neoceratodus > Neoceratodus forsteri. The sequence goes on from CM028133.1 coordinate 1,000,352,433, forward strand.
CAAAATGGCTGTTTTACGAGCGTACATTGTGCAGTTTACATTCACGCTCGTAACTTCCTGAATTTGTAATATTTTCACTCCAGATTTTCAAAATTGCCATTTTTCCACACCTCCTTATGAACAGTACAGCTATCATTTTCCATATCCTGGCCAAAATGTATTTTTGCACGTCTGGCGCAGAATAGTGCGATTGCCATGCAAAATCCATTTTTGGGACAGTTTGAGTAAATGACGGTGATACTGTTCATGAGTAGAGGTCCTAAAATGCCTATGTTGAAAATTTGGTGCCCAAAGTCCATAAAATGACTGTGTTACAAGCGTGCGTTGTGCAGTTTCCGCACACCCTTGTCACTTTGCAAATTGACAATATTTTTGTGCCAGATTTTCAACACTGGCATTTTTTCACACCTCCTTATCAACAGTACAGCTGTCGTTTTTCACAGCCTGCCCAAAATGTGTTTCTGCACCTGTGGCACACGATGGCGTGGTCACTGTGGGAAATCAACTTTTGGGACAGATAAACAAAATCACAGTGCCACTGTTCATGAGGGGAGGTCCCAAAATGCCTATGTTGAAAATGTGGCTAAAAAACTCCCAAAAATAATTGGGTTACAGATGTGTGTTGCGCAGTTTCTATGCATGCTCATGACTTCACCATTTTTTCATATTTTAACTCCAGATATTCAATGTTGCCATTTTTTTACACCTCTTCATGAACAATACAGTTGTCATTTTCCACATCTTGCCCAAAATGTGTTTTCATCCCTGTGTTGCCAAATGGCATAGCCACTGTACAAAACCACCTTTCGGCTAACAAACTGATTGTGCCACTGTTCTTGAGGTGGGGTCACAAACAGCTTATGTTTAAAATTTGAAGTGAAAATACCAACAAACGCCTACAAAGTTAGGGTTTTCAACTGTAACACCCCACCCTGTAGAGACTGCCAGGCATCAGGGGTGTGACTTGGGATCATTGGCTGTAATGCTTACACCATTCCACCCCCAACCCCACCCTGCAGGCAGTGACAGACATCGAGGTCTGCCTTGGACTGTTCGGCCCTAACATTCACCCCATTCTCCTATATTGCACCCACCTCAGTGTATTTCCTTATGGAATGGGGTAAGTATAATGTCCAAAGACCCCAAAGCACACCACAACACTTGTCAGTGTCTACATGGTAGGGTGAGGTACAGTGGCATGCACGTTATAGCTGACACCCCAAAGGCACACCCCAATGCTTGTCAGTTTCTACAGGGTGGGGGTGAGGTTGGCGTCACTTCAATACTTTACTGCCATTCCTATTATGCATCTCTAACTCTGGCACTACCAGTGCCAATGCCAGCAAGACAACAATCAGCATTGACAAATGCTTGTTCACTTTTGTGACTTGAAACCTGCTTTAGTATTTTCACGTTCCAACTTTTTCACTTTTATTTTTTTTTACTTTCATGTTTTTTCCTTTTTGTGATAATTGCTTTGACACATACAGAAGTGAAATGATCTGCAGTTAAAAATATGCAAGTGAAAAGAATGTTGCTGAAATTTTTTGTTAGTGGAAAAAATGAAACTAACTATGCAGATAGTAAAGTCTGATAGTGAAAATAGCTGTTTTAGTACTCCTAAAAGTGAAATGTTCACTAGTGAAAAATACAATAGAGAAATACAAAGTTGCTGAAAAATTCATTAGTGAAAAAAATAAGTTACCATATAGGGATTGAAGAGATTGTTAATGAAGATAGCTGCTGTCACACTCACAAAACTTAAATGTTTGCTAGTAAAAAAAAAACATAAATGGGAAGTGTTCAGCAATGAAAGATATGACAGTGAAATGTTCACTAGTGTAAAATATGAAAGTGAAAATTACCTCAATAACAAGTTGGCTCTGCTTGTCATGACCAGTACTACTTAAGTATGGTGGTGATGCCTGTATTATAAAGGGGGCTTGTGAATAAAATGTTTACTGTTTAGTTATCTCCAAACCTTTTATCTGACTGAATTGTTAGAAAGACCCTCCCACCAAATAAACCATCTAGGGAAAAGACCTTCCTTCTGACACATTATATGTGATAATGAGAGGACATGGGGAAACCATCCCAATGCCATACACTGTAAAAGATCTAAACATCCTGTGGATTTTTACCTTGGCACAAGGCTTAGAAGGCCTTAAGTGCCAGCATGCATATTACCTTGGATGTGCAGGACCTTGACGGCCATGTGCTTCTGCAGCCCCACAGATTCTTACCATGGAGCAGGACCCAGAACTACCTGCATGTCTTCTTTGGTAGCCAAATGAAAACACATGTTCCAAAGTCCCCTGTGCTTCCACAGCCAGATGAAGTCTTCCCTTGGTAAAAAAAAAAAACGTAATCTGTATCTTTCCATAAAGATCCCAAAGGGACCTGCATGAGTGAGGATATGTTTCTACTATTACAAAAAGAGGGGAAATTAACTTCAAAAACACAGTGTTAATGCAGACATTAAGGTTGAAGAATAAAAAACACAAAATTAGAAAATTAAAATTAGGTCTTGAAATCTCAGGGGTCTTGTCATGTTTGACTTTCTTGAAGCACTAAGTATATCAGATGCAGAATTGTATCTGTGTCTTGTGCTTTTGTGATGAGGCTAGTGGGTTGAGGAGGGGGTGGACACTAGGGTTGAGAACCCCAAGAACACCACACCACCTATTTCTCAAAACTCCTGAGACTCCAGACCCTAATTTTTTTGGTCACACTTTAAGTGTCAGTTTCAATATATCTGTGAGGTAGGTAATAATTATTGGCAATAGGGGTAATTACACTGTAGCTACATGGTTGCTGTGAATAACTTAATTGTAATTGCAATCCAATTATAGTAGTTTATGGCACTTAGACGGCTAGCTTGCTAGAGATAGACAGACAGACAGCTAAAATTCCATCTCAGAGATGATAGTCATATGCCATTTATTTCAACATGAAGACAGTTTTTGGTTCAGACTGAGAGCCATCTCTTAAACTCATGGACAGCTATGAGATATTCCTTTGTTAATGCCTTAACTACAAAGTAAGAACTGATAGATTACTAATAACATGAAACAAATAAAAACAGTTCAAGGGAAACAGTACAAATGGTTCCATACTCAAGTGTGCAGCTGGCCCCAATGTGCTCTTTGTGTGCAAAACTGTTATGGTTTACTTAATGTTTACTGTAGTATAGTAGATTGTATTGAACTAATGTTACTTAGCTCTAGGTTGACATCTTCTGTTATCACAAATCCCATAATCCCCTACAAGTGACATCAGAGCAGTAGGCAGCAGTGGGAGATTCAGTAGCTTACAGTGCATGTTAGAGTTTATATAAGCTCTAAACTTTTGTTTGTTGGTCCCAATGTCATCCCTCCACTAAATACAGTCACAGAGGACTGTAGTTAGCCCCTAGAGAAAAGCAATCCTAAAAATATTTGATCAGAGATTATAAAAGCTGTTTCATGCAGTGCAGGCTATTGAGTCTCCTACTGCTGCCTACTGTTCTGAGGTCAGCTGCAGGGTATTCTTGGATTTTATGCTGACCGCATGGTGAAACCCACACATTGATATCCCAGACAGTGACAATCTCTGCAGGTTTTGAGATTGTCGCTGTGAGGGACCCGAGGGCAAAATTTTGCCCCATCACCGACTTTTACCCCCCCAAGACAACTCTGACTTGGGGTTAGTTATCTAAAGAAAGGGGGCACAGCCCCCCTCATGGGGGTTCAGGGATGTAGCACCCCTATAGAAAACACACCAGTGTCTGACAGATGAAATTTCACCTGCCAACACTGAGGATCTCGCTTTGCCGAACCTCGACAACAGTGTTGTCGATTAGGCATAGGTAGACCTTCTGGGATGTTTTAGTAACAGAAGATGTCAGCCTAGAGCTAAGCAACATGAGCCTGATACAATCTAGTATACTACAGAAAACATTAAGTAAACCATAACTGTTTTGCACAAAAAGTGCACAATGGGACCAGCCCTGTACTTGAGTGTGGAGCAGTTGGTGGTGACTCTTCCTGTTTAATGTACAGGGTCTCTATTATTGTTCACAGTATATCAGCTTTGGAATAAAATGTTAAATTGATTCTAATTTGAGTGCAAGAACAAAGAAACAAAGAAACCTAGAATCTGATGGCAGAAGGAGGCTGATGCAGGGTTTTATTTAACTCTAATTGATTAGCGTTTTGCTCGAAAAATTGCTAAATCTTTGTGAAAATGCATAGCTCTTGCCTCACTGTGTTTAACAAACATAGCACTTCTAGAAAATCTATATAAATACTTTCTGTACAGTTAGTATCATGCCAAGAAAAAAACTGCTAATCAATTATTTAAAACCCTGTGATGGCCCATCAAGCCTGCCAATAGTTTTTACTACCTCAGTCCTTGGCCTAGTGCCATGGTGGTTTATTCACCCCATCCCTACCTTTCACTTCCATCCCCTTCCTTTTTTCGCCAGATGTGTTCATGAATTCCACAGTCCTGGCCCATCCATGTTTTAACCCATTTATGGTCCTTGCCCATAACCTCCACCAGTAATGTGTTCTAAGGCTCCACCACTGTTTCCATAGAAACATATACACTGCTAAACATTTAGATTTATTATGTTGATCTTACCGGTGTCTCCTGTACTGCAGTTTTGCCATGGTATCACAGTTGTTGATCCATTACTGACTGAATTGTGAGCTGTGCAGGTGTAGTAGACATCAGCATCTTCAGGCTGAAGCAGGACTTCTAAAAGGTTTTCTCTAAACAGGTAGTGTTTGGAGTCTTTGGGAACAGGACTTTCTCCTTTAAACCATGTGTATTTGACCTCTGTAGCATTCAGTACCAAGCATTCAAGAGACACATTGCAGGTTGCTGTAGAAAAATCTTCTAGCTTTCTTTTTATTTTAATAGTTACACTGGAAACAGGCTCATCTGTAATATAAATAATATTAATAACTTTGTGTTAACACTACTGGGATGATACAATGCCATCAGTATTCTGCAAGATATCTCTTATTGAAATGGTGACATTACACTTCATTCTGGCAGGCTGCAGTGTACCTTTTGCTGATATATAAAAAAAGAGTGATCCACAGCCAGAAAAGTTATTTTCCACTGGCTCAGTCCCAGGCAGTTTAGTAAATTTGTATTCGCATTTTGGTAAACAGTCACAAATGATCCTTATTCTAATATCACAATATCATTGTTAAGATAACATGGACATTACTCATATTATGAGGTGATTATCAAAAACATGTTTTAACATCCAACAAATTGTCACATCAGGCTTTTTATTTTACTTAATTATTTATGAAATTTTGATAACCGAGTGAGCCCACTGAGACCAGTGGTCCCTTTTTCAGGGGTGACCCGGAATTAATTACAGTCAGTGCAAGACATTACAGAACTACATAAATCAGAAAAGAATACATCAAGGACATCACACAGGGAAACACACTTATGCACAGGGAAATTAGTTACATATGTCAGATACAAATTAGCAGCAGCAGGATAGGTGAGGTTCATGTGCTAACAAAACAGTCATAGTTGCACCTTTAACCTATCATAGCAATCCCCCACTGGGGCTCAGCATTAGTGGTAGCAACTACAAAGACAGCGTTTCAAGGAGTAGACCTTTAGACCAGCCTTAAACCCTTCTAAAGAAGTGACTTTAGTTACATTTTCTGGAAGGGAGTTCCAGTGGTAGGGGGCATAGTAAGCAAAAGACCTTCTTCCTAGATTAGTCTTTACCCCTAGGGATCTCCAGTCTGGTGAGTTGAGTGCATGCCTCCAGGGTTTTGGGGCCCATAGATTCCGCAGGTGGGGAGGGGAATAGGTCTTGGTGATTTTGAAAGTGAGGCAAAGGAGAGGTTGAGTGAGTCGACATTCCAGAGTAGGTCAGTTCAGATCAGAGAGTACCTCACAGTGATGCCTCCTGGGTGGCGAGCTTGATGCAAATCAACTGATTTTGTTGTATAGGACATTCAGTTTAAAATAACATAGTGAGATATCACTATTTCTGAGATTCGATTATTTATGATTATTACAATTATATGATGTGATTTTGTGGGAAAAAAAACTGAGGAACATTTAAAATGTTTAATGCTTGTTTTAGTAAAATATGAATCAAATATCCATGTACAAATCTCTGTTCATTTAAAAACATGTTCTTATATCCATTTCTTACTCTTTAAGAAAAGATAACGATTATTTTTAGAATGTGCTAGAAATTTGTATAAATGCTGTGCATGTTAAAATGAACAGTTATAATATTGTTGTGAATATAAATAATGATAACTTGGGGCTGATTTTGAAAAGGTCAGCACATACAGTAGCTAAACATGATAGTGGCAGTGATGCACTAATCATGTTTTGCATAGTTGGATATGACCATATTAAGCTTCCACCAGTGTAAAGCAGACAGTGTGCATTGCATTAAAGCCATCTAATGAGGTTCTCACTTGCATACAGCCACAGGTTTTGAAAGCTTGCCGTTTAAGGATTTCAGGATCCTTTTCCTATCAAAGCATAGCGTGATGCATAATGGCCCCACCCCTTTATGGCCGAGCACCATGTAGTGGACTGATAGCAATAACTGCCAGTGCCAGTTACTCTCTCGCAACTCCCCAATCACTGGTCCAAGTTGTGTGACACATACATAAGTAGATTCCTTGGTAGTCCAGTGAACACCCCTTCTTCTGCCCATTTGCTTTAAAAGCCCCCACTGCAGTTTACGCTCTCAACACCCACCATGCCCTGCCCTTGTTGGCACTCTAGTTACCCCTTGAAGGAATAAACGTTACCACTATCATATCATTAGGTGGTGACTGGCAGAGTCCTTCTGCTCACCATCTCAGCTGGCTGCCATCTGAGTAACACGGAATGAACATGTGTGTACTGTGGGGTGGTGGTTCTGCTGGACTAGGCAATGTGCTTTTGTATATGTCATAAAGCTTGGATTGGAGTATTGGGTGGGGGGCTTCTAGACTACCAATGAATGTGCTTATTTATATTCCACACAGCTTATACCAGGGATTGGTGTGTGTATGTGTGATGGGGGGGGGGGTTACTGCTAGACTACCAGGGATTAGGCTCATGTATAGATAACACAACTCAGACCTGGAATTGGTGGCTGCCATTAGACTGCCAGGCTGCAGGTTAACTTTTATTTCTGGCAGTTTGTTCTGGCAACTGGTGGGGCATCCAGGGCTCTGCACAATGCTTACAGTTGTGCATGTCAGCATTGTGTGGAGGTGCTAATGGAGACATAATGGTATGCAAATAGCCCTTTAGTACCATGCATGCCATATGTACTCATTTGCATGTAAGCTGCTGAATATGAATCAAAAGAGTAAAGGCACTGTCCTATTTGGGATGCTCTATCTCCACTTGTTCCTGTGAGTCACTTTCTTGTAGGAGGTTGTGTTACTACCATGCATAGTCACTGTGCACAGTGCTAAGCACAGCCCCCATATTAACACGGGCAGCCTGAACTGCCTTGAGCATGTTGCCTGTCTAAATATGACCTTCAGGCTGGATGTGCACTATATAATTCTCACTGCTAATGGGTGGATGGTAAAAAACAGACATCCTTGAAATGAGGCCCTTTGTTTTTAAGGTAGTTCTAATTTAAAGAGCTAGTACCACCAAAACGTGCAGGCAGAAACTGTTACAAATTTTGGAAAGTAGCCAGTTGTTATGTTTTATTTATCATGTATTTTTCTTTATCCATTTGTGCATCAGAAGGTTTTCTACAGTATCTGATAATATAAGTGTGATGTGAAGAGTAATTCTTTACCTGGAGACTGATTTAACTAGTTCTATTCCTCCTCACACTTCATCAGCGTTGAGACCTCACTAATTATGATATTACAAATGACAGAAGGTCACTGGCTCTTCTTAGCCAGTTGTACTATCATAGTTGGTGAGGTCAGAATACTTATGAGGTATAAATAGGAACAGAACTACTTATGTCAGCCTCCAGGTACAACAGTGTTCAACATATTGGCCCTTATGCATTAAAAGGATGATTGCCTATGTACCACGCCATGGATTCACATTATGAATGTAACCCTAAGAAGGAATGCCATGAACCTGGGGTCCAGCAGACCCCTGACAACATTCACAAAAGGGGAATGCACCCCTTCCACACTCAGTTCTCCCCTGCAATCATGCTGCTGTGTGCATGACCAGTCCATGGGGACATTTGGGGGTATACCTGCATTCCACAATATTCTCCAAGGCGTGAATTGGCAGGCAAGGGGTGCAGGATGTGGCACTGGGGATTCTGCTGTATGTTTTGTGTGCCCCTCCAATGACACCTGCCAGCTGTGGTGATAATATCTGGTATGCTGATCAAACACCAACACCTCTACCATGGATGTAAGTAAAGCAACGCAGTGACGAGTCACTGTACTGTCTCCACAGGACCCCAACACTACTTTCTCAGGATCTTGCACCCCCTCCATAAATCAACTCCAACTCGGAGTTGATTATATTAATTACGGCTGGTGTGGGGTGCAGCCCCCCATATGGGTGGTTTGGGGGTAAAGTCCCCAAAAGAAACAAAGTGTTATCAGATGGATTTATGTCGACCACAAATGTGGTCGACATAAATCTGTTGCTGTAACGTCAGTCGACAAGATATTTGCTGAATCAGTGTCATAGAGTCAGAATAACCCCACTATGTTGCTCCAGCCCACTGGGCAGACACGAAGGGCTGGTGCAGCCATTTAGACACTTGCTGAGACTCTGAAACCTTCCTGGTCACACACCTTCTCAGAATCCCTGCTCACACAAAGCAGGGCAGCCACTTTGGGACCTAGGACAGGCATCCAATTGGATGTCTGTCTGTGTCCCTTGAACTGCTCACCACACAGTTGTACATGGGGGGGGGGCATGTACAGGTTCCCAGCAGAGGCACGCAACTGTGCATACCACACACCCTGTGCTTTTCTGTACATGTGGAGCTATGTGGTTTGGGTATATGTGAATCGCATAATCCCCATTATGCCTAACACTGCCAGACAGAAAATCTCTAATTAGTCAAAGAGAAAAGAAGAATTACTCCATATATAAGAAGTACAGTCAACACTCAGATATCTGTTGCCTTCTGTTCTCAGGTCAGGTGACGGATATCTGAGAGAAATGGTTAAGTGGAAACTGGATGTTTCGGCCTGCAGTTTGATCTCTGTCTGCTGTGACTGCTTAGGTCTGTGGCTGCTTTGGTTTGTGACTGCCTTGTCTGCTTTGGTCTGTTGTTTTCTATACAGTACTCTACTAGGAATGAAAAGGGTCAGTTATCTGAAAGTAAACATTGAGATCTACATAGGAAACAACAGGCAGGATGGACAACGGAAACGGATAACGCGAGGGATGGATAAACGAGTGTAAACAAAATGGGAAATAAAAAATCATGCAGTCAAAGATGGATACATGAGAGAAATGGATAAATGAGAGCTGGATAAACAAGTGCTGACTGTAGTAGTTAGCTATTTTTAAAATTTAGTGTTAATTTCAGACAGCATAGTTACTAGCTCTTTAGGATTGTTAGTAAACAGATGGGAATAATATAGAAACATTGACTACTTGGTCCACCCAGTTTGCCCAGGTGTTCCCTGCCTATTTTATCTCCTTAAACCCTAACTGGTCTCCAGTGATCCTCCTTTCCCTGCTTATCTACAAGTATTCACCTATGCCTATCTCATGCATGATTGAAATCTCCATTGTTTTAGCTCCCACTATCTCAGGTGGCAGGGTGTTCTAAGTACCCACAACTCTTTCAGTGAAGTAATGTTTCCTCACTTCTTTTTTTTTTTTATTTATTGAAATATTCATAAAGACCTTTGAGTCAGTGACTCATTTACAAAGGTTCCACGTCATACATAAAAGGATACATGGACAGAACTTGGAATACAGATTACAGTACAATTACAAATAACAGTCAGTGAGGTTACATAGTTGTGCAGTTGTTGAATAACAGCAAGTTTTGTTTCTTAGTACAGCCATAATAGTTACAGAGGTTCTGTAGATGCTGATGGTCATAGGGTTTCATAGTTACAATTTGGTATGGGGTGTCCAACAATAGTTAGTTTGATAGCTGCATATGTCAATCTGGTGTCAAGGGCAGTCACATTGGCTAGAGGCATGAAGGTATTTCCGTAGCTTGGATTTATAAGGGCCAAGCCTTAATTCATTTGTTATATGACTTGGGAGGGCATTAGTCCAGGAGGGGGCCCTGTAAGTGAAGGTTCGCTGGAACTGGAAAGTCTGGCCACGGCCTAACCTTAGCAGCTGCTTGTTTAGGGTTACCACCTGTCCTGATTTTCGCAGGACTGTCCTGATTTGGGCAGCTGTGTCCTGCAAAAAAACATGAAAAATACTAAATGTCCTGACATTATAGTAGGAAAATATTTTCTGACTTTCTTCTAAATGTTGCAAAAAAACTATAATACCTTACCTAAAAGACCATAAAATGATAAGACACACTAGAAACAAATAAAAAACTACAACATATAGTCTTAATTCTGATTATTTAGAGAAAACAAGTCTGATGCATTTGTCGAGGTTACATATTGTCCTGCGAAAAATCATGTTTCAGTAAGAAATGTCCCACTTTGGGTTTCCTAAAAGGTGATAACCCTATGCTTGTTTGAGCTGCGGGTTGTTTTGACTGGGGGAGTTGGGCGGATGATTTGGTTTAGGGTAGGTAAGGTGAGGCCTAGTAGTACCTTTTTGGTCATAAGGCAGGTGTGGTACCTGATTTTGCTATCTAGGTTTAGCCAGTTTGTGCTGCTGTAAAGGGAGCAGGAGTGCGTAAAATGATCACATCCAAGGATGAAACGGCAGGCTTTGTTTAAAACGAGTCAGAGTCTGCTTAGAGTGGTCAGTGGAGCGGCACTGTAGATTAGAATGCTGTAGTCTAGCAGGGAGAAGATCGAGGAGTTTATGGTAAGTTGTAGTGCTTCAGGGATGAGGCAGTGTTTGTACTGGTGTAGTACCCCTTAGTCTGGAGCTTAGGGCTGTTGATAGGTGTAGGATATGTTGATTAAAGATAAGAGTGGGGTCTAGAGTGATCCCTAAGTATTTAAAGCTGCTTACTTGTTCTAATGAGGTTTGATTGACAGTGAGGAATTGGGGGCAGAGGTTCTTGAGTTAGTGCTGGGAGTGGGCAAAGAGCATGACTTTTGTCTTATTGTAGTTGATAATAAGACGTTGGGTGGTAAGCCAGTCTTCAACTTCACAGAACGAGTGTTGGAGAGTTTGGTGGAGCTTGGGGGGGTGACGGGTCAGAGGCGAACAAGACTGCATCATCTGCGTATAGGAGTAGATTTCCAGGGCATGATGCTGGGAGGGAGTTGAGGTATAGGCTGAAAAGTAAGGGGCCAAGTATGGAGCCCTGTGGGACACCGGAGTGGATTGGGAGGCAGGGGAAGAGGACAGAGCCTACCTTGACTATCTGCATTCTATCAGAGAGATAGCTGGTGAACCAGTTTAGGGTGTCATTGGAGAAACCCTTGAAAGCCAGGGTGTTAAGCAAGAGGGCATGGTTTACGGTATCGAACGCCTTAGATAGGTCCATGAAGATGATGCCTGTGAGGTGGCTGTGGTCCAGGGCTGAGTGGACATGGGAGGTAAATTCAAGGAGGGTGGTAGTGGTACTATGGCCCTTACGGAAACCATGCTGCTGTCCGGATAGAAGGTTATATTTGTTAAGGTGGTCAGTAAGTTGGTTAGCGACTATGCGTTCTAGTGCCTTAGACGGCGGTGTAGGATAGAGATGGGGCGGTAGTTGTTTGTGGATGTGCAGTCACCACTTTTATGGATGGGTTTGATGTAGGCTGATTTCCAGTGGGTAAGAAATTTCCCTTGACAGAGGGAGCAGTTTAGAATGTGGGTGAGTGGGGCTAGGACTTCCTGGAGGATGAGACGGAGAAGTCTGAGGTCCAGGGAGTTGTGACTATAGTGATTTTGGCTAATAGCTTTGGTTAGGTAGGGTTTGGCAGTCTCTGGGGGTAAGGACTCGCAGGTAGAAGGGTGGAGCAAGGGGAGGATGCGGGTCATTATGGGCAGGCGGGGATCAAAGAAATTAGGGGGCAGCACATGGGAGAGATCAGTGAAAGCAGTGTTAAGGGCCAAGGCTATTCTGATGTGGTCAGAGGAGAGGCAGCCATCTATTAGAATTTGTTCAGGTGGCAGGTTTGGGGCTTTGTCACTGAGTTCCCTAATGTTTTCCCAGAACTTGCAACCAGAGCCCCAGGTGGAGGTTAAGGTGGCTTTGTAATAGTTTGCTTTGGTGGTCCGTATGGCCCAGGTGCACTTGTTTCAGGACTCCTGATAACGTTGCCTGTCCAGAGGCCATTGGGTCTCATTGGCAAGGTGCCATAGTGCATCATGCTGATGAAGTAGGCCTTGGAGGTGGTCCGAGAACCATGGTGCATGATTCCCTTTGGTCATTGTTTTGGTGAGGGGGCGAACTTGTCACAGGCTGCGTTAAAGGTGTTGGTAAATAGTTCAAGGGCGTGGTCCGAGTCAAGGGTGTTAGTTAGGGGTGTCCAGTCCCATTCTCTGAGGTGGGCCTTGAGTAGGACTAGTTTACCAGGCCCTAGTTTGCATTTTGCAATAATTTTAGGCGAGGTTTTTTGGGGGGGTACCAGACCAGTTGCAGAGAACTGGAGAGTGGTCACTTAGGGTGTCAGGGAGGACTTGGGTGCTGGTTATTTTGTTGGGGTGGTTTGTGAAAACTAGGTCTAGTAGAGAGGATGACCCCATGCGGGTGTGTAGCCAGGTGGGGGTTTTGATGACCTGAGTGTGATCGAGGGCTGACGTCTTGTTGATGTATGGGGCGGCTGTTTTGGCCAACCAATTTATGTTGAAATCCCCCAGTAGTATTTTTTTGTGCTTTGGGGGTAGGGTGGTGAGGTAGGACATGATGGCTGGGAAGGCTGGCTTCTGGTCCTTGGGAGGGACATAGGCCGTGGTGAGGAGGAGATGGGATGTTGACTTACCTAGGGTTAATTTTAGGGTGATGGCCTGAGCCCTTCTCTCCTAAGCTTCCCCTTTCTAGTTTCATCGCATGCCCTTTTGTTAAGTTGCACTTCCTCATTTAAAAAAGGCTCTCCACTTGTATCCTTTCACCCACTTTTTATGTGTTGACTACAAACCAAGTACACTATACAAATTTTCTTTCACAAAATACAACGCACCTAAGCAAAAATGTTTATGGGGAGATTAAAGAAGAACAGCCAGCTCAGAGGGCTCTACACCCAAGTGTGGGACTGGTTCCAATGCACACTTCATGTGCAAAAACATTTTGTTTACTTACAGTTTAAGGTAGTATTGTAGATTGTATCAGACTCATTTTGCTTACTTCTAGGTTGACATCTTTAACTACAAGCCTCAAAATCTCCTACAACTGACATCAGAGCAAGACTGCAGCAATGTAAGTTTCAATAGCCTGCAGTGCATGTCACAGTTTTTATTAACCCCTATCTGATATTTTCTGGTTCTGTGTTTTTCCAGTGACTAGTTCTGTGTTTTTCTAGGGACTACGTACAGTCTTCTGTAACAGTATTTAGCCCCAGGAAGACAATGAGATCAGCAAACAAAAGATTAGAGCTTATATAAACTTTAGTGTGTACTGCAGACTTATTGATTTTTCAACTGCTGCAGTCCTGTTCTGATATCTGCATCATGGGAGTCTGGGATTTATTGTTACAGGAGATGTCAGTATAAAAGTAAGCAAAATGAGTCTGATGCAATCTAAAGTAATGCAGAAAACAGTAAGTGAAATAAAACATTTGTGCACACAAAGTGCACTTTGGGACCAGACCCACACTTGGGTATGGGACCCTGTGTTTCCCTTTAAAATGACATTTTGTCAAGTTATTGCTTCTCTTCAGTAACTATGAGTATTACTGTGTGACTTCCACAAAATTATTTCACTAGGAAAATCAAAAATCTTTTACTGAATTAGTGTTCTAGCACATGCTTTGCCTAGTAGCCACCTGCTTTATCACATATGGCGTGCCACACAGGAGAGACCAGATTGTCTGAATGCATGGTTGTGAAAGGAAGGCTTGCTAAAAGTTGTAAGATCACAGCCATATACACTTCTCTGAAATTTATTTATTTATTTTAAATGTTTCACCAGGAAAAACATACTGAGCTGAAAAACAGCTTGTTTACAGATGTGTCCAGGGGAAAGGGTGAGAATGGTGTAAAAACAATATATAACAATAAATTAAACAAATTAAATCATAATACAGAGGCACAAATTAACAGTACTAAGCAAGGTTTATCAGACAGGTAAAATTAAAGGCTAAAATATTTGGAAGGACAGGGTGTGGGATCTGTCCCATACTGTAGGTTCAAGCAAAAGTACATTTCAATGGTGAGGGTAGCAGGGGACAGAGTGATGTAGGAAGGAACACAAACTGGGGGGGAAGGAAAAGTGGAGAGCAAGTGGTGAAGAAAAAAGAGAAATATGAGGGTTGATGAGGGAAGAAGCAATGAGCAGGAGAAAGAGGGGAAGAGGGTAAACAGAGGAGTAGGGAAGGGATATGACTCAAGGGCAAGCACAGGGGGAGTGGTGTAGTCATGGAGCAGAAAGGAAAGAGAGTGTTCAGAAGAGGCAATGTGAATGGTGAGGGAGAGAGAGTTCTAGAGTGTAGAACAGCAAAAAGAGAAGGTAGCCTCTTAAGCACTGGATTTTAAATGGGAAGCGTGAAAGAATGATAGCCAAAGTTTGTAGGAATATTATGAGAGGTGGGGTGGGGCGAGAGGAGAGAGTGAAGGTAAGGGGGGGGCCTGCTTGAATGTCGAGATAAAAGAGGCACAGTGGATTAGGTGGTAGCCTTCAAGGGAGGGGAGGGCAAGGGCAGAGTATAAGGAACAGTGCTGAGTGTGAGCCGGGCAGTCCAAGACAAAGCGGCAGAAGGAGTGATAGAGGGGGTCAGGTCTGGCCAGGGTGGATTTTGTCACAGCACTGTAGGCAATGTTGCCATAATTGATAATGGGAAGGAATATTTTAATGATATCTCGATGAGCATGAATTGAGATGCAGCTTTTATTCCTATGAAGTGTGCCAAGTTTGGGGTGAAGTTTTTTGTGTATGGCATCCATGTGCTGTGAATAGTCTAGGTGCTGCTCTAGCAAGACCCCAAGATATTTGAAAGAGAGACCTGGACATGAATTCTTGCAGGAACTTGGGAGTTTCATTGCTGATCTGTTGGTAAAATTGTATATACATTTGGTCTTAGGTGACTTCATTGCTTAGGTCAGTGATGAAACATCTAATTGTAATGCAGTTTCTCTAGGTGAAACTTCTGCTGATTTTGTTGACACTGGTACTCACCAGGACATCCATGGCTTGGATCTGGTTTTCTCATTAGGTCTTTATTGGTGATATCAAGGTTGATCTGGTTATTTGGTCAGACAATCAACCTGTGCAGTTTCTTTGTGGACCTTCTTGTTTGACCTCCCTGATGAAGTCTGTCAGTTGCTGCTGTTTTAGAACCTCTGAAGCTTCAGAGTCTCCTGGCTGTACTGGATATCTCAAGCACAGAGACAATGTGTGTGGTGGTAGCTGAGCAGCCGTGGAGTGCTACAATGTGGCTCTTAAAGCCTCAGTTGACTCCTTAGCACCTCTACATATCTGCTCCTTGATTTACTGCTGCAGGTCATCATGGTTTGATGGTGATCTGAAGAGGCTGAAGACAAAGTTGCAAATACTGGAGCATGGTTGGCAGAGTTCCTACTTGGAGGAGGATAAATTGATACTGTGGTGAGTTCCATCAGGCAAGCACTCTGGAAAAGTCTGCATTCCTGTCACTGGTAATTACTGATGGAAAGAACCAGCCAGCTAAGCTCTTCAATACTGCAGATAGATTATTACACGTAGACTGTCTGTAGTCCTGCAGAGCCTTTTCCACAGGTAAGTGTGAGGAGTTTAACTGGCTCTTTCTGGACAGGGTGTACTTTGATCTGTCTGGGATATCCTCAGTCAGCTTGTTGTCAGACAACAGTGTCCAGTCCTGGTCTTTGTTGGACAGAGGCTTTCAATCCTTATTAGTGGAGTTTAAGCTGGTGTTGGTGAATGATGTCCTCTGGGTGGTTTTTGGACTGCGCACTACCTACTGTATGTTGGATCTTGGGCTGAGTTTGCTCCTTTTAGAGTGCTGGGGCTTGCTCAGTCTAATCTTTGTGACATTATTGGGTGTTCCTTTAGGTTGGGGATTTTTCCATCCACCCTGAAAAGGATGGTGGTGAAGTTTCTTCTTAAGAAAACATCTTTGGATGATGACGTTCTCTTAAATTGCAGGCCTGTCTTGAACCTTCCCTTTATTGGGAAATTGATTAAGAAGTTGGTAGCAGTGCAGTTGAGACAACAACTGGAGAAATATGACATCTACAAGCCTTTCCAGTCTGGCCTCACCATAATACAGAGACCGCTATAGTCAGGGTGAATGATCTCCTCCAAGTGATCGAAAATGGTCTTTTCTCAATCCTTGTCCTGCTTTACTGTTCTTTGGCCTTTAATACAGTAGATCATGAGGTGCTGTTGGCTCATCTGAGGCATTATGTAGGACTTGCAGGGATAGTGTTATGGTGGTTTGAGTCATACCTGTCTGGCAGGGTGTTGCAAGTGGCACTTGGCGCTTTTATCTTGAGCAGTGCTATGCTCTGTTGTAGTGTTCCTTAGGGGCTGATTTTTGATGCCATGTAGTTTGCTATGTATGTGTTTCCAGTGGGGAAGATCATCAGACTGTGGCTTGGCTTTCATTGCTACACTATGCCAATAATACCCAGTTGTATGTGTCTTGTGCCTCTGATGATAGTGTGGTTGTTTTGGAATTGAGTGAGTGCCTTAGGGAAATTCAGGACTGGATGGCAGTCACATGACTTGGATCAACCCATTAAAGATGGAGTTACTACTGGTGGAACTGGATTGGTTTGACTCAGCATCAATGAGTACCTGTGTAACATTGATTTGACTTTCCTTGTATTGAATTTTCTGAATATACTGTGTGTCACCCAGAGCACCAGGAACTGGGTGTCATGGAAATAAAATTACCTGTCATTGCATAGTATTTCAAATCACACTGTATGTTTTAGTTGTAGTATTATCTGTACATTGTTATATGTTTTACTATTGTCTAAACATCAGGCATGGCTGAAAATGAAATTTTTACAGTCTACCTTATGGTAAAACTTAAACAAAAAACACAGATGGGTAGAAACTGATTCCTGCCAGTTTATGTTTCAACAAGTCTTACCAGCACTGGGACTATTGGTTGCTTTTCAAAAATAAGTGAAAATAAATATGTTATAAACATTAAAATAGCAGCATTGTCATGCCAGTACTGAATTTTCATGTGGAACTTCCTGCATAGAGCATCACATAGCCTGTGCCTAGATTATCTATGCTTTTTCTAATTCGTTCATGCTTTCCGTGGAATTTACCATGGAAAAAGATCTTGGGACCCATGCAGTACATGTACACATTGCCATGGTTTCTATGGAAATGATAATAGAATGTTTATGGTTTGCATCAGTATTTTCCATGTGAAAGGGCATAGAAAGAAAAGTGGAACAGAAGCTAGCATGGAATTGTGGAAACATATATCATTGAAATAAACTACTAGATTTACAGATTTTATCACGGAATCCAGGGAAAACCTTTTAAATGTAATTCTGATTTTCATGGAAGCCCATAGGAACACAGTATGTCTAAATATGCCATGGTTTTCAAGCTCAGTTTCCATGATAAGTTCCATGACATCTGGTGAAAATATAGGGGCATGTGAGAATAAAGGTCAGCACACTGGGATACATCACAAGATTTCTATTATGTTCCTTCAGTTGGGAGTGGATAGGGTTGCTAAGAAAGGGGACACAGTTGGTGGATATTTTACATAAGTGGGGTTGGGTGGGTGAGTGTTACATTAAACAGTGGGTGAGACTTAGACATGTGATTATACATTTACATGGGGTGGAAAGAACTTGTACAGTGAGTAGGATTAATGAGTAATGGAGATTATTTTGGTTAGTCCTGTGGTGGGTGTAGGTGACATTACATGGTGAATGGGGCAAGTGAGGATAACTTTTTATTCCACTCTTACTGTGTCTGTGTAAGTTGGTGCACTGATATTTTGTAAGCAGCTTGATGTATTCTGTATTTTCTGCCTTGCTTCTTATCACCCAGTCACATCTGCAAATGAACTTTGTTTCATGGTACACCTACCGGGTCATAATCATGTGGACTAAACTGTGCACAAGAAGACCACGCTGTCAGTTGTGCATATGGGTTTATTGCTACCCTCTGATGTTCGCCTGAAAGAAGGAAGCGGATGTAGCCATTGCTGGTCAGGTGCTCAGTCGAGCCACTCTCATGGTGGAATGGCTAGAGTACTCAACCCTGCAGTGGATGGGTTGGGGGAATGTGGTTTGATTTCCTGCTAGAGAATGTTTTACTTTTCATATTTCTGTCTTGCCCCTGTGTCTACACCCCATTGGAGTTGATTATAATAGTTCTGAGAGGGGGGCAGGGGGTGTTGTCCCCTGTAAAACAAAAGAAGACCTTTCGGGTTTAGCCACATGCTGTTTGTAGGTGTGCAGTCTTGATCTGCACAGTTTCATCCATAACATTATGACCCATGGTACCTATCCAGGACAACTGATAGATAAATAGATAGATAGATAGATAGATAGATAGATAGATAGATAGATAGATAGATAGATAGATAGATAGATATATTGTAGATACCTGAGTTTGGTAAGATGAATTAAAACTGTGTGGCCTATCTAGGCCACCTCTGTTATCCTAACAGAGATAACCTGAAATGCCATTTTCATTCAGGTAGTCATCAAATCTAGTCTTGGAACTTTATATTTAATTTGCATTTATCACCTCCTTTAGTAATCCACCCATGACCCTGATGCTCTCTGGCTGAAACATATATATCTACATCTTCCTGATTGTTTTCCCCCACAGCTTGAGACTGTGCCCCCCATATTTTGTTATCCTTAATTCTGCCAAACCATTTGTTCTGGTCTATGCTTGTGCAGTATGCCATTTCATGATTTTAAATATATAAGCTGTATGTCCCCGCAGTCTCCTTTTTCTAAGGAGAACAAACCCTGTTGTTCTAGCCTTTCTTTGTATGGAATGTTTTCAAGACCCCTAATCATCTTTGTATCTCTATGCTGTACTTATCGCAGCCCATTTATGTTATTTCTGTAATGCAGTGATCAGAACTGCACACAGGACTGTCATCTGTTAGCAGCACCAAGGACAGGCTCTTGGTGCTGGTCCAAGTATTTGGCAGTAGTATTAGGGTTGGAAATAAGTGTGCATCTAGACAATCAGAAGATATTCAAAAACAATCTGATGGAGGCAGGTTAGCCCTAGACACCAATAATAATTTTACAATGCAAATTAATGTTCATTTGTTTCTTAGCACACTTAACATGAAAATGTGATGGAAATATATGTTAAGCAATAGTCAACAATTCAATAAAATGCTGAAAAATAAATATAATGTAACATTACTGTTAAACTACTCAAGAATCTTTCTGATGGTGAGCCACAGTTTATTTAATTTGACATGTGGTGGCAAGGCACTCTGAACAAAGGCTATAGCTAGATGCAAATCAGGAGACATACAATGAAATCTATAAATACAAATAAAGGCAATAATAAAATGTTAGTACACATACATAATACAGCAAAACAAAATTCATGCAATAAATCTAGTTGCTCATGGCCTTATGACAAGCAATGCAACCAGGGAGGACAGCTTACTGTATGAGCAGGAGGGCCAAAATGAGTGTTAGTAGAAGTTTGGGATCTGGATTTAGGAGCAGTGGTATAGGGAAAGGAAGGCTCTTTCAGTGGTTTGGTAAATGGACAGAGAAAGCAGATTGACACATACAAGTTCTGAAGTGAGAGATGAAGAAATAGTAGGTATCAAAGCAGTTTAGAGAATAAGATGAAAGAATAGAAGATGAGAAAACATAAGAAAAAAATGTAGGGAGACAGTTTTCACAAGAAAGGATTTGCAGAGGAGAACACATAGAAATTCTAAGGAAAGAAGATGTTAAAGTAGAGGAAACAGTGGTGAGTAAAAGGCAAGGGTGTGAGAGTACACTGGCAGAAGCAATGGGAATGGGGGTCCAGTCTGGCCAAGAGGGAATTTGGGGCAGTACTGCAAACAGCATCCATGTAGTTAATCATTAGCAAGGCAATCTTAAGAAGAAGAATCTTAAGGCAAATTGGGAGTGGAAGGCAGTATTTGTTATGATACAGTATGCCAAGCTTAAGTTAGAGGTATATGTGTGTGTGTGTGTGTGTGTGTGTGTGACATCTATGTGGCATCTATATGGGTTGAGAAATGAAGGTGTTGGTAGAGCCACACACTGAGATATTTGAATTGAACAAATTGAAGGAAGACATTGGGCTTGGTTTTCAGAGAGCTGCTAGATCAGTACACATTGCATCAATCTCCGTCTGTACACTAGGGACCCTGCACCAATTTTAGTACATTGGAAGTCCCTGTGGCCAAAGTCACCAGAGTTGCTGCAGTTATAGTGTTGTGGCAAAGATTCAGTGCTTAAGCGAGTTTGATGGAGGGTCTCATCAAGCCCCACAGCCCAGCATGCCAGCCCAGACTGGCAATGGTGGGTACAGGAAGGCTGTTAAGTAGTGGTACAGTGAAGACAGAACTGGGGAGTGCCATAATGGGTGGTAGGGGAAGGCAGGATATGGCAGGGTACACGTATGGTAGTGGGCAGTAGCACCCTTTAAAGTTCCACAGACTAATGGACAGGCTAACCCGGAGGATGCAGGCACAGACTGTGGTGCAGACCCACTGATGATACCAGCCCTGCCCGATGTCCCGCATCATGCCAACTCCTTGGCATTCAGTGACAGTTCAAGACTGCATGGTACAAGGTGTTGCTGTTGGATAGGGATGCACCCCAGGCAGGGCCACCTGCCCCGATACACAACTCTCTTTGTGCTGACATATTGCTGCTACAGGTGCTGTAAGACCTATGGCATGTGGGTACAGCACCCCAATAGCAGGTGCCATAAATGGGGTTTGGCAGATGGTATATAAAGGACCTGGTAACACATATCATGGAGTATGGAAGTTCCAACCCTGCCATTGTACTCTGCTGTGATGAACCAGTAGAAGCAGATCCATGCTGATGGTCTACTACAAAGTCAGGGATTGTCACCATCAGATGCATGAGTATTGTACAATATGCCTCCACCCATCTGACAATTCAGTGCACTGTTCCACCATGGTAGGGTACAATATCTGGGACAGAGTGTCCACAGTCCATTATACTGTATGTGTTACCAAGTCCTTTACAGGCCATCTGCCAGACCCCATTAATGGGAGATGCTTATTGGGGTGCCCTACCCACCTGCCATAGCTATTATGGCACCTGTAGCAGCAGTATGCCAGCACACAGAGCGCTGTGCATCCAGGGCAGTTGGTGCTCCCAGGGTACATCCCTGTCTGACCCTGCCACACCCTGTCATACCCACAACACCCGCTATGGCACCCCTCAAGATCATCTTCTCTGTCCTTGACCTCACAAGATTCCTTCCCCATGTAGCACCCTCCCAACCTATGGTGGAAGGGCTTTTATATCAGATCATGGCTGGTCTAATGACAGCCCTGACTTGTGCTCATGGCAGGGCTTCCAAAATCCCAAATAAGGGGATGCTGCATCCCCACCATGGCACAAGCCCCTTTCGCCTAGGCGTACAAGCTCTTTTGGTGCAAGGGTGGTGGAGAGCAGGTTTGGTGCAAGGCCTCTCACTTCTGACAATGCCTGCATTCAAAAATCTGTAGTGCTGCAACTTTTGATGCAAGGCGCCACTTGCATCAATTCCCTTTAATGCAGGTATTTTGTGTCATGAACAGGGATTTGACAGTTGAGCCCATTTTGTCCTCAGGATTTAAGTAATTGCAAAGCAATTATGTCAGTGCAACCCTAACTTTGCTATATCACTGTTGGTAGTTTAATCAACATTTATCACATTTCAGGCATTCGCCAGTGGCAAGCAATCAGAATGAATGAGGGACTAGCCCATAATTAAAAAGTCAACAGTCAGTAAAAGATTTTAGCTTTGTAGATAAAGGCATGGTTCTAGCATACACTGCATTCAAAATGTTTTATATAATAATGAGTGAAAGGCACCATGGTGATTTTGTGTGCGCTAGGTGATTATATACTAATACACTGGATGAAGAATTGGCATCCGTAGAAGAAAAGCTTTGAAAACTGATTGATCCATTGATGATTTTTTCATTAATACTTATACAGATGTGATGGACACAACAGGTACAGAAAGTCAAGATAGCATACCCCAGGTAATAACATTAAAAAAGTCATAAATGGACAGGAATTTAATCCTAATGCCAATCCAGTCAGGAAGAAAACTAGAGATGAGGACCCTGTGGATGAGGGTAATGAATGGACATTAGTTAACTCTGGAAAAAAGATTTAACAATGGGACAAAGTTTTTTTTTTTTTTTTGTAAATGAAAAATGCTAGAGTCATGGGGTTATCATGAACAATGCCAGCAGTCATAGCGTCTTCATAAAAATGGGAAAAATCATGGAAACCATGACTTCAGTGACTTCAATGACAAAGCTACAGCCCTGTTAATCACTTTTAATAAAGTATTACTTTTAATTGTGGACCAGCATTTTTGGTCTCTCTTTTTGCTGATGGAGCATGTACCCACTTTTAATTTTTCTTGCTCTTTAATATCCACTTAAACAACCACCACATCAGGTGGATGGGACTTCAGTTTAGCACCTCATCCAAATATGACACCTCATGGCAGCACAATATCGCCAACATTTCGCCATGGCATTGGTATGGTTACTTGTAATCAAGGGTGAGTTCCCCCTGTAGAGCTCTTAGCTCAACACCCTGCTGCACCTGGTGTTTGATGCTAGTCTTTCACCCAGTAAAGACCAAGCACAAGCTTTTTTCCTGATACTGTCCTCTTTGTATATATCACATACACCTTTACCACAACAATAATAACTTCATTATCAGCAGTAATCATCATGCTAATGATATGGTCACTGGTGTCAGGGACAGCTAACGATGCCTTAATAGGACCTGGAATTTCAGAAAGAATGACTTTGAGAAGATGAAATAACTAGTTTACAACAGTTTTTAGCAGCTGTCTGAGATCGATAATGGAAAGCACATGAAGAATTTGTTAAAGAAGTTTATTAATTGATTTATTTATTCTTTCAGAATTGCACCTTTGCATTCATATGCTCATTTACAAAGGTTCCATGTCACAAAATGTGGTATATATATTTAAAGAATAAGCAGGCAGGGCAAAAACAGAGGCAGCTCCAGTGGAGTCTTATCACAATGATATATACAGATTCAACGGGACACACAGGGCAGGATTCACAAAAGAAAAGTGCTGGGATGTGCTGGCGCAAATGAAAAATGCACCGAGGAGTGATTCAGACACGGGGCACATGCACTGTTGCAGCCCAGATGCATTGCGCCAGACAGGATGCACCATAGGCACATCAAAATGATATGCAATGCAAATTGAGGGGGTGGATACATGCATACACAGTGCAGAGTAACTCACAGTACAAAACGACAGTGCAATCAGAGAGCAAACCCATCAGCACTGCCAGAAGCACCATGAAAAGATAAGTAGAAAAGAAGTAGACTTATCTGCAAGCCCCCCTTAGGTCAGTGGCTGAACAGCAGCACAGGCACAGTGCCAGAGAGAAGGGGGAGAGTGTGAGGGAGAGACAGATAGAGAGAGAGACACAGTGACAGACAGAGGGAGAGACCACCACCACAGCAGTATGGATGCAGCACCATTCGCCTTGGTTGGCATACTACTGAGGATGAGGAGACAGGGAGGTGGAAGGCACCATAGGTGGAATTCCCCATGGTGGTACCAAACCAGACTGTCATTCAAGCAGCTCACAAATGTGGAGACAGTCGGTCAATATTGCCTGAACAGGGACATTCTGAGGGAGCTCTGTGAGTTTTGTCATGATGAAATGCAGGCACCCCACTGCACAAGATCATGCCATCATGGTGGAGACCAAGGTGACAACAGTAATGTGCTTGCTCACCAAGGGGACCTTCCAGAGGCCTACTGGTGACACCACTGGTGTATCACATGCCTGCACTTCCTGCCTTCTCACACAGTTATTCATCACACTGCTACCACATGCTTCAGAATGCATCCATTTCCCCAGCACACAGCCAGAGCAGACAGGAGCCATGCAGGGTTTCTACAGGTTGGTATGCATACCAGGCATCATAGGTGCCATTGACTGCACCCATGTGGGAATAAGCACACCACCAGGTGAGGAAGCCATCATGTACGGGAACTGGAAGGGCTACCATTCGATAAACTAGTAGTGTGCAATGCCACAGGGCACATCAGCTGTGTCTGTGCCACACACCCTGGGAGTACACACAATGCCTTCATCTGGCAGCAGTCAGCACTCTGCCAGAGGTTCCAGGCAGGGGACATACCCAGTGGCCATTTAGTAGGTGCAGGGGACATGACAATCAGCAGCATGACAGGGCACCACAGGCAGGACAAAAGGGTGGGGTGCATGCGGTGACCAACATGCACAAAGTGCAGTATGCGCAGCAACTCTGGGACAGCAGAGATGTGCAAGGGGCCACAGGCAGGCACCAGTAGGCATGGGGAGGTACGCATACAATGCACAGCAGGAGTGGTGCAATGCATGGACTGGCATGCATGGCATGGACATGCACAACACAGGCAGACAGTGGCTAGCAACAGCTGCCTGGGCAGGGTGGTAGGAATGAAAAGAAGGGACAGGCACAGGCAGTGGTGTATGCCATGTGCACACACCAGTGTGGACTGGAGCAGGGACTGGGGGCATGCCACACATGGGACCAATGCACTAACAGCCATCCTAGCTCCCCATTGGTGATGCGGCATATCCACTGTGGCCCTGGCTCCTCACTCCCATCTGATGACCCAGAACAGAGGTGGAGGAGTGGTACAACTAGGCACACATTGCTACACGTACCGTCATAGAGTGCATCTTTGGCATGTTGAAGATGCAGTTTCAGTGTCTGAGTAGATTGGGTGGTGCCTTACGGTATAGCCTTGAAAATGCCTGTGGCATATTCCTGGCCTGCTGTATGCTACACAACATGGCCATAGACCGTGGAATACCTGTCGAGGCCAGTGAAGGCGACAGTTCTGGGGAGGAGGAGGAGGGTGAGGAGGACACATCACCACAGGGCCACTACAACACTGGAATGGTCTGCCAGGACCCACAGGTGGCAACACTGGCCAGGCAGTACCGCAGCAGGCTAGTGGAGGAGTGTTTCGGGAAGGTGCAGGTGAGTATTGGAGGCATGTATCCAGGAGGAGCACTATATCAGGAAGAGGGGTGCATAGAGCTGTGTAGTGCATGGTGGGCACAGGACAGTACACGGGCAAGGCCACACAGGTACACACACATGCACGCACACACACACACACACACACACACACTTGGACTGCAACACACACATATCACTGCGGCACTGCCAGGACGGCATGGGTCAGTATGTACTGCCACTGAGACACAGGCACAGTGGATTGAATTCACCACACCCATGCCCCATGGCACAACAGAAGCACACACGGACATGCAGGTGGCACTGCACAGGGAGCCCATGGTGGTGGAGGTGTACTGAGGCAGGGGCCTGCCACACATCCCACCCCAGATAGTGGCAGCTAGGTGTGCAGGACACAGTGGTGGTATGGACTGCAGCTGATGG
Source organism: Neoceratodus forsteri (assembly GCA_016271365.2). NCBI lineage: Eukaryota > Metazoa > Chordata > Ceratodontiformes > Ceratodontidae > Neoceratodus > Neoceratodus forsteri. The sequence goes on from CM028133.1 coordinate 1,000,378,257, forward strand.
TAGGGGGGACCTAAACATTACAGGGCGGCACCCCAGCCACCACAGACATTTGGGCAGCCTCTGCCATGGCTGGTGGTTGCAGTCACGGCACTACCAGCCACAGGGGGTGTGTCCACCAACCCTACATGTGCATTGCAATGAAACTGTGAATGGGTACTCATTGGTGTGGTGGACCCACGGCCCACATCGGGGTTGGGTATGCTGGGTAGTGAGATGCCATCAGCAGCAGTGGGTCCACCCGATGCCACTGCTAGGTGTGTGGGAGGTACTCCTGGGTGTCTGACTAGATGCCCAATGTCCAAGGTGCCTAACAGCTGCAGCTGCCTCTGCAGCAGCTGCAATCCACTCCAATGCTGTGGTCATGCCCTCCGGCAGGAGGCATGCCTCAGTCAACATCTGGACAAACCATGCAGCCGCAAATGCATGCTCCAGGACCATCACAGTCCTGTGGCTCCTGAACTCTGCACGGAGGGCCGCCTTCCCCTCCACAGTGTCATGCAGGCGTAGCCCTCCATGTCATCGGCGGGTGAAGGGTCACAGTGGTTTCGCTGATGAGCAGGGGCTGAGACAGCCTGCCATGGGGCATCCATGGGCACAGTTGTGCCACAGCAGGCTGTGGCATGGGTTGGCCTTAACAATGCACAGCCACTGTATGTCCATGACTGGTGACATCATGCTCCATCAGTGCATGCAAGTGTCCTGCAACACCTGGATGAGAGTCCCTGAAGGCCCAGCCATGGGGTGCACAGCGCCTGCTACAGTGTGCAGCTGTGTGGCCACTGCAGCTGCACCATGTACAACCATGCTGTCCGAGGCATCTGGGGCTTCCCGCACAGGTCTCTGCATACTGCATGTCCCACCATCGGATACATCTCCCTCAATGAGCGTGGCATCCTCTTCAGCAGTGTCATCTCTGCACACCCCTGTGTGCCACTGGCGAGCACAAGGAGGGCATCAGCAATGTTCACTGTGTCCATGTGGTCATCCTCAGGGAAGCCGATCAGACACCCCAGCCATGTGATGTCCTCACCGGCCACCGTGCCAGCACTGGCTGATGGGTCTGATGGGCCAGCCACCGCTGGGGCTGTGTCCAGTGTGTCTGTTGCAGTGGACGATTCAGGAATGGCACCATCCACTGTGGTGACAGCGGCACTGTGCAATGGGCCCACATCACCGCTCACAGGGGCATCCTGTGCAGCCGTGCCCACGGCTGCACCCGTGAGGTGGGATGGTGCTGTGGGAAAAACATGTTTGAACACAGTTAGTGCACAATATGTGACAGAGTCATATAGACATGCGGACAGAGAGACATGGACAGCATGGCACAGAATAGTGCCATGGGTGCATATACTGGTTTGTAGTATGGCAGTGCAGTGCCCAGCAAGCAATGACACCCATGAGCAACCTGTGACTGGTACAGTGTGGAGACAGGTCATGGTCACATGGCACCATGCATGGTGGTGGCAGCACCAGCAGGCCCAACAGTGAGCAGAACCCAGTGGCAGGACTATCTGTGACACACCATGCATGCCACCAAGGCATGGGTAGTGTGGCAATGTGCATCATGGCGTGGAACAGCCATGCACAGCACAGAAACATGGCACAGCCCCTGTGTACACAGATGCATTGCTCGGCACACTGGGACAGACATGGCACCGAGGGCACACACGGGCCAGCCACACACTGACTCCATGGCTACTTACAGTGCTGCAATGGGCTTCCACCAGTCTGCAAGCCCCCACCTGTGACACCCTGCATGTCAGCCCTAGTGATGGTTGCCATGAGTAGCTCCTCATTGGGGGTCAGGCGGACCTCCGATGGTGGACCTCCCCATGTTCACCACAGGGAATCCTCGATGTGGGTCACCTTCTCCTTCACCCTCCATCAGCCACCATTTCAGTGCTTTTGGCACTCCGGGGGGGTCTGGTTGTATGTCTCCACAGCGTTTTCATGGTGGGCCACCATCTCTCAGCCCACAGCACATGCCATACATCTGCCAGCCTTGCTAGTCAGGACATCCAGCCGTAGGTGGCATGCCTCAAAGAGGGCCTGCTCCTCGTCTTTCGTAAAGTTCGGCCACTGTCTGGTGGCAGCACTGTTGCTTTCCATAATTGTGGTTTCTGTGAGGGAGTACAGACAGACATTAGCCAAGCGCTGGAGGGGTTCTGTGTGACCATTCCCAACAGGCAGTGTTTGCCTAGTGGCACACATGCACCTGTTGGCCAGGGCCAGTAGGATGTGCATGTGCATGGATGTGCCTGGAGCCTGTGCCGGGTCCGACTGTGTCCAGCGTGTGACTGGCACATGCCGTGAGTGGCTGCAGGTCTATGGCAGTATGACCAGTGCTGCATGTCCAGTATCACATACTATTGTGGGCTCTGCACACACACCATTCACAACTCGCTGTCAGTGCAGGCACTGTGGCCAACTCCCCCCCCCCATGATGCCGCCTGTGTGGCAGTGTGTGGGGTGCCATGTTGCCCTCCACGGGCCCTGCACATGGCATGCTGGTGATGGGATGTGCTCAGCCAGCTCCAGCATGTAGTATTGCTACAGTGCAGTTGTGCCTGTACATATGTGGAGGTGTGCATCCAGACATCCCTGTGGTAGTCTGCATGTCCCCCAACCCCTGGGATGTGCTGTGGTGTAGGCACAGGTTCCCATCAGCACAGAAACACCCCAAAGTACATGCAGTATTACTTGTCTGGATTGCTGTTTACTCACTCTCAAGGCTTTGATTCCTTTCAGTAACCTAATCTCATGTGGTTTGCGTTGGGAGTATTTATGGCTCAGGGCATGCAAATGAGGTCTGGGGAAGTGTTAATGAGATGCTAAACAGCTAAGATGCACCTGCATGCGGAATGAGGCTGTTTTGGGAGCATTGTCTATGAATTGCATAATTGCCCTCAGCTCATCTCAATCAGTATGGCACATGTGCTGCGTTTGGCTCATCTGTCCATGGCGCATGTCCTGTACATGTGTGTTGATTCATCATATGTACCTGTATCGGGCACATCTGCTCCGGCGCATGCCTGGCACATTCAAATTCCTCTGTGCCCATGGCACATCCCTGCATATGAGCGGCTGTACTGTCATACACATTGTGGATGTGCAGCCGATGCCTGTTGTGTTGTGCACACCATCCACACATTGCACGCCCACCTGTGTGGTGGCTGCTGTGCTGGTTGACGGTGTTGTAGGCTGATCACGCATTATGGACATGTGTGCGATGGTGTGCTACCATGCATCATGGATGCTCTGTGTGATCACGCTTGCCACATGTAAGATGGTGGCTGCATGTGCATTATGCATGTGATGCCATGGGCAGGGAGAATTGGGCCTCGGGCCATGAATTGGTCAGACCTCGAGCTGCTACATTTGGTGGCATTGGTCATGACAGTGGAGGTGTGGTTGTTTTGCCAGGAGGACATGGGGGTGCCCATGTCATCTGTGGGCCTCCATTGCCCAGAGGTTGGTGAGGTGCATGGGGGTGCCACACGGGGGAACAGTATAGGCACCGATACAGTGACCTCTGCAGATGGGACGGGGACCATTTTCTGTGGCTGCAGCGATGTACACTCAGGGGTACACTGCCATGGCCAGGCAGGTTCTGAGCATTTGCTGGCATAGCTGGCACATGTGGGGTGGGTATGGGCCACAGATCATGAACATACCCACATGGCTCCACCACACCATGCATGTATGGCTGTGGCTGAACACGCACTGTGGTGCCCTGTCCTGCATGCCACATGAGTTGGGCCATCCACAGTGCTGTGTGTTGGTCAGATTCACTGTGTCTCACATCAGGAGGTTTCACCATGTATCGTGTACATGCCCATGGGTGTGCATCCCAGTGGTACAGGTGTGGCAGCTGTGCACTGCTGTGGCCATCTCAGGTGGCCACTGGCCCTGCACCTACTGGGTACACCTATACTGCATGTGCACACTGATGTTGGGGTGGGGTTTGTGCAATGCTGTTTTTTCTCATGGTGGTGTTTGTCTGTTGTGTCTTGCAGAGTGGGAGGCCAGGCAGTGGGCTGTAGAGGCCATTGAGGAGCAATGCCAGGATATGGCGTGGGCTCACCATGGTGTCTGACCTGGAGCAGGTAGGTGCTGCCCTTATCTGGTCATTGCCTCTGTGGTGGGATGGGCTACTGCATGGTTGGGGTGGTGTGTCCGCCATGGTCCTTAGTGTGTGTTCTCTCTGTCCTTGCTGTAGGTCCATGGGATCATTGTGCTGTGGCCAGTGGTGGTGTAGCCGTGTACCATCTTGTGGAGTTGGACCGATGGATTGCCAGGGCCATCCAAGTGGTGCTACGGCCACTGCAGCACACTGTGGGGCATCTCAGTGCTGCTGTCAGGGGCATCCTCTAGTGCCTGCATGGCCATCTGTGGTTGTTGCACAGGGGTGCACGGCCATGGTTGTAGCCCCCAAAAATGTCGGGGATTGGCACATTGTACAGCCCCCTGTCTCCCACCCCTGTCAGTTCCTCTGTTGTTGTTTCTGCACCGTCCTTTCTTCATGCTTCCTGTTATGTTGCGTGTTCCTCACACCCCTTCCCATTGATATTCACTTTGTAAATAGTTACCCTGTTTGGTTTTGCTGCACTGTTTGTTCGTTTGCGGTTTGACTCACTATAAATATTTTTACACTCTGCTGTGGTGTCTGTGGTCATTCACTGTTCCACTTTCCTGGGTATGTGTACCGTCGGGGTGGGGTCCCTGTCCTCTGCCATGACTATGTGTGCCCACAGCATTGTCTGGTGTCCCTGACCCCCTTCCAGGCCCCCTCCATGCCGCTGCACTGTTGTCTGTGGCATCTGCATGGCCCTCTTTCCCGTTGCTCATGTCTCTGCCCCAGGTCTCTGTGTCCATGCTGCATTTGGCCTGCTTCAATTGCACTGCTGCATGTGTGTTATGTACCTGTGTGTGATATCCTGTACATGTGGATGTGGCCTGGCTATGTGGCACTGTGGTGCCACAGTGTGCTGGCTTCGGTTCAGCACAGTGTAGCCCTGTGAGACCCCCCAACACTTTCACGGTCACAGCCACCTGTGGGGTTGGCCCCATCCACTGCAGCCCACCCTGCTGTTTGCACCTAGCCACTGTTGTGTACAGCCCTGTCCACTGCGGTGTGCCTGTTCTGCGTGCCTGCCCTGGACTTCTGTGGGATGTGTCCTGGGGCTCTCTGTGCTGTTCTTGGGTCCCTGTCCTAGTTCTGTGCCTGTGGTGCTACTGTTGTGCCCTTGGCCTCTCTGGTGTGTCCCACCACTCGTTCTCTGTTGCTCCTTCCTGCCTTGCTGGTTTGCTCTACATCCACTGTGTTGCTTCCCTGGGTGGATCAGTGCAGCCTGTGTGCACTGGAGCAGCTGCATCTCCACTTGAGCCCTGCCCTTTTTGTGTGATTCACAGTGGGGTTGCGCACAGTGCTTCCTTTGGCACATGCCTTTGTGGATCACTTGGCAGCTGGCCTGCACATCCTGTTTGTGCCAGCGCATCTTATTTGTGCCTAGTGCATCTCTTTTGTGAAACCTGCCTAAAGTGATTATCAAACTAGTCAATGCTGAGCAAGGTCGATACAATATCAAGTGATTGAGCAGGACATTCAGTTACATCAATGAGGGGCAGTCAAACTTGGAAATAAGTATAAAGACATTTCTAAGTTCCTTCTTGAACTGGGCAAGGTTAGAGATGTTCAGCAGGGATTTAGGCAGCTCATTTAACCAGTGAGGCACTCGGTAGTCAAAGGAGCGTTGAGCCTTGCTTGTGCTCCACAAAGTCACAGATGGTGCATTTCTTTTCCGTAGTTAATCTTTTTACTGAGGAATACATAGCATCACAGCAGTGGTCAAACTCAACAACTGTACATACACATACATTTGGTGCATCAGGTGAATACAGGTTTACTTAAAGAAGGCGACTATATGGCAGGAGAAACTGACAGATGATACATTAATATCAAACAATTCAAAGCAATACAAAAATCCAGACAGTTCCGGTGCTCCCAGATCAGGCAAAGCATTTTCCTGTAGTGCACCCTAATTTTCCCTGTAAAACTGGAATGAAATTCCTGTAGATTTTCCTGTATGCACAAATCAATGTAAGTACTCAATTGGTGTCATTATGGCAGGCAATAAAATCACTAGGACGAATGTTCAGGCTGTTTTATGTGTTCTTATTTATTTTAAATATAAAAAAAATCACCTACAACGTATCACATAACTGCTGTACAACTATAAGAAATTTATATGTAACAATGTAATACCATCTTGAGGTTCTGGGGAAATGCTGGAACGTATAAAGCTCAGTTCTCAAGGTTCACATGTCTCCAGGACCTCCTGAAGGTATTATAACTTTGTAATAATACAGTCCCTTAAGCAGTATTCTAGTTATAGTTTGAAATGCCTTAACTTCAAATGTATCCCTTAATCACAGACTGATACATTTTGAGTTCTGCTCACAATGCATGAAAGGGGCATAGGGATGCACAAAATGCACATACCCCACCCTTGCCCCTGCAGCCCATTGACAGGAGTGCCCATACCGGCATTCACCAATGCCGACCACCTATCCACGGCTCCTCCCTCAATGCACAGGACTCTGCAGGGTGACCGGGGGAGGAATCGTTGTCCCAGGCAGACATCCAATGGGATGCCGCCCGGGACCCATAGTGGATCCCACACGTAAGGTGGCATGGGTCTGGGGCTGTGCATGCTGATAGCACGCACCCGGACCAGTACAGCACCCTCCAGTTCCAGTGCCGCCTCACATAAACTTTCTGGGTGCTCGCCCATCCAGATGCCCCTGCCACCTCCTGCTGCCAGCAGTAGGGAGCAGCACAGTGTGCCCTGTCCTGGTCCCCTGGTGACCGAATGTCTGTGTTCATGGGGGCATGCTGTGGGTTATGGCAGGGTCTCTCTAGTGTACCCTGCACCACCCTCTGTGCCCATGTGGCCAGCACTACGCGGTTTAGTGAATACACGTACTGCTGGCATGCCCCTCGGAATGTCCCCATCGCGGAGCTGTCTGCAGACATGGGGGATCGGGTGCAGTGGTTCTGCATATGCTCCCTTCATGTATGCCATGCAGGGGGCACAGGGGGTGTGGAGTAGCTACTCACCCCAGATAAGCGTGCATAACCACTCATGCATTGGACGTACAGCTCTGTGTACCTGTAGATCTCCATTAATAAACATTGTTTCAGTGTATTGTTGTGTTTTTCATTGGCACGCTTAAGCATCCCCCTACACACACACACACACACCTTTGTGCACCAAACTCTAAGGTAAAAACAAATATTCCCCTTTTTTCATTTATTTTACTAACCTTAGGCCAGACCAGGGTCTATGGGTCCCTTCTGATCTCACACATATAATTCATAACTCCTGCTTATCTTGATGAAGACACCTCCATACCTTGCCTAGGCTCACAATTAAATGGAAACATTGTCCAATTTTTTTTCAAATAACCTCAACCTCTAGGCTGGTCAGAAGAAGTGCTGTCTTAGTGATCTTTTTAAAAACACAGCTCTGCTCTGTGCACCAAACAAGCCAAGCAGCACTTAAGCACTCTTTGTGTCCCCTTCACCCTTTAAAGCCCACCATCATCGAGTCTCTTTTGTCTGGCTCGCTTTTTGCACTTCATGTGTTTAAAATAGACAAATTTGCAAAACAGAAGGTTTGTTTGCCTTGGTGGTTCAGGGTGCTGCTTCCTCAAGCAACACTTAAGCACTCTTTCTTGCCCCCACTAGGGGTTGTCAGAACCCTCTGAAGTTCTGGGTTCTAGTTCTAGTCTAGAACTTTTGAAAAAGTTCTAGTGTTCTAATCTTTTAGAACTTTTAGAACTCAAACCCTATTTTTTATTGTGCTGCCAGTAACGAAGATAGTAATAAATACATGTAAAGGAAAACTGTTCAAAATAAGGGAGAGAAATTATCTTGTATGACATTGATAGGAATACAACTAGGCTTATCTATAGTTTCTTCTGTTTGCAAAGTCAGCAACTTAATACGTAACAGGCCCACCCACCCACCCATATGTTAAAAGTTTTCCTGCTGCAGCTGCATCACAGTTCCTTAGTGAAAGAAAGAGGCACATTAGCCATTTATGTACTCAGCTATATATACTCATAGCCATGAATTAGGAGAAAAATAACTGATATTACCTAATTTCAGCTATTTGCTGCTTTCTGTTTTAAATGAGTGAATCAAAAGTTGCTATGTTTAAAAGAAAGCTTTTATAACAAAGTCAAGCCAAGTACTACAGCAGCAACATGTGGAACTGTTACAAAACATATTATGTCATAACATATTCAGTCAAGACATTGGAATAAAAATATTTTCAGAAACCACAAGAAGGCTGCTCCAATCCTAGAAAGTTGTACTGTAACTGTGAAAGCTGAGCACCAAGAACAAAAGACACAGCACCAACACTTCCAAAATATACTGTATTGTGCGTTTTAACTGATAGCATCACAGTACAGAAAGCCATGCAGGACAAAACAGTTTAAACAGACAAAGGTCCTTTTTGTCTGTTTAAACTATTTTATCCCTACATTCATTCTATCTGTGATACTATAAACTGAATCTATGGAAGTCTGAAATTATTTTCTTAATAAAAAATATGCCAGTCATTGTTGCTGGCAAAATGCATCACAATTTCTAAGGTAATGCATACATATACCAACATTTTTGTTGGCAAATTGAAGTAATACATACAAAATTCTAAGATGATGCATTTTTGCAGCTGATACTTCAATAAAATCTGTATTTCAGTCACATAAATAAAAACAGTGGTTTCTCACCACATACTAAGGAACATTTATGTAGCTGCAGCAGTTGGCATGTGATGTTTAAGGACAGCGCCTAGTCAACCCCATTATGTATCAAATTATCACTACTTATAAAGCAAAAACACTATGATATGTCACATTCTGTGAAAACTGCTGATGCAGATTTCTTTTATTTCTGATTCCTTTATTCTTTTTAAAGGGACAGGGCAATTGTGCTAGGTGGCAGCAGTTTGCAATGTATTTAATAAGAATATATATTATGTGTACAGTAGGTTCGGTCTGTCATCATTTTTTTCCTCACCATCCCCAGCTGATCACGAATCTGTAAATGAAAGAACTAAAACAACACTCACCTTTCACCCCATCACCCATTCCACTTTTCTTCCACCACCCTCATCGGTGCAGTAACACCCATGCCACCCTTACACCCATGTTAAAACCAACCCACAACCCTCACCCATGAACTAGCATCCATTTTTCGTTTATGGCTAACATTTCTGTAATTGAAAAAATAATAAACAGCTACCAATTAGAACTCATTGTTTTGTCCTCTTTAAAATTGAAAATAGACCGTCTCCTGTCCCAGCCCATGCTGATGCACCACAAAGTCACAGAAGGTAAATCCAAAATATAAGTTTGCACTTTAACTATAAATAATATGATACAGAAAGGATTGGATGACAGTGTCCCTTTTATGCAAATTTGGGCCTAGTTCCACTGATGTTAAAATTGCCCTGTATATAAAACTTGTTGACTTTAGTTTAGACCCTAGCTACAAAGCAGTTTGCCATGAAATGGTGAAAGTTTTGAGGGGTATATAGTCCAAGGTAGTAGATCGAGAAAGGAGAGAGACGACAACCAAAGTCATCACAGTCTGTAAAATTTCCTTTTGGTGCAGAGACTCCATCCCACACAGTATTTTACAGCCACCACCATCTGAGTTATCATCATCACCATCAACATCCACAACATCAATCACTTCAGGATCAGTTTGTATACTCTTGTAGGGATAGAAAATCTTGACTTATTAACTTTAATAAAAGTTAACGTGTGTACATTTTCTGGCAGCAACCTATTTCTGGTGTCTGTCACAATATTGCCAGCTGTACTAAACATGCGTTCTGAAGAGACACTTGTTGCAGGACAACCAAGATATTTACAGGCTTCATCATACAGCTCTGTCCAAATTGACTTTTTTGATCTCCAGTATTCAAAAGGGCATGCATCAATAGGAATAGGCAGTTCTTGCAGGTAACTGTCTACCATGTTGGACAGAGACCGCTCAGAAGAGGAATCAGCAGAAGCAGCTGGTATGGCAGCAATTTGGGAAAGGTTTTGCCACAGATTTAGCTTGCTACTAAGGGCTGAAGAAGTGGCAGTTGTGGAACAACTACTGTTAATGTTTGGTGACTTTTCCAGTTCTGTATCCCTTTGTGAAGATGAACCTGCATGTTGTGGTGATGACAACCTGATGGTACTGTGCGTGTCTGTGTTTGACTCCTGTGAGTGCTGCAGCTCATCTAGCAACATACATTTGTACTGCTCTATATCATCTGTTTTTGGAAGATGTATAGCCGTGAACCTGGGATCTAAGAGGTTGCAAGGATGTAGTGTCTTGATTTCGTCATTGCAACTAATTTGCCATTGGTTTTGAAGCGCCGCTCATTCTCTTTCTGAGATTCCCATGATATAGGCTGACATGTTGTCTCGCGCTCAGATCTGTCTTTTTCTATTTGTAGATTTAGAACACTAAGATGATGTGAAATGAGCATTATGAGTGGGATAACCTGACTCACAGATGCACCTTCAGAAGACATGTCCCTTGTAGCTGTCTCAAAGGAGCTAGGATACAGCACACTGTCTCCATTAATTTCCACTGCAGCACAGACAGCATAATGGCATCTCCAATAATGTAACTGGAGCAGTACTCATGTACAGCTTGCTTTTTGCTCAAGAGGCGCTGCAGCATATAAAGCGTTGAGTTCCAATGAGTGGAAACATTTTGAATCAGCTTTTGCTGGGGCAGCTTGTGTTTTTTTTGCAGTTCGGACAATGTCCGTATAGCCTTGGTTGAATGTGAAAAGTGAGTCACAATTTTTTTGCAAACAGCAATCATACCATCCACTTGTGTTTCGTTGCTGAGAAATCCCGTGACAATTAAGTGTAAGCAATGTGCAAAGCAAGAAGCATGCAGAAATCCTCCATCCTGTATTGCTTTTTAAGATGTTGGCTCCATTGTCACTTACTATGAAGCCACATTTTAGACCGTGAGAATAAACCCATTCGTCAAGGAGGTCATTTAGTTCCTGCAAGATGTTTGCAGCAGTATGACTTTGCCCAAACTTCTTTATATGCAGCAGCGCCTATCTTTTGGGGTGTCTTTGTTTTTGAAGAAGCACAAGAAAACGTGACCCAATGAGCGGTAAGGGACATGTAATCTATGTTTTGAGTGCTGGTCCACATATCTGTTGTGACATGAATAACCCCACCCTCTGCAGTTTTAAGTGCAAGCATCACTGTCGCTTTAAAGCCTGATAAATGTTTGGTATTTCAACATAGGAAAAGTACCTTTGATGAGGAACATTGTAATGAGGCTCTGCTAATGTCATGAGCTCCTAAAATCCTCAAGATCTACCAAAGAGTATGGGAGAAGGGCTCCGGCTAACAGTTCACCAATTAGGTGATTAAGATGAAGGTCTTTGGATGATTTCTAGTAAAGGTATTCTTCCTTTCAAATGCCTGAGACAGTGTTAGCTGTTTGCAACATGTCCCTGCTGGTTTATTATACACCGTGCTTGATGGGCAGATGGACGCAGAGATGGTGGACTAGGACTTATACATTCAGTGCCATCACTGGATGTGCAACTGGTACTAATGGTGCTGGCATTGGTGGTAACAGTGATCCTAGGGCTGGCAGTGGTTCTGCCCGCATCAAGTTCAGACAATTCAGTATCCATTCAGATTCCTGATCCTGACCCTTCTCACGTGCGGTCTGGAAGATGGAGGACATGGGTTTTGGTTTTGGATGATCAAGCAAAACCGAATGCTTTTTCAGATGGCGTTTAAGAGCTGTAGTGCCAAGGCATGACACAACTTTACCACAGCTTACACTCTGTTTACACAGGGAACAAATTGCTCTGCATGGATCAGTTTTACTGACTGAGAAATAATTCCACACCTCAGATGTGACAGATTTTGTTTGAGTGCTAGGAAGATAGCTAAAGACTGTTTGTGTCTTTTCACCTGTCCTAACAGAACCTGGGACATGCTCCTTGGTGCTAGAAGAGTGGACAGAAGACTCTGATGGATTTTCATTGCTGGCCAACACAGAAGTGGTGGATTCAATGGATATGTCCTTTTCATTGCCAACAGTGCTGGATGTATTTGCAAGTGCACTACCTGATTCATTGTCAGCAGACTTGCTCATTTCACTTTGTTGAGGAAGTAATGATTTGTCACAAGACACAACAGTGTGGGACTGAGACAAAGAGCTACTGTCTGAGTCAGAGAGGGACTCACTGTCACTTGCATTATTGCTGCTAGTCACAGGGATCTTAACGGCATGAATGGCATACCTTATGGTGCCTCTCCGTGTGACCCCAGCAGCTGTACAGGTTTTCTTAAAAGGTCCCCCTTTACCACACTTCACTGTTGCTCTTTTGCTGTTTGTTGAATTTTTATCACGTGAAACATTTTGGTTATTTCTGTTAGCTACAGGATTACCACTACCACCAACCCCTGCTCCAACACCAGCACTAAATGCTTCATCTATGTTGGTGTCAGCCATAACAGACAGTAAGTACCAGTACTACCAGTCCAGTATACTGCAGTGAACACACCAACACCCAAACAATTCCTGTGTAACAAAGCAATGTGATCTGTAATCGCTGGCTACAACTCCAAAATTTTATTTTGGTTGTGTGACACTGTGATACGTGGACTGAAAGTAATTGAAGAATATGACAGTTTGCAACTAAAGGATCCCAGGTTCAAGGCTTACAGAATGATTCTGCTGGGCATAGGCATACACATAGCAATCAAAGGGCACACAGCAGCAGGTTGATGGGCTGACCACAGGAGACGGAGTCACATATGCAAACCAGGGAATGAGAATTATATTTCTACGTTTCTGTCATGTAAGGTTAATGCCACCACACAACTGGCCACTGGGCTTCTCTCTGTAACACACACACTGGGTAGGGTACAGTGCAGTCAAAGGGCACACAGCAGCAGGGTGATGGGCTGACCACAGGAGACGGAGTCACATACGCAAACCAGGGAATGAGAATTATATTTCTACATTTCTGTCATGTAAGGTTAGTGCCACCACACAACTGGCCACTGGGCTTCTCTCTGTAACACACACTGGGTAGGGTACAGTGCAGTCAAAGGGCACACAGCAGCAGGGTGATGGGCTGACCACAGGAGAAGGAGTCACATATGCAACCCAGGGAATGAGAATTATATTTCTACGTTTCTGTCATGTAAGGTTAATGCCACCACACAACTGGCCACTGGGCTTCACTCTGTAACACACACTGGGTAGGGTACAGTGCAGTCAAAGGGCACACAGCAGCAGGGTGATGGGCTGACCACAGCAGACGGAGTCACATACGCAAACCAGGGAATGAGAATTATATTTCTACATTTCTGTCATGTAAGGTTAATGCCACCACACAACTGGCCACTGGGCTTCTCTCTGTAACGCACACACTGGGTAGGGTACAGTGCAGTCAAGGGGCACACAGCAGCAGGGTGATGGGCTGACCACAGGAGATGGAGTCACATACGCAAACCAAGGAATGAGAATTATATTTCTACGTTTCTGTCATGTAAGGTTAATGCCACCACACAACTGGCCACTGGGCCTCTCTCTGTAACACACACACTGGGTAGGGTACAGTGCAGTCAAAGGGCACACAGCAGCAGGGTGATGGGCTGACCACAGGAGATGGAGTCACATACGCAACCCAGGGAATGAGAATTATATTTCTACATTTCTGTCATGTAAGGTTAATGCCACCACACAACTGGCCACTGGGCTTCTCTCTGTAACACACACACACTGGGTAGGGTACAGTGCAGTCAAGGGGCACACAGCAGCAGGGTGATGGGCTGACCACAGGAGACGGAGTCACATACGCAAACCAGGGAATGAGAATTATATTTCTACGTTTCTGTCATGTAAGGTTAATGCCACCACACAACTGGCCACTGGGCTTCTCTCTGTAACACACACTGGGTAGGGTACAGTGCAGTCAAGGGGCACACAGCAGCAGGGTGATGGGCTGACCACAGGAGACGGAGTCACATACGCAAACCAGGGAATGAGAATTATATTTCTACGTTTCTGTCATGTAAGGTTAATGCCACCACACAACTGGCCACTGGGCTTCTCTCTGTAACACACACTGGGTAGGGTACAGTACAGTGCAGTCAAGGGGCACACACTGGAGCTTCTCTCTATGACACACACACTAGGGTTCAGAAAGATTTATTTGCCTTTTGCCCCCCTTGTATGCTAGTTGCTGGCAGCTGCTGAGTGTGCAGTGTGCTGCAGTTTCAAATAATCACATTTCACATTCACAAAGGTTCTTATAATCTTCAGTCTTCTTATTTTTCTTTAGTCTCTCCGAGTCCTCCTCCAGTCCTCCTGATATTGGTCTCATCAATCCTCCCTATTCCCCAGTCCCTTCCCCAATCTTGATTAATCCCTCCGATTCCTCCTTCTGTCCTGAACCGGCCCCTAGTCCACTCCCAGTCCCCCAATTTTAGCTTTTTCTTGTTCTCGGTCTCACAGGAAAGAAGTGGCCACGACTAGACAAGAGTAGCGGACGCACTAACCGCTTTTGCTACAGTTTGCTGGTGCTGCCTGCTGCTGCTGCCTCTGTCTGCGATGATCCTCAGTCAAATGGCGCTCCTCCTCGTGGAGCATCTCTTTAAATACCCCGACAGATCCCGCTGCTCGCGTTGCTTACTCGACCTCACTTCGTCTCGCGTCTCGCGGTGATTCGAACCCTTTTGCGAACCGTTTAGTGTTCGAGTTCTAAGTTAGAACTCGAACACCAGGGTTCGAATCTTTGCCAAACCTGTTCTGACAACCCTACCCCCCACCCAAAGCTTAACACCATCAACTGGTCAGTCTTTTGTCTGACTCATTTGCACTTCAAATGAATTTAAAATAGACTAACCTGAGGCTGCCTACAAGAAGGCTTGTTTACCTTCTGTGGCTTAGACTGTCTGCTAGTCCAGAACAGTGGCATTTGAGATGCAGCTCGGCTGACTCAGCGGTGTTGCTGTTTTGAGTGGGGCCACATGGCAGGTGTTTGGATCATGCAGCAGCTCACTGGTTCCTGATCAGAAGATCTGAATTCACCCTCAAAAAGATGCACTGCCAGCATATTACCTTACTACCCCAGAGAAACACAGGCTGCAAATGGAACAACAGAATTGCTTAGAGCAGCAAAGTCAGCAAACTGAGCACCAATTGGAGGGCTCTGTCTGGATATTGGCAGCCATGAGATTCACAGTGGGTATTTTCCCGAGTGTTTGTCCATTTCCGCTGATATTTTAAAAATAAAAGATCTCCTTCCCGTATCCCGTTTTTGTAGTAAAAATCCCTTAAAATACAGGAATCCCTGTAGATCTGGGAGCACTACAGTTCTACATATATGTTCAAAGGGTCTTCAATAAGTATTGGGTGTCTTGCACTAATGAGCTAGGGGAAGACAGCAAAACAGTCTACGGAGGTCAAATCATGGAAAGTCATGTGTGCAAATGCCAGGAGCCTTAGCAACAAGATGGAAGATCTGGAGACTGTCATGGTGCAGTCAGACCTGGACATTGTGGCAGGGATGTAGCCAGACAGTATACAAATGTACACCAGGACTATGTTTGTTGCCTCATTTGGCCCAATAAATACAACTTTTGCATCTCATGCAATGGTTTTTGCCATGCATTGGTAAATACAAATGCAATACATTGCTCCCTAAGACACCCACATACCAGCCCAGAGCCTGTAAAGTTGTATTGTCCTTGGGATGCAAAGACAGTATTAGAGACCAGTCCTTCTAGTTTCAACTCCTATGAATAAAATTACAGAAAAGTTCAGCATTTTCTTTGTTAGTTTTCATGGAAAAAGGAAGCAGTTCAGAGCCTATTTGCTACCGGCCCCTTAAATAAAATTGCACACCATGGAGTACTTGGAGTATGCCTGCCTACACCCATGCATTGTGGCCATCACTGAAACCTGGTGTAATGATAACCATGACTGGGAGATGGCCATACCTGGCTACAACATATTCAGAAGAGACAGGGCAGGCAGGAAGGGAGGAGGAGTGGCACTGTATGTGAAAAATGACATAAGGGACACGGAGATCCAGGAGGAACAAAATGGGGGAGAGATACTGTGGGTTAAGCTAGAAAGGAAAATGGGGCCAACCATCTGCACAGGTGTGGTCTATAGACCACCAGCCAAGGAAGGAAGAAACAGATAGGGAGCTGATGCTAGCCATCAAGGATGGCAGACAAAGTGAGTAGTACTGGTTGGAGACTTCAATATTCCAGATGTGGACTGGAGCATCCACAGCAGCATCAACTAGGAGCAGATTTATCCTGGACTCTCTTCAGGTGCCTTCCTCAAGCAACTGGTCATGGAACCAACTCGGCAGAAGGCAATACTGGACCTTGTGCTCACAAACAGGGACAGTGTGATGGGGGTAACAGTGGGGGAGCACCTGGGGAACAGTGACCACCAGCCACTGTGGTTTGAAATCACAGAAAGAGCAGAACCAAACCACACAAAAACACGTATCCTGGATTTTAGGGGGGGCAGACTTTGGGAAAATAGGGAGATACTTGAAAGCGGCATTAAGGGGAATGGGGCAGGAATCAGGGGCTGAGGAACAGTGGGCAGTATTTAAAATGGGGATTACAAGAGCAACAGAATTATGCTAACATACTAACATACTAAAATGCCAGCAGAATAGGCCTAATGGTCTTTTCTGTCTGCTCGTTTGGGTCAGCCCCCACCCTGGGTGCTGACCTTGCTGCCCCCCTTGCCTTCTCTGGCTTCTCCTTTCCCAGTTCCAGATATTCTTGCTGCATTGGATTTTGCTTCCAGAACCCTTCCCCTGTACCTGTCCTACCCCCCCACCGTCTCTGCCTCCACCAGCCCCCTAGGCAGCGCATTCCATGGATCCACCATCCTCTCAGTGAAATAGCACCTCCTCCTTTCTCCCCTGAATCTTCCCCCCTCCAGGTTCCACCCATGCCCTCTGGTGACCCCCTCCTCCTTCTTTAGAAGCACTCTGACTGTTCCTCCCCTATTTACCCTCTTCATGTACCTCTATCATGTCCCCCCGGTCCCTTCTCTCTTCCAATGTGTACATATTTAGCTCTTTGAGCCTCTCCTCATAGGTCCTGTCCCCCAAGCCCCAAATCATTTTGGTTGCCCTCCTCTGGACCCTCTTCAGGAGGGTAATGTCCCTCTTTAAGTGTGGCCTCCAAAACTGCACGCAGTACTCAAGGGGTGCGGCCTCACCAAGCAGTTATACAGAGGGAGTATCACTTCCCTCCTTCTGGAGGTGATCCCCCTAGCGATGCATCCCAGCATCCTGTTGGCCTTGGCTGCTGCCCTCCTACAAGTCGCCGAGTTGTTCATCTTGACATCCACCACCACCCCCAGGTCCCTCTCAGCCATCAAGACTTGTCGCATCCCCCCCCCAGGGTGTACACTTGGCCCGGGTTTCTGGCCCCCAGGTGGAATACCTTGCATTTCCTGCATTGAACCTCAGCTTCCACTTTCTAGACCATCTTTCCAGAGCCTCCAGGTCCCCTGTAGGCCCACCCTCCCTCCTCCCCATCCACCACCGCCCCAGTTTTAAGCCATCCACAAGAGACTCAGCTCACTCCTGATTCCTGTCCATATGACAGAGATGTAGGCGTTGAATAGGAGGGGCCCAAGGACTGATCCCTGTGGGACCCCACTAATGACCCTCCTAAGATATGAGACTATCCCGCCAACTACGACCCTCTGGGTCCAGTCCTGGAGCCAATTGCCTATCCATCTGATCATCTGGTTCCCCACCCCCATTTCTCCCAGCTTATCCAACAGGCCCACCCCTTGTACTCCGTTCAGACCCATTACCCTCCTCTTCCTCAGTAAAGACTGAGCAGAAATACCTGTTCAGTATGTCAGCTTTACTGTTGTCATCCTCCACAGCCCCCATCCTCCCCTTCAGTCTCACTATCCCTCCCTTTGCCTTTCTTTTTTACTTATGTACCTGTAAAGGTACATAAGTGAATTATGTATTATGTATTAAGCAGGTTAGCAAGAGGAAAAGGAAGAGGAGACCATTATGGTTTTCAAAGAGGTAGCAAAGAAAGTGAAAGCAAAAGATTGCATTCAGGCAATACAAAAAGACACAGGCAGAAGGGGATAGGGAGAAGTACCAGGAGAAGCAAAGGGAGGCACAGGGAGGTCAGTAAGGGAAGCCAAACCTCAGACAGAAGAACACATTGCAAAATCAGTGGGTAGAGGGGACAAAACCTTTTACGGGTACATCAGTGAAAAAAGAAAGGCAAAGGGAGGGATAGTGAGACTGAAGGGGGAGGATGGGGGCTGTGTGGAGGATGACAACAGTAAAGCTGACATATTGAACAGGTATTTCTGCTCAGTCTTTACTGAGGAAGAGGAGGGTAATGGGTCTGAACGGAGTACAAGGGGTAAGAATGGTGCAGAAATGGACATAAGTCCCTTTACACGAGAAAGGGTCCTGAAGGAACTGGAAGTAATAAGAGTTGATAAAGCAATGGGGACAGATGAGGTGCACCCAGGGTCCTTAAAGAACTAAGAGGTGGTGGCTGAACCTCTGGCTATCCTGTTTAGCCGATCACTGGAAACAGGGGAGGTACCCAAAGACTGGAGGATAGCAGATGTAGTCCCCTTATACAAAAGTGGGAACAAAGAGGACGTGGGGAACTACAGACCAGTCAGCCTCACCTCGATAGTGGGGAAGATCATGGAAGCACTACTGAAGGAGAGATTGGTGGAACATCTGATTGCTAATGGACTACAAGACCCAAGGCAGCATGGTTTCACCAGGGGGAGATCATGTCAGACCAACCTCATTGAATTTTTTGACTGGGTGACTAGGGAGGTGGCTCAGGGGAGGGCAGTGGATGTGGCCTATCTGGACTTCAGCAAGGCCTTTGACACTGTGCCACATAGAAGACTATTGCACAAACTGGGGAATATTGGTGTGGGCAGGACAGTAGTGTGGTGGGTAAGTAACTGGTTGGGTGGCAGGACACAGAGGGTGGTGGTAAATGGCTGTCACTCCACAGAGGGAAGAGTGACCAGTGGGGTACCACAGGGATCAGTGCTGGGACCGGTCCTATTCAATATCTTCATCAGTGACATTGTGCAGGACCTAGAAGGCAGAATTTCTCTGTTCGCTGATGACACAAAGCTCTGTAACAGAGTAGACACACCAGAGGGTGTAGACAGAATGAGAAGGGACCTGCAGGAACTTGAAGAATGGTCAGGGGTTTGGCAGTTGAAATTCAATGCAAAGAAGTGCAAGATAATGCATATGGGCACAAAACCCTGGCACAATATATCAGTTGGGGGGTGAGGATATAGCATGCACCAAGCAGGAAAGGGATCTTGGGGTTATCATCTCTGATGACCTCAAGGCAGAGAAACAGTGTGACAAGGCAGCAGGTAAAGCAAATAGGATGCTGGGATGCATAGGCAGGGCATCACCAGCAGGAAAAGGGAGGTCATAATTCCACTATACAAGACACTAGTGAGGCCCCACCGGGAGTACACTGTACAGTTCTAGAGACCTTACCTACGTAAGGACATAGACAGGGTAGAGAAGGTTCAGAGGAGGACAACAAAGATGGTGCATGGATTGCATCACAAGTCGTATGAGGACAGGTTGAAGGAACTGAACATGTACTCCCTGGAGGAGAGGAGGGAGAGAGGGATATGATAGAGACATGCAAGTATCTTACAGGAGGAATAGGGTGCAGGAATACACTATTTTTAAGTGAAAAGATGTTCCAGGACTAGAGGGCATGGGATGAAGTTGGAGGAGGACAATTCAGAGGAAGCGTGAGGAAGAATTTCTTCCAGAGCGGGTGGTGGACAAGTGGAACACCCTGCCAGAGGAAGTGGTAGGGGCCGAAACAATCACAGGATTTAAGAATGCATGGGATAGACAAAAAGGAATTCTGGAGGTCAGGGGTAAGGGGCAACAGACTTCTTGGGAAACATAAACTGAACTTACAAGCTCAAATGGGCAGACTGGGTGGGCCATAGGCCCTTATCTGCCGATACTGTCTATGTATCTATGTATCTAAGACTGATTAATACCGTGTAGGCAGGGGGCCCTGATGTCTTGAAATGCTCTACGAGTGTTTTTGACAAAGTGATCGAGTCGGGTATGGGAGACTTATTCCATGGCTCACAACCAGGCCTGGAATACCAGGACATCTGGGGTTCTCCATTTCATTAAGGTAATCCTGAGGAATTCCACTGAAGCTTGGGTGATACATAGCATCTGCGTGTTACTGATCTGGCTATTTTCTGGGACTATTCCTAGTAACCAGAAGCTGGGGGAGTGGGGCAGAGTGTGAGCCAGAGTAAGGTAGCAGAATTGTATCACTGTGTTCCATACTGCTTGTAGGGGCTCACATTGCCATAGTATGTGAAGCAGTTCTGCATCTGAAGTCTGGCATCTCCACCAATTGTTATGGGGAAGCAATCCCATTTTTTTTAGCTGAGAGGGGGTTCAGTACCATAGGTATAGGACTTATTTTTTTATTCTCTGTTTCTTTGCCCCCTTAATCTCTGCTCTAGATCCTTTCCTCAGGGATCTCCTAGGCTGGTGCACTTCAGTGGGTCTTCCCAGGTATCTCCTTCTGTGGTCCTGTCTGCACATTCCCCATCCAGCCATGGTTTTCCCCCCAGGCGGGGAGGAGAGGGACTCCCCATTGTCCCCTCCAGTCCTTGAGTCCTCATACGGTGTGCCACACATGCCCTATCTGTAGCCCGGTAGTGGATTTTCTCAGGCAGCCAGGTCCCATCTCCTGACATTCATTGCAGGGTGTTTCCACTTGTCGTTGCCATCCCTCTGGACAATGGCACACAACAGAAGCCTAGGGGTGGAGCATGTCGAGATGTGCTAGCACTCCACCTCCCAGCTGACGTCCTCCTCCTCATATGCTGTCTTCACTGCACCTCCACCTATGGTCTACCAGGTGGAGGTATTGCAGTGGGATGAGCATTCTACCCCTCCCAGAGAAGGAGAGCTGCCACTGGGTGCTCAATCCTCCTCCCCCCGGCCAGCTCTCCAACCTCCTGAGTCCATTCCCGAACTTGGGTTGCTGGTGCTGCAAGTGGTAGCCCTACCACTGCACTGACAAACTGGTCCCAGGACTTTGTTTTTGATGAGAAGGCTTCACTGGTCTACGCATGCCTTATCTGCTAATTTGCAGCAGCTGCTGCATTCCTGGGGGTTAATCGGGGTTCCCAACATTTTTTCCCACCTAGATTTGGCTGACAGAGGAGTGTGGTGCAGAATCTCTGGTCCATATTTGAATTATGCCTGCCAGCCCTTTTTCTGCTGGATCCAGACAGACAGAGGAATTTTGTCTCTAGAGGGCTCAGGCTTTGCAGTACAGCTCACACAGTTGCAGCAAGACCTTGACCATTTCAGATAAAGACTGCTGAACTGTAAATACTGCCAAACACATTCCTTGGGCAAGTGGTACTGGTCCTTCAGATATTGAAAAGAGACAAGGGTTTTGTTATCCTCCTGCATCAGTTCCTGGATAGTGTTTATCTGACGGTCACGCCATGCTGTCCACCGAAAGGTTTTATGTTTTATTCACAAATTTGGTTTGTCCCATAGTGGGGAATGAAGGCCAATGCTCAGAAATCCATGTGATTTTCTGCCCAGGGCTTGCCAGGCCTGATGGCTGGTCTTAATTGTCAGCCACACCTGCACAGGCTTAGGGAGGGTGTAGCCAAGATAACAGAGAAGAGGGTGTCCCCCAGTACTGCCTTTTCTATACTCACCCAGTCCCAGGGGTGGTGGGTTGACTTTCTTATCCCTTTGCAGTTTAGCTATTAGAAATGCTTTGGAGTATCTGCTAAAATCCAGTAGGTTCCAGCTTCCCCGAGTCCATGGGGTTTATAACTTTGATGTGCTATATCTTGGCTTCTTAGAAACCCAAAGAAATGTACTCATCAGAGCATTAAGTTTGTGCACCCATACTTTGGGGATCAATATAGGGAGGTGAGAAACCAGATAGTATACTTTAGGCACAAGCATTTTCCTGCCATGGACAAGTACAAATGTTTCCACTTTTTTGTGTCTTTAGATAACTGGGACCAGATAGGCATATATTTTTTGCCCACCGGGGTGTATAAGTCTGGGGATAGTAGACTGGATAAGCTGATCATGTCTGCAGAAATGAGGAGGTTTAATGGGAGGACCTCTGACTTGGCTTTGTTGACGTGAAGGTCAGAAATAATCCCAAATGCATGTAGGGTATCAAGGATGGGTTGTAAATTCTCTTTAATGTCTCAAGTCAGGATCAGACAATCATTATTGTATGGTTTGGCATGATACTCTTTGTTTTCCCATCTGTATACCCCATATTTCAGGATGGGCACATATAGCTGCTGACAGGGGTTCCATAGCCAAAACAAAGAGTAGTGGGGAAAGGGTGCAGTCTTGTCTAATACCCCTGTGGAGCTGGAAAGGGGAGAAACAGAGTGGAATAAGTGAGCACTTTGCCAACTGGCCTCTGGTACAGGATCTGTATCCATGAAGAGAAGTAAGGCCCTATGTTAAACTGATGCAGGACAGCATGCAAAAACTCTCACTACTGAATCAAAGACTTTTTTGAAGTCTATTGTTATTAGTGCAACAGGAGTGGGGAGTCTTACAGCCCCCCTGAATCAGAGTAACCAGGGCTCTTACATGATCAGAACTATACATCCCTTTAACAAAACCAAACTGAGAGGGATGGACGATGCCTGGCAGAATTGTTTCCATCCTAGCAGCTAAGGATTTTGCCAGTATCTTGACATTTTTCATTTTCATTTATTTTTCATTTATTCAGTCTTGAATTACAATACCTTTGAGTAGAAGACCACTCTTTTAAAAAGGTTCCATGTCGTACGGGTAGGAATACTTACATTGTGAACTTAGGAGTATCTTGCTAAGTGAATTATACACAGACGATGTGAGCATTACAGTACATTGTGATTAGGTAACAGAGGATATTAACACAGGAATTAAACAAGTCACAAGAGCTGCCTAGATGGCATTGTTGGGTCAAAGATGGGATACTAGTGTGCCAGAAGGAGAGCAGAAGAGCAGTGAGGGCGTGGTGGAGGGGGAGGTGAGGAGGGCGTGGTGCCTAGGTGAGGGGGAGAAGGGGGGAGGAAAAGTGCTCATTCTTAAGGGGCAGAGGGAACTTGGGGGGGGTAGTAGGACCCATGCAGGAGGAAGGAGGAAGGGACATTAACCTGTTGGAGAAAGAGACCATGGTCAGGAGTCAGAGGAACAAGGAGCATTTAACTGGTGCATCAGCACTGATTAAAGAGATTGGACTATAGTTGCCTGTGATCATGTGATCTTTACCCTCTTTGGGCAGTATGGTAATCATGGCCTCTCTCAGGGAGGGGGGTGGTAGTTCATCTACACAGTGGGCTTCCTGCAGCATCTCTAGCATGGGGGTAGTCACTTCATGATGCATGAGTTTGTAGAAGTCTACAGGGTACCCATCACTCCCAGAGGCTTTGTGCAAAGCCATACTTAAAAATGTCTTGCTAAGCTCCTTCCCTGAGAGTGGCGCATCTAATTCTTGCTATTGTGCAGTGGACAGGGATGGTAGCAGTAAGTAGTCCATGAAGCTATGAAAGTTATCCCCATCCCATTTCATGTGCGATGTGTACATGTCATGGTAAAATTTAGCCATGATGTCATTAATTTCTTTTTGTTCATATACCATTTCCCCCGCTGTATTCGGAAGCCATGTAATGTGCCTATCCGCTTACCCTTTTTTTAGTCTATAGGCAAGGAGTTTCTCTGCTTTCATTCTCTCAGCCCAGTACTTGTTCTGAGTATGTGTTTTTTTATAATTCAATATACTTCATTAATTTTTAAGCAGCATACAGAGTAGGATCCAATATAAGCATGTCATAAAGCTGCATGTTTAACAAAGAAAAGAAAAACACATAAAACAATACAATACCAAAACAAAACACACAGCCTCCCCCTTCCTCCCTTCAACCCCCCCCATGCAGTCTGTGCATCATCACGGAGAAGTAAGGGTACCACAGAGAAAAAAAAGAGGGCTACATAGATGGTCTATGGTTTCCAAAGGGAGAGCAATGCCATAAGGGGTTCTCAAGTATTCTGGTAGGTGTGGGGTCTATGTTGCACACTCAATATATGCTTTTATAACTGAATGGCAAGTAGGGCCTCATGGTACCATTCCAGCACCGAGGGAAGGGAATCTTCCTTCCAATGCCATAGCATAACCAGTTTCACCGTACAAGCCACTAGAGCTAGATGGGCTTTTCATATTCTGGGTGTTCCGGGAGTATATAGCTAGTAGGCTGCACTCTGGAGTGAACAAGGGCTCCAAGCCCAAATGAGGGTCCATAACTTGCTTTATAGACCTCCAAAAGGCCTGAGTGTGGAGGCAATCCCAGAGAAGGTGATACAATGATCCCAGAAGTGATTTGCAGTGAGAACAATTGGGAGATGGGAGCTGGCCTATTCTATGTATAGATTATACATGATATTAAACTGGGTCAGACGGAGTCTTTCTTGTTTAGTATATTTATAACCCATGCTTCACACCTTTTTCCAGAACTTTGTCTGGGTCAGATGCTTGCAACTGCTTATACACCCTAGATACTGTATGAGGTTGATCTGCCACCTGAAAAGCCAAAGTTAGCCCTTCAGGAGCATCCTCAGTCCAGGGTTTAGACCCAATAAAGGAGAGTATTGCATTCTTTATTTTCAGGCAGGGGTTCAGTTCAGTGGAAGTCTAAAACTTCCAGGAGTCGAAAGCTGGAAGTCATACCAATTTTTTGAAAGTGAAAATACTTCCAGGATCCCACTTTTGGAAGTCAATATTCTAGGAAGGACAAATTTATGGATGTTAATTTAATACATTAGTGGTAAAATACAATTTATTTCAGAACAATCCATCATTTCTGATTTCCATGCCTGCAATTTTGGAAGTCATCTAATTTTTGGTTTTACATCTGGAAGTCAATGACTACCTCCCTCTTTATTTTGGAAGTTTTTGTCTTATTTTTGGAAGTCAAATACTCTCAAAATGGAGTTAACTAAAGCCCTGTTTGCAGGTATTTCAAAATATCCTTAGGGCAGAGGTGGAAATGGTTTTGGAGAACAGAAAAGGGAACTGGCTTGCCTCCCTGGAGGAAGTCAGCTAGTTTGCTATTCCTTAAGCCAGGCCAAAAGGAGAGAGGTATAGGGTGATGGCCAATCCAGAAATGAAGGTTATTCGATGTGGGTTGGGCAGGGGAGCGGTGCCAATTCTCTGACAAGTGATTCTGTTCCTGGTGTAGGGCCTTTAGGAACCATCCAACCTGGGAGGCTTTGATAGATCGAGGGATCTGGGAGGGAGACATGAAAGCTAAGATCGATAATGAACTGGCAAACTTATGTGCCAGGTCTCATTCTTTGTCCAGCTAGATGCGAAGGTAAGTATTACCCCCTCTTGGGAGGTCCTCTTTAAAGCAGAGTGCAATCTTACTTATATGATGAGCTCCATAGTAGATGAAGAAGGAAGGAAGGGGAAGCCCACCTTGCATTTTAGGAGCC
Source organism: Neoceratodus forsteri (assembly GCA_016271365.2). Classification (NCBI taxonomy): domain Eukaryota; kingdom Metazoa; phylum Chordata; order Ceratodontiformes; family Ceratodontidae; genus Neoceratodus; species Neoceratodus forsteri. Next base: position 1,000,403,933 of record CM028133.1, read on the forward strand.
GTTAATTTGAAATAAGCTCTCCTCTCCATTTTATTTCTCCACAGGAAGGCATTGAACATTTTCTGCAGTCTCATAAACTATGACTTAAGGAAAAAAAGACCCAGCATACCTAAAGGTAAAGCAGTCTTAGCAAAACATTCATTTTGATGTTAATACAGCCCCAGAGAGATAAAGGCAGTGCTCCCCAAATCAGATTGCAATTTTTGCACTAGTTTTGTATAATTTTCTTTGATCATAGTGGGAATGTCTCTAGTAATGTTAGTCACTAGGTATGTTAGGACCTTGGGTTCCTAGGAGAGTCCAAAAACACTACAGTCTGCCTTCCTAGTACGACTGTCGAGAGTAAATATCCTTATCTTTGAAAGGTTTAATTAAGCAATATATTGACAGTGTTATTTGCAGCTGAACATCACTCCTGGGGTGGGCTGGCTACGAGACGGGGTTGAGTGCTTCCACCACCCCAGGAGTGACGTTATTACACGATAGCACACACCTTGGAGTGACTTATTGCAATTATACAATGGCTCGATGTTGTACAAAACAAAAATAAAAATGTTTTTAGTAGATTTTTAGTGAGGTAGTATATCTTTGTTTCTGAAAAAAAAAAGCTCAGGATCCATAAAATCAACACAGTGATGTTATTGCTTAATATCATCACTGTCTCAGGCACACACTGACCAATCAGAGTCCAGGAAATTTTCTTGCCATTGTGTAATCTGTAGTACGAGACTGCAGAAAATGGATCCAACTCCACTAATATGGCGGGCATTGAAATCATGGGGTCCTATATGCTGAATAAGCTCTTCTGCATATACCGATAGGGCGTATCTCTTCCTTCTTATCTGGATGCCCTTGAGGTTAGGGGAAGCGATTAATTTGCATATCAGGGGCTCCAGATAGAAGTTAAAGAGAAGGGGGGGAGACCTGACAACCCTGACGAGTGACTCACTCAAGAGAAAAGGAGTCAGACAACCATTATACCACACCCAAGCTATTGGGGAGGAATAGAGGAGTTTGACCCACTTGATAAAGTCATCCAGCACTCCAAATTGGCAGAGGAAAGTGAACAGGAATTGCCAGGACACCCAATCGAAGGCTTTTTAAGCGTCGAGGGAAACCAAAGCTGCTGGGACCTCAGACTCCCCTGACATCAAAAGTAGATACATAAGCTTTGTCATATGGTCTCCTGAAACTCTCCCCATCATGAATCCCACCTGTTCCTGACCAATAGCATCCCCCATAACCAGGGCAAGATGATTGGCCAGAATTTTGGTGAGGATCTTGGCACTGGAGTTCAATAGGGAGATTGAGCAGTAATTCCCAGGGTATATGAGATCCTTACCTGGCTTAGGAACCAGGGTTATCAAGGCTTCTAAGAAACCAGGGTATCTTATTCCATATTTAAACCACAGATTGAAGACCTTTTCCAAGAGAGAGGTAAACTGGAGAGACAAGCTTTGTATAGATTATTGGGTAAACTATCCGGCCCATGGGCCTTGTCTAATTGCAGGTGTTTAATAGCTTTCTCTACTTCATTGGAAGAGATCAAGGCACTAAGGTGTCCTAGTGCTGAATATGTCTAATATGCAGTTCTGCACTTCTGGATGCAAGTGTATTAAGCTGGATTCTGAGCCTGGTCAACTCTGCCACCAGGCAGTTGTTTTGAAGCCTCCCCAGGTTATTTTTATATTCCGACTTTTTTTGCTTCAGCTGGTTCTCCAGCTACAATGCCTCCTGCTCTCTCTGCTTCCTCCAGTGGGTTGGAAAGCATATAATTTGTACCCTGAGGATGCCTTATAGGCTTCACAGATCATTGCCACAGAGGAGGAACCTGGTGGGTTAAGCTGGAAGAATTTCTTTGTTTCGTCTTTCACTAAAGTTTTAAAATCTTCGTCCTGTAAAAGTAATGGGTCCAACCTCCAGGAGTTCAATTTTCCCATGGCGGCAGGTCCACGGATAAGTTCAACACCCCAGGGCATGGTCAGATAGGTAAATAGGGGCAATGTGCACATTGGTTACTCTAGTGGTCATTCCTTCTGAAGAGAACCAGTAATCTAATCTACTTGCCATTGCTCTGGCTGTACATCAATATGTAAAGTCCCTGTCAGACGGGTGCTGTAGCCTCCAGATGACAGCTATCTGATGCAAAGAGAGCAGCTCCTATAGTGCCTTGAGGGAGTTAATGTGAGGTTCCGGCCTGGCACTGGATCTGTCTAACAGGAATTCTAAAACCAAATTATGATCTCCCCCCTTGAATAATCCCAGGATTATTGGATGCTTAGTCCATAATGTTTTCTGAAACTTCATTAAAAAAAAAATACAGGCACATCTTCATTTGGGGCATAAATGTTTACAAGCAGTACAGGACCCACCTGGGTGATCATCTTGACCAATAATAAATGTCTCTCCTTGTCCATCTCGTGATGAATCACTTCCCATTTAATATGTTTATGGAGAAGAATAGAAACTCCTCTTTTAGTCTTCCCTGAGGTGCTATGGTATTCTTTGTCCACCCATTCTCTAGTGAGTTTCTTGGATTTCAAGTGGTTTAATTTAGTTTCCTGTAGAAATGCTATGTGGCATTTGAGTTTGCAAAGCCTAGCCAGGATCTTTTTCCTTTTGATCAGGGAATTTAGACCCCCGAAATTCCATGATGTCAGAGTTACGTCCTTTAGGCTATCCATTAGCTTTGAGTCATGACATCTTACTTGGAATGTTGGCCAATGTGTATTTGAGTGACCTCGCGATTCCCAGCATGGCTATAGCCCACGCTCCCATGTTGGGAGCCCTCTCTGTAAACCTTCTGTGTGTCACCCCACATGTTGACTGAGTCTTATTCCCCTTACCGTCCCCATGAATGTTGCCCACTTGAAGGGTCTGTCGTACCCATCTCCACCTGAATGTATGCATTCATTTTTCCCTCATTTTCTTGTGGGGGGAAACCACTAGGGCAAGTGTCTCCCTGCCATTCCCTGCCCTGTGTCTGTTGTGAACCAATGATAGCCTGTTTAGGAGCATGGAGTGTATTTCCTGACACTACTGTGTCTATTGACCAAAGCAAACAAAATCTAAACTGTAACAGAGGTGGAGATCTTATAATGGAACTGGGCACTGCCCTCTGCCCCATATTCCCAGAGCTCCCCTCAGGGGGCAATAACAGAGGTAGACCTTCGTATGTCAGTCTACTGGCATGTTCCTTAGCCTCCTGTGGTCTACCACCTGCACACTTTGCTCTCACTGGGGGAAGTGAAACTCCCCCAACAATCTTTATTACATCTGTATACTATCATTCTACAGACAAATTGCATCTCAGTAGGTGAATCCTAAATGCAGCTTTGCTTTAAAAGGAAAGTATGGGAGGTGGTCCAATGCATCAGTAACTTGCTCTATGTTTCTGTGATACTGGAGTAGGTTTCGATAAAGGAGGGGTGGTCTCACTGCTCAATAGGGCATACAAAAATCAGAGATGGCCCAATCTGAGTCAGTGCCAAAAAGATTTTGATTAAGCTGACAGCCATTCACCCTTAAACATGTAGGTTAAAATACTGGATACCGTAAGGGTACAAACATGGCAAGTGGCACTTTGAGCATTGTTCAGGAAACAATACAAATGGACAAACCCTCAGCAGAGTAAACTCTGGTGCAGCATTAATCAGAAAAGTAATGACTGGCCAAAACCACAAGGCCTTTGAGCAAAATATCACAGGCTGTGCCACCTATCACCACAAGTATTTAGCCAAAGTAGACAGCGTGAGTGACTGGAGACTTGAAGTCTATGGGAAATGGGAAGAGTGCTTGTTAAGGGGGCCTTAATGGGTGAGGAGCCTTTACCATAATTGACAGTTTTGTCAGTGACCTTATGCTAACCTTGGCATGAGAGCAATGGGGATAGGTTGGGGAGGGAGAGGTCTGGGGAAGTAGCAAACAACCAGACACACCTTCTACCCCTCAGCTTGATCAGCTTATGCCCCCCTCCCCATGGTAACATACAGTAATTCAGCTTACCGCCACAAACAGTGGATGGCCTAAACTTACACCATCTATACATTACCACAGTTTACTCTGAGCCCCACATCAAAATTCAGCAAGTGCTGTTGTCCTGAGGGGCTTCATCAGTGGCTGCAGTGTCCTGGAATGCATTTAACAGGGCTTCCAGATGTTCAAGGGAATTCTCCTCATCTCCTTTCCCTACAGCTAAATTGTAGTCCACTCAGTCACTTGGGAGTGGTGACCAGTTCTCAGGGTCAGTTACAATCTTTTCAGAAACATTATTGGGCTGCAGGGGGATAGGAGATATGTCCCAAGTGAAGGCATGAGTTCTCTCAGGGGCTCATATCTGTTCCTCGATTTTATCAGTGTGTCTTCTGGCGAGCAGCTACTGGCATCTGATTGAAGAAACATCCTGTGTTGACTGCTGGATCATTCCCTTCTAGCAAGCAGCTTCCCTGTGGCTGATGATTTCTTCTTGGGGGGACATCTTGATGCTGGTTGCCAGGGAAGATCATTATCAGGATCTTGCAAGCCTGCCATGGAGTCTTCATTTGGGACCTCATGACTCATCTCCATTTTAGAAAATGAGCTGCCTTGTGGCTGAAAACTGGGCAAATGTGAAGGTTCTTGTCTGTGCTGATGGTCATGCCAGAATTTCTCTGCTGCTTCAGGACTGTCAAAAATGACATACTCCCCTTGATATAGTATCTGCAGTAGAGCTGGATATCTCAGGGAGGCTGAGATGTTCAAATTATAAAACTGCGGTTGAACCCCTTCATAGGCTCTCCTTCTGTTTGAAAGGTCTTGGGAAAAGTCCTGATAATAGATGTATATACAGATCATGCCACTGAAATGATCCCTGTTCTCTCGCCCTTCGCAAATAAAACTCTTTTTTCAGGATAGCAAAGAAACTTACAGAGAATGGGCCTGGTTCTCTCTCCTTGTTGGGGGCGAGGGGCCAGAGAGCAATGAACCCTCTCTGTCTCTGGGGCACCAGAATCATTGTCTTGGATCAGTTCGGGCAAAACCATTTGCAAAAAAGTGTGACTTTGTCTACCTTCTGCTCCCTCTGGCACCGCCACAATATACAAGTTCTTTCTTCTAGCCCTGTTCTCCATGTCATCGACCTTATTTAAAAGATAGTGGATTTTATTCTGGTGGTCTTGTAAAGTTCCCTTGTACATTTGTAGAGTAGCGTTCTTGGACTGATTGTTCAGTGTGAGCCAGACGCGATACCAGGGTTACCAGATCTTGGTTAGTTTTATTTGTGACTTGCTTGGGATCAGCAGTATCCATAAGTATTTAATCAAGTTTGGACATCATAATTTTCATGTCCACCTTGGCATTTTGTTTTATGGTGGTGAACTGCATGGTACCCCCTTGGGCAGTTGTCGTCAACTTTGGCGATCAGGCTGGCACTCTTGGAGCTCCGCACTGGGTATTGAATCTGTGACTCAGCGATCTGGCTAGGCAGGTCCTTGTGGCACTGAGAAAAATGTAGATAGTTTAAATCCTGTAGGCTCCTCTGATTGTGTTAGTAAAGTTATCGATTTGAAGGTAATGATTTTGGCTGTTATACCATCGAGTAGGAGATCTCCATTTTAAAGTTAAATTAGCGCATAATGGCAAAATAAACCCCCTGTTGTAAGCTGCAGACATATTACATTGCTTTCATCACACTGGCAGGCTCCACCCCCACAGATAGTGCATTTTTGATGTACTCCTGGTTGCATATTGACTGTGGAGTGGGAGCAGGAGATTTTGGATGCCAGGAAGGAGAGGCCCAGGTGCACCTTCATCCCTAAAACGCTTACCTGATATTTGATTCTATCATACAGTGAGAGCCAGTTAGTTTGTGTGCGTAGGGTACAGGTGTGTGTGAACCTATTAGCTCCAAGTGTGAAGCAGCATGCCTTATTTAGCACCATGCTGACCCTCGTGAAGACCATGTCAGTAGCCGCTCCATAAACTGATAGGCCATAGTCCAGCATTGGATAGACAGACCTAGCTACTGCCATATGCTTTGCTGTAGGGGTGAGGTAGTCACTATGCCTAAACAATGTCCCCAGTTTTGTATTGACTAGTTTTACAATGTTGTCTATAGTACATGATGGGCAAAAGTAAGTATGCTGTCTAGGGTTACCCCTAAGAACTTAAATGCAGTTACTTATTCCAAGGGATCACCATTGTGATTTATCTTGCTAGAGGGTCTGCAATGACTATGGTCTTGTTTTCTTGTAATTAAGTAATAGTAATTTATTTTGACAGAATCACTTTTCCAATGCCACAAAACTTCATTGGAGTTCATGTGCTAGGTTTCTTGGCCGAGGACTACTGGAGTAGATGACTGCATCACTGCATACAGTAGAACCTTTGAGGGGCAGGCTATGGGGAGGTAATTTACAAATAACTTGACTATTAGAGGCCCTAGGATAGATCCTAGAGACACCCCAATATTGACACTTTTGGTGTCAGACAGTTTTCCATTGATCTGTACTCACTGAGACCAATTGGTAAGGTAGCTGCACAACCATGGCACAATATCCAGTGAGAGGCCAAGTATGTGGAGCTTGGAAAACAGAAGCAAGAGGTTAACAAGATCAAAGTCTTCCACCACGTCAGTGTAGATAGACCCTACTAAGTTTCCACTGTCAAGGGCCACGTATAGACAGCTAGTGTATTCTATCAGTGTTGTAGTCACACTGTGAAGCTTCATAAATCCATGCTGCTGTAGGCATTGGATATTGTATTTCCAGAGGTGATCAACAAGGTGGTCAGAAACAATTATTTTTAGTGCTTTGGACAGTGGGGTGAGGGTGGATATTGGTTTGTAGTTAGTAATTAGGGAAGGCAAATGGGGTACTTAACTGTATATTAAAACATGTAGCTAGTAGATGCAGTGAAGTCTTGACCCCCTCCCCCCGTATGGATCCTTAGTGAGACTGATATTGGAGTATGGAGCTCAAGTGTGGTCACCATATCAGAAACAGGAGATGCACTTACTGGAGAGGGTGCAGAGGAAGGCAATGTGCTCCATAAAAGGAATGGAAAATAAAGATTATAACACTAGGCTAAGTGACTTGAACATATTCTCCCTTGAGTATAGGAAGTTAAGAGGAGACGTGCTTGTTGTTTAAGGCCCTAACAGATCAAGATCTTTGTGAAAGCTAGGGGTTAAACTTTAGGGAGACAGTGTACAGCACTTGATCACATTCTCTCCAGTTGAGGGGTGAAAACTGCCAAACCTGGTGGAGTAAATACTGGTTTAATTAGAGGGTGACTTTAGTATGGAACTCCCTGCCCATTGAAGTGATGGCATGTTCATCAGTAGAGAGCTTAAAATCTAAACTCAATAAACTACACTGGGTGGGAGGCATTTAGTTTAAACTTGGCGAGCACCAATGGACAAAAAGTCTTAAAAAGCTCTGTACACACGTACTGTATGATACCTACCTATGACACCAATGATGGTCTCCACTTTTGTGGAAAGAGGTGACTAATGCCATTTTCCAAATTGCTGGGAACCGGGAGTACTGGATGGAGAATTTGAAGATTTTGCTTAGTGGGAGGGCCAGTTCTTTCAGGTTTAGGGCTACAAGTTTCATATCAACCATGTCATTGCCCAGTCTTATTTTTCCCCAGTACCTATTTCACATACTATATTATATCAGAGACAGTAATGGGTCTGACATGGAACTGTGGTTTGCAGGGGTTGCTTAAACCAGCCACAGCAATTTGTATCCTTCTACACAATGAGGAGTAAAAGGCAGAAATGTACCTCTTATCAATACAAAGTGCCAGAACTTCCCAGCTGGACCACCTCACCTTCTAAGGCTTCCAGCAGGGAGCAGGGACTGCAGCCACTGGCTACAAACTTTATCAGACCATCAGAGCTGAACATTTTAACCTTCTCTGCTACCTGTGCTTCCGCCAATCAGGTACAAGTGGGGGCAGGACTTTTGACTACATACTTCACTACAAATTTTGGCCTGAACCTAGTGGCCCATCCACGCAGTGGCCTGTTCACGCAAGGGACTGTGTGCTAAGGATATTGAGGAGTCTGCCTGAAGTCAGCCAGTTAGCCAGCCATGCCCAGTTGTGTTGCCCTTCTACTCTTCCCTCATTCCCCCATTACCTAATTGCTCATGTTTTGCCTACCTACTTTGCTTGGGTTCTACTAGCTGCATCAGACAGGCTTATGTTATGCTTTGATTTAGTAGAGCTTTTGCTACAACTTGTACAGCTGTTCAGCTAGGCTTGCTTGCTTGTTCATGTATTAGCAGTAGTTTTTGCTAAAACTATATTTTCCTCTGTCTGCCATTCAACTAAAAGTCCCATTATTATTTGTACCTTTGCTTTTAAACTACTATGCGTTTTATTTTAATCTTTTTTCCTACCTGATCTGTCTGTCATGCTAACCCTTCATCCAGGTGCTGTACTCTCCCACCATCTCTGCTCCAGGTTTATACCTACTCCAACTGCACTTTGCCTAGTTCCTATATCTCCCATCCTTGACTTACATCTACCACCTGCCCTTATTTCCTTGCAGCTGTCTGGTGCTCTCCACCGCTTCTCACCAACTCCTTTCCTTTCATTCTCACACCCCTGTCTGCCTCGCCTGCATTAGAAACTGTCTAACACTATCTCATAACTTTGACCAACTCTCCATCTGCTCTTCCTCTCTGCTCGCCCCCTGGCCTCTCTGCACCATGCTCTGCTGGCTACCTGCTCTCCTAATGTACCTCCACCTACTCTCCCCCCACCCTTACCCATCCTCCATCTCAACGCCCTTGCCCTCTCCCTCCTCCATATCCCCTCCTTCCCTTCCCTCCTTCCTTTCCACCTACTGTATTGTTTCTCCACCTCTCTCTCTCAACCTGTCTCCCTACTTCCCTTCCTCCCAACTGACTCTATCCACCCTGGTCTTCTTCCTACCCCTTCCTTAAACCTCAAATTTCTCCACTGTGCCTTTCATGCCCTTACTCCTTACTCCTCTTCCCCTTCCTCTCCTAGACCACAAAAAAACATAAGACACCTTCCTTTGTTACCCTCCTCTTCATCTTCCTACTTCTGGCTGGTGATGTGGAACCAAATACTGGCCCCCAAATCCCCCTCCCACTCTATGACTAAAGGCCTTAATTTCTTCCACTTCAATGCATAAAGCCTCTTCCCAGAGATAGACTCTCTCAAGGTATGGATCTCATGGCACGGGGTCAAAATTTCGCACTGCATTCTGCCGTGTGATATAATCGCATTGTGCAATTGCCAGTTTTCTTTTGTTCTGTACCACATCCCCTGTTATGGGGCTGCACTCCCAGACCCCCCCCCACTAAGGATTCTAACTCTGGGGGGATCCAACTCGGAGAGTGCACAGGTCCGGGACACGACATAATGCCGTACGCTATTATGCGTACGACATTATGACCCGGTACGGGCTATCACAACACTCCTCAGACATCCTTTGCATATCTGAAACATAGCTTGCCTCGATATTCCTAGACTCCCACCTTGCCATTCCTGAATTTCATCTTTTTTCACCCGGACAGAGGGAAATGTGGTGGAGTAGTTGCTGTATACATGCAACATAACTTTATCTGCTCTATCTCCCTCAAAGAGGCTCTCTTCTCCTCCCATGAGCTCCTGCTGCTTGAACATTCCCTTCCCTCCACCCTCCCTATCTTTGTTAGCATCTTGTATGCCTCCCCTAAGATCCGTCTCTCCTTAACTCCCTCTCCTCACTTGTCTTCCTCTACCTCTGGTGAACTTATCGTACTAGGTGATTTCAACCTAAACCAGCTCTCATCTACCTCTAAGCCTAACCTACACTCTAGTGAATCCTTAAATCTCACCCAGATAATCTCAGAACCCATCAAGGTCAACCTTCACATCTCAAACCACTCCCTTCCAGACTGCATACTATGCTCCCACCCGTATCGTATCTCAGCTGCAAGCATGCTCCCAAACCTGTTTAGTGATCACTGTCTCACCTATTAGGAAAATCCACCCTCCTCTCCACCCCCAAATACATTTGGCACAGACCCCTCAGATCGCTTAGCATAGATGATCTCTTAAGGGGCCTGGTCTCTGCTAATTGGTCTCCAGTCTACTCTGGCCAAAACTCTGACACAGCCCTCTCACATTTCACTGCTATCCTTATTAGCTCCTGGGATATCCACACCCCCCACAAAAGATCCAGAGTGAAAATCTCCCACCGCCTGTGGATTACACCCAACCTCATTGAGATATACAAATCTAGGGACCTTGCATGGCCTTGCTTTAAGGCTTCCAACTCTGATTCTGACCATCAGGTCTACAGGTCCCTTAGAAACTCTTTCCCAATGGCTAGCTGAGCAGCCAAGGCCTACTACTTCAAAACCAACCTACAATCCAACCTAAATTCCCCTCCAATTTCTGGAAAGTAAACCACCCTCTTCTCAGCCCACCACCTCAATCAGCCATCCCACCCCAAGCAGATGGCACACTGGTCTCTGATCACCATGCTGTCGCTTCCCTTTTCAGCATGTTCTTAACAACCTGTGCTGTTCCCTGCCAGTCCTTGAACTCTCACCCACCCCATCCCACCTCTTCTGCTGGTTTTCACTTCCCTCCTGTCTCCACTCAGGACGTTTTCTTCATTCTCAAGTTTCTCAGCCCCTTAAAATACAGTCCAGATGGTTTGGACCCCAAACTCTTCCATATATCTACCCCAGTTATCCTTCACCTGCTCATCCATCTCTTGAACCTCTCATTCTCCCTGTGTGCCATCCCCCTTGCCAGCAAAACTGCCAAGGTACTCCCCTGCCTTAAAGGGGGTGATCCAAAATCTCCTGGAAACTATAAACCTGTCTCTCTCTCTCTCTCCTCCGCTACCTTGTTAGACCAGAAGAGTCTGTAGTCCACTTCATACTGGTTGACTTCCTTGATTTTTTTTCCTTCCTGTACCCTTGCTAGTTTGGCTTCAGAAAAAAACACTCCAGTGTCACATCCTTTCCACGTTACTGACTCCATCCTTACAGGAATGGACGAGGGTCATGTCACAGTGCCCATTTTCATTGACCTTGCTAAGGCTTTTGATTCA